>FR990052.1:5834419-11231919 GCA_905404095.1 Glaucopsyche alexis
TTTTTAATTTAGAAAAGCGATTTAGAGCTAGTCCCGAGCTTAAATCGCAATACATCAAATTCATTAACGAATACATTAAGCTAGGTCATTGTTCTATCTTAACGAATTTTAGGCCGAACCCGTGCTATTTTCTCTGTCATCACGCGGTTCTTAAACAAAATAGCGAATCAACTAAGCTACGAGTGGTATTCGACGGATCCGCTCGCACTTCTTCGGGCTTATCTATTAATGACTTGCAACGAATAGGTCCTACCGTACAAGATTCACTATTTTCTATATTATTACGTTTTCGCCAGTACCTATACGTTCTCACGGGGGACGTAGAGAAATTCTTTAGGCAAAAAAATGTTCACGAAGACGATCGCAACCTACAGCTAATATTATGGAGGGATGATGAATCAAAACCTATTCAAACACTACGACTTAATACCGTCACATATGGTTTCGCTAGCGCTAGTTATCTTAGTACGAAATGCATATGGCAGCTAGGACAAGAATGTCCTGATGAGTTAATCCGTACAGTAATTCAGCACGATCTGTATTTGGACGATTTATTAACTGGCGCTAATTCTGTAAGTGAATTACGTCACATTTTAAACTCAGTTGTTTCTGTTTTGCGTTCGGGCTGTTTTCCACTTAGAAAATTTAAATCTAACGTGCCATCTATTTTTGAAAACACGCTGATTAACCCACTCAAAACCTTAACCTTAAGTGAATCCACTAATACTTTGGGTTTACAATGGAAGCCACCTTCCGACACATTACACGTTTCGTTGTACACTCCCAACAATATCAATGAACATGCAACAAAACGTTCGATTTTGTCTCATACGTTTAAAACTTTCGATCCCCTCGGTTTGATATCTCTTTGCACTATTCGTTTAAAATTATTAATGCAGGAGTTATGGCGTCGAAATATTGACTGGGACGAGCCGGTACCTTCTGACATTCGACGTTACTGGCGTGAATTGCTCCAAGAGTTCCAAAATCTACCATCGGTAACTGTACCTAGGCTAGTTTTATGTAATTCCCCAGTCAGTATTGAGCTACACTCTTTTTGCGACGCGTCAATGTCTGCTCATGGCGCTTGCGTGTATCTACGGTCCGTGGACTCAGTTGGCCGCGTAGTAGTTAAATTACTATGCGCTAAGTCAAAGGTAAATCCTAATAAGCCCGTTACTATACCGCGTTTAGAGCTTATGGGAGCCTTACTAGCAGCTAGGTTATGTAAGTCAGTTGTCGAGTCTTTACGATGCCATATCACTCACTGCACTCATTGGAGTGACTCGAGCGTCGTTTTAGGATGGCTGCACACTTCGCCAAGTAAATTAAAAACGTTCGTCGCGAATAGGATAGTTGAAATTTGCGATACTACTTCTGCTACAAATTGGCGTCATGTTCCCACTGATGATAATCCCGCAGATTTAATTTCACGAGGCATCCAGGCACATATACTTCAACAATCTAAATTGTGGTGGTCGGGTCCAGAGTTTTTATTAAAATCGGAGTCGGAATGGCCTATGTTAAATGCCAAATCCCAAATCGAATTACCAGAGATAAGGTGCAATATTATTCAGAGTTTCGAACCCATTATAAAATTTTCACGATTTTCTAATTTTATGCGATTAAAACGTTCATTCGCTTACGTTTTACGTTTTATACACAACACTAGGTTCCCTAAGACTAAAATAAGCGGAGCCCTAACCGTAAAGGAGTTGACTAAGTCATTTAATTTTCTTTGTAAATTTTCTCAGTTACAATCTTTTTCAGTTGAGTATGATGCTCTTAGCAAACATAAATCTATTTCGTCTAAAAGTAATTTATTATCCCTTAGTCCTTTTCTAGACAAGTATAGCGTAATGCGCGTTGGTGGCGGACTAGCCTGCTCGGATTATGACTACGACAAAAGGCATCCCATCATATTGCATTCTAAACATCCTTTCACTTGTCTTATTTTTAGATATGAACATATCAAACAAATGCACGCTGGTCCACAGCTATTATTATATTCCGTTATGTGTACATGTGTGTGTGTTATGTGTATATGTGTACGTTGCAAGAGGTTTCAAAGTCGCACGTACTCGTACGTACCAATGATGGGGCATCTGCCGTCGCAGCGCACGACTCCATCTTTCCCTTTTGAAACCACAGGTGTCGACTTCGCTGGGCCTTTCACGATTTTAAACAAAAAGGGTCGCGGCGCAAAGACTTTAAAATGCTACCTATGTCTGTTTGTCTGTTTTCGTTTCAAGTGCGTACACTTGGAAGCGGTGACAGAATTATCCAAAGACGCTTTCATAATGACATTAAGGCGATTCATTGCTAGACGCGGTAAGCCACTAGAGATCTACTCCGACAATGGCCGTAATTTTGTTGCCGCTGCCAAGGATATTGGTAATTTTTTAAAACATAATTCTAGCACTCTATCTGAATTTGCCGCGAATGAAGGAATAAAATTTAACTTTATACCGTCTTACGCCCCTCACTTCGGCGGTCTATGGGAGGCTGGTATCAGGTCTGCGAAGCACCACATAACAAGGGTTATGGCTAACTTAAACTTAACTTATGAAGAGTTATCTACTTTGTTCGCACAGGTGGAAGCTATTTTGAATAGCCGCCCCTTGTGTCCTATCTCTTCCTCTCCTCACGATTTCCAATCTCTCTCCCCAGGGCATTTTCTGATTGGTCGGCCGCTGACGACATTGCCGGATCCAGCCCACGACGATGGAAGCTCAAGTTTACAGCGCTACGCCCGCATTGAACAAGCTCGGAAACACTTTTGGAGTCGATGGCAGCGGGAGTATGTCAACGAGCTCCAACAACGCGTCAAGTGGCGAGATACTAAAGGCAACCTCAGCGTAGGAGACCTCGTCCTTCTTCAGGAAGACAACAGTCCTCCACTACATTGGCGTATGGGTCGAGTTCGAGAGCTTCATCCCGGGGTTGATGGAGTGCCCAGAGTAGCTGATAGCGCCACTCAGAGAGGAGTCGTGAGGAGAACACTAACACGATTATGCCCCCTGCTAGCAGCGGACCCAGGGACTGAAATACCCGCAGGGATTTCAGGGGGGGAGTTATGTTAAAGCCTGAGCTTTAACATTATCAAAACAGCTGGAGCAAGCGTTGCCGTTCAAAATTGTCAGGCGCGCTAATTAAAGGATCGGACAGCCCCACCTCTCTACGTCATCATCAACGTCATCGAGGATGGAGGAAGGGGCTCTAAGCATCGAATCAGGAAGCCGACCTTTATTCGTCCGACCAACGCCCTTAGCCTAGCAGCATTTCTTTCTTTTTGTAACGCGATCAAAATCTTAATATCGATCCCTTTGTAATAGGGAATATGCACGTATTTTTTTTATTTTTTTTAATAAATCTATCTTGTTTGGTAAACCGTATGGTAAAATCAGTTTTTTGATATCATTAAAAATAACGAAGATATGAACGTTTAAAGTGGTCTATTAGACAGAGAGATCCGACGTGTATCGTGACGTCACATAACACGACTTTCATAGAAAGTTCATACTAAATTTCGTTTTGCTAGAAAGAGATAGATTACAAACTTTGACCGCTCATATCTTGCTCATTTATCAACAGATATTGAAATTTTTTTCGCCATTTCCTTTATTTTTCAGTCTAGTATCATATTATTATATTTTAAGCTATTTTTATATTTTAAAATAATTTATTTTGTACGAAGTTGTTTATCTGAAACAATTTCCAAGTCTTTCTTGTATTTAACAATGGCTTTGATAAAAAATCCTATCAACTGTTTCGCGGAAAATGGCGCTTGTTAGCGCTTACTAGCGCTAAAAGGAAAGTGACAGTTGTCGGCCAGGACACGTTTACTCACTACAGTAGCGCTGACATAATCCGCCATTTTGCTTATTTATTTTGAAATCAGTAGTGTTTTTTAGAGGATAACGTGTCCTAGAGGAAAATAGCGTTTAGCATTGACAGCGCTTACCGATTAGCAATCGCCATTTTGCTTACAAGCGCTTACATGCGCCTTATACCGCGGAACACAGCCAATGAGGGTTTTTAAATTCGTAATTTATTTAGCTTATTGACACGACAAGGACCGTTGGGCTACCAAGCGCCCGCGCCGCCTGGTGACAGGAAAATTATCGACAATTCGCATTGACAGTCTTTGATACCACTTGACGCCACCAGATGATGCTTTGTGTGCGTTGGGTCTGCCCCCTGACGGGAGAAAAAATATCAAACTCGGGGTTCATTAGGTAGCCTGTTATATAATTTAACGATAGACGTTGAGATAGCTTACATACTCGTAATTGTATACTTCTATACTAATATAATAAAGAGGAAAAGTTTATTTGTTTCTTAGTTTGTTTGCATTAAATAGGCTCCGAAATTACTGCACCGATTTTGATGAAATTTAAGCTACTTTTATTTTCACATAATATACGGTTCCCGCGGGAATTCCTTTTGCGCGCACGAAGTTGATGGCAACATCTAGTATATTATAAGATGTTTTGTCTTTGTCGCTCAATATGAAGTTAGCAGAGACAAAACTTCTGAACTTATTAGACGGATAATATGCAAATAGGCACTAAATAGTCGTATTTTGAATAAATATCATGCATAGGCACAAGCCACAAGGTGATAAAAAGTAGCCTATGTCCTTCCCTATGAAATTTGAGCACAGACGTAGAGTACTACGACTGTGCCAAATTTCATCAAAATCGGTTATGTAGTTTCGAAGCTTATTCAATGCAAACAAACAAACTTTTCCTCTTAATTATATTAGTATAATATACAGGAATACTTTTTCATCGGTACAATAAATTTTACCACGTCATTGGTATCGATAATAGAGTACATTTCACAAATAAAAAAAAAATATATTTTTTTCATTTCAATTATTTTATCCTATAACCGATCTAATACCGCATGGGCGCACAAACTAAAAGGCGTCAACGGGTGCGGTATGAGGTAGGGGGCGGCGGGGTGGGGTAAGCGATCGGCCGGGCGGCGCACGACTTGGCAACAAAGCATCGATAGATGCGTAACGTATCCACATTTTGTATTAGTTTAGCGGATAAGTTCGGGGATTGATAATTTTGTTTTTTTGTTCCAAAGGGGTAGTAACAAAAATCGCTAGTATTTTTTATTTTTGACAACTATTACGTATGTTGATTTATTGTACCGGTGAAAAAATAACCCTGTATAGATGATACAGCCTTCTTACCTGATGTCCACACATTTCTAACATACAGTAGTTTATGTATTCCACTGGAATAAGACTCACGCGATAGCCCAACTTTAGAAGTTCACCTGCAAAGAAAATTCGATCGTGGTCTACGAAAAGGTGATGACGATTATGATGATGGATGCTTTTTGAACCAAAACCATTAATAAAAACAGGAGTCTCTAAATTCCAGCCAGTACCTACACTTTCTTTCAGAATCTGTCATTTTGTCTAAACGACAGATTGTCAAAAAAAGAAACCATTTCTACGGTGGTTTATGGTTGTGCAGATGCTTAAGATTTCTCCTTTGGCAAAGATTAAATTATGTATATGTCACCGTAAAATTGTAAAAACGGTTAGACTGTAAAATAGCTATCGAGAGACATTGTAAAAATATGTCGAAAGATTAAATTTTTTATAATTTCACTAGTTTTATTAAAATCTAACGGTTTGTACAATTTTACGGTGACATATACATAATTTAATCTTTGCCAAAGGAGACTTTACTTTTAAGAATTCACGATTGAATTTATTGAATTTACCTTTTAAGCCTTCAATTTTGTCAGTGCTATGGGACAATGAGAGGTCGGTTTTGTATGGTCCATAGTGTATTTTCACATACAAATAAGCCATGACAGTTACTTGGCTTCGTATATTATTATGTGTAGGAAACTGGTATAAAAGTACCTATATTGTTTACAAAGTGTTTTATAAAACGTAGTGATTATATTCTCTTTGGTGTTTTATTTGGGTCTTGCTTTTGACTTGTTTGATTTGGTTCATGCTACAGGCATGTTTTGACGTTTGACATACAATTGTTTTATTTCAGAATATATTAACGGCTAGTCCCTAAAAAAGAGTCTGAGCTGGAAATTCTGTTAGTAAGTATTAATAGATTACCTACTTTATTATTTATTAGTATAAATTCTAAATCTATCCTGTAATGTGAAAAATTAGAAAACTTCATAGAGTTAATAAGCAACATATTAGACACAAAACAAATATTACTGATGCTCTTAGTCATGCACTTTCTCGCGGCTCACAGATGGACACAGAGATGGACAACAGAAGTTACACAATGGACAACAGAAGTTACCCAATGGAAAAGACCTAGGGGAAAATGGAATGACGGTCGACCAATAAGTTGGTGGGCTGATGACATTACAAAGGTGGCAGGAAAAGACTTGATGAAACTGGGCAGGGACAGAGAGGCATGAAAGAGGCTGAATCAGGGATCCATATTTGTAAAATTAAAACATAGATTAATTAATACTAACAAATATTTAAGATTGTTATTTTTAATTTACTAACAACATAAATCATGTATATTGAAATATGGAATAAATGGCTTATTTAAAAAATGTTAAATCTATCCTTCCTGTATTTAAAAATAGGCACCTATACTGTGTTCAAATCGAATTTAGTGGTATATAAAATAGTGGTCGTATATAAAATGGATTCCAATGTCTCGCTAAGTTACAATAAAACACAATGATACATAAATTTGGTCGAGTCTAATATTTTTGTTTACTTTCATTAAAGTAAAGTGGTCGAATACCACAAAAATGCGCAGTAAGTAGTAAGCCAAAAAGGCGAAAGGATGCTGTAAACAAAGCGCGAGTCACAGATGTACAGAAATAACTGTGGAATGCCGGATATTACAGAACTACAGGTGACCAAACACTCGCATTCAGTACGCGCTGAAGACGCGACGCACGCGCACGTCTCGATAACGATACGATTACGAATAGGTGAAGTGACTGGAGTGATGAAGGTCCTCACAGCTGTGGACAAAGTGGCGAGTGTTGGGAATGAGAATGAACCTACAGTACACGAAGAAGTCAGAAAACTGACTAAGGAGGAACTAAATAGGTAGGACGTGGACACAAAACATGACAACAAACTTAATGTTATGCATGATAGCTTTGCGGAAAAAATGAATTTACTGATTTAGATGCATCAAAAGGTATCACAAATTGTGTATTTTTACATAATTTGTGGTATGTTTAATTATTATTTATAGAAGTGGTCGTCTGCAGTAAAATATTTAGACACTATGCCTATTTCAATTCGTGTTTTTTACTAATAAAAAAAAATTGAAATTGATTAGAATTTTCAGACGAAACATTTTACTTAGGTATATGGTAATTAAAATAATATTCTCAATGGCAATGTCAATGATCTTTTCAATGAAACTTGCTAAAATTGTAATGAACATTATTATCGGATAAAATATTTATCTTATCTTAGAATTGTATGTTTAAGATACTTTTCGGTAAATTATTACCATATAATTTTGTGGGTTGGGCACAGGTTTGGGCCTACTTTTTCCAATTGTTATTAGGCTTAAAGTATTAAATATGTATCAGATAGAAATGCATTTAAAATGGAACCCATTTACTAAGGTCCTATCTGAAAAAGGAAGGCTCCATTTAGTCAATATTCGTCGTTCTCACAATTTCCTTTGCAGTTCAATTACGAGAGTCAATCAAAGGAGGGCGAAACCTCAAAATCCCTATAGCAATTCTTATGGTCCAAATTCCTGAGACTCAATTTGATTTCTCTGATTAAGGCGTCTGCATCGCATTTGCGCGCAACGCAATCCTGCGTCCTGCGGTGATCCATATATTTATAATCTCATGTCACTTATCTCTAATGAACATTACGAATTAATTATGACATTATCAAACTATCTACTTGGCAAGTTCGCGTGCTAGGTCAGACGCTTGGCAGATGTCCAACATAACACAAGCCGCTGGTATGCGCAGCATGCTACTGTTTACGTCGAACGCGTCGAATTGTTGACGTTTTTTCGAGCCACGCGCATACCTCCAGTAATAGCCTTCTATTTTCAATATATTCTCTGTTTACCAACGCTAAATATTTGTAATTTATGTTAAATTTAAATTCAATGAACTAGGCATGATTATGAATCATTCTATAGAATAACAATTTCAGAACTCGGCCTAAAGCAAAATTTTCTTTTAACAGAGGCTGTCCCCTTGGAGTATCTCGCGTGATTGACAATGTTTACGTTTGTGGCGCCCACTCGTTACCTGGGGCTGTGAAGGCACTACATCCAGGTCTGGTGATCAACGCAGCACCAGAACTTCCTCCACCTCCAGAAGACTACGTACCGATACACTTTGTTCCGTTACTGGACACACCCAACTCAGATATGCTACCATACATGGATTGCGTTGCAGACTTAATAAATGAGGTAAGGACTACCTAGTATAGTATAGTAATGAAATATAACAATGGTATTTTACGTCAAGTTAGACACTAGCCATTGTTTATATATAAAATACTAGTCATGGGAATCAGATTCAGATAAAATATGTAAGTATAATACATAATAGTGTTTGCTCTTTGAGAGAAATCGGAATTTTCGTAACCATTTCATAAATGTTTCTCTTTGACCTTCCAATTTACGTACTTTACATAATTATAACTGGCAACAAGTGTGCTGCAGTAATACAATTATTGCAATAGTTTCGAAATCATATATGCCCTTGAAAATAACATGAATGTTTCTATTAAGAGCGCCCATTAATTGAGGCAGCAATGAGATCATACCTCAGCTGTCCATGAGTTGTAATAAACATAAAATTTAGCACATGAACTACTTCTATTAAGAAGTACCGATGCTATTAAGCATACAAAATTTTACTAAGTGTTATCACGGCTCTTGTAAAAATAATCTTTAGTTAATCAAAGACCATTTTCCTTAATACCATTTTCTTTAAAGTAACTCAAAGTAATTGCTTCTTTTATTAAATTGTTCGATAACTATAATAGAATTATTCCATTCCTCATATTATTTGTATCGTCATTAATAGCTCGTTTGTTGGCAGGTCGCAAGTAGAGACGAGAATGTACTGGTGCATTGTGTAGCTGGTGTGTCTCGGTCTGTTACACTCTGTTTGGCGTATCTGGTCAAATGGCATAAGATGACTCTGGCTGATGCTTATCATCATCTCAAACAGAGACGGTAAGATTCCAAATTGTTTTACGTATTATATCAGATTGTGGTTCACAAGTATCAGGAAGTTTAATTGCTGACCTTGGTAATAGAAGAATAATAACTTTTTTTTTCATCACTATAGGGCTCGATCCCCAATGCGAGAAAGATTAGGATCGAATATACCTACCATGGTAGCAAATTTTTGTGTGGTGGTTGGGATAAATTTTTATCAACTGTATTTATTTTGTTTTTAGTATTGCTAAGTTATTTATTCCTTTAATAAATATAGATGCTAACTTCAGATTATTGTTACAGACCCCAAATCCGACCAAACACGGGCTTCTTCAAGCAACTGATCAAGTACGAGGAGAGGCTGTTCGGCGAGTCTTCTGTGAAGATGGTCTACTGTGAGGCGATAGATAAGGAAATACCAGACGTGTACGAGCCAGACTATAGGGGTATGATGTTGTTCAGACAACGGTACGGGCCGATAGAAAGGACATGAATTGAACGAATTATTTACTAGAACATGGCCGAGAGTTGAAAAACCATTTATAGGTAATCCTCGAGTCTTTGACATGCTTGAAGAAAAATTACAACGAATCATAGGGGCATTATTAATGAAATGGTAGGAAAAGATGATTGCCAAAAAATGGTAGATATTCATATTGATAAATCGTAAAGTAAAAGCGGATCACTATCGCTTGAATCCGTCCGCAAAACTCTCCTGAAAAATAGCACAGCGGACGGAGTACCTAGTAGCTGTGCCAAGAATTTTGAAGTATCATTTGCCCTTTCGAAGGGTAATGTAAAGGGAATATAAAAATCGATGTTTGTGGTATGTTGAGGACAGTAATAATACTTCTAAGATCCACTATAACTCGTTACAAATAATTCGAATGAAATCTAAAAGGAAAATTGAATGTTTAAAATGAACGAGATGATAAGGTAGTCTAAAAATCTAAAATGAATATAAAGTGAACAATATGGCAATTTTAGGTAAAATTAGGTTTTGGTTAGAAAAATAACGTAATATTATTTTGAAATTTTTTAATGTTATTAATTTCTATTTTACTTATAGTATGTAATCTGTAGGCTTAAACAATCCTAAATAAACCTATTTTAAATAAGACTGAGACTGGTAAATGCTACAAATTCATCACATTTCTATTGTTATCTGAAATATTCACTACCTAGTTTTTATTAATGTTTTTTTTGTTCACCAATTGCTTCTTATCATAAAGGTGCTCCATCACCTGAAGCATTCGCGTGTAATGTTATTTTTCTCATTACATATTCGAGCATTATTCAGTGTCGAAAGATAACCAAGCATCACAATGCGCACCTTGTAATGATACAATGTGTAATATCTTGACACAACTTGTAACATCAATGGGCTCGGCGCTCAAAGTCGGATCTATAATGTTACATTACACGTGATTGCTCCAGGTGAGGGAGCACCTTGAGGCTAAACTAAATACAAATAATTGGAAACAAATTTCTTTATAAGAATAAATTGTCTTAATATTTCAAAATTGTTTTTAAAAATATTGTTTAATTTGAAACGATGACGATATTGTGATGAATGTAAAAGTACTAGATTATAGATAGATTTAAGCTAAAATATATATTGTAAAATATAATTGTTATTGTGATAATTTTATTAGATATAATTAAGTTATTGTTTAGTACAATGGGACCAAAATAAAATTTTAATACGTAATTCTTACTCTTTTATTTGTACCGTGTCTAATAACTGATTTTACTATGGAACTTCATGTGCATTCTTTCTCTATGGCCAGGTACAACAAATAATAATAAATGTAATTGCCTAATAATAATAATATATAATTTAAAACTAATCTCCATCTCGCTAACGCTATCTCGTAAGAAAAATATTGGATTGAAATTCCAGGCCGCCTGACTACCCTACTACATATACTTTTAGTCTTTTACATTTTATCAGTAAGAATATAAGGGCAGTCTGGCGGGGCTGGGATCTCAGTCAAATTCCACGAAAAATCATCTTGATAATAATATTGTCAAAACTTTCTCAAAAGCGAGCTTGGTACATACTAAAGATCAATATAAAAAAATAAACATTTTTAAAGTATGTTTGGTGGCTGCCAATTTTAATTTCTTATAACGACAACAGCCTGACGGCCAAGAATATATATTACTAACGTCTTCCGGCAAAATCAAATATGAACAAACAAAGACTGATAGACGAACAATAAAAAACAAGGATTCCTATAAAAATAGCGTCACGGATCGCAAAACATCGCTGAACGTGTAGGTGGCATGTTTTCGCGGTATTTATAACACCGTTTGTTTTACATCACATGATCGCTATTCACGAAACGTGGAAAAACTTCATTCAGTAAAGTTGTTGGCCTTTGGCATTGAGACGAGGCCCGAGGTGATGAGGAAGGGGAACAGTCCGAAATAACCAGCTGTAAGGAGGCTTCGACTGCTTAAAGTAATCATCGTAAGTATATCTATACATATAAAATCCTTTGTCCTGAATGACTGACGGATCAACGCACAGCCTAAACCGCTGATCGTAGAGACCTGAAACTTGCAGGGCTTGTTCTTTGTAATGCGTAGGGATCCGATAAGAAGGGATTTTTCGAAATTCGATTCCTAAGGGGGTGAAAAGGGGTAAAACAGTTTGTATGGGGCAACGTGATTCCTTGGTCCAATCTACTTCATATTTTGCACAAACATTATGTAACAGAATTGATGGAATTCGTGTATCATAGTTTATTGAAATTCGTCCGCTAACGGGAATAAAAAGGGAAAGAAAGTTGCTTGGGAGCGATTTGCTTTTAAGTTGATATAAATACTCCTTAGTGCTTTTGATATAAAGCTCCCCACACACAAGCGATCGTTCGATTTAGTCTTTACAATTTAAACATTTACTGGGTTCGTAGTTGCAAGTAAATCGGTTTAGATAAAAATTAAATATAGTCTTGAGATCCTAGGACCAACTTACTATACTTTTTATATGAAACTCGTATATATACGCCAAATTAAAATTAAATTAAAATATAAATAAATTTTGTTCCACTAGCTGGTAGGTCTTACACTAATCATTTTGTGTAATAGTTTGTCGTTAGCAATTTACTTTCAAATACGAATTATTTTCCAATTTGATCGAAGCAATCGAGAGCCCGTGAGTGGGAAGCTTTATTTTTATTTTGACATAATATATTGTCATCATGTTGAAAAATAAATCTGACAAGAATGCCAAAGTTAAATTTGATGAAAATCTCTTTGAAAAACTAGGCACCTAAATATTTGCGATTGCTATATTAATTATATTCATAATACTTATTATATTACATACTATTTCAGTAGAATATTTTGAGTGTAGGTATTATATTTCTTTCTCTTTTGTTGTTATAATATGTAATATTTAATTTATTTGTGCTTGATTTATCAGTGTTTAATACATAGGTTTTTAGTTTTTAACCCAGATTTTTGATCTGTACGTTTGTGCGCGCTAATCTCAGAAACTACGGAACTGATTTTTATAAAATTTGTTACCGTAGTAGTTTAGCCCTTGGATAAATACATAGGACTCGCTTTTTATCGCGGAAAATTTTTGGGTACCTACCTAACTACCTACGGGTTCCACGCGGATAGGAATTAGGATAGCTCTGCTTACATAGATATATAATATTAAAAGTCTGCTTATAATTTTGTGTAGGTATTTCAATTCAATCGGTTCATACGGCATACCTACAAAAAGTTTTATCAATCTAAAAAATAACGTAGTATAAAATGCTATAAAATAACCAGATATTTGAATTAGTTAAAACTTTACCTAGGTTAATCCTAATTATTAATGAATATGATTATTATATGAGGAATAAGTGAGAAGCTAGATGTCTTCGTGGTCGTACTGCTAACTCATCTCTCTCTCAAACTCTGTCGTGGTCCCAACTAGGATGGGCGATCACAATCCAAATTATTTTTATTAAGTTCAAAGTCCACAACGTCTTCCCATTCAAAAAATTTTCGAAATCGTTAAAATACTAATTATCGGCTACAAACAAATCTTTCCTTAATATTATATGTACCTAAACGCGAAAGTTTGTATGTACCTACATAATAATATGTTTAGTTTTTCATGCAATAAAGTAAAGTAAAGAAAACACGTAAAGAATTTTGATGAAATCAGGTATGGTAGTAGGTTAAGCAGAATTAACACGGAATACTTTTTGCAGCTTATTAAATTTTATTTATGGTACAGTTCTCGGTAGATTTCTTGAGTGTACCTACGAAGTCGCAGGAAACATTCAAATAAAATACAACTGATACGGCTGTGCAGTGCCTACACCATTGTCCATTATGTATTCAATTTTGGTATTGGTATTTTCACGAACAAGCTTTCCCTCTGACGCGAGCGAAGCTGCGGGCAAAAGCTAGTTATAATATATATATATACCTACGTGAAGTAAAAACTTTCAATTCTTTCTTACAAAAAATATAGAAAAAGAAGGAAAGCGTGCCGAAAGCAATTTTTTTCCTAATAATTAATTAAATTAAATACCGTTTAATTCAGGCTTCATAGGCCCATATTATAAATAACTTATAGACTATTAAACATATTACTATTTTAAATAAACTAATACTAACAGTAAACACGTGTTGTCTGCGACGCAGGGCGCGAAGTGTTGGGAAGTCGTCCTCTAAATCTTCTGTAGACGACTCCAATCAGCCAGAATTCCTCCTTCTCGAAGGTCGGTAAATGATGGGTTAGAACTCTCACCACAAAGGTCACTCAATCTTGGTTTTCACCATACTCCAAGTGTCAGCCATCTTGGTTTTCACCATACTCCAAGTGTCAGCCATCTTGTTTTCCCATACTTCAAACGTCAAAATGGCTCAAAAAGTGGGGTCATTTAACTAGAGACGCTTTTTGCTTTAACATGCCTCGTCTATAATATTTACGTCTATGTTAGAAATCCATTAAATTAATGAAATTGACATACCTATGGAGTCGAAGGAAATAGGCTGTGAGCGACCGGTCGCACTGGAAATCTATAAGGGAGGCCTATGTCCTGCCGTGGACGTCACCAGGCTGAAACAAACGAACGAACGAATGAAAATAACATACACTACCTCTGATTATTATTTACACTACCGTGCGTTCGATAGATGCAATGAGGGTTTTCAAATTCGTGAAATCTGACAGCATTTGACACGACAAGGACCGTTGTGCTACCAAGCGTCGCCTGGTGACAGGAAAGGAATTGAAAATTATTATTGACCATTTTTATTATGCCACCAGATGACGATTTGGGTGAGTTGGGTCTGTCTAACGGCAGAAGAAATATCAAACACCCTCAATAAGTTATACGATGGCTCTTGTCAATCTGTCACAATATTTAATTTCTTTTATTTTTTTCTATTTATAAGGCAAAGAACCCATAAAAAGTTTAAACTTAAAAATTTAAATATATAAAAGGCAAACCTGCCTGACTCATCTATCAACGCACAGCCGAAACTACTAAACGGATTTTGCTGAAATTTGGCATACAGATAGTTGTAATGACGTAGGCATCCGCCAAGAAAGGATTTTTGAAAATTCTCCTCCTAAGGGGGTGAAAAAGGGGTTAAAACTTTGCATGAAAACCGAACTCCGCGGGCGGACGAAGTCGCGGGCAAAAGCTAGTTATAATATAAATATGGCGTTAGCTACCTAAAGTTATACTTGGAGCTAAGGTTCCATACTGATGCCAACATGGACTCATTATTTGATGACAATTTAATGAAATGAACGCAATAAGTACGAGTACGCCAGATTTTCATTTTACGACAAAATAATGGAATGTTCACCTGACGGAGCTTACAGTCAGAAAATATTGTGTTTGGTCATCTGCCAACAAAGATTGCGACGTTTCCACGTCAAATCTCTGACGAAAGTTTCGCCACATTTTTGTTTTCAATACATGGGTCAATGCCAGAATTGGCACTCTTATACCTATTACCTATCATAATAAGACCTATTTTGGATTGATATCTTTTTTAACTACGAAAACAATTTAAATATTTGTTATGTTTTTTATAACTTATTTTATGTCTGTCAATGATACCTTATGATTAATCATTGTTATTGTTGTTCGGTTGTCGGAGTCCTAATTTTGATTACATAGTAACCAATTCGGGTTTACTAAAGGTCGGTCCACAACAGACGCAGGCATCAGTCTTCTATGCAGCATATTTGGGGCCTGGGAGGGATCGCATGATGCACTTGGTGTCTTTTGTGATCTATCCAAGGCTTTCGACTGTGTTGAGCATGCTACGTTGGTCAGAAAATTATACCATTACGGTATAAGGGACACAGCACTTAAACTTTTAGATACTTATCTTAAAAATAGAACGCAGAGAGTAGAAATTAATTCTACAAGGTCTACTGGGACCAAAATTGAACTAGGTGTGCCACAATTTTAGGCCCGTTTCTTTTTCTCATGTATATAAATGACCTTCCTTATCTTGTTAAAGATAAGCATGAGATAGTACTCTTTGCCGATGACACTTCACTAATTTTTAATGTGAAGCGACGACAGTCAAATTATGACGAGGTAAATAGTGCTCTCTCAAAAATGGTACATTGGTTTAATGTTAATAATTTACTTTTAAATTCAAATAAAACAAAATGTTTAAAGTTTAGCCTCCCAAATGTTAGGCAGGCACAAACCAATATACTATTAAATGATGAGAAAATGAACTTAGTGGACACCACTGTATTTCTAGGAATAACACTAGATTGTAAATTACAGTGGTGTCCCCATATTGCAAATCTGGCAGATAAGCTCAGTTCTGCAGCATATGCAGTCAAAAAAATTAGAGAAATTACCGATGAGGATAGAGCGCGGCTAGTTTATTTTAGTTATTTTCATAGTATAATGTCATATGGCATCCTTCTATGGGGAAACGCTGCGGACATTAATACAATATTTGTGCTACAGAAGCGAGCTATACGTTCTATTTATAAGATGTCATGTTTTTTTAAAGAAATAGGTATTCTGACCTTATTCTGACCGTTGCTTCTCAATACATTTTGGACAATGTGTTGTATGTCAGAAAGAATTTAACGAATTTTAAAAAGAAAAGTGACACACATTGTAGGAATACTAGAAATAGGAACAAGTTAGAAATACCAGTGATCAGACTTAGTAAAGTAAGTAAATCTTTTAAAGGTCAATGTATACGCCTTTACAATAGAATCCCAGAAAACGTTCAAAATCTTTCCATTAATAAATTTAAAAAAGCTGTTAAAGAACGTTTGTGTGCTAAAGCTTATTATAAAGTCAGTGATTTCATTAACGATTGCACACCTTGGGAATAAGATGGCCCCATGCAAGGCTGCTTTTATGTACTTAAGTATATTCTTTGTACTTATGACTAATGTTATATAGATTAAGTTACAACATTGTAAAAATATTTTTTGAAAAGAACAATTTTCCCATCTTTTTGCTAAAAGGTGGCCCCGTGCGAGTTTCTTACGCCGGTTCTTCTCGCCGGGCTAGTTTCCGAACCGGTGGTAGGCATCATGTAGGACAATTCTATAAGCGTTATATTATAACCTACATGGAAATAAAAATTTTGAGTTTGAGTTTGAGTTTGATTAGTATAGTAGGTTTCCTAGGATTATTTGCTACTAGATGTTGCCCCCAACTTCGTGCGCGCTAAAGGAAATTCAGTGGTAACGGTACATTTTCCCGCGATAAAACCTATAGTAACCTATGTTCTTCCCCGTGGTCTAATCTATATCTGTACCAAATTTCATCAAAATCGGTCCAGTACTTTCGGAGCCTATTCAATGCAAACAAACAAACTTTTCCTCTTTAATAAATTAGTATAGATAATAGTAACAGCTACCTACAGTCCTTACCTTTAAAATTTTCTATTGCTATGGCTAGTCTACTTGCAGTTTATCATTACAAACGGCATCATATAATTATGTCGCTTACAATTATTGAGGCAAACCTAACTTATAATTATATTTCGTAGCGCAAGGCGTGATGCGTCGTAGCGTTTCGTAGCATTAGTATAGACCATGTTTTATAAAGTGTAAACAATAGACGTATTTATATTATAGACGTTAAATAGCCCCACTTTTGAGATTTTTGGGGCCATTTTGACATTTGAAGTATGGTGAAAACCAAGATGGCGTAATTTTTTATAGTATGAGGTTTTTTCTGTCAAATGTACGTTATAGCCTATCTTGAGTTTTAAAATTTTTGACGTAAAAAAAACGAAATTCGACCGAATTAAATGTACTTCTTTATTGCGTGGTGAAAAAGTGACATTTAAATTGGAAGCACTAGCACAGATTAAATAAAGAGGAGCAGATAAACAGCCACATAGCTTTCAATTTAATTGCACTAGTAGGCATAACGTGTGTCCACGATTGTATGCAAAAATTGTGGGCTGTCGAAGGGGCCGTACAAAATTTTCAAATTTGGATCTTTTAGAATCGTTCTACGCAAGATGTTTCTGTGTACGTAAATACAGTATCCCTCGGTAACACTCTATTTTTTCGGGATAAAATGTAGCCTATGTTTTAATCCAGGGCCAGAACTATACCGAATTTCATCAAAATCCGTTCAGTAGTTTTTGCGTGAAGGAGTAACAAACATCCATCCATCCTCACAAACTTTCACATTTATAATATTAGTAGGATAAGTACGAAGTAGGATTTTCTACTCTGTGGCACTAGGGTGCAGCCCGGTGCAGCTTGCAATTCGAACTCTTGCAATCAAACGTGTATCTTCTAGCGCAGTGAATAAAGTTCAATTTTGAATCGTTATCTAAAAAATGCAGCGCCTCGTCTCGGAGTGTCTCAGTGTGAGGTGACTCTTAGGATATAGGGCTTAAGTTTTCATTTAGATTACATTGAATCGGAACGGAGTATGAACACTATAATTACTCCATCCGACGCAAGGATCATATTTAATGTCAGATAATCAGGTGATCCGCCTACATTGTCCTTACCAAACTTGAAAACAACATTTTTTTGTTGTTCCAATGCGGGAATCGAACCCACGATCTCCTCGTCGAGAAGTAAGCTCTAACCACTAGACCACAGAACATTGCAAATTCATATGGAATATATATGTAGGAAGAAAAACAGATATTTACTCTAGTTAATATCTGTTTTTCTTCCTACATATATTCCATATGAATTTGCAATGTTCTGGAACAAATGGAATATATGTAGGAAGAAAAACAGATATTTACTCCAGTTAATATCTGTTTTTCTTCCTACATATATTCCATATGAATTTGCAATATTCTGGAACAAATGGAATATATGTAGGAAGAAAAACAGATATTTACTCCAGTAAATATCTGTTTTTCTTCCTACATATCGTGAGATCGTGAGATCGTGAGTTCGATTCCCGCATTGGAACAACAAAAAATATTGTTTCCAAGTTTGGTGAGGACAATGCAGGCGGATCACCTGATTATCTGACATTAAAGATGATCCTTGCGTCGGATGGGCATGTAAAAGTCGGACCTGCACGATCTCTCGCCAGTAGTATCTGTTATCCGTCTCACTAGGTTATGAGAGTAAAGGAAGCACACAGTATTGCGCACACACTTGGGCACTATTAAATTACTCCTGCTCTGGTTTCGACGAAACCGGCTACCGTCACCAAAATCGGTGTGGGGAGTTATTGTACGAATTCGCTGAGAACTACCTCGTACGAAGTAACGAGATAAATATAATCATCACCTTGATGAGGGAATGGCATTTGGATGAGCACCAACTTTACGGTCTCGTGGACAACTCGGTTTCTGTTATCTCGGCAAAATATGAATTAGGTACATCCGTTACATTGAGTGTCTGTGTGTAAGATCTGTATACATACACTATTTGGGAATACTGGCTAGATCAAGATTTTATTTAAAACAAGCCAGTCACAAAGTCCTTTCGAAGCTCCACCACCACTCCTCGAGAAACTGTGAATTACCATACTTTAATTAATTACCTATAAAGAGGATTATAGGTTAAGACTATGTTGATCTTCAAGGGATTGTAGTTCCCATAATTTCCAATCTTTTCTACAATGAAACCCATATTCCAAAATAATTATTTTACGAGATTTTGGACTTTATATTTTTTATAAAAATTGTCGATATTTCTCTCTTATCCATTTAATTTTCGAAATGTGTGCTTTTAATTAATTTTTTATTACAATTTTTATGTAGCTAAAGAGCTATTTTATTATTTTTAACACCATTAATGCCGCTAATTATGTAAACTACGTCGTATTAGAAGATAAAAGAAAAACACATTTTTTTCTGTAATATTTTATTTCATGCATATCTAAAAAAATATATGGCAGCTGCTACTCTGCAGATATGTAAAACATCTACATTTCAATAGATTTTTATCGACGTATAACAATCAAAGATATTTTCAGAATTCACAGGAAAACTATTTAATCCACAGGCTAAACTAGGTACTACCATACCAAATATCGTCAAAATACATTCAGTAGTGTTTGCGTGAAAGAGTCACAAATATCCATCCTCACAAACGATTATTTGTTTATTTAGTTTTAACAAACAATCACAAGAAGGCTAGTTAAAAGTTTTCACAGATAGACCTAACTTTCACATGTATTCAATCGAATTCTCATCAGATCTCGAAGTTCTGAGGTTACAGAAAGCTTCCTTGACTACCCCTGTATGTGTGTGTGTGTGCGTGTGTGTGTGTAAGTATGTAAGCCTCTAATAACTTTTGAACGGTTTGACCGATTTTACCGCGGCTGGTGCCATTCGAAAGGGCTTGGGAAAACTTAGATTTTGAATGCAAATCGGACCGATTCGGACAGATAGATTTCAAGAAATCAAAAAAAAACTGTGGATATTTTTTTAAAGTGGTTTTTTTGGTCCGGTTTGGTTCTACTCCGAAATTTTTTATCTAAAAAATTTTTGTTGTCGATTTGTTCAAAGGACATGAAAAATTGCATCGATTGTTGCCAATCGCGAGAAAATCGAGTTTGAAATTTAAAAAAATAGTGTTTTATTAAACTTTCATCACACTTTTGAGCTAGGTGAGCTCAAAAGTCTGATGATAGAAAATTATCAGTGAAAATTTTTCGAAGCACTTTTATTTTTGAGCTCGATAAGCTCAAAAATGACGTATTAGATAAAATTTATGCGCTTAGCGGGAAGTTGCACGGATGGCCAAAGGTCAACTGTATTCCTATTTTTTTCCTTTATTAGAGTTAACAAACAGTAACCATAGTACATTTTACCAAATATTTTAAACAGTGAATACTTAATTTACGTTAATAAACGTTACCAACATCGTTTACTACAGATTACTAGATACTAGTTAATTTTTACAGTATATTCAGTTTAAGAACGGTTGTAGGCAATATAATTATTATTACATCATACAGATCACCGTTATAAGTTCAGATAAGACCATTGCAAACTAGTCATCTGTAATAATTTTAGAATTTCTTTTTTATATTTTACTACCTTGTTGTTAAATATATCAACGGAGATAAAGTTACGTAGTAACTATTTATTAATCTGCGGATAAAGTTTTTATTGTATGTATCAGCAAGTCTATAAAATGTTGAGCGCTTACCAACATTGGTCCGACAAACTGCAGTAACAAATATTTTATTAGGTCTACGACAATGTGTGGTAATGGGTATTCTATAGCATATGTTATTATTTAAAGAGATGCAATCATTTATTATGACACATATCATATAGTAACATCATTTCGAGTTGGTAGATGTTAGTGAAAAAATACTGTACATATCTTATAAAGCATTATAAGACTCTCGTGAATGACAACATGTGTAAAGCATGGAGCGCAGAAAATTCTTCTGGATCACTCCAATTGCGTCACTATACTTTTTGTAATACGGATTCCAGATGGCTACAGCGTATTCAAGTTGTGAACATACGAGTGATTTGTAGATATGAAGTTATGTTGAGGAACGCATAAAATCTTTGCATGATCTTATGACAAATTCATACATACAATGCTTTACTTATTATACTATCTATACGTCAATCAAGAATATGCAACTTTGTATCTAGAGTCACCCCAAGGTCCCTAATTAGAATGAACATTTTCTAGTTCTTGACTACATAACGTATAACAGAATGTACTGAAATTACGTTTTTTGTAAAATATCAATTTGCATTTAAGCTAAGTGACAATTTGTTTTATAACAATAAACGGAAAATCTATTAAGGTCATCTTGGAATCGAGTATCGTCTTCAGTGGTTTGTATAATGTGGTATATTTGGAGGTCATCCGCATAAAGTAAAAATTTACAAAATTTAAAACGGTTATGTTATAAATAACGTATAAAAAGGATAAACAATAATGGACCCCTGGGGTACCCCAGAACTGATAGAAACATAGTCAGATTCATATCCATAAAACATAACTTTTTGAGTACGATTCGTTATGTACGACTTGAAACGGCGCCACAGGTTCCCTCTTATACCATTAAAAGCAAGTTTTTCAAGGGATTTCTTATGATCTACTCTGTCAAAAGCTTTTCGAAAGTCAGTGTAAATACTATCTATTTGAATGTTATTATCCAGTGCTTCAAATAAATCTGATACATATACTAGTAAATTAGTAGTAGTAGAACTTTGAGATACAAAGCAATGTTGTTCTTCAATTCTTCTTTTATGTAGTGAGGGATAAATATTATTATGAAGTAGCCTTTCAAAAAGCTCTGACAGAGTCAGTAAAATTAAAATAGGGCTATAGTTTTCGATATCACTTCTATTCCAAACGGAGGGAAAGATACCTTCCTGTAAGCAATAATTAAATATGATGTATAGTGGCATACATATTGCAGAAGCAGTATCTTTGAAAAAAAGTGGAGGAATGCCATCTACACCAGCACCCTTGGCAGGATCCAGAGCACGAAATCCTTTGAGTGTTTCTTCCCGTGTTAGTGCAATATTACATAATATAAGATCTGAACTACAGTTATTTTCAATGGTCCGAGTAACATCAAAGTCAAAAGTGTTCTACACTTCTACAGGATGCCTAGTGCATGCCAGGCTGAAGGATTCCTACTTATTTGTAGATTAGTACTGTAGTAAGCCATATACCCACGAACGGTTTTTTCTGTCGACGTTAGTAAATACAGCACTGTAAATATAACTCTGCGTTAATACAACACATCTGAAAATTGAACACATGAGCGTCGAGTTTTTTTGCACTCAAATTGCCCTCTTGCTCTATTATTATACTAAGGGTAAATTCACACCGAAACACAACGATACGAGAGCGCTGCATTTTTAAGATAGCTATTCAAAATTGAACTATATGCTTTATACAAGAAGATACACGTTTCATTGTAAGAGTTCGAATGTTGCACCGCACTGATCAGTGCATGTGCAGTGTATGACTGATGTCATATAAAACGCGTGTATTTTTTTGTACTGAATAAAGTTCAATTTTGAATCTTAGAAATGCAGGACCACGTATCGTTACGTAGTAACTATTTATTAATCTGTGGTATCGTCGCGGTCTGAACTAAGTCAATGTCGTCGGAAAAAACCGCTCGTGGGAACGGGTGCTTATGGTTATATCCAATGCAGCTACATCAAGTGAAAGATCTGAATAATAAGAACTAAATAGGTTGTACATATTCCGAGTAACTTCAGTAGAAACTCTTTGTTCAATACAAACATATAACATACTTTTACTCGTAGTGGCCATACATCCACTACATCAAGGAACAATTCGGCTTGAGCTCTCAATGGTTTTGGTAAATTATAATCAACAATAATCTTGTTGAGATGAACTCGTGTAACATTTGTTTTCTCATACAAGTTATCACTAATATAACATAATATAACACTCATGCAAGTCGCTTCGACTATAATGTAGAAACTTAAAGCAGTAGACTGTATTTCTTTTGAGTTACAAATGTAGTGGATACAAAAGCATATGGTTAGTATGATGAACAGAAATGTGATCGAAATGGCCAGCAGGAGATGACTGTTGAATGCTTTGTTGATTTGACCACACGTATCACGGAGAATTTCGTATGTGCGACACAGTGATTGTATCTTTTGACACTCCCTTGAGTGAACTACACGTGAAATGGCGCTACTACGTAAGTTTCTGTGACGAAAAACTTCCTTCTCCAGCATATCGTTTAATACTTCCAGTCTAAAACTCAATACATCGACGTACACTATGAACGAAAATATTTGAAGGTAGCGTTGGAAATTTACTGGATAATTTAATATTCTTTGACTCGGTGGAAAGTAATGTATATTACTGTCGGCGACGTTTAAAAAAAATATTATACTGCAAAATACGATCAACGCAAAGAATAATTTAAGTCGATATTGCTTATAACATCGTTTTGAGATCGCCGGGCTTAAGGCGTCGTCAATGGCCGCTACATTCGTCATTATTTGAAGAAATTGTCCATTTAAAGTGATATCAAACGTACTCCAAATGAATTACGAGAAAATAATTATGTGTGCAATCTCGTAAGTAATGACAAACACCTTGAGCGGGGAGTCACTGATGGTTTCCACTAGTTCCACTGTATACGCTATATGACAAAAGAGAATAACACAGAGAAGGACCATGGCAGTGCAAATGTAAATTTTCTTGTTTCTGCTCAAATATGTGAGGTTCCCGTTAACGAAACTGTATCTAAATATTCCGAAGCATCGCTCGAGTGCTATCAAAGGCTTAAGCATGGTCACCAAATCGATAACTGTACTACTTTTCATTATATATACGGCGATAGTATGTACGTGCTGCTCAGTGAATTAGTTTACACGAACAATGTAAGCAAATGGATTATGGATAAATTAAGAATAGGTAGGTAATAGCTACATTACATTAACTTAATGGTTTTCAAACAAAACTATCGATTGTTATTTATTTACGTAATAACAAGATATTGTCCGCGACTTCGTACGCGCCAAAAGAAATCTCGAGGGAACTGCAAATTTTGTTGCGAATTGCGATAGTAACCTGTGTGTTAAATTTTTTACATATATTATTATATGGATTAAAACTTATCCAAAATAATCTAAGGTGATCCTTAATTATTTTTACTTTTGAAATTTCATCGTAATCAAAATAAAATGTAACAAATTTAAGTGTTTCAGAAAATAGAATACAGAAATAAAATGTTTAAATGCGTTCATTAGCTAAATACTAGAATGTTCAGCCCGTGAGTAATTATTGTCATGATGGTGTAATTTGGGCAACCAACATTCTTGTGATTGTTACACCTGGCGCCACATATAAAAAGTTACGAACGAGAGTAAAATTGAGAGAAGCTCATTTCAGACTGAAACGAAACTTTGACGACCTCTGTGGCTCAGTGGTTCAGCACTTTGGTGCGAAAGCCGGGGGTCGCAGGTTCGAATCCTGCCGAAGGAACAAAAAAGTTTTTCTGTGTTCCTGGGTCATGGATGTGTATTAAATATATGTATAATATAATAAAAATCTTAAATATATGTATGGTATAAAAGTATTAAATATACTTCCCGTTGTCTGGTACCTGTAACACAAGTTCTTCGGATACTTAGCACGGGGCTAGACTGACGTGGTGTGAAGCGTCCATAGATATTATTATTATTATTATAAACGAATACTTGACACGGCGCTGCATATTTAAGATAGCTATTAAAACTGAACTTTATTTAACTACACAAAAGATACAAGTTTCATATAACATCGATCATACATTAGTCATTACACATGCGCTGTGTCTAGCTGCCTTTACATTCGAACTCCTTCAATGAAACGTGTCTTCTTGTGTACTGTCAGACGACCTCTGTGGCTCAGTACTTCAGCGCGTTGGTCAATCCGGAGGTCGCGGATCCCGCCGAAGGAACAAAAAAGTTTTTCCGTGTTCCTGGGTCATGGATGTGTAGTAAATATGTGTATACGAGTAATATAATAAGTCTTAAATATATGCATAGTGTTACGAACACACTAAGAGAATAGCGCCATCTAGCGTCAACCGACTGCCCCGTGCGAGTTTCTTACGCCGGTTCTTCTCGCCGGGCTAGTTTCCGAACCGGTGGTAGGCATCATGTAGGACAATTCTATAAGTGTTATATTATAACCTACATGGAAATAAAAATTTTGAGTTTGAGTTTTGAGTTTGAACCAATGAAACCACTTGGTGTGAACAGGGACAGCGTACAGTACTCAGTACTAGATGTCGCTACTATGCGAACGTTCCAGAATAAATCCAACGCGGTTACACGAATCGGAAACTTCTCTGGAATGGTCTGGTACTCGTATCGACCGGTATAAATACGTCGGAAGAATGCGAACGAGTTGTGTTCAGTTCGAGCTTCTTTCGAGGCGAAACAGGCGATAAGTTAAAGTGATACCAGTGATTAATACAAGTGAAACCCACGACTTGGCTACGACATAGGACATCGTTAGTGCTTAGTGTTTGGACTTAGTGCTTAGTATTTGGTCCTAGTGCTTAATGTTGGACTAAGTGCTAGAGAATAAAGTCTTCAAAGGAGTCAGCAGGTCTTCCTCTCCAAATCTTTCGAACCCCAACACGTAACAATAGTATAAAAGTATTAAATATACTTCCCAATGTCTGGTATTTGTAACACAAGTTCTTCAGATACTTAGCATTGACGTGGTGTGTGTTACATAACACGACAATTATTTAAGAGTGTGTTATGTCAACGCCAAACTTCGTACTGTCACTTTGATGCCTGTGATAGTTTATTCAGTTAGCCGAAAGGCTATGTATAGTATAGACATGTATTAGTATGCTCCTCTGTTATATGAGTTATATATTAATTATATCTGTTGTACGTGTAGTAATAAATCAACATATTGTGATGCTATGATTTGTATCATTTGTATCTCCATGTAACTTATAAGAAGAATCCCCAAGATATTCAACGTAGAGATCCTGGCTGGAACATCAAACATGGTGTCAGAAGCTGAAGCTAAAATATAATAAAAAAGAAAAACAAAATATTAACCGAAGAGAGGGTACTTCAACAACAACTTCTGCGGGTGTGGCGTTTTCGAAAAGAAACGGTGGTAAAAAAAAAGAAAGTGAAGACCTTACAATGGCTGGAAACGGTGTACAAAAACTTGAAATATCTACCGAAATTATCAACAATAATGCTGAGAATTTCAAGAAATGGGCGCAATCATTCGAAATATATTTACTGGCATCAGGTACAGAGAAAAGTGAAGACAGAAGAAAAATAGCATTAATGCTACATTCCATGGGGGAAAAAGGTCTAAATATCTACAATTCCTTCAATTTGGACCTAGACAAAGCTACATTTCAAGAGGTCAAGACAAAATTCGTCGAGTATTTTGAACCCAAGAAGAATCTGACGGTAGCAAGACACAAATTTTTTACATTGAAACAACGCATGAACGAATCGTTGGACAACTTTCTTATGGAATTAGAAAATGCAAGTCATGCCTGTGAGTTTGGTTCGCTCCGCGATTCCCTAGTAAGGGACATCCTTATTGCAAATATGGCCACAAACTTCTCGCAATTTCGTCAGAAACTCCTACTAGAGCAAGAGTTGACCCTTGAAAAAGCCAAACTTTTGTGTAGAACACTCACAATGGCACAAAAAAGTGAAGAATCAATGAATGCAGCAGATGGAAGAGAAGAAGCCACAGTATACAAGCTACACAGAAGTCGTCAGAACAGTCCTTCTACACACCAGAAGAGAAGAAAATCTAAATCTCCGTCGCGCCAAGGTCAACCAAGGTCAGCTACGCCTGGATCCAGAACAAAGTGTGTGAAGTGCAACACAGTCCATGGTCACCGCAACTGCCCAGCGTGGAAGCACAAATGCAGGTCATGTTTTAAATATGGACATTTTACTCATTTATGCTTTAAGAAAAATAGTGTCAGGAGTTTAGTCTCTGGGGTAGGCAATATGCATCTCGATGATGAACCGAGTGCTGCTTGCTTGGCAAGCAATGCTCATACTGAGAGATTTTGTTCTGAGACATTGTTCAATATTAAAAATATAAAGTCACAAAGTACCAGTTCAAATTTGAGTAAAAATGACATTAATTCCTGGCATTATTATTTAAAAATAAATAACAAATGTGTAGACTGCATAATTGATACTGGGGCAGATATAAATATGATGTCTTACAAAGTGTTTAAAGAATTAAATCTTAAGTTTGACAAACAGAGTAAAAAAATGTGTAAAAAATATAATATCTATGCTTATGGGGGAAAACAACCAATTCCCATTATGTCAGTGTCAAACATATGGTGTATGTTTGAAAACAAAAAAGAACCTGAAAGTGTTACTTTTGTTATAACAAATTTAAACTGTCCTACTGTAATTGGTTTACCCACTTGTATAAAGCTAAATTTAGTTATCAAAAACTTTAATCTAAACAATATGTATAAAGAACCCTGTGACAAAATTGTGACCAAATATAATGATGTGTTTCAGGGTCTAGGCTGTTTACCATATGAACACAGTATTGTGTTAAGAAAAGATGCTGTGCCGTGCATAGATCCACCCAGGAAGGTGCCATTTGCTCTGGTGGAGCCGTTGCGGAAGGAGCTCGAACTCATGGAGGAATTGGGGATCATCCAGAAAGTCCATGAACCAACTCTCTGGGTGAGTAGCTTAGTTATTACCATGAAAAAGAATGGAGGATTAAGAGTTTGCCTAGATCCTAGAATTTTAAATAAAAACTTATTGAGATGTCATTATCCCATTAAAAATATTGATGAAGTAAGGTCTAAATTGTCCGGAGCCTCATATTTCTCACATTTAGATGCATTTTCTGGATTTTATAATATAAAATTAACTAAAGAGAGCAGTGACCTTTGTACTTTTCAAACTCCCTTTGGTAGATATAAATTTTTGAGATTACCTTTCGGAATAAGCACGGCAACAGAAATTTTCTATAAAACTATGATAGATTTATTCGGAGACATTGAGGGAAAAATAATTTGGTGTGATGACATTTTAATATACGGTGAAACAATTGAAATACACAATAAAAGATTAGAATTGTTTCTGGATAGGGCTAGATAAGTCAATTTGAAATTAAATAGGGCCAAGTGCAAGTTTCTTTTAGAAGAAATCGCATATTTGGGCTATATTTTCAGTAAAGATGGTGTAAAAATTGATCCAGAGAAAATTAAGGCTATAAAAGAGATGCCAATACCAAAAAATATTAAAGACTTGCAAAGATTTTTAGGTATGATAAATTTTTTAGCACCATTCATAGAAAACTTAGCTGACAAAACTAATATTTTAAGAAATTTGTTAAAAAAGGATGTGTTATGGCTTTGGGATGAGAATTGTCAAAAATGCTTTGATTTATTAAAAGAAATTATAACTAAAGCGCCCGTGTTAGCAAATTATGATTGTAATTTACACTTGACTTTGTCGGTAGATGCCTCAAGATATGCCGTCGGTGCCGCTATATTTCAAAATAAGCGACCCGTTGCTTACAGCTCAAGAACACTGACCAGCTCACAACAAAATTATGCTCAGATTGAGAAGGAATTGTTTGCAATACAATTTGGCAGGGTTCGAGGATATATATCAATGGATATATATCATGATATATATCCGATATATATCCGATATATATCAAAGGAGTTTTTATGATATATATCAATACAAAATTGGTTTTTAAAATTTTATATTATTAGGTAATTTTTGGTTTCTTAAACTTCCCAAATGTAAAACATATTCCCTAAGCTATTGCTATTTATGGATTAGAACTTTAGTAAGTTAAGCAACACTTCTGCCGGCATTAATGGTGTCAGTCGTGTCAGAAAAACAAGTTTTTTTTTTGTGTTTATTCTATTATTTTTTACAAAGAAAGTGCAGTCTCAGTATGCCTAGACGGGTAGAAACTTTAATAAGAGCACGTGGAGGAAATACGCGATATTAATCACCATTTCTAGGGTTCCGTAATACTTATGGAACCCTTATAGTTTCGCTCTGTCCGTCCGTCCGTCCGTCCGTCTGTCTGTCTGTCTGTCTGTCCGCGCCTCTAGCTCCTGTAATTATGAATATAAATTGATGAAATTTGGTGCAGTTATAGATTGTGTATAGATCACGGATTCGGATTCATAAAAAAAAAAAAAATTATATTTTAGAGGTGGCTCTCCAATCTCCATACATGTGAAGTGGGGATGAAAAATATTTTTTCACTCTACCCCATCGTGTGGGGTATCGTAGAAAAGGTCTTTTAAAATAAAGGCAAGGTTTCATACGTAAATTTTTTATAAAGTTGACCATTTTCGAGTAATCGGCCTCCAAAGTAGTTTGTAAGTTGGTCCCCCCCCTAGCATTTTTAAACTATAGGAGATAGAAACTTGCAAATTTCCTTGTTGATAGATCATGCTAAAAACTCTTTAGGAAAATTATTGTGAACCAAATCGGACAGTAACTTTTGGAGTAATTAAAAAAAAGCATATTACGCGTTTATAGTTACGGAACCCTCCTTAGACATGTCCTGACATGTTCTTGGTTAGGTTATTCTAATTTAATTAATTGTTATTTTAATATTATTTTTCACTTTTCCCGGTTACATGAAAAGTTCAAAAATTTACCATTTTTCACAAATAGCATTTACTCGCAAAATCTATTCTTAATGTGATCTCATTTTAAGTAAAACGAATAAAACTTTAAATAACAAAAGAAGTGTAGTAAGTATATTTTAAAATAAAACCATATCTTTTTAATTGTGGACCTTTTTTTGTGTTCCGCTAAATATGCCGGTGTGTTTAGTTTATTGTCATTTAAGTCCCGCTGACACAAACATTGCGCGAAAATTAAAAAAAAAGGTTTTTTTTTGTAATCTAACCTTAGATAAGTAAATACCTAAGTGTAAGTATCGGTGTAGGTAGTTATAGGTGTAGGTTGTAGGTGTATCTCGTAGGTGAATATTGTAGATGGTGGTTGTAGGTCTCTTTGCGTAACTTGCATGGTACTCGAGAACGTTTTTGTCGTAAACTCTTTTGTTATAACTTTACGCCTCGTTTATTAATAAATTATTAACTTTTTCACCACGAAAAAAAAATATTCTCGTAGCGACCGCCATCTAATACACATAATCAAAGCGTTTGCAGGGCCTCTCTCTCCTTGCAGGTAGGTAATTAATGTAATTATTTTACGATATAATAAATTATCTGGACCAGTGTTTTTCAACCTGAGGGTCGCGACCCCCTGGGGGGTCGCCGGAGGTCGAGAGAACTTTAGTAAAAAAACAATAAAGATTAAAAATATTGATTTATTAAGAGAATTTTAACAAAAGGATATCGATCATCGATATCATCGATGTATGTAATTGTAAAATAATGTGTTTGACGTACTATATTATGTACTTATATCCGAATTCTAATTATGGAGACGCATAAATACGTCGTATGGATTGAATATTTATAACACTGTAACATACACATACATACCTACATGATAAAAAAGCGAAGGGTCGGGGGTCGCGAAATGTTTTTGTCATACAAGGGGGGTCGCATCATGAAAAAGGTTGAAAAACACTGATCTGGACCATTTCATGAAGTAGCCATAAGTAGTTGGCCATATCGATAAACGATTTCTTATCATTGATCTGCCCAGGCGGCAGGCCACATCATGATGTGGCCAATAGACAGAGAAACTTTTCATGAAATGCGACCATTTCATGAAATTCTCGAGTATTTCATGAAGTGAGCAAATCTACGATATGGCCACGACATCTATACCAAATTTCATAAAAATCGGTTCAGCGGTTAAAGCGTGCAGAGGTAGGTAACAGAGACAGACAGACACACTTTCGCATTTATATTAGTATAGAATAGATAACAGTTTCTTAAATGATGAATTTTTAGGCTGTCTTTACTTTAAACAAAAAACGTTATCAGAGCCAGGCTATGTGTTGAAAAAGACGGCCCTTTTATATGAAGATTCGAGACTGATAGATTTTATGTAAAATTTCGGTTTTTATTTCGGATGATTTTAAGTACCTAAATAAATAAAATAATAAAAACATTTTAGTTTTTTCTTTATGTTTATGTTTGTTTATTCATTATGTTTTGAAGACCTCTGTGGCTCAGTGGTTCATTGCGTTGGTGCTGAAGCCGGGGTTCGTGGGTTCGAATCCCGCCGAAGGAACAATAAGTTTTCCGTGTTCCTGGGCCATGGATGTGTAAATATGTGTATAATATAATAAAAATCTTAAATATATGTATAGTATAAAAGTAATAAATATACTTCCTGTTGTCTGGTAAAACAAGTTCTTCGGATACTTAGCATGGGGCCAAATTGACGTGGTGGTAAGCGTCTATAGATATTATTATTATTATGTAACACATAATATGCAAATAGTATACATAAATAATACAATAAAATAATAATATGGCTTTTCATACAAAATATATTTTCATACAAAATGGATATATATCCATTTTGTATGAAAATATATCAAAATGTTGATATATATCGGATATCGGTCGGATATATATCATAAATATCCGATATTTTGATATTTATAATAAATATCGGATATTTTCGAACCCTGCAATTTGGATGTAATAAATTTCACCAATATATTTATGGCAGTAGAATAACTGTGCAAACTGATCACAAACCGTTGATTTATTTATTTAAGAAGCCCCTACATGAAGTACCTGCTAGGTTGCAGAGAATGATGCTTTCTTTGCAAGGCTATGACTTAGATGTGGTTTATGTACCTGGTAAATTTATGTATATAGCAGATACTTTGTCTAGAGCAGCACTTACTGAAAAATACATACCCCCATATGAACAGGATTTACAGTACCATGTAAATACTATATTTTCTAACCTCTCTGTAAGTAAGCCATATTTGAATTTAATATTAACAGAAAGTAATAAAGATGAATCATTAACTTTGCTTAAGTCTTATATTCAAAACGGGTGGCCTAAGAGCAAAGACACAATGGCATCTATGGTAAAACCATATTGGAATATTCAAAATGAAATACATATAATGAATGAATTACTATTTAAAGGAAATAGGCTTATTGTTCCTAAATCTTTGCAAAAACAAATATTAGATAAAATTCACTGTGGTCACTTAGGTATAAATAAAACACTTAATATTGCTAGAGAAACAGTTTATTGGCCGAATATAAATGCTGACATTAAAAATTTAGTTGATCAATGCTTAGTATGTGCTAAGTTCAAGCCAAACACAACAAATGAGCCGTTGCAGTGCTACGAGATGTCCCATCTTCCATGGCAACAGGTAGGTGTTGATTTACTATATTTTGATGGAGAAAATTTCCTTGTCTGCATGGATTACTATTCCAAGTACATTGAGTTAGCTTCTTTGCATAAAAATTACACTGTGGACGTTGTTGTTAAGAATCTTAAATCGTTTTTTGCTCGTCATGGAATACCGAAATCTCTTGTATCTGACAATGGTCCACCTTTTAACTCCAGTAAATTCAAGTCCTTTCTTGAGGAGTGGGACATTGAACACATAAAAAGCAGCCCACATTGGCCAAAATCCAATGGTCAAGCTGAAAGCGGGGTAAAAATTATAAAAAACATTTTGAGAAAATGCAAAGAGGATGGCTCTGATATATACTTGTCATTGTTACATTATCGTATTACGGCTAAGGGAGATTTTCCCAGTCCAGCTTCATTATTGATGTCTAGAAACTTAAGAGTAAATTTACCAATACTAAATAAAAAGTTATATCCTAGAGTAGTAAAATTTTCGACATATGAGAAATGTCACAAACATAGCAGAGACAGAATGTCTTTTTATTTTGACAGGAATGTTAAGCAAAAGTCATATGTATTTCAGCCAGGAGATTATATATATTTTAAAAAAGATCCTAAATCCGTTTGGACTCCGGGAATAATTAAAGAGAAATTGACGTGTGGTAGGTCGTATTATATTGTAGATTTAAACGGTGCTGTGTATAGGAGGAATATAGGACACATTAGACCTAGAAAAAGAGATTTAAAAAACATAAACACTCCTCCTTCTTCTTCTGGTAATGGCGAAAGCAGTGGCAAAAATGACAGTATGGTTACCATACAGGACATTGCTAACCCCATGAGTTCGGTGAATTTCGGAAACGGTCTTTTTCAAAATTGTGATAATGATGAAAGCTGTGTTCCTATGGAGAGTCTAGTGAATACCGATTATGTAACCAGATCTGGTAGAAATATAAAACGTCCTAAAATGTATATGCATGAAAAATTTGATTAGTTATGTATAGTAGTAAGTTTCTAGTTGTATAGTTCAAAATATTAAGTTGTATTTTTCTTGAAAAGGGAGGTGTTACATAACACGACAATTATTTAAGAGTGTGTTATGTCAACGCCAAACTTCGTACTGTCACTTTGATGCCTGTGATAGTTTATTCAGTTAGCCGAAAGGCTATGTATAGTATAGACATGTATTAGTATGCTCCTCTGTTATATGAGTTATATATTAATTATATCTGTTGTACGTGTAGTAATAAATCAACATATTGTGATGCTATGATTTGTATCTGGGGGCACGGTAGTGCCCCCATGCCAAGACGTCAAGCGAAGCGCAAGGGCACTACCAAACCACCTTTTCTCGAAGCGTTTCGTCGATTTTTTGAACCCTCATAACTTGAGTTTGGATTGTACCAGATAAGTGAAACTTTCAGGATTTGTTCCCATCAGCGGTCTCATTAAACATGTAAAGTTTCGATTACCTACGTCTTATACTTTAGATTTTATTGATATCTAAAAACCCCTGATTCCGTCACTGACTCACTGATGATCAACAAAATTATATCGTACTTCCGGATGTTCTCGAAAGCTGATATTTATTACGTAAGATTGTATTAGTATATAACCTACATAAAAATTCTCAAAATTGGAACTTTCATCTTCCAACCCCTTAAACAAGGGAGTTAAAGTTAATTATCTGTGAAAGCGCCATCTATCGCGTTATTATGAACTATATACGTTATGTCGTCGTTCATCGCTAGGCTTGTAAACTAATTGACTAATATTGATTGAAATAATTATTTCCCGATATTCTAAATTTGAACGGAAAATTTAACATATATGCAACATTCATTTAATTATGTTAATAGGTAAAATGTTTAAATAATTTAACGTTATTATTTAAATTCGATGTAAGACTATTATTCCTCTTCTTTTATTTATGGCAATCGCGGTTGCAAAAGTTTTGCACCATTCTGCTAGTGTCGAGTATTTATAGAATTATTTCGACTATTATTATTGGCAAATAAGCACAATTCAACAAATTCCTAAATATTAATCCACGTGAGGACTTATTCTTACTAAAGCCAACGAAAGTTAGGAAACTCATGATAGATGCCTTCTTTAAGTCTAATTTATAAGCTCTCTATTTAGTATTTTATGTTCTAATTATTTAGGTAATAAAACCATTAGCTGTAAGTATGTGTGACGTGTCCTTTGATTTAATTATGACATTTATTAATCGGCAAGCCTTTTCTTGTGGTTTAAGCAATGATTATGCTGATTATTATTATTATTATTGATTTTAGTTTTACTATTATGTAGTGGGTCTAAGTTGTGTATTGTCATAATCAGATGCTTAGCATGTGCTTATATTAACTTTAATTTGTTTTACACTAGTGAAAACTTGTTATTGGCATTTCGCTTTTTAATATGTGTTCTTATTGTTATATCTTATATTGTTACGAACACACAAAAGCGCCATCTAGCGTCAACCAATGACACCACTTGGTGTGAACAGGGACAGCGTGGGGCCCCCTACTCAGTACTAGATGGCGCTACTGTGCAAACGTTCCAGAATAAATCTAACACGGTCACGCGACTCGGGAACCTTCTAGAATCGTCTGGGACTCGTATCGACCGGTATAAATACGTCGGAAGAATGCGAGCGAGTCGAGTTCAGTTTCGAGCTACCTTCGGGCGATTTCGAGGCGAAACAGGCGATAAGTAAAAGTGATACCAGTGATTAATACCAGTGAAACCCGCGACTTGGCTACGACTTAAGGACACTGTTAGTGCTTAGTGTTTGGACTTAGTGCTTAGTGTTTGGACTTTGGACTTAGTGTTTAGTGTTAGACCTAGTGCTTTGTGTTGGACCTAGTGCTAGGGAATAAAGTCTTCAAAAGAGTCAGCAGGTCTTTATCTCCAAATCCTTCGAACCCCAACACGTAACAATATTATGCTGTAAGTTTTCCAAATAATAAAAAAAAAATAAGTTTTTCTGCTAACCATACTTTTCAAGTGACATTTGACAGATAGAGGTCATTGACGTTCCTATTCTCATTTGAATCGCATTATATCAAATTTCATCGAAATCCGTTCAGTAGATTTTCGTGAAAGAGTTACAAACATCCATCCATTCTCACAAACATTCACATTTGTAATATTAGTAGGATAACAGAAGCTGAAACAACGGACAGACAGACAGAGGGAGACGGACGGACGGACACAGTAAATTTATAAGGTTTCCTCTAGTATTACGAAACCCTATTACATAGAATAATAAAAAATATCGAATTAAAAAAAATCGTCTGACTGGGATTCGAACCCGCGATCATCAGTTTGCCATTAACGCAAGGTCTGTCGCTTAGTAGCTGAAATACTGAAAGCCGTTTCCGAGAATCTCAATTAATATTTACAATATTTGCTTGTTTGAAGTACTATCAGATAGTGAAAATTTTGTATTGTAACTTGTATTACGTACGTTGAGTTATAACCTAACCGAGAGCATGTCAGGACATGTCTAAGGAGGGTTCCGTAACTATAAACGCGTAATATCCTTTTTTTTAATTACTCCAAAAGTAACTGTCCGATTTGGTTCACAATAATTTTCCTAAAGAGTTTTTAGCAAGTTTCTATCTCATATAGTTTAAAAATGCTAGGGGAGGGGGGGGCCAACTTACAAACTACTTTGGTGGCCGATTACTCGAAAATGGTCAACTTTATAAAAAAGTAATGAATGAAACCTTGCCTTTATTTTAAAAGACCTATTTTACGATACCCCACACGATGGGGTAGAGTGAAAAAATATTTTTCTTCCCCACTTCACATGTATGGAGAGCCACCCTTAAAATATAAAATTATTATTTTTTTATAATCTCAAAACCGTGATCTATACACAATCTATAACTGCACCAAATTTCATTAATTTATATTCATAATTACAGGAGCTAGAGGCGCGGACAGACAGACAGACAGATGGACAGAGCGAAACTATAAGGGTTCCTTAAGTACTACGGAACCCCAAAAAAGGCAAAGAGAGAGTGGGCAGAAAAAAAGCGTCTCTGTTGTGAAAGAAATACACCAAAAAAAAAGAAAAAGAAAATAACAATTATGTTATAACAACTTACAAAAAGAAGTGAAATTATAATCGACTGTTTTTCTATTATACTCTCTTATAATAACGAAATGGCCAAGCCACATAAAATGACTAAGGTGTAGAGTTTGTGAAGTTACGCTTGCAGAGTTAAGGCGTGTAGGGTAAGAAGCTTGGTTTTACATGAGATTTCATAGATTTTTTGACAGTGTTAATCATATGGTATCGTCTTGGCATAAGTTTTTTACATGAAAATGTTTTTGGTGGGATCATTTGTATCTCCATGTAACTTATAAGAAGAATCCCCAAGATATTCAACGTAGAGATCCTGGCTGGAACATCAAACAGTGTGAAGCATCCATAGATATTGTGATAATTGTATATTTGTGGTGTGCAATAAAGATTATTTTTATTATATATGTTACCGTAAAATTTTAATATTACTAGAGATATTATAATATGCTGACAGATAGTCAAATACTAATTTCTCCATACAATTGTACGCATTATTTTTCGTTATAATTATTATTATGTTTGCAAACAAATATGACGGCGCGGGCACATACCGTACCTATAACCAATCGGCACGGTAAATGTTACAATATAACGAAAAATAATGCGTACAATTGTATGGAGAAATTAGCATTTGACAATCTGTCAGCATAAATTATTATAATATCTCTAGTAATATTACAATCTAAAGGTTTTTACAATTTTACGGTGACATATATAAAATGCACCATGTCATATTTTGGTAGTAGTTTAGACTCTGGATAAACATATAAGGTTACTTTTTATTCCGTAGAATTAAATTGTTCCCGTGGGATACTATTTTTTTGGCTAGTATAACATAAACATCAGTATGACTTACACGTGTCTATGTGACCTTGTATGGAACATCCCCACCCGATGTGGTCTGGAGCCGACCTCTATTAGAAGCATTTCACGCGATTTACGAATGTGGCCTTCACAATTAGTGCGTGCTAGATAAACAAACTTCTGTATACTTCGGTTTCTGGTGGATAACAATCAAAAAATAAAAATAAAAATATGAGGGGCATAAGTACGATCTATTAGGTAATGGAAATTTTAAAAGTGATAAGACAGGTAGGTAGTACGGTAAGTGATAAGACAGGTAGGTAGTTTCGATATTTTTTTGTCCATTAATCTGTTTTCCTAAATTGAATTGAATAGGCTCTGATACTACTGGACCGATTTTAATGTTTAGCACAAACATAGAGTAGACCACGGAGAAGGACATAGGCTACTTTTTATCGTGGCTTAATTTACGTTTCTGGAGAGATCTATCGATGCCCAAGAAGTCGTAGGCAATATAAAGTCATAAACCTATGATTAAATCGTCAATGTAAAAATCGCTAAAATTATGAATTAAAAAAACGATTTGCACATCACCTATATTTTAGAAGGTTTAAGTTGAGAGCACATAGAATCAACGAGCATATAAATTATGATTATAATATGAATATGGCTTTGAATGGGGATATACAAAATTAAATAAAAATTATGAAGTTGAACTGAAAATGATGAATTCTTATAGCTAAAATACTCTCGAACATGTCAAAAAAAAAAGACTAGATCAAAATCGGTTAATCCGTTTGGGAGCTACGATACCACACAGTCACACAGACACGACAAACTAATAACAACACTCTGTTTTGTTGGTAGTTAAAAAGAAGTCTATCAGGAACCCACCCATGATCGTGTTCTTTGCCTACCTTAATGGAAAACATCGAAAGCAAGTATTTATGTATTTTTTTTGTATAAAAATTTTGAGCAAGTAATTCTGACTGGTAAATCCTTTATTAACATTTGCGGATGCAAGATTGTGACGGATGGTTAGAACGGCTGTAAATTGTCAAGCTGGAAAAAAAATTCAGAGTGTATTAGTCGGCATACCTCGAGAATACCGCACTAAATTTACTGCCAAGGAATTCCCGAATATTTCTGTCACGTACTATCGCACTAGAGCTCCGTGGCCTAGTGGGTAGACCGTTTGGTTCGCACTCGAGAGAGTGCAGGTTCAAACCCCAGGTTGTGGCGTGTACCAATGAGACTTTTTCAGATCTCAAGTACATTATACGGACGCTCTAACGGTGAAGGAAAACATCACGAGGAAACCCGCACATAGTTAGCCCCAGACGTATTGACCAGTTCATTCCTCTGGTCTAGGCTGACTATGTTGTGAGAATGCCGTATGTGCTTGGGCAACCATACGAAATTTAAAAACTAACTGTCCCAGGCACTACAGTATTTCAAGAGTGGTTACTTCGCTCGGAGAATACTGTATAAATCATCCATTAACTATCGCACTATCAGCAAGGTTTCTGTTCTATTTTTTACTTGATTCGAGTAGATAAGCGTGGTAGATGGATAGATAATAATTGGTAGCAAGTTTGAGGTTCGGGTATAGAACCATGTCTTTTACCTTTTTAAATAACTAGATGTTGCTAGTGACTTCGGACGAGCAAAAGTAAATCCCGCCATATGGGTATCATCTAAAAGGGCATAAAAAGTAAAGTATAGTTAATTATAAAAGATATCACCAACACAAATTAAATTTCCCTCCAAGATTCTGCAGCGCTAAAACTATGAACTTGACACAAAATGCTCATAAAATAAATTGTAGAAAATAGCATCTAGTTCATATTTGTAGAATATATTTTTATCGTAAAGTATGTCTGTAAAGAGATATAGCCAAAATATTGAAAGACATCGCCATTTTTTCAAGATGGCGGATTGAGTGGTAGGAAATTTTCAATTCGGTTCAATTCGGAAAGAATACATCATACAAATCTATTAAAATCACGCTTCATTAAGTGCAAATTACTCATTATTTACCTATTAGTAAGCATCATAGGACGTAACTTCATCCCGGTCTGGCTGAGTTTTGGCCAAGACCATGCCATGCCAGACCGACGGTTTTCGAAAGAAGATTAGGAGACGAACAGATTGACATATAACTTGACCTTGTTCCTTATGAGCTTTTTTACTCAAAAAATCTTCACACATTTTGGTCATTAAAAAATAATCTGACAGATTTAGGACCGCCAGACCGGCGGTTTTATATCAAGCTTTAGCCCTAGCTATCTGCAGTGGTCCAATGCGTGTTCTCGATGAGCTCCTTTTTCGACGGCGAGCGCAAGCTCTATAACACAGAATTACAGAAAAAACCTCTATAAGTGCCAAATAAATATGTCCTCTTTATAATTTAAATCACCATCTTAATGTAAATCACCATCTCTCTTAGCCCTGCTGTATCATCCCGTAATTAATTTCCGAATAAGGGTATCTCATATTATTTTTGGATTTTGGTGCGATCGACCAAAGGTTAGCGGCCTCTAATACCTTGTCAATGTGAATTGTGAAAGCTCAGCACTGGCAATCGTCCAGAATGGGCCAGAGGAATGTAAATATATTCAAAATATTAACATTGGTGACTTTTTCACACTTAATCACCATCAAATTAAAAGTCTTGCGAGAAATCCCCGGCGATTAATGTTAGTGAAAGCTTCAAATTCTTCAGCTATTTCTAGCATAGAATGTGTAATGGTAAACACGCTTGAAATGTTTTTTTATAAAAAATATGTTCTCAAATGAGTGTTAATAGTAGTCAAGCTTGTAAAGCATCCATTAAGAATGTAAAAGATTGTGAAAATTGGATGTTGAATCAATCGACGAGTGTAGAATGTAGATTAGTTTTGTCATAACATAAAGAAACCTGGACCTCTAGTCAAGAACTCATCGTTAAGTGCCATGTCACTTGCGATCCAATACGTCAAATCCCATACATTTTGTCTTCGAAGTTCGCCGTCGAAATTATTGAATGCATCTTGACTAGTTCATTGTCAGTATTCATCATGTCTTTGTCTTTGAATTACCTACAGCATAACACGATTGGTCAACTTTTATAACACAGAATAATTAATCAAAAACACCTCTGTAAAAAAAGAGATTCCTATTTTGCCAACAGAGGAGAGTGTTTTAAGCATCCAAAATTTGTACAAAGATTGGTTCAAGCATACACATTAATTTGCCCATAGCTTATATGAAATGTATTTATGGTTTTTAAATTACGCGACAAAAACCATTTTGTCGCTACGCCCTTTCCATTTTTTTGCTGTTCCATTGCTTGTTCTCATAAACTGAACAAAACGAAAACAAGCAAAAAAATGAAAACAAGCAATTTAAAACACGGTTTTTTACTTTAACGCGGCGTCACCTTAAGCTAGAGCTCGTGCTGATCGCGTAGAACCGAAATCTCGTCGCGAACGCACAGAGTTATGGCTAGAGTAACAGTTGAAATAGGGTGACCACCCAATTTCGCGGGGAAAAGCTAGTCTTTAATATTTCCACACTTCATTGAGGTAGAAATTGTAAAACGCATAGACCTAAGAACATCATTGTATCAATTTCTTGGAAATAAAGGATATGAATATGAATATGAATATTGTGTATTATAAATACGGTTGAGTCTTTTTCGCGGAGAGCTGAGATGGAGGTGTGGAGGAGACAAGAAACATGCTCGGATGCAGCACGAACAGCGCTCGAGTAGCAACAGCGAATACTACATACCAGTAGCGAGGGCTGGTTCTCCTTCATAGGGAACCCCTAGCCTATATAAGAGGTAGGGATTTAGATGAGGGTCTTCAAAAGGTAAGTGGTAAGTGAAGCCGATAGGAATGGAGTTATAGAAATCCCACGCGATTGGAATATACTATAATATACATCGATTGCAAAAATCATAATCTCTTATTTTTATTCGCCGCAGTCGGGTAGTATTCGTGTGTCAGTGTCCTAAGGCCGCTAAACAATTCTATGCCTCAGATTTACCATTTTCTGGAGCAGCTTGTGATACTGATGATGGTGATGGTGATGAAAATAACTGTCGCCTGATATGATGCAGGTTGGAATGCGACGCGCGCGCATACCTGCGCCGAATTAGGTCGCTCAGCGCCGCCGCACCGGAATGTGGAGCTTTTTATTGGAATTATGTAACCATTAAGTATTTATTTATGTAATAGGTATGTATGTCGAATTAGTGAGGGTAGTGGAGACTATAATCTGTAGATATATAATATACCTGTAGATAGATATGTGATGATAAATATTATGTGTAAGAGACAGAAAGTGAAAGATAAAATGTTATTTATTTTATTTTGACCCCTCCCGCATAGTTAACCCCCCAAATCGTCAGAATAATTTTAATTTAATATCAGACTTTAGAGACATGTTGGCCATTGGAGCATGTCCCGCCGTCAAACCCGCTTTGATTGGTCCAAACTTCAAAAATCAGTTTATGATGTCAAGACGATTCATTTATAATTCAATAAAAGTAAAATGAAAACGAGTAAATTAATTACAAGGAATTGAGGTTCAGGTAATCAGCCTGCATTGTCCTAACCAAACTTGGAAACAAAAAAAAATATTTTTCCAATGCGAGAATCAAACCCACGTCCTCCAAGTCGAGAGCCAAGCTCTAAACCACTGGACCACGGAGGCTGTCAACAAGTCAGACGTAACAAGTTCCATGACCACACTACTCTAATTCAGATACAATTTTGAAAACGGGTTCGTAATATTTAGCGATGTAAATACAATGAAAAAAATTACAAGACATCATTTATAACGACGAACCGGGTATTACGACGAATTGTTGAGGTGCGACATCAGTCATGTCCCCATATGAACATTTTACTATCGGTTATAAAGACTATCGGCGATTACGACCATAATTTAATCAGTCTCTTAAATGTCGTTACAATCGGTTTTCACTGTAGCTACTTTGGAATTCAAAAATAGTGTTAGTTTTTAATTTGATCGTATATATTTGTCATCAAACAATATAAAATTCAATTTTATGACCGATCTCACAGCACCCATAAATGTCGCCCGCAATAAAATCACATTTATATAATCACTGACAACGAAATAAATATTTGAGAGCAGACAAAATATCAAAAGAATAATAAAAAATGTAGGCTGGAAAAATAGTAGCACAACTGATATTTATTTAATGCTAAGTATTTTAATTTAGTTTAAAAGCTTCTAAACTTAAAGCAAAACAACTCTTTGTTTAAATTTATTGTAGAAGGAAGAAAACAGTCTTGGCTGCCTATGAATCTCTAACTACAACTGAAAACACAGATGTCTGAGGCAGGCAAATCGGGTATTTACCTACATGTAAATGTATTTTTTTTACAACTTGGTAAAATTTAAAAGAATTGAGATTTTATTTAAGTAGTTTTGTAATAACGTAATTAATTAAACTTCAAAAATATCCAATTTTTTTATGTATTGTATATCAACTATTCCTTTTGTAAACTTTATAAACTTTAATAGCACTTTTCATTTATGTAATAAAAAATTACAGGCAAATAGGTACCTTATTATCGGTGTATGTTGCCCGCGGCTCCGCCCGCGTAAATATAGTATCCCTCGGAAACACTATATTTTTTTCGGGATAAAAAGTAGCCTATGTTTTAATCCAGAGCCTAAACTACTAAGATACTTAATTTCATCAAAATCTGTTTAGTAGTTCAGTAGTAACAAACATCCATCCATCCATACGTCCTCACAAACTTTACTATTTATAATATTAGTAGGGTGTAAATATTTTTGATTAGGATAGACTGGGTACAATTAAATTAATGTAGTGACTACATTACTCACATCTGTGAAATCTAAACTAAAATATTTGTAAATAATATATATGGCTATCAAATGTAGTGTATCACAACGATAAATATGTATAAATTAAACGACAAATAAAAAAAAAACAAATGGAATTTTTTTTTCAATTTACCCCACTAGGGTGTAAATTGAAGAACGGACGCTACTGGAGGAAGATTGGACATGTTAGATGCATCGAAAAAGTGTCGGTTGAACATCGTAGGTACAACCTATACAGATAAATAAAATTTAAGTGTCTGTTTGTAATTTAAAATAAACAGGTTTTCACTTTATACATATGAAAGTATATTGCGTACTTACAATAAAATACAAATTTTTAAATTTTGTCTGTCCGTCTGTCTGTCTGTCGGTCTGTCTCTCTGTTTGTTCCGGCTAATCTCTGAAACGGCTGAACCGATTTTCACGGGACTTTCACTGGCAGATAATAATAATAATAATAATAGCCTTTATTCAACAATCTAACATATACATTTAATTTTAAAACTTAATTCAGTATTTAACACCAGTTCCGTGAAGATTGTCTTGCTTTTCAGCATAGGCCTCCCCTAAAGCTTGCCATATAACACGATCGTGTGCTTTGTGTGTGTGCTGCACTGGCAGATAGCTCATGTTATAAGGTCTAACATAGGCTTCTTTTATTTTAGGGTTCCGTTTAACAAAAAAAGGGTTCCGTTTCCGTTACTTTTATGCAAACGAAGTTGCGGGCATCAGCTAGTTTACAATAAAATCGCGTTATTTCAAACACATTTTTCAATTGTACCTACTAACTACTAATTTTCACATGAATTAAAGCTGATTTTTAAAAATTGAATTGAAAACGTCGTTAACTGCAGGCTTAGCATGGCGATCCATAGAAATACATTTAATGAAGAAATATTCTACCCAAAACAGTTCATTGCAAAATAGTTCTTAATCCATGATAACAAGGTCATCAATTATAGAAGTCAACATTTCCAAACCGCCATATTTTTAAAATGGTTGCCGGGAAATCTTCTGTCAAAAACGAACAAATATTCAAGTATATGACTCAACGTAAAGAAACTTTTTGTCTAGGTCCGCCATGATGTGGAGTGGTTGACATTACTGTGGGACTTTTTGACATTAAATTAAGACAACGTTTCTACTTTAGCTGTCAAAAAAGGCCATTTTGTGAGCTCATGCTCGGGAAGAAAAGAAATGTCATTTCTCATAACGACGATACTTCGACCTTGCTACCTTATAATAAGACCTATTTTGCTCCGAATGGTATTAATGTTTCTTCAATCTGTCATATTTTCTTTTCTTTGGTGTTTCTTCTATGCGCATGCTAAGCCTGCTGATGTAATTTGTTTACGAGAAACGAACAGGCGAGTTGTAATGTTTATAAACAAGTAGCATCGTTTATTCTTCGTGTATCTTGCTCTACATTGAGCTGGCGCCGCTGTAGGAGGCTGAAGGTAAACAAGGACCAAGGATATATAATTCTAGATCAGTCTTTGCCAAAGTGGGCGATAACGCCTCCTTTTGGGCGATGGAGGCCTAGAGGGGGGGGCGGTAAGGGGCCTAGAAAAAATTGGGGGGCGCTGATGTGAGTAGTATTATTATTGTTCAGTGTTGTATATTAGTTAATTTTGAATAGGCAAAAGATACTCTTCAGGCGAGACTAATATGTTATTGAGGTTTTTAAGGTGAAAAAAAAATGGGGGGCGCTACAAAATAACTGATTTTCAAAGTGGGCGTTAGACGAAATAAGTTTGGGAACTTCTGTTCTAGATGATCCGTCAGGTGCGATATAGAATATCTTCTTACTACTATTATAATTAATGTGATAGTTTGTGAAGATATATGTTTGTGACTCTATTACGGAAAAAAACTACAGAACGGATTTTTATGAAATTCGGTACCGTAGTAGTTTTGGCTCTGGATTAAAACAAAGACGACATTTTATCCCGATAAAGCTCAGAGTTCCCGTGGGGTACTGTATTTACGCGGGTAGAGCCGCGAGCAAAAGCTAGTCTTATTATAAGACTTTTTTTTGACACGCGAATTTTGTACAAAAAACTCATATATAAAATTCTAGTGTCCAATGTTTGTTACAGAGCTCCTGTTGAATATTATCGGGGCTTGTCGTTCACGACAAAGTTATGCTACAAAAACTACTACAATTTACACGTTGTGCTACAATCTACACGTTGTGCTACAATTTACATGTTGTGTTACTTTTTACACATCGAGTTACAATTTATACGTTGTGCTACAATTTACAGGTTGTGCTATAATTATCAAATTGTGCTACAATTTACACGTTGTGTTACAATTTACACACTGTGCTAAGGACGAAGGTAAATTCTACGTAACCATAAAATTATGGCGCCCCCGTTTTCCAGAAACGGAAGAGTTTGATGGTATTATAAAACTTACACTTTACAACCGCTTAATTGAAAAGGTGCATCCGGTTATAAAATGTGTTACATAAATAGTTTTACAGCTATACTAACTAAAGCAGGAAATGAATTAATTGGATTATTCTTCGATGTTTTATTTATTTATAAAAGCTTTTGCCGTAGTATAGGAATAACTGCAAGCATCGGCGTTGTACATTTTGTTAGGAATTCTAAATCATAAATGAATATTCATGCGGATATCAACTATCTGTCTTTATTTAAATAATTTAGTCCCTTGGAGATCGAGCTTTGCTAAGAGTTTCAGTAGAACGATAAAATAATTAAAAATAGATAAAATATAATAAAAGAAAAACCGGGATTTGAACTTGAGACACCAACTTGCCAACAACATAAAAGTCCGGTGCCTAGAGCCGCCAACTGGATTTGACGTTTAGAAATTGAAATTACTCATACGGTCATACTTAGGTATTACTTAGATGAAAGAAACAATTAACTTATAACTTAAAAATGGACAGTTTTCCAGGGATGAGACCTATCTAGATCGATTTTTTATCCCAAAACCTTCTGCATATTAAATTTCATAGAAATATTTACAGCTGTTTCCGAGATTCCGATTATATAATATTATCGTTTATATAATATTATACAAACATATTTTATCGTTGAAAGTATTAAAGTATTAGATTAGATATTGACATTTGTTTTGATTTTTTCAGAAAAATGTAATTCAAATATTATTATTTTCACTGGATCCCAAATCTTTTTGTAAAAAAAAACATCTTTTTGTTTGCTTACGTGCCGTATCTAGTAACACTATAATTATAGCATTTATAAAAATCGAAAACTCTAACTTTTATGAGAATTATGAAAGTGCGCTTTCATAGTCAGTCACATCCTACTCACTATGTAAAGCAGAACGATCAAAACAAACAAAATCTCTATTTTACCTTCATGAAACCTGTTAAATACCTATGACGTTAATCAACGCTAATATTACTAATTGTGAACAAAACAACTTTTATTTTAGTCGAAAACTATGTCCTCTAATTAGTAAACCGTTTATTAGACATTGATGTATGAATCAATTTTTAGTAAGAACAAAGTCATGAATGCATTTAGTATCTACAAGGTTTGTTAAAAAAAAGAAATTTGTCCAAGGGTTGAATATAATACAACCTCTATCTAGGAGTATCATACTCTATAATACTTCTCTTTTTGGAAGTCTGTTACAGGTGTGATTCAAAGAAAACACAAAATACTGTAACAATAAATATATTTTTAAAATAATTCGACTAGAAGGGGGTCGCGGGTTGAATAGCCGGCAAAGTCTGGTTCAGCCTTTGGTGATAGAGGAGAGTTTGGGATAATTTGGCACACGACACTTAGCTTGTAGGAGGAAGCCAGGAACAGGTCCGTTTCCCACGGTCCGCAGTCCGGTGTAGAGGGTCCGTCAACTGCTATAGGCCAAGATCAGACCGACAGTCCTTGGTATGTGTTGTTCCCAGACCGGAACAGTGGTATCTGGCCGGATCGTTGGTAGCCCAAACAGGAGCTTTTCTAGCCTAAAAGACTAAAAATGAGATGTTATCGGCAGAAGAAAAATCGTGCACTATTTCGTAAGTGCAAACTGTTGCAAACTACCATATCTGAATAAGAATCAGTTCACTCCGAAATGAAACGATACGCGAAGCAGCGCTGCATTTTTAAATAGCTATCCAAAATTGAACTTTATTCACTACACAAAAAGATACCCGTTGCATATGACAACAGTCATACATTGCACATGCTCTGTGCAGCGTGGTGCAACTTGACATTCGAACTGTTACAATGAAACGTGTATCTAGCTTGGGTAATGAATAAAGTTCCATTTTATTTCTTTTCGGCGTGAATTGACTCTTTTATCTAATAATAATATCAACAGCCTCTGTGATCTAGTGGTTAGAGCAATGGCTCTCGACTCGGAGGTCGTGGGTTCGATTCCCGCATTAGAACAACAAAAAATGTTTCCAAGTTTGGTTAGGACAATGCAGGCTGATCACCTGATTGTCTGACAAGAAAGATGATCCATGCGTCGGACCTGCACCTCATCTCTCGTCAGTCGTGTCGGTTATCCGTCCCACTGGATTACGAGAGTAAAGGAAGAGAGAGAGTGCTCTTGTGTACTGCGCACACACTTGGGCATTATAAAATTACTCCTGCGTAACTGGCCTCGTTTCAATGAAACCGGCCACCGTCACCGAGATCGGTGGGGAGTTATTATTATTATTATAATATCAAGAGTAGTTTTTTAGATATTATGTTATTTATTGTACTGTACGCTCTTGATGGAAATTCATGTTTCACAGTAATTATAATACACAATACTTCTTGCACTATTTCCACTTTAATAATTATTTTACATAAATTTTCATAAATTACACGACCGGTTTCGACAAAAACCGGTTTTGTCGAAAACGGTTAAAATTTATGTAAAATAATTATTAAAGAGGAAATAGTGCAAGAAGTAGGTATTGTGTATTATTCCTAGTTTTTTTATGAAGATCAAAATTGACAAAAATATATTTAATGGTTTAAATTATAATTAATTGAATCTGCAAAAGTAAATAATTCTGCACAAAGTTTTCTTTCAGCAACAATCATATCGTTCTGCAGAAAAACATAAAAAATCACCTCGTTCGCAATTTCTATATCAGAATGTGGGCTATTACATAACTTTTTTTAAAAATACACAATGTTTTGCGAATCATACAGACACGTTCTGTATTATTCGCAAAACATTGTCCTAGATTCATTTTGATGTTAATTTGGAAAGATTTATTAGCACAATCTTCATTTACCCCGTTGTTTTATGAGTTCTTTAAAAATATAATCGTGACCTTATTATTTATAAAACAAATTTTAGAACACAAATAAAATATTTTAAATTCGGGTAGTTATGTGTACGGCGTTTCCAATAAAATTTCTGTAAAATAATATTAATGACTACCAATTATAATTAGTAATCTGAACTAATTCAGCCACACGGTATCATGGTAATTACTAGTACCGGTTAAATGTGTAGTGAGAGCTCCGTGGCCTAGTGGGTAGACCGTTTGATTCGCACTCGAGAGAGTGCAGGTTCGATTCCCAGGTTTTGACGTGTACCAACGAGACTGTTTCAGATCTCAAGTACATTATAATATGGACGCTCTATCGGTGAAGTAAAACACCGTGAGGAAACCCGCACATGGTTGGCCCCAGACGTATCGACCATTCCTCTGGACTAGGCTGACTGTGTTGTGAGAATGCCGTATGTGCTTGAGCAACCATATGACATTTAAAACCAACTTAAATACTGTAGTCCCAGGCATTACAGTATTTCTAGAGTGGTTACTTCGCTCGAAAAATACTGTATAAATCATCCGATAACGAATAAAAAAAGGCCTAAGTTTTTAAGAGTGCTGTACCGAACACGAGTGAGTTGCCGTAGTTTTGGCTTTAATTCTTTTAAATAAGAAATCTAGACAAACAAGACAGACGACAATACAAAAAAAGAATATTTTATTCAAAGAATTCACAAATTTTAATATTATGAAATGATTATGCTGAAAACTGCATAACATTTGCAAGATAAATTAACGTGTCAAAATTGTAAGCCGACAGAGATGTGCCAATTTACCCACTGACTATTAATATTATTTTCTTTTCATATTTTTTCTATGGCAACATTTATCAGAGAGACATGAGGCGAGTATTAATTTTTTTGCAAATTGAATTAATGTTTGCTATTTATTATCACAACAATGCTTCACAATGTTTGTAGGTGAAATGTCTGCTTGTAAAAATGTTCTGAAAAAATCTTCTGCGGTTTAAATATCATTTTAGCAATCATTAAAGGTCCTAAAGTATTTTGTATGTAGTCGAGAATTAAGCTACAGACTTTCTCTGTGGGCCTACCTAGTACTTTTGGACGTATGTATTTAGTATGATATTTTTTTTGTTATTATTAGGTATTGCAAAAACTTTCAGTAGTGTTTTACGAGAAGTGTCAACCGGTGAAAGAAGGTTGAATTTCTACCACAAGCAACACCGACTGCTTTAATACTCTTCTTCTTTGGGTTGCGCCACAAAGATACCTTTAGTATAAATTGACATTATTATGTAAAGAATTATCGCTCTTACAGCATTATTTTGCTGATTGGCGTAGGTAAGTGATTATTTAAAGCAATTATTGCACAGTGATTGATTCATTGCATTTTCCCTGAGCAATTTCGAAACTTCAAAGGAGCTAGACAAAGATAAATTATCACCTCGCAAAGTCGGCAAATGTCAACGTGTGTTGCATTCCTGCGCATACGCGTGCACTCTGCAGGTACAGACATAAAATAGACATAGAATACATGGACTAAAAGTTAATCGAAAAATGTTTACTTCTTTTACATAAATCAAATATTACATCACTAGCCATTACAAACACTATCATGCGCCATTACAAATATCATGTGGTAATATTCGTAAAGCATACACAAAGGGCTTTTGCAATTTATGGCTGTAATATTACGTCGGATTTACTGTAGGTAAACCTAAGCGTCAGTTTACACCGAAACAAGATAATACGCAATGCGGCGCGCCGATCACTACTTTGTTTGGAAATATGGAATTATCCACAATGGAATGCCTATAGCAGATGGCATAGCTCTGTTCATTCTCTATGTCTCTGCTGTGACCGATATTCAGTCTTTGATGGTAATGCGAGTTTCGCTTCCGTAAATGCCACAAATGATGGAACAGGTATCATATTTTACATTAGACAGATTTGGATAGTAAATATTTTGAACATTGGTAGTATTTGTTCTGGGTGAGATTAGAACTCGCGACTACAGGCTTGCCAAGTAACTCAAGTAACTTAAGTAAATTGGGTATTTGCCTACATTTAATTTTTTTTAAACATTAAGAAATAATAAGGTATTCCAACTTGATAAAAGTTAAGATTTTTTGTGTAGTTTTGTAATTATTTTTGCATTTCGAAGTCACAAAAAAGTTGAAATGTTTTTACCACATTCGTGTAAAAACCCACATAGGTAATTAGTTTACTTACATCAAATACAAAAATATTTACTATGGCAGGTATGAACATAAACGCGCAAACTTCGGAGATATCAGAAATTTCGTTCATATTATTCAGACCATACACTTCGTAGCCACTTACAGGCGTGTGAGTTGTGACGTCACCTGCTTGTACGACTTTTGCATAGGGCGTTTTCATAAGGCCCACAAAAGTGCTTCAAACAATCCGCTGTTTCTCTGAATATATATATTTGATACTATTCCTTTCGTAAAGCCTATTTTTTTCAGAGCATTATCCAAGTGGCCCATGGAGAGCCGCTTCGCTACGTTGAATGAAAGTGGACGAAGCGAAACAAATATGTAAGGATCGTAGCAAGTGGAAAGATGTGGTCTCTGCCAAACCCTACGGGAAAGAGGCGTATGTATGTACTATTCATTTATGTAATAAAAATTACAGGAAAATACTATATTGCAGCTTATTTCTGCAATTGAGGGCGCGTTACACATCAATGCAATCACAAAGACGTGATGTCATTTCCGAAATAGACTGAAGGAGCGCTCTGAACTTCGGCAGGCTATAACGGTGCAGTGAATCACACTGCAAACATGCACTATGTTTAGACGGCATGCCCATTGTACACGTCACAGAGATCCGGGCTAAGATACTAGTCTACTCGCGTTAAGAAGTGGAAATTTATATCTCACCAAAAACATTTTCATGTAAAGTAATGCCAAGACGATACCACATTACTCGCATTTTTCAAAAGGTAATTAAATCTCACGTAAAACCAAGTTTCAGCTGACTCTAGCAAACTTCTAACTCTACAAGCCTAACTTCACACACTCTACAGCTTAGTCAAAATATGTGGCCTGACCATTTCGCTACATTCGCTTAGGCGTAAGGTAAAAAATTTACTGAATTTAATGAAATATTTGACTGTTTGTCTGTTATACTTTTCTTATAGGAAAGGAAAAAATTGCTCTTCGCTTAGCTCGTCTTGGCGGGGGCACTACCGTATCCCCAGTTAGGTAACTGTGCTTAGGAAAATTCTACCATTAGGTTAAACGTGGCACGTAAATTATAAGCCGTAGCTTAGCTTTTACACAATAAGACAGTCTTACAAAAAAGAAGAAAGTTCTCTTACATGGTTTAATTCCCAAACTCTTGAGTAAGCCTTTTAAGGATTTTAAATATGTATCTGTTTTCTACGTCTGTCTACCGTTCCTGTATCTAATAAATAAAAATTTCTACTTACTTTAAAATAATAATATCTATGGATTTTTCACACCTCGTCAATCTGGCCCCGTGCTAAGTACCCGAAGAACTTGTGTTACAGGTACCAGACAACGGGAAGTATATAAATTAATAATTTTATACTATACATATATTTAAGATTTTATTATATTATACACTGATGTAATACTCATCCATGACCCAGGAACATGGAAAAACTTTTTGTTCCTTCGGCGGGACTCGAACCCGCGACCCCCGGCTTGTGCACAAACGCGCTGTACCACTGAGCCACAGAGGTCGTTAATAAACACTATAAATAATTAGTTTGTTTATGCTTTAACTTATTAAAAGGTTACAGAAGTAATTTCAATGTATCTTCGTAGACTGTCTTATCCAAAGCAAATTGCGTCGTAGGTATTCTGATATAGATGAACAGGTAAATCGGTCTGAAAATACGAGCATATTGTATTCACAGCTGAAACGGTCGACTGAAGGGTGTATAGAGGATGGAACGGACATTTCAATGACAAATAGAAAACGAAATAGTGGACACAGATGGATATGTCACTGTAAAATTGTAAAAACCGTATTGTAATTTATCTAGAGATATTATAATATGCCAACAAATTGTCAAATAAACATTCTGCTCACAATACCCGTCTTATGCACGAAATTTCTGATATCTCCGAAATTTACGCGTTTATGTTCAATATTTATACAGTATACCTACAATATTTTTGTATTTGATGTAAGTAAACTAATTATGTAGGTTTTTTGCACGAATGTCGTAAAAATATTTCAACTTTTTTGTGACTTCGAAATGCATATATAATAGGGGATCGGACTACATCTGAAATATTTAGTTTCATTAATATATTCAGAAATATTGAGGTATTACTACTTGGTAAATGTGAAAAAAAAAAATTTTATGTGTAGTTTACTACTTAATTAAATACATTTAAAAAGTACAAAAAAAAATTTTTTTTGCGAAATTGGTAAACAAAACCTACATCATTAGTTTACTCACATCATATACAAAAACATTCATTATGGTAAGTAACATATACGTATGGTAAGTATGTATTACGCACAAATATCGGAGATATTTACAAATATATTCCGGCGGCCATATACTTCATACACCTTAACCTACAAGTGACGTCATTTGTAGGTCGACTTTAGTATGGACCGTTTTTAGGAGGCTCGCGAAATTTTTTATACAAATCGCTGTACCTTTGAAAATATTGACTTTTGATATACAGTTTCTTCTGAGAAGTTACTCATAGTTTAAGAGTACTATTCATTTATGCAATAAAAAAAAATCAGTCCGTTTGCCTATTTTATGTATTAATCTCGGCAACGGCTGCAAGTTTTTACGTGAAATTTTGTATGCAGGGAGTTTTAACCTCACAAACTTTCACATTATTATAAATGTGAAAGTTTGTGAGGATGTGAGGATGTATGGATGGATGTATGGATGGATGTTTGTTCCTCTTTCACGCAAAAACTACCCAACGAATTTCGATGAAATTTGGTATGGTAGTAGTTTAGGTTCTGAATTAAAACATAGGCTACTTTTTATCCCGGAAAAGTACAGTATTCTCGCAGGATACCCGATATTATATTTGCGCGGGCGGAGCTGCGGGAAACAGCTAGTTATATTGTTGCACGACGAAAGAAAAATCATAATATATAACTTAAAAATGCGCATTTCCGAGGGATAAAACTAGAATATAAATAGATAGACCGATTTTTCTCCCCTAAAACTCCCCGCATACAAAATTTCACGACAAAACTTGCAGCCGTTGCCGAGATTACGATTTTATAATATATACAAGATTGTCTCGTTTAAAGTATGAGATAAAAACTTGAAACGACTTCAGTTGATAATATATCTTTAGATACATTTATATAACAGACTGACCTACATTATCATAAATTTTATTGTGTATCAAAGATAAAGATTTGTGTGTCTGGTTATTCTCTTCAAAGGCGGAAATTAAATATATTCAAAGGTCAAAAAATAACGGCGCGCGAAAATTATTACATCGATAAAATGTTGCTTTCAAAAATAGAAGTGGCTATTTCGAACATAAAGGTGTGTTTATACTGAACCTCAATTATCGTATTTACATACATATAGACTTTCATTTACTTCAATGATTGTATTATAAGTAAAGCGACATGTTATCATAAACTGATTTTGTGAAGTTTGGACCGATCAGATCACGTTTCACTTTGGTTTATCGGGACTTGATTGTAATTGTATTATTGCAGGTTTTATTTAACAGAATTGACCTCCTGAACTATTAATCTTTGTATCCCTCCCTACGTACATTGTCAAGTGCTACCAGTCACTCAATAATTACTGTCGAACGCAAAATGGTGGTAAAAGCCCGAACTTCAATGATTTCCCGCCAGTTCAAGGTGAAAGGACTCGCTTCACCCCGGCGAATTCTATTTTTGAATCTGGCAAATTCAGCTGACAATCCAGCGAATTTAAGGAGGTGTGACTCAGGCGCACGCGTGCCAGACGCCATTTTCTTTTTAAATAAATTACGATGTCATTAAAAAATGTTACAATGTATATAAACACAAGAAATCATCTTAAGTGACTATTAATATTTCCGAAATTAGATTCTGGACTTTGTTTAAGCAAGGTTTAAAATGTTAATTTCAGACAGAATTATTGAGAACGTTATAAATAAGAAGTTATTATTCTGGACATTAAAATATATTTTATAATGAGAGTGAACAGAAGTTTAAAGTAGGTAAGTATACCTGTATAAAAAAAAAGAAAAAAAAACTTATAGACTACACAAGTATGTAAATGTTTCAATCTAGTATTCCAATATTGAAAAGTTTGTGGATGTTTTGAGTGAATAATAAAATAATGGAGTGAATAAAATAAAAAATTAAATAAAATTGCAGGTAATCATTTGCTACGGTCGCTTGCCAAGTTGCCTTAACGTGAAGCAACAAACAAATGAATAGGCATTCATTTGTTTGTTGCTTCACGTGCCCAAAAGTAATTCCCAGCTGGATTATGTCCAAGTTCTCATTTGTTATCTAATGAGAAACATATGACCAGGAAAGGATAAATTGCAGCCCATTTAGAGATATTTTACCTCTGGCAGGACCGTTATGCCGACCACATAAAGATCACTGTCATAAAAACTCCGAGGTAAAATAATTCTGAACTGACTGCACTATTGAGACAAAGGATTTACAAACACTACAGAATGACTAGCGATTTTCGAAGGCTCTTAAAATCTGCCAACCTAATGTACGAATAGAATGAATGTTGAGTACTAAACTGTTTTATGTCCCTAGTGCAGTACTCCACCCCTACCTACTCTAGTTCTCCAATCATGAACCAGTATTAATAAATCCCACATCCATTTAGATAGCGGTGGCTGGTTTCGTTGAAACCAGTCCGGCTATGCAGCAGTTAATATATTTAAGTGCCCAAGTGTATACGCAATATACAGGAGCACTCTCTCTTCCTTTACTCTCCTAACCCAGTGGGACGGATGACCGACACGACTGGCGAGAGAACAGGCTCAGGATCGACTTTTTACATGCCCATCCGACGCATAGATCATGTTTCTTGTCAGACAATCAGGTGATCAGCCTGCATTGTCTTAACCAAGCTAAAAATGATATTTTTTTGTTTCGAGGGAATCGAACTCACGACCTCCGGAGTCGAGAGCCAAGCTCTAAATCACCGGAGGCGTCGAACCATTAACAGGAAGGTAATGGTTCATGAAAATAAAGTGATCATTCTGAAAATATCTCAAAAAGAATGCAGATGATTACGAAATATCCTAATATAAGTACTATCTGTATGTATATTCCTGGGGACTAAATATATATTTGTTTAAATATAGAAGTGACTAAATCAGCACGTTAGGATAGGGTAATTAGTGAGAGTACTGTGTAGTGACGTCACGCACATCAATCCCGTTTCGATCGTTTAGCACGGTCCTCCCACTTCATCACATGATTCAGGTAATTGAATATAAGGGAGCGTGTCCATTGAGTGAACAAGCAATCAATCAAATCATTAATTAGCTAGGAATATGAAACAGGAAGATGTTAACATTTTACATTTCTACTACATTCTTCTACATGTATAGTGTGGAATTAAGTAAGTTTTAGTTATTAAAGTTAGTTATGCAATATTTATTTGAGAGAAAGAAAAAAAAATAGGTAAATGAATCTATACGTGTAATATGTTCATATACACTATTGGCTGACTCGTCAGATCTTTAGAAGTGATTGCATACAGATAAAAGAAAATACATAAATCCTTTTCTTAGTACCGGTTTATTTGTTCTCATATGATTGTTTGTTGAAAGAATCTAGTATATCGTCCCCGTAGAACGAAAACTCACCAGATAGCAAAATGGTCAAAATTGAGTTAAGAATGCCATTGATATATTTGATTTTTTCTCCATCTTTCTGTGTTATCCGTGTATCGATATGATGCGTAGTTTCAGAATTAAAATAAATAAAAACTCATTAACTTCGTGTTTATTGGCCAACCAAAATAGCGAAAGAACACTTAATCGACTTGATTAATTTGGACGACTAATGGAAGCAAAAGGTTTCCTAACTAAATTGGTTATGGTAGTTTTCGTCCTCTGTACAAGTAATATTTATAAAATTTCAATAAAATCGAAAATTCACTAAATTGATTTAGTTAGCACTTTATAGAGGTTTGCACCGAAAAATGTAAAACGAAAACTAACTAAGTCCACGTAGTGATATGTCGATTTATATGTTTGCTCGTTTAGCGTTTGTGTTAGTTATGCGTAAACTCACTAAATCTATTTAGTTTCTTTTTCCCTAAAAATATTTCAAAAAAGTGTACATCTAAACCGTTTTGATGAGTTTTCAACTTCTTTAAAATACGGTTAGTGCGAATTATGTGCTCTTCGTACAAGACTTAGTGACTATTGTATTATACTTTGAGTGCGTATTTATTAGTTTAGTCAACTTCAGACTTCAGTCGCGCTCAAGTAGACAGTTTTGCGTGCGTGTTTTGTTACGATCGTAATAATAATTTGCAAACAATGAATCGCTCTAAATTAATTTTGAAAATATTGAGAAAAAAAACAAACATACGAGGTAAGTTACTATTGTTAATTGAGTAAATTATTTATTTCTACTTGTGCCTACCTACCTGTATTTTAAATTTACCTTTAATATTAAAAAAGTATTTTTTTATAGCAAGCTTTTATTACTGGGAAGTACCTAGTAAGTACTCATAAAGGCGAATCAAACGAGCCCAAACTCGATGGGGTTATGTGGTTTTATAACGGACTTCCTATGGACAACTTCTAGCAACATCATCAGATCAGCTCCACGTTATCATAAATATTGCATTGTCACGCGATTTACATATTCGTGCAAAATTTCAGCTCAATCGGCTTATAGGGTGAATATTTATTCCGTTTCGAGCCATTACGAGGTGAATGCAGGTACTCATGAATACAAGAAACTTTAAATATGGAAACAACTTTCCTATACTTGAAACAAAAATCAGCTGTTTCATGCTAAAGTGCCAAGGCGCGTGCGCGTATTTATATGAAAAAGCTGATCTTTTTCATGTAAGAAAGTTGCTTCCATAGTAAAAGTTGCTTGTACATTCACCCTGTAACGGCTCGAAACGGAATTAGAGGTCCAACAAGACCTCCAAAGTGTATTAGAGAGTGTCCACATGGCGTGCTGATTCTCTGTTGCGTCTCGTCGCCGGTACGGTACTGCAGCGTAATTGTAGTATAAGAATATTTTATTTGCAAAAAATATATGGTACAAAAAGATGGTAAATATTACATGGAACTCATATTTTGTCGGATTTATTTAGTATGTAAAACGTCGCAGCGGTAAACACTTCGGCGACGCAACGGAGGCACGACGAGCTGTGTGGACTGTGGACACTCTCTTAGTTTAGAGCTAAATCGGTGTCATATGTTTGTTACGTACACAAGCAAAACATGCCTGCATGCATTAAAAGTACCATAAAATATTAATATACTAAACTAAAACTTTGAAACCCGGTCCAAAGTAACTGGGATTCTGTAAATGCATGCTTCGTATGTGTGAATGTGTGTTACAACTGACAAACCTCACATATTTCCGACCCCCTACTACATGGTTTGGGTTGAGGGTGATCTCATAGTTTTTGGTGCACCTTATCCAAAGGGTTTCATTTATAAATATTTGAACAGAAAAGAAAGCGGTCATACTCATTTTATTCTATAGTTTATTCTATAGTTGACTGGAAATCAATTAGGTATGACTCGTGCACGGTAAAATTGACACCGCAACTCTGCCCCAACATATGCCGTAAAAGAGTTAACGTAAGAAACGTTAATAAAGAACCAATTGGTTGAAAATAATATTCCTGAGGTTTGAGAAAGCGCAGCCAGGTATAGTCAGGTTTCGTTATGAGCATATGGGGGTTTATAAAGAGTTTGACGTATTCCAAAAGTTAGAGAAAAATATTCCTAGGACACGGAATAGAAGGCGTGAGACAAGATGTGGCAAAGTTGCAGAGCAGGTACCAAGAGAAGATTTAATATTACAGCTAATAAATTATCAGCTACGGCTTCCCTATGAAGGAGAACCAGCCTTCACCACTGTAAATTATTAATAATAATAAATAAAATTATTAATAAGAATAAAACTTCAGTGACGGTGGCCGGTTTCAATGAAACCAGGCCAGTTACGCAGCAGCCATTTTATAGCGCTCAAGTGTGTGCGCAGTACACAAGAGCACTCTCTCTTCCTTTACTCTCACAATCCGACGAATAACTGACACTACTGACGAGAGATCAGGTGCAGGTCCGTTTTTACATGGCCATCTGACGGATAGATTATCTTTCTTGTCAGACAATCAGGTGATCAGCCTGCATTGTCCTAACCAAACTTGGGAAACCCACGATCTCCAAGTCGAGAGCCAATGCTCTAACCACTAGACCACAGAGGCTGTTACCAAATCCCAAAGACTTAAAACGCTCCTTTTCCAATATCAGAGGCCAAAAAGAAAGACTTCCTCAGCCTTTGCACCAAAGGAATAATTCCGCGTGAACTACATTCGTTGTACCAAGAGCGGCCTACCGATGAAAAGAAATAACTGATGGACCTGATGTAACAGAAGAAGATGAAAGAGACATTGAATAATCTGACCTTTAAATACGATAATCATGAAATAAATGTTATTCAATTTCTCTTTAACTTTTAAAGTAATCATTGTCAATATCTTAACATTGTATGTTACAAAATAATATTTTTATTTCATTTTTATTACATTAATTAAATATTTCTAATTGAAATGTTATTATTTCATTTATAAAGGTAAATTTTAACATTTCACTAAGTGTAACATGTTCCTTTTTTATTTAGTTGAAATTTAACTAAACATACTTATTAACCTTTTGTCTCATCAGTTTTTATGTGAAAAATAACTAAATACATTTAACAAGCAATGAAATTACACTTATGAAAAAAATATTATGGGCGAAAAGTAACTAAACTGGTTTTTATTGAATATCTATTAAAATAAATTATTTAAATTCATTCAACTTAATGTTTAAATAACTTTGGTACAGCATCTATGCAATGGAAAAAATAAAAAGTTTCTATCTCTTATCAAAAATTTGCTAGAATTTTTTCAATATTTTACAACTTTAAACGCTCGTATTACAAAATGATGAAAAAGCTATCTGGTGAGTTTTCGTTCTACGAGGACGATATTTTTGCGTTGTTATGTAGAGGTGCAATTCAAATAATTACTTATTTGTTACAAATCACTAAAACAACGAAGCAAAATCTTTTGCAGCTTGCGTTTGAAATATAACTATACATTGAAGTAATAGTCCGATTCAAAAAAAATCATTCATTGATATTACATTGATACGATACAGTGTAAAAGGTGGCTTATATGACAACGGGGAGCGCCTACAACAGGCCATTGAAAAATTGGCAGAAACGTTCGCACGTAGCGCTAAAATAGACGCTATTGCTGAAAAACAGGTGTTTTTCTGATGCTCAATTTTAAGGTTAGCGTGTTTCCATTGTTTTCGGATATTGCGCATTGTTTTGGGCGATAAAGAAAATGAATATTATTTGCAGAATATTATATTGTCCCTGTTAATACACAATTCTATCGATTAGATTCACAAAAGTTTTTATTATTGATTTCAATTACACTAAATTGTTGACTAAGCTGAAAACTGAAAAAAGGGTAAGTTCACACCACGACGATACGCGAAGTTCAGCAGTGCTGCATGTTAAGACAGCTATGCAAAATTTTACTTTATTCACTACATGATAAGATACACGTTTCATATAACATCAGTTAAATACTGCACGTGCGCTGTGCAACATGACATTCGATATTTTACAATAGAACGTGTACATTTTGTGTAACTAATAATCGTTCAATTCTAAATAGTTATCTTAAAAATTCAAGGCCATTCGCTTCGGTGTGAATTGACCCTAAGATAAATCTGTCAGTTTGTGTTAGATTGCTATAAAAATAATTGCAGGTAGGCGCTTATTAACCGACTTCCAAAAAAAAGGAGGATCCCCTTTTTAAATTTGGATAAAATTATAACTATTTCTCTACTCAATCTTCTTAATTTTGAAGTCGGTAACAGCAAATATGAACGCGAGTTCTATAAAATATTGTAGGACTCTGTTTGGGTTGGTAGTGACTTCAAAATTAAAAAGATTGAGTAGAGAAATAGTTAAAATTTTAGCCAAATTTAAATGGGAAATTATTTAGAAAGTAAGTTTTTTTTCATACTTTTTTTTTGTATTTTAACTTTGGAAGTCGGTTTAATTTTTTGTTTAATTTTAGCTTAGTATTTTTATGGTAAGATTTAATTAGGATTTATATTTTGCTTTGCAAATTGCAACCCTATTGTTACAAAATTACAAACGTTTGGCTTACTTTTAGGTAAAGCATTTTTCTATCCTCATACCTGTGCCGGGTGTCCACAATGAACACAGGGCCACGCATTCTTCCCATCAATGATGCCCGACGCCTGAGCTATTTCAGGGCACCTAAACACGTTAATACGTTAACACGCACTAAACACATTACTATTTACATCACGAGTCATTTTAGTAGCCGCTATTATTGAGATTTATTCACGAATTACGTGGCCAGGTTTGACGTTAAATTCTTTAGAGATTTCAATATATTATTATATCAGGGCGATAGACAGTCTATTATAGATAGTTTATAATTATTCTGCTAGGCAAAAATATACTAAAAATTTCTGTCTCCCTTCATGTTTTATCTCCCATTATTATTGAAGCTCTACGCTCTATCTTCAACTTTCGAAACTGTGATTTTTGCAAATTCCTCTGCACACATGCTTGTTTTAAATTACCACAAACAGTTTAATAAAAATATTTGAATCCTACCCTAAAAATATTGAAAGGACATTTTCTAAAACCTTTTTGCGTTATTATTATTATCTAGACTAGAGATCACCTCGTGGTGGAAATTCGACAATGACAAAGAATATATATGTCACCGTAAAATTGCAAAAACCGATATATTGTAATACATATTACTAGAGATATTGTAATAAGTCGACAGAATGTCAAATAAAAATTTCTTCTTACAATTTACACGTTATTTTGCGTTATATTGTAATATTTACATTGGTTAAACGGCAAGTACCCCGCGCTGCCATATTTGTTTTCTTTTTCATATTACTAATGATAACGAAAAATAATGCGTACATTTTTAGGAGATTGTAAGGAGAAATTTTTATTTGACAATCTGTCAAGTCGACAGATTACAATATCTCTAGTTATATTACAATCTATCGGTTTTTGCAATTTTACGGTGACATATACATAATATTATAATATATTAACGTAAGGATGATTCATATTATAAGGTTAACTTTTAAGGGCCTATGCCTCTTAGGTATGCAATAAAAATATGTAAACGTCTGGGATGCAAAAGAAAGATTGATAATTTTGTCAAACCAACCGTTAATCTTGTCAAACCAACCGTTATTATAAAAATGCATGATAGTGTGAGTGAGGTAGTGTAACTTTATTTTATGAACTTTATACATTTCTAAGAATTATTAAAAAAAAAAAAACAATTTATGCTTTCTGTACATCTTCCTCCACATAAACTTTGACTGTGCCAAATTTCATACTCATCCGTTCGCGAAATTATACTAAAAGTATTTGCTATCATACCTATAAGGTAGTCTGGCGGTTAGCCAGTTCAATGTCTGTCAAACAGGGTAACTAACCGGTTATGACGGGCTGTCCAATCGTTACTGATACTATTTCTGTATTACCAACGCATTATAATAATCCGATAGAGGAAATCTCGTGGAAACCGTACGTAAAAACGTATAATCGCAAAAAATTGCGATAAACGTAGACAATGTCCTTCCCCGTGGTATACATCAGTGGTCAATTTCATTAAAAGCGAGCCAGGAGTTTCAAAACGTACGGTCTATTCAATGCCAACAAACAATTACATCTTTCCACTTTAAATTGTACACTACGTAACTACTTCCATACCCATCGAAATCCGTTCAGTAGTTTTTGCGTGAAGGAGTAACAAACATCTATCCATCCATCCATCCTCACAAACTTTCATATTTTAATATTAGTAGGACTATCGTTTTTCCGCGGCTCTGCCCGCGTAAATATAGTTTCGGAGATCCCACTGGAATACTGTATTTTTTTGGGACAAAAACTATCATATGTTTTAAACCTATGCCACAGAATAAATAATAGTATAAGTACCTATGCCTAAAGAAACCAGAGCCTAAACTACTACTATACCAAATTTCATCGAAATACGTTCCGTTGTTTTTGCGTAAAAGAGTAACAAACATCCATCCATCCATCTATCCTCGCAAACTTTTAATAGCATTAGGAATGTGAATTCGCGGACGATCCCCCAACGATTAAAACGGTTACGTCTTACGTCGCGTCGGTGTCATGACACCTCGGTCCGATATTAGTGGGCGTCTGACGTCTTCCGATGAATATAATTAATTGCTTACTACGTCACAGATTTTTAGGATACTACGTTGAATGTTGATACGTTTTACTAAGACATTGCCCCAGCCGTTAAATATGTTATGGATGTAATAGGTAAAGTGTGTCTGTTCCAATTGGACGACGAATAGCGTCCGAACACGCGAAAGAATTCCCGCGATGACATTTCGGCCGCGGAAACCCTTCAGGTGAATTTGAAAAAAATTAAGTTACCCCCGAATCGTCAAGCAGCGAGCTGATGATATTGAACAAATCAGCTTTTTAATTAAAAAAAAAAAAACTAAATCAAAATCGCTATATCTGTTTGGGAGCTACGATGCTACGGACAGACACACCAACACAGACCATGTGTGTGTGTCTGTGTAGGTGTGACAAATATATACACACACACAGAAGAAACATTACATGAAAAGTCAATATTTTCAAAGGAACAACGATCTGTTTACAAAATTTCGCAAGTCTCGTGAAAGCGCTCCATACTAAAGTCGTACCTAGCTGTGAGTTGTGACGTCACGCCTAGGTTAAAGTGTATAAAGTGTTCGGCCATATTTGAAGGAATATATTTGTAAATATCTCCGATATTTGTGATTTTAAGTTCATACTTACCATAATGAATGTATTTGTATAGTATGATGTAGGTTTTGTTTACTAATTTATCAAAATTAAAAAAAATATTTTTGTACTTTTTAGATGTATCTAATTACTAAACTACTTAGAAAATATTATATCTATTTCATTTACCATTTTTGAGTATATTAGAAACCGATTATATAAGGTTTGGTAAAATCAATTACGGATACTTCGGGCATGTGATCTGCTGCTTATGTAAAGACATTTAAGAAGAATAATAATTGTCATACTCGTAAAAATTTTTTGTCTTTATAAGGGCGAGTTTGTGTTTTGCGGAGAGTCGCCCATACATTAGATGATTATTTTAGTTTGAGTATGACAATTATTTCTCTGCCTAAACGTCTTTACTTAAGCAGTGGATCACGTGCCTGAAGTATCCGTAATTGATTTTTGGAGACCGTATATAAATAAAATATACTAGATCGTCTCATTTAAAGTATACGATAGAAACAAACAAACTTAGCTGCTACAAATACACATCATGACTGTATCGTGTCCAAGAATCTACTTGGCATTCGAATCTCGTGAAAAACAACGGAAAATATCGACAGAAATATCGTTTGTGTGATGATGGATTTGTGTCTGGCAAGCATTAGGAAGACGGCAGTCGATTCAGTGACGTAGCTAGTAGGGACGGGGTGGGGCCCAGGCGGCACTTTTAAGGGGGCGGGAAAACCTAAGTAAGAGAGCGGCAAAACCCAAGTAAGGGGGCGGCAAAATTGACGTCCGCCCCGGGCGGCAGACACCCACGCTATGCCACTGAGTCGACTGTTTGATGCAAGTGCTTCTAGGGTTCGTTATAATATTATTTTGTCTAGGTAACTTAAACAGGTTACATTTATTTAGTTTTTCAACTTCCGATAACTTTAAAAGATTTTCATGCGACCTAAAAATGAACAATAAATCTTACCCTTACCTCTGTCAGTATTTTTTTTCTGACCATATCCTGTACAACATCTTTATAAACATATTATGTAAAGAATTTCAGAAACAAACAACAACGCCATCTTTGTTTTTCAGTGTGATTTAATAACACTTTTTAAAGTTTCAGGCACTCAGTTCCAGAGTGTTTCTTTAAGTTCCATTTCATGCTACTAGATGTCACTTTTTAATGTGTAATTCACCAAGCCAATTTTTTACATTTAAAAAAACTTTCAAAAAGGTCTGAGTTTGTGTATTTATGATATTTTTATAAATACAATGAAACTCAGTAGTTTCACTCGACCAGGCATAAGATGAAAATCGCAGCGCTGTTCGCGCATCCTACTACTATCCATACTAATATTATAAATGGGAAAATGTGTGTAGTCTGTTTGTCCGCCTTTCAAGGCAAAACTATTGAACCGATTGAAATGAAATTTGGTACACAAATAGTCTATAGCCTGAGAAAGGGCGTAGGCTACTTTTTATCGCAGGTCACGGTTCCCGTGGGATACTTTATTTACAGTTTCACGTAAAAATTACTAAACCGATCATCATCATCAAGTAGGTATATAAAGATATATATATTGTGTAGTTTTTGAGGATATATGGATTGGTATATATCACAAAAAAGTATAGTTTATTTAGTACCTATTCCCTTGGGATAAGCACTGTATTTACGCGGGTGGAGGCGCGAGCAAATTTAGTTTAATCAAAGGATGCTTTCTATTGTATTTGCATTGGAAACAATTTGTAAAACTAAATTATAATTCGAAAAAATTATAGACTGTTAGTGCGGGTATATCGGAAAATTCCAAGTAGAAACTTTTCTTAAGAATGTATAATTTCATAAATTGACAGATCGCAATCGCCTCTAGATATAATTATTTGCTGAATCCACCTTTATTGAGTAAATTGATTCGGATCGATAAAATAACACAAATGTAGGTACAAAGGGCAAAATAACTACAGAGGGTTTTGGACTGAACCCTAAGTATCTATTTATATTATATAGCTGATAAAAAGCTAAAATCTATCCACAATGGCCCCAGTTTCATCCCACAACAGAATTGAATTTAACTTTGTCCAAAAGCAGTTTATCCTTAAAGGGTTGGGACGGGATGGAATTTCGGGGTATTCCAACACAATAGAAACAAAAATTGAATTGTATCAAAGGTGAGCGTATACATGTAAATTTAGCTTTATTTAAATAGATCGTATCGTCATTTTTTTGGGACAAAAGACTTAGGCTGGGACTATATGCACCGGAATCCGGAAAGCCGTAGAGAATTCTGAGCATTGAAAATAGAACTCAGCGCTAATAGAATAGAGTTGAAAATTGAAGTGTCAGGTGTCGAGCTATCATATATGACATTGACGTTTAATTTGACACTCATGTGTTTGATTTTCAACTCTATTGTAATACTAAAAAATTAAATTTTCAATGATCAGAATTCTCTACGGCTCTCCGGATTCCAGTGCATATAGTCCCGACCTTACGTATAGGTAAGGGTATGCTATTGCACACATTTAGTCAAAAAACTTAAAGTACGATTGAACTACAATGTGCAATAGGCTAGACGACTGAATTTTTTTTATTGCATAAATGAATAGTACTCTTAAATATGAGTAACTTCTCAGAAGAAACCGTATATCAAAAGTTAATATTTTTAAAGGTACAGCGATTTGTTTACAAAATTTCGCAAGTCTCTTAAAAACGCTCCATACTAAAGTCGTACGTAGCTATGACGTCACGTCCATGTTAAAGTGTATGAAGTATACGGCCGCAGCAACATATTTGTAAATATCTCCGATATTTGTGCGTTTAAGTTCATACATACCATAATAAAAGTTTTTGTATATGATATAAGTAAACTAATGATGTAGGTTTTGTTTACTAATTTAGCAAAAAAAAATTAAATTTTTTGTACTTTTTAGATGTATCTAGTTACTAAAATGTACATAAAATATTATATTTTTTTTTACATTTACGTAGTAATAATGCCTCAAATTTCCTGAATATATTAATGAAACTAAATATTTTAGATGTAGTCGTGTACCCAATTGTAATGGCTTCCGTGACCGGTTATAACAAATTTTAATTTAGAAATCATTATGAAATACGCACTATTGATATTATTCTTCTTTTACCTTTCTTATTATATCTCGTCTATGTTTTTTACTCGTTTGTCGTAATTTTGAAACCTTTTACAGGGCAACACTGACCTATATTGTCAAAATATATATTCAATGGCCCCAATGGGGCACTCAAAAAACGGATTTCTTAAATCTCGATATGCTCGCCAATTGACAGGCGGTCAGACGAATAGACGGAGAGACGGACAGATATAAAGACGGGCAAACAAAAAGACGGACAGACGAAAAGTCGGACAGATGGTCAGACGGAAAGACGGAAAGACGAAAGGACGGAAAGACAGAGCGAAACTATAAGGGCTTCTTAAGTACTACGGAACTATAAAATCGAACTAAATATTATTATGTAAATTTCACAATACATGAGTTAAACTTGAGCGCAGCCATGATTAAACTTACTAACTTTTTCAATTTTCTCCTGAAGACTAATTGAGTTTTGAGAGAGAGACTCTTTTAATGCTTTGCAGGTATTTAATATGCTTTATTTTAAATCGATAAGTAATGAATTATGAGAAGTTTAGTAAACGCCAATTTTCTCTTTCTGCTATACCGTGCACAAAGGTTAAAAGCGGGACCCTTTTGCTGAGGTTCTGCTTTTCATCCGTCTGTCTGTCTGACTGTCATCAGGCTGTATCTCTTGAACTGTGGCAGGTAGACAGTTGAAAATTTGACAGATGATGTATTTCTATTGTCGCTATAACAACAAATAATTAAAATAGTAGATTATGCACCAAGGGGATAAAGCAGTGTCTTACGTCACGGACAGTATATTGGACCCTGAGCGTAACGAGGGACTCTAGAGTTAACTCCCGAGTGTAGGGAGGGAATTTAAACTTAACTCCCGAGTGAAGCGAGGGAGTTATGTAGAGTCCTGAGTGAAGCGAGGGGTTCAAGCTGCCCAAGACGAAGACAGGCTTTATCCCAGAGGTGCATACTCTACTTTTCATACCTACTGCGAGGCAATAAAAACCCAGGGCTACAAAAGTATAACATTTAAGTATTTTGTTAAAAAATAATATTGATATTGGACACATTTGTCCAGTTATGGAGGGACAGCGTAATATTTTTATTAGAAACATTTATGGAAGTTGTGGTGGAGTTTATTTGAGCAGTACTTGTGACTGACGATTTTGACACGTGAGAATGTTAAAATTATAGGTGGCCAGTTCGATTTTTGAATAAACTCTCAGCAATACCATATTATCTATTAGGAGTTTTCATACGAATTTTAACGTTCCAAATTCAAATCACTTTAATCCCTTGGGAGTTTCATACAACATTATCTCCCTTGGGAGTCAATGACATGCTTTACGTTGAGATTGCGTGATATATAATCGAACATTGTCGAGCAGGTGGTATGAAAATATATATATTTAATTGAGGCTATATAAATAAAACATAATAATCCCTAAAGCGTCTAATTTACTAAGCTTCGGAGTCAAATCACTATCGCTCGACGACATTTTGACACGTGAGAATGTTAAAACACGGAACTGTTAAAATAACGTAGTAGACCGTACGGTCTATTTTACTTTCTGAAAATAGCACCAAACACTGGCTTTTGTTTTGAATTTTTTCAATCGCGTTTTTCTTTTGTGGTGGTCAGGTGGTCAGTTCCATTTTTAAATATACTCTCTTTGCAATGCCATATGATTATTGAAAAACTCTATGATAGATACGTATCCATTTGGAGTTTTCATACGAATTTTAACGTTCCAAATTCAAATCACTTTAATCCCTTGGGAGTTTCATACAACATTATCTCCCTTGGGAGTCAATGACTTGCTTTACGTTGAGATTGCGTGATATATAATCGGACATTGTCGAGCAGGTGGTATGGAAAATTTTTTTTTACTTCTAGACTTTAATTTTAGGCCTCAGCGACACTTACTATTCAGGCAAGTAAAGTCAAATTCCATACAAATTACTTACCAACAATCAATACAGTGTAATATACATTTGTAAAATATAACACATATATTTATCACAATGATTGCGCACACTTTAGTTTCAAACGTTTATTTCAATTTTAAGTAAAGGGATACATCAAAAGTTGTTTTATAAATAAATAGGGGTATAAATTGGGTACCTCACGTGTACTTGGCTCCCAGGGCTATCGTTAGCTCAAGGGTTCGCCGGGACCTACTTAACAGACCTACAAACTTGAAGACACGGACAATTTATTACTGACAACTTCTAAAAATGGAAATTTTGCTCAATTAATTATAAGTAAAAAAATGAGGTAATGTTGCCTTAAACTTTACATTTAACTGTAAAAGTTAAATAGTTGCGACGGACCAATTAGCACCCAGAATCGTAAAAGTTGAACAACAAAATATCTTATATCTTTAAACGAGCAATATATTTATGGTTTAGTAAAATCAACTACGGATATTTTGGGCGTATGATCTACTGCTTATATAAAGACATTTAGCAGAAAAATAATTGTTATACTCAAAAAAAAAATCTTTCTTTTATACAGGGAGTTTCGGGGGCCTATGTAAGTTTTATCCATGGAAAACTGCGCATTTTAAAGTTTTTATGTTATGTTTTTTCTTTCGCCGTGCAACAATAAAGGTAATTATCAATAATTTCGACTCTATAATGTCAGTCTCATTGGCAGTTTGGTTACTTTTTGCGTTGTTCGGAAATTCGGAATGTGGTGAGTTCGAAGTTCGAACCCTGGTGAAATATTTTTGTAATACTTTTTTTTTATCTACTACAGCTCCGAGCAAAGCTTATGTTATCCAGGTACTATTAATTAAAGATTAACCCCCTTATTAATAAATAATACTTACACAATGAATAAGCTATACAATGTTTTGTCCTTGTCTAATACGTTAGAAAAGTCACATGACAGACAAGGATAAAACATTGTATAGCTTATCCATTGTGTAAATATTTTTGTTAATAAAGTGGTAAGTGCACACGTCGTATGTAACTTCCTAACTTTCTTAGGTCTATGGTGTTCTGGAGATGTTGTTTGTCCCCGCGTAGATTACCGTAAGTGTCTCTGTGTATCTGCACCTGTGCCCTGTGACAACGTGACGACGTATATGTTACGTTGTTACGTTAACGTAAATGTCACGTAAACGAAAATGTCACATAACTCTTAAATTCTTAAGAACTTTTCTTAAAATGTGGTTCGGATATGGTTTCCAGTCTGTAAGTTAATACTTGAAAGTAGGTGCAGAATTAATTTTTCATTTCTCATACTCGGAAAGTAGTGTTGTTTTGATCTGATTATTGGGTGGAAAACGCTACTTTCCTTTCATAGGGAGGGAAAAACTCATACAAATTCATTGCGTCGATTCTGCGCTAGTATTGACTGAACATTGACTGCTTCTATATTGTCGGAATCCGATAGGCCGAGGAAATCCATAGCGTTGAAAAACTCTGCGCTAATACAATACAGCTTAAAATTGAACAAACAAGTGTTTGGCCAATTGTCAATGTCATATAGCCGACACTCCGATTTTCAACTCGACTGTATTAGCGTAGAGTTCTGTTTTCAGTGCTCTAAATATTCTCGGATCTGCCGAATTCTGGATCTCATAGTCCCAACTTAAGATATATATCTCCGTTAGTGTCTGAGATAAAAACTTCGAGTATAATTTAAAAATTTAAATTTTTAATTTAAAATGTCATGGGGTACTCATCCCAACTTACCTGTCCGGTAGTTGTGGTATAGTATACGGGTACGCGACCCCGGCTTCCCTAGCTATTACTGTCCTATGCCTTGCCCTCCTGGGCGGTAATATCCTACATTTCCATATTTCCCACTCTAACTTACCAATCTTCCTTTCCACACCACCTATCCTTCCCTTTCCCTATTCCTACCCTCTCTGCCAATCCGTGGAAACGCAATGGATAATAATAAAATTAATTTAATTATCCAAAATGGCGGCGATGTGGTTCACCACCCATCACGTCTCGTTTCTCGCGGAGGTGAAAAGCGGACCATGGAGAGCTGCTTCGCTACGTTGAATGTAAGAGGAGGAATGGATGGTAAGAATGAAAGTGAACGAAGCGAAACGAGTATGTAAGGATCGTAGCAAGTGGCAAAAAGTGGTCTCTGCCTACCCCTTTACGGGAAAAAGGCGTGATTATATGTATGTATGTATGTATGTATAATTTAAAAGAGTAACTAGCTGTTAATACAGTATCCCTCGGGAACACTGTATTTTTCCGGGATAAAAGTAGCCTATGTTTTAATCCAGAGTCTAAACTACTAAGATACCAAATTTCACCAAAATCCGTTTAGTAGTTTTTGCGTGAAAGAGTAACAATCATCCAACCATCCATACATCCTCACAAACTTTCACATTTATAATATTATTAACTTTTGCCCGCGATATCGTCCGCGTGGAGTTCGGTTTCCTTACAAAATTTTAACCCCCTTTTCACCTCTTTAGGGGGTCGAATTTTCAAAAATTCTTTTTTAATGGATGCCAACGTAATTACAACTATCTGTATGCCAAATTTAAGCAAAATGCGTTCAGTAGTTTCGGCTGTGCGTTGATAGATGAGTTAGTCAGGTTTGCCTTTTATATATTTAGATTAGATTAGTAGGACTGTCATTCACATCCAACTTAAATGTGTATAGGCGTTGATTTATTTGAGCGTGATAACATATTACAGCTTGAGTGCTCATTAGTATGGAAATTAATTATCTGACTACCCTCAGACTACTACAAAGGACGACAGACGCGTTTGAAACGGAATCTGTCGTAGAATTAACAATTATATCAACTGTCCTACGCATTGGTTTATAGTTTAGCCTTAATTTTAGTACTTAGTATGTTCAAGCTATGCAACGTATCAGGAAACGAGTAGACAGATCGCTGATGGTAAGCGATGGACATTCGTATGCCTGCAGGTCTAAAATAGCCACACAGTGGCTCGTACTATGAAACATCATCTTTGGAATTTCAATAGTTGTCCATAAAACCCTCAAGCACCCTTGGGCTTCCGGTAGCCTCACTAAGTAGTAGGTAGTGGTATTTATCCGGTTCAGCCAGCCCATTCGTTCCAAAGCATGGCTCTTCCACGTTCAAGGTCACTTGTAGAATATATTGTAAATGTAAAAGTTACATAATATATGGAAGTCGTCATTCGTAGAGTACGTAGCGGTGCTACGCCGTAGCGGAGCTACATAGTAAGATTCTACGATTCATGCTTATTGTTTAATACAACTAAATTCTTAATGTCCCTCGTTATTACTATAGAAATGACAGAGGTATGAAAAAGACGATTCTCGTAAGACATTAACACCCGAAATTAATATAAACGTATCTAAAGTTTTAGATTCTCTGCAATCTTAGATTCTCAAGCAAAAGTTGACGTAAATTGACGTGAATCCTAGGATTGTTGAAATGTATTGAAATCTTGATCTCAGATAGCGAAAATGAGATTAACGGCTCTTTTCAATAACCTATCTACCAATAACTATTTATTAAAAACGTCATCATTAAATCATTTGCCGGTTACAACTTTGACGTTTTTAACAGATAGTTATTGGTAAATAGGTTATTGAAACGGGCCGTATGATTGATTATTATTCGAATACGAATTTCGGGCAAGAGACCTTGTACTCTAGCGATCCAACCACCGTATGGACATAAAGTAAAACTTGTTTCACAATCGTCTAATAACAAATAACGGCCCGTTTCAATAACTATTTGTTAAAAACGTCGTCATTTGACGGTTTTTTGTGATACATATTTGATATTTCTAAGGGAAGCCTGCTTGTATGCACTCTTCGCCTGTGTTACCGTATATACTTTCATAAGCATTCTGTATATAGGTAAGGTTCGGTAAAATCATTTACGGATATTTTGGGCATATGATCTACTGCTTATGTACAGACGTTTAAGCAGAAAAATAATTAATGTATTTTTTTTTCTTTATATGGGCGAGTTTGCTGTTTGCAGAGAGTCACCCATACATGAGATGGTTTTTTTACTTTGAGTATGACAAATATTTTTTTGCCTAAACGTCTTTACACAAGCAGTGAATTATACGCGCGAAGTAACCGTTTTTGATTTTCGGAGACGTTATATGTATGTATAGATGCATATTCATTTATATGTATGTCTGTATAGATGTATAGATTCTACTACTATAGGCTTCGAATTTATCCTGAACAAGTACAGTGTTTCCGTGGGATACTGTATTTACGCGGCCGGAGCCGCGGCCAAGAGCTAGTAAGGAGCTGAAGTACACGTTATGGTTAGTCGCTTTTGTCACTTTTAATAAAAATGTAATAGAAAATATTGAGGGTGCTTAGCACCAAACACGATAATGCAATTTCGCCTCTCTGTAGATAATCTTAAGACACGTATTAGTGGCCACCATGTTGCAGTGGCGGATCTACGTTGGAGCTGCGGCGGACAAGGCCATAAATCGGGGCACTCGCGACTGTCGTCGAACCTGCAATATACGAGAGTTATAGGACAGGAAATTAATTCTGTCGACGCAAGTAGGGTTAGGCAGGAAGCGTGTGAGGTGACCACGTTGCATCAAAGAGTTATAATAGTTAATATTGTATGAAAATTATTGTGCACATTCGTAAGACTATCCATATAATATCTGAATACTTTTTTTCGTTTGGCTTAGAAAAATGTTAATTTTTCACGGGTTAAATCTCGTAGAAACTCCACATATCCTTTATTTGATGAAGCATATTCAATCATTCTTTATAAATTAAGAAAAAATAAATAAAATATTAATTGAAAATATAGTTAAAATATAAATTGTCCAAAATATAGAACAATTAAAACTAATGTGTTTACGAACAACTGTAGATCGTTTTATAATCAGAAATAGTAAAATTGTTTATTTTTAATGAAATAAAATTGATATTAATGACACACAATAATTACACATAATAAAACTGATGGTCACCCTAACGAATACGACAAAACGCAATCGATTTTTCTCATAAGCAGCTTAGATGTGCGGCTGTACGGCTAATACTCTGCCCTGAGGGCCCTTACAAAGGCATGTAGAAAAAAATGTCTAGATATCACCTCCACCGTCCGAGAAATTGAAAAATTATGGCCACCGTTTTATCCTGAATGATTTTGTTTTAACTATTTTCAACATTTATTTATTGATGAAGAATATTTTTACTTTTACTGCCAAAATTAATATTTCTCTACTCACTTGCTACTGCACTATACTTACTAAAATTACTTTAATGTAATTAAACTTAATGACTAAAATTACCTATCTTTTAACAACTTTCTAAACAAAAAAGAATATTCCTGATTGATGGATGGATGGATTCTTTATTCGATTTATTCGTACGACGTTTAATGTATCACTTCAATAAAACAGGATTCTATTGATAAAATCAAAGACAATTCGATGTAAAAGTTTATAGGAGTTAAAGATTTACTGAAACAAAGATAAGTCAACTTTTGAAAAGATAAAACTTTTACAGACGCTGTCAGTTGTTTTACGACGTACATTCTCAGGTAAAGCGCCTGTGAAAACAAGTCTGAAGTGCTGTGGTTGTTACTACGAGGAGGCTTACATGCCTCATTCTGGGCACTGTTTGTACTGTGAAATAGGGGTTTAGGGCTTACAAAGATTTAGGTTTATTTAAAAATGTTTATCACACCTTTAATTAACTTGCGTATAGCGCATAATAAGTATTTGCTTCTACTAAGTAATTACATAACGTATCTACGAGTAACGAGTATATTGTGACAGAATGCCTATCATTATTTGAAATTTAAAACACACAAAAACATATATGATCTATATACTTACTTATAATATAATAACTATAATATAAAAATGAATCGCTGAATATGTTGCTAAGGGCAATTCTCGAGAACAGCTGAACCGATTTCGCTAATTTTTATTTGATAATGTTCCTTGAAGTACGAGTATGATTTTTAAACATTGCCAGAAAAGCCCAAAAACAATACTTTTCTATACTCCCATACGAACGATTTGTAATAAAAGTCAATTTGAACTTTAATACCATACCTTAATTTAGTTCAAGTGTTAGTGAAGAGGTTCCAGAAGGCAAAACAATTGAGTGACGTTAGTATCGCATAAATATAGGTATAGGTTTTTGTACCTCCTTTTTAATATTGAAAAAGGTGTAGGTTATAGGTGTAGGTGTAGGAGTATTATGTAGGAGTGGGTATATGAGTTGGTCTAGGAGTAGGAGTAGGTGTGGCCATTTATTAATTCCAGTTCATATTTAAGACAGAACAACACCTGTCGGGGTCAGCTAGTATTAAATTAAAGGAGATGTCCTCGGTAACTGACTCACATATAGACGCACACGGCACACACAGCCGTAGCTGCTAACCGTAGATAATATGTAAAATTAGGACATTAGTATTTAATTTATTTTAATGTACTTTAATTTAGATTGTAGATGCACAATAATACATAACATAACATTTTGAAAAATTCCACTATTAAAGGGTTCACCCCTTTTTTTTATAGGTTTAAAGTTTGTATTTAAAATCTTTAAATCTGCACCGATTACAAAAAATTGAGATTCAGTCTTAAATTTCAGGGTTTAATAGAATTTACTCCCTAATTGAAAATATTCACCTTTTGCAAGAAACTAAATATACGGTAATATACAAATGATTTAACATATTATTGTTTTTTTTTTTTTTTAATTTCCCTCTAAACGTGTGAAATTGGGGTCCAAAGTATCAATGGTGTGATATAAACCACTGGACGAATTGCGCTGAAAACAAGCAGCTAGCATCCGTTAATAATCCACATAGGAGTAAAATGTCCACGGTTCCTGCGACGTCTTGAATAACTTGTGGACTCTTCTTATGTTATAGTTGAGATATGAATAACACAACTAATAGGATATTCTTCTTTATTGGTACATATGAGAGATATATATTTACACACTACTTATTATACACGTCTTATGAAAGAGGCTAATACAGACGTACGTCTATGCTATACATAGCCTTTCGGCTAACTAAAATAAATCAACAAAATAAGTTCTATTGCTGACATCTGTCAATATATGACATTGACATGTGATAGTCTTTTTGAATACAATAATATGCAACAGTAACTATTTGGCAAAGTACATAATAATAAAAGCGCATTTTTTTTGTTTCAGGTTAGATTAAACTGTGGGACATCGTCTTCCTATAAAACTATGAAATTATGCCAATATCTATTCCAATAAAACCCTACTTACACTGATTGTCCTAATGACACATATTCTATAGGATCAATTAGCAAGCCCTGTAAGTACCTGCGATTAATAATTCAATCCCGACGCTACACGGTAAGGGCGGAGAGTAGATTGATAGATCAAGCATAGTGGGGCTATTCACATAGTATTGTTAGTTAAGTTATTTATTACCAGTTCAATATGTAATGAAATAAACATTCGTTCCGCATTTAAGATTTACTTTGTGTTGTTTGATGTATCTGAAAGTGATTTTACAAGTCGTAGGTGATTTAATAGGGGTGTTATATTATATCAGAAATATGAAAGTTTTAAGGTACCTATTTTTACATGATACATGTACAAAAATATAAAATTTTATGTGTAGTTTTGTTATAAGATGCATAAAAATGTTTGTTAAATTAGTAAAATAACCTATAGCATTAGTTTACTTACATCATAATATAAAAACATTTACTATAGTGAGTATGAACTTAAACGTACGAATTTCGGAGATATTACCAATTAAGTATGTTCCTACGACCACCCTGTACATTTCAAACTTTATGATCACGAGTCACGACGTGTCGTCATTGGTTCCGCGACTTTTGTCGAGCGTTTACACGAGACTTGCAAAATTCTGTCAACAAATTACTGTACCTTTGAAAATATTGATTTTTATATCTGAGCTCTTTCTTCTGATGACTAACTTATATTTTAGTCAGTCATCGGTTTGGTGTTAGTTAGTTAGTCATCATCAAAAATTCGGTTAACAAGCATATTGTAGCTATTTATACATGTTTTGAAATTAAGTAAGTTATATGGGATAAGACCATCATACTTAGAAACATATTACTACCTTTTCCAATGTATTTTGAAAATATATTTATTTTCAAAGCTTAAGATATTTCAATGTAAGAGTTTTAAGCCAGTTATAATAAATTAAAAAGCACTTTTTTAATATATTATTAGTAGATAATTTGCATGTAAATTTCAAACTACATTTTTCCCCAAAAAATATCCGATTCGGAGGACCAAACCATTGTTATTCAATAACTATATCTACTTCTCAATTCAATAGAGGTTAATGAAGCAACTTGTAGACGACATCAGCAAACAGTCAAACACATTTACACATAAACAACTCACTCAAAAAGAAAGTGAGGGTATCTTCGGAAATGACGTAAAATAAGTTGACAAACAGAAATCTGGAGGGGAAGGGCGGAAGGAAATATCAATCGAATCTCGGAGGGGAACAGAATGCCATACGACTTACCTAATGACGCATTACTACGATTCAATACTTATAGGTAACGTCTTAGACAGTATAATGCCCCCTCACGATCGATTCTCAACTCTATAAATGTATATTAGAGTAGAATTTTGCGTGGGCGGTATTTGCACTTATGGTATTTCTCATAGTCTGTCACGGGCAGATGGCTCCACCATGTTCGGAAATCTATTCATTCTCATTGTCATGTCAAACGCAACGACACTCCCTGACATTTCGTCACAGGATAAATAATGGATCCAAAAATGTTGCCGACTACACAATATAACGATAATGAACGACAAGAACGAACAATATAACCAAAATCAATTACAGAAAATTTGGGCACATGATTGCCTGCTCATGTAAATGCTTTTAGGCAAAAGATTGAACGTTTATAAGTCTAGTAATTATCATCATAGATGATTTATCTCACAGCTGATTTTAAAACATAGGTATTTTGTAAAACAATCGGTCCCCGTCTTTATTCAATGCAAATAAGTAATTAACAAACAATCAATTCTTTCCTCATAACATAATATTAGTATTAGTGTAGATAGTAAGATACAGATAGACAGATCTGTTCATAAAGAATGCAAGAAAGGAGAAAAGGAATTTTAGAGACGGTAAATATGCCTCAAGGATATAAATGTTAAAATTCATTTCTCTCGTTTAAAGTGCAGCAGCATTTTTGAATTTTTATGGACCTTTACATTTTGTTGAATTCTTTAAACCACCTTTAAACTTTGAATAAGACTTGAAATTTAATATTCAGTTACTTTTGACCCAACTACGGCAAAGCTAGAAGGAAGGGTAATGAGTTTTACAGTCTATGTATGTATGTATGTACCATCATCGCATCTAAACTACTGGTCTGATTTTAATATATTATGAGATGTCAATAGATTCGTAATAATGGCAAGTATAGTTTTTGACCAACTTTAACCGTTTAACCGACTACCAAAAAAAGGAGGCGGTTAATGTATTCGGTTGTATATTTCTTTAATTATTTTAACTTTTGATTATTTACATTTTACTTGGTCTAGGTTAAGTTCGCTTTTTATTATTTCTCCTGATAAAGGTGATTCCCAATATAGAAAGAAGTATAATTAAATAATATTTAGACACCCTCAGATCAAATAATAAACCAACATAGCGCATGGCGTTTGTTTGAACGGAAGCCTAAAAAACTACGCTACTTCAAGTAAACAAATGCGCTCACGCACACACAAGCAAAAAAGTACGTTACTTTTCGACAGTATCGAACGAGTCGTCTCGACGACTTATCTATACTGACAAAAAGTAAAGTACTTTTTTGCATGAGTGTGCGTGAGCGCGTGTGTAAACTTAAAGTAGCGTCGTTTTTTAGGCTTCAGTTCAAACAAACGCCATGCGCTATTTTGGTTTTTTATTTGATCTGAGTTAGACATCTTTGATGCCATTTTAAAGCTAGCTGTACGTTCTGCACGTCTTGTTCTAACTCTGGTTATTTAACAACAGGAGAACACAGAACCGTTACATTTTATGTTCACTGTATCCATGAATCACTTGTGCAGTGCCTACCTAGCATGCATTCTAATCTTTACAATGTTAGATCAGCATTCGAAATTGAACCTTTGCACAAAGTATTAGAGTTTATTACACTTTCTATAGTTACCTGAGCCAGTAATGGTGGCAAAAGTTCTATATTTACAACCCAATTTTAGAAGTTTTTGAATCAATTTGCAATTTCTTTTGCAAAGCTTGAAAACCTAAGTGAAATAAATACTATAGAAGATACCTTATTTAGAGCTAAGGATTTTTCAAATTGAAAAATATCATGGTTACAAGTAAAAAACAGTATAATTATAATATTATTGTTACAGCTATAATATTATCGAAAGTAAAAAGTGATTGACGGCATTTTGGAGTAATACATAGGTTAATTTTTGTTAATTTTTAGGGTTCCGTACTACAAAGAACCCTTACAGTTTCGCTCTGCCCATCCATCCGTCTATCTGCCTGCCCATGTTAACTTCTGTAATTATGAATATAAAATGTTGAAATTTAACACATTTATCGATTGCGTATGGAATTTACTTTTATATAAAAAATAACGATGAATGAATAATAAATAAAAATGTGGGGATGCTTTTTTATACACAATGGTGTATACATATGTGTCTAAATAGATACCCCATCTTCCTATAGGTCCTTTTCGAGTAATAAAAAACTGTCATCGAGTCGGGTTTGAAGGGTTCCGTACGAAACGGCAAAAAATGTGAGCCTCTCTTGAATATTTGGTTATTTTGGGCCTCTAGTCAAGATGCATTCTATAATTTCAACGGCGAACTTTGAAATCAAAAATTTATAGGATTTGACATAAGTCGTCGTTAAGTGACATGTCGCTTGCGATGCGTTATGTTAAATCCCGTACATTTTTGATTTCGAAATTCGCCGTTGAAATTATCGAACGCATCTTGACTAGAGGCCCTATTTGTTGTTGAAACGCAAGTGGCAAAAGAAATACATTATCTCTGAAAATGTCAACTGTCTAGCTATCAGTTAGGAGATACTGCTCGGTGATTGACGGAAATCTCAGTAATAGGGTCCCATTTTTAACCGACTTCCAGAAAAAGGAGGCGGTTATACGTTCGGCTGTATATATATTTTATTTTTTATTTATTTAATATGTTAGACTACAATTCCGCCGTCTGTGGACAGCTTTTCAAAATTATTTTTACCCCTTGGGTACGGAACCCTAGAAACCACCAAACGACAACTTATGTTAAAGTAATTGTCACGTTTTATAAGAATTATACGAGTTTTAATGTATGTATAGGCTGCAAGATACGTTTCAGGGCATGGCGTAAACAAATCCTTTCTCTGTCGCCGCAGAACGCACTCTAAAAAAATAACAGTCAGAACACACACAATAGTTGTCAAAGGGCTCTCGTGGTGGTGGAAAGGCTAAAAGCAAACTGGCTGAGGGCTGACTGAGGGCGGAGGGCTAGGGCTCGTTCGGATGTAAAGCGCGCGCGCACCTGTCACTCGCGTAGCAAACAAAGGGCGGCGTGTGGTACAAGTCATAACCTACAAAATTACTTCAACTTTTTTTTTAATTATTTCAAAAGTTATTAAAAATAATTTTCCTTAGCATTCCAAAGAGTATTTAGCATGATCTATCAGCATAGAAAGTTACATGTTTCTACCCCTTATAGTTTGGAAATGCCAGGGGAAACAACTTGTAAACCACTTAGGAGGTCGATTACTAGAAAAGCACCTATTGGTAGATACCCCATGCAATGAGTGAGTAAAAAAAAAATCATCTCCACATTTTTTTATCGTGTGCTGCCTAACGAAATCTAAGAATGTATTAAACTTCAACAATTAATAATATTCATAATTACAGAAGTCAGCAGGGGCGGACAGACAGACAGATTGACGGATAAGGGCTTTTTGTAGTACGACGAAAACCTATTAAAAGAAAAACTTATGTACAGTGTACGTCCATAAATTATATCCAATCATAATTAAGTATTATAATCAGAACGAACTTTTTTATAATGAATGAACTAGCTGTATAATTTGCCCGCGACTCCGCGCCCGCGTTAATACATCTCACGGAAATACTGTAATTTTTCGGTATAAAAAGTATCCTATATTTTAATCTAGAATATAAACTGCTATCATACAAAATTTCATTGAAATCGCGTTCACAACTTTTTGCGTGAAAGAGTAACAAACATCCATGTATACATCCATCTTCAGAAACTTTCACATCTATAATAGTAGTATCAAAGATTTCAAAACTAATAAAGGCTATGACGTACATTTGACGGAACAAATCTTCACATATGAAAAAGTTACGCCATCTTGGTTTTTACCATACCTCAAATGTCAGCTATCTTTTTCAGTACTTTAAATGTCAAAATGGCCCCAAAAACTCCAAAAAGTGTGGTCATTTAAGTGAAGACAGTTTTTGCCTCAACATGCCTCGTCCTTATTATATAAGGTCTCCGAAAATCAACTACGGATACTTCGGGCACATAATCCACTGCTTATGTAAAGACGTTTAGGCAAAAAAATAATTGTCATACTCAAAGTAAAAAATCATCTCTTGTATGGGTGACTCTCTGCAGAACGCAAACTCGCCCATATAAAGAAAAAATTTTTTTTTCAAGTATGACAATTATTTTTCTGCTTAAACATCTTTACATAAGCAGCAGATCATATGCCCAAAATATCCGTAGTTGATTTTACCAAACCTTATATAATATGTCTGTGTTCAAACCGCTAATCTTCAAACCTGTACCACGTCGGCCGACAGGTGTGTAGGATTGTCGATGGCGTCACTTGAATCCTTGATGCAGGGATTGAGTTTTCAGCTTTTAGCGCATTCCGAAGACTAATCGAGTGCACCCGGGGCTAGGGGTCTCCATCACCCCCTATGGGGTCTAAAATATTACAACTAATGGATATGAACTGCTTTTGTTTGCAATGTGCTTCGTGACGAGAAAACTGGGGTAGCCAATTCTATATGTATTAAGATACGTCTTGGCTGATTTAAAATGATTGAAGCTAACCCTGAAAGTATTTGCAAACTTTCAACGGTTAATACCTCAGGTTAATAAAATTGTTGGTTTGTAAATAGCGATAGAACAATTTGAATTCAATTAAGGTTGTAAATATTGTGAACACTATGTTATTAATAGTTTAGAACGTCTTGCTCTATTTATTTATTTATACCACATAAAAAGTAAGTTACATACCATCTATTATTTTAGTACTTAAACTAAGGGGTATTTTTACCTGTATTTTAAGCAGGTTCCAGGTTGAGGCTTTTACCAATGAGACTTTTTCAGATCTCAAGTACCTACATTATACGGACGCTCTAACGGTGAAGGAAAACATCATGAGGTAACCCGCACATAGTTGGCCCCAGACGTATTGACCAGTCATTCCTCTGACCTATACTGACTATGTTGTGAGAATGCCGTATGTGCTTGGGCAACCATAAGACATTTAAAAAGTCCCAGGCGCTACAGTATTTCAAGAGTGGCTACTTCGCTTGAAGAATACTGTATAAGTTATGCAATAACGGATGAAAAGGCCTAAGTTTATTACCTATTTAATAAACCACCAAATTCAACAATATTAGACTATGGGTCAGCGCACACTGAAATGCGACGATTTAAGATAGCGATTAAAAATTAAATTTTATTCACTACTCAAGATTTCAAGAAAATACGTGTTTGATTGCAAGAAACGGTACCGCGCTATGCAGCCCAGTGCAGCTCGAAATTCGAACACTTGCATTGAGAGCTATCGCGTATGGATTCGCCGCTAGGGGAGCTTGTGTAGCTTGAGGTCTCCGAAATGTCAAATGTCACTGTTTGCGGCTTGGCTAGGCGGGTTTATTTTTATTTATATTAACGTTGCGAATATTTAGTAATACGTTAGATTAATTGTGGCAAATGTAAGTGCTTTATAAGCGGAGCTAAGAAAAAAATCTCCCTTTTTTTTCGAGAAAAACGGGAATAACCTTAACTAAGCCATCCGTTTACACTGTGGCCGTGGCCATACGCGTTCTATTTTATTAAATAATATGATTCAAAGTAAACTTTTGTTTTGTTAAAAATAAACTTTCACAGCCGTATTTTAGGACCTCACTCTACAGTGCGCCACCTGGTGAGAAAAAAAAACGATAGTCCTCATTAAACGTGTATCATGTAGTGTAGTGAATGAAGTTCAATTTTGAATCGCTATCTAAAAAATACGGCGCCGCGTACCGTATCGGTGTGAACTAATACTTGATAACATGATGTTATAGACTAGTCAACAAGTTCAAAAATGTGTTAAATAGAAATAAAGCTCTTAAAAATATGTGCTATAGCTCATTCGATTCGGAATGACGTCTAGAAAAATGTTTTTAAGGGTTTATTAGCACATAAAAAATTGCGATGGTTTTAAAAAAAATAAGATAAAAAGGTATTTAGTTTTTCGTTAATAACTTCTAAAATAATGATATTTAAGGAATTTTGAAAAAAGAGTCCGAAAGAGGAGGAAATTTCCAATAAAAAAGTCCCAACTCCCGGAACTCTATCTCTATTATTTATAAATTTTTTTAAAGCTGAAAATAGGGCTCCGCGCGGTCGTTATGGCATAGGTTATAAAATATTTTAGGTGATATACCGGCTTTTTAGACGGCGCGGTCTAAAAAGCCGGTATATCACCTAAAATATTTTTTTTTTAGTATTAAATAACAATTTAAAAATTTGAATAAATTATGGTGTAATGTAGACACTTGAACGAAAAAAACCTCGGTGAAAAAATTTTTTTTTATCGATTTTTCCAAAAGTTACACCATTGTTAATTAACTAATTTTTTTCCAATCTCTATTTTTATAAATTACGGCATAAAAGTATAAATAATTGGTCTATAAATTTTTCGCTTCGTGGAGCTCTTTTTATTTAGGTACTTAATAAAGTTATGAAAAAAAAAATATTAAAGTTTATTATTTTGTTAATTATAATTTTTTTAAATTAACAAAAAATGAAATTTCAAAAAAATGTAATCAAAAAAAATTATAAGATATTACTAAAGCAATAATAAGATATTACTACAGCAATAATAAGATATTACTAAAAAAAATTTTTTTTGATTACATTTTTTTGAAATTTAATTTTATGTTAATTAAAAAAAATTATAATTAACAAAATAATAAACTTTAATATTTTTTTTCATAACTTCATTAAGTACCTAAATAAAAAGAGCTCCACGAAGCGAAAATTTATAGACCAATTATTTATACTTTTATGCCGTAATTTATAAAAATAGAGATTGGAAAAAAATTTGTTAATTAACAATGGTGTAACTTTTGGAAAAATCGATTTTTTTTTTCACCGAGGTTTTTTTCGTTCAAGTGTCTACATTACACCATAATTTATTCAAATTTTTAAATTGTTATTTAATACTAAAAAAAAATGTTTTAGGTGATATACCGGCTTTTTAGACGGCGCGCCTATGCCATAACGACCGCGCGGAGCCCTATTTTCAGCGTTAAAAAAATTTATAAATAATAGAGATAGAGTTCCGGGAGTTGGGACTTTTTTATTGGAAATTTCCTCCTCTTTCAGAATCTTTTTTCAAAATTCCTTAAATATCATTATTTTAGAGGTTATTAACGAAAAACTAAATACTTTTTTTATCTTATTTTGTTAATAACAATCGCAATTTTTTATGTGCTAATAAACCCTTAAAAACATTTTTCTAGACGTCATTCCGAATCGAATGAGCTATCGCACATATTTTTAAGAGCTTTATTTCTATTTAACACGTTTTTGAACTTGTTGACTAGTCTATTACAATATGATGACATGTTGAGATACTTAAATTCGACCACAGACATATTCTATTGACGACCACGCAAGTGTAAGTACTGCGCGTGTAACTTCGATTTGTAAAAGAGGAGTAAAAATTTCTTCCCTAAGCGCCATTTCCTCTCGAATATTCTCGGTGCCGAACGTCAAACGAAAACTTAAATAAAGCGACGAGACGGCGCGCGGTGACGGCCTTTGAATCATTTACTCGTGGACGTGGAGTTATCATCACTGAATCGCTCTTGTGAAGCAGGTAGGTTTCTATAAAGACGACAAGACTTGCCTTATCTAGTCAATAGAATAAATATCTGTGCGTTCAACACACATTCGAGAACATCAAAAACATACATTTTAAAATAGAGCGTGTATTTCCTCACATGGTTGAGTAAATATGAAACAAATGACATTCCCATAACAGAATGGAGGTAAATGGTGAAATGGGTGAACGTTGAAGGAGTAAGCACTCATGTGCTTTTATGGTAATTGTTCGGGAAAGCTTCGCCTTTGTAACGCAATCCTTTACGATGTGTCGTCGCCGGGAAAAATTGTAACGGCATCAAAACGAGCGTCAAAATTTTTGCTTTCTGTTTTTAACTACAGTGAAGCCAAAAGGGAGGGTAATGATTTGGGCAGTCTATGTATGCATGTTCCACCGTAGTACCTAAACTACGTATCTGATTTAAATGAATGAGGTCTTAGATTCGTAATTATAGCCCGGGTTAATAACCTATGTTGGTTATATAATTTACAAAATCGGGTTATAGTTTTTATAAAAATACATATATATTTTAGTTATTTAAGAAATAGTGTTAAAAATAAAATGAATAATAAAACACGTGAAAAATCAAACGATTGTTGCACAGTGTTAAATCCATTAATTGTATATGATTATGTCACCGTCAATGTATAAAAAACGAATTAACAAACAAATATGGCGGCGCAAAGCATATGCCGTACAACCAATCAGCGCGCGAGGCCGCATGCCATTTTACAATTTAACGGGTTCTTTTCGATAAATAATGAATTTAACGAAAAAATATTACGTTAAAATATAAGCATTTGATGTTTACATTTTTACGGAAACATAATAATATCTATACTAATATAGTAAAGAGGAAAAGTTTGTTTGTTTACTTGTTTGCATTGAATATGCTCCGAAACTACTTAACCAATTTTTATTAAATTTGGTACAGATATAGATAAGACTACGGGGAAGGACATAGACTACTTTTTATCGTGGCAACATGTACGGTTACCGCGGGATTTCCTTTTGCACGCATGAAGTCGCGTGCAACATCTATACTTTATAATATAATAAAGAGGAAAAGTTTGTTTGTTTGCGAATTGCATCGAATAGGCTTTGAAACTACTGGACCGATTTTAATGAAATTTGGCACAGATACAGAATAGATCACAGGGAAGGACATAAGCTACTTTTTATTGCGGAAAAATGTACGGTTCCACGAGATTTCCTTTTGTCGCGCACGAAGTCGCGCGCAACATCTAGCATCAAATATGAATCAACCCAATTAATTTTCTGACTAATTATCCTATTATAATATGGTACAATTTAAAAGACGAGATAGTTTTATATCCTATTTATAAGTTTACGCATCTTATTTTAAGCAAGAATATAGTGGTGTTTTGTTTTTTATTCAAGATTCTGATATTCATTTGTGTTTTTTTTTTTCTTTATGTTTTACCATTTTCTTTATACTACGGAAGACAATCGAAAGCGATAGCTGTTAATACATACCGCAAATATTTCGTACGAGACCACACAAACCAGGGGCGGATTGACAGGGGTGACTTAAGGCTCTCTCCCTAACATGTCGACACCATGGCCTTAAGAACCCTCAGTCTCTCGCAATAACCCTTATGACGTAGACAATAAGGTTTAAATTGGAAAACTTAGGAGGTTTACTAGGCTGGTTGTGCACTTGAAATATGATAATCGTCTCGTCTGATGATGGTATTCATAGATTGCAAGGAAAGACGGAAGCCCTAGTGGGGAGTGAAATTACTGCGCTTTTCATGTACTTTGTACTTTGCAGATTAAAAATATGTATGAGGCTTTAGTGGTTTTTCAGGTGTATTGGTTTATATATACAAAAATATTGAATACTAGAGGTTGCGCGCGACTTCGTGCGCGACAAAAGGAAATACCGCTGTAACCATACGTTTTGCCGCGATAAAAAGTAGCCTATGTCCTTCCCCGTGGTCTTTTCTATACCTGTGCCAAATTTCATCAAAATCAGTCCAGTAGTTTCGGAGCTTATTATATGCAAACAAACAAACAAACTAATCCTCTTTATTATATTAGTATAGACTAGCTTTTGCCCGCGACTTCGCCCGCGTATATAGGTACTTTATCCAACGGGAACTCTGTATTTTTCGAGACAAAAAGTAGCATCTACGAGACATAAAGCTCAAACTACTACCGTCTACCATATCAAATTTCATTAAAATTCGATCGGTAGTTTTTGTATGAAAGAGTAACAAACGTCCATCCATCCATCCATCCTCACAAACTTTCACATTTATAATAGTAGTAGGATATATAAACTTAGGCCTTTGCATCCGTTAATGGATGATTTATACAGTATTCTCCGAGCGAAGTAACCACTCTTGAAATACTGTAATGCCTGGGACAGTTGGTTTTTAAATGTCGTATGGTTGCCCAAGCACATACGGCATTCTCACAACATAGTCAGCCTAGTCCAGAGGAATAAACTAGTCAATACGTCTGGGGCCAACTATGTGCGGGTTTCCTCACGATGTTTTCCTTCACCGTTAGAGCGTCCGTATAATGTACTTGAGATCTGAAAAAGTCTCATTGGTACACGCCACAACCTGGGATTCGAACCTGCATTCTTTCGAGTGCGAACCAAACGGTCTACCCACTAGGCTACGGAGCTCTTAGTAGATTAGTAGATTTTTAAAAGCAAAAAAGTAGGATATATAATAAACATAAAAATAACGAAATAGGAAAGATTGGAAACGGAAAAATAACATAACGCAAAATGAAACTAAAAAAAAAAAGAACGCGATGAAAGTATTTGATTTGTCCGTTCGCGAGAAATATGAGGCGAAATTACCTGCGGGTACGGTTCCTTCGGGAAACCCTACCACCTGCAGGAACTGCGGAGAATAGAAAATGTATGGCGTAGGTGAGTAATTTTTATTTCACTAGTATTATAGCTTGCAATTAATTTAATTTTTTGTAAAATTATGATCATACTAGCTTTTGTCCGCGGCTCCGCCCGCGTAAATACATTATCCCACGGGAACACTGTACTTTTTCGGAATAAAAAATATCCTATGTCGTTTCACGGGACCCAAAGTAGGTATGTCTATACCAAATTTCATAAAAATGTAGGTGCAAGGTTCAGCGGTTAATGCGTGAAGAGATAACAGACAGACAGACACACTTTTGCATTTATAATATTAGTATAGAAGTAGGTATAGATACTTTTTAATAGTAAGAAGAATTACTGTAACTTTTGGTATTTTTTGAATAAAGTAAATTATACAAGTACCTACAGGTCATACTTGGCTGACTGACACAACACTTATAATATGGTCGAACGACCAATTTATTTATGTTCATACTATTGTACACAAAATGAACACATGAATTGAACACAAAATGTAATGAAAAAATAAAACTATCTAAGTTGTCTACATACATACATATAATCACGCATCTTTCCCGTAGGGGAAAGGCAGAGACCACTTCTTTCCACTTACTACGATCCTTATATACTTGTTTCGCTTCGTCCACTTTCATTCCTACCATCCATTCCTCCTCTTACATTCAATTCTCCATGTGCCACTTTTCGCCTCCACGAGAACGAGACTTGATGGGTGAACCACATCGTCGCCATTTTGGATTATAAAATATTTTATGATTGTCTATTGCGTTCCCACGGATTGTTGTCTGATAAAAAATAAGTAAAGAGAAAGAAATAAAAAATCTGGTATAACTCCATAGCTTTCATTTTTCTAATTGATTTAGCTAGGAAACTATATAGCTCCCGAACGGCGCGCGGCGTGGAGCAACACAAAAACTAAAGCAAAGGCTTCATTTCAAAACTTATGGAACGCTTTGCTAGAAACCTCCACGTGCCTTTTAATATTCCTCCGGACTTCTGTATTTTACAGAAGTAAACTACATAGCGTGATATTATGCCTGAAAATTTACAAAACCGTTTACAGGCGTGACATTCACCAGAGGGTCAATTCTGCTTAATAAAACCTGCATCAATACAATTACAATCAAGTCCCGATACGCTAAAACTGTCAAACGGTATTATCATAAACGTTAAAACCAACGTGAAACGCGCTCTGATTGGTCGAAATTTCATAAAATCAGTTCATGATAACATGTCGCTTTATTTAGGTATAATACAATCAAAGTAAAATAAAAGTCTACTTTAAATACGAGAATTGAGATTTAGGGGGTCAAAAATGTGACTCGTAATATAAAACAAGAGCTCCGTGGCCTAGTGGGTAGACCGTTTGATTCGCACTCGAGAGTGTAGGTTCGATTCCCAGGTTGTGGCGTGTACCAATGAGACTTTTTCAGATCTCAAGTACATTATACGGACGCTCTAGCGGCGAAGGAAAACATCGTGAGGAAACCCGCACATGGTTGGCCCCAGACCCCAGACTTATTGACCAGTCATTCCTCTGGACTAGGCTGACTATGTTGTGAGAATGCCGTATGTGCTTGGACAACCATACATGATACGACATTTAAAAACTGACTGTCTCAGGCACTACAGTATTTCAAGAGTGGTTACTTCGCTCGAAGAATACTGTACCTATATAAACAATGTATAAATCATCCAATAACGGATGAAAAAGCTTAGGTTCTACTATAAAACATCAAACATGGACGTATATGTGGCCATTTTAGACCAGCAGATATAATACTATAAAATACTATACTATAAAATATGCTATAAAATTTTAATATAAATAGGCATCATCTATACATCTTCTATATACAGTTAAACAAAATTGAAGTGTCTGTTTGTAATTTCAAATAAACAGCTTTTAACTTAGAGCTTACGAAAGTATATTCGGTACTTACAATAAAATATCAATTTTTAAAAATTTTTTCTGTCCGTCGGTCTGTCTGTCTGTTTAAGCTAATCTCCGAAACGCAGGGCCGCTTTTCACGGGACTTTCATCCGGGATGTTATAAGGTCAACACACTTTTATTATAGGGTTCAGTTTCCGTTTGTTCTATGCAAACGAAGTTGCGGGCATCAGCTAGTAATACTATAAAATTTTACAAGATACATTATACTTTTATGTTATTTGCGGATTACGCTGCTATGTTCACTCATAGCATATAATAATATTATATTCTTTGCCCATAGTAAGTCTAAACCAAATATAATTATTTTATCCATAAAAATAACACCTTACAATTTTCAATTTCAAGCTTATCTTAAACGATAAAAACATTACATAATATTATAAAGTCACTGTTTATTTTAGTTAGTAGTACATAATCATTTGTAATGACCATAACCATTAAGTTTATTGTTGGTTCAATAGCAATAAAAACAAAATAGCAACACACTACACTATATCCAACACATGTTTCCAACTGCAGCGCAGAATGGAGTCTTTTGAGCCTAGACAGATTCCATTTAAGCCGTTTTTACATTAGTCCTGCACAATGGCTGGCAAATACTGCACGCCACAGGATTGTTTACATGTCTAGACGTAATACAGCCTGTCTACACCGTGTAAACAGATGTTATGGTGGCTGGTATTATTTAATGCCAAGCTATAATGGTAATACTAGTGTGAAACTCGTAATATTTATTGCCAAGCTATGAATGTTACGTACGTCGTGTAAACTATGTAAATGCGAAATTTTCCGGCAATGCACTTGCAACTCCACTAATGTTGCGGGTGTCCATGGGCGACGGTAATCGCTTTCCATCACTGATCCATGGTCCGCTTTTCGCCTCCGTGAGAAACGAGACGTGATGGGTGGCGAACCACATCGCCGCCATTTTGGATAATTACATTATTTTTGATTATCCATTGCGTTTCCACGGATTGGTAGAGAGGGTAGGAGTAGGGAAAGGAAGGATAGGTGGTGTGGAAAGGAAGATTGGTAAGTTAGAGCGGGAAATAGGGAATGTAGGATATTACTGCCCAGGAGGGCAAGGGATAGGACAGTAATAGCTAGGGAAGCCGGGGTCGCATACCCGTATACTATACCACAACTACCGGACAGGTAAGTTGGGGAGAGTATTCCATGACATATAGCGGACCATGGAGAGACGCTTGGCTACGTTGAATGTAAGAGGAGGAATGGATGGTAAGAATGAAAGTGGACGAAGCGAAAGAAGTATGTAAGGATCGTAGCTAGTGGAAAGAAGTGGTCTCTGCCTACCCCTACGGGAAAGAGGCGGTCCTGCCTACCCCTACGGGAAAAAGGCGTGATTTTATGTATGTATGTATCACTGATCCGTTTGCTCGTTTGCCCCCTAGTTTAATAAAAAAAAGTATGATATTGCAAATATTAAAAATATTAAAATTATATCCATTTTTTTACTTCCTGTCCTTTGACTTTGACTCGCGGTTTTAATATACCTATGAAATTCTTAACTCGATTCTTTTATATATTATATGTATATGAAAATAAAATCTTATGTCGTAACTAGCTTTTTACCGCGACTTCTTCCCCGTAGAGTTCGGTTTCCATACAAAATTTTAACCCCTTTTTCATGGGGCTTTTTTAAGGGGCGAATTTTCAATTTAGCGGATGCCTACGTCAATACGTATGCCAAATTTCAGCAAAATCCGTCCAGTAATTTCGGCTGTGCGTCGATACATGAGTCACTCAGGTTAGCCTTTAATATATTTAGAAGAAGAAGATATAGCGATCAATCGATCATAGTAGTAAAATATAACGTTTCAAAAAATCAATTACAGGAGTTTTCAAATTCAAATTCAAATTCAAATTCTTTTTATTGCAAGAATGTTGTAAGTACAATGGTCTTAAAATTACTATATTATGTTCTCACATTCTGCCATCACAATGGCGTGCAATTTGCAATTTTACAATAAAACAAAACGAAATTAGAATGAAATTTTACAATATATATGGTATAATAGAGTATCACATTATTAATATTAGATAATTTATTATTATTATTTTTAACAATTTGTGTTATTAAATTCATGTACTTAATGTCATGTCAGATTTTTTAATATTAAATTAAGTTAATTACATAATAATAAATTATTTAAATGTCACATAGTATATTTAAACATTGTTTAAATGTCATATTATATTCATTTAATGAGTAAAAACAATTATTTCCATTTAAAGTTTTAAAATATCATATTTTAATTTTAATTTATAAGTAAAATTTATAATTTATAAGTAAAATATAGTTTAACATGTCATTATAACCATAAAATAATATAATATTATTAATCTTTTCCATCATACAATTTAATAAATTCATTAATTAAATTATTCATCATTCATATCATTATAATGTCATGTATATAGTCAAAATTAAGATAATCTAATGTCATTTTTGATAATAATAATATTATTTTATGTTTCTTTAAATGTCATATATTCATTCAATGTATAAAAACTATTATTCAACAGCCATTTGGTTAGTTGTCTTTTAAAATTATTTACATTTAAGCTTTTGAAATGGTCAGGTAGCTTGTTATATACAGTAATGGCATTGATGTAAACATTTTTTTTAAAGATATCATACCGGCATTGAGGCAGATATAGTTTATACTTGTGTCTTGGTGTAGCATTTCTATTATTAATGTCAGCATTGTTAGGAAAATAGTGTGAATTTTGTTTTACAAAAGTACAAATATCCCTTATGTATAAGCATACCAGAGGCAGGATATGAAATTTCTGAAATAATGGTTTGCAGCTGTCCGAAGGCCAAGCTCCACAGATGGCTCTTACACACTTCTTCTGAACCTTAAATGCCTTGTCAATTTCAACAGAGTTCCCCCATAGCAATAGCCCATACGAGAGTACCGAAGACACATATCCATGGTATGCGCATAATGCGGCTTCGGCCGAGACTTTAATACGTAGCATTTTGATTGCGTATACAAACTTGTCTAGTTTGTCACATACGTAGTTTATGTGATCTTTCCAATCACAGTGCCTATCTACTATAATTCCTAAAAATTTTGTGGAATTTACTTCTTCTATTTTAATGCCATCAAAGGTTAGATTTAATTCAATTGGTCGTGTCCTATAGTCCCTAAATTGTATAATTTTAGTTTTATTGATATTTATTTTTAGATTATTGTGTTTTAGCCATGAAATTATTTTGTCAACCGTGTTACAAATGTCATTTTGGAACGAGTCTACATTTTCACATTTAATTATAACTGTTGTATCATCCGCGAATAAAATAGTATTTTTGTCTGTCACATTAGGTAAATCGTTTATATACAGCAAAAATAATTCTGGTCCTAGTAAGCTGCCTTGAGGTACTCCGAATTCGTTGCATAGAAATTTCGACCTACTAGTAATTTGTTTTCCTTGAGTAATTTTTGAAATCTCTACGCATTGTCGTCTTCCCGTGAGGTAACTTTTAATCCAGTCATAGGATTTGCCCCGTATTCCATATTTTTCTAGTTTATATAGTAAAAGCTTATGATCTACAAAATCAAAAGCTTTGCTCATGTCTAGGAATACGGCGACTACCGGCTTTTTATCATTTAAAGATTCTGTAACATATTTTATAAGATTAAAACAGGCTAAAGATGTGTTGCTGTTTTTACGGAATCCAAACTGTTCTGGCCTAAGTATGTTATTCGCGGTAATAAATGCGTGTAGTCTTTTTAGCATAATTTTCTCAAATATTTTTGATATTACCGGTATTAATGTAACTGGTCTGTAGTTGTTAATATCCGAGATATTACCTTTTTTAAATAGAGGTTTGACAATAGATAATTTTAATCTTTCAGGGAATGACCCTTCTTCCAAAGAAAGATTAATAATATAGCTCAAGGGCTTACATATATCTTTGGCGCAAGTTTTGATAATTTTTGTGTTCAAATCGTCAATTCCTACAGAATTTGTGTTGTTTAGACTGTTTATTGTCTGTAGAATTTCATATTTATCGGTTGGCGTTAGGAAAATAGTTTTTAAATTTTGTGTAATTAATGTTTTAGCAATGTCATTTGTTTTAAAAGTAAATTCTTTATTGGTCAATTGTATATAGAAATTGTTAAAGGCTTCGCATATGTCATTAGGAGCCGTTAAAACTTTGTCATTATAATTAATTGTATTTATGTCCAAATTAGGTTTTATGTCATTAATATTGCTATTTATGATGTCCCAAACTGCTTTACATTTATTTTTATTATTATGTATATATTTATTATTTTGTAGTTGTTTTGATTTAGAAATACATTTTTTAAGAGTTTTGTAGTAATTTAGATATCTTTTATAATTTTTAGTTTTATTGCTACCTGATATTTTATATTTTAGGTATAATTTTCTTTTTTCAATGGATGATATTTTTAAACCTTTTGTTATCCATGATTTATTTGAAATTTTCTTATTTTTTTTGCATATAATCACAGGAAAGCAAAGTCTGAAAAATAAAACTAATGTTTCTTGAAATTCTTTGAAGGCATCGTTTAAGTTGTTTGTTTGGTAGACACACGATTTATTGCTTATAAAGACGTTTAGCCTGAAAAATAATTATAATATTCTATAGTAATATTATAAATAGGAAAGGAATGTTGGTATGTTTGTTTGCATTGAATATTATCCGAAATTACTGGATCGATTTTGATGAAATTTTGTAAAAATCTAGATTGGACCACGAGGAAGGACATAGGCTACTTATTATCGCGAAAAAATGTACGGTTCCTGCGAGATTTCCTTTCGCGCGCAAGAAGTCGCGGGTAACATCTACTTATATCTTAACAAAAGACCCCCGTTCATATTTTTAACATTGGTTAAGATATATTCGCAGAAGTAGGAAGAAATGTTTTATTCCGCAGGTATCTTTTGTTCTGGGCTGCAAGGCCGGAAGCGGGCGAGGGACCGCAGTCGGAAGGGCGGCCGCGGCCCACTAAACTCACAGTGGTCTGCCGGGAAACGTATAAATTCACTCTTATACCAGAAATATCTTTGTTTTCCCACACGAATAGCTTTAATTAATAAAAGATTCTTAAATTTTGCTGCTATTTTATTAAAATTGGTATGAAAGAAAAAGTTTTATATTCAAATCACATGTTTTTTACCCACCTCGTATGGTCACTATTTAATCTATAAGTCTTTAAAATTAAAATGGCAAAGTCACAATTTAAACCGCTAATGGGCATTAGCGGTTTAAATTGTAATTCGACTTCTGAGCTTATTTGTTGGTAGTTTATGTATTCATTAACGCTTATTAGTTCGATAAACAATTATCACTGCGCAAATTGCTGCGCAAAAACAATACATTAAAAAGTAAACTTAACTTTTCTGACCACTGACATCAGTTTATCGATTCCATAACTCGTGATTGTTCTATTGATCGGTGTCACTGACACAGAAAGAAACTAAAAACTTTAGAGACAATGATTATTTTTATATTAAAATTAAAGCTCTGTTATATTCGTCGTGTGAAGTGTGAACTGACCCTAAGGCACATCTCACACTAGCGTCTTTCGAACGTCGTCGTAGTGTCAGCGCCTGCGCTGCGTCGACGCAACATCGACTCCGCGGCGACGCGATGCGACGCCAGCACTGGCCACCTGCCGAACGCCCCAGGCTTACGCGACGCCAGCAATGCGTTCAGTAGCTGGCCAGCGCCACGTTGCGTCACCGCGGCGTCGATGCTGTGTGAAGTCGCTGGCACGACGATGACGAAAAACGCTAGTGTGGGGGGTCTCTAACAGTGTAATACAAAGACAGAAATATCTCCAATCGCACGCGCGGTTGTCACGCGAACATTTGTGTCTTTATGGTGGGCTTATTAAGGGCACGGTGGATTTACACCGCCTTAAACCTGACGAAACTCTGTTAAGCCATAAAGGGTTCATTCTATTAGGGAATCATGGAAAAAGTTAAGGGATGAAAGTTTTTATAATGTCTCGTGGGTGCTTTGTTTTTTTTTTTCAGGGCGGGTAAAAGAAGACTTTGGGTGTAGAAGGCGCTGTCTGTAAAATGTTCAAAATTAAGTAGTACCTACTGCAATTTGTTATGCACTGCGATCCCATATCTGCCAGATGGTTAGTCCTAAAAAGTCTGAATTAAAAATTGGCCTACGGCACAAACTAGCAATTATGAATACGGTTCCTTGTACACACTAATGCTACAATATAAAATACATATTATCAGTAAGTCTGGCAGTCCTGGGATCTCGGTCCAGAAATAAAAGTACAATAGAATAGAAAAATTGATAGCATTTCACGTGCAGTTTGATCACAAAGTAAGCTCAAACCAGTTAAGACAATTTAGGAAAAACCTTTTTTTTCCGTAGAAAATTATACTCGCAAATTACTAGCCGTTGGCGCCAGATGGTGAAGGATGTTTAAAAATTATTTCCTTTTTTTCATTACATTGAGATATTTAAAATTGCCACGCTTCGCTCGAAGGGGCTCCGTCAAAGGCTATAATCACGATGTAGGGCTCCGTCGACAAAGCGTAGGTACCTAAAGTGACTCAAAAGATGAAAATAATCAAAGTAAAAAGTTCAATTTTGTAATGTACGAGCAACGATTTCTAAACTAAGGATGGGTTATTATTTTTTTTATTAAGTATAATAGAAAACCAACAGCATAACTAAGTTACAATAGAAATAAATCTAGGTGAAAGAAAGCCAATGACAGGTTCTCACGAGTAGGTAGTACAATTATATTAAAACTTTTATTAAAATTTAAACTATTAAGTTATAACAATGGACATTTTAAAGTTGAAAGTCCACACTTCACACTAGTACTATAAATTCTGACTGCTATTCTTATTTGAAAAGTCTGTCATTAAAATACCTAACCAAATAGGATTGTTCCGTTTCTTGTTAAGAATTACAGCTGACTTCGCAGATGCTATTGGAAAACGCAAAAGCCTTTTGAAAAGAAAACAAGAATCGACAAGAACAAGGGAGACAGCTATCTTAAAATATTGATATTATTATAGTGCGATTCAAATGAGAATAGGATCGAGTCGGCGCCATATTGTTTCGCATTTAGACTGTTATAATAATTAAATTTATGTTTAGATAATTGATTACTATTTAACGATTTTATTTAAATTCGATGCAAGACTATTATTATTTATATGCACATAAGTTTTTCTGAAAATCGCACTTTTCAAATGATATTTGACAGAAAAAGGTCATTGAAGTTCCTATTCTCATTTGAAACGCGTTATACAAAGTATTTCAAAGCCGCCGTAAAAAAAAAAAATTGAGTTGTGAGTTTCACAGAATAATCACTTCTAATTGTGTTCAGCCGAAGGGCGACATTTGCATAATGCCTCCAGGGAGAGTCCCGATCTGCATGAATAAATATAAAGCGAACACTATCGAGTTATGCCTGCGTGCCGCCAATTTTCTGGAGAATTTCCGTTTCCCTAGTTTTTTTCGGCGGGAAATACATAAATTTGAATATTTATTGACAGGATATTTTGCTTGGATTTATTTCGTTTAGGTGTGTTATTTTGGCCCTTTCAATGCCTGTGTTCCTAAACTATTCCAGTATAGGGCCAGTAATATTTGACGTCACATCCGGTCGCCATCTTGTAATGGCATGCGGGCTATGGCCACAAAGCAGAACATTTTATACATACAGAGAAACAGCTTTCATGGAACTATACAATTCGATACAAATTTGAAAATTTTGACGTCGTCTTCACCTGCCCATAATTTATCGACACAACTGTGGAAGTGTGGATACACCGTATGCTTGTAGAAGTTCAACAAATCGAAAGCTATGTAGCTGTTTATCTGTTCCTCTTTCTATACTGTGGCAATTGTACCGGAAATCCAATATGTAACATGTAGCGTTTTGGAACGCGAGAACAGTTTGAGGCCGCTACCTCGAATTTTGCGAGCAGCGGGGGTTAACGGGGGTCGCGGGTTCGAATCCTGCCAAAAGAACAATAAAGTTTTCTGTGTTCCTGGATCATAGATTTGTATTAAATATGAGTATAATATACCTAATAAAAATGTCAAATATAATTTATTTTATAATAATTTAAAAGTATTAAATATTTTCCGCACGTTCCCGTTCTCCTTCCCGTTGTCTGGTCGCCAGATTGACGTGGTGTGAAGCGTCCATAGAACAAATATATTATTCAATCGTACACACTTTTTTGCATACAGCGTTCAGAAAGTAAAATACAAGCAAAGCCTTCCCTTTGTTCTGGCAGTTTATATTAATAGATATGTAAACGATCGCAGAACTGCCGCCCTGCGAAATGCGCCCTCTTATTAGTGGCGTGCCAAGTGCGGCCAGCTCGTTCATGACAGTGAATTGGATGCTCGAAAATTCTCATCTATACTTAATATAATATAATAAAGAGTAAATGTTTGTTTGTTTGTATTGAATAGGCTCCTAAACTACTGGACCGAATTTGATGAAATTCGGCATAGATGTAGAATATACCATAACAAAGAATAGGACATTAGCTACTTTTTGTCGCGGAAAAATGTACGGTTTCTGCGAAATTGACTTTTGCGCACACGCGGGCAACATCTAGTTATGAATAATTTTTTACTTCTTCACGTCATATAGAAGATAGTCGCATGGATAGTCCTTCGATATTCTCACACGATGTCCACTACTATTAGGATATAACAACCTTCTAAAATGGCCGTAAAATGGCCTTGATGCCACCGTTCTTAACTGGAGTGCGCCGTAATCGTCGATTGTTTGACGTCGGCATTAAAACAGAAATGTCAATATTTGAGCAGGACCGAGGCTGTAATCCGGCAAATACTGCCCGCCCGGAATACCTTACCCGGTATTTGGGCAAAACTTTTTAAGCACCTGATTCGGCGTAGAGAAATGGGGTGAAACTTCTCGTAAGGAAAAAAATGGAGGATTATATAATATTAAGACAATATAAGCATATTTATTGTATAAACACCTATTACGCTAAATTATTACAAGTGAAAAAAACGCATTATTAGAAAGGTTTTCCATTTTCCAGGAGTATATTAATTTAGTTATAAATAACAATTATCAATTAATTATAATGTAAATAAGAAACTCGATAATGATTAATGTATTTGGGAAACAAAACGATTTCTCATTTGATACCTGTTATTCTAATACTAGCATTAATTGTCCGCGGCTTCGCCTGCGTAAATTTAGGATTTAAATTTCATCTCCTATTTTACCCAACTAGGGGCTAAATTTTAGAAAACCCTGAGATACGTAACACATTATTTTTGCCGTACTCAATTCATGCGAAATGTCATGCAAATATATCCAAGGAATAAAAAGATTCATACAAACTTTTATCCCCTATTTTACCCCTCGGGAATTGAATTTTGATAATTCCTTCCTTAGTGGATGTCTACGTCATATGAGAAATACGTGTGTAAAAATTTGAAATGGCTTAGCCTGTGCGTTGATCCATCAGTCAATCGAAGATAGATAGATGAAACGTTCTCAAAAGGCAAAAACATAATTATTATTAGATGAATGTCATTAAAAAAAAGAGCGTCTGATTTCCTTCATTTCGGTTCATTACATCATGTTTGTAGTTTATACTTGGCTGCGGGTTTCGATTTCTTCTTCCGCATTTCGGTAATTGCTATGAAATTCCATCTGTTTGTACGTTGTTTATTGGAACAATGGTATCAAGGAAAAGTAAATTCAAAGCTTGTTAATACAAGTGGCATGGATTCATTATCGTCCGTTTTAAAAATATTACTTTAAAGGCAATAGCGTCTATGAAGTTTATCCTCAGTAGCCAGTAGTGTTTGAGTTTGAGTTTTGAGTTTATTATTTTTCCCAAAAAAGTAGAGTGTACCGTGGGATACTAGACTTACGCGGGCGGAATCGCGGGTAAAATCTAGTATAGCCTATCGAAAATAGACGAGAAAAATATTGGTGACTAGATGTTGCCAGCGACTTCATGCGCGCAAAAGTAACGTACATTTTTCCACGATAAAAAGTATTCTATGTCCTTCCACGGGGAAGGACCACGGGGTCTACTCTACAACTGTGCCAAATTTAATTATGGTCTAGTAGTTTCGGAGATTATTCGATGCAAACAAACAAACAAACTTTTCCTCTTTATTATATTAGTAGGTATAAAGAAAGTATAGATTACAGTTTCGATTAAATGCAAGTAACATCATTTCATAATTATCCATGTTGCTAGAAATAAGTGCTAATATTACAAATGAAGGGCACAGGAAAAAAAGGAGCTCATTGACATTTTGATTTTTTTTAAATAACTGTAGCATTTGCTTCTTATTTCTGTGGCCAATCAGCTCACTTAATTTTAAACATGATAAAAGGGGCTGAAATGGTGTAAAGTTCTTTTTAAAAAATCCAACTTTAGAATAAAACGCGCTCGTTGCATTCCATACCTAGCAAAAAGGTGTCCATTGTCTATGAAACAACGCTAAAAAGGGCTGATTGCAGTGATTGTAACAAAGAACGCGCTCATAGTCGGCCATCTTAACATTTGTGTCATACAAGTGACAGCTGTCAGTTAAGCTTCCTTGCAGAAATTTTACGACGCGTACGTTGTGTGTTAGGTTTTGGTTGTTTTTCTCAAAATGGACAATAATAATAGTGATTGTGATGAAAATTACGTTTATAAGACAGTTAAGGCTTCTGCAGCACAAATATAGTATTTATATCTGCAGCATTGCCCCATAGCAGAATGCCATAGGACATTATACTGTGGAAGTAACTAAAATACACAAGCCTTGCTGTGTTTTCGTCTGCAAAATGTCTTATTTTACTTACTGCAAATACTGCTGAACTAAGTCTGTCGGCCAATCCAGCAATATGAGGGCCCCACTGAAGTTTCGCGTCTAATGTAATACCTAAAAAGACGGCTGTATCTACTAGTTCCATACCTTCCCCATTTAATAGCACATTGGTTTTAGTTTGCCTTACATTCGGCAACGTGAACTTTATACATTTAGTTTTTTTGCTATTTAACAAAAGATTATTGACACTAAACCAGTGTACTATTTTTAGAAGAGCATTATTTACTTCGTCATAACACGAGTTTTGGCGATTAATATTAAAAGTAAGTGACGTATCATCGGCAAATAATACTATTCCGTTTTTTTCATTAATAAGGTATGGTAGGTCATTTATATAAATCAGAAAAAGAAAGGGTCCTAAAATTGACCCTTGTGGGACCCCCATCTCAATTTTAGTACCTGTGGATCATTTTCCATTTATCTCAACTCTCTGAATCCTATTTGATAAATAAGATTTTAGGAGAACGAGTGCTGGACCCCTTACTCCATAGTGGCACAATTTCCTGATCAATGTTGAGTGTTGCACACAATCAAATGCCTTAGAGAGATCGCAAAAGACTCCCAGAGCATCATGCGATCTCTCCCAAGCATCAAAAATATAACTAATTAGATCGACGCCTGCATCTGTTGTAGAGCGTCCCTTTGTAAATCCAAATTGTTTGTTATGTAAAATTTTATTTATATTGAAGTGTGCTAGCAACTGATTAAGTATTATTTTTTCATAAATTTTACTTAGTGTTGGTAAAATAGATATAGGTCGGAAGTTAGATGGATCCGACTTACTACCAGACTTAAACAGAGGTAAAACTTTACTGTGTTTCATTAGATCAGGAAAGACGCCACGTTTTATACAATCATTAAAGATAGTTGCTAAGTAAGGTGCAATAATATCGATTATAGATTTAATAACTTTCATAGATAGGCCCCATAAATCTGAAGTATTCTTGATATTTAACAAATTAAAATGTTTAATAATGTCTTGAGGTCCTATTTCTTTAAATCTAAATTCGATTTCACACTCTTTTACGTTTTCTTTAAGTAGCAATTCAGCAGCAGCAGGAGAGGCGTTTAAATTTTTTGTGGTTGAAACTGGAATGTCAGCAAAGAATTTCTCAAAAGCAGTTGCAACTTCAATGTCGGATTTGATTATTTTACCATCTATATTTAATTTAAAAGATGAGTTGCGTCTGGTGACTCTTCCAGTTTCATTTGCAATTATTTGCCATGTTGTCTTAACCTTGTTTTTAGAATTCTTAATTTTATTTCTAATGTGAAGAGATTTTGCTGCTGAGCAAACTTGCTTAAATATTTTTGAATATAACCTTACATAACTTTTAAAATCTTCACTTTGATTCATTGTTCTTTCATTATAGAGTTCATACAATTTAAATCTACTTTTCAAAATACCTGCTGTTGCCCATTCACTGAATTTACTTTTGTTGTTTGTTCTCACTGTTTTAGAGGTGAAAATGGTATCAAAATTATGTTTAATTAATTTAAACAGTTTACCAAATGACATATCCGGGCTATTATAATACTCTAAATGTAAAATATTAGCTATAATTTCACCTCTAAACTTCTCAATACGTTTAACATTTATTGGTATACATGTGTTTCTGTCCCTGTGTAATTGTTTGCAATTATTATTATCTATAGGGAAAATAGCTTGCTGTCCACAGTGATCAGAGCTTAGTTTCTTAATTATTTCTTTTTTTAATGGATCTACGTTGGTAAAAATATTATCGATGCATGTAGCAGAGCTGTCACTGATCCTTGTCGGTTCAAAAAATAAATAGGTTAGGTTATATGATTTTAACAATGAAGTAAATCTAACAGTGGTAGAGTTACTTTCTAAAATATTAATATTAAAATCACCACATAATAATATATGTTTGTTAGATGCACTTATCTTTGTTAATAACATTTCCATTGTTTTTTCAAATGAATCATATAACCCTAAAGGTGGCCTGTATACGCTTACAATAATAAAGTGTCCCACCTCTATACAGGCTATTTCGGTTATTCGTTCTGTAGAGAGATTCACTATGTCTTTTCGTTCTTTATATTTTAAACTCTTCTTAATTAGTATAAGTGAGCCACCTCTCATGGCTTTTTCTCTGCAGAAAGAACTAGCCAGCTGGTGCATACCAAGATTTAACATTATTTCATTTTTCTTAAACCAATGTTCAGTTATACATAAAATGTCTATATTATTGTTTAAAAACAACTCAATTTCTAATTCTTTACTAGACATACCTTGTATGTTTTGATGCACCAGCGTAAGTGTACATAATTTATTATGATTTATTGAAACTTTATTTTTGTGATTACTTATACCTACAATGCTAGAGACTTCCTCTGTTGTCTTACAGGCTAATTTAAATTATTATTATTTGGAACATTTTCCAAGCTGTTATAATCAGTCATATTATTATGACTAAACTGCTCAATAGAAGCAGTTGTTGTCTTACTAGCCAAGTACTTGGCTGAGTTAAAATATAAAAAAGTTAATAGCGATCTTGCTATAAGTCTTGTATAATAAAAGGATAGATAATATCTATCTAATGTCAACTTACATTTATAATTTAAAATATTATTAATGTCAATTATATTTATTTTGTTGTCAAATTTATTTAATAATATACAATTATTATTAACAGCTGTATACAATTGGCTGTTAAGCTTATATCTAATTTTGTTTTCCTGTGGCAACCGTTTTATGTAAGGAAATGTGAAAAATATAACCTTATTAATATTTTGTAATTTGTTTAGTGACTCTAAATAAAATTCTAATTGGTTACTATTCGCATTTCCCAGTCTCCCCACTAAAATGATTAGTGTTGTATTGGGACAGTGAGTTGTACCTAAAATCTTTTTTATTATTTGTGTAAATGTTGCACCCGGCATACAGGTGTTGTACACTGACTGTTCCCCATACAACTTACTCAATTGCACCCCGACTCCCCGACCAAGCTCATCACTATATATAGTGACCATGCCCGGACCCGAGGCCGATGGCACAATCAAGTTTTCATGAGAGGGGTTAGCATGAGCCTCCACACTTAAATTACAATTAATAATATTTGTTGAATCATTTACCAGACACTGACATGATGAGTTGTGTCTCAATAAAGACTTAACTCTATCTTCATTGTAACGGTAGTCGTCCAGTAAAATATTCAACGCTGATATATGACTGGATATTTCTAATTGGGCTAGTTCATATTTTTTTGTTATGGATCTTAAAGTGTCATGTAGATCAGTAATTTCAGTTTGGAGACTGCACACTTCTGCCTCATAGACACAAGTGGTATTTTCTAACTCTTTAATACTGTCTAAGTATTTATTCTCAATAAGATTTTTTTGTTTTGTCAGCTTAGATATTATAAAAATATTTTTTTTGTTTTTTATTAACAATTTACTTGTTTTCTTAATGTGTTTATTGACTTTAATGTATTTTTTAAACTTATTTTTACTTTGAAATGTATGGGAGGGCACAGTATTGTCACGAGTCAAGTCAATTATTGGTATGGTTTTTGTGACACCTTTTTCAAGAATGCTAGGAGCCCTGCCAAACATTTCTTGGAACAAGTTTTGTGTTTGTGAAGAATTATGCTCCTGTATTTGACATTCCAACATCTTGATTTGTGTATGGGCTTCCTCTAGTTTGTGCTTCCATATACTACTACTGCTCAAGGCTTCCTCATACTCGTCCCTGCACCGGTCAAAGCTGTCTACAAGGTCTTGTAAAACTTCATTTTTTTGGTACAATTCTTCACAACTCACATTTAACTTGTTTAGTTCAATTTTAAGGTCACTATTTTTGTGGATAATTTTCAACATTTCTTTTTCATTATCCTCACGTTCAGAAAGCAATAGTTCATTTTGTTTCTTGTATTCTTTAAGCTCCTGAAGGGTCAGACGGAGTTGTTCCTCAGTCTGACGAGCCAGGTTTCCTCTAGTCATCATAATTAATGTATAGAAAGTAGGAAACTATGAGATAATCAGTTAATTAATTGACTTATTTGTCTATCAATGAACCAACTACCTATTTAGCTTGCAAATCTAACACTTTCTGATACCTCCAAGTAGACCCAACCACTCTATATCTATAGATGGTGAGATATTTGCTCGGTGTAAAGGGGTCACGCAAGCTTGAGTGGGGTAAGTAAGATGGTAAAGAAGATATCAGTCTATGCCAAACCTACAAGCCAACCTATCAATTATATCACATTACGATGCTGTATACAAGTACAGAGTACTTGCTCTGATTGATTCTGAAGTAAAAGAAATTATGATATGCAAAAAGGCTTTCATGTCGATACACGGAATAACAAGGAAAAAAGTTGAATATTTAGTAGCAAGTTTGAAAAAAACTGGATGTGCTGCTGATAAGAGAGGAAAACATAACAGTCATGTAAAACTTAATGATGATGTCAAAAGTTTAATAAGAGGGCATATTAATTCATTTAAAGGTAATGTAATTTTATAGATTTATGTTGTTATATTTATTGTTTATTTAATTTTAATATTTTTTTTTTGTTTAAGGTCGTTCCAGTCATTACAGTCTACATGATTCAAATAAAACATATTTGCCGGAAGATTTGAATGTAAAAAAAATGCATGCAATGTTCCTTCAAGATAATCAAGGTGTAAATGTATCTTATGAATCTTACAGAAATATTTTTTGCTCTGACTTTAACATTGCTTTCGGCTATCCTCGTACAGATACATGCAGCATTTATACAGACAAATTGCCAATTTCTGCTGAAAAATATAGTGACCTTCAGGATTTAAAAAAGTTTTGTTCCCCAGAAAGTATCACATATTACACCAATTTACCCCACAAATAAAATATTGTGCTAAATAATGTTTTTTTATTTCATTAGTAGAAGTCAAATATAAGTACATAAGATATTGATTATGATCACCATTTCATATGTAAAATGTAAAAAGGAGTTCATTGTGACAATGAGCACCTTCTTTCCAATAACATTTAGGAGTTAGGAAGGTAAAGGTCTAACTATGATTTATTTACCAACCCTATGATATAAAATAATAAACTATTATGTTTATTATACACTGTTCCTTGTTTGTATAGGTACAAATCGAACTCCACTTGAGGTGTAGGTAAATAAACTGAAATTTTAGGTTTAAATCTTTGATTTCTTGAAACAAAGGCGATGTCAATGAACTCCTTCATTTCCTGTGCCCTTCAAATGTGAAAATCACTACTAACCATGACTATCCAACTAACATTTTGGTAATAAGAATAAGCGCTAAATGAGCTACTTAAGAGAAACTTAGAAACCTAAGGTTCTATAAAAGGTCTAATAACTAGTGGTATAGCGCGCTATAACTATCTTATAACCCTCGATTGGGCCCACAATTTTAGAGCTTAAAGTGACATAATAGTTGTAGAAAAGTGATAAAAAGGTGGGAATAAAGAGTTACAATAGTGCTATTGAAGTAGTATTCACCATTTTAGGTGTATTATAAGCTTTACACAAGTTACAACTGCACCCTTTAGTAATAAATAATTTATAAAATTCACTCAATTAGCTTTTTTAACAACATATGAGTGCTCCTACGATAGTATTTATAGCTCGATTGTATATTGTGCATAATATGTAGTAATAAACATCACCCAAAGTTTTTTTTTTTACTTTACGTTTCTATTACCCTCAAAAATGATAAAATATAATAGCAGTGCGCATATTCATGGCCGACAATCATGGCCGACATAAATTAATAATTTTATACATTATCGGTTTCATAATTATGAATTCTCCCTGCGGTGATAAGTATTCTGTGATAATATATACTAGTTTTCATCTCAATTTTGAAGTGCCTCAAAAATAAACAACATTTCATATTATTAGGTAAAATAAATCACTGCCACGGCATTTTTTTTTTATTTTAGTTGTGGTTGTAAATAACAATTCTCAGTACGTCTATGTATATTATAATTGAAAACAGTAAATAATGTAAATCAATAAGTCGGAAAATAATATTTTGACCATAAATTAACTTTTAAAATTTTATAGGTTATGTTTATTTAATGGCGTAAAATCTACATTACCTAAGGTTCCTGATAACTCTTTTATTCCCAACGCAGTGTTAAAAAAACTATAGCTAGCTTTTTAATGCCACTTGGACTTTTATAATGTGGGAGTAAATCTTTTTATACAACCTGTAATGATTTAAGGGTGGTTTCTGACACTTGCAGCATCTAGCTCTATAATACCTATAGTTATCACTTCTTTAACTTATATAGCTCTATAATACAAATAATTATCACTACTATAACTTTCTTTTAGCTCTTAGGGCTCCATAGAACTCGTTAGGTGGTACAAGGTATTGACTAACTCCATTTATGAACTTTAACCGTTTGTAAGTATTAGCAGACACCTTACAATTGGTTATAGTGTTTTACGTTTCCTAAAGATGTAAGAGTAAGTTATACAAAAGTTCTGACAAACTCCAAGTTAGCACCTTAAGTTATATATTTTTCCTTTATTTCTATTATGCCTTTTGAAACTTTAATAGGCATGTTGCCGAAAAAATTTTTTTTCGTCTATTCGATGCTAGACAACATGTTAATAAACAATCCAAAACCCATTTTTGTACATCTGAAAAAATAACGTAGATACAAACCATTGAAATTTACAATATGAAAGAGAGCGATATATCGGCCTGTGACGTCACAGCCTGCTACCGCCATACATTTGTCATTACAAAATGTATGGCGGTAGCAGGTTGTGACGTCACGAATCGTTTTGCGAGAAAGAGATGGACAATATTTTTTATTTGCTTATATTTCTAATCCCGTCACTCTAAATATTTATGTATTTTTAATCAACAATTTTAAAATTTAATTTGTAAATCTGTGATATTCCACACTAGGCAACATCCCTATTATTTATTCCTAACGCCGCAGTAGAGTCCAAAGCTATTGTCAGAGCTCTTATATCGTTTATAATACTTTAAGTGTAAAATGTTAGTTGGGTACTTACGTCTGCATTATAACAGCAATATATAAAGTAACAATAAGTTTACATGTATTCGTGTTCTACTCCAATATCGCTAGATAACTCCCACGTCTAGTAAATCGCGGCGTGAAACTATCCGGGAGCTTGTCCCGCTTAGGGTTACCAGGGGTTGAAATCTAAAAGCAGGTTGCAAGTGTTAAGATATCCTGATTTGTGTTAAAAAGTCCGGTCTTTGTTCGTAACAGTGCCGGATAAAGCAAGCATTGCCAGCGCCGGGCGAACATACAATGAATGATCATTTCATACTGCAAATATTAGATTAAAGTGACGAAAGTGGATAATTTTAATAGTTGATAGTAGTCCTTGGGGGAGGCCCTTGCCCAGCATCTGTGGGACAGCATTGGCTATTGCAATTGATTCAATACTCAATTTAGAGAATTTACGAGTATGTAGCGAGGGATAGATCTTTTTTTTTTTTTGAAATTTCACTATTGAATTGACTATTTATTGACATGATTAAAAATCCGATCACGAATGAAATCCGGTCGGAGTCCGGTCTCTATCTTTAAATCCGGTCAGATGGTAACCCTAGTCCCGCTGGCTGCTCGGCGGTAACACGTCATATTTCACGCCATCACGCTTAGCCAGTCACGCTACACGCTCACTTGTGAGTTGTGACTTGTATTTGATTATTCTACGTCATTTACTGAGGATTGGGTTTGGTGGGTTCTAATAAAATTGTAAGAATATATTCCAACTGAAACAATTAAAGTGGGAATTTACTTATTAATTTTTATGATATTTTAAAAAATATTACTTATAAAATATTTATTGTTTACCAACGCAAAAGATATCTGCATAATCTTTGATTAATTATTACAATAATTTAATATTATATATCTATGTTATCCTCTTTTTATATTATATATCTATGTGCATAATACTCAACAAATTATAATGAGGAACGTGCATAGTTTCTTAATGATTTTTTGAAAGGACATAATTAGCCAGGAAATATTACCTTTGCAATGGCATATCTACGATAAACCGTTGACGAAATACAGTGAGATCGTTGGAGAGTATTAAAAATTCTCTATGCTAAAAAAAGGACGAGTGACGTCACAGCAGTTGAAAATGATTCATACATTTAATAATAATACAATATACAAAATTGATTTTACTAACCTAAATACTGCGTTTATGTATATCACTGCCACAACAAAAACTATCACAAATAAGGATTTCAATAGTAGGTAATTTTTCGTTTTTCAATCATAGTAAAAAAAAATCGTTGATTTTTTAGTCCTTTTGAACCTTAGATGCAAAAAGAAGGGTTGTTATAAGTTTTCAGTCCTGTAACTTTTTAATTTAGCAACTGATTACTGTACTGCATTTTCAGTCTATATTTATCTTGCTTTTCAGAAAATATAAGAATTTTGCTGATTCAAAACAAATGCATTTTCAATACTTATTGTGTAATTTTTAATCAAAAAAAAAATCAACAAATTATTAGGGTGTAAATAACAGAACGACATACAAGTTTCTAGTGGTTTCCGATTTGAGATAAAACACGGTAAACAACGTTTAAGAAAATCGGTGTGCCATCAATTTCGCCGAACATTCTCCACGTAATATTATTCCCCTAACATTACTCACACTTCGGTGCCAACCGCTTTTGTCCTGTGATATATCACTAGAGATGTAAAAGTAACGATAAAAAGCGTACCCATATGTATTTGTTACTATAACAATTAGTACTTGTTTCTATAGTATCGTTACGTTACTCGTTAGGTACTTCTGATAACACATAATAAGTTAGCTGTTAGAGCAACGAATCAAGTCATATTGCGTACCTAGTCTACCAATGCATATAGTATGATGTATTGATGTCACTACATGCGTAATTTGTAGAAAACATACTTATAAATTACAATACCAAGCTCGTAACTCGTCGCTCGCTTGGAAGTCGATTAAAAAGTGAGCGACGACTGATGATCGGCGGGCGATCGAACGAAAGTCGTGCTGCGGTTGGCGGAGATGTTAATCAATCGCGCGCGTATTCCGCGACAATTCGAATCTGAATTCGAATGTATACTTTCTCGGTTATGGCCGAGAATCTCGGCCAATTTTGACCGAGAACCGAAACCGGATTCTCGGCCAGATTTTTGGCCGAGAATGCCGAGACCGAGATCTCGGTCGAGCCTTAGAAATGTATTTGTGTGTAACGTTTCGTTACTCGGTACTAGATGGCGCACCCGTTACTCAGTACCGAATACTTTCGGTTTGCTCTATATATCACCGCCTCCGTGGTCAAGTGGTTCGAGCATTGGCTCTCGACTCGGAGGTCGTGGGTTCGATTCCCACATGGGAACAACAAAAAAAATTTTGTTTCCCAGTTTGGTTAGGACAATGCAGGCTGATCACCTGATTGTCTGACAAGAAAGATGATCCATGCGTCGGATGGGCATGTAAAAAGTCGGTCCTGCGCCTGATCTCTCGCCAGTCGTGTCGGTCATCCGGTCATGGGTTACGAGAGTAAAAGGAAGACAGAGTGCTCTTGTGTACTGCGAACACACTTGGGCACTATAAAATCACTCCTGCGTAACTGGCCTAGTTTCAATGAAACCGGCCACCGTCACCGAGATCGGTGTGGGAGTTATTATTATTATATATCACCGCGGACAAGGACGTGTGAGGTAAATAATTATTATGTATAGAGCGGAGAAATTTATATGACGCATTGTTTCGATAACTTAGGGTCAATTCACACTGAAACAAAACGATACGCGACATAGCGCTGCATTTTTTAAGATAGCTATTCAAAATTGAACTTTATTCATTAAATCATGTTAAAGAGCAACATCACAAAATTTCAAAGAGATCTGACCACGAACAAAAAAGATACATACAGACGATGATAACCCTTTTACCCCTTTGGGGGGTGAATTTTGTAAAATCCCGTCTAAGTGGACCTATACATTACAAAAGGAAGCCACAGTCCAAGGTTTACTTTTTTAGCTTCAGTAGTTTTGCCTCGGCGTTGATGAATCAGTCAGAATTTGTTACTTTATATAATAGAATAGATTCATAAAAGGCAAAGCTAATTGACTGATGTATCAACGCATAGGCCAGACCCTTAAAAGGCTAGAAATTTGAAATTTTGCTCACATATTTCTTATATTACGTAGGCATCCACCAAGGAAGGATTATTTTAAAATTCAACCCCTAAGGGGGTAAATAGGTGATTAAAGTTTGTATGAAACTTTCTATTTCTTAGACATATTTGTGTGTTTCGTATGAATTGAGTCTATACTCAAACACTGAAATACGTAACTCATTATATAATAGGGAATCGGACTACATCTGAAATATTTAGTTTCATTAATATATTCATAAATAATGAGGCATTACTACTTGGTAAATGTAAAAATATGTATTATTTATTGTGTAGTTTACTAATTAAAAAGAACCAAAAAAATTTTTTTTTCGAAGTTGGTAAACAAAACTTACATCATATAAAAAAACATTCACTATGGTAAGTATGAACTTAAACGCACAAACATCGAAGATATTTACAAATATATTCCTGCGGCCGTATACTTAATACACTTTAACCTACAAGTGACGTCACTTGAAGGTTAAATTTAGTATGGAACGTTTTTACGAGACTCGCGAATTTTTTTATATAAATCGCTGTACCTTTGAAAATATTGACTTTTGATATACGGTTTCTTCTGAGAAGTTACTCATATTTAAGAGTACTATTCATGTATGCAATAAAAAAAATCAGTCCGCTTGCCTATTCTGTAATAAATAATGAGTTACGTATTTCAGCGTTGTCTAAAATTCAGCCCGTAGGCGGGTAAAATAGGGGATGAAAGTTTAAAACCTAATTTCACGTGGGCTATGCTGCGGGCAATTAATGCTAGTTTATTATTATTTTTCAACCCTTTCAAAATAAATATCTTAAACCATTTTATTATTTAATATTTTATTTCATATGATAATACAAAAGTTTACGGTGAATAATAAATAACGACAAATGAGAGTATAATACAATTTTACAGCCCAGTAATATACTTTTATGACACATTAGTAAACCAGTGGTTCCCAAACCTAAATAGTTAGTAATTTAGTTTTTTTTATAATTGTGTCATATAGGAGTAAGAAATTAGTAATTACACAGTTTAAGAACTTAGCAAAAAAACCCCTGTTCTGTTTTCACAATAATTACATATGAAGTTTAAATTTTAAATAAATCCTTTTTCACAACTAATAACTGTTGATCTCTTTTACGATTCTTTAAAATAATTCATATTTATAGAGTTTTATTTTTGGAAATAAGGTTTTAAAAATGGAACAAGAGGCAAAACATATTTACTTATATGACAGGCTTCTTAATTTTCATACTGAAACGCTAATCAAAAATAAGAGCCCTCCTATTCACAGGTTGTCGCTGTCTCTGCTAGCTGAAATGACAAGGACAGCATGTGACTTGAGCGTCACTTAATATAACTAGATATCGTTTCAGTATTCAAGCGTTAGTATTTTTAGAATCTATACTAATATTATAAATGGGAAAGTGTGTGTGTCTGTTTGTCCGTCTTTCACGCCAAAACTACTGAACCGATTTAAATGAAATTTGGTACACATAGTCTACAGTACAGCCTGTCTATTCTCTAAGCACATTTTCAAATCTCGACAGCTGAATTCGCGGTGAGTGTCAAATTTTTATATGATATTTGACACTCACCGCGGATTCAGCTGTCGAGATATATGAAAATGTTCTTACGGCCCGTTTCAATAACCTATCTATCTATAAATATTTGTTAAAAACGTCGTCATTCAATCATTTGCCGGTTTTTCGCGATACAAATTTGACGTTTGTAACAAGCAGTAGATAGGTTATTGAGACTGGCCGTTAGAGAATAACGCTGCAGATAGTCTAAAGCCTGACAAATGATATAGGCTACTTTTTATCGCGGGACATATACGGTTCCTGTGGGCTACTGTACTTACGCGGGCGGAGCCGCGGGCATCAGCTAGAAGTTTAATAACTTTCTTGATTTAAAAAATATGTATTTTCTAATCGCTGTTTGAGTAGAACTGTTCATATTATTTATTAACGTGTAGGAAGTAATTAAAATGATTGTCCCCAATTACGGAACAATACAGTAGAAGGAATAAAGAAAATCTATAGAAAATTAACGATAATAACCCTCCTCAATGAAAGAGGGTAATTAGAACAAATATATTGTGATAACTCTCTTTATTCTATAACTAGCTGTTGCCCGCGACTTCGTCTGCGTCAATTACTGATGGCCCAATAATGCATTAATTTCGACCAAATTTGATTATAAATTACAATAAAAAGGTTATTGTGAGTCAATATTAAAAGATAGAAATAATATAATACCGTGTCGAACATTTTTTTAAGATCATTTAAAGAGGAATAATTCTTTCATACATATTTTGTAGGTAACTTGAACCGTTTACGCAGCGCACGCAACGGAAGCCCTCAAATATGAATAGTTTTCCCCGTTTTTGCAACATTTTTCACTGATGCTTCGCTCCTATTGGTCGCAGCGTAATATTATATAGCTTAAAGCCTTCCTCGACAAATGAACTATACAACACAAAAATATTTTTTCAATTCGATCTAGTGGTTCCTGAGATCAGCGCGTTCAAATATACAACGGAAGCCCTCAAAGATGAATAATTTTCCCCGTTTTTTCTACATTTCCCACCGATTATTCGCTCCTATTGGTCGCAGCGTGATGTTATATAGCCTTTTAGCCTTGCTCGATAAATGGACTATCCAACACAAAAATATTTTTTCAATCCGAACCAGTTCCTGAGATAAGCGCGTTCAAACAAACAAACAAACTCTTTAGCTTTATAATATTAGTATAGATATGTCTTAAGAACGTCTAAAATAATCGATCGAATGTTTATTTGAATACGCGCCAAGCTTCCATTAGGTATTGTTATTAAGATGATGATGATGATTACTGTAAGTTACATAGTGGCATATGCTTGCAGTTCTTTAAACAATGCCGAAATTTCCAAACGCATATCTTTAAAGGCTGAGGAGTTCTGTTCAGTGCTTTTGGATCCAGGGTAAACCTTGGTACAACATCTTATTTTTTGGTAGCATATGCTTGTGTTACTTCAGTAAAAGTTAAAATCACTATATGTATCGATATAAATTTCGAGGGAACCCCCCTCGATTCCTCATGGATCGCATCATCAGGTCTCCACTTTAGTGACTAAAAGATCAATTTCGAATTAAACCCTTTACAACAACAAAAGAATTTTGCAAATAGGTCCATAAACGGCAGAGTAATGTTCAAAGATCTCCGTGTAAGTGTAAGATACTATGAGAAGTACTTTTTATATCATCATAATGTGATGATGTATGGTGTGATAGTGGTGATGATGATGATGATTACTCTAATTGACATGGTGGCATATGCTTGCAGTTCTTTAAACAACGCCGAAATCCCCAAACATGTATCTATAAGGAGTCAGGAGTTTTGTTCTGTACTTTTGGATCCAGGGTATACCTTGGAGCAAAATCTTACTTTTTGGTAGCATATGCTTGGACTACTTCAGAAAAAGTCGAAATCATCATATGTGTCCATATTAATTTCGAGGAGTTCCCTCGATTCCTCATGGATCCCATCATCAGATGTTTTTTTGAAAATGGAAACAACTTGGGATTATACCCATTACATCAAAAAAAAATTTGAAAATCGGTCCATAGACGGCAGAATTATTGTTGAACATACAAAAAAAAGAATAAATATATATATACAGCCGAACGTATAACCGCCTCCTTTTTTGGAAGTCGGTTAAAATACTGTTAGTTATTTCATGTTCTAATCTACCTTTGTGCCAAATTTTATTTAAATACGTCGAGTAGATTGCCTGAAATAACGTCAAATAGGTAGGTACTGTTTTTTGAAGATCCCATGGGAACCCTTTCGTTTTGCGGGATAAAATGTATCCTATTTTACCCTTCAGATCCTAAGCTGCCTACTTGCCAAATTTTATTTTATTCCATTCAGTGGTTTCGGCGTGATGTGATAACAAACACACAGACAGACAGACAGACAGACAGACAGACAGACAGACAGAAAGACAGACAGACATTTTTTTCAAAAACGTTATTTTTAGGTTCTGTGGCCTTTATAGACCCCCCATTTTGATTTTCACTTAAATATCTTTAATGTACAGACATGACCCCTCTACAGATTTATTATATGTATAGATATACATTTTAATATTTTACAATAAAATATAAACACAATATTATATACATACGTACAGATAAATAAAATTGAAGTGTCTATTTGTAATTTAAAATGAACAGCTTTTCACTAAATGCATATTGGAAGTATATTCGGTACTAACAATAAAATATAAACACAATATTCTATACATATACATACGTACAGATAAATAAAATTGAAGTGTCTATTTGTAATTTAAAATTACCAGCTTTTACTGAATGCATATTGGAAGTATATTCGGTACTACCAATAAAATATCAATTTTAATTTTTTTGTCTGTCTGTCTGTTCCGGCTAATCTTTGAAATGGCTGGACCGTTGTTCACGGGACTTTTACTGGCAGATAGCTAAAGCTGTAACGTCTAACATAGACTACTTATATTTTAGGGTCCCGTAAAAAATAGGGTTTCAATAAATACATACAGTTATGTCATCAGCCATGCTATGTTTAAAATTAATAGTATAAATATACGCCAAGTCAAAGTAATAACACAGGAATTACTTCTAACAACATAATATGTCGTCAAAAAGACACTTCTAAATACAGAACAGAAGGCAAGAAACGCAAATAACAGTTTATCACTATTCAGAATATTGAAATAGTTCAGCTACTTAATAATATACTAAAATTCTTGAGTTGAGTGAGGTGACACCAAGGAATTTGTAAGTATTTGTATATAATACTTACAAATTCCTTGGGTGACACTAACTACATATTCTGACAATTTCTACGTCATTTATGAAATTATAAGCCTATCATTGAACGTATTGACTCAACGTCGTTTCTTTTGTGTACATAAACAAAAACATATCCTATTACTAGTAGCGTAAGGCTCAAAATGATCAACGTCAGTAAATAAGAGAGGACGTTTTAAATATTAGACATAAATACGAAGGCCCTTTGTGGTATTGTAAAAAGACAGTAGAAAATGTACGAGCGAATGCCAATATTTATTTTTAATTACCATTGTGTTGAAAACGCTTTATTGGAATAATATAACAAAGACTATAGGAAGGAATAAAAGTAAATCTAAATTGTAAGTTATAAGTTGTACTCTTTGAATGTTCAGTTTTATACAAGACCTTTAAGCTCTTTGAATGAAACAGTTAAACCTTTAAGAATTTCACTTAGTAAAGTACTAGTCGTTTTTAATAAATATATTTTGTACCATTTTTGTATGGTTAGTTAAATTGCTTTTAGCAAACATCAGTTTGTTGCTACAGTACAAACAAATAAAATAATTATTTTTTATTGTAATGAAATCTAATTCATAAGCAGATAGAGTACTCGCGTAGTTTATTTGTCTAATAATGATGACATCCTGCCCTATCTATCCTGTCAATGTGATGTCAGTTTGATATCATAAGATTATTATAATTGACGAACAAATTATGACTAGGTCATCCAGTTTATAAATAGGCAATCGGACAAATTTTTTTTTATTGCATAAATGAATAATAGTACTCTTAAATATGAGTAACTTCTCAGAAGAAACCGTATATCAAAAGTCAATATTTTCAAAGGTACAGCGATTTGTATAAAAAATTTCGCGAGCCTCCTAAAAACGCTCCATCCTAAAATCGATATACACATGACGTCACTTATAGGTTATAGTATACGAAGTAGTATATTATGAAGTATATGGCCGCCGGAACATATTTGTAAATATCTTGCATATTTGTGCGTTTAAGTTCATACTTACCATAATGAATGTTTTTGTATATGATGTGAGTAAACTAATGATGTAGGTTTTGTTTACCAATTTCGCAAAAAAAAAATTTTTTTTTGGTATAAGGACTGGCGAAATTTTGTATACAAATCGCTGTACCTTTGAAAATATTGACTTTTGATATACGGTTTCTTCTGAGAAGTTACTCATATTTAAGAGTACTATTCATTTATGCAATAAAAAAAAATCAGTCCGCTTGCCTATTGATTCCCAGATAATACATCCTAGCTACGTAGCTATGCACGTAGCTAACGCTACGGATACGACGCCTACGCCGCGCCGTAGTCCGCGTAGTAGCTACGCCATCTATACGCTACGCGCGACTACGCTCGTAGCAAACCGTTATACGTGATTTGCTACGAGCGTAAAAATTTCAAGTACAATTTAACGAGAATTGTGCGAACGGATTAGAGTGAAATTTCGCACAATTAAAGTATATGCTGAGGAAGGCGTGCGAAGAGGCAAAAGAGACCTAAAAAGTTGAAACTTTAAATTTGACCATGAAATTATGGTCGAATTTCGGCCACAGGGCGACCGGTGACAGGTGTATACGTTAAAACTATAAAGGTGGGACCGCCCTTAGCATAACACGGTAGCGAAGCGACGCGACACGGCACGACACTTCTAGTTATATCGCACTAGAGTGACTGTACTTTTTCAGCAAAATTTACTCAGTATTTCGGCAACATCTGAGTATGATAGAAGCTTTTCCACTAAAGCAAATTGTCATGAGTGTATTTCGTAATATAGCCCAGCATACTAACCAGCGCTAATGACATCATGAATACTGTTTATTCGTCCCAAAGTTTTGGCGTCTACGTAGAAACTTGATAAATTAACTTGTAAAATAACTGTTGATATTATTGAGATGTCACTTTTGCAATAAAATTTTCCCAGTATGCAGGGTTACATTTCGGAATATACTCCTTTTGTCAAGTTGCTGAAATGTGAAGTACTTGGCGCGACACTAATGCTATCTACACACGCACACACATCAGACACACGAATATGGTACGGAGCGTACAGCGAACCATATCCGGAGACCAAATTCGGTGTCGCTACACACGCACGGATTTGGTACGGAGCGTACCAGATCCGCTGTACGCTCCGTACCAAATTCGTGTGTCTGTAGACACCATTAAGCTTCACCTAGTAACGCGGCAGCGGAGCGACACGACATGGCACGGCGCGTCACAATCAGTGAGTTGGTCTACAATGCGCGTAGTTCCGCTGCCGCGTAGTGCGTTATATCTCATACAATTTTATACAAAAAATATTTTAAATTACAGACCGGCAACCGAAAAGCTTAACCTTTAGAAAGTAACTAAGACCCTTTATAGGAATTTTAAGCTCCACCAAATTTGACCACAGTTCTATAGTTTTGTTAATCCAACGAGTTGCGGTCATCTTTCTGCCATATATGGGGCTTACATAAAGGGAGAGTTGGGGAGTTGAGCGTATTGTTTACCTGGATACAGCCTCAACAGTGGACATAGGTTTAGGTGCACTGGACGTGGCTTAGAAATAATATAATGATTTTAATATAACTAGCATTGCACGATTCGTGCGCGCGAAAGTTAATATTGCGGGTACCGTACATTCTCCACGATAACAAGTAGCCTATATCCTTTCCCGTGGTCTACTCTATGTTTCTATCTAACTTGTATCACATGGTCCAGTAAATTCGGAGTATATTCAATGCAAATAAACAAAAAATAACTTTTCCTCTTTATAGATGTTCTGCCGATAAATAACTACTATATTATTGTAATTGTAGATTTAGTTGCTGGCTAGCATGTGCGAGCGCCATCACATCGAGTAGTTAGCATACGTTTATAAAAATACTGAAATTAAGAGGTTTTATATGAACATAATAATAAAATATATTTAAATATCTGTTTCTTATTACTTTATTAATATATCTTATTAAGCTTCATATTATACAAGATTAAGTATACCTTTGAAGATGTGTGGTTGTTACTTTTTCATAAGTGGTAGATAAAAAAAATACTTTTGTCTCAATAAAATGTAAAGAAATGTCAGACAGAAAGATCTTTAGACTACTAGCTGTTGCCCGCTGCTCCGCTCGCGTAAATACAGTATTCAACGGGAACACTGTATTTTATCGGGATAAAAAGTAGCCTATCTTTTAATCCAGAGCTCAGGCTACTACCATACCAAATTTCACAAAAATCCGTTGAATAGTTTTTGCATGAAAGAGTAACAAACATCCATCTGTCCATCCATCCATCCTCACAAACTTTCACATTTATAATATTAGTAGGATAAGGACCTTCCCACATACTAAAGCACACCAACGCAACAAAATGTGGTCAATCTGTGGCTTCTTTCCGTTGTATTGTGGTACCGACACAGTAGATGTTTGAGAATAACCAGTTTGAATACTCGGTAGTATGGTGGTTGCGATGTGGTTTACACGCAACCACACGTGGTTGTGGTACTGTTAAGGTCAATTTACACCGAAACGAAACGGTGCGCTGCATTTTTAAGAAAGCTATCCAAAATTGAAGTTTACTCAGTACACAAGATACACGCTTCTTCTTTGTATGAGATCGAATGTCAAATTTCACCGCGCTGCACAAAGTATGACTGATATCAATTGTTTTTTATTTATTTATTTATTTATTTATTTAACACACATACAACTACCATTACAGACAAAATCCAATTCGATAGCGTAGGAAAGCAAATTCATATTTTATCTAATACATATTATAATATTTCCAGTTTAAATAATAATAATTCATAAAGAATAATAATTAAATAAATAATAATTAAAGAAAAACACATACGACGCCTAGTGTCACTTTTGTAAATTCGCTCAGCGGACACACGAATAAGTCCAATTTTTTGTGTACTTTGTTAAGTATTCGGATTGTTCTTACAATGGGCGCGTATTTCAATAAGTTGGTTCTGGCCTGTGGTGTCGCGAACAAATCGGGAGGACGCCTCCGCCAAACATACCTATTGGGAATGCTTAGCGCTAGCCATTGCAATAGATCCGGGTTATTTAATTTACCGCGAAACACTTTAAACATAAAGCATGCTAGACTCAGGTCTCTCCTTGTCTCCAACTTATTGTACCCAACCATTCCTAATACAAATAATGTTGGATACATCAACGGATAAAAAAGATAAACTCCGTAACGTTTAAAATATATAAATCTTAAAAACTTATTCTGTATCCGCTCCAACATAAGCTTGTACTTGCTCTCATGCGGGGCCCATACTGCGGCGTTGAACTCCAGCTGACTCCTAATGAACGCATCATATAACGCTGTAATTGCCTTCACATTCCAGAACTTAGTGGCCCTTCGTAGTATGAAGCCCAGCCGTCTGTATGCCTTCTTACAAACGTTTATGATGTGGTCCCGGAAGAACAGCTTTTCATCCACTTGGACGCCAAGATCCCGAACAGACTTTTCCCTTGTCAACGCTACTCCATTTAACATGTATTCGTAGTTCAGTGGAGTCCTCGCACGGCTAAATGAAATAACTGAACATTTTGTTACGTTAAATTCCAGCTTATTCTGCTGACTCCACTCAACTACCTTCGCTAAGTCATCTTGGAGGCGCTCACAATCGCTCACATCTCTGATCGCCAAGAGCAACTTCAGATCATCCGCAAAGAGTAGACATATTACGTGCCTTAATATCTCCGGTAAATCATTTATCATGATGAGAAATTTCAATGGCCCAATTGTATCTTTTAGTGTAGTGAATACAGTTCGATTTTGAATTGCTATCCTAAAAATGAAACGCAGCGTCGCGTCGCGTCTCTTTGCGGTGTGAACTAACCCTTATTATTATTTCAATATTTTAAGTAAAGAACAAAAACAAAAAACGTAGCGAACATAAAACACACAAGTGTCATAAAGCTTAACTTTTGAAGGGTAAGCGAGCACAGGTGCGCACTGTGGACATATAAAAATGGCACATCCAGACTGACATATATGTTTGTTTGTTTGTTTCGGACGTGGACGATAAATTCACTGCTTTGTGTGATTTTCCGCCATTTTTTGTCGCTCATATATATTTAAAAGCATTGCATTTTCTTTATTTTTTATAGTCCCGTTTTAATGTTTAAAACAAATGGATTATTCGAGGCTTTCGTATTTTTAATTCACTACTAGAATTGATTATGTGTTATTCAATTACCGATCAACTGTTACATCTATTTCATTGTACTCTTTACGGTTTAACTTAGAATTTCACTAATGGAGATTTTAAAGAGAGTTAGATAATAATATTTTTGTAACTAAATTACGCCCATGCAGGTTTTGTATATAACAAAATAATAATTAAAATAACAGCTGCTGCAGCTGCTAGTTATTTTAATTATTTTGTTAATAAGTATGAAAAAATAAATATTAAATAATCCTACTCATATTATAATATGGATATCTGTAACTCTTTCACGCAATAACTACTGAACGGATTTCAATGAAATTTGGTATGGTAGTAGTTTAGGCTCTAGGTTATAACATAGGCTTTTTATCCCAAAAAAGTAGCGTTCCCGTGGGATAGTATATTTTCGCAGGCGAAGCCGCGGAAGAAAGCAAGTTAACCATAAATGTAAGATCATAGTATTATTATTTATCCCAGCAAAATATCGTAACCACAATATCTACAGTATCTATACCACGTTTAATCAAAATACTGAAATCTCAATATTCTTCAGTAAAAGAGATATGAAACGATCTTCACTACAGCCTTTCCCTGGGGTGAACAATTGCATAAGATCTTTGACTTATATATTATTACTGTCGCAAGAACAGACCATGCATCCCCGTTATATGTCTTGAACGTTAGTGCCCCGATGGGGCACTCGTGACGTCAACGGTTCGCGAGACTCGAGGAACAGCTTGTGTGAATAAGTTCTATCGGTTCAGGACTTGGGTAATAGGATAACTTTACTGTATTTTTTATTACATAAACAAATAGTGCTCTGAAAAATAAAACGGAATAGTATACATATAACACGAAAATGGAACTAGTTTTCTTTTAATAAGTATTATGCATCTACCTCACACTGTTTCTGCATCACCCAAAGGTTGGCTGGTAGAAAATGCCACAAGGCATTAAGCCCGCCTCTGTACCATATTGTGTGCATAAAGTATTAATAAATAAATAAATAAATAAATAAATAAAAATATTAACTAATATTAAGTTAATATTTTCAAAGATGCTGCGGATTGTTTGAAGCGCTTTTGTGAGTCTTGTAAAAAACCCCATAGCGTACAATGATGTTGTAAAAAATTATTCCAACATTTTTGTAACTTTGAAATGCACCTACTTACAAAACTACACATAAAAGCTTAATTATTTCATTTTTTCAGGTTTGTTTTTTCTGAATGTTTAAAAGAAAGCTAAACTTTACATGTAGGAAAATACCTAATTGTATGAAAAAGGTTTAGTAAGACATTACAAGGGACTTCTCCTTAGTTTCGAAATCATTGCTTAAGAGCCTTTCCTCTACGTCTCTTTCACGTACAGCTCCTTATTTATAATGTCAATGTTAGATGAAAACGGCTTCGAGTATTTGAATAGGAAAATGTTCGGTCAGTTTTAGTATTATATTACATGAACAATATATAAATGTTGTAATAGAGATATTAATGATGTAGGATCTGTTCAGGACGATATATAAACTTATTTTAGTACTGGTACATTGTATATTTACTTTTTATTGTATTTAAATTTGGAACACATACGTCACATTTTTTTCACTCCATTATAAATTTTTATTCAACGAACATGTATTAATTCTGTAAAGTATTAATTATTATATCATTTTATACCGCTAGTCTGGGTATATTATTTTACTATTAGAAGACCTCTTCTGTATTTAAGCCGATAGATCTCCAATCTATTACAGAATCTGAGGATGTAGGTTTCATTTCTGCAAACGATAATGTGTACATTAGTTTTGACTTTTGTAGGTGTATGTCTCTTTTCCCGTAATAGAAGTTCTTCTAATACTCAGCACAGAGCCAGATTGACGTGTTGTGAAGAGTCCACAGATATTATTATTATTATACTAAATCTCTACAAGTACTTCGAATGAAATCCTTTGCTTTCCCTCTGAAGCCATCGATATAGGAGCTGTAGTTTTAATCTCCCGCCGAAACGTCACATGACAAACGATAAACGCTTCAATGAAAACAAATTGAACGAGCGCCTAAAACAAACACTAAGGGCGCGTTCTAAGGGCAAAGATATTTCACAAATATCTAAAACACTTGCGCTTTTGTCAGTTTCGAATACGAAACACTTAAAGAAGTGATGCGATGTTTATAAAATGATGACAGTTGTGTTCCAAAATTCAGGAATCTAATAATATAATAAACTACGTGGAGGCTCAAACAGCCAAGTCTATATATTTAAATAAGGTCAATTACTTAATATCTTAAACAATCTGCCAACGTAACAATGTTAACTGAAATCTAAAACCACGGTGCCACGGACTATATATTGGGTTGAAAGTAGTCTTCTTCTTTTCAGATTATTTTTCGTTGCGCCAAATTAAGCATTAGGTATGGGTATAGAAAAAAGATTTTACACATAAAATCGTCTTTTGCGCGAAATCGGACGTAGACGATTTGATCAGGACCTGGAAAACCGGCCTTTTGCTCGAAGTTTTAGTAAACGATAAAATATTAAAAAAAGTTAATAAAATAAAAAGAATCACCTGAAAGTTCACCTGACCGGGATTCAAGTCCAGAATCCCAAGGTTAGGACCCAGCTAGATCGATTTTTACCCCAAAACTCTTTTCATGCTAAATTTCCTGGAAATACTTGCAGCCGTTTCCGAGATTCAGATTATATAAATATTTACAATTTTTTTGCTCGTTTAGAGTATAGGATTATGTCAGTGCCCCAGCGTTACAATAAACTAAAAGTGCTCAAATATTTACCCGACTGTCAAGAAGGATTGTTTTTCGCACGTATCTTGTATGTATGTATGTAAATTCCTTCCTAAAATAAAATAATTAATAAAAAAATAAAAAACCCAGCTGCAAAAAACGACAAATACCTAAAGAACGCACTAAAAAGACCGAAACAAGATTTAGAAAACAGACTACACTATGAGCTGAAAGCCTAAGTGAAATAATTGACTTTATGTTTGTTAGCAGGCGGGGCCCATATATTTTTGTACATATTATGATGCAAATGGGTCCCGCCTGCTACCAAACAATTATTTCAGCTCAATTTGTAGTCTGTTTTCTCAATCTTGTTTCGGTCTATTTAGTGCGTTCTTTAGGTATTTGTCGTTTTTTTTTATTAATTATTTTTCATTAATGTGTTTCATTATAATACATCCTTACTCCGCCTCTCGTCACCTCCGGCTGTTTTGGCCGTGAACAAATTAAATCAATTAGGGTCCATCCCTTGTTTTTTTGCGCCGCGCCGTTCTTTCATTTGTCCGCGTTAAGCCGGCTTTTTATTTGTCCTCTGTCGTCTGACTGCGATCGGCTGACATTTCGGTTGTTCATCGCACTAATTAAAGATCGGACGGCCAGTATAAATAAATCCCTTCGCTGCTGTAAAAATCAAACTATTTACTTTAAAATTGTAGAATATTCATCATCTTCTATTAAAAATTGTCAAAGAATAAAAAAACAACAACGCATTGCACTCCGGGGGAAAAGTGCACAACGCCACTAAAGCAGTTTTCACTTCAAAAATTATGAACATTTTGTATTCATATTTGTAGAATTTATAGTCTAGCATTATGAAGACAGTAAAAATTATTGACAATTACTGTCTTCTTAACGCGAATAGACTATAGGTATATTGCAATCATTATTGCGATGAAAGAAATAATGCAGTTAATATTATACATCTATGATATTATGTTATCTATACATTATTTCATGTATAATGTACCAGCTGTTGCCCGCGGCTCCGCCCGCTTAAATACAGTATGCCATCGGAACACTGTACTCTTTCAGGATAAAAAGTATTGTTTTAATCCAGAGCTTAAGGTACTACCATACCAAATAGTAACAAACATCTATATCACAAATTTTCATTTAAAATTATAGTAGGATTTTATGTATAAAAATACGATAAGAATATTAAAAACTATATGTTCCCCGCGACTTAATGCGCGCTAAAGGAAATCTCGTGGGGACCGTACATTTTGCCGTAATAAAAAGTAGCCTATTGTCTTTCCCGTGGTCTACTCTATATTCGTGAAAATTTCATCAAAATCGGTCCAGTAGTTTCGAAGCCTATTCGATGCAAACAAACAAACAAACCTTTCATCTTTATTATATTAGTATATAGGTATATATTATAACATGTATCTTAAACACATCTTATGTTCATTTCAATCATCCTAACATTTTGTATAGTAAAATGTATAGCAGTTTATATAAAAACAATGTCCAGTGCACATAGAATTTAGTTTGCGGCGTTCTTGTGGCATAAAAAGAACGTTGAAACAGAGCCAGCAAAAAGTTGAAACAAAGGCTTCGGTAAATCTAGGTATTGACAAAGTTGACCGCCCGCGCCGCTTTGTTGGAACATTTTCATTTTGTATTTACACATGCAATTTTTTACTCGAAAGTTGATATTTTTGTTTAACTTTTTAACGGTTAGCACAATAACGACATCTGACGGGTGTGAACACTTTTTGGGTTTTATTTTTTAATTAAATGACCCAGGAAACGAGCAAACGGATCGCCTGATGGTAAGCGATTACTGCCGCCCATGGGTATTTGTAACACCTCTGGTGTTGCGACTTGGGTTCCTGTTCCTTAAAATTCCCAATCCACCTTGGGTCTCCGGTAACCTCACTCACTCGGCGAAACACAGTGCAAGCGTTATTTTACACCAGTTTTCTGTGAGGTTATAGTATTTATCCGATCAAGCCGGCCCATTCGTGCCGAAGCGTCACAGTTAAATTGAATAAGGTCTGGGGAGGTTATTTTATAAAATGTTAAATACTATTTTTTTTTCTACAGCTACAACGCTTTTCTACATCCGTCGGTAGAAAAATACAATATTACCAAGTACATCATCAATACATTTCACAATTTTATCATTACCACATATTATTACTAAATACTGTCGTACGTACTATCAGCAGATATTAGCTAGGGAGCTGGTGGCAATTTAGGTATATGATTTCATCGTCGTCGATACTAAGACGTAGTGAAGTCTGCAAATGTGTGAACTAGAGAAATATAGTGGCGAGCTCAGGTAGCTCTGATTTTGAAGTAAAACTACTTTACACATGCTTGAGGTGGTGAATGCGTGACGGCTCTCGTTACGAAAAGTGTGATCGGGCTAGGCGAACGGAAGATGGTTGGCGAACGGAAGGTTAAGAGGAAACAAGTTAACTAACTAATAACTAACTCCCACACCGATATCGGTGACGGTGGCCGGTTTCATTGAAACCAGGCCAGTTACGCAGGAGTAATTTTATAGTGCACAAGTGTGTGTGCAGTACACAAGAGCACTCTTTCTTCCTCCGTGGGACAGATAACCGACGTGACTGACGAGAGATCAGGCGCAAGTCCGTTTTTCCAAACCATTGTCTTAACCAAACTTGGAAACAACATTTTTTGTTGTTCCGATGCAAAAATCGAATCAACGACCTCCGAGTCGAGAGCCAATGCTCTAACCACTAGACCACAGAGGCTGTGAAGATAGAAAGAGAGAGAGAGGTGCGAGCTTAATTTCATAGATACAAAACCTAATGTCTCTATTACCATTTCTAACACTCCAGATATTATAATATCACTATTCACTACACTTTACGTCACGTCACTGTTACAATCAGCAAATGTGCCGCACTAACGGTATATCCGTTGTAGTTATTCAGGGCTGCGGTGAGCTCGGTCCGTTTGTGCGCACAATGCCAGGTGAAATCCTCTTATTTCGTCTTTGTGGCTGATCCCTGTGGTTGCGAGTGGCGTATGCCGACATTGTTTATTTTGTTGTCACGGGTTAGACGCATTAAATAAGTTTTAAGGTCTTAACCTTGCCCAAAAAGGCGAATTACGTTCGTAGAACTTCAACTTTCAAGACAATGTCTCGCGGCCTACATGTGATGGACGACACGCACGTAAGGAATAAAATACGCGCTTAGCTTCTGGATGGAATGTATAGAGCCAGGCCTTCATACATTACATACCTTGACACGCGCGTCGACCTTACGTACGTATCCTACTACTATTATACATGTGAAAGTTTGTGAGGATGGATGGATGGATGTTTGTTCCGCTTTGACGCAAAAACTGCTGAATGGATTTCGATGAAATTTTGTATGGTAGTAGTTAAAACTCTGGATTAAAACAGGATATTTTTTATCCCGAAAAAGTACAGGGTTGCCGTGGGATAGTGTAAATACACGGGTGGAGCCGCAGGCCGCTAGTGATTTAGTAAAGGAAACCTTCCGATGCACGCGACGCGCGACCCAAGACCGAAATAGGATCAGGAGCCACTGCTTAATTTGAATTGATATGGAACACTAGACATTCCCCCTACCCGAGTCACGCGACCGGTGAGCGTATCCAGAGATGCATTCGATAATTTAATGTATGGGATTTGACACAAGGCATCCCAAGCCATATCGATAATTTCGACGGCAAACTTCGCAACCAAAAATGTATGGGATTTGACATAGGGGCCGTCCATTAATTACGTGATGTTTCAACAATTTTTAGACACCTCCCCTCCCCCTGGTGATACGTGGTGAGGTTTTATACAACCCCCCTCCACCACCTAAGATCACGTGTATTTTTTTCTACATAGTAAGCAGGTCATGTTTGAAGAAAAACTTTAATCTTAAAAACAATTTAATCGAATAATTTAAGCAATTAAAAACTATACGAGTCATTTGTGTTGTATGTATTTGTATATACACGTGATGTCTCCTTATACCCCCTCCTCCCCTTGGTGATACTTGGTGATTTTTTCGGACCCCCCCCCTCCTCCTCCTTTAGGCATCACGTGATTAATGGACGACCCCTATGTCAAATCCCATACATTTTTGGTTGCGAAGTTTGCCGTCGAAATTATCGAATGCATCTTGACGAGAGGCTCTGATTCGCTGGTTTGCTGGTCACGGTCGCGGGTTACGGTCTCGGATCGGAAGGCTACTTTGGGCTAAGTATGTTTGCCTCTATCGAAATCGCTTAACATCGCTGATGAGTCGTATACACTTCTTCACGACACGACGACAAGACTTCAATCACGTCTGCAGACCATGCAACTTTCTTTGTGTTTAAATGTTTTGAGGCGTCCTAGTGCAAAGGAAAATGTTTAGAAACTGGTCGAGCTGGAATTTTGCCAATATTGTACAATCAAAGAAATTGACTTGGAAAGTCGTTGCAAGCACATTACGAGTGAGCAGGAGCTACGTTCTAAAAACTATTTTCCTCGACTGTACAGTACTGTACAGTACAGACTGTACAGTGGAAATTAATGTGCCTACATTTGGCCTACATCTATAATACTAATTGTTTCTTTGTTTGTTTGCATTGAATAGGCTCCGAAACCTATTTTGATGAAATTTGGCACAGATGTAGAGTAGACTACTTTTTATCGCGGAAAAATGTACGGTTTCTGCGAAAGTTACTTTTTGCGCGCACGAAGTCGCTGGCAACATCTAGTAATATTATAAAGACTGAATTGTTCGACTTTTCGCATGCCTTGTTTAAGCCCGAACTTACTATTTTGATGAAACGTGTATAACGAAACCCAAACCATAATACAAAGTTCCTCAGAATGTCCATTTTGCTCCTTTATTCTCAGTAATATAGTAATCAGTATTCAAAGGCGTCGTGACGCCATGTGCAATTTCGGAATATATTAATATTCGCATAATCCAGGCAAAATTAATACCACCAACGTTGAAATGAAAAAATGAAATCGCTCGTAATATTTTAATGTACAATCGTTATATTATTACCTACTATTTGTCTCGTACCCACTTTGTTGGACACATTTTTACTTTTAAAATAATAACTAGTAAAACATCATCCAGTAGACAATATTGTAAATCTAAACCATTCTCCAATACACACAAAAAATTCATCAAAATCGGTCGGTCGGTAAATCGGTAGAAGAAGTTCAAATACAAACATTCGCGCTGAACACGCGTTATGATATCCTCCGTGGTGTAGTGGTTAGAGCTTGGCTCTCGACTCGGAGGTCGTGGGTTCGATTCCCACAAGGGAACAACAAAAAATGCTGTTTCCGAGTCTGGTTAGGACAATGCAGGCTGATCACCTGATTGTCTGACAAGAAAGATGATCCATGCGTCAGATGGGCATCTAAAAAGTCGGTCCTGCGCCTGATCTCTCGCCAGTCGTGTCGGTCATCCGTCCCACTGGGTTACGAGAGTAAAAGGAAGAGAGAGTGCTCTTGTGTACTGCGCACACGCTTGGGCACTATATAATCACTCCTGCGTAACTGGCCTGGTTTCAATTAAACCGGCCACCGTCACCGAGATCGGTGTGGGAGATATTATTATTATATGATATGCGACAAGTATGCGACACGTTTTTGGATGTAAAACCATTTGCCAGAAGCTTAAGTATTAAAACAATTTTGTAAAATACGGCTCAATACACAGATAGCGATAGATGCATACATTTAATTTTTTGTATTATTTTTTGAAGTGATGTGCTTTAGGCACAGTGAGAATATTTTTGGATTTTATATGATGAACATAGTTTCACTTCTACCACGTGTTCTATATGTACACGTCATGTTTTTATTGCATTGGCACATGCTACAACTCTGGAACGAACCTTCATCCTCTTTCCTACAACTCACGGTATGTTCCATTGGGCCACGGGCGCTCTTTTCATATTGCATATTAGTTTGTATTCTAGTCACTGAAAAGGCGCTCAAACTTAATCAAACTAATATTATGATAAAAGTTTTGTTTCTCCTTATTTGCATGACAATGAGTTTTTGATCGTCTAAGTTTATTCAAAACTTTAGTCACACTTTCTTGGTTGTATAAATTGATATCCAGAAACATAAAAATGCTATGTTGTATAAATGTTATGTTATATAAATTGATATCCCGAAACATAAAAATGCTATAATTAATTTAAAATGTTTGCCTACGAGAAGATTTATTGTCTGCTCTGTCATATTATGTTAACAAAATTATCATATTGTATACAACTACTGTAATATTTCGCAAACAAGTGATGACTGATTGAAACTATAAATCTAGGATAGATTCAATGTTGTAATCAAGAAAAAAAACATTATTTCCACTCTTGATATCATTAATCCTTGATCAATAGAACGATAGGATCTTGATTGTAAAATAAATCTCCGCACAGCCAGACTGGCGACAGCACCGTCTGGGATGATATTACTATATCCGAGGGCGACATATAATTTATTCTTATAGGTTTATTGACATATTATTTATTGTGTATCTTCACGCTTGTGAATGACTTGCATGTATGTATGAAAGACCGGCCAAGTGCTAGTCGAACTCGCGCACCGAGGGTTCCGTACAAACCTGTAGTGATTTTGTTAGAGCTTAAAGGTATTATAGACCTTTTTAATTTAATACCTCTACCTAATAAGTTTAAAATTATTAAAAAATATATTATATGATGTTACTAAAATGTTCGGTTTGCGCAATTTTTCTTTTACCTGTGCTATAAGCCATAGCTTTGTACCAAATTTTAAGATTCTGAGTTCACGGGAAGTACCATGTAAGTTTTGATTCCCTTACGAGTGTCGAAAATTTGCGGAAATTTGCGGCATAAACGGCTGTATCTGTTAATTGCGTTGGCTTAGAAGTTTGATTTTTGCACAGCTCCATGGGATAGTAGACCTGAGTATTTGATATAAATTCTAGCTTGATACCTCCACGCGTTCCTGAGAAAAAGGGTCTTGACAGACATACCGACGGACAACAAAGTGATCCTTTATTGGTTCCGTTCTTTCCTTTCGAGGTATGGAACCCTAAAAACGATGATTTTTAAAAGACATTATGAACATAGTTATAAGTTTTTACTTTATAAAATTCGTAAACTATTATCACCTTGATCTCCCTCAAAGCGTCTGCTAGCGGTGCAGTTTGATATTCGAACTCTTGAAACTATAATAAAGTTCTATTTTGAATCGCTATCTTAAAATGCAGCGCCGTATCGCGTATCGTCTCGTTTCGATGTAACCCTTACGTGGTAGAGCCATGCTTCGGCACGAATGGGCCGGCTCGACCGGAGAAATACCACGGGCTCACAGAAAACCGGCGTGAAACAGCGTTTGCGCTGTATTTCGCCGAGTGAGTGAGTTTACCGGAGGCCCAATCCCCTACCCTATTCCCTTCCCTACCCTCCCCTATTACCCTATTCCCTCTTAAAATGCCGGCAACGCACTTGCAGCTCTTCTGATGCTGCGAGTGTCCATGGGCGACGGAAGTTGCTTTCCATCAGGTGACCCGTTTGCTCGTTTGCCCCCATATTTCATTACAAAAAAAAAAAAAACCCAATGGTTGGGCTCTCTACTGCAATAGCTTACTATTGATTTGTACATTTCATGGGCCTTTGAAGATTATTAGTCTTTAAAGACATGCAAGATTCCATGCCGTTTTACTTTACGGTTACTTTATCATTAACTAATTGATTTTATATTTTCATCTCAAAGTCTCCCCTAATCATGATTACAAAATAGATAAAATGTGTACGAGGTAGATAAAATGTGACTAGAGCCAATATCAGTGTAGCCAATTAGAAATCTTGAAAATTTTATGAACGTAAGATAGAAAGACCGTCTCAGTAGACGGGATCTGTTGATTAAGGCGAAATTATCCGGGTAGGGATGTGCCTTATTGAAGTGAAATTATCCGGATAGGGATGTGCTTTATTGGATTAGCTTTGATGTCCGTTTACGGCGTAAGTAATAAAAAACGGGGAACCCTCGAGATCTTGCATTCTTAGACTTTAATTCCTTACCGTTTTTCCTTTAAGATCGTAATTATTTTTAGCATGGGGTATTTGTATGGATATAATATGCATACATTATTAAATAAAATATATGCATACACGTGATTAATGGACGACCCCTATGTCAAATCCCATACATTTTTGGTTGCGAAGTTTGCCGTCGAAATTATCGAATGCATCTTGACGAGAGGCTCTGATTCGCTGGTTTGCTGGTCACGGTCGCGGGTTACGGTCTCGGATCGGAAGGCTACTTTGGGCTAAGTATGTTTGCCTCTATCGAAATCGCTTAACATCGCTGATGAGTCGTATACACTTCTTCACGACACGACGACAAGACTTCAATCACGTCTGCAGACCATGCAACTTTCTTTGTGTTTAAATGTTTTGAGGCGTCCTAGTGCAAAGGAAAATGTTTAGAAACTGGTCGAGCTGGAATTTTGCCAATATTGTACAATCAAAGAAATTGACTTGGAAAGTCGTTGCAAGCACATTACGAGTGAGCAGGAGCTACGTTCTAAAAACTATTTTCCTCGACTGTACAGTACTGTACAGTACAGACTGTACAGTGGAAATTAATGTGCCTACATTTGGCCTACATCTATAATACTAATTGTTTCTTTGTTTGTTTGCATTGAATAGGCTCCGAAACCTATTTTGATGAAATTTGGCACAGATGTAGAGTAGACTACTTTTTATCGCGGAAAAATGTACGGTTTCTGCGAAAGTTACTTTTTGCGCGCACGAAGTCGCTGGCAACATCTAGTAATATTATAAAGACTGAATTGTTCGACTTTTCGCATGCCTTGTTTAAGCCCGAACTTACTATTTTGATGAAACGTGTATAACGAAACCCAAACCATAATACAAAGTTCCTCAGAATGTCCATTTTGCTCCTTTATTCTCAGTAATATAGTAATCAGTATTCAAAGGCGTCGTGACGCCATGTGCAATTTCGGAATATATTAATATTCGCATAATCCAGGCAAAATTAATACCACCAACGTTGAAATGAAAAAATGAAATCGCTCGTAATATTTTAATGTACAATCGTTATATTATTACCTACTATTTGTCTCGTACCCACTTTGTTGGACACATTTTTACTTTTAAAATAATAACTAGTAAAACATCATCCAGTAGACAATATTGTAAATCTAAACCATTCTCCAATACACACAAAAAATTCATCAAAATCGGTCGGTCGGTAAATCGGTAGAAGAAGTTCAAATACAAACATTCGCGCTGAACACGCGTTATGATATCCTCCGTGGTGTAGTGGTTAGAGCTTGGCTCTCGACTCGGAGGTCGTGGGTTCGATTCCCACAAGGGAACAACAAAAAATGCTGTTTCCGAGTCTGGTTAGGACAATGCAGGCTGATCACCTGATTGTCTGACAAGAAAGATGATCCATGCGTCAGATGGGCATCTAAAAAGTCGGTCCTGCGCCTGATCTCTCGCCAGTCGTGTCGGTCATCCGTCCCACTGGGTTACGAGAGTAAAAGGAAGAGAGAGTGCTCTTGTGTACTGCGCACACGCTTGGGCACTATATAATCACTCCTGCGTAACTGGCCTGGTTTCAATTAAACCGGCCACCGTCACCGAGATCGGTGTGGGAGATATTATTATTATATGATATGCGACAAGTATGCGACACGTTTTTGGATGTAAAACCATTTGCCAGAAGCTTAAGTATTAAAACAATTTTGTAAAATACGGCTCAATACACAGATAGCGATAGATGCATACATTTAATTTTTTGTATTATTTTTTGAAGTGATGTGCTTTAGGCACAGTGAGAATATTTTTGGATTTTATATGATGAACATAGTTTCACTTCTACCACGTGTTCTATATGTACACGTCATGTTTTTATTGCATTGGCACATGCTACAACTCTGGAACGAACCTTCATCCTCTTTCCTACAACTCACGGTATGTTCCATTGGGCCACGGGCGCTCTTTTCATATTGCATATTAGTTTGTATTCTAGTCACTGAAAAGGCGCTCAAACTTAATCAAACTAATATTATGATAAAAGTTTTGTTTCTCCTTATTTGCATGACAATGAGTTTTTGATCGTCTAAGTTTATTCAAAACTTTAGTCACACTTTCTTGGTTGTATAAATTGATATCCAGAAACATAAAAATGCTATGTTGTATAAATGTTATGTTATATAAATTGATATCCCGAAACATAAAAATGCTATAATTAATTTAAAATGTTTGCCTACGAGAAGATTTATTGTCTGCTCTGTCATATTATGTTAACAAAATTATCATATTGTATACAACTACTGTAATATTTCGCAAACAAGTGATGACTGATTGAAACTATAAATCTAGGATAGATTCAATGTTGTAATCAAGAAAAAAAACATTATTTCCACTCTTGATATCATTAATCCTTGATCAATAGAACGATAGGATCTTGATTGTAAAATAAATCTCCGCACAGCCAGACTGGCGACAGCACCGTCTGGGATGATATTACTATATCCGAGGGCGACATATAATTTATTCTTATAGGTTTATTGACATATTATTTATTGTGTATCTTCACGCTTGTGAATGACTTGCATGTATGTATGAAAGACCGGCCAAGTGCTAGTCGAACTCGCGCACCGAGGGTTCCGTACAAACCTGTAGTGATTTTGTTAGAGCTTAAAGGTATTATAGACCTTTTTAATTTAATACCTCTACCTAATAAGTTTAAAATTATTAAAAAATATATTATATGATGTTACTAAAATGTTCGGTTTGCGCAATTTTTCTTTTACCTGTGCTATAAGCCATAGCTTTGTACCAAATTTTAAGATTCTGAGTTCACGGGAAGTACCATGTAAGTTTTGATTCCCTTACGAGTGTCGAAAATTTGCGGAAATTTGCGGCATAAACGGCTGTATCTGTTAATTGCGTTGGCTTAGAAGTTTGATTTTTGCACAGCTCCATGGGATAGTAGACCTGAGTATTTGATATAAATTCTAGCTTGATACCTCCACGCGTTCCTGAGAAAAAGGGTCTTGACAGACATACCGACGGACAACAAAGTGATCCTTTATTGGTTCCGTTCTTTCCTTTCGAGGTATGGAACCCTAAAAACGATGATTTTTAAAAGACATTATGAACATAGTTATAAGTTTTTACTTTATAAAATTCGTAAACTATTATCACCTTGATCTCCCTCAAAGCGTCTGCTAGCGGTGCAGTTTGATATTCGAACTCTTGAAACTATAATAAAGTTCTATTTTGAATCGCTATCTTAAAATGCAGCGCCGTATCGCGTATCGTCTCGTTTCGATGTAACCCTTACGTGGTAGAGCCATGCTTCGGCACGAATGGGCCGGCTCGACCGGAGAAATACCACGGGCTCACAGAAAACCGGCGTGAAACAGCGTTTGCGCTGTATTTCGCCGAGTGAGTGAGTTTACCGGAGGCCCAATCCCCTACCCTATTCCCTTCCCTACCCTCCCCTATTACCCTATTCCCTCTTAAAATGCCGGCAACGCACTTGCAGCTCTTCTGATGCTGCGAGTGTCCATGGGCGACGGAAGTTGCTTTCCATCAGGTGACCCGTTTGCTCGTTTGCCCCCATATTTCATTACAAAAAAAAAAAAAACCCAATGGTTGGGCTCTCTACTGCAATAGCTTACTATTGATTTGTACATTTCATGGGCCTTTGAAGATTATTAGTCTTTAAAGACATGCAAGATTCCATGCCGTTTTACTTTACGGTTACTTTATCATTAACTAATTGATTTTATATTTTCATCTCAAAGTCTCCCCTAATCATGATTACAAAATAGATAAAATGTGTACGAGGTAGATAAAATGTGACTAGAGCCAATATCAGTGTAGCCAATTAGAAATCTTGAAAATTTTATGAACGTAAGATAGAAAGACCGTCTCAGTAGACGGGATCTGTTGATTAAGGCGAAATTATCCGGGTAGGGATGTGCCTTATTGAAGTGAAATTATCCGGATAGGGATGTGCTTTATTGGATTAGCTTTGATGTCCGTTTACGGCGTAAGTAATAAAAAACGGGGAACCCTCGAGATCTTGCATTCTTAGACTTTAATTCCTTACCGTTTTTCCTTTAAGATCGTAATTATTTTTAGCATGGGGTATTTGTATGGATATAATATGCATACATTATTAAAATACATTATATACGTATTCGTAAATATATTACAAGGTGAAAAGCGGACCATGTAGAGCCGCTTCGCTACGTTGAATGTAAGATGAGGAATGGACGGTGGGAATGAAAGTGAACGAAGCGAAAGGAGTATGTAAGGATCGTAGAAAGTGGCAAAAAGTGGTCTCTGCCTACCCCTTTACGGGAAAAAGGCGTGATTATATGTATGTATGTATGTAAATACATTACGCAAAATTGTTCATTAAAAGTAACATTAAAGAAATAGATCTAAAATGCCTTAACCCCCAAATTGACGAAATTTTGATTTTTGATGATCAACCCTAAGTCCCTCGTGCCTAAGTAAATAATATTATGATATTTTCATTATTCAATTTAATATTCGCATAATCCAGGCAAAATTAATACCACCAATGTTGAAATGAAAAAATGAAATCGCTCGTAATATTTTAATGTACAATCGTTATATTATTACCTACTATTTGTCTCGTACATGCTCGTACCCACTTTGTTGGACACATTTTTACTTTTAAAATAATAATTAGTAAAACATTCGATTCGATTCCCGAGTTCGATTCCCACAAGGGAACAACAAAAAATGCTGTTTCCAAGTTTGGTTAGGACAATGCAGGCTGATCACCTGATTGTCTGACAAGAAAGATGATCCATGCGTCAGATGGGCATCTAAAAAGTCGGTCCTGCGCCTGATCTCTCGCCAGTCGTGTCGGTCATCCGTCCCACTGGGTTACGAGAGTAAAAGGAAGAGAGAGTGCTCTTGTGTACTGCGCACACGCTTGGGCACTATAAAATCACTCCTGCGTAACTGGCCTGGTTTCAATGAAACCGGCCACCGTCACCGAGATCGGTGTGGGAGATATTATTATTATATGATATGCGACACGTTTTTGGATGTAAAACCATTTGCCAGAAGCTTAAGTATTAAAACAATTTTCTAAAATACGGCTCAATACACAGATAGCGATAGATGCATACATTTAATTTTTTGTATTATTTTTTGAAGTGATGTGCTTTAGGCACAGTGAGAATATTTTTGGATTTTATATGATGAACATAGTTTCACTTCTACCACGTGTTCTATATGTACAAGTCATGTTTTTATTGCATTGGCACATGCTACAACTCTGGAACGAACCTTTACCCTCTTTCCTACAACTCACGGTATGTTCCATTGGGCCACGGGCGCTCTTTTCATATTGCATATTAGTTTGTATTCTAATCACTGAAAAGGCGCTCAAACTTAATCAAACTAATATTATGATAAAAGTTTTGTTTCTCCTTATTTGCATGACAATGAGTTTTTGATCGTCTAAGTTTATTCAAAACTTTAGTCACACTTTCTTGGTTGTATAAATTGATATCCCGAAACATAAAAATGCTATAATTAATTTAAAATGTTTGCCTACGAGAAGATTTATTGTCTGCTCTGTCATATTATGTTAACAAAATTATCATATTGTATACAACTACTGTAATATTTCGCAAACAAGTGATGACTGATTGAAACTATAAATCTAGGATAGATTCAATGTTGTAATCAAGAAAAAAAACATTATTTCCACTCTTGATATCATTAATCCTTGATCAATAGAACGATAGGATCTTGATTGTAAAATAAATCTCCGCACAGCCAGACTGGCGACAGCACCGTCTGGGATGATATTACTATATCCGAGGGCGACATATAATTTATTCTTATAGGTTTATTGACATATTATTTATTGAGTATCTTCACGCTTGTGAATGACTTGCATGTATGTATGAAAGACCGGCCAAGTGCTAGTCGAACTCGCGCACCGAGGGTTCCGTACAAACCTGTAGTGATTTTGTTAGAGCTTAAAGGTATTATAGACCTTTTTAATTTAATACCTTTACCTAATAAGTTTAAAATTATTAAAAAAAATATTATATGATGTTACTAAAATGTTCGGTTTGCGCAATTTTTCTTTTACCTGTGCTATAAGCCATAGCTTTGTACCAAATTTTAAGATTCTGAGTTCACGGGAAGTACCATGTAAGTTTTGATTCCCTTACGAGTGTCGAAAATTTGCGGAAATTTGCGGCATAAACGGCTGTATCTGTTAGTTGCGTTGGCTTAGAAGTTTGATTTTTGCACAGCTCCATGGGATAGTAGACCTGAGTATTTGATATAAATTCTAGCTTGATACCTCCACGCGTTCCTGAGAAAAAGGGTCTTGACAGACATACCGACGGACAACAAAGTGATCCTTTATTGGTTCCGTTCTTTCCTTTCGAGGTATGGAACCCTAAAAACGATGATTTTTAAAAGACATTATGAACATAGTTATAAGTTTTTACTTTATAAAATTCGTAAACTATTATCACCTTGATCTCCCTCAAAGCGTCTGCTAGCGGTGCAGTTTGATATTCGAACTCTTGAAACTATAATAAAGTTCTATTTTGAATCGCTATCTTAAAATGCAGCGCCGTATCGCGTATCGTCTCGTTTCGATGTAACCCTTACGTGGTAGAGCCATGCTTCGGCACGAATGGGCCGGCTCGACCGGAGAAATACCACGGGCTCACAGAAAACCGGCGTGAAACAGCGTTTGCGCTGTATTTCGCCGAGTGAGTGAGTTTACCGGAGGCCCAATCCCCTACCCTATTCCCTTCCCTACCCTCCCCTATAACCCTATTCCCTCTTAAAATGCCGGCAACGCACTTGCAGCTCTTCTGATGCTGCGAGTGTCCATGGGCGACGGAAGTTGCTTTCCACCAGGTGGCCCGTTTGCTCGTTTGCCCCCATATTTCATTACAAAAAAAAAAAAAACCCAATGGTTGGGCTCTCTACTGCAATAGCTTACTATTGATTTGTACATTTCATGGGCCTTTGAAGATTATTAGTCTTTAAAGACATGCAAGATTCCATGCCGTTTTACTTTACGGTTACTTTATCATTAACTAATTGATTTTATATTTTCATCTTAAAGTCTCCCTTAATCATGATTACAAAATAGATAAAATGTGTACGAGGTAGATAAAATGTGACTAGAGCTAAAATGAGTATAGCGAATTAGAAATCTTGAAAATTTTATGAACGTAAGATAGAAAGACCGTCTCAGTAGACGGGATCTGTTGATTAAGGCGAAATTATCCGGGTAGGGATGTGCCTTATTGAAGCGAAATTATCCGGATAGGGATGTGCTTTATTGGATTAGCTTTGATGTCCGTTTACGGCGTAAGTAATAAAAAACGGGGAACCCTCGAGATCTTGCATTCTTAGACTTTAATTCCTTACCGTTTTTCCTTTAAGATCGTAATTATTTTTAGCATGGGGTATTTGTATGGATATAATATGCATACATTATTAAAATACATTATATACGTATTCGTAAATACATTACGCAAAATTGTTCATTGAAAGTAACATTAAAGAAATATATCTAAAAACACCCTTAACCCCCAAATTGACGACAATTTTGATTTTTGACGATCAACCCTAAGTCCCTCATGCCTAAGTAATAATATTATGATATTTTCATTATTCGAATGGAAATATTAGGAACTTTTAAAAAATAATCATGTTTCAAGCACGACAATTTCGTGTGAATTAAAGCTCCATTCAAGTTCGTTGTGCTTAAGGAATTTTAAGGGTTTTTAATTTGTCCCGGCTGGAAGGCGAGAAGGTTAACAAGCGAAAGTAAAATAGCCGATAATGGGCCGCCATTTTGTTTTTCAGAGACAAAACAATTCGTCTGTTTTGTCTTGGAATTGTTTTTGGATATTTGATGAAACAGACGAGGGATTTTAATCACGATTTTTTCTACCAAGGTAACACTTACTTGTGTTTGTAATTATTTATGGAACAGACCGGAAAATGAGTAGTCAGATCGCCTGATGGTAAGTTATTATCGCTGTATATGAACACCAGTAATACCAGTGTATATATAAGTCCGTGCCCTATATTTAAACTCCTTGGGCCTTCGGTACCCGCAATCAGCAAACGAAATAACACAAGCATTATTTTACACTGATTTGTTGTAAGTAAAGCCTTTTTATACGACAACAGCGAAGTTCCTTAATGATGTTGACAGTCTATGTATAATGTCTATTATACATGTATGTTTCTTCCAACCTAGCGCCTCAGTTACTCTTCCAATTATAATGCATGAGGTGTCAATAGATTCGTAATAATAGCCCGGGTAACAAACTTAGGCCTTTTCATCTTTATTGGACGATTTATACAGTATTCTCCGAGCGAAGTGGTTACTTCGCTAATAACGTAACCGACTGTCCTAGGCATTACATTAATTCAAGAGTGTTTACTCTTGAATTACTGTAATGCCTAGGACAATCGGTTTTTAAATGTCGTATGGTTGCCCAAGTACATAGGTATGGCATTCTTACAACACAGCCAGTCCAGAGGAATGACTGGTCAATACGTCTGGGGCCAACCGTGTGCGGGTTTCCTCACGATGTTTTCCTTAACCGTTAGAGCGTTCATATAATGTGTTTGAGATCTGAAAAAGTCTCATTTGTACACGCCACAACTTTAGATTCGAACCTGCACTCTCTCGAGTGCGAACCAAACGGTCTACTCACTAGGCCACAGAGCTCAGCCCGGGTAAAATAGGCTATATAATTTACGTAGTCGGGTTACAGTTTTTAAAAAGCTTTGTACTAAAATTATATTCTCTTATGTATTAACTAGCTTTGACCCGCGGCACCGCCCGCGTAAATACGGTATGTTTTGGGATAAAATGTAGCCAATGTTTTTATCCTGAGCTTAAACTACTACCATACCGAAATCCATTTAGTAGGTTTTGCCTGAAAGAGACACAAATATCCATCCATCCATCTATCCTCAAAAATTTCACATTTATCATACTAGTAAGATTTCATCAAAAGTTCACTCAAAGTGACGTAATCAAAGGAATAGCGAGCTAATGAACAAATCGAACGTTCTGGAAACAGGAGCACGTTGTGCCAACACATAGCCAACAACGAAACTGTGAGCTGACCGCAGCGAAGCAACTCAAACATTGAGAGTTTAGAGCGAGTCCACACGGTGCGTTGCGTCGACGCAGCGCTGTCGCTCCGTCGTTTTACATACTAAAAACTGTACTGTTTACACGGTGCGCTGCGTCGACGCAACGCTGTGACGACGCACGAAGAACGGACAGCGTCCCCCGAGAGGAAGCGGGAGGGGTAACCACGTTACGTTTACGTCGCAACAACGCTGCGTTAACGCAGCACCCGTGTGGTCGGCATTGTGTTTACATGTTTGCGCTGCGTCGATCATCGATGCAAGCACCTTGTGGACTGGCCCTTACACCCATGCATGCAATAGCGTTCGCTTGGGCTAAAGGAATTCCATGGACTTTGGACTTGTTTCTTCATACTTTTAACCCCGTTTTATCCCTTTAGAGAGTGAATATGAAAAATCTGGTATTCGATTCTGCTAACTATATTCAACAATAATACAGTTAGGATCCAGTCTCGATCATAAAACTGCAAAATGGTATTCTCATAAACGTCGAAGCAACGTCGATTTAGTCGATTTTGTAAATCAAAGTGTCGAGCTGTCGAAATTTGACTCGACATTTGTGTGTTCGATTTTAATTACCTATATTGGCTATGTTCCGCGGAAAAAAGCGCTTGTTAGCGCTTGCTAGCGCTAAAGAAAAAAAACAGATTATTATTGGCCGACTTGGCCAGGACACGTTTGCTAACTTCAATACTTCTAACATAATCCGCCATTTTGCTTACGTTTTTTGCTAACGGATATTTTTTGCTATATTTCTCAGAACACAGCCATTGTATTAGTGTAGAGTTCTATTTTCAGAGCTCTTAATTTTTTAGCCTTACAAGTTAGAAGGCGACTTACCTACGACACGTCATAGTGGCAAACTTCATGAAATATTTCACAGTTGTTGTATTTTAGCAATAAATACTCTGAAAATCCTTTAATGTTATAGAACAGCGGGACGATTTCATTCGTCCATGATATGATGATGTATGATATATAATTCACTTTTGTTAGTCGTTGGCCTGTAATTGTAATACTCACACTTCATTTTTTATTTTCGGATTTCATAAAAAAAATTATTAAAAATGTAATAAAAAAATGTAAAAATTATTATGTGTAATCATTATTTAGTTGCATTTGCATTATAGAATCTTGTGCACATTTCTTATGCCACGTATCACCACATTGTTAAAACCTAATGAGCTTGAAAGGTGAATTACGTGCGTATTGGCTTCTAGAAATCTAGACAAAATGTCTGGCGGCCTAGCTGTAATGCCAACTTGGAACAATTTCCCTAAATTGAGGGAAAAAGTCTCTAAACGGGTTTTAGAGGGTTTTAATATATGATTCTTTTATGTGCAATTAATCTGCTTGTCAACAAGTAATAATTAGAAAAATGAGAAGCTGAAGAAAATAAACTTTTTTACTTTTACACTGAAGCGTATGTTTCGACAAAGTTCCTGCTCAACCACTTTTAAAACATTTTTCTTAGCAATTGTATCCTACCTTAAAATATTTAAATACAAAGGAAGTGACCGCAATGACTACAGTAGCGGATGAACTACGCACATAATATAATGCATTTATATGTATGGGTGCATGCGTACGTTACAATAGCGCTGTCTAGCGATTTTCATCTTATGCCTAGTCAAACTTGTTCGATAGTACATACATATCACCCGCACGAAACCGGGGCGCGTCGCTAGTATAATACAAAGAACAAACAGAATAGTTTGTGAACCGCAACGCACTCGAGCTACATTTGTTAGGGTTTACATGCACTAAACTAATGCTAAACTATGTCAGACTGTTCGAGGTTCGACACTGATTTATTAAATCGAAAATAATCCAAATTTTACTGGGAAATTCCCGTTTTGGAATCCGGCGTGTTTGTGTTGCTATAATACAGCGTTGTTTATCACAACGCTAAAAGTTGTTTTGGCATTTACTCCTATTATATTTTATTTGCTTACAATTTACATTAAGATGATTTAATTAAAACATTATAAATAATTAAGTCTTACTTGGGACTTCAAACGCGCAAAAAAAATCCCGTCAGAATCGTACTACCATAAAAGTAGCCTATGTGCTAATGTAGAGTCAAAACTAATACTGTAAGAAATTTCATTGAAATCCGTTACGTACGTAGTTTGCGTGAAAGTGTTACGAAGATCCATACACAAACTTTCGCGTTTTCTTAAAAACTTTCGCGTTTAAAATATAAGGTAGGAGTCAGTTGCGTTTTAAAATAACGATACAAAATTGAACTTTATTCATTACACAAGAATCTACACGTTTCATTGTAAAAGTTCAGAATGTCAAACTGCACTGCTATGCAGGCGCAGGTGCAGTATATGAATGATGTCTTAAGAAATGTGTATCTTTTTGTGTTGTGAATAAAGTTCAATTTTGAATAGCTATATAAAAAATGCAGTGCCGAGTCGCGTACTGTCGCGGTGTGAACTGACCCTAAGTCGTTGCTATTACTACGAGCATGGACAAAAAAGCTAGTTGTCCTATAATTGTACGGACGGCTAATTCTATGTTATTACAATTAACGTATTTATTCATCCGTGATTTTTTTTGAACCCAAAATTCCTAAAAATTAGGTCCAGGGTAGAAATCTAGGGGTTGAACTCTAAATTAGCCGTTTTGAGGCTCAGTAGTAAGTAGTTTTGTTAATAAATGAATGTCATAATTAGATAGCCAAAAAGTTATACAAACGAAAAAAGTTTTCCCTGTAAATATTTATAACTGCCGCGGGCTTTTAGTTATGATACATTCGATTATTTCGATAGCGAAATTCGAAATCAAAAATGTATGGGATCGCTAAATGACATGTCGCTTGCGTATATTTTGTTTTCGAACCACGTCGTCGAAATTATCGAATGCATCTTGACTAAAGGTCCTATTCTAACAACTTTCAGTTCACCTATGTAAACAACAGCATATACCTACTCGTAGTAATGACTATGAAAATATACGCAAAATACAAACATTGTGTTCCATTTGTAACTCATTGCGTTAGAGATAGCACTCGCACTGGCGAGAGTAGGGCGACCATGGTTTGTACCATTTGATTAAATAAATTACGTTGTAATGTGGTGGCTGCAGACATCAAATATTTTCCAAGAACAGTTATAGAACACATTTGAATAAAATTAATCGTCATTATGTAGAACACATTTGAATAAAATTAATTATAATCATTGAAAAAATCGTTAATGTTAAAATCAGTTTCAACACTTATACAATTTTTTGTGTTAACATTAAATTAAATGATAAGTATTATGCATTACTTATTATTATTAACAATTATGTTTTTCGACGCCTCTGTGGTCTTGTAGTTTAAAACTTAGCTTAATTTGATATGTATGCAGATAGCATTTCTAATTATTATCAACAATTATGTTTTTGATACCTCTGTGGTTTAGTAGTTTAGAACTTGGCTCAACTCCGGCGGGCGTGGGTTCGATCGTTGGAAAAACAAAAAAAAATATTGTATTTAAGTCTGGTTAGGAAAATTCACTAGGGTTCTTTTTTTATGTAAATCTAAGCATTATTTAAAAAAATATAAGCTTTCAGCACACCTTCTTGTATATAAGCTTTAGCTGTGCCAATTATCATTATCCTCCGTTATAACAATTCTCGTAAAACTGTACTGGAAGTTTTTGCTCCCTGTAGGTAATTAAAAACTTATATGGCGGTGATAATAATATTAAGTGGCTCATGCTTTTGTGAAATATCCCCTGTTTTGTGAGCTTTATCGTCACAGTACAATGGCATTACTATGCCCCATGCAATTGTAACTTTTTGCTAATCAGCCATCAAACGGGTGCACCTAAATAATGGCGGACGCATGCAAATCCATTATCTCAATGTAAATCTGAGCACCAGGGCTAATTACTGAAGCGTTTTGTTTGCAAATTAGTTTTATAATGTGGCAACACAGAAGAGTTATTTTTTAGCATGAGCGGAATTTCCAATTAGTAAGGCTCGACTATGGTGTTTACTACACCATTCCTAGGAACTATCTTGCTAGCTCTTAGTTATCCATATAAATTTCTTGATTTTTCCTGCGGCTCCGTTCACGTAAATATAGTATCGGGTATTACACGGGAATACTGTACTTTTTCGGGATAAAAAGTAGCCTTTGTTTTAATCCAGAGCCTAAACTACTACTATACCAAATTTCATCGAAATCCGTTCAGTAGTTTTGGCGTGAAAGATTAAGAAACATCCATCCATCCATCCTCACAAACTTACAGATTTATAATAGTAGTAAGGTAAGATTAAGATAATTAAATAAAAAAATGACCATCTTCCAAATTATTTATCTCAAAAACTAAGTAGCATTGGCATACAGGTGTTCTACTCTTAAGTTTGGAATACAAGACGGCATCCACCTATGGGCTTAGTTTAGAAATGTTCGATTTTGAGGATTTCTAAAACACTGTGCGATATTTATTATTATTTACAACTAGCTGTTGACCGCGGCTCCACACATACAGTATCCCTCGGGAACACTGTACTTTTTCGGGATAAAAAGTATCATAATAATTATATCCTTTCCCAGTCACGGCCGGATTTAATATTAGTGCCGCCCTGGGTAGAGATGTGATAAACGGCTTAAAATTAAAAGTTAACTTATCCGTTATTAAACATTCAATAGCAACTTTTTTTAACTGCTTGGTTGCTTAGTTGCTTATTTGCTTATCTACTTATTGCCACTTATAAGTTATAATATTTTTTGCGCTTATGTTACGTTTTTCGATCGCTTAAACTGATTTAAATTAACTTTCCTTCGTACTTTGCAGGCTTAGGACTGTCTGAAATCTGAATAATTATTAATATAATAATATGAACTCATAAAAATGTTTTTACATGTTGATAATATGCATTAATCTTAAATGTTGCTTATCATTAGTAATAGTTGATTTATAGATAACAAACATCGCCACTTTTTCCACCTCATTTCTTTCAAAGTAGTTCCATAAATTACTGTTCCAATTCACGTCGTTTATTCATCATCTTACGACAAAAACTTAATAAACTTAATAGTAAAACACTACACGAAAAGTTTATATTACGTCCATATGGACCATTATTATATTTATTATTTACATTAAAACTTCACGGTAAGCCACCAAAGCACCACTATTACGATTAAAATACGAATTATTGCGTAACGTAATATAACGTGTTTTCGTCAACCCGCAAAGCGCAATTAACAAAAAGTGAATAAACACGAAAAAGCTTAATAGTTATAAGTACAAAAAATAACCCGTTTAAATAAGTGATGAGCTACATTAAAGAATTTTCACTCTTATTGCGCTGTCATAAGAACTATTTTTCTTTGCTCATACCACACTTATGGCTTTATGACTATAAACGATATGAACGATAAGTATAAGTGATAAACGCTTAAATTTTTAAACGACTTTACAACTTATTTATAAAAGCACGCTTTTTTAAACGCTTTACGTTATAACGGCCATCTCTAGCCCTGGGCACTGAAGGAAATTGCGCCCTATCAGTGTAATTTTACTAAAGATTGTAGTTTTTGTCTTATTTCTCACGAATTCATCAATACATCTGCAATCAACTATAGTTATTCCAACTAAGGGCCATCCACATATTACGTCACGCAAAATTTCGACTTTTTAAACCGACCATTATCACGCTTTTTAGTATCCCTGTACCTGTATTTAACATGCATGTACTTTTTCGGGATGATAGCCTTTGTTTTAATCCAGAGCCTAAACTACTACTATACCAAATTTCATCGAAATCCGTTCAGTAGTTTTTGCGTGAAAGATTAAGAAACATCCATCCATCCATCCTCACAAACTTACAGATTTATAATAGTAGTAAGGTAAGATTAAGATAATTAAATATGGTTAATTTAAATATACAGAAATCAGTTTCACAAAATACAATTTATCAATAATAATAATAATTAATTGCATCAGGAAATCATGTTACATACGAAGTTAATTTTCTAAATCATTGGCGGGGAAAATATAATGCCGACAAATGTTCAAAGGGAACACATAAACACTAAATTATTGCGTTTTAAAACGTAAGTAAGTATCTTTTGTATCTATCTGTAGAAATTAAATGATTAACAGCATGAAGCAGACAATCCTAGCATGTGAGGATTATCTATGTTTACTACGTTTCGTGCTTTGACAAAAAACAACCAGCGGTCAGCCCCGTGAACAAAAGTCCTGGCCATGGAGGTTAGAGAAAAGAGGACCGACGCTATAGAAAATAGTGTCCCAGAAGGCAGAAATATGGACAAAATAAGTGAGGCGCTGCGAATGATAAGTTGGCTCAATAGAAGCGGGCCATCAATGCCGCGAAGAAAATTATACTACTTACCGATGGCAGCGCGGCTGGTGGCTGAAAAATGAATTATAAACTCTACAAATTTTCACGGACAGGCAGGCAATGCTTCAGCATGTATCGATCGGTCTCCTTTTCTCTTATGGTGTCTACAGACACACGAATTTGGTACAGAGCGTACAGCGGATCTGGTACGCTCCGTACTAGATCCGAGCGTGTGTAGGGCAGTCCGGGGAACATATGAAGAAGGCGAAGAGTTCGCCGTTGTCCGCATCGGATCTGGTCTGCTCCGTACCAAATTCGTGCGTGTGTAGAGCAGTCCGGCGGTTAGGCCGTACAACGGTATCAGTGTTGCCAACTTAAGGATGTACCCCCCAAAATTAGGGAAAATATCTACGGTGGTTTACTAGGGGACAGGATGTTTAGAGTTTTCTCCTTATGAATCAATTTGAATGTAATAATAAAAAATATTTTAATGTGTGTATATAGCCAGGGATATGAAAATGTATTGGGAGTGAAATCAGATTAAGACAAGTTAGTTTTATGTTATTCACGCATAAGTCTTTATGTTAAACACATAACCTTTCTTTCTAGCTTATTATCTCTTAGACCTGTCAATGGTATAAGTAATCAGGGGTAAAATTTGGGGAGAAATATTTTTTAAAGTGTTGGTATTACTATAGCTCTACCAGAATCTGATGGCATTTTAAAAAAAATAAAAAATGTGATTTTCATATGGCAATGTCAAGTATGACCCGTCAAATCAAAGTACGTGATCTGTCAACCGCTGCTAAAATTTTGTGATTATGTTCTTGGAATTTGTTGTTTTTGTGAAAATATCCAAAAAGGCAATTCGATCTCAAGCGAGAAATATTGTTTTCTATGTCTATAGTAAAATACAGAAAGAAGAAGGTGTAAATCGAACTCAATCTTATAATTTAAAGTTCGTGGTCGAGTTGACCGGTAAGTTAGAGTGAGTTGTTTTGATACTTTTAGTTTTTTTATATTTTCTTAGGTAATTATTGTGACTTCTTTAAATGTGTTTCCAGTACTACTATAAGGTGAATCGTAGCTGATGGCACATCGAATGATGGTTTGTTTTCCATGCCTGGTAAAAGGAGGAGAGGAGGAAAAAAGAAAATCAACATAAGACAGTTTCGATTTATAGTTGATTAGGAATAAAGTAAACGAGTTCTATACAGTTCGGAAGGAAATTCCAACATTAAATAAACTGCTGCCAATTTAATTGTATGTTATTCGTAATAAATAAGTATATAAAGTAATTTACGATTGATTTATTTTTCATGAAATATCATTATATTACTTATAGTATAAAACAAAGTCCCTTTTTTGTCTGTCCCTATGTATGCTTAAATCTTTAAAACTACGCAACGGATTTTGATGCGAGTTTTTAAAATAATAGTCTTTAAGTATTTAATAGTCTTTAAAATATTATAAGATTATGGTAAAATTTATATTCAAGTACTTATTATGTAAGTATATTATCAAGTGGTCGCGCATGTCGTATCGAGGTGATAGGGTCCCATTTTTAACAATTTGCATTGGGCAAACCTAAAAACATGTTCAATATTGTATCAGTAGTATATTGCTGTAAGTAGGTAGAGAATTATTCGCCGAAGTAGTTTTTTCTCCAAGAACACTATTCCACGCGGGCGAAGCCGCGGGCAAAAGCTAGTTTTCTATATTATACACCGAACATTCTTCATACAGTCTTATTATAATTCATGTTCAATAATACTAAAGACATAATGAAATATTAACCAGTATCAAGATCGTTTAATCCAATTTCCCCAGTATTGCACACTACAATTTTTTTTTTCCCTATTTGCCATGAGATTCTGGTACACCTATACCCGTTATCAATGAATTGCGGGAATCATCGTCGTCGTTTAAAAACATCACTGTAAATAGAACTCTGTGCTGATGTATTAGAGTATAAAATCGAACACACGAGTGTCGAGCGTTTCGCTGTTCGCACCGTACCAAATCCGTGCGTGTGTAGCGACACCAGATTTGGTCTCCGGATATGGTTCGTTGTACGCTCCGTACCAAATTCTTGTGTCTGTAGATAGCATAACCTCCATGGTCCTGGCTGAAAAAAACTCATACCCTGCTCGCCACGCGATTCCCCGCATACTTGTAATCTATCGAATTACGTTTCTTAACGTTAGTAATATTATATATTCTTTGCCTCCGCATAGAGTATAGACATAATATTTACTTATTCTAGATATGTCTAAGTGTACTGTGTGTGCACTTTGGTTCCACTTCTATCAGATGCCCTAAGTAATCCTCCGTTTTAAGAGATTCCTCTAATATTCCCTTAAAGCCCTTAAAGTAAAGTCTTTGAGGGCTGTAAGGACAGGTAATTAATAAAGGGTTAAACCCTTTGCCATGTAAGTTTTCGAATATAATCTCGTGCGTAATAAATGTATCATTTTAAATACATTTTTGATGCAATGTTATGACAGCAGATGCAACTTTGAGACAAACTTTCCTCAACCCCCAACATAAACTTCATAGTAAATAGGTCTTAAGCAAAGAATATAATGTACATTGTAATGTCATGGGATACTCATCCCAACTTACCTGTCCGGTAGTTGTGGTATAGTGTACGGGTACGCGACCCCGGCTTCCCTAGCTATTACTGTCCTATCCTTTGCCCTCCTGGGCGGTAATATCCTACATTTCCTATTTCCCACTCTAACTTACCAATCTTCCTTTCCTCACCACCTATCCTTCCCTTTCCCTATTCCTACCCTCTCCGCTAATCCGTGGAAACGCAATGGATAATAATAGAAATAATTTAATTATCAAAAATGGCGGCGATGTGGTTCGCCACCCATCACGTCTCGTTTCTCGCGGAGGCGAAAAGTGGCCCATGGAGAGCCGCTTCGCTACGTTGAATGTAAGAGGAAGAATGGATGGTAAGAATAAAAGTGTAAGAAGCGAAACAAGTATGTAAGGATCGTAGCAAGTGGAAAGAAGTGGGCTCTGCCTACCCCTACGGGAAAGAGGCGGTATCTGCCTACCCATATGGGAAAGAGGCGTGATTATATGTATGTATTGGACTTAAGACTTAATACATTATGTATAATGTATTAAGTCTTATGTGCAATATATACCAATTACAAATACATTTTTGTTAATGATTTTGTATACTGTTATCGATTCCCTTTCAACTAGACATCGCCCTGTGGTTGAAATTCACCCATCATAATAATCAATCATTATAGAGCCCAACATGTGTCATACTCAGATCAAATAATAAACTAAGATAGCACATGGCATTTGTTTGAACTGAAGCCTAAAAAACTACGCTACTTCAAATAAACAAATGCGCTCACGCACACACAAGCAAAAAAGTACGCTACTTTTCGACAGTATCGAATGAGTCGTCGCGACGACTAATCTATACTGACAAAAAGTAAAGTACTTTTTTGCTTGTGTGTGCGTGAGCGCGTGTGTAAACTTGAAGTAGCGTAGTTTTTTAGGCCTCACTTCAAACAAACGCCATGCGCTATCTTGGTTTTTTATTTGATCTGAGGTGTCATATATAACTAAGCTCTATCCATCCAACGCACGGTAGTGTGTGTTAATAATCTGTCAATGTAGTGTGTGTTGTTGTTATATTTATTCATATTATGTATTTTTAGAATAGATTAGAAAAAATAGTAGCTTTCCGCACAGCTTTCCCACATAAACTTAACTGTTTATAAGTATCATGTTCCTCCGTTCACACAATTCTCGTAAAACTACTCAAAGTTTTTGCTTCACGTAGTTATCACGTATTTGTATTATGTTGCCCGCGACTTCGTGAGCGTGAAAGGAAATTTTGAGGGAACCGAACATTTTGCCGTACTATATCTGTGCTAAATTTTATCGAAATCCAGTAGTTTTTGAGCCAATTCAATGCAAACAAACAAACCTTTTCTAATTAATATAATAGTATAGAAATAGGGAAGTTAAACTGTAGGACTAAGTTTCGCGTTATTTAAATTACAAATTGGTGATTATAGTCACAGAAATTTAATATTTTCTCCTCTACAGCCCGACACAAAAAATATCTTTGACTCTCCCCCCCGACACGTGTGACGTCATCGCTCGCGTCGCAGATCACACGAGGCGCGTGCGTGCTAATTGTTACCCGAATAATAGGGGGGTGCTAATTGCAGATTTTTTTATGAAATGGGCCAGAAAACGAGCAGACCGATCGCATAATGGTAAGTAGGTACTGCCCATGGGCATCCGCAATACCAGAAGCGTTTCAAGCACTTGGCCCTCCGGTAACCTCAGTCACTCATCGAAACACAATATAAGAATATTTACGCCGCTTTTCTGTGTTGTATTTATTTGATCGAGCCGGCCAATTCGTGCCAAAGCATGGCTCTCCCACGCATCACACAAGTCGCGCGCCCTAATTGTTAGCCGATTATAAGGGTGTTCTAATTGCTGTTTTTTTTTTGTTTTGTACAATATAATAATAATTATACCCACTTGTACAATACAAAAAGAATAATGGCATTTAATTGTTTGAGAATAAACCAGTTAACAGGGTGTTTTTTTTTTTTTATATAGTCGCTTTTTCATAACATCAATCAGGTCCCGTGGAAAGTTTTCGAAGAATTTGTGTTACGGGTACGAGACAACGGAAATATATCTAATACATTTTTATACTATGCTTAAATTTAAGATGTTTATTATATAAGGTTTGGTAAAATCAACTGCGGATATTTTGAGTATATGATCTACTGCTCATATAAAGACGTTTAGGCAAAAAAATATTGTCATACTCAAAGTAAAAAAAATCATCTCATGTAAGGGTGACTCTCCGCAAAACGCAAACTCGACCATATTATAAAGGAAGATTTTTTTTATTATCAATTATTTTTCTGCCTAAATGTCTATACATAAGCAGTAGAACATATGCTCAAAATATCCGTAATTGCTTTTACCGAACCTTATAAAATACAAATAATATTATCTAATGATTAATACACACCCATGACGCAGGAACACAGAAAACTTTTTGTTCCCAAACTTGAGTGCCAACTTGCTAACCAATGACCCACAGAGGTCGTCAAATTTAATCGTGAAAAAAATTTGAATGAGTATGAATGATGAATGTAGCTTTTACAAGCAAGACTATTTTCACATTTGGCGGGCGTAGCGTGGTAATAGGATTTTCATCATGCTGGAATCTGGCTAGCCATCTGTGTCCAAATCTTGTTTGAGACACACAAATGCAGCGGTTATTAAACAAATCGTTAGGTGTGCTTGAGTTGTTGGCAGTTAACTTTGAAATGTTTTGTTTAATTAAAAAAAGTAATATATCTAAAAGAAATTATATTAGGTTTATAATTTTTGGTGCTAGAAGTTTTCATATAGAAGTAAATTATTGAAATTGTATCCACACTAATAATATTGTAAAGAGGAAAGATATTTTGTTTGTTTGCATTAAATAGGCTCCAAAACGAAGCTACTGAACCGATTTTGATAAAATTTTGGCACATATATAAATTAGACCACAGGGAAGGACTTGGCTACGTTATGGCTACGATGGCTACGTTACTTGATAACGGTTTCCTCAGGATTTTCTTTAGCGTGGACGAAGTCGCGGCAACATCTAGTTTGCAAATAATCCGTATCGCCTTGGCTCGTAAGCAAAAACTATGAATTTAAGTACATACGGAACTTAATCTGTTTTGTTATTTATTTTATTCTAATGATAAAGGAAAACAAACAACTTTTAATACATAGATCTAAAGATTCTTTAGATATAGATTATGTATTAAAAGTTGTTTGTTTTCCTTAGATACAAAATTAGCCTATATGAGCCAATAAAGTTTTCACAACTCTACACTAAATTTATTATTATTCAACAATACACTATTTATTTTTATTCAACTCTACACTAAAATTGCATTTTTAATTTTTAATTCTGTTAGTTCGCTATTCTTTACGTCCGTGTGTATAGGGTATTATAGAGGTCGTTAAAATTCAATTGTAGTGGCTACCCCTCAGTAATAACTCTATTGAGACTGCATAATTGCAAATCATTTGTGGGTTTTTTGTTCCCGGGGTCCGTGGGGTCCGTGGGGTCTTGGGGTCCATCCCAGCGTGAAATCCCGAAATCGAGACTCCAAGAACAAGATAATTATTTTAGAGGGAGATTAGGGATTCAATGTGCATCACGTGATATGTTACAATGTGGTTACGACTGGATTTAAATACTTATTTTTGTGACAAGTTTATGTAGGGTGAGAGTACCAATTATCAGCACTTTAAAAAAGGGTCCAATTATAACCTCGATTATTACAGAGGAAAATACTTTATAGTTTAAAGTATGCTGTCGCTGGCAGTAGATTCCAGAAACATTCAAGTTTCGTTTTTATTAAGTGGAAACAAAAATTAATTACAGTGAAGCTTATAATTGTACTATTTGTTCAGGGTGCTGATAATTAGGTACAGTGCTAGGGTATTGGGTGTGTTACCCTATGATAATATTTACCATATTATATTTTCTGTATTATATTAGCTTAATGCACATTAATTATTGTTAAATGTTATGTATCTATTAAAGTACTTTTAAAACAATTTTATGTGGGGCCTTACTGAAATTACGTCATTTTTAATTAACCCTAAAGGGTTAGTTTAAAAATTCCGGCGGATCTGCCCTTGTCACAGATAACAATACATTTTTGGAAACCCCCCTTTTTTAAAAGGTCACGTCACATAATTTTTGTTTTATACATAATATTATGTAGATATTTAAAAATAATTAATAGAAAAGTGGATTTTTTTTTTCGTATTTTTAATTAATTTTACATGTGAGACATACATTTTGAGCCCCCACTTATCATACAATGACACATTCGGGTGAAACTCTTCTACCTTTTAAGGTGTAACGTAATTTATAAATGGCCCTTAACTACTATGAGTAAATTTACAAAAATACCTTAATATTACGTTAACGTAACACAATACATACTCGTATTATACTTAATAATATGAAAAATATTAATTAAAAATCATTAAGTTGGTAACCTTACTTTATAAGCGCTAACAATATTTTATAATCAACATTCCTAACAACTTCCTAAAATCTCGTAAGATGAGAAACATAAATTCATGGAAATGTTTGAAGCAATCAAATAATTTAAGCGCCCCTTTGTAATAAAGTTGTAACGTTTTTATTGACGACAGCATTCAATAGATTGCTACAAATGATTGTGATTACTCAGCGAATTGAAATCGATCAAGATTGATATTAATGACAATACTGAATACAACCTGTTTACAATAAACGTGTAAATAATATTTAACTGTATGTAGGGTTACCAGATGAAAAAATCAAAAGTCCGGAGAAAAGGCCTGATTTCCATGGAAAAGTCCTGAGATTTTCTACAGCTTGAGAATTTTTTCTCAAAAACGTATTACTATCTTGCGCACGCGTTTTACGCGACTTTTTTGATTTTAACTGCAATTGTTACCAAAAGAAGATTATTTTTAGTTTGTTTCACTTTGATAAATAAGTATTGATTTTAACTGCAATTGTTTCTAAAAGAAAACTATTTTTAGTAGTTTAATAAGAGAGATCTTTAAAATGTAACCTGTGTTTTATTGAAAATCCTGAGCTATCACTAGATTTGCTAAATCCGGCCGGAATCCTGAGAAGAGTCGAAAAATCCTGAAATCTCAGGACAAATCCTGAGATATGGTAACCCTAACTTTATGTAACATCAACTACATAAGCTTTGCTTACTAGATGTTGCTCGCGACTTCGTGCGCGACAAAAGGAAATCACGTGGAACCGTACATTTTGCCATAATAAAAAGTAGCCTATGTCCTTCCCCCGTGGTCTATTCTATATCAATGCTATTCATCAAAATCGGTCCAGTAGTTTTGGAGCCTATTCGATGCAAACAAACAAACTTTTCCTCTTTATTATATTAGTATAGATTTAAAGATGTTAAGGCAAAAAAAATAGAACAAATCTTCGCCACTTGGACCGTTGACCTCAGACTATCAGCTGATTCACCTCACAACTGATTATTCCCCCCCTTTTACTCGAGGCCTATGTTTGAAAATCAGTTTGAATCAGCTAGTAGTGTGAGGTCGATGGCCTCAGAAGACCTCAGACTAGATACATTTATTGTTTTTTTCAACTTTAAAAGAAATAATCTTACACGTCTTTAAATAAGAAGTAAGTCATATGCCCAAATTATCTGTAATTGATTTCACATAACGCTATATATTCCTGTTAAGTACCTACTAACATTTTTTTCCCAAAGATTTTCTGATAATGATATCACGTGAGTTTTTTTATTGAAATTGGTATTTTGCATACATTTACAAGGATTTGTTTCAATATTCATTACTTGGATAATATAATGTGATGAAAGTCACGTTTTGCCAAAATCTGGACAATGTTAATGATGATAAGTAAGAACTCTTGCACATTATTATACTTTCTATACATTTTAGATTAGTCCTTAATATAAGGTGTTAAGATGGGTATTGGCGTTACGAAATTCTGCGAAAATTTTACGGAATTCAGAGTCATCAAAAACTAGGGAGACGAAGGGTAGAGTTACTCACATAATTTTTGTCTATGCTGCTATAATAACGATACTATATACTATGGTACTGTGGCGTTTTTGTGGAGGCGGTGCTCCAGTGGTAGGCGAGGTCTATCAATTTAAATACGAGACTTTTTTGAGCTCTATATTCATTTATCATAAATACAAAAATGTATGTATTTATTTTAAATACATACATGAACTATAACAACCTACACCCTACGCGCTCTCAACCGTTCTCCCGTTTCTATTATATCGTCTGACGTAGCGGATGACATCTTATACTAATTACAAATATTTAAATAATGTGTGCCTGGCCTCTCCAAAGAGTCAGTTATCCGCTACAGTACCTATCTTTGCATCTATATGTACACAAATAAATAAAAATTGAAATGTTTGTTCCAGCTAATCTCTGAAACGACTGGACCGATTTTCACGGGACTTTCAGATAGCTATTGTTTATAACAATAGCTATCTGAAATATAAGGAGAAGTTGAGGCTACTTTTATCTTAGGGTTCCGTTTACAAAGTTCAATTTCCGTTAGTTCCACGCAAACAAAGTTGCGGACAGCGGGCATCACCTAGTTTATTATTAAATTCAGGAGCCATATGTAAACAACAGGCTGCCCTAACTAGGTCTCCAATCTAGGTACCACAATCAGAAAAACCATTTTTAATTCTACTACTGTTATAAATTACTAGCTGATGCCGCCCACGTCAATAAAGTATCCCACGGGAACCGTACAATTCCACGCGATAAAAAGTAGCCTATGTCATTACTCAGGCTCTAGACTGTGTCCAAATTTCACTTAAATCGGTTCAGTAGTTTTAGCGTGAAAGAACATACACACTTTCCCATTTATAATATTAGTATGGATGTGAAAGTTCGTGAGGATTAGAGGTTTGTTACTCTTTCACGCCAAACGGATTTCGGTGTTTGGTATGGTAATAGTTCAGGCTCTCAATTAAAATACAGGCAACATTTTATCCCGGAAAAGTAGGTACAGTATTCCCGTGAGAAAAAGCTAGTATAATATATACAGCTATTTAATAATCTCCGAAAATCAATAACGGATACTTCGGGCACATGATCCACTGCGTATGCAAAAAAATATTGTCATACTCAAAGTAAAAAATCATCTCATGTAAGGGTGACTCACCGCAAAACGCAAACTCGTCCATATAAAGAAAAAAAAATTCTAGTATGACAATTATTTTTCTGCTTAAACGTAAAGACGTTCTATTTCTTATGTAAAGACATAAGAAATAGATCATATGCCCAAAATATCCGTTGCCAAACCTTATAATATTTGTTATATTTATTATAATACTAGCGACCCGCCCCGGCTTCGCACGGGTACAATACTGATACTAATACTACAGAATGTCGCCCACTTCGCAACGGGCCGTATAGCAGAAATCGTAATATTTTAATTTCGCCATAACTTCAAAACCAAACGTCCAATTTTAATCATTCAAAGACCAAATATTATCTACATAAACTGTACTTAGTAATGAAATAATTTATTTTGATAAGGATTAATAGTATGAGTAAAATAAACGCGTTTAAATGTAGTCCAAAAAAAATTCAAGATTTCTAAATAAAAAAATGGTTGTTGTGCCTCACTCGATATAGATAGGTATAGTGTGTCGCGGACTTTTTTGTAGATATTTATAAGATCTACAATTAATTAGAACATTATATGGTTCTATCTTTTATAGTTTAGGCAGCGTACGCAAAATAAGTAACTTTTCTGGTTGATTTTTTACACCTTGTGTCCGAAAAACCCAAATATCTTACGGAACCCTATTTTTTTCCAAAATAAAATTTAGCCTATGTTACTCGTGGATAATGTAGCTTTCGAATGGTGAAAGAATTTTTGAAATCGGTCCAGTACTTTTTGAGCCTATTCATTACAAACAAACAAACAAACAAACAAACAAACAAACAAACAAACAAACATACAAACAAAGTTTTCCTCTTTATAATATTAGTATAGATTTGTTATATCAATATTTGTTATAATATTTGTTATATCAAGAGACCGTTTTCTTACAAAAAAAAATATCTGCAAATACTTTTGAAAAACAAAAAAGACTTGTACCAATTGTAGAAAATTGCAATTCACACTCCCCTTGCAGATTAGTTTTACGAGGGAGGGTCAAAGTGACACAATTACAGTAAGCCCTGAAGGGATAGTTGAGGGAGCAATTATTAGGGCTTCGCTAATTCTTCTGGTGCTTAGCATCATTAGCCTTGTTTATTTGAGGATTTTTTGCACTTTGTTTATCTGAGAGTCTTTGAGTTTTTTGGGAGATACGAGTGTTTGTAATAAATATTATCTTTGTTTCAAAAGAGCGTTGGTAAATTCAAACTAACGGAAACGGAACCCTATTTTTTAAGCGGAACCCTAAGATAAAAGTAGAATAAGTTAGGTAAGTCCAAGAGCTTCGTGACCTAGTAGGTAAACCGTTTGGTTTGCCCTCGAGAGAGTGCAGGTACGAATCCCATGTTGTGTCGTGTAATGAGACATTTTCAGATCTCAAGTACATTATACGGACGCTCTAACGGTGTAGGAAAACATTAATCCCGCACATGGTTGGCCCGAGACGTATTGACCAGTCATTCCTCTGGACTAGGCCGACTATGTTGTGAGAATGCCGTATACGCTTGGGCGACCATACAACATTTAAAAACCAACTGTCCCAGGCACTACAGTATTTCAAGAGTGGTTTGCTCGGAGACTACAGTATAAATCATCCATTAACGGGTGATAAGGCTTAAGTTAGTCCATAAATCGGCTATATGAAAGAAAATTTACCGTGAAATCGGTCCAGCCGTTTCAAAGATTAGCCACAACAAACCAACAGAAAGATAGACAAAAATTTAAAAAATTGATTATTTTTTGTTTAGGTTCCTTATATACCATCATATTATGCATTTAGCGAATTGCGAGTGTCCATGGGCGACGGTTATCGCTTACCATCAGGCAATCCGTCTGCTCGTTTCCTGGTCCATTTCTTAAGAAAGGTATGTTGTTCTATTATCGGACAAATTATTAAAAATATTTATATAACATAACCATTACATTGGTTTACTAAACTAAAGCAATATTTTCATTAGATATTTACTATAGCTACAACAATGTTCCTTTTTAATTAGCAATTAGTTGTGTCAATTGCTACAAGTAAATCTGACGTGAAACATCCCGTATCTGGAGTCTGGACGTGTTCTGGACCCTCGGTAATTGGCGATGCCAGACCAGATAAGACAGTCTGGCCAAATTGAATACGATTCAATTCCGAAACACCATGTATGTTGTATTGATAACGTTTGATAAATCCCCGTACGAATAATATTAATCGGGAGTTTCATTTATTGGAATTGGAGTTTTTGATAACAAAAATTTGCGTGAAATTTTTCATTATTTGTTTGGAACAGAACTGATATTAATTTACTGTTAGTGCGTTATTAATTTTAGTTTCAATTATATTGGTTTATGTGGATTGTGGGTGTTATAATTAACGACTGATATTCCATGAGTACAACTATCACCTACGATCTGCCAAGTATTCCATATAGGCTAGCAAAACTCTTTGATTGACTGTAGCAAACTTCAAGCGAGTCGCGAACAAAGTGACTCTGTATGGTCCTTGTAAATTGATCCGAATTAATGGTTATAATATTATGTAGCCTAGTGGGTAGACCGTTTGGTTCGCACTCGAGAGAGTGCAGGTTCGAATCCCAGGATGTGGCGTGTACCAATGAGACTTTTTCAGATCTCAAGTACATTATACGGACGCTCTAAAGGTGAAGGAAAACATCGTGAGGAAACCCGCACATAGTTGGCCCCAGACGTATTGACTAGTTATTCCTCTGGACTAGGGTGGCTATGTTATGAGAATGCCGTATGTGCTTGGGCAACCATACGACATTTAAAAACCAACTGTCCCAGGCACTACAGTATTTCAAGAGTGGTTACTTCGCTCGAAGAATACTGTATAAATCATCCATTAACGGATGCAAAGGCCTAAGAATATTATGTGTTACACAAGTTCTTGGAGCAAAGTGTATTATAAATAAATTCTCTTTTCACAACTTCCTTTCATTGCGATTAAATATGGAATGTTCATAATTTATTAAAATGTAGTACTTTGATTAAATCTACCATTTCAAACACGTTTCAAACAGGACTATTACCATCTATTACTTGGACTTATACGCCGCCGTGGTTAAGTGGTTTAAAGCTTGTCCTTCGACTCCGAAAGTCAAGGGATCGATTGTACCATGGGTCACTATTTTAATGTCCATTTTGCAAAATGTGTATGTTACTCCAACGTCTGCATATTTGAACGCCATAGTGGGCTAATAGACAAACAAGAAAAAATGTTGTCAAGTCTGATTAGTACAATGCAGGCTGACCACCTGATTATCGGGCAAAAAAGATGATCCATGCGTCGAATGGTCATTTAAAAAGTCGGTCCTGCGCCTGATCTCTTGCCAGTCGTGTTGGTCATTCGTCCCACTGGGTTATGAGAGTAAAGAAAGAGTAAGTGCTCTTGGTCACTCTAAAATAACTCCTGCGTATCTGCGGTAGTAAATCTGCATTCTGATTTCAATAAAATCGATTACCGTCACCGAAATCGGTGTAGGGAGCTATTATTACTAGGACCATGGAGGAATCGTACTTATTGGTCCATGCTAGGACTTTACGTTTGTTATTCAAACAAAGCCTTAATATTGATTAGTTTGATTGTCAACTATGGCAGTGGAATCACGAAATGCGTAATGATGGCGCAGATTCGGGTACAGATTGACGAAGTAATTACGGGCAATTTGGGGCGCTTTAGGAGAAGTTTTTGCTCGTTATGATGGTGTATGACCCTGTTTATAGCCATACTGGCTAGTCATGTTATTAATTACCTACTAGCTTTTCTCACAATTTTGCTTAGAACAAAATTCTATCTTGCTCAAATATATGCAAAACTAACCAACTTGACTTAATAACATTGATAATAAAAAATCGATGGTGTCTTTGTAATCGGTTTTTTAAACACTGCGCAAATAGAAGTCTTTGGTGTAAATCGTAAACAAATTTGAAATACATACCAACTGCAGGTCTAAAATGACCACATTAAGTGAATCGCTATAGGAAACCTCATCTATTCAATTTCAATAGAATTTCAAATAGAATTTCAAATTCTTTATTAAACACACATAATAACATACAATGGAATAAACATGTATTATACATCACATCAATCTAATCCCATGCTAAGTTAAGACTTGTGTTATGGCAATCAGACAATGGATAGATGATAATATGTTTCATTATACGATAATGTAGCCATTTTAGATTTGCTGTATCCACTAGAACGATGCTTCATAATTTTTTCTTCTTTTACCTGTAACTTTAACGGAAAGTTACCGTAGCAATGTAAATTCTTATTAATTAGTAGCTCATCTGTATTAATTACTCGTAATTCCATACTCCTTAACCCTCAATAACCTCGAGCCAGGATACCTGCGACTATCTCGTTGCGGTCCATTGGACCCCGCCTGCTGAGTCATGTAACCCGTAAACCTTCGCACATGAAAGGGTTTACGATGTTGGACGATACTAACCCCGTATCTCAGAAACTGCACATAACGTCCCCGATGTAAAACGCTGACCTTTCCGTTCGCCTTTACGGTTTTAAAGGTGTGTTTTACCCCCGATGCTGAGATAGATATTCTATAATCTATATCTTTAATGTACCTACTAATCCTACTTATATTATAAATGTGAAACTTTTGAGGATGTATGTATGGATATTTGTTCCTCTTTCACGCAAAAACTACTGAACAGATTTTGATGAAATTTGGTATGGTAGTAGTTTAGGCTCTGGATTAAAACATAGGCTACTTTTTACCCCGAAAAATTATAGTGTTCCCGAGGGATACTATATTTACGCGGACGAAGCCGCGGGCAACAGCTACTGTAAATTATATTTGTGAGCAATTTTATCAACCTTTTCTGCCTTTTATTTGTCAGCAAAGCATTTGGAAGCCTACTAAAGTAAATATTATCTAATGGCGCCGCTCGCGCCGGCTGTAAAAGTTAAGTATAAGTCATCAATTACATTTTCAAGAATTGTGTGCATAAGATTAAAAATAACTCATTAACTTCTACAACTTCCCTAAAGGTAGCCTTCCGATCTATGCGACGGCGACCGCGATTAGCGAAACAGCTAATCTGGGCCTCTAGTCAAGATGCATTCCATAATTTCGACAGCGAAGTTCGAAAACAAAAATGTATGGGATTTGACATAAGTCATCGCCAAGTGACAATGTCGCTTGCGATGCCTTATTATATCAAATCCCATACATTTTTGTTTTCGAACTTCGCCGTCCTAATTATCGAATGCATCTTGACTAGACTTCCAGGTTCTCTGGCCACGCTCACCAGTCTCTTGACGCGGGTGCGGATATTGTTTAGGTTTAGTGCTCCATATAAATTCATACTAAGCGGTGGCTTCGCGACCCTATTTCGGGTCTCAGGTCGCATTCGGAAGGCTACCTTTAGTGTTACTATTACAATTTAAAATGTCCTCAGATTTTAACCCGTATTTTCATTTTCCCGTACAAAGCATGAGCATGTTGACGTGACACAGGCAACGATAACCTGTGCGTGGCTGATGAGAATCTACAATGTTGGTGCAGAAACATCCCAGCATATTATTCTTTGTTTTATGCGAGCAACTGAGAGATATTTTTCAAACAATTAACCCTTCCGCTGCAGATGTCGAGTTATCTTTTTATGGTGTATTTTTAGCGAACAGATAACTTTTTCATGGAAGTTGGCTTGAAAAAAGGAAGGCTTGGAACTATGGAATACTGGGTTTTGTTTTGGGAAATTAATTTCAGATAAATTCTGACGGTAGATGAAAAAGTCTTTGAGAAATATTATTATTTTATCTACAACTAGCATTAATTGCATGCGGCTTCGCTCACGTTAAATTAGGATTTGAACGTTCAAACCCCATTTTACCCACCTAGGGGCTGAAATTTAGAATACGCTGAAATATGTAACTTGTTATTTTTTTCGTACTCAATTCATACGAAATAATATCATGTAAGTATGATCAAGAAATAAAAAGTTTCATACAAACTTTTATCACCTATTTTATGCAAATTCAAATTTTTAACCTTAAGGATTTTGCCTGTGCATTTATACATCAGTCAATCATCTTTGCCTTCTGTATATAACATAGATTAATATTAACTACTTCATACAACCACAATTGGGGATCGGACAACATCTGAAATATTTAGTTTCATTAATATATTCAGAAATATTGAGGCATTACTACTTGGTAAATGTTAAATGTATGTGTAGTTTACTAATTAAATACATTTAAAAAGTACAAAAAAAAAAATTCTTTTGCGTAATTGGTAAACAAAACCTACATCTTTAGTTTACTTACATCATATACAAAACATTCATTATTATAAGTATGAACTTAAACGCACAAATATCGGAGATATTTACAAATATGTTCCTGCGGCCGTATACTTTATACCTACTTAATACACTTTAATTCAATAGTGACGTCATTTGTATGGCGATTTTAGTATGGAGCGTTTTTACGAGACTCGCGAAATTTTTTATACAAATCGCTGTACCTTTGAAAATATTGACTTTTGATATACGGTTTCTTCTGAGAAGTTACTCATATTTAAGAGTACTCTTCATTCATGCAATTAAAAAAAAAATAATTTAAAACATTAAAAAACCCGACTGCGTAAAAAGTGAACCAAACAAGTACATAATGAAAAACTGAAAAGAAAGAAACAAGCACTTAGATGTCCGGTGGTCTAGAATTTTATAATATATTATTGAATTAATACTATTGAAGAAAATAAAATATAATCTATTAATGGAACGTAACAACTGAACAGTCGGGATCCATTATTCGACAGCCGACTAAGAGGAATCGATTGACGTATGAATCATAAAAATCGGTCCAGGCGTTTGGTCTGTATAGTGCTTCAAAGGAACATACATACATACATACATACATACATAGGCTGATAAACACATTACCACTCCTTTGCGTCGCGCAGTCGGGTAAAAAAACAGTCCGCTTGCCTATTGTATGCTATACAGATGAAAATTATGGTATAAGCGTTAGTATGCTTGACTAATTACTTAATTATTATTCGGAAAAAAAAAATGTTTTCCGTTATAAGGTTATTTTACCTTTTTCCGCCCGCCCTTGTAACAGTAACAGTAACTTTTAACATGTAGTTATCTACCATGTTGTAGGAAATCGATCCATCAATTTCAAATATAAATATTGTTTTGCAGGAATTTCTAAATTCTATGGTAATAAGAAACCTCTTTATTTTCTACAATAGATCCTCCTCTTTCGCTTCATTGTGAAATCTGAGCAAATCTCTTTAAACCGTCATTTGCACTTAGAGCGTCGTCACTAAATGAAAAATGAAATTTCACCGCTCAGAGCTCATTGTGGCGGTATACAACAGCTTTGATGATATAATATATTTTATATTCGAGTTTAAATAATTTTTTGTCACTGTTTAAATCATTTATTGCTTACCAGTTTCGAATGAGCTTTATTTAATATCTATACTTATATTATAAAGCTGAAGAGTTTGTTTGTTCGTTTGAACGCGCTAATTTCAGGAACTACTGGTTCGAATAGGAGCGAAGCATCAGTGAAAAATGTTGCAAAAACGGGGAAAATTATTCATATTTGAGGGTTTCCGTTGCGTGCGCTGCGTAAACGGTTCAAGTTACAAAAAAAATTGTATAAAATAATTATTCCTCTTTATATGATCTAAAAAATGTCCGCGACAGGATATGTCTATCTTTTAAGATTGACTCACTATAACCTTTTTATGGTAATCAAATTTGGTCGAAATTAATGCATTATTGCACCATCAGTTGACGCGGATGAAGTCACGGGCAACAGCTAGTTCATAAATAAAGTTTGAATTAATATTATTATGCTTGTCAATTTAAGTATTCTATAATGGCTATGTTTGGCGGAAAAAAGCGCTTAATAGCGCTTGCTAGCGCTGAGAGAAAATATACAGTTGTCGGCCAGCGCTGAGACAATCCGCCATTTTGCTTATTTACTGCTTAGCGATTCCTTTTTGCCTACAAGCGCACCCGAGCGCTTTTATCCACCAAGGTAGCGCTACCACCTAAAAATTATATATATTCTTTTAATCATTATTCTCATTTTGTTTTACTTTATTTGTTTTTACAATAGATATTTCATTTTAGTTTTATTGTTTTAATGTAATGTTGTAATTATCTTGTTAATTTTATTTTTATACTCTGTCTATAATATTACGTTTTATAGCATTGATCCTACAGACAAACTGAAGAACAGTTTTGTAGGACTTTATTTTATATTTTGTTTTTATTTGTATGAATTAATAAATAAATAAATAAATAATAAATACCATTCATGTCGTCGCCTGTTTGACAGCCGCCACACAAAACACCACCACGCTACCATCCCCCCCTTATTCTATTTACGTTTATTTTGTTTTCAATTTCGTTTGATTTTTATATTTCTAATACGAAAACGTTGTCCGCGCTGTCTGCCAAAATTATGTCCCCGGAAACTGTTTCATGTAGAGGATTTTTATTCACAATTCGTTATTGCCTGTCATTTCCATTTGCAAATAAGAGCATAGTTATGTACCACAGGATAGGAAATTCGCGAGGAAAAATAAAGAGGATTTATTTGTATCGATAAAATGAATGACAAATCCAAAATAAGTAGTGAAAACAATGTTTTATTTGGGACAATTTTTTAAACGAGCGTTGGCCCATCACTCACTCCTAACCCTGCAAGTTGCAACTCCTATAAGGCTAACACTATATTGTTCAGAACCTGTAAGGCCGGAGAAAATTCAGAGCACTGAAAATGGAATCCAGGAAACTCAAAATTTTTAGGAGAAAAAAAAAGAAAATAATTGTATACTATTTTTATTTAATCACCAGCATTACATTCTTTTTGTATGATATTGTAATCAAAAACCTTTGGCTTTTTGATTACAATATCTTGCAAGAGAACTGGCTCAAAACAAGTATTATATTTTTTTTCCAACACAAGTGCTTATCTTACGATATCCTTATAAAGAGTCCGTCGTAACTCATGATAACAAATCTACTTATTTACACATAGTCATATAATATCTTAAAGAAAGTCGTATTTAATCAGCACAGTACAAGAGCACAAAAGTGTATTGAAACTTATCAGCCCTGTGATTGATGCTGGCAAGGTACCGGTCCCTTATCTATAGGTCCTACGGCAGTGTTGCCAACTCTGCTATACGAAATTACTAAACTCCCGTCGTTTCCTACTAAAAGAGATCCGTAAACTACCAAGAAATTCGTAAACTTGGAAATCCCTAAAAACAAAAAATAAAAACACAACATTTAGGTTTTATTATGTTACAAATATAATTTTACCCTTAAAACAAAAAAAAAATGTAACACATATTACGTACTATCTATGAGTCTATGATGTGTTATCATTTTTGTTTCTAGCATAGGTCATTTTGCAAAGGATTACTATCTGGTGGCTGTAAGCTATTTTCTCCGAAAAACTACTAACTAAATCCATACTAAAGAGATAAGAAACTACTAAATTTTGTTGTAAAACTATTAAGTTGGCCACACTGCCTATAAGGCCCTTTATATCCCTATGTTGGGACATTTGTAGGGAAAAGGTTGGTAAATAATGTCCTTTATTGTACACACAATGTTGGTGCCACTCACATCTCGGGCTAGACATTGTTGGTAAGATTTATCACTTTGCAGTAAAATATTTGTGCTGTTACTCTGTTCTACAAAAACATATTTTTGTGTGCCCTTTTATAGTAACTGGAGGTCGCCTAGTTGACAACATTTGACCAATTTTTAGGTTCGAACTTTAATAAGATTATTTTGCAACGAAAATATTATGTAAAAGAGATGTTTGATTTTGGGCCATCTCTATGTACACTGCAAAGGTAAATAGGAAAAAATATGAGAATTTCATAAAAATACAAAAAATTAATTTGAAAAATTTCATACACCTCCGTTTGCACATTTTTTTTACATAGATTTGGTCACTGAATACAGAAACGTATCTTTTTTTTTCTCGAGAAAGCTCTTGTTGAATAATAATAATACCTAATATGGAATTATCGTATCTAATTATGAAACCCTGTGCAATTGATCAAAATTCAAAAACGACAATTTTGTGTATGTATTTAAAAAATTTTACAATATTTACCTGAATTTATAACTTACAAAATTCTTTGCTTTAGTAAGATTTTACTTAATATTGCACTTATTTAATAGCGGTTGTTGAGCAAACTACTGAACAGATTTTGATGAAATTTAGTAAAGTAGAAGGCAGTTAAAGCTCTATAGTCTAGATCAACACATAGGCTCTATTCCAAAATATTACAGCATTCCTGTGCTACACAGTATTTACTAGAGTGGAGCCGCGGGAAAAAGTAGTAAAACAATAATCTTGATATAGGTCCGGTAGACCCCTTGGCAACGTCAGGAACAAAAGACCACGTCGATAGCGATACGTTAGCGCAGTAAGGCGTTCCCGTAACAAGATAATAAATAACGGAACCTGTGGTACGCCGTACGTGCTGTGGATGAGGTGGTACAGAATAAAATAGTCGGGCTATTTTATATTTGTGATTAAAATGCCTAAGGCTACTTTTTATTTTGAACTAGCTTTTGCCCGCGACTTCGTCCGCGTGGAGTTCGGTTTCCATACAACAATTTAATCCCTTTTTTTACCCCCTTAGGAGGCGAATTTTCTAAAATCTTTTCTTAGCAGATGCCTACGTCATTACAATTATCTGTATGCCAAATTTCAGCGAAATCCGTTCAGTAGTTTCGGCTGTGCGTTGATAGATGAGTCAGTCAGGTTTGCCTTTTATATATATAATATGATTTTTAACTATATGGAAATAAAAGATATAATTTGTTGAAAATAAAAAAGATAAATATTTATCGGTAAATCAGGATCAAAAATAGTTAATATAGGCTTTTGGCACATTAAGTTTTTAATCAACTGAAAAGATTCTTCACACTTTTTTGACCAAACAAATTGTTGCCCTTTTCTCAATAAGTTATGTAAAGGATCTAAAATGATTGATATATTTGGTATATATTTACCATAAAAATTGATTTTTCCTAAAAATTGACGTACGTTCTTTTGCGTCTTTGGTATAGGAAAATCTTTTATTGCAATTAAATTATCTTTCAAAGGAGTTATCGTGTTGTCCTTAATTATATGACCAAGGTACTTTACTGAATCTTGTGCAAAGTTACATTTTGAAAATTTTAGTCTAAATCCTTCTTTTGATATTGCTTCTAGTAGTAATGATAAATGAGTAATATGTTCTTGAAACGTCTTAGAAAATATCAAAATGTCATCAATATAATTTACAGTAAAGTTCGATAGTTTGTGTTTCCTTATGATATTGCTTAATACTCTCTGAAAAATCGCTGGTGACGTTTTTAATCCAAAGGGTAGGCAGGTCCATTGAAAATGTCCATCTTGAGTTACAAAGGCTGTTTTATGTCTGTCTTCAATTTTGAGCGGGATTGACCAAAATGCCGAATTAACATCAAGTGTTGTGAAGTATTTACAATTTCGAGTTTTCACCACTAAGTCTTCTATTAAGGGAAACGGTTGTGATTGTGGTATTACAATTTTATTTAAATCTCGGAAATCAATACATAATCTGGATTTCCGTCCGTCTTCTTTTTTATATGCCAGAGTAACAGGTGCTGCAAAAGGACTATATGATTCTTCAATTAAATTTTCTTCTAATAATTTAGCCACCTGCATTTCTATCTCTTTTTTATCCCCTATACAACATCTATATGGTCTTTTAGCGCAGTACCTATCGACCAATAAATCAATATGTGCTTCGTAATCTTTTACTTTACCAACATCGTACTTGCCTGTCGCGAAAAGTGATTTATATTTTGATATAAGATTATCAATATCATTCTGTTGATCCACATTAAGGTGATTCACCATAATAGTAAAGTCTTTTTCCTCTAGGTGTTCGTTAAAATTAATTTCATATTTTTTGTTTGCTTTGTCAAAATTGGTTGTTCTATAAAATGTCTTTGTTTTATAATATGTCTTATTCTCCTTAAACGGAATACTTTGTTTTATTTCCAAGTATTCATCTTGAACAAGATGAAATTTTTTTATTATGTCTAATCCAATCAAAAAATCGTAATCGAAAGTTTCTGCGTCTATGACAAATACATTGACATCTCTCTCTATATCGAAAATCTTTATTTTGAGAGTTATCATACCAACACTCTTTTTAACGCCATTAATCGTCTTGAGGTTCGCATTTATACCGTCCTTATTATTTTGAGTACCTTTAATTGACAAAATTTTGGAATTTACTAAGGACACATTCGAACCTGAATCATAGATCCCTTTTATTTTTAAGGAGTCATTTAATTCAACTTCAATTTTGATTAACGGCGGGATATCAAGTTTTTTGGATTGATTTCATTTAGTTCAACTTCTAACTCTGAATTGTTAACGTTTCTTATTGGATATCTGTTTTCTCCTACTGCTTGTGAGCTTCTTGTATTCTTATTTTGTTTCTCTGATTCATTGTCAGCATTCCTTCTAAAGTTGTTTTGAAAATTCTTTCTGGTAACTAAATATTCTAGACCTCTTACTTGGTTAAATAAATCTTCTGTTGTTCTTAAAATATTTCTATCAATTTTATTTATCACAAATATAGGTAATCCCGTTGCAATTAAATCAATCAATGTACAAACATCAATGTTTTTGTTCACTTCCAATAAAAGTCTCTCCTTTTTCAAGGCATAGTCTAATAAATAACCTTGTCTGTAATGAAATAAAATTGCATACCTGACTGGTGACCAACCTCTGTCAGCATAAGTTTCACAGAAACATTCTTTCCATGTTTTCCATTCCGAATTAATTGTATATTTAATCATCATGGAGGTATACCAGTCTAGGTCTTCTAAAAATGCTCTTATAATCTCAATTTTCTTTGCATCTTCAACAATTGATAAGCGTGAACATTCCTCTTCAAATCTATTCATCCATTGAGATGCATTAGATGTCCTCCTGTTAAACTTTTCCAAAATAAATTTGTCTACTACATTTCCCGAAATTTGTGGTTTATTTGATTCCGTGCATTTATGTAATAATTCTGTCAAAGACTCTTCCAAAATTCCTATATGCTGTGGTGCTCTTTCAAATTTTGAAGTTATTTCCTCTAAAAAATATCCGTTAAATTGAATGTTTCCATCGTCATCTATATAGGTATCATGTATTTCTTGTGTCATTGTTATCCATACTTGCCTTCTCTCATGCCTTTTCTTCAATGTTTTTTTTATATTTTCAAATACTCGCGTCTTTAGAACAGCATCATGAAATTTAGCTGGTTGTAATTCTTCCGGAATCGAGTATGTTCTATTATCAGCATCAGTAATCGAAGTTAAGCATATAATATTAGTTTTTGGATCATCACTTGCCTTTACCACAAATTCGAATCTCAGTTTTTCCATTGTTCACAAGTTATAGCGAAAATGTTGTTTTATAATATGATTTTTAACTATATGGAAATAAAAGATAATGTGTTGCTTTACAACTAAAGAAACAACATTTAATGCTAATATTTCGCAAATATTTTCAAACATAAATTATTCATATGAATCACAATATAAAAGTCTGTGAAGTATTTCCTGTCAAGACAAAAAAGAGTATCAAGGAGGAGCAATGAGGTTACATATATTTAAGAAAACATAGGTGAAACATTAAACTGGCTAAATGTTTTTCACTACGCAGTAAAAATGTAAAATTTACGCTCTTCCAGGTTAGGAATTAGGATCCTACAATCAAAATATTAATTTGACTTTTCCTAGTTTACGTTTTTTATATTTTAACCGTCCTATCGTCTAGAGTTTGCGAGCTGTTTTACGTTTTTTTAAGATTTTTATATATTATGACGTTATGCAAAATCAATAGTGGTAATCGGACTATTTTTTTTTATTAGATAAATGAATAGTACTCTTAAATATGAGTAACTTCTCAGAAGAAACCGTATATCAAAAGTCAATATTTTCAAAGGTACAGCTATTTTTATAAAAAACTAGCTTTTGCCCGCGGCTCCGCCCGCGAGAAATGAGGTTTTTTGGCCACTCCCGACTGTACTCTAAGTTAAATCTGTATGTTCCTTATCTTACGTTCTCTCTTTAATTACTAATTGTTTGTCTGAAGCACTATCATACCATATTTCATTTAAATGGTTTAAACTCTTTAGCTATGAAAGACATTAAAAAAATATACACAATAGTACATTATCCCTCGGGAACACTATTATATATCTTTTTGGGATAAAAAGTAGACTGCACGTTTGTCCAAAGCATAAACCACTACCATACAAAATTTCATTCAAATCAATTCAAACTTTTAGCAGTAAAAGACAGTCAAAGTACACACAATAATACATTATCCCTCGGGAAGACTCTATCTTTTTGGGATAAAAAGTACACTGCGCGTTTGTCCAAAGCATAAACCACTGCCATACCAAATTTCATTAAATTCAATTCAACCGTTTAGCAGTAAAAGACAGTCAAAGTACACACAATAATAATAAATTATCCCTCGGGAACACCGCACATTTTTGGGACAAAAAGTATCCTATGTCCTTTCCCAGGAATCAAACTATCTCTGTACCAAATTTCATCAAAATCGGTTCAGCGGTTAAAGCGTGAAGAGGTAACAGACAGACAGACAGACACCCTTTCGCATTTATAATATTATAGTATGGATGTACACAAATAAAAACATTATCCCTCGGGCACACTGTATATTTTTGGGATAAAAAGTAGACTGCGCGTTTGTCCAAAGCATAAACCACTGCCATACCAAATTTCATTCAAATCAATTCAACCGTTTAGCAGTAAAAGACAGTCAAAGTACACACAATAATAATACATTATCCCTCGGGAACACCGCAAATTTTTGGGACAAAAAGTATCCTATGTCCTTTCCCAGGACTCAAAGTATCTCTGTACCAAATTTCATCAAAATCGGTTCAGCGGTTAAAGCGTGAAGAGGTAACAGACAGACAGACAGACAGACACACTTTCGCATTTATAATATTATTATAAAGTATGGATTTCGCGAGCCTCCTAAAAACGCTCCATACTAAAGTCGACCTACAAATGACGTCACTTGTAGGTTATAGTATATGAAGTAGTATATGAAGTATATGGCCGCAGGAATATATTTGTAAATATCTCCGATATTTGTGCGTTTAAGTTCATACTTACCATAATGAATGTTTTTGTATATGATGTGAGTAAACTAATGATGTAGGTTTTGTTTACCAATTTCGCAAAAAAAAAAATTTTTTTGGTATAAAGACTCGCGTAATTTTGTATACAAATCGCTGTATCTTTGAAAATATTGACTTTTGATATACGGTTTCTTCTGAGAAGTTACTCATATTTAAGAGTACTATTCATTTATGCAATAAAAAAACATCAGTCCGCTTGCCTATTACATAAACTTTGGGCACCTAATTTCCTGCTTATTTAAAGATGTTTACTCAGAAAATTCATACAAATTAAACTAACATTGCACAACTTACGACACTGATCAGCTGTATCATCAGACTTCAAAATAATTTTAATAATATTAATTACAATCAATTAAAGTTTACGTAAAACATTTTGAATTTGCTATAAAATAATATGATACTGTTGTTTTAAAACTGACTGAAGGACTTTGTAGTTTGTACCCATAGGTATCAATAAATAAAAAATATTCTGCTAATGTATGATTTGTGTATGATTCATCTAACGTTGTGCTAAGTGATCTTTTTAGACCCCTAGGTGTTAATTACCTTTTCAGCGCCGTATATTCATACACACTAGATTATATTTCTTCATTTTTTCTGACTAAAGACTGTTTGCGTTACACAGACAGTAAATCATTTCTCAGTTTCCGAAATTTATTTCACAAAACGTTTTATGCCTACTTTACCACATCCAAAACTTTGTCGCGCATTGCAATCATTAATTACGTTGTTCGTTCTATTCGGTGGCGCCATTTCTTTGGTACCCCGGCCACCCCACCGCGACTTACCCATGATATGTTGCACTGCCGTTCTAACGTAGTATATGAAAATCCACAGATAAATCGCTAACTTTGATTGCATTTGAAATACGAACGCCAAAACGAAAAAAATTAAATTAGAAATGGCGGACAGTAAGAATGACAAACAAAAAGACGGTTTAGCGGACGGACAGAGAGAAATTATAACTGTTAGGATTCTTTTTAATATTATACATCTATTCTGTTAGGTAATTATTATTTTATATGAATTGTAGATAAATTAAGACTGTTCTTTTAAATAAAGTAAAAAAAAATCCAGAAATAATTAGATATTCTTTGTGGCTAATTGTCTTTTTCAAAATCAATAACCTTTTAACAATTAAAAAAATTGTGAAAGTTGAAAGAACTCTGGACAACGAGCCGTGTCTTGCTTCATCTTGTGTCTCTTTATTTCAGAATAATTAAAAATAAATAAAGTTCAATTTTACTAACAGAATAATTATATAACTACACAATTAATTTAAATAATAAGCATGCATTCGTCACATTGTCGGCGGCAGGCTGTTGTAATTATTTGCGGCCAGTAATTTGTTGATCACAGGCCATAGCCATTTTGGCCAACTTTAGGGTTAGGCCACGCGTCGTTTCACTACTAATTGCGGTCTCACGCCTAACCCTTGTTCTGCCAGCAGGGCTGGCACTGCAGGTCCTATTACTAAAACAGAGTGATAGCGGTAGCTGATAAGCAACCCTGACATGACCATAAAGGTGTTCAAAGGACACCCTTAAAATTGTCTTAGATACGTGTGTCTAATTTACCATAGTTTACCATAATATTGTTACGTGTTAGGGTTCCAAGGATTTGGAGAGAAAGACCTGCTGACTCTTTTGGAGACTTTATTCACTAGCACTAGGTCAAACACTAAGCACTAGGTCCAAACACTAAGCACTAGGTCCAAACACTAAGCACTAAGTCAAAACACTAAGCACTAACGATCTCCTAGGTCGTAGCAAGTCGTAGGTTTCACTCGTATCACGATGCGTGGCTCTCCCACAGTTACACGTATGTGCGCGTACGCACGATTCATCGGCTCTGAGGGGCAATTCTGCTAAATAAAGCCTGCATTAATACAATTACAATCAAGTCCCGATACGCTTATACTCCCAATAGGTGTTTTTATGAACGTTAAACCAACGTGAAAAGCGCTCTGATTGGTCGAAACGTCATAAAATCCGTTCATCGTAACATAACGCTACACTTTCAATCCAAACAAAGTAAAATTGACTGTTTAAATTATCTATTTTAAATACGAGAATTGAGGTTCTGTTATACGATTTTGATGTTAGTTCCGAGCCACAACTTGATCGACTTTCCAAATTTACAATTGAGTAAATAACAAATCAATTTAATAGGCAATTAAAAGTCTAAATAAACGCACACTTGTCTTCCAACATCAAAGTGTCAGCCCTGCGGCGAGTTTTCGCTCAATTAGTTTCACTTTACTATCGATAATAATTAAAGGCTCCTTTTGTTCTTCACCCGTGAAACCTTTGATCGAGTATGCTTTGGACACAGAAATTCGGGTAATTGACTTTTGTCTAACCATAAAAATTGCCTACTATAATGAATACCCGGTTTCTGAGATGAATTTGTCTCTATTTAAGACGTGGTAGAGCCATGCTTTGGCACGAATGGGCCGGCTCGACCGGAGAAATACCACGGGCTCACAGAAAACCGGCGTGAAACAGCGTTTGCGCTGTGTTTCGCCGAGTGAGTGAGTTTACCGGAGGCCCAATCCCCTACCCTATTCCCTTCCCTACCCTCCCCTATTACCTCTTAAAAGACCCGGCAACGCACTTGCAGCTCTTCTGATGCTGCGAGTGTCCATGGGCGACGGAAGTTGCTTTCCATCTGGTGACCCGTTTGCTCGTTTGCCCCCTTATTTCATAAAAAAAAAAGTATATCTATTTAGTACCTACCTTGGAGAGAGCTTTGCGCGTAATTTTTGTAGAAAGATAAAATTATGTATCTATATACTCGTATTATATAAAAATTGACTGATCTATCAACGCACAGGCCAAACCCTTAAGGCTATAAATTTTAAATTTTGCACACGTATTTCTCATAATATGACGTAGATCCATTAAGGATGGATTTTTCAAAATTCAACTCAACTCAAGGTTTCAAATTCATGCAGGCGAAGCTGCGGGCGATTAATGCTAGTTTAAAATATAATAAAAAATGTTAAAAAAATATATAATAATTATAGAGAATCACATAAATATTCTTCTGACCGAGATTCGAACCCAAATCACCAATTTGCTAACAACGCAAAAATTCTAGCGCTATCTAAGCCACCAACTGGATTTGACATTTAAAATTTAAAACTCATATCTTATTACGCGACGAAAGAAAAAACATATTATTTGAAAATGAGCAGTTTCCCAGGGATAAGATCAAGCTAGATCGACTTTTCTTTCCCCAAACTCCCTGCATAGTAAATTTCAATATAATACTTGCGGCCGTTCCGAGATTCCGATTATATAAATACAAGATTAGCTTGTTTAAAGTTTAGCGATTTTGGTTCCATAACTTATGTGAATAGGCAATCGGACAATTTTTTTTTGCATAAATGAATAGTACTCTTAAATATGAGTAACTTCTCAGAAGAAACCGTATATCAAAAGTGAATATTTTCAAAGGTACAGCGATTTGTATAAAAAATTTCGCGAGCCTCCTAAAAACGCTCCATACTAAAGTCGACCTTAAAATGACGTCACTTGTATATGAAGTAGTATATGAAGTATATGGCCGCAGGAATATATTTGTAAATATCTCCGATATTTGTGCGTTTAAGTTCATACTTACCATAATGAATGTTTTTGTATATGATGTGAGTAAACTAATGATGTAGGTTTTGTTTACCAATTTCGCAAAAAAAAAAATTTTTTTTGGTATAAAGACTCGCGAAATTTTGTATACAAATCGCTTTACCTTTGAAAATATTGACTTTTGATATACGGTTTCTTCTGAGAAGTTACTCATATTTAAGAGTACTATTCATTTATGCAATAAAAAAAATCAGTCCGCTTGCCTATTGCTTAAGCGAACAACAAAGTACAATAGGCTGCTAGAAAGTAGCCGAAACGTCGGAAAAAATGTAAGTCCGTAAGTGTTTAAAACAAAGTACAATAAACTAAGTTTTACTTAGCTGACTGTAAATTCCACGTCGCATATACTTCTGCGTGTCTATTTGAACACCTAATAATATTGTACTCCTTTTTGTAAGTTGGTAAATAACCACAAAATTGTATAACATCGTGCAATAAGTTACAAGGATCCCCATCTCGGGATGTTTCAATTATATCTCGGTTTATCTGACCGCGGGATCGGGGACTGGTCACGCGCCGAGATCTACGCGCGATAATGTAACTTCTGAAGTTTTGCGTAGTCTTGTTGCAGGAATTATATTAGGGTTTATATCTTGTGTATTTTCGTAGCATAGGGATAATATCTAAAGGTTCACAATCTTCAAATAAGCGTCGGGATAGCTTATTCGGAAGTTTGTATCGAGCAAGCCACAAACGGTAACGAAATCGACCGAAAAACAGCCAATTTATGTAAAATTTTAACTACGCGCCCATAACACGTTTTCAGCAGTGAATTAAAAGTGCTATTGTATAGATAAACTACCGATAAAAAACTTCAGAACAATATTCTGGTTAAGCTTGCTTACTATCAGGGAATTCAATACATTAGCCGGGCATAATTTGTTCGTACTACGGTCTTATTATGATACCAATACGACAATTGTATTGTGACTGCGTGCCGTCCTTATAATACAAATATAATATGGGAACACTCTACCTACTTATGAATTCGATTCCCTGATAGTACATATTCAAATGAATCATTAGATTAGTTTAAGCTCTATTGATGAAATAATTAATCTTACTTGTGTCATCCAGTATCCACGTCAACTGCAAAATATAAAGTTCAAAATGCTTTCTTGCAATTAAGCTTGGGTCTCTTATAGTTTTCTCAAACTACTACCATACCAAATTTCATCAAAATTCGTTCAATAGTTTATGCGTGAAAGAGTAAGAAACGTGGACGTTTCTTACTCTTTCCGTATGGATATCCATCGATCCCTCCTTCCATGTATATCCATCCTTCCATCCTCACAAACTTTCACATTTATAAAGTAAAGTACGATTTTGGTCAACCAGGTATAAAGAATATTCTTCCAACTTATTCAATTAATACCACAGAACACAATAAAGTTATAATAAAGAAAGTTGTAACAATTAAAGTTGTTTGGACCGCCACCGCTCCGCGCTACGCTAACAACTAGGAGTTCGTTAATCACAGGTAAACTCTTGTTTCTCGTCAGCGGTCTCTGGTATCATTTAGCGCTATATACAATGGGGGCAATTGAATTAATGTACCATTATTTATTGAGTTATTTTAGATACAAAACTTGTAACAGGGATTTGGAGAATTGTTGATAGTTAAATGAATTTGGGACATAACAATGCACAAATGAATATTCTCAGATTTTGTTTTAATTAATGTAAGAAAAATGAATAAAAAACGTGCGTCAATAAATTATAAAAAAAACTAGATACAAATTTAATTAAAATTTGTAAAAAAAAATTAATAACTAGTTAAATAACATTATAAATAACTTATTTATGTTTATTTTATTTTTTTAGAAAACCTACTGAGAGCCTAATAAAATATGATAACATTAATAATATTTAACTCAGAAATAAAACGTCAATAACAAGTTTTCACTTATACATAGCAGGCACGCAATTATAAAGAACATGCATATTTTTTTATTGATTTTTCGAAAAGTACTTAATAAGCCATAAAATATTCTTTGCAATGGCATATCTACGATTGACCGTTGACGAAATATAGATCACAAAAGTGAGATCGTTGGAGAGCATCAAAAACGCTCTAAGTATACAAAATATGTAGCACGAGTGATCAGAGAGTCACTGCTCTTGAAAATGTATGAAAATGTATTTATAAAAATTGATTTTACTAACTTAAATATTGCGTTTATGTAAATCATTGTCATAACAAAAAATGTCACAAATAATATTTAAAGGCTTTGAACAGTAATTTTCGTTTTGCGATCAGAGTAAAAAAAAATCGTCGATTTTTTAAATCGTGTACTTTTTAATATAGCTCTGATTAATTTGTATTTCTCGGTCCATATTTATGTTACCTTTCGAAAAATATAAGAATTTTGCTGATTTAAAACAACTGTACGTTCCCTATTCTCCTATTCCATTATCAACCTGAAACATAATTAACTTTTTACTATCTGTAGTAAAGAGCCGACGAATTTTATTGTTAGATGGAATTATTTTATCGATTGTAATAAACCTGAGTGTTAGGGCTCGCTTGAGTGCTGAACATTTGATGTGAATACCACATTATACGAGCTTTAGAACACGATTTCTCAGTGTCTATACAAATGTCACATGCCGGCCATTTAGTTATTAAACTAACTTTAAACCTAGTTTTGATAATATTTAAACGTCATTTTACAGTGGAGTAAAAATATAATATTACTAGCTGATGCCCGCGGCTCCGCCCGCGTAAGTACAGTAACCCACGGGAACCGTATAAGTCATGCGATAAAGTAGCCTATGTCCTTTTTTGTGGTCTACTTTATATCTGTGCCAAATTCCATGATAATCGGTTGAGTAGTTTTTACGCGAAACTGTAAATTAAGTATCCGTAGGGAACCGTGCATTTCCCCGCAATAAAAAGTAACCTATGTCCTTTCTCAGGCTTTAGACTATATGTGTACCAAATTTCAATTAAATCGGTTCAGTAGTTTTGGCGTGAAATATGGACAAACATACACACCTTCCCATTTATAAAATTAGTATGGGTACTTACGTACAGAGAAACAGCTTTCACAGAACGATCCAAATCGATTAAAAATTTGAACATTTTGACGTTCCCTTCAACGGCCCACAATTGTAGACACATCATATGCTTGAAGTAGTGCAATCATTTGAAGCTATGTAGCTGTTTATCTGGTCCTCTTTCTTTAATCAGTGATTTTACGTAGTTACTCATTCCAAACTTTCCAAAGGCATATAGAGCTATAATAATGTACCTGGGTCGATCAACTTTTATTGGTCCGACGGTACACGCATCATGTCCCTGAACGATAATTAATAAATATTAAATCATAAAGAGTTAAATTGGTTTTAATTATATTCCTTTTAATATTTTCTAGCATTATTGTGAACAATATTTTACTTGTTTTATTAATTTGTGCGTAGTTTCATGGTTGTCCAAGAGACTAAATGCAATTTTCCAGTACTATCACATTTGTCCCCAAGCCACAATGCATTAAGAAACTTCGCATCACGAAAAACATACTATCACGACCATAAATACCAAATACACTTCTTGTTTCAGTTCATAATTATTGACATCAAAACATACAAACAATTTTTTTTTATTGGATATAATACGATTTTCAGGCACTTTACTTTTGTCCCCATAAATCACCTACATGGCGCAGGTCTAACGGACAACCGTAATTTAGTTATGTAACCAAAACACAGTGGCGCGGTAGACTCCTAAACAACAAGCCAAATACAATAGTTAACTGTCGGGCTCAAACGCCATTTTGATTTGTATAAAATCACGGCGACAGTCGTCCAGAGCGACGTTGGTGAGTGTGGGTGGCTTTTTTGTCAGTCCGTCGGACAACTGTGGTTAAAACGTAAGTACTTGATGCATTGTTATCAATTATACTACACGAGATGCGCTTTCGTCTATATTTTAGTGTGAGCTGAGATAAATATATAAAATAACAATAGTATTTGCTTGGCGGCTCAAAATTTTAAAAATGTCCCGCGGACAACCAGTCACTTGGACAACCAAAGTGGTTGTCCCATGGACAATTTGGTTGTCCCTAGGACAATAATTATTTAAAACTTACTTAAACAGTTAAATAGTTCATGTTTTGTTTATTACTCGGCTGTTTCGGGAATACATTTTTATTACGCGATTTTATGTCTAGTTTAATTGTAATTTTTACATTTTTAGATAAGACAATGGGATTGTCGGAGAAAGAAAAGTCAAGACGCTATCTAGAAAGGCTTAAAGCAGACCCAGATAAATTGGCTGAACGGAAAAGAAAAAAAAAGAGAAAGTTATCACAAAAATAAAAGATGGTGCTCATTATCATTTGGACAAACAAATAATGTCCCATGGACAACCAAATATGTCTTCTGGACAACTAAGATGTCCCCATATGAAAATCACATTATACTTCATTTATTCAGTTTTATCGAGAATCAGTTCATTTTAATTTAGTAAAATCAATAATACAATACGTAACAACCTCGCCTTAATGGTTTTTTGATAAAAAAATATCACTATTTCCGCTTTACTTAATTTTTTTTATATATGAAACATAATTTGGTTGTCCAGAAGACATCATTCGTTTCAATTTTAATAAAAATATTTCGTATTTTGGGTGTACATAGAACAAATATCAAAATATTATTTATTATTTAATATTAGAAAAATTTGTTTTAATTCTTAAGGGCATTTAACATTTAAAAAAGTACTACTGTGTAAGTTGTCCAAAGGACATTATTTCCCGTGAAAAGATCGGTTAGTGAAGTTAAATCCACAAATGTATTTAATCAACATCACTGCTGCTTATATAATCTTAATCTACGAAGAATCCTCTTCTAAATGAAATAGTAAAATGCTGAAAATGAAGCAAAAAAAATAAATAGGAGAAAATTATGCTCGGGACCTTTAAAAATTGATTGACCCACCTACATAGGTCATAATGACCCATTCGCGGACGGATACGTTACGGATAATTTCGAATTTTCAATCGAGTCTAAAGTAGGGTTGTGGCGTCTAAATTTTGTATTTAACATTTGAAATTATTCAATTATTATTTAAAAATAAAATTAAATAAAAATAAATATATCTTGAAAATAAAATTCTTATCCAAAATTCGAAATAATTCGAATGCGGATAATTCGAAGTAATTAAATATATGTACTCGGTATATGGTTGGATACTCAAAGACTCGGTATAATATTATTTTATTTATGATCGTATCCGTATTTTCATATCCACATCCACAAATTTTCATATCCACAACATCATAAAATTGTGTAATATACCTAAATAAGTATAATAATTAGTTTTTGATGTCTCAAATGTTTGATATGAATGTGCCATGTACTCACGGCCAATTATTGACAAATTGAAGCGGATTATGCAATAATTAAAAATGATTGACATGATTAACAATAATGATGGTAATAAGTATCGACGCTGTACTTACATGCTGGACCATGAGTGTGACTTTATATCATATTATTATTATAGTATGCCATTGGTCTCCCCAGACTAAAATAATGTATTTAGTCATTACTAACATAACACCAAAAAATACATTATCTTGTTGCAATCAAACTCACATGGATTTACTGGTACTTCCACCACAACTACAAAGTCCCCAGGGTCTATCCATCATGGGGTCTTAATTGAGTAATGGCTGATGCGACAGCCTGATGGATGAGATCATGGTCGCTAAATATGACTGATCGAGACCTTTGTGCATAGCTTTACTTATATTTAGGTCTTTCGACGACTAATGTTTAAGTGTCTTGAATGGTTTGTGGATTTGAACGATTTTTTTAACTTTCTAAAACTGTGTCATGAAAGAACCGATTCGTGGTGAAATTCACATTTTTTGAAATACGTACTTACTCAATAATTTGTATTTATTACCTCGGATATAAAATTTTATTGAAATCGGTGCACATTTAAAGATTTTTCATACTAACTTTCCACCCCACTAAAGAATTTTCCAAAATCCCTTCTACATTGTAAATTAAAACTACTGTCCAAATCTACCATTAACCATTACAGCTGTGCGTATGTATATGTAAGTCAGTTAGTGCTTTTTGATGAAATTTGGCACATATATAGAATAGACCACGGGGAAGGACAGGCTACTTTTTATTATGACAGGTACGGGCACATTATATGTCGGGGCGCAGCGCAAAAATGCGCTCCTTACATTTTAAACGAACTATTGGCTATCGCTTACTTTGCCGGACCGCAGCGGGCCGCATCACTCTGCTGCGTATTTTGGTTCATGCGATGCGGCCCGACCCGCCCCGCTGCGGCTCGAGTGTGCTATAGAAAGCAGCGGGAAAGTGTGGTATGAAAAGCATTTTTGTATTAGTTGTACATAGTCTAGCAACATACAAAAAAAAGATAACTCTTCCTTGAAACTCTCGATAAACTACAATTACACGAACTTCTTTGCGGAATACCACGGAATATATAAAATAAATAATAAAAATAATAAAAAAACCCGACTTAAAAAAAAGACATGTACCTAAGCAACGCACTAAAAAGACCGAAACAAGGTTGAGAAAACACACTACACTATGAGCTGAATGTCTAAGTAAAATAATTGACGTTATGTATGGGAGCAGGCGGGACCCATTCGCAAATTATAAATCGTACAAAAATATATGGGTCCCGCCTGCTAACAAACATAACGTCAATTATTTTACTTAGACTTCGCGGAGCACACTAACCAAAATTGGCCCGACTCGGACCAATTCGAGTCTTCATTTTTACGCGTTTATAACGTATCTACCTCTTATTAATATTATATAATATCTATGATTGCTTTATAACTTGGAGAATTGAAAAATGCACTCACGACTCGAAAATATTAAACAAGTCGCACTGCGTCTATAAAGTGAAACAAAACGCTAAGGCTGTATTCTGCAACAAACATCCGATCATACTGGGCGCATCAGGAAAGTGGGATTGCCTCAATTTGTACCTCTCACGTATTGCTCCAGGGGGGTTGTGATTATTATATTGTAAGATTTTTACTTAGCCAATGATATATAATTATATCAAAACTACATACAATGATGGCTAGATGATAATATGTTATTTATTTTTTTTTTTTTATGAAATAAGGGGGCAAACGAGCAAACGGGTCACCTGATGGAAAGCAACTTCCGTCGCCCATGGACACTCGCAGCATCAGAAGAGCTGCAAGTGCGTTGCCGGCCTTTTAAGAGGGAATAGGGTAATAGGGGAGTGTAGGGAAGGGAATAGGGTAGGGGATTGGGCCTCCGGTAAACTCACTCACTCGGCGAAACACAGCGCAAACGCTGTTTCACGCCGGTTTTCTGTGAGCCCGTGGTATTTCTCCGGTCGAGCCGGCCCATTCGTGCCGAAGCATGGCTCTACCACGTATAAACAAAAAGTTATTAAATTTTAAGTAATCGCCGAAGTTCCAAGCGTACTTATGATTCTTTTCTTCAAATCTTTAGTTATAATTAAAAACTAAAAGAAAAGATGAAATCTCTTAGGAACTGTACATTTCCGTAATAAAAAGTAGCATAATATGTCATGCCCCGTGCTCTATTCTATACCTGTGCCAAATTCCATCAAAATCGGACCAGTAGTTTCGGAGACTATTCAATGAAAAAAACAAACACGAACAAATAATATAGTATAGTATAAATTAATAATACATTGGTATTGGTAAAGTAAATAAAAGGATGAGATTCTCTTACTTTAATTCGCAAAGGAAATTAGAAAATTTCTCGTATTTTTTTTTTATTTTAATTCTTATCTTTTAAATTACAAATAGCCCATTCTTGCAATGATGATGTACACTTTTATCTCTTTACTTTACGACTAATAAAAAGCTTGTCACAGGCTTGCTATGAAAATATTAAGACGAATTTAAGTGATAGTAAAAAGTTTTAAAGTACCAGTAAAGTTTAAAACCGTACTTGACAATAAACTTGTGGTTACGCCCCTGATAATTTTCGAAAGATGTTTGTTAGCTTGTCAACATCTTTCAATAATAAAAGTGAACTTTGTAAACCTACTTTAATGTTCAAATAAAAAATAATGTATTCTTAAATAAACATCATCTCTTAAATGTAACTCTTACCGAAGATTATTTTCAAAATGTAAAAATATTGTGTATAAAATGAGTCATTTTAAAATTATGCTGGAATAACTTTTCAGTATTATTTTAAATTTAAAATTATCTTTCTAATGTTCACTAATCCTGTAATGATTATCTTGCCAAATATTAGCAATTTTCAAGCTTTTAAGTTCTAATAGGAATGATTTTATTTTCTTTATAAACCTTTAGTTTACACCCCGTCGCCCCGACGACAGGCGAACCGGCGCTGCATTTTTAAGATTGAACTTTATACCTACATTACACAAAAAGATTATACTTTTCATAAGACATCAGTCATTCACTGCACATGAGACATTACGAACAATAATAATAATAATATCTATGGACGTTAACATCATGTCAATCTGGTCCCGTGGTAAGTTCTCGAAGTAACAGCTTTCTTAAATATACAGCGTCGCGTCGTTTCGTGTCGGTGTAAATGACCCTTACGAAATAAGATGACAAAACACAATAATATGAAAATCCTTACACAACGCACTCAGTAACTGTATCTACTTAATTCATACATATGTATAACATATATTATTAGTTTATTACACTTGTTATAAAATTCTTTATACAACGCTCTCGTATATCTAAACATATTTTGAATACACGCAACGTTTAACATTCAAATTGACGAGGAATTTTCAGTCAATTCTCCGGGAATTTCTGTGTCAATTAAACGTGAAAATTGATATTCAAGAAGCGGGGAAACAATTAGAATTTTCGGGAACGGATAATGATATGAGTTAGCGATGTGTGCGACTCATTCAAATGTTACATCGAAATAACAATACACTTCGAAATAAATTGTTGAAAAATAAATATTACACATTTGTTATTTTAGAAAATTTTAATTGAAGAACACACGAATAACTTATTTTCTTTTAACTTTACTTTAAGACATCTGAACCCTTTCTCGTGAGTCACTTAAACTTTATTTTTATTGAATTAAAAATGAAAAGTTTTAATCTCATATACTGATTTTTGAAGTTTCGACCAATCAATACAATACATTGTTAGTCTATCGAATGACGGTTCTTTACGTTAGTAATATTATATAAATACTTTGTTATTATAACTCTATTCCTATCGGCTTCACTTATCACTTACCTTATTTTAAATACTGAGAATATATATAGGGTAAATACGCCAAACGTCGGCCCCCCTCCAATCCTCGGCCGTCTGCACATTTTCAGCTTGCATTCATTCAAAAGGTAATTATGTGGTAATTTTGTCACTGAAATTGCAAGTTTAGTTCATACTCTTTAAGTGCAAACCGTTACTATCCGATTACGTCACTTGCTCTTCGCACACTGAGCGTCAATAGCGATAGCGCCGTTGAAGCATTGAAGTTCGTAGTTAAAGCAGCTTACTTGCTGTAAATTCCCACGATTCGGGGATTGATATTACAAGGGTAAGACATTTCTTTTTTTGGTATTTTAGCATTGCTATCACAAAAAAGTTATTTTTACTATATTTTGAGATAGTTTTTTCAACGTTTTGCGTATTGGTTTTAGGGAAAAATAGGGGGCCGCCATTAGAATACCAGCTTCGACTGAAAATCGGAATCTCGGCCGGGGCCGACTTAAGGTAAATTCAGTATGTTTTATAAAGTCCAATACTACGAATTCCACTGTCTTAGTAGTCAAATTTGTAACGCTTTTATGTTAATAAATCTATTTATCGTTCAATCGCCAAATACCGGCCGGGGTGGTATTAGCTGAATCTCGAGAATTAAGCTATACGAAACAGGGTCCGACTTTGGAAATATTAAAGATCGTAATGTCGGCCAGCCTAAGAATCGAGTGCTACTGTACAGGCTCATTACTTTTGTGTTTTTCATTGTTTGTGTAGGTACTGGGTAGTCATTTTTCAATTTATTTATCAAACTTACAGTCTCAAAATTGAATTATGTATTATTATAATTTATTAATATTATAACAGGTTACACCCTATGCCCGGCCGACATTTGGGAAAAACGCGACCGACCATTGGGCCGTGAACGGCCGACTTTAAGGTTTTTTCGTTTTCGCCGCATTTAAACCTTAATACTTTTTCCGTTTAGTGCAAATGTCAACCATATGCCTATAAATACGTTATAAAATAGATTTATCAACCTGTCTAAAACCGTATAACAAGCTTTCCTTCCGTTGCAAACTGATGGATCCGGAGCGATCTAAAGTTAGAAAATCCGTAAGGGGCCGACATTTAGCGTATTTACCCTAACTCATTATATACTACTCATACCTTCTATCAATGGCTGGGCCTAGATTAGCTGGCGTTGGCGGAATCAGACACATATTTTGGTATAAAAAGTGTAAAATGAGAACGTATTTCATATATAGGTATAACTGGTAAGTATGTCTCATTCGCTGCTCAGTGCTCGTGGCCCCCGGCGTATGTCCGTGGTGTTGTAGACAATGCTACGTATTTAATACACAGTTTTATAATACTTTTTTTTAATATTATACAATGGACGTTTGACACAATATCAATCTGACCCGTAGTAACCATTGTAACTGTGCCCGTGCTGAGTATCCGAAGAACTTGTGTACAACTGCAAACGGGAAGTATATTCAATATTTTTATACTATACATATATTTAAGACTAGCTGTTGCCCGCGACTTCGTCCGCGTCAACTGATGGCACAATAATGCATTAATTTCGACCAAATTTGATTACCATTAAAAGGTTATAGTGAGTCAATCTTAAAAGATAGACATATAATGTCGCGGACATTTTTTTAGATTATTTAAAGAGGAATAATTCTTTCATACATATTTTTTTGGATAACTTAAACCATTGACGCGCAACGCACGCAACCGAAGCCCTCAAATATAAATAATTTTCCCCATCGATTCAACATTTTTCACTGATGCTCCGATCCTATTGGTCGCAGCGTAATGTTATCTAGCGTAAAGCCTTCCTCGACAAATGGAATATCCAACACAAAAATAATTGTTAAATTCGATTAAGGAGTTCCTGAGATTAGCGCATTCAAACAAACAACGGAAGCCCTCAAAGATGAATTTATATTTCCCAGTTTTTTCCACATTTTCCACTGATTCTTCGTTTCTATTGGTCGCAGCCTCATGATATAATATAGCCTTAAGCCTTCCTCGATAAATGGACTATCCAACACAAAAATAATTATTTTTTCAATTCGAACCAGTAATTCCTGAGATTAGCGCGTTCAAACAAACAAACTATTCAGCTTTATAATATAGATAGACCCTCTTACTAATAAACACTGTATAAGCTTTGAATAGTTATACAGTGTTTTGTTCACATCACGCAAGTGACGTGTTTAATTCGATAGAAGGAGACAAAACACTGTGTAACTATTCAAAGCTTATACAGCGTTTATTAGTAAGGGGGAGATAGTATAGATTTTTATTACAATATTGTAACACACGTTTAATACACATCCATGACCCAGGAACACAGAAAACTTTGTTCCATTGTCGGCAGGATTCGAGCCCGCGACCTCCTGAGCCACAGAGGTCGTGAAAATACTAATGCCGAAGTAATATGGAAAATGCCGTCGATTGTCACACTATAACACTTTGGATGTAGCTAGGGTTGCCATCTCTTACATATGACAACCCGGACAAGACGCGAGAAAACCCCGGATTTTGGAGTACGAAACCCGGACATAGAACAGTTTTTACCCGACTACGGCGATGACAAAAAGAAAGGAAGATATTATAGCTGCAAATCAAAACAAAATGAAGCCTTCCTAATTCTGCCTACAAAAACCCGGACAGCAATGAAAATCCGGCCCGGACGCTCCCCGGACGCCCTTTAAACTAGGACAAATCCGGGCAAACCCGGACGGATGGCAACCCTAGATGTAGCCATACCTAAAGTTAGTTATCAGCGATATTTATGTACAATACCGATAGAAATATCACCGGCAGTGCTCATTAGAATGATCCTTTCTATGAGGAATAAATATCTTTTCTCGATATCACTGATAAAACCCGGCCAAGTGCGAGTCGGATTCGCGCATGAGGAAGTAGTAGTTTTCCGTAGGAAAAACGGCAAAGAAATCACGATTGTTGTATGGGAACCCCGTTTCATATTTGTTAAAATATTTATGTCGTAAAAATATTTCAGTATTTGTATAGCGACAACAGAAATACATCTATTTGAAAATTTCAACTGCCTAACTATCAGGGTTAAGTAGATACAGCCAGGTGAGCGAAGACGGACAAACAGACAAACTCAAACTCAAAACTCAAACTCAAAATTTTTATTTCCATGTAGGTTAAATAACGCTTATAGAATTGTCCTACATGATGCCTACCACCGGTTCGGAACTAGCCCGGCGAGACGAACCGGCGTAAGAAACTCGCACCTTTTAGCAAAAAGATGGGAAAATTGATCTTTTCAAAAAATATTTTTACAATGTTGTAACTTAATCTATATAACATTAGTAATAGGACAGCAAAGTCTCATATTGTCCCATTTTTACCATTTGGGTACGGAACCCTAAAAATGTATAAGAATAGATTCAGCGTTCGAATAAAGCGAAACCGTCACAAAAGTATGGATTTAAACATGAATACAGCAATAGGATTCGCTCGACAAAGGCGGATTCGCAAAGTTCGCGTCTCCCCGCTTGTTGATTGTATGCATTCGAGTGTGTCGCCATTTTGTATACCTACTTTGGTACCTACTCAATACTATAATGTTATAGACAGAATACAGAACATCCAGAATAAGTGTTCGATCATATTTGTACGCAGTGCACTGCAACCAAAACCATGGCGAAACACCGCCTGCCCGCTCTTTACACTTACAAAACAAATCGCGCTATTATGTTTCGACAATTAGGTATTCAATAAAAATTAATTGAAAAAAGTTGGCTAAAATATTCCGTTATTCTGTGGCAACATATTATGTGTGGATAGCCACTCCAATTTGGTGTAGTCGTGACGGCTTCACTTTCAAGCGCGTTGGTTTCTGGATGATTTCTGTATTCTGTGGTTATAGACTAGATATCGCCGTAATTTTATTCTCGTAGCTACAAAATATATCCCAAAAAGCCAGTGAAATGAACGATACATTTTGCTGGATTTATGGCAATTTCTAGCTACATAATCAGAGGTTGCAAAAAATGAGGTACGAACCACGCAGGTATACCGTCTGTGCACCTGTGTACTATCAGGTAATCTAATTCATAAGCAAGTAGAATGTTCTCATAATTTACTTGTATTATATTAACTGACATGTCAGTTTTATATCATACTAGATGTTACCTGCGACTTCGTGCGCGCAAAAGTTAATTTCGCGGAAACCGTACATTTTTCCGCAATAAAAAGTAGCCTATGTCCTTTCACGTAGTTTACTCTATATCTGTGCCAAATTTCATCAAAATTGGTCCAGTAGTTTCGGAGCGTATTCAATGCAAACAAACAAGCTTTTCCTCTTTATAATATTAGTATGGATTAATTACATAGTAGGTATGAACAAATAGGGAATATGCATAAAATATAAAAATAGCTTAAAACATAATAATATGATACTAGAATTAAAAAAAATTAATATCTGTTGATAAATGAGCAAGATATGAGCGGTTAAAGTTTGTAATCTATCTATTTCTAGCAAAACGAAATTTAGTATGAACTTTCTATGAAAGTCGTGTTATGTGACGTCACGATACACGTCCGATCTCTCTGTCTAATAGACTACTTTAAACGTTCATATCTTAGTTACTTTTAATGGTATCAAAAAACTGATTTTACCATACGATTTACCAAACAAGATAGATATATATAAAAAAATAAAAAAAATACGTGCATATTCCCTATGAATTAGATTACCTGATGGCACTTAATTTTTTCAAAATAGTTTAGCATAAAACTGCTGATGATTATACTGTGTACACAGGAGCCAGAGATCACGTGACACGTCGCCATAGTGATGTGCCGGGGCCGGGATCTCGTTATCAATCTCCAGTGACAAGTTAATGGACTACGTCACTGTCTCGTGTCGCCCGTCTACCGGCGAGGCGGACGAGACAAAAAACTTGTAATGTAACGCCGTGTCAATAGGCCGATGATAAACATTCTCTGTTATAGGAAAGTTTTATGTTTTTTTTTTTTATATAGGTACAACAGATTTTTGATTAAAACACCATGTTTAGGCGGCGCTACAACATAAGACGTTTTGAACAAAATGATTTCGATAATTCAGAGGGGCAATTCTGCTAAATAAAACCGGTTTTAATACAATTACAATCAAGTCCCGATACGCTTATACTCCCAAACTGTGTTTTTATGAACGTTAAACCAACGTGAAACGCGCTCTGATTGGTCGAAACGTCATAAAATCCGTTCATGGTAACATGTCACTACACTTTCTAAACAAAGTAAAATTGACTCTTTAAATTGTTTACTTTAAATAAGGTTCTGAACTCTTCAGGCAATTCGCTGCGGCTTATTGCATTCTTAATTAAAAGTATTACCGACGTTCATTACAAAGCAGCGATCCTTTCATTACACTAACAAGACTATAAAACTGTACGTTTACTTTGCAAACAGCATTTTACAACTATGTTACTTACAAAACGTTTTCTCGTAAACATCTTATCGCGAATTAATTTCAAAGCCCGCCCACGCTTTTAGCCGGGAATCGCAATAAATTTCGGGCTCACTTCCCATGTGATTCCCGGTATGCGTTGCGGGAAGCCGGGAGTCGCGGGACGACAGCGCGGCGCCATCTTGGATTTATGGTGCAGCATTCAGATTACTAGAATTAAAAAATAATAAGCGCGCGCAATTTAAATGTTCAATTTATTGCATATTCTACACGGTTTCCTCTTAACGGTCTTAATGGTTTTAATATTCATAATTAAATAAATTCCGTTTATCCATTTATTATTGTGGATGCTGGTTATGAAATATAAGAGTAAATCTTAAAGCTTCACTCACACTCGTGCAGAGTCGAAGGAACTGGACGCGTCATGATTTTCACAGATAGCATATTATTCATCTATATTTTTTTCTATTACTAATAGATGGAGAGCTATTATTATTATTATACTAGGAAATTTAGAGCAGGTGTTTGAGGCAAGCTGAAACCTTGTCCTGTATTTCTCCTATTGTACCTCAACACGAGACTGTAGGTCTGGCTAGTCAGAAGCGGAACTTAGCCAAAATAAAAATTTTTGAAAAGTGAATTTTTAATGCCCAAAAAACAATGTTTGAGGCAACTGGAAATTATGATAATAATTGTAGTGTTAGTATAATACGATATTTAAGGAGTTCGGGAAAAACCCAGGTAAATTAGTTGGAACTTTAACCTTGCCAGGCCAGTTCAAAAGTAAATTGAAAAAAGGTTAACAAAATAAAAACACAATGTAAACTTAAAACCTTATCATTAAACTCTGAGTTTAGTTGGCCATCTACAAGTTTAGTTGGCTTCGTCTCAGCCCGGGATAATGAACGATTTCCGTGAAAACGCGTATCTAGACGTACATCGGTACATCACTAGTCCAAAAATTCGTTGCATCTTGCAACGCAAGGGTCACACCGAGGCACAACGGGACACGGCGCTGCATTTTTATGATAGCGTCGCGTCTCGTTGTGAACTGACTAGCGTCATATGAATATTAACTGACTGGAGGGACAGTCAAAATAAACTGTAACTATAGTTTATTTTGACTGTCCCTCTAGTCTATTGAATTAAAAAACAGCGGAACGAGGAACCAGCTTTACTATGCATGGGGACGAGAATTTCGGATGGAAGTAAATTTTTATGCGTTTGATGTGAACCCTCCGACTACCCGGAATATATTAAAAGAAAATATAAAACTTTGACGAATAATGTCTCTATCCGCCATGTTATTTACATACTGACATTTTGGTTTATCTACATACTAGATGTTGCGCGCGACTCCGTGCGCGACAAAAGGAAATCCCGCGGTAACCGTACATTTTGCCGCGATAAAAAGTAGCCTTTGTCCTTCCACGTGGTTTATTCTATATCTGTGCCAAATTTCATCAAAATCGGTCCCGTAGTTTCGGAGCCTATTGATGCAAACAAACAAACAAACTTTTCGTCTTTATATTAGTATAGACTAGCTTTTGCCCGCGGCTCCACCCGTGTAAACACAGTATCCCACGGGAACACTGCACTTTTTCAGGATAAAAATTAGCCTATGTGTTAATCCATCCATATCAAATTTCATCAAAATCCGTTCAGTAGTCTTTCCGTGATGGGGTAACTAACATCCATGTACCCAGCCATACATCCATCCTTACAAACTTTCACATAATAGTAAGTAGTAGGAGTAGAATAATGTGCCTCAATATTATGTGAGGTTTTGTTTTGAAACTTCTGAGCATTGTTGAAACTATGTTCAAACTAAAACACTAATAGATATTTTGTACAACCTCAGTCACCGTCTAACAGTCTGAGATGAGTTACTAGTTAGTTACATGAATATGGACGTGTGAAATAATTTGGGATGTCATGGGATACTCTTCACAACTTACCTATCCGGTAGTTGTGGTATAGTATACGGGTATGCGACCCCGGCTTCCCTAGCTATTACTGTCCTATCCCTTGCCCTCCTGGGCGGTAATATCCTACATTCCCTATTTCCCACTCTAACTTACCAATCTTCCTTTCCACACCACCTATCCTTCCCTTTCTCTATTCCTACCCTCTCCACCAATCCGTGGAAACGCAATGGATAATCAAAAATAATTTCATTATCCAAAATGGCGGTGATGTGGTTCGCCACCCATCACGTCTCGTTTCTCGCGGAGGCGAAAAGCGGACCATGGAGAGACGCTTGGCTACGTTGAATGTTCTTACATTCAACGTAGCCAAGGAGGAGGAATGGATGGTAAGAATGAAAGTGGACGAAGCGAAAGAAGTATGTAAGGATCGTAGCAAGTGGAAAGAAGTGGTCTCTGCCTACCCCTACGGGAAAAAGGCGTGATTATATTATGTATGTATGTATGTATGTATGTATGAAATAATTTGGTCTTCATGACAAACATCGCAATTCGCAATCATAGAATTATAATTGGATTCGTATATGGTAAAATGTTTATAGTAGTCGGTACAAACTACTTCACATTTTTATACACCTTTTAGACCCGACTTGATAACTTTTGAGGGTGCAAAAATTCTAAAGTCTTTTATTTTTTGCATATAGTTTCCGGACCTTTTATCTTCCGAAACGTTTACCTTTTCGTGTACTGAATAAAGTTCAATTTTGAATCACTATTTTAAAAATGCAGCACCGTGTCACGTCTTGTTTCGATGTCAGCTGACCCGTAAACAACCACGCTACGTCAGCGTGTCGAACATACGACGTTGTATGGGAGGGCTCCCATACAACGTCATATTCGTGGGCACGCTGCCTTAAAAATTTAAAGTTTTCTGGCTGCCCCTGTGCCTAGTTGTATGGGAGGGCTCTATGAGGGTATGTGCCTAGTGGACGCTCGGCTGTACCGATGGGCTATCTTGCCCTATCTAATAATATCACATTTTTGACTATTTGTAAAAATATACACACACATGCTCACGTCACTTTCCATAGAGGTAAGTGGGAGGAGACCATCAAATACCACAGGGGTAGGCAGAGCAAAATATCTATCTGTAGCAATAACTCGCCCACGAAGAAACTTTAAAAAATGCATATTCTGTTCCAACAATATAACGTACAGTTATTGAATAGTTCGGTAGACTCAGTTTAGAGGTCGTTAACGACGTATTCAGTGGCTGGGAAACTTTCGGGGTATTAGCATAAAACATCAAAACTCGCATTAAACTGTCCGAGTCTCACCGGTCTCCCCTAGCGCTCGGTCGGGCGAGAGGACACAATTTATAAGAAACTGTTTACACCTAATTTGATTTGGTGGATTGTGGTGATTTTTATGTGATAATTGTAAAAAAATGTTAAAACTTTGTATTCAACAGCTGGTTACTATAATTGGCTACAAGTGCTACAACCTTCATGTGCTGTATCTCCTTAACCGTGGTAGCTAGACAGTTGAAATCTTCACAGATATACATTTTTGGAAATATATATCACGCTCACCCTCGGTATTTCTGTTGACGCTATATCAACATATACTAAAAACCGAATATTTTTTTAACAGCCTCCGTGGTCTAGTGGTTAGAGCATTATCTCTCGACTCGGAGGTCGTTTCAGGGTTCGATTTCCGCATTGGATTAACAAAAAATGTTGTTTCCAAGTTTGGTTAGGACAAAGCAGGCTGATCACCTGATTGTCTGATAAGAAAGATGATCCATGCGTCGGATGGGCATGTAAAAAGTCGGACCTGCGCCTTATCTCTCGTCAGTCGTGTCGGTTATCCGTCCCATTGGGTTATGAGAGTAAAGGAAGAGAGAGTGCTCTTGTATACTGCGCACAAACCTGGGCACTTTTACTCCTGCGTAACTGGCCTGGTTTCAATGAAACCGGCCACCGTCACCGAGATCGGTGTGGGGGAGCAGTTATAACTATTCATTAATCTGTGCCGATAGACATGTTTTCACTCTATACGTACCTGATAATTACGAGAACGGGTAACAAAGAAAAGTTGCGAGCAAGACCTATTAGAACAATAATCATATTGCATTACAAGCTAGTGAAGGAAGGGTTGTGCCCTCAGAAGGGAAGCCCTGCCTGCCCGGCTTCTGCGGCCCGGATCATTGTCCGTGTTGTGTTTCATACGATAAAGAAATATGTACTGCTAGAGCTTCTAGATAATAACCTTCTATGTATAATATCGACAAAGTTCATGCTCGACCAGTTTTTAAACATTTTCCTTTGCACTTTGTTGGTTACTAAGTAAAATTAGTTCACCCATCACGACAATCGTTAATTTTATCGTTATTAAGTTTAAAATTATTAAAAATATTTTATAGCACGGTGTGACCTAAACTCGCACTTTACGCACGCTTCGTGCGTAAAGTATGTCACACTTGCTATAAAATAGTATATGATACTTGTAGCCTAAGTTGTCTTTTACTGCACGGCGTTTAGCACCCTAGCTCCGCTCGGGCGCTAACTTCACGCCGTGCAGTAATAGGCAACTTAGGTCACGCGTATCGTAATGTACTATCTATACTAATATTATAAAGCTGAAGAGTTTGTTTGTTTGTTTGAACGCGCTAATCTCAGGAACTACTGGTACGAATTGAAAAATTCTTTTTGTGTTGGATAGTCCACTTATCGAGGAAGGCTTAAGGCTATATAGCATCATGCTAAACTCAATACGAGCGGAGTACCAATCAAGAATGTTACAAAATCGGGGGTCTTTTTTTCCTTTTGAGAGCTTTCGCTACGTACGCTGCGGAAACGGTTAAAGTTTCGCTAAAATGATGTATGGCAGAATTGTTCCCCTTTAAAAGTTCTAAAAAAAAGTCCGCGACAGTATATGTCTATCTTTTAAGGTTGGCTCACTATAACCTTTTTATACTTACCAAATTTGTTCTAAAAGTAAGCATTATTTGTGAAGGTGTTTTCATAAAGATTATATTAATCCTTATCCAAGTAAATACATTATTCATTACAAGCATTTAATCTAGAAGAAATTTGCCGTTTACATCATTTGATTTCAATGAGTATTTTAGAAGATATCGCAGTAATAAAATAATCATGCGCGCTATAGTAAGGCGCGCGGAGCGGGCGGGCAGTCGTGAGGTGGAAGCGCTTCTTCTACGTAAATGAAGTCGCGGGTAAATTTTAGCGATATCCCAAAGTAACTATTCCACGCGGACGAAGTCGCGGGGAAAAGCTAGTTTATTATAATAATATAATGTAATTAAATTTACGGTTTTCGCAATTTTTCCTTTATCTGTGCTATAAGACGTTGCTTTGTACCAAATTTCAAGATTCTGAATTCACGGGAAGTACCCTGTAGGTTTTGGGTCGAAAATTTGTGGAAATTTGCGGCATAAACGGCTGTATCTTTTGATTACATTGACTTAGAAGTTTGATTTTTTCACAGCTTCAAGGGATAGTAGACCTGAGTATTTGATATAAATTCCAGCTTGATACCTCCATGCGTTCCTGAGCAAAAGGGTCTTGACAGACAGACGGACGGACAACAAAGTGATCCTATAAGGTTCCGTTTTTTCCTTTCGAAGTATGGAACCCTAAAAATCGCCAAATGCTCTTGACTTAAAGCATGATCTAATAAACTCTATATAACATCTAGCTACATTAAAACACTTGAATAACATAATTATTCATCGCTCATTATTTTATGTAGTGGAAGAAATCGCTAGAAAACAACCAAGTTTCGCTATCGCAGGAAATGTTTTTATTGCCAAATAACATTTTAAAAATGTTTTTGAGGGGAGCCCTTGTGTTTTTAAGGTTCCTTCCCAAATGCTAAATTTTTACTTTTGCCGCCATAACAACAAATACTAAATATTGCGAATTTTTATACCATTTTGTACGGAACCCTTTTTAAGCGAGTTGGCCGGTTCGATTAGTAAGGTAGCAGGACTTAACCTCGGCGTTGGTTTGACGTTTATGAGAATACCATTTTGCAGTTTTAATATATCGGGACTGGATCGTAACTGTATGTATTATTGTGATTGACTTAATTAGCAAAATCGACCTTTTGGTTAAAATACAAAGAAAATAATAGGAAGAATTTAATATTATATAGCCCTTTACATGCCTACATGTCACAAAAGGTTTCAGAATCAATGTGCGAAATGACGGGAAGACGCATCCCCCATTAGGGGTAGCACACACGACGTTTTCCGTCAGACGTCACCCATTGTCATGTATGCATTGACGCGTGAACACCGTGTATAATCGCCCTAACGTATTCGTTGTATATCTTACAGAAAAGACAATCGTAAAAGTTTTATGTATAGATGCAGTGGCGAGGGTCCATAAAGTGAATACATTAGATATAATACCTATCGATACATTTTATTGGTGTTTATAATACGATTCACACCGGCTTCACGTTTAATTACAATACAATAACTATTATAATACAGTTTGTAACTTCGTAACCCTACAACATTGACTTACGGCCCGTTTCAATAACCTATCAACGAATAACTATTTGTTAAAAACGTCGTCATTCAATCATTTGCCGATTTTTTGCGATATAAATTTGACGTTTTAAACAAATAGTTATTGGGAGATATGTTATTGAAACGGGCCGTTATAGATCAGGAATACCTACTTGTACTTATATACGCATACGGCAATTTTTTGTCCGAGATATTAAATTTCTTATGATATGTATCAAAATAAGTTCTGCAACTGATGTCACATCTTATAGGCTAGGGCTTCCCTTTTGATAAAGAATCAGCTTTCGCTAATGATGGGCGCATATGATTTAGGAGTTTCCAAGTAGAAGACGCAATCTTAGTGATAATGTTTTACGTGGAAGAGCTCGGAAGGCCCTGAGAACCTTCCCTTTGAGAATCAGCCTCCGCTACTGTAAGTCACCTAATATAATATAGTTACTTTAGGAGTTTCCAAGTAGAAGACGCAATGATAGTGATAATGTTTTACGCGAAAGAGTTCAGAAGGGCATGAGAACCTTCCCTTTGAGAATCAGCCTTTGCTACTGTAAGGCACGTAATATAATATAGTTACTTTAGAAGTTTCCAAGTAGAAGACGCAATCTTAGTGATAATGTTTTACGCGGAAGAGTTCAGGAGGGCCTGAGAACCTTCCCTTTGACAATCAGCCTCCGCTACTGTAAGGCACGTAATATAATATAGTTAATTTAGGAGTTTCCAAGTAGAAGACGCAATGATAGTGACAATGTTTTACGCGGAAGAGTTCAGAAGGGCCTGAGAACCTTCCCTTTGAGAATCAGCCTTTGCTACTGTAAGGCACGTAATATAATATAGTTACTTTAGAAGTTTCCAAGTAGAAGACGCAATCTTAGTGATAATGTTTTACGTGGAAGAGCTCGGAAGGGCCTGAGAACCTTCCCTTTGACAATCAGCCTTCGCTACTGTAAGACACGTAATATAAAGTTACTTTAGGAGTTACCAAGTAGAAGACGCAATGATAGCGATAATGTTTTACGTGGAAGAGCTCGGAAGGGCCTGAAAACCTTCCCTTTGACAATCAGCCTTCGCTACTGTAAGACACGTAATATAAAGTTACTTTAGGAGTTACCAAGTAGAAGACGCAATGATAGCGATAATGTTTTACATGGAAGAGCTCGGTAGGGCCGTAGAGATACTGCGGAGTCACAAAAAACCGATAAGAACCGAGAGTACTGACGATGACCCAAAAGAGTAAATCACTTACAACTCTAGTTTTTCTGGTTTCTATGGAAGGCAGAGATCACTTACCACCAGGCGATCCGACTGCTTGTTTGCAGATTTTATTCCATTAAATAAATCCTAAAACAAACTTGTAAAAACATCGGAGACAGTGCATCCCTGGTGGGTGTCAATCAGACTGTAAGGGGAGCTGAGTGCGGATCCGTGTTACAGCCGTTCAGGCAAGTAATGACACTATATAGGACTCATAACATAAGATATCAATCCTGGATTTAAGTAGGCTATAAGTAGTGAATAGCATTAAACTTTAAGGACGCATTTTCAAAATGTGTTGTTTGACAGTAGCCTAGTAAGCACTGATATTTCTTTAGTGATCCATTCATTATAAATCCAATCAAATAGCAAATTCAACCAGATGACTGCGACATAGATATCACCGAATCTATCAGCGAACAAAATCCGTTCAATGGTTGAAATTTTCGTTACTCGTAATAGGTACTCTTAACATAATAAGGTAGAAACAAATCCTTTCTTTTCATCTAGTTTTATGGCCGTTATTTATTAATGCACCTATGATAAATAATGGAAAAAATGTTGAGGAAGATCTTTTTAATTGCGATAAAATATAAATAAACTTTGTTCGTAATTTGTTCGAAATCGAACAAGTCAAGCGCGAAGAAATTTTAACGCGGGGGTTCTAATCTATCGGCTAAAATTGAGCTGGGAATTTTAGCACTCAAATTTACGTATTCTGGGAATTGTGTATTGGGAATATTTTTTAGAGCACTAAATATTATTGCTAGGTTTTAGCACTTTTTAATTACTTTAAAGCACTTACTATAAAAGTACCTACTTTTAATTATCGTGAAGTACCTACTCAGTGCAGCCTAATCCTATATTAAGGGGTTTGAATTCATTGGACTAAGTAATTATTATTTTTAGACAAAAAATTAAACCGACTTCCAAAGTAATACACAAAAAATTACGAAATAAAACTTATTATCTACATAATTCCCCTTTTAAATTCGGCTATAACTATTTCTCTACTCAATCTTCCTAATTTTTAAATCGGTACCTGCAAATATGAACGTGAGTTAAGAGTATATAAATTTCGATGAGTTTACTCGATTCCTCATGGATCCCATCATCAGGTCACCACTTTGATGTCAAAAACACCAATTTCGGATTATACCCTACACATAAAAATTTTTTTGAAAATCGATCCACAGAGGCTGAACATACAAAAAATGTATATACAGCCGAACGTATAACCGCCTCCTTTTATGGAAGTCGGTTAAAAAGACGTGACGTGATATTATTTATATCAATCAAATTATTGGATAATTGTGTTTTAATCGAATAATTTTATATTATTATGACAAACATATTACGAGTATTACACGCTTAATAGGTATAATGATGATACCCAAAATGGGTGAACTTTATATTGGTAGTTAAAAGCTTATTTTTTATCTAGAATGACAGCGACAAAAATGATAAATTGTACTCTTTATATTAAAATCGACGGCTCTTTAGAGCGGAGTCCAAAATGGATAATATCAGCTTTTCAGTAGGTATAAAGAGATTCTATGGCACTAGGAGATTTGATGCTGGTAGTGCTGGTACCCTCTATAACATTGTCTACAATATATAAATTAGAAGTAAGAAGTTGTTTAAAAAATACAAAATTTTTAACTCACAAGATACACTGTTAAATATTAAAAATTTCACGGAACCCCGAATTTCCAACCGCTCACTTAGATTAGACGCCGAAATATGGTTCCGAAGTAAACGTAAACTTTTCGCCACCCACTAAGTATTCTGTTAAGAGGTTTTTAAATTTATTCACCCTTCAATTCGCCACTCCCGAGTCGAAGAAGTTTCGAGATTAAATCGACTGGAGAACTCCAAGTTAAGGGTTGAATTTGCATGAAGATTGCTATACATTATTTAAATATTACGGAGTTTCTTAGATTTCTAGTAAAGCTAGTTCCATGACTATGGACTAACGAGCGTCCATACCCCGTGGTCAATGGTTATTGAAGAGTGTGTGTGTAGTAGGTTCGATGCCGTTTGGAAAGTTGATGTTTCTTACGTCGTCATCATCATTAGACTTTCACCGTCTACTGCTGAATGTAAGCCTCCCCAATGAGCGCCAACCATCCCGATTGGGCATCCCTTATCCGACCGCTGCTAGCCACGTTCTTCAAATCTTCCATCATACTGAAGGACGTCCTACACTACCTTTGCCTAAGCTTGATCTCCACTCTAACACTTGTTTGCTCCATCGACCATCTTACGAGTTTCTAATGCCGGTTCTTCTGATCTTCTCGCCGGGCTAGTTTCCGAACCAGTGGTAGGCATTATGCAGGAAAATTCTTTATAAGTGTTTTTTTAATAATCTATGAGAAAATAATGTTTTTGAATTTTGAGTTGAGTTACTAATGAGAGATTTTCTTCAGCACGTTTATACTCACGCTTAATCTATGGAGGAATTAGGAAAACATTGTGTCTAACAACTACTTTTAAGACATTTTTATCAATATGTAGTAGACCAGCAATAATAATATAGGAAAACTCAATCGACGTTTTTAATATATTCCCCTCAATTTCAACCTTCCCTGAACTTCCACATTTACCTCAAGACTAAAATCAGCCAAATCGGCCCATTCTTGAAAAAGCGAGACATTGGAATTGCATTCCATTTTAATTTAGAACAAGAAGAAGATTTCTTAATTATAGATAATGGACATAGTAAAGATCGTAGCAAATGGAAAGAAGTAGTTTCTGCCTACCCCTACGGGTAAGAGGGGTGATTATATGTATGTATGTATATTAATGGACATAGAGGTCGGTTATGATGATGAAATTTTTATCAAACTCCAATCAGAAATCCAAGGCATATGTATCATACAGAATATCATTCAACGTCCACAAAGACGCCGAGTTCCGGCTGGTGACATTTATCAACAGCTCTATATCGTATATCATAGCGATACAAAAGTACAATCAAGGACAAATCCATCTATTTCGACCATATTACAATGGGAATAAGGTTCAAATGTAGGACACCGCGAAAGTTCTCTACTGTATCTTCTACTCAACTCGGCGGTACAGTGAGCGTTAAAAGCGCTATTAGTTATCCTTTTGTGCCAAATGTATGCGAAACGGTACAGTCACAAGCACTTATTTGTTTCACACAACGTAGGTATATTCATGACGCAATACGGTGAACATCGGTAGTGGTACAGATTTCATTACATTTGATTTATAATAAAATCGACTGTTATTCAATTAAGCTGCAGTATTTTTGCATCATCGCTTAAAATATGTCAATTTTTGTCTAGGTTATATTAATGTTTTTGCAGGTATATTACCGTCAGACCTTGTTGAGTTTTTTTTCTAATATGAATATACGCTAGCTTGCAAAAGAAAGTATTTTTTTTACATTAACTTTTTTTAAAGTTAGAGATTTTAAATAAAACGTTTTATAACAAATTTTATGATGTCCACTAGTTTTAGAAAGTTAATAAAATTTGCTACAAATAGTTTTAATTTGATATATCTCTAACTTGTATGGTTTTGAAAAAATTCATTTTTAAAAATGTAATACCTACCTACTTCCTTTTTCAGATCAGTATAAATAAAAAATATAATAAGTTTTGTCTCTCTTTTCAGTTGCGCAAGTATCTACTATGTTCAACATGCATATTATTATCGAGCCGCGGTCATACATAAGCTAATTGTTTATTCTATATATTCTAAATACCTTAGAATATTGCCTAGCATATCTTTAAAAGGAAGCAGTGACAAACATTAGGCTCAAGTGACCGCATAGGCTAAGGGCTCGTGACGTAAGCGCCCTCCAATTAGGTGCAGCCCTCACTGCAGGCTCTGAAGGGCCAAGACGCCTCACTAAACTGTCACTCGGAGAAAACCCTTTGGGTGTTGTATTTCGAATGGGTTTTCAGTTTTATTCAAAGGATAAAACATATATGTCAGAGTTTAAAAACTTATTACGAAGCGATCGTTTGAATTTAAACCCCAAAGAGAGTGTTTTCAGTTTGCTGCGTTTCTTGTTCAAAGTCAATTATAGTTATATATGTCACCGTAAAATAAGTAGTGAAATTGTAAAATGTTGATAGACTTCCGACGTGAATAATATGCTGCCCATAATTTAACACATAATTATAGGTAAATATATAGTTATGAATCTTTTGACATATTTTTACAATACTGACGGTTTTTACAATTTTACGGTGACATATATAACTATAATTCATCATAATCACCGAATTTAATAAAAAGGGGTTATTAATTGGTTGGTGTATAAAATAATTGTGTGTGTGGTGTAAAAGTGAAGAAAAAATATTCTTCCTTGCAATAAAAGCTCTATGAAAATTAAACGAGAAACAACATCATATTCAATCGTTTCCATGACAAAATATAACGAATAGCAACTTATATATGTATCGGCCCAAATTGAATATTCGCCGGAGAAAATCTTCAAAGCCACAAAAGAATTTCATCCCATTTCATTCTCCTCATTATACAGATCGGTGCGTTTCACGACTTCGTAGATCTTTGGATCTTTGATCTACAGGAAATATCAGTTCCATGCTTCAGTTTGACTTGTGAACTTATTTAATTTGTGCTAATTAAACTTTAAGATGAAGAACTTAACCTTTGTTTAGGGAAATTAATTATTCATTATTATGTTGTCATCTTTTTGGACATTATCTACTCATTTTGTATTGTCAAAAGCACATTAAAACTTGGAAGAAGATCAAAGATGTAAGGAACACTAAAGTCAATAGGTTTTTGTACTTTAGTTGTGTTTTTGGTGGTTTTTCTGATCGTTATTCGTACGAATTCTGCCCTAAACTGGTAAAGATACTATAGACTAGGCAGGTTGAGACATGAAGTCTCCACACTTCTCTCTCTCGAGTCTCGAGGTTCGACATTTGTAATTTTGACATTTGATTTTCGCAGTACTATCAGTACTTATTTGACAAAATCTTCTGAAATCTAGACGGCTTATCTTTTCCATTCTGTGTCTTTTCCATGTACGTAGATTTGTTCTGTTGAATGTACGTCATAAGCCCATCCTTAGTTTTGAAATAATTGAGGAGCAGTGTGTCATCATCATCACCACTAGTATCTCTACTACTAGGGCTCAGATTATTTCACAACTAGATGTTGCCCGCGACTTCGTGCGCGCAAAAGTTAATTTCGCAGAAACCGTACATTTTCCGTAGTATACTCTACATCTGTGCCAAATTTAATCAAAATCGGTCCAGTAGTTTCGGAGCCTATTCAATGCAAACAAACAAACAAAGTTTTCCTCTTTATTATATTAGTATAGATATGAGTAGGATAAGGCTGACTACAAAGCTAGCCAACTGTGAAGCTTGTAGAGACTAACAGCCCGTTTCAATAACCTATCTATCTATAACTATTTGTTAAAAGCATAGTCATTCAATCATTTGCCGGTTTTTCGCAATACAAATTTGACGTTTCTAACAAATAGTTAAGGATAGATAGGTAATTGAAACGGGCCGTTAGATACAAAGGACCCGTTTCATATTATTTTAATTTTGGGATAGCTTATTCGCAAAGATTTATCGCCGCTTACTATTATATCGACCGACAGAGACAAAAAATTAAAATAAGCTATCGGACACTTATCAGTAGATAGTGAAACAGCCAGGGTATCGTTCAGACTTCGTTCGTCTTGGTGTTAATAATTAATAACAGTATTTAGGTCAAGGAAGTGTGCCCATGTTCCATGCCCGACAAATTATTTATCAGTCCCTTTCTCTGCCCTCCTGTATCGTCAGTTTATTGCCCAGTACTTTCTTCATAATTAATCACAGATTAAATCATCTGTTTGTCAATATTCTAGTGCCGGATAGCTTATTCAAAAGTTTTGTCACTTTCTGATTTTATGTGAAATGACAATAAGAGCGATTACGCTCTTACTTTTATCAGAACATTGTAAAACTTGCCCCAATTAAATGATAAAAGAGAAATCCAAACAATTTTTTTTTTCTAAATATTTATTCCAAAAATTTAAAATCACTACTAAAACGCTTTTTTTATTAAACAATTATTATTATACTGCATCTATTTATTATACAAATACATACTATTCAAAACAATCCTCGTACTAAATAATATTCACGCTCACAAAATAAACTTTCAGTAAAATGTCTGCTTTAATCGTTAAATTATACATAATTTATACCTACAGATAGATTACAAAATACTGACTCGGGCATCTTTATATAAAGTGTCCATAAAATAAAAAGACAAAAAAAGTTATTCTAATGTAAGCGTGTCATTCATTTTACATTAATGATTTTTTCAAATGACTAGTTTTTCAACAAAACAGACAACCAGTTAATATACTCTAGAGTAATTTGTGTGCTTATTTAAATTGTGGCAATGTATGCAACATTTTTATTAGGCTTCATTTTCAAAAGTTTTTCTGTCTCTGTTTTTTTTTAATATATTTATTTAAAAAAACTAAACCTAGTAAAATAAAAACACTGTGCGAAAACAATTACCTAATTAAGTCTTAGGGCCTGATTCACAATCTTCTAGTAGCATCCCATACAAGAGCCCGTCCCACACTCCAAGGAACCATTGTCATTCCATCAGGTCTCTTGCCATCGTCGCGCGCCAGAAATGACAGATAGCTTATTCGGAAGCTTTTGTCGCTGCTTACTTTACAACGTGTGACAGAGACAAACAAACAAATTACCTTTCTGCAACTTAACTGTAGATTGTGAAACAGGCTCCTACGGCCCGTTTCAATAACTTATCTATCTATAACTATTTGTTAAAAACATCGTCATTCATTCATTTGCCGGTTTTTCGCGATGCAAATTTGACATTTCTAACAAACAGTTATAGATAGATAGGTTATTGAAACGGGCCGTTAAAGTTCTATTGTCATACAATAAAAAAAAGGTTGTGCACTGCATTGCAGTTATTATAATATTAAATTACTCAAATTTATTTAAATTAAACACTAAAGCAATGTGGAAGTAAATAAAACACCATACAGTCAATCTTTCAATCGATTTCATCAAATCGATTGGATCAGTTCCATATTGACGTGAGCTACAAAGCCATTAACGGTCAGTTATGTTTGAATCGAACAGATCAAGCCGATTTATTTAATGGCTTGATAGATTTAATGGTGTATGGCCTACGTAATGCATAAAGTAGCTAAATTCCTGCGGCCAAAGTGGAAAAATTGTATCAAAATATCGCTACCATATCATGTTACGATATAAAATTACAATAGTAATCACATCAACAGTAATCAATTTAAAAAAAAAAACTGAGAAAAGTGCATGTATTCTGAATAATAAATGCGATTGTAGATAATCTACACAAGGGCCCTAACTTATTTTAACAAATAAATATTTTTGTTTTCGCTGACATATCGTTGCTTTTAAAATAATAAGTTATAAAGACTAGAAATTCGAAGTATCACAAAACTACTGTAAATAAATATTTGCGAACATCGCTTACATAAAGTGTATCACAATTTGGTATAATCCCACTAAATAAAATATGCATGTGTAAATCTAGTTTGGAAAACAACGCCTCTCGACCACGGTGGCGCAATCGATCCTGGACATTTCCCGAAAAATCCGCGACAAACTGACCAACATATTAACATTGTTGTTCCTACATATCCACAGATTCAAAATGTTTTCAGTCGGAGAACACGTGTTCGAGAAATAATAATAAAACGACGACAACTTTAATTTCTCAGCTAGCATCCTCCAATCGTTGCCTTTCGACGACTGCCCATCCAAAAGCTTGCAAAGGATCACCCTGTCCGATTTCGTCAAAACGTTACTCCTGTAGTAGGTACTGTCCATTGTGTAACTCCTATGCGAATCTCGTCGATACACGTAGTCGTACCGCCCCTCTTTTTTCGTCAGCGAGGAGTAATTAAACGGATTTTCGAAGATATTAATGCTGTAACCCATTTCCACGCCCGAATAGCTGAACCGTTTATTACAGTTGAAATGCGAGTTGAAATCGTTCGTTTTCAAATTGAAGTTCACGGGGTTGGATTGATTTTGTTTCTGATGGATCGTCACGCTCAAATCCAGACTGTTAATAGCCTCCAGCCGCTGGAGCAGAAACACGCAGTGTAGGGAACGTATGTTCATATTCCAAACGTGAGAGAAGGACAGCTCGCGATAGCCTTCTGATTGTATCTTCCATCCCGCTCCCACGTCTCTCACGTTGATGCACAAATCGGAGCAGTTCTCTTGAAAGTACATAGTTTTAGGATCGCAGAGTAGGAATCCATTGGAGCGCCTCTCAGTCTCAAAGCAATGGTGGAACGCGTAGGGGGTGTCGTTAAACACTCGTACATGCAAGTTGTGGTATCCGTCCACCCGTTTGCTGAGAAAGAGGGCCACTTTTAGGAGTTTACCGTCCATACCGTCGAAGCTTCTGCCTACTAGGACAAAGTCACTGAGAAATTCACAAACTATGTACACTTTGGTCTCGTCTACTTGCGTGAAGATTGGCGTTCCGGGCGTCTCTTGGCCGAGGGTCAGCACTTTTCTCCACTCTCTCGTGTTGAGTTCCTCTGGTTTCTGGAGTACGGACAGGGTCCAGCTGGAGTTCTTGACGGCCGCGCAGTGAGGAAAGGTCAATATGACCCCTTTCGGAAAATGGAAGTTCTTCGGACCACAGCGAATCACAGGACTTAGTTGCGTTTCACCTGAGGACAAGGAATTTGAATTTAATTCTTGGTAAATTATGGTTAACATTTTTAAGACTATTGGTAATAGTATCCCCCCCTATTGATAATATTAAGGAGGGGGGCACTTCATAGCCATTGTAAAAGTAGATATTGCCTATATAGGCTATGTAAATGGAGTATAGGTCTCCCTAACCTAAGGATAAACTGTCTTTCTCCTTCCGTAGACGTATTACGTATAAAGAGGAGAGCGTAAGGACTTAGTGCGTCACGTTACCTTAGTGTTTGAAATATAAATATATTATATTTGTAAATATCTCCGGTGTGTTTAAGTTCATACTCACCATAATAATTATCTTTGTATATGACTAATGATATAGTTTTTTTTACTAATTTAGCAAAATAACTAGTAATGAATTAGATTCCCTGATAGCAAGATATGGTTATCTTAGCTATCTGAATAAAAATATTTAAAATGGATGTTGCCGATAAATCGAGAACGAAATAAACTTAAATGAAGGCGCTATTTTAGAGGAAATATTTTAGTAAGTAGAGCATTCGAATTAAATATTTCCCAACTAAGATTTGGGTTAAAAGGTCAGTTTATTCGGGTAATATCTGGGCCGGTGGATGAATATAAGTCTGGAATTTTATAATATTATCTCGCTCAAACATTCCTATCTATTCTGAAAATAGCTAAGACTTCTATTAATTTTATATAATGCTTTAGCTGTTTAAAGTTAAGCAAAGTTTTGAGGTATTTCTAAGGAGTTTTGGAATAATTACAGGCTTTTTTTATAGGTACCAGAGGCCCAAAAAAGAGGCGGAGGTTTAAAAGACCGATGCACTCCGATAGATTCACGTTTTCCATCTGGCAATCCATCTGCTCGTTTTTTCGGTCTCATCCAATAAAAGGTATAAAGAAAGTTGTGACTTTTTTTTTATAAAACTAGGGAGCAAACGAGCCAATGGATCACCTGATAAGCGATTACCGTCGCCCATCATCAGAGGAGTTGCAAGTACGTTGCCGGCCTTTTAGTAGGGAATACATTCCCTTCTTAAATTTTCCGATTTGCAGGTCGTAGTGGTTGGGTGACAGTTCATTCCAGAGTTTAACTATGCGCGACAGAAAGCTTCAAGTAAAGCGCAACGCAGCGCCGGACTGCCACTTTGGTGATGAGGATGATAAATATTTTGTCGTTTGGAACGGTGGCGAAAAGTTGCAGCAGGTATAAGTCCGAACAATTCCTCGGAGCACTCCCCGTAATATAACCGGTAGAGGATGCAGAGCGATGCTCATCTCTACGTAGCTCTAAGGAGTCAAGCCTGTTTGAAACACTATGGCAGTCGACAATTCAAGCGACCCTTCGTTGGATACGATTTTTAACTGACTTCCAAAAAAGGACTCACCTTCTTGCAATATCGGCTTGTTCCATTCCTCATCGCAGACCTCCATGGAGAACAACTCTTCCCCTTTCTCCACAACTCCATCAGGGATGAACAAGCCCACTCCACACTTCTCCAGTCTCAACCAATCGCCGTCTCCACTCACAATCTTGGATGTCGCGGTCTCCAAATACGGATTGTTCAATTTCGAATCCAGCGACGCGTTGTTTTTCAAAGATGGCGACATTTCTATACTATCGTTGCCGTACGACGAGCCCGCTAAAAAAATTAAAATTTGTAAAGAAAACAGCCAATGTTAGCGTTAGTTTATAATGCGACGAGACACGACGCGGATTGGCGATGTATTTTTAAGATAATTATTTGAAATTGAACTTTATTAACTACACATGTAGATACACGTTTCATTGCAAGAATGTCTTAAGTTCATCAAAGTAATATCGAAGGCGCCACTCTTGCAATGAAACGTATACCTTTTTGTGTAGTGAATAAAGTTCCATTTTGAATAGCTAGCTTAAAAATGCGCCGCGTCACGTTGCGTCGTTATCGTCGCATTGTGATTTAACCCTTAGGCATTCAAACATGAGAAGCTTAAAGCGATTGCAAAGTGTGAAGTCAAAGTGCATAGAGGGTGCACATGAACACGACCTGTATTGTGTATTTGTTGTGTATTTCGGCAATCGTCGTTTTTCTTACGTCTGTCGTTTCCATTGAACAACGAAAATTGCCGAGGACCATTCGCAACACGGTTTCACTGTGTCAATGTTATGGTACGTTATCTTACGTATCGGTGTGTATATCACCGTAAAATTGTAAAAACCGTTAGATTGTAACATAACTAGCAAGATTATCAAAGTAGTCGAAAGATTAACTAATGAAAAATAGTGCGTTAAATTGTAAGCAGAATGTTGGGCTTCGCATATTCCAACATTTTACAATCTCGCTAGTTATAATACAATCTAACAGTTTTTACAATTTTATGATGGCATATTATGTACACCGTACATGTGTACACCGTATTACGTATAGTGTCGTAATCTGAACGCACCCATAGTTTTGTAAAAAACACCAACGTCGGAAGCTATGTCTAATGGTCAGTTCACACCGCGACAATACGCGGCGCTACATTTTTAAGATAGCTATTCAAAATTGAACTTTATTTAATACACAATAATATACACGTTACATATGCCAACAGCCATACACTGCGATTGCGCTGTGCAACCTGACATTCGAACTTCTACAATGAAAATCGTGAAATTCGTGTAATTAATCTATACTAATATAATAAAGATTAAAGAGAAAAAGTTTGTTTGTTTGTTTCCATTAAATAGGCTCCGAAACTACTGGGCCGATTTTAATGAAAGATACAAATATAGATTAGACCACGGTGAAGGATACAGGCTACTTTTTGACGCGGCAAAATGTACGGTCACCGCGGGATTTCCTTTTGCGCGCAAGAAGTCGCATGCAACATCTAGTAAAGTATAATTTTGAACAGAAATCTTAAAAAATGCAGCGTCATATAGTTTCGGTGTGATTAACCCTAAGAAATCCTATGTGGAAAAAATACTAGGTTGAAAATAAAAAGCATGTAAAAATAATATGAATAGAAATTATTCAATAGTTCCTACTATAAATACATAATTAATGCTTCAATGTTATTTATATCACTTAACACAAAGCCGTGACTCAATACAAAATTGATATGGACTTTCTGAATTCAATTACAAATGACTCTTTATTAAATACAGATATAAACCATTAGTGTCTATGCTCTTTTCAAATTATAATAATAAATAAATAAAAATCTGAATATATTGCTTACTAGCTAACCCGACACATGTTGTTCTGTCTCAACTATAAACTGGAATAAGTAACAACACCTACAATCTACATCTACACCTACCTCCTCTTACCCACCAATCTACCTACTAATCAAAAACGCAGCGCCGCTTAGCGTCGCATATCATCGCAGTGTGACAGACCCTAAGTTAAGAGAACAGGCAATCGGACAATTTTTTTTTATTGCATAAATGAATATTATATATTATGAGTAACTTCTCAGAAGAAACCGTATATCAAAAGTCAATATTTTCAAAGGTACAGCGATTTGTATAAAAAATAAAAACTAAAAACGCTCCATACTAAAGTCGACCTAAAAATGACGTCACTTGTATATGAAGTAGTATGAAGTAGTATATGAAGTATATGGCCGCAGGAATATATTTGTAAATATCTCCGATATTTGTGCGTTTAAGTTCATACTTACCATAATTAATGTTTTTGTATATGATGTGAGTAAACTAATGATGTAGGTTTTGTTTACCAATTTCGCAAAAAAAAAATTTTTTTTGGTATAGCCTCGCGAAATTTTGTATACAAATCGCTGTACCTTTGAAAATATTGACTTTTGATATACGGTTTCTTCTGAGAAGTTACTCATATTTAAGAGTACTATTCATTTATACAATAAAAAAAAATCAGTCCGCTTGCCTATTTCTATGACAAGAATGAAGAGGGAAGTATCAATTTTGTATTGAGCCAACATGGTGCTGGGCATCAACTCACAACTCAGAAAGCAGCTGGAGTCAGAGTGGTCCGACCCCGTGTCCCGGCAAGCCCCTCCAGGTAACTCCCCCCTTACCTCGTGGTCCACCGGCGACACGTAGCTGTGGAAAGATTGACTGTTGAATGTCTCTCTTTTTTGTTGTTCGCTGCATCAATTTGAACATTATAATCACTTTTGGTAGACTGTTTAATGAATACTACTTCTATTATAAATTATGTGAAAGTTTGTGGAAAAGGATGAAAGATGAATGGATGGATGGATGTGTGGATGTGTGGATGTGTGGATAGATATTTGTTACTCTTTCACGCAAAAACCACTGAATGTACATCGATGAAATTTGGTATGGTTACTATGGTAACAGTTTAGGCTCTGAGGGCCAATTCCCTTAATTAACTTAGACTATCAACTTACCATCAATTCATTATAAATTGATCATCCTGTTATCATAAATTGACCGAAAGTCGGTATTCTACTACACTATTTTCGTAAATTTAAAATCCCAACACAGTCATTTTGCAATGATATTGACTACAATTTATAAATAAAGCGAGCACAAAGCATGTAAAAAGACAGCTGTTGCTTGACGTTTGTACGATCCAGTGTTGCCAATTATTGTCAGTTAAGGCGCGTCTCCTGCTCGTGTTTTTTGAAACATTACACAAAATCATCGAATTTGGGGCTTGGCTATGCACATTTGTGTACGCATACACGATTTTATCCTCTTCTGAGATGGACGGAAAATTATTTCCCGCGTGGTTAGAGAGGGGAAGGCAAAAAAAGAGATTTTTGCGTAAAATAAATATTTTTATGTCATGGCATCCCCACATGTCAAAGTGAAAAAAATATCCGGCTAACGGATCGGTTCGAGTCAAATTGGAGTTAAGTTTATAAACATACGAGAATACCATTTTCTATGGATAAGTGGTTCGCTCAATCTACAATCAAGCTGTGATACAATGATAGTCGCTTCGCGGTGTAATTCGTCGTTTGACGTTTGTTTGAAGTTTAGTTGAATACCATTTTGCTGTTTGATAGGTTCCGGACTGTATCGAAACAGTAACGAAGTTGCATTATTGTTGGATTAAAATAGCAGAATCGACCTTCAGGATTAAAACAGGCTACTTTTATCCCAAAAAGTACAGTTATGCCGTGGGATACAATTTTTACAGGGGTGGAGCCGCGGGAAAAAGCTAGTTACTTAATATTATTTTTAAATTAAACTAGCTGACCCGGTAAAGGTGACAATAACGAGCACATAAAAGAAAGATTTATCCAATTTGGTACAGTTGTTTGTGTGTGTAATATTTCGGGAATTCATTTTAGGATAAAAAGTAGCCTATATGTTACTCCAGAGCTTAAACTTAAACTACTACTAAAGCAAATTTCATCAAAATCTGTTTGGTAGTTTTTACATGAAAAAGTAACAAAAGTCCATCTATCTATCGAACCATCCTCACAAACTTTCAGATTTATTATACTCGTAGTTATTATACTGTAGGATAACACTAAACTAAGTTTACCAAAAGTGATTATAGTGTTCAAATTGATACAGCGAACAACAAACAAAAGCGAGCGAAACCACAATACGAGAAATCAAAAATTTATCTTCACAACTAAAGTTAACGTAAGTAGGTTGTATTACAGACAAAGGTAAAGAAATGGTGTTCTCTCGACTGTGGATAAATATCACAAGAGAATAAAATATCTGTGATATAGTGATACGAAATATTTTTGTACACCATATTTTATATTCACAAAGGTATACGAAATAATTACGCACGCCAAATTGGTAGTGTCGGAAACAAAGAGATGACTGAACAAAATACACACGTTGTATGGCCCGCATATTATACTGTATATTATGTACTCGTATGTTCGATAACGCAGATTTCGATTTACATAATGGCTTTTATATTCCACAGATTACACTGTGAGATTACTACTAATTTCACATTTTGTTTATTACATTTTATATTAATTGATATCAAAATAATCGTTATAAATAAATTAAATTAATCCCTAAAGTATGTCCTTTAGTAGCAATTATACAACAATAAATGAAATACGTAGCGTTTTTTTTGAAAGCTAAAATTAATAGGTAGAAGAACCAATCCACACTATAATAAATCATTATCTCAGTAATTTTTAAAATATTAATAAAATTCAACAATTTGCAGTCTAAATCTACTATCTAGACTCTAAAACTTCAAATGAAGTCTCCTTTAACCTCCCAACCCTCAAGCTCCATACCTATTAGCGAGTTGCGGCACCTCATAGAAGTGCTCCTGGCGGCGAGGGTCGATGTGGAACTCCTCGTGGATGACGTCGGGCTGGTTGGTCAGGGTCCGCTTCATCACGCTGCCGAAGTAGTTTGAACCTAAATAGTCCAAAACTTGTGTATTTTACGGTCCCTTCCAACCTATGGTTCCTTCCAACCAACCTTCCAACCTTCCCCTATAATGCTGGGAATATATGATCCGGAATCCGGCGATCCCGGGAAGATTCAGAGCACTCAAAATAGAACTCTGCGCTAATACAATAATAGAGTTGAAAATCGAAGTGTCAAGTCATATATAACATTGACATTTGACTCGACACTTGTTTGTTCGATTTTCAGCTCTATTGTATTTAGCGTGGAGTTCTATTTTCAGTGCTCTGAATTTTCCGGGCCTTACGGATTCCGGACAATATAACCCCAGTCTAAGAGCATTTTCACATTCCGCGATAACGGATATCGTTTTCGTTATGCAGAAGTCACAAAAATGTCACATAATTTTTTTTTGCTTGCAAAGAATTGTCTCAAAATGCGAGAAAATTTTCTTAAATTAAAAAGTTTGTCAAATTCAATTGTCTATGTCTCACACGCTTCTTACAATTAAAAAAAATGTAAAAACTATTTATTTAATAGTACCTAACAGAGGCGGCTCGTCCTAAAGAGCGCTGGTGCATTGCACTCCCACTCCTCCCACTTTGCAAAATAGTTAAGCACTAAGTACATAATAAAAATGTATTTTTTAATCTGCTACCCACTTATATATTTTTAACCATACACATGCACACATAATAGTATTTATTAATTACTAGAATTAATTAACTACGTAAGAAGTTAAAATGTTTTCAAGCATATTTCAAGATTTGCTAAGTCGTTACTCACGGGAGCGCTCGCGATTGCGCTCCTATGAGAAAAATTTCAATACAACGCCTAGTACTGAAATTAATGAGTGCGAAAGAGAAACATCGACACGGCCCGGTACGTGAAACAAAAGATTTCGTATGAGAAATTAGCCTAAATTGGAGCGCCGCTCCTACGACGCGACGTTGCCAGATCGCGGCGAGATGACAATTATTGGTGTGCCGTGTGGCTAATTATGCGCTGTTGCCTATCTTATGTAAACAAAAATTGCGTCTCATCGTCACCGGTCACTACACTAGGTACTCGCGCGAATACGGCACTTTTGTGATATTCCGCTATTAAAAAAATAGTTTATGTGCGTTATTTGTAAAAATGCAACAATACAATGTATATTTTATTAAATACTATGAAAAGTCTATAGAAAAGCGTCTCGAACTAAAAGCAAAAGGTCCAAAATGTGCTAAAAAACTAAAACTTTTACGCGTGTGTTTAAACCCGAACAGTATTTATAATATAATATAAAAACGCTAGATAAATTCCATATCCGATTTTCACGAGAAAGTGATAGAGGTATTCGCTTAAGACCGGCGAATGGATTTTTTATACAAATAAATGGTAAGCAACCCTTTTTGTTTGTGAACACCCAAAAAAAAAGGTCACGAGCCGCCTCTGGTACCTAACGTTTGTTAAAAAATCTCACGTGAGATTAGGAAATCGGAATCGGAATCGAATATCACAATATCTTACCAGATTGGGCGTAAAATTCCTCAAAAGCATTTCACATAGTTTATTAATTAGAGCCCTCTTATTAGTTAGATCTTCACAAGACTTGTTATTATGAATGCTCACCAGGCATGGGTTTGGAGTAAGGCGAGGTTTCTGCGATCTTCATCTTCATATACTTGACGCTGAGTATGACCACCACTAGGAATATGAGGAACGCCACCGACAGAGCTATGAGCAGCGGCCAGTAGGAGGACCCTGGAAATAAAGCCTATAGTTCATCATCATTATTATACACTTACTACGCTTTGCCATGAATAGTTTATCATCATTATTATACACTTACTATGCTTTGCCATGTATAGTTCATCATCATTATTATACACTTACTATGCTTTGCCATGAATAGTTTATCATCATTATTATACACTTATTATGCTTTGCCATGTATAGTACATCATCATTATTATAAACTTATAGTATTCTTTACCATGAATAGATCATATCATCCTTATGATACACTTATTATGCTTTGCCATGATAGTTCATCATCATACATATTATAAACTTATAGTATGCTTTGCCATGAATAGCACGACTTCGAGAGATAATAATTATATTTATGGACCCTTTTCACACCACGTCAACTGGTCCCGTGGTAAGTTCTCTAAGAATGTGTGTTACTGTCCTTACGGGTAACAGACAATGGTAATATTATATTTAGTGCTTTTATACTATGCATAAATATATTTATTATTTAACATTTTTACTATAATACTATACACATATTTAATATACATCCATGATCCAGGAACATCGAAAACTTTTTTCTCCTTCCGCGTGGTTCGAACCCGCGACCTCCGGCTTAATCGCCGAGACTTAATCACTGAGCCACAGAGGTCGTCGTCACGGTCACAGAGATAGCACGGTCTTACAGAAAACCGATGTTAAATAACGTGCGTCATGTTTCAACAACATTTATCTAGCTATAACATTTCACGGGCCAGTCACACCGAAACGAGAGTACACGAGACGCGGCGCTGCATTTTAAAGATAGAATAGATAGATTCAAAATTGAACTTTGTTCAGTACACGAGAAAATATACGTTTCATTGCAGGAGCGGCGCTGCACTATGCAGAACGGTGCAGTTTGACATCCAAACTCTTGCAAGCCGATTTTTACGTTGTATCATTTTTTTTACATTTTTCACACATTAAACGTGTATCATCTTAAATAAAGATCAATTTTAAGGCGAGGTCATAGGCTACTTTGTCATTTCCCGTCACCTAATCTACCTAATCAGAGTTCAGTTACGAAGTGGAAAAAAATATGGGATTAAGTACATGATCCTTGACATGTTCTGAACCGTACACTTTTTGAAAAAAAAAAAAAATAATTCCTGAGTTACAAAATCTTAAAATCACCTCTTAAAAATCACGAAATCTCCGGAAACGTAAAATTTTGTGCAGCACCATACATATTTTTTTGATAAATAATTAATATGTATATTATATAATATATCAACTTAAACCGAACACTTTTGTGATTTGTACAATATTTCAAGAGATATTTAAGAAATACCTTGCAAACACCGTCGTCCACATGAATATAGAAAATAATGCTAGGCAAAAATGACTCTTATTACAATGTGCATATGTAGTAGTGAACATAATTTTATTTTTGAGCTTTGTCCTGGCCTTAAAGCGTTCTCATAAAAATGCAGTAACGTGTATCACCTTGTTTCAGTGTGACTTAACGCTTACATAAAATCTATCAACCATTCAACACTCAACAGAGTCCCCAGGGAACACGTATTACAATAGGGGCCCTATTCCCCTAACAGGGCCTTTTTTCTCCCTTATCAATTACAACCATTTGAACTTCGAAGCCAAGTAACCGTTAATAAAGAGATTTTGTATAGCTTTTCTGTAATCCATCGGATTTTTATATCACGTACACACATAATATTATACATACAGGTTGTAAGTGATACAATACAATAATACTTTATTGCACACTAAAAACATAAAACACAACAAACTACAACCACAAACTAGCTTTTTCACGCGGCTCCGATCGCGTAAATATAGTATCAGATATCCCATGGTAATACTGTACTTTTTCGGGATGAAAAGTAGCCTAAGTTTTATTTAATCCAGAGCCTAATAATAATAATCCACACCAATCTCGGTTTCATTGAAACCAGGCCAGTTACGCAGGAGTAATTTTATAGTGCCCAAGTGTGTGCGCAGTACACAAGAGCACTCTCTCTTTCTGTATTCTCGTAATCCACGGACGGATAACTGACAAGACTGACGAGAGATGAGGCGCAGGTCCGAATTTTTACATGCCTATCCGACGCATGGATCATCTTTCTAGTCAGACAATCAGGTGATCAGCCTGCATTGTCCTAACCAAACTCGGAAACAACATTTTTTGTTGTTCCAATGCGGGAATCGAACCTACGACCTCAGAGTCGAGAGCCAATGCCCTAACCACTAGACTATAGAGGCTGGTAATCCAGAGCCTACACTAGTACTATACCAAATTTCATCGAAATCCGTTCAGTAGTATTTGCGTGAAAGAATAACAAACATCCACCCATCCATCCTTATAAACTTTCACATTTATAATACCTAGTAGTAGGATTTTCCAAATACAAGGCTTAAGGTAATAATAAAAGTGATTACTTACAACATAAATAATACAACATAATTATTTATTTTATTGTATAATTAAATCCCCTAACAACATAAACAATTTTAGATACAGATTAAAACAAACACATCGATTCGGGATTTAACTTTGCGGTAATGTAAAACCCCTAACTACAATAAACTTTGTTACAACGTTAAACTAATCTATACTAAATTACTAACATTATAAAAATTAATATTATAAAGAGAATTAAGAGTTTGTTTGCAGTTGAGTAGTCTCTGAAACTACTGGACCGATTTTGATGAAATTCGGCACAGGTAGTAGAGTAGACCACGAGGAAGGACAAAGGCTACTTTTTATTGATGCAAAATGTACGGTTCCTACAAGATTTTCTTTTGCACGCACGAAGTCGAGGGCAACATCTAGTACTTAATGTTTTTAACTAGATACGTAAGTATTATTGTACCTAGCTGAGCTTTTATCATTAACCATATAGAGACTTAGGAAGTCCCTAATATAGAGTAGACCTCTGTGGCTGAGTGGTGGTTGTGATTAAGTCGGAGGTCACGGGTTCGAATCTCGCTTAAGGATCAAAAAAGATTTTAATGTTTATGGCTCATTTATATAATAAAAATCTTAAATTATTAAATATTTCCATTGTCTGGTACCCGTAACACAACTTCGTCGCGAACTTAGCTCGGGACCAGACTGACGTGCTATTGACGTACTATACATATAAAGTAGTATTTTTCATAACACCATAAATATCAGAGATTCCGTGACTCACTCACGTGACTTAGGTACTACGGAGCCATGTATAAAAAAGAAGTAGTGGTGTTTTAGTATTGAGATGTAAGTGACACCAAGCCTAAGGCTGGGACCATGGAGGTTAGAAAAAAGGAGAAAATAGTGTCCCAGAAATATGGAGAAAAAAATGTGAGGCGCTGCGATCGCTAAGTTGTCTCAATAAAAGCGGCCCACCAATGCCGTGAAGGAAATTATAGTACTTACCGACGCGACGGCAGCGTGGCTGGTGGCTAAAAAATGAATTATAAATCCTACAAATTTTCAGGGACAGGCTTCAGCATGTAGCGATCGGTCTCCTTTTCTCTAACCTCCATGGCTGGGACTATATGATGATCCGGAATCCGGCGCGCCCGGGAAAATTCAAAGCACTGAAAATAGGACTCTACGCTAATACAATAGCCTCAAATAGGACTCTACGCTAATACAATAGCCTCAAATAGGACTTACGCTAATACAATAGCCTCAAATAGGACTCTACGCTAATACAATAGCCTCGTATACCGACATACCATGCTGCAGATGCTCCGTCTTGGACGTCCGCACACACAGAGGACACTGCGCCACCTGGTAGTCTTTGCCCAGGCAGGCGGCGCTGGACAGGCACCGTCTTCGCCTGGTCTGCAGACAGTCGGAGTCGCAACGCGACCAATCCGACCATTGTGACCAGCGACCTATGTGCAACAAAATTAAAGTCAGACTGTTAATAAAGTCACGCGTTACTTTGCGGATTTCCTATTTTGTTGTTGATTGTTGTTGTTGATCTTATTGCTATATTTACGCGTCTAGTAACGCGTAACTAGACGCGTAAATAGCAACAGCGTCAGTTCACACGGAGACGCGACGCGTCACGGCATTTTTGAGGTAGCGATTCAAAATTGAACTTTATTCACTACACAAGAAGATACACGTTTCATTGCAAATTTAAAAGTAAAATAAAGTTCAATTTTGAATAGCCATCTTTAAAATGCAGCGCCGCGTATCGTCACGGTATGAACTGACCCTTATAATAGTTATCATAAGGAATTTATATTTTAGTATTTAAATTTTCAATTAGGTAAATCATAAAATCATGACGAACACAAAATCGAAAAAACGGCTCACAAAAACAATAGAATTAAACGAAGGGGAGAAATGAATAAAATGTGAGTCACACACCATGCTAACAGGGACACCCAACAAAGAACGATTATAATTGGGCTATTTTGAACAAGGGACTATTGTGAAAAATTTTTATATTTGACTGACTTTACATTCAAAAGCTTGGTGATATTTAAAAAAGTATTTAGCTAAATCGTATCATAATGTTTTCAAATTAAATAGTACTAGTAGTACTATAAATAGATTGAAAAGTAAGCCTTATAAAAAGCAAAGGAAAAGTTTGAACACAATGTTGAAAAGTTAACAAAATGAAAATTTTGTAACAGAAATTACATTACATTTAGCGCCAGTTACACGTACAGTTTTGACCACAGGAAACAGCACACACCGTCCCAACCCGCGCTCCGAATCAAACGTGAAAATGTGTGGGACCGACATACAGTCCGATTTGGCCCTTTAGTCAAGATGCTTTTGATAATTTCGACGAATAAGTTCGAAAGCACTAATATATGAGATTTGACATATTAATTCATCGCTAGTAACATGTCGCCTGCGTTGCCTTATAAATCAAATCCCATACATTTTGTTTTCGAACTTTGCCGTCGAAATTATCGAATGTACCTTGACTAAAGACCCTGGCATATCGATGACAGCACATTTTCCACAGTGTAAACTGCACGCTATGACTATTTTTACGTATTATATAAGACGCCGGCAATCCAAACCGTGACTCATTTTAGACTCAGATTGTTCCGCAATCCAAACCACATAAATCCCTCCGTAGTTTCAATCTCAATCCGATATATGGGTATCTATATAAAATGCCAATTTTTGACAGACACTATGTTAGCAATCTCTATAAATGTTCATTTTTGAAATGAATGTTTCGCCGTTTTTTTTACCAGATGTTGTCGTACGCGCTAAAAGATATCCCACGGGATACAGTTTGCTGCGATAAAAATAGCCTTTAATCCAGTGTTTAAATAAAACCAAATTTTATCAAAATTCGTTTAGTACCGAGTCGTTGCGTGAAAGAGTAACTAAAATTCAAACATACAAACTTTCGCGCTTACAATATTAGTAAATGGGTTTTCTAGAATGTTTCGTTTGTTTGGAAAGTCATCTATATTATAATAAATCTGTAGAGAGGTCAATTCTGTACATGAAATATTTTTAAAAAATAACTATCAGGGGGTGATTAGGGATCGCTACTGATGTCAAAAATGCAATCAGTAAAATTTTTGTCTGTCTGTCTGTCTGTCTGTCTGTCTGTCTGTATGTTCGTTATAGAAACAAAAACTACTCGACGGATTTTAATGAAATTTGGCACAATTATTCTTCATACTCCTGGGCAGGTTATAGTATACTTTTCATTACGCTACGATCAATAGGCGCAGAGCAGTGAAGGGATATATTGGGAAAACGGGAGAAGTTACTCCATTTTTTAAGCTTCCACCGCGTGTGCAGTCTTAATGGTTAGAGCTGCATAGAAATCACGTATGATGGAAATATTTTCCTTAATATTATATAAAAATATTTCTTGACAGCATAATGTCTATCTTTTATGGTTGACTCACAATAGCACGTGAAACTTCCGGTAGCTTAGCAATTCGGAGCTTTCTGATTATATTGGTCTAATCTTACGTTTACAACACTCTCACTCATCCCTAATTAAAAAAAGTTAACATTATTACTTATTCAATAAAAAAGAATCATGTAAATCGGTGTAGAAACACCAAAGTTATACATGAAATACACTAATAAGTCATCGCGCGTGAATACAGAATCATGCAATAAGGATTATTTTTGTGTATCAGTTGCCGCGCTCGACGCGCTTCGCGTGCGAACTTCATGTGCTTCATACAATATTTGGCTGTTGAAGCGATAGGACGTTTAGATTGTCCGACCTTATTGACAGACAATTATAGTTATTAGTGCTTATCAGCGCGATTTTTAGTTTTTGAATAGGTTATTATTAGATTTGTTTTGTTGTCTTTATTTTATGAAATAGGTATAGAGATTTTGTTAGTATTAGTAGTTTAGTTATTTTAGTTTATTAGTTATTTTGGTAGTGTTAAATATCTCGAAAGTAGAATTATTTAGTTTTAGTAGGTACCTATATTTTTCACATTTTATAGGTTCATATAGATAATAGTCTCCTTATTTAAATTACTTTTAGATTAATTATAAGTTAACATTTATTTAGCAGTAGTTTTAAATAGGTACTTAGGTGTCAAATAGGTTATAACATACGTATATTAAACGTAGTTTAGGTAGATACTTAGGTATTTAAGTAAGCATTTAGATTTCATAAGTGTAAGGTAGCTTCTGTTACCGTCGATTAAAAATTCACAATGCCTCCTAAAAAACGACCATCTTTATCTCGAAATTCGAGAGATGCTAAGAGGATGAGAAATACGCGTTCTCAAGAATCGGCAGAGGAAAGAGCGCATCGGTTAAACTCTATGAGAGTTAGTGCCTCAACTTCTCGAGCCAATGAAAGCTCTCCTGAGAGAGAGGTGCGATTAGCAGCTGACAGAGCGAGACATGCTACATCACGGGCGTCTCAAAGCTTTTCTCAGCGAGAGCTGAGTCTTACCAATGACCGAGAACAACATGTGTTATCCCGAGAAGCTGAAACTGCTGCACAACGAGAATTGCGTCTCACAGCTGATCGCGAACGACGTACATTGTCTCGCGAGTCCGAAACCTTCACTGAGAGGGAATTGCGTCTCACAGCTGACCGCGAACGTCATACATTTTCTCGCGAGTCAAATACTTTTACTGAGAGGACATTGCGTCTCCACCACAACTTTGCAATGGAACTCGACTCAAAGTAACCCAGTTGCAACAATATATAATCGAGGCTCAAATTTTAATAGGTTGCGGTGCAGGAGAAACCGTTTTATTCCCAGAATACCCTTAATACCAAATAATTTTCCATTCCAATTTAAAAGGACGCAATTTCCAGTATCGGTGTGTTATGCAATGACAATTAATAAGGCTCAAGGGCAGACTTTTCGTGTTGCCGGAGTAGATCTCGGTGTCAGTTGTTTCTCGCACGGTCAGTTATACGTTGCTCTTTCCCGTGTTAGCAGTTCTAGAAATCTTTATGTTCACGTGCCGGACGGGTCAACTTTCAATATAGTTTACCCGGAAGCTTTGCGCTAAAGTATTTTCGTTCTATAGGTACTTTAGCCTCACGTGAATGTGAATACATTAACTTAATCTAAACAATATTACCAATACATTAACTTATTCTCAGCTATCTATACTTTTCTGCCGGAAGTCACTATTCCACGCGGACGAAGTCGCGGGCAAAAGCTAGTCGTTAATATAATCCGAAGTTATAGATAAAACTAGTAATATAGTTATAGGTATTTGATAAACTTACCCATAATAACTTCAGATGACTCATCGGCCAGTTCATTCAAGCTGTCCACATACACGTCTGAAAGTATATTCTCATTAGGTTCGTCATACAACAACTTGTACTTTCTGCAATGATCATACAATCCCAAGCAATCGCAATAGGCAAGCGGACTGATTTTTTTTTATTGCATAAATGAATAGTTCTCTTAATTATGAGTAACTTCTCAGAAGAAACCGTATATCAAAAGTCAATATTTTCAAAGGTACAGCGATTTGTATACAAAATTTCGCGAGTCTTTATACCAAAAAAAAATTTTTTTTTGCGAAATTGGTAAACAAAACCTACATCATTAGTTTACTCACATCATATACAAAAACATTCATTATGGTAAGTATGAACTTAAACGCACAAATATCGGAGATATTTACAAATATATTCCTGCGGCCATATACTTCATATACTACTTCATACTACTTCATATACAAGTGACGTCATTTTTAGGTCGACTTTAGTATGGAGCGTTTTTAGGAGGCTCGCGAAATTTTTTATACAAATCGCTGTACCTTTGAAAATATTGACTTTTGATATACGGTTTCTTCTGAGAAGTTACTCATATTTAAGAGTACTATTCATTTATGCAATAAAAAAAAATTAGTCCGATTGCCCATTGGTGTTTATTGATATTTATTTATGTAGCATAAAGGCCAATTCATACCGGAGCGATACACAAAATTGAACTCTATTCATTATACAAGAAGATATAACACGCTTCATTGTAAGATTTCATTGTAAGTTTCACCGCGCTGTAAAGCGCATGTGCAGTGTTTGGCTGGTGTCATATTGAAACATGTATCTTTGTGTGTATTGAATAAAGTTCAATTTTGAATAGCTATCTGAAAAAATTTGCGTCGTGTATCGTCGCAGTATGAACTGACCTTAATGCGCTATTCATCATAATGTTTTATTTCTGCAAGACACTAATTGTAAACAGACTAAACTTATTCTGTGGAATTATATACATACACACATACATAATATGGAATTAAATTATTTTTATGATTATCCATTGCATTCCCACGGATTAGCGAAGAGCGTAGGAATAGGGAAAGGGAAGAATAGGTGGTGTGGAAAGGAAGATTGGTAAGTTAGAGTTGGAAATAGGAAATGTAGGATATTACCGCCCAGAAGGGCAAGGGATAGGACAGTATTAGTTAGGGAAGCCGGGGTCACAACTCACATACCCATAAGTAAGTTGGGATGAGTATCCCATGACATTTAATGATTTATTAATATGATTTACTGTAGCTTTTGAAAACTAAAAAATATCGGTGTTCCAAGACCGCATTCAATGTTCGAAAACGTACATAAATAATACTTCAAATAACTCATATCTACGCCTTAATTTTAGTCCAAAAATAAAACTTACCTAAATCACACTCTAAGCAGTCCTGAGTCTTCTGCACGTTCGGCCCAACGCAGGATTGCCCCCCGTTAAGAGGGCGCGGGGAAGTGCAGGAGCGTATTCGACGGCGGCCCCTCTCCTCCGTGTGAGGCTGGCCGGGGCAGAAACAGTCGCCCCATGTGGACCAGGCTGTCCAGCCACCGTTCACTGTACAAATAAGGAAAACCCATTAGCCTTGCATGCGTGGCATATACATGAAACATCTTAATTATAATATACTAGATGGTGCCCGCGACTTCGTGTGCGCAAAAGTTAATTTCGCAGAAACCGTACTTTTTTCCGCGATAAAAAGTAGTATGTTTTTCCCCATGGTCTACTCTACATCTGTGCCAAATTTCATCAAAATCGGTCTAGTAGTTTGAGATCCTATTTAATGAAAACAAACTAACAAACAAACTTTTCCGCTTTATAATTTTATTATATATTTTATATAATATAGAAGTATAGATAACGTGGCGACGCGTTACATTGTCATTTTATGCGTCACTATAATGTGGTCTGAACACAGATTCGATTAGGTATACAATTTGTAAATAGTGTTATATTATATGTATATTTGATGTCGTAGAGGAGACGCGTAGCAAACATCTTAAAGTGCTACGAAACTGCTACGGGGCTACAAACTATACCCTAATATAAATAATTACTAGCTCTCGCCCGCGGCTTCGCACGCGTAAATACATTATCCCGCGGGAACACTACTTTTCCGAGATAAAAAATATCCCATGTACTTTCCCGGGACCCAAAGTATGTTGATACCAAATTTCATAAAAATCGGTTCAGCAGTAAGTGTGAAGAGGTAACAGACAGACAGACAGAAACACTTTCGCATTTATAATATTAGTATAAATTATTGTTATTGCCTTTATTTTTAGTTATAATTGAATTGAATATAATCGTAATTAATCTTTTATTAACACTTTTTTTACTATCCTTCAAAAATCTACTTACCGAAAACCGTAAGCAACGCAGGTTCGGACATACGTTTGCCGGCCAGATTCTCCGCAACGCACGTGTAGTTCGCCATGTCCTGCAGATAGCTTCCAGTTAACTTTTGCGATACATTTAATATCTTAAAACTATGTTTTTATTTTCTTTAATCAAATTCAGAATCACAGAAACAGCAATCGCGTAGGCTGGACTATCAGCCTCGGGAATTTACACGTTCGGTTCGGAGCGCGGGTTGGAACGACGCTTGATAATTCTCGCGACCGAACTGTAGGTGTGACGGGCGCTTATGATACAACAGATTACAAATTTTTCATTCAATTAAAAAACAAAGCTTACGTATTATATTTATGTAGTAGTTTTTACCGTGACTCTAATAATATATTGTTGGTATCCTGCGGGAATACTATATTTTTCCGGGATAAAAAGTAGCCTATGATTAAATCCAATGCCTTAAGTACTACGATACTAAATTTCATAAATCCGTTCAGTAGTTATTGAGTGAAAAAGTAGCAAACATCCATCCATCCATTCAGCCATCCATACATCCATCCTCACAAACTGTCACATTATGCCTTACTAATTTATAAAAACATAGCATTCCATTAAAAGGCACGCAAAAAACATTTTTTAGAACAGTGTTACTTACCATCAGCGACGCCTGTTTGATGACAAGACTGCCCTCTTTCGACACTTGCACATTGTCATCCTGCACCACGGGGGCCCCATTTTTCAGCCAATAGAGCTGGGCAAAGGGGGCCGCGGCGGGGGCCTCGCAGCGGAAAGTGACTGGAGTGTACTGCTTCGCCAGCTGCGACTGCGGCGCCAGGGTGAAGTGCTTCTTTATGTCTATGGCACAAAATTAAAACGTTATTTGTCTATAATTAGGTCTGTACGTGAGCCAAAAAATAAATATGATCTGTAATTTAGTGTATATCGTCTCGAGGTTAAAAGATTTTAACAGCAAATAATAGATTTGATTTTATCGACAAAACACCCTCTTTCAAATTATGAGGGTACAAAAATCGACGAAACGCTTCGAGAAAAGAAAATAAGAGAAAAGAGAATGGGAAAATATTCCGTTATTCTGTGGCAACATATTATGTGTGGATAACCATTCCAATTTGGAGTAATTGTGACGGCCTCACTTTCAAGCGTGTTGACGTTTTCTGGATGATTTCTGTATTCTGTGGTTTCATTGTAGAAAATATTGGAAATGGTGTTAACTACAACCCCTTAATACCCCGTATATACAAGAATTCTCGTTTAAAGTATAAGATAGTGTGCATTGCACAATGCAACATCCCTTATCTAAATATATAAAAGTCAAACCTGACTGACTCGTCTATCAACGCACAGCTGAAACTACTGAACGGATTTTGCTGAAATTTGGCACACAGATAGTTGTAATGACGTAGGCATCCGCTTAGAAAGGATTTTTGAAAATTAGCCCCCTAAGGGGGTTAAAAAGGGGTTAACATTTTGTATGGAAAACGAACTCCGCGCGGACGAAGTCGCGGGCCTAAGTTTTTATGATGCGATAAAAAGTTTATATGATACGTCGATGTCCACACTTACAAGCAATCTCTATAGTAGCTGTCTGACTTCGTATCTGCCCTCGGCTGGTCCAGGCGAAGCACGAGCACTGGTACTTGTCGATGCCGAAGTACTCCTCCACCTGGTCCTTGCTCACTGAATGCTCTCCCTCAATGATCCTGACTCCGGTTTGGGGGTCAACGAACTCGAAGTTGAGAGCTTGTGTCTTGATACCGTTGCATTTGAAGTATACCTACAAATATGTTTTCTAATTAGATATTTTAAAGTAGAAATCTTTTTTAACCCTTTCGGTGCTACGCAAAAATTTTTCTTCGCCCCGTTGTCCGACGCGGCGGACAGCCTTAAAGTTATTAGGTACCCCTAGGAAAATTGGATTATTTTTACAAAAAAACAATTGCAGTATTTATATGGTAGAATTTAAGTTCGCAATTTGCGAAGGAAATGATTAGGTACTAATACAAAAATATTTCTGTTTAGACTTACGAATCAGGGTAGAAATCAGTGGCGAGGGGTTCCTATAACTCCATTCCTATCGGCTTCCCTTACCGCTTACATTTTGAAGACCTTCATCCAAATCCCTAGCTATTATACAGGCTACGGCTTCCCTATGAAGGAGAACCAGCCTTCGCCACTGGTAGAAATGAGAATAATTTACGAGATTCTAGTATCCCAAAGTTATCATTACTGTTTAGTTTTTTCCTATGAATAATTTTTTCATGATTTTCTTCATTAAATATTACATAATATTTACTTACTTCTAACGCATTTGCTGCTCTACACTTCAATGTTGCCGGTTTATTTTTGACCACATAAGTGTTTTCTGGTTCCAATAGGAACACGGGCAAATTATCTTTTGCCGTATGTAGTGGTATCTTGTCGTCCACCGGTATACTCTGGTTCTCCCCGTCTACTGAAGTGACATCTGGCGAGTCTTTATAATTAGTTTCTTTACTATCATAATCATAATCTAAATACGTTTGGTCGTCTTCGTCGTCATCGTCCTCGTCAATTTCCTCGTTAGTAAAAACTGGTGGTAGAAAGTAATCTTTGGGTTCAGTTTTGGGTACTGTTAGAAAATCTAGAGGTTTATCTTCTTCTTTAATTTCTTTCGTCGTGTCACCGCGTCGATGTCGTGCACCTATAATGTTGATTTTAATTACCTTCTTTCTAGTTATCAGCAGAAAAAAATAGTTTCTTTCTATAGAAAAATAAGCTAGGTACACCTCACACTAGCGTCTTTCGAGCGTCGTCGTCGTGTCAGCTTCTGCGCTGCGCCGGATCGACGTCGACGCCGCGGCGACGCGACGCCAGCGCTGGCCGTCTGCCGAACGCCCCGGGCTTACGCGATGCCAGTAATGCGCTCAGTCGCTGTCTAGAGTCGGCGTCGCGTCTCTGCGGCGTCGTTGCTGTGCGGAGTCGCGTCGCCGCGGCGTCGACGCTGTGCGGATGCTGGGCCTCTAGTCAAGATGCATTCGATAATCTCGACGGCGTACTTCGAAATCAAAAATGTATGGGATTTGACGTAAGTCATCGTTAAGTGATATGTCGCCTACGATGCAATATGTCAAATCCAATACATTTTGTTTTCGAAGTTCGCCGTCGAAATTATATTCGATAATTTCGACGGCATCTTGACTAGAGGCCCTGGCACGATATCGACGCTCGAAAAACGCTAGTGTGGGGGGTGTCTAAATGACAGATTGACAAGTAAAGCTGTCATTTTGACAATTTTATCTGTCAGTGTGTATATTCATGTGTAGACAAAACGCCATGCTAAGCGCGCAAGAAGTATACAGTCACCTATTAGTCCAATACTAAATAGAATGTTAACACTTAAAAAAATCAATCGTAAATTTTTATTATTCCTACATAATAAAAAATAATTATCTAAATTGTTAAACAGTTTCAACTGTGTATTACTGTTTATTGATTTATTATGCTTACGGGAATATTGTTCACTTTTCTTTTTCCCGACGTTTCGGCCACATAATATTGTTCATTGTTTTAAACACCTACGGATTTTGCCGAGATTTTGCACTTTTCTTTTTCCCCTTTAGGGGAAAGGGTTTTCACGTAAACATAAGAAATCAATATGTGTTTTACTGTTGTTATACCCAATTAAATCAAAGTTATAAAATGGTAAAAAACTTAACCCGTTGTAATAAGAATTTTCATAAATCTATTAAAACTGGAGGTGGCCAATTCATAACATAATTATTATTTTTTTTAACTTTATAGGGTGCTTTTGCCTAAAAGTTAATTAAATGTTGTGAATAGTTTTGACGATTTGATTTCGAACAGACAAATAGACGCGTAACAAGATTTTATCATAATTGATCTATCAAACACATAATATCTAATATTGTGTGTCAAAAATAATTTGAGGTAGTTTTTTTTTTATTTATTTCATAATATATTTCTGAACATAATTTAAAAAATATTGGCTTTCTGCACACCTTTCTCCAAACTTCAACTGTACCAAATATCATACCCTCCATTCGCACAATAATTGCCGTAAAGTGTACTAAAAGTGTTTGCTCCACGTAATATAAGTATCTATTATAATATAAAGTTTGTCTTACTAAAGATTTTCTCATAATTTCTTTTGCGTTATGAGAATTTGAATTCAAACAAATTTTTAAACATTGAAGAACAAAAAAATATTGCAAAAGATAAAGTAAGTTTAAAATAACGAAATTAAAATAAATTTCCTATTTTGTACATGATGACTTCTTTCGTTTAGGCACTACGTGAAAATATTATGATAATGTCGAAAATACAAAACTACCGCGCTTAGGAAACTATGAAAGCATTTTAAAGCTACCACAGTAACAGCTGACAACAAAATACATACTTTTTTCTACGGCTCGACCCACAGACAATGCCAAATGTACATGAACAAGCAAAAATGTCCAAAACTTCACTTCCATTCCACTTATTTTTTTCACTTAACACATTCAACTTTTTTCCATTTTGTTCCATTACGGATATCACAAAATTCTATTTATTTTCACACATTGTTAGATCGTAAAAGTTTGCGCGACAGCGAGCGTAGCGACTCAGCGATAGACGGATGTAAACTAACTTTAGGGTTGCTGAGGCGAACTTATAAATTTTGTGCGCATGTCCGTACCTACAAAACAAAGTTAGGGACAAAGACATATCATTTGTAGGGATATCGCATTTGTGATTCGCTGTTCGCATAATATAAAAGTTATTTCGAAATTTATTGTAAAAAGAATTTCGCAAATCGGTCCACAAACGGCGTAGTAATCGCGTAACATATAATATACAAAAAAACATACACACGAACCGAGACCCTCTTCCTGTTTTTTGGAAGTCGGTTAAAAATAAAAAATTTAATCTAAAGTAGATTAGGGTAATTACAGACATAGGTTGTGGCTCCACCAGTAGGTACCATCAGTAAAAAGTACCTACTCGTATGCATTAAACGTAGCTTTGGTGGATCGCGCACCTGATGGCATCCTTCGGTTTTGTCACCAGCCGCCCGTGCAATGTCTTTAGTGGCCCGAGCAATGTGTTCTACTGGGCGAGGGTCCTTAACTTATATCAGAGGTTCCCAAACTTATTCCGTCTAACGCCCTCTTCGAAAATCATTTCTTTAGTAGCTACCCCTCCCCCCTTCTTTTTTTTACCACAAAACCTTAATAACATATAAAAAGGGAGTCCCTGGAGAATATTTTTTATCTCTTCAAACGACGACCTCTGTGGCTCAGTTGGTTGAGCGTGTTGGTGCTCAAGCCGGAGGTCGCGGGTTCAAATCCCGCCAGCCAGCACAGGTAGCCTTAATCCTTATTACCCTTGCTAGTGTACCACCGTCGCGGTCGGTTAGTCTGTAATACGAGGTCCCTAGATGGTACGTCGACGTACGGTATGAATGTTGATGAATAGATATTTAACGACGCTCAAGTCGTTAGCGCGATTGATGTTCATTATACCTACTTTCGCTTACATTTTCGCTTTTAAGCATACGTCACTTAAGCACGACTATAATATACGCTTAAACAAATTTTTGCTTATGTAAAGATTATTGTTGATTTTAATGTAAATAATTTAAACCTTCAGTAAAACCATAAGTGAATGAATGAATGAATATTTATTATTGCGTTCATACTTGCATACAATAAATAAACTTAAAATTACGAATAATTTAACTGAGATCTTAGTACAAACACAAAGGGCGGCTTTATTGCTATGCAGCAATTTCTTCCAAGCAACCCACAAGCAGGAAACTATTTAAATTGTATCACACAGACAAACAAAATGGGCAATGTGCAAAATCAGTTAGGTACTAATGGCCATCGGCAATCTTCGTTTGTGTGCGTGTGGTTTGAGGGACCTACCTGAATATCCCCAAAATAAGTATAGCAAGTTTTAGTAGAAGTCTAAAAAAAATTGTAGAACAAATCTGGGAATTTGTAAAAAGATAGTTTAAAAGATATAGCCCTCAGAGTGTGGTCCCTCAGTTCACACACCGCTATTTTCCAGATCTCGAAAAGTATGCGGAAAATTATGGTTTTTTCACTACAGAATTTTAGTAGAACTTTTGTAAAAGTTTTTACAAATTTATCAAATACATAGCATTAGAAATAAAAAAGCTACAACCACCGAAGTGTGGTCCCTCAGTTCACACAAAAATGACATACTCATTTCGCGATATATTACTGACTTTTTTAATTATTTTTTTACGTAGAGTTTTAGTAGAAAATTTGTAGAATTTGTAGACAAAATTTCAGCAAAATCTATCGGCGCATTTGGAAGATATATACCATTATGTTGGGTCCCTCAGTTCACACACTTGTGTATAAGAAAAACTCAAATAACTAATAAACGAGAAAACTAACAGAAAGTCTACTATACTTAAATTTTAGTAGAAGTTTTTTTCTCATGGATTAGCACATAAAATATTTAATTTCTTGCTTCCTAGCTGAGATAATGTTAATTTTTTGATTGTATGAAAATGCAGAGTAGGTTACCACACAAGAGGCAAAATGAGGACAAGTCCTAATATTATTGTGTATGTTATACCTTATTAAATTTACGTTTTGCTCGTGGTTTCGCACCTTAACACTATTTTAGGAGTTCATAGTACTACAAGCAACCCATATACTTACCAATTATTAACTATGTACCTATTTGTGGTTTTGCTCTGCCCGCCCTTTTCTCTGTCCGTTCTTTCTAACTCCTTATATGTAATTACATATGTATTATATAAATAAAAAACTGGCCAAGTGCGAGTCAGGCTCGCGCACAAACGGTTCCGTACAAAACGGCAAAAAAAATCACGTTTGTTGTATCGGAGCCCTCGTCCTCGTCTCGTCGTCGTCTCGCCCCCAGCACCAAAGATTATACATACTCAATGTAATATTATGACTGCACCTAATATTTTTGTTAAATTAGCTTTTGCTCGCGGCTTCGCCCGCGTGGAATAGTGTTCTTAGAGAAAAAAGTACTTAGGCGAATAACACTCTAAGTCTCTACTTACAGCAATATACTTCTGATACAATACTGAAAATGTTTTTAGGTTTACCCAATGCAAATGGTTAAAAATTGGTCCCTTTCGAGTTTCGCCTCGACACGATATGAGCGACCGCTTGATATATACATAATATTATATTTGTCGCGCTTGAATATACATTCGTTGCGTCATGCTTTCGTTGTTGAACATCTACGAAGTGGTAAAAAATACTAAGACCACTCGTGAACTGTATTTTAAAAGTTAAATGCTATCGTGTGTTGGTGTACCTACAAAAAAAATGCACACAAAAAAAGCACACACACTTAAGAATAACATTATGTACACCGTACATCGCACAAATTAACTTTTTCCTTTTCATAAAAGCTTGACATTAATTTGAAGACCTAAGATTTCTATATTTTTTTTATAGAAAATAGGTAGGTATAATAAAAATATGAAATTTCATCAATGAGGGTTCCGTACCCAAAGGGACCCAAAATATTATTAAGACTTCGCTCTCTGTCCGTCCGTCTGTCTATCACCAGGCTGTATCTCAGGAACCGCGATAGCTAGACAATTGAAATTTTCACAAATTATGTATTTCTGTTGCCGCTATAACAACAAATACTAAAAACAAAATAAAATAAATATTTAACGAGGGCTCCGATACAACAAACGTGATTTTTTTTGCCGTTTTGTACGGAACCGTTAGTGCGCGAGCCTGACTTGCACTTGGCCAGTTTTGTATTCATATAATACATATGTAATTATATATAAGGAGTTAGAAAGAACGGACAGAGAAAAGGGCGGGCAGAGCAAAACCACAAATAGGTACATAGTTAATAATTGGTAAGTATCTGTGTTGTTTGTAGTACTATGAACCCCTAAAATAGTGAAAAGGTGCGAAACCGCGAGCAAAACGTAAATTTAATAAGGTATAACATACACAATAATATTAGGACTTGTCCTCATTTTGCCTCTTGTGTGGTAACATACTCTGCATTTTCATACAATCAAAAAATTAACATTATCTCAGCTAGGAAGCAAGAAATTAAATATTTTATGTGCTAATCCAAGAGAAAAAAACTTCTACTAAAATTTAAGTATAGTAGACTTTCTGTTAGTTTTCTCGTTTATTAGTTATTTGAGTTTTTCTTATACACAAGTGTGTGAACTGAGGGCCCCAACATAATGGTATATATCTTCCGAATACGCCGATAGATTTTGCTGAAATTTTGTCTACAAATTCTACAAATTTTCTACTAAAACTCTACGTAGAAAAATAGTTAAAAAAGTCAGTAATATATCGCGAAATGAGTATGTCATTTTTGTGTGAACTGAGGGACCACACTTCGGTGGTTGTAGCTTTTTTATTTCTAATGCTATGTATCTGATAAATTTGTAAAAACTTTTACAAAAGTTCTACTAAAATTCTGTAGTGAAAAAACCATAATTTTCCACATACTTTTCGAGATCTGGAAAATAGCGGTGTGTGAACTGAGGGACCACACTCTGAGGGCTATATCTTTTAAACTATCTTTTTACAAATTCCCAGATTTGTTCTGCAATTTTTTTTAGACTTCTACTAAAACTTGCTATACTTATTTTGGGGATATTCAGGTAGGTCCCTCAAACCACACGCACACTCTTCGTTTTACTATTGAAATCACACGGCGATGCATGAAAAACATAGGACGGAAGAAGTATTCTTCTAATTAATCAAAGGCCTAAAGGCTAAACGTTATGTGCCCAAATATTCTGGAATTCATATAACATATTGTTCGGTCAAGAATAAGTAAATCGTATTTTTGTCAGTCGAAGTTTCCGAACGCCCAATCTCCCTTCCCAATCCCAATATATTTTCCTTGCGGGTAGAGGAAAGAAAAACGTCAAACCAAGAAACGTCAAGTAGCGTCGGTTGCATCTTGGTTGCATCACTCTCTCTTGGCTTCGGCGCGCGCTAGTGGATACATCAGCGGAGTCCGTGACTCCCAAATTCGCGTCGTCAAGTCTCAAGTCAGCCGGTTTACCTTAAGGCGTGACTCCTGTTCGAAACATTACACAGTCTAAAACATGAAACAAAAACATTTGTTTTCATACACAAGCTGTCTCCAGCTACAGAAAATGTTTTTGGTTGAAACAAAACATTTTGTCCAGACACGATCTAAGTTCCGACGAGGAAGACGTATTAGCGCTCACAGTTTTAGTGATTGTAGGTGTAGAATCTAGGAGAAAAGAGGGGTTCTGAAAAGGCCACTTTAGGTGTTTCATAAAAGTATTATTTTCAACTCATAAATATGTGCGCCATTTGACGCATTTCTATTGAAAACTGATAAAATTTGTGTTTTTTAATTAAGTCAGGCCATATATTATGAGCGATCACAAAAACAAACACAAAAAACACAACAAGCAAAACTATAACCCTAAAAAACCTGTACCTAGGTGTCATGTGAACGATGTGAACACTAGTTAAGAAATGAAACATTTCTTCCCCTCTCTACTCGCGCGGGAATGTTTTTCGTCCGTCTCCGAAAACAAAAACATTGTCTATTCCTAGACAAATGTGTATAGCCACGCCCCAATGTTTCATGTTTTCTGTGTAATGTTTCGAACAGGAGTCACGCCTTTACCCAATCAGGGGTATTGTGTGAACATTCACTTATTTGAAAATCAGACAATGATCAAGGCGTTATGTGCATAAATATAGTGATATAAGACGTGCAGTGGTATCCAGAAAGGTGGCCACGAGATCCTGTCACCGGATGCGAGCCAATTAGCAAAATAACCAGCCCAGATATCGAAGGTAAGCCCGCATTTCCCCACCTGCTCTTTTCCCTATACTTTTATGCTACACATATCTTTATTTATTTGGTAAAAAAACTACCCACACCGATTTCGGTGACGGTGGACGGTGGTTCATTGAAACCAGCCAGTTACGCAGCTGGATAAATTGTGCCAAAGTGTGTGCGCATTACACAAGAGCACTCGCTCTTCCTTTACCTACTCTCATAATACAGTGGAACGGATAACCGACACGACTGGCGAGAGATCAGGCGCAGGGTCCGACTTTTTACATGCCCATCCGACATATGGATCATCTTTCTTGCTTATGCACTGCCCTAACCAAAGTTGAAAATTTTTTTGTTGTTCCAATGCGGTAATCGAACCCCTAGAACGACCTCCGAGTCGAGGGCCAAGCTCTAACCACTAGACCACATTATACATTTTACTATTATGTATTTTATTTATTAAACAATAAAAGAAGTGATTCGGTTAAGAGATGATTTAATTTATTTAATAATTTTACAATGGAGTATTTGAAGAAACAGTATATTTTTGTCTAGTGACTATAAAGTCAAACATTATAAAAAAAGTTATGGATTTATGGATGAACTCACGAAGTATAGATCGAGGAGTCCGAACAAAGACTTCTATACTCAAAGAGTCCGAACGTAATGTTAAAATAATAATCAATTTAGGGGACCGATTTTTTGCCGGTAGAGCGCGCCATTTTTCAAGAAGTACCAAGCGCGATTGGTTCGCCACAATAGCATCGGTACGTCCAAAATTCTAGCGCAACCAGTGGCAGAAAAGGGAACTAAGATCTGGGTTTATTATTGTGTATAATATATATGAAGAAGACTATGGAAAAGCATATTCGCTCCGTGCACGACTTCAGCGCCACCTAGCGTTCGCAACTTTGTTGGCTCTGACCGTTCTGGCGTTTTTAAATTTTTTGGCGGCATTGTGATAAAATATTAAAACAATAATTTTCCTAAAGAATTTTTAGCATGATCTATCAGCATGGAAATTTGCAAGTTTCTATCTCATATAGTTTAAAAATGCTAGGGGAGGACCAACTTACAAACTATTTTGGAAGCCGATTACTCGAAAATAGTCAACTTTTAAAAAAAAGTAACGTATGAAACCTTGCCTTTATTTTAAAAGACCTATTCTACGATACCCCACACGATGGGGTAGAGTGAAAAAATATTTTTCATCCCCACTTCACATGTATGGAGAGCCACCCCTAAAATATGAAATTATTATTTTTTTATGATCCCGAAACCGTGATCTATACACAATCTATAACTGTACCAAATTTCATCAATTTATATTCATAATTACAGGAGCTAGAGGCGCGGACAGACAGACAGACAGACGGACAGAGCGAAACTATAGGCGTTCCTTAAGTATTACGGAACCCTAAAAATACTATTGTGTTATTAATGTAAACTTCAAAATTACTGTGATTTGGGTGGACAGTGTTGTGTAATCATTTTTGGGCATTCAAATTAAATGTGGTATGTAAAATCTATTCAAAAGTGTGTTTTATTTTGGTTATATCTGGGTTTGCTTACTTCTTTTTTAATTGTAGTTTTACTGTAAAACAAGAAGATAAAGCTACTTTAATGGTTTTATTAAATAATAATAAATTTAATTTAATTAAATTTTAGTAATAAATTAAATATTGTTTTCAGATCAAAATGAGTATTATTTTAAAGACCGGGTTTGTGAGTATCACTCAATATAAAATTTCAACCTCAAATCGTTTGTAAAGGAAAATTGTTGGTATCTGCTGGACATGTCCGAGATGTAGCGGAATTATTAAGAACAAAACAAGGACAGAGTTCTATACTTCAAGCCCGCATTATCAGACAAACATCTGGTTCTTTGATACATAGATATATAATATTAAAACTTTGATACCTTATAAAACGCTTTTAGAATTTTAGAAAATTAAAGATTGCTTCGGCATTGACAGATGACAAAGCCAACATTATTTCTACTTTTTGCCACCATGAGCGCTGCGATCGATTTTGATACCCCCACCTAGTACTTCGCACCCAGCGAATACCGTTCGGACTCCTGGTATCTATACTTCGTGGATGAACTGTTCATAGAATAATTAGACTATGGAGGGTAGAGGAAAGGAGTACTATGTCCATACATGAAAAATGTCCGTAAATAAGCGTTAAATAACAGTTCCAAAACTGGCTACAATGGTGCTAGAGTCAGAAGAGGGTATGATATGAAGTTAGCAATAAGCGATGGAGTGAAGCTAGTTGGGAGTTAGTTATTAGTTAGAAAATTAACTTACTTCACTCCATCTCTTAATACTAACTTCATAATATCATACCCATTACTCTTTTCTGACTTTAGCGCCATCATGGCTAGTTTTGGAACTGTTATTTAACTAGTTTTATCCGACACTTTTTAGCTTTTCTCCCTAATAAAGAGATAGTCCTCCTTACCTCTACTTTACATAATTATTATAGGTTTATATTAGACATCGAATTTATGAAAGCTATGCCTAGAAGTGTCTCCGCAAAGATTTAAGATGCTTTACAAATGCAGTGAAACTTAAGTATAAAAAGATCAGTCCTACTGGAATTACATGATCATGATTTTTAAAACTACAATAATATTAGGTATATTCTTATTTTTATTACACATCCATAGCTAAAGTGAAGACAAATACATAGATTTAAATACCAACTTAAAATAAGATTCAGAATATTTTATTCTACAAAATATTCTTATGAGTGACGTCAGCACATAGAGAGAGGCATTTTAAAATAATTATTTTTATAATAATATTATGATGATTTAAAGAAAATACTTAAAACTCTACATAGAACATAATATTATAGGCACTATAAAATATTATGATCAATCTATTTGAAATCAAAACATAATATTGATACAATATTATGTTCACACAACTTAATAGTAAATTAATTTTTATAAACAATTTAAAAAATAAGTTGACCAAAACTTTTAATACTTAATAGCATCATACATAAGTACCTACACATTTTTTTAATTTCATAAAGTTCTGAGACAATTGTTTTTTTTTTTTAATTTACCTTTTTAAATTTAAGTTTTTTGTAAAAAAACATAATTTAATTTTAAGGTTCCATAGTACTAAGAGGAACCCTAATAATTTTTCTCTTTCCTTCTGCCTGCCTCCAAAGTGGTTATCAAGTTGATGGCATCTCTAAACTATAAGCTTCATCAAAATAATTGTCCTAAAGAGTTTTTAGCATGATCTATGAGCATGGAAACTTACAAGTTTCTATCTCTTATAATAGTTTAGAAACGCTGGGAGGGGACCAACATACAAAAAAAACCTTATGATGAAACCTTATCATTATTTTAAAAGACCTGTTCAACAATATCCCTACAAGATGGGGTAAAATGGAAAAAAAATCATCCCCACTTCATGTGTATGAAGAGCTACCACTAAAATATTAAATTATTATTTTATGATGCCAAAACCGAGATCTATACACAGTCTATAACTGTACCAAATTTCATCCATTTATATTCATAATTACAGGAGCTAGTCAGACAGACAGAGAGACAGACAACAGACGGACGGACAGAGCGAAACTATAAGGGTTTCCTTGTGTATCATGAAACCCTAATAAGACTAAGGAGTGACTGCAAATTATTGAATATTGACACATTGTGATATGCATCTCTACACCTTCCGAAAAAAAAAACAGCGAAAAACCCCCTCTCGTGATCCTCTCATCTGTCCAGAACTCCAGACTACAGCATACACCAAAGTAATGCGGATCCGAATTAACAAAAAACAGTTTTTTCAAATTTCAACTGTAATTTGAAAAAACTGAATGTACATTGATAGTTAAAGAACCCTCCTTAGACATGTCTTGACTCCTGACATGCTCTTGATTAGGTCATTTATATAAACATCTAAAGATGGTTGATGTTTCAACACATTAACCATGTCTCCCAAAAAAAAATTTCATTAACTATACACAATAGCAACCTAAAATTGCAATAACATGCAATATAAGTATATTTATTTTCACTTATTGTAAAGAAATACACATAGATATTTTAACAACTCAAGAATTAGGTGCAGTTTTTCAGTAAACTCATATTAAAATCAACTTTAAAAACATTCTACCTGACCAACTCAATATATACTCTTGACAAAAAAAGAGTATAACATGATAAGCAGCAGGAACTAAAGATATTTTTGATTGTATCATCTTTTGATAGATTGAGATGATAATATATATTTAAATAATATGTCCTCCCAGGCGATCTAGTAAGGTTGTGTGTCAGCTGCCTTCATCACTGGGACGTCATCAACAGGATTTTTACGTGGTAGAGCCATGCTTCGGCACGAATGGGCCGGCTCGACCGGAGAAATACCAAGGGCTCACAGAAAACCGGCGTGAAACAGCGTTTGCGCTGTGTTTCGCCGAGTGAGTGAGTTTACCGGAGGCCCAATCCCCTACCCTATTCCCTTCCCTACCCTCCCCTATTACCCTATTCCCTCTTAAAAGGCCGGCAACGCACTTGCAGCTCTTCTGATGCTGCGAGTGTCCATGGGCGACGGAAGTTGCTTTCCATCAGGTGACCCGTTTGCTCGTTTGCCCCCTTATTTCATAAAAAAAAAAAAAAAAAAAAAGGATTATTTCTGTTTGAGAATAGATCGGACATGACGGGCATGCTGTGGACATACATAGTAAATGTATGTATCACTACTGCGGTGCTGTCATATTTTTCTCAGTGACATTCGGTAGATGGTGGCGGTGCACCAACAAACAGCCAAAGGGTAAAAGATGATACCGTCAAAAATGTTTTTAGTTCCTGCTGTCATCATATAATACTATTTTTTGCTAAGCTGTAAAAAATATTTAATTTATTTAATATTAAATGTTGAAAATAACATGTAATATTATAATAGATATGCTATAAGTGCTTCTAAGAAGGAATTAATTATTATGATTTCACTACTACTTTTACTTCATTCTGTTTTGCTGTTCAATCTAACTAGCGTCTTAACGGCGTTTCTTCTTATCATGGCGTCTGGCTCGTAAGCCAGAGGCACGATGGCCGGGAGACGACTGCTCAGAGCTGCAATCATCACTATCCGAGTAAGCCTGAAATGTAACATAATGCGTTTTTAATATTATTAGGTAATGTATTGACAATAATAAACAAATACTGTCAATTGCTTTATAAAATTCAGTTGGTAACTACATAAACAATATAAAACTCTTTTCAGAGTTCCGTAATACTTAAGGAACCCTTATAGTTTCGCTCTGTCCGTCTGTCTGTCTGTCTGTCCGCGCCTCTAGCTCCTGTAATTATGAATATAAATTGATGAAATTTGGTGCAGTTATAGATTGTGTATAGATCACGGTTTCGGGATCATAAAAAAAATAATTTTATATTTTAGGGGTGGCTCTCCATACATGTGAAGTGGGGATGAAAAATATTTCTTCACTCTACCCCATCGTGTGGGGTATCGTAAAATAGGTCTTTTAAAATAAAGGCAAGGTTTCATACATTACTTTTTTATAAAGTTGACCATTTTCGAGTAATCGGCCTCCAAAGTAGTTTGTAAGTTGGTCCTGCCCTAGCATTTTTAAACTATAGGAGATAGAAACTTGCAAATTTCCATGCTGATAGATCATGCTAAAAACTCTTTAGGAAAATTATTGTGAACCAACTCGGACAGTAACTTTTGGAGTAATAAAAAAAAACATATTACGCGTTTATAGTAACGGAACCCTCCTTAGACATGTCCTGACATGCTCTTGGTTAGGTTATTTTATATAACTATTGAAGCACTTTAAAAACAAACCTTTTCGTATGGATGGGATTCGCTTGTTTCGTCACTAAGTGTGACACAAACTGCAATGCAAAGCATTTGGAATGCTGCACCGATATACAGGCCATAACGAATCACCGTGCCCATTAAATCTTCACTATATATTTCATTAGGAATCATTTTTGAGAACAGCGGGTATGATTTCCTACAGTCGGTCTCGTCTTTATCGGCTAAATATTAAAGTTTATATATAAATAAATACGTAACTTATATTAATACTAGTGCAATTACAAATGGACAAAACGAAATAGGGTCATTAATAGTTGAAATTTATTATTTTTATTAGAATAATGAGTAAAATGCAACTTCTCACTCGAAATCACTGGAAATGCTAAAATTTAAAACTAAAATCTGATTGATTTTTTTGACAATCACTTCTTCTTGTTCTTTGTTTTTCTTTCTTTCTCAATTTAGTGCTGCACAAACCGGATGTATTCGGTACTGAGTAACGGGTGCGCCATCTACTGCCGAGTACCGAAACATTATACGCGAATACTAGTGTAGTAATTAGCATTAGCAATAATTATTAATTGCTAAATGCCCATTAGCAAACATTAAATTATTCGAAGTTGCTAAAAAAAACGAATGCTAATATTATCGTGCGCAGCAAATAATTATCTGCGTTCATGAATGAAAAAGATACGCGACCGCGCTGGTTCACACCGCGCCGCTATGTGCTAACTGGCAACGTGCTAACGCTACTTGCTAATGCTAAAATCCGATGCGAAATAATTTTGACTCGACGCGCGACGCGACCCGAGAGTTCACGATGCTGCGAAATCGATTTTAGCAAATAGCATAGCAATAGCACGTAGCATGCTAAGACATGAAAATTAGCATGCTAATGAAATTAATGAAAAATAGCATTAATTTCCATTACTAGCGAATACATTTCGTTACTCGCATTTTTGGTAGTATGGGCACATACGACTAAACACTAATAAATATAAACTATAATACGTATAGGTCTACCAGAATCTGATGGCATTTAAAAAAAAATAAAAAATGTGATTTTCATATGGCAATGTCAAGTATGACCCGTCAAATCAAAGAACGTGATCTGTCAACCGCTGTTAAAATTTTGTGATTATGTTCTTGAAATTTGTTGTTTTTGTGAAAATATCCAAAAAGGCAATTCGATCTCAAGCGAGAAATATTGTTTTCTATGTCTATAGTAAAATACAGAAAGAAGAAGGTGTAAATCGAACTCAATCTTATAATTACTTTATCGTGCTAGAGTTGACCGGTAAGTTAGAGTGAGTTGTTTTGATACTTTTAGTTTTTTTATATTTTCTTAGGTAATTATTGTGACTTCTTTAAATGTGTTTCCAGTACTACTATAAGGTGAATCGTAGCTGATGGCACATCGAATGATGGTTGGTTTTCCATGCCAGATAAAAGGAGGAGAGGAGGAAAAAAGAAAATCAACATAAGACAGTTTCAATTTATAGTTGATTAGGAATAAAGTAAACGAGTTCTATACAGTTCAGAAGGAAATTCCAACATTAAATAAACTGTTGCCAATTTAATTGCATGTTATTCGTAATAAATAAGTATATAATATTATAAAGAGGAAAACTTTGTTTGTATGTTTGTTTGTTTGTTTGTTTGTAATGAATAGGCTCAAAAAGTACTGGACCGATTTCAAAAATTCTTTCACCATTCGAAAGCTACATTACCCACGAGTAACATAGGCTATATTTTATTTTGGAAAGAAATAGGGTTCCGTAAAATATTTGGGTTTTTCGGACACAAGGTGTAAAAAATCAACCAGAAAAGTTACTTATTTTGCGTACGCTGCCTAAACTATAAAAGATAGAACCATAAAATGTTCTAATTAATTGTAGATCTTATAAATATCTACAAAAAAGTCCGCGACACACTATACCTATCTATGTCGAGTGAGGCACAACAACCATTTTTTTATTTAGAAATCTTGAATTTTTTTTGGACTACATTTAAACGCGTTTATTTTACTCATGCTATTAATCCTTATCAAAATAAATTATTTCATAACTAAGTACAGTTTATGTAGGTAATATTTGGTCTTTGAATGATTGAAATTGGACGTGTGGTTTTGAAGTTATGGCGAAATTAAAATATGACGATTTCTGCTGCACGGCCCGTTACGAAGTGGGCGTCGCCAAGGCAGGGGTGCGCGTGCGGGGGGAGTTTAGATCTATGGTATTTCATACGATAAAAGTATACCCACCTACTTATTTCATTGAGTTTTAGTAGGTACCTATATTAATTTGTTTCTGTTTGTTTTGACTAGATTTCGCCCGTTTTGTTAGTGATTTAAAGACATTCTGTAGTATTAGTATCAGTATTGTACCCGTGCGAAGCTGGGGCGGGTCGCTAGTAAGTATATAAAGTAATTCACGATTGATTTATTTTTCATGAAATATAATTATCATTACATAGTATAAAACAAAGTCCCTTTTTTGTCTGTCCCCTATGTATGCTTAAATCTTTAAAACTACGCAAAGGATTTTGATGCCCTTTTTTTAACAGATAGAGTGATTTAACGGGAAGGTTTTTATGTATATAACATGCATAACATAGTAGAGGTACACAAATAATTTTAGGTCACATATTTTGCGCTTACATTGAAAATGCTGGCTGAACACTACGAGATACATCAAAATTATGTACTACAGTTATATTCATCTTTAAAAAGCCTACATAAAAGTCTGCGATAGCATATGTCTATCTCTTAGGGATAACCCACAATAACCATTTTTTTATTCTTTACTTTGATTTTAATTAAATAGCTAATTTACAAAGCGATTTTAAGCAATACAGTATTAATCCTTATCCAATTAAGTACCTTAATTAATACATTGTGCATTTAAAGGCGTGACTCCTGTTCGAAACATTACACAGAAAACATGAAACAAAAATATTTGTTTTCATACACAAGCTGTCTCCAGCTACAGAAAATGTTTTTGGTCGAAACAAAACATTTTGTCCAGACACGATCTAAGTTCCGACGAGGAAGACGTATTAGCGCTCACAGTTTTAGTGATTGTAGGTGTAGAATCTAGGAGAAAAGAGGGGTTCTGAAAAGGCCACTTTAGGTGTTTCATAAAAGTATTTTTTTCAACTCATAAATATGTGCGCCATTTTACGCATTTCTATTGAAAACTGTAAAAAATTGTATTTTTTAATTAAGTCAGGCCGTATATTATGAGCGATCACAAAAACAAACACAAAAAACACAACAAGCAAAACTATAACCCTAAAAAACCTGTACCTAGGTGTCATGTGAACGATGTGAACACTAGTTAAGAAATGAAACATTTCTTCCCCTCTCTACCCGCGCGGGAATGTTTTTCGTCCGTCTCCGAAAACAAAAACATTGTCTATTCCTAGACAAATGTGTATAGCCACGCCCAAATGTTTCATGTTTTCTGTGTAATGTTTCGAACAGGAGTCACGTCTTAAGATAGATCAATACTGCCCTTTACGGCATGTAATTTAAATGAATATTTTCGAAGATATTACAGATTTAAATGCAGGGATATAGTGTTGCTGCGCGGCGCGGGCTCTCGCGTTTCTACATCGCGCTATCGAAAACGCGGGACGTATACAGTATAAAGAGGTTCACGAACATTTTGAACTGCAGCACAGAATACCTACATAATAGTAACTGCAGTTCTTAATTCTTATGGAATATCCAGAGGTGGTTAGTCAGTTTTGTTGGAATGTCAAATAACTTTACTTACTACATAGTACATAGTATAAAACAAGTCGCTTTATCTGTCTGTCCCTATGTAGGTATAGTATATAGTAGATCATTAAATCTACGCAACGGATTTTGATGCGAGTTTTTAAAATAATAGTCTTTAAGATATAAGATTATGGTAAAACTTATATTCAAGTGCGATAAATATAATATTATGTTAATATATTATCAAGTGGTCACGCATGTCGTGTCGAGGTGATAGGGTCCTATTTTTAACAATTTGCATTGGGCAAACCTAAAAACATTTTCAATATTGTATCAGAAGTATATTGCTGTAAGTAGATAGAGAGTTATTCGCCGAAGTAGTTTTTTCTCCAAGAACACTAGGTATTCCACGCGGGCGAAGCCGCGGGCAAAAGCTAGTTTTCTATATTATACACCGAACATTCTTCACACAGAGTTATTATAATTCATGTTCAATAATACCATAATAATACTAAAGACATAATCAAAAATTAACCAGTATCAAGATCGTTTAATCCAATTTCCCCAGTATTGCACACTACAAAATTTTATTTGCCTATTTGCCATGAGATTCTGGTACACCTATAACAGATAAATCACTCAAAAGAAAAAACTTCATACCTACTTTTTTAAATGCCTCCAGTTACTGGAAGGTGACAGCTGCGTGTGACAATGAATGTACAATGCGATAGCGTAGCGTAGCGATAATATAAAGCTATGCGCACATTATGCCGGGCCGCAGCGTGCCGGGGCGGAGCGCAAAAATCCGCTCAAATTGCTTTCATACAATTTGTATGAAGTATCGCACACTGTGTCGGGCCGCAGCGGCTCGCATTATTGCGAGGCGGATTTGCGTCCATGCGATGCGGCCCACCCCGCCCCGCTGCATCCCGTCAACAGGCGGATTTGTTTTAAGCAGATCCTTCTTTATTATTTCAAGTAATTAAAATATATATCAGGAGTCATCTGAAAATATCACCGAAACAAAAAAGTATTCGCCGAATACCTTTCTCTTGGAACAAATTGGATGTATAATCTATATTTTACATTTTCTTTTTTTTGACGAACTTCTTGTGTATGCTGTTCACTATCTTCTTCTTCTAACAGCAGTCAAAAACAAGAAAGTTCTTCGTCAGAGCTTTCCATAACGTTAGTTGCACACAAATTCTGGCAGTACACTGTACTCAAAATCTGTTAATGCGCTGCGACCCGACCCGTCACCAGAGTGCTAGGTTACCATTTTGCGCTGCGCTGCGCTCCGCTCCGGCACGCTGCTGCCCGGCATAATGTGCGCGTACCTTTACGCAGCATTTAAGTGCTGAGTCAATCGGTCGTGGACCCTCAGAGTTGCTGGTTTAAGTAGGTAGTTAAATAAATTGACGCTTATTTTAAGTTATAAATTTAATTGTAAATAAGTATGTAGGTATAAATTAAATTGTTTATTTAAACAATGTAAATAAAAATATTACAAAATATGTAGTTGCATCATACATGGTGTTTTATTTTTATACTAGCTTTTCCCCGCGACTTCGTCCGCGTGGAATAGTTACAATACGGCCGATGTATCTTGGCGAGTCTGAACTTCGCGCAGAAGGTTGCGCAATAACTGTTTCTCAGTGTTTTCGTATTTATTTTATTTGTACAAATTGGTCAACTGTATTAGGGACATTTTATTAGTACATAGGTATATAAAAATAATACAATAACAGTTTTCTTCATGAGTTGTACATGCGCTAAAGTTCGCAGAGCCTATGTTCACACCCGTCAAGATACAGCGGCCGTAGTGTACTTTGGGATATCGCTAAAATTTACCCGCGACTTCATTTACGTAGAAGAAGCGCTTCCACCTCACGACTGCCCGCCCGCTCCGCGCGCCTTACTATAGCGCGCATGATTATTTTATTACTGCGATATCTTCTAAAATACTCATTGAAATCAAATGATGTAAACGGCAAATTTCTTCTAGATTAAATGCTTGTAATGAATAACGTATTTACTTGGATAAGGATTAATATAATCTTTATGAAAACACCTTCACAAATAATGCTTACTTTTAGAACAAATTTGGTAAGCATAAAAAGGTTATAGTGAGCCAACCTTAAAAGATAGACATATACTGTCGCGGACTTTTTTTTAGAACTTTTAAAGGGAAACAATTCTGCCATACATCATTTTAGCGAAACTTTAACCGTTTCCGCAGCGTACGTAGCGAAAGCTCTCAAAAGGAAAAAAAGACCCCCGATTTTGTAACATTCTTGATTGGTACTCCGCTCGTATTGAGTTTAGCATGATGCTATATAGCCTAAAGCTTTCCTCGATAAGTGGACTATCCAACACAAAAAGAATTTTTCAATTCGTACCAGTAGTTCCTGAGATTAGCGCGTTCAAACAAACAAACAAACAAACAAACTCTTCAGCTTTATAATATTAGTATAGATAATTGTTAATACTCGCCTCGTCTATTAAGTGAGAAATACCTACAACTGCAAAACTACTACTTTCTATTAGAACTCTGCCAACATAGTTATTTTTTATAGTCAGCTCTCCTGAATACTAATAACTAATAACTGGATACTCTTAATACATCAACGCAATCAGTAGCAAACTTTTTCGAGCAAGTGCATCTCTTCTTTGGGAATTTTGTTCCAATTCCCATGCAGATTGCTCTGGCACATACAATTATTTTGCCAATACTAGATTATGCTGATGTTTGTTACATTGATATTATGGAAGAGCTACTGGATAATCTAGAGACAACAAAACATTTGTATTATATTTATCTACGGATTGCGGAAATTAGATTACGTTTCAGAATTCCGGAAAAAACTTCGCTGGCTTCTGATTTGGTCCCTTATATCCTGTCGTGATATTTACATCCTGTCACTCCTATACAACATCCTCTCCTTTTCCCTTGAGGTCCCCTCGCACTATTCTTCCTTATATTCCAAATATTTTACTGTTCGTGATGCAACTCTTTGAACTCACTGCCTTTAGAAATTCGCCGTGCGGAATCAATAAATTCTTTCAAACACTAGTTAAAATTGTATTTTCTTAATAAGTACCTACACGGACATTTCTGATACGTTTTAAATTTGTTTTTGTCATTATTGCACTTATTATTATTAGTTTATTACTTCTTTTGCCTTTAGTCATCAAATCCTTGATTATTATTATGAGTCAAAATTTTCGTTTGATCAACGTACGTACTGTATATTATGCTCTAAGTCTTAAATTATTTTGTAATCTTTTTATTTAAGTATTTGTATAATATTAAAGAACTTAATCTATTTTTCTTATTGTAATAATCGTATGCACCAGATACTGTTACTTTTCATTTTCTGTTGTATCAGGTCTACTGAAAGAAACTCAAATTTTGGAAAAAGTAGTACCTTTATACTAAATTATATCCTAGTTTATATATATTATTGTGGGTACATAAATTATTAAATAAATAAATAAATAAAATTATTTTCTTTATACCTCAACTAGAACTTGAAATTAATAAATAAGTAATTAAATAAATACCATTTATTTCAGGCTGCATAGGCCATATTAATATTAATATTTTATGTTAAGCGACTTCATTCCTATCTGAAGTGCTATTCTCTTAAGAACATTTTCATATCTCGACAGCTAAATCCGAGGTGAGGTATCAAATCCGTATAATTTGACACCTCACCGTGGATTCAGCTGTGGAGATATGAAAATGTTCTTAGAGAATAGCACTGCTGGTGTCCCACGACACCACACGGATTTTTATGTACAGGTGTCGCAAGCATGTCATCGGTTCAACATGTCTAAGTTCAGTAATACAATTATTTAATCGATCGTGTGATTGATATTATTTAATCGATATTGTTCACAGCTAAAAATAGGTTCATACGTGTTTAAAACTCATCACTAGTGAGCTGTAACTTGTGAAAAATGAACTGTAAGTAACGGAAAAAAGCGTATCCGTATGTATTCGTTACTATAACATTAGTACTCATTACTATAGTATTGTCGCGTTACTCCTTACTTCTGAAGTTCTGTGCAACGAATTAAGTCGCAACATTCGTAATTTCTAGAAAACATGCATTTCATACCAAGCTGCGTAAGGTACATTGTAGGTTTCCGTATTTTGAGTCACTTTTTTCATAATAACACAATAGGTAGGTACTTAATACGAAAAATGCGAGTAACGAAATATATTCGTGTGTAACGTTTCGTTACTCGGTACTAGATGGCGAACCCGTTATTCAGTACCGAATATATCCGGTTTGTACAACTCTAGTAAGTTATTGCGCGGGAACATGGAACAACATGGAGGCGCTGTGTTATGACAGCTCAATAACAAGTGATAAAAATAACATCGACACTTTTATTGAAGAAAATATAAGTTCAAAGTTAAGCGAAGCAATAACCCTAAAATCATTAGAAGAAACATGTAGAGACATCGAAAGGCCTAAAAATGCAGACGAGAATAAAACAGGGCCCTTAGTGCCATCAGAAACTAATCCATCTTCGAATAATACTGAAATTGCAATTTTACAGTAAGTTTTAAAAAAATACTGTAGTTAATTTACTGATAAAATATAATATGATATCTTGTTTATCCTCTGGATATGCAATAATAAAAGTATTATTGTATATTTTGTGATGAACGAAATTAGTAACATGTCTATGTGATGGTATCTCACTCCCACTTATGAGTTTCTTATTCGTCATCCTTATCCCACTGTTTCATTTTTGGGCATTCTATTTTAGTACATTACCATCATGTTGGAGTTTGAATATCCTAATTTTCTGTACACATATGACTTAACAATATTCGGTAATGATTAAAAGGTAACTGATATCTTTACCTCTAAAGGACTTATATCATTTAGTACAATAACATTGCTTTAAAGTAATTATGGTGCTCTGTTAGACTGAAACACATCATTTTGTGTTCCTTAGTAACCTGTTATAGTTTTCTATGATTTTTTTGATATTGCTGATATGAGAAATGAGATACATTCTGAACTTGAAGTGATCATTTCACTGTGTAACTCATATGTATACAGACCTCTCCAACTGAACTTAATATTCAAACAGTTAAAATGATTATATTTAGGTGTGTAATTAGAGTGTGTTTGACTCAATAAAATAATTTTAATTGACTACAAAAATAAAAAAATAAAATATGATCAAGTGTTTATTACCCAAGTATTTTTAAAACACTCAAATTTTTAACAATACGGTGATAGTTTAGAATTAAATTTTGTGTTAAAATGATAATTTTTTTTCTGTAAGAAAAAGTGAAAGACACACACTGTTCTTATAATGGGAATAATTTTACAGCAACACTAGTGAATTTAGTCAAGATGTGCCAAAGATATCTGTGGAATTGCCGAAAGCTCATTTGGACAAAATCAAGAAGAAAGTGGACGATAATAGTCCTCGGTATAAATGTGAATATGAGGGATGCGAAAGGACCTACAGCACGATTGGCAATCTGCGAACCCACATGAAAACTCATAAAGGTACTGTAAAACCTTCTTTATTTTTCTATGGAAATAACAGATAGTGTATGAAAAACCAATAGGGAATATGCATAAAATATAAAAATAGCTTAAAATATAATAATATGATACTAGACTGAAAAATAAAGGAAATAGCGAAAAAAAATTCAATATCTGTTGATAAATGAGCAAGATATGAGCGGTCAAAGTTTGTAATCTATCTCTTTCTAGCAAAACGAAATTTAGTATGAACTTTCTATGAAAGTCGTGTTATGTGACGTCACGATACACGTCGGATCTCTCTGTCTAATAGACCACTTTAAACGTTCATATCTTCGTTATTTTTAATGATATCAAAAAACTGATTTTACCATACGGTTTACCAAACAAGATAGATTTATTAAAATAAATAAAAAAAATACGTGCATATTCCCTATTGCTGAAAGTCTTGAGGTTGTGGATGTACTACAAACACTACTTGTAATTGTAGCCATATTTATTTATTATAAATTGCTAGCTGATGCCTGTGGCTCCACCTGCATAAGTACAGTAACCCACGGGAACCGTATATGTCCCACAATAAAAAGTAGCCTATGTCCTTTCCTGTGGTCTACTTTATATCTGTGCCAAATTTCATGATAATCGGTTTAGTAGTTTTTATGTGAAACTGTAAATAAAGTATCCCACGGGAACCATAGATTTCCCTGCAATAAATCCTTTCTCGGCCTATGCCCTTTCTCAGGCTCTAGACTATCTGTGTACCAAATGTAATTTAAATCGGTTCAGTAGTTTTGGCGTGAAAGATGGACAAACAGACACACGCACTATCCCATTTATAATATTAGTATGGATAAGATAACACTAGCACACAGCAATAGATATTTCCATACTACATACATGTCGATTAGTTTATCTTATAAATCACACAAGGTTCCATTATGTTTACACGGTGTAATAATAATGTTACAATAAATATTCATCTATCTCATTTTTGTTATGCAATTTATTGTTATTTTTTGAATTATGGTATGGATTTTAAAATTTATTTATAGTAAACTGGAGAACAGTTTTGTAGGACTATATTATATATTATGTATAATTAATTTATGTGGAGTTTTCTGAAATAATAATTCTAATAATATTATTAACAATAATGTAGTTGATTAATTGAAAATAAAGAACTTGGTAGGTAAATAGTTAATCAAATAAAATAGGTAATTTTAAAAACCGGCCAAGTGCGAGTCGGACTCTTGCACCGAGGGTTCCGTACAAACCTGTAGTGATATTGTTACAGCTTAAAGGTATTATTGACCTGAGTATTTGAGATAATTTTCAATTTAATAGCTTTACGCGTTCATGAGGAAAGGGGTAGTAAGTTTAAAATTATTAAAAATATATTTATTATATGATATAACAAAAAAATTATGGTCTTCGTAATTGTCCTTTATCTGTGCTATGAGACATTGCTTCGTGCCAAATTTCAAGATTCTGAGTTCACGGGAAGTACCCTGTAGGTTTTGAGTTTGCGAGTGTCGAAAATTTGCAGAAATTTGCGGCATAAACGGCTGTATCTTTTGATTGCGTTGGCTTAGAATTTTTTCGCAACTACTAGGGACAGTATACCTGAGTATTTGATATAAATTCCAGCTTGATACCTCCACGCGTTCCTGAGAAAAAGGGTCTTGACAGATAGACGGACAACAAAGTGATCCTATAAGGATTCCGTTTTTCCTTTAACCCTAAAACCCTAAAAATCAGCTCTAAATCATAATTGGAAGCTGATAATGTGTCAACCCACTAGATCGCTATTTTGAGATAATCGAATTAAACTAAATTTATTCTATAGAGAATTTCAACTATGTGCCAAAGTTTTTCACTAAAACGTTTCAGTCACTAAAACGTTTTAATTCACTTAACACTATTTAAAAAATTATAGTTTATTGCCTGAGAAAGCGATTAGTAACAACATCTTGATTTTAGTAATTTTGTCGGCATAGTATTGCTTATCAGCGTCCATATTTTCATCCCTTTAGCAAAATATTCTTCAAAGGATTATTAAAAGAATTTTTGATTAAGAATATATTCAACTAGCCGTTGCCCGCGGCTCCGTCCGCGTAAATACAGTATCCCTCGGGAACACTGTATTTTTCGGGATAAAAAGTAGCCTTTGTTTTTATCCAGAGCCTAAACTACTACCATACCAAATTTCATCAAAATCCGTTCAGTAGTTTTTGCGTGAAGGAGTAACAAACATCCATCCATACATCCTCACAAACTTTCACATTTATAATATTAGTAGGATTTTCTATTAATGCTAATTGGTATGTTTATTTTGTGATTTCAGGCGAATACAGGTTCGTATGTCCCATGCAGAGCTGCAACAAGGCATTCCTGACGTCGTACAGCCTCAAGATACACGTCCGAGCGCACACCAAAGCCAAACCGTTCATATGCACGATAGCGAACTGTAACAAAGCATTCAACACGTTGTACAGGTGAGAAAAAATTACAAAAATATACAAAAAAAAAGTTAGCATCAGTTGACCTTTGGCCATCCGTGCAACTTCCCGCTAAGCGCTTAAATTTTATCTAATGCGTCATTTTTGAGCTTATCGAGCTCTAAAATAAAAGCGCTACTAAAAATTTTCACAGATAATAATTTTCTTTCATCAGACTTTTGAGCTCTCCGAGCCCTAAGTCTGATGAAAGTTTAATAAAACACTTTTTTTTTTAAATTTCAAACTGTCATAACTTTGGAATGAATCAACCGATTTTCACGCGATTGGCGACAATCGATGCCGTTTTTCATGCCCTTTGAAAAAATCGAGAACGAAAATATTTCGGAGTAATTCCGAGAAAACACTTTTTTCGGTTTTCTTTCCTTCACGATATCTCTCGAACGAATCAACCGATTTTGAGCCGGATTAGCGGCTATGGACGTAGTTTTTCAAGGTTAAGAGCTGATAAGTTTTTGAAGTTGATCGATAAAGCCGTTTATAAGTTACTCAAAAAAAAACACTTTAAAAAAATCACAGTTTTTTTTAGATTTCTTGAAATCTATCTGTCCGAATCGGTCCAAATTGTATTCAAAATCTAAGTTTGGCCAAGCCTTTTCGAATGGCGCCTACTACTACTACTACTTACACACACACACACACACACACACACTCGCACGCACACGCACGCACGCACGCAAATTAAAATAAATATTTTCTGGTATCTGTGACAGCCCTTCGTGTACTAACTACTTAACTAATAATCTCTCCTAGATTGTGTGGGTTGTATAGACGAAAAAAGTATTGTTAGTTACACTATTTATAACTCAAGAAATTGCTGAACCGATTTGCCTGAAAAATGGTGGGGAGTTAGAACCAGGAGACGGACATAGGATATTTTTATAGGATTATATATTTAAAATGGATTGCGATTCCAATGTCTCGCTAAAACTTGAGAATGGCTAGACCGATCTGGCTAATTTCGGTCTTGAAATAATCGTGGAAGTTCAGGGAAGAGTTAACGGTGAGAACGAGTAACGGTGTAGGAGTAGGTGTAGGAATAGGACGTAGGTTTCATCGTAGGTAGGTTTCATTCCAGTTCATATTTAAGACAGAACAACATATGTCGGGACAGCTAGAATCAAAAGAAACAAGTACCTACTTACAGTAGCAGTACGATAGGCTAGACGACTGAATTTTTTTTAATTGCATAAATGAATAGTACTCTTAAATATGAGTAACTTCTCAGAAGAAACCGTATATCAAAAGTCAATATTTTTAAAGCGATTTGTTTACACAATTTCGCAAGTCCCGTGGAAACGCTCCATACTAAAGTGAAAAGTCGTACGTAGCTATGATGTCACGTCCAGGTTAAAGTGTATGAAGTATACGGCCGCAGGAACATATTTGTAAATATCTCTGATATTTATGCGTTTAAGTTCATACATACCATAATAAAAGTTTTTGTATATGATGTAAGTAAACTAATGATGTAGGTTTTGTTTACTAAGGCCCACTTGCGCCAATCCGGGTTAAAGTTAACCTTGGGTAATGGGTTAAAATATCATGCTTTCTCTTTCACAAATACGAAGAATGAGAGAGATAACATGATTTTTAACCCAGGGTTAACTTTAACCCGGATTGGCGCAAGTGGGCCTAAGTTAGCAAAAAACTAAGTACTAAACTATACATAAAATATTATTTTTTTTACATTTACGAAGTAGTAATGCCTCAAAATTTCTGAGTACATTAATGAAACTAAATATTTTAGATGTAGTCGTGTACCCAATTGACAAGTACGTATTCGTAACGTTATCGAATGTCAACTGTAGTGGCGCTGTCATACTTTTCATACAATTCTCTTTCTTTACGTAACTGCTAACCCCACTGACCTTGTTGAGTTCTTTTTTTTTTATAAAACTTATTATTGATATGTAGAAAAATACTTCCTACTAAATTCTTGGATAAACCCGTAACTCGCGACTTTAGTTAAATCTACACTAATATTATAAAGAGGAAAACTTTGTTTGTATGTTTGTTTGTTTGTAATGAATAGGCTCAAAAAGTACTGGACCGATTTCAAAAATTCTTTCACCATTCGAAAGCTACATTATCCACGAGTAACATAGGCTAAATTTTATTTTGGAAAAAAATAGGGTTCCGTAAGATATTTGGGTTTTTCGGACACAAGGTGTAAAAAATCAACCAGAAAAGTTACTTATTTTGCGTACGCTGCCTAAACTATAAAAGATAGAACCATATAATGTTCTAATTAATTGTAGATCTTATAAATATCTACAAAAAAGTCCGCGACACACTATACCTATCTATGTAGAGTGAGGCACAACAACCATTTTTTTATTTAGAAATCTTGAATTTTTTTTGGACTACATTTAAACGCGTTTATTTTACTCATGCTATTAATCCTTATCAAAATAAATTATTTCATCACTAAGTTCAGTTTACGTAGATAATATTTGGCCTTTGAATGATTAAGAAAGGACGTTTGGTTTTGAAGTTATGGCGAAATTTAAATATTACGATTTCTGCTGCACGGCCCGTTGCGAAGTGGGCGACATTCTATAGTATTAGTATCAGTATTGTACCCGTGCGAAGCCGGGCCGGGTCGCTAGTACTAAATATAAAAAACCAAGTGAGTTTTGTGTAAGAATAATTTAAATTATTTTACCGAATAAACTGTCGCTACAGTTGACTTAGTAATTAGGGTATCGTTTTTACTCTTTACTACGGAGCAGATGAAAACCGAAACTCGACGAAGCACATAATGTTATCCCATCAAAAACATTTTCATGTAAAATGATCCCAAGACCATACGCCTCGTACTGTCTAAAAGCTAACAGATCTCATGTAAAACCAAGCTTCTGACTACCAAACTTTTAACTCTACAAGCCTAACTACACAAAATCTACACTGTCCAAAAAAGGTGATCTGGTAGTGCCCTTGCGCTTCGCTCGTCTTGGCGGGGGCACTACCATACCCTCAGATCTTACTTATCTTTAAATATTAGGTCCTTAACTCCTTACATATGAAATTGACGTTTTGTCTCAAATATATCTTCTTTGGTTAGGAGTTCCAATTTCAAATTCATACCGCTATTTACTCACGCATTTGTGTTTCGAAAACCGTTATTCATTTGTTTTTTCCTCTTTTGATTTTTTTCTTTGCGTCACTCTGTTTACAAAATGGAAAACTTGAAATATCGAATTATTTACGAGTACGAGTTCCACCGCCACGGTGGAACCAGTGCTGCAGAAACGGCGCGAAGGATTAATTAATTTATTAAAAATTCAAATTTACTTTTACACTGGATTGCAAAGGTTAAGGTGGTTCGTTTCCTATACAAAAAAACAATGGACATTATTTAGGTAATTTCATACTATTACTACATAAATTTATATGCACATCTATTTATTTTGCAATACAATTGTCGCAAAATATATTTAAAATACTTTATTTCACACAGAAGTCACATTTTTATTGAATTTTCGACAAATAGTGACATTTGTAACTTATGTCACTTTTTGTCGAAAATTCAATAAAAATGTGACTTCTGTGTGAAATAAAGTATTTTAAATATATTTTGCGACAATTGTATTGCAAAATAAATAGATGTGCATATAAATTTATGTAGTAATAGTATGAAATTACCTAAATAATGTCCATTGTTTTTTTGTATAGGAAACGAACCACCTTAAAGCACAGACTAAATGGCCTGTTTTTTTTCCCCAAACTCCTTAAACATTAAACTAACACTATATCAAAATTTTAAATTGCCTCAAACTTATTTTTTGGAATAAAAACACTTTAAAAATTTGTATATTGACTTAGCCCCGTTTCTGATCAGCCAGACCTACAGTCTCATGTTGAGGTACAATAGGAGAAGTACAGGACAAGGTTTCAGCTTGCCTCAAGCACCTGCTTCTTCCACCTCTACAACACCAATTTCCCATCAACTCGAAAAGTCTAACGCACACGTAGCTGAGCCACGCGCTTTGACAATTAAAAAGCTAAATAACTTAATTCTTTTACACAACGAAAGAATAAAATCTATAAAACAGCAAAAAAATTCGCGGTTTCGATAGATTTTTCACCTCCAAAACCACCAATTTCATAGGCCCCGTCAAGACTATTCGCGATTTCGCGAAGTAGGCCGAGGTTGGCCGAATAAGACAGTGTGGGCACGCACTTCGCTTCGCCTTTCCGTACTTCGGGTTACTTCGCGGAGTACTTACTCGGTATACTTCGCGAGCAGCCTGGACGGGGCAGTAGAAATTGTGAAAGCCGTTTCCGTTCTAATTAAATATTTACAAGAATTGCTCGTTTAAAGTAGGTATAAGATTAATAATATATTACTACCTCTTATAAAGACGACAATTAGGAATTATTGGTGTCTTTGATACAACATAAACCGTAGACCTACAAAATAAAAAATGTCGCGGTACGCGAAGTTACATGTTTTTTTAGGGTTCCGTAATACTTAAGGAACTCTTATAGTTTCGCTCTGTCCGTCTGTCTGTCTGTCTGTCTGTCTGTCCGCGCCTCTAGCTCCTGTAATTATGAATATAAATTGATGAAATTTGGTGCAGTTATAGATTGTGTATAGATCACCGTTTCGGGATCATAAAAAAATAATAATTTTATATTTTAGGGGTGGCTCTCTATACATGTGAAGTGGGGATAAAAAATATTTTTTCACTCTACCCCATCGTGTGGGGTATCGTAGAATAGGTCTTTTAAAATAAAGGCAAGGTTTCATACGTTATTTTTTTATAAAGTTGACCATTTTCGAGTAATCGGCCTCCAAAGTAGTTTGTAAGTTGGTCCTCCCCCTAGCATTTTTAAACTATAGGAGAAAGAAACTTGCAAATTTCCATGCTGATAGATCATGCTAAAAACTCTTTAGGAAAATTATTGTGAACCAAATCGGACAGTAACTTTTGGAGTAATTAAAAAATAAGCATATTACGCGTTTATAGTTACGGAACCCTCCTTAGACATGTCCTGACATGCTCTTGGTTAGGTTATTTTTTGTATTTATTGGTATAACGACGCTCACAACTAGTCACTACGACGCGACGGACTGTCTGGCTCGCGGCACATGTTTTATATTATGAAATCTATACTAATATAATAAAGAGGAAAGGTTTGCTTATTTGCATTGAATATGCTCCGAAACTACTTGATTGATTTTGATGAAATTTGGCACAGATAGACCACGGGGAAGAATATAGGCTATTTTTTACTACGGCAAAATGTACGGTTCCCACGAGATTTTATTTTACGCGCACGACGTCGCGGCAACATGTAGTATCTATACTAATATTATAAAGCTGAAGAGTTTGTTTGTTTGTTTGTTTGTTTGTTTGAACGCGCTAATCTCAGGAACTACTGGTACGAATTGAAAAATTATTTTTGTGTTGGATAGTCCACTTATCGAGGAAGGCTTTAGGCTATATAGCATCATGCTAAACTCAATACGAGCGGAGCACCAATCAAGAATGTTACAAAATCGGGGGTCTTTTTTTCCTTTTGAGAGCTTTCGCTACGTACGCTGCGGAAACGGTTAAAGTTTCGCTAAAATGATGTATGGCAGAATTGTTCCCCTTTAAAAGTTCTAAAAAAAAGTCCGCGACAGTATATGTCTATCTTTTAAGGTTGGCTCACTATAACCTTTTTATACTTACCAAATTTGTTCTAAAAGTAAGCATTATTTGTGAAGATGTTTTCATAAAGATTATATTAATCCTTATCCAAGTAAATACGTTATTCATTACAAGCATTTAATCTAGAAGAAATTTGCCGTTTACATCATTTGATTTCAATGAGTATTTTAGAAGATATCGCAGTAATAAAATAATCATACGCGCTATAGTACGGCGCGCGGCGCGGGCGAGCAGTCGTGAGGTGGAAGCGCTTCTTCTACGTAAATGAAGTCGCGGGTAAATTTTTGCGATATCCCAAAGTAACTATTCCACGCGGACGAAGTCGCGGGGAAAAGCTAGTAATAAAATAAAATTGACAGTAGTAATAACCTTGCACTTTATCTATTCTTATTTATAAGAAGGCGTGCTTCGCTACGCGAGATTTGATAGGCCGCGCTGCGTCACCGCACCGGTTCGATGAAAACAAACGTTATCTACGTTTGTTTTCGCAGATATCGCTTTCGAAACTACTAAATCGTGATTTTAGCTTAGAGCGGGTGTAGCGGGTACATATTGGGCGCTCGGCGCAGCCCTGGATCTACTTTTTTCGATCCCGGGGCAAAAACTTGATAGTGTTTGATAATAACTGTTAAAACTGACAAATGAGTAGCATTTTTGTGACCTTTAATTCTACTAAATACTAAATTGTCTTTAGGTAAATGATTTAGAACGTAATCGATCAGGAACTTTAAGAAATTTGAAAATAAAAAACATTTAACGCGATTATAGTTACAGAACCCTCCTTAGACACGTCCAGTTAAAGTAATACCGCTATAAGACCTCGTGGTTAGGCCCCTGACGTGCTCTTGGTTAGGTTATTTCACAGAACACAGAACATCCAGAAACCGTCAACGCGCTTGAAAGTGAAGCCGTTACGACTACTCCAAATTGGAGTGGCTATCCACACATAATATGTTGCCACAGAATAACGGAATATTTTACCCACCTTTTTTAATAAATTTTTATTGAATACCTAATTGTCGTAACATAACAACGCTATTGTTTTGTAAGTGTAAAAAGTTAAGTAAAGAGCGGGCGAAGCGGTGTTTCGCAATTCACCATGGTTTTGGACATAGTTCGCTGCGTACAAAATACAAATGTGATCGAATACTCATTTTGGATGTTCTGTATTCTGTTGGTTATTTTAACATTGCGTGTGAGTATAAGGTCCTTTCGGTGTTGTCTGTAGGAAGTTTGCCCCCTAATTTTTTATTTTATTTAAAAACCGATTTATATTGTTTCACAAACAGTGTAGTTAAATGAGTTTTAGGATATCATTGACGACAATATTAGTAAATAATAAAAATAATGTATTACATAAGGTGAACGCGCACCTATAGGTACGCGGGCGCGCGCCGCAGTCATCGCATTTTATAAATCTTTGTATGAAATCGTAGGTATGCAACGCCTCTCTCTAAAACGCGTCTCTTCCTAAAACTGTCAACTACGTCAAAAGTCATGCCCAAACAACTGTCATGGCCGCTCTAAAAAATAAAAATAGGGTTATCGCATTAAAAAACTTTTCTCAATTCGCTGATAGATCATGCTAAATACTTTTAAGTAGTGTACGACCGAAAGTTCGGTTTAGGTTTCGGTTTCGGCCGAGTTTCGGGCAAAAATCAAGTTTCGGCGGCAGTTTCGGTTTCGGCCAAAAGTGGCCGAAACTTTTGCCGAAACCGAAACTGATTTCGGAAGTTTTCGTGCACGCTCGCCTAACTTCGTTTCTTGCGGCAACGCTTTGACAACGCAACTGAATTTGAAAACATAATTAAAATATAATTAATATTTTTAAAATATTATATTAAATAAATGATTACAACAAAATTAGTATACCGTGTTTCCATTTCATGTCCTAATTAATGCAGAATAATGGATAAAATGCACCAAATTTCAGTATTTTAAGGAATTTTCTACTTGACCACGTGAGTTTCGGTTTCGGTTTCGGCCGAAACTGAAGCCACTGCCGAATATTCGGTTTCGGCCGGAAAACCAGTTTCGGTCGGACTCTACTTTTAAGTAAAATTATTTAGAACCAAATCGGACAGTAACTTTTGAAGTAATTTGAAAAATTACGCTTTGGTAGTTAGGAAATGTCTAAGGAGGTTTCCGTAACTACTAGTTACGGAAACCTCCTGGTTTGGTTAGGTTTTTTTGTATGGGGATAATAAATATTAAATATTTTATTCTGTTTTAGTATATATTGTTATAGCGGCAATAGAAATATATACATACATATAATCACGCATCTTTCCCGTAGGGGTAGGCAGAGACCGCTTCTTTCCCGTAAGGGTAGGCAGAGACCACTTCTTTCCACTTGCTACGATCCTTACATACTTGTTTCGCTTCGTCCACTTTCATTCTTACCTTCCATTCCTCCTCTTACAATCAACGTAGCGAAGCGGCTCTCCATGGGCCACTTTTCGCCTCCGCGAGAACGAGACGTGATGGGTGGCGAACCACATCGCCGTCATTTTGGATAATTAAATTATTTTTTTTGATTATCCATTGCATTTCCACGGATTGGCGGAGAGGGTAGGAATAGGGAAAGGGAAGGATATGTGGTGTGGAAAGGAAGATGGTAAGTTAGAGTGGGAAAAAGGAAATATAGGATATTATCGTCCAGGAGATCCATTCGGTACGGAACCCTAAATCCTTATCCTAGTAATACTATAAATATGAAAGTTTGTGAGAATGGATGGATGGATGGATGTATGGATGAATAGATGGATGGATGGATGTTTGTTACTCTTTCACGCAAAAACTACTCAACGGATTTCGATGAAATTTGGTACCATACCAAAGATAGTTTAAGCTCTGGATTAAAATAGGCTACTTATTATCCCGAAAAAGTACAGTGTTACTTTGGGATACTTTGTATGCGTAATTACGCGGGCGGAGCCGCGGGCAACAGCTAGTTATGCAACAAACAAAATCATCTCATTCGTTTACTGGATTTTCGCAAATCTGTAAGTCATCACGAGTTGGTTTCGTACGTAAACCGCACTATCGCTTACTACAACGTAATGGAGGTTTATTAAAACCGTAAGATACGACAGAATGACAAAACGTTTTCGAAAACATCATTGTGGTAATTCGCGAGATACTTAATCTAGTCGTATGTCAAGCTATATTTATTCAAGCCAATAAAACACCTAGTAAGATGGCTTATCCAGACAAAGCCTTTTAGGGTCCATTCACACCGAAACGATACGCGATATATTGCTGCATTTTTAATATATGTGGATATAGAAAATTGAACTTTATTCTGCTACATTTAGTGATCTTTTCAATTGTAAAAAAATAAAAAGACTTGGTCTATTCTAGAATAATATTTATTGTCCGGCGACATAAAACGTATTTCGAATCGTCCGGGCAGGATCCGGCTTCCCAGATTGCTCTTCCACATCATCAAAAAACAAAACGTTCTTCTAAAAAGTCGGCCAATGCAATTTTACTTGATCAATATTATGATAATCGCTCGCAGTCAGACTATACACAATAACAAGTATACACAAGTGAACATTTGAACAAGGTTGGAAAGCAGCAAGACTGACAAACTTTCTTCTTTCCCAAAACCGACGAGTGGGGAAAAAAGCGTCAATGTCACTATAGTGTATTGACATTTATAATAATAAATATAAAGCACGACACTTGTGGGCGTGGTTATCGGAATCGGTGGGGTGAACTGGTGGTGGAATTTCCCCAAGTCCCATGCACTGGCATTGCAAGACCGACCACCGACCAGAGTGGGTCTGTGATACAGCAGTCTACAAGTAATTCAGTAACCCACTCCTATCCTACAGTTACAGGAATAATAGAGATGTTACTGAGGTCTTGGATCCTTTTTGTTTCATGAAACACATTAAAACAGTGACGTAATATTGTTTCAGACTTCGAGCACACCAAAGACTCCACAGCGGCGACACTTTCAACTGCCAAGCCGGCGGATGCACCAAGTACTTCACCACACTGAGTGACCTCAAGAAACACATACGCACACACACGCAGGAAAGACCGTACAGGTACCGCTAACAATTGCTTTTACCAATATTTTATTAAACCAGCTAGCTAGTTTCACCTACCTAAAAATCCAGTTATTTCGGGAAAGAACAACTTAAAACCTGGTTTCGAATGGTCGTACATGTTAGACTGTTCCTGACCCTCAGCTAACGCTAAGAAACAGTTCCAGTTAAAAATCGACCACTCATCGATTATAGCGGATCTTGAAAACCTGGACTGGTGCGATGTCACTAATTTAACTACAGTTGATGACGCAGTCGCAGAATTTAATAGTAAACTCTCATCCATAATTAATAAGCATTCCTGTAACGTTCCAATTAGCCGATCTAAATCCACTATCAACCCTGGATGACTCCTGGATTGATTAGATGCTCGAAGCACAGAGATGCTCTTCACGCTAAATTTCGTCTTAATCCAGGTGACATCACTATGAAATTAATATACACACGCTACAGGAATTTTTACTTTAACCTTATAAGAACACTTAAACAAAAACATGAAGAGATGGAACTAGAGAAAAATAAAAATAACCAGAAAAAACTTTGAAATACTATTAAAAATATAACCTACTCGAACAAAACCAACAGACACCCAACTGAACTAACCGTGACCAAACCTAACATCATAGATTCACTCGACTATTGCAATAATTTCTTTTCTATTGTTGGTAAAAATCTTGCGAACAAAATATTCACGGTTAATAAAGAAAATGAATGAAGAATCTCTCGAATCTAGAGTTAAAATTAAAAACTCGCCTACGCAGTCTCTATTCTTCCAACCAACTGATGAATCTGAAGTTCAATCTATCATAATGAATTTAAAACAAAAAAGTGCGCCCGGTCTAGACGGAATAAATAATAGATTGCTTAAAGCGATAAAAAAATGCATTGCTACTCAACTTACCTTTATATGCAATCTCAGCTTAACCTAAGGAATATTTCCAACGATTTGGAAAAGAGCTGCTGTAACGCCGGTATACAAATCTGGTAGTAGATTGGATCCCAGCAACTACCGGCCAATATCACTCCTTTGCTCGTTTTCTAAAGTCCTCGAAAAAATTGTTTACAAACGGCTTGTCAGTTTTTTGGATCTAAATAACATATTATCGGGTAGACAATTTGGTTTCCGTTCAAAAAAATCGACAGAAGATGCTGTGAAACTGCTGACAGATCTTGTTTCCAGTTACCTAGAAAGTAAAAGGGCGTGTATTGGTGCATTTATAGACTTGGCTAAGGCCTTTGATACAATTTCCTTACCGATATTACTTCGAAAGTTGGAATTGTTGGGTATAAGAGGCAATACCTTGGTTTGGTTCCGTAGTTATCTTACAAATCGCACACAAAGTGTAAAAATCAATCAACAACTAAGCAACCATCAAAAAATTTACTTTGGAAGTCCACAAGGCAGCATATTGGGCCCTACTCTTTTTATATTGTATATGAATGACATATTGGACTTAAATTTTAAAAACACTGACTTATATGTTACGCTGATGACACAGTACTAATCTTTAATGGCAGAAATTGGGCTGAAGTAGTACACACGGCTGAAAGGTCACTCAGGGAAGCTGCAATATGGTTACAGAACAACCTTCTTACTCTTAGTGTCCCAAAAACCAAACTAGTATTTTTTCATAAGACAAAAACAACAGCACTGCCTATTAACCTTAACGTTACGTTACATACATGCCTTACAAATAGCGTGCACTGTAATTGTAGCCAATTAAGTAAATCATCATTCGTAAAATATCTCGGAGTTTTAATTGACGAAAAATTGGATTTTAGAGAACATCTGGCGTTTGCTGCAAACAGAATTAGAAAACTTATCTATATTTTCAAAAACTTACGTACCTCTGCATCTTTAAATTTATTGAAAACTGTGTACGTATCAATTTGTCAGTCAGTACTATCTTATTGTATCCCAATTTGGGGAGGAGCAATAACCACTAATATGATTGTTTTGGAGAGAGCTTAGCGTTCAGTTCTGAAAGTATTATTGAAAAAGCCCATCTGGTATCCAACTACATCCTTATATAAAAGTCTTGAGGTTCTTTCAGTACGTGGAATCTACATACTTCGCGTGGTGGTAAAAGAACACAACGCCCTTCTAAAATCTCCTAAGTATGAAATCTTACGTAAAAAACAAATTTTAAAATTGCCTCTTCCACAAATCAGTTCTAATTTTGCGAGAAGGTTTGGCTCATTCCTTTGGCTGATAGTGATTAGAGTCAAATAATCGATATATACCGTATGCTTGTAGTAGTGATATCTAATCGAAAGCTAACTATATAGCTGTTTATCTGTTCGTCTTTCTTAAATCTGAGGGTCAATTCTGTAAATAAAACTCCCATTAATGCAATTACAATTAAGTCCAGACACGCTAAAACTGTCAAATTGTATTCTCGTAAGCGTTAAACCAACGTGAAACGCGCTCTTGATTGGTCGAAACTTCACAAAATCTGCTTATGACATGTCGCTGCACTTATAATACAATCAAAGTAAAATTATAGTCTACTTCAAATACGAGACTTGACGTTCTGTGGTCGCGGCCGGCGTCGTGTCGTGGCACGGTGAGTTTCCGCGTCGCGTCGTGCATAGGGTTACCAGATGAAAAAATCAAAAGTCCGGAGAAAAGGCCTGATTTCCATGGAAAAGTCCTGAGATTTTCTACAGCTTGAGAATTTTCTCTCAAAAACGTATTATTATCTTGCGCACGCGTTTTACGCGACTTTTTTGATTTTAACTGCAATTGTTACCAAAAGAAAATTATTTTTAGTTTGTTTCACTTTGATAAATAAGTATTGATTTTAACTGCAATTGTTACAAAAAGAAAATTATTTTTAGTAGTTTAATAAGAGAGATCTTTAAAATGTAACCTGTGTTTTATTAAAAATCCTGAGCTATCACTAGATTTGCTAAATCCGGCCGGAATCCTGAGAAGAGTCGAAAAATCCTGAAATCTAGGACAAATCCTGAGATATGGTAACCCTAGTCGTGCATCTCGTGCTAGTTCACGGTACGGCAACGTCACCGCAGAACGGAAGATGCATGGTAGATGCACCGGAATTTCACAAGGCACGGCGATCCAGCGTCGTGTAGCGATTGTTACTTACTAGCAAGCCTATCGAATGCTGGAATCCTGTATTATGCAAGACTATCGAATGGTGCAATAATACAGGCTGAATTTTTTTTTTCAAAATTAATATTTCGATTATTTAAAAAAAATGGCAAATAGAACCGTTTCATGAACTATGTAAAAAAATCACGAATTAATAGTACTATAACTGCATGTAAGTAAATAAGGATTTATCTTGCCGTTTTGAAGATAATTGGATTTTTCTCATTGGCTTCATAGAAATTTTCTATAAAAAAGTTATAAATCCAGTATTTTTGGGAAGCAATTACTCTGACATAATTTTCCTTCACTTCACAGTGTACAACGAATATAACTGCATTATCAGATTATAGCCAAGTCAACATCCTTGGTTAGGATTCGAATCCATTAATTTTGAAAAAAAGTCACCCTGTATTAGTGCAGCATTCGATAGTCTTGCTAGTAAATAACAATTGCTGGGAAGTAACTATATGTGAGAAAGTTAAGGAAAGTGCTTAATTTTAGCATTTTATATAATTGTTCATACATTTGTTCAAAATATGAAGGAGTTTATTAAAATTCAACGCTTTTCTCAAGTTTGCCGTACACCATTACTTTCCAGAAATTGTTCCTTAATAGTAACACTATCGAATCGTGCAATAATACAGGGTGACTTTTTTTAAAAAATTTCGACGATTTAAAAAAAAAAAGAGCAGCTAAAACCGTTATATGATGTATGCCAAAAAATCATGAATAATTGGTACTATAACCATCTGTCAGGATATTACGGTTAAACTTGCCGTTTTTGAAATAATTGAATTTTTCATGTTGGCTCCATACAAGTTTTTCGTAAAAAAATTATAACTCCCTCATTTTTGGGCCAAATTATCTCAAACTTAATTTTCTACATAGTAATACTAAACTGAAGCAATATCCATAAAAAAATCTATCACTTTCGAGATTTCATTTCTATGTCTATGAAAGCCGATTTTCGACCCACTGTGCGCCGCGGCATTGCTCGTGTGGCCGCCAGTGCGGTCCGGAGTATGCGTGTGGTACGACACTTAACGAGGTCATCACGTCGTGGCCATGTGGAAGGACCTTACATCATGGCACGAGCCAGTCTGGTGCTAATATTTTGATTGTCTTCAATCTGTTTTAAAGATTTAATGTAACGTATGATAAAAAGTTGCTTTATCAATGATTTGAAATTCTCTTACTATGTTTTTTATTGTAAAATAAGTTTCATGGTGATTAAAAAAACTTAGGCCTTTTCATCCGTTAATGGATGATTTATACAGTATTCTCCGAGCGAAGTAACCACTCTTGAAATACTGTAGTGCCTGAGACAGTTGGTTTTTAAATGTCGTATGGTTGCCCAAGCACATACGGCATTCTCACAACATAGTCAGAGGAATGACAGGTCATTGGTCAATACGTCTGGGGCCAACAATGTGCGGGTTTCCTCACGATGTTTTCGTTCACCGTAAGAGCGTCCGTATAATGTACTTGAGATCTGAAAAAAGTCTCATTGGTACACGCCACAACCTGGGATTCGAACTTGCACTCTCTCGAGTGCGAACCAAACGGTCTACCCACTAGGCCATCATGGTGATTAGAAGTCTAGACTGATATTGTGTGTATGATAAAAAGTTGATTCATCATCGACTTGGGATTATAATACATACCTAGTTGGGTTCCCGTGCTATGTTTTGTTCATCGTTATACAAGCTTCATGGTGTTAAGTAGAATATGACATTGTGACAAATCAAATATGTAGGTACATAATATTTGATTTAATAATATTTATCAGAGATCATAGTCATCGTTTATATATCGTATTTGTTTGTTTGATCTTAAGGTTATTTCCATATTCAAATTCTATTTTTATCCAAATGCGCAACGTTAAGGAGTGGCGACGCAAATGTATGTATGTATGTAGCAGTATTTAAACCAAACACTTGGGCCGATTTTGAAAAATGATACGTCGTTTGATTTGTCATGATGGCGCAAATGTCATAGAAAGCATAACAATTTGAAAAATAAAAATAATATATCAAATGGACTGAGATCCCAGCCACACCAGACTCCCCTTATATTCTTACTGATAAAAAGTATGTCATATTGTAGTATTAGTTGTGTACAATGAACGTTTGGTTACCCGTCAGATTGTGCGGTGGGCATTTACCCGGGCTGTTATTAGTTACTACGTATATGATTTACGTAGTCGGGTCATAGGTTATTTTTTATTTTTATTGTAGTTATGTAATCTGCTGATGCTTAAGTATGATCTATGATGAAGTCTAAGCTTAACTTAAAAATACTTAGTGCTTAGGTGTATTGGTCTATCGTCGATATCATTTGAAAATTCATTTAGTTTTTTATCCGATCCAAGGGAAATAAAAAACAGAAAGATTACTGTTTTTATTATTTTATATTTCCGATGGAGCATGTTAGGTTTTTGTGCTCGTGATCTTCCAAAATCATTTATTATGTCCTCTCTATTTATTGAGCACCTGGTGCCAATAGAGATATTCTTTTCTTTCTCCATCCTAGATCTTGCAATGCTGGGTGCCAAATTTCAGAGTAACCGATTGATTCAGCATAGCTTTAAATTCGCACACGTATCCTAATATAAATGTGAAAGCTTGTGAGGAGTTGAGGACTGAGGATGGATTGATGTATGGATGGATGGATGTTTATTTACTCTCAAGCAAAAAATTTCTAAACATATTTCGTTAAAACTTGGTGTGGTAGTGGTTTAGGCTCTGGATTAAATCATGCAGCAACATACAACATTTTATCCCGAAGAAGTACAATATTCCCATGGGATATCCGATACTATAATAGCGCGGGCGGAGCTACGGGAAAAAGCTAGTTATCCAGTATTACACTATACGATATTGAAAATGTTTTTAGGGTTTCGTACCCAATGGGTAAAAACCTCAACCGCCTCGACGTGACGTGCGGGACCGCTTGATATAAAATATTTTTCGAATTTTCGCGCTTGAATATAAATTTTACGATATATTCTAAATATAAGATATTAATTTAAGCTGTATGGTTTAAAGGGCTACTATAATGTGTATAAAATGTTTAAAGTTAGTATCGTATTTAATTTAATAAGGATCATTCTGTATCCGTCTAAATAGCTTCTGTTAATACCATACTTAATAATAAGTATGTACTGGGTACGGGCAGCTAGTTTTATTATGTAAACCGCTATGTTCCTGCATTTTAAATCTTAAATATATAAAAAGCAAACCAGACTGACTCATCTATCAACGCACAGCCGAAACTACTGAACGGATTTCGCTGAAATTTGATACAGATAGTTGTTATGACGCGGGCAATTAATTCTATCTGTAATAATATCTTCGAATATATTTATTTTAATTACATGCTGTTAAAAGGGCCATATATTAAATGCACAATATATTTAACGTAATTAATTGAATAAGGATTAATGCTGTATTGCTTAAAATCGCTTCGCAAATAAGTCATTCTCGTAAAAACTAAAAGTAAAAAATGGTTATTGTGGGTTATCCCTAAAAGATAGATATGTACCATCGCGGACTTTTTTGTAGACCTTTTTAAGGTGTAGATACTGTAGTACATTATTTTGATCTATCTCGTAGGGTTCAGCCAGCGTTTGCAATGTAAACGCAAAAAAATATTTAAGACATTAGAAACCTCTAAAATGATCAGTGTTTCTCTAATATATAAGGTTTGGTAAAATCAATTACGGATATTTTGGGCATATGATTTACTGCTTACATATAGATGTTTAGGCAGAAAAGTAATTGTCATACTCGAAAAAAAAACTTCCTTTATATGTGCGAGTTTGCGTTGAGCAGAGAGTCATACATGAGATGATTTTTTTACTTTGAGTATAAAATTTTTTTTTGTCTAAACGTCTTTAAAATAAGCAGTAGATCATATACCCAAAGTATCCGTAATTGATTTTACCAAACCTTATATTATGCCTGTTATATAACATATAAACCTTCCCATTGAATCACTCTATCTATTATAAAAACCGCATTAAAATCCGTTGCGTAGTATTTAAAGATCTAAGCATACATAGGTACAGATAAAAAACGACTTTGTTTTATACTATGTAGTGATATAAAATTTAGACCACAGGGGGACCTCTAGTACAACATTATTATGAATCAGACAAATTTATCTACCTCCCTGACCTCTGTATATCAATCAATTATTATAAATTAAATAATCAGCTAAGTGTTGAATGTTGATGACAAATTATTATTTAAAAACTCAGTTCTTATCGTCTGATGATAAAGATAAGGGGGTCGGGGGGAAAGAAACGAGTACCTTTAGTATCATCAACGATGTTGCTAGTTCATCGAGTAATTTTTTGTAATTTTTTGTAGAGGCCTTTTTTCTTTCAAAGATAACCTATGTCTTTTTACGCTGATATAGTGTTGTTAAAAACGCTAATTAGTAATTACAAGCCAATTTTTTAATTATTATATAAACCTACAAGAACCCGTTATTTTTACTTAGGTACTTATATGATATAAAATGAAGTCGCTTCTGTACTCGCTAGTAATAGCGATATAAATGATTGCTACATATTTATATGCGCTTATCTATTCTATACAGATTTATGGACAATTTCCAAAACAAGTTTTCCTCAATTACTAAACTCTTAACTATTTAACGTGGGAGAGCCATGCTTTGGCACGAATGGGCCAGCTCGACCGGAAAAATACAACGGCCTCACAGAAAATCAGCGTGAAATAACGCTTGCGTTGTGTTTCGCCGAGTGACGTTACCGGAGGCCCAAAGGGGTTGGGAATTTTAAGGACCGAGAACGCAACCAGAGGAATAGGGGATCGGACAACATCTGAAATATTTCTGAATATATTAATGAAACTTCATTAATATATTCAGAAATATTGAGGCATTACTAGCTGGTAAATGTAAAAAAAATATATTATTTTATGTGTAGTTTACTAATTAAATACATTTAAAAAGTAAAATAAAATTTTTTTTTTGTGTAATTGGTAAACAAAACCTACATCATTAGTTTACTCACATCATATACAAAAACATTCATTATTATAAGTATGAACTTAAACGCACAAATATCGGAGATATTTACAAATATGTTCCTCCGGCCGTATACTTTATACCTATTTAATACACTTTAATCCAATAGTGACGTCATTTGTATGTCGATTTTAGTATGGAGCGTTTTTACGAGACTTGCAAAATTTTATATACAAATCGCTGTACCTTTGAAAATATTGACTTTTTATATACGGTTTATTTTGAGAAGTTACTCATATTTAAGAGTACTATTCATTGATGCAATAAAAAAAAATCAGCCCGCTTGCCTATTACAAGTGTACCTCCTCTGGTGTTGCGACAGTCCATGGGTGATGGTAATCGCTTACCATCAGGCTTATCATCATTTCATAAAAAAAAACTACTTATGACGTCAGTTGGCCACTTATACCCTGATAGTCCAAATCCATGCTCGTCGAGTTACAGGTTTCATTTCTTACAGATGCACAATAGATGGATGCGGCAAGTCCTTCACCGCGTCTCACCACCTCAAAGCTCACTCCCGCACCCACACCGTAACCAGACCATACGTATGCGATGCCCCAGCTTGTGGGAAATTGTTCACCACGATCACAGCCCTCAAGGCCCACGCCAAGAAGCACCAAGTAAGTCACGCAGTAAATAATCTATACTCTGTAAACAAAAACACCATATTCGACCAATGAGGGTTTTTAAATTCGTGACATCTGACAGCTTTTTCACACCACAAGAATCGTCGTGCTACCTAACGCCGCCTGGTGACAGAAAAGAATCGAAAATTCTTATTGACCGTTTTTGATACCACTTACGCCACCAGATGGCGCTTTGTGTGCGTTGGGTCTGCCCCCTAATGGCAGAAAAAATATAAAAAACCCTCATTGACGAACATGTCGTCAGTATTTTTTATTTCACGATAAACAAATAAAACATAAACTTTTATTTCAGCTCGAATCAGAAGAATGTACGTCCGATGTGTCAAAGCCTTCTCCACTAGACAATACTCCCAATACCGAAATGATGAACTGGGACAGTCTACTTGAATCCTTCGGCAAAATCACAACAGAATCTAATTCTAACGACAGCAGCTTAGAGCATATCACTAACGTCATGAAACCATTGCCCACCACAAACATAGATATTACCGAATTGCTTTTCGATAACGCCACTAACACGACGCAATACAACGACACTAGTAACATACCGGATGATTACGACATAACAAACTTAGACGAACTACCACAATTCGGATCTAATAAAATCAACAGTACCACTGCGACGCCCTGGGTAGACGTAAGTAGACTACAACCAATAGAGCCAGTAGCCATGACTGACAAAATCGGTGTTCGATCTAGAGCCATGCAGCTGGCTTTGGCCAATGAAGTGGAGGTACAAGCTCCGTGGGTAGATGTGACAGCCTTAGCGTCTTCAATACAAGAAACACCAGTAAGTATTGAAGACAAATCACCAGAAAGTATATTCACCCTAGCCACTTTCGTCCCAACGCACATGCAGAGCTACATCGATCTTAACACGGAAGCTCCTACGGCCAATTTAGTTTCCTCGACGACCTTCGATTTGGACACACCTAGCATAATCGATGTCAGTGATAAAGTTTTTAATGACAGCCAACTTGTGTCGAACTTAAAAATGAACAAATTAGATACTGGCACAGGTTTTGTGCAAGTAAACGATAAAGTAAGTGAGGACAGGTGTCTCAACACTCCTTCGCCGTTGCACGTGCAACAGAAGATAGAAATCAATCCGGCGAATTCGGTTCTCTTCGATACAGATTTGGATTTGGAGGAGACGCTGCTATTTAATAACGAACCGCCGTCAGATATGTACGTTGTGAAGACAGAGAATATATTTGGCAAGAGAATGGAGAGGAATCCTTTGGAGCAACTAACCGCTGACGCAGGTATCTGCTCGTGCATGGAATGCAAGTGCGAAGCCGACGAAGGAGAATGTAGGAATTGCGTAGAGCACAAGAAACCCGAAGGAGTACCATGCAAGGAGGACAAATGCTCCTGCATTGATTGCAAATGCGATCACGCCCAGATGAAATGCGCTATTGGCTGCGGAAAGGCCACCGATTATAATCATAACACCTTCGTCGATTATCACAGGAGACATAACGATGCCCACTTGGAAGAATTCGGTGTTTACACCCACAATTCAGATGATACTCTAGTGGGAATGATGAATGACATGAAATGCTGTTGTTCCAATGATTCCGTCGGTTGTAACTCTGATATTGGCTGCTCTGAAAATTGCACTGGAAGCGGTAATCCAAACAAAACATGCTGTATAACTGTCTGCTTGAAAAACTTGAATTCCTTAAGACAATTTTTCAATCACAACGACATGATGGTGGCTCTTAAAACTCAAAACGTAAACCTTACTAATTAATACGCTTTTTTTTAAAACTGCATTTAACTGTGTACAAAGCCTTAGGTTCCTAAATGAGAGTAGTTTTAGTTGAAAGTTTAGTAGGCAAAGGATGATAAGTTTTAGATGAAGAAACAAAATAATCAATGCCTAATAAATTAATAAAAATTAGAATTGTATCATATGGGCAAACATTTACACAATTTGTCGGTGTAAGTATACAATGAGATTTTTACGTACCTAAGCAATATTTTTGTGATTATATTATAGAAAATGATAATTATGAGCCAAATATTTATCAGAACTTTTTACAAGTGATATATTTATTTATATCGATTTGTGATATTATACCAAGGATTTAAAGTGCAATTACTTAGTTCTGTACTTAAAATATAGAATATTTATTTACAATCAAATTGTATTCGGTTATTTATTGTGCCATGGATTTAAGGTCACAAACGTTGGTGCTATAATGTTGCCTTATGTATTAAATGTTATAGCTTTGTACAAAATGTTGAATTTTATGAAATTTTTATTAGATTTAAGCACTCAATAATTAATGCTACTTCTTCTAGTCGATGTAACAAATAAAAGCTTTTTTGAAATTATGACTTTCATTTATATTTTTCGAAATGAAAAGGTCTACCCAAAACTTAATGGTAGATAATAAAAGTTTTTTTGATGCAAAATGAATATTATTGTCTCGAATCTCGATTCAACATAAACTATTTTCTAGTCGCATTTGATAGAAACGAACACACTAATGAGTTTCGTTATTACTTGTAAACCAAATTTAGTGGCAGGTTATGACTTAGTTTAAACAGTGTCTTGGTACTAGTTCATATTTGATGTGACTCCCCCAATCGTTAATTAGTTTCGCTCTTACGCTTAAGCTTGCTTGAGGCCATCTGCGCTGTTAAATTGAAGAGTATCGATCAAACAGCAAAAAATCTTCTTATTGGAATTGAAAAGCCTTGATTGAATATCGTCGACTTACGGCCAGTTTCAATAACCTATCTACCAATAACTATTTGTTAATAACCTAACCAAGAGCATGTCAGGACATGTCTAAGGAGGGTTCCTTAACTATAAACGCGTAATATGCTTTTTTTTAATTACTCCAAAAGTTACTGTCCGATTTGGTTCACAATAATTTTCCTAAAGAGTTTTTAGCATGATCTATCAGCATGGAAATTTGCAAGTTTCTATCTCCTATACTTTGAAAATGCTAGGGGGGGGGGGGGGCAACTTACAAACTACTTTGGAGGCCGATTACTCGAAAATGGTCAACTTTATAAAAAAGTCGTTACTTTTTTATAAAGTTGACCATCAAACCTTGCCTTTATTTTAAAAGACCTATTCTACGATACCCCACACGATGGGGTAGAGTGAAAAATTTTTGGAACGAAGTTCCTTATCGCGCGTTGTGAAAGGGGGCTAGACGGAAAAAATTCTTACGAAAAATTGTCACGACACTTTTTTAATTACAAAAGATAATTTTATTTTTTTATAAAAATTAAATATTTACGCGTATACATTTATTATATTGATGTATGTATGTATGTATGTGTGTATGTATGTATGTATGTATGTAATGTATGTATGGATAATATCGGTTCGGATATTGTTTTATTATTTATTTTATATAAGGTCTCTGAAAATCAATTACGGATACTTCGGGCACATGATCCACTGCTTATATAAAGACGTTAAGGCAAAAAAATAATTGTCTTACTCAAAGTAAAAAATCACCTAATGTATGGGTGAGACTCTCCGCAAAACGCAAACTCGCCCATAGAAAGTGAAAAAAAAAAAATTTTCAAGTATGACAATTATTTTTCTGCCTAAACGTCTATACATAAGCAGTAGATCAAATTCCCAAAATATCCGTAATTGATTTTACCGAACCTTATATATACATGTAGAATTGTCTGTCTGTATGTCTTTTTTTTTTGCTATAGTAAGCTATTGTAAACTGTGCGGCGTCGCATGTTTCTCTGTCTGTCTCTCTCTCTCTCTTATAGAAAGCAAGCCAGATATTTTCATCCGGAACTTCTCAAGTTTTTATTTTCATCCCCACTTCACATGTATGGAGAGCCACCCCTAAAATATATATATATATTTTTTTATGATCCCGAAACCGTAATCTATACAAAATCTATAACTGCCCCAAATTTCATCAATTTATATTCATAATTACAGGAGCTAGAGGCGCGGACAGACAGACAGACAGACAGACGGACAGAGCGAAACTATAAGGGTTCCTTAAGTATTACGGAACCCTAAAATCGTCACCTTTGGTATCATTTGCCGGTTTTTTGCGTTTCAGCTAACTTAAATAGATCTTTGACAGCGATATCAAATGTGACGTTTTTAACAAATAGATAATGGTAGATATATACGACATTGAAACGGGCCGTTAGATAACACTAAAAAACTTAACCCTAAAATACATAAATGCGAAACGGTCGGTATGGCCGCTGTTTTACTTTAGTATCGCCGACGGATAAGAGATGGCGCTTTCACAATCTGAATGAAAGTGGAATGTACGCGGAATCGGAGTGACAGCGAGTGTCGCCCGCACTCCAGGCCACAGTGAGGCTACACTCCCGTTATAAACGCGGTTGTTTGTCCGGCCACTGAGCCGACCGCACGCCCTGACGCGAAAGTGCTTCGAAATTTCGCGTGTATTCTGTGTCGCATTTCAGTGTGAAAAAAAAAACTTTATTACAAAAAATGTGCAAAACCAGTATATCCTTGTATATCTATGTGGTGAGCGCTTGTTTTTTATTGGTTTATTTAATTCCTTAGATACAGTTTAATTGGTAAACAGCACGAAAAATTTATCGATAAGAAAACGCCGGGAAAAATTTAGTTTTGGGTTTATTCACATAAAAAGAAGGAAATTTAAAAAAAAATAGGTAAATTTACCTAACAACTTTTTATTTTATTAATTATAAACTTATTTAGCTATGTTTAATTTGAATATGTGTGATGTGTTAATTTGTGGGGTTTCTAGTGTTTCGATATTAAACAGGCTTATGATTCACCAAGTCATAAGTGTCTAAATGAGGCTTTATTTTAAAAGTGGAGCAGAAATGAGTTCCTTTTAAAGTCCTTCCATAAAAAAAGTTTTACAGTTTTGAAATCTCCGAAATGTGACGGAAAAATAGAAAAAATAGATTGCAGTTAAAATCATTGGTAGTAGGTATTGAGGAAAAATTAAACAGAAATTAAAGTACTCTACTTTTTAAGATTTATTTTGAGTTTCAGAGAAATTTTAATATTTTCTATCGTTTATTGTGCTAATTCTAATACATACAATATTTTAAGTAACATCTAATTATTTATTATGAATTAAATCTGAAATTAATTTATTTTCAATAATATGTATAAAGATGTCATAGTATCCGAATGCAAAATAATGTTTTGCCTACATTCAAATAAGAAAAAAAACTAGCGACTTCGCGCGTTTCAATTTCGTCGTAGTTCGTAGTACGCATTCGATTTTTAAATTATGGAGGCAATAATTTTACGAGCCATGTAAATGGTTGACTGAGTCATTGTCTATGCATTCGGAGCGTACCGTTGAGGGAGATAGGTAAAAAGGTTTGAATCTGCGGGTAATGTTATCTAAGTTTACTGTTATACCGCGTACTAACGTGTTACGAAGGTGGCTGACCGACGTTGTTTCCTATACGTTTCCTATGTAATTATTGCTTTGTGTTTTCAACATTAATGAAGGTTCATTTTTTTTTTGTAATTATCTCGTTTCGGATCAATAGCCTAATCTCAATTATTGCTTTAAGCCCCATGACTATCTTAAACACAACATAATAGGTACTTATTTTGATAAACAACATACATATTTTTATGATAAACAACGAGATTATAAAAGATAAACTCAAGTTGATTTGCAGATAGCATAAGACAGCTCTAAATTATAATTTATTTTAAGAGAACCCAATATGTGAGAATTGAGACGAATTTGTTTAGAGCCAAAAAATATTAAAACATAGTAGGTATTAAGAAGCTATAACTACTACCTACCAATAAATATGTAAAGCGTAGAGATACAAATATTCGAATGAAGCAATGGCAGATTTTTGCGCTGATTTTTTATACAACTACCTTCAACGACACTAGACAAGGATAAAGGAACACGAGATATTAAGTAATAAGTAGCTAGTAAAAGTAGTGTCTTCTGCAGTATGCCTAGTTTAGTTCGAACTTCCCAACGATTATAAATTATATAGGTAGTCTACATTTTATTTATAAGATTGGCTGATTTCAAACATGTTTTCATATTGTAATTTAAAGCGAGGTAAACATATTTTGTTTTCATAGAGATTTTTTATTCTACGAGCTTACGATTAAAAAATTGTAGAGTTTATGACCAACCTAAAAGGTCGAGTAGGTGGTGGGAACGCGTAACGTAGGTAGAGGCTTAGACAAAGTTATCATCTTTTTATACACTCGTTAGCAAAACAAAAAAAAGGAAATTTAAGCAAACCTAACAGTTCTCTCATTTTATAACTATAATTTTAAATTTGATCATTTGGTTATTGTAAATTCATTAGTAAGGAATAAAGTTTCGTTCAATTTTATCATAACCTTTTAAGTAAATAAAAATACTTGTAAATTGTCTCATTTTAAGCTGTATCCTAAGAAAAAAAGTAAGCTTGCTTTTATTATTCTTAGTTTAAAACCAGTTATTGTTTTAAGGTAGAATGATTCCCACTTTTGATAAGATTTAACTCTACCTTAATCTCGGCATGTTAGCAGGTGTATTCCTTTTTTTTTTTATGAAATGAACCAGTTAACGAACAGACGTATCATCTTATCGTAAGTGAATACCGCCGCGCATGGACACTCGCAACACCAGAGGAGTTATGCCTAATTGTAACTCCTCTAGTGCTGTGACTTGCGTTCCTGGTCCTTAAAATCCCCAATCCCCCTTGGGGTCTCCGGTAACCTCACTCACTCGGCGAAACAAAATGCAAGCATTTTTTCACGCCGGTTTTCTGTGAGGTCGTGGTATTTATCCGGTCTAGCCGGCCCATTCGTGCCGAAGCGTGGCACTCCCACAGTCAAATTTTCGTACACTTATTGTGTTATTGTCATGTGTTTTTTCGCTTCAAACCAAAAATGAGTCTTCAAACATTCCAACAGACCTTAACGATGCCGAAAGACCGGTACCGTTGAACACTCTTTGATTTTCAAAGACAACTATGTATCGAACCACGGGATAATCGTTTTATCGGGAGTTACCAAAATCGCAGTTATTCCCAAATGAGATTAAGAATATCGACCAGGATATGTTGAAATGTCTATTGTCTATGGAGATTCAGAAGGAGGGTTCTCGCTGCGAATACAATTATGTGTCTGAGGTATCGAGTTGTTAGACTTAGGCCCACTTGGGTTAAAGTTAATCGTGGGTTAGGTAAATATCATGTTATCTCTTTCGTTCTTCGTATTTATAAAAGAGTAGGCATGATATTTTAACCCAGGGTTAACTTTGTCTGATCTGCGCAAGTAAGCCTTAGTTTATCGCGAAATTGTATCTCTTGTGTATAAATTGTATGGTGTTGTTCGTGGTTCGAGCATTGGCTTTCGACTCTGAGGTCGTGGGTTCGATTCCCGTATTGGAACAACAAAAATGTTGTGTCTAAGTTTGGTTAGGATAATGCAGGCTGATCACCTGATTGTCTGACAAGAAAGATGATCCATGCGTCGGGCATGTAAAAAATCGGACCTGCGCCTGATCTATCGTCAGTCGTATCGGTTATTCGTCCTACTGGGCTATGAGAGTAAAAGAAGAGAGAGTGCTCTTGTGTACTGCGCACACACTTGGGTACTATAAAATTACTCCTGCATTGGCCAGGTTTCAATGAAACCGGCCACCGTCACCGAGATCGATGTGGGGAGTTATTATTGTTATTAATGTAATACAAATAAATTATGGTAATACTACCTGCATAAGAATAATTACATTCCTTGGCAGTACATTGAGCAAATGCTGCTAAGTAGTGGCGAAGGCTGGTTCTCCTTCATAGGGTAGCCGGAGCCTACATAATAAGTAGGGATTTGGATGACGATGAAATCACAGAAAAAATAACCAAAGCATATTTAATAGAATAGCAACTGAAGGTTACGTCACCACTAGATAAGGCGTGAATTGTCGAAAATAAATATCAAAGTCACTTAAGATACCGATTTCGCAAGTCATATGATATAAGTTTTATCGCAAATATGATAATATAGTTCTGTACAAAATAGCAGCTTATCTTATGTCAATTTTGCAGTACATATTGCAGACTAAATATGTAGTAGGTATGTATTATGTAAATAACAAATCCAGTATAAATAATACAGATTACAGGGATATAAAAGGTCTTTTGGTGTAAGAACTAAGAGCTCATAATATTCATGTACAGTATCGACAGAGTTCCTGCTCGACCCGTTTCTAAAAAAAATATTGCACGAGAACGCCTTAAAATATTTAAACACAAATATGACCGCAACGACTGCTGACGTGGTTGAACTACTTTTTTACACATGACTATGTGTGCGTGCGCACGATTCAACGGCAACTTGTTCGATAGTACCTATCTTCAACCGTTAGGTAGAGACTAGAGTCACATACTCGAACGTAGTAAATAGGAACGCTAAATTATCAAAAAAATGTAAACTACTACATTCACTTTTTACCTACTAGGTAGTAGGTAGTAGGTACCTATGTTAGGCGCTATTAAGTGGTTTTGTATTTTAGGAAACGAACACTAGGTATATCGCCAATTCAGACTGAAACGAAACAATACGCGACGAGGCGCTGCATTTTTAAGACAGCTATTCAACATTGAACTTTATCCATTAGACAAGAAGATACACGTTTCATTGCAGTTACAATGTCAAGTTGCAGAGTATAACTGACGACAGCCGCAAGTACAAGAATATCATAGCTGCTAACATAACTAGGGCAGTATCCTCCTCTGCTAGTTAACCGTAATACGTAAGCAGCTCGGAAACGTGATGTCCATACACGACGACACTTTCACTACATTTCACTTTATCATACACTACCAGGTTACCGGTTACGAGGGCTATTATTTAATTACTTTTGCGTAATAATCAAATCCCTACGGATACAAAGACGAAACAGCAACTGAACCCCCTTTCGCAATCGTGTACTTTTGCACACATCACAAAAGTAATAATATAACATCAGATATCTTAAAAATAGCGAAAAAGCACCAAATCTAACGTCAGTTGACACTTTGACAGTGGTGACTGGTCGTAAACCACACCTAGTAAGTAAGAAAGTTTTAAGTTGTCCCGTTTGTCCCCAATTATAAGTTTTATGGGAAATGGGAAATCACATTGCCATTCAAGAGACACTGCTAGCAAGGGCGAATGTTGTTTTCGGATTACGCTATCCTTACTAAGGGTTTAAGCCTTGTATTGTGTAAGGTAAATGCAATCATCAATTTCACCACTTCAAAAGCTCAAATCCAGGTAAATTAGTTTTTATTAACATTAATATGAATGACACTAAGTTTCGTAGCCTAGTGAGTAGACCGTTTGGTTCGCACTCGAGAGAGTACAGGTTCGAATCCTAGGTTGTGGCGTGTACCAATGAGACTTTTTCAGATCTCAAGTACATTATACGGACGCTCTAACGGTGAAGGAAAACATCGTGAGGAAACCCGCACATAGTTGGCCCCAGACGTATTGACCAGTTCATTCCTCTGGACTAGGCTGACTATGTTGTGAGAATGCCGTATGTGCTTGGGCAACCATACGACATTTAAACAACCAACTGTCTCAGGCACTACGGTATTTCAAGAGTGGTTACTTCGCTCGGAGAATACGCAGCGTATGCAGCGAAAGCTCTCAAAAGGAGAAAAAAAAACCCGATTTTGAAACATTCTTGATTGGTGCTCCGCTCATATTGAGATTAGTATGATGTTATATTATAGCCTTAAAGCCTTCCTCCATGAATGGACTATCCAACACAATTTTTTTTTATTCGAACCCTACTGGTTTGAAATTAGCGCGTTCAAACAAACAAACAAATAAACACTCTTCAGCTTTATAATATTAGTATAGATTAGGTTGTTTAAATTAGTATAAGATTAATTGTTACTAATTTTTTTTATCAATAGCCTCAGGTATATTAGAAACATATGAATTTGTAATAAATATAAATGTGATAAGAAATAATATATCGATAGATAATAATATAATTAAATAAAGTGATAATATCATAGAGCGTTCGCGCTATCGCTAAGTATTTAGCGGCGGTAAGCCGGTAACTAATCTTTCCATAAAGCAATTCGCAGCTTTTTCGTGCCAATTAATTTTCGTTTGTTATAAAGTAAATATTTAAGTAGATAAGATGTTATGCTCTGTAGGTTTCCACGAACGTACCTATCACGCAAATTATTATAGATATCATCAGAAATAAAACCTTACACCTTTTTATAACCTTATACTGTTTACATTATAGATATATAATATTAAAAAGAGGTAGATATGTTATAAACGCGTAAAAATGAAGACTCGAATTGGCCCGAGTCGGGCCAATTTTGGTTAGTGTGTTCCGCGAGTAGGTAATAGCGTGTTTTGTGTTACTATGCGACGTTGACACATTGACACGCGTCCCATGTCAATGTGTGTCGTGGCACAGAAATATTGTCAGTTTTGTAAGGATATAACGTATAGTATGTAATAATTAATCAAAGGTTTACTTACAATATTTTATTGGCTACCTGTCAAAGATTTTAAATGATCCCGACACTATTTTTTCAGCGTAATATATAGAAATATAATATTTTAATTTAATACTTAGTGCTAGGCAAATTAACCTCTCCAGCGTCGCCATCATGACGGAATCTAATTCATAAACAGGTAGAGTGTTGTCATAATTTATTTGACGGCATACAGTCACAATATAATTGTCAATGGAATGTTACTTTGATATACTAAATTAACAATTTATAATAAGAATAACGACTTTAATGGCATCAGTCAACCTGCTTATGAATTACATTTGATGATGATGATATAGACATACTTTGAGTCCTGAGAAAGGACATAGGATATATTTTATCCCGAAAAAAGTACAATGTTCCCGTGGGATAATGTACAAAATATGTATGTGCTTTTTTACTATGGTTCATGCTGAAAGCTCTGAACGCTTTCACGTAAAAACTACTTAACTAATCATCATAAAATTTGACACAGATATAAAGTAGACCACAGGGAAAGACATAGGCTACTTTTAGGCTACTTTTTACTGCGAGGATAAGTACGATTCCCGTGGGATGCTTGATTTACGGTTTCACGTAGAAACTACTAAACCGATCGTCATGAAATTTGGCACAGATATAAAGTAGACCATTGGGAAGGCGATTGGATACTTCTTTATTCTATAGTTCTATACCTACTGTATAGTCGCAGCAGCCTCCGTGGTCCAGTGGCTTAGAGCTTGGCTGTCGACTCGGAGGTCGTGGGCTCGATTCCCGCGGAAACAAGAAAAAATGTTACCAAGTTTGGTCAGGACAATGCAGGCCGATCACCTGATTGTCTGACAAGAAAGATGATCCACGGCGGGCATGTAAAAAGTTAGTCCTGCGCCTGATCTCACTCCAGTCGTATAGGTTATCCATCCCACTAAGTTTTGAGAGTAAAAGGAAGACAGTGCTCTTGTGTACTACGCACACACTTGGGCACTATAAAAATAACACCTGCTGGCCAGAGGGCCTAGTCAAGATGCATTCGATAATTTCGACGGCGAAGTTCGAAAACAAATTGTATGGGATTTGACGTAAGGTATCGCAAGCGACATGTCACTTAGCGATGACTTATGTCAAATCCCACACATTTTTGATTTCTAAGTTCGCCGTCGAAATTATTGAATGCATCTTGACTAAAGCCTCTGGTTTCAATGAAACCGTCACTGACATCGGTTCGTAACGGGGAGTTTTATCTTTTCAGAAAAAAGATATCAATAAAAGATATCATCTCGAAATTACGAAAGTGGTTACAAGTTACAATCACAATAAATAGATCATTTATAATACTAGTTGTTCTTATTTTAAACCCACTTTTCTAGGTCTTGAGATAATATTCAAAACCAGTTTTAAGACTCGGCCTCAATGTTAAATGATTTTAGCCACAATCAGCACAACAAAAAGTGTGTAGATAAAAAGTAAATCTCTAGATAAAATATTATCTTTTGTAGGCACATGCTCAGTAGATAAAAACTAATCTAAGTCCTACTAGTAGTATTATAAATGTAAAAGTTTGTGAGGATGGATGTGTTATGTACCACGGTTAGGACTGTTGTACAATAAAGGGTAGAGCCTATTAGGGAACACAGACCCCACAGATGGATGGATGGATGTATGTTTATTACTCTTTCACGCAAAAACTACTTAACGGATTTTGATGAAATTTGGTATTGTAGTAGTTCAGGCTCTGGATTGAAACATAGGCTACTTTTTATTCCGAAAAAGTATAGTGATTCCGCGGTGGTTTAGACGTGATCGCATACCAGATAGACAAAGTTCCATTCACATTTATAATACTAGCTATACTACTAGCTGATGCCCGCGGCTCTGCTCGTAAGTACAGTAACCCACGGGAACCGTATAATATGTCCCGCGATAAAAAGTAGCATATGTCCTTTCCCGTGGTCTACTTTATATCTGTGCCAAATTTTTTGATAATCGGTTTAGTAGTTTTTACGTGAAACTGTAAATAAAGTATCCCACGGGAACCATACATTTCCCCGCGATAAAAGTAGTCTATGTAAGGACATAGACTACTTTTATCGCGGGGAAATGATAGAAAGGTCTCAGGCTCTAGACTATCGGTGTACCAAATTTCATTGAAATCGGTTTTGTAGTTTTCGCGTGAAAGACGGACAAACAGACACAGACACTTTCCCATTTATAATATTACTATGGATTAGGTGACCCTTGGAGGTGAGGTAGGTAAAGTGCGTAAGTGCGTAAGTACATTTATAAGCAGAAATTTAAGGCCGTTTGATCTAATTAACGGATGTAGTACCTACCGACGTAATTTTTTTGCAATTCTTTCACATCTAAAAACACAGAAAGTCCTGATAAAATGTACGCAAGCCGCGAGAATTCTACGTAAACAAATGTCCAAATTATCAAGAAAAACCTGCCAAGTGCGAGTCAGACTTGCGTACGAATCGTTCCGTACAAAAAGGAAAAAACCACGTTAGTTACATGGGTGCCCCACTTTATTCTGTTTGTTCACTTTATCCATGTCCCAGGCACACATGTTTGTCTCCTTGCGGGATTCGAACCCGCGACCTCCGGCTTGAGCACCAACGCGCTAACCACTAAGCCACAGAGGTCATCATCATCATGAATCATAAGATACATACAGTCTGGTAAGTAGTCTAATAGGGAGTACCGTTTAAACTTTTGGATACGGAACCCTATAGGTGGGTGTGCAATTGACACTTGACACCGATTCTCAAACTGTGAGTGAGTGTAAGGTCAATGACATGTGACGTTTCACAAGTCACACCTGTCGTGGTAATCTGAGACCACTTTCTTAGCGATTGGACCCACCTCATACATTTCCGGACGTATATCTTTTTGCTCGTAATATCGGATTTTCTAGGAAATTACTATTATAAACGTATTAGAAATCTTCAGTTCTCCCACAATATTATTTAATGATTAGGACTTTATAATAGTAATAGCTTTTCCCGCGGCTTCGCCCGCGTAAATATTGTGTCTGGTATCTCACGGGAAATCCATACTTTTTCGGGATAAAAAGTAGCCCATGTCTTAATCCAGAGCCTAAACTACTACCAAACCAAATTTCATCGAAATCCGTACAGTGGTTTTTGTGCGAAAGAGTAACAAACATCCATCCATTTCCATTTCACATATTTTATAATATTACTAGCTTTTGCCGGCGGCTCCGCCCGCGTAAACGCAATATCCCACAGGAACACTGTACTTTTTCCGAATAAAAAGTAGCCTATGTTTTAATCCAGAGCCTAAACGACTACCATACCAAATTTCATCGAAATCCGTTCTGTAGTTTTGCGTTAAAGAATAACAAACATCCACCCTCACAAATTTTCACATTTATAGTATTAGTAGGATAGTAGGATTGAATTACACGGTAGGTAAGGGTTTCTTAAAGTGGGGTCCACGGACCACCAAGGGGTCCGTAATATGTGTGCCAGGGGTCCGCAGCGTTCTGAAGATTAATGAAAAAAAATTGCAGTAAACTAACACAACTGATATAGATAAAGAGAACTTAATTGACATGAGATCAAAAGAAGTGTTGAGAGCTGAATTTCATGCAAAAGGTCTTTGGTGAATTTTGGTGTTCTTTGAGTCAAGCTTACCCTCTTCTGGTCAAACGAGCTATGTCCGTTCTGATACCTTTTGCTACTACGTATCTTTGTGAGGCAGGGCATGCGCCTTGCCTTATCGAAGACAATCCTACAATAATTTAAAGTGCTCATTGAGGCCAAACAACAGCATCCATCTCATTAGCAATTTCTATTAAACAATTTAAATTTAATTAAGTTAAGCATTAGTAAGTGTGAGTAAATTACCAATAACCCCCCCCCCCCCCCCCCCCACACACACAAGGGGGGGGGGGTCCGTGGCATTTCAGAAATTCTGAAAGTGGTCCGTGACTGCACATAGTTTAAGAATCACTGCGGTAGGTAGAGTCAAGGTAGAGCCAATTGTAAAGTTACAATCATAACAAAAACGAAACCTTCATAGGCAAACAAACATACACTTCAATATTAAAAACACGAGCGATATATTTTTACGTAAGCATGTAAAAGAAACATTATATTTTTTTATATTATCAGTAGATTGCAAGGCAGAATGTCAAATGTTATCTTTAAATACCGTCTCTTACTTCTCAGCGCTACTTATTACCGAATTCGATAAATATTTATTGTAACTTGGCTCAATGTAAAAGACTATGACAGTCTATAGGCGAGTAGGAAATGAGCCAAATAATATAATCGGGCCACCCGACGAGTAGGGAGTGAGCCAAAAAATATAATCGGTCCACCTGACGAGTATAGAATGAGCCAAAAAATATAATCGGTCTACCCAACGAGTAGGGAAGGAGCCAAAAAATATAATCGGTCCACCCGACGAGTAGGGAATGAATCGAAAAATATAATCGGTCCACCCGACAAGTAGGGAATGAGCCAAAAAATATTAATCGGTCTACCCGACGAGTAGGGAATGAGCCAAAAAATATAATCGGTCCACCCGACGAGTAGGGAATGAGCCGAAAAATATAATCGGTCCACCCGACGAGTAGGGAATGAGCCGAAAAATATAATCGGTCCACCCGACGAGTAGGGAATGAGCCAAAAAATATAATAATCGGTCCACCCGACGAGTAGGGAATTAGTCAAAAAATAGGGTTGACCGACCACGGTGAGCTGAGTTGCTCAAATACATATCACCTTAAATTTTCGTCGCTGAATCCGAATATTAAATTTATTTGGCTCTGAAGTAACAGCGTCATCGAGAAAAATGCACTTTTCATGAAAAACACGAAATAACGATTTTTATTTTTTTCCGCGTTCAACTCGATGTTACTTCTACAGCTATTGCGATCCTTTCTTATAAAATTTAAAAGTATCCTTAGAACAAATGACCTCTTGTTTAAAAAAAAAACAAGAGATCATTTGTACTTTAGCCACTCAGCTCACCGTGGTCGATTTTTAGGGTTCCGTAGTCAAATGGTAAAAAAACAGAACCCTTACTTAAGTAAGGGTTCTGTTACTTAATTAAAAATATACATTATTACTAGCTGACCCGGCAAACGTTGTTTTGCCTTATAAATTAGGTATGGAAAATAGATAGTAGCCGATTCTCAGACCTACTGAATACGCATATAAAATTTGGTAAAAATCGGTAAAGCCGTTTCGGAGGAGTACGGTAACTAACATTGTGACATGGAAATTTTATATATTAGAAGATTAAAACATCGATCAAAGTTACAACGAACTACAAGAACTTTTATATTATGTTACTTGCTGCTACGGAACCCTTCATGGGCGAGTCCGACTCGCACTTGGCCGCTTTTCGTCAACCTCCTGCTCGCTTACTATACCTACATAACCTACATACATTATGCTCTAACTTGTGGAATACCTAAATTCTAATTTGACAAACCATTCATTCCATTGTTTACATTAATGTTTAATTGTAATAAGCAAAGATTTCAAAACTCAAGATAAGCTATGACGTACATTTGACAGAACAAATCCTCATACAAGAAAAAGAGACGCCATCTTGGTTTTCACCATACTTCAACTATAGATAATAATGGCCCCAAAAATCTTAAAACTGGGGCCATTTAACTGGAGACACTTTTTGCATTAACCTGCCTCGTCTATATACGTCTATGGTAATAAGTATGTATTTTGTTTGTCTTTATTTTCGACAGTTAGGTACATATTGATTCTTAAGAAGGTCAATTCCTTAGAGGGACAATTTTAAAGATTTAAACATACATAAACACTTTTATGTGAGATAACCTTGTATGTAGTGTATTTTTTTCGATTAAACTTTATAAAACTATTAAAGAAAAAAGTTAAAGCTATTTTCGAATTGTAAATACATATTCAAAAAACGTGTTTTTGTACTCTACCATATACTTATTTAACTCTACCAAAAACCTTAGGTACATAAAATCTAAGATTTATTGAAATTTAATTAAAACATTTCATACAATATTAATAGCAATTTGAGGTTATGAAGGACCACAATGAAAGTGGTAGGAAGTGTGTTTTCGGGCCACGGCGCGGCGGCGTCCCACATACCGACTCGGATGGTCACGACACGTCACGACAGGCAAACGGGGTTATAGGCGGGCAAAACACGATTTTATTTCACGAACCCATCTAGGTTTATCGTGAATTAAATCAGATTAAGATTATCTTTAGATAAATAATATAGAAGTTTAGATAAGTTTAATTAATGAAGCAGTCAGTTAAGTTAGTTTCTGGTTCTCTACATTTCGAGATAGACATGATTAGTTGTTGTCTAAAGCTTGTGTACTTTTGCTTCTAAATGACGCACTATTTAGGTTTTAATACGTATTTAATTACGGAGTATTATGTCCTTTAATAATTCTCCAAGAGTGCTAGGAAATTTAAAGCAGGTGTTCTAGGCAAGCTGAACTCACTTTTCTAAAATTTGTATATTGACTTAGCCCCGCTTCTGACCAGCCAGACCTGTAGTCTCGTGTTAGGGTACAATATGAGAATTAGTATAGGACAATGTTTTAGCTTGCCTCAAGCACCTGAGGGCCTAGTCAAGATGCATTCGATAATTTCGACGGCGAAGTTCGAAAACAAAACGAATGGTATTTGACGTAAGGTATCGCAAACGACATGTCACTTAGCGATGACTTATGTCAGATCCCACACATTTTTGATTTCGAAGTTCGCCGTCGAAATTATCGAATGCATCTTGACTAAAGCGCTCTATATTTTCTAGTAGCTCTCTATCGATAAGTTTCTCGTCATTCTAATTACCTATCATATTCGCCTAGATTTCATTAAATTAACTCTCGTCTAATATTTTTTTAAGTATTTACTTGTATATTTTCCAGGCGATCGTGTGTGGATACGTGGTCGGCGACTGCGGGCCGCGGCTCAAGTACACGTGGGGCGACGCCCTGCAGGGCTCCGAGTGTCCGGGGCCAGATGGAGCACCCTATCCACGGTAAGGGCTAGGCGTATTTACAAAAAACCATTGACAACGTATGAGAACTTAACAGATAATGGCGGCAGCATGTGACGTCACAGGTCAAAATATCGCTCTCTTTTGAATCGTTAAAAAATTGTTCGTATCTTCGTTATTTATTAAGATTTACAAAAATGAATTTCAGATTGTTTATTATCGCGATTAATGTTGTCTAACATTGAATAAATAGAATAGATAAAAATAATTCTTAGTCAACAACAGCCTATATGAATAAGGAAAGAGTGTATGTTGGTGTATGAGTGTAAGAATTAAGAGTAAATACCAGTTTACTTAGAGTACGTCTAACTACATACTAAATTACTATTAAAATGGGAAATCAAGGATGGAACTATATTATCCGGAATCCGTTATGGCCGGGGAAATTTCAGAGCATTGTAAATAGAACTCTGCGCTAATACATTAAAGTTGAAAATCGAACACAAGTCAAATGTCAATGTTAAATCTGACAACTCGATACTCATGTGTTCGATTTCAACTCTATTGTATTATAGTCCAGAGTTCTATTTTCCGGACAGTATAGACGTCATAGCCCGTCCTGACTACATTGATAAAATATAATTTTAAAACCTAAGTATTTAATAAACGAGTATCTTCGCTAAATGCTAGATTTCCTGAGGATATCGCGGTTTTTCAATCAGATAGTATAATAATTACTATTTCCTACGTAGTAGTAGTAGTTTATTATCTTATAATAATCAGCTTACTGCTTTGCAAGTCAATAAACCCTGCAAACAAAGTACCGACAACGCAACCGATTACCGACCAGGAAAAAAAAATACTTGCAGCCGTTTCCCAGATTCCGATTATACCTATATGTACAAGATTAGCTAGAACTCGTTTAAAGTATAAGAACCTGGGTAACCGAGCTTTGCTTGGAATTCTAATAAATTAAAAAAAAATCACAATAATATTTGTCTGACCGGGTTTGAAGTTTGAACTTTGAACCCACCACATTCCCAATTCTCGCACAAAGCAAAAATTGTATGCTTAAACAATAGATGTATTATATTAAATAGAGGGTTTAAACATATGGTTTAAACATATCAGTCTGCCAATAGGTCTGTCATGATATAATGTAGACAAAATTGCTCGATGATTGCACAAAAAAAGAGATAATAAATGTAGGTAGCTTAAAAATGAGATGTTTCGTAGGGATAAGACCTAGCTAGATCGATTTTTCTCCCCCAAAACTCCCTGCATACTTAATTTTTTGGTAATGCAGCATTTTTAGGGTCCGTAATACTTTAGGAACCCTTATAGATTCGCTCTATCCGTCCGTCTATCTGTCTGTCCGCGCTTCTAGCGTCGGTAGTTATGAATATAAATGGATAAAATTTGTATGGTCATAGATTGTGTATAGATCTCGGATTTGGCATAATAAAATTATAATAATTTTATATTCTAGGGGTGGCTCTCCATACATGTGATGTGGGGATGAAAAAAAATTTCTTTCCATCCCATCGTGTGGGGTTGATATCGTTAAATAGGTCTTTTAAAACAAAGGCGAGGTTTCACATATAACTTTTTTATAAAGTAAACCATTTTTGAGTAATCGGCGTCCAAATTGATTTATAAATTGGTCCCCACTCCTAGCATTTCTCTAAACTGTAAGGCTTAGAAACTTGCAATTTTCTATGCTGTTAGATTATGCTAAAAACTCTTTAGGAAAATTATTTTGAACCAAATCAGACCAGTAACTTTTGAAGTAATTTGAAAAAACTTATTACGCGTTTATAGTTACGGAACATGCTCTTTGGTTAGGTTATTTTTTTGAGATTACGATTATATAATATAATATAAAAGATTGTCTCGTTTAAAATGTAAGATAGGATATATCCGCGTATAACTGTATCGTGGGATTTGATGTCTGTCAAAGTTCAATGGCAGACATAATCTTCTTTTATTTCCCATTGTTAGACAAGCCGTATACGGTATAAAGCGGTAATATTGAAGTAACAACTAACAACACTATAATAATTAATAACCATGTAGATACTTCGTAAATAACAACCGATAATCTATACTAATATAAAAAAAGAGGAAAAGTTTGTTTGTTTGTTTTTTGCATTGAATAGGCTCCGAAACTACTGGACCGATTTTGAGGAAATTTGGCACAGATATAGAATAGACCACGGGGAAGGACATAGGCTACTTTTCATTGCGGCAAAATGTACGGTTCCACGAGATTTCCTTCCGTCGTGCACGAAGTCACGCGGAACATCTAGTGTTTATTATAATATTAAGTGTCAATTTCATCAACGCCTGTTTTAAAGTTAATCGTTGATTAAATATCCTGCTATCTCTCTCGTTCATAATATTAATAAGTAGAAGTAGACAAACGATTAACGCGTTGGCGAAATTGGGACTAAACATACGGTTCTTTTATATTATGTAAAAGAAATGAAATATGTTCATTTATGTTCTGAAATAAGCTCAAATTTGAATAACCTTCGCGCCGCGTCAAATATCGTTTCGTTTCGTTGAGAATAGAGAAGATGCATTTGTTTTAAATCAGCAAAATTATTAAAGTTTACGAAAGGCAACATAAATATGGACCTAAAAATGCAAAAAGTACAGTAATTAGTGCTAAATTAAGTTACAGGATTTTTTAATCCTACAATACAAAGAATTTTTTGCTTTGATCGCAAAACGAAAATTACTGTTCAAATCCCTATGCTATTTGTGTAATTTTTTGTTATAACAATGATATACATAAACGCAGTATTTAAGTTAATAAAATCAATTTTGTATTTATCTTCATACATTTTCAACAGCGGTGACGTCACTCCTGCAGCCTGCTAAATTTTTTGTAATAGAGCGTTTTTGATGCTGTCCAACGATCTCACTTTTGTGATGACTATACGAGTATCTCGTAGATATGCCACTGCAATGATCATATTTCCTGGCTTATTATGTACTTTTCGAAAAGCCAATAAAAAATATGCATCTTCTCTATTGACCCGAAAAATATTCTATTTTGATTTAAAAAAAATGAGTCTTACCTTTTGTATGAGTTTTATATTTACATATTATAATTTTATTAGGATCATCTAACTGAATTGGCAAGTAATTTTTTGCCAAGTCTGCAGAACTACATATCTACTTAATATTATTATCTCAGTGTCTTTAATAAACATTATTAATAAACAAATTTTATTAACTGAGATTATTAGGTATGATATTGCATTCAAAATTATTCGAAAATAGGGCACGTTCGCTGAAATACCTAATAAATTCGAATTACGAATATTTGACAAGCGCATATAAATAATAACTTGAAAAAGCGCGATCTAACCATCTATCATCGTAAATAAACTTCACGTGAGATGAACAGTGAAACCTGTTTACCTGTCTCTTTCTCGCTCGCTAAGTTTACCCTATATCGGCGTTCGGAAATGTTCGGCTAGCTTCGTCTACGCCCGGCGCAATAGGCTAACAGCGCCGACTGCGTCACCGGGCAGCCATTCGACGCGATAGTGAGAAAGGTTATTACGTGTAATAACTACAGTTTAAGCGACAAATTACTACAAAGGGCTCCTTACCTTTATAAAAAGAGTTTTAAATGATAAAAACGTTTCAATACTAGTGTTTGCCGAGTGAAATTGAGTTTGTGAAGTATATATTTTCTGTCTTATTCTTTTGAGATAGTAAATTATAGTACAATGGCCGATGTTGATCGCGCTGAGTTTTACGAGCGAGTGAATGAGGTACTGAACGATAAAACTTCGGCGCCGAACGCGTTCATATTCACCGCCAGCAAATATTCTCGATTGATGCAACAAGTTAAAGAGGCGAAGATAAAAACAAAGAAACTTCCACGTGACTATCGACTAGTGAAAAGGTATGATATTATGGTAACTCCCGATGGGGAGCGGCTGGTTATGTCAAAAATGACCGGGCAAAAGCCACAAATCTTCCTCCGGCTAGAAGAGATGTATGACGTAATACACGATCACCATTTAAAATTGAACCACGGCGGCAGATCTAGAATGATGGTCGAGTTGAAGCCGAAGTATAAAAATATAACGACTAGGATGGTAATGTTGTATTTGTCTCTATGTCAGGAATGCAAGAGTAAAGTGAAACGAACTATTCCAGCTAAAATAGTGCCGAGTTCTACCGAAGAAACGGGCGAAACGTTCAATTCGTCAAAATGTAATACAGAAATGAATGAAACACGTGACGATCCTTTAGAAACTAGTAAAACTGAAGATAATTATTGCGATATGGATACATGCGATAGCTCTAACAGTCAGAGTGATAAAAGTTATCCTGAGCTATTTTCGAGGGGACAATTTGACATTATAGATGTAACGACCTCAAAAGATGAGCCATATAGACATTTGTTAATATACCGAGACCTAGTCACTCGCTTTATTCACTTAAAACCTTTGAAAAGTACAAAAATTGACGAATGTGTCGATGCCCTTTTGGAAATATTTCTCGTATTTGGCGCACCGAATATTTTGCAATCTAAAAATGGAATATCAGTTACTAATCAAATATGCCGCAGAATGTATACCTTATTCCCTGATTTTAAAGTCGTAAGTGCTGTGGCAGATCTAAAGAAACAAAATTTTAAACGGCAAACTAATGAGGACGTTTTGAAACTTTTGGGTGATTGGTTGAAACAAAACACCTCGCAGAAATGGCACCAAGGTGTAAAGTATGTGCAGTATCTTATGAATAACACTTTCATCGAGGCAATATGTAGGACACCCAGCGAATCTCTACTTGGTCGTAATCCAAAAAGGGGCTTAGCGTCATTTATGTCCAAAGATGAATACAACCACGTGTCAACGGAGGAAGAATTAAAATTTGCGCTCGAAGAGAAGGAATCTGGCAAGAACGAACAGTTATTGTTGGAAGAGTCATTAATACCTTCCGATAGTTTTATTAAAGTAGAAGCAGAAGAATATAATACTGATGATAATGAATTTCCGTGATTCTCTCAGGTAGATATGACGCTAAAATTATATTATTGGAAGCTTAATTAAAATAAATACTTATTACAGCTTACTTTTTATTTGCACTCAATAATATAAACGTCTGTTTTTTTTTATCTCATAAAATATTTATATATCTACACTAATATTATAAAGAGGAAAACTTTGTTTGTATGTTTGTTTGTTTGTTTGTTTGTAATGAATAGGCTCAAAAAGTACTGGACCGATTTCAAAAATTCTTTCACCATTCGAAAGCTACATTATCCACGAGTAACATAGGCTAAATTTTATTTTGGAAAAAAATAGGGTTCCGTAAGATATTTGGGTTTTTCGGACACAAGGTGTAAAAAATCAACCAGAAAAGTTACTTATTTTGCGTACGCTGCCTAAACTATAAAAGATAGAACCATAAAATGTTCTAATTAATTGTAGATCTTATAAATATCTACAAAAAAGTCCGCGACACACTATACCTATCTATGTCGAGTGAGGCACAACAACCATTTTTTTATTTAGAAATCTTGAATTTTTTTTGGACTACATTCAAACGCTTTTATTTTACTCATGCTATTAATCCTTATCAAAATTAATTATTTCATCACTAAGTACAGTTTATGTAGATAATATTTGGTCTTTGAATGATTAAAATTGGACGTTTGGTTTTGAAGTTATGGCGAAATTAAAATATTACGTTTTCTGCTGCACGGCCCGTTGTGAAGTGGGTGGGTGGTGGATTACCACCACCCATGGAAATGCAACATTAAATGGTAAGCGTAATCGCTTACCATCAGGCGATCCGTCTACTCAATTCTTGGTCTATTTCATTAAAAAATCTAACAAGAGGTAGGTATCTTGTTAGATTTTAGAAGAAAGGTAAGTATTTTTAACATCTGGATATCTTCAACCTGAACCAAAAACAGGGGTCTTATAATAGTTCAACATTTTAAATTAGATTATTGTTTTCTGTTTTAACATTATTCTATGCCGAACTGTAAAGATGCTCACATGAAAGCTTAAATAAACCGTGCCATCCCGTTACGATACTCGTGAGAAATTTCCCATTAGACCCACGATACTCTTAGTCATTGCGAACATAATTTCTTAGCACTTGGCACAAAATAATTCCAATTGCCATCAAGTGGAACGTGAGAGGCAGTCACTACGAAAACAAAGGATTTTACTCATCACATGATAAGTAAAATCCATCTCGTAATGAACCCGGTAAAATTTTGCTTGTGGGTTAGATATAATGGGTGCAATCATAGATAAGTGTTTTAAAAGTAAACAAACGAAAAGATAAAGAACTAGGTATAAATTATTTATATAATATCTACCGTATTTAAAATAAGATATTCTGCATTTACGTTAAACAGTATCAACGCGCAACAGTTTTTTTTTTTTTTCAAATTATTCCAAAAGTTATTGTTCGATTTCTCTCAAAATAATTTTCTAAAAGAGAATTTAGACCTATCAACATGAAAAGTTACAAGTTTCTTGCGGGAAAATGTACAGTTTCCGAGGGAGATTATTTTGCGCGTACGAAGTAGCAGGAAACATGTATAATAATTATGTTATTTGGAAGACTCGTGGTAACTTCTAACTGGTAATAGATTGGGAGTATTCGGGTTGCGGGACGCTTCACGCATATTCCTGCCAAATCCTAATACACATTACCAAGACGACACGTTGCTCAACAAGACTACACCATGCCAACACGCTCATCACATAGTTTATTTCACACCAATAACCAATAACAAGTCTTTACCCTTTTACAGACAACTGGTAAACCGGGCCCTGAAGTCAGGCCTTGGGGCCTCCATGCGTCAGGGGCGGGCGGCGCGAACTCTGGACCCTCAGATCATGAGGAGGGCCCTGCTGGACGCTCATGCAGGGTACTCCGAAGGCGTAATGAAGCCGGGAGGAAACAGGACAGGTGGGTTATTGCTATAGCCAGGCCAGGAATATAAAATTCTCGTAAAACTGCGGACAATTCACGAAACTAAATTGAAATGTCTTCAAGATTTAGCCAATCGCATCCCAGCATTACGAGTTTCCGTCGATTTTTTTCCTGGTTTATGTGGCTCCAGCATGTTGCAATTATTAGCATACAATATTTGAAGTAGCAGCCATAAGAAGACATGTGTTTATGGTCAACTTATTGCTACCTTGTTGGTGTCAGCCACGAAGTAAGCCACTTGTGGTATAAATTTCGGGTAACGTAAACCATGAATCACATTAAAATATATTTCTTGGCAACTTTAAATACTTAAATCTAATTCCGGTTGAATTTCCAAAAAATGTGTTGTCTAGTAAGAATATACATGTAAACTATAGGGTTCGGTAAAATCAATTACGAATATTAGGCTTAATATGATCTACTGCTTATGTAAGACGTTTAAGCAGAAAAATAATTGTCATACTATAATTTTTTTTTCTTTTTATGGGCGAGTTTGCGTTTTGCGGAGAGTCACCCTTACATGAGATGATTTTTTACTTTGAGTAAGACAATAATTTTTTTGCCTAAACGTTTTTACATAAGCAGTTGATCATGTGCCCGAGGTATCCGTAATTAATTTTCAGAGACATTATATAGACAGATTCCGGCTAGTAATTGTGTAACTCCTAATAACACTAGTGTTGTACCATTCCAGCGCGCGCGAGCGTAATGAACTCTGAGAGCACCTGCGGAGGGGGCCGGCTGTGCCGGACGCGGTACAACACTACGGCGCCCATGTACGGCGTGTCCCTCACTAGCGGCCAGCCCGTCACTATTGTACAGAAGTTCCCGGACTTACTGCAGCAGGTCGTCTTCGAAGTTTGCGAGTAAGTGCTTGGACCTTGTAACTTATTCTCGAATGCTCAGTTTTGTAACAAAGCAAGTTTAAGTCTCTAGTCAAGATGCATTCGATAATTTCGACGAACAACTTCGAAATGAAAAATGTATGGGATTTTACATAAGTCATATTTGTGATATGTCGCTTGCGATTAGAGGTAGGCGCCGACCTAAAATTTGCCGGCGGCGGCGCGCCGGGGAAAATTGGTCGGCGTGGCGGCGCCGCGCCGCGGCGTAGCTGTTTTTGTAAAAAAAACGCCTTTTTCGCGCTGGTTCGCACCGCGGCGCTAAGTGCTAACTGGCTATTGTGCTATTGCTAGTTGCTAATGCTAAAATCCGCTAATAAAAAAAAACATGAAATAATTTTGACTCGACGCGCGACGCGACCCGAGAGTTCACGATGCCGCGATGTTCCAAGAATTAATACGAGCGAGTGAGAAGAGAAAATACATTCAAATTCAGTAAAATTTCTGCAGTTTTTTTTTTTCAAAAGAAAGTTAATTGCATACGTTTAGGTTCCATTATTCAATTGTTGTTTTTTCTACACTAATATTATAAAGAAGAAAACTTTGTATGTTTGTTTCTTTGTTTGTAATGAATAGGCTCAAAAAGTACTGGACCGATTTCAAAAATTCTTTCACCATTCGAAAGCTACATTATCCATGAGTAACATAGGCTAAAATTTATTTTGGAAAAAAATAGAGTTCCGTAAGATATTTGGGTTTTTCGGACACAAGGTGTAAAAAATCAACCAGAAAAGTTACTTATTTTGCGTACGCTGCTTAAACTATAAAAAATAGAACCATAAAATGTTCTAATTAATTGTAGATCTTATAAATATCTACAAAAAAAGTCCGCGACACACTATACATGTTGAGTGAGGCACACCTATCTATTTCGAGTGAGGCACAAAAAGAGGCCATTTTTTTATTTAGAAGTCTTGAATTTTTTTTGGACTACATTTAAACGCGTTTATTTCACTCATGCTATTAATCCTTATCAAAATACAATATTTCATCACGTCAAGTACAGTCTATGTAGATAATATTTGGTCTTTGAATGATTAAAATTGGATGTTTGGTTTTGAAGTTATGGCGAAATTAAAATATTACGATTTCTACTGCACGGCCCGTTGCGAAATGGGCGTCACCAAGGTGGGGGTGCGCGTGCGGGAGGGAAGTTTAGATCTATGAGTAAATTTTTTGTTTTGTGTTCGCTGTAACTATGATTGATAGATACTTGAATACCTATTTATTTAGTGTTTGTTTTATTGTTAGTCCTGAAGAGTATAGGTATTTCATACGATAAAAGTATACCCACCTACTTATTTCATTGAGTTTTAGTAGGTACCTCTATTAATTTGTTTCTGTTTGTTTTGACTAAATTTCGCCCGTTTTGTTAGAGGTTTAAATACATTCTGTAGTATTTTGTATTAGTATAAGTATTGTACCCGTATGAAGCCGGGGCGGGTCGCTAGTTATTAATATTTTCGTATTGTAAGTTAATACTTAATGAGCAACGCGACGTAATGAAAAAACATTATCATTTCACAAAACACAGCTATTTATGATCATTAAAAATCGATTTTAGCAAATAGCATAGCAATAGCACGTAGCATGCTAAGACATGAAAATTAGCATGCTAATGAAATTAATGAAAAATAGCATTAATTTCCATTACTACACAGCACCCCGTGCCCTGCCCATCCGCTCCCGGCGCCTAGCGCCCGGCACGGGCCTGTTTTTTTTTTGAGTCGACATCGATCGGCGCGAATTTTTGGATACTCGGCGGCGGCGGCGGCGCATGCATGGCGGCGTGGCGCCCACCTCTACTTGCGATGCGTTAAGTCATCCCATACATTTTGTTTTCGAACTTCGCCGTCGAAATTATCGAATGCATCTTGACTAGAGGACCAGAGTCTGGTAGTATAAGTAGAATGAAACTTTATTTTTACAAATTTATATTATTATTATTACCATACATTTAAAAATACTTCAGGAAGCCCGAATTGCTGAGGGAATTCGGAACATAAACGTTACCTTTACGTGAATTTTTCAAGTGGGCATGGTAGCCGAAATCATTGTTATGTTCCTTTCCTTTAAGCAACACTATCAGCTGATGGTGTAATAATATTACAAGGTCTTTACTTTTCTAAAATCAATCTAGTAAGAATATTGATTCGCAAAAAAACGAATGGTGCCGTTTTAGATTTTATCAAAAAATAGAGCTTTAAATATTTTACGCTATTCCTTATAATAACATAGTTACGGGTTTGGCCTAACATGCCACGAAAAATTTACGTAAAGATAACGTTTGTGTTCCGAATTCCCTCCGCAATTCGGGCTTCCTGAAGTATTTTTAATTTATGGTATGTACTGTATAGTGTTGGACAATTTAGTGTTTTAGCGTATCAGGCGTAGATTCTTCTAAGGAAAAACTAAATTTCGTCGTCCTAATTAAAATAGAATAACAAACGTAAAGGGTTTTATGTGGTTGGTGTAATTAAACACAATATTTAAGTACAACTTTATGGTTTTATTCATATAAAACAAAACTTACACCGAGCGAACACACGAGTCAGAGAGTGAGCAAACGGAAAAGGAAGTCTCGAGTAAAAGGGTTGCCAGACAAACAAAATACAGATAATAAAAAGTTTACATTTGACAATAACCCTTTTCCTTTTTATATAAAGCACGAAGTATAGATAACAAGGAGTCCGAACGTAATGTTAAAATAATGGTCTCAATTACGGGGACAGATTTTTGCCGGTAGAGCGCGCGACGGTCCGACATGCACTCGTTTGAAATTACGCGGGAAGTTTAAAGTTGCTATTGACAGCTCTGGAAAGATTGAAATCTTATTATTTAAAAGTTTTAGGAAATTCTTAGAAACTGTTCTCGAAAAATAGATACCGTAGAACACGGTAATTGCCTAACGGTAATTTAAAAATAATTGTAATAAATAATAGTATTGGCAACACTCGGTATAATAGTATTGGCAACACTCGGTACTCGTCGGTCTCGCACGCCTAGCGGCAGAAAAGAGAACTAAGATCTGGTCCTATTATTGTGTACATAATTATTATTAAAAAGCCTATACCGTTCGGACTCCTGGTATCTATGCTTCATGATATAAAGATTAAAACTAAAATTGGTTGTGTTCCTATTAATCTAACAAAACGGAAATCACGTCGAAGTTCCTTCATGGAAATTCCGCTTGATGTGTTTAGTATATAAAAAATATAAATTACTAAAAAGATGGATTCTCTTATCCATGTTGCTGCCTTTTTCTGATAGATTGGAAAAGGACAAAGACATCAACAGGGATTAGCGTATCTGTGGTGTATATTTATAATGATAAGGGGGTTAGTACCAAATCAGGATTGTCACAAGAGCTAGGGCCTTTTATTTTAGTTAATCTTATTAACACTCATTAGGATCCAATGTCCTTAGTCACAATAATACCAATTTAATAATAATAATAATAAAAGTTCCCACACCGATTTCAATGGCGGTAGCTGGTTTTCGTTGAAACCAATCTGGCTACGCACTAGTTATTTTATAGTCCTTCTTTTGCTTTACTCTCGTAACCCAGTGGGAAGGATGACCAACACAACTGGCGTGCTTTGGCGTAGGGTTCCTATAACTCCATTCCTATCGGCTTCCCTTGTCACTTACCATTTGCAAACCTTCATAGAAATCCCTACCTATTATACAGGCTCCGGCTTCCCTATGAAGGAGAAGCAGCCTTCGCCACTGCTGGCGTGAGATGTACTCTTGTGTAGTACACACTTGGGTACTATAAAAATACTCCTGCGTAACTGGCATGGTTTCAATGAAACCGGCCACCGTCACCGAAATCGGTCCGCTAGTTATTATTACTACAAATATCCACAATACATTTCCAGGTCCAGCGAATGCTCGGTCGTCCGGGGCACGTGTACGCAGACGTACGTCCCCTACCTGTTCCTGGTGCTGCCGCTGGGGCCCGTCACGCTCACCGGACAGGACTACGTGCTGGTGGAGTCCGGCTGCGTGTGTCGACAGGATATACCGTAGACAAACAGCTATGGCTGTGTCGAAAGGACTCTCTGTCTTAGAGGACATTTTTATAGACAAGCCATGATGATGGTTACGTCCATTGAGTTAAGTAAATATTGTAGAGAATTCTCTTAGGCTGGGATTGTATGAGCCGGAATCCGGAAGGTCGGAGAAAATTCAGTGTTAAAAATAGAACTCTGCGCCAAGTCTAACGTCAATGTCAAAATATCTTTGACGACTTTTGTGGCTCAGTTGAGCGTGTTGGTGCTCAAGCCGGAGTTCGCGGATTCGAATCCCGACGAAGGAACAAAAAGTTTTTCCGTGTTCCTGGGTCATGGATATGTATGCAATATGTGTATAATATAATAAAAATCAATTCGCCAATAAATATAGCCTTATGAGTAGGCTCTTGCCCCTTGAGTATTTTAGGTATGACGCAGTTTATTGATCCAATTTTAGACCTGCAAAATGCAGCAAATTGAGACCGTTATCGAAAGCGCCATCTATCAACTATTGTTGTGAAAATGCCAAAATACTTATGATCATGCATTGCTTGCTTTCTTCCAGTGGTTGCGGATTTAAATACAAAATCAACAGATTGATCAATGTAAGACTAACGGCCGGCTTCAATAACCTGATACCAATAACTATTTGATAGAAACCTTTGGTATCATTTGACAGTGATATCGCTGTCACAGACAAAGATTCCATAACTAAGTTAGTTTATTGAAATGCAAAAAACCGGCAATGATACCAAAGGTGACGTTTTTAACAAATAGTTATTGGTAGATAGGTTATTGAAACAGGTCGTTAGACCCACTTGCGCAGATCTGGGTTGTAGTTAATCCTGGATTAAATATCATGCCTTCTCTTTTATGAATATGAAGAACGAGAGAGATAAGAAACACACACGCTGCTGAAATCCATACAATAAATACTTAAATAAACATAAAATTATCCTGCAGCGCCGCGACCCGGCGCAACACCATAGGCAAATTTATTACAGATGACGCATGTTGAGGCAAAAAGTGTCTCCAGTTAAATGGCCCCACTTTGAGATTTTTGGGGCCATTTTGACATTTGAAGTAGTAGTAGAAGAAAACCAAGACGGCGTAACTTTTTATTGTATAAATGTACCTACGTCATAGCCTTTCTTGAGTTTTGAAATCTTTGGCTGATACATATTATATAATACATTATGTAGTTAGTGAAATAGAAGATTATTATAATTATACTGTCAATATTTACTTAACTCGATGGAAGCTAGCTTATTCTATTAAAATTTCTAGTATATTTTGTTAAATGAGTGAGAATGAATGGTTTAGAATTTAGATAAGTTGTAAAGATTTATATTGTTAACACTAAAACGAAATGTGCTGCTTTTACATATTTAATTACAAATAATATTTTTTACTGTTAAGTACATTATTGGCTAGCCGCACACACACCATATTATTGGCAATAATGCTCATATTGACAATAACATTATTTGTGTGCGAGCCATATTGCCGTTTTTTGTATGTGTGTGCAGCTACCCATTTAAGTTATTAAGTAGACTTCAAATATTGAGGTTTGGTGCCGTCCATTTATTTATTACCCAAACTTCAAGGCTTACTTTACTTTTAGAGTTTGAAAAAATAATTTCCTACTAAAGGTAGGTAGATAAAATCGAAATATATTGTTTAATTTACTTCAGTAAATTGCTGTAGGAAGAATTGAAAAGAAAAGCCATGACTTGAGAATCTCTTTGTAAAAAGTAGGTAAATCATTTTTAAATAAAGACTTTAAAATAATATATTATGTAGATATTATAGACTGAATTTATTATTGTTAAATTATTTAAATATTTATTAATATCTGAATAGTAACAAAGGCATTTATTTATAGTATTAATTAAATTATTTTTATTTGTAACGATGCAAACGAATATATCAAAGAATAATAAAGATATATAAGAAATTACACTTTATTTTAATCTCTCAAGAGCGATTCTTGTGTCAAAAACCCCCGGTTACTGAACCAGAACTTTCACGAAATAATTAAGAACAAAAAAGTTTTATATTCAAACTTTTTTGTTCATACGTTATACAACATCTTTTACCACTCTTCGAGGTGGAGGAGTTCTGGCCGACGGACGTAGTCTACCGGAGGTTTTGAGGAAGGCGAAGCGCGCATCACGTTGCCGAAAAAAGACTATACGTGATAAACTACAGTGTGTGAGTGTGCTGTGTGAGAGAGTGAATATGAATAACACTCTCACTGCCATGGGATCCGCCGGCGGGTCCCAAGTTTTCGAGTGCTAAGGGCCAGTCTTATTTTAACACATTCAATGCCACCACATTTTCTAGTAAACTCCCAGCGATGAGAAACATAAACCAGCAGGCCGTGGGAGTCGCCGGCCGCCCCCAAAACGTTTTGTTCGTCACGCCGCTTGTATTTTTCTAAAAGTTACCTGTGACGCCAGCTATAGTAATTGTTACTTGGCCGCCGGCCGCCCCCCTGGCTCGCTGTGTAGGTAGGTCGTTTTCCCGCGCTTATGCAACTTTCGGGATTAGAGGCAATTTTGTTGCGAAGGATATTATTTCATAGTCTACACATTATGAAATAATATCCTTCGCAACAAATGTCATGTCGGACGACTCGGAATATAATCCTGATTACGTGCCTAAAAAAACAAGTACCTACTGTATGCCTCACTTGCCCAACGAAGCCTAGTGTTTGTGCGTCTAGTTTTGCCAACAAACACAGCAAAGAATATTTTTTATCACTTTCATATATGTTGTTTCCTCGTTTATTTACATATCAATAAAGATTTGTCAATTTTTTTTTCCCACTATACAGAAATGTCATTTTTGCTCGGATTGACTTGATTTTTTTTTCAACATGTAGCTCACTGTATGCGCACGCCAATACTAGACATATTTTTTTCCTTATTAGCAGGCCAATAGTAGAAATATCTGTTTGAATTCAGGGGGTCACAGCGGATCCCACGGCGTGCCAAAAGCGTTCTTAGCTAAACGCCCGCGGACCCCACGGCCTGCTGTAATATTTTTCATTTTGAGTGACGGCCTACAGCAGCGGAATCGCCGGGATCCGCAGGCGGACTCCATGGCCTGCTGAACTGGAACCTTATTATATATTAATGGCAGTGAGAGTGATAATTATAGAAAATAAGATTTATGTATAGTATAAATTGTGTGTGTACTGTGTATAGTATAAAAATATATATCCGTTGTCTAATACCCGTAACACAAGTTCAACTTAGCACGGGATTGTATTGACGTGATATATCTTCTATACATATAAAATCCTTTGTCCTGAATGACTGACGGATCAACGCACAGCCTAAACCGCTGATCGCAAAGACCTGAAACTTGCACGGCTTACTCATTGTAATGCGTAGGCATCCGATAAGACGGGATTTTTCAAAATTCGACTCTTAAGGGGGTGAAAAGGGGGGATAAAGTTTGTATGGTGCAACGTGATTCCTTGGTCCAATCTACTTCATATTTTGCTGTATGTAACAGAATTGATGGAATTCGTGTATCATAGTTTATTAAAATTCATCCCCTAACGGGGTTAAAAAAGGAAAAGAAAGTTGTTCGGGAGCGATTTGCTTTAAAGTTGATATTAATACTCCTTAGTGCTTTTGATTTAAAGCTCCCACTCACAAGCGAATTACCGATTTAGTCTTTACAATTTAAACACTTAGGTAGGTACTGGATAAGTAGTTGCAAGTAAATCGGTTTAGATAAAAATTGAATATACCATGAGATCCTAAGCCCGCCTTACTACACTTTTTATATGAAACTCATATGAGTTTATTTGAAACTCATTTAAGCGTAAATTTTATTCCAACTTTTGGCGCCCACCGCAAAAACTAGCTGGTCTGGATCTTACACTAATCATTTTGTGTAATATTTTATCGTTAGCAATTTACTCTCAAATACTAATTAATTTCTAATTTGATCGAGGCAATCGATAGGCCGTGAGTGGAGAGCTTTATTTTTATTTTGACACTAGCGACCCGCCCCAGCTTCGCACGGGTACAATAATGATACTAATACTAAAGAATGTCTTTGAACCTCTAACAAAACGGGCGAAATCTAGTCAAAACAAAGAGAAACAAATTAATGTAGGTACCTACTAAAACTCAATGAAATAAGTAGGTGGGTATACTTTTATCGTATGAAATACCATAGATCTAAACTCCCCCCGCACGCGCACCCCCGCATTGGTGACGCCCACTTCGCAACGGGCCGTGCAGCAAAAATCGTAATATTTTAATTTCGCCATAACTTCAAAACCACACGTCCAATTTCAATCATTCAAAGACCAAATATTATCTACATAAACTGTACTTAGTGATGAAATAATTTATTTTGATAAGGATTAATAGCATGAGTAAAATAAACGCGTTTAAATGTAGTCCAAAAAAAAATCAAGATTTCTAAATAAAATAATGGTTGTTGTGCCTCACTGGACATAGATAGGTATAGTGTGTCGCGGACTTTTTTGTAGATATTTATAAGATCTACAATTAATTAGAACATTTTATGGTTCTATCTTTTATAGTTTAGGCAGCGTACGCAAAATAAGTAACTTTTCTGGTTGATTTTTTACACCTTGTGTCCGAAAAACCCAAATATTTTACGGAACCCTATTTTTTTCCAAAATAAAATATAGCCTATGTTACTCGTGGATAATGTAGCTTTCGAATGGTGAAAGAATTTTTGAAATCGGTCCAGTACTTTTTGAGCCTATTCATTACAAACAAACAAACAAACAAACAAACAAACAAACAAACAAACAAACATACAAACAAAGTTTTCCTCTTTATAATATTAGTTTAGATAATATATTGTCATCATGTTGAAAAATAATATGTCAACAAGAATTCCAAAGTTAAATTTGATGAAAATCTGACTCTGAAAAACTAGGCACTTAGATATTATATTTTGCGATTGCTGCATTTAATATATTCATAATAAGAGTAGAATATTTTGAGTGTATAATTAAATTTCTTTCTCTTTTGTTGTTATATGTAATATTTAATTTATTTGTGCTTGATTTATCAGTGTTTAATATATAGGTTTTAGTTTTTAACCCAAAACAATGACTTCTAAGATTTTTTTTGTTTATTTGTACGTTTGTGCGCGCTAATCTCAGAAACTACAGAACCAATTTGTATGGAATTTGTTACCGTAATAAACCGGCTTTGGATAAACACTGGACTCACTTTTTATAATTATTTATTTTATCAATGTAAAGAATAACATAGAATAAAATTCTTTAGAATAACCAGATATTTGAATTGGTTAAAACTTTATTCAGGTATTACCTAATAATTAGTGTGTATAATTCTATGAGGAATAAGTGAGAAACTCGATGGCTTCGTGGTCGTACTGCTAACTCATCTCTCTCTCAAACTCAGCCTTGGTCCCACCTAGGATAGGTGATCACAATCCAAATACTTTCATTAAGTTCAAAGTCTATGCACCTACTGCCAATTGCCAACTAACGTCTTCCCATTCAAAAGATTTTCGAAATCGTTAAAATACTAATTATCGGCTACAAATAAATACTTACTTAATATTATACCTAAAAGCGAAAGTTTGTATGTACATAATTAATATGTTTAGTTTTTCATTACGTAACGAATTTTGATGAAATTTGGTATGGTAGTAGTTTATCTAGAATTAACACAGAATACTTTTTGCAGCTTATTAAATTTTATTTATAGTACAGTTCCCGGTAGATTTCTTGAGTGTACAGCTACGAAGTCGCAGGAAACATTAAAATAAAACACAACTGATACCGCTGTGCTGTGCCTTCACTACTATGTATTCAATTTTGGTACCTATTGGTATATTTCCGAACAAGCTTTCCCTCTGACTTAAACCCAATTTCACGCGAGCGAAGCTGCGGGCAAAAGCTAGTCTATACTAATATTATAAAGCTGAAGAGTTTGTTTGTTTGTTTGAACACGCTAATGTCTGGAACTACCGGTACGAATTGAAAAATTCTTTTTGTGTATGATAGTCCACTTATCGAGGAAGGCTTTAGGCTATATATCATGATAAGTTCAATACGAGCGGAGCACCAATCAAGAATGTTACAAAATCGGGGGATTTTTTTTTCCTTCTGAGAACTTTCGCTGCGTACGCTGCGGAAACGGTTAAAGTTTCGCTAAAATGATGTATGACAGAATTGTTCCCCTTTAAAAACTAAGGAAATGATTATGTGTCTTTGTTTCCTCTTAAAATATCGCACTTTTTAAATAAGATGGCGCTCTTAAGTCATTTTCGTCATTTTTGTAGTTACGTCTATGTAGTATCTTATGAGCGATATGTCTATCTTTTTAGGTTGGCTCACTATAACCTTTTTATGGTAACCAAAGCTGTTCTAAAAGTAAGCATTATTTGTGAAGGTGTTTTCATAAAGATGATATTAATCCTTATCCAAGTACTTAAATACGTTATTCATTACAAGCATTTGATCTAGAAGAATTTTGCCGTTTACATCATTTGATTTCAATGAGTATTTTAGAAGATATCGCAGTAATAAAATAATCAAACGCGGAATTAAAATGTACGGCGCGCCGCGCGCGACGCGGGCGGGTAGTCGTGAGGTGGAAGCGCTTCTCTTTCTACGTAAATGAAGTCGCGAGTAAATTTTAGCGATATCCCAAACCAAAGTAACTGTTCCACGCGGACGAAGTCGCGGGCAAAAGCTAGTATTATATAATTATGTATATTTGTTCTATACCTATATATTTTTATGTGTGTTTGAATAAATTGATTTGATTTGAAATCAGTAAGATCAACATTTCAGTACCTAATTATACCTTTATTACTTAGTAGGTAGGTATAATAGGCATGTTGACTAAAATTATTATTCGTTTATTTAATGTTAGACATAATGAAAAGGGGCCATCCATAAATAACGTCACACGTTAAGGGGGAGGGAGGGGGTCGACGAAGTGTGACATTGTGTGACAAGGGGGTGGGAGGGGTCCTAAATATTGTGACGTCACATTTCAAAATCTATTATATTATCTGTTAAAATACGAACTATAAACTATTACTTTACAAAAACCCCAAAAACATATATGCCAGTTATAAATAATTTAAAGGAGTTCAAAGTCCATGGATTTTCAGATTATTAAGTTTGTATCTTTAAAGATAATTATATTACTATTATTTTTGTTTTGTTAATTTCTTTAATTAAATAATATAGTCAATCGTTTTTTGTTTTGTTAATTGTTTCATTTGATGTTAATTTTATTAAAAATAATTTACTTAAATGGAAATAAAACTGATTTCGGAACCGATATTTTTATTCAATAATTTCTAAATGTAAATTTGAAAAATATGTGATGTCACACTAGGGAGGGGGGGGGGGGTCTCACAAATGTGACCAACTGTGACAAGGAGGGGGGTAGGGGTAAAAAATCGTGAAATTCGTGTGACGTTATTTATGGATGGCCCCTAATAAACAATCGAAAACCCCTTTTTTTGTAAATCTTAAAAATTATAATACCACACCGATTTCGGTGACGGTGGGCGGTTTCATTGAAACCAGGTCAGTTTCGCAGTAGTATTTTTATAGTGCTCAAGTGAGTGCGCATTACACAAGAGAACTCTCTCTTCCTTAACTTTCATAACCCAGTGGGACGAATAACCGTCACGACTGACGAAAGATCAGGCGGTTCGACTTTTTACATGCCTATGAAGATTCAAACCACCCTTTAGATTGATCATATTATTATGTTGTTATCGTCATTTGCAAATTGCCCACAAACGTTGAAACAAACATTGAATTCCAGACAACTAACAAGACGGTCGAAATCCTGCAATAGTACAGTTACGATCCCCGATATGTTGAAACTGCAAATTGATATTCTCATAAACGTCAAACCTGTTTTGATTGGTCTAAAGTTTAGACCAATCAAAACAGGTTTAGATTCTAAACTATAAAAATCAGTTCGTGATATCAAATGGATTCATTTATATTCAAAAAAAGTAAACTGAAAGTGTAAGTTAATTACGAGAATTGGAGTTCTGATTGAGACAGCCAGAAATAAAAAATGTATTTTAACAATCATTTTTTAAAATTTATATTCATTTTATTTAATTAAAATTACAAAATACCTACTTATCGAACTATTTTATCAGTAGCCTAATATAGTAGGGCATCAGATCTTTTTACTAGATCGAAATATTTTATACATAAAAAAGAATATAAGAAACAGGGATAGACATACCTAAATATGAAAGTATGATGATTCTAATATGAAAACAATAATTTGATGGCAAGTTCTAGAACTAGCTACTACTAAATAACAAAGAATAATTATGAGAATATGGCGGAATATTATAATGATTGGAATTTAGAAATGACTGTCTGCTAATTAATGGAAAAAAGACAAAATTCAAACTGTTTATAAAAATATTATGATATCTATAAAATATGATGATAATTACCTAGTAATGAGAATTAAATTGAATTAGTGAAGGTGGTTGCATTTAAAATATATTCTAAGAAGTTAGACTGTAAAAATATTTTCTATGCTTCTCTAGAGATAGGAACTTGCAAATGTTACCTACCTATGCTGTTTATGATAAATCCTTTTATAGATAATAATTTACAATTAATTACAGGTAATGTGATACGCGGTAGTAAATCGACAATAAAAATAAGTCGTAAATATTCCTATGATATACTATACTATAATGACTATTCATAGCGGTAATATTGCTGTGGTTGCGCTTGCTGTTGCTGAGGTGTGTATTGCTGTTGCTGGGCCTGAGGTCTGTACTGCTGTTGTTGTTGTTGTTGCTGTGGGATTTGTTGCTGGAGCTGAGGCTTGGGTGTCGGGATCTTCACTACGATGTCGGTTGGTTGCCTTGAAACCTGGAAAAAGTACTTTCAATTTTAGCACACGTGGTTTAGGACGCCACAATGTTTTATTTTAAACCTGGCTTTTATCAGACACGTCCTTTATTGGTACGTGGATCTGTCCTTTATTATCTAAAAAGGACCAAGAAAACATTCCAGCAATTAAACAATTCCACGGTAAGTTAGTGAGGTGAAACGAATCACCTCACTAACTTACCGTGGAATTGTTTGTATGTACTTGTTTAAAGAAAACATGAAATAAGCATAAAGCAGATTCTTACCTCAGCCTTGAATCCCTCTTTAGGGTCAGCGGTGTAGGTTACAGTTCTGATGAAGCCGTCACTGTCAACGACGGAGTAGGAGCCCTTGATGACGTTGCCGTCTCTCTGTTCCTTGCGGTTTTGGTAGTTGGTGTATTGATCATCGTTCACGTCGAATCCAAACTGGTAGTTCGGGCTGGACTGTGGATAACAATGATGATTATTTCCTGATCGTAAGTATGATAATGTTTCTAAAAATAAGCCATGGCTTGACTATGAGCTTCTTTAGAAGTTTTTTTTGATTAAGAAAAGGATATAGACAGGTGTAACATATTTTTACCAATTAATAAAAATATTGAAAAACTGTAGATTTCTCTAATATAAAAATAAACTATTTTTTTTTATATTTTTGATCACAATAGAATATACCGCATAGTAAAAAAATATTAGAACCAACACTACGCCTTGCAGTACGCCAAGTTTCTATATAAATAATATCGTTAATGTAACTCAATAGAATGCAGTAATTGCCCCTACAATTACATAAACATTAAATATATACCTGAATCACCCTGTTCCTAGTCGTTATATGACCGAGACTAAGTGAAAGTTAACCAGTCGGTGAATGTTCTTGTAAGATGAAGCGATCGAACGCTTCGGCATGAGCCATGCGATAGTTTTACTGCCGGTAGTTAAATCTGTTTGAGTATCTTACTACCTAATGGTTTATTTTTCCGGCATGTTAATAAAGAATTTATTAAAAGAAAAAATAGAAGGTATATTGTTGCTATGAATCATTTAGATGAAATTTATTTAACTATGACAATATTTTGACCACTACAATATTTTGTTATATTATAAGTAACTAACTCACGAAATAGAAACCTACTTCTTATAGAATCATTGTATAATATTTAGTTAAAATCTTTAAATTTTATTTTTCTTGATAATACTATTGGAATCTTGATTATGGTAGGGTAGGTAAGATTCTAACTGGATAGCTTATTAGTACGAAATAATTTGCACAATTCACATAAGGTATTGACATGAGTGCGCTAGGTGAAATTGAAACAGGTTTTTACCAATATAATCTATCTCAACATAGCATACTCTTAACATGTGATCTAGATTGGAAAATAAGATTTCCTCTTAAAAAATTAAAAAAAAAATTCACTACAGTCAGAACTCAGAAGATATTATTATAATTAATCCGTTTCAAGATTTGAAAAGAAAAAAACTTTTTTATTTTATTTTAATCATTGTTAATAGAAGTTAACAAAGTATGTCAGTTCATACCAAGCATCGCTCGGTATCGCTTGTGTATAGTGAGCGAACCTAATCCCCACCCGCGTAAAAGTCAGTGGTTCTCAAGATGTTCACATGCAGCATTTGCGACGAATCTCACACTGACGGACCGATTTGCTCGATCTGCAATAAGCAATATGGCTTTGGATGCGTGGGAATTACGGAAGCTGGATTCAGGCGACTAGGTGAGAGGAAGAACTCCTGGCGGTGTCCAAAATGTAAAGTGAGCCCGTCAGTCTCGCCAGTTCCCTCTATTGTATACCCAAGTCCGTTGGATAAGATGCAGGAACAGCTGAATGAGATATTGACGCAACTTGCCTCACTTCCTACCCTGTGCCAAGACTTAAAGGTAATAAAAAGCGATATTTCGGACCTAAAGAATTCTGTTGAGATGGCTCATCAGCGTATGGATACACTATTAGTGACAGTCCAATCGCTTGAAACAAGAGTTAAAGACGTTGAAAAGATTGCCTCTGATATCCCAACTCTTCAAAAAGAAATAGCCAGGTTGAACTCCGAACTGGAAGACAGGGATCAATGGGCCAGGGCGAATAACGTTGAGATAAAGGGGATCCCTCAAACGAAAGATGAAAATCTTTATAGTCTAGTACATAACATTGGCAAATACATTAACTTCCCAATTAAAAAGGAAGATATAAACTATATCGCTCGCGTACCAACTCGTTTACCTAACTCTGCCAAGCCCATTATTATGAGTTTTAACAACCGTTATCTTAAAGAAGACTTGGTGGCAGTTGCACAGAAACACAAGCTAAATACATCCGACATTGGCTACTCAACATCTTCTGTGTTTTACATAAATGACCATTTAACACAGCGTAATAAGAGTCTCCTCGCCAAAGCCAAAACTCGTGCCAAAGAAGTTGGTTTTAAATATATATGGGTGAAGCATTCAAAAATCATGGCAAGAAAAGCTGATTCAACGCCGGTGTTTTTTATCAAAACCGTAAAAGACCTAACAAGAATAACCCAATAATTATAGTGATATATATTAAGTTTTTATTTAAATTAGTCTATAGTAGTTATATTATAATTTGTTTTACTAAATTTATACTTAGTAATACTGTATTTAAAAATAGTTTGAGGACCGCTGGCGCTGGACTGGTTTCCGATCGATTGCATATCATTATTGGTGGAAGCACTGCCATACAATTTACACCTGATATGAAATCCTTTTGTATGCAATTATCGCACGTCGATCATTGCACTCTTTCGTTATCGCGTACTAATATCGCACACACTACCTCGACGCGACGGGCTATCGGCAGCGCTGCATTCACGATCGAGTTTATTACTCGCCTACCGCCCGGGACGGTAACATCGCTGGTGCACTATTATACTTATCGATACTTAGTACTGTTTCGTAGATCCAAATCGGCTAATATTATGTTTTGTAGGTTTTTCTCACGGCAAACATTATACCAATATAATATATTTCCTACAATTTTAATCTGTAAAGAAAGAAACCTTATTATTTTAGTATTGTTAGTGAGTAAAAAGCCTAAAAAAATATTTTACATTAGTTTTTTCCATAAGATGCCTCGTATATTATTTAGAAGTTATACAGTCCGGACTTATGCTTATGTGAGAAGTATTATGAATGTTGAAGTGCCGTGTTGCGTTGTGATACTTTTTCATAAAGGGCAGAACATTGTTGTTGGAGTTGAAAGTGGATGTGAATCATCAATTCCTAGAATAATGTTTTCTAGCTTGAGTATTCCTTATTTCATTACAGGAATTATGGACCCATATATTCGTCACTTTTTTATTGAAAGTTTTATGTTGCTATGTCATTACAGCAAACGAGACCTAAACAATAATTACATGACGTCAATCAAATCCTTTTTATCTCGTTGCCGGAGTGTTATTTATTATGCCTATTACGATAACACATATTTATGTGCTCATTTATATATTGTGACACATAGTAACACTCTGTCTAGGATAAACTTAAACGCAATCGTCTTACATCACTTTGAATTCTTATTAATCCATAACGACCTTTTTAATGGTGAAATATTTTTAATGAAATTAACTTATTATTTAAAATCATTTTATTACAATAATTCTTATTACAATAACACATATTTATGTGCTCATTTATATAATGTGACACATAGTAACACTCTGTCTAGGATAAACTTAAACACAATGGTTTTACATAACTTTGAATTTTTAATAATCTACAGATATAATGACCTTTTTAATGGTGAAATATTTTTAATCAAATTAATTTATTATTTAAAATCATTTTATGTAATATTTTTCCATATTACTTTAAATTTATCTTTTAATAATTATTTTAACGCTATTTTAATGGAAATGTTTGTAACGTACCCTCGTGCATTACACTTTTTACAGCCAATTGTGCTATTTCTAAAAAATATTATCTTCTACTTCTTAAAAATAAAAATGAGCTTAGTTAATATTATTTATGTTATTTTCATGTTTTTCCCATAATGGAATCCAAAATAAATATATTTTATCAAAATGCACGAGGTCTACGTACTAAGACTTCTTGTTTTAAAAGAAACATCTTACTTAATAGCTATGATGTAATTTCTATTACTGAGACATGGCTTCTAGAGGGAATACACAATGAGGAATTATTTTATGACCGTTATATGGTATGGCGTCGTGATCGAGACTATTCCCTTACTAACCAATCCTTAGGAGGTGGCGTCATATTGGGTATTCGGCGTGACTTCGCGGTGGTCGGGCGTCCAGAGTGGTCTTCCACTTCAGAGGATCTATGGGTGACTATTATGCCTAACACAATGTGTAAATTCTCAACAAGAATCCACCTCTGTACAATTTACCTCTGTAAACAGAACATGGGCAACACTTTCTCCGAACAATTAGAGAACTTTACACACAACCTACTTGATATTATCAACTCTTGTCCGGATGATAATTTTATTATTATGGGGGATTTTAACTTACCTAATATTGACTGGGACCCACAAGGTAATTATATTACATCCAATGGATTACCACTCACTGGGGCACAAATAAATTTTATGGACACACTGGCTCAATGTGACCTCATCCAGCGTAGTCACGTTCGGAATGATAACACTAGGTTTCTAGATTTGGTTTTCTCGAATTGTGAACTTGATGTTAGCGCTTGCGACGACCCCTTAGTGCCTGATGACATTCCCAACCATAAATCGCTTTGCATAACTTTATCACACTCCCTTAATAGCGCCTTAAAAAGCAAAAATAGAATAAAATATTTTTATAACTCTGGTGACTATAACTCGATTTGTTCATCTCTCAAAGAGATTAATTGGACCGAAAATCTATATAACAAGTCATTGGATGAAGCTGTAAAGTTCTTTTATGACACATTACACGAACTTCGCAATTCCTACATACCTAACAAGCTAATCCAGCCAAATTCTTACCCTCCATGGTACAGTACATCTCTTATAAAGGTCTTAAAAGAAAAATACAAGTTTTTTCGAAAATTTAAGCTTTATAGGAACCAGAATGATTACTCGACGTTCTCACTTCTCAGACAGAGGGCAAAGTGTCTTGAAAAACTTTGTTATGAGTCATATATTAACAAAACACAAGACTCCATTACGAAGGACCCTAGAGCTTTTTGGTCGTTTATTAAAAGTAATCATAAAACTGCCACTATCCCTTCTTCCATGTCTCTCGACAATGAAACTGCTTGCACTGGTGATAAGATTTGTGATCTCTTTGCTACTTATTTCCAGGCCAACTTCCTTGATTCTACCCCTAATCCGAGTTTCACTTGCCCCAGGACGAATGAAATAAATAGCTTTAATATAGGGGACATTACTATAAATTCTGATGAGCTCCTTAAACTTCTCGAAAATGTAAACTTAAATAAAGGTGCTGGGCCCGATGATGTTCCACCGATAATTATTCAGAAATGTGCTAAAAGCCTCGTCATTCCGCTAAGTATACTTTTTAGGCGTTCATTGGATGAAGGCTATGTACCAAATACTTGGAAGGCGGCTTTTATAACCCCAGTCTACAAGAGTGGCGATAAAACAAATATCAAAAATTACAGGCCCATTTCGAAACTTTGTATCTTTGCAAAAATTTTTGAAAGCATAGTGTATCGTCAGGTACATGCTGCACTTAAGTCTTGGTTCAATCCAGAGCAGCATGGTTTCTTAAAGGGTCGTTCGACTACGTCGAATCTTCTCCTCAGCTACGACTATGTCAGCTCATCTATGGACTCGGGTATCCAGGTTGACATTGTTTATACGGACTTCAGCAAAGCCTTTGATCGTATAGATAATTGCATTTTGCTTGAGAAGCTCCATCTGGCGGGAATACATGGAAACCTATTTCGGTGGTTCTCCTCTTACATAAAAAATCGTTCTCAAGCAGTAGCATTAAACGGGTACGTTTCGACCTGGATGTCAATCCCCTCCGGAGTTCCTCAAGGCTCGCTGCTCGGGCCGCTTCTGTTCGCTATATTTTTGAACGATGTGTCATCTTGTTTCCATCATGCCCGTTGCTTATTATACGCTGATGATACTAAAATAATGAAACGTATATCTTCAAGTGAGGATTGTCGATTGCTGCAAGATGACCTAAAAAGATTCAGCGATTACTGCTTTAATCACAAATTAGACCTTAATGTATCGAAATGCTATGTGGTGAACTTTACTCGCAAACTAAATTTCATTAAGTACAATTACACACTAAACAATCAGATTTTGTTACATAAAAATAGCATTAAAGACCTAGGTGTAATTGTTGATCACAAACTAATGTATAACGAGCACATTGACTATGTAGTTAGGAAGGCCTCGAGAGCTCTCGGTTTTATTATTAGATCTTGCAAAGACTTCAGATCACTCAAGCCTATAAAAGTATTATATTGCTCCTTCGTTCGTAGTATACTTGAGTATTGCTCTGAAGTCTGGAACCCTGCATATGATATCTATATAAATAGGATTTAATCAATTCAAAAAAGATTTCTAAGATACTTGCAGTACAAATGTGGAGATAATCTAAGTAACTACGAAACCAGATGTAAAAAATATCATTTCCTCCCCTTAAGCGTCCGACGTAATATCTCGGATATAGTCTATCTAAAGAAAATTATGAATAATCTCATAGATGCTCCTGATTTGCACAATATAATTAAAATTAATGTACCCACTAGGTTCTTTCGCACTTTTGTTCCATTCTATGTTCCAACATACAGTACTAATTATCGTCGAAATTCATTTATTTGTAGATCAACTGCACAATTTAACGACCTTCTACGCGCTCATTATGATGCTGATCCTTTCTTAATCAAACCTTCTTCTATCAGGCGGCTCATAACTACGAAATACTTCTCATCTGATAGTTAGATTATTTAATACTAATTGTGTGTATGGTTCTACGATCCAGCGGTTTTCTTCTCTCTTTTTTTCTTTCTTTTATTTGCTTGTTTCGTATTGGTTTATTATTATTATTGTTTATTTTTTTCTCATGTCATTAAGATAAGGTAATTGCTAAATCTACACTCACTTTAATTGTTACAAATCTGTAAAAACTTATAAAAGGCTTTTTGTTTCTATTTTGTTATGATATTGTTATATGTATAGCTGTAAGTTTTTCTGTATAAATAAAATAAAAATAAAATAAAAATGTGAAATTATTGTCTAAAATTTTCAACTTATAGGTACCCTAATATTAGAAGTCTTATTAGAATTTACATTCGTATTTTAACTAATTATAGCTAAGATCCATACCAAGTGAAAAATAAAAACTAAAATGTACTTAACTTCTCACATTGTGGAAAGACTTATGAGGACGTAAGTGGTCGGTGTTATTAAATTACGTTACTAACAGTTATCCAACTGATGGCGCCTGTAATCTGGCAGTGCTTACCTCATAGTCTTCCGGTTCCCCTTGCTCCTGAGGTTGACTGTACTGCGGCTGCTGTGGCGGCTGCGGCTGCTGGGGCTGCTGGTACTGCGGTCTTTGGTATTGCTGCTGGCTCTGGATGTTATAGGGCTGTCACAAATAATATTAGTTTTATTTTAAATATAAAAATTATCTAATTATGTGCCGCAGGTCTAAAATACTGTGATATTATGCCAATGTAGGTGGGTAAGAAGGTTGTAAATTACAATGTTTATATAATTATACATTTTATCTCCAGAATTAGACAGAATTAATATTGAATATTCGAATATTAGATAACAAGTAACAACAAGTTTAAACGCAATGTTTTTAACTTATAAATGAAAGTTGGAGTTTAGTCGATAGTCTGCTGGGCCACCATATTGGCCTTTAAGGAGATCGAGGAAATTTTCTTGCTTTACTAATGAAAAAAAAAAAAGTGCTCACAAGTCTCGCAGGTGCCTGCGCCTGTGGCACCGGTCGTGGCGCGTGCTGCGCCTGCTGCGCCTGCGCCTGACCCTGTCCGATGTACTGCCTCAGCAGGTGTGGGGGGATTCCTTCTTCCTGCTAGAATAGACGTTAGGTAGTTTAGCAATTTGAAGTAGATTTCTTAAAATAGAAGCAGTCGCAGAATTATTTTCATCGACTGTTTGTATTGTATAGATAATATTTAAGGATTTCTTATTCGAAATTTTGTAATAATTACTAGTTCCATTTTCAGGCATAATGCCTACTGAGTACTGACAAGTGGCTAATGTCATATTAGCCACTTGTTCTTCACGGTTAATTTGCATCGCATAGACTACATCAGTTAAAAAGTGGTGTAATTTTAACTTAATTTGCAATTGAGTAACACTGGCTCACATAGTTATGGGCACAACATGAAACAATAAAGTAACGATTCAGCAATTGTATGTAACAAAAAACCACGTTACATGCTAATTTTATAGCCTATTTGTTAAGAGGTTCGCTGAAATTTAAATAACAATGATGCGTGGATTGGTAAAAGAAAACATCGATTAGAGTCAGTCTTTTGTGTTATTTACATAAGCTGTAGCTCCAAAACATATTCAAAAAAATATAATATAGGCTTTTGCGACAGTCCATACGTCATGTTTTGGGAGAAGAATACTTAAACATGTGAATATCACTAAAATCGAAGCACAAAACATCAAAGAAAAATCCATTATAAGTGAATAAAAAGTAATTCCATATTATATTTGTCCCTTATGTCACTAGGATTTTAGGGTTCCGTAATACTTGAGAAACCCTTATAGTTTCGCTCTGTCCGTCCGTCCGTCCATCTGTCTGTCTGTCCGCGCTTCTAGCAACGGTAATTATCAATATAAATGTATGAAATTTGGTATAGTTATAGATTATGTATAGATCTCAGATTTGGCATCATAAAACAATAATAATTTTATATTATAGGGGTGGCATACATGTGAAGTGGGGATGAAAATTTTTTTCTTTCTACCCGATCGTGTGGGGTATCGTTAAATAGGTCTTCTAAAATAAAGGCAAGGTTTCATACATAACTTTTTTATAAAGTCAGCAATTTTCGAGTAATCGGCCTCCAAAGAGATTTATAAGTTGGTTAGCATGTGTCGTAAGGAGAAAAAGAACAATATATTATATCTTCAAGAAAGACTCAAGTTTACATCTAGAAACATATTGTATATGTAGATAGTTTGAACTAGGAACAACAAAGAGAAAGTCTATATGGGATCGTTAAACTACTTATAGGCACAAGAAGTAACGGTGCCGAGATCGTATCGATAAACAAGTTCAAGTTACACGTTTAATGGCTGAACTGAATTACTTAATGATTGTGTAATACTGAAATTACTGACCCAGAGCATGTGATTGCATATGCAACAAAACCTACTTTTTAACAGACTTCCAAAAAAAGTAGGTTGTATATATTCGGCTGTAGGTATAACGCGTTTCAAACCTTTTTCTGTCAACTACCACTTGAAAAGTGCGATTTTCAGACAAACTTATGTGCACATAAATATTAATAGTGTTGCATCGAATTTAAATAAAAAAGTTAAACAGTAATCAATTATCTAAACATAAATTAAACTATCATAACAGTCTAAATTCGAAACAATATGGCGCCGACTCGATCCTATTCTCATTTGAATCGCACTATATATATTTTTTTGTGTTCTAAATGTAGAGCAAAAGGAGACCGGGTGTGTCATGGAAACGGCCGTGGGATGTATGTACGTGAATACATTGGATGTGATCCGCGGAAAATAGCGCTAGCAAAAAACGTAAGCAAAATGGCGTCCGCTGGCGTTAAATAAGCAAAATGGCAGATTATGTTAGCAGTATTGATTGACGACCTCTGTGGCTCAGTGGTTCAGCACGTTGGTGCTCTAGCCGGGGGTCGTGGGTTCGAATCCCGCCGAAGGAACAAAAAGTTTTTCTGTGTTCCTGGGTCATGGTTGTGTATTAAATATGTGTATAATATAATAAAAATCTTAAATATATGACAGTGTAAGTATACAAGTATTAAATATACTTCCCGTTTTCTGGTACCTGTAACACAAGTTCTTCGGATACTTAGCACAAGGCCAGATTGACGTGGTGTGAAGCGTCCATAGATATTATTATTATTATATTATTATTGAAGTTAGCAAATATGTGTCCTGGCCGATAATCTGATTTTTCTTTTCTTTAGCGCTAGCATGCGCTTTTTTCCGCGGAACACAGCCAATAGCCATTCTCTATTATATTATACGTATTGACTACATAGTCAAATGTCAAGACAAGTGAGGACTCTAACGGCCGGTTTCAATAACTTATCTACCAATAACTATTTGTTAAAAAACGTCACCTTTGGTACCATTTGCCGGTTTTATGCATTTCAATAAATTAACTTATATTACTCTGTGACAGCGAGATCGCCGACAACGATACCAAATGTGACGTTTTTAACAAATACTCGTAGTTAACGGGCCGTCCATTGCTCTAGTAAAATTTTGGATAGAAGAGGTTAAGGCTTGGGTTAAGGTTAATAAATTATTTTTTTGAAGAAAATTAAAAAGAAATTGAGGTTTATCTTATCTCTATATTCTTCACTAGAACCTTAGCGGAGACCTCATATTTGAACCGTTTGGGGTGGAAACCCTAGGCGCATGGGGTCCGGGCGCACATAAGCTTTTTAAAGAAATCTCTAAAAAGCTTACTGAAGCCACCCGAGACCCTAGAGCCGGGAACTACCTGGCACAACGGATAGCCATTGCTATCCAACGAGGCAATGCTATCAGTTTGCTAGGTACTCTGCCAGATGGGGACGACCTGGGGAAGATTTTCTATTTATAGTTTTTTTTTAGATATAGATTATTTGTAGGTAAGTCTTCTTTTTGTTAGTACTAATTTTTTGTTTTTTTATTTCCCTCTAGTTTTATTGTTAATTTTATGTTTGTAGTATTATTGTAATTTTTATTGAATAAAAAAATTATTCACTAGTCTCGCATTCAATTGAGATTGCATATTAATTATTATTAGAAATACATCATATACGACCAATATAAGATTATTAATTGATTATTGTAAGATGTTGTCAATTGAGATTTATTTTCACAGATTTCTAGCTTATGTTTAAGTTATAGTAACAATTGGATTTCTTTTATGGATTGGATGCAATTATGGATTTCCATTGTCAAAATAAGGTACAATTCACAGTAACAGCCTCCGTGGTCAAGTGGTTAGAGCATTGGCTCTCGACTCGGAGGTCGTGGGTTCGATTCCCGCATTGGAACAACAAAAAATGTTGTTTCCAAGTTTGGTTACGACAATGCAGGTTGATCACTGACGTCTGACGAGAAAGATGATCCATGCGTCGGATGGGCATGTAAAAAGTCGGACCTGCGCCTGATCTCTCGTCAGTCGTGTCGGTTATCCGTCCCACTGGATTATGAGAGTAAAGGAAGAGAGAGTGCTCTTGTGTACTTGTGTGTATAAAATTACTCCTGCGTAACTGGCTTGATTTTCAATGAAACCAGCCACCGTCATCCAAATCGGTGTGGGAGTTATTAGTTCACTCCGAGACTTGACGTTAAGCGACGATGCTTTAAGATGCTGTAATACTATGCATAATATGCAGCGCAGAGTCGGGCGACGCCGCGTGTAACTTTCGATTATGTATCGATATTAAAAACTGCGCGCTGTGTCGCTTCACCTCTCGGTGTGAACTGACCGTATTATGTAGTACTAGATGTTTCCCACAACTTCGTATGCGCATAATAAATCTCACGGGTACCGTACATTTTGCTGCTATAAAAAGCAGCCTATGTAATCCAGAGTAAACTACAACCGCACCAAAATTCATCAAAATCCGTTCAAAAACATCCTTACATACGTACAAACTTTTTTTTACAAAATTAGTAGTATAGGATAAAGGATAGTAAGGTTAAGGATGCAATTTAGTTACTACAACTTTTTGTAGCTATGTACTATTCCAGTACTGCTCAGTACTGGAATTATCTATACCTATTATAATGTGTTTATTTTATTACAGACGTTGGCCCCAGACGTATTGACCAGTTCATTCCTCTGGACTAGGCTATTATGTTGTGAGAATGCCGTATGTGCTTGGACAACCATATGATATTTAAAAACCAACAGTCCCAGGCACTACAGTATTTCAAGAGTGGTTACTTCGCTCGGAGAATACTGTATAAATCATCCATTAACGGATGCAAAGGCCCAAGTTTTTATTTTATTACACTCTCAAAAAATGTCATCTATTTTGAATTACAGGAAAATCATTAATCGATTTTATATAATACTAGATATTGCCCGCGACTTACATTTTGTCGTGATAATAAGTAGCCTATGTAGTTTCACGTGGTCTCATCTATATATGTGCCGAAATTCGTCAAACTGGGTCCAGTAGTTTCGAAGCCTATTCGATGCAAACAAACATATAAACAAACAAATATTTTCTGTTTATAATATTAGTTATAAATCTATACACTTTTACCACATCTGGATTATCAATAGTTAAATCCAATTTCCTGAAGATAATAATTAGTTTCTATAATTTTCAAGATATAAAATTTTTGTAATAAAACCATTTAAATAAAAACTTTATGAAACTTGACGTTTTAATCATGTATGTTACTTTTATACTCAGATTTGATTTTGATACATTAATTTATATTAAATATTCTCACAGCTTTATAATTGTGAACTCTAATTAATTAATTATTATTATTTATGTTTTTAAAACTTTTATGTTCCGAATTTAAAAGTTTTTTTTTCAGTACCAATGAGACTTTGACAATAATAAAAAAAACATTTTCCATACTAACTTGTTCCTGAATTTGATACTGGGGTGCGGCAAAGGCATACCCGAGCACAGCCAACAATATACACCGACGAATCATGTCACACACAAATAATTCTACTTAAAAAAAAAATACACAGCACACGCGAGGAAAATGGCAGCAATATGTAGCTCGTGGGCCACTCTCACTTTATATAGAGGCACCCCTTCTATGGCGAGGGCGGGAGGCTGCAATACTAAACTAGTGCATTACTGCTTATTAGTATTCAGTCGTTCTAGACCCAAAAATGTTACACATGTCCGTATAAAATATTTAACTTACTTGTACCTGTTTGTAAGTTATTTCTAGAGAAATTAGAGGCTTGTTTGTAAAAAAAAACTTGTACTATTAAAAAACTTGTAAAATTAAACTTGTAATACAAAAAATACAGTAAACAGATGCTAAATTAAAAAACACAGGACTAAAAAGGACGAAAAAACGACGAAAATTTATGTTCAAACCTTAAGTTTTTTGTGTATTTTTTGTTATAACAATGATATGTACATAAACGCAGCATTTAATTTATTTATCTTCTTTTTTATTTTATTATACATTTTAACTGCTGTGACGTCACTCGTGCATCATTTTTGTGGCAGTTTTGGGAATACTAATATTATAAAAGTATGTGTGTCTTTTTGTCCGTCTTTCACGGCAAAACTACAGAACCGATCGAAATGAAATTTTGTACACAAATATTCTATAGCCTGAGAAAGGACATATGCGACTTTTTATCGCAGGGAAATATACGGTTCCTGTGGGATACTTTATTTACAGTTTCACGTAAAACTACTAAACGGATTATCATGAAACTTAGCACATATATAAAGTAGACCATGGCGAAGGACATAGGTTACTTTTATCGCGGGACATGGGTTTCCCGTATCGGGGACATTCCCGTGGGTCACTGTACTTACACGGGCGGAGCCGCGGGCATTAGCTAGTATAGTTATAAAGTCCATAAATTTGGTCTGCTAAGTGACTAATAACTAAGTTTTACGTCTATAATCACGTTAATTCAACTTCGGGCTTAACAAGCATTTCAAACCGTAGCTATTTTTATGTTGGTCGGTAACCTCTATCTCGTAATCTAATTTAGGCTAACCCGGCTGTCAGTTTAATAATTATAATTGACATGACCTACACGTGCAGTGGGCACTGAACAGTTTACAATCAGTAACGCCCAGTTTAAACCGTGAAGGCCAGAGTCATAATCTGTGCAAAAGTTTAAACTGTCACGAAATACTTTTAATTAATTCAATAAACTTATGTTTTATTTCTACTATCTTACTACTGATAAAGGAAATCATAGTTATTATTTACAAAGCGCCTGTAGAAAAAATATATTAATATACTAATAAGGTAAAGTGAAATATCCTACTAATATAATTAATGTGAAAGTTTGTGTGGATGGATGTATGGATGGATGTTTGTTACCCTTTCACGCAAAAACCACTGATTTTATTGAAATTTGGCATGGTAGTAGTTTAGGCTCTGGATTTAATCTAGAGCCTGAACTACTACCATGCCATCCTTCCCCATGGTCAACTCTATATTACGAGTATATATGTGCCAAATTTCATTATGATCGGTTGAGTAGTTTTTACGTGAAAGCGTAACAACCAAACAAACTCACTTTCACATATTTTATGATATTGAGTCTTACTCATATATATATCATTTCTTAATGATAAGATACCTTTGCGTTCTAATACTGTAATATTCCATAATTAAATAAATAATTAGCAAAGCATTGTTTCATAATAATAATAAATTAAAATAAATAGTGAATAATAATGCTGAAAATTACATTTTCAAATTCCAATACACGAAAAGTATTAAATAGCGGGTTAAGTTACATCACCAGGCATGGCCTAGTGGTATAGGTTCAATTATTATATTAACTACTAGATCTTGCACGTGACTTCGTGCGCGCAAAAGTTAATTTCGCAGAAACAGTACATTTTTCCACAATAAGAGGTAGCCTATGTCCTTCCCCGTAGTCTATTCTACGTCGGTGCAAAATTTCATCAAAACCGATTTTGACACATATGCTACTTTTTATCCTACTGGTCCGAACCAGTAGGATAAAAAGTAGCATATTATGTGTTAATCCAGAGCTTAAACTACCGCCATACCAAATGTCATTTAAATCCGGATAGTAGTTTTTGCGTGAAAGAGTAATAAACGTCCATCTATACATCCATCCTCATAAACTTTCAAAATAATACTGGTGGTGGGATAGTAGGAAAGTTCTAGTCTACAATTTCGTCTACATGAATTATAGTTAGGTTATCTCATGGCCGAATACTGTAACGATAGTTAAATTAAGTAACGCTCAAGTCACATGCCGTCCTTGTCGTTTCAGCGGGTTCGAATCCCGCCGAAGGAACAAAAAGTTTTTCTCTGTTCCTGGGTCATGGAATTAAATATGTGTGTAATATAATAACAATCTTAAATATATGTATAGTGTTATTAAAGTATAATATATAGTAGTAAATATAAATTAAGTATTAAATATACTTCCCGTTTTCTGGTACCTGTAATACAAGTTTTTCGGATACTTAGCACGGGGCCAGATTGTGAAGTGATAGAGTGTGAAGCGTCCATAGATTTATTATTAATTTACTACTAGCACATACATACATATTACAGACTGATGTACTGACAGAAAAAAATTAATAACCTAAATATGATATTTGGTTTTAGTAGCTCCCAAGAACATTTTAAGAGCTTTCTACATACTGAAAAATATATTTTTACACGTCTTTTAAGATTGCATTTTCGTTATAAAAATAATACATAACACTATTGTATTAAATAAAGTTATGTTAGCAGCTGTAGGTAACTTAATAAATATAATTAGAAATTATTTAATTATACTTGTTTATTTTAATTAAAGTTACGTTGTGAGTCATTATGTTTTGTAATCATTATATAATAATTATTATTATTATAATTATAATAAATAATTATTATTTATGTACGGTCGCAGACAACTGCACCACTTTTCGACGTTACTATGGCGATAAGGTTCAAAAGTTTTTGTCGGTGACCTACCTACGTAGAGTTTCAAATTGAAAGAGTCTATAAGACTATTTTAAAAACGAAAAAGTAATTAAATGTAAGAATTTTGAATTCAAATTATATAGATGTATATTGATTAAAAAAAATTAAGCCACATATTTTTATAATTAATCCACTATTTTTGTTCCGCTATTAGATAATATATTGTGTACAAAAAATATTTAAACAGGTACAGTTGTGATGGATCAGTGAGTTATTTAAGGGTATATGTATATTTTGTGCAAACTCCTCCGCCTGTCACCTCCATGGTCTAGTAGTTCAGAGCTTAGCCCTCGACTCTAGAGGTCATGGGTTCGATCCCCGCATTGGAACTAAAAATAATATTTTGTTCCAATGCTGGACAGGCTTTGTCACAAGTCACCGCCATCGAAATCGGTGTGGGAGCTATTATTATAATATTATTTATTGTGCCAATGTTCGTATCGATGTCAAACTATTTAAACACAAAGGAACTAATCGCATCGACTGCAGACGTGTCAGTCCATATTTGCACTTTGCGTCGATTCATCGTCGCTGCTCAATGATTTTAATCGTATTCCTGGACGAGCGGCAACTACTTCGATAGTACATAGGCCGTAGTGTGAGTGGCCGCCCTTATATTGTCGTGCAGTTTTGACATACGAACATACATACGTGTTGTATGGCGGTGAAAAGTAGTTCACGGCCGCAACGCGATACAGATCCTGCACTCGATCGGGTTTCGATATCGAAATGGTTGCGATCGCGAAATATTCCATCTGAAACTTAATATTGCCTATGTGCATAAAATAAAAACCCTTGACGCGGTGCCATTTCAATCAATTGAATGAGTGCCACCGAATTCACCAGCAGAGCTCGTTTGTAACTCCTTTTTAGTCCTGTAACTTTTTGATTTAGCGACTTACTTTATTTTTTGCATTTTTCGGTCCATAATTATGTTTCCTTTCGGAAAATATAGGTATGACTCTTGTTGATGAGATGAACACATGCGTATTTTTTAGAGGTTTTTGACGACCTCTGTGGCTTAGTTGGTTGAGCGTGTTGGTGCTCAAGCCGGGGGTCGCGGGTTCGAATACCGCCGAAGGAACAAAAAGTTTTTCTGTGTTCCTGGGTCATGGATGTGTATTAAATATGTGTATAATATAATAAAAATATTAAATATGTGTATAGTATAAAAGTATTAAATATATTTCCGTTGTCTGGTACCCGTAACACAAGTTCTTCGAGAGCTTACCACGGGATCAGATTGACGTGGGAAGCGTCCATAGATATTATTATTCCCTATTGAGTTTGCAAAACGTTATATTAAATCACTTTTAAAAACTAATCTAACTTCAAAAACACAAATTTAATCAACTCTCATTGTACCAAACTCCTCTGAGTCTTCATAGAGCTTCTTACATAATACGTGTATAGAACGTTTATTGGTTCATTAATTTTTATAATAGATATGTTGATTGATCAGCCCAGAAAAATAAGGAACCGATTGGATTAATTATGTAGATTGGAGAGAGATTGCTTCCTTTTTAGGGTTCCGTACCAAAATGGTTAAACGGGATCCTATTACTAAGACTTCGCCGTCCGTCTGTCTGTTTGTCCGTCTTGTTGACATTTTCACAGATGATGTATTTCTGTTGGTATAGCAGAACATCATCTGTAGAAAATAGAATAAAACCTATCTTTTTCCGCGGCTTCGTCCGCGTATAGTATCCCACAGAAATAGTGTACTTTTAGTATAAAAGTTGTCTATATTTTAATCCAGGGCCTAAACTACAACCATAACATTTGCGTGAAAGAATAACAAACATCCACCCTACTATGGGTGCTTTATTTTAAATGTAAAAGTTTGTGAGGATGGATGTATGGATGTTTGTTACTCTTTCACGCTAAACTATTAGATGGATTCCGATGAAATTTGGTATGGTAGTAATTTAGGCTCTGGATTAAAGCATAGGCTATATTTTATCCCGAAAAAATACAGGTCCTTCCCTACATCCATCCATTACAAATTGTCACATTTATAATAGTATAGTAGGATGGTACGGAACCCTTCGCGCATGAGTCCGACTCGCACTTGGTCGATTTTTTTACTAATAGTCTCGTTTTACCACTTTCCTATTCTGTTCTATTGTCTATAGTTTATGGTAATAAGTGCTGACTACAAGCTGGTGAGAACAGCTCGTTTCCGTCTGTGTGCGAAAGTGAGTTATAGCTTCCGGGACAAATTAATATTATTCATAAACACATCATAAACATGAAGTTTTCATTTCTAAGTATCTGAAAAGTCACCAATCCGATCCGAAAACGTAGAACGTTATGTTATGGGTTTTTGACATGTGTTTTAGGTTTTTAGGGTTCCGTACCTCAAAAGGAAAAAACGGAACCCTTATAGGATCACTTTGTTGTCCGTCTGTCCGTCCGTCCGTCTGTCAAGACCCTTTTTCTCAGGAACGCGTGGAGGTATGAAGCTGAAATTTATATCAATTACTCAGGTCTACTGTCCCTTGAAGCTGTGAAAAAATCAAACTTCTAAGCCAACGCAATCAAAAGATACAGCCGTTTATGCCGCAAATTTTCGACACTTGCAAGGGAATCAAAACCTACAGGGTGCTTCCCGTGAACTCAGAATCTTGAAATTTGGTACGAAGCAACGTCTTATAGCATAGATAAAGGAAAAATTACGAAAACCATAAATTTTTAGTTACATCACATAATATATTTTTTTTTAATAATTTTAAACTTACTACCCATTTCCTCATAAACGCGTCATTTTGCAATAAAAATACCATAGTTATGACTCGATTGTCGTAATGAACGAACTTTGTAAACCTTGCAGGTTTGTACGGAACCCTCGGTGCGCGAGTCCGACTCGCACTTGGCCGGTTTTTTTTTGACAATTCAAGCTGAAGTTTTCTTTTTATTTGAATGTAAGCTAAGCTTAAACGGGTGTTTTTTCAGTCACTGTCCAAACGTTCAGGATATACTCTTGCACCTTTTATTATAAGATCAACTTCCCTACTTGAAAAAAAAATCACCTGTTTCCTACAAAATGCTATCAACGCCGTAGCCGTTTTGTAGGACACAGATGTTTTTTTTTTTTCAAGAAGGAAAGTGGATCCGATATTAAAAGTTGTAAAACCCCAGTATATATGTTATACTTATATATTATTACTAGCTGTCTCGACAAACGTTGTTCTGCCTTAACTATGAACTGAAATTTCTCACCGTTTAAATCTTCCCTGAACTGATACGATTATTTTAAAATTAAAATTAGCCACATCTGTCCAGCCGTTCTTGAGTTTTAGCGAGACTAACGAACAGCAATTTTAAATATAATAATAAGAAGAAGATATATTTTTTAATTTGAAATACAATTTTGTCACACGTTGACGTTTGTCAATCTTAAAAATTATTTGAATTATCGCGGGTGAAATTCGGCCACTCTACTTAATAAAACTACATAAGTACATCAGCTTTAGATTCTCTTACAGTTATACAACTTGATACAGTTACATTTTAATCATTTGCCAATAAATTACATGACTACAATGTACCAGTTTATATAACATTCGCCGGGTCCGGTACCCGCGGTCGCTTGTGATAATTTGATAAGGCTGTAACTGAGCTGGCATAACGCTTGTCGCAAGTGTTACTGTGAGCCTAGCAGGAACGTTTGACAAAGGCGTAAACGTAATGTAAATGTACAGTTCATTCGCGCTAAGGAAACAGTGAGGTCGTCATTCCATTGATTGTTTTTTTTTTTTTATGAAATATGGGGGCAAACGAGCAAACGGGTCACCTGATGGAAAGCAACTTCCGTCGCCCATGGACACTCGCAGCATCAGAAGAGCTGCAAGTGCGTTGCCGGCCTTTTAAGAGGGAATAGGGTAATAGGGGAGGGTAGGGAAGGGAATAGGGTAGGGGACTGGGCCTCCGGTAAACTCACTCACTCGGCGAAACACAGCGCAAATGCTGTTTCACGCCGGTTTTCTGTGAGCCCGTGGTATTTCTCCGGTCGAGCCGGCCCATTCGTGCCGAAGCATGGCTCTACCACGTTACCCTAAGGGTAAAACGGGACCTTTTTACTAATACTCCGCTGTCCGTCTGTCTATCTGTCCGTCTGTCTATCTGTCCGTCTGTCTATCTGTCCGTCTGTCTATCTGTCCGTCTGTCTATCTGTCCGTCTGTCTATCTGTCCGTCTGTCACCTGGCTCTATCTCATGAACCGTGATAGTTAGACAGTTGAAGTTTTCACAGATCTGGGGGCACGGCAGTGCCCCTGCCAAAACGAGCCAAGCGAAGCGCAAGGCCACTACCAAACCACCTTTTCTCGAATGATGTATTTCTGTTAAATACACATCATCTGTGAATAAAAAATAGAATAAAAGAAATATTTAAGGGGGGTTGTGTGAGCAACAAATGATTTTTAGTCATTTTTTATAGATGGTGTGGTATGGAAATCTTCATGCGAATCAGACTCGCGTACGACTAGCACTTAGTAGTGGTGGGTCGTCGACGGTTTTTCGATCAACGAAACGAGACCGTTTATCGTTCATCGTAAACTAGTTGAAAAAACAGTTTTTTTTTACGACTAGTTTACGTGTTCGACGAATACTGAACTGAGCAATAAACTATGACAAACAAAGTAGTTTTGTTGAATGAACGACTTTCAGCATTAACTGTTTTGACAAACTTGTTGTCGTTTGCTGATCGACGCGACTAGTGATGACGACGAACGACGAGACGGTTTAATCTGTGAGCGGTGGAAATGAACTTCCCTTCATACTTTTTACAGGCTTAGGACTGGCAGGCTGGCAGGTTCATTACTGAAATTTTACATTTACTTAATTAATTTAAAATTATATAGACTAGAGCACGTCGTCGGTTGTAAAGAACAGAAATAGACGTATTGCTCGTGCCGAGTCGTCGTGCCCCGCGCCCGTCCGTCGATCGTGTCGTCGCGTCGCGACGAACGGTCTCTGTCGCACGCACCGTTCCGGCATATGGCAACCGTTCACGCAATAGACTAGTTTATCAGCAGGCGCTAAACTAGTTTACCCGTTCATGACAAATAAACAGTTTAATAAAACAGTTCGTTCATTCAACGCGCATCCCTAGCACTTAGCCGCTTTTTTAATGAATAGGACGAGGAAACGAGAAGATGGATCGCTTGATTATATGAGGTTACCGCCGCACATAAACACTTGCAACACCAGAAGCAACATAAGAGGAGTAACACTTGTAACTCCTCTGGTGTTGCGCACCGGCGTTCCTGGTCCTCAGAATCCCCAACCCCCCTTGGGCCTCCGGTAACCTCACTCTCTTAGCGAAACATATCGCAAGCGCTACCTACTGTACGGCTACGCAAGAGTTATATTAACCAAGTATGTGTGCAGTAAACAAGAGCACTCTTTCCTCCTTTACTCTCGTAACCCAATAGGACGGAAGACCGACACGACTGGTGAGAGATCAGATGCAGGACCAACTTTTTACATGACCATTGTGAAGATGTAAATATCATAATCTGTTGGCAAGGCTGTTAAAAGTGACTCCTTGCATATTGGCACAATAGAATATTATGAAGTTTATGAACCTTCATGAATATTATAAAATATATTGTGATTTGAAGAAGTCTTGCTCGCTTATCATTTCATAGAAATACTATAAAACGAACACCCATCCGACGCATGGATCATCTTCATTGTCAGACAATTAGGTGATCAGCCTGCATTGCCCTAACGCTCCTAACCAAACTTGGAAACCACATTTTTTCTTGTTCCAACGCGAGAATGAAACCCGGAGTCGAGAGCCTTAGTCGAGAGAGTAATAAATATGTTCAATTCGCGTATCGTTAATTTTAGATATGAACGTTATGTCTAAGGGTCAGTTAAGACTAGGGTTGTCAGATTTGTTTTCAGCATATAAGGGACAACTGTAAATAAACGCCAGAAAGTACGGGATTTCAGTTTTTTTCCCGGGACAAAAAAAAAAACAAAATTAATTAGTGACAAATTTTATTTTGTAGTGTCGAGCTAGTTTAAATATAACATTTTGATTAGTTTTAGCGCGCCCGAGCATTAGTTTTAATGAGTACTAAGTACTTTAAGCCCTAGATCGCTCGATATCGTCTTTAATAATACCTTAAATACGGGACGTCTGGCAACCCTAGTTTAGACCAAAACGAGGTGTAACGCGATGCGGCGCTGCATTTTTTAAATAGTGATTATAATAAGAACTTATTCAGTATACAACAAGATGCATATAACACATTTTAAAAGCGGCACCGCGCTATGTAGATCCGTCTACTTTGACATTTAAACTTTTGCAATGAAACTTGTATCTTCTTCTGTGATGAATAAAGTTCAATTTTGAAACGCATCTTAAAAATTCAGACCCATCTTGCTTATCGTCTCGTTTCGGTGTGAATTGACCTTTAGGTATAACGTTTCCAATCACGGAATGTATTTTGTTATGAGCTTTTTACGCAAAAGTCCGTTTCATTTTGACACAATAAAATATCCTACAATCCGTTTATCGAACACTTTTACATTGCTCCAGATTACCCGACTTTTCACATTAGCATTAGGTACCTACTCCGGTATGAACGTAGGTCATTTTTTAACCTGAATAATTTAATTTCACGTTTATAATAGATCTGGGCCTCTAGTCAAGATGCATTCAATAATTCCAACAGCTAAGTTCGAAAACAAAATGTATGGGATTTGACATAAGGCATCGCAAGCGACATGTCACTGACTTAAGTCAAATCCCATACATTTTTGATTTCGAAGTTCGCCGTCAAAATTATCAAATGCATCTTGACTAGAGGCCCTGGTATTTTTAGTGTTCGAGAGTTATTTAACGTATGATAAAGCTACCATTCCTGTACTTATTGTAGGCGGCTACTAATCACAAACATGATAAAATCAAAACATCTAAATGCATTTTGTACGTGTTTTTTCAAATAATTAGTTGCATGAGAAATACCTTCATCATAGGATGATACCTTGCTTACTGATATCTTGAAATTATGATGAAATACTAGTGCTTAAACTTTACAAGTTGCGTCTTGGTATTTTTTTAAACTGACATTTGGCTCATCACACTTACTCACCACAGCTGTGTAGCTAGGATTGATAGTGTCTTTCATCTTGGTATGTACTCCGAGCTTAACAAATTAAAGATGTTACAGGCTAAGACCAGATTAAAGACGTAAAAAAAATTTAAATGACCCCAAATTGTCAAACACTGAGCGTGCTAATGATGATGATTAATTATATCTATGAAGTATCTCGTTAACGTTAGCTTTCAAACAAAAAAATCGCGTCTAATTTGTTTAGGATGCCACGGATAGACTCTGTAGATATTTTAGATAATAATATTATTATTTATTTATGTGTGGGTTTTCAAGAAGAACAGAAATCTTTAATAAATCTTTATTTACGTAACATTAATAATATCACAGATTTTATTCAATCGCAATTCGCAACACATAAACAAACACAATGCTGAACATTTTCAATTTCTGTCAAACGCACCATTATAATGTTGAATATTACGAAAATTGGATGTTTTTTTGTCGTGTAGGTTTTTCAATAATTCTAAATTGAATTTAATTCTGCAGTAGGTGTGGGTTAATATGTTTCTTCAGTTTTTATTACAAAATTATATTTAAGTAGACAGGCTTTCAATGGAATAAGTTTGCTAGCGTCACACAAGAGTTACGCGCGTTTAAGTCTTTTGCAGCCCACATAATACTCGTAGCAACAAAACTTGCATCGGTACATTCAACACTATTACGTTTTATTTAATCAATTACAGAGAACTGGGGCACATAATTTACTGCTTATGTAAAGAGTAAAGACATTTAGGCACAAAAAAAAATTAGTCGACTAAATAAATCTTCGCCGCTGAGGTCATTGACCACACACTAAAAGCTGACTCATTACACTGCTTACAACAAATCATGTGCCGAGATTTTCTGTACATAATTTAACAAAACGTTACTTATATTATTATACATTCAAAACAACTTTATTATAATTATATTACCCTATCTTTTAATCTAAAATTAAGTACACAACAACATTAAGCGACGTCACAACAACAACTATGTAAGAATAATGCGATCACGACGCAAACTTGTTGCCGACGTGGTGTCGAACACCCCACTTGTAATTTGCGTTTTTGTCTGTCTTCACGAACGTGTGCACGGGCCCTGTGACCCCGTTTGTGTTGGCGCGGTCATGATCGTGGTTGTAGTCGTGGTCGTAATCGTGATCGCGCTTCGGCCGCTCCCATTTCGGCGGCGCTACAACTGGATAAGTTTCGCCGGTTATTGTTATGTGAATAATAAGAAATTAGAATAGTAGGACAGAATAATAATGGTATGATTGAAAAAGCTTTTAAAACTTTCATTATTTTTGTTCGCCGATAAAAGTTTGTAGTTTAAATTGATTGGTTAGTATGTATACTAAATTATAATAATTTAGTATACCTACTAACCAATCAATTCTAGGTTTACTTACAAATCACTAAAATTATTAGTTGTTATTGGTATCAGTGGTGAAGCGTGAGATATGCGGAATAGTAAGCCGCTAAGCTAATATCTATTGTACTACGAGTATAGAACAACGATACTTTATTTCTATTGCACTGAACGCCATCTATTAAATATCATTCTTAAAGGAAGCCGATATGACGTCGAGTTGTATACACGCAGCGCTACTGATAGGTATATTTTGTTTTATAAAACAAAATATACCTATCAGTAGTAGGGACGTGCGTTAAGTTCGATTTAAGGGCGCAACTCACAATATGGTCTTCCTACTTAGGAATTTAGAACACAAACGAGCGATCAGTGTCGGCTGCCGCCTTATGGACAGCTGGAACACCATAGCAGAGGAGTTGGAACTCTTACTTTAGGTGTTTGAAGACATATTCTGTAGCTCAGTGATTAGCGCGGTGGCACTCAAGCCGGAGGTCACGAGTTCGAATCCCGCAAGAAATAAAAAAAATCTGTGTTCCTTCATGGATGTGTATTAAAATATCTCAAATACTAGTATAGTAAATACATAAAAGTATTAAATACTAGCTGTTGCTCGCGACTCTGCCTGAGTAAAATCAAGGAACGCTGTACTTTTTCGGGGTCAAAAGTAGCCTATAATTTAATACAGAGCCCAAACTACTACGATACTAAATATAATTGAAATCCGTTCAGCAGTTTCTGCGTAAAAGAGTAACAAACATCCATCCACACTCCAATACATCCATCCATATTCCATCCTCACAAACTTTCATGTTTATAATATTAGTAGGATATTTTCCGGTACCCGTAACTCAAGTTCTTCGGGTACGGGACCAGATTGACGTAGTGTTAAAGCTTCCATACATTCCATTAATCCGTATTCGATTCACTGACCAGGTATTCTATGTTGTGGAGGTGGGGCGTATCTGGTCACTCGCATGGGAACCCTCCGGACGCGGTGGAAGGGGACAGACCAGGCTGTCGCAGCCACCACCAGACACGCTAATATCAACTGCAAAGGAAGAAAAGAGTTTTTCATTATTTTTCAATGATAATAAAAATTGTTATAGAAAATACCACACAATTATTTATTTACAACTAGCTGTTTCCCGCGACGCCGCGTAAATATACTATCGGGTACCCCACGGGAATAATGTACTTTTCCGAGATAAAAAGTAGCCTTTGATGTAATCCAGAGCATAAACTACGAACATGCCAAATTTCATCAAAGTCCGTTGAGTAGTTATTGCGTGAAAGAGTAACAAACATCTATCCATCCATCTATCCTCAGAAACTTTTACATTTATAATATTGAATAATTGGTATGATTCGCTTCCAATACTTAATAGAAGCGTTGAACGAAACCTTTGAATTATAAAAGCCTTTTTATCTAGCCTATTAATTGCATGAAGAAAATTGCAGTGTATTAGCTGCGGCAAATGAAGTATGTATTAGTAAGTAATATCTACCTAATCATAGGTATTTTTTAATAAATTCTTGAGTAAGCAGCAAAAACTGATTTGCAAAGTTAGGTCACTTCTTTTTGCAATTACTAAACTACCTACACACACGACACATGCCCCGGTTGCGAGACTCAAATGTCACCAAAACGCCTAAGGGTATGTAGGCGTTTTGCGAAACGTCTTACATAAATTTTAAAACACTTACCAATCGAGAGCAACCCATGTTCCAAAATGGCGGTTGGGACACAGGTCGCTTCTTATAAAGGAAGAAAACGAAATGTACTTTCTATTGACAATTTTACGCTTCAACGCGTGACGATTCGGTTCACAGAATTGAATTGGTTGTAAAAGCTATAGGAAATTCTATAGCTACTCACCAATGGAGAAATTCAGAAATATTTATATCATTTCATTTCAATACAAGTAGGCGAAGTATGTAGTTGATAACGTCGATAAATAAAGTACATGTTTAACCATGTCTCTAATGTCTTTCAGGAATCATCGTGTGTCATAGTATGTGCGGTGTTCGATACAGGTAATCTATAATCGAATCTATCGCCCATTGTTTCGTTTTTTTCCTTTTAGATCCGATCCGTACGGGTGTAAACAGAGGCGGATCTTAAATTTGTGGGGCCCTGGGCTGTAACTACTTAGGGGCCTATCTAAGTACCTACTCAACTAATAGCCATGTCAAAAAACTGTTTCTATAATGATATTATTACATATTTTTATTGCACAAAAAAACATAAATATTACTTAAATCTACGCAAGTAATAGTTGTACAAAAGGCGATCTTATTGCTGTGGTAGCAATCTCATCCAGGCAACCTTTAAGTGAGAGAGAAACCGAAATAGTGATGTATATAAGAATATAAAAAAAACAATGAAATAATTTTATTTATTTATTATGAATTAGTAAAATAATTGACAGGTTGTGTGTGACAGTTATGTTATAATACTATTAAAATATAATTGGAATGAAAATACAATATGAGAAAAGATGATTTCAGCAAAATCTAAACGTATAAAAGATATTTTGTTTGTTTGGTTTTTTCTATAAATGTATTGGGTATTTAGGGCCATCAAGTAAACTATGCTTACGTGCGAAACAAGGGCTCGAAGGTATTTGCTAAACTCAATGACTCATGTTGTCATTTTTGACAAAACGCAGCCGTAACTTGCAAGACACTACTGTCACCACGAAATCGGAGATTCTCGATGAAGTCGAAATGGGGAACAGTACACCTAAAACACGAACCTACCCCAAACCCATCTTGCAGATGATTCACGAGCCAGACTTATGCACCACCTTACAGATTAGATTCCTGATATTGACATGGGTGAGATTAGAATAGCTCTCAGACAGCTTCATAATAATAAAGCACCAGGAGATGGCGAAATAACTACATAGCTGCTTAAGGCAGGAGGAACACCTGTCTTGATTCCGTCATTCACACTGGCACTACTCTGGAAGCATGGAGCAGGAATATAATAGGTGGTTTCATTTTTAAAATAGGCGATAACACGCGACTTGAAACTACCGTCCCATTCCGCTCCTGAGTCACGTTTATTAGCTATTATCGAAGGTTATCTCGAATCATCCTTCCCAGAAGTTCAACGACTTTCAGCCACTGGAGCAGACCGGGAACCACATACATACATCGAGAAGTATAATCAGCCTCTCTGCTTAGCGTATGTGGACTATGAGAAAGCCTTCGATACCGTCAAGACCTGAGGGGCAATTCTGCTAAATAAAACCTGCATTAATACAATTACAATCAAGTCTCAATACGCTAATCTCAAACTGTGTTTTTATAAACGTTATACCAACGTGAAACGCGCTCTGATTAGTCGAAACATCGTAAAGTAAAATTAAATTCTACTTTAAATACAAGAATTGAGGTTCTGGTCTGTGCTAGAATTCATGCAGAAATGCCTCGTTGACTGCCAATAATATTTCGAGTTGTTAAGATGTATGTTCAAGGCCGCAACGATTACCGTCCAAGTAAAAGAACAGACCATAAAACCGATCCAACTTCGTCAAGGAATGAGACAGGTAGATGTTATCTCTCCGAAACTGTTTACTTACGCGTCGTTTGCGGATGAAATAATCATTATGTCAGAATATCTGCAGGACCTGGAAGAGATGCTGAACAGCCTAAGTGATTGTTCAAGACGGTTGCGTCTCGGGATGAATCTTAACAAAACCAAAATTATGCATATTGAGCATATTCTCCAGGACCTGTCGTCGTAAATGGTACTAGTCTTGAAGTTAAGAAGCAAGAATACGTATATCTTGCGTAAACTCTCATTCAACTAGGACGGCATAACTTTGAGAACGAGGCAAATAGAAGAATAAGCTTGAGCTGGGTTGCATTCGGGAAGCTCCGGGACAACTACTACGAATTAAAGTCACTGACATTCCTCATAGAATAAGCACTCTGAACTGGTAGTGAGTCGGCCATGTTTGCGGACGGACAGACGGTTGATGGCGCAGACAAGCGTTAGAATGGAGACCACGCTTAGGCAAACGTAGTGTAGGACGACCTGCGGCACAATGGACCGACGATTTAAAGTTGGCTGGCAGCAGATGGATGAGGGCTGTCCGAGATCGGGATGGTTGGCGCTCATTAGTCGAGGCCTACGTTAAGCAGTGGGCTATCCATATGTCCATAATCTGATGATGAAATTTCCCCGTCGATAATAATTAATATTGACCTCTGATATTGAAAGGCTTGTTTAAATAGCATGTCATTTTCCTGCATAATAAACATTATTTTGATAGGAAGTCGCCACGGTAACTTATGTACCTTATTTTTTATGTATACGGTAAATACATAAAAATATAAGATACCTAATACATACAAATAAGGTATAACTTTATTACGCACAAAATAAAAGTTTTTTCAGTGTCCTCTATTCTAATTTACCTTTAATTTTAAAAGTCAAATTAATAAAGTAGTTCCAAAAATTTCGTCATCAAAACTAAATTTTACATTAGAAATAAATAGCCTATTTTTAAAATAGTTCCGTTTTATTTTTGAATGCTTCAGTAAAAAATAGACACAAAGCTAAATAAACCAATTAAATTTTAAAAAATTTGGATTTTATGATTAATTAACAAAGGTTCTAATTAATTAAACTCATATTTTTATTAAGAAATCACTTAAACAACTATTCACCTACGGCAAATAACAAAAACTGTAACTACATAAGGCTTACACTTACTATTATAGTCAAAAATCCAAAAAATGGCCTATTCTCCAATTACATTTTAGGAGTTTACCAAAAATCAAGAATTTTGGATTAAGCCACTTCAATTCTGAAGGTGTGATATGTATAAAATAACCAAATAGTTTCAATAAATAATATTCATTTTTAATATCTTAAAAAAAATAATGAAAGCATGAAAACATCCTTTCACACGTATTTTCCGCCTTAACTCAATTCATAGAAGTATGCAATTTTTTTACAATGTTTTCTTATGACAATATCACGTAAAAATATCGCCCGTAAACTGACTTTACAGACAACCATTTTTAAAATTCAAATTATCGCCTATTGTTTTTAGCGGGGTCTGGGGGCCCCTTGTAACCTCGGGGCCCTGGGCTGCAGCCCAAGTAGCCCTTAGGTAGATCCGGCCCTGGGTGTAAACATAATATGTTTATACCCGTACAGATCGTTGTTTGTTTTTATATTATAAAAACAAACAATTATTGGGACCATCAAAGGAATACTATGTATGAGAATATTTTTATACCTTCATAAATAATGCTGATCTGAGATTTGTTATATATGTCACCGTAAAATTGTAAAAACCGTTAGATGGTAATATTACTAGAGATATTATAAAATGTTGACAGATGGTCAAATTAAAATTTTTTCTTACAATTTTACACGTTATTTTTCGTTATATTGTAATATGTAACGTGCAGATTGATAAGTGCTTCGCGCCGCCATATTTGTTTGTTTTTTCATAATAATAATTATAACGAAAAATAATGCGTACAATTTTATTTGACAATCTGTCGGCTTTTTTATAATATCTCTAGTAATATTACAATCTAACGGTTTTTACAATTTTACGGTGATATATATATCGAGAATTAAAAACATTAACTATCATTTCCTTAGAAAATAAACTGACCAAGTGCTAGTCGGCCTCGCGTACGAAGCGTTCCGTACAAAACGGCAAAAAAATCATATTTGCTGTATGGTAACCCCCATTAAATATTTTTTTATTCTGTTTTTTGTTATAGCAAAAACAGAAATACATCATCTGTGAATATTTCAACTGTGTAGCTATCACGGTTAAGTGTTAACTGGTGACAGACGGACGGACGGATAGACGGACAGACGGACGACGGACAGACAGATAAACAGACAGACAGCGAAGTTTTAGTAAGAGGGTTCGGTTTTTAAACAATGAGCACGGGACCTTAATCAAAATGACGATTGCAGAGGGAAATTAGGAAGTAATATGTTCTATAATATTATGTAATCTATAAATATAAATGCAAAACTTGGTCAAAACGCTATAACTAGCTTTTATGTGACAACATAGACCTCTAGTTTCTGCCCTAAGTCACCAGTAGCACAGGGGCGATACACTCTACAAATGACAGCTCTAGCACCGGCGAATGTCAGCCGTGTTGACGTAAGCCTAAGGTTGACACCGAAAAAATATTAAACGTCGCGTCAGATAAATCTATATAAATAATAAGAAATTATAAGTCAAAGCAGGAAACGACTAGCGGCCAGCCCCGTGAACGCATTAAGTCCTGGTTGGAAAAAACTCACGTCCCGCTCGCAGCGCGCACGCCCTACATACGTCTAGCTACGCACACATAACTGCGATCTGTCAATCCTATAAGTCTATAGAATGGCGGTTCTTCACGTTAGTAATATAATATATTCTTTGCAAAGATTTCAATAGTCAAGATAGGCTATAACGTATATTTGACATAACAAATCTTCATAAAATAAAAAGATACGCCATCTTGGTTTTTATCATACATCAAATGTCAGCCATCTTATTTTCACCTTACTTCAAATGTCAAAATGCACCCAAAAATTTCAAAAGTGGGGCCATTTAACTGGAGACACCGTTGACTAACATGCCTCGTCTATAATTATATATATCACCGTAAAATTGTAAAAACCGTTAGATTGTAATAAAACAAGTGAAATTGTAAAATGTTGGTAGACTTTCGACGCGAATATACGGAATAGCTTATTCGGAAGTTTTGTCGCTGCTCGCTTTATACTGAACGACAGAGACAAAACTTCCGGATAAGTATTTGTCACTTATTAGGTGATTGTGAAGAAGCAGGTCTAAAAAGGCCGTTTTGGCAATTCATTTTCAATTCTTGTTATGAACTGTATGAAAGATGACAGCGATCGTAAAATGGCCACTTGAATTCATATGCAGAAATTGGCTGAAATGAATTCATTTGACAGCTTTACAAGCAGAATTGTATTTTGTGTCAAATAGTAATATTGCGATGATATTGCGCAAGTGGCCTTTTTAGACCCGCAGGTCTTTAGATTGAATAATAATATTATAAATCTAAACGACGAATTCTACTAGTAAATTACTATAAATGTGAAACTTTATGAGGATGGATGGATGGATGTATGTATTAGTGGATGAATGCATGGATGTATTGATGTTTGTTGCACTTTTACCCAAAAACTACTCAAATTTCGATGAAATTTCGTATGATAGTAGTTTAGACTGGAATCTGAATTAAAATCTGGATTAAAACAATACTTTACTTTAAAAATACAATTTTCCCGTGTGATACTTTTTACTACCGTACTATAGGGATGGGCGTTGAATGAACGAACTGTTTTATTAAACTGTTTATTTGTCATGAACGGGTAAACTAGTTTAGCGTCTACTGATAAACTAGTCTATGCGTGAACGGTTGCCATATGCCGGAACGGTGCGTGCGACAGAGACCGTTCGCCGCGACGCGACGAACGGTCTCTGTCGCACGACGGACGGGCGCGGGGAACGACGACTCGGCACGAGCAATACGTCTATCTCTGTTCTTTACAGTAATGAACCTGCCTGCCTGCTAGTCCTAAGCCTGGAAAAAGTATGAAGGGAAGTTCATTTCCACCGCTCACAGATTAAACCGTTTCGTCGTTCGTCGTCATGACTGGTCGCGTCGATCAGCAAACGACAACAAGTTTGTCAAAACAGTTAATGCTGAAAGTCGTTCATTCAACAAAACTAACTGTCATAGTTTATTGCTCAGTTCAGTATTCGTCGAACACGTTAACTAGTCGAAAAAAAAACTGTTTTTTCAACTAGTTTACGATGAACGATAAACGGTCTCGTTTCGTTGATCGAAAAAGCGTCGACGACCCACCACTACCGTACTACATTTTTTTTAAACCGTAATAAACATAGACTGCGACCCTTTTTGTATAGATACGTAATTAATAATTATGCAACTCACTTAAATAAGGGTTATCTAATTAAATCGGACAGTAATTGTTACGTATAATTTGTCCCACTGATTTGTCTATTCCTTATTTAAAAAATTAATTAACATTTCGTAAGAGACCAGCAATTTTGCTGCGATCAACCGGCAACGCACTGTAATGAAAAAACTATTGTGTAAAGCAAGGCGTACACCTGTCGAGTTGTAATTAACTTCTTCTGTTATGATTAAAATTTGAATGTCTAAACGCTAAGTGCAAAATTATTCATCATCATTAACTATAGTGGAAGGAAAACGTATACGAGACTCTTGTCTCTCCTCAATTTTCCAGAAAGATTATTATCCAAATTAAAAATACAAACGGGCTTCATGCAACCGCGACCTGTGGCCAGCTACATCAGGTTGACTCGCTTTTTCATGGAAAGCAATACCTCTCTCGCTATACATAATATATAGCTAGTTAGCTAGTAGCGGCAACTCAAAATATATATGACAATGTAGTTGACTACACGTAATATATTTAATTTAATTTATATTATTCAAAAGTTGATTACTTGATAAATGTAAAAAAAAAATGTGTAGTTTTATATGAGATAGGTACATCTAAAAATTACAAAAAAAAGATTAAATGTTATTTGCTAGGTACCGATTTCAAAATTTAGAAGATTGAGTAGAGAAATGGTAAAATTTAAAGGGAATTATTTAGGGAATAAGTTTCATACTTTTTTGCGTATTTTTACTTTGGAAGTCGGTTTAATTTTTTGTTTAAAAATAATGTATAGAGCGTTATCATGAGAGTCACAAAATTCTGTAAACAAATTGCTGTACCTTTACAAATATTGATTTATAATCAATATTTTTAAGCTGAAAAATACACCTGAAGTTTATGATTATAAACTAGACGACGAATTTTTTTATTGCCTTAATGTATTCATTATAGGCAATAAAAAATTAGTTGTCTAGCTTTTAATCATAAACTTCAGGTGTATTTTTCAGCTTAGTGTAATCTAACTTTAATGGGATGTAATAATTACCGCCGTTAGTTACGTAGACTATGATGGGACAAAGATTTATATTGTTAGATAAGCCATAATCTTAGTAAAGTGGAATACCTAATTAGTTTAGTGGTAGACAAAAATGGACTACATAGTTGCGATAGACTGCAGATTAGAGAAGTAACTAGTATATACACTGTGATATATACGCATACGCTGCGTAAATTAATTTTATATTTGTGTAATGTTTGCATAGTTTAAATAAAGTTAATCTCTATCCGGGTAAATATGTAATTTTCCAAGGGAACACTACTTTTTCAGGCAAAAGTAACCTTTGTGTTAATCCCGTTGAGGTGTTAAAGGCTCCATGGTTTCTTCCAAGTTTCATCAAGATCCGTTGAATCCTTTTTGCGTTAAACCGTAACAAGCATATAACCATCCATCAACTTTCACATTCATAATAGCAGTAAGATAATTAAAATTCATTTTTGAATATATTAGATGAGTAACAGTGAGCTAATGGGAGTTGTCTCCTGTAGAGAAACTGCTGTAAGCCTTTTTGTACAGTTCCTTGTCTTATTATTGTTATGTGTTTTTAGAATGAGTGAAAATAATTTTTTATTATTCTATTTTAATCTACAGAAAAAATGTTCGTTTTTAGGGCACATCTAACATTTTTAAGTCTTTGTAATCGGACGTTAATTTTCCGCTGCCTGGCTGATTGTTCTGTTCTTCAGTCCGGTAGCGCTCTACTTGTTGTCTCTAATCGTTATATAATCTTTAATTACTCGATGCAAATTATGTCATAATGAACGCATGTTTATAACACTACGATTTTATATCAAAATCTGACTTTGACTACTGTCTGAGTCACAAGATCCATTTCAGTGAATTTCTATTCAAGGGCACCGAAAATGATGATCTAGGGCTCATTCGATTCGTAATGACCTCTAGAAACTTTTTGAAACATTTTAAGAGGGGCTTGAAAAAATTGTAAAAGTTAACACAATTTAGTAAATTTAGTTATGTTCTTTAATGTTGTAGAACATTATTTTGTTCTTTCGTCAATAGTTTACGCAGCGTATGTGCTGAAAGACATTTTTTTTCTAGTAATAAATATAGCATTTATGAAACGAACCTTCCTGGTTCATTTCATAAAAGAGAGCGGACGGATCACCTGATGATAAGCAATTACCGCCGCCCAGCTGTAACTTCTCTGGTGTTGCGACCTGTGTTCCCAATTCTTAAATTCCCCGACCCCCCTTGGGCCTCCGGAAACCTCACTGACTCGGCGAAACACAACGCAAGCGTTATTACACGCTGGTTTTCTGTGAGGCCGTGGTATTTACCCGGTTGAGCCGGCCCATTCATAACGTGGCTCTCTCACATTGAAAATAACTTTATAGAATGTCATCGTCGCTTAGATGGAATTAAAAGCGTCGAACATGACCCTCAACATGACCAATCACATAGCGAGAACTTCCGAATGCAGTTTCGGTTTCGGTCGTAGTTTCAGCAGGCTTCCGCCGAAACCGAAACCAGGTTTTTTGCCGAAACTCGACCACTGAAACCGAATATTCGGTCGGCCACTAGAAGATAGCATTCAATTAAGGCCAAAATAGGAATCCACCGAGTGTCGAACTATAGCCATTTATACTAGACAACTTAAATACATACAATATTTCGAACTTAGTGAATAGTTACTAGTTAGTATGAATATTGTCGTTTGAATTTCCCAGCCCTAAGTTCCAGTAATCCAGTTACTGCGCTTATTACCTACTAGATGTTGCTCGCGACTTTGTGCGCGCAAAAGTTAATTTCGCAGTAACCGTACATTTTTCCGCGATAAAAAGTAGCCTATGTCCTTCCCCGTGGTCTGTACTACACTGTGCCAAATTTCATCAAATCGGTCCAGTAGTTTCGGAGCTTATTCAATGCAAACAATCTTTTCCTCTTTATTATTAGTATAGATATAGATAGAGCTCACGGGCGTAGCCAGGTTTTAGTGTAGGGGGGGGGGGGGGTCAAGTAAATAAAACGACAACGACGGGGGGGGGGGGGTCCAAGAATTCACTACCGACACAGGTACCGACGTTCAACTTTGACTATTGATATTTGTATTTTTTCGCATTACACTCTCTTCCAGGGTTTAAAGTTTAAAAATATTTTATTAGGCAAAGGAGTAAAAAACATTTGCTCGCTTTCTCGGTTTGAACTGAACACATTTAACATAAACACATACATATAAGTTGTACAAATTAGTATCAAAGTTCTCATTAACGCTGTTGATTATTTTTCTAAAATAACTTCAAAAAATCATCTTTCAGATATGGTTAATGGGACGGCAAAATATGTTAATTGGCCTGGGACGCAAAAATTCTAAATACGCCTCTGTATATTGGTCAGATCTCTGTATTATTTATTATATACCAGCCGGCCCATTTCGGGGGGCGGGGGGGTTTGAACCCCCTAAACCACCCCCTGGCTACGCCCATGATAGAGCTAGATGCCGCCGAAAAAGGAGGTTATCGCGATGACTATTAAAGATCGCTATGGACCCATATCTAGGGTGCTGTCCATTTTGTAGGGTTTTAAGTATTACCATGTACCTACTGAAAAAGTAAATAGCGCATACTACAATATCAGTATTTTTATATCTGGGGGCACGGCAGTGCCCCCGCCAAGTCGAGCGCGAAGCAAACACTGCCGTACCATCCTTTACTGGAACCATTTCGCCGCATTTTCAGGCCCCTATTTGAGAACCTCTGGATAAGACCAGAACGCAGAAATTTTCGTCATCCAGTAAGCTATAATCACATACTTAAAATCCAAAATTTCAGGTATGTAGGTTATGTAGTTCCGAAGTTAAGCGAAAGCAAAGTTTCGCATTTACGACACTCACTCACTCACTCATGATCATCAGAATAGAACTAGTACTTCCCATAAACTCAGAGAGCTGAAATTTGGTACAGAGTTAGGGTTTAATGGCCACATAAAGGGAAAACTATAAAAACTAGAATAATCGATCTGGGGGCACGGCAGTGCCCCCGCCAAGTCGAGCGCGAAGCAAACACTGCCGTACCATTATTTACTCGAACCATTTCGCCGCATTTTCAGGCCCCTATTTAAGAACCTCTGGATAAGACCAAAACGCAGAAATTTTCGTCATCCAGTAAGCTACAATCACATACTTAAAATCCAAAATTTTAAGTCTGTAGGTCATTTAGTTCCGAAGTTAAGCGAAAGCAAAATTTCGCATTTATGACACTCAGTCACTCACTCATGATCATCAAAATAGAACTAGTACTTCCCATAAACTCAGAGAGCTGAAATTTGGTAGAGAGTTAGGGTTTAATAGCCACATAAAGGGAAAACTATAAAAACTAGGATAATCGAAGATCTGGAGTACCTGGTGACCCTGATTAGAAAACACAAGAGCCCATTAGAGATATGGTAATGCCTTCTTCTACTATTGTTACATAAAAAAAATCGACTGTCATTGCAAAAATCCAGCGAAATGGGACACATCTTCTAATTTAATCTAGCCCGTAGTGTCCCACTGCTGGGCGAATGCCTCCCCTTCTACTTTTAATACGCATATAAATAAAATAAAAGGAAAACTCTGGATAAGACTAGACTGGCTTTTATACTTATACTTACAAGTTTACAAGAAGAAATAGTCGAACAATTAACTTTATTCTACTCGGACATTATACAAATTAAATAAACAAATTACACTAAAATCTAGTAAAATAAATCAATATGCCCACGTTTCTACAAAAAGAAGTGAAATCCCACCAAAAACATTCTGTAAAAAACTAGCCAAGTCTCGATGGAGCTGCTTGTTTATCTCTAAAAAGTAATGAAATCTAGACAAAGTCGTGCCAAGTCTAAGGATCCTTACTGCGATTTATTTATTATTATAGTTAATGTTGTGACTTGGCCGTTGAAGAGTACACAAGGGTACAAAAGGGACTCCATGACACCATTGCTCCAATACATGTGTTATACAATCAACAACAGCCTAAAATAAGACACTAGCGTCCAATTACCAATACCAGTATGGGCTATTATCTCGCTTGACAAACATAGGTAGTTACAACAGAATCTGATATAACATTACGTGTAAACAAAATTGACTTGTAACGTATAAAGAATTTTCAACGGCCAAGTCACACAACATTAACTATAATAATAAAGAAATCGCAGTAAGGAACCTTAGACTTGGCACGACTTTGTCTAGATTTCATTACTTTTTAGAGATAAACAAGCAGCTCCATCGAGACTTGGCTAGTTTTTTACAGAATGTTTTTGGTGGGATCTATTATAGGCTTAAGACTATCATGTCTACACATAGAATAATTTAGGAGTCGCGCAGAGAAAGAATGAAGTCTAAATTAGTTCAAATAATAAAGGTTTCTAGGCCTGAACTGTGTTGAGAGCCACTGGAAAGCGTCAATGGTTTCGTTTTCTATAAATATAGTACCTTCACGATATTCTCTCATCCACAAACCAAACTCCACGATGTCACAACGTCTTCTAAGCACAACGGTAGTTTTTACTTTTTTTCCTGGAGTGTGAGTGAAAGTGTTTGTGAGAATCAATTTGATAGAAAATTGATTAAATCGTGAAGAGCTAAACTAAACTAATTCAGTGCGATTATATTATTTTGATATAATTGATTGTTTTGCGAAAAATTGTTTTGAAAATCAATTTTATGCTTTAGTGATAGCTGATAGGCTCGCCGCTCGCGATAATCAAATCGTTTACAAGTGTATGTGTTTATATGTATGTCAATGCTTTTTTTAAAGACGATCCTGTAGTGATAGTCGGGCGAAGTTTTCATAGTTTTTTTGTGTGCTGATAACAATATAAAACCTATTCAGTAAATCCCAAAGCCCTTAAGCTCTAAATAAATTGTTATAGTGTGAGCAGACTAATATTCTATATAGTACTGTGCGTTAATCCATAGCTTTTATATTAACGACCTCTGTGGCATAGTGGTTAGCGCGTCGGCACTCAAGCCGGAGGTCGCAGGTTCGAATCCCAGCGAAGGAACAAAAAAGTTTTCCGTGGTCCTGGATATTGGATGTATTAAATATTATGTGTATAATATAATAAAAATGTAATATGTATAGTATAAATGTACTTCCCGTTGCCTGGTCCCCGTAAAACAAGTTCTTCGTATACTTACCACGGGGCCAGATTTTTGTGCTATAGAAGCGTCCATATTTATTTTTATTATATATTTTTTTTATCAATAACAAAACCTCACCAATATCCTGCACGGTACGAGTATTACATATCTGATAAACACCTTTTGAACTACTACCAAGTAGAAATTTTAAACGGACCACCTCCATAATACCCAATAAATTTCAGAATTGGCTCTGGTGTGTGCTGGTGCTCCATGCACCGTTATGGAGGCCGACCTCGTCCGCAGTCCGCACGCCGCCTGGCGAACCCTCCACCATCGAGGCCCAGGCCAAGTTTTTCCAGTAAGTCCCTGACTTTTTACTTATTCACTTAAACTCGTTAAACTATACTCGTTACAAATTTTATTCCAACTTGTAAATCACAAACGTTGTCTTATCAACTTAACACAGCAACAGCTTTCATAGAACATTCCAAATCAATTCAAATTTGAAAATTTTGATGTCATCTTCAACGGCCCACAATTTTTCCAATCGTAGACACACCGTATGTTAACGTTAATAATAATTTAATATTATGTTCTTTGCTGTGTGCTTAGGTATAGTAGTGCAATCAAAACAAAACTTACTATAGTGTTCGTCTTTCTTTAATATGTGATCTCGAGTAGGTACTGTTTTTTTATAAGAATTTTGTGATTATGGAAATTTAATTTACCTAAATAGTTCCAAAATCCAAATGCACTAACAGTTATTAGGGAACGAAGAAGTTAATGATGATAATTATCTAATATCTGCCTACTATTAACCATTTAAAAACCTTTGCTTGTTTTCTAAGTTTAATATAATACTGTTGTACTTCCAGATCAGCCTTTATTGCGTGTATTTAAAGAACAGTTTCGTAAATCAAACATACATTTTTATACAAATAAATAAAATCGAAGTGTCTGTTTGCAATTTCAAATTAACAGGTTTGCACTGAACGCATATACGGTACCTACACCAATATTTTTTTAAAATGTTTCTCTGTATGTTTTTCTGTCTGTCTGTCTGTTTATCCCGGCTAATCTCTGAATCGGCCTCACAGATTTTGAGCGGACTTTCACTGACAGATATGTGATATTGTATGGATACTTCTACGCGAACGAAATTGCAGGCGCCAGCTAGTAATAGTGGTGCAATTTTTATTGGCGATAGTGCTCTTACTTATAAGGCGAAAGGTATTAAAATGTTTGCACAATTTATCACATTCGTCTTGATATCTTGATTTGACCGAAAATTACTGAATATTACCAAAGTTTTTGCAATTAATGTATTAACAAAAGCCAAGTCAAGGCAAAATTTTTAAACAATTTGCTTAATAATTATGCTGTTGTTTTTTTCAATATGATATCAATTCAAATAATTACAATCTGTACACTTTTTAATGTATTATCAGGAATCTATTTCATAAGCAGGTTGGCTATTGTCATAATTTATTCGTATTGTGTTATTACTTAACAAACGTACATATCATTGGCAATTGTATTGAGACTGCATGCCGTCATTATAAAATACAAATTATGAGAACACTCTACTTGCTTATGAATTAGTTTCTGTGATAGTATATCATAGATAGTAGATGCCAATCAATACTTTTAGATTAAGGCTTGTACGAGTAAGTGTTATCAGAAGAAACGGAGCCAAATCATAGTAGTCGACCTTTGTTTTTACTGCTTGTCAATTTCTTTTTCCAGAATATATTTAATTAAATTCTTAAAAGTAAATATAAGACATTGTTTACTTTATAGGGATTTTTTCTCGGTTCAGTTGAGCCCATACAAGATAGAGTTTGGTCACGTATGCGAGGACCCCAACACTTGGGAGCAGCGCTACGAGAAGAAAGACTTTGAGAACCACAGGGACATGGGCAAAGTACTGTCATCTCGCTTCCTCCTCTAACATTCCTCTTTCTTTCTCTGTCGCGCTTGGTAAAGGTATAGGCATTTGCCCACGTCGGAGGACTTCGACCAGGGGCACCGGCTGGGCAGCGAGCGCCACTTCGTGGAGAGGCATGAGCGGTCCCGCCCAGCTTCTGGCCTCTTCTCTGCTAAAGTACGCTTCTGCTTTTCTTTCTTCTCTCTTCTGTTTTATAATTTTTTATGTATTTATTAATTTCACACTTGTGCTTCAAGCCTCACGGGCTACTACAGCCTACAGGTGTCTTCGTGTGAAATCGTCTTGCAATAATTTTGTTACATATAAATTAATTTAAACTTAGAGTAAATAAATAAGTTAAGGGACTTTTTATCACTAAACTTTTTTGACTAGATTTTTTGGACTTTTTTATTGATGAGTTGTGACTAAAATCTGTTCAGCTTCATTAACAATTTGTCTGCTTAAACATTGGGATTGATAAACTTTCCAGGCTTAAGTTTTCTTTTTTTCCACTAAAATAATCTATTTGTTTTCATTTGAATTCATTACTAACATAAAAGTCTTAATATTACATTTAATTTCACCAGGTACGATGGGGTGACAAAAAAGGCGGATACGGAGAGCATTACTGGGATTTAAACCATGCTGGAAATGCTCATAATCATGGTGATGATGGTTATGATGATGATGATGGTTCTTATCACGAAGACACTCATGATGCTTATGACGAACCCAGTGAACAATCGCCTAACTATGACACCGAGTACACGCCAGAAGAGAACAGTCTGGAAGAGAATAATAGAGCGAAAAGAGCTCATACAAGACACTCAGTAGAAACACAGAGACAGGAGAAAGTTTACGGAGAGGAAGCCAGGCCTACACAACGGGAAAAAGTTTACGAAGAGGAACGAAGGCCTGCACGACAGAAAAAAGTATACGAAGAGGAATCAAATCCTACACGTCAGGAAAAAACACACGAAGGGGAAGGAAGGCCTACACGTCAGGAAAAAGTATACGAAGAGGAATCGAATCCTATACAACAGGAAAGAATATACGAAGAGGCACGAAGACCAAGACGACCCAAGACACGTAAAAATAGAAAACAATACAAAGTGAATGAAGAAGAGGAAGATAATTACCAAACTACGACACATAAACCAATAGTAGTAGACAATAATGAAGAAGATATACCAAAGACAAAGGATAAAAAAGAGAAAAATGATGTGGTATTAGTTATAGATCATCGCGATAAAGTACAGCCAAAGGAAACAACTACGAAAATACCAGAAAGGAAGAGTTATGTACCATATGAGGGTGGAGCTGGGGTGAGACAACATTACCACTCAGAGGCAACTGCAGCAGCCTCCGTACCACGGCTTTTCTTAGAACCATCGACTGGTCACATCGTCGATAGAGCTACGGGACAGGCGTACGTGTTGCAACCTGTAGCACAGAATGTCCACTACAATTAGTTTAGTTATAAGACATTTCAGCATTTATTAGTTAGTGATTATTATTTATTGATTAAACGACTGCATTTCTAAAATAATTTATTTATTTTATATATCCTAAAATTTATTTCTTTTCTCATGATAACTACATTTGTTATTTGGATCTCCTTGATATTTTGAAGCATTGGATAAAACAATAGGTCCTTTACAGTCTTGGTACTACTACAATAGCCATAACAAACTAACGCTTTCGCAGAATAGTCAGCTGCGCTGTATTGTAAGTTGTAACAAGTATTTTGAGTTTCGAATAAGGGTCAAGAGTTCCCACATTATCTTATCAACACGTCACGTCTGTCACGTCACACGTATCCGTTATGCGGGTCTTGTTTGTTACCTTAGATGGGGGACAACAATAATAATTATTTTATCATGTGATTTTGTTTGTCCCTTGGCTATCATCGTTTTTCTATGGAAATGACAGACCATGTAAGGTGATGTTCTATGGAAGACGATAGATTTCCGAAAGATATAAAGAACGTAATTGTACTGATGAGATTTCCTTTCAAGCTAAGCCACCAAAAACGTACTTAGGTACTTATTATTATAAAATATGAATTTAATAAATTTACTTTCATAGAGGCATTATGTTTATTTATTATAAGAACGTATAACTGCTTTCTTTTTTTGGAAGTCGGTTAAAAAACCCGAATTCATTAATGTTCTTTCTTCGTTAGACGCGTGCTCCACTTTTTGTGTCCCTTTTTATTGACCCAATCTTATGAGATGGGGGAACCCCAAGGCATAATAACGATAAGAATTTATAACTAAGCACCTATTCGTTTTTTGCATATGTCACAAAGCATAGGAAAATGAAATAAAGAGTACCATTAAGGTAAAAAGCAAAATTAATATCGATGATATTTTCCAGTAGTTTAAGTACTACTGGAAGAAAGATAGCACTTCTCCAAGTGTAAATCAGAGCTTTCTCCGTGTTTATTAATAACAATGGCTATCCGATATTACTTCTTGGTTTATGTGGTATTAACTACTCCAGTGCAAGTGTTACAGTAAGACCAAAAGTAGTAAGTTTTTTTATACATAACTACATAAGGTTGATTGACCTACCTAAATTGGAACAAAAGGATAATTTTACCTAAATTGAAATTTGGTTCAATTATTATTATAGTATTATAAAATCAAACGGTCATAAATATAGCTTTGAGATCACCAATAGCTTCCGTGACTCAGCTGTCTTTCGCGCATTAACAATATGCAAATAAAAGGTCATTCTTTGAACTGCCCTTACTCCTTTCCCACGTAAGAAAGTGGTCAAACTGGTTTTGGCCGGAGCCCTTTTGCAAAAAGGACAAAGGACAGTTGGGTCTTCCTCGGCCATAGCTATTGTCCATAACCTGTTTGACTGGATTAGTCCTGAGAAAATTTTTGCAAAGACATTAAATAACGTCGCCATTATTAAAACATAGAGGTCTATAATCTTCTAAGTTTTCTACAAGTCACATAATATTTTTCTGCAGTAGTGTGTAATTTAGCTAGAGAATTATTGTATCAGTACTTGTGGTTAGACCACGAGAGAAAATATTATTATTAGTATTATGCTTATTACACGCAGCACGACCGCGACGCGACGCGGCACGCATTTTTCAAAATACTCGGTGTGCTGACTCCTAAAGTGGTCATTTCATACGACGCGACTCGACAATGCCTGAATATTTTATATCACTGCACGCCGCGTAGCGTCTCGTGGTAAACATTCCTTTTAAGTCAATTAAAACAAGATGCCTTGGATTGGAGCCGTTTTATTTATAACTACACTAGCTTTTGCCCGCGGCTCCGCCCGCGAGAAATGGGGTTTTTGGCCACTTACGACTGTACTCTAAGTTAAATCTGTATCTTCCTTATCTTACGTTCTCTATTTAATTACTAATTGTTTGTCCGAAGCACCATCATTCCATATTTCATTTCAATGGTTTAAACACTTAAGCCATGAAAGACATTAAAAAAATATACACAATAGTACATTATCCCTCGGGAACAATATTATATATCTTTTTGGGATAAAAAGTAAAAATACACAAAAAAGTATGAAATAAAACTTAATCTCTAAATAATTCCCCTTTCAAATTCGGCTAAAATTTTTACTATTTCTCTACTCAATCTTATTAATTTTGAAATCGATACCAGCCCAAACAATATTCTACAATATTTTATAGAACTTACGTTCATATTTGCTGGTACCGACTTCAAAATTAATAAGATTGAGTAGAGAAATAGTAAAAATTTTAGCCGAATTTGAAAGGGGAATTATTTAGAGATTAAGTTTTAGTTCATACTTTTTTGTGTATTTTTACTTTGGAAGTCGGTTTAATTTTTTTTTTAAAAATAATAATTTCACCCTTTTTAGAGATATATTTTCTTAAGTTATTATTAATACGTCTTAAGAACGTCTAAACTAAACGATCGAATGTATAATTGAATACGCGCCAAGCTTCCATAAAATATTGCTATTAAGATGATGATGATGATTACTGTAAGTTATAAAGTGGCATATGCTTGCAGTTCATTAAACAATACCGAAATTTCCAAACGCATATCTTTAAAGACTGAGGAGTTCTGTACAGTGCTTTTGGATCCAGGGTATACCTTGGTACAATATCTTATTTTTTGGTAGCATATGCTTGTGTTACTTCATTAAAAGTCAAAATCACTATATGTGTGGATATAAATTTCGAGGAGTTCCCTCGATTCCTCATGGATCGCATCATCAGGTTCCCACTTTAGTGACTAAAGGACCAATTTCGAACTAAACCCTTTTCAACAACAAAAGAATTTTGCAAATAGGTCCATAAACGGCAGAGTGATGTTCAAAGATATCCGTGTTAGTGTAAAATACTATGAGAAATACCTTTTATATCATCATAATCTGATGATGTATGGTGTGATAGTGGTGATGATGATGATGATGATGCTGACAGGGTGGCATATGCTTGCAGTTCTTTAAACAACGCCGAAATTCCCAAACATGTATCTATAAGGAGCCAGGAGTTCTGTTCTGTACTTTTGGATCCAGGGTATACCTTGGAGCAAAATCTTACTTTTTGGTAGCATATACTTGAACTACTTTAGAAAAAGTCAAAATCACCATATGTGTCCATATAAATTTCGAGGAGTTCCCTCGATTCCTCATGGATCCCATCATCAGGTCACCACTTTGATATCAAAAGGACCAATTTGGGATTACACCCTATACATCACAGAAAAAACTATGAAAATCGGTCCACAGGCGGCGGAGTAATCGTTGAACATACAAAAAAAAATAACCGCCTCCTTTTTTGGGAAGTCGGTTAAAAAGTACACTGCGCGTTTGTCCAAAGCATAAACCACTGCCATACCAAATTTCATTCAAATCAATTCAACCGTTTAGCAGTAAAAGACAATCAAAGTACACATAATAATAATACATTATCCCACGGGAACACCGCAAATTTTTGGGACAAAAAGTATCCTATGTCCTTTCCCAGGACTCAAAGTATCTCTGTACCAAATTTCATCAAAATCGGTTCAGCGGTTAAAGCGTGAAGAGGTAACAGACAGACAGACAGACAGACAGACAGACAGACAGACACACTTTCGCATTTATAATTTTATAATAATAATAATATATAATATATAATATTATTAGTATTAGTATATTAGTATATTAGTATATTAGTATATTAGTATATTAGTAATTAGTAATTAGTAATTAGTAATTAGTATGGACTATGGATTCTTAACAGTTATTTAATTCTAACGTGGTAACTTCTATTAAAAAATGTCAACCTGCACAATTATGTAAATATGACAATATAACGGTTGACAGAGCCACCCTTTTAAGATGGTCATGGACCACGAGGGGCCTCACAAGTGGTCCATTATAAGGGCACGCGACAGAAGAATGAAGATCCATCCCGCAGGGGCTTCTATTTATTTACCGTTATAATGTCATGCGAATTGCAACAGTAGACCATGGTTTGGAAAAAGATGTATATTTGGAGTACATTAATTTATAGTGTATTCGCGATAAGAAATCAGTGAAAATTGGCTTATTGGTTAATGTGACAGCGTCATTGGTATGTTTTGAATTTTTTGCGTATGATTGATTCACTGACTTCTTAACGCGAATAGACTATAGTTTTCTCAGCGAAAAATCAATTTGAATGATGTGCAAACTTTTCGAGTTCAACCTTTCAGATCCAAAAATCGTAAGTGAATTTTCGATATATTATTTTTCGATAAAGTTTCATAAAAACAAATTAAAAACTTTCAGTTATCACATAATTATATTATATAATTCAGTGAAATGTATTCTTGAGGTTATTTTATGATTATAAAATATTTATTATCGTGTTAATAATACTCCTACAGAAAGTGCAATGCATGTCAACTGTTAAATTTGCAAAAAGGGTCATTCTTTGAACTGTCCTTTCCCACGTAAGAAAGTGGACAGACCGGTTCCGTCGACCCTTTGACAATGTACAAAGGGACAGTATTAGACAATGGACAGTTGGGTCCATAGATTATACAGATATATACTAGGTTGGGTCTTCCGCGTCCGTCTGCAAACCTGTCTGACCAGTTTACATGAGAAAATTCCGCAAAGGGTTAATTACAAATTTGATTTGTTGATTGGTACAAAGGAAATGGTTTACGTACTTTATTACAAATATTATTTTAATATTTGAATACTAGTAACTACTCCCCATGACATTTCTAATGCACGGCGATATTGTAACTTTTTTACCGAGTTTATATATTTACTATATATAGTTTATATGTTAATGGTAAGAGTTCTAAAAAGTTTTTTTTTAATTGCGATATCAAGATTATTAGCAGTAGTCTATAATGAGCAAAGGCAGACCATTCCTAAGCATGTGTTGTGCCATTGTGTCGTTAGCTAAATGTTTGTTTTGTTTAAAAAAGAAAAACTTACAATATGTAATAAAACGACAGTAAATGTATATTGTTTAGCAATCATGTTCGACAACTTTTACTTTATGCGGACGATATGAAAATATATAAAATATAATCAGTAACATTAAATGTTTACTGCAAAGTGGCCTTTAAAGATTTAAGGAATACTGATTACGACAAAACTTTAATTAAACGTACCTATCTAAATCTTTTTTCTCAACATTTACTAAATAAGTATACGCTAAAAATCTATTCGAAATAAACGCATCACAATCAGAACATAGGAAAACTGCAAAATTAACAGCATAATAATAATTATACAATCTTATATAATTATGCTTTATAACATCTAGGTAATATTTTTCGACGCTAAGCATTTGAGAGTTCGTCTGTTTTTGTTCAATTAAAGTTATCAAAATAATTATTGTTCATTCGTACTTACTGGCCACGTACTCACGTACTTGGAGTATAAGCCACAAGCATAAACCCACAATATTAAAATTTTAAAATTTTAAAATAACTTTTTAAATGTAAAATATTTTGTATTAAATATTTTGAAAATAATATTTGACAGAATAACTTTAGGGTTGGTTATGGACCACGGGGGGCTGAACAAGTGGTCCATTGTAAAGGCACGCGACTGAGAAGATTCATCTGTCTGTTTACCATGAACATTATGTTTTTGAAAGCGCGCACTTTTTGAGATAGAGAAGTTCAATTTTGCATCGCTATCTTAAAAAATAGTCTTGCTGTAAATTGACGTTTAATATTAAATCCCTTAAGTACTAATAAAAATATTTGCTCAGTGTGTAAGTTATACAAATAAAGTTGCCCAGAAAGTAGCGCTAACAAAAAAACGTAAGCAAAATGGCGACCGCTGGCATTAAATAAGCAAAATGTCGGATTATCTTAGCAGTATTGAAGTTAGCAAACGTGTCCTAGCCGATAACCTGTTTTATTTCTTTAGCGCTAGCAAGCGCTAACAGGCGCTTTTTTCTGCAGAACACAGCGACAGCGACTTTTCCGACGTATCAAACGACGTAAATGTGCTATTTTCATTTTTGTAATTCACGAGCCATGGCATAACTGAGAATGTAGATATATTAAATACCTAGCTTTTGGCGGCGTTTGTGAGACTGCGGACTATATTTTTATCCGAATTATAAAATGTATTAATAAATAATAAATAAATAAATGCATAAATAAATTTCCATAATTTACTGAAAAATAACATGATTAATATTTCCTAACTCACACTACGCAATTGTACCCTTGCACTGTCATACGCAAATATTTTTTTTTTATTACATAGGTAGCCAGCACTAATATTCTTCAATGGTATTTGGGACGTTTCACGCCAACCGTTACAATACCAAGTTCGAAATGCAAAAAGGGTCATTCTTTGAACTGTCCTTTCCCACGTAAGAAAGTGGACAGACCGGTTCGGTCGACCTTTTGACAATGTACAAAGGGACAGTATTAGACAATGGGCAGTTGGGTCTTCCGCGTCCGTCTGTCAACCTGTCTGACCAGTTTGCATGAGAAAATTCCGCAAAAGGACTAGCACGTAATTAAAAATAGCGGATGATGGTGACTGGAATTCTATGAAAGGACAGACACAAGATTTGGATATTTATATTTAAAATGTTGTAAATGTCAAAAAGATAACTATTTCTCTACTCAATCATCTTAATTTTGAAGTCGGTACCAGCAAATGAACGTGAGTAGAGAAATAGTTAAAATTTAAGCCGAATTTAAAAGGGGACTTATTTAGAAAATAAATTTTATTTCATACATTTTTGTGAATTTTTACTTTGGAAGTCGGTTTAATTTTTTGTTTAAAAATAATAATTTCACCCTTTTTAGTGATATATTTTGTTCATTTATTATTAATTCATCTTAAGAACGTCTAAAATAAACGATCGAGTGTATAATTGAATACGCGCTAAGCTTACATTAGGTATTGTTAATAAGATGATGATGATTACTGTTAGTTACAAAGTGGCATATGCTTGCAGTTATTTAAACAATGCCGAAATTTCCAAACGCATATCTTTAAAGACTGAGGAGTTCTGTTCAGTACTTTTGGATCCAGGGTATATCTTGGTACAAAATCTTATTTTCTGGTAGCATATGCTTGTGTTACTTCAGAAAAAGTCAAAATCACCATATGTGTCCATATAAATTTCGAGGAGTTCCCTCGATTCCTCATGGATCCCATCATCAAGTCACCACTTTTTTGAAAACGGAATTTTGAAACCAACTTGTAATTATACCCTTTACATCGAAAAAAGAATTTTGAAAATCGGTCCACAGACGGCGGAATTATCGTTGAACATACAAAAAAATATATATATAAAAGACGAAAAAATATACTCGTATAAAGTTCGGTAAAATCAATTTCGGATATTTTGGGCAAATGATCTATTGCTTAAGTAAAGACGTTTAAGAGAAAAATAATTGTCATACTAGAAAAAAAATGTTTTCTTTATATGGGTGAGTTTGCGTTTTGCGGAGAGTCACCCACACCCATACATGAGATGATTTTTTACTTCGAGTATGACAATTATTTTTTTAACCGACTTCCAAAAAAGGAGACGGTTATACGTTCGGCTGTATGTGTGTGTTTTTTTGTATGTTCGCCGATTGCTTCGCCGTCTGTGAACCGATTTTCAAAACTATTTTTTTAGATTTGGTCCCGAGGTTGGTCCCATTTTCAAAAAAGTGGTGATCTGATGATGGGACCCATGAGGAGTCGAGGGAACTCCTCGAAATTTATATGGACACATATGGTGATTTTGAGTTTAAGAAGGGTAAGATTTTGCTCCAAGGTATACCCTAGATCCAAAAGTACAGGACAGAACTCCTGACTCCTTATAGATAGGTACATGTTTGGGGATTTCGGCGTTGTTTAGGTAAACAACTGCAAGCATATGCCACTATGTCAATAATTAGAGTAATCATCATCATCACCACCATCATCACACCATACATCATCACATTATGATACTTCTATTCTAATATATATAAATCTTCTATAGTAATTAGTAAAAGGTACTTCATAGTATTTTACACGGACATCGATATCTTTGAACATTACTCTGCTATTTATCTCCTATTTGCAAAATTATTTTGTTGTTGTAAAGGATATAATTCTAAATTAGTCCTTTAGTCACTAAAGTGGAAACCTGATGATGCGATGCATGAGGAATCGAGGGAACTTCTTTGAAATTTATATCGACACATAGTGATTTTGACTCTTACTGGAGTAACACAAGCTTATGCTACCAAAAAATAAGATGTACCAAGGTATACCCTGGATCCAAAAGCACTGAATAGAACTCCTCAGACCTTAAATAACTGCAAGCATATGCAGCTTTGTAACTTACAGTAATCATCATGATCTTATTAACAATACCTAATGTAAGCTAGGCGCGTATTCAATTACGGATTACCTATACCTACACTCGATCCATGGGCGTAGCCAGGGGGGTGGTTTAGGGGGTTCAAACCCCCCCCGAAATGGGCCGGCTGGTATATATAATACAGAGATCTGACCAATATACAGGCGTATTTAGAAATTTAGAACTTTGATACTAACCCCCCCCCCCCCCCCGTAGTCGTTTTATTTTCTTGAACCCCCCCCCCCCCCCCGAAACTTAAACCTGGCTACGCCCGTGACTCGATCAAATTTAAAATTAAGAAGATTGAGTAGAGAAATGGTTAAAATTTTAGCCAAATTTAAAAGGGAAATTATTTAGAAAATAAGTTTTATTTTATACTTTTTTGTGAATTTTTACTTTGGAAGTCGGTCGGGTTATGTTTAAAAATAATAATTGCCTAACCGTCTTTACATAAGCAGTGGATCATGTGCCCGAAGTAGGTATCCGTAATTGATTTTCGGAGACATTATATATGTCGCATCCGGTCATAAAGCAGAAACGGAACTACAAGTGCGCCATCTATAAGAAACGCGTTTGGCGCGCTTTGACAGAGTCTAGTCTGAAGTTCGTACAAGCGATATGGTGGGATGTGGTGGGGCCTACCGCGTTAGGAGTGATGACTTGAGCTACCACAAGACAGATCTCAGCCAGTCGTGGCGCGGGCAACCAGTCTAGGAACTGTCCATAGTTTCGTTTTAGAGCCTGTGTATATAAAAGTACAGTGTAGTAATAAAGTGTACCTAGTGAATGTTTAAATAATTGTGAATCCGAATAAACGAGTGATATTGTAAGTTTGTTACTTCTCTTTGCAAGATACACTCACTGTACCTATGTCTGAATGGAATAGATCCAAAATCATGAGCCCTCAGACGACATCAGAATTGGGATCTGATACCCAATGACGCGCCCTATTTGAAATGCAGCAGAACATGATGCTGCTCATTAACGCTATCAAATCGCCGACGACGACGCCTGTGATTGTTTTATCCGAAATCAACCCGGACCAGCCAGATGTGGACCCACAAGCTGGGTGTAATACGGCTGCAATCTGTTTAGGCGACCAACCGCCACAAGGTTCATGGTTATCACAAATAAACATTACTACCGAAATTAAGACGAGAAATAAGTTAGTACAAGAAGTAAAATCGTGTTCAAATTTAAAACGGCGACTTGACCCTGAAAATATATCAGAATCGCGATCAAGTCGTGCAAAAAAAATAGGGGCTTGTTCCGAAAAAGTGTGGGTAGTAAAAAAAAAAAGTGTAATCTAGCCCGCACAAAGGCTACAAAAAGTGATAATAATCATTGCGATTGATGTGGATCGAGTTTGGCAGTATGTACAACAAGGCAGCACGCCCATGCATACGGCGTAATTGTGAAACTACAGGACAGCAGTGAACTGAATGCTGCAAGGTGACCTTGTACCAATAACCCTTTGTTCGTGCCCACGAAGACGGGAAAGTAAGTAGTAAGGACAACAGGGACGTGATGACGACAACAGTGACGTGACGTCTATGGTGGTGACACGAGCGCGGTGGCGCATCAACTACAGGCTTTGGTTATCTATTTGGTGGTTTTGGTAAAAGGCGGTAGCCAACTTTTTATTCTCGCAATAATTTTTAAGACCTATTATACACTAGTGATTTATCTCGTGTTTCAAGTGTTCATGAAATTGCTTGCTTATATCTCAAAATAACCTTTACAATTTAGTGTTCAGTTGTTTTGCTATTTTGTTTTGTGATGTACAGATTGACGTTCGATTGGGTGATGCATAGCCACGCCAAGGGGACAACAAGCGGCGCTGCGTGATCGAGCAGCGGCAGGGTGAGCGGAGGCTACCTCCATGGTGGCAGTGCCAAATGGATGTGCATTGCGCTTCTTCTGGACTGGTCTATTCGCTTCACAATTATGCCAACTGGTTGTATTGAACGTTGCTTATTTTATTATAGGGTTCTAAATTATTCTGGATTTATAACCAAAGTATTATGAAAATGAAACAAAGTAAATGAGCAAAAATTAACGTAAACGTAAAAGTAAAAAAAAAAAAACGAGTACTCAGTACATACGACATACGTCTTACAGACTCATTATTATTACTGTTTGATTTACCAAAGCGTGATCTACGCTTGAATATAGCAGTAGGTACTAAAAAGCTAAATTATTTCTGGTATTAAAAATTATTATCGACATTCCATTTCGTGATATCACATTGAACTTTGTAATAAAATTACAAGTCATACGCGCGTACCTGCACGCGCAATTTGTAAACAACTCATTGCGAAAACAAAGACAGCCCTTATCAATTGCAGGATTTGCAGGTATTCCTGAAAAACAATAGCTGGTGCGTTGTATAAACAAAATCAGTTGACGTATACTTTACAAATGTTGTGTATGCGGTATTAGTTTGAAATGACTTCAATTAAATTTTACGGCTTCCCTACCTATTTAATATTGAAGTTCAACTTTGTAGTTGGTTTTTAATCATAGTACATAGTTTGTGAATAGTCTTATTTCTTATTTGGCGTTACTGCACACGTAGTGAGAGAAATTAATCATTGGTCAGTTTCAAAAGTGACTTTAAATAATGTCATGTATGTTGTTATTTATTCTGAAAGTGTCTAAAAGAACTGTTAGATGTTAACATGATAATAAGTTCTAAGACATTCGCGACTCGCGAGAAAACTTTTGTCAGCTTATGACATCGTTGTTATAAGCTGTAAAGGAACATTACATGTTTGTCTGTCTATTACTTTTTTTTTTTTAGACTAGGCGGATTGAAATGGTTAAAAGTACAAAAACAACATGATAATATTGTTTATGTGATAGGTTCATAAGCTTGCATCACTATAGGTTACGGAAATTATAGGAAATAATAGTTTGACAACAAAATGAAAAGAGATTAAAAGAAATAATTTGACGGTTTCAGAAGTTATGGTATGCAGTAAGCAGGTGCCTATGGCTGGTGTTGATGGTGATCGCGGCAGCACACGTTCAACGGTCCAGTGGCTGTGACTGAGGCGGATAAGAAAGCTCATCGGTGGACTTCGGTGAACTTCGGTGAACTTGGTTATCATGTAAAAGGTTGTAAACGCACTTGGAGGTCTTCTGGTATAGTAAGACTGTAAAAGGCTAAAAGCTTTTTTTTTCTCATTTAATCAGTTAGATTGTTGAAAGGAAATGAAATTAACTTTATTGCTCAATCAAATCTGACATTTTTATCTCAAAAAAATAAAGGAAATCCATTTTCTAGCTATCCCAGTTCTTGAGATATAACCTGGTGACAGACAGTCTTCGATTTTTCTGTTCCTTGGTAAAAACCCTTGAATACCGAACCCTAAAAAGAACGTAATTGTACATAGTTTGGACAATTTTTGTGCTGTTTTATTTTTGTGGACAGATCGATGCGACGCGACGCGACACGGCGTGACGCGACGCGACGCGACACGGCGTGACGCGACGCGACGAAGCGTAGCGGGTGGTGTGGGCCGTGCAACGGGGTGCCGTGGCAGCCAGGGATCTGCACTCTGTACTTCATTGAAGTATCGGATTTGGAACTAAAATTATTTGGTGAGCGTAATTGTTTATCTCGTGACTGTAGTGTAATGATTCGGTATAGTCTTTTAAATGAACCGATTTTAAAAGATCTAGTTTAGAAGAAACATTGATTGTTTTATACAGTAAACGAGATAATAAAATAGTTACAATAATACACGTTTTGAAAAGCAGTAAGGCGGAAGTAAATAGATTTTCGATTAGTGATTTTTACTAATTGAAATTATACGTAACGGACGTAATCAGACGGAATTAAAAAAAAAAAAAAAATGAGAGAAACCGTTATACACTAAAAGATGTAAATTCTAAGCGTACCTTTAAGTATGCGCAAGATAGTAAAGAGATGCCATCGGGTCATGTATTGGTCGAGGATGATAATGATTTGGTTAATGATGAACAAATTTAAGTTGTGATCAAGGGACGAGTAAAATCTCTTTCTACCGTACTGTGTTCAATCGTACAGTTATGTAGACGTATCCGGCAACTCGGATGGTGCACAATCCGAGGGTGCGCGGGGAGCGTGTAACTGACGGTGGTCGGGGTCTGTGAACTGTGTTCTATGACCATTGTGGCAGTGGTGTTAGAGATCTTACTGGTGAATTTGTGTTAAAGTACATTTTAAACATGATTTAAGTGACATGACCCAGGGTATCTTTGCTGTGTTTTGCGATTGTTTAGAATTTTATTTGTTTGGTTAAAGTAAATTGAAAGATTATTTGGGTGACTTTGTTTTGATAGAAAATAAAGAACGTAACCAAAGTAAATAAACGCAAAATTCAAAACCCGTTCGAAATTGAATGACTTTTACATGGATATCGTTATCTTTTGAAATCTTTAACAAACAGACACATTTACAGGTACGTTCATGATAGATTACGAAGAATGCCCGAAAGTCAGAGTACTTATAACTGACGAAGTTGAGGAGCTAAATAGTAGTGATTTTTTTTTTTTAGAGAGTAATAATTAAGTTTACAAGTTGATAGACCGTACCAGGGGTTGTCGTGTAGCCGTAGCTCGTTAAAAATCGGTTTCAACTTTTAGTTGACTACCGTGAGTACGCGGTAAGCAGTCAACTCTGGCGGAGGTCGGGTTTCATTCGAAACCAGGAAGCCCAAGGTTTGGTAGAATGAGAGATGTGATCGCTGATCACGGGGCTGTATGATATCAATTGTAAGACTTAATTGCGTAGTTTGATTTTGTTATAGTCAGTTATTACTCTGAGATGCTATAAGTACTTTGATATTAAATTTGTCTGGTTGAGGTTTAAAATGTGATTCAGGTAAACAATGTTTTGTTTTGAACGTCAATAGTATTTGATCCAGGTTTGATTTAAGCTAGTATTAATTTTGTGTAAAGTTTTGAGATGAGATACTTTTCTATGAACCTACTTAGTAAAGTCCTAATCATATTTTGGATTAATGCTGTCTATTTTATGTTTTCTTTGGTTTAAATGATATTGTGAGTAGTCTAAATCATTTTAAAATGAAACTAACAATTTTTGAAGCGAATAAAGCATTGTCAAGCTTTATTATTATTTTTGAACATGAAGGATCAGCATTAAGACCAGATCGTGTCAGGAATGGTCGAGCATATACTGTGCTGTCTTATCATTGTTTCAGTTTAACGCACAGGGACGTGCGTCTCGCAGGATGGCCGTGTCGCATCCGGTCATAAAGCAGAAACGGAACTACAAGTGCGCCATCTATAAGAAACGCGTTTGGCGCGCTTTGACAGAGTCTAGTCTGAAGTTCGTACAAGCGACATGGTGGGATGTGGTGGGGCCTACCGCGTTAGGAGTGATGACTTGAGCTACCACAAGACAGATCTCAGCCAGTCGTGGCGCGGGCAACCAGTCTAGGAACTGTCCATAGTTTCGTTTTAGAGCCTGTGTATATAAAAGTACAGTGTAGTAATAAAGTGTACCTAGTGAATGTTTAAATAATTGTGAATCCGAATAAACGAGTGATATTGTAAGTTTGTTACTTCTCTTTGCAAGATACACTCACTGTACCTATGTCTGAATGGAATAGATCCAAAATCATGAGCCCTCAGACGACATATATTATATACAGCCGAACGTAGTTATAACCGCCTCATTTTTTGGAAGTCGGTTAAAAAGAGCTTTATTTTGCTTTTAATTTATTTCTTTCGAAGGTGTTTTAAAATCGATGCCGAAGGGCCGGCGGCGGCCGCAGTTGGTTAAACAGTCATAGGTAGGTTTTAGGTACCTACTAGGTGTAAATTGTAGGTGTAGTTTTTGGTGTCGAAACTTGAAATCGTAGGTAGGTATGTGGGTAGGTAGGTATTAGGTAGGTAAGGCGTTGATGTAGATTGTAGGTAGGTAGGTATTTATTTATCCCAGTTTATATAAATTAAGACAGAACAACGTCTATCGGGTAACAGACCAGCTTTATTCTATTCGCGATTATAATACAGTGAAATGTAAAAAAATACGTCATAAATTATTATGATAACGTTCCTTAAAAAATTAAAAGCAATGAAAATATGTAAAGATTGCTAAAATATATTATTTTCCGTTCAGATTAGTGCGATCAAAGAAAGAAATTAATATTAATTATTATCAGTTTATTCGCCCACACAAGTAGGTAAGCATCTAATGTTGGTTTCATCCTACAGCCCACTATACATTTAAGTAGGTATTTCGTTATATATGTAATGAGTAATGACCAACAGTATTCTGTATTATATTTCGTTGATTATAATTTAAAAATGTTATGGGTATTATATATTTTGGTTTGACACCCTTTCTCAATGTTGCAAGACGTTTCATTGTGTTCGATCTCAAAAAAACTTGTGTGATCACTGTACGTACGTTTCCGTGGCGCCTTTGACTAATGGACCCGAATTAGGGATGGGCAAGGTGGGGCAACCCTTATCGATAACAAAAGATATTCAAATGAGTCCAGTTTGACTTGTAGTGCATTTTAATTGTTATATAAGTGATGCACAGGTCTTCACTGGTGTAACATGCTGTGATATAACCTTGTAATTAGTTAAGTTTTTAAAGTTTGTGCTGTGTTATAAGTTATTGGAGTTTAAAATAAAAGTCTTATTTCTGGTGATTGCTGCTTCGATTTAATTTTCAAGATAACAAAGGTAAGTTCCACTAAAACAAATACAATCCACTAGAGTTTATGATACGATAAATTTGATTTAGGAGTTAGGACCTGTCTAGTATCTAGTATCACATAGGCAACGACTTAAAATTCATATTTTACTTAAAATGAACAATGCGTACGTAGGCCGATATAATGCAAAACTGAATTTTATATAATTTAATATAATATTGTGATTTTCTACTATTGGATTACTAATCTTACTAAGTGTTCGATGAAATGATCCAATGGGCTAGTTTCATGGTTGTTTATTTTAGTAATTGATAGGTTATTTTTTTATTTATTTTTTTAGAATTTTACTATTTTTTTTGTTTGACAACGGACTTTCAACGTTCATTTATTCTGGTTCATTCATCCTCAGACGAGCGAAGTCTTCGAATACGATGTTGTCATCCTCCTCATTGGCGTACAGTGAGTTTTCATAGCGGTGTCTCTCAATCGACTGCATCTTCTTCATTGCATTGAAACGTTGTTTTTCCTGAGAGCCTATCGGCAAAAAAATAGATAAAAATTAAAATTCAAATATTTTTCATCAAACTTTGCGTAAAAGCTTCAACACACGATATAAATTTTTATAATGATATTGTGTTAGTAGTTTAATCTCTACACCTAAAAATAGTTACCTTCAGCTGGATGAAGTAGCTTGAATGGTACATCGGTAACAAGTTCTCCCCCAAGTGTTCCGCAGTTCAGCTTCACGCGGACGGAGTAGGATACTACAATACCAATAGCCTCAGCTGGGCACTTGCCCTCAGCAACCAGAGTGGAGCTAGCCAAGTTCACGTCATCATCCTTCAGGTGGCCGTCCAAAGCGACACCTATATATGAAATTTATATTAAAGCATAGTTTTTGATTCAATATCTATATTTTTACTAGATTTTTGAATATTTGTAGAAAAAGCCAACTGAGCAAATAAAAGCAGAAATGATACATGATGTTGTCAGTAATCAGTTCCTGATAAACATATTAAAATGAACTCATATTAAATTGTAAATGATCGTTTTACTTATGTAAATTATTTAAGTTTAATTGTCAATACCTACCTCGTACGTCCTTGTTGCTGCGTGCCAAAGGTACCAAGTAGAACGTCTTAGAAAGACTTGCGCCAGGTGTAATCGGGCAACCTTCTCGGCTTTCCAAGGATGCGACGTGGCGTGAGAATTGTGAGTTGATCATGGTAATCTCAACGTGCTGCACGACCATGCAACGGATATTGCGTACGGACTTCCTAGAGTTGTTAGACACGATAAGGTTTGCGGCCACCTTCTCGCCATGATAGTATATTTCCTTGTCCAATGTCACCTCCAGGCTAATCTTGCCATTGCTGAAGGTAAAGCCCTTGCTAACAAGTGAGCTAGGCAAGCGACGTCCCCGTGAAGCTGGAGCATGTTGCAACTGCGCAAAAGATTACAAAAAGAGAAAATATTGTTTTAAAATTAGTTGCAAATATTTTAATGAAAATATTTCTCACTTTCTTAATCGCAAGAGTGACGGAGCTCCTCTTGTGGGTCTTTTGATCCTCGCTCTCAGCAACATAGGTTCGTACACAATATTCAACGCCCATTGGCTTGCCCTGATCTTCATCGGAAGGTTGTAGTGTCACCTTTATAGACAAAATTTATTGATTAATATTTACTTTAAAAAGATATGTAGGTATTGGATGGGAAGTTAAAATTATTATTATGATATTCTAATAAAAATATAAAAATACTTATTTTTTTCTTTTGCAGTGTTAAATTTAAATTTTATTTAGGTAAGTACATAAGAATTATTTTTTAAATTACCGATGTTGGTGAAGTCTCCGGGAAATTAAATGTAAAAGGAAAGGCGTTGGGCCCCAATTTCTTTAACAATTTTTCTTGGACAGGTGTAAGTTCCATTTTAGAATTGATCATTGGTACAACTTGTTCTTGGCCAATGACCATTTCCTTTGAGAATTTGACTCCCATGACCTCATCTTCCTCCCTACCGAAGCGGTAAGTCGTCACGAGCTGAAGTAAAAAAAATCCGTTAAAAAGGCACTGCACATAATATCACTGTTTTCACTTCCACAATTAAAAGCACTTCACTTATACCTGGCTAAAAACTTTTCTTCCTTTCAGATATTCCGTGTCAACCACCACAACTCCATCGATAGGATCGCAGTAATCTACATGATCAATGAAGTCGCGCTTGCCAAGGTAAACGGTTACTTTTCCATTGGGGGTAGTTTTCTTGAATACTTTGACAGCGACCACGAAGGCCAAGGCAAGATAGTCAAGCATTTTGCTAGGTAGCGGAAACGTTTATTAGGAATATGAAACTTAAGTTGGTTATATCTTTCAGGAGTGCTTTCTTGTTGAAACAGTGAGTTTGAAGCACTCACCAGAAATGACTCTGGCATTTGAGGTGCCCCTTTTATATACGTTGAATTTGTGAGGTTTCCTTCAAAGCAAAGTTTGCTAATAGGATTGTAGACGTAGGAGCTAACAAATGAGATTAAAATCGTATGACGGTTACTTGTAATAGTCTAATCGATAATAATCTAACATGCAACACTATTTTGATGAAAAAAAAATATTCTCATCTGTCACTACTCACTTGTCAAAAATTGTGAAATAAGATTGTCAAAACTCAAAAATAAATCCAAGCTATTTGTTGATGATAAGAAACTATTTAAAATTGAAGAAAAATCTGTGTAAATCTTATTAGATTCTGATAATTTATTTTCCAACTTGAACAGAAATGTGATTTGCAAATGACAGTAAGTTATTTCCGAAAAAATTGTAGAATTCATATTGGAATTCATTCTCGAAGATCTTATGCATATTCCATACTATCGGGGTTATTATTGTAAAATTATATAAATATACCTAAGTATTTGCCAGATGAACAGTGAAGTATAATTATTATAACCAAAATGAAATAGTTTCACAATGAATCAAATATATGAACTAGTTTTAAATCTAAGTGACTTTAAATAAGTACAGCTATGTGCATTGTGCTGTAAGTAACTGAACCATGTATCAATTTGGTTGCAAGTTTGGATTTTCTACACAAATGAAATAATCAAAATGAAATAATCATGTCTAGTTCAATAGGACATAGTAGTCTAGCACAAATTACTGATTACTACCATGTCAGTTTGTGTTCCTTGGTTACTGATCGAAATATTTTGTCTTACAGTTATACCATCAGTATGCCGACCTTCCTAACACCGGGCCGGCACGGCTACAGTGTGCGGTTCTCTCGCACACATCCCGACTCATTGGCTGTGGCAACTAGCCAATATTACGGGCTAGCTGGTGGCGGCACTCTCTTCCTGCTAGAACTGGCACAGGATGGTACTACTATATTAGAACTACAGAAGTTGGAATGGAGCGATGGACTGTTTGATGTGGTATGTATTTATTTGTATTCTCTAATCTGTTAAAACATCATGCTCAAAACAGTTGTTGTAAGTAAGATAATATAATAATAATAATAAAGCCATTTATTCCATATCAAAGTTTACATTTTGGTTTTTAATTAATTGTTAGTTGTGTAATTTAGTGCTTATACTTAAGTGTTAGTAAGGTTATTTTATGATCCCTTTTAGGGTAAAGGTCTCCTCCAATGACTCCCACTATTTTCTTTCTATGGCTAAGGTTTGCCAGTTTGATCCTGCTATGGCTTTAATGTCGTCCTCCCATCTTTGTTTGTAAGTAAGGTAGCTTACTAAAATAGACTAAATAGGATGCAATGCGTAAAAATGTAAAGCATAAATAATTATCCAGCCTCTAGTATTATACTGGCATGTAACAAATTATCTTATTCATACACACTACAAGGCTGTATGACTAAATAAGGGTGTGCTAAGTTTTTATATTCTGTAATAGAAATAACATAAAGTATCAATTTATAAACCTAAAGCTTAGTTTGCCCTGCATCCGTAAATAATGTTTTGTTCATGAAGTGTACCACAAACTATGAACTATAAAGAGTAACCACTTTAAAGTGTTAAAATGGAACAGTTGCTGCTTAGATCGGGTTACACAACTGACTTACTCCAGCCTTGACTTTGAAACCTTATAACCACGAGAGTACAACATAGCCAGAGTTCTAACAAATTAAAATGTCAATGGTGCTATGAATAAGTAAATAAAAAATAATAAAAAAAGCTATAAACCAACTACGTAAATTATATATAGCCTATGTTACCTGGTTTATTATTACAAATCTTTTGACACTTTATTTATTAAAATCGTTTCAGTATTTATCGGCACTACAGTGAAACAAACATACAAATATACATACATATACTGCCAAAATTGTTGTTTCCTTTTGACTTTGGTGTAGTCGGGTAAAAATATAAGAAAAGAATTCTCAAAACTGTCATTTTAGAATTAAAAATTATTACTTTCAATGTTTTACAAGACTTGTAACAGTTGCAGTATTACAAAAAATAATTACAGTTATTAAATATATCTATTGATATTTTACTGAATGATTCGCTGTTATTAACATCCCAACTAAATCTATACTTATTAAATAATTCTAATTTTGGTCTTGAAATAATTGTGGAAGTTCAGGGAGGGTTAAAGAACAATCTATACTGTAGGACACAGTTTGCATTATAACTTGTAAGTGTAGCTATTTATTAATTCCAGTTCATATTTAAGACAGAAAAATGTGTGTCGGGACAGCTAGTAATATGTAAATCTAAGTTAAATATTTAAATATTTTAAAATAAATTCTACAACAACTTATAAAAGAAGTAACGAAGTATAAACAGAAAGTAAACATACAAATAATTTCTTTAGAAACCTGTAGATGTAGGACAAAATATGTGCAAACAACATAGGAAAGACTAGACTCAGACATAACATTTGGTGTGTTTGTATTATAAGTTTTTGCCATGGCACATATTTAGAGTTAATATTATAATTTTCTAGAACATCTTTCACATAATCTTGTAATAAGTTTTGTATTAACCTACGTACGGATAAGGACAATGAAGCCCGTAAAGTTAAATGATGCAAACATATTAGGAACTAGCGCTGACTGTTATATTTTATTGATTATATTTAAAACTCTATTAGCAACAATAGTTAAATAGTAACAAACCATAGAAATATCATTTATTTTGAGATAGCTTATATGATTTAATATGTGGATGGCCCCTTTTGGTATACCAATATTAAATCACCATTTTAAATCTTGAACTTTCAAACCATTTGTTTATATTTCAGACATGGTCAGGAACCTCAGACGGCGTGGCGGCGTGCGGTGCTGGAGATGGTGCTATAATTATATGGAGGGGGGGTTGCTCGGCCCCTCTGCGAGTGTTGAGGGCCCACCGCAGTGAAGTGTGCTCGGTGGACTGGCCTAGAACACACCTGCTGAGCGCCAGCTGGGATACCACTGTGAAGTTGGTGAGTATCAGGGTTTTTCTTTTTGTGCGTGTGTATGTCACTGAACTCCTCCTAAACGGCTAGACCTATTTAAATGAAATGTTTTGGGTGTCTTCAGTTGGTTTCGAGAATGGTTTAGATTTACAATTGGACCCGGTAGGTGGCGCTGTTGTTAATATGTTAACAAATTTAATTATAAGGCAGTACATTGGCAAACCTATTACATTGGCAAAAACAATGTAATAAAATCTCGTGTAAAAATTAGCCAACTGCAAAAGGTTTGCTGTATCTACAATCTCATTTTAAATAGACTAACTATAAAATTGTGCTTTATTATGATGATGGTGGAATCAGATAACAGCAAAAATGCTGCAAAACCTCATTTCAAAATTGTAAGGAAAATAGGCTACCCTGTAGCCCAAAATCAATGTCACATGCTTTAGAGTCATCAGCAATCAAATATATTAATTTATTTTTAAAAAAAATTATTAATTTTAGCAATCAAAATAGGTTTATCAATGTCCCCTACTTTTGTTTCCAGTGGGATCCAGACTCGGAGACCTGTCTCAGCACATTCTCTGGTCACTCACAGCTGGTGTACACAGCGGCCTTCTCACCACACTCCCCGGCCACATTCGCTTCGGTGTCCGGGGACGGGCACCTAAAGCTGTGGACGTGTCAGGACACAAGACCGGCGGCGGTCGTGAAGGCGCATGACGCTGAGGTGATTCAAATCTACATCTTCTAAATATATAAAAGGCAAACTGGACTGGCTCATCTATCAACGCACAGCCGAAACAAATGAACGGATTTTTCTGAAATTTGGCATACAAATAGTTGTAATAACGTAGGCATCCGCTAAGAAAGGATTTTTGAAAATTCGCCCCCTAAGGGGTTGAAAAGGGGGTTACAATTTTGTATGGAAATCGAACTCCATGCGGATGAAGTCGTGGGCAAAAGCTAAAATAGTATAAAGAGGAAAGTTAGACTGTTTGCATCGAATAGGTTTCGAAATTTCCAGACAGATTTCAAAAGCATCACTAGATTAGAATCCTACATCATTTCTGATAGGTGATGAAAATAATACTTTCTGTTAAATATCTATATCTACCAGTGCGAAGCTGAGCCACTAAACTAAACTAAATTAATTTGTCTGTAATTTATTTTAAATGTTCATATATTATTTTTCTATTGGTAGGCTACAATGTTACAATCATATCTAATGTAATAGCTATCAAATAGTATATCAATACATTATTGTTATGAAGACTTAATGGAAATTATGCTAAAAATAATATATAAACTTGTAAGTCCCATTTGTGCAGATATCTCTCGTTCTTCGTATTTATGAAAGAGAAAGCATGATATTTTAACCCAGGATTAACTTTAACCCAGATCTGTGTAAGTGGGTGTTAGAATGTTACTATGTCATGTCAACCTTCTTATAAGGGACAATTTTTTTGTTGTCATCCTTATCTATATATGTATTATATAAAAGAAAGTCGTGTTAGTTACACTATTTATAACTTAAGAAGGGTTGAACCGATTTGGCTGGCAAAATTGGTGGGGAGGTATCTTAAAACCAGGAGAAGGACATGGATACTTTTTATCCCGTTCCCGAGAGACTGAAAACTCGAGAACGGCTGGACCGATTTGGCGAATTTTGGTCTTGAAATAATTGTGAAAGTTCAGAGGAGTAGGAGTAGGTGTAGTTATTTATTAATTCCGGTTCATATTTAAGACAGAACAACGAGTGTCGGGACAGCTAGTTTTTTATAATGTACGACATGAAAAGTTATAAAACTAAACCTTTAAAAAGGATGAGCATAACTTAATAAAAGAACGCGTAATATGTATTCACCTTTATGAAGCCAGAGAAAAGTTAAGCTCCACGTATTATAATAATCCAATAAACAGGATTATAAACTTTAGTTTGTAATTTGAACTTTATGCTAACGTATAAAGGTCTAATTTTGCAGGTGCTATCGTGCGATTGGAGTAGAATAGATGCGCATGCGTTAGCTACTGCGGGTTCCGATGGATTGATCAGAGGTTGGGACTTAAGGAGGCTAACATCACCCATGTTTACATTAAAAGGTATGTTTCCAGTGAAAATAATTGATGAATGCCTATTACAACAGACAATTCACGTAATTGTAATTATATAGTAGTCTCTTAAGTGTATCAGTGAGATGGACAAATGACCTAATGGTAGTGAGATATTGTACCTGTGTGTTGAGTCAATGAGATGGACAAGTGAGATATTGTATCTGAGTGTACTGTCAGTGAGATGGAGGAGTGACCTAATGCTAGTGAGATGTTGTACCTGAGTGTAGTGCCAGTGAGATGGACGAGTGACCTAATGCTAGTGAGATATTGTACGAAAGTGTAGTGCCAGTAAGATGGACGAGTGACCTAATGCTAGTGAGATATTGTATCTGAGTGTACCGTAGGTGAGATCGACGAGTGACCTAATGCTAGTGATATATTGTACCTTAGTGTAGCGCCAGTAAGATGGACGAGTGACCTAATGCTAGTGAGATATTGTACCTGAGTGTAGCGCTAGCGAGATGGACGAGTGACCTAATGCTAGTGAGATATTGTACCTTAGTGTAGTGCCAGTGAGATGGACAAGTGACCTAATGCTAGTGAGATATTGTACCAAAGTGTAGTGCCAGTAAGATGGACGAGTGACCTAATGCAAGTGAGATATTATACCTGAGTGTATTGCCAGTGAGATGGACGAGTTACATAACAGTGAGATATTATACCTGAGTGTATAGCCAGTGAGATGGACGAGTGACATAACATTGAGATATTATACCTGAGGGTATAGCCAGTGAGATGGACGAGTGGCATAACAGTGAGATATTATACCTGAGTGTATTGCCAGTGAGATGGACGAGTGATATAACAGTGAGATATTATACCTGAGTGTATAGCCAGTGAGATGGACGAGTGGCATAACAGTGAGATATTATACCTGAGTGTATTGCCAGTGAGATGGACGAGTGATATAACAGTGAGATATTATACCTGAGTGTATAGCCAGTGAGATGGACGAGTGATATAACAGTGAGATATTATACCTGAGTGTATTGCCAGTGAGATGGACGAGTGATATAACAGTGAGATATTATACCTGAGTGTATAGCCAGTGAGATGGACGAGTGACATAACATTGAGATATTATACCTGAGTGTATAGCCAGTGAGATGGACGAGTGGCATAACAGTGAGATATTATACCTGAGTGTATTGCCAGTGAGATGGACGAGTGATATAACAGTGAGATATTATACCTGAGTGTATAGCCAGTGAGATGGACGAGTGGCATAACAGTGACATATTATACCTGAGTGTATTGCCAGTGAGATGGACGAGTGATATAACAGTGAGATATTATACCTGAGTGTATAGCCAGTGAGATGGACGAGTGGCATAACAGTGAGATATTATACCTGAGTGTATTGCCAGTGAGATGGACGAGTGACATAATAGTGAGATATTGTACCTGGGCGTAGTGCAAGTATATCATCTGCACTACGCTCAAAATGTCTGATTTAATGACACTGAGATATTGTATGCGATGTTATTTTCTTATAATGTGACTATTTTATCTTTAGGGTGCGAATGCGCCGTAAGGCGAGTGCAGTTTTCGCCGCACACGCCTAATGTTGTCGCGGCTGTTTCATACGATTTTACAACAAGGTATGTTTTATTAAACATGCAATAATTATTCTCTAATATCAATAATTTTCTTTTGTCGTGCATTAATAGTATAATAATTTTGAAACAATTTTGTACAACCGTTTTGAAAAGACATTGGAAGTTTTTTATCGGTTGTTTAGTAAACAGCGACCACAAACCATTAGATTGTGAATTTTTATTCATAAATCAGAATATTATTATATTTTATATGAATAAGCATTGAAATGAGTTTAAATTTCACAGTATTTACCCCACCAGCAAATATACGACCTATGCTGTTGTAATCCAGATGCAATTACACTTACCTACATCTAACCTAATTTTTGTCTTTGGTTTCACCATGGATAATAGGCATGTTGCCGAAAAATTTTTTTTTCGTCTATTCGATGTTAGTCAACATGTTAATAAACAATCCAGAACCCATTTTTGTATATCTGAAAAAATAACGTAGATACTAACCATTGAAATTTACAATATGAAAGAGAGCGATATATCGGCCTGTGACGTCACAACCTGCTACCGCCATACATTTGTCATCGCAAAATGTATGGCGGTAGCAGGCTGTGACGTCACGAATCGTTTTGCGAGAAAGGGATAGACAATATTTTTTATTTGCTTATATTTTCTAATCGCGTCATTCTAAATACCTATTTCTTTCAGATTTATGTATCTTTAATCAACAATTATAAAATTTAATTTGTAAAACTGTGATATTCCACAGAAGGCAACATCCCTATTGTTTCATAGTAAAATTCCATGTTCAAAATTCATGCCATGGAACACACTAATTATTTTGCTGTGTGTGGTGTAATCTCTCTGCTGCTGCGGTGTCAATTGGCGGCGGTAATAACTTACTTTCGAGCAACCTGCTGCCCTATTACCTAATTTTATGGACTTCAACTTTTTAAAACACAATTTAAAAAGTTCTTATGTCAAATTTTGACGTAAGAACTTTTTAAATTGTGTTTTGAAAAGTTCAAACGTCAAAATGAAGACCATTTACAGTTTTCAGTTGAAGACTGAAGTCCATAAAATTAGGTACTGTAGGGCAGCTGTCTATCTGTTTGCTGGCTGTACCGTGTATTACATTATAGTCTGTTCTTTTGCCTGTATTATAGTACTATTGATTTTTTTTTCTGCTATCAGACTGTGGGACGTGTCCCGAGGCTGCGACCCGCTGGAGACGATCCGCCATCATTCGGAGTTCAACTACGGGCTGGACTGGAATAGCCGGCGGCCGCACCAGTTGGCCGACTGCGGCTGGGACAGCCTCGTGCACGTGTTCACGCCCCGCTCGCTCGCCGCCCCATAGTGAGTACACACTGACGTACGGCCGGGCTGTACAGCAAGGACAGTCTCGTGCACTTGTTCACGTCGACGCGAAACTTAACGGGAATAGACTATAGTTTACAGAAATAAAAACCGTATTCTGTTTTAAATAAAGAATCTATGATAATATTGATTAAATAACTCTATTTATTTTCAGGAAATATGCTGAAATTTGGGCTCTGGTAATGATGGAAGTATAAAATGTGTTTGAAACACTTTGAAAAGAGAAGCAATGGTATTTTGGGTGGAATTAAGGTTTCCGGTATGATTGGAAATGGTTATTTACATTTGTATGTTCAATTGATGTTAATTTTAATGAATTTTATAAACATTGGAAACTTGTACATAGTTATTGCGCAATGTAATATTGTAATAATGTACTGATTAGAATGCTTTTGTAATAATAGAATATATTAAAATGTTTATTAAATATTATTTTTACGATAAGAAAATGCTAAGTTTTAAAACAGAGACTGTTAATAATGATTTTGCATTTATTTTTATGTTTTATTATTTTTATTGATCTATAGCAAATATATTGTAAAGCAATACAGAAACACCTCTTTTATTTTTGTAAAAATTACGGTACAAATTTACAAAACAATATGTTTCACACAATATCACGATTTTCATATAATATAGCGACATCTTGGGGAGTATGGCGTACTATGTTCTGAGTTGGTTTTGGGTACTAAATGGCAACATTATTTTAGGAAATGAGAAGTTGTATCCTGTAGGTACATATTTCATAAATTCATCTTTGGTAGGTCCCCCTGTTTTGAGCGGCCGCAAATATTTTGTTCCTTTCTCAAATTGATGTCAGACATTCGTATAAACGTCATCTAGCGGAATTTTTCTACACTTCATATACAGTCTCCTTTCTTTCAATCTTTTAACTCTACCTTCAATCGCAGTAAGATAAAAATAAACCATCTTCAAATCGTCCTTCCCTGTGCCAGGAATATCCACGGCGTTTTCTGTTGCAGTTAAAACTTCAATAGATGGCGCTTGTATTTTTCGCCCTGAAAGAACAATAATATTATTGCTTATTTATTTATTATTATTGGGTATTTTCAAAAGTTAATCGTGGTAGCTGCAGTAGCTGTCAGCATGCTTCGCTAGTAGTAGTAGTAGCTTGCTTGCTAGTAGCTAGTTGCTACTTGCTAGTTCTTACATTGCTAGTAGGTAACTTTATTTTTTTTTATTCTTTATTGACACCAAAAAAATTACATAATTATCTGAAGTCCCTGACCCCTGCACTAGTGTTTAATGTCTTACAGCAAATTTTCAGAGCTCTTAAGAAATTTTCCTTATACTCGTAGTCGTAGGTACTTTGAACCGAACTGTTAACTGATGATCTAAGATATTTTTTACCTACCTCTGTAGGTAAAAAATATCTTAGATTATCAGTTAACATAACAATTTAGTAAGTGTTAGCATGTGAATGTACTTAAATCTAACTTTTAATTATCCTTAGACAGAATTAGGTAAACTAGGCCTCGGCCTGTGGTTGAAATTTGCCCATAATTTTTTAGTTTGAACTGTAAACGGGTTTTAAATCAAACCGCCTTCCAAAGTAAATACACAAAAAAGTATGAAATAAAACTTATTTTCTAAATATTTTTTTAGATTTTTTATATTTAATTTTAAATTTAATAGCCAAATTTAAAAGTTTGAAGTCGCTACCAGCCCAAACGATATCCTACAATATTTTATAGAACTCATGTTCATATTTGCTGGTACCGACGCGACTTAAAAATTAAGAAGATTGAGTAGAGAAATAGCCAAATTTAAAACGGGGAATTATTTAGAAAGTAAGTTTTATTTCATACTTTTTTGTGTATTTACTTTGGAAGGCGGTTTAATTTTTTGTTTAAAAATAATAATTTCACGCTTTTTAGTGATATATTTTGTTCAGTTATTTAAGAACGTTTGAAATAAACGATCGAATGTATAATTTTATTGAATACGCGCCAAGCTTTCATTAGGTTTTAAGATGATGATGTATATCCTGTAAGTTACAAAGTGGCATATGTTTGCAGTTTAAACAATGCCGAAATTTCCAAACGCATATCTTTAAAGACTTATGAGTTCTGTTCAGTGCTTTTGGATCCAGGGTATACCTTGGCACAACATCTATTTTTTTTTTGGTAGCATATGCTTGTGTGTGTTACTTCAATAAAAGTCAAAATCACTATATGTGTCGATATAAATTTTGAAGAGTTCCCTCGATTCCTCATGGATCGCATCATCAGGTTTCCACTTTAGTGACTAAAGGACCAATTTCGAATTAAACCCTTTACAACAAAATAATTTTGCAAATAGGTCCATAAACGGCAGAGTAATGTTCAAAGATCTCCGTGTTAGTGTAAAATACTATGAGAAGTATCATAATGTGATGATATATGGTGTGATAGTGGTGGTGATGATGATGATTACTCTTATTGACAAAGTGGCATATGCTTGCAGTTCTTTAAACAACCCCGAAATCCCCAAACATGTATCTATAAGGAGTCAGGAGTTCTGTTCTGTACTTTTGGATCCAGGGTATACCTTGGAGCAAAATTTTACTTTTTGGTAGGATATGCTTGGACTACTTCAGAAAAAGTCGAAATCACCATATCGTCGCCTCAGTGCTTATTTGTACTATCTACCATTGGTTACTTTTACAGGAGACAAGTTTTTTTCTGCATTTTCAAAAAGAAGCCATAATTTTAATATTTGAAAGTCTTTCATAATACATCGGTAACCTTTAAATTGATATTTATAATTATCATCTACGGCTAGTGATTAATTATACCTTATTTTTCAATTTTTATTTGGAGTTAGAACAAACATGCACAAATATAATTACGAAAGTGGAGTTAGAACATTACCTCTTTAGAGATAGACCAAAATGACTGTTCCATTTTTGCGTGCTTATTTGTTCGATATGCCAAACTCATATACAGGTTGCATAATTTTTTCGCATTCTCATCAGAAGTATCCACTGATTGATTTTAGGGAAGCCCCGGTAACTAACTTATAATAGACATTGAAATAAAACACATTTTATTTTTTAATATTTATTTACGACTCTAGATCTACGTACTTATTATGACAAAATAATATTAGTAGTTTTGAGTTTAATATTTTAAATCGCTATCTTTGGACAGTTCCTGAATCACAGATGGGCACTAATTGTAGTACATACCTATTATAAGTTCTTTTTCTATTTTGTGGATTCATTACAGTGGATGATTAAATCTAAAACTGGAGGCACCTTCCAGTGTATTTGAGGAGTTCCTTGGCCATCTTTCGGCTCCATCATGAGACCCTGAAAATCACGGATGACTAAAGATCTTATCAAGACAGATCCGACAAGCCGAAACACGACGAGGTTATGTTGTGACTTGTGTATTTGAGAAGTTACTGTGGCCATCTTCCAGATCCATCATGAGACCCTGGATATCACGTAGGACTAAAGATCTTGTTAAAACAAATCCGACAAGCCCAAACACGACGAGTTTATGTTGTGTATTTGAGGACTTCCTGTAGCCATCTTCCGGCTACATCATGAGACCCTCGACATCACGTACTTATGACAAAAGATTTTGCCAAGACAAATTCAACGAAACTATACATGACGAGGTTATGTTGTGTATTTGAGGAGTGTACTGTGTACCTATGGCCGCCTTCCGGCTCATCATCAGACCCTGGACATCACGTAGGACTAAAGTTCTTGTCAAGGTAAATCCGATGAGTCCAAACACGACGACGTTTCGGGCCGCGCCAACCCTTGGAATGAAACAGCGTGTCGCGTCATTTCGCGGCATCGTGGTATCGAATTAAAGTAACATGAATTCTAATGTCATTGAAATAGGATTCAAAAAAGCTTGATTAGTACCTAATAAAACAAGCTGTATCATGCCGGCTCCTAGTTGCCGATAAAAATAATGCACTGGGGCCATAATTACAGTAACACCCTGAACCTTCAGAGTTAAGAAATATGTAATTTTCTTAACATGACAAAACCGGAAACAATCATAAACCTTCTGCGTCTAGGATGACACCATTATGTTAAATGCAACACCCTGTTTCAAATTCATAACGGAATCGAGTGTAAATTAAAATGTACTCACTGCTCAGTGTCCGTCTGCGTCTTCTTGTATTTAGTTTTGCGGCCAGTTACAGACACACTTATCACTTGTTTGAATCAATGCAGGCACAAACACACAACGATTTAATGTTTTTTATTAGTTTTTTTCGAGAGCGACGATTAGGTACCTGTGACGTCTCTGACACAATAATAAATCAAACAAAATGGCGGACATGGCGTTTCTGACGTGTGATTGGTCAATTGAGTGGACATAGAACACTCAAGCACTTAACTTCTGTTGCGAAGTAGGATATCAAACAAACACTGGACATAGAACAATTAAGCACAAAATTTTCATTGCGGTGTCGTGTCACAAATAATATTTAGAAGGTTTTTTTGTTGTTTTAAAAGCAAAAAGTTGTAAGTCTTTCTTCACTAACAGCATCGAAATTTAAGTCTTAACAAAACTGCATTTAAAGTTAATTTTCGGAAATTTGGTCGATAGAACAAATAAGCACTGAGACGACGATATGTGTCCATATAAATTTCGAGGAGTTCCCTCGATTCCTCATGGATCCCATCATCAGGTCACCACTTTGATATCAAAAGGACCAATTTGGGATTACACCCTATACATCACAGAAAAAATTTTGAAAATCGGTCCACAGGCGGCGGAGTAATCGTTGAACATACAAAAAAATATATATATATATACAGCCGAACGTATAACCGCCTCCTTCTTTGGAAGTCGGTTAAAATTATATGTAAATGTGATCAAAGACTGCTAGTTGTGACTGATTGACAAACTTCAACGTGTAATAACATTCAACATTGGCTGAGTTCCGCGGAAAAAGGCGCATGTAAGCGCTTGTAAGCTAAATGGCGATTGGTAAGAGGTAAGCGCTGTCAACGCTAAATGCTTTTTCGTATAGGACACGTTATCCTCTAAAAACACTACTGATTTCAAAATAAATAAGCAAAATTTATGAGATTTATATAAGTATTACCTATTTAAAAAAAATATAAGCTTTCTGCACACCTTCCTTCACATCAACTTTAATTTACCGGCCAAATGTCATACTCCTCCGGTTGCACTGTACTGATAGTTTTTCTATTATACAAACTATTACAATAATTATTATCATTAAGTTATCAGACAAACTATTATTATTATTACCGTTATCGAAACCATAACAATTAAGCTATCAAAGGGAGCATTTAAATTCGTATCCTATCATAATAAACGCTGCGAGAATAACATCAATGTGTTATTATAAGTTGATTTATATATTTAGTTTATCTTTATGTATGGTATTCCGTCTTCGATCAATATAAGTAGGATGGGCCGTACTGAACAAGTGTTTTAAATTTTAATCCACGCAAGGAGAGCCCCGGTGAGTGACCATGCTCAGTCGGCTCAAAGAGAATATAATCACTATGAGTCGGCTATGCGCCGCCTAACGAGTAACACGTTGTGGCGCGTCTCTTGAAGCTCAGTAATTATCATATTATAAAGACGCCGCCGTCTTGTGCGTTTTTCAAGTGTGTCAATACAAAGAACACTAGTAAAGCATCAGGCATTACCTTTCATGCGTAAGTAATCGTATTTTGTATTCAATTCTAATAAAATCTTCAAAAAAGTCGTATTGGTTATTGACGATCATTGCCATGTCGGAAGAGTTCGGACACATTCGGGGGATGTCGTGCAAGATGCGGGCGAGTGACATTTGCTATCGCGTTAGCACTACAGTGCTAGTACGTCTCGCTATCTCTGTCCTTGATCGTATGTGTAGTGTGTAGTGTGTACACATGATTAGAAGGACTGCAGCTGTACGCGTGTACATATTTTATATGTAGTTATGACTTGACTCATTTTTCAAGAGCTGTTTGTATGCGCAAGGAATATCCATAACTACTTAATAATGTATTCCGTATGAGTATGTTTTAGGTACAGTCTACAAAAAGCAATTATGTGGCCAAGCAGTAAGTGCATAGACAATGTTTTTTTGATTGATACAATTATTTACTTTATTTTGAGTGATATATTTACTTTGCCCGAATTCACTGTACAGTCATGTCGTTTTTACATACCCAGAAAAGCTGATAATATGAAAATTTAGTTTATTTTAATGTCTTACAACAATAAACTGGACGAATTTCCAACATGACTAGTCAAAATGTGAAAAGATTGACAAAGAAGGCCTCAACAACATGAGTAGGCAGATATTTTGTGGCAAACAATTGACGACCTCTGTGGCTCAATTGGTTGAGCGTGTTGGTGCTCAAGCCGGGGGTCGCGGGTTCAAATCCCGCCGAAGGAACAAAAATTTTCTGTGTTCCTGGGTCATGGATGTGTATTAAATATGTGTATAATATAATAAAAATCTTAGATATGTGTATAGTATAAAAGCACAGCCTATGGAACTTACCTATACCTATCTCTTTATTACGCTGTGATAAAAGTATTAAATATTGTCGTTGTCGTTGTCTGGTACGCGTAACACAAAGTTCTTCGAGAACTTACCACGGGATGATTGACGTGGTGTGAAGTTGTCGGACAGAAACATACTCACGTATAAGTCTTAGAGGTACGTACCAATGTACAATACGGCCGATGTATCTTGGCGAGTGTGAACTTCGCGCAGAAGGTTGCGCACTAACTGTTTCTAAGTGTTTTCGTATTTATTTTATTTGTACTAATTGGTCAACTGTATTAGGGAAATTGTATTAGTACATAGGTATATAAAAATAATACAATAACAGTTTTCTTCACGAGTTGTACATGCGCTAAAGTTCGCAGAGCCTATGTTCAGACCCGTCAAGATACAGCGGCCGTAGTGTACGTAGTTTAACCACGTCAAAGAGTAAATATCTACAAGTATTACCACGTTTGCAGTCGTCACGGCACGGGTACTTCCTTTGTGTTCAAATATTTTGAGGAGTCTTACACCCGTATCATTAGTTGTTTCCTCAAATCCGCCTCGACTCAACCTCAACTGAGGTATCCTTGAGAAGTTCCTCGAAATTGGTATTCTTAAACGTAATTTCTACCTCAGCTGTTTGCTCCTCCAGTAAGGTTGAGTGGAGGTATGACGTCATAGATAATCATAGAAAATATATTTTTTATGTTAACACCAATAGTTAGCAATAAAACTGGATCCGAATTTGACAGAACGATAATAATAACCCTCCGTTAATCTTGTATTATCGTTTTCGCAACGCTTTAAGTAATCGTTTAATGGCCCACCCATTGGTAGCCCCTGTTATTTCCACGAATTGGTAGGTTCAAAAGTGGTAAAATGACTTCTACTCGAAATAGACGTTTGATTTTCGCGTCGAAATAGACGCTCGAGGGAGCCTCAAGGTACGTCCTGAGGTACCTTAAGTTTGACAGTTGATTCCTCGACTTGCGTAAGGAAATTCCTCAAGTCGAGGGCATTTTGTTGAACTAATGATACAACTTTTGTGGATTGAGGTTGAGTCGAGTGGAGGAAATCTTGAGGAAACAACTAATGATATGGGTGTTAGTGCAAAGGGAAATGTTTCAAACAGGAAAGTCGATATTGTACTTACTTACTTATTAAGTACCTACTAAAATATTGTGTAGGTACTAAATTAACTTATAGGATGTCATAGAGATGCAGAAAAATATTAAATCATTAGAATTTACTATCAATTGAAACACTAAATCATCGATTACTTGCAAAAGTTAAATCTACTGGATAATTCTATTCTAGTCGCAACGAAAATACTTTTATGACAAAAAACATTATTTGTAAGATTTATTAAAACATAGATACTAGATAATATGTGTGTACTAATATACCTATCAAGTATCACACGTTTTAAATGAGAATAGGAACGTCAATGACCTTTTTCTGTCAAATATCACTTGAAAAGTGCGATTTTCAGAAAATCTTGTGCATATAAATATTAATAGTCTTGCATCGAATTTAAATAAAAACGTCCGGACCGCAAATATGCAATATGGCGCAAGCGTCCGGGGTATGTCACGTGAGTCGTGACCCCGCGCGTGAGTGTTTGAAAGCGCCCGCCTTTTATTTTTCAACTATCTGGGGGCACGGCAGTGCACCCGCCAAGTCGAGCGCGAAGCAAACACTGCCGTACCAACTACCATCCTTTACTGGAACCATTTCGCCGCATTTTCAGGCCCCTATTTGAGAACCTCTGGATAAGACCAGAACGCAGAAATTTTCGTCATCCAGTAAGCTATAATCACATACTTAAAATCCAAAATTTCAAGTCTGTAGGCCATTTAGTTCCGAAGTTAAGCGAAAGCAAAGTTTCGCATTTACGACACTCACTCACTCACTCACTCACTCATGATCATCAAAATAGAACTGGTACTTCCCATAAACTCAGAGAGCTGAAATTTGGTACAGAGTTAGGGTTTAATGGCCACATAAAGGGAAAACTATAAAAACTAGGATAATCGATCTGGGGGCACAGCAGTGCCCCCGCCAAGTCAAGCACGAGGCAAACACTGCCGTACCATTATTTACGGGAACCATTTCGCCTCATTTTCAGGCCTCTATTTGAGAACCTCTGGATAAGACCAGAACGTCGATCTGGGGGCACGGCAGTGCCCCTGCCAAGTCGAGCGCGAAGCAAACACTGCCGTACCATTATTTACTGGAACAATTTCACCGCATTTTCAGGCCCTTATTTGAGAACCTCTGGATAAGACCAGAACGCAGAAATTTTCGTCATCCAGTAAAGTATAATCACATACTTAGAATCCAAAATTTTAAGTCTGTAGGTCATTTAGTTCCGAAGTTAAACGAAAGCAAAGTTTCGCATTTATGACACTCACCCAGTCACTCACTCATGATCATCAGAATAGAACTAGTACTTCCCATAAACTCAGAGAGCTGAAATTTGGTACAGAGGTAGGGTTTAATGGCCTCATAAAGGGAAAACTATAAAAACTAGGATAATCGAAGATCTGGAGTACTTGGTGACCCTTATTAGAAAACACAAGAGCCCAACCAAATTATTAGAGATCGACATACTGCCTTTACAAAAAATATTCAACTTGGTGGGCCACTTCATTTGATGTCAAAAATCGAAGGTCTGAAGTATCTGATGAAGAACCCTCAGCTGGTCTCAGCTGATTAGAGATATGGTAATGCCCCCTTCTACTATTGGTACATAAAAAAATCGACTGTCATTGCAAAAATCCAGTGAAGTGGGACACATCTTCTAATTTAATCTAGCCCGTAGCGTCCCACTGCTGGGCGAATGCCTCCTCTTCTGCTTTTAATACGCATATAAATAAAATTAAAGGAAAACTCTGGATAAGACTAGACTGGCTTTTATACTTATACTTACAAGTTTACAAGAAGAAATAGTCGAACGATTAACTTTATTCTACTCGAACATTACGCGAATTAAATAAACAAATTACACTAAAATCTAATAAAATAAATCAATATGCCCACGTTTCTACAAAAAGAAGTGAAATCCCACCAAAAACATTCTGTAAAAAACTAGCCAAGTCTCGATGGAGCTGCTTGTTTATCTCTAAAAAGTAATGAAATCTAGACAAAGTCGTGCCAAGTCTAAGGTTCCTTACTGCGATTTCTTTATTATTATAGTAAATGTTGTGTGACTTGGCCGTTGAAGGGTACACAAGGGTACAAAACCAGGTGCTCCATGACACCATTGCACCAATCTGTCGCCAGAACCGCCTACCCATTGACGATGGAAAATTGACACTTGGATAACAAAATTGACTTGTACCCACTAACGTATAAAGAATATTCAACGGCCAAGTCACATAACATTAACTATAATAATAAAGAAATCGCAGTAAGGAACCTTAGACTTGGCACGACTTTGTCTAGATTTCATTACTTTTTAGAGATAAACAAGCAGCTCCATCGAGACTTGGCTAGTTTTTTACATAATGTTTTTGGTGGGATTATTTTAATAAATTGTTGCTAAAACCTATGCATGTTACATATATATTTAGAAACTAGAGTAAATTCCCTATAAGATCATGTAACTGGAATTAAAAAGAAACTGAAGGAATAAAAGCAATCTCGATGTGAACACAAAATACTTGTATGTAATTTTTGGAGGTTTTTGAAGCAAAATTATGACGAAAATCGGACACACACACCAAAGTTATTATTTAATAAGTTAAATATATGTGTTTTAATAACGATTTATACAGCGTGTCCCGACACCTATATCGGAGCCTTTAGTGGTAAAAATATGGAATTTTTTATCGACAAATTGCCCCTCAAATTTTATTTTTCTCTCACGTTTGTAAAATGGCAGCCATTTTATTTTTTGGTAACCAAGACCCGGGCTCTCGTACTAATTCGACGACCACTACTCATCTAAATGTCCTAGGAACATAAAAAATGTCTCATTAATTTGATAGCTGAATATGTGGACAATAATTCACAGTTAAAATGTTTTAATTTTCTTTGAACAAAAAAAACAAAAAAGGGTAATTTAAAAAAATATATAGTTTATTTTTGGTGAGTTTTTTAAATTATTTGCTTTTTGTGAAAAATCTAGGCCATTGACCTGCTTGTTTTTTGTTCTAAAACGATAGAAGAGGACGTTTTCTAAAATAAAATACAAACCCCTTTACTCTCAGTGCAATAGTTTAGAAGTTATAACAATTTGTTGGTATCATCTCAGGCAGGGGGCCAGCCAGTCGTCTTTTTCAAATTGTTATAACTACTTATTATTTGTCGTATACTGTAACGATAGAAGAGGACGTTTGCTAAAATAAAATACAAAACTCCTTTACTCTCAGTGCAATAATTTAGTAGTTATAACAATTTGAAAAAGACGACTGGCTGGCCCCCCGCCTGAGATGATTCCAACAAATTGTTATAACTTCTAAACTATTGCACTGAGAGTAACGGGGTTTGTATTTTATTTTAGCAAACGTCCTCTTCTATCGCTTTAGAACAAAAAACAAGCATGTTAATGGCCTAGATTTTTCACAAAAAGCAAATAATTTAAAAAAATCACCAAAAAAAAAACTATATATTTTATTTTATAACCTTTTTTGTTTTTTTGTTCAAAGAAAATTAAAAATTTTTAACTGTGAATTATTGTCCACATATTTAGCTATCAAATGAGACCTTTTTTATGATCCTAGGACATTTACATGAGTAGTGGTGGTCGAATTAGTACGAGACCCCGGGTCTTGGTTACCAAAAAATAAAATGGCTGCCATTTTACAAACGTGAGAGAAAAATAAAATTTGAGGGGCAATTTGTCGATAAAAAATTCCATATTTTTTACCACTAAAGGCTCCGATATAGGTGTCGGGACACGCTGTATAAAAAGTTTCGAGATCTGCCTGTCAATTCTCTAAGAACATTTTCAAATCTCGACAGCTGAATCCGCGGTATGTTCAATTTATATAATATGATATTTGACACTCACCGCGGATTCAGCTGTCGAGATATTTGAAAATGTTCTTAGAGAATAACACTGCAGCTTTCATATTCTGCCTGTCTATTCTCTAAGAACATTTTCATAGCACTGCTGTAAATAAAATATCACTTGCCGCCCGTCGGCACGCGACGCTTGAGAGGATTGCAAATGACAACTAACTAGTCCTAGATTAGAAGCAATTTTTTTAATTTTTCGAATGTACATCCCAAAAGTAAAACTGCAGAAGCCAGGGCTTAAGTCAGTAGAAAATAAATTGCCACCCGTCGGCATGCGACGCTTGATAGGATTTAAAATAAACAACAGACAAAGTCACCCTAATTCGCGGGCGGTCTTGGACACTTGCGCGATTATCAGTTAAACAGTCTAAATTCGAAACAATATGGCCCCGACTCGATCCTATTCTCATTTGAATCGCACTATACGTAGGTATATCAACGAAGTAGGCGGTCATTCATCTGTGTAGGTACACTGTACCATTAGGTTGGTAGTCGTACCTACATATTACCTACCTATACGTATTTATGAAATGTAACTAAAAAAATATTTATGGTAGGTTTTTTACGTACGCTGGCTTTTTTACGCAGCACGCTAAAGATTTAATAATTTTACATAATTATAATAAGATAATTTCATAAACTTGTTATCAGACAAACTTTAAAAATGCCAACCGCCAACTTTGTTAAATTATCACCGTATTTTATAAAAACTGTTACATTGTAACATAATTAGCGAGATTGTAAAAATCTGTCGTCGTATAAATAAAGTAACGAAAAATGATGTGTTAAATTATAAACAGAATAGATATACTGGTCCGCAGTCTTTCAGCATTTTACAATTTCACTAGTTATATTATACCTATATACCTATGTTATATAAGACATAATACATACCTACATAAGAGTAGAGATTAAGATAATATTTGAAACTGGCCTAGTTGATCTTTTTGTTTGGTGCGTCAAAGTTAATTGAGATCTCGCAGTCTCTCTTGTTTCGCCGACTCAGTTTCAGAACGATATTTATAGAAGACTTTGATGTTCGTTTCACAGGCACTAAAGAAAACAGTTTTTATTCATGTGATGATTAGGTATATTAAAAAAAACTGAGCAAACCAAAGACTTATATGGGTTATATACTCAAAGGAGAAAACTCTTCTGTCTACAAAGTTGGCGGTTTTCACCACTAAAACCATGACACGGGGCATGTCGAGGTAAGAAGTGTCCACACTCCACACTTAAACTGTTCAGCAAAGAACGTGAGTTCTAAGAACTTTAAAATTAAGAATGTTGAATAGATAAATAGTTAAAATTGTAACTGAATTTAAAAGGGGATTAGTTATTTAGAAAATAAGATTTATTTCACAGTTTTTTCTAATAAACAATCGCAGCAATAAGTATTGCTAGGCCACAATAGAGTAATTCAAAGGGCCTTCAGATATATCGACCCTATCATAGGACCGAGACGGATGACCGGCGTCGGGCGTATCACCACCACCACCACCCTGTACATATATTTACAGGATGGTGTAGTGCGCCCATATTTTAAGGCCAAAATCCACCTTTCAATAATAATGTTATAAATCGGCTCTGTTATCGCGTCAGTATTGCGAAAAATATTGAAAATGACGGACATATGTCATTTTCATAGTATCGACTTATGGATTTTGTTTGAAAGCCTTGATGAAATATTAAAATGTTAGCCTAACATTGTAATTCTTGCATTTATTTAAGTGCATAAATTTATGTTTGAGATGGAAATTTTTCCTATTTTACTTACATTTTTTATAACTGAATAGTTTTACGATTCGTAAAATCTATACTTATATTATAAAGCTGAAGAGTTTGTTTGTTTAAACGCGCTAATCTCAGGAACTACTAGTTCGAATTGAAAAATAATAATAATATAACATCACGCTGCGACCAATAGGAACGAAGAAACAGTGGAAAATGTGGAAAAAACGGGGAAAATTATTCATCTTTGAGGGCTTCCGTTGTTTGTTTGAACGCGCTGATCTCAGGAACTGCTAAATCGAATTGAAAATATATTTTTGTGTTGGATAGTCCATTTGTTGAGGAAAGCTTTAAGCTATATTATAACATCACGCTGCGACCAATAGGAGCGAAGAATCAGTGGAAAATGTGGAAAAACGGGGAAAATTATTCATCTTTGAGGGCTTTCGTTGTTTGTTTGAACGCACTGATCTCAGGAACTGCTAAATCGAATTGAAAATATATTTTTGTATCGGATAGTCCATTTTTCGAGGAAGGATTTAAGCTATATAACATCACGCTGCGACCAATAGGAGCGAAGAATCATCGGAAAATGTGGAAAAAACGGAAAAAAAATATTCATCTTTGAGGGCTTCTGTTGTTTGTTTGAATGCCCTGATCTCAGGAACTGCTAAATTGAATTGAAAATTTATTTTTGTGATGGATAGTCCATTTGTCAAGGAAGGCTTTCGGATATAGGTATAACATTACGCTGCGACCAATAGGAGCGAAGCATCAGTGAAAAATGTTGCAAAAACAAGGAAAATTATTCTTAATTGAGGGCTTCCGTTGCGTGCGCTGCGTAAACGGTTCAAGTTACCCAAAAAATATGCATGAATGATGAAAGAATTATTCCTCTTTAAATGATCTAAAACAATGTCCGCGACAGTATATTATGTCTATCTTTTAATATTGACTCACTATAACCTTTTTTACGGTAATCAAATTTGGTCGAAATTGTGTGTCACCCGAACTATTATTACGAATATTTCAATAAAATCGGATTAGTAGTTTAGGCGCTCTAGGTGGAATAAACATTCATACTTAGACTGCCAAAATCCCTTCCTTTTGGCTTTGCCGTAGTCGGGTAACAAATCACTTTTATTCTCATGTACCTGGGTACTTAGATTTTTCACGATTTTTACGTGAGCATGAAAATCCGCCAACTTTGTTGATAGACGTATATATTATAATAGACGAGGCATGTTGAGGCAAAAAGTGTCTCTTGTTAAATGGCTCCAGTTTTGAGTTTTTTGGGCCCATTTTGACATTTGAAGTATGGTGAAAACAAGATGGCTGATATTTGAAGTATGCCTAAAACCAAGATGGCGTAACAAATCTTCGTTATATAATAATTAATAATAATATTGATTTAATTACCCGTTGAATTATTCCTGCCAGTGGTCACGTTAGATACATTCGTAATATTGTCGTCGGAAATCTTTCGACTGTTTGCATCTTTACTCAAATCTGATCCTTCATGTTGCTCCATGGCAACTGAAATATGAAATGTATAGTGATTCCATGGCCACACAGGAAACTGGGGTAAAATGACGCAAGCAATTTTTCTTGTTCTTGTTGGAGTTTCAAATGTGATGGCGTATTTTGATGGAATGGTCCGACTGGAAACGCACTTTCAACTGTGAAGTTGACGCGTTTGTTGATAGTTGGCGGCAAGCCCTTCTGTATGTCTTAAATAAAATAAAAATAAAAACTGAGGCCTTTACATCCGTTAATAGATGATTTATACAGTATTCGCCGAGCGAAGTAAACACTCTTGAAAAGACTGTAGTGCTTGGGACAGTTGGTTTTTAAATGTCGTATGGTTGCCCAAGCACATACGGCATTCTCAAATAGTCAGCCTAGTCCAGAGGAATGAACTGGTCAATACGTCTGGGGCCAACTATGTGCGGGTTTCCTCACGATGTTTCCCTTCACCGTTAGAGCGTCCGTATAATGTACTTGAGATCTGAAAAAGTCTCATTGGTACACACCACAACCTGGGATTTGAACCTGCACTCTCTCGAGTGTGAACTAAACGGTCTACCCACTAGGCCACAGAGCTCCATGTCTTAAATAATGCCTTACGTATTTACAGCCCATAGAATATAAAAATAATAACTCCTGCACCGATGTCGGTGACGGTGGCCGGTTTCATTGAAAACAGGCCAGCTACGCAGGAGTAATTTTATAGTGCCCAAGTGTGTGCGCAGTACACAAGAGCGCTCTCTCTCTTCCTTTACTCTCGAAACCTAGGCGCAGGTCCAACTTTTTACATGCCCATCCGACGCATGAATCAGCTTTCTTGTCAGACAAGCAGAGGCCCGATTCTCTTATTTAACTTAGACTTTCAACTTACCATCAATTCATTATAAATATTTTATCATCCTGTTATCATAAATTGACCGAAAGTCGGTATTCTACTACACTATTTTCGTAAATTTAAAATCCCAACACAGTCATTTTGCAATGATATTGACTACAATTTATAAATAAAGCGAGCACAAACTTGTACAAAGACAGCTGTTGCTTGACGTTTGTATGATCCAGTGTTGCCAATTATTGTCAGTTAAGGCGCGTCTCCTGCTCGTGATTTTTTCAAACATTACACAAAATCATCGAATTTGGGGCATGGCTATGCACATTTGTGTACGCATACACAAAACTTTTGGTCTTCTGAGACGGACGGAAAACATTTTTCGAGCGGTTAGAGAGGGGAAGGCAAAAAAATAGATTTTTGCGTAAAATAAATATTTTTATGTTATGGCATCCCCACATGTCAAAGTGAAAAAGAATTCCGGTTGACGGATCAGTTCGAGTCAAATTGGAGTTAAGTTTATAAACATACGAGAATACCATTTTCTATGGATAAGTGGTTCGCTCATTCTACAACCAACAGGCTTAGCATGGCGATCCATAGAAATACATTTAATGAAGAAATATTCTATCCAAAACAGTTCGTTGCAAAATAGTTCTTAATCCATGATAACAAGGTCGTCAATAGAAGTCAACATTTCTAAGCCGCCATATTTTTAAAATGGTCGCCGGGAAATCTTCTGTCAAAAACGAACAAATATTCAAGTATAATTATGACTCAACGTAAAGAAACTTTTGTCTAGGACCGCCATGATGTGGAGTGGTTGACATTACTGTGGGACTTTTTGACATTAAATTAAGAAAACGTTTCTACTTTAGCTGTCAAACGAGGCCATTTTGTGAGCTCATGCTCGGGAAGAAAAGAAATGTTATTTCTCATAACGACGATACATCGACCTTGCTACCTTATAATAAGACCTATTTTGCTCCGAATGGTATTAATGTTTCTACAATCTGTTATATTTTCTTTTCTACGGTGTTTCTTCTATGCGCATGCTAAGCCTGCAAGCTGTGATACAATGATAATCGCGTCGCGGTGTAATTCGTCGTTTGACGTTTGTTTGAAGTTTAGTTGAATACCATTTTGCTGTTTGATAGGATTCGGACTGTATCGAAACAGTAACGAAGCTACATTATTGTCGGATTAAAATAGCAGAATCGACCTTCAGGTGATCAGTCTGTATTGTCCTAAACAAACTTGGAAACAACACTTTTGTTCTTCCACCGCGGGAATCGAACCCACGACCTCCGAGTCGAGAGCAAAGCTCTAAACTACTGGACCACGGAGGCTGTCAAAATCACACTTACCACAGCTGAAGGCGTTTTGCGGTTTCGCCATTTCCTTAGCTGGCAGGTTCTTCGAGTGTGAGATAGTAAAGGCGCGATCTAACAGCTCGTTTACAGTGATCTGACTGAGGTTCAACATGGACTCCGTTAGGTCAACATCTGAAAATATGAAAATTGATTGAAGTAAGGGTCACTTACCACCGAGACGATACTCGATGCTTCGCGACGCTGTACTTTTATTTTAAGATAGATATTCAAAATTGAATTCTAGTAATACTACTAATAATTACTAGTAATACTACACAAGAATATACACGTTACAAGAAAATAGGACATTAGTCATACACTTGCTCATTTTGTTTAGGTTTGATTCTACCCTAAGGATTCATATCACCTATTCAAACGCAATAAAAGAAAAATGATTTTTACTAGGTTGAATTTTTCTAGCCACAAAAGGGAATCGTGTCGACGACCTGTAGGTACCCCGAGCAGGAACATTTTGCGATATCGTTATGTGTACATAAACGAGAAATATGAGGAATATTGTATGAAAAATTTAGTTACTTTTACGTCCGCTAGAGGCGCTTTCATGGTTTTCTCGCTATACCTTACAATATTTCTCGCTTACGTACACGTAACGATACCGCAACATGTTCCTGCTTGGGGTACTGACTTGTTCCTACTGGTTCCTGTGTAAAATCTCATCTCCTTCATCCTTCACCTCAATCTCATCTAAAATCCCGTCAAATCTCTCTCTCTCTCTCTCTCTCTCAACTACACTAGAGGGCGCCACATATGTTGCTGTCTGCTGCAACAGCAGTGACCTACCATCAAGCGCTTCCTCCGCTCGTTTGCCCTCTACTATACCATAAAACTTACTATTCTGATAGCCCTTCATCCATTTCTGCGCGTTCAAATTGCTAGAGATCACGAAGTCTGCGAGACAGGGGTTGGTATTCGCGTTATTGGACTCCTGACACGGGACTGGCGCGGGCGGAGGCCCTAATACTGGAAATAGTGAGTCATTGAATGTAAACACTAAACACCATAGTCTATTTGCGATATGAAGACAGTGAAATATAAAAAAATCTAAATAACCAATGAATGATCACATTGACCAATTTCAGTAAACCATTTTAACATAATTACGCTTGAATTTTTACTTTTCCTGACTTCTTAACTCGAATAGACTATAGGTATTGTTTTTTGCCATCTTTTAGCATCATCATTATCAACATTGAGTGCCTTATTCGTAACAGTTTGGCACCCAATATGTTGAAGATTTTGAGATCTGGACCAGGTTTTAACTCTGTAAATCTAAGCTTTAGGATTTGCACACAAAACTGCGAAACTGCGTGATGAGTTTTCGCAACACAGTATGCGGCCCGAATAGCTGCAACTGATCATCTAAGCCAGAGGTTCCCAAACTTATTTCGTCTAACGCCCACTTTGAAAATCAGTTATTTTGTAGCGCCCCCCCATTATTATTTTTTTTCACCTTAAAAACCTCAATAACATAATATCTGCTCGCCCAATTAACCAATATACAACATTGAGCAATAATAATTCCACTTACATCAGCGCCCCCTAATTTTTTTGGGCCCTTTACTCTAGGCCTCCAGCGCCCTCTAGGCCTCCAGCGCCCTCTAGGCCTCCAGCGCCCTCTAGGCCTCCCCGCCCCGGCGTTATCGCCCACTTTGGGGAATACTGATCTAAGCATATCCCCTAGTCCAGGCATGACCAACCTGCGGCTCTTCAGCTAATTTGAAACTGGTATCATCTAATCGGGATTGTTTACAAACACGATCTATCGAAAAAACGGCAACCGGCCCTATTTCTATAACGGCACGTCCGATATTGTTCTGGCCGCTGAGCGTTTATAACAATATTAATTGGTAATATTTGAGAAACATTGATTTTTGTGGTTTTGTGGGCAATTTGTGGAATTTTACAGAAATGCAGCCCGTTAGAAAAAAGCTAAAATAAATAACCTAACCAAGAGGATATCAGGACAGGGTTCCGTAACTTTAAAGGCGTATTTTTTTTTTCAAATTGCCTACTTCAAAAGTTACTGTCCGATTTGGTCCAAAATAATTTTCCTAAAGAGTTTATACCATGATCTATCAGTCTTATAGTTTAAAAATGCCAGGGGGGACCAACTTATAAATCACTTTGGAGGCCGATTACTCGAAAATGGTTGACATTATAAAAAAGTTATATGTATGAAATCTTGCTTTTATTTTAAAATACCTTTTCAACGATACCCCACATGATGGGGTAGATAAAAAAAATCATCCCCACTTCAAATGTATGGAGAGCACAGAACACATAATACTCGCGGAGATGGAGAGCCACCCTTACAATATAAAATTATTATTTTATGATGCTCAATCCGAGATATTTATAATTACCGACGCTAGAAGCGCGGACAGACAGACAGACAGACAAACAGACAGACGGACGGACAGAGCGAAACTATAAGGGTTCCTCGAGTATTACGGAACCCTAAAAATGGCACGCGATCTTGAAAATATTGGTCATGCCTGCCCTAGTCGCATAAAAATGCATGCAACTAGAAAGATTTTGGTACCTCATAACTTACTATCGAGCTTTTACAACTCAGTTTCTCGTTAAAATCTCTAGATGAAACTTTCAGTTAATGTTAAATATTAATAACTGTGAAAACCACATTTTGTTCCGTGCAATGGTAAATTAGTTTTATCATAGAGACCACAGAAAACAAGTTGGAATAGAAAATAATGTACAAATAATGCCAGACGCGCGTCCGGAGTTATTAAAAAACTTTGTCTCTGACGTGAATACACGCAAACTATGTAAGTTACATTAACTATTACTATAACCCGAGTAGAATATGTAAAGTTCTGCACTTCATTTTGTTCTAATGAAGACCATAATTATTATTTAGCACCTATTTTCAGTGATGTCCTTATAACATTACCAATTTAAGTAGGTACAATATCGACAGAGTTCCTGCTCGACCAGTCTTTAAACGTTTTCCTTTGCACAAGGACGCCTCGAAATATTTAAACACAATAGAAGTGACCGCAACGAGTGCATACGTGGTTGAAGTCTATATTATATTGTATACGTGAATATGTGAGCGAAGCTCTGTTAAGCAATTTTCCTCTTATGCCTGGTCGAGCGGCAACTTGTTCGACAGTACCTGCTTATGTCAAAGAAATATGTACCTTCATACTGAGTGTTCTTTTCAACACCTAGCGCCAAAGCTAAGACACTTTTGTCAGCATTGACGGGCGTATCCGTGGACACTTCGGCTGATTTTGAAAACAGAGAATCTGTTGGAACATAAAGAAAACTAAAATTTGCAATTTCCGAACAAGTATGTAGTTCTTGTAGAACATGATGTTAATTGATATTAAAATTAAAATTATGCAACTCTAATAAAACTATTAACTATCTACAGTAGGTAAGTTGAAAAAGCGAGAACTGCCGAGAGACATCTTAGAGATCATGATCGTAGCTGATACTTTAAAAAAGTTCTAATTATTTTTCAGCATCTTGATTATTGGCTGGTAGCAGCCCCTACCTAGTAGGTAGGTTGATAAACTGGTATCTTCTTATCAAGACTGGCCAATCAACACAATATTTGGCACTAATTTCTTATTTACATAGACGTAGGTATGTAGGTACTTATTATAGATAATGCGTGTTGAGGAAAAAACTGTCCCCACTTAAATGGTCCAGCACATGGAGTTGTCTGGAGCTATTTTGACATTTAAATTTTGAGGTATGGTGAAAACAAGATGGCTGACGTTTGAGGTATGGTGAACACAAAATGGCGTATCTTTCTCTCGTATGAAGATTTGTTCTGTAAAATGTACGTCATAGCCGATCTTTGGTTTTGAAATCTTTGGTTACCAGTGTAGCACTTACTATCAACTTCGGTATCATACAGCACCGGCTTCGCTTCTATCGCCATCTCCCTCATGGAGTCGAGCATACGCACCGACATGAGCCGACTGTGCCCGAGCAGAGACAGGTCTGGAGAACATGGAAACAGTCCTTATCAGCATTGCATGTTACAAAAGTAACATTTTACGTTACTTTTGACCCTCTCATGTTACCTCCATATATGTTACACGACTCAATGGCTGTGTTCCGCGGAAAATAGCGCTAACAAAAAAAAAAACGTAAGCAAAATAGCGACTGCTGGCATTAAATAATTAAAATGGCGGATTATGTTAGTAGTATTGATGTTAGCAAACGTGTCCTGGACGATGATCTGTTTTTTTTAGCGCTAGCAAGCGCTATTTTCCGCGGAACATAGCCAATATGTTGCTTATTTAAATATTATTATGTTCCGGAATCTGGAAAGCCTGGGATAATTAAGAGCATTAAGGTGGTTCGTTTCCTATACAAAAATACAATGGACATTAATTAGGTAATTTCATACTATTACTACATAAATTTATATGCACATCTATTTATTTTGCAATACAATTGTCGCAAAATATATTTAAAATACTTTATTTCACACAGAAGTCACATTTTTAATGGATTTTCGACAAAAAGTGACATTTGTATCTTATGTCACCTTTTGTCGAAAATTCAATAAAAATGTGACTTCTGTGTGAAATAAAGTATTTTAAATATATTTTGCGACAATTGTATTGCAAAATAAATAGATGTGCATATAAATTTATGTAGTAATAGTATGAAATTACCTTATTAATGTCCATTGTATTTTTGTATAGGAAACGAACCACCTTAAAATAGAACTCTACACTAATACATTAGTGATTAGAGTAACGCTCACAACTTTGATTAATTATTACCTTTTTTTAATATAATATATCTATGGCTTACAATTTCCCTTTGTTTCTTACTAGCGATACAATAGGCAATCGGACTAATTTTTTTTTATTGCATAAATTAATAGTACTCTTAAATATGAGTAACTTCTCAGAAGAAACCGTATATCAAAAGTCAATATTTTCGAAACCGTATATCAAAAGTCAATATTTTCAAAGGTACAGCGATTTGTATAAAAAATTTCGCGAGCCTCCTAAAAACGCTCCATACTAAAGTCGACCTACAAATGACGTCACTTGTAGGTTTATGAAGTAGTATATGAAGTATATGGCCGCAGGAATATATTTGTAAATATCTCCGATATTTGTGCGTTTAAGTTCATACTTACCATAATGAATGTTTTTGTATATGAGTAAACTAATGATGTAGGTTTTGTTTACCATTTTCGCAAAAAAAAAATTTTTTTTTGGTATAAAGACTCGCGAAATTTTGTATACAAATCGCTGTACCTTTGAAAATATTGACTTTTGATATACGGTTTCTTCTGAGAAGTTACTCATATTTAAGAGTAAGTACTATTCATTTATGCAATAAAAAAAAATAGTCCGCTTGCCTATTGATTGGTGCAATAATACAGAATCTGGGGGCACGGCAGTGCACCCGCCAAGTCGAGCGCGAAGCAAACACTGCCGTACCATCCTTTACTGGAACCATTGCGCCGCATTTTCAGGCCCCTATTTGAGAACCTCTGGATAAGACCAGAACGCAGAAATTTTCGTCATCCAGTAAGCTATAATCACATACTTAAAATCCAAAATTTCAAGTCTGTAGGTCATTTAGTTCCGAAGTTAAGCGAAAGCAAAGTTTCGCATTTACGACACTCACTCACTCACTCATGATCATCAAAATAGAACTAGTACTTCCCATAAACTCAGAGAGCTGAAATTTGGTACAGAGTTAGGGTTTAATGGCCACATAAAGGGAAAACTATAAAAACTAGGATAATCGAAGATCTGGAGTACCTGGTGACCCTTATTAGAAAACACGAGAGCCCAACCAAACTATTAGAGATCGACATACTGCCTTTACAAAAAATATTCAACTTGGTGGGCCACTTCATTTGATGTCAAAAATCGAAGGTCTGAAGTATCTGATGAAGAACCCTCAGCTGGTCTCAGCTGGTTAGAGATATGGTAATGCCCCCTTCTACTATTGGTACATAAAAAAATTGACTGTCATTGCAAAAATCCATTGAAGTGGTACACATCTTCTAATTTAATCTAGCCCGTAGCATCCCACTGCTGGGCGAATGCCTCCCCTTCTGCTTTTAATACGCATATAAATAAAATTAAAGGAAAACTCTGGATAAGACTAGACTGGCTTTTATACTTAGACTTACAAGTTTACAAGAAGAAATAGTCGAACAATTAACTTTATTCTACTCGAATATTACACAAATTAAATAAACAAATTACACTAAAATCTAGTAAAATAAATCAATATTCCTACGTTTCTACAAAAAGAAGTTAAATCTCACCAAAAACATTCTGTAAAAAACTAGCCAAGTCTCGATGGAGCTGCTTGTTTATCTCTAAAAAGTAATGAAATCTAGACAAAGTCGTGCCAAGTCTAAGGATCCTTACTACGATTTATTTATTATTATAGTTAATGTTGTGTGACTTGGCCGTTGAAGAGTACACAAGGGTACAAAAGGGACTCCATGACACCATTGCTCCAATACATGTGTTATACAATCAACAACAGCCTAAAATAAGACACTAGCGTCCAATTACCAATACCAGTATGGGCTATTATCTCGCTTAACAAACATAGGTAGTTACAACAGAATCTGATATAACATTACGTGTAAACAAAATTGACTTGTAACGTATAAAGAATTTTCAACGGCCAAGTCACACAACATTAACTATAATAATAAATAAATCGCAGTAAGGATCCTTAGACTTGGCACGACTTTGTCTAGATTTCATTACTTTTTAGAGATAAACGAGCAGCTCCATCGAGACTTGGCTAGTTTTTTATAAAATGTTTTTGGTATGATGTATTTTTTTCACAATCTATGGGTTCAATATATGGGAAAATTGAATTATCAAAAATCTAATCGTGCAGTTTAAGTTTTCATCAAGTCGAGCTCGACATTCCGTTGGGCTAAATTGCTATTCCTAATTTGTTTTACACTTCTCTTACTACGCCCAGAAGAATAAATCACCATGTTACTACCTACTACTATATCTTTTTTACTTTTTTCTATATATAAATTTAAAATTATTTTTGCTATTAAATTAAATATATTTTAATATATTAATAGCAACACTATGAAATTATGAAATAATACAATTTGATTTTTTTACTTTTTTTATCCTGTAACCCATTATCTTATTCCTCCCATGGTTTAAAGATTTTTCGTCATACAATAAAACAGTTTTCATTTTCCCCTATTGACTATTTAATTTGCCCCTTCTTCTTTACAAAAAGAGATCGTGTTTAGGATCATTTTTATTTTCATAATATATATATTTATTAATCACCTAAAATTTGATTAAAAATAATCCAAAAAATATTTATATAAGTAGGTATATTATAAATAATTGATTTGGAAAAATAAACTTTACTTTAGCTTTATTTTACGGATTAAAAGAGCAGGATAAACACCAGATGGTGAGCTATGAATCTCATCGACACCTACAACACTAGAGGAGTCGCAAGTGTGTTTCACTTACCGCTGTACTGAGTGAAACAGTGCACTTCATTAGTTTCAGCCACATGCCCATTGTTGAACATGTCGGACATACAGACCGACCTCACCATCCTCAGACCACTGGTGCTGGTCGATGCTGCCGTATTCAGAGATTGTTCCTCTGAAACAAGACGATGTATAATATAGTTAGACTAGCGTGCGTAGTTATCGTAGCGAATATCCCAAGGGAATACTGCACTTTTTCGGGATAAAAAAAAAGCATATGTATTAATTCATATGTATTAATTCGTATTGTCATACCAAATCATTCATCATTACAATCCGTTCATTACTTTTTGCGTGAGAGAACGTAACGTTTGCGTAACAAAATTCCATCCATCCATACATCCATCCTCACAAACTCTCAGATCTGTAATAGTAGTTGCATATTACATAGGATTGGGAAATTATTCGAGGAAACATGTTTTAATCATTATCTAAAACGTCTCCACCTTGGAAGAAGAATATGCAAACTGAGGAGTAATAAATTTAGCACGATATCAGCACGGACATCTGAAATAGGCTGACGGATGGATAGATGGATGTTTGTTACTCTTTCATGCAAAAAGTACCTACTAAATGTATTTTGATGAAATTTTTGTATGGTTGTTTTTAAGCTCTGAAAGAAAAGTAGCGATACCTATGATCAGTACCTACTATTTTTCCCGAGTTCCACCAGTGGTGAACAAAATATGGACATCGGAAATAGGCTGACGGATGGATGCATCCCTCCATCCATTCTAACTATAGATACATGGCATTTCAGGCCAAGGGGAGATGTCAAGATAAAGTTCCATAAATTCGTTTGAATCCTCTTTTTAATACATTTATGTTTGAATCATAAATCTCTTAAGAGAGTGGACGAATTTAAATCGGATAATATTCATATTTATAATAATAGTATGATATTATGTGCGTGAAAACCGCGTAAACGCCATTCTCATGTTCACGCAGCATGTTCCCGGAGCTTCACGGCAATAGCGGGAACTGTAGCCCATGCAAGAACAATTTGCGAAAAAACGTATTTGTAACGTTATCGATACATACAGGCGTTGTTATTTTTATACAATTTTCATTCGATCGATACTAATACTAATTACGTAAATAAAGTATAAAACATTAACACGGCGGGAGTGTGACGAACAAATGTAACAAGAACTATGTGGTGGGGTGTTATCCACCCCAATACAATTTGTCTATAAAACTTGTTCCTTGAGAAAAACCACTATTTTTACTAAAATATGTAATTAGGTATAGGTTTTTTTTTCACATTTATTAATAGGTAAATATAAAGTACCATGAGTTTTTGTCGCAAAATTTTACCTTCTTTGAAAAAAAATGTAAAAGAACTAAGTATCTTCTGTAAAAACATACCTGTATGGTACGATTAAATATGAAATAAGCAGTTCTTTAGTTCTAATTTTAATTGCAAGAAATAACCGAAATTAATTAATTTGTAACTGACATTAAAATCAGTGTAATTTTTGCTAATCAAAAGTACTCCATATGGATAGTTTTTCCAGGGACAGTGCATGCGTATTTTAAGTTTCTAATAATTTTGTATGAACATTCTACACATCCAACAAAATAATAAAAAATATTTTGAGTTCAATCTATTTATTACTTACGGTTTTCGTAAACCATAGCCATGGCTAAATTGTGGGGGAAATTCGTTCATTTGCATTTTACAGTGAGTTAGTTGAAAAAATTGTGTTATTTTTAAAAGAAAATGTATTTATTTTCTCACTATAAATGATTTAAACGAAAACAATTAAAAATTGCACAAAAAAATTATAATTTTTGTAACGAAATTTGTTACACCAACTATGTGGTTACTGGTATTCCAACCCAGCTAAGTTTGCAAACGTATAACTCAAGAACAGGCTGGTCCCCCCGATGGTTGCACGCCTTGTCGTGGCGGTGGGGCTTAGTAACCGTGGATTGGACACCCACGGTGAAGCGAAGAGGCAACCAGGGCCGGCTTGTTTGCCGACGGCTGGCCCGAGGAGGGCGCTCCCAGCGGGCTGGAGGAGTCCGCTGCGGACGCGCTAGGAGGTGGGACCGCAGAAGGAGAGGAGTGCCGGTATTACGGTGCGCCGTACTCCCTATCTTCTGCGGCCGTGGAAGGATCGCAGGGGGAGAGGCGTGGTAGTGTTGTGCCACTCTCCCTACCCCCCTGCGAGCTGGCGGGGCCGTTCCGTATGGTTAACGGCATTGGTGGGGCCGCAGAGGAAAAGGCAAGTTGGTATTATGGTGTTACGGTGCGCCGCTTGCCCTATCCTCTGCGGCCGAGGTGTGGTCGGTGGCAGAACCATATACCAGATCTGCCACCGGGTACCGGTTGTGGAGGCTGGTATCCGTGGCCTCCTAGTAGCAGACTCGGGGGGAGTCTGCTACAGTACTGGTGGAGGCCGAGGAGGCAGGCGCACCATACCATCTGGTGCGCCTGGGGCTTTCGGGCCATGGATGGAGCCGCTAGTGGGCGGCTGCCGCTGGTGGGGTCGCGGATGTGTTTATCGTTACCGTGGCCCCGTCACAGGGCGGCGAAGAGGAAGGTGGGGGGTGGTTTTTAGTGGGTATACCGTGGGTCTCATTAGCCTATACGGGAGTCCCACATCACCACTCGGGTGCCCCCTGCGCCTGGGTGGTATGCGTAATGAATTTTCCCCCCAGGCAAAAAAAAAAAAAAAGAACCGGCTGGTGAAACTTTGCGATTACGTCGCTGTTTCGTCTAACAGTTCTTTTACTCCAGCTACTCAAAGTGAAGACAGATTTATAGGTCACAAACAAGAAATACACGCTATAGTCTAGGGTGTGATCGACCCCACCACACTCTCCGCGGGTTAAGCTGATGTCTGACGAAGAATGGCTCATCCATTGAGTTATTACGAGTTATTTCAAGATGAAACCTGAATAGATCGCAGCTATAAGTTTGGATTAAGCAATTTCCTCGAGTAATCACTGTCACTTACTACGCCTGGGTTTACGGGCTTCAGTGACAAATATAAAACTAACTTTACTCATTTCAGTAAATAGCCTAAGTTGTGTAAAAACTTTTATTATGACTATCATTTTGTTTCTTTCTTCGGCCATTGTTCAAAAATGAAAATGTTAAAAATTCTTCCTAATAAAGGATGGATGAACGGATGGACCATGCGATACTTTTGTGTTTCAATTATTTTCGTCTCGTTTATTATTTGTAATTGCTATCGAATTTTAATAACTCTTTTTATTTTTAAGGCAGGCCCTTATTTCGACTCACACAAAATTGACAAAGGAATGGAATAAATAAATAGTTTAAATTCCGAGTTGAAAGTTACTTCAATTGTAACTAGAAGAGCTTTAACCTCATTTCTTAAGCTTTCTTTTGATTAGACGAGGAAAGTCGACCGTAGTTCAGACGTTTAGACTTACATCCTTACAAGTTCATTTTAATTTAAAATTATTTGAACATTTGTTATATAAGTAAGTGAAAGTTTTACACAAAATTATTACGAATAAAAGAACGGATAAAATCTTATCCTATAAATATTTTTATATATATGAGAAAGTTTGTAAGAATATGTGTTTGTTCCTAATACACGTAATAATAATAATTTAATCACCTGGACGCATTTAAATTAAAAGCAACCAGTGAATTTTGCCTTGCAATTAAAATAAAAAGTGTTCAAGTTTCAAACATAATAATAATGTGTTTTTATATTAGTAGTAGTATTTATAAAAAAAAATATATAATTTTTTTTGAAGTAATTTGTTTTGAACCCGAAAATAAATAATGTTTCATTGAAATATTAGGTTAAACGCGTGTTGTACCTAATCTGTGGTAATGGACCGACAATTATATTTTGTTATGGAGATTACTGCATAATTTATTATAATATTATCTAATACTTACTTCGAATCTAAAACTTTTCACTAGGTACATTAATTCAATAAACTTTTCGGAACTATTCACTTTTGTCACCGCTACCTTCTACATCTTTCTAATTTCTAAAAATAGCATGTAAAAATACATCTGCAAAGCAGTGTATTTGATTAATTTTTATTTGACGTTATCTCACAGTTGCACTGTATTGTGGTCCCCTCCGCTCCCCTCTCCCTAATCTCACCCCCTAATTTCATGCCCCCCCCCCCCAATCTCCTCCTCGCAGTAAGTCTAATCTCTCGACTCTCCGCAGTCTACTCAGTGAGTTATGGAGACGCTAGCGGCTAGATAAAACTGGGGTTTAACGCGCTTGATCCCCTACGTGGTTCGTTTACACAACGCTTTCAAAATACACCGCATTGCACACTAGTTAATGTATCTATAGAGGTGCAGGACTTTAATGAGGAAATAATTCATTGCGATTATTTTTTTATTTTACCTTTAAAATTTACCAAAAGTTAGCAACAACAGCCTCCGTGGTCCCGTGGTTTAGAGCTTAGCTCTCAACTCGGGGTCGTGGCCCGTGGGTTCGATCCTCGCGTTGGAACAACAAAGAAATGTAGTTTATAAGTTTGGTTAGGACAATGCAGGCTAATCACCTGATTGTCTGACAAGGAAGATGATCCATGCGTCGGATGGGCATGTAAAAAGTCGGACCTGCGCTTGATCTCTCACCAGTCGTGTCGGTTATCCGTCCCACTGGGTTACGAGAGTAAAGGAAGAGAGAGAGTGCTCTTGAGTACTGCGCACACACTTGGTCACTATAAATATAGCTCCTGCGTCGCTGGCCTGGTTTCAATGAAACCGGCCACCGTCACCGAAATCGGTGAGGGAAGCTATTATTATTTTTTATTATTATGGTATTTAATATTCAAACCGTTATCTTGTTATCTACGTATGATAAAATAACATCCCCTAATTATTACGTACCAAATATGATAGGCATATATTACGACTGATACACAAAACTTATTAATGTTTATGACTTTAAAATGATCCCCCCCATATAGAGAGTAGAAGCCTATGTAATTGAGAGTGGAGGCCTATCTAATTTGTCATCATAATATGGCCCGAGTCGTGGGTTTTATCGTTTTCTACCCTCAAACACGATAGCATCTTGCGTCGTATAGGAAAGAGATTTCATCGTGTGCGCAAAAAAGGGGTTAGGTACGTTCATTTTCCAAAGTTTCCTTTAATATTATGACCGATTTCTTTGAGGAAGCTTGCTGAAATGATTCGTATAGTAAGCATGAAGGTGAAACTATAGAGTCTCGTATAACCTAAACTAAAATGACAACTATAATTAACAATAGAAACAATAGAATAATATATTATATTTTGTAAGTCTGTAAGTTAGGGTCACTTCACACCATGCGCACTTTTTAAGATAGCTGTTCAAAATTGAACTTTATTCACAACACAATAAGATACACGATTCATTGCAAGTGTGTGAACTAACCCTTAGGCCCACTTGCGCAGATCCGGGTAAAAGTTAACCCTAGGTTAAATATCTCTCTAGTTCTTCGTATTTATGAAAGAGAAGGCATGATATTTTAACCCAGGGTTAAGTTTAACCCAATTTTGCGCAAGTAACTAAGGCCTTAGTTTACTACTTTGAATAATGTGAACAATCTATTAAAATTAAGTACTAACCGACACAAACGTCTTTCAGGCTACATAATATCCTATGTACGGCAGTTGGATTTTCTTTTCTTGCGAACCACGCAGAAAAACCTGATAAAAGTTGTAATTTTTTTAAAACGTGGTATAATGTTTTGTATAATTCTCAGTAAATTAATTTTGTTTTACTAACATCTCAGACCAAATAAAAAAGTAAACACAGAGCTTTGTCAAGCAAAAACTGAGGCCGACTTTTAGAGTTCCATAATACCTACTCAATGAACCCTTTAAATAGTTTCGCTCTGTCCGTCCGTCCGTCTGTCTGTCTGTCTATCTGCTCTTCCAGCTCTGTAATTATGAATATAAATGGATGAATTGGTATAGTTATAGGTTTTGTATAGATCTCGGTTTTGGCAACATAAAATAATAATTATAATTTTATATTTTAGGGGTGGCTCTCCATACATGTAAAGTGGGGATAAAAATATTTTTCTACTCTACTCCATAGTGTGGGATATCGTTGAATGGGTATTGTAAAATAAGGGCAAGATTTCGTACATGACTTTTTTACATAGTCAACTATTTTCCAGTCATCGGCCTGCAAAGTGGTTTAAAAGTTGGTCCCCCCCCTGGTATTTATAAAGTATAAGAGATAGAAACTTGTAAGTATTCGTGCTGCTAGATGATGCTTAAAACTCTTCATAAAAAATATTTTGAGCGAAATCGAATAATTGCTTTTAAAGTAATTCAAAGAAAACCTATTGCGCGTTGATATTTACGGAACCCTCTATAGACATGTCGTGGCATGTTCATGGTTAGGTTAGGTTATTTATGTATGTAGTGCGCTTGTGGAAGCTGTAGCTACGCACTACATACATAAAACACCACACAGCGAGACAGCTTGCCTTACATGGTAAGGTGTAGTTTCGCTACATGTGTGTTCGCGACACTATGTAATTACACGACGAGGTGTAATTTAAACCGGCCTCACTGTGTGATTCGCAGAACTCTATCTTCACTTTTTATTTAGTCTAAGACTAAATTACAGTTTATTCTATTCATAGCCTATATATGACCCACCATAAAACGGCTACAATAGCTACTATCTAATTGAAAATTGTAGAACTTTATTAAACACTAGCTTTTGCCCGCGACTTCGTCCGCGTGGAACAATACTTTGGGATATCGCTGAAATTTACCCGCGACTTTATTTATGACTAACGAAAGCGGAAGCGGAAACTTTAAACGGAACCCTAAAATAAAAGTAGCCTATGTTAGACCCTATAACATCAGCTATCTGCTAGTGAAAGTCCCGTGAAAATCGGTCCAGCCGTTTCAGAGATTAGTCGGAACAAACAGACAGACAGACCGACTGACAGACAGACAGACGGACAGACAAAAATTAAAAAAAAAAATGTATTTTATTGTAAGTACCGAATATACTTTCAGATTCATTATGTAAAAAGCTGTTAATTTGAAGTTACAAACAGACACTTAAATTGTATTTAACTGTATAGATGTATAGATATTATAATATTATATTATATTTTATATTATATTTTAAGATATTATCAATTTGATGTTTATAAAATAACTAAACTATTTAACTAAACTAAACTAAACTAAACATTAACCCGCACGCGCACCCCGCCTTGGTGACGCCTAGGGAATATTATTCGAATATTCGAATATTCGTTTTATTCGAATATTCGACGATTTTATTATTCGAATATGACTGGGTTCAATATTCGAATATTTCGAATAAAACGAATAATAAAAATATTTTATTTATTTTTCAAAAATATGTTAATAGTAGTAATAAACTTGTATATAAACCGCAAAAGTATCGTTATTTAATACTTTATTTTTATTATATTTTATTAATATTGTCGTCAATAATATCCTAAAACAGATTTTACTACAATGCTTGTGAGAGAATACAAAACTGTTTTTAAATAAAAAAATATTTAAAGTGAATACTTCCTACAGGCATCAGCGAAAGAAATCCATACTCACACGCTTGTCAAATTAACCTAACCAAGAGCGTGTTGGGACGTGTCTAGGAGGGTTCTGTTACTATAAATAATACAACTTTTAATATCTTTTTCTTACTGTTCGATTTCATTCAAAATAACTTTCCTTAAGAGAATTTACGATGATCTACCAGCATGGAAAATTGTAAGTTCCTAATCTTCATAGTTCACAAATGACAGAGGTGGGTGAAACCAATTTGAAGGCCGATTACTTAGAAGTGGTTGACTTTGTAAAAGTCATGTATAAAGCTTTTCCTTTATTTTAAAAGATATAATATTCAACACACACTTCACATGTATGGAAAGCTAGGTTTTAAACCTAGAGACAGGCGGACAAACAGAGTGAAACGATAAAGGATACCTAGTTAAGTTAATTATTACAGTATTACACTGGCCTGCAAAACTAAGTACAAATCGTTTAAAAATTCACACTTTTCAAAATATTATAACAAGATTTATCAGTTTTCTTAAAAAGTAATAAATTATATATGTATATCAGTATATTATTTTTATGTTTAAACAAAAATAAACCATTCTTAGTCTTAAATACTTAATTTACATCTACACTAATATTATAAAGAGGAAAACTTTGTTTGTTTGTTTGTAATGAATAGGCTCAAAAAGTACTGGACCGATTTCAAAAATTCTTTCACCATTCGAAAGCTACATTATCCACGAGTAACATAGGCTAAATTTTATTTTGGAAAAAAATAGGGTTCCGTAAGATATTTGGGTTTTTCGGACACAAGGTGTAAAAAATCAACCAGAAAAGTTACTTATTTTGCGTACGCTGCCTAAACTATAAAAGATAGAACCATAAAATGTTCTAATTAATTGTAGATCTTATAAATATCTACAAAAAAGTCCGCGACACACTATACCTATCTATGTCGAGTGAGGCACAACAACCATTTTTTTATTTAGAAATCTTGAATTTTTTTTTGAACTACATTTAAACGCGTTTATTTTACTCATGTTATTAATCCTTATCAAAATAAATTATTTCATCACTAAGTACAGTTTATGTAGATAATATTTGGTTTTTGAATGATTAAAATTGGACGTTTGGTTTTGAAGTTATGGCGAAATTAAAATATTACGACTTCTGCTGCACGGCCCGTTGCGAAGTGGGCGTCACCAAGGCGGGGTGCGCGTGCGGGTTAATGTTTAGTTTAGTTTAGTTAAATAGTTTAGTTATTTTATAAACATCAAATTGATAATATCTTAAAATATAATACATTATAATATCTATACATCTATACAGTTAAATACAATTTAAGTGTCTGTTTGTAACTTCAAATTAACAGCTTTTTACATAATGAATCTGAAAGTATATTCGTTACTTACAATAAAATACATTTTTTTTTTAATTTTTGTCTGTCCGTCTGTCTGTCTGTAAGTCGGTCTGTCTGTCTATTTGTTCCGACTAATCTCTGAAACGGCTGGACCGATTTTCACGGGACTTTCACTAGCAGATAGCTGATGTTATAGGGTACATAGGCTACTTTTATTTTAGGGTTCCGTTTAAAAAAATAGGATTCCGCTTTCGTTAGTCATAAATAAAGTCGCGGGTAAATTTCAGCGATATCCCAAAGTATTGTTCCACGCGGACGAAGTCGCGGGCAAAAGCTAGTGTTATATAAAATTGCGGTTTTGAATAACTCCTCGAGGCCTGACAACAGCTTGGAGGAGGTTTGTCATACTGAAAACGAGGTTTTAGAGCCGAATTATACAATATTCTCTCCCATTCTTATATCAGGGCGTATTTTAGTGCTGTGAAGGCTAACTGTAGGTGACAATTTCGGCTTCTGACTAGCTTTCTAAGCTCTTCTCAGGATATACTTAATCGGGTTGAAGTGAGGACATTAAAGATAACCTTTAAGAATCTCTTGACCATTTCTTTCTCCAAGTAGAGGTCCAATTGTCATGGCCACATACTCAGTGCGGATTCCTGAAGGTATGCCAGCGCATTGTATATGTACTCTGCCATGAGCATACTGGACTCTATATGAAAAGTAGGTTTGAAGATATGTACCAGGTTACGTTTACTTAGCCTCCCTTCAGAAGTTCACGTTAACTCGTAAAGTTAAAGTGGGTAAATCCACTCATCTGGGACCAAAATTCTGAACCATTCTCGTTCATTCTTTTGTATGTGTTCACGGATGTATCACAGTGCTGCTATTCGATTCTAGGGCTCTCGAGTTTGGTCTCGAAGTGAGACCACTCGCCCTTCGTCTCGGTCTTTAGGGTTTCAGATTTACTTAAGCAAATCTTCTTCACTATGCTGTCAGTAACATAGTCCCTTCAGGCCTGAAGAAGCTGTTTCTGAACTTAACTGCATTTAAGTGTTGATTTACAACAAGTGGAAACAATTTAACGGTCTTGCCGAGCGAGCGCTGAGTCTGCCATTAAAGTCTTGCACGGCCTTGTCAAATGTTTTTCACTCTCTTTGTACCGTCGCTTCATCTTCTGAACGGTTCGTAACATGACACACTCCGTTCTTGCAGTACAACGCCTGATGCCTACTTCTGCACTGATGCCTTCTGCCTAACCTAACTTCTTTTTTATAATAAGACTCATATTTCAAGAAAAAAATTAAAACATAAAGATACCAAAAATATTGCTTACTTGAAATTGGAAAAAGATTATTTTTGTTTTAAAGATTTTCCACCCACTTTTTACCAACTATGAAGTTAACATAACATTAAAATCTTTTTTGAGTGCTTGTTATTTTGACGGTTTATCTTGTTTACTTATTCTTACTACGGTTTATATACATATGTACCAATTAGGTCTGGAGCAGACCATTATGACAGCACGATACTCGTGTGTTTAGAGTTTTCAGCTGCATTATATTAGAACAGAGCACTATTTACAGTGCATTCCGATTTCTGTACAGTGTTCCAACTCTGCAAATATATTTCTCTCCAATCTTAAACAAACTGATTATATTATATAAATAAAAAAAAAAATGTTCTGTAATATTAGTGTTCTTTATAAAATATTATTAAATTATGCTACCAAAAGGTTAATTTAAAAAGTCAGACTGTAGGTCTAAATTTTTGAATCGATTGTCTATGTTGAATCGATTAATAGCTTGACTGAATTAAAAATCAGAACCTCTAAAACAAAACCCAAAAATTCTCTCCCCTAGAGGATCTTTTCCTTTATTTTTGGCAACCAAATCCATGGTCTGCTCCAGACCTAAACCGTTCGTGTGTTAATAGTTTTAAAAAGTTATTGCAATTTAGTATTTTAAGTTTGAAACTTAAAATAAGATTTTTTTATAAATAAAAACGTTGATTTTTTTTAGAGTAATTTGTGAAACACTTTACATTTTCATGTTACTAAATATGCAGATATATATAAACGCATTATATTACTTGTATTTAAAGTTTAATACCAATATTCGTATTATTCGAATTATTCGAATTTATTCGAATAGTGTTTAGCCATTATTCGAATTATTCGAATAGTAAAATTTGTCGAATAATAACATTCCCTAGTGACGCCCACTTCGCAACGGGCCGTGCAGCAGAAATCGTAATATTTTAATTTCGCCATAACTTCAAAACCAAACGTCCAATTTTAATCATTCAAAGACCAAATATTATCTACATAAACTGTACTTAGTGATGAAATAATTTATTTTGATAAGGATTAATAACATGAGTAAAATAAACGCGTTTAAATGTAGTCCAAAAAAATTCAAGATTTCTAAATAAAAAAATGGTTGTTGTGCCTCACTCGACATAGATAGGTATAGTGTGTCGCGGACTTTATTGTAGATATTAATAAGATCTACAATTAATTAGAACATTTTATGGTTCTATCTTTTATAGTTTAGGCAGCGTACGCAAAATAAGTAACTTTTCTGGTTGATTTTTTACACCTTGTGTCCGAAAAACCCAAATATCTTACGGAACCCTATTTTTTTCCAAAATAAAATTTAGCCTATGTTACTCGTGGATAATGTAGCTTTCGAATGGTGAAAGAATTTTTGAAATCGGTCCAGTACTTTTTGAGCCTATTCATTACAAACAAACAAACAAACAAACAAACAAACAAACAAACATACAAACAAAGTTTTCCTCTTTATAATATTAGTGTAGATTATACTCTGACGCTAGTTAAGTGTAGTAGTAAAGTAGTCGCAATATGCAGCCCACGTAAACGTTAAAATTTTAAGGTAGGTAATTTATAATAGATTTTAACATTTTAAAAAGGTTGGACTAAACATTTTTAGGATGCCGTTAGCCGTAGTACCAAAAGGAACCCTTATACAGTGCAACCTTAATATAACGTACCTCAATATAACGACTTCCTCGATTTAACAAATTCTTCGTAATCCCCTTGAATTGTCCATAAGAGTCAATATAAAATATACCTTTACATTGCGAACATTCTTTGCGTACAACCTCTTAATAACGAATTTTCAACTATCAAGAAAAAGTATTCATACCTCTAATTAACGAATTTTGCCAACCCAAAACCTTTATATAAAGTTTCCACCAATAATATAACTCTTAATCTTATAATGTGATTCATGTCTCGACATGTTTCGACACGCTTTTGTTTGTAAAGTAATCATTGTTGTTTTGATGGAAAGTAATGTAAACACCTCTGCTCGTCACTATTGTTAAAGATTTAAGTTAAAATGGCTCAGAAACGTAAAAGGTGTTCCTTATCGGTCGCAGAAAAGCGAAACATCATTAATTATGTTGACCAAAATCCCATGACGAAAAAATTAGACATAGCTAATTTAAGTTCGGGATTCCTGCAAGTACATTGGCTACAATTTTAAAATTTAAAGATAAGTTTTCAGAAGAAAGTGGTGTGAATGTAAACAGTAAAAGATTAAAATCTTTTACCTCTTTATAACGAATTTTAGACCAATCTAACCTCAACATAACAAACCTCAGTTCAACGAATTACTTGATATTACGAATATTTTCTTGTTCCCCTCCGATTTGTTATATCGAGGTTGCACTGTATAAGGGTTCCTTTTAGTACCTACTACGGCTAACGGCACCCTAAAAATGTTTGTAGATTCGCTTTATCCGTCCGTATGTCTATCTGTCCGTCTGTTTGTTGGTCTATCTTACTGTCTGTCTTTCTAACTATTGTAATTATGAATATAAACGGATGACAATTGGTATAGTTATAGACTGTGTCTAGATCTCGGTTTTGGCATCATTAAAATAATAATAATAATGTTAAATTTAGAGGTGGCTCTCCATACGCGTGAAGTGGGAATGAAATATATTTTTTTAATTCTACCCCAGCCATGTGGGGTATCAACAAATACCTATGTATTGTAAAATACAAGCAAGGTTTCATGCATTACTGTTTTATAAAGTTAACCATTTTCGAGTAATCGGCCTCCAAAGTGGATATTAGTTGCCCCCCTACCTATAAGATATAGAATTTTCCATGTTGATAGTTTATGCCAAAAAAACTCTTAGGGAAAATAATTTTTAGCGAAATCGGGCAATAACTTACGAGAAATAAAGAAAACCTGTTGTGCTGATAATTACGGAACCCTCCTTAGACATGTCCTGACATGATTTTGGTTGGGTGATTGTATGGAGTTTGGCATAGAGTTATTGTAAAAATCTACTACAGTAGGTATAGAGAATAAATCTAGCCTAATCTGTCAAGAGTTCTGTTCTGTTCTATTTCAAATGTTACTACATCATCGGGAAGGCTTTCAAAATAAATAATATTATATTATTTACCATTAAACATTTTATTAGTAGCCACATCGTCCATGGCGTGCTGAAGATGGTACACGGACGCCACGGGTGAGAGAGACGTTATTCTTGTACCTGAGAAGTGAGAAGCAAACAGTATAAAAGTAGTAACTAATATGTATTCTGTGATAAAGTAAATGATTATGCTTTATAAAAGCAGATAATTCTATGTTTGTTGAAGTACACACCAAAATATTTTATTATATTACTAGCTGTTGCCCGCAGCTCCGCCCACGTAAATACATTATCCCTCGGGAACACTGCATTTTTTCGGGATAAAAAGTAGCCTATGTTTTAATACAGAGCCTAAACTACTACCATACCAAATTTCATCAAAATCCGTTCAGCAGTTTTTGCGTGAAGGATCCATCCATACATCCATACATCCTCACAAACTTTCACATTTATAATATTAGTAGGATAGTTTAGTCAGTTTTTTTGTGAAGATCCTGAAAATAGTCAGGAAGATGGCGAAATTTTATCTCAGAATCAAATAATCCGACTCTTTGCAATCATTCTAGAATTTTTGCAAAGATCCTTAATTTCCCATTATCCTACAACATATTTACGTATAAAAGGTTTAATAACATTAAATGTGATAATTTTTGGATATTTGGAAAACAAATTGCGTGTTTAGGGTACTGGGCCTCTAGTCAAGATGCATTCGATAATTTCGATGGCGAAGTTAGAAAACAAAATATATGGGATTTGACTTTACACGTCACAAGCGATATGTCACTTAGCGATGACTTAATATGTCAGATCCCTATGCATTTTTGATTTCGAAGTTCGCCGTCAAAATTATCGAATGCATCTTGACTAGAGGCTCTGGTGGACTTGACTCTACCACAAATATATAGAGCCTTATTATGTAGGTAGCTCCAGTTAGGCTCAATTCACACTGATGTTTATCACCTATGTCATAACTCATAACTCATATTATGTCATAATCATCTCTATTTTTTCATTACTAAGGTACCAATTTATATTATGATATTAAGATAGCGCGCGAAGACGTGCGTCGACGTCTACGTTTGTCACCAAATGATTAGATACAAATTTGAATTATGGAACTATGGTGGCGCGCAACATTGCACGTCTATACTTATGTATACTATGTGCTTAGTGCGATTTTTGTCACTACTCAAGTACTTACCGTGAAGAAGTTAACTACAAGTTGTACGGCATCGAATTAATTGCCATTGTTTGCCACTAGGGGCGTTGTTTTGTTAGTTGCACCGTTGCACGTACGCGCGTCATTTTGTCTTATCATATTACTATAAATCGAGTCGCTTCGACTCTGCACCAATGAGAGTCGAGCCTTAAATACCTAACATAAACTAGACATTCATATACTTAGTCAATGTCTTTCTACATAGAATACCTGCGTGTACACTACATATTGGGAGCAGGTTTTTAATATTTATGCTGTTTAAGAATGTAGGTATTCTTTATGTGCTCAATAAGGCATTCCGAGAGAAGCTCCATCGAGTATGTACGCCAATTATTGTCTTACTTCAATATTAACCTCATATGAGCAAGAATGTGTACTCTACCTTGAGGCCAATTCCGTAACGTATATTACAACAAATGTTCAAAGAGAAAAATATTCTGAAAATATAAGTATATTCATCTACCTAGCTATGACTGTGTTATGATCGAGCCTCTAAGAGTAGGGTTATCGTATAAACATTGAAAAAGTTCTGACAAATGGGTTATAAGTTGCCACCCGCCCTGGCATTTCTAAACTATGAGTCTTCTATCATCTCAGGCTCCCTGACCAGCCAGTCGTCTTTTTCAAATTGTTATAACTACTAAACTATTGCACTGAAATCAAAGATGTCTAGTATTTTATTTTTCGAACATCCTTTTCTATCGTTTTAGAATAAAAATTAAGCAGGTTAATGGCCTAGAGTTTTCACAAGAAGCCAATAAATAAAAAAATACACATGTTTTTTAAATTACCTTTCTTTTGCTTTTTATTCAAAGTAAATTAAAACAATGATTGTGAATTATTGTCCACATGTTTAGCTATCAAATGAGACCTTTTTTTATGTTCCTAGGACATTAACATGAGTAGCGGTGGTCGAATTAGTACGAGAGTCCGGATCTTGGTTACCAAAATAATAAAATGGCTGCCATTTTACATACGTGAAAGAAAAAAAAAATGAGGGGCGATTAAAAAGTGCCATAATTTTTACCACTAAAGGCTCCGACACAGTTGTCGGGACATATTGTATTAATAGTCGGAGAAAACACTACAGAGAAAATTATTTTTATCTTGTCCTTTATTTTTCCAAAGTAATTGACCTACTCACACTGTCGCTTCTGTGATAAGGCTGGGAGCCCATTGGTGCGGTGCATTGCGTTGACGCCATAATCGCAACGGATTAACCCATTGTATGTAACGACAACGCGACGCAACGCAACGCACCGCATTAATGGGGCCTCACTTTTACTGTCGCAATAACACCAATTATTATTTTCGCACCAATTAAAAAATATATGCTAAGATACTATTTTATACGAGAACACTAACATTTTAGTATATCAATTTACTATATTTATAATAATACTAGCTTTTTCACGCGGCTCGATACTTTTTCGGGTTGAAAGTAGATTTTACATAAACCAAATTTCCAGGCCAGGATTCGAACTCGAAAATTAGGAAAAAAATACATTCAGTATTATTGCACCATTCGATAGCGTCGCAAGTAAGAAACAATTTCTAGAAAGTAATTATGTGCGAATAAATTAAGGAAATACTTTTATGTAGTTTGCTGTAGGTATACCATTACTTTCCAAAAATTGTTCCTTATTAGCAACACTATAAAATAATGCAATAATGATTTTTTAACTTTTTTTTTTAACCTTTAACTTTTTTCTCCCATAGTTTAGAGATTTTTCGTCATACAATAAAATTACACACTTTTTAAGCTCTTTCATTTCATATATGTCCTGTAGTGCTACAAGGGTGGGTACAGTTTGCCCCTTCTTCTTTGTACCGCGAAAAACCGGCAAATTATTATTGAATGACGACGTGTTTAACAAATAGTTATAGATAGGTTATTGAAACGGGTCGTAATTCACTATACTAAGATTGTTGTTGTAGGTATCATGACTTCCCAATTGCTACTAAGAAAACAAAACAAACTAAATAGTCTGTTGTCTTTCCAATACGAGATTCGCCACTGAGAATATAGTGAAAGCCACTATAACTGTGTAAGATATATTTTTGTATTGAGTACGTGCTCCGGCGAAAACAGACCCGCGTGGCCTCCACAATAACATACAATCTGTCAAACCCTCTCGTGCCGTCTGGTTAAAAAGTGCTTTTCCCTGTCCACGACGCGTGATTTCGCACCTAATGACAATAAGTACCCCGCCAGCGACGGGTTATGTGTATTAATATTTATGAGGAATCGGGATTTTCGGGCCACTTAACACTAGAACTGGCGTCTAAGGCTGAACTCACACTGGCACAAAGTCGAAGCGACGTGACGCGTCATATTTGTCACGTAATATTCTATATAATAATCTCTATTTCTATCCAACTGCGAGAAAAGGAGGTTTATGTTTTTCGAGTGTATGTGTCACCGTAAAATTGTAAAAACCGATAGATTGTAATATTACTAGAGATATTATAATATGTCATGGGATACTCATCCCAACTTACCTGTCCGGTAGTTGTGGTATAATATACGGGTATGCGACCCCGGCTTCCCTAGCTATTACTATCCTATCCCGTGCCCTCCTGGGCGGTAATATCCTGCATTCCTATTTCCCACTCCAACTTACCAATCTTCCTTTCCACGCTACCTATCCTCCCCTGTCCCTATTCCTACCCTCTCCACCAATCCGTGGGAACGCAGTAGATAATCATAAAAATAATTTAATTATCCAAAATGGGGGCGATGTGGTTCGCCACCCATCACGTCTCGTTTCTCGCGGAGGCGAAAAGCGGACCATGGAGAGCCGCTTCGCTACGTTGAATGTAAGAGGAGGAAGGGATGGTAAGAATGAAAGTGGAAGAAGCGAAACAAGTATGTAATCCTTACATACTTGTTTCGCTTCTTCCACTTATCACGCAGATATCACTTCTTTCCACTTTCCGTAGCAAGTGGAAAGAAGTGATATCTGCCTATACCTACGGGAAAGAGGCGGTATCTGCCTACTCCTATGAGAAAGAGGCGTGATTATGTGTATGTGTGTGTATGCGTGTAATTTACAATAATTATTTTGTATAAATTTCTTTTTAATTTATAAAATATTAGTTTATCATAGTTAATTGGGTCTATATTGGGTCATTTAATTGGGTCTAAACAGCGTATAATATGATAATAAAACATAACAAAGTCCTTAAAATTGATTTCAAATATCTACTTAAAAAAACCTAAACATGTAATAAACCTTATTTATTTCATTCACATACTACAGCAACTAATTTTAAATAAAGCTTAAATGTTCATCAGTTCTATTGGCCAGATAAATAGTAGCTAACCTGTACACGACAAAATAGTTCCCCTCTCCGTGACTAATGTGTTTTCCAGTCTCCGGCATGGCACCGTCGTCTCTGAAATTGTACATAATCTATGGTAAAATCGCTGTAGAACTTGGAAAATAGTTTACAATCAAAAACAACGTTAATGGAAAGTACTGGACATAGACATAGAGAAACGATGTGGATAGAGCAAAAGCAATAGCCGAGTTGATAATTTGCTAAAACCTAAAAAGGGAGAAACATACTAACAAAGTGCAATCTTTGTCGTATATAAATACTTGTAGTAGATTTAAAAAACAAGCAGAGATATCGCCTGATGGTAAGCGTTTACTATTTACCATCCGCGCCGCACATGAACGCCCGTGTAAGAATTGTAAAAATGTATTTTCGGTAGGATCTAAATAACACACCAACTGATCACATACATAGCTTTGTCTATTTAATTAATACATAATTATAATAAATCTGTGTAAGTATATCACTGTGCTGTCGCCTTGAGTGGTCTGTCACACGCCTGACAACAGGATATCAGGGACTGTGGTATTCCTTAGTCATTTACCTGAGTGGGCTCCTTTTCATACGGTTTGAGCATTACACCACCTACCTATCCTTAGCAACTTTTTAATTAATGCTCACTTTATTTTAATGTAATGTACCTAGTTGTGTAGTGTAATGTCCAAATTTTTTTAAATAAATATGTCTTATTATTATTATTTACAGGTATAATCTGATTTACAATCTCAGTAAATTATAAACTATTATGAAGAAGGACAAAAGGTACAATGCCTTTTCTAGTCAATTATAGCAATTGCATAGAAAATACACTTTTCCCCTTCACTTTTCTATCTTTTGTCACGAGTTAGTAAAAAAAGAAAGTTTTTTTATGATATTTTACTGAAACGAATTAAAAAATCAGTGTTTAATAGTGCATATAAAAAACTTTTTAATGAATAAACCCTCAATTATACCCTATATTACACCCTATATCTTCTATCTAATATATAAAATTTCCATGTCACAATGTTAGTTACCGTACTCCTCCGAAACGGCTTTACCGATTTTTACCAAATTTTATATGCGTATTCAGTAGGTCTGAGAATCGGCTACTATCTATTTTCCAAATAATTTATAAGGCAAAACAATGTTTGCCGGGTCAGCTAGTAGGTACCCTATATAATATATTATAACCCTCTTTATAAATGGATCTAATAAAAATGGATATTATAGCAAAAAATCATGCAGATAAAAATTTTTCTAAATTTTGACAAAATACTAACAGACTGAATCCGAAACCGAGTCTGCCGGTGTCAGTGGCGGGTATATAATAATAATAATAATATAATATAATATCTATGGACGCTTCACACCACGTCAGTCTGGCCCCGTGGTAAGTATCCGAAGAACTTGTGTTACGGGTTGGTACCCGTATTAAATATATTTCCGTTGTCTGGTGACAACAGAAATATATTTAATACTTTTTATACTATACTTATATTTAAGATTTTTATTATATTATACATATATTTAATACACATCCATGACCCAGGAACACAGAAAACTTTTTTGTTCCCTGGCGGGATTCGAACCCGCGACCTCCGGCTAAAGCGCCACTGGGCTCACCACTGAGCCACGGAGGTCGTCAATATATGATACTGTTGGCATAGCGAGTGCTTTCCAAAAACATTTTAAATTGTCTTCCCCCCTTTCCGGGCAACTCGAGGTGTTGGGCCGGGGCCCTCGTGCTATTGGAGACGTACACGTCAGATTCAGTGCAAAAGAGGTTGCCACCATTATTAAAAATATGAAACGTGGTAAGTCTCCTGGGCACGACGGCCTCAGTATCGAGCATCTGAAGTATGCTGGTGTGCACTTGCCTAGAGTGCTTGCCATGCTATTCAGTTTGTGTGTAATACCTACCACAGAAGTTAATGTAGACAATTGTTGTACCAATTATGAAAAACAAGACGGCGGATGCCTCCGACTTGTCAAATTATAGGCCAATATCACTGGCTACTGTGACTGCCAAGGTACTGGACAGTCTGCTTGACAAACGGCTGGAACTGCATTCTGATATTCAGGATTCTCAATTTGAATTTCAGCCGGGCCTGTCCACTGAAAGTGCCATTTATTGTCTTAAGCAGACTGTGCAGTATTATACGTCTAGAAAAACTCCAGTGTATGCTTGTTTCTTGGACTTGTCGAAGGTATTCGATCTAGTTTCGTACAACAAACTATGGAATAAATTAGAGGAAGAAACTACTCTGCCCCCTGAACTGATTAGTCTATTCGAATATTGGTATAGCAATCAGCAAAATAGTGTGAAATGGGTGGGGGTGTTTTCGGGCGTGTATAGGTTGGAGTGCGGGGTGAGACAGGGGGGGCTGAGCTCGCCTCGTCTCTTCAATCTATACATGAACCGGCTGATCGGTGAGCTTAACAGCACGTATGTGGGATGTCACGTAGACGGCGTCTGTATTAATAATATAAGTTACGCGGACGATATGGTGCTGTTAAGTCCATCGGTCGGTGCGTTGCGTAGGCTTCTCCTTATCTGTGAGGAGTATGCGGGGGCACACGGGCTCAGATATAACGCCGATAAAAGCGAGTTTATGGTCTTCAATGCGGATGCTGACAGGAGTCACAGAAGTGTACCTCCTGTGACCCTTGGAGGTGTCCCACTGAGGAGAGTAGACCGATTTAAATATCTGGGCCACTGGGTCACCTGCTCTCTATCAGATACGGAGGATATAGAGAGGGAGCGTACGGCTCTGTGTGTGCGTGGCAACATGCTGGTTCGAAGGTTCGCACGATGTAGTAAGGAGGCCAAATTGACACTCTTTAAAGCATATTGTCAATCATTTTACACGTGCGGCCTGTGGACCAGTTTCACGAGACGGGCACACAGCGCACTACGAGTGCAATACAATAACATATTCAGGATGCTGTTTGGACTGTCGCGTTTTTGCAGTGCTTCTATCATGTTTGCGGAGGCCAATACAGATTGTTTCTACGCAATCTTAAGGAAGCGATGCGCCTCGCTGTGGTCTCGCGTAAGGAACAGCCCGAACAGACTCCTGAAGGTGTTGAGTAGTCGATGGGACTCCCAGCTGTTGAGGCATTGGATTCAGCTCCATGCCCCGGCAGCTCGTTTTCCCTACTTGTGATTTTATCTACTTGTACCTATATTGAAATTAATCATTAAATTGTTTACTAACATTAATTTTTAAGACAACTGTTACTAACATACTATGGATTTTTAATCTGAAATAAATAATTTGAATTTAAATTTATGCTATGGCTGTAGTAGTCGATTCTTAAAAGGATTCCAATGAACGATTTTCTTTATTTCTTTTAATGAACGCTCTATCCGCTCTTTAATTTCCATGTCTATGGTACAGGGCGACGGGAAGGCGACAGCTTAATACACGGGCTCGTGGGTGCAAACTGTATGAAAACTTATGATGCGCTCCACAGGAGCTTAAAGCCAGGCAACATTTTCGTTTAAGCCGAAGTCTGAAAAGAAATAACTACTAGTTATTTTTGTAAACACATTAGCGATATCTCATTCATAGGTATGTGCATGGTGTTCGCATTAACAAAGCTATACCTACTGGCTACGGTTTTTGTTACCTATTTTTAGGGTTCCGTACCCAAGAGTAAAACGGGATATTAATGCAAAGACTCCGCTGCTCATCCGTCTGTCACCACTCACCAGGCTGTATCTCATCAACCGTGACACTTAACAATAACAAAATAAAATAAATATTTAAGTAGGTAAGTACGTATATAAGTGGGGCTGCCATACAACAAACGTGATTTTTTCCCCTTTGGTACGGAACACTTCGTGCGCGAGTCCTACTCGCACTTGGCCGGTTTTTTTTAATAGAGACTAGAGACCAGTCAAGTTGTATAACCTGCGCGTGCCGCGGTTCCTACGGCTCTAAATGTCCACATGAAGGGGTTGTGCGTTGGATAAAACAGAAAATTGGAGTTCTTTGAAACCTGTTTTCTCAGTCATGGTCGTATTGAAAAATCCCAAAAAATATATACTATGTTAAGGTTTTGATTGACGACCTCTGTGGCTTAGTGGTTCAGCGCTTTGGTGCTCAAGCCGGAGGTCGCAGGTTCGAATCCTGCCGACGGAACAAAAAGTTTTTCTGTGTTCCTGGGTCATGGATGTGTATTTAATATGTGTATAATATAATAAAAATCTTAAATATATGTATAGTATAAAAGTATTAAATATACTTCCCGTTGTCTGGTACCTGTAACACAAGTTCTTCGGATACTTAGCACGGGGCCAGATTGACGTGGTGTGAAGCGTCCATATATATTATTATTATGTATATTATATTTACTCGAGGACTGCCTTTTTTATTAATTGAATTTTTTATTTTACAGATAATATTGATTTAAAAGTATGCTAGTTTTTAAGTTAAATATTTTTATCTTCTTCTATAAGTCATACGAGGGTGAAAATTAATTCAGTAACAAATTTTATCTCAAATGTTTATAGCGATTTTTTTATCCGATTTCAATACTCTCCAGTCGGCGCGATACGCCCTTGTCGCCTACAAAATTAGTATTGCACTTGACGCTCAAGTTCACTGGCGTTATACAGAGCCATAAGTGTATTGTACTATGAAACTATGAAACATCATCTATTGAAGTTCATAAGATGATGTTTAGATCATCTTGAAGATAGTACGAGTCACTTAATATGGCCATTTAAGACTTGCTGCTAGTCTTCTGTGTCCCCAAACCGTATGACGTACGACAGACTCAGAGAGCAAATGCAGTTTTAGTTTACCTTTTTAAAACTAACTTAGGCCTTTGCATCCGTTAATGGATGATTTATACAGTATTCTCCGAGCGAAGTAACCACTCTTGAAATACTGTAGTCCCAGGCACTACACACAGTCGGTTTATAAATGTGTAGTTGCCTAGTCCAGAGGAAGGACTGATTCCTCTGGACTAGGCAACTACACATTTATAAACCGACTGTGTGTGTAGTGCCTGGGACTACAGTATTTCAAGAGTGGTTACTTCGCTCGGAGAATACTGTATTTAAAATCATCAATGCGTCTTGGGCCAACCATGTGCGGGTTTCCTCACGATGTTTTCCTTCACGATTAGAGCGTCCGTCCGTATAATGTACTTGAGATCTGAAAAAGTCTCATTGGTACACGCCACAACCTGCACTCTCTCGAGTGTAAACCAAACGGTCTAACTACTAGACTATGGAGCTTCACCTTTTTAAAGAGTGGATGATAATTTATCTATATATTTACTTTTAAACCTTGCCGAAGTGTTCCAATTCCGAACAAAAGTTTGGACATAAAGAAATGTTACGTTCTAATTGATGTTTTTCTTAATGTGAAATCAGAGCTCCATGAAGAGATTGTCTAAGTTCTAGTTTGAAAATGTATAAGACTAAAATAGTTTTCTAGAAATTCTTTTAAACATAATAATTTTAAAGTAGTCATTTCTAGCTTTTAAAGTTATTTCTCATATCATTGCAATTACGGTGGGTTCCGACTTTCCGAGGGGACGAAACTATTTTAATTGATTCATGCCCAGAGGTTAGCTCTGGGTATTTGGATAGAGAAAACATTCTAGGCTATACTAAATAATGGTATAATACAGTAGGTATGGCCGTGTCGCGTATTGTTTAGTTTCGGTAAAGAATTACTAACGTAAAGATTAAAGAATCGTCATTCCAGCGATTTACACGAATGACAGCAGCTGCCATTCGCTGCTCGCGGCTTTGTGTGCGTGCTTTGACATTATTGATAATATAATTTCATGTTGTTCATATACGTTCATATTATTTCGGTGCGACCAAAATTTTGGCCAGTGGCTTATAGTACAGTAGGCATGGCCAAGTTCGACCGCGTTTAAATACTAGATATATTATTCATGAACAAAATATATCTATACTAATATTATAAAGAGGAAAAGTTTGTTTGTTTGTAAAATTTTTTGTTCTTATGCTTATGTTCTTCCCCGTGGTCTATTCTATATCCGTGCCAAATTTCATCAAAATCGGTCCAGTAGTTTCGGAGCCTATTCAATGTAAAGAAACAAACAAATCTTTCCTCTTTATAAAATTTAAAGAGCTGTATAACATTTACCTGTTACGTAGTTTGATTTCTCGTTTAATAATATTTGCTCCATGCCGAAGACTCCAATAGTTCGCTTCGAAGATTGAGTCGTTTGTGTGTCTGATAACAACATTCAATAAAAATATCGTAGTCATTTTGTTTAATTTGAAGCATAATTTTTTAAAAAGGTGGTAAAATCAATCTTATTAAGTAATTAAACAAAATCTCAGTATTCTCTAAAATTAATAAAACCGTGTCTCAATTTTCTTTCACACTATTCAAAAATGGAACATTGCGATTTCTGCATCTAAAAATCAAATTTCGAATTGTTTTCTTTTTTATTAATTCTGCATGCTACGAATTCAAGTAAAAGTAATATTCTTGTTATAAAAATATACTGTGGTATAAAAAAGGTAAAGGTCAATTACATAATGAATCCGAAATGAATTGAATTATTGTTTAACGATAAGCTATAATTAACGAGTATCTATCTTTTGTATAATATTTTAAAGATTATTCTCACCATTATCTTGATAAGTTATTAGAGGATCCGTAGAAGCCTTTACATTTTCTGCTACTTTTACACTCGACGAGTTGGCACATATTTTTATGAAAGGTTGTATTTTGTCTCCAGCTGTAATAAAATAGGCGCATAATAATTTTTATGGATTTCATGAACTTAAAAATAAACATGCTTCCGATTCAAATAAAAAAAGTCAATATTTATTTTCTAAATACTTGTAAGTTGTATTGAACAAAGGCGAAGTTTATAAGAGACACTTGAAAGCAAATGGCTAAGAAATTCAGTGTTTCAAGATAACTCCAACGGTAATGATGACAACAAGTACACTTTACACAAACTTACTGTGTTCAACGCCATTAATAATTTATGAAACTAAATTGCATTGCAGTTGTTGAATGATGGACTGGGATTTAAAAAATAGTATTATAATAGGGATCATGAATAGTTTGTAACGCACAGGCCAAACCCTTAATTTTGCACACGTATTTCTCATATTATGACGTAGGCATCCACTAAGGAAGTATTTTTCAAAATTCAACCCCCATGGGGGTAAAATAGGGGATGAAAATTTTAAATCTAATTTCAAGCGGGCAAGGCTGGGGGCAATTAATACTCCAAAATCCATTTAGTGATATGAGATATATCAAAATAATATGTTGATGTATCTGTCTGTAAAATTATCTTAAATACAAAAGATGCACTTACTTAGTGGATTTATCATGGGAAACATTGATGGGCCGACATTGGGATTTCTGCCGTAATCCATACTACGTTTGGACGTTTGCGTTCTTTCTGCACAGAAGTAATTTGAGGTTAGCCAATTTTTACATTGACTAAGGGAACACTTGGGAAAATTCCACCAATCTGAATAGTTTTTTACTTTTTACAACTCTACCAAAACGATATAACTGATTGAATGTACTGTTGGTTCTTGGTGGAAATTCATGTTCATAATAATATAACACAACTTTTTATACACACTTTTCCACTTTATTTAGATAAATAATTTACATATGGTATAAATTAATATATATTTGCCCAAAATATAAAAATGTTTCATGAAGCGGGCAATATTAATCTGCACAATTTTTTGAATTATTTTTTAATTACCTACTTATGTTCAATCTACCTTTAATTTACACCTGATGATGAGTTAGTCGAAACCGGTCGTGTTTATATATAAATTATTGTAAAAATCTAAATAAAGTAGAAAAGTGTGTATAAAAAGTTGTGTTATATTATTATAATCTACCAAAACGACACTAAGCAAAATTCTGCTAACCTTAGATATCATTTGAAGGGTTCCGTACCCAAAGGGCAAAAATGGGACCCTATTACCAAAGAATATATATTACTAACGTACTATTACTGAGATTTCGCTGTCAGTCTGTATGTCTGTTCGTCTATTTGTTTTGTCTATCTGTCTGTCACCAGACTGTAATTCGTGAACTGTGATAGCTACACAGTTGAAATTAACACAGACGATGTTTTTATTATGTTGCCACTATAAAAATAAAAAAAAACAGTCGGGTAAAAACATAATAAAGTAATACCAGGGTACCTAATAGTTTCCCATAAGTACAGCAAAAGTGATTTTTTTTCCGTTTTTTTACTCGATAAATATAATATATAATCGCAACAGGTAAACGCTTAAAATATGCACTGAATATTGAGTTGTATATAATATAAGTACTGTTTAAGAATAAAAAATAAAATAAAAATAAAATAAACAAGAAATCTCAAATAGGTACTTACACAAAAAAAAAAGCTTGATTTTTTTGGTGTTTTTGCTCGATACTAAATACTAGTGCTCGATATTATTTCTAATAATAGTTGTTAAATAGATGTACGGAATCCTTCGAGGCCGACTCGCACTTGGCCGATTTTTAGTTTTTACAAGTCAAACAAAGTCATAAGCCTACAGAGTTGACGTTAGTGTTATTTTTCACCGACCTGTTTCATTTTTAGACGTCTCTGGCTTAATCAGACTCCAGCTCTTGATTTCAGTGGAAAGCTTGTTTGCATCCTCCGTGGCTGAAAGGTAAAAAAAATGTGAAGCCTTCTCAGAATAAGTCATCAATAATAATGATTTACCTACAGGGAGATACTTCTAAATGTTATGCGGAAAAGTGGTAGAGAGGAAGTGTGAGTAATAAATTACGATAAGAAGTCAAATAAAAAAGTCTAATATTGCATACAAGTATATTATACTGTGTGATTTTTTATTCTATCTGAGAAAAAACAGGGTATATTGTACTTATTAGGTACCATCGAACAAGTTGACGCTTTACCAGGCCTACGATAAAAAATCGTTCAATCGTTCAATCGCCGTTGAATCTTGCGAACGTACACATACATACTCACGCGTAAAGCTGATAATATTAGTTCAACCACGTCTGCAGTCGTTGCGCTTACTTAATTTTTGATAAAATATTTTGAGGCCTCCTAGTGCAAAGGAAAATGTTTAGGATTTGGTCGAGCAGGAACCTTGTCGATGGTACATGATTTTGTTTCTTCTTTTCTTACATAAGAAAGGTTTTTATCACAAATGATTACCTCATCGACTCAAAACTAAAGAAACTTTTCAAAATCTCACCAATTTGGTCATATCTGGCGCTGTTTCTATTCATATTGTCGTTCATCCCCACCAATGATTTTTGCAAGTAGTCCATTACTTCGGCTGTAAATCATAAAGTTAAATAATCGCTGTGTTCCGCGGAAAATAACGCTAACCATAAAAACGTAAGCAAAATGGCCACCGATTCGCCCGCCTCTGTCAAACTGGTGTTAAATAAGCAAAATGGCTGATTATGTTAGCAGTATTGAAGTTAGAAAACGTGTCCTTGCCGATAATAATCTGCTTTTTTTAACCGACTTCCCAAAAAAGGAGGCGGTTATACGTTCGGCTGTATATATTTTTTATTTTTTTTTTATTTTTTTTGTATGTTCAACGATTACTCCGCCGCCTGTGGACCGATTTTCAAAATTTTTTCTGTGATGTATAGGGTGTAATCCCAAATTGGTCCTTTTGATATCAAAGTGGTGACCTGATGATGGGATCCATGAGGAATCGAGGGAACTCCTCGAAATTTATATGGACACATATGGTGATTTTGACTTTTTCTGAAGTAGTTCAAGCATATGCTACCAAAAAGTAAGATTTTGCTCCAAGGTATACCCTGGATCCAAAAGTACAGAATAGAACTCCTGACTCCTTATAGATACATGTTTGGGAATTTCGGCGTTGTTTAAAGAACTGCAAGCATATGCCACCTTGTCAGTTAGAGTAATCATCATCATCATCACCACTATCACACCATACGTAATCAGATTATGATGATATAAAAGGTATTTCTCATAGTATTTTACACTAACACGGAGATCATTGAACATTACTCTGCCGTTTATGGACCTATTTGCAAAATTCTTTTGTTGTTGTAAAGGGTTTAATTCGAAATTAGTCCTTTAGTCACTAAAGTGGAAACCTGATGATGCGAGCCATGAGGAATCGAGGGAACTCCTCAAAATTTATATCCACACATATAGTGATTTTGACTTTTACTGAAGTAACACAAGCATATACTACCAAAAAAATAAGATATTGTACCAAGGTATACCCTGGATCCAAAAGCACTGTACAGAACTCCTCAGTCTTTAAAGATATGCGTTTGGAAATTTCGGCATTGTTTAAAGAACTGCAAGCATATGCCACTTTCAGTAATACCATTGCCACTTACAGTAATCATCATCATCATCTTAATAGCAATACCTAATGGAAGCTTGGCGAGTATTTAATTATACTTTCGATCGTTTAGTTTAGACGTTCTTAAGACGTATTAATAATAACTTAACAAAATATATCACTAAAAAGGGTGAAATTATTATTTTTAAACAAAAAATTAAACCGACTTCCAAAGTAAAAATACACAAAAAAGTATGAAATAAAACTTAATCTCTAAATAATTCCCCTTTCAAATTCGGCTAAATTTTTTACTATTTCTCTACTCAATCTTATTAATTTTGAAGTCGGTACCAGCAAATATGAACGTAAGTTGTATAAAATATTGTAGAATATTGTTTGGGCTGGTGCCGAATTCAAAATTAATAAGATTGAGTAGAGAAATAGTAAAAATTTTAGCCGAATTTGAAAGGGGAATTATTTAGAGATTAAGTTTTATTTCATACTTTTTTGTGTATTTTTACTTTGGAAGTCGGTTTAATTTTTTGTTTAAAAATAATAATTAGCGCTCTGCTTTATTATGCTCTCTCAAAAGACGTTGAGCGCATTTAATCCGCTGTTTAAAAAATACCACTTTAAATTCGCATTTTATTTCCTGTAAATATTTTAATTCAGATCCGTGGAGAAGTGGAGATAGGTAATCAATATTTTATATGAATTTTTGTTGAAATCATTTGCAATGAATTTACCACACTTCCTACACTTATGCGATGTGTCGTGATCTATCCATACTAATATTATAAATGCGCAAGTGTGTATGTTTGTCCGTCTTTCACGCCAAAACTGCTGAACCGATTTAAGTGCAATTTGGTACACAGATAGTCTAGAGCCTGAAAAAGGACATAGGCTTTTTTATCGCGGGAAGATGCACGGTTCCCGTGGGATACTTTATTTACAGTTTCACGTAAAACCTACTAAATCGATTATCATGAAATTTAGCATAGATATAAAGTAAACCACGGGAAAGGACATAGGCTACTTTTTATCGCGGGACATATACGGTTCCCGTGGGTTACTGTACTTACGCGGGTGGAGTCGCGGGCATCAGCTAGTGTTATAATTACGCTTGCATCTAGCCTAATTTCCTCTTTAGTCGCCGTAGCAAATTCTTCTATAGAAAATGCTCAGTGTCCTTTTAATTCATTCATGGGACAAAAATAATTTTCATTCGGACGAATGGCGTCTAAAGTCTAAATTAAAACTCTTTGATGTTGAGTAACACTGTTCAATATGTTTAGTCCTTAATAAGTCCTTGAGACGGTAACAAGATTGTAATTTCGGGTGTCTTTAACAGGATTTTATTCCTTTACTCTAAACGACCTTTGATGTGTATCAAGTATCAACCAATTGGAAAATATATTTCGCTTTAAGGCTCATCGAGAAACAGATTCATAATAATAATAATTAATATCTGTTTCATAAAATTTTAAGCCTGGATAAATATTATTAACCTTTAATACGTATCAACAAACAAATCTGATATCATTAGATTACTAATAGCATATTAATCACTAGTCAATTGTCATGCATACTGTATCCTCAGATCAAATAAAAAACCTTTTATTATTTGATCTGAGACTGTATCGTAGGATTAGTTGTTTATTATAAAAGTACCTGTGTAACTTGTCCTGTGTGAGCTTTGTTCGGAGTTGTGTTATGTTAAAAAAAATATAGAAATAATCACAAAAATATTTATCTGGCCGGGATTCGAACCCATCACATTCCGAATTTTCGAAATATAATAATATTCTGAAAACAGGTGCATTCAGTTTATCTGTTTCGTTAATAAAAAAAATCGGCCGGCCGCAGTAGGTTGGTAGGTGTAATGTAATCTTTTTGTAGGTTGTATGTGTAGGTGTAGTTATTTATTCCAGTTTTCAGTGAAGTGAATATATTTTTAACACTTATAACGAAATTAAAATTTCGAAAGTATAATAACCACATAAAATAAGAATAAGAAAAAGAGGCTTACAATTTTTAGTATTCCTTTGTAAGTTCAATCTAGGTGTGAAGTGGTCTGTGGCTTTCCTCCAGACTTTATTCAATCGCTGTTTGCAAATTCGTCCGATGGACATACGCATCATCAGCATCAGACCTGTAAAATATACTCTGTTTAGAATTGAGATATCTGCAACGATTTCTATGAAAATTGAGATAAAATTTCAGAATGTGACAAAGCGATACAGTTTTGCGGCAAAAAAGCTGTCAACCATACTAATATTATAAATGGGAAAGTGTGTGTGTCTGTTTGTCAGTTTTTCACGGCAAAATTACTGAATCGATTGAAATGAAAATTGGTACACAGATCGTCTAGAGCCTGATAAAGGACATAGGCTACTTTTATCGCCAGAAATATACGGTTTCCCGTGGGTTACTGTACTTACGCGGGCGGAGCCGCGGGCATCAGCTAGTCGTTTATAAACAAAATACCACTCAACGCTTTGTGTTATGCCCCTTGAAACTTTGGTGGCAAAATCTTAAAGCTTATTTTTAAACAATTAAAAGCAAACTTATGAATTTAGCGTTGCTACTGGCGTGAAATGGCATGCTCTGGTTAAAACCGACTTTCTCTTGAGCTTTTTCTTCTGAGTTTTCTTGCCAAAAAACACACCTCGTCTTTGGGTCATTTCATACCGAGACGCGACGTGCCGCGCTCATTGGCAATTCGAACTTTTGCAACGAAACGTGAATCTTTTTCTGTTGTTAATAAAGTTTAATTTAGAATCGCTATTTTAAAAACACGACGGTGTTTCTGTGTAAACTGACGCTTAAGGCGAGGTCATGGCCTACTTTGTCATTTATAGTCTACCTAGTCAGCGTTCAATTACGAAGTGGAAAAAATATGGGATATAGTACACAATCCTTGACACGTCATGAACCGTACATACACACTTTGAAAAAAAAAAATTCCTGAGTCATAAAATCACCTCTTAAAAATCACACAATTTCCTAAAACGTAAAATTTTGTGCTGTCATACATATTATTTTTAATATGCGTATTATATTTCAATTTAAACCGAATACAATATTTCAAAAGATGTTTAAAAAATACCTTGCTAACATCGTCTTCTACACGAATATTGAAAAAAATGCTACGCAAAAAGAATCTTATTACAATGTGCATACAAGTAGTGTAAATCATTTTGTTTTTGTGCTTGGCCCTTGCCTTAAGTCAGATAAAGGATATAATATAGGAAGGAATAGTAGAGGAATATCAACTATTTGCTGTTTTGGTCCGCTTCCGGTGGGTAAATAAGATTTGTATGCGATAGTATTATCTATGGTAGGTCAAAGTAAGAATACAATTTATTTCAGCTGTTTCAACATTTTCACCTTTTTGAAACGTCAACGCTCACCTTTTCTCGGTTTGTGTCCAATCTTGTAAACATGACATCTTTTGCATTTGCCTCTCGAGTCCCAAATGTGGTTACTTTTCCTCTTTTTGGTGTCATTTGTAGGAAGAAAATCACCGTTATTCTCTTTGTTATCATTACTTGGCATATTGTTGATGGCACCTGAAATATTATTCAGTAAGTACCTAGCTGAAAATATTATGTTGTAAATGCAACGTGCGTATTTTATGTAAATTTATACCTCTCTGCTCAGACCCATTAAAAAATTGTAGAGAGCGCTTTATCGAACAAAAACTATGTCCGAGTTTTTACACGACTGGGTTGTTTTTTTTATGTACGCACTCTATACTTAAAAAAACAACACACTGTCCGCAACAGCTCGCCTTACGAGCTGTCGTAGTTATTTGTATTTGTGTGTAATTAACTAATTACTCGGCGGGACGAGACCTGCCGGTATGGTTCGCAGAATTATGTTTTCTCTACATCTGTGTCTGCTTTAAATACGAGAATTGAGTTCGAGTATACGAGAATACGAGTTCTGTATTAACACATATGCCACTTTTTTCTCAAAAAGTATAGTGGTCCCATGGGATACCTACTGTATTACGTATCCCGTGGGATATTGCAGCGGAGCCGCAGGCAAACCTAGTATATAGAAGAGAGTAGATGTGATAGCTACTTACGACCTGTTTCAATAACCTATCTACCAATAACTATTTGTTAAAAGCGAACGTCGTCATTCAATCATTTACCATTTTTTGCGATACAAATTTGACGTTTCTAACAAATAGTTATTGGTAGATAGGTTATTGAAACAGGTCGTTAGACAATACATAAAGCATCAAATACTTATTACTCATGTAGACCAACCAGAAATGTTAAATGGTGTATGAGTCTTTTCACTTGTAATTACTTCGTTTAATTTTGGACCAGGATCAGGAATAGGTTCAGATTTTTTGAAGTTTTCATTGAAGTTTTCTTCAACATTTATTTCTTGAGTCATATCAGATAAAACATATTCTTGAACTGAAAAAACGACAATTTAAAATTACTTTACATTTTTAGTTCTGTTCAACTAAAAATATAATCAAATTGAGGAACCGTTTTGGCAAATAGCTTCTTACTTTTATATTTTTTTTTTACACGTCTCTCTTTTAACACAACAAAAGAACAACTTTCTCCCCTTGTTTTTGGAGCCTGTGCAATGATCCTCATGGGATACAATTTTGCCGAAAATTCATTGGAGATCCGTAGTAATCCTCACTATTATTGTACGTACCTATTGATGCATGAATGTTCTTTCATGCAAAATCTACAAAACCGATTTTGATGATATTTGGTATGGTAGTAGTTTAGACTCTGAATTAAAATATAGGCTATCACTTATCGTAATACAAATTAAAATGTACGGTTCCTTAGGAATTCTTTCTGCGTGTATGAATATCGGACAACCTCAAGCCGGGAGTCGCGGGTTCGAATCCCGCCGAAGGAACAAAAAGTTTTTCCGTGTATAATATTATAATAAAAATCTTAAATATGTTTATATAAAAGTATTAAATATATTTCCGTAGTCTGGTATCCGTAACGCAAGTTCTTCGAGAACTTACCACTGGACCTGATTGACGTGGTGTGAAGCGTACATAGATATATTATTATTTTTATTAATTTATAGTAGGTATTATTGTATTAGTTACTTAACCAAGTATAGTTACTTATATTAGTATATAAAAATATTATATTAGTATATAATAATACAAAACAAAACATAAATTCATACCTAAATAAATATCATTGTTTTCTAAATCTAGTCCACTTTCAATATTTGGTATCGGTCTTGTTAGTTCAACACGCTTTGGCTCAATGTTCATTTCGGGAAATATATCTGAAATAAGATGTTATAAGTAATTTTTATCTAGTGTTAAGAATGTTTTATGTTTTTTATATTGATTAAGAATAGGAACATACATAATAAAATAGTTGTACAAGTCTGTCGGTCCATATTATGTCTGTATGTCATCAGCATTTTTAATCAATTTATATATAAATGAAAATTTGTATAAATATAGATTGTGTTTTTGTCATCATAAAAAAATATTTTTACATTTTAGGGGTGGGATCTTCATACATAGTAGGGTAATATTTTTTTTATTCTACCCCATCATGCAGGTTATCGTCGAATAGGTATTTTTTAATAAAATCGAGGTTTCGTTTAGGACTTTTATATGAAGTGAACTATTTTCGAGTAAGCGACCTCCAAAGTGTATTTCTATAGAGATAACTTGCAGCTTTCCATGCTGACAGGTGACGCTAAATACTCTTTAGGATAATTATTTTGAGCAAATTGGACAAAAACTTTTAAAGTTATAAAAAAAAAACAATAAGCTCCTGCGTATAGTTACGGAAACCTCCTAAGATATGTTTTGACATTTTACAGATTATGTTATTTTTATTTACCTTGTGTGACTTTGAGATGATGAATCTCTTGTACTTCGTTTCGAATTCTTAAAGTCGAAGATTCATTGTAGTTGTCTTTAGTTGTTTTTTTATTTACTGGCCTTGGTATCAGACTCTTTATTTTGTTTTCGCTTCCTACAAAGCAGGGAAATTTCAAAGGTACAAAAGCATATAAAGAAAGTTTAAGATTATAATTGTTAATTGGGGATCGGACTACCTTTAACTAGTTAGATGTAGTCCGAAAAATCAGTGTAACACTAGTTTGGGCATTTCCAAAAAAATCTATGATTTGTTTTTAGATGCAAAAAATGTCTACTTAATGTGCTGCAGTGACAATACAAACCTACTAAGTAGAGGTAAGGCTGTCCTTCGAATTTATTTGAAAAAAAAAAAGTTGTTTACCTTTTACACCTCTTTCATTTGTGTTAACAGCTGGTGTAAATTGGGAAGTATTTGCGTTATTTAGTTCAGTACTTTTTATATCTTGCCTTTTTTTCTTATCTAAACTCTTGTTCTTGTCTTAAATTTGAACATCATTATTAGTAGATATTTTATGGAGTTAATTCTAGGCTTCAATTTGATATTTATTGATAGTTTTTTTAATATCGGTTTAAATCAAACATTAAAATTATACAGAAATAGTAAGCAAATATCTTATTAATAGTATAAGTAAGCGCTTAGGATATAGTGAAAATATTATACTTAGTAAGCGATGAAAGAAAAAAAAATATACACACCGTTGTTAGTTTTCCATCTCATACGTATTTCATTATATTTTGATGATTTAAGTGGGCATTCTACGGCAGATTTCATAGTATCTATATAAAAGTATAAAAATATGAATATTAAGAATAATAGTGATAAAGACATATTATTTTCGATATTAGGTATGGTTAATGGTTATCTTAATATTCATATAAATCTTGTCTCTATTGTATTTTCTAAAACAAAAAGTACTTATCGTTAGTGTGGAATTTTTTATGAAGAAAATCAAAATGCAATCCTCATTAGACCTCATTTTGGCTGCAATTAGATTTTTGCAGTTGTGGGCTTCAGTATCAGCTGAACGTTCTCTCGCCTTTCGGTGAACTCTTATAGGATATAAGCGTACCTGAGAAATCTTAAAGCTTTATCTGTTTGAAATAACTCGCAAAACAATTCAGTAATTAGAATTTATTCAGTTCAGACATCATTACAAATAAGGGTGGCTAATGGCTATTTATGTATGTATTTTTTTAATTATTTATGTAGGTATGTATTGTGGCTGTAAAAAGGTTTTTGACAATTTACAATCAAATTCTGTCAGACGTCAAAAGTTTTCTTCTATGATCAAAAAGGATTTAAGGGAGGAGTAAGAAGGATTTTTGTGTTTCTAGTTTATGACTATCTTCTTTTCTGGCGTGGGTGATCGTGCCTGTTCTGCTTTGACTTCTTCTAGTTTCTTGACTAAATCTTCTGAAACGCTGTCTACAATTTCTTTTAAATTTTTCGCTGCAAAAATATTCAACCAATGTTGGCTACTCATTTCATGTAATATAAAAAAAAAAACTTAAGTGATTTACTTTTTAAATACTTTGGGAATATATGAAATTATCTAATATTATTAAAAATATGTTTAAAATCTGTGGTAAAATTAGGTACCTGTTTTCTTATTAAATTCGTCTGCGATTAAAGATATTCTTCGTAGGGTGTTCACATGCTTAGTTAATTCACCTGCTATGTCACATTCTTTCAGGGAATTCGTAGAAACGTTTCCTGGTTCCATATTTTGTAAATTTATAGCCACCTGATCTGAATTATCAACGTGATCTACAAGCATTTTTGATGTTTCAATATCTTTTGCTGCTATTTCTGTTTGCAAGCTATTGTTTCTCATCTTTGGATTAATTATGATAGGCTTGATTTTATTAGCTCCTAGATTATCGAATGAGATTCTTGTTGTTATTTTCTCAGCTTTTGGCTTGATAGTAAGGTCGTCGATATGTTCTGGTATGCGCTTTTGAGTAACAGTGCTTTTAGATATATCATTAGGGATAAACTTTTCCTCTATTGATGGATCAGTAGTTTCTAATGTTTTTATGGAAAGTTCTAGTGGCAAAGCTTTTGCCACACTATCATTTTTTTTCGAATCTGAAACATCAATTTTATAAATATTAATCATTATTATTATTTAATTTAATCTTAAAATATATTTATTATTTTGTTCTCTGAAATATACTCACTCGCAATATTATTTGTTTCTTCCTTCGATTTTTTCTTCATCTTAAATTTTCTTGTCAAATCAGAGAAAAATGTGGAACAGGTGGAGCCTGTAATATGACGATTATGCTTAATAATAGGCATATGATATTCGATTAAAATTTTATTTCAGTTATAAAAGTGAATTATAAATTGGTTCCTTAATCAGGGCCGTCTTTAATCTATTAGAGGCCCTGGACACATTAGAAAAATGGGCCCCTATTTTTTTCTCTTTTACCTGTATAAACTTTAAGCCCTGAAGGGCTGTGTACTTCGGAAAAATAAAAATATATCAAAAGCCTAAAACTAAGTATCAATACTAAATATTAAATATTCTTTTAGTCAAACATGAGTGAGCGGAGCGAGCGAGGAAAATGTTTTCCCTTTTAACAAGCTAAAATTTGTTCAAACTAAAACACTGAAAAATTGTGAAGTTCGCAAAAATGCCATAAAATCAACCGGCTAAAGCAGAACATGGGTACTATAATATCATATTTTATTATATTCTTATATGTGAAACGCGAGCAAGCGAAGCGAGCATGCAATTTTTTTTTTAATAGGTTAAATATGTTCAACATTTAAACCCTAAAAGTCTATCCCTCTTACTAATAAAGGCTGTATAAGCTTTGAATAGTTATACAGTGTTTTGTTCACATCACACAAGTGACATTTTTAATTCGATAGAAGACAAAACACTGTGTAACTATTCATAGCTTATACAGCGTTTATTAGTAAGGGGGTGTGAGAATAGGATCATTTTATAATTATAATCAAAGTAAAATTAGTGTCATTTCTGATGTTCCAAAATAGATGACAATAGGGAATCGGATAACATCTGAAATATTTAGTTTCATTAATATATTCAGAAATATTGAGGCATTACTAGCTGGTAAATGTAAAAAAATATATTATTTTATGTGTTGTTTACTAACTAAATACATTTAAAAAGTACAAAGTCCTATCACCCCACCTACATCATTAGTTTACTTACATCATATACAAAAACATTTATTATTATAAGTATGAACTTAAACGCACAAATATCGGAGATATTTACAAATATGTTCCTGCGACCGTATACTTTATACCTACTTAATACACTTTAATCCAATAGTGACGTCATTTGTATGTCGATTTTAGTATGGAGCGTTTTTACGAGCCTTGCGAAATTTTATATACAAATCGCTGTACCTTTGAAAATATTGACTTTTGATATACGGTTTCTTCTGAGAACTTACTCATATATTTTAAGAGGACTATTCATTCATGCAATAAAAAAAAAATCAGTCCGCGTGCACAGATTTAACAGATTTAAATATTAAGTTTGTTATATATTACCTATTTCACACTTTTTTTCGTAGTACATAATTGCAAAATTTTGTGATCAGTGACGTGGATTCGATGGAACGCGTTCCATAGGTTCGCCATTTCTGTTTAAGGCTATTAATTTTATTGGTTTTGTCTAAAGTACAACAAAGGAGTAGTACAAGTTTTGTCTTTCAGGATTAAAAGTTTAAAATGATTTTAACAGGTACAGTAGTAAAAACATTTGCTCGCTCGCTCCGTTTGAACGCATTTAACATGAAGAGTATAATATTATAATTTTTAGTACATAGTTAATAGTATCGACGTTCGGTTTTAGGCTGTTGCAGGCCTTAAGTTTAGTTTTAAATAAACGGTGAGGAAATATTCGTAAATTCTTAGAAATGTGAGTGGTTGTACAATCTTATGGCCATAACATATGTATTTCCATCATATAGAGCACTTCTGTATATTTTAACTTTTAATATCGACTATCATCGCTAGCGTTTTGAAAAAGATGTTGGTTATTTATTACAAATATGGCTATTCCAGAAATATACATAGTAGCCAATGTGTGCATAAACGTGTGAGGGAAATTGTTAGTTTTTCGGGGCCCCCTTAGGATGGGGACCCTGAACACGGGCCCCGTGTGCCCTGATGGTAAATACTCTTATCCATTTTTCCATGTTTCTTATCCTAATTGATTATTTTAGTCAGTAGGTATAGGTAGCACACAGCTATAGTACCCAGTTCGAAAATCATAATTTTTATTAAAAAAATTCATCATAAAATTTTATGGAAAAAGTTTTAATGCTAAGACGTCCTTTTATTGTCTGTTTATATTTGAATGTTGCTATAAAAATATTATAATATTTACCTTCACATTTCTTTTTCTTGGATGGTACTGTTTGATCGGGTTTCTTTTTTTCTCTTTTTAGTGCCTTGCTTCTGAGTTTATCCATTTTTATGATCCAAGCTGCTACACAAATTTGATGGTCGCATAATTGATAGATAAATAGTAAAAATTTATATCACTTGAATAGTACTTATGTTAAGTTGTTGTAGTTTTATAGTACGACTACAATTTTAAATGAGAATTTTCTACGGATAATGGGAATAACAAAGTAGCTGTCATAGCAATGCTATGTGCATTCTGCATTGTGGCGACAGATATAATTTGCGTCTCTCGGGTTTCGCTTACAAATTTTGCCGGTGGGGTTATGTTTTAGTTTAACATTTTGAACAAAGTTATGATTTGAAGCTGTTATGTAAGCTTTATCTTCTAAATAGGTTTATAAATTGCAAACCTGACTGACTCATCCATCAACGCACAGCCGAAACTACTGAACGGATTTTGCTGAAATTTGGCATACATATAGTTGTAATGACGTAGGCATCCGCTAAGAAAGAATTTTTGAAAATTCGCAACCTAAGGGGGTGTAAAAGGGGTTAAAATTTTGTATGGAAACCGAACTCCACGTGGATGAAGTCGCGGGCAAAAGTTAGTTAATAATCATCTTGTCATGTAAAATTAAAAAAAAAAACGTTCGTAAAAGAAGGCGCATGAATTTAGAAGACAAAATTCTACATGGTATAGTACTACATAATTATATGTTGTTTTTTTGAAAAACCTTACAAAATCTACTGAATTGATTGGTCCTGGTGTTTATTGCTTCTAAAATTTAGGGGAATTCCTTCTCGTTTTAAATTTAGGGGAAGCCCCGATTCCCGAGAGCATCCAATATATTCCGGGAACCAAAATTTATTTTACGATTTTCTAATATCACATTTTTGACAGAGCTTTGATGTAACGTACGCATTTTTTTTAAATTAATTCAATTCAGGCTAACGTATTCATGTGATAGATTTTGATAAATAAATATTAAATTGGGCATTTTTTAAATATTTGGTGCTTGAAGATAGATTCTCATCGGAACGGTTTAGGGTAAAGGTTTAGGGTGGCTTTAGTAAAAAAAACGGTTTAGGGTAAATGTTTAGGGTGACTTAGTAAAAAAAAAAAATCGTCAAAAATGGTCAGTAAGTTGAATCACAAATAGTTCTGCTATAAAGACTTTCCTCTGCCCAGTGCTTTGAGCTTTGTTCTAAATGTAGCTTATTCGAGGAATGTCGTAGACTTTCATACAGAATAAACTTTTATAGGTACTGTCGAACAAGTTGTCGCTCGACCAGACAAATGAAAATAGCTTAACAGCCATGTTGAATCGTGCGCACGTTACATACCTATTCACGTGTAAATATTATGTACTTCAACCTGTCTGCAGTCGTTACGGTTTCTTCCTTTGTGTTAAAATATTTTGAGACGTCCTAGTGCTAAGGAAAATCTTTAAAAATTGGTCGAGCAGGAACTTTGTTTATATTATTATACTGCCTAAACTTGTGACTGAAATATAAGTAATATTTTAGGCTCAGCGGACCCTTTTCGTCTGACATAAAAAATGAAGAGCAATTCTAACGTTCATAATAGACTTTGCACAAAAAACTTAGTTAAAATTTTCATCCTATCATTACAAGTGAGAAGATGTAAATTTATTCGGAGTAAATTTATCAATGTCTTGCATATTAATAGGATACATTGTTAATTCTCCCTGTTTTACAAACTTGATTTTGGCGATTTATTATTTCAATTTCACAACTGCATTATTTTTATGTTATCTATATTCTCGCACAAACAAGAAATTTTCAAATAAATAAATTAAAAAATGCTGTTAAAGAACGTTTGTATGTTAAAGCTTAATATAAAGTCAGTGATTTCGATTTCATTAAGGCTCCCACAGACGAGAGGCCGATCGTTTCAGCTGGAACTGACGTCAGTTCGGCCTGATCTGATTCGTGCCCACACACGGAACAGTCGCATCAGTCCATTCTGGTTTGCCGCGCGCTACGGTCGTGTTTATCAATTTTGTATTTAAACACCGCGAAAACTCATACAACGCTTGTACAAGATACACGCCCGCACGGCAGCGGGTCGGGCAAGAACTGAAGCGATTTGTCCACACACGGTCAGGACAGGCCGCGCGTTCAGGCCGATCGGTCAGCCCAGAATTAATGTTGCCAACTTAGTTATTTTACAAAATTTTACAAAATTGAGTATTTTATTCCCTCCTTGGTAGAAATTTAGTTATTAGTAGTGTTTAAGTAGGAAAGAGCCAGACAGTAATGATATGCAAAATAGCTACTAAATACGTAATATTTCCTAGTATATTTTAATTTAATGGTAAAATTTATAATCAAATTCAATTCATGAAAAAAATGTAATATAATAAAACCTAAAATGCAGTGGTTTTTGGGGGGCTTCAGGAATTCCTAAGTTAAGTAGCCTCTTTAGTAGTTTTTTAGTAGTTTTAGTAGAAATCGATACGAGTTTAGTAGTTTCACAAAAAAAGAGCTGGCAACACTGGAACGAATCGCTTCAGTCCGTACGGCCGCCTGATGCGATCTCGAAATTGCACACACACGATACGATTTTGCATCCGTTCAGGCCGAACTGAAGGTAGACCGGACCATGTATGGGGCCCCTTAACGATTGCACACCATGGGAATAATATGGCCCCCTGCAAGGCTGCTTCTATGTACTTAAGTATGTTCTATGTACCTACGACTAATGTTATACCTATAGATTAAGTTACAACATATTTACAAATTTGAAATTTACAAATATTTTTTGAAAATAACAATTTTCCCATCTTTTTGCTAAAAGGTGGCCCCGTGCGAGTTTCTTACGCCGGCTTTTCTCGCTGGGCCAGTTACCGAAACGGTGGTAGGCATCATGTAGGACAATTTTATAAGTGTTATGTCATAATTCATAACCTACTTATATGGAAAAAAAAATTTTGAGTTTGAAATATTTACAGGTTTCCAATTCCCGGTTTCTGTGTTTTTTTGTCAATAAACTAGATGTTGCATGCGACTTATAACTTCTATGATAACTTCTATACCCGACGTATTTCGGGGCTGCTCCTTTGGTGACATCAAATATGATTTAAAGTGAACCCATTGACAAACATTTCATTACTATCAACCCTGGGTTTTCATGTATGGATTACGAACCAACTCCTTTATCATGTTAATGATATGTTCATGGTGTAAAATATCTGTTAGCATGAAACTAATTCGTTTTCTCAGTAAATGTGGCGGGCTATCGATCAGGCCCTTTACGGGATGAAACAATTTGTTTATCGCACACTTTGCTATCCGAAATTGTTTTCAGAAGTCGTTAAGTGGATTTATTCGTACTTGAGTACAACAGTCAAACGGTTGAGTGGGAATATAAATAGGGTTGCCATCTCTTACATATGGCTCCCCGGACAAGACGCATGAAAACCCCGGATTTTGGAGTACGAAACCCGGACATAGAACAGTTTTTACCCGACTACGGCAATGTCAAAAAGAAAGGAAGATATTTTATTATTGCTGCAAATAAAAAAAAAAAACTTAGGCCTTCCTAATTCTGCCTACAAAAACTCGGTTAGCAAATAAAATCCGGCCCGGACGCTCCCCGGACGCCCTTTAAACTAGGACAAATCCGGGGAAACCCGGACGGATGGCAACCCTAAATATAAATAGATAGATACTTTTGTAAAGATGCGTTTCGAGAGTTATTGTAATATCTAAGGATATAAGATAGGACCTAAGAAGTAGGAAGTAAGTCAAAAAACGTGTTAATTGTTGATAATGCGAGTTAGAAGATACAGTACAATAATTCCTCTTTGGATTAGTTATGAAGCAGACTTCTAGAAAAATTGTAGGTTGTTGGAGATGTGGACTAGTACATTATTATATTTACGACCTCTGTGGTTCAATGGTTAGCGTGTTGGCGCTTAAGCCGGAGGTCACGGCCCGCGGGTTCGAATAGCCTAGGCCGCCTAGGGAACAAAAAGATTTGTGTATCATGGATTTCCTGGGTCATGGATGTGTATTATATATTTGTATAATGTAATAAAAATCTTAAATATAATATTATGTGTAGTATAAAAGTATTTATACTATACACAATAACTTCCCGTTGTGTACCTGTAACACAAGTTCTTCGGATACTTAGCGCGGGCCATATCCATAGATATTATTATGTAGGTGTAAAAAATTCTGGTTACATACCTACACCTACAGTAGTTATTTGTTTATTTTACAGAACGTGTGTTAGGTATAGCTAGTAGGTACTAAATTATAGGCTATAGTTAGCCAAATAAACCACGTTCCCTCGAGTGTTTTTTTGTGGTCGTGACATAATAATAACTAATAATAACTCCCCACACCGATCTCGGTGACGGTGGCCGGTTTCATTGAAACCAGTTACGCAGGAGTGATTTTATAATGCCCAAGCGTGTGCGCAGTACACAAGAGCACTCTCTCTTCCTTTTACTCTCGTAACCCAGTGGGACGGATGACCGACACGACTGGCGAGAGATCAGGCGCAGGACCGACTTTTTACATGCCCATCCGACGCATGGATCATCTTTCTTATCGGACAATCAGGTGATCAGCCTGCATTGTCCTAACCAAACTTGGAAACAACATTTTTTGTTGTTCCCTTGTGGGAATCGAACCCACGACCTCCGAGTCGAGAGCCAATGCTCGAACCACTAGACCACGGAGGCTGGAGGTCGTGACATAAAGAACTGCACTGTAAATAGAACCTTGTACAAGTATAACAGAGCTGAAAATCGTGTAGAGTTGTCAAATCCGACATTTGACACTTGAAACTTCGATTTTCAGCTCTATTGTACTAGCGCAGAGTTCTACTTACAGTGCAGTTGTTTTCCTGTAGCGACCACAAAAAAAAAAAACGCTCGTGGGAACGTAGCCTTAAAATATAATTTCTACACTTTAACCCCCTTACTTATGTAAAAGCTTAGAAAAGCTATACATTGTTTTGTTCACGTCACACAAGTGACATTTTTAATTCGACAAAACACTGTGTAACTATTCAAAGCTTATACACCGTTTATTAGTACGATCCATGGACGAACCTATACCGATTTTACGATACACATTTTGATCTAGATGGTCGTGAAATAAAATTAGAATATTATTTTCATGTAAACATCACTATATCTAGTGATCATAACATTTTTATGTGGAGGAGTGTATTGTGTAAGTTTATAGGCCTCAGGATTTACACAAGGATGCTTCCATGCTCTAGGGCTAACCCGTAACTACAAGCCTATGCGGCATAATTTTGGTTAGTCACTAGTTAGTTTATAGTAGGCCTTTATTACTTTATAGTAGCATGAATTAACAATTAGGTAATAGACAGCACCTTTACAATTGGACCCGCTCTGGTCGGGAATGATAGTGCCAGCGGGTGCGTGGGGAGTCCCACCACTAGCTCAGCCCCCACCACTCCACCACCGATACCACGCCCCATAAGTATGCGTGCTTTATATTTATTATTATAAATGTCACACTACAAGCCCCACTGTCAATTGATTCTGAATTTATAAAATTATAGCAAGTGAATCTTTATTTAGAACAAAAACGTGGCGTTGTTCTAGTTGTTATTAGTCCGCAACTTCGTTTGCGTGAAAGCGATGGAATCCTTTTTTTAAGGGAACCATAAAAAAAAAGTAGCCTAAGTTACAAGACCTTATAGCATCAGCTACCTGCCAGTGAAAGTCTGGTCAAAATCGGTCCAGACTTTTTGGAGATTAGCTGGACACACACACAGACAAATGTTTAAAATTTGATTTTTTTTGTGTAAAGATATTCTATCATATGCATTAGTGTTTGTGAAATTACAATCGGACGCTTCAATTTTGTATAATTAATAATATTCCTCACGCCGATTTCGATGACGGTTGCCGGTTTCATTGAAACCAGACCAGTTAAGCAGGAGTAATTTTATAGTGCCCAAGTGTGTGCGCAGTACACAAGAGCACTCTCTTCCTTTACTCTCATAGCCCAGTAGGACGGATAACCGACATGACTGAAATTTTGTTCATATGTATAATAAATGTTTAGATAAAGGAACGAAGGTGAAGTAGCCAACCATAGGCTAGCCGCACACGTGCAATATTATTGACACAATAAATTTGTCAATACTAGTCAACACATATAAAAAAGCGGCAATATACGGCCCGCACACAAGGAATATTATTGTCAATATGGCTAGCCATACATCGCTTGATTTGATACAGGAAGCAAGTCAAGCATATTGGGGACGGAGCCATCGAAATGGGACATGGACGCACGGTCTTACAGCTTCAGTTGTTCCGTTTGCTTACTGCATGTGTAGTATTATACATTTCTATCAAAATCTGAGTTAAGGCCTAGGAGTCATCCACAGGGGTTCATACCAAACGTGACAGTGCGTGTTAAAGGGATCCCAAAAAAGCGTGACACAGAGTTCAAAAGCCGCAATTACGTGTGACGCAATAATATGTAGACGGCCTTTTGTATCTATTTATTAAAATATATTATATATATACCTATAGCAAGGAAAACTTTTAAACTTCTTCTCAATATCGATAAAAAGCTTCAAAACTGGGAACTGTTGACTAAAATATGATCTAATGGTGTTATTTATTGAAAGTCGCTGAGATTGATGGAGTAACATAATATATCCAATTGCCAAAAACAACCGTTGCTAATAAAACCATAAATTTTGAGATCTTAAAATATGGGCGTCTAATAAATATGTCTCAATTGTCTGAGTAAATACACTTGCGGGCAAAATAATCGTCCCGAAATGTGTGAAATTGGAAAATGCTTTCATCACAAGCTTTTTTCGCCTTTCCACGTTTCTAAAACGCTATCTTACATATTGTGATTGTGATCCTTAACTATGTTTAATTTATCTATACTTCTATAGTAAGTGATATAATAAAGAGGAAACATTTGTTACTTTGTTTGTATGCATTGAATAGGCTCCGAAACTACTGGACCGATTTTGATGTTTGGCACAGATGTAGAATAGACCACAGGGGAAGGACATAGGCTACTTTTTATCGCGAAAAAATGTACGGTTTCTGTGAAATTGATTTTTGCGCGCATGAAGTCGTGGGCAACATCTAGTTTATTATAAAAATATAGATGATGAAATTAAGAGTAGGTAATATTATATTCTCAAAGTTATAACTCGCAACAATTATAATTTGTAGTATATCCAATCAATACCTACTAAGCGAAATCCATAGTCAAAGATGTAAATTAGTTAAAGATACGCAACTATTTAACCTTCGGTCGGTTAGTCCGAATTTATTGCCCGCGAGTGTACATCTGTAGCGTGAGTTTTACAATCATGACTGGTATCGTAACTGCACCAATAAAATATATTGCTTGGCTAAGTAAAAACGTTCAAATAAAACTGTTAAGAACGCGCGAACTGGCTACACTGGACAGATAAAGTGTAATTTTAGCCATTCGTCTTGTCCAGATACTGGTTATAGAATTACCATTTCTTATACTTGTATTTGTAACTAGCTGATGCCCGCGGCTCCGCCCGCGTAAGTACAGTAACCCACGGGAACCGTATATGTCCCGCGATAAAAAGTAGCCTATGCATCAAACATGATGATCGGTTTAGTAGTTTCTACGTAAAACTGTAAATAAAGTATCCCACGGGAATCGTACATTTCCCCGCAATAAGAAGTAGCCTATCTCCTTTCTCAGGTTCTATAATATCTGCATACCAATTTAAATCGGTTCAGTAGTTTTGGAGTGAAAGACGGACAAACAGACACTTTCCTATTTATATCTAATATTAGTATGGATGCACATATTCTTCTAGTTACTATAAATTCTCGAGTTTCAAAAATCTAAGTGTACATTGTAGGTATTAAACATAGTAATATTAACACCACTAAATATGTACAAGTTATGTATGTACATCATAGATATATGTTGAAAAATTACAACGTCATTCGGTTTGGAAAATGTTTTAGGCACATAATGTTATAATCCTCAGGGCCACAGCAAAAACTTTTGTTGTAACATTAAAAACTTTTGTACATAAAACTCGTGATTTAGGTAATAAAGTGTTTCGAATACGAGGAATTCTAGAACGTTACGTCTAGAATGCTAGTAGTTTAAATTAAGCTACGAGCATACAAACACTAAATTAATTTTTAAAATACAGAATTGGTTTGTCACATAGTGTTAGCACAATTTTTGGGGTGCATTGGGCGCAAAATATTGTTTTGCTTAAGTACCGCATTTAAAAAAAAATAATAAATTATATATGTAACTAGCTTATGCCCGCAGCTTCGCTCGCGTCAGAGGGAAAGCTTGTTCGGGAAAATACCAAAATTGAATACATAATGGTGTAGCCACTGCACAGCCGTATCTGTTGTATTTTATATTTGAATATTTCCTGCGACTTCGTAGGTTACACTCAAGAAATCTACCGAGAACTGTACCATAAATAAAATTTAATAAACTGCAAAAAGTATTCTGTGTTAATTCTGCATAACCTACTACCATACCTGATTTCATCATAATTCTTTACGTGTTTTCTTTATTTTACTTTATTACATGAAATACTAAACATATTAATATGTACATACAAACTTTCACGTTTAGGTTTCTTTGTAGCCGATAATTAGTATTTTAACGATTTCGAAAATCTTTTGAATGGGAAGACGTTGTGGACTTTGAACTTAATAAAAATAATTTGGATTGTGATCGCCCATCCTAGTTGGGACCACGACAGAGTTTGAGAGAGAGATGAGTAAGCAGTACGACCACGAAGCCTTCTAGCTTCTCACTTATTCCTCATATAATAATCATACACATTAACCTAGGTAAAATTTTAACCAATTCAAATATCTGGTTATTATATAGCATTTTATACTATGTTATTTTTTAGATTGATAAAACTTTTTGTAGGTATGAACCATAGATATATAATATTAATAAGTAAGAACTGATTGAATTGAAATACCTACACATAATTATAAGCAGAGCTATCCTAATTCCTATCCGCGTGGAACTCGTAGGTAGTTAGGTACCCAATAATTTTCCGCGATAAAGAGCGAGTCGTATGTGTTTATCCAAGGGGTGTAGTTTACTACTACGGTAACAAATTTTATAAAAATCCGTTCCGTAGTTTTAGAGATTAGCGCGCACAAACGTACAAATCAAAAATCTTTTAAGAAAATCTTAAAAGTCATTGTTTTGGGTTAAAAACTAAAAACCTATGTATTATTTACACTCATAAATCAAGCACAAATAATTTAAATATTACATATAATAACAAAAAAGAAAGAAATTTAATTATACCTAGACTCAAAATATTCTACTGAAATAGTATGTAAATATAATAAGAATTATGAATATATTTTAATCGCAAATATTTAGGTGCCTATTTTTGCAAAGACATTTTCATCAAATTCAACTTTCGCATTCTGGTCAGATTTATTTTTCAACATGATGACAATATATTATGTCAAAATAAAAATAAAGCTCCCCACTGACGGACTATCGATTGCTTCGATCAAATTAGAAATTAATTCGTATTTGAAAGTAAATTACTAACGACATAATATAGTCCTCCTTATCGATTTCGATAACGGCGACCCTGAAATTAGGGATTATTTCTAGTATGGGCCCTAATATGACTTGCCAGACCAAACTTGGTCTTGAATGTCCTATCACACGTGCGGCAGTAGAGTTGACCCGCGGAGTTATATGTATAAGTGTAGGAAGTACACAAAATGATTAGTATAATGCCGCGTCCGCACGTTTGCCAAACCTCGACAAGTCTTCACAAATTCAAACGTGCGGATAGAGCGTTTGCCATGGTTTGTGTAGGCTTGCAAGAGCTTGCGGCCGTTCCGATCGAGTGTCGGTTTTTTGACACAAATCAAAGGGAATTTGTCGCAAGCGCTTGCGATGCATCCACACGTTTGCGCGCGCTCAGTCTGGTTTGTGTACTGGAGACGGGCAGACGTGCCTACGCTCGCACAAAATGAGTGGTGATTGGTCAAAAAAGACATCTTGTTTTTTCTCGAATGTTATCAGGCTGAACCATGCATTTGGGACCCGAAAAACAAGCATAATTATTGTATCTAAGTGTATAATACACTTAAATAAAAATCTTTAATATGTATATGTCACCGTAAAATTATAAAAAACCGTTAGATTGTAATAAAACTAGTGAAATTGTAAAATGCCGATAGACACAATAAAAATCTTAAATATGTATATGTCACCGTAAAATTGTAAAAACCGTTAGATTGTAATAAAACTAGTGAAATTGTAAAATGCCGATAAACTTTGGACGCGAATATTCTGCCTATAATTCAACACATTATTTTTCGTAAGATTATAAATATATAGTTATAAATATTTCGACCTATTTTTACAATGTCGTTAGTTATTTTACAATCTAACGGTTTTTACAATTTTACGGTGACATGTATAATATAAAAGTATTAAATATATTTCTGTTGTCTGGTACCCGTAACACAAGTTCTTCGAGAACTTACCACGGGACCAGATTGACGTGGTGTGAAACGTCCATAGATATTATTATTATTATGAGAAAAAAGTAGCCGGTGCGTGGCTAAGTACATTATTGAATAAGCCACTATACGGTTAATTTGTAACTTAATCCACCATCTTCTTTGCCGTTTTATATGTTTGTTTTTATTTATGTATTTTTTTACAACAATAATAATAATAACTCCTCACACCGATTTCGGTGACGGTTTTATTGAAACCAGGCCAGTTACGCAGGAGTATTTTTATGGTGCCCAAGTGTGTGCGCAGTACAAAAAAGCACACTCTCTTTTACTCTCATAATCCCAATGCGGGAATCGAACCTTCTACCTCCGAGTCGAGAGCCAAGCTCTAACCACAAGACCACGGAGGCTGTTGTTTTTACAATAAAAATAACTCAAAGCAAATGCTATAGCCGATACCTACGAGCTCAACGTCCGTCATGCTTGCCTGTTCAGAACACACTAACTCACTCGCAAGCGTGCGGATGGCGACGTTTGATTCCCTTTTTCAAGTCAAGCGTTTGTGGAGGTTTGGAGTTTGCGGCAAATGGCAAACGTGCGGACGCGGCATAAGACCTACCAGCTAGTTTTTGCGGTGGGGGTCAAAAGTTGGAACAAAATTTACTCGTATATATACGAGTTTCATATAAAAAGTATAGTAAGGTGGTCCTAGGATCTTAGACTATATTCAATTTTTATCTAAACCGATTTACTTGCAACTACGAATCCAGTAAATGCTTAAATTTTAAAGACTAAGGGCCGATTTTTCAATCGTCAGATAACTCTTACCTGAGGAATAATTATGTGACTTTGACAGATTTTGTATGAACAATCTGTCAGTGACATATATTTATTCCTCAGGTAAGAGTTATCTGACGATTGAAAAATCGGCCCTAAATCGATCGATCGCTTGTGAGTGGGAGCTTTAAATCAAAAGCACTAAGGAGTATTTATATCAACTTTAAAGCAAATCGCTCCCAAACAACTTTCTTTCCCTTTTTATTCCCGTTAGGGGACGAATTTCAATAAACTATGATACACGAATTCCATCAATTGTGTTACATAATGTTTGTGCAAAATATAAAGTAGATTGGACCAAGGAATCACGTTGTCCCATACAAAATGTTTTCCCCGTTTTCACCCCCTTAGGAATCGAATTTCAAGAAATCGGATCGGATTATCGGATCCCTACGCATTACAAAGAGCAAGCCCTGCAAGTTTCAGGTCTCTACGATCAGCGGTTTAGGCTGTGCGTTGATCCGTCAGTCATTCAGGATAAAGGATTTTATATGTATAGATAGATAGATATACATAAGGGAAGCCTGCTTGTATGCACGCTTCGCCTGTGGTAGATTTTATCGTTTTTAGACTTCGATGATGATGAAATAGTCATGGGATACTCATATAGTCATGAGATACTCATCCCAACTTTCCTGTCTGGTAGTTGTGGTATAGTATACGGGTATGCGACCCCGGCTTCCCTAGCTATTACTGTCCTATCCCTTGCCCCCCTGGGCGGTAATATCCTACATTTCCTATTTCCTACTCTAACTTACCAATCTTCCTTTCCACACCACCTTCCTTCCAAAATCAAAATCAAAAAAGTTTTATTTCCATATTGGTTACAAAGTAACGCTTAAAGAATTGTCCCTACTTGATGCCTTTTAGCAAAAAGGTGGTAAATTGTTCTTTAAAAAAAAAAGATGTTTACAATGTAAACTTCCCTTCCCTTTCCATATTATTCTTACCTTCTCCGCCAGTCCGTGGGAACGCAATGGATAATCATAAAAATAATTTAATTATCCAAAATGGCGGCGATGTGGTTCGCCACAATTTGCCGCCCATCACGTCTCGTTTCTCGCGAAGGCGAAAAGTGACCCATGGAGAGCCGCTTCGCAACGTTGAATGTAAGAGGAGGAATGGACAGTAATAATGAAAGTGGACGAAGCAAAACAAGTATGTAAGGATCGTAGCAAGTGGAAAAAATTGGTCTCTGCCTACCCCTACGGGAAAGAGGCGTTATTATATGTATGTATGCATGTATGTATTTATGATGATGAAAATATTGACGAATCATAAAAATAATTTAATTATCCAAAATGGCGGCGATGTGGTTCGCCACAATTTGCCGCCCATCACGTCTCGTTTCTCGCGAAGGCGAAAAGTGGCCCATGGAGAGCCGCTTCGCTACGTTGAATGTAAGAGGAGGAATGGATAGTAAAAATGAAAGTGGACGAAGCAAAACAAGTATGTAAGGATCGTAGCAAGTGGAAAGAATTGGTCTCTGCCTAACCCTACGGGAAAGAGGCGTTATTATATGTATGTTTGTATTTATGATGATGAAAATATTGACGTTCATTAAGTTTCTGCGTCATCTAAGAATATCATTAGACCTACTCTCTTACGTTTACGGGTTCATAGGTTTTGTACAATTTGCATAATACAAATAAAGGGTAATTTAAATTTGGCCTGTATTTTATCAAGTTACATAAAAGTTATCTAGTTGGTGTAAAAACTAGGTGATGATTTATAGGCTGGGTTTGTATACCCAATTTTTGTTACACTTAGAACAAATAAAAAGCTAAGACCTGTGTCTTCTGTGAACCACAAAGTATTATGAGGTCTAAACTATGTCTCGCCGTGTAATTACACAGTTTCACGCAGACACATGTAACGAAACTACGCCTTAGACTTGTAAACGAGCTGTCGCGGTTCGTGGTTTTTATGTATGTAGTACGTAGCTACACGAGCACTACATTCATAGAAAACCGGCCTCTGATTTTGTTTGACGAAGCTCTGTCCTCAATCTTTTATTTGGTCTCAGTTGTGGTGGCATTTAGTGTAAAAAAACTTATCGTTTATAGACTGTAGACTGTAGTTTATATACTTTTTAACCCCCTTCGAAAGCAGAAGGGTGTTATAAGAGGTCTGTCTGTGGCATCTTAGCTTCCAAACGAATGAACCGATTTTTACCATTTTTTTTCCTGGTAGATGACGTAACCGAGAGTGTACTTAGCTGAAGATGAATAACATAATCTCGCTTACTGCTTAACAATAACGTACTTAAAAATAATGTTGTTTTTTAATGAAAAAATATATTAAATTCGAGCAAATTAATATTCAATGTTAAGATTTTTGAATAATACTTCAAATGTTTAATTTAACATTTATTATTTTACAACGTATAAAGAACATTTGACTACAGTTACACATGAGGGTTGGAGTTAAACTCCTTTTGGCATTGAAACTTATTACACTTTAATTTTTTTTTTAATATTTTTTTTTAATATCTATGGACGCTTCACACCACGCCAATCTGGCCCCGTGCTAAGTATCCGAAGAACTTGTGTTACGGGTACCAGACAACGGAAATATATTTAATACTTTTATATTATACACATATTTAAGATTTTTATTATATTATACATATATTTAATAGACATCCATGACCCAGGAACACAGAAAAACTTTATGTTCCTTCGGCGGGATTTGAACCCGCGACCCCCGGCTAGAGCACCAACACGCTCATCCAACTGAGCCACAGAGGTCGTCAAAAAAACTTAAATAAAACTGAATATACAGATATAGGATATACTACTGCCATCAAAGTTTAAGACGAGTAGAGCATTTTAAAACGATTGTTCGATAAATTACTTTTTTAATATTAAATTATATATATTTTAGGTAGGCATTAGTGTGATATACAATATATAATATTAATAGTGTTAGGAAACGATACTCGACAGTGCGGTGCATTTTTAGGATTATAAAAGATAAAAATAAATATTTATTCACTACACAAAGATATACTAAAGACAATAATCTTTATTATGTGTGTAATACAAAAGTATTAATTAAAGTTCCATTGTCTGGTACCCGTAAAACAAGTTCTTTGAAACCTTACCACGGGACCAGATTGACGTGGTGTGAAGCATCCATAGATATTATTATTATACACGTTTCATATGACACCAACCATACATGCACATAGGCTGTTTTACACCACGGTGCAACTTGACATGTGAACTGCAATAAAAAAGTGTATCTTCTAAAATCTATTCATAGTTTAATATAATATAAATTTCAATTTTTAACCGACTTCCAAAAAAAGGAGGCGGTTATTCGGCTGTATATATATATTTTTTTGTATTTTGTATACATCATAAAAGTACAGCGCCACGTCGTGTATCCTTTTGTTTCGGTGTGATAAATTTTTAAGTGATTATTTTTTTCAGTTCAAAAATACTCCACAGGACTTTTGTTGACTGCAGTACAATACATAATATTAATGTCTAAATTTTGGTTCAATCTACCGTTATACAAAATTGTAGATGTTTATTTAAAAAAATATCCCATATTTTTGTCTAAATAATCCCTGTATTCACGCTCACTACAATAACTATACTTATTTTAAATTTACAAGTACGGAGGAATGAGAATAAGGCTGGGACTACATTACCGGAATCACTCCGACCGGACAAAATTCAGAGCATTGAAAATAGAACTCTGGACTCATACAATAGAGTTGAAAATCGAGCACACAAGTGTCGAGTCAAATGTTAATATCAAATGTGACAGTTGTCAAATAGTGTGTCCGATTTTCAGCTCTATTTTATTGGTCCAGAGTTCTATTTTCAATGGTATGAATTTTGTCCGATCGGAGAGAGTCCGTTATTATAGCCCCAGCCTTATATCAGGAATTGTCTACACGAGAATACATAAATTGAGAGCTTTCGGGTGGCTTGGTAAAAAATTAATACGTACCGTATTCATTTTTAGGCTTCAAAAAAAGGAAAAAGTCCGATATTGTTTAAATATTCACATTTAGTAGGTACAATACTAGTTATAAAGGACGTATTCGTAATTACTGCCAAAAAAATCAGGAATATTTATAAATTTCATAATTTCTCATGCTCAAACATGTGGATAGTAATTATTATTATCATTCATTAAACGATAATTTTAATAACAGGTAATATTGCAGTACTATTTACAAAATTCTAATGTATTTTTACATTTTACAATTCGTAAATTTGAAATTATATACTTAACATTAAATAGGTACTAACAATAAATGTAAAAAAGAAGTTACTCAAACTACAATAAACACTCAATAAAATATACAAATAAAGTGCATAATGCCTAATAATAAAACTTGAACCCTCTTATTAATAAACGCTGTATAGTTATACAGTTATATAGTTATACAGTGTTTTGTTCCCGTCACACAAGTGACATTTTTAATTCGATTGAAGAAGACAAAACACTGTATAACTATTCAAAGCTTATACAGCGTTTATTAGTAAGGGGGCAAGAAACTAACAAAATAGTTAAAATTATGTTATAAATATAATGGCACATAAATAAATGCGTTAAAAGTAGTTAATTAATTTTTAACGGTGCTAATAGATTCGAAAAAAAGATACGAAAACAATTCAAAAGAAAATAAATTCGTATATAATTTCAGACAATTCACGTCATTCACAACAGTCCATATTTCGACCTACAGATTTAAAAAAAAACATGGTATTAAAGCCCTTATGAGGAACAGATGAATTCCCGGTGGTTAGTACTTATTAGTGCCATGCGGTAGGTGGGTTCCTAATTCTGACTGTTGTTGTCGGACCACTCGGGATACGGAGTTTACTGCTGTTGTTAGGAACCACTATCTCCTACGTATGTATCCTCTCTGATATTGGGCTGACATTTGTTGTAGGTTCCACGCGGGATACGGGGCTTACTGTTGTTGTTAAGAACAGCTGATCCCTACGTACGTATCCTCTCAGATACTGGACTGACAGTTGTTGTTGTTGCACGTGAGATATGGAATCTACTGTTGTTGTTAGGAACCACTGCTTACTACAGGAACGTATCCTCTCTGATGCGAGGTTGACAGTTGTTGTTGGTTCCATCTGGCAAATGAAGTCGAACCTTGCGCGAGCTGCTGTTGAACTGGTGGACTCTCCTCGGATACTTCAGGCTGTCGTCTTTCACCTGGGAAAAATAAGTGATATTAAATACGTTAGAATAATTCAAAGAAAATACGCAAATACCCACACACAGCAATAGGTTCTCCGTGCTTTGCCAATAAATATCACACTGAATCCGAAATAAGGTTTTCAACTATTATCAACTCATGATGGAACAGGTTTAGAAGAGTTGAAATAATTTTGTGCTATACATTTGTTTCTATTAGTATGACCATTCGTAAAATCTAGTTTTCAGTTCTTAGTTCTTTACTTGGACGACAAAGTTCAATTGAAATAATATTCAACACACGTCTCACCTGATAGCATTATGTTCAATACATAAAGATAGAACTAAAACATCGGTTTCAATAGTTCCCATAGGTACATAGTTTAAAAAAGGCCTTGATAGTATTTTTACACATTGATTTTCATGTCTACAGATATCAAGTAGGCAATGATACCTACTAGTTTTCTTGCAATATCTATTTACCTGCGAAGGAATTAAAAAAACAGCAGATCGGTATGGGCGCGCGACTCCCCCCGACTCCCTCTTCCGGCGCCAGGCACCACAGCCAAGGTATAAGAGGATGTTCCTGTGACGTTACTGACCCGGAAGTTGAGCTCGTGCCTGGTCCTGCGGTGCGAGGAGGTGAACAGTTCGGTGTGAGCGCGTGCCTCCACCTTGACTCCCTCGTCCGGAGCCCGGCACTAGTACTGGAGGATGGGCGTGCGACTCCCCCCCCGACCCCCTCGTCCGGCGCCAGGTACCACAACATCTTGTACGGGGGGGTGTTCCTGTGACATCACTCACCCGGAAGGTGAGCTCGTGTCTGGTCCTGCGGTGCGAGGAGGTGAACAGCTCAGTGTGGGCGCGCGACTCCCCCCCGACCCCCTCGTCCGGCGTCAGGCACCACAGCCACTTGTACGGTGGGATGTTACTGTGGAACAATCAACATTTATAATAGATACTCGTAGCTTAACTAGATTGTCCGCTTCGTTGTCTTCATAATATTCGAACCCCTGTTTAAACAAACTAAGAGCTTAAATTTTGCAAAGTTACGAGTGTGCTTATGCGTGCCAAATTTAAGTGCAATTCATTTAGTGTTCTGAGCATTATATTTTAGTAAATCGGGTAGTATTTATGTAATCATTGCTTTTGTACAAAAAATTAAGGCCTTCTTTTAAATTTTCAAGAATCATGCAGCTTTCAAAACTAACGTAAGATCAACTTTGTTTTATTTACACAAACAGATATAACGTGAAACAAATATATCAGCTGTCACAAAGTTTATTCTCTAAAGATCTGGACAATATTTTTATTAGAAGCTGGAGAGTTTCACTACACTTTTATTGGTGCACTCCAAACTTTTAGAGAACTTATTTCCTTCAGCTATAACTTCAGAAAGTATCCTTACCAATCTAATTTATGGAGAGTTTAGAAAGTTTGGGTAGGTTGAGTTTTCTTTCATTGCATCATAAGTTTAATTCTGTTTCATTGAATGAGCTTTTGAAGAAGCGAAAAGTGGGTTATTTTCCTCGTAACTAACTTTATTAATACAAAGTTTGAGACAGAAATGTATTATAAAAATTTATATATTTAATGTTTATTACGGACGAAAGAATTTTGTTTTTATAATTTAGTACCTATAAAAGGTAGTATTATTTAAATCTAGCTGTCCCGACACATGTTGTTATATCTTAAATTTGAACTGGAATGAATAAACAACTACACCTACAATACAACCTACGCCCTAGTCCTACACCCTCCATGTTCTAGTTAGTAAGAGCATTGGGTCTCGACCCGGAGGTCGTGGGTTCGATTTCCGCATTGGAATAACAAAAAAAAAGTTGTTTCCAAGTTTGGTTAGGACAATGCAGGATGAAGGACGGTAAATTACTTACTATTATTGTATTATTATAATAACAAAGCCTTTATGTGTTCGATGGTTATTTTGACCTAAAAGTTATAGTCAATTGATTTAATCAATTGATATTGGCCTAACGTGAAACACGTGTATTTTGTTTAATTTTGGTAATAATTATAATGTGACGCAAATTACTTTCGTTAATTAACTACCAAACTGCGCACAACGTTAAATCATTCGCTGAATATGTCAATATTAAATAATATCTCGTGCGAATGTGGCCATTATCAAAATATGAAATTAATTTGATTTCTATAAATAGCATCACATTCATCATAATTATCACATATTATGTTAATGGTTAATTCAATCTCGAAATAATATGTTACGTCATGGGATACTCATCCCAACTTACCTGTCCGGTAGTTGTGGTATAGTATACGGGTATGCGCCCCGGCTTCCCTAGCTATTACTGTCCTATCCCTTGCCCTCCTGGGCGGTAATATCCTACATTTCCTATTTCCCACTCTAACTTACCAATCTTCCTTTCCACACCACCTATCCTTCCCTTTCCCTATTCCTACCCTCTCCACCAATCCGTGGAAACGCAATGGATAATCATAAAATAATTTAATTATCCAAAATGGCGGCGATGTGGTTCACCACCCATCACGTCTCGTTTCTCGCGGAGGTGAAAAGCGGACCATGGAGAGCCGCTTCGCTACGTTGAATGTAAGAGGAAGAATGGATGGTAAGAATGAAAGTGAACGAAGTGAAACGAGTATGTTAGGATCGTAGCAAGTGGCAAAAAGTGGTCTCTGCCTACCCCTTTACGGGAAAAGGCGTGATTATATGTATGTATATATGTATTGTCAAAATATAACTTAATTAGCTTTATTCTTATTATAATATTATCCTTATCATCGATCATAATTAATTAACTCCTGAGTTCTGATGGATTTACCTATATATTAATTAGTCGAAATAATAACAAGGAGATTAATTTCACGTCCAAATAGACACAATTTTAAATTGATGTGTATGTTAATTATTGATTAGGTCGTGTAGATATTAAGTTTAAGCAATTATTATTTCCCAAAGTGTTTTGCGTGAATTCATTCGCACGGTTGCTGGAATCCCCTAAAGCTGGCAGTAGCAAATCCCTTTAACCCCCCAAGCAATTTGTGTTGCTGATTAACTTTTATATAATAGCAATTCTGATGACTAAACGCTGTAAAAGATGTAGGGATAGGGTTTGTATAAGCGATAGCGACTGTACAGTGTACAGGCGATATTCAAGCAATTTGGGCACACAATAAATAGCTTTAATTTGAATAACATTTTGTTAATAGCTACATACCAGCTGGATATATAAACAGAAAGGTTGAGATCTAGCTTACGTGTTGCTTGGGCCTTTTTTGGATCGCGCGATTGAGAACCGCACGTAGCTTATTAAAAAGGCATCGTACAGTTGGTTCTATACTTAGAACATTCACATCCGTGTGGTTTACGGTCGGAAATCGTAGGGTAATCGCCATGTCTGAACACAGTCTTAGAAAGGCGTGAACGAGTATCAAAAAATACATTTTTGAATCCATCTATAAACGTTCAAAACTGCAAAGCCTCTATATTTTGACTTACTTCAAAATGCAGTCTTGGCGATGAATCGAGAGGACATAATATTGTAAAATCCGCTAGATTATAATATAACTAGCGAAATTGTAATATGTTGATAGACTTCGGATGCGAATATTCTGCCTATAACTTAACACATTATTTTTCGTTACATTATAAATATATAGTAGGTAGGTACCTAATGAATATTTCGACATATTTTTACAATCTCGTTAGTTATTTTACAATCTAACGGTTTTTACAATTTTACGGTGACATATACATACATACAAATACGTACTTGAACCATGACTATAGCCAATGCGGTCACCTCATGTTTAAATATTTCTAGTCATCCGAGTGCAAAGTTTTTTTTAGAAACTGGTCGAGCTGGAATTTTGCCGATATTGTACATCATGTAGAGACATACACTCACCGCAGACTGAGGAATATCCGGCTGGAGAATATAAAGTATATGACGGGGTTGGCGGCGGAGTTGAGCGGCGCGAGGCTCTGGATGAGCGAGGCGATGGCGATGTTGGCCTGGGTGTCGGGCACGTAGCCGTACACCTGGAGCAGGTCGAAGATCATGTAGGGCGACCAGCAGAACACGAACACTGGGGACAAAGGTACTTATTAATGGGTGCACTGACGTTAGAGGCGCAAACGTGCAACTATACGTGGCCGCTAATCTCTACAATCTTTAAGGCCCACTTGCGCTGATATGAGTTAACTCTGAGTTGAAACGTCATGCCTTCTCTTTTATAAATACGAAGAATAAGAGAGATAACATGATATTTAAAAATAAAAAAGCATAAAAATGGTTATTTGAATTTTAACATAAATTTTGAGGTTATATGAAAAAAGTGTACATACAAAAGTTGTAAACCTTTTTATTACCTACAACTTTGTCATTAAACTTTTTTCCAAAGGACTTGTAGTTTTGCCGGAAATCGAAGTAAGCCGTTTTTTACCCTTAAAATGTAAGGGCGACCTAAAATCACCCGTAAAATTATTTTTCACTTAATTTTTGTTATATTCTCTTCCTTTTCCAATGGGTTTCATCCTACTATATTTTTTTTTGTTTCAAAAATTATCGACATTGGTCTAATAAGACATCTCTTGATTTCCTAGTAGCATGTGTCGTAAAGAGAATAAGGAAAGAAAAATACTTTCTTCTGCTAATAGCCGGGTGCTATGCTATTTATTAGTAATAAATCTGAGTAATAAATCAATATTTTCATAAAAAATGAACCAACTTACGTGACAAATAACTAGTAAGTCTCCAAAGAATTTGTAGGGAAAATAATACAATGAAGATTTACATTAAAATAGCTCTTTTTATTCCTTGTGTAGTGGGACCACACATAGCTTACACGTGTCTGACATGTTTGTATTAGTTATACTGAAAACATATTGTCATAGCCCCTTGTCGGTCGTAATATGTTAATATAGTAGGCGTATCGCCTACGCTCAGTATGTGCAAAAAAAGGTTCGAATTAAATAGCCCGATCAGTGTCCTAAAATATATTGGAAATGCCACAAAGATAATAACAGAAATAATAAAATACTAAAAGTACAAAACTCTGGCGCGTGGGCTCTGTACCTTGTATGCCTCACCACCCTCTCTCTCTCTCTAACCACTTGACCACGGAGGCTGTCTCCGTGGTCGAGTGGCTAGTGGTTAGAGCTTGGCTCTCGAATCGGAGGTCGTGGGTTCGATTCCCGCATTGGAACAACAAAAAATGGTATTTCCAAGTTTGGTTAGGACAATGCAGGCTGATTACCTGATTGTCTGACAAGAAAGATGATCCATGCGTCGGATGGGCATGTAAAAAGTAGGACCTGTGTCTGATCTCTCGTCAGTCGTGTCGGTTATCCGTCCCACTAGATTTATGGGAGTAAAGGAAGAGAGACTACTCTTGTGTACACACTTGGGCACTATAAAATTACTACTGCGTAACTGGTCTGGTTTTAATGAAACCGGCCACCGTCACCGAAATCGGTGTGGGGTGTTATTATATTGTATTACGTAAACAAACTGTACAATAACCAACATGCTTGTCACTTATAATGTTAGGCTAGTAGCGACTATCATGTTAAATATTGTTATGATATCAAAATCGCCCAATCGACATCATTAAGTTAAACCTATTATCTCTTTGCCTCGAGACGACATACACTGTATCAAATATTTTGCATTTTAAAATAAACAATCTATATTTTCCATCAAGCTAATCTCACTACATTTTAAATATTGCAAAATATATAGAAAGTTCTTAAAATGAGAAGTTATTTTAAATCTGCATTTTACGACACAAGTAAACGGCTCCAAGCGTTCATATGACGCATTATAATAACCTTTTTGGTCACTTAACTCTAATGGACGACCGCGATATTTTTTATCGCTTAGGGTAAACTGAGTTACATTATACAGTAATTTCCTTATCTTGAAGTAATTTTAAAATGTCTCTATCAACCACACATTTTACTAACACGTAAATTGGGTATTTTCAATGCATTTGTCCCTTAGGTGCTTAGGGAAATAATTGGATGTGGGTTGTTGTTTTTAACACTTACGGATTTTATCGCGGTGCACTTTTCCTTTGAACAATGGACAATATTCGTGTAAACATAAAGGCGTGACTCCTGCTAAAAACATTACACAGAAATTATTGTACTCTTGTTATGTAGTTTTAGTCATAATATTATTAGTTTCCGAACCGGTGGTAGGCATCATGTAGGATGATTCTATAAGTGTTGTATTAAAACCTACATGGAAATAAAAAAAAATTGAGTTTGAGTTTATAGTATGAAAGTATTAAATATACTTTCTGTTGTCTGGTTTCCCGTAACACAAGTTCTTCGAGTACTTAGCACGGGGCCAGATTGACGTGGTATGGAGCGTCCATAGACATTATTATTCCTGAATATTCAGATTTGGGAAGTGTCAAGTCCTCGGCTGTCGAAGGGATAACGAGAGTGGCACTTGACCTAATTGGTTGTTTGCCCGCAGATCGACAGCTAGGTCTTTGGAAAGCCTGCTTATAGTCTAAATCTGACAAGGCTCGTCAAACAAAATATTGAATGGACAGTTTATCTTACTGGTTATATCTAAGACAAAGTAGTAAGCATCAAAAGTAGATTTTTATATAATTATAAAATACTAAAACGTTATACTTTTTTTTAAATTAAAGTGTTAAAGCGTGTACGACTATAGTTACCTTTAGATTCTATAGGACTACTACAAGCATACGTGGACACAGTATTGTATGAAAAAATTGTGGGCCGATGAAGAGGAAATGAATTTTTTTAAATTCGGAACGATTTGGATAGTTCTATGAAAGCTGTTTCTTCTGTACGTAAGTATATAATTATATTTTCTACTCTGTGACTTACTTATTGATATAATATGACAACGAAATTTACGACCTAGCTGTTTATCTGTTCGTTTTTCGTTAAACTGTGGTCTACGTAGCACTATACCTATTACGTTCGTAGCAACTATGATTACGTAGCACTGCTACCAATGTAACAGGTGGAGTGCTACGAACTTGTCCGTAGCAGTGCTACAAACTTATCCGTAGCTTTATAAATGGTGTGACTGAATCTCTATTTACCTTTGTATCTTGTCTGTCGTGAATTTTATTCACAAGGGGACTCTCAATTGAATACTTTTGTTTTCACACCAACCCTTCCGAAGACTGCAGTAGATGAACCGAAAAGTCATTTTCACTTTTTTCATTTTATATGAAATATACATTTCCTTTTTTACTTTTTTCATTTTATATAAAAGATACATTAAGTTTAATGTATTTACTTGTAATGTAGGTAACAATTAAAATAATACAACAAATAAAAAATTAAACAAAAAAAAATAAGTACTAATAAAAAGAACTTATCTACAAAATATAATTATCTCTAAAAATATATAAATAGAAAAACTTCGTCAGGTTGTCCCCATCTACATAGCAGAGTACCTAACAAACTGATAGCATTGCCTCGTTGGATAGCAATGGCGATCCGTTGTGTCAGGTATATGTAAGTAGTATCACCATTTTTGTATTACATTTTCATGAATAAAGTCATTAAGATACAAAAAAAACCCTCTTAATTTGTGATTTTCGTAATTTTGATCTAGAGATTACATAATATTTAAAAGACCTTAGAGAGCTGGTGACTAAGGCTAATGAATGCGTTATATGAAAAGTACCTAATTAGCTAAGTTACGAAATATTTTATGAGAGTTAAAATTAGAAGGGTCGGACTTTTAACTTTCAAGCCTAAGCAAATTAAGGCACGACTTATATCAAAATATTATATTTTGTTAATATTTTGTACCTAGTACATTTTTTTATAATAGACCCATGGACGTAAAAAAGAGGCGGACGGAAGGTGAGCTAAGCTTTGAGTGAAGCCCAACAATGGCGGCGACTTACGTTTGTGTAAGATTAACGCACAATTGCCATTGGCCTACTGGCGGCCGATCGTCTTACTTTGCTGTGAATGTGTGCGTGCGGCGCGTGTCGCTACGATACGGCCGTCTTACTTTGATGGCTTCACTATTCATATTACTGAAGCGGTGTCCGCCTTTTTTTACGTTCATGAATAGACCAGGAAATGAACAGATGAATTGCCTGTTGTTAAACGATTACCACCTATAAACACTAGCAACACGTCCAGAGTTTCATTTATAACTCCTCTTGTATAACGCACTTGCGGTCCTGGTCCTCTAGTCAAGATGCATTTGATAATTTCGACGACGAAGTTCGACAAAAAAATGTATGTGATTTGACCTAAGGCATCGCAAGCGACATGTCACTTAACGATGACATATGTCAAATCCAATACATTTTTGATTTCGAACTTCGCTGTCGAAATTACGAATGCATCTTGACTAGAGGCCCTGGTCCTCGAAATCCCCAAACACGCTTGATTGATTTAAAAACCAGATAAGGTCCAGTTGTTGACATAAGGCTTAATAAGACTCGATTTGTTCCTAAGATAAAACAAAATGTATACGAAAGTATATACAGTCAGTACCGTATATAGACGGACGGACAAAAAGTAAGTAAGTTGCGACCACCAGTTAGTGATACAATAATACTTTTTATCTGAAAAAAACTTATAACGCTGTAGTTCCTATTTATTTCAATATAATGGGACTAGCGGGGTCAGCACGTACCAATTGATAAGTAGGTATTCGTAACGCTGTCGACAGAGAGCTATATAAAAATTATGACAGCGCCTAAACAATTGATATTCGATAACATTACGAATACATATTTGCTAACTGTTGATGCTTACCCCTCAGATTGACGAGGGTTTGATATCAGAAGATTCTTACCGAAAACAATGACGAACGTCATTTTGACAGTCTTGATCTTGGCTTTCGGTATTATCCCTCTACTGCTCTCTCGGCGGCTGTCCATGTCGTCACCATCTACAAAGAATCACCCATTTAAATAAACCAGATGTGTGGTCGAGATTTGCCCATAGCAATTCATATAATTTTTAAGTGTGAACTTTATAAAGGGCCTCCGAGACGATCAAACGGTTTGAGTCAAACCTTACGAGTTTGATGCAACCGTTTGAAGTCAGTTTGATCGGTTTATTAAAAGTTCAGTTTCACTGTCACTTCACTGTCAAAGAAAATAAAAATAAGTAATTCTTTTAAACGAACTTCAAACCCGTAAATGTTTGACAAACCGTTCAAACTAGATTTGTAGACGATTAAATTGGTTTGACTCAAAACAAAAATATCGTGTTTGAGTCAAAATGTTTGACCGTCTCGAGGGCTCATAAGGGTTCTATTGTGTGTGAGACATGAAATAAAGTAAATTTTGTGACAGGTTGACAAACCTCAACAGGTAAAAAAATTGTTTCTATTAAACGCACGGTAGTGTGTGATAAAAAGCGTTCGAAAGCGCTCGTAAGCAACATGGCGACCACTAAGCGCTAAATAATAAAATAAGCTAAATGGCGGATTTTATTAGCGCTATTATGGCGCTATTGAAGTTAGTTTTAAATGTGTCCTGGCCGACAGCAGTTTTTTTTTCTCAGCGCTAGCAATTTTTGTCAAGAACTTTGTTGTGCTTGCTAGCGCTAAAGAGGCCCAGGCCTATAATCTGTTTTTTCCTCGTATTACGCATAGGCCATACACGTTTGCCAACTTCAATACTGTTAACATAATCCGCTATTTTGCTTATTTAATGCCAGCGGTCACCATTTTGATTCCGCTTTTTTGTTAGCGCTATTTTCCGCGGAACACATTTAATATGTGATAGGTAAATAAAGTGCTTTTTAATAAAAGTCTGATCCGTCGTGAGAGTTTATTACCGCCCTAAACAAACGTGATTTTATTAAAAAGCCCTTTTTATATATTTTCATTAAGTCACCGAAAATATCACATGCGGGTCGGTGAATTTTTTTTTTTGAATCGGATTGAATAAATGAACTCATTAAAAAGAGTGAATGAATGAATAAACGTATAATGAAATTAGCTTATTATTATTTCTACTACTATTATAAACGTGACAGTTTATGAGGATGGATTGATATTGTTTGTTACTCTTTCATGCAAAAACTACTGAACAGATTTTAATGAAATTTGGTATGGCAGTAGTTTAGGCTCTGGATTACTACTTTTTATCCCGAAAAAATCCTGTGGGATACTTTACAAGCGGAGCCGCGAGCAAAAGCTAATTGTATTTTATTTAAAACTCTATATCAAACAATTTGCCAATATTGTAAAAGTAAAAGACAGAGACAAAACATTGTAGGCGACCCTTCTCAACCAGATAATTGATCGGAAAAAAAAATATAATAATAAAGAAAGATTAATTGTTTGTTTGTTTGCAATGAATAGGCTCCGAAGCTACTGGGCCGATTTGACGTACTTATGTAGTTGCGGGCAACATATATAAAACAAATAGGTAGGAGTGGGAAGCTTAGGAAATATTTTTTCTTCTCAAAATCTTTAACACTTCGCATCATTTAATTTTGCCTTGTATATAAACCGCAAAGTTAAGGCTAAAAATATTAGCCAAGTTATCTAGATTTTAGCAACATTAACATTTCAAGAGTCTTGAAGAATTTCCGTTCCTTGAGTTATCGTTCGGGTCAAGTGCTGGGGAGATGAGAATTTTTTAATCAAAATTCGACGAATCTCGGCCCTTAAATTGTTAAACACAAACCGCTTCGAGTACACAAACATGCGTAAAAAATATCCGAATTTTATTTTTAGACTATCTGGTGCTAGTTGTTGTTGTTGATGATAATTATGATAAAATTAATCTAGTTTTCTGGATATTTCGCTTTACAAGTTGTTGCTACTTGCTGTCAACAAAAATGTGGGAATACGTGCTCGGGCCGAAGTCCCGTATGTGACGTATATTATATCGCGCCGACTACAGAAACCGCGAAGTTAGTGCGATTCAGGTCTGTGCTCTGATTGGTCTACCATAAAAGAATAGCTATAATAAAATAACAAGAGTACCAAGTGACAGCAAAAAGAACATAGATTATGTTCTTTTTTCAGTTACTTAGTACCTAGCACATGTAACTCGCGCAAATTAATTTACCTATTGCCAAAGGAAATAAATCCTACCCGCAATTCTGTTCGTAATTTGCAAATTTAATTTAAATTCGTCAAGTGGGAGCCGTGTAACGAGCCGTGACACGGGAGCCGGGGCTCACGGTAATCCTCGCAAATCTGACGACGTGTCAATATTACTGGCAAATATGGCACTCTGTACGCAAGGTAATAATAAAATTACATACAATTTTACCTTTATTGAGTACTAGCTCTTTCCCGTGACTTCGGCTGCATAAATACACTGAAAAACTCCGTATCCTACGCGAAACTGTACTATTTTAGGATAAAAGTAGCCTATGTGAACTACTACCATACCAAGTTTCATAAAAATCCGATCAGTAGTTTTTGCGTGAATGAGTAATAGTTGGAAACCAGAAATAAGACATAGGCTGGAGTGCCACCGCGGCTTTTACTCAGAACTCGTCTGCTCTTTTGTCGGTTTGTAACTACTACCACCTTTGATTAATTATTACATAGATACGTTATATCCTTACAAAACTGACAATATTTCTGTGCCACGACACACATTGACATGGGACGCGTGTCAATGTGTCAACGTCGCATAGTAACACAAAACACGCTATTACTCGCGGAGCACACTAACCAAAATTGGCCCGACTCGGGCCAATTCGAGTCTTCATTTTTACGCGTTTATAACATATCTACCTCTTTTTAATATTATATATCTATGACTACCACCCAGTAGCACGACAAGATGATGATGGCTAGCGTCAAGCATGACAAAGATAGCAACAAACTCCTCTCACTCTTACAAAGTAAATAACTTTCAGTGGTGAGCCACTACTTTTCGCAAAGAGCTTTCTTCTGTCGTATGATAACTATAATTACGCCATAATAAGTCAGATGATGATGACTGGCGTGACAAAGATAGCAACATACTCCTCTCACTCTTACAAGGTAAATAACTTACACTGGTGAGCAGCAGCAGCCCTCTTACTAAGAACTCTCCTACTCTTCTGGCGTATGGTGACTACAATCACGCCATAACACGTCGAAATAATGATGGCTGGCGTGACGAAGAGAGACAGGAACACGCTCGTCATCCACACCTGCCACTGCACCTGGTTCAGGCTGGACCAGCACTGAACTGTACCTGAGGGACGAAAATGAATGAATGAATATGAGATACCTAGAGCAGAAATAGAGAAACTAAAACAAGTACGATTTAAAAAGTACTATAGGTGGTTTGTTGCTTAAAATTCGAGCGTTATTCATTTTGTGTGTTTAATTTCATACTTACTTTAATTAATGTTTTTATATGGTACTTACACCATACTGTAAACTACTATAGGTTTTTTTTATTAATGTAGCAAAAAAAATTAAACTGTTGTAGATTTTAGACTCCTCTTCCTTCCTCTGGACTAAGCTATGTTGTGAGTATGCCGTGTGCTTGGGCAACCATACCGAGTATTAAGATATATTACGATATTTAAAAACCCTGGGACTGTCGGTTTTTGAATATCGTAATATTTAAAAACCGACTGTCCCAGGCACTACATTATTACAAGACTAGTTACTTTGCTAGGAAAATACTGCATAAATCATTCTATATCGGATGAAAAGGCCTAAGTTTTTTTATTTGGATTCATTATTTTTTATATTCTTAAAAGTTTTCATTTTATATAAATATCATATATGGGAAATTAATAAATGCGCTTGTTTAATATTAGCTACACAGTCACTGTAGAGTGGAGCGTAATATACCTTCCTAATTTCACAAACTACAATAAAGCTAGTTTGTATTATACTAAAATAGGTGTCATATATCTTGTTCTAATTTAGTGAAAGTTCTAGAATATGAACTCCAGACGATACCACAGAAGTTCTGATAGCTTGATTACTTTGTTGTTACAAATTAGATATATTTATTTCATGTATGAACAACATCTTTTGATGTATGAGGCAATGTTTCAACCGCGTAACTTGTTTTCGTGGTAAAAGCTTTAAATAGGTCTATGTGTTATGAATTTTCCATGGTCTTATGATATTTTTCTGTGGCTCAATGGTTGAGCGTGTTGGTGCTCAAGTTGCAGGTCGCGGGTTCAAATCCCGCCAAAGAAACAAAAAGTTTAACTGTGTTCCTGGGTCATAGATGTATAATAATATAATAAAAATCTTAAATATATGTATAATATAAAATTATTAAATAATATCTATATTTCCGTTGTCTGGTATCCGTAACAGAAGTTCCTAGCGAATTTACCACGGGACCAGATTGACGTGGTGTGAAGCGTCCATAGATATTATTATTAAATAACAAACATAGACGTATATATTATTATAGAGTAGGCATGTCGAGGCAAACAGTGTCTACACCAAAATGGCCCCAAACATGGGGTTTTTTGGGGCCATTTAGGTTTGACATTTGTCATCTTAACATATGACTTATTCAAATTATTCAGCCTTCTAAAATCAAGATGTAGTAACTTTTCTTGTATAAAGATTTTTTTGGCAAATGTACGTCATAGAATATAATTATACATTTGCCAAGAAAAATCTTTCCATCCTTAGTTTTGAAATCTTTGTATGAAAATAAACAAACCTTGTATATTGGCTTCATCGAACAGAAACAACATGGGGACGCAGAATAAAAAACTTATGATCCAAGCGCTCACAACGAGCACCCTGGCGCGATGCCCTGAAACAAATGTTAGATTAATTTTCAGGCAAATCATAATAATATGCAGATTGCAGACATTAAGGGCGTCATAGACGGTGAATATACTATAATATTTTATCTTAAGATACCTGGATATTTTGATATTACTGTGCGTAACTTTGATTAATTAATACATAGCTATACGTTATAGCTTCCGGTTGACAGCTGACAAGTAAAACTGTATCTAATTTTCGTTCCGAGTTTCTATAGAAATTATCCACAAAAACCGAGAATCCCGTCCTAAATCGCCGTTAATCTGAAGGAGGTTCACACGGACTATCGATTGAATGAAGAATTATTCCAAGAACTAAAAAGTGTTGAGCGGAAAAGTGAAATAAAGTGCGCGGAACTATACATCTTAATAGCTATAAACCTACACATCAAATTTCAAAAAGGCGTTACGCATACGCATTGACATCTTTCGGCTTCCGATAGTTGACAGTGACAGTGGCGTCGCACCATAGACTATTTTTCGTCTTTTAAATTTCTCGACTTCGGAAGAAAAGTTTTGCCAACTCGGAAAATATTACCGACTTAGAAAAAAAAAATAAATAAATATGGAAAATATGGAACATCTCATAAAACAAATAACCGAAAATGTAACAATTAAAATGACCGAATTGAATAAGGAAATAAAAGATGATTTCGCTGCACAAACTAAGAACATAACCTCAAACATGGTCTTTACTATAGAAGAAAAACTGAAACCACTGATGGACGATAACATAAAATTAAAGAAAGAAGTAAACACACTTCAAAGCAAAGTCCATCACTTGGAAAAAGAAGTAAGAAAAAACAATATCATATTGCATGGCGTAGAAGAAACTGAAAACGACAACATGGATCTCATTCAAATTACGCTGACGGTCCTTAACGAGATGGGAAACAAAGCAGGAATGGAGGATTTCGATAAATGGGAAATAAGCGAAGTTCGAAGATTAGGAAAAAAAGAAACCAACAAGAAAAGACCTATTCTGGTTAAACTGACACTAGCGTGGAGAAGAAATGAAATACTGAAAAATAAGAAACATTTCCCCAGAGACAGTTACGCAACAGAAGACCTTCCGAGAGATATTTTACAAATCAGGAAAGAGCTCAAAATAAAACAACAAGAAGAATTCAAGAAAGGAAACCAGGCCTTTATACGTTACGACAAGCTTGTGATCAAAGAGAACTCGGATGGAAAAAGCTCTAAACCATACGGAGTAAAAAGTGGAGAAGAAAAAAGACAAAAGGAAAAAGGAAACAGTGACACAAAAAGGAAAAGAGAACCAACAAATTCACCTAAAGACTTAGACCAAAGTTGTATAGGACCAGAGTCAGCAACACCAAACAAAATAAACAAGAACTACCACATTTTTCGCTCCGCTTCCGGAAGTAAGCAACAGTAATAAAACAGTAAACAATAACCAAAAACAACCTACCCCAACCCGGCTGGTCCCCGTGGGGCAGTATGACCACAACCCTCCAGAGAATACAAAAAATCACAGAATGTCAAATCAAAACAACTCACTTAGAAGGAAAAATGAAAAACTACACATAGCTGCTTTTAACGTCAGATCTTTGGCAAGCGAAACGCGAATAAAAGAATTAGAATACGCCTTAGAAGAAATCAAATGGGACATACTCGGTATAAGTGAAACACGCACAAAAGGCCACACGATTGAAAACAGAGGAAATTATCATCTTTACCTTTATGGTGTAACTAAAGGAAAAAACGGAGTAGGATTTCTTATCAAGAATAACAACAAAACGAAGACTCTCGACTTCGTTGGTATATCAGACAGAGTGGCGTTACTGAAAATAGAAATAAATAATAAAAAACACACGCTAATTCAAGCATACGCACCAACTTCAAGCTCGAGCAACAAAGAATTGGATGAATTCTACGAATTTCTTGAGGACGCGTTCGAACAAGCTACAGACAACGTTATACTGCTCTGTGACATGAACGCTAAAATTGGACAACCTAAACCTAACGAATATAAAGTAACTGGAAAACATGGATATGGAAGAAGGAACAAGAGAGGCGAAAAATTCATCCAATTTTGCCTAAAACATAACTTAACGATCACGAATACCATATTCAAGAAACCCCTTAAACATCGATGGACTTGGAGATCTCCAGATGGCATAACGAAAAACGAGATAGACTACATAGCGACAAATACACCACAAATAATCGAAAACACGGACGTTCTTAACAAATTCAAACACCCAAGCGACCATCGCCTTGTCCGGATAACAATCAACCCCCAAGGTAAACGTCGTAGCCGCGCAAACTACAGGGCCGCAGGCTCACATCCTAAACAAATTAATCTTGAGCAATACGTAACAAAACTCTCCACGTGCAATTTTGACGAAAAAACTTACCTAGTTCAAGAACTATACGATAATATAGAAACAAACATTAAAGAAAGCTACAAACAAACAAACTCGACGAGAAAGACAGATAAAAAGAACCTTATAATCACAGACGAAGTAAAAGAACTAATAGAACAGAGACATACGCTAAAAAACAAGGAACGGAAAACAAGGGAAGAGAAACTCAGACTCAGCATATTATACAGGAAAATTCATAAAACTATAAAAAATAATACTAAGCAATACAGGGTAAATACTATCCAAAAATGTATAGAGAATTCATCCGGAGTTAAAAGAGCTTACAAGCAGTTGGCCACAGGTAAACAACTAATGAGTCAACTCAAAGACAAAAACAACAGAACTGTCACCAAACGCGATGATCTGATGCAGATAGCGACAGAATTCTACACTCAACTGTACAAACACAATGTAGATTTCAGTCACAGCCCACAAAAACCATCGAATATAGACCCTGTACCTGAATTTATAGAGTCAGAAATAGAATACTCCCTAAAGAACTTAAAACTAGAGAAAAGCCCAGGCCCTGACAACATATCAAACGAAATGCTCTTATACGGAAAACACATTCTAACAAAACCTCTCACCAGATTGTTTAACCTCATAATGCTGACAAAAGTAATACCTACCCAATGGACAATATCTCATATAACACTACTGTTCAAAAAAGGAGATCCTACCGAAATTACAAACTATAGACCTATCAGTTTAATGTCATGCTTATACAAAACCTTCGCCACAACTCTACTGAGACGCATAACTAAAATAATTGATGAAAACCAATCAAAAGAACAAGCGGGATACATGCGCTCTTTCTCCACCATTGATCATATCCACTCTCTGAAAATGATAATCGAAAAATACAAGGAACACGACAAGCCACTATACCTCTGCTTTATTGACTTCTGCAAAGCATTCGATTCCATCTCCCACGAATATATTTGGACAACACTAGCAGTACAAGGAATAAACAAAGAATATATCGACATACTTAAGGTAGTCTACGATAACAGCACAGCGAGAGTATTACTAGAAAAACCAGGCCCAAGATTCCAAATCGGGAGAGGAGTCAAACAGGGTGACCCAATTTCGCCAAAACTCTTCATAGTGGTACTTGAGCAAAATTTCAGAGAGTTAAACTGGTCAAAACTAGGCTTAAAAATACATGGGTCATACATGTCACACCTAAGGTTCGCGGACGACATTGTTCTATTCTCTGAAAACGCAAAAGAGCTACAATACATGTTACAGTCACTATGCGAACAAAGTAAGAAAATAGGTCTAAACATCAACGAAAGGAAAACAAAAATTTTAACAAATAGAGAACAAATCCCAATTACCATATCAACAGGACAAATAGAATACAAGGAAGAATACCTATACCTAGGACATTTAATATCATTCGAATCATGCAATGAGAAAGAAATAAACAGAAGAATCAAATCAACTTGGACTAAGTATTGGAACATGAAAGAGATCTTCAAGAGCTCCCTACCAACACACTTAAAAACTAAAGTCATGGAAACCTGCCTAATCCCCTGTCTAACATATGCTTGTCAAACATGGGCATTAACTGAAGAGAACTTGAGGAACATACAAGTATGCCAAAGAGGTTTAGAGAGAAGCTACACGGGGACAAGACTTACAGACAAAATCCGTCATAGTGTCATAAGATCTAAAACGAAGGCCACAGACGTCAAACAGAGAGTACTTAGTCTCAAATGGAAATGGGCAGGCCACTTACAAAGGGTCACTGACGATAGATGGACCAAGACTCTAACCAATTGGTACCCCATAAATAAAAAACGTAAGAGAGGAAGACCTTACAAAAGATGGAGTGATGACATAATCAAGATAGCAGGTAAAACTTGGTCCCGCACAGCTCGAGACAGATCAATGTGGAATAAAATGGAGGAGGCTTTTACCGCAGATGCGGTCCTTACCACTAAAAATGCTTAACGCAACAACTTCAAAGAACATAGAATTTAAGAGAAACACACCAATAAAAATGATAAATGTACAACTTGTAAGGAAATAATAAAGCTATTTTATTTATTTTATTTTTATACGTTATATCCTTACAAAACTGACAATATTTCTGTGCCACGACACACATTGACACAGGACGTGTGTCAATGTGTCAACGTCGCATAGTAACACAAAACACGCTATTACTCGCAGAGCACACTAACCAAAATTGGCCCGACTCGGGCCAATTCGAGTCTTCATTTTTACGCGTTTATAACATATCTGCCTCTTTTTAATATTATATATCTATGGTGCGTAATATGAAATATATAGTACTCGCTGTTTCCCGCGGCTCCGTCCGCGTAAATATACTATCGAGTATCCCGCGGGAACACTGTACTTTTCCAGGATAAAAAGTAGCCTATGTTTTAATCCAGAAACAAAACTACTACCATAGCAAATTTCATCAACATCCGTTCAGTAGTTTTGCGTGAAAGAGTAACAAACATCCATCCATCCATACATCCGTTCATCCATCCTCTCAAAATTTCACATTTATAATATTAGTAGGATTTTAGCCGTCTGTGATAGTTTATATAAACTTTATGGCAAGCGATATATTTTTACCTTAACATAAAATATTACTACAGTACACTTACCCCCTTAGTAAATGCTGTAATATAAGCTTTGAATAGTTATACAGTGTTTTGTTCACATTACACAAGTGACATTTTTAATTCGATAGAAGGAGACAAAACACTGTATAACTATTCAAAGCTTATACAGCGTTTATTAGTAAGGGGGTCAATGTCTTAATATTATAATAATACTCACAACTCCCGCTGAAGTTCATCGGATGTGAGATCGCATCGCACCTATCTACACTTAATGCTACTAGAACGTACGTAGAAGAATATGTTACTACACCCTGAAACAACACAATTACAATATTATCATCATATGAAATTGGCTTCCAGTGTGTCAGTAATAATATTACTACATACGAAATTATCTTTTGATAGTTTTGCCGTCAAAAAGTAGGCAAAGAGGAATTAATTGTTTGTTTGTTTGCATTTAATGATCTTTAAAACTACTGGTAATTTGATGAAATTCGGCACGGATATAAAGTAGGCTACGGGGAAAAACATTGGCTAGTTTTATCCTGAACAAGTAGAGGATTTCCGTGAGATACTGTTTTATGCGGGTGGTACGCGGGCAAAATCTATTAAAATACATAGGGTTACTACATTAAATAGGGTAAAAATCTTTGCTTATGTAAAATTTCTTAGATTTGTAGCCTTTACTTAAAAAATATGATTTTATTTTCTATGCCCACCGAAATACATTTTCTCATCTTGTTTTCGTACACCATTCTCTAGGTACTTAAAGAAAAATAAGAGGAATAGCAAACAGTAATTTCGCGGTCATCGTACAGTCATTAATTACAAGAAGTTACCAGTAGCAACCCTAATTTATGGGCGCTGAATGTTCATATTTTATACACCTAGTTAAGTACTTACCTGAAATGAGATACCACTTTAGTTAGTTACTTAGGCTTATGCCTATTAATGGTGTGTTGGTTATAGTATGCCTATTTGCAGGCCCTGTTTAAAGTTTAGTACAGTTTAAACTGTCACAGCATGTCAAAACTGGTATAAAATTGGTTGGCAGCTATTATTATGCATAGTCACAAACATAATCGCTCAATTTTATTGATAATAGGGGATCGGACTACATCTGAAATATTAAGTTTCATTAATATATTCAGAAATATTGAGGCGTTACTACTTAGTAAATGTAAAAAAAAATATTTTTATGTGTAGTTTACTAATTAAATACATTTAAAAAGTACTTTTTTTGCAAAATTGTTAAACAAAACCTACATCATTAGTTTACTTACATCATAAACAAAAACATTCATTATGGTAAGTATGAACTTAAACGCACAAATATCGGAGATATTTACAAATATATTCCTTCGGCCGTATAAGTCATACACCTACAAGTGACGTCACTTGTAGGTTAAATTTAGTATGGAGCGTTTTTACGAGACTCGCGAAATTTTTTATACAAATCAATGTAGGTACCTTTGAAAATATTGACTTTTGATATACGGTTTCTTCTGAGAAGTTACTCATATTTAAGAGTACTATTCATTTATGCAATAAAAAAAAATAGTCCGCTTGCCTAATTGTAATTTTAGATTAACTGGTTTTCATTTAATGCATATAAAAGTATATACTGTACTTACAATAAAAACTCGTTTTATTAAATTTTGGTCTGTCCGTCTGTTTGTCCGATGTTCACTGGCAGATAGCTGATGTTATAAGGAGTAACTTGGGCAACTTTTATCTTAGTAAATATAACTATGAGTACGTGACCAATGTTGCGGATTTTATAGCGGTTATTGTAGATACAAGAACTTAGTTTATAATATGACAAGATGTTATACGCGGCTTCGCCCGCTTTCCCACTGGAGCTCTGTACTTTTTCAGGATAAAACGTAGCCTCTGTCCTTTCCTGTGGTCTACTCTATATCTGTGCCAAACATCAAAATCGGCACAGTAGTTTTGAACAATATTCAATGCAAACTAAGAAATATAATATATTATTTCATGTTTAAAAAATAAGAATAGATGAACACATTTTTATTAGCTGTTGTAACTCACCTGTAAGTATTTAACTAATTTACACACTATTGTCCCACCGAACCACGAGATCGTGATTCGCTGTATTAGATCCGGTAGGACGCTTATCAGTCCCACCCATAAATCTGAAACAAAAAAATAAACAATACAACAGTCGTCTGTATCTGTCTATTTTCTGTTTCCAATGTAGCCCTAGAATAGCCCGGTGAAATAAGGATTTCACCGATATCGACGTTGGTTCCATTATTAGAATCAACATCTGTGATTGCGATCCAACCAAATGTGTACCGGTACTATAAAACCATTGTTACGTCACACTGTATGACAGATGTTTGTGATTAAGGTTTATGTTGTTTGAGCTGAATAAATATTATTCTTATTATTGTCTGGTAGGTTTTTTTGGCTTACTAATAGTCCTTCCGAAAAAAGTCTCCCAAATATTGATTCCAACAATAGTAATGCTAAAATAAAGGTTTATACAAAAAATCAGCTTATTCCGTTTGATTCCTAGGTTGGCCCTTTTATCTGAATGACGAATGTACTACACAGATGGAATAGAAAATACATTTTAGGGTTACTTCACACCACAATACGCGACGCTGCATTTAGATAGCTATTAAAAATTGAACTTTATTCACTACACAAAAATATACACGTTTCATATGACGTCAGACATACACTGCATATGCGATGTGCAGCGTGGTGCAACCTGACATTTAAACTCTTACAATGAAACCTGTATCTTATTTTGTAATGAATAAAGTTCAATAGGCAAGCGGACTGATTTTTTTTTATTGCATAAATGAATAGTACTCTTAAATATGAGTAACTTCTCAGAAGAAACCGTATATCAGAAGTCAATATTTTCAAAGGTACAGTGATTTGTATACAAAATTTCGCGAGTCTTTGTACCAAATTTTTTTTATTTTTTTGCCAAATTGGTAAACAAAACCTACATCATTAGTTTACTCACATCATATACAAAAACATTCATTATGGTAAGTATGAACTTAAACGCACAAATATCGGAGATATTTACAAATATATTCCTGCGGCCATATTCTTCATATACTACTTCATATACTATAACCTACAAGTGACGTCATTTGTAGGTCGACTTTAGTATGGACCGTTTTTAGGAGGCTCGCGAAATTTTTTATACAAATCGCTGTACCTTTGAAAATATTGACTTTTGATATACGATTTCTTCTGAGAATTTACTCATATTTAAGAGTACTATTCATTTATGCAATAAAAAAAATCAGCCCGCTCGCCTATTCAAACTCTGACAATGAAACTTACATCTTCTTAAGTAATGAATAAAGTTCAATTTTGAATATCGGTTCGTTTAGGTGTAAATTGACCCTACTTCTAAAAGCTGTTAAGCTACAGAAACACTTATGTATGTCCGGCTTGTCAGCTGTAATTCCTATCAATCCAAAATCAACGACATTTCTCACTAATTCTTGTACCTACTTTAATTTATAGGAATTATGTGTACCTGCTATAGCTAGCTGCATGATGAAGAAGTTCATCCTGCTTTTCCTCGACCTGCTGAGGAACAGCGCCAGCACGACCGTCGCGTTCCCCACTATTATCGTCACTAGCAACACCCACAGTATCGCTAGCTGGGCGCTCTGAAACAAATTAAAAACACAAAAATATTAAGACTGACAAATCAGGATCGACTGACGGTGTTGCTAGTATAGCAACAATACTTTGAAGTTACAAGAACGTTGACACCCTTTAAAATCCCTCAGGCCTGGAGTACCTCGCTAGTGGGTAAAAAGTCTTAGCTACAAACACAATTAGCCAGAAAATCTTGCAAGATTTATTAAACGCCAGTTTTCTGTAAGACCTTGGTGAACATCAGTTCCTCTTCTAGGCCAATGCCTTACTCGTGGGCAAAAGCTAGAAACCAGAAAATCTCGCAAGCCGTATTTCACGCCAGTTTTCTATAAGGTCTTGGTGGTTAACACCCCTTCTAGGCCAATGCCTATCTTGTGTTTCGAGAGGCTATCTCAAAGAAACAAATACTTTTCTATATTAATAAGGTCTAGCAAATATTACCCCCGCGAAGACAGTACGATATTACGCGTCCTAGATTTTACGTCGATTGGATAGTGAAAATTGGGTTAAAAGTCATCCAACTTTAGTTAGTAATGTTCGAATGTTCTATAAAACTTGTCGAATCTAATATGATTAAAGGAGTTGGTGAATTCAAACCACTAGTTTATCGCACTTTGTATGTAATAGGGACTGAATTATTTTCAGGCTTCTTTGTGATTTACTTTGATGTGGTGCAAAAATTATTATCTATGGACGCTTCCACACCACGTCAGTTTGGCCCCTCGAAGAACTTGTGTTACTAGGTAACGGAAATATATTTAATACCTTCATTTTAATCCTTATAACATTCTCTATGTAAAGTCCAGTCTAAATCGGTCCGACGGTTTCAGAGTTTAGTCGAAACAAACAGACAGACAGACAAATATTTAAAAAATGTTTTTTTTGTTGAAAATTCAAACCTATCCTCTTCGCATTCAACAGAAATAAGTTTTTACTTGTGCTTGGCTCTGTAGGTTAGACAGGCTGTGTATTTTTATTCGAATGAAATATTTAACCCATCCTACATATACCTACCTATTATTGCTACAATATTATGTATGTAATAACAGTACGAGTAACTAACAATTTTCTAAATATACAGAAATATAACTTGGTTAACATTTCCTGACAACTCTCACTAAGTATGGACACTTTGGCAGTGCCGTACTCCGCACCGGCTTTGAAGGTCACTCGCCTGCCGCCAGTATAGTATTTAGTATTTTAAAGGTTGCCAAAATTTAGAGCAAGAATCGAATACTGATCACTCTTCTTGAGTATTCTACTTTTGATTATGAAACCATCCATCTATGTAATACTGGCTATTGCCCGCGGCACCGCCCGCGTAAATACTTTTTCGGGATAAAAAGTAGCCTATGTTATAATCCAGAGCCAAAACTACTACCATACCAAATTTCATCGAAATCCGTTCGGTAGTTTTTAAGTAAAAGAGTAACAATCATCCACCCATCCATCATTCATCCTCAGAAACTTTCACATTTATAATATTAGTAGGATACTCACAGTAAAAATAATTTTGCCGTCAAAGGTTCGCGTTGCTATTTTTTTTTCGTTTTGTCAGTTCAAGAACTTAAGCTTCTTTGTATCATGTTTTGGTGCATCAAGTAACTAAGCTAAGCTAAAAGACTACCTGACACCAATTACACGGATTAAGTACAAGTCTAGACCGATATTTCAACATGTTCTTTAGTCTGAATTAATTTAGACGAAGGAAAGGGTTCTTTTAGGAGATAGCATGTAATAGACCCTTTATAATTATACTAATATGGGAAATTTAAAACCTCATAAACTATCATATATTATAGAGGCCCTGGGACCTTCATTGGAGGGATAGGGCACTAAATGTATCATTATTAAAGATATAAATTAGCCAACTAAGTGGTATGTATGGCATGTTCTAGTATAAAAAATAATAAGGTTTTTATTCCCTATCAATAAGGATAAAAATATGTTCTTTATCTACAAATCTCGAATAATAGTAAAATTACATTTGCTAATAATGTACCTTTTATAAGCTTACAATACTTTAGATATTTGAGAAACCTATATTATTAAGCAAACAAGTGTACTTAAGCGAAAAAGGTTCAATCTGTTTTACACCTTTACTTTGCTTCTACGTATAAACTTTTTAGTTTTTATAATTAAATTGTCACATGGAGAGCCGCTTCGCTATGTTGAATGTAAGATGAGGAATGGATGGTAAGAATGAAAGTGGACAAAGCGAAACAAGTACTCGTATGTAAGGGTGGTAGCAAGTGGAAAGAAGTGGTCTCTGCCTACCCCTACGGGAAAGAGGCGTTATTATATGTATGTATGTGTGGGAATAGTGTGACAAGCCCCAAAGTGAGATCTCTGACCGAGCGAGGTGGTATGCCCGGTAAGGCCGAAGCCCGCTTGTAATCATTTCAGCTCTCGTATATACCTATACTTCCGAACTTCCGAAATTTTGATAGCGCGATTCAGGACTGTGCGCTGATTGGTCCGCCACATATGTATAATTAAATTATATCAAAGAAATACACAAATTGAAGTGTCTGTTTGTCATTTAAAATTAAGTGCTTTTTTGAAAGCATATTATACGGTACTTCAGTACAAAATGAAATTTTTAAAGTCTGTTTGTTCCAGCTAATCTCTGAAACGGCTGGCAGATATCTAATATTATAAGGAGTAACTTAGGCGACTTTTATCTTAGGGTTCCGTATAAAAAATGGGATTTGTTTCCGTTAGTTCTACACAAACGAAGTTGCGGGCACCAGCTAGTACAATAATTTAGTTCAAAAAAAGCTCATACCTACCTGGAATAAATATAAATTATAATAGGCATTTCATACATTGAAGGAGTATTTCCTTTAGTACTTGGCTTAGGAAAACGTATTCTAGCGATATCATATTATATTATGATATATTAAAAATTTAAGATTGATAAATAAAGTCAAAAAGTTGATTTAAAAATATGTATTTTGGTTTTTTTATTTCTACTAATGAAAAAATCGCGAAGCAACTTTTGGCAAGGATGTGACAAACACACTAAACACATTACAAATACCTTACTAGTATAACGTCACAGTACAAATAATCTGTTAATCAACATGGCGAATAGTGTTTTCGGTGGTTTAAAAAGAATATTTTTAAAATATTTTTGTAAGTTTTTATGTTTCAAAATAATGTATTTTTTTTGTGTGTAACGGGACAAATAAGAAGTGTTTAGGAATTAGGACATAAATAGTAAAAACTAGGTCAAGTAGCCAATTTTCATAAACAACAACTTGTTTCAGTAAAATGCAGCAATCCTTTCATAATCTACGCAAACAAAGCAGCGGGCAAAAGGTCGTAACCCAAAAATCTATAAAATTTAATATCAATCTCGCTCACCTGGTAAAAGTAGAATTTATTGATGCTGTCATTTCTGACGTGGCTCGTGTACGTCGTGTTGAGCTCGTCACTGCAGTTGCAATCCATGGCCAGTTTCACATTTTGCTATCAACTGTGGACAAAATTGAACATTTTATAGCCAATGTCATAGACCGAAGCACGAGCAAAGTATCAATATTGATTCAGTTTTCGAGAATAAATCTGGTAAATAGAAACTACTATTATGGAGTATAGCATTTTTTACTTGTTTATTTTTCATTCGATACTGGAATTGTTTTTTCCGGAGACATAAAATTTAAATAGTTCTATTTTTTTAATGAAATGAACCAGGAAACAAGCAGACGGATCGCGTGATGGTAAGCGATTACCGCCGCCCATGGACACAAGCAATACCAGTGGAGTTATACTTGTAACTCCTCTGGTGTTGCGACTTGCGTTCTCAGTCCTTTAAATCCCCAACCCCCTCTTGGGTCTCCACTAACCTCACTCACTCGGCGAAACACAACACAAGCGTTATTCTACGCCGGTTTTCTGTGAGGCCGTGGTATTTACCTGGTCGAGCTAGCCTAACTAGCCTGCCGAAGCGTGGCTCTCCCACAATTGTACTCATCCACAATATTCGTAAAAGGAGTTTTATTTACTTCAGTACCTCTCAAGGCCAAAACAAGTATAATTCGTAAGTATCTATACTAAGGACCTGTTTCACAATCTTCTGATAAGTGTCAGATAGCTTAAGGCCCTCCCCCGAGTAAAAGACCTTGAGGCGGTCAGCCGCATAACTCAGTTCAAAATTTTTCACATAAATTAGTTCAAAATTGACCAAAAAAAAATGTAAACGGCGAATATCTAGCTTATGAAATTGCCTATCTATTGGTGTGTGTCCCAAATAAAATTAACTTGTAAATACTATGGAGACACTGAAACTATAATTCAATGTTACATTCAATTGCTCGGGGGAGGGCCTTAACTGCATATTTTGTCTCTGTTGCTCGATATAAAGTGAGCAGCGACAGAACTGCTATATTTTTAATTGAACGGAAAATTTACTTTTTTAAAGTTTATGTACGTAGAATAACTCCCATTTATTAAAAATTTGTTACGAAATTTTATTTTTACTCTGTATAAATAATTATTATGAACGAAACATATAAATTCAAGTTCATAATAATTAACACTCGCAATTAAAAATGTGAATGCTTTCAATTTTTACGTCTCAAATAAAAAATTAAATGAGCGAAAAGATTGTTACGCTTTAAATATGCCAAGAATTACGAATTTTCTTGATGAATTCTCAAGAATTAATTGGACGAATATTGTCACCAGCCATGTTGAAGAGATTGACCGTTAAATGGCAAAACTAATTTTACTCTGAAATTGAAAATTTCGTATCCATTTCATTATGAAATATAAAAGGTTGTCGCAACCGAAATCCGACACTTCATTATACAAAAAAGGAATTACACTTTTAAAATTTTATTTTAGTATAAGTATACAGGTTTTGACATTGGAAATGTCTTTTCGATCGCTTCAGTATAGGGGCTGAATTCACGAAAAAGTGCGATTCCCTTATATCTCGGAGAATTGTAAAGATATGATAATAAAAAATATTCATAAAATGTGCGTATTCACGAGATCTATAAGGTGCGAAAAGAATTTTTCGAGAAAGTCAAAAACTAAAAAAGTTAAGGCCAAAATGGTGAAAAAAAAAATCATTTTAAGGTAACGAAGAATGATATCAAAAATTTGAGAAAAACTCCTCTGGACAGTTAAGTTGGCTACAATTTGAGCCTAAAACAAATACGATCGGGTTAAGGGTTTTCCCTGTAGCCTAACCTTTTGAAACAAAAAAAATAATATATCTTGTATGTTTATATTCAGAATCTCAACAACGGCTACAAGTATTTACATGAAATTTAGTATGTAGTGAGTTTTGGGTGTGAAAAATCGATCTAACTAGGTCTTATCCCTTAGAAACTGCGTATTTTTAAGCATTATATGTTTTTTTTTATTTTGACGTGTAACAATATAATACCTATCAATAATTTCGACTTTCTTACGTCAGTCTGATTGGCAGCTTGGTATGCATGCCTACGTATAGTTTTTGCATTGTTTGGAAATTCAGAATGTGATGGGTTCGAATCCCGGTAAGATAAATATTTTTGTGATTCTCATTGTTTCTTTTTCTTTATATTTCTTTTTTTTTATTTTTTTTTATTTTTTATTGTTCTACAAAATCACCGGGCAAAGCTCGGGATCCCAGGTACTACATACTTATGCGTCACGGCTACAATTATTCAAAGTTCGATACGCGTGTGGAAATTTTGGAATTTGCTTGTTCATACGTGTTATGTCGAGGATACTTAATATGTAATCTATTAATTTTATGATCTTCTACTAGCTGACCCGGCAAACATTGTTTTGCCATAATATATAAAAAATAGATTATTACTGATTTTTAGACCTACCGAATCTGCAAAAAAAATCATAAGAACCGGTCAAGCCGTTTCGGACGAGTACAGTGTCCCCGAACACTATGACACGAGATTTTTTAACCGACTTCCAAAAAGGGAGTCAATTATACTTACTTGTGTTTTCAAAGATTGAGCACCGTCTGTGGACCGATTATAAATTTATATTTTTGATGTAGAGTGTACAATCCCAAATCGGTCCTTTTAACCTCAAAGTGGTGACATGATGATAGGATCCATGAGGAATCGAGGGAACTCCTCGAAATTTATATGGACACATACGGCGATTTCAATTTTTTCTGACGTAGTCCAAGCATATGCTACCAAAAGTAAGATTTTGCACCAAGGATCCAAGAGTAATGAACATAACTCCTGACTCCTTATCGCTATTTAAAGAACTGCAAGCATATATTATACCACTTTGTCAATTACAGTAATCACCATCATCACCACCATTATCATACGAAACACCAACATTAATTAGGATGATATAGGATGATATAGATATAGATATAGAAAAGTGGCATAATAGTAGATTATGCACCAAGGGGATAAAGCAGTGTCTTACGTCACGGGCAGCATATTGGACCCTGAGCGTAACGAGGGACTCTAGAGTTAACTCCCGAGCGAAGCGAGGGAGTTATTCAATAAAGTCCTGAGTGAAGCGAGGGGTTCAAGCTGCCCAAGACGAAGACAGGCCTTATCCCAGAGGTGCATACTCTACTTTTCATACCTACTGCGAGGCAATAAAAACCCAGGGCTACATAAATAAAATTTTTTTTTTGTTAAAAGTTAATATTGATATTGGACACATTTGACCAGTTATGGAGGGACAGAGTAATATTTTTATTAGGAAAATATATGTGTCGAAGAGGTTAATATTTTGTTGCTGAATTGACAAGCAAGTCAATAGTACGGAAGTATAGTTGACGGGAACACTAGCGCCATGTTGTTTGGCGCTGATAGAGTCCAGTTTGACGAGCTCGCGCGTTCGGTGTGGTGGGGGTGGTGATCACTTTTTCCCTCCAAGGAATGGTCACGGAACATTATTTCTACCAGCCGTCGTGGCGAGAGGTTGGCTCGGAAACTATCGGTGTTCTTTTTAAAGTGATAGTGAGATAAGTGCAGAGTCGTTATTATTTTAATAGACAGTGAAAAGTGATTAAAACAGTGTGAAGTGCTTAGTTTTAGTACTATTGAGAATAGAGGTGAAGTTCTCTTTTCATTTTGTAACCAACATTACCCACGATAAGCCCACAGTGTTAATTTGAGAGCTAGTACTTTAATATAGTGTGATATTTGAAGCATGTTTATCCCATGTCTTCTACATCAGAAGTGGGATCGCTCTATGTCGATTGCGACATAGAGTGATCCCACTTCTGACGACGACGCCACGACGGCTGGTAGAAATAATGTTCCGTGACCATTCCTTGGAGGGAAAAAGTGATCACCACCCCCACCACACCGAACGCGCGAGCTCGTCAAACTGGACTCTATCAGCGCCAAACAACATGGCGCTAGTGTTCCCGTCAACTATACTTCCGTACTATTGACTTGCTTGTCAATTCAGCAACAAAATATTAACCTCTTCGACACATGGATGTTGTGGTGGAGTTTATTTGAGCAGTACTTAAAATATAGTCTGTTAATGTTGTATGTAAAGAGGTCCTTCAATAGCATAATAATAATAATAAAACGATCCTAATCCGTTTACCATTTAATTTAATTTATTTTTAGCATAATTAAGGTATCTTTCTAAAAATAATAGGAAATTAGTCACCTCAATATCTACACGTACGAAGTCGCGGCCAAAAGCTTGTCTAAGTATAAAATAATATGTTTTAACTTTGTCGTATAATTTTGTCACCTTTTCCTAACATTCTGAGTGTTTCGTCGCTCAATAACAATATTTTTTCGGATTCCGTAGATTCATTTCCGATGTGCTCGATAGTCGTGTGAGGCACGAAATCTGTGATTTTTTTTTAAATGAAGCAAAAGTAAATCTATGATCTGGAACAAGACTAGAACATATTATTTAAGTTTTTTGTAGAAATAAAAATCTATAGAAGATTTTTAAAATGTTTTTATAATTTAGAGGGATTCATAGAAAAGTATAATAAAGAGGATAAGTTTGTTTGTTTGTTTGCATTGAATAGGCTCCGAAACTACTAGACCGATTTTGATGAAATTTGGTACACATATAGATTAGATCACGATGAAGGACATAGGCTAATTTTTATCGCGGTAAAATGTACGGTTACCGCGGGATTTCTTTTTGCGCGCACGAAGTCGCGTGCAACATCTAGTCTAGTACAAAATAAAGTTACATTCTTAAGTCCCTCTCATAGCTTGCTGTTCAAAACAATGATTGCAATACTACAAATCAGGGTTCGAGGATATATATCAATGGATATATATCATGATATATATCCGATATATATCCGATATATATCAAAGGACTTTTTATGATATATATCAATACAAAATTGGTTTTTTAAATTTTATATTATTAGGTAATTTTTGGTTTCTTAAACTTCCCAAATGTAAAACATATTCCCTAATAGTAAATTCTAAATTCTAATCCATAAATAGCAATAGCAACACTTCTGCCGGCATTAATGGTGTCAGTCGTGTCAGAAAAACAAGTTATTTTTGTGTTTATTCTATTATTTTTTACAAAGAAAGTAATTGACAAAGTGCAGTCTCAGTATGCCTAGACGGGTAGAAACTTTAATAAGAGCACGTGGAGGAAATACGCGATATTAATCACCATTTTTAGGGTTCCGTAATACTTAAGGAACCGTTATAGTTTCGCTCTGTCCGTCCGTCTGTCTGTCTGTCTGTCCGCGCCTCTAGCTCCTGTAATTATGAATATAAATTGATGAAATTTGATGCAGTTATAGATTGTGTATAGATCACGGTTTCGGGATCATAAAAAAATAATAATTTTATATCTTAGATAGTCATGGGATACTCTTCCCAACTTACCTGTCCGGTAGTTGTGGTATAGTATACGGGTATGCGACCCCGGCTTCCCTAGCTATTACTGTCCTATCCCTTGCCCTCCTGGGCGGTAATATCTTACATTCCCTATTTCCCACTCTACCAATCTTCCTTTCCACACCACCTATCCTTCCCTTTCCCTATTCCTACCCTCTCCACCAATCCGTGGAAACGCAATGGATAATCAAAAATAATTTAATTATCCAAAATGGCGGCGATGTGGTTCGCCACCCATCACGTCTCGTTTCTCGCGGAGGCGAAAAGCGGACCATGGAGAGACGCTTGGCTACGTTGAATGTAAGAGGAGGAATGGATGATAAGAATGAAAGTGGATGAAGCGAAAGAAGTATGTAAGGATCGTAGCAAGTGGAAAGAAGTGGTCTCTGCCTACCCCTACGGGAAAAAGGCGGTCCTGCCTACCCCTACGGGAAAAAGGCGTGATTATATGTATGTATGTATGTATATCTTAGAGGTGGCTCTCCATGCATGCGAAGTGGGGATGAAAAATATCTTTTCACTCTACCCCATCGTGTGGGGTATCGTAGAAAAGGTCTTTTAAAATAAAGGCAAGGTTTCATACGTTAATTTTTTATAAAGTTGACCATTTTCGAGTAATCGGCCTCCAAAGTAGTTTGTAAGTTGGTCCCCCCCTAGCATTTTTAAACTATAGGAGATAGAAACTTGCAAATTTCTATGCTGATAGATCATGCTAAAAACTCTTTAGGAAAATTATTGTGAACCAAATCGGACAGTAAAAAAAAGCATATTACGCGTTTATAGTTACGGAACCCTCCTTAGACGTGTCCTGACATGCTCTTGGTTAGGTTATTCTATTTTAATTAATTTTTATTTTTATATTATTTTTCACTTTTCCCGGTTACATGAAAAGTTCAAAAATTTACCATTTTTCACAAATAGCATTTACTCGCAAAATCTATTCTTAATTTGATCTCATTTTAAGTAAAACGAATAAAACTTTAAATAACAAAAGAATTGTAGTAAGTAGATATTAAAATAAAACCATATCTTTTTAATTGTGGACCTTTTTGTTTGTGTTCAGCTAAATATGCCGGTGTGTTTAGTTTATTGTCATTTAAGTACCGCTGACACAAACATTGCGCGAAAATTAAAAAAAAATAAAGGTTTTTTTTGTAATCTAACCTTAGATAAGTAAATACCTAAGTGTAAGTATCGGTGTAGGTAGTTATAGGTGTAGGTTGTAGGTGTATCTCGTAGGTGAATATTAAGGATGGTGGTTGTAGGTCTCTTTGCGTAACTTGCATGGTACTCGAGAACGTTTTTGTCGTAAACTCTTTTGTTATAACTTTCTGCCTCCTTTATAAATAAATTAGTAACTTTTTCACCACGAAAAAAAAATATTCTCGTAGCGACCGCCATCTAATACACATAATCAAAGCCCTTGCAGCGCCTCTCTCTCCTTGCAGGTAATTAATGTAATTATTTTACGATATAATATGTCAAATTATCTGGACCATTTCATGAAGTAGCCACGAGTAGTTGGCCATATCGATAAACGATTTCTTATCATTGATCTGCCCAGGCGGCAGGCCACATCATGATGTGGCCAATAGACAGAGAAACTTTTCATGAAATGCGACCATTTCATGAAATTCTCGAGTATTTCATGAAGTGAGCAAATCTACGATATGGCCACGACATCTATACCAAATTTCATAAAAATCGGTTCAGCGGTTAAAGCGTGCAGAGGTAGGTAACAGAGTAACAGACAGACACATTTTCGCATTTATAATATTAGTATAGAATAGATAACAGTTTATTAAATGATGAATTTTTAGGCTGTCTTTACTTTAAACAAAAAACGTTATCAGAGCCAGGCTATGTGTTGAAAAAGCCGGCCCTTTTATATGAAGATTCGAGACTGATAAAATTTCGGTTTTTATTTCGGATAATTTTAAGTACCTAAATAAATAAAATAATAAAAACATTTTAGTTTTTTCGTTATGTTTATGTTTGCTTATTCATTATGTTTTGACGACCTCTGTGGCTCAGTGGTTCATTGCATTGGTGCTGAGGCCGGGGGTCATGGGTTCGAATCCCGCCGAAGGAACAATAAGTTTTGTCGTGTTCCTGGGCCATGGATGTGTAAATATGTGTATAATATAATAAAAATCTTAAATATATGTATAGTATAAAAGTATTAAATATACTTCCTGTTGTCTGGTACCTAACACAAGTTTTTCGGAAACTTAGCATGGGGCCAGATTGACGTGGTGGTAAGCGTCTATAGATATTATTATTATTATCTAACACATAATATGCAAATAGTATACATAAATGATACAATAAAATAATAATATATGACTTTTCATACAAAATATATTTTCATACAAAATGGATATATATCCATTTTGTATGAAAATATATCGAAATGTTGATATATATCGGATATATATCACAAATATCCGATATTTTGATATTTATAATAAATATCGGATATTTTCGAACCCTGCTACAAATGTACCTATGTAATATTTGTATACCTTGACGAAGGTGGAAATGTAATGGAACTATTTATTATTAAGTTTTAACACCTGTAACATTGTATATATACCTGCATTTCACAAATAAATACTATTTCTATTACCTACACAATTGTCGAAATTCCAAAAAAAACATCAATTCATCTCGGGTAACGGCACCAGTAGCTTTTTAGTGGAACTATCAAAAATATAATCGCTTGTATTTTTTCGCTACTAAGAGTAATATAAATATAAATGTTTAGTAAATCAGGCATACAGTATTAAAGTTTCTTATAAAATCAACATTGTTTAAATTCCTCTTTCAAAAAGGAAATAAAACCTATTACAAAAAAAACATATATACACCCAAGTTCCCAGTGCTCGTCCTCAAAAGTGTTTTGGCCCAGTACTCAGCCTCCTAACCAATTGCAATGTAATAATTCTGAAATTAATATAATTGCTTACATTTCATATTTACTTAGAGCTTAATCAACTGGACTGTAAAACATTAAAACTAGATCAATTATTAAAATTATCACATGACTGTCTACTGAAGTATAAAAATCTAGTAGTCGGCCACTTGCAATTCCACATCATTTGAGGCGGCCAACTACTGGTAAAAATAAAAATATGGATATAATCCAGTACTCAGCCAGATTAGCTGAGCACTGGCAAATTGATGAAAATAGTACCTAACTCCAGTAGTCAGCCATTTCAATCCGCACTTAAATTTAGTATTAAACTATAATAATTTTAGCCATACTTATTCAGAAATTAATTGTCTTGATATTAAAGCAAATATTTTGATATGACAACTAAAATAACTGAAAAATATTTACCGTTTTCGCAAGCACTGTAAGTTAAGAAAAAAAAAACCACCATCACTTTTTCACACTTTTTAGTCGAACACTGTAGACGCGCATTGCTGTTAATGTAACTTACATGAATTGCTGTTAATGTAACTTACAATGTAAAATACACTCAAGCAAAAGTGATATTGGCCAATAATAGATCGAGAAACCGAATTAACTTCATATTATAGGTCAAGATGTATAAGATCGTTATTTATTTGACTACTGGTGCGACCGCCATATTACGTAAAAATAGCGATTAGCAAAAATCTTGCAGTCATCGCGCGATAGACACGCAGTCGATTGCTGAACGTCAAATAAAATCGAATTACCTATGCGATCGATTGCTAATCGCTCGCTGTTGTGTTTGAATGCACTTTGCTTCATTTTCGCTTATTATTGCTAACTGACAGTTCAAATCGCTCGCTGATTGCTTTCGCTTTGCTGTAAAAGTCTTACGTAATACGAAAAATTAGACAGCAGTGAAGAGAGTTACGTAATCTCACACCGGGCCCTTGGAAGGGGCCTTGGGCGGGGAACCACGATCAGGGGCTTTGCCCCTCTACGTGGGGAAATTAAATTTAAATCGACCAGTACGAGTACTGGGCGAGAAACTAAAATCTATTTTTGAGGGCAGACCCCCCGCGGCAGAACGCGGGGGGAAACCCATGACAAAGCGAGGGAAAATTCGCCACCAGGCCCGACCTAGACCGGCGGACGGCTCCAAACGGCGCGTGAGGGTCCCGACCCGGAGGCCGAGAAACGTGTTTGGGTCCACTCCACCACGCGCCGCGCCTGCCGCCCGCGGACTCGACCAACCTGGGAAAAGCAGTGAAGAGATCGAAGATTGATTGCAATTTATAGTTCCTCGATTGTTCGGTAGAGGCAATACTGTCGCTAGGTTGCTTCTGCTAGGTTTTTGCCGATACATAATACGAATTTGCGATTTTTGCGCAAAAATTGCGCAATTTTTGCTATTGCTTGGCTATTGCAAGATCCGCGCCGCGCTGATAACTAGTACCGTTACCCTTTTATACATTCGATTTTATTCAAGTTTATTTGTAACTGCCTCCCATGAAGCACGTTAGACACGACGTAAACAAGCGATTTCGATGCAGCCGAAGCGCGTCGAATAAAAACTCTACCCTTACACACTCCATTTCCTCAGCTGAATAGGGCCCTTCTAAATTAGAATAGCTTGAACTTGTAGGCCAATATGTATTCAAGATTTTTATCTTACTTTTATGCGTTTTATTCTATAAAAATCTGTAGCTACAAAAATCTTACTTAGCTAGATCTCTGTACATAAAACTACTACTAAAAGTAAACAATGAGATAAAAGAATGCTATAATGCTATTCAATTTAAATCTCACTTAATTAACATTACAATACAGACATACAATTTTGAAAAAAAAAAAAAACGCATTCATTTTGTCGAATTTAATATAATAAATTAGATTTATATTCAATCGGATCAGAAAGAAATAATATAATCTAGTAAAATAAACCTATAATATACTTACTACAATCTAAATAATATAAACCTATAAATAAACAAGTAAAATAAGTATAATATATTACTAAATTCAACCTTTAAATGCGAACTTTAGTTCGGACGATTATAAACTGCTTAAGAAATTCGATGAAAAGTTAGAAGATATTTTAAGAAAGTTTTGCTGAAACTGTTTTAGTTTCAAGGAACTTGTCCTAGAATTACACTTAAATTGTATCTAATGAAAAAAGTTAATCATAAAAATATAGTTTATTCCATTTCTTTTTATAATATAACGCCAGACAATAAATTTTCGTAATATTTTGCCCAATTGTTTTCACCAGTTTCGTAACTTAATCGCCAACTAATAATTTCGCAGCATAGTATTTGTTAAGGACGGCACTCTCGAATCGAAATATCACGAACTGAAAACATAACGAACTGTTACAACCCTAGCTACTATGGACATAGTCCATTATCAGCATTTTTACCACGCGCTACTATTTTTCCGTTTAGCTTGCATTTTCATTTTACTTCGATATTTTATTAATTATTTTCAGTTAGTTAGATTCTGGAAGCCGCCGCGAACAGTGCGATTTTAAGCACTCGCTTAAAGTGTGGGAAGTCATAGTGTAGTTTGTGTGTTTTATTGAAATAAAGTAGTTTAGTGTAAAGTGTAGTTTTTTTTAAAAAGTCAAACAGGGACGGCCGCCTAACAAATTGGTGTCAGAAGTGGGATTCCGGAGAAAGTCTAACGACGGGAGTCAAATAGACCCGGAATCCGAACCAGGCACCCCTGTCACTGTCTAATAAAGGACGACGGTAAGACTCCGCTATTGGAAAGCGCGAGCCCGCTCCAGCTACACCTGGACGACAGTAAGCCTCCGCTCTTTGCGTGAGCCTGCTCCAGAAAAGGACGACGGTCAGCCTCAGCAGTTTCTGTCTGAGCCCGCTCCGACTACTTGCACCAGGACGACGGTCAGCCTCAGGCCACAGCCTGAGCCCGCTCCAGCTACGCCCCACCAGGACGACGGTCAGCCTCAGCAGCCCCAGCAGCGGCGCTGTCTGAGCCCGCTCCACCAGAGACCCGGAGTCTAACTCACCACACCGGGCAAATCATCCGCCCCAGTTCCGGGAAAAGCGTAGCAGCAGAACGCGACACCGGTTCCCACACCACGGCATGCAGGTTATCGGCGTGTTACTGTGAGTGTTTTTGTGTTTTTCCAAATCTTAAATCAAAATTTTCAAAATAATTATATGTGCTAAATCAAAAGGTGATAAAATCCTTAAAGTGCTAAATCCAAAAGTGTTCTAATTCGTGAAGTTCTAAATCCAAAATTTACAAACTCTTAAGTCTTAATTAATTCTAAATCCTAGTTAATTCTATTTTTAATTTCTAAATTTTCACTGTATCTTACAAAATAATTTAAATTTTAATAACAAGTTCAGCATATCATAAACGCTAATGTCAGTCAAAGGAGAGTCTGAGGAAAACAAAATGTCCGAAAAAATTACGCTAACGTTTTTAACTAAATTTATTAAACCATATAGTGGTGACAGGGAATCACTCCCTGCGTTTCTCACAAATTGCGAAAATGCAATGCTTTTAGCCAGCCCTGAACAACAATTAATTTTATCTAAATTCATAATTTCACAGTTAGAGGGCAAAGCACAAGTTGCTTGTAGCCTAAAAACATTTTCTAGTTGGAAAGAATTAAAAAGCTTTTTGCGTTCAACTTTCGGTGAAAAGAAACATGCAACACATTTATTGTCTGATTTACAAAATTCTAAACAATTGCCTAGTGAAGACGTAATAAAATACTCCCTCAGAGTCGAACAAATTTTAACCAGAATTCAATCCGATATTCATTATAGTTGTAAAAATGAGGAAGAACTTCCTGGCCGAATAGCCGCTATGGAAGACCTCGCCTTAAATACATTTTTATTGGGCTTAAATCCTTCTATCTCAACTATTGTTAGGTGTAAAAATCCTACAACCCTCAGTGATGCAATTCAATATGCCACTGATGAGGAGAAATTATTTAATCTTTCGAAAAATAGCAGTAGGTCTCAAAGACAGTGCTCTATTTGTAATAAAATCGGACATGGCTCTTCTGAATGTTATAAAAATAAAAAACCTATTTTTCAAAAGTCGTATCACGTAAATCCTCAACGTAATCTTAATTCAAATTCTAATGCTAATTTTAATACTAACTCTAATAATAATTCTTATTCTAAAAATAATTTTATTCCAAAGTCTAATTCTAATTCTTATGCTAAATCGTGTAATTATTGTAAAAACGTGGGTCACACGATTATGGAATGTCGCAAGCGTCAATTTAATATGAAACGCCGCGAAAGTGCTAGCACCGCACAACGTGACCACGGTAATGTTCCAACACATTCGTGTGAATGTGAATCTAATAATTATAATATTATTCATGATCATCAGTCTCAATCTGTTCACGATGATTTAAATTAAGAAGGATTTTGGTTCCGTGTCTGCCAAAATCCAACCAAAATCATAAGGACACGATATATTCTAACTCTTATACTAATTCTCCCAAATCTACACCTCAATCTACGAGATTGAGTCCACCTCAACGAAAAACGTTGAGTCATCCTAATTTTACATCTCGACAAAATATGCCGAGTCAATTTTCATCTCAGCCACAGATGCTGAGTCCATCTCAACAAAATAAGTTGAGTCAACCAAATTATTCTAGTTCTAAATTTTCATCTCAGCCACAGATGCTGAGTCCACCTCGACAAAAAAAGTTGAGTCAAACTAATTTTACTAATTCTATTAAACTTACATCTCAATCCACGAGATTGAGTCCATCTCAGCCACAGATGCTGAGTTCACCTCAACAAAAAAATATGTTGAGTCATTCTAACTCTACTAAATTTTCATCTCAGCCACAGATGCTGAGTCCATCTCAACAAAACACGTTGAGTCAATCAAATATTACTAACTCTACTAAATTTTCATCTCAGCCACGGATGCTGAGTCCACCTCAACAAAAACTGTTGAGTCAGGCAAATATTACTAACTCTACCAAATCTAATAATTCTAATTCTATGTCTCAATCATGTCAATCAAATAAACTAAATTTTACTAATTCTAATGGCAAAATAAATTGTCAATGTATTAATCAAAAATCTTATACTAATTCTAAATCTAACTTAAATTATTCTAAATCGATACCACAGTCAAAAGAACTGTGTCAAACTAATTCTAAGGACAAAAGTGTCCAAAATTCTAAATCTAGTATTAGTAATAAGTCGCTTAAATCTAACTTAAATTCTAGTTCTAATTCTAAATCTATATACGAAATTAATAATTATAGTAAAAAAGTGTCTTTGCCTCATACTTACTTAAATTCTAAGCATGCACCGGGATCGGGAATGCTATGTTTTCTAGTTGATACGGGATCAGCTATCAGTATCATAAAGGGGTCCTGTCTATTGCAAATTCCAGATCTTTCACATGAAATCGTTAAATTAAAGGGCATTAACAGTTCCGAAAATCCTGTCGAAACATTAGGAACTTTCCAATTAGAATTTACTATATCTAACGAAAAATTCAACTATAAGTTTCATGTGACAAATGATGATATTAATTTAAATAATTATGACGGAATTATCGGTAGCGATTTTTGCAATTTCTTTAAGTCTAACATTGATTATTCTTCTAAATCTATGACTATAAATAATCATTATATTCCTATTGTTTATACTCAGCCAACTTATATCATACCGGCTCGTGCCGAAGCTGTAATCGAATGCACTGTATCAAATTACTCGCCCGACTTATATCATAACAATGAAGCTCTCGTACTAGATCATACCTTATGTGAAGGTGTTTATGTCGCTAATTGCATAGTAAAAATTAAACCTAACAATAAAGTTAATATTTCTATTTTAAATACTACTGAAAATCGTATCGAAATCAAAGATTATCATGTAAAATTAACGCCACTCGAGCGCGACTGTTTAAATAATTTAAAAAATTGTATAAGTATTAATTCTATTTCTAGTAGCAAATCTGATCGTATAAACAAAGTTTTAAATTTAATTCGCTGTTCTCATTTAAATAATGAAGAGCGGAAAGCTCTCTTAGACTGTGTTTCGTCATATACCGATATTTTTCATTTAGACGGCGAACCATTAACTTTTACAAGTGCCATCGAGCACACTATTAACACAGGTGACGCTCCTCCTATCCATGTCAAATCCTATCGCTTTCCTGAGTGTCACAAAGAAGAGGTCGATTCCCAAATCAGAAAAATGTTAGACCAAGATATCATTCGCCCTTCTACTTCGCCTTGGAGCGCCCCAGTATGGGTAGTCCCGAAAAAGATCGACGCTTCTGGCAAACAAAAGTGGAGAATAGTCATAGACTATCGTCGCCTCAATGACGTCACTGTTTCCGAAACTTATCCACTGCCTCTTATCACAGACATCCTAGATCAACTAGGTCATTCTAAATATTTTAGTACACTAGATCTTACAAGTGGCTTTCATCAAATAAAAACTTGTCCCAAGGACGCCCCTAAAACAGGGTTTACAATTAGCACAAATTCAAGCATGTCTGGACATTACGAATTTACCAGAATGCCTTTTGGGTTGAAAAATGCCCCTGCCACGTTTCAACGGTTAATGAATACCGTATTGTCAGGATTACAAGGTCTAGATTGTTTTATATATCTCGATGATTGCATAATTTATAGTCAAAATTTACTAGATCATATAGTTAAATTAAAACGTGTTTTCGACAAACTTCGTCAATTTAATCTCAAACTTCAGCCCGACAAATGCGAATTTTTAAGACACGAAGTCACTTATCTTGGCCACATCATCACCGATAAAGGTGTTTCTCCAAATCCTGAAAAAGTCAAGGCCGTTTCACATTTCCCAGTTCCTAAAAATCCTAAAGATATTAAATCCTTTTTAGGTTTAATAGGCTATTATCGCCGATTTATTGAGAATTTTGCTAAGTTAACTAAGCCTCTTACGTGTCTCTTAAAGAAAGATGCTGTCTTCCAGTGGAACGTGGAACAGCAAAACGCATTCGAATTTTTAAAAGAAAAATTAATTTCCGCTCCTCTTCTCCAGTATCCAGATTTTTCCCAACCTTTTAATGTTACTACTGACGCTAGTAACTATGCTGTAGGCGCAATTCTATCTCAAGGTCCTATTGGCAAGGACAAACCTATAGCATATGCATCGCGAACTTTAAATAGGCCTGAAGGCAATTATTCTACGACGGAGAAAGAGCTCTTAGCTATTTTATTTGCTGTTAAAACTTTTAGACCATACTTATATGGAAATAAATTTAAAATAATTACTGATCACAGACCACTTGTGTGGCTTTTCAATGTAAAAGATCCGGGTAGCAGACTCATTCGCTGGCGCTTAAAACTCGAGGAGTACGATTATGAAATTGTTTATAAACAAGGTCGTCTCAATTCTAACGCCGACGCGTTATCAAGGTGTCCAGTTAACGCTATTAATATTAACAATTTAAATAATTTAACCTATGAAAAATATTTTAAATTACAATTTACTAACCAACTTCCTATTTCTAATACTATTATCGAAGAATATACTCAAGCATTACACTTATCTAAATTAAATAATATCGCGTGTCCAGTATCCCTAGATTTTGATTATTCAATTCCACATTGTGAAGAAATAATATCGCAGTTTGAAAACGCTGACGAGTTGCTAAATTCTGAACGTGAACCTTTTACAATTAAACACTACAATTTTAAAGATAAAAATTTCTATTTCCTTTTTACCAAGGTTCATCATTATGAGGAAACGCATTATAAAGACGTTTTCAACTTATTAATAAAATTAAGAAATATTTTAATTGATTGCCAAAATATTACGGATCTTGCTATTTCAGATTTCTCGGATCCTTTTTCTAAATTAGCTTATACTAAAATCTATAATATAATTTCCTATGTTTTCCATAATACAAATATTAAAATACATATTTACAAAAATCAATTAATTTATCCTACTCCGGTAGAAGTTCCTAAAATTTTAAAAGAAAATCATGATTCGCCTATTGCGGGTCATCCAGGTTCACAACGCATGTATAAAAGAATTAAAGCCAGTTACTACTGGAAAGGAATGCGCTCTGACATTGAACATTATGTGAAAAAATGTAAACTTTGCCAAATCAACAAACCTTTACGGAAATCTAATAAAGCTCCAATGGAGATCACTTCTACATCTACAAGGCCGTTTGAGAGATTAGCCCTCGACATTGTAGGCCCTTTACCCGACGCGGGTTTTCAAAATTTTAAATTCATCTTAACATTGCAAGATGATCTCACAAAATTCACAAGTGCATATCCTATGGTTTCGTCGACTAGCGACGAAATAGCTCGAAATCTTGTTCATTTCATGTCACTTTTTGGATTTCCTAAAACTATTTTAACAGACTTAGGTACACCCTTTACGTCTGATTTATTTAAACAATTAACTGAAATTTTAAAAGTTAAAGCATTATTTACTACTCCTTACCATCCTCAAACAAATGGAGCGCTAGAACGCTCACATGCAACTTTAAAAGAATATTTAAAATCTTTCGTCAATGAAAATCAAAATGATTGGCATTGTTATTTATTTACTGCAATTTTATCTTATAATACTACGCCTCATTCTTCTACTAATTTTACGCCACACGAATTATTATTCGGCTACAAACCTTCTATTCCTAGCTCTATATATGAAAGTAATAATAATACTACTTATAATGAATATATACGTGCTTTACAGTATAGAATGCGCTTTAGTCGCGAAAAAGCTATTCAAAATCTTATCAACAGTAAAGAAAGATCTAAACAATATTACGATTCTAATTCTCGCGAAGTTTCTTATAAAACAGGTGACATGGTGTATTTAAAACACCATCATAGATTACGCAAAGCCTTATCGCCTATATGGAAAGGCCCTTATAAAATTCTAAAGGTACATAATAAACATAATGTGACTCTACAGATAGGTCGCAAAAATGTAAAGCATCATGTTAACGAAATTAAGCCTGCCACTTCCTAATTCCTAACTTAGTTCGTCTCTTTCTTTTCAGACTATTATGCTGTCATGGCATTTGCCTCAGCGACGCGGAATCAAATATCATTCCTATATCACATAGCCCAGGAATTTATTTTGAACCTATTACTTATGTGAATTTTTATAATGACTATTGGAAAGTTGTTACACATATTGATTTATTCTCTCTCGAACCTTATTTAAATAAAATACAAAATCTTTTGCACGACACTCTCGATCTTTGTAACAAGATTCAATCGCAAGATGTAAATTTTTGTAAAGACATATCCAGCCCTATTGAGGTCTTAATTCAATCAAATTATATTAAATTACAATCTTTATCTCATATTATTTCCGATCATAAGACAAGTAAAGTCAAACGGTCATTAGAATTTGGTGGTGAAATTTTAAAGTTTTTCTTCGGCACGTTAGATGCTGACGATGCTAGAAAATACGACGCTGCAATTGAGTCTTGCAAAAAGAGCGAATCAGAAATGTTTCATTTAATGCGCGACAATATACATGTTATAAAATCTACTATTAATAATTTTAATACTACTATTTACAAATTAAATCAAAACGAATTTAAACTAAATACCCAAATTAATAATATGAATAATATACTTTCTAAAATTACGGATACAGATAATCTATTGTTATACAACTCTAAGTTAAATAATTTACTTAATATAATTGAAAGCTCTTTGCTTACTATTTCTAATTTACTAGATACTACCTTAAATTCTATCTTATTCTCTAAAGTTAATATACTACATCCTAGCGTAATTACTCCTATAAGTCTTTATAATGAATTAGTTAAGCATAGTAATCAAATAAGTAAAAGATTAGATTTTCCTGTAGCCCTTAATATAGAAAATATTCATTCTATAATTGATATTTCTAAACTTAGCTCTTATTACTTAAATAATAAAGTCATATTTGTCTTGCAAATTCCTCTTATCACACCTGATAAGTTCATGGTGTATAAAAATATTCCTTTACCGACACCTCATGATGATACTCATAATACTTTCGCTTTAATTCAACCCTCTGACTCATACATCGCCTTAAGCGACGACAGACTGCATTATGCTATGCTGAGCTCACTTAATAATTGTAAGTTAATTAATAGTAATTATTCTATATGTGAATTGTTTAATATCTACTCTTGTATTAGTAGTCCAAATTGTGAATCCAAAATCTTAACCGAGGTCACACTCTCGTTGCCCTCTGAATGTAATTCGAAGCTCTTATTTGGTGATATCGATATTTGGCAAAAGTTGCAAAATAATAAATGGATTTTTGTTCAATCCAAAATAAATAAATTAACTATTCGTTGTAATGATGATATTAATGATTATTCTATTGAAGGTACTGGAATTGTAAAATTAACATCCGACTGTGTTGGTTATTCTAAAACAGTTCAATTGTTGCCGACAAATTCTTATTCTTTTATAATTAAGTCTCCTTTAGACATAAGTTTTGATATTACAGCTGATGATTGCTGCAAGAAGGACATATTTAATAAAAGTTTACCACATTTGTCTCCTATTTCTTTAAGTAAAATTAATTTAGACTCTTTAAAGTATGCTTCACATCAAATGGACAATTTGGAAAATGAATTAAATAATTTAGAAAAGCAATCTCATTTTATTAAATATGGCCAATATTATTCTACATTTACTTATATTTTAATTGTGTGTTTATTTTTGTATTTTGTGTACAAGGTTTTCAGATGTTTTAGAAATAGAAATTCAACTCATTCTGGATGTTGCATTCAAATTTTCAATCAATGTAATAATAAAAAGTGTGTAAAAAATAAATCGAAAATTTCAAATTCTTTGGAAATGTCTCAGATCTCGTCGTCAGATGATGATAAGCAATCTGTTAAGTCTTTACCAATTCAACATCACTCTAAAGTTTTCGACAAAAATCAATTTACTTCAAATAGAAATTTGAATTTTTAATATTAAAAACTTTTGTCTTAATTCAATTTTAAATATTGAAATGGATTTTGTTTTAATTTTAATGAAGTCTACATTTATGTATATTTTCTAATTCTGTATTAATTCTAAGCTCTTGATTTTTATTTTATTTTCAATGTTTTATTTTTTTTCTAAATCTTGTAGACTTCTCACACATTGAGTACTTCGTTTATCTTAAAAAGATAAAGCTCCGTCAAAAGGGGGGAGCTGTTACAACCCTAGCTACTATGGACATAGTCCATTATCAGCATTTTTACCACGCGCTACTATTTTTCCGTTTAGCTTGCATTTTCATTTTACTTCGATATTTTATTAATTATTTTCAGTTAGTTAGATTCTGGAAGCCGCCGCGAACAGTGCGATTTTAAGCACTCGCTTAAAGTGTGGGAAGTCATAGTGTAGTTTGTGTGTTTTATTGAAATAAAGTAGTTTAGTGTAAAGTGTAGTTTTTTTTAAAAAGTCAAACAGGGACGGCCGCCTAACAGAACGCTAATTAGTGATCGAAAACGTTTTAAACAGTGAATAAAAACATTATATAAACTCTTAAGAGTGAAAAACTAGTGAAAATTGTGAAAATATAAGTGTTAAATTTCATAGCATCAGTGTAAAATAATTGTTTTATGATCGTGAGTTTATTTTGATCATAATTTTTGAACCATATCTTATTTTAACTTGATTTTTGCTGTAGTATGTAAAAATAATAGCTAAAGTATATAATAAAGGCATAACTGATAAAGTAAATAGTTTTAGAGCAATTACGAAAATAGTGGTGAAAACATATGGCTTTCTGTTAAAATTGTACTTTTGAACGTGTATATTTTTGATTGTATATAACAGTGTGATTATGTATTAACTTATGTATGAAGAATGGTAAATAAAGTATTTCACAAAATGCGTTTCACTGACCCTGGCTCATGGTAAATAGGAAAAACTGCGGAAAATAGCCGTATAGAGAGGTAAAAATGAGATGGCAGACAAGCTTGTAAGAGGCGTACGGGTGCGGCTCTCTATACGGCATTGCCATGAGCCTGGTAGGCTAACAATATTTTTAATTTTGAGAAAAATGTTCTCAAGTTTCCTCAAATCGGTGTTATTATTATCGCCCCTGCTCTGCCTAAATCGGTGTAACAATGCTATCTTCGAGTCTGATCAGAACCGGCGGTGGAAAATCGTGTAGAAAATTACAGTCCCATACAGTATTATAGAATATAGTACCTATACCGTAGGTGTGGATTCATCCTCAATTACTTTGTTACGAAATAACAACCGATTTATTATTCCACCTTATTATAGCTGACATAATAATCAGCGTCGATTTCATAAAAGTTGTTAACAACGTAAACAATCGGAGCGATCAATCAATGTGACGGGTACAGTGTACACAAACGTTAATTCAAAGTAATTTTATCAGGATTCAGGATCTCGCAAATCTTAGAACGGTGCAAACGAGCTACCGATGATCGCGACCGGTTGCCATTCGCTACTGCTAAAATGTAGCTGCCACCGTGTAACGCATGGCACACACCACACGCCATATTATCGGCAATAATGCTCATATTGACAATATAATATAATAATGCACCCGTTTGCCGTTTTTTTTGTATGTGTTTTATTCTGTCAATAATATGTGTGTGCACTAATGGATCGATAACTTGTCAATAATTTGTAGCAATGGCAACGGCAATCATTATTATCAGCGACTTATCAAAAAACTAGCAGTTGTGCGCGGCTCCGCCCGCGTAAATACTGTATCCCTCGGGAACACTACTTTTTCGGGATAAAAAGTAGCCTATGTTTTAATCCAGAGCCCAAACTACTACCATAGAAATTTTCATCGAAATCCATTCGGTAGTTTTTGCGTGAAAGAGGAACAAACATCCATCCATACATCCTCACAAACTTTCACATTTATAATATTAGTAGGATGTGATTATGTAGCCAGTAGCAGTGCCCTGTTGCCACCGGTTGCAGTCGTCGGTATAGTAGTCCGTTTGCGTAAATATAAGACGTTGAGAGCAGGTGCATTGTTTTGATTTATAATACACCTGATAAATGGTCTTGAATATTGGATTTGTTGTGCAACCCGTTTGAACCGCTTTAGGGTTGAAGAAATTCTAATAGAGAGAAACATTGTAACAATTGCAAATGTTTTCCTTGAAAATAATAGGTTGGGGAAAAAGTCTTTTCGCATTATAGTATGTATGAACTTGTCATAAAATATCTTGGGCTATACCAATTGTATCTGGCTGATTTTGGTATCATTAAAAAGTTTTAATTTTACAGAAGACAATTCCAAATTCAAATTAGGTAAATTTGAGATTTTCATTTGTTTTTCTTATTGTTAAAATGAGTGATTCTTATGAAGAATTTCGATACATTTTAAAATTTTATTACAAAAAAGGTAAAAATGCAACACAAGCCGCGAAAAAAATTTGTGATGTTTATGGACCTAATGCAGTATCTGTGAGAGTAGCGCAAATTTGGTTTAAGCGTTTTCAATCCGGAAATTTTGATATCAAAGATGCACGTCGCTCTGGTCGCCCTGTTACGGACAAAACTGTTGCCATTTTTGAAAAAGTGGAGCAAGATCGGCATATTAGTAGTTACGATGTAGCTGAAGAACTGGGGATTGACCACAAAACGGTTTTGGCGCATTTGAAAAAAGCTGGGTACACAAAAAAGCTCGATATTTGGGTGCCTCGTGAGCTCACTGAAAGAAACCTAATGAACCGTGTACTCATTTGTGATTCTTTATTACGACGTAATGAAACCGAACCATTTTTGAAGAAGCTGATAACTGGTGATGAAAAGTGGATCACGTACGACAAGAACGTGCGAAAAAGATCGTGGTCAAAGGCCGGTCAGGCTTCACAGACTGTGGCGAAACCCGGGTTAACTCGCAACAAGGTGATGCTGTGTGTGTGGTGGGATTGGAAGGGCATTATTCATTATGAGCTGTTACCGCCAGGCAGGACCATCAATTCTGAACTGTACTGCGAACAACTGATGAGATTAAAGCAAGAAGTTGAGAGAAAGCGGCCGGAATTAATCAACAGAAGGGGTGTGGTTTTTCACCATGATAACGCTAGACCTCACACATCTTTAGCCACTCAGAAAAAATTACGGGAGTTTGGCTGGGAGGTGTTAATGCATCCGCCGTATAGTCCTGACCTTGCACCTTCAGATTTCCACCTGTTTCGGTCGCTGCAGAATTCCTTAGGCAGTGTCAGGTTGACATCACAAGAGGACTGCCAAAACCACTTGTCGCAGTTTTTTCATCAGAAGCCCCAAAAATTTTATAGCAATGGGATCATGTACCTACCAACAAGATGGCAAAAAGTTATCGAACAAAATGGCACCTATATACTTTAGTCACTTGTAAATAAACTTTATAAAAAAACCTTTTGAATTTTTATATAAAATGCGAAGAAACTTTTTCCCCAACCTAATATCTTGTAGTTGTTTAAAATGGAGTAAAACTGCTTACTTTTTTGAAGTCACTTAAAAATACTTTGGAACACGGTGGCAAATTTTATTTAAATACTAGCTGCTTCCCGCGGCTCCGCCTGCATAAATCTAGTATCCGGTATCCCGCGGGAATACTGTACTTTTCCGGGATAAAAAGTAGCCTATGTTTTAATCCAGAGCCTAAACTACTACCATACAGAATGTCATCGAAATCCGTTGGGTAGTTTTGCGTGAAAGCGGAACAAACATCCATCCTTACAAACTCACATTTATAATATTAGTAAGAAGTAAGATTTTAATCCCACCCGTAATACCGCATTTTCGAAAAGAAATATGCTAGCTATTTCGAACTCTATTTCTGAAGAGTTCCACGTATTTTGGTTTTTTCTTGGTCGGAGATCACTCTGACGAGCTTAATGTAAGATCCTAGACTTAAGTTATTTATCTGAGAACGCACTTACGTTAGACTTATCTGGACTAGCCTTTCCCGCCATTCCGTCTGCGTGAGCATCTTATTTATTACGAAGTAGTACACTTTAGATCTTCACTGAAAATAGCAAGATTTGCAGAAAGTAGCAACTTACCTAAATTAAACGATTTCAGCTCGGTATCTTTTGCTAAACTTAATACGAGTCTACGGACACCGAATTGTTGTTAAGGCGAAGCAAAAAACAGTATTTGGTGTTTATTTCGAAGTACCAACGTCATGCAGTCCAACAAAACTAAAATTTAAAAAGGCAAAAATATGCAAAACAACAAATATAGCCGATTTCGGTGAAGAATTACAACCAGACCAGCTACGTAGGAGTTATTGTATAGTTACAAAGTGTGTGCGCATTACATCATAACACTCTGCCTTCCTTTGCTCTCGTAACCCAGTGGGATGGATGACTGTCACGACTGGCAAGAGATAAGCCACGGGCCCTACTTTTTATATCCGACGCATGGATCATCTTTCTTGTCAGACAATCAGATGATCAGCCTGCACTGTCCTAACCAGATTTGAAAACAACATTGTTCCAACGCGGGGATCGAACCCGCGACCTCGAGACTCGAGAACTAAGCTCTGAAGTCTGAACCACTGGACCACGGAGGCGTTAAAAAAATAGGTTAGTAAGGCCCACTTGCGCCAATCCGGGTTAAAGCTTACTCTGGGTTAAAGTTCATGTTATCTCTCTCGTTCTTCGTATTTGTGAAAGAGAAAGCATGATATTTTAACCCAGGGTTAACTTTAACCCGGATTGGCGCAAGTAGGCCTAAGTGTAGTAAATAACATGTGTACTAAAAGTATGAAACTATTTGAAATTTTTAAGTTTAAATCCTCGAAATTGAATTTGTTATAATATCTTAAAACTTTAATTGTACTCAAAGGAAATTCACACTTGAATTTTATTGGCAGTAATAGAAATTATGATGGCGTTAATAGCGTCAACAGCTGAACCCTATTCTTGTATTTAACTTAAAACTTTAAATTAACTTTCTTATAGGAAAAGTCTTGATAACATAAACTGATTTTGGAGTTTAGACCAATCAAAACGCGTTTGACGTTAGTTTGACGTTTATGAGAATACTATTTTGCTATTGTAACATATTGTCGAGACTGCATTGAAACTGTATTAATAGTATTAACATTATATACATACATATACATTATACATACATATAGTTACGCCTCTTTCCCGTAGGGGTAGGCAGAGACCACTTCATTCCACTTGCTACGATCCTTACACACTTGTTTCGCTTCGTCCACTTTCATTAAACGACTTCCAAAAAGGAGGCGGTTATACGTTCGGCTGTATATATTTTTTTTTTTTTTTTTTTTTTTGTATGTTCGCGGATAACTCCGCCGTCTGTTGGCCGATTTTCAAAATTCTTTTTTTGATGTAAAAGGTATAATCCGAAGTTGGTCCCATTTTCAGAAAATTGGTGACCTGATGATGGGATCCATGAGGAAACGAGGGAACTCCTCAAAATTTATATGGACACATATGGTGGTTTCGACTTTTTCTGAAGTAGTCTAAGCATATGCTACCAAAAAGTAAGATTTTGCTCCAAGGTATACCCTGGATCAAAAAGTACAGAACAGAACTCCTGACTCCTTATAGATACATGTTTGGGGATTTTGGCGTTGTTTAAAGAACTGCAAGCATATGCCACTTTGTCAATTAGAGTAATCATCATCATCACCACCACTATCACAGCATACATCATCACATTATGATGATATAGAAGGTACTTCTCATAGTATTTTACACTAACACGGAGATCTTTGAACATTACTCTGCCGTTTATGGACCTATTTGCAAAATTATTTTGTTGTTGTAAAGGGTTTAATTCGAAATTGGTCCTTTAGTCACTAAACGTGATGATGCGATCCATGAGGAATCGAGGGAACTCCTCAAAAATTTATATCGACACATATAGTGATTTTGACTTTTACTGAAGTAACACAAGCATATGCTACCAAAGAATAAGACGTTGTACCAAGGTATACCCTGAATCCAAAAGCACTGAACAGAACTCCTCAGTCTTTAAAGATATGCGTTAGGAAATTTCGGAATTGTTTAAAGAACTGCCAGCATATGCCACTTTGTAACTTACAGTAATTATCATCATCATCTTAATAACAATACCTAATGGAAGCTTGGAGCGTATTCAGTTATACATTCGATCGTTTATTTTAGACGTATTAATAATAACTTAACAAGATATATCACTAAAAAGGGTGAAATTATTATTTTTAAACAAAAAATTAAACCGACTTCCAAAGTAAAAATACACAAAAAAGTATGAAATAAAACTTATTTTATAAATAATTCCCCTTTTAAATTTGTCTATTTCTCTACTTAATCTTCTTAATTTTGAAGTCGTTACCAGCAAATATGAACGTGAGTTCTATAAAATATTGTAGGATATCATTTGGGCTGGTAGCGACTTCAAAATTAAGAAGATTAAGTAGAGAAATAGACAAATTTAAAAGGGGAATTATTTATAAAATAAGTTTTATTTCATACTTTTTTGTGTATTTTTACTTTGGAAGTCGGTTTAATTTTTTGTTTAAAAATAATAATTTTAACCATCCATTCCTTCTCTTACATTCAACGTAAGCGGCTCTCAATGATATTAAGATTTAGTTATCAGAATCGACCTACTGTTCCTTAGGTCCGCACCCAATAATAAAATGCATTCGAAATTGTACACTTATTTTACAGCATAATGAAAGAAGCATTTTTTTTAATAATTATTTTTAAATTGGTTTTAAACTCGTTTTCTTTTTTCGTTTTTTAATAAGTAATAGGTTTTATATTTTTATACTTTATTTTGTGGTGTTTCCACTGCCTAAACTATTGCAGTAAAAAAAACACTAATTAGATAAGTAAGATATTTTATATAGAAAGAAATATTACTTGTATATTAGAAATATTAACATCGGCATCTTTTGCCTGTTTAGATTTTCCTTTTTATAATATAAAAAAAAAAACGACCAAATGAAAACCTTGATCGCGTTCTTTGCTATGTTTCGAAGAGACCCTAATATTTTTTTCTTACCTAATATCTTTTTGATTTCACTTTGTTTTGTCTGAATCCCTCAAATAATACAAGCCCTTAGTTACTAAATGGAAACACTCGAGTATAATCAACGTGAAAAGTCATTATGCAAGAAAATATAAATAATTAAAGGAACAGCTTTGTGATATAAAATGTGATATTGCGAAGAGCAATTTGGCTTTAACATAAGCACCTGTAAAACTCAAATATGGGTGATAAGGAAATGTGATTACGATAATGATTATGACTTAGTAACAGGTGCAAAATCGCTACGACTTGAAACTTATCCGACCACGTCGAAGCATTTACTTTAAAATCGTAGCTAGGTTGCTGTATTTAATATGATGTTTATTATAAACTAGAATCTAGATGTTGCCCAGGACTTTGCAACTGCACGCAAAATAAAATCCTACGGGAACTGTATATTTTACCTACGCGATAAAAAGTAGCCTATCTCATTCCCCGCGGTCTAAGGTTACGTTAAAACCGGTCCAGTAGTTTAACCTATTCAATGCAAACAAACAAACACACAAAAAAACAAATAAATTTTTGCTCTTTATTATATTAGTATCATTATATTATTTTAAAAATATTTTATGGAAAAAAAATTAAAAGTTATCGTATCCACAATTTATTATAATATCTTCTTATACTGGCGATCACACGGCACCAATAAGGCAACTCATTTTTCCAATTATTTGTTCTAATCACTTTTGCACGCATCTGTACATTTAGAATTCTACGAGGAATTTGTTTAATTAAGTGTATCATAAGGCAGCTGAGTCCACAATTAGTCCTTTTGAATTAACTTCAGCCAACTTTGTATAGAATAAGTTGCTGGCCATTTATAACAGCAGTTTCTCCAGCAAAATACATTAGGCGCCATATTAACTAAGTTATAAGATAGAAGCACATGAATTTGTTGTTTTCGTCGACTGATATGATATTATTAAATTACTAGATGTTGTCCGCGACTTCGTAAGCGCAAAAGTTTATTTCGCAGAAACCGCACATTTTTCTGCAATAAAAAGTAGCCTATGTCCTTCCCCGTGGTCTACTCTACATCTCTGCCAAATTTCATCAAAATCAGTCATGTAGTTTCGGTGCCTTTTCAATGCAAACAAACAATAAACAAAGTTTTCCCCTTTATTATATTAGTATAGAAGTATAGACTAGCTGGTGCAAGCAACTTCGTTTGTGTAAACTTTATTGAATGGAAACGGAACCCAATTTATTTAGACGGAACCCTTAAATAAAAGTAGCCTAAATTACTGCCAGTGAAAGTACCCTGAAAATGGGTCCAGCCGTTTGAGAGATTAGCCGGAACAAGCAGACAGACAGACGGACGTACAATTTTTTATTTTATTTTATTGTTAGTATACTTTCATAAGCATTTAGTGGAAAGCAATTATTTTAAAATTACCAACAAATTATACTCTTACCCTTACTAATAAACGCTGTATACGCTTTGAATAGTTACACAGTGTTTAGTCTCCTTCTATCGAATTCAAATGTCACTTGTGTGATGTGAACAAAACACTGTATAACTATTCAAAGCTTATACAGCGTTTATTAGTAAGTGGGATAGGGGATAAGCTTAGATGATCAGTCACAGCTATTCGGGCCGCATAATGTGTTGCAAAAATGCATCACGTAGTTTCGCAGTTTTGTGTGCAAATCCTAAAGCATAGAATTACAGAGTAAAACCTGGTCCAGATCTCAAAATCTTCAACATATTGGGTGCCAAACTGTTACGAATAAGACACTCAGTGTTGATAATGATGATAATGATGATGATGCTAAAAGAAGGCACAAACAATACCAATACCCCCTTACTAATAAACGCTGTATAAGCTTTGAATAGTTACACCGTGTTTTGTCTCCTTCTATCGAATTCAAAATGTCACTTGTGTGATGTGAACAAAACACTGTATAACTATTAGATATATTTATGTATATAATATAGATGTGATTTTGCTTTGCAAAAGCAGAATTCTGCAATAAACAAAAACGTTTCACTATAGATATGTTATGTTATATTATACATAATATACTAGCCACCCACCTCCGCTTCGCAAAGGGACAAAAATACATAGAAACCTTCCTCTTGAATCAATCTATCGAATGCTCAAAACCGCATTTAAAATTCGTTGAGTAGTTTAAAAGATTTAAGCGAACAGACAGCGGAAGCGACTTTATTGTGCAATTACCTTAACGCATCGTTTCTTAACCTTTTTTATGTCGCGACCCACGAAAAAGCCAAAAGTTAAGTAAAAAGTCTTGCGACCCCGTCACGATGTTTTCGACGTTCGATACAAAAGATTCGTTCGTAAAACGAATCTTTTGTACACATGTATAGTTTGTATTTATTATTTTTCAACTGACTGTGACCCCCTTTAAAAACAAACTCGACCCCCCCAAGGGTCGCGACCCATCGGTTGAGAAGCGTGTATGTATATTCTTGTATAGTGAATAAAGTTTAATTTTGAATCCCTAAATTACAGTTCCGCGTCTCGTATCGTCTCGTTTCAAGAAGTGGACTGTCAACCTTCTAGACACATTGTTTATTCGGGCGTATCGTCTTGTTTCGGTGTAAACTTAACCTAATCCTTCTTGCATTGAGGATACACTTGTCGATGGTTCGCTAGTAATCGCTGTTTGACGACCTCTGTGGCTCAGTGGTACAGCGCGTTGGTGCTCAAGGGGGTCGCGAGTTCGAATCCCGCCGAAGAAAAAAAAGTTATTCCTTGTTCCTGGGTTATGGATGTGTATTAAATATGTGTATAATATAATAAAAAATCTTATATATATGTGTATTGTATGAAAGTATTAAATATGTATATCTACTTCCCGTTTTCTGGTACCTGTAACACAAGTTCTTTGGATACTTAGCTCAGGGCCAGATTGACGTGGTATGAAGCGTCCATAGATATTATTATTATAATGACGTCATCATTTTGTTTTACTAGCTATTAACTAAGGGATAGGACAGTTCCTATCCCTTGCCCTTCTGGGCGGTAATATCCTACTTTTCCTATTTCCCACTCTAACTTACAATCTTCCTTTCCACACCACCTATCCTTCCCTTTTCCTATTCCTCTCCTCTCCGCAAATCCGTGGCAACACAATGGATAATTATAAAAATAATTTAATTATCCAAAATGGCGGCGATGTGGTTCACCACCCATCACGTCTCGTTCTCGCGGAGGCGAAAAGTGGCCCATGGAGAGCCGCTTCGCTACGTTGAATGTAAGAGGAGGAATGGATGGTAAGAATGAAAGTGGATGAAGCGAAACAAGTATGTAAGGATCGTAGCAAGTGGAAAGAAGTGGTCTCTGCCTACCCCTACGGGAAAGAGCGTGATTATATGTATGTATGTATCATTTTGTTTTAATCGACGCGATACAGGGTTATCACAAGATCATTCCCTCCACTTTTCATCTGTTACTAAAATGTAATTGGCCCTAACAAGAGTTGAGATAGTGCAAACTTGTGTTTTTATTGACACTAACGAGTATTTATAACCTGTTTTATGGTGCCGATATAACGCTTGTATAGTTTTATGAGTCTACTTTTGAACTATTTGAGGGGTTTACTTATTCACTTTCACTTACGAGAGGGTGAAAGAGAATCGACTGTAAGGATCATTATTATAATTACTAGCTGTTTCCCGCGGCTCCGCCCGCGTAAATATAGTATCGGGTATCCCGCGGGAATATTGTACTTTTCGGGGATAAAAAGTAGCCTAGCTTTTAATCCAGAACCTAAACTACTACCATACCAAATTTCATCGAAATCCGTTTGGTAGATTTTGCGTGAAAGAGTAACAAACATCCATCCATACATCCTCACAAACTTTCACATTTATAATATTATATAGTAAAATAACGCGGCGCCGCTCTTGCAACTAAAAGTGAATCTTTTTTGTTCACTACACAGTTCCGCTAAAGTTCAGTTTTGGTTATGTATTTTAAAAATGTAGTACCGCATCGCGTTTCGTCACATTTCGGCGTAAGGTGACCCGTAGCGTTACGTAGACGATGCATTTTTAAGATAAATACCGATTTATAATTGAACTTTTATTCTTAATTTACTACACAAGAAGACACAAGTTTATTTGCAAGAGTTCGAATATCGAGCTGTACACTACGGCCGCTGTATCTTGACGGGTCTGAACATAGGCTCTGCGAACTTTAGCGCATGTACAACTCGTGAAGAAAACTGTTATTGTATTATTTTTATATACCTATGTACTAATAAAATTTCCCTAATACAGTTGACCAATTAGTACAAATAAAATAAATACGAAAACACTTAAAAATAGTTATAGCGCAACCTTCTGCGCGAAGTTCAGACTCGCCAAGATATATCGGCCGTATTGTACCGAGCTGCGTAGCGCGGTAACGCCCTTGCATTGAAACGTGTATCTTATTGTGTGGTGAATAAAGTTAAATTTTGAATCACTATGTTAAAAATGCAGCGACGCGTCGCCTCGCGCCTCTTTACGGTGTGAGCGAACTGTAAAGCAGTGAAAAGTAGTTTTGTGAATAGTAATTAATATTCTGTTGTCTTAAATGTCGTTAAGTTTTAAATTAGGTATAATATAATATCTTAATTTACTTGTGCAAATCGTGCACCGCACAAAGCGATGACATAGATAAGCGACAGTATAATAATAATAATAACTCCCACACCGATCTCGGTGACGGTGGACGGTTTCATTGAAACCAGGCCAGTTACGCAGGAGTGATTTTATAGTGCCCAAGTGTGTACGCAGTACACAAGAGCACTCTCTCTCTTCCTTTTACTCTCGTAACCCAGTGGGACGGATGACCGACACGACTGGCGAGAGATCAGGCGCAGGACCGACTTTTTACATGCCCATCCGACGCATGGATCATCTTTCTTGTCAGACAATCAGGTGATCAGCCTGCATTGTCCTAACCAAACTGGGACACAACTTTTTTTTTGTTCCCATGTGGGAATCGAACCCACGACCTCCGAGTCGAGAGCCAATGCTCGAACCACTTGACCACGGAGTCTGTTAAGCGACAGTATATTCAAGTAGCTACAATCCCAGCGAAAAATCTGTGAAATCCTATCATGCCGCGTCTATGTGAATTCTTCTAGTATCTTATGATGCGAGTTATTTTTGCTTGAACTATATAAATTTTCTTCTCTAGAGACAAAATTTTCAAATTTTCCATATATACAATATTATATTTCTGTAATCAGTCATGATTCTTGTATGCATGAATAGTGAGTTATTTCTGTTTTAAGGCATAATTGTGATAAACTATTATATTATAGTTGCTAAGCTTTCTGACCCCGTTACAACAACCGGTACCTAAGAGTGCCCACCAAAAGCCCATCAAGGTTTGATAAGGCCTCAGTGCGTTACATTGGGTTTGGTTGTCTTGGTACCTTAGGTACTACCAACAGAGCATTTAAGGAATGGGGCTACAGCCTAAGCATTAAGCAATGGGCTGCAATCCCGGGCCTTGTGCATTCCAAAGCGGTAATCCCAGGCTTTAACTGAATAAGCGCTTTCAATGAGTAGGGATCAATTAAGAATCCTTACCAGAACCTTAACTGGGCACTGCAAGCTCCACAAACACCCCAACAAAATAGGTGTCGGTGACACAACGACTTGCAGATTCTGCGAGGAAATGGATGAGACACCGCTCCACCTCCTCGTCGACTGTCCACTTCAACAGAAAATAAACAGGCACCTTGGGCAACACGAATACTCCACGGAGGAAATTCGTAGCACCAACCCCAACCATATCGTTCAGTTCATGAGCAGCATAGGCCTGGGGGAAGTACTATAACGCGAAGGAGTCACAATAGACCCACTTGGGTCGCAGTGACGTGAGGGCAAGATTTTGACCTGCCTTCGATAAAAAAACCTACCTACCCAAAACGATGACTCAGCTCAGACTCCAGAGCCGCTGTCGTAGCAGGGAGTGTTTTTTTATGATCACTTTTACTAATGTTTCGTTTTCAGTAAACATTTAATTATTATTGTGGTTGAATTTCTGTTAAAATTGAGCTCGTTTACAATTTTTTTTTTCAATTCTGTTTTTGATTTATGGTCATGGTTCGCCCCGCGCGGTGCAGTCTGTTTTTCGCCTTTAAGACAAAATCATACAAAAGAGATGTTCAAGAAATGTATGAGGCCTGGGCCAGCCCTATGTACAGTATATGTAAATATAGCTACATAATATAGTAACCGTTTCCTATTCTTTATTTTGTTTAATTTCACTTCGTTTCCATGTACATTTAAATTAACTTCGTCAAGGAGAGCAACACAAAGTAAAATAAAACATGGCGGATCGATCAGAATTAACTAAATAATGTCATTTTGTCAATGACATTATTTAGTTAATTCTGATCGATCCGCCATGTTTTATTTTACTTTGTGCGACTTTTGACAAAGAAAGACGTATGACATTCAAGACGACGTCTCTTCGTAAAACTGTCTACTACGTCAAAAGTCGTCAAAACAATTGTCATGGCCGCCCTAAAAATAGTGTTCTCGCAATAAAAAACTCTTCAAATAATCATTTCTGTACGCGTGTACCCTTCTTCAAATTAATTTTTTCGTATTTTTACGATATTCCCATATTTTTTTCCTATTTACCTATGTACATAGAACTGGCCCAAAATCAAATATCTCTTTTATCGATAAATTATAACGACATGTCGGATTCTCAGCCAGAATGAAAATGATGGAGATCTCTCTGCGATTTATCCGGAAAATTGCTCGAAAGCGCCAGTTGTAATAAAAACCTTCATACATAACCGTCTACCGCCATTCATCCCGATTGATGAAAGGGTAAAAACGGGTTAGGTCCGAAATTCCCAGACTACCTAAACTAGTACCGCAATTTTTTCGGATTGTCTGAATACGAGTATTGTCTATACTAATAAGATAAAAAGGAAAATGTTGTTTTTTTGTTTGCATCGAATACGCTCCGAAACTACTGGACTGATTTTGATGAAATTCGGTACAGATATAGAGTAGACTACTGGGAGGGATATAGGCTACTTTTTATCGCGGAAAAATGTACGGCTTCTGCGAAATTAACTTTTGCGCGCACGAAGCCGCGGGCAACATCTAGTTTGTAATATAACAAAAGTCAAAGTAAAAAATATTCAAAGTTAGTAATTTATATACACTTTCTGAATGTCACTCTATATGATGCATACTACTTACAATCAATATCAAAGTAAAATTTCTGAGGATATGTCAAGGATATTTAAATAGATGGATGAATACTCATAGCTTTATTTTTTCGATATGTAGGTACACAAAAAAAACTTGAATTTTTTGGACTCTTCACACCATGTCAATCTGGTCCTGTGGTAAGTTCTCGAAGAACTTGTGACGGGTACCAGACAACGGAAATATTTTAATACACATATTTAAAATTTTTGTTATATTATGTACACCTATTTAATATACATCAATGACCCAGGAACTCGGAAAAACTTTTTGATCCTTCGGCGGGATTCGAACATGCGACCCCCGGCTTGAGCACCAACATGCTCAACCACTGAGCCATAGAGGCCCTCTATTTAAATAGTATTATAGACTATTTCTAAAACGCATGAAATAGGATCCCGTAGGATATATAAATGTACGCAACATCGCGGACAGAAAACGCTTTGGTCTTGCGAAATCGCCTGTATAAAATCTAGTCTAGTTATTCAGGAAATTGTGACATATTATGTGACGTCATATCGGATGGATATCCCGGCATTGATAACTGGCCCGTCCTGTCCTGAGTCAGCGGATTGAACTTGGAAGGTCATTAGTTACAGCATATCGGAACTTCGACGTAGAAACTTATTTCTAACCAGGAAAAACTGGTGATTTATCCTTCTTCCTACTAATATTATAAATGTGAAAGTTAGCGAATGGATGGATGGATGTATGGATTAATGGATGGATGTTTGTTACTCTTTCACGCAAAAATTACTAAACGGATTTTGATGAAAATTGGTATTATATTAAAACATAGGCTACTTTTTATCCCGAAAAAGTACAGTGTTCCCGTGCGATAAGTACTGTTTCCTCGGGTGGAGCCGCGAGCAACAGCTAGTAATTTATAATTTTACGCTAGCGTTCGTTCGCATATATATAATATTATGTTTGGACCAAGACGTCAAAGTGTTGACGTCAAAAAAATTGTTGTAACATTATATAGGGGTGCAGGAAAAAAATTTTTTCCTGCACCCCTATATAATGTTACAACAATTTTTTAAAGCATTTAATGCTCAAACTGATTTTCTCTCAATGTATTCAAAACGAAGGATCAGCTTGACGTGTATTTGCCAGAAAAATATACAATATACACAAAAAACCATAGACGTATATTATAGACGAGGCATGTTGAGGCAAAAAGTGTCTCCAGTAAAATGGCCCCAATTTTTAAATTTTTGGGGCCATTTTGAAATTCGAAGTATGGTGAAAACAAGATGACTGACATTTGAGTTATGGTGAAAACCAAGATGGCGTAACTTCTTCTTAGAAGTCTTTGCTTTTTCTTGTATGAATTTTTTTCTGCTAAATGGTAGTAATAGCCTATCTTGAGTTGAAAAATATGCAAAATTTGCAAAAAACAGTTACGCCATCTTAATTACAGAAGATTTTGTCAAATATATGCGGACTACGGAAAAATGACAAAATATATCAACCTGGCCGAATTTATGGCAGCTTAAGTAGGCACTTGACAACTAGGCCCAAAATAAATGGTACTGTCTGGACTGCTCCAAATGACCGAAATTTAGGGCAACCTAAGCGTAGACACTTTTTGGTCTATGTTTTCCCTGCAATGCACAATGTTGTACCAATTTGGTTGGCCAGCACTTGACAACTGGGCCCAAAACAAATTGTATTATTATACATATAAAAGAAAATGAAAACTTGGCTGCTGCTCTTATCTTTATAGCTGAAAACTAGTAAACTCCAGGCTTTATTGCCCTTACTTATATTCTATGCAATCTCTAACGCCAAAAAGACAATTTAAATGGCATTCAGAAGTGCTTTAATGTCGTTTGACTATTGGCAAAGTGCCAAAATTCACGTGATTTCTATTGCCATTGCAAACGATAATGCAAAAGTGTTTAATGATTGTTTTTAATATGAGTGTGCTACGATTCAATGAAAGTAAATTGAAGGTCTAAGTTAAATACGAGAGTTGGGATTTTGGTCTTGTGTCCAGTATCTCCAGTGATAGATGTGTCACCGTAAAAAAATTCTCCTTACAATTGTACACATTATTTTTCGTTATAATTATTATTATGAAAAAGCAAACAAATATGGCGGCACGGGGCACTTGCTGTTTAACCAATCGGCATGGTAAATATTACAATATTAACGTAAAATAACGTGTAAAATTATTGTAAATTGATAATACATTTTGTCATTTTTCCGCAGTCCGCACTTATTTGACAAAATCTCCTGTAATGATGAATGATGGCGTAACTTTTTATTTGACAATCTGTCGAGATTTTATAATATCTCTAGTAATATTACAATCTAACGGTTTTTACAATTTTACGGTGACAGATATAAGGCTTAACTTTTACGGTTTTCATACCCAATTCACAAAACAACTAACTCGCGTTAAATAATATGTTACATTACTTTTTACTGTGGACGTTCAGAAATGTACAAACAAAGATTCACAAATAAAGTTACATTCTACTTAAAATCACCGTTACTGCATACACAACGTCAGCACTCAGCATAAAATGTGCAAATTACACGAGATAGTCGTCTTTTATGGCCCGGACGAATTAAAATACGAGACTGTAAGTCTGGGGCTTCCCCGAAATCCTTCCCGTTCCGCGGGCAATATTTTCCTACTAGTGTAATCCGTGGGACGACGTGAGGCCTTTTCGTTCAGCTTTTCGGTCAGATCTTATTTGCAAATTCCAAATTATATTATGACTAGCTATTTCCCGCGGCTCCGCCCGTGTATATACAGTATCCAATAGGAACAAATTTTTCGAGATAAAGAGTAGCTTATGTGTTATTCCAGAGCTTAAACTTAAACCATAGCCATCGAAATCCATTCAGTAATTTATTTTTTTATTGTGCATGAAATAGTAACAAACATCCATCCATCCATACATCCTCACAAACTTTCACATTTAGAATAGTAGCAGGATGATCAATGATCATCACTTTAAGCCTTTTGCCTCCTCAGTGCCTGAATAACAGCCTCCATGGTCAGTCATGGGGTACTCATCCCAACTTACCTGTCCGGTAGTTGTGGTATAGTATACGGGTACGCGACCCCGGCTTCCCTAGCTATTACTGTCCTATCCCTTGCCCTCCTGGGCGGTAATATCCTACATTTCCTATTTCCCACTCTAACCTACCAATCTTCCTTTCCACACCACCTATCCTTCCCTTTCCTTATTCCTACCCTCTCTACCAATCCGTGGAAACGCAATGGATAATAATAAAAACAATTTAATTATCCAAAATGGCGGCGATGAGGTTCACCACCCATCACGTTTCGTTTCTCGCGGAGGTGAAAAGCGGACCATGGAAAGCCGCTTCGCTACGTTGAACGTAAGAGGAGGAATGGATGGTAAGAATGAAAGTGAACGAAGCGAAACGAGTATGTAAGGATCGTAGCAAGTGGCAAAAAGTGGTCTCTGCCTACCCCTTTACGGGAAAAAGGCGTGATTATATGTATGTATGTATGTATGGTCTAGTGGTTAGATCATTGGCTCTCGACTCGGAGCTCGTGGGTTCGATTCCCGCATTCTAACAACAAAAATGTTTTTCCAAGTTTGGTTAGGACAATGCTGATCACCTGATTGTCTGACAAGAAAGATGATCCATGGGTCGGATCTGTTGTCAGTCGTGTCGGTTATCCGTCCCACTGTATTATGAGAATAAAGAAAAAGAAAGTGCTCTTGTGTACTGCGCACACACTGGGGCACTATGAAATTACTCCTGCGAAACTGGCCTGGTTTCAATGAAATCAGCTACCGTCACCAAAATCGGCGTGGGAGTTATTATTATAATCCTTTTCAGAATCATCATTTACGAAACTAATGACTTATTTTGATTATTTTGAAAATAGTAACTACTAATTTGTAATTGTGTGTTGATTGTCAATCAAATTTCCAATTGTGCTCTTAGCACGACTGTCCCACGGTAATATAGATACTTGTTTTCCATTCAAAACCCAAAGCGTGTAAAAGATTTAAGATTCTACTTAACTTTTGGCATTAACGTTAACTACCTACCATAAACAAAATTTGAAAAGTAAATAAAAGACAATTGTTATCTCGTTAATTAAAATGCAACTGGGTTGGTGTTTATGAGCCGAGAGACATTAGCCGTCTGTGCCCAGTCTGCTTACACTAATCGCAGCGAGAGGAAATGGCACGTTTCGATATAACCTTCGTTCCTAATTCTCCTTCCATCGTTCCTTATCCTCCTTTCGACATGCTTATGGGCAAGAAATCGATATCGATAATAATTAGTCTAATAAAAATAGAATACAGAACATCCAGTGTGCGTGTTCGATCACATTTGTACCCAGCGCACTGTGCCCAAAACCATGGCGAAACACCGCCTGCCCGCTCTTTACTTTACTCTTTACACTTACAAGACAAATCGCTTTATTATATAACGACAATTAGGTATTCAATAAAAATGAATTGAAAACAAGTTAATTAAAATATTCCGTTATTCTATGGCAACATATTATGTGTGGATAGCCACTCCAATTTGGAGTAGTCGTAACGGCTTCACATTCAAATGTGTTGACGGTTTCTGGATGATTTCTGTATTCTGTGATTCATCCACATCCAAAAATTTTCCATAGCTTTTCAATAAAAGCTATCAATAAGCTTTCCATACACAAATTTTATTTATATTGCTATCAATATGTCAATAATGTCGTAACAATTAAGTCGTTATTCGTACGTTGTATTAACTATTAACAATACAACCAAAACAAAATCCAAAGTACGAAACCTATTGAATTTTGTAGGTGTAAAGACTGTAGATGGTAGTTATAGATGTTGGTGTAAGTTGTAGGTGTAAGTGTAGTTGTAGGCGTAGTTGAAGGTGTAGTAATTCATTTTTCCAGGTCATTGTTAAGACAGAACAACGTGTGTCGTGACAGCTAGTCTAAATATATAAAAGGCAAACCTGACTGACTCATATATCAACGCACAGCCGAAACTACTGAACGAATTTCGCTGAAATTTGGCATACAGATAGTTGTAATGACGTAGGCATCCGCTAAGAAGGATTTTTAAAAATTCACCCCCTAAGTGGGTAAAATAAGGAATGAAAGTTTAAAACCTAATTTTACGCGGGCGAAGCCGCGGGAAATTAATGCTAGTACACAATAAATGAATTAAACATAAGCCTCTTGAGGTCTCCTCTGGAGATTACTGTGATTCCTATCTTTATTCGCTGATTGGTGAGTGCTGATAGTATTGATTTTCCTGATTCCTCATTCTAAAAATCTCATTTGTGTTATTTTTATTATAATACTAGATGTTGCCCGCGACTTCGTGCACACAAAACGAAATCTTGAGGGAACCGTACATTTTGCCGCGATAAAAAGTAGCCTATGTCCTTCCCGTTTTTAAGCATCAAAATTAGCCCAGTAGTTTCGAAGCTTATTCAATGCAAACAAACAAACCTTTCCTCTTTATTACATAATATTATAATATTTTATTGTACATGATTTCATTGCAGCGGACAACGAGCATACAATTCGATTGATATAAAAGCTTGTTACTAAACGGAGGCATTAAAATATTCGGTAGGACATTTAAAAGAGAACGGGGGAGTTTTGTCGTAGTTCTAGAAAAAGTTTTCTGTTGATTATGTCTGAGTGTGCTCTCATCATAATGATGAACATTTTTTGTAGTTCGTTATAGATAGTTAAACTCTTTTATGCGTGCGGTGCTTTGTGCATGCTTATGTGTCGGTAACGTACGAGACCTAATTTACGTTAGGTTATAGGTACATAGGTACATTTGACGTACGGGTAGTGAGTCGCGTCCCTCTCATATACGTAAAAGCTGCATTATAGAGTCGCGCTCACAACTGAATTGAGTTATCTATAATATTGTATAATTATTATTACCTTTTTTACCTATTCATAGACAAAATAATATTTTTTGGCTTGTAGGCAAGAAGTTAAGAAACTTAAACTCCTTCATTTAAATGTATGTAGCAACGATCTTATATACACATGTACTTATAACAAAATGAATGTTTGCCTAAATATGTGTATTTACATATGAATTTTATTATAAAATCCAGTTTAAAATATTTATATTGTATTTGATGCAAGTAAAATTTTTTAGAAGTATTTCAGTTTCTATACAAAAATTGTATCTTTAGTTCATCGGATCCATCGCCTGAGTCTAGCAAATAATCGATAACTGAGTCGATAAATGATGCGTAAATTACTTAACTCAGAAGTTTGGTTACATAAGAAATAACATGTAAAATCGATTTTCACAGCGGCACTTGATCGTTTATGAACGTTAAAGTGAATACTTGAAACTAGACGTAATAAACTCGTAAGCAGCAATAAACTGGAATTACTGAACGACTGAACTGAAAGAGTGTAACAGTTCACCATGATCAAAAGATATCATAAGTTCATAAGTTATCAGTTCAGTTACACATTCTGCGCAAGTCTAATACATTGTAATACTAGCTTTGCCCGCGACTTCGTCCGCGTGGAGTTTGGTTTCCATACAACATTTTAACCTCTTTTTCACCCCCTTAATTTTAAAAAATCCTTTTTAGCGGATGCCTACGTCATTACAACTACCTGTGTGCCAAATTTCAGCAAAATCCGTTCAGTAGTTTCGGCTATGCGTTGATAGATGAGTCAGTCAGGTTTGCCTTTTATATATTTACTTAGATATTGATAGTGTTACTGACTATCACAAGATTTTTCAATATATGAATTTATAATCGTGAATTTATGATCTCCAATAACCTTACTATTGGTTCAGCCCTCCATAATTCACACCAAAACTACAGCCATTTAATGAAAGAGCTAGATAAATGCTTAGGGTCTAACAACCCTTTTGCCCTTTATTGGAAATCCCATTTGTAGGTAACAAACAAAAGCCACAAATCTTGTTGACTGTACGTAATCGAAAACGAAGATTTTCGAAATTTTCTTCGAAAAATTAAATCTGTGACCGCAATTCGCATTTACCTACTAATAAAAAATTAAGGCTGTGTGCAGCTGTTCACGACAGAAGTGAAACCTTCACGAATTTTACAGATATATGGATATTGTATTAGTTTACTAACCGTGTACAGGCCAAGTCAAGCCAAGGTAGCCAGGGAATATGCATAAAATATAAAAATAGCTTAAAACATAATATGATACTAGACTGAAAAATAAAGGAAATGGCGAAAAAAATTCAATATCAGCAGTGTTATTCTCTAAGAACATTTTCATATAACTCGACAGCTGAATCCGCGGTGAGTGTCAAATACAATATACTAATTTGACACTCACCGCGGATTCAGCTGTCGAGATTTGAAAATGTTCTTAGAGAATAGACAGGCTGATGATAAATGAGCAAGATATGAGCGGTCAAAGTTTGTACTCTATCTCTTTCTAGCAAAACGAAATTTAGTATGAACTTTCTATGAAGGTCATGTTATGTGACGTCACGATACACGTCCGATCTCTCTGTCTAATAGACGACTTTAAACGTTCATATCTTAGTTATTTTTAGTGATATCAAAAAACTGATTTTACCATACGATTTACCAAACAAGATAGATCTATATAAAAAACTGAAAAAAATACGTGCATATTCCCTATTACAACGACAAAGCTAGAAATAAAAAATGTATGTTATTGATGCATATGACGCTTTGTCACTTACGCCCGAAATTAATAACGTATCTAATATATTAGATTGGCTTCAATCTTAGATTCTCAAACATAACTTGATGTAAGTTGACCTACAGTTGATCCTAGTGTCATTGAAATGTATTGTAATCTTGATCTCAGATAGCTAAAATGAGATTTATATTGATTATTATTAATTTCGGGTGTTAGCAAACGTTACATTATTTTCAATTTCAAAGATTCAAAGTCAGTATAATTAACGATAGCATGTTGGCTAAGCCCTTTGAAAACTGTCGACCTTACGTTTTTCAAATATTTTCATTTCATTTACAAAATAATAAAAATACACAAAAGATGGTAATTATGATGATTATCCTTTATATTTTAGTTTTAAAGTAAGTTTTCAAAAACAAACTTGATTCCTTGTCATGGATACCTAATAAAACGAAAATTCCTTAGAATCTTCAAAGAATGCGATAATCAAAGATCCCTCATCAAATCTGTCTTCATTAATTCTCTGTTAAACTTTTCAGGGATGATATCTCCGCATTGTCTAAAACTTTTATCACAATCCCGGTTGGAGTAAATTAGGCTTTAACAGAAATGAGTTTAGTTTTTCTGTCTATATATTATACTAATCTATAATTATCATATTCTTTATTATCTTATATCTATACACATATTATAATATTAGATTATAAAGAGGAAATATTTGTTTATTTTCATTGAATAGGCTCGAGACGCGTTTGACGTTGTATTGGTTTCACGTTTATGATAATACAATTTTACTGTTCTAAAATATCGAGACTGCAGCGAAACTGTATTATTGTAAGTTTTAATTAGCAGAAGCGACCTACTACACTAATATGATTATCCAGTAATATTATGATTGTTGTGTAGGCAGAAATTAGAGTGAAACAAAGCTAATTCCTAATGGAGATTACCAAAGAAACTTGCTAATCAGATGTTTAGCTATTACTAGAGAAAATAATGTTTTGTTCCAAGAAAATGGTCTCCTTCGAGGTTATTTTGACAATAATGTTTTTGATTACTTTAATAATGTGGCCTACTTTAGGTTTATAAGCTTAGGCCTTTTCATTAGTTAGTGGATGATTTACACAGTATCCTCTGAGCGAAGTAACCACTCTTGAAATACTGTAGTGAGTGGGACAGTTGGTTTTTTAATTGTCGTATGGTTGCCCAAGCATTCTCACAACATATTATTCACATCAGTCCAGAGGTATGTGCAATGCACTGTGCTTTAGGTTAGGTATTTCGTAATGGGGCATTAGAGTACCGATCCTATTTTTACAATAAAACATTACAACAGCAAAATATTAAACAACAAACGTGTAAGATAGTTAAACTATCACAATATTATGCCGCGAAAGATTGCTAGGAGCAGCTCAACTTCACAGCCTCAATTCTCGTATTTAAAGTAGACTTAATTTTACTTTGTTTAGTCAATCAAGTGAAGCGACATGTTATCATGAACGGATTTTATGACGTTTCAACCAATCAGAGCGCGTTTCACGTTGGTTTAACGTTCATAAAAGCATCGTTTGAGAGTTTTAACGTGTTGGAAATCGATTGTAATTGGATTAATGCCGGTTTTATTTAGCAGAATTGCCCCGAAAAATGTGATTTTGCTAAATAAATCCTGGAATAATACAATTACAATCCAGTCCCGACATGATAAACTGCAAAATGGTATTCTTATAAACGTCAAACGTGTTTTGATTGGTTGAAACTCCAAAACTCAGTTGATGACATCAAGATGATCCATTTCTAATTCAATAAAAGTAAAATGTTAGTAATTAATTGAGAGAATCGGGGTTCTGAATTATCTTTAAGGGAGTACGAGCATCGAGAAAGAAAAATATAATAGCTTAGTCGTTTATAAGGTATTAAAAATAATCTTCACTAATATTATTAAAACAAAAGTATGGTTGTGTGGATGTTTGTTACTCTTTTACGCAATAACTATTAAACTGATTTTAATGATATTTGATTATTTGCTATGGTAGTAGTTTAGGCTCTGGATCATCATGGGCTACTTTTTATCGCAACAAAATGTACGGTTCTTGCTTCCTATTGCTTGTACGCGCTTTACTGATAAAGTAAGATTTTATTGTCTATTCTTGAATGTGACATCCCTAACGAAATAATCCAGAAGCCACCCACAGTCAATAGGCAATCGGACTAATTTTTTTTATTACATAAATGAATAGTACTCTTAAATATGAGTAACTTCTCAGAAGAAACCGTATATCAAAAGTCAATATTTTCGAAGGTACAGCGATTTGTATAAAAAATTTCGCGAGCCTCCTAAAAACGCTCCATACTAAAGTCGACCTACAAATGACGTCACTTGTAGGTTATAGTATATGAAGTAGTATATGAAGTATATGACCGCCGGAATATATTTGTAAATATCTCCCATATTTGTGCGTTTAAGTTCATACTTACCATAATAAATGATTTTGTATATGATGTGAGTAAACTAATGATGTAGGTTTTGTTTACCAATTTCGCAAAAAAAAAAAATTTTTTTTTGGTACTTTTTAAATGTATTTAATTAGTAAACTACACATAAAATAATATATTTTTTACATTTACTAAGTAGTAATGCCTCAATATTTCTGAATATATTAATGAAACTAAATATTTCAGATGTAGTCCGATCCCCTATTGTCCGCCCATCTGGCGGCCTGCGACCGGCCGGCGTGTAATCACATTGCGCTACAGTAATCACTATTCTGTGGTACACATCCACAGAATCGTAGAGGTTTTGGAAGCTAGTGTGTATTTCAAGACAAACTAAAACCTATTTTACGAGATTGCCCTCGGATAAAATGTGCATTTCCCGTAAAATAGGTTTCTTACCGTGAGTCGCCGTGAGTGCGTTTTTGTCGTCGACGTATTTCGGTATTTTCGTACTTGTAAGACTTAAGATTTTTAGTAAATACAAGATAAATTAAATAGATACTATAATAGATAATAGATAAGAGAACACTTCTATATTAAATTGAAAACTTTGTGGGGTGGGTTTGTGACTCTTTCAGGCAAAAACTACTGTACGGATTTTGATGAAATTTGGTATGGAAGTAGTTTGAGAGCCTTATTTCCTCCTTAAAGATACAGTTGTTTAAAGAACTGCAAGCTTATGCCATCATGCCACTTACAGTAATCATCATTATCATCACCACCATCTTCACATGAAATATCAACATATTATGACGACATAGGTATGTTACTCATCAGAGTTTTGTGCACCGATATCCAATGTCTTTGAGATTTTGCTATTGCCAAAATTATATACGTAATCATCATCATCACTATAATACTATATATTTTATATGTTTACAACTGCATTTTTCCACCGACTACTACAATTGATAATAATAATTATTTAATAACATAGTATTTAATTATAATGATCACTGGTGATTATTTATTAGTCCACAGATCGGTAATGCTTATTTGGGGAAATGCCAAGGCCTCTCAGAAAACTGGCATAAAATAACGCTTGAGTTTGTTTTGCCGAGAGAGTGAAAATAGCGGGGGCTTTTATTAATAACTTGCATAAAATGTGTTGATAATAATAATATCATAAACATAACTAAAAAGGGAAAAAATATAGAAAACCGACTTCCAAAGTAAAAATGCGTAAAAAAATGAAATAATCTAAATTTCTAAATAATTTTCTTCGAAAATTCGGCTAAAATTCTCTACTCAATCTTCATAACTTTGAAGTCTGTACCAGCCAACTTGAACTTGAGGTCTATTTTAAATATTATTTAATGATATCCAGGACCATACCAACTTCAAAATAATGAAGATTGTGTACCTACAGAAATAGTTATAATTTTAGGCGAATTAAAAAGTTTTATTTCATACTTTTTTGTGCATTTTTACTTTTCAAGTCGATTTTCATATATATGGGTATTATATTTAAGTATAATATTTAAGGGCTTAAAACTTGTCAGAAGATAATATAAAGTTTTGTAGGCACGGCAAGAGTGATAGCTCAGAGAACGAGACCACATGAGTCTCCATACGGTGACATGAGTTAGTCAAGTTTTCAAGTATTAATTAAATAAACTGACTACCTAACTAAGCCGACGTTGTTAAAGTTTTCGATAACTAAGTTTCTTCTTTCACCGCAAGTTTTGAGACAGTTTGATAGATGAATGTTAAGAAGCATATAATAATTAATACATTATTTATTAAGTATTTGCATGATCGATCTTCCATATTTATCGACAAGACATTTATTTTTGTATGAAAAAGTGCGTTTTTGCCCGACTGTACCTATATCTACCTTTTTAAATAAAATAAATAAATCATTTATTCCAGTTATAAGGACTACACTGGTAGTGTAGTCCTTTTAACTGGAATAAATGATTATAACATAAAATGTATTCATTTACAAAAATAAACCAATCAAAAGTAAAATTATAAAGAAAAACAAAACTAAAACAATATAAGTATATATAAAAAAAAAAACAATGTATTCTCTTAAGACTAAAAACAAGTGGCAGTGCAATGCCTAAAATTGGAAAAGGGGACCCCTCATGTTATGACAGCGACTGTTGCCACTATCCCTGGTCTTGGTGACATTTATAAAACACATTATGTAGGGATACAAGTATACAGTGACGTAAGTAAAATATAAAAAGTACAAAAAATAAATATAAAGTGTGTTATTTTTATAGACCACAAGTTAAATATTATGAAGTTGGGAACATAAAATATTATTAGATTAAGATAAATATATATATTATTAGACAATTTTATGCATACATTTGGAGTCGTAATAGGTGACATTTAAATTTAATTCTAAAATTTTAAATAAACTTTAAAGCTCGAAGCGGCGGCAAAAGATTATTCCAGACCTTGCTGGCAACATGTCTAAAAGCAGCAGAGTGGTGAGGTTGAGAAATTAGCAGATAGCTTGAGCCCCTGGTAGTCATAGTTAATTGCTTGTCTCCAGCCCACTGCAGTTTATTGTAAAGGTAAGAAGGTGTTTTGAGCCTTATTACTCCGAAGAGAAGCGTGGCAAAATGTAGTTGTCGACGGTAATCCATATTGAGCCATCGCTCGTTATTTATGTGTGGTGAGACATGGGTTCGAGGAGGGATGGTAAGGCAGTATCTGGCACATGCATTCTGAACCTTTTGGATCAATTTTTTTGATCTAGACAGAAGACATGTCTTCTGGGCCATGGGCCCAGTAACAACATCAGCATAGTTTAGTTTGGAAAGTACGAGAGATTCACAAATAGTTACACGTAAATCTTTAGGGAAATAATTTCTAATTTTATACAACAATTTTAATCTATAGAAACTACTACTAACCGATTTGACTGTGTGCTTCTCGAAACGTAAATTTTCATCCATAATCACTCCTAAATTTCTTACTTCCCTAACTCTTTCGATTTCTTCACCCTTGATATTAACAGATATCTGAGCATCACAAATTTTTTTGATTTGAATTTTGGAGCCCAGAACAATATATTTCGTTTTAGATGGATTTAATACTAAAGCGTTAGCATCAGACCATTTAAAAATACGTCTTTTTTTTTAGCCAGTCCAAGGCTTTTTTAGATTGCCTGGTTTAAAGGATATATATAATTGAATGTCGTCGGCGTATATATGATATTTACAGTATATGTATGTACTGCGTGATGTCTGCGCAATAAATGCTAAAAGTTTGGGGTCCGAGAACTGATCCCTGAGGCACGCCTCAATCGACACTACATGGTTCCGAACGTGTAGGGGTGCCCTAGGTATTACGTATTTCTACGATTTGAGATCGGTTAGTCAGGTAACTAGCGAACCAGGAAATTGCGCCATCGTCACAACCGTAATATTTTAGTTTGGAGAGTAGCAGGGGAACATTTATAGTGTCAAAAGCCCGTGAGTAATCAAGAAGAACCAGAATAGTTCCCTCACCTTCATCCTGTGCGTTAAGAATGTTGTCAACAACATCAAGAAGGGCAGTGGTCGTACTATGACTTGTACGAAAACCTGATTGTACTGAAGGTAAAATATTATTATTTTCAAGATACTTAGTAATTTGTCCGCATACGATCTTTTCAAGTATTTTAGACATACAAGGTAGTATGCTTATGGGTCTAAGATCTTTATATTCAGTCACGTTATCTTTTTTTGGTATCGGTTTGACTATTGCACGGTGCCACATATTAGGAAATGAGCCAGTAGTTAGGGAAGTATTAATAATGCGAGTGATAGTCATAAGACAGATATTAGAAATACTGATCAGTAAGAGCATGTCCAATGATATACCATCAGTACCTAATGCATTAGATTGAAGGGAATTAAGAATTTTTAACACCTCATTTTCACTTACAGTAGAGAACGAAAATGTCGCGGTGCCAAATGTGTTGGTGTCAAAGTAAGTCAACGTGGATGGCGGAACAGTGTTACTTCCGGGGACGTCAAGAAAAAAATTGTTAATTTGGGAGGAGTCACAAAGATGTTGTGGTATTGTAAAATCTGATTTAGTTTTATTTAAATTTATATTATTTTTTAAATGTTTCCACATCTCTTTTGGCGTATTGATATTTGAATTAATATAAGTATCAAAATAGGCTACTTTTTCTCTGTATAAGGCCTGCGATACCTCGTGTTTCAGATTCTTGTAGTAGTTCATGTGCACAATATTTTTAGCCTTACGAGCTCGTCTGTAAGCATCATCACGTTGTTTCATCATAAGCTTGATGTTATAGGTTATCCACGGGTACTGTCGTTCTTTAATTGTTAATGACTTAACGGGAGCTAATAAGTCAAATATCGCGAGGACGCTGTCACTAAAGTATTGTGTCATGTAGTTAACGTCTGTTATATTCATTACACAGTGCCAGTCAATAGTACCTAGATTTCATCAAGGTCAGTCATATCTATATCGCGAATTAGTCTATAATCAATTTTTGTAACTACCCGTTTTATCTTAGGAATGTCGATGAAAAATGAAAGAAAAGCATGACTACTGAGGTCAGCTATATAGTCAACCGATACAAGATCTAAGTCAGCATTCGTACAGACGAGATCGATAAAAGTTTCAGTGTGAGATGTAAAGTGCGTAGCCTCTGCTGTACATTGACGCAACCGGTGGATGGACAGAAAGTCATTTAACACTTTAAGGTTATTATTTTCGTAGTTCAGATAGTTAATATTGAAGTCTCCAGTTAAGTATATACTGTCGTGGGCAGGTAAGGTAGTGATGGTGTCAGTTAGGTCATCTAAAAACACACTTTAACTTTCTTGAGTTTAAGCATTTTTATAGAATGAAGTATATAATAATATACATATTACAATGTAATAATAAATACTTAATATTTTAAATAAATAACCGGCATTAACCAAATTATATTGAACAGAGTAAATTATTATAATAATATACTGTATAAATATTGAAACACTTACATAATAATAAAATAAAATGGTACATAGGTAAATAAGTAATAGTATTATATTATTGTCATATATAGTTAAAGACATACAAACATTGTAAACGTGTTGCACCAAGGCGGAGATAAATATTTCGTGTTTGTTGAATGTGGATCTCGGAATGTACAGACATATTGTATTTATCGCTGTCGACAGCAACGAGTAAGAGCATAAAATGTTACAGAACCTAGCTTAAAATGATAAGACAACAGAAACAAGGTACACTTCAGAAGTACGATATTATACAGTTTAGCTAACATTAGCGACGTTAAAAACCCGCGCTAGGTCAGCATCAGTTCTTATAGAACACACCGGTTTTCCATCTCCTTGGCGCACGTAGATTCTACCTCGCTTGGTCCACGAGTACCGCCATTGAAGCCGGCGACACTCCTCACGGGCCTGGTGGAAGAGCACGCGGTTAGTGCGCGTCAGTCGCTCGTTGACGTAGACGCGCCCCGGGTGTGCCCAGGTCGGCGCTGCTGAGCGTGCGATGCACCCGCGCTGCGCGCAGCAGCTTTTTAGTACGTTAATACCTTAATACCCATTTGCACTAAACGTAAGTTAGGCCTGTCCTAGTTAAGATATACTTAAACATAAGAACAGCCTAGCTAAACATTTTGTTTGCACTAACAGATATAACTTAATTATGTCGTAGCTTAGGCATTGCCTAGTTATATGAATGATTGAACGAATGTAAATATTGGTTGTTTGTGGTTTTATAAACCGTCTAAGTAATGTAGTTATTGTAAAGTAATAATACAATTAAAACATGTAGTATTTATTTGCTAGATATTTACAACTGCCATAACAATGTTGACACCATGGCAACGGCCATCGGTGTCACAGATAATAATATATATCAGCTCTCCGCCGCTATTCCTGTAATTGAACGCCTGGCGCAGGCAAAAGCTGCTCTAGGTGCCGGCGCCAGACTATACCAGCATCCGTTCGGACCTCATAATGCAGTCGGCCCAAACGACGTATAATAGTCCCAAATTCCCATCGCTGGTTTGCGTAGGCTCTAGCTTGGACCCGGTCGCCTGGTGCGAATGCCCTAACTGCAGGTATGTCGGGATTGGTCCTTGCCGTAGAAGACAGCGGTTTGCGAAGCATCGCGTGAAGCGATGTTCTTATGTCGCGACCAAATATCAATTGGTACGGACTTTGTCCTTCGATGTTGGGGGAGCGTCTCAGTCTAGTCTTCACTGTTATTAATTTATTAACTAGGTCACCTTCCTAGATATTGTAAAGTAATAATACAATTAAAACATGTAGTATTTATTTGCTAGATATTTACAACTGCCATAACAATGTTGACACCATGGCAACGGCCATCGGTGTCACAGATAATAATATATATCAGCCCTCGTCGCCAGATATTATAAAGTAATAAGATAATTAAAGCATGTAGTATTTATTTGCTAGATATTTACAATCTGACTTAACAATGTTGACACCATGGCAACGGCCATCCATAATAATATATATCAGCTCGCTGATATATATTATTATCTGTGACACCGATGGCCGTTGCCATGGTGTCAACATTGTTATGGCAGTTGTAAATATCTAGCGACGATGTCGACAACAGAATTAAAGAAATTAAAAAGAACCCGCGCCTCTTTACGCGCCCAACTGACTAAATTGGAGAATTACGTGAACGCTAACGAAATTTTATCATACGCGGAGACCCAAACGAGACTTCAATGTCTTCAAGAAAACCTACAGTCATTTCGGTTACTACAAGAAAAAATTGAATTTGATATCCCATCCTCGTCGCCAGATATTGTAAAGTAATAATACAATTAAAACATGTAGTATTTATTTGCTAGATATTTACAACTGCCATAACAATGTTGACACCATGGCAACGGCCATCGGTGTCACAGATAATAATATATACCTATCAGTAGTCCATAGAAAATATTTTGGCCTTCTCTTTACATTGATTCCGTCGTGTGTTAAAAAGTGACAAAAGATAAGACCTTGGTTTATTTTATTTGGTAACGTAAATTCACCAAAAGGCTGTCAATTGTCTTGTCATTACAAGTCAAACAGATATTGTTTACTGTTGACTAAAATTATACATTACGATTAATACATTACGATTGATTTGGAATCATTATTGATATACCTATTATGGAAAATAAATTAAAATAAAAAGTAAAAACCGCAAACTTTACGGCGGAGGAAAAAATAAATTTTGTGCGATTGTTGTGCGACGAAAGCCCGTGCATCCTATCGGAAGTCTTCTCACGAAGCCACGACGAATAAAGATAATTGATATAGTTATAAAAATAATCTACAGAAAACTTGATAAAACACCCGAGTTATGTGTTGCCTACGCTTACGCACTTCCTAATCGGGCTCATAAAGTTAAGAATATCCTAAGTGAACTTAGGAACAGCCTAAGGTTAGTGCAATAGTATTTTTTGCTAGGAGCAGCCTAAACAAGTTAGGAAAGAACTTAGGCGATCCTTAAGTTTAGTGCAAATGGGCATAAAAGTTTTAAAATGAATTATTGTTATGTAATAAAAAGACAAAACCAAGGAATATTTGGTTTTATTCCAAATAAAATGCTACTTAAATTAGTAATACATGTCAAGCTATGACAACAACATGAGATCAATATAATAGACAATCTAAAGATATAAAAGAGGTCTAAATGTACACTACATTCACCCGGCCTTCAGAATTAACGAAGTACGTAGTTTTTAAGATAGCCTGGGGCTTTCCTTTGTCTGCCGGATCTTCTAGTCGATCTTTCTAACTCAGTTTCCCTTGCGTTATTGTCGAGGTGTGAAGAAGATGTTTCTTCAACTTGGTGTGAAGAATTAGTATCTTCATTTATACTTAATGGCTCTGTTTCTACCTGTGGTTCCGGATCATTGATTGAAGTTTGAGGAAGTGGTGCTAAATGTCTATTAGATGCGGTTGTCTCCCGCCCATCCGCTAGTCTTATGTAGGAATACTGTGGATTAGCTTCAATCAATTCTACTTCTTCTACATCTGAGTCATATTTAGACCGTTTTGTATAGTTTTTCTTTAAAACAGGTCCGGGATTTAGCAGCCATGTTGGAAGAGATTCACCGTTAGCAGTCCGCCGGGGGTGGTTAAAAAATCTTTCGTGAGGAGTCACATTTGTAGATGTACACAACATCGATCGAATGGAGTGCAGGGCGTTAGGCAGGACTTGTTCCCAATGGCCAATATCCATTTCTTTCGACCTTAGATACAGCCTTATCGTTTTCCATAATGTTCCATTCAGCCGTTCCACTTGTCCGTTTCCTTGTGGATTGTATGGAGTCGAACGACTACATGCCACGCCATTCGTGATTAAAAAATCTCTCAATTCCTTCGACATAAACGCAGCACCTCTATCTGAATGAATATATTGTGGTGTCCCATAAGTTAAAAATAGGTCTTTAAAGCATTGGATTACGGTTATGGAAGATACGTCTTTGGTCGCGTAAGCAAAAGGGAATCTTGAGTATTCATCAATAATAGTTAAAATGAAGCGTTTGTTACTGTGAGTAGGTAAAGGTCCTTTAAAATCAACGTTGAGTCTTTCAAAGGGTGCAGTAGCCTTGATAAGATTTCCATTTAATCTCGCAAAACGAGGTTTAATTTCAGCACAAATACGACATTCCGCAGTCATAATCTTAACATCGTCAGATGTATAAGGTAAGTTCTTTGATCGAATCCAGTGCGTCATGCGTACAATACCTGGATGTCCCATTGTATTATGCAACTCATACAGTTTGTTATTATTGATACTTGAGCACACTCGAGATAGAGTGTCGGCTATAGTATTTTCTCTACCTGGACGATAAATTATGTCGTATTTGTAATTTGAAAGCTCTAGACGCCATCTTTCTATTTTCTCGTTTTTTATTTTACTTCTATGTGTCTGATCGAACATAAATGATACAGATCGCTGATCAGTGACGAGACGAAAATGGCGTCCGGTTAAATAATGTCGCCACTTTCGTAAGGATTCAACGATGGCACAAGCTTCTTTCTCTACTGAAGATTGATGTCGCTCAGAATCATTTAAAGATCTAGAAAAGAAAGCTACTGGTCGACCGTCCTGTGAAAGGGAAGCAGCAAGAGAGTGTTCAGATGCGTCTGTTTCCACAGTAAACTTTCCATTTGGATCAACTACGTTAAGAATTGATTTTTGTATGTCAGACTTAATCCTTTGGAATGATTCAATTTCTTCTTTATTAAGTGGAAAAGTTATTGCTCTAGCGAGATAGTGGATCTTTTCCGAAAAATTTCTTATCCACTTAGCATAGTGAGCAAACATTCCAAGTGCTCTTTTTAGAGATCGTGAATCATTTGGAACGGGTAGATTTATCAAAGGGCCGATGCGATCCTCATCCGGTTGAATTGAATTATTTTTAATTCTGTATCCTAGCAGTTTAATGGACGACTGTCTATAGACACACTTGTCTTCGTTTAAAGTCAAGTTGTATTTACGAACTGCTTCTTTAAATCGCTTAAGATTTGTATCATGTTCATCAATTGTTTTGCCACAAATAGTGACGTCATCGAGATACGCATACGTACCCGTTAGATTTTCTTTAGAAATAATAAAATTTAGTGTCCTCTGAAAAGCAGCAACTCCATTAGTGACGCCAAACGGTATACGAGTAAATTGGTACAAGTTCCCACACGCCTCAAACGCAGTATATAATTTTTCTGTTTTTAATATGGGAACTTGGTGATAAGCACTTTTTAGGTCGATCTGGCTGAAGACGTTGTGTTGAGCAACTTTCGACACGATCGATTCTATGTTAGGCAAAGGGTATGCATCTAATTCAGTAAAACGATTGATCGTTAGTGAATAGTCAATCACAAGACGTTTTCGATGTGTGGTACTTGTGGTGACCAGCACTTGTGCTCGCCAAGGAGAATTTGTTGGCTCGATTACTCCATCCTTTAAAAGTTTCCTTATTTCATTTTCAATGAATATCGTATCAGCTTCTGAGTGTTTTCTAGATTTTATCGCTATGGGCTTTATATTCTGTGATAGGTGATTGAAAAGTGAGACATCGGGAACAGAAACCGCCATAACGTTGCATATTCTGAGAGGTTTCTTTGCACCTCCAAAGTTTAGTTCAAGGGATGAGTGGTCACTTAAGATATCATGTCCAATTATAACATCTGAACAAAGTGAGTTAAGAACATAAAGTGGTTTATGCCAATAAAAATGTTCATTCATTTTGAGATTTACAAAACACATTCCTTTTACACACGAAGTGTTATTTTTAGAAGCTAAAGTTACATTCTCCTCCCAGGGAATGCGTTTCAAATTCAGTTTCTGAACAAGATTCTCATCTATGAAACTAGTAGAGCTCCCACTATCTATGAGCGCATCGGCTCTGTGATTATTTATTGTTACGACTATAGTAGCCTTTTTCAAGCTCATAGGAGAGGCAGCGGAGACAGCTCCTACTTGTTGTTCATTTTCCGATACGGCATTAGACGAAGCGTCTGCTCTTCCGCCCCTGCATACCTTGGCAAAATGCCCCTTTTTCTTGCAATTTGTACATATAGCATTAAATGCGGGACATTTAATTCGTTGATGGACTTTGCCACCGCAAAAAAAACATTTCTTTTGAATAGAGATAGATGCCGTTTGTTCGACAGTATTCAAATCTATACCAGTAATTCTATAGTCTTTACTGTTGTCATTAGCCAACTCTATCGAAAGGGCTTTATTAACTGCCTGGTCTAAAGTTATGTCTATATTTTGTAGTAATTGTTGCCTGATGTCGTTTGAGTTAATTCCAGCAATAAAGGCGTCACGGATGTATTCACTTTTGTGAGTTTGAGCATCGACTGCTTCAAAAGAGCAGTCTTGAGCGCGTTGATGCAGCGTCCGTAAGAAATCTGCAATGGTCTCATCCGACTTTTGTGTAGATTTTAGAAGTATGTATCTGGCGTGAACCTTATTCTTTTCTTTGAGATAAATTTTATCTAATAGTTGAATGGCCGAGACATAATCTTTTGCTTCACGCATATGCGTATACACATTGTAAGATAAATTGTTTAGTAATAACCTTAGTTTATTTTCCTCTGAAATCGTTTCTTTTCCTATCCCTTCACTGAGATAATTCGAGAACGTTGTTTTCCAGTATTCGTACTTTAATTCGGCCGCCGGTGACCCAGGTTCGACGTCGAATTTTTCGGGCTTTAGTAATTGCGCAATAGTAGACATCGAGGTTTGTAATGGTATTTATTTTTATTTGGAATAAATTGTTATGTAATAAAAAGACAAAACCAAGGAATATTTGGTTTTATTCCAAATAAAATGCTACTTAAATTAGTAATACATGTCAAGCTATGACAACAACATGAGATCAATATAATAGACAATCTAAAGATATAAAAGAGGTCTAAATGTACACTACAATTATTATTTATTTATACTACAATAGCCAGTATATGAACAGCCATAAAAATTATTCGCTTTGTCGTCTGAAAATCTACATGTAACAAAGATCAATTTCAATACCGTCTAATTATGTACTGGGTAGGTACAATATCATTATTTTACAATAATGATATTGAATGCCTATATTGTATCGGAAGCGGTTTCTCGTAAATTTATAAGTCAAATTAAATTAGAAATTTATGAATACAGTATTTGTGTCGCGAATATTATATGCATTAGTAATAACTAATGTTTAAATTTACCAATATTAAAAGTTATTTGCTACAACGGCTCTATTAACGGGCTTTCCCCAGGGCAACCTTATTTGAAAAAATCTTTTGGACCTATTTTATTCGAGAAGTGCGAGTTGGGCTCCGTATCATTACCTATATGAATATTTTAAATGTTTACATAATATTATTTCGTTACTTTTGTACGACGTTTTCCAAGAAAGCGTATTTTACAAGTTTATAGTGTCTATAACTGCTGAACTAATAAAGTTATCTGAGCCTAATAAAGTTATCGAAATACTATAACGGCTCAGATAAAACTATAACTCGAAAAACCGCTGCAGCGGTTTAGATTTTAAAGGGGGGGGGGGGGGGGGGGACGTTATTAACCTTTCGTCATCTAAACTAATCGTCTTAGCAACTTCTCAAGGTTTTTAGAATACCTATCTAATGATATGCCACACTTTAGGGTAGACGCAAGAAAGAAAAATCATACCCATATCATACCTATCGTGAGAGATCTATAACGTTATATTATATTAACAGTCGTGTCAATTTTCTTTGCGAGCAGTTCGATGTTTTAGTTTAACCCACAATTCTGCTGACTGCGGAGTTGGCTCTGTTCTCATTTCTCCAGACAATCTAGACGGTGTAAGAAAATAATACACAAATGTAATTCTGTGTTTGCTTATTTTGCTTAAAACTGTGAAGTTTTTTACATATGTTCACAGATAGGAGTGTATTTAAATTGCAATTTGCTACAAGTAGTTATTGATTCCATTGCAAATAAATAGCAATTTCCAGGTCATCATCACTATTAAGTAATCTCAATGAGAGGTAAGGCTTTTGTCGACTTACGGCCTGTTTCAATAACCTAGCTATCTGTAACTGTTTGTTAGAAACGTCAAATTTGTATCGCGAAAATCCGGCAAATGATTGAATGTCGACGTTTTTAACAAATAGTTATAGATAGATAGGTTATTGAAACGGGCCGTTAGTAGAGCCAACGCCAAGCGAGACTGTTCCGGATTCGAGAACTTATTTCGAGGTTGCGGAAGAAAAGTCCTAATAGAACCACGGTAGCTATGAAGTTAATAAAAGTCCAGGAAAATTTTAGCGAAAGATAGCTGACGCGTCGCTGCATCTTTATATATTCAAAATTGAACTTTATTTATTACACAACGAGATACACATTTCATTGTAATAGTTCAAAAGTCAGTGTACAACTGATGTCATATGAACCGTGTATATTTATGTATAGTAAATAAAGGTCAATTTTGAGTAGTTATTTTAAAAATACCGCACCACGTCGCGTATCGTCGCAGTAAGAACTCACCCTAATCTGTCACAAAATCCGTTAGTGGTTTATATTATTTAACATTATTATCCTTAATTATCTATCGATAGCTCGATATATCCTCCTAATGCCTAAGACAACGTAACCTATATATGAAGTTAAATAATCATAAAGAAAATGGCTACAAATAGACGACCTAAAAGCCGGATGTAGCCTAAGTGAAATCAAACAATGTTAGTCAACAGCCATGGCCACATGTTGACAAATCCACTAGTGACCTGAAATAATTACTAATGTTATCCCAGCGGTCCGGCCTGTAACCTCAATTCCCGTAAAATAATATCTCATTGAAGGCATATTTTCGCACATAAGAATAATTCACTTACAAGTAGCTTTTAGGAGAGAAAAATATTTAAGTTTTATCCTACTCCTACTAGTACTATAGATGGATGTATGTTTGTGACTCTTTTACGAAAAAACTACAGAACGGATTTTTATAAAATTTTGTACGGTAGTAGTTTAGGCACTAGATTAAAACATATGCTGCTTTTTATTCCGAAAAAGTGCCGTGCTTCCGTGGGATACTATATTTACGTGGGCGGACCCGCGGGAATTTTAGTCAATCATATTATTATGTACTACTAGTTGGCTCGAAAGACGTCGTTCTTTCTTAACTATGAGCTAGAAGTGGAACTAGTTTTTTTGTTTTTGAAGAAATTCGTCATTACTATGGCTAGTAATAATATCTATGGACGCTTCACACCACGTCAGTCTGATCCCGTGGTAAGTTCTCGAAGAACTTGTGTTACGGGTACCAGACAACGGAAATATATTTAATAATTTCATACTATACACATATTTAACCCTCTATTGCATGAATTATTAAATTAAAAAGAAAAAAATATTTTTTTGTTTTAATGTGTTTTATTAGGGCTAACAAGACAAAATATAATGTAAAAAGAAAAATAAGTTTATTATATATATATAAAAAAAATAGAAGCCAAAATTGGCTTCCCATGCAATAACGTCTGTGTATGAGACTGCCATTTTTGGCTTCCTATGCACAACGAATACCAAAACTTAAGCAAGGTGAAATGCTCTAAAACAGTTACTTTTCTCATTCAAGAAAAGAAAAATGTCACATTTTTCACATTTTATATGAGAACGTAAAGAACATTCATTCTGGCATAATTGACGATTCCTTTGGTGAATCGGTAAATGGTCAATTTTGTCTGAACGTACTGAATATAGAGGTAGGTCTTGTACTTTTGCTGGGGTTTTCCGTGCCCTTTTCCGAGGTGCTGGATCTTCATTTCTGGTAGGAGTACCGGTTCTGCTTGACGTAGGAGTATCTCGTACGATAGTCGTACGATCGACGTAGGAGTAGAGACGTTTTATCATTTCAAACCTATTACATGTCATTATTGAATTGACTTGACGCTGACCAATGTTGTTGGACCTATTGGTCCAGCAACATTGGTCAGCGTCAAGTCAAGTCAATGTCCACCTACCATCTACACGGATGTATTCATCCGTGTAGATGGTAGGTGGACTAATGATGTGAAGATGACAATACCTATAAATTGCTCAATCTCAGCGCTTGTGACATTTACTGGCTTGTTTACATTGACCTGAGTAGATTTCAGATTCGTCTGTTCCACTATAAATGTTATCAAATCATCTGTGAAAAAACATATGAAAAAATCGGCAGGTGATTCTAATTCTTGAGTAAACTCTGGCAATTCTAGGCTACTACTACTAAACTTGAAATTGTTTTCATTATACGCTGGCATTTTTCCTTCAGTCCAGATAAAGATTAAAATTTTTCCTGTACTGCTCGCTTCTGCTGAAAAGTTTTAGGTCTAGGATCAACTATTTCGTCATCGGAAGTATCGGTATCGAATGGTGGAATAATTATTGGTTTTTTACGTGTTAGGTTTCGCAAGCGTGAAAGTGGAACATCATCATCGGAATCAGATAGTGAATCATCGTTACTAAGAGAGCCATCACCAGGAATAGGTTGAATGCAGTTAGCTGTGCCAAAAAAGCGTGAAGGAACCCTCTGGAAAGATAGAAAAAAAAGAACTCTGAATGCATGCGAAGTCATTTTAGGCGCAAGCTTACTTCATCGTAAATGCATACGAATCCAATAATGGCTTCCGTAGAAAATTGTGGTTATAAAGAATAAGGAACAAATATTTTGAATAAACTGTGATAGGGGTCAAAAACAGAGGCTTTATTTAACATTATTTTCATTTTTGAAAATCAATATTCTTACCTTTTCTATTTAATTTCCACCAACAAAGCTGCAAAAATTTCACTAAGAAAGACTTTGCTTACGCTTCGGAGAAAAGTGAGGTAATAATGACATACGATATTGGCCACAGACAATAAAAATTTCGTTTTGTTTATGCTTGAACTCTCTAATATTACTATAATAAAATTTTAATAATTGTATTTTAAATTAGGGTAGAAAAAAATTACTAAAGTTTAGTAGCCAAAAATGGCTTCGTATGAAATAGAGGGTTAAGATTTTTATTATATTATACACATATTTAACTATTGGTTCAAAATAAATAGTTATATAAATAGCGCGCACCTGACTCACAAATTTCCCTCCAAACTCACGAAATCCCTCCCACAGAATTAAGAAATCATCATCATCATCATACACATCAATATATATTTAAAAGTCGAGATGTCCCTACTAACTGATTCACAGACGTAAAAACGCTCGCACATCAACGTGAAATTTGGACAGTACTTTTAATGTACAATGTAGACGCACACTAAGAAGGTATTTTGAAAAATTCCACTATTAAAGATGTAAAATAGGGGTTGAAAATTTGTATGAACAATCTTGAAGTCTGCACCAATTTCGATGAAAATTGAGATTCATGCTCTTGAATACATTTCGTTAAATACGTGTTTCAGAGTTTGTTAGAATTCACCCTCTGAGAGTCTAAAATAAGGGTTGAAAGTTTGATAGTTATTCTGAAAGGATTTTTCGAAATACATACCCCAAACCCCACTAGGATACAACAGGGGTCTTCGCGTGAGGGGGGGGGGTAGTATCAGCCATGATTTTTTATATACTGATTAAATAGGTTATTATCTTATGCCTCAATTCGTTTACATTTCTCTAACGCACTGTACTTGTAACATTCCGATCGACCGTAAACGTTCCTTGTCAATGAAACGATATGTAAGTACCTATTGCGGCGAACTGCCGAAGTAATGACTGGTTTCTAGAACATTCTCCAACATTCGGGAACTTTCGCTAATGTTCCAATAATTACACATCATTACATTCCTATTAACGCAATTAATGAGAAGTATTAATATTAATAGATAGTAGCTGATGCCCGCAACTTCATTTATATGGAACTATAAATGAAAACTGAATCATAGGTAGGTATATTTTTTAATTTTAACTTGTAAACCTAAGATAACAGCAGCCTTATAACCATGATTAGCTATCTACCAGTAAATGTCGGGATAAAATCAGTCTGGTCACATTAGAGATTAGCCGGATCAAACAGTCAGGCATGCAGACGGACAGACATACATTTTTGAAAATACTACTATTATAAATGCGAAAGTCTGTGAGGATGGATGGATGGATGTTTGTTACTCTTTCACGCAAAAACTACTGAACGAATTTCGATAAAAATTACTATATAGTAGTTGTTTAAAATATTGGATACTTTATATTCCGAAAAGTACAATTACCGCGGGAAACAGCTATCTAAATATATACGCACAGCCGAAACTACTGAACGGATTTCGCTGAAATTTGGCATACAAATAGTTGTAATGACGTGGGCATCTACTAACAAAGGATTTTTGAAAATTCACCCCCTAAGGGGGTGAAAAAGGGGTTAAAATTTTGTATGGAAACCGAACTCCACGCGGACAAGTCGCGGGCAAAAGCTAGTTTTATTATAAAAGTCGTATTTTTCGTACACGCGCGGTTCCATGGTTCTCTATATTAGCAGAATCTATTGCGATTCTCTTGAGAGTTTCCCCGATTTCCCCAAAACCGTGTGGCGGGTTGTGTAGCCAATATTGTTAACTTTATCTCTATGTTTGCGTAATATATTATATTTGTTGTGCAAACAACAACTCTTTTGGTTTTTTATAAATTGTACTAGTTGTTTACTTATCGTAAATGTAAGATTTCTGTAATCTTCGTGGAAAATAAAAAATATTCGTGTACAAATTATTTTCTAAAGTGGTCCATATCGGGCATATGGTGAGTAACTTGTAAGTAAGGTTAACTCATCGAAAGATTTCACGTGTGTAAAATAATTCTAAGTACTTAAATATTTCTAAATAAAACAAAAAACTAGTGTATCCGATCTGTAGTACATAAATACCTTTACTGTAAGAACGCAGAGCTCCGTGGCTTAGTGGGTAGACCGTTTGGTTCGCACTCAAAAGAGTGCAGGTTCAAATCCCAGGTTGTGGCGTGTACCAATGAGACTTTTTCAGATCTCAAGTACATTATACGGACGCTCTAACGTTGAAGGAAAACATCACGAGGAAACCCGCACATGGTTGGCCCCAGACGTATTGACCAGTCATTCCTCTGGACTATGCTGACTATGTTGTGAGAATGCCGTATGTGCTTGGGCAACCATACGACATTTAAAAACCAAACTGTCCCAGGCACCACAGTATTTCAAGAGTGGTTACTTCTCTCGGATAATAAGGCCTAAGGTTTTTTTCTGTTTTTTTTTATTGTAACAAAGTGTCTAGTGATTTTACATACCTAGTAAGTAGTAACATTCTCCATTGTCGTAGGCTCCGCGAGTAATAAGTGTTCTGTGGTCGTGAGGTTATTGAGTCTTGGGATTAGACTATTATTACACACATTTCTTACGATGTATTCTTTCACGATTCGTATTTATCCGGTCGGGTCGGCCCACTCGTGCCGAAGCATGGTTTTTCTACGCTTAAACATCATATCCTATAAACTATTATAAATGTGAAAATTTGTGAAGATCGATAGATGGATGTTTGTTACTTCACGAAAAAATTACAATTTTGAAGTTTGGTATGGCTTAATACCATTAATCGGCAAATTAAAGGCAGCAAAGTAAAATGAATAAAATGTGTATATTTTCTTATTTAAGCACAATAATAATAAAAAAATCTCAAAAAATTATTCCTCCCCCCTATAGTGTACTCTTTTGTGTACATTGGCGCCTTATGGGTGTAAGCAATTTAATGTAATTTTTGTGAAAAAAATAGATTATTATTTTACTATCAATATAGATTGTTTTAAAGAAATAAAACACTGTTCAATTAATTCCAAAGCCTTAAAAAGTAAATTAAGCATATTTTAAGTAAAATTTGTACTGAAATTAGTCAATCTCATCCATTAATTTAAAATAAAATTTAAAAGCGTGTTAATATTTTTACCACTTCCCTTGACGTGTGCCTCAACTCATGGCACATGAGAGCCACGCTTTTGGACAAGTTTACTATTATGTAACCTACCTTCTTTTGCGAAAATGTATTGATTTGTCTGGGACACGATCAAAATTCGGTAGTTTTACTGCCAACACCTCTATAGTATTTTTAAATTACACTTCTTACAACTTATGTTTTTTTTTTTAATTATAAATTTCAACATTATATAAAGAAATATCAAAAATATTTAAAAAATTTGCTGTACGGACTCGGCCGTGTACTCAATTGGGTACGGCAGAGTATTGCAAACAATATCCTTATAAATATAACTTTGAAAGCTATAAATTAATCTTTATTTTATAGATTCAGGTGTATTTTCTAAATTTAAATAACATATATTGATTAACATATATTGAAAATTAGGCACCGAAAAAATACGACACAGTAACCTCACACGTGCAAACTCCAAATCTATCAACTTTGTTTCTGGCTAGTGACAATAATATTGCTGTTTTACTGTTAAAGTTTAAAAACATTATCCTTTTATCAAGCAAATTGTAAATAATCACTCTAATTATTATGTATAATTTTACTCTACATTTAAATTTGTAAGTGTACTTAATTGCGTACGGCGGCGGTAAATGGGTTAAGCTCAGGGTTATCAGAGAAACACTACTTTTTCCATCCCGAAAAAGTAGTTTTCCCTTGGGATACTCTATTTAAGCAGGTGGAACGGTGGGCTAAAGCTAGCATGCTATAGATAAGAAGAAGATAAGAAACAAGTAAAGGAAGCAGAAAGCTATTTCCTCACTCTGATACACAAATAGCAAATAGTTACAGGTAATGTGTGTTCTACGCAATATTGATTCACTAAATCTCTCTTTGTCAGCGCTCTTTCTAGATTCTACAAATCTAGACTATCTAGGACCTAAGTAATTCGTTTTAGGAACACTAGATTTATGCGAAATGGACCTGTTTTCCTTATATTTCGCTTTTATGGGTAAGTTTTATGACAGTTTTATAGCTGGTTACTTAATCAAAACGTGATTTGTATATTGTTTACGGCTCACTTACAAATGCGTTGGATATATAAAGGTTCTGAACAAAAGTATCTATTAGTAAAATCATTATCATCATTACGGACTATGATGTCACTACTATCTATACAAATAAATAAAATTGAAGTGTCTTTCCGTAACTTCAAATTTACAGCTTTGCACTAAATGCATATAACTTAAGCAATTTTTTTCTGTCTTTCCGTCTGTCTGTCTCTTAAATGGCCAGACGACTTTGACCGGACTTTCACTCTCAGATAGCTAATGTTATAAGGAATAACTTAGGCTACTTTTATCTTAGGGTTTTTTTAACATTAGGGGTCAATTCACATCGCGAAGATACGCGACGCGACTCAGCGCTGCATTTTAAAGATAGCTATTAAAAATGGAACTTTATTCACTACACAAAAAAATACACTTTTTATTGCAGGGGCCTTCGACATTGACTATGATTGACTTGACATTCGAACTCTTACATTTTAAAAATACAGCGGCACATTGCGTTACGTCTCGTCGCAGTATGACCTGACGCTAATAACTCATTGCAAATGAAATTGCGGGCAACATCTATTATAATAACACAGAGGGCCTAGTCAAGATGCATTCGATAATTTCGACGGCGAAGTTCGAAAACAAAATATATGGGATTTGACGTAAGGTATCGCAAGCGACATGTCACTTAGCGATGCCTTATATCAAATCCCATACATTTTTGATTTCGAACTTCGCCGTCGAAATTATCGAAAGCATCTTGACTAGAGGGCCATGTCTATTCTCAATCAAGAATAAGGCTATTGTCTACCACGCTAATAAACAGCTATATAATAACAATAACTACCCACACCTATCTCGGTGACGATGGCCGGTATCATTGAAACCAAGCCAGTTACGCAGGAGTTAATCGTGTAGTGCCCAAGTGTGTAACGCAGTACACAAGAGCACTCTCTCTCTTCCTTTACTCTCGTAACCCAGTGGGACGGATAACCGACACGACTGGCGACAGATCAAGCGCAGGTCTGACTTTTTACATGCCCATCCGACGCATGGATCATCTTTCTTGTCAGACAATCAGGTGATCAGCCTGCATTGTCCTAACCAAACTTGGAAACAACATTTTTTGTTGTTCCAATGCGGGAATCGCACCCACGACCTCCGAGTCGAGAGCCAATGCTCTAACCACTAGACCACAGAGGCTGTTAAACAGCTATATAGTTAGCTATCGATTTGAGTGCACAATTGCAAGCATACGGTGTGTTAACGATTGTGTGAAATTTTCAAATTTGGATCGAATTTCTCAATGCGTAAGTATATTTTTATACTGCCTATATACCTGCAAGCTATCAAAATATATTTTCCATGACATATTAAGATCAAATTAATTCCAGGGACTTATATTTGATTCATCGTAGGCCGTAGCACTTCTGAGTTCTGAGAATTATTAGGTAGCATTTATTAGAGACGATGTGTTAATAAATCATATTTTTATAAATAAGGAAACTAGTTAGAAAAACAACAGCTTCAATGAGTTATCGCTGGATATGTAACGTCGAACGATAAACAAAACTTTGACTTATCTATCTCCTAGTGTTTCCTTACTATGCTCATTTCCTTGTTGTACTTTCTCTTTTACACACTTATTCCTCTTTACATACATGCCATTTTCCATTAGGACAAGCAGAGGACAATAGACCAGACAGAGGCTACCAAACCTCATAGGAGTAGATACAGATATATTATTGTGAGGTAGTGATTCCACCTCACAATAATATACCTGTATCTACTAGCAAATGGGCGTTCGTCACATCCCTACGCAATAAAAAAAATGCAAAAAAAATAACCGGCGAATTGTCGTTGTCGAGTCGGACTCGTGCGCGAAGAGTTCCGTAAAAAACGTTTGTTGTATTGAATATTAATTTTATTCTGTTTTTAGTATTTGTTGATATAGCGACTACAGAACTACATGATCTGTGAAAATTTCATCTGTGACATATGGACATACGGATCGGTTGATCTCCAAAAAAGTTTCCTACCGAGAGGATAATGACGGCAGGTTTTTTGAGGTACTCGAAATTTTATCGTCTGGCAGCCAAATTACTAAATAGTCTGAAAAGGGCAATAAAGGAAAACATTATCCTTAACTGAAGTCAAGTTTTTTGGGGATGCACTTGGATAGACGGACATTCTGGGGGTAATTCTGCTAAATAAAACCTGCATTAATACAATTATTACAATCAAGTCCCGATACGCTTACACTCGTGTTTTTATGAACGTTAAACCAACGTGAAACGCGCTCTGATTGGTCGAAACGTCATAAAATCCGTTCATGATAACATGTCGCTACACTTTCAATCCAAACAAAGTAAAATTGATTCTAATTTAAATACGAGAACTGAGGTTCAGATTTCAGACACACACAGAAATAGACAATGAAGTATGGAACCTCTATTAGCATACTTTTTTAGCTTACTATAAAAAAGGTGCAGCAAGTCGAAAGTTCAAACGAATAATTTTGAACAAACTGTTATAAAATTCATTTGAAAAGAGGTTTGATATTATCTATTTCAACGGTTTGCTTGGTTAACTATTTGGAAGACATCCAAAATGGTTTAGATATCTTCCAGAATACAAAAATGAAAATCTCATACAAGTTGTATTGGATGCTATCGTCATAAAACACTATTACCCACTTACGCAGATTAGGGTTAAAGTTAACCCAGTTAAAATATCATGCCTTCTCTTATAATATAATATATTCGAAGAAGGAAGAAAGATAACACGATAACCACCCAGGGTTAAATTTAACCCCAATCTGCGCAAGCGGGACTTAACTTATGAAAATTGCAAATACCGATATTTTATTTTTGACGACCTCTGTGGCTCAGTTGGTCGAGCGTGTTGGTGCTCAAGCCAGGGGTCTCGGGTTCGAATTCCGCCGAAGGAACAAAAAGTTTTTCTGTGTTCCTGGGTCATGGACGTGTATTAAATATCTGTATAATATAATAAAAATCTTAAATATGTGTATAGTATAAAATTATTAAATATATTTCCGTTGTCTGGTACCCGTAACACAAGTTCCTCGAGAACTTACCACGGGATCAGATTGACGTGGTGTGAATTGTCCTTATATAATATATTATTATTATCAGAACATTATTTTGTTATCTATACTAGTCCATACTAATATTATAAATGGGAAAGTATGTGTGTCTGTCTGTTTGTCCGTCTTTCACGCCAAAACTACTGAACAGATTTAAATGAAATTTGGTACACAGATAGTCTAGAGCCTGAGAAAGGACAAAGACTACTTTTTATCGCGGGACATATACGGTTCCCGTGGGTTACTGTGCTTACGCTGGGGGCGCCACTAGCTGATGATATCTGATGATAGTCATGTATAAAGATAAAGGAGTAGAGAAATATATTAACCACTAACGGCCAAATACTGATACATCACTAAAACTGCAAATAAAAAATTTTGTAGCTTACAAGTTAAGTCGTAAGCGTTGCAGTTATAAAGGAGGATACGATATATTATCCCTTATTTGGAGACCATTAATGGTCGGCAATATAACTTCCTGTCTCTGGTGTTGCATGTACGTAATCACTTACCATTAGATGAGCCATCTGCTCTTTCGCTACATTCACATTAAATAGTAAGAAGAAAATAAATTTTTCGACCTTCAACTACCTAAAATTTTTTCGACGTAAAACTATTTTTGCACGGATGTTTTAAGTGAAATGATTTCACTTAAAACATCCGTGCAAAAATAGTTAGCAAAAACAAATTAAACATAGGATTTTAGAAATCCTATGTTTAATTTGTTTTTAATGATAAATATTATAATATAACGCCTATTAGAAACGAGTCTCATTAGCGCTACAGCCTTTAACAAAGATTGTAAAAGGTACTTAGTGGGCCGTTTACTCAAAAATTGTTGACTTTGTAAAAAAAAGGCATATTATATGAAACCTTGCCTTTATTTAAAATACCTTTAAAATTATACCCCACACGATGGGGTAGATTGAAAAAAAACTTTCATTCCCACCTCAGTTGTATGGAGAGTCACCCCTAAAATGTAACAATTATTATTATTTTTGGATGGCAAAACAGAGATCATTGAACACAGTCTTTAACTATACTAAAATTCATCTACTTATATTACAGAAGCTAGAAGCGCGGACAGACAGACAGACGGACGAACAGAGCGAAACTTCCTTCCTCAAGTATTACGGAACCCTAAAAAGATTGTAAACATTTTAATTAAAACAACCAAGCGTAACTGCCAAAATTTGTCTTGCAACGAGACAGGTATTATCCAATGCTGACTAATGCCCAATTCCTGTTTCGCGACAAAAGACGGACGGACCTACGATCCAGTAGCCAAAACCTGTCAAGCCAATGTCTCATGGAGGTTAATTTTACGAGTAGTCAATGACTTAAAACAATTATTCAAAATACCATATTCATTGAAAGCTCTATATCCACTTTAAATGCCTTCAAGTATTTGGAACCCCAGCCGTCCAATAAGCGGTCATGATTTATTTGAGGGTAGGCTGAAATTGTTGCCTGACGGAAGGCCTGCGGACATATTGACAATAGAACTTATTTATGTGTAGACTACAGCCTCGTAAGGACTGAAATTACTACATTCATTTCCACTTATTGGTGAATTATTATGAAGCAGTATTATATTTGTGCTATCTTTTGCCCGCAACTATGCCCGTGTTATTGATTTACTCATAACTTGATGTCACCCGCGACTTCGTGCGCGTAAACGTTAATTTCGTAGAAACTGTAGATTTTTCCGCGATAAAAAGTAGCCTTTGTCCTTCCTCGTGGTCTACTCGACATCTGTGCCAAATTTCATCAAAATCGGTAAAGTAGTTTCGAAGCCTATTCAATGCAAACAAACAGACAAACGATAGAACATTTCCTCTTTATTATATTAGTATAGATATTCCATTCAATAATAATTTAATTATTATAAGAATCATTGTAAATCTGCATTTATTACCTTCAGATATTTAACAAAATCACACAATCAATTCATTTACATCAAAAACTGTGGAAGTAAATACTTTTTTGCGCTCCAGACATAACAATTAGGGAGAATCTATTCCTATCTCCACACTTTGTCATTCAGGTGCCCTGTTTTTGTGGCCCTGAAAACCTTCAGCTATTAGATTAGCTTTCGATATCACCTGACAGCCCCGTAAATATCTTGATAATGCCGGCGAGACGCCAGAAATAGTTTTGTTTTAAGCACACTTTGGATGTATGATTATTTTTATCAATTAAAATTCGAGCAGTTTAATCACCTGATCGTAAGCGATTACAACTGATGATTTTCTTTTAAAGACCAGCCCCATAACTTAAGCATTATTTTACTCCAGATTTCTGCGAGGCCGTGTTCGAACTTGGAGCCGATGAACTTGTAATATCGACCCTTCGTCAAGTCCGTGTCATGTTAAATTATATTGACATCCCATTGTGGTTATTTCTGTATGTTTTTGTGCTTCTATTATATTATTTTTATTACTAGTTGTTGCCGTCGACTTCGTGCACGCAAAAGTTAATTTCGCAGAAACCGTACGGTTTTCCGCGATAAAAAGTAGCCTATGTCCTTCCCCGTTGTATACTGTACATCTATGCTAAATTTCATCAAAATCGGTCCATTAGTTTCGGAGCATATTCAATGCAAACAAACAAATAAACTTTTCCCCTTTATTATATTTTATAGTATAAATTTTGGATTGTTTAATTTTCGTGTGGGTTTGTTATTCCATTTTTGTAAACGTTGCAGTTATTTAATAAAAATACACAAATATATAATTAACTAGTTCGGCATTAATTCTTCGTAAATTGGCAGCTATTTTTGCTCAAATATGTGCAAAGTTTTCCAAACTTTTCAGCTGTGTGGCGTTAGATATGTGGAGATAAATAGATCGGCTGGAGTTTCGGTTCGATTTATGGTTTTATTGTTCTGACACGGAGAGGCCAAATTACCTATTTCGTTACATCTAAATCATAGAAACGACCACACTTATTATGCCTTCACAGCGCATTGATGTACAAAAACAAAGGGAATCAATTTAAGATATTGTTCGCCGAAATTGCTTTTGTTCGAGCATAATATGTGCCGAAACATATTAAGACAAATTGAAGATTTTGAAAGGACTTTCTAGGAATTGTTGCTAGCGTAAAGGATTCAGTAATACGCGTTTTGAAATATTTATTTTATTAATATTTTTATTGCGAGCTTTTCACCTGAAAATTATTATTACCTCCCACGTCTTCCGAACTACAAGGATGAATGTAATACATATATCTACCTACCTCTACAATATTATCATAAGTGTATCTGGGCAAGGCACTACCAAACCACCATTTCTGGAAGCACTTCTTCGATATTTTGAACCCTCATAACTTGGGTTTGGAACATACCAGATAAACAAAATTTTCGTAATATGTTCCCAGTAGCGGACAAGCTCTGCAGGTCTAAAAAGGCCGTTTTGGCAATTCATTTTCAATTCTTGTTATGAATTACTGACAGCGATCGTAAAATGGCCACTTGAATTGCAATTCATATTAAGATTTGGATACAATTCATATGCAGAAATTGTCTGAAATGCATTCATTTGACAGATTTACAAGCAGAATTGCTTTAGTGTCAAATAGCAATATTGCGGTGATATTGCGTAAGTGGCCTTTTTAGACCTGCTGATAACTTTTTGACAATGCAAGTCATTTGGTCAAATTTTACATGAAAATGTCCCTTGTGGGGTCTAATTTACACTTATGAGGTAAATGTTTTCCAAGTTTAACTGTCATGTTGGTTATAGCCTCGTGTTAAATGAAAGTTTTGTCCAAAAAGCCAACGGACAAAAATAACCATTATGCGTCATAAAAATAAGAGTCGAAGAAGTTAGTTATACGCTTTTCTTAGTTAAAATTACTATTTTTTATCGTAGAAAGATTAAAAAATGTTAATTTTTATTTTATTTGTTAAAGTGTTTAATTTTTATTTAATTAAATTTTATGTATATAACATAATCAATATGTAGTAATACGTATTTATTACCTTTATAGAAAAGCAGGCGAGACCGCAAGCAAAATGCTAGTAGGCTATAAATTATAATATTATCTATATCTACCTATATAATAATATCATAAAGACGAACAGTCTCTGTGGTCTAGTGGTTAAAGCTTGGATCTCGACTCGGAGTTCGTGGGTACGATTCCCGCATTGGAACAACAAAAAATGCTGTTTCCAAATTTGGTTAGGACAATGTAGGCTGATCACCTGATTGTCTGACGAGAAAGATGATCCATGCGTCGGATGGGCATGTAAAAAGTTGGACCTGTGCCTGATCTCTCGGCAGTATTCGTATTCGGTCGCACGAGGTTATGAGAGTAAAGGAAGAGAGAGTGCTCTTGTGTACTACGCACACACTTGGGTACTATAAAACTACTACTGCGTAACTGGCCTAGTTTCAATGAAACCGGCCACCGTCACTGAAATCGGTGTGGGGGAGTTAGGTTATAAAGAAGAAAAGCTTGTTTGTATCTATGTTTGTTTGCTCTGAATAGGCCAAAACTACTAGGCCGATTTTGATAAAATTTGGTAGAGACAAAGAGTAGACCACAGGAAAGGATATAGGCTACTTTTTATCGCGGAAAAGTATACGGTTTCCGCAACGCACGAAGCCGCAGGCAACATCTAGTCATTTATGAGCATTTCCATTTCAGAACTGTCGATATTTTACTACTGTATGCTAAACTAATAAATCGCAAGTGTACTTGATTACAGTTCGAGTTCAACCTACATCAGGATTTACAGGCGACTACATCATTAAACTAGTAATTAGAATTTACGAGTCTTACGACTAATTTAATAGATCTAGCAGCACTTGATACTAAGTACTAACGACAGCAAAAAAACAACGGATTGCACTCCGGGAGTGCCGGGTACGACACCTTTAAAACCCAAAATTCCAAAAAAATTTTTCAGAAGTATGTTAGAAGTAATTTTTTCAACTTTCTCAACAAATCTCTATTTTTCTCGACCGTACAATAGTAGCTAGTAGGCATCTAAATGGAAGTTCATCTATATAATATCATCACTGTGATCTACTTGTTATTGTAATAGAAACATTCTCATGTTTTATGTGGCCAAGCCGCTGCGTAAACAGCCATGTTGGATAATATTAAAAAAGTCCTCAACAGCATATCAGGGGCGTTGACCTATATGACGGGAAACTAATATATTTTTTCTCCGATTTCAAGACCGATATCCGAAGGAATTTATATTAAGAGTTCTAGATGTTACCATGTTTCTAACTTTTGTGATTTCAGATGCACGTTACTCGTAAAAAGTTGTTGTTGATAAGTTACATGCGTTATTAAAAAATCAATTTTATACTTCAGTATAAAATTGATTTTTTAATAACGCATGTACTTCAGTACTCGTACATAATATTATGACAAATATGGTTAATAAAAAAATATTAAACTAGATCCTTTAGCTGTGCGTATGAATGACACTTATCATCTATATCTATACTAGTCTATATTCTATAGATACTAATATAAATGCAAAAGTATGTCTGTCTGTCTGATACCTCTTCACGCTTTAACCGCTGAACCGATTTTTATGAAATTTGGTAGACATACTTTGGTTCCCGGGAAAGAAACATACAATATTTTTTATCTCGGAAAAGTAGTGTTCCCGCGGGATAATGTATTTTCGCGGGCGGAGCCGCGGGCATAAGCTAGTAGTAAATAATTTTTACCTTAGTGAGCACTGCAAATAAAATATTATACGGTATTGAGTGATCTCCTAAATTCTGGCCATTTTAAATACAGCGTGTATTCAAAACAAAAACAGAGCTTCAAGGAGCGTGATCGGAATTCGATACTCGTTCCAAAAATATTCCTACCATGTGATCTTAAAATTTGACCATAGTAAACCTCCTATAAAATAATTAATGTTGATTCATAACCACGTGGCCGATTTCTCGCGCCGGTCGTGTGACCTTTAAAGCCGGCACGGCGTTCGGCATTGCGAGTCTTCATTATATTTAGTGAGAGTTGCCAGGAAATATTAATCTCGTTACGTTGTGGGACAAACGAACGAACGACTCATTTTATATTATGTAAATTACGAACATTTTAATTATGAATACTGATATTACGAAATGTCAATATTATACCCTAAAGTTGGGTAAAATATAATAATATAATTCAGAAAAACACACCTGTATAATAGTAGGTATAGAGAAATATCTAAGACTAGCGTCCAAAAAATTTGATGCAAAATATTTCACTACCTAAATGGCTGCTTTATCAACACTTTTCCTGAAATATGTTCCTCCTATTCAGCTCCAAACCTTAAACTTCAATTGGAATATTAAAAATAACCATAAAAAGATATTCACCATAAACAAACTGAGCCATTTAAAATAAATGACCGGTGAAAATTTGTGGTAGAGATCTAATAAATCTCTATTTGTTCCAAAAGGTTCGACGCCTTAGAGGTATTAGTGCATAAATACAAAACTCTTCCAGATAATATATTTTAATGGTAGATGACACAAGATATAACATATTATATTATCCTCGTTCATCACACTCACAAATCATAACATCAGAGGATTCTCAAGTGTATTTTCCATGAAAAATTAAGTGTAAATGAAGTTGATTAATTTTGTATGTAAAAATTAAAAATTATGAAGCATAAGTAGATTAATTTGCCTTTTCAGGTTTTCCTAGTAATAGGGCAAGTGGCGGCTAAAGGACTCTTTTTTCTCCCATTTATATATCAATAATTAAGAATAACGGTGACATAATATTACGAGTATATACTGGGTGATATTATTTCCGCTTCGAGAAAAACAGTATCTTTATGGTTTTGTAAAATAGAATATAAATACAAAAATATTTGTGTTGAAGCTCAAGTATTTGAAAGTTGGAAAATCTTAAAAAGATTAATAAAAAAAAAATTCACGCGCCACATGCCGATGTACGATCTAATCACGTGCAACGTCATAGAGGTGAACAGGGGTCAATAGGGTGACAATTACAATATTTTTTTATTACACCGTTCCTATCGAAACGGAATTTTAATCATCCAGTATGTACAAAATAGTCACATAATTTAGAACACTACCTAAGTAATAAGGGAAAAACTTAATAAGCAATAATCGTAATCGTAACAATTGACCTCAAAAGCTAACTAAGCTTAAAAATGCCTCAAACTTCAAACCGCCTTCAGCTAAAGCCCATTTCTTTGGCAATTACAGCTAATTATTGTGTAATGTATATTATTTTATCCAACAGCGATCCCCAAAATTTAAATATTTCAGTCTTGTTTTGTCGTTTAAACGCTTCATAGACGGCGGAAGGACTCAGAAATTTTCATTATCCAGGGACCTCTTTTGAACTAAATCAGGCTCAAAACTCCAAACTTCGAAACAGAGTATTCCAACTTCTAATGAATTTGGGGAACATTATTTTTGACATTTACAAGAAGAATTTGCAAAAGATTATTTTTGACACAATAAGTACTCTACAAAGTAGGGATTTAAATATTTCTAGTAATAAATTCATCATAGATAATTAGGACGACAAACAGCAGGCCGAATCTTCCAAATAAATCAGTTTACAATTATAAGGGTTATCCTTGTACTATGGAATCTTAAAAACACAATCTGGCTTCAGTCTGGAGACTATATTTTTGACTATTTTGTCTCCAATAGCAAGCTAAATACTAAAAATACAATATTGTTACCCAAGCGACGCAAAATCATTTTCAGTCAAGTATCCTTTGCTTTTCTTGAAGGTCAGGCTTATGACCTTCAAGGTCAAGGTCAATAGCGGGCGTATCCTCACCAACATAATGCAACATACTCATTATAATAGTAAAATAAACATTACCATCAATATTCAATACGCTATAGCCCGAGAGCTACTACCAATTTTAGAGCAGGTATTCGAGGCATGCCAGGTTGCCCATACATGTACTATTTAGTCTGAGTCACATGATCCATTTCAGTAAATTTCTGTCCAAGGGCACCGAAAATTATGATCCAGGACTCATTCGATTCGGAATGACATCTAAAAACTTTAAGAAAAATTTCAAGAGGGGCTCGAAAAAATTGCAAAAGTTATAAACAACTAGCTTTTGCGCGCGGCTCGCCTGCGTAAATACATTATCCCATAGGAACACTACTTTGTCGGGATAAAAAATATCCTATATCCTTTTCCGGGATCCGAAGTATGACTATACCAAATATCATAAAAATCGGTTCAGCCGTTAAAGCGTGAAGAGGTAACAGACAGACAGACAGACACACTTTCGCATTTATAATATTATGTATTAGTATAGATTTAGTAAAGAAAACTATTAAAGATATCTGAATTAAAAAAAATATATCCTAAAAGAGGAAAATTCCTAAAAAAAAAACCCCCCTCCCGGAACCCTGTCACCAATATTTATAATTTTAATTTAGAGGTGAAATTAACACTAAAAGTGGACGGCGCGTGGGTCCGTACTATCGGTAAGCGCGGGATGCGCATCACCCGCTTCTAGCACTATTTTCACCTCTAAATTGAAACCTAATTTTATCTTTACGTGGACGACCCACGTCGACGAAAGATAAAATTATCCATAGTACCTAAAATTCCCAATATACATGTATAGCTTTCTATAAAGCTTCCATTTTTATATGGAGATCAATACTTGAAAATACATTTCTTGTTATGAAGTCAAATCCTAAAACTAAACTAAAAGCCAATTAGAGTAAGGAGCTCTCAAATACCGATAGCTTTCGTAGAGAACCATTCGCTTTACCTTCTATATAATCCGGTGTTGAAATGAAACGATACTGAAATTATTCAACTTTTATTCTTAATTTTAACATGAATTGTTAAGAAGTTATGAGTGCAACGAGCTGACGTATCGCATAATTGTTAGTACAGTGATACACTAAAGAGACTGATTAATTATGATCATGGCACAACAGACGACGACTTTAAAATTTTAATATTGTACCATGTCAGTCCTTAGTATTTCGTCGCAGTATCTTTATAGTAGAACTAGGTGATGCCCACGGGAACCGTATATGTCCCGCGATAAAAAGTACCCTATGTCATTCCCCATGGTCTACTTTACCATTTATAATATTAGTACGGATTTTCCGACCTTTGGTCACTTTTAATATGACTCTTTTGGTACTGAAGGCGGAGAGGCGCTTGAATGAGAAAATGTACATACTATATTATAATATACTAGATGTTAATACAAGTGCGTTATACTATCCTACAAATCAATTTCAATTAAATATTCTTTATCACGTATTTCTACTACTACTAACTATATTGCCAACGGCTTCGCCCGCGTGAAATTAGGTTTTAAACTTTCGTTTTCCACCTAGGAGCTGAATTTTAGAAAACGCTGAAATAATGACTTATTATTATTTTTCGTACCCAATTCATACGAAATATTATGCAAATATGTAATGACTAAAAAGTTTCATACACAAACTTTTATCCCCTATTTTAACACCCTCGGGGATTGAATTTTGAAAGATCCTTCCTTAGTGGATGCCTATGTCTTAAGAGAAATATGTGTGCAAAATTTAAAATTTGGTTTGGCCTGTACGTTGTTACATCAGTTAATCAGCTTATCCTTTTATATAAATAGATAGATGTCCGGTTCCCGAGGTGAATTTGTCGGTAGTTTATCTAGGCGATATTGGTTTGATAAGTAATTTCTGAACAAAAAAGTGATAATATATAAATTAAGTTTAACTTTATTGACCAATAACCAATTGACCAATTGTCTATTTGTTCCATAACTCGTATCTCATTGACCCCAAACTATATTTTTTTAAACCAGGTTCATTGCTGAATTGAAAAAATCATGTCGTGACTCTTTAATCGATTAGATGGATATTTTGGGGCTCTGCGGCAGATAAACTTAGTTTATCTAGACTTTATTAGACTCTTCAGAAACTGGGCATAGCTGGAGCTAGTATTTAAAACATACCATACATATTAATTTTGTTCGCTTTGCAGGAAAAAATCGTTCGAATGTTTTATAAAAAACTGTATCGTTTAAATTCTAAAGTAATATAAAAAAAATACCATAAAAATGTAATACTTATATATTTTTATTTAAAAAAGACTGTTGACATAGCTATGTATAGCAATGTAACTAGGTAAATAATATTGCAAAATTTATTGGAAAGGGAATAATATTTTTAATATGAACCTAGAACGTCCCGTAGGAAATTAGTTTTATGCTAGACCTAAATTGAATACTTTAGCTATATTTTATTTTACTTGTCGTCGAAATCATCAACATTGTTTCTTTTGTGCCGTTTATTATGGCCATAAGAGAGTTTCGGGAAGAGTGTAGTGCCCCAAAGGGAGATCTCCGACCGAGCGAGATGGTAGGCCGAAGCTCACTTGTAGTCATTTCAGCTGTTCACCGTAAAATTGTAAGAACCGCTAGATTGTAATTTGTAAAATAACTAAAAAAACTAACGAGATTGTAAAAATATGTCGAAAGATTCATTACTATATGTTTATAACCTAACAAAAAGTAATGTGTTAAATTATAGGCGGAATATTCGCGTCGGAAGTCTATAAACATTTTACAATTTCACTAGTTATATTACAATCTAACGGCTTTTACAATTTTACGGTGACATCTATAAGGTTCGGTAAAATCAATTACGGATATTTTGTTCATATGCAAATCTACTGCTTATGTAAAGACGTTTAGGCAGTAATTTTTTTTTCTTTGTATGGGCGAGTTTGCGTTTTGCGGAGTCACCCTTACATGAGATGGTTTTTTACTTTGAGTATGACAATTATTTTTTTGCATGGTAAACATCTTTATCATGTGCCCAAAGTATCCGTTATTGATTTTTGGAGACATTATATAGTGCCGATCTGAGAAAACTTCGATAGCGCGATTCAGGATGTGGCGCTATTTGGTCCTCCATCAAAAATGTACTTATGCATATATTAATAATATAACTCCCCCACCAATTTTCGGTGACGGTGGCCGGTTCCATTGAAAACAGGCCAGTTACGCAGGAGTAATTTTATAGTGCCCAAGTGTGTGCGCAGTAAACAAGAGCACTCTCTCTTCCTTTGCTCTCATAATCCAAAGAGGAGGATTATATGGATGGAGCTTAATTGTGGACACGCATATGATTACATTCACCATATTGTACTTGTAGTATTGCAATAAAATTGAGAGCTTACTATGTAGCTGTTTATATGTTCCTCTCTAAGTGACAGCAGTTAACAACCTCCGTGGTCTAGTGGTTAGAGCATCGGCACTCGACTCGAAGGTCGCGGGTTTGATTCCCGCATTGGAACAACAAAAAATGTTGTTTCCAAGTTTGGTTAGGACAATGCAGGCTGATCACCAGATTGTCTGATAATAAAGATGATCCATGCGTCGGATGGGCATGTAAAAAGTCGGACCTGGGTCTGATCTCTCATCAGTCGTGTCAGTTATCCGTCTCACTGGATTATGAGAGTAAAGGAAGAGAATGTGCTCCTATGTACTGCGCACAAATTTGGGCACTATAAAATTACTCCTGCGTAATTACTGCCCTGGTTTCAATGGAACCGGCCACCGTCACCGAGATCAGCGTGGGAGTTTTTTTTTTCCTATCTTCGTAGTTTTAAAGTTGTTTACCCCTGGTTTACCCTTACCCCTTTTCGTAGTTTGTAGTTTACCCCTGGTTTTCAAATACCCGCTGGTTTTCCCATGATAGCGAATGCGATAACACTAGTGCAGACGGTCAGAGGCATTAAGATTGAGGTCGATCATACAATCTTTACTACAATATCGCTGTAATTATTCAAGTGTGTCAAGATCACACATGGAGGTCTATATTTTTAGGGTTCTGTACTTCGAAAGGAAGAAACGGAATCCTTATAGGATCACTTTGTTGTCTGTTCGTCTGTCTATCAAACCCTTTTTCTCAGGAACGCGTGGTATCAAACTAGAATTTATATCAAATACTCAGGTCTATAACAACTTTAAGTTGTAACAAAATCAGTACAGATTTGTACAGAACCCTCAGTGCACGAGTCCGACTCGCAATTGGATGGTTTTTTTAAATGAAATGGACTAGGAAACGATCAAACGGATCGCCTGATGTTAAGCGTTTACCGCCGCCCATGGACAATCGTAACACTAGAGGAGTTACACTTGTAACTGGCCATACCCAAAGTATCTAACCAACGATCACTCCGTTCACTCGGCGAAACAATACGCAATCGTTATTTCACGCCGATTCTATGTGAGGCCGTAGTATTTATCAGGTCAAGCCGGTCCATTCATGCTGAAGCAAGGCTTTTCCATGTTTAATCTTTGCTGTAAACCTCTATATAGTGTTTGTAATTTGTCTATATCTATACCAATATAATAAAGAGGAAAAGTTTGTTTGATTGTTATTTTTATTTTGTTGAAATTGAAATTGACTATTTAAATTGTCTACTTTAAATACGAGAATTGAGGTTCAGGGCTTTATTTAAAAATACTTTATTCGGTGATACCCCACGAAGTAAAATGAAAACATATTTTTCATCCCCGCTTCACAAGTATGGAAAGCCATCCCTAAAATCTAAAAACATTATTATTTAAAGATGCCAAAATTGATATCTATATTATATTATAATAATAAATGTACTAAATTTTATCCACTTATATTCATAATTACTGCAGACGTTAGAAGGTCGGAAGGATAGAAAATAGACATACTATGGAAACAATAATATGAAACATATCTTAGAATCTATGTCCACCGGATTAGAAGGTATTTGTAAATAATAGGCAAGCGGACCAATTTTTTTATTGCAAAAATGAATAGTACTGTTAAAAATGAGTAACTTCTCAGAAGAAACAGTATATCAAAAGTCAACATTTTCAGAGCTACAGCGATTTGTAAACAAAAATTCGTAAGTCTCGTAAAAACGCTCCATACTAAAGTCTGGCCACGAGTGACGTCACTCTTGGGTTAAGGTGTATGAAGTATACGGCTGCAGGAACATATTTGTAAATATATTCGATATTTGTAACTTTCAGTTCATATTTACCATAATTAATGTTTTTGCATATATATGATGTAAGCAAATTAGTGATATAGGTTTTGTTTACTAATTTTGCAAAAAAAAAACATGTGTTTGAGCGTTTTTAGATGTAGGTATGTAATTACTATACTACACATAAAATATTTTTTTTTCTTTCATTTAACATGTAGTGATGCCTAAATATTTCTGAATATATTAATGAAACTAAATATTTCAGATGTAGACCGATCCCCTATTATGCATCATGAACTTTATATAATATTACTATTAGTTTCAGTAGAGTTAGTGATGCAAACGGATAGCGTTATAAGAAGTGCACATGTGGATCATAGATTATTACGAATGAATGCCTGAAAACAGTCTGATTTGTTTCAGTAATAAATAGTAGAGCAAGTTGGTTTGTGAAAAAATATTGAAAAATAATAAAAATTGGGTTTATGAGTGTTATGTCCATATATATTCTTAGTTATGGTATGCCATAAATCAATGCACCATGCCCAACAATCCGCATAAAATATTAAAAAAATGGGTAATATTGTGGCAAAGTTTTTGTAAAAGATTTATAAAAATAACGTTAAATTTGAGGATTTATCGAGTTTGCAATTGAATGTTTATTGTTAATAGTTATTTTTAATTTCATAATAGAAACAATTCATACATACTTACCCAAAAAATGTGACGAGAAATCGTCCTTAACATTAAATATTAACATTGTCTAACACAACACAACACTCACTAATTTAATTTTTATTCTTTAATAATTATTCATAATTAATAAATTAATTGTTCACTTATTCATAAATGTTCGAATAATATTCCGATAGTAATAACGCACGGGAGAGGCGTGCGTCGACGTAGAGCGCGCGTCGTCGAGTCGCCTGAAAAGCTGAAAGCTCCCAAACTTTCTGCGAGCTTAATCTTATCTATAATTATGTTCACGCAACGATTTTTATGGAAATATATACGATGATATAATGTGTTCAATATGCAAACAGACGTGAAATATTGGTTTGAGAAATTGTACAACGTGATGTTTGGACGTTTACGTTTTTGCATTTGTGTTATCTGACATTATACCGAGACGCGACGCATCGCGCAATTTTTAAGATAGCGATTCAGAATTTCATTATTTACTATTGACAACCTCCGAGGCTCAGTGGTTGAGCGTGTTGGTACTCAAGCAGGGGGACGCGGGCTCGAATCCCGCCGAAGGACCAAAAAGATTTTCCGCGTTCCTGGGTCATGGATTTGTATGAAATATGTGTATAATTTAATAAAATTCTTATATGTGTGTTACGTAAAAAAATTAAAATATATATTTCCCTTTTCTGGTACCCGTAACACAAGTTCTTCTAGAACTTACCACGGGACCAGATTACGTGGTGTGAAGCGTTATATATTATATTATTACTATACAAAAACAAATAATTATCATTGAAATAGATCGAATTGAGCTTGGTTTCGTTGGTGTATATTTTTGTGCAGTGAATTTCGAGTTGCTACTTATCTCAAAACTTTTTAAGCCGCCACGTCTCTTTGTAAGATGAAACATGACGTATGTTCTTTATTGTTTTCACTATTGTCACTTGCCTACATACGACTAGTACAAACTGTTTCGGCCGAAACTCCAACTTGGAAAGACGGAGTAAGTAGCAGTCGCGAAGAGCCAGTCCTTCATAAGAAGCTTAGGATTAAACATGTATACGATATATAGGGATAGGATAGAATAGGATGAGAGCCTTCAAAAGATAAATGGTAAACGAAGCCGATAGGAATGGAGTAATAGGAACACCACGCCAATGGCAAGTAGGTACTATACCTAATATTAAAACTAAAATTAAATCTTAAATTACAGCGCCAAAGCGTGTAGCAGAAATTTTATGTTTTCATATTTATTCAATAAAGAAATTTTTATTGTACCTAACTAGTTAATAATAATTAAGCTATTAAGTATTAATTGGTCTGAATACTTGAAGTTACATACTTTGGAGTACATTTTAAGCGGTCATGTTAAGTCGCGTGACCAAAGAATCTTTGTAGGTTAACGAGAACTGCCGAAGTTCCTTTATAATAATATTCACTTGCACAGTTATTATAAACTTAACAAAAATAATAATGAAAACTCAAATATTTATTTTCAATCTATTTAATTCTTTGTGTTTAGAATAAAATAATATAATCATATCAATAAATTTTGTGATAACACACCAGTGGCGTGGGGTTCCTATAATTCCGTTCCGGTATATATGTCACCGTAAAACTGTAAAAACCGTTACATTGTAATAAAACAGGGAAATTGTAAAATGTTGATAGACTTCCGACACGAATATGCTGCCTATAATTTAACACTTTATTTTTCGTTAGATTATAAATATATAGTTTTAAATTTTTTAACATATTTTTACAATCTCGTTAGTTATTTTACAATCTAACGGTTTTTATAATTTTACGGTGACATATACATATCTTTGGGTACAGTTTGCGAGAGTTCTGCGGAGGAGTATGATATTTGACACAGTTAAATTTATGTGGAGGAAGTTATACAGTCTAAATTCATTGTAAGAGTTCGAATGTCAAGTTGCACCACGCTGCACAACGCATGAAGCAGTTTAGCGAATGAAGATCAATTTTGAATAGCTATCTTAAAAATGCAGGGCCACCTCGCGTAGCGTCAACCACTAACATAAACAGAAAAATATGTAGGTTTTTTGGGATAAATAAATTAAACTAAATTTCTAATTATCTCACATTTAATAACCTAACCTAACCAAGAGCATGTCAGGACATGTCTAAGGAGGGTTCCGTAAACTATTAAGTTTACTATACACTATAGTACACTATAAAATTTTAAATGTATGATAAATTAATTATAATATTATTAAGTAATAATATGTATTATTTCTTTATTATTTTGAATGTTGATTAATAATCAAAATATATAGTGAATACTGAATATACTACCAGATGTAGAGATGTGATAAACGGCTTAAAATTAAAAGTTAACTTATCCGTTATTAAATATTCAAAAGCAACTTTTTTTAACTGCTTAGTTGCTTATTTGCTTATCTACTTATTGCCACTTATAAGTTATAATGTTTTTTGCGCTTATGTTACGTTTTTCGATCGCTTAAACTGATTTAAATTAACTTTCCTTCGTAATTTGCAGGCTTAGGACTGTCTGAAATCTGAATAATCTATATCTATACATATCTTCTATACATCTATATCTTCTATACATCTATACAGATAAATAAAATTGAAGTGTCTGTTTGTAATTTTAAATTAACAGCTTTTCACTTAATGCATATGAAAGTATATTTGGTGCTTACAATGAAATATCAATTTTTAAAATTTTTGTCTGTCCGTCTGTCTGTCTGTCGGTCTGTCTGTCTGTTTGTTCCGGCTAATCTTCGAAACGGCTGGACCGATTTTCGCGGGACTTTCACTGGCAGATAGCTTATGTTATAAGGTCTAACATAGGCTACTTTTATTTTAGGGTTCCGTTTAAAAAAATAGAGTTCCGTTTCAGTTAGTTCTATGCAAACGAAGTTGCGGGAATCAGCTAGTTATTAATATAATAATATGAACTCATAAAAATGTTTTATGAGTTCATATTATTATATATATTTGTTGATAATATGCATTAATCTTAAATGTTGCTTATCATTAGTAATAGGTGATTTATAGGATAACAAACATTACACATCACCACTTTTTCCACCTCATTTCTTTCAAAGTAGTTCCATAAATTACTGTTCCAATTCACGTCGTTTAGTCGTCATCTTACGACAAAAACTTAATAAACCTAATACTAAAACACTACACGAAAAGTTTATATTACGTCCATATGGACCATTATTATATTTATTATTTACATTAAAAGTTCACGGTAAGCCACCAAAACACCACTATTACGATTAAAATACGAATTATTGCGTAACGTAATATAACGTGTTTTCGTCAACCCGCAAAGCGCAACTAACAAAAAGTGAATAAACACGAAAAAGCATATTAGTTATAAGTACAAAAAATAAGCCGTTTAAATAAGTGATGAGCTACATTAACCTGTTGAATGACAAGGCTCAAAATCGACTGAATTTCAGAAGTGTCATGGCGTTGACAGCCCGCTTAAAGTTTTGCTGTCGGACATTATATTACAGACATAAATAAACAAAACTTTGTAATTATATCTTGTGAATCATAGATCACGATAATATTACATAAATGTACAGTAAAATTAACAACTATAAAGCATATCTAAAAACATACCTTTAATTGTAGACTCCAAATAATTTTCAGCTCCAAATAATTTTTCAACGAATCTTTATTTCATCACTTAATTACACTACACAGACATTCACTAACACTTAACTAATATTTAAAACATAAACCGTACACTATCAACATACGATCACATAAATTATTCAGTTCAAAACACAATAATGACTTCTCAAATTTAAAATAAACATCCACTCGAAAAACCATAACAAAAACACTCCGCCGTTGGCGACATATTTTGTAAACAACGCGTGAAGGTCACCTGTATTATGAAACGCGTACGCCGTACGCGATGATAATGGCAGGTACCAAGGTATTATTGAGAGGTGTATAGTAACGAAAAGTGTATCCGTATGTATTCGTTACATTAACATTAGTACTCGTTACTATTGTAATTTGTATAATATATTATCCTATGTTATGTTGCTAACGATAATTACGCTGTCTGTGGACCGATTTTCAAAATTATTTTTTTGATGTAAAGGGTATAATCCCAAGTAGGTCCAGTTTTCAAAAATATGGTGACCTGATGATGGGATCCATGAGAAATCGAGGGAACTCCTCGAGATTTATATGGACACATATAATGATGTAGACTTTTCATGAAATAACACAAGCATATGCTACCAAAAAATAAGATTTCGCACCAAGGTATACCCTGGATCCAAAAGCACTGAACAGAACTTCTCAGTCTTTAAAGATGCGCGTTTGGAAATTTTGACATTGTTCAAAGAACTGCAAGCATATGCCACTATGTAACTTACATTAATCATCATCATCTTATTTACACTGTCTGTTTATTCCGGCTAATATCTGAAATGGCTGACCGATTTTCACGGGATTTGTTGACTCGATGGCAGATAGGATATAATGTGTAGGCTACTTTTATTTTAGGGTTCCGTTTAAGAAAAGGTATTCCGTTTCCGTTAGTTTTATACAAATGTAGTTGCAGGCAGTTTAATAATATATAAATACAAAATTTTATGTACAGAAATTGATAAGTATCTAAATAAAAAAAGTTTATATTCAGTGGTATATTATGGTTACTGAGTTAATCACATTTTTATTTTAGAACATATTAACGTTAATTAAAATATTATGGAATTTATTTATATATATATATATATATATATATATATATATATATATATATATATATATATATATATATATATATATATATATATTTAAAATTATAGACTTCTTAAAAATATATCTTTTAACCCTTGGCATGCCTGGTGGGTCTGTCAGACCCACACCAACGCGTGGTCCGTTGTAGTTCCTTCAAATTTGAATTGCGCACCTTACCGTTCTCAGTAGCTTACTGTTACTAACCGCGGAATGTTTTCCGCCTGCTTCCCCAGTTCGCAGCTAGCTAGGAGCGTAGAAAAACGTGCGTAAAGTGCGCGCGGGTCCCATAGACCCCACCAGGCATACGACGTGACATTATTATGTTAGTATTGATTTCTTTTTTTTTCTTATGTTAATTGGTATTTGTGTGTTAAAAGGTTATAGTTTTTACATATTTCAGATTCAACATAAATAAACGTTTACCAGACGAGGGCATAGCCAGATTTTTACTCTAAGTAAGAGCTGAATGAGGTAGATGAAATTGTATTTAACTCAAGTGGAGAGAGTTTGACATTGCATTGGAGAATGATGAAGAATCTGATTCTGAGATGGAACATAATGATAAGATCGCAAAACCCAGTACATTTATGAGACTTGTACTAGCCATATTTGTCTTGACCATTCAATTTTTCAATATAAAAAGTGTTATCAAACTAAAGCTCTAGAAGATAATATACAAGTGATGCAGACTAATATTTTGTTTGCTACATTTAGGTATATTATATAAGTGTCTTACACTTTATGGAAGTCTGATAAAGATATCTTTATTTTTAACACTTATTATTATGTTACCAAAGTTATAATATCTAAATTTTGTTCCAAAATATGATTGTTGTTTAATTTAAAAAATATAAATAAAGTTGGTTTATTCCTGATATGATTTGATTTATTATCGTTTGTTTTCCTTTTAAGCATACGTTTTAACGCCTTAAATCAGTGGCGCGCTAGTAATGGTTGCAAGCGCACGCGTTTTGTGATTTAGATTGCGTAATTAGTATCGCAACCTTATTATATCCACAAAAACTTAATATTTGTGCATTATATACCTATCGTTATATAATAATATACCTTTGTTGTTGTGACAATGGACGATGACACTCTGTTTAGTGACTCAAGTGGAAATAATGTTAATATATTACATGAAACTGTAATACTAGACCGTGAGCAACTAGTTTTAGATATTCAGGAGACTGAATAATCTAGACCGAAGAAGAGAATGATGCAAGAAAGCGAACAAGTAGAAGAATATGATTCCTTTACGACAATAGTAAGGAAAACTAGTCGTAAACGAGCTAAACAATCTGAAGAAATAGAAATTAATTCAGAAAAAGAAATATTCGCAGTTTCAATTACATCTAAAGAGATTTTGCCAAAAGTTTGGTATGGCCAAACTTTTTCGATCCGAAAATATACAGAAAATTTTGAAAATTGTTTACAAAAGCCCGTTCAGGGTTTTTGTTTATTTTGAAAATCGAGAAGAATGTGAAAAACTTATAAGCTGCCAAAAATCTGAGAGTTTGGGTTACAAATGCCAGATATTTGATGAAATTAACGTATCGTATGGCCTAGTGAAACATGTTGACTTAGACATAGATGAGAAAGAAGCACTAGAAAGTTTGAAATGTGAATTTGAGATTGTAGCTGTAAAAAGATTAAAGCGATTAGCAGAAGAAGGGAAATGGATTGATAGTGAGACTATTCGTTTGAGTATCAAAGGTTCCACTTTGCCTCCGTATGTTTTTGGATACGGGTGTAGGTTTAAAGTGGAGCCCTATATATTTCCAGTCAGCCAATGTTCAAGCTGCTGGAGATTTGGACATTTATCTCGTGCCTGTCCTGTCAGAAAATCTGTCTGCCCTAAATGTAGTAAGAATCACCGTAACTGTAATACTGATATGTTAAAATGTGTAAATTGCAAAGGCCCACACATGGCTTTGTATAAACAATGTCCTGTCTTTTTGAAAGAAAAGGAAATTAGAAACATTATGTGTATCGAAAACTGTACCTACAGAAAAGCCTTATCACTTTATTTGGAAGATAAGAAAGATAAGATTGAAAATCAAAAGCAAAAAATAAATATAGTAGACATAAATCAAGACAGATTCCAGAATCGCTACCAGGACGAAAACACGAACGAGGGAAAAAAACATATAAAAGTATTTTTTTGACAAGACCAACTACTGATGAAGACGATAATCAAATGATTCTGGAGTCAAACAATGCTGTTGATGAAATGGAAAATATGATCCAGGATGCATTGGAAACTACACCAACACCTGAATCAAAAAAGAAGAAAAAGAAAATAAAACAGAAGTCAAAAAATAACCTACAATGCGGTGAGAGAGATGATTCTGAAGAATATATGGATACGCAAAATTTAGATAACGGAGCGAAGGAGAATGATGATGAAGCTAATAGTACAAAATTTAAACTTAGTCAATATTTGAAAAAGGTGGTGAACATTTTTGAATCGGAGAAAAGTTTCGAAGAGAAAATGATGTCGTTAGTTTCTTTAATTATACAAGCTGTCATAAAATATATACTTAGATTATATAAAAAAGAGGATATACTAAACATAGTCATCACTTCTTTAAGTGGTGACTCGTATTCATAAGTTGATCCGGCCCGATTTGTACCAACAATACACTCTTTGAACATTTTTCAATGGAACTCACGTAGTTTAAAACCTAAGTCGTTTAATTTTGACCTTCTACTAACCCAAGAAAAAATTCATTTGGCTATTATTTCCGAAACATGGTTAATTAGTGGAACGAACCTGCATTTTTCGGGGTACAATATATTTAGAAAAGATAGAAGTGACGGTTATGGAGGTATTGCTGTAATTACTCATAAATTCATTAGTGCACAGGTTGTTGACGTTACTCATCAAAATCCAGGTATGGAAATTTTATGTATAAAATTATTAAACTGTGGTAGCCTAAAATACATAATTTCGGTCTATTGTCCCCCATCCATTACAACTACGCAAACGGATTGGGATTTGTTATTTCAATTATTTCCTAATAATTGTTTGATTGGTGGCGACTTTAATGCTCACCACTCGGATTGGTCAAATCGAAACGACAATATATGTAATGACAATATATAGATGGGTCCATGATTCAGCGCTAGAATATAATTTTATATCACTTAATACAGGCCAACCAACTAGAATAAAATTAGTAAATAATGTCTTATTACAAAGTTCTTCGCCTGATATCTCGTTTGCATCAGCTGATTTAGCAACTGACTTTGAATGGGTAGTAACAAACGAGAATTTAGGTAGTGACCATTGTTTAATAAAAATTAAATTCAAATACTACGAAGCATATTCTAATTCAAAGATAAAACGAAATTTTAAGTTAGCTAATTGGAGCCTATATAGTAATTATTTTGATAAAATTTCATGTCCTGAGCAGTTGTTTATTCAAGAATGTTATGATTTTTTACTTTATAACATATTAAAAGCGGCTGACGAGTATATTCCTACTTATAAAATTTACTTTAAACCGATTAAAATTTTAAGCCAAAACCATACTGGAGCCCTATGTTATCTAAATCGATCGCGGAATGCAGACTAGCATTGGTAAAATTTAGGAAAAATCCCACCCCTAGAAACCTACATAATATTTTAAAAGAAAAAACGGCAAAATCTAAATTAGAAATTAGACGCGCAAAAACACTTAGCTGGCAGAAAATGTGTAACAGTATTGATGAACTAACTTCGATGACAGACATGTGGAAACGTTTAAGATGGATGAAAGGTTACAAAACATAAAATTGTGAAATTTCAAAGGAAAATAAAAGTCAATTGTTACGTAGTTTAACGCCAGATTACGTCACCTGTTCTATGCCTACATACAATTCGTCGAATAATATATTAGAAACTGAATTTTCTATGCACGAAATGTGTCGTTGTATTAAAAAACGGGATACAGCCCCCGGCGAAGATGGGATTACATATGGTGAATCATGCCAAAAAAGGCCAAAAGATTTTTACTATCTATATATAATAGAATATTAGATGATAGTTATAATATTCCACTGCAATGGAAAAATATTACTATAGTACCTATACCTAAACTTAGTTCATCTCATTCAATATTAAAACTTAGGCCGATATCATTAATGTCTTGCTGTTGCAAAATTTTACATAATATGCTAAACAAAAGAATTGAATGGTTTGTAGAAAAAAACAACTTGTTATCTCCATTGACTACGGGTTTCCGTAGCGGGCAGTCGTCTTTAGACTGCTTAGTGCGTATTGTATCGCATATTCAGCTGGGCATTACAAACAATGTACCTACTATTGCATGTTTTATTGACATAGAAAATGCCTATAATAATATTTCAATAGAAAAAACTATATTTTTTATGTAACAGGTGTCTCAAAATAGATGATAAACAAGGCCCTATTTGTAGATATACTAGTAGAGGTTTAGCACAAGGGGACCCTATTTATCCCCTTTTATTTAATATAAGTACTGCAGAAATTTGTAAAATAATTAACTTTGTATACTGCTGCCAATATGCGGATGATTTTGTATTCTATGTAAGTGATAAAAGTTTACCTACCTGTGTCAGACACATACAAAATGCGCTCAGTTTATTAGTAAATGTATTGGATGAAATAGGTTTAACTATATCAACCTACAAGTCCAAATTTTGTGTTTTTAGTCGGGGTCGACGAAGACGACCTGTTTCTATTAAAATTAATGACTTTGAAATCGAACGTGTGTAAGAATATAAGTATTTAGGTATATGGTGAGATAACTCTTTGCGTTGGGGAAAACACGTGAATGAAACAGTAGCCAAAACTCAAAGATTCTTAAATATTCTTAAGGTCTTGAGGGGATCTGGATGGGGTGCACACCCAGAGCACCTACGTAGGTTGTACATATCGCTGATTCGAAGTAGATTAGATTACGCTTCTTATCTATACGACAGTAGTGCAAAATCACACCTTAATAAAATAGATGTTGTACAAAATCAAGCCTTACGCATTATTGGTGGGTTCATTAGAAGCACACCAATACATACAATGGAATCAGAGTTATGCGTGCCTCCGTTACACATCAGGAGAATGTACCTCGGTTACAAATATTGTTCTAAAATAAGAGCATGGGCTAATAATTAATCTACTAAATGTATTAGTAATTTATATTCAGTATGTCAATCTAGTAACTTTTGGGCTAACAAAAAAATCCCATTACTGGTTTCGTGCTACGAAAAGACGCTAAATGAGGAGATTTATTCGTCGTCGGTTTTGGATATGTTTCGTTTGAAAACATGGATCACTAATATTGATGTTGAAAATATAATTAAAACAAATTTAGACTGTGTACAGATGGCTAAAAAAGACTATAAAATTGATTCGTTAAAATATGAAACTTTAAAAGAATTAAATGAAAAATATACAAATTATTATTTTATTTTTACTGACGGTTCAAAGAGTGGTACTGATCGAGGGGCAGCATTTTACGATCCTAATACTGTTAGTAACGCAGATGGATTATATTTGTTTAATAACTGCTTTAAAATTAATTCTAATATTTCAATAATGTCTGTGGAACTTATTGGAATTTCTAAAGCTCTTAATTATATAGATTACGTCAGGCATGATAAATTTGTAATATGTAGTGACAGCAAAAGTTGTCTTCAGCATATCTCTCGATGCGCTTCTGGCAGGAGGGGTGTATCGATAGCATATGACATCTTATCGCAGTTAATTGATCTCCTTGAACGTAACATAGAAATAAAAAATTAATGGGTTCCATCCCACATAGGTTTAATAGGTAATGAGAGGGCTGACTTTTTAGCAAAAAAAGCTTTATTACACGGGTCAGAACATACAATTTATCCAAATTATTCAGAACTGCTTCCAAAATATAGATTGGAATGTTATAGTTATTGGAAAGAGTATTTTAACCAACGTTCTATGGAAAAAGGTATCTGGTACAAATGTATTCAAAGTGAACCCCCTCATGTACCCTGGTTTCACGCACAAGTATTGTAACTGCACATAGATTGAGAACGGGTCATATGCCGCTCAACAAATTTGCCTTTTTAATGAAAAAGGTAGACTCGCCTAACTGTGACACTTGTGGAGCAGTGGAGGATGTACATCATCTTCTAATAGAATGCACGCGTTTCCAACAAGAAAGACACGCGCTAATAGTGTACCTAAAACTGAACCAATATGATGTTGGATTATTTAATAAATTATTAGCAGAACCTACGTCCGACACAGCAAAACAATTGTTTATGGCGGTGAGTCACTATTTTAGAATTAGGAACTAGATGTTTGTTTAATTAACAGGACCGACATGTAATTTTTTATAAAGGTCCTTAAACAAAAAGAATAAAAAAAAAAACGCCTTAAATCACTTTACATAACACAATTTACATAAAAAAATCTATTTGAAAATCTGGGTCTGACAGACCCACCAGGCATGGCGTGTAACTTTTGCCCACCAGGCATGCCAAGGGTTATAGTTTAAAAATGCTAGGGGGGGGGGACCAACTTACAAACTACTTTGGAGGCCGATTACTCGAAAATGGTCAACTTTATAAAAAAGTAACCTATCAAACATTGCCTTTATTTTAAAAGACCTATTCTACGACACCCCACACGATGGGTTAGAGTGAAAAAATATTTTTCATCCCCGCTTCACATGTATGGAGAGCCACCCCTAAAATATAAAATTATTATTTTTTTATGACCCCAAACTGTGATCTATACACCATCTATAACTACACCAAATCTCATCAACTTATATTCATAATTACAGGAGCTAGAGGCGCGGACAGACAGACAGACAGACAGACAGACAGACAGACGGACAGAGCGAAACTATAAGGGTTCCTTAAGTATTACGGAACCCTAATAAAATAAAGACTTCATAGAAATATTTTCAAAATCACCTTACCTGTTTAAAAATTTGATACTAACTCTCAATTAGAACGCTTCTTTTTATTTATTTTAGGGCTGTCACAAAATTTTTAAGCAGTTTAAATGGATTTCGTAGTACGTGATAATTTATAATAATATTCTCTTTTTAACTTTAGTTGAAAATGGTAACGAAGCACTGTGTATTTTTTGTCCAAAAAATTGGCCATGCCTTTTTTTTTGGAAATCTCATACAGAAATGTTATGTAAATAATTTATTAGTATTTACATGCATTAATATCTTATTATGAACAATAAAAAAACACTTTTTATTTTTTTTTCAATAAAATTAAAAATTGCCATAACTTTTTAAATATTTACTTAATTGTCTTCTTGAGTATTCTGATCGACAATAATCAAAAACCACACAATTTAACCTAATTTACATATTTCTTAAATAAGTTTTTAAAGATTTATTTACGATTTATGTTTTTTTTTCTTTAATTTTTTATGAACGTATTTCTAAATATTTGGATTTTATTTTTATACAGAATTGTTACTTAAATGTACCAGAATTTGTGTAAAAAAAATTAGCTCCAAATAATAAAGGGCACTGAAGTTAGAGGCTTCTAAAGTTTTCTATGGTAACTATGGTTTTAGGGTTGTCAATATTTCTATACCAAATTTATTTATTCATTTGAACTTTGTTTTTTTTTATTCCTGACTAATACTTAAACAGAAGGTTAGAGAAACTGCATTGAGTCACTAAAGTGACTCGATAAATCGAGAAAATATTTTATTAATGCCGTGAAATATTTTTGAGCAGAAACAAAAAAACGATTACTTTTTATTGCAGTTTTCATATTAATTTGACATGTCAATCCTACAATACTGACTTGGATTTTTTTTAACAAATTAATACTTTTCTAATGTACACATGGTGACACATTTAAAATCTTTTATATATTTCCGGTATAAAATGGTCTCATATAGGTTTAATTATAACCGGAAATCTATTGTTTAATAGGTAGCCGGTGCAGACCGGGTCCGGTTTCGGATTTTATTACCTGGTTTTAGCTGTAACCTAACGAACCCCTTCCCTGCACCACATATTACCTTTCATTGTATTTTAAATAGAATGCCCGTCCGTCTGTTTGTTTTGCTTTTGACTAATTTTGAAATGGTTGCATGTATTTTTAACCGTGACTTTCACTGGCAGACCGAATTATCAGCATATTTGTTGTAGAAATATTAGGTATTTACAACGCCGGATAATAATTTGTATACAAAATATTAAAAATTATCAGACTTACATTGAATTTAAAATAAATCTTTAGTATTAAAAAAAAAGGGATATAATTAATCGAGCGAACAAAAAATAAGTTGGCGGCTGCACGTGAGCATACTCTATTAATGAATTTGGCAGCAAATTAATATGTTGGCGACTAAACTACTAAACTGGCGAAATCACTCAGGTGACAAAAAATTCAAAAGTCGGCAGATAAAAAGAGGCGAAATTTAATCCAAATTAGCACCGACATTTATAAGTTGGTGACTTAATTTCCGAGTTGGTGACCATTATACCATATAAGCAGCTATAAAACCAGATTTGGTCGATAAATTAATGGCTGCTAAAAATCCAATTTGCAGGCTACGGAAAATCCTAGTACCCAACGGATACTGTTGGAGTATGTTTTTCCTTTGCATGGGTGTCATTTTCTAGGTGTCTGGGGGTGCAGAATAATATGAAAATAAAATCTGTTTTGTAATTCCACAATGGCCTACATTTTTGTTATTAAAATTAATAAGGTTCCGATTACAAAATTGTCTTCCAATTTCATTTTCCAAAATGCAGAATATCCAATCTTCGTAAAATGAATATAAATACTAAATTAAAAGATCTTGGGGATGCTGATTAGGATTGATGATTATTATTACAGTATGTTATGTAGTTCAAGGTACCAGCTATGTATGGAAATTTTTCAAAATTCAGGATTCATGAATTTTTCTGCTATTCATGAAGAAAATATGCAATTTCCAGGTTTATTACGGGGAGGAAATTTTCATTATTTTTCCAGTAGGAAGCACCGTTTCTGAGATAGAAGCGATTATAGAAAAAAACGTAAATGCTGTACATTGAGATACGAGAGATGTATAAATCTATATAGAAATGTTGGAAAATTCCGGATTTTCGAAAATTTTTCTCTCCCATCATGAGGGAAATATGACGTTGCGGGGTTTCTAAGGGGGCCGAAATTTTCATTATTTTTTCAATAGGATGCACCGTTTCCGAGATAGAATCAATTTTATAAAAAAAAAACGTAAATGCTGTACATTGAGATACGAGAGATTTATAAATCTATATAGAAATGTTGGAAAATTCCGGATTTTCGAAATTTTTTTTCTCCCATCATGAGGGAAATATGATGTTGCGGGGTTCCTAAGGGGGCCGAAATTTTCATTATTTTTTCAATAGGATGCACCGTTTCCGAGATAGAATCAATTTTATAAAAAAAAAACGTAAATGCTGTACATTGAGATACGAGAGATTTATAAATCTATATAGAAATGTTGGAAAATTCCGGATTTTCGAAATTTTTTTTCTCCCATCATGAGGGAAATATGATGTTGCGGGGTTCCTAAGGGGGGCGAAATTTTCATTATTTTTTCAATAGGATGCACCGTTTCCGAGATAGAATCAATTTTATAACAAAAACGTAAATGCTGTACATTGAGATACGAGAGATGTGTAAATCTATATAGAAATGTTGGAAAATTCCGGATTTTCGAAAATTTTTTTCTCCCATCATGAGGGGAATATGATGTTGCGGGGTTCCTAAGGGGGGCGAAATTTTCATTATTTTTTCAATAGGATGCACCGTTTCCGAGATAGAATCAATTTTATAAAAAAAAATGTAAATGCTGTACATTTGAGATACGAGAGATGTATAAATCTATAGAAATGTTGGAAAATTCCGGATTTTCGAAATTTTTTTTCTTCCATCATGAGGAAAATATGATGTTGCGGGGTTCCTAAGGGGGACGAAATTTTCATTATTTTTTCAATAGGATGCACCGTTTCCGAGATAGAATCAATTTTATAAAAAAAACGTAAATGCTGTACATTGAGATACGAGAGATGTGTAAATCTATATAGAAATGTTGGAAAATTCCGGATTTTCGAAATTTTTTTTCTCCCATCATGAGGAAAATATGATGTTGCGGGGTTCCTAAGGGGGACGAAATTTTCATTATTTTTTCAATAGGATGCACCGTTTCCGAGATAGAATCAATTTTATAAAAAAAAATGTAAATGCTGTACATTTGAGATACGAGAGATGTACAAATCTATAGAAATGTTGGAAAATTCCGGATTTTCGAAATTTTTTTTCTTCCATCATGAGGAAAATATGATGTTGCGGGGTTCCTAAGGGGGACGAAATTTTCATTATTTTTTCAATAGGATGCACCGTTTCCGAGATAGAATCAATTTTATAAAAAAAACGTAAATGCTGTACATTGAGATACGAGAGATGTGTAAATCTATATAGAAATGTTGGAAAATTCCGGATTTTCGAAATTTTTTTTCTCCCATCATGAGGGGAATATGATGTTGCGGGGTTCCTAAGGGGGACGAAATTTTCATTATTTTTTCAATAGGATGCACCGTTTCCGAGATAGAATCAATTTTATAAAAAAAAATGTAAATGCTGCACATTGAGATATTACGAATGTATAAAGCTATAGAAATGTTGGAAAATTCCATATTTTCAAATTTCTTTTTCTCCCATCATAAAGAAAATATGAGGTTGCGGGGTTACTAAGGAAATTTAAAATGGATGACTTTTTTGTTATCAGCACCCCCAGAAACCAATAAAAGGACACCCATATTATTTTTATAAAATTAAGTATGTCCGCCATATTGGAATTTCAAAACGAATGTCATTTTCGTAATCCAGCACCCCCAAAAACCTTATAAACGACACCCATATCAATTTTACGAAAAATAAATATCAGCCATTTTTAAATTTCAAAATTAATCTACACAATATCTACATCCCCCTAAAACCGAGAAAAATTAAAAATTGGATATTTTGTATGCTCCTTTATGTTTTTTTATGTATCCTCGTTTTGCTGCTTGTATGTTTAGTGAGTTACCTACATCAGGGAAAATATATGTGCCTATTTTTAAATTAAATGTGCACTCACAAATTGTCGCCAAAATTCAGTGGTATTATTTAGTCACCAGATTTGTAATTTTTTTTTGTTCCTTACATTCTTTCGCCAACTTGGTAATTTAGTATTCAATATTCGGTATTTTCACATCCAAAATTTAATTGTTTTGTAGCAAGTAAATACATGCCTAAAAAAATAAGTGTCTGTTTCTGATACCAAAACGATCAAATTAAGAAGGTGCAGAGAAATTGAATGTCACGCGAGCGAAGCCGCGCGCAACTGCTAGGTAATTGAATAAAACTTTGTTTTCACTTGAAATTCCTGAAATATTACTCTACCAAACACACAGTGTTTCGACTAGTACATGCGAACAAGACAATATATTTTTTACTTATTTATATTATTTATGTATATTCAAGGCATGTTAGATTTTTTATGCTGAAATAAATCTGAACACTTAAATATTTAGATCGATACTTCTTACAAATATGGAACACGGCGGAGGTACATCATATAATATGCAGTATAATAAACATAAATAACCAAAAACAGAAAGGTTCAAACCAAATAGTGACCTTGAGCTTCTCAGTATCTCACTGACTTCAATATAAGAGTGCAACAGCAGTGAAGCAAAAGGGAGCAAAGGTATAACGCGAAGAAAATGTAAACTATGGATAACATAATGAATTTCCACGCGGGCGGAGTCGCGGGCAGCAGCTAGTAAGTAAAAAAGACTATTACTATTAATTGTTTTGTTGAAGTTACGAACTTCATTAGAAAAATGAGCATATAAAAACCTACTTCAAATATTCAACTATGCGGTGACAACCCTATCCAAAATAATATAAAATTGAATAACTCCGATGCCCCGCCTCATTTGGATCCCATTTTTTTTTTGGGTTATAAGTATCAATAAAAAGAATATTTCAGTCTTAGTTTCAAATCCAAATATGAAACGGCATGGCGTTAAAAAAATTAAAACATAAATTTACAAAATCAGTCATAAATACGTTATCTTGAACAAATAAAGCCTGGATGTTTTTCGCTATCGTAGGGCTTTTAAGACACTATTTAGACCAATTAATAAAATCTTAAAAGAATATCAAACTTTTGAACTATAACTGTTTCTATGTTTTTTCTGGAAATCATAGAAAAAATTTTCAAGTACTAATTTGCATTCTTCTATATGAAATGGGCAGTCGGGTGTTCTCGTCCTGCATTTATAATCACAAATCCTATAAAATTAAGTAATAAAAACGGCATGGCCAATTTTTTGGACAAAAAATACACTGTGCGAAGCTTGAAGATATTTTTACATTTTACTCAACATCGATAAAATTTCAGCGATAAATTACATACTTTGAGCTACCATACCAAAGACCCACAGAAAGGCAGGCACTAGACAGACAAACATATTACAGACAACGGACCGATGACAGGTATGTCAAACTTATACTTTTTGTTGCGCATAAAAATAAATTGTGACAACCCTATTTTATACTTGGCTGATTAATTTTACAAGGCGTGGAGGTGGCGAAATATATTTGAGTGTTCTCTTTAGATAAGAACGTAAAATATTTCCTAACTTAGGTACACATAATTGGTTAACCGAAGTATAAAACTTTTCTTTTTAATAAAATAACTTGATAAATCAATAAAAGATAAAAATGTTATGAAAAAACATCAACACAAAAGTAATCGCACCGACTGCAGACGTGGTTGAAATCCGTAATTACACGCGAGTATGTGGGCGTGCCCATGATTCATAGGCGCTTTTAAGCGATTTTGATCTTATGCCTGAACCTCAATCGTAAGTATTTAAAGTAGACTTTCATTTTGCTTATATTGCAATAAAAGTGAAGCGACTGGTTTGGACCAATCAGAGCGCATTCGACGCTGGTTTAACGTTTGCGAGAATACCGGTTTTGCAGTTTTAGCGTATCGGGACTTGATTATAATTGTATTATTGCAGGTTTTATTAAGCAGAATTGACCCACTGGTCGAGTGCCGAGTGGCAAATTGTACGATATACAATACCTATTTCAATATTCAATACATCTTGTGAAGAATAGTAGCTCATAGAAGTATGTAGGTTAATACATTTGATGAGAGACGTTGATCAATAAATTTCGTTCTTTATGTAAGTATAATATACTTGACACCAAAAAAATGGGTGTAACACAAAATATTCCAGAACATTCGACATTCGAACAACATACTATATTTTAATAGAATAGTTCTCTATTCATAAACCGGGCAAAAGCGAGTCTGACTCGCCCACCGAGGGTTCCGTGTATGAATATCACAAATAGTAATTTTTAATTATCGAGCGGGTCTAAAAAGGCCACTTACGCAATATCATCGTAATATTGCTATTTGACACTAAAGCAATTCTGCTTGTAAATCTGTCAAATGAATGCATTTCAGCCAATTTCTGCATATGAATTGTATCCAAATCTTAATATGAATTGCAATTCAAGTGGCCATTTTACGATCGCTATCAGTAATTCATAACAATAATTGAAAATTAATTGCCAAAACGGCCTTTTTAGACCTGCAGGTCTCATATTTTTTGGCAAGCATGAAAATGGACGATGAAAGTTTCTATGGATAGATAGAAACTATATTTCTATGGATGGATAGAAACTATAACATATTTTTGACATATTCCATTTTAAATAAAAAAATATCCGTCGTATAAAAATAAACAAAATAATATTATGTTTTGCAGCATGAAAACATCAAGTCCATAAAATACCCCATGTTCGTATTCAAACACGATGCAGTCGCGATGCCAACGCCATACTGTCGCGCTTCTGTCGCGGTAACGGCACAAAAATGGCTGCGTGACAGTTGCAATCTATATGTCACCGTAAAATTCTAAAAACCGCTAGATTGTAATAAAACTAGTGAAATTGTAAATTGACTTCCTACGCGAATATGCTGCCTATAATTTAACACATTATTTTTCGTTAGATTATAAATATACTTATAGTTTTTAATATTTCGACATATTTTTACAATCTCGTTAGTTATTTTACAATCTAACGGTTTTTACAATTTTACGGTGACATAATATATATCTGTATAATCTATGGTTGCAATATGGACTCCGTTGAGGTCGCGCGTTTGCATCGATACAGCATGATACAGTCGCAATGCTGTAGCGCGTTAGTAGCTCGTTGGCAACACATCTGTAGCGCGTTGCAAATGCGCGTTAGTATCGATACTTTCGATTGTTTACGAAACGCGCGAAAGCATCAGTACAAAATGTTGCCGTGAGCGACGGCCCTTAGACCTAATTTTTGTAATATAATTTAAAGTTTTCATATTTTTCTTGTACCTTAAATATATATTATTAGGTACTTGTAGTAGGTATGTATGTACGTAGTAGAGCTCATTATTTTGAGCACACGTCCGTGCCCGTTTATGCTGTTCAGATATAATTAAATCCAAGCATAAACCAGAAGATAAAATTCGAGCAAATTAATTAATTATTATTTATTAATAGTGTCCGTCCCGTCTGTCCGTCAGGCTGTATCTCCTTAACCGTGATAGCTAGACAATTGACATATTCACAAATGATGTATTTTAGTTGCTGCTATAACAATTAACAACAAATACTTAAAACAGTATAAAAGAAATATTTGAGGGAGCTCCCATACAACAAACGTGATTTTTTTCTCTTTTGTACGTTATTCTTGCAAGAATCCGATATGAACGGAGTATAATAGGAGAGTTTATTTTAGTCATTCATTCTAATTTAAGAGCTTCGCTCTTGTCGGTGGAGCTTTCTCCATTCCTCTCTGCACTCCGCCCTTCTCTTGACCTCCTGATACGACACGACTTCGTTCTTCTCGGCCTTCCACGTTTTCTTCTACATTCTACCTTCCCTTCAATTATTATTATTAGTTATTTCCCTTCCCTTCAATTATAATTATTAATATTCATTTTAGTAGTCAACGAAGATGATGAGAGCAGCTGCTCGCTTCTGAACTTTTGGGTCAAAGGACAACTCTGATCTCGGGCTAAACGCCAACTTTTGGAAGTTGACATGGGTATTCGGCTGGTCTACGTCTTTAGAAGAATGTTAATGTGTATTATGTGCCAGATTATTAATGTGTATCATTAATTTAAAAAAAATCCAAAAATAATTAAGTGATAACGTTAAACCTACTGATTTTTTTTAGGATGTGTTAGGCTGGGACTATAATATAATAATACTAGCTTTTGCCCGCGACTTCGTCCGCGTGGAACAATACTTTGGGATATCGCTGAAATTTACCCACGACTTTATTTATGACTAACGAAAGCGGAATCCTATTTTTTTAAACGGAACCCTAAAGTAAAAGTAGCCTATGTTAGATCCTATAACATCAGCTATCTGCTAGTGAAAGTCTCGTGAAAATCGGTCCAGCCGTTTCAGAGATTAGTCGGAACAAACAGACAGATAGGCCGACTGACAGACAGACAGACAAAAATTAAAAAAAAATGTATTTTATTGTAAGTACCGAATATACTTTCAGATTCATTATGTAAAAAGCTGTTAATTTGAAGTTACAAACAGACACTTAAATTGTATTTAACTGTATAGATGTATAGATATTATAATGTAAGTATTATATTTTAAGATATTATCAATTTGATGTTTATAAAATAACTAAACTATTTAACTAAACTAAACTAAACATTAACCCGCACGCGCACCCCGCCTTGGTGACGCCCACTTCGCAACGGGCCGTGCAGCAGAAATCGTAATATTTTAATTTCGCCATAACTTCAAAACCAAACGTCCAATTTTAATCATTCAAAGACCAAATATTATCTACATAAACTGTACTTAGTGATGAAATAATTTATTTTGATAAGGATTAATAACATGAGTAAAATAAACGCGTTTAAATGTAGTCCAAAAAAAATTCAAGATTTCTAAATAAAAAAATGGTTGTTGTGCCTCACTCGACATAGATAGGTATAGTGTGTCGCGGACTTTTTTGTAGATATTTATAAGATCTACAATTAATTAGAACATTTTATGGTTCTATCTTTTATAGTTTAGGCAGCGTACGCAAAATAAGTAACTTTTCTGGTTGATTTTTTACACCTTGTGTCCGAAAAACCCAAATATCTTACGGAACCCTATTTTTTTCCAAAATAAAATTTAGCCTATGTTACTCGTGGATAATGTAGCTTTCGAATGGTGAAAGAATTTTTGAAATCGGTCCAGTACTTTTTGAGCCTATTCATTACAAACAAACAAACAAACAAACAAACAAACAAACATACAAACAAAGTTTTCCTCTTTATAATATTAGTGTAGATTATGATCCGGTATGCGTTTGCCGCTGAAAGTTCAGATCATTGAAAATAGAAGTCTATAGACTTACAATAGAGCTGAAAATCGAACACACAAGTGTCGAGTCCAAATGTCAATGTCATATATGGCAGTTCGACACTCGATACTTGAGGAGTCTACCCCTGCGCGGAATGATGGAACTGATTGTCTATGTGAAAATCGCCTTATCTATGTCTTATCTTCTATCTAAATAAATAAAAGGCAAAGCTGATTGACTGATGTATTCTTGCACAGGCCAAAAATTTGAAATTTTGCACTCGCATTTGTCATATGACGTAGGAAGGATTACGGAAGGACTAAGGAAGGATTTTTAAAAATTCAACCCCCAATGGGGTAAAATAGGGGATGGAAGTTTAAAATCTAATTTCACGAATGCGAAGCTGCGGGCAATTATTGCTAGTGTTAGATACTATTTAAACTAACACATTTAATGCACTTACTAATTTTAGTCTCTTAAAGCTCCACTACAAAGCCACTGAGTCGTCAAAACTAATTAAGTTTCTAATTACTACACAGATGAAACAATAACAATCGCGAGTCGCGGCTGTGACAGACGTAAAGTGGATTGGTGTGAGATATATCAAACGAGCCACAAGCCACAACACACGCGGGGGAAATTGACGGTATAGTAAGTAGTAGACGGTATAGTAGGTAAGTAGTAGACGGTATAGTAGGTAAGTAGTAGACGGTATAGTAGGTAAGTAGTAGACGGTATAGTAGGTAAGTAGTAGACGGTATAGTAGGTAAGTAGTAGACGGTATAGCAGGTAAGTAGTAGACGGTATAGTAGGTAAGTAGTAGACGGTATAGTAGGTAAGTAGTAGACGGTGGAGTATGTAAGTAGTAGACGGTATAGTAGGTAAGTAGTAGACGGTATAGTAGGTAAGTAGTAGACGGTATAGTAGGTAAGTAGTAGACGGTATAGCAGGTAAGTAGTAGACGGTATAGTAGGTAAGTAGTAGACGGTATAGTAAGTAGTAGTGCAATGAAATCGAAAATTTCGTATGTATGTGGTCCTAGCTTTCTTAAATCTGTGGTACGGGTCCATCTTTATGTCAAGAAGATTAGAATGCAGTCCTTACTTAAATCATTCTAAACGAATTTCTTGAGTCTAACAAACATACCACGTAGGTAGTAGGTACTTCATACATACTATGGTCTACCTAGGTACCTCAGTTTACTTAAGTTTTACACTTTTTCTTAAATTGACTACAATAACAGGCAATTTATATGACTAGATGTTGCCATGACAAAAGTAAATCTCGTGGAACCGTGCATTTTGCCGCAATAAAAAGCCTATGTCCTTCCCCGTGGTCTATTCTATATCTGTGCCAAATTTCATCAAAATTCGTCCAGTAGTTTCTAAAATCGGAGCCTATTCGATGCAAACAAACAAACAACCTTTTTATTATATTAGTATAGCTAAACTTTCCTTAGAAATAGTACACGAAAGTTTATTTAGATTAAAACATTTGAAGCTTTCAAATCAAAGTTACAAAGTCTCTGTAACTTTTGAATAAAATATTTTACGTGCAGTTTCGTTTGAGACAAAAACTGGGAACAATAAAAAATATGATCGTCTAAATGAGACGAAAATATCAAAGACTTAGCTCGGGGAGAAAATTGAAAGCGGAATCAGTGTATCAACATAAAGGGAGTACAGTCGCAATCATAAACATGTATTTATACTTTACAAGAACACGAAGATTTTTTTTTTAATGATCAAACGTTGATAACTATAACCTAAAGGAGTAGACACGAACACGAACAATTGGGTCCACGACTACATCTAAAATATTTAGTTCATTAATGTACTCAGAAATTTTGAAGCATTACTACTTCGTTAGTGTAAAAAATTATAATATTTTATTTATAGTTTAGTAATTAGATACATCTAAAAAGTACAAAAAAATTTTTTTTTTTGCAAAATTAGTATCCGTGGAAAGTTGGAAACGCAATGGATAATCATAAAATATCTTAATAATTATCCAAAATGGCGGCGATGTGGTTCACCACCCATCACGTCTCATTTCTCGCGGAGGTGAAAAGCGGACTATGGAGAGCCGCTTCGCTACGTTGAATGTAAGAGGAGGAATGGATGGTAAGAATGAAAGTGGACGAAAGGAAACAAGTGTGTAAGGATCGTAGCAAGTGGCAAAAAGTGGTCTCTGCCTACCCCTTTACGGGAAAAGGCGTGATTATATGTATGTATGTATGTATGTAAATTAGTAAACAAAACCTAATCATCAGTTTACTTACATCATATACAAAAACTTTTAATAAGGTATGTATGAACTTTAACGCACAAATATCGGAGATATTTATAAATATCGATGGCTTAGAGCACACTTGTACTAATTACAAAAATTGCGATTTTTACTTTTTGACTGAAAACTGTATTAATTGACGTGCTCTACCGTTTGCACTTACCCACGTATCGATATTCCTTCTCTTTCTATCAAAAACCCAGTGTCACGGTTGTATTAAGTAAGCTCAGTTTATGTCCAAAAGTATTAAAATCCTTTATTTTTACTAATTTGCTACGAAAAGTCCATAAGTGATTTTAATATTCCCTCCCGCTGTACTAGTTAACGCACAAAAATATTAAGTACCTTTACGACATGTAATCTTACATATTACAGACAATCCAAATGTTGTAAGTGCAGTTAATACAAAAACGAATATAATGCTCCTATTTTTTTCATGCGTGCACAAATGTGCTAAGTCGCTATGATACAAAAAAGAACTATTTTTACAAAATTATCGAAAATTACATATCTAATACGTGTACACTTAATTAATTTTTGTTTTGTTTCTTTAAATGCTCAAGTATACTAACGTCATTTTAAGTTAAGTGTGCCTTCAATAATCGTTTTGGCGCGTTATTTCTGTACGCGCCAGAGTAATAGGTAGAGCCGTTGTGGAAGCCAATTGGCGAGTGTGGGTGAGTGGGGTGATTGTGTTGTTTCTGGCGGCCGTTGGCGAGCGTGAGGAGGGTAGATACGTATTACGTACGAGGGTAGATAGATATTCTTGCCATTGGCAGCAGAAAGTACTGGAACAGCTCCGCGCGCCGACAGCGACAGGTTTTCTTAGTGTCAGATCAAGTTTACTAGTGCATGTTTATTTGTATTTTATTATATTTTTATTTTATTTCTATAGAAAAACTTACAGCTAAACATAATTGAAACAGATAGCCATTGACAAGTTTTTACAGATATGTAACAAACATTAAGGTGAGTGCTAGCTTTATACAAATGAAAAAGAAAAGGGAATGAAATAATAACAAACAAAAATAATCGAGAAAAATTCAATCAAACCTTTGGATCACTGAACTGATCACACATACCTAATTGATAATAATTAACAGAAATATTTTGTAGTTACAAGCCGAAGAAGAAGATTCACAATCAAGAAAGCATGCAGTGATGCAAAGTGAGCAAATGCAAAGCAAGCAGTGATCGCGTAAGAAATCGTTAAATTGTGCGGTATACCTACATATAAACGAATTGCGATGTTAATTAGTATTATAGGGTGGGATGGATGCACAAAAGTGCGAAAGAATCTAGGGGGTATATTTATTTTAATTTTATTGTGTACGTCGGGGGAGTCTATGATATTTTTAATAATTTTATTCAAGTAGATCAAATCTGAGATGATACGACGGCGCTCTAAGGGAAGGAAATGATATTTTTACGTCTAATTTTATTACTAATTAGATTATCACCACATTTATATTGTAAGTATCTAAGAAACCTTTTCTGTATTGATTCAATCCTGTTTTTGTAAATATCGTAGGCAGGGTTCCAGACTTCAGAACAGTAAGAACAGTAAAGCACTTTTATAGGTTTGAGCGTTCTAAAGTCTTTGCAGTGCCTGATTACAAACCCCAGGGCCCTAGAGGCCTTTTTCACTGCATAATCAAGGTGCTCATCGAATAATAATTTGTGATCAACAATTACACCCAGGTCTTTGATTTTATTTTTATGCAGTAGGGCCTGATTGTTAAGGGTTTAATTGTACTTAATTACATGGAGTTTACGCGTAAATTTCACAAAGCATTTTGATACATTAAGATCCAGTTTATTGTTACGGCAATATTCACTAAACCTATTAAGGTCATCTTAGTTTACTATCATCACTTGAAGTGATACGTTTTATTATTTTAATGTCATCGGCATATAATAAGAAGCAAGCATGATGAAAACAAGATGATACATCGTTCAGAAATATGGCAAATAGAAGAGGCCCGAGTAGCGAGCCTTGAGGAACTCCAGAGGGGTCTGACATCCAGGATGATACCGCTTAAAGCTACTGTCTGAGATCGGTTATTTATATAGGAGGATAACAACCGCAACAGGTTTCCTTTCCTGCTTGTTGGAGCTTCTCAAGCAGAATGCAATGATCGATACAATCAAAAGCTTCACAGAAATCAGTACAAATAATGTCAACCTGGTTGCTACTAACAAAGTCATACGCAAGGAGAAGATTCGAAGTGGTTGAACGTCCCTTCAAGAAACCATGCTGCTCTGGGATAAACCAAGACTGTATTGTAGCATAGACCTGCTTATACATATAAAATTCTTTCAAAAATTTTGGCAAAAATGCTAAGTTTAGAGATAGGCCTGTAGTTCTTAATATTAGTTTTATCGCCATTTTTATGTATTGTAGTTATGAAAGCAGCTTTCCAAGTGTTTGATACGTAACCTTCGTTCAATGAGCGTTTAAAAAGTATACTTAGTGGCGTGATAAGGCTTTTGAAATATTTTTGAATAAATATTGGTGGAACGTCATCAGGGCCGGCGCCTTTGTTCAAGTTAACAGATTCTTATAGTTTAAGGAGCTCGTGAGTATTAATATTGAATAAATTTAAATGTTATCGAATTATAATTTATGTCTACCTAAAAGGTACAAATAAGTAATGAAAGTAAGTTAGCCCAAGATCGAAAAAACTTTAGATTATGATCGAACTAGTAAGAATATAAATTGGCGAAAATTTGGAAACTTAACAAACCGTTTACGTTAGTTACTCGTTAGTTTATAATCTGATAAATATATAGCTTTGAAATGTAAATAGTTTCTTTGGTTCAGAATTTTTCGTCAACTTCTAATCTCACGAGTCATGTGATAGGCTTAAACGTGGAGTTTTTAAAATCTAAGGGTTTCTAAAATTAAAGTCTGATGGTCAAATAACCTATATTTTATTCTATAAGAATACATTATTTATTCTATATTACATACGGATTTAACGAAACTTGGATAAAGACTTTCTCTAATTTTATAAGTGTTTAAGAACGACTGATTTAATGAGTACTTTTAGTAGAACAAAACTTTAATAAATGATTTCCTCTTATGCAATGTTTTATTGATTTGCTATTTAACAATATTATTATTATTTTATGTTCTAACGTGCACAAAAAAAATCTTGAGTCGGTATTCTGTGGTATTTTATAAAATATATATATCTAATATTTTTATTTTGATATGTAGGTACCTGTTTCTCTACTAGAATACTAACCCCGCTCACTTAGTACATTTGTGCATTCAAATTACTAAATTTGAGGGTTCAAATGTACTAAGTAAGGGGGGTTAGCTAGGAATTCAGCTGATTTTGTAATCAATTTGTTGTAATTTCGTTATGAAATTTACTTTTTTGTAGAACTAAAGAATAAGTCTTATAAATAAACGTAATTTGAATTCCTTAACATATACAGTTTTTGTATAATTCATGCTTCAACTTTAAAATGCTCTCCTGAAAAATCAACTTTTTGTAATTAGAACAAGTGTGCTCTAAGCCATCGATATGTTCCTGCGGCCGTATACTTCATACACTTTAACCTGGACGTGACGTCATAGCTACGTACGACTTTAGTATGGAGCGTTTTCACGGGACTTGCGAAATTTTGTAAACAAATCGCTGTACCTTTGAAAATATTGACTTTTGATATATGGTTTCTTCTGAGAAGTTACTCATATTTAAGAGTTCTATTCATATAAGCAATAAAAAAAATTCAGTCGTCTAGCCTATTGACAAGCACGTAGGTGTAGGTCAATTTAGCCAACGTACCATCGTTAATTACAATGACGATCTTCGATATCTATACTAATATTATTAAGAAAAAAGGTTTGTTGACGAATCGACGACGAACGGATGAATTATTATCATCGATAAAATGTTAATGATTTGCAAATAAAATGACGATTAAATAAAAAATATTATTCTGTCGAAATTAACTGTATCTACATATTAAATAAGGGTATTGTTTTTATTAATAAATAAACCCTTCTTAGCAATCGGGTCATAAAAAATATAACACAAACTTTGATAATTATTATTATTAATAAATTATAAATTTCTAGATGTTGCACGCGACTTCGAAGGAAATCCCGCAGTAATCGGGGTGCCAAATTTCATCAAAATCGGTCCTGTAATTTCGGAGCTAATTCGATGCAAACAAACAAACTTTTCCTCTTTATTATGTTAAGTATAGATAATTGATGTTTAATTAGTCACTGAAACATTTTTAGTTACTGTAATATTAAAGTTCAATTATTGTTTATAAAATCGCATCGGTACTACAGTGACCTAGACAAAAGACAAACTCTCCTTAAATCTAGTGCGGCTATCTGTTCATTAGATATAAAGTCGAAAGGATCTGATATAATTATGTACTATATAAAAAACTAGCGACCCGCCCCGGCTTCGCACGGGTACAATACTGATACTTATACTACAGAATGTCTTTAAACCTCTAACTGCTAACAAAATGGGTGAAATTTAGTCAAAACATACAGAAACAAATTAATATAGGTACTTATTAAAACTCAATGAAATAAGTAGGTGGGTATACTTTTATCGTATGAAATTCCTATACTCTTCAGGACTAACAATTCAACAAACACTAAATAAATAGGTATTCAAGTATCTATCCATCATAGTTACTTACAACGAACACAAAATAAAAAAATACTCATAGATCTAAACCGCACGCGCACCCCGCCTTGGTGACGCCCACTTCGCAACGGGCCGTGCAGCAGAAATCGTAATATTTTAATAGGCTAGACGACTGAATTTTTTTTATTGCATAAATGAATAGTACTCTTAAATATGAGTAACTTCTCAGAAGAAACCGTATATCAAAAGTCAATATTTTCAAAGGTACAGCGATTTGTTTACAAAATTTCGCAAGTCCCGTGAAAACGCTCCATACTAAAGTCGTACGTAGCTATGACGTCACGTCCATGTTAAAGTGTTTGAAATATACGGCCGTAGGAACATATTTGTAAATATCTCCGATATTTATGCGTTTAAGTTCATACATACCATAATAAATGTTTTTGTATATGATGTAAGTAAACTAATGATGTAGGTTTTGTTCGCTAATTAAGCAAAAAAAAAATTTTTTTTGTACTTTTTAGATGTATCTAATTACTAAACTATACATAAAACATTATAATTTTTTACATTTACGAAGTAGTAATGCCTCAAAATTTCTGAGTACATTAATAAAACTTAATATTTTAGATGTAGTCGTGTAGCCTATTTCGCCATAACTTCAAAACCAAACGTCCAATTTTAATCATTCAAAGATCAAATATTATCCACATAAACTTTACTTAGTGATGAAATAATTTATTTTGATAAGGATTAATAGCATGAGTAAAATAAACGCGTTTAAATGTAGTCCAAAAAAATTCAATATTTCTAAATAAAAAAATGGTTGTTGTGCCTCACTCGACATAGATAGGTATAGTATGTCGCAGACTTTTATGTAGATATTTATAAGATCTACATTTAATTAGAATAATAGGTTGGGGAAAAAGTCTTTTCGCATTATAGTATGTATGAACTTGTCATAAAATATATTGGGCTATACCAATTGTATCTGGCTGATTTTGGTATCATTAAAAAGTTTTAATTTTACAGAAGACAATTCCAAATTCAAATTAGGTAAATTTGAGATTTTCATTTGTTTTTCTTATTGTTAAAATGAGTGATTCTTATGAAGAATTTCGATACATTTTAAAATTTTATTACAAAAAATGTAAAAATGCAACACAAGCCGCGAAAAAAATTTGTGATGTTTATGGACCTAATGCAGTATCTGTGAGAGTAGCGCAAATTTGGTTTAAGCGTTTTCAATCCGGAAATTTTGATATCAAAGATGCACGTCGCTCTGGTCTCCCTGTTACGGACAAAACTGTTGCCATTTTTGAAAAAGTGGAGCAAGATCGGCATATTAGTAGTTACGATGTAGCTGAAGAACTGGGGATTGACCACAAAACGGTTTTGGCGCATTTGAAAAAAGCTGGGTACACAAAAAAGCTCGATATTTGGGTGCCTCATGAGCTCACTGAAAGAAACCTAATGAACCGTGTACTCATTTGTGATTCTTTATTACGACGTAATGAAACCGAACTATTTTTGAAGAAGCTGATAACTGGTAATGAAAAGTGGATCACGTACGACAAGAACGTGCGAAAAAGATCGTGGTCAAAGGCCGGTCAGGCTTCACAGACTGTGGCGAAACCCGGGTTAACTCGCAACAAGGTGATGCTGTGTGTGTGGTGGGATTGGAACGGCATTATTTATTATGAGCTGTTACCGCCAGGCAGGACCATCAATTCTGAACTGTACTACGAACAACTGATGAGATTAAAGCAAGAAGTTGAGAGAAAGCGGCCGGAATTAATCAACAGAAGGGGTGTGGTTTTTCACCATGATAACGCTAGACCTCACACATCTTTAGCCACTCAGAAAAAATTACGGGAGTTTGGCTGGGAGGTGTTAATGCATCCGCCGTATAGTCCTGACCTTGCACCTTCAGATTTCCACCTGTTTCGGTCGCTGCAGAATTCCTTAGGCAGTGTCAGGTTGACATCACAAGAGGACTGCCAAAACCACTTGTCGCAGTTTTTTCATCAGAAGCCCCAAAAATTTTATAGCAATGGGATCATGTACCTACCAACAAGATGGCAAAAAGTTATCGAACAAAATGGCACCTATATACTTTAGTCACTTGTAAATAAACTTTATAAAAAAACCTTTTGAATTTTTATATAAAATGCGAAGAAACTTTTTTCCCAACCTAATATTTTATGGTTCTATCTTTTATAGTTTAGGCAGCGTACGCAAAATAAGTACCTTTTCTGGTTGATTTTTTACACCTGGTGTCTGAAAAACCCAAATATCTTACGGAACCCTATTTTTTTCCAAAATAAAATTTAGCCTATGTTACTCGTGGATAATGTAGCTTTCGAATGGTGTAAGAATTTTTGAAATCGGTCCAGTACTTTTTGAGCCTATTCATTACAAACAAACAAACAAACAAACATACAAACAAAGTTTTCCTCTTTATAATATTAGTGTAGATATGTAATTATTCCCTGTCGGTATCCGGACCAATCGACCCGGTTATATTTAATAATAATAGTAGTTATAATAAACATTTATTCAACAAACACATTACACTTCATTTACGTTTTTATAATACCTTTGTAAATTATTTAACGAGGCAATTACAAAACAATAACTGTCTGTTTTCTACTCCTAAGTAAACCGAAGATATTGGTCCCGCACCAGAACCTCAATTCTCGTATTTAAAGTAGACAATTTAAACAGTCGATTTGACTTTGTTTGGATTGAAAGTGTAGCGTCATGTTACTGTGAACGGATTTTATGACGTTTCGACCAATCAGAGCACGTTTCACGTTGGTTTAACGTTCATAAAAACACATATTGGGAGTATAAGCGTATTGGGACTTGATTGTAATTGTATTAATGCAGGCTTTATTTAGCAGAATTTCCCTGCGTTAGGATCAGTATTTTCTATGCCGCTCCGGCGGCAAGCTCACGATCGGTTCTATTAGATCTGATAACGCAATGAACGTGTTAAACTGAGAGGCTCTCAATTCATAATACATATTATGTAGTCCTTGTTTTTCTGTCAAGCAGCGAAAGTACCTTTTGTGTATGTGAGCGACTGTACGTCGACCTCACAGCGGCGTTATGATATGTTTTCGAATCGCTTACGTCGTCACGCGCCGGGCCCTTTGAAAGGGGCCTTGGGCGGGGAATCACGACCAGGGGCTTTGCCCCTCTACGTGAGGAGTTCCGAAAGTGAATACGCCCAGCACGAGTACTGGGCGCATAAAAACCTGTTTTAAGGGAAAGACCCCCGCGACAGAACGCGAGGGAAACCCGAAGTAATAAGGGGTGAATTAGAAGCGAACGGCCGAGGACGGCCAAGACCTGTGGGCGACGCCGACGACGCGAGGGGTCCTGGTCCGGAGACCAGGAAACGTGTATGGGGCCACTCCCCACACGCCGCTTTTGTCGCCCACGGACGCAACCGACCTGGGAAAAAGGGTAAAAGGGAAGGATTCCCTTGCCCCGGCATACGTACCGGGGGGGGAGCGCTGCGTTTAGTGAGCGCGGGGAAAGGAGAGGGCGGGGGGGCAACAATCCATCGGTGCGGATTTGGCGCACAGTGCACGGGCGCGCCGGCATCAATTTGGTTGCGATGTCCCCAGCAGATGGCGTATGGGTGCACTGTAGCTGTCTCGTGCGGCGGGCATGCGACGGCAACGGGTCTGAAACGACCGGGCGCATCGCTTCCGCTCTCACGAATTGGAAAATGGACAACACTGCGAACATAAATAAAGATTAAAATTGCCACGCTCGGGGAGCGCGGGGGCGACGGTGCGCGTAGCACACATCTGTAGGGTGAGCGGAAAGCGCGTCGTAGATCTCCGGCAGTCACAGTCAGCTCCTCTGTAGGAGCGTCTGGATGCCGGAGATATCTAGCCGCGGGTCCGAGCTTAAGGCCTAGGGACCCAAATTTTAATTAAGGCCGTGAGAGTAGGGGCGCCTTCAAAGAGGGCCCGAGAGATAGTGGGCAGAACCTCCTCCCCGGCTTGAATTTTGTAGAAACAATTCATGGCCAGGGAGAAGAGGAACTGCAGTAAATCAGCGGTATTTTGAGAGGCCCCGCTGTGACCGCTTACCTGGGACGGCGGGCAGGCAACGGGTGATAGAGGCGGCTGTTCAGCCCTAGAAAAGGCTGGCTCCGGGGCGGTTGTAGCTTCCACGGCCGTATCGGCCGCGGAGGAGGCGCTAGAACCGCGAGGTAGGCGCGAGGGGCGCATTATAAGTGGGACCACCGGGTTGGGGTCGGTCGGGGGTGGAGCGAGCAAAGGTTGCTCAAGCTCACACTCGCTAGGAGCAGCGGTAGGGACAGTGGCAGGGGCAGCGGCCGCAGGGGGTGCGGCGGCTTTCCTCCTGGAGTTGGGCTTGGACTTCTTCCTCGGTGAGGGCGAGGGGAAGTCGTGTACCGAGGGGGCGACATACCTGGGGGTACAGTCGTTTGCCTCCGCCATCAACGATGTGGATGTAGGCGGAGGAGGCGGGACCTCTAGCTCCGGGATGGGCGGGTCCCTGTTTGTGCAGGAAGGAGAGGCGCGCGCATGCTCTGCGCGCAACTTTCTTGCGGCCTTCTTGAAGATCGGGCACTGCCGACTATTTGCAGGGTGTGCCCCTCTGCAATTCACGCAGGTGGGCGGCTCATCAGTGGGGCGGGGGCAATCCCTCGCGTTGTGTTCTCCGGCACACCGGACACAAGCCATCCTGCGGTGGCAATTGTGGCTCGAGTGCCGGAATTTGTAGCAGCGGTGGCACTGGACTGGGCTATTGTTGCCCCGCCAAGCTTCTATGGTTACGCCCGGCATATTTAGAAGTTCGGTGACTTTATATATGCCGGGTACAACGTCCGGGGCCCGAATAATACGGGCGAAGTAGATTAGGCCGGAGGGTTCGGACCTCGCCGGGACGGGGGACACGTACTCCGCCATGTATCCCAGTTCGGCGAGTCCGGCCCTGATGTCCTCAGTGTCAGTAGTGGGAGGTAGGCCCCTAATACCTACCTTAACGTTACGGTCTTGAGGCAGCGAGAACGTGAACCAGGAGGCGAGACCGTGCTTCTCCAGGTCCGTTAGGTAGGTCTTTACGGTCTTGAATTCGCGTTCACTTTGGGGCGTGAAGCGAATTTCAAGACCTTTTGTTTTGGCGTGCGGTGCGTGCCCCAGTATGTCACGCAATCGACGAAAGTGGCGCACCCAATCGTCGAGTTTTTCAACGACTAGGGGCGGGTATCGAGCGGCAGGGGACGGCGACTTCGTTGTAGTCAGCGGCGTCGGTGAGAGGTGTGTAGCGTTTGCTACATTGATGGTTTTGGCACTCACCTCGGCGTATGACAGCTGGCGGACAGTGCTGTTGGCTTGCGGCGGTGCAGGAGTAGCGGTGGCACAATAGTGCTGAGACTGAGACAGGTCTATAAGAGGTGGCGGGAACACAGGAGGGCGGTATTTAGTTACCGCAGTCTGTGTAGCTCTTCGGGTGTCGCGCGGCGTAGGGGCCGGCGAAACGTCAGGTGAGCGCGGAGTATCCACGGTATAGTAGTGGTGGCGGGCGGGGCCCGCAGTGTCACAATTTGTCGCAGGGCGGCGGCTAGAGTCGCACAACTGCGTTGGGCGGCGCGGTGAGCGCTTCAGTTTGGCTGGACCCTGTTCGGCTGTGCGGAAGGGGAGCCCAGACTCGCCCCGGACCACCGTCGGAGGGCATTGGGGCGGGGGGGTACCAGTACACCCCCGCGAGAATGCCGAAGACGGCCCGGGTCGAGCGGTGTCCGCTCCGCACAAGCTAGGTTCAGCGGATGGATAGTGGCGCGTGCGGTCCCGGCACGAGCGTGAGCTGGACCTCGAAGAGGCTTGGCTGGGCGTCGCATCGGAGTCCGAACAAGAACTAAGGTAGTCGTGGCCGGGTGGCCACGGGTCACAGGTAGACATGGTCGGTGTTCAACCCAGGGGGAACACAGACACAAAAAACACACTTGTCACAGACAAAACACTGAACACAAGTGGACGTATTACAAAAATAAACAATACTCACGTGAAACACGGATAGTACGGACGAAAACTGTGTGTACGGACACGAGGACGGCACATACACTTAGGGGGGCTGACTCCCCGTGACCCCTACGCTGTGATAAAATCACAGCGGGCGGCCAGGAGCAGTGCAACTCCCCAGCAAGGCGTCAATTTACACCCTATTCTTACGAAGTAGAGTGTAAATTGACGATCGCTATCAGGAGATATAGAAAGCACTGTTCGCGAGTGGGATCGACACGTAGGCGGCTCGTAGAGGTATGGCTACACTGGCTACGAGCGCGCGCTGCGGGAGTCAGGACGATCCGGTCGTTATGATATGTCCACTATCTGGACTCTTTTATAGTTATTAAGGAGTAAGTTTTTATCTACGCCCCTCTCGCACTTACTCGCCCTTACTCGCTCTTATTCTCCGATGAGCTTCGTAATCCACCCACAACGTGTTCTGTCAACAATATAAATAAGAAAATACATCTTTTTAGGGTTCCGTAATTTACGTCTCGGAATCTTTGTCTTGTCAGTAGTCCGTCTACCTTCAGCTTATCGTCCAAACGGTTAGTGCTAGAAAGATGAAACTGCATGGTTATGTGTATTTACCACGTCAACAGAGTGCTGAAATAAAATCACGTAAGGTACAAATAAAGTAGGGATGAATATTTTTTTCTCGCGTCTACTACACAGATATCATTAGATAGGTATTTTAAAAACATTGGGAGGTTGCTAAGACGATTTTTTGATTTAGGTATCCGTTTGCGAAATATTCAACTTTACAGCGCACTTTTTGCTAAAATGGGGCATCCTCTCTTTAAAAGAGTTTATCTTTTGCTGGTTCGCAGAATCTGAAAAATTTATGATGGTAGTCCATCTGATGAATTTTGAAACTTGAACAAACTTAATCTATAACGACTTACCTACTTATATAACTTTGTCAGTCTAGGAGTTAAGGGTACTTAACTTTACTTCAAAAACTTCGTACAAAAATAACAAAATAATGTGTAAACGTAAAATACTAGTAGGTAGGTACGCAACCGTGCGTGCGTGAGTCCGACTCTCACTTGGTTAGTTTTTTAAACTAGTTCAAAGTTCAAACATTGTTTAAAGCAGATAGGTATGTACCCTTTTATTGGGCTATTATATCGTCTGGATAAATATGGCCCTACAGAAAACTGAACCCCAGTTCTCGTATTTAAAGTGGACTTAATTTTACTTTGTTTGGATTGAAAGTGGAACGACATGTTACCATGAACGGATTTTATGACGTTTCGATCAATCAGAGCGCGTTTCACGTTGGTTTAACGTTCATAAAAACACCGTTTGAGAGTTGTAGCGTGTCGGGACTTGATTGTAATTGTATTAATGCATGTTTTATTTAGCAGAATTGCTCCTCTGGTTTGAAGTGGTTTACGTGGTAGAGCCATGCTTCGGCACGAATGGGCCGGCTCGACCGGAGAAATACCACGGGCTCACAGAAAACCGGCGTGAAACAGCGTTTGCGCTGTGTTTCGCCGAGTGAGTGAGTTTACCGGAGGCCCAATCCCCTACCCTATTCCCTTCCCTACCTTCCCCTATTACCCTATTCCCTCTTAAAAGGCCGGCAACGCACTTGCAGCTCTTCTGATGCTGCGAGTGTCCATGGGCGACGGAAGTTGCTTTCCATCAGGTGACCCGTTTGCTCGTTTGCCCCCTTATTTCATAAAAAAAAAAAAAAAAAGTAATGCTTGTGTTTCACCGAGTAGTAAAGAATACTAAGTGTGGGTGTAGTGGAATGTGGTAGTGCAGAGTACCGATAAATAATTCTAAGGAAACTACTATATTATATTTTATATCGAAATATTGCATAATATGCTTCTTTTCCTAATCTTACAGTCACTTCACAAAATCTAATGCCATCCCATTCAAAAAATTTTGTTGCATGAGTAAGTATATGTAAAGTATCAATGTGTGTCGCGGCAAATAAATAGGTATTGTCAGTTTTGTAAGTAGGTATATAACGTATAGCTATGTATTTAATTAATCAAAGCCCTTACAATATTGTTTTAAAACAATCTATACTAATATTATAAAGCTGAAGAGTTTGTTTGTTTGTTTGTTTGAACGCGCTAATCTCAGGAACTACTGGTTCGAATTGAAAAATTCTTTTTGTGTTGGATAGTCCATTTATCGAGGAAGGCTTTAGGCTATATAACATCATGCTAAGCTCAATACGAGCGGAGCTCCAATCAATAATGTTTCAAAATCGGGGTGTTTTTTCCCTTTTGAGAGCTTTCGCTGCGTACGCTGCGGAAACGGTTAAAGTTTCGCTAAAATTATGTATGACAGAATTGTTCCCCTTTAAAAGTTCTAGAAAAAAGTCCGCGACAGTATATGTCTATCTTTTAAGGTTGACTCACAATAGCCTTTTTATGCTAACCAAATTTGTTCTAAAATTAAGCATTATTTGTGAGGTTGTTTTCATAAAGATGATATTAATCCTTATCCAAGTAAATACGTTACTCATTACAAGCATTTAATTTAGAAGAAATTTGCCATTTACATCATTTGATTTCAATAAGTATTTTAGAAGATATCGTAGTAATAAAATAATCAGCGCGCAATAATGATGTGCGGCGCGCTGCGGGCAGTCGTGAGTCGCGGGCAAGCGCTCCTCCTTCTACGTAAATGAAGTCGCGGGTAAATTTTAGCGATATCCCAAAGTAAATATTCCACGCGGACGAAGTCGCGTGCAAAAGCTATATTTTAATAATACTGGATGTTGCACGCGACTTCGTGCTCGCAAAAGGAAATCCTGCAGTAACCGTACATTTTGCCGCGATAAAAAGTAGTCCTTCCCTGTGGTCTAATCTATATCTGTACCAAAAGACATGTTTGATTTTGGGCCAGTTCCATGTACACTACATAGGTGAATAGGAAAAAAATATGGGAATATCATAAAAATACGAAAAAAAATATTTGAAGAAGGGTACATGCGTACAAAAATGATTATTTGAAGAGTTTTTTATTGCGAGAACACTATTTTTAGGGCGGCCATGACAGTTGTTTTGACTTGACTTTTGACGTAGTAGACAGTTTTACGAAGAGACGACGTCTTGAATGCCATACGTCTTTCTTTGTCAAAAGTCATGTCATTGACAAAATGACATTATTTAGTTAAAATATGATCTGATCCGCCATGTTTTATTTTACTTTGTGTTGCTCTCCTTGACGAACTTAATTTAAATGTACATGAAAACGAAGTGAAATTAAACAAAATAAAGAATAGGAAATGGTTACTATATTATGTAGCTATATTTACATATACTGTACGTAGGGCTAGCCCAGGCCTCATACATTTCTTGAATATCGCTTTTCATCAAAATCTGTCCAGTAGTTTTGGAGCCTATTCAATGCAAACAAACAAACAAACTTTTCCACTTTATTATATTAGTATAGATCTATAAGCATTTTACATACAAAAAACAAAAAATCATAAAAACATTTGTAGCAAACATACATTATAGTAATTGTACATCGTAAATAAATAACATACAAAAACTAATAAACAGACATGAAAAGAATAATCATAAAAATATTTATAGTCTGAATACAAATAATGAATATTCTTTAATATTCATTTTTAAGTACATAATTGTACTTAATATCATAATAATTAATGTATAGATCATGTTACTTACAGTAATTTGAGCAAACAATAATATTATAAGAAAATATTGAGTGACATATAATAGGAGCATAATAAATTTGCAGAAATTAATATATTATGAAAAATGAATATATATTATATGAAATGTCATGGGATACTCATCCCAACTTACCTGTCCGGTAGTTGTGGTATAGTATACGGGTATGCGACCCCGGCTTCCCTAGATATTACTGTACTATCCCTTGCCCTCCTGGGCGGTAATATCCTAAGTTTCCTATTTCCCACTCTAACTTACCAATCTTCCTTACCACACCACCTATCCTTCCCTTTCCCTATTCCTATCCTCTCCGCCAATCCGTGGGAACGCAATGGATAATCATAAAAATAATAATTTAAGGATTAAAGTCTATAATCGTAAAGCAAAGCAAACATCATGGAAAATTTTAAAAGTAGCTTAATAGGGAATTGGACTACATCTGAAATATTAGTACTAAATATCTCAGATGTAGTCCGATCCCCTATTACCAAGTAGTAATGCCTCAATATTCAGAAATATTGAGACATTACTACAAGGTAAATGTAAAAAAAAATATTATGTTATGTGTAGCTTACTAATTAAATACATTTAAAAGTACTTACCAAAAAAAATTTTTTTTTCGAAATTGGTAAACAAAAAATACATCATTAGTTTACTCACAAGTCACATCATAATATACAAAAACATTTGTTATGGTTTGTATGAACATATATATGTAGGAGAAGTACCACCTCTGTCAGGATCGGCCATAACGGTTTTACGTGGGTATTTGGGCAGTACAAAGTACAAGAAAAGTGCAGAACTTAAAATCACTTTGTTTTAATGATAATTTAAGTAATTTACAAAAATCAAGATACGATCACATAGAAAAACTGTAATTTTAATTATAATAATAACTTTAAATAAAATCACTAAGATTGCGTGGAACAAGAGCGATTCGTCGGTCACCCGGCGTGGCTGCCGTTATAATAAGAAGTGCTGGTCTCCCGCGCACTTCAATTTATACGGCAGCTCACCCCACTGACACAACGCTTCGCAAGACCGGAAGTTCACAAATTATTAAGTTACAGGAAGTAGTTAAATTCTACGTAAAAAAAAGAATTAAATTATAACTTCCGGTCTGGTCCCAACGCAGTTCTATAGATGGCGCTAGAAGTGCGCCGTCACGGCCGGACTGACTTGCGACCGTCCTCGGGCGCTTCATGTTGCCGATCTGTAACAATTATAGAACATCTGTATCTCGTAAAATTATTTATCGGCTCGTCCAGCCTGACATTAAATCTTGTGTCCTTTTATTCTCAATATTATCGAAGTGATGTACTCAACTCTTATCTCATATATCTCAACTCTTAAACCTGATCTCAACATCGGGTCTCCTCAACCATCCAGGCCGGCATAGCCAGCCCGGCGTGGCCCGGACGACACCGTTCTCTCCTGGATGTATGTGTCCCCCAACCAGCCAGGCCAGAGCCCGGCATGGCCCGGCACAGCATCGCCCATCCTAAGCCGGACAAATGCGTTATTCCAACCAGCCAGGGCGAAACCCGGCATGGCCAGGCACGACATCGTCCCCCCCAAAGACGTGTCCTTTCAACCAGCCAGACCGGAGCCCGGCATGGTGAGGTACTCATCGTCCCCCATGCCTCTACTTAATGTCTCAGAACACGCACACACACACACACACAAATAAGTTATCAAATACACATATACGTATTCTCAAAAGTACTCACATACTTAAAAATTATGGACTGTCTTGCTCAGCTTGGCTTTCGTGATCGAGAATATCATGGTCAGAGATAACACTCAAAGTATCCGATCCAGCTGTGACCGTATTCGATTCAGCCGTTATCGTTTCAGATTCGGCCGTCATCGTGTCCGATTCAGCTGTAAGGGTATCGGAGTCCACAGAGAGTGTTTCACTACCACAACTAATAGGGCATTCACTATCGAGATTTACATCTACCGACGCCATCTCGGCCTCCTCTTTATCCAGTAGACTAGTGCTTAATTCAACTAAACCATCATGACCCTGAGGTACTGGACGCAAGTTCTCGTGCGCGAACTTTAGAGTATGATGTGATCCGAATAGACTCTTAAGCTCGTAACGATCGTTGTCTAAGACCGAAGTTATCACAAAGGGACCCTTAAATTTTCTGTCTAGCTTAGTTTGATTACGTTCGCTACTTTTTATGAACACGAAGTCTCCTTTTAAAAATGGTCCAATAACCGCGCGACCTCTATTAAACCTTTGAGCATCAGATGTGGCTGCTTTCTGTATATTGCTAGAGGCATCATTTCGCACCAAGTCTAGGTCAATTCTTTGTACATCTCCAGGAGCAGAAGAGCTTATCTTTGACATTCCCAAAGATTGTGACTGAATGCCAAACATAAGCTCCGTTGGCGTGTATTTGGTGACACTAGACCTGGTACTGTTAAGTGCCAGTTGGATGTTTCCTAATTCATTGGGCCATGTTTTATTGGGGTCGTTTTCAATGATCGTTAGTAAACTTTTTAATGTTCGCATAACGCGCTCTACCTGGCCGTTTGCCCTACTGGAGCCCGTCGCAATGTAATGTAATTCAATATTATATTCTGCACAGAATTCTTTAAAGTTAAAACTTATGTAGCATCTACCCTGATCTGCAATGATGCGTTTAGGCGCTCCAAAAAGGCAAACAGCTTTTCTAAGCGCCCTAATTGCGCTAGCCGCATCAATCTGAAGAGTATGTTCTAATAGTACGTATTTAGAAAAGGCATCAATTATTACAGAGCAATATTCTTTGCGATCGCTCTTGCCGCTTAATTTTCCGGTGAAATCTATATGAATAGTGTGCCAAGGCACAGACACTTTTGGGATAGGATGTAGTTGGACAGGTTGGGCTCCAGATGGTCCCTTTGACGCTTTACATACTATACAAGATTCAATAAACTTCTTAACACATTTGGACATTTGAGGAAACCAGTACTGTTCATACAACTTGTCCAACGTCTTATCATAGCCCAAGTGTTGCAGTTCGTTATGAACGTGAGTAATAAGGGTCCATATCAATGATCGCGGTACTACGGGAAGCCATGAAATAATTTTATTTCGCACTATCTTTCTGTAAAGTATACCAGCCCTAACATCATATGTTTGACCAACCGTGTCAGGGAAATCGTCGTTCATATGTTTCCTAATTAAATCTTGGATTTCCGAGTCGCGTTTTTGCTCTACCGCAAGCCAACCTCGATGAAGCTCTACAAAATTAACGGTTTCTGGAATAGGGGCCGAAGAAGACTGTAATATAACGGTATTAGGCTCTGGAATCGGATTTCTAGATAAGTAGTCGGCGTGTCCCATACCACGGCCTTCGCGATAAACAATATCGAAATCGTAGGCTTGGAGGAAAGCCCACCAACGATGGACACGAGGAGTAAGATCAGTTTTGGATTTTGATGCTTTAAGAGAGTTGCAGTCTGTAAAGACTCTGAATTTACGACCGTACAAATAATGTCGAAAGTGTTCCACCGCTCGTACGACTGCGAGTGTTTCCAGCTCGTACGAGTGGTAGCGCGACTCAGCTTCAGACGTGCGCTTGCTAAAGTACTCTATTACATGCGGAAGGTTATTTTTCTTTTGTATCAGGATTGCACCGTATCCTTCAGAACTGGCATCGCAATGCAACTCGACTGGTAAATCAGGGTCAAAAATGGTCAGTACGGGCTCGGATGTTAGTATACGTATAATGGCATTGCGAATCTCCTCGTGCTTTTTGCTCCATTGAATAGGTCCATTTCGTTTTGTAAGTGGATATAAGGGACCAGCGATATGAGAAAAATTAGGTATGAATTTCCGGAAATAAGAAGAGAGGCCTAGAAACTGTCGGACTTGTGTAGCTGTTTTAGGTTGAGGAGAATCTTTTAATGCCTGTATTTTACGCGAATTTGGCCTAACTTTACCACACTGAATAGAGTAACCTAAAAACTCGATCTTCTGCTTCATAAATTTACATTTTCTGAGATTAAGAGAAAATCCAGCTAGAGATAATGCAGCTAAAACTTCATCAAGCCGTTTTAAACCTTCTGAAATGCTGCTAGAATAACATAAAACGTCGTCCATATAAATTAAGGGTTTATCTTTTAAGTTATGAACGGCTTTAGTAATGCACCGCTGATATACTGACGGAGCATTGCGTAATCCGAAGGGCATAGCAAGATACTCGTATTGCCCCTCGGGCGTCACAAATGCTGTCTTTTCTACGGAATCCGGGTGAATGGGGATTTGGTGGAAGCCCGAAGCCATATCAAGTGATGAAAAGTAATATGCACCACCAAGCTGATCTATTTGCTCCTCAATCCGCGGTAAAGGATAATGCTCAGGTTTTGTATTGAGATTGAGTTCCCGGAAATCTACACACATTCTGTCATCGCCATTCTTCTTTTTAACCAAAAGAATTGGGCTAGCGAAAGGCGATGAACTATCCCGTATTATACCAGCGTCAAGAAGTTCTTGAATCTTTTCCCTAACGATTTTCTTTTCTATAGGAGCTAGCCTATATGGTCGCCTTTGGACTATTTTATGGGGGTCTACTAACTCTATTTCTAGCTCTCCCGTAGTAACACGTTTTTTTGGAACACCCTCTATAAAGCTATCAGAATACTTATTTAGTAATTTAATTAAAGCCTCTCTATCGTCACCTGTTAAATCAGTGTCGATTTCAAAATGCTCTACTTTACTCTCTACATAACAAACGTTAGTTCGCTCCAGAACGGAAAATTGAAGGTTATTATTATTAACCTGAACACTTATATTATGTTCTAATATGTCTCTACCAATGATAACGGGATCGTTAATACACAGGTCCGGAACTACATGAAATGTTAGAGTCAGAGAAATATTTCCTACTGTTATATCACTAGAAATTTGAGACCTACATTCAATTTGGTCACCGCCTATACCAGCAAGATAAACGATACTATTGCGTACAGTACTAGGGAATTTACTAGATAAACTTTGTTTTATCAGTGAGCAAGACGATCCACTATCGAATAAAAAGGAGACCGACTCACCGGATGATGTCTTCAAGACGCCCCTCGATAGCCGCTGCTCACAGAGATTGACCTCTCCCTTCACCGTCCCACCGCTGGTCTTCTTGTTTCGTTCTGGGCAGTTTGGTGAAATGTGGCCTTGGTGGCCACATGTATAGCAAGTAGTTATTGATCCAGGTGCTGAAGATGAATTTTGTGATTTTGAGTTAACGATTGAATCCTCACGACGTTTTCGGCATTCAAATGCTCGATGACCTGTTAATCCACACCAAAAACAACTTCCAAGAAATCGGGCTTCTGACATTCTTGACCTTTTCAAATTTGGTTCTGGTGCTTCATTGACGTCTAACCTTCGTTTCAGTGAAACACTTCCAAGTACTCTAAATAACTGGGTTTTGGTTGAAATAGACCGGGCATTTAACTCTCGGCGAATCAAACCATCCTTCTGGCACAGTACCGAAATAACAAAACCGGTGATTACTTCTTCGGACATGTGGGTTTGTGGTATACGCTCAATTAAGTTCCATAAACGTAAGGCAGCTTCTGTGGCAGTTTCCTTTACTCCTATTTGGAAACGAAGCACTTCGTCAAAGTAATCTTGAATTAATTTAGGCTCAAAAAATTTAGCCATTAGGCTTTGCTTAACCGTATCCCATGTCAACTCATCTAGATTTATCTTAGTCAAATAAGAAGCTGCGCGTCCTTTTAGCGCACCCATAAGAGCCATAAGCAAATCAACGCCTTCCAACCGTTTACTTTTAATAACAATTTCAGTAACTTTGCACCAACCTTCAATGTCTGCGCCTGACTCGTCTGGATCGAACTGAATTAATTTTATCGCACTTGACTGGACGTTATTATCTGTTACCGGAGCTGGCGATGTAGCTAACACTCGGCTGAGTAGCGCCTCCATTGTATTCAACAATTTTGAACCTCCATCTGCTAGTAGATTGTCTTCCTGTTGCCCATTTCGTGCCACTGCTGATGTAGGAGAAGTACCACCTCTGTCAGGATCGGCCATAACGGTTTTACGTGGGTATTTGGGCAGTACAAAGTACAAGAAAAGTGCAGAACTTAAAATCACTTTGTTTTAATGATAATTTAAGTAATTTACAAAAATCAAGATACGATCACATAGAAAAACTGTAATTTTAATTATAATAATAACTTTAAATAAAATCACTAAGATTGCGTGGAACAAGAGCGATTCGTCGGTCACCCGGCGTGGCTGCCGTTATAATAAGAAGTGCTGGTCTCCCGCGCACTTCAATTTATACGGCAGCTCACCCCACTGACACAACGCTTCGCAAGACCGGAAGTTCACAAATTATTAAGTTACAGGAAGTAGTTAAATTCTACGTAAAAAAAAGAATTAAATTATAACTTCCGGTCTGGTCCCAACGCAGTTCTATAGATGGCGCTAGAAGTGCGCCGTCATATAGATAAACATTCATTATCGGGGATATATTTACAAATATATCACTGCGGCCGTATACTTCATACACCTTAACCTACAAGTGACGTCAATTGTAGGTTAAGTTTAGTATGGAGCGTTTTTACGATACTCGCGAAATTTTGTATACAAATCGCTGTACCTTTGAAAATATTGACTTTTGATATACGATTTCTTCTGAGCAGTTACTCATATTTAAGAGTACTATTCATTTATGCAATAAAAAAAATCAGTTCGCTTGCCTATTTACATGTAGGTACTCTGAGGACACTTTTGCAATAACTTTTTGTAGGTGATAGTGAATCTAGATTCTAGAGCATATTAAATCTATGCGTATAAGGTAACCACGTTTTTAATTTCTATCAGGAACCGTCGTTTTTCATACATCGTCTGTCATTTTCAAAGAAAAACTATGATTGCCGAGGGACATTTCCTTTATAATGCCTTTATTTATAAAATCAGTCATGAGCAAATCACGAAGGGTTCCGTACGAACCGGCAAAATATCACGTTCCTTATTTGCGAGCCGTGAGCTCCGTAGCCTAGTTGGTAGACCGTTTGGTTCGCACTCGAGAGAGTGTAGGTTCGAATCCCAGGTTGTGGCGTGTACCAATGAGACTTTTTCAGATCTCAAGTACTTTATACGGACGCTCTAACGGTGAAGGAAAACATCGTGAGGAAACCCGCACATAGTTGGCCCCAGACGTATTGACCAGTTCATTCCTCTGGACTAGGCTATGTTGTGAGAATGCCGTATGTGCTTGGGCAACCATACGACATTTTAAAACCAACTGTCCCAGGCACTACAGTATTTCAAGAGTGGTTACTTCGCTCGGAGAATACTGTATAAATCATCCATTAACGGATGCAAAGGCCTAAGTTTTTTTATTTGCGATCCCCAATTAAATATTTTTTTTATTCTATTTTTAGAAGGATGTATTGCTGTAGCGACAACAGAGATACATCATGTTTTGTGAAAATTTCAGCTGTCTGTTTACGAGATACAGCTCGGTGACAGACAGACCGAAGGATGGACCCCCTAAAAACTATAGACATATTATTATCGATGTCACGATGTGTTGTTTACAATTCTCAGAAAAAAATGCGTATCCGTATATCCGGCGAACCAGGGAAAATTCAGAGCATTGAAAATAGAAGTCTGTACTAACACAATAGAGTTGAAAATCGAACGCAATATGATTGTCGATCTGTCATTTATGACATTGACATTTAACTCGACACTTGTGTGAACGATTTTCAACTCTATCGTATTAGCATTGAGTTCTATTTTCAACGCTCTGAATTTTCTACGGCCTTCCGAACACCGCCTCACAATAGTCCTAATACGGATACGCAATTAATTCTACGTATAAGTGTGGTCTACCTTACTTAATGCACGAGTGAAGAACCCAAATACGAGTTTACGATGAAAATTTTCATCGTAAACAAACCTTTGAACCTCAATAAATATAGTTACGCAATAGATAATAATTTATAGTTACGATATAATTAATTCCTATTAAATTAATTAATATATTCTCTAATTTTCCACTTGGTTATATTTAAGTTACAAGGATTCACGGAGTAAAGAGACGCCTCGAAATTAATTTGCTAATTAAATTTTAACCACGCGTTTGCGATAAATAAGTTTACAACGCAGATAGTAAACGAACAGTTTATCTACCTGCGTTGGATTTGATCTGTATGAAAATCGATTTCAACACGAAAAGGTAAAGTAAACTATAGTTAATCATATCTATAATAACTCCCCACACCGATCTCGGTGACGGTGGCCGGTTTCATTGAAACCAGGCCAGTTACGCAGGAGTAATTTTATAGTGCCCAAGTGTGTGCGCAGTACACAAGAGCACTCTCTCTTTTTGTACTCTCGTAATCCAGTGGGACGGATAACCGACACGACTGACGAGAAATGAGGCGCAGGTCCGACTTTTCACATGCCCATCGGACGCATGGATCATCTTTCTTGCCAGACAATCAGGTGATGAACCTGCATTGTCCTAACCAAACTTGGAAACAACATTTGTTGTTGTTCCAATGCGGGAACTGAACCCACGACCTCCGAGTCGAGAGCCAAGCTCTAACCACTAGACCATGGGGGCTGTTTAATTATATATTATAATTATAATAATGTCTTAAATAGGAAAGATTTGTTTTTTGTTCCCGATTCACTCAGAACCTCGACCGATTTCAAATCTTTTTCACTATTTAAATGTTACACACTTAATTCTCATTAACTACAGGCTATATTTATTACTTTAAAAAAATAGCCTAGTAAAACTTAAATAATGTGATCTAAGGCGTAAAAAAGTTTGCCACAAAATGTCTTTCATGCTAGATAGTGTAAGGTTGTGGATAGTAGATATAGTATGTTTACAGTATATCAGTATTTTTCTCCAATCTCTCTCCAACGCGAACACTGGAGTATGAGACAGTTTATGAGAGTTGAGCGTGTTGGAATCGAGAGCCTTTTCGTGTTCTGTGTTGTTAATAGTAGGTATGTAGGTACTCTACGCACCTCTTTGTTTTGTTTTAAATGATAACATAATAACAAACTTACATACCTATGTTTAAATATGTAACATACAGCACCTTTACACACGCTCCACAAATTAAAGCAAGAGGAACAGATAAACAGCTACATAGTTAGCTTTCGATTTGACTCCATTACTTAGTACAAGCATACGATGTGCCCACTACTGTATGGAAAAATTGTGGGCCGTTAAATGGGACCTCCGTGGGCTTATTACGTATCTTGCAAAAGCCAAGCAGAAGTAACCTAGCGACAGTACTGCCTCTACCGAACAATCGAGGAACTATAAATTGCAATCAATCGTTCGATTTCTTCACTGCTGTCTAATTTTTCGTATTACGTAAGACTTTTACATCAAAGCGAAAGCAATCAGCGAGCGATTTGAACTGTCAGTTAGCAATAATAAGTGAAAATGAACCAAAGTGCTTTCAAACACAACAGCGAGCGATTAGCAATCGATCGCATAGGTATAAGGCTGGGACTATATGCAACGGAATCCGGTAGGCCGTAGAGAATTATGAGCACTGAAAATAGAACTCTGTGCTAATACAATACAGTTGAAAATGGAAGTTTCGAGTGTCGAGCTGTCATATATGACATTGACATTTGACTCGACACTCGGATGTTCGATTTTCAACTCTATTGTATTAGCACAGAGTTCTATTTTCAGTGCTCATAATTCTTTACGGCCTACCGGATTCCGTTGCATATAGTCCCAGCCTTAGTCGCGTCATGTAAAAAGAACGCTGGAAAAAGTGGAGGGGGTGTGTCTACGCATGGGTACATTCGCGCACGAAAGTACTAGGCCTATTGTTATATTTTTGAACTAGTATTTCGCTCGCGACTTCGTAATTCGCCTCTTTACAAGAATAACGTGGTATTTTTAAAACCACAACTTTACAGGAAAGCAATTTCAAACAATTAAGTGTTGATAAATTTTAAAATATTGATAATTTTACTATAGAAAAACAATTTAATTGTTGCAGCAATTCATATTCTTTCTAAAAATAAGAAAAAGAAAGCCCAGTTCAATCTGAAATAAGTAAAAAAAGTGGTTTAAAAAAAAACAGAAACACATGTCACGTTATTAATGAAAATATGTCACAAAATGCTTGTTACATATTGATAGTTCACATTTAAGGTGTTAAATATAGGTGGAAGCCTGTGTGATAAGTGAAATAAAACACTCTGTCAAAATAAAGATATTGTATTTTAAAAATACAAATTTACCAAAACAATGGCTTACCTAAAATTAGTTTAAGGCACAATAATTAATAAGAGATCACAATCAATCATATGGTACTAAATTCGCTTTAATTAAAATTAAAGAAAACTAAAAGTGTACTCCCATACAAACAAAACATAAAAAAAATTAAATGGTCTGTGTTTTAAAGTTTAGTTAAATCGTGTCATTTATCCAGTGAAGTCGCAGTTTTGAATTTTGCTCTGAACATTTTGAATTTTAATGTGACAAAGATTTTTGTTGTTATTGTGGTTAATAAACACCTAAGAACCCCTAAGGATTCATAAAAATGCATTTATCACCAAGTCAGATAGCGCAGGCAGTAGCTTTAGTGGAACAGGGGATGACTCATCGTGAAGTGGCTACTGTCCTAAACGTGGCGCGTTCCCCGATGCAATATGCACTAAAACGATATCAAGAGACTGGCCGCTACACCCGAAGACTAGGTAGTGGTGGTGTACGATGTACATCAGCTCGTGACGACCGCTTATTGTGTTAGAGCTTTAAGAAATCGCTTCCTGACCGCAGTCGAGATCCGTCAGCGGCTTCAAATCTCCAGAGGTGTGAATGTTAGCGAGCGTACGGTGAGAAGACGTATGGAGGAAGTTAATTTGAGGGCAAGAAGACCAGCCCTTGGTCCACAGCTTCTCCCTCAGCACAGAGTAGCTCGACTTCACTTTGCCCGCGAACACGCTAACTGGACTCATGAGCAATGGGCAAGGGTTTTGTTTACTGACAGTGCAGGATCGCACCTGATGGTCGACGTGTCTGGAGAAGGAAAGGCGAACGTTATTTGGCGATAACAACCACTCCGACAGTCAGTTTTGGCGGAGGCTCTATAATGGTATGGGGTGGCGTGAGATCTGAATTCTGATGCTCGTACGGAATTGCTCATCGTTAATAATGCCTCAAATGCGACTCGGTACGTCGAGGAAATTCTCGAAGAACATGTTGTGCCCTTTAGAGGGTTCATTGGTTATGAACAATTCATTGTAATGCATGATAATGCCCGTCCACATGTCGCTAGCATAGTAAATGAGTAACTTCAAGAGGCTGGTATTCAAAAATTTCAGTGGCCAGCTCGCAGCCCGGACTTAAATCCGATAGAACACATATGGGATAAGCTGAAACGAGCAATAAAATCATCATCGAACCCACCACAAACCATTAACCAGCTTCGAGATGCTGCAGTGAGAGCGTGGCGCGACTTATCACAAGTCGATATCAAGAACGTCATCCAAAGCATGCCAGACCGAATGCAGGCGGTTACAAGGGCTAGAATAATTAACACGCGCTATTAAAAAGGACAGAAAGCGACAAAAAATCGGTCAGTTTTAGATTCGTAGTGCTTTAAACTTAAGTGTTAAATTTTGTGTAAATGTGTGTTTTTGCATAAACTTCATTATCAATTTAGAAAACCTTTAACTGTGAGAAAAAGTGATCAGGAACGTTAACTGGATAGATTCAGATCTCAATTAACCAAAATTTGTAGAGATAAGTGCAAAAAAAAGACAGTTATCACACCTTTTGTACTTGGCCAAGTTTCCTTGCCGGTGAGTTTGTGTCTACGCTATTCGCAATAAACGTCCATTGTTTTTCTATTGCACCCAAGCTCCAGTAGTCATTTAAAATTATCTGTCGTTGCTCCTCTGTAAATTTGGAGCCGCATTTAAATTTACATTTCTCTGTACAAGAAGGTTTCAATTCACGACTTGGTATATTTTTTTTTTTTTGGTAGATTGATAAGGCTTTCCACTTGTGGCGGACCAATCAGCGCACAGTCCTGAATTGCGCTATCGAAGTTTCGGAAGTTCGGAAGTATATATACGACAGCTGAAATGACTACAAGTGGGGCTTCGGCCTGACCGAGCATAGCACTTCGCTCAGTCGGAGATCTCCCTTTGGGGCTTGCCACCACATTCCCACATTGGTGACCCTCGACAGAACACGCCTCCTTCTGGACATCATCATCATCACTCCCCACCCCTCCGCATCACGCCAGCCAGCTTCAGCCTCTTCAGATACCTCGACCACCAGTCGCAACGCAGCGCGGCCAGGTCGAATCCTCATAGGCTTCAACGGGCAGTCTCATTACACGGATCGGTCAGCAAGCAGAGCATGAAGCACGTCTCCTGGTTCAGCACACGTAGCTACTACGACCAGTAAGGGGTTTAAAAAATGAAATTATACATAACATAACATAACTAGAACAAATAATACCAGTACAAGTAAAAAAAAACCTTCTGTTGATGACTGCAAGTTCGAGCTTTTAACATTTTCATTCTCAGCTTGTGTTGAAATATTTATCTGAGCATTTGAATCACTTAATTGTACACTTAAATTAATTTTAACACCTGTAGCTAATTGAACTAACTTCCTAGATCGCGATTCCATCTGAAAAATTTCGTAAATGTTGTTTTATTTTAGCATGTATAATGTAACATTTTAGCATATTTATAAGATCAAACTAACAGTTTTCCAAAATAATGATAATAAATAAAATAACCCATAGTATTTTAAAACGTTTTATCAACAACATTGTTACAATCAAATATATCACAAAGAAAACTTGTAACTTTTTCATAAATAATGTGACAAAATCAACTATCCCATTCCCAATACACACGAGTTTTACAAGAAAAACGAGTTAAATAACTATATCACACTATAAAAGTTAAATTAAATACAAACTAGAAACATACCTTTGCACTAAAAACGTGGTATACTCGTGATGTCACGTTTTTCGTGAAAAGCGGGAGCACTTCACACGACGCGCGTGCGGGGCAAACTATTGCGTCGCGATGTCGAAGTCGAGCGAAACACCGAAAGAGACAACGTGTTAACGCTACTTGCCACAGTCGTGTCGTCTTTTTCACTCATAACTTCTCGAACATTCACTTAAAAATTGCCACGTTTTTGTAGAAAATAAAACTTGACATCGCGATTTTGAATATCAAATAATAAAAAAATCGTTTTTCATAAGATGTCACGTTGTTCTTGTAAAGAGGCGGTATATTAATTATTAAATAAATAAATAATCTTTATTATCCACAAAAGCATGATTACAGGTAAAATTTGTCCTGCCTCCAAACCTAGGCTAAAAGCCTGTATGTCAGGAGGCATTTGCTCTCCACATGGGGTACATTACAAAGCAGCTTAAGCAGACAACTGAGGAATATAAGAAAAAAGTAAAAAGTAATAAGTAATTTTTTTTTATAATAATCGTAATTAAAAACTTTTGTGCGCGATGTTATTTTGAGATTTTCAAGCTCGGCGGTATATTATATTGGTATTTAAGTGGGATATTACATTATCAAATATCTCTGAACATATAAATGATCATATATTTCATCCAATTTAATTGACTAATTGAATCATATAATTATGTGTATTACAATTTACACTATCAAAGTTCTTTGATCCTATTTTACGTCATATATAACTACAATGGAGAACGTCGCGTCGGTGGTGTGCGCTATTTTACTATTAAAAAAAAAAAAAAAAAAAAAGGAATACAAGAAAAAAAACGAAAAGGTATCTGTTGTATGTTGGATCTGTTGACCCAGCAGCATTTATCATAAACTCACGGTGGAGATATTCAATGATACAATGATTGTATATTCTTCTTTATTACATATGTTCTACATATAACATCCATATAATTATCTTATCATACATATAATATGTTAAGGAGGCCAAATAGACATACACACGTCTAAGCTATACATAGCCTTATGGCTAACTAAATATTCTATCATAGGCATCAAAGTGACACCTGTGAATGACAGATTATATTTTTAATAATCTTACATCATTATGCAACACCTCCCTTTTCAAGATAACGCAACTAATACCTACTACAATATGTACACAACTAAAAACATACTACTATATAACTAATCATATTTTTCATGAATATACAGTTTAGGACGTTTTACATTTCTACCAGATCTGGTTACATAATCGGTATTCACTAGACTCTCCATAGGAACACAGCTTTCATCATTATCACAATTTTGAAAAAGACCGTTTCCGAAATTCACCGAACTCATGGGGTTAGCAATGTCCTGTATGGTAACCATACTGTCATTTTTGCCACTGCTTTCGCCATTACCAGAAGAAGAAGGAGGAGTATTTATGTTTTTTAAATCTCTTTTTCTAGGTCTAATGTGTCCTATATTCCTCCTATACACAGCACCGTTTAAATCTACAATATAATACGACCTACCACACGTCAATTTCTCTTTAATTATTCCCGGAGTCCAAACGGATTTAGGATCTTTTTTAAAATATATATAATCTCCTGGCTGAAATACATATGACTTTTGCCTAACATTCCTGTCAAAATAAAAAGACATTCTGTCTCTGCTATGTTTGTGACATTTCTCATATGTCGAAAATTTAACTACTCTAGGATATAACTTTTTATTTAGTATTGGTAAATTTACTCGTAAGCTTCTAGACATCAATAATGAAGCAGGGCTGGGAAAATCTCCCTTAGCCGTATTACGATAATGTAACAATGACAAGTATATATCAGAGCCATCCTCTTTGCATTTTCTCAAAATGTTTTTTATAATTTTTACCCCGCTTTCAGCTTGACCATTGGATTTTGGCCAGTGTGGGCTGCTTGTTATGTGTTCAATGTCCCACTCCTCAAGAAAGGACTTGAATTTATTGGAGTTAAAAGGTGGACCATTGTCAGATACAAGAGATTTCGGTATTCCATGACGAGCAAAAAACGATTTAAGATTCTTAACAACAACGTCCACAGTGTAATTTTTATGCAAAGAAGCTAACTCAATGTACTTGGAATAGTAATCCATGCAGACAAGGAAACTTTCTCCATCAAAATATAGCAAATCAACGCCTACCTGTTGCCAGGGAAGATGGGATATCTCGTAGCACTGCAACGGCTCATTTGTTGTGTTTGGCTTGAACTTAGCACATACTAAGCATTGATCAACTAAATTTTTAATGTCAGCATTTATATTCGGCCAATAAACTGTTTCTCTAGCAATATTAAGTGTTTTATTTATACCTAAGTGACCACAGTGAATTTTATCTAATATTTGTTTTTGCAAAGATTTAGGAACAATAAGCCTATTTCCTTTAAATAGTAATTCATTCATTATATGTATTTCATTTTGAATATTCCAATATGGTTTTACCATAGATGCTATTTTGTCTTTGCTCTTAGGCCACCCGTTTTGAATATAAGACTTAAGCAAAGTTAATGATTCATCTTTATTACTTTCTGTTAATATTAAATTCAAATATGGCTTACTTACAGAGAGGTTAGAAAATATAGTATTTACATGGTACTGTAAATCCTGTTCATATGGGGGTATGTATTTTTCAGTAAGTGCTGCTCTAGACAAAGTATCTGCTATATACATAAATTTACCAGGTACATAAACCACATCTAAGTCATAGCCTTGCAAAGAAAGCATCATTCTCTGCAACCTAGCAGGTACTTCATGTAGGGGCTTCTTAAATAAATAAATCAACGGTTTGTGATCAGTTTGCACAGTTATTCTACTGCCATAAATATATTGGTGAAATTTATTACATCCAAATTGTATTGCAAACAATTCCTTCTCAATCTGAGCATAATTTTGTTGTGAGCTGGTCAGTGTTCTTGAGCTGTAAGCCACGGGTCGCTTATTTTGAAATATAGCGGCACCGACGGCATATCTTGAGGCATCTACCGACAAAGTCAAGTGTAAATTACAATCATAATTTGCTAACACGGGCGCTTTAGTTATAATTTCTTTTAATAAATCAAAGCATTTTTGACAATTCTCATCCCAAAGCCATAACACATCCTTTTTTAACAAATTTCTTAAAATATTAGTTTTGTCAGCTAAGTTTTCTATGAATGGTGCTAAAAAATTTATCATACCTAAAAATCTTTGCAAGTCTTTAATATTTTTTGGTATTGGCATTTCTTTTATAGCCTTAATTTTCTCTGGATCAATTTTTACACCATCTTTACTGAAAATATAGCCCAAATATGCGATTTCTTCTAAAAGAAACTTGCACTTGGCCCTATTTAATTTCAAATTGACTTGTCTAGCCCTATCCAGAAACAATTCTAATCTTTTATTGTGTATTTCAATTGTTTCACCGTATATTAAAATGTCATCACACCAAATTATTATTCCCTCAATGTCTCCGAATAAATCTATCATAGTTTTATAGAAAATTTCTGATGCCGTGCTTATTCCGAAAGGTAATCTCAAAAATTTATATCTACCAAAGGGAGTTTGAAAAGTACAAAGGTCACTGCTCTCTTTAGTTAATTTTATATTATAAAATCCAGAAAATGCATCTAAATGTGAGAAATATGAGGCTCCAGACAATTTAGACCTTACTTCATCAATATTTTTAATGGGATAATGACATCTCAATAAGTTTTTATTTAAATTTCTAGGATCTAGGCAAACTCTTAATCCTCCATACTTTTTCATGGTAATAACTAAGCTACTCACCCAGAGAGTTGGTTCATGGACTTTCTGGATGATCCCCAATCCCTCCATGAGTTCGAGCTCCTTCCGCAACGGCTCCACCAGAGCAAATGGCACCTTCCTGGGTGGATCTATGCACGGCACAGCATCTTTTCTTAACACAATACTGTGTTCATATGGTAAACAGCCTAGACCCTGAAACACATCATTATATTTGGTCACAATTTTGTCACAGGGTTCTTTACACATATTACTTAAATTAAAGTTTTTTATAACTAAATTTAGCTTTATACAAGTGGGCAAACCAATTACAGTAGGACAGTTTAAATTTGTTATAACAAAAGTAACACTTTCAGGTTCTTTTTTGTTTTCAAATATACACCATATGTTTGACACTGACATAATGGGAATTGGTTGCTTTCCCCCATAAGCATAGATATTATATTTTTTACACATTTTTTTACTCTGTTTGTCCAACTTAAGATTTAATTCTTTAAACACTTTGTAAGACATCATATTTATATCTGCCCCAGTATCAATTATGCAGTCTACACATTTGTTATTTATTTTTAAGTAATAATGCCAGGAATTAATGTCATTTTTACTCAAATTTGAACTGGTACTTTGTGACTTTATATTTTTAATATTGAACAACGCCCCAATAGTGAATCTCTCAGTAGGAGCATTGCTTACTAAGCAAGCAGCACTCGGTTCATCATCGAGATGCATATTGCCTACCCCAGAGACTAAACTCCTGACACTATTTTTCTTAAAGCATAAATGAGTAAAATGTCCATATTTAAAACATGACCTGCATTTGTGCTTCCACGCTGGGCAGTTGCGGTGACCATGGACTGTGTTGCACTTCACACACTTTGTTCTGGATCCAGGCGTAGCTGACCTTGGTTGACCTTGGCGCGACGGAGATTTAGATTTTCTTCTCTTCTGGTGTGTATAAGGACTGTTCTGACGACTTCTGTGTAGCTTGTATACTGTGGCTTCTTCTCTTCCATCTGCTGCATTCATTGATTCTTCACTTTTTTGTGCCATTGTGAGTGTTCTACATAGAAGTTTGGCTCTTTCCAGGGACAGATCTTGCTCGAGTAAGAGTTTTTGACGAAATTGCGAGAAATTTGTAGCCATATTCGCAATAAGGATGTCCCTTACCAGCGAGTCGCGGAGCGTACCAAACTCACAGGCATGACTTGCATTCTCTAATTCCATAAGAAAGTTCTCCAAGGATTCGTTCACACGTTGCTTCAGCGTGAAAAATTTGTGTCTTGCTACCGTCAAATTCTTCTTGGGTTCAAAATACTCGACGAATTTTGCCTTGACATCTTTATATGTGGCTTCCTCCAGGTCCAAATTGAAGGAATTATATATATTTAGACCTTTCTCTCCCATGGAATGCAGCATGATTGCAATTTTTCTTTTGTCTTCTGTCTTCTCCATTCCTGATGCCAGCAGGTATATCTCGAATGATTGCGTCCATTTCTTGAAATTCTCAGCATTATTGTTGATAACTTCGGTAGAAATTTCAAGTTTCTGTACTCCGTTTCCAGCCATTGTTAGGTCTTCAGTCTTCACACACTTTTTTCACCGATCGTTCCTAAGTTCCGACTGCCTTCAAGCTTTTTGTGGTTATTCTTGAGTTTTTGATGTACCCTCTTTTTCGTTCATATATTTTTGTATTTACCTCACACTTCTAACACCATGTTGTATGTTGGATCTGTTGACCCAGCAGCATTTATCATAAACTCACGGTGGAGATATTCAATGATACAATGATTGTATATTCTTCTTTATTACATATGTTCTACATATAACATCCATACAGTATATCTTATCATACATATAATATGTTAAGGAGGCCAAATAGACATACACACGTCTAAGCTATACATAGCCTTATGGCTAACTAAATATTCTATCATAGGCATCAAAGTGACACCTGTGAATGACAGATTATATTTTTAATAATGTTACATCATTATGCAACAGTATCAATAAATAGAGAACTCGACAGATTGATGACAGGTATTGATGTCAGGGTTACCAGATCTCAGAGAATTCGATTTGGACATCGTCATTTTTATGCCGCGTCCGCACGTTTGCCACTTGCCGCAAACTCCAAACCTCCACAAACGCTTGACTTGAAAAAGGGAATCAAACGTCGCCATCCGCACGCTTGCGAGTGAGTTAATGTGTTCTGAACAGGCCAGCATGACGGACGTTGAGCTCGTAGGTATCGGCAATAGCATTTGCTTTGAGTTATTTTTATTGTAAAAACAACAGCCTCCGTGGTCTTGTGGTTAGAGCTTGGCTCTCGACTCGGAGGTCGAAGGTTCGATTCCCGCACTGGGATTATGAGAGTAAAAGAGAGTGTGCTTTTGTGTACTGCGCACACACTTGGGCACTATTAAAAAATACTCCTGCGTAACTGGTCTGGTTTCAATAAAACCAGCCACCGTCACCGAAATCGGCGTGGAGAGTTATAATTATTATTGTAAAAAAAATACATAATTAAAAACAAACAAAAAAACGGCAAAAAAGATGGTGGATTAAGTTTCAAATTCATAAAAAACGTATACTGGCTTATTCATTATTGTACTAAGCCACGCATCAGCTACTTTTTTCTCATAATAATAACAATAATATCTATGGACGTTTCACACCACGTCAATCTGGTCCCGTGGTAAGTTCTCGAAGAACTTGTGTTACGGGTACCAGACAACAGAAATATATTTAATACTTTTATATTATATATGTCACCGTAAAATTGTAAAAACCGTTAGATTATAAAATAACTAACGACATTGTCAAAATATGTCGAAATATTTATAACTACTTATATATTTATAATCTTACGAAAAATAATGTGTTAAATTATAGGCAGAATATTCGCATCCGAAGTCTATCGGCATTTTACAATTTCACTAGTTTTATTACAATCTAACGGTTTTTACAATTTTACGGTGACATATACATATTTAAGATTTTTATTGTATCTAAGTGTATTATACACATCTATGACCCGGGAACACAGGAGACTTTTTGGTCCTTCGGCGGGATTCGAATTTCGAACTCGCGACCCCCGAGCCACAGAGGTCGTCTCATCTTTGTGATGCATGTTTTTCGGGTCCCAAATGTATGGTTCAGCCTGATAACATTCGAGAAAAAAACAAGATGTCTTAATTTGACCAATCACCACTCATTTTGTGCGAGCGTAGGCACGTCTGCTTGTCTCCAGTACACAAACCAGACTGAGCGCGCGCAAACGTGTGGATGCATCGCAAGCGCTTGCGGCAAATTCCCTTTGATTTGTGTCAAAAAACCGACACTCGATCGGAACGGCTGCAAGCACTTGCAAACCTACACAAACCATGGCAAACGCTCTATCGGCACGTTTGAATTTGTGACAGCTTGTCGAGGTTTGGCAAACGTGCGGACCCGGCATTAGAATGGCTTGTTTTTTGTTATTTCAGAAGGATTAAGCAAGTAAGTATATACCTAATTAGAAAAAGAACTACCTACATTACATTATTTGAAACATATTATCGAACAAGAAATTAAAAACTCTTTTTTTATATTAAATAACTGGCAACACCTGTTTCTATGACCGTATTGGATCCAATCTCTCAGCAAATGTCAAAAATCTATGATGGAGAGAGAGAGATCTATAATAGGAGAAAATGAATCATATGTATAGACATATTATTACACTCATTATCCAATAACATTGACTCATAGATCTATGATCCAAGATAAATGATAATGTAATATGCCCCTAAGACATTGTGGCGGGACAATTAGAGCCACAATCCTGAATCGCGCTATCGAAGTTTTTTAAGCTCGGCGGTATTTATTGGTATCTAAGACATTGTGGCGGGACAACTAGAGCCACAATCCTGAATCGCGCTATCGAAGTTTTTTAAGCTCGGCGGTATATATTGGTATCTAAGACATTGTGGCGGGACTAGAGCCACAATCCTGAATCGCGTTATCGAAGTTTTTTAAGCTCGGCGGTATATATTGGTATCTAAGACATTGTGGCGGGACAACTAGAGCCACAATCCTGAATCGCGCTATCGAAGTTTTTTAAGCTCGGCGGTATATATTGGTATCTAAGACATTGTGGCGGGACAACTAGAGCCACAATCCTGAATCGCGCTATCGAAGTTTTTTAAGCTCGGCGGTATATATTGGTATCTAAGACATTGTGGCGGGACAACTAGAGCCACAATCCTGAATCGCGATATCGAAGTTTTTTAAGCTCGGCGGTATATATTGGTATCTAAGACATTGTGGCGGGACAACTAGAGCCACAATCCTGAATCGCGCTATCGAAGTTTTTTAAGCTCGGCGGTATATATTGGTATTTAAGACATTGTGGCGGGACTAGAGCCACAATCCTGAATCGCGCTATCGAAGTTTTCTAAGCTCGGTGGTATATATTACATGTCAACGTAAAACTGTAAAAAGCGTTAGATTGTAATATAATCTAACCGTTTTTACAATTTTACAGTGACATACATCATCTGAAAACCACTACAGTGGGCTTTGGCCTGAATGATCATACCAACTCGCTCGATCGCAGATCGACCTTTGTTGCTTCCAGACAGTCCCACAACATCCATACTAATATTATAAATGCGAAAGTGTGTCTGTCTGTCTGTCTGTCTGTCTGTCTGTCTGTTACCTCTTCACGCCCAAACCGCTGAACCGATTTTGATGAAATTTGGTATAGGGATACTTTGAGACCCGAGAAAGGACATAGGATACTTTTTATCCCGGAAAAATGTACTTTCCGCCACGATAAACGAATTTTGGCGCAACGGAGTTGCGGGCGTCATCTAGTAGTATAATATTTTAAGTTAGCATATATCTAGAAACTAGAATAAAGCTCTAAAATAATATTTAAGTACCTTATTGTAAGTAAATCAAATGTCCTTTTCAGACATTATATTATAAACTAGCTTTTGCCCGCGGCTCCGCCCGCGTAAATATATTATTCCGCGGGAACACTACTTTTTCGGGGTAAAAAAAATCCTATGTCCTTTCCCGGGACCCAAAGTATGTCTATACCAAATTTCATAAAAATCGGTTCAGCGGTTAAAGCGTGAAGAGGTAACAGACAGACAGACACACTTTCACATTTATAATATTGGAATAGGTATTGTAAAAACTTTTGCGGTTTGCTGCAGAGTAGGCATCTACAGACACACGAATTTGGTACGGAGCGTACAGCGGACCATATCCGCAGACCGAATCCGGTGTCGCTACACACGCACGGATTTGGTACGATGCAGTAGACCGAAAAGCTCGACACTCGTGTGTTCGATTTTCAGTTATATTGCATTAGCACAGAGTTCTATTTACAGTGCTGTTTTTCGACGACGCGATGATTACCGAAATTCATTGATAACAGGCAGTGATATCAACTCTCAAAAATATTTCTCCCCAAACTTTACCCCTGATAATTATACCATTGACAGGTCTAAGAGATAATAAGCTAGAAAGAAAGGTTATGTGTTTAACATAAAGACTTACGCGTGAATAATATAAAACTAACTTGTCTTAATCTGATTTCACTCCCAATATTATATTTTCATATCCCTGACTCACACACTGAATTACACACATTTAAATAATTTTTATTATTACATACAAATTGATTCATAAGTAGTAAACTCTAAACATCCTGGCCCCTAGTAAACCCCCGTAGATATTTTCCCTTATTTTGGGTGGTAAATCCCTAAGTTGGCAACACTGACACCGTTGTACGGCTTAGGCTGGGACTATATGCAACGGAATCCGTTAGACCGTAGAGAAGTATGAGCACTGAAAATAGAACTCTGTGCTAATGCAATACAGTTGAAAATTGAAGTGTCAGGTGTCGAGCTGTCATATATGACATTGACGTTTAACTCGACACTCATGTGTTCGATTTTCAACTCTATTGTATTAGCATAGATTTCTATTTCCAATGATCAGAATTCTCTACGGCCTACCGGATTCCGTTGCGTATATCTCTACCCTTAACCGGCCTGCTCTACACACGCACGGATTTGGTACGGAGCGGACCAAATCCGATGCGGATAGCTGCGAACTCTTCACCTTCTTCTTATGTTCGCCGGACTGCCCTACACACGCTCGGATTTGGTACGGAGTGTACCAGATCCGCTGTACGCTCCGTACCAAATTCGTGTGTCTGTAGACACCATTATTCGTAATAAGATACCTACGAAGCTTCAAGTTCAACCTAATATACAATTACTTAGTACCTATAATATGGTAGGATACTCAAAGATATAACATCAATTTAAAGTTTATTTCACTAAAATTAAAGAAGACGAATGTTATAAAAGTTGAAAATATTTTTTCACAGAATAGAATAGTAAGTATTTGAAATTATTAAACAGTTATTCTTCTATTCTGCTCAGTCAATATCAATACGGTAAAAAGACTATGGCTGTGTTCCGACGAAAATAGAGCTTGTTAGCGCTTGCTAGCGCTAAAAAAACAGATTATCCGCCAGGGCACATATTTTGCTAACTTCAATAATGCTAACATTTTTTTTTTTTTTTTTGATGGTTGATCTTGCAATCTGTTTCATTGAAACATTCAGCAAAAGATTAGGAATGGATGAATTTTATCTTGGAGGGTGGGCTAGCCCAGTGGCTGCTCCCTTTCATTGCTGATTTCTTTATAAATCTCTAGGTGTTTTTCTTTTGAGCCTTTGAAATGCTGTATTGACATTCATTAGCTGTGTGGCTAATATATTTGGATGACTATTTAATCTTTTTTTGTATGAAGTAATTAAATACTTTGTCTCTTCTTGGACAGTTCTAATTTTAAGATCATGGTGTAGTTGTTTGTTTGTTATAAACCAAGGAGCTTTTGTAATTATTCTTAGTATTTTTGATTGAAATCTTTGAAGTATTTCTAAATTTGAATTTGAGGTTGTTCCGAAAAGCTGTAATCCATATGTCCAGATTGGTTTAAGAATACATTTATAAAGTAGCAGTTTGTTCTCCAGTGACAACTGTGACCTTCTGCTAAGCAGCCAGTACATTTTTCCTAGTTGGATACCAAGCGCTTTTCTTTTCATAGTTATATGTTTCTTCCAAGTCAGGCGTCGGTCCAGATACAGTCCAAGATATTTGGCTTCGTTAGCATGTGGTATCTGGACACCATTAAGAGTTATTGGTGGACAGTTGTCACGCCGCAAAGCAAAGGTGACTTGCACCGATTTTGTTTCATTGGCTTTAATTCGCCAAGTCCTTAGCCATTCTGTGATCTTATCTAGCGAACGTTGGAGCACATAGCTTGCTTGTGTCGGATCATCGTCTACAGCCAGGGCCGCTGTGTCGTCAGCAAAAGTGCCGATCAAGACATCATCAGATAGAGGTAAGTCTGAAGTAAATATCAGGTATAGGTTTGGACCAAGTACACTTCCTTGTGGCACGCCTGCGTGAATTCTATATAGTTTGGTTATATCTTCTCCTTGCTTGACGTAGAAAAATCTGTCGGCTAGATAGGACTTTATGAAGAGGTAATAGTTTATTGGAAGTAGTATTTTTAATTTATAAAGTAGGCCATCATGCCAGACTTTGTCAAATGCTTGGGAAATATCAAGAAATGCCGCGCAGCAGTATTTATTGTTTTCGAAGCCTTTATGTATTTCTTCTACTAGTCTGTGTATCTGTTCTATTGTGCCGTGTTTTTTTCTAAAACCGAATTGGTGGTCAGGAATAATTTTATTTTCTGTAATAACTTTGTTAAGTCTTTTTAGAAAAAGTATTTCCATTACCTTTGACATTATAGGCAGTAGGCTTATTGGTCTGTATGAGGACACTTCTTCTGGAGCTTTGCCAGGCTTAAGGATCATTTTAATTTGTGCTACTTTCCATTGATCCGGAAAAATAGCTCTCTTCAAGACACAATTGAATAAATGTGTGATAAAACAAACAGCTTTTTCTGGTATTTCTCGGAGTATTTTTGCAGTAATCAAATCGTATCCAGGGGCCTTGTCTTGATTCAATTTAGCTATTGTTTCTATAACCTCAGATTTGGTAACTTTTGTAATTGGCAGGTCAAGTTGGTAGGGTTCGTTAAGGGAATTGATTATTTCCTGATATTTACTCTCAGACTCGCAATGGGCAACATTTGGTGTGAAGACGTCAGCAAGGTAGGATGCAAAAGCTTCGCCTTTTTCTGAGTCGCTCTTGGCCCAGGTGCCTTCGTTTTTTCTTATTGGTGGATTGGAAGCAGTAGGCCTTTTAAGTCTCTTGGTAGTTTTCTAGAGGGAGTAGTCAGTGTTAGCTGTTGCATCTAAGTTGCGTAGCTGATTTTCAATGCCAGCGTTCTTTTCCGAGCGCAGTAGCTGTTTAAGTTTTGCCGCTAAGTAGTTAAATCGCGATTTGTGTGCAGGAAATCTAGTAATTTGCCATAGCTTACGTGCTTTTCTTTTTTCGGCTACTAGTTCACGTACTGGTTTTGAACAGCTCAGTTCCGTCTGTTTTTTATCAGGTGGGGTGCTTTTCCAGGCTGCATTTTGAATACAAGCGTTGAAATGTTCCACAGCTGTCACAACGTCCTCTTGCGATTTAAGGGAAATGTTAAGGTTAATAGAGGATTCCACTAAGTTTCGAAATTCGTCCCAATTTGTTCTGCGATTATATAACTTTGCCGGCGGTTGGACGAGCCTGACTTCTTGGGTTACCTCTAGTAACACTATACTATGGTCCGATGAAAGTTCGTGCAGGGAAGTGCAATGAAAGAAATTGGAAGGAATGCCTTTTATGACATAAAAGTCAACCAAGTCTGGGATCTTCTTTGGATCGCTCGGCCAATATGTTGGTTCCCCATTAGAAATTGTGTTTAGGTGCAAGTAGTTCAAGGCTGCCTCTAGTTGCCGTCCTTTCGGAGTTGTTAAACGTGAGCCCCATCGTGTATTCTTAGCGTTATAATCTCCACCTGCTATAAATCTTGGACCAAGCGTTTTAAAGAATTTGATATAATCTTCCATTTTTATTGTATGTTTAGGAGGAGAATATAAAGCAGTAACATTCAAGTGTCCTATCCAGTCTTCAATGATGATACTAGTGCCTTGTATCTCAGGCGTTATAAACGGTTCCAACTCATGGTGTTTTATATTATTTTTAATAAGAATAGCAGATCCTCCATGCGCTGTACCATCCGGGTGCATAGTGTGATAAAATTTGTAATTAGAGATTTTAAAGTAATTTTTCTTGGTAAAATGTGTTTCAGATACAAGCAAGATATCTATTTTGTTGTTTTTTAGAAATGCCTCCACTTCTAGGAGGTGGTGTAGCAGCCCATTGGCATTCCATAGGGCTATTTTATATGAATAGAATGTGTCAGTTTAGTCATTATTTCCATGAGGATATTTGTGACTGAAGCTAATTGTTGTATGAGTTGTGTCATTGTATTCATCATTTCTTTCATGTCATTGTTATTATTTTTGTCTGTTGTGGTATTGTCAGTAACTTGTTTGTCAGTTTGTGTGTTTGATGTCCTATTGTTTGTTAGCATTTCTTTGTATGATAGTCGTTCTTGTTGTCTGGTGTTGTCTTTCTTCTCCGATTTATTTTCGCTACTCATTATTTGTCGCTGTTTAACTTGTTGGGTAGGGTACTTAATTTTTTGTAGTTCTCTGTATACTGAGCATCCTTTGTAGTTTGCTGGGTGGTTTCCGTTACAGAGCACACATTTTACTGCGTCTGATCTTTCTTTACGCTCACATTGGGATGATTCATGGTCACCAGCACATTTTATACATTTTGGCTTTCTAAAACAGTATCTCCTTGTATGTCCATACTGTTGGCAATTACTACACTGAGGAATTTCTCTTTTTGGTCTAACTGGTTCAACAATAACTTTACAGTGTAAAATACTTTTGATGTCATAGATAAGTTTATTGTTACTGTTAGGCTCTATGTCTATAAAGTGTAGTGGTAAAGGTTTTTTAGTTGCTCTCTGTTTAACGTTCCAAATATTGATGACCTTATGCCCTAGAATTTCTAACTCTTCTTTAATTTCTTCAATATCAGTACTCGGATGGAGATTTTTTAGGGCTACTTTAAAAGAGCGCTCTTGCTTAGGCCTATATGTGTAGAACTCTGTATTTTTGTCTTGTAAATTTTTAACAATTGTTACATATAATTCGGTGGATTTTGGTTGTATTCTAACTTGATTGTTATTAAGAACTTTTACTTCATAGTTATCTGGGGCTACTTGGTCGAGTAATTTTAGTAGTGGTTGGATGTTGTTAACTCGGTCCACATATATAGGTGGAGCTTTAGTCGGTTTTTCAGTATTTTTAGTGAGTAAGTCTTGTCCGTCATGCTCTAGCTCGGCAAATCTATTAGAGGTTGGGATAGGTTGGCTTAGCCAGTAGGTATTAAGTTTTTTCTGTTTGTGCGGTTTGTGTATTTCAGGGCTTTCACGTTGCCGCTTTCTTTCTGGCATTTTTGTCCAAGTCTCACTATCAGCTGCGTTTGCCTGTGATTCTGAGTTGGTTTGTGAAAGGTTATCAAGATTGTTTAATGACTGTGTCCTTGGTTTATTAAAAAAGGATCTGTGAAATATTTGTTGCGTAAGCACTTTATTTTGCAGTTTTTCTGGTTGTGACTGTGTATTTGAATGTTCGTTATTATTATTTGTTTCATCCATATTTGTTCCCACGAGTAAGGTCGAAGTATATAGGTCGCTAGGAAGGTGACGCCTATTCTCCCTAGAAGGCTAATTCAACGACGTTTGCCAGGTCCGCCGAGGTTGATCGCTAACGGCTGAGTCTCCCACTAGCCACGCAGTCTCTGGCGCGTATGCTAACATAATCCGCCATTTTGCTTATTTTATACCAGCGGTTGCCATTTTGCCTACGTTTTATTTTCCGCGGAACAGCCTATGTATGCGGTTTAATTTTGAATTTCGAACGCAAATATTTCAAGAGCCTGAACGAAATAATATCAAGGTACATTTTTACCGGCTAAAAAAATAGTAGGTAACTTATTAAAGACCACCAAATAGGTTGACCTCTCGCTCAAAGCAAATTCTTAGTTTAAGTAGATCTTGTACTATTGGTTTACTCCTTCGCTATTTATTATTTGTGTTGAGTAGGATAAAAAATAGATTTATTTTTATAATTTTAATTTAATAGTTTTATTTCAAGAGAAAACATGCGAAAAATGATGATTTATTTCGGTTTGTGAAGCAAGTTCAAAAATACAGTTTTTTCATGATCCCGTGGGAACCGTTTTGGTTTGCAAGAAAAAAAAAATACTGTTAGTTATTTCATGTTCTAATCTACCTTTGTGCCAAGTTTTATTTAAATACGTCGAGTAGATTGCCTGAAATAACGTCAAACAGGTAGGTACAGTTTTTTGAAGATCCCATGGGAACCCTTAAATTTTGCGGGATAAAGAGTATCCTATTTTACCCTTCAGGTCCTAAGCTACCTGCCAAATTTCATTTTATTCCATCCAGTGGTTTCGGCGTGATGTGATAACAAACACACAGACAGACAGACAGACATTTTTTTCAAAAACGTTATTTTTAGGTTCTGTGGCCTTTATAGACCCCCCATTTTGATTTTCACTTAGATAACTTTAATGTACAGACATGACCCCTCTACAGATTTATTATATGTATAGATAGACTAGCGACCCGCCCCAGCTTCGCACGGGTACAATACTGATACTAATACTAAAGAATGTCTTTGAACCTCTAACAAAACGGGCGAAATCTAGTCAAAACAAAGAGAAACAAATTAATATAGGTACCTACTAAAACTCAATGAAATAAGCAGGTGGGTATCCTTTTATCGTATGAAATACCATAGATCTAAATTCTAAACTCCCCCCGCACGCGCACCCCCGCATTGGTGACGCCCACTTCGCAACGGGCCGTGCAGCAAAAATCGTAATATTTTAATTTCGCCATAACTTCAAAACCACACGTCCAATTTCAATCATTCAAAGACCAAATATTATCTACATAAACTATACTTAGTGATGAAATAATTTATTTTGATAAGGATTAATAGCATGAGTAAAATAAACGCGTTTAAATGTAGTCCAAAAAAAATCAAGATTTCTAAATAAAATAATGGTTGTTGTGCCTCACTGGACATAGATAGGTATAGTGTGTCGCGGACTTTTTTGTAGATATTTATAAGGTCTACAATTAATTAGAACATTTTATGGTTCTATCTTTTATAGTTTAGGCAGCGTACGCAAAATAAGTAACTTTCTGGTTGATTTTTTACACCTTGTGTCCGAAAAACCCAAATATTTTACGGAACCCTATTTTTTTCCAAAATAAAATATAGCCTATGTTACTCGTGGATAATGTAGCTTTCGAATGGTGAAAGAATTTTTGAAATCGGTCCAGTACTTTTTGAGCCTATTCATTACAAACAAACAAACAAACAAACATACAAACAAAGTTTTCCTCTTTATAATATTAGTGTAGATAAGCTGTTAAGCTTACTTATAATAATTATAAAGCTTTACAAATAGTATAACCACAAAGGACCATATTTGAATGAAAATATCACAAAACTTCTCGCTCAAAGACTTTCTGTTAGCGAAATTGAGACATGAAAAGCTAAAATAAAATTCGTAAACTAATAGCTTGTGCTGAATACAAAACGTTGTTGTACGTTACACGAAAACTAGATACAAGAGAGACATAGAGAATAGACAATAGACATAATATAAAGCGGACTACATCAAAGTGGGGCAAGCAATGATTTCAAAACTAAGGATGAGCCCTTAGCAACATCTATACACATTATTAAATAATCATCCTATCCTACTAATATTATAAATGTGAAAGTTTGTTGTGAAATGTTACGGATGTATGGATGTTTGTTTCCTTTTCACGCAAAAACGACTGAAAGGATTTCGATGAAATTTGGTATAGTAGTAATTTAGGCTCTGGATTAAAATATAGGATACTTTTTTATCCTGAAAAAATACGGTATCCCGTGGAATACTATATTTACGCGGGTGGAGCCACGGGCAACAGCTAGTCATCATTTTAATTGTCTGTTTTTAATATTAAATTTACAAGCTTTGCACTAAATGCATATTATGACAGTAAATAATTCTTGTACCTGTATCAAAAAATGTAAATATATATATATACTAGCTTTTGCCCGCGACTTCGTCCGCGTGGAATAATACTTTGGGATATCGCTGAAATTTACCCGCGACTTTATTTATGACTAACGAAAGCGGAATCCTATTTTTTTAAACGGAACCCTAAAATAAAAGTAGCCTATGTTAGACCCTATAACATCAGCTATCTGCTAGTGAAAGACCCGTGAAAATCGGTCCAGCCGTTTCAGAGATTAGTCGGAACAAACAGACAGACAGACCGACTGACAGACAGACAGACGGACAGACAAAAATTAAAAAAAATGTATTTTATTGTAAGTACCGAATATACTTTCAGATTCATTATGTAAAAAGCTGTTAATTTGAAGTTACAAACAGACACTTAAATTGTATTTAACTGTATAGATGTATAAATATTATAATGTATTATATTTTAAGATATTATCAATTTGATGTTTATAAAATAACTAAACTATTTAACTAAACTAAACTAAACTAAACATTAACCCGCACGCGCACCCCGCCTTGGTGACGCCCACTTCGCAACGGGCCGTGCAGCAGAAATCGTAATATTTTCATTTCGCCATAACTTCAAAACCAAACGTCCAATTTTAATCATTCAAAGACCAAATATTATCTACATAAACTGTACTTAGTGATGAAATAATTTATTTTGATAAGGATTAATAACATGAGTAAAATAAACGCGTTTAAATGTAGTCCAAAAAAAATTCAAGATTTCTAACTAAAAAAATGGTTGTTGTGCGTCACTCGACATAGATAGGTATAGTGTGTCGCGGACTTTTTTGTAGATATTTATAAGATCTACAATTAATTAGAACATTTTATGGTTCTATCTTTTATAGTTTAGGCAGCGTACGCAAAATAAGTAACTTTTCTGGTTGATTTTTTACACCTTGTGTCCGAAAAACCCAAATATCTTACGGAACCCTATTTTTTCCAAAATAAAATTTAGCCTATGTTACTCGTGGATAATGTAGCTTTCGAATGGTGAAAGAATTTTTGAAATCGGTCCAGTACGTTTTGAGCCTATTCATTACAAACAAACAAACAAACAAACAAACATACAAACAAAGTTTTCCTCTTGTTACACTAGCCTAACCTACATATCAGTGTATCACTACCTTTACTTTGTATGAAGATTATTATAAGTCATTTATTTCAATATTAGAAACCCAAGTGTGTCCACAGCTTAACTCCGCTGTACCGCACACGGTGCAAGATTTCAACATCAATTCGGGGGAAATATTCAAGTCAGCATAAGCGGCCACCACCGTGGAAGACCCGACCGTGGAACTCATTCTTATACTTCACTTCAGTAGGGAATCACTCTTAATTTGTAATTAGTAATTAATAATTTTGAATATATAATTGTAATATCTTTAATTAATAAAGTAATTTTTAAAATTTGCTTTTTTTTGGCAACCAAGGCTGCAACAATCGTTTCTGGCGCAGTCTTGTGGATTTACTCGCGGGCCGGTTCGCGAGATTCGGGATAATCATCATCGCGACGCGTGCCACCCGTGTGGTATTCGAGTAATAGAAGAACCTACGGTTGCAGCCTACGGGAATCCAGACATAGATTCGGCTGAGAAAATGCAAATGTAAGTACCTTGAATCTTTCAAGTTCCTTACCCAAACCTATCCATAAGTTTCCTATTAAATATAAGTATTCCATAAAAATTATATCGTATAATTTTTGTGTGTCATTTTCAGGATTAGATTTTTTTTTATTGTAACTGTGTGTTAAATTTTAGTATATCAAAATTTTTCATCCACGGGAAAGTAGTAATAGTAGGTTAAGTAACGTTAGATTAAATTCAAGTAGAAATAATTTATTTGACGAGAACAGGGATTTTTCGGAAAATATGGCTCAATACGAGTTAGATTCAATTTATAAATCATTGAGGATGTTACCCGAATTCGATGGGAACCCTCACATTTTAAATCGTTTTATAAACTTGTGCGATCAAATAGTTTTAACTCACGTTGGTACCGAACCGGGACACCAACTAGGGAATTTAGCGTTAGTTAACGGCATATTAAATAAAATTACGGGTCCCGCAGCTAGATTAATAAATGCTAGTGGCATAGCAGAAAATTGGCAAGGCATAAAAAATGCTCTTATAAATAATTTTGCCGACCATCGGGATGAAACGGCACTCTATAGTGACCTTTCGATGCAGACCCAAGGCTCTAGCACACCACAGGAATTTTACGAGCGGTGTCAAAATCTTTTTAGCACAATTATGACATACATATCCTTGCATGAATCTGTTCATACTACCATTACAGCTAAACGTGCGCTGTATCAAAAATTAACACTGCAAGCTTATTTGCGAGGCCTTAAAGACCCCCTAGGTTATAGAATTAGGTGTATGCGACCGGAATCAATGGAGAAGGCTTTAGAATTTGTTCAGGAGGAATTAAATACTTTATATATGCAGCAGAGAAATGATAGTGGTGGACATTCAAGTAAAAAAGAATTTAGTAATTCAAGTCAGAATAATCATCATCATTTACCACTTAATAATTTTGTGCCTAAACCATTTAATTTTCCGATGAAACAATTTAATTCAAATATGCCTAATCCTGTGCGACAGTATGGTTTTAATAATTTTCAAGGTCCTTCTAAATTAAATTATCAACCTCAAGTTCAGCAGCAACGTGGTCCTACGCGCACGCAACAAATTATGCGCGCTGTACCCCCAAATTACAACCCTCATAGTAATATGTTTAGATTAAATAGACCTTACATGCCGCAGCATTCTAATAGTTTTAATAATAATAATCAGCCACGCCCCATGAGCGGCGTCAGTCACTTTGTTCCGAAAGTTTTACCACCAACCCTTGGTGGACACGATTGGCGTAAATCTGGCAACCCCCCACCAACAAATTATTTAAAATCGCGTGAATTAAATTTTAATGAATTTGACTATGACGATAATGACTTATATTATGACCAGGATTGTTACTATTCGAGCTATGACCAAAATTATTCGACATGCGAACAGACTGACTACTACCAAAATTATGATCATTACCCTGAAACGGTGCAAGTAGAGGAAATTGAAAATCCACCCCCTTCTGACGATCAAAATTTTCAGAAGGGTCCGAAATCAGAAAAGCCAAAATAGAAGTAAATTTTCACATTCAAAGACAATTAGGCTATGTTCAGATTTCTAATCCACCCCTTAAATTTTTAATAGATACGGGCGCTAATCAGTCTTTTATTAGCCCCGAAGCCGTGCAAAAATATTTCAGCCATATACCATTAAACTATGACCCTTTCGAAGTAACAAATGTGCACGCAACTAGTAAAAATGACTACTCTATTACCATACCTTGTTTCCCGGAATTTCGTGAAAAAAGTGATATAACCTTATTTGTGTATAAATTTCATAACTACTTTGACGGACTATTAGGCTTTGACTTATTGGACATTTACGGATCAAATATTGACCTTAGAAATAAAATTTTAATAACTCGTAATGCTAAAATTCCAATTCAAATGTATGACTCACGCAACGCGAACTTATACGAGGAAATAATTCCGGCTAACTCGTCAAAATTAGTTAGATTACCTATTAACTGCTTAAATGGAGACGTTTTAATTGAAAATCAAGTAATTTGTAATTGTCATATATCCGAATGTCTTACAAAAGTAATTAACAATCGGGGATGGGTCGAAATAACCAATCCCACATGTAACGATATTATATTTTCTATGGACAGGCCAGTAGAAGCAGAATTATTTAATATTGAATGTGACTATACCGGAATCATATCGGAACGCGCTAAAGAAGTTATATCTCGTTTAAGAACCGAACACCTCAATCAAGAGGAACGTGCAAATTTAATAAATTTATGTGCTAATTACGCAGACATATTTTACCTCGAGGGCGAATCATTAACATTCACAAATAAAATAAAACATAAAATTCGGACTACAGACGAAATCCCAGTACATACAAAAACTTATAGATATCCTTATGTTCATCGGCAAGAAGTAAGAGACCAAATTAAAAAAATGCTCGAGCAAAATATAATTAGACCATCCGATTCTGCTTGGAGCTCTCCAATCTGGGTAGTACCCAAGAAAGCAGATGCTTCGGGTAAAGTAAAGTGGCGTCTTGTCGTAGATTTTAGAAAAGTTAACGAAAAAACCATAGATGATAAATACCCCATTCCGAACATAACTGACGTACTAGACAAACTTGGAAAGTGCCAATACTTCACAACTCTCGATTTAGCCAGCGGCTTTTATCAGGTCGAAATGGACCCCCAGGATATTCATAAAACTGCGTTCAATGTTGAAAATGGCCATTATGAATTTTTGCGTATGCCCATGGGACTAAAAAACTCACCCTCAACTTTTCAGCGTGTCATGGACAATGTTTTAAATGATTTACAAAACCGAATATGTCTCGTCTATTTAGATGATATAATAGTCTATAGTACCTCCCTTCAGGAGCATATATTAAATTTAGAAAAAGTTTTCAAAAAATTGCGTGAATCAAACTTTAAAATCCAGATGGATAAGTCAGAATTCCTGAAACTGGAGACTGAATTTTTAGGCCATGTTATAAGTAACGAAGGCGTAAAGCCTAACCCTAATAAAATTCGCGCTATTCAAAATTATCCGCTACCAAAAACCACAACCGAAATTAAGCGTTTTCTAGGATTATTAGGTTACTACAGGAAATTCATACCCGACTTTGCACGTATAACAAAACCACTAACTCAATGCCTTAAAAAAGGTTCTAAAATTACTTTTGACCAAAAATACATAGAGTGCTTTGAACACTGTAAAACCCTTTTGACAAATGATCCTATTTTACAGTATCCAGATTTTTCCAAAGATTTTATCCTCACAACTGACGCGTCAAATGTTGCCATAAGCGCAATTTTGTCGCAAGGAACAGTAGGTTCGGATAAACCAATAGCTTATGCCTCCAGAACCCTCAATTCTAGCGAATGTAACTATAGTACAATAGAAAAAGAATTGCTTGCAATAGTTTGGGCTACAAAATACTTCCGACCTTATTTATTCGGACGCAAGTTTAAAATTATAACGGATCATAAACCTCTACAATGGGTTATGAACCTAAAGGAACCCAGCTCGCGTCTTACGAGATGGCGTCTTAAACTTTCTGAATACGATATTACCGTAATCTACAAGCAAGGAAAAAGTAATACTAATGCCGATGCCCTTTCTAGAATCGAACTCCATAATGATGAAACGAATTCCATAGCAGTAAATGTGTCAGAAAGATCCCATAATCAATTAGATGACTCTAGAACAATAACGGCTAGCGAAGCTTCTTCTAGGACCGCTACCGCTAGTGGATCCTCTTCAAGGACTGCTACTGTACATACTAGTGACGAAGAACCTATTTTAAATATCCCCATTTCTGAAGATCCATTAAATAAATTTTCTAGGCAGATAGTTTTTACCGTTGTTGGCGACATCAAAGGTCGCACCGTCGTTACAAAACCTTTTGAAAACCATACGCGAACATCGATACAGTTATCGGAATCTAAGTTAGAGGAAGATGTTATTAACTCCGTAAAGGAATACGTGAACCCTAAAATTAAAACTGGTTTATTAATAAATCCATATGACGCTATGTATAAAATAATTCCTATAATACAAAGATCTTTTAAAAATTCATCCATGTTCCTAACCTTAACTAAACGCGAAGTCGAAAATGTACGTGAATACCTAAAACAGCAAGATATAATAAAAAAATACCACGAAGGTAAAACGAATCATCGAGGTATTACCGAAACCTATTTAGCATTATCTAATAGATATTATTGGCCAAAAATGAAAGAAAGTATAGCGCAAGTTATAAATTTATGTACTGTATGTGGACAAGCGAAATACGACCGTAATCCCGTACGACAACAGTTTAAATTAGTTCCATCCGCCTCCAAACCATTAGAGTTAGTACATGTCGATTTACTTACAATCCAAAATGAAAAATTTCTTACAATTGTAGATGCGTTTTCGAAATATGCGCAAGCGTATCACCTGCGTGACTCTACTGCTATTAGCGTTTTACAAGGATTACTCAGTTTTTGTACTCACCATGGCATACCAATGACAATAGTTAGTGACAATGGTACAGAATTCACGAATCAATTACTGGCAGAATTTCTGAAATTACATAAAATACAACACCATAAAGTAGCCCCTCACGCACCTAACGAAAACGGTATAGTTGAACGTTTTCACTCTACTATCCTTGAACACCTTAGAATTCTTAAATTAAGCCACAAATCTGAATCAATAGTTAATTTAATGTTGTACGCAATTCTGGCATATAATAGTAGCATACATAGTTTAACAAAATGCAGGCCTATAGAGGTAATAACCGGACACTTTGACCCAAGAGACGCTTTTGACACAGATATTTCCACTCAATTGTTACAACAGTATATGATTAGCCATAAAGACAAAATGATTCTAGCCTATAAGACAATACAAGATTTATCTAATGACTCTCGTGAAAATCTAATTAATAATCGAAATAGAGATAGAGAACCTGAAATTAACTACTTACCAGAACAGACAGTTTTTATCCAGAATCCAAGTGCATCACGACAAAAATTAGCTCCACGATATACCCATGACGTAGTTATGGCCGATTTACCTATCCATATATACACTAGGAAAAAGAAAAACCCTATTGCCAAAAATAGACTCAAAAGAGTCCCTAAATCAGCGCAATTGTTACAGGACACTGCTGATCCTCTATCTTCTCCTGAGCGTCGCCCGAACACAAGAGATAAAACTTGAAAGCCTAAGTGATGGACCAGGAATTTTACCTTTTAAACTAGGACCCACCAGAATAATATCCCATTACCATACATTTTTATATAAAATTAGTCTTAAAGAATTAGAGAATCGTGTTAGATCCATTGATACTCAACTAGATTCTATTAGTTTAGACTTACACAATAAAACGAAATTTTTCTTTGAACCTCATATAACTTACCTTAGAAATAAGCTTGCTAGTATTCTAAATCAGCTAGAGACTTTTGTGTCGATTCGTGCTAGAAGAGGTCTTATAAATGGTCTTGGCTCAGTAATCAAAAGTGTCACTGGAAACCTAGATTATACCGATGCTATTCATTATAATGAAGTTATTAAAAATTTGCAGGAAAATGAAAATAATATAATTAATGAATTAAATAGTCATATTAGCTTATCTAAAAATTGGACTATACAATATTCTAAAATTATAGATACTATCATAAATAATCAAAATAAAATGATGAACATAGTGAATAAGATTAATGAAAGCAATGAAAGGCAGAACTTTAGCTTAGCGAAATATGCTCGTCTTGCTCAAATACTATTGATATTGAGCGATAACGTAGACTCTATTTCACAGGAAATAATTAAGTTGCAGAATATTTTAGCATTTATTAAGACTTCCACTTTACATCATTCGGCTTTAGATCTAAGTAACATACGCATTATTATAAGTAAGCTGTCATCATTATACGGCAGCGAGCGTATACTTAATTTAGATGTAAGGGAATATTATGATATAATTAGAGTAGGATCATTTTATGTAGGAAATGAGATAGTTTTAGTTTTTAAATTTCCAATAGTTTTAGCTGACATTTATACTCTATATAAGTTATCTATAGTTCCCAATAAGCACCATGAAATCCTATCACCCACCTTACCGTTCCTAGTTATCCATGAGAAAGAATTCAGGTACATAGAGGCTGAATGCCCGAAGGCCAGCAAGTGGCATTTATGTATAGAAAAGCCGAACCCTCTCAATCAACCAAAGGACTGCATACATCAACTAATAGCAACCCAGGAGCGAAGCCCGTTATGCAAACCAATCACTGTAACCTTAAGCCACGCAGCATATGAAGAATTGGATGAGAAGCACTACACTGTCAGTTTTCCTGAACCAACGAAGGTCCACTTATTCTGCGAACGACACTTATATGAAACTCTTCAAGGCAGCTATCTTATAATTGTTCCCAAGCAATGTTATATGGAGACACCACAATTCACCATTTCCAACTACAAGGATCGTCTAAAAGGACAGGCGCTTAAGTTATTGAATATGCCTAACTATACTACAACTGATCAAAACTCACAGACAACTCTCACTCTCAATTCAATAAGCCTGAAAAATTGAAAAATGAAGAAAACTATGGTATCTATCACACTACGATACCTATGTATGTACTAATACTATTAAGTGCATGCGCCCTAATTAGCGTGTACTTTTGGAAGCGCCATACCAGACCTTTGGCTGAAACATCAAAACCAATTGAAGAGGATAAGATGGAAATGCAAGCTGTCTACGCTCATCCCAGGAAGGTGGATCCTGATCAGCATCTTCCAGCGCAGTTTACGACACCAGTCTTCAACAGTCGCTGTTCTACGGGGGGAGGTGTTACACTAGCCTAACCTACATATCAGTGTATCACTACCTTTACTTTGTATGAAGATTATTATAAGTCATTTATTTCAATATTAGAAACCCAAGTGTGTCCACAGCTTAACTCCGCTGTACCGCACACGGTGCAAGATTTCAACATCAATTCGGGGGAAATATTCAAGTCAGCATAAGCGGCCACCACCGTGGAAGACCCGACCGTGGAACTCATTCTTATACTTCACTTCAGTAGGGAATCACTCTTAATTTGTAATTAGTAATTAATAATTTTGAATATATAATTGTAATATCTTTAATTAATAAAGTAATTTTTAAAATTTGCTTTTTTTTGGCAACCAAGGCTGCAACAATCGTTTCTCTCTTTATAATATTAGTGTAGATGAAACGGCCGGACCGATTTTGACCGGAATTTCACTCGCAGGTAGCTGATGTTATAGGGAGTAACTAAGTATATTTTATCTTAATATTAAAAAAAACAGGATTCCGTCGCCATTGATAGTTCCACATAAACAAAGCTTAGGGATCCAGCTAGTTTAGCATAAAACTTCATACAGTTAAACTGAAATATTTTTGTTTTAATTTTTTTTTTACTATATTTGTCAAGTCTCACTAAAGTCTTGCGGACTTTCATGCGGACTTTCACTTACACAATACTTCTTGCACTATTTCCACTTTAATAAGTATTTTACATTAATATTTTTAATATATTACATGACCGGTTTCGACAAAGTTTGACTTTCACTTAAGTTGGAAACATTTGACATAAAGACATGGCTTGTCCTTACTGTGGAAAGCGTACCTAATTTTCCGTTTATTGACGTCACAGTTTGTAAGAGTCATTGATGGAAAATTCATAGTACGGCCCAAATTCGATTCAAAGGAGTGCCACTAAATGAAACTTACTTTTACTTAGCTTTATCTATACATACATACATACATATACATACACAGAAATAAATAAAATTGAAGTGTCTGTTTGTAATTTAAACTTTTCACTCGGCGGATATAAAAATATATGTATACGGTGCTTACAATAAAAAATCAATTTTTATAATTTTTGTTTCTCCATCTGTATGTCGGTCTGTCTGCCTGTTTGTTCCGGCTAATCTCTGAAATGGCTGAGCCGATTTTCACGGGACTTTCACTGGCAGTTATCTGATGTTATAAGGTCTAGCATAGGCTGCTTTAACTTAGCGTTCCGTTTCCGTTAGTTCTATGTAATTTGTGGGTAACAGCTAGTAGTGAATATAAGATCGATCGAGCATGCTGTTTTGATACTGTCGCAAAAGGTACAGTTATTCCGCATAATAGGGAACATGCATTTGCTTTAAACTAGCAAAATTATTATATCTTCTGAAAGGCAATATTGTATTTTCACGTGTCAATTTTGAAGCTATCTTAAAAGTGCAGCGCCCAGTCGAGTATCGTTTCGTTTCAGTGCCTATTGACCCTTATACATAATACGACAATGAACAACGACTTCTGGGAAATTGTATGAAAATTTGGATCGTAACTACTTCACTTATTAAGTACTTTCACAGCCTCCGTGGTCTAGTGGTTAGAGCTTGGCTTGGCTTGGTCTAGTGGTGGGTTCGATTCCCGTATTGGAACAACAATAAACGTTGTTTCCAAGTGATAAGGACAATGCAGGCCACCTGATTGTCTGACAAGAAAGATGATCCATGCGTCGGATGGGCATGTAAAAAGTCGGACCTGCGCCTGATCTCTCGTCAGTCGTATCGGTCATCAGTCCCAGCTCACTCCCACTGGATTATGAGAGTAAGGAAGAGTGCTCTTGTGTACTGCGCACACACTTGAGCACTATACAATTACTGCCTGCGTTACTGGCCTAATTTCAATGAAACCGGCCACCGCCACCGAAATCGGTGTGGGGAGTTATTATTATTATTCCTTTAAATATAATTTATAGAAGGACAAAGGAATGCCTACTACCCAGTCCATTGAGGGAATGCTATGAAAGTTTGTCTGTTGACGTCCTTTTGTTTCGCTTCAATGTCCTGAAATAGACAATAATATGAAATATCATTTGAAGTCGCGACGCGAGTACGACGTACGTTAATACGATATTTCTAATTTTTTTTTTTCTAGAAAACACTTCTTACATTTTTGTGGTTGACTACGACATCAGTAAATTAGTCAACATGATCTATAATTTCTATGATTATCTTCTTTTAAATAAAAATGAATTGCAATTCCAATGTCTCGCTAACTCGAGAACAGCTGGACCGATTTGGCTAATTTTGGTAGTGAAATAATTGTGGAAGTTCAGCGAAGGTTGAAAGTTTAAGCGGCGAGGAATATTGGAAAAATTGCGGGGATATAATTAATCGAGCGAACAAAAAATAAGTTGGCGGCTGCACGTGAGCATACTGTATTACTGAATTTGGCAGCGAATTCATATGTTGGCGACTAAATTACTAAACTGGCGAAAACACTCGATTGACAAAAAATTCAAAAGTCGGCAGATAAAAAGAGGCGAAATTTAATCCAAATTAGCACCGACATTTATAAGTTGGTGACTTAATTTCCGAGTTGGTGACCATTATACCATATAAGCAGCTATAAAACCAGATTTGGTTGATAAATTAATGGCTGCTAAAAATTCAATTTGCAGGCTAGGGAAAAGCCTATTTTTGGATACTGTTGGAGTATGTTTTTCTTTGGCATGGGTGTCATTTTCTAGATTTCTGGGGGTGCAGAATAATATGAAAATAAAATCTGTTTTGAAATTCCACAATGGCGTAAATTTTTGTTATTAATATTAATAAAGTTGTCCTTTTCCAGGTTTCTGGGGGTTCTGATTACAAAATTGTCTTCCAATTTCATTTTCCAAAATGGAGAATATTCAATCTTCGTAAAATGAATATGAATACTAATTTAAAAGATCTTGGGGATGCTAATTAGGATTGATGATTATTATTACACTATGTTATGTAGTTCAAGATACCAGCTATGTATAGAATTTTTTCAAAATTCAGGAGTCATGAATTTTTCTGCCATTCATGAAGAAAATATACGATTTCTAGGTTAATAAGGGGGAGGAAATTTTCATTATTTTTGTAGGATGCACCGTTTCTGAGATAGAAGCGACTATAGAAAAAAATATGGCAATGCTGTACTGAGATACGAGGGGTGTATCAATCTATAGAAATGTTGGAAAATTCAAGATTTTCGAATTTTTTTCCCATCATGAAGAAAATATGATGTTGCGGGGTTCCTAAGGGGGGCGAAATTTTCATTATTTTTTCAATAGGATGCACCGTTTCCGAGATAGAATCAATTTTATAAAAAAAGAAGTAAATGCTGTACATTGAGATACGACGGATGTTTATAGCTATAGAAATGTTGGAAAATTCAGGATTTCCGGATTTTTTTTCTCCCATCATGAAGAAAATATGATGTTGCAAGGTTCCTAAGGGGGACGAAATTTTCATTATTTTTTCAATAGGATGCACCGTTTCCGAGATAGAATCAACTTTATAAAAACATAGTAAATGCTCTACATTGAGATACTAGGAATGTATAAAGCTATAGAAATGTTGGAAAATTCAGGATTTTCAAATTTCTTTTTCTCCCATCATGAAGAAAATATGAGGTTGTTGGGTTACTAAGGAAATTTAAAATGGATGACTTTTTTGTAATCAGCACCCCCAGAAACCAATAAAAGGACACCCATATTATTTTTATGAAATTAAGTATGTCCGCCATATTGGAATTTCAAAATGAATATCATTTTTGTATCCAGCACTCCCAAAAACCTGGTAAACGACACCCATATCAATTTTACGACAAATAATATCCGCCATTTTTAAATTTCAAAATTAATCTACACAATAATCACCCCCCCTAATAAAAACCGAGAACAATTAAAAATTGGGAATTTTGTACGCTCCTTTATGTTTTTTTTGTGTGCGCTCGTTTTGCTGCTTGTATGTTTTTTAAGTTACCTACATCAGGGAAAATATATGTGCCTATTCTTAAATTAAATGTGTATACACAAATTGTCGCCAAGATGGTTATTTAGTCACTAAAACATAATCTGTCTGCCAGTTTGGAAAATTCAGTGGTATTATTTAGTCACCAGATTAGTAATTTTTTTGTTCCTTACATTCTTTCGCCAACTTGGTAATTTAGTATTCAATATTGGGTATTTTCACATCCAAAATTTAATTGTTTTGTCGGAAGTTTAAATACATGCCTTTATAGATGCGTTCAGTTTAGACTTCAGATACCTGTTTGGTTATTTTAAAAATCGTTCGGCCCCAGTAGCAAAGAATATATATTACTAACGTAAAGAACCGTCACTCCACCTATTTACACGACTCACCGCTCGCAGCTATGTGTGCGTGTCTGGGCGAATGCGGGGGCGGGTGGGGTGTAACTTTTTCCCAGCCTGGACTATGGCTCACGGGGCTGGCAGTTTCGCCGACGCGACTGTGTAATTTCATAAGAAAGATTTGTCTGATGCGACGTTTATAAAAAAAAAATGTTTTTTTTTCACTAGTGATGTAGTCATGCAATAATTTGATTTTATCGATATTTTTAACGAAATATGCTTGGGTTGGGTAAAGTGTGTAGGAGGTTAACTTCGTACGTATATCAAATTAAAACCCGTTCAATAGTTATTGTGTTATAGAGTAACAAACGTGTGGTGTGCCATTTGCCCGTTTAAGATTCATCCGTCCATCCATTCATCCATCCATACATCCTCACAAACTTTCATATTTATAATAGTAGCAAAATATTAGTAAGGATTTCCGCATAATATTTAAGATTGAATATTACATGTAGTACTTAATCGCATTTAAATCTGTCGATACCTATCGATATTGTGCGTTGATCTTAATTATGTCACAACACTTGTTGAGTGGTAATAAAAATTTAACAATGAATAATTGATATAATTCAAATAGTATTTATACTTCTTAATACTAACAATTTAAAATTACTTAATAGAACAAATTAAACCCAATAGCTAAGGTCACAAGGTATATTTTTCCAATATAAGGGCAAATGGCTGAGTATATTTTTGATTTAAAAAAATATGGCTACTAGACGTTAGCTTTTGGAGACTATTTTGAATTTTCATTGTAAATATCAGTATCCTTCAAAAGTTCAAATTTAAATTAATAAAAATTTTTAGTAGGTAGGTATGATTTCCCTTTTCATATTAAGTATCTACCTACCTGTTGCCCGCGGCTTCGTACGCGACCGCGTATAAAGTATTATATTTATGCGGGCGTAAATAAATATTTTAAATTAATTCGATGTCAACCCTAGGCGTAAGTCAACATAACTGACATTTATCGGTGCTCGAACTGTCATTTGTAGAGAGTGTCGCCCCTGTGCCAGTAGGTTGGTAGGTTAGGTTAGTTATGTAGGTGTATTTATCCGAGATCTACTGATTATTATTACTCTTTCACTAACATTTCAAACCAACCAACGATTTTAAAATACCGGTTTAATAATTGTCTCATTATCTTTGTCTATAATCTATTCTACTTCTATACTAGTCTATACTTCTATAATCTATATCTATAATAATATTATAAATACGAAAGTGTGTCTGTCTGTCTGTCTGTCTGCTACCTCCTTAACCGCTGAACCGATTTTTATGATATTTGGTATAAACATACTTTGAGTCCCTGGAAAGGACATAGGGTATTTTTTATCCCGAAAAAGTACAGTGTTCCCGCGGGATACTATATTTACGCGGGCGGAGCTGTGGCAAAAAGCTATAATTACAAACCAGCTATTCAGATGGACGATAAATCGTAGCATGTAAAAGTGACGTATCGGGGCTTTGTTCTGTATGTAGGTCAATGTATCATTAACTAGATGCGCGATAAAAATGTAAGTTAGTTATATATATACGTTCCATTGAAGAATTTTGTCCAGTGAAATACATAACTATTTAACATTGTACAATATACAGTCGCATGCGACACCTTATATTAACTCTAGAAGCACAACATATAATTATTTTATATCATATAATGTCAAAAAACTTATAAAAATTAATCGATATATTACTTTTTTAGTTTATAGAGTTATAGAGTTACTCTATAAAGTTAGCATAATAATATTTTTAATATAGTTTAATAAAGTATTTTTAGAATAACGAAATAAAATAAGGATAAATCTTATACAAATATTATTTATTTATCGTTTGTAAAGTTAAGTATAATTTTAGTATGAATTTAAACAATAAAATATTATATTATCTTATTTGTTTTTTCTTGTCATCAATTACATTTTACTACATTTTAAATTTGTTTCTGAGAATTAAGTATACTGTATTCAATATAAAATACTTAAAATATCACAAACATTTAGTTTTTTACACATTCGTGTAAATTAATAACAATATTGCGTTTTGCAGATACTGCTTATGGGGCATATTACATTATCATTTATCTTGGGTTATAGATCTATGAGTCAATGTTATTGGATAATGTAATATAGACATATGATTCATTTTCTCCTTGATCATAGATTTTTGACATTTGCTGAGAGATTGGATCCAATACGGTCATAGAAACAGGTGTTGCCAGTTATTTAATATAAAAAAAGAGTTTTTAATTTCTTGTTCGTTAATATGTTTCAAATAATGTAATGTAGTTCTTTTTCTAATTATATACTTACTTGCTTAATCTTTCTGAAATAACAAAAAACAAGCCATTCTAAAAATGACGATGTCCTTTAGCAAATCGAATTCTCTGAGATCTGGTAACCCTAACATCAATACCTGTCATCAATCTGTCGAGTTCTGATACCTTTTCGTTTTTTTCTTGTATTCCTTTTTTTCTTTTTCTTTTTGAATAGTAAAATAACGGACGTCGGACACTGCCGAAGCAATAGTAGCGCACACTACCGACGCGTTCTCCATTGTAGATATGAAGTAAAATAGGATCAAAGAACTTTGATAGTGTAATACACAGATATGACCCATTGAGTCAAATAAATTGGATCAAATATATTATCATTTATATGATCAGAGATATTTGATAATGTAATATCCCACTATTTGCAATTTGAGCCTTCTTTTTTACCCGACTGCGCGACGCAAAGGAGTGGTAATGTGTTTATCAGCCTATGTATGTATGTATGTATGTATGTATGTATGTATGTTCCTTTGAAGCACTATACAGACCAAACGCCTGGGCCGATTTTTATGATTCACACGTCAATCGATTCCTCTTAGTCCGGCGAGTGTCACTAAAGACATGACGTTAGTGAAAATTCAATATGGCGACTACTGGACGCCATATTGTGAAAATGAAAAAAATGAAAGTCAATAAACTATATCAAGTGGGGTATCGTTGAATAGGTATTTAAAAATCATTGTTAGTTTTCTCTCAACATTTTTCGATTCGACTGACCGTTTAGGATCTATATCGATTTAAAGTTGCGTAACAACCATTCTCACATTCCAGCGCAATTGTGATGTAGGACTGATGCTGATAGGAAATCCAGTCTGGTAAATAGCTAGCTAGGTACTCATAACTAAAAAGTATAAAATAAAAAATAATAATTTAAAAAATTTAAAAACCCGACTGCGTAAAAAGTGAACCATACTAAGTAGGTACATAATTATAACTGAAAAGAAAAAAACAAGCACTTAGACATCCGGTGGTCTAGAATTCTATAATATATTATTGAATTAATACTATTGGAACATAACAACTGAACAGTCGGGATCCATTATTCGACAGCCAATCTAATTTTTCAATGGATCCTGACTGTTTAGTTGTTATGTTCCAATAGTATTAATTCAATAATATATTATAGAATTCTAGACCACCGGATGTCTAAGTGCTTGTTTTTTTCTTTTCAGTTATAATTATGTACCTACTTAGTTTGGTTCACTTTTTACGCAGTCGGGTTTTTAAATTTTTTATTGGTCATTCTCCTTTCTTTTTTACAAAATATGGCGTATTCTACTTTTTTTTTAGACTTTTTAGAATAGAGTTGAAATTTTCCGTACTGTGTATGACTGATGTCATATGAAAAGTATATATTATTTATGTGTATTGTGTAAGTGAAAGTTCAATAATGAATAGCTATCTTAAAAATACAGCGCGACGTCGCGTATCTTGCGTGAACCAACCCTTAGTAGCTATCCAGTGTAGGCCACTCGCCTTCTAATTCTAAAAATCAATCTATTTTATCTACGTTAAACCGTCAAGAGGATGTTATGTTCGTTTCCGAATTTTACTGTACCGACTATATTTTACTGGCTTTTGCCCGCGGCTCCACTGGCGTGTAAATACAGCTTACTAATACTGTAGTTTTTGGGATAAGATGCAGCCTATGCGTAAATCTAGAAAAACTACTACCATACCATTTTTTTTTTAAATTCGTTTAGTAGGTAATTTTTGCGTGAAAGAGTAACACAAAAACCCATCCATCCATTCATTCATCCCTCCTCAAAAACTTTCACGTTTATAATAGTAGTAGCACAGCGTAATAAAGAGATACAGTGGTCCAACGCGTTTGAAGTCGGGCGAAATGCCGCTTTTGTGTAGGTATTCGTCATTGCTGCAGGGTTGTCACAATAATGTGTTTTATTATAATCTGTTCTACATTTTGTGTACTCGTAGTATGTGTATGTAGAGTACTAGGAATAAAACAAAAAAAAATATAGAAGTATTAATGAAGAGTTTTATTATAAAAAATACAAATGCGTATACAAAAGCTCAGGGTTAGCATGATATATATCAATTGATATTTATGCTTGATATATATCAAAATTGATATTTATATTTAAAAATGTAAAAGAATGTTTTAAATGTAAAAAATCTTAAATCAACACCGGTCTCATTTTCCGAGAGTTTCACAAGCCTAGGTCATCAAAAACTTGCTATTTGACACGACATTAACTAATCATAGCCGTCGACGCGGCTTGTAACGGCATATGACACCCACGTGACCCGCTGTTTTTCGGAAGAAAATTCCTTGTTTGTTATTAAACTATTGTTATACCATTTATACCATGTGTCAATTTAATTCGACTGATAAAATTAATACACTTTTTTTTCTTCTGGTTATAAACAAAAGTCATTTTATGGATTTAAGACTAAAATTGATACTCAAAAGTATCTATCGTTGATTTTTAATTTATTTGAAAACTTTGAATATCAATAATAAATAAATGAGTTTAATTTTACTTCCCTATCTTCAAATTATCAGACATACAAATTATTTCGATTCAACTATTACGAAAAAACATATCAGAGTATGAGATTTGTATGTAATTTTGAAAATATCAAAAATATCAAAAAATCAAAAATATCGGATATATATCAAAGATATCTGATATTTATTATAAATATCGGATATTTACGAACCCTGCAAAAGCTACAAATGCGAAACTGAAAGGTATTTTCGACATTTGGATTTACTACTTTTTAGATTGCGATTGTTGAATTTGACGATGTAGTTAGTAAATTCTCATACGTAGATATAATTTTATTAAAAATTCTGACGGGAAACAGGCGCATGGTTTTGTTAAAATTAATCTTCTTTAGCTGTTCATATAATTGACCATTGTAAATAAATACAACACTGTCGCAAACCACTTAAAACAATCAAATTAAAAAGCGTCAACCCGGGCTGACGTGTCCCAAGCGAGTGTATGGCAGCTTGGGCTCGCTACCTCCCCTCTCTCACCCCGCACGCCCCGCACGATTGCTCTGTCTAGACGTGTCCGTTGGACGACTGTAGGTATGAGTTCCATAGGCTGTGGTAGTAGGATGTTTAGTTTTCTGAAATAATAATAAAAATCGCAAAGTTACAGCAAGTCCAATCATACGTCGAAATGACGTACAAGTTACAACATATTATGACAAAATGAAGATACCTACTTACTAAGGTATATGCTTATACCTACTAAGTCCCAATACATCTAGGTCACAAGCGCGACACTCTCTACAAATGACAGCTCCAGCACTAGTGAATGTCAGCCATGTTGACGTAAGCCTAAGGTTGACACCCGTTTTTTAAACGTTGCGTCCGCGTCAGAGAAAGCCATAGTCCAGGCTGCGAAAATGTTCCTCCCCACCCGCCCCCATATTCGCCCAGCCACGCACAACAACCGTGAGCTGTTATTCGGAGCTGTAAATCGGTGAAGTGACGATTATTTACATTAGTAATATATATTAATCGGACAGGCGACACTCTCTACAAATGACAGATCGAACGCCAGTGAATGTCAGCTATGGTGACACTCATTTTTTAAACGGTGGTAGGCATCAAGTAGGGACAATTCTTTAAGCGTTACTTTGTAACCAATATGGAAATAAAACTTTTTTGATTTTGATTTGATTTGATTTTTAGTTGCGTCAGAGAAAACTATCTTAGATATTATGAAATTAAATTGTCAATTATGTCAAAGCATGGATGGCCAGTGGCCAGCCCCGTGAGCCACAGTCCAGGCTGGGAAAAAGTTCCTCCCCACCCGCCCCTGCATTCGCCCAGCCACGCACACACACACCTGCGAGCTGTTCGTGTAAATCAGTGGAATGGCGATTCTAATTTACGTTAGTAATACATATTCTTTGTGTAGGTGGCAACAGAGTTGACCCGGAAACTCGCGGCGATCCGATCGTGCGTTACCTACGATATAGAAAGTTACATGAAGCGTTTTAGCGTCGGAATATCGGTATTCGTACGCGGTACGCTACACAAGGAGCCATTATTATGCAGGTGGGGGGATATTTTTAAGAGAAAACATATTTTAATGACACGACGTTAGGTCTTTTGTTTTTAATATAACTTTTTACCCGACTGTCAAGAAGGGTTATTTTGTTTTAATAATAACTATCAAACACTAAAGATCATTGAATTTATAATTATGTCCATAAAAGCTTTTATTCTTCTAGCTGAAGATAATAATATATTATAATTTCTTATACAAATTAAAATATACTACAATAGGACAGGACTATGAGTTTTCACCCTACCTAGCCCAGCCTAGTTCTTTTATACACAATTTTTCACAAACGTAATGAATGAATTACCATAATTTTATAGGGTTCCGGCAGGGCCATCAAATTAAATTTATGTGTACCCACCGACTCCATAAATTTTATTTCACCATTACTGCTCCTGTAATATCACTTAATTTTCTTAATTATTCTGGCCTATTATAATTAACTCTTCTTAATGCTTAATTGCTCCTTGTTTTAGGGAGACCTTTGGCTTCTTAAAGAAAAAAACTAAGGTTTATTTTAAAATACCGGAAAAAGACCTGACCGATCGCCTGAAATAGAGTGATTACCGCAGCATATTTATATTATGGCGAAAAGTTCACCCCGAAGATTTCAAGAGTTCAAAATTTCCAATGTGCTATCAAAAAATAAGCATCAAGTACTATAAAAATCGATTTGGGCGTCCAACTAAATTAAAAATGATAAGTAGTTTGGTGAAAATTTCAATTTCATACTCCTCGTTTATTTGATTGCAATAGGGAATATGCACGTATTTTTTTTATTTATTTATATAGATCTATCTTGTTTGGTAAACCATATGGTAAAATCAGTTTTTTGATATCATTAAAAATAACGAAGATATGAACGTTTAAAGTGGTCTATTAGACAGAGAGATCCGACGTGTATCGTGACGTCACATAACACGACTTTCATAGAAAGTTCATACTAAATTTCGTTTTGCTAGAAAGAGATAGATTACAAACTTTGACCGCTCATATCTTGCTCATTTATCAACAGATATTGAAAAATTTCTCGCCATTTTCTTTATTTTACTGTCTAGTATCATATTATTATATTTTAAGCTATTTTTATATTTTATGCATATTCCCTATTGCATATTCCATTAAATCTTTCAATAATGCATATCGTTAAATAAATAAACAAAAATATTGAAATAACAATTCCGAGCGCATGTGCCGTATTTCGAGAATACCGATTAATTCTGAGATCCATTATGTTGTATGATCCGTTATGTTTGTAAAATTACCGTCAGTTTACACTGAAGGCGCCGCGGTGCACACTTTTTAATACCGTAAAATTTTAAAAACCGTTAGATTGTAATCCTACTAATATTATGTGAAAGTTTGTGAGGATAGATGGATGTATGGATGGATGTTTGTTACTCCTTCACGCAAAAACTACTAAATAGATTTCGATGAAATTTGGTATGGTAGTATTTTAGACACTGGATTAAATCATAGGCTACTTTTTATCCCGAAAAATTACAGTGTTCCCGGGGGATACTATATTTATGCGGGCGGAGCCGCAGGCAACAGATAGTTTGTAATATAACTAGTAAAAGTGTAAAATGTCGAAAAACTGCGGACCTGAATATTCTGCTTATAATCTGACACATTATTTTTCTTACCATTATAAATAATATATAGCAAATAATCTTTCGATCTTTCGACAGATTTTTACAATCTCGCTAGTTATTTTACAATCTAACGATTCTTACAATTTTACGGTGGCATATCGATTCAAATTTGAACTTAGTTTATAACATAAAAAATACACGTTTCATTTGTTTGAATTTTTAAATTTTAAGAGCTCGAAATTCAGGTTGCACGGATCAATGGTTGTGTGTCTATTTGTGAGTAAATTAAGTTCAATTTTAAATCGCTATGTAAAAAAAGAGCGCGCGACTTCGCGCATCAGTATGAACTGACCCTTACATTTTATTATTTAACTACAGTCAGCCAGATAAAAAGGGATTAAAATCCAATCCAATCCAATTTTTTTGTACAAAATCCATTATTTACTAGTCTAGCTCACGCAAAAAAGTCAAAAGAAAAACCAACATTGCCTATTAAAAAACAGTCAGTAAATATTTTCACCTTACGCACAAGTGAATGTAGCGAAATGGTATTCTTAATTTACATTTAACATTCTTAATTTACATTTAACAGTTGTTTACCTACGTACTACGTTACTGGGGAGGAAAACTGCATTCAGTTTTGACCTACTAAAAATCAAGTTATTTGGGTAATTCATAAATTGTTCTGCCCTCAGACCAAATAAAAAAGCGACGACAGAGCGTTTATCAAACAAAAACATTCTCAGAACTCTGCCTCAAAAATAACAACAAATACTAAAAACAAAATAAAATAAATATTTAACGAGGGCTCTCGTACAACAAACGTGTTTATTTATTGCCATTTTGTACGGAACCCTTAGTGCAAGAGTATGAATTGACAAGACGCACTTGGCCAGTTTTTTAAACTGAACCCATTCTGGGTATTAGTATGTAAGCTATCCTTAAAATATTTAAAAAATAATAACTCCCCACTCCGATTTTCGGTGAAGGTGGCCTGTTTTATTGAAACCTGGCCAGTTTCGCAGGTGTTATTTTTATTTAACTCCTGCGTATTTTTATTCATCTTTAGTTAGGAGTTATAGTGCCCTAGTGTGTGCGCAGTGCACAAGAGCACTTTCTCTTCCTTTATTCTCGTAACCCAGTGGGACGCATAGCCGACACGACTGGCGAGAGATCAGGCGCAGGTCCGACTTTTTACATGCCCATCCGACACATGGATCATCTTGTCAGACAATCAGGTAAAGTCCGAGTCGAGAGCCGAGTTATAACCACTAGACAACGGAGGCTTTCTCCCTAAAATATAGACATAATATGACGCGTAACGTACATCATGTACATGATATAATCATGTACATGATATATCCTATCAAAAACATAAATGTCAAACGAGAGCCAAGTTCAATATTATGATAATAAAACCTTCGCAATTTCTAAACCAGTTATTTGTCGGTTCTTATTTTATTATTCCGAAAATTTGGCTATAATAAAATTAATAATAAAGTTAAGTGTTTCTAATATAATCGATTAAGTGAAAAATTATAATAAAATGATAAAAATTTACCAGTTTCTAATTTATTCCTTCGTATTCACCTAATTAGGTACCTATCTAATGCCAAATTTGAACTTTCTAGGTAATCTGGAACTGGGTTAGAGTTTTGATATATCGGTCAGTTAGTGATAAAAATGACGATTTTTGGACGTTACTATCTAAATAACCGTTTGAGATGTATTTATGAAATGTCCGTCTGCAGACATGGCCGGCCCACTTTCACTTCAGCGTGCTAATTCGTTGAGCAATGTCGGTGCCTTGAGTTCTCTGGCGAATTACGTCGTTACGTATTTTATCCACCAGAGATACCCTTAACATTGCTCTTTCCATCGTACGCTGAGCAACCTTAAACTTATGAACCAAGCCTTTTTTCATCAGATTGATCAGTTTATATATATTTTATGTTAAGTATATGCATTTAGTGGATACAGGTAATTAATAATATACAAACCAAAACAAAGAATTAATAAACAAAGAGAACATAAAATTAACATTCGTTTTTTGCCTTGCACGAGATCATTATATAAAACAAGATTTACGTTTAAACCGAAACACGGGTATTCTCGATACACGCGCGTTTAATACACCTACTTAAAATGTATTTATTCATTGTTGTGTTGATAATTCTATTATATTTATTTTACAATGAACGGTTCAAATGTAGTCGTCAATATAAGTTGTTGAGGAAATTCCCATCTTTTGGAATTTGGGAAGTGCCTGTGATGGGTTCGGTGTGGAAGTTTATTGGTGGCCCGGAACGTAAGTTCTTTCCAATTATTTCTTATGATAATCAAAACATTTTTCCTTAATTTTAAGCACCGATTTTTAGTGCGCCATATTTTCAAAAACGACACAATATTATTACCATGAAACTATCTGATTGGTAATTTGTACCGTTGCTCCCAATCGCGTGCATACGTAATGAAATAATGGATCCCAGTAAAAGTTCAAAATTTTTCAACCATAACATTTAAAAAATTAGTCAAAGAACGTTTGTTTGCTAAAGCCATAAAGTTAATGATTTTATGAATAGGACACCTTAGGAATAAAGTAGCCCCCTGCAAGCCTACTATTATATAATATTGTACTCTTGTTATGTAGTTTTAATCATAACATTGTGATATACCTTTTTATTATAAAAGGACCATTTTCCATCTTTTTTAAAACGGTGGCCCCGCGCGAGTTTCTTACGTCAGTTCTTCTCGCCGGGCTAGTTCCCGAACCGATGCATGGTAGACATCATTCAGAAAGGCATCATGTCGACGTTCTGAAAGTGTATAAAAATACCAACCTTCAATAAAAAAATTTACTTTGAATAAAAGTTTTTTATTTGAACTGAAAATAATAAAATTACACAAAGCACATGCAGAGTAAATAAAAGTCTAAATTGGCGGCCTTTTTCCTGAAGCAGTGTTATCCAGGCCTAAAGATACCTTGAAATTAAAATATAATTATAATTATTCAAAAAAATTAAAAGCTAGAAGAGAGATATAATTTTATTCAATGACTACTCTTAGGATTAGCTTATACCGCGACGGTTGGCGACGCAGCACTGCATTTTTGAGATAGCTATTCAAAATTAAACTTTATTTACTACACAATAAGATGCAAGTTTCATAAGATGTCGCGGTGCAACCTGACATTCGATTTTTGAACTCTTAAAATGAAATGTGTATCTTTTTTGTGTAATAAATATAATAATAATATCTATATATATGCTTTTACACCTCTTCAATCGGGACCCGTGGTAAGTAGGTACTTGTGTTACTGAAACTTGAACCAGACAACGGAAATATATTTAATATTTGTATACTAAACATTTAAGATTTTTACTATATAATACACATTTTTAATAAACATACATGACTCAGGAACACAGAAAACTTTTGTTCCCTGGCGGGATTCAAACACCTGCTTGAGCTTGAGCGCCAACGCGCTAACCTCTGAGCCACAGAGATCGTCAAAATATGATGATGAATAAAGTTCAATTTTAAGTAGTTATCTTAGGCTGAATACTGACCCCGCATAAGGCGTGCGCGTTCCTCTCGCGTGTGAGTGGCGCGAGCAGCGCCCGCATCGCTGACACGCAGCGTCCGCATCGCTGACACGCAGCCCCGCATTGCTGACACGCAGCGTACTCGCGGCGCGCACGCATCGCCAGCATCGCTGACACCATAGATTATACAGATATATACATAGATTATACAGATATATACTAGGCTGACATGCCCGAGGAACGCACACGCCTAATGAGGGGATCCTTAATAATACAGCTGTCGCATATCATTTCGCTTCGGTGTGGAATGTGGATTGACCGTAATGAGAATAAACCATGACCTAACCTACTTTAATATATTTCTCAACAGAGCTTATGAAGATGATAACTCACTACGTGAACTGGACTACCAGACTCGGCGGAGCTGCCAGATTAAACGTGTTCAGTTGCTATTACATAGGTTTGTAATCTGTATAATATTATATTAGGGTTGCCAACTTCAAATAAAAAAAAAAACTAGGATTTGAAGTTGGAAAAACAAGGATAATTCAGTTTAAAGACAGGACGCAGTAATAGAAATACAAAATTTTAATAAATTATTATATTATATAGTGAAAATAAGTTAAATGAATTACAATAATAAGTAATGGGCTATAGGCTTTTCCATAGTATATTTTATATACACAGTAATAAACCCAGATCTTAGTTCTCTTTTCTGCCACTGGCTGCGTGAGAATTTTGGACGTACCGTTGCTATTGTGGCGGACCAATCAGCGCACAGTCCTGAATCGCGCTTGGTACTTCTTGAACAATGGCGCGCTCTACCGGCAAAAAATCTGTCCCCTAAATTGAGACCATTATTTTAATATTACGTTCGAACTCCTGGTATCTGTATTCGTGATCGTAATAATCATCTTCATCGTATTATCGTAATTATGTATTTGAATAAAATTAAATTAGAAAGAAAAATTGTAAAAGGCGCTTTAAAAACCCAGGACGCTGTTTTAAAACTATCCAGGACACACCAGGACACTCTAAAAGCTAGGATATGTCCTGGGAAAACCGGAGGTAGCCTTCCATCTATGCGACCATGACGCAAGACTGCGACCCGTCACCCGCGACCACGAAAATTAGCTAGTCGGGTTCTCTGGTGACGCTCGGCAATCACGCGACGTGGGATTGATCATTGCTCCATATAAATTCACACTATGCAGTGAGTCAGGGCCCAATAACCGTTATGTTCACCACCCGCAGGTTGGTGTAGAGGGTCAAACTCCCTCTTCGCATTCCCACCATAAAGACAAGTAGACCAATGCCGATAATTTTTGAACAAAAAAATTATAGTATGAAACCAATTGGAAAAGGAATAGAATATAACAAAAATAAAAGGAAAATAATTTACGGGCGATTTGAGGTTAGAAAGTGTAAGGAGGTGAGTTTTTAAGGGTAGAGAACGGTTTATCTCGATTTCCGGCAAAACTACAAGTCCTATGGAAAAAAGCCAAATGACAAAGTTGTAGATCTTCCTTTTGCAATGTGTTTCATCCTACAATTTATTTTTTCATTTTTGACCATTTTCAAAGGTTAAAGCCTAACCCCCTTACGAATAAACGCTGTGTAAGCTTTGAATAGTTACACAGTGTTTTGTCTTCTTCGATCGAATTCAAAAGGTCACTTGTGTGACGTAATCAAAACACTGTATAACTATTCAAAGCTTATACAGTGTTTATTAATAAGGGGGCTAGTCTATAACCAAACGGCAGTCACCAAACCGATTAAGACGGCTTTCTTGCCATTAGCCTAGACCCGTTCGCGTTCGAAAAAAAAAGTAAGTCCCTATTTCAGTATTGGCGGTCTCGCGTCACACGTCGCGTGCATCGGAAAGCTACCTAGGGCCTGTTTCAAAATCCTACTACTGTTATAAATGTGAAAGTTTGTGAGGATGTATGCATGGATGGACGATTGTGACTCTTTCACGCAAAAACTACAAAACAGATTTTAATGAAATTTGGTACGGTAGGTAGTAGTTTATGATCTGGATTATTACATAGGTTACATTTTATTATGGAAAAATATACTATACCCGCCGCCGTATTACGTAAAAATAGCGATTAGCAAAAATTTTGTAGTCATCGCGCGATAGACGCGAAATCGATTGCTGAACGTCAAGTAAAATCGTATTACCTGTGCGATCGATTGCTAATCGCTCGCTGTTGTGTTTGAATGCACTTTGCTTCATTTCCGCTTATTATTGCTAACTGACAGTTCAAATCGCTCGCTGATTGTTTTCGCTTTGCTGTAAAAGCCTTACGTAATACGAAATATTAGACAGCACTCAGCAGTGAAGAGATCGAACGATTGATTGCAATTTATAGTTCCTCGATTGTTCGGTAGAGGCAGTACTGTCGCTAGGTTGCTTCTGCTAGGTTTTTGCAGATACGTAATACGAATTTGCGATTTTTGCGCAAGGATTGCGCAATTTTTGCTATTGCTTGGCTTTTGCAAGATACGTAATAAGCCCGCCGCAGTATTTCTTTTTGCGCGTACGTAGTCGCGGGAAACATCTAGGATTCTAATACACATGAAGCATAGATACCAGGAGTCCGAACGAAATGTTAAAATAATGGTCTCAATTACGGGGATAGATTTTTGCCGAAGAGCGCGCGACAGTCCGACAAGCACTCGTTTGAAATTACGCGGGAAGTTTAAATGTTGCTATTGACAGCTCTGGAACAAAATACTATGGGAAACGTGGATTAAAATCTAAATAAATAAAAGTTTTAGGAAATTCTTAGAAACTGTTCTCGAAAAATAGATACCGTAGAACAAGGTAAAATAATTGTAATAAATAATAGTATTGGCAACACTCGGTATAATAGTATTAGCAACACTCGGTACTCGTCGGTCTCGCACGGCTAGCGGCAGAAAAGAGAACTAAGATCTCGTCCTATTATTGTGTACATAATTACTATGGAAAAGCCTATACCGTTCGGACTCCTGGTATCTATGCTTCATGCTAATACATGTCGGATAGCTCGAACAACAGAGACAAAACATGCAAACAAGCTATCTGATACATTGTCAGTATGTTGATTGTCAATTCAATTCAACATATATATATACATACATACATACATATAATCACGCCTTTTTCCCGTAAAGGGGTAGGCAGAGACCACTTTTTGCCACTTGCTACGATCCTTACATACTCGTTTCGCGACTTGTTCACTTTCATTCTTACCATCCATTCCTCCTCTTACATTCAACGTAGCCAAGCGTCTCTCCATGGTCCGCTTTTCACCTCCGCAAGAAACGAGACCACATGGTGAACCACATCGCCGCCATTTTGGATAATTGAATTATTTTTATGATTATCCGTTGCGTTTCCACGAATTGGTGGGGAGGGTAGGAATAGGGAAAGGGAAGGATAGGTGGTGTGGAAGGAAAGATTGGTAAGTTAGAGTGAGAAATAGTAAATGTAGGATATTACCGCCCAGGAGGGTAAGGGATAGGACAGTAATAGCTAGGGAAGCTGGGGTCGCATACCCGTATACTATTCCACAACTACCGGACAGGTAAGTTGGGATGAGTATCCCATGACATTAAATTCAAATTATTTATTAAACACATTGAAATGTTATACAATTACGTTTTACATTTTTTATAATTTCAGTGTTAACTGATGCTCAAGATGCAGCAGTAGCCCTAAAGACAAGCTTAGAGAAGGACTACTTATATAAATTTCTAAGAAGCTTCAGTGGCAATGGTAGCGCTTTTGTTTCTGGTGAGTGTCCTTATAGATACATGTTTGGGAATTCCGACGTTGGTTAAAGAACTGCATATGCCATGTCAATCAGAGTAATCATCATTATCACCACCACTATCACACCATACATCATCACATTATGATGATATAAAAGGTACTTCTCATAGTATTTTACACTAACACGGAGATCTTTGAACATTATTCTGCCGTTTATGGACCTATTTGTAAAATTCTTTTGTTGTTGTAAAAGGTTTAATTCGAAATTGGTTCTTTAGTCACTAAAGTGGAAACCGGATAATGCGATCTATGAGGAATCGAGGGAACTCCTCGAAATGTATATCGACATACATATAAGTTGTCATGGGATACTCATCCCAACTTACCTGTCCGGTAGTTGTGGTATAGTATACGGGTATGCGACCCCGGCTTCCCTAGCTATTACTGTCCTATCCCTTACCGTTCTGGGCGGTAATGTAGGATACATTACCTAATTCCCACTCTAACTTACCAATCTTCCCTTCCACACCACCTATCCTTCCCTTTCCCTATTCCTACCCTCTCCACCAATCCGTGGAAACGCAAGGGATAATCATAAAAATAATTCAATTATCCAAAATGGCGGCGATGTGCTTCACCACCCATCACGTCTCGTTTCTTACGGAGGTGAAAAGCAGACCATGGAGAGCCGCTTCGCTACGTTGAATGTAAGAGGAGGAATGGATGGTAAGAATGAAAGTGAACGAAGCGAAACGAGTATGTAAGGATCGTAGCAAGTGGAAAAAAGTGGTCTCTGCCTACCCCTTTACGGGAAAAAGGCGTGATTATATGTATGTATGTATGTATATATAAGTTATTCGCGAACAAACATGAAAAAAAAAGCATACGTACGGTCGAATTGAGAATCGTCCTCCTTTTTGGAAGTCGTTTAAAAATGTCAAAATCACTATAATATGGGTCCATATAAATTTCGAAGAGTTCCCTCGAATCCTCATGGATCCCATCATCAGGTCACCACAACGAGACGAATTCCAAAATACCATCTACACAAAAAAAATTAGCTATATACCTATATACTAGCTGACCCGGCAAATGTTGTTTTGCCTTATAAAAGTTAAAAATACTATAATAATTGATCAGTTATCGAGCGGGATGAAAAATGATTAAATTACTAAAATGGCTATAAAAAAATAGGGGTTGGTGATAAAAGAGTAAAAATTTAGGGTTGTATGTATTTTTTAATGCCACATTATAAAAAAATAAAAATAAAAAATTTCGTCCAAAAAAAAAAAAAAAATTAAGGGTGAACAACCCTTATCACTTAGGGGTATGAAAAATAAATAGTAGCCGATTCACAGACCTACTGAATACGCATATAAAATTTGGTAAAAATCGGTAAAGCCGTTTCGGAGGAGTACGGTAACTAACATTGTGACATGGAAATTTTATATATTAGATAGCAAATTATATATGTATATATAGCAAATTCTTTTTGTTATGTTGAATTGAATTGGATCTGAAGTTTGAATAGCCATTGTCTATTTTCAGGACCAATAGCGAGGGAGCGCAGGTCAGTGCTGATGCCGTCATTTCACCCCAGAATCCTGTTCAGTTTCGTGGACGTGTTCTGGGAAGAGAGTGTCAATTTGGCGAAATCCCTAGCGTCCCATGCCGGAGCTGAACCGTTCTCCGTGGAGCAGTACCTTTATCAATATAATATCAGGACTATTGTTCGTTAGTTTATTTTTAACTTTTTGCTTTCGCAAAACATAATAAACATTTAATTATTGTGTACCTACCACAAAATATAATATAAAAACTTACAAGACAAAAACACAATGTCAGGACAGAAAAAGAACTAAAACGAAAAAAAAACGAAACGAAACGTTAATTACATTTTTGACCAAACAAAACAAGTAACATTTTTTTATGGTTACTGAAATTAAGTGATACTACAATAAAAATAAGCAAAAAATACAATCCATTTGGGCTGGGTACCTGCTAAAATTAGAATTTGATTTTAAAGTAGATACTTAATTAAGTATTCAATTTTTCCCAATCATATCTATACTAATGTTATAAAGCTGAAGAGTTTGTTTGTTTGTTTGTTTGTTTGAACGCGCTAATCTCAGGAACTAATGGTTCGAATTGAAAAATTATTTTTGTGTTAGATAGTTCATTTATCGAGGAAGGCTTTAGGCTATATAGCATCATGCTAAGTTCAAAACGAGCGGAGCACCAATCAAGAATGTTTCAAAATCGTTTTTTTTTTCTTTTGAGAGCTTTCACTGCATACGCTGCGGAAACGGTTAAAGTTTCGTTAAAATGATGTATGACAGAATTGTTTCCCTTTAAAAGTTCTAAAAAAAGTCCGCGACAGTATATGCCAATCTTTTAAGGTTGGCTCACAATAACCTTTTTATGCTAACCAAATTTGTTCTAAAATTGAGCATTATTTGCAAGGGTGTTTTCATAAAGATGATATTATTCCTTATCCAAGTAAATACGTTACTCATTACAAGCATTTAATTTAGAAGAAATTTGCCGTTTACATCATTTGATTCCAACGAGTATTTTAGAAGATATCGCAATAATAAAATAATCCAGCGCGCAATTATTTACGGCGCGCAGCGCGGGCGGTCAGTCGTAAGGTGGAAGCGCTTCTCCTTCTACGTAAATGCAGTCGCGGGTAAATTTTAGCGATATCTTAAAGTAAAATATGTTCCACGCGGATGAAGTCGCGGGCAAAAGCTAGTAATATTATAAAGGTGAAGAGTTTGTTCGTTTGTTTGTTTGTTTGTTTGAAAGCGCTAATCTCAGAAACTACTGGTTCGAATTAAAACAATATTTTTGATTTGGAGTCTATATAACATTACGCTGCGACCAATAGGAGCGAAGAATCAGTAGAAAATGTAGAAAAAACGGGGAAAATTAGTCATCTTTGAGGGCTTCCGTTGTTTGTTTGTACGTGCTGATCTCAAGAACTGCTAGATCGAATTGAAAAATTCATTTTGTGTTGGATAGTACATATTTTGTCGGGGAAGGTTTTAAGCTATATAACACTATATAACATTACGCTGCAACCAATAGGAGCGGAGCACTAGTGAAAAATTTTGCAAAAACGGGAAAAAATATTCATATTTGAGGGCTTCCGTTGCGTGCGTTGCGTAAATGGTTCAATATATTATATGTATGTAAAAAAATATGTATGAAAGAATTATTCCTCTTTAAATGATCTAAATTATGTCCGCGACAGTATTTATATATCTTTTAAGATTAACTCACTATAATCTTTTTTATGGTAATCAAATTTGGTCGAAATTAATGAACAATTGCGCCATCAGTTGACGCGGACGAAGTCGCGGGCAACAGCTAGTTACTTAATATAAGGTTGTTGTTGTTCAAAGTCAATTATGGATATTTTGGGTACTAGTATCATAATACTGCATATATCAAGACGCTTAGGCTAAAAATAATAAAAAAAATCGAAAAAAATAATTACACTAAATAAAATTACATTACGGCCGTGTTGATGTTATATTTTTGTCAAAGCCTTTGCTTTCTCTTAAAGCCGTTTAAGTTTCATCGTTTCTATGTTGTTAATGACCTTACCTCATTAGAGAGCCTTACAACCTTATAATATTAAGTATTTACCAGTTTCTATTAAAAGACTGCCTCTAGATTGGTAATTAAAACTGATTTGTAGCTTTTCTTATATTTTTATCACAATTTCCACAGGATCAGGAATGGATAAAAGGGTATCTGAGGTATGTGATTCCTATGAATTCTTCAAGGGACTAACCACATGGGAGAGAATTGCAAAAGATAGATTGATTTCCTTGTGGAAACATCCGGAATTTCTGTACCGATTCTGCTCTCAACATGACGAAGGGAAAATGGTAGTGAAAACTCTACATCATTATGCAAAAAAGGTAAAAATATTTTTTTTTCCGAATTTTTCTTAACATCATGGGCTTCCACTAATTTAAACTGTGTTACATAAGGTCGCGTCGTGGAGAATTGGTAAGTTTTGAGGGTTACTTTGATTACCAGAGACATATTGGACAGTTGTATCACAGAAGTTGTATTAAAGTATTAACACACGTCCAGATTTAGTCCGGAGTTTGCTCCGGACCAAGATCATGGATTTATTGCCAACAGCTTAGGAGATTATCTTTAAAATTTGGGAAAAAATCCTCGAGGGGGAGACATATTTAGGGTTATTTTTAGCGGATTATATTTTCTTGTTTTTAATTAAATTAAGATATAGAACTGTTACATTTATCAAAAAGTAAAACTGTAGAAAATAAACTAATAACGGAAATAAGGCCAGAAGAATATTACAGAATATTTATTTTATTATTTATTCATCAGTTTATTTAAGTTTGGTGAGAAAGATTTTTGGGAGTTGGAACACTGCATAAAAATCGGAATGCACTATAAATAGTACTCTATTGTAATTCAATAGAGCTGAAAATCAAACGCACGAATGTCGTGTTGTCATAATGGTCCACTCCAGACTAAATCTGTACGTGTAAGCAACTTGTTACTTCAAAAGTTCCCGTTTTTTAGCATAGAAAAAGTGGGTATAATGTCAATTATTGATATAATAATTATTATTTTTAATTTTAGATTTTATATCAACGACTTGAAGAAATTAAAAGACACAATCAACCTGATGCGAAACCAGGTGGGTAGTGTAATTTTTAATTTTTTTGTACAAATATGTACAATGTACATACTCGGTAGATATTTTTAAAATATATAATATTGTTTCATCGTAGCGCCCAATTAAAAATACTAATATACTCAGTTATACGTCGTATTATCTAGCTGTAGAATGTGTCACGCATAAAAAATAAACATTTAAAAGATCCTTTTTTGTGACAAAAAATAGATACTGGTGAGAGTTTCAAGGATGGAATATTCGATGCCATAATAAACTCCCATTTGAAAGAAGAGGAGAAGAGAGAAGAAATATTGGTGCTGATAATTGGAACAGACCTGGTTGGCTTGAGTCTGGGCTTTACGCTAATGCTGCTTGCCCAATACCCAGAAGTGCAGGATAAAGTTTATATAGAGTGAGTTCATAACTTGATATTCTTTTGGAAATGCAATTATTAATTACCACCCATGAACATCCACAACACCAGATAAATTGCAAGTGCGTTGGAGGTCTCTTAAACTCCACACCCCCTTGAATCTTCGATATACGCTAACCTATTTGGCGTAAAATAACGTGAGGGTTATTTCTCGCTGTGCCTAAACTTCAGTCAAGCTTGCCAAAGCTTGTTATCCTATATTTGCTTGAAATAACTCCATGTCTCATTATTACTTATCTCAACTATTACATACAAGTTACAACTAACACATTTTCTGTATTTTGGTTCCAGACTCAATGACATTTTCGGTGGCAGCAACAGGCCCATATCAAAGGAGGACCTCGGAAAAATTACTTACTTGGACATGGTCACTAAGGAGAGTATGAGACTATTCCCGCCCGTGCCAATTATTGCTAGAAAAGTTCTCAAGGATGTTGCACTACGTAAGTTTGATTTTCAAATCAAGAGGTTTGTAGAATGTAAATATAATAACTATGAAGCTAAAATCTTAGTTTGGGTTAAGGGAACTTAGGCCTTTCCATCCGTTAATGGATGATTTATACAGTATTTTCCGAGCGAAGTAGTCATTCTTGAAATACTGTAGTGCCTGGGACAGTCGGTTTTATAAATGTAGTATGGTTGCCCAAACACATACTCGTACGGTATTCTCACAACATAGTCAGCCTAGTCCAGAGGAATGACTGGTCAATACGTCTGGGGCCAACCATGTGCGGGTTTCCTTCACAGTTAGAGCGTCCGTATAATGTACTCGAAATCTGAAAAAGTCTCATTGGTACACACCACAACCGGGATTCGAACCTGCACTCTCTCGAGTGCGAACCAAACGGTCTATCTACTAGGTTTAAGGAAACTTTTGCCCACAGCTCTGCCCGAGTAAATATATCCCACGGGAAAACTACATTTTCCGGATAGAAAGTAGCCAAATTTTAAATCAGAGCTTTAACTACTACCATACCAACTTTTATCGAAATCCGTTCTGTACTTCTTCTGTATATTCTGCCAATAGATAAAAAAGTGGAGTACTTAATAGGATTACAGTATTACTATAGTAACGAATATAAAGTGATAGTAGATAATAAATATAATACTAGAAGAGTAAGAGAGAAAAGACTGAGTAAACCTAAAATAAAAAACTATTACGGAGAGAGGACAAATAAATATATTATGGTACCTAAAATATTTAATAGATGGGATATTTTAAGATATGAAGAAAAATGTTCAATAGGATTAATAAAGAGGAGGTTAAGGGCTGAATTGTTAAATTGAATAATTAAATAGGTTATTTTGTCTTGTCTTGTAAACTTTGAACTTTGTAGCTCAAAGTTCAAAGTTTACAATTTTTGGTTTGGTTTGTTTTGTAAGACTTTAATGTTTTGTAAAGAAACTATTCATAATAATGTTAAGTTAAAATATTATAAAAGATGCGCGCATCTCGCCGTCAAACAATAGTTTGGCGAGATACAAACATGTAACTGATTTGTTTAGTATAAATAAATAATAAAAAAAAAAAAAAAAAAAAAAAAAAAACTTTTTGCGTGAAAGAGTAACAAACAGTAGTAGGATGTATCGTATCTAGAAAATAAAAAAAAGCCTTTTTTTTTTGCAAATATTTTCGACTTTGCAGCATCTGGGAGGACTATACCCGCTGGTAGTGGACTGTTTGCAGCGATACTGGGTATTCACAGAAACCCAAAGTATTGGGGTCCCGATGCAGATTCTTTTGACCCAGACAGATTTTCGCCAGAACGTTTTGAAAAGATTCCGCCTCAAGCTTATATGCCCTTCAGTTTTGGACCGAGGAATTGCGTTGGTAAGTCAATTTACACTATTTTATTTTATGTCCAAAAAATAATAAACATACTTCTCTATCCTACTTAGGGCACTATAATGATCCTTTATTATACTGTAGGTGTTGCACATTATGTATATTATTATATGTGCATACTGCACAATAAGTATCGTATGAGCCAGTCAATATGTAAGGTTGCGTTTGGTAGCACGTGTAATAATAAACGACTGTTATAATCTGTGTATTATTTGGAGAGTCCCCTAAAGTGGTGACCCCAGACAAGTTTAGTGAGTGCGCGATAATAAACTGTACTTTAGAACATGACGGAACCCACAGAAAATATTAAACCCGAGGCTTCGGAATTAGCTGCTATTACGTTGACCACTAAAATTCCGGACTTTTGGACGGATCACCCGAAGATATGGTTTATACGCACAGAAGCTATGTTGGCTCCACAGAAACTATCAGATGAAACCAAGTACGACATCGTGGTATCGAAGCTCAGCAGAGAGGTTATACAACAAGTTACTGATATTCTTATCGACCCTCCATCTGTTAAAAAGTTTGATGCCTTAAAGGAACGCCTTTTACAAATTTACGAAGAGTCCGAAAATAGACAGCTGCAGAAGCTTATAAGTGAGATGGAGCTTGGCGATCAAAAGCCGTCTCAGCTTCTGCGGCGAATGAGAGAGCTAGCAAAGGATAAGATACCGAATGAGACTTTAAGACTACTCTGGCAAGGCCACCTTCCCGGGTCAACGAGAGCAGTTTTAGCAGTAACTGAAACGAAGGACCTGGATTCTTTAGCCAGAATTGCAGACAACGTCCTGGAGGCTACGCGTAATATGCACCAAGTGAACGAAGTAGCTCAGTCGCCCTCGCCTTCGTCGTCCCGAGACACGGATCTCATCATGGCTGAAATTGCGAAGTTGAGCATCAAGGTTGCCGATCTTGACCGACGCACGCAAACAAGATTTTCACGACCGGGGAACAGAAATTACAGGCCTAATAATATTCGCAATCGCAGCAGGAACCGTTCCACGCCACGCAGATCACCAGAGGATCCAGATTGGCTCTGTCGATATCACAATCGTTTCGGCAGCAGGGCACGGAATTGCGAAGAGCCTTGTGCGTGGAGAGCAAGACAGGAAAACTAGAGCAGACGCAGTCGGAGGCGGCACTCTGCGTCATATCTCCCGGACACCGCCTTAGAGTTACGGACGTTAATAGCGGTTTGAGTTTCCTAGTTGATACCGGGGCGAATATCTCGGTTCTTCCGGTGAACAAAAGACACAGCAACCGTGAGTGTAGTGACTACAAATTATTTGCTGCCAACGGTTCGGAGATTAAAACGTACGGACAAAAAACCCTTATTCTAAATCTTAAGCTACGCAGACCCTATCGATGGGATTTCGTAATCGCGGACGTGAAACAACCAATTTTAGGCGCAGATTTCTTGTGTTATCACAAATTATTAGTGGACGTCAGCGCGCGAAAGCTCATCGATCAGGTAACCGATTTAAATGTTATTGCACCTCTTACCTTAATGTATGAATCCTCTGTGTCATCTGTAAGTCTCGATCATCCTTATCATGAATTATTGTCTAAGTATCCTAATATTACAAAGCCGATGTCATTCACGGAAACCTCGCCAAGTTCCGTTCAGCATCATATAGAAACTTCCGGGCCACCAGTTTTTGCACGAGCCCGACCATTGCCACCGACACGTTATAAGCGTGTTAAAGAAGAGTTTATTAAGATGCAGGAATTGGGAATCTGTCGGCCTTCTAGGAGCTGTTGGGCGTCTCCTCTTCACGTCGTTGAGAAAAAGAACGGAGACATTAGGCCATGCGGAGACTATCGTAGACTTAATGCAATCACGAAGCCCGACAGATACCCAATACCACGCTTACAAGATTTTACCTATATTTTAAACGGAAAGAGTGTTTTTTCAAAAATCGATATAAATCGAGCATACCATTTTATACAGACAGCGCCAGAGGATGTAGAAAAAACAGCAATAATAACACCGTTTGGTCTTTTCGAGTTTCCGCGAATGACATTCGGCTTACGCAATGCAGCACAAAGCTTTCAACGTTTTATGGATTCTGTATTTAAAGGATTAGATTTTGTTTTTAATTACATTGACGATGCACTAATAGCTTCTGAAAATATTATTCAGCACCACGAACATTTAGAAGTAGTTTTTCAAAGGTTGAATCAGCACGGGATAACCATTAATTTATCAAAATGTTCATTTGGACAAAGTTCCTTAGAATATTTAGGTTATCACGTGTCGTCGAAAGGTATTCGGCCATCGGAAGAGAAGGTCCAGGCTATAGTTGAATACCCCAAGCCAGAGACGGTCGACGAGTTGCGCCGTTTTACAGGTATGGTCAATTTTTACCGTGCCCATTTACCCAACGCAGCCGCATACCAGGCTTCACTTAATAAATACTTAGGTAGCGCTAAAAAGAAAGATAAGAGTAAAATAGAATGGTCAGACGAGGCTAGCCGGGCGTACGAACAGTGTAAGTTAGGCCTTAAACAGGCCGCTACATTGTCACACCCACGCACCGACACGACCTTGTCGCTCATGTGCGACGCATCCGACAAATGCATAGGTGCAGTTTTACAACAGGAAGTAAATGGTGTTTGGGAACCGTTAGGCTACTATTCTAGAAAATTAAATAACGCTCAACAAAAATATTCAGCCTATGATCGTGAGTTATTGGCTATATACATGGCCATTAAATATTTTCGTAAGTTATTCGAGGGCCGACAGTTAACAGTCTACACTGACCATAAACCGCTGACCTATGCATTTGCCAAGTTAGGTAAGGACTCCGACGAAACGCCACGTAGAATTCGACATTTGTTATATGTAAGCGAATTCACGACAGACATACGTCACATAAGCGGAAACAATAACATCGTGGCTGATAGTTTTTCCCGCGTTGAAACAATATACTGCCCAACGTACCTCGACTACGATAAAATAGCTAAGTTACAGGAATCGGATGAATATATTAAAAATAGTTTAAGTAAATACAGAAATTATAGTAATTCACACGTTATTTTAAGAAAAATTCACTTGCCAGTAAATGGAAAATTAATATATTGCGATATCTCTAACGAGTGTGTAAGGCCTTATATACCAGTAGAATATAGACGAGCGGCGTTCGATAGCGTTCACAATTTGAGTCACCCAGGCATACGTGCTACTAGAAAATTGGTAACAAAAAAATTCTTTTGGCCAAAAATGAATACCGATATAAATTCATGGGCAAAAACTTGCATAAAGTGTCAAAAGGCTAAAATTAATCGTCACACAATTTCGAATTTAGAATCATTTCCTGAGGCCGGCAGATTTGAGCATATTCATGTAGATCTAGTGGGGCCGCTCCCTACCTCGGAGGAGGGCTATAGATATTGTTTAACCATGATATGTCGCACTTCACATTGGATGGAAGCTGTACCTCTCAAAATCATGGACGCCGAGTCCGTTGCAGAGACTGTATATACCCAATGGATCTGCCGTTACGGTTGTCCCTTGAGGCTGACTAGCGATCAAGGGCGCCAATTTGAAAGCTCATTGTTCACACACCTCCTGAAAATATTCGGCATTAAAAGAATACATACGACCGCATACCATCCGCAGGCAAACGGTGCCGTTGAGCGCTTTCATAGGTCGCTCAAGGCCGCCCTTATGGCACGACTAGACTGTAATTCCTGGGTCCAGGAACTGCCGACGGTGTTGCTAGGGCTGCGCGCAGCGTGCCGCAGTGATAGTGGTATTTCGGCTGCGGAAATGACGTTCGGCCGCACTTTGCGGTTGCCCGGTGATTTCTACGCCGCTACGCGAGAGGTTTTTTCAGAGCCACATAGTCTCGTAGAAGGAATCAGAAGGAATATACAGTCTCTGAAACCGGTCGCGGAATTGCATGGTAACTCGCGCTCGTGTTTCGTACACCCTGACCTAGAGAAGGTTCAGTACGTGTTCGTCAGGGATGACACCGTACGAAAACCTCTAAAACCTCCCTATGATGGTCCATATAAGGTTTTAAAGAGATATTCGAAGGTTTATATCATTCAGCTACCCGATAGGCAGGTAAGTATATCCATTGACAGACTAAAGCCTGCATATGTGCTTAATACCAGTTTAAGTAGCGCGAACAAAATTATAGAGCCTAAAAAAGATACTAGATTCGAACCTGCTACTAAAATTAAATCAATTCTAAAAAGCGCATTGGAACCTAAAATTACAACACCGAGTCCAAAGACCTCCCGCGTAAGCCGTTTTGGCCGGACAGTAAAACGCCCAGTAAGATTTTTATGAGTCAGTTGACCAGGGTAAGCTAAGAGAAGTAAAACTATAACGCTAAGAAGGTGCAGAACACAAAAATATTAATGTATTACTCGCTTAGCGGTTAGTGAGACGATACCTTTACTATTGTTATAAAGCTTTATGCTGAGTTGCTATTGAGTGATTGGGATATTAATTATAAGCGATCAATAAAAATTTAGGTTAAAATAAACTGTAATAGTAATTCTGTAACATATAGTTTGTCATAGCTCTTAACATTTTCGTAAAGTAAAGAAGTCTTATACAAATTTTAAGGGGACTAGCAAGTAAATTCACGAAATGGGAAAGACATACAGTAAACAAGAAGAAATTGTCATCGCCCAGAACGGGGCCAATAGTGCTAGCAACAGTTCTTTAGAACAAAAGTTGGAGTTTTATGGCGTCGCTATTGCAAGTCTTATTTTTATATTACTGATCATAGCAGCATGTTTCGTGTTTAACAAATGTCACAAGAGCACAAAGAAATGGGCCAGGAAAGAATTTGTCTCCGCGATGGCAATGAACAGTGTGGACAAACCCAACCAGCAACAGCCTACCATAAACTACGCGTAATAATGTGTATTCAACGTAGGTGGAGCAGAGGGCTGATGATCATTGATTATTATCGTTAGTTATGTTTATCTATAATGTAAGTAGCAGTAAGAGTCCAGGTATTATACCATCTCATGTTGCAAGTATTATTACATGCATCCACGAATGCAATACGATATTGTTATATTATTATGCATGTTTATTGCTATGTACTGTGTATTGTTTTGGGGTTCAGTTGGACAAACTAAAAATAATTAATATTTGTAATTTTTTTTATAAGGGGGGGAATATTGTAGGTGTTGCACATTATGTATATTATTATATGTGCATACTGCACAATAAGTATCGTATGAGCCAGTCAATATGTAAGGTTGCGTTTGGTAGCACGTGTAATAATAAACGACTGTTATAATCTGTGTATTATTTGGAGAGTCCCCTAAAATACTAATTGTGATGAATTATAATTAATGTATGATGATTGCAAATAAAATTATTTATGTATCCATTGATGAATGAAAAGAAGTTAGAAAATGCCTTCGGCGTTCCATAGAAGCCAGACCAGAATGGACACTTTATAATAATATTATAATTTTCATGTTTTTTTTTCTGTGGGTGTTGTGCGGCCCTAAATTGTAGTAAGTTTGCCCTAAGCTCTATGGGTATTAAATAGCGCCCTTCACACGTAATATTTCAACCCGCGCTCCGAACCGAACGTCTAAAGGCACGGGGCCGATAGTCCGATCCGGCATATCGATAACAGCGCATTTTCCACAGTTAGGAGTATACCACGTACTATGATATATTTTGACGTATTACGTAAGATACCGGCAGTCGGAACCATGACATATTTTATGTCGTAATTAGCACGACGCGCGACGGTATGATTCGCTGTCAAAACCGTACAAATTCCTCCGCGGTTTGAAACGCATTCCAATCCGCAGTCCAAACTTTACACATGCAAGGCGTTATGTAGTCTTCGTATTATTTTCAGGTTACAAATTCGGTCAGATATCAATGAAGGTAGTGCTCTCGACGATCCTGAGGAGATACAAAATAGTCGGAAAACCAGCGGACGGGCCAGTGCCTAACATACAAACAAAATTGAGAATTTTCATGAGAGCGACAAATGATTTTCAAATACAACTAGTCAATAGAAATTAAATGAATGTCCAATTACTTTTTATTTTTTTATTGTCCAAGACATACTAAATATTTACCTGCGCACGTCCTGCAATGAAAATAAACAACACAAAAAGCTTGTTCACCTTTAACATTATTTGCTCATGTTAATTGAACAATGACGTGATAGGTACATATAAAAAATAGATACAAAACAAATATACATAATTAAATACTATATATACCACGTCAATCTGATCCCGTACTAAGTTGAACTTGTGTTACGGGTATCAGACAACGGATATATATTTTTATACTATAAACACACACAATTCTATACTATACAATACTATATATAAATCTTATTTTCTATATTATTCACATTCACTCTTATACACACACACACTGTAGTTTATCACGTATTGTCTTTTTTCGGCGACGTGATGCGCGCTTCGTTGGGGAGTCTTCCCCGAAACCTCCGGTAGACTACGTCCGTCGGCCAGAACTCTTCCACCTCAAAGGTCGGTAAATGATGCGTCGGTACTCTCAACATAAAGGAACTGAAATTGACCTTGTGGCGTGACTCCAGACGCTCGACCCTTAAGGTGAAAGACGTCTTACGTACAGTACGACCAAAATCGAGAATCTTTGTTTTTCATACATTGGCTGTCATTTCCATAGAAAAATAATGCCTAAGGTCATTAGCAATATGGTTTTACTGTAATTTTATAAAAGTTAAAATATTTTATTAGATAATATATTAATAAGACGTGTAGAGTTGAAAGGCCAATAACATTTACTAGAATTATGTAGGTATTTTCTACTATCGAAATATTTTTTTGCTTGAAAATAGAAAATATGACTAATTAACTACCTATTATTATACATTTTAACTTTTATTAGTAAATAAGTTATGACTAGTAAGTAATATGATGTCAATGTTAAGTTACATATTATGAACAATTATAATATTTAAAACTTATTATCAACATTTTTATCGTAGCCCCCCAACCTCCTTGGTTGGGGATTTAGAGGACTGCAGGAACGTAATCACAAGGTTACAGGTGTACCTCCCCTGGTGTTGCGAGTGTCCACGGGCTGTGGTAATCACTACCCATCAGGTGACCTGTCTACTCGTTTCCTGGTCCGTTTCATAAAATAAGTCAATTCGATACACAGCACGCTCCCTATGTCGATACATTACAGAAATTAACCTACACTATTATGCTGTACGATAAATTTTCTTGAGCTCATTGTCCTTTTGGCGACCCGCCAAAACAAACTTCCCAGAAGTATTTGAATACATTTACTGTATCGTACAAAAGAATTTCATAAATGCCCAAAATCGAACGAGAATCTTTAGTTCGTCACGTTTGTGGGGTTTTGCCTTTTTTGAAGCCAGAAGGAGGATAATGATTTTGGCAGTCTATGTACTATGTATATTATACGTTTTTATATATTTTATCGATTGAAATTTTTTGAACGTTTTCTAGGATCCTATTGTATAGGCGTATACATTGGCCTTTAAATGAATTCTTTACTTTACTAAGTCTAGTCACTGGTACATCAAGATTATGCTTATTTCGAGTATTTCTATTGTGGTCATCACTTTTCTTTTTAAATAAACAGAACTTTTTGTAACATAATAAATAATAAATAAATAAATAAAATAAATAAATAAACATTTATTCAACCCTCACATTCACATCACACTAAATTATCACAAGGTATCTGATATAAACAAAACTATCACTATCATACATAAAAAGAAAAAAAAAATAAAAAACAAAAAATAATAAATGTATTAACATTTGATAGAACATACTGAGAAGCTACAGTTAAAATCCCAGTTTCCTTAAACTTATCTCTATATTAGGTATAAGGTCGCGCAACGAATTAAGATCTTTCGACAAAAGTAGAGGGGGTATGCGCAGAAGTCAGTTTTTGGGTGTGTTTGGCGGTAGCGGGCTCGGGCGGGGAGATGTGGATACGCCGAACGCATGCCGAACGTGGCTGCCGACACGCTATTGGTACGTTAGTAATACCTATATATTCTTTGCTATTGGTCACATGCGCGAACGATCCCCTCCACTTTCGCTGAGCGCTCATAAACCGTTGCGCGACCTGTACTTATGTACACTTGATTAACACACTAACAGTAGGTACATTTTGAACCGAAAAGCGAAAATCATTCTGAATCAACGATCTGAGGATCTGGCTGGATCGATGGGAATCCCGTCGGATCCGGCCGGACTGAAAATGATGCCGGATTGGAAACATGGTTGGCCCCAGACGTATTAATACGTATTCTAGAGGAATGACTGCATTCCTCTGGACTAGGCTGACTGTGTTGTGAGAATGCCGTATGTGCTTGGGCAACCATACGACATTTAAAAAACCAACTGTCCCAGGCACTACAGTATTTCAAGAGTATTAATTTCGCCCGGAGAGTATTGTATAAATTCAGTAGTGGATGAAAAGGCATACGTATTCTAGAACATTACTGGGAATAATAATCTTCATATACTAATAAAATAAAGAGGAAAATTTTGTTTGTTTATTTCTTTGCATTCAATAGGTTCCGAAACTACTGGACCGATTTTGATGAAATTTAGTACAGATAAAGATTAGACCACGAGGAAGGATATAGGCTTCATTTTTATTGCGGTAAAATGTACGGTTACGAAGTCGCGGGAACCATCTAGTATATAATATACAGAGTACATCACGCATACAAATTATAGACAATAATACGATATTAAAATTTTGATTTCATTTGGCAAGATTTCTGACTAACTAAATTGGAAGAGAAAACTAAATATTTACAAAACAATTCTTATTTATTAGTATGCAGTGCAATATTGAATATGCATTAGAACAAGATGTATGGTATTCGAATCACAAGTATACGTATTTCACTTAGTTACAGAGAATATCTCATGGTAGGACGTAAATTACTTCGAATGGTCGTGATACGAGTAGATGTTAACTGATAGCGGCCATAGTTACTATTTATTACATTCAAATAATTTATGTACCAGAACAACGTTAGTAATATAATATTATATTCTTTGCCAGAACTAGAGGTCGACCTGTTGTCGAAATTCGAACATTATTCATATTTTATTTTTTTAATTTCGACCATAGATAAATTAAATTGTATCTATGGCAAAGATTTTAAAACTAAAGATAGGCTTGACGTACATTTGACAGAACAAAACTTTGAATACAAGAAAAAGTTACGCCATGTTGATTTCACCATACTTCAAATGTCTAAATAGCCCCAAACAATACCTAATAAAAGTGGGGCCATTTAAGTGGGGACAGTTTTTGCCTTGATATACCTCGTCTATAATATTATATAGGTCTATTATCTATGGTCAAAGAATATATATTGCAATGGTCGAAATTATTGGTCTCGGCGCTCGACAAGATACCGTGCTATCTAACAACACCAGGGGCCGTATTATGATCTTTTAAAAAACCAGGCAGTTTCCAGGCAATTCAATATACGGCCCTAAAGTGCCCGGTTCTTTTTTCGTATTACAATAGGGTTTCTTTAGTCTGAGTATTACAACGACATTTCATTCTGACTGGATTAATCCCGGTTTTGTTGTCGCTGGCTGATATTACGAGCGTGAAGGTGACGTATGGAAACGTCAAATTCGAATCAAATTTGACAATCAGTTTTTTTAAGGCATGCTTTCAGTAAACACAGAGTTAATAACGAACGGCTAGATTCTGGCCAGCAAATGATGAAACTGAAAAATGGCGGCAAATTTAATATTATAAAAATAATCTGGTGTGGTAATACTGATCTGACCGGATTGTATGATTTTAAAAGTGCAAATTATTTTATAAATTATGACCTCAATAATTCTTGTTTATTGCAATTATTAGGAACTAACTGTTGCCCGCGGCTCCGCCCGCGTAAATATAGTATCCCTCGGGAACGCTGTACTTTTTCGGGATAAAAAGTAGCCTATATTTAATCTAGGGCCTAAACTACTACGATACCGAATTTCATCAAAATCCGTTCAGTAGTTTTTGCGTGAAATAGGAACATACATCCATCCATCCATACATCCTCACAAACTTTCACATTTATAATATTATAGTAGGATTAGTAGGATAGTGAATTGTTTGGGGATTTTGGTGCTTCTTGTGTGAATCATTAGGTATTTCTAGAAATATAAATACTTATTTGTAACTCGTTAGCCGTCACACATGATTATTTTCTATGAACCTATGAATAAAACCTATATCTTAAAAATAAACAAATATTCGCAATTATTTTAGCGATATTTTACGTTACTAAAACCCAATATTATATTAAAAGAGAACACTATAAAATAAACCAGTCAGTATAAGTTAATATTTTGTGGCGTAAACTGAACGGCTTTGTTTGACGTAAAGACAAGCCAGCTAATGTCAGATAAATTGTCGTAATACGAAAATACCAGTCAAGTTTCAATGCAGAAGCAAGTCAAGTGTCACGTGACTGCTGACTGGCTGGCAATAGGTGGTCATAATACGAAAACGCAAGCCAGTTTGTTTTATGGCGTAAACTGGCTGGAATTAAGAGCTTGTAATACGCCCCCAGCTCTGTGAATGCGCCAAATCATTATTGTAGTGTGGATTCATCATTGTATGTGGGTATGGTCAGCAAAAATTGTACAAATATATTATTTTTCGTTTGTCCCAATTTTATTTGTTTAATAATTTGATAGTTTTTTGATAAATTTGAGTTCTTGTACATTGTTCTAAATAACGAGCTTCTTATGTGTAGATTAAATGTCCACGAAATGCAGTATGCCTAAACATTTAATTTTTAAATATAATTTTTCTATAAGTACTGGTTTTACTCCCATATAAAAAATTTTTGTCCAACTGCTGCTTTTGTATGAAAAATTGATAACATTTACAAAAACTGAATTTGTTTCCCGTATTTTTAAATTGTTATTACGCTTTTTGATACTTTTTCTACGTTTCCTAAACGAATTTATAAAAAATATCGCTTTGGTTACCATTTCAGTCGATTTCAAAAATGTGTCCACTTTTTTTATGAGTGTGTAACGTCATGAATATAACGTTTGTTTCTTTATGTTCTTTGAGTAATTTGGCAGTTTTTGCTATTTTCATATGGCATACCTGTCGAGCGAAATACTAACATTCAGAAAGAAACATCGGCCATACTTGTTTGCATAAGTAAAATTAAGATTTGTGTTCACTTGAAGATTTGTCGCTAAAAAATATTGTCTATTGAGTGTTTGATTCAAAGGTAAGTACGGCTTATTGTGTTTTTTTGTTAACAAGATTTAAAAGATTCATTATTACTGAATACGGTAAATATACGTCCAAATCTGTAGTTGATTGGAATGAAGTGATATTTGGATTTTAGGTTATGTCGCACGCTTTTTTACGTCATGAATGTTACAATGTGTAACGAAATGTGTAACGTTAGTCATGACCAGTTCTAAGGCGGAGACTACACTTGAAAATATAATTATATGGGTATGGTCGGCAAAAATTGTACAAATATTATTTTTCGTTTGTCCCAATTTTATTTGTTTAATAATTTGATAGTTTTTTGATAAATTTGAGTTCTTGTACATTGTTCTAAATAACGAGCTTCTTATGTGTAGATTAAATGTCCACGAAATGCAGTATGCCTAAACATTTATTTTTTAAATATAATTTTCTATAAGTACTGGTTTTAATCCCATATAAAATTTTTTTGTCCAACTGCTGCTTTTGTATGAAAACTTGATAACATTTCCAAAACTGAATTTGTTTCTCGTATTTTGAAATTGTTATTACGCTTTATGATACTTTTTCTACGTTTCCTAAACGAATTTATAAAAAATACCGCTTTAGTTACCATTTCAGACGATTTCAAAAATGTGTCCACTTTTTTTATGAGTGTGTAACGTCATGAATATAACGTTTGTTCTTTATGTTCTTTGAGTAATTTAGCAGTTTTTGCTATTTTCATATGGCATACCTGTCGAGCGAAATGCTAACATTCAGAAAGAAACATCGGCCATACTTGTTTGCGCAAGTAAAATTAAGATTTGTGTTCACTTGAAGATTTGTCGCTAAAAAATATTGTCTATTGAGTGTTTGATTCAAAGGTAAGTACGGCTTATTGTGTTTTTTTGTTAACAAGATTTAAAAGATTCATTATTACTGAATACGGTAAATATACGTCCAAATCTGTAGTTAATTGGAATGAAGTGTTATTTGGATTTTAGGTTATGTCGCACGCTTTTTTACGTCATGAATGTTACAATGTGTAACGAAATGTGTAACGTTACAGTCATGACCAGTTCTAAGGCGGAGACTACACTTGAAAATATAATTATATATACCTACTAAAATGTTCAATAAGAAGTATTTTTGTATGTTAATAATGAACAAACTCAAACTGCGCGGCGCCGGCCGGCAGTTTGTTTGACTGAACCTGGCCAATGTGTTGGGCCAGGTGGTAGTTTTTTAAGCTTTAAGTGATATTTAAAATAATAATGATAATAAAAATCGGTGATGATAAATCCTTACTAATATTATAAAATATGCTAAAGTCACTCTGTATGTCTATCTGTTACGCTTTCACGCCTAAACCACATAACCGGTTTTGATGAAATTTGGAACAGGGTTAGAACAGACCCTCAGAAAGGACATAGGCTACCTTTCATCACGACTTTTTTCGCGTTGAAGGGGTTGAAATAAAGGTTGAAAGAAATGACTACGTCAAAACCGATTTTGATGAAATTTGGAAGAGGGTAAGAACATACTATCAGAAAAGACATAGGCTACATAGGCTAGAGAGGGGGAGAGGGTTAGAGGGGATCTAGAGGGGTCAGGAGAGGGGTATCTAGATGAGAGTCAGGAGCATCCATCCATCCAGGACCCAGGGTCTAGAGGGGGGGGGGGGGGGGGTAGAGGGGTTAAAAGGGTCTAGATGGGGGTAGAGGGGGACACTTTTGCGCAAAAACTACTTAAGCCGATATGAATGAAATTTGGCGACGACGGATTATATTATTATGGACTAAGCTTTATAATGGTCATGTACGTAACATTCGGTCATGTATGTAACGTGTGTTACGATGTCATGAATGTTATAAGTACAATTTTTGGCGACCATACCCATATACCTACTAAAATGTTCAATAAGAAGTATTTTTGTATGTTAATAATGAACAAACTCAAACTGCGCGGCGCCGGCCGGCAGTTTGTTTGACTGAACCTGGCCAATGTGTTGGGCCAGGTGGTAGTTTTTTTTAAGGTTTAAGTGATATTTAAAATAATAATGATAATAAAAATCGGTGATGATAAATCCTTACTAATATTATAAAATATGCGAAAGTCACTCTGTTACGCTTTCACGCCTAAACCACATAACCGGTTTTCATGAAATTTGGAACAGGGTTAGAACAGACCCTCAGAAAGGACATAGGCTACCTTTCATCACGACTTTTTTCGCGTTGAAGGGGTTGAAATAAAGGTTGAAAGTTTATATAGGACTACGTCAAAACCGATTTTGTTGAAATTTGGAAGAGGGTAAGAACATACTATCAGAAAAGACATAGGCTACATAGGCTAGAGAGGGGGAGAGGGTTAGAGGGGATCTAGAGGGGTCAGGAGAGGGGTATCTAGAGGATAGTTAGGAGCATCCATCCATCCAGGACCCATCGGTCTTGAGGGGGTCTAGAGGGAAGTCAGGAAGGGGTCAAGAGGGGGCTCTGGAGGGGGGTCATGAGAGGATCTAGAGGGGAGTTATGAGAGGATCTAGAGGGGGGGTAGAGCGGTTAAAAGGGTCTAGATGGGGGTAGAGGGGGTCTTGAGTTTGGGGTTTGTTACTCTTTCGCGCAAAAACGACTTAAGGCCGCGTAGACCAAGCGAAATAGGCATTTAACGCTTCCAAGAGTTGCCCGCAATTGCCGCAAAGCGAGCCGCACGCCTACGTCGCCGGCGTGAACTTACATGAACCCAAAGTGTTACAGTGTAGTCGTGTCGGCAGTAGGTCATCTTATTTTATTATTTGTATTAAAAAGGTAATAAAATCCATAGATAACTGTTTTAATGCAACACATAGCACACATAATTTGAATAGATATTATAGGTAGGTACCTACCTAAGTAAAAAATGCTTAAATTTTATTCAATTATTTTGACAGTTTCTATGCAGTGTGTTCTGTTACAAGTATAAAAACACGCTGTGTTCGATGTGTGCATGGAGACGAGTACCTATCGTTAGCTCGTGTGGTCACTAAAGTACGTGTCGTTTCGTGAGATAATAATACTGTATCAGGTAGGTGCTGACGATTTGATGGTAACTACTTCGGCAGACACTTGCAAAAAATGTATTCCTACTGCCGAGTCCGCACGTTTGCCACTTGCCGCAAAATCCAAACCTCCACAAACGTTTGACTTTTTGAAAATCCAGATTTCCGAATTTTTCTCCCAAAAATCCGGATTATCCGGATAATTCAGATTTTTTCATTTTTTTAAAATTTGTTGCATATTTTATAAAACTTTAATGTTTATTTTACTACTATGTTGTAGCAAAACTTACAATCATTAGTAAAAAAAAGAGTTACTTTTTTATAATTTAATTTAAATAAATTCTGATTTTAAGTTGTAAGTATTAGAATTACAATCTGAATAAATAAAAACATAATGAGATTATATCAAAATTATATACTTAATTATATAAATTTTTTCATTTTTAGAAATATTTTTGATTACGTTTCAAATCCTACAATGTTCAGTTTTATAGTTAGTATTTTATTTTAAATAAGGTATGTATATATTGTTATTTACTAAATGTTCCAGCAGAAAGAATTATAAAAAATTGGAATAGCCTGTGATCTTTTTAACGCTTTTTTTACATATTCACCACTACCGTTTTCGTAAAGTTCCATTTCTATGTGAAAGTACTAACTTAGGAAAATTAATACAGTTTAATAAAACGTAGGAAACTGAAAATCCTTTAAATCGAGATCTGGGGAGTGAAGACAAATCATTTGAAGCATGGGGCTGAACAAATAATTTTGTATGGACGAAATTGGACCACTTTTGAGTTATTGAAAGTAAAAATCACCCACCTGTTTGGGTAATAATTAAACACGTAAATGGTATTTTTAATTCCCTCGGTAACTAACAGAAGTACAATAAGCAATTCTAAGCACAATTTAATAAGCAATTCTAAGCACAATTTAAAACCTATAACTGTTGTAAGATCTTTATTTTAACATTTTACTTACAAATAAACAGTAACATCTTACTCTTCATTGCACTTTGAAGTTTCCGCTATAAGATGAAAACTACATTACTTAAAAAAATAACAGTGGTTTACACAAATCGTTGGTGCTATTTTTGACACCTATATCTTATCTTTAAAATATTATCTAAAAATAATTATTTCTACGCAAAAACAGGAGCGTTGATTTTCATTTAGTTTTGCTACTGACTCGTTCAGTAAAACTCTCTCTAATCTTAAACCAACCAGTCAGGTATTATCGACTCCAAAACTTCTTCCTGATATCATAGAGATAATATTTAGGTATTTGGACTTAGATATTCATTATTTAGAAGATAATTAAATATAGTTAAACCACTACATTTCTTTTTAAGCTGTCATATTAATTTGGCATTCTATGATTGTAGAAATTAAAATTGCAATAATATTATGTTTCGACTTTCGTTAGTAAGAATTCAATAAATATAAAAATACAAAGCTTTAATTGGGTTTGGATGTGCTTATTATACTTCTTACTACTTGTGCAATTGAAACTGAAACCATATTCAGTGTTTTTATAAATTGGATCACCTATTACTGAACTGTACTACTACTGAAAAAATATAAAATTGTAAGTTTCTTAGAAACAGTCCATACATATATCAATCATATACATATGTCGCATCCGGTCATAAAGCGGAAACGGAACTTCAAGTGCGCCATCTTGTTTGGCGCGCTTCGACAGAGTCGGGACGTGTCGGAAAGCAGTGCTGGAGTGGGGGGTGTCCCCTCCTGTGCCGACCAGGCATTCGGGGCAGTGGTTCAATCTGAGCCACCAACTAGTCAACACGTCACGGAACTGTCCAAGTTTCGTTTTAGTGCGAGTGTATACAAAAGTGCTGTGATTTTAGTGTAGTACATTTATAAAGAAAGAATTGTGATTCCGAATAAACGAGTGATATTGTAAGTCTATAATTCTATTTGCACGATTTACCTATGTCTGAATGGTATAGATCCAAAATCTAGAGCCTCAGACGACATCAGAATTGGGATCTGATACCCAATGACGCGCCCTGTTTGAAATGCAGCAGAAGAGCATGATGCTGCTCATTAACACTATCAAATCGCCGACGACGACGCCTGTGATTGTTTTACCCGAAATCAACCCGGAAAAGCCAGATGTGGACCCAACAAAAAAAGTGTAATCTAGCCCGCACAAATGCTACAAAAGATGATAATAATCATTGCGAATGATTTGGATCGAGTTTGGCAGTATGTACAACAAGGCAGCATGCCATGCATACGGCGTAATTGTGAAACTACGGGACAGCAGTGAACTGAATGCTGCAAGGTGACCTTGTAACAACAACCATTTGTTCGTGCCCGCCACGAAGACTGGATTAAGACGGAGTTGAAGTAAGGACAGCGGTGACGTGATGACGACAGTGACATGACGTCTATGGTGGTGACACGAGCGCGGTGGCGCATCAACTTTGATTATGAATTCGGTGGTTTTGGTAACAGGTGGTAGCCAACTTTTATTTCTCGCTATAATTTTTAAGACCTTCAATACAATAGTGATTTATCTCGTATTTCAAGTGTTCATGAAATTGCTTGCTTATATCTCAAAATAACCTTTAGTTTAGTGTTCAGTTGTTTTGCTGTTTTATTTTATATTGTGCAGATTGACGATCGACTGGGCGATGCACAGTCGCGCCAAGGGGACAACAAGCGGCGCTGCGTGGCCGAGCAGCGGCAGCGCGGGCGGCGGCTACCTCCATGGCGGCAGTGCCAAATGGATGTGAATTGCGCTTCTTCTGGGCTGGTCTATTCGCTTCACAATGATGCGGACTGGTTGTATCGAACTTTACTTATTTCATTGTAGGGTTCTAAATTATTCTGGTTTTATAACCAAAGTATTATGAAAAAGAAACAAAGTAAATGAGCAGAAATTAACGCAGAGTAAAAACGAATACTCAGTACATACGACATACGTCTTACAGACTCATTATTATTAGGTACTGTTTGATTGACCAAAGCGTGATCTACGCTTGAATATAGCAGTAGGTACTAAAAAGCTAAATTATTTCTGGTAATTAAAAATCATTATCGACATTCCATTTCGTGACATCACATTGAACTTTGTAATAAAATGACAAGTCACGACAGTACGCGCAAGTTGTAAACAACTCTTGCGAAAACAAAGACAATCCTTATCAATTGTAGGTATTCCTGAAAAACAATAGCTGGTGCACTGCATAAACAAAATCAGTTGACGTGTACTTTACAAATGTTGTTTAGGCAGTATTAGTTTGAAACGACTTCAATTAAATTTTACGTCTACCTACCTATTAAATATTGAAGCTTAACTTTGTAGTTGGTTTTTAATCACAGTACATACAGTTTGTGAATAGTCTTATTTCTTATTTGGCGTTACTGCACACGTAGTAAGAGAAATTAATAATTGGTCAGTTTCAAAAGTGACTTTAAATAATGTCATGTATGTTGTTATTTATTCTGAGTGTCTAAAAAGAACTGTTAGATGTTAACATGATAATAATTAGTTCTAGGACATTCGCAATTCGCGAGAAAACTTTGTCAGTTTATAATATCGTTGTTGTAAGCTGTTAAAATTTGGAACATTACATGTTTGTCTATCTATTACTTTTTAGTCTAGGCGGATTGAAATGATTAAAAGTGCGAAAATAACATGATAATATTGTTGGTGTGGTAGGTCCATGAGCGAGCGAAATAGCCTCCGTGGTCTAGTGGTTAGAGCATCAGCTCTCGACTCGGAGGTCGCAGGTTCGATTCCCGCATTAGAACGACAAAGAAAAATGTTGTTTCCAAGTTTGGTTAGGACAATGCAAGCTGATCACCTGATTGTCTGACAAGAAAGATGATCCATGCGTCCGATGGGCATATAAAAATTCGGACCTACGTCTGATCTCTCGTCAGTCGTGTCGGTTATCCGTCCCATTGTGAGTAGAGGAACAAAGTAAAGTAAAGTAAACGAGAGTAAAGGAAGAGAGTGCTCTTGTGTACTGCGCACACGCTTGGGCACTATAAAATTACTACTGCGTGTAACTGGCTTGGTTTCAATGAAACCGGCTACCGTCACCGATATAGGTTACGTAAATTGTAGGAAATAATAGTTTAATTGACATCAAAAAGAAAAGAGGTTAAAAGAAATAATTTGACAGTTTCAGAAGTTGCCGTATGCGGTAAGCAAGTGCCTATGGCTGGTGTTGATGGTGATCGCGGCAGCACACGTTCAACGGTTCAGTTGCTGTGATTGAGGCGGATAAGAAAGTGCTGGTGTTGATGGTGATTTATTTATTTATTTATTTATTTATTGTCACACTAATATCTATCATTACAGGATGACCTAATACAATAGATTATTGAAAATTATATTACAATACTAATTACAAATAAAAACACGATATAAACTTAAAAAAAATCGCGGCAGCACACGCTCAACGGTCCATTGGCTGTGAATGAGGCGGATAAGAAAGCTCATCGGTGAACTTGGTTATCATGTAAAAGGTTGTAAGCGCACTTGGAAGTCTTCTGGTATAGTAAGACTGTTTTTGATTTTTGAAAGGAAATGAAATGAAATTAACTTTATTGCATGATCAAATCTGACATTTTATCTCAAAAAAAAAAAAAGGACATTAGTTTTCTAGTTATCGCAGTTCTTGAGATACAGCCTGGTGACAGGCAGACATAGAGCAAAGTCTTAGATTTTTATGTTCCTGTTTTTACCTTTTGATACGGAACCCTAAGAAGAAAGTAATTGTACATAGTTTGAACATTTTTGTGCTGTGTTATTTTTTGTACAGATAGAGGTTGAGGACGTGACGACACGACGGAGCGCGGCTGGTGGTGTAGGCCGTGCGACGGGGTGCCGCGGCGGCCAGGTGTCGCACTCTGTACTTCATTGAAGTATCAGATTTTGAGCTAAAGTTATTTGGTGAGCGTAATTGTTTATCTCGTGAGTGTAGTCTTAAGTCTCGGTATAGTCTTTTTATGATCGCATTAGAAAGATACTCGAGTCAGGTACCTATTGAGATTGTAGAGTATGATGAGATAGAGAATGAAGGGACATCAGGTACGATATCAGGGCAGGTTCACAATTCACAAGTTCGGAGACTGTACCAGGATACTATAGGAGGTAGTCCTGGGTAGTACAGTCGGATCTTGCCTCGTAGCATAGATCATATTTTGAGTTAAAGCTTGACTTGGTCTCTCCTTAAGAGAGCTACTCTTGTGTGTAGTGTGGTTAAAGGTATACAAACCTATGAACTGTGAATGTGAAACCTGAAGCTGTTAATAATTTTTGTTTTTCTGATTGTTTATTTAAAGATGATTCTCAAAAGGTACATGATTCAAAATAGAAGTCTAAATTGAATAGTAATGTTACGAAATAGCTATGCTACATAATTAACACTTAATGATTAATAAGTGAACCTACTTGATAATTCTGGTTGGTTAATGATGAACAAATTTAAGTTGTAATCAAAAGTCGAGTAAAATCTCTATCTACCGTACTGTGTTCGATCATACCAGTTATTTAAACGTCCGGTGACTATAAATACGCTCATGATCGAGTCCGAAAAATGCCTGAGGGCCAAGAACCTATTGAAGTTGTTGAAGATGATGATATTTAATGAGATTCTGTTTCTTTGGGTACTCTATTCGCTGTGTCGGAGACCATACCATTGTACAGTAGCCGTAGCCTAAATCGGCATCGTCCGTGGGTACGCGGTAGTGCTGTAGCTCTGGATGCTGTGGTCGGGTCTAGCCTTGAAGCCAAGACCATAGAGTCCGTCTGCGACTCAATTTCTGTTTGACCACGAATGAGTGTCCCAAGGTTTAAAATGTGATTAAGTTGTACAATGTTTTGTTTTTGAACGTCAATGGTAGGTACTTGGTCCAGGTTTGATTAAAACTATCATTAATTTTGTGTAAAGTTTTGAGATGAGATACTTTTTCTATGAACCTACTTAGTAAAATCCTAATGATATTTTGGATTAATGCTGTCTATTTTATGTTTTCTTTGGTTTAAATGATATTGTTCATAGTCTAAATCATTTTAAAATAAAACGAACAATTTTCGAAGCGAATAAAGCATTGTCAAGCTTTATTTTTGAACATGAAAGATCAGCATTAAGATCAGATCGTGTCAGGATTGGACGAGCAAATACTGTGCTGTCTTAACATTGTTTCAGTTTAACGCACGGGGACGTGCGTCTCGCAGGATGGCCGTGTCGCATCCGGTCATAAAGCGGAAACGGAACTTTAAGTGCGCCATCTTGTTTGGCGCGCTTCGACAGAGTCGGGACGTGTCGGAAAGCAGTGCTGGAGTGGGGGGTGTCCCCTCCTGTGCCGACCAGGCATTCGGGGCAGCGGTTCAATCTGAGCCACCAACTAGTCAACACGTCACGGAACTGTCCAAGTTTCGTTTTAGTGCGAGTGTATACAAAAGTGCTGTGATTTTAGTGTAGTACATTTATAAAGAAAGAATTGTGATTCCGAATAAACGAGTGATATTGTAAGTCTATAATTCTATTTGCACGATTTACCTATGTCTGAATGGTATAGATCCAAAATCTAGAGCCTCAGACGACACATACATAGCGGCCATAATATTTTAACAGATCTTCATCCCTCGCATCTCCATTTAATGGATTGACTATGTTCTACCAAATAACTTGAATAAATGGAAAAATGTGTCAACAATTTCAACAGGACAACAAATAATATCAAATTATCCAAAGGCATGTATTTAAACTCACGACAAAACATATTTATTTCTTATGTTTACGCGAATATTGTTCATTGTTTTAAACACTTACGGATTTTGTCGCGTTACGTAAACGTAACCGTAAAACGTAAACCGTGACAAAATCCGTAAGTGTTTAAAACAATCACGACAAAACAATTAACTTTTGGATGTGAAAATACCGAATATTGAATACTAAATTACCATGTTGGCTAAAGAATGTAAGGAATAAAAAATTACAAATCTGGTGACTAAATAATACCACTGAATATTCCAAACTGGCAGACTGATATTATATTAGCGAACAAATAACCATCTTGGCGACAATTTGTGAGTACACATTTAATTTAAGAATAGGTACATATATTTTCCGTAATGTAGGTAACTCAAAAAACATACAAGCAGCAAAACCAGCGCACATAAAAAAAACAAAGGAGCGTACAAAATTCCCAATTTTTAATTTTCCTCGACTTGGTGTAGATATTGGGTAGATTCATTTTGAAATTTAAAAATAACGGTTATTCATTTTTCGCAAAATTAACATAGGTGTCGTTACCAGGTTTTTAGGGGTGCTGGATACGAAAATGACATTAATTTTGAAATTCCAATATGGCGGACATACTTAATTTTATAAAAATAATATGGTTGTCCCTTTGTTGGTTTCTGGGGGTGCTGATTACAAAAAAGTCATCTATTTTAAATTTCCTTAGTAACCCCGCAGCCTCAAATTTTCTTCGTGATGGGAGAAAAAGAAATTCGAAAATCCTGAATATTCCAACATTTCTATAGCTTTATGCATCCCGGCCCCGGTATCTCAATGTAGAGCATTTATATTTTTTTTAATAAAATAGATTCTATCTCGGAAACGGTGCATCCTAATGAAAAATAATGAAAATTTCCTCCCCCTTAGAAACTCCGCAACATCATATTTTCTTCATGATGGAAGAAAAAAAAACTGAAAATCCTAAATTTTCCAAATTTTCTATAGCGTTTTACACCGTTCGTGTCTCAAAGTAGAGCATTATCGTATTTTTTTCTTCTATAATGGCTTCTATCTCAGAAACGGTGCATCCTACTTGAAAAATAATGAAAATTACCTCCCCCTTAATAACTCCGTAACCATATATTTTCTTCAACATGAGAGATAAAGAAATTCGAAAATCCTGAATTTTCCAACATTTCTATAGCTTTATATATCCCTCGTATCTCAATGTAGAGCATTTAATTTTTTTTTTATAAAATTGATTCTATCTCGGAAACGGTGCATCCTATTGAAAAAAATAATGAAAATTTCCTCCCATTAAGAACCTCGCAACACCACAGTTTCTTCACGATGGAAGAAAAAGAAATTTGAAAATCCTGCATTTTCCAAAATTTCTTCGTGTCAAAGTAGAACATTGCCATATTTTTTTTCTAAAATCGCTTCTATTTTAAAAACGGAAAAATAATACTATTACTGGAAAAATAATAAAAATTTCCTCCCCCTTAACCCGGAAATCGCATATTTTTTTCATGAATGCCGAAAAAAGAAATTTGAAAATCCTGAATTTCGAAAAGTTTCTATACCTTACATAGCTGGTACCTCTACAAACTACATGTTAATTTTACGAAGATTGGATAGTCTCCATTTTGGAAAATGAAATTGGAAGACAATTTTATAATCAGCATATGAAACATGGAAAAAGACATCCATTTTTAATAAAAAAAAAAAATACGCTATTTTGGAATTTTAAAACGGATTTTATTTTCATATTATTCTGCACCCCCAAAAACCTTGAAAACGATACCCATACCAAAGAAAAAAAAACCTCCAATAGTATCCAAAACTGGGATTTTCCGTAGCTTGCAAATTGAATTTTTAGCAGCTATTAATTTATCAATTAAATCTTTATTAGCTATTTACATGGTATAATGGTCACCAACTTATCGGTGCTAATTGGATTAAATTTCGCTACTTTTTATCTGCCGATTTTTGTATTTTTTGTCACTTGAGTGATTTCACCAGTTTGGTAATTTAGTCGCCAACATATTAATTCGCTGCCAAATTCAGCAATACAGTATGCTCACGTGCAGTCACCAACTTATTTTTTGTTCACTCGATTAATTATATCCCTTATTCAAATATTGTACGTCTAGAGTACATACTAATTACAATTAAAATATGTAATTTTCATAGTAGTAACCAAGATTGATTGAAGTAATTTAGTCGCCAACATATTAATTCGCTGCCAAATTCAGCAATACAGTATGCTCACGTGCAGTCACCAACTTATTTTTTGTTCACTCGATTAACTCGAAAAAAAAATCAGAAAAAAACCTTAGGCCTTATTCTCCGAGAGAAGTAACCACTCTTGAAATACTGTGGTGCCTGGGACAGTTTGGTTTTTAAATGTCGTATGGTTGCCCAAGCACATACAGCATTCTCACAACATAGTCAGCCTAGTCCAGAGGAATGACTGGTCAATACGTCTGGGGCCAACCATGTGCGGGTTTCCTCGTGATGTTTTCCTTCACCGTTAGAGCGTCCGTATAATGTACTTGAGATCTGAAAAAGTCTCATTGGTACACGCCACAACCTGGGATTTCAACCTGCACTCTCTCGAGTGCGAACCAAACGGTCTACCCACTAAGCCACGGAGCTCTGCGTTCTTATAGTAAAGGTATGTACTACAGATCGGATACACTAGTTTTTTGTTTTATTTAGAAATATTTAAGTACTTTCTTAGAATGATTTTACACACGTGAAATCTTTCGATGAGTTAACCTTACTTACAAGTTACTCACCATCTGCCCGATATGGACCACTTTAGAAAATAATTCGTACACGAATATTTTTAATTTTCCACGAAGATTACAGAAATCTTACATTTACGATAAGTAAACAACTATTACAATTTATAAAAAACCAAAAGAGTTGTTGTTTGCACAACAAATATATCTACGCAAACATACTCGTAGAGATAAAGTTAACAATATTGGCTACACAACCCGCCACACGGTTTTGGGGAAATCGGGGAAACTCTCAAGAGAATCGCAATAGATTCTGCTAATATACAGAACTGTGGAATCGCGCGTATTCGGAAAATACGGCTCTTATAATAAAACTAGCTGTTGCCCGCGGTAACTGTACTTTTCGGGATAAAAAGTATCCAATATTTTAATCCAAAGTTTAATTCAACAACTACCATAATAAATTTTATGGAAATTCGTTCAGTAGTATTTGCGTGAAAGAGTAACAAACATCTATCCATCCATCCTCACAGACTTTCACATTTATATTAGTAGTATTTTCAAAAATGTCTGTCTGCCCGTCTGCATGCCTGATTATTTGATCCAGCTAATCTCTGATGCGACCAGACTGATTTTATCCTGATATTTACTCGATATTTACTGGTGGTGGTAGCTAATGGTTATACATAGGCTGCTCTAAAAGTATCGGGAATGGAATAATTCCACTGTTCCTGTCATATTAAAATCTTTTTAATTTCAAACTCCTTGGTTTTAAAAATCGAATACCGTTTATTTATTTAAAAAAAGATTATCGGTCTTGTCACGAGGTCTTGTCAAAGTCGTTGAGAAAATGGAATTGACTCGATAAAATTCTAAAGCGATGATTTATTATGACTTTCGAAGTGGTTTAACCACAATTTATCACTGGTTTGCTGAATTTCAACGTGGACGTGTCAAACTCAGTGATGATCCCCGTCAAGGTCGTCCAAAAACTGCAGTCACCCAAGAAAACGTTGATGCTGTGCGTAAGCTGATTGAGGAAGATCGACATGTGACATACCGCGAAATTCAGGCAACTTTAGCTATTGGAATGAGTCAAATACAAATAATCTTGCATTAACAATTAGGTGTAAAAAAGTTGTTTTCCCGATGGATACCGCATTTGCTCTGTGAAGAGCAAAAAGCGGCTCGCGTTACTTGGTGCGTCAGAACTCTCGAAAGATTCTACGCAGGATCCTCAAAATGCTGTATACAACATGGTATCAGGTGACGAATCCTGGATATATGCGTACGAACCCGAAACAAAAAACCAGTCACGAGTTTGGGTGTTCGAAAATGAGTTAAAGCCAACAAAAATTGTTCGTTCACGGAGTATTGCAAAAAAAATGGTGGCCACGTTTGTCTCCAAAACCATGTTGCGACTATTCCCTTTGAGGGACAAAGAACGGTTAATGCAGAATGGTGCTAACATTTGTTTGCCACAGGTCGTTTCTGAACTCCGTAAAGAGAACTGCAACCGCCGCATCATCCTCCATCACGACAATGCGAGTTCTCACACCGCGCACAGAACAAAAGAGTTTTTAGAGCAAGAAATCATATAAATAATAGACCATCCGCCATACAGCCCCGACCTAAGCCCTAATGATTTCTATACTTTCCCTAAAATAAAGAATAATTTGCTTGGTCAGAGATTTTCATCACCTAAAGAAGCTGTGGACGCCTACAAAACGAATTTTGGAGACCCCAACTTCCGAATGGAATGGTTGCTTTAATGATTGGTTCCTGCATCGTATGGAAAAATGTGTCAAATTTCGCGGAGAATACTTCGAAAAGCAATAAATACATTTTTAAATAGTAATGTTGTGTCACTTCCTTGATTCCCGAAATTTTCAGTACCGCCTCGTAAGGCTGCTGTTATCTTAGGGTTACAACTTACAATTAAAAAATATACATATGATTCAGTTTTCATTATATTATGTTCCACATAAATGAAGTTGCTGCTAGCTACTAACTTTTAATATTAATACTTCTCATTAATTGCGTTAATAGGAATGTAATGATGTGTAATTATTGGAACATTAGCGAAAGTTCCCGAATGTTGGAGAATATTCTAGAAACCGGTCATTACTTCGGCAGTTCACCGCAATAGGTACTTACATATCCTTTCATTGACATGGAGCGTTTACGGTCGATCGGAATGTTACAAGTACAGTGCGTCAGACAAATGTAAACGAATTGAGGCATTAGATAGTATGGACGCTTCACACCAAGTCAATCTGGTCCCGTGGTAAGTTCTCGAAGAACTTGTGTTACGGGTACCAGACAACAGAAATATATTTAATAATTTTTATATTATACACATATTTAAGATTTTTAGTATATTTAGTATATTTAATACACATTCATGACCCAGGAACACAGAAAAAATGTTTGTTCCTTCAGCATTCAAACCCGCGACCCCCGGCTTGAGCACCAACACACTCAACCACTGAGCCACAGAGGTCGTCTCATCTGGCAAAAGCAACGACGTGGCGACGATAATGTTATTGTGTATGGTTATAATATGTATAACTAGCCGATGCCCGCAACTTCGTTTGCGCCTAACTGACGGAAGCGGAACCCTATTTTTTAAACGGAACCCTAAAATAAAAGTAGCCTATGTTAGACCTTATGACATCAGCTATCTACCAGTGAAAGTCCCGCGAAAATCGGTCCAGCCGTTTCAGAGATTAGCCGGAACAAACAGACAGACAGACCGACAGACAGACAGACAGACGGACAGACATTTTAAAAAATTGGTATTTTATAGTAAGTACCGAATATACTTTCAGATGCATTATGTGAAAAGCTGTTAATTTGAAGTTACAAACAGACACTTCATTTTTATTTATCTGTATAGATTTAGTTAAAAAATAAAAAGAAGCATAAAAAAATACAAAACAAACTTTCCTATAGATTTTTATTGTATTATATGTCCAAGACCCGGGAACACAGGAAACTTTTTGTTCCTTCAGCGGGATTCAAACCCGCGACCCCCGGCTTGAGCACTAACATGCTCAATCACTGAGCCACAGAGGTCGTCTCATCTGGCGAAAGCAACGACGCGGCGACAATAAAATGTAACATGTTATTGTGTATGGTTATATGTATAACTAGCTGATGCCCGTGTCAAAAAGATGAAGATAAGGGAATAAAAACTAAAGATAATTCAGAATGACCAAAATAGTTACTATCAAAAGGATAAGAAGTAAAATACTAAAGCATTGCTAAATACATGTAAGCTTTGTGTTGACAGTTGACACTGACACTGACATTTTGATTATGTACGAGTTTCAGCCATAAGAGGGAGCCACAAAAGAAGGAGAATTGAAAACGTGTGAATCGAATAGTATAACCTCATATTATAATTAAATTACAAACGTTGTTAATAATCTCTTACAAACTTAGTTGTGAAATTGCTTTAATTTTAAAGTGCTAAAGAAAGTAAAGCATGAACATTTAATTGTCGATTCTCTGTTTTAGGTTAGTACTTAACTGTTTTACATTATTTGATATATTTTGTAAAAACTGTATTTAATAAATAAAACTCTGTTTTAGACGAATCACATTGTGTTGTGCCTAAAGAAGACCTCTGATCTTATAAATCGACAATTCATATACATGTGAAAAAAAAATTGTTAACCTATACAATGGAGAAATTAAGATTTGAATTTATCATAAAAGCGAAACCGGATGACAATAAGACAAATATTTATGCCATAACCTCCATCACGGATACACAAAACCAAACTTTTGTTGTGCCTAGAGAGTATCAATCAGTGCATTTACACAAAGAAATATTAAAGCATGAAATATTTGAAAAAATAAAAAAATCTCTCCAGAAAAGGCACGATAAGAGACAGGTTTGGATAACATTAACCAAGGAAATGCAATCAACATATTTAGATAATGACAACTTACAATTTGATGGATTTTTACTTGAAAAATTAGAACAAAGTTATGAGTCATCGTCGACACAACCAACATTGTTAAAAAAAACAGAAAAAAAGACAAAATTAGCAGCGGAATTTTCAATAGAAAAGTTTTCAAGAAATACAACAAATGTTAACCAATGGTTAAATACTTTTGAAAATGAATGTGCACGTTTACAAATAGATACAGATTTACAAAAAGTAGAAATTCTAAGATTATTATTGGAAGATACTTGTATAGATTGGTACACCTCAATGATTATCAAACATACTATAGATTCAGATTGGTCTGTATGGAAGAAAAGTTTAAGTGAAACATTTGCTGATAAAGGCTGGTCACCAATCAGGTATGCTATGAATTTTAAATATATACAGGGATCAATGTTAGAATATGCTCTTAAAAAACAGAGACTGTTACTAGAAATTAACAAATCAATAGATACACAAACCCTGATTTATTTGATTGCCACTGGTCTACCAAACTTCATAATGGATAGAATAGACAGAGAAAGCCTTAAAGAAGTAAATGACTTATTTAACTGCATAAGAGGACTAGAAAGTTTAACAAGGAAAAATGACACAAAGAAAAACTTAAGCACAGGAAATAGATATAACAAACAAGAAATAAAACAAACTGAAAAAAGATCGTGCAGGATTTGTGAGAATAAAGGAAAATTAAATAGATTTCATCCAGAGAATGTTTGCTGGTATAACTATGAAAAAAAAACAACTGATGACAAAAACCTTAATTCTAATTCAATATTAAAAGTTCAACTGAGTAATGAAGATCCAAAAAACTAAAATTCCCTCCACTAATTGAGATTATGGTAATATTAAATAATACATTAGAAGTCAAGGGTCTGTATGACCCTGGTTCACGAATAACATTAATAAATTCAAAATTAGTTCAGGTGACGAATATGAAGCCAAATTATTGTTATAACACAATAAAAACAATAAGTGGAGGGGGTAAAACTAAAGGGTTAATTACACTGGATGCGGAGTTATTGCATAAAAAGATTAAAATAAATGCATTTATCTTTGAAAATGAAAATTTTGAGTATGATTTAATTCTAGGATTAGATTCAATACATAAATTTGGGTTGACTCATGATGAGAATTTAAATATCCAAATAAAAAAAACAGACCATTTCAAAATAAGTAGTAAAAATACATTTGAAGATAAACAGATAAAAAATATGGAAATAAACATAGAAGAAAAAGAATATGCAGTGAACTTTAATGAAGGTATAGATACAAATAAATTTAATATAGATACAGAATACTTAAATACTGATCAAAGAAAGCAGATAAACATGTTATTGGATAGTTACACGGAAATTTTTGCTAAAAATAAATATGACACTGGAAAAGTGAAGAAGTATGAAGCCTGTATAGATTTGCAAGTCGAAAAATATTGTTATAAAAGACCATATAGATGTTCAGTCCAAGACAAAATAGAAATAGAAAATCAAATCTCACAACTTTTAAAACATGAGTTGATCGAGGAATCTTACAGTCCGTTTGCGGCACCTGTTACCTTAGCTTTTAAAAGGGACGAAGAAAAAAAAAGTAGATTATGCATAGACTTCAGAGATCTAAATAAAATAATTGTACCTCAATCACAACCATTTCCTCTCATAGAAGACTTAATAACAAAAACAATAAATTGTAACTATTTTACAACTCTGGATATAAATTCAGCTTTTTGGTCTATCCCTTTAAAAATTACAGATCGTTACAAAACTGGTTTTGTAACTCAAGAAGGTCATTTCCAATGGACCTGTTTACCCTTCGGCCTTAAGACATCACCAGCCATATTTCAACGGATTTTGGGAAATATTATAAGAAAAAATGGTCTCACAGGATTTGCAGTAAATTTTATTGATGACATACTGATTTTCTCTAAGACGTTTGATGAACATATCACACACTTAAAAAAATTGCTGGAGGCTATTCGAGAAGAAGGTTTTAGGCTAAAATTAACCAAATGTAAGTTTGCATGTAATTCTGTTAAATATTTAGGTCATATATTACAAAAGAACACGATTACACCTCTAAAAGACAATTTGAAATCAATAAAAGATTTTCCCGCTCCTCAAAATAGAAAACAAATACGACAATTTTTAGGAAAAATTAATTTTTATGGGAAATACATTCCGATGGTCTCAATAGTTCTTGACCCTTTACATAAATTGCTGAGAAAGGATCAGAGATTTAATTGGACAGAACAGTGTGAGGATGCATTCCGGAAAATTAAAGAGTATCTATGTTCCAAACCAATACTAGCCATTTATGATCCACAAGCACCAATATTTATTTATACAGATGCCAGTGCCATAGGAATAGGAGCAGTTATGAAACAAGTTCAGCACAATGGCGAAGAAAAACCGGTAGCATATTTTTCTAAAAAATTAAATGAATCACAAAAAAATAAAAAAGCTATATTTTTAGAATGTTTAGCCATAAAAGAGAGCATAAAGTTTTGGCAACATTGGTTGATTGGAAACTATTTTACTGTCTATACAGATCACAAACCTCTGGAGAAGTTAAATATAAAAAACAGACCTGACGATGAATTAGGCGATATGTTACATTATCTGTCACAATATAATTGTGAAATAAAATATTTTCCAGGAAAAAACAATACAGAAGCAGATTGTCTCAGCAGAAACCCAGTATTGGACATTGATGCAAATAATGATGATAACTTAAGAACGGTAAATATTATTGATATTCATGACATAAAATATGACCAAGCACAAAATTTGCAAATAAAAGAACTTGAAAAGAACATAATTTTAGAAGATGGAATTTATTATAAAAAAAGTGGGAAAAATAGGAAAAAAATAGTTCTGAGTGAGAATTACAGTAAAACTTTAATAAAAAAGGCCCATGAAAAATATTGTCATAGTGGTATAAATCAAATAGAATCTAAAATAAAACCCTTTTATACTGCACCGAATTTATCAGAAAATATTAAATATATATGCAAAAACTGCGAGATATGTATAAAAAATAAAACAAGGTTAAATAGAAAATATGGCTTTATGTCGCAATTAGGCCCAGCTAATAAACCCTTTCAAATAATGTCACTGGACACAATAGGAGGATTTGGGGGTCAAAGATCAACTAAAAGATATTTGCATCTACTAGTAGACCACTTCACTAGGTATGCATATATCCTATGTTCTAAGAATCAACATGCTCGAGACTTCATCAAACTTATAGAAAAAATTCCTAAAGAAGAAACAATAGACATCTTACTCTCTGACCAATACCCAGCTTTTAATTCGATTGAATTCAAAAATTATCTTAAAAACCGAAATATCCAATTAATACTTACAGCGGTAGACGCACCATTCTCAAACGGTTTAAACGAAAGGCTAAATCAGACTATTGTGAACAAAATAAGATGCAAAATGAATGAATCAAAAGGAAAAACAAATTGGTCAAAAATAGCAGAAGAATGTAGGAATAGATACAATGAAACAAACCATTCTGTAACAGGATTTTCTCCCAAATATTTGCTATCTGGTGAATCTACAGACTTGTTACCGCATGAATTAAAAGAAAAACAGTTATTAATAAAAAGTTTGGAAGAAGACAGGAAAATAGCATTCCAAAGGTCAATAAAATCGCACGAATATAATAAAACTTTATTTGCCAAGAATAGATTACAACATGAATTTAAAAAAGGAGATAAGGTATATATGTTGACTATGGAAACAAATTAAACAAAAAAAAGATGGATGAGATTAGAATTGGTCCCTTTGAAATTGAAGAAAAAATATCGGATTCAGTTTTTAAAATAAATACCGGTCGTGGTACAAGATCTATTGGACTATATCATATCACAAAGCTCATTCCTATGCTTGTTGATTTTTAGATTTCGCAGCTAAATTTTATTCAACTTATGTAAAAAAAAAAAATTTTTGCATTTCGAAGGGGGGGAGATGTAAGCTTTGTGTTGACAGTTGACAGTTGACACTGACACTGACATTTTGATTATGTACGAGTTTCAGCCATAAGAGGGAGCCACAAAAGAAGGAGAATTGAAAACGTGTGAATCGAATAGTATAACCTCATATTATAATTAAATTACAAACGTTGTTAATAATCTCTTACAAACTTAGTTGTGAAATTGCTTTAATTTTAAAGTGCTAAAGAAAGTAAAGCATGAACATTTAATTGTCGATTCTCTGTTTTAGGTTAGTACTTAACTGTTTTACATTATTTGATATATTTTGTAAAAACTGTATTTAATAAATAAAACTCTGTTTTAGACGAATCACATTGTGTTGTGCCTAAAGAAGACCTCTGATCTTATATACATTTATTGTATAAAGGTTTACCTTATTATAATAATAACAAATCAAATCATTTTCATAATGTACCAAAACTTCTGACTAACATTATTAGTATTAACATTTTGACATTATAAAATATAATTTAAAACAAAATTATCAATAAGACAATTACTTGATAATCTAGCTATCTAGCTATAATTTATACAATAGGTTTTAGACAATGTTATACTTATCTTTAATATAATGAACGATCACTCTCACAGTTTGGCCAAGACTAACTTTTAAAAATGGCGGACCAACTTTTTATAAGAATAAAATGGCGCCAACAGGAAGTAAGGTTGATTATGGAATTTACTAAAATTGTTATACAAAAGAGAATGTTTAATGGTTATTAAGTTATTTGATAATTTAGATGAATTATTTAACTTATATTAAATTTTAAACTGTAGATTGTAAAACAGGAAATAATAAAATGATATTGTGACATAACTGTCAAAGTATAAGAATGATAAATTTAGCTTTTGAATGAAATTTATTTTAAAGGTATATATTACTATAAAAATACCAATATTCTAACACGGCCATACTGACAGGTACTTCGTTCTCTGAAGTACCAAATTTTATTTTATTCCAATACACTTATATCATAAGCCACACATGGAGCACTGATTTTAGAAGTCCCTTAATTGTAACTTATTCTAACATTGCAATTGCCACTGTGGCTCATAGCAACGCTCAGTGATACATTAAATTACTGACTCCACATGTCCTGCTACACATGTGTCGAGCCTCAAGTACAGCACTTACTTCAGCAGTCCCTTAATTGTAACTTATTCTAACATTGTTCATTGCCCCTGTAACTCGTAAGCAACACTCAGTGATACATTAAATTACTGACTCCACATGTCCTGCTACACATGTGTCGAGCCTCAAGTACAGCACTAACTTCAGCAGTCCCTTAATTGTAACTTATTCTAACATTGTTCATTGCCCCTGTAACTCGTAAGCAACGCTCAGTGATACTCTAATTGTACTGGCTCCACATGTCCTGCTACACATGAGGCGAGCCTTGAGTAGAGCACTGACTCTAGCAGTCCTTAGATGTAAGTGAGAAAAAAAAGACAAATTTTATACGATTTATTTATTACCGAAATCATACATTACTTAACACAAAATCAACCTTTTCTTAAAATAAAATCTTGACAAAATGACTTTGTTTTCAAAATTATTAAGATTGACACAGCCTAGGTATATTGCATATAGATTGTTTAATTGTTATGTTAATTTATGCATAAAATGATTATCCTTAATAATTTTAGACTTCCTCCTAGTCATAGTCCTGATTTTTCCGTATTATGATTTTAATAATTCATAATACCCGTAGCATGATTTAAGGCAAGGACCAAGCTCAAAAACAAAATGACTTTCATTACTCGTATGCACATTGTAATAAGATTCTGTTTTGCGTAGCATTATTTTCTATATTCAAGTAGTTTTCTATATTCCGGTTTTGCAATGTATTTTTTTTAAATATCTTTCGAAATATTGTACCAATCACAAAGGTGTTCGGTTTATGTTTTAATATAACATAATATATATATATAAATTATTTAACAAAAAAAAATTGTATGGTATTGCACAAAACTTTACGTTTTAGTGATTGATGAGGTGAGATGAATTGAGATTGTGTGACTTTTAAGAAGTGATTTTATAATTATTTTTTTTTCACTCAGGAAAAAAACAGGTTTTTTTTTTTAATGTGTACGGTTCATGACGCGTCAAGGATTGTGTACTTTATCCATAGAGATATATACATGGAGGTGCCCTTAAGGTTCTATACATACTAGCGTTTATACAATGTGCTGGAAATATGACAAAGAGTGAAATATCATTTGGTCTCTTTCTATCTAATGCAATAATTCCCAGTGATAAAAGAAACAGCAATATTTTTGTTTTTGCTCATTTTAGAAACATTAGACTTCAAAACTTGACAATTAACGAAATGCGGAACGATCCGCGCCATTTTCAGCTCACTTTTTGTGGTAGTTCTTCTGTCAAAAAGTTGTATAAGTTTTGTTTAATTATGAATTTCTAAGAGATAAGTCCTTATTCTTAAAATTTTACTTGAATGTTGTAAAACTGATAATTAAGGCGACGCATTGATAATTTGGCTGTAGCGATATCGATTTTTCTCAGCAATGACTAATGCTGAGAAATTAAAAGTTCATTGTCAGTATTCATCATGTCTTTGTCTTTGAATTACCCATAGCATAACACGATTGGTCAACTTTTATAACACAGAATAATTAATCAAAAACACCTCTGTAAAAAAAAGAGATTCCTATTTCGCCAACAGAGAAGAGTGTTTTAAGCTTCCAAAATTTGTACATAGATTGGTTCAAGCATACACATTAATTTGCCCATAGCTTATATGAAATGTATTTATGGTTTTTAAATTACGCGACAAAAACCATTTTGTTGCTACGCCCTTTCCATTTCTTGCTGTTCCATTGCTTGTAGAAAACATAGCTCATAGAAACAACATATCATAGAAAACAAGCAATCTAAAACATATCCAACACGGTTTTTTACTTTAACGCGGCGTCACCTTAACACGCCAAAACGTTATATTGCGAGTTGTGATGCAATAAATAGTATAAATCAAACTCAAATGTATTTACACAGGTTAGTAGCCGGTTTTATGCAATACTATAAATATCTCATGAAATAATTGTGTTGGAATTAGATATTTTCATTTATTATATTCATATTCACATATATATAAGAACAGTCCTTTAAATTGCATTTTATGTCATTAGATTTATTTACGTAATTGAAAAGTGTTGTACTGTTTGTAATAGTTATCGATAAAGATACAAATAATTATTATTATCATTACATTGGCGTGATGTCACAAAAGGCAATCTGAATGTGTTCGATGTGGTTTTAAAAATATAAGTTAACAGCGTTTAATTATATTGTGTGACCAAAATTATTTGACAAAATATTATGCTAAAACAAATAATACTTGTTTTTATAGGTTGAAAGCTGGAGAAGAGAATATTAATCCCCGGACCCCGTCAAGTGAATCACAGACAATTAGTTTTTGAACAAACTAATTTTATTTAGAAATGAATAGACTTATTTATTTGTATTTAAATAAGTGGATATATTTCTTTGTTTTTAATTTCTATTCCACCTTAGATAGTTAAAAGTTTTTAGTTCCATCTGTCAATGCCACAAGGACTAATTATTTGCCAAGCTGTAAAAATACCTATTTATTGTACCATATTTTCACCAAATAAAGCATCTTGTCATTATGTATAAGATTAAGTTACGATGGGACTGACTTACGCTGTACATTAAAAGTCCCTAAATAAATTAAGAATAAAAAAAAACATCTTTTCATTTCATAAACCAATTTATACAATTGGCTCGGCTCGTATACAAATAAATATTCAACCATATTATGACCTCCAAGAACTTAGGAGTTAAAGGATCCTTAACAGTTAATAAAACTTATGCCACGTTAAGTTCAATAAAAAAATGGTACTTCTGTCCCATGGTAAATAAAGGTAAATCTTACATGTTTAATAAAGGTATCACAAAAAAAAATTTTGAAAGTGGTCCAAGTAGAACAAATAGAATAAAACTATCCTCAACATCGAATACTTTTTTTGATGTCGGTTAAAAGAGATTATCGATTAATAAAAGTAGTTAAATGTACAAGTCATTTGTAAAATAAGTTTTTTTATTTACGTTTACATGTAAGTTATTGTAAAACTTACTAAAATCTTAAAAATATCGAATACACATAATCTCAACTCTAGTTCGGCTGCCATTTTATATTCATAATCAGCTGATAAATTGGACACGCTTTTGTTACAACTAGGGCCAGTCCTTGTATTCTTTGGTCATTGACTTTATCCCATTTTTTTTTTCGTAATTGAACTCTGACTAGGTAGACTAGGTGACAGGAAATGACAAAGTAGGCTATGACCTCACCTTAAGAATGTGTTTAACACCAAAATTGTTCATCTCCAAGTTTCAGCGAAATTGTCAAACTGTTTCATAATTTGTTATATCTGAATACATGATTACTAATGTAACAATGAACCAAGACTTTAATTTAGTTCGGCATATTATTCGGTTAGCTACTTGAAATATCATAAAATAGTGGCTCACTTGTTACTGTGATTTATTTGAAGTGAGAGAAAGTCAGTCAGCGTACACTAGGGTTGTGTCAAACGGAAACTAAATTGTAGTCATGATTTACACGACAGCACAGTAAAAAAAACCAAATTAATAATATTCCTTGACAATATTGTTTTATGGCAGAAGATCGTGGCCGTACTCAATAATTGTGATATTTATCACATTACCCATACTTCCGTTCGGCCAATCCGACATTACTAATTTTCCAAAAATTATTCTTCTATCCATTTGAACAAATTATATAATGTTGGTATTACAATAAAAAAAATATTTATATATACGTAGTATGTATATAAAAACTGAACAAAACCTATTTTTTTGTATAATATAATAAGAGGCTTTTATATATTATACGCTCTAAGTATGTATAGGTGACTTTACATAAGTTCAGTTACTCTTAAATTCTCAAGAGTTTTATTTTTATTTTATATATTCGTATTTAACTAACGAAATAGGTACGTATACTTTTTATTGTTTCTACAGTAGTTATTATCATTAATGGACAATGAAATGCTCAATTCTGCCACTGTCATCATGGTGCTCCCAGACAAGTGGTACCGTAGACTATGTTGTGTTAAGTGGCGTATTTAGGTACTATAATGCCAATGGGGCTTTGATGTCAAATTTCTAAATTTGTCTGTCTCAAGTTTCATTTCAATTTATGAACCTCATATCCAACAGTGATCTAAGTCATCTATTTTAAAACAAATTTAAGTAAGTATTCTGTGATTCAACAAAACATTATTTTAAGTACAATATACTTTTTTTTTTTTTTTTGCTGTTGCTCCCAATGTATTACATCATAATTATTAGTCTCCATTAATATAATGTTAACGGATTACTGAGCATTGAATATCTGTTAATATATTAACTCTTATAGATCATAATTAGCGTTTGATTCAATTTCATTTCGCATGATCGACTAAATACTATAAGCCTCACATGGTTTAAGAAAGGTAACTTTTTCGACTACTGGCGTACAAAAAAAAATCCTTTTTCATCCAAGATATTATATAACTTGGTATAGTTTATTGTATAATAATAAAAATTCTTTTAAAAACAAGCTAAGAACAATATTGTTAATTTTGTACTGATAAGTAGAACAACAGTTATTTAAGTATTCCCTTGTTCCCAGGTCATAATAAAAAGTCATTTATTAGTACGACAGTTAATAATTACTCACTTACTTAATCTGCAAATTAAACTCCCGTGAACAATTTTATCAAATTATAGATTTAACAAGGTAAAAGATCGCAAAAGCGATTTGATACTAATAAACCACAAGCAAAACTTGCAGGGTTATTCACCGGTACTTACTAAGCTCTAATAGTCCATACGGTTAAGGTTTGAATACACTTTACTTCTCACAATGACGCACATTTCACTTTACACGAGAAAACATTTATAAAGTCAGTCTTAACATTTCTATCAAACAACGAGGGTAGTTAGTAAAACATTGTACGTAAGCCGAATAAAATCATAGACATTTGCTATCGAATGTCGTAAGTAATTTAAATATAGGTAATTATAGTAGCAGTTTGTTATTTTTTTTTTAATTTTTCTTAACTATGGGTAGAATTTATAAATTCAATATTTTTTTTTTCAATGTACTTATGATAACTTGTACCTTCCGTGGAATCCAGTCATTGGTACCACACTGATTAAGATCCTCGTTTGGCCTAGACAGCCTGGAGACCGCTGATACAATTGGCCGACCTGCCGTTCCCAATGCAGGTAGGCGTCACGCACGGCCGCCACCGCTGGCAGAAGTTCCGAACCGCTTGATGTCCAACTGAAAATGAAAAAAAAATACGATTAGAAAAATGAAGTGAAAATCGCGGGATGGATCTATCCAACTTCTGATGTCAAAAAGATGAAGATAAGGGAATAAAAACTAAAGATAATCCAGAATGACCAAAATAGTTACTATCAAAAGGATAAGAAGTAAAATACTAAAGCATTGCTAAATACATTTATTGTATAAAGGTTTACCTTATTATAATAATAACAAATCAAATCATTTTCATAATGTACCAAAACTTCTGACTAACATTATTAGTATTAACATTTTGACATTATAAAATATAATTTAAAACAAAATTATCAATAAGACAATTACTTGATAATCTAGCTATCTAGCTATAATTTATACAATAGGTTTTAGACAATGTTATACTTATCTTTAATATAATGAACGATCACTCTCACAGTTTGGCCAAGACTAACTTTTAAAAATGGCGGACCAACTTTTTATAAGAATAAAATGGCGCCAACAGGAAGTAAGGTTGATTATGGAATTTACTAAAATTGTTATACAAAAGAGAATGTTTAATGGTTATTAAGTTATTTGATAATTTAGATGAATTATTTAACTTATATTAAATTTTAAACTGTAGATTGTAAAACAGGAAATAATAAAATGATATTGTGACATAACTGTCAAAGTATAAGAATGATAAATTTAGATTTTGAATGAAATTTATTTTAAAGGTATATATTACTATAAAAATACCAATATTCTAACACCCGCAACTTCGTTTGCATAACTTCGTTACCCGCAACTAACGAAAACGGATCCCTATTTTTTATACGGAACCCTAAAATAAAAGTAGCCTATGTTAGACCTTATAACATCAGCTATCTGCCAGTGAAAGTCCCGTGAAAATCGGTCCAGCCGTTTCAGAGATTAGCCGGAACAAACAGACAGACAGACAGACGGACAGACTAAAATTTTAAAAATTGATATTTTATTGTTAGTATCGAATATACTTTCATATGCATCAAGTGATAAGCTGTTAATTTGACATTACAAACAGACACTTCAATTATATTTATCTGTAATAGATGTATAGATTTAGTTCAAAAATAAAAAGAAACATAAAAAAATACAAAACAAACTGACTTTCCTTTAGATTTTTATTGTATTATACATATCCATGACCCGGGAACACAGGAAACTTTTTGTTCCTTCGGCGGGATTCAAACCCGCGACCCCCGGCTTGAGCACCAACACGCTCAATCACTGAGCCACAGAGGTCGTCTCATCTGGCAAAAGCAATGACGCGGCGACGATAAAATATAACATGTTATTGTGTATGATATGTATAATTTAGTTCAAAAATAAAAAAAAACAAAACAAACTGACTTTCCTACACTGCGTTAGAAACGAAAGAATTGTTCGATAAATACGCGGGTAAGGCGTGCGCTAGCAAAACTGACATAGGTCTGTCCTCGTCAACGCCTAGCGGGCGACTGTGGGGCGACTCTAGCGGCTTACGCACGCTTCATTTCAATATTAATTTATTGTTAAAATAATTAAACCTACATGCAAAATGTAACCAGAAATTATTCTTTTTTAAGTTATTAGCTTTTCGTAGATATGATTTTTGAAAGTAAAACTATCATGAACTTCATGAACAAAAAGAAAAATATTCAAATTTAGCCTCCTCTTCGGAATTATTTTTGATCAAGTGAAGTTTTCAATATTATGTTTCGAACCACAAATTGTAAAAGAACATTAAGTAAACAACAATGTGTTTTTTTTTGGCTTTTTAAAGTTACTATTTGTTTGTTTATTATCGATTCAAAGTCATGTAAAATTGGGTCCACGCGGCCTTAAGCCGATATGAATGAAATTTGGCGACGACGGATTATATTATTATGGACTAAGCTTTATAATGGTCATGTACGTAACATTCGGTCATGTATGTATCGTGTGTTACGATGTCATGAATGTTATAAGTACAATTTTTGGCGACCATACCCGTGTAATGTGTACGAAATAGTTCGAAGTTGTAACTAAATAGTAATCAGACAGAACATAAGGCTTGGTATACAAAAGTGAAATATTATTATTTAATAATTAATAGGTACTTATTACCCGAATGCAAGGGTAAAGGTAAAATGTTTTTCACGCGTATCTATGTATGTGTGTATGTATGTTTGTATGTATGTATGTGTTTGTTTGTATGTAATGGATAAACTCAAAAATTCTTTCACTCACAGAAAACTAACGTGACAATAAACAAGCTATAATTTACAGGGACGAAGTCATTGGACATAGCTACTTTAGAATAAGACACACAATAAAATATTAATTTTACTTTAATAATTATATTTTTTCAAAATCCAAATAAAATTCGATTAGCAGACATAAATCTTGATCAAGACAACATTGTTACTTTATCTTCTACTTAGGGTTCTCGTGTCTTGTCTTCTTCCTTCTTAGATGCGTCCTGGAAATTAAATTTTAATTAAAACACAAAACTTTCACATTTACAATAATGTTAATACGGTCTATTATAAATGCGAACACTACTAATGTAGGATATCATTAAGTTTATTAGGGCCATTTAATATTTTCTGTGAATATTGTAACTTGACTGATACAAATCATCGTATACTAACTAAGCCTTATGACATACTTTTTCATAACGTAACGAAATTTAGATAAAACGTTACGAAATAGTAATATTATTTAAACTAAACATTGTTCTTAATTGTCAATAGCTTATTATAACCTACAGAAAAGAATTAATTGCGTTACATATATACTCCTAGCAAAGTATCACAATAAGATGGATGCATTTTAACTTACCGTTTTGCGAAAAAAGGATATAGTATCTCCTGTCTCGAAAAAGTAGTTCCACTGACGAAACACGTCTACACTGATTTTCACATGAAACGAAATGACAGAGACGTCAGACAAACATATAATCAGGATAAAGATAGTATAGCCAGTAATAAAATTTAACAGACGCATTCATAAAGAAGAAGGGGCATTTTTGTATGGAGCCCGTCCCCACTACTGTAGCACTACAAGACGTATATCAAATGAAAGGGCTTAAAAAGTGTGTCATTTTATTGTATAACGAAAAATCTCTAAATCATGGGAGAAAAAAGTTAATGAGGGTTGAAAGTTAAAAAAAAATATAAAAAAATCATCCTGTATTATTGCACCATTTTATAGTGTTACTAATAAGGAACAATTTTTTGGAAAGTAACGGTACACAACAAACTTCAGAAAAGTGTTATATTTTGATAAACTTCCTCAATTTTGAAGAAATGTATGGAATAATCATAAAATGTCATAAAAAAGCTCTTTCCTCAATTTTTTCGCACATAATTACTTTCTGGAAATTGTTTCTTACTTGCGATACTATCGAATCGTGCAATATACAGGATGTGTTTTTTTTCCTCATTTGCGGGTTCGAATCCTGGCTAGAAAAATTAAGTTATCAAAAATCTAATGATGCAGTTTAAGTTTTCATCAAGTCAGACTCGACATTCCGTAGGGCTAAATTGCTATTCCTAATTTGTGTTAGACTTCTCTTACAACTCCCAGAAGAATAGTTAACCATGTACATGACTTTTTTACTTTTTTCTGTACATTTTAAAACTTTAATATTATTTTTGCTATTTAATTATATGTATTTTAATATATTTGTTTTATCTGCATCATTAGATTTTACATAAACCAATTTTACAGGCCAGGATTCGAACCCGCAAATAAGGAAAAAAAAATACATTCTGTATTATTGCACCATTCGATAGCATCGCAAGTAAGAAACAATTTCCAGAAAGTAACTATGTGCGAAAAAAATCAGGGAATAGCTTTTTTTTGCATTTTATTATTATTCCATACATTTCTTCAAAATATGAGGCAGTTTATCAAAATATAACACTTTTCTGAAGTTTGTGGTATACCATTACTTCACAAAAATTGTTCCTTATTAGCATCACTATGAAATGGTACAATAATACAGGGTGATTTTTTTAACTTTTTTTTAAACTTCAACCCTCATTATTTTTTTTCTCCCATGGTTTAGAGATTTTTCGTCATACAATAAAATGACACACTTTTTAAGCCCTTTCATTTGATATATGTCTTGTAGTGCTACAAGGGTGGGGACGGTTTGCCCCTTCTTCTTTAATTGAATAGAAATAAAACGTAACTAAAGAGTAATAACTAAAAAGTTTTTGTATCCGACTCACTTTGTTTTTCGCGTTTAAATTAATTTTTTTATAAGAAAACCCTACAGAAATATATTTTTAATAAAAACTACATTTAATCAAAGTAAATATTACCCACAAATGTACAATCTTAATGGGAAATTTAAAATTTTATGAAGACTCAAAACATGAAGTGTGTAGGGTGGCAATTTTTTTTTGTATGAGAAGCAAAAATATTGTATTACAAAAAAATATTTAAAGTAGTTAAATAATAACGTTGTATGATTTTTTGTCTTTGCATTTGAAAGACCATTAGTTTCCCGTTACAGACATGTTATTTGTTTAAGTATGATAGAGTAATAACATATAAAAGTAGTTAATTATTTCGAGGCACACTTCTTTTTCCACAAATGTACATTAATTTTGAGAAATACTCGTGTAGTGTCATACGTTCATAACGCTTACACTTTGTTGATGACAGATTTCTGTTCCTCCTGCCTAAATACTGGGAATAAACTACAAAGTAAAGTCTAAGGTTTCATTTATTATAAAGGCTGTAAGGGTTTAAAATAATAACCTAACCACGAGCAGGTCATGACATGTCTAAGGAGGGTTCCATAATAATTACTTTCAACGAATAAAAGGTTTTCTTTGAATTAAAAGTTATAGTCCGATTTCGCTCAATATTATTTTCTTAAATAATTTTCAGCATGATCTATCAGCATGGAGACTTACAAGTTTCTATCTCCTATAGTTTAGAAATGCCAGGGGGGGGGCAACATACAAACCATTTTGGAGCCGAATTACTCGAAAATGGTTGACTTTATAAAAAAGTCGTGTATGAAACCTTGCCTTTATTTTAAGAGATCTACTTAACAATACTACACGCGAAGTATAGTATGAAATAATATTTTTCATCTCCACTTCACATGTTTTGATAGCCACCCCTAAAATGTAAAAAATATTATTATTTTATGATGCCAAAACCAAGGTCTATAAACAGTCAGCTAGAAGCGCGGACAGATAGATAGACAGACAGACGGACGGACAGAGCTAAACTATAAGTGTTCCTTGCGTATAACGGAAACCTAAAACGGCGTAATATATTGCGCTTACTAACTTTCACATAATATTTGACCGATCATTATCTGAAAAGTTATAGCAGATTAAGACTCGTGAAAGATAAATATTAACTTAAGAAAAATATTAACTTAAGGCACAATAAAAATACTCGTCACGTTCCTGCCACAAAAGTCAACAAATTAAAAAAGGTCAAGGTCATAAAACACGTGGGCCACTGAACCCATTTCGGGGAAAACTCCGGAAAATTCGGGAAAATTTTACGCGCCCATAAAATTCTTCCTCTCCTCTGGTAATTAGGGGCGAAGATCGGATGAATTCCCGAGGGCTTACGGCCTCAAGACCGCAGTGATTAATACCCATAATTTTATGGTCACTAATAATGTAATGACTTGTAAGTATTTATAAACAAAAATTTCTTATTTTCCTAGTCTATGTGATGTTGTGTCGTTTAAGGTTCCGTACCTGAAGGGTAAGAACGGGTCACTATCACTGAGGTTTTACTGTCTGTCTCTCTCTCCGTCTGTCCGTCTATCACTATGTTATATCTAATGAACTGTGATAGCTAGAGACTAAATAGTTGAAATTTTCACAAAAGATGTATTTTTGTTGCCGCTAAAATAACAAATACTAAAAAAAAGAATAAAAGAAATATTTTAATGGGGCAACACAACAAACGTGATGTTTTTAGGCGTTTTATACGGAACCGTTTGTGCGTGAGGCCGACTCGCACTTGTCGGTTTTATAGTGTGGAAATATGTTTGAGTTTTATGCACTTCTTTTTATGGAGTGCTTAATCATAGTTTTAAATCATAGTTTTTATGAACGTTATAATGTATTCCTATAATTTAGGAATAGATTATTATTTATTACGTTCACACTTTACTTCAAAGGAAATGGAAACTATTTTGTGAACTTAAAAAGTCGTTATTAATCCTTCTTTAATCATTTATTTTTAAGTACGCACATTCAGTGCCACTAACACGCCTAGCGTGTCCACACTAATCTTTATATCCATGCCGCGAGCACGCCGGGCGTGCTCTCCGTTTTTCATCAATATCTCAAAGATAAGACAGTGTTTTTCACCGAAACGCTCAGAGCATAAACTTTGTGCCGTAAGCTAATGAATTCTTAAGTGGTTCCGTGATCTAATATTTTTTTCATGTTATCGAAAATAATTTATTATGTAATGCTGCGAACATGCCAGGCGTGTTCATCTACACGCGTTCTCAATCTTTTATATTGTTTGGTCAATTTACTAAATTTATAATACGAATAATAAAATATAATGTTTTTTTATAATTTGAACAAAAAAGATAAAATAAATTACATAAAACATTCACCTTTAATTCATCTGTAGAAGACAAAACACTGCCCGGTATCTATACTACATATATGTATATGTAGTATTATAAAGCTGAAGAGTTTGTTTGGTTGAACGTTTCAGTCGTAACGGTAAGTTTTTCGTTAAAAACAGAAGACATCTGTTTTGTAGAGGACAAAATTTCTCATCTTTTTTATACCAAACTTTTCCCCCTATTTTTTATATTTTTCCGATATATTCAGGTAAAAAACCATATTTTTTCTTTTTGTAAAGCATCTCAAAATTTTTTGGAGATACGAAAATTTGATTTGAACCAACTTTGATTCAAAAATTTTTTTGCGTTTCTCCAAAATATGGGTTATCGGCTCACCTTCTACTTTTGGACGTTTATTTGATGGGGGACTATTTGCTTGCGTCGCATCATTATCATATTCCCCTGTTTCCAGCTCATATTTTCTATTCTCTAAAAAATCATAAATAAGTAACCAAAGGTTGACATTCACTGATCAAATTACGATAAATACTTACCTCGGAATCTATTTACTGCCATAATTAGACCTTCAAAACCACAAACACTTCTAAAAACAAAATATATCTTCAGTAACTCAAGAAGGACTAATGAATAAGCCCAGTTGAAGTCGAAATAACGCTTTTTATGATTTTACCTCTTTACAGTGCCAGTGAACACGCCTAGCGTGCTACGTAATTTCATCCTGCAGTGCCGAGAGCACACCTAGCATGTTTGCGTTTTTTATACGGCGGCATCGCTGGGAGTTTACTAGAAAATGTGGTGGCATTGAATGTGTTAAAACAGCTTATGAGTTTTTTTTTGTTGATTAATAACATTTTATGTACAAAAATAGGCATCAAGAAAAGCCCTAGCGACACACTAGCTAGGCTATATCAATTTTATTACGGCTTTAATAACTGCGATGTTCCGTCTACCGTGATATTACTATCCGAACTCATAACCACTTGACCAGAAAATCAGAACACATTCTAGCTAGAATTAATAGATAAAATATTGGAAAAAAATATTGTCTTCTTGTATAGAGTCATTCTCGGTAAGGCTAAGGGAGGTTTTCATGCTATCAAGTGTTTAAAACCGGCAGCTGATTTATTTTTAGTTTACATTTGTCACTGTGTTAAGTTTATAAGTATTAGTTAAAATAATTACTCGCACTTACGTGCTTACGTTACTGATGTGAAATCTTACTAAGTACTTACATACTATAATAAAATATGTAAAAGTTTGTGAGGACAGATGGATGAATGGATGGGCGGATTCCCATGATTGTTTTGTTACTTTTGGGTTTTGTTACTTTTTCACGCAGAAACTACTGAAGGGATTTTGATGTAATTTGATAAGGTAGTATTTTAAACGGAACAAAGTATTTAAACGAACAATTTTCACATCTTTATTCTAGAAGGCCTCTAGCGATTTTCTTAAGCCGCGTCGCCAATCCTTCTTGCCGGACTAGTTCCCGAACCGGTGCGTAGTAGGCGGCATCTTGTAAGAAAATTCTATAAGTGTTTTTTAATAACCAATATGGAAATAAAAGTTTTTAAGTTTGAGTTTAAATAAGCTTGGTGTCATGGCGATACAGTATATAAACAAAAAATTATCACATAATGTAGCCATTAAAAATCTGAATATTACTGAACATTATTATTTTTAAACAAAAAATTAAACCGACTTCCAAAGTAAAAATACACAAAAAAGTATGAAATAAAACTTATTTTATAAATAATTCCCCTTTTAAATTTGTCTATTTCTCTACTTAATGTTCTTAATGTTGAAGTCGCTACCAGCCCAAACGATATCCTATAATATTTTATAGAACTCACGTTCATATTTGCTGGTAGTTTTTGTGTATTTTTACTTTGGAAGTCGGTTTAATTTTTTGTTTAAAAATAATAATTTCACCCTTTTTAGTGATATATCTTGTTCAAGTTATTATGTATTAATACGTCTTAAAAACGTCTAAAATAAACTGAATACGCGCCAAGCTTCCATTAGGTATTGTTATTAAGATGATGATGATGATTACTGTAAGTTACAAAGTAGCATGCATTTCTTTAAACAATTCCGAAATTTCCTAACGCATATCTTTAAAGACTGAGGAGTTCTGTTCAGTGCTTTTGGATCCAGGGTACACCTTGGTACAAAATCTTATTGTCTCGTAGCATATGTTTGTGTTACTTCAGAAACATTCAAAATTACTCTATGTGTCCATATAAATTTCAAGGAGTTCCGTCGATCCCTCATGGATCGCATCATCACGTTTCCACTTTAGTGACTAAAGGGCCAATTTCGAATTAAACCCTTTACAATAACAAAAGAATTTTGCAAATAGGTCCATAAACGGCAGAGTAATGTTCAAAGATCTCCGTGTTAGTGTAAAATACTATGAGAAGTACCTTCTTTATCATCATAATGTGATGATGTATGCTGTGATAGTGATGGTGATAATGATGATTACTCTAATTGACAAAGTGGCATATGCTTGCAGTTCTTTAAACAACGCCAAAATCCCCAAACATGTATAATACAACATCTATAAGGAGTCAGGAGTTCTGTTCTGTACTTTGGATCCAGGGTATACCTTGGAGCAAAATCTTACTTTTTGGTAGCATATGCTTGGACTACTTCAGAGAAAGTCGAAATCACCATATGTGTCCATATAAATTTTGAGGAGTTCCCTCGTTTCCTCATGGATCCCATCATCAGGTCACCAATTTTCTGAAAATGGGACCAATTTCGGACTATACCTTTTACATCAAAAAAATAATTTTGAAAATCGGCCAACAGACGGCGGAGTTATCCGCGAACATACAAAAAAAAAAAAAAAAAAAATATATACAGCCGAACGTATAACCGCCTCCTTTTTTGGAAGTCGGTTAATAAAATAAGATACATTCTTGTTCCAGAAGAACAAGAATGTATCTTATTTTAGATAAATGTATTTAAAGTGAGAAGATAAGCACACAATGACATTAGTGCGTTCCCTTATCCCTAGTCCCTTCACCCCCACACAAATTCAGACCAAATGGCCGCTCGCCAACTTTTAAACACCGGAAATAGCTGTTGCGATAATATCACAGTTGAATCTGTTGCTTTTTTTTTAATATAAATAATTAATTTTGTGAAATTGAAAACAGGGATGTTTTTGCATGAGCCCAAGAATAATCTACTCGTAAATAATTCTTACTTACTCATCTAAACAATATTATAAAAACGAAAAATTAGTTTGTTTGTTTGTATTTGTTTCTTTACATTAAATAGGCTTGGAACTACTGATTTTTCACGAAATTCTCCGCAGATCTAGAGTAGACTACGGGGAAATACATAGGCTACTTTTATTGCGGCAAAATGTGCGATTCCCGCAGGATTTCTTTTTGTGTACGCACTAATTTTTATTAATAAACATAAAGCTTGAAAAACTATTTTAAATTCTTGAATATTAGTAAAAGAATATTAAATTTTCAATAACACTAACGGTAGTAAAAATAATGATATAGGAATATTTTTAACGAGAACGAGCAACGCTGAATCAATAATAAACGAATTATACCCAAAAATAGCTCCAATAATATTGACTTACTAAGAATTGAATAAAAGTACCGACAAGTTTTTAATCTAACTAGTTTTCCTTTGCGACCATATTTCCGCATTAGCCGCATAGCAAACTACAGCCGTAAGTATTTAAGACTTTCTGATATATGTAAATAGAGATTTATTGCTTATAACTAAGTCATTATAAATCCAGATTATTTTGTTCCTGGTCTTTCGTGTACCTACTCTCAATGATATTTTGAAAATATTAATGATTATTTAAAATATTATGTTTTAACGGTAGTCTGATATAAACATGGACGAAGCCTTCATGTAGAAAAGAACAATGCAGTTCAATTTTATTAACTTTACAAGCCAATTTAAGTTTTTATGGCTTATTTATAAACCGGCTGAGTGCGAGACGGAATCGTGCACGAAGGGTTCTGAACAAAACGGCTAAAAATTCACGATTGCTGTATGGGAGCCCCTTAAATAATTATTTTATTCCGTTTTTAGTATGTTTTTAAAGCGGCAACAGAAATACGTCATCTGTGAAAAATTCAACTGTCTAACTATCACGGTTCATGAGTTACAGCCTGTTGATGTATATGGCGATTTAAAAAACTTATCGTTTATAATGTGCGCTGAGACTTTATATTTAGTTTGGCCTGTTCCCAAAGTTTCGTTTCGATTTGACATCAATTGGTCTACCGGAAAAATAATAAATCTACTGTGCTCAACTTTACGTTGTATCAACAAACATATTATTATGAAGTCTTTAAATTTTATATTTAAATTTTAAACTAGAATGCTTTTTATTGAAATATGTTTCGAGACTGTGAGACTTCTCTTAATTTTTTATCAGGGGATTTTTTTGTGCTTGATGTTATAAAAAATAAATAAACCTACTACTGTAACTATAACTTTAAATATTATTGAAAACGCTCTTACACATAGTATGTAAAGGTGTATGAAATATATGGGTCACAGGAACGTAATTGCAAGCCATAGCCAAATAATTATCTCCGAAATATTTGCGTTTAAGTTCATACTGGATACTATTATAAATATTTATATGTATGATGTAAGTAAACTAATGAGGTAGGTTTTTACAAATTCAGCAAAAAATATAGAATTTTTTGTAATCTTTAGGTGTATCTAATTACCAAACTACACATAATATTTTATATTTTTATGTTTAACAAGTATCTTAATATTTCAGATAGGTATATGAATTTATTTAATTGTTTCATATACATGTAGAAGTCTACCCTATTCTGTAAGTCCTTTGTAAGGGAGCTCTATTACGTTATTACCTACTTAACATCAAGGCGCTGAATTTAATCGACCTCCCTCAATCAACGTCACATACACGGACCTCGCCGCAAAGGCAATATGAAGTGTACCTCAATATGTACCACCCACGCGATTCCGAAGTCTCCACGGTTCAGTCACTGAGTAAAAAAATATAACATTTTCTTTAAGAGGTTGTGCGCTGGATTTAACTGAAAAGTGGAGTTCTTTGAAACCTTTTTTCTCAGTCATGGTCATATTGAAAAATTTCAAAAAATATATATTTATCCGAGGATAGTATTTTTATAAAGTGAAATTTTATTTAAATATTGATTTAAAAATATACTAAGTCCACCAATTTTTTTTAAAGTAAAACATTTTTTCTCTTCATCTATAAGGCACACGAGTGTGAAAATTATTTCAGTTATTTCAAGTAAGACTTGAAATAACTGAAATGGGATGGTTGATTTAGGGGATGATTGTTTTAGTTTTTTCAAATTTGTCTCAAATATTTTTATAGCGGTTATTTAGCCGATTTCAATACCCTCCACTCGGCACGATACGCCCTTGTCGCCTACAAAATTAGTATGGGACTTGACGCTTGAGGTCACTGGCATTATACAGAGCCTTAATATTATGTGGTTCAGAGGAATATAGGTGGGGTAGGCTGAACTTGGTGGTTGCGGTCATAGGTCGCAGATCGAATCGGCGCATGTGTACTGTTTACAATTCTTATTTAAAAAAAAAATGAATGATTAATAATTACTGATTATATACGTTCATACCAGGGGGCAGCATGGTTCAAAAGTGCTTAAACCGCGTTTTTTATCAATTGATATTCTTCAGTGAATAACGAATTAAATGGTAATAGAATTTGTCGCGACAAAATTAATTATATATAAAATACAAAATAAAACCTGCCCTGTGGCATGCATTTATACAGCGCGTCCCGACACCTATATCGGAGCCTTTAGTGGTAAAAAATATGGAATTTTTAATCGACAAATTGCCTCTCAAATTTTATTTTTCTCTCACGTTTGTAAAATTGCAGCCATTTTATTTTTTGGGAACCAAGACCCGGGCTCTCGTACTAATTCGACCACCAGTACTCATGTAAATGTCCTAGGAACATAAAAAAGGTCTCATTTGATAGCTAAATATGTGGACAATAATTCACAGTTAAAACGTTTTAATTTTCTTTGTAAAAGGTAATTAAAAAAAATAAATAGTTTTTTTTGGTGAATTTTTTTAATTATTTTCTTTTTGTGAAAAATCTAGGCGATTAACCTGCTTGTTTTTTATTCTAAAACGATAGAAGAGGACGTTTGCTAAAATAAAATACAAACCCCTTCACTCACAGTGCAATAGTTTAGAAGTTATACCAATTTGTTAGTATCATCTCAGGCAGGGGGCCAGCCAGTCGTCTTTTTCAATTTGTTATAACTACTAAACTATTGCACTGAAAGTAAAGGAGTTTAGTATTTTATTTTAGCAAACGTCCGCTTCTATCGTTGTAGAAAAAATAATAAGATGTTTGTTAAATAATAAAAGAATCTATACTTTGATTTCACAATAAATTATTTATTAAATAACTTGACCGTAAATTTGAAGCCTAATATTTATATATGAGAGAGAGGCCACTGTTCCGTCCTTTTTTCGCACGTTTCAACGTCCAATCGTATCGCTTCTCCCCTCCATCCATCTCTCTACATCCACCACCACCACCGGCAGCTGCAAGATCGCTTGCGCTTGACGTTTGACTCATTGACGTCGTTGTTCCCGTCCTGTCAACTTGTCACTTATGGAAAGTGTTATAATTATTGTGTAACCTAAAGCAGAAGCAATTGGTATATACTTTTATTCATTTCTGTACATTTTGAAGCGATTTCAAGCTTTACACTTGCACGTTATTATAAAAATTTTCTTTTTTACAAAAGTTTTTAAATCGTGTTGCATCATGTTAATCAGTTAGATTTCCATTACTATTTATGGTTTTTTACAATGAAATAGACCAGGTGAAGTATCTAAATGCTTTATTTCAAGTATTTAAATATTATAAATAGCAAAATAGATACTGTATGAATGGCATGGTTATCCGCCATGTTTTTATGAATTCTACGAAATCTCGTCAATCGTTTTTAATTAGCTTATGATATTTATTTGTTAATTATAAAAAGGTAGAAAGTGATCACTATTTATGTTATTTATTACTAGGATGTTAACGGTGTTACCGTTCGTATTTTAAATCTCGTTTTTACATTTTTCATAAACTTTTTTTAGAGAAAGAAATATTACAATCTAGTTTGATAATGAGTGATCAGAATATCTTACAAGCTGGCACAAGTGAAATGAATCAAACTCAGGTGAATCCCACTAGAAAAAGAAAACGTAAATGCGACTCTAGTAGTTCGTCTTCAAGTAGTCAATCAAGTGACTCCGATAGCTCATGTAATCGTAAGCGTTCACGTCGTTCTAAGCGCAAACGGGACCATAATCGTATATTAGAAAAATTAGCTAATGATGTAGATGACCTAAAGAAAAAGCTACAACCGCGGGTTACTGAATTAGATCGTAGGTCACATTCCGGTGATAGCGTTGATGATGATGTCAGTAGAGAGCTGTACTTTGAGAATCCCTTAGAAGAGTATAATAACCGAGAGCTAGAGAACCACGAGCCTGAATTTTCGCTTTCTCTTTGCACTAAGGTTAAGGATCCTGAAACCTTAAAGACTCCTGCTGCTTACTTAGATATTCTCAATAGTCTACAACGCTTTAACGACGTTGATTGGACAAATGTTAGGTACGCTGATGTCCAGAAATTATATAAGCATGCTCCCGGTTTTACTGACTTAGAAGTAAATGAAGAGGTTAAACGTTACGATGCACCACGGACGTTAGCTAATACTGAAAAGGCATTTGCCTCGATAACTTTTGCACTTATAAATCAGAAAGAAATATTACAATCTGAGCTACGCTCATTTTTGAATTGGACTAGAGAAACAAATGATTTAAATGCTGATTCTATAAGTGAACAAGTTTCCAAGATTTTTGTTAATGGTGACTATGCAAAAATATCAAGCGATGCATTGCAAATGATTTGTGGTCATAGGGCGGAATGCATCCAGCAAAGAAGGGAAACTATTTTATCGGCAGTTAAGGACACCGTTAACAAAAGTATTTTAAGAAAGATACCTCCGTCCTGCCACAACTTATTTGAGGCGGAGAAATTTAGCTCCACCTTGGACAAATCTGGGGGTGTAAATAAGGTATTCTGGCCACGTGGACAATATAATAGAGATCGAGCTTCTGCACCGCAGTCCGATCCAAATAGTTCTATACCTCAGCGAAGGTTATTACTTCAAAGCCACAAAACTTATAAACCTATGGGACAATCTACTAGATCCAACAATGCTTATTCTCATAATAGTGCTAACAGTAAGCCCTTTCGGGGGCGAGGTGGCAAGCAGTCAAACCCCCGAAAAACCAATAACTACCCACGTGGTTATCATCGAAAACGCTCTCCCTCATCCCACCGGGATAGGAGAGATAACCCTAAAAGGTATTGACTCTCCGAATCAGTTTTGTGCAGGTCAGCTAAAAAACTTTTACGACCGATGGCAGAAAATGGGCGCACCAAAATACATTTTGTCCATAATTTCGGGTTACCGGATTCCATTTATGCAAAAACCGCCGCTACATACTCCGATTCTTTTTTTTTTTTTTTTTTTTTTTTTTTTTTTTTTTTTTTTTTTTTTTTTTTTTTTTTTTTTTTTTTTTTTTTTCCGGGGGGGAAAATGCTTTACGCATACCACCCAGGCGCAGGGGGCACCCAAGTGGTGATGTGGGACTCATGGTATACCCACTAAAAACCCCCCCATCTTCCTCCTCACCGCCCTCTGACGGGGCCACGGGAACGATACACACATCCGCGACCCCGCCGGCGGCAGCCGCCTACAAGCGGCTCCATCTTGAAAGCCCGAAGGCCCTCCACGATGGGCGCCCCAGATGGTATTAGGTGCGCTTCCTCCTCGGCCTCCACCAGTACTGTAGCAGACTCCCCCTGAGTCTGCTACTAGGAAGCCATGGGTACCAGATAAACTGGTACCCGGTGGCAGATCAGGTCTGTGGTTCTGCCACCGACCACACCTCGGTCGCAGAGGATAGGGCAAGCGGCGCACCGCAATACCGACATGCCTCTTCCTCTGCGGCCCCACCAACGCCGTTTCGACGGAACGGCCCCGCCAGCTCGCAGGGGGTAGGGAGAGTGGCGTACCGTAATACCATCACGCCTCTCCCCCTGCGATCCCTCCACGGCCGCAGAAGATAGGGAGAACGGCGCACCGTAATACCGGCACTCCTCTTCTTCTGCGGTCCCACCTCCACGCGCGTCCTCTGCGGGCATGTTCAGCCCGCTGGGAGCGCCCTCCTCGGGCCAGCCGGCGGCAAACAGGCCGGCCCCGGTTGCCTCTTAGCTTCACCGTGGGTGACCAGTCCACGGTTACTAAGCCCCACCGCCACGACAAGGCGTGCAACCATCGGGGGGTACATACTCCGATTCTGGCCAACCAAGGTCAATCTACTCCTCCTTCTCTGGAAATGGACCAAATAATTCACAAAATGACAATAGAAAAAGTATTAACGGTGGTACCGTTAGGACGGAGTTTTATCTCCCCTATGTTTGTGATACCCAAAGCCGACGGAAAGCTTCGTCCTATATTCAATTTGAAAGCTCTCAACCGATTCGTGGAGAATGCGACTTTCAGACTAATAAACATATGCACGATTCCAAACTTTCTCCAACCCCACGATTGGATGGCAAAAATCGACATTTCGCAAGCGTATTTCCACCTTCCAGTAGCAAAATCGCACAGAATCTTCTTACGCCTCTTATACAGAGACCAACTAATGGAAATGAACTGCCCTTCGGGCTCAGTTCAGCACCAAGAACCTTTGCATCCCTAAGCAATTGGATCGCACAAAAATTACGAGAGCGCGGAATACGGGTGGTTGTTTACCTGGACGATTATTTGTTAGCAAATCAGAATATCCACGAATTGATCCGTCACATCGAGATAACAGTGAACCTACTCAGATATCTGGGATGGACAATAAATACCGAAAAGTCAATTTTACAGCCAAGTCAAATAATAGATTATCTCGGAATCTGTTGGAATACTGCAACAAATCAAAAGCATCTTCCTGTAAAGAAAATTCAAAAACTAAAAGAGCGACTCACTACCATCGTGACGAAAGAGACTGCATCTCTCAAAGATCTTCAGAGTGTAATAGGAATGATGAATTTTTCAAGTTTCGTTATTCCACGCGGGAGGTTGAATAATCGCCACTTACAAAGGCTATGTATCAGCAGGTTACACGTGAAGCCCACCATTCTTCAACCAGTCTCCGCAGAAGCTCTGAAAGATTTAAAATGGTGGATAGATCACCTCGGGATAAAATCCGATATTCACATGCCTTGTCCAACCGTATACATAGTGACCGACGCTTCCGACAGAGCTTGGGGCGCTCAAATAAACAACATTTATATTTCGGGGAAATGGACAGAGGCAGAACGATTGCTACATTGCAATCAGAAAGAAATGCTTGCCATCTTAAAAGCAGTTCAGCATTGCTCCCGGAACCTATTCAACGTTGTTCTCCACATTCAAAGCGACAGCAAAACCGTAGTTTCGTACTTGAGAAACGAAGGCGGGACAATATCCCTAGCACTTCTGGATATGACACACAAAATTTTAAATTTTTTCGACACTTACAAAATTCAATTTACGATTCACCACATTCCGGGTATTTACAACGTAGAAGCCGACAGATTGTCGAGACTTCGGAACCTACCAGAATGGCATCTACTCCCACAAGTAACCGAACAGATCTTCAAAAAATGGGGAACTCCCGTGATAGACTTATTCGCATCTTGTCGCGCTCATGTAGTCCCAGGCTATTGCACACTGGATCTCCAAGATCGAGCCGCAGTTTTTCACGACGCTTTCACCTCGACCTGGGACTACCAACTGGCTTGGGTGTTTCCACCTCCTTTTCTGATGCCAAAAGTTCTTCAGCACCTCAACAAATGCCGAGGAATATATCTGATAGTAGCACCGAAATGGAACCAAGTATTTTGGAGACCGGACTTGAAAAACCGAGCGATAAGTCCTCCATGGACTATCAGGAACCTGCACGAAGTACTGATAGATGTATCCTCGAGCCAACCTCCACAGAATGTCAAAGAAATGACCATGGAGGTTTGGAGATGTGGGGGTGGAATAAAAAACTCGTGAACTGGTCCCAGAAACAAAAAGATCTTCTCATGACAAGCTGGCGCACTTCTACCCTGAGAACTTATAAACCCGCATGGTTGCGATGGATAAAATGGACCAGCCATCATCAGGTATCAATATCTGAACCTAGCGGTTCAGATTTAGCGCGGTTTTTGGCGGACCTCCATCAAAACGAAAGGCTCTCCTATAATATAATTTTGTGTCATAAAGCTGTTGTCTCTACCTTGTGTAGCCCGGATTCTGTGGATCGTCTCAGTGGACATCCGCTTGTTAAGCGTATACTAAAATCTATTGCCTTAAACTCACCAAAACCATCAAAATTGCCGATTTGGAATGTTGATCAATTTATATCCTTCATAGGTTGTCAAAATCCTGATTTAAAAAATATTTTTGTTGTATCAAAGTATACCGCATCCTTGTTACTCTTATGTTCTGGCCGTCGTGTACACGACCTAACGTTATTAAGTACTAATAGTGATAATTGCGAAGTTAATGATGATTTTATAATATTTTGGCCAAAGTTCGGCTCAAAAACTGATTCTGCTGATTATTGTCAATCCGGATGGAAATTATTGTCAAACAAAAATAATCAGTCCTTAGATCCAGTTAATTGGGTTAAGAAATTGATTTTAATTGATAAGGATAGAAGAATGAAAGCTGATTGTGATAATTTATTTATAACGATTTGTGGAAAACCTCGACCAGCCTCGCGTAGTGTCATTTCAGGTTGGGTTAAAAAGCTACTAAAAGAGGCTGGCATTGACGCTTCAGCTGGCAGCTGTCGTTCTGCTGTAGCGTCGAAAAGCTGGGTGGAAAACTGCTCTCTGGATGAGATTCTTAAGAGAGGAAACTGGCGATCTAGCAATACATTTAAACGATTTTACTGTAAAGAAATAAGAAAACAGAATAGTCACAACTCAGTAACAACATTTTTCAATACTGTTTGATCGATATTTTACACCCAGCACAAAATTTTTTGCTTTTGATTTTATGTAATTTAAGTATTTGTTTTTTACTGCACATATTTGTTAAGCGCCTATTTAAATGTAATAAATGCTTACTAAATAATCTATTACTTTTTTGCTTAGGAAACTTCCTTTGCAGGTCATGTGATCTAACTATTTATTTATCACATTGACGTCTCCACCACCACCAGGCGATATCAAACACGTCTCTCATATATAAATATTAGGCTTCAAATTTACGGTCAAGTTATTTAATACAAACGTTTTACCTGTAAATAAAACGTGAATTAAATTACTTACCTAAATTTGAAGCCTAATAGTTTAAATTCTGCCTGGTTTTATAACGACATCAATGAGTCAAACGTCAAGCGCAAGCGATCTTGCAGCTGCCGGTGGTGGTGGTGGATGTAGAGAGATGGATGGAGGGGAGAAGCGATACGATTGGACGTTGAAACGTGCGAAAAAAGGACGGAACAGTGGCCTCTCTCTCATATATAAATATTAGGCTTCAAATTTAGGTAAGTAATTTAATTCACGTTTTATTTACAGGTAAAACGTTTGTATTAGAAAACTTTTTTTTTCATTTTATTTGGATTATAATTTCGGGCCACTCCTTTGTTGCCCGAGGCCTCCAGTTAATCCGGCACTGCTAAATGCATTCAAATTCCATGAGTTTTTGTGTTAATAACTCATGATTCATGGCATATGATCATAATATCTGGTCGGCATTTTAAGTACGTTAGTAATATATATTCTTTGCTTCAAGTGAACATTTTAACGATAGATCCATAATAGTAAATTTTAGTTATGTACATTTTTATTTTTAGAACTTGTGTGTGGTCCAGACAACCTTTTCCTAAATCTTAATTCATAATGTATATGTCACCGTAAAATTGTAAAAACCATTACATTGTAAAATAACTAACGAGATTGTAAAATATGTGTCGAAAGATTCATTACTATATATTTATAATCTAACGAAAAATATTGTATTTAAATAAAGGCAGGATATTCGCGTCGAAAGTCTATAAACATTTTTCGATTTCACTAGTTATATTACAATCTAACGGTTTTTACTTTTTACAATCCTACGGTGAATATGTCACTTTAAAATTGTATATGAATATATAATGTTGCGCTAAATAAATTCTGGATATTATGATCTACTTCTTATGTAAAAACGTTATGAAAGAAAACCAATAAAAAAATTAATATCGTAGTTTTGGGGTAGATTTTCCTACTGGCTGATTAGGTAAAATAATTATAACGGAAAAAAAATCAAATGTTTTTTGTTATTTTTATGGCATAAACTCAGATAAATAACAAAGGTAATACCTAAAAACACTTTTTGTTTCCTAAACGGTCAATACAAAAAAACACTAACGCAAAACAACGCTTCTGTTTTTATTTGAAAGGATTTTTCTTTTCATATATCATAGAGATAAAACTAGTGTTTTTTTATTTTATTATTTGATAAGCAATAAATGTAGCAGTTTTTATGCAGGATGTAATTTTTTTGTGAATATTTTTCTTCTGTACTGTTATTGATTTCTTATGTTTACGCGAATATTGTTCATTGTTTTAAACACTTACGGATTTTGTCGCGGTGCACTTTTCTTTTACCCGACGTTTCGGCTACTTTCCAGCAGCCGTGGTCACGGGAGGACTGAGGTGTCAGTTGTCCTATTTGTTGAAGTTGTTCAAACTACCCGAAGATTCTTCAATTATTATTTGTTTTCCGATCCACGCAAAACATACTAACAGTATCTTGAAGCCGCGGTGTTTTTGACCTGAATTTTATTTTATTTATCACTGGATCCCAACTAGATGGCAGCACCCAGCCATCTTCTCGGTTAAAATTAGGGTACTTTTTAATTTCTATAGCCTCGCGTATCATTCTAGGGCGATAACGTTGTTCCTTTGCCAGTACTTGTGGCTTATCAAATCTTATGTAATGGCGAGGTTGATCCAGTGTGTGTTCGCAAATTGCAGATTTGTTGTTGCGGCGGTGTTTAACATCTGCGATGTGTTCCTTAACGCGGGTTTTAATTTCTGTACTGTTCTGTGAGTTCAATATACTTTACGCAGTCATTACCTTCATTTTAATAAATTTTAAAAATTATGTTATTGTATTAAAATAGAGACACACGTACTCAAATTAAGAATGTGTACAAATTGTAAATTAAATACCTAATTTGAAAAAAAAAGACCGATTTAAAAACTAGTGACTAAATTATTATCTAAACTATATTTATAAGTTATTGTCTAAATGAAAATAGAAAAGGGCTATAGGTAAAAATAATTAAAAAATATATATAATATGACTATGTCAACCAGCCAAAATCGCTGGACCGTTTGAGATGCAATTTAGCACAGAAATCAGTCAACTTTTGAAATATATGGGAAAACTTCAAGATTTCAACACGCACTTAAGCGGTTTCTGTATTTTATTGCTTTCTTTTTCGTATTCATTCTCTGGTAGAATATCGACTGTGCATTGAAATGAATGAACAAGTAAGGGCCAGGCCACACAGTGCGGTTTCTCCGGCGTGGCGCCAGAGCCGTACCGCAACGGTTTCTTACATAATATATAAATGTATGGTATGCCACACGGTGCGTCCGGCGCCGCGCCGTTCCGGCGCACCGGACAGTAGCGCGAGACAGATGAGGCGGGGAGGGGTGAAAGTAGTGCGGTGCCGCCGCGGCACCGCTCAGTTGTATGTACGGCGTAGGGAGAAGTGTACGCTCGTTAGAATCAACGTATAATAGGCAAGCGGACTGATTTTTTTTTATTACATAAATGAATAGTACTCTTAAATATGAGTAACTTCTCAGAAGAAACCGTATATCAAAAGTCAATATTTTCAAAGGTACAGCGATTTGTATACAAAATTTCGCGAGTCTTTATACCAAAAAAAAATTTTTTTTTTTTTTGCGAAATTGGTAAACAAAACCTACATCATTAGTTTACTCACATCATATACAAAAACATTCATTATGGTAAGTATGAACTTAAACGCACAAATATCGGAGATATTTACAAATATATTCCTGCGGCCATATACTTCATATACTACTTCATACTACTTCATATTCAAGTGACGTCATGTGTATATCGATTTTAGTATGGAGCGTTTTTAGGAGGCTCGCGAAATTTTTTATACAAATCGCTGTACCTTTGAAAATATTGACTTTTGATATACGGTTTCTTCTGAGAAGTTACTCATATTTAAGAGTACTATTCATTTATGCAATAAAAAAAAATTTGTCCGATTGCCTATTACGTGATACGATATCTATTATACAAAAAAATAAATTTCCATTGTTTATTGTAGACTGTCGTCAACAGGACAAGCCATTAGCCAAGTCAACCCTGTTGCGGTGTCGCAGCGCCGCCAGTGCGGTGCGTAGTATTGCGGTGCGGTGCGGCGCCGCACCGTGTAACCTCACGTTAATGCCCTTTGCTTCATAAAATATGAAAACTTTTAACAATATTGGATGTCATGTAATAAATCATTTCGGTTCGTTTACGACGCGTGTCTTCATCTTGGCGAATATTTAAATTCAGCTATTTAATGTCTTTAAGGGTAAGTTGTTATACAATTTTAAGTGCACATAAAAGGTGGATTAGGTCTTTCAGAAAATCTAATATTATCTATACTAATATACTAATAATATAATAAAGAGGAAAAGTTTGTTTGTTTGCATTGAATAATGAATAGGCTCCAAAACTACTGGACCGATTTTCATGAAATTTGTCAATGATGTAGAGTAGACCACGGGGAAGGATATAGGCTACATTTTATCGCGGAAAAATTTACGGTTTCGGCGAGATTAACTTTTATGCGCACGAAGTCTCGGGCAACATCTTGTAATATAATAAAGAGGAAAAGTTTGTTTGTTTGTTTGCATTGAATAGGCTCCAAAACTACTAGACCGATTTTGATTAAATTTGGTACAGGTGTAGAGTAGATCACGGGGAAGGACATAGGCTACATTTAATCGATGAAAAATGTATGGTTTCGGCGAGATTAACTTTTGCGCGCACGAATTCGCGGGCAACATCTAGTTAATATGATAATTTGTCATATTTAAAATGTAAAAGTGATCCACTCATAGAGAACGAAAGGTCGATTCTGCTCATTAAATCCTACAATAATACAGTTAAAATCAAATCCTGATATGTTAAAACTGCAAAATTGTATTCTGTTATACGTCAAAGCAACGTCAAAACCGTTTTGATTGGTCCAAACTACAAAAATGAGTATATGATACTAAGACGATTCATTTATAATTCTATAAAAGTAAAATAAAAGCGTAAGTTAATTACGAGAATTAGGGTTCTGGTGTTAAGTAGTAAGCTGTACAAAAACACTTAAGGCTACATCCTTAGCTACTAGTATTTGCCTTTTATTCTCTTCGTTAGGGTCCTATGGCCCTCGGAGATTATGGGCAACTTTAATGCAGTTGGGCCAATCTTACAAAAAATCTTAAAATAATACAGTGCAGTAATTCGATGTAATCTCGATTATAATTGTTAAAACAGAAAAATGGTATTCTCATAAACGTCAAACCAACGTCGAAACGCGTTTCAAACGGTCCAAACCCCAAAATCAATTTATGGCATCAAGACTATTCATTTATAATTCATTGAAAATAAATTGAAAGTTGCAATCAAATACATGAATTGGGTGTTTGATAAAAGTGGAAACTGCGTAGTTTGATTTAATGAAAATCAAACTACGGCATATTTCAGAATTTCCGGAAATTTCTCAATAATATTGAACAATACGGCAATACGGAACACGAGGAATATTACTGACAATATGAGCATTATTGCCAATAATATTAATTATTAATAATACATTTAAAATCAAGTCGCGACACGCTAAAGTTGGCTTATAACACTTGTGATATTAATTACTCTTTGCTTATGATTGGTGTATGCTTTATCTCTACAAGGATAATGCCGCACGACATTAAAGTCTATACGATGTATAATTTATTTACACAATATTTTACAAGAGCATCGAGTTCCATTTCGCCATTAGACGTGTGGACCCTTATAATCCTATATAAAATTCGTTTTACATCACCCACGGTGAATTTCATATAAGCAATGTTTTGAGAGGGTTTTATGAGTATTTTGAATGGTTATTTGCTTGTGAATTATGAATCAAAGCCTAATACTTATAATAACCTAATTTTGATCTTTACGTAGTAATAGCTTCTTGCATCGGTGACGATGGCCGGCTTCATTGAAACTAGACCAGGAGGGCTAGACAAGATGCATTAAATAATATCGACGGCGAACTTCGTGAATAAAAAATGTATGGGATTGACATAAGCGTGCGTTAAATGACATATTCAGTCGTATCGTTAAAAAAATTGGTAGCCAAGCAGCCACTTTGAACGAATACGCTAACGATGCACTCATATAACGAATTGCTCTAACGTGTTTCTCCATACAATGCCTAGACAAGCGGCCGTAAGTGACATTTAGTAGATCGTGATCTTTATCTTTATCGACCTAACGATAAAGATACCCAGGGGGCTACCTTTATCGCCTCAACGAACAATATGGCGGATTTTTATTGATCAGCTGTTATTTGTAAATAATAATGATTTGCCTAAAGTTGCTTAAAGGGTCTATATAACACCTTCTGCTAGTAGTCTATATTGCATAAAGTCAAAAGAATTCAATCTAAAGTATTCAATAAATCACAATTATTGTCAATACCTAATATGTAATTCATTGTATTCAAGTATAATTCAACACTTTGTTAAAATATAAATTTCTTAATTTGTAGCTTACTTGCAGTTTGTAATCTTTACACGCTACTATATCAGCTGAAAGCAATCTTTAGGTGTATAGTAGGTACCTAAATTATAGTAGGTAACAAATGGAGTTCATAATTAAGCAAGTTTCTCTGAAACTTCCTTAGAAATAAAGATTTGTATTTAGTAGTTAAAATTTATAAGTTTTTCAATGTAATGATATTTTATTGTCATCGATGCTCAACACCTTCGTCTTATAAATGGGTTAGAAGGACACAAACACCTCATAAAAGTTTTGAAATATTTGCTATTATACTTTGATTAATTATTACAAATTTGTAATATTATATATCTATGCTATTATACCTACACCTATTATAAACAGTCAAGCAGTGTTAACCAATTAAATACTTAATATTTAATCTCTATAGTATATTTGTGACTCAATAATTGAAATAGTCTTTACAATTTTACAGAACTATAACGTTAAAGGAAGTGTTATTAAAGTACCTTGACTGTACAGGGTACTATTGCAATAAATAAGTAAACCTAACACTTACCACATATTGTAGACAAAATATTACAATGCGGCCATAACACTTTGAATTTGTTATAAGCATTGTCTTGCTAGAATTATTCATTCATTCTAATTTAAGAGCTTTGCTCTTGTCAGTGATGCTTTCTCCATTACTCTCTGCACTCCGGGCGTTCTCTTGACCTCCTGATACGACACGACCATCACATTCGCCTACACCTGTCCATAAAAGTTCTTCTCGGCCTTCCACGTTTTCTACTACCATCCCTTCAATTATTCCTCTAATAAAGTTGTTGTGCCGTATCAAGTGTCCGTATTAGGATTGATTAAATAATAACAATACAAGAGTATCTACATTTTATTTTACTTTTTTAAGTAAGTTTTACATGGTTTTAGTAAGAAAATAAACTTAAAATGTAAAAATACTTTTATTTCTTGCAAAGGAATTACATAATGCAGATATTTCTTTAAATAATCAGTTTTATCTCAAGTCACATAACCAATAATAACATTATACAATTTAAAAATCAACACAGCTAATAATAATTATTATTTACACGCACTAGTTAAAGCCTGTCACAGAATGAATACAAATTAACTTAGGTTTGTAGCGGTTTTGATACATTAATAATTACATTATGATTTATATCACTTCTCACTATCAGTGGCGAAGGCTGCTTCTCCTTCAAAGGGAAGCCGGAACCTGTATCATAGGTAGGGATTTCTATGAAGGTTTGCAAAAGGTATGTGACAAGGGAAGCCGATAGGAATGGAGTTATAGGAACCCTATGCCACTGCTCACTATGAATAAACTGCATTAATAAGCAACATTATTGTATACCTACAATTCCTACAAATTATAAAGATTTAATACGCATAATTTAAATTTCTCTCCACCAGTATGAAGCCTTGAAGCCAACTTTTATGTATAACGATACAGAATCGGCCAGCAGATCTCAAGTACATTATACGGACGCTCTACCGGTGAAGGAAAACATCGTGAGGAAACCCGCACGTATTGACTAGTCATTATTGGCCCCAGACGTATTGACTAGTCATTCCTCTGGACTAGGGTGGCTATGTTGTGAGAATGCCGTATGCGCTTGGGCAATCATACGATATTTAAAAACCAACTGTCCCAGGCACTACAGTATTTCAAGAGTGGTTACTTCGCTCGGAGAATACTGTATAAATCATCCATCATCGGATGTTAAGGCCTAAGTTAGGTAAATTGTTATTTTGATAACAAACAAAAATTATTGTACTTCATCTTCTTCTTCTTCTTCTTCTGGCCAGTTTAAAGTGTTACCAGGACATGGATATAGTCCTAAGGATAGAAGACTCCGTATTTTGTAATTGCTAAAAAGAACTGTATTGCCTTGGTAATAGAGTGTATTTCACAATGCACGTATCATAGTGGCAAATCCGAGCTGAGCGAGATAGCCATAAGGGAGGCCGTGTGTCTCGTTCTTGCATGTTGCCAACCAGAAAAATGTTGGTATTTTTAAAAAGTAACTTGAAAAATCTTAGATAAAACGAGTGTACTTTATTATTATTTTAACAAATGTTTATAACTATATCATATTCTAATTAAAACAGTTAGAAATAGTCATTTAATACTAAATAAAAATGCAGTTTACATTAAAACCTTTTCCTTCTTTTTTATTAGATGGTATCATTCGCAAGACAATATAATATACGCCATTACAGTCGGACAAGGATCTTTTGGCACTTGGATGGGGGCGTGAGTGTCGCAAATAAGAACAATACTTATTACTAAAAGTGAAAATTTACAAGACGGCGATATTATTACTGATTTTATCCACGTGCCAAAAGGTAAGTGTCGCAACTACAAAACAATACAATATAATACTAAAAGTGACATTTTACAAGACGGCGATGTTAGTTCTGATTTTGTCCACGTGCCAAAAGATCCTTGTCAGACTGTACACATATTTTATGCTGAACACCGGATAATATTAAAATTCATAATAGTACCGGTGCTGGATTTGCTGGACGCACCGTGAGTATGGCCTTTAGTGTAATCTCTTAAAATCTGTTTATAATGTGTGTCCTATGACCATTTCGCAAGAAATCTGTATAAAATCTGTATTATCAATGAAAACTAGAAGATAATTAATTAAATAATGTATTATATAATATAATTATTCAAAATAGAACTCTGGAGTCATACAATAGATAAACAGTTATCCAATTGTGTGTCTAATTTATAATCCTCTGAATTTTTCCCGGTGTTTCGGATTTCGGTGCATATTGAAGTTCCAGCCCACGAAGTATAGATAACAAGGAGTCCGAACGTAATGTTAAAATAATGGTCTCAATTACGGGGAAAGATTTTTGCCGGTAGAGCGCGCGACGGTTCGACATGCACTCGTTTGAAATTACGCGGGAAGTTTAAAGTTGCTATTGACAGCTCTGGAAAGATTGAAATCTTATTATATAAAAGTTTTAGGAAATTCTTAGAAACTGTTCTCGAAAAATAGATACCGTAGAACACGGTAATTGCCTAACGGTAATTTAAAAATAATTGTAATAAATAATAGTATTGGCAACACTCGGTACTCGTCGGTCTCGCACGCCTAGCGGCAGAAAAGAGAACTAAGATCTGGTCCTATTATTGTGTACATAATTACTATTAAAAAGCCTATACCGTTCGGACTCCTGGTATCTATGCTTCATGTTCCAGCCTTACAACCGTAATAATCGGCCTTGTTAAATAAGTACCTACTTTATTCTTATTGTAAATTTCTACACTTGAAATTTGATTCCATTTTATACAAAACACTCCAGGAATTTTCAATAAAACTTCTAGGTACCGTTTTACTGAATCGACTGACTTGCACTGACTATTTGTATTTTGAACTTTGACTAGACATTAGACTTGAAAATAATACGGTGTTGAAATCATATAGGTACCTACATTAAATCTAGTTGTCTGCCTTTTTAACTTGACACTGACAAATAGTTTTATGCCGTAACGCCATCAATAATGAAAAAAAAAAATATGACATTTGACAACTTCACAACTGACGGCTAAATTCTTGAAATCATAAACAACTAACGTTTGAGCAATTCGTTGTTGCGATTCGAACAACAGTGTGCGTTTGTCTAGGGACGTTTTGTCGTGATCTCAAAAGAGAAGTCGATACGACAGATCTTTCCGAATTTTAACGAAGGTAATTTGTCTAGGCGCCCAGCTACGTAGGAGTTATTTAGAGTGTCTAAGTGTGTGCGTAATACACACGAGCTCTTTCTCCCTGTACTCTCGTAACTCAGTGGAACGGATGACCAACACAACTGGCGACTGGTGAGAGATCAGGCACAGGACCAACTTTTTACATGCCCATCCAACGCATGGATCATCTTTCTTGTCAAACAATCAGGTGATCAGTCTACGTTATCCCAAGCTGATTTGAAAACAATATTGTTGCAACGCGAGGATCGAACCCACGACCTCCCTTGAGAGTCAACCACTGGACAACGAAGGCGTTTAGGTGATACTTAATGTTTTTCACTGGCTGAGCACATATTAGGTTCACTAACAACTCGTTAGCAAAAAACGGTCACCATTAGGCGACTGTTTTTTGCTTACAAATTACTTACAAATTACAAATTTGATTACAAATTACCAATTAAAATGGTTATCTGATTTTATATTAAACTTATAAGTAATTATATATTTTGATTATTATAGGATAATACAATATTACGAAACAGGCTCAAGTTATTTCTTACCAATTAATTTACAATTAAACATTATAAAGATGAAATTACCTAAAACTATATATTTTTGCTAACGAGAGTATTATGTTAATAACGCGAATCAAAAACTTTGTAGTCCGCTTTTACGATAATTATGCAAACGGAGGAATCTAAAATTTTGCACAAATTTTATATAGAGGAGGACGTGAACTGCACTACGTAATATATTTTATACTTTTGTATAATAATGCTTGAAAATACATTGAATTAATAAAAGTAACATAGCACACATTAATTACTAACACTACCATGCTTTTGATACAATTTTGTCACACGTTCACTTTTGTCAATCTATCTATCTTTCATGTTTAGATTTTGTACATGTCTTATCGCTTCAGTAACCATACTAGTGAGTATGGATAGATAGTGCATCCAGTCTGCAAGTCGAAAGCCGCGGTCTTGAAACGGACTTGTAGGCAAAAATTATAAATAATTGAATGCCACTATTAATGACTATTGACATGAATGAGGGCCATTAGTACCGGTGCTGGATTTGCAGTGTGGACTGTAAGCCACTTTATTTATTCTTAAAGTCTGAAATTAAAAAGAACCCTCTAATATTGTTACAAGCAATTAAGCCTCTTGTAATCTTCGGATGAAAAAAAAACCGGCCAAGTGCGAATTGGACTCACGCACCGAGGGTTCGGTACAAACCTGTAGTGATTTTGTTACAGCTTAAAGGTATTATAGACCTGAGTATTTGATATGAATTTCAATTTAATACCTCTACGCGTTCATGAGGAAAGGGGTAGTAAGTTTAAAATTATTAAAAATATTTTAATTATATGATGTTACTAAAAATTTACGGTTCTCATAATTTTTCCTTTATCTGTGCTAGACGTTGCTTCGTGAAAAATTTCAAGATTCTGAGTTTACGGGAAATACCCTGTAGGTTTTGAGTTTGCCAGTGCCGAAAATTTGCGGAATTTTGCGGCATTAACGGCTGTATCTTTTGATAGCGTTGGCTTTGAAGTTTGATTTTTTCACAACTCTAAAGGACCGTAGACTTTAGTATTTGATATTCATTCCAGTAGGATACCTCCACGTGTTCCTGAGAAAAAGGGTCTAGACAGACATTCGGACGGACAACAAAGTGATCCTAAGGGTTTCGTTTTTTATTTCGAGGTACGGAACCCTAAAAAACTTGTGATATTATTTTAATTGCTTCATCCACTAAAGTATATATTTTCCTACTTAATAAATATCTAAAGCGATATTAGAACTGTTACAAACTTCAATTGGCAAGCGGACTGATTTTTTTTATTGCATTAATGAATAGTACTCTTAAATATGAGTAACTTCTCAGAAGAAACCGTATATCAAAAGTCAATATTTTCAAAGGTACAGCGATTTGCGAGAAACGGCCAAGTCACGTAACTTAACTAAGGTGTAGAGTTTGTGAAGTTACGCTTGTAGAGTTAAGACGTGTAGAGTTAGAAGCTTGGTTTTACATGAGATCTGATAACTTTTTGACGGTGCGATCTTGGCCTCAGTTTACATGTAAATGTTTTTGGTGGGATTTCATTTCTTTTTGTAAGTTGTTATGACAATATTTTTATTTTGTTTCCCTGATTAGGGTGTATTTTTTTGCACACCAGAGGCGCCTTTTTACTGCCCACATTTTTATCTTTGCCAGGGCGATTCTTGGCTCTTCAACTATTTTTTTTTTTTTTTTTATGAAATAAGGGGGCAAACGAGCAACGGGTCACCTGATGGAAAGCAACTTCCGTCGCCCATGGACACTCGCAGCATCAGAAGAGCTGCAAGTGCGTTGCCGGCCTTTTAAGAGGGAATAGGGTAATAGGGGAGGGTAGGGAAGGGAATAGGGTAGGGGATTGGGCCTCCGGTAAACTCACTCACTCGGCGAAACACAGCGCAAACGCTGTTTCACGCCGGTTTTCTGTGAGCCCGTGGTATTTCTCCGGTCGAGCCGGCCCATTCGTGCCGAAGCATGGCTCTACCACGTAGAAAATATATATATATATATATATATATATATATATATATATATATATATATATATATATATATATATATATATATATATATATATATATATATATATGTATAGCTGTCTGTCGTGCTTTATTATTACTAAAGTCAATATTTATACAATGAACACCTTGCTAATTAGTCACTGTAGATATTACTATCTACAGTGACTAATTATCAAGGTGTTCTTGTGGGCAGGATTATATGTACTCATATAATCCTGTCCACAAGAAAACGTAAATGACTCAGTAAATTTTTCGGCCTGTTAAGTAAAATTTGCCCATACATGTAATTATAAAAAGGTAGCGCGATTTAGCAGGACACATTAGAAATATAGTTAATTGATATTTAACTGCAAAATTAATTAAACTGGAATTCTACATCTATTAAATAATTCGACGACGACCTCTGTGGTTCAATGGTTGAGCGTGTTGATGCTCAAGCCGGGAAATTTGTATAAACATACTTTGAGTCTCGAGAAAGGACATAGGATATTTTTTATCCCGATAGTGTTCTCGCGGGATATTGTATTTACGCGGGCGGAGCCGCGGGCAACAACCAGTAATATAATAAAAATATTAAATATGGGTATAATATAAAAATATTAAATATATTTCAGTTGTCTGGTACCCGTAACACAAGTTCATCGAGAACTTACCACGGGACCAGATTGACGTGGTGTAAATTGTCCATAAATATTAAATAATTGGCATGCAAAAAATTATACTTACATTTCATTATGCAGTTAAAATATAACCCTCCTTTTGGCAGTTAGGAAATAAACCATAGGATTATTTTACTTATGGCCGATTTTTCAATCGTTAGATATCTCATAACTGAGGAATAAATATGTGACTTTGACAGATTCTTCATACAAAATCTGTCAAAGTTACATATTTATTCCTCAGATAGGAGTTATCTGACGATTGAAAAATCAGCCCTTAGTATTACTCAGTATTAACCGAATCACAATCATAATAATTTCGTTACAAGTAGAAATGTTTACCGCCCAACGAAGTGGGCACGGGTCTGCTAGTCGTTTTATATAGGATCATACAGAAATTTGTAATTCCAATATTCGTGTCAAAGTTGCAACGTGCAGCGCATAGATGTCTCTTTACTTGGTCTACATCGCGCTATGGCTTGTCCGACCTAACTTGTACAAGATATTATTTGTTTCCGATTATTAAGTTTTGCTGGAGATGGAATTAAAATAATTATTTTCTGAGTATTTTTAATACTTCTTTAGTAATTTAAACGGAAAATAAGTATTTGTAAGTATTTTTAATCTTTATCGACATATTTTAATGTACTTATTCTTAAATAGTAGTGTACGAACGACCCTTTAATAAATAATTAGATTCATACCTATAAGTTTAATTTTCCGTTGAAATTACTACAGAATACCTACTCTGGAAATAATTATTTTAATATTTCGTATTTCATCAATTTGTTTTCAATCTAAGCGACGAAGAACGACATAATTAACATAGTTCATAATATACGCGATAGATGGCGTTTTTACAGATAATTAATTTTCTTCTCCTAGTTTAAGGGGTTGGAGGATAAAAGTTCCAATTTTGACAAATATTATGATAATTGTGTACTAATACAAGCTTACATACCAAATTCCAAAATTCTAGGACATCTGGAAGTACGATATAATTTTGTTGATCATCAGTGAGTCAGTGACGAAATCAGGGGTTTTTAGATATCAATAAAATCTAAAGTATAAGACGTAGGTAATCGAAACTTTACATGTTTAATGAGACCGCTGATAGGAACAAATCCTGAAAGTTTCATTTATCTGGTACAATTCAAACCCAAGTTATGGGGGTTCAAAAAATCGACGAAACGCTTCGAGAAAAGGTGGTTCGGTAGTGCCCTTGCGCTTCGCTTGGCTTATCTTGGCGGGGGCACTACCGTGCCCCCAGATTTATGTTTTTATTAAGTGGAAACAAACATAAGAGCGTTAACGGCGCGCGACTCAGATTTCACAAAAACGCTACTTTTCAAAAGCAAAAATATCTAACAAAAACTGGTTATTCTGATTTTTACATGTAAAAAAACACTAGAAAATATTGTATTCTAATTTTTCCCTTATCATTTATTTTAAAATAATTTCAAACTTTTGAATAAAACTGACAAAACTAACCAGACGTTTGACAACTTTAGGTTCAGGGGCATTTTCAAAACATATAATAGCTAAAACCACTTACATTTTTTAAAAACAAAAAATCTTTACAAACTTGTTGGATCCTCTTGTAGATTATCTCTTTGTCAGATTATTTTTATATACGTTTCTATCTCATAAAAATAAAATTTAAAGAATGCGAAATTATCAGGAATTATAGTAATTTAAAATGATGATATTTATGTATTTCACTTGCTCTTTCTCTTTCTTACTTACATAATCTAAAAGAACAACGTTTTATCTTTAATATGCCATTTAAATTTTTAACTAAATTAGCTTGACGATTTTTTTATGAATTTTTAAAACTAGTGTATAAATCGAGGCGCACGAGCGTTTACAAATCAGACGGCCGCGAGCCATTACAGAGGGTGGACGTATCGCACGGCGCTCTGCATTGAACTCTGTTGACCTTTGTAGTGCGTACGAGATCCACCCCGATAAAAAGATTTTGATATTTGGAAAATATATTTTTTAATTTAATAATAAATATTGTTATTTAAGTTAATTTTTTTTTTATTGTAATAACAAATTATTTTACATATATAATAGATAATATAATAGGAGATAAAAATAAGTTCGCACGAAAAAGAAAACATACACATTTTGAAAACTTGGCAAAGGCAAGAGCTGCTAAAAGTTTAGTACATTTTAACATAATTAGACCCAGTAGAAGGCGCTGTTGTTAGTCTACATTTATTTATTCTAGCGCTAGTCAACGGCTGGAACTCAGTGCGGCGCGAGGGGAAAATGCTTGTTATTTCACCTAATATCTGGGAAAAAAGGATACTTATACCCATAAAATAGTTATCTATACTTATATGAGAAACTATAGTGCACACATTTATACTGTTTTGTAAAGTATTTTAGAAAAGGTATCCTCAAATTACCCAAATCGGCTGTTCGTGTTTTATGAAAAATCTATATAATATTTTTGTCCGAATTTAAGTCATCTCAGTTGCTGAACAATAAAACTGTGTCGGTATGTACTTGCTTTTTTATTTTCATTCTTGATTTGTTTTATATTTACGGTCAAAGTTGCGCTAAACATCCGATGTTTGGAGGCTATTATTTTCTTAACTAATAGGCAATCGGCCTAATTTTTTTTTATTACATAAATGAATAGTACTCTTAAATATGAGTAACTTCTCAGAAGAAACTGTATATCAAAAGTCAATATTTTCAAAGGTACAGCGATTTGTATAAAATTTTCGCGAGCCTCCTAAAGTCGACCTACAAATGACGTCACTTGTAGGTTAAGGTGTATGAAGTAGTATATGAAGTATATGGCCGCCGGAATATATTTGTAAAAATCTCCCATATTTGTGCGTTTAAGTTCATACTTACCATAATTAATGTTTTTGTATATGATGTGAGTAAACTAATGATGTAGGTTGTGTTTACCAATTTAGCAAAAAAAAAAAATTTTTTTGGTACTTTTTAAATGTATTTAATTAGTAAACTACACATAAAATAATATATTTTTTTACATTTACCAAGTAGTAATGCCTCAATATTTCTGAATATATTAATGAAACTAAATATTTCAGATGTAGTCCGATCCCCTATTTGAATTTTAGAAATATAAGCACATACCGACCAAGATAAGTGTAATAAAAATCGATATTACATAAACTTTGGGTCTATAATGTTTGACTTTAAAGTAAATCACCAATAACGTTTGCATGGAGACAAAACCGACTAGCGCAGCCATAATAACAATATACTACTTTGCATGTTCATTTTGTTGTTAATATGCATCTGCTTTCAAATAACAAAATTCTTGTGTTTACGGCTTTGTGGTTTAACTTCAGACAATGTGCAAAACACTCAAGTAAAGTAAAACAGAAGAAGTAGAACTTCGAAATGAAGAGGTACGTATTTAATAATCCATATAATCCCCTCAGATAGCAGTAGATTCTTAATTTGTATGTACAAAGTAAACTTCTTAAATTTCTAACTCGGAGCTGCGTACAATCAGGAGCCAAGATGGGAGCATTATAAAAGGAGAAGAACGTGTGTTAAAGAAATGTAAAGAGTATTTTGGTACAAAGTAAAAACTACTAACTACTTAATTACCAAGTTTTATCTAGGTACATATATGCGGCAAACGGTAGTCTGGATTTCGAGCTTATGATTTAGAAACAAAATTGTTTCCAAATCATTTTGCCTCGAAAAGAAACAACTTATATAATATGTCACCGTAAAATTGTAAAAACCGTTAAATTGTAAAAAAACTAACGAGATTGTAAAAATATGTCGAAAGATTCATAACTATCTTATAGGTATTTATTATCTAACTATAAATAATGTATTAAATTATAGGCAGCATATTCACGTCCGAAGTCTATTAACATTTTACAATTTCACTAGTTTTTTTACAATCTAACGGTTTTTACAATTTTACGGTGACATATATAAATGATAAGTACATCTAGATACGTATTAGTAACGAATACTTTTCTTCTTTAAAATAGCACCTAAATTGGTAATTTCGTATTTAATTTTTAAAACACAAATATTTTGACGACTTGATATAAGATGTTAAAGTACCTGGGAGACTGAGCTTTGTCCGGAATTTTAGTAGTGAAAATAATTAAAAATTATAACTAGAGGAACAATTATTAGTCATAAAAAATAACAAATATAAAAAAGTATATAAAATTGTCTTGTTTAAAATATAAAATGTTTATTTTGTGTTCCAGAATCTATGTAATGTAATGTATGCATATTGCATACATGCATACATTTATACAGTCATGCAAGATACGCGCGAAAAACATAACCGGGCGAAAAGCATAACGTCTTGACAGTCGGGTAAAAATCAAAGAGATTTAAATAAACACATTTCAGATGTATAACTAAATTATATTTTAAATTCTTAAAATCACATACAAAAGGTACAGGAATTTTTGTTGCTCATTACTCAGAAAACTGAAACGCGAACACGATAAGTTCATTTTAAAAAGTGCAAAATCGACTAAAGAAACCTGGGCCGCAATTAAATGTATCACTGATTGTACAAGTAAAAAATCTTCTGCTGATGAGTTAATTATGAAACGTAATGCATTGGATGCGGTTGAGGACATAAATAGTTACTTTTCTAATGTTGGCAAAGAGCTAGCTGAAAAATTTACAGGGTGTGAGAAAAATTATATAAATACAAAATCTAATTGTTTAACTAACTCCTTCGTACTAATACCACCAGATGAGGCTGAGGTAGAATCTCTCATCTTAAGCTTAAAAAATGATTGTGCCACTGGTTGGGACTCTATACCAGCTCGATTTCTAAAAATGATAAGACATGTTATTGTATCGCCGCTTACTGTTTTGTTTCAGACATGTATTAAGGAAGGCTGCTTTCCAAAAGTCTTCAAAAGGTCTCTCATTACTCCTGTTCACAAGGGTGGGGCACGAGATGGTGTCACAAACTACAGACCGATCTCTGTGCTTACAGCACTATCTAAAATCTTAGAAAAGATGCTTAACGTGAGGTTAATACAGTTTTTAAATCGGTACAATATTCTGTCCAGCTCACAATTTGGTTTTAGAATGGGTATGTCGACAGAAGACGCTGTGGGTAGCTTGACAGAATATGTCACTGAAATACTTGACGGGAAACAAAAGTGCCTTGGTGTTTTTCTCGATCTTGCCAAGGCATTTGATACCGTTTCGATACCTACACTTGTGGACAAATTAGAGCGAATTGGAATAAGAGACTCAGCCCTGCTTATCTTTAAAGATTTCCTTAGTGGTCGAATGCAAAGGGTTAAGATAAGAAATTATATTAGTTCCGACGCAAATGTAACTTATGGAGTTCCGCAGGGTAGTATCCTTGGTCCAAGTCTTTTCCTTATTTACATAAACGACCTATGTAATATGTCCCTAACTAGTTGCAGGTTGTTTACCTATGCCGATGATACGGCTATAGTTTTTTATGGGGATACTTGGACTGAGGTACAAAATGTTGCCGAAAACGGACTGCAGAAGGTGGCTAAATGGCTCAGAGAAAACTTTCTTACTTTAAATATTTCTAAAACTTCGTATATCCAGTTCCAAACTATTAATTCTTATGTGACGGATATTAATCTTAAAATACACACATGTGCATCTGAGCGAAATTGTACTTGCATAAATATAAAAAAATCCAATACCATTAAATACCTCGGTATCGAACTGGATAATAAATTGAGTTGGCTTCCTCACATTGAGGTTATAACAGCACGCACGAGAAAACTAATCTGGACTTTCAAAAAATTACGCTATGCCGCTGAATTCGATCTACTCCGTACTGTTTACTTTGCCTTAGCACAATCGGTTATTGGATACTGTGTGAGCGTGTGGGGTGGAGCCTGCAAGTCACATCTAATTCAGCTTGAAAGAGCCCAAAGGTCTTTACTAAAAGTAATGACTTTTAAACCCTACAGATTTTCAACCACACTTTTATATAAACAATGTGAACTGCTCAGTATTAGACAGTTATTCATCTATAATATAATAGCCAAACAGCATGTCCATACTCCTTATAACCCAGAAGTTTGCAGTAACAAACGTCGTATACCAAACGTACTCCCCGCATCAAATTTTCGTACAACCTTCGCAAGGCGACAACGTGCACATCTCGCAGTATTTCTATATAATAAAATTAATAAAAAATTAAACTTCTATCCTCTTTCACTACATGAATGCAAAAAAATTGTGAAGACTTGGCTTTTGTCCTTAAATTATGAGGAAACAGAAGACCTGTTTAACAATAAGTCACAATAACTATTTAGGTACTATGAATTATTAATTATGTGTATAATATATACAATTATATATGTATATTTATGTATTATAGTATTATATGTGTGTATCTACATATATTTATTATAACTTATATACTGATACATTTTTAATATATACGAGTGAAATAATTAGATATAATACCTATTTATAAAAATCCATATATAGTAAAAAAGCACTGTAATTTTTTTTTTAGGCTCTGTTGACACAGTTTATTACAAATATTGGGAGAAGCCACTGACTCCTGAGATACGGGCTTTATAGCCTAGTTTAGGTGTCAGAGTCTTCATAGGACTTGTGTAATTAACAACTAAGTCAATAAAGATTATTATTATTATTATTATTATATTAATTAAAATAGTATAAAAGTATTATTTCAAGGTATTTTTATTTTCCATAATATTATGTTAGTATTACATTACCTACTGATATTGTATGTTTTGTGTAGATAATGTGTTATATTATATATTAAGTAATATGACACAGAATATAATTATTATTATGATATTATGTATACCATAATCAAAATTCAATAATAATTATTATCGTTATTATTATTATCGTAAAGTAATTAAAGTAAGGCAAGTATCAATGTGGGTTAGTTGGCTTACAGTCGTCGAGCTATTCACGCACACAAAGCCGCTCGCTGCAGGCTGCAGCTGTGTGCGTATTTTTCACCAAAGCTGACTTCACGCGCTATGCGTTAATGCTCATAATTAGTTAGAAGCTTATAATAGGCAATCGGACAAATTTTTTTTTATTGCATAAATGAATAGTACTCTTAAATATGAGTAACTTCTCAGAAGAAACCGTATATCAAAAGTCAATATTTTCAAAGGTACAGCGATTTGTATAAAAAATTTCGCGAGCCTCCTAAAAACGCTCCATACTAAAATCGATATACACATGACGTCACTTGAATATGAAGTAGTATGAAGTAGTATATGAAGTATATGGCCGCAGGAATATATTTGTAAATATCTCCGATATTTGTGCGTTTAAGTTCATACTTACCATAATGAATGTTTTTGTATATGATGTGAGTAAACTAATGATGTAGGTTTTGTTTACCAATTTCGCAAAAAAAAAAAATTTTTTTTTGGTATAAAGACTCGAAGAAATTTTGTATACAAATCGCTGTACCTTTGAAAATATTGACTTTTGATATACGGTTTCTTCTGAGAAGTTACTCATATTTAAGAGTACTATTCATTTATGTAATAAAAAAAAATCAGTCCGCTTGCCTATTCTACTATTTTTGCGGGTCGCGATAATTTGGTACAGTAGTAGCAATTGGGTTATCAACTTATATTTTAATAAAATAAAATAACAAATTTTTTCACGTTTCACCACGTGATTAAAAACGCATAGTCGTCAAAATTGACGTCAGTTTCTTGTACTTCTTGATTTTTTTAAATGGCTACTCTTATTCTATCTTTGATCCTATCATTACTATCAGTAAACGTCATTTAAAAAAATTATGTCACTTGTCAGTCGAAGCTTAGTACAAGTTTTGTGCGGAATATCAGCATTTCTCTTCGATAATATATAATATAGCATCATATTATAGGCATTTTAAAATGTAAAATTACCAAAGTTATCACCAAGCATTCTAGGATTTGACAGGTTTACTGTGATTTGATAGTTGACAGATGGTTACAAGAATGTGACGTCATGCCAACACATTTTAGCGTTTATGCGGCTTTATTACTTATTTAAAGTTTTATGCTGATTTGCAAGGAAAGGATATAAATTCACGCGGAATGATCCAGATTGCAAATGTAATAAAATGTTAATATGAACAATTTGACATATTTTTTAAAAACTTGAAAATTCAATACAGGCCTTAAAAGTAAAAAATCACCTAAAGAAAAAAACTCTTCTACAAAACCAAATTACTAGCATGACCCCCAGAAAATTGTTAAGTGGATCATTTGGGCATATTATTGTAGGTCATTATATTATTTTACATGTCGATGGTATCAGTTTAAACATGTTCTTCGCTTGTTATAATGTTTTAATTTTGTGATTTTGGTATAACTACACGCATAACATAAAATTGCATATTGAAGGCCGTAACATGTTAGCAAGAAGGCTACCTACAATTTTTTTATCGTTTGGACGCGAATATAATATGACCACTAAATTTTGCCCGCGACTTCGTGCGTGTCATAGTAATCCGTCGGCAACCGCACATTTAGCGATAGTCATTCCCCGTGATCAACTATTTGTCCGTCCCAAATTTCATCAAAATCGGTTCAGTAGTTTCGGTGCAGTAGTTCAGTTTCAGTAGTTTCGATGCAAACAAAATATATATCCTCTTTGTATTACTAGGTTTTGCTCGCAGCTTTTCATAGCAAATTGCGCTTTATCGACTAGTGACTAATTTGAAGTCGGTACCAGCAAATATGAACGTGAGTTCTATAAAATACTGTAGGATATCGTTTGGGCTGGTAGCGACTTCAAAATTAAGAAGATTGAGTAGAGACATAGCCAAATTTAAAAGGGGAATTATTTAGAAAATAAGTTCTATTTCATACTTTTTTGTGTTACTTTGGAAGGCGGTTTAATTTTTTGTTTAAAAATAATAATATAGGCTACAGTCTTGGGGATGCCATTTAAAAGTTTTAATATTATTTCATTTCCATAATTACACAATTCTTTTGTAATAATATTATTCATTAGATCAACGACTCATAGCCAACTAAAGTTTTATATTTAACATACATGTATTTGAACGCCATTAATATTGGTGTTGCCAAATATTTAACGGAACTAACGAAAACAAATGATAAGTTTTATTTAAATTAGTATCCGACTTGTGTATTTTAAGTACAAATATTTTATCGATATAATATATAACAACCCTAAATAATAATAAAATTAACGATAAAATAACCCTAAATATCTAATACACGCCTCGTCTAACTGGACCCTTAGTGGTCACAAACAATAAGTGTTGATAATTTGAAAATAATAACTTTATTTAGTTTGTAAAGCGCAAAGTAAGTTAATTTTGGAGATATTAATTATAGAATATTAAAGTAAACACTTCAGACCCTCATCTTGTGATAGCATCTAGAAAATCTGTCAAATTTTAAATTGATCACTCGGATAAAAGTAAGAGCGTTTTCCCAATACCCGATATGATATCCGATCGTAAAAGGCAGGGTAATGTTTAATACATTTTACTTGCCGTTGGCTATCGGATATCGGCTATCGGCGTCCTGCAATATCGAATCGGATAATGGGAAAACACTAAGCGCCTTGCTGCACTTCCACGTGAAAATGATAATAGACATCATTAAGGTCAGGTTGGGAAAGACCGGCATACTTCATTGAAAAATTTACTCAATTTAATAAAACAAATATTTGGTATGTTCTAGACCCATCTTAAGTCTTCCATGTGCTGAAACATATTAACAGTAACAATTTTGTGCTACATAAATTACAATATAATAGCACATATTTCAAATACAAACCCTTTTTTAAAATTCGGCGTGCAGACGGTCTTCCCGTGCTATTGGAGGTAAGACCGTCTATTGACATTTAACACGTCACTTGGTATATTATATGTATTTATACCAACTTATATCTAAAAAGTGTATTTTACCTTCAAATATGCACTTTAACTGTAGGATAATAAACTTAAAAGTCATATGAAAATCTTGTTTTCATATTTAATGGACCTTCAAAACCCAAATAAAAATGGCGGCAAATTTTCTCCCATCATAGTGTTGCCAGCGACATCTATGATTAAAATTTTTAACCAAAGTATGATACTGTTTTACCGACTGTCAATTCAAGCTGCATAACTATTCATAAATATAAGTTATGCGTGCAGACGGTCTTGCCTTGTAGACGGTCTTCCCCAACCTGACCCTATTTTTTTTAATAAATCAAAAGAATCAATACTACTACTATTTTAAACTAGCTGTTGCCTGCGGCTCCGTCTGCGTAAATACAGTACCTATACCAAAAGAACACTGTACTTTTTCGAAATAAAAAGCAGTCTATGTTTATCCAGAGCCTAAACTACTACCATACTAAATTTCATCGAAATCCGTTCAGTAGCTTTTGCGTGAAAGAGTAGCAAACATCCAACCATCCATCTATCCATCCATCCTCACAAACTTTCACATCCAAATTATATTATAAATGGCGAAGCCGCGGGCAAAAGCCCCTGGTCATGTGACCCCGCCCAAGGCCCCTTTCAAGGGCCCGGCGCGAGAAGACGTAACTGAAAAGCTAGTCATTTATAAGTTTTGCCTCTAAGCACACATTATAGTTACTACGTAACTCTTAAGTCTGCTTTAATACCGCGGTATTAGATTTGCAGGCTGGACTGTGAGTAAGCCTCTTAAGTTTTGTTTAGAATGCGTCATTAGTCTATTTTAATTAAGGCCGTCACGAAGTTTTTGAGTGTAATATAATTGATGGTCTCGCATTGACTAGAGGACATCGAACCTTTCCAAGGAGAAAAGATTACGTTGAGAAAGAAAATATAAACTATGTACTTTATTCAATAATATTTAATAAATAACTTGTTCAATTGTGTCTTATTAAAACTACCAGTTATCTAACGTTACCTAAAATATCTCGTAAGGTTAAGGGTAAAAGCCAGATAAGATACCTTGGTAGGATAAGTATACTACACTTACTTATCCAAAGTATCCTAAGAGGCAAGTGTCACGGTTCTGAATTCGCTATCTTAGGAATGTTTTTTGTGATAGACTTTGATTATAGTTCCTTCCTTTAAGACATTAATTCCTTGAAAATAATTATTGTAGGCGCACCCGATTTGTCTATGTGAGGAAAAATATTTCACGGTGAGACGTAGACGAACGTTATAATAATTATACTGGCAAGTCAATTCTACATAATATTTTTATTAGCGTAGCCGAATACGCTAATAAGAATATTAATAAGTAGAATTGATCAGTCTTTTGGCCAAATCCCTAAAAAGAAGCTCGGCACTGAGGACGCAAGGATAAAGAAAATAAGACAAAATAAGACATTATATTATACACAATTTGTTTACAAGGGAAAAACAGATTAACATCTGTTAGTTTGTCTCTTCTTACAGCATACACTTGGTTACATGACTATGACATTATTTCCAGTTCAAAACGAAGTAAAACAAGACATATTTGTCCGTAAGGTAACGAGTTGAAGGAAACGACTGCAATATAAAACAGACTCTTGTTTTAACTTCTTTGACTTAATTATTTATAACTAGTTCTCTGGCTTTTAACTATTGATAACTACTTTGGGCTTAAATTATTTCTCACTAGTTCTCTGTATACATAAAACACGTATCATTTCACAAAATTCAGACGTTCTAATTAGGATCCTTAACTTCTACTTCATTGATAGACTAAATTACCAAACATAATAAAAATAAGTTAAAAGCTCTGTATTTAGATAAAATTTTTAAATAAATAGAATTGAGACATACTTTTTATATTTAGTTTACAGGCCTGATTTGTTTTATAGAAGTATTTAGTAGAAGTATTTATGAGGTGGAATACGAGTTTTAGATAGAGAACTATTAGATTACATACATATACATATAATCACGCCTTTTTCCCGTAGGGGTAGGCAGGACCGCCTCTTTCCCGTAGGGGTAGGCAGGACCGCCTCTTTCCCGTAGGGGTAGGCAGAGACCACTTCTTTGCACTTGCTACGATCCTTACATACTTCTTTCGCTTCGTCCACTTTTATTCTTACCACCCATTCCTCCTCTTACATTCAACGTAGCCAAGCGTCTCTCCATGGTCCGCTTTTCGCCTCCGCGAGAAACGAGACGTGATGGGTGGCGAACCACATCGCCGCCATTTTGGATAATTAAATTATTTTTGATTATCCATTGCGTTTCCACGGATTGGTGGAGAGGGTAGGAATAGGGTAAGGGAAGGATAGGTGGTGTGGAAAGGAAGATTGGTAAGTTAGAGTAGGAAATAGGGAATGTAGGATATTACCGCCCAGGAGGGCAAGGGATACGACAGTAATAGCTAGGGAAGCCGGGGTCGCATTCCCGTATACTTATACCACAACTACCGGACAGGTAAGTTGGGAAGAGTATCCCATGATTAGACTCTTTCAAAAATTTGTTTACAGTAAGTATTATTTCTTAACCACATTATATCCATAATTATAAAACGATTAAAAGGCGTTAATTATAGTGTATCGTAAAAACTTTATTAATAAAACAAAAAATAGGAAAAACTGCAATAAGTACCTTAATACAAAAAACCGTACATGTACATTTAATAATAAGTAGCTACTCAAAATGATGCCCATACATAATACCTACAAACTTTTTAGAAAACAAAATATAACTTTAATTAAAAAATATGTAATCAGAAACATAGAACATATTAATATAAAACAATAATAATTGCCCTTCAGTTGAAATGAGTACAATAATCGCGTATAGTTATGCGATTACATTAAGATGATTGAGATAAAGCATTGCGTGCTTTAAGATCGATTGTTGATTTTACAAAACAAAAGAGATGTTTGATTTTGGGCCAGTTCTATGTACACTACATAGGTAAAAAGAAAAAAATATGGGAATATCATAAAAATACGAAAAAATTAATTTTAAGAAGGGTACATGCGTACAAAAATGATTATTTGAAGAGTTTTTTATTGCGAGAACACTATTTTTAGGGCGGTCATGACAGTTGTTTTGACTTGACTTTTGACGTAGTAGATAGTTTTACGAAGAGATGTCGTCTTGAATGTCATACGTCTTTCTTTGTCAAAAGTCATGTCATTGACAAAATTACATTCTTTAGTTATTTCTGATCTGATCCGCCATGTTTTATTTTACTTTGTGTTGCTCTCCTTGACGAAGTTAATTTAAATGTACATGGAAACGAAGTGAAATTAAACAAAATAAAGAATAGAAAACGGTTACTATATTATGTAGCTATATTTACATATACTGTACATAGGGCTGGCCCAGGCCTCATACATTTCTTGAACATCTCTTTTAAATCTGTATTTTTCTCTTATTTTAGACGAGTTATGAGTGTTTCAATAAGCTCAGATAATTTAGGTATAGATCAAAGTAGGTACCTAGTTATTTATTTGAAAACTTAGGTAATATTATCTAGTTCATTTTACGGTAATAATAACTCCCCCACGCCGATCTCGGTGACGGTGGCCGGTTTTATTGAAACCAGGCCAGTTACGCAGGAGTAATTTTATAGTGTCCAAGTGTGTGCGCAGTAGGTACTAGTGATGTGCCGGATCGTTAAAAATGTATATACGCGGATACGGATCTGAATACGGATATTTGGTGTCAAGATCCGCGGATACGGATACGGATCTTAACTTTCTTACGCAGTCGGTGTCGGTGCGCGCGATCTTCACACATGTTTCGACTTGCATTGCACATCGCGGCGGCGCGGGCGGTTCTTTCTTTTGTTTTTTTTATAGTTAAGCGTGACACTGGACAGCATAGATAACGTTTGTTTGGTATTGGTACATGAGTTTGAAAAAAATGTCTACAAAGAAATTTAGTAGTGTAATTTGGAATTATTTTTTGTTAGTAAATGATGAATGTGCAAAGTGTAAAATTTGTGATGGAAAGTATTCCCATAAGGATAAAGGCACTACTTCTTTAAAAAATCATTTACAACGTAAAGATCCTCAAGAATATTATCTGTATTGAATTAAGAGCGTTGATTGGCGCGAGACTCAGATTTCACGAAAAACGCTACTTTTCAAATGCGTCTATATCTAACAAAAACTGGTATTCTGATTTTTACATGTAAAAAAACACTAGAAAATATTGTATTCTAATTTTTCACTTATCATTTATTTTAAAATAATTTCAAACTTTTGAATAAAACTGACAAAACTAACCAGAAGTTTTTACAACTTTAGGTTCAGGGGCAATTTTAAAACATGTAATAGCTAAAACCGCTTACATTTTTTAAAAACAAAAAATCTTTACAAACTTGTTGGATCCTCTTCTAGATTATCTATTTGTCAGATTATTTTTATATACGTTTCTATCTCATAAAAATAAAATTTAAAGAATGCGAAATTATCAGGAATTATAGTTATTTAAAATGAAGATATTTATGTATTTTACTTACTCCTTTTGTTTCTTACTTACATAATCTATGAGAAGAACCTTTTATCTTTAATATGCTATTTAAATTTTTAACTAAATTAGTTTGACGAATTTTATATGAATTTTTAAAACTACTATATAAATCGAGGCGCACGAGAGTTTACAACAGTATTTGTAAACATCTTCATTTTAAATAACTATAATTCCTGATAATTTCGCATTCTTTAAATTTTATTTTTATGAGATAGAAACGTATATAAAAATAATCTGACAAATAGATAATCTAGAAGAGGATCCAACAAGTTTGTAAAGATTTTTTTGTTTTTAAAAAATGTAAGCGGTTTTAGCTATTATATATTTTGAAATTGCCCCTGAACCTAAAGTTGTAAAAACTTCTGGTTAGTTTTGTCAGTTTTATTCAAAAGTTTGAAATTATTTTAAAATAAATGATAAGTGAAAAATTAGAATACAATATTTTCTAGTGTTTTTCTACATGTAAAAATCAGAATAACCAGTTTTTGTTAGATATAGACGTATTTGAAAAGTAGCGTTTTTCGTGAAATCTGAGTCGCGCGCCGATCAATGCTCTTAAATAGTTTTTATTGCTAGTTGTTACCTTAATCAGTAATCACCTTTTTAAAGAATTCATCTATAATTTTAAAATTAATTTAAAGGTAAATAGATCCGTATAAGATCGGATCTTTCTTCTGCCTCGGATATCCGCGGATACGGATACGGATACGGATATCCGGCACATCACTAGTAGGTACACAAGAGCACTTTCTCTACGAATTTGCCTATATTTATTCATGAAAATATAGGCAAATCCGAAATGCGTCGTACCAAAGTGTAATTTAGTTATTTGTTACCTTTATTTTGTTCAGGACTGCGCCGTGCAAACTAATGTATCAATAATGTAGAGTACATAATGGTAACCATTTAAATTTAGAGTGCATTTGTTTCAACTTTTTGACTAACGGCCCGTTTTAATAACCCATCTATCTATAAGTATTTGTTAGAAACGTCGATTTGTATCGCGAAAAAACCGGCAAATGATTGAATGACGACGTTTTAAACAAATAGTTATAGATAGATAATTTATTGGAACCGGCCGATAAAGCAAAACCTTAATCAAACTTAGGCATTTTATCCGTGGATGATTTATCTGGGGGCACGGTAGTGCCCCCATGCCAAGACGTCAAGCGAAGCGCAAGTGCACTACCAAACCACCTTTTCTCGAAGCGTTTCGTCGATTTTTTGAACCCTCATAACTTGAGTTTGGATTGTACCAGATAAATGAAACTTTCAGGATTTGTTCCCATCAGCGGTCTCATTAAACATGTAAAGTTTCGATTACCTACGTCTTATACTTTAGATTTTATTGATATCTAAAAACCCCAGATTCCGTCACTGACTCACTGATGATCAACAAAATTATATCGTACTTCCGGATGTTCTCGAAAGCTGAAATTTGTTACGTAAGATTGTATTAATACACAACCAACATAAAAATTCTCAAAATTGGAACTTTCATCTTCCAATCCCTTAAACAAGGGAGTTAAATTAAATTATCTGTGAAAGCGCCATCTATCGCGTTATTGTGAACTATATAAGTTATGTCGTCGTTTATCGCTAGGCTTGTAAACTAATTGACTAACATTGATTGAAATAATTATTTCCCGAATATTCTGAATTTGAACGGAAAATTTAACATATATGCAACATTTATTTAATTAAGTTAAGAATTATTAAGGTAAGAAGTCTCATATAAACTTTTATCCTTCAACCCCTTAAACTACAGGATGGAAGTTTCTATAATATTACCACAAATTTAGCTAGAGGCCTGAAAATTGTTGTTGTTATTAGGGATCCGGTAATAACAATAAAATTTAATAAAATAACCATGTATCCCTTTATTAACAACAAAAAACACAATATTTTTTTTAATCTTTATCGATATATTTTATTGCACTTGTTAATTTTACCCGTATGTATTTTCCGTTTAAATTACTAAAGAATACTCGGGAAATAATTACGTACCTATTTAAATATTACGTCAATTAGACTCCAATTCAAGCGACGAACTCATAACTAACATAATTCATAATGTACGAGATAGATGTCACTTTTACACAAGACTATAAAAATATTATGAGTTATCATTAAAACGAATAATAATAATTAACTGAAGGGAATGAAATAATAAAAAAAACTATGTATCAAATTACAGTTACATACTTTTTAGTATCATCAAAATATTTACAGTATCCGAGTAACTTACAATAAATAAAATGTAGTAAAAGCGCCACCTAGCATAGCTTATAAACAATAATCAATTATAAATGGGCATTCAAGTAGTACTTACTGCTACCGACAGATGTCAGTGCTTCGACTAAATTTATTACATAAGTCATAGAACGTGAGTATAATTTTTTTACCCTGAAAGATTCGGCTACTTGTTTGTAGTAACTAGTACCTGGGAGACGTGAGTCATGCTCAGGAGCAGGGGGGTGAAACTCTCATACATGCACAAATTAACAGAGAACAGAGACATCTAAAAATGAATATCCGGTACTAACAGTTTGAAAGTTTTCGGATAGTCACGACAGATGCCACTAAGTGACTTCTACATCGCGCTATCGCTAACACAAGGCGTATGTATAAGGGCTCGCGAATATTTTACTATGCAGTAGAGCTGGGCAGTAACACTTTTAAAAAGAAACGAAACGAAACAGTTTTTTTTCGCGTCAAAAACAGTTTCACGAAACAGTTTCATAAAAAACGCTTTCTTCTATAGTTTTGATTTGATATAAGAACTAACTTCCCTTAGTACTTTTAACCTTAGGACTGGCAGAAAAACTCTTCTTTCCTCCATGTATTTAAAAGTTAATCTTATATACATGATATTATTTTTTGTAAATATTTTTCTTTTTACAGTAACTATGTACTTAACATTTTAATTTTTAATAATATTATAAAATATTTTAAACAACTTTCTTTTTTTTCTTCATTTTTCATCATATAATTTACATTTTACAGCATATAATAATAGAGCGTTTATTTTCTTGACAGATAGAAGGAACCCGTTTCATAAAGTATATATAAATTACGCGTAAGATCGAATGAAACAAATATAGGTTTTTCGGATCGGAAGCAATTTTGCCACCAGAGACAGTTTCGTCACGTTCGTTCTTTATTTCCGAAAGTAGTTATGTTTTGAAGCGAGTGAAAGAAACGTTTTGTTTGTTCCAAGTTTGTTCGCTTGTTTCGTCGGGTGCCGTTCGTTTCCTTGACACTTGGCGAATACCGTTTTTTTAAAAACTGTTTCTTGTATGAGGATGAAAGCGTTTCTTCGTTTCTTGGCAAAAAAGCGTTTCTCAAAACTGTTTCGGAAAAAAACGCCTAGTACTACTATGCAGCAACCATATCCCACTATTAAGAGGAACTTGGTCGTTGTTGTGTCTACGACTTTCGATAAAACTTAATTTCTGTCCATAATTCAGTTCAATAAAAATTATCAGGCGGTACTACTTCCATCTAGCGGGTTTGATGGTAACTAAAACGGTACAACGCCATCTAAAAACGACATTCCGAAACTTTTGCAAGACTCAGTTTCAATTTTAGAGTTGCGCATTTATACTAATATACCTATATCTGTATTATCTATGCTCAGGAGTGACCCGGGAGATCGAGCTTTGCTCGGAGTTTAAACAATAGTACGGAAGAAGAAAAATTATAAAAGGAATAACCTAACCAAGAGCATGTCAGGACATGTCTAAGGAGGGTTTCGTAACTATAAACGCGTAATAGCCAATAGGTATTTATTTAAATTACTTCAAAAGTTATTGTCCGATTAGTTCAAATATTTTTCCGAAAGAATAAGTAACGACCACTGTGGCGCAGTGGTGAGCGCGTTTGTACTCAAGCCGGAGGTCGCGGGTTCGAATCCCGCCAGGGAACAAAAAAGTCTTATTATTTAGTATGATGCAAAGGGTGGGCAGGGCTTGGGGGGGGGGGGGGACTTGTAAACCACTTCGGATGCCAGTTACTCCAAATTGTTGACTTTGTAAAAAAGTAATGTATGAAACCTTGCCTTTATTTTAAAAGACGTATTCAACGATACCCCTCACATTAATGGCTAACAATAAAAAAATATTTTTCATCCCCACTACACATGTATGACGCCCCTGAAATATAAAATAAGTATTTTATGATGCCAAAAGTGACATTTAAGTTACATATTACATAACTGTTCCAAATTTCATCAATTTATATTCATAACTAGCTGTTGCCCGCGGTTCCGCTCGCGTAAATAGCGTATCCCACTTTTTCAGAATAAAAAATTGCCTATGTTCTAATCCAGAGCTTAAACTACTACCGTATCAAATTTCATCGAAATCCATTCAGTAGTTTTTCGTGAAAGAGTTACAAACATCCATCCATTCTCACAAACATTCACATTTGTAATATTAGTAGGATAACAGAAGCTGAAACAATGGACATACAGACAGACGGAGACGGACGGACGGACACAGTTTTATAAGGTTTCCTCGAGTATTACGAAACCCTATTATGTACATAGAATAATATAGAATTAAAAAAAATCGTCTGACTGGGATTCGAACCCGCGATCAATTTGCCATTAACGCAAAAGTCTGTCGCCTAGTAGCTGAAATACTGAAAGCCGTTTCCGAGAATCTCAATTCATATTTACAAGATTTGCTTGTTTGAAGTACTATCAGATAATGAAAATTTGTATTGTAATTTGTATTACGTACCTACGTTGCAATATATTAAAGTTATATTATTACTAGCTGACCCGACAAACGTTGTTGCCTTATTAAAAGTTAAAAACACTATAATTGATCAGTTATCGAGCGGGATGAAAAATGATTAAATTACTAAAATGGCTAAAAAAAAATGGTGATAAAAAAGTAAAAATTTAGGATTGTATGTATTTTTAATTACCACATTATAAAAAAATAAAAACAAAAGATTTCGTCCAAAAATTAAAAAAAAAAATTAAGGGTGAACAATTACTAAAATGGCTAAAAAAAAATGGTGATAAAAAAGTAAAAATTTAGGATTGTATGTATTTTTAATTACCACATTATAAAAAAATAAAAACAAAAGATTTCGTCCAAAAATTAAAAAAAAAAAATTAAGGGTGAACAACCCTTATCACTTAGGGGTATGGAAAATAGATAGTAGCCGATTCTCAGACCTACTGAATATTAATTTCGGAGGAGTACTAACATTGAGACTTGGAAATTTTATATATTAGAAGATAGATAGATTGTTCCAGTGTAATATTACGGAAATACCGTGATATTATTGTTTAATATGATAAAAGGGAGCAAACGTGATACGCCTGATGAAAAGCGACTACTGTTGCCCAAGAATACGTCTTGTACTCTCGTATGTACGTACTATACGTACTCTTGTGAGCAGGCTTATGTAGCATTCTCTAGTGACCAATTCGCAAGGCGTTCACCTAGTTAAATATTCACTTCAGTTGTATTAAAACACAAGAGTCAGCTGTAGTCGAATATAATCGACTAAGAGCCAAGTATCGCCCTAATCTGCCACTTATTGTAAATAGTAAGCCAACAAAGAAAAACCAAACCAAGAGCATGACAGGACATATCTAAGAAGGGTTCCGTAACTATAAACGCGTAATATCCTTTTTTTTTAATTACTCCTAAAGTAACTGTCCGATTTGGTTCACAATAATTTTCCTAAAGAGTTTTTAGCAAGTTTCTATCTTATATAGTTTAAAAATGCTAGGGGGGGGGGACCACCTTACAAACTACTTTGGAGGCCGATTACTCGAAAATGGTCAATTTTATAAAAAAGTAACGTATGAAACCTTGCCTTTATTCTTTATTTTAAAAGACCTATTTTACGATACCCCACACGATGGGGTAGAGTGAAAAAATATTTTTCATCCCCACTTCACATGTATGGAGAGCCACCCTTAAAATATAAAATTATTATTTTTTTATGATCCCAAAACCGTGATCTATACACAATCTATAACTGCACCAAATTTCATTAATTTATATTCATAATTACAGGAGCTAGAGGCGCGGACAGACAGACAGACAGACAGACAGATGGACAGAGCGAAACTATAAGGGTTCCTTAAGTACTACGGAACCCTAAAAAAGGCAAAGGGAGAGTGGGCAGAAAAAAAGCGTCTCTGTTGTGAAAGAAATACACCCAAAAAAAAAAAAAAAAAGAAAATAACAATTCTGTTATAACAACTTACAAAAAGAAGTGAAATCCCACCAAAAACATTTTCATGTAAAAAAATTATGCCAAGACGATACCATATGACTAGCACTGTCAAAAAGTTATGAAATCTCATGTAAAACCAAGCTTCTTACCCTACACGCCTTAACTCTGCAAGCGTAACTTCACAAACTCTACACCTTAGTCATTTTATTATACGCTTGCAGAGTTAAGGCGTGTAGGGTAAGAAGCTTGGTTTTACATGAGATTTCATAACTTTTTGACAGTGCTAGTCATATGGTATCGTCTTGGCATAATTTTTTTACATGAAAATGTTTTTGGTGGGATACAGTATTCTCCGAGCGAAGTAACTACTCTTTGAAATACCTACTGTAGGGCCTATCAGGGATGTTGCGAATATTCGCATCGGTTTAGACATCCGCATCTGCTTCCGCATCCGTATAATACGATGCGGAGCTGATGCGGATGCGGATTTGCAGCAGGTCGCGACGAGAAAGAAAGAGACGAGGCCCGGCGAGGACCGCATGTGCTGATTGACCAATAGAAAAGCAATAATTTTGTTTTGGACTTCGCTGAATCGGTGACGGTAACGCGCCTCGCTATTGTTTTGTCGTGACAATATCTGACGCGCACGTTTTTTTTTTTTTGCTTTTTATTAAGAAATATAATCGCATACTAAGTAGCTGTATTATTTACGTAAGTACGTAATAGTACGCATGTAATGTACTACATAAACATATAAGTAAAGTGAGTGCTGCTTTTTTAATTCAAATTGACTTTTGTTAACCTATGGACAAGTGAACTATGCCACCACATACGCAAAGTGAAATTTGGACCTATTTCAAACCTGTTGAAAATGACCGGAATAAGTCTCAATGTAAAGTATGTGGTAAAACATATTCTCGAAAGGGTCGAACTACATCGACGCTAAAAATCATGTAAAATCAATGCACTCTGAAGAGTTTGTTTGAAAAATCTTATAACGAAATGCAGCTACAGAAAGTGAAAACCGATGCCGGTAAGTTGTTGCAAAATTATTAATTTAATTAAGTCCTTACTTACTTATTTATATTTATATATAATAACATTGTGATATTATAGTCGTTTTTGGTAATTATCTTATTGACAATTATTAAATAAAGAAAGAATTAATATTCCTTTGTTTTTTACCCTACCAAACCAACACTTAAGTTTTTTGTTCAGATCCGCATCCGCATCCACATCCGCGGATGTGCGCCTCTTAAAATCCGCATCCGCATTCGCATCCGCGGATGTGAAAAAAAATGCATCCGCAACATCCCTGGTGCCTATGACAGTTGGTTTTTTAAATTTCGTTTGGTTGCCCAAGCACATACGGCATTCTCACAACACAGTCAGCCTAGTCCAGAGGTATGACTGGTCAATACGTCTGGGGCCAACCATGTGGGTTTCCTCACGATGTTTTCCTTCACCGTTAAAGCATCCGTATAATGTACTTGAGATCTGAACGTAATAATGCAATACAAAATTAAAAATTTTAACTAACCCCCGAATTTTCAAGCGAGTGAGCTGATGATGATGAATTACAGCTAAAAGCCATGGATATAGTACCTAGTGTATATAGTACCTAGTGTATATAGTACCTAGTGTATATAGTACCTAGTGTATATAGTACCTAGTGTATATATAGTACCATGGATATAGTTGTTATACTAGGTCTATTCTAAGAACACACTCGATCATGCCAACATTCGGACAAAAACAACCGCATCTTAATCGGAAATTTAGTTTAGGAGCTACGATGCCACAGACAGGCAGACACACAGACGGACACGTCAAACTTATAACACCCCTCTATTTGAACCCCGGGGGAACAGAGCACGCTTGATGCCTGAGTGTTAAAACTTTAATTTTATTTCGTACTCCATAGACATGACTGACGTGATATTTAAACAATAATTGGGTTGCCCAATTCATAAAATCACTAAGTCCGAAAAGTGACTTTTGAGATAATCGCATTTTACTGTTTTGGTCGCATGTTGAAATACGCAATGCGAAGGTGGAAAAAAATGAAAAAATACACGTTATAAGTAGTATAAAATCTCGTATATACCTACTTTTATTTAAAAAAACAAACAAAATAATATTTTTTTTATGAACATAGTAATAAAATATCAAACACTTTGGACTTAGCATGTAACTCTTGGACTTAGTTGTTTTTAAGTAATAAATGATGGACTTAGACATTTTATTGCAGTAGCTAGAACTAAACTCTAAGAAAAAATAGCCGTCATTCTACTTTGTCTGTAGAATCAGGTTCTACGGTATTAAGGTCACAATCATTATTATATAAATCTTCATAAAAATATCTTTTTGACTCTGGAACAGATTCCAACAACCGCTGTATATCTTGCAACTAAGCGGCTTTTAAATTCAAGGGTGCATTATAGCAGTCTTCAGGTACTTTATCCATTCGTATGCTGTACCCGACTTTATATAATGAAAACGGTCTCATATTCTGATCCTTCATGGACATAGAAAACTGCTCATGTGCTAAAAGTGTAATTTTTATGTGCTAATACACGCTTTGAGCACATTTTTCTAGGCGTCATTCCGAATCCAATGAGCTATCACACATAATTTTAAGAGTAGTACCTCTATTTTAGATCATTTTTAGCTTGTCAACTAGACTGCTATTTTCTCAAATTTTCCTTTAGCGCACAGTTGATCCAAGTAGGTAAATAAATACCGATTTTCATTTTGACTAAATGCATTGTCACAATAAAGATCTATCTCATATTGACCCAGTATCATTGCAAAAAATAACGTGGACTTAATGATTTATTGGACTTAGGGATTTTATGATCTGAATTTGATTATTTTTATTATTTTCTTACTTTTGAAAACGGCACTTAGATATTAAACTGAAAATATTTAAATATACCTACCATTCGAAAGAGAATGAAAAAACAAATCAGATAATGTTGCTAACTCAAAACCTCAAAAAATGGACTTTGTGTGATTTTATGAATTGGGCCATCCAATTAAGTAACGAATAATTTGATTTTGTTCTCATTACAATATAACAACAATGTTATAAAAAAGAAGGAAACAAATTACCTTGCACATCGCGTGTAATATAAAACACGTAATAAAAAATTTAGTACTTAGTTGCTTTGTGTTGTTTAAGATAGGAGTGCGGGGTCAGTGATAATATTATTATCTTAGAGCCGACTGTCAATACTAGTTGCTTAGATTGAAGATGTATTAGAATATTTGGAAGATTCCATTTAAAATAATTTCAAATCCATTTTTATATTCGTTTCTGAATAATAAAGTAGACCACGCGAACATTTGTTGTCATAATTTTATTATTATACTAAGAAATAAGAATATCAAATATGTATTTAATACTAGTAACATTGGCTTTCATGGTTTATTTGTATTACAATGAAAAGTTTAAAAGTCGGCGTGATTACCGTTTGATTAAGGAATTTCCGTCTTTGGGAGTGGAGGTGCCTGTGATTGGTTCAGCGTGGAAGTTTTTGGGTGACTCAGAAGGTAATTTTTGACTACCAATTCTTTGTGTATAGTTATGATAATTTTCATCGGTTTCGTGTTAATTAGTTTACAAATTTTCGACGTTGAGTTAGTAATCTATACTTGTTACATACTAATATTATAAAGGTTTGTTTATTTGTTTGCATTGAATAGGCTCCGAAACTACTGGACCAATTTTAACGAAATTTGATACAGATATTGATTAGACTACAGCGAAGGACATAGGCTGTTTTTTTATCACGGAATTAAATGTACGGTACCCGCGAGTTTTCTTTTAGCGCACACGAAGTCGCGGGCACATACAAATTTACTTAAATGACAACTTTCACCGAACTTCTATAAACGCGCTTAGCGCTAAGCCCGGATTCGATTCCTCTCTCTCATTTAATGTTAAAACGGGGCAGACAGATCGAAAAGCGTAGTTCAGCGTTAAACGTTCTTTTGTTGCGTTGATGAAATTAGGGCTCTTAGAAACTTCTTCTTCTTCTTAACGACTCCAACATTTTAAATAAGTTAATGTTTTTTAAATGTACTCTTTTAGCCTAAGCCTATTAATTTTATTAATTAAAAAAAATCATATTGTAATGGTGAAGTATTATTTTAGATTTATCTATGTGTCTTTTCTACTTTATTACATTTTATTATTAATTTAACAGCACTTATGACGGCAGTGGCTGGTTTCTTCGTCAAGGCATTGAAACTTGGTGGAGTTGCAAGAGTTTATTTGTTTACCACATATTACATAGGTTTGTGTATTATCTATATATTATGCTTGCTGTTTTTTACACAACGCTGAAATTCCAAAACATATTGTATCTTGAATCTTCAAGACTGAGGAGTTCTGTTCAGTGGTTCTGGATCAAATGTACCTTGGCAAAAAACTTAATTGTTGGGAGCACATGGCATGATTACTTCAAAAAAAGTTGAAATCACTATTATTGGTATCCATATAAATTTCTAGGAGTTCCCTCGATTTCTCATGGAATCCATCATCAGGGGGGCAATTCTGCTAAATAAAACCTGCATTAATACAATTACAATCAAGTCCCGACACGCTTACACTCTCAAAAGGTGTTTTTATGAACGTTAAACCAACATGAAACGCGCTCTGATTGGTCGAAACGTCATAAAATCCGTTCATTGTAATATTTCGCTACACTTTCAATCCGAACAAAGTAAAATTGACTCTTTAAATTGTCTACTTTAAATACGAGAATAGAGGTTCAGGTCTCTCATTTGGTGAAAACGGAGCTAACTTAGAAGTAATCCCTTTACAACAAAAAAATAATTATCAAAATTGGACAACACTGTAAAAAGTTATGCGTGGTCCTGGTCATACATAAAAAAATATACGCGTCGATTTGAGAAAAATAAAAAATAAAAATCTGCTTAAATAATCCATTTAATTAAGTAGGTACACCTTATTTCTCAAGCTGTTTCAAATTAAGTACACCAAAATCTTACCTGCATGGTAAGATTTTGGTGTACTTACATGCAAGCGTTGTGTTGCGTTAGTTATTTTGTACTGAACGTAGTATTTGTAAAAAAGTAGAAAAAATTTAACTTCCAAAAAAGAATTTTATTATACCTTTGTTGTTTACCACAAGAAGAAAATAAATATTTATATATATTACTCGTATTACGTATTTTTGCATTTTATTTTTTTTCCGCTTAAAATTAGGTTCTTACATAATATGAAATTGGCGTTTTGTCGTTCTGGTCACTTTGATCTCAAATATATCTTTTTTTTTTTTTTTTATGAAATAAGGGGGCAAACGAGCAAACGGGTCACCAGATGGAAAGCAACTTCCGTCGCCCATGGACACTCGCAGCATCAGAAGAGCTGCAAGTGCGTTGCCGGCCTTTTAAGAGGGAATAGGGTAATAGGGGAGGGTAGGGAAGGGAATAGGGTAGGGGATTGGGCCTCCGGTAAACTCACTCACTCGGCGAAACACAGCGCAAACGCTGTTTCACGCCGGTTTTCTGTGAGCCCGTGGTATTTCTCCGGTCGAGCCGGCCCATTCGTGCCGAAGCATGGCTCTACAACGTAACAATATCTTCTTTGGTTAGGAATTCCAATTTAAAATTTTTACCGCTTTTTACTCATGCATTTGTGTTCTGAAAACCGTAATTCATTTGTTTTTTCCTCTTTTGGTTTTTTCTTTGCATCACTCTGTTTACAAAATAGAAAACTTGAAAATATATCGTATTATTTTCGAGTACGAATTCCACCGTGGCACCAGTGCTGCATAAACGGCTCGAAGGATTAATGATGTGTATGGCAGCTGTGTCGAAAAAGAAAACAGAGTGCGTTTTTGGTTCCAACGTTTTCGTTCTGGAAATTTCGACCTGCAAAAGAAGCCCCGTGGACGGCCGGAGACCAAAGTTGATAATGAAGAATAGAAGGCTATTGTGGAAGCGGATCCATCGCAAACCACGTCCGAGTTAGCTGCAGGCTGCGGTGTTAGTGATAAAACTATTTAAATCCCAAGTGGATTGGGAAGGTAGCAAATTGGGCAGGTGAAAAAGCTTGAAAGGTGGGTACCTCGTGAATTGAGTGCAGCAAACCGACAAATGTGCGTCGACTGCTGCGTTACATTACTCAAAAAAAAACTGGCACAATAATGAAGGGATTTTAAATCTATCATTATCTGTGATAAAAATTGGATCCAATACGATAATCGGAAAAGCTCATCGCAATGGCTGAACCCTGGCGAATTAGCTAAATGCCCCAAGCGAAAATTAACTCAAAAAAAAGTTACTTGTGAGCGTTTGGTGGACTAGTGCCGGTGTCGTTCACTACAGCTTTGGTAAATCTGACCAGACGATTACGGCAGATGTCTATTGCCAGCAACTGCAAATATTGATGGAAAAGCTAGCTGCTAAACAACCGAGGTTGGACATTCGCTCCAGACCACTGCTGCTTCAGGACAACGCTAGACTACACACTACACAACAGACGGCTACGAAATTAGAGGAATTTCAATTTAAATGTGCTATCTACAGACACACGAATTTGGTACGGAGCGTACAGCGAACCATAATATCCGGAGACCAAATTCGGTGTCGCTACACACGCACGAATTCAACGCAGTGAAGCGAAACGCTCGACACTCGTGTGTTCGATTTTATGCTCTATTACATTAGCACAGAGTTCTATTTACAGTGCGGTTTTTAAACGACGACGATGATTCCCGCAATTCATTGATAACGGGCAGTGATACCAACACTTTAAAAAATATTTCTCCCCAAATTTTACCCCTGATTACTTATACCATTGACAGGTCTAAGAGGTAATAAGCTAGAAAGAAAGGTTATGTGTTACTTACGCGTGAATACCATAAAACTAACTTGTCTTAATCTGATTTCACTCCCAATACATTTTCATATCCCTGGCTATATACACACATTAAAATATTTTTTATTATTACATACAAATTGATTCATAAGGAGTAAACTCTAAACATCCTGTCCTCTAGTAAACCCCGTAGATATTTTCCCTAATTTTGGGGGGTACATCCCTAAGTTGGCAACACTGATACTGTTGTACGGCCAAACCGCCGGACTGCTCTACACACGCACGAATATGGTACGGAGCGTACCAGATCCGCTGTACGCTCCGTACCAAATTCGTGTGTCTGTAGACACCATAAGATATCCACCGTACTCTCCGGCCCTCGCTCCAACAGATTGTCATTTTTCTTTCGAAATTTGAATAACTCCTTGCAAGGGAATAAATTCAACTCTGATGGGTCCAAAGCGCCTTCAAAGATTTTATTGATTCCTGTCCGAATATTTTTTTAGTAAAGGAATCAATGAACTACCTATGACATGGCAAAAGCTGTGCATATACATATATAGCAATGGTAGATAATATATACTTTGATTAAATAAATTGAAAATCAACTTTATGTTCCTCCTTTAAAAAACGCCAATTTCATATTATGTAATGACCTTATCTAATTTGGTTGGTTGTTACTTGGTGGTTGGTTGTCACTTATCATCTTACTTACTATTATAAATGTGAAAGTTTTTGAGGATGGATTATGGATGGATGGATGGATGGATGTTTGTTCCTCTTTCACGCAAAAACTACTGAACAGATTTAATGACATTTGGTATGATAGTAGGTTAGGTTCTGTATTAAAACATTGGCCCCCAAAAAGTACAGTGTATCTGTGGATGACTTTATTTTCGCGACCGGAGCCGGGGGGAAAAACTAGTATTTTATAGGTACGTTCAGTTTTTTAGTTTATTTGTTTGGATGGAATGTTTTATTTCAGTAAAAACAAACTCCAGTAGATTTAGACCCAGTAGGTTTTAGGTGTTGATGGTAGGTGAAGGTTGTAAGTGTAGACCGTAGTAGGTGTAGTTTTTGGTTTTTAAATTGTATGTGATAGACTGTACTAGTGGTAGGTGTAGATGTTAGTGTATGTAGGTGTAGGTGTAGTTATTTATTCCAGTTCATATTTAAAACAGAACAACGTGTGTTGGGCTAACTAGTTGTTTATTATATTGTTACGTGTTGGGTCGAGGGATTTGGAGAGAAAGCCTGCTGACTCTTTTGAAGACTTTATTCACTAGCACTTAGTCTAACACAAAGCACTAGGTCTAACACTAAACACTAAGTCCAAACACTAAGCACTAAGTCCAAACACTAAGCACTAACGGTGTCCTTAAGTCGTAGCCAAGTCGTGGGTATCACTCCTGGTATCATCACATCACTAGTATTCACATCGTTATCGCCCGTTTCGCTGTTCAAATCGAACTCCCGATCACTAGTTTTCGCTTGTATCGCCCGTATCGCTTCGACGGAAGCTCAAAAAGAACTCGACTCGCTCGCATTCTTCCGACGTATTTATACCGGTCGATACGAGTCCCAGACGACTCCAGAAGGTTCCCGAGTCGCGTGACCGTGTTAGATTTGTTCTGGAACGTTTGCACAGTAGCGCCATCTAGTACTGAGTAGGGGGCCCCACGCTGTCCCTGTTCACACCAAGTGGTGTCATTGGTTGACGCTAGATGGCACTTTTGTGTGTTCGTAACACTACTCCCCTCTTAGAGATGCTCGTCCCGAGCATCGTTGCCACTGCCATGGTACCGCGCTAGACGATCTATGTGCACCACTTTGAATGACCCTCTTGACACCCAGATGACCTTCTGATACGCCATCATGCATTTCACGGAGAACATCTGGCACTCTCGTTCTTGGGACGATTATCTAAAGATGGAACTCTCTGCCGTTATTTCTGGTAGGGTATTCCGTTTATCAGACTGTCCCATTGCGCCCAGTACGCCTTAGTGATAGCGCCAGTGGGTGCAACCTCACTCCAGATTAGTTTTACGTCACCCCGTTTCTTGCACGTGACGATGTGTCGAAGGTCGTCATCTCTGTCTTGAGCCTGCCTCATAGCATCATTCCTCCCAGAGACCCAAAGGACTTGAGCAGGCGGGGCCCGGTGGGCGGGGCCAGTGGGCGGGGCTTGGCCCACAGTGGGCGGAGCCTGAGGGGCGTGGTCAGTGGGCGGGGCATAGTAGGCGGGGCCAGTGGGCGGAGCTTGGTCCCCAGTGGGTGTGGCCTCCGCCAAGGGTCGCTCCTCTCCGCCAGGGGTCGCATCTCTCCGCCAGGGGGCCGCACCTCTCCGCCAGGGGGCCGCACCTCTCCGCCAGGGGTGGCTCCTCTCGGCCAGGGGTCGCTCCTCTCGGCCAGGGGCCGCACGTCTCAGCCAGGGGCCGCACCTCTCGGCCAGGGGCCGCACCTCTCGGCCAGGGGTCGCACCTCTCGGCCAGGGGTCGCACCTCTCGGCCAGGGGTCGCACCTCTCGGCCAGGGGTCGCACGTCTCCGCCGCCAGGGGTCGCACGTCTCCGCCGCCAGGGGTCGCACGTCTCCGCCGCCAGGGGTCGCACGTCTCCGCCGCCAGGGGTCGCACGTCTCCGCCGCCAGGGGTCGCACGTCTCCGCCGCCAGGGGTCGCACGTCTCCGCCGCCAGGGGTCGCAGTCTTCCGCCGAGGGTCGCACCTCTCCGCCAGGGGTCGCACTTCTCCGTCAGGGGTCGCACTTCTCCGCCAGGGGTCGCATTTCTCCGCCAGGGGTCGCACTTCTCCGCCAGGGGTCGCACCTTTCCGCCAGGGGTCGCTCTCCACCGCCAGGGGTCGCTCTCCACCGCCAGAGGTCGCTCTCCACCGCCAGGGGTCGCTCTCCACCGCCAGGGGTCGCTCTCCACCGCCAGGGGTCGCTCTCCACCGCCCGGGGTCGCTCTCCACCGCCCGGGGTCGCTCTCCACCGCCCGGGGTCGCACCTCTCCGCCCGGGGTCGCACCTCTCCGCCCGGGGGTCGCACCTCTCCGCCCGGGGGTCGCATCTCTCCGCCCGGGGTCGCACCTCTCCGCCCGGGGGTCGCACCTCTCCGCCCGGGGGTCGCACCTCTCCGCCCGGGGGTCGCACCTCTCCGCCCGGGGGTCGCACCTCTCCGCCCGGGGGTCGCACCTCTCCGCCCGGGGGTAGCACCTCTCCGCCCGGGGGTCGCACCTCTCCGCCCGGGGGTCGCCCCTCTCCGCCCGGGGGTCGCACCTCTCCGCCCGGGGGTCGCACCTCTCCGCCCGGGGGTCGCACCTCTTCGCCCGGGGGTCGCACCTCTCCGCCCGGGGGTCGCTCCTCCGCCCGGGGGTCGCTCCTCCACCCGGGGGTCGCTCCTCCGCCCGGGGGTCGCTCCTCCGCCCGGGCGTCGCTCCTTCGCCCGAGGGTCGCTCCTCCACCCGGGGGTCGCTCCTCCACCCGGGGGCTGCTCCTCCCGCCGCACTTCTTGAAATCTTCTCTCAGAGTCAATGGCATCTCCAAATCTCACTTCCGACACCAGTTGTTACGTGTTAGGTCGTAGGATTTGGAGACAAAGCCTGCTGACTCTTTTGAAGACTTTATTCACTAGCACTTAGTCTAACACAAAGCACTAGGTCTAACACTAAACACTAAGTCCAAACACTAAGCACTAAGTCCAAACACTAAGCACTAACGGTGTCCTTAAGTCGTAGCCAAGTCGTGGGTATCACTCCTGGTATCATCACATCACTAGTATTCACATCGTTATCGCCCGTTTCGCTGTTCAAATCGAACTCCCGATCACTAGTTTTCGCTTGTATCGCCCGTATCGCTTCGACGGAAGCTCAAAAAGAACTCGACTCGCTCGCATTCTTCCGACGTATTTATACCGGTCGATACGAGTCCCAGACGACTCCAGAAGGTTCCTGAGTCGCGTGACCGTGTTAGATTTATTCTGGAACGTTTGCACAGTAGCGCCATCTAGTACTGAGTAGGGGGCCCCACGCTGTCCCTGTTCACACCAAGTGGTGTCATTGGTTGACGCTAGATGGCACTTTTGTGTGTTCGTAACAATATCATAATTATAAATTATTGTGCAAAATTATTTTCTTAGTTTTTTGCGAGTCGCAGTTTTTACCCGACTGCACCAGAAGGAGGGTTATGTTTTTTGAGAGTAAGTAATGTACTTATGTATTTATTAATGATTCTTATTTAACCGATTTCCAGTGTTATGTGATGCTCAAGATACAGCATTTGCTCTGAAGACAAGCTTAGAGAAGGACTATCTGTATAAATTTCTTAGAACTTTCAGTGGGAATGGAAGCGCTTTTATTTCTGGTGAGTACAGTAATTTTATAGGGACGGAATTAATTTTATAGATAGGAATTAATAATTTTTAATTTTATTTTTTACTTAGTATTAGGACTTATTACCTATAATATTAGTAGTGTAAGCACACTTATTAGTTTTAAAGATTTTTGTCGTGTGAAAAATACGTATTTAGCAGCCTATATTATTTATAATGATATTTCGGATAATATAATGTATGTTATTGAACATATAATGCGAGAAAAGTAGTGCTCCTGTAAAATGTAGATTTCAATTAAAATATCTAAACTTATGCCTTTTCATCCGTTATTAGCAGGCCCATCGCTAGCTGTTTCGTCGCCCGCGTGCAATGCCGATTATGCCGCCCTATTACTATGAGTTTTGTAAAAAAAAGGCGATGAGTCGCTCGATTTGCCGCCCCCTGGGCGTGCCGCCCTCGTGCGGTGCACGCTTTGCACGCCCGCTTACGGCGGCCCTGGTTATTAGATGTTTTATACAGTATTCTCCGAGTGACTAACCATTTGAAATACGCTAGTGCCTGGGACAGTTAGTTTTAAGTGCCGTATGGTTGCCCAAGCACATACGGAATTCTCACAAGATAGTCAGCTTAGTCCAGAGGAATGACTGGTCAATACGTCTGGGGCCAACGGTTGCGGGTTTCCTCACGATGTTTTCCTTCACCGTTAAAGGGTCCGTATAGTATATAAAAAGATCGGAAAGTCTCAATGGTACACGCCACAACCTGGGAATCGAACCTGCACTCAGACGAATGCGAATCAAACGGTCTACCCACTAGGCCACGGAGCTATAGCCAAAAGATCTAACTGATTTGTATTTAAGGTCCAATATCAAAAGAACGGAGAGTTGTGTTGGTGCCGTCGTTTCATCCGAAACTCTTGTTCAGTTTCGTCGACATCTTTAGGGAAGAAAGTGAGAAGTTGACTGACACGTTGGCATGTCACGCCGGCAAAGGACCATTTTCTGTCGAAATCTACTTGCACAATTATATCTTTAGGTCTGTCCTCAGTAAGTATTTTCAAATATTTTTCCTTATTCCACTCTAGCTTAATTAATTCAATCTTTAAAGGTTCTTAGTACTTTCTGTTCTTCTATTTTAAATGTGAAATTGCGAGTTTGTGAGGATGAATGGATGTTTGTTACTTTTTCACGTAAAGAGTGCTGAATGGATTTCGATGTAATTTAACATTAAAACATAGGCTACTCTTAATCCCGAAAAAGTATAGTACCCACTCGTATTCCCGTGCAGTATTAGGTATTATGTACGCGGACCAATGCCAGTCATATCATACTTTAACGACCTCTGTGGCTCAGTGGTTCAGCGCGTCGCGTCGGTGCTCAAGTCGGGGGTCGCGGCGATTTGGTACAGATGTAGAGTAGACCACGGGGAAGGACATAGGCTATTATTTATCGCGGAAAAATGTACGGTTTCTGCGACATAGCTTTTTGCACGCACAAAGTCGCGGACAACATCTCGTAGTAAATCTTTGCACCATATTCCCACATAAATAAAACTAGTTGTGATTTTGCATGTTATTGCTAATATTGAAAGATCCAATACTGTTTTTTAATTTTACTTTGAAAGAAAAAAAGACGCGTTTGGTTTTAAGTTAAAGGTAAAAAGGTAGCCATTCGAACTGAGCGATTCAGTGCCGCGGCGTCACTGACGCTCAGTTCGAAAGGCTACCTTTAAAGGTAGCCTTTCGAACTGAGCGTTAATGTTTTCATTTTTGTTTTAGTACATAAAGAAGACTAAGAAATTGTTAAGATAAAAGTAGTATTTTGTGTAAATCGTTATAAATGGATATTTTTGTTATTTTTTTTAATAAAACTGATTTCTCTGATTTGCAAGATATCTTTTAATAGTTTTATAAGAAAAAATCGAATAAATAAAAGTGGTGGTTAAATAATATATGTATAGTATATAAGTATTAAATATACATTCCGTTGTCTGGTACCTGTAACACAAGTTCTTCGGATACTTAGCACGGGGCTAGATTAACGTGGTGTGAAGCGTCCATAGATATTATTATTAGGTTCCCTATTTTTTCGCATAAAATCATATGTCATAATTTTACTTGGCATAATTTCATTTGACCTAATAGTAGTTTCGCATAATATTCATTTGTCATAACTCTCTTAGCATAATTTTTTTTCGCATAGTTACTAAAAGCATAATAATTGTTAGGCATACTTATTGTAAGGCATATATTTTTTTACGCATAATATTCATTAAGAATAATATTTTTATGCATAATATTAAAAAGCATAAATATATTTACGCATAATGATATTAAACATAATATTATATTTACGCATACATCTTTGTAGCATTTTTTTCACATACTAATGAATGATAAATTCTACTGGGTGTGCGAGTTAAGACGAAATAACAATTATAATTGTAATTTTCGACTGATTACGAAATTAAACACGAACTGATATCTAAGAACATGCCGAGCTAATTATTTTAAACATGTTAGCGGCTAACGGGTGGCCCGAGGGCCACCCCGCCGCAACTTAACCTACTGTTACACATGTTACACTAGGTATATGAGTGTAATACATGCTTTTAATGTTTTATAAATATGCGTTTAATTACCTTAACCGTGTTTTCATTATGTCGTTCCATTTTATGCATATTTGTGCCTTGTGACAGAATGCCTTGAATTTATTATATTATGACAAAAAAATATGCCTAACGAGTTTATGCCGAAAAACAATAATGCCAAAGTATTATTATGACAAGAAAAATTATGCCTTACGAGTTATGCCTCATTAAATTAGGATAAACAATATTAGTCTAAATGATATTTATGCCTAATGATGTAGTATGCCAAGAAACTATTATGCCAAAGTATTATTATGCGTAGTAAAATTATGCCAAGTGAGGTATGCCAAATGAAATTACGACAAATAAAATTATGCGAAAGAAGAGGATCCCTTATTATTATCATACGACATTATTTAACAGGAACGGGAGTAGACATATCGGACAATGAAATTTACTGCGAAGAGTTCTGCGATGCCGTAAGACGTTGGGAGATGATTGCTAAGGACAGGATGGTCACCATTTGGAAGCATCCTGATTTCTTGTACAGATGTCATCCGCAATACGCAGAAGGAAGAAGAATATTGAAAACTGCACATCAGTATGCTCAGAAGGTAATTTTTCTGTTACCTAAAACCCTCTTTTTAATAATACATCTATACCTAATACTAAATTGATTAGATAATAATAAGTATGCTTAATGTGAAAGTAAATTCCAACAACGAAAATTACACTTTTTTTTAATTATAAGCAGGCATTCAAGGCAAGACGCCTCAAAATATTTAAACAAGGAAAGCGACCGCAACGACAGTTGTGGTGAATGTAGTTGAAGTCCGTGTTTACACAATCACTAGTATGTGTGCACATGAGACAATGGCGCTGTTAAGTGGTTTTCATCTTATCTTTGCAGGCTTACCATGGCGATCCATAGAAATACATTTAATGAAGAAATATTCTATCCAAAACAGTTCGTTGCAAAATAGTTCTTAATCCATGATAACAAGTTCGTCAATAGAAGTCAACATTTCTAAACCGCCATATTTTTAAAATGGTTGCCGGGAAATCTTCTGTCAAAAACGAACAAATATTCAAGTACCTACCTATATGACTCAACGTAAAGAAACTTTTTGTCTAGGACCGCCATGATGTGGAGTGGTTGACATTATTGTGGGACTTTTTGACATTAAATTAACCCTTGGCATGCCTGGTCGTAAATAATTACACGCCATGCCTGGTGGGTCTGTCAGACCCAGATTTCCAAATTGATTTTTTTAATGTAAATTGTATTAAGTATGTAAATTGATTTAATGTATTAAAAAGGATGCTTAAAAGGAAAACAAGCTATAATAAATCAAATCATATTAGGAATTAACCAACTTTATATATATTTTTTAAATTATACAACAATCATATTTTGAAACAGAATTTAGATATTATAACTTTGGTAACATAATAATAAGTATTAAAAATAAAGAGATCTTTATCAGATTTCCATAAAGTGTAAGGCACTTATATATACTTAAACGTAGCAAAAAAAATAGTAGTGTGCATCACTTGCATTATTATCTTCTAGAGCTTTAGTTTGATAGCACTTTGCATATTGAAAAATTGAATGGTCAAGACAAATATGTATGTAATCGATTGTACTGTCGGTTCTTGGTGGAAATTCATGTTGAACACTAATAAAACACAATTTTTCTCTGTACAAGAAATCAGGATGTTTCGAAATAATCAGGTGTAGCTAACTTTTTAAAATTAGCTACACCTGATGATGATTTAATTCGAAACCGGTCGTGTTATTTATTAAAATTTATATATAAAATATAAAAATTGTGTTTTATTAGTGTTCAAGACAAATATGGCTAGTACAAGTCTCACAAATAGTAGGGTTTTGCGGTCTTATCATAATGTTCCACCTCAGAATCAGATTCTTCATAATTTTCTAGAGCAATGTCAAAGTCTCTCCACTTGAGTTAAATACAATTTCATCCACCTCATTCAACTCTTGGAATAAAAATCTGGCTATGTCCTCGTCTGGCAAACGTTTATTCATGTTGAATCTGAAATATGTAAAAACTACAACCTTACACACAAACACCAATTATCATAAGAAAAAAAAGAAATTAATACTTACATAATAATATCACGTCGTATGCCTGGTGGGGTCTATGGGACCCGCGCGCACTTTACGCACGTTTTTCTACGCTCTCCGCGGTTAGTAACAGTAAGCTACTGAGAACGGTGAGGTGCGCAATTCAAAGTTGAAGGAACTACAACGGACCACACGTTGGCGTGGGTCTGACAGACCCTACCAGGCAGGGTTAAGGAAACGTTTCTACTTTAGCTGTCAAAAGTGGCCATTTTGTGAGCTCATGCTCGGGAAGAAAAGAAATGTTATTTCTCGACATATACTCGATATACATCGACCTTGCTACCTTATAATAAGACCTATTTTGCTCCGAACGGTATTAATGTTTCTTCAATCTGTCATATTTTCTTTTCTTCGGTGTTTCTACTATGCGCATGCTAAGCCTGCTGGTTGAGTGGCACCTTGTTCGATAGTACCTATATAGAACACAGTATTTTAGTAAAACTACGTTTTACAGATATTACGTCGACGAGAGGAAGAACTGAAAAGTTACAGCCATTCTAATTCAAATCCAGGTATTATTATTCATGTAATTATTACCTGTATTATATAAAATACTAGCTGACCCGGCAACGTTGTTTTGCCTTATAAATTATAAGGGTGAACAACCCTTATCACTTAGGGGTATGGAAAATAGATAGTAGCCGATTCTCAGACCTACTGAATACGCATATAAAATTTGGTAAAAATCGGTAAAGCCGTTTCGGAGGAGTACGGTAACTATCATTGTGACATGGAAATTTTATATATAATATATTAGAAGATGAAGCAAAAACTTACAGTATAGTTTTACCAGAATTGTGTAACCTGAGGAGTATTATATTTGTCACAATTAAAGTTTACATGGAGAAAGGTTTGCAGAAAGCTAATATTCTTTGAAATAATGCTCAGAAATACATAAAATTAATAAAAATAACAACAGCACACACTACCTCAAATTATTAACACACACGTCGTTTGTCTATTCCAAAACAACCGTCAATGTCGGTCCGTCGTTCATGTTAAGAAAATAGTTGTTACTGAAAACAATTTTTCAGGTACCAAAAACAGCCTCTATAAAGGAATATTCGATTCTATAATCAATTCTAATTTGGGAGAAGAAGAAAAGAGAGAAGAAATATTAATAGTAATAATTGGTACTGACCTAGTCATTTTAGCTATTGGCTTTACGTTGATGCTACTTGCCCTATATCCTGATGTACAAGACAAAGTTTATTTAGAGTAAGTTACTATTTATCTCTACTTTACATATAATCACGCCTCTTTCCTGTAGGGATAGGCATAGACCACTTCTTTCCACTTGCTACAATCCTTACATACTTGTTTCGCTTCGTCCACTTTCATTCTTACCATCCATTCCTCCTCTTACATTCGACGTAGCGAAGCGGCTCTCCGTGGGCCACTTTGCAAACAAAAATAAAATGTATCGGTTATACATTTTATTTTTGTTTGCAAATATAAAAGAAATCCATTTTGTATACAGAAGAATAGACAAACTTACAGAATCCCACCAAAAACATTCTGTAAAAAATTAGCCAAGTCTCGATAGAGCTGCTTGTTTATCTCTAAAAAGTAGTGAAATCTAGACAAAGTCGTGCCAAGTCTAAGGTTCCTTACTGCGATTTCTTTATTATTATAGTTAATGTTGTGTGACTTGGCCGTTGAAGGGTACACAATGGTACAAAAGGGGCTCCATGACACCATTGCTCCAATACATGTGTTCTACAATCAACAACAGCCTAAAATGAGACACTACTCACTAGCGTCCAATTACCAATACCAGTATGGGCTTATTATCTCGCTTAACAAACATAGGTAGTTACAACAGATATATATTACGTGTAAACAAAATTGACTTGTACCCACTTGTAACGTATAAAGAATGTTCAACGGCCAAGTCACACAACATTAACTATAATAATAAAGAAATCGCAGTAAGGAACCTTAGACTTGGCACGACTTTGTCTAGATTTCACTACTTTTTAGAGATAAACAAGCAGCTCTATCGAGACTTGGCTAATTTTTTACAGAATGTTTTTGGTGGGATTTCACTTCTTTTTGTAGAAACGTGGGCATATTGATTTATTTTACTAGATTTCAGTGTAATTTGTTTATTTAATTTGTGTAATGATCAAGTACAATAAAGTTAATCGTTCGACTATTTCTTCTTGTAAACTTGTAAATATAAGTATAAAAGCCAGTCTAGTCTTATCCAGAGTTTTCCTTTAATTTTATTTATATGCGTATCAAAAGCAGAAAGGGAGGCATTCGCCCAGCAGTGGAATGCTACGGACTAGATTAAATTAGAAGATGTGTCCCACTTCGCTAGGTTTTTGCAATGACAGTCGATTTTTTTATGTACCAATAGTAGAAGGGGGGCATTACCATATCTCTAATCAGCTGAAACCAGCTGAGGATTCTTCATCAGATACTTCAGACCTTCGATTTTTGACATCAAATGAAGCGGCCCACCAAGTTGAATATTTTTTGTAAAGGCGGTATGTCGATCTCTAATAGTTTGGTTAGGCTCTTGTGTTTTCTAATCAGGGTCACCAGGTACTCCAGATGTTCGATTATCCTAGTTTTTATAGTTTTCCCTTTATGTGGCCATTAAACCCTAATTCTGTACCAAATTTCAGCTCTCTGAGTTCATGAGAAGTACTAGTTCTATTCTGATGATCATGAGTGAGTGAGTGAGTGTCATAAATTCAAAACTTTGCTTTCGCTTAACTTCGGAACTAAATGACCTACAGACTTAAAATTTTGGATTTTAAGTATGTGATTATAGCTTACTAGATGACGAAAATTTCTGCGTTCTGGTCTTATCCAGAGCTCCTCAAATAGGGGCCTGAAAATGCGGCGAAATGGTTCCAGTAAAGAATGGTACGACAGTGTTTGCTTCGCGCTCGACTTGACGGGGGCACTGCCGTGCCCCCAGATCGACGTTCTGGTCTTATCCAGAGGTTCTCAAATAGGGGCCTGAAATGCGGCGAAATGGTTCCGGTAAATAATGGTACGGCAGTGTTTGCTTCGCGCTCGACTTGGCGGGGGCACTGCTGTGCCCCCAGATCAACGTTCTGGTATTATCCAGAGGTTCTCAAATAGGGGCCTGAAAATGCGGCGAAATGGTTCCAGTAAAGAATGGTACGACAGTGTTTGCTTCGCGCTTGACTTGGCGGGGGCACTGCCGTGCCCCCAGATCGACGTTCTGGTCTTATCCAGAGGTTCTCAAATAGGGGCCTGAAAATGCGGCGAAATGGTTCCAGTAAATAATGGTACGGCAGTGTTTGCTTCGCGCTCGACTTGGCGGAGGCACTGCAGTGCCCCCAGATCGACGTTCTGGTCTTATCCAGAGGTTCTCAAATAGGGGCCTGAAAATGCGGCGAAATGGTTCCAGTAAAGAATGGTTCGGCAGTGTTTGCTTCGCGCTCGACTTGGCGGGGGAACTGCCGTGCCCCCAGATCGACGTTCTGGTCTTATCCAGAGGTTCTCAAATAGGGGCCTGAAAATGCGGCGAAATGGTTCCAGTAAAGAATGGTACGGCAGTGTTTGCTTCGCGCTCGACTTGGCGGGGGCACTGCCGTGCCCCCAGATCGATTATCCTAGTTTTTATAGTTTTCCCTTTATGTGCCCATTAAACCCTAACTCTGTACCAAATTTCAGCTCTCTGAGTTTATGGGAAGTACTAGTTCTATTTTGATGATCATGAGTGAGTGTATAAGTGAGTGAGTGAGTGTCATAAATGCGAAACTTTGCTTTCGCTTAACTTCGGAACTAAATGACCTACAGACTTGAAATTTTGGATTTTAAGTATGTGATTATAGCTTACTGGATGACGAAAATTTCTGCGTTCTGGTCTTATCCAGAGGTTCTCAAATAGAGGCCTGAAAATGCGGCGAAATGGTTCCAGTAAAGGATGGTACGGCAGTGTTTGCTTCGCGCTCGACTTGGCGGGGGCACTGCCGTGCCCCCAGATATACGACTATTCTTCCGTAGAAACCAACTCTACGGTGCCGGTGGTTAAACTACGCGTGCAGAGGAAATTTTATTCTACTTAAACTGGCAATTTCCTTGAACAGTTTTTTCACGCTTATATAATAAATTCAATTATTATTATCTAGGTATTTTAATTATCAGAAGGAAAGCTCCGTGGCCTAATGGGTAGACCGTTTGGTTCGCACTCGAGAGTGCAGGTTCAAATCCCAGGTTGTGGCGTGTACCAATGAGACTTTTTCAGATCTCAAGTACATTATACGGACGCTCTAACGGTGAAGGAAAACATCGTGAGGAAACCCGCACATGGTTGGCCCCAGACGTATTGACCAGTTCATTCCTCTGGACTAGGCTGACTATGTTGTGAGAATGCCGTGTGTGTAAATTTAATTTAATATCAGGATCAACTAGTTTGGTCTAGGCTAAACTGGTTTGTCCTATCGGGCTTAGGACAAGTTAGTTTGGACTAGGATATTATACTAGTTAATCCTATCGCGTATAGGAAGAACCAGTTTAGCCTAGGCAAAACTAGTTTGTCCTGAAATCGTATATATATATATATATATATATGTTCAACGATTACCCCGCCCGTATTATTATTATTATTTTCAGACTTCAAGAAGTTTTCGATACTGATAGACCTGTATCAAAAGATGACCTCAGCAAGCTAAGCTATTTAGACATGGTCACTAAGGAGAGCATGAGGCTGTACCCACCAGTACCTGTTGTTGCCCGTAAAGCCGTGAATGAGGTTACGTTACGTAAGTGCATTTTTTAAAAGCTTTAATTTAACTTGCAATGTATGTAATTTGTTCCGGTGGAATTTCGCAACTCAATTTTGAATCAGATATCTTCAACCGATTGAGCTGAAATTTTGTATATATACGTTTAGTTTGGATGACATGGTTAGCTATATGACGTCATTCTTAATCCAACATGGCTGACAAGTTATTTTTTTATGCACTCATCACTTTAGGGATTGAATGTCGAAAAATCATGAAACATGTGCTTACTTATTTTCTTTCAAGACTTCATTCTTCCCCATACAAAGTTTAGTACCCCTTTTTACTCCTTAAAAGATCGAATTTTAGAAAAAATTAAATCAGAGTTTTAGTAAATCATGCCAAAGAGCAACATCACGAAATTCCAAACAGATCTGATCGCAAACAAAATAGATACATACAAACGTTGATATCCCTTTTATCTTGTCCCCTTTAGGGGGTGAATTTTGCAAATTCTTTTCTTAGAGGACCTATACGTCACAAAAGAAAGTCACAACCAAATATTACGTAGCTTCAGTAGTTTTGCCTCGGCGTTGATGATAATCAGTCAGGACATGTTACTTTATATATTTTAAATAAAGATTGTCATTACAATGTGAAATAAATAATGACAATAGGGAATATGCATAAAATATAAAAATAGCTTAAAACATAATAATATGATACTGACAAGATATGAGCGGTCAAAGTTAGTAATCTATCTCTTTCTAGCAAAACGAAATCTAGTATGAACTTTCTATGAAAGTCGTATTATGTGACGTCACGGCACACGTCCGATCTCTCTGTCTAATCTCTATAGACTACTTTAAACGTTCATATCTTCGTTATTTTTAATGATATCAAAAAACTGATTTTACCATACGGTTTACCAAACAAGATAGATCTATATAAAAAAATTAAAAAAAATACGTGCATATTCCCTATTGTGTCGAACCAACTCCTACTATTATTACGAGTAGGTATACAAATGCATGGTAGTGCGAGTAAGGTCTTATGTATTTCCAAGCATCTTTCTACACACCCTTCTCCACATAAACTTTAACTGTGTCAAATTTAATACTCCTCCATTCGCACAACTCTCGTAAAACTGTAGGTACTGTACTGTACTGTAAAGGTTTGACGTCACTAGTTATTAATTATTATATATTTGAATGGCAATTTTAAAATATATACTAATATTATAAAGCTGAAGAGTCTGTTTGTTTGTTTGTTTGAACGCGCTAATCTCAGGAACTACTGGTTTGAATTGATTTTTTTTTTGTGTTGAATAGTTCATCTATGGAGGAAGGCTTTAGGCTATATATAAGATCATGCTAAACTCAATACGAGCGGAGCACTAATCGAGAATGTTTCAAAATCGGGTTTTTTTTCCCCTTTGAGAGCTTTCGCTGCGTACGCTGCGGAAACGGTTAAGGTTTCGCTAAAATTATGTATGACAAAATTATTTCCTTTTAAAAGTTCTAAAAAAAGTCTGCGACTGTATATGTCTATCTTTAAAGGTTGGTTCAGAATATAAAATTAAGCATAATTTGTGAGGGTGTTTTCATAAAGATGATATTAATCCTTATCCTAGTAAATACGTTATTCATTACAAGCATTTAATTTAGAAGAAATTTGCCGTTTACATCATTTGACTTCAATGAGTATTTCAGAAGATATCGCAGTAAGATAATAATCAAATGCGCAATAATAATGTATGGCGTGCGGCGGGCAGTCGTGAGGGGGATGCGCTTCTCCTTCTACGTAAATGAAGTCGCGGGTAAATTTTAGCGATATCTCAAAGTAAATGTTCCTCGCGGACGAAGTCGCGGGCAAAAGCTAGTAAAGATATATTATGTCTGATGTAGATACGTAATATACCTATAACAAAAAAAAATAGAGGAAACTATGGAAATATGGAAACAAAAGGTAGGGCAAAAATTAGGAAGGGCAAAATTTGAACAGCGCAGCGATGAAAAATGTGTTAAGAATGTAACTAGACCATGATTTTAGATATATCAACAAATACATCATCATTATTTAATTCGTTTTTGAACATTGCAGCATCTGGGAAAACCATTCCAGCAGGAGCTGGTATATTAGCCGCAATATATGGTATTCATAGGAATCCAAAGCATTGGGGTTCTGATGCAGATTCTTTCGATCCAGACAGATTTTTGCCAGAACGCCTTGAAAAAGTACCACCAGAAGCTTTTATGCCTTTTAGTTATGGACCAAGAAATTGCGTAGGTAAGTCGTACTACTGTTATAAATGTGAGTTTGTGACGATGTATGGATGGAGGTTTGTGTCTCTTTCACCCAATAACCACTTAACAAATTTCGGTGAATTTTGGTATGGTTGTAGTTTAGGCTCTTGATTAACACGCTACATTATATCACGAAAAAGTGCAGTGCTCCTACGGGATACCGTATTTACACGGGCGGTTCTGCGGACAAAAGCTTGTTTCAAAAATACATTTTATATGACCAGTAAAGCAAGTGTCTTAACAAGAGGTTTATGATAATATTAATACTTAATTTATTTATTTCCCAAATTGGATTTCAGGGTACAAATTTGGCCAGATAGCAATGAAAGTAGCGCTCTCAACGATCCTGAGGAGATACAAAATAGTCGGAAAACCGGCGGACGGGCCAGTGCCTAACATAAGAACTAAGTTAGGTATCTACATGAGAGCACTAGATCATTTTAAAATAGAAATCGTTGAAAGACATCGGTAAGTAATAGCGAAAGTAATGCATATTGCGTTTTAATGTTTAAATGTCATAAAATAAACAGATATGACTATTATTATTGGCACTTAGAAAACATTAGCAAAATAAGTAAGTACCATAGGTAGTAATTTTATAGGTATTCTAAATTTAAATCACAGTCTATAGGACTGTGATTTAAATTTAGAATACCTATAAAATTACTGCTATAAGAATTAATACAAGTTTCTCAAATTTGGAAAGAAATCCAAAGATGTAAATGTTTGGAGAAGTAAGATAAGGCGAAAGAGAAGTCGATACATAATTTGTTTTCGCACGAAACATGTAATATTCTTTGATATACGAATAAATCGAGTAACTCCCGAATAGGCTAGTTTCATCTATCAAAATCAATCGATATAAATTTATTATTTATATAGTTTCTATCAAAAGAAATACGAATACAACACTATTTTGTTATATAAATATGCGATTTATTTATAATTTCGAAAATAAAAGTGTAGTTTTACTATCTGTATGTCACGTGACCGAAAACGCCTGCCACCATGTTTTCTTGTAAGTGACGTCATAAGAACATAATCAAATCGAATAAAGAACAGCGAAATTTAAATCTAGGTTCATGCACTACACACGCACATATGACATTTATTGGTTTCTGTTCTTATGACGTCACGATAATGGTGGCTGTCGTTTTGGCGCAAAAAATATCGTTTAAATTTTAATAATTTTTTCTTTGCTTAAAGAGATATTATTTCCAGGAAATAAAAATACTAGTTGACTATCGAATCGATACGAACATTTTAAAATACATTTGAGAAAAATGTAGAATAGCCTATTGTCAAGCAATAAGCTGATGTTAATAAATTACTGCTAAGAACACTCTCGATCATGTGAGCTTTCAAACAAAAAAAAAACTAGATAAAAATCGGTTCAGCCGTTTAGGAGCGACAAATTCACGGACACATACACACAGTCACACAGACAGACTGTTTTCGTCGAGGGTTAAAAATGAGATGATCTAAGCCCATATTTTTATTTTACTAGCTGACCCGGCAAACGTTTTTTTTTTTGCCATAATATATAAAAAATAGATTACGACCGATTAAAATAAATCATAAGAATCGGTAAATCCGTTTCGGAGGAGTGTGTCCCTTATGATACGATAGATTCTATAATATAGAAATAAAAACACGGCGCCATCTACCGGATATGTGTGCAACTTAGATGCAAAACCGCCATCTATTAGGATTTTATAGAACTAACCGATAAATATTATACACTAAAGTCGTATAATAAACATTTAATTTGCAATAACAAAACATATTGAGATCTACCGTATCTTCCAAATTGGACCAAATTACAGATGCTTACAAAATATTAAAAAAAAAATCGGTTCAGTAGTTTTCGGAGTTTATCGCGAACGTACATCGTGACACGAAATTTTTATATACATAACAAGAAGATATGGTATGTTAAAATTCTGCATCCGATCCAAAAGGTAAACAGGATATTATGCATAAAACTATTTCAATTGTAATAGTATAATATAGATAATAAATCTATTTATAATAGTAAAATAATATTATATAATATGTAATAGTAGTATCTTAACGTCATTATTTTATGAAGGTTACTTTAAGTAGGTATGTATAAAAATGTTAATTGTTCTTAGTTTCTGATGGGTAATACAAAACACTGTTGAAATTTAAAATTGAATGTATTTATATGAATATAAATTATATTTTACAATACTTTGTTTTACTTACCGTAAAAAAATAATACCTTTAGCAAGATAATTAATAAGACAATTATTATTAATACTATAATCTTATTATAACATATTTTACATTTATTAATTAAGTCTACTTCACATTTGGCATATTTTGTCTGTTTAATAGACTAAAGTCGTCAGAGTGCTAAGTGTTGGTTTTTCTTTCCGCATTCGATCGTGAGCGCGTTTGGTGTTTACTAGGAATTTTTATGTCATTGAATCTAGTTGTGAACGTGACAACTAGGTGGCGCTGTACAAATAAACGCCAAACGTGTTCACCACGAAGTATAGATAACAAGGAGTCCGAACGTAATGTTAAAATAATGGTCTCAATTACGGGGACAGATTTTTGCCGGTAGAGCGCGCGACGGTCCGACATGCACTCGTTTGAAATTACGCGGGAAGTTTAAAGTTGCTATTGACAGTTCTGGAAAGATTGAAATCTTATTAAATAAAAGTTTTAGGAAATTCTTAGAAACTGTTCTCGAAAAATAGATACCGTAGAACACGGTAATTGCCTAACGGTAATTTAAAAATAATTGTAATAAATAATAGTATTGGCAACACTCGGTATAATAGTATCGGCAACACTCGGTACTCGTCGGTCTCGCACGCCTAGCGGCAGAAAAGAGAACTAAGATCTGGTCCTATTATTGTGTACATAATTATTATTAAAAAGCCTATACCGTTCGGACTCCTGGTATCTATGCTTCATGGTGTTCACGATGGAATGCGAATAGAAAAACTCACACTTAGCACACAGTTTTAATGTAAGTATATTCTTTGCTAACGTATTCTAAAATTTCAAAATTTTGACATTGTGCAGTTCCAGCAAAGATATGCCCCAAACTTTCATTAATGATTAAACAGTTAGCTTAGCACGAACAATTGACAACAACGTATTCTTAACTCTATCGAATGAGAACGGTACAGGCGCTGTTATGATTTTCGTACAATTCTCATTCGACAACGACAAACCGTTCGTGCAAAGCCCGCAGGTACAACAAATTGTATAGGTAATAAATAATCATATGTACAAGTTTCGCCGTTTGTATACATATTACTGACACTTTGTGTCAAATAATATGTATCCATATTTCATGATTGGCTCTATATTGGGCGACAGGCGCCTTATAGAAGCCATACACCATACAGTCTATCGTCCAATCGACTTGATCAGTTCGATTGGATCAGTTAGAACTGACCGTCTGTAGTCTATGTATACTGTTAATATATCAATATGGAACTGAACCAATCGAACTGATCAAGTCGAATAGACGATAGACTGCATGGGCGAGGCCACATATCTGCGGCGACGACGCATCTCACAAACGACGTCGTAGTTTAGTAGATTAGTGAGCTGTAACCGTAACATTCGTGATACAGTACGAGGTTCTAGTGTGTACGCTTGTTACAGTTTAGGCTCACGACGTCGCCGGAACGCTTTCACCGATGGTATTCATTTTGTGAGCTGTAACTGTAACCAAACAGGTCCGACCGACAATCGTCTATGTACTCGCTGCGAGTCGCTCGTGTAGCGTTCGTTGCAGGTTCGCGAACCACGTACACACTATGTTTTTGGTAACAGTAACGATGACAGTTACGTGCAACGTTACAGGTACAGGTTCAGAAATGAGTAGGTACGTTGTAAACGTCGACTCGCTGCGAACCGCGACCGCTAGCGTTAAATAAGCAAAATGGCGGAATAAGTTGGCGGTATTGAAGTTAGCAAACATGTCCTGGCCGAAAATCTGTTTTTTTTTCTTTAGCGCTAGCAACAAGCGCTTTTTTCCGCGGAACACAGCCAATGAGTTGGCTGGACAGTTCTTGTAAATTGTATTGAAATGCGACGTCGTTTTTGGCGCGGCGTTTGGGAATGTTGTGCTCCCGCCCTATGATGTATGGCTATCGTTAGACGAACTAGCCTATTTATTTATCAAAAGCCTAAAGATTTTTAAAAATTAGTAATTAAATTTTATAATATCTTCACATTAAGATATATTTTAGGAACTAGATATTATAATAATACAATTATTTACACGAGGTACTTACTTAACTAATAAAATGCTATGTGTTCCTCATTTTGAATTAAATAATAATATGTGAGACGTGAATGTTTATTTTATTGATCCTTAACATTTTTGTCATTTAAACAGTATTATTATAATGTTGTTACACTGGCAATAAAACAGTTTCAGATATTTAATAATGTGTACCTCCCGTACTTTATGATTCGATGTTCAAACGAAACAAATGTTTTCATCGCTTAGAAACTATGTTGACTTATGAAATACGAACGACAATTATTATTATTATCATAATAAACATTAATCGAACAAAATATTTGGTAACCGAGCTCAGGAACAAAAGAAACAAACTTTTTATACATAGATAATGAGGTAAAAGAAAACTGGACAAAAATACTAAAAAAAAAAAAACTTAGGCCTTTGCATCCGTCAATGGATGATTTATACAGTATTCTCCGAGCGAAGTAACCACTCTTGAAATACTAAAATAAAAGCCACACGACGTGCGTGCGTACGCGACGAGAGCTCGCGACAGACTGGCGGAAGATACTACAAGTGAGGAACTGACGGTAGATTCGATTTTTATGCCCGCTTTTTTTATATCTACCCTCAAGTAAACGATCTGGGGGTTCGAAACATAAATTTTTAACACTCGTATAGCTTTAAGTGCGTTTTTGGTAGTTATGTGCATAAGTATACTGTTGGCATGGACCTACATTATATTTATTATTATGTATTTCTAGTTTTACAACAATGCATATATAACAATGATATCTTACAATGAAGGTATTACAGCAGTTATAAACAACAATAAATACTGATATAAAGTTATTTTAATGCTTCGAAGCAACTAGAGAGAAATCGCTGACTGAAGTTTAAATAACAAAACGAAAAATGTTAGTAGCCTCCGAATGCTCAAGCAATGAGCTGATGATGATGATTGTATCTATATTGTAACATCCATACATACATACAAACATTTCGCATTAGTAATATTACAGTGTTTAGAACATTGATTTCTCTCTAGAACGTTCAAAGCCTACTTATTTCTCTTATTCATAATCGTACTTTTTACATAATATGAGATATCGCTTGATTTATAACGGTCCAGTAATAAACGTCGGTAAATAATCACCACTATAAAAAAATGTGGTGAGGGACGTTTGAAATCACAATAATATCCCCTGAGCTTTATTTTTACAACATTCGCTATAATAATACCAAAATGTTTTCAGATTCAGAAAGATCGTTGTAGAATCAAAAAGCTCAATTACATAAGTTGTTAAGACCCCTCATCCACTTGCAGCATGGGCGCTGAAGCTTTAGTCTGGTGCACGGGGGGCGTAAGCTCATATTATGCTGTAACGCCCAGATGTTATTCTTAATTAATGTTCGAATAGGCAAGCGGTTAGCGGACTGATTTTTTTTAATGCATTAATGAATAGTACTCTTAAATATGAGTAACTTCTCAGAAGAAACCGTATATCAAAAGTCAATATTTTCAAAGGTACAGCGATTTGTATACAAAATTTCGCGAGTCTTTATACCAAAAAAATTTTTTGTTTTTGCGAAATTGGTAAACAAAACCTACATCATTAGTTTACTCATATCATATACAAAAACATTCATTATGGTAAGTATGAACTTAAACGCACAAATATCGGAGATATTTACAAATATATTCCTGCGGCCATATACTTCATATACTACTTCATACTACTTCATATACAAGTGACGTCATTTTTAGGTCGACTTTAGTATGGAGCGTTTTTAGGAGGCTCGCGAAATTTTTTATACAAATCGCTGTACCTTTGAAAATATTGACTTTTGATATACGGTTTCTTCTGAGAAGTTACTCATATTTAAGAGTACTATTCATTTATGCAATAAAAAAAAATAGTCCGATTGCCTATTGTTTTATATCATGACAGACAAAATTCAAATGATGTTAACACCTTTACCATGACCACCACTCCTGCTAAGTGTGACGTATACATAATATACAGGGGTCTACAGTATGACATCGTTGAATCTTAGCAGGTATTATGACATATATGGCATGTCCATATACAAGTCTTTCATTCTACAGCATAACATCATTCACTTATGTGGTATGTTTACACAGGTGTTTCATTCTACAGCATAATAATATCATTGACTTATGTGTTATATCTACACATTTCATTCTACAGCACAACATTGTTGACTTATTTGGCATCTCTACAGTCTACATAGGTGTTTCATTATATAGCATAACATCATTGACTTATGTGGCATGTCTGCACAGGTGCTTTATCGTTCATTCTACACCATAACATTATTGACCTTTGTGGCATGCCTACACAAATCGTTCATTCTACACCATAACATCATTAATTTTTGTGGCATGCCTACACAAGTCGTTCATTTTACACCATAACACCATTGACTTATGTGGCATGTCTGCCCAAGTAGTTCATTCTACAACATAGCATCATTGACTTATGTGGCATGTCTAAACAAATCGTTCATTCTACAGCATAACATCATTGACTTATGTGGCATGTCTACACAAGTCATTCATTCTACAGCATAACATCATTGAAGTATACACAGGACTTATACTACAGTCTACAGCATGACATCGTTGACGGGAATGTGGTTGTGTCAGTCGCGAGCGGGGATGAGCACGAGCAGCTGCGTGCGGCGCTGCTCCACCTTCGGGATGCTGCTGCTGCGGGTGCGGTTGAGGACCTGGAATTTATAAAAATAATGAGGAATGAGGACCTGGAATTTATATAAATAGTAATGATCTATTTTGAGTAAAGATATACACATTACATGTGGAAATGAATGCTAAAAGGTAGCAGTATCTGACCAAGTAAATGGCATGCTCGTCTCGTTGGCCTAATCTGTATTATGTTATATGGTGACTCTCGTTGTTATAAAAGATGATGTATAGTAAATTATGAAGAACAATCTATATATTATATAACGTCTCCAAAAATCAATTACGGATACTTCGGGCACATGATTCACTGCTTATGTAAAGACGTTTATGCAAAAAAGTTTGAGTTTGACTATCCGCTAAACGCAAACTCGTCCATATAAAGAAATAATATTTATTTAGCTGTTTATTTCGACAATTATTTTGTATCTAAATGTCTTCACATAAGCAGTAAAACAAATATCTATAATTGATTTTTTAGACCTTATATAAAAGGCAAAGCTATCAGCTAGATGTATCAATGCACAGGCCAAACCCTCAAGGCTAGAAATTCGAAATTTTGGCCACGTATTTCTTATATAACGTAGGCATTCACTAAGGAAGGATTTTTCAAAATTCAACCCCCAAGAGGGTAAAAAAGGAGATGAAAGTTTAAAACTAATTTTACACGGGCGAGCCACGGGAAATTAACGTTACTTGATAATAAATGAATTAAATATCAACCTGTTTGTAATAAATCGACAGTGCGTGTTATGAGCGATTAAAGTTAGAAACGTCTATCGCTTAATCATTTTCGTATGTAATAATATAGGTCGCATGGTCGTAAAGGCCCGGAGGCAGATTGTGGGTGCCCTCACTCAGGAGCACCCACAAGTATTACGTGCATCCTTGGGCTGCTGTAATCGCTAACCATCAGGCGATCCAACTGCTCGCTTACCGTGGCGACGGACTGCGACCGCCTCGTGTGCGTGGAGCTGAGCAGGTCGGAGTGCGCGGTGGAGTCGGAGCGGGAGCGCACCGTGCCGCGCGTGCGCCTCCGCCGCCGCAGGCACCACAGCCAGCTGTACGGCGGAACGCGTCTGGAAAATTCCGGATGATGGGTTAAAATATCGTCTTATCTAAATTATACTCACATCAAGCCATCTACCACAGTGGATTTACCTCTAGGTCCCGATCAGACACATATTTTTGGAATTATTATTTTTTTGTACCTTTCGTCATATTCTGTGTATTTTTCCGTACTAACAGAACTCAGAGCGAAGCTCGATCTCCGAGATTATTATTTACTTAATAAAATATCTAAGAAATTATTTCCAAAAAAAAAAAAACATTAGGGGGTCCCCCTTACCTACCCTATTCATCTCTGTTCACTCATGTGACCAAAACGAAAACATTAACTATATAAATTCATCACGTCAATAACAAAATTCAACAGTAAAAACGTCGGTTATTAAAATAATAACATAATTTAAAGGGATATATTCCCTTTTAATTATATTATTATTTTACATAAGTACATCTACACTAATATTATAAAGAGGTAAACTTTGTTTGTATGTTTGTTTGTTTGTTTGTTTGTTTGTTTGTAATGAATAGGCTCAAAAAGTACTGGACCGATTTCAAAAATTCTTTCACCTTTCGAAAGCTACATTATCCACGAGTAACATAGGCTAAATTTTATTTTGGAAAAAAATAGGGTTCCGTAAGATATTTGGGGTTTTCGGACACAAGGTGTAAAAAATCAACCAGAAAAGTTACTTATTTTGCGTACGCTGCCTAAACTATAAAAGATAGAACCATAAAATGTTCTAATTAATTGTAGATCTTATAAATATCTACAAAAAAGTCCGCGACACACTATACCTATCTATGTCGAGTGAGGCACAACAACCATTTTTTTATTTAGAAATCTTGAATTTTTTTTGGACTACATTTAAACGCGTTTATTTTACTCATGCTATTAATCCTTATCAAAATAAATTATTTCATCACTAAGTACAGTTTATGTATATAATATTTGGTCTTTGAATGATTAAAATTGGACGTTTGGTTTTGAAGTTATGGCGAAATTAAAATATTACGATTTCTGCTGCACGGCACGGCCCGTTGCGAAGTGGGCGTTACCAAGGCGGGGGTGCGCGTGCGGGGGGAGTTTCTATCTATGACTTCTATGAGTAAATTTTTTGTTTTATGTTCGTTGTAACTATGATGGATAGATACTTGATTCTTGAATACCTATTTATTTAGTGTTTGTTGTATTGTTAGTCCAGCAGGCCTACTATCAACTTTTAAAAGACGACTCAAATTCAGAGCAGTTTAATTTGGGTTCCTAAACAAAATCGCTAACATTCGTACCATCACCTTATTAAAACCGCGCCTCAATTGAAACGTTACGGAGCCGAAAAGAACGAATGAAGTCGCAAAAAATAACACATTTGTCTCTGAACCGCAATCCCAGCGTCGAAGTGGGAAAGAGACAACGCTTTACGAATCTTTGAGTATATAACCACTAGAGCAAAGAATATATTATATTACTAACGACTAGAGTGTACGTGCAGGGATGTAACGTGTATCGATATAATATCGATAAACTACTCGACTTTTTTGTGGTAGGTACCTACGTAGTATGTACCTATCGACGTTTGTAGATATTTTTATAATTCTGAATTTTTATTTTATAAACACATTTTAAGTTTTGTCATCAGTGTATTATGTGTAAAACTCATTAAGTAGCTTTTTAATTTAAGATATAGGTATTTGAAATTAACAAGATTTTATTAGATGTTTAGATTAGTGTGTAAAAAATAATGAGTTATTATATCGACGGTTAAAAGGAAATAGGGTATAAACGACAAAAAGTTAAATGTTCAGGAGAGCTGTTCAATAGCTTTTAATTTTCCAATGAGAAAATATGGCATAAGATACAAATGACAAAATTAAATATTAAAGGATAAGTAGCCTAAGCGACATACCGATTTCTCACATCGCGAGGTAAAAACGTATAAGAGACTAGACAGTTCAATAGGTGTTATAGGAAAAGAAGGATAAGGTACCTTTCACAGCGGTTGTATAAAAGATAATAGAGCACAACTAACAGTCGGCTTTCAAAACAATACCAGGATATAAGACATTAGTTACACACAATGTCACTTGAAAGAAAAGGTAAAGAAGGATAATCTACATTTGGTACTGCATGAGTCTAGAAATATGGATGAAAAGACACCCAAAAAATAATGAATTAGCGCAACCAACACAATCCTTCATAAGGATAAGAGCTAAAACGAGTATTACACTACACTGTTATTGTATATAACTCGTAAAATAGGGTAAAGTGCCTTATAAGTATTATGGAGTTAATTTTCATAGAAAAAGACTAGGGATCCTAAGTCTTAGGACCCTGTTTCAATATACCCTACCAGTTCAAGTTATTCAAATTTACACTAAATGGTTGATTTAAAAGATGACAGTAGTAGGATACTTTTAAATAAAAATATATTTTTGATAATATATTTTAATAAAAAAAAAATCAAACCTGCTTAAAAATAGTGGGTCAGTATCAACCTGCTAATCATTTTTGGAAATAATAATACTGCAGCTAGTCGATAACTTAAAAATCAATATACGAAAAATTGTTTTTAATTAAAAATTGTACGTATGAGTATGATTGAAGAATGTGGAAGTAGGTTGTAATCGACACCATGATATCTAATTTAATTTAAGTAAAAAGGTATTAGCGACAAAACTGTATTCATATTGTAAACAGAAGTAACATATAACCAACAGTGTGATATTAAAATAAATTTAGGTAATAGGGCATAACCTACATAGCTGTCATAAAGTACTGATTGGTAATAGGGTATAACCGACAGACTAATATGAAAATGAATTTTGTATATAAGGGATAAGCGCCATAGCTATGTTAAATTACGAAATGGTAGTAGGCGATAAACAACGTTTGTACTTTTTGAGGGAATAGTTTAAAAGGCTTAACCAACCGAAAACCTGGCATCCTTGTGAAGTAAAAAAGCATTACCGACAAGAAATACAAAATTAAATCATTTTTGTAGGGGTACAAGCAACTTTATAGCAAAAATGACCTGAATTTTTGTCGGTTACGAAAAGTAATACTAAGAAATTATTTTTTTTTGCTAGGGCATAAACGACAAAAAAGTTATCGTAGAGCCATGGGAGTAAGCGCATTCGAAAGAGCAGAAAATTTTACGTAGGATGGCATATATAACTCATTTTTGCCTAAATGTCGCTTATGCCCTACTTCCTTTTCACCGTCGATATATATACTTTTATACTAATATAATAACGAGGAAAGGTTTCTAAGTTTGCATCGAATGGGCTCCGAAAGTACTTGACCGATTTTGATGAAATTTTGCACATATATAGAGAAGACCACAGGGAAGGGACATAGGCTATTTTTGCGGCATGGCATTTCGATGCTCGAGCATCCAGTCTCCTTCTCCTCAAGGATTTTTCCTCACTATCGGCTTCTAAGAACTCAAAAAGAATCAATTCGTCGTCACACATCCTACAAATAAAACTGCACTTTAAACTTTTTGTAGAACTATCGAAATCAATGCTATTTGATACCAATTTATGTTTTTACCTCGCGACACATAAATTCACTGCTTTTTTCTGACTTTAAACAAGTAAAATTAAAAACTAACAACAAAAGAATCAAAATCAGCATCAAATTTACTAACTTGTTTTGAATCGCAAGTTTTGACAGTTGAGCGATTTTGTTTAGGCTCGAACGTCAGTTAAAGTAAGGTGATGGTACGAATTTACCTTTAAAAAGAGTGAATGATATTGGAATGCGGTTTAGTTTAGGTGTCGACCTAAATTGGTTCGTAAAACGAAGTTGATGGTACGAAATATCAAATGCCATTCAGTTTAGGTCCTAAATTAAATCGCATTAAGCGTTGATAGTAAGCCCCCTGAAGAGTATAGGTATTTCATACGATAAAAGTATACCCACCTACTTATTTCATTGAGTTTTAGTAGGTACCTATATTAATTTGTTTCTGTTTGTTTTGACTAAATTTCGCCCGTTTTGTTAGAGGTTTAAACACATTCTGTAGTATCAGTATCAGTATTGTACCCGTGCGAAGCCGGGGCGGGTCGCTAGTAATACATATAATCACGCCGCCTTCCCATAGGGGTAGACAGAGACCGCCTTTTTCCCATTGGGGTAGGCAGAGACCACTTCTTTCCACTTGCTACGATCCTTACACACTTGTTTCGCTTCGTCCACTTTCATTCTTACCATCCATTCCCCTTCTTACATTCAACGTAGCGAAGCGGCTCTCCATGGGCCACTTTTTGCCTCCGCGAGAACGAGACGTGATGGGTGGCGAACCACATCGCCGCCATTTTGGATAATTAAATTATTTTTATGATTATCCATTGCGTTCCCACGGATTTGCGAGAGGATAGGAATGGGGAAAGGGAAGGATAGGTGGTGTAGAAAGGAACATTGGTAAGTTAGAGTGGGAAAAAGGAAATGTAGGATATTACCGCCCAGGAGGGGAAGGGATTGGACAGTAATAGCTAGGGAAGCCGGGGTCGCGTACCCGTATACTATATCACAACTACCGAACAGGTAAGTTGGGATGTGTATCCCATGACATTAATACGTAATATTATGTCGAAATAAAATCTTCAGGCAGCGAGCTATCAACCGCGTGCAGCATCTCGCATGCATCGTCCACTCAATCGGGTCAAGTTTTATTAACATTACGAATAAACTGTTTTAATACCATACAAACATAAAAAAAATATAAAAATTGCAAGCAGTCACCTTAAACTAATGTAAATATGCGGTGAAAACATGCAGCATATTAACGGATTAGCTGCGGAGTTGAGTGGAGCTAGACTCTGGATGAGCGTGGCTATCGCTAGGTTGGCCTGCGTCAGAGGTATCTGGTTGTACACTTGGAGTAGGTCGAACACTATGTAGGGAGACCAGCAGAGCACGAATACTGAAAACGTAAAATTATCAAAATTAAACATTTTAAGTAGCTCCCGAATTGTCAAGCGGTGAGCTTAAGGAAAATTATTTTGAGTGAAAACGGACAACTTTTAAAATAATTTAAAGAAAGCCTATAATATATAATACATTAACGCGGATAGCTACGGAACCTTCCTGACATGCTCTTGGTTAGGTTATTTATTTTTCAGATAAACTTCATTGCCTACTTGTAATAAAATTATCGTTATTAAATCCAAATACTATTTGTATTATATTTGAATCCGTTTGGGACGTCTACACGTAAGCCGTAGCCTATCTGATTTGTAAACTGTTTTTACTTCATCAGCTGTACAGGTCAGTTTACCCCGCTACGATACTCTCGAAACCTAGTGGGACGGACAGACCGACACGAATGGCGAGAGACCAGGCGCAGCTCCGACTTTTTACATGCCCATCCGACGTATGGATCATCTTTCTTGTCAGACAATCAGGTGATCAGTACCCCAAGCAGGAACATTTTGCGTTATCGTCACGTGTACGTAAGCGAGAAATATTGTATGAAAACCATGAAAGCTCCTCTAGCGGACGTAAAAGTAACTAAAATTTGCATACAAAATTTCTCATATTTCACGTTTACGTACACGTAACAATACCGCAAAATGTTCCTGCTTGGGCCTCAGCCTGCATTGTCCTAACCAAACTTGGAAACAACATTTTTCGTTGTTGCCATGCGGGAATCGAACCCACGACCTGCGAGTCGAGAGCTAAGCTCTAACGGCTAGACCAAAGAGGCTGTAACAAAGTAAATTATCCATAAACCGAAGTAAATTACTGTTATCACCAGCTACGAACTGATAACTGAATTCGCCGCCTCGTTTCTCCGCAAATAAAAATATTACGAGCAAAGCTCTTGAATTTCGTCGAACGCGGTTTGATTTCTTTTTGCCGAAGTAAAATATTAACAGACCAATAAGTAATCAAAGTCAATTTAAAACACTTTAATCTGAATTCTTAAATACAATATTTAGACGGCTTACGAGAATCTCTAAAAGTAGGTAAATAAATAGGAATTTTATATGAACTTATAAGATAAGGCAAAATCCTCGCGGGTTTATACCCTTTGGCAGTTTGATCAAAGTACCTAAGCAAATATTTCAAAATTAAAAATGCACGGACGTACATTTGTCAGAACTAATCTTCATACTAGATAAAGTTACGATAGAAACGAAAGTGCGATCTTAATATCACCATATTATCTCAAATGTCAAAATGGCCCCACATAACCCCAAAAGTGGGACCATTTAAGTGGGGACAGTTTTTGCCTCGACTTGCCTCGTCTTTAATAAAAAAGCCTCCATGGTGGGGAGCTATTATTATTTTATTATTATAATACAAACGTGTATGAAAGTACTTGTGTCCTGTGAGCTCCGTGGCCTAGTGAGTTTGGTTAGCACTCGAGAGAGTGCAGGTTCGAATCCCAGGTTGTGGCGTGTACTAATGAGACTATTTCAGATCTCAAGTACATTATACTGACCCTCTAACGGTGAAGGAAAACATCGTGAGGAAATCCGCACATGGTTGGCCCCAGACGTATTGGCCAGTCATTCCTCTGGACTAGGCTGACTATGTTGTGAGAATGCCGTATGTGCTTGGGCAACCATACGACATTTAAAAACCTAACCAAGAGCATGTCAGGACATGTCTAAGGAGGGTTCCGTAACTATAAACGCGTAATATGTTTTTTTTTTATTACTCCAAAAGTAGTAACTTTTAACATAACTTTTAACATAACAGTAGTCCGATTTGCTTCACAATAATTTTCCTAAAGAGTTTTTAGCATGATCTATCAGCATGAAAATTTTCAAGTTTCTAATTTCTATCTCCTATAGTTTAAAAATGCTAGGGGGGGGGGGGGCAACTTACAAACTACTTTGGAGGCCGATTACTCGAAAATGGTCAACTTTATAAAAAAGTGTACGTATCAAACCTTGCCTTTATTTTAAAAGACCTATTCTACGAAACCCCATACGATAGGGTAGAGTGAAAAAATATTTTTCATCCCCACTTCACATGTATTGAGAGCCACCCCTAAAATATAAAATTATTATTTTTTTATGATCCTGAAACCGTGATCTATACACAATCTATAACTGCACCAAATTTCATCAATTATATTCATAATTACAGGAGCTAGAGGCGCGGACAGACAGACAGACAGACGGACAGAGCGAAACTATAAGGGTTCCTTAAATATTACGGAACCCTAAAAACCAACTGTCCCAGGTATTACAGTATTTCAAGAGCGGTTACTTCGCTCAGAAAATACTGTATAAATCATCCATTAACGGATGAAAAGGCCTAAGTTTTTTTTTTATTATTGAAACAAAACTTACCAAACACAATAACGAAGGTCATTTTAACACTTTTGATCTTCGCCCGTGGTATCAGCCCTCTGGAACTCGCGCGCCTCGAATCTGGGTCGCAGTCCACGTCGCCTGAAAAATGGGAAATTTATTCCTACATCGTTCTCCTATTACAGATTCAGTAAACTAACAAATTGCTTTTGGGTGTCTGATATTCGCTTTGTGTTTAATATCAGAGGGGCAATTGCATTAATTACAATCAAGTCCCGATACGCTAAAACTCTCAAACGGTGTTTTTATGAACGTTAAACCAACGCGAAACGCGCTCTGATTCGTCGAAACGTCATAAAATCCGTTCATGGTAACATGTCGCTTCCCTTTCAATCCAATGAAAGTAAAATAAAGTCTACTTTAAATACGAGAATTGAGGTTCTAGACATGAATAGTTATCTAGACATGCGGTAGCGTGTCAAGCCAAGTTCAAGTAACAGAACTGGCGACCAGCACCGTGTGTAATATTACACGAACCATTTGGAGCCACTTTTGAACCCGTTCTGTTTTTACCCGACCACGGTGAATCCAGAAAGAAGGGTAATGTTTTTGTGTAAGGCTGAGTGTTTATTAATAACGAAATCTGTTCCCATGCCTAAAAACTAGTTTTTACCCGACTATGGCGAAGCAATAAGGTAGAACTTACATTGGCATTCTATATATGTATGAATATATGCATGTTTGTTCTATCGTAGCGCGTAATCTAGGGATTCGATTTTAATGAATAAGGTGTGTCAATAGATACAATTTGCGTTATCGGGTAAACGTTTATAACTGATATAAATACAAGGTGCTACGTTATAATTATTTCGTAGAATTTTTCAATTTATTTTTGCATCCTACTAATAATATTATAAATGTGAAAGTTTGTGAGGATGTATGGATGGATGGATGTATAGATGGATGTTTGTTACTCCTTCGCGCAAAAACTAATCAACGTATTTTGATGAAATTTGATATGGCAGTAGTTTAGACTCTGGATTAAAACATAGGCTACTTTTTATCCTGAAAATACACAGTGTTCTCGATGGACACTATATTTACGCGGGCGGAGCCGCGGGCAACAGCTAGTAACCTATGTATGGACATTTCAATCTGGCTCCGTGCTAAGTACTCATATATCTCATGTTACGGGGACCAGATATTTTTACTACATTATATTGCTTGTCTACTGGATAAATAAAAAGAATTATCCAGTAGATAAGCAATACAATATTTTGACCTGACTTATGCGTAGGAAAAGACGCTTGACAGAGAAGGGTTTGATTGTATTACTTATCATAAATATTTTTACTAGTAAGGGGGATAGTATTTAATACATTCATGACTCAGGAACACATCCAAGGGGGCAAAAAGTCCCCTTGGCGGAATTCGAACCCGCGACCTCAGTCTTGAGCGCCAAGCTAACCACCGAGATACAGAGGTCGTCAAATACTAATAATGCTAAATAAGATCTATGTTTCTATTGCTTAATACTCAAACATCGCATATATAACTCACAATTGACCTAATGCTTCGTTATCCATTCCGTTTACCTTAACCTATTCGGATTAGTTCGTGGACAACTAATTTTCATCCCAACCGTTTAATTATTCCGAACGAGTATACAGTATACACTAGGCTATGTACCACGGCATGTCAATTGAGCCAAATATATTTATTAGCAGTTAATATATTATTTTGAGTACATTTTGAGTACACAAAGATATGTTTTGCATTATATGTACTATCGAACAAGTTGCCGCTCGACCAGGCATATAAGATGAATTTCGCTTAACAGCGCTGTTGAACCATACCCATACTCACGTGTAAATACGGAGTTCAACTACGTCTGCAGTCATTGCGTTCACTTCCTTTGTATTTAAACATTTTGGGGCGTCCTAGTGCTAAGCAATATATTTAGAGACTGGTCGAGCAGGAACTTTGTCGATATTGTACCTCTTAATAAAAACTTTACTTAGCTACGTGTGGCTACGTCGTAGCTTCGTAGCGCTACGAAAAAACTACATTAAACCCCAAAGGAAAAAAAACTTACTTTTCCTTTTTTTAGTGGACTTCGAATTTATGGGTGGACTCATGACGACCGCTTTGCTTTTCGTCCAGATCGTCCAGACAATGACGACATAGCACGCTGCGATGGCCACAGCGGGCAGGACGAAAATCATCACAGATACTACCGTCATCCACACCTGCCACTTCTGCGGTGAGCCTAGCTCTATCCAGCACTGGAGTTGACCTGGAAGGAGAGACCTTATTGATGCCTAGTGACCTTTACTTAAGATGAGTTTGGGGTCAGTCGTTGACACACGATAATATTATTAGGTATATCCGAAACCCTGAAATGTTTTGGTTTAATATTTTACCGGACGTAGGAAGAACTTATATTTGTAGAAAGCTTGAAGAATATTTTTTCTCAAATGATAATACTACATAAATATAATTCAGTAAAGTATCTATAATTTTTAACCCGTGAATAAAGTTTTATAATAATTATGAAAAATAAAATATTATAAGCACTCTAATTCGCATTTAAGAATAATGGACTGTGATCCCAGATCCACCAGAATACTCTTATAATTATTATTTGTGATAAAATGTACATCATATGGTAGTATTAGTGTGTACAATGAACGTTTTCATACCAGCTAGTTTGTGCCGTGGGCCAATAGGCAATCGGACAATTTTTTTTATTGCATAAATGAATAGTACTCTTAAATATGAGTAACTTCTCAGAAGAAACCGTAAATCAAAAGTCAATATTTTCAAAGGTACAGCGATTTTTATACAAAATTTCGCGAGCCTCCTAAAAACGCTCCATACTAAAATCGCCACTATTGGATTAAAGTGTATTAAGTAGGTATAAATTATACCGTCGCAGGAATATATTTGTAAATATCTCCGATATTTGTGCGTTTAAGTTCATACTTACCATAATGAATGTTTTTGTATATGATGTGAGTAAACTAATGATGTAGGTTTTGTTTACCAATTTCGCAAAAAAATAATTTTTTTGGTATAAAGACTCGCGAAGTTTTGTATAAAAATCGCTATACCTTTGAAAATATTGACTTTTGATATACGATTTCTTCTGAGAAGTTACTCATATTTAAGAGTACTATTCATTTATGCAATAAAAAAAAACCAGTCCGCTTGCCTATTTTTAGGTACAGTTACGTTCAAAAGTCCAGTAGCAATCGAACGCAGCGATAGCGTAAACACTCAACGTTACTTGTGACCTTTTTCCATCAAGACAATTCACACACACATATACACTTTGTTTGTCTGTATATTCATATCGTCAATTTCATCTCAATACGTGAGCACTGCTGTGGCCCAGTGACATAGCATGTGCGTCTGTTAACTCGTATATCACCAGCTAAATTGCAGGATCGAATCCGACCCACGAGTTACGTAAAACACTTTTTGAGAAATATTTATAGATTATTATGAACTATGAGTATTGATACAACTATGTAGAATATAAAAATTACCTTTCTAACTAAAAGCACAGTAACTTGTTAAAAACGTAATATTCTAATCACAGCAAAGAATGTGAGGGTAGATTAAAAAAAAGGCTTGGACAAAACAAAATATTAAAAATAATGTTGTTGGTTGGTGAACTCAGTTACGGGCCGGGTGAACTTGAATTTATACCTACGCGAGCCAACAGTGCAAATTATGTAGAAGTGTTAGAGGACATTATGTTGCCTACTGTGCGAAATGTGTATGGTGATAGCGAAATAAGTTTTGTGCATGATAATTGTCCAATTCACCGAGCCTCCGTAGTTCGCAATTGGTTCAGTGATCATTCTAATATTAAGGTTATTCCGTGGCCAGCACGATCCCCAGATTTAAACCCGTTTGAAAATATATGGGGTTTAATGGTGCAAAGATGGCAAGCACGCGATGAAAGATGTCCGGAGCTGCTCAAATCCCATTGCATGCAGTTGTGGGAGGATTTACGTGGAACAGATATTTGTAAGAATATTGTGGCTTCCATGCGCAGACGTCTTCTTAGTTGTATTGAAAATAATGGAGGCTACACAAAATATTAATAATCTTAATACTTATTACGTCGTGCGTTGAGTGCTATGAAACGGTCGCGCTCCGTATTACACACGAAGCAAATTTAATTGTTTGCGAGTCGCGCGGTTACGCCGCTGCACGTACACTATGGCGTTGGTGGCCAACGAGTTGCTGGCGTTCATCCAGCACGCCATCGACACTATGGACGAGGTCAGCATCATGCAGATCTGCAAATCTTCTTTCTCAAGCGAAGAGATTTGCATGGGTAAGCAGCTGCTTTATGAAACGCTCGGCCAGAGCGCGAACATGCCATCACGGAGGCGAGATGGCGGCGAACGAAGCGTGCAGGATATCATCTCCCTGCTGAAGCAGACGGATCCAGACGACGTGCCGGCCTTTGTGGCAAAAGATCTCCACAAGCTGCCGGTAGTAACGATGGACCACGTCGACGTCTCCAGCCTGCTGAAGAACTTCAACAGTATGAAGGCAGAGCTGGACGAGATGCGAGGTAGGTTGGATGCATCGGAATCTACCATCCGTGACTTACGTAGTGAATTACTACAATTAAAATGTAATAATTCAGTAAGTAGGTCACCCGATCATTCAACCGCCTTTGTCAACACACGTCGTGGCGGCGCGCGCGCTGACACATCGTTTTGCGTGTCAGCGGATTCCGCCGAGTCGGCGATCGCCGCCGCCCCCGCCCGCACTCCCCTCCGGGTCGTGCAGACGCCGAGTCAACCAACTCAGCAGAAAACTTTTGCGACTGTCGCCGGTCGCCCCGCACCACCCCCGCGGGCGAAGACAAAGGGGGTGAAGGAGAGCCGTAAGGCTGTGGAGAGCCGCAAGGCTGAGCCTCTTCGACCTGGCAAGGACGAGAGCAGGAGGTGCGATGAGGAGGGCTTCATACTGGTGGAGAGAAGAAAGAAGAAGAAGCCTGCCGCCCGCAACCACCGCGGCACCGCACCTTACGTACCTGAACTGCGCCTGCGGAGCGAAGTAACCGCGACGCCGTTGTACGTATCCCGCCTGCACTGGTCTATGCAGGTCGAGGACGTCGTGGACTACATCCGCCAGAAGACTTCCATCGCCTTAAGGGTCGAACGTCTGGAGTCTCGCCACAATGTCAATTTCAGTTCCTTTGTGGTGAGAGTGCCGACGCATCTTTTGTCGACCTTCGAGGTGGAGGAGTTCTGGCCGACGGGTGTGGTCTACCGGAGGTTCCGGGGGAGACTCCGGAACGAAGCGCGGATCACGTCGCCGACAACACGTGACAAAGTGTAGTTTTTAAGTATATAATATGTATGTTAGTCTGTAAGGTATTTATAATATGGGCCTATGCCGCCCGAAATAAATGAAATTTAATTTTAATTTAATTTTAAATTAGAAATGTATTTCTATGTCGCAATAATTAGTGTTAATTGTTATACTTAATATTTATATTTTGCAAGTTTCAAGTAGTTGGGTATGCTACAAAGGAACGTGCTGGCCAATAATTGGTAGGTAAGGTTGAGGTTAAGTTTTAATCCTCTTTTCCTCGGAAAACGAATAATTAAACTATAACCTCAATTAGCATGAAATATTGATAACACAATACAACCTATGCGTAGAACAAAGTCCGATGTGATCATAGGGCAAAAGTGCGTTTTTTAGATAAATGAAATAAGGAATCAAAGCTCTACAGTCTGACATTTTCAGAATTTTTGTATCTGGCTTAATTTCGGAAATACAGAATCGTACAACGTCTTATTTAATCTTAGCTCCATGTTAAAATGCACCTTGTGTTCATAGGACGGAGAAATTGGAGAGCGCGCGGCGCGGGCGCCTCGCGCGATCTTCACTTCAGGCGTTGTCGAGCGGAAAGGAGGGTTTTTTGCGTCACGTGTGTGATTTTTTTTCGGTTTAACGAAAATTATAATTTTATTAATTATTGCGTACTAAAAGTATTTTTGAGATGTCACGCTTACGGATATTGCTGGATATACTTTATGAAGAGAGAAAAGAGCTTGAACGTAGTCCTTCTTTTTCAAATAAGCAAGATATTTTTATGAAGAACGGTGTAGATCCAGGTAAGTTGATATTTTTACTTATATTAATATTCCGCTTTTTAAGCTAGTAAATAGAAACGGGAAATCTATCTTCATATAAGACATTTTTTGACGGAGAGTTAGAAAAATACGTTTTAGTACGAAAAGTATGATTAGTTTCATGTTTATTTATTAGGTAAATATTTGTCGTGTTATCAATAAAAGTTGAAGTACCATAAACGTTGACATTATAAGTAATATTAGAACGATTTAAGACTAATTCTTTAGAACTTCTGAGGGTTTCATGTAACTATGGGACGTTTTTTTATGGAATCACAGAATAGTTACAATACGTTTTGTCAGTTCGATATGCAGGTGGGACGTTATCGCCTGAATAATGACATCAGTTAGGACGTTGTTCTTTTAAAAATATCGTTAAATAGAAATATATTGTATATTAAATGAATAAAAATAGTTTTAAGCTGCGTTACCTTACAATATATACACATTTGTAGGGTCTTCGGCAAATCATATAACATTATAATCGACAGTTTTAGTTGTGTACTGCGATGTTCATTAAAACTTGTATATTCAAAGTTTTTAAATAGCTTTGTACAAATGTTATTAATTTATATTAAAATGTTATATTTTCAAGTTATATATTATATTAAATTGTATTATAATGTTACGTTTTCAAGTTACATATATGTCATAATATTCTATATTATTTTTAATGTATTATGGTGCAGTGAAGTAATACAATTTTTAACATTTCAGTTGTTGACAACAAGGTGCAGAATAAATAAGTCAGCAACTGGGTGATGTTTGGAATGAAATTAATGCCGCACCTAATCCACCTACTAATGAGAGACAATTTATGGCCAACCATCAAAACTTTCTTTAAAAGCGCCTTCTAGTTTCGAAAAATCACCTATAATACAACTTGAAGACTTAGAAAATTCTGACCATAGGTGTACTCCAGTTAGTCAAGAACTGTCGGTGCTAATTCCTATGCAGTCTCCTTCTGATAGTCATTCCACCTATTACAGCGTTTTCAGGTTCAATAATGTAGATAGTAGTATACAATTTAATTAATATTATATCTAGCAATATCCCGAAAGTATAATCTTGAAAAATACCCACAACCTGCAAGCAAATCTGTGAGTATACGTTTAACCATGCGTAATGCATGTCTGTTATTGCTCTATTGTTAATTATTTCTAATTATTTCAGCACGCTCGGTAAAAAGCCTTTGTCTCATGTATATCTTATAGGAATGACCATCGGGTACAATATAATAACCACTATCTAAAAGGTGTTTAGCGAAATGTGATTATATGTAATTCTTAAACACGGTACGAAGTTTGACTCAAACTGGACGTAACTTTGAGACTCGGTACAAAGAATACATCGCGTCTTATAGAAATGGTTATCGTGATAAATCACATTTTGCTAGACAGCTTTTAGATATGATATATCATCGTTATTAATATCAATAGTCTCTTTATAATGTTTCTAACATCTTAAATTATTTTTAAATGCTTTTTTCGACAACAAGAGGTGGGATTTTACATACTTGTACGATTAGGCCGTTCGAAATAATTACACTTCTTAATTTTTCAGTTTATATTATATACTTATTAAAGAAAATTTTATGTAGATTACGAATATACTAATATAAGCTAGTGCATTCATACAACTTTTCGTCGAAATCGGCATTTTAGCACTGACCGGCAACTTACGTTCGACGTCAGATTTGAAGGCGAGCGCTTGGCCAGATGTGACATAAAACGCTTAAGGCGGCCGAGAAGTTATAGTGTACCTGATGAACATTCCTATATGGTATTACATATATTGTATACGTGAGTCAAACTGTTTGACCCACGTATACACTATCACATTCATGATAATCGATTATATAGACACCATATTGATACTTTAAATCAATCCGGACCTTATTATGACAAAATAGATTTTTTAAATATTATTTCTCCTGCATACGACATGCTTATTGTTACGGGATTATGGCCATAACAATATTATAGTTATTTTTCATTATTTTGGATAATCGTGCAGATACCTCTCCCATGTAGGTTAAACTGAACTTGTACCTATCCAACTATATTATACAACATAGCTAGATAGTTTAGATACAGTACCAAAGAAGTTCAATTTATAACTACGTTTTAAAAAAGTTTTTTATTGTTTTTTAAGTTTAAATTTTGTTTTGGGGCTTGTTAATGTAGAATTATACAAATTTTTATTTTTTTATCTAATTTTAAGTTTTAAACAATATTTATTTTTATGGGCATATCTTAGAGATTTTAATTGTTTTATAGGTTTTAGACTATGGTAACTAGTCTTTAATTTTAAGTTAGTACCTAGTACCGACTTTGATTTACTTATAGTTTAAAACACCACCTATTTTGAGATTGTTTAATGTAAATAAACGATTTTAATAAATAATTATGTATTATTGTTCATTTATGCGTAATGTGGCTAATGCTATATCAAAATAATAGACTATAATTATTCACATAGGACTTAAAAATGTCGGATAACTCCAACAAAAAACGAACCATATGAATATAGAACGGCGTTTCATTTAAATGTCTCCGTAAAACAACGTAATATTATGATCACTACGATCTCTCGCTTCTCCGCTGTAAAACGTCCTAGATTGATATAGAACTCGTTATCTCAGTAAATATAATAATTAATAATAAACAGTATAAAGCGGTTAACTAGACTAGGATGTCATAATAACATACCAAAATTTCAAAAATAAAAGTCTCACCGTTTATAAGTTATTCAAGTTTTTCAATTCGCAAAACTTGTTTTGCCTCTACTGAAAAGTAGCAATTTTTCAAATCGAACTTTGTTCTACGCATAGGTCGAATAGATATAATATTATGTAATAGGTATTATAATATTATTGATTTGATAGATCTGTGGATCAAAGATTTTACCGTCAATAATAATACCGTTCAATAATAATTGTTATGTCATTGAAATAAATATATATTTTATTTTTTGAAAGTGTTGTTTTATTATAATATTTAATACTTAAATATATCTATAATTATCTAAGACCTAAGTAACCAGAATATAATAATATTATCCTTCCTTAAAAAAACTTTCAAAATAGTCATTTTATTAAAATATAATAATATAAGTTTTTAAGAATAAAAAACAATACGAAAACTTTATGATGATAACTGAGGTTTGAACCGTGACCATCTTAACATATATGCGATGCGAGGCCGACTATTTACAGATGGAGCTATTTACTGTCTTACGTATCCAACGAAATTTTTGCATTTATCGACACAGTGCAGTGCATAAATGAAGAACAATGAATGAAGAAGACAAACATAGGTATGTGTTATCTTTGTCTCTCATCCACACATGCTTAAACTTTGTTGTATTGATACTGTACGACATTTAAGTGTGTGCACGGTAACACGGCGCACACATAAAAACGCACTGTAGCGGCAAACGAATATGATCGTTACGGTGCTACTGGACTTTTGAACGCTGACTGTACAAGGCGCAACAGTTGCGGAAAATTGTGCTCACTTTACTTATATTCTGAAAAAGTATCAATCTTATTATTTGGTTTTAGAATAACGCAAGGAACAAAACTTATTCAAGTATTTTTTCTCTAAACTTAGTATGAACAGAGATATAAAGGTTAGAAGTTTAATAATTTTTATTTCTACGTTGACGATTTTCCATTTTTTTTTTGTGAAAACTACGACGTAAGAATAAGTAATCGATGTAAATTTCACTTTATAATATTAAATTGATATTATTCTACTCTTAATATATGTTAGAATCATTTCAAAGGCTGTAATAAAAGGTAATTGTACAATTTTATTGTACCTTTGGTCCCCTGTACCAAATTCTTGTATTTCACCGCACATAATAGCGGGTATATAATATTATAATAATTATCAGGATGAAATATTTCTCCGGACGTGACTTTTAATATTTAATTTCAGTTACAAAAATAATCTTACCTTGTACTTCTTTTACCTCGTAAAGTATCAGAAGTGGAATGGAGAATATGACACTTATCAGCCAAGCAGACAGGATCAACGCTCTGGCACGATTCCCTGGAAAAATAAAATCATACAATTTTACTTAGATACTTGAGTGTATTTGAGAAATAAAATCTGATCGAGAAAAAATGTACAAGATTTTTTTAAATTCAACTAGAATAGTCCGAGTTCTGGTAGGTTCAAAGATATAAAAAGCATTATAAAAAAATTTTTTTGACTGGATTCTAACTCGAGTAACTCAACAATCCAAAAATTACATAAATGCACACCAAACTGTCATTTGGTCAATCCAAATGGCAGTTTAAGTCAATCGCATCAATAGAGTCAAAAATATTTGAATTATATTGTTTCACGACGAAAGAACAACTTAGATTATAACTTGAAAATGCTATATCGATTTTTCTCCCCCAAAACCCTGTGCATACTAAAGGAGAATGCCAAAGCTCCATACAAAAAAACCCAGTTGCAGGCATAGTGAGATGTATCTCAAAAAATCAGTAATATTATGTAATATAATAATTACCATACGGGATCGTGGTCCTTACTGACAGACAATCGAAATTGCCTGTTTTATTATTTAGGCGGTGTATTACTTTTTAATGAATACTTTTATTGTTTATTACTCGCCTCAAAATACGATGAAAGTATGTTATATACTTGAGAGGCCCGATAGTTCAGTTGGTAAAGTGACTCTGCAATACGGTTTAAAAGGTCGTGGGTTCGTTCCCCGTGGGTCCAACACAAATATTTGTAATCATGTTTATAAATATTTTTTGAGATACATCTCACTATGCCTGCAACTGGGTATTTTTTGGCAATCTCCTTTCATGAAAATACTTGCGGCGGTTTCCGAGACTCTAATTATTATATATGTTACGGGTAATGCTAGAAGATAGAATAAACCTAGGTTTATTTGGGTTTACCTAGGATTACCCAAGCTTTGTGGATAAAGTCCGAATATTCGGCGTTTACCCGTATACAACTAAGTTTACCCAACACTGGTTGGGTAATATTCGGTGTTGGTCTGAATAATAATTGAAATAAATTTTAATTCGAAATTTACCCATACTCACGGGCTTACTCACCTAGGTCTACCCAAGATAGGCTGGGTTATGTTAGAATAATTAATGAAATTAAAAACCATGTGCATTTATAGCTTTTGTTTAATTGAAAAAACGTATACAAAACAATCATTGCTTTTATAATATATTGATGATATTGTAGCGGACCAATCAGCGCACAGTCCTGAATCGCGCTATCGAAGTTTCTGAGACTCGGAAGTATATATACGACAGCTGAAATGCATACAAGTGGGCTTCAGCCTGACCGGGCATACCACCTCGCTCGGTCGGAGATCTCCCTTTGGGGCTTGCCCACAATATATTTTCAATGTCGATCAGTTTATCCTGACACACAGAAAACTGGTTCCTTGAGAACATTTCTTCGATAGTTCCACGTTCGTTTCCTAGCTTGTAAAGATCATCAGTAATTTCTATAACTGCCATAAGCACGTTCCGAAAATCTCCTCTTCCTCTATCAACATTATTATTACGACTAACATTAAACATTACCCAACCAGTGTTGGGTAAACTTAGTTATATACTCGTAAACGCCGAATTTATTTAAAATATTCGGACTTTATCCACAAAGCTTGGGAATCCTAGGTAAACCCAAGTAAACCTAGGTTTACTCTGTCTTCTAGTATTACCCGTAACATAATAATACATACAAGAATTTCTCGTTTTAAGTGTAAGATACATGCAACTGGCCAAAATTTTCTTGTATTGGCTATTTCAACAGCATATGTTTATTCCTTAGAAACTTGAGTTAACATAATTGCTACATCATCTAATGATTTATCACTGGATGTTTGGATATTTGTTTGTTGAATTAAATGATTCATAGTTTGAATCAGAAAACTGTCATTTTATCATATACTAGCTTTTGCCCGCGACTTCGTCCGCGTGGAACAATACTTTGGGATATCGCTGAAATTTACCCGCGACTTTATTTATGACTAACGAAAGCGGAATCCTATTTTTTTAAACGAAACCCTAAAATAAAAGTAGCCTATGTTAGACCCTATAACATCAGCTATCTGCTAGTGAAAGTCCCGTGAAAATCGGTCCAGCCGTTTCAGAGATTAGTCGGAACAAACAGACAGACAGACCGACTGACAGACAGATAGACGGACAGACAAAAATTAAAAAAAAATGTATTTTATTGTAAGTACCGAATATACTTTCAGATTCATTATGTAAAAAGCTGTTAATTTGAAGTTACAAACAGACACTTAAATTATATTTAACTGTATAGATGTATAGATATTATAATGTATTATATTTTAAGATATTATCAATTTGATGTTTATAAAATAACTAAACTAAACATTAACCCGCACGCGCACCCCCACGCCCACTTCGCAACGGGCCGTGCGGCAGAAATCGTAATATATAAATTTCGCCATAACTTCAAAACCAAACGTCCTTTTTTAATCATTCAAAGGCCAAATATTATCTACGTAAACTGTACTTAGTGATGAAATAATTTATTTTGATAAGGATTAATAGCATGAGTAAAATAAACGCGTTTAAATGTAGTCCAAAAAAAAATTCAAGATTTCTAAATAAAAAAATGGTTGTTGTGCCTCACTCGGCATAGATAGGTATAGTGCGTCGCGGACTTTTTTGTAGATATTTATAAGACCTACAATTAATTAGAACATTATATGGTTCTATCTTTTATAGTTTAGGCAGCGTACGCAAAATAAGTAACTTTTCTGGTTGATTTTTTACACCTTGGGTCCGAAAAACCCAAATATCTTACGGAACCCTATTTTTTTCCAAAATAAAATTTAGCCTATGTTACTCGTGGATAATGTAGCTTTCGAATGGTGAAAGAATTTTTGAAATCGGTCCAGTACTTTTTGAGCCTATTCATTACAAACAAACAAACAAACAAACAAAGTTTTCCTCTTTATAATATTAGTGTAGATTTTGTGGCTGTTGGAGCTACTTTTAATTTTGCTGTATTCGTCAATAAAGGCTTACCACATAAGTTGTATTATCTACTTAAACGAGCCCCGATTCAAAATAGTTCGTCTAGTGTGAAATTTTCTCTGTGAGATTTTTTCTAACTTCATTATTTTTGTATATCTATATAAAATATTAAGCTGTTCTACTATCACATATCGCGTTACTTTTGCTATTTTTTAATTATGAACCAATAAACTATTTTAGCTTTTTAAATTTATACATATCCTGTTTTAAATTCGAAGAAGTTATAAGCAAAATAGTTCGTCTAATTGTTAATCGATGCAAAAGAGTTCGTCTATCGGTGAGTTAAATAAGATTATTCCTTCTTTGTACAATTATGTTGCATAATTTAAATTTGTAAAAGTAATTCTGTGTCATTTGTGAAGTGAGACAGTATAAATTCTGAAAATTTCAGTTATTTTCATTAGTTTTCAAATAACAACGGTCGTGGCAAACCCGTGTGTGAAGAGATTCGAAAGCGAATAGGTTGTGGGGTCGATGTTGACAAATCAAGTTATAGGTCGCGCAACGGTTTATGAGCGCTCAGTGAAAGTGGAGGGGATCGTTCGCGCATGTGACCAATAGCAAAGAATTTAGAATATATATTACTAACGTACCAATAGCGTGTCGGCAGCCACGTTCGGCATGCGTTCGACGCATCCACACCTCCCCGCCCGAGCCCGCTACCCCCAAACACACCCATAAACTGACTTCTGCGCATACGCCCTCTACTTTTGTCGAAAGATCTTAATTCGTTACGCGACCTGTACCAAATATCTAAAGACTTGATACTTCCCAGGTCTACAGTCCAATCTACCATTCAGCACTATAAAAAGAAAAGAACGACTTCTTGTTTGAAGAAAACTTATCGACCACGCATCACAAGTGCAGTAGAAAACATAGTCCGGAAGAAAAATTATCAAAAATAATCGTCGTGCTCGAGCTCGAGAACTCACGGTGCAAACAAAGGACATGATTCACAAAGACGTCTCAGTTGATACTTGCAAAAGAGTCCTAAAAAAATGGGTAACGGATTTTACACCGCTAAGGAGAAACCACTGTTGACTGCTGTACAAAAGAAAAAGAGGTTGAAGTTTGCTCGTGATAAGTTAAATTGGACTTCCGGTCAGAGGCGTAGTATCATTTGGAGTGACGAGTCCAAATTTGAAGAGACAGTCGGCGATGAAAGGAAAAAAGTGATTCGGAACAAAAATGAGGCATTTCATACTGATTATCTCAAACCCAAGGTGAAGTTTCCGGCGTCTCTTATGATATGGGGCTGCATGTCTGCACCAGGTGTTGGTGGTATACAGTTTGTGGATGGTTCTATCAATGCTGCAAGGTATCAAAACCTTTTGGAAGAGAATTTACTGCCCTCTATTCCGTCACTTAAGCATCAAGATTCATTAATTTTTAACAGGATGGTGCTTCCTGCCATACAGCAAGGACAACAAAGACGTGGCTACTGCTGAAAAGCATCCCTACAATTGAATGGCAATCTAACAGCCCGGACTTGTCGCCGATCGAAACAACGAAAATGAAAAAGTTCTCCGTGAAAATCCATCAAGATCGAAGAGCGACTTAAAGGCTAAACTCTTGGCTGTCTGGGAGTCAATTACGCCTGAGGAGTGTGCAGCGATGGTTGCAACCATGCCTCTTCGCATTAAAGCTGTCATTGAGAGCAAAGGCGACACAACTAAGTGGTAGACGAACTATTTTGCGTGAGTGACAAGGGTAGACGAATACTTTTGCGTTATGTTTTTTAGAATATTTTTTAATTTTTTTATGTTATGTAAAGTCATGAAAGAATTTCAGTTATGGTAAAATAAACTTTAAAATGTTCCTCAAATTGTGGTTTACTTTTTATTAAACATTCTTATTTATTTTACCAATATTTACTTTCTATATTTTACGCTTTGCACTACTTTCCATACTAGACGAACTATTTTGCATCGGGGCTCGTATATCTATACTAATATAATAAAGAGGAAATGTTTGTTTGTATGCATTGAATAGGCTGCGAAACTACTGGTCGTATTTTAATGAAATTTGGCACAGATGTAAAGTAAAGTACGGGGAAGGACATAGGCTACTTTTTATCGCAAGAAATTACGGTTTCTGTGAAATTAACTATTGCGCGCACGAAGTCGCGGGCAACATCTAGCTCGTAATAATATTGACCACAGTATACATAATTTAAATATAATGCACTACAGGCAGGCAGGCAGACACTACAGTTAAGAATGAATGAATGAATGAATGAATGAATTATTTCCAGATGCGGAAATGTAACCTTCAGTTTCTCCGTACGTTGTGACTTGTGATATATTTAGCTAAGACCAAGGACGAAAGATACTCTTTACTGGTCAGTCAGCCGTTTCCAACTGATATAAAATACTGTTTGATCTCTTTTTGGTGTAAGAAACTCTAACAAAAAATGTTCTTTACGGTTAACTTAACTCAGAAATATAGGTTGAAGTATAAGTAAGTAGTCATTAGAATTAACTAGTACTAACTAATGGACAATTTACATACACAAACATTAATTAATTGGCTCTGAACTAAGTTTAATTCAATTAGTTCACAGAAAGAATTATTTATATAAAATTAGGTTTAAAAATAATACCAACCGCAGTACTATTACAATTGTGAAAATTTGTTAGGCTGGATGGATGTATGGACTATGGATGAATGGATATAATATGATGATGAATGAAAACTACAGAACGGGTTTTCATGAAATTTGTTATGGTAGCTTTTTGTCACGAAAAAGGACAGTGTTCCCGTGGGAGTCACGGCAAAAGCTAATTATACATATCGTCAGTCTAAATGTGATAGCTCGTACATGCAAACTACCCAACTTTACGGGAGAGTCTTATACATATGTACTTGTATAAGATGTCACTAAAGGTCGTTTTTACCGTTAAAATATTTTCTAATGTAGGTTAGCGCCGGAAATACTATTTAGAACTCTCTGCATCATAATCACATTTTACTACAGATTGTTAGTTACGAACTTACGAGCTATCACATCTTGACCGACGATATTGATTTCTTATGTTTTTAAAAACTTACGAATTGCGTCGCGGTTCACTTTTTTCCGGCGATACGGCTACTTTCTAACAGCCGTGGTTGCAGAAGGACTGACAGATTGACATACCAGAGCCTCTAGTCAAGATGCATTCGATAATTTCGACGGCGAACTTCGAAATCAAAAATGTATGGGATTTGACATGTCATCGCTAAGTGACATGTCGCTTGCGATGTCTTATGTTAAATCCAATACATTTTGTTTTGGAACTTCGCTGTCGAAATTATCAAATGCATCTTGACTAGAGGCCCTGGCCTCCCGTGACCACTACTGGTAAGTAACCGAAACGTCGGGAAAAACAAAAGTGAATAGCGAAATACGTGTTTAAAACCATGAATAAAATTAACACCGAAATAACTCTAGATTAAAGATTAATTAAAATTTAAACGAAGAATTCAATAATTTGAAACAACCGGGATCCGTATTACTGAACTTTTAACTCAATTAAAACTCTCATTATGTGACAAGTGACGTTTCGGGCAGTTACGAAAAGGGTTGCTTTTATTGGCAGAGAAGCTATTTTTATCCGGCTATAGCGAAACTAAAAGAAAACTTAATGATTTTAACACAATTTAATTATATTTATAATTATGGTTGTTCCACGCTACGTTTGGCGCATGGCGCTACCAAAACTACTGATCTGATTTTAATGAGTGAGGTGGCAATAGCCCGGGTAATATAGGCTATATAATTTACATAGTCGGTTTATAGTTTTTATAAAATAATGAATTCGTTATCGTATACATAAAGTTTAACTATGTTAATATAATTAATATACGATTAAAAAAGTGAAAATACATTAATATAACACGGTGAATAGTCTTTCAGTGTACTTATAATAAGTATGTAGTACGTATATTAATATTATTATTTATGTTAATTAATTGAATATATCACCTTTCTCTGATTATTATCTGATTTTTTTCCTACATTATTAATAAAGAAATAATTAGATAATTTTGTAACGCTTTTAGAACAGTTTATTGCGTGTACGAAGTGGCGGGCAAAATTTAGTGTAGTAATGAATGTAGTACGAAACTCACAACTGCCGGAGAAGTTCATGGGGTTGGTGATGGCGTCACAGCGGTCGATGCTGAGCGCCACCAGCACGTACGTCGACGCGTACATCACCACCGCCTGGATTTACATTGTCATTATGATCAGCATGTGGAGTGCGAGTTTTGGTCACTGCTTGCCGTGAAGACGTTAACTACAATTTGTATGGCATCGAAACAACGCCCCTAGTGGCAAACAATGGCAACAAAATGAATGTATATGTCACCGTAAAATTGTTGAAACCAACGAGATTGTAAAAATATGTTAAAAGATTAAAAACTATTTATAATAATAATCTAACGAAAAATAATATGTGTGAAATTATACGCAGCATATTCGCGTCGGAAGTCTATCAACACTTTACAATTTCACTAGTTATATTATAATCTAACGGTTTTTACAATTTTACGGTGACAGATATGCAAGTCTAGCATACTATATCGAATGCGAAAAGAAAAACTGACACTTAGCAAAGTGTGCTGAGCGTGAGTTCTTAAGGCTGCGCTAGTCGGTTTTTTCTCCATACAAACGTTGTTGGTGATTTACTCCAAAGTTAAACATTGTAGACCCAAATTCTAGCATAATATCAATTTTTATGACACTTATCTAGGTCGGTATTTACTTATATTTATTAAATTCAAATTAGTGTAGAAGATAATAGCCTCCAAACATCGCATTTTTAGCGCAACTTTGAACGTAAATAAAAATTAAACGAAGAATGATAATAAAAAAGCAAGGACATACCAACACAGTTCGACTATTCAGCAATTGAGATAATTTTACTTCAGACAAAAATATTATATAGTTTTTTCATAAAACACCAACAGCTGAGTGTCGATTTGCGTAATTTGAAGACGCCTTTTCTAAAATACTTTATACAGCTGCATAAATGTGTACAGTATGGCTTGTCTTATAAGTATAGATTACTATTTTATGGGTATATCCTTTTTTCCCCAATATTAGGTGAAATAACAAGCATTTTCCCCGCGCGCAGCACTGAGTTCAAACCGTTGACTAGCGCACTATTAATGTCCCGACTTGCCGCGCCGTGATGAAGTTAACTAAAATTTGAATGTATATGACACCGTAAAATTGTAAAAACCGTTAGATTGTAATTATATAACTAGGGACATTATAACATTATAATATGACAACAGATTGTCAAATAAAAATTTCTCCTTACGCATAATTTTTCGTTATAATTATTATTATTATGAAAATGCAAACAAATATGGCGGCGCGGGGCACATACCGTTTAACCAATCGGCACGTAAATATTACAATATAATGTGAAAATTGTAAGAAGAAATTTTTATTAGACAATCTGTCGGCATATTATAATATCTCTAGAAATATTACAATCTAACGGGTTTTACAATTTTACGCTGACATATAAATACAAATTGTAGTTAACTTCTTCACGGCGAGTAGTGACAAGAACTCGCACTCAGCGCACAGAGTGCTAAGTGTGAGTTTTTCTTTTCGCATTCGAACGTGAACACATTTGGTACTGGGAATTTGTATGTGATTTGTCTATCCATCTAGTTGTCGCGTGTACAACTAGGTAAAATCACATTACCAAATTCCTAGTAAACGCCAACCGCGGTCACGATCAAACGCAAAAAGAAAAACCACACCTAGCAATCATGTTAGAGTTTAGACTAACGTGTGTCAGAGTTTGAACTTTAAATCCAAACATGTCTCATTTTTATAGCAATCGTTTTTTGGGTTACTTAATAACTAAATAGGTTAAAGTCGTATATAATTTCTTGAAAGGGCTAAATTAATATTACTCGCTATATTTTGAGCTGGCATAAAATTAGATAGGTTATGTACCTAGTTAAAAATATTACCTACATACTTATGTTAAAACATTACCTGTAGAAACTTGACTATTTTGCACATAACTTCTCCCGCCAGCCACGCTATAGTTATCTTCTGTATTATATCTACGAACACGTAAATGAGACCAACGAACAGATCTGAAACAAAAAAGAAAGAAATCAAATAATTAAAAATTTTAAAAACCCCCGACACAAAAAATAAACTCTAAAAAATAATAAATAATATTTTAAACCTATTATAATTATATTATCACATATAATATTAAGTAAGTTGAAATAATTTTATTTTCCAATCGTCGCCTCGTCGGGGGACCGCTAAAGTTTATAAAGTATTTTTACAACAGCTAGGTAATTAATTATTACATTTAAGTAGGTATGAGCAAATTTTTTCTCGGAGTAAATTCTTTTGTTCATTCTGCGACTACACGTGTTTTTTTCACATAGCGGTCCCCCGACGAGACGACGATTGGAAAATAAAATTATTTCAACTTACTTAATATTATATGTGATAATATAATTATAATAGGTTTAAAATATTATTTATTATTTTTTAGAGTTTATTTTTTGTGTCGGGGGTTTTTAAAATTTTTAATTTTACTTTTATTTTATCCTTTTTAAAATAGGTATAAATAATGATTACCTTACCATATACATACTTTCAACATTATTGAAGTAACATGGTACCAAATTTCGAATCGATAGGACATGTGGACAACCCCTCATCAACTAATAAAGAAAAGATGATCTTCAAACGGCTAATCAGGTCATGGTTACCTTACCATGTTCTTTAAATATCGTTGAAGTAACACGGTACCAAATTTCGAATCGATCGGACATAAGAAAGTTAGTCAAATCCCCTCATCAACTAGAAAAGAGCTGATCATCTTCAAACGGCTGATCAGGTCATGGTTACATTAGCATGTTCTTTGAATATCGTTGAAGTAACACGGTACCAAATTTCGAATCGATCGGACATAAGAAAGTTAGTCAGATCCCCTCATCAACTAGAAAAGAGCTGATCATCTTCAAACTGCTGATCAGGTCATGGTTACATTAGCATGTTCTTTGAATATATATCGTTGAAGTAACACAGTACCAAATTTTGAATCGATCGGACATTGGAAAGTTAGTCAGATCCCCTCATCAACTAGAAAAGAGCTGATCATCTTCAAACGGCTGATCTTCCCACCACCAATTTTCTCATCAAACGAAGCTACGAACACTGTCGATTAAGTCATCAATATTCTCTTTCAGTGCGCTTTCATTTGAGACCTTACTCGAGTATATTTGCACATTCGGATTTTCTTCCCCGCTTTCACCCCCCACAACTTTTAAACGACTCAACCGATTTTCATCAAACATGTCTAAGAACACTCGCATGTAAGTCACCTTTAATACAAAAGAAACTAAATTGAAATCGCTTCATCCGTTCGGGAGCTATGATGCCACAGACAGACAGACAGACAGACAGACACACCCACAGACAGACAGACAGACACGTCAAACTTATAACACCCCTCTTTTTGCGTCGGGGGTTAAAAAGAAAGAATTCTCAAGACACCTGATTGTATTATGCTGGCTTACGATATACACTTCAAAGGAACCTAAGTTTGGTCACTAAAACTAGAATAACTTGTAGGTAAAATAATTTGGCCACGAGAAAGTAACCCTAGATGTATTGCCTGGTGTAGGTAACAGCGTGTACCTACAAAATAATATGAATTAGGGTCAATTCTCAGAGAAACGTGTTTAAACATCCTATTGGTTTCTGTAAATCGTTTTTAGGAAGGTTCAAAGAACTGGTTCAAAGGAACGAGGCCCATCAACTCAATTAAAGTTAAGGGTCAGCACAGCGCCACGCTTGTGTATTCATTACATAAGATGAACAACCTCCCCGTCAGGTATCGTCTCGCTTCGGTGTGAACTGACCCTTAAAATTATTTGAGTTAAAGCGTCTCGATCCTTTGAACTTTCCTAAAACGATCCACAAAATCCAATCACATACTTACACATGCACCGCAGCTCTTGCAGCGCTGCCGCGCGGTGTCATTTGTATGTAATTTATTGCCGCAGCGGTGGCGGTGAACGCTGCAGCGTCGCAGCCGAAATCCATACAAATTCCGGCGATGCCACTGAAGCTACGGCACTTGTGTAGAAGCGCTTACACGTAAAACGCACAGATTTTGTTACGCTATTTTTCCAAAACCTTGTAATAACAGTATGACATTGTTATAACAAGTACGTGAGTTTATAAAAGGATCCTTCTTTTAGATACGAGGTAGCGGCAGGCTAATTTCCATGCCTGGAAGGACTTGGGAATATTCCAGGAAAACTTTTATGGACAATAAATTTGAACAAAAAGACATTTTGCAAGACTATATTAATAACAATAAGACATTATATTAATATTATGGAAAAGCCTATTTTTAATAAGGTATAAAGCAGCAGTACAATTTTGCAGTACCTACTTCGAAGCCTAAAGGCTTCAGGTGGGTGTCATTACTTTTTACTTATATAAGAATCCTTATTTCTTAGTACATTTCATAAAAGAAAATATTAAAAAAGACGGGGCATCATAAAAGTTAAATAGAAAATGTCCGTTCATTTTAAATAAACATTTTATTTGCATTTCCACTTATAAATTTTCTTTTAAAGGTCCTATGACTACTATGTACTTTTAAAATATAAAGCTTGGCGCAAACGGGCTACCGACTTTAGCTGTCGATAGCTACCGATACATATTTCATACATTCTGAGTTTCCGAAACCGCTTATATTATATAATTTCTATTATATGTAACCATGAAATTAAACTTAGGCCTTTGCATCCGTTAATGGATGATTTATACAGTATTCTCCGAGCGAAGTAACCACTCTTGAAATACTGTAGTGCCTGGGACAGTTGGTTTTTAAATGTCGTATGGTTGCCCAAGCACATATTCTGGACTAGGCTGACTATGTTGTAAGAATGCCGTAGGTATATACGGCATTCTTACAACATAGTCAGCCTAGTCCAGAAGAATGAATTAGTCAATACGTCTGGGGCCAACTATGTGCGGGTTTCCTCACGATGTTTTCCTTCACCGTGAGCGTCCGTATAATGTATTTGAGGTCTGAAAAAGTCTCATTGGTACACGCCTCAGCCTGGGATTCTAACCTGCAATCTCTCGAGTGCGAACCAAACGGTCGCCCCACTAGGCTACGGAGCTCAACCATTAAATTAATTATATCATTAAACTTTGATTATATTATATCATTAAACCGATTATATCATGCTACTGATTGTGGCCAGTAGCGTCGACTCTATACAAATTCCATATGAAAATTTTTCGTGCTACTACACAGTCGGTAGCCCGTTTGCACAAACCTTAAATCACATGAAATCGAATTATACTTTTATAAACAACCCTCGTATCTGTGTTTGACACCGAGTTGTTTAGCACAGACATTTTATTTTCAATCGAAGATATCGTGGCCAAAACGCGGGAACAATTTATGGGCACGGAGAATTCACGGTATACCGAAATATCGGAGAGGGGCCCATCTCTGTTTTTGTGTGCCGAAATACCATCAGGACAAAAGACAGAAATACTGGTAACAATATAGTGTATATTACAAACATTGTTATCATTAATAATAATAATCTCTGATGCCAGCCTCCGTGGTCTAGTGGTTAGAGCATTAGCTCTCGACTCGGAGGTCGTGGGTTCGATTTCCGCATTGGAACAACAAAAAGTGTTGATTCCCAAGTTTGGTTAGGACAATGCAGGCTGATCGCCTGATTGTCTGACAAGAAAGATGATCCATGCGTCTGATCAGGATGGGTATTTAAAAAAAAGTTGGACCTGCGCCGATTATCTGTCCCACTGGATTATGAGAGTAAAGGAAGAGAGAGTGCTCTTGTGTATTGCGCACATACTTGGGCACTATAAAATTTCTTCTGCGTAATTGGCCTGGTTTCAATGAAACCGGCCACCGTGATCGATATCGGCGTGGGAGTTATATTATCTCTGATGGTTAGTTTGTGGCTTCCGGTTATAACTTACTTAGTTAAGGGCGTATTTACAAATTTGCCAAAAATTAGCTGTTTTGCGGTACATTTTGCGACCAAATGAAACCAAATGTTCAAAACTAACAATTGTCATAAATAAAATAATTCTTTATCTAAAAATCGAATAAAGTAATTATAAAAATGTGATTTACGGTATATCAAAACCAATTTTCTAAAACCTCTTTACTAAATTAGGCCGTGAGTTGTACTCACGGCCGACCGACCGAGTACAGCAGTTCTAAAAATGTCAAATTTGACACCTCACCGCGGATTCAGCTGTCGAGATATAAAAATGTTCTTAGAGAATAGCACTGCAGGACTGAACTATGCAGTTTTATCGTTGAGGTCTGTAGCCAGCATTAGGAGGGCCCTAATTGTAAGTCAGATAAGGACTAAAAATTACCTATAGCCTAACCATTATGCTTATATCTTTGAGTATCCAACTATATGGATACTCAAAGGCTTATATTTATTAGTAAGGGGTTAAGTCTACAGCAATATGATTTTTTTTTTTTAATAAAACAAGGGGGCAAACGAGCAAACGGATCACCTGATGGAAAGCGATTACCGTCGCCCATGGACACCCGCAACATCAGAGAAGTTGCAAGTGCGTTGCCGGCCTTTTAGGAGGGAATACGCTCCCTTCTTGAAGGTTTGCAGGTCGTAGTGGTCCGGAAATATTGCTGGCGACAGTTCATTCCAGAGTTTTACAGTACGCGACAGAAAGCTTCGGGTAAAGCGCACGGTGGAGGACTGCCACTCATCAAGGTGATGAGGATGATAAATATTTTGTCGCATGGAACGGTGGCGAAAAGTTGCAGCAGGTATAAGTCCGAACAATTCCTCGGAGCACTCCCCGTAATATAACCGATAGAGGATGCAGAGCGATGCTACATCTCTACGTAGCTCTAAGGAGTCAAGCCTGTTTGAAACACTATGGCAGTCGACAATTCGAGCGGCCCTACGTTGGATACGATCCAGAGGGGAAGCTGGTACTTTGGCGCCCCTGCCCAGAGATGAGAACAGTATTCCATGTGAGGCCGAACCTGCGCCTTATAGAGTTGTAGGCGTTGGATCGGACTGAAATACTGCTTTGACCTGTTCAGAACACCAAGCTTCTTGGAAGCTAACTTGGCCTTGCCCTCCAGATGATATCGGAACTGGACCTCGCTCGATATGTTAACACCAAGTATTCCAATGTTGGAGGAGACAGTTATGGGTATGCTTTCAAAACGAGGACATACGACCATTGGTAACTTTTTAGCGGTGAACGCGCAAACTTGTGTCTTAGAGGGGTTGAATTGGACTAAGTTAAGTCTACCCCATTCAGAGACCTTCTCTAATGAATTTTCAATTTGAGAGACAAGTTTGTTTCGACTCTCAATGACATTTTGCCGAGAGATGTTCGCGTGGCCGGTATATAAGGCATCACCCGTGCTGTCATCTGCATAGCAATGAATGCCATTGGTTTGTAACATATCATTGATATGCAGTATGAACAGGGTAGGTGATAGCACACAGCCTTGTGGGACACCAGCATCAACAGAAAGAGTATCCGAGCATTCACCGTCGACTACGACCCTTATGCTTCTGTCTGCTAAGAAACTCGTGACCCACTTGCATAATTTCTCGGGGAGCCCATAGGAAGGAAGCTTCGAAAGAAGCGCTTTGTGCCAAACCCGGTAAAAGGCTTTCGCTATGTCCAAACTTACAGCCAATTCCTCTCCCTTAGACTCGATCACCTGTGCCCAACGATGAGTAAGGTACGTCAGCAGATCACTAGCCGAGCGACCTTTACGGAACCCGTACTGTTTGTCGCTTAGCAACTGCTGAACGTCTAAGTATCGAAGGAGCTGTCTATTAATAATGGACTCCATTATCTTCGAGAAGAGAGAGGTTATAGCGATTGGTCTGTAGTTGGAAGGATTGGAGCGATCGCCTTTTTTAGGGATCGGGTGCACCAAAGCTGTCTTCCAAGATGCTGGGACTGTGCCATAGGAGCAGGAGAGCCGAAAAAGACGCGATAAGACCGGTGCCAACTCTGGAGCACACACTTTCAACACTATAGGAGGGATTCCGTCAGGCCCACTCGACTTTTGGGTATCAAGGGAACGGAGAGCAACTCGCACTGAGCGCTGATGGAACCGAATATGATGATGATGCTCTTGCATAGCGGTATAGTCGGCGGTTCCTGCCCCCCGTCATCCAGGGTCGAGTTGGACGCAAAGAGCTTGCCAAGAAGTTCAGCTTTCTCTTTTGCGTCATGGGCCAACGAGCCATTTCCTACGTGTAGGGATGGAAGAGATGGCTTACAGAAATTCCCTTCGATAGCTTTGGCGAGAGACCAGAATGCACGGGTTCCCGAAGGGAGACGCTCGAGTCTCTCGCCAATTCTACTGATGTGCTGTTTCTTCGCCCAAGCGATCTCTCTTTTGAAGGACCTAGAGGCAAGGTTGTACTCCTTTTTAAGTTTGCTGGTGTTTAAATCCTGTGCTGATACTGCATTAGCCCAGGTTTGGTAAGCTTCCTGCTTCCGGCGAGAAGCCTTTTTGGAAGATGAACCAAACCAGGGACGGAATCTGCTGCCAGTAGGGACCACAGAGGACGGAATGAAAAGTTCCATTCCTTGTAGCACCACGTTGGCAACAGAGTTGGCAGCGGCGTCAGGATCATCCGGCGAGAAGCACGCCTGCCTCCAGGGGTAGGAAGCAAAAAATGACCGCATCCCATCCCAATCTGCTAACTTGTAGTGCCACACACGACGGTATTTAGCAACACGCTGTCGCAACGCGCTCGTGAGTTGCACAGAACTGCGGACAAGGCAATGATCCGATGAGCCAAGTGGTGCGGCCACGGATACTTGGTAGCCGTCCGGATGTGACGTCAGCAGAAGGTCCAACAGGGAAGGAATCTGACCATCCACATCTGGAATTCGCGTAGGCGCAGTAACCAGTTGTGTAAGGTCATATGCAAGAGCAAAGTCGCAGGCAGATCTCCCCGCATGATCAGTTTTACTGGAATTGAGCCAGTCGGCGTGGTGGGCATTAAAATCGCCAAGTAGTATGATCTCTGCGGATGGGATCTGCCGCTGCATGAAGTCTGTAGCCATTTGCAGATGCTCAAAGAGTCGGTCTATTTCGGGATCACCGCTATGGGACCTATAGAGGCACGCATAGACGCGGGGATGGTCGTCGCACTCTATGCGGAGCCATAAGATTGAAAACTTCAAGATTGCTGAAGCGGCGAGAGCTGATATCATCTCTGACGTACACACACACTCCAGCTTTAGGCAGAAAAGAGTGCTCAAGATTATACCCAGGGTGGGAAAGGTATGATGTGTCAGTCGGAGACGATATCTGCGTCTCGGTTAAGAAGAGCAACGCCGGCTTTGCTGTCTCAAGATGGTAATGGACGGCATTGAGGTTTGAATGTAGTCCCCTGATATTGCAGAAGTCCACTTTCAATATCTCAGGGGGTGCCTTAGCACGTTTGCTCTTGCCTCGTGCAGATTGGAGCGCAATTTTGCCCCCCCCAGAATACGAGGGGCAGCCTAGACGTCCACGCTCAGGCGCCCCTGGACCTGAGCGTGGACGTCCAGAGAGGGATTCTCCAACGCAGTTGGTACCCTCCTGGGGTAACAAATTAGTTTTCAACTGCGGCATCATAGGGGGGTAGGGGGATTGGGCCTCCGGTAAACTCACTCACTCGGCGAAACACAGCGTAAGTGCTGTTTCACGCCGGTTTTCTGTGAGACCGTGGTATTTCTCCGGTCGAGCCGGCCCATTCGTGCCGAAGCATGGCTCTCCCACGGACACAAAATGAGTCGCATGTTTCCTTTAAATCCTAGAACCTCAATATTGTGTCCCCTTTGATCACGTTTGAGCAGTCGGTAGTGTCAACGGTTTGCTAATGGAGCGAGAGAATACTGAATAATTGGCTTACGCCAGGTTTCTGAGGTGAATTTCTCGGTAGTTTATATTATGTTCGGTCGGTGGTATTTAAAATTATATGTTCATTAACTATTCGCTAGTAATATAATCGGTGGTATTTAACAATTAACAATATAATTACACAAGCGTAGCGTGCCTTAGCGGCCCCGTATAAAAATTTGTTTGGGAGCCCTTAGTAAAGGTAAAGATTTCTCAGAAAAGAAAAAAAAATGCATAAAATTAAAAGAAATATTTATTCATCATAATTATGTACCTATCTAGCCGATGTAGGCTGTTGCCAACTTTTGAACACACGCTTTATGCGGGGAAAAAAATGAAATAACTTTTTTTGACTTTTGTCATTTGTGAAAAAAAATAACCTAACCAAGAGCATGTCAGGACATGTCTAAGGAGGGTTCCGTAACTATAAACGCGTAATATGCTTTTTTTTAAATTACTCCAAAAGTTACTATCCGATTTGGTTCAAAATAGTTTTCCTAAAGAGTTTTTAGCATGATCTATCAGCATGGAAATTTGCAAGTTTCTATCTCCTATAGTTTAAAAATGCTAGGGGGGGGACCAACTTACCAACTACTTTGGAGGCCGATTACTCGAAAATGGTCAACTTTATAAAAAAGTAACTTATGAAACCTTACCTTTATTTTAAAAGACCTATTCTACGATACCCCACACGATGGGGTAGAGTGAAAAAATATTTTTCATCCCCACTTCACATGTATGAAGAGCCACCCCTAAAATATAAAATTATTATTTTTTTATAATCCCGAAACTGTGATCTATACACAGTCTATAACTGCACCAAATTTCATCAATTTATATTCATAATTACAGGAGCTAGAGGCGCGGACAGACAGACAGACAGACAGACATACAGACAGACAGACAGACAGACAGACGGACAGAGCGAAACTATAAGGGTTCCTTAAGTATTATGGAACCCTAATAAAGTTTTTATTAATTTTTGCTTACGCACGTTGGATCCACCATCACTGATGGATAGGTATTTTGAATCCGCGCCAGATAAACTTAGTTTATCTAGAGTTTATGTCACTTTAGTAACCGGATATTAGAGTAATAGTAGGTATATGTTGCAACTTGTAAATATATATAACTAGCTTTTGCACGTGGCTCCACCCGCGTAAATACGTTATCCCGCGAGAACACTGTACTTTTTCAGGATAAAAAAAATCCTAAGTCCTTTCCCGGGATCCAAAGTATGTTTATACCAAATTTACACACAGATAGACACACTTTCGCATTTATAATATTAGTATAGAAGTATAAACAAGATGATTTCACTGTAAAATGTACCTACATAGTTTCTCATTAAAACATACTATAAACAGTATTTTATGCATATTTCAAAACGTGTGACTTTATGTTATCAGTATAATTATTATGAAAAATAAATGAAATTTAAAATGGAAAAAAACACCGTAAAAGTGGAACGAAACGAAACAAAAACTATCATATCTCACCAACTTTTCCCGGAAGAGCGTAGATTTCGGAAATTAAAGAACTTTTTCGTTTTCGCACCCACACACAGCTATTTTTAGATGAGAAAATTAATATGCAAAAGATAAAAAAAGCTAATGAACGAAATATGAATCTTTAATATTATTAACTAAATTATGTATAGCTGTGTCGTTATGTCGTATACAAATTCCACTTTCGCGACTAAAATTTCGTTTTACTTATCCTGAAAAATTTTAAAGAGATGAATTTAAACTACCTTTGTATTTTGTTCCATCATGGCATATTATACTAACTACTATAATATTATATACGTAATAGTTACATATTATAATATGATTATGCACTAGCTGTCCCGACACACGTTGTTCTATCTTAAATATGAACTGAAATGAATAAATAACTACACCTACAATGCAAGCCACGTCCTAGTCCTACACCTACACCTACTTCTACAACCAACACCTTTTCCAATCTTTCTATCTGTTCAAACTCTGATTTTCCACAATTATTGCAAGACCAAAATTAGCCAAATCGGTCCAGCCGTTCTCGAGTTTTGAGACCCTCGGGAACGGAATAAAAAGTATCCTATGGCCTTTAAAAACTTTACAGATTTAGGAGGTGCGAACGGAGTTGTATGAAATTTGGCTGTTAAAGTTTATGTGGAGAAAGGTATGCAGAAAGCTATAGAATAAATTACCAACCCTAAATTATGGTAAAAAAATACATTGCGACCTCTAGTAACCTCAAATGCCTAACCTCCTTCGAAAGGTAAATAAAAGCATCTTTACAATTACTTTAAATTCAAAGCACTCAAAATCAAATCAAATGTCTGTACCAAGTAGATACAAATACAAAACACTTTTAGATGTTTATAATATTTCACGATATCTGTTTTCTGAAACACCGACTTGTTATAAATATTTGTAGCAAAAATTATTCCGCAAATATTTTAATTTATATAATCAATTATAAAACAACATTAATTATTATAATGTAGGTAATCAATAATCAAAGATGCTTGTCTTACGCCCAGTTTCATTGGTTTTTGGTTGGTAGTTCCTCTATCCAATAGAGTAAACGCGTTTGCGTCATATAATAATACATTCAAAAGCGCTATTGAATAGATAAGCTACCGACAAAACAACCTCCGTGGTCTAGTGGTTAGAGCTTGACTCTCGACTCGGAGACCGTGGGTTCGATTTCCGCATTGGAACAACAAAAAAATGTTGTTTCCAAGTTTGGTTAGGACAATGCAGGCTGATCACCTGATTGTCTGACAAGAAAGATGATCCATGCGTCGGATGGGCATGTAAAAAGTCGGACCTGCGCTTGATCTCTCATCAATCGTGTCGGTTATCCATCCCACTGCATTATAAGAGTAAAGGAAGAGAGAGTGCTCTTGTGTACTGCGCACACACTTGGGCACTATAAAATTAATCTTGCATAACTGGCCTGGATTCAATGAAACCGGCCACCGTCACTGAAATCGGCGTGGGGAGTTATTATTATTATTACCGACAAAGACCTCAAGAAGCGGACAGTAATGTTTTGTCTAAAACATACAATTAACTAGCAAAACTAGCGTAACGTAACGTTAATATTTACATTTTTATGGTGTCGCACTGAGAGATGAAATCCGATATGGTTTTCTCTTCAAGTTTTAAATATAATAAACTCAAATAGGATAAAAAAAAACCATTCAAGCTAAGAAAAAATGCGTATGGACTTAGGAGTGATAATGACAATACTATGATTAAATTTTAATATTGTTAGCCTAAAATGTCGCTAATGACCATTGATGTTTGAGTAACCTTAAATAAAATAAATAAAAGAACCTTCTTTAGTGGTGGGGAAAATGTTGTTCACAATATTATACTCAGCGATATTTGGGTTGACTGACGTACACCTGTATTTAATAAACTCTGAACGAGATCTAAACAAATATGTGTATTAATTCGCTACATCTGTGGCTCAGTGGTTGACTAATCGTGCTCCAGCCGGGGGTCGCTGATTCGAATCCCGCCGAAGGAACAAAAAGTTTTCCTGTGTTCCTGGGTCATGGATGTGCGTTAAATATGTGTATAATATAATAAAAATCATAAAAAGTATTAAATATACTTCCGTTGTCTGGTACCCGTAAGCGTAACACAAGTTCTTCGAGAACTTAGCACAGGACGAGATTAACGTGGTGTGAAAGCGTCCATAAAATAAAAAACAGGTATTTTATGATAGGTACTAGTTTTGATGTACCGCTCATGTATGTTTAATAGCGTAATAGCGTAAGTATATAATATTTGTGATATGTTGTAATGGTGTGTTGGGATGACCTAAAAGTTTTGTCATATACAAAATGGCCGACATAAAACTACTAATAAAACTTCAACATTTGATCTTCTATACTGGGTGATTCTTTATTTACCTAGTTTCGAGAGAAACAGTTATTTTGCATTTGTGTCAAAGATCAAGAATTTTGAAATTTGGAAAATCTTTAAAAACCATGAATATTAATAATTATGGCCACCTCACATACCGCGCGCCGTTGTACGCTCGAATCACGCGCAAAGTCATAGTGGTCAACAGTCGATAGAGCATTTGTTTTTTTTTTTTGTGAATTATTTATAATTTCAATTTTTTTTTCTGAAATTACTCTATAAATAATAAATAATTATAAAAATCTTTTATTTAGAATAAAAACAAGGTTTTGTTTTCTGAACGTCAAACAAGGAAAAAAAGGATTACAATAGGGGATCGGACTACATCTGAAATATGTAGTTTCGTTAATATATTCAGAAATATTGAGGCATTACTACTTGTCAAATGTAAAAAAATATATTATTTTATATGTAGTTTACTAATTAAATACGTTTAAAAAGTACCAAAAAATTTTTTTTTTTTTGCGAAATTGGTAAACAAAACCTACATCATCATTAGTTTACTCATACAAAAACATTCATTATGGTAAGTATGAACTTAAACGCACAAATATGGGAGATATTTACAAATATATTCCGGCGGTCATATAATTCATATACTACTTCATATACTATAACCTACAAGTGACGTCATTTGTAGGTCGACTTTAGTATGGAGCGTTTTTAGGAGGCTCGCGAAATTTTTTATACAAATCGCTGTACCTTTGAAAATATTGACTTTTGATATACGGTTTCTTCTGAGAAGTTACTCATATTTAAGAGTACTATTCATTTATGCAATAAAAAAAATTAGTCCGATTGCCTATTTAAATGTATAAATTTGTAAATAATTGTTTTTAATTAGAAGTAGTGCGATGTAAAACGAATTTCACCATGTTAGGAAAAAAAATAAAAGTTAGTTATGTATGCTAAAGTATTCTTTTTTTTATGTACTATCGAACAAGTTGCCGCTCGACCAGACATAAGATGAAAATTGCTTAACCGCGCCGTTGAATTGTTCACACGGACACACACTCACGTGGAAATACATCAAACGCGTCTGCAGTCGTTGCGGTCACTTATTTTGTGTTCACATAATTATTTTGAGGCAGCCTAGTGCAAAGGAAAATGTTTACTGAAACAGATTAAAAAATCACCCAGTATACCTACCTTTTACCTTGCTAACTAAATTAATGAGCACTATTATAAGTGACCTTTTAGTTTATTGTTGAAGGGTAACTGTTTCATTGTGAATTTATTTAATTACTAAATGGAAAAATAAATGGTTTCTCGGAAAAGGCGAAATACAATCAATCATTGACGCAAAAGATGTTGACGTTAGAAGATCAATTAAATTTGAGTTAAAAAATTAAAAAAAAAGCATTGAGTTATTTTCTAGAATACCTAAATAGTAGCTGTACAATGTCAGGCCGCTATGACGAAATTTTGTGTTTTATTTTAAACTAGCTGTTGCCCGCGGCTCCACCCGCGTAAATATAGTTTTTTCGCGATCGTGGATATGTGACTGGTGCAAAAAATAGATAAAAACAACCCTTGATGCGGATTATGTATCGTGCTAAAATTTCAGCTCGATCGGTGCAGAACTTTTTGAGTTTTTGAAGCGTACACAAACCAACATAACATTTTTATATTACTATTATAGATTCACATCGCATGACACTTTCTTTCTGAAAGTGTTGTGCTTTGCTATGGTTTGGGCTATATGATCCGGAATTAAGCGAGCCCCGGAAAATTCAGAGCACTGCAATATAGAACAAGGGGCCTATTATGAATATTTGATAGAAGAGTAAACATAACGTTATCGAATTAAATTTGAATGGGTGCTGTCATTGACTGTGTTCCGTGGAAAATAGCGCTTGTTAGCGCTTGCTAGCGTTAAAGAAAAAAAAACAGACTATCGACCAGGACACGTTTGCAAACTTCAATACTGCTAACATAATCCACCATTTTACTTAGGCAGTTGCCATTTTGCTAACGTTTTTTTTTTGTTAGCGCTGTTTTCCGCGGAACACAGCCATTATTTTGCCAGATTTTCATACAATTATCATTTCATAACGTTATGTTTACGCCGCTGTCAAATGTTCCCGCTAGGCCACTGTGCGCTAATGCAATAAAGTTGAAAATCGAAATGTCGAGTGTCGAGCTGTCATAATATGTGACATTGATATTAGACTCGACACTCGTGTATTCGATTTTCAGCTCTATTGTATTAGCGCAGGCCGCAAAGTTCTATTTTCAGCCCTCTGAATTTTCCCGGGCCCGCCGGGATGATCTATTCTATGAGGCAACATTATAAGATACGAAATTTCAAACAGTACTCTCATAGTTATTGTATCTTAATTAAGCGTGAAACCGGCGTGAATCGTGTTATATGTGTCACCGTAAAATTGTAAAAACCGTTAGATTGTAAAAAACCTAACGAGATTGTAAAAATATGTCGAAAGATTAAAAACTATATATTTATAATCTAACGAAAAATAATGTGTTAAATTATAGGCAGCATATTCGCGTCGGAAGTCTATCAACATTTTACAAGAGATTCCATTTTTGCTTTTAGAGATTCCATTTTACAATAATTTCACTAGTTTTATTACGATCTAACGGTTTTTACAATTTTACGGTGACATATGCACACGTCGCTACTGGTAGCTGGTAAAATTATTTAACCACAAATTACGTCTGTATAACAGACTTTCGTAAAAAACACAAATAAACAGATAAATATTCACATCTGTAGTAAATAATCCCGGATATATTCCATAATATTATGGTTCCGGCTTGTTACTATAGCAAGCGGTTACTACAAATAATAAAATTGAAGTGTCTGTTTGTAATTTTAAAATAATAGTTTAATTATTAAGTGTACACGGTACTTACAATAAAAAATCTATTTCGTCTGTCTATCTATCTGTTGTGTGTGGAACAAATCCAGTTAATCTCTGAAACATCAAACGGCTGGTCCGGTTTTCATGGGACTTTCACTGGCTGATGTTTTAAGGAGTAACTTAGGCCACTTTTAGCTTAGGGTTCCGTTTCTATCAGTTCTACGTAAACGAAGTTTCGGATACCATCTAGTTAGTAATAAATATGTTTATAATTACCGGCTATAGCTAGCTGCACAATGAAGAAGTTCATCCGACTCTTCCTGGCATTCGTGCAGAGGAGCGCGGCAATGACGGACGCGTTCAGCACCACGATGAGCACGAACAGCACCCACATCACCGTGAACTGGATGCTCTGAAATAGATATAAAGTTTTGTCATACAGAAAATGGCCGACATAAAACTACTGCTAAGGCTTCAACTTTTGATTAACGATGGAATAGGAATAGTTTTGTCAATAATAGACATACTAAAGGATTGTATGGACAAAATGACAGATTTCCTTTATCAGCCCGCCATTTTGTCTATTCCGTAGAAAGATAGAATTTCTAGGGTTTGTTATAGTAAGTCGTTACTAACGAGTCGTTACTAAGGATTTATCGGAAAATGTTTGATTAAAAGTAGTACGGTATATTATTCAATCTTTAAATTTAGTTTCGTGTTAGTAGGATGGATAAATGTTGCTATTAGTTGATGGTTGTGCCGCTCTGCCGTTATCTTGTAATATTACATATTTTGTGCCGTAACTAGCAAAAATCAGTGAAATAGACTGAGAATTCTGACCCTAAGTGACATCCATATAACGTAGATCTAATAAAATATTCATTTAGTCTGCCAAATAATATTTGAGTAAAAAGAAAAAATAGCAAGACTAGATTTCGGTCAGGGCATAAAATTTCACGAGGACAAAAATGTTGATTGCTTGAATATTGCCACTTAATAACTTTTTTCCTATAAAAAACAAGGTTAGCAGCAATTTTATCATTTAGTACATTGATAATAATAATACCTATGGTAGCTTCCAAGCTTTCACACCACGTCAATCTGGTCTCGTAGTAAGTTCTCGAAAAAACTTTTGTTACGGGTAGGTACCAGACAACGGAAATATATTATTTAAATACTTTTATACTATACACATATTTAAGATCTTATTATAAATTGTACACATATTCCATGACCCAGGAACACAGAAAACTTTTGTTCTCTCGGCGGGATTTGAATCCGCGACCTCCTCCTCCACGGCTTGAGAACCGACGCGCACCTAATTACGATCGCGCATTATAAAAAACCGGCCAAATGCAAGTTGGAGTAGCGCACGAAGGGTTTCATACAAAACGGCTAAAATTACGTTTGTTTGGGAGCAATACTTAAATATTAGTCTTATTCTGTTTTTGTCGAATTCATTCAAATTCGATGGCAAAAATTCCCCTTTCTCTTGATATTGAATGATTTATGGTCTGAGAACGTAAAATACCATATTTTGGTTCCCACATGTCAACACTGCATATCAATTGTGTCAAGTGCACGTCTTACATTTGACACAATTTCTTATTAATAACGCCACTTGCCGTTGCACACGTTCCGGTTGCCGGGTAGCCGGTGCCGGGTAGTCGGACGCGAAGTGTATGGACAATGGACATGTACGATAGCTTTCACACGTACCGGTGTACATGGCCATACATTTCCCGGCACCGGTTACCCGGCACCGGCTACCCGGCAACCGGAACGTGTGTAACGGCACTTAAAGTGTAATGTATTAGTACCTATTTCTTCAAAACAATATTTATACAGATAAATAAAATTGAAGTGTCTGTAATTTCGAATGAACAGATTTTCACCTAATGCATATGAAAGTATATTCGGTACTTGCAATAAAACATCATTTTTTTTTATTTTTGTCTGTCCATCTGTTTGTCTGTTTATTCCGGGTAATCTCTGAAACAGCTGGACCGATTTACTCGGGACGTTCACTGGCAGATAACTGATATTATAAGGTCTAACATAGGCTACTTTTATTTTGGGGCTCCATTTAAAAAAAATAGGGTTCCGTTTCCGTTAGTTCTATGCAAAAAAAGTTACGGGTATCAGCTAGTCTGTTATGAGAGTATAAACAAGGGCACTCTAATTAACCAAAATAAAATAATAATAATTATAAAATGACAAACATCCATCCATCCCGACATCCTCACAAACTTTCACATTTATAAAATAGTACATATATAAAACGGCCTCAGTGGTTAGAGCATTGGCTCTCGACTCGGAGGTCGTGGGTTCGATTCCCGCATTGGAACAACAGAAAATGTTGTTTCTAAGTTTGGTTAGGACAATTCAGGCTGATCACCTGATTGTCTGACAAGAAAGATGATCCATGCGTCGGATGGGCATGTAAAATGTGGGACCTGCGCCTGATCTCTCGCCAGTCGTTCGGTTATCAGTCCCACGTGGTTATGACAGTAAAGGAAGAGAGAGTGCTCTTGTATACTATTGTGTACTTGTGCCACAATAAAAGTACTCCTGCGTAACTGGCCTGGTTTCAATTAAACCGGCCACCATCACCGATATCGGTGTGGGGAGCTATTACTATAAAATAGTAGTATGATTACGTTGGTAGTTGAATATAAGATTAACCTAACCACTTCTAGTAGTTGTTGTTAAATATCAATAAATACACAACAATTTATTAATACACAATTACATAAGTTTCAATTGGATCATCAATAGAAAAGCGATTTGGCTGCAGTCCACGTAACACGGTCCATAGCTCGTCTGTTCAGTAACAACAGACAGAGCAGTTACAACAAACACAACATTCACAACTGAATTAGTACGTTTATTGCCAACAAGCCAATACGCATTGAACAATTTGTTCTAATTTATTGCTATTATTTGTGGAATATATTTGTTAAGGCGCGTTTGATAATATAATTAACTCTATTATTTGACTCCTCCGCGCCGGCGCAAATGGACATACTCTCAAATGGACGTAATTTCAAAATGACCACAAATTGTATAGTCAACATGGACTACAATTTCGATGGTTTTAAATGTTTAGAGGTTTACGTTTGCTATATTATTTGCAATACAAACAACAAATTGAAAATATTAAATCCAAATCTGTAGGTCGATTCTGGTAATTAAATCTTAAAATACAGTTTCGATGCAGTCTCGATATATTAAAACAACCAACAAAATATCAAACCAACGTCAAACACGTTTCGATCGGTCCAATCTCCAAAAATCAGTTTATGATATCAAGACGGTTCATTTATAATTCATTGAATGCAAATTGAAAGTCTAAGTTAAACACGAAAATTGGGATTCTGATTTCTGAATCATATCTATATGATATACTACTTCTATATTATACACCTACTTCTATACTTAATATTATAAATGCGAAAGTGTGTATGTCTGTCTGTCTGTCACCTCTTCACGCTTTAACCGCTGAACCGATTTTTATGAAATTTGGTATAGTCATACTTTGGGTCCTAAGAAAGGACATAGGATATTTTTAATCCCGAAATAGTAGTGTTCCCGCGGGATAATGTATTTACGCAGGCGGAGCCGCGCGTAAAAGCTAGTTAATATCGTAAGAATAGTCAGTGTCCCCATGGTACTATTTCCTATCTATTATATCGAACAAGTATATGCTTAAGATGGAAATCTCTTAGTTTGAAATACTAACGTGTAAATACGTTGCTCAACTACGTCTGCATTCGTTGCGGTCACCAGTGGTGTAACTACAGGGAGGCTGGCTGGCAAAATGCCACGGGCCCCTGACCCGAGAGTGCCCCGGCCCAAGGGGACTAGTATGTTAGACGTGCATCTGTCACCGTCAAATTGTAAAAACCATTAGATTGTAATAAAACAAGTGAAATTGTAAAATGTTGCAATCAACATTATTAATTTCGACGCGAATATTCTGCCTATAATTTTACACAATAATTATCGTTAGATTATAAATATATAGTTTCGACCTATTTTACAATATCGTTAGTTATTTTACAATCTAACGGTTTTTACAATGTTACGTTGACACATCCAAAGAATTTGCCACGGGCCTCAAACTCAAACTCAAACTCAAAATTTTTATTTCCATGTAGGTTATAATATAACACTTATAGAATTGTCCTACATGATGCCTACCACCGGTTCGGAAACTAGCCCGGCGAGAAGAACCGGCGTAAGAAACTCGCACGGGGCCACCTTTTAGCAAAAAGATGGGAAAATTGTTCTTTTCAAAAAATATTTTACAATGTTGTAACTTAATCTATATAACATTAGTCATAAGTACATAGAACATACTTAAGTACATAAAAGCAGCCTTGCATGGGGCCATCTTATTCCTAAGGTGTGCAATCGTTAGTGAAATCACTGACTTTATAATAAGCTTTAGCACACAAACGTTCTTTAACAGCTTTTTTAAATTTATTAATGGAAAGATTTTGAACGTTTTCTGGGATTCTATTGTAAAGGCGTATACATTGACCTTTAAAAGATTTACTTACTTTACTAAGTCTGATCACTGGTATTTCTAACTTGTTCCTATTTCTAGTATTCCTACAATGTGTGTCACTTTTCTTTTTAAAATTCGTTAAATTCTTTCTGACATACAACACATTGTCCAAAATGTATTGAGAAGCAACGGTCAGAATACCTATTTCTTTAAATTTTTCTCTCAGAGATTCAAAACATGACATCTTATAAATAGAACGTATAGCTCGCTTCTGTAGCACAAATATTGTATTAATGTCCGCAGCGTTTCGCCAAGGAAGAATGCCATATGACATTATACTATGAAAATAACTAAAATAAACTAGCCGCGCTGTATCCTCATCGGTAATTTCTCTAATTTTTTTGACTGCATATGCTGCAGAACTGAGCTTATCTGCCAGATTTGCAATATGGGGACCCCACTGTAATTTACAATCTAGTGTTATTCCTAGAAATACAGTGGTGTCCACTAAGTTCATTTTCTCATCATTTAATAGTATATTGGTTTGTGCCTGCCTAACATTTGGGAGGCTAAACTTTAAACATTTCGTTTTATTTGAATTTAAAAGTAAATTATTAACATTAAACCAATGTACCATTTTTGAGAGAGCACTATTTACCTCGTCATAATTTGACTGTCGTCGCTTCACATTAAAAATTAGTGAAGTGTCATCGGCAAAGAGTACTATCTCATGCTTATCTTTAACTAGATAAGGAAGGTCATTTATATAGATGAGAAAAAGAAACGGGCCTAAAATTGACCCTTGTGGCACACCTAATTCTATTTTGGTCCCTTTAGACCTTGTAGAATTAACTTCTACTCTCTGCGTTCTATTTTTAAGATAAGAATCTAAAAGTTTAAGTGCCGTGTCCCTTATACCATAATAGTATAATTTTTTGACCAACGTAGCATGCTCGACACAGTCGAAAGCCTTGGATAGATCAGATAGTATAGTTACGCCACTGGCGGTCATTTAATTTGTGTTTAAATATTTTGAGGCGTAAAATGTTTATAAACTGGTTGAGCAGGATCTTTGTCGAAATTGTACAATTTTGAATACAATTGAGATCTTAAGTAATTAATAATACAAAATTACAGCCTGTAGATACTTAAGTAGACTCAGTCTAGACTCTTAGAGATATTGCCAGATTATTTATTAAAATTATTCTGCTACATTTCCAAGAACATTTCATTTTCGTCTTTGTCAATCTTGGTTCTACAAGTATTTCAAAATTTTACGTCTTATCTTAAATTCATCTTATGAATTTATTTGTTATTTACTCGAAAATAATTCAAGCTGCATAAGCTCGAACAAGTTGTAGGACCTTATTATCATTATAATTTTTTAGTTTAACATTTGACGCAAAATAAATTACTTTTGTAATGTATTAATGTTGGATGGATGAATGTTACTCTTTCACGCAAAAACTAATGAATGGATTTCGATGAAATTTGGTATGGTAGTAGTTTAGGCTCTGTATTTAAACAAAGTCTACTTTTTATCCCGGAAAAGTATAGCATTCCCATAGGATACTGTATTTACGCAGGCGGAGCAACGGGTAACACCTAGTAATAATATTAAATTCTAATATTAATTAAATCAGGCGGGCTATAGAACTCTGTGATAATACGATAGAGTTTGAAAATCGAACACCATGAGTTTGGAGTTGTCAAATTTGACATTGACTAAGTGTCTTTTCTCGACTTTTTTTTTCCTTTTCTATGGACGCTTCATACCACGTCAATCTGGCCCCGTGCTAAGTATTCGAAGAACTTGTGTTACGGGTACCAGACAATGGGAAGTACCTATATTTAATAATTGTATACTATACATATATTTAAGATTTTTATCCATGACATAGTAACACAGAAAAACTTTTTGTTTCATCGGCAGGATTCGAACCTGCGACCTCCGGCTTGAGCACGAAAGTGCTGAACCACTGAGCCACAGAGGTCGTCTAAGGCTCTTGACACTCGTTTGCTCGATTTTTAGCTCTATCGTACTAGCGTAGAGTTCTTATTTTACTATTTTGAATTTTCTCTTCCCATACAGATTCCGGACGATAATTATATAGTCCCAGCCTTAACCATTATTGCGGTATTTAATGTCCGTAACTTCCGTTTCAATAAATTTAACCCCTAGGCGTTCAATAAATAACATTTACGTTAACCGTCACTCTACCTCTGATTGTCGATTTTACTCCCGGTGTTATTTTATCCCAAAGTCATGTTTATCGAAGTAGGTCAGGATAACAGATATTATCATAGACGTATATATATCATTGACGAGGCATGTTGAGGCAAAAAGTATCTCCAGTTAAATGCCTCCACTTTTGAACATTTTGGGGCCATTTTGACATTTGAAGTATGGTGAAAACCAAAATGGCGCAAGTTTTTGTTGTATGAAGATTTGTTCTGTCAAATGTACGTCATAACCTATCTTGAGTTTTGAAATCTTTGGATATCTTAATCAAATAGCATGTCTTGTAAATATTTAGGTGTGTTAATAATCTGAGGCTGTGTTGTTTTTATTTTAATTATGTTATGTATCGAATTCTCATAAACTTTAAATGTGCCAAATATCGTATCCCTCCGTTTGCATAATTCATGAAAAAACTATAATGTCATTTTTTTGCTTCACGTATTAATATTATACTAATGACTATACTGCCAATTCCAGTGCTCCTAGATCTTCGTACAAAATAAATAGCTCATGGCAATCTTAACAGCCAAACAATTGCCAACAATTAACTAAGTCGTATCTATTATTATGTCGCCTAAAATAACCAGCTGGTTTCGTCCCATTAAGCATTTAGGTACAAGATATATATTTTCATTATTATCAAGAAATTTTCCGGGTGACAAACTTTTGTACAGCACTCGCTGTGCTTACCTACCCATTTATTTTTGTACGATTTATAACTTGCAAATGGGTGCCACCGCTACCAAACATAACGTCAATTATTTCACTAACCCGTTTCAATAACCTATCTACCAACAACTATTTGTTAAAAACGTCAAATTTGTATCGCAAAAAACCGGCAGATGATGATGATGACGACGTTTTTAACAAATAGTTATTGGTAGATATGTAGGTTTTTAAAACGGGCTGTTAGGCTTTCAGCTCATAGTGTATACCTATTCTATCTTTTTTGTAGTCGGGTTTTTTTTTTTTACTTTTCATTTACATTCAAGAACTCTGTGGCCTAGTGGATGGACCGATTAATTTGCATTAGAGAGAGTGCAGGTTCGATTCTCAGGTTGTGTCGTATACCAATCAGACTTTTTAGATATCGAGTACAATATAGGCTCGCTCTAACGGTGAAGGAAAACATCGTGAGGAAAGTCGGTTTGCTGACTGTGTTGTGAGAATGCCGTATATGCTTGGGCCATAAACCATTTAAATCCGACTGTCCCAGGAACTACAGTATTTCAGGAGTGGTTACTTCGCTCGGAGAATACTGTATAAATCATCAAATAACGGATAAAAAGGGACTAAGGTTTTTTTTTATATTCAGGTTAAATTGTAGGTACCTGAACCCTCGTGATGAACTACAACCAACTTCTCCTTATATTCAGCAACTTAAAAAAATATTTTAAATACAGAAAAAATATTTACTATTCCATTAAATAGGATTAAATGAAAATGTTATAAATCTTTTTTCGAAAACATAATATGAAACCTTTTAGCTGAAATAAAGGTTGTTATAAAATGTTTTTGTTAACTTTTGCGTGTCAATTATAAGAGGATTGAAAATATGTTGAATTTTAACATAATATTCCATTTTATATATTATTAATGTGTCACCGTAATCATCATCATAATATTAGAGACACGTCGTAGCTCAGGCGGCGCCGCGCCGCGCCGCCGCTGAAGTGTGTATGGCTTTCGCCGCAGCAGCTGTGGTGTTCACCGCCGGCGCTGCGGCAAAAATTACGTCTATACTAATATTATAAAACTGAAGAGTTTATTTGTTTGTTTGTTTGTTTGAACGCGCTAATCTCAGGAACTACTGGTAAGAATTGAAAAATTATTTTTGTGTTGGATAGTACACTTATCGAGGAAGGCTTTAGGCTATATAACATCGTGATAAGTTCAATACGAGCTGAGCACCAATCATCATATGTTACAAAATTGTTTTTTTTTTCCTTTTGAGATCTTTCGCTGCGTACGCTGCGGAAATTGTTAAAGTTTCGCTAAAATGATGTATGACAGAATTGTTCCCCTTTAAAAGTTCTACAAAAAAGTCCGCGACAGTATATGTCTATCTTTTAAGGTTGGCTCACTATTTTTATTTTTTTATTTTTTTTATTTTACTTTATTCAGGAAACAAACAGTCGTTTACATCTTTCTTAAACTATTAATATCAAAATACTTAAAGACTACAGTTCGATCCTTGCCCTTGCAAGGGCTAGTCGTGCGTAGTGACTGTGTGCGTTACTTGCAATTGATTGGAAGTTTATGCTTACATATTTTTATTTTGTTATCAAATGGAGTCTATAGACGAAGAAGAGATGGAGGATGGATGCAGTGAGATTTTATGTGAGGAATTACAAAATGTGACTGGAGAAAGGAGACCGAGTAAAAGAGGAAGAAGTTATGATGAAATAGATGAAGAATCAGAATGGCAGGAGGTGCCAAAGAAGGTGAGGAGTAGAAAAGAGAAGGATCGTTCGTATGACATGATAATCAGAAGTTTTCAAGAAAAATTACCTAAACAATTTGCTATGGCAAAACTTCTTTTAAGTTTAGGCTTTAAAGATATAAAGAAAGTTAAATATATTGGATCTTATAAAATCGTTCTGGAATTACTGGATATAAATGTAGCAGAAAAGCTTCTAAGTTGTCAAGAATTAAAAACTAAGGGTTGGATGGTGTATCGTGCCGGTGACATAAATGTTACCTACGGTATCTTAAGAAATGTCGACTTAGATATAGAAGACGAAGAAGCTGTTAAGCTAATTACATGCCCCAATGATATTAAAATTAAATCCTTTAAGCGTTTAATGAGACGAAATGAAGAAGGTAACTGGGTACCAAGTGAGTCTGCTCGTATTGGATTTATCAGCTCTCAACTTCCATCTCATGTATTTATAAATATGCTGCAATCTAAAGTTGAGCCCTATATTTTCCCGGTCACACAATGCTCCAGGTGCTGGAAGTTTGGGCATACAAAAACATTGTGTGGTGCTAAAAAAATTACCTGTCCTAAATGTGGAAACTTTCATGAAAATTGTGAAGTTACTAGATATAAATGTGTCAATTGTTTAGGTAGTCATATGGCACTAAGCAAGTCATGTCCGTTATTTTTGAAAGAAAAGAGAATTCGTGAGCTGATGGCTGAATATAATTGTTCATATCGCGTCGCATGCAATATGTATGTGCGGCCAGAGATAGAATGCATTGATGTGAGATCGAGTATTAATACTCAAACTGACAGCAATCCAGTTTTAAACACACGTAACAGTTTTGATTATTTAGAATCGGACAGCAAAGAGGGATCAGAACATGTTTATCCACCAATAATAACCGATTTTCCACCATTACGTGCTAAAACAACGCACAAAAGATCGTCGTCGAACATAAGTGACAAAACTAATGGAAAATCGTCCTCGCGTGAGCATGCCCTGAAGAGTACTGATGAGCCTGTCGCGGGGTGCTCGTACGCGGCAGCGGCGAGTACACAACACACACAGAAGCAAGCCAAGGAATGTATAGGTAATACTGATAACGAGTCTCATACAAATGAGTTACTTACGCGTTTGTAATATGTATTATTTTTGCAAGAATTAAGTTTTATGGAGAAAATTCGTAGTTGTATTAAATGTTTATTAGAATGGTTTTTGATAACAAAAGCAGAGTATCTATCTAAAATGCCAGTTTTACAATGTATTGTTGAAATTTTAAATTGTACTTTATTTAATGGATCAAGTTGTTAACATTAAGATACTGCAGTGGAATACACAGAGTTTAAGGAACAAAGTCACGTGCTTAGAGAATCTTTTATTGCAAGAAAAAGTGCATATTGGTATATTATCGGAAACTTGGCTTAAGCCTGGTAGTCTTCTGAAAATTGGGTCGTATAATATATATAGGCAGGACAGGGACGATTCTTATGGTGGAGTTGCAATATTAACTCATAAGTCAATAAAATCCCAAATGTTTAATGTTTCATTATCTAATCACAGAATTCAGCTGTTAGGGGTAAAAGTTTTTAATTGTGGTTTTCTAAATAATATTATAGCGGTTTATTGTCCGCCTAACATAAGTACAAATACGGACGATTGGAGAATGCTTTTTTCTAAGTGGTCAGATAAAACCATCATCGCAGGTGATTTTAACGGCCATCACCCGAATTGGTCGTGTAAATTAAATAGTAGAGGATCACAAATATTTAATGCTTTAAGTTATTTTAATTTTGTATCGCTAAATAATGGACAAAGTACAAGAGTTAAAATGGTGAATAATAATATTCAAAGTAGTTCTCCTGACATAACCTTTGCTTCGTCCGATATTGCCTTACGTTTTAGGTGGTCAGTTTCTAATGAAAGTCTGAATAGCGATCATCTTATAATATATTTTTCAGTAGACGTAGAATGTTTTAATAATTTTGAAATTAAAAAACGTAATTTTAAGAATGCTAATTGGTCTAAATATAAAAATTTTTTACAACAAAATTCTTTCAGTATAAATACAGAACTTAATATTCAAGAATACTATGATAAATTATTGAATGTTATTAATAATGCAGCGGACAAGGCCATACCTAATTCCAAAGTTTGTAATTTACCAGCTACTATTTTTACCCCTAAACATTATTGGTCTTCACTATTGTCTCGTGTAGTAGCTGAGCGAAGGCGTGCCTTAGCAAATTTTAGAAGAAATCCGACCCCCTCAAACTTCATATTTTACAAACAAAAAGTAGCTGACGCACAGCGGCATATAAGAAAAGCTCGAATTGATTCTTTTAAATCTTTCTGCAATAGTTTGGATACAACCACTTCTAGCAGTGACTTGTGGGCTAAAATGCAATGGCTAAAAGGTGTTCGTAATTTTCAAAATTCTAGTATGGACTATGACAAAGCATATTTATTTTTAAAGCAGCTTACCCCAGATTACGTCACACCAGAATCACCGAAGTTTTTATCAATTAATAGGCAATTATAGAGCCCAGTTTCCATGCAGGAATTGAATAACGTATTGAAGAACAAGGACACATCACCGGGTACAGACGGCGTTACATATTCGATGATACACAATCTTCCCTGTAAAGAGATCTTACTACAGTTTTTTAACAAATGTCTTTCCTTAGGTTTTATTCCGTATCAATGGAGAGATGTACGAGTGATTCCTATACCTAAACCAGGAAGAGACCCGACCAATATATCTTCGTTTAGGCCTATATCGTTGATCTCGTGTATTTGTAAAATATTACATAACATTATAACCAGACGCCTTGAGTGGTACTGTGAACATAATAATTTGTTTTTAGTTAATACAGTAGGTTTCCGTCGAACATATTCGTGTTTAGATAATTTAGTTCGTTTTGTATCACAGGTTCAAATTGGGTTCACCGCGAAAGAAAAGACCTTGTCATGTTTTGTTGATATAAATAATGCGTACAATAACGTAAATATTATTAAGTTAGTACAAACATTAGATGAAATAGGTATAGGCGCCTCCTTATGTAAGTATATTTGGGAGTACCTACATGAAAGACATTTAAAAGTGATAGTGTTAGGTACCAGCGACACGGTTGTCAGGTGGACTTGCCATGGCTTAGCTCAAGGTGATCCAATGTCACCAATTTTATTCAACATTACTACTCGTGAAATTTGTAAGAATATAAATAACGTTTTTTTTTCGCAGTATGCCGATGACTTTGTGCTTTATTTAACGGGAATAAATTTGCGGTTCATGACTCTGACTATTCAAAGTGCTTTAGATAAAATGATAAAAATGTTAGAAGAAATTGGTTTAGATTTGTCTCCATCAAAAAGTAAGGTATGTTTGTTTTCGAGAGGTAGACATAGGCAGACTGTTAATTTAGTAGTAAAAGAGGTCAATTTAGAAAATGTTAATGTAATTAGATATTTAGGCATGTATTTAGATAGCTCGTTAAATTGGAAATTTCATATCAAGCAGCTCTGGGAAATATCATTAAAGAAATTAAATGTTTTCAAAGTCCTTGCCGGTTCTTCGTGGGGAGTACATCAATTACATTTAAGAAACTTATACATTACATTGATTCGCAGTCGACTTGATTATGCCAGTTTTTTGTATGATACTAGTGCTAAATGTAACACCACCAAATTAGATCAAATACAGAATCAGGCCATGAGACTGGTAGGAGGATTTGTAAAAAGTTGTCCTATACATGTAATGGAGTCAGAACTGTGTCTACCTCCGTTATCCTTGAGAAGAAGGTTCTTAGCGGGTAAATTTTATCTTAAATCTAAATCTATTAGAGATGGTGAAACCATCTCGAGTGTTTCTAATTTAGCAGCCCTTTGTTCTAATAACTCATATTGGCGAAGTAAAAAAATCCCATTACTAGTTCAAATACATAGAGAGTTTGGTAATATAAATGTATATACCTCTTTGAAACCCGAGATGTTTTCACTATCGACTTGGATGATAAATATAGATATTAAGTCATATATTTGTTTAGACATAGAAAGAGTAGACAGACCTAAGCGTGCCCTCAACTGTTTTTATATTTTAAACAATACTATAACATATTTAAATAAAAATTATTTTGACTACTATAAAATATACACTGATGGTTCAAAGAGTATTACCGGAGTAGGAGCCTCATTTTATGATCCACAGACTAAATTGAAGGCATATTTTATGTTGAACCGAAAATATTCAATTATGTCTGCTGAATTGCAAGCTATTTCCGAAAGTCTTTCGTATATTAAAACTTGTAATTACAAAAATTATGTGATACTTTGTGACTCTAAAAGTGCTTTGCAACATTTAGCTCGGTGCTCCTCGTCGTTACGAGGGCTCCCGATAGCCTATATAATAATTGACTCACTTTTGGAGTTACAAAGTCTCAACGTAAATATTAAGTTTCAGTGGGTCCCATCTCATATAGGCTTGACCGGGAACGATCAAGCAGATGTATTGGCACAGCTGGGGGCGCACTCAGGTATAGTAGTAGAACAACTGCCTTTCTACACGGATTTGTTATCAGATATTAAAAAGAATTGCTATAGCTTGTGGAAAACTCACTTCGATGAGAGATCCGTGGAGAAAGGCATTTGGTACAAAACTTTATGCAATGAGCCACCTAAGATCCCGTGGTTCGCCTCAGTGAAAACAGACAGACATAGGCTAGTGACGCTCATGAGACTTCGCTCCGGACACGTTCCACTGAATGCATTTGGTTACATGATGAAAGTTTCGGATTCTCTAGACTGTAGTTTTTGTCATAAACGGGAAGACGTGTACCATGCTCTGGTGGAATGTGGCCGGGTCGAGTCCGAGAGGCGAAGGTTTGAAGCTGACGCGGGAGTGGCACTCAGACAACTTGGTTGTGTGAGTGCCATTCTCGCTCAACCGGAGGAATCTGTTTGCTGGGGGCTGGTTAATTTATATTTATCTCTTGTTAGATGTAGATCTGATTAGAATAATGTAGATTAAGTATTTAGATTAATTTTGTAATTTTGATTTTATAAGGCTGGCATTGTCGATTTCGACACAAGCCTTAAAATAAAGAAAAAAAAAAATACTTAAAGACTAATAGTTCCATAGATTTTTGAAAAATATAAAAAATACGGCATAATACTAAATTTGAACTATTACCTAGTAAATATAATAAATGAATATGGTCATTTATTTTTTAACAGATTGCGTAACTTTATTTTATAAACAGCCAAGCTGTTGTTAAATAAATCTAAATCTTCAAATTCTTTATTGTAAGTTTGAACACTACGTTAAATACACTATTACTAGTGAAAACTGATTTACATAGTGGTACAGAAAATATATTTTTCGATCGAGAACCAGGTCTAGGTACTCTTAAATCTATGTTTTCTAAAATGTGAGGAGCGTCAATGTAATTGTTTAAGATTTTAAAAAGATAAACTTGGTCAAACATTTTCCTGCGATTTACAAGAGTTGTTAGTGAATGTCGACGGAGTGAATTTTCATAAGAAATATATTCGTGATTTCCAACATACTCTAAAGATTTAATAAATTTCTTTTGTATTCTCTCAATACGGGCAATATGACAAGCGTAGTATGGGCTCCAAACTATGCAAGCAAAATCTAATAACGATCGAACAAAGCTAAAGTATAATATTTTTAATGTGTGGGGTCGTTTAAACGGTTTCGAAATTCTTAGTATAAATCCAAGTTGACGGAAAGCTATTTTAACAATATGATCGATGTGCAGATTAAATGATAATTTGGAATCCATAATTATACCTAAATCGCGTATAGTTGTAACCCTAGAGAGAGATTTATCGTTAATTTTGTAATCAAAAATGAAGGGGTTAAGTTTACGGGTATAAGATATAACAGAACACTTATCTAGGTTTAAGTATAGCTGATTTGATGAGCAATAGTCAGTTAATTGTTCTAAATCAAATTGTAGTTGCATGTAATCCTCTAAATTTGCGATTATTTTAAAAAGTTTCGCATCATCAGCGTATAATAATAAATTTGAAAAATATATGACCTTGTAAATATCATTTATGTATAAATTAAATAGCAATGGGCCCGCATGTGAGCCTTGGGGGATTCCTGAAGGAACTATAACCTTTTTATGGTAACCAAATTTGTTCTAAAAGTAAGCATTACTTGTGAAGGTGTTTTCATAAAGATGATATTAATCCTTATCAAAGTAAATACGTTATTCATTACAAGCATTTAATCTTAAAGAAATTTGACGTTTACATCATTGATTGATTTCAATGAGTATTTTAGAAGATATCGCAGTAATAAAATAAGCGCGCATAACAATGTAGGGCGCGCGGCGCGGGCGGGCAGTCGTGAGGTGGAAACGCTTCTCCTTCTACGTAAATGAAGTCGCGGGTAAATTTCAGCGATATCCCAAAGTAACTGTTCCACGCGGACGAAGTCGCGGGCAAAGGCTAGTATAATTATATATCCTATGTCCGTCTCCTGGTTCTAAGCTATTTCCCCACCAATTTTCAGCCAAAACGGATAAGCTGTTCTTTAGTTATAAATATTGTAACTAACACGACTTTCTTTTATTACATTCTTTTATAAAAAAATAATGAAAAAATAATTATCTATACATATAAATTATAATATATTTATTTTAATTTTTTCATTATTCTTTTTTCTGCCTAAACATTTTTATATAAGCAGTAAGATTTAATGCCAAAAATATCCGTGATTAATTTTGAACTATATTATACTTTTGCTTTAGAAATAAATTCTAGATACACGTTGAGAGTTTTGAAAGGAAAAATGTTTTTCTTGAACCTATTTCAGGAACAAGTAATAACTTATAGTATAAAGAAACTCTTCCAAGTCACAACTAAATATATTTTTATGAAATTATTATGTACATTTTACATACACGTAGTCGTTACTGTATCATTATATTGTCGTGATAAAATTAACTTGTAATAATAAAATTATTATTGACTAGCTTTTGCCCGCAGCTTCGCTCGCGTCAGAGGGAAAGCTTGTTCGGGAAAATAGCAACACCAAAATTGAATACATAATGGTGTAGGCACTGCACAGCCGTATCAGTTGTATTTTATTTGAATGTTTCCTGCGACTTCGTAGGTACGCTCAAGAAATTACCGAGAACTGTACCATAAATAAAATTTAATAAGCTGCAAAAAGTTTTCTGTGTTAATTCTGGATAAACTACTACCATACCAAATTTCATCAAAATTCCTTACGTGTTTTCTTTACTTTACTTTATTGCATGTAAAACTAAACATATTATTATGTACTTACAAACTTTCGCGTTTAGGTATAATATTAAGTAAGGATTTCTTTGTAGCCGATAATTAGTATTTTAACGATTTCGAAAATCTTTTGAATGGGAAGACGTTGTGGACTTTGAAGTTAATAAAAATAATTTGGATTGTGATCGCCCATCCTAGTTGGGACCACGACAGAATTTGTTTTTGAGTTTTACAGTACGACCACGAAGCCATCTAGCTTCTCACTTATTCCTCATATAATAATCATACACACTAAAGTAAAGTTTTAACCAATTCAAATATCTGGTTATTTTATAGCATTTTATACTACGTTATTTTTTAGATTGATAAAACTTTCTGTAGGTATGAACCATAGATATATAATATTAAAAAGAGGGTATGAACCGATTGAATTGAAATACCTACACAAAATTATAAGCAGATCTATCCTAATTCCTATCCGCGTGGAGCCCGTAGGTAGTTAGGTACCCAAAAATTTTCCGCGATAAAAAGCGAGTCCTAACTCCTATGTATTTATCCAAGGGCTAAACTACTACGGTAACAAATTTTATAAAAATCCGTTACGTAGTTTCTGAGATTAGCGCGCACAAACGTACAGATCAAAAATCTGGGTTAAAAACTAAAAACCTATGTTTTAAACACTGATAAATCAGGCACAAATAAATTAAATACTACATAATATTAAGTATAACAACAAAAGAGAAAGAAATATAATACCTACACTCAAAATATTCTACTGAAATAGTAGGTATGTAATATAATAAGTATTATGAATATAATTAATATAACAATCGCAAATATTAAGGTGCCTAGTTTTTCAAAGAGATTTTCATCAAATTTAACTTTGGCATTCTTGTCAGATTAATTTTGCAACATGATGACAATATATTATGTCAAAATAAAAATAAAGCTTCCCACTCACGGGCTATCGATTGCTTCGATCAAATTGGAAAATAATTCGTATTTGAAAGTAAATTGCTAACGACAAACTATTACACAAAATGATTTGTGTAAGACCTACCAGCTAGTGGAACAAAATTTACGCGTATAAATACGAGTTTCATATAAAAAGTACAGTAAGGTGGTCCTAGGATCTCAGACTATATTTACTTTTTATCTAAACCGATTTACTTGCAACTACGAACCCAGTAAATGTTTAAATTGTAAAGACTAAATCGATCGATCGCTTGTGTGTGGGAAGCTTTATATCAAAAGCACTAAGGAGTATTTATATCAACTTAAAAGCAAATCGCTCCCAAGCAACTTTCTTTTCCTTTTTATTCCCGTTAGCGGACGAATTTCAATAAACTATGATACACGAATTCCATCAATTCTGTTATATAATGTTTGTGCAAAATATGAAGTAGATTGGACTAAGGAATCACGTTGCCCCATACAAACTGTTTTACCCCTTTTCACCCCCTTAGGAATCGAATTTCGAAAAATCCCTTCTTATCGGATCCCTACGCATTACAAAGAGAAAGCCCTGCAAGTTTCAGGTCTCTACGATCAGCGGTTTAGGCTGTGCGTTGATCCGTCAGTCATTCAGGACAAAGGATTTTATATGTATAGATTATAATAATGGGTACGTACTACACGAGTTGAAAAATTGAAAATAGTATACATACATACATACATATAATCACGCCTTTTCCCGTAGGGATAGGCAGAGGTCACTTCTTTCCTCTTGCTACGATCCTTACATACTGGTTTCGCTTCGTTCACTTTCATTCTTACCATCCATTTCTCCTCTTATATTCAACGTAGCGAAGCGGCTCTCCATGGTCCGCTTTTGGCCTCCGCGAGAAACGAGACTTGATGGGTGGCGAACCACATCACCGCAGTTTTGGATAATAAAATTATTTTTATGATTATTCATTGCATTCCCACGGATTGGCGGAGAGGGTAGGAATAGGGAAAGGGAAGGATAAGTGGTAAATTAGAGTGGGAAATAGGAAATGTAGGATATTACCGCCCAGCAGGACAAGGGATAGGACAGTTAATAGCTAGGGAAGCCGCGGCGCATACCCGTATACTATACCACAACTACCGGACAGGTAAGTTGGGATGAGTAGGTATCCCATGACTACTAAAAAGTACGAAAATAGTATACAGCATCCCAAGCAGGAACATTTTGCGGTATCGTTACGTGTACGCAAGCGAGAAATATTATATGAAAACCATGAAAGCGCCTCTAGCGGACGTAAAAGTAACTAAAATGTTCATACAATATTCTTCATATTTCTAGTTTACGTACCTATACGCGTACGTAACGATACCGCAAAATGTTCCTGCTTGAGGTACAGGTTGTATTTTTAACCAAATTAAACATTTAACCCAACATAAGACTGCAATATTACGCATGTAATAACAGTACCGATGCAAAACTAAAAATTTTCGTAATTTACAGAATAATAATATTGTGTTTGGTTATTGGTTACCATTTCCTGCCAGCTCTCACTAAGTATGGACACTCGCACAGCCGTACTTCGCGCCGGCTTTAAAGGTCACGCGCCAACCGCCAGCGTCCACGTTAAGTACTTTTATAGGATAATAATTATTCGTAATACATATTTTTGGAAAGTGTATCGAATATTGATCACGCTCCTTGAATATCTATTTTTAACCGACTTCCAAAAAAAGGAGGCGGGTATTGTTATGAAACCAAGGTTTTATTTGCAAATTGGTTGGTATTTCTCACGGTGCATTGAAGTTAAACTCTTTGAACAGTTATAGCCCTCAAACCAAATAAAAAAGTGAACATAGAACTTTGACGAAAAGATTTGAGGCCGGTTTTTTATTTAATGAATGTTGTATACAAAAAAAAACTCTAAAAATGACAATATTTAACGTCCTTCAAAAAACAAGTTTAAAAAATAATTAAATTTAAAACCCCTTACTAATAAACGCTGTATAAGCTTTGAATAGTTATACAGTGTTTTGTTCACGTCACACAAGTGACATTTCTAATTCGATAGAAGGAGACAAAACACTGTATAACTATTTAAAGCTTATACAGCGATTATGGGGTATTAATATACAAAATAATTTTCCTTAGTTATAATTCACTTTTTGAAGATGGTGTCTCCTAATGCAGAAGTGTAATTTAATAATAATATCTAATAATAATATCTATGGACGCTTCACACCACGTCAGTCTGGGCCCGTGGTAAGTATCCGAAGAACTTGTGTTACGGGTACCAGACAACGGAAATATATTTGTCGCATCCGGTCATAAAGAAGAAGCGGAACTACAAGTGCGCCATCTATAATAAACGCGTTTGGCGCGCTTTGACAGAGTCTAGTCTGAAGTTCGTACAAGCGACATGGTGGGATGTGGTGGGGCCTTAGGAGTGATGACTTGATGAGCTACCACAATACAGATCTCAGCCAGTCGTGGCGCGGGCAACCAGTCTAGGAACTGTCCATAGTTTCGTTTTAGTACCAGTGTTTATAAAAGTGATTTTATAAAGTGTACCTAGTGAATGTTTAAAGAATTGTAATTCCGAATAAACGAGTGATATTGTAAGTTTGTTACTTCTCTTTGCGAAATATACTCACAGTACCTATGTCTGAATGGAATAGATCTAAAATCATGAGCCATCAGCCGACATCAGAATTGGGATCTGATACCCAATAACGCGCCCCGTTTAAAAAACAGCAGAAGAACATGATGCTGCTCATTAACGCTATCAAATCGCCGACGACGACGCCTGTGATTGTTTTATCCGAAATCAACCCGGACCAGCCAGATGTGGACCCACAAGCTGGGTGTAATACGGCTGCAATCTGTTTTGGCGACCAACCGCCACAAGGTTCATGGTTATCACAAATAAACATTACTACCGAAATTAAGACGCGAAATAAGTTAGTACAAGAAGTAAAAGCGTGTTCAAATTTAAAATGGCGCGGCGACTTGACCCTGAAAATACATCAGAATCGCGATCAAATCGTGCAAAAAAAAGGGCTTGTTGCGAAAAAATGTGGGTAGTAAAAAAAAAAGTGTAATCTAGCCCGCACAAAGGCTACAAAAAGTGATAATAATCATTGCGATTGATGTGGATAGTTTGGCAGTATGTACAACAAGGCAGCATGCCATGCAGACGGTGTAATTGTGAAACTATGGGACAGCAGTGAATTGAATGCTGCAAGGTGACCTTGTACCAATAACCCTTTGTTCGTGCCCACGAAGACGGGGAAAGAGTAAGGACAGCAGGGACGTGATGACGACAGTGACATGACGTCTATGGTGGTGACACGAGCGCGGTGGCGCATCAACTACAGACTTTGGTTATCTATTTGGTGGTTTTGGTAAAAGGCGGTAGCCAACTTTTTATTCTCGCAATAATTTTTAAGACCTATACACTAGTGATTTATCTCGTGTTTCAAGTGTTCATGAAATAGCTTGCTTATATCTCAAAATAACCTTAACAATTTAGTGTTCAGTTGTTTTGCTGTGTTCGTTTTATGTGCAGAGGGACGTTCGACTGGGCGGTGCATAGCCGCGCCAGAGGGACAACAAGCGGCGCTGCGTGACCGAGCAGCGGCAGAGCGCAGGCTACCCCCATGGCGGCGGTGCCAAATGGATGTGAATTGTGCCTCTGGTGGACTGGTCTAGTCGCTTCACAATGATGCGAACTGGTTGTATCGAACTTTACTTATTTCATTATAGGGTTCTAAATTATTCTGGATTTATAACCAAAGTATTATGAAAAAGAAACAAAGTAAATGAGCAAAAATTAACGTAAACGTAAAAGTAAAAAAAAAACGAGTACTCAGTACATACGACATACGTCTTACAGACTCATTATTATTACTGTTTGATTTACCAAAGCGTGATCTACGCTTGAATATAGCAGTAGGTACTAAAAAGCTAAATTATTTCTGGTATTAAAAATCATTATCGACATTCCATTTCGTGATATCACATTGAACTTTGTAATAAAATTACAAGTCATACGCGCGTACCTGCACGCGCAAGTTGTAAACAACTTATTGCGAAAACAAAGACAGCCCTTATCAATTGCAGGATTTGCAGGTATTCCTGAAAAACAATAGCTGGTGCGTTGTATAAACAAAATCAGTTGACGTATACTTTACAAATGTTGTGTATGCGGTATTAGTTTGAAATGACTTCAATTAAATTTTACGGCTTCCCTACCTATTTAATATTGAAGTTCAACTTTGTAGTTGGTTTTTAATCATAGTACATAGTTTGTGAATAGTCTTATTTCTTATTTGGCGTTACTGCACACGTAGTGAGAGAAATTAATCATTGGTCAGTTTCAAAAGTGACTTTAAATAATGTCATGTATGTTGTTATTTATTCTGAAAGTGTCTAAAAGAACTGTTAGATGTTAACATGATAATAAGTTCTAAGATATTCGCGACTCGCGAGAAAACTTTTGTCAGCTTATGACATCGTTGTTATAAGCTGTAAAGGAACATTACATGTTTGTCTGTCTATTACTTTTTTTTTTTAGACTAGGCGGATTTAAATGGTTAAAAGTACAAAAACAACATGATAATATTGTGTATGTGATAGGTTCATAAGCTTGCATCACTATAGGTTACGGAAATTATAGGAAATAACAGTTTGACAACAAAATGAAAAGAGATTAAAAGAAATAATTTGACGGTTTCAGAAGTTATGGTATGCAGTAAGTAGGTGCCTATGGCTGGTGTTGATGGTGATCGCGGCAGCACACGTTCAACGGTCCAGTGGCTGTGACTGAGGCGGATAAGAAAGCTCATCGGTGGACTTCGGTGAACTTCGATGAACTTGGTTATCATGTAAAAGGTTGTAAACGCACTTGGAGGTCTTCTGGTATAGTAAGACTGTAAAAGGCTAAAAGCTTTTTTTTTCTCATTTAATCAGTTAGATTGTTGAAAGAAAATGAAATTAACTTTATTGCTCAATCAAATCTGACATTTTTATCTCAAAAAAAAAAAAGGAAATCCATTTTCTAGCTATCCCAGTTCTTGAGATATAACCTGGTGACAGACAGTCTTCGATTTTTCTGTTCCTTGGTAAAAACCCTTGAATACCGAACCCTAAAAAGAACGTAATTGTACATAGTTTGGACAATTTTTGTGCTGTTTTATTTTTGTGGACAGATCGATGCGACGCGACGCGACACGGCGTGACGCGACGCGACGAAGCGTAGCGGGTGGTGTGGGCCGTGCGACGGGGTGCCGCGGCGGCCAGGGATCTGCACTCTGTACTTCATTGAAGTATCAGACTTGGAACTAAAATTATTTGGTGAGCGTAATTGTTTATCTCGTGACTGTAGTGTGATGACTCTGTATAGTCTTTCAAATGAACCCATTTTAAAAGATCTTAGTTTAGAAGAAACATTGATTGTATTACACAGTTATCGAGATAATAAAATAGTTACAATAATACACGTTTTGAAAAGCAGTAAGGCGGAAGTAAATAGATTTTGGGTTCGTTATTTTTATTAATTGAAAAATAAGGGACGTAATCAGACGAAATTAGAAATTTTTGAGAGAGACCGTTATACACTAAAAGCTGTAAATTCTAAGCGTACCTTTAAGTATGCGCAAGATAGTAAAGAGAGATGCCATCGGGTCATGTATTGGTCGAGGATGATAATGATTTGGTTAATGATGAACAAGTTTAAGTTGTGATCAAGGGACGAGTAAAATCTCTTTCTACCGTACTGTGTTCAATCGTACAGTTATGTAGACGTATCCGGCAACTCGGATGGTGCACAATCCGAGGGTGCGCGGGGAGCGTGTAACTAACGGTGGTCGGGGTCTGTGAACTGTGTTCTATGACCATTGTGGCAGTGGTGTTAGAGATCTTACTGGTGAATTTGTGTTAAAGTGATTTAAGTGTCATGACCCAGGGTATCTTTGCGGTGTTTTGCGATTGTTTAGAATTTTATTTGTTTGATTAAAGTAAATTGAAAGATTATTTGGGTGACTTCGTTTTGATAGAAAATAAAGAACGTAACCAAAGTAAATAAACGCAAAATTCCAAACCCCATTCGAAATTGAAGAACTTTTACATGGATATCGTTATCTTTTGAAATCTTTAACAAACAGACACATTTACAGGTACGTTCATGATAGATTACGAAGAATGCCCGAAAATCAGAGTACTTATAACTGACGAAGTTGAGGAGCTAAATAGTAGTGATTTTTTTTTAGAGAGTAATTAAGTTTACAAGTTGATAGACCGTACCAGGGGTTGTCGTGTAGCCGTAGCTCGTTAAAAATCGGTTTCAACTTTAAGTTGACTACCGTGAGTACGCGGTAAGCAGTCAACTCTGGCGGAGGTCGGGTTTCATTCGAAACCAGGAAGCCCAAGGTTTGGTAGAATGAGAGGTGTGATCGCTGATCACGGGGCTATATGATATCAATTGTAAGACTTAATTGCGTAGTTTATGTTATAGTCAGTTATTACTCAGAGATGCTATAAGTACTTTGATATTAAATTTGTCTGGTTGAAGTTTAAAATGTTATTCAGTTATACAATGTTTTGTTTTGAACGTCAATAGTACTTGATCCAGGTTTGATTTAAGCTAGCATTAATTTTGTGTAAAGTTTTGAGATGAGATACTTCCTACTTAGTAAAGTCCTAATGATATTTTTGTTTCCTTTGGTTTAAATGATATTGTGAGTAGTCAAAATAATTTTAAAATGAAACTAACAATTTGTGAAGCGAATAAAGCATTGTCAAGCTTTATTATTATTATTTTTGAACATGAAAGATCAGCATTAAGACCAGATCGTGTCAGGAATGGTCGAGCAAATACTGTGCTGTCTTATCATTGTTTCAGTTTAACGCACAGGGACGTGCGTCTCGCAGGATGGCCGTGTCGCATCCGGTCATAAAGAAGAAGCGGAACTACAAGTGCGCCATCTATAAGAAACGCGTTTGGCGCGCTTTGACAAAGTCTAGTCTGAAGTTCGTACAAGCGACATGGTGGGATGTGGTGGGGCCTTAGAAGTGATGACTTGATGAGCTACCACAATACAGATCTCAGCCAGTCGTGGCGCGGGCAACCAGTCTAGGAACTGTCCATAGTTTCGTTTTAGTGCCAGTGTTTATAAAAGTGATTTTATAAAGTGTACCTAGTGAATGTTTAAAGAATTGTAATTCCGAATAAACGAGTGATATTGTAAGTTTGTTACTTCTCTTTGCAAAATATACTCACAGTACCTATGTCTGAATGGAATAGATCTAAAATCATGAGCCATCAGCCGACATATTTAATACTTTTTATACTATACTTATATATAAGATTTTTATTATATTATACACATATTTAATACACATCCATGACCCAGGAACACAGAAAACTTTTTTGTTCCCTGGCGGGATTCGAACCCGCGACCTCCGGCTATAGCGCCACTGCGCTCACCACTGAGCCACGGAGGTCGTCGAAATTTAGTTCCTAAATGAGTCAAGAGATAGCGCCACACGTAAGGGCACAGGCTTCATAGAGTGAATTAAAAATCCTTTTTTTGTTAAATTGGTTGAAAAACCATACACCGTGACAGCTCGCCTTACAGGGTAAGTCGTAGTTTCGTTACATGTGTGTTGCGTTATGCGGCCGGCCTCACTGTGTGGTTCGCACAACACTGTCTTCACCTTTTTATTTGGTCTGAGGACAGCAGTATCTCTGATTTAGAGGATCGTTACTGCGTTTCAACATGGACGCCTAATATTCGAATATCCGAGTTTCCAGCTGAGCAAATATCTATCTAGAGACCGCATCTAAATCCAACCAATTATACGTATTGCAAATTGCACTTACTTATTATTGTTATTACTTATTACTTTCAAATATTTAATTGTCTGAAACAAAATTGCACGTCAATTAACTTACGAGTTGTATACTGCAGCCTAAGCACAAACAGTCATGAACGTTATCAAATAAAAATTGTACCTATAGGTGCAATCATGATTTTCATACAATTTTCATGAAATAACATTACAAATTCGTTTTTGTTCGTGCTAAGCCCGCAGCGTTTTTATAGTAGGTACGCGAACTATAAACAACTTTTTGCGGGGTCAAATTAATATACGGTAATAATCATAGTAGGTATGCAAATGTTCAATTAAATGTTTTTAGGGTCTCGTACCCAAAGGGTATTATTTAGTACCTATGACACCGTTATTCGTCCGTCTGTCCGTCTGTCTGTTACCAGAACCTCAATTCTCGTATTTAAAGTAGACTTTATTTTACTATATGTCATGGGATACTCATCCCAACTTACCTGTCCGGTAGTTGTGGTATAGTATACGGGTACGCGACCCCGGCTTCCCTAGCTATTACTGTCCTATCCCTTGCCCTCCTGGACGGTAATATCCTACATTTCCTATTTCCCACTCTAACTTACCAATCTTCCTTTCCACACCACCTGTCCTTCCCTTTCCCTATTCCTACCCTCTCCACCAATCCGTGGAAATGCAATGGATAATCATAAAAATATTTCAATTATCCAAAATGGCGGCGATGTGGTTCACCACCCATCACGTCTCGTTTCTCGCGGAGGTGAAAAGCGGACCATGGAGAGCCGCTTCGCTGCGTTGAATGTAAGAGGAAGAATGGATGGTAAGAATGAAAGTGAACGAAGCGAAACGAGTATGTAAGGATCGTAGCAAATGGCAAAAAGCGGTCTCTGCCTACCCCTTTACGGGAAAAAGGCGTGATTATATGTATGTATGTATGTTATTTTACTTCGTTTGGATTGAAAATGTATAGCGACATGTTGCTATGAACGGATTTTATTACGTTTCGACCAATCAGAGCGCGTTCCACGTTGGTTTAACGTTCATAAAACACCTATTGAGAGTTTTAGCGCGTCGGGACTTGATTGTAATTATATTAGTTAATGCAAGTTTTATTTAGCAGAATTTCCCCCCAGGCTGTATCTCATGACTCATGAGTGACTCATGGCTTAAAACCGTGATGTCTAGAGAGTTGGAATTTTTACAATCAATGTATTTTGTGCTGCCGCTAAAACAAATACTATAATATAAACAGAATGAAATGAATATTTAAGTCAGGCTCACATACCTACAATGTTACAATGTTTTTTATGACGTTGTATACGGAACCTTTCGTGCCCGTGTCCGACTCGCACTTTTTTTTTCTATGAAAAATGTAAAGATTACTTACATCATAGAAATAATAAACATTGAGGTTTTCGGCAGTGGTTTCATTGTTCCAGATGCTTTGATTGTTGATGAAGCTGGTGAAGGAGGCAGTTGTCGCTCTCTCTCGCTCTTCCAGCAGGAAATCCGCTTCGACGTCCATTTTACTGGAACAAAATAACAAAATTAGGTGTGTAAGGATTAGTAATAGGTAAACACATCGAAATAACTTTGAACAAATTATCTTTTTACGTCATTGGCGTTGCGACGCCTTATAAAACCACTACCGTAATGTTTCATTAGACGTTCGAAATGTGTTTACAATCAAAGACGTTCGAAATGTGTGTACAATCAAAGACGTTCGAAATGTGTCTACGATCAAAGACGTTCGAAATGTGTGTACAATCAAAGACGTTCGAAATGTGTCTACAATCAAAGACGTTCGAAATGTGTCTACGATCAAAGATGTTCGAAATTTGTGTACAATTAAAGACGTTCAAAATGTGTCTACGAATAGTTGGATACTCAAAGGTCTACGATCAAAGATGTTCGAAATTTGTGTACAATCAAAGACGTTCGAAATGTGTCTACAATCAAAGACGTTCGAAATGTGTGTACAATCAAAGACGCGAAATTAAATATTGAGGATGTTAATTTCATGAGAAAATAAATATTGGGCAGGTTTCATTGAAACCATGCCAATTATGCAGGAGTAACTTTATGGTACCCAAGTGTGTGCGCAGTACAGAGTCAAGAGCACGCTCTATTCTTTCTGGTCTGACTTTTTACGTGCCCACCCGGCGCATGGATCATCTTTCTTGTCAGACAATCAGCTTATCAGCCTGCATTGTCCTAACCAAACTTGGAACAACATTTTTTTATTGTTCCAATCCGGAAATCGAGCCCACGACCTCCGAGTCGAGAGCTGAGGAGCAATTCTGCTAAATAAAATCTGCATTAATACAATTACAATCAAGTCCCCATACGCTTATACTCCTGAACGGTGTTTTTATGAACGTTAAACCAACGTAAACGCGCGACAGGCCGTCATTATAATACAAATTCATGATGAGAATACTCTCTATCTGCTTTTGAATTAGATTCCCTGATAGTTCATTGTGCATATTATGCGTCAGGAATCGAAAAATGTCCCACGTAAACTTTTCCCATTATGTATGAATAATAAATCAAAAGCGGGACAAAATCAAAGTTTTTTAGTTATTCAACTTCTGTGCAGATTCTAGCCGATTTGCGTTCCACAACTTTTATTTATTAAGGACAAAATTTAATTTATTAAGGATTAGCTGACCCGACACACGTTGTTCTGTCTTTTCTGTGAACTGGAATTAATAAATAACTAAACTTACGGAACGAACATCAAATGTTTGACGGGTTTATTAGTTTTGGAAAATTCAACCCGCGTTTTTAGTCTTTTTCTCGTAATTTTTCCAATATATCTCATCGTTTCAACCTTTCCTGAACTTCTACGATTATTTCAAGATCAAAATTAGAAAAATCGGTCTAGCCGTCTTGTGTTTTAGCAAGACAAAAGAACTGAGGGACTTGATCAATCTGACTGCAAAAAAAAATAGTTGTTTTTATGACGAAATACTATTTATTTTGCAAATTACAATATTACATTTGTAAAAATTTAATTACGAAAACTGGACTGTTGTTTAGGTACACCTCGTTCAGTTATAAATCCATACTTAATTATGTCCAAGAAATAAAAAGTTTTAAACAAACTTTTATCCCCTATTTCACCACATTCTAACGGTCCGTTTCAATAACCTATCTATCTATAAATATTTGTTAAAAACGTCATTCAATCATTTGCCGTTTTTTTGCGATACAAAATAGATGTTTGATTTTGGGCCAGTTCTATGTACACTACATAAGTAAATATGAAAAAAATATGGGAATATCATAAAAATAATAGTTGGATACTCAAAGTAAAAATACGAAAAAAATTATTTGAAGAAGGGTACATGCATACAAAAATGATTATTTGAAGAGTTTTTTATTGCGAGAACACTATTTTTAGGGCGGCCATGACAGTTGTTTTGACTTGACTTTTGAGGTAGTAGACAGTTTTACAAGGAGACGTCGTCTTGAATGTCATACGTCTTTCTTTGTCAAAAGTCATGTCATTGACAAAATGACATTATTTAGGTAACTCTGATCTGATCCGCCATGTTTTATTTTACTTTGTGTCGCTCTCCTTGACAAAGTTAATTTAAAGGTGGGTCTAGGTAGGTTGTATCCTTGGAAACTGCGCATTTTTAAGTTACGTAAGATAATCTGAATCTCGGAAACGGCTTCAATGATTTTCATGAAATTTAGTACACAGAGGCTTTTGGGGGCGATAAATCAGTCTAGGTAGCTTTTATCCCCAGGACACTGCGCATTTCTAAGTTAGGTATATGTCACCGTAAAATTGTAAAAACCGTTAGATTGTAAAATAACTAACGAGATTGTAAAAATATGTCGAAATATTAAAAACTATATATTTATAATGTAACGAAAAATAATGTGTTATATTATAGGTAGCATATTCGCGTCGGAAGGCTATCAAAATTTTACAATTTCACTTGTTTTATAATAATCTAACGATTTTCACAATTGTACGGTAACATATACCTAACTTAGAAATGCGCAGTGTCCTAGGGATAAAACCTACCTAGACCAATTTATCTCCCCCGAAACCCCCTGTTTCAAACCCCGAAACCCCCCAGATTATATACAAGAATTGCTCGTTTAAAGATATAATCAAAAACATCATTTTAAACTCTTATGAAACCACATAAGATATTCTCCAAGAAGTTCGGTTTTTCGAACGAATCTTTTGTATCGAACGCCGAAAAAATCGTTCGAACTTTCGAACCAGTGAATGCATTAACAACGTACTTTAGCTGATGAAAATAGCGCGCTATGTGCATTGTGCATATCGGGGAATTATAATATAAGGTTGTGCAAATTCAATTACGCATATTTTGGTCATACATAGATCGGAGGGTCAATAGGCAATCGGACTATTTTTTTTATTGCATAAATGAATAGTACTCTTAAATATGAGTAACTTCTCAGAAGAAACCGTATATCAAAAGTCAATATTTTCAAAGGTACAGCGATTTGTATAAAAAATTTCGCGAGCCTCCTAAAAACGCTCCATACTAAAGTCGACCTACAAATGACGTCACTTGTAGGTTATAGTATATGAAGTAGTTTATGAAGTATATGGCCACAGGAATATATTTGTAAATATCTCCGATATTTGTGCGTTTAAGTTCATACTTACCACAATGAATGTTTTTGTATTATATTAGGTTGGGGAAAAAGTTTCTTCGCATTTTATATAAAAATTCAAAAGGTTTTTTTATAAAGTTTATTTACAAGTGACTAAAGTATATAGGTGCCATTTTGTTCGATAACTTTTTGCCATCTTGTTGGTAGGTAAAAAATTTTATAGCAATGGGATCATTGCTATAAAATTTTTGGGGCTTCTGATGAAAAAACTGCGACAAGTGGTTTTGGCAGTCCTCTTGTGATGTCTACCTGACACTGCCTAAGGAATTCTGCAGCGACCGAAACAGGTGGAAATCTGAAGGTGCAAGGTCAGGACTATACGGTGGATGCATTAACACCTCCCAGCCAAACTCCCGTAATTTTTTCTGAGTGGCTAAAGATGTCTGAGGTCTAGCGTTATCATGGTGAAAAACCACACCCCTTCTGTTGATTAATTCCGGCCGCTTTCTCTCAACTTCTTGCTTTAATCTCATCAGTTGTTCGCAGTACAGTTCAGAATTGATGGTCCTGCCTGGCGGTAACAGCTCATAATGAATAATGCCCTTCCAATCCCACCACACACACAGCATCACCTTGTTGCGAGTTAACCCGGGTTTCGCCACAGTCTGTGAAGCCTGACCGGCCTTTGACCACGATCTTTTTCGCACGTTCTTGTCGTACGTGATCCACTTTTCATCACCAGTTAACAGCTTCTTCAAAAATGGTTCGGTTTCATTACGTCGTAATGAAACCGAATCGTCGTCGGCAGAATCACAAATGAGTACACGGTTCATTAGGTTTCTTTCAGTGAGCTCATGAGGCACCCAAATATCGAGCTTTTTTGTGTACCCAGCTTTTTTCAAATGCGCCAAAACCGTTTTGTGGTCAATCCCCAGTTCTTCAGCTACATCGTAACTACTAATATGCCGATCTTGCTCTACTTTTTCAAAAATGGCAACAGTTTTGTCCGTAACAGGGCGACCAGAGCGACGTGCATCTTTGATATCAAAATTTCCGGATTGAAAACGCTTAAACCAAATTTGCGCTACTCTCACAGATACTGCATTAGGTCCATAAACATCACAAATTTTTTTCGCAGCTTGTGTTGCATTTTTACCTTTTTTGTAATAAAATTTTAAAATGTATCGAAATTCTTCATAAGAATCACTCATTTTAACAATAAGAAAAACAAATGAAAATCTCAAATTTACCTAATTTGAATTTGGAATTGTCTTCTGTAAAATTAAAACTTTTTAATGATACCAAAATCAGCCAGATACAATTGGTATAGCCCAAGATATTTTATGACAAGTTCATACATACTATAATGCGAAAAGACTTTTTCCCCAACCTATTATGATGTGAGTAAACTAATGATTTAGGTTTTGTTTATCAATTTCGCAAAAAAAAAAATTTTTTTTGGTATAAAGACTCGCGAAAGAGCTAGGGCAGCTTCCCATAGACGAATTTAGTTCATAAATAAAGTAATCGTCTATGAATAAAATATACCTTGTTTTAAAGAGCATTTATTACTGATTCAATCGTGATTTTAGAAGGCCAGGTTTTTGAGTTATCATACTTAGAAGTTTTGAAGGTTATGTAATTATTTAGCTTAATAATGAATGCATGTACCATGAAACAATAATGTATTAATTATTTAACATTCAAGAAACTGATGGGGAAATGAAGGTTACGATTGCTAGGCAAAATAATTAATGAAAACACAAGTTAAGCAACCTGGGATGTGGATCCCACTTAGATTGGTGATAACTTTATTAATAACTTGAACTTTATGAATAGTGAGAGGGAGAAATATGGATGTTGAGGGAAGATATAGAGACATCACTCATTTTGAACCGGGTACACAACAATATCCAAGAAACAGGGCAGAACCGGAATCCTTAAAGCACGCAAAAGTCACAGAGAGGCAATATCACAGTCCATAAACAGTCCGAGTCGTATAAATAGAAGCGTAACAAGAGTCCAAAGGCAAGCCGGGTCAAAACAACACAGAGAATAGGACAAAAGCAGCAAAAACACACAGAACACAAACAAGCGCGGGCGCAAGCGAGCTGTGAGTGTTGTGAAACAAACAAAATAAAACGTCATGTATTTTTTTTTTTTTATAGTTGACAGCTCTGGATGAAAGACTTTTAGCCGGCGCCTATTTCTGTTTTTATTGTCAAAAAGAGATTATAATATTGAACTTCATATAAAATCTACATAAAAATATACAAATAATGGAATAAATTACATTAATCATAATTATAAACACTATAAATATGATTACAAATAGAAAACTTTTTTGATTTTAAATTGGAAAAAATAATTATTTAGTCTGGCAACATCGAATGGAAGAAAATGGCCATTTTGGAAAAGGAAATCACTTTGGCTATTTTTAAATATTATCTTTTTATCCTTGCTTTAGATCAATGTAACAAAATCGTTGAAAATCATTTACGAATATCTCTTATTCTTTGGTTGCTATGCGTTCCTAAGACGCTTTAAAAGCTTTTAACTAAAAATCTGCCATAGCTCTTTTGTATACAAATCGCTGTACCTTTGAAAATATTGACTTTTGATATACGGTTTCTTCTGAAAAGTTACTCATATTTAAGAGTACTATTCATTTATGCAATAAAAAAAAACAGTCCGCTTGCCTATTGTTCTAAATATAAATGTAATACATAATACAATTACAATCAAGTCTCGATACGCTAAAACTGTATTGGTATTCTCGTAAACGTTAAACCAACGTGAAACGCGTTCTGATTGGTCCAAACTCCACAAAATCAGTTTATCACAAGTCGCTTCACTTGTCATAAAATCAAAGTAAAATTAAAGTCTACAATAAATACGAGAATTGAGGTTCTGAGATCTGACCTAGGCCATGTCAAGACCTCACACAGCTCGATGCGTAATGCGTATACTTTTCCTTTATAGTATGTTTACGAGAAAATCACACAATGTAGTGTACATATAAAATTGGAATTTACTATGTAGATAAAACCTAAATAAACCAAGAAATGGGAGAAAAACTGAAAAATATACCTATAGATTTATTACAGTCTCTTTGAAATTCTTCATCAGCCAGAAGACATCTTGTTTTGCATCAAAACCCCAATTCTCGTAAGTTTCATTTAACTTTTATTGAATCTATGGTACTTGTCTGCCCAATTAGGTTAAGGTGATGATAGTTTTAAGTTTTAACAAAATAAATAAAATAAAGAATCGCCTTGATATGACAAACTAATTTTTGGGATTCAGACCAATCAAAACGGATTTAATTTGCAGAATCTACTTTCTGATCAAAATAGCGAGAAGCCTCCTTTCAAAAATAGGTCGAATACTTCGCGTGTAACTTTTCGTGTAAAGAGGAGTGAAAATCACTTCCTTCAGCACCATTTCCTCTCGAATATTCTCGGTATCAAACGCGATAGGGCGGCGCGCGGTAAAGGCCTTTGTATCGTTTACTACGGGGAGTTATCACCACTAAATCGCTCTTGTGACGTCACAGTAGGTAGAAAAATAATGGCACGCTTGGTTTCTATACAGATGATGAGAGTTGAGACTTGCGTGGTCGAGTCAATGGAATATGTCTGTGGGTCGAACATAGATTGTCGGAAGTTTTTAGGTATTCTAGCTTCATTGACTTCAGGATCATATTACGGGGAATATCTAAAGTAGCAGATATTCACAGTAACTTTGGAAGTCTCTTTTGACGTTTCCAACAAATAGTTACAGATAGGTAGATAGGTTATTGAAACGGGCCGTACGTAAGACACAAAGGGAGAGCAGTTGTGAGGGGTTGGGCAGAAAATTGTCATCATAAATGCTTAGGGTAAGATTTACAAAAATATCCAAATTCTTTTTCTTCAAGATCGTTAGTTATTAAACTCGAGACCGGCACGTACGAAATTAATTTCCCTACAGACGAACCCTTTTTGCAGTGAAACGAACGATAACTTTCCACAAGAAAATATAAAAGTTGGTATAGTGCGAAATGTCATAATCATCATCAACTCACGGAAGTCCCGATTTTTTATTCGGTACCAACATACTTAGAAACTTATATGTATACGTAATTAAAAAGTAAAAACGGGACTCCGTTACCTGAGACTTTACTGTCTGTCTGTCCGTCCGTCTGTCTGTTACCAGGCTGTACCTATCTTCTTAACTGTGATAGTTAGACATTTTAAATCACGAGGCAAAGCTCACGAGATACAGAAGGCAGGAGACAGAGAGACGGATAGCGAAGTCTCAGCAATAAGGTGGAAGTTTTTACCCTTTCGGTACGGAACCCTGAAAAGTATAGGTTCGGGAAATATTTTTTGTAGAGTATTAGTAATTATTACTATTAGAAAAATATGCAAGTGTGTGCACATTCTAATGCTGGTCTTCCACGATTGCCGAGGCCTCCACAAGCCCTAAGCACAGAAACAGAGGCGGTAAAACATCTACATACAAACGTGCCGCTATCGGTTTAAATGTATAAATAAAAATATAATAGAAGTATTATATTATAAGGTCTCCAAAAATCAATTACTGATACTTCAGGTACACATCCACTGCTTATGTAAAGAAGTTTAGACAGAAAAATAATTGGGTGATTCTCCGCAAAACGCAAACTCGCCCATGTAAAGAAAAAAAATCTAGTATGACAATTATTTGTCTGCATAAACGTCTTTACATAAGCAGCTGATCATATGCCCGAAGTATCCGTAATTGATTTTACCAAACCTCATATTATATTATAGTATACTATAGTGATGCTGATATTACAAAAAAAAAATAATAATAAATAAAATTAAAAAACCCGGCTGCAAAAAATAAAGACAGATACCTAAGCAACACACTAAAAAGACCGAAACAAGATTGAGAACTTACACACTTAGGCTTTCAGCTCATAGTGTAGTCTGTTTTCTCAATCTTGTTTCGGTCTTTTTAGTGCGTTGCTTAGGTATTTGTCTTTTTTTGCAGTCGGGTTTTTTAATTTTATTTATTATTTATTTTATTTTAGATTTTTTAGTTTAACCAACACACGTTTGGTCGGTTGGTTTTAAAGCAAAAATACGATGATACGAACACTAACATATAGGCTTAATGTGAGAATGGTTGTTATGCAACTTTAAATCGATATAGATCCTAAACGGTCAGTCGAATCGAAAAATGTTGAAAAAACTAAAAATTATTTTTGAATACCTATTCAACGATACCCCACTTGACATAATTTGTTGACTTTCATTTTTTTCATTTTCACAATATGGCGTCCAGTAGTCGCCATATTGAATTTTCACTAACGTTATGTCTTTAGTGACACTCGCCGGACTAAGAGGAATCGATTGACATGCGAATCATAATAACCTAACCAAGAGCATGTCAGGACATGTCTAAGGAGGGTTCCGTAAACTATTAAGTACTATAGTATAGAATAAACGTATTATAAATTAATAATAATATTATTAAGTAATAATATGTATTATTTCTTTACTATTTTGAATGTTGATTAATAATCAAAATATATAGTGAATGCTCTTTATGATTAATTTTTATTTGATTTCGATGATATTTTAAAGAGTTTTTATTAATTATAATATTCGCTAATCACTTAACATTTGAGCATATTTAAGTCTATTACGATATCGCCTATTTCGATGTAAAAAGTTAAAATAAATGCAATCAAATACTTATTACTTATACATTTACACAACGCGAGGTTTTCGATAGCGTGATACAGAATTTAAATCCAATAACACAGCGACATCTAGTATTATTTTTCAAAAACAATCCACGATTTAAACAGGAAACTAGCGCCATATAGTTTTCGTAAAGTTACTAGCAAATTGAAGCTTTTAATATTAAAGGTAGGTATTAAATTATATTAAAAAACAATAATACTATGGTAATTAATAATACATATTAATGTGTTTTCAGTGTTATTAAATTATTGTAATAATTGGTAAAAGAGGCACATATTCGTAAAATTTATTTTTAATTAAAATTTTACATAATTATTGTGTTTCAAAAACTTAGATCTAATTCTGTAAAAGAAACATATATTCGCAACAATCGATATGATTACCGCAGCTCAATTAATCACAGTGTTTGTCCTTGATGTAGGTTCAAACCCGACAGCGTGTTTTAGTTATTATTAATTTGTTTCTTTTTATTAATTATTAATTTCAGTTTTTTTTTTTAAATTATGCAACCAATTTTGAAACATTATTTTAAATAATCATTTCATATTATGTATAATTATTCTGATTTGCTATATGTTAATTTGTTTTTCTATAATTGCTCTAGAAATAGAAATTATAATGCGATTTCGTTCAAAATAGTTTTTCTAAAGAGTTTTTAGCATGATCTATCAGCATGGAAATTTGCAAGTTTCTATCTCCTATAGTTTAAAAATGCTAGGGGCGGGACCAACTTACGAACTACTTTGGAGGCCGATTACTCGAAAATGGTCAACTTTATAAAAAAGTGACGTATGAAACCTTAACTTTATTTTAAAAGACCTATTCTACGATACCCCACACAATAGGGTAGTGTGAAAAAATATTTTTCATCCCCACTTCACATGTATGGAGAGCCACCCCTAAAATATAAAATTATTACTTTTTTATGGTCCCGAAACCGTGATCTATACACAATCTATAATTGTACCAAATTTCATCAATTTATATTCATAATTACAGGAGCTAGAGGCGCGGACAGACAGACAGACAGACAGACAGACAGACAGACGGACAGACAGACAGACGGACAGAGCGCAACTATAAGGGTTCCTGAAGTATTACGGAACCCTAAAAATCGGCCCAGGCGTTTGGTCTGTATAGTGCTTCAAAGGAACATACATACATACATACATACATACATACATACATACATAGGCTGATAAACACATTACCACCCCTTTGCGTCGCACAGTCGGGTAAAAAACGTGACAGCCCTTGCGCCGACGCAAACGTAACTCGACGGCGACCTTAGATGTCCTACTATTCTCTGTTTACTGTGCTTGGGGCTTGTGGAGGCTTGCCGAGCCTCGGCAAGCGTGGAAACGCAGCATTATATGTATGTATTATAGTAATGACGCAGGTTGCGATATTAAAAATCAACTAAATAATAAAAAATCATAAAACATGGTAAAATTATTATTAAGATAATTTGCACCTTATTGTAATATTATACAGGTAGGTTATTTTTGAAATAGTGGTACCTAATTGTAAATAATTTTTAAACATTAAAGCTTAAATTTGTTCATATTTTGTTGTAAAATATTACACTTAGCTATAATAAAATCCATTATATTATTTTTATTAATTTGCTTGCTTTATGCACAGGAGTAAAAAAAATCTAATTAAAGAGTTCCTAATATAGCGTGCTTAGTTGTAAAAACGTTGTTAAATATAATATTATTATAGTAATAATTCATACTTTTTATAATAAAACTATAAGTAGGTATACAGTACAATGTATATAAGGTTTGGTAAAATCAATTACGAATACTTCGGGCACATGATCCACTGCTTATGTAAAGACGTTTGGGTAGAAAAATAATTGTCATACTCAAAGTAAAAAATCATCTCATGTATGGGTGGGGATCCTCTTCTTTCGCATAATTTTATTTGTCATAATTTCATTTGGCATACCTCACTTGGCATAATTTTACTACGCACAATAATACTTTGGCATAATGGTTTCTTGACATACACATCATTAGGCATAAATATCATTTAGACTAATATTGTTTGTCCTAATTTAATGAGGCATAACTCGTAAGGCATATTTTTTCTTGTCATAATAATACTTTGGCATAATTGTTTTTCGGCATAACCTCGTTAGGCATATGTTTTTGTCATAATAAATTCAGGGCATTCTGTCACAAGGCACAAATATGCATAAAATGGAACGACATAATGAAAACACGGTTAAGGTAATTAAACGCATATTTATGAAACACTAAAAGCAGGTATTACACTCATATACCTAGTGTAATATGTGTAACAGTAGGTTATGTTGTGGCGGGGTGGCCCTTGGGCCACCCGTAAGCCGTTAACATGTTAAAAATAATTAGCTCAGCATGTTCTTAGATAGCAGTTCGTGTTTTTTGTCCGAGTTTAATTTCGTAATCAGTCGAAAATTACAATTATAATTGTAATTTCGTCTTAACTCGCATACCCAGTAGAATTTATCATTCATTAGTATGTGAAAAATAATGCTACAAAGATGTATGCGTAAATATAATATCATTATGCGTAAATATATTTATGCTTTTTAATATTATGCATAAAAATATTATTCTTAATGAATATTATGCGTAAAAAAATATATGCCTTACAATAAGTATGCCTAACAATTAATTGAATATTATGCGAAACTACTATTAGGTCAAATGAAATTATGCCGAGTAAAATTATGACATATGATTTTATGCGAAAAAATAGGGAACCGTATGGGTGACTTTCCGCAAAACGCTAACTCGCCCATGTAAAGAAAACAATTTTTTTTCGAGTATGACAATTATTTTTCTGCTTAAACGTCTTTAAATAAGCAGTAGATCATGTGCCCGAAGTATTCGTAATTGATTTTACCAAACCTTATATTATGTCTCCGTAAAATTTAAAAAACCGTTAGATTGTAATATTCCTAGATATATTACAATACGCTGTCAGATTGTCAAATACAAATTTTCCATACAATTGTACGTATTATTTTTCGTTATATTATAGTATTTACCGTGCCGATTGTTTAAACGGTATATGCCCCGCGCCGCCATATTTGTTTGCTTTTTCAACCGACTTCCAGAGGAGGTTTACAATTCGTGTGTATGTTTTTTTTTTTGTGTGTATGTTACACGATTACTCCGCCGTTTGTGGATCGATTTTCAAAATTCTTTTTTTGTTGTAAAGGATTGACTCCTGGATTGGTCCCATTGTCATCAAATGGTAGATCTGGTGATGGGATCCATGAGGAATTGAGAGAAATTCTCAAAATTTATAGGGACACCGATAGTGATTTTGACTTTTTTTAAGTAACTAGAGCAAATGCTACCAAAAAGTGAAATGTTGTGCCAAGGTATACCCTGGATCCAAAATCACTGAACGGCATTTCTCAGTCTTTGAAGATATACGTTTGAAAATTTCAGCAATGTTTATAAAACTGCAAGCAAATTTCAGTATTAAATAATAATTATCATCACCACAACCATCATAATCACACCATACATCATGATAAATTATGATGATATAGGTATTTTTCATAGTATTTTACACCGATATCGATTTCTTTGAACATTCACAGCTACCAAAAATTGAAATGTTATACCAGGGTATCCAGGTATACCAGGGTATCCAGGGATCCAAATGGGCTGAACAGCACTTCTCAGTCTTTAAATATACACGTTTGAAAATTTAAGTATTGTTTATAAAACTGCAAGCAAATGTCACTATTAAATAATCATCATCACCACCACCATCATCACACCATACACCTTGATATTTTGTTGATATCTAGGTGTTTCTAATAGTTTTTTTTTACACCGAAATCGATTTCTTTGAACATTCACAGCTACCAAAAGTGAAATATTGTGCCAAGGTATACCCTGGATAAAAAACCACTGAACGGCATTTCTCAGTCTTTAAAGATACACGTTTGGAAATTTCAACGTTGTTTAAAGAACTGCAAGCATATGCCACTTTTAAATAATAATCACCATCACCACCACCACCATCATCATCATAGCATATAAAATGAAAACATTATGACGATATAGGTATTTTTATAGTATTTTACACCGATATCAATTCCTTTGAACATTCATAGTTACCAAAAAGTAAAATATTGTGCCAAGGTATGGTCCTGGATCCAAAAAGGCTCAACAGCACTCCTCAGTCCTTAAAGGTACACGTTTGGAAATTTCCGTATTGTTAAAAGAACTGCAAGCAAATGTCACTATTAAATAATCATCATCTCCACAACCATCATCACACCATACATCATGATATTATGTTGATATAAGTATTTGTCATAGTATTTTAAAGTGATATCGATTTGTTTGAACATTCAGACCTACTCAAAAGTAAAATGTTGTGCCAAGCTTGTATACCTTCCTACTAAAAGTGTTACATTTGGATAGTGATAATAAGGATAATGATAACTATGGGATCCACGAGGAATCAAGGAAACTCTTAAAAGCAATGCTTATGACCATTAAGTTTTCTAAACATTTTTTTAATTTCCCCGCAACTTTTTGGGTCAATACAATACACAAGATTTATGAAAATTTGTCTAGCAGTTCATGCAATGAATGACCAAGACAAAAGGGGATTATTTTTAACTTCCCGCTAAGAAAATCTAAGATTTTAAAAAATCGGGAAGATACTGGTTTTACCCCGTTTTGCAAAAATCTAATTCTCATCAGATCTCGACGTTCTGAGGTCACAGGAAGCTTCTCTGACTACCCCCGCGAGGGTGTCACTACAACTTCATGGAGGTGTTATATGCATAAGTGCTTAAAATTGACATTGAAAACACATAATTAAACTATAGTAGACGTTACTCGCTACTTCGTGCGAGCAAAAGGAAATCTTGCGGGAACCGTACATTTTGCCGCCATAAAATGTAGCTTCAGCTGGATGGTAGAATGGTAATTTATACGTTGTTTACGAATTGGCCTCGGGTTCGAAACCCGGTCAATAAAAATGTTTGTGATCCTTTTTATTTCTTTTCTCAATTTTATTTATATTTAAATATTTCATCGTCCTACTAAAACTCCGAACAAAGCTCGGTCTCCCAGGTACTAGTTAATAATATTATAATATCACTGAAAAGAAAAAAATAAAAAATATTTAAAAAAATATAAAAACCGACTTCCAAACTAAAAATTATGAAATAATTCTTAATGTCGAAATAGTTCCATTTTAAATTTTGCTAAAATTTTACTATTTTTCTACTCAATCTTCTTATTTTTGAAGTCGGTACCAGCCCAAATAATTGTATAAATCCTTCAATAAAAAAGATCATTAATTTTAACACAACTACGTCCTTATATATAAGTACAAATAATATTTTAAAGAACTCACGTTCAAATTGGCTGGTACCGACTTCAAAAATAAGAAGATTGAGTAGAAAAATAGTAAAATTTTAGCAAAATTTAAAATGGAACTATTTCGACATTAAGAATTATTTCATAATTTTTAGTTTGGAAGTCGGTTTTTATATTTTTTTAAATATTTTTTATCATAATAATAACATAACGAAAAATAATGCGCACAATTGTATGGAGAAATTTGTATTTGACAATCTGTTAGAATATTATAATATCTCGAGTAATATTACAATCTAACGGTTTTTACAATTTTACGGTGACATATACATACCTTAATTATATTGAGGCCGTTTCACACTGGAATATAGATCTAAATGAGTTGTATGTTTGTTTATCTTTCAAGCAAAAACTACAGAATGGATTTTGATGTAATTTAGTATGGTAATTTGGTAAGATCTGGATTAACACATGTTACGCTACTTTTCATGCCAAAAAGTAAAGTGTTCCCTTGGGATACTGTAATTAAGCTATGTCCATCCTACTAATCCTACTAATATTATAAATATGAAAGTTTGTGTGTATATGTATGTATGGATGGATGGGTGTATGGATGGACGTTTGTTACTCTTTCACGCTAAAACTACTGAACGGATTTTGATGAAATTTATTATCTTAGTAGTTTAGGCTCTGGATTAAAACATAGGCTTTTGATCCCGAAAAAAACACAGTGTTCCCGAGGGATACTGTACTTACGTGGGCGGAGCCGCGGGCAACAGCTAGTAAATTATATCACTGATTGCTCGCCACTTGATTCCACTGTCAATCAGTTTTTACAGTCAGTAAAAAATCTATGAGAGCAATGAACTCAAAAGTTATTTTAATCCAAGGAAACTGAACGAAGATGGGACAAACTGAAAACATGATACGCAGACACTGATTAAACAAAACAAATGTTCAGAGTCTTACAATAGCCCGATGGTTGGGAGATTAGCTTACATAAGGTAAACAACGATAACAATAAATTTTGTCACTGCTAATATATACGGGAAATGGGAAACACTTAATTTTTATAGAGGACGGAACAGGTTCAGTGATTTAAAGCGGCTTGTCAGTTAACTGAATGAAAAAAAACTAGTGTTAATTTTTGACACTGACAATGATTTAACACTAAACTTTCTAGACTTGTTCCCCAGAAGAATTCTGTAGCATTTAATAAACTCGGAAATGTACAATGAGAGAAGATAATATTGGTATTATAATATTTTTTTTTTTAGTTTTTTACAATTCCTATAACGTCACAAAATCGATTATTTACGATGGTCAATGTCAAAGGTCAATGTGTTGGGAAGGTTGGGGTCAAAAGTCAATACGAACTAAAATAGTTTCATGCTCGCGTACAAGACAGAAAACAATTGCAAGTTGAATCTTACGCTTTTTCGATCAGGACACGTGAAGCTGTCGCGCGAGTTTTACCCATCGCAAGAAAATTGCACAGCGCCGCTAAAGAAGTATTTACTTCAATAAGTATTTACTTCAATAAGTATTTACTTCAATAAGTATTTATAAATCAACATATTTACTAAACTATATACTTTATGAACTTAGGTTTACAAAAGATTCAATTCAAGAAGCAATATTTTAGTAGATTTTTTAAGTTATCCTATAACATACTCTATAATACTGAAAAAAATGTAAAATACAAAATTATATGTTTTCTAAATCTATTATGCTTTATCCAAAAAGTCTTCACGAAGGTATAGCGTGCAATGTACATTGCACAGTAACTTTGAGCATCTATAACACCCTTTTTTCATGCGCCAATTTTTCATTTTTTGAACATAATATGCATTTGGCCACCTTCTTTGAAGATGATGCTTTTTCTATAGTGTACAAAGCGAGCAATTTGGTTCCTCAAATATTTATATAAGTCATTTTATTAAATGTATCAATAAAATACCTTTTTCGGCGTAGCATCAAAATTTCATTGATTTTATATTTCGTCATGCAGAGTTGACAACTATTCCTACAAATCAATTGATAATATTCCTACAAATACTACAATTAAATCGTTTTTAGTTTTCACAATAAATGCACCATAAAATAAAGTCTAAATATCAACTTCGCAAAAAATAAAAAAATAAAATTTTTACTTACGTTTATAGTGGGCGCGCAGTGAGTAATTTGCCGGCTGGCGACACCTGATAGTAAGAACATCTTCCTCAAGCAGTACCTACCCTGCGCTCTGATGGCGTCCAGCCTTTCGGTACGCGTTGCTAACGAAAATAAGCTAAAGAATAAAAGCTACTAAAAAGTGCAAGCCTAACGGGCAATTGTTTTAAGAAATATTAAAGTTTTTTTAGCGCGAGCGGCAAAATGCTCATAGCGCGCCCACTCTAGGGTTAGTATACTATTCCTATTGTAATCTGTCTTATTTTTCAGAGCACTATTCATTAATGTAAAAAGAAAAAAAAAAACAGGAAAATACCGTATAGCTAAGCAAAATACTTTCACTACTTGAAAACATATCGAAACTCTCCGAAGACCGAAGGACTAATTTTGAAAATTGTGGCGCAGTAAAAAGGTCAAGGCATTGCTCGAATGTCGTCAAGTTTCCGTAGCACGAGTTCTCAGATAACCACTTTACCCTTTCCCTATTTTCACATTCTTGATTATTTCTGGGAATATTGGTTTCGTGGATCGCTTTGTGCCCATTTTTGGGTTTTCGGACACTTTTTTCCAAAATATGACTTGAGATGTGAATTATTATTTTTTTCTTTTTTTTGTAAGAAAATGTTATGAACTTTCTAAAATTCGTCAACTGATACTGTCTTAATATGCTTATACATGCGCCGCAGTTCACGCAGTGCCGCCGCGGAAGTTGCGGCGTATAAATACTTACAAATCGCGCTGCATACTATAATATTATGTAATACGGCGCGTACTAAAAGCGCGGCGTAAAGCATAAGGCTGAAAGCACACGATGCGTTGCGACGCCGCGCTGCAGCCGGCTTGCCATGCTGCTGCCGATGCTGGCCGTTGCAAAAATTGTATATCATTTGTAACGCGTTGCGGCGCCGCAACGCACCGTGTGCTTGCGCCCTTACTATAGCACTGCTCGAAGCGGCCGATTTTCTATCCAAATGGTGTAGCTGTAAGAATAAGATAGTTTAGTTTTCTTTCTGGGGTCAGAAGTTACAATAGTCATTATATTATTTACTAGATGTTGCACGCGACTTCGTGCGCGCAAAAGGAAATCCCGCGGTAACCGTACATTTTGCCGCGATAAAAAGTAGCCAATGTCCTTCCCCGTGGTCTCATCTATATCTGTACCAAATTTCATTAAAATCGGTCTAGTAGTTTCGGAGCCTATTCAATGCAAACAAACAAACTTTTCCTCTTTATTATATTTGTATAGATTATCATGGAACTAGCCTTCTTCTCTTATAGACCATCTGACATAATATTAATGTAGGTACTACTCGACCAAGCTAAGTTTGCACCTCGCGTCGAGAGTGACAAACTGACGCATATGTGCGATATGCAAAAAAGGACGAAAATTCGTATGACGCGTGTCGGTGACAAAAATGCTAACCGTACTGACGCGAAAGGGCGATCGCGGGAAGGTGAGCGGGGAACCAAATTTTTATAAAATTATTATTCCAACGAGGTGTAAACTTAGCTTGGTGGAGTAGTAGGTACCGAAATGCCATGTCTACGCACGGGGCGCGAGTTTTGGGAACAAAAACACTAAACGTGTGCAAGCGAAGTCGTAGGTAAAGTTATACCAAATATAATTTCTCGGGGTGAAAATAAATGTACATTAGTACATTTCCTTTGAAAGCTCTTGGCGAATGTCTCGGGGAACGATAATTGTGAACATTCCCTGGTCGAACCCTCGTTTATTAAATTTCGGTTTTTTCGGTAATATTAAACAAATTCTCGTACATTTTCCTTGGATCGACATTTTGTCTATCTTCAGACAATACTAGAACTTTAATATTATAATATCTTAAGACTTAAAGTAATAAAGTTTAAGTTCCTCTAGATGGCTTTAATATAACAACCGCAACACACTTGGGTTTCATCCGGTATTGCGGCGATGAGCAGTAATTGTTATTTATAAATCCGTTTGTTTATCGTCTACCACTTAACATTGGTTAAAGTTGATTAATATTTTAAGACCTATGTTCTATTTGTTTCATTAATAGTTGTGTTCAAAGTTAAATACACATTTACTTTTAAGACAACTTGAATTAACGTTGTAATAACATAGCAAAACCTATTTTATTTAACAATAAGATTGGCTAGCCTTAATTCCTAAAACAACTGATATTTTAAATGTTAGACAGTTGTTTTAGGAAAGTTTGCACCAAGCTAAGTGCATTTGGCTGTCTGCCCGACCAATAACAATACTATTTGCTAAAGACAACAAAACGAACTTGAGCCACTGTTGACCGGTTCTATGGCCGCTGTCAAATTGGTATGAACCCTCACCGTCAAATCTTAAAAAAATATCATGTATGAATTGTGATGACGATAATGATATGTTATATGCTTTGATTAATTATTACATAGATACGTTATATCCTTACAAATCTGACAATATTTCTGACACGGGACGCACCTCGTGTCTCTATTGCTACTCGTCGACCGGCTCGTCGCACACTATTACTCGCGGAGCACACTAACCAAAATTGGCTCGACGTCTGGCCAATTTGAGTCTTCACTTTTGACGTGCAATGCCATATCTACCACTTTTTAATAATACATCTATGTGTCTATGAACCATGAACTTTATAGGTAGTGTAAAAGACGGATAGACGCATTGGTAGGATACTCGCCTCGGTTCTGAGTTCGCTATGTTAGGTACGTTTTTGCGTTAAGAGATTTGATTTCATTGAAAGTGCCCTCCCTGGAGACAATGTCTACACAAAAACGTCAGTGTAGGCACGCACCCGTATTATCTGATTACTAGATGTGATGTGCGACTTCGTGCGCGAAAAAGTTAATTTTGCAGAAACCGTACATTTTTTTGCGATAAAAAGTCGCCTATGGACATACTCTACATATGTGCCAAATTTCATCAAGATCGGTCTAGTAGTTTCGGAGCCTATTCGATGCAAACAAAGAAACAAACTTTCCTTTTTATTATTATATCACTATACATAGATTATTTCTACGAACACATAAAAAATAATAATACCTAATATGGATATTGACATTAAATCGGGGGTCGTATTTTAATAAAATGTTTTACAGCGTTCTCCGAAACCTCTTATTTACTCGGAGAAAATAAATACAAGTGACTTGGAAGTTGGAAGTAAATATAAGATTCATCAGTTTCGAGTATGCCTCTTGTGGTTTAAATTACCTAAGATCAAATAATATTTTTTAATGAAATCTCTTGAAATGCGGTCAAGTACAGTTTCGAGACGCGTAATTTTAAGGAAATTTCGTATGACGAATTCCATTACAAGTAGTAAGTATTTGGACTCACTCGGACACCACCACGATGGCGCTACCAGAGTTTTAAATTGGTGCCAATAATCACCACAAGCAGACACCAGGGGCCAATTTTCATAATTAAACTATAGCTGTTTAAACATCGGATTGCACTCCGGGAGTGCCGGTAGAAGTGAAAACAAAAACGCCATCTAGGTAAAAGGATACAAATTTAAATAGTTTCATACTTGTGGAGGAAACTAAGGACAGCAAACAGTTGCAAGTTGCATCTTACGAATTTTCGATCAGGTCACGTGTCCTGACGCGAGTTTAACATTTTTAACCCATCCCAAAAAAAGCCATACCATTGGAAAAACCGCCATCTAGGTTAAAAGATACGAACTAGTTTCATGCTTGCGTAAGGGACTAAGACAGCAAACAATTGCAAGTTGCATCTTACGAATTTTCGATCACGTCACGTGTCCTGACTGACGCGAGTTTCACATTTTTTACCCATCCCAAAAAAAGTGCACAACGCCGCTAAAGTTTTCCCTTCAAATATTATAACCCGACACAATTTATATAGTCTATATTACTCGGGTTATTCTTCCGTATCTATTGACTCATCATCAATTAAAATCGGACCAGTAGTTTAGGCACAACGTTGGAACAAACATATCTATGTAAGTACATACATAGACTGTTTAATCATGACCCTTCTTTTTGGCTTCGCTGTAGTCGGGTAAATAGTGTCAATTTACAGTATAGCTCCAGCGGCTGTGAAACATGCTATGAGCTATCGCATTCAAACACGTACCTAATAGGCAAGCGGACTGAATTTTTTTATTGCATAAATGAATAGTACTCTTAAATATGAGTAACTTCTCAGAAGAAACCGTATATCAAAAGTCAATATTTTTAAAGGTACAGCGATTTGTATAGAAAATTTCGCAAGTCCCGTGAAAACGCTCCATACTAAAGTCGTACGTAGCTATGACGTCATGTCCATGTTAAAGTGTATGAAGTATACGGCCGCAGGAACATATTTGTAAATATCTCCGATATTTGTGCGTTTAAGTTCATACATACCATAATAAAAGCTTTGTATATGATGTAAGTAAACTAAATATGTAGGTTTTGTTTACTAATTTAGCAAAAAAAAATTGTCCTTTTTAGATGTATTTAATTACTAAACTATAAATAAAATATTATATTTTCTATATTTACAAAGTAGTAATGCCTTAAAATTTCTGAGTACGTTAATGAAACTAAATATTTTAGATGTAGTCGTGTACCCAATTCGATTGCTACATGCTACAGCAGTGTTTTTCAACCTGTGGGTCGCGACCCGCTGGGGGGTCGCGAAGCTCCTGTAGGGGGGTCGCCGGAGGTCGAGAGAACTTTACTAAAAAACAATAAAGATTAAAAAGATTGATTTATTAAGTAAGAGAATTTTAACAAAAGGATATAGGTACTCATAAATCGATCATCGATATCATCGATGTATGTAATTGTAAAATAATGTGTTTGACGTACTATATTATGTACTTATATCCGAATCCTAATTATGGAGACGCATAAAAATGTCGTATGGAATGAATATTTGTAACACTGTAACATACACATGAAAAAAAGTGAAGGGTCGGGGGGTCGCGAAATATTTTTTATACAAAGGGGGTCGCATCATGAAAAAGGTTGAAAAACACTGGGCTACAGCATACCCTTAGCGGCCCTCCATTATAAAGCTATTGCACACACACTGGAATCACTAGCGCGGTTTCATAGTGAGCGATTTCATAGTGGACCCCCCTAAGTAGTTAAAAATATGCAAATTTGCATTTTATGTAATAATTGACAATCCCACTATTATAAATGTGAAAGTTTGTGAGGATGGACGTTTGTTCTTCTGTCACGCAAAAACTAGTGAACAGATTTCGATGAAATTTAGTATGGTAATAGTTTAAGCTTTGTTTTTTTTTTATCCAGAAAAAGTACAGTGTTCCCGTGGGATACTGTATTTACGCGAAATTGTATCTATTAAATAATTAGAGTTAGTGTGTGTTGTTGTTATTTTCATTCTTTATTTATTCTAAGCATTATTTTTAAAAACTATTAGCTTTCTGCTCACCTCTCTCCACATAATCTTTAATTTACCGGTCAAATTTTATAATCCTCCGGTTGCAGAATTCTAGAAAAACTGTGCAGAAAGTTTTTGCTTCGTTTAATAATGACATGGTATTCAATATCTGTGCCATTACTTGTTCAGAATAAATTACTTGAGCTATTATTATTGTAGTTTGCCGAGAAGGTAGCGGTTTCACGACTAATTGAGTTTACTTTGATTAACTGTGAAGTAACGTTCATGTCTAACTTCTAAGTTATAATTGTACTAGCTTTTGCGAGCGGTACATGAACATGTGAACACTATTTTTTCGGGATGAAATAGAGCCTATGTTTTAATATTTAGCCTAAACTACTACCATACCAAACTTCATTAAAATCCGCTTAGTAGACAGACGATTATAATATTCTGGCTCGACTCTCGCATCACTGGGCCGATATTGAATATAATTCGGATGGAAATTATTTAGTAATTCATTACGACCACTACAATTCACAACTCTGTAATTAAAACCATTGAACAACAACATTAATTTAATTAATAAAATATGATAATATCATAACACATAACGTGCGGATGATTTTTTTCTTTCATATCATAGTGCATATCATGCATCATAGTGTGGATAGATAGGTCTGATAAAAATAATAATGCTAAAGTGCTAAGTATCCGAAGAACTTGTGTTACAGGTACCAGAAAACGGGAAGTATATTTAATACTTTTATAATATAGTTACATAATATATTTAAAATTTGTGTATTAAACACATATTTAATACACATCCATGACCCAGGAACACAGAAAACTTATTGTTCCTTCGGCGGTATTCAAAACTGCAACACCCGGCTTGAGCACCAAAGTGCTAAACCACTGAGCCACAGAGGTCGTCTCAAAATGTTGCGAGGTTGCTAAGACGATTTTTAAATTTAGGTATCCGTTTGCGAAATATTTAACTTTAAATTTTTTTTGTTAAAATAGTTCCCCATCTAAAAGCTAAATGGCTAGCTCAAAACATTAAGAAAAAAATTAATGATGGTGGTCAATGTGTTAACCTAATACGAAAACTATAACGGCTTAGATAACTTTGTTAGTTCAAGAGTTATAAAGGGATTAACTTGTAAAATGCGCATAATTGGAAAACTTCGTACAAAAAATATAACGAAATGATTAGTTGTCTACAGAATACTACTGTATACGTGGGCTAAAAAAAAATAAAAAAAAACTATCTAAAAAACCGGCCCGCTTAGCCGGTTTTTTAAATATTAATTAAGCATCAGTCTCCTTTTAGTACCAAGTTATCAACAAATCCCTTCCCCTATAAACGAATTCTGCTTCCACAGGGCCTGACAAAACAGATGGCATTGCATTTTGTACGTGTATTATTAGGCATAAGAGATATTGCATTCTCGAGTACGTCCTTATGAGATTCTGGGATTCCTCTTTATATGGCTCTGAAAATACGTACTTACAATGTCTATTTTTGTAAGAGAAGAAAAATATTTTGTGGGAGTACTCAAATAAAATGTTTTCATCTGTTGCACGACTTGTTTGAAAAGTGATTTTACAGTTATCAAAATAATTTAGCTAAACACTACAGCTAATTAAATTTAAGTAATTCGAATATTCTGAGTATTGTCATCTGGTCACATAAAACTGAATGCGCTAATACAATACCTTCAACTTTTCACGGGGTTTTGTGCTTAATTTTAATAACCATGTTTGATTTTACTATTTGGTACGCAATAAAGTGTTCATTTAATCATACATTCGCGCATTAATTGAAAAATGAACTGAAACACCTATATTATTGTGTAAATTACATCAAAAATATCTTACGTACTCGTAAGTCATAACGCCTATATAGAAAACCTCGTTATAGCTAACAAAGACCCGGCTTTTGCAGTATACACTATACAGATGCGTTTATCAATTCGAGCCAATTTCGTCTCCAATAGACATGTATTTGGCTCGGATGGGAGCTTTATTGTATAATATATAGCCATGTTAGTATTCAGTGATATAGAGACAGTTATGTATCGGTAATTGGTATATCAATAAATTAAAGTATTATTTTTAAATTAAACTATTTTAACTGCAAATTAATTTTGCCTTGATTTGAAATGGCTACTTTGTAGACACATAAAATTATATAGTACTAGCTGTCTCAACACACGTTGTTTTGTCTTAAATATAAACTGAAATAAATAAGCAAGCAACTACACCAATGCAACCTACGTTCTAGTCCTACGTCTACACCTACTCCTACTACCTGCACCTTTTCCAAATCTCTCACCGTTTAAACCTTCCCTGAAATTCCACAATTATTTCAAGACCAAAATTAGACAAATCCGTCAAGCCGTTATCGAGTATATTTTTATATACATAATACCACGTTTTACGTCATGTCCCTCGGGAACGGGTTAAAAGTGTCCGTCTTCTGGTTCTAAGCTACCTTCCCACCAATTTTCAGCGAAATCGGTTCAGCCGTTCTTGAGTTATGAATAGTGTAACTAACACGACTTTAACTTTTTATATATATATAGAAGATGACGTGTCGTCTCAAAGTAAAGAGTTTTTAACAACAGAAAAGCTTACAATTTATCCACAAAACACCCCACAGGTGAGGGTTACGAAAGGGGGGTGTTTTGCCAATTAAATTAAACCCATTATATTGTTAAAGACGACCCATATTGTATAATAGCATATGTAAGGTACAAACAATGTATAAACAATATATATTCTATTTATTTTCTAGATGTCTTTGCATTTCGAAAAAAAGACAAAAAGAAAACGCATTTAGCTACATATTTAAATCAGTGGCACGATTTAAAAAGCATCCTCAGAATCTCACACTCTATAAAATATTTATTTAATCCAAAGGATTAATAATAAAGTTTAAAAGCAAAATTCCGCATACAAGCACACTCTAAATATTATATTTATTCATTCTAGTGGATATTTATTTTATTCGGACTAAAAAACGATTGAATAAACTGCTATTTCATTTTCAGTGGATTTTTGCATTAATATGTTTCACACTCTATCAGACAAGCTTCTATTTCAGCTTAGCAGGCCGTGACCACTTTTTATATGGGTCTACGGAAGAATAGACAAAATGACAGATTGTAAAAATATTAATACCGTTCGTAGCAAAATAGTTCTTATTGTAAGGCAGGAGAAGCAAGACTACGAAGCATCGTCGTCAAGAGAAGACAACATTTCGGCTCTTCCCTCGACGATCAAGCAGGACCTAACGACATCCAGTTTCGTCTCTTCTAAAAAATGACAAAAAGTCTTCATCATGGCCCATGGTGATCCAAGATAACTGATTCTATCCGTTCTGTGGGGCTATTCGATTACCGATTCGATAACTTCCCGCACGGCGATTGATCTCTCGTTCTCTTGTTTCAGCCTGGCGACGTTCACTGCAGGATATAATAGCCTCTCCCATAAACACAAACACTTAATACTCGCGGAGGCCCATAGATTTCCAGTCCGACCGGTCGCTCGCGGCCTGTATCCACCGACTCCCTGCGTCTTTTCTCAGGTCATCTGTCCACCTTGTGGAAGGCCGTCCATGTGGTGCCGGAGTAAAAATAGCACATCCCCATATAACCATCTCTAACCGTGGGTGTTTTAAGAGGCGACTAAGGGAAATACATACCGGAAATGGGCAGCAGAGTTTCCGCGTTTCCAACACGCCTGCCAAGCACGGTGAGTATGGCATTTTCCCCCTATATGGTGACCAGATTTGCGACGGCGATTGGTCGCTTGCACTGAATCCTAAACACAGCAAATGTTTATTGGTTGCCGAGCGCGGCGGTTAAGTTATCGAACTATTTTGCAACGAACTAACTTTCTCTATTCTTCTACGCAGTGGTCATGCATGCTAGGCCCGCTGTAATTTTCACAGTTCAATGTATTATTATTTACTATAATATGTTGTCCTCTACTCCGTGCGCGCAAAAGTTAATTTCACAAAAACCGTACATAAAAAGTACCTAGACTATGTCCTTCCCAGTGGTCTACCTATCGGTATAGTAGTTTCGGAGCCTATTTAATGCAAACAAATAAACAAACTTTTCCTCTTTATTATATTAGTATAGTTTTAACTTTGTACGATACTCTTTTTTTATGTCAATACAATATACATTATCTACATACGTCTTAATTTCGTCAAATTATTTGTCACTCTGCAAAACCTTTTATAAAAAAAAACATATTATATCGAATAAAATAAGTATATGACGTATACTGTTTACAACACTAAATAATTTTCACATTTTTATCATCAATTTTAGCCTTATTCAGAATGAGTTTTAATTTATTTGCATATCACCCCAAAATTGGACATTGGCTGACATTTATAGCGATAAAAGTGTTTTTAATTATTATTTCAGCACTAAATGTATAACATAAGTAATAAGGTTTATAATTTATTTCGCGACCAACTGTCATGACCTACATTCGTAAACAAAACCAGATTCTCAAAACGGGGCTCATGCGAAAACCAGATGCTTCAATATTTTTTATTAAGGCTCTTAAATCTTAATTATAACACAATTTATGCCATGAAACCAATATTTGATTGACTATTAACACTTCATGTTTTGGGTTCCGTTTCAAAATAAGCCATCTTAATTTACGATCTTTCGTCACGTTTTTAATCATTCAAATTACTTATATTATATACAACAAAAACTTTGAGCAAAGATTTACGAGAATTGTACGAATGGAGGTATAATGATGGTATGAAATTTGGTACATTTAAAGTTTATGTGGAGGAAAGTATGCAGAAAGCTAATATTTTATGAGTTATGACATTATAATGTTTAGAAGCACATACTTATAAATAATAATAAAAGTAAAATTAAAAATTTTAAAAACCCCCCGACACAAATAATAAACTCTAAAAAATAATAAATAATATTTTAAACCTATTATAATTATATTATCACATATAATATTATGTAAGTTGAAATAATTTTATTTTCCAATCGTCGCCTCGTCGGGGGACCGCTAAAGTTTATGAAGTGTTTTAACAACAACAGCTAATTAATTATTACGAATTACATTTAGGTATGAGCGAATTTTTTTCGGAGTAAATTCTTTTGTTCATTCTGCGACTACACCTGTTTTTCTCACATAGCGGTCCCCCGACGAGACGACGATTGGAAAATAAAATTATTTCAACTTACATAATATTATATGTGATAATATAATTATAATAGGTTTAAAATATTATTTATTATTTTTTAGAGTTTATTTTTTGTGTCGGGGGGTTTTTAAAATTTTTAATTTTACTTTTATTTTATCCTTTTTAAAGTAGGTATGGTAAGGTAATATGGTAAGGTAACCAATATTTATAATATTGGTTACCTTACCATATACATACTTTCAACATCATTGAAGTAACATGGTACCAAATTTCGAATCGATTGGACATGTGGACGATAGTCAGATGCCCTCATCAACTAATAAAGAAAAGATGATTTTCAAACGGCTGATCAGGTCATGGTTACTTTACCATGTTCTTTGAATATCGTTGAAGTAACACGGTACCAAATTTGGAATCGATCGGACATCGGAAATTTAGTCAGATCCCCTCATCAACTAGAAAAGAGCTGATCATCTTCAAACGGCTGAACTTTCCACCACCAATTTTCTCATCAAACGAAGCTACGAACACTCGATTAAGTCATCAATATTCTCTTTCAGTGCGCTTTCATTTGAGACCCCACTCGAGTATATTTGCACATTCGGTTATTCTTCCCCGCTTTCACCCCCCACAACTTTTAAACGGCTGAACCGATTTTCATCAAACATGTCTAAGAACACTCGTATGTAAGTTACCTTTAATACAAAAGAAACTAAATTAAAATCGCTTCATCCGTTCGGGAGCTATGATGCCACAGACAGACAGACAGACACGTCAAACTTATAACACCCCTCTTTTTGCGTCGGGGATTAAAAATAAAGTTACGCACTAGTGTAACCTCACTCACTGTTTAACGTATATATGACACTGGCTGTCACGGCAGAAGTAATATAGTGAATAGAGGTTGTGAATATAAATCTAAGTAAGTTTTATTGGTGTTTTCTTCACTCACACTACCATGCGTTTGTGTAATAATAGTAGGTTTGACACTCGTCAATTTTTTTTCTTCACATTCCTTAAACAACATTTAAATATTTTTATTTCACAGGTATCTTTATGAGGCATGAGAGCAAATAAGTGGAACTTAATAAAAAATTAAATATGATTTATGATCTAATCCCTACCACAGGGCGACCTGTAGTTAACTTTAATATTATACAGAGTGGGTATTTACTTATTACAAAATGATTGTGAAAGGTAACTACAAAATAATCTACACATAGTTTTACAAAAATATAATAGCCCATGCCCAACATTATATATGTCACCGTAAAATTGTAAAAACCGTTAGATTGTAATATTACTAGTGAAATTGTAAAATGTTGATAGACTTGCGACGTGAATATTCTGCCTATAAATTAACACACTAATTTTCATTAGATTATAAATATATAGTACTAAATCTTTCGACATATTTTTACAATCCCGTTAGTTATTTTACAATCTAACGGTTTTTTACAATTTTACGGTAACATATACATAAAACATCCAATGGTAGACATTAGACAATACGAGATATATAATTTAATTTAAATTGAGACCTTAGATTATTTCCTGGTTAGTGTTTTAAATCAAAGAAACAAATTTTCAAGGCTCTGTCGATCAATTTAAAAAGCAATTATTAGGGGACCCTTTTTACATTTCATCAGATTGGGATTTAATCACCACAGTTCATGAAAGTGGTCGTCATTGTCGATCTAAACTTTTTCAATTTCTTCCCTTTAAATCCTTATAAACAATTTGAATTACTACTTACTTAACATTTAGGCCACAAAGTCATTTAGATGACTTTGTGGATTATATTTTTAGTTATATTATATTTAGATATAAAAAAAAGGCAAACCTGTCTGACTCATCGATCAACGCGCAGCCAAAACTACTGAACGGATTTTGCTGAAATTTGGCATAATAGTTGTAATTACGTAGGCATATGTTAAGAAAGGATTTTTGAAAATTCGCCCCCCCAAGGTGAGAAAGGGGTTAATTTTATATGGAAACCGAACTCCACGCGGACGAAGTCGCAAGCAAAAGCGTAAGTAGTGTAAGATATTTTTGTTTTCACTCGATAATAATAAAATTTAATTTGTCACACATAAATCCGAATCGCAATATTATGTACGGAAGATATGATAGGTTTTAAACTCAGACCAAATAAAAAAGTGAGGCATATTTTAGACCGGTCGGCGGCCTCATTATTTACATAGTGTCACGCACACACTTGTAACGAAACTACGCCTTACCTTGTAAGGCGAGCTGTCGCGGTGTGTGGTTTTTTATTTAATGGAGGCGTAGTTTACACCGGCCTACTCTGTGGCTAGTAGAACTCTGTCTTCACTTTTTATTTGGTCTGATGTTTTATGATTTCATACTAATCATGTATGTACGGTCGCTGCCAGGCCTGGTGTACCACATTTGGACCAACTTGACATCATTGTCAAGTTGGTCGAAATGTGGTACACCAGGCCACCACCAAAGTGCTACACCGAATTTGACGGCGACTACACATGTACACTGTACATGTGCTTTCGCCACGTCACACCAAAATGCAGTGTGACCGGCATTATTTACACAAATAAAAATACAGAACCCATTGCAATAGTGCGACTCGCTCTTTTCCCTGGCGTTCTGCACAATGTATACATCATCCTCCTTATATGGAAACAAGACATGTCGTCGCGGCTCATTTGAGATATAATTAAGTATAATGACATGGAACTTCGCGATGCATATTTTAAATAACATGTTATAAAAAACCTTTTTAGTAAACAGAAAGCCTTTAGAATACTTATTTTATGTTTTCATTTCATATTTTTGGCAGTTGTAAAATATTTTTCTTTCTTTATTACGCGACAGTATAATTGTTCTTCTCGTTACTATTTTAATTAGTTTCATAAACATTGTGTTAATTATTTAAAGTGTAGGTAAATAATTTGAAAGGCAAGGCGTTGAACCGTTCGAGTTCCTTTTGCAAACTTATAATGTGGATTTAGGCATAACGCGTTTGTATAAGGTTATTCAAAATCATTTATGGACAATTTCACCATAATACGATCTACTGCTTATGTCAAGACGTTTTAGGAAGAAAAATAATTTAAATATTCGAAAAAATATACTTTATAAAATTACATTACGCTATGTACGGCGTAGTTGATGTTATTGATCTGACACAATATCTAATTGTATTGGTGTTATTTTTTGCTTTCCCTTTAAATCAGCTGTTTCAGTGAGTTTAATGACCTTAACGCCTGAGAGAACGCAATGTAATTTATATAGTACTAGCTGGTGCCCGCAACTTTGTGTGCATAAAACTAACGAAAAAGAAACCCTATATTTTAATCGGAAATCTAAGATAAAAGTAGCCTGAGTTACACCATATATGCTTAGCTCAGCAGCATCTGCCAGTGAAAGTCTCATGAAAATCGGTCCAGCCGTTTCAGAGATTATTGTTTTTCACTTTTATATGTAATTGATTGTACTGTCGGTTCTTGGTGGAAATTCATGTTGAACGCTAATAAAACACAATTTTTCGTGCACTTTTTCCACTATATTAATATAGTGGAAAAAGTTATTAGTGTTTTTCACTTTTTTATTATTTTCTGCCGAAACGTTTTTACATAGGCACTAAGCAGTAGATTTTATCCTTCATTGATTTTAAATGTAATAAAAGAGGATAATAATATACAAAATATATTAAACATAATATACTATACCTATTCTTTCGCTAGTTACATTATTAAATTACACGCCGTGTCTCGCTGTGCTAAATAAATAAACGATAAACTTCAAAAATCCAATTTTGAAGTGAGTTCCAATTTAGGCACGACTGATTTTTAATACAATTTATCATTTTCACGCTCGCTAGCCGTTTGCTTTTACTACTGTCCTTGAGACCTCCATCATATTGACCAACCCCAACATCATGGGATATTTTATAGGTAACCCATAAAAAGTGACATAAAATCGCAGTTATTACAACGTACTACTTCACCTGCACGACCTTGACGACATATGACACGCGCAGACAAATGTAATGGCGATATAAGAGGGCTTATGTCACCTTTATGGGAGTACGAGACCTTTATTTTCAGTGTGCGATAGATTTGAGCATTGTTTGTTTCCTGTAGGTATATGTTTTTTTTTATTTTTGCGGTTAAAACGCATTAAGCAAATTGAGTGTCCAATTTCTTTTTTAATACGTAAGTCTGCTCACAATTCCAATCCCTTAATATTTATCCTACCAAAACATTTTCATGTAAAGTGATGCCAAGATGATAACATATTACTAGCACTATCAAAAAGCTATCAGATTTGAAGTTTAGTTTTGCAAACTAAACTTCTGATTCTACTAAACTTCTAACTCTACACGCTTTAACTCTACAAGCCTAACTTCACAAACTCTGCACCTTCCACGGCGTCAAAGTCCAAGGAACCTTCCACTTATGGTCAATAGTATCATAGACATAATCAGAATTTCAAATATAATGGACTTCGCAGATACCAGTTAGAAGAAGGTTGTAATTAAATTAACTTAAATAGTATGACATAAAAACAAAATTAAAAATTTTAAGTAACCCCCGGTACAAAAAATTATAAAAAGTAAAAACCTACGTATATTTCTATTTTAGCCTTTCAATATTTTTAAGGGATCTTTTTAATATGTGCGTCGCCGAGTCGGGGGCCGCAGTGTGAAGAAGATTTTTATTTAGCAACGTAGGTATAGCTAACATTAGAGAATATGCAGGTACCACTACAAAATATACAGCTCTTTTGTTAGTGTTAGTGCTCAAGCCGGGGGTCGCGGGTTCGAATCCTGCCAAAGGAACAAAAAGTTTTTCTGTGTTCCTGGGTCATGGATGTGTATTAGATAAGTGTATAATATAATAAAAATCTTAAATATGTGCATAGGATAAAAAGTATTAAATATTATATTTCCGTTGTCTGGTACCCGTAACACAAGTTCTTCCAGACTTACCACAGGACCAGATTGACGAGGTATGAAGCATCGATATAATATATTATATTATTATTATAATTTTTCGTAACTTATGAAGATATTTTTAATCTTTTACTTACAATCTATGTAAGTAAGTTTGTTGGCAATCACAGCAGCAATAAATTAAGTAACTTATATTTATCGCGCCCATGAAAATTAGCTCAACTTTCCAGCGCTTTTCTTTTTAGAACATTACCGAAACTTTTGTAACGATAAGAGCCGTTGATTTGAGTATTATTTTTATTAGCTTTAAAAATAAGATAAAATGAAACGGCGAAAACTTGTTAAGTGGCTGTTAATAATATTTAAAAACCTTTTACTCTCAAACAATGGATTATAAACGCACACCGTGGTTTGAAATCATTAATTAATAATAATAATATTTATGGACGCTTCTATCCAAAGAACTTGTGTTACAGGTACCAGACAACGGGAAGTATATGTATATTTAATATTTTTATACTACACATATTATATTTAAGATTTTTATAATATTATACACATGTTTAATATACATCCATGACCAAGGAACACAGAAAAACTTTTTTGTTCCTTCGGCGGGATTCGAACCCGCGACTTTCGGCTCGAGCACCAACGCGCTGAACCACTGAGCCACAGAGGTCGTCAAACATTCATTAATGACTTTAAACTAAAACTTCTAAACTAAAACCGTATTTGCTTATGCTAAGTATAGCTTTTTATGACTAGATAATCTAATAATTATGTTTTAACATCCCACAATCAAAATGTAAGTTCTATTACCATATTTACTCTATGGGACCCATTTCACAAATATCTCATACTAGGTTTTGATCGCGGCTTCGCCAGCGTAAATACAATATCCCACGGGAACAATGTACTTTTCTGGGATAAATGTCTTATTATTATTATTATAAAAGTAGCCTATATGTTAATCCAAAGTCTAAACCACTACTATACGAGATTTCTTCAAAATCCGTTCAGCAGTTTTTGCGTGTAAGTACATACCTAACAAACATCCTCACAGGCTTTCTCATTTTTAATAGTAGTAGAATAGTAAAATTATATGTCGATAAGTTTTCTCACTTTCTTACTTCATGCTAGAATCGAGACGGTGAAAACTATACGACACTTGTGACTAAGATTTATTATGACACTTCAAAAGATTGTAAAACGCCCGGTTCTATAACCAACCATGTTCTCTGCGTGTAAAATGTTTTAACTGACTCTATCGTAAATTGTCCATATCTGTGCGAATAAATGATAAATGGGAGCACCCTATATCTGTCTGTAGCGAGTCTTTTGATTGGCAGATTTAGAGTTTCCTGAATGACCCACACGACACGAGACTATTCTGAGAATCGCCAACACGTGCTCAATCTTTTCGGGTATTATTAAAGTTTGTGTTGCAACATCGGATTTTTTTTAATCCAAAAATAAATTTGATAAATATCTGCATAATTTAGGGTAAAATAGGTCATGCCGAAAATGGACGGTTTTGTAAGGTACTTAATAGATTTCCACGAAAACAAGTGGTGTTATAAAATGAATTTATTGCACTCAGTCATAAAAAGATAATTTTGTGTTGTACAAAGATTTCCCAGAAAAATTAACGAAAATAAGCGTCAGTTCATACCGAGACGTGAGACGGCCCGCCAGTTTTCGGATAGTTAGTGCTTTAAAATTGATATTTATATTTAACTAGATATTGCGCGCGACTTCGTGTGCGACAAAAGGAAATCCCGCGGTAACCGCACATTTTCCTGCGATAAAAAGTAGCCTATGTCCTTCCCCATAGTCAATTCTATATCTGTGCCAAATTTCATAAAAATCGGTCCAGTAGTTTCGGAGCCTATTCGATGCAAACAAACAAATTTTTCCTCTTTATTATATTAGTATAGATAAAACATAAGATACACGTTTCATTGCAAGAGTTTGAATTCCCAGCTGCACCGTATTCTGCAGCGTATCTTCGCTCTTGCGTTAACGTGTATCTTTTTGTGTAGTGAATAAAATTCAATTTAGAATCGAAATTTAAAAATGACGCGCCGATTTATAACTTCCCGCTAAGAAAATCTAAGATTTTCAAAAATCGGGAAGTTATTGGTTTTACACCGTTTTGCAAAAATCTAATTCTCATCAAATCTCGACGTTCTGAGGTCAAAGATCTGCGGCTGGTGCCATTCGAAAGGGCTTGGCCAAACTTATATTTTGAATACAGTTTGGACCGATTGGGACAAATAGATATCAAGAAATCTAAAAAACTGTGAATTTTTTAAGTGCTTTTTTTTTTGGAATAACTTTTAAACGGCTTTATCGATCAACTCCAAAAACAAATCAGCTCTTAACCTTGAAAAACCACGTCGATCGCTGCTAATCCGCTCAAAATCGGTTAATTCGATCGAGAGATATCGTGAAGAAAAAAAATAAAAAAAAGTGTTTCTTCGTAATTACTCACTCCGAAATTTTTTATCTAAAAAATTGTTGACGATTCTTTCAAAAGTCATAAAAAACTGCATCGATTGCCGTCAATCGTGTGAAAATCGGTTGGTTCATTTCAAAGTTATGACAGTTTGAAATTTCAAAAAATTGTGTTTTATTAAACTTTCTATAGCTCTCCGAGCTCAAAAGTCTGATGAAAGAAAAAGTGAAAATTTTCAGAAGCATTTATTTTTGACGCATTAGTTAAAATTTAAGCGGGAAGTTGCACGGATGGCCTTTAGGTCAACTATTTTCCAATTTTTTTTTTCGTTTTAAGCTGACCCTTAAATGAAAGACCCTTTTGAAATATACCTACAGTGTAATATGGACCCTACGTCCATCTACGATGTAGCACAACGTAAATTGACAATATGCTTCGGTGGTTCAGTTAAATAGAAGGGTCGAATGAAGCAAACTGTTGAAGAAAATTTATATTTATCAAGCGAATGTGAATGAGGGCCGAAAAATTTCCTAAAACCATCCCACGAAGACCCACTTATTTAGATGACAGATGTCAAGTAAAAAGTCAGTCTAGTAAAAAGAAATGATCTTACGAGTTACGACGAAGCAAGAAATTATATTAGGTACTTACCTACATCGTAGGTACATAGCTATACATTATACCGGTCTTCTGTATTATTAAATATATTATTACTATTATGTTATATTACTTTTTCTCTTTTGAACCTCTGACGAAAAGAGTGGTGTTATAAGTGTAACCTGTATTTGTATCAGTGGCATTCCCCCAATGGATTCTGATGACGATGGTTGGTTTCATTGAAATCAGACCAGCTACGCAGGAGTCTTCTAAAGTGCCCACGTGTCCTGCAACACACATGAGCTCCTTCTCTTTCTTTACTCTCAAGTCAGTCGTCGGTCTCCTGTGGGACGGATAACCGACACGACTGGCGCGAGATCAGTTGCAGGTCTGACTTTTTGCGGCCGTCCGACGCATTGATCATATATTTTGTTAACAGACAATCAGCCAATCAGCCTGCATTGTCCTAACCAGACATGAAAACAACCATTTTTGTTATTTCAACGCGGGTCGCGCTCTAAAATTTGGATGCTTCCAAATTTTATCAAGTTCAAGATCAGATCAAGTTTCGCACCCGCGAGGGTTGGGGGTTTTCGGGTTTACCACTTTTTTATTTCTTAAGATTATATTGATAAATTGTTGCTAAAACCTATGCATATGACATAATATATAAAAAAAGTAGAATAATATATGTATAAATGTCTATATGATGACGTAACTGGAATTTGAAAATAAAAAGCAATATTGATGTGGACTCAAAAAACCGTTAAAAACCCTTAAGCGTCGCACGGCAGTATACGACACAAGGACACTCAACAGGTTATGATGACCTTGGAGTCGAGAACTAAGCTCTAAGCCACTGGACTATGACGGGAAGCTTAGTTCAGTGCATTTTCCTTTTATTTGAAAGCTGATATGATCGACATAGTTCTTAGAGACTCTTCATCATCAGCTCACTTACTGATTCACACCAACCGATCTATCTTTAATTTTGTTTTTCATAAGCGAGGTTAGTAGCTATAAAATTGTTCGTCAACATTAGAGTTATTATAACGCGTTAATATTAATTTGTGACCTTTGACCCGTGCATTATCAAAGTTGACCTCCAATGACCTCTCCCTTCATTTCCTTTTGCAATTTTGTTTATGGCTCAGCAACAATAAACGAATAACCTCGTTAGTCCATTTAGTCCCCGCTAACGATATTATAGCTCACTAAACGAACACTTAATCTAAGTAATCTGAGTATACAGAATGTTCTTTCGTTATACAGGGTGTATTTTTATCCGAATGATATATCTAATTATTTAACCAAACATAAGGCCAAAATATTAATAACAAATATTACAAACAATCGAATACTGATCACGATCTTTGAATATCTATTTCTGTTTTGAATACAACCTGTATACATGGTGATTTTTCTTGTTGTGGTATAGATACTCTGTTCAAATCCAATTTAATCCAAGCGTAAACACAATATCATATTACTCGTAGTAGTAGTAGTAGTATTGTCATTTATTTACCGTCCTAACACAATGGTCAATGGCACATTACATTAATCAAAGGACATGATCCAAAATCCATACAAAAAAACCCAGAGTCGAAAGCAATGAAATGTTTGCCAATATTGGATTCACTTTAAATCATTTAATGTCACCAAAGGCGCGACCCTGAAATACGCCGGGTATAGAATATAGAAGTAATGAGCAAGAATAATATCAGATTTTCTTTAGAAAGACAAACGTGAGACAATGTGTGAAAAACCACGATTTCCAAAAGACATTCTTTAGTCAATTTTGGTCCAACACCTTTAATATTTTAGTTTAGAATAAAATCTAGGGGGCCCAGCACGAACATTTGACAGTGGCGTTAACTTAACGTTATCGAATTAAATTTGTATGGGCGCTGCCGCGGACGGCTGCGCGATATCATGATTTTGACAGATATTGATACAATTCTGATTCGTATCGTACTGTGCCCTTCCTATTGATATATAATCCCTGTAATCAGCCCTGCCAGTTAGTTCATCTCCAGTCCTCATCCAGACAATTCCTCAGTTTTTGAGATCCACGCGCGACTTTTGCCTTTTTGCCAGTATTATTTTAATTTGTGTTAAATTAACTTTCCAGTGAAATAAAAAGTTATTTTTTAAAAAGTGATTTTGAAAATACCCTATAACAGTACCTTTACGCCGCTGTCAAATGTACCTGCTAGATCTACTGAACAGTGTAGAGAAATGTGGTTTTTCAGAATACTGGAGAAGAATAAAATGAAATCATGAAGAATAAAGGCCCTTTCTAACTGGTATTTTGTCCTTAGAATAGTTGTGTGAAGGAAATCATAACATAATAGTTATGATTTCCTTCACGTTATTTCTATTGTTGGCAACTCTCAGTTTACTTATTCTCCAATCTTATATTTTCAACATATTTTGCTATTTATATTTTAAAATGTTGAAAATGAAAAAAAATCCTCGAAGTAATTTAGTAACGACATAAGTGGCACTTTTGAAAGGACAACATTTTATTATCATGTTTTTACTGCGGTCAATCTTAGATTATTTTTTTACTTTCAAGAAGCCATTTTCCAAACGATTACTTTCACTTTGAAGTTTTTAAATAGACAAATTGGGACCTCATAAATTGCTTTCTTCTGTTCAAAGGAAGGAAAATTTCCTTCCTGGAATGTCACAAAAGACAAAATGCACAAAGCACAAACAGACCTTGAAATGTCTTTAAAACTTATATTCATTTAACAACAAAGGTAAGTACCAGGAAACTTGTGATCATTAGGACAGTTCTTTTATGCTGAATGATAAAATTAACGTTCAAATTAATTGATAAAATGAATAACTTATTATTACTAGCTGACCCGGCAACTTTGTTTTGCCAAAGATATGTATTATCTAGGGTCGTATGACGTATCACGTATGTCTTTTTTGATGCCACATTATAAATGTAAGGTTTGGTAAAATCGATTACGAATACTTCGGAGTTCGGGCACGTGATCTACTGCTTGTGTAAAGACGTTTAGGTAAAAAAATAAATTAAACCCGTGTAAAAAGAATGCAAACTAAAATTATTAAATTAAAATATTGCAAGAAATTAAATATTTTGCATAAAGCATCCGCGCGCGACAAGGACAGCAGATATAGCACGACAGAGACAGCGAAACATATTGCATACACCAGGAAAGGTCATTCGAGTTCATATCTGAACAGCTGTGCGCGTGTCGATATTATGCAATAAGATGTAATTTCCTGCAACATAATTTAATTTTGTATAAAAAAAATCCACGAGTTTCAATTTTTTTTTTTTTGCCTAAACGTCTTTACACAAGCAGTATATGACGTACCCAAAGTTTCCGTAATTTATTTTACCAAACCTTATATAAAAATAAAAAATCGAAAAAAATAAAAAAATATTTAGAGGTAGTTCACCTTTATCAATTAGGGGTTGAAAAAATAGATAACGAACGATTCTCAGACCTGCTGAATATGCAAAAAAAATCGTAAGAATCGGTCAAGCCGTTACGGAGGACACTTTATATATTACTAGCTGTTGCCCGCGGCTCCGTCCGTGGAAAGGAAGTATCTCACGAGAACACTGTTATTTTTCGTGATAAAAAGCCTATGTTTTAATTCAGAGCTCAAGCTACTACCATACCAAATTTCATCAAAATCCGTTTAGTAGCAAGAAGTGCAAAAATAAATTCCACAGAAACCGTACATTTTTCCGCGATAAAAAGTAGCCTTAGATGTCCTTACCCGCGGCCTCTCAACATCTGTAACAAATTTCATCAAAATTGGTCCAATATTTTCGGAGCCTATTTAATACAAACAAACAAACAAAGTAACTTTTCCTCTATATTATTTGTCACTGTCCCTGTCAGACGTCGAATAAATAACTACCTACGGTTTCTACACAATATGCTACTACAGCCACATACTACACTATATGCACCAACCGACTTTATATTATTATTAATAATAATATAAATAACATCTATGGATGCTTCACACCACGTCAATCTGGCCCCGTGCTAAGTGACCGAAGAACTTGTGTTACTGGTACTAGAAAACGGGAAGTATATTTCATACTTTTATAGTATACAATATATATTTAAGATTTTTATTATATTATATTATACACATATTTAATACACATCCATGACCCAGGAACACACAAAAGCTTTTGTTCCTTCGGCGGAATTCGAACCCGCGACCCCCGGCTTGAGCACCAACGTGCTGAACCACTGAGCCACAGAGGTCGTCAAATACTCCAAATTGACTCATGAAATACTCCGAAAACATAACATGTGCGTTCTTTGAGGTACGGGCCCAAATAAGCATCATAATATGCGGTTATTACGGAACGATATTAAGCAATGACGAAACGATTTTATTTGAGTTCCTGCAAGAAAGTGCGTTATAAAGTACTAAAGTTTCTACGTAAGTATAATTATTTAACGATGAAAAAAGCTGTTCTTATACGGAATACCCCGGAGTTAGAGTAACAAACGTTGTTCGTCGCTATTAACGCAGAGTGTACTGACGATATGGTACACACTATTTTATTTTAACAATAACGATGCGGCGGTCAATGTTACTATGCAAGTGGACAAGAAAGTTATTTGAGTGCCTGCGAAAAACATGTCCAAATACTACTTTGTTTTCATCAAAGAATAAATTTTCGCTTTTGCCCGCGACTTCGTCCGCGTCGAGTTTGGTTTCCATACAATACATTTGAACCTCTTTTTCACCCCTTTAGAGGGCGAATTTTCAAAAATCCTTTCTTAGCGGATGCCTAGGTCATTACAGCTATCTGTGTGCCAAATTTTAGAAAAATCCGTTTAGTAGTTTCGGCTGTGCGTTGATAGATGAGACAGTCAGGTTTGCCTTTTATATATGTAGGTATAAAAATAATTGCTAAGGTAAAGAATCGGATTTCTATAGACTAAGGGTCAGTTTACACCGTGACGACAAGAGACGGACGCGGCGCTCATTTTAAAAACTTAAAATTGAACTTTATTTACTACACATAAAGATACACGTTATATGACATTGTAACTTGGCATTCGAACTCTTACAATGAAACTTGTTTTTAACCTGACATCTCATACACTAAATTTCAATTAATTCCTAAATAGGTATATATATTTTTTTTATTTTTATTGACATATTATTGACAATTTACAAAATGAATAACATTGTATTTTTATGTAATTCAATATAAAGAACTTTCGACAGTACCTAGTACTAATTTATCTACCAAAATAATATTTAAGTATTATCCTAACATCTTGATACTTCATTTACTACTGTGAAATAAATATTTAATGTGTTGTTTTAAAGTAAAATATAGTATAATTCTTAATTATTGTACCTACTAATTTTATAAATTTGATTTTGTTTTATTTTTAAGCTTTATTTTGATGATAATTATTGTGTTTTTTAATTTGAACAATGTTGTGCATGCCTGTAATAGACATAAACACTAGAAAATTGTTATGCATGTTAACTAAAAATGTATGTGTTTATGTTGTTGACGTGCCTTTTAAATAAATAAAAAAAATAAAAAAAACTTGTAGTAAAATCTTCTTGTGTAATTAAGAAAGTTTTAATTGAATCGCTATCTTAAAAATAATGTGCCGCGTCGCGTATCGTTTCGTTTGGATGTGAATTGACCCGTAGACGACATCTCGCGACTGTATAAGCTGTATGCATAATAGGCATGTTGCCGAAAAAAATTTTTTTCGGCTTTTCGATGCTAGTCAACATGCTAATAAACAATCCAGAACCCATTTTTGTATATCTGAAAAATAACGTAGATACAAACCATTGACATTTACAATATGAAAGAGAGCGATATATCGGCCTGTGACGTCACAGCCTGCTACCGCCATACATTTGTCATCACAAAACGTATGGCGGTAGCAGGCTGTGACGTCACGAATCGTTTTGCGAGAAAGGGATGGACAATATTTTTTATTTGCTTATATGTTTTAATCGCGTCACTCTAAATACCCATTTCTTTCAGATTTATGTATCTTTAATCAACAATTATAAAATTTAATTTGTAAAACTGTGATATTCCACAGAAGGCAACATCCCTATTACGTAGCCGCGAGATGTCGTTTATGGGTCAATTCACACAGCTGTCATTCGTGTAAATCGGTGGAGTGACGATACTTTACGTTAGTAATAATATAATTATATAATAAACCTGTGTCCAAAAAATAAAATATTGACAAGTCTTAAGCGATGGAAACTGATTGTTATTAACGTAATACTGCCAGCGTTGAAATAACAAACATTGTGCGTCGGAATTAACGCAACGTAAATAGACGGCCGTAAATCCGCTTAATTGACTCATCCGTAATGCTAATTGGCGTTGTACTCATAATCCTGGATATAAATACGTGTTTCAACGCATCTGTTGAAAAGCGAATAAGGCAAGTATTAATTGCTGTATTTAAGTAGTACAAAATATGTACCTAGTTGTAAAGTAATATCTTTGCGTGATCAAAGTATACGCATATACAGTAGTATCCCAGAAAACGTTCAAAATATTTATATTTAGAAACTCTAAGAAGATGATAAAGAACGTTCGTGTGCTAAAGCTTGCTATAGGGTCAATGACTTTTGTTATACATATACAAAAATCCTGACCTTTGTTATATTATATATATAAATACAGTTATTACTTTAGAAAAATGTTATTCTTCTACGTTAGTTTCTTGACCACTAACTAGCCCGGCGAGAAGAACCGGCGCACGGCGCGGCGTGCCAGCCGCCAGGCTAGTGGTCAACAAGTAGAGCAATAATTCTGAGAATATTATGTGTTTCAAATTTATTTAGTAACTAGCTGACCACGACAAACATTGTTCTGTCTTAAATATGAACTGGATTTTTTTTTTTTTATGAAATAAGGGGGCAAACGAGCAAACGGGTCACCTGATGGAAAGCAACTTCCGTCGCTCATGGACACTCGCAGCATCAGAAGAGCTGCAAGTGCGTTGCCGGCCTTTTAAGAGGGAATAGGGAAATGGGGGAGGGTAGGGAAGGGAATAGGGTAGGGGATTGGGCCTCCGGTAAACTCACTCACTCGGCGAAACACAGCGCAAACGCTGTTTCACGCCGGTTTTCTGTGAGCCCGTGGTATTCCTCCGGTCGAGCCGGCCCAATTCGTGCCGAAGCATGGCTCTACCACCATATCATGAGTAAATGACTACATCTACTCCTTTTCCTACATCTACTCCTACACATACTTCTACACACAGAGCGCTAGTATAAATATACAGTTAATATAAATACATTTTCATCAAATATAATAATGATCTAATACCTAATAGTAGATCCCACTATTTTAAATCAGTTATAATAAAAGTTAAAGCATATTAAATATTAGCTTATGAGTGTATAACTTTTATTGAAACAAGGCCTTGTTAACTTTGAACTTTCATATTTCCTTGCCTAATACTTATAACATAATAACATCAAGCCCGTCTGAAATCTGAATTATACAAAATATTACTCTAACGGCCGGTTTCAATAACCTTTATACCAATAACTATTTGTTATTGGTATAAAGGTTATTATATAATATATTATAATATCACGTTTGGTATCATTTGCCGGATTTTTGCATTTCAATAAATTAACCTAGATAGAGGAATCTTTGTATATATGACAGTGAGATCGCTGACAGCGATACCAAATGTAACGTTTTATTAAACACATCCTATGGAGGGTAGAGCTATAGGAGGATAGTATCTCTACCCTCCATACAACATTGTTATTTGTAGATAGGTTATTGCATAGATAATATAGTATATGGTTATTGAATCGGGCCGTTAATGATCTGAGACAACAATGGCTTTCATATTGAAGCTCTTTAAAAGCTTAGCCTGTGACTAAACTTTGATTAGCTTTTTACCAAGAATAATAATTATGATGTTAATTAAATGTATCATGTTATTGATAGATAGGTTAAAGTATAAATAGTACAGTATTTGCTTATTGAAACGGACGGTTACTGGGGCCGTATTACGATCTTTTAAAAAACCTGGCAGTTTCCAGGCAATTCAATATACGGCACTAAAGTGCCTGGTTCTTTTTTCGTATTACAACGACATTTCACTCTGACTGGATTTATTCTAGTTTGGTTCTCGCTGGCTGGTATACGAGCGTGAAAGTGACGTACGGAAACGTCAAATTCAAATCAAATTTGACAGTTTGTTTTTTTATGGCATGCTCTTAGTAGGCACAGGGTTATTAAATAACAGAAAACTTGTACTGCCGGAATTATTATTATATTAATTATTAAAATAATGCGATATTTAGATGATGTATTTAATGTCATATGGGACATTATTTGGAACGGTATTTTAAAAGTAATGTATTTTTAACTATAAATAGAATATGTATATACTTAGTATATTACATACATACATACATATAATCACGCCTTTTTCCCGTAAAGGGGTAGGCAGAGACCACTTTTTGCCACTTGCTACGATCCTTACATACTCGTTTCGCTTCGTTCACTTTCATTCTTACCATCCATTCCTCCTCTTACATTCAACGTAGCGAAGCGGCTCTCCATGGTCCGCTTTTCACCTCCGCGAGAAACGAGACGTGATGGGTGGTGAACCACATCGCCGCCATTTTGGATAATTAAATTATTTTTATGATTATCCATTGCGTTTCCACAGATTGTTGGAGAGGGTAGGAATAGGGATAGGGAAGGATAGGTGGTGTGGAAAGGAAGATTGGTAAGTTAGAGTGGGAAATAGGAAATTAGTATATTATAGGTATTATATAGTATCCCTCGGGAACACTGTATTTTTTTCGGGATAAAATACTTTTTAAATATTTTTATAGGCTACTGCCTATATTTAAATCCAGAGCCTAAACTATTACCATACCAAATTTCATCAAAATCCGTTCAGTAGTATTTGCGTGAAAGAGTTACAAACATCCATCCATCCCTACATCCATCCTCACAAACTTTCACATTTATAATACATATTATTAGGATGGTGAATAGCTTGGTGATTTTGGTTCTTCTCGTGTGGGGCATTATTTCTAGAAATTCAAATACATATTTGTAACTCGTCAGCTGTGCTCGTCAGCGTCACACATGATTATTTTCTATGAACATATGAATAAAACCTATATCTTAAACATAAACAAATACTCGCAATTATTTTAGCGATATTTTACGTTACTAAAATACCCAAAATAATTGTAAAATAGAACACTACAAAATAAACCAGTCAGTATAAGTTAATATTTTGTGGCGTAAACTGAACGGCTTTGTTTGACGTAAAGACAAGCCAGCTAATGTCAGTTAAATTGTCGTAATACGAAAATACCATTCAAGTTTCAATGCAGAAGCAAGTCAAGTGTCACGTGACCGCTGACTGGCTGGCAATAGGTGGTCATAATACGAAAATGCAAGCCAGTTTGTTTTATGGCGTAAACTGGCTGGAATTAAGAGCTTGTAATACGCCCCCTGATCTGAGATAACAATGGCTTTCATATTGAAGCTCTATAAAAGCTTAGCCTGTGACTAAACTTTGATTAGCTTTTTACCAAGAATAATAATTGTGATATTAATTAAATGTATCATGTTATTGATAGATAGTTTATTGCATAAATCATAAAGTATATGCTTATTGAAACGGACCGTTAATGATCTGAGATAACAATGGCTTTCGATTCTGTTAAATAAATCCTGCAATAATACAGTTTCGACCCAGTCCCGATATGTTAAAACTACAAAATGGTATTCTTATAAACGTCAAACTAACGTCGAACCTGTTTTGATTGGTTTAAACTTCAAACATAAGTTTATCCCAACAAGCAAAGTAATCCTATAACGAAAGATTATAAGTCTACCTCTTCTTATAATGTTCTTATTAAGGCATCGGTGCAGACTGTGTCTCTTATAATAGCATAAGATAAGCTCTAACATACTCAAGAGCATTAGGATTTATATCTCAGTCTTATAGTTTGCTACACGACTACTTACAAAACAGTTATAGGACTTTTTTACTTATAATAACATTTCACAAGCGTATATATTCTCAAGAGCATTTGTTTTTATTACTCAATCTTATAGTTAACTACAAGATTACCTTATAAACCACTAATAGGAATATGTATCCTATAATTGTCTGCAGAAAGATTAAATAGTCTTGAAATCTTATAGTAGCATTTTGTAAGAAAGGATGATGTTATAACACTCTTATCGAAGATAATTATAAGTTAGTCTCGTTACTGTCTTGTTTAAGACTCTTTTAAATGTAATAGTGCTTAATCAGAGCGTTATAAAATCAAACAACCTTATAAGCTACTTGATCAATCACATAATTAATAAACATTATACTTCTAGCTGTTCTAATTTGTCCTGAGAAACATGGAATTGTTTTCTAGCAATTAAATTGAAAAATTAGTAAGTAGTCCGAATACATGAGGAACCCTAAACTTGTTTAAATATGGAGGAAATGTATCTTAATCGAAACTACTATAAGTACTAATTTACTTAAAATTGTTCTATAACATACTCAACGCAGAGTATTTAAAGAAAATGGCGAATGTTTGTAAAAATCATTGAAAAATTATTTTACAATAAATACTATAACTGCTAGTTTTCAAAGCGCGTTGATAAATTAATCAAATCTTAGCCCACATTTACAATAAAAATGACTTCCCCGTCGAGTTCCCACATCATATAGGTATATTATTACGAGTGTTAACGTTATGCAGTTACTATAAATTAGAATGAAGAATACTTACATATTTAATATTTCGTTTTATCACAAGCAATAACCAAAGTTTATAAAATATCCTTATAACTAATAACTTAACTAAGTATATTACTAGAGCATTACAAACAAGATTGCTTTAGTAAGATATTTATGTCAGATACTAATAAGAGTGTTTGTACTTAAAAATGAGTAGTCTCAGAACATTATAGAAATAATTGCGCTTCCTTAAGTATACTATAGGGCTAATTGACATTCTATAAGTTGATTATAAGAGAGTTATAAGAAAACAATGCTCCTATAACTGCACCCAAATCCAGCAATGTAGTAAACTATAAGTATCTTATAAGCACAAGAAAAAGTAGTGTTGGAGAATACTTCAAGTACTGATTTTGCTTGTTGGGATGATATTCAGACGATTAATTTATAATTCAATGAGAAGAAGAGAGTGTAAGTTAAATACAATAATTGGGTTTAAGTTTTTATATTGCTCAATGAGAAATGAAAACGTTAATGTACCTAGTGTATGTATGTAATGAAAATATTTTGTCCAAAGTTTGTTAAATTCCCATATATAAGTAAATATTTATATTTCATAGTCTCGTAATTATTTTTTTTAGCTAAATAAAATTAAAGCTGATGACTATAAACGAATTTTTTTTTTAACAAATCAAAGGACAATACGAAGAAAGAGTCGAGTGTTAAGACATTTTAACACGATTTTATTGTCTTTTAATAAAAATAGAGTCACTCAAAAGAAAACTGAAATATTTCTCAAGCTCTCGTGTCTATTATTTTCTTTTGTGTCTTTTTCATTTTATCTTCTTAAAATTTATTTCAGTGTCCCCATTGTGCCTTGAAACGCCTTAATTATAACATTCTTTTTTGAGAAATATTGAAAAAATATTACGATTGTGTCTTTATTCTTCATTTTCCTGAACTGTACGACAATTTCGTGTAATAGAAAATGGCTCGATAAATCTTTGTTGTGGTTAAAATTCGTAGTTCGTGTTTGTAAAACAATTAAAAAATACTTACCTATACATATATTAATTAGCCTGTAAATCCTTAAACAAAGAAGACGAGGCATTTTTGTATGGATTTCGTCCCCACTACTGTAGCACTACAAGACATAATATTATATCAAATGAAGGACTTAAAAAGTTTATCATTTCATTGTATGACCAAAAATCTTTAAACCATAGGAGAAAAAAGTTAATAAGAGCTTATTTTTAGGATTTTATTATTTTTCCATACATTTCTTCAATATACGAGGTGGTTTATCAAAATATAACGCTTTTCTGAAATTTTCAGTACACCATTACTTTACAAAAATTATTATTATTATATACTAGCAACACAATAAAATGGTGCAATCAATAATACAGGTGATTTTTTTTAACTTCTTTTTAACCTTTAACACTCATTAACTTTTTTCTCCCATGGTTTAGAGATTTTTCATCATACAATAAAATAACACACTTTTTAAGTCTTTTCATTTGATATAATATTATGTCTTGTAGTGCTACAACGGTGGGAACGTTTTGCCCGTTCTTCTTTGCCTTTCATAAAAGTTGACAACGCGCTTTGGACTCCACTGGTATTGACTCCGCAGGTGACTTTAAGCTACGGTAGTCCCTTTCCATCTGGTAATATGGTCATGGGCCGTGGCCGTTGGCCCATAATAGTAAATAAATAAGATCTTTAGGTACTGGACCTAAAAATATTATTTATTTTACTTCTGCTACTGAGCAACACCAACGAAATACGTTGTCAAATATTTGCTTTACATAATGGCGGATAGCCAGCATAACTTACCGCATTTCAGCTTTTATTATTCGCTCAATTAAGCTAAAATGTTTGCTCCAGAGCTTTGATAAAAATAAGATTTTAATGGAATACGAGTGTATTTATAATCTAATGTCTTAGAATGTCACATAATATTTCCAGTCAGTTTTGTCGGTTTTCCTGAAACCATAAGTATTAAGTATAGTATACTCGTACTAAGTAGGTACGGTCACCGACAGGTCGGGTATACCACTTTTGCACCTTATTGCAATAGTTATAAGATTGAAATGTGGTACATTTGATATTTCAGCGACTGTAGAAACTATTATAATCGTCATGAAATTGAATTAACATAACTCTTATTCAAGCTTGTTTGTCATCTGTTCTATTTTATCGTAGCTTTTGACTGCAGCCCGCTCGCATTAATAGCATATCCCACGGAAACACTGTACTTTACGGGATAAATAGTAGTGATGTGATATGATTTATCATAGCTACTGTTCACAGTAGCTCATAGCAAATTTCATCAAAATCTGTTTAGTAGTTTTTGCGTGAAAGAGTCACAAACATCCTCACAATCTTGTACGATCATAGGTTTATACGAAGTTAGATTCTATATTATAGTAACGAATAGTCGTAATTTATTTACGACTCCATTGCAATTATTTTGGACGTTATCTCCGTGTGTTTACGTACAGTAGCGGAAATCGGCAATGTACCGCTTTTGAACCTTATTTCGATGGTAATATAGTCGAAATGTGGCATATACCAGGTTTCAAATCACGTCGGGAACAAGTCACTTACCAAGTTGTTGTTCGTAGACGTGACGATAACAGTAAGATAACAATACTAGTAGGTAGCCCTTCTAATGGTTCTCGGAATAAGAAGAACCTTTTTGCTACTGTTTCTATGTGAGATTTAATACTGGTACGCACTAGGTGTACTCTCCGTTCAGATTCAATTAAATCTAAACGTATACAAAGAAATAAAGCGTCCTATAATTTATAATGCTATCAATTTAAATGTCATTTTTATCGTGCAACAATGAATATACAAAAGCGCCAGTCACACGTACAGTTCTTACCACAGAAAATAGCAATAGTAAAGTTTATGTGGAGGAAGGTGTGACGAAAGTTTATAATATGTTTTAAAGAATGCAATATACATGAAATTCATAAAAATAACAACACACACCACCCCAGATTATTTTAACACACACAATCAAATATTTGATTAGCCTCTAAACACAACTCGTATAACTGACGGCACATTTAAAGATTTGAGAAGCCGTATAAAGTAGCATGGCGTTTCAATTTTCAGCCGTATTTGAATACTTACCGACTCGTTTCGCATCTACGTTACGTAGTACGTACACGCTTTTAGTATTTTACGGGGTCTTATATTTCTCAGTACAATAATGAAATTTGGCTATTTTAGACGGCTACCAGCTATTTGCTCGCCACCTTTTTAATAAAAAATAGTCCACTTCGCACGAAAGGTAGAGAAAATTGGACATCGAATTGGCGGAATAGAAATAAATAACGAGAAAAAGCTAATAAATATCGTATAAGCCATCAATCCTGGCTATTTGCTGTTGTTTTTGTAACGTAATGGTTACACTTGGTCTCTGGGGATTGGGTAATGGAATCGTTACACTATATCGATGTAAATTTTTCGTTATACTTGTAATTCGTTATTTTTATTTAATTGCTTCTACCTAATTTATAGATATAGCTTTCCCGTGACCCTTGCCTACTTCGTTACAATTTTTAATAATTATAATTAATTTATAAATATCATCAAATGGAGTAAATTGCAAATCTAAATAATTCTCGAATCCACTTGAACACACCCGATATTTCATCAAAATTAATCTCGTTGTTTAGAAGGAGTTCTCAATCAACATACGCATAGAAAACTGTATTAGTAAGTATCCAAAGATATTGTTAGTTAGTTATTTATCCTCGACTTACTTGGCACAAAAAGAAAATTTTCGAATTCGTTTAACAGTTTCCGCGTGAAAGACAGCCAAACATAGATTTAAAGTTAGACATATATTTTTGGATATTTATATAAATATAACTAGTAGTAATATATTATATTATAGCCTACGGAAACAGATAGATAGCCTGAGAGCGTTTTACCACTATCTGGTCCGATACCCGATATCGGAACCATAAAAACAAAGTAAGTCATGTTGAATCCCTCTCTTTTTTATAAAACTAGGGGGAAAACGAGCAAACAGTGATGGTAAGCGATTACCGTCGCTCATGAGTTCAAACATCAGAAGATTTGCAAGTGCATTGCCAGACTTGCCGACCTTTTAGGAGGGAATACGCTCCCATCTTGAAGATTTGCAAGTCGTAATGATCTGGGAATATCGCTGGCGACATTTTACACAGAGTTTGTGCGCGTTAGAAAGTTTCGGGTAAAGCGCACGGTGGAGGACTGCCACTCATCAAGGTGATGAGGATGATAAATATTTTGTCGCTTGGAACGGTAGCGAAAAATTGCAGCAGGTATAAGTTCGTACAACTCCTCGGAGCACTACCCGTCATATAACCGATAGAGGATATAAGAGCGATGCTACATCTCTACGTAGCTCCAAGGGGTCAAGTATGTCTGTTCTCATAATATTATCTTTAGCACTATCTGTTCGATATCGGATACCTACTATCGGATTGAATAATGGGAAAACGCTTTAATGACGGGGAATTTAAGACAAACACTGAAACCTGATTAATAAAATATTTGCAATATGTTTAAATATGAATAATTTTACGCTTCTTTTTTTAGATAAAGTTTCTTTCAGGTTCTTAGAGTGACTACAGCAGTGCTTGTATTCTAATCTAAAGGGCAACTGTAAACAACTGTAGTTCAGACTCTAGAACACAGGCTGCTTTTTATCGGAGCAAAATGTACGGTTCCTGAGGTATTTCCTTTTGCGCGTACGGGCATCATCTAGTTATTGATGAAAGTAGTTTGAATTTCAATTGAAACCTAATTTTATAGATCGCTGGCTGACAATAAGATGCTTTCTACGCACGTTCACATCTGCAAATGAGACGTACGCTATTTTAGGCAATTCTATGTTTAAATATTTTCAATTATATTATCATCTAATATGAGCCGTTATTTTAAGAATCACATTCAAGGTTCGATTTGATCTAATAATTGAAACCAGCTGATCTGGCAAATGTTTTTTTGCCATACATAAAACATAGATTACGACCGAATATCAGACCTACCGAATATTCAAAAAAAACACCATAAGAATCGGTCAATAGGTCGGAAGAGTGTCCCCGAACACTATGACAGGAAAATTTTATATGTTAAGAAGATAATAAACATTAATATTTATTGGACGTGTTAGATTTTAATCTACCTTAATTATTATTATTATCGATGGGAATGGTAATATTTTAAGTTTATAACTGTAAACGACGGGTACTTAATAAACAAAGAGACTCACTCGAACAATTGTATATTTAAATGATAACTATGGTTACATATAATTACTAAATTAAAATGATTTAGAATAATGATTATGATTAATAATTAATAATATTAACGATATTCTCTTGTCGAGTGCCAGTCTCGCAAAAAGCCCCTTTACAACCAAGCACGTCCGTTTTATAGAGCGCAGTGACGCCCTCAGGCGGCAGCAAATGCGCGCCAATGCACCACCAGAAGCCTCAGGCGATGACTCCTTCTCGGTGTTGCCAACACGGCCATGCTGCATGGTGTCAGCCCCTGCTGCTCTCTCCACTCCACTCATGCTGATAATATGATCCTGAAACATATTACAGAATGTTAAAATGATACTAAACGCTTTAAATCATATTTCGCAAATATTTGTTTTGCGTATCAGCTTATGCTATATCAAGCACCAGACCCTCGCACCCAAAGAGCAAACGCTTCACTTGAGAGACCGAGTTGATCTAGCTGTCTTGATACAGCCACCACAGTTTCATATACTTAAAGAGCGTACGTACCGCTTCACTTAAGCATAATGAGACTATTCTAAACAACATCTGCTTATACGCAAAACAAACCATATTAATAATTATCAGTATACCAATTCATGAAATTAGGGAACATTTACTTGTATACTCTATTACTAAATAATAATTGACAAAATAATATATTGGAATATATGTAAAGCTGGTTAAATACATACTATCCATACGTACTTGCCAACACGGTATACTCACGATATTTATTCCGAAGCCCAATCATCGATTTTAATCCAGGACTTCATATTTTCGGCTGCTGCCGTGCCCGTATAGCTTTTGTTGCTACGTTCTGAACCCCTCAAATCCGTCACCTCGTACCGGTCATTGCCTAATACGCTCTTTACTTTGAATGGACCTTTAAAAACTGGTATCAATTTTGTGCTTTGTCCTTCATCATTCTTACTCTGAATTTTAATAAGTACTAAATGACCAACTGAATATCTCTTTGCCCTTATTCGTAAATTGTTAAACCTCTTTTTCTGACTAATTGCGCTGGCTTTTAAATTTTCATCAACTTTCTTACGCAAATCGGTCACGTCCGTTACCTGCCTGTTATCAAATTCTAGTCCTATAATATTATCACTGTCAGTACGCAAGCGATATCCGAAGAAAACTTCGCTTGGAACTGCATTAGTAGTTTTATGAACAGTAGTACTATTTAGACCTTGCTGCAACACTGTAACGTACTGATCCCAACAATCATCATTACTATTAGCTCCTAAAGTCCGCATAGCGTCAAGAATGGTTTTATTAAATCTTTCAACTTGCCCGTTGGAACGAGGCATTCCAGTTGCAACTGTGTGTAACCGAATGTTCTTATTTGTACAATAATCGATAAAATCTTTAGATGTAAAAGCTGTACCAGCATCGCTTATAATACGACGTGGATTGCCAAAATGCTTATATACTTTGTCTAATTCCGTTATAACATCAGCTGAACTGGTTGTTTTTACTGCGAATATAAATACGAATTTGGTTAAAGAATCTACCATGACTAATAAATATTTATTCCCGCTCTTAGATTTTACAAATGGGCCCAAATGGTCGACGTGGAGTGTATGAAATGGTTGGGCGTATTTCGGTAACGGGAATAACTCGCCTTCTTTAGGACCACCTTTCATTTTATAATAAGCGCAATTTATACAGTTTTTAATATATTTTTTTACTGTATGACGTACTCTAGGAAACCAATATTAATTCTCAATACGTTCCACCGTTTCGTCTAGCGCGAAATGTCCCAAGTCGTCGTGATTACTTTTTATAATTTGCCAGATAAATTTTTTTGGAACAACCCAACGACGACCTCGAGTTGTTCTCCTATATACCTTATTACCAAGCATTTCGTAGTTATTAAAAATATCCTTATTCTCATCGGCTTGTCCTGACTAATATTTCTTTAATTTTAACTAATTCTGGGTCCTGCAACTGCACAGACAATAACCAATCACCTTCAGTGATTGACAAAACTACTTCAGATTCGTATTTTTTTCCGGATGGCACAGGGTTTCGACTTAATGCGTCTACGTGCTGCAAACGCGAGCCCTCTCTATGATGTATTTCGAAAGCAAATTCCTGTGTCATCAATACCCATCGTGCGATTCGCGGAATTATTTCTTTCTTTGTTAGAGCATACCTAACAGCTTTACAATCAGTTATAATTTTGAACGGAGAATCTAATAAGTAAAGTCAAAATTTTTGTAATGACGAGATAATTGCAAGTAATTCCAGTTCAAAGGAATGATTGTGATTGTGTGAAGTGATGTTTTTCATCATCTGTCGTTTGTCTACTATAATAATGAATAGGTTTTTCGCCTTCATCAGTTACCTGCATAAGAATGCCAGCTACACCTTCTCGACTAGCATCTGTGTAAAGAACTTTTTCTTTCGACGGATTAAACATGGATAGCACGTTACAAGAGATCAATTTCTGTTTTAAAGTCAAAAATGCTTTTTCATGATTGCCTTCCCACACCCAAACAGAATCTTTTTTTAATAACTTAGTCAATGGCGCCGATAACATCGCGCAATTTTTTATAAATTTTCGGAAGTAACTTATCAATCCGAGAAATTGACGCAGTTGATGAATATTCTTGGGTGTTGGAAAACATTTCACAGCTTCTAATTTAGCGTCATTTGGCATTACTATGTTTGGTTTTATTTTGTAGCCAAGAAATTCAATTTGAGTTTAGAAAAAGTGACATTTTTTTAAATTAAGCGTTAGTCCATTTTTGCGAAAAAATTCTAGTACCTGATCAAGCAATTTAAGATTATCCTCAATGGTTTTAGTAACTAAATATACGTCATCCAAATATACTATCACGTTTCCAAACCTCAAATTCCCTAACACCTTGTTCATCATTTCCTGAAAGCACGACGGGCCGTTAACTAGTCCGAATGGTAATCTTAGAAATTCGTAATGCCCGTCTTCCGTAATAAAAGCTGTTTTTGGTATTGATAAATTACTCATACGTATTTGATAGTATCCACTTTTTAAATCTAGACTAGTAAGACATTCATTACCTTGTAGCCTATCCAATAAATCCTTGATTCCCGGCATAGGATATTTATTTTTAATTGTTATTTTGTTTAAAGCACGATAGTCAATGCAAAGTCTCTTCTCGCCATTTTTCTTGTTAACCAAAAGCGCAGGGCTTGCATATGGAGAATCACTATGTTATAATATATTGTTATTTAATAACTCATCAACCATTTCATAAATAATTTTCCTATCTGCTAAGGATGATCTAAAAGGTCTACAGTAGATTGGCCGCGAATCCGTTAAATTTATCACCATTTCATGATTATTCACTTTGCCTAACTCTTTGACACTCCTAGCTACACAATCACTATATTTCCGAAACAATGCCATTAATTCATCGTAGTTGCAATCAGTGTCAATAATATATTCTTCACCAATACTATTACAAAATTCCTTAGTAACTTTCGCATAATCAAACTTTAAAACTTCGCCTATTCGCGAATACATCAAATTCGGCCGTTCCGTAACATTTCTCCCAATCAAAATGTCGCATCCGTCTAAATCATCCATTACGTAAAAATCTACATCACTTACATCCACAGAATCGAGTCTTAAATTCATTTTTAAGATAGAAGTAACTGTTTTTGCCGAATGTTTTTGAAGCCACGTAATGTTACCGGAGAAATTAATATAGATGGTTGCAAACCATGTTTAATCACTAACGACTGCGATATAATCGAACAGCCACTACCCATATCAATGAACGCATCATGAATCACAACATTATTCAAAACTACCCTCTTTATAAATTTATCTCGCGAATTCGATGATGACACTAGCTTAACCTCAGGTTTATTAATCTTTTGTTCAACTTTAATATTTTTCTTTCGGTTACATGTCGATTCAACATGACCCCGTATTCCGCAAAATTCACACTTTATATCGCATTGCATACGCTTATGGTTGCCACCGCATAGATAACATTTTATTGTTTTTCGTGTTTGTGAACCGCTTTCATTTATACTAGATGAACTCGACAATATTCCTCGATTTCCAGACGCGCTTACTAGCATTACCCGTGTTTGACAGCATTTGCTTGCTATGTGAAACATTCATTTGTTTCTTCGTTTTGTACGTACGACTATGCAAATAACTCGCGAACTGATCACATGAATTAAACGAATTAGCTTCTATATTTCCATCACTAATATTCCCAAGGATTATTGAAATGATATCCTGATCCGAAAAATTCAAACGTAGTCTATCGATTCTACATTTTTGGTCAAAATAAAATTCGTATAAAGATTGATTTTCCACCGGTTTACGTTCTATTATTTCTTTTAAAAGTTCGTACATGTTCCTTTGAATTTGAAAACTAATCGATAACTTATTATGTCAATCTACCCATTTCCACGAAGGCCATTGATGATCAGTGCGTAATAATGAATCGTACCACAATTTAGCTGAACCTTTAAGCTTATTTAACGCTTGATAACGGGTTACCTCGTCAGACCAAGAGAACGTATTTGCGTGAGATTGGATGATTTTTAGCCATGCATTAATGTCTTCTTTCAAAGGGTCAAATTCCGGTATAATATTATTCAAAGTAGATGAATTGTGACTCACCATATCAGCTCCATATTTACGTGTTGGCTTACTTGATTGACCTTGTTTTTCCTCTGCTTGCGTTTTGGCGGGCGAGGTGACGGGGTTCGAGCACTGACAGAACTTACCGCGCTACTAGAACTACTAGATGATCGAGCACGTTTGTGACTTTTCTTCTTATGTTTCCCCATGGCACGTGGATAAACACTTCTGATGTAAACGACGGGTACTTAATAAACAAAGAGACTCACTCGAACAATTGTATATTTAAATGATAACTATGGTTACATATAATTACTAAATTAAAATGATTTAGAATAATGATTATGATTAATAATTAATAATATGAACGATATTCTCTTGTCGAGTGCTAGTCCCGCAAAAAGCCCCTTTACAACCAAGCACGTCCGTCTTATAGAGCGCAGTGGCGCCCTCAGGCGGCAGCAAATGCGCGCCAATGCACCACCGGAAGCCTCAGGCGATGACTCCTTCTCGGTGTTGCCAACATAACATATTTTAAGACATCGAATAATTTTGTATTTTTTTATACAAATTCATATAATATAATAACTATGAGTAATATTTCAGAGAAAATTATGTAAAGTTTTAATTTCATTTTCTGACGAGGACTTCAATAGAATAAAATCGACTGTAAACAAAAGGCAAAGTGTTTTTAGTCATCTTGTTTATACCTACTACAAAATATACATTAAGTACAATACCGACAAAGTTCCTACTCGGCCATTTTCTAAACTAAATAGGATGCCTCAAAATATTTAAATACAAATAAACTGACCGCAATGACTGTAGACGTGCTTGAACTACGTATTTAGTATTTATACGTGAGCATGATACAAGCGATTTTCATATTATGCCTGGTGGAGTAGCAACTTGTTCGATAGTAGGTACACTGGTGTACTCCAAAGCATCTAATAACGGGGCCAGGTATTTGTGCACATCGCTGAAGGAGGGTTACGAGCTGCAGGAATTCTTTGATCTTGCATATAACATGCATTTTATTTTGCCTCTAAACGTGATCAGCATAGGAGATTTAAGATTGCATATTGTATCGGATATTATTTGCTAGAGGACTATTTTCAAATGCTTTTTTATTAGCTTTTCAATAATGCTAGGCCTGGAAATATTGTCTTTTCAGTGGCATATCTACGATCAACCTTTGACGAAACACAGTCATCACAAAAGTGAGATTGTTGCTCCGATGATCCCCGCGTCGGATGGGTATGTAAAAAGTACCCCCTACCCCACCGAGTTACGTGAGGAAAGAAAAAAAGAGAGAGAGAGAGAGAGAGAGCTCTTGTGTACTGCGTACACACTTGGACACTAAAAATTATTCCTATGTAGCGAGATTGGTTTCAACGAAACCCCGATATCTTACGATTTGAGCTTATTTAGATTTTACCTATTTACGTATACATTTTGTCCACCACATGTTTTTTAATACAAAATAATTAGAATCAATGGTTCCGTACTCTACACCAAAAACGCTCATGAAAACCACATTGTATAGCAGGATGAGCATTTCATTTGGCATCAGGCGCTCGCCCCAATACCACATTCTGCACAAGCGTTACAAAAATTACTCGCAGAAATTCCGTGCTAAAATACACTTTTGCAGTCGAGTGTGAATTTCACAGATTAGCATACAAATCGCCGGATTAGCTCTGCAGTAAATACCTCGTCGCTTTAGCTTCTACGTTATAACAAATTATAAGTTATATTATTAGTTGTATAAATCTAGTTGTTGCGACAGAAACGTTTAACGCTAATTGCGAATAAGGCCGGATTTATATTGATACAGTAGCTGGCCCCAGCATCACTGGTGGCATTGTAACAGCCCTGTATCAATATAAACATGTTTCAATCCAGCGCAGTATCCAGTATCTAACGGTGGATGGAACCCGGTGCCTATTTTTCGATTCAGCGATCACAAATCGGTCAGCCCGTGCCAGTATCCGATAAAGTATAAACACCAATGAACGCCAGTCGCTGGTGCCAGTACAATATTCCACCATATAGTTACTACAACAAAGTAGAAATGACTATAGGACGCGTGTAAATGATAGCGCCAGCTATGGTCAACGCAGAAATACAGTTGCTGGTGCCAACTACTGTAATACTGTAAATCCGGCTTATGAGTTAGACTCATTTATTTCAGTTAACTTTATAATCCAAAGCTTTATAATTTTATGTTTCATCATTTTGATCATTACTACATTATTACTAGAGGAATGTTTTAATGATAATTTACAATGTAGATTGTAAATAATCAATGATTTTTTATATCTAGCAAAATTTGGCCACAAGTTTGTACATAAATTATTTGCAATTATCCTGAGGTATTTGAAGACAATAATGAACATTATAATACTTATTACAAGATCTTGCCCACGACTTCGTGCATAAAAATTAAATCCCGCGGGAATCTTACATTTTGAAAGAAAGTAGGTTATGTTATTCCCCGTGGTTACTGTATACCTGTACTAAATTTCAACAACATTAGCTTATCAGAGCCTATTCAAGACAAACAAACAGACAAATATTTTCTCTTTATCATAATATTATAGACTATCATATATTTGACCTTAAATAAATATAAACAAAATAGCTTTTTAACCAACCAATTTGAAATTTCAGGAGGTCAAGGAGATTAAATAATTAAGTGATGAACAATACCAAGATGTATCGCTGCAGATGCAAGTGAAACTTTTACGATACAAAATAAAGTTTTAAGTTTCAGTTGGAGAAATTTTATACTCTCGCTTTAATACTACCAATCTAGGGGTTAAAACTTCTGAAAGATTTAATGAAATCCTCTCGATTCATATATCTCTTGAAAAGATAAACTTTGATTTGCTTTTATATAACTTTAGTTAAGATGTTTTCAATTTTCTTAAAACCACTTGAGTAACTTATTATACTTTATATTATACCGACACTGTGAAAAATATTTTAGTTATTTTCATGTCTCATTAATCATTACTATTAGAAATGCAAAAGATTGTGAAGATATTTGTAACTCTTTGACACTAATACTACCAATTGTTTTTTAAAAAAGTCTAGATATGACATAGCTTTTTTTAACGGGCAGTTGGCCTACCACACTTACCCACCACTGCAACTCCTGTGTAGCCAGGATCGACAGTGGTAACCAACCACAAAAACCCTTTGATATGGGTGCCCGGGGGACATTCTAAATCTGTCTTGGGACCCGCAACGAAATTAATCAGAAGATTGTAGAAGAAGTAGGAAGTATTCCAGTTTCCCTCCCCAAGCAAAGCGGGACACAGCAAAAATTGTGATGACAAAAAGTCAGAGTTAAAGGGGAAGTTGACATAGCTTGAGTACTATCGAACAAGTTACCACTCGACCAGGCGTAAGATGAAAATCATTTAACAGTGCCGTTGAATCGTGCGCACGCACACATACTCACGTAAATATGTAGTTGAACCAAGTCTGCTGGCGTTGAGGTCACTTCTTTTGTGTCTAAATATTTTAGGACGTCCTAGTAAAAAGGAAAATTATAAGAAACTGATCGGTTAGGAACTTTGTCGATATTGTACATAAGAATAATGAATCCTACTACTATTATAAATGTGAAAGTATGTGAGGATGGATGGATGCATGTAGTGATATTTGTTACTCTTTCGCGCAAAAACTACCGAAAGGATTTCGATGAAATTTGGCATGTAGTATTTATAAGCTGTGGGTTAATACAAATACTACTTTTTATTCCGAAAAAATTCAGTGTTCCCGTGGGATAGTGTATTTACGCGGGCGAAGCCGCGGGTAAAAGCTACTAGGCTATAAATTGTAAAGATACCATGTAAAATCCAATTTAACAGGCGAAGCCGCGGGCTAAAGCTAGATATTATGTCTCATCAGCTAGCTAGCGTAGCGGAGCTACGAGAAATGTAGCTAAAGTTTGGCTAAAGCTCACCTTGCGTAGACTTGTAGGCACATGCTGTTATGCTTTATAGGTCTACGCCGTAGAGCCTCTACGCAGACACAAAGGCTGGACGTTAAACAACTTATTACGCGCATTTTACCCCAAACTTTATTAAAGTATACTCGTACTAGAGATATATAACTAATAGAGGACGCCTAATATAGTAGAAAGTATTATACTTACGTACAGAGAAACAGCTTGCATAGAATGAGCCACATCGATCCAAATTTTTAAAAAACTGTCCCCTTCAACGGCTCACATTTTTTCCATACAATCGTGGACACGCCATAATATGTTTATAGTGCAATCAAATCAAAAGCTTACTATATAGTTGTTTATCTATTCCTCTTTCTTTAATGTGTTTTAGTAGATAATATCACATTTTAATGAATTGCATTTTAAAATTGTTGAATTAAGATACATATATCTGGAACAAAAAGTTATTTAGGTTAACGCAATTTAAAATTATAAGAAAATATTTTTTTTTGCCTATCTCTTTCGCAAAACGATTTGTGACGTCACAATCTGCTACCGCCATACATTTTTGAATGACAAATATAATTAACATAGTTGTAGCACATCGTGACATCACAGGCCGATATATCGCTCTCTTTCTTATTATAAATTTAAATTGTATGCATCTTCGTTATTTTTTATAGATTTACAAAATGGGTTTTATGTTTTATTATTCAACTAGGGCCGCACAACTTTGGGAAGGAGGCGAGTAGAAGAATACGCTTGGGCTGGGCTGCATTTGGGAAGTTCCGGGACATCTTTGAATCGTCGATCCCACAATCTCTTAAGACCAGGGTCATTAATCAATGCGTTGTACCGGTAATGACATACGGAGCCGAAACGTGGAAACTCACCGTAGGGCTGGTTCACAAGTTCAAGTTTGCCCAACGTGCGATGGAAAGAGAAATGTTAAGGAGATTATCTGGTGGATAAAATTCGTAACGATATGATTCGCCAGAGAACTAAAGTCACCGACATTGCTCAACGAATTAGCACGCTGAAGTAGACGTGGGCCGGCCATGTCTGCAGATGGACAGACAGTCGATAGAGCAGACAAGTATTAGAGTGGAGACTACGCTTAGACAATCGTAGTGTAGAACCTACTGCGGAAAGACGGACCGATTTGAAGAAGGTGGTTGGCAGCGGATGGATCAGGGCTGCCCAATATCGGAATGGTTAGCGCTCATTAGGGGAAGCCTACGTTCAGCAGTGGACGGCGATAGGCTGATGAGGATGATGTTTTAGATTGGTTATTATCTGACATCGAATAGACGAAAAATAATTATTATTTAGTCAACATGCATTTTTTCTACACTAATAGACCTCGTGCGACTAAAGTTCTTGGTGATATTTTTATCGTACATTTCACGGTACGCTTATTTTATAAAAGACGTATCAAATTTAATTATCTTTCACGCGTCGGTAGTCCTTTGTAAAGTACTTCATATCATATTATTACATTTCATATAAGCCGTAAACGAGTAAGAGAAAGAGGTTTATAAGAACACTAGCTTTTTCCCGCGGCTTCGCCCGGGTACAGTATTCCACGAGAACCGTATATTTTCCTGCGATAAAATAGCCCATCTTTTCCTAAAGTCTAGTCCTTATCTGTGCCATATTTCACGATGATCGATTAAGAGGTTTTTACCTGGTGGCGCAACAACCAAACAAACAAACTCACATACACTTAAATGACATTAGTAATGATAAGTATACATTGTTCATTCTTCAACAAACAAGATTAATAAGCTACATAACATTCTCGATCACGTAAGCTTTAAAACAAAAAAACTAGACACCACACACAAACACATATTTTAAAAATGGATGAAAGTACTTACTTTATTACTTAATACTTACTTTACTAACATAGTACTTTTTAATGCTTCTCTTCGTACATTTTACAAAAGGGAAAAAATTCCAATCAAGTCTGAGATTTCCAATTACTCCACATGCTTTTAATAAACTAAAAGGTTTTAGCTTGCCGACAGCCCTCCGAGTAATACAAAGTCAAGATATCGAAGGACTAGACTTAGGTTTTAATATTATCTTTCGCGTCATTGGCTCTCAATGCCTTATTTTTTCATATCAGTAACTTTGTAACGGCCTGTCCACATGTTCACGGCACGACGCGCGACGTCGACAACTTAACACGGTGCAGTGTTGAGACACGGTGCGTTTTTTTTTTTTTTTTTATTGATAAGATGCACTACATATTGCTATAACATTAATATCTTAAATCTAGTAGGAATTATTTAATACTAACACAAAAGTCAATTAAAGGTGCATGCGTTGACATAATAACTGCATTTTGTGCCGTGCCACGACGTGGACGCCGCGACACTGCGACGTTTCACGTTAACTTCGTGACGTGAAACGTCGCGGTGGTGACGTGGAAATGTGGAAGGGCCCTAAGTTTATTAAGTTTAAGATAAAAAAATAAAAATGTACGTATTGCTGAATTTTGTACAAATTTTTTATCATGTGAATCAAGTCGTTCTTCAATATTTAAAAAAACACCAATATTTATTAAAATCTAGCATTCATTGCTCGCGGCTTTGCCCGTGTAAAATTAGGTTTTAAACTTTCATCCCCTATTTTACCCCCTTAGGGCGTTGAATTTTAAAAAATCCTTCCTTCGTGGACCTTCCTTATTTTCAAAACAAACTTTTCCTCTTTATAATATTAGTATAGATTAAAGTATTGAAAAAATATATTTTTTGTGTTAATTTTAGGTAACTTTGCTATATCAGCAGTACTTGAATGTATATTAATAAATTAGACATTATATTATTTATCGTAAATCTTCAACAAGTTGCTAAGATATAATGTATGATGTAATTTATTAGCGAAATTATTCCTCTGGAGGAAGGTTACGTTTGAGGAAGGATGGCCTTCCTGTGTTTACCTCAAAGCCTTCATATCTCCACATATATCATGGCCATTGATAATTCAATCCTATGTCATATTAATCCAATAGATCTTAGAACGCCCTATGCTATATCAAGGACTTGCAATTACACTCCTATTGCTCTTTATAGTTCTGGACTTTATAGATCGTAATAATTAGACGTAGAATGCAATTCAAGTGAGAATAGGATGGACCTAGCGCCATATTGTTATAAATTATGACTATGATGATAATTAAGTTTATGTTTAGTCAACTTACTACTATCTGACGTTTTTATTTAAATTCGATGCAAGACTATTAATATTGATATGCAAGCTTTTTGCAAACCGCACATTTTAAGTGATATTTGACAGAAAAAAGTTAATGACATTCCTATTCTTATTTTAAACGCATTGTATATATCTATACTAATATAATAAAGAGGAAAAGTTTGTTTGCATTGAATAGGCTCCGAAACTACTGGACCGATTTTAATGATAGTACAGATATATATGGGACGACGGGGAAGAACATAGGCTACTTTTTATCGCGGCAAAATGTACGGTTACCGCGGGATTAACTTTTGCACGCACGAAGTCGCGAGCAACATCTAGTAGAAGAATAATAATTACATTTTTTTTTTTTTAATAATGCGTAGTAATTTGATTAGGTCAGATTATTATTAACACAAACACATTTTTTCTATCTAAGAGGAAAGAGACCTCTAATAATGGTCAAAGTAAAAAATCTATAATAATAATAATACCTATGGATGCTTTCATACCAAGTCAATCTGGTACCGTGGTAAGTCCTCGATGGCTTGTAATATATTATGTAAAACATTAGAAACGGAAATATATTATGTAATAGGTACTTTTTATAGTTTACTTATATTTAAGATTTTTATTATACAATACACATATTTATATGTCGCAGATGGCAGTACGGATCGTCAAGCCAGTATCGGCTTGGTTGTATTCGGAGCGTGCGTTGGCAACCCTGTGATGTTGACAAGTGACATGTGACAGCCATCAACTGTCAGGAATCATCTGTCAGAACTTGGTCAGAACCGAATAGAAGGGACACTTGGGCAAACGGAGATCTAGTCAGCTGCACGTGCCAACGTACCGCCATCCGACTTCACCGCGCCGCGTTCCGAAACTTATCTGTTTCCATCTGAGTTTGTGTTGCATTATTTTGGATTGACTATTATACGATTGTGATTACATCAAATCAGCTAGCACGTGTTTTTTTTTTTTTTTTTTTTATAAAACAAGGGGGCAAACGAGCAAACGGATCACCTGATGGAAAGCGATTACCGTCGCCCAGGGACACCCGCAACATCAGAGAAGTTGCAAGTGCGTTGCCGGCCTTTTAGGAGGGAATACGCTCCCTTCTTGAAGGTTTGCAGGTCGTAGTGGTCCGGAAATACTGCTGGCGACAGTTCATTCCAGAGCTTTACATTGCGCGGCAGAAAGCTTCGGGTAAAGCGCACGGTGGAGGACTGCCACTCATCAAGGTGATGAGGTGAGTGATGATGAGGTGTGAACCTGTATTTTCATTATTTGGCGATGGAAGACAACGAACACCCACACACCTACCACGTTATATATAATACACATCCATAACTCAGGAACACTAAAAACTTTCTGTTCCGTGGCGGGATTCGAACCGCAACCTCCGGCTTGAGCGCCCGATGCACAAACTACTGAGTCATACAGGTCATCAAATTGAATAAATTATTATTATGGACGAGTTCTGACCATAGGGAGACGTCTAGTAAAAGTAGTTATTCAACTAATATTATAAATGTGAAATTTTGTGAGAATGGATTGATGGATGAATGGATATTTGGTACTCTTCCATTCAAAAACTACTGAATGAATTTTGATGAAATTTGGTATGGTAGTAGTTTCCTGCTCTGGATTAAAACATACCTAGGCTACTTTTTTATTCCGAAAAAATACAGCATTTCCGCGGGATACTCGACAGTATATTTACGCGGGAAACAGCTAGTTCAAAGTAATTTAAGCCTTATAGTCCAAGAAAATAGGCTCTGAAATACGAATGTTGAGTTAAAACTTGAATTTTTGATATAAGTTACTTACAAGCTAGAGTATGATGACAGGAACTTTAAAAAATCGTACTCTAGCTTCTAGCTACCATATCTCAGTTAATTTCAATTTTAGGAAAATAGTCATGAGAACATTTTTATGTAAAATTTTACGCTCTACAACTTTTATTTGACGATTTTTTTTCTAGCGCTTGCCGTTTTCCCAAAATAAAAAAATTCCCCTTCTCGGGGGTAAATTTTAAACAAACTTACACAGTTCGTTTTTAAATTCTTCGAAGTAACTTATATCAAAAATTCAAGTTTTAACTAAAATTCGTATTTCAGAGCCTATTTTCTTGGACTATTATGATATATTTGATTGCAAAATGTAAAATATTGCCTAAATACACAAAATGTACATTATTATTACACACAAGCAATAACATACAATCTACATATTATGTATTCGTAATTATCATAATAAGTCTAGGAACCGCAGGCTTGTTTATATTTATTTAGGTTAATCCTGAGATTATTCCTATGGCTGAATATAGTGGTACCATGTTATGCTATGTTGTTTATCTGTATAAACAATAGCGAAGCTTTATTCCAACATAATTAATCAATGAATACTGTGTTTTACTGAGTTTTATCTGGTAAATAGTAAATACACACCATAATGCATACGAGTAGCTTCTAATTCGCTATTTTTGTCATTTGGGTATTTCGGCTGCCTAAAATCAAAACATAGTAACTCGTTCCAACAAAAATGTTCAGGAGAGCCAAATACGGGTGGGCCACTTTAAGTCGTTGGCCCGAAGAAACCGAAAATAGTAGCGATTGAGGTGTTTGACGGAAAGTTTTATTATATTGTTGATAATAGTTTGTAATACTCTTTATCGTGTTAGAGGATATGGTTACACTTGAATTGCTCACACTTTATTTTTATTTGTGAATTTACCCAAATATGACTATAAAAACAATATCAAAACTTTAGGTTATCAATTTGATTTTTAAGGTAAAATTAAAGAAAACGAATTCATATACCTACTACATATAGTTTATAACAGCAGCAGCTGATTTTGCTTAGATGTGACATTTTTTTAAAACATTCAGAAATAATTAGGTATCACAACTTAAAAAATCAAAATAATTATTAAGAGTAGTTTTGTAATTACCTAGATACATTTCAAAGTTTCAAATAGTTGGATTTTTTTACAATATTAGTGTAATAAATCTACTTAATTAGTTTACTCATATTAAATACAAAAAGATTTACTATTGTGTGTATGAACATAAACGCGCAATCTTTGGAGATATAAGAATTTTTGTTAATGACCTTAGCTGTTAAAAAGCGACTTCAAATAAATAAATAATTAAAAAGAAATGTGCATATTTTCGTAGCAAGTCACAAGCGAGTGACGTCACCTGTTTGTACGACTTTTGCATGGAACGTATTCATAAGACTTACAAAAGTGCTTCAAAAAATCCGCGGTTTTCTTAAAAAATATTGTTTGTAGTATACTACTATTTCTTATTTTTCAGAGCACTATTTCTTTATATAGTAAATAAATTATAGGAAAATACTTATAGACTTACTCTATTACCCTTATTAATAAAATTATTTACACCACGGATTAGCTAATCCAACATGGCTGTCTTTGTCAGATAGTTTAGAATAGTCACTTGATAGACAAAGACAGCAATGTTGGATTAGCTAATCCGTGGTGTAAATAATTTTATTAATAAGGGCGTATGTGTATTCCATCTTTGTTCTATGATTGTTCGATGCAAAAAAAATAGCTTAAATATTATAATGCTTATCTTAAAAACCAAGCACTACAATATTTTATGACCATAGTGCTAGTATAAGAAGATAACAAGACAGTTTTATAATAGTGGTAACTAAACAAATAACAAAAAAATCATAAAATAAAATACAATTTTAAAATGTAAATGAGTTTTGAAATAGGTATAGGTACAAAAATACACAGCGTTTAATTATGAAATAATATTATTTTTAACTACAAAATAAGTTTTTTACTATCGACGCTTCGTGATCAGGTACGTATGCGGACTCAAATACGTAGTTCAGCCGCGACTGCAGTCATTGCGGTCAGTATAGATTATACAGATATATATTGCGGTCACGCATCTGTGTGTTTAAATATTTTGATGCGTCTTAGTGCAAAAGAAAAATATTTAGAAACTGGTTGAGCAGGAAATTTGTAGATATTATGTTACATGCGACACATTGCCTCTCTGTTAGTGTGATAATACAAATCAAGGAATTTGTAAGTATTATATATGTTACCGGCCAAACCCGATTTCAGGATAAACTAGTTTTGCCTAGGCTAAACTGGTTCTTCCTATACGCGATAGGATTAACTAGTATATCCTAGTCCAAACTAATTTGTCCTAAGTCCGATAGGATAAATCAGTTTAGCCTAAGCCAAACTAGTTGATCCTGATATTAATACGCACACTCCAGGATAAACTAGTACGGCCTAGTCTAAACATTATGGTATATCTAGAAACTCTAAATAAATTGAATAAAATACTCCGTAATTGGAAAAAATAATAATTTTTATTAAAAAGATTATGATTCGTCGTTAAAAGCTATACAAACTAGCTATACAAGCTTGGTTATACAAACAATAACAAATAATGTTTTGAAATACAAGCAATAATCATATCTCAAGTATTTAAATTGTTTTTTATTTTTACATGATGTGCTTTGGTGGCACTTAGAATTGCAGAGTACCATTGCCTTCTTGCATTTGCATCTGTTTGTGGAACAGTTTGAAACAGTTTGAAACAGAAACCTTGGCCTGATCCAACAGAATGTTTCGTAGCTGCAGTCCTTAACGATATTCCTATAGTTATTTGTCCTAAAGTGTGCGTATTAATATCCGGATCAACTAGTTTGGCCTAGGCTAAACTGGTTTGTCCTATCGGGCTTAGGACAAATTAGTTTGGACTAGGATATACTAGTTAATCCTATCGCGTATAGGAAGAAACAGTTTAGCCTAGGCAAAACTAGTTTGTCCTAAAATCGGGTTTGGCCGGTAACATATACAACTGGAAAGAGCTCTCGGCATCAAATTTGTGCCGAGAGGGAGATACAATACAAACCACTACGTCTCTTTTTAACAAGGGTGACAACAATATTTTTAATTTGGGGACAAATTAGTTAAAATTTGGAAACATATGGTGATTTCATCTTTTTTAAAGAAGTCCAAGCACATGCTATCAAAAAGTAATATTTTGCTCCAAGGTATACCCTGGATCCAAAAATATAGAACAGAACTCCTGACTCAATATAGATACATGTTTGGGGATTTCGGCGTTGTTTAAAGAACTGCAGGCTGCAAGCATATGCCACCCTGTCAATTAGAGTAAACATCATCATCACCACCACTATCACACAATACATCATCACATTATGATGATATAAAAGGTACTTCTCATAGTATTTTACACTAACACGGAGATCTTTGAACATTACTCTGCTGTTTATGGACCTATTTGAAAAATTCTTTTGTTGTTGTAAAGGGTTTAATTCGAAATTGGTCCTTTAGTCACTACGGTGGAAACCGGATGATGCGATCCATGAGGAATCGAGGGAACTCCTCGAAATTTATATCGACACATATGTATAGTGATTTTGACTTTTACTGAAGTAACACAATCCAGCATATGCTCCTAAAAATAAGATGTTGAAACCAAGGTATACCTTGGTTTCAACATCTTATTTTTGGATCTAGGGTATACCCTAGATGTACTTACAGTAATCATCATCATCACCTTAACAACAATACCTAATAGAAGCTTGGCGCGTATTCAATTATACATTCGATCGTTTATTTTAGACGTTCTTAAGACGTATTAATAACAACTTAACAAAATATATAACTAAAACGAGTGAAATTATTATTTTTAAACAAAAAATTAAACCGACTTCCAAAGTAAAAATACACAAAAAAGTAACTTGTTTTCTAAATAATTTCCCTTTTAAATTTGGCTATTTCTCTACTTAATCTTCTTAATATGAACTTTAAGCCACCACCACGGTACCGGCAAATATGAATGTGAGTTCTATAAAATATTGTCGAATATCGTTTGGGCTGGTATCGACTTCAAAATTAAGAAGATTAAGTAGAGAAATAGCCAAATTTAAAAGGTGAATTATTTAGAAAATAAGTTTTATTTCATACTTTTTTGTGTATTTTTACTTAAGAAGTCGGTTTAATTTTTTGTTTAAAAATAATAATATGTCATAAATGATAATACAAGTTGCTGAAACTTATATTTTAGAGTGACTTTTAATTAGTGTAAAACACTTTACCACGTGATTATGCTCATGATAACAAACATATTAGGTACCCAAATAAACTTTTTAGAGCATTTATTATAAGTGAAAATTCCTTTAGCGGCACTATGCACTTTTCTTGGGATGGGTAAAAACTGTTAAACTCTAGCAGGACACGTGAATCTGATCGAAAAGTCATAAGATGCAACTTGCAATTGTTTTCTGTCTTGGTTTACGCGAGCATGAAACTATTTTAGTTCGTATTTACTTTTAACCCCAACTATTGACCTTTGGCCTTGACCTTGACCGCCAATCATCCCCATCACATTTACCCTTACATTGGCCTTTACCTCCAATTGTCACCCCACGAAAATTGTCTCCAGTTAAATGGCCCCACTTTTGAGATTTTTGAGGCCGTTTTGAAATTTGACGTATGGTGAAAACACGATAGAGAAAAGAAGTGTCTCCAGTTAAATGGCCCCACTTTTGAGATTTTTGGGGCCATTTTGAAATTTGACGTATGGTGAAAACACTATGAAGAAAAAAGTGTCTCCAGTTAAATGGCCCCACTTTTGAAAATTTTGGAGCCACTTTGAAATTTGACGTATAGTGAAAACACTAAGGAGAAAAGTGTCTAGTTAAATGGCTCCACTTTTGAAATTTTTCACTTCTACCGGCACTCCCGGAGTGCAACCCGTTGTTTTATATTATTATTTAATTCGCTACCTAATGTTAAGTTGAGGTGGATTAAATAAAAAGTTCCTTTGGAAAAGTTTGTAATCATGAGCACTACCACGTGGTAAAGTATATTTTGCAGTAATTAAAAGTTTGACGACCTCTTTGGCTTAGTGGTTGACCATGTTGGTGATCAAGCCGGTCGCTGGTTCGAATCCCGCCATTTCTTCTTTTAAAACTTTTACTATCAACTTATAACGTAATTACACAATTTATATTATGTTAAAAAAGCTTGTCGAGAATCAAATAAATTGTCTCATAAATCTATCAGATCAAGTTACTTGATTTACTTCTTTGATTTGTTTGATTCTCGACAAGCTTTTATATCATATAAATTATGTAATTACGTTATAAGTTGATAGTAAAGGTTTTAAAGGAAAAATATTTTATTCTTTTTAGCGCATTCAAATAAAAGCTTGTTTTTTAAAAAAGCTTTTTTTTACTTTTAATTTATTTTTACTTTTTAGTTATCGCTAGATAGGTTTCTCAGTCTGTTCACCTCATTTAACGCATCATTGTTGCAAGGTCGTTTGCCGGTTAATTTAGTACTGTCTAGCTCTTCAATAAGGAGACCTCCTAGAGATTTTACTCTACTCAGTAAGGACCTCATAAAACCCCAACACACCATACTTTCATTTGACACCCATATTGTACGAGTGCATTAAAAATAACTTGTCGGCCATCTTGGGCGTTCTGCCATGTTGGATTTTCGAGTTATTCTCAGCAAGCCCTTTCATTTGATACCCATATTGTAGGATTGCATTCAAATTGACTGTCGGCCATCTTGGATGTTCTGTCATGTTGGATTTTTGGGTTTTTCTCAGCAATCTCTTTCATTTGATACCCATATTATAGGAGTGCATTAAAAATAACTTGTCGGCCATCTTCAATGTTCCATCATGTTGGATTATCGAGTTATTCTCAGCAAGCCCTTTCATTTGATACCCATATTGTAGGATTACATTAAAATTGACTGTCGGCCATCTTGGACGTTCCGTCATGTTGTATTTTCGAGTTTTTCTCAGCAATCCCTTTCGTTTGATACCCATACTGTAGGAGTGCATTAAAAATAACTTGCCGGCCATCTTGGATGTTCCATCATGTTGGATTTTCAAGTTATTCTCAGCAAGCCCTTTCATTTGATACCCATATTGTAGGAGTGCATTAAAATTGACTGTCGGCCATCTTGGACGTTCCGTCATGTTGGATTTTCGAGTTATTCTCAGCAAACCCTTTCATTTGATACCCATATTGTAGGAGTGCATTAAAAATGACTTGGCGGCCATCTTGGATGTTCCGCCATGTTGGATTTTCGAGTTATTCACAGCAAGCCCTTTCATTTGATTGCATATTCACGCCAACCAAGATACTCGTCAAGACGAATCATACGAGCCCAAATTAGATGGAACCCCATCGTCGTTTAATTACAGAGTTCCTATGGCCATATTCTAGCTCCCTGGTTACCATATAGTATCAAAGTACTCATCAAGACGAATTAAACGAGCCGAAACTCGATGGGGTTGCGTCGTTAAATTACGGAGTTCCTATGGCCACCTTCCAGCTCCATCATCAGATCCTGGTTACCATATAGTATCAAAGTACTCGTCAACATGAATTAAACGAGCCCAAACTCGAACCCAAATTCGATGGGACTATGTGGTTTTATTTCGGAATTCCTGTGGCCACCTTCCAGCTCCATCATCAGATCAGCTCCACGTCATCATAATATTGCATTGTCATACGGTTTACATATTCGTGCAAAATTTCAACTCAATCGAAAACCGGAAAGTGGATCAAATTTAACTTGCAAGAATCCATTACAGACCGACAACGGAAATATTATTATTATATTATAAGTCATCATATACAGATAAACCTACCTACTAATATTATAACTCTGTCTGTCTGATGTCGCCCGCCCGTCCGCGAGGTTCTCACTTAACTATGCGCACATAATAAGCATTCAGGGATTTAGAATTTTTCTACCAGTGAAAGAATTTTTCAAATCTGTTAGGTTCCAGAAATTATCAATAACATACAAACATACAATGGTTTCCTCTTCACAATATCATGAAGGTAGGTAAAATAATATAAATGTCCTATATTCCCTATTAAATCATATTGTCACCCGAACATCTAGAATGTTCCAAGGGAAATACACGGCGTTTTGTGTTGCAACTATTCTATTTTCATTTCTTCCATTTTACTCTACCAAAATGCAAATAATCAAAAAATAAATAACAAATTTCTAATTATCGGTTAGTAGGTAGGTTCTAAATAACTAGTGATTTTTATTTTACATTTCTCTCTCAGATTATGAATAACATAATATTTAACCGAGTTTATTAGTATTTCTTGCTTATACACCATATCGCACATAAAATCTACCAAACCTGAAATTTAAGGAAAGATATAAACTGGCTACACTAGGTTCCATGTTAGAACGAGACACAGGGATAACTTATAGCTATCTCACCGGGACCGGTTTTTTTATTGCGCACGTGATAAGCTTTAAGTCTGAGTAGTAAAGATCATTTTTGATTGAATTAAAAGAAAATAAAGTTTGAAGTACTCTTTCCTGTTTTATAATATAATACTTACAAATTCCTTGATACAAATATATAAAGTGTATAGAGTAAGGAAGTGTATAGAGTGCCGCAAGCGGCTTTCTAACGCAATCGGTTTGGGACGCCGTTTAGTCAGCCGAAAAGTGTATGTGTCACCGTAAAATGTAAAAACCGTAAGAATGTAATATAACTAGAGAGATTATAATATGTCCACATGAAATGACTTGGGTTCTTTATAGTTACTACCGAATTCTAAAAGTGGGTTAGGTTAAGTTTGAAAAATTTTATTGCATCCAAAACGTCTTTAAATATGAAATAAACAGAAGGCAATAAATCATTATGTTTCATAGATCAACTTCAAATTATTAGAGTTCCTCGTAGTTACTACGGAATTCCAAAAGTGGGTTAGGTTAAGTTAGAACATTTTTATTACATTCAAAACGTCTTTAAATATGAAAAAACAGAAGGCGATAAATCATTATGTTTCATAGATCAACTTGAAACAATAAGGTTTCCTTCTAGTTACCACGGAATTCTAAAAATGGGTTAGGTTGAGTTAGAATATTTTTATTACATTCAAAAAGTTTTAAAATATGAAAAAACAGAAGGCGATAAATCATTATGTTTCATAGACCAACTTAAAACAATAAGGGTTCCTTCTAGTTACTACGGAATTCTAAAAATGGGTTAGGTTAAGTTAGAACATTTTTGTTACATTAAAAATGTCTTTAAATATGAAAAAACAGAAGGCGATAAATCATTATGTTTCATAGATCAACTTGGAACTTGGTTACTACGGAATTCTAAAAATGTGTTAGATTAGGTTAGAACATTTTATATTATTTTATTCGGCATAACCCATTAATGGATCTAGTAGTTAAAGGTCCTACGCTTATGACCCCATGTTGTATGCCGAAGGTTAAATAAAGTTTTTTAATTTTATCATTGTTTTTGTCAGAATATGCCCTTATCAGAAAACCGAACCGAATGAAGGTAGATTTCTGTAAAAAGCTAAAGGGCTTGTAGAAACGACACTCATGTTGCGATAACATTCTGTATGGCTGTATAAAATATTGGGCTAGTAAGCCGCAAGCTTACGGCACTGTAACCGATTGCACTATTGTGTGATGATAGTGATGTTACCACTTATGGCTATTCAAAATTATGTACTAGTATGCCGTAAGCTTACGCCAACCTAACCAATTGTATTACGTTACCGATTGCGGCACTCTATACACTTCCATATAATAAAATGTTGTTAATTGTACTGTAGTTTTTTGGTGGAAAATCATATTTCACAGTAATATTAAACAGAACATTAATATAACTCATTTAATTGGAAAATGTGCAAGAGGTTCTGTGTATTATTGCTGCAACTATACAAAGGTTAAGGTAATAAGCATCGTATGTCAAAAACCACAAAAACTGAATCACTTGGGGGGTACAATGTTATTCAAAGCTTTTTATTAAGATTTGAGTGATGTAAATAAAAATATCGTTAGGAACGTCTCTCAAACGTAAGCTCGTTTGTACCGACTAAGTGTTTTTGTCATAACTCATAGCGGTGAATATGTATGAACGAAAATGAACCATTTTTTGGTGTTTTTTCCGCGAGGGCTCTTTTTAAATACGGTCTAATTTTATTATTCATATTATGCATATACAATATACACTCAAAAGGAGACTCAAAAATGATGTGTTTCGTGTCCGGACCCGAACCTGTTTAGATTTTAAATCGTTTTTTTTAACAAAACAACAATTATAGTACACCAATTGAAAGAACTTATAATAATTTTTAGAAATGCAATGGGAGTTTTACCGGGATGTCAATGTGCGACGTTGTGGTTTATGTATTTCTTACAAAATTTGTATTAATTCGGTTCTTTAAGTGTAATATTGGTAGAATATTAACCATTAGATATTCGATGACGTGCACAAATGTGGGCAAGTGGTACATCTTCAAAAAGCGTGCTATTTTGTGTTTCCGCCAAAACTCTCTAGGAACTTTTAGTAAAGCATCTACCACTTTACTGAATCGACTGATTTGACTCATTGATTGCACTCACTATTTATTTGGACTTTGACTAGACTTATCACTTAGGACTTGATGATTTAGAAATACGGTGTTGAAAACTTTAACGAAAATTCTATTTACCGCCTTTTAACTTGACACTGGCAAATAGTTTTAAGCCGAACGCCATAATATAAATGAAAAAAAAGAAGAAATTTAGGAATATAGAAATAATGTTTCTGTTTACAAAAATACTAAATTGGATCTGAACACCGCATAACACAGTATTCACCATCAAAGGTTTTCATACACATTTGTTGACACGCAATTTGTTTTCCAATTCGCGTCGATTACGAGAGTTTTCGCTACATTAATTTTAATTTCTCCACCCCAATAAATTAATGTAGCCTATGTGACGCGCACACGAAATCGCCTCGCGATTGAAATCGGTATTTGATTTATAGAGGAAGTCGCTACGATTTGCCCGCAGCCAATAAAATTTTATGGCACATGCAAATTTTCCCATTAAGTACGATCAAAGCTTATTCACACTATTTCAACTAGTGTTCTACAGCTTTTATTTATGGGCATAGGATGAAATATAAAAAATTGAATTTGTATTTTAAGATCGTAATAAACTAACATTTTTGCTTAACTGAAAGAGTTACTCTTATAATATAATGTATTAGAATAATATAATTCTTCTCGGAAAGTGCAAGTGTTTCCATTAAATTTTGTGTGCAGAGAGTTTTGGGGGAGAAAAAAAATCTAGCTATGTCTTATCCCTGAAAAACTGCATGTTTTTTTCTTTCATTGCGTAATAAGACAAGAGTGATTTTAATTACTTAATATCAAATCTTGATTGGCGGCTTGGTTAATGTTGACCTTATTTGTGTTGATGGCAAATTGGTGTCTCGGGTTCAAATCCCCGCTAGACAAATATTTTTGTGTTTCTTTTTATAAGTAGGTACATTTTTATTTATTTTTAACTCCGAGCAAAACTCAGTCTCTTAGGTACTGATAATTTATACATACAATATTTTGATCAATGATACAAATACTTAGATCGGGAATTGTTTTTGGGGCACAGGTAAAGGTGCCCTTCGGGGCGGTAACACGGCCTCACAAAAACCCGGCGTGAAATAACCTGTGTGTAGTTTGGGTTAGGATAGGTTAGAACTTTTTTATCACGTTAAAAATGTCTTCGGTGCGGTAATTTTTTTTTTTTTTTTTTTTGGTTTCCGCCACTTTAATATTGCATAACAGACTGTTTTATAATGTAAATATGCAATAAAAAAAAATTGCAGTCGTTTCAAGGTGGAGCCCCACTTGTAAATAATTACCGAAACAATTCCTATTAAGGTGAATATATAGGGGATGTTGATAACACTCGACTGTTACTCTTGTGGGAATATGGTGGCAAGTCCCAAAGAGAGATCTCTGATCAAGCAAAATGGTATGATCGGTCAAGCCGAAGCCCACTACTAAGCATTTTAAATGTTGTATAATATGTAGCGCTGAACTTTGAATACTTCGATAGCGCGATTCAGGATCGTGGCGCTAATTGGTCCACCACACTCTGATCATTATTATTTTTTTTTTTTGAATTTTTACTTTTTCTATATTTTTTCTTTATTGTATGTAGCTAATAGCCTGACAGCAAATTAAAAATTTCTAAGTCTGCTAGAATTAGTTATGCTTTGAATTATGCTTATTATATTATATAACTAGCGACCCGCCCCGGCTTCGCACGGGTACAATACTGATACTAATACTACAGAATGTCGCCCACTTCGCAACGGGCCGTGCAGCAGAAATCGTAATATTTTAATTTCGCCATAACTTCAAAACCAAACGTCCGATTTTAATCATTCAAAGGCCAAATATTATCTACATAAACTTTACTTAGTGATGAAATAATTTATTTTGATAAGGATTAATAGCATGAGTCAAATAAACGCGTTTAAATGTAGTCCAAAAAATATTCAAGATTTCTAAATAAAAAAATGGTTGTTGTGCCTCACTCGACATAGATAGGTATAGTGTGTCGCGGACTTTTTTGTAGATATTTATAAGATCTACAATTAATTAGAACATTATATGGTTCTATCTTTTATAGTTTAGGCAGCGTACGCAAAATAAGTAACTTTTCTGGTTGATTTTTTACACCTTGTATCCGAAAAACCCAAATATCTTACGGATCCCTATTTTTTTACAAAATAAAATTTAGCCTATGTTACTCGTGGATAATGTAGCTTTCGAATGGTGAAAGAATTTTTGAAATCGGTCCAGTACTTTTTGAGCCTATTCATTACAAACAAACAAACAAACAAACATACAAACAAAGTTTTCCTCTTTATAATATTAGTGTAGACTAGAATTAGTTATGCTTTGAATTATGCTTATTATATTATATAACTAGCGACCCGCCCCGGCTTCGCACGGGTACAATACTGATACTAATACTACAGAATGTCGCCCACTTCGCAACGGGCCGTGCAGCAGAAATCGTAATATTTTAATTTCGCCATAACTTCAAAACCAAACGTCCGATTTTAATCATTCAAAGGCCAAATATTATCTACATAAACTTTACTTAGTGATGAAATAATTTATTTTGATAAGGATTAATAGCATGAGTCAAATAAACGCGTTTAAATGTAGTCCAAAAAATATTCAAGATTTCTAAATAAAAAAATGGTTGTTGTGCCTCACTCGACATAGATAGGTATAGTGTGTCGGGGACTTTTTTGTAGATATTTATAAGATCTACAATTAATTAGAACATTATATGGTTCTATCTTTTATAGTTTAGGCAGCGTACGCAAAATAAGTAACTTTTCTGGTTGATTTTTTACACCTTGTATCCGAAAAACCCAAATATCTTACGGAACCCTATTTTTTTACAAAATAAAATTTAGCCTATGTTACTCGTGGATAATGTAGCTTTCGAATGGTGAAAGAATTTTTGAAATCGGTCCAGTACTTTTTGAGCCTATTCATTACAAACAAACAAACAAACAAACAAACAAACAAACAAACAAACATACAAACAAAGTTTTCCTCTTTACAATATTAGTATAGATATACCTCCATCTATCAAAATCGCGTTTTTTCCGCTTAACATTTCCTAAACTATGCACTCGATTTTTATGAAATTTAAAACAATAGCTTGTGCCGTATGAATTCGCTGCGAAAAAAAAAATTCAGACCGCTAGCTTTGTTACAAACGAAAATATGGGGCACGAAAAAGCCGCGAAATGATTCGAGAAAAGATAGTTACGGCCGCTTTGGCATTAGCGCTACCGCGCTATGAGAAAATAATGTCGGTCTTATACTACATAATGTTAGTTACGCTTACATTTTCCTATACAAATTGCTTAACCAAATGTTTGTCTTACAATTAGTTAATTAAGTTTCATAGGCATAATTGGTTGGTATCAGATTTTGTTCATTATTTACTTCCCTCCCTAAATTTACATTATTACCTGTTATACATAGCTATACTATCTATAGGTACTAACAATATAATGAGGAAAGATTTGTTTGTTAAATTTGTTTGTTTGCATTAAATAATTATGTGCTCTGAAACTACAGGACCGATGTTGATGAAATTTGACATAGAATATTGCCTGTAACTTCGCCCGAGCAGAAATAGGTATAGCATTCAAGAACCGTACATATTAAAAATATCTTACGTCCTTCGTACCTTTCATTAAAATCCGTACAGTGGTATAGGCGTGATGACGTAATACACAAGAACGTTACTTCCGCTTTTTTATATTAGTAACGTTATTTTAGTTATATTCGATATTTTAGGTACTTGCGAAATGTTAAATATAACCTAACCAAGAGCATGTCAGGACATGTCTAAGGAGGGTTCCGTAACTATAAACGCGTAATATGCTTTTTTTTAATTACTCCAAAAGTTACTGTCCGATTTGGTTCATAATAGTTTTCCTAAAGAGTTTTTAGCATGATCTATCAGCATGGAAATTTGCGAGTTTCTATCTCCTTTAGTTTAAAAATGCTAGGGGGGAGACCAACTTACAAACTACTTTGGAGGCCGATTACTCGAAAATGGTCAACTTTATAAAAAAGTAACGTATGAAACCTTGCCTTTATTTTAAAAGACCTATTCTACGATACCCCACACGATGGGGTAGAGTGAAAAAATATTTTTCATCCCCACTTCACATGTATGGAGAGCCACCCTTAAAATATAAAATTTTTATTTTTTTATGATCCCGAAATCGTGATCTATTTACAATCTATAACTGCACCAAATTTCATCAATTTATATTCATAATTACAGGAGCTAGAGGCGCGGACAGACAGACAGACAGACAGACAGACAGACGGACAGAGCGAAACTATAAGGGTTCCTTAAGTATTACGGAACCCTAATAACACAAAAGTATTTCACATCTATGGGTAAAATAAAAAAAAACGGCCAAGTGCTAGTCGGACTCGCGCATGACTGGTTGCATATCATTATCTATAAAATCGGCAAAAAAATCTCGTTTCAAGTAGAAAAGGAGCCTCCTTATATTATTATATTAATTTTATTGTTTTATTGCTATATGTTGTTGTAGCGGCAACAGAATTTATACATTATCTGTGAAAATTTCAACTGTCTAACTATCACGGTTCATGAGATAGAGCCTGGTGACAGACGGACAGATAGACAGACGGGCAGCGGAGTCTTAGTAATAGGGTCCCGTTTTACCCTCTGGGTACAGGTGTGGGAATGCATGTTAACCTTTATTTTAAAAATAGCACACCTATTTCCCACATATTAACCTACAATAATTGTAGGTTAATATGTGGGTTTATATTAATTTTATCGGTTAATATTATAATATAACATTATTACGGACCGGGATGGAGGTAGGCAAAGACCGTACTAGACCGACATTTTTTCATTAACACTTCACCCAAGTCCTATGTAAGTGGTGCACGCAAACACATTCCCGTTTCCCTGATTATGAATACACCGCACTAAGAGCATTTAGTGTGGTCATGGTATTGCAAGAAACTCTTACATTAATGGTGTTACGACTTTCGCCCCGTTTATAAGTGCGGGGGTAGTATGGAAATAGTTTTGATGTTTGTATAAAGCCGCGTATACACAGGATAATTATAGGCGTTTTATACCCAGAAAATTGCACTCGTGTTTGTTTACCGAAGCGATGTTTAAAGGACGCTGAAGGAAAATATAGTGGATGTTGCGTGTCTAAAGACGACTTAAGCGGTGCGTGCACTTGCAATAAAACTATGAATGAATGAATGAATATTCTTTATTGTGTTCAAACTTAAATCAATAAATAAATAAATAAATAAAATAGCCTTTATTCAGATCATAAACTGTTTTACATACATATTATTAAAGAATAAAAATTAACAATATACTTTAACACTAACTTACACTACGAGTATTCAAACTAAAATCTGTTGCTTTGTTAACTTCCCTAGATCTGTTTGCCAGTCGGCAAAGGCCTCCTCCAACCTTTTCCATTCACTTCTTTCTAGTGCCACTCTGTTCCACGTTACACCTGCTACTTGCCTGATATCGTCATCCCATCTTTTCTGCGGTCTACCTCTCTTCCTCTTGCCTTCTCGTGGATACCACTCTGACACTCTTTTACTCCATTTGTCCTTTCCTCTTATCATGTGCCCAGCCCATCTCCATTTAAGTCTTTTTATTTTTATTGTTACATCTGTAGTTTTTGTTTTTTTCTAATCAGAATGTTTTTCATTCTGTCCGACTTTTTGATGTTTAACATACTCCTTTCCATGGCGTATTGGCAGGTTGCTAATTTATTTAGTGTTTCCTGGTTTAAAGCCGATGATTGACAGCCATATGTAAGGACAGGTAGTATGCTGTTGTTAAACAGTTTGCTTTTTATATTTATATGAAGTTTTTTATCCTTCATAGCCTCTCTTAAGCTCCAGTACGCTTTCCAACCATTTGTGATTCTTCTGTCTACTTCCTTTCGTATAGCCTGATTTTGGGTTACAAGTTGTCCCAGGTAAATGTACTCATCAGTATACTCAATTTCAGTGTTCCCTAATTCTATTTTGTATTTGTTTCCATTTGTCATAACTCTAGTTTTCTCTGAATTCAATGTTAACCCTACTCTCTCACTTTCTGCTGCAAGTTCCTTAATCATTTTAATAAGATCATCTGATGTTTTAGATTTGCTAAAAGTACTATATCATCGGCGAACCTTAAATGCGACAGCAGCCTGTCTATTCTCTAAGAACATTTTCAAATATCTCGACAGCTGAATCCGCGGCAAATGCCAAATATCATATAAAAATTTGACATTCACCGCGGATTCAGCTTTCGAGATTTGAAAATGTTCTTACAGAATAGATAGGCAGTACGCTGTTAACATTAATCCCAAGATGATCCCAATTTAGTCTTCTGAAGATGGATTCTAATCCTGCAGTGAAAAGTTTCGGGGATAGGGGATCTCCTTGTCTGACGCCATTTTTTGCTCTAAAAGGATCGCCTTTCTTGTCTAATTGTATTTTTGCTGTGCTGTGACTGTAAATGTTTTTTATTAATCGAATGTATTTTTGCTCAATTCCTTGTTCGAGTAGTGCCTCCCATATGTATTCGTGAATTAATGAATCAAAAGCTTTGCTGTAATCGATAAATGCAATATAGTATGTCAACTGGTATTCACTAGATTTCTCTAAGACTTGACGTACAACATGGATGTGATCGACTGTCGAGTAGTTTTTGCGAAAGCCTGCTTGCTCGATTGGTTGGTGTTTGTCAAGGGTGTCTTCAATCCGTCTTAAGATTATCTTAGCAAAAATCTTATACACATTTGATGTCGTATTTGTCCCCTTTTTTATAGAGTAAAATTATGTTAGACTCTGTCCATTGTTGGGGAATGGTTTCGGTGTTTATGATATCGTTGAACATATCAGTGAGGACAGGTATCAGTACTGCTTTGCTTTGTCTCAGAATTTCGTTTCTAATGCCATCTGGCCCAGGTGCTTTCTCTTGCTTTTAGGTGTCAATAGCTTTTCGGACTTCAGACTGGATGATACTAGGGATATTTGAGTTATCCGTCAGTTTTATTTCGCCTTGTCTAGTATTATTTCAATAGAGTTTCCTGTAGTAAGATGTGGCTAACTCTATTATGTCTGTTCTGCGTTGATTCAGTTTTCCTCGATCATTTTTCATTTTTACAATCCAGTTCTTTGTATTTGTCAATTCCTTCAAAGTTTTTTTTAATCCCACCAGTTTTGGCTATATATTTTTCTATCGTTTCCATTCTCCGCTGTTGTCTGTCCTTTCTTAAATTTTCTTTAATTTCTTTGCTGATTTTAGCTATCTGTAGTCTTCTATTTTGAGTGTTTTTGCGCTCAAAAGTTTCCTTCTTTCTTCCATTAGTTTTGAGGTGGTTGTTGATAGAATATTTTCTTTCGTGACAATTTTGGAGTTGGTTATGAGTTTTGTCTAGCGAAATTCGTAATTTTTTCTCCATTCCTGCTTCTGGGTTTGTTGCTATACGAGAATGGTCCTAGTATTCCATTTTCTCCCGGGCGCCTCGCTCCGATTTGTCCATTGTAGTCTCCCAATACTATAAGATTTCTGTAAGTGTGTTTCTGAATCGCTTCATTTAAATCTTGGTAGAAGGTATTTATTGTTTCTAGATTTGACTTTTCAGTGGGTGAGTAAACTTGTACAATAGACCACAGGTCCTTATATCCCGGAAGTTTCAGGTTCATAATCGCAATTCGCTCAGATATGCCTATAAATTCTTCTATATATTTTGTAATATGTTTTTTAATTATAAATCCTACCCCATGGTGACCTTGTGTCTCCCCTTTATAATACAGTAAGTAGTCAGGGTACATAGTAATATTTTCACCCATCCTTCTCACTTCACTCAGACCAACAATGTCCCATTTAATCTGTTTTAGTGCTTGTGATATTTCCGTTAGATTTTATTCGTTTTTCAGGGTGAGTGCCGCGATGTATAGGACTGATTTTTGGCGATCGTTACCTTTCGTTGGAGGGTTGTGGTCTCTTTCTCCCACGAGGACCAGTCGGCTTGGGGGAGGGTGTGGTGTTACTTCTCCGTTTTTAATAATATTTTGTTGTTGGCTCCGATCGCCGGTGTCTGGTTGCTATTGTTCTTTTGGTGCTGGGTTTCCGGAATAAGATTGGGATTGGCCTCTCAATAAATCGAAAGCATTTATTCTTTTGTTTGAGGTTAGCTGTAAGGTCTGCTGTTTTTTTGGTTGAGAATTCATTTGTGGGAGATGTCTCTCTTTTCCTTTTATCCTTGTTATTAGTATCAGCCTTGATAATTAATTGGTCGTTCCTAATAAAAGCAAAATTCCCTTTCTTTCTTTCCTCTATGAGCTGCGTTTGTAGGGCCTTTCTCTTTTCTAGGGTTTCTTTTGAATAGTCTTCGTTTAAGTATAGTTCCTTTAGACTCTTCTTCTTCCGCATGATTTCATTTTTTTCAGACCACTAACCAAACCAAGAAGCGTAGGCCGTGGTTTCTCATTTTTACTTGGTTTCCCAATGCGGTGAATTCTATTTACTTCCCAGTCCTCTATTTTTATCTCTAATTGTTGTGAAAAGCATTTATTCATATTTGTAAGTAGTTCCTCCTCCTCCTTCCTCCTCCTGTAGCCCATGAATTATTATGTTGTTAGCTCTTTTCAGTTTTTCCAGGTAGTCAATTTTCTTTTCTAAGCTTTCAACTTTAGATTGCAATTTTTTATTTTCTTCTAAAACCGGTTTTAGTTTTTCGTCGATCTTAGCCATAATTGTGTTAGTCAGCTCTAAAGTTTGCTTTTGCATTTCCTTTTTCACATTTTCGAACAAAAGTTGAAACTGGTCTTCCATAATTTACGTTTTCAAACTTACATACAATAAATAAACTTAAAATTACAAATAGCTTAACTTAGTACAAACACAAAGGGCGGCTTTATTGCTATGCAGCAATTTCTTCCAAGCAACCCACAAGCAGGAAACTATTTAAATTGTTTCCTGCTACACAGACAAACAAAATGGGCAATGTGCAAAATCAGTTTTGTATTAACATACACAGGAAACCCCACGAGTATAACTAATATTAAACAAATCTAAAAGATAGATATAGAACTATCTCCTTCCTCCACGTTTTGCATCCCGATTATCGGCTAAGGGCACGCGAAATAGAGTCAAGTTTTTCGTAAAACATGTATAGGAAGATATGCTTAGTGGAAAAGATAATTTTTATTTGCGTGCACTTAATGAATAAAGAGACAATTTTAATGCCAGTGCGCGCATGGGCTCATTATATACAATATTTAAGTACGTAATATACAATTATACACACAATACTACAGTGTACAACCTCCCCTCCTCAAATTTGATTATTGTGAGGTGGTAGTGAGTAGTAAGTAGGTAGTGAGTTGTGAGTGTTCATCATCATCATGACCTGACATCAACATGATGATTATGTTGAAAAATAATAAAGTAAACGTTTTTGTAGCACTTTTTACAATATTAACAACTGAAAATATGTGTAACATAAAAAATCTAGTTTGCAATAGTGTGTGTAACTATGGTAAAAGTACTAAGCAGTTTTTAGGTTTCCGTAGTAAAAGAAACCCGCTCGCTCTGTCCGTCCGTCTGTCTGTCCGACCTTCTTACTTCTGTAACAAAAAACTAAGCATGAAATTTGATTTAGTTCCGCGTATCGTGTGGGGTATCGTCGAATATTCATTTCCAAGCGAGGTTTAATTTTCGAACATTTTCGAGTAATAAGCTTCCAAAGTGTTTCACAAATTGCTCCAGGCTCTTAAACTATAAGAGATACAATTATAAACTTATAACATTACATGCTAAATACCTACTCTTTAGGAATATTAACTTAAGTTAAATCGGACAACAACTTTTGTAGGTATTTAAAAAAAATAACTACGCGTTGATTAGTGCAAAAGATACGCTCTTGGTTTGGTTACTTCTGTTCACACGTGTATTTATGCACGCACCTGCATAAAAAATCTAGTCGTAAGTATCATGTGTATCGCACCCTTTACACTTTATACGCCAGTAATTATTCTGCAGTAACGCTTAACAAGAGTAATGTTTAAATTTCTCTGGCTTTTCTCATGCCCATATTTTAATCTGATGGTCAAAGTTTGGTGATATTAAGTTTAGTGTAGTTACTATGTAGTAGTGTAGTAGTTTTTAGTCAACGTTTGATATGCCAGCGTAGCAACTCAATATGGGTCGTTCATTTCGACACTTTCAAGGGAATGAAAATTCATAGGATACTTTCTGTTAGCCAATAACTATGAAATTTGGCAAGTAACGTCGTTGTCTATACCAATATAATAAAGAGGAAAAGTTTGTTTGTTTGCATCGAATAGGCTCCGAAACTACTGGACTGATTTTGATGTAATTTGGCAAAGATGTAGAGTAGACCACGGGGAAGGACTTATGCTATTTTTTTATCGAGGAAAAATATATATTTTATGCGAAATTAACTTTTGCGCGCACGAAGTCGCAGGCAACATCTAGTATACTATAAAATCAAGAAAAAAAAAACAGAAAATTGCACATTAGTAATTAAATCATAGAAGAGGGTCTAAAGTCTTAGAGAGGTCCATATTTCAAGGTGACGGTACTAGTTCAAATGGGCTATCATGAGAGCATTTCGAAACAGGGCCTCTAGTCAAGATGCATTCGATAATTCCCACGGCGAATTTCGAAATCAGAAATGTATGGGATTTAATTATAAGTCATCGTTATGTGACATGTCGCGTGCGTTGCGTTATGTCAAATCCCATACATTTTGTTTTCGAACTTCGCCTTCGTAATTATCGTATGCATCTTGACTAGAGGCCCAGATATTATATTTTAATTATTTTCTACGATGCATAATCTTTTAAAATAAAAATTAAAAAAATACAAAAATAATGGTTTGATCGTCGTCCATTTTCAGTTTCGACAAAAACTGCGAAACTCGATTCTTGAACTATTTACGATTCCTACTTTATACGGAACCCTCGGTGGGCGAGTCCGACTCGCTCTAGTCCGGTTTATTTGTTTTTATTACGACTACATAGCGCTACGACTAATCGTCTTACTTAAATTACTACAAAAAAATCGAACAAGAGCGAGTCCGACCATCGTCCCCACCCAGTGTTCCGTACAAAGTACTCGCCCCCTTACTAATAAACGCTGTATAAGCTTTGAATAGTTATACAGTGTTTTGTTCACATCACACAAGTGACATTTTAAATTCAAACGAAGAAGACAAAACACTGTGTAACTATTCAAAGCTTATACAGCATTTATTAGTAAGGGGGTAAATGTTTTAATACACAATAAAATAGTTTTGCTTCAGAAAATAAATAAAGAAAGAATGAAAAGTACAGATAACCGCGTATCTACAACAGAACCTTGTGCTCTGAATAATTCAAGGCTGTTGTTGTCCTTGTCATGAGTCTTCAATGGCTTACCTGGTACCGCGCGCACGACTATCATATCTGCAAAGAAAACATTTTGTAAATACCCACTCGAAAATCAAGGTCTTTACTTGAAATATAATGGTTGGTGTTCATCATTCTATGACGTTTTTTGGTATTATGGTATCAATTATAGACTTACTGCAGAAGCTAGGCAGTTCTAGTACAAAATCACATTAACAAGATAGAAAGAAAACACAATTTATTACTAATATATCAGCTAGCAAATTATTTTTTATCACATTTTTCAAAGTAAACAAATACTGGCAATTATTTTTGTTTACTTTCATGTTACAAACATAACTAATGATTAATGAATTACACAAATACTTAATAAGTCGAAAGGTTAATAATAATATCACTCCAACGTCAAATTTATAATTAAATATTATTGTTTTACAGAGTATTTAAAAATTATTTAATAAGATAATATGATTGAAAGTATGTTTTTTAAATATAGCTAGCCCGCTGCTTATTTTTTACTAGTTCATAGCTTTTGAAAACATTCTTATTATCAACGACCATTAGTAAAAACAAAACGTCTTATCTTAGTAACAACGACGATGAAATTAAATACCTAAATTGCTACTTGATAGACTATAGACCTTACCTAGTTACTATTTCGTGGTTCACATCGAGGTGAGATTGAATAACAACATGCCATTTAAAAAGTAGCAGTTCTTATATTAGAAATATAATTTCAAGATTTCGTCACGATATCGGCCAAGTTTATTTCTGTGTTAACAAAAATAGTGCACGACTTTGTAAACAAACGCATATCTTGGATTGCTCTCTTTTATTTATTTATTTATATATTGTTTTTTTTTTTTTTTTTTCAAAACAACATTTTTTTTTGTTCCAACGCAAGGGTCAAACCTACAGCCTCCAGATATTATTAAAAGCTTTTATACTGTTATCTTTATGATAATGCTCTGTTGTAGTTTTGAAATCGGCCAAAACAGTAAACTTCTTGTGACTATTACAACTCATTGAAAGACAAAAGCTGGTATTTTTTACAAACGTAAAAAATACTCGTTTTTTATCTTTGTCTTAAAGTAGCCACGTAATATATTGACTAGTTTTACAATGTGACGCAACGAGCTTTATAAAATATTTTTATTTGGATCTACGTCTTGGCAGTGACCTATTTGTAATTAGGTCTCAAATCTATTATAACGACAAATAGTTTACATAAATTTAACAGCTGTTATTCAGTATATTATTAGTTAATAAAATTTTATCGAACGCCATTCAGATAAAATACGATTTTTATTACTGCTAATATGTTTAGTATCTATTAGTGCAGGTACAAAACTGATTGTGGTGACTACAAATGTAGTTATGGGTACATTATGTCAAACTCAAACTCAATTTTTTTATTTCCATATAGGTTATGAAATAACGCTTATAGAATTGTCCTACATGATGCCTACCACCGGTTCGGAAACTAGCCCGGCGAGAAGAACCTACATATCTACATAATACCTGCAATAGGAATAGAACTTAGGCCTTTTTCATCCGTTATTGGATGATTTATAAAGTATTCTCCGAGCGAATAACCACTCTTGAAATACTGTAGTGCCTGGGACAGTTGGTTTTTAAATGTCATATGGTTGCCGAAGCACAATAATATGGCATTCTCACAACATAGTCAACCTAGTCCAGAAGAAATGACTGGTCAATACCTCTGGGGCCAACTATGTGCTGGTTTCCTCACGATATTTCCCTTCACCATTAGAGCGTTCGTATAATGTACTTGAGATCTGAAAAAGTCTCATTGGTACACGCCACAACCTTGGAATCGAACCTGCCTTCTCTCGAGTGCGAATCAAACGGTCTACTCACTAAGCCACGGAGCTCTTCAATAGGAATAATAGGTAAGTTATTCAACGTTATTCAAAATCAATTATAGAATATTTGAGGAAATTATTTGCTGCGCATGTAAAGGATAAAAAAGTGCGAGTCGCACTCGCGCAGGGTTCATCATTATACCAATAACATGCTTAACATGCTTAGGTACTTATTATTTCGTTTTTTTTTTTTTTGTTTGAAGTTTTCGAGTAAATGCATTTTACAAGTTTACAAGGCATATAAAATAATAAATATAATTCATCACACGGACTACCATTATGATTTTTTTCAGATTTTTCCAGCCATCCGTTTAGCTATTGGGGGAAGCCCTATTTAACAAAAAAATGCGTACCCCTATTACCCAAATACATCTGGGAGCACGGTAGTGCCCCGCCAAGACGAGCTAAGCGAAGCGCAAGGGAACTACCAGACTACCTTTTCTCGAAGCGTTTCGTCGATATTTTGAACCCTCATAACTTGGATTTGGATTATACCAGATACACAAAATTTTCAGGATATGTTCCCAGTAGCGGACTAATGAAACATGTAAAGTTTTGATTTTAAAGGTCTAATAATTTAGGTTTTATTGATATCCAAAAACCCCTGATTTCGTCACTGACTCACTCATGATCAACAAAATTATAGGGTACTTCCGGATGTCATAGAAAGCTGAAATTTGGTATGTAAGCTAGTTTTAGTACATAACTAACATAAAAATTAACATACTTGGAATTTTTATCCTCCATCCCCTTAAACTAGGGGACGAAAATTTGTAAGAGACTTACCTATGTAAATGTTTATACTCTAGAGGTCTAAAAATTGTCTTTCAAAAAGAAGTGAAATCCCACAAAAAACATTTTCATGTAAAGTGATGCCAAGACGATACCATATAACTCGCATTGTCAAAAAGCTATTAGATCTCATGTAAAACCAAGCTTCTGACTCTACTGAACTTATAATTCTACACGCCTTAATCCTACAAGCCTAACTCCACAAACTATACTTTAGTCAAATTATGTGGCTTGGCCATTTCGTTCGTACAAGAATAGTATAACAGAAAAACAGTCCGTAAATTTTTCACCTTACGCTTAAGTGAATGTATCGAAATGGCCAGGCCACATATTTTGACTAAGGTGTAGAGTTTGTGGAGTTAGGCTTGTAGGATTAAGGCGTGTAGAGTTATAAGTTCAGTAGAGTCAGAAGCTTGGTTTCACATGAGATCTAATAGCTTTTTGACAATGCGAGTTATATGGTATCGTCTTGGCATCACTTTACATGAAAATGTTTTTGGTGGTAATATTTTACGTGATGTTATTTTAGCACTTTATCAACATGGTAAATACACATAATATCTGAGCAAAATTTCATTTTCCTAGAACTAACCGTTTGAACGGACATGACGAAACCATTAAACCACGGTTCCGATACGTGAATTACGGAATCCGAAAAAACGATTGAAAAGAAAACTTCTCACAAGTCACAACTCGTCATTGCAATGCGTTATTTTTTGCGTTTACGATGTAAACAAATGTATACAAAATATAATATACAGGCTGATACGCATTAAGAAAGTGAAACGCCTCATTATCTTTATCTAAGGGTAAGGACTCCCGGGCCGATAATATTACTCTTTATTATGATACTCGAGTCAAAGTGTCTTTGATCTGCCGCACTGGAACTTCAAACTTTACTCGAGTTTGGAAACAGAGTCATTTGAGAATAATTATTGATAGCATATCAGTACCTACGCCAAAGTTGGACGATAGAGACATTTATCTGCGTGATTTTAGACAATTTTCGTAATAAAATCATTCATTAATTCATAGCTTAAAATAACGGTTTGTAATTCGATAAAATATTGTTGTGTATAGATTTATATTTCAACGTAAAAAATGTTTATGTTGAATTATCTATGCGCTCTAACGTGTTTTACTGTAAGGTTGACTTACATTTTGTGCGAAAAGTGTTTTGTTTCATCAAACGCACTATCAGGGAAATTAACTCATCAGGATCTTTGTTCGTATTACAATATTATGATATCAAACTGACATAATAATGTAACTGACAATGGCATTGTGGCTATAATGCAAATTGAATTATGAGAACCTGCTTAAAAATTAGATTCCCTGATACCTAGTACATTATACAACGCCACCAATTTCCATCGTTACTATGTTACAAAACTTACGTTATTGCACTCAATAATGAAGCAAATTATGATTAATTCTCAATGAAAAATCCATTACTCCTAACAATTATATCACCAATAATAATTTTAGCCTTAGCAATTATTAATAAATTTAATGTCCTTAAAGAGTATTTTCCTGAAGAGTCAATAAAATTGCGTAGCTACATTTGCTCAAATGGCGAAGGTCGAATTTAATAGAGGTCGCTATAAATCTCTCTATAAATCTCTAGATCATCAAGAAGGGATCAAAAAGTGTAGCACTCTTTATCGCCCTTTTAAAACCTTTCAAACCGTTAGTCATTTGCAAATATATTTTAATAGTTGCTTGATATTTGTAATATTCTGTATAAGTTAACAAAATACATTTTTATTACGTAAAACTAAATTACTATTACTACTTACTATAATAATAAATTACTTAAAACTAAATACTTAACTTAAATTTAATTATTTTAAGATATTTTTCGCTTGACTTGGAGATGAAACAAGAAGGTAAAATTTAATATAATTAAGCTTTAATTCTGTCTTTAATAAATAGTTGTAATGATAATAATTATTGAGTTTTACGAAATAGTGATAAAGTATTTGACTTTAATTTCACTGATGTTTAAGATCTGCAGAAAACTGTAGTACTACAGATACTATGTATTTAAAAATGGTCACACCGAGAGGCGACGTGTTGTGAAAATTTTAAGATATCGATTTAAAATTGAATTTTATTCACTACACAAAAAGTTACACGTTTTATTACAAACCTGAACTCTTGTAATCAAACGTGTATCTAATGTGTTTCAATTAAATCTAGCAATATCCCACAATCCCGAAAAAATACCCACAAACTGCAAGCAAATGTGTGAGTGCACGCATACATACATACATACATACATACATATAATCACGCCTTTTTCCCGTAAAGGGGTAGGCAGAGACCACTTTTTGCCACTTGCTACGATCCTTACATACTTCTTTCGCTTCGTCCACTTTCATTCTTACCATCCATTCCTCCTCTTACATTCAACGTAGCCAAGCGTCTCTCCATGGTCCGCTTTTCGCCTCCGCGAGAAACGAGACGTGATGGATGGCGAACCACATCGCCGCCATTTTGGATAATTAAATTATTTTTATGATTATCCATTGCATTTCCACGGATTGGTGGAGAGGGTAGGAATAGGGAAAGGGAAGGATAGGTAGTGTGGAAAGGAAGATTGGTAAGTTAGAGTGGGAAATAGGAAATGTAGGATATTACCGTCCAGGAGGGCAAGGGATAGGACAGTAATAGCTAGGGAAGCCGGGGTCGCATACCCGTATACTATACCACAACTACCGGACAGGTAAGTTGGGATGAGTATCCCATGACAAAATAACATGACAAACATAAGCATACGTAAAGCACCTCTCTCCTCCCACACTGCTTATATAATAATTATACATACACTCAGAAACAAGATCGTGCAAACACAACCACCACACAAGCAACAATGTTAGCAAGATTGTGCAACGCCCCACACCACCACGCAGGTTGCAAATCAACTAACGAACGTTGTTCGCAGGTCCACTTCCTGAGGATGTTCCGGGTTCGGGGCGAAATGCGCGTCGAGTTTTGGAACCTGCATGGTGGTATGGGGCCTTGCACGATCTTTTTGACATTGTTGCTTGTGTAGTGATGGTGTTTGCAGCACGATCTTGTTTCTGAGTACGCATAAGCACTGTGAGAAGAGGGAGGTGCTTTACGCATGTTTATGCGTGCACTCACACATTTGCTTGCAGGTTGTGAATATTTTTTCGTGGGATATTTCCAAACACAATAATATCTAAATTGTATGCTATGGAATTCCGCAAAGTAATGCCTGTTTCTATTAACTAAATAAAGTTCAATTTTGAAGCGCTATCTTAGAAATGGCTCGCTGCGTCGCGCTCGGTTGAACTGACACTAAGTGTTTGAGCTTAGTTTATTAACCTTATAAGAGTATTATAAATGCAAAAGAAATCGCTTCGATTATTGAGAGTTATAAATAAAGAGAAATCCAAATTGCTAACGATATGAATGAATTTTCTCGCGGTGCACTTTTCTTTATCCCGACGTTTCGGCTACTTTCCAGCAGCCGTGGAAAAACAACGAAACAATGAACAATATTCGCGTAAACATGAGAAATCAATAATTAATTTTCTTTCACCGTTTGATTAAGTTTTTCGATATGATATTTTATAAGGCCTCTTTTTATGTATTGCTATCGTTCTTTCTCTTTCCATGTCTTAAGAAAACATTTTTAAAAGTATATTTAGCTATAATATGAAGTTAGCTTTACAAGATTGCTATTTAAATTATTTGTGTAAAGTAAAAAGAAAAACGGACCAACATTAAACTCTTGTTGAACACTTAAATTTTATTCCATCTAATTAGGCATTCATAGTAATTCACACTCTATAAATCATGTTGCATTAATGACAAGGTTCAGAGTTAGGCCGCTTACACCATAATAGTGTAATTTCCTGATTATTGTTGCATGTTACACGCAATCGAAGGCCTTGCTGAAATTGCAAAACAACCCTTAAGCCGAGATTTCCGCCGTATTTTTGTATAAATAAGCAATAGCAAAAAATGCTGAAAAGAGTTTCTAGCCCAATTTTGATATATATACTGAAACCGCAATATAAGATTTTTTATAAATCAACTTCCCTAGCCAGGAATCGAAACGACTGACTGAAACATTATTAGAAGTTTGTATTATTACACCATTCGATACTATAGATAATAACGAATAAATTCTGGAAAGTAATAATATACGGCTCCCAAAATCAGTCAATGCGATTCCTAGCAAGGGAAATTGATTTAACTAAAATCGAATGATGCAGTTTAAATTTTATCGAAATAGGGCTCACAAATTGCTACTCAACTATTTTCGCTTGAAAAATTCAACCTGTATAGTCAATAATAGATACTAGATAGTTAATGTGAGTGATTTAGAACAGTTCAACTCAGTAAAAACTAGAGAGCACAGTCCAAGTAACTGAAAAACAAAGTTTTTAAATTAATTGACATTAAAATAATAAGAGCAATAAGTACAAACTTATTGCTCTTATAACTTATGGGGCACTCAATTATTGATATTATGTATATCTTGAAAACACGACATATTATAATAACACGACATATTATCATAATTAAAATCATTTGCATGTACCCAGGCTACAATATAATGTTTATATTTATTGTTTTATTCACCTCTGAGTTTGCACCTAAACTTTTTCTCGGATTATCTCGTTACAACTCATTTGCAACAGAAAAGTTTTCGGTCTAGACCTCAAACAAGACCCTAAAGTAAAAAAGATTTTTCATGAAATTGAATCCAATTTCTCATTCTGAGTTAGGTCTCAGTGTTTAAAATAAAGCTTTAAATTCATTTTACGAATTCACTTAGCAATGATAAACGACTCAAACTCGTAATTCAGAATTCTGATAATGCTGTATTGGAATGTTTCGGCCCCTTCCTTAAACGCAGATTCTGTAACATATAATAAAAGGTGTTGCCTGCGATTTTGTGCGCGCAAAGGTTAATTTCGCAGAATCCGTACATTTTCCGCGATAAAAAGTAGTGTATTTCCCCGTGGTCTACTCTACATCTGTGCCAAATTTCATCAAAATCGGTCCAATAGTTTCGGGGCCTATTCAATGCAAACAAACAAACAAACAAACTTTTCCTCTTTATTATATTAGTATAGAATTCATAATTATATGGACCTCTGTGGCTCAGGGGTTGAGCGTGTTGGTGCTCAAGCCGGAGGTCGCGGGTTCGAATCCCGCCGAAGGAACAAAACGTTTTTCTAGGTTCCTGGGTCAGGGATGCCCAACTAACATTTTGGCGCTAAGGGAAACCTTTTTTGGCACTTAAAGTATTATAAACGACATATAAGAGCTCTGACAATAGCTTTGGACTCTACTGCGGCGTTAGGAATAAATAATTAAAATTTCAAGAGGCATAATAGAAATAAAGGAAAAATATATAACTTAAGGTGCTAACTTGGAGTTTGTCAGAACTTTTGTATAACTTACTCTTACATCTTTGGGAAACGTAAAACACTATCACCAATTGTAAGGTGTCTGCTAATACTTACAAACGGTTAAAGTTCTTAAATGGAGTTAGTCAATACCTTGTACCACCTAACAAGTTCTATGGAGCCCTAAGAGCTAAAATAAAGTTATAGTAGTGATAACTATTTGAATTATAGAGCTATAGAAGTTAAAGAAGTGATAACTATAGGTATTATAGAGCTAGATGCTGCAAGTGTCAGAAACCACCTTTAAATCATTACAGGTTGTATAATAGGATTTACTCCCACATTATAAAAGTCCAAGTGGCATAGTTTTTTTAACACTGCGTTGGAAATAAAAGAGTTATCAGGAACCTTAGGTAATGTAGATTTTACGCCATTAAATAAACATAACCTATAAAATTTTAAAAGTAAATATAAGGTCAAAATATTATTTTCCGACTTATTGATTTACATTATTTACTGTTTTCAATTAAAATATACATAGACGTACTGAGAATTGTTATTTACAACCACAACTAAAGTAAAAAAAAATGCCATGGCAGTGATTTTGTACGTGGTAGAGCCATGCTTCGGCACGAATTGGGCCGGCTCGACCGGAGAAATACCACGGGCTCACAGAAAACCGGCGTGAAACAGCGTTTGCGCTGTGTTTCGCCGAGTGAGTGAGTTTACCGGAGGCCCAATCCCCTACCCTATTCCCTTCCCTACCCTCCCCCATTACCCTATTCCCTCTTAAAAGGCCGGCAACGCACTTGCAGCTCTTCTGATGCTGCGAGTGTCCATGGGCGACGGAAGTTGCTTTCCATCAGGTGACCCGTTTGCTCGTTTGCTCCATTATTTCATAAAAAAAAAAAAAAAAAAAACCTAATAATATGAAATGTTGTTTATTTTTGAGGCGCTTCAAAATTGAGATGAAAACTAGTATATATATATTATCACAGAATACTTATCACCGCAGGGAGAATTCATAATTATGAAACCGATAATGTATAAAATTATTAATTGATGTCGGCCATGATTGTCGGCCATGAATATGCGCACTGCTATTATATTTTATCATTTTTGACGATAATAGAAACGTAAAGTAAAAAAAAAACTTTGGGTGATGTTTATTACTACTTATTATGCACAATATACAATCGAGCTATAAATAGTATCATAGGAGCACATAGGAGTAAAAAAAGCTAATTGAGTGAATTTTATTAATTATTTATTACTAAAGGGTGCAGTTGTAACCTGTGTATAGCTTATAATACACCTAAAATGGTGAATACTACTTCAATAGCACTATCGTAACTCTTTATTCCCACCTTTTTATCAATTTTCTACAACTATTATGTCACTTTAAGCTCTAAAATTGTGGGCCCAATCGAGGGTTATAAGATAGTTATAGCGCGCTATACCACTAGTTGTTAGACCTTTTATATAACCTTAGTTTTTTAAGTTTCTCTTAAGTAGCTCATTTAGCGCTTGTTCTTTTTACCAAAATGTAAGTTGGGTGTGTATTAAATATGTATGTGTACACTCGTAATATAATAAAAGTCTTAAATATGTGTATAGTATAAAATTATTAAATATATTTCCGTTGCCTGGTACCCGTAACACAAGTTCTTCGAGAACTTACCACAGGACCAGTCTGACGTGGTGTGAAGCGTCCATAGATAATATAATATTATTATTATGGAATATAAGGATATTATTTTATTTATTAAATACAATTGAACATACTATTTTAAAATACGTTAAAGTATCGATTAATTAAATTTTAGTAAATCAGTTTGCTAAGTGCTAGTTTTGTCACTACTTGCCGTAAAGAAGTTAACTGTAATTTATATGGCACCGAAACATCGCCTGCCCCTAGTGGCAAACTAGGGGCAGGCGATAAAAAGCAAAATATTAACTTATTCGATGCCATACAAATTGCAGTTACCTTCTTCACGGTGATTAGTGACAATAAAATCTCGCAGTCAGCGCACAAAACTTTTTTCACCACTATCGTAACTTGCGTATATTATTAATAACTAGCTGGTGCCCGCAACTTCGTTTGCGCAGAACTAACGGAAGCGGAACCCCATTTTTTTAAACAGAACCCTAAAATAAAAGTAGCCTATGTTAGACCTTATAACATCAGCTATCTGCTAGTGAAAGTCCCGTGAAAATCGGTCCAGCCGTTTCAGAGATTAGCCGGAACAAACAGACAGACAGACCGACAGACAGACAGACGGACAGACAAAAATTTAAAAAATTGGTATTTTATTGTAAGTACCGAATATACTTTTAGATGCATTATGTGAAAAGCTGTTAATTTGAAGTTACAAACAGACACTTCAATTTTATTTATCTGTATGGATATTCCTGGTATAAAGATTAGGATCTATCTATGTAAGGGCGAAGATATTTGACTCGTAAAGTGGAGTGGGATTAATTTCGAGTGGCTTATTTTGTTCTTTTACATTACATGGAAATTAAACTGGGCATTTGAGTGACAAAAGTAACAAAGAATCAAATTATATTTTCCTTTCCTTTTTTCCTTTCATTCTACCTACCTGAAAACGCGACGAAAATATGTAGGTAGTTGTTACTATGTAGGAATATTAACTGTATATACTTGATACTATTATTAATCTTGAACATAAACCATAAGGTACCTTGTAACATAAATTAATTTTAAACAAAAAAATAATACCGACTTCCAAAGTAAAAATGCACAAAAAAATTATGAAATAAAACTCATTTTCAGTTACGCGCGGGTTGTCCCAGCGGACGCACGTATTGCTCTGCGACGCTCGACTTGTACGTAATCGAGTTATAGAATAGATACCTATCTAAGTTGTTTTTACACGAGTGTTTACAAACAAGCCTATAAGGGCGCTCCTGGCAACAGGAGTCCCTTAATACCACAATGTTTGAACCCAATCAAGATTCTCAACCCACCGTCATGTCTAAACCCACCGTTTTATCTCAACCCACCGTGATGCCACAACTGGTACCTAAACATTCAAGTTATGCCAATGTGACCTCTTCATTGGCATTTCCAAGAAAAGACCAAGCAATTATAATAGACTCCATCGATGGGATAACAATAAGGGAATATCTCGTTTCGTTGACCGCCTTGATACCTGCTTCGTCAATAAGATTTGTATCGAGAATATCGAATGCTAGAATTTGTATTTACCTAGACTCCAAAAAAACAGCGGATGATCTTATCGACGTTAAAAAGAAAATGATGGTTAAAAATATATTGTTGGAGATAAAACCATTAATTACCAGGAATAAACGCATAGTTTTATCAAATGTTTGCCCAGTGATTCCAAATTATGTAATTGAAGAAAAGTTTAAAGAATTAAAAATTCAAATCTTGTCACCTATTTCCTTTGTTAAAATTGGTGTTCCGGATCCTGGTTTCTCACATATCTTGAGCTTTAGGAGACAATTGTACATCAATCCAGAGGATGAAAGACATCTTCCAGAATCCTTCCAAGTAAACTTTGATGGTACAAATTATTGGATTTACCTATCGTCTGATTCGCTTAAATGTTTTTCATGCAATACGACTGGTCACATTGCCAAAAATTGCCCAAAGACTGAAGTAAATTTCACAATTTCACCCCAAGACCCGGAAGTAGGAAAAACAATAAACATTCAAGACAGCATTTTTGACAATAACAATTTAGAAACAACGCTTATAGTTAACCCTAAAGTAGATGTAATATCTGAGCCTCTGACTGACCAGAAACGAATAAAACGCACCCGTTCACCAAGCACCAGTGAGTCTTCAAAAGCGGAAACCATTAAACCTACCAACGTACTGAAAAAGCCAATGGAAATTTTAGAGACTGATGATGACTCATATAGCACTACATCACTTGATGAAACAGAAATAAAGAAAAAATCAAAAAAGAAACTTAAAAAGACAGATACAAGATCTGACGAAGACACCTGGAGACAAATAAGAGATAATCTTTTGGACTCAGAAGAAGAAGTATTTCCAATAGATATTGATAGGTTTATAAGTTTGTTAGATAACACGAAAGGAAAGAAGAATATAAAAGAAATAGTTTATTCTTACACAGATAACATTAAAGATTTAATCAAAATGTGCAATATACTACATGTAAAATTAAATACTAGTTTGAAGAATAGATGTTCGCGATTGTCTAGTAAGTTACATGAAATTTTAGATCCTATTTCCACATTAAAAACTTAATTTATATCTACACATCCAAATTTTATATACATATTATAATATACTACTTAGATAGAAAAATATGATCATTTTTTCGGTTTAAAGATCTTTATTTCCCATTAAGACAATAGTCACTTACACGAGAAAAATAAATTCAAAGTTACAATGCATTATTAGTCGTCGAGTGCGGGTACATTTAAAAACTTATAAAAGCGAGTATCTTTGCTGCGTAATGTTAGGTGGTGGTCCAAGTTGAAAACGCCTTTACTCATAAGTAAATTTAAAATTTTATATTATTTTATTCAGATATTTTTTAATGATTAAATTAAAATTAGTTCTCACATATATGGCCAAGTAATTTTCGTTTAAAAGCAGTCAAAGATTTCGCCTCTTTCACAGATTTCGGTAACTTGTTGTACAACTGTGCTCCCCTATACGTAATGTTATTTTTACCATAATTGGTTCTTATGGACGGCAATACGATATGACTAGCTCGTCGAGTTGTGTATGTGTTTGTTTGCTTTTTTGTTGGGAACGTGAGTTGTGTTTGTATTAGTGTGTGTTTTATTTTATAAACGAGAATACATGTATGGTATGCGTAAAGTTTTGTGATATTCAAGAGCCTAGTTTCTTTATATATGGTTTCAGAAGGAGTTAGGTAGTCGTAGTTGTATAAGATTTTTATTATTCGATTTTGTAGAACTTGAATAATATTTAGATTTGACTTTGCGGCATTACCCCATACTTCCACCAAGTAAAGTAGGTGTGGTTTAACTAGAGAATTATAAATTAAAATCCGGGTTTTTTTTGGGATACATCGGTTTATTTGGTATAGGCGGCCAACAAGAGAAGAAAGTTTATGTTTAATGTGAGTAATATGTGCATTCCAATTTAAATGACTATCAAGGATTAATCCAAGGTATTTTTCCTGGTTTTTTCTCTGTATTGCCTCACCGTTTATCGTTAATGTAAGATTATTAGGGAGTTTTTTGTTTTTGGCACTAAAAACTATGTATGAGGTTTTGGCAACATTGATGGTGAGGAGGTTATAGTTAAACCATTTATGCAATATATTTAGGTCACGTTGAGCTTGCTTGAAAATATGTACTAAATTGTTACCAAAGTAGAATAGGCATGTGTCATCTGCATAGAGGGTTAACTGACCTTGCAAACCTGCTTGGTATATATTGTTTATGTATATCAAGAAAAGCAGAGGACCCAGTATAGATCCCTGAGGCACACCACATGTCAATAGTTTGGGGTTACTTTGAGTCGATCCGATTTTCACAATTTGATATCGGTTGCTCAAATATGAAGAAATCATCTTGTAAACCGTCCCAGTAATTCCGATGTTTTTTAGCTTTTTGAGTAGGAGAGGGTGGCTTACAGTATCAAAAGCTTTTTTTAGGTCAATAAATGTACCGAGTGCTACCTGCTTTTGGTCGATTGTATTTTTAATAGTGGTTACAATATCAATTGTAGCTCCTAGGGTATTAGATTTGGATCGAAAACCGTACTGTTTGTCGGATATAAAGTTAAGAATCTACTATCAAGAATCTAATATCAAGAATCTAGTAGTCCTAAGTTTAGGACTACTAGATTCTTGATGCATTTAAGAGCCTTGATACTGACTCCGTCTAGACCTACACTAGTATTGGGATCAAGATTGTCTATAATTTTTGTTATTTCATCGACAGTGCATGGTGCAAATTCACACATTGAAGATTGGGACAGGTCAGAATCAAGCCTTGGTAATGTGTGTCTAGTGTTATTTTGGAATTCAATAGGTATTTGGTTAGCAAGGTGTGTACCTATGTTCACAAAAAAATCGTTAAATGACTCACATATGTTGAACGGGTCCGAAATTATTTCTCCGTTTTTAGTTTTGATATGTGATGGAGCACATTTGTCAACATAGTTTGTATTAGACAAAGTTTTTATTAAATTCCACATTTTTTTAGGTTTCTTCGTATATTTTGTAAATTCACCGTGAAAGTAAGTTTCTTTTGTAACTTTAATTTGTTGTGCCAGTGTGTATCGTTTATTTTTGAATTCTTGCTCTAGTCGTTTGTTTGTTGGATCTCTTTTAAGCTTATTCCATAATATATTTCTTTCGTTTATTCCTGCTATCAATTGTCTGTTAATCCATTCTTTCCGTGGCTGATTTAATATCTTATTTCTTTTTATTTTGTTTTCGCCTATTATTGTCTTTATATATTCACTGAGCTGTTCATAGTCGTTGAATTCAAATTTACAAGTCTTAGCCATCTCGTGTAACTTTTTAAAGTCTATTGATTCATATTGAATTATTTGCTTATCTGGGGCGATTACTCTTTTTAATTCCAGGTAAATATTTTTGTGATCCGATAAAGAAGAGTCTATGATTGCCATATGAAAACTATTTTCTGTAAGGTTAGTGGAAACATGATCAATTATTGTGCAAGTACTTGCAGTTTCTCTAGTGTTATATTTTGGGTCTAATTTATTAATCAACTTGTATCCGGAAGCAGTTAAGCTAGTTTTGTAGCGGCGTGTTGCGGCATCAGAATTAAGTAAATCTATGTTAGTGTCGCCAAAAATTATGGACCGTTTCTTATGCAGAAGTTGTTCTTCATAGTTATGTAGGAAATCGTTTATATTTGTATGGCCAGGTTTGTACACTACTCCAATATTTAGCGCGTATTTGATGAGCCGGATACTTAAATAATTATTCCCACCTATATAAGCAGCTGTATCAAGATCATGTTTGAGGTTATTGTGTGCGTATATAGAGACGCCACCACCGATAATATCTGGTCTTAAGTTAAAATAGTGTGTGTAGTTCTGAAGGTGAAATTGTTTAGCTTGGTCTTCTGATCTGATCCATGTTTCAACTAAAAGGATTACATGTATAACTTTTTTGAAAGAATGAATGATGCATTTAAGTTCGTCAAATTTGCCAGGCTTACAAATGCTCCTGACATTAGCGTAGTAGAAGTTAATATTTGATTTAGTTGTTATGATGTTCTGATAATTATCTAAGACTTGGTAAGTTGCAAATTTTTGTTGTTTTGTATAAAGGCTAGTAGGACATTCAATATTTTACAATGGAATATCAATGGTTATTATAAAAGACTAGAAAATATTAAGTTAATTATGAGTGAATTAAATCCATCCTGCATTTGTTTGCAGGAAACAAATTTCTCTTCCGATTTCAGTGCTTCCATGAAAGGATTAAATTGCTTTTATAAAAATCGTTTACATGGCAACAGAGCTAGTGGTGGTGTAGCTATTTACATTAAACCATATACCTTTCCTGAGCAAGTAAATATTAACACAAATTTAGAAGCAATAGCATTAAAAATTAAATTTCCGTTTACGTTCACTTTATGCAATGTGTATCTCCCAAACAGTACTTCATTTAGTAAGAATGATCTTAATCACCTCATTAACCAATTACCAGCTCCGTTTCTCATTCTAGGCGATTTTAACAGTCATCATCAATACTGGGGCTCCGACAAATGTGATACTCGAGGTAATATAATAGTAGACTGGCTAGAAGATCATGATAATATAATAATTTTAAATACTGGTAAACCAACACATTTTAATAGCAACACTGGTCGCACAAGTAACATAGATCTAACTTTAGCTTCACAAAATATTGCAGCGTATTTTGAATGGAATACTTTAGAAGACTTGTACGATAGTGACCATTTCCCTATTTTCATTAAAACATTTGCAAGACAAAATATTCCAAAAAAGATTAAAGTCCCCAAAAAATGGAAATTTGATAATGCCGACTGGTCTTTATTTCAGGAAGAAATTGACAAAAATATTTCAAATTTATTTGACTTAGATAATGTGTGTAATGATACTTCTATAGACGAAATAGTGTTTAAATTTAGTAATTTAATTATTGATACAGCCAATAAGACTATACCGAAAACTTCAGGGAACTTAAAAACTAATAACGTGCCCTGGTGGAATGACGACTGCAGAGTGGCTATAAAAGAAACTAAAAAGGCTTACAGAAATTTTAAAAAATATGCTAGGGCTGATCATGATTCCAAGTATAAAATAGAGTATAAAAAAAAGAGGGCGTTTTGTAGGAAAGTTCTTAAAGAAAGTAAAAATAGATACTGGCAAAGGTGGACGTCTTCAATTAACACTAATGTACCTGTCAGCGAAATATGGAAAAAAAATAATGATAATTAATAATACAAATTGTGGCCCTAATACTATCGTACTTAATAATAGTGATGGTTCGTTAACAGCTAGCTCAAAGGAAACTTCAAACCTACTAGCTAATACTTTTGCAGCAAATTCTAGTAGTGATAATTACGACAATGAATTTAAGATTTACAAATTGGCCCAGGAAAATGATAGCATAAGATATGAATTACTTAACAACTCTGACCCAATTAACAAAGATATTTTAATGCATGAATTAATGTTAGTACTCTCTCAAAGCAGTAGCTCTAGTCCTGGGCCAGACAATATTCCTAAAAACATAATAAAACACCTACCTAATAGCGGACTTATATATTTATTAAAACTTTACAACTATATATGGCAAAGACAGTTGTTTCCAGATTGTTGGAGAGAAGCTTTGGTGATCCCAATACTTAAGCCTGGCAAAAACTCTAGTACTCCATCAAGTTACAGACCTATAGCATTAACTTGTAATCTGTGTAAACTATTAGAAAAAATTATTAGTAACAGAATTAAATGGCATACAGAGATAAATAATTATCTATCAAATTATCAGTACGGATTTCGACAATTTAGATCAACTAATGATCAATTAATGAATATAGAAAGTGAAATTTTAGATTCTTTAGCAAATAATAATTATTTAGTCCTCGTAGCACTTGACATTGAAAAGGCGTATGAAATGGTGTGGAAGCATAGAGTAATCGAAATTTTGCAAGGCTTAGGTATAAAAGGAAACACACTTGCTTTTGTTAAAAACTTTTTAACTAATAGGTCTATTAAAGTGAGAATTAATAATACATTATCTGATAAAGTAATTATTGAAAATGGTTTGCCACAAGGATCGGTTATAAGTGTAATTTTATTTTTACTGGCCATCAATGATGTAATTTCATATATAGATAAACCTTTGAAGGGTTTTTTGTTTGCAGACGACTTGACAATTACTTGTTGTGGCAAAACATTGGATCCTACGTTGACACTTATTCAAAACACTATAAATAGGCTTCAAGACTGGTCCAAAAAGTCCGGATTTAAGTTCTCCAAAACTAAAACTGAATTCATAATATTTACAAAGAAAAAGAAAATAAATAGACATTTACAGCTATCTCTAAATGACCACAATATTAAAAAAGTAACTAACATTAAAATATTAGGATTAACATTGGACTCTAAAATGACTTGGAACATGCATTTAAATAAATTAAAAACTGAATGTAATAAAAGATTAAATGTGATTAAAGTTTTATCATCACTGTCGTGGGGTGCTGATAAAAATTGTTTAATTAGTACCTATAAGGCTCTTATTAGACAAAAAATAGATTATGGTTCCATTTTCTATGATTCTGCCAAACCTAGTAATCTAAAATGTTTAGAAAGCATCCAAAACACTGCTCTAAGATTAAGTATCGGTGCCTTTAAGACAAGTCCCGTTATGAGTATATTGGCAGAATCTGGGGAAATGCCTCTTTCCTACAGAAGAAAACAACTTGTACTAATATATGCTACTAATATAATTTCACAACCATCCAGTCCAATTTATGATTATTTTACAAAGTCTTCGTCTAACACAGAGTACGAACTTCGCCCGAACCTGACACAACCATTACGCATTCGTGCCAGAAAATATTTAAATGAAATTCAGTTTTGCCTTCCGTCTGTTTTCCCTAAAAAAATACCTGCTTATAGTCCATGGGTCACTCATGAATTACCTATTAACCTAGAATTAACTAAAAATCTTAAAAATAAAACCCCACAAATCATTTATAAAAGTTTATTCAATGAAATTAAGTATAAAAATCAAGATAGTATACAGTTTTACACAGATGGATCAGTAATAGATAATAAATTGGGATGTGCTGTTGTTACTCAAGATAGTAATCATTGTTATAAACTTACAGATCTCCACACAATTTTTAGTTGTGAGGCTATCGCCATTTATAAAGCTTTAGAAATAATACAAGCTAGTAGTAATTTAGATAAATTTGTAATATTTTCAGATTCTAAATCATGCTTGCAAGCCCTACAAAATATTAATAATAATGAACCACTTATATTAGCTATACGGGAAAGAATGATAAATTTAATAGAAAATAATTTTAACTTCGAAGTATTGTGGATTCCTAGTCATCAAGGTATTGAGGGTAATGAGAAGGCTGATATACAAGCTAAAAATGCTGCAAACTTAGATTCAATAGACTATTCCATTAACAAAAATGCAACGGACGTTAAAAACCATATTAAACATAGAATTAAAAAAATATGGGATACTGTTTGGCAGGATAGGAATATAAATAGTAAATTATTTGCTATAAGAAATTCTATTTTTGATAAAGCCCCAACTTCGTTTACTACTCGAAGAGATCAGACCGTCCTCACTAGACTCCGTATTGGTCACACAAATATGACACATGTACACATTATAAAAAGGATCGATAAACCAAAGTGTAAATGCAGGATGGATCTAACTGTACAACATCTATTAGAAGAATGTCAGGCTTACGGTAGTGAAAAATTATCATGTAACTTACCTAATAATATAAAGGATTGTTTAAATCATAATGGATATATACAGACAATTAACTTCGTTAAAAACATAAATATGTATAAGAATATATAGATGTAAATATAGTAGTCGTTAATGACCTTAGCTGTTAAAAAGCGACTTTAAATAAATAAATTAAAAAAAAAAAAACTCATTTTCTAAATAATTCCCATTTTAAATTAAATAATTCCCATTTTAAATTCGGCAAAAAAATTTACTATTTCTCTACTCAATCTTCATAATTTTGAAGTCGGTACCAGCCGAAACAACATCCTAAATAGAACTACGTTCAAGTTGGCTGGTCGTCCGGTTTTATTTCATATTTTTTTGTGCCTTTTTACTTTTGGTAGCTTAAGCTTGGGCTACCTCAAAAAAATTCGAAAACACCATATATGCCCATATAAATTTCGAGGAGTTCACTCGATTCCTCATGGATCCCATCATCAGGTCACCATTTTTTTGAAAACAGGACCACCTTGAGATTATACCCTTTACATCCAAAAAAAGAATTTTGAAAATCGGTCCACACTCCACAGACGGCGAAGTAATTGTTGAACATACAAAAAAAATATATACAGCCGAATGTATAACCACCTCCTTTTTTTGGAAGTCGGTTAAAAATAACTCGAAAAACAGGCCTCCAACACTATTTATATGATGTAAATAAAAACTTAACTAGGATCTCTACGATATTTTTGCATAAATGCTTCAGAATCGTTCTCAAAGGATTTTCAAGGTTCAAATCTGTAATATAATATTTCTTATCATTTTTATGCTATGATAAATTCTTTTTGGGAGTCGTAAAACTTTATCACTAGTATGTATGAGGTTACAAAATATATCATGTTTAAAGTAAATAGCGTTTTTTTTTTTGTTCAGTTGCATATTTTAACTTTCCATGTAAAGTAACGCGAAGACTGAAAATCATATTCGTATTATGTTGTAATAAGTATGTTCGTACTGGAAAAAAGTTATAGATATTTTTTTTATATTAAAAATAAGCTTCTAAAAATGAAAGACTATCTGTAGACGAAGTACTCATCAAGACGAATCAAAGAAGCCTAAACTCGATGGGGTTATGTGGTTTTATTTCGGAGTTCCTATGGCCACTTTCCAGCTCCATCATCAGATCAGCTCCACGTCATCATAATATTACATTGTCACGCGATTTACATATTCGTGCAAAATTTCAGCTCAATCGGAAACCGAAAAGTGGGTTAAAAACTTGCAAGATTCCATTACAGACAACTGGACAGGTGAAACTAAATAAAAGCTTGTAAAAAGTTATCACCTCATATCGAAAGCTAGGCCTTGCTCTAGTCTCTACACGCCTAGCACGCCCTAAACTTAGGGTCAGTTCCCGACGATACGCCACGAAACGCGGCGCTACATTTTTAAGATAGCTATTCAAAATTGAACTTTCTTCACTACACACAAAGTCACATATTTCACATGACATCAGTCATACATTCCAACTCATACAATGAAACGTGTATCTTCTTGTGTAATGAATAAAGTTCAATTTTGAATAGCTATTTTAAAAATGCAGCGCCGAGTCGTGTATCGTTTCGTTTCAGTGTGAATTGGCCCTAATACTTACTGTTATCATGGTTAAAGTTTTACGTCCACATCTACACTGTTAGTTGTTACGAACTAACTTGATAATTATTTTTACCTGCGATCATTTTCAAAGGGTGTACTGTAGGTCAATTCTACTAATGAAATCTTACAATAATACAGTGTCATTACAGTATCCATATTATGTTAAAACAATAAAATTATCTAAACTTATAAAAGCACAGCCGAAACTACTGAACGAATTTTGCTGAATTTGGCATACAGATAGTTCTAATGTCGTAGGCATCCACTAAGAAAGTATTTTTGAAAATTCTTGAAAAAGGGATTTAAAAGCGATGTTCAAGAAATGTATGAGGCCTGGGCCAGCCCTACGTACAGTATATGTAAATATAGCTACATAATATAGTAACCGTTTCCTATTATTTATTTTGTTTAATTTCACTTCGTTTCCATGTACATTTAAATTAACTTCGTCAAGGAGAGCAACACAAAGTAAAATAAAACATGGCGGATCAGATCAAAATTAACTAAATAATGTCATTTTGTCAATGACATGACTTTTGACAAAGAAAGACGTATGGCATTCAAGACGTCATCTCTTCGTAAAACTGTCTACTACGTCAAAAGTCAAGTCAAAACAACTGTCATGGCCGCCCTTTTGTACGCATGTGTTCTCGCAATAAAAAACTCTTCAAATAATCATTTTTGTACGCATGTACCCTTCTTCAAATTAATTTTTTCGTATTTTTATGATATTCCCATATTTTTTTCCTATTTACCTATGTAGTGTACATAGAACTGGCCCAAAATCAAACTAGTCTTTTATATGAAAACCAAACTCCACGCGGACGAAGTTGCGGGCAAAAGCTACTATTCTCATAAACGTCAAACCAATGTTAAACACATTTTGATTGGTCCAATGTCCAAGTTTGGGCTCCCACACAATAATTGTAAATTCACATCTCATCGCAAATATCTCTCGCTCGCTACGGCCTGGCCATATACAATCTCGCGAATGCTATGCGAATTCGCAAAAATATGAATGGGAGCCCTTATTGGTATCAAGACGATTCAATTTAAAATTAATTTTAAGTCAAAGAGACGTAGATACTCATGACGATATGAACGGAAAGGCTGTGGTTAAAATATTCACTTACAACTATTTTTGTGCCAATAGGTCTTTAGAGTAGTTACAAAAAGTACAAATCGTAAAATAAGTTAATGTTAGCGCGGATTTTCTCTCTCTCCTTGTAACTTTTTCCTCAAATCCAAAAAAAATCGTTTGTAAACAGTTTTTCCTTTTGATGTGACGTGATTTGTTATTTTTAGGACCGATTTGATAAAAGAAATGTATTATGTGCCGTAACCTAATAAATTATGTACTTAGTTGATAATATTATATCCTAACCACTGAGCTATGTTATAATCATATTATATCACATACCTACCTAAAGTTATTATCCTAAACATACAATAATTCCTGGAAGCACGCCTTGTTCTGAACAATATTATTTGTCTAATTTGCATACTCATGTTCAGTTTAATAAAGTTTGATCAATAATATTAATTTGTAGTATCTACCTTCAGTTGGAAATGATTTGAAAGGAAAATATTATTATTTAAGAATGTGTCATACATTTATACAATACTATTGATAAGTAGGAACTAAAATATTTTTTAATACCGCGAAGCCAAAAAATAGACATAATATGTTATCCGGGCCATTATGAGTCTAGACGCTACGGTAGAACAAACATATTACATACATACATACAACATACAAACAGACATAGACTGCCAAAATTATTATCCAATTTTTTGCTTCGCGGTATTAAAAATATTTTAGTTCCTATTTATCAAAAGATGTTGAAAGAGATGTTGCCCGCGATTTCGTGCGCGCAAAAGTACATTAATCCGCGATAATAAGAAACTAATGTCCTTTCACGTGGTCTACCTTACATCTGTGCCAAATTTCATCAAAATCGGTCCAGTAGTTACTGAGCTTATTCAATGCAAACAAACAAACTTTTCCTCTTTATTATATTAGTATAGAATATAGATGTGTAACATATGAGCTCTCGCTTTCTGTCGTATGTTAGTTAAGTTATTTAGTAAATTGGGACGGAAATGTGTAACATTTCCGCTACGATGCTAAAGTTGACAGTTGTGTGTTGGGTGATGTGTCTGAGGTTTTATTTCAAACTAGCTTTCCCTCGGCTCCTACGTGGGCGGTAACCCACGGGAATACTATAGTTTTTCAAGATAAAAAGTAGCCTACGTTGTATTCCGGAGCCTAAACTACTACAATATAAAAGTTTTATCAAAATCCGTTCAGTAGCTTTTGCGTGAAAGAGTAACAAACATCCATCCATCCATCCATCCTTCCTTCCTAACCTTCGATCAAGATCGAAGTTCCTAACAAACTTTCACAACTTCAACTATTATAGTTGTAGGATGTTACCACAGCCTATAGAACTATTACCTACAGTCGTCCAACGGACACGTCTAGACAGAGCAATCGTGCGGGGCGTGCGGGGTGAGAGAGGGGCGGTAGCGAGCCCAAGCTGCCATACACTCGCTTGGGACACGTCAGCCGGGGTTGGCGCTTTTTAATTTGATTGTTTTAAGTGGTTTGCGACAGTGTTTCGTTTGAGTTGTATGTAGGTACTTATTTACAATGGTCAATTATATGAACAGCTAAAGAAGATTAATTTTAATACAAAACCATGCGCCTGTTTCCCGTCAGAATCTTTAATAAAATTGTATCTACGTATGAGAATTTACTAACTACATCATCAAATTCAACAATCGCAATCTAAAAACTAGTAAATCCAAATGTCGAAAATACCTTTCAGTTTCGCATTTGTGGCTTTTGCAGGGTTCGTAAATATCCGATATTTATAACAAATATCAATCAATCTTTGATATATATCCGATATTTTTGATTTTTTGATATTTTCAAAATTACATACAAATCTCATAGGTACTCTGATATGTTTTTTCGTAATAGTTGAATCGAAATAATTTGTATGTCTGATAATTTGAAGATAGGGAAGTAAAATTAAACTCATTTATTTATTATTGATATTAAAAGTTTTCAAATCAATTAAATTGATACTCAAAAGTATCTATCGTTGATTTTTAAATAAACCATAAAACCATAAAATGACTTTTGTTTATAACCAGAAGAAAAAAAGTGTATTAATTTTATCAGTCGAATTAATTTGACACATGGTATAAATGGTATAACAATAGTATAATAACAAACAAAAAATTTTCTTCCGAAAAACAGGGGGTCACGTGGGTGTCATATGCCCTTACAAGCCGCGTCGACGGCTATGATTAGTTAATGTTGTGTCATATAGCAAGTTTTTGATGACCTAGGCTTGTGAAACTCTCGGAAAATAAGACCTGTGTTGATGTAAGATTTTTTACATTTAAAACATTCTTTTACATTTTTAAATATAAATATCAATTTTGATATAATATATCAAGCATAAATATCAATTGATATATATCATGCTAACCCTGAGCTTTTGTATACGCATTTGTATTTTTTATAACAAAACTCTTCATTAATACTTCTATATTTTTTTTTTGTTTTATTCCTAGTACTCTACATACACATACTACGAATACCTACACAAAATGTAGAACAGATTATATTAAAACACATTATTGTGACAACCCTGCAGCAATGACGAATACCTACACAAAAGCGGCATTTCGCGCGACTTCAAACGCGTTGGACCACTGTATCTCTTTATTACACTGTGATGTTACTATGTAGGTACATATTATATTTAAACGATAACAGCTTAGAAATCTACTCAGTTTTTTTTTTAATGTTTTGTGTTTAGGTTTAATAAACAAATACTTCAGTTAAAATTTAAGAGACGCTTCAGTTTGCGGTCGTAAATGAACAAATGAAAAATCTACTTGTATTGAGTATTTCGTTAGATAGAAATGCTTTTACTCATATAAAATAACGAAATTCGTAAACTGAAACAAATAGATCAGAAAACCGTAAAAAAGGCCTGTATCTCCCTTACAAAATGGCTGTCATTTCAATTATTTATCACTATGTTAAACATATTATCTGTTTTGGCAGTAATACCTGTGTGGTCAAGTTATTTATTTACACATAAAACTTTGGAAATATTGGCTCGGTGTTTGAGTAACGCGTAATAAATTACACCATTGTCATTTTGTATATTAATTTATTAGCTTAAGTATTACTTACTTGTTAAGTGTAATAATATTAGTAGGTATTATCAAAATCAATTCCTATTGTTTAGAGTTTAGAAATAAAATATATTTTTAATAAGTACAAATATATTTTTTATTTCTAGCTGATGCCCGCAACTTCGTTTGCATAAAAATAACGGAAACAAACCTATTTTTTAAACGGAATACTATAATAGACGCCGACAAACTGTCATGCACGTTGGCGGGCTTATTTACATGTTCAAGTCAGCTTAACAGAACCGAAACTCTGTGGCTCAGTGGTTCAGCGCTTTGCGGGTGCAGGGTGTCGCAGGTTCCTGGGTCATGGATGTGTATTGAATATGTGTATAATATAATAAAAATCTTAAATATATGTACAGTATAAAAGTATTAAATATACTTCCCGTTTTCTGGTACATGCAACACAAGTTCTTCGGATACTAAGCACGGGGCCAGATTGTCGTGGTGTGAAGCGTCCATAGATATCATATTAAAAAAAAGCAATAGGCGACGAGGCACTGAATTTTTTTTATTAAGTTAATTAAAAAAACTACTTAGTTATTAGATCTCGTTCAAACCAATTTTCGGTGGAAGTTTGCGTGGTAGGTAATATACAATGTACATCATATATTTTTTTTTAGTTTTATCATTCTATTATTTTAGAATTTACAGGGGGAGGCACACATTTTATCACTTTGGATATGTCTCTCGCGCAAACTATTCAGTCGAGAAAAAAAATAATATTAGAAACCTAAATATCATTTTTGAAGACCTATCTATAGACACCCCACATGGGTTTGATGAAAAAAAAATTGAGTCAGTTCTAAGTATGGGGAACCCCCAAAATTAACTGTTTTTTTTTTTTTGTGAAAATCATAATGCAGTTCACAGAATACATCTACTTACCAAGTTTCAACAATATAGTTGAATAAACCGCAACTAAATAACACTATGCTACGCCAGTTGCCAGATCTATTTGTTCATTAAGTCTATTTATTATGAACGGGGATAAAATTACCACACTCGTTATTAAAAGGTCTATATGGGGTTAACCTAACATAATAGGCACAGCCTATTGGCTATTGTTTGTTGAGTCTATATTAGTAATCTATTTAATGTGAGAGCGGATGAAATTACTAACACTCGTTATTAATAGACTATAATATATAAAGTTTTGTAAATGACAATAATTTTTCTGCCTAAACGTCTTTACATAAGCAGTGGACTATGTGCCAGAAGTATCCGTAATTGATTTTTAGGGACCTTATATATTTCGGACCATAATAATTATATCATTACTAACTAAACAGTAATCAAAATCCACTGTTTTATTTGCCCAAAAGCATTAAAAGTACACTTTAAAATGTAGTTAGTGGGTACTAAAAGGTACTACGCACCAAACTCAATAATCAACTCTATAAATCCTCTCCAAGCCACTAGCCGAATCATGCCCGCAACTTCGTTTGCATAGAACTAACGAAAACGGAACTATTTTTTTAAACGGAACCCTAGAATAAAAGTAGCCTATGTTAGACCTCATAACATCAGCTATCTGCCAGTGAAAGTCCCATGAAAATCGGTTCAGCCGTTTCGGAGATTAGCCGGAACAAACAGACAGACAGACCGACAGACAGACAGACGGACAGACAAACATTTTAAAAATTGGTATTTTATTGTGAGTACCGAATATACTTTCATATGCATTAAGTGAAAAGCTGTTAATTTTAAATTACAAACAGACACTTCAATTTTATTTATCTGTATAGATATGTATAGATATAGATGTATAGATTTATAGATTGCCTGATGTACATTGTGCATTGAACAAGTTGCCGTTCGACATGAAAATGTGTGCGCTCTTAATCACGACGTGTACGTAATTACTTCGACCACGTCTGCAGTCGATGCGAATTCCATTGTGTTTAAATATTTTGAGACGTCCTAGTACAAAAAAGACATGTTTAGAAACTGGTCGAACTTTCTCGATATTATACCTACTACTGTGTAATATGTAACTATTAAATATTTTACCTCACCCAATTAAGAGTAGATTACAGTATTAGTTCGCCTTGTACTTACGATACAAATTAGCACAATTTAATTAAAGTATCTGTCACATGCAAATTAATTCTATCTGTATGTTAATTTTATAGAAAATACATTGTTTATTTCTGAAAATATACATTTGTATTCAAAACCAGCTCATATTGTATATTGACTGTCTGACAAACATGCTATTAATTGGAGCACTAATTGATAAAGTAGTTAGCTGGTTCATGGCAACTTCATTTGCGTGGAATGAATGAAAACTGAACCGTATTTTTAAACGGAACCTAAAGATAAGATTATCTTAAGTTACTGCCTATAACTTTAGCTATCAGCCAGTGAAAGGCCGAACGAAATCGGTCCGGCCGTGTCAGAGTTTAGCTGGAACAAACCGATGGATGGACAGACAGACAAATAAAAAAAAATGATTCTTTGGTGTAGGTACCGTCCATACTCCATAATTATCATAAGACGGATTTAGTGCAAAGCTGCTAAAAAAAATTACAAACTGACACTTTAATTTTATTTTTTGTATACTTAGATAATAAAAAACATAGATATAATTAGGGTTCCGTACCTCGAAAAGAAACCTTATAGGATCACTTTGTTGTCCGTCCGTCTGTCTGTCAATACCTTTTTTCTCAGGAACGCGTGGAGGTATCAAGAAGGAATTTATGTCAAATACTCAAGTCTACATAACTGTCTCTTGGAGCTGTGAAAAAATCATACTTGTAAGCTAACGCTATCAAAAGATACAGCCGTTTATGCCGCAAATTTCCGCAAATTTTCGACACTCGCAAGGGAATCAAAACTTACAGGCTACTTCCCATGAACTCACAATCTTGAAATTAGGTACGAAGCAACATCTTATAGCATTAATATTATAAATGCGAAAGTTTTTGAGGATGAATATATGAATGTATGGATGGATGGATAGATGGAGGTTTGTTACTCTTTCGCGCAAAAACTACTGAACGGATTTTGATGGAATTTGGTATGGTAATAGTTTAGGCTAGATTAAAACATAGACTACTTTTTATCCCGGAAAAGTACAGTAATCCCGCAGAATACTCGATACTATATTTACGCGGGCGGAGCCGCGGGAAACAGCTAGTATAATACTATATTATTGTTCCTCCTCTTCACAAATATTTACTACGTTAATAGGTATTCACATGCTAGCCCCCTATGACCCCGAGCCTACCCACTGCGTGTGCCCATGGTGTCCCCGATACGTAAACACAGTGGCGGATTATCCTAATTCCCCCCCCCCCCCCCCCCCCAATACAATGAAAATTACACCACGACAACTTTGACTCCCCCTCTCCCATGACAAGTTATTTAAATACTATTATAATATAGGGCCACCGATGACATGTTAACATGACACGACTCTCAACGTTTAATCCGTCTCTGCGTAAACAATAATATTATATGTGTGAGGTGTAACTAGGTAGGTAGAGATTATAATAGTTAATAGGTAACATTTTTTGCGACACAGACTTTAATTGCGGTTTTATTTTATTTTTACGATTACAAATTTTATGTATAATTTTACATAGTCATTATCATGAATTAAAATTTAATAAAGCAGAGCACGCTTTATTGCCGTTCAAATCTTAATTTTGAGTTTAAGTTTAAATTAATAAAAAATATGCTATATTTGAAAAAAATTACTAACGTATTAATAACTATAGTGAGGATTTCTTAAAAAAGAGGAAAATTCAGTTTTAGAATATTATTATATTAACGTTATAATAACATTCTAAAACTGAATTTTACAAAAATTTTGGCAACTTTTATACCTAACGTAGTATTCTTAGAGCATTAAACTTAGAGCATTGTTGGTTTAATGTTCTAAGCTAGTATTATAATAATATACTTATCTAAAATATTAAAAGCATTAAAAAACAAAAAATCCATAAAACTAGTTCATTATTACCTACAACCGGTCTGCAGACTACTAAACATCAGAAAATATCATAAAGTAATAGTATTACATAATATTAAAAATAAAAAGTAAATTAAGTACAAAATTTTATAAAATAACTTTTATAATAAATAAATAACCTACGTATATAAATAAGCAAGTGTTATCAACTTTTCATTTTAATAAAATTGAATTTAGACATTATATTGTGAAAACAAAAACAAAAATAACTTAATAAAAATATTATTATATGTTTTCTTTTGTCCATTGCACAACGCAAAGGAGGGTAAAATGTTTATTAGCCTGTGTATGTATGTATGTGGGTATGAACCTTTGTGGTACTATTTGGACCAAATGCGTGGTTTGATCTTGATAAAGCCCCTCAAACCACCCAGTCCTCGTGGGTCCCTGCTTGGTAACTATATTCAGCTGAATATAACGCATTTATAGAGAATCTACGAGAAAAAGATAGCGATATCAAGTTTTTCCTGTGCTTTCAAAGAAAGACAAAGTCAACTCAACTAATTGAAACTATTTTCTTTGTTGAGTTTTGAAGATGGATAAAAGTTTTCGTTTTGATTAAATACCTACTAACAAAGATTTATTTAAGAGTAACTCTATAACCTATAACTCTATTCCAAACGGCTTCACTTACCACTTACCTTTAAAAACTTTTATCTAAAGTCCTATCTCTTATACAGGCTAGGGCTTCCCTATAAACGAAAATCAGTCTTCTCCACTGCAATGCATCATGTGGCGGTTTTATATACTTACTTAATATACCTACTAAAATATATTTAATATCAGATAGGGCTAGAATCTAGATGGTCTACACAAATGTAGGTTGGTCTTAGCTTAGTAAAATAAGTTCTAAAATTATCAGTAGTCTCTTGCCCTATCTACTATATCGACGCACTCACGAGTCACGTGCAGTTTGAGAGACAACTGTATGTAAAATATTAAGTTTAATTTATACACTCAGAAATATTGAGTTATTACTACGTCTTATACGTATAAAAATATAATATTTTATCTGTAATTTAGTAATTAAGTAGATACATCTAAAAATACAATATTTTCTAAATTTGTAAAAAAACCTACATCATTAGTTTACTTACTTCATAGACAAAACATTCATTACTTACCATAAATGAATATTTTTGTTATGAACTTGAACTCACAGATTTCGGAGATACTTACAATTATATTCCTGCAGCCTTATATTTCATACTTTTGCTTGGAGCGTTTTCACGAAACTTGCGAAATTTTGTAATCAAATCGCTGTAACTATGAAAATTAGATTTTTAGTATACTTATTGTTTTTTCTGAGCTATATACTTACTGTTACTCATATTCAAGAGTAGGTACTGTTCATTTATGCAATAAAAAAATCAGTCGTCTTGCCTATTCCACCAAGGGAATGTTTTTTGTGAGGATCACCTTAATTTCTGGAATATTCTGTTCATTTTATAGCAAATTATGTCCGTCTTGGATATTGCGGACTCAAATCCAGTGGAATCAAAATAATACGCTTACAATGGATTTTCAGATGAACAAATTAATATAAAACCGAGATAATAACAAAACTTCAAATAACCATGTTGCTGCGACTTCGTACTCGAAAAAATAATACCCGCAGGAACCTTACATTTTGCTGCGATAAAAAGTAGCATATAATATTATGTTAATCCTAAATCTACGAATAAAGTACTAGCGTACCAAATTTCGTAAAAATCCATCCATCCATCTATACCCACAGACTGTCACATTCTACTAATATTATTAAACGCGTGGAGTTCGGTTTTCATACAAAATTTTAAACCCTTTTTCACCCCCTTAGGAGACGATTTTCAAAAATCCTTTCTTAGTGGATGCATCTATCTGTATGCCAAATTTGAGCAAAATCGGTTCAGTAGTTTCGGTTGTGCGTTGATAGATGAGTCAGTCAGGTTTATCATAATATTAGATTAAAGGATCCGACCAATAAAAATATATTATGTGAGGGTATAAGGGGATTTATCAGGTTATACCGAATATCAGTCCCTAACATTAGCATACGAAATCCTAATTTGGTATTATATAGGTTTTTAAAGAGCTTTAACGGAACGTCATTTAATAAAACTTTTTATTATAATTCGCTCAAATAAAATATTAGGTCCTTAATCCATATTACCTATAGTTTACACGATGACTTGACTGTACCAATGTGACTTTGCGTCGTTATCTATATCTATACTAATATAATAAACAGGAAAAGTTTGTTTTTTAGTTTGTTTGACTTAATATTACACATTAAAAAACGATATAACAAAAATTTTTAAAGAAACACAAATACACAATTTTGCTGATTGACATTCCTGGCAAAACTCCCACTCATGTGTTCGATTTTCAACTTTATTGAATTAGTAGGTCTAGGGAATTAGTACAGAGTTATATTTTCAATGCCCTACATTTTCTCCCGCCTTCGGGATTCCGGACAATATAGTCCCAGCCTCAGATCAAATAAAAAACCAAGATAGCGCATGGCGTTGTTTGAAGTGAGGCCTAAAAAACTACGCAACTCACACAGTAAAAAGTAGCGTACTTTTTTGCTTGTGTGAGCGTGAGCGCGTGTGTAAACTTGAAGTTGCGTAGTTTTTTAGGCGTCACTTCAAACAAACGCCATGCGCTATCTTGGTTTTTTATTTGATCTGAGGTCCCAGCCTAATAGTTGAGATTGACATATTTAAAAAACTTTTTTTTTTTTTTCAACTATAAAACCACAGAATATTAATAAATAATAAAACTATATTTTATCAATTTGTTTGCAGTATCTATTACAACATTATTTTTTCTGTTCTCTGAAATTCCCTGGAAGTGTAATGTAATCAAATCATTTTATTACATGTATGATGTAGTACTAAATAATTGCAAAAGCATAAGAAATAAAAAGTATATGTATCAGCTCCGACGCACGACTGGAGTTTACTCTAAAAAGCATACTAATTACATGAAAAGAAAAATTTTGAAAATCGGTCGGCACAGACGGCAGAATTATCGTTGAACATATATATATATATATATATATATATATATATATATATATATATATATATATATATATATATATATATATACTGTATTGGTAAAAAGTAAAAACAATGCAAAGAAAAATACTCTCTACTAGTGTGTACATAGAGTAGTCTTATAACCTTTTTTATATTTCGTACTCTGTAGAATAGGAATGGGTAATGCCCACTCATAATATACAGATATCTTGTTTAAAATGTAGAGTCCTCGTACACTAGACTATGCTATACGGCCTCCGTGGTCCAGTGGTCTGGCTGTCGACTCCAAGGTCGTGGGTTTGATTCCCGCATTGAAACAACAAAAAATGTTGTTAGGACAATGCAGGCTGATCACCTAATTGTCTGACAAGAAAGATGATCCATGCGCCGGATGGGCATGTAAAAAGTCGGACCTGCGCCAGATCTCTCATCTGTCGTATCGGTTATCCGTCCCACTGGATTATGAGAGTAAAGGAAAAGAGAGGGCTCTTGTGTACTGCGCACACACTTGTACACTATAAAATTACTCCTGCGTAAGTGCCCTGGTTTCAATGAAACCGGCCACCGTCACCGAGATCAGTGTTATTATCGGGAGTTATTATTAACGTAGACGACCTCCGTGGCTCAGTGGTGAGCGCAGTGGCGCTTTAGCCGGAGGTCGCAGGTTCGAATCCCCCCAGGGAACAAAAAAGTTTTCTGTTTTCCTGGGTCATGGACGTGTATTAAATATAATATAATAAAAATCTTAAATATAAGTATAGTATAAAAAGTATTAAATATATTTCCGTTGTCTGGTACCCTTACGGGTAAGTTCTTCGGATACTTACCACGGGGCCAGACTGACGTGGTGTGAAGCGTCCATAGATATTATTATTATTATTAATCAAAATAACAGTACACTTCAAATAATTGTTGTTATAAAATTTTAATATTGGGTACCTAATACTTATTACCTAGTAAAATATTTCAGAATGAACATAATTTTTATAAATTTCTAAAAAACTAATGAGAATTTTGTTTATTTTTAGTCAAGTTTTAGTAGCTTTTGCTTTATTTTTTGTAATGTATGTACAAAGAAAAATCTTTTATGTTGGCTTCTATTTCTTCAAAATGGCAGAGCTTAAATTTTTTACCATTATAATGGCTGTGTTCCGCGGAAAATGGCACTTGTTAACAGATTATCGACCAGGACACGTTTGCTAACTTCAATACTGCTAACATAATCCGCCATTTTGCTTATTTAATGTTAGCGGACGCCATTTTGCTTACGTTGTTTTGTTAGCGCTATTTTCCGCGGAAAACAGCCAATATCTTATGAATAATATAAAAATAATAATAGAACCTTGTTTTTGAAACAAAGAATGTCTGTACGCATCTGGATTAAACTTTTAAGTTTTATTAACCTCTTTGTTAGATAGCTTAAATTCTACCTTATAAACAATCAGATAGAGTCCCGCTAGACTTTTTTTGTAGCAAACCAGTCGCGTATCGAGCCTTTGGGAAGCCCAGGATCAAAACTACTTTGCCTGCCCAGCCGACTGCCGAGGAAACTTATTTTCTTCTCTCACAAAAGAAAAAAAATATGGCCGTATATAATTAAAATAAAAAATGCAAAAAAATCAAATAAAAAGTCTGCGAAGGAGAGCATGCCAGATATTTTTCAAAATATTTTACCGGTTCACATTTTATTATTAAGTAATATTTTATTTAAATAAGAGCACATACGAAAAGCGAGCGAGCGAGCCGAATTTTTTTGCATATGAAAAGGTTCGAAACTGAAAATAAAAAAATCTTCACACGTTTTGAAGTTGCTAGGTGGGCGCCCCGTTTAATTGATACGTCATACGGCTGATGTAGCGGTAGCTACACTTATGTTATATGTAGCAAAAGAAGACGCTAGCAAACTACTCGTACCAGAACCTATAAATTACAGTTGCGCGTAAAAGCTAGTTATAATATTATAATATTACACCTCACAGTAGTAATACTAGTAACTGATACATAAGGTGAAATTAATATACTCTATTAATATTATGGAAAGCTTTAATTAATATGATAATAATCCTTCATTGTATTGTCATGCGCTAACGAGCTCATTTGAGGCCACTCTACCTAAATACATTACAGCTTCCGTGGTCTAGTGGTTAGAGCATTGGCTCTCGACTCGGAGGTCATGGGTTCGATTCCCGCATTGGAACAACAAAAAATGTTGTTTCCATGTTTGGTTAGGACAATGCAGGCTGATCACCTGATTGTCTGACAAGAAAGGTGATCCATGCGTCGGATGGGCATGTAAAAAGTCGGTCCTGCGCCTCATCTCTCGTCATACGTGTCGGTTATCCGTCCCACTGGATGGAGTAAAGGAAGAGAGAGTGCTCTGGTGTACTGCGCACACACTTGGGCACTATAAAATTACTCCTGCGTAACTGGCCTGATTTCAATGAAACCGGCCACTGTCACCGAGATTGGTGGGGAGTTGTTATTACATTATAGCCACTGGCGTACCTACACTCTGTTTACACGTAAACAATTTGTGTCTACGAAATTCCCTATGTTAATGGCAACCGAGTATTTATTAAGGGTCAAAACGATCACACACCGAAACAAAACGATACGCGACATCGCGCTGCATTTTTAGATACCTATTCAAAATTGAACTTTATTCGTTACAGTACAAGGCGCATGTTTCATTGTAAAATGCAGCGCGTATCGTCGCGGTGAGAACTGAGTTAGGTTAGTTAGATAGTCTAATAACATTTTTTATACAGAATTACAGAACAGCGAAGGTTTTATTACAATATGATTGCAACCGCCAAGGGTTTTAGTGCCATTATAGTTTCCATTTGGGTCCACTGACCAAGGGGGTCTAAAAAGGTCACTTTAGGTGTTTCATATATTTTGACAGAAAACGTCAATTTTGACAGTTTTCAATAGAAATGCGTAAAATGGCGCACATAATAGCTTATGATTTAAAGTTGGTACCTACCAGAAAATATGAACGTGAGTTCTATAAAATATTGTAGGACATCATTTGGGCTGGTAGCAACTTCAAAATTAAGAAGATTGAGTAGAGAAATAGTTAAAATTTCAGCCAAATTTAAAAGGGGAATCATTTAGAAAATAAGTTTTACTTCATACTTTTTTGTGTATTTTTACTTTGGAAGTCAGTTTCATTTTTTGTTTTAAAACAAAGATTTCAACTCAAGATAGGCTATCACGTACATTTGGCAGAAAAAATTTCATACAAGAAAAAGTTACGCCATCTTGGTTTTCACCATAACTCAAATGTCATCCATCTTGTTTTCACCATACTTCGAATTTCAAAATAGCCCCAAAAATTTAAAAATTGGGGCCAATTTACTGGAGACACTTTTTGCCTCAACATGCCTCGTCTATAATATACGTCTATGTTTTAAAATAATAATTAGACCTCCTGAAGGCCACTTTAGGTGTTTCATGTTATGCTTCATATATTTTGACAGAAAATGTCAATTTTGACAGTTTTCAATACAAATCCGTAAAATGGCGCACATAATAGTTGAATGCTCTAAGACATAATATGAATTGCATATAATTCATCTTATGTTCACCTAAAGTGGCCTGTTTAGACCCCCAGTCCTCATAAAAATATAATTACAATAGAAATATGACGGAGAGTTGGAAATATGCATTATTCAGATTATTGCGGGCGAAAGATATCTTATTCGGAGTGTTTGTTAGCTAACAGCCAACTCCATTAGATTTCAAGTACTGAAGCTACTTTATTCAACTTTTCATTAACTGGACTCAGTCAATATTGAAGTACTTTATAGCTTGTAATAATGAGAAAAACGAAAAAGTAATGAAAATTTAATATTAGTTGGAATTAATACTTACACCGCAGACTTTGAGTCGGCTGATTATTTAATCGGAGCTGAATTAGATTAGATGAGGGTTCGGCTAATATATAAAGTTTAAGGTTACATGGGGCAAAAGGGAAAGATTGGATGGCACTGACCATCTTTAACCGTAGATCATCTTGAGCAATTTAACCATAGACATGAGCAATTTAACCATGTACTATCTTGCCCAATTTAACCATAAGACTATCTTGCCCAATTTAACCATAGAGCACCTTGCCCAATTTAACCAAAGACCACCCTGCCCAGTTTAACCATAGACCATCCATATCAAATATATTAACGGGAAAATTTTGGATACGGATGTCGAGAAACAATATAAGCCCGCCCAACTTTATAAAATCCAAAGGAGCCTGAATTTTCAATGATATATAACGTACTACTTATATATGAAATTGCATGTGAGTGATATGAACGTACTGACTTTAGTATAACAACGTATAAGGCGTAGTTTTGTTATATGTGTATGCGTGACAATGTGTAATTAATTACACGGCAAGGCGTCATAGCTAAGATTGGCCTCACTATTGCGATTCGCAGAACTCTGTCGTCACTTTTTTTATTTTCTAGTAAAATACCATGATATAAATATATGACACCTGATACATACGCAGCAAAATTGCTACATGAAAAAAATAAAAGAAGGAAAATGTTTGTCTTAAAAAGTTTACTTTTTCGACGTTTCATTAAAGTATCCCGCCTTAAAAACTCCACGTAGTATCATTAGTAACAACAAAAATAACAAAGACATTTTTTTCTTTAGCGCTACTTTTAAATTGCTTCAGGAAGTGAAATTATTGTTATCCCAGCTTTCAACTCCTTTGTTAAATGGAATGGCATGATAATACTAATTAGATAAAAAAAGGAAATGATGATAAGCCATTTTTAAAAACCTGAATCGACTTTGAAATTGAAATGATCTTTGATAATAATATAGATATTTTTTTTTTTGTTTATTTTTGTTATTCTTTAAAGACATGAAGCTAAAAAAGCTGGCATAACTCCAATGTTCAATCAATATTATTCATAGCCCAATAACTTAAGCCACTTTAAACCCCAATCTCCGGAAAAATTCCTAGTGGGCTGGTCACGAAAATCAGATCTCCCATGTACTCAGTTCTACTTGGCGTCGTCGTTTAAAAGCCGCCGCCGCTCCGTTACTCTTTCACCCAAAATCTACTGATGGGATTTTGATGAAATTTGGTATGGTAGTAGTTTAGGCTCTGGATTAAAACATAAACTACTTTTTATTAAGGAAAATAGAGTATTCCCGCGGGATACTCGATAGTATATTTACGAGGGTGGAGCCGCGGGAAATCGCTAGTATACGTATATTTTTTACAAAACGCCCAAGTGTCAGATAGAAGTTCTTAAGACACTTATAAACATGATTAAAAAGCAATAGAGTTTACGCCTTGGTGTACGATATACATAATATAAAACCGCTAGTATATGTATATTTTTCACAAAACGCCCAAGTATCAGATAGAAGTTTTTAAGACACTTACAAACATGAGTAAAAAACCATAGAGTTTACGCCTTGGTGTACGATATACATATTAATACAATACCGTATGTAAGTGCATACTAGTCGCTTTCTCAGCGCTCTACCCCGAAAATGGTTAACAGATATCTTCAACCGATTGAGCTGAAATTTTGTGTATACGTTTATTTTGGACGACAATGCATGGTTAGCTATGTGACGTCATTCTAAATCCAACATGGCGGAACATCCAAGATGCCCGACAAGTTATTTTTAATACACTTCTACAATATATGTCTGATATGATCTGGGGGCACGGCAGTGCACCCGCCAAAGTCGAGCGCGAAGCAAACACTGCCGTACCATCCTTTACTGGAACCATTTCGCCGCATTTTCAGGCCCCTATTTGAGAACCTCTGGATAAGACCAGAACGCAGAAATTTTCGTCATCCAGTAAGCTATAATCACATACTTAAAATCCAAAATTTCAAGTCTGTAGGTCATTTAGTTCCGAAGTTAAGCGAAAGCAAAGTTTCGCATTTACGACACTCACTCACTCACTTATACACTCACTCATGATCATCAAAATAGAACTAGTACTTCCCATAAACTCAGAGAGCTGAAATTTGGTACAGAGTTAGGGTTTAATGGCCACATAAAGGGAAAACTATAAAAACTAGGATAATCGATCTGGGGGCACGGCAGTGCCCCCGCCAAGTCAAGCGCGAAGCAAACACTGCCGTACCATTATTTACGGGAACCATTTCGCCGCATTTTCAGGCCTCTATTTGAGAACCTCTGGATAAGACCAGAACGTCGATCTGGGGGCACGGCAGTGCCCCCGCCAAGTCGAGCGCGAAGCAAACACTGCCGTACCATTATTTACTGGAACCATTTCGCCGCATTTTCAGGCCCCTATTTGAGAACCTCTGGATAAGACCAGAACGCAGAAATTTTCGTCGTCCAGTAAAGTATAATCACATACTTAAAATCCAAAATTTTAAGTCTGTAGGTCATTTAGTTCCGAAGTTAAACGAAAGCAAAGTTTCGCATTTATGACACTCACCCAGTCACTTACTCATGATCATCAGAATAGAACTAGTACTTCCCTTAAACTCAGAGAGCTGAAATTTGGTACAGAGGTAGGGTTTAATGGCCACATAGAGGAAAAACGATAAAAACTAGGATAATCGAAGATCTGGAGTACCTGGTGACCCTTATTACAAAACACAAGAGCCCAACCAAACTATTAGAGATCGACATACTGCCTTTACAAAAAATATTCAACTTGGTGGGCCACTTCATTTGATGTCAAAAATCGAAGGTCTGAAGTATCTGATGAAGAACCCTCAGCTGGTCTCAGCTGATTAGAGATATGGCAATGCCCCCTTCTACTATTGGTACATAAAAAAATCGACTGTCATTGCAAAAATCCAGTGAAGTGGGACACATCTTCTAATTTAATCTAGCCGGTAGCGTCCCACTGCTGGGCGAATGCCTCCCCTTCTGCTTTTAATACGCATAAAAATAAAATTAAAGGAAAACTCTGGATAAGACTAGACTGGCTTTTATACTTATACTTACAAGTTTACAAGATGAAATAGTCGAACAATTAACTTTATTCTACTCGAACATTACACAAATTAAATAAACAAATTACACTAAAATCTAGTAAAATAAATCAATATTCCTACGTTTCTACAAAAAGAAGTGAAATCCCACCAAAAACATTCTGTAAAAAACTAGCCAAGTCTCGATGGAGCTGCTTGTTTATCTCTAAAAAGTAATGAAATCTAGACTAAGTCGTGCCAAGTCTAAGGATCCTTACTGCGATTTATTTATTATTATAGTTAATGTTGTGTGACTTGGCCGTTGAAGAGTACACAAGGGTACAAAAGGGGCTCCATAACACCATTGCTCCAATACATGTGTTATACATTCAACAACAGCCTAAAATAAGACACTAGCGTCCAATTACTAATACCAGTATGGGCTATTATCTCGCTTAACAAACATAGGTAGTTACAACAGAATCTGATATAACATTACGTGTAAACAAAATTGACTTCTAACGTATAAAGAATTTTCAAGGGCCAAGTCACACAACATTAACTATAATAATAAATAAATCGCAGTAAGGATCCTTAGACTTGGCACGACTTAGTCTAGATTTCATTACTTTTTAGAGATAAACAAGCAGCTCCATCGAGACTTGGCTAGTTTTTTACAGAATGTTTTTGGTGGGATTACTCCTACAATATAGGTCTGATGTAATTGATGGTCACCTATTGTTAAGGACAGCGGCCTCGCCTGTGTTTTAAAGTGAATTTAAAGACAATGAACACTTATCAGTGCTTTAAAACGTTTCTAAAAACTGTGAGTAAATAGTACATAAACTCTTAAGAGTGAAAATAGTGAATATAAGTGTTAAATTCATTAGAATAGTGGTAAATAATTGTTTTAGAGTCACGAGTTTATTTTCTTTATAATTTCTTAACCGTAGCTTATTTCACTTGGAAAATTAGTGTTGTACATAGGAAAAATTAGTGGCTAAAGTAAATAACATTTAGGTAAATAGAAATGTAAATGGTTTTAGAAAAAATTAGATTATAATGGTGAAAAATATATGGTTTTTCCTATACTTGTAATTTTGCTTATGTGTTACTAAGTATCTATGTAAACTGTGTGATTATGTATTGTTTTATGGTAAATAAAGAATTTCACGTTATGCGTTTCACTTATCCTGGCTCAGGGGAAATAAAGGGAAATTAGGGAAAATTATGGAAAAATAGCCGTATAGAGAAATAAGAGAGAGATAGCTTATATGAAAATTAGAAGAGTACATTTGTGCTCCCTATACGGCATTGCCCTGAGCCAGGTAAGCTAACGGCTTATCGTGCAAAATGTTCTCCTCAAATCAGTGTTATTTTTTATACGCCCCCGCTCTGCCCGAATCGGTGTAACCTTGCTATCTTCGAGTCTGATCAGAGCCGGCGGTGAAAACCTAGTGGAAAAATACAGTCCCATACAGTAGTGCGTGGTCCTTGCGATCCGGATTGCAAGTTAGTGAGTTAGTCGCGTGTGATCCGAGATACAAGATTGAAGAAATTTTCGAAGTCCAATACCAGTTGAAAACAATCAAGACGACACTTAGAAGAATTTATTGATGACGGAACATAGAAAAATTTACTGAACATCGGACATAGAAAAATTTTACTGAGCCAAGGAGATAGAAAAATTTATTGAAGACCGGACTTAGAAAAATTTACTGAACACTGGACATAGAATAATTTCATCGAGCCAAGGACATAGAAAATTTTTTGGGAAAATTTATCAAGCCGAACATAGAATTTGGAAGAAAGGAATTCAACACCGGGGATAAACGGACTCAGAAGATTGGACTCGAAGATACAAGACAACACCAACGAAGAGGGAAGCAAGGATTCGCAGATTTTTCGCCGGAAAAACCTACCGAAGATTCTTGAAGAGTCGTGAAGACTCTGAAGATTTTTGGAGTTTGAAGACGAATATTTGAAGATTAATTTTTGATTTGAGGATTTAACTTAACGTAACATTTAACTTAAACTATGGTCATCACAAGGAGTCAGAGCGGGGCCGAGGAGAACCAACCACAACAACAACAACCGCGAAGATTTCCAGATCCGCCACGATCGCCGTCTGCTGCCGCCACGAGCCAGCCGCCGCCGACCGAGGGAAGGGCAGATCTGCTTCAAACAATTTTAAAACCGAGACCAGGTACTAGCAAGGCACCTGTAGCTCCGGAAGTGCAAACATTAGCCAGGAAGGCTATTTCAATAAGGTCGCGTCGATCGACAGCGAGTGTCGTCGCACGCATACAATATGAGGCGGAAGAGAAGCTTGCCGCTCTCCGTAAAAAGGAACTGCAGATAGAAGCAGAACTTATCAAGAAGAAACTCGTCGCCGACGTCGCCGCTGCAGAGGATGGAAGCAGCCCCGATGACGACGAGCCGTCTGAACAGGTGGAGCAACGTGTACGAGCCTGGCTAAGCGAACAAGGACCCGACCATGAAGAGGCTAGACAAGAGCCGGTCGTGTTAGAGGAGAGAGAGACGCCGAAGCCAGAAGACATGCCACCAACTGGAGGAAGACGCGAAGGCCAAAGGACGAGATTTGAGTGGCCGGAACAGCGCCGTCCACGCTCACCCACACCGCCCACGTCTAGGGCCAACGGAGTGGAACATCTCGCTGAAACGTTAGACAAGCTGCTGAATCAACGCCAGACGCGCCACACCACGGAGCTGCCTACATTCTCAGGGGCTCCCACCGAATGGTTGTCCTTCAAAGCAGCCATGGAAGACACCACTGCATTCTACAAGCTGAAACCGATCGAGAACTTAGCTCGGCTGAGGAACTGCTTGCGGGGAGAAGCCAGGGAAGACGTGGCACCACTGCTGAGCGTCGCTACGCCGCCCGAACAAATCATGAAGACTCTAGAACAATGCTTCGGACGTCCAGAAGTTATGGTGGACCGCATGATGGAAGACCTGAAGAGGCTACCGAGGCTCGGAGGTTCGGCGGCGGAACTCAACCAATTCGCCGTGAAGATTCAGAACATGGTGGCTATCCTGAAGAGGCTGAGGCACGGGTACCTTTTCAACCCGTTGCTCACGAGAGACATTCTAGAGAAACTCAGTCCCTACGAGAAAAGCAAGTGGTACGACTACGCAGAAGAGACGTCGCGCTTCAGGAACGAGCCCGATGTCGTCCTTCTCTCTGAATTCTTAATGAGGGAAGCGGACAGGGCACTGCGCTACGGATTCAGCACAACATCGAAGAGAGAAACACCGCGTCAACCTCCGAACAAGAGTGAGACCAGAGCAAGAAGGCCAGTCTTCGCGGTGACAGATGAGGGCAGGGGTTCGCCGAGCCACAGCCAACCCAAGAAGGTACGCGAGGAAGCAATGAAGTGCCCGGTATGTGCCAATGATCACGCTCTGCCTCGCTGCGCCACCTTCAAGAAAATGAGCGTACCAAAGAGATGGGACACAGTCAGGAAAGAGGGGCTGTGTTTCCTGTGCATATCGAGTCGACACAGAAGATTCAACTGTAAGGCGAAACGATGCGGCGCACAGGGTTGTAAGCGGCTGCACCACACGTTGCTGCACGAGGAGAGGTCCGGCGGCGCTCCACAGGCTGAGGACGCCGTTATTACCGCATCGGTCACGTCCGACCGTGCGGTAAAACTCAAGATGAGAAGGGTTCAAGTCGTAGGTCCACGGGGCGAAGCGGACATCTTCGCGCTGTTCGACGAGGGCTCGACAGTGACTCTGCTGGATGAAGACGTCGCGAAGGCTATCGGCGCAGACGGTCCGTCGAAAGTGCTGCGGATGCACGGGATCAATGCCGAGAGAAATGAGGAAAAAAGCCGACTCGTACAACTGGGCGTACGGGGTCACGACGGTACCAGGCACGACATCACTGCGAGAACGGTGGGCGGATTGAACTTGCTCACTCAATCCGTTCCGGAATCATTGCTGCAACTCGCTCACCTGCACGATCTCAGGGATGAAGAGATGTGTTATGAGAACGAGAAACCCCAACTTCTCATCGGTACGGACAACTGGCAGCTCATCGTGTCAAGAGAACTGAGAATCGGGAAAAGGAACCAGCCTGCGGCCTCAAAGACCAAACTCGGCTGGGTAATCCATGGCAGCATCCCGAGGCGCATCATAAGGCAGGATGATGAGAGTATCCTGCACATATCCACAATCGAGACCAGAGGCGAACGGCTCGAAGAAATGGTGAAGAAACACTTCGATATAGACGCATTGGGAATAGCGGCTAAGGCGAGGCTGACAGACGGCGAGCAGCGGGCCATCGACCTCTTTGGCAGGACGGCCAAGAGAACGGAAGACGGTCGATTCGAAGTGGGACTTCTGTGGCGCAAGGACGGCGTCAAATTACCCCTCAGCTACAACAATGCGCTGAAGAGGCTTAAGAACTTAGAACACAAGCTCAGGAAAAACCCAGAAGACGAGGCGCAGTACCATGGGCAGATGAAAAATCTCATAAGCAAGGGATATGCGGAAAAATGCGACGGGACGGAGGCCGGAAGCGACCGTACATGGTACCTGCCGCACTTCCCGGTCAAAAACCCAAACAAACCGGGTAAGCTGCGACTGGTTTTCGACGCGGCGGCGAAGACAAGCGGCGTGAGCCTTAATGATCACTTGTTGGAGGGGCCTGACCTTCTGACGTCACTGCCAAGAATCTTGTTCCGGTTCAGGGAGGAAGCTGTGGCTGTGAAGGCCGATATACAGGAGATGTTCCTTCGTGTGAAAGTCAGACGAGAAGACCAGCCGGCCCAGATGTTCCTGTGGAGAGAGGACCCGAACGAGCCGCCGACCAGGTACAAGATGGTGGTGATGATTTTTGGAGCGTCGTGTTCGCCGTTCCTGGCACACTCAGCCCGGAATAGGAACGCGGAAGAATTCGCTGAGTCACACCCGGAAGCCCATCGCGCTATTTCCGAAGCCCATTACATGGATGACTACGTGGACAGCTATCCGGACCGGGAGAAGGCCAAGCAGGTGGTAGAGCAAGTGGACCAGGTGCACAGGAAAGGTGGCTTCCACTTAAGAGGCTGGACGAGCAACGATCGGAGGGTGCTAGAGGAGCTGCCTGAGGACCGCCTAGCTGAGAATACTACGCAGCACGTCACCAAGGACGAGCAGAAGACCCTGGGCATGCTGTGGGACTCCAAAGGTGACAAACTAAAATTCAACACGTCGCTATCTAGAGTTCCTGTGGAGGTCCGTGAGCTGCAGCGCGCGCCGACGAAAAGGGAGGCCCTTAGCACCGTAATGAGTATCTACGATCCGCTGGGGCTACTTAGCTGTTACACCATTACCGCCAAAGTCATCCTACAAGGCTTGTGGCGTCAGAAGCTGGACTGGGACGAGCCGCTGCCAGCTGAGTCAGCCGAGGACTTCACCCGCTGGCTGACAGACATGGAATACATCAGCCATCTCGAGCTGCCCCGGAGTTACAACGGGGGGAGCCCGACGAGGAGCCGGCAGCTGCACGTATTTTGTGATGCGAGCAAGGACGCATACGCCGCAGCCGTCTATTGGAGGATGGAACAGGAAAATGGAGATGTTCGAGTCGTGTTGGCCGCAGCCAAGGCCAAAGTAGCGCCGTTGAAGGCCCAAACGATACCGAGGCTGGAACTACAGGCCGCCCTGGTCGGAGCGAGGCTGGGAAACGCCGTCGTAGCAGAGCACAGGTGGAAAACAGATACCGTTTTCTACTGGATTGACGCACAGGTGGTGCTGTGTTGGATACAGAACGGCAGCCGGAAGTACACGCCGTATGTCGCGCACCGCCTGGGGGAGATCGCCGAACTGACATCTGTCCACCAGTGGAGGTGGGTGAGCACTAAGAACAACGTCGCGGACCTAGCCACGAGAACGGGCTATGTTCCGAGGAGCGACGAGGACCCATGGTTTAAAGGGCCAGACTTCCTGCGCAGGCCTATGAGCGAGTGGCCCGCGGAGAGTCCCGCCCAGGTCGAGGATAAAGAAGAACACGTCGCCTTTTACACCACAAGGGCGAGTGAGCTGGATTGTCTACCGGATGTGACGCGCTTTTCGAGTTACGAGCGCCTCATAAGATGCACAGCGATGGTTTTGTTATTCTTAGAAAAGTGCCGAGATCGTCGAGCCAACCTCGAGGTACGACACCTAGAGCGGGCCGAGACGTTGTGGTATCAGAGGTCACAACGGGACAGCTTCACGCAAGAAATTGAAAAGATCACAAGTGGCAAGACGGCGCCTAGGTGGAGCCCCTTGTACCGGCTCAATCCGGTGTACAGAGATGGGCTGCTCGTACTAGACGGGAGAATCAAAGCAGCGCAGGTTCCAGCGGAGATGAAGAATCCAATCATCCTGGACGGAAGACATCCGTTCACGAAGCTACTGGTGGCACGGGAGCACGCCAGGGCAGGACACGGGAGCCGCGAGAGGGTCGTGAACGACCTCAGGCAAAGGTTTTGGATCCTGAAGCTGCGGCCGACGGTGCGCAGCATAACCAGTAAGTGTGCGTTTTGTCGGCTGCGACGGGCGCACCCGAGAACACCACAAACTGGAGACCTGCCGGCGGAGTGCCTGGGGGCGTTCCAGAGACCATTTTCGTACTGTGGTCTCGACTGTTTCGGCCCGATGACGATCACCATCGGCCGACGTCACGAGAAGAGATGGGGAGCGCTCTTCACCTGTCTGACGACGCGGGCCGTGCACCTGGAGCTGGTGGCCTCGCTGTCGACAGACTCAGCAATAATGGCCATGAGAAGGATGGCTGCGCGGCGAGGATGGCCGTCAGTCATGTACAGCGACAACGGGACGAACTTCAGAGGCGCGGACGTCGAGCTGCGGCAGGCGTACGCTGAGTGGGCACCGGCTATGGCTCAGCTGGGTCTCACGCACCGCATGCAATGGAAATTCACCCCGCCGGGGGCGCCGAGTCAAGGAGGTGCCTGGGAACGGATGGTGAGGTCGGTGAAAACCGCCTTACTCGCTACGCTGAACGAGAAGTCGCCGAAAGAAGAGGTACTCCAGACCCTGATGGCCGAGGCGGAGTATTCCGTGAACGCACGACCGTTAGTTCACGTTTCCGTGGACCCCAGCGACCCGGAGGCAATCACACCGAACCATTTCCTCCTGGGGTCGTCCACCGGACTGCCGTACGTCGGACCGTGTGTGCCGGCGGACAAGAAGACTTGGAGAGTCGCGCAAGCCCTTGCCGACGAGTTCTGGAGGCGCTGGGTGAGGGAATACCTCCCCACGCTCACGCCACGCTACGAGGCGCCGCAGAGCAGCCGTGCCCTGGTTCCGGGCGACCTGATCGTGGTCGTAGATCCGGCGCTGCCGCGTAATACGTGGCCGCGCGGGGTCGTGCACCGGGTCTACCCTGGCCCGGACGGACAGGTGCGTTGTGCGGACGTTCGCACGCGCAGTGGTGTGTTCCGCAGGCCCACATCAAAATTGGCAGTGCTGGAGGAGGCGCCGCAGTCGCAACCGCGACCGCTGGTGGAGCAGCCGGAGCCGGGGGCGGTGCCGGGCGCGGAACGAGCGCCGGAGCGAGCTACAGACAGCTCGCAGTCGCCGGAGCGAGCTACAGACAGCTCGCAGTCGCCGGAGCGAGCTACAGACAGCTCGCAGTCGCCGGAGCGAGCTACAGACAGCTCGCAGTCGCCGGAGCGAGCTACAGACAGCTCGCAGTCGCCTGAGCGAGCTACAGACAGCTCGCAGTCGCCTGAGCGAGCTAGAGACAGCTCGCAGTCGCCGGAGCGAGCCACAGACGGCTCGCAGTCACCACCACGAGCTGTAGCGAGCACAAACAGCTCGCGGTCGCAGCCAGTTGCAGCGGGCACGGTCAGCCCGCAGTCACCGGAGCAGTTTGCGGCGGACACAGACAGCTGGCAGTCAGCGGAGCAGTCCACGGCGGGTCCAGCGAGCCCGCGGTCACCAGAGGAGGCTGCGTAGAACCTGGCTACTGCGCCGGGGGGAGGATGTTAAGGACAGCGGCCTCGCCTGTGTTTTAAAGTGAATTTAAAGACAATGAACACTTATCAGTGCTTTAAAACGTTTCTAAAAACTGTGAGTAAATAGTACATAAACTCTTAAGAGTGAAAATAGTGAATATAAGTGTTAAATTCATTAGAATAGTGGTAAATAATTGTTTTAGAGTCACGAGTTTATTTTCTTTATAATTTCTTAACCGTAGCTTATTTCACTTGGAAAATTAGTGTTGTACATAGGAAAAATTAGTGGCTAAAGTAAATAACATTTAGGTAAATAGAAATGTAAATGGTTTTAGAAAAAATTAGATTATAATGGTGAAAAATATATGGTTTTTCCTATACTTGTAATTTTGCTTATGTGTTACTAAGTATCTATGTAAACTGTGTGATTATGTATTGTTTTATGGTAAATAAAGAATTTCACGTTATGCGTTTCACTTATCCTGGCTCAGGGGAAATAAAGGGAAATTAGGGAAAATTATGGAAAAATAGCCGTATAGAGAAATAAGAGAGAGATAGCTTATATGAAAATTAGAAGAGTACATTTGTGCTCCCTATACGGCATTGCCCTGAGCCAGGTAAGCTAACGGCTTATCGTGCAAAATGTTCTCCTCAAATCAGTGTTATTTTTTATACGCCCCAGCTCTGCCCGAATCGGTGTAACCTTGCTATCTTCGAGTCTGATCAGAGCCGGCGGTGAAAACCTAGTGGAAAAATACAGTCCCATACACCTATCAATATTGATAGGTGACAGTTTTCCTCTTGGAGCCTAGTAAGACTAGAAGCGAGACGACTGCACGAAAACTAAGCACCTGTTTTCATTCATAGCAAATTGAGTTTTATCGACTAGGGCTAGGCCACAAAGTGCAAACTACGTAATTACATTCACCCACCCGCGTGGAGACCGCGCGGTAAGTTGACCGTTCCATGACCACGTGGTGGACGCTAAATTGCCATCTGCAGTGCTATTCTCTAAGAATTTTCATATCTCGACAGCTGAATCCGCATTTCATTCATAGCAAATTGATACTCGTCAATTTGTTATGAATGAAAACTGGTGATGAGCCTTCGTACAGATACCGCCAACCACGCGCGGTCATATTCAAACGCCCCTAAGGTGCAAAGCTGGTAAGTAGATTTGTCGATAACTAGATTCAGATACTTTGGAAAAGACAAACAATAACAGCTACATTGAATACAAAGATTTCAAAACTCAAAGATAGCTGGTATCACGTACATTTGACAGAACAAATCTTCATACAAGAAAAAGTTACGCCATCTTAGTTTTCACCATACTTCGAATATCAGCCATCTTGTTTTCACCATACTTCAAATGTCAAAATGGCCCCAAAGATCTCAAAAGTAGATCCATTTAACTGGAGACACTTTTTGCCTCAACATGCAGCGTCTATAATATATAATTACGTCTATGCATTGAATAGCTTATCCGCTGTGTTTATATTTTTATTAATAAGAGAATGCTATCTGTAATTAGAAACTTCCAACGAATCGTAATTTCGTTTCGGGAGTTATAATAAAAAATATGCGATAATATGCGTACGATTATGAAAATAAGTGTCGTAGTAATGAGTGTGTCATTATTATTACGTTTTATGGTCATTATTGCTCATTTTAGGTGGGTGTATCTCGATTAATGTCAAAAAAACCTTCTTGTGGTCACAGTCATAATATATTACGACAGGCACCAAAATATACATTGTGACTTTACTGGTTTGGCGGCGACACCGCAGAAAGCACTTGCCATCATGCGACGCAACTGCTTATTAAACTAAGTAGTTTAATAAGCAGTTGCGTCGCTCGATGGCAAGGCCAAGCTCTATATTTTCACGGTTTAGGCACATACTATTAAGTAATAATATGTGCCTAAACCGTGAAAATATAGAGATACTATCTTGCCCGTGGCTCAGGCGGATATACTTTAATTTAAACATTACCAATTTTAGTACCTAGATAGATAGTTGGTGGCAATTAAGGTACCTATTTGATTTCATTGTCGTTGATCTAAGACGTAATTTAGTCTGCAAGTACGTGGACTAGAGCAAAAATAGTAAGCTCAGGTAGCTCTGATTTTTCTCATAAGTTCGAAATTGTAGGTAAAAAAACTGACATAAACTATATTATTATTCTGTCTTCCGTCAATATTGTTAAATAGCTTCCTAAGTATAGGTACAGTCGCGAAAAAAAAGTAGTTTCATCCTTACCATAATATCTATGGACGCTTCACACCACGTCAATCTTGCCCCGTGCTAAGTATCCGAAGAACTTGTGTTACAGGTACCAGAAAATGGGAAGTATATTTAATACTTTTATACTATGTATATACATAAGATTTTATTATATTATAATTTATACCTACACATATTTAATAAACATTCATGACCCAGGAACAAAGAAAAACTTTTTGTTCCTTCTTCGGCGGGATTCAATCCCGCGACCCCCGGCTTGAGCACCAACGCGCTGAGCCACTGAGACAGAGCTCGTCATAATCTCTAATTATAATGGCGCGGGCGTTGTAGGTAATCATAATACAATTTCCTCGACCACCTCTAGTTTCTTCACCATCGATTTAATAAGTGTATTTAATTAAAGATCGTTGTTCTGCACACATTTCAACAATAATCTCCTGTAAGATATGGGAATACATACTATGAACTATTTAACTATAATACAATACGTGCCTAGTTAGTAGTTACGTTACCCATTTCAATGTCCAAGTTCCAGGCACGTAATTCATTTGACTATCTATTAAACCGTATACAGTGTGGGTAGAGTCAATGGCCGCTATTGAAGGTATTGCATTAGATACAATGTTGAGACGAGTTGTAATACCTATCCAGATATTATTATGTTATGACAGGACCTCGCATTCAAATGCTGAGATAATTATGGACACAGAAAAACAGCCCATTATCAGTCGGTCAGTCCTACTAAATAACCATCCCTGTAAAAAAAGTTTTATCATAGGAGAGTCAGAATGGGCCAGCTCGACCGGAGAAATTCTTAAAGAAAATAAGCGTGAAATAAAGTGTGTGTTGTGGTGGTAATGATAAGAATAATATTATGAAGGTTAATATGAGCATAGGGCGAAGTAAATAGATGAATTTATAATGTTTCATTATTTAAATGCATAGACCTCCACCGACTAGATCAACAAAGAACAATGGTTAATAAAACTAGATTATTGTTACAGCCAGTTATTTAAATCAATTACATATTAATAGTATATTTATGAAAGTTTATTAATTATTATATTACATTCGAGGCTAAAGTATTATGTGTACAACATTTTATCAACTTTCAATTGGCAATTAAACGATTTGATTTAGAAAAAATAACTTACAATAATTGTTTTATTATAATTTTACAAGTGCGTATTTATTGAAGTGAAAACTTTTTAGCGGCGTTGTGCACTTTTCTTGGGATGGTCAAAATCTAATCTCGCGTCAGGACACAAAACTGATCGAACATTCGTAAAACGGATGTATAAATAAATATAAATGTATGCCTGCTCGACCTGCTGTTTTCACTTCTGCCGGCACTCCGGAGTGCTACCCGTTGTTTATTTTTTGAGGCATGGGCTAGGACTATGTACACTATATGTAAATATAGCTACATAATATAGTAACTTTTTCCTATTCTTTATTTTATTTAATTTCACTTCGTCAAGGAGAGCACCACAATGTAAAATAAAACGTGGCGGATCAGATCAGAATTAAACAAAGAATGTCATTTTGACAATGACATGACTTTTGACAAAGAAAGACGTATGACATTCAAGAAGACGTCTCTTCCTAAAACTGTCAAAAGTCAAGTCAAAAAATATGTCATGGCCGCCCTAAGAATAGTGTTAGTTAGTTGTTAGTAGTTCAAATGATCATTTTTGTACGCATGTACCCGAATTGTATTCTTCGAATTATTTTTTTTATATTTTTATGAAATTCCCATATTATTTTCCTATTTACCTATGTAGTGTACATAGAGCTGGCCCAAAATCAAACTTCTCTTCTACTACATATTGAAATTTCATTACAAAAATTCTTACTTCTAAGTTGTAATATACTTTAAATTAGACCCTCAATTTTGTTTCAAAACATTGCCATCTAGTATATCATGATAACGACCTGGTCGTTGACTGCAAACGCGTAGGTCAAGGCCATACTGATAATAATTGACTATTAAATTAATTAACTTTATTTGAAAACAATGTAATAATTGTTTTTTTTTTTTCTAAATCTTTCTCTATTTTTATTGTAAACCTTAGAATTTAGTTAGGTTTCTGAATCAAGGTACCGCTTCGTATTAGCCTACTTACTTCAATATTATAAATTGGCTTGTTTTAACCGATTGTGAGAAAGTAATCGTCACTTAACCCCATTTCTAGGGTTCCGTACCTAAAAAGGAAATAACTTAACCAAGAGCATGTAACTATCAATGCGCAATAGGTATTATTTTAATAACTCCAAAGTTATTGCTCGATTTCGCTCAAAATGTCTTTAAAAAGATTTTAAAGACTTTTATTTAAAATCTTTTTATAGCACGACCTATCAGCATAATAACTTACATGATTCTATTTCGTAGTAAGTTTGTTGGGGGCCAAATTTCGACTTTTTGAACCCCCCATGTCACGCTTTTTAGTATGCCAGTACCTGTATTTAACATGTACTGTCACACTAAGTATGACCCCCCCCCCCCCCCCCCCATCAGGTGTGACGTAATAATATGTGGATGGACCCACGGAGACTAAAATCTTAAGTCTAAGAAAGGGTCAAAACTTGAAAGTTACTAGTTCAAATGGATTATCATAATATGAAAGGGCTTGATGTGAGAACTCCAAAACGTATTTTATTTATTTTCTACGACATATAATATTATAATAGATGAAAAATTACAAAAAAAAATTGCTTCTCCACCCAAACTTTCATCGCCCGTTTTTCATTTTCGACAAAATCTACTTGTCTCAATTCCATAGTAAATATAATAAACTTTCTTGTCCGATACACAACGTATTTTATATAGAGCTGCAAAAATTATGTTCAATTTGTGATAATATCATTTTGAATATTTTACAATAAATTTGTATATAAAAATAGCTAAAATTGGATATATAATTAGAGTAGGTAGATAAATAATAATGTCATAATAACAAAAATAATGCATTATGCACTCAATTAAAAAAAAGTACTCAAAAATAATTATTTTTGATACTAGCCGGTGCCCGCTAGTTCGTTCGCGGAATGGAAATGGATTTTTTTGAAGGGATGTATATTATGTCACCGTAAAATTGTAAAAACCGTTAGATTATAATAAAACGAGTGAAATTGTAAAATGTTGATAGACTTCCGACGCGATTATGCTCCCTATAATTTAACACATTATTTTTCGTTAAATTATAAATATATAGTTATGAATCTTTTGACATATTTTTACAATCTCATTAGTTATTTTACAATTTAACGGTTTTTACAATTTTATATATGTCACTGTAAAATTTAAAAAAACCGTTAGATTGTAATAAAACTTGTGAAATTTTAAAATGTTGATAAGACTTCGGACGCGGAATATGCTGCCCATGGATACGGTTACAATTTTACGTTATTTATATTTTTACGTAATTTATTTTTTCTTTGTATGGGCGAGTTTGCGTTTTGCGGAGAGCCACCCATACATTAGATGATTTTTTACTTTCAGTATTTCAAATATTTTTTTGCCAAACGTCTAACACAAGTGGTGAATCATGTGCCCGAAGTATTCGTAATTGATTTTCGGAGACGTTATATATAAGACTAAATGTTGCCCGCGATCCGTTAATTTCGCAGTAACCGTACATTTTTCCGCAATGAAATATAGCCTATGTCCTTCCCCGTGGTCTACTTTACATCTGTGCCAAATTTTATCAAAATCGGTCTAGTAGTTTTGGAGCCTATTCAATGCTAATAAACAAACAAACTTTTCCTCTTTATTATATTAATATGGATTACGGGTCTGTTATACAATCGACATAATTATAAGTGTCGAATAGCTTATTCGCAAGTTCTATCGCTGATTATTTTATTTCGAGCGACAGGGACAAAACATGCGAATAAACTATCAGATACTTACCAGAAGATTGTGAAACAGATAACCAACCTATAATCTTATAATTAAATTTTAAACTGACAACAAATTAAAAATTATAGGACAGGCATATCGAAAATCAAAGTATCACTTTCCATTGTACTCCTTATATGGTGCAAAATGCCGATTCATCATACGTACGGTCGCCGATAAGCCGGCGTACCACCTGCGAACCTTAATGGTTTAATGATAAGGTCGATAACTAGTACATCGTAAAGGTAAAATCACTGAACAGTTGTACGCTTTATCGCGTTTATTTTGGGATACGAGTTACAACCGAAAAGTACAATAAATAATTGATAATGTCTGTCAGGTTTTTTGGACCACGCGTCGCTTACGAGAGCCAAATTTGGAACACCCAGAAATGCGAATTATATTGGATGATAACGCGCTTTCTTTTGTTGATAGTTATATTTTTCAGAGTGCGACAACTCACACCAAACTTATAAGGTAAATAATTTTGAGAAAAATAGGTAGGTACCTATTCCTAATTAGGCACTTGCGATCCTACATGCAATGATACATTACATATTCTAAAAACATCGTATAGGCTCAGACCAAAGAAAAAATGAAGACAGTTTCGCTAACCAGTGAGGCTGGTCTGAACTTCGTCTCGCCGTGTGTGGGTCACGCAGACACACACAACGAAACTACGCCTCACTACGCTTTAGCTCTCGCGGTGTGTGGTATTTTACTATATGTTACACGCGCACTACATACATAAAAAACTGGCCTCAGTTTTTGTATAACAAAAGTCTGTTTTTGGTTTTTTATTTGGTCTTAGATTTTAGATTACATAATATAAAGATATAAGTAGTATTTAAGTAGGCTTCTCTGAAGTGCCTAACATTCGATTAGAATTTTTCAGTAGGTAATTTGTTTTAACTATAAGGATTTTTATTGAAATAAAATGCAGCTATAAGTAGTATTTAAGAAGGCTTCTCTTATGTGCCTTACTTTAAATTAGAATTTTTAAATAGTTTGTTTTTACTATAAGGTTTTTTTATTAAAATAATATGGAGCTACAATTACTTCGCTTTCAGGGATTGCAAAGTTTGGAGTGAATCATGCGTACATATACCTAATTAAAAAGGTTTACTTTAATTTGATAATGCGAACACTGAATACGGCTTATACGCCATTGGTCAATTTGACATTTGTACTGATGATTCACTACAAACTTATCGAAAATAGATTTTAGTGTCACTTTCAATCCGATCAATTGAGAATATCAAGTTGGTTTATTCGGTATTTATGTGTCGGAACTCGGAACCCATGGACACGACTGTATAACGTTGGTATCCGGTAATATTCGTAAAAAAATCGTCTTAGAGAAAGGTTACACGGTCAGTCTGGCATCAGTTCAGTCCATCCGGTCCAGACTGACGAAAGAATGATCGTGTAACCGTGTGATTGACGGACTGATATTTCTTTTATTATGTACCTACTTTCCGGCCATCAGTCTGAGACTGATGTACTGGACTGATGCCAGACTGACCGTGTAACCTTACTCTTAAGACTGAGACTATATTATGATCTAGAATCCGGAAAGCGTGGGAAAATTCAGAGCACTGAAAATAGAAGTCTGCGCTGATGCAAAGGAGCTGAAAATCGAACACATTAAAGTGTCAAGTCAAATGTTAATCTAAATATATAAAAGGCAAACCTGACTGACTCATCTATCAACGCACGTACCCGAAACTACTAAATTTGGCAAACAGATAGTTATAATGACGTAGGCATCCGCTAAGAAAGGATTTTTGAAAATTTGCCTTCTAAGGGGGTGAAAATGTAAACAATAAAAATAAAAAAATTGGTCAAAAAAGTAAAATTAAAATTTTTAGGCGGGTCACATATAGGGGTAAAAAATTCACAGATTTCGTACCTCACACAACTATCCAGCACATTAAAAATGAATCTACGGATTGCGAAAATATATTTTCACAAAAAGTTAGGCTACAGGGCAAACCTGATCGCCTGTATTTTAGGCTCAAATTGTAGCTTAACTGAATTGTTCTTTGAGTAGTTTTTTCTCAAATTTTTGATATCATCCTTCGTTTCCAAAATATCGAGTGCCAAAATCAATAAAGGGGTTAAACCGAAAGGTATGGAAACCGAACTCCACTCGGACATAGTCGCGGGAAAAAGCTAGTGTCATATATGATAGCTCAACATTCGACACTTCGATTTTTAACTCTATTGTAATAGCGCAGAGTTCTTTTTTCAAAGCTCTAAATTTTCTCGAGCCCGCTGGATTCCGGATATAGTCCCAGCCGAAAACGAATGCTAAAACAGATTACCGGAGTCCGGATCTAGTTTTCTACTAATTAATCGCTAGTTAATCCACCGAGACCGCTTACAGGTCCTTATATCTATACTAATATTATAAAGAGTAAAACTTTGTTTGTATGTTTGTTTGTTTGTTTGTTTGTTTGTTTGTAATGAATAGGCTCAAAAAGTACTGGACCGATTTCAAAAATTCTTTCACCATTCGAAAGCTACATTATCCACGAGTAACATAGGCTATATTTTATTTTGGAAAAAAATAGGGTTACGTAAAATATTTGCGGTTTTCGGACACAAGGTGTAAAAAATCAACCAGAAAAGTTACTTATTTTGCGTACGCTGCGTAAACTATAAAAGATAGAACCATAAAATGTTCTAATTAATTGTAGATCTTATAAATATCTACAAAAAAGTCCGCGACACACTATACCTATCTATGTCGAGTGAGGCACAACAACCATTTTTTTATTTAGAAATCTTGAATTTTTTTGGACTACATTTAAACGCGTTTATTTTACTCATACTATTAATCCTTATCAAAATAAATTATTTCATCACTAAGTACAGTTTATGTAGATAATATTTGGTCTTTGAATCATTGAAATTGGACGTGTGGTTTTGAAGTTATGGCGAAATTAAAATATTACGATTTCTGCTGCACGGCCCGTTGCGAAGTGGGCGTCACCAAGGCGGGGGTGCGCGTGCGGGGAGAGTTTAGATCTATGGTATTTCATACGATAAAAGTATACCCACCTACTTATTTCATTGAGTTTTAGTAGGTACCTATATTAATTTGTTTCTGTTTGTTTTGACTAGATTTCACCCATTTTGTTAAAGGTTTAAAGACATTCTGTAGTATTAGTATCAGTATTGTACCCGTGCGAAGCTGGGGCGGGTCGCTAGTTATGTCATAAAGTATTTTAATCCGAAACAAAATCTCATTACAAATCTTAAAAAGGAATGCTTCCGGTTTATTTTATCTTTGTTACCTTACACAATACAGTCCTTAACTTTTAAAGTTCACAATGTTTTAACTATAACACTTTGGTAAGGACATTACGTACTTAAAAAATCACTTAACTAAATACTAGGTCAAATGTATTTTTAGGGTTCCGGACCTCTAAAGGAAAAAACGAAACCCTTATAGGATCACTTTGTTGTCCATTCGAATGTCTGTCAAGACCCTTTTTCTCAGGAACGCGTAGAGTTATCAAGCTGAAATTTATATCAAATATTAAGGTCTACGGTCCCTTGGAGCTGTGGAAAAATCAAACTGGAATAAATAAATAACTACCTACATACACCTACAGTTTCTACACCAAAAATTACACCTACAACCTACGCCTACATCTACAACTACCTACACCAGCACCTACAATCTATACTGTGGGAGAGCCACGCTTCGGCATGAATGGGCCGGCTCGACCGGGTAAATACCACGACCTCACAGAAAACCAGCGTGAAATAATGCTTACGTTGTGTTTCGCCGAGTGAGTGAGATTACCGGAGGTCCATGGGGGGATTAGGGATTTTTAAGGACCAGGGACGCAAGTCGCAACACCAGAGGAGTTACAAGTGTATCTCTTCTAGTGTTGCGAGTGTCCATGGGCGGCGGTAATCGCTTACCATCAGGCGATCCGTCTGCTCGTTTCCTGGTTCATTACATAAAAAAAAACATACACCTACTACGTACAACCTACACCTACAACCTACAGCTACATAACGGGTGATGTGTGAAAAAGTTATCGACAACTGTGGGATGAAGATTGTTATGTTACTGATATCGCTAACAAACAATGGGTGTTGGTGTTAGACGTTGGAGAAAATTTAAGGTTGTATAATATGTTTTTGGTGACAAAACATAGACAATAAAAAAAAAATAGATCAAAAAAGTAAAATTAAAATTTTCAGGCGGGTCACATATAGGGGTAAAAAATTCACAGATTTCGTACCTCACACGACTATCAGGGTAACTGATAACCTAATCGCCTTTATTTTAGGCTCAAATTGTACCTTGACTAAATTGTTCTTTGATATCATTCTTCGTTTCCAAAATATCGAATGCCAAAATCAAAAATTCGGAAAAAAATTTTTTTTTACTATTTTGGCCATAACATTTTTCGTTTTTGTCTTTCTCGAATAATTGTTTTTTACCTTACAGCTCTCTTTAATACGCGTCTTTTGAGCCATTTTGAATATCATATCTTCACAACACTCCGAAATATAAGGGGATCGCAATTTTTCGTAAAATCGGAGTCTCTTATACATTAATTGTATTGTATATTATATTTTATATTGTGTATTATACATTGCAAGTTGGTACTCACAACAGATGGATGGATGGCATGGCTATCTCTATATTTTTAGGGTTCCGTAATACTTAAGGAACCCTTATAGTTTCGCTCTGTCCGTCTGTCGTCTGTCTGTCTGTCTGTCTGTCTGTCTGTCTGTCTGTCTGTCCGCGCCTCTAGCTCCTGTAATTATGAATATAAATTGATGAAATTTGGTGCAGTTATAGATTGTGTATAGATCACGGTTTCGGGATCATAAAAAAATAATAATTTTATATTTTAGAGGTGGCTCTCCATACATGTGAAGTGGGGATGAAAGATATTTTTTCACTCTACCCCATCGTGTGGGGTATCGTAGAATAGGCCTTTTAAAATAAAGGCAAGGTTTCATACGTTACTTTTTTATAAAGTTGACCATTTTCGAGTAATCGGCCTCCAAAGTAGTTTGTAAGTTGGTCCCCCCCCTAGCATTTTTAAACTATAGGAGATAGAAACTTGCAAATTTCTATGCTGATAGATCATGCTAAAAACTCTTTAGGAAAATTATTTTGAACCAAATCGGACAGTAACTTTTAGAGTAATTAAAAAAAAGCATATTACGCGTTTATAGTTACGGAACCCTCGTTAGACATGTCCTGACATGCTCTTGGTTAGGTTATTTTTGTGATAGAATAACGCACTAGGCCAGCAGTTTGGCAAGCGTTAGCAAAGCCAGCAAATTCTCCGTTATTCCCCGAGCCTCCCCGTGGATCCCTGCTTGAGTAGCATCAAGCGGGTGCGACGCCATTATAGGCTTTTAATTAAGGGCGCGATAGCAAATTTTACATGAATTGACTGTTTTTCGGAACAAATCCTACAAAACTAATAATTGTCACAAATAGTACACTTCTTTACCTAAAATTTGTTAAAAAAATGTAACAAAAAATTATGATCTTTATTTTATTAGCAACTAGCGACCCGCCCCGGTTTCGCACGGGTACAATACTGATACTAATACTACAGAAGTCAGAATGTCGCCCACTTCGCAACGGGCCGTGCAGCAGAAATCGTAATATTTTAATTTCGCCATAACTTCAAAACCAAATGTCCAATTTTAATAATTCAAAGAACAAATATTATGTACTTAGTGATGAAATAATTTATTTTGATAAGAATTAATAGCGTGAGTAAAATAAACGCGTTTAAATGTAGTCCAAAAAAATTACAAGATTTCTAAATAAAATAAAGAGGGTTCCGTAACTATAAACGCGTAATATGCTTTTTTTAATTACTCCAAAAGTTACTGTCCGATTTGGTTCAAAATAATTTTCCTAAAGAGTTTTTAGCATGATCTATCAGCATGGAAATTTTCAAGTTTCTATCTCCTATAGTTTAAAAATGCTAGGGGGGGGACCAACTTACAAACTACTTTGGCGGCCGATTACTCGAAAATGGTGAACTTTGTAAAAAAGTAACGTATGGAACCTTGCCTTTATTTTAAAAGACCTATTCTACGATACCACACACGATGGGGTAGAGTGAAAAAAAAATTTTCATCCCCACTTCACATGTATGGAGAGCCACCCCTAAAATATAAAATTATTATTTTTTTATGATCCCGAAACCGTGATCTATACACAATCTATAACTGCACGAAATTTCATCAATTTATATTCATAATTACAGGAGCTAGAGGCGCGGACAGACAGACAGACAGACAGACAGACAGACAGACAGACAGACAGACAGACAGACAGACAGACAGACAGACGGACAGAGCGAAACTATAAGGGTTCCTTAAGTATTACGGAACCCTAAAAATGGTTGTTGTGCCTCACTCGACATAGATAGGTATAGTGTGTCGCGAACTTTTTTGTAGATATTTTTAAGATCTACAATTAATTATTAGAACATTATATGGTTCTATCTTTTTTAGTTTAGGCAGCGTACGCAAAATAAGTAACTTTTCTGGTTGATTTTTTACACCTTGTGTCCGAAAAACCCAAATATCTTACAGAACCCTATTTATTTCCAAAATAAAATTGTATTTATTTCCAATATAAAATGTTACTCGTGGATAATGTAGCTTTTGAATGGTGAAAGAATTTTTGAAATCGGTCCAGTACTTTTTGAGTCTATTCATTACAAACAAACAAACAAACATACAAACAAAGTTTTCCTCTTTATAATATTAGTGTAGAAAACAATTTTCCAGAACTTCTTCACCCAAAATTTACGAAATTTTGGTTGAATATTTAGAATCATTTTTCTGCTTTTAAGTTTTACGTAGCTTATTTTGTTTGTTTAAAAAACCCAAATATAGGTTAAAATCGGTTAAAAAATAATCCAACAATATTAAAAATTTGACTTGGAAAATGCATTAAAAGTAGCCTCAAAAATTTCACGTGTTTTGTTATTATTCATCAATAAGGTTTATTTTATTTGGTCTGGACATTATTGCACAACACAAGTCACTCCATACATATGTGTTCTGTGCTCCATACTCGGGAACCTGTCAAACAAATTTTCGTAAACGTGTCCTTAAAATTAAGCAATAAAAATTTACGATTACAAGGACCCGTACCTATGTGTTTAATTAGATGTCTAGACATAAGAAAGGACATCGAATACAACAAAATAATATTAGCTATCCCACTAATATTAGAAACGTTGAAGTTTGTACGATAAGGGGCATTTTTGTAAATTTTATGTCCGAGCAGATTTTATAGTTAAAGCTTTAAATAACGTAGGCTACCATTTACTATAGCAAATCAAAATATAAAACTGACGTGCGGTAACCGTACATTTTGCTATGTTACCTCTAACACATATTTATATAACGCACCAAAAATAGCATGGGTTGCCGAATGCCGTTATAACCTAATACGCCATTCAAATTTAAATCCTTATATTTGTAATTTGGCATTGGGTAGGGTTCCGTATTTGTATAAGTTTTAATCTTCAGCTATTGAGGATTTTCTTTAAAATTTCTTAAACTAATAAAAATAAAGTACCTACGTACAAAAAAGTATAATAACTTCTTTGTTATTTACATGAACGTAAAAAAGGCGAACAACGCATCAGTGATATTAATAGTGAAGCAATCAAAGTAAGACGGCCGTATCGTAGCGATACGTGCCGCACGCACACATTCACAGTAAGACGATCAGCCGCCAGTACGCCAATGGCAATTATCCGTAAATCTCGTAACAAACACAAACGTAAGTCGCCGCAATTGTTGGGCTTCACTCAATGCTTAGCTTACCTTCCGTTCGCCTTTTTTTTACGTCCATGGTTATTTAAGCACAAGTTGTTTGTCATCATCAATTATTTGAAATTATTAACTGAATGAACTGTTCGATATTTGTAAAATTCGCACCTACGAGTAGTTAAAAACCCTCGCCAAGATTGAACTGCACCATGAACTCCAAATTATCCATCCATTCCAATTTTTTTATTAAGGTAGAACCCAAAAAGTTTATTTAAATAATTATGATTTATAATCATGTCGTTAAAAATAAAAGAACGCTTATCTTGTAAACCTATCCAAAAAGTTTAATGATTTTGTTTACTTAGGTTACTTAGGTAGTTTTGTGTAATTTTGCATTTTATTTTATTTAAATATTACCAACTTTTTTCAAATTATATAAAAAAAATCAACGGTTTATTTATAGTTTAAGTGTAAAAACAGATTTTGGTAAACTTTTTACCTAAAGGGTAATTTATATTCAAATTAAATATTTTAAATATAATATATTCACATTTAATTAGCATAATAAAAACTTTATATAATTTAATAAAAGATATGATCAAATATTAGTACATAAAATTATAGGTATAGACTATAGACATAGAGTAACGGTTTAATTATAGAATTAAAAGGAGATTTTGGAGAATTGGCGACTACTTATTTTGTGCCAGACCTCTTATGGACAAAAAGAACATAATATGTTTATCGTGTAGAGGAGTAAGCACGAAGGAACAATAAGTGTGTTTTATATTTTTTCTGCCGTTATAGGGCAGAGGCCAGACCCAACGCACACAAAGCGTTATCTGGTGGCGTAAGTGGTATCAATTAAAAACCCCCCGACACAAAAAATAAACTCTAAAAAATAATAAATAATATTTTAAACCTATTATAATTATATTATCACGTCATATAATATTATGTAAGTTGAAATAATTTTATTTTCCAATCGTCGCCTCGTCGGGGGACCGCTAAAGTTTATAAAGTATTTTTACAACAACAGCTAATTAATTATTACGAATTACATTTAGGTATGGGCAAATTTTTTCGGAGTAAATTCTTTTGTTCAATCTGCGACTATACCTGTTTTTTTCACATAGCGGTCCCCCGACGAGACGACGATTGGAAAATAAAATTATTTCAACTTACATAACATTATATGTGATAATATAATTATAATAGGTTTAAAATATTATTTATTATTTTTTAGAGTTTATTTTTTGTGTCGGGGGGTTTTTTAAATTTTTAATTTTACTTTTATTTTGTCTTTTTTAAAGTAGGTGTAAATAATGGTTACCTTACCATATACTTTCAATATCATTGAAGTAACACGGTACCGAATTTCGAATCGATAGAACATATGGAAGATAGTCAGATCCCCACATCAACTAGAAAAGAGCTGATGATCTTCAAACGGCTGATCTTCCCACCACCAATTTTCTCATCAAACGAAGCTAAGAACACTTACGATTAAGTCATCAATATTCTCTTACAGTGCGCTTTCATTTGAGACCCCACTCGAGTATATTTGCAGACATTCAGTTATTCTTCCCCACTTTCACCCCCCACAACTTTTAAATGGCTCAACCGATTTTCTTCAAACATGTCTAAGAACACTCGCAGATAAGTCACCTTTAATACAAAAAAAAAACTAAATTGAAATCGCTTCACCGGTTCGGGAGCTATGATGCCACAGACAGACAGACAGACAGACAGACCGACAGACACGTCAAACTTATAACACCCCTCTTTTTGCGTCGGGGGTTAAAAATGTATGGGATTTGTCATAAGTCATCGCTAAGTGACATGTTGCTTGCGAGGCCTTATGTTTAATACCATATATTTTGTTTGCGAACTCGAAATTATCGAATGCATCTCGACTAAAGGCTCGTATTCGTAAACTTATCGAATGTCAATTGTATAAGCGCCGTCATACTAACGTACTTCTCTTTCGATAACGTTTCGAAAACGTACAGTTTGTCATTTGTTGCTAGCCCCACAGGAACCGTATCTAATGTACGGTGTATAAAGTATAATACATTTAGTAGTTTAACAGGCTATAAAAAAATAGAATGAAAGTTTTTAATTTACTTATAAAATATACATAAAATAACAAACATTTTTTTTATATTTAAGAGTAAATATTTTTTATTTTAATTTTTTTTTTATACTTTATACTTATTGAGCTCACAATTAATTATAATATTGATAAACTCCCTCTTACACTTCAAAGGAGACAATCTTGTATGTACTTGTAGTCCATTAGTATGCAGGGACTTTCGGGCAGTAAAATTCGATCTAGCCCTAGCTTTTACTGCCCGAAAATCCCGCAGTTATAGGACCTATCCTATCCCTGGAAACTGCGTATTTTTAAGCTAGACATTTGTTTTTTTCTTTCGTCCGCGTCGCCACAACGCAATGTGTCAATAATTTCGACTCTAATATTATGTCAGTCCGAATGGCAGTTTGGTATGCTTTTTCTTTGTTCGGAATGTAGTGGATATATATAAAAAATGTCTTAGATTATTTTTAATTATTTTTTAATTTATTAAAACTCTGAGGAAATCTCGGTTACCCAGATACTAGGTGCTTTATACGAGACAATCTAGCATAAATATAATCAGTTTCTACAAAACGGCTGCAAATATTATCATGAAATTTATTACGCATGGACGTAGGACGGGGGTTGAAAATCTAGGGGTTTAACACGGAGTAAACGCATAATACGCAATGTAATACGACAGCAGTCAATGGTTATATGCTTATGAATTAGATTCCCTGATAGTACATAATAATACTTTTTAAATATTTTGTGCAATTTTATAGAATTTTTACGACGTGCGGTAGATACAGCTAATATTAACTACTACAATTTTTAAATATTCTTTTATTTTTCGAGATTTTATATAAATAAACTTTTATGGCAATTTTATCAGCTTCCTACTAGTTAAAGATAAGATTTAAGGTATATAGATATATTTCAGCTATCTGCCGGTAAAACTATGTCCAGCCGTTTAAGGGATTAGCCGGAACAGACAGACAAAAATTTTAAGTTGTTTTTTATTGCAAGTACTGTATAAGTACTTTCATATGCATTAAGTGAAAAGCTTTTTTTATTTGTAAGTAAGTATATTACAAATAATTTAATTTTTAGATCTACTAAAATTTTAAAATAGTGTTCTTTCTTCTACTGGTCGGTATAAAATCATAACCGGTATAATTATTTGGACTACTAATAGCTAATTTAAATTGTAATTGAACCTATTGTAAGAAATTAATTAAAATAATAAGCTATTTTCCATTAGGCTCTTAGGAGATATTAAATAAGTTTAACTTGTAAGGTGTCGTTTCTTATAGGCGTTATAAGACACGACACCTTACAAGTTAAACTGTGCAATTATGTCGTGAACATTGTAATTATGATCACGCTCTACAGGTAAATCAAAATTGTTTCATTAAGCGAGCTCTCAAGGAGTACAAGGTATAAGTTACGTGCACCATATAAGCTATAATTATGCGATACTGATAATATTATTTACATAATTAACTACTTACAACTTTTTATCTCCTTGACTCGAAATTCGACCCCTTTTTCACTTATCACTCAGACTCCATAAAGTTACATAAATTACGATAAGTCACGTCACTAGTGTACATTTTTCCAATTTTCAATTTCGAACACGCAAACTTTTTAAATTTCGTGCGGCGAACGCGGGGTTTTGCCACACAGGCGCGCGCTTCGATGTTCGTTGACAAATGAAGGCGAGTTCCCGCGCTCGGATGTTGTGACGGAACCGTTTCATCCCGTTTCGAGGATTCACGATTCGTGTCAGTCAATTACGGATATTGTCCCGAGATTGAACATTGTCCGATTTAAAACGACGGTATTCCATTATTGAAACGTATCCGTTCAATTAAAATTAAAAAAAAAAAGTTCATAAAATCATTTTCAGTTTGAAAAATCGTCACGATTTGTACGAGTTGTCCTTCGATTACACAGTTTAACCATTAACCTACATTTCTTCTTTTTTAATAAAATATATTTCGCGCAGCGTGATACTACACTTTTCTTCGTACTACACTTATACTACACTTTTTTTCGTGTTAAAATCCATAATTCATAATAATAATATTTAAAAAATAATAATATTAACTCGCACAAATCATCACCACTTTCAATGACGTTGGCCGGTTTCATTGAAACTAGTCCAGCTACGCAGGAGTTATTTTATAGTGCCCAAGGGTGTACGCATTACGCAAGAGCATTCTGTCTTCCTATCCTTTCACTCTTATAAGTGATAAGTCATAACAAAACCCAGTGGGACGGACAACTGACACTAGTGGCCAGAGATCAGGTGCAGGACCGACATTTTACATGTCCATCCAACGCAAGGAAGATTCTCTTTCTTGTCAGACAATTATTTGGTGAGCAGCCTGCTGATTTTTTGTTGCTCCTACGTGAGGATCGAACCGACGACCTCCGGAGTCGAAAGCCGAGCTCTAGGCCACTGGTTCTTACATATACGGATCCGCGGTGTTTATTTTTTTTGAAAGTTAGATGTAAAATCAAACATAGGCTAGCCGCACACACACCACATTATTGGCAATAATGCTCATAATGACAATACTATTGCATATTTGCGGGGCATATTGCCGTTTTTTTTTTCTTTTTGTATGTGTTGACTAGTATTGACAAATTTATTGTGTTAATAATGGTGCGTGAGTGCGACTAGCCATTAAGTAGGTACCTATTCGTCTCAGTTACTCGTTACTCTTTTCCAAAAAATGCCAAAAAATTTCGTATATATCAGTAGACGTGGTTTAAATAATATAATAAACTGAGTATAGTTTCTACACATAAAAATGACTATTAGATTACATTATACTTTACGACTCACTGCCTCAGTTGGTATACAACAACAAATTTTATTTTTTTGGGTCATGAATAAATATATACATTTTGGTAGTACCTATAATATAGAAACCTTTAACGTCTGCGCCAGTACCTACCTAAAAAAACGTTAAAATTATTTTCGTATACCGCCGTTCGCCTAGTGCCTACACAATAGGCTTGAAAAATAATATACTTATTATTAATATTAAAACATGATATGATATCTCTTAAGTATGTAAAATTTATTTATTTTAAGAAAAGAGAAAAAAACATCATTCCTTACACGCGTGTGGGAAGGCATGTCAAAATATATAAGGTTTGGTAAAATCAATTACGAATACTTCGGGCATAATATTATGATCTCCTGCTTATGTAAAGACGTTTAAGTGGAAAAATAATTGTCATACTCGAAAATAATTTTTTTTCTTTATATGGGCGACTTTGCGTTTTTCAGAGAGTCTTCCATACATGAGATCTGGGGGCACGACAGTGCCCCCGCTAAGGCGAGCGCGAAGCAAACACTGCCGTACCATCCTTTACTGGAACCATTTCGCCGGATTTTCCCTATTTGAGAACCTAGAATGAATAAGACCAGAACGCAGAAATTTTCGTCATCCAGTAAGCTATAATCACATACTTAAAATCCAAAATTTCAAGTCTGTAGGTCATTTAGTTCCGAAGTTAAGCAAAAGCAAAGTTTCGCATTTATGACACTCACTCACTCACTCACTCATGATCATCAAAATAGAACTAGTACTTCCCATAGACTCAGAGAGCTGAAATTTGGTACAGAGTTAGGGTTTATCGGTCACATAAAGGGGAAACTATAAAAACTAGGATAATCGATCTGGGAGCACGGCAGTGCCCCCGCCAAGTCGAGCGCGAAGCAAACACTGCCGTACCATTCTTTACTGGAAACATTTCGCCGCATTTTCAGGCCCCTTTTGAGAACCTCTGGATAAGACCAGAACGTCGATCTGGGGGCACGGCAGTGCCCCCGCCAAGTCGAGCGCGAAGCAAATACTGCCATACCATTATTTACTGGAACAATTTCGCCGCATTTTCAGGCCCCTATTTGAGAACCTCTGGATAAGACCAGAACGCAGAAATTTTCGTCATCCAGTAAGCTATAATCACATACTTAAAATCCAAAATTTCAAGTCAGTAGGTCATTTAGTTCCGAAGTTAAGCAAAAGCAAAGTTTCGCATTTATGACACTCACTCACTCATGATCATCAGAATAGAACTAGTACTTCCCATAGACTCAGAGAGCTGAAATTTGGTGCAGAGTTAGGGTTTAATGGCCACATAAAGGGAAAACTATAAAAACTAGGATAATCGAAGATCTGGAGTACCTGGTGACCCTGATTAGAAAATACAAGAGCCCAACCAAACTATTGGAGATCGACATACCTCCTTTACAAAAAATATTCAACTTGGTGGGCCACTTCATTTGATGTTAAAAATCGAAGGTCTGAAGTATCTGATGAACCCTCAGCTGGTCTCAGCTGATTTAGAGATAATATAGTAATGCCCCCTTCTACTATTGGTACATAAAAAATCGTCTGTCATTGCAAAAATCCAGCGAAGTGGGACACATCTTTTAATTTAATCTAGCCCGTAGCGTCCCACTGCTGGGCGAATGCCTCCCCTTCTGCTTTTAATACGCATATAAATAAAATTAAAGGAAAACTCTAGATAAGACTAGACTGGCTTTTATACTTATACTTACAAGTTTACAAGAAGAAATAGTCGAACGATTTACTTTATTCTACTCGAACATTACACAAATTAAATAAACAATTTACACTAAAATCTAGTAAAATAAATCAATAAGCCCACGTTTCTACAAAAAGAACTGAAATCCCACCAAAAACATTCTGTAAAAAAACTAGCCAAGTCTCGATGTAGCTGCTTGTTTATCTCTAAAAAGTAATGAAATCTAGACAAAGTCGTGCCAAGTCTAAGGCTCCTTACTGCGATTTCTTTATTATTATAGTTAATGTTGTGTGACTTGGCCGTTGAAGGGTACACAAGGGTACAAAAGGGGCTCCATGACACCATTGCTCCAATACGTGTGTTGTACAATCAACAACAGCCAAAAATGAGACACTAGCGTTCAATCACCAATACCAGTATGGGCTATTATCTCGCATAACAAACATAGGTAGTTACAACAGATATAACATTACGTGTAAACAAAATTGACTTGTACCCACTAACGTATAAAGAATGTTCAATGGCCAAGTCACACAATATTAACTATAATAATAAAGAAATCGCAGTAAGGAGCCTTAGACTTGGCACGACTTTGTCTAGATTTTATTACTTTTTAGAGATAAACAAGCAGCTCCATCGAGACTTGGCTAGTTTTTTACAGAATGTTTTTGGTGGGATGATTTTTTACTTTATGTATGACAATTATTTTTCTGCCTAAACGTCTTTACATAAGTAGTGGATCATGTGCCCGAAGTATCCGTAATTGATTTTCGGAGACCTTATATAAAAGGCAAACCTGACTGACTGATCTATCAACGCACAGCCGAAACTACTGAACGGATTTTGCTGAAATTTGGCATATATATAGGTACATACTCATAATGACGTAGGCATCCGTTTCCGCAAATTCGCCCTCTAAGGGGGTGAAAAAGGGGTTAAAATTTTGTATGGAAACCGAACTCCACGCGGACGAAGTCGTGGGCAAAAGCTAGTTTACTATATAATATTAAATTAAAAATTATTCAAGAATGTATGAATAAAGCATACAAGAATGCTTTTTATGTCAGACACTTGTGACACATCACACAGAGTAAAAAATATAATATACCTACTCATAAACGTATATTATAGACGAGGCATGTTGAGGCAAAAAGTGTCTCCAGTAAAATGGCCCCAATTTTTTAATTTTGGGGCCATTTTGAAATTCGAAGTATGGTGAAAACAAGATGGCTGACATTTGAGTTATGGTGAAAACCAAGATGGCGTAACTTTTTCTTGTATGAATTTTTTTTCTGCTAAATGTACGTGATAGCCTATCTTATGTTGAGGCAAAAAGTGTCTCCAGTAAAATGGCCCCAATTTTTTAATTTTGGGGCCATTTTGAAATTCGAAGTATGGTGAAAACAAGATGGCTGACATTTGAGTTATGGTGAAAACCAAGATGGCGTAACTTTTTCTTGTATGAATTTTTTTTCTGCTAAATGTACGTGATAGCCTATCTTGAGTTGAAATCTTTGGGGACGTCATAATTTTCAAATTTGGATCGTTCTATTAAACATATAATATTATATTAACGGTGTTATTCATAAAAAAAGCTTATAAAACGTTTATAACGGATTATAGTTAAAATGCTCGATAGGCTTATATAACGTTCGATAAAATTGTCTATTCATAACAGTTCTATAAATCTAATTTAACTAACAATATATAATCTATATCTATATAAAAAGGCGAAGCTGATTGACTGACGTATCAACGCACAGGCCAAGGCTAGAAATTTGAAATTTTGCAAACGTATTTCTTATAATATGACGTAGGCAATAGGTATCCACTAATGGACGTCCCCTTCAACGGCTTACAATTTTTCCACACAATCGTGGACACACCTTAAGAATATATATTACTAACGTACCTTAACTGTGCAAAAATAATCCGCTATAAGCTTGTAGTAGTGCAATTATAACGTAAGCTAACTATGGACTTATTCATGTGTTCGTCTTTCTTTTATCTGTGGTGTGGTGAAGCGCCCAAAGGAGTATGATAGCACATTTATCCGGATTCCGGATCTCTTATGGCTCCCGGAATAGTTTTATGTCTTGTTGAACTGCGCAAACCTTTTACTGGCGAAAAATTTGTAATATATCATTTAGACGATTTTGTTTATTTCGAATCTGTCGACACTTGTTTTTATCTTGTTTTTATGCAAAATTATCTGCGTGCTGACTTTTTGAGTATGTCTTTCTATCTGCAGCTCAAACACTGTAGAAGTGTAGAGATATCGTTAAATATTTATGAGCAACATAAATAACCTAACCAAGAGTAAGTATATCAGGATATGTCTAAGGAGGGTTCCGTAAAACTAAACGTGTAATATGTATTTTCAAATTACTTTAAAACTGTCCGATTTGGTTTAAAATAATTTTTCCAAAGAGTTTTTAGCATGATCTATCAGCATAGAAAATTGCAAGTTTCTATGTCTTATAGTTTAGAAAGGCCAGGGGGGGGGCAACTTATAAATCACTTTGGAGACCGATTACTCGAAAATGGTTGACTTTATAAAAAAGTTATGTATAAAACCTTGCCTTTATTTTAAAAGAACTATTCAAAGATGTCAACCCCACACGATGGAGTAGAAAGAAAAAAAAATGTCATCCCCACTTCACATGTATATTGTATATTTAATTTTATATTCTAGGGGTGGCTCTTCATACGAGAGCCACCCCAAGAATATAAAATTATAAATATTTTATGATGCTAAATCCGAAATCTATACACAACCTATGATTATACCAAATTTCATCTATTTATATTGATAATTAATTACCGACGCGAACTGACAGACGGACAGACAGACAGACAGACGGACGGACGGACACAGTTAAACTATAAGGGTTCCTTAAGTATTACGGAACCCTAATAAAATGTGTGTGGTTTAAACTAAAATATGTGATGAGTATGCGTCCATAAGGGTCAATTCACACTGAAACGAGACGCGACGGCGGCGCTACATTTTCAAGATAGCGGTTCTCACTACACAAGAAGTTGCGTCTCGTCTCGCTATGAACTGACTCTAAGGTTTTTTTTTTATGAAATAAGGGGGCAAACGAGCAAACGGGTCACCTGATGGAAATCAACTTCCGTCGCCCATGGACACTCGCAGCATCAGAAGAGCTGCAAGTGCGTTGCCGGCCTTTTAAGAGGGAATAGGGTAATAGGGGAGGGTAGGGAAGGGAATAGGGTAGGGGATTGGGCCTCCGGTAAACTCACTCACTCGGCGAAACAGCGCAAACGCTGTTTCACGCCGGTTTTCTGTGAGCCCGTGGTATTTCTCCGGTCGAGCCGGCCCATTCGTGCCGAATGCCATGGCTCTACCACGTAATACCACGCTTACAATGAAACATTCTAACTTGACATTCTAATGTCAAGTTGCATTGCGAAGCGCAGCGCATGTGAAACGATGTCATATGAATCATGTATATTTTTGACTGTGTAGTAAATAAAGTTAAAATTTGAATATCTTTCTTAAAAATGCAGCGGCGCTTAACATCACGTATCATTGTGGTGTGACTCTATGACGCAATGTCATTAGTTTTGGCAATTCATATTGTTTTTTAGATATAGGTCGCGCAACGGTTTATGAGCGCTCAGTGAAAGTGGAGGGGATCGTTCGCGCATGTGACCAATAGCAAAGAATATATATTACTAACGTTCCAATAGCGTGTCGGCAGCCATGTTCGGCATGCGTTCGGCGCATCCACACCTCCCCGCCCGCACCCGCAACCGCCAAACACACCCAAAAACTGATTTCTGCGCATTATTTAATAGCGGTTCTCACTACACAAGAAGTTATTATTATTATTATTATTATTATTTATTATTATTATTTATTATTACTCATTACCTCTACTTTTGTCGAAAGATCTTAATTCGTTGCGCGACCTATACAATTGTACAACACACCAACGTAAGCCTAATGTTAGGGATTTGGATCTCAAGATAGGTAAAACGGTTCAAAATTCCTAGTAATTTCATACGTTAATCCCTCGTCATAATATAAACATCAAAGTCAAAGTGTGTGTCAATATTAGTGTTACAGGAATACAGGCACTACATGACGCCTATCGTACTAAGAATTCAACCTACACGTTATATTGAAGCAGTCACCAAATTGGCTCAACGCGTCTAAAATTTGTCCTCCCTGTTTCTCGGAAAATAATATTTCAGTGTCGCGTTTACCGGGGAATATTATGTGGAAATTGAAAATGTTGAAGCTGTTTATCACTGAGGGTCGTAATTATAATGGGTGTAACTGAGCAAAGTGTTTGAAGGTTTAGTCGTCCATCTACCTAACCTATTATATAGTTCAGTTGGAATAGTAATGGTGTAAGCAATTGATATGCATCGCTTATATTTACAGGAGTCCCGATTTTCACGAAATGTCCCTATTTTAAGATGTCTGTGGACGCGTTCTGATTTTAACCTGATCGGGACGCTAAAATATGTCCTGATAAATCCTACTAATATTATAAATGTGAAAGATTGTGGGGATGTATGTATGGATGGATGGATGTATGTTTGAGTGGATGGATGTTTATTCCTCTTTCACGCAAAAACTACTGAACGGATTCCGATGAAATTTGGTATGGTAGTAGTTTAGACTCTGGATTAAAACATAGGCTACTTTTATCCCGAAAAAGTACAGTGTTTCGAAGGGATACTATATTTACGCGGGCGGAGCTGCGGGCAACGACTAGTAAATCATAATAATGAAAATATCGTAAAGTAACTGATTTTTTTTTCTGTTTTGCGCGTTTTATTTTATTATTTTTTCCAGTCTTTCAGATAGGAATTTACTTTAAAAAAAATCCAAAAACGAAATGGAAACTTCCTAGAACATTTCAAATATGAAGTCTTAGGAAAATTTTTAGAAAATAATAGGGGATCGGACTACATCTAAAATATTTAGTTTCATTATAATATACACTCAGAAATATTGAGGCATTACTGTTAAATGTAAAAAAATATTATTTTATGTTTTTAAATACGTTTAAAAAGTCTACAAAGAATATTGTTTTTTGCTAAATTAGTAAACAAAACCTACATAATTTATAGTAGTTTACTTACATCTAATACAAAAACATTTATTATCGTAAGTATGAACTTAAATGCACAAATATCGGAGATATTTATGAATATGTTTCTGCAGCCGTATAATTATGTAGTGCAATCTTCATACCTTTTAACCCAAGAGTGACGTCATTCGTGGCCCAACTTTAGTGTGGAGGGTTTTTACGAGACTTGCAAAATTTTGTATACAAAGCGCTGTATTTTTGAAAATATTGACGTTTGATATACAGTTTCTTCTGAGAAGTTTCTCATATTACTATGTACTTAGTACTATTAGTAGAGTACTATTCATTTATGTAATTAAATAAAAAGTCCGATCCCCAATTGTTTAGCTCCAGTTATTTTCATAGAATTTTCATAATGAATATTTTTGTAATTAAAGTAAATATCTGAAACCTTAATAATTCCTAAACAGTCATGAATTCCGAACATTAAAATATATTGACAATAAATGTTATGAATATGGTTCGCCATTAGTGAATATTATTCCTAAACCCAGGTACCTACCTATCTTCCAGTGGAAGTCCGGAGTACGTTTGCGTGGAACTGAACTCCTTATAACTCAGGCTCTATCTTCCAGTGGAAGTCCGGAGTACGTTTGCGCGGAACTGAACTCCTTATAACTCAGGCTCTATCTTCCAGTGGAAGTCCGGAGTACGTTTGCCTGGAACTGAAGTCCTTATAACTCAGGCTCTATCTTCCAGTGGAAGTCCGGAGTACGTTTGCCTGGAACTGAACTCCTTATAACTCAGGCTCTATCTTCCAGTGGAAGTCCGGAGTACGTTTGCGTGGAAATGAACTCCTTATAACTCGGGCTCTATCTTCCAGTGGAAGTCCGGTTTTAATCGGTTATCGGTACGGCAGTTTCAGGGATTACCCGGAGATTACATACAGACGGACAAACAACAATAGACAGATGGACAAAAATGAAAAGAAATAGATAGATCTTTAGATACATTGGATACATAGGCTGCACTAAAAGTATCGGGAATGGAATATTTCCACTGTTCCTGTCATATTAAAATCTTTTTAATTTAAAAGTTAAAACAGTTTGCCCGTCAAGGTCGTCCAAAAACTGCAGTCACCCAAAAAAACGTTGATGCTGTGCGTAAGCTGATTGAGGAAGATCGACATGTGACATACCGCGAAATTCAGGCAACTTTAGACATTGGCATGAGTCAAATACAAATAATCTTGCATGAACAATTAGGTATAAAAAAGTTGTTTTCCCGATGGATACCGCATTGCTCTGTGAAGAGCAAAAAGCGGCTCGCGTTACTTAGTGCGTCATAACTCTCGAAAGATTCCATGCAGGATCCTCAAATGCTGTATACAACATCGTATCAGGTGACGAATCCTGGATATACGGGTACGAACCCGAAACCAAAAAACCAGTCACGAGTTTGGGTGTTCGAAAATGAGTTAGAGCCAACAAAAATTGTTCGTTCACAGAATGTTGCAAAAAAAATTGTGGCCACGTTTGACTCCAAAATCGGCCATGTTGCGACTATTCTTCTTGAGAGACAAAAAACGGTTAATGGTAAACGGTAGTAGGCTACCGTTTACCATTAACCGTTTTTTGTCTCTCAAATTGTGGCCACGTTTGACTCCAAAATCGGCCATGTTGCGACTATTCTTCTTGAGAGACAAAAAACGGTTAATGGTAAACGGTAGCCTATGTTTTAATCCAGAGCCTAAACTAGTAAGATACCAAATTTAATCAAAATCCGTTTTTTCCGTGAAAGAGTAACAAACATCCATCCATCCATACATCCTCACAACCTTTCACATTTATAATATTTGTAGGATCCGTTTCTGCCTGGTGACGTCCACTGCAGGACATAGGCCTCCCCCATAGATTTCCCGTGCGACCGGTCACTCGCGGCCTGTATCCACCGACTTCCTGCGACTTTTCTCAGGTCATCTGTCCACCTGGTGGAAGGCCGTCCTACGCTTCGGCGTCCAGTTCGTGGTCTCCACTCAAGAACCTTTCGGCCCTAGCGGGCATCGGTTCTACGGGCTATATGTCCAGCCCATTGCCACTTTAACTTGCTAATGCGCTGGGCTATGTCGGTAACTTTAGTTCTGCTACGGATTTCCTCATTTCTGATTCTATCACGTAGAGAGACTCCAAGCATAGCCCTCTCCATAGCTCTTTGAGCGACACGAAGCTTTTGAATAAGCCCCGTTGTGAATGACCACGTTTCGGCTCCATATGTCATCACCGGTAACACACACTGCTCGAAAACTTTTGTCTTCAGGCACTGAGGAATTTTTGACGAGAAGATGTTTCTAAGTTTCCCGAACGCTGCCCAGCCGAGCTGGATTCGACGGTTGACCTCTTTTTCCAAGTTGGACCTACCTAACTGGACTTTGTGCCCTAGGTATATATAGTCGTCAACAACTTCGAGCGTAGAATTTCCAACGGTCACTTGGGTGGGTACAACATGGGCATTAAACATAATTTTCGTCTTATCCATGTTCATACTGAGTCCCACCTGTTGTGAAACTCTACGGAGGTCTTCTAGCATAGTGTTAAGGTCTTCCAGAGTTTCTGCCATAACCACGATGTCATCGGCAAATCGAAGGTGAGTGATGTAGTCACCATTTATATTGATCCCAAGTCCTTGCCAGTCCAGGAGTTTGAACGCATCCTCCAATGCAGCGGAAAACAGTTTCGGAGAGATGACGTCTCCCTGTCTGACGCCGCGCTGCAATGGAATCGCCTTTGTGCTATGCTCCTGTACTCGCACGGACATGGTGGCTTTACTATATAAACACTTCAACACTTCGATGTACCGGTAGTCGATCCGGCATCTCTGAAGAGACTGTAACACCGCCCAGGTCTCAATCGAATCAAAGGCTTTCTCATAGTCCACAAACGCCAAGCATAGTGGCAGATTATACTCCTCGGTTTTCTGTATAACCTGCCGTAGCGTATGTATGTGGTCTATGGTACTAAAGCCTCTTCGGAAACCGGCTTGTTCGGGAGGCTGGAAGTCATCAAGCTTCCGTTCGAGACGATTCGTTATGACTCTTGAAAACAGCTTATAGACATGGCTCAGCAGCGTAATGGGTCTGTAATTCTTCACCAAAGTCTTATCTCCTTTTTTGAAGAACAAGACTGCCACGCCCCTGCTCCATGCCTCTGGCGTTTTGCCCTCGAACAAGGCGGAATTAAAAAGTCTCTAGAGCATTTTGAGTGTTGGTGTTCCACCAGACCTCAGCAGCTCCGAGGTGATCCCATCCTCGCCCGGCGCCCTGTTGTTTTTAAGCTGTTTAAGAGCCATACTAATCTCGTACAGGCTGATGTCCGGGATATCTTCCGTGTGATGTCGGGTTAGTCTAGCTCTAGGATCTTCAGCCAGATTAACGACAGGCTTGGCAACTGAGGTGTAAAGTTGCTCATAGAAACTCTCGACCACTGCGAGCACCTCGGGCCCGGCCGACACAACTTTCCCATCCTCTGTCTTCAGCTTCGTCAACCGGCTCTGCCCAACAGATGTGTCTCTTGCAAACACTTTTGAGCCCTTGTTTCGCTGTATCATGTCCTCAATACTTCTAGTATTAAAGAGACGAATATCGTGCCGCAAAGACTTTGATATCTGTCTGTTAAGCTGCCTATAAGACTTAGCATCGTCAGAGGTTTGAAGAGTAAGGGTGCGACGCCTAGCCATTAGTGTAAACGTGTGGTTGGAGATTTTCTGTGGCTTTCCTCTACGGCGGGTTTCACAGTACTTTGACCCAACCGCATGGATAGTCTCTGTGAACCTGTCATTGATTTCGTCCACTGACGCGTAGTTTTCCAGGCTAGCAAAGCGGTTATGTAGCTCGAGTTGAAAGCTTTCGGGGTTTTTAATTCCGGTTTGAGACGGTCGGAGCGTAGACTTTACCAAGCGAGCTCTTTCGAGTTTGATATTTAGGTTTAATGTGCCTCGCAGGATTAGTAGGATCTATTAAAACTTGTAAATGGCTAAAACTTATGACACAGTAGATTGAGAAACAGGCCTTAAGTTGTGAATGAAATGTGTTTGTGCTCATAACTGGTCATCTAGGATCTTAATGTTTTTCGGGAAATGTCTTTTTCTATACAATTTCGTCTGTCATTTCCATAGAAAAAAGATGATTGTCGACATTAATAAAGTAGTTGTACTTTTACATGGTTATTCGTTGCTTAGATATCTTATCCGTTACATCATAATATTATATTCGATTTTAAGGACTTATAAAGATAAATCTATACATATAAAATCCTTTGTCCTGAATGACTGACGGATCAACGCACAGCCTAAACCGCTAATCGTAGAGACCTGAAACTTGCAGGGCTTGCTCTTTGTAATGCGTAGGGATCCGATAAGAAGGGATTTTTCGAAATTCGACTCCTAAGGGGGAAAACAGTTTGTATGGGGCAACGTGATTCCTTGGTCCAATCAACTTCATATTTTGCACAAACATTATGTAACAGAATTGATGGAATTCGTGTATCATAGTTTATTGAAATTCGTCCCCTAACGGGAATAAAAAGGGAAAGAAAGTTGTTTGGGAGCGATTTGCTTTAAAGTTGATATAAATACTCCTTAGTGCTTTTGATTTAAAGCTCCCACTCACAAGCGATCGATCGATTTACTCTTTACAATTTAAACATTTACTGGATTCGTAGTTGCAAGTAAATCGGTTTAGATAAAAATTAAATATAGTCTGAGATCCTAGGACCATTTTACTATACTTTTTATATTAAATTCGTATATATACGCGTAAATTTTGTTCCAACTTTTGACCCCCACCGCAAAAACTAGCTGGTAGGTCTTACACTAATCATTTTGTGTAATAGTTTGTCGTTAGCAATTTACTTTCAAATACGAATTAATTTCCAATTTGATCGAAGCAGTCGATAGCCCGTGAGTGGGGAGCTTTATTTTTATTTTGACATAATATATTGTCATCATATTGAAAAATAAATCTGACAAGAACATAACTAGACAAGAATTAAAAAGTTAAATTTGATGAAAATCTTACTCTTGAAAAAGTAGGCACTTAAATATAAATTGCGAATACTGCATTTAATACATATTATTATCTTCAAAATACATCCATACTAATATTATAAATGGGAAAGTGTGTGTCTGTTTGTCTGTCTTCCACGCCAAAACTACTGAACCGAGTGTAACGAAATTTGGTACACAGATACAGAGAGTGTAGCCTGAGAAAGGATATAGGCTACTTTTTATCGCAGGGAAATGTACGGTTCCTGTGGGATACTTTATTTACAGTTTCACGTAAAAACTACTAAAAAAATAAAAAATATTTTTATTCAGAATAAAAAAACAAGGTTTTGTTTTGCGAACGTCAAAAAAGGAAAAAAAAAAGAATTACAATTACCACCGGTTCGGAACCCTACTAAACCGATTATCATGAAATTTGGCACAGATATAAGGTAGACCACGAGGAAGGACATAGGCTTCTTATTATCGCGGAGAAATATACGGTTCCCGTGGAAAACTTTATTTACACTTTCACGTAAAAACTACTAAACCTATCATCATGAAATTTGGCACAGATATAGAAATAGAAAGTAGACCACGAGGAAGTGTTGTTCCTCGTGGTCTACAACTTTAAGCTACTTTTTATCGCGGGACATATTATACGGTTTCCGTGGGTTACTGTACTTACGCGGGCGGAGCCGCGGGCATTAGCTATCTATACTAATATTATAAAGCTGAAGAGTTTTTTTTGCTTGAACGCGCTAATCTCAGGAACTACTGGTTTGAATTGAAAAATTATTTTTGTGTTGGATAGTCCATTTATAGAGGAAGGATTTAGGCTATATAGCATCACGCTGCGACCAATAGGAGCGAAGAAACAGTGGAAAATGTGGAAAAGTCGGGGAAAATTATTCATCCTTGAGGGCTTACGTTGTTTGTTTAAACGCGCTGATCTCAGGAACTGCTAAATCCAATTGAAAAATTATTTTTGTGTTAGTTAGTCCATTTGTCGAGGAAGGCTTTAAGCTATATAACATTACGCTGCGAATGGAAGCCCTCAAGTAAATTGAGGGCTTCCATTGCGTGCACTGCGTAAACGGCTCAAGTTACCCAAAAAAATATGTATGAAAGAATTTTTCCTCTTTAAATGACCTAAAAAAATCTTTTAAGATTGACTCACTATAAACTTTTTTATGGTAATCAAATTTGGTCTAAATTAATGCATTATTGCGCCATCAGTTGACGCGGACGAAGTTGCGGGCAACAGCTAGTAAAGAAAATAAATCTTCGGCTTTGTTTCTATGTGTACAAAGCTTAAATCCACAATCGTAAGATGCTTATCAGACAAATTCGAGAATTTTCTGTTCTAATTAAGCAGGTTAAACACAAGGCATTTAATACATTATATTAAAATAATCGAAAAACGTGACGAGACCTTTTTACTGAGGCCAGAAATAATTACATTTTTATATCAAAAATTACGTTTTTATATCAAAAAGTTTGAATTTTGTTAGAATTTAGAGCGTACCTAAAACTCTAAAGGAGCTCCTAGCAAATGTTATTTTATATGCAAATGATGTTTCGTAAATTGGCATGATGATTCGCCCTCAACCATCAAGGTATGTCCTTTAATTACATCAAAAATCCTAATAGTTGAATTATACGCTAGGTTTACAAGCCCCTAGATTTTCAAGCGCCATGTAACGTAGGACAGGGATTGAATACCTAGAGCAAAGAGTAAATATCTACAAGTGCCTAGGGGTTGAATACGGAATAATCGAAATTATCTTTCTTGCCAAGGCAGTAGGTTTGGCGAGCAAAATAACTATGTGGTTCTGTGAGTAAACGTCTTACCAAACAAGCAAGTTCATTTATATTTGGGTGTCTCCCTGGGCCTTTAGTCAAGATGCATTCGATAATTTCGACGGCGAAGTTCGAAATCAAAAAAATATGGGATTTGACTTTTGACATATTAAGTCATCGCTTATGAAGCCCTATGTCAAATCCCATACATTTTATTTTCAAACTTCGCGTCGAAATTATCGAATGCATCTTGACTAAAGGCTCTGATCTTCCATAAAATCCTGCTTGCCACACTGCTTGTCTAGCCTGTGCGGGCGCCATTACATAATACACAATGCATGAGACTACAATATGATTCTTAATAAATTATTATTATTGATAATATTCTAGTGATTTATTTCCGTTGTTTTCAACAACGACAATAATATTACAAAACTTTCTGTAATATTATTGTATTTATTTCAATTTAAATACAATTTAATAACAGTTACGTCCGTCCGGTCAGCTAGTATTTAATATTAAAATGGCGAAGCCCTGAGTCATAACGCATTAACAAACATGGTAAAACATTATAAAGGGTGCAGTTTTTGCTACTAGGGATTAATGACAAGCGCTTTAAGGCGGGTGTGAGCATTTTTTAGGGTTCCGTACCTCGAAAGGAAAAAACGCAACCCTTATAGGATCATTTTGTTGTCCGTCCGTCTGTCTGTCAAGGAAGGTTTTTCTCAGGAACGCTCCACGCGTTCCTGAGAAAAAGGTATCAAGCTGGAATTTATATCAAATACTATGTCTACTGTCCCTTGGAGCTGTGAAAAAAATCAAACTTCTAAACCCGTAAACTCAGAATCTTGAAATTTGGTACGAATCAACGTCTTGTAGCACAGATAATGAAAAACTTGCGAAAACCGTAAACTTTTAGTTACATCATATTGTAATAATTATTTTTAATAATTTTAAACTTACTACCTACTACTATAACTCGATTGTTGTTTTACTTATATAACCACAGGTTTGTACGGAACCCTCGGTGCGCGAGTTCGACTAGCACTTGGCCGGTTTTTTTCTAATGGATATTTGCTGATGTGTCATTACAGTAGACTAGAGTTAAGCTCGCGAAATACTATCGAAGATACGCGTATTCTTACTTAGTACTCAATAAACTCATGAAAGTGCACTCTTAGGATCAGCACACACTAACAGACAATGCGATGCGTACATTTTAAGATTTAAAATTGAACTTTGTTCACTTCACAAAATAATTCACGTTTCGTCGCCAGAATAGCGCTGCGCTGCGCGATGTAGTTCTCAATTCGAATTCTTGCAATTAAATCTATAACTATACTTAATATTATAAATACGAAAGTGTGTCAGTCTGTCTGTTACCTCTTCACGCTTTAACCGCTGAACCGATTATTATGAAATTTAGTATCTAAGACATACTTTAGGTCCCGGGAAAGGACATAGGATATTTTTTATCCCGAAAAAGTATTGTTCCTGCGGGATAATGTAGTTACGTGGGCGGAGCCGCGCGCAAAAGCTAGTATTATATAAATCTTTTTGTGTTACGATTAAAGTTCAATTTGGAATAGCTCGCGTCTCGGTGTTAACAGACGCTAATATGACTCACTTTTCTTACAAGTCGAACCTTAATACAGTATTATATTGTCTTTTCATTTGACTAGTCAAGTCATAGAGCGACAGAACTTATGTAAAAGCTCGTATTATCAGAAGATTGTGACAAGCCCTTAGCGTAATGGTGTTGTGGGTAGAGCTATTGATATTAGAGTGCATTTTTATAAAGCTTTCCGACACTTTGCAGAAAAAGAGATGTTCAAGAAATGTATGAGGCCTGGGCCAGCTCTACGTACAGTATATGTAAATACAGCTACATAATATAGTAACCATTTCCTATTCTTTATTTTGTTTAATTTCACTTCTTAAAAACCTCTAGCATGGTTCTATAAAACGCTTTTCTCACAGTCAATCCAGCAAATCCAACACCGGTACTAACAGCCGTCAGTAATGTCAATAGCGTCAATTATTTATAATTTTTGCCTACAAGTCATAGGACTTGTAATAGTTTAAGGCCGAGATATTAGATTTACAAGCTGAACGGTGATTATAATCAAAAGTCTCTGAATGGGGAACAATATAGTGCGGTTCAAATGAGAATAGGATCGAGTCGGCGCCATATTGTTTCGAATTTAGACTGTTATGATAGTTAAATTTATGTTTAGATAATTGATTACTATTTAACGTTTTTATTTAAATTCGATGCAAGACTATTCATATTTATATGCACATAAGTTTTTCTGAAAATCGCACTTTTCAAATGATATTTGACAGATAAAGGTCATTGACGTTCCTATTCTCATTTGAAACGTGTTATAAACACATTATTCATCGATAATAATATGCTTACTAACCGTTTATCAAAACAACGAGACAAAACATATCGAATATTCAAACCAACCCCTTCTTATGTAAAACAATTTGTAAGGTTAAGGTCTGGTGCACTGATGATGAATGGATGGATGAAGGGGTGACAGAGGAGAGCGGAGACGGATGAAGTGTCATGTATGTGGTTAACCCCGTCTGTATCATCTAAGTATAAGATACATGCATACAAGTAGATAGATAGATAGAAACTTTAGGTAAATAAAATCCACGAGTATTATCTATAAGTTAGTTTAAGTAGCGTTTATTACTTATATTTACTTTATAATATTAAGCGTTGATTAAAAAAATATTAGCTTTCTGTATATCTTCCTACACATAAACTTTAACTGTGATAAATATTATACTCCTCCGTTCGCAAAATGCTCGTAAAACTGTGCTGAAAGTTTTTACTTCAGGTATTAATTAATTAATACATATTTTTTACTAATAAACACAGTTTACCGGTGTTTATTGCCACTGTCTTGTTAAAATACAAAGTGACTAGAACTGCCAACAAACTCAAACAAATTAAAATAAAATCTCTCAGCTCTGATTTCTATCTTCTCACAATCACTGTAATCTCTTTATTTTATAAAAGTTGAAACAAAAAATATAACGGGAAAAGCATATGATGAATCCAGATAGAGCTCGTTAAAACGAGTTTAAGCCGCTTACCGCCTTTTGAGAACATGAAAATAATAACATAAATCGCTTGCCCCGGGAAATAAAGTCGTAATAGTAAAATCAACTTTTGTGAGGAAAAATAAAAGAAGGTAATTCGTTTTTTTCTAGGCTCCTAGGTACACTACACATACACATTAAATATCAAGTGAAAGCTATTTATTTTTTTCTAATTTATAATAAACGTTATTTAATTTGCTTGTTTGGTCACACTGCAGTAGATGCGGTCACTTACTTAAATATTTTGAGGCGTCCTAGCCGATATTGTACCTTTAATATCAAATACCTAATTTGAAATCTAATTCACAACTCTAACAGACCTAACAATTTTCTGCTAATGAGGATAATAGAACACTCCTGAGAAGTTTCTTGCATAAGTGTTCCTCGAGACTTCCCGACATAGCATAGCTAGTCTTTCAAGCTTTTTTATTCTAGCAAGTACTAGGTAGGTACTTTGTTTGTAATGGCGACACGTATTAATTATTGTTTTTGGAAAATCTGTAGAAATCATTTTTTATTAATTCATTGTACCAACGTGAGGACTATAAAATTCCACTAAACTTATCTAATATTTATGTTTTGTATACCTGATTTGTGACTCTCCATATCTCCAATATCAGTTGCGAGTGTCCATAGGCAGTTAATTAATTATTTTGGGATAGGAAGGCGACGAGTAAATAACTAATTCTCATTTTCCGAATATCAAATTCGAAAATTAAACCTCTACATTGTGGTTCAAGAGTTAGGGGTTTTTAAAACCGATCAGCTGCTTTCGACAGCTTTTTAATAAGTTATTCAATTTTCTCCCGCCTTTCAGGTAAGAAATTGTATTCGTAATTAGCTCGTAGCAACCTGTTCAGTTTAAAATGTATTATAGATTACATTTTTAAATTGAAAAGTTAGCTTATCGTATTTTGTGAAAACCTGCTTATCGATCTGTGTTCTAACTTCTATGTCCCCTCGATTTGCTCTTATCTTGTCCGATTAGCAGTTTGGTATGCGTAATATGTACATTTTTATGCTCTGTTCGAAAATCCAGAGTAAATAAATATTTATAAAAAATAAAAATAAAAAAATTGTGATTCTTTCTATTTTTATTAAAATAAAATTTATCAGAAAACCGAGCATATCTCGGTTACTCAGGTACTATACATTATATTCTTCGAAAGGAGCCTATTACGAAACGACTTCAAACTAAGGATCATTGTATATTTACTGTCATTGTATAGTTACATTAACTGTCGACAGTCTGAATGACGTAGTAGACTTATCTGTCAATAAAGATTTCGGCCTAGGTCTAGACGACATGCGAGCAGGTGGCGGATTTTTTGTTGCGTAGTTTAGATACATTCAATACGCAAAACATAATCGAAGATATGTATTTTAAATACCATATTTACGTATTTATTTACATGTAAAATTGCTTTAGCTCTTATTGTATGTTCACGAGACATGAGAGTCATGTTCTTATATAAAGTCAGTAGAATTTAACTCTCGTCTGTCCGATCCAGTAGGTCGTATCTTATGCAAACAATGTTGTTTATCCAATGCCTGCACAAATATAGCCTGCATTCACCTTGAACCTTTCAATACACGCGAGTGCTTGTTTGTTGTATAATATATTATTGTTTACAACACGATACACTGCATAATGTCAAGAATGTTTATGGAGGATAGAAAGGAAATATTAATTTTCTCAATACGATGTGTTCAGAGAACGTTCTAAGTACATACCAACGTAAAAGCGTTAGAAGCTCTTTTTTAAGAATCGAAAATAATCGCAGAATTAAAGTTATATTATTTATAAACAAAAATTTAAACCGACTTCCAAAGCGGGAATTATTTAGAAATTGAGTTTTATTTCATACTTTTTTCAGTCGGTTTTCATTTTTTGTCTGATAATAATAATTTCACTTTTGAACTGCAGTTATGTATTAAGCTTAGTTTTCTAATATTTATGTTTCAAGTCTCTAATATTGTGAACTGTGTTACATTTACTAGATTACTCATTCCATTGGTAAGTATGAAAATTATCGATTATTGCGGAAATAACTTTCAATATTTGTAGTATTTTAACGATGCGTGAACTGCTGGTAACGACATAAAAACGCTACCCTACATACCCTTTACCTAATATTTGACCTTGCGCAGACCCATAACGTACTAAGTCATAAAAGTTCACCAGCTGTTGCAGGACGATAAAAACGTGATTCGTCCTAATGTTGGACCTGGGTTAAGGTCAGCTCACTTTATTCCCATTAGTGTCATCATCATCATCTCAATTATGAACAAAATATGAAAAATGTTATCCTAGCTTTCCCGACGTTTCGACTACTTTTCAAAGTACAGAAACGGGAAACCATGGTTATGGAAAAACTGATCTATAGCCCAAGCAGGAACAATTGACAACTACGTATAGGCAGTGTTATATTACTTATACGATTCTTTTCGATCATTACGTAAAACTTGACAATTTTCCTGCTTTAACTGCAGATTGATTGAATCAAATTACTATGTGGTTTAATATTTAAAGTAGCCACAGGATTCAATAAGTACCGACTTTGTTATATTCTATATTTCTTCACTGGCGGTTGCCCGCGCCACATTCATATTTATAACTAGCTTTTGCCCGCGGCTCCGCCCGCGTAAATATATTATTCCGCGGGAACACTACTTTTTCGGGGTAACAAAAAATCCTATGTCCTTTCCCGGGACCCAAAGTATGTCTATACCAAATTTCATAAAAATCGGTTCAGCGGTTAAAGCGTGAAGAGGTAACAGACAGACAGACACACTTTCGCATTTATAATATTGGTATAGGTATTATAAAAACTTTTGCGGTTTGCTGCAGAGTAGGCATCTACAGACACACGAATTTGGTACGGAGCGTACAGCGGACCATATCCGCAGACCGAATCCGGTGTCGCTACACACGCACGGATTTGGTACGATGCAGTAGACCGAAAAGCTCGACACTCGTGTGTTCGATTTTCAGTTCTATTGCATTAGCACAGAGTTCTATTTACAGTGCTGTTTTTCGACGACGCGATGATTACCGAAATTCATTGATAACAGGCAGTGATATCAACTCTCAAAAATATTTCTCCCCAAACTTTACCCCTGATAATTATACCATTGACAGGTCTAAGAGATAATAAGCTAGAAAGAAAGGTTATGTGTTTAACATAAAGACTTTCGCGTGAATAACATAAAACTAACTTGTCTTAATCTGATTTCACTCCCAATATTATATTTTCATATCCCTGACTCACACACTGAATTACACACATTTAAATAATTTTTATTATTACATACAAATTGATTCATAAGGAGTAAACTCTAAACATCCTGGCCCCTAGTAAACCCCCGTAGATATTTTCCCTAATGTTGGGTGGTAAATCCCTAAGTTGGCAACACTGACACCGTTGTACGGCTTAACCGCCGGACTGCTCTACACACGCACGGATTTGGTACGGAGCGGACCAAATCCGCTGTACGCTCCGTACCAAATTCGTGTGTCTGTAGACACCATTATTCGTAATAAGATACCTACCAAGCTTCAAGTTCAACCTAATATACAATTACTTAGTACCTATAATATGGTAGGATACTCAAAGATATAACATCAATTTAAAGTTTATTTCACTAAAATTAAAGAAGACGAATGTTATAAAAGTTGAAAATATTTTTTCCCAGAATAGAATAGTAAGTATTTGAAATTATTAAACAGTTATTCTTCTATTCTGCTCAGTCAATATCAATACGGTAAAAAGACTATGGCTGTGTTCCGACGAAAATAGAGCTTGTTAGCGCTTGCTAGCGCTAAAAAAAAAACAGATTATCCGCCAGGGCACATATTTTGCTAACTTCAATAATGCTAACATAATCCGCCATTTTGCTTACTTTATACCAGCGGTTGCCATTTTGCCTACGTTTTATTTTCCGCGGAACACAGCCTATGTATGCGGTTTAATTTTGAATTTCGAACGCAAATATTTCAAGAGCCTGAACGAAATAATATCAAGGTACATTTTTACCGGCTAAAAAAATAGTAGGTAACTTATTAAAACCACCAAATAGGTTGACCTCTCGCTCAAAGCAAATTCTTAGTTTAAGTAGATCTTGTACTATTGGTTTACTCCTTCGCTATTTATTATTTGTGTTGAGTAGGATAAAAAATAGATTTATTTTTATAATTTTAATTTAATAGTTTTATTTCAAGAGAAAACATGCGAAAAATGATGATTTATTTCGGTTTGTGAAGCAAGTTCAAAAATACAGTTTTTTCATGATCCCGTGGGAACCGTTTTTTTTTCCAAGAAAAAAAAATACTGTTAGTTATTTCATGTTCTAATCTACCTTTGTGCCAAGTTTTATTTAAATACGTCGAGTAGATTGCCTGAAATAACGTCAAACAGGTAGGTACAGTTTTTTGAAGATCCCATGGAAACCCTTTAATTTTGCGGGATAAAGAGTATCCTATTTTACCCTTCAGGTCTTAAGCTACCTACCTGCCAAATTTCATTTTATTCCATCCAGTGGTTTCGGCGTGATGTGATAACAAACACACAGACAGACAGACAGACAGACAGACAGACAGACAGACAGACATTTTTTTCAAAAACGTTATTTTTAGGTTCTGTGGCCTTTATAGAACCCCCATTTTGATTTTCACTTAGATAACTTTAATGTACAGACATGACCCCTCTACAGATTTATTATATGTATAGATAATTTTGCGGGATAAAGAGTATCCTATTTTACCCTTCAGGTCTTAAGCTACCTACCTGCCAAATTTCATTTTATTCCATCCAGTGGTTTCGGCGTGATGTGATAACAAACACACAGACAGACAGACAGACAGACAGACAGACAGACAGACAGACAGACATTTTTTTCAAAAACGTTATTTTTAGGTTCTGTGGCCTTTATAGAACCCCCATTTTGATTTTCACTTAGATAACTTTAATGTACAGACATGACCCCTCTACAGATTTATTATATGTATAGATATTAGTAGGATAGGGGTCGTCCATTAATCACGTGATGCCTAAAGGGGGAGGGGGGTCCGAAAAAAAATCACCAAGTATCACCAAGGGGGGGAGGGGGTATAAGGAGACATCACGTGTATTAATTTTCGAATCTAGTCTATGCATACCGAAATTATTATCGGTTGTAGATTCGTAGTGTTGTTAAAATACTTACAAGACAAATGACTCGTATAGTTTTTAATTGCTTAAATTATTCGATTAAATTGTTTTTTAAGTTAAAGTTTTTTCTTCAAACATTACCTGCTTACTATGTAAAAAAAATACACGTGATCTTAGGTGGGGGAGGGGGGGTAGTATAAAACCTCACCACGTATCACCAGGGGGAGGGGAGGGGTCTAAAAAGTTGTTAAAAACATCACGTGATTAATGGACAGTCCCATATTAAAAAAATCACCTAACTTTAACTGTAAGAGAAAATATGGACAAAGAGTTAAATATGTATTTTATTCTATTTTATTATGATTCCCAGTGAAGAATTATAATTTCCACTTCCACAAAAGAAATGGCTGGTTGGACATATATTATATGAAAGTTTTAATAATACTGTCATGATCCAAGAAAAACCCCTCGGTTTGAGAATTCACATACGTGGTCAGAATGGGTGAGAGGGTTTATTGTGTATGTACTGACTACGGGCTGAGAGCAACTATTTTTATATGAAAGTTATAAATCAAAAGTAATGTTTGTTGTTGTAGACGTTAACCACATAATACTATTCCTGACAACATATATATTAAGTACAGTTTTACGACAATTGTGTGAAATTAGAAGTATAAAATTTGGCACAGTTCAAGTTTATGCGGAGAAAGGTGTGCAGAGAGCTAACATTTTCTCTAAGGGACCGTCCATTAATCACGTGATGTTTTTTAACAACTTTTTAGACCCCTCCCCCCCCCTGGTGATGCGTGGTGAGGTTTTATACTACCCCCCCCTCCCCCACCTAAGATCACGTGTATTTTTTTTACATAGCAAACAGGTCATGTTTGAAGAAAAACTTTAACTTAAAAAACAATTTAATCGAATAATTTAAGCAATTAAAAACTCTACGAGTCATTTGTCTTGTAAGTATTTAAACAACACTACGAATCTACAACCGATAAGAATTTAGGTATGCATAGACTAGATTCGAAAATTAATACACGTGATGTCTCCTTATACCCCCCCCTCCCCTTGGTGATACTTGGTGATATTTTTTCGGACCCCCCTCCCCCTTTAGGCATCACGTGATTAATGGACGACCCCTAATTAATGCTTAGAAATTTATAAAAGTAATAAAAACTTTACATACAAGAGGCTAAAGATTAAGGAACCCTTATAAGTTGTAACTTAAAACTTAAAATATGAATTATGGTCGAATTTCGATTTCAACCACTTTAATCTTTTTAATGTCGTACAATCTTAGAGCATTTTTGATGCTTTATGCCACGAAGATACCAGGAGCCCGAACGTAATGTTAAAATAATGGTCTCAATTTAGGGGACAGATTTTTTGCCGGTAGATCGCGTCCCAGTAAAAGAAACACTCGTTTGAAATTACTCGGGAATTTATGTTGCTATTGACAGCTCTGGAAAAAAATACTATGAGAAACGTGGATTTAAATCTAATTAAGGCGCTGTGAGTAGCCAACTATGAAGTATTCGAGGGGGTGAAGGAGATGAGTGGGGGACGTGCCGCCCCCGTTACTGCGGGGGGCTTCATGCGAATTACGTCAAAGTGATGTGTCCTTAATGTACAAAAGCGGAATTTCGTCAACATCAGAATGTGCTTCATAGCCTAGCGGTATTGTGCCCGCCTAAAGCATAGCGTGTAGCGTCTAGGTTCAAATCTCAGTACAAATTTAATGTGTCAAAATGTATATTTTCAGTCTAGGTCCAAAGAAGTCTAATTCCTAATTTTGTACTAAACTAGCTGTTGCCCGCGACTTCGTCCGCGTCAACTGATGGCGCAATAATGCATTAATTTCGACCAAATTTGATTACCATAAAAAGGTTATAGTGAGTCAATCTTAAAAGATTTTTTTAGATCATTTAAAGAGGAATAATTCTTTCATAGGTACATATTTTTTGAGTAAGTTGAGCCGTGCACGCAACGGAAGCCCTCGCAAATAAAGCTCAAATATGAATATTTTCCCCGTTTTTGCAACATTTTCACTGATGCTTCGCTCCTGTTAGTCGCTGCGTAATGTTATATAGCCTTCCTCGACAAATGGACTATCTAACACAAAAAGAATTTTTCAATTCGATTTAGCAGTTCCTGAGATCAGTGCGATCAAACAAACAACGTAAGCCCTCAAAGATGAATAATTTTCCCCGTTTTTTCCACATTTTCCACTGTTCTTCGCTCCTATTGGTCACAGCGTGATGCTTTATAGCCTAGATCCTTCCTCTTTAAATGGACTATCTAACACAAAAATATTTTTTCAATTCAAACCAGTAGTTCCTGAGATTAGCGCGTTCAAGCAAAAAAACTCTTCAGCTTTATAATAATTATTATAGTATAGATAGCTGATGCCCGTGGCTCCGCCCGCGTAAGTACAGTAACCCACGGGAACCGTATATGTCCCGCAATAAAAAGTAGCTTAAAGTTGTAGAGCACGAGGAAGAACACTTCCTCGTGGTCTACTTTATATCTGTACCAAATTTTATGATGATACGTTTAGTAGTTTTTACGTGAAAGTGTAAATAAAGTATCCCACGGCAACCGCACACTTCCCCGCGACAAAAAGTAGCCTATGTCCTTTCCCGTGGTCTGCTTTATATCTGTGTCAACTTTCGTGATAATCGGCTTAGTAGTTTTTACGTGAAACTGTAAATAAAGTATCTCCTTTCTCAAGCTCTAGACTATCTGTGTACCAAATTTCATTTTAATCTGTTTAGTTGTTTTGGCGTGAAAGACGGACAAACACAAACACTTTCCTATTTATAATATTAGTATGGATGTATTGATGACGGACGGCCGGCCGTGAAGACGTTAGAAAAAAAACATCGATGTTGCCTGACATCGATGTTTAGCAATCGATGTCATTATCGATGCCAACATCGAACATCCCTACTCATAGATCTAATCTAAACTCCCCTCCCGCACGCGCACCCCCGCCTTGGTGACGCTTCGCAACGGGCCGTGCAGCAGAAATCGTAATATTTTAATTTTACCATAACTTCAAAACCAAACGTCCAATTTTAATCATTCAAAGACCAAATATTATCTACATAAACTGTACTTAGTGATGAAATTTTGATAAGGATTAATAGCATGAGTAAAATAAACGCGTTTAAATGTATTCCAAAAAAAATTCAAGATTTCTAAATAAAAATTGGTTGTTGTGCCTCACTCGACATAGATAGGTATAGACTATAGTGTGTCGCGGACTTTTTTGTAGATATTTATAAGATCTACAATTAATTAGAACATATTTTTATGGTTCTATCTTTTATAGTTTAGGCAGCGTACGCAAAATAAGTAACTTTTCCGGTTGATTTTTTACACCTTGTGTCCGAAAAACCCAAATATCTTACGAAACCCTATTTTTTTCCAAAATAAAACTTTGCCTATGTTACTCGTGGATAATGTAGCTTTCGAATGGTGAAAGAATTTTTGAAATCGGCTTATTCATTACAAACAAACAAACAAACATACAAAGTTTTCTTCTTTATAATATTAGTGTAGATTTCATATATTATAATAAGCAGTTGAAGTACTGCGGAATACACACTACAACATACACATACACAATACACATTACACACATTGACGTTTCATTCTAAGAGATTTCAAAATTGTATGTAAAATTTCGCAATTTTCAGCGATTAGAAAATCTAAACTTGCTTTTGCCCGCAACTTCGTTCGCGTAGCACAAAGCTAAATTATTTTATACAATACATATAAATAAATACACAATAAAATTCAATATCCAATATTCGCCTTCTACTTACAAGAACTTCGGCTATCTGACACCCAAAAAATTACAATTTCAAATAGGTACCTAGTACCTACCTAGTTTCTGATATTATATTAGTGGTTTAACCAAATAGTCTCTTCGGCTACATCATATTTATTGTAAACTAGCTGATGCCCGCAACTTCGTTTGCATAACTTCGTTGCCCGCAACTAACGGAAAGGGAACCCTTTTTTTAAACGGAACCCTAAAATAAAAGTAGCCTATATTAGACCTTATAACATCAGCTATCTCCCAGTGAAAGTCCCGTGAAAATCGGTCCAGCCGTTTCAGAGATTAGCCGGAACAAACAGACAGACAGACAGACAGACGGACAGACAAAAATTTAAAAAATTGTAATTTTATCGTTAGTATCGAATATACTTCCATATGCATTAAGTGAAAAGCTGTTAATTTGAAATTACAAACAGACACTTCAATTTTATTTATCTGTATAGATATTGTTTTATTTAATCTATACTAATATAATACAGACAGGTTTTTTTTTGTGTTTATGTTTGTTTGTTTGTATTGTATAGGCTCGGAAACTACTGGACAGATTTTGATGAAATTTAGGACAGATATATAATAGAATAGACCATGGGGAAGCACATAGGCATACTTTTTAATGCGGAAAAATGTGAAGTTCCATCGAGATTTCCTTTTGCGCGCATGAAGTAGCGGGCATCACCTAGTCTAAATATATAAAAGGCAAAGCTGACTGACTCATCTATCAACGCACAGCCGAAACTACTGAACGGATTTAGCTGAAATTTGACATACAGATAGTTGTAATGACGTAGGCATCCGCTAAGAAAGGATTTTTTAAAATTCGCCTCCTACGGGGGTAACAAAGGGGTTAAAATTTTGTATGGAAACCGATCTTCACGCCGACGAAGTCGCGGGAAAAAGCTAGTAAAAAATAAACGTAGATTACTAATTAATACATGTTCCTTATTGCTCATGGTGATTAGAATTAGAATTGATTATAATAATTGATATAATTATAATATTATCTATAAACTTTACAAACCAACAGAATAATATTTAGGTATTATAATATAATTACTAATTTTGTTGTCAATCAATGTTGTCAATTTTGAATCAAATATGTTTTTTCTTTCGTCGTGTAATAAATTATATCAATAATAGGCAATCGGACAAATTTTTTTTTATTGCATAAATGAATAGTACTCTTAAATATGAGTAACTTCTCAGAAGAAACCGTATATCAAAAGTCAATATTTTCAAAGGTACAGCGATTTGTATAAAAAATTTCGCGAGCCTCCTAAAAACGCTCCATACTAAAGTCGACCTAAAAATGACGTCACTTGTATATGAAGTAGTATGAAGTAGTATATATGAAGTATATGGCCGCAGGAATATATTTGTAAATATCTCCGATATTTGTGCGTTTAAGTTCATACTTACCATAATGAATGTTTTTGTATATGATGTGAGTAAACTAATGATGTAGGTTTTGTTTACCAATTTCGCAAAAAAAAAATTTTTTTTTGGTACTGGAAATTTTTTTTACAAATCGCTGTACCTTTGAAAATATTGACTTTTGATATACGGTTTCTTCTGAGAAGTTACTCATATTTAAGAGTACTATTCATTTATGCAATAAAAAAAAATCAGTCCGCTTGCCTATTTCGGTAACTTTACGTCAGTCTGACTGGCAGCTCGGTTTGCGTACCTACGTTTGATTTTTGGTGGTGAGTTCAAATCCCAGTAAGATAAATATTATTTTTGTGATTCTTATACATAATGTATTTGTTTTTCTTTAATATTTTTTATTTATTTTTTATTATATTTTATCGTTGTACTAAAACTACGACCAAAGCTCGGTTTCCCTAGTACCTACTTATAAAGAGTTTTTGTACTTCCATCTAGCATCTTAAAAAGACGGTTTTTGAACTTTCATCGAATATAATCTTTTCATATTTTTTATAATATATTCTACACTAATATTTACAACAACTTAAAGTAACTAATAATAAAATAAGTACATAACTAACAATATACTTTTATTACTGGGAGAACAAGCATTGCTCGGAGTTTTATAGTGCGAGAAAAAGAAAAAGAAAAAAAAATCGTCTGACCGGGATTCGAACCCGAGACCAATTGGTCGCAACAACGCAAAAAGCCAAAGGGCTACCGAGCGCCTTACGTCAGACAGCAAAATTACGCATATATTATTAGTATTACACGACGAAAGAAAAACTAATATTTATACCCCCGACTTGACCTTTATGCAGACGACATAAAGGTCAAGTCGGGGGTAAATAAATTTGAACGGACTTTCAAGATTAAATTCGAATGATTTTTGAGCAGAAAAAAGTGGAAAAATTTGACATACATCTCATTAGCAAGAGGCCTAAGCCGGTACTGTCTTATTCCATAGATATGAAAGAGAAGGAATGACAGGTCGCCATTTCGCGATGTTTCATTCGACTCGTCCGAATTATTTATTATTGAAATAAACTAATTGTAACAAATATCTTATTCCAATCGAAAAATCAAAACAACAATTCCCTTCCTTTTATTATGTTTTACGAAACTGCAAATAATTTTCTCATTTTTGTTCACAAATAGTACAGTTACAACTCCAAGAATTTCTATTTTAATGGTTACTTTATGATTTTTTTTTATCGGTAAAATGTTCAGATAACGTGTTTTGAAAATGAAGGTCCCCTAGCAAATATGATCAAAATTAACATATATTTTTTTATTGCACTAAAATGTATCCATTCGTCTCAAAAAATTTTTTAAAGAAGCGTATTTTTAGGGTAAGAGCGCCTTAAATAAAAGTTTTAGGAAATTCTTAGAAACTGTTCACGAAGTATATATACCGTAGAATACGGCAATTGCCTAGCGGTAATTTAAAAATAATTGTAATAAATAATAGTATTGGCAACACTCGGTACGTAACAAATTCTAGCACAGCCAGTGGCAGAAAAGAGAACTAAGATCTGGGTCTAATAATATGTACATAAATACTATGGAAAAGCCTATTCACTGGGTGCGAAGTACTAGATATAATAATCGATCGCAGCGCTCATGGTGGCAAAAAGTAGAAATAATGTAGGCTCTGTCATCTGTCAATGCCGAAGCAATCTTTAATTTTCTAAAATTCTAAAAGCGTTTTTTATTGTATCAGTGTTATTATATATTTATGTATCAACGTAACAGATGTTTGTCTGATGATGCGGGCTTGAAGTATAGAACTCTGTCCTTGTTTTGTTTTTAATTCCGCTACATCTCGGACATGTCCAGCAGAAACCAACAATTTTCCTTTACAAACGGTTTGTGGTTGAAATTTTATATTGAGTGATACTCACAAACCCGGTCTTCAAAATAATACTCATTTTGATCTGAAAACAATATTTAATTTATTACTAAAATTTTATTAAATTAAATTTATTATTATTTAATAAAACCATTAAAGTAGCTTTATCTTCTTGTTTTACAGTAAAACTACAATTAAAAAAGAAGTAAGCAAACCCAGATATAACCAAAATAAAACACACTTTTGAATAGATTTTACATACCACATTTAATTTGAATGCCCAAAAATGATTATACAACACTGTCCACCCAAATCACAGTAATGTTGAAGTTTACATTAATAATACCACAATAGTATTTTTAGGGTTCCGTAATACTTAAGGAACCCTTATAGTTTCGCTCTGTCCGTCTGTTTGTCTGTCTGTCTGTCTATCTGTCTGTCTGTCTGCGCCTCTAGCTCCTGTAATTATGAATATAAATTGATGAAATTTAGTACAGTTATAGATTGTGTATAGATCACGGTTTCGGGATCATAAAAAATAATAATTTTATATTTTAGGGGTGGCTCTCCATAAATGTGAAGTGGGGATGAAAAATATTTTTTCACTCTACCCCATCGTGTAGTGTATCGTAGAATAGGTCTTTTAAAATAAAGGCAAGGTTTTATACGTTACTTTTTTATAAAGTTGACCATTTTCGAGTAATCGGCCTCCAAAATAGTTTGTAAGTTGTCCCCCCCTAGCATTTTTAAACTATAGGAGATAGAAACTTGTAAATTTCCATGCTGATAGATCATGCTTAAAACTCTTTAGGGAAATTATTGTTTTAATATTTTATCACAATGCCGCTAAAAAATTTAAAAACGCCAGAACGGTCAGAGCCAACAAAGTTGCGAACGCTAGGTGGCGCTGAAGTCGTGTACGGAGCGAATACCGTTCGTGCTTTATGCGTACAATCGACTGTCGTACGACTAAAACACCCACAGATTGTCAGAGAGTAAAACATTTTCGTCTATGACGTTTTGTTTTAAGTTCGCGCATCTTCTATAAATTATTTTGTATGCAATAGACTGTCTTGAGTCTGTCGTGTCTCAAGTAAGCGCTCGCTCTTAGCTACTCAGTACTGGGTACACAAAAGAAAATCAACGTTTTAATTGAAAAGAAAATTACGGAATCTTTGAAAATTTTAATTAATATAGTAATAATTACATAAACCTAATTGTAATTACTACTTGCTAACCCAAAATAAAATAATTTCTTTTCACTGCGAACTGTTTACGTCTGTATCCAATTATAGCCTACCTAGACGTTACCCGCGACTTCGAGCGCGCAAAAGTTAGTCTTGCGGTAACCGTACATTTTTCGCGATAAATAGTAACTCTATATCTCTGCCAAATTTCATCAAAATCGGTCCAGCAGTTTCCTAGCCTATTCAATGCAAACAAACAAAGAAACAAACATACAAACAAACATACTTTTCCTCTTTACAATATTAGTATAGAAAAGGAGAATGTCTAAGGAGGGTTCCGTAACTATATTATACCTATCAACGCGCAATACGTTTTCTTTAAATTACTTCAAAAGTTCAACTTCGCTCGATATAATTTTCCTAAAGTTTTTACTTTTTAGCATGACCTACTCGTATCAGCATGGTAACATACAATTTTCTATCTATATCTTCTATATATCTATATAAAAGGCAAAGCTGATTGACTGATTTATTAACACACAGACCAAACCCTAAAGGCTAGAAATTTGAAATTTTGCACACGTTTTAATCTGTAGTATCCGTAAAATGACGTAGGCATCCACTAACAAATAATTTTTCAAAATTCAACCCCCAAGGGTTTAAATAGGCTACAAAAGTTTGTACGGAACTTTCCTTATTCCTTGATTTGTAATTATTTATTTCGCATGAATTGAGCACGGAAAAAATATGAGTTACGTATTTCAACGTTTCAGCCCCCGATCGACTTCAAAAATATGAAGATTAAGTAGAAGAATAGTAAGTAATAGTAGTAGTTTAGATAATAAATTTTATTTCACACTTTTTTGTGTATTTTTACTTTGGAAGTCGGTTTAATTTATTGTTTATAAATAATATAACTTTAATTCTGCGATTAATTTCGATTCTTAAAATGTTATGCTCCTATAAAATTTAATTTTACGTTGGTATGTACTTAGAACGTTCTCTGAACACATCGTATTGAGAAAATTAATATTTGAATTAATTACAAAATAAGTTTTATTTCATACTTTTTTACTTTATTTTACTTTGAAAGTCGGTTTTTTTTTTTTAATTTTTAGTTATTTTTCTGACTAAACGTCTTGATATAAGGTGTATATTCAGTTACGCGCGGGTTGTCCCAGCGGACCTCCGCGAGTATTAAGGTGGTTCGTTTCCTATACAAAAAAACAATGGACATTATTTAGGTAATTTCATACTATTACTACATAAATTTATATGCACATCTATTTATTCTGCAATACAATTGTCGCAAAATGTATTTAAAATACTTTATTTCACACAGAAGTCACATTTTTATTGAATTTTCGACAAAAAGTGACATAAGTTACAAATGTCACTTTTTGTTGAAAATTCAATAAAAATGTGACTTCTGTGTGAAATAAAGTATTTTAAATATATTTTGCGACAATTGTATTGCAGAATAAATAGATGTGCATATAAATTTATGTAGTAATAGTATGAAATTACCTAAATAATGTCCATTGTTTTTTTGTATAGGAAACGAACCACCTTAAGTGTTCTGTGCAGCGGACGCACGTATTGCTCTGCGGCGCTCGACTTGTACGTAATCGAGTTATAGAATAGATACCTATCCAAGTTGTTTTAGACGAGTGTTCACAAACAAGTCGATAAGGGCACTCCTGGCAACAGGAGTCGCTAATGTTCGAACCCAATCAAGATTCTCAACCCACCGTCATATCTAAACTCACCGTTTCATCTCAACCCACCGTGACGCCACAACTAGTACCTAAACATATAAGCTATGCCAATGTGACCTCTTCATTGTCATTTCCAAGAAAAGACCAAGCAATTATAATAGACTCCATCGATGGGATAACAATAAGGGAATATCTCGTTTCGTTGAGCGCCTTGATACCGGCTTCGTCGATAAGATTTGTATCGAGAATATCGAATGCTAGAATTTGTGTTTATCTAGACTCCAAAAAAAAAACGGATGATCTTACTGACGTGAAAAAGAAAATAACGGTTAAAAATATATTGTTGGAGATAAAACCATTAATTACTAGGAATAAGCGCATAGTTTTATCTAATGTTTGCCCAGTGATTCCAAATTATGTAATAGAAGAAAAGTTTAAAGAATTAAAAATTCAAATTTTGTCACCTATTTCTTGTGTTAAAATTGGTGTTCCGGATCCTGGATTTTCACATATCTTGAGCTTTAGGAGACAATTGTACATCAATCTGGAAGATGAGAGGCATCTTCCAGAATCCTTCCAAGTAAACTTCGATGGTACAAATTATTGGATTTACCTATCGTCTGATTCGCTTAAATGTTTTTCATGCAATACGACATAGCAAAAAATTGTCCGAAGACTGAAGTAAATTTCACAATTGCACCCGAAAACGCTCAAGTCGAAAAAAAAATACCCATTCAAGACAGAATTTTTGACAGTACCAATTTAGAAACAACGCCTATAGTTAACCCTAAACAAGATGTAATACCTGAGCCTCTCACCGACCAGAAACGAATAAAACGCACCCATTCACCAAGCACCAGTGAGTCTTCTAAAGCGGAAACCATTAAACCTACCAACGTACTGAAAAATTCAATGGAAATTCTAGAGACTGGTGATGACTCATATAGCATTACATCAATTGAAGAAACAGAAATAAAGAAAAAATCAAAAAAGAAACTTAAAAAGACAGATACAAGATCGGACGAAGACACCTGGAGAGAAATAAAAGATAATCTTATGGACTCAGAAAAAGAGATTTTTCCAATAGATATTGATAGGTTTATAAGTTTGTTAGATAACAGCAAAGGAAAGAAGAATATAAAAGAAATAGTTTATTCTTACACAGATAACGTTAAAGACTTAATCAAAATGTGCAATATACTACATGTAAAATTGAATACTAGTTTGAAGAATTATATTAAAAACTTAATTTATTTCACACTTCTAAATTTTTGATATTTTATAACATAGTACTTATTACAAAAATATGGACATTTTACAGTGGAATGTCAATGGTTATTATAAAAGACATGAAAATATGAAATTAATTATGAGTGAGTTGAATCCATTCTGCATTTGTATTCAGGAAACCAATTTCTCTTCCGATTTCAGTGCTTCGATGAAAGGATTTAATTGATTTTATAAAAATCGTATACATGGCAACTGAGCTAGTGGTGGTGTAGCCATTTACATTAAACCATATACCTTTCGTGAGCAAATAAATATTAAGAAGCAATAGCATTAAAAATCAAATTTCCGTTTACGTTCACTTTATGCAATGTGTATCTTCCAAACGGTACTTGATTTAGTAAAAATGATCTTAATCATCTCATGAACCAATTACTAGCTCCATTTCTCATTCTAGGCGACTTTAACAGTCATCATCACTACTGGGGCTCCGACAAATGTGATACTCGAGGTAATATAATAGTAGACTGGCTAGAAGATCATGATAATATTATTATTTTAAATACTGGTAAACCAACACATTTCAATAGTAACACTGGTCGCACAAGTAACATAGATCTCACTTTAGCTTCACAAAATATTGCAGCATATTTTGAATGGAATGCTTTAGATGACTTGTACGATAGTGACCATTTCCTTATTTCCATAAAAAACATTTACAAGACAAAATATTCCAAAAATGATTCAAGTCCCCAAAAAATGGATATTTGATAAGGCCGACTGGTCTTTATTTCAGAATGAAATTGACAAACAATTTCAAATTTATTTGACTTAGATAGTGTGTGTAATGATACTCTTATAGACGAAATAGTTATTAAATTTAGTAATTTAATTATTGATGCAGCAAATAAGACTATACCCAAAACTTCAGGGTACTTAAAAACTAATAACGTGCCCTGGTGGAATGACGACTGTAGAGTAGCTATAAAAGAAAGCAAAAAGGCTTACAGGAATTTTAAAAAATATGCTAGGGCTGATCATGATTCTAAGTATAAAATAGAGTATAAAAAGAAGAGGGCGTTTTGTAGGAAAGTTCTTAGAGAAAGTAAAAATAGATACTGGCAAAGATGGTGTCTTCAATTAATACTAATGTACCTGTCAGCGAAATATGAAAAAAAATAAAAATAATTAATAATACAAATTGTGGTCCTAATACTATCGTGCTTAATAATGGCGATGGCTTGTTAATAGCAAGCTCAAAAGAAACTTCAAACTTACTAGCTAATACTTTTGCAGCAAATTCTATTAGTGATAATTACGATGATGAATTTAAGATTTACAAATCGGCTAAGGAAAATGATAATACAAGATATGAATTACATAACAACAAGGATCCCATTAACAAAGATATTTTAATGCATGAATTAATGTCAGTACTCTCTCATAATAGTAGCTCCAGCCCTGGGCCAGACAATATTCCTAAAATCATAATAAAACACCTTCCTAGTAGCGGACTTAAATATTTATTAAAACTTTACAACTATATGTGGAAAAAACAGTTGTTTCCAGATTGTTGGAGACAAGCTCTTGTGATCCCAATACTTAAGCCTGGCAAAAACTCTAGTGCACCATCAAGTTACAGACCTTGCAGAGCATTAACTTGTAATCTGTGTAAACTATTAGAAAAGATTATTAGCAACAGAATTAAATGGCATACAGAGATAAATAATTATCTATCAAATTATCAGTATGGATTTCGACAATTTAGATCGACTTATGATCAATTAATGAATATAGAAAGTGAAATTTTGGATTCTTTGGCAAATAATAATTATTTAGTTCTCGTAGCACTTGACATTGAAAAGGCATATGAAATGGTATGGAAGCATAGAGTAATTGAAATTTTGCAGGGCTTAGGTATTAAAGGAAACACACTTGCTTTTATTAAAAAGTTAAAAAGTAACTAATAGGTCTATTAAAGTAAGAATTAATAATACATTGTCCGATCAAGTAATTATTTAAAATGGTTTGCCACAAGGTTCGGTTATAAGTGTAATCTTATTTTTACTGACCATCAATGACGTAATCTCATATATAGATAAACCTATGAAGGGTTTTTTGTTTGCAGACGATTTGACAATTACTTGTTGTGGTAAAACTTTGAATCCTACGTTAACGCTTATTCAAAACACTATAAATAGACTTCAAGACTGGCCCAAAAAATTCGGATTTAAGTTCTCTAAAACTAAAACAGAATTCATAATATTTACAAAGAAAAAGAAAATAAATACACATTTACAGCTATCTCTAAATGATTACACAATATTAAAAAAGTAACTAACATAAAAATTTTAGGATTAACATTAGACTCTAAAATGACTTGGAACATGCATTTAAATAAATTAAAAACAGAATGTAATAAAAGATTAAATGTGATTAAAGTTTTTTTATCACTGTCGTGGGGTGCTGATAGAAATTGTTTGATTAATAGGTACTTATAAGGCTCTAATTCGACAAAAGTTAGATTATGGTTCCATTTTCTATGAACCTAGTAATCTAAAATATTTAGAAAGCATCCAAAACACTGATTACAAAAGATTAAATGTGATTAAAGTTTTTTTATCACTGTCGTGGGGGTGCTGATAGAAATTGTTTGATTAATAGGTACTTATAAGGCTCTAATTCGACAAAAGTTAGATTATGGTTCCATTTTCTATGAACCTAGTAATCTAAAATGTTTAGAAAGCATCCAAAACACTGCTCTAAGATTAAGTATCGGTGCCTTTAAGTCAAGTCCCGTTATGAGTATATTGGCAGAATCAGGGGAAATGCCACTTTCTTACAGAAGAAAACAACTTGTACTAATATATGCAACTAATATAATTTCACAACCATCCAGCCCAATCTATGATTATTTTACTAAGTCTTCATCTAACACAGAGTATGAGCTTCGCCCGAACCTGACACAACCATTACGCATTCGAGCTGGGAAATATTTAAATGAAATTCAGTTTTGCCTTCCATCTGTTTTCCCTAAAAAAATACCTGCTTATGGCCCATGTGTCAATCATGAATTACCTATTAACCTAGAATTAACTAAAAATCTTAAAGATAAAACCCCACAAATCATTTACAAAAGTTTATTCAATGAAATTAAATATAAAAATCAGGATATACAGTTTTACACATATGGATCAGTAATAGATAATAAATCAGGATGTGATGTCCTAACTCAAGATAATAGTTATTGTTATAAACTTATAGATCTCCACACAATTTTTAGTTGTGAGGCTATCGCTATTTATAAAGCCTTAGAAATAATACAAGGAAGTAGTAATTTAGATAAATTTATAATATTTTCCGATTCTAAATCATGCTTGCAAGCCCTACATAATATTAATAATAACGAACCACTTATTTTAGCTTTAGGAGAAAAAATTATAGATTTAGTAGAAAATAATTTTAAATTTGAAGTATTGTGGATCCCTAGTCATCAAGATATTGAGGGTAATGAAAAGGCTGATATAGAAACTAAAAATGCTGCAAACTAGGATTCAATAGACCATTCCATTAACTCAAATGCAACGGACATTAAAAACCATATTAAACGAAGAATTAAAAAAATATGGGATACTGTTTGGCAGGATAAGAATATAAATAATAAATAATTTGCTATAAGAAATTCTATTTTTGATAAAGCCCCAACTTCGTTTACTACTCGAAATGATCAGACCGTCATCACTAGACTCCGTATTGGTCACACAAATATGACCCATGTACATATTATGAAAAATGTCGATAAACCGAAGTGTAAATGCAGGATGGATCTAACTGTACAACATTTATTAGAAGAATGTCAGGCTTACGTTAGGGAAAAATTATCATGTAACTTACCTAATAATATAAAGGATTGTTTAAATAATAATGGATATATACAGACACTTAAATTCGTTAAAAGTATAAATATATATGGGAATATATAGATGTAAATATTAGTAGTCGCTAATGACCTTAGCTGTTAAAAAGCGACTTTAAATAAATAAATTAAAAAAAAGGTGTATATTATAATTATTATTATTATTATTTTAAAATTTTTATATTCTCCTTTGTGGGTTGTTACTAAAGTTGCGGGCTTGTGGCCAAACAACTTCAGGTAAAATATGATGCTAATTAATAGACAGGAATTTTCGGACAATTCGACATGTATTTAGAATTACAGCTTTTTGTAATGTAATATAAGTAAGTGGGTGAATGTTGAGTGTGCGAAGACTAGTATGTAATGTTTTTGGAATGATTCCTGTACTTGATATGATAATTGGTATGGTTTTAACTGTGTTAACATGCCACTGCGATTTCAGCTCTATCGTCAAGTCTGTGTATTTTGTGACTTTGTTTGTGTGTGTGGTAGTGAGGTTGTGTGAATTAGGAATGGCGATGTCTATGAGGTAAACTGTTCTATTTAGTTTGTCATGAAGTGTTATGTCAGGTCTGTTGTGATGAACGGTCTTGTCTGTCAATATTGTTCGGTCCCAGTATAGTTTGTAGTCAGATGAGTCTAGTATGATTTGTGGTGTGTATTTGTAATATGGAGTTTTCTCTGTGATGAGGTTATGCTTGAGTGCGAGTGTCTGATGTATGATTGCTGCTACTTGGTCGTGTCTGTGTTTGTAATCTGTTTGTGTGATGGATGAACAAGCGCCGGTTATGTGTTGTATAGTTTCTGGTTGTTTGTGGCAGTGGCGGCAATGGTCACTACCATCAGTCCTGTCTCTAATTATGTGTTTTCTGTAATTTTTTGTGTCAATAACTTGGTCCTGTATAGCTATCATGAAACCTTCCGTTTCAGGAAATAGCTCTCCTTGTTTTAGCCATGCGTTTGATGCTATCTTATCAACGGCGTCGTTGGTTAAATCAAGTCGATGCCGACCATGTAACGATTTTTTTATCCATGTATCAATCTTTTCCTGGTTTGTATAAATGTGTATTTGTTTGTTTGTTGCGAGCTGTAGTGGTGTGTAAGTGTCTGCTTGGCATACAGCGTTGTGGAGTATTGATGTATGAGCATTTCTTTGAAAGAAGTTTCTGAGTAGTGTTATTTGTTTGTTGTGTAAGTTTACAATGTCTATGAGCCCTCGACCACCTTCAATTTTAGGTAAAATTAGTCTTTGTATGCAGGCCCTTGGATGGTGTTTCCTGTGTTTTGTCATGGTTGTGTTAACTATTCTTTGTAGAGCCCTAAGTTCGGTTTGATTCCAGCGTATGATACCAAATGAGTAAGTGAGTATGGGTATGGCGTATGTATTTATGGCTTTTGTTGAATTTTTTGCGTTAAGATGTGTGTGCAGTATTTTGTGTAATCTTTCTCTAAATTTTTGTTGTAGTGATTTCTTTGTCTCTTTATGATGTATTTGCTGTGACTGATAGTAACCTAAATATTTGTATCCATCCACTGGATCCACAGGCTCAATAATGTCATCATTATTTAGTTTGTATGATGTGTGCTCTACTATTCCCTTTTTTACCGCTTGAATTTTGCATTTATCTATCCCAAACTCCATACGTATGTTGTTTGAAAATATTTGTGTCAGATCAGCCAGTGTGTGTAAGTTCTTTTGTGTGTTTGCAAAGAGTTTGATGTCATCCATGTACATGAGGTGTGAAAGTGATGTATGCTGTCGGTTATATTTAATGTTGAATCCAATGTTATTTTTATTAAGAATGTATGATAGTGGGTTAAGTGCTAAGCAGAACCATAAGGGGCTTAAAGAATCTCCTTGGAATATTCCTCTACGTATTGGGATAAAATTAGTTTCAATAGTTTTGTCAGAGTCGATAATTTTTAGTCTGGTATTCCACTGTGCTATTATATTTTCAAGATATTTTGTGATGATGGGACTGATTTTGTAGTGATGAAGAATGTAGATAAGCCAGGAATGCGGGACAGAATCATAGGCCTTCTTATAATCTATGTACATTGTATAGATACTGCGTTTTTGTTTCAGTGCTTGCTGTGATGCTACAGAGTCTATTATAAGTTGTTCCTTGCACCCTTGGCTGTTTTTGCGGCAACCTTTTTGTTCGTCTGCTAGTATGTTATTTTTGTGTATATGAGTGTATATTAATTCGCTTAGGCAAGCTGTAATGATTTTGTAGATAGTTTGCAGGCAAGTTATAGGTCGGTACTTTGCTGGATTTGTTGCATCTAATTTATCTTTTGGGAGCATATAAGTGATCCCTTGTGTGATGTATAGTGGCATCGTTTCAGGTGATTGTATGAATGTGTTAATATGTTTGTGTAGTAGTGTATGTGTGCACGAGAGCTTCTTGTACCAGAAGTTGTGTATGTTATCGGAGCCTGTGGCTTTCCAATTGTGTGTTTTATTAATAACAGCTTTTATCTGGTCTATGTGTATTTGTTCAAAGGTCATTTCTGGTAAATCCGTTAATCTCTCCTTATCTTCTTCAATCCAGTTGTTTGGTTCATGCTCAACTGGGTTAGACCAAATTATTATTATTATTATTATTTGTATTATTCTCAAAATATCCGTAATAGATTTTGAACAACCTTTTTTATTGGCTTTCACAAACTGCAACGAAAATACTACTCTCTAGTGTGTTTATCAAACAAAAATGTCAACACGAGAAACCGAAATAACTCATTTTATACTGCTTTATTGCTAATAAAACTCCATAACCGATTGGCTACTAATATCCTACTAATATTATAAATTTGAAAGTTTGTGAGGATGTTTGGATGGATGGATTTTTGTTCCTCTTTCACGCAAAAACTACTGAACTGATTTTGATGAAATTTGGTATGGTAGTAGTTTAGGCTCTTGATTAAAACATAGGCTACTTTTTATCCCGAAAAGGTACAGTGTTCCCGAGGGATATTATATTTACGCGGGCGGAGCCGCGGGGAACAGCTAGTAATAATATAAATGTGATAAAATTTGGTATGGTAGTAGTTTAGGCTCTGGATTGAAATATAGGCTACTTTTTATCCCGGAAAATACAGTGTTCAGTTTACGCGGGCGGAGCCGCGGGCAACAGGCAACAGCAGTGCTAGTCAAACAAATATTAACACTTGAAACTGAAATCGTTTTATACAGCTTTATTGCTACTAAAAATACAATGAAAGCTCCATATATAACCGATTGGCTATAATCCTGGCGCGCTAAGTGGCTGAACATTGCTGCGTAATGCGCCAGTGCAGTAAGCTTTATGGAATTGGTATGGAGAGTTGCGATATTAATAGAATGAACGTGGAAGTGCTTACGTTCTCGTTGGCGTAATGGAAAACGAGCAGGCGGATCGGGTAGTGGTGAGCGATTCCTACTCACATGGTAGGAGGTATGATCCGGAATCCGGCGGCCCCGGGAAATTTCAGAGCACTGAAAAATTACTCTGCGCGAATACAATAAAGCTGAAAATTAAACACACAAATATCAAGGCAAATGTCAATGTCATATGTGACAGCTCGACGCATTTCAACTCTATTATTTTAGCGCAGAATTGTATTTTCAGTGCTCTGAATTTTTCCCGGCCTTCGGGATTCCGGATTATATATCCCAGCCAAACGAATGTGACGCGCCCTCAACGACTTCCCTTAATTTCTCGATATAACACAAGCTCAGTTTTACTTCAGTTTTTTGAGTTCGTAGTTCACATTTTAGGAACCCTTATATTTCGTCATGTTCGTCTGTCCGTCCACGGCTTACCGCCCAAACGTTTAGTGCTAGATATATGAAACTTTGCATGGATATATGTAAGTACGTTTAGCACGTTGACAAAGTGGTAAAATAAAATTAAAATCAAAAAATTTGGGGTACATCTCCTGCTCCTTGGTCGTGTTTTTTTTTCCTCGCGTCTACCATATTTATTTAGTAGACGCATGAAAAAAAAATATGTCTCATTTTTTTCCGTCGTCTTTACATAAATATAAGCAGCAGATAATATGCATATAATTATTGGGCATTGATTTTGAACAACCTTTTTTTCCAGGCCAGTTACGCAAGAGTAATTTTATAGTGCCCAAGTATGTGCGCAGTACACAAGAGTACTCTCTCTTTATTTACTCTCATAACCGAGTGGGACGGATAACCGACACGACTGGCGAGAGATCAGGCGCAGGTCCGACTTTTTACATGCCCATCCGACGCATGGATCATCTTTCTTGTCAGACAATTAGGTGACCGGCCTGCATTGTCCTACCAAACTTGGAAACAACATTTTTTGTTGTTCCAATGCGGGAATCGAACCCACGACCTCCGAATCGAGAGCCAACCACTAAGCCACGGACTCTGTTAGAAGGCTCTCGGCTCTACTAAAATGTCGAGCATAGCCCGGTCTCCCAAAGGCCGAGTAGTATTATTAATTATTATAATGTTATTGGCGTTTAGCAGTACAGACAAAGTTAATGAAGAGGTCAAATGCATTATCACCTTACTGAAATGTTGACTATAGTTACATCTATAGGGCTATTCCTCATCCTAATTATTTTGTTTACCCATTTGGTGCATTTAACTCGAATCCGGTCTGCTAATCTCTGGATGACCTGGGTTCAAGGATATATTTCGGACGTGATAAAACTATGTGGGGTTAGATTTTTTCAGTAAATGATTGGCAATCTTTACGTCAATAGCGATTTTTTTCATTTACGTAATAGGAAGTTTCTCAACTGGGAAGCAAAACATTTGCGTACAATTTGAGGATATTTTTTCGCTGGATATAATATTAATTAAATTGTAAACAACGTATTCGTAACGTTATCCAATGAAAATTAGCGCTGTCATGATTTTGTGTGTAAATGTTTTAAAAAGTGGGTTATTGTAACGGGTATCCGAAAACGGGGAAAATAAATCTGGGGAAAATTCAGAGCACTACAAATATAATCCTCTGCACAAATAAAATTGAGTTGAAAATCAAAGTGTCGAGCTGTCATAATATATGACATTGACATTTGACTAGAAACTTGTGTGTTCGATTTTAAGTCTAAATAATGGCTGTGTTCCGCTTAACAAAGCGCTTGTTAGCGTTTGCTAGCGCTTAAGGAAAAAAAACAGATTATCGGACAGGACACGTTTGCTAACTACAATACTCCTGACATAATCCGCCATTTTGCTTACGTTTTTCTTGTTAGTGCTATTTTCCGCGGAACACAACCAATGTATCAACAAAATAAATATTGCTTAGGTACTCAGTTGCCTAGCGCTCATATCTCATGCTAACAAAGTGGTTCTGCATATTATAAATAACAGAATTCGTTATTTTCTAGACTGGCAGATTTCACAAGAACAAGCCGGCTTTGTGAAAGGAAAAGGTACTCACGAACAAGTCTTAAATATCCGTCAACTTATCGAAAAGTTCTACGAGTTTACCACAACTATCATCTTGTGCTTCATAGATTATAGCAAGGCTTTCGATTGCGTTGTATGGTTGGACCTGTGGAGAATCTTGAAAGAACTTGGCGTGCCCCATGATCTTACTGCTTTTATTCAGACGCTGTATGAGAACAAAAGAGGCTTTGTCAGAATGAACAAGACCATGTGAGAACCATTTAGATTTGGAAAAGGCGGCAAGGATGCATTCTGTCACCTTACCTCTTTAACGTCTATGGAGAATATATTATAAGAAAAGCTTGCGAAGATTGGGATGGCGGAGTCTCAATTAGTGGCACCAAAATATCGAATCTTCGCTATGCAGATACCACGTTATTAGCCGCAAGTGAACAAGAAATGGCTGTGCTCTTTGACAGAATAAAAAAGATAAGTTTAGACCTAGGCCTATAAATAAATAACACAAAAACCGAGCTGATGGTGGTAGATCGCACTAGCACACTACATCTTACAGGCCTGCTTGATCTTGAAATAGTCTCCGACTTCATATGTAACCTTTATAACATTAATAACACTGGATCGCGCGAAAAGGAGAATAGAAGGCGTATAGGGATAGGCGAGAGTGCTTAGTCTCTATTACAAAGAATATGGAGAGAACGTAACATCAGCTCTCGGTAAACAAAAACAAAACCCTCGTATTTTCCATATTTACCTACGTAGCAGAAACATGGACTAAAAAAACGAGACCGCGACCGAATTGATGCCTTTGAGATGTGGTGTTGGCGAAAAATGCTACAAATACCGTGGACCGTCTTTCGTACTAACGTATCCATTCTAGGTGAGCTACAAATAAAAACCAGACTATTATCTATACGCTTACGTAGAGTTCTGGTGTTCTTTGGCCAAGAAATAATGGACAGAACCTAGAACAGCTCATGGTTACAGGCAAAGTCGACGGTTGCCGCCCGAGAGGTCGAAGTCCAATCCGATGGTCAGACCGAGTACGCACTACGCTTGACACTGGCATTCATGACGCTGTCCATACTGCAAAGGATCGCTGTAGATGACGCAAAATAGTCACCAGCAAAATTATTCCGCGGTACAATCACGACCCACAGCAATGAGGAATACGACGTGAGGAGGAGGAGGTACTCAATTGCCTACATAATAGATTTATGGCTACAATATTGAAGACGTCATCAATTCGTATGTATATAGTGTATAGTGACGTCATATTGCATAAACATGCGATCACAAGATGAAAGTCACGCCATTAGTAGCCCCCAGCTTGTTCCCAAATAAATATTCGGCAACGTTCGCGATGATGTGAAGTTTGTTAGACAAGAATTAGCAGAATATTATGTAATGTCTTCATAATCGATGTTTTACTTATTGCAATATTATTCTAACTTGCAATATTATAACAACTATCAACAATATTTACAACATTATTAATTACTATAGAATCGTTTCTCAACCGGGGGGCGCGACCCTTGGGGGGTCGAGTTTGTTTTTAAAGGGGGTCGCAGTCTGTTGAAAAATAATAAATACAAACTACATATAAAGAGTTTGAACCAGTAAAGTATAGCTGATAAAATAGCGCGCACATAGCATTACTACATGTTATACTACATATTGTGTACCTACGTATGTATGTACTACATATTAATATAATTTTATAGTGACGGGGTCGCAAGACTTTTTTGTCTTTTTCGTGGGTCGCGACATAAAAATGGTTGAGAAACGATAGTATAGCTTTTGAATGCGACTTAATTAGGTTTACACGGTTGACGGTATCTTTATTATAGCTTTAATATTTACATTTTTAATAATTATTTGTATTAAAATCTTTAAAAAAAATAATTTATTTTTAATTCTTTAGTTCGTAGATAAATATTTTAAAGTGTATATTATACCTTATTATAACCCTATTATATTATTAACCTTGTTGTAGAGTATTAATTTTATGTTTGTAGCACTAGAGGATATAATAATTATTATTTGTCGTAGGTATCTTCGTGATTCCGATGCTTATGCTACAATATGTACCTAACCTATCTACAGCTAAAAATGTTAGTCAAAATCTGTTCGGTAGTTTCAGCATAAAATTGCCAAAAATATCCATCCATCTTAAAATAACTTTTACATTTATAATAGTAGTAGGATAAGTAGGACATTTTATAATGCCTGACGAAAAAATACATCATTACATTATAACATAAGATTATAATGTAATGTTGTAACATAAGAAATAAAGCACAACATTACATTATACAACATTATAATTTGGCCCAATAATAAGTAGAGTTTGTCCTACCCCTTGGTCTACTCCATACCCGTCGGTCCTGTAGTTTCGAAGCCTATTAAATGCAAACAAACAATCGAATTTTCCTCTTTATATACCAGTCTGACGAAGAAATATAGCATTATTCAATTATAACAATAATGATCAATAATCAGAATATTAATCACAGATTTATCACAAAATTAATGTCAGTCTTGTACGCATGACTGATCTTTCCACTGAGTTAAGCCAAATAATATAATATATTACTAACGTAGTAGGTAAAGCGTAATCGCCTAATTACTGAAGGAATTAGGAGTATTATCCTAAAATAGACACCACAAGGACGAAACGAAACAAATTATTTAAAATGAAATAACCTAACATTTCAGGTATAAAATAATAAAGCATTTTAAGACATGTCTAAGGAAGGTTTCATGACTATCTAGGCGTAAAAGCTTCTTTTTAAATTACTTCAAAAATTTACTGACTGATTTTATTCAAAACTAGATGTTGCTCGCGACTTCGTATGCGCAAAAGTTAATTTCACAGAAACCGTACATTTTTCTACTCTATATCTGTGTCAAATTTCATCAGAATCGGTCCAGTAGTACTTTGGAGGACGATTACTCGAAAATGGTTGAATTTGTACAAAAGTCATGTCTTGCCTTTATTTGAAAAGATCTATCGACGACGTGTGGGATGTACGATTGGATAAAATTAAAAAAGATTTTTCATCCCCACTTCGCATGTATGGAGAGCCACCCTTAAAATTATTAGGTAGCTATTATTTTATGATGTCAAAACCGAAATCTATACACAATCTATAACTATACGAAATTTCATACATTTGAATGCCTAATTACAGTTAGAAGAGCGGACAGACAGACGGACGGACAGAGAGAAACTATAAGGGTTCCTTGAATACACGCAATCTCTAAAACATTGAACAATAAAACAGCTATTCTATGGGGTTAACGCAGTGACAGGTTGTGCCTAAAAAGATGAATAGAGAGAAAAAAAATATATAATTTTATGTTTAAAGTAAAATAACAGTAGGTCCGCGGCATGGCGCTCTCTCGCGTTCATAAAATCGTGGTGAGAATTATGAACTCTGTACATTTTGACGAAAAGCAGCTTCAGAATGCCCTAGATCAGTGTTTTTCAAGCTTCTGTAGGGGGGTCGCCGGAGGTCGAGAGAACTTTAGTAAAAAAAACAATAAAGATTAAAAATATTGATTTATCAAGAGAATTTTAACAAAATATATATTATATACTCATAAATCGATCATCGATATCATCGATGTATGTAATTGTAAAATAATATGTTAGACGTACTATATTATGTACTTATATCCGAATACTAATAATGGAGACGCATAAAAATGTCGTATGGAATGAATATTTTAAATAACACTGTAACATTGTGTATGTTAAATGTTACATACATGATAAATTATTTTTAAACAAAAAATTAAACCGACTTCCAAAGTAAAAATACACAAAAAAGTATGAAATAAAACTTAATCTCTAAATAATTCTCCTTTCAAATTCGGCTAAAATTTTTACTATTTCTCTACTCAATCTTCTTAATTTTGAAATCGGTACCATCCCAAACAATATTCTACAATATTTTATAGAACTTACGTTCATATTTGCTGGTACCGACTTCAAAATTAATAAGATTGAGTAGAGAAATAGTAAAAATTTTAGCCGAATTTGAAAGGAGAATTATTTAGAGATTAAGTTTTATTTCATACTTTTTTGTGTATTTTTACTTTGGAAGTCGGTTTAATTTTTTGTTTAAAAATAATAATTTCACCCTTTTTAGTCATATATTTTGTGAAGTTATTATTAATACGTCTTAAGAACGTCTAAACTAAACGATCGAATGTACAATATAATTGAATACGCGCCAAGCTTCCATTAGGTATTGCTATTAAGATGATGATGATGATTACTGTAAGTTATAAAGTGGCATATGCTTGCAGTTCTTTAAACAATGCCGAAATTTCCAACCGCATATCTTTAAAGACTGAGGAGTTCTGTACTGTGCTTTTGGATCCAGCATATACCTAGGTACAATATCTTATTTTTTGGTAGCATATGCTTGTGTTACTTCAGTAAAAGTCAAAATCACTATATGTGTGGATATAAATTTCGAGGAGTTCCCTCGATTCCTCATGGATCGCATCATCAGGTTTCCACTTTAGTGACTAAAGGACCAATTTCGAATTAAACCCTTTACAACAACAAAATAATTTTGCAAATAGGTCCATAAACGGTAATGTTCAAAGATCTCCGTGTTAGTGTAAAATACTATGAGAAATGCCTTTTATATCATCATAATCTGATGATGTATGGTGTGATAGTGGTGATGATGATGATAATTACTCTTACTGACAGGGTGGTATATGCTTGCAGTTCTTTAAACAACGCCGAAATCCCCAAACAAGTATCTATAAAGAGTCAGGAGTTCTGTTCTGTACTTTTGGATCCAGGGTATATCTTGGAGCAAAATCTTACTTTTTGGTAGCATATGCTTGAAATACTTCATAAAAAGTCAAAATCACCATATGTGTCCATATAAATTTCGAGGAGTTCCCTCGATTCCTCATGGATCGCATCATCAGGTTTCCACTTTAGTGACTAAAGGACCAATTTCGAATTAAACCCTTTACAACAACAAAAGAATTTTGCAAATAGGTCCATAAACGGTAATGTTCAAAGATCTCCGTGTTAGTGTAAAATACTATGAGAAATGCCTTTTATTAGTTTTATATCATCATAATCTGATGTATGGTGTGATAGTGGTGATGATGATGATAATTACTCTTACTGACAGGGTGGTATATGCTTGCAGTTCTTTAAACAACGCCGAAATCCCCAAACAAGTATCTATAAAGAGTCAGGAGTTCTGTTCTGTACTTTTGGATCCAGGGTATACCTTGGAGCAAAATCTTACTTTTTGGTAGCATATGCTTGAAATACTTCATAAAAAGTCAAAATCACCATATGTGTCCATATAAATTTCGAGGAGTTCCCTCGATTCCTCATGGATCCCATCATCAGGTCACCACTTTGATATCAAAAGGACCAATTTGGGATTACACCCTATACATCACAGAAAAAAATTTGAAAATCGGTCCACAGGCGGCGGAGTAATCGTTGAACATACAAAAAAAAATAAAAAAAATATTTACAGCCGAACGTATAACCGCCTCCTTTTTTGGGAAGTCGGTTAAAAAGCGAAGGGTCAGGGGGTCGCGAAATATTTTTTCATACAAGGGGGGTCGCATCATGAAAAAGGTTGAAAAACACTGCCCTAGATCATTGCTGAAGGAGCTCTGAAAATGTTGGTACCGTTTTCTACCACCGCAACACGAGATGCGCGTCGAGTGTAACTAAACCTTATATTAAAAAACTTAAAAATTTAAAACAACATCAACTTTCACACTAATTGTTAGTACTCGTAAGAAACTGGTATTGTAAATGTGCATTTTTTTTTTAAATAAAAATAAAGTTATTTGTACTTGCTTGTATTGTTTGCTTGGAATAATTTTAAACTGGGGGAGGGGTTAAATCAGTTTCCCTAACAAGCCTTAGGAGTAACAGTTCTGAAAAGGTTAGGAACCACTGCTCTAAAACATCAGTCACTTATAATTCTTCACACACAAAAGAAGGTGTACACTTTACGTAAAACGTAAACATATCTACTACCTTACTTTGAAACGAAAACTTTCTATTTGTCAGTCAGAAATTACTACAGATATAATACCCATTTACCCATTTTCGCCAACAGTGCATACGTCGTATTTGGCACAGACTAAGAATTCTGATAAAAAGCAACCTAAGTCGATACATACTCAGATTTATTGTTTCAAGTTATTAAATTAGCTGTTAAACGGTTTTATATTATTTTAAATAATATAATTGGTGGGTTTGCCAACAAGGTGTAAAATAATATTATTTGGCACTTCGCCAACTTACCAAAATTTAATACTGAGATTCGGCCATATTTTGGTATTCAGCCAGACGCATCTTAAAAAAGTTTTCAAATAATAAAAATGATACACGTGTTTGCTTGTGTATTAACTTTATCCATTTAATGGTAATAAGTTGTAAAAACAAGTTTCCATCAATCAATGCATACAATCAAAAAGTAAATTTATTTGATTATAGTAGATTATGCACCAAGGGAATAAAGCAGTGTCTTACGTCACGGGCAGCATATTGGACCCTGAGCGTAACGAGAGTTAGAGAGTCTAGAGTGAAGACAGGCTTAATCCCAGAGGTGCATACTCTACTTTTCATACCTACTGCGAGGCAATAAAAATCCAGAGCTACATAAATAAAACATAATAATCCCTAAAGCGTCGAATTTAATAAGGAGTCAAATCACTATCGCTCGACGACATTTTGACACGTGAGAATGTTAAAACACGGAACTGTTAAAATAACGTAGTAGGTAGGTACGTACCTATTTTACTTTCTGAAAATAGCACCAAACACTGGTTTCCACCATTTTTTCAATCGTGTTTTTCTTTTTCAACCGACTTCCAAAACAGAGGAGGAGGTTTACAATTCGTGTGTATGTTTTTTCTTCTTTTTTTTGTGTGTATGTTACACGATTACTCCGCCGTTTGTGGACCGATTTTCAAAATTATGTCTTTGTTGTAAAGGATTGACTCCGGGATTGGTCCCATTGTCATCAAATGGTAGATCTGATGATGGGATCCATGAGGAATTGAGAGAAGTCCTCAAAATTTATAGGGACACCGATAGTGATTTTGACTTTTTTTGAAGTAACTCGAGCAAATGCTACCAAAAAGTGAAATGTTGTGCCAAGGTATACCCTGGATCCAAAAGCACTGAACGGCATTTCTCAGTCTTTGAAGATATACGTTTGAAAATTTCAGCATTGTTTATAAAACTACAAGCAAATGTCCGTATTAAATAATAATCATCATCACCACCACCATCATAATCACACCATACATCATGATAAATTATGCTGATATACCTAGGTATTTTTCATAGTATTTTACACCGATATCGATTTCTTTGAACATTCACAGCTACCAAAAAGTGAAATGTTGTGCCAAGGTATACTCTGCATCCAAAAGGGCTGAACAGCACTCCTCAGTCTTTAAATGTGCACGTTTGAAAATTCAAGTATTGTTTATAAAACTGCAAGCAAATGTCACTATTAAGTAATCATCATCACCACCACCATCATCACACTATACATCATGATATTATGTTGATATAGGTATTTTTCATAGTATTTTACACCGATATCGATTTCTTTGAACATTCACAGCTACCAAAAAGCGAAATGTTGTGCCAAGGTATACCCTGGATCCAAAAGCACTGAACGGCATTTCTCAGTCTTTTAAGATATACGTTTGAAAATTTCAGCATTGTTTATAAAACTACAAGCAAATGTCCGTATTAAATAATAATCATCATCACCACCACCACCACCATAATCACACCATACACCTTGATATTATGTTGATATAGGTATTTTTCATAGTATTTTACACCGATATCGATTTCTTTGAACATTCACGGCTACCAAAAAGCGAAATGTTGTGCCAAGGTATACTCTGGATCCAAAAGGGCTGAACAGCACTCCTCAGTCTTTAAATGTACACGTTTGAAAATTCAAGTATTGTTTATAAAACTGCAAGCAAATGTCACTATTAAGTAATCATCATCACCACCACCATCATCACACCATACACCTTGATATTTTGTTGATATCTAGGTGTTTCTCATAGTTTTTACACCGATATCGTTTTCTTTGAACATTGTCAGCTACCAAAAAGTAAAAGTTGTGCCAAGGTATACCCTGGATCCAAAAGGACTGAATAGAACTCCTCAGTCTTTAAATATACATGTTTGGAAATTTCAACATTGCTTTAAGAACTGCAAGCATAATATGTCACTATTCATTAATAATCATCATCACTACCACCATCATCATCACACTACAGTGGCGAAGGCTGCTTCTCCTCCATAGGGAAGCCGGAGCCTATATAATAGGCAGGAATTTCTATGAAGGTTTGCAAAAGGTAAGTGAAAAGGGAAGCCGATAGGAATGGAGTTATAGGAACCCTTCGCCACTGTCACACTATACATCATGATATTATGTTGATATAGGTATTTCTCATAGTATTTTACACCGATATCGATTTCTTTGAACATTCAGAGCTACTCAAAAGTGATAAGTTGTTCCAAGCGTTAACACTTGTTCCACCCTAACAACGATGATAATGGGATCCATGAGGAATAGAGAAAACTCTTAATAGAAAAGTTAATGATCGTTAAGTTTTCTTACAAATTTTTAATTTCCCCGCAACATCTGCCAACACAACACCACAAAAAATATTTATGAAAATTGGTGTAGCAGTTTATGCAATGAATAACCAAGGGAAAAGATGATTTTTTTATACAGAAGATGATCACTTACTAAGAACTAATCTGAGACACGGCGCTGCGCCGGCTGATTCAATTTTTGAGTAGATTTCATTTTTGAAATCGTGAGTATAGGACCTCTTGCTCCAACTAACTTCATGGAGGTGTTTTATGCAAATCTACATTGAAAACACATGGTTAAACTATAGTAGACGTTAATCGTAACTTCGTGCGCGCAAAAGGATATCTCGCTGAAACCGTACATTTTGCCGCGATAAAATGTAGCTTCAGCTGGATGGTAGAATGGTAATTTGTACGTTGTTAACGAATTGGTCTCGGGTTCGAAACCCGGTCAGATAAATATTTTTGTGATTGTTTTTATTTCCTTTCTCTTATATTTTTATTTATTTTTGAATATTTTATCGTCCTATAACAACTCCGAACAAAGCTCGGTCTCCCAGGTACTAGTTAATAATATTATAATATCACTGAAAATAAAAAAAATAAAAAAAAATTAAAAAAATATAAAAACCGACTTCCAAAGTACCTAAAAACAATAACGTTCTTAAAATCACTAAAAAGTATGAAATAATTCTTATTGTCGAAATAGTTCCCTTTCAAATTCTACTAAAATGTTACTATTTTTCTACTCAATCTTCTTATTTTTGAAGTCGGTACCAGCCCAAATAATTGTATAAATCCTTTCAATAAAACATATTAATTTTAACACAACTGTTCTACGTCCTTATATATACAAATAATATTTTAAAGAACTCACGTTCAAATTGGCTGGTACCGACCTCAAAAATAAGAAGATTGAGTAGAAAAATAGTAACATTTTAGTAGAATTTGAAAGGGAACTATTTCGACAATAAGAATTATTTCATACTTTTTAGTGATTTTAAGAACGTTATTGTTTTTAGGTACTTTGGAAGTCGGTTTTTATATTTTTTTAAATATTTTTTTGTTATAGGTGGCCAGTTAGATTTTCGAATAAACTCTCTTTGCAATGCCATCTTATTTTTCAAAACTATGATAGCTGATATGTATCTAGAGTTTTCATACGAATTTTAACGTTCCAAATTCAAATCACTTTAATCCCTTGGGAGTTTCATACAACATTATCTCCCTTGGGAGTCAATGACTTGCTTTACGTTGAGATTGCGTGATATATAATCGGACATTGTCGAGCAGGTGGTATGAAATAGTAGATTATGCACCAAGGGGATAAAGCAGTGTCTTACGTCACGGGCAGCATATTGGACCCTGAGCGTAACGAGGGACTCTAGAGTTAACTCCCGAGCGTAGCGAGGGAGTTAAAACTTAACTCCCGAGTGAAGCGAGGGAGTTATGTAGAGTCCTGAGTGCAGCGAGGGGTTCAAAGTGCCCAAGACGAAGACAGGCTTTATCCCAGAGGTGCATACTCTACTTTTCATACCTACTGCGAGGCAATAAAAACCCAGGGCTACAAAAATATAACATTTATTTTGTTAAATATTGATATTGGACACATTTGTCCAGTTATGGAGGGACAGTGTAATATTTTTATTAGGAACATTTATGGAAGTTGTGGTGGAGTTTATTTGAGCAGTACTTAAAGATTCAGGAACTTGTGACTGACGATTTTAACACGTGAGAATGTTAAAATTATAGGTGGCCAGTTCAATTTTCGAATAAACTCTCAGCAATACCATATTATTATTGAAAAACTCTATGATAGATACGTATCTGTTAGGAGTTTTCATACGAATTTTAACGTTCCAAATTCAAATCACTTTAATCCCTTGGGAGTTTCATACAACATTATCTCCCTTGGGAGTCAATGACATGCTTTACGTTGAGTGTATGGGACTGTATTTTTCCACTAGGTTTTCACCGCCGGCTCTGATCAGACTCGAAGATAGCAAGGTTACACCGATTCGGGCAGAGCTGGGGCGTATAAATAATAACACTGATTTGAGGAGAACATTTAACACGATAAGTCGTTAGCTTACCTGGCTCAGGGCAATGCCGTATAGAGAGCACAAATGTACTTTTCTAACTTCCATATTAGCTATCTCTCTCTTATTTCTCTATACGGCTATTTTTCCATGATTTTCCCTAATTTCCCTTTATTTCCCTTGAGCCAGGGTAAGTGAAACGCATAACGTGAAATTTATTTACCATAAAACAATACATAATCACACAGTTCACATATATACTTAGTAATACACAAGTTAAAATTACAAGTTTATGAAAACCATATATTTTTCACCATTATAATCTCATTTTCTCTAAAACCATTTACATTTCAATTTACCTCAACGTTATTTACTTTAGCCACTAATTTTCCCTATGTACAACACTAATTTTCCAAGTGAAATAAGCTACGGTTAAGAAATTATAACGAAAATAAACTCGTGACTCTAAAACAATTATTTACCACTATTTTAATGAATTTAACACTTATATACAACACTTATATTCACTATTTTCACTCTTAAGAGTTTATGTACTATTTACTCACAGTTTTTAGAAACGTTTTAGAGCACTGATAAGCGTTCATTGTCTTTGAATTCACTTTAGTTGAGGCGAGGCCGCTGTCCTTAACATTGGGATTGCGTGATATATAATCGGACATTGTCGAGCAGGTGGTATGAAAAAATATTAATAATATCTTTAATATATTTAGGTATTAAAATATTTACGAACTATAAAAGTCATTACTAATAAAAGTACTAAAAAGGGCTGACATATTATGATAAGCCTTTAAATAAAGATAAAAAAGTAATAAAAAGAAAATGAATACCTACTAGAAAAAAAAGTTTAGTAGTTTTACGTGAAACTGTAAATAAAGTATCTCACGGGAACCGTACATTTCCCCGCGATGAAAAGTAGCATACATCCTTTCTCAGGTTCTAGACTATCTGTGTACCAAATTTCATTTGAATCGGTTCAGTAGTTTTGGCGTGAAAGCAAGACGGACAGACAGAGCTACTTTCGCATTTATATAAGGGTTCCTTATTTATTACCGAACCCTAATATTAAATGCAAATACCTACCTACTTACTGCTTTTAATTTTATTCTCGTAATATTATCCATATTCTGTTCAGTAATTCTTAGCATGATCTATAAAATATACTACAAAATCTATTAAGTATAAATTGCAGACCGTGTTAAGCCCCTAGAATTTTCTAGGGGCTTAACACGGTCTGCATGAATGATGAATTGAATGACATGTAAAGTGATTTCACTTTACATGTCATTCAATTCATCAAAATGAAGATAATTACCTATAAATGACATTCAACGTGACTTGCAAGGATTAGAAAAATTTAATAAGTATGCCAAATTTCTTGATGATTGATATATTAGGAGATATTAATAAGTAGATAAATTTTTATATTTTATGCAAAAATGCCTAGTTAATCTAAAGATTCTAAAGAAATAATTCTACCTATGTCAAACAATATATAATATTATTACCTTAGTATGAGCGGCTAGTGATCGAAATTCGCCCATAATTTAAATTAAATAATTTACTACTAGTACCTACTCAGTTTTTATACAAACGCATGCAGGTAGTTCGTATGAGGAAGTGTCTTCATACTCCTCAGGCCGGCGGGCTTTTTACGTATCTTGCAAAAGCTAAGCAATAGCAAAAATTGCGCAATTTTTGCTCCAAAATCGCAAATTCGTTTTACGTATCTGCAAAAACATAACAGAAACAATGTAGGTAGCGACAGTACTGCCTCTACTGAACAATCGAGGAAATATAAATTGCAATTAATCGTTCGATATCTTCACTGCTGTCAAATTTTTCGTATTACGTAAGACTTTTACAGCAAAGCAAAAGAAATCAGCGAGCGTCGTAGCAAAAATATTGCAAAAATGAAGCAAAGTGCATTCAAACACAATAGCGAGCGATTAGCAATCGATCGTATAGGTAATACGATTCTATTTTGACGTTCAGCAATCGATTGCGCGTCTATCGCGCGATGACTGCAAGATTTTTGCTAATCGCTGTTTTTACGTAATACGGCGGCCGAGAAGCAGCCGGACTCAGCCGGAGGAATATGAAACTGTAGGTATTGAAAGTTTTTGCTTCACATATAATTAGATTAGGTACTATCGACAAAGATGCCGCTCGACCAGGCATACGATGTAAATCGCTTAACATTGCCGTAGAATCGTGTGCACGCAAACTTACGTGTAAACACGTAGTTCAACCACGTCTGCAGTCGGTACGGACTACGGCCACTTCCTTTGTGTTTAATTATTTTGAGGCGTCCTAAATCCTAATGCAAAGACAAAGTTATGAAACTGGACGAGCAGAAACTTTGTCGATGGTCCGTACTTTTTACTGTTATGTAGTTACCACTTCCTTCACAGAAGCTCCATGCAAAATAGACCCTTTTATATTCAGACAACTTTATCCCACCAAAAACATTCTATAAAAAACTAGCCAAGTCTCGATGGAGCTGCTTGTTTTTCTCTAAAAAGTAATGAAATCTAGACAAAATCGTGCCAAGTCTAAGGTTCCTTACTGCGGTTTCTTTATTATTATAGTTAATGTTGAGTGACTTGGCCGTTGAACATTCTTTATACTTTAGTGGGTACAAGTCAATTTTGTTTACATTTGTAACTACCTATGTTTGTTAAGCGAGATAATAGACCATACTGGTATTGGTAATTGGACGCTAGTGTCTCATTTTAGGCTGTTGTTGATTGTACAACACACGTATTGGAGCAATGGTGTCATGGAGCCCCTTTTGTACCCTTGTGTGCCCTTCAACGGCCAAGTCACACAACATTAACTATAATAATAAAGAAACCGCAGTAAGAAACCTTAGACTTGGCACGATTTTGTCTGGATTTCATTACTTTTTAGAGAAAAACAAGCAGCTCCATCGAGACTTGGCTAGTTTTTTATAGAATGTTTTTGGTGGGATTTCACTTCTTTTTGTAGAAACGTAGGCATATTGATTTATTTTCCTAGATTTTAGTGTAATTTGTTTATTTAATTTGTGTAATGTTCGAGTAGAATAAAGGGGCCTGAAAATGCGGCAAAATGGTTCTAGTAAAGAATGGTACGGCAGTGTTTGCTTCGCGCTCGACTTGGCGGGGGCACTGCCGTGCCCCCAGATCGACGTTCTGGTCTTATCTAGAGGTTCTCAAATAGGGGCCTGAAAATGCGGCGAAATGGTTCCAGTAAAGAATGGTACGGCAGTGTTTGCTTCGCGCTCGACTTGGCGGGGGCACTGCCGTGCCCCTAGATCGATGTTCTGGTCTTATCTAGAGGTTCTCAAATAGGGGCCTGACAATGCGGCGAAATGGTTCCAGTAAAGAATGGTACGGCAGTGTTTGCTTCGCGCTCGACTTGGCAGGGGCACTGCCGTGCCCCCAGATCGATTATCCTAGTTTTTATAGTTTTCCCTTTATGTGGCCATTAAACCCCAACTCTGTGCCAAATTTCAGCTCTCTCACCCTTATTAATAAAAATATTTACACCATGGATAAGCAAATCCAAATCGCTCTCTTTGTCTATCAAGTGACTGTTCCAAAGTATCTGACAGAGACAGCCATGTTGGATTAGCTAATCCGTGGTGTAAATAATTTTATTAATAAGACTGTCTAAGTTTATGGGAAGTACTAGTTCTATTTTGATGATCATGAGTGAGTGAGTGAGTGAGTGAGTGTCGAAAATGCGAAACTTTGCTTTCGCTTAACTTCGGAACTAAATGACTTACAGACTTGAAATTTTGGATTTTAAGTACGTGATTATAGCTTATTGGATGACGAAAATTTCTGCGTTCTGGTCTTATCCAGAGGTTCTTAAATAGGGGCCTGAAAATGCGGCGAAATGGTTCCAGTAAAGGATGGTACGGCAGTATTTGCTTCGCGCTCGACTTGGCGGGGGCACTGCCGTGCCCCCAGATTATACATAGAACCAGTGACGGATTAATCCTTAATCGAATTAAGCAATTGCCTAGGGCATCACGTCTGGGGGGGCACCAGAAGAAGCACAAAAAAAATAGTCATACCCCGCTCCCGCTTGCCTATTCGCTGCCCGCTAGTATATAATACATATATATGATAGAGATCTGACCCATATACAGAGGCGTATTTATAAATTTTGCGCCCCAGGACATTTAACATATTTTGCTACCCCATTAACCCTAAATTTGCGTTCAAACTGAGAATGCGAGCAAATGTTTTTTACTCCTTTCAATCTTTTTAAACTTTAAACCCTGAAAGATTGTTGTACTTTAGAAAAAAAAACAATAAAATCAATAGCCTAAAATAGGAATCGTGAACCTATGGCACGCGTGCCATCGAATCCTCAAACCTATAGCACAATATTTTGATACAATATTTTGGGCACGGGCACGGGCAAAATTTTGTAATTATTTACGACGAAAAAAGTGTGAAATAAGTATTATATGACTAACCAAACTTAATTTGTCATCTATTTTGAAACATCAAAAATTACGCAAATTTTACTGTAATTGAAATTACAAAATCATCATAGTTTTACAGTATTTTATTTAGGGATTAAAGTTGGAACAGATTGAATCTATTAAATAGGAAAAAATTTTGCTCGCTCGCTTTGCTCGCTCGCGTTTCACATGAAAAATATATTAAATTATTTAGTACCGATGTTCTGGTTTAGCTGGTTGATTGTATGGTATTTTTCTGAATTTCACCGTTATTTAGTGTTTTAGTTTAACGTTTGAACAGATTTTAACCTGTAAAATGGAAAAAAAATTGCTCCCTCGCTTTGCTTGCTCGTATTTGGCCAAGAACATATTATAAAATTCAGTACCGACGTTCAGCTTTAGGCTATTGATATTGTTACGTGTTAGGGTTCGAAGGATTTGGAGATAAAAGCCTGCTGACTCTTTTGAAGACTTTATTCACTAGCACTAGGTCCAACACAAAGCACTAGGTCTAACACTAAACACTAAGTCCAAACACTAAGCACTAAGTCCAAACACTAAGCACTAACAGTGTCCTTAAGTCGTAGCCAAATTGCGGGTTTCACTGGTATTAATCACTGGTATCACTTTTACTTATCGCCTGTTTCGCCTCGAAATCGCCCGAAGGTAGCTCGAAACTGAACTCCTGATCACTAGTTTTCGCTTGTATCGCCCGTATCGCTTCGGATGAAGCTCAAACTGAACTCCTGATCACTAATTTTCACTGGTATTAATCACTGGTATCGCCCGTATCGCTTCGCAGGAAGCTCAAAGTGAACTCGCCTTGCTCGCATTCTTCCGACGTATTTATACCGGTCGATACGAGTCCCAGATCATTCCAGAGAAGTTCGTGACTCGCCTGAACTGGTTGGATCGTACCAGAATATTCGCACAGTAGCGCCATCTAGTACTGAGTAGGAGACCTCACGCTGTCCCTGTTCACACCAAGTGGTTTCCTTGGTTGACGCTAGATGGCGCTTTTGTGTGTTCGTAACACTACTCCCCTCTTAGAGATGCTCGTCCCGAGTATCGCTGCCACTGCCATGGTACCGCGCTAGACGATCAATGTGCACCACTTTGAATGACCCTCTTGACACCCAGATGACCTTTTGATACGCCATCATGCATTTCACGGAGAACATCTGGCACTCTCGTTCTTGGGACAATTATCTGAAGATGGAACTCTCTGCCGTTATTTCCGGTAGGGTATTCCGTTTATCAGACTGTCCCATTGCGCCCAGTACGCCTTAGTGATAGCGCCAGTGGGTGCAACCTCACTCCAGATTAGTTTTACGTCACCCCGTTTCTTGCACGTGACGATGTGTCGAAGGTAGTCATCTCTGTCTTGAGCCTTCCTCATAGCATCATTCCTCCCAGAGACCCAAAGGACTTGAGCAGGCGGGGCCCGGTGGGTGGGGCCAGTGGGCGGAGCCTGAGGGGCGTGGTCAGTGGGCGGGGCATAGTAGGCGGGGAGCTTGGTCCCCAGTGGGTGTGGCCTCCGCCAGGGGTCGCACCTCTCCGCCAGGGGTCGCACCGCTCCGCCAGGGGTCGCACCGCTCCGCCAGGGGTCGCACCGCTCCGCCAGGGGTCGCACCGCTCCGCCAGGGGTCGCACCGCTCCGCCAGGGGTCGCACCGCTCCGCCAGGGGTCGCACCGCTCCGCCAGGGGTCGCACCGCTCCGCCAGGGGTCGCACCGCTCCGCCAGGGGTCGCACCGCTCCGCCAGGGGTCGCACCGCTCCGCCAGGGGTCGCACCGCTCCGCCAGGGGTCGCACCGCTCCGCCAGGGGTCGCACCGCTCCGCCAGGGGTCGCACCGCTCCGCCAGGGGTCGCACCGCTCCGCCAGGGGTCGCACCGCTCCGCCAGGGGTCGCACCGCTCCGCCAGGGGTCGCACCGCTCCGCCAGGGGTCGCACCGCTCCGCCAGGGGTCGCACCGCTCCGCCAGGGGTCGCACCGCTCCGCCAGGGGTCGCACCGCTCCGCCAGGGGTCGCACCGCTCCGCCAGGGGTCGCACCGCTCCGCCAGGGGTCGCACCGCTCCGCCAGGGGTCGCACCGCTCCGCCAGGGGTCGCACCGCTCCGCCAGGGGTCGCCCCGCTCCGCCAGGGGTCGCACCGCTCCGCCAGGGGTCGCACCGCTCCGCCAGGGGTCGCACCGCTCCGCCAGGGGTCGCACCGCTCCGCCAGGGGTCGCACCGCTCCGCCAGGGGTCGCACCGCTCCGCCAGGGGTCGCTCTCCACCACCAGGGGTCGCTCTCCACCACCAGGGGTCGCAGTCTTCCGCCAGGGGTCGCTCTCCACCGCCAGGGGTCGCAGTCTTCCGCCAGGGGTCGCTCTCCACCGCCAGGGGTCGCAGTCTTCCGCCAGGGGTCGCTCTCCACCGCCAGGGGTCGCTCTCTCCGCCCGGGGGTCGCAGTCTTCCGCCAGGGGTCGCTCTCCACCGCCAGGGATCGCTCTCCACCGCCAGGGGTCGCTCTCCACCGCCAGGGGTCGCTCTCCACCGCCAGGGGTCGCACCACTCCGCCAGGGGTCGCACCTCTCCGCCAGGGGTCGCACCTCTCCGCCAGGGGTCGCACCGCTCCGCCAGGAGTCGCACCACTCCGCCAGGGGTCGCACCACTCCGCCAGGGGTCGCTCTCCACCACCAGGGGTCGCAGTCTTCCGCCAGGGGTCGCTCTCCACCGCCAGGGGTCGCAGTCTTCCGCCAGGGGTCGCTCTCCACCGCCAGGGGTCGCTCTCTCCGCCCGGGGGTCGCAGTCTTCCGCCAGGGGTCGCTCTCCACCGCCAGGGGTCGCTCTTCACCGCCAGGGGTCGCTCTCTCCGCCCGGGGTCGCACCTCTCGGCCACACTTCTTGAAATCTTCTCTCAGAGTCAATGGTATCTCCAAATCTCACTTCTGACACCAGTTGTTACGTGTTAGGGTTCGAAGGATTTGGAGATAAAAGCCTGCTGACTCTTTTGAAGACTTTATTCACTAGCACTAGGTCCAACACAAAGCACTAGGTCTAACACTAAACACTAAGTCCAAACACTAAGCACTAAGTCCAAACACTAAGCACTAACAGTGTCCTTAAGTCGTAGCCAAATCGTAGTTGTCTCTCACGGTATCATCACATCACTATTATTCACATCGTTATCGCCACTTCACTTCGCAGGAAGCTCAAAGTGAACTCGCCTTGCTCGCATTCTTCCGACGTATTTATACCGGTCGATACGAGTCCCAGATCATTCCAGAGAAGTTCGTGACTCGCCTGAACTGGTTGGATCGTACCAGAATATTCGCACAGTAGCGCCATCTAGTACTGAGTAGGAGACCTCACGCTGTCCCTGTTCACACCAAGTGGTTTCCTTGGTTGACGCTAGATGGCGCTTTTGTGTGTTCGTAACAATATTTGTATTTTTTCGCATTACACAGACTTTCAGGGCTTAAAGCTGAAAGAGGTAAAAACGAAAGAAAAATGAGGGCCCATTATTCTAATGAGCCCATGGCTTCTAATAGGTTAAATACTAGTATTTAATGTACTCTTAGTTTTATATACTGTCATGGACATTTTTTTTATCATATAAAGGGGAATAATTCTTTCATACATATTTTTTGGGTAACTTGAACCGTTAAACCCGTACGCAGCGTAGTCAACGGAAGCCCTCAAATATGAATATTTTTCCCAGTTTCTGCAACATTTTTCACTGATGCTTTTCTTCTATTAGTCGCAGCGTAATGTTATATAGCTTAAAGCCTTCTTCGACAAATCGACTATCCAACACAAAAATAATTTTCCAATAGGGATGTTGCCTAGTGTGGAATATCACAGTTTTACAAATTAAATTTTAAAATTGTTGATTAAAGATACATAAATCTGAAAGAAATATGTATTTAGAGTGACGGGATTTAAAAATATAAGCAAATAAAAAATATTGTCCATCCCTTTCTCGCAAAACGATTCGTGACGTCACAACCTGCTACCGCCATACATTTTGTAATGACAAATGTATGGCGGTAGCAGGCTGTGACGTCACACGTCACGATATATCGCTCTCTTTCATATTGTAAATTTCAATGGTTTGTATCTACGTTATTTTTTCAGATATACAAAAATGGGTTCTGGATTGTTTATTAACATGTTGTCTAACATCGAATAGACGAAAAAAAAATTTTTCGGCAACATGCCTATTCGATCTATCAGTTTCTGAGATCAGCGATTTCAAACAAACAACGGAAGCCCTCAAAGATGAATAATTTTCCCCGTTTTTTTCCACATTTACCACTTATTCTTCGCTCCTATTGGTCGCAGCGTGATATTGTATAGCTTAAAACCTTCCTCGATAAATGGAATAACCAACATAAAAATAATTCTTCAATTCGTTTAAGCAGTTCCTGAGATCAGCGCGTTCAAACAAAGAACGCAAAACGTCAAATATAAATAATTTTCTCCGTTTTTTTCACATTTTCCACTGACTCTTCGCTCATATTGGTCGCAACGTGATGCTTTATACTATATAGCCTAAAGCCTTCCTCGATAAATGGACTATCCAACATAAAAATAATTTTTCATTTCGAACCAGCAGTTCTTGAGATTAGCGCGTTCAAACAAACAAACTCTTCAGCTTTATAATATTAGTATAGATTACGGAACGTTTTTAGGCGGTACTTTTTAAAGATCGATTCAAGTTGACATACGGGGGCCCACAGGCGTGGATTGCTTAGGGCATCAAGTAGTCTTAATCCGTCTCTGCATAGAACTTATCATTATATTGAACCAGTAGTTTTAGACAACGCCAAAAAAGTAACTCACTTTAAATGCGGAAATCGTCAACAATATTCAAGCCTAGATTAGGGTTGGCAAAATGCAGAATTTTCGAGAGAAAGTTAGCGAAGATTTATGGCGGCAAAAGCGACCGATTGGTTATCAACATCGCCCGAACCCTTATAAATCTCGAGAAAAGTCGGAGATCGCCGTGTTACTGATTAAATTACAAATAACCGAGCTTAATCTATTTGTAGGTACTTGAAAAGTTGTTAAACGTGGTAAGTAAATAAGGCTTAAGCTGAGTTCGAAAATTGAGGTGATCGACGGTTTTCCTTTTGGAAATTTCTGTCTATCATTTCTCAAACTTTTTTATGTCGGCACCCACGAAAAAGCCAAAAAGTTAGGTAAAAAGTCTTGCGACCCCGTCACGATTTTTTCGACGTTGATACAAACGATTCGTTCGAAAAATGGTTTTTACGTGGTAGGTATAGCCATGGCTATGGTAAAAAAATTTTTACGTGGTAGAGCCATGCTTCGGCACGAATGGGCCGGCTCGACCGGAAAAATACCACGAGCTCACAGAAAACCGGCGTGAAACAGCGTTTGCGCTGTGTTTCGCCGAGTGAGTGAGTTTACCGGAGGCCCAATCCCCTACCCTATTCCCTTCCCTACCCTCCCCTATTACCCTATTCCCTCTTAAAAGGCCGGCAACGCACTTGCAGCTCTTCTGATGCTGCGAGTGTCCATGGGCAACGGAAGTTGCTTTCCATCAGGTGACCCGTTTGCTCGTTTGCCCCCATATTTCATAAAAAAAAAATCTAAATATGTACCTAGTTTGTACTTTGTATTTATTGTTTTTATTTTTTCATTAAATGACAATTGATGAAGTATACTATTTTTCTATTTACCCGCAATATGGGGGAATAGAATTGCAAATGGGGTGATTAGGAAAAAATGCTAGTGTTGCCAAATTTATTTTTATAGGCACCTACACTGAAAGGATTGTAAGATAATAAATGAGATATAAGTATTTTATATACCTACTCGTATTTCCGTTGTCTGGTACCCGTAAGCGTAACACGTTCTTCGAAAGCTTACCACGGGACCAGATTGACGTGGTGTTGCTACAGTAAAGGGTTGCTACCCTAACTATTAAAATTCTAATCACCCCAGACGTGTTTCTATTTACCCCTTACGTGTATTCAGCCTTTTGGCGTTTCTATTCACCCCATACTTCAATTCTATCGCTTCCAAGGAATTTGTAAGTATTATATACAACTTGTATTATATATTATGTACAGTTGTATATAATACTTACAAATTCCTTGATCGCTTCTTCTTTTCACCCCAAAAAACTATTTCTCATTTCCGCGTAATATAACTTTTATGCCTCTAGCTTACCTGTTTATTCAAAATAACAGACAATTCGTTTTTCTTCCAGCAACTTCGTATATTATTTAAACCAATATTTTACACGACAGTGATTTTAATATAATATATCTATGCTCTTAGATAAACTATTCTACGAAAATCTTCGAAATCGCAATCTTCAACTGGTGATTTTCAAAACACTTTTTATGCTATTTATGGACAATTTCACTACAAATACGGAGTTGCCATAATAAAAATATAGACGTTACCTTAAAATATAACAAAAGCAAATTTAGTTAATTTCATACGAACTATATCATAGAGTTGAAAATTCACACTTTCTCTTCTATTGCCCCCGTGAATTCTAATCGCCCCATTTTACGGTAGTTCTTAATGATAATTCAGAAACCCAAAGGGATATGATATCAAAAAACTGATTTTACAACACGGTTTACCAAACAAGATAGATCTATATAATAAAAAAATATAAAAAATACGTGCATATTCCCTATTCTTGTAACAATATTTTGTGATTATTAACACAGTCAATCCAATCCTGTTTCGGTCCGCGCGGATTCGCATTCACACGCGTCTATCTTGGTCTATCACACGTGAGCGAGTGAGACAGCACCCGGACCGAAACCGGATCATGATAACAAATAGTTACGAGCTTCTGGTTACTGGGTAGGGTAACTACGGTATCGCTTCCCTTTATACATTAGTAAGGTGTTCAAAGTTCAAACAATCAATAAAATATAGGTTTTTTCCAGAATATTGTTTATTATTTTTGAAGCAGTAAAAACACCAGCTTAAGCGCAGTAGCACTGCTCTATTTCTTCAAACGCTCCATGGTTCTGCAGTATAAAACAATTGCCGTAAATAAAACACCATAAAACGCAAAGTTAGGCGAAGCACACCATAAGCCTCGTATGTGACTTCTTACTTTTATCCTTATTATGGTTCTAAGCCTCCTACATTGTTGACAATGTAGCTGAAAAGGAAAAAATATTGCAAAGAAAATTCCATGGGGTTTTTGGGCCAGAATATTGTTTTAACCTATTTCCCTAGGATATCTTATAAGTAAGAGAACCATAAGAGAACCTATAAAAACTTATAAAAATAAGTTTAGAGTTTGCTCAGTCGATACATGTAACATGACCATACTTTAGGTAGTAACTAAATATATTTAGTATCCTGTGCTTTAGGTCGTTTCTACAACAAAGTCATTTTTTATCATCTAAGTAGTTATAATTATAAATTATACTATTAAATTAAACTTGTTTGTTTGTTTACATTGAATAGACTTCGAAACTACTGGACAGATTTTAATTAAATTTGGCACAGATATAGAATACACCACAAGAAAGGACATACCAAATAAGGGCTACTTTTTTTTGTGGCAAAATCGCGCGCTTTTGCGCGCACAAAATCGCGGGCATATCTAGTTATAAATAATTTTGAAGTTAACTTTATAACTTAACCTTTACGTTTGTATTGATTTCCAGTTTCCATGTGAATTCACATAGATAACTACTTTAGGCATTTGTCTAATATAACGATTAACGGCTAGCCGTATGTATAGGACCCTAATAGGACCCTAATAAAAGGAAATGTTTATAAATTAGAAATATGCTAAAAAGGGTACCTATGAATCTAAATGTAGTAGTTAGGTACTCGTAATAAAAGAGGAAAAATCTGGAACATTTTATTATGCTTTATTATGCTAAACTGTTAAAAGGGTTTTTCTGGGAATAAGTAAGGGACTTTTGCTGACAAAAGCTTTATGAGTTCATTATCCCCAATAATATTTTGCAAAAAATTTTGCGAAATTCTCTATTCTAATTAACATAAGAACTAAGTATGACAACGCTTCAGGTCACTTTATTTGCAATAAACTTTTCGATGACAGGGTACGTCTTACGCTTACGGCTTATTAGGTTGTAATTAACTTTACGATAGTTGGAGGACCACACTTGTTAATTTACGAGTCATTTGTAAGCAGTTTCGAGATGCCAATACGCTGGACAGCAAGTAGGGCACGGCCTCATCTTCCTTTATATCTAAATCACTCTGAGGGGTAAAAAGGGGTCATATAGAGGTCAAACGGGATTGGGGGAGAGCCGAGAGGCTGTTAAGTGTACCATGACGCATTTTAATTCAAAAATGTTTACCATAAACCAGAGATGTAAAACGTTAATGTGGCGCGCGCGGCGTTTACTTCAAGACTGATTTAAATATTTCTTAATTAATGTAATTTAGACTGGAAGTACAGTTTCAACGTTTTTTGTTTTTTTCAAATATGTCGTGAAAAGCGCCCATAAAAACATTTAATTAAAGAAGTAAGGATTACGAAAACTAATATAATGTGGTTTAAATAATAATAGCAACGCACGTTTATGAATTTTGCTACTAAGTTCCTACTAAAATTATATTTATAAAAAATAATAGGTATACTGTACATACGAGTAATATGACTAATATGTACTTTTAATTATTTAAACCTACTGCTATCATTAGACGAGGCATGTTGAGGCAAAAAGTATCACTTTTGAGATTTTTGAGGCCCTTGACATTGATAATATAAAAAATTAAAAATATGTAAGTACTTGAAAAAGCTTGTGATTCTTTAAATAATTCCATTTGAAAATATCTAAAAACCGCGTGTTATGGTCAATGCGCTTTCGTAGTAATACGCGCGCTCGCACGCGCTGCGGTCAGCGTCACAACCATAGATAATACAGATATAGTCACAACTCACAAGCACATCGTCGCGACGCACACACTGTCAGACGACGTGTAATAACTTAATAAGTACATAGACGTAGGAATAATAATTATTAATAACTAATAACTACTAGATCCATTACGTATCGACTCTTACGTTTGTGTGCGTGCGTACTAAAATTTCTTATGCCGCGTCCGCACGTTTGCCATTTGCCGCAAACTCCAAACCTCCACAAACGCTTGACATGAAAAAGGGAATCAAACGTCGCCATCCGCACGCTTGTCGCTTGCGAGTGAGTTAGTGTGTTCTGAACAGGCAAGCATGACGGACGTTAAGCTCGTAGGTATCGGCTATAGCATTTGCTTTGAGTTATTTTTATTGTAAAAACAACAGCCTCCGTGGTCTTGTGCTTAGAGCTTGGCTCTCGACTCTCTCGGAGGTCGAAGGTTCGATTCCCGCACTGTGATTATGAGAGTAAAAGAGAGTGTGCTTTTTTGTACTGCGCACACACTTGGGCACTATAAAAAATACTCCTGCGTAACTGGCCTGGTTTCAATAAAACCAGCCACCGTCACCGAAATCGGTGTGAGGAGTTATTATTATTATTATTGTAAAAAAATACATAAATAAAAACAAACAAAAAAACGGCAAAGAAGATGGTGGATTAAGTTACAAATTCATAAAAACCGTATAGTGGCTTATTCAATAATGTACTTAGCCACGCATCGGCTACTTTTTTCTCATAATAATAATAATAATATCTATGGACGTTTCACACCACGTCAATCTGGTCCCGTGGTAAGTTCTCGAAGAACTTGTGTTACGGGTACCAGACAACAGAAATATATTTAATACTTTTATATTATACATGTCACCGTAAAATTGTAATAACCGTTAGATTGTAAAATAACTAACGACATTGTAAAAATATGTCGAAATATTTATAACTATATATGTATTTATAATCTTTCGAAAAATAATGTGTTAAATTATAAGCAGAATATTCGCGTCCAAAGTCCATCGGCATTTTACAATTTCACTAGTTTTATTACAATCTAACGGTTTTTACAATTTTATGGTGACATATACATATTTAAGATTTTTATTGTATCTAAGTGTATTATACACTTAGATACAATAATTATGCTTGTTTTTCGGGTCCCAAATGCATGGTTCAGCCTGATAACATTCGAGAAAAAACAAGATGTCTTATTTGACCACCAATCACCACTCATTTTGTGCGAGCGTAGGCACGTCTGCCCGTCTCCAGTACACAAACCAGACTGAGCGCGCGCAAACGTGTGGATGCATCGCAAGCGCTTGCGACAAATTCCCTTTGATTTGTGTCAAAAAACCGACACTCGATCGGAACGGCTGCAAGCTCTTGCAAACCTACACAAATCAAGGCAAACGCTCTATCCGCACGTTTGAATTTGTGAGAGCTTGTCGAGGTTTGGCAAACGTGCGGACGCGGCATTATAGCAAGAACCAAGCTCAAAAACAAAATGATTTGTAACACGAATCGTATGCACATTGTAATTCCTGCCAAAACTCCCTACTGGAAACAGTTTCAGTAAACAGTTTCAGTAACGTCTACCGGTTTACTGGATCGACTGACTTGCCTCATTGACTATTTATTTGGACTTTAACTAGAATTTGGACTTGATGATTTAGAAATACGGTGATGAAAATTTGAACGAATATTCTATTTCCCGCCTTCTTTACTTGACAGTGGCAAATAGTTACAAGCCGACGCCATAAATTAAAAAATAATATTGCATTCGTCAAACGTCAGATTGTCGTTGTTGCGGTTTTTGTAAAATCAAAATTGTAAATAAACATCTAATAAAAGTACAATATGCGTGGAAAAAGTGGTTAAAAACGTGTTTATTACAATGTTGTGCTAGTTAACAAAGAAAAGATGAAGAAATCTTACGAGTATGGTTACTCGCTATTGAATGTGGACGAAGAGTGAGTAAAATATTTTTAAACAACCAATTTTATTTTTATAGAGCTCACGTTATTTTCTACACGTAATTAAGTTGGAAGATAAATTAAATATCCTTTTTTCATAACTACAAGATAAGATCACTGCTCAACAATAGTTTACCAGCTTTTTTTATATACTTAATTTGCTCCGTTGTACCTACCTGTAGCTTAATGTATTTTAATACATTTAGTATGTAATTCAATAAACTAATTATTAAAAAATTGTAATTTGTAACACTTTAATAAGACTTCTATATAGTGGATGTGAGTGCTTCAATACAAGGTAAAATTTAGTTATGAAATACAGAAGCTTAGTTTAATTTATTGGCTTTTGACATTAAAGTAAATTATTGAAAAAAAATTAACAATTACATTTTAGCATTTTAAGAAAAATAAAGGTGTAGTTAAAATTGTAGGCAGATCACACATAATTATATATTTATCTTTTTATTTTATTATGCTCCAGTATAATTTAAAAATGATACATTGTAGATTGAGAACCATTCTATTATCTAGCTGTAGCATCACTTAATCTCCATCAAAACAACAAACAAACATATTTCATGTATTAAATCTAAAAAAAGTACTATTAGATAAACCACGGTTAAAAGCCACAGAACCCGGGCACAAGAACTATTTATTATACACCCTTAATACTAATAAGCACTTGCGGGGACACCATTTAAAATTATGTCAACATTTCTTCAGGTACTTCGGGCACGTGATTCACTGCTTGTGTAAAGAAAGTCGTTTAGGCAAAAAAATATTTGTCATACTCAAAGTAAAAAATCATCTAATGTATGGGTGGCTCTCCGCAAAACGCAAACTCGCCCATATAAAGAAAAAATTTTTTTTAGTATGACAATTATTTTTCTGCTAAAATGTCTTATATTTAAGCAGTAGAAGTAGATCATATGCCCAAAATATCCATACTTGATTTTACCAATCCTTAATAAAAAAAATAATAAGTGCTTTATGAACTGTTTTAGATTAATGAATTTAGTATTTCACAAATTATTTAAGTTCAGTTTTTCTGTCTATAGTAATTTATACAAATTTATCCTGTCATTTTGCTATGGATTCTTTCATCCAAAAACACCATTTTGTTCATCCAATAAATTGTGGTCAGTATTTCTTTTATTGACTACTAAGAATTTACTCTTCTATGAAGTACTCTGAATTTTTATACATTTTATGTAACAGGTATAAGGTATGGTCGCAGAAACCTGTGACTTGTCACTTTTACACCTTACTGCTATAGTAATAATTAATAAGGTTTGGTAAACTCGTTTTGGTTTATCAGTGACTTTACCTTATTACTAAACTGTGCTATCGTAGATTTTACCTTATTACTAAACTGGGTTTATAACTTATTATAAGTGATTTTACCTAATAACTTAACCGAGTTTATCAATTATCAATGAACCGTACATTTTTATGCAATAAAGAGTAACCTATGTTCTTCCTCGTAGTCTATTTTATATCTGTGCCAAATTTCATGATGTTCGGTTAAGTAGTTTTTACGTAAAAGCGTAAATACAGTATTCCACCGGAACCGTACATTTTCCCGCGATAAATAGTATCCTATGTCCTTTACCTGGTTCTAAGCTACCTCCCTACCAATTTTCAGCAAAATCGGTTCAGCCGTTCTTGAGTTATAAATAGTGTAACTAACACGACTTTCTTTTATATATATAGATAAGGAAATCCCACCAAAAACATTTTCATGTAAAGTGATGCCAAGACGATACCATATAACTCACACTGTCAAAAAGCTATTAGATCTCATGTGAAACCAAGCTTCTGACTCTACCAGACTCCTAACTCTACACACCTTAACTCTACAAGCCTAACTCCACAAACTCTATACTTTAGTCAAATTATGTGGCCTGGCCATTTCGACACATTCGCTTAGGCGTAAGGTAAAAAATTTACGGACTCTATACTTTAGTCAAATTATGTGGCCTGGCCATTTCGACACATTCGCTTAGGCGTAAGGTAAAAAATTTACGGACTGTTTTTCTGTTATACTATTCTTGTACGAACGAAATGGCCAAGCCACATAATTTGACTAAAGTATAGAGTTTGTGGAGTTAGGCTTGTAGAGTTAAGGTGTGTAGAGTTAGGAGTCTGGTAGAGTCAGAAGCTTGGTTTCACATGAGATCTAATAGCTTTTTGACAGTGTGAGTTATATGGTATCGTCTTGGCATCACTTTACATGAAAATGTTTTTGGTGGGATTTCACTTCTTTTTGAAAGACAATTTTCAGACCTCTAGAGTAAACATTTACATAGGTAAGTCTCTTACAAATTTTCATCCCCTAGTTTAAAGGGTTGGAGGATAAAAATTCCAAGTTTGTCAATTTTTATGTTGGTTATGTGCTAAAACTAGCTTACATGCCAAATTTCAGCTTTCTATGACATCCGGAAGTACCCTATAATTTTGTTGATCATCAGTGAGTCAGTGACGAAATCAGGGCTTTTTAGATATCAATAAAATCTAAATTATTAGACCTATATAATTAAAACTTTACATGTTTCATTAGTCCGCTACTGGGAACATATCCTGAAAATTTTGTGTATCTGGTATAATCCAAACCCAAGTTATGAGGGTTCAAAATATCGACGAAACGCTTCGAGAAAAGGTAGTCCGGTAGTGCCCTTGCGCTTCGCTTAGCTCGTCTTGGCGGGGCACTACCGTGCTCCCAGATAATATCAAAGACGAAAGTGGAATGACATGAATCATGATGTGGCGAAATTAGTTAATAATAATATTATTCAAAACTACAGTCCGTTCAGAGTTAATTTACCTTTGAAGTTTGACAGGACCTTTGTGCTGACGATAATATAATAAGTGATCAAACGAACTTACCTTAAGTGAAGTTCGATCATTATTATATGAAACATTTCATTTCGAAGATATATATTTTACCATGTAGTATATCCATACTTACGAGGCAATCCACGCATATTTCATAGCTAGAAATCAAGAAAAAAGTTACTTCTTGTCTATGATTCCTAGTTCCATAGATAGGTAGGTATGTTTCCTGTCACGCCATTCTGTTTAGAGCTTTCCACATGTACACAACTCCCAGGGCTACGCATGTAAGGCTTATAATATACTTATAGCCTTATGTGCTTGGGTTGGGTGGGTATATATCTTCGAAATGAAATGTTTCATATAATAATGATCGAACTTCACTTAAGGTAAGTTCGTTTGATCACTTATTATACTACACATTTCATTTCTCGATATATATTTTACCATGTAGATGTTCAGAGCGTATGGGAGTTGTGTAATGTGTTAAACACTAGAATAATAGTATGGTATTAGTCTTGTTATAATATAATTATACTTCCGGTTTATTTTACCTGTTGGTTTAAGTAAAATAACAAGCATTACTAAATTATGATACCTTCTTGCATGTTTAAGCTTATATCAGTTATGTAACCGATATTTAAGTATCTACTTACAATTATAATATAATATTTGTATTTTATAACTGTTATTTTTAAATTTTCTCAAATCAAAATTATTCAACTAAATAACTATGCTCATACCCTTAATACTTATCGCGCCAAGAACCCATCATATAACTGAAATAATTAATTTCAAAATATTTATCCTACTTTTATGTAAAAGAGAAACGATAATTGTGTCTTATGGAAGTCACATCACTTATTAAGACTAATATATTATGAAGGATAAATAATATGATCTTAAACCAAATACAGACTATATTTTATTAATATAATGTAACTAAAATTGTTAGGGTAAGACGTATGCCTAATAAAGAATTTGGTTGTGACAACCGTGTTTTACAAGCATCCATTGACTCTGTATTTTGTTTTGATCTGGAACAGCTTTAAAGTTCCATAAAGTAAGTACTTCTTAAAACAGCGACTTAGTTATCTTTATCTGTATTTATGGTTTTAACCAGAATTTATGTCTAAAGTAAATTTATTCAGTTTTATTTAATTATGTGTAGGACATAATTCAGGTTCACTAAGTATGTTTTTGTTTTGGATAATAAATTTTGATTAATGGTGAGTTAAGTTAAATTATTGTTATTGAGACTAAACACTACTGTGTTATTATATATATGATGATATACTTATCAACAAGATATTATCAAGATGAATTATATTTTTAATACCTTTTCTTATGTATATTGCTGCTAATATAATTTTTTATATATTTTGGTAAAATGTATAGATACAGAAATCCCCCTAATGATTCAAATTCATTATTGACTACACTATCGTCAGCTTAGATATTTTCTATTATCTAGATTCTAGATGAATAAGTACAAGATAACTTAAATTTGAAAAATTATCTTGATTAATCATTGCCACCCTATTCTATGTTGTGCTTAGTGCTATATTGAAAAAAGGTTACAAATATAAAAAATATTTGAGTAAATTCAAAGTATACCTTTGTTACCGTTTTAGGATTACCAAAATTCACGATACAAACTGATAAGAAATAGGTTCACAAAAATGTTATATCTCCTAATTCAAGATATTTTATAATTTCAGACTCCAATGTTTTGCGTCTCATGCTTTGATTTATTGGTTATGCTTTGCTTGTGGAGCAAGCTTGAAATAGTGAAGAGTAAAATTCAAACAGATATTGTAAATTTGAAACGAATTATGCCAGATTTTAAGGAGAATATGAAGTTTTAATAAATTAATAAATTGTATTATATGATAGATTTTTCCAAATTCAAATTATGATATTTTTATAGTAAGGGTGTAGTATGATATTTTTATATTGATAAAAAAAATATATATATAAATTCAAAGGCATTAGTTGGTATAAGAAATAGAGCTCTATTAAAAAAAACGGGTAGGTATAAACCCTGCCTCAGTTGTTGATTATCATTTATTTATTTATTTCTGTTTTAATACTGTCTGTCACACTAAGTAATTTTGAAACTTGTTTATTGATGCACCTTGAAGGATTAATATTGAGTTATTTAAAATAAGTTTTGCTATATTTCCATTTTATATTGGGTACTTAATTGTGTTTTTCCTTTAAAGTTACACTGTGTTTATCTTATATCGGATATAATCAACTTCTGTTAATATTTCTTTGTCCTGTTCTTGTTCATATTCCTCTCCAGGTCTTTTTTGGGAATAAGTCTGTCATTTTATTTTTAAATTTTTATCGATTTTTGGGTCATAGAGATTAAGCGTTCATATATGTATAATATTACATGAACTACTCTTGTATTGCACCCCTCCTCTTTCTTTTTGTGGACTCATCTAGAAGGAGTAACGTGTGTTGTACAGACACAAGTACCTTCTTGTATATATCGTATACGCTCAATGGTTGTATAAAATATACCTACTGGTGCTTCACATAGTAGGTACACTAATTGTAATAAGCAACATATCAATGAAAATATCACCCATGGATAATGTAAATTGTGCATTGCTATGTTATTTTTGTTATAGCTTGTGCGTATCCAGATTGAATAAAGTATACCATTGTATCTAGTTCCCAATTATTGTATTCAGTAACACGTCAATATGTCTCACATATTACCCATGTAAAATGCACCTAATGTAATTTTAGGGTCTTGTTCTTGTTCATTTTTTGTGGCCAGGTGACAAGTACATCTCGTTCTCGCTTGCATTCAGCAACACGTCAATATGTCCGTGTATGCTGTAATCACGCCAATATGTCACGCATATCACTCGTGTAAAATGCACCTAATGTATTTTTAGGTTAATCTTATTATGGCAAAACATGTACATCTCATTGTCACTTGCATTCAGCAACACGTCAATATGTCTCGCATATCACCCATGTCAGCTGTTATCACGTCAATATATCACGTATATCACCCGTGTACAATGCACCTAATGTATTTTAGGTTAATCTTGTTGTGGCAAAACAAAAGCATCTAGTTCCCACTCGTGTTCAATAAGACCTCATATTATCATCTGTATTATTGTCCATGTTTCAATTTTTTATTTGTTATTCTCTTTTTTAATATTATTCTTATATTTGTGTCTTACTGTTAACAGTTTTTTTTTTTTTTTTTGTGTATTTTTTTTTTTTTTTGCAAAAACTTTCTACTGGTTTATCTGGTCAATCCTCAATTCATATCTTGATACAAATTTATCATTCATCAGATACAAATTGTTGCTTTAAACTGTTACTTGATAATTAAGCTATCATGGTATCTAAAGAGATACTTGGCTTTGCTTGTTCAACGTTGTTTGCCAATGGCCAATAAAATGTACAATGAAATATTATCATGTTCCAAATACCATACTTGTGCTGTGAACATTTAGCAAGGTCTATGTGTGACCATAATTTGATTTTTATAAACTGAAATATTCTGTATATAATATAATATAAATTAAGTATATTTTCCAAAAAAAATATAAATAGCAATAGACTGTTTTTCACACTTTTCTCATACACATGTATACATTGTTGTAGTGGGATCCGTCCCACTCCGGGATCCGTCCCACTCCGGGATCCGTCCCACTCCGGGATCCGTCCCTTAATCCGTTATGAGAGTAAAGGAAGAGAGAGTCTCTTGTGTACTGCGCACACACTTGGACACTATAAAATTACTCCTGCGTAACTGGCCTGGTTTCAATGAAATCGGCCACCGTCACCGAAATCGGTGCGGGGAGTTATTATTGTTGTAGTGTGTAAGCCCTCAACTTACCACCCAATAAATTTTTGGTTGAAGTTTTATTGCTTATATTTTATTTCATTAAATTTATTATATTTCTATTTCTTTATTATTATATTTGTATAATAATGTTTGTATTGTAGTTTATTTATAGCCAGAATAGTTTACAAACAGATCCGTTTCAGTTCAGTTTTTTAATTTAAAATTCCTGTTGTTTCTATATACCAATGACTTTTTAAGTATTACACACAATCTAAGATGCTTTGTATAAATTTCAAGATTAAAATTATTATTAGATTCTGAAACTTTTTCAAAGGTTTCTACCCATTTTGATCCATGAGTATATTAATTTCTATTATCCATGAGAATGCAATGTTATGCAATAAGCAAATAACTCTATATGAACTGGGTAAGCCAATACCTAACAGCTGAGTTAAGCCCCAAATATCATGACTTTGATTTTTGGATTATTTACCTACTAACTTTTACAATGAGTATCTTCATTTAAATAGAACCAGTATTATAAATGAAACCTAAAAACCCTTACAACTTTCCAGAGTACTCTTTAAATTAGTATTACTAACAAACTTCAAGGATTCTAAAAATAATCCTAACACCAGGTAGGTATACACTATGTCAATGTATTATAATGACAACTTTCCAGTTATATATTCTTATTTCTTCTTAGGAAGAATAAACTAAGCAAATTTATAATATTAGATCATGTTAAAAAACAACTCGTGTATTTGCAATATAAACTAATCTTGTACTAAGGACAGTTCCAGCGTTAAATTTGCCTGAGATACTTTAGATTTTCTGTAGCAACAGATGCAAATCGCATACTGTTTCATGTGTATATGTGGTTCTATGCAAAAAATGAATAATAAATTATTATATTATACAGAGAGAGAGAGCGGATTCCCGACAAATACGTTCTTTGTATAATGTTCCTTTATGAGACTAAACTGACAGAAATTGCGTTTGATTTTTGGAACTAATGTTAATTTTAGAAAATATATTATAATCTTGGCATACCTGGATTATTTATTAGACATTGTGATTGTAATGGAGCAATTTTAACGCCGGCATTTTTTCTTTGACTTACGTATTTTCGTCCTAAATTTTGCAATTTCTTCCTCTTTTGTTAGTTTTTGTCTCAGCATTTCTCAAATGACTTGAAATCACATTTCGTATCATATTTCAACTTATAGATCAATTATTTTCAACTTTTTGGAACAAAAATATGCGTCATTTGCCACGCAAACATAAATAATGGCGTGACAGGAAACATACCTACCTATCTATGGAACTAGGAATCATAGACAAGAAGTAACTTTTTTCTTGATTTCTAGCTATGAAATATGCGTGGATTGCCTCGTAAGTATGGATATACTACATGGTAAAATATATATCGAGAAATGAAATGTGTAGTATAATGATCACTCTCTTATGCCCAGTTTCTAAGGCTTTTTGTCGGCAGTTTATCTGTTCAATATCACTTATTTGAAAACCAGTTTGCGCTATTAGTAAATAATTTATCTATTCAAATATCAATAGCGCAAAAGCACTAATAGATAAAAAAAAACCCTCAAAACTGGGCATTAGGGCGTAACGTAAGTCGTACCTACTCGTAACACATTGACGCCTGGCACTAATAAGTTGTGCTCGTGACTGATTACCAGTCGTAAAATCGCGTAGGCCGTGATAAGAGGCATTTATTCCATATCAATAACATCAACAGTAACAATGTACGGAAAGCCGAGTAGTGGAATTTATATCAATGCCATGTAGGTAGGGGGGTGGCGTGAATGGCCAGACTTTAGTTAGTGAGAGGCGCGGGCGTCGAACCAGTCGAACGGCTAGCCGGCTTTTGACACGCGCAATTAAAACGAAACGTTGCCGCTCTCGTAATAAGATATTATATCGTGTGTCAGTGCAGTGCAGTGATGGAAGAAAATACAGTTAGCGATGATTTAAAAAGACAAGCTGCTATGTTCTATAATTCAACTGAAAGGTATTATATATTATGGAAATTTTGTAACTTAAGTATCAATTGTTTTGCCATACGCGTGCATTTTCTCTTGCGAAACAATTTCTCTGGTGGTGCGAAGCGTGACATTTCGTTATAATTGTATACGTAGTTTTGAATAACTTGTTTTAGAACCGCAACATTTTAGCATATTTTGAGGTATTCCGTATCAAGTTGTGAGACAGGATTTTGTACTTAATATTGGTTTTATGTTATTCACACGACCTTTTTTAGGACAGTAGCAATATTAATTTGTACTGTTGAAGATGTCTACGAGCACTACAATATCACTTATCATCAGGTGAGCTAGTGGCACATTTTAAAATGTTTTGCATTTAATGTTCCCATGAGTACCTAATCTACTCTATAAAATTTCATTTTATAGAGTAAGAAGTGCAAGCCTCAGATCAAATTAAAAAAAAGTTTATTTGGTCTGTGGTGCAAACGAACAGTAGTATATATTATAATAACTACTTATGTAGGTAGGTACTTCCTTATTAATACATAATATTATAAACACGAAATAGTTGCATATGTATGGAATTATTGAAACTCTTTCACTCAATAACTACTGAACACATTTTGATAAAATTTGGTATGGTAGTTTAGGCTCTGGATTACTTAGGTACTAGTTTAACTACATAGGCTACTTTTTATCGCAGAAAAGTGCATTTTGCGCGTCGAAGTCGCGGGCTATCCTGCGAAACTGCATATTATTCTTATTTTTTATTTATTTATTTATTAAAAACATTTTACAAGTTTTAAAGGATTCAATATCATACAAAAGTGCTTACAAAGTTTGTCTGTAGGTGATGTGAGCCTCATTTCAATAATTTTTTTGGGGTAAACTTGTTACAGTAGAAACATTTATTAAGATTAAGACTCACCTTCTGGCAAGACTAGTCAGGAAGTGAATCCAACAAATGTTTTTTAGTTTTATTTTAAATAACATTTTATTCGGCTCAAGGTCTTCCTACTATAATATTATTGTAACGTGCTAGGGTTCGAGGATTTGGAGATAAAGCCTGCTGACTCCTTTAAAGACTTTATTCACTAGCACTATGTCAAATACTAAGCACTAGGTCCAAACACTAAACACTAAGTCCAATCACTAAGCATTAACGGTGTCCCTTAATCGTAGCCAAGTCGCGAGTTTCACTCATGGTATCATTACATCACTAGTATTCACATCGATATCGCCACATCACTGTTCAAATCGAACTCCCGATCACTAGTTTTCGCTTGTATCGCCCGTATCGCTTCGACGGAAGCTCAAAAAGAACTCGACTCGCTCGAATTCTTCCGACGTATTTATACCGGTCGATACGAGTCCCAGACGTCTCCAGAAGGTTCCCGAGTCGCTTGACCGAGTTGGATTTATTCCGGAAGATTCGCACAGTAGCGCCATCTAGTACTGAGTAGACGGTTTCACGTTGTCCCTGTTCACACCAAGTGGTTTCATTAGTTGACGCTAGATGGCGCTGTCTCTTTGTGTTGTTCGTAACACTACTCCCCTCTTAGAGTATGCTCGTCCCGAGCATCGCTGCCACTGCCATGGTACCGCGCCAGACGATCTATGTGTACCACTTTGAATGACCCTCTTGACACCCAGATGACCTTCTGATACGCCATCATGCATTTCACGGAGAACATCTGGCACTCTCGTTCTTGGGACAATTATCTGAAGATGGAACTCTCTGCCGTTATTTCCGGTAGGGTATTCCGTTTATCAGACTGTCCCATTGCGCCCAGTACGCCTTAGTGATAGCGCCAGTGGGTGCAACTTCACTCCAGATTAGTTTTACGTCGCCCCGTTTCTTGCACGTAATGATGTGCCGAAGGTCGTCATCTCTTTCTTGGGCCTCCCTCATAGCATCATTCTCCCAGAGACCCAAAGGACTTGAGCAGGCGGGGCCCGGTGGGCGGGGCCAGTGGGCGGGGCTTGGCCCACAGCGGGCGGGGCATAGTAGGCGGAGCCAGTGGGCGGAGCTTGGTCCCCAATGGGTGTGGCCTCCGCCAAGGGTCGCACCTCTCCGCCAGGGGTCGCACGTCTCCGCCAGGGGTCGCACGTCTCCGCCAGGGGTCGCACGTCTCCGCCAGGGGTCGCACGTCTCCGCCAGGGGTCGCACGTCTCCGCCAGGGGTCGCACGTCTCCGCCAGGGGTCGCACGTCTCGGCCAGGGGCCGCACGTCTCGGCCAGGGGCCGCACCTCTCGGCCAGGGGCCGCACCTCTCGGCCAGGGGCCGCACCTCTCGGCCAGGGGCCGCACCTCTCGGCCAGGGGCCGCACCTCTCGGCCAGGGGCCGCACCTCTCGGCCACGGGCCGCACCTCTCGGCCAGGGGTCGCACGTCTCCGCCGCCAGGGGTCGCACGTCTCCGCCGCCAGGGGTCGCACGTCTCCGCCGCCAGGGGTCGCACGTCTCCGCCGCCAGGGGTCGCTCTCCATCGCCAGGGGTCGCTTTCCATCGCCAGGGGTTGCGCAGTCTTCCGCCAGGGGTCGCTCTCCACCGCCAGGGGTCGCTTCCCATCGCCAGGGGTCGCAGTCTTCCGCCAGGGGTCGCTCTCCACCGCCAGGGGTCGCAGTCTTTCGCCAGGGGTCGCTCTCCACCGCCAGGGGTCGCTCTCCACCGCCAGGGGTCGCTCTCCACCGCCAGGGGTCGCTCTCCACCGCCAGGGGTCGCTCTCCACTGCCAGGGGTCGCTCTCCACCGCCAAGGGTCGTAGTCTTCCGCCAGGGGTCGCTCTCCATCACCAGGGGTCGCAGTCTTCCGCCAGGGGTCGCTCTCCACCACCAGGGGTTGCACTCTTCCGCCAAGCGTCGCACCTCTCCGCCCGGGGTTGCACCTCTGCGCCCGGGGGTTGCACCTCTCCGCCCGGGGGTCGCACCTCTCCGCACGGGGGTCGCACCTCTCCGCCCGGGGGTCGCACCTCTCCGCCCGGGGGTCGCTCCTCCGCCCGGGGGTCGCTCCTCCGCCCGGGGGTCGCTCCTCCGCCCGGGCGTCGCTCCTTCGCCCGAGGGTCGCTCCTCCACCCGGGGGTCGCTCCTCCACCCGGGAGCTGCTCCTCCCGCCGCACTTCTTGAAATCTTCTCTCAGAGTCAATGGCATCTCCAAATCCCACTTCTGACACCAGTTGTTACGTGTTGGGTTCGAAGGATTTGGAGATAAAGCCTGCTGACTCCTTTAAAGACTTTATTCACTAGCACTATGTCAAATACTAAGCACTAGGTCCAAACACTAAACACTAAGTCCAATCACTAAGCATTAACGGTGTCCCTTAATCGTAGCCAAGTCGCGAGTTTCACTCATGGTATCATTACATCACTAGTATTCACATCGATATCGCCACATCACTGTTCAAATCGAACTCCCGATCACTAGTTTTCGCTTGTATCGCCCGTATCGCTTCGACGGAAGCTCAAAAAGAACTCGACTCGCTCGAATTCTTCCGACGTATTTATACCGGTCGATACGAGTCCCAGACGTCTCCAGAAGGTTCCCGAGTCGCTTGACCGAGTTGGATTTATTCCGGAAGATTCGCACAGTAGCGCCATCTAGTACTGAGTAGACGGTTTCACGTTGTCCCTGTTCACACCAAGTGGTTTCATTAGTTGACGCTAGATGGCGCTGTCTCTTTGTGTTGTTCGTAACATTATAGATGTAAAAGTTTGTGAGGATGGATGGATGGATAAATATTTGTTCCTCTTTCACGCAAAAACTACTGAACGGATTTCGATGAAATTTGGTATGGTAGTAGTTTAGGCTCTAGATTAAAACATAGGCTACTTTAATTACTACTGAACGGGTTTTGATAAAATTTGGTATGATGAGTAGCTTACGGTCTGTATTAAAACATATTATGCTACATTTTGTCCCGAAAAAGTACAGTGTTCCCGTGAGATTTACTTAATTTGGGTACGCGGGCAGTGCCGCTAACTAAAGATTGTTTAAAATAAAAGAGGAATGTTTGGTACTCAGGACTACGGAAAAACTAACAGGCTCTACCTCTATTCTCTATGTAGAGCAGAGGTTTCCGTCTAACTTTTTCCGTCTAACGCCCACTTTGAAAATCAGTTATTTTGTGGCGCCTCATGCCTCATTTTTTTTTTTTTTTCACCTTAAAAACCTCAATAACATATTAGTCTCGCCTGGAGAGTATCTGTTTGTCTATTCAAAATTAACCGTAAATATACTATCGAGTCTCCCGTTGGAACTGTACTTTTCCGGGATAAAAAGTAGACTTTTGTCGGGTCGACTTTACCGGCTTTTTATTACTTATTATGTTATAATAAAAATAACGCTTACATTGTAGTCGGGCCGAATCTTAACACTATTTCCTTGTATCAGATTTTCTAAATGTAGGCATGCAATAGCCTGTCCCTACTCCCTATGTAAATGCTTATAACTATACGCTTTGAACGTTATTTCATTGATCATCATTAATCCAACGTTTATTTTGCTTTTAACATTGAAAATTCATCAATCCATGACACTGTTGATACGCTCTACAATCTACATATTGTCGTATGATGGAATTACTTGGTTTTCACATTATTTTCTCGTATTTATGAAAAATATACGGATTTGGTCGACGTGTTAATGACTTCTGACACTTAATTGTATGTCCCATCAGCACTCTTGAGGTTATTAAGGGCTCAGATCAAAAAAAAAAACAAGATAGAGCATGGCGTTTGTTTGAGTGAAGCCCAAAAAACTACGCTACTTTAATTTTACACACGCGCTCACGCACACACAAGCAAAAAAGTACTTTACTTTTTGTCAGTATAGATTAGTCGTCGCGACGACTCATTCGATACTGTTGAAAAGTAGCGTACTTTTTTGCTTGTGTGTGCGTGAGCGCGTGTGTAAAATTGAAGTAGCGTAGTTTTTTGGGCTTCACTTCAAACAAACGCCATGCGCTATCTTGGTTTTTTATTTGATCTGAGGTTAAGGGGTTGTGCGCTGGATGGAACTAAAAATTGTAGGTCTTTGAAACCATTTTTCTTAGTCGTGGTCGTATTAAAAAAAAAATATGTTAATCTGCATTATATTTAGCCGAGGACTGTCTTTTTAAAAATTGAAATTTTGTTTCTTTAAAGTTATAAGCTTTTATTAAAGTTAAAACCTTTTTCTCTTCTTCTACGAGTATAAGTCACACGAATGTGAAAATTATTTCAGTATTTTAAGTAAGACAAGACTCAGGGGAAGTTCGTTTTAGTTTTTGCAAAATTTTCTCAAATAGGTATTTATAGCGATTATTATCCGATTTCAATACTCTCCTGTCGGCACTTGGCGCGATACGCATTTGTCGCCTACCAAATTAGTAAATAATAATATAATACAACTTTTTATACACACTTTTCCACTTTATTTAGATTTTTACAATAATTAAATATAAACACGACCGGTTTCGATTAACTCATCATCAGGTGTAAATTGAAGGTAGATTCAACATAAGTAGGTAGGTTAAAAAATAATTCAAAAAATTGTGCAGATTAATGTTGCCCGCTTCATGAAACATTTTTATATTTTGGGCAAATATATACTAAATCATACCATATCAATAATTGTTATCCTAATTATTATTAACACCACATGCAATTGATAAATTAATATTAAAATAAGATACAATGTCCTAAAACAGAATCATAATGTAAATGTCAGAGTATAAAATTAAATAGGTACAATATTTTGTCACATTAAACTTTCGTCACAAACATTAATATCGGAATATAAATAGGGTAAATATGTCAACAGAATAAATTAAAATTAAATTGTCAATAAAATAAATAAATTAAATTAAAATATGATGTCACTGAATTAATTTTTAAGGTTAAATTTAATTAAATATTATAAATAAAAATAAAACTAGATGTCCAATAAAATAGAATTCGAAAGACATGATTGATCATTTAGCAAATTTCCGCCTTTTTTATATCTGTTTATTTCTAAAGCTTCTAACGCATCCATTTTTCGACTTTTTGGTAGAATATGCAAATATTTTATGTCTTTATCTGGGTCAAAATGATGTCCATTATTGTTAAGATGTTCTGCAAACGTCGATCTATCTGTTTTTTTCTTCCATGCTGTCATATGTTCCTTAATTCTAGTTTTAAATTTTCGTCCTGTCTGACCTATATATACTCCTCCACACGTGTCACAAGTGAGGCGGTATATACCACTGTTGTCTGTGATTTCAAATTTGTCTTTATTGTTACATATAAGCTTTTTTAGAGAACCTGTTGTGTAGAATGCTACTTTTTTCTCCTTATTCTGTAAAATTCTCTGGAATCTATATGACGATGGTCCAATATATGGTATTTTGACCCACGATATGCTTTCTGTTCTTTCAACTGTCTGATTGTATAGTAATTTTTCAGTCTTCTTCTTTTTAGCTTTTTTTAAAATACTATCTATCAACCTTGGATCATACCCGTTGTTTTGTGCTATATATTTTATTGTATTTAGTTCGGTCCTGTAGTCTACCGCATCAAGGGGTACACTTAGTAATCTGTGAATAAAGGCATGAAAAGAGGCATGTTTATGTGGGTATGGATGGCATGAGTTCGCGTGGAGAATATTTTCACTGTAAGTCGGTTTTCTAAATATATTATGATGTTGAAGGCTTATATCTATTGTGATGTCTAGAAAATTCAACATTTTATTGCCTATTTCCATAGTCACTTGAATGGTATTATGAAGCTTGTTTATATAATCGAAAAAGTCTTTTAATACCGTATGTTCTCCTTTCCACAGACATATTATATCATCAACATACCTATACCAGTATACAATGTTTTGTTTATATTCTGATATGATTCTGAGACTTGGCTAGTTTTTTACAGAATGTTTTTGGTGGGATTCTATTTTATTGGACATCTAGTTTTATTTTTATTTATAATATTTAATTAAATTTAACCTTAAAAATTAATTCAGTGACATCATATTTTAATTTAATTAATTTATTTTATTGACAATTTAATTTTAATTTATTCTGTTGACATATTTACCCTATTTATATTCCGATATTAATGTTTGTGACGAAAGTTTAATGTGACAAAATATTGTACCTATTTAATTTTATACTCTGACATTTACATTATGATTCTGTTTTAGGACATTGTATCTTATTTTAATATTAATTTATCAATTGCATGTGGTGTTAATAATAATTAGGATAACAATTATTGATATGGTATGATTTAGTATATATTTGCCCAAAATATAAAAATGTTTCATGAAGCGGGCAACATTAATCTGCATAATTTTTTTGAATTATTTTTTAACTACCTACTTATGTTGAATCTACCTTCAATTTACACCTGATGATGAGTTAATCGAAACCGGTTGTGTTTATATTTAATTATTGTAAAAACCTAAATAAAGTGGAAAAGTGTGTATAAAAAGTTGTATTATATTATTATGAACATGAATTTCCACCAAGAACCAACAGTACATTCAATCAGTTATACAAATTAGTAAAGGACTGGCGTTATACAGAGCCTTAAAGCTGCGCGTCCACTGGATCGGAATCGGAGCGTACGCAGCGTACGGAGCATCGTCATTTACAAAATGCCGATGGGGTGCGTCCACTGCATTCGGATTCATCATCGGCAATTTAGTTATTTTTAGTCTGTCAGCCTGAACGTGCATTTGTATTATGGAGGATAATGACGAGGATATTGTTGTAATTAGCTGTATTTTATCAGAAGAGGAAAAGAGAAACAAGAGCAAATGAAATATATGGGTTCATAATATAAACTCAAAAAGATTAATTTTTGGAGAATTTCATACATTATAATATTCTGATTTATTAGAATATGAAAATAGATTTTTTTGGTACATTCATATGACTCGAAAAAAGTTTTTTGAACTTCACTATATTCTACAACTGCGGATCACGTCATCGGCATAAATACCGGTCTCAGGCGCAGAAATGCCGATCCAGTGGACGCAGTACCATAGAAATCAATACAAAGCAACAAATCCGTACGCTGCGGACGCTCCGATTCCGATCCAGTGGACGCGCAGCTTAAGAGTTAAGAGTAAGACCAATTAAAATCAATCTTATTATTTATTAAAAACTACTTCCAACAAACTACGTTATACATACTTATACTGAGACAAGTTTTAGTTATCCACATTCTAATGATGAAGTCCTGCTACTGTCGCATACATCATACAGCTCTGTTTGATTCGCATGTGGATTTTGAATCAATAAAATCAATCCCTAATAATTTCCCCGCAGAACGAGTAAGCTACCACCCAGCACCCACCTATTAGCCGTAATTCCTTCAATCTTCAAATATTAAGTACAACCGACAACGACAATAATTTCCCGGGAGAAGAGAAAAAGAGACAACAAATGGGGATCGATTTTTTCTCGTTCGTACGGCTGCATAGTGCACCGATTGAAATTCTAGCTACTTAACGAAATATGAATTAAAAATTTGCTATAATTTCCATTGGTAGGTGTCTGCAAAAAGCAAGATAGATAACAAAGATATTAGATAGGATTAATAAGATATATCGTTGAATTTCTAGCATGACCTGTCAGCATGGAAACATGCAAGTTTCTATCTCTTAAAGCTTAGAAATTCCAGGGAGGGAAAACTTATAAGACACCATGGAAGCCTATTAAGTAGGTACTAAAAACCTACTTTTAAAAAAAACCTACTAAATACTAACATTATAAAGGGGTATGAAGATTTTGGCCGACTTACTTGTCCGCCATTTTGTTTTTTTTTGAAATCGCGTTCACGAATAATTATTTCAAAAATGGATAGCTAACATCAATACAAACAAAAAATAATATTGGACAAAACCGCGTAAAGTGTCACATTTCGAAGATATGAGCTGCCAAATTTTTACCATTGGAAATAAATAATTTAAGATATTGCATTTCTAAGGCATGGTTATTCCAAGTGGTTTCTCGTCTGTGAAACAGTAGCCACTCTGTAACACGCCGTCGCGTGGTGACAAAGTGCAATCTAGCTCAAATAATATTTTATCAACTACCTAATGAGAAACTACTACTGCAAAGTCTCAGTTTTGACGATTCAGTGCTTTTCCGATATTTTTTATAATAAAACTAAATCTACGGTACACTTCTCTGTATAGTTAACTTTTACATTGAGAAAATAAATACATATTATACTATGTATTATTAAAGATATTTTTACGAGAAATACCGTTTTATTTTAAAATATACAGTAAATTATCTGAAACTGCTTTAGGGAGTAAAAGAAAAGACCAATTAGGAGTTAAAACAATTTAATCTAATAAAAGTTACGAGTGTTTTTTATAATATTAGCATATGGCATGGCATTGGCAGCTCATATCTTCGAAATGTGACACTTTACGCGGTTTTGTCCAAGATTTTTTTTGTTTGTATTGATGTTAGCTATCCATTTTGAAATAATTATTCGTAAACGCGATTTCAAAAAAAAAAACATAGTGGACAGTAGGTCGGCCAGGCTCCATATAAAAATCTTCATACCCCTTTAAAGTTTGTGCGGTTGAATGGATGGATGGATGTTTGTTACTCGTTCACGCCAAAACTACTGAACGGAATTCGATGATATTTGGTATGGTAGTAGTTGAGGCTCTGGATTAAAACATAGGCTACTTTTTATCCCGGAAAAGTACAGAAACAGCTAGTGATACAATATTTTTCGTCACCACTTCAAAAATAATAATTATGTTATTATTTTGGCATCATAAACAATCTACTACTATACCCAATTTCACGCATTTATATTCATAACATAGTATAGTATCCCACGGGAATATTGTATTTTCGATATAAAAAGTATCCTAGTTTTAAATTTTAATCCAGATCTTAAACTACTACCATACCAATTTTCACCGAGATCCGTTCGTTAGTTTTTGCGTGTAAGAGTAACTAACATCCATCTATCCATATAAGAGTAGTCTTTGTCAGTCACAAATAACGTAGCCTTCTATTGGCAACAGAATTTCTTTCGTGCGTGTGTATGTCACTGAACTCCTCGTAAACGGCTGGACCGATTTTAATGTTTTTTTTTTGTGTATGTTCAAGTGGATTCGGGAATGGTTAAAATTTGCAATTAGACCCGGTAGGTGGCACTGCTGTGAGTACGTCAACAAATTTAATTCTAAGGCGGTACGAAGTTTGCCCGGGCCCGGGACAGCTAGTATTAGTATAATATAAGGTTTGGTAAAATCAACTACGGATATTTTGGGCATAATTATGATCTACTGCTTATTTAAAGACATTTTAGCAGAAAAATAATTGTCATACTCAAAAATTTTTTTTTTACTTTATATGGGCGAGTTTGCGTTTTGCGGAGAGCCGCCCATACATTAGATGATTTTTTACTTTGAGTATGACAATTATTTTTTTGCCTAAACGTCTTTACACAAGCAGTGAATCACGTGCCCGAAGTATCCGTAATTGATTTTCGAAGACGTTATATATTACATAATCTAGAAGGGCGAACAGACAGACAGACACACGGCCGGATACAGAGATACTATAAGGGTTCCTTGAGTTCTACGGAACCCTAATAATAAAGTAGAACAAAGTCAAGACGCGATCTAGTATAGAATCCATTTCACGCCTCAATCACAACCACGGTGATTAATTATTATATCACTTCACCCTCGCCCACGTGTGACGTGCCACAATCTTCGTGGGCGTAAATCGTAATATCATACGTCACTCCCCGTCCTTTTCCAATTACCTAAACCTTTACAGAAATATCGGCTTAACAAGTTAACACGAAACTGAAAACTGATCTTTAACAATGCCTGAAACTTGAGCGCCATTGTGATTGAATCGGATACTTTTGAATACTCTTCCTGAGGTTGAAAATAGAGATTCCAAGTATTTTAAATGATACTTTGAAAATTTGTGTATTTGAGACTGGTGAATGGTGATACCTTTGATTTTTCCACATTGTTATCTTCATCTAAATATATAAAAGCAAACCTGACCGACTCATCTATCAACGCACAGCCGAAACTACTGAACGGATTTTGCTGAAATTTGTCACACAGATAGTTGTAATGACGTAGGCATCCGCTAAGAAAGGATTTTTGAAACTTCGCCCCCTAAGGATGTGAAAAAGGGGTTAAGATTTTGTATAGAAACCGAACTCCACGCGGACGAAGTCGCGGGCAAAAGCTAGTATAATATAAACCGCTGTTGGCAGTTTCCTATTACAGTTATCACGTCTGAATTCTACTTTTAAATATAAAAACTTAATATGACGAATTAAAATATTTTGACATATATAATAAAATAACAAACGTGTTTGAGTTGGAAAATTTATTCGTTCTCTACAGTCCAAGATCACACGATGGAAGGACATATTTAAATACGTAGGTATTTATTTACAAAATATTATATTAATTACTAGTTGTTGCCCGCGGCTCCGCCCGCGTAAATACTATTAGTATCCCACGGGAACACTGTACATTTTTGGGATAAAAAGTATTCTATGTTTTAATCCAGAACCTCAATTCTCGTATTTAAAGTAAACAATTTATACAGTCAACTTCACTTTGTTTGGATTGAAAGTGTAGCGTCATGTTACCGTGAACGGATTTTATGCCGCTTCGACCAATCAGAGCGCGTTTCACGTTGGTTTAACGTTCATAAAAACACCTTTTGAGAGTGTAAGCATGTCGAGACTTGATTGTAATTATATTAATGCAGGATTTATTTAGCAGAATTGCCCCCCAGAGCTTAAACTACTACCATATCAAATTTCATTGAAATCCGTTCAGTAGTAACTGCATGAAAGAGGAACAAACATCCATCCATCCATACTTACATACATCATTCATCCATCCATTCATCCATGTAAAAATAGAAAGATAAGTAAGTAGACCGTAGCCGTACTAAGAACCTACTCGGTATTCTATTCCAAACGCAATACAAAAACAAATACAAAAAGTTTCTAAGCTGTTTGGCGATTTATATCCGGCTTTTTATGTTATTTGAATGCTTTAATAATAAACCGAATTATTACGCGAAGATTTTGCACTAAATGCATACAATCGCTAACAAAAGATTTCCCAATATTCAGTCCTGAGTAGTTCTGATAGGATTTAGTGAACTCTAATAGGCAAGCGGACTAATTTTTTTTATTGCATAAATTTCGCGAGTCTTTATACCAAAAAAAAAAAAAAAATTTTTTGCGAAATTGGTAAACAAAACCTACTTACATCATTAGTTTACTCACATCATATACAAAAACATTCATTATGGTAAGTATGAACTTAAACGCACAAATATCGGAGATATTTACAAATATATTCCTGCGGTCATATACTTCATATACTACTTCATATACTATAACCTACAAGTGACGTCATTTGTAGGTCGACTTTAGTATGGAGCGTTTTTAGGAGGCTCGCGAAATTTTTTATACAAATCGCTGTACCTTTGGAAATATTGACTTTTGATATACGGTTTCTTCTGAGAAGTTACTCATATTTAAGAGTACTATTCATTTATGCAATAAAAAAAAATTAGTCCGATTGCCTATTAGGGTTCCAAATTTAATACGAGTGAAACTGCGGAAACTTTGCACTTTCGCTGTCATATGAATAATTTCAAAGGTCACAGTGGGGTCACAACTCACGAGTTACGAACTGAAAAGGTCTAATGGTGCTCTAAACGATGTTTTCAAACGTTAGAACAATGAGATCTACAAGTTTATTTTGAGAATTATTTAATTTATAATATGATTGTAAACGTAAAGATTTTATAGCTAGTTATTTTCATTATATTATTTCTCCTTTAAAATTATTTGACGCGACGTCAGTATTTGAACTTCGAAGCAGCGCATACAAGCAAAAGTGCATAAAAGCGCAGGAAAATCGAAACTAATACCTACAATCTATATCTATCTATCTAAAATTAAATTAAAACTCGTTAATGTAATATGTATATAAGTTTATTACCTAACAACTATGTTTCCCACGACTTCGTACGCGCAAAAGAAAACGATATTTTCCCAGGAAACGAGGAACCGTACATTTTACCGCGATAAAAAGTAGACTATGTCCTTCCCCGTGATCTACTCTACGTGTGTGTAAAATTTCATAAAAATCGGTGCGGTAGTTTCAAATATAAACAAACAACCTTTATTATACCTACTTGTATAATAAAGCCTAATCTTTATTATACAAGTATGTATAGAAGTACTTGGCTTGGTCGAGTAGAACTCAGTACCTACTTAATTCTATATCATTTGCCAAGACATAATAGTAATCTAGGACGTTTCCTAACACGTAATATATACGAATGTTCGCCAATCGTAAATAGAAAACTAGATTTCGGCTATTTCATTCCTATCCATTCCGCGGGTCTTATGACTCTAACAAAACCTTTCTGAAGGTCTCTCGTTAAGGCAGCTCATAAGCTCCTCGTTTTGTTTTCGAATACAATGATTGGAAACAATATATCTAAACAATCGAAGATCATTTTCAACATTAGATTTCTCCAATATCTGCTTTCGGAGACAAAACAAAGTTTAAAAACTTTACAGGCCGGCAACGCGTTTAGTAGGCTCATAAGCGCGTAAATGCCAACGTAAGATTGTAAAAACCGTTAGATAGTAAAATAACTAACAAGATTGTAAAAATATGTCAAAAGATTCATAACTATATATTTATAATATAACGACAAATAATGTGTTAAATTATTATAGGCAGCATATTCGCGTCGGTAGTCTTATCGACATTTTACAATATCACTAGTTATATTTCAATCTTACGGTTTTTACAATTTTACGGTGACGTATACATGGATCGATTGACAAATCGCCTTGGCATTTTTCAGAGGTTGACTTTCGACGTGCGGCGGAATCGTGCGGGTAGGTTCCCAGTTTTTTTTTTTTGTGGTCGCGACTCGCGACAGAAAAAACAGCACTGTAAATAGATATCTGCGCTGGTACAATAGAGCAGAAAATCGAAGTGTCAAATGTCAGATTCGAAAACTCTACATTTTCTTGCTCTATTGTTCGCAAAGTTCTATGTATTTACAGCAGTGGCGTAGGGTTCCTATAACTCCAGTCCTATCGGCTTCCCTTGTCACTTACATTTTGCAAACCTTCATAGAAATCCCTACCTATTATACAGGCTCCGGCTTCCCTATGAAGGAGAAGCAGCCTTCGCCACTGATTGACAGTGCTGTTTTTACCGTTGCGACCACTAAAAATGCTTGTGGGAACAAGGGTTTAGGCCGCTGCCTCGAATTTCGCGGTAAGCGGCGCGGTAGCAGGCAGAAATGGTGTCTACAGACACACGAATTTGGTACGGAGCGTACAGCGGCTGGTACGCTCCGTACCAGATCCGTGCGTGTGTAGGGCAGTCCGGCGAACATAAGAAGAAGGCGAAGAGTTCGCCGCTGTCCGCATCGGATCTGGTCCGCTCCATACCAGATCCGTGCGTGTGTAGAGCAGTCCGGCGGTTAGGCCGTACAACGGTATCAGTGTTGCCAACTTAGGGATGTACCCCCCAAAATTAGGGAAATCCATACCAAATCCGTGCGTGTGTAGCGACACCGGATTTGGTCTCCGGATATGGTCCGCTGTACGCTCCGTACCAATTCCAAACCATTCGTGTGTCTGTAGATAGCATAACAGCAGTGGCCGGCATAGTCACCGCTTGACAGGAGTGCTTTTCTGACAAGGGGCGACTGTGACGCCCGCCTGCTGCTCTGCCATCCTCAAACTAAAAGGCGGCTAAATGACAAGAGTTTTGGAGGTAGAGCTAAAAAAACACGGGATTATTTTGAAATTCATGCTAGTTATTTTCTATAAACAATTTGTTAATGTTGTCTTAAGACATTCACAACCACATTATCAATTGTTTAAACAAAATCACTAGCATCAATTTCAAAATAATCCCACGTGTTTTAGCTCTACCTCCAAAACTCTTTTTGTCATTTAGCCGCCTTTTAGTTTGAGGACGGCAGTGCTGCTGTCACTAGTGCAAAATGAAGCCGCTGCCTCGACGGCGGCTTGTGTAAATCTCGCATTATCGTAAGACGATCCTTTCGACTCGTGTGCGTTCATAGGCATCATCATAATAATGGATATTGTCAGATAGATCTAGATGGGTTCTTTTAGGTAAATATGGCCAGTGCAGAACAAAAATTATATAAAGTACGCAACCCATTCTTCTCAATCTAACCTAAAGACCTTTTTATTTCGCTATACATTTTTTTTTTCTTATATATTACTAGCTTTTGCGCGCGACTTCGTCCGCGTGGAACAGTTACTTTGGGATATCGCTAAAATATACCGGCGGCGACTTCATTTACGTTGAAGAAGCGCTTCCCTGCCCGCGACTGCCCGCCGCGCGCCCCATTATTTTATTACTGCGATATCTTCTAAAATACTCATTGAAATCAAATGATGTAAACGGCAAATTTCTTCTAAATTAAATGCTTGTAATGAATAACGTATTTACTTGGATAAGGATTAATATAATCTTTATGAAAACACCCTCACATATAATGCTTAATTTTAGAACAAAGGGGGTAGCGGGTTAAGGGGGGTCTGGCGGCCCCCGCCGAATCTGGTAAAATCATTCCAAAAATCTTGAAGAGGGTCGAAAAACATGCAGTATAAGCTTTTTACCGATATTACAACCCCAAACGAAATAACAGTAATAGCGAAAAATATGATTTTTTGTGATTTTTATTTTTTTCAACCAGTTTAATTTATTTTTAAATGGTTTAAATGCAATTAAAAATTTGTTTTGTATGTGTGGAAGTCCCCTGAATTTTTTCAGATTTTTTGGTCAAGTAAAAACATGTGAATTTTAGGTTTAAATGCGAAAAAATCGTGAAAAAAGCGTCATTTTCAAGATTCAACCCTCTAATTTTTAGGGTTGTTTTCATTTTCCCGAGGGGTGCTGTATAGTATAGATAGCGGCAATCGTCCTCTTTTGAATGCAGGCAAGTGGACTCAATTCGGTCAATTCTGGTGAGCGGGGCGATTTTTTGAAAAAAACTCGAATTTTCAACTTTCGGTAAATTACGGCGCGTACTTGGTATAATGCGTCTTTGCTATAATTTTTTTTAAAATTAATGTTAATATTATTAATACTATTAATATTACTATAAGTGCGATTCAAATGAGAATAGGATCGAGTCGGTGCCATATTGTGACGTCATAGCTGTCAGTTTTACCCAATTGGGTAGGGTGAGCAAAAAAAGTTGTATTTCTTATATTATAATTTATTTACAACTTTGAGTGAAAAAACTGTAATCTGAATCTAGCTCTTCAGTTTCGCTCATCTCTGTATTACTGTCCGAGTAGTCATCGTCGTCTATGTAACACAGCGCCTCGTTTACTCATTATCGAGCAAAATGAGTATGACAATAACAAAAACAATATAATTTTGGCAAGTTGCCTTGCACCAACAATGAAAAAGTAAAAACAAAATGTTAATTTATGATTTTAAAAACGAATTATGAATATGTATTATTATAATTAAAGGTTTAGATAATCTAACGTTATTATTTAAATTCGATGTAAGACTATTATTCCTCTTCTTTTATCTATGGTAATCGCAGTTGCAAAGGTTTTGCACCAATCTGCCAATGTCGAGTTTATAAATAATTATTTCGACTATTATTATTGGCAAATAAGTTTTTCTGCTGACCGTACTTTTCACGAGACATTTGACAGATAGAGGTCATTGACGTTCCTATTCTCATTTGAATCGCGTTATATTAATATTATTAATTAACTTTTTCTGGAATAAAAACTAAAGAATAGTTAATTGAGAGAAATTTAAAAAATCTTTCATTAATATTTTTACATTATCAAACCTGTGTTAATAAATATTTATGGGTGAATTTGTTGTCAAAAAATTTTTTTGACATCAAATTCGTGATCAGCGATCTCAAAAACCCTTATAGAGATGTATTTTTCATAGCAAAGGCGTATTATACCAAGTACGCGCCGTAATTTACCGAAAGTTGAAAATTCGAGTTTTTTTCAAAAAATCGCCCCGCTCACCAGAATTGACCGAATTGAGTCCACTTGCCTGCATTCAAAAGAGGACGATTGCCGCTATCTATACTATACAGCACCCCTCGGGAAAATGAAAACAACCCTAAAAATTAGAGGGTTGAATCTTGAAAATGACGCTTTTTTCACGATTTTTTCGCATTTAAACCTAAAATTCACATGTTTTTACTTGACCAAAAAATCTGAAAAAATTCAGGGGACTTCCACACATACAAAACAAATTTTTAATTGCGTTTAAACCATTTAAAAATAAATTAAACTGGTTGAAAAAAATAAAAATCACAAAAAATCATATTTTTCGCTATTACTGTTATTTCGTTTGGGGTTGTAATATCGGTAAAAAGCTTATACTGCATGTTTTTCGACCCTCTTCAAGATTTTTGGAATGATTTTACCAGATTCGGCGGGGGCCGCCAGACCCCCCTTAACCCGCTACCCCCTTTGTTTAGCATAAAAAGGTTATTGTGAGCCAACCTTAAAAGATAGACATGTACTGTCCCGGACTTTTTTTTAGAACTTTTAAAGGGGAACAATTCTGTCATACATCATTTTAGCGAAACTTTAACCGGTTCCGCAGCGTATGCAGCGAAAGCTCTCAAGAGGAAAAAATAACCCCCGATTTTGAAACATTCTTGGTTGGTGCTCCGCTCGTATTGAGCTTAGCATAATGTTATATAGCCTAAAGCCTTCCTCGATAAATGGACTATCCAACACAAAAATATTTTTTCAATTCGAACCAGTAGTTCCTGAGATTAGCGCGTCAAACAAACAAACAAACAAACTCTTCAGCTTTATAATATTAGTATAGATTCGCGTATAGGTACTAGAATTTGTTTCGATAACTATGACTAATAGTAATACAAAAGGCACCAAAAACCGTGACCTCTCTGGTGACGTGAAACCTGACACGATTGTCAAAATCAATTTGAACAATTGTCACCTAACATTTAGTGGTACGGGGTACCCCACCTAGCGGAAATTACAATGTCAGCTAAGTGCTAACTCAAGGATGCCGACCTACAGAAATAACTAATGTATAAATATGTGTATAAATATAAAAAAAAACTAACTGGAATGTCATGTTTTTTGTAGTCACTAGCATTAGATTAGTCATTGTGATATACAGGGTGAATATTTCAAGTGGGTATGGTAGGCAAAATCCGAAACCATTAGCATTTAGCGAAATATACTGAAAGATGTTGCGAGCCCGATTTGGATAAAAACTAAAACTACATCATGAACTTTTTGGTAAATAAATTTCCCTAGTAAGGAATCGATTCGACTGATTATATGGTGGAAAATACATATTAGTACATCACAATTGATTTATCAATTTCGAAGTTCACAGTCTAATGATGCAGTTTTAATTTTTATCAAAATCGGGCTTGCAACTCCTTTTAGCATTTTTCGCTATTCCATAAAGTAGAATCGGATTTTATCTAGCATCCCCACTTGAAAATTCAACCTCTAGATATTTTATAGGCTCGTGGTTTTGTCTAATAACACGCACAAAAGACCTACGATTAGATTGGTTAAGATTAAGAGGAGCATATCTAATTCTTTCTAGGTTAAGATCAACACAATATTTGTTAATATAATTAAGGGGAGACTAGCCATCTTTACTCATAGTTATAGACTATTCTGCTCCATATGATAATACTAGCTGTTGCCCGCGGCTCCGCCCGTGTAAATACAGTATCCCACGGGAACACTGTACATTTTCAGGATAAAAGTATCCTATGTTTTAATCCACAGCTTATACTACTACCATACCAAATTTCATCGAAATCCCTTCAGTAGTTTGTGCGTAAAAGAGTAACAAACATCCATCCATCCATCCATCCATCCTCACAAACTTTCACGTTTATAATGTTAGTAGGAAATAGGATTAAAAAAAAAACATCTGCCTTATCAATTATAATTATGTACACTTTTTGTTAGTGCTCGTGTCAATAACTAGAACTAACTTACGAGATAGTGCTAAGTTGTCACTTGTCATTCAAACGTCGGGACTGATAAAATTAGAGACATGTCGTGTTTAGGGCGCGTTTAGATACTTGTACTAATATATATTCTGTGGCTTAGATGACACGCGCTCATAAGCGCTGATCGCGTAGAGCCGAATCAGAGTAGCAATTGAAAGGTTAACCAACAAACCAGTTACCACCCAATTATGATTTCTGTATCATTAAATACGATCTCTTTCGGTCGAAGTCTTTGTCGTGGAAAGGGGTGTGTGGACTTGTGGAGCGACGGCAACGCGATCGCGACTCGTTTTTTTTTGTGGTCGCGGCAGAAAAAAAATATACGCGTTGACTTGAGAACCTCCTCCGGTTTTTTCGTCGGTTAAAAAACAGCACTGTAAATAGAACTCTGCGCTATTACAAAAGAGCTGAAAATCGTGTAGAGCTGTCAAATGTCTAATTTGACAGCTCTACACTATTTTTTCCATTAATATTTCTATTTACAGTGCTGTTTTTTCCATCGCGACCATAAAAAAACTATCGTAGGTACGAGGGCTTAGCGAGTGCGTGTATTTGAAACTTTATAATATTACAAAAGATAAGTATTAGAATCTGTTGTGTTTCTAAAGAGGAAGCGATTCTGACGACGACGAAAAATTCGCGCTCGTGTGAACACGCTCTTAGTCTACTATCAATATAAACGTTTACTGTGGCATGCAATTTACGGCTGTGTTCAATAACCTATAGTTAACTGTTTACTTTTGATAGTAGAAATAATAAAGGTTGGCCTCGTTCTGTTCAACAATTCCGAGTTTCCAATCTACTAAAATATTAGGTTGGGGAAAAAGTTTCTTCGCATTTTATATAAAAATTCAAAAGGTTTTTTTATAAAGTTTATTTACAAGTGACTAAAGTATATAGGTGCCATTTTGTTTGATAACTTTTTGCCATCTTGTTGGTAGGTACATGATCCCATTGCTATAAAATTTTTGGGGCTTCTGATGAAAAAACTGCGACAAGTGGTTTTGGCAGTCCTCTTGTGATGTCAACCTGACACTGCCAAAGGAATTCTGCAGCGACCGAAACAGGTGGAAATCTGAAGGTTCAAGGTCAGGACTATACGGCGGATGCATTAACACCTCCCAGCCAAACTCCCGTAATTTTTTCTGAGTGGCTAAAGATGTGTGAGGTCTAGCGTTATCATGGTGAAAAACCACACCCCTTCTGTTGATTAATTCCGGCCGCTTTCTCTCAACTTCTTGCTTTAATCTCATCAGTTGTTCGCAGTACAGTTCAGAATTGATGATCCTGCCTGGCGGTAACAGCTCATAATGAATAATGCCCTTCCAATCCCACCACACACACAGCATCACCTTGTTGCGAGTTAACCCGGGTTTCGCCACAGTCTGTGAAGCCTGACCGGCCTTTGACCACGATCTTTTTCGCACGTTCTTGTCGTACGTGATCCACTTTTCATCACCAGTTATCAGCTTCTTCAAAAATGGTTCGGTTTCATTACGTCGTCATAAAGAATCACAAATGAGTACACGGTTCATTAGGTTTCTTTCAGTGAGCTCATGAGGCACCCAAATATCGAGCTTTTTTGTGTACCCAGCTTTTTTCAAATGCGCCAAAACCGTTTTGTGGTCAATCCCCAGTTCTTCAGCTACATCGTAACTACTAATATGCCGATCTTGCTCCACTTTTTCAAAAATGGCAACAGTTTTGTCCGTAACAGGGCGACCAGAGCGACGTGCATCTTTGATATCAAAATTTCCGGATTGAAAACGCTTAAACCAAATTTGCGCTACTCTCACAGATACTGCATTAGGTCCATAAACATCACAAATTTTTTTCGCGGCTTGTGTTGCATTTTTACCTTTTTTGTAATAAAATTTTAAAATGTATCGAAATTCTTCATAAGAATCACTCATTTTAACAATAAGAAAAACAAATGAAAATCTCAAATTTACCTAATTTGAATTTGGAATTGTCTTCTGTAAAATTAAAACTTTTTAATGATACCAAAATCAGCCAGATACAATTGGTATAGCCCAAGATATTTTATGACAAGTTCATACATACTATAATGCGAAAAGACTTTTTCCCCAACCTATTATTATGTACATAGTACGTGGGTAACACTGAAAATGTTTAGAACTGGCCAGTTAGAAACATTGCTAATATAAACTTTTTTGAATTTTAATTTTAGAACTCTTTGGTAACCTAATGTAGTAGGTACCACAAACTATATAGAATGCGTAGGTACCTATGTTGCATTCATTTGTCATTTGTTTACCTATACGAGCACAGACACTACAAGTAATTTATTAATTGTAGATATTTACTTATCTAATCATAATCTTACAAATCAGCTGTTATTGCAAAGCTTAAGAAGGTACTTTGGCGATAAAATGTAGAGCGCATCAAGTAGGTAATATTTTTAAATTTATTTTGCCAGCCATATGTTCATAAATTGTTAAAATATGAACCCTCATGATAAGCTGAACCAAAATTGATATTACGACGATTAATTTTTAATTTATTGAAAGAAAATTTGAAGTTGAATACGAGAATTGGCGTTCAGGGCCCCAATTCTCGTAACTCGAATTTCGATTCGATTCTCGCGCTGACTCATTCACACAGGCGTCAAATCATGCGTGCGCGAACAGGACAGACTGACAATCGAACCGATATTCGAAGCACGAGAATCGGGGCCCAGGTATTTATATAGGTATTTTATTTGTCATAAAAACTTCTACATGGGTTTAGAGACCAAAAGTTTTTATAGCTACAGCCTACAGGAAACTGTATGTAAGTCGTTAGATTCCAGAATAACTTCACAGGCTGTGCCTATCTGTTTCACTTGTCTATAGTACTCGTAATAGTAATATAATAATAATACGTATTTGTTTGTTTGCATTGAATAGTCTCCGAAACTACTGGACCGATTTTGATGGAATTTGGCACAGATAGAGTCCAGAGAGATCTATCTCTCTGGACTCTATCTGTGCCAAATTCCACATATTATATAGTAGTAGTAGAGTATAGAGAGACAGTAGAGAAGACCAAAAGGAAGGACGTAGGCTACTTTTTATAGTTAAGTCGCGGGCAACATCTAGTATTAATAAATATAAAACTTTGGAGATAAATACCTAATAGGCGCAGAAGGAGGCATCGGGGGGTTTTACACGGTAAACCTCGACGCACGATGCGCTGGGGGAGTCCGTCATACTATAATACGTACGAAGATACGTAACGTATTTCTCCTCGTCAAAAAAAGTGTATGAGTCTAGGTTGGTTACTAACTTCTTTATTTACCTAATCCTATGAAATAACATGTAAAAACCTAACCATATTTTTCATCTGTAAGATACGATATCTAAGCAATTAGTGAAAATTCTTTAGCGACGTTGAGAGTGAAATTTCAGGGTAGCGTCAAGACACGTCACAATTTTAGATATATAAAGCTGTATGTCCGAAGCTACTTTATATTTCTTGCATAACACCATAAGTTACTAAAATACGGTTCAATAAATGTATTGAGCCGTATTCTAGTAACTTATACATTGATGGCGCTAGGTGTATTAATTTAAATATTCTATTCTTTTTTGAAGTGATTGATGGCACGATGAGAGTGTTGTCGGATTTTAAATACATAACTAATTATTTAATTAATGAAGTCATGTTTTTAATAAATAATTTATTTAATGAATAGGATTGTCAATAGATTCGTAATAATAGCCCGGGCTATAATTATTTACGTAGTCGGCTAAAAGTTTTTTTATATATAAAAAATAATAATATATACCTAGTTTTTTTTATTCGGTCTTGAGTTTATCACGAGCAATGTGCATGTAAGATGAGCGTGAGCTAGAAATAGAACTACCTAAGTATAATAAAAATGTCAATTCCGTAATAGATTATATAATTATGTGTAAATTATTATTATTTATTGCAATCATTACGTATTATTATGGCTTATCACAGAACCATGTTTGTTGGTAGCGAGTTATTATGTGTGGCTAATTTTATAATGAACACGTTTTGCTCATTAAAGCTTACATTGTAAATTGTAATTCCTACATTTTCTACTGGCTACTACTCTCAGACCAATATAAATCTGAAAGTTTGTGACACTTTTACGCAAAAACTACTGAACGAATTTCGATGAAATTTGGTATGGTAGTAGTTTAGGCTATGGATTAAAACATAGGCTTTTTATCCTGAAGAAGTACAGTGTTCCCGAGGGATATCATATTTACGCGGGCGTATTTAGCTAGAACAAAGCTCCATGGCGATTCATAATATTATAGGTACAGACAGCGTTCACCGAAAAGTGAAAACATTGAAATTCACGTTTCTAATAATTTAGCGTTAGTAGTCGATAAAAGTTTATCCCGTCCGTCGCGTCGTCCTTACCATGGTCCTTACTAAACGACGCAACGTTACGAGGGTTGAAAATCTAGGGGTTGAACACGGAATAAACCCCGATAAGTGAATAGGTAATCGCAAGCTACCAATAGAAACCGACCCTGTGTCTATTTGGTACTTTTTGGGGTTTTGTGGGCGAATTGTGGATTTAAGATGAGCGCCCATTAGGGTTTTGCCAAAATATAAAAAAATGGCACGCAACGCAATATTATAAAGGTCATGCCTGGTCTAGACTGTCGAGTCGCTGTTGCAATTATTTTATTGTTGATTGAAATTGCAAGACAGATTGCAAAATTGCCGTTTTAAGTTTCTACAATTAATTGAATATGGCCGTAGGTTTAAATCTTGAAATGTTACATAATCTTTGATTTATGTTCTAACTCAAAAAAAAATATTTTTATTCCTTTCCTGTTTATTTATTTGCTGTACTTTTTCGGGATAAAAAGTAATCTTTGTTTTAATCCAATCTGTTCGGTAGTTTTTGTGTGAAAGAGTAACTAACATCCATCCATCCATTCTCACAAAGTTTCACATTTATAATATTAGTACTGTATTAAATATTTTATACACTTGCCTTGATTTATTATATTATAGTGTATTACGTGTGCCAAATTTCATCAAAATCGCTCCAGTAGTTTCGGAGCAAATTCAATGCAAACAAACATACAATCAAACATAATATCTTTCCTCTTTGTTTTATTAGTGGAATACTATGGAATATAGATTATACCTATGGAAGTATAGATTTATCAGGTGCTATGTTTTAGCTGTAATTGTTTTACCGACTACGATTAATTAAGTTGGAGTTTATTGATGTTGAGTGATATTGAAAGAAGAGTGAATGCAGGAAACAGGGGGAATGTAGCTTTGCACTCCTTTATGAACAGTCGGAAGGTGTCTATCAAGGCTCATTTGGCACCCCCTGGGTTGGTTCCGACACTCATGAACGGAAGTGAAAGTTGGGTATGAGCTATGGTAGAAGAAACATGAAAGCAGAATAAATGCAGTTGAGATGAGAGCGTTAAGAAGTATGATAGGAGTTAAACGGAGTGACAGGATAAGAAATAGTGATATAAGGAAACGTGGTCTGAAAGAAGACGTAGTGACAAAAATTGAGAAAGGTATGCTGAGATGGTTTGGCCATGTCGAGAGAATGAATGAAGAACGATTGACGAAAACAGTGTATAAGGCGAGTGTGAATGGGAGTGTTGGAAGGGGTAGACCTAGGCGGACGTTTCGAGACCAAATCAGGGATGTCTTGAAAAAAGGCCAGGTCAAGAGTACCTACCCTAAACCGAAGAGCATGTATGAAGAGAATAATGAAAGTTGACGAAGCGAAACAAGTATGTAGGGATCGTAGGAAGTGGAAAGAAGTGGTCTCTGCCTACTCCTACGGGAAAGAGCATGATTATATGTATGTTTATTGAGAAATTAATAATGACACGTAAGTTTTTTTTCAATACCATAAAAAAAAAAATACAGTTCATTGAAATTTCAAATTATTGTAAAAAAACTAGTCGACAAAGCATTATTAAGAAGTCCTTAGGTTTTCATTAGGTGTCCCCTGGGCTGTGCTTATCACATTCGGTAGTACGTTCATACGTATTTAAATATTTGATCTGGCGAGGTTCGTTTAATCTGGCTGTTATCTGAAATGTCTCGTACAATCAGCTCTACAAATAAGCCATTGTTTAATTAATTATTTTATACATGAAACATGCACTAGTTTTAAAAAATCCCAAGAATAAATAAATTCCACACACCGATTTCGGTGACGATGGCCGGTTTCATTGAAACCAGTATTAAGAAAATTACGACAACTATGTTATTTTAATCGTTTATTTTAACTCATTTAGGTATACACTCTTAGATCTAATTTTAACTAAATATTTAAATTGAAACTTCCTTTTTAAAATTAGAATTAATAATGACGCGCGCCGGTCCGTCTCAATACTTTTATATCATCCGTCGCGCGGTAGGAATGGCAACTAGTTTCTGTTTTCAACTTGACGCCGCTAGATGGCGTCTCGAGTTGCTAACACGGCCATGCTGCATCGTGCATGCCCTCAGGCACGACACTCCCACCTAAAACATAGTAAATATATCATATTAGCATCACCATTGGTATTTCATTTATTATTACTCCTAAACTGCTTCGGTCATCACGACTAGATATTAGATCCGTGCTAGTTTCACTCGCACACATATTATCGTGCCTTTAGTCTTAAGTTCCAATAATGTGTGCAGAAAACCAACACTAAGTTTTTCTTTCTTTTTATTCTCATCTCTGACCTCGGTTCATCTTTAGGCTTAGATAAACCAACTAACTTTTAGCACCGTACCTTTAGTCTTAGGCAACGTCTAGTAGTTAGGTTAATCATAAGGCCAACGAGAAAACAAAAAGAAAGTTTCAACATAATGCCGATTTTAAGTTGTAATGTTTAATGAATTTTGATAATAGATTATTTGACTTGTAATAATTTACCAGTGATTTTATTCTTAGACTTTGCCTGTCTCTAGATATCTATATAGTGTAATATCAATAATTGCTATTCAAACTTGTAATATAAATATGAGAGTAAGTAAATATTAAAAAGGTCAAGTTTAATTAATTGTTAAAACATACCCCATCATGAAGACCAGATTTTACCTTGCTAACACGGACCATCGACCAAATCGTGGATTTTGATCCATGGTTTCATATTTTCGGCCGCTGCGATCCCAGTGTATGGTTTAGAGCTCCTTTCACTGCCTCTCAGGTCTGATATTTGATACCTGTCGTTCCCTAAAACCTTTTTTACCTGAAACGGCCCCTTGAATGATGGCATTAGTTTTTTACTTTTTCCATCGTTCGACTGACTTCCTATTTTGACTAATACTAAATCACCTTCTTGATACTGCTTAGCTTTAATTCGTGTACGATCAAATCTCCTCTTTTGATCCTCTGCACTGACTTTTATGTTCTCCTCTATCTTTTTGCGTAATTCTGTAACGTCTGTTTGATCCGTATCGCTTTCAACAACCAACCCATCACTATCTGTTCTTAACCTATACCCCAACAAAGCTTCACATGGAACTGCCTTAATGGTTTTGTGGTAAGTACTATTAAGAGCTTGCTGTAAGTGTTTTATACATTGGTCCCATCTATCCTCTTCTAAATTTGCACCCATAGTTTTCATTGCGTCCAATATTGTACGATTAAAACGTTCTACCTGGCCGTTTGAACGTGGCATACCGGTGGCGATAAAATGTAATCTAATGTTTCTGTCCTTGCAATACTCTTTAAAACTGAGAGATGTAAAAGCAGACCCAGCATCAGATATTATGCGACGCGGATTCCCGAAAACCTTCGTTATATTTTCCATTTCTCGAATGACATTTGTACTATCATTGTTCCGCACTGCACAAACAAACACAAATTTCGTAAACGCATCAACTACTACAAACAAGTACTTATTATCATTTTTAGTTGTGACAAAAGGGCCCAAATGATCCACATGTACTGTGTGGAACGGTTGTGCATGTTTAGGCAGTGGGTACAACTCTCCTTCTTTAGCTCCACCTTTACATTTATAGTAAACACAGGTAAGGCAATTTTTAATGTATTTCTTTATTACTCGCCGCATTTTCGGAAACCAATAACGATGTGCAATTCTTTCTAAGGTTTTATCTAGAGCAAAATGACCCAAATCGTCATGATTTCCCCTTATAACTTGCCAAATGCACTGTTTCGGTACGACCCAGCGACGGCCCATATTCGTTCGTTTATATACTTTATTTCCTAGTAACTCATACTCATTAAATATATTTTTAAATTCATCTCTTTGACCAGATTCTAAGGCCGTTCTAATCTTTACTAAATCGGGGTCCTGAAGCTGAACCGATAGTAACCAGTCAGCTTCTGTTATTGATAGAACAAGTTCGGCTTCTGTTTGCTCCCCGCTAGGAACTGGGTTGCGACTAAGTGCATCCACATGTTGCATACGCGTACCTTCCCTATGTATGATGTCAAATATAAACTCCTGGGTCGAAAGTACCCAGCGTGCAATCCGAGGGATTATCTCCTTCTTGGTTAGCGCAAATCTAACGGCACTACAATCAGTTACTATTGTGAATTTGCTACCTAATAAATAAAGCCTAAACTTTTGTAGAGACGTGACAATGGCCAGAAGTTCGAGTTCAAACGAATGGTATCTCTTCTCATCTTTAGTGGTTTGCCGACTGTAAAAATGTATTGGTTTTTCACCCTCATCAGTCACTTGCATCAAAATTCCTGCTAGCCCGTCCCTACTCGCGTCCGTGTGCAGAATACATTCTCTATTAGGATCAAAAATAGTTAAAACATTTTCCGAAGTCAAAGTATTTTTAAGCGTTTGAAATGTCTGTTCGTGTTTAGATTCCCATGACCATGTAATATCTTTCTTTAGCAAATGAGTTAGCGGACTCGTCAAAACTGCACAATTCTTAATGAACTTACGAAAATAGCTTATTAGACCCAAAAATTGGCGAAGCTGGTGAATATTAGTAGGGGTAGGGAAGTCTTTTACTGCTTTTACCTTAACTTCGCTAGGCATTATACTATCCTGCTTAACCCTATACCCCAAAAACTCAATTTCGTTTTTTAGAAAATGACACTTCTTTAAGTTTAGTGTCAGTCCGTTTTCTTTAAATATATTAAGGACTTGCTTTAAAAGTTGCAAATTCTCTTCTACGTTTTTTACTTACTAAAAGTACGTCATCTAAATAAATAATTACGTTATTAAATCGTAGATTACCCAGAACTTTGTGCATCATTTGCTGAAAACATGACGGTGCATTCGCTAATCCAAAAGGCATACGAAGAAATTCATAATGTCCGTCCTCAGTTATGAAAGCAGTCTTTGAAATAGAATCGTCTTCCTCACTCATTTTTAACTGGTAGTACCCGCTTTTGAGGTCTAAATTAGAGAATACCCTACAGCCCTGAAGTCTATCAATGAGATCTTCTATACGGGGCATGGGATACTTATCCTTTACCGTTACTTTATTGAGAGCCCTGTAATCTATACAAAGGCGCTTTTCCCCATTTTTCTTATTTACCAAGAGAGCGGGGCTAGAATAGGGTGAATTACTTTCGCGAATTATTCCACTATCTAATAGTTCATCTACCATTTCACGTATTTTCTCTCTATCCGCTGGAGAAGCTCTGTACGGTCTGCACTGAATAGGTTTGCAATCACTCAATTTAATTGACATCTCATATGTATTAATTTTTCCCAACTCTTTTACATTTGATGCAATACATTCCCGATATTCGTTAAACAAAGTCAACAACTCACTGTGATTCGAATCAGCATCAAATTCCAAACCTAACTCTGCGACAACCGTACAAAGCTCGTAATTATTAGCGTACTCAAATCTTAAAACATTGCCTACACGTGAATACATGATATCCGGACGTTCTGTAACATTTCGGCCAATTAATATATCACACCCTGATAATTCGTTTAAAACATACATCTCCACATTTTGCAGACATACTATATCTAACTTAATATTTACTCGAATCATTTTGTATACAGTCTTCCTATTGTCATTAGAAAAGCCTTGTAATGTTATGGGACTCAGGAGAGGGACGATGGGTAGCGAATATTTCACGACTAAGTCTTCTTTTATAATAGAACAACTACTTCCGGTGTCAATAAATGCATCATGAGTAAACTTATTTATACATATAGTTTTACAGAACCTATTTTTAGAATTAAGAGATGTTATTAATTTTGTTTCTTGTTTTTCATTTTTATTCACTTTAGGATTAGTAGATAAATTATTTGAGTTCTTTTTAAAACATATTGATTCAGAGTGCCCCCTTTTACCACAAAATTCGCACTTAATAGTGCATTGAAATCTTTTATGATTACCCCCGCAATTAAAACATTCAAGAGGTTTACGTAGTTGATTCGAGCTCGCGCCCAGATTAGAGGTAGAAGGTAGCGAGACAGAGTTATTTGAAAGAGTAACTGTCTGAGACGACGATTGATTCGACAAAGACTGTTTAATAGTGTCGCGATTTGTATTGTGCTGCGAAATAAGCGATTTTGTACTTTTTGATCGATAAGTGCGACTGTGTAAAAATCCTGCTAAACTATCGCACGAATGAAAATTACTTGCTTCCACTGACGCGCTAATATTACTATCGCCTATGTTTCCGATTATAATCGAAATAATATCATATTCCGAAAAATTAAGCCGTAAGTTGTCTATTTTTGCCTTCTGCTCAAAGAAAAATGCATATAAAGATTCATTATCAGCTGGTTTTCGTTCTATAATTTCTTTAAGAAGTTCAAACATATTCCGCTTTACTTGAAAAGTTAACTTAATTTTCTCTTTCCAATCTACCCACAACCAAGTAGTCCAATTATGATTATTACGTAATAGTGAATCGTACCAAATTTTTGACGAGCCTTTTAACTTATTTAGAGCTTGATATCGGATCATACTATCGGTCCAAGAAAATGTATTTGCGTAAGATTCTATAACATTTAACCAGGCGGTTACGTCATCAACTCATCACACAAAGGGTTGAATTCTGGTATCATATTATGCAGAGTAATGGAACTTGTACTCACAGCTTCGGTTTCAGTTCGCTGTTGTACCTTTTTTGACTTTTTGTTCCTTTTCCGAGGCGGAGGCGAGGGCGTGCGCGCCTGACTTGAGCTGCTTACATAAGAACTTGAGCTGGAGCTCGGTCTATGACGCACTCGTTTCTTTCTACCCATTATCGGTGGGCGATTTTACGGCACAGCACTTCACTTCTGATATTAAGAAAATTACGACAACTATGTTATTTTAATCGTTTATTTTAACTCATTTAGGTATACACTCTTAGATCTAATTTTAACTAAATATTTAAATTGAAACTTCCTTTTTAAAATTAGAATTAATAATGACGCGCGCCGGTCCGTCTCAATACTTTTATATCATCCGTCGCGCGGTAGGAATGGCAACTAGTTTCTGTTTTCAACTTGACGCCGCTAGATGGCATCTCGAGTTGCTAACACCAGGCCAAGTTACGCAGGAGTAATTTTATAGTGCCCAAGTATGTGCACAGTAGGTATACAAGAGCGCAATCTCTTCCTTTACTCTCATAATCGAGTGGGACGGATGACCGACACGACTGACGAGAGATCGCGCAGGTCCGACTTTTTACATGCCCATCCGACGCATGGATCATCTTTCTTGTCAGACAATCAGGCGATGAGCCTGCATTGTCCTAACCGAACTTGGAAACAAAATTTTTTTTGTTCCAATGCGGGAATCGAACCCACGACCTCCGAGTCGGAGAGCCAATGCTCGAACCACTAGACCACGGAGGTTGAGGAAAATAACCTTACCTACACGGGTACTAAATAGGTAGTATAACCTGTAGTCCTTAGTTTTTCAGTTTGTCCTTTAGACCAACAATGTCGTCATTATGTTAGTTACTTAACTTTAATATAACTTAAGTTTTGTAACAACATCTTCACCAAAGCATTATTCATGTATTGTAATATGGACTGTTAATTTGCAAAAACCTCAATTATTAATTCCCAAATCCCAATATAGACAAAATATGATTAAAGTGTATTTTTTTGTGAGTATGTTTGATCACGTTGTGCCGCTTAAATATACAAACAAATGTGCACGTGAAGTGTGATGTTTGTTTTATTATGAAGTTTGAATTTTAATTTGTCTTTTCTAGTTCCCAAAACAAAGACATTTTTGATCTACCTAATTATCGTTTTTGACGTCATCTCATTAGTGTTTGAACCCAGGGCTTATCTTGACAGAATTAGGTATACTACACACGTAATTACAAGGGTTTCGAGGTCACGAACTAGTTCATAATGACAGAAGCTAGGAGGGCGGACATACAGAGTGAAACTATAAGGGTTCCTTGAGTATTACTGAGCCCTAAAAAGTTTAGTCCAAGAAAATAGGCTCTGAAATACGAATATTGAGTTACAACTTGAATTTTTGATATAAGTTACTTTGGAGAATTTAAAAACGAACTGTGAAAGTTTTTTTTTTTTAATTTACCCCCGAGAAGAGATGAAAAAAATTAAAAAAGTAGTTTTTTTTGGGGAAACGGCAAGTGCTACAAAAAAAAATCTTCAAATAAAATTTGTAGAGCGTAAAATTTACATAAAAATGTTCTCATAACCTTTTTTCCTATGAATTACTAGTACCTACTCCTCATCCAAGCTATAAATGCCTAGAAAGTAAAATTACAATTAAAATTTAACAGATGTAACGAAACAGATGCAATTAAAACAAGGTTTTCTAGTTAGTTAATAATTTTTATTATACTAGAAAATTCTGGTCGTTTTCCCCACTGATGAGAATTAAGATAATCGTAGACGATGGCTGAATAGATGCACGCGTGAGATGGCCAAGGATCCAACGTAATAAACATAAAATAGGATTATTATTCTTCAGATTATCTTAATAATAACCTACTTATACAGATAAATAAAATTGAAGTGTATGTTTGTAATTTACACTAAATGCATATTTTTGATATAATAATATTTTTTCCGGTATTTAACCTACACCGAAAAATATATTTTTTTGTCTGTCTGTCTGTCTGTTTGTTCCGGCTAATCGGTGAAACGGCTGGACCGAATTTATGTTATACACTCATTACACCATTTAGGATTTTTTGATCACAACAATCCAGTAAGTTAGGGACTTAACTATCTGTCGTCCTAATCTACTAATTCGGTATCGAACTGTCCGACAGATATCATAATCTACTGAAGGTCATACTGACATTTGCAACATAGTTGGAAATTTAAAGACCACAACAATCAATGGTGATCGGTGCCATTGATCAAATGACAGCAAAATTACAGTAATAGAGGCATTGTTGATGTGTTCGTCGGTTAGATAGGCGTTTTATAGTGTCTGCTTTGTGCTTTAGTATCCGGTTGGCGGATAAAAGTAATTTCGCGGGGACAATTACCTGAAATGGAAGTTGACATGTAATGCATATTTTTGTAATTTTTGTGTGGCAGAGTGACAAAAATTTTTTGTTTGTTGTATGAAAGGCTGGTAAAATTGTGACTCCTCTAATGTTGCGTATTCTATACGTAGCTGTTTTTTTTGCTTGTATATTAGTTTCGGGACAAAACTCAATACTCTCGCGATTTTTTGTGTAGCAATCTCTACTTGTCGTTTTATGCAAAATGGCAATTAAACATTGCTATAACACAAGCTATAAATACAAGATAGCTATTTTAATTTACCATGTTCCAGATAATTTTTCTATTCTAATCCTATGACTATAGACTGTATAATTAATACCCCAATTTCGTTATAAATTGTATTGACTATGTAAATTACCTTATACCTCTATCACTAAATAAAGCCCGAGGTTTATTCTGAGCCAGGATCAAAGGCACTCTATTCCGATACTTAAACGCCAATCATTCGCAGAAATTAATCTGGCACTGACGAGGATATTAAAAACCATCGTACCTAATTACTTTTGGAAACTATGGGTTTTCCACACGTACCTACCATAGTACATCAAACAACACTGGGTGGATCTATACTTAATATTGATACTACTATATAAAAATGAATATTACAGAAGGGCCTCGCTAATACGACGAGGGAAAAAACAAGACCTCTTCCGAATTATCGAATCGTCCGGATTATAGTATATAATATTTTATCAACGTTACTACTTAGCAATAAGGTTGAAAAGTAATACACCTAATCTTAGAATGTTTACGCGGCGGCGGTGCCATTAATTTTCAGCAAACGCGCTAGTAATTAACACTGCAAGATGATAAATAAAATACTGTCGAGTAAGAATATTGATTATTTACATATTGTGACCTGCATCTACCCCTTACGCCCGCAAACGTCCCGTGCGATCCTCTCTTCTGTCGGACTACAGCGTGCACCGAAAAAACGCGCGGGTCCGGGTTAGCGAGGCTCTACTGTACTTGTAGTAGTGGTACGTGTGGAAAGACCCTAAACAACTGACTTGAAATTGGATATCCGAAACTATTTAATTGTAATTGAAATTGTAATTGACGAATATAAGTGTATATTCTAAATATGTTTAGTTTCATGTTACAACTTCTGTTTTACTTACTTTTTAAATAGGGCAACATGGTCTAGGGGTAAAAATTGGCAGAGAAAAACTATGATCCTTTTACCCGGAAAGAAAAATAAATTATTCCCAACTAACCGTAAAATTTTATGTAAGTTTAACACCATTACACCATTGCCAAATCGTCAGAAAAAATTACATTCAAATACATTTCCCGAAAAGAAGATAAAGAAGGCCGCAAACACTGTTTCTAACTGAGTAATGACAGAAATCTAGTTAATGCTTTACTGGCTAGTTGGCTACTGAATAAACTACGAGTTTCTGATGTCACAAACTAAATTTTACGTTAGTTTAAGAAGGCATTTCCTGAATTTCGTTTGAAACAGTTTTCAGAAAATCCATTCAGTGCTGCAATATACTTCCAATGTCCAAATCCGCTTTGGAGCTAAATCTGATAATCCGAATTTCCTATCTCAGCATAATATAACGCATTTGCTTACTATATACCTATCTTATACTGTCAGTATGCAGAAATCAATAATCCCACCAAAAACATTTTCATGTGCAAATGATACCATATGAAAGGCATTGTCAATAAATAATAAAAAAAATAAAAAAACCCGACTGCAAAAAAGACATATACCTAAGCAACGCACTAAAAAGACCGAAACAAGTTTGAGAAAACGGACTACACTATGAGCTGAAACCCTAAGTGAAATAATTGACGTTATGTTTGGTAGCAGGCGGGACCTATTCGCAAATTATAAATCGTACAAAAATATATGGGCCCCGCCTGCTAACAAACATAACGTCAATTATTTCACTTAGGGTTTCAGCTCATAGTGTAGTCAGTTTTCTCAAACTTGTTTCGGTCTTTTTAGTGCGTTGCTTAGGTATATGTCTTTTTTGCAGTCGGGTTTTTTTATTTTTTTATTATTATTATTATTTATCGTTATATTTAATATAAAACTGCAAGTTATATACATATTTAGAATCAGTGTTTAAAATCCTTCATTTTGATACCCCACTCGATATACTTGGTAGATTTTTTTTTACCTCACAACATGGCGTCAAACATCCGCCATTTTTTTTTTAATGTCACCTATCTAAGAACACTTGGGCTATTAAGACGAATCTAACGATACCTCAAATGTGAAAATCCGTTTAGCGGTTCTGAAAATACAAGGTAATAAAGAATATTACATACATACAAGATACGCGCTAAACACATAACCCTCCCGGCAGTCGGGTAAAAAGGTACCAGACCTCGTGATCAAGCTTCTGAGTTTTGACTTCTGTCTGTCCATCCGTCCGTCAGTCACCAGGCTGTACATCATAAAACGTGATAGCTAGAGAGTGGAAATGTGTATTTCTGTTGACGCTAGTACAACAAATACTAAAAACAGAATAAAATAAATATTTAAGTGAGGCTTCAAATTTCCATACAAATTGATTGTATCTTAGTTATTTCCAACTGGCTTGATCTCTTGATCATATTACTTTCTAATTCCTTGTCTACGTTATCGAAATTCTGGACGTTCTCTGTAATTATCCTAATCACGGCGTGCTTCCTGATCCGACGTTTTGTTGATCTCAGATCAGTGATAAAATGCTAGTAGAGACACGTTTGGATCCCAGGAGTGTAACAGGGCATTGTTTATTCAATTGTCGTTCTGTAACGGATATACGTCTGAAGGACACATCGTCACTATCAGCGTCAGCGAATCGACTAATAATTGTTAACATCGGTTTTACACTCATACATTACATAGTAAGACCTGTACGACTAGTAAGACTAACGATACGATATCTATTATCGTCCTATAGCTTAATCGTGTCATCACGGTCGACATTGAACTTCTTTTTACCCGACTACGCGACGGCGAAGCGAAATTATTTACATATGACCGGAAAGTATCGGCAGTTTATTTTTTCATTCAAAGTTTATCTGGCGCAAAGTCCCAAAAGATCCACGTAGTGGTCACGAGATCAATCATTTTGTTTTTCAATAATGCGGAAATGTAACTAGTATGAAAAACTAGTTTTTACCCGCGAATTCGTCCGCGTGAAGTTCGGTTTCCATACAAAATTTTAACCCCTTTATCACCCTCTTAGGGGGCGAATTTTCAAAAATCCTTTATTAGCGGATGCCTACGTCATTACAACTATCTATGTGCCAAATTTCAGCAAAATACGTTTAGTAGTTTGGCTGTGCGTTGATAGATGAGTCAATCAATCAGGTTTCCTTTTATTTATTTAGATATTTGTTACTTTGAGAGTGAAATTGAGCTTTAAACTATTTCCAGTAACAAAAATTATTATTTCCTCTAAAGTTGGTTTACGTTCTGTTACGTTACGAGAACGTTATGTTTAAATTAAACTCAGTTTATATTGTCTCTTTTTATTTTGTTCAGAAACCAGATTAATTGAACTGTTACGTGCTGGGGTTCGAAAGATTTGGAGACAAAAGACCTGCTGACTCCTTTGAAGACTTTATTCACTAGCACTAATCATGTTTACACACTACTAAAATACTAGGTCTAAACACTAAACACTAAACACTAAGTCCAAACACTAAGCACTAACGGTGTCCTTAGTCGTAGCCAAGTCATAGGTTTCGCTCACTGGTATCACTCTTGATCGATCACTAGTAAGTAGTATTCACATCGATATCGCCTGTTTCGCCGTTCAAATCGAACTCCTGATAGTGTTTTCACTTATCGCCTGTTTCGCTTCGATGGAAGCTCAAACTGAACTCAACTCGTTCCCGTCCGTGTTGCGTATTTATACTAGCCGACACGAGTCCCAGACCACTCCAGAAGGTTCCCGAGTCGCGTGACCGAGTTGGATATATTCCGGAAGATTTGCACAGTAGCGCCATCTAGTACTGAGTAGGCTGTCCCCACGCTGTCCCTGTTCACACCAAGCAGTTTCATTGGTTGACGCTAGATGGCGGTTGTCTTTTTGTGTGTTCGTAACAGAACCAATTATTGGAGGTCCGCTTATCGATTTCATAGCTCTTGTATAGCACTAATGAATAGATAAACTAACGACAAATTCACGTCAGAAACCGGGCATCAAAGATAGGACAAAATAAAACAAAGTTATGAGCGTAGAAAGAAGGTAGAAAGTGGAAACCATGCGGAAATCTATCGATTAAAAGAAACTATGCGGTAATCCCATCCGACAAGTCGTCAAATGTAAAACATTATCTTAACATTATACGGTACATTATTTTAAGTGCATTGGCAATAAGTATTTGTTTTTTATAATTACCTTGACGAATTAATTTGAAGGCATTTGAAAGTGCAACTGCCTTGATACAACCGACAATCTTGATTGAATGTATTATTATTTTATATTTTGATGGCCGCAATGTAAAGTACTTTTATACACGAACATGGCACAAATGTAGAGCTGTGGTCACTGGTCACATGGTTGTTAAAAAACCGGCCAAGTGCGAGTTGGACTTGCGCACGAAGGGTTCCATACTTAAAAGGGCAAAAAAACATGTACTTACGTTTATTTAAGTATTGATTGTGGCAACATACATCTATGGATGGCAAGGGAAATACCATCATCATCATCAGCCTATCGCCATCCACTGCTGAACGTAGGCCTCCCCCAATGAGCGCCAACCATCCCGATCTTGCGCAGCCCTCATCCATCCGCTGCCAGCCACCTTCTTCAAATCGTCGGTCCATCGTGCCGCAGGACGTCCTACACTACGTTTGCCTAAGCGTCTATCTAAAATACTATCATCTGTAAAAAAATCAACTGGTAATAACTATCACAGTTAGGGAGATACAGCTTGGTGACTGACAGACGGACAGAGAGACAGCGAAGTCTCTCAGTAATAGGATCCCGTTTTTACCCGAAAAACGCACCAACATATTTTTTGGATTACCTACCTACTTTAAATAGATTTCGATTTTAGTCGTCTAAATCATTATGTAAAACTAAATTCCATTGTTCATATTTAACGTACCGTTATACCGTCGACTAATAAGTCAATAGTCACACGATTAAAGACTATAAACTTCCTACTTCGCTGGCAACTGAGGTTATCGACGTCGTGAAGTGCACAACAAACATTATAATGCGTTTTATGGCTTAGTAGGGAATGGAAGAACCGGTCTGATTTTGAGAACCAGGAATTTCGGGACTGGGCAATTTCGGAACCGGGATTTCCCGGGATTTCCCGGGAAATTCGGGAATTTCGGGACTGGTGTTAAGGCATGAAATCCAAGTGTGATTACTGTCTAAATAGTAATTCAAAATATAAGAATAACATTTTATAGTACAATTACAAATTAAATAAGATTTTAATGGCAACTCGACACATCAGCCAACATGTCACCGCCATATTAATGACAATATTATTGGCGAAAGTAAAGAGCCGTAGGTCATTTTAGTTTTTTAGCATTTATTGGTGGTTTTTAAATATGTTACCTACTTCGAGTTATTTGATTTTTGCAAAACATCAAATAGTTGGGGAGCCCAGAATGCTATTAGTGTACATGCTCGAACGTCTAGGTAACCTATGAGAAGTGACACACTGACAAAAGCTGACACACTATAGGAATAGTGTGTCAGCTTTTAGCAGTCGTCGTCCTCCGTGGTTACAAAGTTGTAAAAAAGACCATGACATGAATATTCTGAACGCGTCAGATTATAATTAGTGTTGTTCATGCGCAAATAAGTCTATGATATGAAGTATATATTATTCTGACGATTTGCGTGAAAGGTAAGGAGAATGTCAGAAGTTCAAAGGGGGTTCAGTGAATCCTACAGATGCTCCAATTTGAAATTAAAATTTGAAATTAATATAATATGTAGCTATTTGATAAGGACAATAAAGAGTATTTTAAGGACAATAGGTAATATCCATTTAAACTACTCATCAACCCCAAAAGCAACCAATATGATGCATATTAGTAGGCATACAAATATATATGTATATATTTATTAAATAATAAAACAGACGCCACACAGACCTTGTAGGCCAAGTCCCAAGATGTTCTATTTAATCGTCAATACCATTGGCTCCAGTATTGGCTACTATGTCGGTCGATGTGTAGTGCTACCTATCTATCTATCTATATATCTATCATACTATAATATTAAATACGGCATATTATTATGGTTATTATTTCCTCGCACCGCTCACAGTAAACTTTTGTTGTACAGAATATATTATTATCTAATATGAACTACTCATTCTACCCTTTTATCGTGTAATATTTTTCATTTTTGTATTTAATTCGCTTTCGGAAATGATTAAAAATTATTTTTTGCTAATATTTACAATTACCGATGATAGTTTACTTAAATACTTGTAAATTTTAATAAAATTTGTTCGGTACCGAAAGTACCGAAATTCCCGGTTATCAATTTTTGATTCCCGGTTCTCAGAACGATTGAAAATTTCGGGAATTCACGGGAATTTCGGGACCGGGATTTCCCGGTTCCATACCCTATGGCTTAGTAACGCGACCAATGTTTAGAACGAATTAAAAAGCAATAGATAGTCTGTTGGTTCCTAAGGTGCTCCTTCACCGAGTGTAGGTTAGGCAAAGGCTGGTTCCCATTCATAGGGAAGCCCTAGCCTGTGTAATAGGTTTTGGATAAGGATTTGGATAAGGCCTGTGGGTCTTCAAAAGGTAAGTGGTAAGTGAAGCCGATAGCAATGGTGTTATAGGAACGCTTTACCCTACGACACGGTAGGTACATACATGTACTTAATTCAGATCGAATATAATCTTTGTGTAAACAAAAATATAAAATTGGACCAAATTATTGGCTGTGTTCGGCGGAAAAAAGCGCTAATAAAAAAATGTAAGCAAAACGTCGACCGCTAAGCTTTATATAAGCAAAATGACCGATATGTTAACGGTATTGAAAGATTGTTCATTGTTACTAAACATGTCTTGGCCGATAATCTAATTTTTTTATTTCAGCGCTAGTAAGCGCCAATAAGCGTTTTTTTCCGGAACACAGCAAATGTGTCATTGTATTTCTATATTGCACGACATAATATTATATAAGCAAAGATTAAACTTTTAACAGTAACATTTCAGAAATAGCAACATAGCATTCGATTGCACTACTACGAGCAGTACGAGCATACGGTTAATGCATGCGTGTCAATAAATTCCTATAAGCGTACGCTGCAATTTGTGCTTCTTTATCTAATATATTCTTTGTCTATACTAATATAATAAAAAGGAAAAGTTTCTTTGTTTGCATTGAATAGGCTCCGAAGCTACTGTACCGATTTTGATGAAATTTGGAACAGATGTAGAGTAGACCACGGGGAAGGACATAGAATATCTTTATCGCGTAAAAATTTACGGTATCTGTGAAATTATCTTTTGTGCGCACAAAGTCGCAGGCAACATCTAGTAGTGAATAAATTTAAAACATTCCAAACTCCCCACTCCCCCTGCATTGTTCTGCGGGTGTATCTCCTCAGGGAATAGACAAGATACCCCCCGCGCTAAGCCGACTGGATTAGGTATTATTATAAAACTTAACCCCAAATATTATGACACCATGCTCTCGGGAAGAAAGCACCACAAATTCATAATCCAATGCAGTATAATACGAAGACTACACAAGAAAGCAACCTGAAGCAACCCGAAAATACCTTTAATCCCACAACAAACGCGTACTTAATACTGATTAATACAAATAAGTAATGAACATTACCTTGTTGGAACCGTTACATGGATCCCAGTGGTACATTTATTTTGATGGGAGCTGGTGTCGACCTGATTTGGTGACCCAGTTGCAGGTGAAATGTCCCGTCACTAATCTAACAGTAATTGATAGATCTTATTTAGATAAAACCCTAACCCAGTCACCAGGTTCGCTCAATGTACGGTGGTTAATCGAAAAGTGTTGGCTACCTTCGTCCAAATACCATTTATAGCTTCCAAAAAAAAGCTTCGGCGAAAAAGAGGTGATGTTAGAAAACATTGACTGATGTCTTCGATACCAGCCTATCTTTAGGAAGTTGTATTGTGTAGATAGGTACCTAAATTTTACCAAATTTCAAATTATTAAACTCTTGAGTTTAATAATAATAGTTTCCCATACCGATTTCTGTGACGGTGGCCGGTTGCATTGAAACCTGGGGGGCAATTCTGCTAAATAAAACCTGCATTAACACAATTACAATCAAGTCTCGACACGTTTACACTCTCAAAAGGTGTTTTTATGAACGTTAAACCAACGTGAAACGCGCTCTGATTGGTCGAAACGTCATAAAATCCGTTCATTGTAATATGTCGCTACACTTTCAATCCAAACAAAGTAAAATTGACTCTTTAAATTGTCTACTTTAAATACGAGAATTGAGGTTCAGGCCTGCGACGCGGGAGCTATAAAATAATGCCCAAGTGTGTGCGCAGTACACAAGAGCAGTCTCTCGTCCTTAGCTCTCGTAACCCAGTGGGACGGATGACCGACACGACTGGAGATCAGGCGCAAGTCCGACCGTTTACATGCCTATTCGACGCATCACATGGATCATCTTTCTTGTCAGACAATCAGGTGATCAGCCTGCATTGTCCTAACCAAACTTGGAAACGACATTTTTTGTTGTTCCAACTCAGGAATCGAAACTACTACCTCCAAGTTGAATGCTAAGCTCTAAACCACTGGACCCGGAGGCTGTTGAGACTTAACCAATAGTTTACAGTTTACACAGCTTATTATATGGTCCATCAATATGCCGCAACATTTGAAGATGCGTGTGATGATGATGTACCTAACTTTTTAGTGCTATATTTCATTGCGTACCATAAGGGTAATATCATGGGGATAAAATGTGTTTTATTGGTGAATTTATAGTCACTTTAGATCACCAATGGCTTCCTGTTGTGTAGAGTTATGCTAGTCACTTTGTTGTAGAGATCAGTTACGTATATTTCTATCGCAATAGAAATAGTATTAATTATTATTAAATTTTTTTTTAGAAAAGTACATAGTAGATAAATAAAGTACGGTCTGCCGGTAAAAAAGTCATATTTTTCGGTTTAAATAAATATTGTTAAAATAATGCTATTATTATTCCAATTATTGGTAAGAAATTAGGAATCCTAATTAGAAAGTCGAAAGTTATCGTGGTTGGAAAAGTTATAGGTTCCTTGCCTAGATTAGGTTAATAGGGCTTATAGCCCTTAGAGATGCCTATTGTCAAACCCGGCCAAGGCTCCACTCCTGTGTTTATTAATTTCCGTATAGAGCCGCGCAAAACTATTAGAACTACGAACTATCAGTTATTCTGTGCTGGAATCTCAGAAAAAAGGTTCAGCGCAAATATTTTTTATTTAGTCATACAGCAATATAGGTAATTGGACCCTCTTCTGGCAGTAGGTAATAAATAACATACCTTTATAAATATGTTCCTGTGATGAATGGCAGACGCTTTGTCTGCGAACGGGTTTCATGTTCCACGAAAAATATGGCCATTTTTCAATTGGTCTTTTTAATAATTATTCACTGGATGGTTAGTTGGCTTGGTTCATGGTTATTTCTATACTAATATTATAAAGCTGAAGAGTTTGTTTGTTTGTTTGTTTGTTTGTTTGAACGCGCTAATCTCAGGAACTACTGGTACGAATTCAAAAATTATTTTTGTGTTGGATAGTCCACTTATCGAGGAAGGCTTTAGGCTATATAGCATCATGCTAAACTCAATACGAGCGGAGCACCAATCAAGAATGTTACAAAATCGGGGGTCTTTTTTTCCTTTTGAGAGCTTTCGCTACGTACGCTGCGGAAACGGTTAAAGTTTCGCTAAAATGATGTATGGCAGAATTGTTCCCCTTTAAAAGTTCTAAAAAAAAGTCCGCGACAGTATATGTCTATCTTTTAAGGTTGGCTCACTATAACCTTTTTATACTTACCAAATTTGTTCTAAAAGTAAGCATTATTTGTGAAGGTGTTTTCATAAAGATTATATTAATCCTTATCCAAGTAAATACGTTATTCATTACAAGCATTTATTCTAGAAGAAATTTGCCGTTTACATCATTTGATTTCAATGAGTATTTTAGAAGATATCGCAGTAATAAAATAATCATGCACGCTATAGTACGGCGCGCGGCGCGGGCGAGCAGTCGTGAGGTGGAAGCGCTTCTTCTACGTAAATGAAGTCGCGGGTAAATTTTAGCGATATCCCAAAGTAACTATTCCACGCGGACGAAGTCGCGGGGAAAAGCTAGTTTTTGTAATATTTTTATTAAGGAGCTTAAAGCATGTGGTAATATTAGGAACTTACTAGCTTTACAGATCAGACGTTTCACGTTGTTCTGTCTTAATCTATGAACTGAAATAAATAAATAACTACACATACAGTTTCTACATCAACTATATCTTCAACTTAAAATATTTTTAAATATACAATCGAGTATCCCGCGGAAATACTGTACTTTTCCGGGATAAAAATTAGCCTGTTTTAATCCAGAGCCTAAACTACTACTATGCCAAATTTCATAAAAATCCGTTCAGTAGTTTTTGCGTGGAAGAGTAACAAACATCCATCCATAAATCCATCCGTCCATCCTCACAAACTTACACATTTATAATACATATTATTATAGTAGGATAAGAATAAGAAAACCCGGATACCTAGGTAGATTTGATTTCTGACATTAGTAAATTTCTTTGTGTTTACAAAAACTATAATTTTTGGTACCTATAGGTATGTTTATACAATTTGCCCGCTGACAATAATATAAGTTTCGATAAAATCAATTACGGATATTTTGGGCATATGATCTATTTATTGATTATGTAAAGATATGGGCGAGTTTGCGTTTTGCGGAGAGTCACCCATACATGAGATGATTTTTTACTTTGAGTAGGTATGTCAATTATTTTTTTGCCTAAACGTCTTTACATAAGCAGTGGATCATGTGCCCGAAGTATCCATAATTGATTTTCGGAGACATTATATAATAAGTATTATGATTCGAACAAAATACGAAGCCCATTAAACCTCCAAAAATTATTTTTCCAAAAGCCTGAGTGAACCTGCACCTACATTTTTGAAAACTCTCACGATCTCCGTTGAAATATAAATCACGTTATCTACGCGACAAATGTTAGATAACGAAATATTGTAAAACATTAAGTATTCTAGGACCATTTCAATTATGTGTAACGGAGGATAAATCTTGTATAATTTTGTGCTATAAATCACAGACCCGAAATCCCATTTTTCACACACAATCGTTTCTTCATCGCTTCAGTTCAGAAACACACTTGCATGCTGTTAATGTTAACTATACTAGCAAAAAGTATGGTAATGGGGGGCCTGGAGATCTATATTACAGGCCTGGCTTAGTTTAGACTCCAGATCTCCCACAAGTTACAATTTTTGTGTAAACCGTTTATGTATTAAAATTTAGGTACCTAAACTGTAACTAAACAAATAACAAATATTATTGTGTTAAACTAACTGTAACAAATTATTGTGGAGATGAAATAAACATTTTATTTATTTATTTATTATTTACTTATGTATGTTTATTACTCTTTCACGCAAAAACTACTGAACTTAGTAGTAACTAGTATATAGTTACTAGTATCCTATCAAAAACATAAATGTGAAATGAGAGCCAAGTTCAATAATATGATATTGCCTTGGTTGTTGACTTCAACGACAAAAGAAGTGAGATCTCAATCGGTGCCAAGTTTAATGGTCAGTCATAAAAAAAAATTATAACTACATAAAATATCATTTCTTCTTATAACTTAGGATAATATATACAAATTATTATGTTCGATGGCTAGTTTCTGTCAGCAAGACACATTTTCGGCATAATAAAATGAGAACTGACAAGTAACAGGTTTAGAACTTGTGAAGGCTATATAGACCAGGGGGCCTACCACGACCTTTCCTAAAACTATCATGTTTCCAGAACACTTTGTTATAAGATTACAATAATATTACTTTAATTCGTACCATGAGCATATAATAATGTATTAAAACAATATTGTTTTATTCCTGCTTAGGGATGTGTAAGAACGAACATTATCAGATTGATTGTTTATGATTTGCTATGGGCGAAAACGAGATAGCCACTTTTTTCATACGCTTTGTCCTTCTCGCACGATTATTATGAATATTTGCGTTTCGTATTACGGGTTTGATATAAACAAATATAGACATTTCTCATTAGAGAATAAGGAACATTTAAAATGTTGTGTCTCAAACGCAAACACACACATTTAATTAAACATAATTTAGCACGAGAATGTTAAAAAATGTGTGATTATACAGTAAAACTTGATGTTTTAAAACGGATCGTACAATGTTAATTAAAGTGAAGTGTTGTTACTTGTATAGCGCGCTCTAACTCAAAAAGTTTACAAGTGGTGTGTGAAGTATTAGTTGATTATTTTTAAGAATTACATATGTACACATTCTCATAATAATGGCAAATAGAAAGTGAGTAAATACCTACAAACAATAATTTTAAAATGCTTGAAGTCTCTTTAATATTATATTTTAAACATCAAGGCAAAAGTCACAGACGCTAAAGGAATTTTTAAGTGGTTCAAGTGGTTTGTCTTCTGGTTTGCAGCGTTAGAACTCGAGTTTCTGGGCAACAACTATAGGGCACATTCTATGGGAAGTGGGAACATCTACATGATCATAGAAATATCGCTGTTGCCTTTATTAGATCTGTTTAGACTTTATTAGATTAAAATAATGTTATTTCCATTGCGAAAAAGCAACTTTTTTAAGATCGCTAGTTTGACGTAAAAGTAATATTGCTCATCTGTCAAACGGTGTTAAAGTGTACCTCATGGTACGCTTAGAACGAATGATATTGCGTTGACGTCACAAAACTTCTCGATGAAACAATCTTATAGTAATCTTACTTTAAAGAGGTCATGGTACGAAATTTCGAAGTAATATTAAAATAATACTGCTTTTAGACGTGATGGTAGGCCCCCAGTGCCGATAGGTTTTAAAACAAAATAAATTTATAGTAGGATGAAACCCATTGGAAAAGGAAGAGAATATAACAAAAATAAAAGGAAAAATAATTTACGGGCGATTTGACTTCGGGAAGTGAAGGGGGTGAGTTTTTAAGGGTAGAAAACGGTTTATCTCGATTTCTGGCAAAACTACAAATCCTATCAAAAAAAGTCGAATGGCAAAGTTGTAGAGAAAAAAAAGATCTACAACTTTTGTATTTACACTCTTTTCACATAACCTCAAAATTTATGTGAAAAATTCAAATAACCAAGTTTTTGGTTTTTTATTTTTATCTTGTACAAAAACAAAAAAAATTTTCACGAAATTTAGTGAAAACTTACCTTTTTATGTCCTAAATACACTGTTATTTTTTTGATTTAAAATATTTATTTTTTCACCTTATTTTGTCGTAATATCGAAAAATTAACCCTAATTTTCAATCGAAAATTCTCCCGTCAAAATATCAGCTTTTTTTTAAAAAGTTGGTGGGCTTCTTGTTTGTTGAAATCTATTATTTCTGATGATGTAAAAAAATACATACATTACCATAGTAAATGTTCTCAGAAAATGCAAAGAAAAGAATAGGTAGTAAGGCCTAGCCTCAATAAGACATCTATACATCTATCTATACAGATAAATAAAATTGAAGTGTCTGTTTGTATCTTCAAATTAGCAGCTTTTCACTTAATGCATATGAAAGTATATTCGATACTAACAATAAAATACCAATTTTTAAAATTTTTGTCTGTCCGTCTGTCTGTCTGTCTGTCTGTCTGTCTGTTTGTTCCGGCTAATCTCTGAAACGGCTGGACCGATTTTCGCGGGACTTTCACTGGCAGATAGCTGATGTTATAAGGTCTGACATAGGCTACTTTTATTTTAGGGTTCCGTATAAAAATAGGGTTCTGTTTCCGTTAGATGCGGGCAACTAAGTTTACGCAAACGAAGTTGCGGGCAGCAGCTAGTCTACAATATTTTGAGTAAGTTGTCGAATCTTCTTTAAATTATGCGCACACATGTCTATTTATTGCTATTTTAAGATGACTTGTATACTTGAGTGACCTACGGATAATTTTAACCCATCTAAAGGTATTTCATATACAAGAGGGAAAGGGGCTAGGCGATCTGAGCCTTACTACTTGCTCTTTTCTTTGCATTTTCTGAGAACATTTACTATGGTAATGTATACATTTTTTTACATTATCAGAAAGAATAGAATTCAATAAACAAGAAGCCCACCAATTTTTTAAAAAAAGCTGATATTTTGACGGGAGAATTTTCGATTGAAAATTAGGGTTAATTTTTCGATATTAAGATAAAATAAGGTGAAAAAATAAATATTTTAAATCACAAAAATTACAGTGTATTTAGGACATAAAAAGGTAAGTTTTCACAAAATTTCGTGAAATTTTTTTTTGTTTTTGTACAAGATAAAAATTAAAAACCAAAAACTTGGTTATTTGAATTTTTCACATAAATTTGAGGTTATGTGAAAAGAGTGTAAATACAAAAGTTGTAGATCTTGTTATTCTCTACAACTTTGCCATTTTACTTTTTTTCGTAGAACTTGTAGTTTTTCCGGAAATCGAGATAAACCGTTTTCTACCCTTAAAAACTCACCCCCCTCACTTCCCGACCTCAAATCGCCCGTAAATTATTTTTCCTTTTATTTTTGTTACATTCTCTTCCTTTTCCAATGGGTTTCATCCTACTATAAATTTATTTTGTTTTTGACCATTTTCAGAGGTAAAAGCACTAGTCTAATAATATAATTAGTATATGAAAACTAGCCATGTCAGACCTTAGGGTTCTATTTCAGCGCAGAGTTCTATTTTCAATAATCTGAAATTTTACCCAGCGCGGCGTTACTAGATGCCGAATCATAATTATTATAGTCCCAGCCTTAAATGTTTTTTTTTTCCAGTGGCCGAGAGCGCAAGGAGTACAGCGACCGGATCTCCTGGCGGTTCTGGAAGCGGCGGCGGCTGGTGGTGGCGCTGCTGGCGTTCTTCGGCTTCTTCAACGTGTACGCGCTGCGGGTTAACCTGTCGGTGGCCGTGGTCGCGATGACCGAGCCCGTCGAAACGGAACTCGAGAACGGAACTGTTGTTTATGTGAGTAGCTTTAGTGTTAACGCGAATACAGCTGGGACTAATCCGGAATGCGCAAGGCCGGGGAAAATTTGGGGTATTGAAAATATAACTCTGCGCTAATACAAAACGCACTAGTGTCGAGGCAAATGTCAATGTCATATTATAAGACAGATCGACACTCGGCTGACGGCTGGACACTACGATTTCGGCTCTGTTTCAAGGGCAGAGTTCTATTTTCTGTGCTCTTAATTTTCTTCTGAAATTCTGGCGACATAGCTCCAGCCTTACGTGAATTTTTGATGCCAAGCATCTAATCACTATTATGGATGGAATCTGTCGGTGACGTGGATATGTAACGTGTCACCACGCCAAAAATATTTAAATGTACTCATATTGTCGTTAAAGCCAATAAACCAAACGTCCCGAAAGTGGTTCATTTGGTTCGACAATCACTAAAATTTGGCTGCCATAGTCTTCAAATACACATAGGTAAAAATCTAATCTCTCTTCCTGCCTAAATTGTTTACTTACACAAAAAACTATAGCCGTCGAAAATAAGATTAGAACTAAGTCACATTCGCACTGGGATTAAGTTAATGGCCTTTAAGACTTAAGAGGTACGAGGGCGATAAATTCATATTAAACATCGGATAGTGTCGGCTTACCCTGGTCAAATGAACAATGAACTCTATTCCGCGTGCAATAAGTGTATTTTCCTTGACCTATATTCTTCGACCTACGAACTTCGATCTATCTCTTGACCCTTAAGTTGAGGAGATAGAGCTCAAAATTGTCGGACGTCTAGAGAAAATTTGCAATTTTATTCGCACGTCCGCGCGGTATGTACGAACCCGTAAAAATCTGATCCCACATCCCACAAAAGTAATTTCCACATGTTTTGTACTGTTTGCTTTCTAAATCCTTTTGTTGTTTTGTAAACGTATACATCAGATGGTTTTGGTCGACTATTGACTTAAAATATTTAAACAGTTTCAACTATGAACTCAAAAGTTTACGGGTTCACGGAATATTAACACTTTGAACTCAAAAGTTTACGGGTACTTTTTTCTACGTGGCTTTAAACGATACGAGATGTGGCGCTGCATTTTTAAGATAGCTATTCAAAATTGATCTTTATTAATTAATAATTACACGAGAAGATCATTGTAAGAGTTCGAATGTCAAGTTGCACCGCGCTGTGCAGTGTATGACTGACTAGCTGATGCCCGCGGCTCCACCCGCGTAAGTACAGTAACCCACGGGAAACTTAGGGGGCGTTCACAAATTACGTGACGTGTTTTTTAAAATTTTCTGTCCCTCCCTCCCCCCTGGTGAGATGTTGTGAGATTTTATTCAACCCCCTCCCCCATCCCCCAATATCACATGAGATTTTTCAAAATGTGGGTTTCTTACGTAAACGCATTGGATTGTTATTGTAAAAAGAAAAAAAAAATGCTTCGTGCTTTTATTTACGACTAGTTAAGACTAGTAATCAATATTGCTGAGAAGTTTAATTATAAGTGTAATAAAAATTTAACAATAGAATAGGTACTTAAATCGTAACTACTGTGATTAAAAAAAGAATATCTACTCTAATTCAGTCCATGGAGAATCATGCGCGGTCTCAAGAGAGACTATTGGAACCAACATGTCCATATGATTTTCAGTAAAATCATCTGCTCCTTCAATTTCGTTCTGATCTAGCCACTCTACCGTAAATTCAGATTATATTGAGCTATTTGGTATAAAACAAATATGGTGGTTTGACAGTCAGTAGATGTATAACGTCGAAGTATGAATGAAATTATTTTCTTTCGAACGAATTAGTAAATGATCTTAATCGTATTACGATAACGCTTAAGATTAAATCTTAAGCATGTACAATCTGGATGAAATGGACCAAAATAGTATTTTTTTTTTGTTCCAATCAAAAAAAAAATTGCGTGATATTTGCCGAGACCCCCCCTCTCTCCAACGTAAGATTAGATGAGATTTGACTCGACCCCCTCCCACCCTTAAACACCACACGTAATTTTTGAACGCCCCCTTATATGTCCCGCGATAAAAAGTAGCCTATGTCCTTCCCCATGGTCTACTGTATATCTGTGCCAAATTTTATGATAATCGGTTTAGTAGTTTTGGCATGAAAGACAGACAAATAGACAGACACACATACTTTCCCATTTTTTTTTATATCTATGGACGCTTCACACCACGTCAATCTGATCCCGTGGTAAGTTCTCGAAGAACTTGTGTTACGGGTACCAGACAACGGAAATATATTTAATACTTTTATACTTTACACATATTTAAGATTTTTATTATATTATACACATATTTAATATACGTCTATGACCCAGGAACACAGAAAAACTTTTTGTTCCTTCGGCGGGATTTGAACCCGCGACCCCCGGCTTGAGCACCAACACGCTCGACCAACTGAGCCACAGAGGTCGTCTATATAATATTAGTTTGAATGTGAGATGTCATATGAAACGTGTAGTGAACAAAAGTTCAATTTTGTATAGAGCTATCATCGAGTATCGTCGCGGTGGGAACTGACCCCAAGAGTTTTTTTTAAATTACCTTATGCCATAGAAACTTGCCTTTTAATAGCAAGAAGTAAAATCATTTTCGAAGCAAAAGTGGATATAATACGCTGTGAAGTTCAAAGCAGAAACTTACCTTTTAAATTGTAAGAGTCCTCGATCAACTTATAAAACTATCGAACCGTACCATAAAATGTTATTTAAAACTTGGAAACTCTATGGCTTACTGGTAGCGCATTATCTATACTAATATAATAAAAAGAAAAAGTTTGTTTGTTTGCATCGAATAGAGTCCGATACTACTGAACCGATTTTGATCACATTTGACACAGATGTAGAGTAGACCACGGGGAAGGACATAGGCTACTTTTAATCGCGGAAAAATGTACAGTTTCTGCGAAATTAACTTTTGCGCGCACGAAGTCGCGGGCAACATCTAATACCGTATAAGTGTATACCTATTACCTACATCTACTTTATAAAACTGAAGGCTGGTGTTTTAGGGCTTTTCTACTAGCTTTGCCGTTTTAGTCATAGATATATAATATTAAAAAGAGGTAGATATGATATAAACGCGTAAAAATGAAGACTCGAATTGGCCCGAGTCGGGCCAATTTTGGTTAGTGTGCTCCGCGAGTAATAGCGTGTTTTGTGTTACTATGCGACGTTGACACATTGACACGCGTCCCATGTCAATGTGTGTCGTGGCACAGAAATATTGTCAGTTTTGTAAGGATATAACGTATCTATGTAATAATTAATCAAAGGTTTTAGTAATTTTATCATTAATATGGATATTGTTACACAAAAAATTGTGAACTTACTTAAATAAGGTTCAATCAATACAATCAGCTGTGTGAGATTAATGACCTTAACAGCGCCATAAAGAGCGTGATGAAATTTTATTTAGTATAATATTTTTTCTAAAACTTTAATTAAAGCAGATTATATCCCCAAAAATATCCCTAATTGATTTTGAACAATTATATTGTTATTTGTTATAGATATGTAAGTATATTATGTATATGTCAACGTGAAATTGTAAAAACCGTTAGATTTATAATAGCTAATGAGATTGTAAAAATATGTCGAAATATTCATTACTACACATTTATAATCTAACGAAAAATAATATTATGTTAAATTATTATAGGCAGAATATTCACGTCTATCAACATTTTACAGTTTCACTAGTTATATTACAGTCTAACGGTTTTTACAATTTTACGGTGACATATAGATATTTGTTTCTGTAGATACCGGAGTTCGACTGGTCGTACCAGACGAAGGGGCTGGTGCTCAGCTCGTTCTTCTACGGCTACCTGGTCACTCAGCTGCCCGGCGGATGGCTCGCGGCTAAAATAGGAGGTAACAGGTTCGTTCCGTTTTATGCACACACTAACCAAGTAACAACACATCCACACAAAACGGTGTCACAGAAAACAGGCGTGACGTAAAGCTTGTGTTGTTAAACCGGCGACCTATGTTGTCTCTAGGCGTCGTATATGTCTATGGAAAAGAGATATATTTTGATTTTGGGCCAGCTTTATGTACACTACATAGGTAAATAGGAAAAAAATTCGGAATTTCATAAAAATACAAAAAAAAATTTGAAGAATGGTACATACGTACAAAAATGATCATTTGAAGAGTTTTTTATTGCTAGAACCCTATTTTTAGGGCGGCTATGACAGTTGTTTTGACTTGACCTTTGACGTAGTTGACAGTTTTAGGAAGAGACGTCTTCTTGAATGTCATACGTCTTTCTTCGTCAAAAGTCATGTCATTGTCAAAATGGCATTCTTCGGATAATTCTGATCTTACCCGCCATGTTTAATTTTACGGTGTTTTGCTCTCCTTGACGAAGTTATTTTAAATGTACATTGAAACGAAGTGAAATTAAATAAAATAAAGAATAGGAAACAGTTACTATATTATGTAGCTATATTTACATATACTATACATAGTGCTGGCCCACGCCTCATATATTTCTAGAACATCTCTTTTGTCATTACAATTATGCGATCCGTCTGCTTATTTGCTTGTCCAGATGTTATGATGTTAATAATAAGCCATTGGGACATGAAAACTAAACGGCAAACGCTATTATATCGTCTTAACAATAAAAACATCTTGCATGTATCGAATCGCGCGTGAATCGCTTCATCTGCATTCTGCATTAATTCATTCGATGATATTAAATAGTCTTTCTGGAATTCCAACGAAAGTAATCGCAGAATATTATTCTGAATAAATTATAGAATATCCATACTAATTTCGAATATTATGGTCACATCACACGTACACCAGTGGTTCAATATACTTTTCAGAAAGTTTTGAATAATAATCTTAAAAATTTAAATATAAATCTGATACCTATGTTACTGTAAGTGTACATTACAGGAAATAAAAACATAGAACTTCGGAAAAATTAGGAGACAGCTGGATTTTTGCATGAACTTTCCTTTTATGGGTCTAAAGTTCTAAACTATAAACTAATAAAAATTTACCCAGGGTCACAAAAAACTGTTGTTTGCGATTATCTCCTTAACAGTCACAGTCACAGTAAGAACATAGTTATCTTTGTAGCTTAAGAAATTTCCTGCAAAAAAATATATTATACAATATACTTTTTTGTCAAACGAACAGTTTTCGAGAACATTGAAATAAATGGAAGGTTCACTTTCCTCTAATTTTGTCGAAGTTCGGTATTCTTTTTTTGTGTTAATTCCATGTATAAAAATCTGATTACATTTTATGCATTTTAACAATTTAACTAGCTTAGAGCAAGTTAAAGTTATGATTGTTAAAGATAAAAGAACTGTTAACTAGCAGAAGTTTTATAAAGCTTTAAAAAGTCGTTTTAGCAAGAGTTAATAGTTACCAGTCAATACTGATTCCACCTGGCTGAACAATAGAAAATTTGCTTCTGTAATTTTGTGGCTCAGTGGTTAGCGCGTTGGCGCTCAAGCCGGAGATCGCGGGTTCGAATCCAGACAGGGAACAAAAAGTTTTCTGTGTTCCTGGGTCATGGATGTGTATTATATGATAAAAATCTTAAATATATTTCCGTTGTCTGGTACCCGTAACACAAATTCTTCGAGAACTTACTACGGGACCAGATTGACGTGGTGTACAAGCGTCCATAAATAAAAAAAAATTATATGCAAATATCAACTTTATTCATTATAGACCAGGGTCGAAGCCTTCAAAAATGGTAAAAAGTGAAAAAAAATAGTAGTAGGATGAAACCTATTAGAAAAGGAGGGGAATATGATAAAAATGAAAGGAAAAATAAATTACGGGCGATCTGAGTTCGGGAAGTGGGAGGGGGTGAGTTTTTAAGGGTAAAAAATGGTTTATCTTGATTTCCGGTAAAACTACAAGTCCTATGAAAAAAAGTTAAATGGCAAAGTTGTAGATAATATAAAGATCTACAACTTTTATATTAACAATTTTTTTACATAACCTCAAAATTTATGTGAAAAATTCAAATAACCAAGTTTTTGGTTTTTAATTTTTATCTTGTACAAAAACAAAAAAAAATTCACGAAATTTAGTGAAAACTTACCTTTTTATGTCCTAAATACACTGTAATTTTTGTGATTTAAAATATTTAGTTTTTCACCTTATTTTGTCTTAATATCGAAAAATTAACCCTAATTTTCAATCGAAAATTCTCCTGTCAAAATATCAGCTTTTTTAAAAAAATTGGTGAGCTTCTTGTTTGTTGAATTCTATTCTTTCTGATAATGTAAAAAAATGTATACATTACCATAGTAAATGTTCTCAGAAAATGCAAAGAAAAGAACAAGTAGTAAGGCTCAGGTCGCCTAGCCCCTTTCCCTCTTGTATATGAAATACCTTTTGATGGGTTAAAATTATCCGCAGGTCACTCAAGTATACAAGTCATCTTAAAATAGCAATAAATAGACATGTATGCGCATAATTTAAAGAAGATTCGACAACTTACTCAAAATATTGTAGATGTCTTATTGGGGCTAGGCCTTACTACCTATTCTTTTCTTTGCATTTTCTGAGAACATTTACTATGGTAATGTATGTTTTTTTTTACATTATCAGAAAGAATAGATTTCAACAAACAAGAAGCCCATCAATTTTTAAAAAAAAGCTGATATTTTGACAGGAGAATTTTCGATTGAAAATTAGGGTTAATTTTTCGATATTAAGACAAAATAAGGTGAAAAAATAAATATTTTAAATCACAAAAATTACAGTGTATTTAGGACATAAAAAGGTAAGTTTTCACTAAATTTCGTGATTTTTTTTTTGTTTTTGTACAAGATAAAAATTAAAAACCAAAAACTTGGTTATTTGAATTTTTCACATAAATTTTGAGGTTATGTGAAAAGAGTGTTAATATAAAAGTTGTAGATCTTTTTATTATCTACAACTTTGCCATTTAATTTTTTTTCATAGGACTTGTAGTTTTACCGGAAATCAAGATAAACCATTTTTTACCCTTAAAAACTCACCCCCTCCCACTTCCCGAACTCAGATCGCCCGTAATTTATTTTTCCTTTCATTTTTATCATATTCCCCTCCTTTTCTAATGGGTTTCATCCTACTACTATTTTTTTTGGTTTCAAAAATTATCGACCCTGGTCTATTACTGGATGGCCTAAATTCCTTTTGATGTGTTTCGCAAATTTTCTGGAGACTGTCCGATATGGCGAATGCGTTTATAATCTAATTGTTTTCAATAAGGAAGTCTGGTTTGTATCTGACCGAACCCTTCTCAACGTTATAAATTGGATAAATTGGACGGGCATGTTCGCTTTTAGACTAATTATTGTATAATACATAATACAACCTTTTAGTTAACCACTAACCTGCTTTGACGTTTCACGTTTTAACCCTAAAAGTGAGAGGATTATGTTTTAATTTATTGTATTTGCGTTTGAGAGGCTTGTGAGTTTCGATCTAAATCTTTTGAAGGATTACACGAAAATAAGTATGACTTGGACTAATTTTAACTGTGCCTAATTAAAGAGCTTCAGGGACCAGGGTGTAGGTATACTGTATATAAGGTTTAGTAAAATCAATAACGGATATTTTGGGCATAGGATCTGCTGCTTATGTAAAGACGTTTAAGCAGAAAAATAATTGTCATACTCGAAAAAAAATCTTTATATGGGCGAGTTTGCGTTTTGCGGAGAGTCACCCATACATGAGATGATTTTTTTAGCTTGAGTATGACAATTATTTTTCTGCCTAAACGTATTTATATAAGCAGTGAGTCACGTGCCTTAAGTATCCGTAATTGATTTTTGGAGAACTTATATAGTTATGAAACTTGAAAGTTTGAATAACAGCAAATTATGTATTTATTTTTAAAAGTAAGTGGTGGTGATTTTATCCAGGCTATAATAACTTATTTTTTGGGGTTCTGTGCCCAAAGGGTAAAACGGGACCCTATTACTAAAACTCCGCTGTCCATCCGTCTGTCTGTCCTGTCACCAGGCTGTATCTCGTGAATCTTGATAATTGAAATTTTCACAGATGATATGTATTTATGTTGCCGTTATAACAACAAGTACTAAAAAAAACGATTATAACTAAAAATTTATGGTTTTCGCAATTTTTCCTTTATCTGTGCTTTAAGACGTTGCTTCGTACCAAATTTCAAGATACTGAGATCACGGTAAATACCCTGTAGGTTTTAATTCCCTTGCGAGTGTCGAAAATTTGCGGAAGTTTGTGGCATAAACGGCAGCTGTATCTTTTGATTGCGTCGGCTTAGAAGTTTGATGTTTTCACAGTTCCAAGGGACAGTAGACTTAAGAATTCCACCTTGATACCTCCACGCGTTTCTGAAAAAAAGGACGGACGGAAGTGATCCTATAAGAGTTCCGTTTTTTCCTTTCGAGGTACGGAACCATAAAAACAGAATAAAATAAATATTAATGGGGGCTCCCATACAACAAACATGTTTTTTGCCGTTTATATCCGACTCGCACTTGGCTGGTTTTTTGATTCGATCACATTGATTTCCTCTGCGGTAGAGCATGCTCTAGAAAAGACTTCCAGCTTATTTATTAAAAAACCTCCATGTAATCTGATAATGTTTCCAGACTGTTCGCGATAGGAGTGGGGGGGACATCCCTTCTGACGCTGTTCACGCCGCCGCTCGCGCACACCAGCACCGGTCTACTGATCGCCGTCAGGGTCATTGAGGGACTGTTCGAGGTATTTATATTCGGACTTTTAATATCAGCCAAGTGTACTCGGACTCTACTAAGACTGTTGGTACTTCTGAAAGCCTACAGCTTGACTTTCAGGAGCACCAAACAGGGAACGCATGCGTTAAGCGACTTGATTTATACAATACTATCCCACGGAAACACTGTATTTTTTCGGGATAAAAAGTATCCTATGTTTTAATCCAGAGCTTAAACTACTACCATACCAATTTTCATTGAAATCTGTTCAGTTGTTTTTGCGTGAAAGAGTAATAAACATCCATCCATCCATCTTCAAAAACTTTCACATGTATAATACATAGGAGTAGGAATTAGGATACAAACCTGGCAAACTTGTTATTTGGACGAAAAACATGCCGAATACCAAATATATATTCTAATTTTGCAGGGTGTAACCTACCCGTGTATCCACGCAGTATGGTCTCGATGGGCGCCGAGCGACGAGCGGGCGCGGTTGGCGACGTTCGCGTTCAGCGGCAGCTACGTCGGCACCGTCGTGTCCATGCCCATCTGCTCCATGCTCACTCACTACACCGGCTGGCCAGGGATCTTCTACGTGTTCGGTGTGTATACTGTATACTGTAGTGTGTGGTGTGGTCCGAGCAACGAGCGGGCGCGGTTGGCGACGTTCGCGTTCACCGGCAGCTACGTCGGCACCGTCGTGTCCATGCCCATCTGCTCCATGCTCACTCACTACACCGGCTGGCCGGGGATCTTCTACGTGTTCGGTGTGTATACTGTATACTGTAGTGTGTGGTGTGGTCCGAGCGACGAGCGGGCGCGGTTGGCGACGTTCGCGTTCAGCGGCAGCTACGTCGGCACCGTCGTGTCCATGCCCATCTGCTCCATGCTCACTCACTACACCGGCTGGCCAGGGATCTTCTACGTGTTCGGTGTGTATACTGTATACTGTAGTGTGTGGTGTGGTCCGAGCGACGAGCGGCCGCGGTTGGCGACGTTCGCGTTCAGCGGCAGCTACGTCGGCACGCAGTGTCGAGTTGTCAGATTTGACTTGACACTCGTGTGTTCGATTTTCAACTCTACTGTATAAGCGCAGAGTTCTTTTATCAGAATTTTTCCCTAACTTACAGATTCCGGATAATATACTATGTAGTCCCAGTCTAATGTAGGCGTCGCGCGCGGCTAGGGTCAGTTTTTGTATAAGATAAAATTTCGTTATTTTAAATTTTTAGCAGTGTTTGAAGCATAAAGAACTAATTTCCTTATGTTGTATTATTGTGATAATCTTGGCATCATAATATGACGCTGCTATGTTTATTTATTTTATTAATAAAAATTAATCAGGCGTAAGTTATTTCGCGTTTTCCACTCACGTCACTTTATAATATTTTGTTATCAAAATTAAAATGTTATAGCAATAAACATAAGTATGTGTAGTAATTTAATAAAATAATGCATTACGTTTCCTTTATAAAATATCAAGAATTAATAAAGATACAAAGTAAAAGATAAGACTGATAGTAAATATTTCATGACGCCAGTCTAAACAAAGTCGTTTTAATAAAATTTGTCTTTAAAACAGACGTCTTTAAACAATCGCAGTTTTGTTTATCATATATATTTTTTAGAGGAGTGTTTGTTATTAGTTTGACGTATCTGTCTGTCTGTCTGACCGTGGCATCCTAGCTCCCAAACGGATGAACCGGTTTAAGTCTAGTTCTGTTTGTCTGAAATCTGACACTCTAAAGAGTGTTCTTAGTATTATACCGTATTTACTAACGATAATGATACTAGCTATTCCAAGCTTAAGGGATTACGGAAACCATTTAAAAAACGAAGTCCAAAAAGGTGACGTCACATTCGCTTCAGCTAATCCTGTGCTTGTGCATTATAATAATGTGGTCAAATAACGTAGTTTATTTTTGATATTTTATAAACATCATACATATATTTGTAGTAAAGAGATGGTGAAATTGGTTTTAAATAATGATCAGTGATAAACTATCGACTGTTTGATGTTATTTACATAATAAGATAATTGCCTATTGTACTTGCAAATACTGAACTTGCAAACAAAGAATATTTATTTATTTACATATGTATTGTTCAGGTATAGTTGGTCTCGTGTGGACGACGGTGTGGTGGCTCATCGTGAAGGAGTCCCCGGAGAAAGACCCGCATATTACAGCGGGCGAGCTGAGATACATACAGGTAACTACTTGGGTCTTTTCATCCTTATTGGAAGACTAGCTGTCCCGGCGAACTTCGTACCGCCTTAGAATTAAATTTGTTGACATACTGACAGCAGCGCCATCTACCGGGTCCAATTGCAAATCTAAACCACTCTCGAATCTACTTGAACACACACAAAAAAATTCATTAATATCTGTCCAATATTAATGATTTTCCCCGTTTTTGCAACATTTTTCACTGATGCTTCGCTCCTATTGGTCGCAGCATAATGTTATATAGTAAGCTATAAGGAAGGCTTTATGAAGCTTTCCTCGATAAATGGACTATCCAACACAAAAAAAAATTTCAATTCGAACCAGTAGATCCTGAGATTAGCGCGTTCAAACAAACAAACTCTTCAGCTTTATAATATTAGTATAGATTTATACAGTATTCTCCGAGCGAAGTACTCACTCTTGAAATAATACTGTAGTGCCTGGGACAATCGGTTTTTAAATGTCGTATGGTTGCCCAAGCTCATACGGCGTTCTCACAACTTAGTCAGCCTAGTCCAAAGGAATGATTGGTCAATACGTCTGGGGCCAACCATGTGCGGGTTTCCTCACGATATTTTCCTTGTGGACAATGCGGAAGTCATACGTAAGAAACTTTACTACGCACGCACACAAATATAAGATTCGATACTTAGTACGCGTTGATGTACAGTTATAACACGAAGTGTGTGCGTCGCGTCGTCGGTGTGACCGGCTGACCGCAGCGCCGCGCGTACTACGAAAGCGCATTGACCATTAATCACGCCTTTTTTTAGATATTTTCAAATGGGACTATTTTAAGGACTCACAAGCTTTATTAAATATTTTTTATTTTTATATAACACATTTTGTGTTCAGAAATACATAACAAAAATTGGATATCTACCTTTAACCCTTAACTGTAGTGGTGAAAAAAAATCACACTTATACAGTCGTGGGTCCACGGGACCCGCCTATTTTTGATTTAAAATAAAATAAAAATGCATTTCCGTTTTAAGTTTTTATTTTTATTAAACTTTACATTTAAACATTTACAATGTTAAACAAAATCAACATTACAAACTATTATTCTTATCTATAATGACACTTCTTTTAATCAGTCGTAATTTACTTATAAAATATCATATAAAATTTTAAAATGCAACAAAAAAATAACTGCAACTCGTTTCATGTACAAAAACTAATACTTGTTAAAAGAGTTAAAACAAAAACAAAAAAACTTCTTCCAAAAAATTTTTGACATCGTAAACTGATGATCAAGTTATAAGCATGAATTGCATACCGTTTTTCCGTAAAAACATCCGGTAGAACTGGTCTGTATATCCACTTCTTCATCTTGGTAAGTGTCTTCACTTACAGACAATTCAGAGTTTGAGTCATGATCACTCGTTATTTTCTGAGTGGGTGGTGAGAGCACTATTTCGAGATGTGGGTGAATTTCTACCGATTTCATCTTCATCACTGTCTGGTTCGTTTAACCAGTGCTCTATAATATCAACTCTATCTGCAGAAATATTTCTTTGGTTTGCCATCACAAATAAATAAAAAATAAATAAAATTAATAATGAACAAAAACTAAAAAAAAGTTACGCAACTATAGTGGTGGATCCGTGGGACCCACATGCACACCTATACTCACCTTTGTAGTAGCGAGCGAAGCACGTCCGTTCCTCTCAACGCGCTCTGGCGTACCGTCGGAAGGTACCTAAAAGCGGGAGGCGCTGAGGCACACGCTTTGTTTTTTACACGCGTTCAAAGATTAAACATGGGTCCACTGGACCCACGACTACAGTTAAGGGTTAAAAAAACATTATGTATATAGATTTAAACAGGACACTTGCCTGTATTCTTTTTATTACATAAATGAATAGTGCACTGTATAAATAAATAAAAAAACCGACTTTCAAAGTAAAAATACACAAAAAAGTATGAGATAAAACTTATTTTTTAAATAAGGGGCCATCCATAAATAACGTCACACGTTAAGGGGGAGGGAGGGGGTCGACGAAGTGTGACATTGTGTGACAAGGGGGTAGGAGGGTTCCTAAATATTGTGACGTCACATTTCAAAATCTATTATAATAACTCAGTGCTAAAATACGAACTATAAACTTACTTTACGAAAACCTCAAAAACATATATGACAGTTATAAACAATTTAAAGGAATGGGTTCAAAATCCATGGATTGAAGATTATTAAGTTTGTATCTTTAATTTAAAGATAATTCTATTAATATTATTTTTTGTTTTGTTAATTTCTTTAATTAATATAGTCAATCGTTTTTTTTTTTTTTGTTAATTTATTTAGTTAACATAGTCAATCATTTGTTTTGTGAATTGTTTCATTTGATGTTAATTTTATTAAAAATAATTTAAATGGAAATAAAACTGGTTTCGGAACCAATATTTTTATTCAATAATTTCTAAATGTAAATTTGCAAAATATGTGACGTCACACTAGGGAGGGTCTCACAAATGTGACCAACTGTGACAAGGAGGGGGGTAGGGGTAACAAATCGTGAAATTCGTGTGACGTTATTTCTGGATGGCCCCTAAGTCCCCTTTTAAATTTGGCTAAAATAAAAAAAAAATCAGTACCTACTCAATCTGAAAAAATTTTGAAGTCGCTACTTTATCGATGTTGTAGTAAACAAGAACAATATAAATAAATACAACTTTTTACAACGACTTGCCCACCAAATTCCAGGAGACGCGAGGCACGATGGCCGTGGAGGGCTCCAAAATCCGTCACCCGTGGTGCTCCATGCTGCGGTCGGGGCCGGTGTGGGCGATCGTCATGGCGCACTTCAGCGAGAACTGGGGCTTCTACACGCTGCTCACCTTCCTACCAACGTTCATGCAAGGTTTGTTGTTTTTACGAGTTGAGAAAGATCGTGGTGACGTCACTACGTACTGGCACGCAACGATGCGTACACGCAAGCGGCCGTGCGTACTTTTATTCATATTTGACGCAGATAGTGTCAAATTCCAATAAGTTAAACTCGAACGTGAATTTACCACGTTTTAGTGAGCTATTAGGAAATTTAGAGCACGTGCTTGAGCTTGAAATCTTGGTCGATACTTCTCCTATTGTACCCCAACACTAACGGAGACGGTAGTCGGAACCCTAATTTTTAATCAGTACCCTAAAATATAAGTACCCTATGTTAGACCATAATCAGTTATCTGCTAGTGAAAGTCCCGTGAAAATCGGTCTAGCCGTTTCAGAGGCTATCCGGAACAAACAGACAGACAGACAAACAACAATAAAATAAAAATTGGTATTTTATTGTAAGTACCGAATAGAAATTACAAACAGACTGTATAGATATTATTATCACTAACGCCCTCTATTTGAATTCCAGACGTCTTTCACTTCCAGACGTCGGCCACGGGCTGGCTGTCCGCCGTTCCGTACCTGGCCATGGCCGTGGTGCTGCAGGTGGCCGGCCACATGGCCGACTGGCTGCTCCAGGCGAACCTCCTGTCGGTGACCAACATAAGGAAACTGTTTAATTGCGGAGCTTTCCTGGCGCAGGTATGTGTATCTAAACTATTTGTTAGGTGTTACTAGGTGTCCCAATGTTGGTTGTTTTTAACTATGAACTTAACCTCAATTCTCGTATTCAAAGTAGACTTTCATTTTACTTTGATTGGATTGTAAGTGAAGCGACATGTTACCATGAACGGATTTTGTGACGTTTCGACCAATCAGAGCGCGTTTCAAGTAGGTTCAACGTTCATAAAAACACCGTTTGAGAGTTTTAGCGTGTCGGGACTTGATTGTAATTATATTAATGCAGGTTTTATTTAGCAAAGTTGCCACTGGAATTGTCAATTGTCAAGCGAAAAATTGAACACAGTGAACAGTTAGTATAGGGAAATTTAATTTAATTGCCATCTTGATTGCACTATAGCTCAAATGTCATCCATTTTGGTTTCACCATACCTCAAATGTCATCCATCTTGGTTTCACCATACTTCAAATGTCAAAATGGCCCCAAACAACCCGAAAAGTGGGGCCATTTAATTGGGGACAGATTTTGCATCGAGAGGCCTCGTCTGTAATGTATACATTTGTGTTATACATTACAGTCTGATGTAAATATTATTTTTCTTACTCCACGGTTGTATTTTTCAGACCGTCTTCATGATAGCTGCGGCATACTCCAGTACGGTGATCGGCTGTGTCATCTGTCTGACCATAGCTGTGGGACTGGGCGGGTTCGCGTGGTCAGGGTTCAGGTAAAATGATAATAATAATATCTATGGACGCTTCACACCACGTCAATCTGGCCCCGTGCTAAGTATCCGAAGAACTTGTGTTACAGGTACCAGAAAACGGAAAGTATATTTATTTAATACCTACTTTTACACTATACATATGTTTAAGATTTTTATTATATTATACACATATTTAATAGACGTCCATGACCCAGGAACACAGAAAACTTTGTTCCTTCGGCGGGATTCGAACCCGCGACCCCCGGCTTGAGCAGCAACATGCTGAACCACAGCCACAGAGGTCGTCAAAATGAAACTTAATTATAAGATTTAGGAATCCCTTTTACTCGAATATCTCGAAGTCAACAGTAAGGGTATAATTTTGACAGTCTATGTCTGTATGTTCCACCGTAGCGACTAAACTACTGCTCCGATTTTAATAAATGAGGTGTCAATAGATAGTTTAGGTGTTTGGGTTTGTTATAAAAATAGGTTTGTTTTCACTATACATATATTTAAGATTTTTATTGTATTCTACACATCTTTGACCTAAGAACACAGACTCCGTGGTCTAGTGGTTAGAGCATTGGCTCTCGACTCGGAGGTCGTGGGTTCGATTCCCGCATTGGAACAACAAAAAATGTTGTTTCCAAGTTTGGTTAGGACAATGCAGGCTGATCACCTGATTGTCTGACAAGAAAAATGATCCATGCGTCGGATGGGCATGTAAAAAGTCGGTCCTGCGCCTGATCTCTCGTCAGTCGTGTCGGTTATCCGTCCCACTGGATTATGAGAGTAAAGGAAAAGAGAGTGCTCTTGTGTACTGCGCACACACTTGGGCACTATAAAATTACTCCTGCGTAACTGCCCTGGCTTCAATGAAACCGGCCACCGTCACCGAAAATCGGTGGGGGAGTTATTAAGAACACAGAAAAACTTTTTGTTCCTTCGGCTTGATTCGAACCTGCGTACCCCGGCTTGAGCACCAACGCGCTGAACCACTCAGTCACAGAGGTCGTCGAAGCCAGAGAGATAATCAGGTGATCAGCCTGCATTGTCCTAACCAAACTTGGAAACAACATTCTTTGTTATTCCAATGCGGGAATCGAACTCACGACCTCCGAGTCGAGAGCCAAGCTCTAACCACTAGACCACGGGAAAAAAACTATATAACGCGCATGGCGCGGGTACTGTATGGTATTTTTTTTTCATGAAACCATATTAGCGTTCTCTTGCCTTTTAGATAGACAAAAAGTGAACATGATGCGAAAGATTGACAAACGTCAACGTTATACAAAATTGTCGATCAAACCATTATTATGGACGCACGATAGTGTGTGGTAATAATCTGAGGTACCTAGTATGTGTTATTGTTATTAATTATTTATGTATAGGCATTTCTTAGCATTATTAAAAACTATATAAACTTTCTACCCACCTTCCTCCACATAAACTGTGCCAAATATCGTACTCCTCCATTGGCACAATTCTCGTCAAAGTGTACTGAAAGTTTTTGCTTCAAGTATTAATGCATACGATTGTACAATTTCCAGTGTAAACCACCTGGACATAGCGCCCCCTCACGCGAGCGTGCTGATGGGTCTGTCCAACACCATCGCGACTCTGCCCGGCATCATCAGCCCGCCGCTCGCCGGCAGCATCGTCACGGACAAGGTACACCATTTACACCATGCTAACTTAGGCTAAGAACTCACGGAGCTATTTTCAGTCGCGCCCGCCGCGTTCGGCGAAATGCGATTTTATTTAAAAACTCACGAGATCGTTTATTTGCGCGATTACAAGTCGCCGAAAATCGCAAGACGGGCGACTGCAAAACGAGCAAAGCCAAAACAAGAATTTCGCCCGCTAATCGATCGCAGAACTCGGCCCGCGCGATTCTATGACTAGGGTTACACGGTCAGTCTGGCATCAGTTCAGTCCATCAGCCTGATCCAAACTGACGAAAGAATGATCGTGTAACCGTGTGATTGACGGACTGATATTTTTTTTATTATGTACTTTCCGGCCATCATTCTGGCGTCAGTCTGAGACTGATGGACTGAACTGATGCCAGACTGACCGTGTAGCCCTAGTCTATGGCCGAGAACTCACGGAGCGATTAAACGCGCTAATCTTATATACTTGTCGGAGAATGGAGTGCGAGCAAACCCGAGCGTGTCGAAACATGCACGAACGCAAGCGTGACGTCACAGGAGGTCGAGCTTGGACATAGCCGTAGTATGGTCGGGGAATCAACTTGTAGAGCCCGTGCCGAGCGGATGTGTCTGTTCGTTTGCATTTCCTACTGTGTTTAGTTATCGATTGCTATAATAATTATTGTTGTACATAGTTTAATTGTCATCCTGTAAATAATGAAACGCGTAGAAGATATACGTCTGCCTATTTATTGATGCTTGAAGCTACCCACAAAGTATGTCTGTTATTGAAGAGTCAAGCCCACCGAGCCATATATTTCAGGAGTCTCCGTCATACTTATATAAGATTAGCGCGTTTAAAGTCTTCAGTATTGTGCAACGCTACCGGTACATATTTTTCATTCTATCTATCTACTGGGCACGATAGAGTTGTATATCTTATACGAGAGAACATTCGAGAAACACCAAGTTTTTTTTACGTATAACCTCTCGGGCGTCGGACTGTCAAAATTTCAAAAGCCGTTCGGCGTCGGCGGTTCCGGCATCCGGCACTGAAGGCGTTCGCGCGGTTTCTCTGGTTCCGGTCTTTTAAGATTATATTAATCAATTGATTCTAAAACTATTGCATGTTATATATATTTAGAAAATAAAATAAATTTCTTATATGATGATGTAACTGGAATTAAAAAAAAACTTAACGAATAAAAGCAATCTTGATGTGAACACAAAAGAATTGATTTTTTTTTCCCAATTCTTAGTTTTTAAACTCAATAAAAACATATTTAATTTAATTTTGCGTTAATTACATTCTGTGGATATATTTATCATATTATTTAATAACAAAACATGCCAATGTAAAAAAAATCCATGACGTGACATGACATTGAGCGTCACGCGACATTATACGGCAGAAGGCGCTTGTTTTTTCGATTTTCATTATTGAATTGTTAGTAAAACCTTAGCACGTTATACATTTTTAGAAATTAGAAGAATCGTTCTACACAATAAAAAAAAAAAAATTAAAAGAAATATAAACTACATAATGCAAAATATCTTTGCTTTGTAATTTCAGACAGCTGAACAGTGGCGCTACGTGTTCTTCATATCCAGCGCCATCTATTTGCTGGGTGCGGTGGTGTACGGCGTGTTCTGTTCGGCTGAGCGCCAGCCGTGGGTGCTGGAGTTCGACGTGGATGCCACCTTCGACACGGACGCCTCCTCCGTCACCACAGTCAGAGGATACGAGAACAAAGAAAGGAACTCGGAGATGTAATGAATGATTAGGGGCCATCCACATGTCGCGTCACGCAAAATTTCGACTTTTTGACCAATGTCTCGTTTTTTAGTATCCATGTTCCTGTACTTAACCTGTACTGTCACATTTAGTATAGATCACATGCCCAAATTATGCGTCATTGATTTTTAACGACCTTGTTTAGAAAACATGGTTGTTGTGGAACATTCACAAAAATTCTACATTCAAGGACGCATAAGAATTTAACTAATTTTCGACTCCTAAAAGACCGGCAACGCACTTGCAACTCCTCTGATGTTCCAGGTGTCCATAGGCGACGGTAATCGCTTCCCATCGGGTGATCCGTTTACTCGTTTGCCCCCCAGTTTTATAAAAAAATGGAATGTCACTAATGTCAAATCTTTAAGATTTTAACCGTGCATATCCTAGTTTTAGAGGACTCTTAGAAGTGTTTCTGCAATAAAAAAATGCTATTACCCTCTATAAGCTCTTGATATTAAATTAAATTAATAAAGAGATTTTTTGTCAGTCAATTGAACAGAACATCTACACTCAATATATATAATGCAAGTATTGCATACCAAATTGATCCCCGTAACTAGTAATTTATTATATTTTTGTCAATGTTGTACTTAATTATTTGTCTATGTTGTGCGCTGACAAAATGTATGCGAATTTGCTTTAATTTTATAAACTCCTCGCTCGCCCGAATGCGAGTAGAAAAAGAAGCAATTCAATTCAATTGAATAGCTTTTATATTAATTGTATAAAGAAGTATATGGATTGAATTGAAAAAAAAATGTAGATATAATTGTAAATATTAAATGTATTTGGTTAATAAGAGTAAGCTTGTAACATTCCTACATTATCCCATATTAATTCAAGGTGTAAGTTTCTCTCATCACAATTTCACTGTCAAAAGATAACAGGGTATTAATATTGTGTATGAAGACTATACAGAATGCTATTAGTGTGAGTTTTTCGATCGTAAGCGCGTTTGGTGTTTACTAGGAATTTGTATGTGATTGAACCTAGTTGTGAACGTGACAACTAGGTGGCGCTGTACAAATAAACGCCAAACGCGCTCACGATCGAATGCGAAAAGAAAAACTCACACTTAGGACTCACATCATTCATAATTTAAAACGTCTTACTGACGACCCAGCAAATCTGCAAATCCATCACCGGTACCGATAGCCGTCATTAGTGTCAATAGTGGCAATCGTATAATTATGTTTTCCTACAAGTCCGCTTCAAAACCGCGGTATTGGATCTGCAAGCTGGAGCGTGAGGAAGGCGTTTTAGTGAGTAAAATGACATAACTGTGCTCTTCACTTTCTTATTTGTCAATTATACTCAGTTTAGATCCAATCTACACTAATATTATAAAGAGGAAAACTTTGTTTGTATGTTTGTTTGTTTGTAATGAATAGGCTCAAAAAGTACTGGACCGATTTCAAAAATTCTTTCACCATTCGAAAGCTACATTATCCACGAGTAACATAGGCTAAATTTTATTTTGGAAAAAAATAGGGTTCCGTAAGATATTTGGGTTTTTCGGACACAAGGTGTAAAAAATCAACCAGAAAAGTTACTTATTTTGCGTACGCTGCCTAAACTATAAAAGATAGAACCATAAAATGTTCTAATTAATTGTAGATCTTATAAATATCTACAAAAAAGTCCGCGACACACTATACCTATCTATGTCGAGTGAGGCACAACAACCATTTTTTTATTTAGAAATCTTGAATTTTTTTTTGGACTACATTTAAACGCGTTTATTTTACTCATGTTATTAATCCTTATGAAAATAAATTATTTCATCACTAAGTACAGTTTATGTAGATAATATTTGGTCTTTGAATGATTAAAATTGGACGTTTGGTTTTGAAGTTATGGCGAAATTAAAATATTACGATTTCTGCTGCACGGCCCGTTGCGAAGTGGGCGTCACCAAGGCGGGGTGCGCGTGCGGGTTAATGTTTAGTTTAGTTTAGTTAAATAGTTTAGTTATTTTATAAACATCAAATTGATAATATCTTAAAATATAATACATTATAATATCTATACATCTATACAGTTAAATACAATTTAAGTGTCTGTTTGTAACTTCAAATTAACAGCTTTTTACATAATGAATCTGAAAGTATATTCGGTACTTACAATAAAATACATTTTTTTTTTAAATTTTTGTCTGTCCGTCTGTCAGTCGGTCTGTCTGTCTGTTTGTTCCGACTAATCTCTGAAACGGCTGGACCGATTTTCACGGGACTTTCACCAGCAGATAGCTGATGTTATAGGGTCTAACATAGGCTACTTTTATTTTAGGGTTCCGTTTAAAAAAATAGGATTCCACTTTCGTTAGTCATAAATAAATTCGCGGGTAAATTTCAGCGATATCCCAAAGTATTGTTCCACGCGGACGAAGTCGCGGGCAAAAGCTAGTTTATAATAAAGTTCAATTTTGAATAACTATTTAAAATGCAGCGCCTTGTCCCGTATTGTCTCGGTCGGGTATGAGCTGACCCTAAACGTAAACAAAATATGAAATTCGACCAATTAATATGTCAATGTGTTATGTATTGCACGGTAATTAACTGATATTTAAATAAGCGACTCGGCATTGCATTTTAAATAGTGATTCAAGATTGAACTTTTTCAGTACACAAGAAAATACACGTTTCATCGCATTTCATTTTGAATCGCTAACTGAAAATTCAGCGCCGCTTCCCATACCGTCCTGTTTCGGTGTGAAGTGTAAACTGAACCTTAGGGGTCGTCCATTAATCACGTGATGCCCAAAGGGGGAGGGGGAGATCCGAAAAAACATCACCAAGTATCATCAAGGGGAGGAGGGGGTATAAGGAGACATCACGTGTATTAATTTTCGAATCTAGTCTATGCATACCGAAATTTTTATCGGTTCTAGATTCGTAGTGTTGTTTAAATACTTACAAGACAAAATATGACTCGTATAGTTTTTAATTGCATAAATTATTCGATTAAATTGTTTTTTAAGTTAAAGTTTTTCTTCAAACATGACCTGCTTACTATGTAAAAAAAAATACACGTGATCTTAGGTGGGGGAGGGGGGGTAGTACAAAACCTCACCAAGTATCACCAGGGGGAGGGGAGGGGTCTAAAAGTTGTTAAAAACATCACGTGATTAATGGACGGTCCCTTAGATAGGATCTAACAGAGTACAGTTGAGACAGTATGGTTTTTCTGTAATTTTACTGTCAGAAACAATCGGATTAACTCATATCATAGTATCATATTATATTTTAGTTAATATATAGTTATCCTACCTACGATTGTAGTAGCTACGAAAGATCTGCTAATGTAAGCTTGTATTATGCTTAAGAAGTGTATATTGTGATTTGTGATTATTAAATAAATGTCGATATTGAAGTTTAATGTAGTTTTTTTGCTATACTTTGAGTTACTATATTGTGTCAAAGCCACGAGGATAAAAAAATCTCATACAAAAAAGAAGGTGACGTTCATTTCGTAGGCTACTTTACAGCGTGGGAATAGAGTAATAAAAATTGATGGTTTTATTGGTATGGAAGTGACAGAATGGGCTGCAGGTCTATAAAGGCCGATTTGGCAATTCATTTTCAATTCTTGTTATGAATTACTGACAGCGATCGTAAAATGGCCACTTGAATTGCAATTCATATTAAGATTTGGATACAATTCGTATGCAGAAATTGGCTGAAATGCATTCATTTGACAGATTTACAAGCAGAATTGCTTTAGTGTCAAATAGCAATATTGCGATAATATTGATTATTGCGTAAGTGGCCTTTTTAGACCCGCTGGTAGGAACGGAAAGGCACTACGACCTCACATAAATTATTAAGCACAAGCAAATCACCTTCGCGCGAGCATTCGCGTGTAATATAAGTAAAATTGTATATTTGAGCATTACTCAGTGTAGGAGCATAACCGAGCATTACAATGCGCACCTTGTAATGATACAATATCTTGTAATTCGACTTCTTGTATCGAAGATCGATCGAATTGTAACATCAATAGATCTCGCGTCCGCTCGGCGCTCAAATTCGAATCTATAATGTTACATTAAACGCGATTGCTCCAGACTCCAGGTGAAGGACCAGGGCGAGGGACTGATTCTCCAACATTTAATCCTCAAATCTCTCCTGTGTTGCGAGCACCCATCAGGCGATCCCTCTGCTTGTTTGCTGGTCCTCTAAAAATTCTAATCAGATAATTAACAGGATTTCAATGAACGACCCCATCAACTCAAAGAATAAAATATCAAAAATAATGGTCAAAAACTTAGGCCTTTTCATCCGTTAATGGATGATTTTAAATACAGTATTCTCCGAGCGAAACAACCACTCTTGAAATACTGTAGTGCCTGGGACAGTTGGTTTTTAAATGTCGTATGGTTGCCCAAGCACATACGGCATTCTCACAATATAGTCAGCCTAGTCCAGAGGAATGACTGGTCAATACGTCTGGGGCCCACCATGTGCGGGTTTCCTCATGATGTTTTCCTTCAGAGCGTCCGTATAATATACTTGAGATCTGAAAAAGTCTCAGTGGTACACGCCACAACCTGGGATTCGAACCTGCACTCTCTCGAGTGCCTACCAAACGGTCTACCCACTAGGCCATGGAGCTCTTCATTGGTCAAAAGCGCCATCTATTTGTCACTACTGGTAATTAACATGGAACTTTTGCAACGAAGTGGAATTTAAAAACTATATTCATTTAATTTATTTACAAAATTTTAATTCCGTCAATTATACTGTTATTTAGTTTTTCTACTTAATGGCTATAGTGAATTAATTTTATTTATAAAATATAGACTAGCCAAACGCAGGCCATGTAACTGTTTTATTACATAATTAGGTCTTAAAATGGACGTAGAAAAAAGGGGTTTAGATATAAATAACCTAACCAAGAGCATGCCAGAACATGTCTAAGGAGGGTTCCGTAACTATAATCGCGTAATATGCTTTTTTTTTAATTACTCCAAAAGTTACTGTCCGATTTGGTTCACAATAATTTTCCCAAAGAGCTTTTAGCATGATCTATCAGCATGGAAATTTGCAAGTTTCTATCTCCTATAGTTTAAAAATGATGGGGGGGGACCAACTTACAAACTACTTTGGAGGCCGATTACTCGAAAATGGTCAACTTTATAAAAAAGTAACATATGAAACCTTACCTTTATTTTAAAAGACCTATTCTACGATATCCCACACGATGGGGTAGAGTGAAAAAATATTTTTCATCCCCACTTCACATGTATGGAGAGCCACCCCTAAAATATAAAATTATTATTTTTTTATGATCCCGAAACCGTGATCTATACATAATCTATAACTGCACCAAATTTCATTAATTTATATTCATAATTACAAGAGCTATAGGCGTGGACAGACAGACAGACGGACAGAGCGAAACTATAAGGGTTCCTTAAGTATTACGGAACCCTAATAAAAAAGCTTTTAAAATCATTTTAATTATTTTAAACCAAATAAAACCTTAAACCAAAGAAAATTATGGTGTTTACAAAATTAAAATAATGAAATGAACAAGTAACCAGGAAACAAAACAGGAAATGAAAGAAAACTTCCATATGTAAAAGTACTTAATTGTTATCTTATTATCGTCTATTTTATTAAAATGGTCTGAAAATGTCCTAAAAAATTAAATTATTTCGTCTAGTAAATCATACTAATTTTAACAAAACATTGATTTTAGATTAAGTCTAAAGTTTAGTTTTCAAAAATATTATTAGTTACGTCACAACCGCCGTATTGTTTGTCGGTAAGTATAAAGGCGGCGCCGCTTTGTCGCGAACCAATTGGCGCGTTTGATTTTGAACTGTGAGCTTGTGTTAATTTTCTAATTTGAATCACGTTTGATTTTGATTTTGGGAATCGTTTTTCTTGCTCATTATTCGCTATGGATAAAGATCGTAAATATTTAAAATTATTAAAACTTACCGAGGAAACTGGGTACGAGATCGTTCAGCATAACGGCCAGAGAAAGTTCGGACCACCGCCCAACTGGATTGGAGCTCCACCGGCAAAAGGCTGCGAAGTCTTCATAGGCAGCCTACCCCGGGAAGTATATGAGGATGAGCTGGTGCCGTTGTTCTCGCAGGTGGGCAAGATCTACGAAATGCGTCTTATGATGGACTTTTCTGGGTCGAATAGAGGATATGCTTTTGTCACCTATACCACGCGGGCCGAAGCCAGTGCGGCCATTAAACAACTCAACGGCTACGAAATAAGACCAGGCAGGAACATCGGCGTGGTGAAATCGGTAGACAACTGCCGACTGTTCATTGGCAATATACCGCCCACAAGAACAAAGGAAGAGATATACGAGGAGCTGAAGAGTCGAGTGGCCGGTGTTGTGGACGTCATATTGTACAAGAATCGTTTCGACCGCAATACAAACCGTAGATTTGCTTTCGTGGAGTTTTCGTCCCACAGGGCTGCGGCTATGGCGAGGCGGGCTCTGGTTCCCGGTAACGTGAAGTTGTGGGATCAAGAGGTAACTGTGGATTGGGCGGAGCCTGAACCGTATGTGGACGAAGATCATATGAAAAACGTGAGTATTTTCATACTTTAAAGCTAGCGAATTCAATTGTAGGTATGTTTTATTTCTTAGCTTGCGCTTGCGTCTGATGATTTACAATTTCTTATTTAAATGTGCAAATGATTATTGTTAAAATTGACTCATTTCGTTTACGAGATTAAATATTAGCGAAAGCATCTCTCAATGTTTACAAGTTTAGTATTCTGACTCTGGTTCGTGTTACTGCAATTGTTGTAAACACTGCACAGCTGTTATTGGGTGTTTGGGCGTTTCAGGTCAAAGTACTCTACGCTCGTAACTTTGAAATCCGAACCACACCAGAGGCAATTAAAAAGATTTTCGAATCTTCGATTAATAATAGGATTGAACGCGTCAAGAAAATCTATGATTATGCGTTTATACATTTCTATGAAAGACAGCATGCGGAGCTTGCGCTGGCGAAATTACAGAATGTAGAGATCGATGGAAGTGTTATAGAAATATGCTGGGCAAAACCTGTTGATCGTGAACTGTATAAAATACAGAAATTGAGTCGAGGCAATGCGAAGTTCAATAAAGGTTTCGATTTAAATCAAACTCTATTGCTTTATAAACAGCATTTATCAAAAATGGAGTATGAGAAATCATCCAAAGATGAAGCAATTGGATCAGCATATGCCGGAGAATCTGCTTGCTGCTCACCAATGGACTCCAAATCACCTAGTTACCAATTTAATAATGACTATCTACTAGCTCCGGCTAAACTGGAATCAATGTGTAACAGGTAATATTTAAACATTTGTTTCATTTGTATAACATGAATTATACATGTTACAATTGTTTTAATAATAGGGGTACAGTATTTAATGTTGCCAACTTTTCAGGTATTGTTGGAAACCACCTAAATATGACTACAAGAAGCTCGTGGAACCACATGGAGCAGAGTGGTGGCAGTGCAGTGTGGAACTGCCAGTCGTTGGCTACCCATTGTTCAATGCTCCCAAAAGTATTGGACCGTTCACAACGAGACCTTGCTTTTCATACCAGCAGGCACGTGTGGAAGCAGCTGAAATGATAATCCATGTATTAAAAGTAAGTTCTGTTTTCATTATCCCCTTACTATAGTGCATTGAATTTTGATCTTACTACCCTGGCAATAAGTTTCTACAGTGGCACACTGGGTTGGTTGGTGACCATACTTCTGATTAGTGCCCACAGAACAGGGGGGGAATTCTGCTTAATAAAACCTGCATTAATACAATTACAATCAAGTCCCCATATGCATACACTCACGCGCTCTGATTGGTCGAACCATTATAAAATCCGTTCATTGTAATAATGTCGCTACACTTTCAATCCAAACAAAGTGAAATTGACTCTTTAAATGTCTACTTTAAATACGAGAATTGAGGTTCTGATGTTGTGTATTTCCTTGAGATTTAGTATGAAAGTACAACTGTAAAAGTTCAAAACTTTCCTCATTAATATTATATGGATGTGTTTCTTGTAAGATCCTCCACAATATAATCTTACTATTATAAACGTGAAAGTTTGTGAGGATGGATTGATGGATGTTTGTCATTCTTTCACGCAAAAACTACTGAACAGATTTCGATGGAAATTTAATATGGTATATAGGCTCTCGGTTCAAACATAGGCTAGCCGCAAAAGCTAATATTAAATGTGAGTTTGTTATTTCAGTGTCTGAAGATGGATCTGCAACAAGCTGCTATGCAGCCAATCTACACTCAAGTAGTGCCTCCAATGGCATGCAATATGTACCAACCCACCATGTCCTTGCCGTTCCAAACCATCCCAACAGTGTGGCGTCCGGTATAATTTTCTTTATCTTTTTTACAAGCAATTTTATGGAGAAGATTTTTGAGAAATCCGATTCTATAAAATATTATGTTATCCGTAAGATTTATCCTTTAATTTTTATTCAAATGCTAAGATTTTTATAAATTGTTTTCTAGTTGTAAGTTCATTTTTGTTACAGTTTTCTATATAATCTTTTATGACAAAAAATTAGTAGAAAATTGTTTTGACCAAAAGTTTTTACTACTTTTCTTGATATCTATTTGTTGTTGACTTGCCTAAACTTGTGTACTTTTATGTGACTTTGTAACTATGGCTTTATATCCATAATGAAGACATGGATAAATATTTTTGAGTTTTAATTAGTTTTAAAATATTTCTGATTATTTTGAAACTTTGTTTACAATTATTAGACTTGCAGTTTTTATAGGTACCTATAAAGCTGTGTATTCTATGCTTCCTTGTGAATATATTTGTATATTCGGAGAGAATGTATAGGTTTTAGTTTGATTATATTTTGTTAATTTCAAAATGTTTATTTTTCTTCTGTGACTTGAATTTACCTAATATCAGTTTATTTACTGATTTGTTTGTAGAAAATTTAAAATTCTCGTGCTACTTAATGACAAATCATAAGTAATAAGTTGTTATAAGTTAGGAATAATTTTATTTCTAAATTGTTTTTTTCTGTACCTTTCAGATTGACCTGTTTATTTGTGACTAGAGATTTATTTTTTACCAAAAGAGTTAAACTTAACTTTCGTAATTTGAGACTGAATCTATAATAAATGTTTAAATTTACATAGTTTCTAGACTTTTATTTTTACAATCTACCTAAAACAAGGTAGGAACACCTGGTAAATAAGTACTAGGTATTAGGTAAGGATGTAGTTATTTTATTGTCTTGCAAATACAGTAGATACTCGATTAATTGATTATTATTTGGAGCATTTTTCGTACATTCTATTAACCGAATGCTCGACAATTAGTCCTGATAATAATGTCGATGAGGCCGGCAGGTTGTCTTGATGCTCATTTGAATCACATTGACCACCTGGAATGTAGAAATGATTGAGTTTAGATATTATAGTTACATTTCTAAAAGTAATTTAAATAAAATTTGTGGAACACTTGAGTATCGATGAATTTAAACGTTGGAGGAGCTAAAAGCAACATACTAGTGACATACCTACTTATAGCACAGATTAAAGACAACACCTAACATTAACAGCTACATAGTTAGCTTTCGGTTTTAATAACTTTGCACTACGAGTACTACTTACTAGCTTACGGTGTGTTCATGATTGTGTTGAAAAATTGTGGGTCGTTGAAGGGGACGTCAAAATTTTCTAATTTGGATCACCCCTGAAAGCTGTTTCTCTGTACCTACGCATTACCTATTTATATATTTTCAACTTCTGTGTGTACTGTGTATGTATGTACTTATAGTGTGCATTGTTTTTTGTCACATCACAGGTCCAGTTTTTCACCTTCAAGTTATATTTGGTAGTGAACTTGTAGTTAATAGAATCAGGCGTTACTTTGCGGAAATCCATAACATAAATTTAATAAATATTGTTATTTATAGCAGCGGAAGATTGCTATAAATAACAATATTTATTAAATTTAGTGAACTTGTATTGAAAACAAAACTTGAAATGCTAAATCATACGTACTCTGTGCTTATCTGGTATCTCTATGCTCACTGCATTCTGCAATAGGTATGCAGATGTTTAGCTCATCTCTGGCGTATCCGTCCTGGCAATAGCACTTCTGGTTGCAGACAATGTTCACTATGGGACAGTGGGTTTGGTTCTGCTCGTGTAGTTCGGAGCACACGTTATCACAGAACCCACCGCAGGAGTAATATTCGTGTTTTCCAGAGCAGCGCTCTGAAATAGAGAAAAAAAAATACGTTCCTACTAAGTACTAGATGTTGCACGTGACTTCGTGCGCGCAAATGGAAATCCCGCGGTAACCGTACATTTTGCCGGGATAAAAAGTAGCCTATGTCCTTCCCAGTGGTCTAATCTGTATCTAGGTAATTTCATGAAAATCGTTAAAGTAGTTTCGGAGCATATTCAATAGTAGTAGGGGGGTAGTATCAAAGTTCTGATTTAGGCTGTTGATTATTTTTCTAAAATAACTTCAAAAATAATCATCTTTCAGATAGGGTTAATGGGGCGGATAAAAAAAATTTCGAAATACGCCTCTGTATATTGGTCAGATCTCTGTATTATATATACCAGCCGGGCCATTTCGGGGGGGGGGTTTGAACCCCCTAAACCACCCCCCTGGCTACGCCCATGCTGGAAGCGCTTCAGCCAGCTGCCGTTCGGCGATACGCCGCAGCGCCGCCGTCTCGTCAGCGGCTGCGCGTGCGTTTTCCGCTTCTTCCCGCAGTTGACGGACCTCATGTTTAAGACCTTCGAATTCAACCTAACTTTTTCGGGATAAAAAGTAGACGATGTGTTAATCCGGAGCTACTACTACCATAGGTACCAAATTTCATCAAAAACCGTTCAGTAGATTTTGCGTGAAAAAGTAACAAACATCCATACACCCATCCATCGATACATCCATCCTCACAAACTTTAATATTTATAATTATAGTAGGTAGTAACTAGTAGAATTATGAAAAGTAATCAAACGATAGTTATAAAATAGTGGTACTTACACCGTGGTTGCCGGCAACTGTAGCTCTACCGACTTCACGTCTACTTACCACAATTTTCTCTGGAAATACATTCTCCTAACAGGTTTCTGTAGTAGCCATCTTCGCAGATGCACTTATTTTCGCATTTTGTGTTGCCGTTAAAGCAACTGAACTTTATATCTTTATTCTTACAGGTTCTTTCTGGGGGGCATTCGTTTACGCATTTTTGTACTTCATGGCGTCTATAGCATTTGATTTCAGCTAAAAATTAAAAAAAAACTTGGAAAATTATAATTTATTGTATAGTCCGTTTTACCTTAAAGTTATTTTACCTCTGACAGGACATAGGACTTTATGCCGACAACATAAAGCAGAAAGCTAAAACTAGGTATTATGCTCCGGGATCCGGAAGGCCGTAGAAAATTTTGAGCATTCAAATAGAACTCTGCGTTATTTCAATATAGAGTTGAAAATGGAAGTTTCCAAGTGTCTAGCTGTTATGACATTGACATTTGACTGAGTGTAGGAGTGTAGTATAGGTTCGATTTCAACTCTATTAGCATTAGCACAGAGTTCTACTTTCAATGGGATGTATGTCATGGGATACTCATCCCAACTTACCTGTCCGGTAGTTGTGGTATAGTATACGGGTATGCGGCCCCGGCTTCTCTAGCTATTACTGTCCTATCCCTTGCCCTCCTGGGCGGTAATATCCTATATTTCCTATTTCCCACTCTAACTTACCAATCTTCCTTTCCACACCACCTATCCTTCCCTATTCCTACCCTCTCCACCAATCCGTGGGAACACAATGGATAATCATAAAAATAATAATTATCCAAAATGGCGGCGATGTGGTTCGCCACCCATCACGTCTCGTTTCTCGCGGAGGCAAAAAGTGGCCCATGGAGAGCCGCTTCGCTACGTTGAATGTAAGAGGAGGAATGGATGGTAAGAATGAAAGTGGACGAAGCGAAACAAGTATGTAAGGATCGTAGCAAGTGGAAAGAAGTGGTCTCTGCCTACCCCTACGGGAAAGAGGCGGTCTCTGCGACTCTGCCTACCCCTACGGGAAAAAGGCGTGATAATATGTATGTATGTCTACTTTCAATGGTCAGAATTTTCTACGGCCTTTCGGATTTCGGAGCATAGTACCACCCTAAGGCCCACTTGCGCCAATCCGAGTTAAAGTTAACTCTGGGTTAAGAATCACATTATTTCTCTCGTTCTTTGTATTTGTGAAAGAGAAAGCATGATATTTTAACCAAAGGTTAACTATAACCCGGATTGGTGCAAGTGGGCCTTAGGATCATTTTCATAGAAACTCAGAGTTAAAATAACCCTGAACGGACTGTAATCGAAAGCTTTTTAACCCCCGACGAAGACAGAGGGGTTTTGGAAGTTGTACGCGTCTGTCCGTGGCTTTCAAAGGTCCAAACGGATGACTGAGAGATGAGATGTAAAGACTATAGATGTATGGATGTTTGTTACTCTTTCACGCAAAAACCACTAAGCGGATTTCTATGAAATTTGGTATGGTAGTAGTTTAACTAACTGTTAACTCTGGATTAACACATAGGCTAGTTGACTGTATCCTGAAATAGTACAGTGTGTGACTACTTTTTCGGGATACTCCACTCACGTAAATACAGCAACCCACTACACTGTTGACTGTAGTGGGAATTGAGACTGTAGGCATTTACGTGAGTGGAGCCGCGGGTAAAAGCTAGTACCTATAGATTATAGAATAACTATTACCACCATTCACCAGTCGTGCACATTTTTCTAAAGAGTGTAGTCAAAATTACCTGCAGTTATAATAATATCATCTTTTAATATTTACTAGCTTTTCCCGCGGCTTCGTCCGCGTAAATATTACTAACGTTAAACGTACCAGAGGTGTCCAGACTCCAGTGGTATGGTAGTAGTTTAGACTCCAGAGTCTAAACTACTACCATACCAAATTTCATCTTGCATGAAAGAGTTACAACCATATATCCATCAATTCTTACATATTTTCACATTAATTATATAATGTAGGTAGTACCTAACTATACGTAGCAGGATTTAAAAAATATAATGTTTCAAACAATACCAAGCTATAGATGGCGCTTTAATATCATAATAGGAGACTAAAAAGACAATAACTTAATAAAAGCAATTACGTAATTTTATTATTTACTGTTAATTAAATATCACATAAGGTATTATGATATTACTTCACAAATTGGGTGTGTAGCTTAATAATATGTGTTAATTGAAGAAAACTTGTAAAAACTTACCGCTTCCCACAGCTAAAGTGACGCAGAGGGAAATCCCCACACAAATAATAAACGAACCCAGCATGTTATCTCCACTACGTAGCGGGCAGATCTGTGCTTATTCGTTCCTAAAACTTATTTATATTGTGTGTCTCCAATAGGACAGGCCACGTCTAATTTGAACTTTGGGCAAAGCGTTGGGGGAACGTTACTTCAGTAACTCCCCACACCGATCTCGGTGACGGTGGCCGGTTTCAATGAAACCAGGCCAGCTGCGGAGGAGTAGTTTTATAGCGCCCAAGTGTGTGCGCAGTACACAAGAGAACTCTCTCTTCCTTTACTCTCGAATTCCAGTGGGATGGATAACTGACACGACTGACGAGAGATCAGGCGCAGGTCCGACTTTTTACATGCCCATCCGACATGCATGGATAATCTTTCTTGTGATCAGCCTGCATTGTCCTAACCAAACTTGGAAACAACATTTTTTGTTGTTCCAATGCGGGAATCGAACCCACGACGGTGGGTTGTCATCGGTCAGGAAAGTCCTGCGTCTTTATTATTACTTTTGTAATTTTTGCTAAATATGTTTTGGTGGAAATTGGATGTTGCCTGCGACTTCGTGCGCGCAAAAGTTGTTCTCGCTTAAACTGTACATTTTTCCGCGATAAAAAATAGCCTACGTCTTTCCCCAATATGGTCTACTCTATATCTGTGTCAAATTTCATCAAAATCGGTCCAGTAGTTTCGGAGCAGTATTCATTATTCAATGCAAACAAATAAACTTTTACTATTATTTTTTATCCTACTTCCTAGTTCCTACTAATATTATAAAGAAAGTTTATGAGGATGGATGGATGGATTGATGTTTGTTACTCTTTCACGCAAAAACGACTGAACAGACTTCGATGAAATTTGGTATAGTAGTTAAGTTTAAGCTCTGGATTAAAACATAGGATACTTTTATCCCGAAAAAGTACAGTGTTCCCGTGGAATACGAATAGGTACCTACTGTATATACGCGGGCGGAGCTGCGGGCAACAGCAGCTAGTTTTGTATAAATCCGTGGAAACGCAATGGATAATCATAAAAATAATTTAATTATCCAAAATGGCGGCGATGTGGTTCACCACCCATCACGTCTCGTTTCTCGCGGAGGTGAAAAGCGGACCATGGAGAGCCCCTTTGCTACGTTGAATGTAAGAGGAGGAATGGATGGTAAGAATGAAAGTGAACGAAGCGAAACGAGTATGTAAGGATCGTAGCAAGTGGCAGAAAGTGGTCTCTGCCTACCCCTTTACGGGAAAAAGGCGTGATTATATGTATGTATGTATGTATTTGTAAACTCACTGTTTTGTAGTAGCACACTGCAGTCACAGTACACAGCACAGATAATACAGCATAGTAGGTACCTACCTACCTACACAGCACAGTATGAAACTACGGATTAAGTATGGTTCAAAGTTCAAACCCAGGAGTACCTAGGTACCTATTAGTTGTGCGCAATAATTTAAACTGTTCAGATACAATTTAAACTTCTTGTAAACAAAGACAAAAGTGTATATTATTATACCAATTTAAATGTCATTATTTACTGTGCAATAAAGAATGTGACAATTTGGTCGAATTAAATGATTTTTTTAAACAAACAGATTAAATTGCATCAACAGAGTACTCGTATAGCATAGCGCCAGCGCACTGGCCTGATTGACTCAACCACACGCGTGATTCGTTATTCATTCCGCGTATACCTAAACTACATTATAGTTGATATGTACTAGCATATGTAGGGTTACCATCTGACTAGACTGAATTTTAAGTAATTGATCGGACTCCACCCGGATTTCATTCGAGACCGGTTTTTTAATCATCTCAATAGGTAGGTACCTAAATAGCTAGTCAATGCTAAGCTAACCATTGCCAATCATCTACTGACAACGCTTTAAAAGTAATTTAAAATAAAGTGTGTCTTTCAATGGCGATAACGCTAATGTAAAAAAGGAGCTGCTAGAAATGTGGGTAGGGTTGCCATATCTTACAATATAGGTATGACTCCCCGGACAAGACGCGTGAAAACCCCGGATTTTGGAGTACGAAACCCGGACATAGAACAATTTTTACCCGACTACGGCAATGTCAAAAAGAAAGGAAGATTTATTATTGCTGCAAATCAAAAAAAAACTTAGGCCTTCCTAATTCTGCCTACAAAAACCCGGATAGCAAATAAAATCCGGCCCGGACGCCCTATAAACTAGGACAAATCCGGGGAAACCCGGACGGATGGCAACCCTAAATGTGGGTAACAAATAACAATGTGATCACACAATTTCTTGATCAAAGTAACCGACAACAACAATTTGTTGTCTGTTGTCCAGCTCATATTTTATCGGACCGTACTTGCAAACGGCTTTTCGATTTTAACAACATAAGCTTAGGGTAACCAGGGTCCCTGGACCCTGGTTACCCTAAGCTTATGTTGCCCGCGGCTCCGCCCGCGTAAATACAGTGTACCAAAGGAACACCAAGTACCTACTTTTTCGGGATAAAAAACTTAAAAAATATTAAGTAGGTACCCTGTTTTAATACAGAGCCAAAACTAATACCATATCAAATTTAATCGCAATTTGTTCAGTAGTTTTTGCGTGAAAGAGTAACAAACATCCATCCATCCATACATCCATCCATCCATCCTCACAAACTTTCACATTTATAATATTAGTAGGATTATACATCCTCCTATGGATGTATTCTTATACAAAATGAAAACTGAGAATTTCATATCACATTTTATTTATATCCTGGCATATTAACAATCACGGAACATTCGTACAACGGCATACAGGGCATGGTGGAGTTTTCTCGGAGGAAACCATCCTTGCAAGCACACCCTGGCTTACAAGGTGGATTGCTGGGGCATTTGAATCTCGCGGTTATTGCTATGCATGTGTCTGGTGGACATTTCTTCACGCATTCCTGGTATTCTTCATTTAAACCGCAGTCTTTATCTGCAAAAACATTATAATATTAAATTTCTAATATTTAAGCGAATTTACAAACCTTTACAATGTCATAATATATTCATCTATACTAATATTGTGAAGCTGAAGAGTTTGTTTGTTTGAACGCGCTAATCTCAGGAACTACTGGTTCGAATTAAAAAATTCTTTTTGTGTTGGACAGTCCATTTATCGAGGAAGGCTTTATGCTATGTAACACCATGCTAATCTCAATACGAGCGGAGCACCAATCAAGAATGTTTCAAAATCGAGTTTTCTTTTCCTTTTGAGAGCTTTCGCTGCTTACGCTGCGGAAACGGTTAAAATTTCGCTAAATTGATTTATGAGTTATGACAGAATTGTTTCCCTTTAAAGCAGTGTTTTTCAACCTTTTTCATGATGCGACCCCCCTTGTATGAAAAAATATTTCGCTACCCCCCGACCCTTCGCTTTTTTATCATGTATGTATGTATGTTAAAGTGTTACAAATATTCATTCCATACGATATTTTTAAGCGTCTCCATAGGATTCGGATATAAGTAGGTAGGGTAAATACGCCAAACGTCGGCCCCCCTCCAATCCTCGGCCGTCTGCACATTTTCAGCTTGCATTCATTCAAAAGGTAATTAAGTGGTAATTTTGCCACTGAAATTGCAAGCTTAGTTCATACTCTTTAAATGCAAACCATTACTATCCGATTACGTCACTCGCTCTTCATACACTGAGCGTCAGTAGCGATAGCGCCGTTGAAGCATTGAAGTTCGTAGTTAAAGCAGCTTACTTGCTGTGAATACCCACGATTCGGGGATTGATATTACAACGGTAAGACATTTCTTCTTTTGGTTTTTAGCTTTGCTATCACTATAAAGGTATTTTTACTATATTTTGAGATAGTTTTTTCAATATTTTGCGAATTGGTTTTAGGGAAAAATAGGGGGTCGCCATTAGAATACCAGTTTCGACTGAAAATCGGAATCTCGGCCGGGGCCGACTTAAGGTAAACGCAGTATGTTTTATAAAGTCCAATACTACGAATTCCATTGTCTTAATAGTAAAATTTGTAACGCTTTTATGTTAATAAATATATTTTACGTTCAATCGCTAAATACCGGCCGGGATGGTATTAGCTGAATCTCGAGAAATAAGCTATACGAAACAGGGGCCGACTTTGGAAATATTAAAGATCGTAATGTCGGCCAGCCTAAGAATCGAATGCTACTGTACATGCTGATCATTTTTGTATTTTTCATTGTTTGTGTAGGTACTGGATAGTCAGTTTTTAATTTATTTATCAAACTTGCTGTCTCAAAATTGAATTATGTATTATTATAATTTAATAATATTATAAGAGGTTACACGCTATACCCGGCCGACATTTGGGAAAAACGCGACCGACCATTGGACCGTGAACGGCCGACTTTAAGGTTTTTTCGTTTTTGACGCATTTAAACCTTAATACTTTTTCCGTTTAGTAGAAAAGTCAACCATATGCCTATAAATATAAAATAGATTTATCAACCTGTCTAAAACCGTATAACAAGCTATGCTTTCGTTTCAAACTGATGGATCCGGAGCGATCTAAAGTTAGAAAATCCGTAAGTGGCCGACATTTAGCGTATTTACCCTACATAATATATGTGTTTGATGTACAAACACATTATTTTACAATTACATATATCGATGATATCGATGATCGATTTATGAGTATATATCCTTTTGTTAAAATTCTCGTACTTAATAAATCAATATTTTTAATCTTTATTATTTTTTTACTTAAGTTCTCTCGACCTCCGACGACCCCCCTTCAGAAGTTTCGCGACACCCTGGGGCGTCGCGAGTCGCGACCCACAGGTTGAAAAACACTGCTTTAAAGGTTGGCTCACTATAACCTTTTAATGCTAACCAAATTTGTTCTAAAATTAAGCATTATTTGTGAGGGTGTTTTCATAAAGATGATATTAATCCTTATCCAATTAGTAAATACGTTACTCATTACAAGCATTTAATTTAGATGAAATTTGCCGTTTACATCATTTGATTTCAATGAGTATTTTCGAAGATACAGACGCAGTACATAATAAAATAATCATGCGCTCAATAATAATATACGGCGCGCGGTGGTCAGTCCTGAGGGGGAAGCGCTTCTCCTTCTACGTAAATGAAGTCGCGGGTAAATTTTAGCGATATCCCAAAGTAATTTCTATTCCACGCGGACCAAGTTGCGGGCAAAAGCTAGTAATATTATAAATGCGAAAGTAACTCTGTATATCTGTCTGTCTTGTTTTCATGCCAAAGCTACTGAACCGATTTAAATACAATTTGGTACACAGATATAGTCTAGGGCAGTGTTTTTCAATCTTAGTAGGTAGGTATGAAGAATTATTTCGCGACAACAGTTTCACGTAAAAACTACCATACCGATTATCATGAAATTTGGCACAGATATAAAGTAGACCACGGGGAAGGACATAGGCAACTTTTTATCGCGGGCGGCTCCCGTGGGTTACTGTACTTACGCGGGCGGAGCCGCGGGCATCAGCTAATAAATAATAAAAAAAAATATTTACTTCCCCTCAAGTAAACAAAATTAGCTTAGATTTTAGAAGTCCAATTGTTTCACTTGCAATGTGGGAGACAAGAGGCCAAACCACAGACTAACCCAAACTAGGTTACCCTGTCTCTTGGACCTCCTCCTGAACTGGCTCTCCCTCTCTAGCTTTTTAGTGTAACTTTATTTTAGTAAACAGTACCTACCTACTTAGTAAACAGTAATGTTAGGCAATACGTTATGACTAAAATATCCTTACCTTTTTTGCAATTCACCACGCACAAGGAAAATAAAATACAAAATAATATAAATTGACGATGCATAGTTGATTATATCAAGTCCGATATAGCTCTGACGTGATTTTGTTTCGCTTGTGTCTTTATACCGGTAGATAGGTACCTATTTTGCTTACTAAAGTAAACATAATATCTTACGTAGTAAATATTACAATTTCCCTGATTCTGATTTAATCATTTAATGATCATCAAACATTTGAATCAATTGAAAACAACTGTACCTTGCAAGGTTCAATTGAAATATAAGTACGTACTTTTGGCATTTTGGCCCAAACCTTTCCATGCCCGATGTTTTAGCTCTATGCCGATTGATGTTACCTGTGATGTTACTCCACTATGTTGCACACTAGGCAGTCCGTCCGTCCGGTAAGCCGATACTGTCCAAACTGTTAGTACCTACTTAGGTACTGTTAGTAGTGCTAGAAAGATGAAAATCCTATCAAAATAATAGATGTGAAACGAGAGCCAAGTTCAATATTATGATATACCTATGCCTTGGTTTTTTACTTCAACTTGTACTAATATTTATTCTGTGCTTCAACGACAAAATAAGTGAGATCTAAATGGGTACCGAGTTCGATGATGATGAAGAAATTTATTTATAACAACATAAAATATCATTTCTACTTATAACTTTAAGGATAATAATATATTATATTGTACTCTAAGGTCTGACTTGGCTAGTTTTCTTATATGAATTATGTTATAACCTTCGCAATTTCTAAACCTGTTACTTGTCGGTTCTTATTTTATTATTCCGAAAATTTGGCTTGCTGGTAGAAACTAACCATCGAACATATTAATTCGTAATAATAATATTGTGTACTAGCTGGTGACCGCGGCTCCGCCCGCGTGTATACAGTATCCTAAACTCTAACCTCCTTACTAATAAACGCTGTATAAGCTTTGAATAGTTATACAGTCGTACAAGGATCTTTTGGCACTTGGATATGGGCGTGAGTGTCGCAAATAAGAACAATACTTAATAATAGCCTAATGTTATAAACGCGAAACCTTGTAAACCAAAACTGCCAAGTGCCAGCTACTAAATACCTCGTTAAAATAAACATTGATGAAACAACGACTTGTAGGTATGTAAGGAAAACGATGAGACACCCTAACGGCTAACAGCTTTTTAAGTTCAGCACCACAGCAGACACCTGGGGTGGCACGAATACTCTTATAGCAGACTAGCGACCCGCCCCGGCTTCGCACGGGTACAATACTGATACTAATACTACAGATAACAGAATGTCTTTAAACCTCTAACAAAACGGGTGAAATTTAGTCAAAACAAACAGAAACAAATTAATATAGGTACCTACTAATACTTAATGAAATAAGTAGGTGGGTATACTTTTATCGTATGAAATACCTACACTTTTCAGAACTAACAATATAACAATCACTAAATAAATAGTTACTCAAGTATCTATCCATCATAGTTACAACGAACACAAAACAAAAAATTTACTCATAGATCCAAAGATTTCAACTCCATAGATCTAAACTCGCACGCCTTGGCGACGACGCGACGCCCACTTCGCAACGGGCCGTGCAGCAGAAATCGTAATATTTTAATTTCGCCATAACTTCAAAACCAAACATCCAATTTTAATCATTAAAAGACCAAATATTATCTACATAAACTGTACTTAGTGATGAAATAATTTATTTTGATAAGGATTAATAACATGAGTAAAATAAACGCGTTTAAATGTAGTCCAAAAAAAAATCAAGATTTCTAAATAAAAAAATGGTTGTTGGGCCTACTCGACATAGATAGGTATAGTGTGTCGCGGACTTTTTTGTAGATATTTATAAGATCTACAATTAATTAGAACATTTTATGGTTCTATCTTTTATAGTTTAGGCAGCGTACGCAAAATAAGTAACTTTTCTGTTTGATTTTTTACACCTTGTGTCCGAAAAACCCACATATCTTACGGAACCCTATTTTTTTCCAAAATAAAATTTAGCCTATGTTACTCGTAGATAATGTAGCTTTCGAATGGTGAAAGAATTTTTGAAATCGGTCCAGTACTTTTTGAGCCTATTCATTACAAACAAACAAACAAACAAACATACAAACAAAGTTTTCCTCTTTATAATATTAGTATAGATAAAATGTGTGGACGCAACGATCAAACCCCAACAAACCCCTTTTTTGATAGGGAGCAAAAGAGGGGAGTTTTGAGAGAGAGAGCTTGATCCCGTCAGATTGATATAAGTGAAGATACCTTACTTAAATATTGACAAGTATCCCCAGCGAGTGTGAGATCTATATGTTAAACCTTCAGTCTAATCTGACGCACTCGACTCGAGTATGTCAAGATAACAATTTTTTACATTTTAAAAAACTCGCTGACACTTTGAAATGATGACATTCGAGTTATTTTTTTATTTTCACCCCTCCCCACCTTTCACGCAAATCGTCAGATTAATATATACATCATATCAGATACTTGTTGACGCATTAATAACACTAATTATAATCTGACGCGTTCAGAATGTCCACGTCATGGTCTTTTTTACAACTTTGCAGGACGACTGCTAAAAGCTGACACACTATTCCTATAGTGTGTTAGCTTTTGTCAGTGTGTATCTGGTTATTGAGTCTTTTTATTATCTAATCTACTACTTCTAACAGGTTACCGCGACGATCGAGCATGTACACTAATAGCATTCTGGGCGCCCTAACCATTTGATGTTTTGCAAAAATCAAGTAACTCGAAGTAACATTAGCATTTATTGATGGTTTTACAGTAAAAAAACCATCAATAAATGCTAAAACACTAAAATGACCTACGGCTCTTTACTATCGCCAATAAAGTTGTCGTTATTATGGCGGTGACATGTTGGCTGATGTGTCGAGTTGCCATTAAAACCTTATTTAATTTGTAATTGTACTATAAAATGTTATTCTTATATTTTGAATTACTTTTGAGACAGTAATTACACTTGGATTTCATGCCTTAACACTAGTCCCGAAATTCCCGAATTTCCCGGGAAATCCCGGTTCCAGAATTGCCCAGTCCCGAAATTCCCGTTTCTCAAATCAGACCGGTTCTTCCATTCCCTACCTAGTACCTATTGCTGCTATTGCGTATAGTTTTCTTTTATTAGACGTGTGTCTCGGAAGCCGGAGTAGTTAATTTTAATTTTCATAATTTATTATTATGTATCATTTATTTATATTTTAAAGTGAATTCTAATCAATATATTAATCATATGAGTAAGACCTTATCTGTCAAAGGAGTTACGTATCCGTCTAGTTGAGTCTCTAGTTCTCTCAAAACTTAACTACACTGATATCGTTTTCGGTCCTCGTCTAGTTTCTTTCACTAAAAAACTTGTACAGAGAGTCCAAAATGCATGCGCTCGTTTTTGCTTTAATGTACCTCCTAGAGATCATGTCACCCCTTATCTGAATGAGCATTTGATGTTAAAAATGAAACACCGACGGAAACTTCACCTGGCCTGCCTTTTGTTCGGATTGTTGAAGTATGAGGAGCCTAAATATCTTTTTAAAAAATTATCAAGAATGGCTAGTCTTAGATCTTGCGGGTCGCGAAAATGTTCGGTTCAGCTAGCAGTTGAAAAACATCGAACGGCTTCATTTAGGGGCAGCTTTCGATATTCAGCATCCAAATGTTGGAACAACATCCCGCCGCCCATTAGAAATGCTACAAGTCTCCCATCATTTAAAATTAAACTACGACAATTCCTTTTAAAAGAACAAAAAGCACAAGAAGGGTTGTCTCACGATATCTCTGTATTATGATGTAAATGTAATAGATGCCTAACGGGTTTATCTTATATTCTAAAGCCGTAGATGTTTATATATTGTAGGTGATTTGGAGATTCGGTTGGCATCCTAGTACGTTAGTAATATATATATTCTTTGTCCTAGGTCACTTAACCCTACAGTCGTCGCGCTTGGAAAAAGAACGTCAGTGGTCGCGTGGATTACATATGTAATCCATTTTAAACTAAGAATAAAACGAGAGTGTAGTAATCAATTTGGTTTATTACAGTTAAAAACGTAGTAACATAGAATATTCTATAATATTTAAATGAACACAACATAAAATATAACTTTATGTACTTAAAAAATACAAAACAAAAATCTTCTCCTTATTTTAATATAAAAATGGCACTTTAGTTTCAAATTGAGATCAAATATTAAACTTAAGTCAAAAAAATAAACTAATCAGTGGTTTCTAACCAAGAAGAACAAACATATTTGGAATGGTCCGGGCAAAGGAAATTGGTACAAGAATTACATGTTCGGCGAGTGCTTTTATTTTGTGACCTCCTGCAATCATGGCAGCGACCTATTGAGCTACTTCGTGAAGATGTTGAGGTAGATCGTTGGGTTCTCTCTCTTCCATACTTGGTCCTGACAGATTCCATTTTTATATTGGTGTATTTGACAATGAGATCAATCATATTATCATGTAAATAGAGAGAAAAACAGTCTTCAACAGCTGTTTTCTGCCGTGCCACTCCTTTGGGTCCAGGAGGCACAAAAACAATATTTTGTCGACGAGTTCTTCCTCTATGAGATGGCGCAGTCATTGACCAGATAGTATTATCAACACCAACGTAATACTGATCGTCTACTGAGACAGAGTTATTTTCGAATAAGTACCTCATTTGAGAATTGAGATGTCTGCCTCCTGCTCAGACTCTGACTCGTGGTTCTGCTCCTCAACAAAGTCTTCTTCATCATCCGAGCTGGAAACATCGTCAGAATCTTCCCTTTCTTCAGAATCTTCATGAAGCCAAGCTTCAATTTGAGCAGCACGCTGTTGATTCATAGTGATTCTAAAATTAATTATTTTTATAAGAAAAATGCATTATGCCAGTAATTTATTAACCTAAGTTAATTTAATATAATATAAAATTTAATAATAAATAGATAAAAAAACAAATAAATTTCAAAATAACCATAAAATTAATAAAAACAGAAACAATAACTTGAAAAAAATACTTACGTAATAGGTCGCGCGGATTACAATAGTAATCCGCCAACTTTACGGGACTCCTTCGACAACCACACGCGATCGGCGCTTGCGCTCCCCAAAGCGCATGCGCCAACTATCCAGTGTAAAGTACACGGAGCGACAAACAATGTCACTGCGTAGTTTTTCTGTAATACTTAGATTTGCAACGGTGGATTACTATTGTAATCCACGCGACGACTCCAGGGTTAATTTCTTGATTACACATGATACGCTATTTTGAGTTGTTAAATAATGATATATTCATTATAATATGTCTCAATGGTGTTGGGTGCATATTAATTAGTTACTTTTAGTTTGTTTTTCGATATTTTTGTTGTTGTTTATTTTTATTCTAGACTTTGATAGTTGGGTGTGCAAATTGTCACAGATTATGCAACCTCTTGGGTGCGACAATGGGCGACAGTCGTTTGTCGTTCGTGCGACCAGCGACTGTCGCATACTGTCGCTTCGTAGATTTAATATTATTAACATTGTTTTTTGCTTTGATTGCTTGCTTTCTTCTTGTAATTTAGATTATTTGCTTGGTTTTTAAAATTGTTTTTGTATTTGCGTGCTATGTGTTTTACTTATAATGTTGGGTCGTTTAGGTCAGCTATGACGTCACTAGTGGCTCTAGCGGAAGACCGGCGCTGAGTATGCCTTAGGTGTGCCAGCACATGCCGAGCTCGGGCCAATTTGCGGCTGCTGTTTAGACTTAAGTTTTAATTCTAAATTTATTTTGTAATAATCACGTAATTATGTAGCTGCAAATAAACGTTTTATTATTATTATTTTTTATTATTATTAATATTCTACGAGGTCGGTTTGATAACCCGCTTAAACAGATTACGCAAAGTAGGCAAGCAATGTCGGTGACGGTGCCGTTTACTTTACGAAGATAGTTAAATTATATGTATATTATATGTCACCGTAAATTGTAAAAACCGTTAGATTGTAAAATAACTAGCCACTAAACTAACATTTCCTCTGTAGTTTTATTTCTCCGTGACATGTTTTACCTTATATATAGGTGTACCAGAATCTCATGGCAAATAGGGAAAAAAAAATTTGTAGTGTGCAATACTGGGGAAATTGGATTAAACGATCTTGATACTGGTTAATATTTAATTATGTCTTTAGTATTATTGAACATGAATTATAATAAGACTGTATGAAGAATGTTCGGTGTATAATATAGAAAACTAGCTTTTGCCCGCGGCTTCGCCCGCGTGGAATAGTGTTCTTGGAGAAAAAACTACTTCGGCGAATAATTCTCTACCTACTTACAGCAATATACTACTGATACAATATTGAACATGTTTTTAGGTTTGCCCAATGCAAATTGTTAAAAATGGGACCCTATCACCTCGATACGACATGCGCGACCACTTGATAATATACTTACATAATAAGTACCTACTTGAATATAAATTTTACCATAATCTTATAATATCTTAAAGACTATTAAATACTTAAAGACTATTATTTTAAAAACTCGCATCAAAATCCGTTGCGTAGTTTTAAAGATTTAAGCATACATAGGGACAGACAAAAAAGGGACTTTGTTTTATACTATGTAATATAATGATATTTCATGAAAAATAAATCAATCGTGAATTACTTTATATACTTATTTATTACGAATAACATACAATTAAATTGGCAACAGTTTATTTAATGTTGGAATTTCCTTCCGAACTGTATAGAACTCGTTTACTTTATTCCTAATCAACTATAAATCGAAACTGTCTTATGTTGATTTTCTTTTTTCCTCCTCTCCTCCTTTTACCAGGCATGGAAAACAAACCATCATTCGATGTGCCATCAGCTACGATACACCTTATAGTAGTACTGGAAACACATTTAAAGAAGTCACAATAATTACCTAAGAAAATATAAAAAAACTAAAAGTATCAAAACAACTCACTCTAACTTACCGGTCAACTCTACCACGAACTTTAAATTATAAGATTGAGTTAGATTTACACCTTCTTCTTTCTGTATTTTACTATAGACATAGAAAACAATATTTCTCGCTTGAGATCGAATTGCCTTTTTGGATATTTTCACAAAAACAACAAATTCCAAGAACATAATCACAAAATTTTAGCAGCGGTTGACAGATCACGTACTTTGATTTGACGGGTCATACTTGACATTGCCATATGAAAATCACATTTTTTATTTTTTTTAAAATGCCATCAGATTCTGGTAGAGCTATACCTTCTTTACTTACCAGAAAATAGACTGGATAGCTATTACCGAAGCCCCAACAATTGATAAAAAAATCGAAAATTTTAATATAATACTAATTGATCTCTATAATGAACATGCTGCCCCGCGCCCTGTAAAAATAAAATATCTCCCTGCACCTTGATTAACGGACGAAATTAAATCCCTCTTAACGAACCGTGCTAAAGCTAAACTTAAGAAAATAACACTCTGATTCTAATAAGCTAACTTATACCAAACTTTATAGTAATTTTGCCAGATATTCTTCCCATGTGTTTTATATCCAGAGAAAAACCCAAACCCATAACATTCTTACCTCTTAAGTAATACCCAACTCTCTGCCGTTTACCTTTAAGCAACTGTCTGTGTCGGTGAGGTTAAGAAAACTGTTATGTCGATATCTTGCTCCTATTCTTAACATAATTTCTCCCGTTATCGCTCATATTAGCAAAATTCTTCACTTATCTCCAAGTTTTCTCTACTTCCTGGAAAGATGCACATTGCAAATATCATTCCTTTACCCAAAACATCTAATCCTCAGTCCTTTTCTGGTTACCGACCGATCTATATACCGAACGATCTAAAATTTTAGAACGTTCGGTACATCAACAGCTTAACACTTTTCTTAATAAACACGATTTGTTTAATCCAATGCAGTCAGGCTTTCGGCCAGGGCATAGTACGACTACCACGCTTGTTAAAATCACTAATGACATTCGTCTTGCAATGAACAATCAAAATTTAATCATCCTAACTCTATTGGATTTTAGCAACGCCTTCAACACCGTTGACCACGACGTTTTATTACTTTTACTAAGGTCACAAAATTTATCGGCAAATGCACTTGAATGGTTTCAAAGTTTTCTTTCTGGACGTCGACAGTGCATTTAAGTTATTAGCACTACAACATCTTGGTGTGATATTTTCGCCGGTGTACCGCAAGGCAGTATATTTTCACCTCTGCTTTTTTCCATTTCCATAAACCTAGATGCGCTAATAATTTCTTCCTTATACCAAACTAGATGACGCCCGCAACTCCGTTGCGTCAAAATTCGTTTATCGCGGCGGAACGTACATTTTTCCGGGATAAAAAGTATCCTATGTCCTTTCTCGGGTCTCAAAGTATCCCTATACCAAATTTCATCAAAATCGGTTCAGCGGTTTGGGCGTGAAGAGGTAACAGACAGACAGACAGACAGACAGACAGACAGACAGACACACTTTCGCATTTATAATATTAGTATGGATGTACGCAGATGATTTGTAGATTTACAGATATACTTAACTTTTCTCACTACCCTATGAAATTGCTCGAACCGTCGATAATCTTGCAAAAATAAATCAATGAAGCAAAAACTATGGCCTAAACCTAAACCCCACAAAAACCCAATGCTCATTGGTGTTTAAACCTCTTTGGGTTTTATTATTTTTATAAATTTGAATTTACTTGTCATGATTGAAAGGTCTATATTTAAATTGTAAGTTCTTTATAATTGTAATAGATGTCAGTAACTTGTTTCTACATCACGCTATTAAAGCACAAAGAGTTTTGTATATAAGTTAAGGAGTAGTTTGTAGAGTTGAATTGGATTACATGTCTACTGGTGATACTATCGTTTCATTTAGTACTAGTAGATACTTTTTGGGGATTCTGTACATGGTCCTTCGATGTCGTAAGAATCGTTGTGGCCTGTGTAAAGTCTGGGGCCTTGGAAGACTGGAGGTAGACTGGCAAGCTGAAGAGGATCAGCTAGGAACTGCGACTGGACGAGGGGGCGAGGAGTAACCTGGAGGCTGGTGGCTGAAGCAGAACCTTCAGCAGCAGCAGCGTCGGCAGCAGAGGAACCCAAGGGGCTGGAGCAGAACCTTCAGTACCGCCCGGCAATAGGATGATATCACGCCTCGACCCCAGTTTTAGTTTATTAACAGGAACTAGCTTTGTTTTGGAGCTTGGCAGTGATCAGGTGACTTTGAGTCCAGGGTCATCTGTTGTTAATAGGATGATATCACGCCTCGACCCCAGTTTTAGTTTATTAACAGGAACTAGCTTAGTTTCGGGTCTTGGCAGTGATCAGGTGACTTTGAGTCCAGGGTCATCTGTTGTCAAATGTTAGTAAATAACACAAAGTTCTTGAGTCTGAGGGCTCAGGCAGGAATTCATAAAAATAAAAGATTAGTTTACGATTGTAGTAGAGTCTTAAGTCGTCGTAAATTATCTGAAAAAGAAAATAACAGTAAACGGTTAGTAGTATGAAAAGTAAAATCAAATAGGAATTTTTCAGTTTTATAATGTACTCTGTGCCAGGGGTTTCAAGCGTCATTTATCACGGAGTCTGCGGTGCAATTGTTGGCATTAAAAAAGATACCAGGTACTAGTTTAATATCCGGGCTTGGCGATGATCAGGCGACTTTGACTTCAAAGTCGTCTGTTATAGTTAGGATGATATCACGCCTTGACCCTAGTCTCAGTATAGTAAAGGCTCATATCCTGGGAAAAATCACAGCTTTGTTGCCATCAAGTAAAGTTAAAGTACAAGTATTGCCTTCGTTGCCTGCCAAGCTGGATTTTGTTAATAAACTAAAACTGGGGTCGAGGCGTGATATCATCCTATTAACAAACAGATGACCTCGGACTCAGTCACCTGATCACTGCCAAGACCCGAAACCAAGCTAGTTTTTGTTAATAAACTAAAACTGGGGTCGAGGCGTGATATCATCCTATTAACAACAGATGACCCCGGACTCAAGGTCATCTGACCACTGCCAGGACCCGAAACCAAGCTGGTTCCTAGTATTTTCCTCCTTTGTACTGCAGGCTCTGTTTTAATTAAGGCTGTAGCCAGTAATAATTATTGTGAGTTTGTTACTGGAGGAATTGGAATCAATTTACTATTTTTTGGAGACTCACTTGAACTGAAACCCTCCTCAGCTCGAGGAAAAGGCTTTTTACTACTTAAATAAAGAAGACTGTGGTGTTTTGTTCCACATTGCTGGGACTTCGTTGGAACTGTGATATTTAGAGTGTCCCGAATTTAGGCTATTTGAACATAACTTATTGGTTTGCACAAACTCACGCCGCAAACACACTGATGAGGGACGACATGGAGGGCACCAAGACGCAGGGCAGTAGCTAGCCGAAATGTATTACGGCCCAGCAATGTACCAGTATTGGCTGCCGGTAGTGCCTGCAGCTAAACGCCCGACTCCCACTTCTCCACAGCCAAAAGACGAGCCCGCTCTACAGGACTGGAAGACGTATTTAAAAGTGTATTCCGTACCAGTCTACAGATGGGCTTAATGTACTCATTAAGTACATTAATATACTCTACTCTTAGCTCAGGATCCTTTGACAAACGCCTTTCTAAATTAGAAAATCTTTTTTTTGCGACTACGTCATGGTCACTACGGCTCACGAAGCGCTGGACGCCTTTCCCGGCATCAAGTCTGAATGACCTCATTCGTCGGGCTCTTGTCACCGCCGGTGTGCCAGCTATACTGGAGCCCTCCGGTCTGGCGCGCGATGATGGCAAGAGACCTGATGGAATGACCCTGGTTCCTTGGAGTGTGGGACGGGCTCTTGTATGGGATGCTACTTGTGTCGATACTCTTGCTCCGTCCCATGTCCAGGGCACTTCGAACTGTCCGGGCGCGGCTGCAAACGGCGCAAATATGAGAACTTTAGCGGAGACCTCATATTTGTTTGGGGTGGAAACCCTAGACGCATGGGGTCCGGGCGTACATAAGCTTTTTAAAGAAATCTCCAAAAAGCTTACTGAAGCCACCCGAGACCCCAAAGCCGGGAACTACCTGGCACAACGGACAGCCATTGCTATCCAACGAGGCAATGCTATCAGTTTGCTAGGTACTCTGCCAGATGGGGACGACCTGGGGAAGTTTTTCTATTTATAGACTTTTTTAGAGTTAGATTATTTATAGATGAATTGTCTTCTTTTTATTAGTAGGTATTAATTTTTAGTTTTTTATTTGGCTCTAGTTTTGTTGTTAATTTTATGTTTCTTGTGTTATTTTAATTACCTACTTGAAATAAAAAGGATATACTTAGGTAATATTATTTTACTATGAGTACAAGGATTCAGGTCATATGGAGTATGTGGATTCCTGTGATATAAGATATTAGTAAGGAATCAGTATACTTACCTCATCATCCTATAGTCAAGAAAGGCCGAATAACAACCAAGGTACGTATGGTTGTAGACGCATCCTGTAAGAATTCAAATGGGATATCATTAAACAGTAAACTGTTGGTGGCGCTGCTATCCGACTGCTCTAGTTGCAGATATTGTGAACAAAGTTTTAAATGAGTACTATATGAATGATATTATGATTAGTGGTTGTTACACAGAAAAAGAAGTACAACTATATAAAGAAGTAACAACTTTACTTGATCGTGGTGGTTTCACCCATCAAAAGTGGGCAAGTAATTGTACAGAAGATACAAGTGGATTCAAAAGAGTCAGACATTAAACTGGAACCTAAATTAGACGAAACAAAACTAAGCAGACAGATGATTGCAAGAGTGGACTTTGGCCAGTTGCCGAACATCATCATCGATGGATCAATCATTCCTTTCAACTCCTCCGTTAAAAATTTAGGGGTTTATCTTGATCGCACTCTGTCATGGAACATACAAGTCCAGCACGGGCGTAGCCAGGTTTTAGTTTCGGGGGGGGTTCAATAAAATAAAACGACTAAGGGGGGGGGGGGGGGGGTTAGTATCAAAGTTTTGATTTAGGCTGTTGATTATTTTTCTAAAATAACTTCAAAAATCATCTTTCAGATAGGGTTAATGGGGCGGCAAAATATGTTAATTGGCCTCGGGCGCAAAGTTTCTAAATACGCCTCTGTATATTGGTCAGATATCTGTATTATATATACCAGCCGGCCCATTTCGGGGGGGGTTTGAACCCCCTAAACCACCCCCCTGGCTACGCCCATGAAGTCCAGAGTCCAGACACTCCGCAAAAAGCAGTTGCCGCCACTGCTTCACTCAGACGTCTAAGTAATTTCCTTCATATCCCAACTAAAATATCACACTAATACACATAATAATCACAATTGCACAAACATTATTACTTCTAATTTTAGACTATGCTGACGTACGTAAGCTACTGTGATCTTAGTGAACAACTTCTATCCTCTATAGAAGGTCTGCAGAACTTAGGTATCCGGTATACAAAATACGTGTTTTTTTGGGTTGCCCGCCAAAACTCCCTATGAAGTTTCAGTAAAGCGTCTACCACTTTTTGAATCGACTGTCTTGACTGATTGACTACCCTAACTATTTGATTGGACTTTGACAAGACTTTGAACTTGACGATTTAGAAATACGGTGAGAAAATTTGAAGGAATATTCTATAATTCCCGCCTTTTAACTTGACACTAGCAAATGGTTATAAGCCGACACCATGAAGCATAGATACCAGGAGTCCGAACGGTATAGGCTTTTTAATAATAATTATGTACACAATAATAGGACCAGATCTTAGTTCTCTTTTCTGCCGCTAGGCGTGCTAGACCGACGAGTACCAAGTGTTGCCAAAACTATTATACCGAGTGTTGCCAATACTATTATTTATTACAATTATTTTTAAATTACCGTTAGGCAATTACCGTGTTCTACGGTATCTATTTTTCGAGAACAGTTTCTAAGAATTTCCTAAAACTTTTAAATAATAAGATTTCAATCTTTCCAGAGCTGTCAATAGCAACTTTAAACTTCCCGCGTAATTTCAAACGAGTGCATGTCGGACCGTCGCGCGCTCTACCGGCAAAAATCTGTCCCCGTAATTGAGACCATTATTTTAACATTACGTTCGGACTCCTTGTTATCTATACTTCGTGGCCGACACCATATAAACAAAAAAAAAACAAGTGACAGTCTGTGACACTGACAAGCTAAAGAGCATGAAGCATAGATACCCTCTCTAGCGTGTCAGAGTTTTTTGACAGTTACCCCCCTCACGCGTCGAAGTGTATTTCGCGCCAAAAAACGATACCCCCCCACGTCTCCCGCCTTCTCCCGCGATATTATTTTTCAGGATTTCAATATTTTATTTTAAATAAAACCTATTCATGTTATGTATATTTAAAAATAGAATATATTCCCTAAGTGATTACGTATTATGAATCGAAGCAGACAGATTTATAACAAATTACACCACACTCCTCTCGAAGCACTTGAAACTAAACACTTCAACGTAAACAATAACCCGACCTTTGAACCCGATTCTCATTTACACATCTTGATTGTTATTAGTACGGTCTACTAATGTTAATGGATAAGATTTATGACGGTCTCAAGTACTAACACGAATGTATAAACGCAATTTCACAGAATGACAAATGAAACAGCTGATGGCGTCCGTCACCCTGACGCAGGCAACTCCCGTGTTTTTTTTTTTTTCAAGATTAAATTGTTAAAGTGTAAATAAAACCTATTCATGTTATATATATTTAGAAAGGAGATTAAATATCCTAATTGATGGTATAACTGGAATTAAGAAAAATACTAATTTAATAAAAGAAATCTTGATTCAAACATAACACACACGTATTTTTTTAATATTCCATTGCAAACCTAAAGTAAGGCCAAATTTATGTTTCTATATAGTGAAATTTGCTTAGTTTACGTAGATGCACACATTATACATAAAATTTAAATAGAAAAACAGATATAAAACAAATTACAGTTACCTACTATAAAATTGTCAGTCTAATTTCGATTCCCGCGATTTTTATTTTTCCGAATTATATTGTTATAATATATGTAAAACCTATGCAAATTATATATATTTAAAAAGTAGAATAGATTTCCTAAGTGATGACGTAAATGGAATTTAGAAATATACTCATTTATTAAATGAAATCTTGATGCAAACAAATGAACTTTGATTTTTTTTTCATATATTGTTTAAAAACTCAATTAAATATAAAATTTATGTTTCTATACAGTGAACTTTGCTTTAATTACGTAATTGGATATATAATACAAAATATTTAAATACAAAAACAGTTGTACTAACAAGGATTGGAGCAAAACTAATTACAATTACTATGAAAAATATCTGACATAGTACATATTTTGATTGCTCAATAAACTGTAACTGGGACATAATTATATGCATATTTTTATATTTTTATACAGTTCAGGATGTTAAATATTACAATAACACATGAATTTTTTACAACGCACAATGTAAATAGTAACTGATTGAACCCTCCGAAAATAGTCCTATTTTGACGGAAATGTCTTACAAAAACAATCATAGTAACTAATTTACTTATTATTATCCATAAATTCTATTCCTAGATTCTACAATAAATACTGTTCTAATAAAATATCTAATAAAATGTTCAATTCAAAATGCATTTTACAAGAAAATCATAAACTCACTATGATAAAAATCTCAATAAAAACGTATATTTTTCGATCGATTTTCCGAAGTAATTTATAGTAGAATTATAGAAAATACTTAATATACGCATAAAAAACTTAATATTAATTACATAAATGTTAAAATTACGTGGTACAAACAAACCACTTACAAATTATAAATACATTTCTATGGGCTTTCCCGCCTTGCCGACCGTCGGCAAGCGACGCTTGGGGATATAGCTGTCACTTACCGACCGTCGGCAATCGACGCTTGACAGGGTACAGGAGTCCGAACGGTATAGGCTTTTTAATAATAATTATGTACACAATAATAGGACCAGATCTTAGTTCTCTTTTCTGCCGCTAGGCGTGCGAGACCGACGAGTACCGAGTGTTGCCAATACTATTATACCGAGTGTTGCCAATACTATTATTTATTACAATTATTTTTAAATTACCGTTAGGCAATTACCGTGTTCTACGGTATCTATTTTTCGAGAACAGTTTCTAAGAATTTCCTAAAACTTTTATTTAATAAGATTTCAATCTTTCCAGAACTGTCAATAGCAACTTTAAACTTCCCGCGTAATTTCAAACGAGTGCATGTCGGACCGTCGCGCGCTCTACCGGCAAAAATCTGTCCCCGTAATTGAGACCATTATTTTAACATTACGTTCGGACTCCTTGTTATCTATACTTCGTGCCAGGGATGTCAGACGTACCAACTTCTTGGTATACATACTAGGTTTTGGTTCCACGTACCATGTACCAAGACTACTCAGTCCTTGTACGCAAAAATACCAAGATTGGCCCTTGACCGACAAAAATACACTGACCATATAAAATAACCGGCAAATTTCAAAGATGCATGTAAAAAAAAATTCCAATCAGATTTCCCTCATAATATAAAAATTTTTTATAGCAAGCAGTCTCGATAAACACTTACCATTTTCCATGAGTTAATTTGAAATATGCTTGATGGCGTAACGGTAAGGTGCTCCGCTCTCAATCTAGAGGTCCCGGGTTCAAATCCCTCGATTTTTATTTTTTTTTATTTTTTAAAATATTTATCTATTTTTTTCAATATATTTTATATTTTATACCCGAAATGCAATATAATATCAGAAAGTTATGTTTAAAATTATATTTCTTCCGTGCGTTCGACAAATACTGCCCTCTATTAAGAGTATACGAAATTAAAATATTATTTTTATTCACTGGGATGCGACTTCCGACACAGATTATCTATCAGTGTTTGCAGCGCCAGAGCGGAGCGCAGGCGTACCAGTTTGCCATCTCCAATACCAGTTTTCAGCCAGCTCGGTACAAGGATTTCCAAGTGGCGGTCTGACATCCCTGCTTCGTGCTAAAGAGTATCAAGTGTGAAGTGGGAGTTTTGCCGGGAAAGTCAATCAGCAATGTTGTGTTTCTGTATTATTTTTCTAAATTCGTGTTAATTCGGTTTTTAATGTGTTATAGTGGTGGAATATTAACCATTAATTATTCGTTGAGGTGCATTAGTGTGGAAAAGTGATACATTCTACAAAATGCGTGCTAAATTGGGTTTCCCGCCAAAACTCCCTAGGAAGTTTCAGTAAAGCGTCTACCACTTTACTGAATCGACTGACTTGACTGATTGACTACCGTGACTATTTATTTGGACTTTGACTAGACTTTGGACTTGACGATTTAGAAATACAGTACCTACGTTGATGAAAATAATATACTTGACATTGGCAAATGGTGATAAGCCGACGCCATAAAAATAAAAAAATAAAAAAAAAAGTGTGAAGTGACAGAGAGTGACAGGAATTGAAAACAGAAAAAAATTACCTCTATTATTTTAAGAATTATCTGAGTTAAATTCCTTTTTAAAAGGTATATAAATAAATTTAAGGATCAACCTTAATGTTAAAATGTGGAGACTAAGTTTTACATATTGCTCAAAATACAGTTTTTTCATAGCGCCTTTCCGCTTCAAACGACACTCAAGACTTTCACTGTGTACTAATAAACCGAAGATTTTAACTAATTACTACCGTACACTCTCTACTTACCTTATGGAGGAAACGAATAATACTATAAACGATGATAATAAGCTTTCCAAAGGCGTAAATACATTTACTTATAGAACACATTCTTGTGGTGAATTGAGTGTCAAGAATGTGGGAGAAAAAGTAACTTTGTGCGGCTGGGTCCAATATGTGAGATTGTCTAAGTTCCTTCTAATTAGGGACGCTTATGGCCTAACACAATGTATTGCCAAAAATTTAGACTTGGATCCCGCTACAATACCCTTAGAAACTGTGATCAAAATTGAAGGAACCGTTGCAACTCGTCCCAAAGACATGATAAATCATGACATGGCTACCGGAGAAATTGAAGTTGTTATTGACAAGCTGGAAATTTTGAATGAGGTTGGAATGTTACCATTTAATTTGAGAAGCTATCAAAAACCAAAAGAACAGCTCAGGTTACAGCACAGGTTCATTGACTTAAGGTTTCCGGAAATGCAGTACAATTTACGACAGAGATCTATAATGTTACATGAAATGAGGAGAATTTTAGTGGAGGAATATAACTTTGTTGAGGTTGAAACGCCTACATTGTTTTGTCGGACTCCTGGTGGTGCTCGTGAATTTGTAGTGCCTACTCGGCATCCTAGCTTATTCTATTCTCTTGTACAAAGTCCCCAACAGTTCAAACAGATGTTAATGGCTGGAGCTGTTGATAGATATTTTCAGATTGCTAGATGTTACAGAGATGAATCAACCAGGCCCGACAGACAACCTGAGTTCACACAACTTGATATAGAACTATCATTTTCTAATTTAAATCATGTATTAACTCTTATTGAATTGTTACTTTACAAAACATTTATCAAAGATTTACCAAAGCCTCCCTTTCCACGGTTACCCTATTGGGAGGCTCTGGAAAAATATGGCTCCGACAAACCTAACCTAACACATAATTTAGAATTATTAAATATAACGAATCTTTTCAAAGACAATTCCACTGAACCAGAGTTTGGTGCATTTGCTTTACCATATTGTAGCAAAGTAGGAAAACTTACAACAAAATATAGAGATAAAATTAAAGAACTAGCTAAAAAGTATAATGTAAAAATAGTACAATCTGAAAACATTTCTAAAGATATTAACAGTGATATTTATGATAGAGTAAAAAGTATAATTTGTACTGACAATTCTTGTATTATAGCTATCGGAGATAAGGAAAATGTATGTTTAAGTTTAGGGGAACTACGTGAAGTAATTGCAACTTTATTAAAAACCAAGGAGCTTATATCTTTCGATGACAGAATGAAGCCACTATGGGTAGTGGATTTTCCACTTTTTGTGAGAGGAGAAAATGGATTGGAGACTTGTCATCATCCTTTCACAGCACCTCATCCTGATGATATACACCTACTGGACAAACATCCATTGAAAGTGAAGTCCTTAGCTTACGATCTAGTAATAAATGGAAATGAAGTCGGTGGAGGCTCTGTACGAATACATGACGCTACTTTACAGGAGAAAATATTTGGTTTGCTGAACATTAGTCCAGATAACTTGGTACATTTTATGAATGCTCTTAAAAGTGGATGTCCCCCACATGCAGGTATAGCTCTTGGCATAGACAGGCTGATGGCCATAGCGTGTGACGCAGAGTCCATAAGAGATGTGATTGCATTCCCCAAGTCACACGAAGGTAAAGATCCTATGTCTGGAGCTCCTAACAAAATTAGTGATGAAGATAAAAAGTATTATGGTCTTAAATAAAACAAATAAAATGTATTAAAATAATTATTATTATTTTGCATTATTATTTTATATTTGAAGTAAGAAGATGACAAGTAGCTTATGAACTAATTAAACCTATTAATTTAACTTATAAATGAATATTGTAATACAAGCAAACTTATTTAATTGCAGAAAAAACTTATAAGGTCAATTATAGTGAGTCATATTTAAGCTGATGCCATGTTTGAAAATAAAGACCAGAAACTTTCAGATGATAATATTATTTGTACAAAGAGCAAGCTATTTATTCTAAGAAATGTTAAAGATTTATACATTTTTATTTTTGTTATTATCTTGTTTTAATTTTTCACCAAAATAATATATTTTACTGTGCAAAAAATGAATTATGTACTGAAAAGTTGTTTAAATGATAGAATAAGGGGCTTTTATAAGAGAATTTTATTACTAAACATGTTTATTATTTGTTGGTATTACTAGCTTTTGTCCGCGGCTCCGCCTGAGTAAATTATACAGTATGAAGTATCCTACCACCCACTGCAACACTGTACTCTTTTGGGATAAAAAGTAGCCTATGAGTTACTTAATTCAGAGGCTAATTACAATACCAAATTTAATCAAAATGCGTTTCTATATTATAGGTAAGTATTTTTTTTAGAAAATTCACAAGTAGGTAGGTAATTATTTAGCACCGGCGTGTCATATGACGTTATTCTTTGGAAATAGGATACTTCTCCATGCTTGTTCACCTGAAACTAAATAATGTTTTTATGTAAATTTTGATTATGTAAAGTAGTAAGCGTGTAATTGAAAAATAAATAAAAAGGAATGCGACAGCTGCAGCTATCAGACACTACACATAACTATAATTTTTAAAACCCAGCTACGTACCTAAAGTAATATATAGCCTATATTATCCTACCCGGGCTATTTTAACGAATCTATTAACACCTTATTTATCAAAACTGATCAGTAGTTTAGGCGCTACGGTGGAACAAACAAAATACATATGTAGACTGCCAAAATTGTAGCTTTTCCTTTTGGCTTCGCCGTAGTCGGTAAAAACCTATGTCGGTCGGGTGAGGTACCTACGGCTACGGTATTACCTATGTAAGTATGTACCTATATATTTTTTACTCTGTGGCGTGAGGCGTGGGGTGGGGGCGGCGGAGGCACCCCCCGGCCCCCACCTCAGGCCCCGAATGGACTCAACTTGCGTGCTGAGTTGCGGACAGTAGATAGGTACATAATATCATTTTGGTAGGTACATCACTACAATATAAGTTATGTAGGTACTAGATATTTCGCGCGATTCTGTACGAAAGAAAACAAACCCGCAGGGACCGTACATTTTACCGCGATAAAAAGTAGCATATGTCCTTCCCCGTGGTCCACTCTATATCTGTGTTAAATTTTATTAAAATCGGTCCAGCAGTTACATACGGAGCCTATTTAATGCAAACAAACAAATCTTTCCTCTGTATAATATTAGTAGATAATATAGATTCTGTAAAAAACTAGCCAAGTCTCGATGGAGCCACTGTACTGATGTACCCACAAAAGTATAAAGAATGTTCAACGGCCAAGTCACACAACATTAACTATAATAATAAAGAAACCGCAGTAAGGAACCTTAGACTTGGCACGATTTTGTCTAGATTTCATAACTTTTTAGAGATAAACAAGCAGCTCCATCGAGACTTGGCTAGTTTTTTACAGAATGTTTTTGGTGGGATTTCACTTCTTTTTGTAGAAACGTGGGCATATTGATTTATTTTCCTAGATTTTAGTGTAATTTGTTTATTTAATTTGTGTAATGTTCGAGTAGAATAAAGTTCGAGTAGAATAAAGGGGCCTGAAAATGCGGCAAAATGGTTCTAGTAAAGAATGGTACGGCAGTGTTTGCTTCGCACTCGACTTGGCGGGGGCACTGCCGTGCCCCCAGATCGACGTTCTGGTCTTATCTAGAGGTTCTCAAATAGGGGCCTGAAAATGCGGCGAAATGGTTCCAGTAAAGAATGGTACGGCAGTGTTTGCTTCGCACTCGACTTGGCGGGGGCACTGCCGTGCCCCCAGATCGACGTTCTGGTCTTATCTAGAGGTTCTCAAATAGGGGCCTGAAAATGCGGCGAAATGGTTCCAGTAAAGAATGGTACGGCAGTGTTTGCTTCGCGCTCGACTTGGCAGGGGCACTGCCGTGCCCCCAGATCGATTATCCTAGTTTTTATAGTTTTCCCTTTATGTGGCCATTAAACCCCGACTCTGTACCAAATTTCAGCTCTCTAAGTTTATGGGAAGTACTAGTTCTATTTTGATGATCATGAGTGAGTGAGTGAGTGAGTGAGTGTCGAAAATGCGAAACTTTGCTTTCGCTTAAGGCGCTCTTACCCTAGAAATACGCTTCTTTCAAAAATTTTTTGAGACGAATGGATACATTTTAGTGCAGCAAAAAAATATATGTTAATTTTGATCATATTTGCTAGGGGACCTTCATTTTCAAAACACGTTATCTGAAAAATTTCTCGATAAAAAAAAATCATAAAGTAACCATTAAAATAGAAATTCTTGGAGTTGTAACTGTATTATTTGTGAACAGAAATGAGAAAATTATTTGCAGTTTCGTAAAACATAATAAAAGGAAGGGAATTGTTGTTTTGATTTTTCGTATAGAATGTGATATTTGTTAGTATTAATTTATTTCAATGATTAATAATTCGTACGAGTCGAATGAAACATCGCGAAATGGCGACCTGTCATTCCTTCTCTTTCATATCTATTGAATAAGACAGTACCGGCTTAGGCCTCTTGCTAATGAGACGTATGTCAAATTTTTCCCCTCTTTTCTGCTCAAAAATTATTCGAATTTATTGTAGAAAGTCCGTTCAAATTTATTTTACCCCCGAATGGACCTTTATGTCGTCTGCATAAAGGTCAAGTCGGGGGTAAATATTAGTTTTCTTTCGTCGTGTAATACTTATGATATATATACGTAATTTCGCTATCTGACGTAAGACGCTTGGTAGCCCTTTGGCTTTTTGCGTTGTTGCGACCAATTGGTCTCGGGTTCGAATCCCGGTCAGACGATTTTTTTTTTCTTTTTTTTTGTCGCACTATGAAACTCCGATCGATGCTTGTTTTCCCAGTAATAGAAGTATATGGTTAATTATGTACTTATTTATTATTAGTTACTTTAAGTTGTTGTTAATATTAGTGTAGATTATATTATATAAAATATGAAAAGATTGTATTCGATGAATGTCCAAATTTTTAATTCAAAGTTTTAAGATGGAGGTACAAAAACTCTTTATAAGTAGGTACTAGGGAGACCGAGCTTCGGTCGTAGTTTTAGTACAACGATAAAAATTAATAAAAAATAAATAAAAAAATATTAAAGAATCACAAAAATAATATTTATCTTACCGGGATTTGAACTCACCACCAAAAATCAAACGGTACGCAAACCGAGCTGCCAGTCAGACTGACGTAAAACAACCGAAATTATTGATATAATTTATTACACGACGAAAGAAAAAACATAGGTAGGTATTTGATTCATAATTGACAACATTGATTGACAACAGAATAAGTAAATATAATATAATATATACCTAAATATTATTATTCTGTTGGTTTGTAAAGTTTATACATATAATTATATCAATTATTATAATCAATTCTAATTCTAATCACCATGAGCAGATATTAGGAACATGTACTTATTCAGTAATCTACGTTTATTTTTTACTAGCTTTTGCCCGCGACTTCGTACGCGTAAAGTTTGGTTTCCATACAAAATTTTAACCCCTTTGTTACACCCGTAGGGGGCGAATTTTCAAAAATCCTTTCTTAGCGGATGCCTACGTCATTACAACCATCTGTATGCCAAATTATAGCAACATCTGTTCAGTAGTTTCGGTTGTGCTTTGATAGATGAGTCAGTCAGTCAGGTTTGCCTTTTATATATTTAGACTAGGTGTTGCCCGCGACTTCATGCGCGCATAAGGAAATCTCGATGGAACCGTACATTTTTCGGCAATAAAAAGTATGCCTATGTGCTTCCCCGTTGTCTATTCTATATCTGTCCTAAATTTCATCAAAATCATTCCAGTAGTTTCGGAGCCTATTCAATGCAAACAAACAATCATACAAACAAATAAACCTTCTCTCTGTATTATATTAGTAATAGATTAAATAAAACAATATTTACAATTAATATGATGAAGCCGAAGAGACTATTTGGTTAAACCACAAATGTCAGAAACTAGGTATTTGAAATTGTATTTTTTTTGCTGTCAGTGCAAGTTTCATGTACCTATGTAGAAGGGGAATATTTGATATTGAATTTTATTGTGTATTTATGTATTGTATAAAATCAGTCGACAAAATTTAGCTTTGTGCTGCGCGAACAAAGTTGCGGGCAAAAGCAAGTTTAGATTTTGTAACCGCTGAAAAATGCGAATTAAATAAAATTTTGAAATGTCGTTCTAGGAAGAAACGTCAATGTGTGTAATGTCATAATGTGTATCCCACCAAAAACATTCTGTAAAAAACTAGCCAAGTCTCGATGGAGCTGCTTGTTTATCTCTAAAAAGTAATGAAATCTAGACAAAGTCGTGCCAAGTCTAAGGTTCCTTACTGCGATTTCTTTATTATTATAGTTAATATTGTGTGACTTGGCCGTTGAACATTATTTATACGTTAGTGGGTACAAGTCAATTTTGTTTACACGTATAAACAATAGATGTAACTACCTATGTTTGTTATGCGAGATAATAGCCCATACTGGTATTGGTAATTGGACGCTAGTGTCTCGTTTTAGGCTGTTGTTGATTGTACAACACATGTATTGGAGCAATGGTGTCATGGAGCCCCTTTTGTACCCTTCAACGGCCAAGTCACACAACATTAACTATAATAATAAAGCGACCTATGCGTAGAACAAAGTCTGATGTGATCATAGAGCAAAAGTGCGTTTTTTGGATAAATGAAATAAGGAATCAAAGCTCTACAGACTGACATTTTAATTTTTTTTTATCTGGCTTATTTTCGGAAATACAGAATCGTACAACGTCTTATTTGATGTAAGCTCCATGATAAAATGCACGTAGTGTTCATAGGACGGAGAAATTGAGGCGCGCACGCCGCGGGCGCCTCGCACGATCTTCACTTCAGGCGTTGTCGAGCGGAAAGAAGGGTTTTTTGCGTCATGTGTGTGATTTTTTTTCGGATTGACGAAAATTATAATTTTACTAATTATTGCGTACTAAAAGTATTTCTGAGATGTCATGATTACGGATAATGCTGGATATGCTTTAAGAAGAGAAGAAAAAGAGCCTGAACGTAGTCCTTATTTTTCAAATAAGCAATATATTTTTATGAAGAACGGTGTATATCCGGGTAAGCTGATGTTTTTACTTAAATTATTCTTCAAATTTAGTATTATCATGCTTTGAAATTATAGTTTTTTACTATTCCGCTTTTTAAGCTCATAAATAGAAACGGGAAATCTATATTCATATAAGACATTTTTTGACGGAAAGTTAGAAAAATACACTTTAGTTCGAAAAGTATGATTAGTTTCATGTTTATTTATTAGGTAAATATTTGTCGTGTTATCAATAAAAGTTGACGTACAAAATAGTTGAGATTATAAGTAATATTAGAACTATGTAAGACTAATACTTTAGAATTTCTAAAAGTTTCATGTAACTATAGGACGTTTTTTTACGGAATCACAGAATAGTTACAATACAATTTGTCAGTTCGATATGCAGATGGGACGTTATAGCCTGAATAATGACATCAGTTAGGACGTTGTTCTTTTAAAAATATCGTTAAATATAAATATATTTCATATTAAATATATAAAAATAGTTTAAAGCTGCGTTACCTTACAATATATACACATTTGTACCCTACAAATTCGGCGAATCATATAACATTATGATCGACAGTTTTTAGTTCTGTACTGCGATGTTCATTAAACCTTGTATATTCAAACTTTTTCTAATAGCGACGCACCTCCCAATCGATGGATTCTCTCATTAGTAGATGAATAATGAGAGAATTTATGGCCTTCGACCATCAATACTTTCTTTAAAAGCTACTCCTAGTTTCGAAAAATCACCTTTAATACAACTTAAAGACTTAGAAAATTCTGACCATAGGTTCTGATCATCAGTTGATCAAGAAATGTCGGTACTAACTCCTATGCAGTCTCCTGCTGATAGTCATTCCACCTATGACAGCGTTTTCAGGTCCAATGTAGATAGTAGTATACAATTTAATTAATATTATATCTAGCAATATCTCGAAAGTATAATCTAGAAAAATATCCAAAACCTGCAAGCAAATGTGTGAGTTTTCCTTTTTACCATGCATAATGCAAGTCTATTGTTGCTCTTTTATTTAATTATTTCTAATAATTATTCCAGCACGCTCGGTCAAAAGCCTTTGACCACTATCTAAAAGGTGTTTTGCAAAATGTGATCATATGTAACTCTGAAACGGGGTACAAAGTTTGACTCAAACTGGACGTAACTTTGAGAATCGGTACAAAGTTTGACTCAAACTGGACGTAAATTTAAGAATCGGTACAAAGAATACATCGCGTCTTATCAAAATGGTTATCGTGATAAATCACATACTGCTAAACACCTTTTAGATATGTTAAATCACTATAGTGTAAGTACCTGAGGCCATTCCTATAAGGTGTTACAGAAAATATGATAATGTATACATAGATATACACTACATTCAGGATAATCGATTTTATAGACACTTGATTGATACTTTAAATCAATCCGAACCTTATTATGACAAAATTGATTTTGTATGTATTATTTCTCCTGAATGCGACATGCTTATTATAACGGGATTATGGCCATTACAATATTATGGTTATTTTTCATTATTTTGGATAAACGTGCAGATACCTCCCCCCATGTAGGTTAAACTGAACTTGTACCTATCTAATTACATTATACAACATAGCTAGAAAGCTTAGATACAGTACCAAAGCAGTTTAATTTATAACTACGTTTTAGAAAGGGTTAGGTGTTAACATATCGAGCGAGGTCAGTTCCGATATCATCTGGAGGGCAAGGCCAAGTTAGCCTCCAAGAAGCTTGGTGTTCTGAACAGGTCAAAGCAGTATTTCAGTCCGGTCCAACGCCAACTCTATAAGGCGCAGGTTCGGCCTCACATGGAATACTGTTCTCATCTTTGGGCAGGGGCGCCAAAGTACCAGCTTCTCCCTCTAGATCGTATCCAACGTAGAGCCGCTCGAATTGTCGACTGCCATAGTATTTCAAACAGACTTGACTATGTAGCATCACTCTGCATCCTCTATCGGTTATATTACGGGGAGTGCTCCAAGGAATTGTTCGGACTTATACCTGCTGCAACTTTTCGCCACCGTTCCAAGCGACAAAATATTTATCATCTTCATCACCTTGATGATTGATCACCCGAAGCTTTCTGCCGCGCACTGTAAAACTCTGGAATGAACTATCGCCAGCAGTATCCGGACCATTACGACCTGCAAACCTTCAAGAAGGGAGCATATTCCCTCCTAAAAGACCGGCAACGCACTTGCAACTTCTCTGATGTTATCACTTATGGTAACGGTACGGTACCGTAAGCACTACGGTAATCGCTTTCCATTAGGTGATCCTTTTACTAATTTGCCCCCTAGTTTAATAAAAAAAAAAAGTTTTAACTGTTTATAAGTTTAAATTTTGTTTTGGGCTTGATGTATTTTTTCAAACAATATTTATTTTTATGGGCATATCTTAGAGATTTTAATTTTTTTGTAGGTTTTAGACTATGGTAACTAGTATTTTAATTTAATTTTAAGTAAGTCCCTAGTACTGACTATGGATTAATTATAGTTCAAAACACCACCTTTTTGAGATTTTTTAATGTAAATAAACGATTTTTAAAAATAATTAAATAGTGGCTGGAGTTAAAACGACACTGTCGCACTTGCAGGAGTGAACGACGCCTTAAGTGGTATATGGGCGAGTACATGTACCGGCAGAATTTACTAAAAAGTTTACCATCTGACGCTGCCCGATTTCGCAGGCTTTTACGGGATATAAGTCGTGTATATCCCGGAATAGGTAAAAGACGCATTCGAATTAGAAACTGCCGCTGTAACCCAAATTGCCCCCGCCAGTAGCTTTATATTTTATTTATTAATATTTTTTATAATATTATAATTTATCTATTTATATCAGTAGTTTTGTTTCGTAAGTAGTATGTTTTTAAAGCACTTAATTTATAATAAATTTGTAGTTTTAGTAATTTAGTTGTTAGTATAAAGCCGCTAGATAAGAATTGGCGCCTACAACATGTATACATGTTACAATGTGTGCTGTTTATGAATAATCGTGACATGCCACGTCACGTCATGATTATTTTCATAGACAGCACACAACGTAACATATCATACATGTTGTAGGCATTAACTCTTATCTAACGGCCTATAGTTATGTAGTGTAATGTTTTTTAATTTTTAATATTTATGCATATTATATTATTATATTGTTCGCAGTGCGCTTTGCCCGCAGTTTTCTGCCGCGCACAATAAAACTTACAATTAACTGTCACCAGCGGTTTTACGGACCACTAGGGCCAATATTTACATATTATAATAACAGATACCATGGTCGGTATTTGTATCTGACTCCTAAATCTTTGCGCATATTTTGTTTCACCATAGGTGAACATTCTGTGGATACCCATTTTATTCAGTTTGGAGTCCAATTTTGAAAAAGCCTGAAAAGCTTTTACTAAATACTTTTTGAAGAACATAGTTATATGTTTTTTTTAAATCATCGAATGCTTTCGTATGTCTCGTATAAGTCTGACTAATCATGTTCCTACACACGAATTATTTTGAGGGTAAAATTAAAAAAAAAAACATTTTCTTAGCGGATTCAAACATCATAGTTAATACTTATTTGCCTGCTTTTATGTTTTATGCTGTGCTTTAAGAATTTAAAAAAATATGAAAAATATGGGAAATACATTTTTGGTACCTAGTAGGTACTTATATTGTAACCCATTCTTCCTACTTTCCCATGTGAATTGTATAAATAAAAATTTTGACATTGTTGTAAAATTTTTCTGTGCGATCTCATTCAATTTCGAATAGTTCTGTTAGCGTTGCACATCACATCAACAGACATATTGAAAAAAAAAACTAATTACGTTTTTAGCCACGTTTTCGTGAAACGACAGATTGATGGCCGACCCCTTCGAGACCCGCCCATCTCCTTCGAGCGCATTCTGTTTAACGGTTTTGTCTTACCATGACACCTGTTTTATCCCTTTTGGTGTTAAATTTTGAAAGAGCTTCCAACGTATCACACCCAATTCTTTTTAGAAGCAATTCTGTGAAGTTTTTATAATATTAGCATATACCGTAAAAGCCTAATTTTCATAATGCATGCATACTTCATAATTCATGATGCATACTTTAGCCCTTTTGGGTAAAAACCCAATAACGCGAAATCGGGCATCGCCATTCGGTAAACTTTTTAGCACATTCTGTCGGTACATGTACTCACCCATATACCACTTAGTTTGGTGACTCCTTCAAGTAACACAATCTCATTTTTGATTAAACCAAAAGAAGCTCATAAAATACTAGATTTAAAGTGTCTACGCAATGCCAATGTTATACTCGCGCCTTCGTCAGCTCACCTCCCCCACAAATTTTGTTGTTACTGATCATCATCATCTCTGATCTCTCGCCGCCTAAACAATTTTGTAATGTCGGGACTCGGGACTTTTTATCTTTTGTATTTATCTCTCGCCGCCTAATCAATTTTGTAATGTCGGGACTCGGGACTTATTATCTTTTGTATTTATCTCTCGTCGCCTAAACAAATTTGTCGTGTCGGGACTTGCGACTTTTGTACGGGAAGTGAACAGAGTTCAGAGCAACGGCTGTACATGCATTTTGCACTTTGGCATAATTATATTATCATGTGTTGGGTTGCACATTATTAGCCATAATGGGGTCGAAAGTCTCCCTTGTTTTATTTGGAATAGTTTCTATATATGGATTTTTCGTGTCTTACGACTCACGCAGCCAAAGGAGAATGGGCATTCCGGTTTACCTACTAAATAAACTCAAACTATAATAATAATTATGTCATAAATAACCTAACCAAGAGCATGTCAGGACATGTCTAAGGAGGGTTCCGTAATTATAAACGCGTAATATGCTTTTTTTTTAATTACTCCAAAAGTTACTGTCCGATTTGGTTCACAATAATTTTCCTAAAGAGTTTTTAGCATGATCTATCAGCATGGAAATTTGCAAGTGTCTATCTCCTATAGTTTAAAAATGCTAGGGGGGGGGGGGACCAACTTACGAACTACTTTGGAGGCCGATTACTCGAAAATGGTCAACTTTATAAAAAAGTAACGTATGAAACCTTGCCTTTATTTTAAAAGACCTATTTTACGATACCCCACACGATGGGGTAGAGTGAAAAAATATTTTTCAACCCCACTTCACATGTATGGAGAGCCACCCCTAAAATATAAAATTATTATTTTTTATGATCCCGAAACGGTGATCTATACACAATCTATAACGGTGGAACGGTGCCACTTACGCAAATATGTCTAATGGGTAAAATTGCTCCAATTGGTTGTCCCGATACGGTGCGCGTATAAAAGTGGGGGGTTAATAAGAGTTTTTTTTTTTTCAAAAAATTTTACAAGTCCTTAGCCCCTAAGCCTACACTAGCAGGCTGAAGTACTATTATCTCGGAAACTAGGGCCCGCATGAAAAAATGTCATATGACAAAAAGTGATCGCCATAAGGGTGCCTACTGAATGCGCGAATAATAATTGGGGGTTATCTTGACGTCGAAAGTTTTCAAAAAAAAATCCTAAGTGTTTTGAGATTTCAATCGAAGTTATCTCGGGAACGGTGCCACTTACGCAAATATGTCTAATGGGTAAAATTGCTCCAATTGGTTGTCCCGATACGGTGCGCGTATAAAAGTGGGGGGTTAATAAGAGTTTTTTTTTTTTTTCAAAAAATTTTACAAGTCCTTAGCCCCTAAGCCTACACTAGCAGGCTGAAGTACTATTATCTCGGAAACTAGGGCCCGCATGAAAAAATGTCATATGACAAAAAGTGATCGCCATAAGGGTGCCTACTGAATGCGCGAATAATAATTGGGGGTTATCTTGACGTCGAAAGTTTTCAAAAAAAAATCCTAAGTGTTTTGAGATTTCAATCGAAGTTATCTCGGGAACGGTGCCACTTACGCAAATATGTCTAATGGGTAAAATTGCTCCAATTGGTTGTCCCGATACGGTGCATGAAAAAAAATTGCGGGTTGACAGGAGAAAATTTATTTTCGAAAAATATTCTAAGTGTTTCACAATACAATTTTTAAAGGGTCGTAACTTTTTAATTAGGACCCCAAAACAATAAATTATAATAAGAAAATATGTTTGTTAGGACCATCGCTACACGTAGAAATAAAAAAAATATGGGATTTATTAGACCAAAAAAATATCGAAAAATTTTCTAAGTCCTCGCTCCATAGCGCCCCTAAGGCTACACCCTAACCATACTTTTTCATGGTAATAACTAAGCTGCTCACCCAGAGAGTTGGTTCATGGACTTTCTGGATGATCCCCAATTCCTCCATGAGTTCGAGCTCCTTCCGCAACGGCTCCACCAGAGCAAATGGCACCTTCCTGGGTGGATCTATGCACGGCACAGCATCTTTTCTTAACACAATACTGTGTTCATATGGTAAACAGCCTAGACCCTGAAACACATCTGTACGAGCGGAGTCGTACATTAACGCTTGTTTAGTATAACCGCTGACCGTACACTTTTCGAACGTTATAAAACTGTGTTAACATAACTATATTTTAATGACAATAAACACTTTGAACGGGTCATTGCTGTCGTCATTCCTTGAGTTCAGATTTATTTTGGACTTAAGAACATTCAACATCAACATCAACATTCCTGTAGGGAAACACCCCTACAACATCATTATATTTGGTCACAATTTTGTCACAGGGTTCTTTACACATATTATTTAAATTAAAGTTTTTTATAACTAAATTTAGCTTTATACAAGTGGGCAAACCAATTACAGTAGGACAGTTTAAATTTGTTATAACAAAAGTAACACTTTCAGGTTCTTTTTTGTTTTCAAATATACACCATATGTTTGACACTGACATAATGGGAATTGGTTGTTTACCCCCATAAGCATAGATATTATATTTTTTACACATTTTTTTACTCTGCTTGTCAAACTTAAGATTTAATTCTTTAAACACTTTGTAAGACATCATATTTATATCTGCTCCAGTATCAATTATGCAGTCTACACATTTGTTATTTATTTTTAAATAATAATGCCAGGAATTAATGTCATTTTTACTCAAATTTGAACTGGTACTTTGTGACTTTATATTTTTAATGTTGAACAACGCCCCAATAGTGAATCTCTCAGTAGGAGCATTGCTTGCTAAGCAAGCAGCACTCGGTTCATCATCGAGATGCATATTGCCTACCCCAGAGACTAAACTCCTGACACTATTTTTCTTAAAGCATAAATGAGTAAAATGTCCATATTTAAAACATGACCTGCATTTGTGCTTCCACGCTGGGCAGTTGCGGTGACCATGGACTGTGTTGCACTTCACACACTTTGTTCTGGATCCAGGCGTAGCTGACCTTGGTTGACCTTGGCGCGACGGAGATTTAGATTTTCTTCTCTTCTGGTGTGTATAAGGACTGTTCTGACGACTTCTGTGTAGCTTGTATACTGTGGCTTCTTCTCTTCCATCTGCTGCATTCATTGATTCTTCACTTTTTTGTGCCATTGTGAGTGTTCTACATAGAAGTTTGGCTCTTTCCAGGGACAGATCTTGCTCGAGTAAGAGTTTTTGACGAAATTGCGAGAAATTTGTAGCCATATTCGCAATAAGGATGTCCCTTACCAGCGAGTCGCGGAGCGTACCAAACTCACAGGCATGACTTGCATTCTCTAATTCCATAAGAAAGTTCTCCAAGGATTCGTTCACACGTTGCTTCAGCGTGAAAAATTTGTGTCTTGCTACCGTCAAATTCTTCTTGGGTTCAAAATACTCGACGAATTTTGCCTTGACATCTTGATATGTGGCTTTCTCCAGGTCCAAATTGAAGGAATTATATATATTTAGACCTTTCTCTCCCATGGAATGCAGCATGATTGCAATTTTTCTTTTGTCTTCTGTCTTCTCCATTCCTGATGCCAGCAGGTATATCTCGAATGATTGCGTCCATTTCTTGAAATTTTCAGCATTATTGTTGATAACTTCGGTAGAAATTTCAAGTTTCTGTACTCCGTTTCCAGCCATTGTTAGGTCTTCAGTCTTCACACACTTTTTTCACCGATCGTTCCTAAGTTCCGACTGCCTTCAAGCTTTTTGTGGTTATTCTTGAGTTTTTGATGTACCCTCTTTTTCGTTCATATATTTTTGTATTTACCTCACACTTCTAACACCATGTTGTATGTTGGATCTGTTGACCCAGCAGCATTTCTCATAAACTCACGGTGGAGATATTCAATGATACAATGATTCTATATTCTTCTTTATTACATATGTTCTACACATATAACATCCATACAGTGTATCTTATCATACATATAATATGTTAAGGAGGCCAAATAGACATACACACGTCTAAGCTATACATAGCCTTATGGCTAACTAAATATTCTATCATAGGCATCAAAGTGACACCTGTGAATGACAGATTATATTTTTAATAATGTTACATCATTATGCAACAATAATAATTAGTAATAAACAGTATAAAGTGGTTAACTAGACTAGGATGTCATAATAACATACCAAAATTTCAAAAATAAAAGTCTCACCGTTTATAAGTTATTCAAGTTTTTCAATTCGCAAAACTTGTTTTGCCTCTACTGAAAAGTAGCAATTTTTCAAATCGGACTTTGTTCTACGCATAGGTCGAAAGAAATCGCAGTAAGGAACCTTAGACTTGGCACGACTTTGTCTAGATTTCATTACTTTTTAGAGATAAACAAGCAGCTCCATCGAGACTTGGCTAGTTTTTTACAGAATGTTTTTGGTGGGATTTCACTTCTTTTTGTAGAAACGTGGGCTTATTGATTTATGTTACTAGATTTTAGTGTAATTTGTTTATTTAATGTTCGAGTAGAATAAAGTTAATCGTTCGACTATTTCTTCTTGTAAACTTGTATAAGTATAAAATACAGTCTAGTCTTATCCAGAGTTTTCCTTTAATTTTATTTATATGCGTATTAAAAGCAGAAGGGGAGGCATTCGCCCAGTAGTGGGGCGCTACGGGCTAGATTAAATTAGAAGATGTGTACCACTTCGCTGGATTTTTGCAATGACAGTTGATTTTTTATGTACCAATAGTAGAAGGGGCGAATTACCATAATAACTCTAAATCAGTTGAGACCAGCTGAGGGTTCTTCATCAGATACTTCTGACCTTCGATTTTTGACATCAAATGAAGCGGCCCACCAAGTTGAATATTTTTTGTAAAGGCGGTATGTCGATCTCTAATAGTTTGGTTGGGATCTTGTGTTTTCTAATCAAGGTCACCAGGTACTCTAGATCTTCGATTATCCTAGTTTTTATAGTTTTCCCTTAATGTGGCCATTAAACCCTAACTCTGTACCAAATTTCAACTCTCTGAGTTTATGGGAAGTACTAGTTCTATTCTGATGATCATGAGTGAGTGACTGAGTGAGTGAGTGTCATAAATGCGAAACTTTGCTTTCGCTTAACTTTGGAGCTAAATTTTGGATTTTAAGTATGTATGTATGACGAAAATTTTTGCGTTCTGGTCTTATCCAGAGGTTCTCAAATAGAGGCCTGAAAATGCGGCGAAATGGTTCCAGTAAAGAATGGTACGGCAGTGTTTGCTTCGCGCTCGACTTGGCGGGGGCACTGCCGTGCCCCCAGATCGACGTTCTGGTCTTATCCAGAGGTTCTCAAATAGGGGCCTGAAAATGCGGCGAAATGGTTCCAGTAAAGAATGGTACGGCAGTGTTTGCTTCGCGCTCGACTTGGCGGGGGCACTGCCGTGCCCCCAGATCGATTATCCTAGTTTTTATAGTTTTCCCTTTATGTGACCATTAAACCCTAACTCTGTACCAAATTTCAGGTCTCTGAGTCTATGGGAAGTACTAGTTCTATTTTGATGATCATGAGTGAGTGAGTGAGTGAGTGAGTTTCATAAATGCGAAACTTTTCTTCCGCTTAACTTCGGAACTAAATGACCTACAGACTTGAAATTTTGGATTTTAAGTATGTGATTATAGCTTACTGGATGACGAAAATTTCTGCGTTCTGGTCTTATCCAGAGGTTCTCAAATAGGGGCCTGAAAATGCGGCGAAATGGTTCCAGTAAAGGATGGTACGGCAGTGTTTGCTTCGCGCTCGACTTGGCGGGGGCACTGCCGTGCCCTCAGATTGTGTAATGTGTTACATGTTGTAGTGCGTATTCCGCAGTACTTCGACCGCATATTATAATAGTACTAGCTATCCCGGGAAACTTCGTAGTCTTCGTACCGCCTTAGAATTAAATTTGTTGACGTAGTGACTACTGACAGCAGCGCCACCTACCAGGTCCAATTGCAAATTTAAACCATTCTCGAATCAACCTGAAGACACATAATTTTTTTTATTAAAATCGGTCCAGCCGTTTAGGAGTTCAGTGACTAAATTGAGCTTTTTTTTAGATTTTTTTTACCCTTTAACTACTTACTAAAAAGCTTAACTTTCTCAAATCGCAATGGCTAAATTTGGCACAAAATTAGGAATTAGACTTATTATAATTGACCTAGACAGAAAATAGACATTTTGAAATTGTGATGAGATTTGAACCTAGACGCTACCCTTTGCTTTAGGCGGGCAAAATACCGCTAGGCTATGAAGCACATTACGGTTTTATCGAAATTTTGTACCTTATAGACACATCACTTTGACGTAAATCGCATGAAGCCCCCCGCAGTAACGGGGGCGGCACGTCCCCCACTCATCTCCTTCACCCCCTCGAATACTTCATAGTTGACTACACACAGCGCCTTAACTTCGGAACTAAATGACCTACAGACTTGAAATTGACTTGACTTGAGATTGGATGGATTTTAAGTACGTGATTATAGCTTATTGGATGACGAAAATTTCTGCGTTCTGGTCTTATCCAGAGGTTCTCAAATAGGGGCCTGAAAATGCGGCGAAATGGTTCCAGTAAAGGATGGTACGGCAGTGTTTGCTTCGCGCTCGACTTTGGCGGGGGCACTGCCGTGCCCCCAGATTTAATTAAAATATATTGGCTAGTATCTTTTTATATTTTTTTATTATCGTAAAGACTTAGACTTCCTGAGAATAGTCCAGAGGAAAAATTAGCGTGTCTCGCATTTACTGTGATATTAGGTATATTATAAACCAACTAGAAACAATGAGGAATTTCAAGCCGTTGATAAACATACGCGCGATAAAACCCCACGACAGATTTTACCCTTTGACGAATGGGTTTCTACCAAATCAAGAACTTTACAGAAACCTACCGTTTTCCACATACGGTATACATGTGCCGTTTTGCCTGCAGAAGCCCTCTTTGCACTGGCACACAGGGTTGCAGTTTAAGACTATGAGGATGAAGAAGGGACAGATTCCATGTAAAGATGCGTCTGCGCAGCTGTCTGTAGGGCACAGGCCTGGACAGGGATTGTATTCCTCGTTCTGTTTGCTGCATTTGAAGGGAGCTGGGGACAAAACAATTTTATATTATATATAGATATCAACTATCATACTTAGTATTAAAAAAAATAATAATTCCCCACACGGATCTCGGTGACGGTGGCCGGTTTCATTGAAACCAGTTACGCAGGAGTAATTTTAAATTAAAATTAAATACCATTTATTTCGGGCTTCATAGGCCCATATTATAAATACCTTATAGACTAACATACATATTTTAATAGTGCCCAAGTGTGTGCGCAGTACACAAGAGTACTCTCTCTTCCCGTACTCTCGTAATCCAGTGGGACGGATAACCGACACGACTGACGAGAGATGAGGCGCAGGTCCGACTTTTTACATGCCCATCCGACGCATGAATCATTTTTCTTGTCAGACAATCAGGTGATCAGCCTGCATTGTCCTAACCAAACTTGGAAACATTTTTTCCAATGCGGGAATCGAACCCATTGTTATCGTACTTAGTATGGATTACTTAACATCTGTTTTCATCAGATAAGTAGGGCGCAGACTTCTAAAACACTGGTAACACACTTGTAACTCATATGGTGTTGCGGGTGTCCATCGACGAACTACCATCAGTACCTAAACGTAACGTAATTGATATGCAAATCTGTCAAAATCATAACAGTGCCTATGTTACAGTTAAAACCCGTTTTTCGTTATAACTCGTTTTCCCTAGTTAAAACTAGGTTTTAATAAAAGTCCAAGGTTTAAACTAGAAATACCTAGTTAAAACTAGGATTTAGCACTAATATATTTGATTTTTGTAACTCTGACTTTTAGTTAAAACGAGCACTAGGGAAACTTATTTGGGATTCAAAGCAAGATATACCTACCTAGTTTTAAAAATATTTATTATAAGATTTACCGAGAACCTAGTAAAAATAATAATCTTACACAAAAGAAACAGTTTCGGGAACATCGACTAGTAGTTGCCAATGTGATAATGTTAATTAAAAGTAAAATAAAATAATCAAATAAGTCTACAGAACACAATTACTCGTATTGGGTATCAAACAATAAAAAATAATCAAACAACCTAAAAATTAAAAAATAATGAGAATCTAGCGCGCGGACGCCGCTTCCAAAGCAAAATGTATGGGATGTAATATGTATGGGATCGCAAGCGACGTGTCATTAAATAACGATGACATGTGTCAAATTACATACATTTTTGATTTCCAAGTTCGCCGTCAAAATTATCGATTTCATCTTGACTAGAGAACCTTGTGACGTCTCGAGACCAATCCGATGAACTTCGACCTCGGTTGGAACAGTTTTAACTGCGAATCTTTGGAAAAACGCGTTTTGACTAGTAAGAACTAGTTTTAACTGATATTAAATTTTGAGCATTTGTTAACTCTAGTTTTAACAAAGGTCTTTAGTAAAAACAAGTTCTAACTATGGAAAACGCGTTCTATCTAAAAACTGGTTTTAACTGTAACACCTACTAGTGTTGGAATAATTAGCATTAGCAATAATTATTAATTGCTAAATGCCCATTAGCAATCATTAAATTATTCGAAGTTGCTAAAAAAACGAATGCTAATATTATCGTGCGCAGCAAATAATTATCTGCGTTCATGAATGAAAAAAATACGCGACCGCACTGGTTCGCACCGCGGCAGTGTTGCCAACTTGGTAGTCAAGCTTAGAGCTAGTGTTGTGCCAAAAAAGAGCTAAAAAAGAGCTAACTTTATCAGCTAAAGAGAGCTAAATAAAACCATTCGAACTTATTATATTTTAATCAATAAAAAACATTGTTCTTAATAATATCACTAGGTATCATTAATCTTCATCTGACCATAAGTAACATATGTTGTCGTCATCGTGAAAATCATCACCAAGGAACTTCCACTTGGGCCTGCTGCAGCCTTGTTGTATGAAGCCATGGTCCCAATTTTTTTTAGTACCTCAGTTGGCAGTATGTAGTTGTGACAGCATATTTTTTTGACGCCGTAAAACTCCAATAACAAAACAATACCAAAACTGGCCATAATTGCGCTATTATTGCTAAATTCATGTCATGATAGAGTGAAGTTAGTTGAAAGCTATTTATTCATTAATATAAATTAACTTGCACCGCTCGTGGACGATTTTTTCAAGTTGCCCCCATACAGAGATAGTTCTCCTTTCTCTACACTCCATATTTCAATTTCACTCTAAATTAAAAACCTTGCAAAAACCCAAAAACCAAGTGCGATAGCAGTGGTGAGTGTACTTGGAACTAAAATTTTACGTAAATTTTCTATGTAATTAGTTCACAGTACGCTCACCGCGGCGTAGAGGTCAGTGTCTATGGTTAGGTACAATACGAAATGGCTGCGTTAAATAATAATTAAGGCCGGGACTATACGGCACCGGAATCCTGAAGGGCGTGAAAAATTCTGAGCATTGAAATAGATCTCTGCACTAATACAATAGAGTTGAAAATCGAACATCCGAGTGTCGAATCAAATGTCAATGTCAAATATGACAGCTCGACACTCGAAACTTCCATTTTCAACTGTATTGTATTAGCACAGAGTTCAATTTTCAGTGCTCATAGTTCTCTACGGCCTACCGGATTCCGTTGCATAAAGTCCCAGCCTAACCTGCACTTCGGTAGTGGATTCGAAGCCAAAAAGCCACCGTCGTATGGCTAACTGAAAAAGAGCTAGAATAGTCGTAAAAAGAAGCTAAGGAGCTAAACAGTTTTTTTTAGAGCTGATAATTGATAAATAGAGCCAAATCTAGCTCTAAAAGAGCTGAATTGGCAACACTGCACCGCGGCGCTAAGTGCTAACTGGCAACGTGCTAACGCTACTTGCTAATGCTAAAATCCGATGCGAAATAATTTTGACTCGACGCGCGACGCGACCCGAGAGTCACGATGCTGCGAAATCGATTTTAGCAAATAGCATAGCAATAGCACGTAGCATGCTAAGACATGAAAATTAGCATGCTAATGAAATTAATGAAAAATAGCAATAATTTCCATTACTAACACCTACACTTTCATTCGTTATCGTTCCATCTAGGTTCCCAGGCCGTCTACTTGTTTGTCGGTCGCATTCCTTGGAAAAACTTGATCGATTTACTCAATCTCTGGCATGAACGTTAAAAAAACGTTCATGATCTCTGGTATGTAAGTTACTAGTACTTAGGTTAAAGTAACTTACGGCAGCTAGTAGTCGGAACACAAGTGTTGTTAGGCGCTCGCCTGTAGTTGAAGCCACAGACGCACTTTGGTGGGGGGCAGGTCTCCAGGTATGGGCATGACGAAGTATCCTGCACTTCGCTTGTTGGACAGTACTCGGTGGAGCAGTTTCGAGGGCAATTGTCCACCACTTCGTTCTTGCCACAGGTGATGTTATCTAGAATAAGACAAACCATATTTAAATAATTAACTGGTACCACTCGTACCATTAATGAATTTTGGATGTTATGTGCGCGCAAAGAGACTCGATAACTACGTCGTAATATAAAGTACGTTATTTCTACGTTTTTTACTAATATACTCGTAATATAAAAGAGAAAAAGGTTGTTTGTTTGTTTGCATCGAATAGGCTCAAACTATTGGACCGAATTGAATGAAATTCGGCACAGATATAGAGTAGACTACGGGAAAGGACATAGGCTACTTTTTACTGCGGCAAAATGTTTGGTTCCCGAGAGATTTCTTTTAGCACGCATGAAGTCGCGGGCAACATCTATACTATAATATAATTTAGTAGAGCTAAGTACCTAATGTTGAATGTCTAAAGGCACATAATAATATGTGCTTTTAGACATTCAACATACAACATAACCAATTTTATCTTCATATGAAGATAAAATTGGTTATATGCTTTAAACAAGCTCTACTCTATTTGCATTTGCACCATTCCAGAATACCAGATACAAAGAAAGAAAGAAAAGATAGTTAATTTGGTAAAATACTGAATAATAAAAATATAGAGTACATTAAAAAGAAAAACACAAGAAACTTTACCAAATCGGTGCCCACTCAGCATATGTTGCAAACATAGTTCGCAACGCTGATGCTCAGTGAGCACCATACCTACTTAATGTAATGTAATAAAAAATAAAAATAACCTCAAACTACAATTTTATAACTATTTAACTACAAGGTAGAGCAGGTTTCGGTAATACCTACTTTTTTTACAGAATATAACATCGATATCCTTGAATTGCTAAAAATAGTATTATCACAGCCTATAGAACTTAATATGTTGTATCATACAACTTGTATGATGCTTCTTGACTTGAATTATAGGAAGGCTGGCAGGTAGAGAGTTTGAACTGTTTTTATGATTTGTTTAAATTTTGAATAAAAATCGTAAGTGGTAGTTGTCTGACTATTATATATACTGGAGTATACTTTAACTAAGTAAGTATACTATTACTAAACTAGTATAACAGTACTGGAGTCTATTTTGAACCCAAAACAGTGATTTTTAAAATTGTTGTCCGTTTGTACTTTGTCTGTACTCTGTGCGTTTGTACGCGCTGTTCTCAGAAACTACTGAACAGATTTTTATGAAAATTGCTATGGTAGTAGTCTAAGCTCTGGATTAACACATTGGCTACTTTTTATCGCGTAAAACTGCACGGTTTCCACGGAAATAATTTTTGCGCGTACGAAGTCGCTTAAGTATTTAGTAGTCAATATAACTTTAATTTAACATTTTTAGATATTCCCTTTTTTCTTGAATTTTTCAAAATTAAATTAATTATTCAAAATGTTATTTTTAAAATAAAAATAAAACTCACTCGTGAATCCAATAGTGAATATTAGCAGCATTGATAACATAAATACAATGTTTTTTGCACCTTCCATAGTGTCGAGCTAACCGGTCGTGTCTCACTAAAATTGATTATCACATTAACATAATATTATTATACACTTATATGGCGTGTTACATGTTTTATGTTATTAAGGCAGTGGTCGGAAACCTTTTGAGTCGAAAGAGTCAAAAATAACAATTTACAAAATTTCTTAGTTTTTGATGAGCCACAATTTTTTTTCTAGCCAACAATAAATAATACTACTTAGCATAAATAACTTTTTTGATAAAAAACTAATCTATTTAATCATACGAACTGGTACAGATGCTAAACTGTCTTGATATGTTATTGAATGTACTGTAGGTTGATTGAATTGTGTGGAAATTCATGTTTCACAGTAATAATACACAATACTTCTTGCACTATTTCCACTTTAATAAGTATTTTACATTAATTTTAATATATTACACAACCGGTTTCGACAACGAAACGACACTTGATGATGACGTTGTCGAAACCGGTCGAATAATATATTAAAATTAATGTAAAATACTTATTAAAGTGGAAATAGTGCAAGAAGTATTGTGTATTATTACTGTAAACTGTCTTGCGTCAGATGCGCATTAACACCTACATAGAAACATTTTACAATGCGAGCGAGCGGAGCGGGCGAGCAAAAATTTTTATCTATTTTACTGGTTAAATTTTAAACCCGGCCGAAAGACAATAAAATCAACAACCTAAAATAGAACGTCGGTACAAAATAATAAAGTATGTTGTTTATTAATAGTGTCCGACCGAAAGTTCGGTTTCGGTTTCGGCCGAGTTTCGGCCAAAAATCAAGTTTCGGCGGCAGTTTCGGTTTCGGCCAAAAGTGGCCGAAACTTTTGCCGAAACCGAAACTGAAGGTCGATTCTGCTATTTTAATCCAACAATAATGCAACTTCGTTACTGTTTCGATACAGTCCGGAACCTATCAAACAGCAAAATGGTATTCAACTAAACTTCAAATAAACGTCAAACGACGAATTACACCGCGATGCGATTATTATCATTGTATCACAGCTTGATTATAGATTGAGCGAACCACTTACCCATAGAAAATGGTATTCTCGTATGTTTATAAACTTAACTCCAATTTGACTCGAACCGATCCGTCAGCCGGATATTTTTTTCACTTTGACATGTGGGGATGCCATGACATAAAAATATTTATTTTACGCAAAAATCTCTTTTTTTGCCTTCCCCTCTCTAACCACGCGGGAAATAATTTTCCGTCCGTCTTAGAAGAGGATAAAATCGTGTATGCGTACACAAATGTGCATAGCCATGCCCCAAATTCGATGATTTTGTGTAATGTTTCAAAAAACACGAGCAGGAGACGCGCCTTAACTGACAATAATTGGCAACACTGGATCGTACAAACGTCAAGCAACAGCTGTCTTTATAGATGCTTTGTGCTCGCTTTATTTATAAATTGTAGTCAGTATCATTGCAAAATGACTGTGTTGGGATTTTAAATTTACGAAAATAGTGTAGTAGAATACCGACTTTCGGTCAATTTATGATAACAGGATGATAAATTTATAATGAATTGATGGTAAGTTGAAAGTCTAAGTTAATTAAGAGAATTGGCCCTCTTATTTTGGAAGTTTTCGTGCACGCTCGCCTAACTTCGTTTCTTGCGGCAACGCTTTGACAACGCAACTGAATTTGAAAACATAATTAAAATATAATTAATATTTTTTAATATTACATTAAATAAATGATCTTACCAAAAACATTTTCATGTAAAGCGATGCCAAGACGATACAATATAACTCGCACTGTCAAAAAGATATTAGATCTCATGTGAAACCAAGCTTCTGACTCTACCAAACTTCCAACTCTACACGCCATAATTCTACAAGCCTAACTCCACAAACTCTACACATTTGTCAAAATATGTGGCCTGGCCATTTCGATACATTCGCTTAGGCGTAAGGTGAAAACTTTACGGACTGTTTTTCTGTTATACTATTCTTGTACGAACGAAATGGCCAATCCACATAATTTGACTAAAGTATAGAGTTTGTAGAGTTAGGCTTGTAGAGTTAAGGCGTGTAGAGTTAGAAGTTAGGTAGAGTCAGAAGCTTGGTTTCACATAAGATCTAATATCTTTTTGACAGTGCGAGTTATATTGTATCGTCTTGGCATCGCTTTACATGAAAATGTTTTTGGTAAGATCATTTATTTAATGTAATATTAAAAAATATTAATTATATTTTAATTATGTTTTCAAATTCAGTTGCGTTGTCAAAGCGTTGCCGCAAGAAACGAAGTTAGGCGAGCGTGCACGAAAACTTCCAAAATAAGAGGGCCAATTCTCTTAATTAACTTAGACTTTCAACTTACCATCAATTCATTATAAAGGACATCATTCATTTTGGACCAAAAAATGAAAGTGCCGGCCAGAAAGAAAAAAATATATATTCGGATAGAATACACAATTCCTAACATTTTTTACTATGACGTCCAATCTGTGCGCCCAATGGTTACGTCGTAATAAAATAATTTAAAAATAATCCTTTTGTGATAAAAAGGTTGGAGTGTCACTATTAAAAGCATGGATATCTTACGTTATGATATAATACTTGATAGTAAAACACAGTGGTAAGGTTGATAAATAGTATTGGAAAAAAATATTTAGTCATAAAATAAAAATAAAAAATATGTATCAAGTACTAGCTGTCCCGGTGAACTTCGTGTCACTTTAAAACCTTCCCTGGACTTCTACGAATATTTTGAGACTAAAATCAGCCCAACCAGTTCAGCCGTTTTCGAGTTTTAGCGCGACTAACACATTTGAAAATCCATTTTTATATATAAGAAGAAGACTAACTGTCCCGGTGAACTATATGAAACAACAACCAAAGATATACAAAAAAAATTGGCAATGCCTGGAAAAGATTCTGGTCCTTTAAAGAAATAGTAAAATGCATAAGTATAAACATGAGCACCAAAAGAAAACTATTTAATACATGGATTCCACCCATTCTAACATAAGGGTGCCAAACTTGGGCACTAACAAAAGCTCATACAAGTATGCTGGAAGTTGGGCCGAAGGCTATGGAGAGGAGTATGTTTGGAAAGAAAAGGATAGACAAAATAGAAAACAAGGAGTTGAGAAAAATGACACGTGTAACTGATGTAACATATAAAACTAAAAAATTGAAATGAAACAACAAACAATCAAAACATGTCCGGCCCGGACATGTTTAGATTTTGATAGGGCCAGACAAATGGACAAAAATAATAACATCTTTGTATCCCAGAAGGGCTAAAAGAAAAGAGGGCAGATCTCTAAAAAGATGGGAAGATGAAATGGTACAAATGGCTGGCAAAATGTGGACTAGTGTATGTGGAGTGGCATGTCAGAGATGTGAGTGGAAGCTGTTGGGGGAGGCCATTGCCAAGAGGCACTCAGAAGCAGAGACCGCGCAACGGAAAAATCAATTATTGATTTGAATATTTTGTAATGTATATAAAATAAATGTATTGTTCTTCTGAATAAAGGCTAATAACAATAATAAGTTAATGACGTACAATTAAACATTTTCTAGTCTTACAAATACGTCATCTAAACTTATTGCGGGTGGGCTGAGGTAAGGGTCATGTCTAGCATAACCCATGTACCAGACTATGCACATAGTATGGGAGCAACATCCAATGGTTCTCATTCCTATATGGCATGTGCAATAGTAATGTTTTATTGCTCGACGCCCGGTTGCTGTTCTATCCAGAGCAATATACACATAGTATGTTTTAGATCGGATGTGTCGGGATTGTATTCGCCCTCGAATCAACCACAAGTCCTCTCCCTCCAATTCCCTTACAAGCTCTAGAGGAATTCCACCACTTAGCTCAATGCTAAAAACTCCATCTGGTTGAACATGCTCTCCATAGTAACTTCTCGCTTGTCTCAGCTGATATATACCGAGGCTAAATAATATTAATTCTTCTTCGGTCAGCGTAGGAAAGTCATTAAACTCAGCCATATCTGCAGACATGGGCTGGAACTGTGCTCTCATTCTGTTCAAGTTACGTCTGGCGACAAGATCTGCCAGTGTATTGGGCATGTTTATCCTTTCCCGGATTATTTGTAAAAAATCAGAAGCATGGACATTATCTACTATCAACACGTGATAAGCATTTATTAATGCTGCTGCGATTCTAAAATATTCAAACATATAGTGCAATGTTATATTAATATGAACGTTTCTCAACAGGCGGAAATCTCGTTTAAATCGGCCATTTACTACTTCCACAACCCAACGGCAAATAGTAACAAGGCGTGACTTGTTTGCTTGTTCCGTGGTTAGTTGCGTCGCTCCAGGATGCTTTGTCTCCGGCATTTTCACAGTGTAACCATTTCCTTCAAGAATGGGAACTGCATCTCTGAACCCACGGTCCAAAATAAATACGTTATTTTATATACATTACAAAATATTCAAATCAATAATTGATTTTTCCGTTGCGCGGTCTCTGCTTCTGAGTGCCTCTTGGCAATGGCCTCCCCCAACAGCTTCCACTCACATCTCTGACATGCCACTCCACATACACTAGTCCACATTTTGCCAGCCATTTGTACCATTTCATCTTCCCATCTTTTTAGAGATCTGCCCTCTTTTCTTTTAGCCCTTCTGGGATACAAAGATGTTATTATTTTTGTCCATTTGTCTGGCCCTATCAAAATCAAAACATGTCCGGGCCGGACATGTTTTGATTGTTTGTTGTTTCATTTAAATTTTTTAGTTTTATATGTTACATCAGTTACACGTGTCATTTTTCTCAACTCCTTGTTTTCTATTTTGTCTATCCTTTTCTTTCCAAACATACTCCTCTCCATAGCCTTCGGCCCAACTTCCAGCATACTTGTATGAGCTTTTGTTAGTGCCCAAGTTTGGCACCCTTATGTTAGAATGGGTGGAATCCATGTATTAAATAGTTTTCTTTTGGTGCTCATGTTTATACTTATGCATTTTACTATTTCTTTAAAGGACCAGAATCTTTTCCAGGCATTGCTAATTTTTTTTTTTTGTATATCTTTGGTTGTTGTATCATATAGTTCACCGGGACAGTTAGTCTTCTTCTTATATATAAAAATGGATTTTCAAATGTGTTAGTCGCGCTAAAACTCGAAAACGGCTGAACTGGTTGGGCTGATTTTAGTCTCAAAATATTCGTAGAAGTCCAGGGAAGGTTTTAAAGTGACACGAAGTTCACTGGGACAGCTAGTACTTGATACATATTTTTTATTTTTATTTTATGACTAAATATTTTTTTCCAATACTATTTATCAACCTTACCACTGTGTTTTACTATCAAGTATTATATCATAACGTAAGATATCCATGCTTTTAATAGTGACACTCCAACCTTTTTATCACAAAAGGATTATTTTTAAATTATTTTATTACGACGTAACCATTGGGCGCACAGATTGGACGTCATAGTAAAAAATGTTAGGAATTGTGTATTCTATCCGAATATATATTTTTTTCTTTCTGGCCGGCACTTTCATTTTTTGGTCCAAAAATGTATGAAACGTGAATGATGTCCTTTATCATCCTGTTATCATAAATTGACCGAAAGTCGGTATTCTACTACACTATTTTCGTAAATTTAAAATTCCAACACAGTCATTTTGCAATGATACTGACTACAATTTATAAATAAAGCGAGCACAAAGCATCTATAAAGACAGCTGTTGCTTGACGTTTGCGTGCGAGTTATATTGTATCGTCTTGGCATCACTTTACATGAAAATGTTTTTGGTGAGATTTCACTTCTTTTTGAAAGACAATTTTCAGACCTCTAGAGTAAACATTTAGGTAAGTCTCTTACAAATTTTCATCCCCTAGTTTAAGGGGTTGGAGGATAAAAGTTCCAAGATTGTCAATCTTTATGTTGGTTATGTGCTAAAACTAGCTTACATACCAAAATTCAGCTTTCTATGACTTCCGAAAGTACCCTATAATTTTGTTGATCATCAGTGAGTCAGTGACGAAATTTTGTGTATCTGGTACAATCTAATTCCAAGTTATGAGGGTTCAAAATATCGACGAAACGCTTCGAGAAAAAGTAGTCTGGTAGTGCCCTTGCACTTCGCTTAGCTCGTCCTGGCGGGGCACTACCGTGCTCCCAGATTACAACAAAATTAATATACCGTGTTTCCATTTCATGTCCTAATAATGGATAAAATGCACCAAATTTCAGTATTTTAAGGAATTTTCTACTTGACCACGTGAGTTTCGGTTTCGGTTTCGGTTTCGGCCGAAACTGAAGCCACGGCCGAATGTTCGGTTTCGGTTTCGGTTTCGGCCGGAAAACCAGTTTCGGTCGGACTCTATTTATTAATATAATATATCAAGCGGAGCAAACGTATCGTTTTATAACGATTTTTTTTTTCTTAGGCGCCAGGCCGTAGACCACGTTTACGTCGCCCACGCCTTACGCCCCATCTGGCTGCGGGGAAAAGCGCCGCAATTTTTCCCGCAACCAGACAGTGGATTTTTTTAAATTGCAATAAACAATATTTGCGTATAGTACGAAAGTGCCGCAGCTCTACATTCAAAGAGCCGCAAGTGGCTCGCGAGCCGCAGGTTGACAACCCCTGTATTATGGCAGCAAGGCTACAATATTTTGTTAAAAATAAACGCGCCATCTGTGATACAGACTTTGAAATAAGACGACAGGACCAAGGTAAAGTATTCAGTAAATTAACAATTACATAATGCTCGAGTATAGCAATAGATGTCGCTTCTAGCACACGAAGAAGCAAAAATATGGTAAGTAGGTACGTTCAGTTTTTTAGACTATCCCCCTTACTAATAAACGCTGTATAATTTTTTTGAATAGTTATAGAATAGCTTTGAATAGTTATACAGTGTTTAGTCTTCTTCAATCGAATTAAAAATGTCACTTGTGCGACGGGAACAAAAGACTGTATAACCACTGCCTATGGATGGTATAACTATTCAAAGCTTATACAGCGTTTATTAGTAAGGGGTTATTTATTAGTTTAGCGTTTTCAATAACCTATCTACAGTGACGGATTATTCCTTAATCAAATTAAGCAATTGCCTAGGGCATCACGTCTGGGGGGGCACCAGAAGAAGCACAAAAAAAAATAAAGTCATACCCCGCTCCCGCTTGCCTATTCGCTGCCCGCTAGTATATATATGACTAAATGACGCCCGCAACTCCGTTGCGCCAAAATTCGTTTATCGCGGCGGAACGTACATTTTTTCCGGGATAAAAAGTATCCTATGTCCTTTCTCGGGTCTCAAAGTATCCCTATACCAAATTTCATCAAAATCGGTTCAGCGGTTTGGGCGTGAAGAGGTAACAGACAGACAGACAGACAGACAGACAGACACACTTTCGCATTTATAATATTAGTATGGATAGAGATCTGACCCATATACAGAGGCGTATTTATAAATTTTGCGCCCCAGGACATTTAACATATTTTGCTGCCCCATTAACCCTAAATTTGCGTTCAAACTGAGAATGCGAGCAAATGTTTTTTACTCCTTTCAATCTTTTTAAACTTTAAACCCTGAAAGACTGTTGTATTTTAGAAAAAAAAACAATAAAATCAATAGCCTAAAATAGGAATCGTGAACCTATGGCACGCGTGCCATCGAATCCTCAAACCTATAGCACAATATTTTGATACAATATTTTGGGCACGTCACTGATCACAAAATTTTGTAATTATTTACGACGAAAAAAGTGTGAAATAAGTATTATATGACTAACCAAACTTAATTTGTCATCTATTTTGAAACATCAAAAATTACGCAAATTTTACTGTAATTGAAATTACAAAATCATCATAGTTTTACAGTATTTTATTTAGGGATTAAAGTTGGAACAGATTGAATCTATTAAATAGGAAAAAATTTTGCTCGCTCGCTTTGCTCGCTCGCGTTTCACATGAAAAATATATTAAACTAGCTTTTTCCCGCGACTTCGTTCGCGTGGAACAGTTACTTTGGGAATTGGGATATCGCTAAAATATACCGGCGACTTCATTTACGTTGAAGGAGAAGCGCTTCCCTGCCCGCGACTGCCCGCCGCGCGCCCGATTATTTTATTACTGCGATATCTTCTAAAACACTAATTGAAATCAAATGATGTAAACGGCAAATTTCTTGTAAATTAAATGCTTGTAATGAATAACGTATTTACTTGGATAAGGATTAATATCATCTTTATGAAAACACCCTCACAGATAATGCTTAATTTTGGAACAAATGGTTAGCATAAAAAGGTTATTGTGAGCCAACCTTAAAAGATAGACATATACAGTCGCAGACTTTATTTAGAACTTTTAAAGGGAAACAGTTCTGTCATACATAATTATAGCGAAACTTTAACCGTTTCCGCAGCGTACGCAGCGAAAGCTCTCAATTTCGATTTTGAAACATTCTTGATTGGTGCTCCACTCGTATTGAACTTAGCATGATGCCTAAAGCCTTCCTCGATAAATGGACTATCCAACACAAAAATAATTTTTCAATTCGAACCAGTAGTTCCTGAGATTAGCGCGTTCAAACAAACAAACAAACAAACAAACAAACAAACTCTTCAGCTTTATAATATTAGTATAGATTATTTAGTACCGATGTTCTGGTTTAGCTGGTTGATTGTATGGTATTTTTCTGAATTTCACCGTTATTTAGTGTTTTAGTTTAACGTTTGAACAGATTTTAACCTGTAAAATGGAAAAAAAATTGCTCCCTCGCTTTGCTTGCTCGTATTTGGCCAAGAACATATTATAAAATTCAGTACCGACGTTCAGCTTTAGGCTATTGATATTTGTATTTTTTCGCATTACACAGACTTTCAGGCCTTAAAGCTGAAAGAGGTAAAAACGAAAGAAAAATGAGGGCCCATTATTCTAATGAGCCCATGGCTTCTAATAGGTTAAATACTAGTATTTAATGTACTCTTAGTTTTATATACTGTCATGGACATTTTTTTTATCATATAAAGGGGAATAATTCTTTCATACATATTTTTTGGGTAACTTGAACCGTTAAACCCGTACGCAGCGTAGTCAACGGAAGCTCTCAAATATGAATAATTTTCCCAGTTTCTGCAACATTTTTCACTGATGCTTTTCTTCTATTAGTCGCAGCGTAATGTTATATAGCTTAAAGCCTTCTTCGACAAATCGACTATCCAACACAAAAATAATTTTTCAATTCGATCTATCAGTTTCTGAGATCAGCGCTTTCAAACAAACAACGGAAGCCCTCAAAAAGCCTATGTAAAAAAAATACACGTGATCGGGGGGGGGGGGGGGGGGGTAGTATAAAACCTCACCACGTATCACCAGGGGGAGGGGAGGGGTCTAAAAAGTTGTTAAAAACATCACGTGATTAATGTACGGCCCCTAACCAAACAAAACAAACTCCAGTGAAAAGTTTATAATGTACACAACGTGCAACACCTAGGTTGACTACCTTTTTCTGGTCCCTATTACCTGGCAGCCGCGTTCAAACAGCTAAGTAAATACAACGTGTAACATATAAGGTATATCCATCCGAAACCCAGTGATAATACCTACCCATGAAACTGAACAACTTTGTCCAAGAAACACAGGTCGAAAAATGAAAAAAAAAATTGGATCTCCCATACTAATTCGATTTGCTGACCGTGCGGTTTATTCGATTATTTTGATTATTTGATACAATTTACAAATAGTGTGATTAATTAAAAAAACAAAAACTCGACTGCGTCAAATAATTTTGATGTGTACCCAGTGTCACTCTCACAGTAAATACGAATGTAACGACACTTCTCAAGCTAAAATACATCAAGCCGTTCAGGCTGCAGAGCGTGCCAAACATACATACATACATACTCTCGAAAAACATAATCCTCCTTCTGGCGCCGTCGGGTAAAAAGAGAAGAACGGTTATCAACGGCTGCAGTGATAACGGCTGACCTAAACGTACATAACTATTTATTAATCTGTGCCTAAACGCATGGGCGTAGCCAGGTTTTGGTTTCGGGAGGGGTTCAAGAATATAAAACGACTAAAAGTACATCTTTCGGGGGGGGGGGGGGGGGGGGGGTTCAATAAAATGAAATGACTAAAAGTACATTAAATACTTTTAGTCTTTAACCTATTAGAAGCCTTTTCGTTTTTACCCGTTTCACCTTTAAACCCTGAAACCATTAAATACTTTTAGTCTTTAACCTATTAGAAGCCTTTTCGTTTTTACCCGTTTCACCTTTAAACCCTGAAAGACTGTGTAATGCGAAAAAACACAAATATCAATAGCATAAAGCTGAACGTCGGTACAGAATTTTATAATATTATGTTCTTTAAGCCAAACACGAGTGAAATTCAGAAAAATACCATACAATCATCCAGCTAAAACAGAACATTGGTAGAGTAGAATTTGCGTAACTTCTAATGTTGCAAAATAGATGATAAAATAAGTTAGGTTTGTCATTTAATAATTATTTCACACTTTTTTCGTTGTACATAATTACAAAATTTTGTGATCAGTGACGTGCCCAAAATATTGTGATATAGGTTCGAGGATTCGATGGCACGCGTGCCATAGATTCGCGATACCTGTTTTAGGCTACTGATTTTATTGTTTCTTTTCTAAAGTACAACAGTCTTTCAGGTTTTAAAGCTTAAAAGATTTTAACAGGCAAAGGAGTAAAAAGCATTTGCTCGCTTTCTCAGTTTTAACACATTTAACATAAACACATACAGTACAAATAAGTATCAAAGTTCTGTTTTAGGCTGTTGATTTTTTTTTTCTAAAAGAACTTCAAAAAATCATCTTTCAGATAGGGTTAATGGGGCGACAAAATAATATGTTAATTGGCCTGGGAGCGCAAAATTTCTAAATATGCCTCTGTATATGGGTCATCCACATGGACCTGCCGGCCCATTCCGGGGGGGGGGGGGGTGTTTGAACCCCCTAAACCCCCCCCCCCCTGGCTACGCCCATGCCTAAACGTCAGTCATCTGCCCAGAAAGGGCAAAGACTGACGAAAGGCCACAACCTTCGTCGGCGTCTTGTCTAAAACTTTAAAGGCATACCTTTTATTAAATTAAATTAATTAAATTAAATACCGTTTATTTTAGACACAATCACCCTTATTAATAAAAATATTTACACCATAGATAAGCAAATCCAAATCGCTCTCTTTGTCTATCAAGTGACTGTTCCAAAGTATCTGACAGAGACAGCCATGTTGGATTAGCTAATCCGTGGTGTAAATAATTTTATTAATAAGACTGATAAGGTATTTATAATATGGGCATGTAAGTATAGGCCCATATTATAAATACCTTATACAGGCTTATAGACTAACATATACCTATATTACATATTACTAAAACTTTATATACGTCACCGTAAAATTGTAAAAACCGTTAGATTGTAATAAAACTAGTGAAATTGTAAAATGTTGATAGACTTCCGACGCGAATATGCTGCCTATAATTTCACACATTATTTTTCGTTAGATTACAAATAGGTATACTTATATAGTTTATAATCTTTCGACATATTTTTACAATCTCGTTAGTTATTTTACAATCTAACGGTTTTTACAATTTTACGGTGACATATACATGTCTCTTCATAGGGCCTTGTTTGTTGTTGCGCTACTTTGAGCCATCAAAATTTTGATATTAATAGCTACTAGTTCATAATAATTATTAAGCGTGGAACTGCGAAACACGTCCAAAGTATCGTATTCAAAACATCTTTGTTGTAACTTTCCGCGTAACGCCTTGAACTAATTACTAATTTATTGTGTTTCATATCGAATTGAAGCAAGCTATACGTCATTATCAATATCATCACAACCATATGCATATTGTATTATCATTTTATTTTCTTTCTCGGAGCCATTTTAAATCTTCGAACAAATGCTAAATTACCCACTTTTTTATTCAAAGATTGGTATGAGGAAGTGGATCTATTCAGTCGTGCCAAAGTATGACTCTCTTACGGTTAAAAATACACACTTAACAAATAATTAATAAACTTAACTAGGTACCTTTTTCAATGTTTTTATTAACTTATTAACGTGACGCAGAATTAACTAGAACTTGCGCAATCGCTGTGGGTTGTTAGAACAAAGCGTATTTGTACAGCTTTACCAGTTGTTTGTTTTACGAATTTATATTAACTGGTTTTTCGTTAAACCCCGCAGAAGTAGTTCAAGTGTATTACCAAAATGATTTACGCGAGTGTTTTGAAATGTTTTGTGATCTTGCACGTGGTAGGTAAGTGGATTTAATCAACTTTTTTAAAGCCTAATTAATAATTAAGCAGGTAAAAGTCCTTTATACATTGCATAGTAAAACAGCTGTTTTTGAAACTATCTATAGAAAATAGTATAGGCAATCTGAGTTACAAAAACTTATATCTAATCCGAGTCTGATACAAAGTATTTTCGCTCCAAAACCCCAAAAGAAACAATTCATATTAGTATACCCAAACGGGACTATTGGATATGAAGATAACCTTAATGCGGTTTCCAATACATATCCTAATCATATAGTTCTCAGTTCAAGTGAATTAAAAACGTTGTCGAACATTGATGATGAGAATCAATCTTTAAAAATACAACAACATCAAAATATGCAGAATATTGATTTCAACCATGCCGTTAGCACTTTAAATAATAATAATATAAACAATAATGAACTTGCCTTGGGCGTTAAGAAATCTAACTCACAATCCAATGTGCCTCTAATTGGATCAGGTACGCAAAATAATTTTGACGTAATAACGGATGCAGCATTCATCAGAAAAATTAATGATATAGCTGCAATTGTTACTGAAAATACTAGAAAAGATACGGCCTCAATAACACAAGTAGAAAATAATACGGAAAATGTAGTATACAACGCAATAAATATTACAAGTTCTATGGAGAATACCGCTCCTGATTTAAGTAATCAAATTGTGGGAGACAATAATGTCCAGGATTCATACATTGTACAAGTCAAAGATACAATTACTACGATTCCAGATGATTCCAAAAATATTTCTAATTTTAATATTGAAAACAGTACGACCTTAGTAAATACAAGTCAAGAATATTCCTTACAAAGAAAAACAACTTCAAACAAAGTGGACGAATTGATTAACGCAAACAATACAAGACAAAGTAATATTTCTTATATAGAACCGATTAACCAAACAGATAATGTCTCCAATTTGGAATACAGTTCTACTGATTCAAGTTATCGTATTAATGAGTTAAATAACACTCAATATGCTAATAATGTTGAAGATGCCACTACAGCCCTGCCTGCAGTTATTCTAAATGTTTCTATTAGTGATTCACAAAATAGTACTACTACAGCAGACACTGCAGGTCAGGCGATAATCAGCAATATAAACTATGAGACTGTCGCAACTGAAGCAGACTCAACGAGCGACCATAATAATACTAAATTAGAGGAAACTGTTACAAACAAAGAACTATCAGTCGGAGAAAATGAAACGGCTAATAAATATCACTGTTGTGAAGTTGATAGTGCAGTAAATGACGCAAGTAATAATTAATTTTCTTTGATAAATGATACGTTGAGCCTAAAAGAGCGCTTATTTGGTAATGAGCTTAACCAAAAGAGTATATAACATTTTTAATTTTAGGTATAACTAATTACATAATAAATACCAACATTTATTGATTTTCAGAAGCTGTTGGAGAAAATGAATCTAACATAAAACTTGATGGCACTGAAACTCTTTCATGGGCAACATTTAATAGAGAAGACACTCAAAAATTATTATTCGGCGATGATAGTCCAAACATATTCTTCATCTTTTATAATCCACCAGAAATTGATACGGAAAGAGAAACAAAAACTACTACGTATCCTAATGGTACTGTTGTAGAAGAATATATTGAAATTAGGAAAATGATGGGTATGTGGTTTTCGATGATGTTCTTTTATATAAAAGGTACACAGAGCAGCGGGTCCAAAAAGGCCACTTGCGCAATATAATCGCAATATTGCTATTTGACACTAAAGCAATTCTGCTTGTAAATCTGTTAACCCTAGGATGGTAACAGGGGTGACCCAACACCCCACGCAAGCAATCACGCACCGATTTCTCGAAAATTATTGTCTATCTCGCTCTAGCATTTTGTGTATTCTTTTGTTTTACTGTAAGTCATCGATAGCCATTGCGCGGTGGGAGCAGCAACACGTCAACTTCGTTCTGCAGGTATGTGTGGGGTGATGCGACACCCCTGTTACTATTTACGTAGGTATTTTTGGCATGTTTGATCAAGCAGGAATCAATTCTATGATTCTCTATCTAGAAGATACAGAATTCAAACACGCCAGATAACAAATTTAGAAGAAATTTCCTAAAAAAACTAGCAATACAGCTAACCGAGCCGCACATGAAACGACGTTTAGTGTCTAATTTATCTGTACTACTACCGAGAAATATAAGGGTCATTCTAAATGTCCCCGGAGAAGTTCCAGCAAGCGAATCCCCCGCCAAATTACCAAAGCAAGTTCGATGTGCATTGTGTCCTCGAAAAAATGACAAAAAAGTCAAGATTTTTTGTTCCAAATGCAAAAGATATGCGTGTCCTGAACACCGCTTGGAAATTTGTATTATTTGTGTTTAATTTAGAAAAACTAAATAATTTCTAGTTTTATTTCGTCTAGTTACTGATTGATCTCAAGAAAAGTGTTTCTTTATTTTGTTTTTATATTAAAAAGTTTTATTTTTCATTAAACAAAAGTTTTTTATGTATTCATAGTAACTGGGGTGACCTGGTACCCCTGTTACTATGCGTGGTCGTGTAAATTATGTTACCATCCTAGGGTTAAATGAATGCATTTCAGCCAATTTCTGCATATGAATTGTATCCAAATCATATTATGAATTGCAATTCAAGTGGCTATTTTACGATCGCTGTCATCTTTCATACAGTAATTCATAACAAGAATTGAAAATGAATTGCCAAAACGGCCTTTTTAGACCTGCAGAACTTCAATTCTCGTAATTAATTTACACTTTCACTTTTATTAAATTATAAATTAATCTTAATATCATAAATTTATGATATTAAGTTTATTGATATTAAGATTCATTTATGCTTTTGGAGTTCGGACCAATCAAAACGGGTTTGAAGTTTGTGAGAATTTTGCAGTTTTAACATATCGGGACGAGATTGTAACTGTCTACATAACATAATATATTGTAATTGCAAGGTATATACTCTTAGATTTAATTAGTAGAATTGACGTTCAGTTGTGTTAGTTATCTGTGGTTATTATATACTATAGGACTATGAATAAAAAAAAAAGTTGTCATATAAAATTAGTTTATCATACATTCTTTTTTTCAGATGGTACCACTTTAAGAACATCAACAACGAAGACTTACAACACTAGTACCAGTGTTACCAATACAAGCGATAACGTTACCAATACAAGCGATAACGTTACCAATACAAGCGATGTCGTTACCGATACAAGCGATAATGTTACCAATACAAGTCACAATGTTACCAATACAAGCTACAATAGATAATATAGAGCACGAAAGAGAAGCGAAATGTTTCAGGAAAAGACAGTACGGCCGCTGCAAGGAGATCGCTGCCGTACTCTTACCCCCTTACTAATAAACAATGTATAAGCTTTGAATAGATAAACAGTTTGTTCACATCATACAAGTGACATTTTGAATTCGATAGAAGGAGACAAAACACGGTGTAACTATTCAAAGCTTATACGGCGTTTATTAGTAAGGGGGCTAGATTATAATATTATAGATTAACGCCCTTACTTACGTAATAACTATTTAGTGATATGTGCCATTACTATTAAAATATTTACACAATGGATAAGCTGTACAATGCTTTGTCATTTTCTGTCAAGTGACTTTTCTAACGTATAAGACAAGACAACGTACAAATATTGTGCAGCTTATCCACTGTGTAAATATTTTTACAGTTTTTTTTTTTACTTGTATTCACCTAAGCTTTAAATTACATAATTATAAAGCAAACTTATATTTCTAGCTTTTATACACAAATAACCTAACCAAGAGCATGCCAGGACATATCTAAGGAGGGTTCCATAACTATCAACGTGAAATAGGTTTTTTCAAATTACTTTAAAAGTTACTATTCGATTTCGTTAAAAATATTTTGTCTTAAAAGTTTTAAGCATGATCTATCAGCATGAAAATTTACAATTTTCTATCTCCTATAGTTTAGAAATGCTAGAGGGGAGATGCTAGGGGGGACTAGGGTTACCAGGGGTTAAATCGAAAAGCCGGTTGCAAGTGTTAAAAAATCCTGATTTCAGTTAAAAAGTCCGGTCCGGTAAAATATGAGCTGGACAACCGACGACAACAATTTCTTGATCAAAGTTGTAATTCAATTATGTGTGACATGGGCGTAGCCAGGGCTCATTTCGGGGGGGGGGGGTTTGAACCCCCTAAACCCCCCCCGTTTAGGGGGTTCAAACCCCCCCCGAAATGAGCCGGCTGGTCCATGTGGATAACCCATATACAGAGGTATATTTGGAAATTTTGCGCCCCAGGCCAATTAAAATATTTTGCCGCCCCAATAACCCTATCTGAAAGATGATTTTTTAAAGTTATTTTAGAAAAAAAATCATCAGCCTAAAACAGAACTTTAATGCTAACTTTATCTATATGTATGTGATTATGTTAAATGCGTTCAAACTGAGAAAGCGAGCGAATGTTTTCACGCTTTAACCTGTTAAAATCTCTTATACTTTTAAAGCCCTGAAAGAATGTTGTACTTTACAAAACCAATAAAATCAATAGCCTAAAATAGGGTTCGCGAACCTATGGCACGCGTGCCATCGAATCCTCGAACGTATAGCATGCGAGACAATATTTTAGGCACAAAATTTTGTAATTATCTACTACGAAAAAAGTGTGAAATACGTATTAGGTATAATATTACAAACCTAACATAATAAGTTATTTGTCATCTATTTTGCAACATCAGAAATGACACAAATTTTACTTTAATTTAAATTATAAAATTATCCTATTTTCACTTCAAATTTTAAACCCTAAAACCCTGTGAGGGTTTTAGGGTTTAAAATTTGAAGTGAAAACAGATTTAACCTATTAAATAGGAAAAAATTTTGCTCGCTCGCTTCGCTCGCTCGCGTTTAACATAAGGAACATATTATATTATTTAGTAGCGATGTTCTGTTTTAGCCAGTTCATTTTATGATATTTTTCGAAGTTCACCATTATTTAGTGTTTAAGTTTAACGATTGAATAAATTTTAACCTATAGAATGGGAAAACAATTTTGCTCGCTCGCTTCGCTCACTCGTGTTTAGCATACAGAACATATTACTATAAAATTTAGTACGGACGTTCAGTTTTAGGCTTTTGATATTTGTATTTTTCGAATTACACAGTCTTTCAAAATAAACCCTGTAACAGGTAAAAGCGAAAAAAAAAAAAAACTGGGCGCCCATTATTCTACTCGCCCAATACATTATATTATAAAATAATACTATTTCCACAGTCTTGTAGGGTTTAAAGTTTGAACAGATTTAACCTATTAAATAGGAAAAAATTTGCTCGCTCGCTTCGCACATAACATAAAGGGCATTATATTATTTATTACCGATGTTCTGTTTTAGCCGGTTGATTTTATGGTATTTTTCCGAAGTTTACCGTTATTCAGTGTTAATATTTTAGTTAAACATTTGAACAGATTTGAACGTTTGAACCTATAAAATAGGAAAAAAAATTTGCTCGCTCGCTTCGCTCGCTCGTTTTTTGCTTTAAAAAACGTATTATAAAAGTTAGTACTGACGTTTAGTTTTAGACTATATATACCTATTTCTTTTTTTTCGAATTACACAGTCTCTCAGGGTTTAAAGCTTAAACAGGTATAAACGAAAAAAAAAATTCTAATGTGCCCAGGGCCTTTAATAAGTTAAAGACGGCCCTGGTTATTTATTGTACATGTAGTCGTTTTATTTTCTTGAACCCCCCCCGAAACTAAAACCTGGCTACGCCCATGATGTGTGATCACATAACACACTTTTTTCCCACATTTCTAGCAGCACCTCCAAAATTAACATTAGCGTTATCGCCAGTAAAAGACACGCACTTTTCTTTTAAATTGTGCTTTTCAAGCGTCGTCAGTAGGTGATTGGCAATGGTTACACCTGACTTTTAATGTACTAAGAAATTCGTGCCGCCTTGAAAAAGTATTGTAATTACCGTTCCCGCCCTGTAAAATCGACAAAGTTTCATAGCTCAGGAGATGGATATTGTTTTGGGAAGTAAAAAAAAAACAGGATTGAAAAATTGTATTTATTAGAGACAAAATTACGATAAATGATACGAAATGCAAATTATTTCTGCTGGATCACATTGAGAAAATGTTATTTATAGGAAAACTAAATCAAAAATGAAAAAAATTGTAAAGATATTGATGGTACAAAACGAAAATTATTTTTGATGAATCGTATAAAAACAATCCAAACACATTGGTTTGTTGTCACATGCAGAGCAAAAAGTATTCACGCGTTTGGATTTTTTTCTAGCCATAGCCGCAGATTCGGTTGTTGTAATACGGTCGTAACAAGGCCTGCAACTCTCGGGTATTTCTAAGCATTCCTTCGGTTTTCTCTAACTTATGTTTTGGGTTCCGTTGAACAATCGGCTCACCTTCCTCTGCAGCGTCATCGGGTTGATTATCAGTGCTAGAATTGCTAATCATCTCTTTTATAATTTGTTCCCGGAATTCTTAAATACTTAGTTTCTTTCCTTCTCCAAATTTCTGGTGAATAACCCAAGCATTTACTAACATTGTGCCACAAACAATCTCGATGATAAGTTTGCGGTACCACTTTAGGGTTTTTCTAAGGCTGGCATAGTACGAAGCCATCTGATCTGATACATCCGCCCCCTTTTTCGCATTATTATAATCCAAAACAGAGTCCGGTTTCTCCACATATCGTTGGCCGTGTCCACCGGTGGCGCACCCCGCCCGGCAAGTCTTTCGGTTTATGGGGCGGTGATGTACCACCGGTGGCCATATGAAGATTTGCCCCGTTTGGATACCACATACCAGTTCATGAGGTCCCGGTCTGAACGTGTTAAAAGACCTAGGTCAGATGGTAACCCTAGAGGGGACCATCTTACAAACTACTTTGGAGGCCGATTACTCGAAAATGGTTGACTTTTTAAAAAGTCATGTATGTCACCTTGCCTTTATTTTTATTTTTTATACCTTGCCTTCGTGTGGGGTATCGTTCAACAGCTATTTTATAATAATGCCTTTACTATAAAATAGATATTGAACAATACCCCACACGATAGGGGTAGAATGAAAAATATTTTTCATCTCCTCTTCACATGTATGGAGAGCCACCCCAAAAATATAAAATTATTATTATTTTATGACGCCAAAAACGAGATCTATACACAGTCTTTAAGTATACCAAATTTCATCCATTTATATTCATAATAATAAAAAAAGCTAGAGGCGCGGACAGACATACAAACAAGTCGGACGGACAGAGCGAAACTATAAGGCCGGTTCCTTGAGTATTATAAAATTATAAATAAATATAATAAAATAAAAAGCCTTTTATTTAGGTACTGCTTATAATTTACATTATACTTAAATTACAGTAATACTTAATTCTAGAGTTAATACAGTGTATAATATCTATATTTTGTTAATTAAATAATTAGTTCTTAAAAAGTCCTTGTGTATTACGGAACCCTAAAAAGCTCAAATGGCTTCTTTGGAAACTTCGGATGCTGAAACTGCTTTGTAATTCAAAATATTTTGAATAGGTACTTATTTTTCGTCTCGTCTTAGTTTTACATGGTTTCGATTTCCAGCATTTCATGTGAAACTTGTAAGGTTAAGAATATAGATATGTATTTTTAATTTTTATACATATAGATATTTCTATAATAGGATAACAACGAATTGTTATAGATGTTTACACAAGTTAGGCCATTAAACGCCACATAATGAGGTGTTCAGAACGGAACGCAATAAAGGTGTAACTGTGAGATATTTGTACCTAGCGAGTGAGCGTAACAAGGTTGTTCTTTTCATTAAAACTAAGAGAAAATAATGTTAGCAGAAAATCCCCTTTAGTTAAAATACAAGCGGAGGTTCCGAGCATGTCGGTAACAAGGCGTGGATGGGGGGAGCTTCGCTGTGTCATGTTATCATCATTATGCAGTGCGTTGAGATTACAGTCTTTTACGGATTACGGCTGGCAAACGAGGACACGGATTAAATGATGGTAAGCAACTACCAATAACAATAGCATTACAGGGACTTTAGTCTATATGCATTCGATAATTTCGACGGCGAACTTCGAAACCAAAAATGTATAAAATTTGACATAAGTCATCATTACCTAATTAGTGACATGTCGCTTGCGATGCCAAATGGCATGTCGATATCAAAACTCAAATCCCATACTTTTTGTTTTCGAACTTCGCCGTCGAAATTCTCGAATGCATCTTGACTAAAGGCCCTGATCAGGACACGACACCCACTAAACCGATACAACAAATTATAATGCGAAAGGTGAGATTTTGAACCTCAAAATTTGAGAGCACTCGCTCGGCGAAACAACGGTAGCAATATTTCAGTTATCTATCTGTATCTATCTATCTATAAGGTATCTCGCAAGCCGGCTACTCGCACTGAAGCAAGAATCTTACGGTAAGTTTTACACATACATATGTAGATATGTATGTGTAAAACTTACCGTAACATTCGATTTCGAAGTTCGCCGTCGAAATTATACCTAATTTAATTATAAATAAATACAATATACCGTTTTCTGCATCAGAAAATCTTATTTAAAAACCATGTTTAGTTTTAAAAATCCACAAATTCTGAGTAAGAATAAATTTGATATTAGATAAGATAACCGACTCTTTTCTTATATTCTTATTTGACTAATATCAGTGAGTGGAGTGAGGGAAGAATATTTTAACTGAATTTAACCAGGACTGAGTCTGGAGTATTAGCCTTGCTGTTCAGGCTTCAGACTTCTCGTCTATCTAACGATGTTCTATTTCGAATTAAATTTTAACTATTTTGCGAAAATGCTGCTCTTATAGTAGATGATACGAATTAAGGTCGACCTTCACTGTTGTGTTAACCAGATGAAAGTGATATTTTATCAAATGAAATAAGTTTCTCAACATAATTTAATTAGGCAACCCCTTAGAAATGGACAAGACTATAATTAATTAAAATTTTTAAAATGAAAAAAAAAATCACCGGCGGGTTAAGCAAACAAAACAAACTCCAGTGAAAAGTTTATAATATATGTTGGAGAAACATCGTCCTCCACATCATTTTCAGTAGCCGTTGCTCGAGTGGGCGTCATCGTGGGTAAAATGCGGGCACAAAACACAATGATCACTGGTTAACACTAATTTATTAAATGTGTAACAGTATTTTACTACTCACTAAGAGTAAAAGAGTACCTAATTATAAATTATTTTAAGATCGAGCAGTGGGTTCAGGGCACCGATCTTACTTTAGTTAGTAAGCACAAAATATATTCTCCGACTACGATCCAACTCGATCGACAAATCACACTCAAATGTATCTCAATCACTGTCCGCACCTCTAAAGTCAAAGAGAATATTATAATCACTACGTTTTATCTAAAGTAAAGATGGCGCCTCGACCCCACTCGAGGCGCGCGCGCGCTCTGCTTTGATTGGTCGTTAAGAAAATAATTACGATTTAATTTTAATCAAGGTTTTTACGTAACATAAAAATGTTAAAAATTATCTTAAATTAAATAACGAATTTAAAAGTAATCAAATGAATTTAAGGCTAATTAAATTATAAACAATCAGTTTGCAAATAATAATCAGTAGAAATCAAGATGCAACTCGACTCATAAATAAATAAATAAAATAAAAATAAAAAATATTAAAAACTATATATTAATAATAATCTAACGAAAAATAATGTGTTTAATTATAACAGCATATTTGCGTCGGAAGTCTATATAACATTTTACAATTTCACTAGTTTTATTACAATCTAACGGTTTTTAAAATTTTACGGTGACATAGGTATTATACAACATGCAACACCCTATTACCTGGCAGCCGCGTTCAAACAGGTTAAAAGGGGTTAAACAGGTTAAACAAATAGTTACAATTTATCCAAATTTAAAAGCGGAATTATTTAGAAAACAAGTTTTATATCATACTTTTTGTGTATTTTTAACTGACTTCCAAAAAAATTAGGCGGTTATACGTTCGGCTGTTACGGTTATATATATATATATATATATATATATATATATATATATATATATATATATATATATATATATATATATATATATATATATATATATATATATATTTGTATGTTCAACGATAATTCCGTCGTCTGTGGAACGATTTTCAAAATATTTATTAAATATTAAAGGGTATAATCCCAAGTTGGTCCCGTTTTCAAAAAAGTGGTGACCTGATGATGGGATCCATGAGGAATCGAGGGAAGCTCTCGAAATTTATATGGACAACAATGTCCAAATATCTCCGTGTTAGTGTAAAATACTATGAGAAGTACCTTTTATATCATCATAATGTGATGATGTATGGTGTGATAGTGGTGGTAATGATAATGATTACTCTAATAATCTAATTGACATGGTGGCATATGCTTGCAGTTCTTTAAACAACGCCGTAATCCCCAAACATGTATAGCTATAAGGAGTCAGGAGTTCTGTTCTGTACTTTTGGATCCAGGAGCAAAATCTTACTTTTTCGTAGCATTTGCTCGGACTACTTCAGAAAAAGTCGAAATCACCATATTATGTTTTCATATAAATTTCGAGGAATTCCTTGGATCCCATTATCAAGTCACCACTTTTTTTAAAACGGGACCAATTTGGGATTAAACCCTTTACATCAAAAAAATAATCTTGAAAATCGGTCCACAGATGGCGGAATTATAGTTGAACATACAAAAAAATGTATATATACAGGCCGTATAACCGCCTCCTTTTTCGGAAGTCGGTTAAAAATTATTAATTTTGATGAAAGATCGCGCGAAGCTTTGACCTATCTAGTGGAAAAGCGAATAATGTCACGCAAATGCTGCAAACAGAATTTTATAAAATGCTCACACGACTGGCATTAAAACTATGTTGTAAGGCGGATGAGCTTCTGCGAGCTTTTCACATAACTAATACACACTTTAAGTTTGTTTACTTTTTATATATTAAACTTTCTCTGTGACTTCCCAGAAAGCTTTTGAATTACATTTAAAAAACACATGTAATCGCGATAAGCTAGTAGTCCATAAATGCTTGATACCTAATATTGTAATATTCTAGCACTGACCAGCGACCACTTATTTTCAGCCTAAAGTTATAAGTAATGGAGATAGAGTTTCGGAATCTGAGAGGTTTTATTATAAAATTTCCTGCTGCTTCCTGCCTTAGAATATTTTTTCAAATTTTCTATATTAATCTATACAAATATAATAAAGAGTTTCCTCTTTATTATATTAGTTTATTTGATTGTTTGCATTGCATAGGCTCCGTAACTACTGGACCGATTTTGATGAAATTTATGGCACAGATGTAGAGTAGACCACGGGGAAGGACATAGGCTACTTTTAATCGCGCACGAAGTCGCAGGCGACATCTAGTAGTTTATAAACTATTAGCAAAAAACCAAAAACCAATTTTTGACAATATCTTTAACTGTACTAAAAAATAATAGGTAGATAGGTAAACTTTAAATTTTTTTATTCATACAACATAATTTAGAATCCATTCAAAGTAATTGGATTCCGAGGTTTTTACATTTCAGATGCTTGAGGCACTCCACTAAATCACTATATTGCGATTCCTCGAGACTTAATTGATGCGGCGTGAATAATTTCTTAGATAATAATTGGACTAATTACGGAGACAAAAAGCTGTCAGGACCTGAAAGGGGCATTAAGTGGTAACAAATGCCCCCAATTTATGGAGACGTCGGGATACCATTACTCCTGTTTATCCATTATGTTGAAAGATAGTATTTCCTTGTCGTTTACTCTAAAGCCTCTGCCTCGAACACAGCGGCGAGCGGCGCGGCGGCGGCGCGTGTAGGCGGGTGCCATCGTCACCGCTTAGGGCCTTTAGTCAAGATGCATTTGATAATTTCGACGGCGAAGTTCGAAAACAAAACGTATGGGATCACACAACTTTTTTATATACACTTTTTCACTTTATTTAGATTTTTTACAATAATTTATGTACTAATAAACGCTGTATAAGCTTTGAATAGTTATACAGTGTTTTGTTCACATCACACAAGTGACATTTTAAATTCGATAGAACGAGACAAAACACTGTGTAGTTTTTGTATGAAAAAAGTGAAACTATTTTTTTTCATGTATTTTTGGAACGAAGTTCCATAACGCGCGTTGCGAAAGGGCGCGTGTTTCTCTGTCTCTCTCTCTCTCTCTCTCTCTCCCATAAAGCTTCGTTCCATACGGGTGTCCCTTGACACCTCTCAAATTTTTATGTAATCAATTCATCTTTGCCAACACAGTGGTAGTTTATTGATGCCCTTCTTAAAGAAATCAGCTGGACGGGAGGCAACAAATTCTTCAAAGGAATTTTGTACTGCCTCTCGGGTATTGATTTTTTTCTCGCCAAGAAGTTTCAAGAAATTCAGGAAAAAGTAGTAGTCTGTAGGCGCAAGGTCTAGTGAGTATGGCGGATGACGGAGAGCTTCCAACCCCAGTTCTTGCAGTATGAGTTCTGCTGTGCAGTTTGAGGTCGCGCAATGTCGTGCAGTAGCAGCGGAGACGAGCGATTGACCAATGCTGGTTGGAGATGTGCTAGCTTCTCCATCATTGTGTTCAGTTCTTCACAGTAGTACACATCTGTAGTAATGGTCACCCCGTTTGGTAAGAAGCTGTGATGAATCACATCGGCGCTAGACCACCAAACAGTAACCATCACTTTTCTAGGGGTAAGTTTTCGTTTAGGTGCTCAACCAGGATCAAACCAATTTGCTGAGCGCTTGCGGTTATCAAACAGACTCCATTTTTCATCGCAAGTAACAATGCGGTTCAAAGTTTCTTCATTTGTGTATCTGCTGAGCAGTGCAAGGCACATCTCGACGCGTACTTCGCGCTGGCAATCATTGAGTTCGTGGGGCACCCATTTGTCAAGCTTTTTTACCTTGCCAATTTGACGCAAATGGACCAATATTGTTTTGACGCTAACGTCGAAAGCTGCTGCTAATTCAGTCGTAGATTGTGTATCATCAGCCTCCACAATCGCCTTTAATTCGTCATTGTCGACCAAAGTCTTCCGACGAACGCGAGGTTCATTTTTCAGGTCGAAATTTCCAGAACGGAAGCGAGCAAACCAATAACAGGTGGTGCGTTGGTTTGTAATGTTAGCTCCGTAAACGTCGTTGATGTTGCGTGCCGCTTGTGCCACTGCCACGACGATAGTCATATTCCATAATTACTTGAATTTTTAACGTATCTATGATGACAAAGAAGATTAATTCTATCTTTGTGCTGCAGAAGCGAGCTATTAGAGCTATTTATAAGATGTCCCCATACGCCTCCCTAAGAGAAAAATTTAAAGAAATAGGGATACTGACTGTATACTCACAATACATTTTTGATAATGTTATGTACGTAAAAAAATATAGTAATGAATTTGATGAAAAATGTGACCAACATAACATCAATACTAGGAATAAGCACAAGCTGGCTGTGCGAGTGACTAGACTCAGTAAAATAAACAATTCTTTTAAAGGTCAGTGTATACGTTTCTATAATAAATTCCCAGAAAATGTGAAAAATTTGTCAATAAATAAATTTAAAAAAGTAGTTAAAAGACATTTGTGTGCCAAAGGTTATTATAAAGTTAAAGATTTCATTGAGGACAGCACACCCTGGGAATAAGATGACCCTATGAGGCAATTTCAGTTTTAACTAGTTATACAATGTACTTTTGTACTGTAATATATTGTAATTTTTTTTTTGTTTACATGTTTTTTGTTATTGTATTGTATACATGTATTTTTTTTTTAAAAAAAGAACAATTTTGGCTATCCTTTTTACTAAAAGGTGGCACCCGCGCGAGTTTCTTACGCCGGTTCTTCTCGCCGGGTTAGGGTTCCGAACCGGTGGTAATGGTAATTGTAATTCTTCTATTTTTTTTTGTTTGACGTTCGGAAAACAAAACCTTGTTTTTTTATTCTGAATTTTATTTTATTTTTTATTTTTTTTATTTTATTGAAATGCAATGAAAATGTAACACTAATCAATAAACAAATGACTACTTTTGGAAATAGAATTCCATGTTTTTAAAATAAAATTAATTTGAAATTAGAATTCTTAGCCAAACAAAAATTATTTTGCCGATAAATTACTAAGATACGCTCTTATGTCTTTGGCATAAGTACGTTATTCAAATATCCAGAACTTTATCGCATTTCGCACCGAGCATGTTTCATATGAAAATATATCGCTGAAAACGCTTTGACAGGACGTGTGTAGTGTGTCAAGCGGTGACGCACGCCTACGAAAGCCGTGGCGCCGCTCGCCGCTCGACGCTGTGTTCGAGGCAGCGGCCTAACCAGCTCTTTTTGGGTGTATTTGTGACATCTAACAAATCACGTGCTTATAGAACGTTCTAAATTTGTTATGCTTAGAGATTTTACACATTGCGCAATGCGATATCGCATGTCGCACCGTTATGTTACTAAGGTACGCTCTTATTAGTTTGACATAAATGCGTTTTTTCAATATCCAGACGTTATCGCATACCGATATTTACAAAGACAGATATAATGTTTCATATTTAAATATATTATCCATAGATATATAATATTATATATTATCGCTGTCTCTCTCATTACTCACACCTTCGGGCTTAGTAATTTATCAGTGCGACATGAGATAAAATGCGATACCTATCGCATCGGGCAATGTGAAAACTCTCTTAAAATTTTATACGGGTAAACTTTTTTAACTTACACTTGAGTATATTCATTTTGATGGACTTTTTAACAAATTTCACAGGGTTTTGCATAGTTCAATCAACTTTACGGGAATTACTTGATCAAACATTTGATAATTTTGATTAAACTTTTACGTCAAAATTAGGTAGTTTTTTAGGGTTTTGTACCTTAAAACGAAAAACCTTATAAGATTATCCTTATAAGATCACTTTGTTGTCCTTCTGTCCGTCCGCCTGTCTTTGTTGTCCTTCTGTCCGTCCGCCTGTTTGTCTATCTGTCATGGATAGGTTAGGATAGGATATAAGTTATTTCAGGAATGCGTGGAGGCTTGAAATTAAAACCGTCTAGGGTCTCTTGAAGCTGTGAAAACATCAAGACTTCGTTGACGTACCTAAAGAAAGATACGTCCTTTTTTCCACAAAAACGTATATTTCGAAACTCAAGGGTATAAAAATGCATAGGGATTCAAAATTAAGAAGATTGAGTAGAGAAATAGTTAAAATTTTTGCCGAATTTAAAAGGGGACTTATTTAGAAAATAAGTTTTATTTCAGACTTTTTTACCCGACTACGGCGAAGCTAAAAGGAAGGGTAATGATTTTGGCAGTCTATGTATATATGTATGTATGTATGTATGTATGTTTGTTTCCTCGTAGCGTCTAAACTACTGGTCCGATTTTAATAAATGAGGTATCAATAGATTCGTAATGATGCCGCGGGTAACATAGGATATATAATTTTTGTTTAAATTTTGTATTTTGAAAATTTAACCTCAAATTCTAACATCTAAAAAAATTAAACCGAGATAATCATCACGTGTTTGGTATCAAAAGAAAGGTCTTGGCAAGCACATCACAAATATGTATATATATTATATATATTTATGGCGTACTTGCACAAATATCTCAAAATGCACGTTGAAAATGCGGTCGAACCTACAATCCCAGTTGTCCAATTTTCGAACATTACGTAATATAAGACTATTTAAATATATTATTTTTATATTAATAATAATAATAATAAATAATTTATTTGCAAGAATGTTTAGTCGACAGATGGTATCAATTACAGGTCGTTCAAGGGTCAATAAATCCAACTAATTAAATAGTATGCAAAATATAAAATAGTTCTTAATGCACAAAATTAATTAATTAATACAGTTAATAATTATTTTTAGTATGAATGAGAACTAATACGAAAAGCTACGTTACTGATATAACAAAATTCATTTCAATTAAGTAAATTTACTTTAAAATTCAAAATAATAACTAACATTAAAAATAAATTATTATCTGACTGTTGCAAATAATCCTTTAAATCATAAAAACGTTTCTCTAATAGCCACTTATTAATATTTTTCTTGAAAATTGTAGACTTTTATAGCCATATAATAAGGACTTTTCATGTAAGTACTGCTGTTACATTGAGGTATGTATAGATTATCAGGATAACGCCGAGATCTATCTGTATAGATTTCCCCATTTCTCTTAAAATAACTAGATTGTCTAATTACGAAGATACAAATATCCCTAATATACATGCAAGATAATGGTAGATTAATTCATTATTTAAGGAACAGTGGCCTACAGCTTTCAAACCTACCTGACAAATCGCCCTAATGCATTTTTTTTTTAATTCTAAATGCTCTTATCGCTTCAACCGAATTACCCCAAAGTAGTAGGCCATATGACAGGACGGAGGATACATATCCATGATATGCACTCAAAACAGCATTTAACGATATCGTTTTGGCTAAACGTCTGAGAGCATAAGTAAACCTATCTAATTTCGTGCATATCAAATCAATGTGTGCTTTCCAATTACAAACGCAAACTCAAAATTTTTATTTCCATGTAGGTTATAATATAATATATTCCTTGCAAAGGAAATGGAAGTGGGCCGGTCATGTAGCTAGATACACTGACAATAGATGGACAATAAGATCAGCCGCGTGGACCGGTCTTACAGGCACCAGAGCGAGAGGCGGTCCACGCGCTAGGTGGGCAGACGAAATAGAGTCGGTAGCGGGAAAAGGGTCTAGACATCGCAAAAGACAGAGCAACTTGGATTGCATTGGAGGAGGCTTTTACCCTTAGGGGGTCCATACAGAAATGACTTAGATGACAAATTTGTTTGCTAATTAATTTTGAGTTACATATTATTGACATTTTGATATAAATAATTCAAAAATTAATAATGCTTGACAATTGTTTATTTACATACTATACGACATTTTTATATAATTTTTATAATGTTTGACAATTGATTATAACTTTTTTTTCTAATGACATGGTTAAAAAATTAATAATTTTTAATTAGGTATAATATTAAGTTGTAAATCAAAATGTCTAAGTAATTAATATTATCATTTTTAAAGGAATATAGTTAGCATGTAAGATTTCTTTTTCAAAATTATGCAAAATAAATAATAATGTATGGAATTTAATAAAGCTTTATTTATTTATTTATAATATAACGCTTATAGAATTGTCCTACATGATTCCTACCACCGGTTCGGAAACTAGCCCGGCGAGAAGAACCGGCGTAAGAAACTCGCACGGGGCCACCTTTTAGCAAAAAGATGGGAAAATTGTTCTTTTCAAAAAACAGTAATTATATTATACATATTAGTTTACTTTCATAAAATATATTTTATTTTATAAATATTATATTATTATTATCGTTCTTAAAAACTGGCTCGCTTCGCGCGCATTAGTATAGTGCGATTCAAATGAGAACAGGATCGAGTCGGCGCCATATTGTTTCGAATTTAGACTGTTGTGATAGTTAAATTTATGTTTAGATAATTGATTACTATTTAACGTTGTTATTTAAATTCGATGCAAGACTATTAATATTTATATGCACATTAGTTTTTCTGAAAATCGCAATTTTCAAGTGATATCTGACAGAAAAAGGTCATTAACAAAAAGGTCAATCCTATTCTCATTTGAAAAGCGTTATACTTATTCATATTATTCCAAAAACATGTTCAACTGGGAAACGGAAAAATACGAAATAAAAAAATAAGTTAAAAACTATAACCCGACTACGTAATAGAAAGGGGGTCTAAAAATGCCAAAACAAGAAAATAATTTAGATAGAAATGCATAGGTACAAAAATGGTCAAGCTAGAGCCGTGGTCGCACCCACTTTATAAGGTTCAGTACAGTCAATGTCAAATCGCACCCGTCTGTCTGAAACTTCTCTAGGCCTTAGCGTCTTGGTGTAAACTGCAGTTTAGATACTTATTGCCATTAGTGCGACCACGGTTCTAGCTTGACCATTTTTGTACCTATGCATTTCTATCTAAATTATTTTCTTGTTTTGGCATTTTTAGACCCCCTTTCTATTACGTAGTCGGGTTATAGTTTTTAACTTATTTTTTTATTGTGTGAGTGTATAAGTCTTTACTTTGGAAGTCGGTTTAATTTTTTGTTTAAAAATCATAATTAGAACTAGATTCATTTCATGATTTATATGTTTTATTTTTGTTTGATTATAATTGGCTTCTAGATTTATTCTTAGTTTTATTTCTATGTACACGCGAATTATGATTGTGTGACGACCTCTGTGGCTTAGTTGGTTGAGCGTGTTGGTGCTGAAGCCGGGGGTCGCAGGTTCGAATCCTGCCGAAGGAACAAAAAGTTTTTCTGTGTTCCTGGGTCATGGATGTCTATTAAATATGTTTATAATATAATAAAAATCTTATATATATGTATAGTATAAAAGTATTAAATATATTTCCGTTGTCTGGTACCCGTAGGCCGTAACACAAGTTCTTCGAGAACTTACCACGAGATCAGATAGACGTGATGTGAAACGTCCATAGATATTATTATTATTATTATATTATGATTGACTATAACATACTGTATAAACGACATAGCCGTTAACTTTGCGATTTTAATACACGACCCATTTGTCCGAGGTCACGGGGTCAACCTGATGACCTGAGGCATGAGACAATGTGCCGTGATGAGTTCTTAGCGCCTCACCGTGCTGTGCTGTGAGCTCTAAGCTTTCTAAACACCTGAACGAGGACGTACTGCTTTTTATCCATATTAAACAAAGATTTCAACTCAAGATAGGCTATCACGTACATTTAGCATTAAAAAAAAATCATACGAGGAAAAGTTACGCCATCTTGGTTTTCACCATACCTCAAATGTCAGCTATCTTGTTTTCACCATACTTCGAATTTTAAAATGGCCCCAAAATTTTAAACATTGGGGCCATTTTACTGGAGACACTTTTTGCCTCAACATGCTCGTCTATAATATACGTCTATGATAAATAGTTAGTAGATACTTTAAGAAGGAAATCCACTAATTATTGTGTTGCGTTGTCGTTATCAACATGAAGCATATTTAATTAAAAGCACGTGTAAATCCTACTTTATTTTTATTTCATTTTATTATTTTAGAAAACCAACAGCTTACAAATGTTATAAAAATAGCATAGGAATAGAAGTAGCGAAGCCAACTAAAGGTTTCCACAATTAGTGACTGAATAATAACAAACGCCAACAAACTGCACCACAGTTTGGCGATTTATGTAATGGTTGTAAAAGATGTTTTTTTCGTGTTAATAAAAAAAATAGAACAAACAAGCAAACAATTAGGTATTAGCAACAGAACATTGAAAATCAAAGTTGATATTATCTAAATATAACAAAGTTTATTTTTCAAAGAAGTTGAGGTAATCTCTTGCATTCTTGCTATTCAATGTGTGTGGATCAAAGGAGATTTTTTTATTATTACTATCCTACTATTATTATAAATGGGAAAGTTTGTGAGGATGGATGGATGGATATTTGTTATATTTTTACGCAAAAATTACTTAACCTATTTCGATGAAATTTGGTATGGCAGTAGGACTCTGAATTAAGACATAGGCTACTTTTTATTCCGAAAAACTACAGTATTCCCGCGGGATACTCCTACCCTACCCTACATAAAAATGTAACAAAACCGTCATGTTGTTATCTTTATATTAGTTAATTCATATTAATACTGTTTATTTGCGAATATTAACATCGTTACGTATAATTAGTAATTACTGTAATACTTCTGACGATGATCATTGTATTTTGAAAACCATGTTATCACGTAAGTGGCAGCTCGCCTTTGTTGATAATAAAGAATCTTTAAACCTAAACCTATACTCCATAGGTACTATATTTACGCGGGCGGAGCCGTGGGGTAAAGCTAGTTAGGAATAAAGCCAAGATATATGTTATGAAATAAAAAAATTGCTATACAGGCTTATCAACAGGCGTCTTTAAAATACAATTTTTGACGTGATAACGTTTTATAAATAGATGAACGCCCGCGCCGGCTGCACGCACGGAATTGTCACGTTCCGCCTGATTGTCACGTTCCGCCTAAGCTGAGCGTGCAAGTGAGAGCGCAGAACCTGTGGCAGAACAAGCGACACTCGACAGAAATCGGCCTAAGCGTTCGGCTTGTGATGACGTTATCACGTAAAATCATCGTCCGTAAGCCGACTTAACAGGCAACCATTTTTTTAAATAACTATAATCCGACCATATTATATTATCTATATAATCTATGAATCCGACTGCGTAAAGTATATAGCTCATGTTATCCGGGTTTATGTTATATTGACCTCATTTATTAAAATCGGACCAGTCGATCAGGCACTCTGATGGAACAAACATACATACATATTATGTTCATACATACGTAGATTGCGAAAATCATTACCCTTCCTTTTGGCTTCGCTACAGTCGGGTAAAACGATTAAACGAGACTTATGTACATAATGGCCTTTTTCGATTCAAATCGCCATATTTTTATAGTAACCGCCATATTTTTTTTCTTTTCAAAATGTACATAACGTAGAAGAAAATCTTTATACCCACGTTGTTTTTGCTGCGTGAAAAGAAGTAATGTATCGAAAAAGTTACGAAAAGAAATATTCGTAGAAACTTCGAAAATCTGTTCGCGAACAAGTTTCATGCGAGTAATAAAATATGAATGAGAGCAATACAAAACTCTCCGTTGAAAAGCCGATTCATAATATGTTTCTCTTGTGAATAACAAATGTAGCGTATAAATTGTTTTTGGGAAAGGGACCTTTGTGTTACTTACTACTTCCTAAGGGGCCGTCCATTAATCACGTGATGTTTTTAACAACTTTTTAGACCCCTCCCCTCCCCCTGGTGATACGTGGTGAAGTTTTATACTACCCACCCAAGATCACGTGTATTTTTTTTATATAGTAAGCAGGTCATGTTTGAAGAAAAACTTTAACTTAAAAAACAATTTAATCAAATAATTTAAGCAATTTAAAACTATACGAGTCATTTGTCTTGTAAGTATTTAAACAAAATTACGAATCAACAATCGATAGTAATTTCGGTATGCATAAACTAGATTCGAAAATTAATACACGTGATGTCTCCTTATACCCCCTCCTCCCCTTGGTGATACTTGGGGATTTTTTTTGATATTTTTGATATTTTCAAAATTACATACAAATTCTGATATGTTTTTCGTAATAGTTGAATCGAAATAATTTGTATGTCTGATAATTTGAAGATAGGGAAGTAAAATTAAACTCATTTATTTATTATTGATATTCAAAGTTTTCAAATAAATTAAAAATCAACGATTGATACTTTTGAGTATCAATTTAAGTCTTAAATCTATAAAATGACTTTTGTTTATAACTAGAAGAAAAAAAAAGTGTATTAATTTTATCAGTCGAATTAATTTGACACATGGTATAAATAGTATAACAATGGTATAATAACAAACAAGGAATTTTCTTCCGAAAAACAGGGGGTCACGTGGGTGTCATAAGCCGTTACAAGCCGCGTCTACGGCTATGATTAGTTAATGTCGTGTCAAATAGCAAGTTTTTGATGACCTAGGCTTGTGAAACTCTCGGAAAATAAGACCTGTGTTGATGTAAGATTTTTTACATTTAAAACATTATTTTACATTTTTAAATATAAATATCAATTTTGATATATATCTAGCATAAATATCAATTGATATATTAGGTTGGGGAAAAAGTTTCTTCGCATTTTATATAAAAATTCAAAAGGTTTTTTTATAAAGTTTATTTACAAGTGACTAAAGTATATAGGTGCCATTTTGTTCAATAACTTTTTGCCATCTTGTTGGTAGGTACATGATCCCATTGCTATAAAATTTTTGGGGCTTCTGATGAAAAAACTGCGACAAGTGGTTTTGGCAGTCCTCTTGTGATGTCAACCTGACACTGCCTAAGGAATTCTGCAGCGACCGAAACAGGTGGAAATCTGAAGGTGCAAGGTTAGGACTATACGGCGGATGCATTAACACCTCCCAGCCAAACTCCCGTAATTTTTTCTGAGTGGCTAAAGATGTGTGAGGTCTAGCGTTATCATGGTAAAAAACCACACCCCTTCTGTTGATTAATTCCGGCCGCTTTCTCTCAACTTCTTGCTTTAATCTCATCAGTTGTTCGCAGTAAAGTATAATGCGAAAAGACTTTTTCCCCAACCTATTATATCATGATATATATACGATATATATCAATTGATATATATCATGCTAAACCTGAGCTTTTGTATACGCATTTGTATTTTTTATAATAAAACTCTTCATTAATACTTCTATATATATTATTTTTTGTTTTATTCCTAGTACTCTACATACACATACTACGAATACACAAAATGTAGAACAGATTATAATAAAACACATTATTGTGACAACCCTGCAGCAATGTCGAATACCTACACAAAAGCGGCATTTCGCGCGACTTCAAACGCGTTGGCCCACTGTATCTCTTTATTACGCTGTGCTACTATTGTAAATGTAATAGTTTGTGGGTATGGATGGATATTTGTGACTCATTCTCGCAAAAAACTACTGAACATTTTTTGATTTTGATTTTACATTTTATCCCAAAAAAGAACAGTCTTCTCGTTGAAAACTGTATTTACGCGGCGAAGCCCCGGTAAAAGCAGGTACTATTATAAACATGAAAGTTGTTTTTGAGGAAAACATCGATAGGAAGATGACCTATTGTTAGCATCCCTCGAATTATTTGCTCCCAAAGAATTATAGTAAATACTCATCCTCTGTCTTGGCCACGCTTCATTTACACAAATAAATTAGAAAGAAATTGGTCAATAGAGATCTAAATTTTTTTAACACCCTAGGACCTAATCTTAAAAATTCAAGAGCTTAGGAATACTTAGAAAAAAAGCAACTAGCCAAGGTATAATAGGTACCCCTAATTATACTTTTGCGAAAAATTGTTAATTTAATATAATGAATTTGTATTGAACATGTGAATTTGTATTGCGACTATTTGAATTGAGTTAAAAATATGAGTGTAGTTATGTTATATGTAGTAGTGGCCAATCATATAAACGAAACAAATTTAATCGTGTCTATCTACATAATACAACGCTATGTGATAAAAACCTACAACAAAGGCATAAAACGGGAAAGGTTTTTAACAACCATATACCTATAAACAAAAAATAAAAAGTCGATAAATTTGTGCTCCACTCATGGGATGGGACGGCACTAAAGTGTCATGTGCAAACACATTTTACCGCGATCCTTGTAAACCGAAATGGTTCGATCCGAGCCCGAGCGTCGACGTCACAAACATACACATACATACTCATACATACGCACACATACACACACAAGTGTCGTGCACATATTGTCTGTGTTTTCCGTTCGCCCGTGTATGCTCGTTTTCACTCGAACGCATCAGAATGAGGGTAATGTTTTTCGAGAAAAGATTTCAAAACTCAAGATAGACTATGACGTACATTTGACAGAACAAATCTTCGTACAGTAAAAAGTTACGCCATCTTGGTTTTCACCATACTTCAAATGTCAGCCATCTTGTTTTCACTACACTTCAAATGTTAAAATGGCTCCAAAAATCTCAAAAGTGGGGCCATTTAACTGGATACATTTTTCACGTTTTCGAGAGTATATACTACTCAAACGTCAAAAGTACGTCAAAAGTATTTGACGTAGTCAGGTTTTTAAATAAATTATTGAGCATATAGTGTTTCCATTAACGGCGGCGAGTCGCTCTCTTTATGTGTGTACTGTGATCCATACACAAACACACACTAATACAAACGCAAAAGTTTATGCAAAGCTCGGCTCCCCAGTGGCTGAGTTTGAAAGTTTCAAGGCACTAGCTGAATATACGCCATTAGAATTACTTCACACTTTTTGTACGAACGTTGAGTATTTCATACCATCAAGTGTTACTTTATTAGATGATAGTACTCATTGTAAACGTAGAACTGCTTACCAAATAAATAATATTTATTTGAAACTTAAGTGAAATGAGGTGTGTTTCTCATGAAAAGCAGTAAGAGGTTAATAGTTTTAGATACTAATATAAACGTTACACCAACGTAAAACGCTCTAATTGGTCAAAACTTCATAAATTCCGTTCATGGTAACATGTCGCTTCACTTTCAATCCAATAACAGTAAAATTAAAGTCTACTTTAAATAAGATAATTGAGGTTTAGGACTGTGATCAGTTGATCACAAATAGTTACTAGGATTGGCTTCTAGCTAAAGACGTTGAGTTTCAGTTGCTTATTTCTCAATAAATCCACCATTAAATTATTGACACTTTATTGATTTCTCTTCGACAACACAGAGACAAGATTGCGATGGAAACAATAATTGTTAAAATTATCACTTAAAATGACTTTTTTCAGTAAAATTACATAAAGCATGAAAGGTTCCGACAAATGACCCCGTTTCGTTGTTAAAACGCTTCGGTTTAGAAAAATCAGTTTCCTGAACAACTCAATCAATGCGAGCTGGTCGCAAACTTCATGGCTTATGCTGTATGTTATTTGCCGATTAAATATTTAGAACTAACCTCCGAAGGGATGCAGTAGATTTCAACCGCTAGCATACATCTATACAAGCAATATGCAGGTCATATAAGTTTGGTATATTCCTCGGTGAAGATTTTGCATAATAATAGAAGGAATGTGTAAATGAAAATATAGTCTTTGTACAAAATTAATGGATTATTTATTGTGATGGTAACTTTGTTAAGATACGGTAACCAAAGTGAAACAGACAGCTGTAGACACCCAGAGAATATGCGTAATTGCTAATAAACGTGTCGCTCATCATAGACAAAAATCTATGAAATTTAAACAAGTAGATTCTAAAATCTATACAGAAATTTATGAAATCTATATCTACGATATACTAATAAATAGTTATGAAACCTATATGATACTAGCTGTAACGTGTGTCGACGTTGTTCTGTCGCACCTAAAAATATAGTGTTAATATTACGATTATACTGATACGATTATTTTAAGACCAAAATTAGCCAAATCAGTCCAGCCGTTCTCGGGTTTAAGCGGGACATTCAAATTGCAATCCATTGTTATATAATATTTGAAGAAGAAGATTAAATTTAGTATGATAGACCGTGTCAAGGAATTAGACACTGTCTACCTGTGTTAGAAAAGCATTACCTACGCTACGTTGGGCCATCGTCGGCTGGAAAAGACGGATAAAGGCTATTTTCAAGTTTTATTTAAAAAAAAATCATAAAATCCTTAACTTTTGCCACTCACAAAATTTTAATACAGTTTAAAAGACCAGAAGCAGCTGACATTATTATAAACTCACAAACTTTCGTACAAAACAACTTTACGCCTTAATTTTTTTACCTTTATAAACTCACGTTAAAAAATATTGATACATATTCAATCAGAACAAGTTATAATTCGTTTATAATCTATAATTCGTTTCTTAGTACCGACTAGTAATTATTCTGTGGTAGTGTTGAATTTTCCAAAATAATGAAATATTTAGTAGCAACAATACAAAACTAATAGAATTCTTTATTACTACTAATTTACTATTCGGTAACAAGTTGGGGATCTCTATCGCTCAGCAGTTTCAATTAAAAGTTTGTTTGTCGGGCTTATTGGACTCACCTGACCATCCAGAATTCGGTAAATGTATCTTTTGTTACAGCGCTAGAACGAATGGTAATGTTTTTCCATCACCCATTTTAACAAATGATCGAATACTCGCTCAATTGTAAAAAAGTATTATAATACTTTTTATAGCACTTGCTATAAAATAATATACGATACTTGTGGCCTAAGTTGCCTATTACTGCACGGCGTGAAGTTAGCGCCCGAGCGGAGCGCTCCGCTCGGGCGCTAACTTCACGCCGTGCAGTAATAGGCAACTTAGGTCACGCGTATCGTAATGTACTATTATATGCCTGGGCCCTTTAGTCAAGATGCATTCGATAATTTCGACGGTGAACTTCGTAATCAAAAATGTATGGGATTTGACATAAGTCATCGTTAAGTGACATGTCGCTTGCGATGCTTTATCTCAAATCCAAAATTATCGAATGCATCTTGACTAGAGGCCCCGAATATTTTAGTACGAGTATTTGTATGATAAAAAATATGTACAGTATTATTTTTTTAATCACACACGTAAATGTGTAGGTATATTTGCTTTCAGCGTGCAACTAAATGTGTAACTGTAATTTCTCTAAAAATTATATTTTGGTTCACACTAATAGAATAATTATGAAGCTATATTTATTACTAATATGTACATTACAAACTACGCGGCTGAACCACACAATTTATGTGTTAAATAAACGTTAAACATATTCAACTTTATAAATTTTGTTAATTTAAAGCTCTGCCTCGTAAAGCGGTGAAAGCTTACCTCATTATCTCTCTCATAATAGTAATTGTTATGTCTCTCATATCTCATAGTAAACTGTCTCTCTTTCACTAAACTCTCTCTCCCGGTCTCTTTGAGGAGCTGCCGAGAATAATTATGGCAGTTAACCGCCATTGTACCTCTGTCTATTGTTTAACGTCTAAGAGCATGGATGACCTAAAAACGCTCTAAAAACATAAAATTCTAAAGATGCATTCGACCAAATAAGAATTTTCAAAGATAAAATTCCTTTTCTTACTTGTTATAATTTCTTAGTTTTATGTCAGTTCATTAATACGGTAGTAGTGGAACAATAAGCGCCACTATCCTGAAACGCGTTGTTGAAGTTTTCACAGTTCGGCGCTATATATATAACATCTTATATGGCTACAAGCGGGCTTCCGGCTGACCATGCTTACCACCTCGCTCGGTCAGAGATCTCCCTCTGAGACTACCACTACACCCATATTGGTGACCTTTGACAGAACTCGCCGCCTTCTGGACATCGTCATCTACATCACTATACACCCTTCCGCACCACGCCAGCCAGCATTCGCCTCATCGGGTACCTCGACCACCGGCCTCAACGCACCGCGGCCTGGTCGAACCCTCATCGGCTTCAACGGGCACTCTCACTACTACGACCGGTCAGCAAGCAGAGCTCATCTCTCCTGGTCAACACGTAGCATTGGCCCCGCATGGCAGCACTCCGACTCATTGTGACCTATTGTAGATATGCGACCTATGCCGTTGTAATCCGGGTGTAATTACGCTTACATTTAGCCGAATTTTATTTTTGGTAGCCGTGGCTAGTTTTTCCATAGGAATATTCCCCATGTCCTTTCAGAGCATGTTAATCTGCTAAACATATTACGGCCGTAAAATTTACACAGAAATATAGGTACAAATGATTAAGCAGTATAAATGTAGGTATAATTCTACATTTTTTTTTCAAATATATTGTAAACGTTCGTATTGATTCGATAGTCAACTAGTTAGTATTTTTACAAAGAAAAAATGATTAAAATTTAAACGATAATTTTTTGCGCCAAAACGACAGCCACCATTATCATGACGTCATAAGAATAGAAACAAATAAAATGTCATATGTGGGTGTGTAGTGCATAAATTTAAACGCTGTTTTCTTATTCGATTTGATTATGTTCTTATGACGTTACGTACAATAAAAACATGACGGCAGGCGTTTTCGGTCACGTGACATATAGATACAACGTAACTACAGTTTTATTTTCGAAATTATAAACAAATCGCATATTAAATTAATTAATATTATGTTTATAGCAGTTTTTCCGCTAAATAATACCCACAACCTGCAAGCAAATGTGTGAGTGCACGCATAAGCATGCGTAACGCACCTCCCTCCTCCCACACTGCTTATGCGTGCACTCAGATGCAAGATCGTGCAAACACCACCACCACACAAGCAACAATGTCGGCAAGATCGTGCAAAGCCCCACACCACCGTGCAGTGACTAACGAACTTTGTTCGCAGGTCCACTTCCTGAGGATGCTCCGGGTTCGGGGCGAAACGCGCGTCGAGTTTTGCAACCTGCATGGTGGTGTGGGGCTTTGCACGATCTTGCCGACATTGTTGCTTGTGTGGTGGTGGTGTTTGCACGATCTTGCATCTGAGTGCACGCATAAGCAGTGTGGGAGGAGGGAGGTGCGTTACGCATGCATATGCGTGCACTCACACATTTGCTTGCAGGTTGTGGGTATTATTTAGCGGAAAAACTGCTATAAACATAATATTAATTAATTTAATGCTATGGATTTCCGCAAAGTAACGCCTGATTCTATTAACAAATCGCATATATTTATATAACTAAATAGTGTTGTATTCATAGACGTATAGATTTTTTTGGTTATTTTTTAAATTATTTGCTTTTTGTGGAAAATCTAGGCCATTAACCTGCTTGTTTTCTATTCTTAAACGATAGAAAAGGACGTTTGCTAAAATGAAATACAAACCTCTTTACTCTCAGTGCAATAGTTTAGAAGTTATAACAATTTGTTGGTATCATCTCAGGCAGGGGGCCAGCCAGTCGTCTTTTTCGAATTGTTATAGCGTCCAAAGACAGACATAATTATACAAAAACTCTCTAATCTTTATGACCAAATTTCCTAACATATCTATAACTATCTTCACCGAGGAAGCAAGTTATCTCAAGTTTGGCATAAAACCATTTAACCATTGTTTCGCTTTAACCACTTCCGCTAAGTTCTGCATAAATAATGTACCTACTGTGTAGAGTTGTTGATCTTCAGTCTGAATAATTACTAGTGTCTGCATTGTTGTATGTTCGTCGTGTGTACTGTGAATTATGTATAACAACAGCCTCTGTGGTCTAGTGATTAGAGCATTGGCTCTCGACTCGGAGGTCGTGGGTTTCATTAAGATTCCCGCATTGGAACTACAAAAAATGTTGTTTCCAAGTTTGGTTAGGACAATGCAGGCTGATCACCTGATTGTCTGACAAGAAAGATGATCCATGCGACGGATGGGCATGTAAAAAGTCGGACCTGCGCCTGATCTCTCGCTAGTGACTAGTCGTGTCGGTTATCTGTCCCACTGGATTTTGATAGTAAAGGAAGTGAGAGTGCTCTTGTATACTGCGCACACACTTGGGCACTATAAAATGACTCCTACGTAACTGGCCTGGATTCAATGAAACCGGGCCCCGTCACCGAAATCGGTATGGGGATTTATGTTATTATGATTATCTGACATATACCATTATAATATATTATAGACGAGCCATGTCGAGGCAAAAAGCATCCATACTTAAACTGCCTACTTTTGGGGTGGCTTGTCAGTCTATAATAATAATAATCAATACTTATAAAAATAAGTAGTCACAAACTGTTCTACGCTGACGTAGCAGTATTGTAGCATCACTGCTACGTCGCGCGTTGTAGCGTCGTTGCTTCGACATAGCAGACATATAATAGTAGACTACCGGCCCGTTTTCAATAAAAAACTTAACCTATGTACCAAAAAATACGTTATTGGATGATTTATACAGTATTCTCCGAGCGAAGTAACCACTCTTGAAAAGTGCCTGGGACAGTCGGTTTTTAAATGTCGTTTGGTCGCCCAAGCACATACGGCATTCTCACAACACAGTCAGCCTAATCCAGAGGAATGACTGGTCAATACGTCTGGGGCCAACCATGTGCGGGTTTTCTCACGATGTTTTCCTTCACCGTTAGAGCGTCCGTATAATGTACTTGAGATCTGAAAAAGTCTCATTGGTACACGCCACAACCTGGGAATCGAACCTGCACTCTCTCGAGTGTGAATCAAATGGTCTACCCACTAGAGCACGAAGCTATCTATCAATGAATATTAGTTAAAAACGAAAAATGTATATCGCAAATAACCGGCAAATTATCGAATGACGACGTTTTTAACAAATAGTTATTGGTAGATAGGTTATTGAAACGGGCCATAAAATAATAATATTATGGTAATTATACTCTAGCCTGGAGTAGAAATAAACTTCTGATTAACAGTGATCTAATAAACAGTGATATAACAATAACTAAACAATAACTAATCAATCAAACGTCTCGACTACCCACTGAAAATTATCTTAATAGATGCAATGCAATGCAATAAAATATTCTAATCTCAAAATATTTTATTGCATTTATAGACGGTTACAGGAATGCAGAATATTATGTATCTTACGCGTGAAATTTAGGCTACGATAAAATAACCCGGCTCCGTCGCGCGTCGCCAACTCGAGCGAATTATTTGATAGCACAAAGGAGAGATGTGGTTATGAATATCACTCGCTGACACATCCTTTACTAGGGTTGGTGCATCAAAATTTACAGTGAAAAAGAAACATAAAAAAAAGTTTTTTTCATACATTAATTATTTATCTACACTAATATTATAAAGAGGAAAACTTTGTATGTTTGTTTGTTTGTTTGTTTGTTTGTTTGTAATGAATAGGCTCAAAAAGTACTGGACCGATTTCAAAAATTCCTTCACCATTCGAAAGCTACATTATCCACGAGTAACATAGGCTATATTTTATTTTGAAAAAAAAATAGGGTTCCGTAAAATATCTGGGTTTTTCGGACACAAGGTGTAAAAAATCAACCAGAAAAGTTACTTATTTTGCGTACGCTGCCTAAACTATAAAAGATAGAACCATAAAATGTTCTAATTAATTGTAGATCTTATAAATATCTACAAAAAAGTCCGCGACACACTATACCTATCTATGTCGAGTGAGGCACAACAACCATTTTTTTATTTAGAAATCTTGAATTTTTTTTGGACTACATTTAAACGCGTTTATTTTACTCATGCTATTAATCCTTATCAAAATAAATTATTTCATCACTAAGTACAGTTTATGTAGATAATATTTGGTCTTTGAATGATTGAAATTGGACGTGTGGTTTTGAAGTTATGGCGAAATTAAAATATTACGATTTCTGCTGCACGGCCCGTTGCGAAGTAGGCGTCACCAAGGCGCGTCACCAAGGGGGAGTTTAGATCTATGGTATTTCATACGATAAAAGTATACCCACCTACTTATTTCATTGAGTTTTAGTAGGTACCTATATTAATTTGTTTCTGTTTGTTTTGACTAGATTTCGCCGTTTTGTTAGAGGTTTAAAGACATTCTGTAGTATTAGTATCAGTATTGTACCCGTGCGAAGCTGGGGCGGGTCGCTAGTTCATGTATAAAATAAGCTTTTCATTCATAAATTAAGATGACTTATGATATAATTAATTTCTGGTAATACTTTTCAAAAAGAAGCAAGTTCAGTTTAACAGATTTTATAAGTGTCTATTCATACAAGCGCAAAGTCGAAGCTCAATTCTCTAAAGTCTAAATTATGTCGACATAACATAAGACAACCAAATCACAATGGATGTGTTCCGCGGAAAATAGCGCTAACAAAAAAACGTAATGGCGTTAAATAAGCAAAATGGCGGATTATGTTAGCAGTATTGAAGTTAGCAAACGTGTCTTGGCCGATAATCTGTTTTTTTCTTTAGCGCTACCTAGCGCTAACAAGCGCTTTTTTCGGAAAGAATATTCCTTATGACGCCAGTATGAGTAGACCCTTAAAATAACCGCGCAATAAAGTAAAAAAAACCAATGGCATATAATTTTGGTCCTTTCATTTAATCGTACCTATATAGTGATAGGTTACGTTAAAAATTCCAACCGTGCTGATTTTGTAATGCATCGGCAACCCTATCTAATGTACAATGTAACTGCCTGTTCACATGTCCACGGTACGGCGTCGTTAATGTGAAACGGCGCGGCGCTGTGTCGCGCCGTCGCGTTGTGGCCTTACCGCACCTTGAAAGTTTCACGGCAATATCGACACCGCAGAACGGGGCAAAATGTACCGGAATTTTACATAACACGGCGATCCATCGTCGTGACGTACATTGTTACGAAGATTTGAATCTGCACGTTATACGTTAGCCCACCGGCCGCCTTATTACGTATCTTGCAAAAGCAAAGCAATCGCAAAAATTGCGCAAATTTTGCTCAAGAATCGCAAATTCGTATTACGTATCTGCAAAAACCTAGCAGAAGCAACCTAGCGACAGTACTGCCTCTACCGAACAATCGAGGAACTATAAATTGCAATCAATCGTTCGATCTCTTCACTGCTGTCTAATTTTTCGTATTACGTAAGACTTTTACAGCAAAGCAAAAGTCATCAGCGAGCGATTTGAACTGTCAGTTAGCAATAACAAGCGAAAATGAAGCAAAGTTCATTCAAACACAACAGCGAGCGATTAGCAATCGATCGCATAGGTAATACGATTTTATTTGACGTTCAGCAATCGATTGTGCGTCTTTCGCGCGATGACTGCAAGATTTTTGCTAATCGCTATTTTTACGTAATACGGCAGCGGGCCGCAACGCCGCTCTGTTTTACGTTGATGACGTCCAGCCGTGGACATGCGGACAGGCATGCATATGGATTTCAGCTAATATTGCTCATCTTAAGTGACGTCATCATTATTATCAGGTTGTCAAATACTAAATCGATGCTGATAAAGGTGATGTTTGATCAATCAATTTTAAATTAGTGAATCATTTACGACATTCATTAGACCACCTAACCTGAAATGTTCCGGTAATCAGTGCTTTAACATATAGTGCGCTATAATAAACATAACAATATGCTAATATTTACTTAGTCTAAGCATTAAAGACGGAAAGTGTATTAAAATAAACGAGACAAAGCCCTATAATCTTATAAAAATGGATTGCAATTTGAGTGTCTCGCTAAAACTCGAGAACAGCTGGACTTATTTGACTAATTTTGGTCTATCAGTTCAGCGAAGGTTTTAAACGGTGATAAATTTTGGAAAATATAAAATATGTTGAGAGAGCTACTATTATTACATACATACATACATACATATAATTATTATTAAAACACCTTTAAATACTAAACGTTAAATATACACTATTTAACTTCAAAATTTTAGAAAGCAAACTTGTATTATCAGGCATATTATTATGTAAAATAAACGTAGTTTAAATTATTAACGCCAATGCGGATTTGTAAATATCCGTAAAATGCACCGTAAATACGGCGTAAAATAAATAAAGTTACGTAAATGTAACGGGATCAGCGTTATATAGCTCACGCTTTTCGCATGCGCGCTCCTGGCCTATTAGTCAAGATGCATTCGATAATTTCGACGGCGAAGTTCGAAAACAATATTGTATGGGATTTGACATAAGTCATCGCTAAGTGGCATGTCGCTTGCGATGTCTTATGTCAAATTCCATACATTTTATTTTCGAACTTCGCCGTCGAAATTATCGAATGCATCTTGACTAGATGCCCTGGACTATATGTGAAAAATACTCGTATGTTTACACTGTAAAGTGCGCCATTTTATGAATCTATTAAGAGATTAAAATGCTCTTGCAGCAATAATATATGGTCCATGAGGCGACTGCTCCAGAATTTGCGTCGTTGGCAAATTGGTGTCTTGGGTTCGAATTCCAGTTAGATGAATATTTTTGTATTACTTTTATTTTTTACACAAAATTTTCACGAATTTCTTACACAAAAATTTACAAGGTCACTTATATTTAAAAAGTAAGTTCTCAAAAACAATAAATTGTACCTATTGCAATCCGTTTTTTCTTTAGTTTGTACTAGAGCTCCGAGCAAAGCTCTATCTCTCAGGTACTTTATTTTATGTGACTCGATATTATATACTTGTTGTTACAAATTTTACATTATTAACTGTTAAATTTACTATGGAAAAAATAAGTTAATCTTTTTTCTTACAAAGAAACAAAAGATTAATAAAATTCAGAAGAAATCCATTCTTTTTGTAATACAATCGTATAGTTTCAATTTAACAAGAATATGAATGTCTTGAAACTCATAATAACCGTGAAGCTATAAAATTTGCATATTACGACAACTATGAAGAAGCCAAACGCAAAATGTAATTGTCATATTTTGTAATAGTCTAAATATATAATTATCATTATAATATGTACTACTTATATAGGAAGAAAAATATATCGACAACAAAGAAGTGAACTTTAGTAGATAATATTTTTGTTACATAAACCAATAATATTATGTATCTACATAATATTATAATCCTTCTAAACTCTCTTCTTCACTAAAATAATAACGTGTGGGATAGAAAGGCATATAATACGAGTAGTCGTGAGTTCATTTAAAAATTATCGCACTCAATGATATTCAAAAGTTTAAACTCTGGAATACCACGAGAAAAGTCACATAGACGTATTTTAACATTGTTTTCATAATTCCTCCAATTAAGCCGTTGAGGGCTGAGGCTAAGTGAACTTGGAGTGGGCTCTTGGACTATGAGTGCTGAAGATGTTGTGACAGTTTATTGCGAGTGTTTGTTTATTGTCCCACTCAAAATGGCCGCTTTATAAATTCTGCTTCTAAAACTTCAGTTCCTTTTATAAATAAACTAGGTGTTGCCCGCGGCTCCACTCTCGTAAATATAGTATCCTTCGCGAACACAGTACGTTTTCGGGATAAAAAGTAGCCTGTTTTAATCTAGGGCCCAAACTACTACCATACCGAATTTCATCGAAATCCGTTCAGTATTTTTTGCGTGAAAGAGGAACAAACATCCATCCATCCTCACAAACTGTCACATTTATAATATTAGTAGGTTTTTGAGCCAGGAATAGTTTACTTTTGGATTTTTGTTTAAGTATAGAAGTTGACTAAGTCGCTAAGCTAAGTAGACCAAGATCCAAAATATAGCGTGGTGTATCAGTATAATACACGTACTTTCATGTGTTTAAATTTTGTTGATAATGAGCTGTCCCGACACACGAAGTTCTGTCGCCAAACAGGTAAAGATAATGCACGTCACCTATAAATATTTAACAGTAAAGAGACAAATTGAACACCGTGAACAGTTAGTATGGAAAAAACAATCGTCGTTTAGTATCTTCCTTACAATTTTTCCAATATCTCTTACCGCTTAAATCTTCCCTATAAACTACCATAATTTTTCAAGACAATGAAAAGTAACCAAATCGGTTCAACCGTTCTCTAGTTATAGCGAGAAGAGATAAGAAGAATAAGAATAAGAAGATGAAGATATTTTTTGTATATAACCGACTTCAAAAAAGGAGATTCACAGTTTGACCTGTGTATTTGTCCGTGTTACAGGGGAATTAAAATTAAAACAATAATCAACGTAACAAAAATATATATTTTAAAATTACTAGAAAAAAAGTCAAAAGAATTAATGTAACTACGGAATAATATCCGTAATTATAATTTTAGTTTATAAGATTATTGGTGACTAGTATGTGATAGGTTATGTGCTTAAGACGAAATGCTTGAAGTATGTATTTTATAAGTCTATATCCCATGCTTAATTATATGAATACTTGGAGCCTCATTAACAGGATTATAAAAAAGCCATATCTATTAAGTAGCAATTACATGTATTCAGTCAATTATAGAATTACTAAGTCAGGCGAGAGTGGTACCTAGGACTTAGAGCAAATCAGATTAGGTGGTTAGCCCGAGTTAGAGTTACTGCAAATTCTAGTTAAAAGTTCGTTGAAAGTTAAATTTTAACTATCTCGATTGCATAGATGTAAAATGTTATTTGTCGCATTGCTATTAGTGTAAGGGGTACCTACCTAATATTAATTTTTGTTTTTCTGTCTTGTGTTTGTATTGAACGTAAGTTGTAGAAGCTGTTGTATAATGATCATCATATTATACAAAACTAGATGTTGCGCGCGACTTCATGCGCGACAAAAGGAAATCCCGCGGTAGCCGTTCATTTTGCCGCGATAAAAAGTAGCCTATGTCCTTCCCCGTGGTCTATTCTATATCTGTGCGAAATTTCATCAAAATCGTTCCAGTAGTTTCGATGCAAACAAACAAACGAACAAACTTTTCCTATTTATTATATTAGTATAGAAGATTAATAAAATATAGTTAGGTCAGGTAGTGTGCCTCAGATTAATAACTCACACTACCAAGCATTGGTTTATTAACAGTAGATCGTGTCGTGTTCGTTTGTCAAATAAACAAACGTTATTCAAATAACACACAATTGTCAATATTTCTTTCATAGACAACATTTACATATTTTTATTGCGTATCTCAGAGGCAAAATACCCTAATGGAGTTGAAATTTAAAATATGGTCGAAAGACCACTTGGCGACACACATTTCTTATAAAAAATTGTAATAATTTTTTTATTTAATTTCATTTAATGTTAATTTTGTATTCGAAAAGACGCGGGAGCTCATTGATAAATGGTATTTTATGATATTGTGAAAAGTTCATCTCTGCCATATCATTTTAGCCTACAAAGACAGCTGTATAATATTTGTCTTAATCGTAGAGAAAGGAGAGTAAATCAACAAAAATGATATTGCCATTTTTCTTCTATGGACGTTTTACACCACGTCAATCTGGTCCCGTGGTAAGTTCTTGAATTGATTACTATATCTATATGTGACCAATGACTGCCCAAAATATACTCTTGGACACTTAACCGTAGGCAAGTATCGTTAAAACCAGTCACCGTTATCATGATTATTTGATACAGTGGAAAACTTTCCAAAGTTTCTGTATTCCAAACAGCTCTGAATTGCCTGCAGCCCACTAAGGTACTGAGAACATGCACCGAATTTAAGTTAGAAGTACAAAAACAGGATGCAATTTAATAGAGTTGTTTTTGCGTGTATGCCGCAGCTATCTGTTTTAACTAGCCATAATTTCTGTGACTGGAAAGCTACGACAGGACGTAAAATACATATAGGATTTTATATAACAAATGATGCTGGTTATTTTTGCTTATTTTATCTTTTTTTTTAGAAGCGAAGCTATAAAGTTCATTTATAATTCTCCACGAAAATTTACCTTCTGCCAAAATTCTAAAACGAGAATACTCGCTAACACAGAAAAATGATATACCTAATATACTTAGACGTAATAAAAATGTGAAGTTCTGTAGAGTTCTGTAAACCACACAGTCAGAATTACGCCTCGATATGTGATTTCACAGTTACACGCACACACATATAATGAAACTACGCCTTACCTTGTAAGGCGAGCTATCACCTATAAATTTTGTGAACGTAATGCGTCCTCAGTTTTTGTGACTTTACTTTTTTATTTGGTCTGAGGAAATATAAAATTAAATTTATCATATTTTTTAATACTTACCTATATATACGATATTATGAGTATCTAATTTTTTTTTTCCTCTTATTAACTAAACGAAAACGTATGTAATATCTTTATCTTAACCTTATCTATCCCGGATCACCCGCGATTAATACATTAATCCCTGGTCCTTCAGTTCCTGTAATTAATTAGGGTCCCGCAGAAGGTGAGGAGCCCGTGACGCAGGCTGCCGCATCCAGTTTCCGCCCTACCGCCGCCGCGGCCGCCCGCCTAGCGCACGCCCAAGCGGCTTCGTACATACGAGTTTTTTGCTGGATCTCGCGACGCGATTTTTTTAATTGTTTCTGCCGGATTTCGGCACGTTTTTCTTTCTTTTTTAATTGGATTGTAATTTTGGGTAAGGTTTTTTTTTAAAACCGAGCAATGAAATTTTTAATTAGGAATTAAATATTAAACCGGTTTTCCTTTATCTAAAAGTTATGAAATCTATTTTTATTTGTAAAATAACAATAAGTGTAAGAAGCAGCACTTCATTTTTAAAGTTGTGTGTTTACTTTTTGTTGATAGAATTGTATATTGAAGTGTTCTTGTGGCGTGGATTAATAATATCGCTGGTAATTACGTGCGGTATTCATAATCACTAATTAGTTACCACTTATTACTAACTAGCGACCCACCCCGGCTTTGCACGGGTGCAATGTATTATACATTGTATATATTTCCTTCCCCTAAATTCTAAAGGAACTGACTTTATCTATTGCTGAAAACTGCATTAAAATCTGAGGAGTAGTTTAAAAAAAATAAGCAATAGGAAAGGAAGAAACATCATTTTATACTTTGTAAAGACCTATTATATCTTTTATTATCTGACATTAATATTTTCTACTTTTTTCTATAAAATAAAACTGAAGTGTCTGTTTGTAATTAAAATTAACAGCTTTGCACTAAATGCATATTATGATAGTAAATACGGTACCTAGACCAAAAATATATTTTTGTAAATTCTTGTCTGTCTGTCCATCCATCTGTTTGTCTATTTTTTCGGCTAACCTCTGAAACGGACGGATCAATTGTGACCGGACAGTCACTAATAGATAGCTAATCTAATAATTTAGTCTACATTTATCTTAGGGTTCCGTTTAAAAAATTGGATTCAGTTTCTATTATTTTTATAGAAATTGAACCCAATTTTTCATTTACCCACGCAACGATTAAAAGAAACTGCATCCCAGTTTATAACGATTTTTCTGAAATAGAACTGTTTAGCAGTCCAACCAAAGGGATAAACAGAACGCACCTGTAAATATTTGATAGTCAAGTGACACCGGAGACCCAAATTTAGCTAACTACAGAACGAACATCAAAGGGCGGAAACACAACACTGCGTTGCTACGATGCATCGTCTAAAACGACGTCGTATTGCAATACAATTAACAAGAATTGTACGACGTCGATTGTGGGATGTGTCGTTGTAACGCTGAGTTGTTACAGCTTAAAGAAAGATTAACCGATAAACAGCTACCTACATATATAGTTTTTGAGTTTATTGTACTACTACAAACATACTGTACGTTCACGATTGTGTGAAAAATGTTTGGTATATTGAAGGCTTAGTATAGCCTGAAGGTGACGTCAAAACTTTCAAATTTGAATCGTTTTGAAGCGTTCTATAAAAGCTGTTTCTTTGTACCTAAGTATTATATATATTTTCAACTCTGTGGTGTTGTGGTCTCATCAAATGATTCACAGGGTGGGAGGAGAGTTTAACAAAGCAGAACTTAAAGACATTTAACGAAACACAACGACAAAGTCACAATTATTTCCCTGTATAATACGACAAGAGCGTATCATATCTCTCTTAAGTTCACTTGCGCTGAGTGGCTTTTAGAGTCAGGTTTCCGGGATAAATGTTTTTCTCTTTTCCGACATTTCCTGCACCCTCAAGTGTCTTTTCAGCCTACATAGTAGTACATAAGCGTTAAAATTTGTTAACATTTTCAAAAACAAGCAAATGTCGCGCTATTGATAAATATTCTATACCAACATTATAAAGTGGTAAAGATTACAGTCATTTTAAGGTTATAGGGGGTCGTCCATTAATCACGTGATGCCTAAAGGGGGAGGGGGGGGGGTCCGAAAAAAAATCACCAAGTATCACCAAGGGGAGGAGGGGGTATAAGGAGACATCACGTGTATTAATTTTCGGATCTAGTCTATGCATACCGAAATTATTATCAGTTGTAGATTCGTAGTGTTGTTTAAATACTTACAAGACAAATGACTCGTTTAGTTTTTAATTGCTTAAAATATTCGATTAAATTGTTTTTAAGTTAAAGTTTTTCTTCAAACATGACCTGCTTACTATGTAAAAAAAATACACGTGATCTTAGGTGGGGGAGGGGGGGTAGTATAAAACCTCACCACATATCACCAGGGGGAGGGGAGGGGTCTATAAAGTTGTTAAAAACATCACGTGATTAATGCACGGCCCCTAGGGTCTATATTATATTAATCCGAAAAATAAAAATATAATATTTTTGCGTAGTAGTCGGATTTGCAAAATAAATCAAAGAAAAAAAAGTCTCGAAAAATAGATTTTAATAATAAATAATAATAATATAATTAGCTTTATTTCGGACATCTACGGTCCACATGTTAGTTACAGTAATCTTAAAAACTTAAAAACTAGTGTTAGCATACATTTTATTACTTACATTTTAAAATTATTGAAATTTATCAGGCAAAATAAATAATTAAAATTATTAGGTAAATAAATAATAATTATAGGTCATATTATAATCAACTATTATGAATTGTTATCAAAATAAGTAAACGTAGTCTAAAGTATTTAAACATATGACTTTTCTCTTATACTTTATGTAATTATACTTAAGGACGAACGATTAAAGAGATAAGGTCGTAAATCAAAAATGTATGGGATTTGACAATAGTCATCGCTAAGTGACATGTCGCTTGCGATGCCTTACGTCAAATCCCAAATAATTTTGTTTTTGGACTTCACCGTCGAAATTATCGAATGTATCTTAGCTAGAGGCCCAGCTCCCGCGGCGCTGCTGCGGCGCCATTTGTCTGTAATTTTTTTCGGAGCGCTCGTGGTTTCCGTCCGTTCAGATTCCGTCGGCGCCGCCGGAGCTGCGAAAAGGCGTTTACGCAGCACACGTTGGCAAAATTGAGATGTTTTAATCCAGAGCCTAAACTACAAAGATACCAAATTTAACCGAAATCCGTTCAGTAGCGTTTGGTAGCGTTCTTCCGTTTTGCGTGAAAGAGTGAAAAACATCCATCCATACATCCATCCATACATACATCCTCACAAACTTTCACATTTATAATATTAGTAGAATAATATAGCCAAATTGGTACATACATAATATGGAATATATAATAAAATATAACTCCTTTTGGCAGTCGGAAAACAAATCATAGTATTCAGTACTAACCGAACCACCCTCATAATTTCGTCCCAAATAAAAATGTTTAACGCCCAGCGATGTGGGCACGGTTTGGCGTTTTGTTTACTCATAGCCGATATGAGTAAACAAAACGCCAAACCTTTTGGTTTACATTTGGTTTTGGTTTGGGAATTAGGCAATACCAACCAAGTGTCCATAGATATTAAAAAAATATTACAGTTGTCTGCACATGGTATGTACAATATTGACAAACTTCCTGCTCGACCAATTTATAAACATTTTAACGCCTATTAGTTTTCTATTATTTGACTAATATATACTTCTATACTAATATTATAAATGCGAAAGTGTGTTTGTCTGTCTGTCTGTTACCTCTTCACGCTTTAATCGCTGAACCGATTTTTATGAAATTTGGTACAGACATTTTGGGTCCTGGGAAAGGACATAGGATATTTTTATCCTGAAAAAGTAGTGTTTCCGCGAGATAATGTATTTTAAACGGGCGGAGCCGCGCGCAAAAGCTAGTATTATTTAAAGTTATACAAAATAACAATATCGTATAGTTTTAAAACTACCAAAACTACTAATGCCTACCTAACTTAAGTCGCCTACATAGGCGTTCTAATCGAACCCCAGGGATAGAACTTTCTGTCCGTTCCAGACCCTACAGCGAAAAATCTAATTAAAACTTCTACAATAGAAAAACTTTTAACATAAATCATTTCAAACTGTTTTAATTGAATAAAAACTGTATGGAATATCAACTTAAGTTTAGTTTTTTTCTTTTTTGTCTAAATCATTTATATTAATAGAATTTGCCTTTGCCTTTAAGTAATCACCGTGAAATTTTTATATTATTTACTTTTCTATTAATTACAATGACTGAAAGGTTTATTTTTTATATGATGAAAAAGTAAATTTAGGCTAGAATTTAAAGCATCATTAAACTTAAATTCACTGTTTCCCATTTTAAACAAATGACGCCTACGCCGTAGCAGCTCTACGGAAGCGCTACACGCTCTACGATAGCTCTACGAATTTTATTCATTTCCAAACGGAGCGGGGCGCAGCGGCCTTAAATATGTGGTAGAATAAATTACCATCGAAATTCAAATCGACTCTTCGTTTACCTAGAGCCAAATAATAAGTTTTAGTCAAGTTTTAGTAATCTTCTTCTACTTTAAAGAGAAAATCTTGTGTATATTATGTCACCGTAAAATTGTAAAAACTTTTAAATAAATAACTAGTGAAATTGTAAAATATTTATAGACTGCTGACGCGAATATTCTGTCTATAATTTAACACATTATTTTTCGTTAGATTATAAATATATAGTTTTGAATCTTTCGACATATTTTTACAATCTCGTTAGTTATTTTACAATCTAAAGATTTTTACAATTTTACGGTAACATATATTTATTTATTTTATTTTATTATTTAGAAAACCAACAGCTTACAAATTTTATAAAAATAGCATAGGGGTAGAAGTAGCGAAGCCAATTACAGGTTTCCACAATTAGTGACTAAAGAATAGTACAAACAAGCAAACAATTAGGTATTAACAACAGAACATTGAAAATCAAAGTTAATCTACACTAATCTACACTAATATTATAAAGAGGAAAACTTTGTTTGTATGTTTGTTTGTTTGTTTGTTTGTTTGTTTGTAATGAATAGGCTCAAAAAGTACTGGACCGATTTCAAAAATTCTTTCACCATTCGAAAGCTACATTATCCACGAGTAACATAGGCTAAATTTTATTTTGGAAAAAAATAGGGTTCCGTAAGATATTTGGGTTTTTCGGACACAAGGTGTAAAAAATCAACCAGAAAAGTTACTTATTTTGCGTACGCTGCCTAAACTATAAAAGATAGAACCATAAAATGTTCTAATTAATTGTAGATCTTATAAATATCTACAAAAAAGTCCGCGACACACTATACCTATCTATGTCGAGTGAGGCACAACAACCATTTTTTTATTTAGAAATCTTGAATTTTTTTGGACTACATTTAAACGCGTTTATTTTACTCATGTTATTAATCCTTATCAAAATAAATTATTTCATCACTACGTACAGTTTATGTAGATAATATTTGGTCTTTGAATGATTAAAATTGGACGTTTGGTTTTGAAGTTATGGCGAAATTAAAATATTACGACTTCTGCTGCGCGGCCCGTTGCGAAGTGGGCGTCACCAAGGCGGGGTGCGCGTGCGGGTTAATGTTTAGTTTAGTTTAGTTAAATAGTTTAGTTATTTTATAAACATCAAATTGATAATATCTTAAAATATAATACATTATAATATCTATACATCTATACAGTTAAATACAATTTAAGTGTCTGTTTGTAACTTCAAATTAACAGCTTTTTACATAATGAATCTGAAAGTATATTCGGTACTTACAATAAAATACATTTTTTTTTAATTTTTGTCTGTCCGTCTGTCTGTCTGTAAGTCGGTCTGTCTGTCTGTTTGTTCCGACTAATCTCTGAAACGGCTAGACCGATTTTCACGGGACTTTCACTAGCAGATAGCTGATGTTATAGGGTACATAGGCTACTTTTATTTTAGGGTTCCGTTTAAAAAAATAGGATTCCGCTTTCGTTAGTCATAAATAAAGTCGCGGGTAAATTTCAGCGATATCCCAAAGTATTGTTCCACGCGGACGAAGTCGTGGGCAAAAGCTAGTATTATATAAATCTAACAAAGTTTATTTTTAAAGAAGTTAAGGTTTAGCTTATCTCTTGCATTCTTGCTATTCAGTGTGTGTGGATCAAAAGATATTTTTTTACATACATCATTAAATTCAATGCCAGACAGGAGTTACGTCTGTAGTTGGAGTTGTAGCGTGGAATAACCAGTGGCGGATTGAATCGGCGTTGCCTAGTAGGTACATAAAAGTTTATTTTACTAAGAAGATCTGGACAGTCTATTTCATTGTTAATTATTTTTAGTATAAATATAAAATCGGCAAAAAGATATATAATCGGAATCTTGCAAACGGCTGCAAGTATTTCTATGAAATTCAGTTTGTCAGTTTGGTGGAGAAAAATTGATCTAGCTAGGTCGTATCCCTAGCAAACTGTGTATTTTTTAGGTTATATAAAATATTTTTTGTTTTGTCGCTGAATGAGATGTTGGCTTGGTTAGGTTATTCGAATGTCGGTCCAACGACGATGAGAGTTTTTATTTCTATTTGTTTTATAATAGTTAATTTATTTTTAATTATTTTTGTATCGTTCTACCAAAACTGCGAAATGCAAAAATAGCCTCCCAGGTAATTAAAATATAAAGGGTTTAATATTTTGAATATTTTAATGAACTCATAATATATAAATTATTATTATTAAGACTAGCTGGTGCTCGCAACACTTCTATCTAACGGAAACGGAACCCTATTTTTTTAAACGGAACCCTAAGATTAAAGTAGCCTTAGTTACACCTTATATCCTCGGCTATCTGTAGCCAGTAAAAGACCCATGAAAATCGGTCCAGCCATTTCATGGATTAGGCCGGAACAAACAGACAGACAGACAGACGGAGAGATAATTTTTTAAATATTTTTTATTGGAAGTAACGTATATACTTTCATAATACGTATTTAGTGAAAAGAGGCCTATTTAAAATTACAAAGATATACTTCAATTTTATTTTTTGTATAGATAACGAGTTTCAAAAATGTATTCTAGTCACTGATAGTAAGTCAATGTATAAAAATACAATAAAAAAAAAGATGTGTGGCACTCGGGGATTGCCGCGGTAAAGCTATTGCATAAAATATAAATACAATAATAGTATAGCATTTTTCCATTCCGTTGTACTTTAAAATAAAATACATATTATTTCAAAGACTTCTATATTATTTAAAAGTACAACGTCATCTACCAATCAAGTACTTCATTATCTTCAGCAATGTGTAGGGAATATACACACGTCGTAGTTTAAGCTTGAACACATAGATGGCGAAACCATTGTAATAATTCAATATTCCTGCTACTAATTTAAATACCACATAGCTCAAGTTACACTAGACGGAAAGCGATTCAGTACCAGCGGCTCGATTGTAACCAAATTAATCAGACCCCCACCCCAGATCAGCGGTGTTAGGTTTATTTTCGTTACGGAATTTCTTGATTCGGTCGCCGCGCTCAAAGCCCGCGATAAAAGCTATGCAATAGCTTAATAAAATACTTACAGCAATAATTGTCTTAAAACATGAGTTTCTACTGCTTCTCAGAAACATATCCTTCAATCAAACGCTCATTAGTAAAGTCGTTGAACTTTATATTTACCTTCGAATGCTTGCTCAGCGTACGTGTGCGGGATTTTCCGGTATTACTGCTTATGCTCGCTACACACATAACGATAAAACAACACAGTTCGGACTTCGGTTAAATTTAACGGTGTAAACCAGGGGTCAGCAACCCTTAAGGAGACATGGGCCACAATACAGTGAAAGTGGGCCGCACTTGTAAGATATTTTTGTACCGAATTGATAATATCTAAATAGTTATCTATTTTAGGTAGGAACTAAAAGTGATATTCAAAACCAGCTAAGGGCGAGTCGGACTTGCGCATGCAGAGTTTCGTACCATTATACTAATATTTTACATGTTTACTATAGGTTCATTTATTGGTTACCCAGTAAGGGTAACTAATAAACCTAATGTACTTAAGCGTAAACGACAGATCAAATTTAACTGTATTTTTTTTATATTTCTGTTTATTTGATTACTTTGTCTTTCTTGCCCTAAGGGTCAATTTACACCGAAACGAAACGATACACGACATGGCGTTGCGTTTAGCTATTCAAAATGGAACTTTATTCATTACTCAAGAAGGTACACATTTCATTGTGAGAGTTTGAATATCTGGTTAACACGCGGTACACAGTGCGTGTGCTATGTATGACTGAGGTCATGTGAAACGCGTTTATTTTGTGTAGTGAATAAAGTTTAATTTTGAGTAGAAATCTTAAAAATGTAACGGCGTGTAGCGTCGCGTATCGTCGCTGTGCGATTTGATTCTAAGCTAGATGACATATCTTTTCAATAATAAGTTCTGTATTGAGAGTTTTTGCCGGTAATGTCAACGTTGTGATTTTATTTTTTTCCTAAATTTGTGTTATTTCTTTGGTTATTTCGATGTTTATTGTGTAATTATAATAGAATAGAATTATGTAATTTAGATAGATTATAATCCATTAGTTATTCGTTGACGTGCACAAGTATGAACAAGTGATGAACTACAAAATGCGTGCTAAATTGGGTTTCCCGCCAAAACTTCCCAGGAAGTTTCAATAAAACATACCACTTTACTGAATCGACTGACTTGACTCATTGACTACCCCGACTATTTATTTGGACTTTGACTAGACTTTGGACTTGACGATTTAGAAATACGGTGATGAAAATTTGAACAAATATTCTATTTTATTCCAGGGAAAATAACTTGAAATTAATATTTGATAATAAGGAACTTCGCTCCTATCTGGTGTCCCACGCCACCATACGATTTTTTTTAAGTAAATTGTGTCAGAAAATGATCCCACTGAACATACTTAAGTGACAACTTAATTAAAACTTCTAGAGCCTATAAACTATATTTTGTACAGGTTGATTAAGTCATTGATAGTGCTAAATTAATTTCTTAGGCCGGTGATAAATTCTGCTAAATTACGACCCCGCGGTCTATTAACGAAGGAGAATGTCGTTGAGGGGCCGTAATTATTTAAGTACGCACTTATATTACATGTATATGCGTAAGCCTCTATGTAAAATATAAGAGACATAAATTTCATCATAATTAACAGCCTTTGTGGTTGTATTATATTTTGTGTTTAACTAGAAAAAGCTGTTAATCCAGCACATTACTAAAACACCACCCCTAAAAACTCGAAGTATCTAACACCCGCCTGAAACCTGTTTGCGTACACAAGGGGTGTAGTTGCTTAAGAAAGTAGAAGAACCAAGTTTAATTAAATTGTTTCGTGGGTGACATGTAGCTAAAACCTTTTTTGGCTAGCTACATCGATCCCTTTTTGACGTCTGGAGCAAGGTTTTCATAAGCCCGTTACGCTCGTAACGATAAAACTGCATTGTTCGGTATTCGTCTACGCGCGGCCCGCGGGCGTCACTCTATTCTTTTACTTTTCTTTATATAAATTAGTTTTTAAGTACTTCAAGTTTGAAGTCTTTGGCTTATATTAGTTTTGGTGTTACCGAGGGATACTATATTTACGCGGGCGGAGCCGCGGGCAACAGCTAGTAGAAATATATATTTTTTGTATTTTTATCACTTAAAACACCTAGTACAATATAAAACTTAGTAGATTTCAATTAGGTACAGAATTATCTGACAAGTGCGCCCTATCATAATATTTTTTTAATATGTAGCTCATGTTTGTCAAAAAGGTTGCTAACCCCTAGTTTACAGCGTTAAACGTAATCGAAAAGCGTAGATTTATCGTCACGTGTGTAACGGACTTTAGTAATTTATGAGCCTAATCCTAGTGGTCATCTTAGCAATTAGATGCCAAGAGACCAAAATCCAAGCAAAAGCAAGACAGCAAGCCAAAAAAAGGTTTTATTTACATGTCAGCACAGATAAACAACTTTAAATTAAACTATAAGTTCACCTACTTTCTTAGGCTGCTACAGCCGTGTACGCGGACACGTTTCAATCAGATTCATTAGGCACCAGAGATTTACTTTAGCTGAGAGTACTGCGAACTTTAAACAATTAAAGCAAAGCCGATTTAAATCTGCACAGCGGATAACAGGAGGAGCGTAAGTGCAGTTTGTGCCGGTATTTTATATTTTATTCAAAACATTATTTATACTCCACTACCGCGTCGTGGTAAAACTGATAATCCTGAACTTTGACTAGAAAATTTTTTTTTTAAATAGTTACAGACTGGTTGTTGCTCAAAGTTGCTCAACGAAGGCTAACGCGAGTGAATTTGCCACCAGAGGCGCTGGTGTAGCATGTCGTCTCCAAAATATCAAATTACATTGTTTTTGTGGGCAGCAGTTTGTTTCCAAATGCAAAATAAAATAATTTTGTTAACATTTTGCTATACGTGACAATAATTATTATGGCAAATAGGAGTTACGGCTCAATGAGTGCGAATCGCTGCTTTGAGACAGTCTTATCTTTCTGAAACGTGTCCTCTTTTTTTGAAGTGAAAACTACTTTAGCGGCGCTGTGCACTTTTCTTGGGAGGGGTAAAAACTGCTAAACTCGAACAGGACACGTGATCCTGCGACCCTGATAGGACACGAGCAGGACATACATTTATAATATTAGTATGGATCAAAGCAATTCATGCAAAATTAACCATTCCAAAATATCAAAAATGCACAACGTTAATATTTAAGTTGTTATTTCTGCCGGCACTCCCTGAGTGCAACCCGTTGTTTTATCCAAACAAAACTGCGTAACACTGCGGTATGCTTGTTTATATTTTTACAGTTTATTTTAAAATAATAAAAATTATTACGTGCGTAGGTATAGGTATAAGTTAATAACAATTTTTTGATAGCTATCCCTCACTCTACAGTGGCGCCAACTGGCGAGCACGACGGTGTTATTCCATCGTCACCGAAATCGGTGTGAGGGAGTTATTATTAAAATATTTTTAAATATTTGATATTAAAGACGGAACAGGACAATAGTTACATACAGGCTACAATTTGCATGCGGCGCACAGTGGTTCAAGTTGTATGGGGCGGTGGAATTAATTATTTTTTGGTGTTTAAATGAAAGTATACGTATGTTTATTGTATAATATATAATAAACATACATATTGTAATAATAAATTTAAAAAAAAACTAATTAAAATAAAAAAAAAATATTATTATAAGCAAAATTCCGACAGCAAAAAATAATTAGCTATAAAGAGAACATATTGTGCTGAAATCTCTTATAAGTATTTAGAAAAAATGTGTTAATTATTAGGTATAGGTAAATTCGAACACTTCCCGGCGGGCTTATTACGTATCTTGCAATAGCCAAGCAATAGCAAAAATTGCGCAATTTTTGCGCAAAAATCGCAAATTCGTATTACGTATCTGCAAAAACCTAGCAAAAGCAACCTAGCGACAGTACTGCCTCTACCGAACAATCGAGGAACTATAAATTGCAATCAGCCGTTCGATCTCTTCACTGCTGTCTAATTTTTTGTATTACGTAAGTCTTTTACAGCAAAGCGAAAGCAATCAGCGAGCGATTTGAACTGTCAGTTAGCAATAATAAGCGAAAATGAAGCAAAGTGCATTCAAACACAACAGCGAGCGATTAGCAATCGATCGCATAGGTAATACGATTTTATTTGACGTTCAGCAATCGATTGCGCGTCTATCGCGCGATGACTGCAAGATTTTTACTAATCGCTATTTTTACGTAATACGGCGGCCGATTTGTACTGTACTGTGTACACTGAACACATGAACACATGTACTGAATTTTGTCACTGACAAATTATAATACTGACTTCACAGTAAGTATATGGGAATAATAAAATACCATCTTCTACAGGATTTTGCAGACCAGTACAATTCCATATTTTAAAAGAAATCACAGAAGTAATTGAAGTACTAAGAGCGATATTAGTAGGTACTAATAAAATAGGTATTTCAACCATCAGTTTACGATAACTACTTATCTAATCACCTGAAGGTTATATGGGTAGTGTAGGTGTAGGAAGTAGGCGTGAGTGTAGGTCGTAGGTGTAGGTTTAAGTTGTAGATGTAGATCGTATGTGTAGGACTGTAGGTAACCATACTACATACATTTTTAATGATAGTTAAGTAGGTAATCTATACCTACCACTTAGTAGGTGTAGGTAGTAGGTATAGTTATTATTTATTAATTTTCACAATAAAAACAAAACAAGGGTAGATTTCAGCTAAGATTTTCAAATCAATAGCCTCAATAAACACCTCAATAATATCAAATGAGCATGTTGATATTTTCTTCTGAAAAATTTGCTAGTTACATAATTGAGTATTATTTTAAAGTTTGCACATATTTGCAACTAAAATTAATTAATTAATAATTTCAGATAGTTAAGCTATTTTTATTACTATATTAGAACCCGAGGATCCTCAAGGAAAAATCTATAGTCAATTGAAAGTTATATTTAGGTGAAAAAATTATCAATTGCGTAAAGCTCAAAAGTTTTTAGGTAATTTAATAGAAATGACAAATATTATTTCATTTACAATAACAATATATATATGCCCCTTTAAAACTGTAAAAAATGTTTCTGAAAAAGTGGCTACTTTTTTTGAATGCGTTCACTTGTATGACTTTAGTGGTAAAATTTTTTAACAAAAAAAATAAATTAACTCGAAATCTGTTAGACTAGGGTTATACCTAGTGTTTTTTATAGATATAAAATAAATGTTTTGACATCAGTCAACCATCTCAAAATTTTATTAATTCCACTGTGCGGCGTGGCGCTATACGAGGCTGGCTGTATATTTGCGGGTGTTTCGCAAAGCCCACATCACACACAATCACAATTCCCCTAGTTTTAAAAATGTATGCAGATTTTAAGCATACATTTTTAGGTCATGAATTATGCATTTTTATATTTAACCAAGCGCAGGTGATGAGGATTAGTGTATTAGCATAGCGATAGCATTGTCCTCGGTTAGTTGCTGTACTTATATAATATTTTCGGAAGTAACGGGTTCTAAATATTTTAACCAAACCTTTAACGCCTCTGTATAACTGTGGTACTTATTTCTATTCAGTATGAAAAGGTTTACGTAATAGGTAGTTGTACTGCAGGTTGGTTAGAGATCGTGAACAGGGAAAAAGACATTATACTTCGGAAAAAATAGGAAAAATAAACTTTAATATTTTTCCGAAGTTTGGTATTTTTAGGGTTCCGTAGTTTACGTTTGGGGGTTTTGAGAGAAACCCTTATAGTTTCGTCATGTCCATCCGTCGATCCGTCTTCGGCTTACCGTCCAAACGTTCTTTAAAAAACATTAAGAGGTTGCTAAGATGATTTTTTGATTTAGGTATCCGTTTGCGAGACATTCAACTTTAATGCATTTTTTTTTTATATAAGGCGTCCCTCTAATTCTAAAAGCTAAATTCTCGAAAAATATTGAAGGAAAACTATAACGGCTTATATAGCTTCGTTAGTTCAGGAGTTATAGAGGCCTAACGTGGTAGAGCCATGCTTCGGCACGAATGGGCCGGCTCGACCGGAGAAATACCACGGGCTCACAGAAAACCGGCGTGAAACAGCGTTTGCGCTGTGTTTCGCCGAGTGAGTGAGTTTACCGGAGGCCCAATCCCCTACCCTATTCCCTTCCCTAACCTCCCCTATTACCCTATTCCCTCTTAAAAGGCCGGCAACGCACTTGCAGCTCTTCTGATGCTGCGAGTGTCCATGGGCGACGGAAGTTGCTTTCCATCAGGTGACCCGTTTGCTCGTTTGCCCCCATATTACATAAAAAAAAAAAAATGCGCTTACTTGGAAAACTTCGTAAGTAGACATGTAAAATATTGATTTATTGGCACAGAATTCGTGCGTGAGTTCGACTCGTCCTAGGCCGATTTTGTTTTTTTGTCTATACGAGTATTAGTCTGGATTGAAAAGATTAAAATTTGAGTGTTACTTTACGCATGACAACTGTTTTTTGTATGTTAGGTATGTTCTATGCCTACTTGCATTTTGCAAGTACAATTTGCACAACATACTACTATACTATGGAAGTAAACAAAGTTATGGCCGAGCAAAAAAAATATAATTAAAAAAAACTCAAAGCCATTGCCAAAACGTTTTTTGGTAATTATGCAAATATCTTTGCATGGAAAATGATTTCAATTTAAATTCCATTATTATAATAGAGTCGCTCCTTGCCAAGTAATATACTCTCTTTCCTGTAGCTACTGATATTTTAGGCCTTTTTGAGGAGCGAAAAAAGTTTACATGATCAGATAAAATGAAAATTTAGAATCAACAGATTTTTGATTACTTCGAATTTGAAAACGCATCGTTCAATGTTAATCAATGATTATAATGTACTGTAGGTATCTATTTCTACACTAATATAATAAGGAGGAAAAGTTTGTTTTGATGAAATTTTTCATCAAAATGAAAGTTGACCGATTTTGATGAAATTTGGCACAGATGTAGAATAGACCACGGGGAAGGACATAGGCTACTTTTTATCGCGGAAAAGTGTACGATTTCTGCGAAATTAACTTTTGCGCGCACGAAGTCGCGGGCAACGTCTAGTACAAAATAAAATAGATACCTAACTTAGTTTATATACGAATAATTTAAAAGTTTTAAAATATTATTTCAAGAACTCAAAATATCAAAAAATACCATGAAATCCCTGATTATACTGTAGTAATTTTAATACCTGCAAATTTTTAAAAAATATAGTAAAAGTAAAAATAAAAAATACATAAAATGGTATAACTCAATCTGCGCGTCCATAAAGTTCCAAGATTTTATATTCATCCGAGCAGTTACTTTGGACGGGATCGGAAAGAAATACGCATGTGAATTTGCGAACGTAACTTTTTTAATATTCCGCATCCAATGAGCAAAAAACCGGCCAAATGCGAGTCGAACTCGCGCACCGAGGGTTCCGTACAAACCTGTAGTGATTTTGTTACAGCTTATAGGTATTATGGACCTGAGTATTTGATATGAATTTAAATTTAATACCTCTACGCGTTCATGAGGAAAGGGGTAGTAAGTTAAAAATAATTAAAAAGTAAAAAAGTCAATTTACTGAGACTTAACCATCTGTCCTTCTGATCAGTCTGTCTGTATATGTAGAAGGACAGATCCTCCAATCACCAAGCTGTATCTCGTAAAGCGTGATAGTTGGATAGTTGAAATTTTCACTGGTGCTGCTTACTTTTGTTGCCACTATCATAACAAATAGTAATAAAAACAGAAGAAAATTAATACTTTTTTGCTTGATATTAACAACAGCAACAAGCGCTTGAAAATTTTACTGAATATTGAATTGTATATTCTCTTAAAAAAATTTAAAAAATCTAAATAAAATAAATATTTATGGGGGCTCCCCGTTTCGTTGTTTTTCGCTCGATATTAACACTAGTACTTGATATCGGTACTATAGTTGTAGAGATAACGGTATGGAACCCTTCGTGCGCGAGTCTGACTCGCACTTAGACAGTTTTTATTATAATACTAGCTTTTGCCCGCGACTTCGTCCGCGTGGAATGTAACTTCCGGCAGAAAAGTATAGATAGCTGAGAATAAATGTATTGGTAATATTGTTTAGATTAAGTTAATGTAAAACTAAATAATTCTACTTTCGAAATATTTAACACTACCAAAATAACTAATAAACTAAAATAACTAAACTACTAATACTAACAAAACCTCTATACCTATTTCATAAAATAAAGACAACAAAACAAATCTAATAATAACCTATTCAAAAACTAAAAATCGCGCTGATAAGCACTAATAACTATAATTGTCTGTCAATAAGGTCGAACAATCTGAACGTCCTATCGCTTCAACAGCCAAATATTGTATGAAGTTCGCACGCGGCCTTTTTATACCTCCCGCCGCGAAGCGCGTCGAGCGCGGCAACTGATACACAAAAATAATCCTTATTGCTGTATTGCATGATTCGGTATTCACGCGCGATGACTTATTAGTGTATTTCATGTATAACTTTGGTGTTTCTACACCGATTTACATGATTCTTTTTTTATTGAATAAGTAATAATGTTAACTTTTTTTAATTAGGGATGAGTGAGAGTGTTGTAAACGTAATTAGACCAATATAATCAGAAAGCTCCGAATTGCTAAGCTTTCACGTGCTATTGTGAGTCAACCATAAAAGATAGACATTATGCTGTCAAGAAATATTTTTATATACCTAATATTAAGGAAATATTTCCGTCATACGTGATTTCCATGCAGCTCTAACCATTAAGGCTGCACACGCGGTGGAAGCTTAAAAAATGGAGTAACTTCTCCCGTTTTCCCAATATATCCCTTCACTGCTCTGCGCCTATTGATCGTAGCGTAATGAAAAGTATACTATAACCTGCCCAGGAGTATGAAGAATAATTGTGCCAAATTTCATTAAAATCCGTCGAGTAGTTTTTGTTTCTATAACGAACATACAGACAGACAGACAGACAGACAGACAGACAAAAATTTTACTGATTGCATTTTTGACATCAGTAGCGATCCCTAATCACCCCCTGATAGTTATTTTTTAAAAATATTTCATGTACAGAATTGACCTCTCTACAGATTTATTATAATATAGATAGATAGCCAGTTATATTTGGTAATAAGAAACCGGTTTTATAGCGAGAAACATATGATGTGATACTCTTTCTGATATAAGGCAGTTGTTTTAATAAAATACGAAATTCATTACTTCGTAGTCATAACATTAAGTATGTAATTTTTATTACATACCGGAATTAAAAAGCACACAAGAGGTTTTAACTCTTTCGTGTATTTAAATAATTTAACCAAGAGCATGTCAGGAAATGTCTAAGGAGGGTTCCGTAACTATCAACGCGCAATAGGGTTTCTTTGAATTTCTGTAAAGGTTGTTAACCGATTTCGCTCAAAATATTTTTTCTAAAGAGATTTTGGCATGATCTATCAGCATGGACACTTACAAGTTTTTATCTTTTATAGTTTAAAAATGCATCTGGATAAATCATTTTGGATACCAATTAGTCGAAAATAGTTGAACTTTAATGTCATGTATGCAACCTTAAAAAACCTATCTCTTGTTATTTAAATATCTATTATTTAAAAACCTAGTAAAATCTTATTATTAGATAAAATAAATCTCCTAATTCACAAATTCAAATCCAAAGATTATTATGATTCAAGGGTGAGGGGTGAACTGCTTTTATTCAAATATTAATTGGTAAGTTGAGATATTCTCTCGTCAAAACTCTTCACTTTTAATAATGGTGTTAAGTGGTGAAGGCTTTAAAATTAAATTATATTCAAATAGTTTTGAGGTTAAAACGAGCTTATAGTTACGCCTATGATATCGTTGTCGTCTGTGTTTATTATATCACTGGATTACCCGTAGCTTGTTTGTGCGAAAAGTAATCGCGAGGAAACCCTATATATTTCCAAGATAGAAAGTAGCCTTTGTCTCTTCAGTCATTTCAGCGTAACAAAAACTTTCTCTTTATGTTTGTCACCGTATTTCTAAATTACTAATTTGTACCTTAATAATGAAAAAAAAATAGATATGAATATTATGCTATAGGTGAAAGACGTGTATGACTTGTAGCGTCGCTTCGATGTTCGATGATTTGTCTTCGCTAATGTGAATTGAACCTTAAACAATCTTAAAGTCTAAAACCTACAACTACTAGCAGCAACTAAAACTACAAGCGTTCCTTGCAGAGCTCTAAAGATATGTTATCAGACTATGTTAAAATTATACATTTAACTTTGTAACTGTCATTAGTTGAAATTGCTCAATATTTCTAAGTAGGTACTAATTTTTTTATACTTTTCCATTGTAGTTTTACTAGCCTGCATATAATCGCCATGAAGCAGTTCTCATTACACATTCAAGCCACACACATACGAATATTTCCAACGGGAACTTTTACGAAATTACTCGCCACTAAAATGTAAATTAATATTTGAATTTCAAGCGGGAATTATGAAAAGGATGTGCACCGAATTTGTATGTAACGCACGACACAAAGAACGTTTTCCCCACTCGTGCAGCGGGTCAGTAGGTCGACCGCGGCGGCGAATTTCGCTTTTTTCGATCTACTTTACATCTCCACTACTTTACATCGTCACTACTTTGTTACTTGCTTCACTGTGTTACATCTTTACTACTTTATCCCCCTTACTAATAGACGCTGTATAAGCTTTGAATAGTTATACAGTGTTTTGTTCACGTCACACAAGTGACATTTTTAATTCGATCGAAGAAGACAAAACACTGTGTAACTATTCAAAGCTTATACAGCGTTTATTAGTAAGGGGGTTATATCTTTACTATGTTACATCTTTATTACTATGTAACATAAATTTACCAGTGGCGAATAGACTTGAGCAGAAGCCTTTTAAAATGGTAAAAAGTAAAATAAATATAGTAGGATGAAACCCATTGGAAAAGAAGAGAATATAATAAAAATAAAAGGAAAACTAATTTACGGGCGATTTGAGGTCGGAAAACGTAAGGGGATGAGTTTTTAAGGGTAAAAAACGGTTTATCTCCATTTCCGCTTAGATATAATTCTATGGATTTCTGGCAAAACTACAGGTCATATGGAAGAAGTCAAATGAAAAAGTTATAGGTAATAAAAATATCTATTCGCCGTATTCACAAGTCAGTAATTAACGTTTAATTTTACCAACTTTTATCACTTTTTATATTTAATTTAAAAGTAGTAGTAATTTAGTATAAAAATAATATTCATATCTAACAAGAATTTTGCTATCAGCATCTTTGTCTGTAATTTCTAATTTCTGTGAAAATACCTTTGGTAAAAGTTTAAAAAGTAACAAAGCGATATACTTAATCCAATTGTTTTAATTCAGAAGCAACTGGAGTATTTTAAAATATCCATTTATAATGTAACCACACTTGAAATTCACCGACAATATTTGTGCAACAATGTTTGAATTTAATTTCATAATTTGCTTTCACTAGTGATGCCAAACTTTTGTTTGGATAGAGACGAAATTCATTTTTATAATAACTTGAACTTGGCTACGATGGATATTCTATTTTTCATTTTAAAAAGGTCATTAATTAATTATAATGTAGCTTATAGCTACTGATTTCAAATAAATTAAAAGTAAAAAACTTTTTAAAATATATTTTTTTGCTTATTTGTTGCCATTTTGCTTACGCTTTTTTCTTAGCGCTTTTTTCCGCGGAACACTGCCAATTTATATGATGCTTTTATATCATATAAATTGTATAATGACGTTATAAGTACATTTGACAGAACAAATCTTCATACAGTGTAAAGTTACGCTATCTTGGTTTTCACAATAACTTAAATGTTAACCATTTTACCATACTTCAAATGTCAAAATAGCCCCAAAAACTTCAAAAGTGGGGCCATTTAACTGGAGAGACCTTTTTGCCTCAACATGCCTCGCCTATAATAATTATATACGTATAAAATGAAACATTCTACAGTCTACATGTTGTGGTCATTATAATTTAAAAAATTCAAATCAAATTAAATCTATAAGTATTGAATATATCCCTAACTAAATTCGAAATTTAAAACAACATCTCGAGCGAATGCGAACTGTTTTAAACTTGAACAAGCATTATCCGCAGGGACTTCAAACGAAAAATGACTACGATTTTCTTACACGATATTCTGTTATCATTTTATATATTCGAATATTTTAGCTTCAATTTCGAATGAATAATAAGTGGTTTATTTTGGTTCAGATCATCTCGAAAAATATTCGATTGAACTTTGTTTTTAGCTTCACTGTTTTCTGATTGCTCTATTGTAAGAACTAGAAGTAGCCCTGTGGTCAAAATTCGACCATGATAATTCATTTAATTAAAGCGCTAAAGAAAAAAAAAACAGATTATCGGCCAGTACACGTTTGCTAACTTCAATACCGTTAACTTAATACGACATTTTGCATAATTTTAACGCTTAGCGGTCGCCATTTTGCTTACGTTTCTTTGTTAGCGCTATTTTCGCGGAACACAGTCATTGACTAGTGTTGCGGAGACCGCCGTTGTAGGTAGGTAGATGAAGACAAATTAGAACTTCTAATAGAATTGTTTGTTTATTTATTCTAATATTTACAATAGAACCAGAACAGAATGCTTTTTTTTCTGACATAACAAAAAAGTGATCATTCAATGAGACTGATTGACATTACATATTATTTTTATATCCTTTTTATTTTCATCCTTATGGTTGTTTAGAGATTAGACAACCTTTATAGGTTGTCTAATTTCTAAACAACTAGTCTTTGGACTTGACGATTTAGAAATACGGTGATGAAAATTTGAACGAATATTCTGTTTCTCGTCTTTTTACTTGACACTGGCAAATGATTATAAGCCGCCGCCATATACAGGAATATTTTTTCATCGGTACAATAAATTTTACCACGTCATTGGTATCGATAATAGGGTACATTTCACAAATTAAAAAAAAATCATTTCAATTAATTTATCCTTTATCCAATCTAATACCGCATGGGCGCTCTAACTACAAGGCGTTAACGGGTGCGGTATGAGGTAGGGGGCGGCGGGGTGGGGTGAGCGATCGGCCGGGCGGCGCACGAGTTGGCAACAAAACATCGATAGATGCGTAATGTATCCACATTTTGTATTAGTTTAGCGAATAAGTTCGGGGATTGATAATTTTGTTTTTTTGTTCCAAAGGGGTAGTAACAAAAATCGCTAGTATTTTTTATTTTTGACAACTATTACGTATGTTGATTTATTGTACTGGTGAAAAAATAATCCTGTATATATGTATATGTCACCGTAAAATTGTAAAAACCGTTAGATTGTAATAAAACTAGTGAAATTGTAAAATGTTGATAGACTTCCGACGCGAATATGCTGCCTATAATTTCACAAGTTATTTTTCGTTAGATTATAAATAGGTATATAGTTTTTAATCTTTTGACATATTTTTACAATCTCGTTAGTTATTTTACAATCTAACGGTTTTTACAATTTTAAGGTGACTAATATAAAAAAATGTCGTTTACCGTTTCTAATGGTTATTTGACAGATTTCATTTTTCATACATCGTCTGTCAATTTCTCATAGTCAATTTCTATAGAAAACTATCAAAACCATCAGCAACATTTTATTGTATATTTCTTTTATATTGACGTATTTAATAGGTACTCGTGATTGGGCCGTTGTGAATAGGGAATTTTCCAAATTTTTGAAAACTGCGTAATCTTTAAGATTGGGATGAATGTTTTAATAGAAAAATAAAAATAAATTAATTCATATCTTTTTTTCTCCATTAAGCCAATTAGAGTTGAATTCATTTTTAATGGTTTTGAATTTACCGCCAAAACGTTCGGTTCCATGACGTCTACTGTGTGACGTCAGCTTTGTGTGAATTACGAACTCGATTTCACTTGTTGTTCAGACAAAGTAATTGACGTCACATAGTAGACGTCATCGAGCCGAGCGTTTTGGCAGTAAATTTAAAACCATGAAAAATTAATTGGACGTTAATTAGTTTAATAGAGAAAAAAAGACATTAATTAATTTATCTTTCTATTAAATCATTCGTCCCAATCTTTAAATATAAGCAATTTTCAAAAAAAATATATGGAAAATACCCTATTAACTTAAAAGCAGAATGTACTTACATTATCTAAATGTTATTACCCCTTTGGGATTCCGTGAAGATAACAAACGCGTAATATTATTATTCCAAGCGCATGGTTACCATGTGAATAGAAATATTCATTATTTTACAAAAACACATTATATTTAGTATCTGGAAGACTGGAATAGCACTTGAGTAACGCCACTTATTCCCAGGATAAGATATTGAATAATGTATTTTATTCAGTTTTATTATGTTAGGAAACCCATCTTCAGCTTGTCTTGACACCCTCGTCGCTCATCCATCTACTTTTCTTAATCGTTAATCATATTGGTATAGTGTCAAGAAATAGCGTTATTTATTATGAAAACTAGTAAATAAATTGGTAAGAACTTGCTAGATTATTTTGTAATAAAATTAGATTTAATTTTTTATAATGAAATATACAATAATAATATCAGGGAAACGAGAAGATTTTTCGCATCGCATCACATTCGTTCGCATTATGGTAAGCAATTACCGCCGCCCCTCTGATGTTGAGCACTTATATTCCAGAGCCTCTAGTCAAGATGCATTCGATAAATTCGACAGCGAACTTCGTAATCAAAAATGTATGGGATTTGACATAACGTATCGCAAACGACATGTCACATAACGATGACTTATTAGTTTGATTACGAAGTTCGCTGTCGAACTTATCGAATGCATCTTGACTAGAGGCCCTGATCCTTATAATGCCCAACTCCCCTTGGGCCTCCGATAACCTCACTTAGGGCGCGTGTCGATGCACCGGTTTCTATTTCTACTTCAGTTATGTATGAAACCGACTTCACTTACATGTTTTCTATCGTCAAGTAATTAAATCATCTTAAAAAATACAATCAAAAACCCACAGTTGACAAAAACCTAACCAAGAGCATGTCAGGAGGGTTCCGTAACTATAAACGCGTTATAGATTGTTTTCAAGTTACTGCAAAGATTACTGTCCGATTTCGTTTAAAATATTTTTCCTTAAGGCCCACTTGAGCAGATCTAGGTTTAAAATAACCCTGGATTAAATATCATGTTATCTCTCTCGTTGTTCGTATTTATGAAAGAGAAAGCACCATATTTTAATCCAGGGTTAACTTTAACCCAGATCTGCGCAAATGGGCCTAAAGAGTATTAAGCATGATCTATGAAGATGAAAAATTGCAAGTTTCTAAGGCTCACTTTCGCAGATCTAGATTAAAGTTAAAATATCATGTCTTCTCTTTCATAAATATGAAGAACGAGAGAGATAATATGATATTTAACCCACGGTTAAGTGGGCCTAAGTCTCATAGTTTAGAAATGCTAGGGGAGGAGGGGCAACTGACAAACCACTTTGGAGGCCGATTACTCGAAAATGGTGGACTTTATTAAAAATGTATGAACAAGATTTCATATTTTGAAATCATATTCAATTTCAATTATACCACACACAATGTGCGAGTGCGAGTTTCTTACGCCGCCGGTTCTTCTCGGCGGGTTAGGGTTGAACCGGTGGTAGCCTTTTTTGTTGACTTTCCGAAAATAGCTTTTTAAGTTTTATTTGGAAATAAAAATTTTCATTTTCATTTTCATTTTCAATGGGGTGGAATGAAAAAAAATTTTTCTCTCCACTTCGCATGTATGGAGAGCCACTTCTAAAATTTAAATTAATATTGTTTTATAATGCCAAAACCAAGATCTGTGCACAATAGGTACATAACTATACCAAATTAAAAATTTCCTTCCTTTATATTCATACGTACAGAAGATAGATTAGCGGACAGACTGACAGACTTAAAGACAGAAAAACGGACGGACAGAGCGAAACTACGAAACTATAAGGGTTCCTTGAGTACGGCGGAACCCTAAAAAGGGCAAAGTCATTGTAAGTCAACACTGTAAGTAAAATTGATTGCACTGAAGAATAATAAAATATAATTAAGAAACATTGTACAATTAATCCTACGACTTGAAGTTACTTTACTTCGTCCATTTGATGTAAACACTAAGATTAAATTAATTCTGAACATATTATAAGGTCCTAGTGCTGACTAAAATTCATCGGATGCAGAGTAGAAATCATTCAGTGAGTAGGTAAGTTACTCAGCCTGTGGTATCAATATCCGAAGAATGTTTGGTTTGGACAAATTGATGTATTGTTACGAAGAAGGTACCTATAGATTTTCTCAAACTGAAACTTAAATGCGCAGTTTCCCAGGGACAAGACTAGATCTATATGCTAGATCGATTAAATCTCCCCAAAAACACCCGTCATACTAAATTTTATTCAAATTATTGCAGCAGTTTCCATAATTCCGATATGTCACCGTAAAATTGTAAAAACCGTAAGATTATAATATTACTTGAGATATTATAATATGTCGACAGATTGTCAAATAAAAATTTCTCCTTACAAAAGTAGGTACGCATTATTTTTCGTTATAATTATTATTATGAAAAAGTAAATTAACCAATCGATAAATATTACAATTTATCGAACACTAACGTGTAAAATTGTAAGAAGAAATTGTTATTTGACAGTTTGTCGACATTTTATAATATTTCTAGTAATATTACCTACAATCTAACGGTTTTTACAAATTTACGGTGACATAATATACAAGATTTTCTCGTTTAAATTAAAAAAGTGAAACTTCACATAAACCCTAAATTCTTTTCTTATTTTATTTTAACCAGTCTTGCTAACAATAATGTGTGAAGTGATTTGACAAAAGTGTTATGTGGGTGGGGACCACAGTGATCACTACACAGTGGGAAGGCGGAGGGAGAACCGGTGGATTCTACTGACCTGCTTCAGAATAACCGGCAGGATGTCAGCAGGTAAATATATACTAATTTTACCATTAGTCATTACCCACGTTTTATATGATTAGTTACAAATAGCAAGTAATAAGTTACAAATATTGGTTACAAGTAACAGTTTTTTTTTTTATGAAATAAGGGGGCATACGAGCAAACGGGTCACCTGATGGAAAGCAACTTCCGTCGCCCATGGACACTCGCAGCATCAGAAGAGCTGCAAGTGCGTTGCCGGCCTTTTAAGAGGGAATTGGGTAATGGGGGAGGGTAGGGAAGGGAATAGGGTAGGGGATTGGGCCTCCGGTAAACTCACTCACTCGGCGAAACACAGCGCAAACGCTGTTTCACGCCGGTTTTCTGTGAGCCCGTGGTATTTCTCCGGTCGAGCCGGCCCAATTCGTGCCGAAGCATGGCTCTACCACGTACGATGTTATGTTACAAGTACCTACATTGTTGATAATTTATACGCTACGTCACCACAGTGAAAAAATATATATTATACTAACGGTATGGATAAACAGATATTAAAGAACGATTCAATCGATACACTACATACACCCCCTTCTAAAAAAAATGATTTACATAACTGACAATAAAACAAAAATTTTGAATTTAGCAAACATTAACATTTGGGAGTTTGTTTTGTGACAAAACACTTAAATTAGTACCCTGATTACAATTTAACTCCTTCCTTAACATTTTCTTTGCACTTGTAACACAAACTTTGTATATAATAATAGCACAAAAAACAAGAAGGATGACTGCCATAACAGTCACCGTGATGCTCAACACTTCCAATTTATAATTAGCATTAGATGCTGTTGCGTGATTTGCTCCGTTCTGAGCGATGACAATTTCTTCGTCTTTCTTTTCTACCGAATATGTTTTTCCCATTTTGTCAATATAATCTAACTTTTAATACTGTTGACTTTAAACTGAGAACTTTAAACTTTAAACTTTGTGACTTGAAATGGATAATCAAATTTATATATTATTATATATAATTAACTTTTCGAGCCGACACTTACAATAAAATGAATACAAATATTCATAACTATAATTTATAACCATTAATATGTGCTGAGATGACATTACGCAACCTTCGCGCACTTACTTGCTAACAAACAAAAAATGCCAATGCACCGTTAACCTAGTTACAGTCCAAAAATCTTACAGGTCTTTTAATTTTTCTGCCTCTACGTGATTGTTGTACAGGCGTATACACATTAGCTTCTCTATGCTGATCTAAGTTACTGTCATGTCTAACTTCATTTTCTTCTAAAATATACGCGGGCTTGAGTCTATCGATCGAAACATTACATTCTCTATTATCAATTAATATTTTAAAAACTTTACTACCTCTTTCTAAAACTTTATGTGGTCCGCTGTACGGAGGCATTAGCGGTCTCCGTACCGCGTCTACTCTTAGAAAAACCTGTGAACAGGAATTTAGATCATCATGCACAAAAGTACTATTACTATCTTTGAATTCCCTTTTTATGGGCTTAATTTTGTTTAAAGTATCTCTTAAATTTATTATAAATGAATGTGGGTTATCAATTTTCATACTTTTATCAGAACATAATTCTCCCGGCAACCTTAAACAATGACCCAGAGTAAATTCCGCCGCACTAATATTATCATTGTCCGCTTGACAAGCAGCTCTCAATCCTAACATGACTGTCGGTAGTTCTACTAACCATGATAGGTTATTATTCAATCTAGCCGTCAGCGCCGATTTTAAAGACCTATGCCACCTTTCTATCTTACCATTACACTGTGGGTGGTATGGGGTAGTCCGCGTTTTTTGAATACCTAATAATTTCATTAAATCTGTAAATAATTCGCTTTCAAACTGTCTACCTTGATCGGTGGTAATAATTTTAGGACAACCGAAACGACAAATCCATCCCTCATAAACTGCTCTAGCTACCGACTCCGCGGTCATGTCCTTCACAGGGCAAATCTCAGGCCATCGCGTTAGTCTATCGATCATAGTGACGCAATAACGGAAACCGTGCTCGGTTTCCGGTAAAGGTCCTATCAAATCTACGTGCAAATGTTCGAAACGCTCGCTATTATTAAAATCGCTAAGTTTCGAAACTGTGTGCCGAATAACCTTACTTCTCTGACACCTAACACACGTCTTGGCCCAGATCCCTATGTTCTTATTCATACCTGGCCAAAAAACTTTTTTACTAATTAACGCACGCGATGCCCTAACTCCGGGATGGGAAACATCATGAAATTTATGAAAAATACTTTTCCTAAACTGAGATGGTATATACGGCCTAATATTCTGTGCTGATGTTTCGCAATATATTTTAATATTCTCATTATTATCGAGCGCTAACTGTTTCCATTGCAACTTATCATTTGTTTTCATTAAATCCGCGAGCTCAGCGTCTGTCGCCTGTGCTCGCGCAACTTCGACGTATTCGCTCGCACTAGGACATATGATACTCTCAATTCTCGATAAGGCGTCGGCCACCTGATTTTCAGTGCCTTGTATATGTTGTATGTCGCTCGTAAATTCGCTAATATACAACAATTGACGCGCTCGCCTAGGTAACTCTTTATTAGAACTTAATTTACTTAAAGCAAATGTGAGAGGTTTATGGTCCGTGTAAACTGTTAAATTTCTACCTTCGATTAAATCCCTAAAGTATACTATTCCCGAATAAATCGCCAAAAGTTCCTTGTCGTACGTAGAGTATTTCTTTTGCGGTTCTGATAATCTTTTTGAAAAATATCCTAAAGGCTTCCAAGAATTTCCTTCCCACTGATTTAACACTGCCCCTATACTAAAATCTGACGCGTCAGTCATTAAACCTAATTTAGCATTCGATATCGGATGCGAAATAGTGACGGCATTTTTCAAATTTTCTTTACATACTTCAAATGCACTATTCGCCTCGTCGGTCCATTCTATACGCGTCTTATCTCGTTTTTTAGCCCCGTGTAAATACCTATCTAAAACCCCCTGAACTCGAGCAGCGTTAGGAATATGATTTCTATAAAAATTTAGCATGCCCAAAAATCTACGTAATTGTTCTATTATTTCCGGTTTCGGGTATGACTCGATAGCTTTAACTTTATCCGGCATCGGACTTATGCCTTTTTCTGAAACTAAATAGCCTAAAAATTCTATAGAGGATTGTCCAAAAACACATTTACTTAAATTAATAGACATTTTATATTTACTCAACCTTTCAAATATTAATCGCAAATGTTCTCTATGTATATCGGGGTTATCCGATCCTACTATTACGTCATCTATGTACCCGAACACTACTGACTGACCTTTGCCCCCTGTACAGTCGCCAACGTAATTCAATTGCTCAATACCTGACAAAACTGTATTATTAATAAATCTCTGAAATGTTTGTGCCGCGTTACGCAGACCAAACGTCATTCTTGGAAATTCAAAAAGCCCAAATGGTGTAATAATGGCTGTTTTTTTTATGTCATCTGGATTAATACCTATAAAATGATAAGCTCTACAAATATCTAATTTTGAAAAAAAATTTTTGTTATGTAACCCATACGTAAAATCTTGTACCCTAGGTATCGGGTAACGATCCGGCTTCGTAATTGCGTTTAACATCCTATAGTCCCCGCAGGGTCGAATACCGCCATCTTTCTTAGGTACTACATGTAAAGGACTGGCCCACTCACTGTTTGAAGGTCTACATATGCCTAGCTCTTGCATCAATTGAAATTCTTTTTTAACTCTATCGTACCTGTCCGACGGTAACCTCCTGGCACGCGCGTGGACAGGTGGTCCAGTTGTCTCAATATGATGATAAACGGAATGCTCTGGGACATCCTTGAAGGTTGGCGGCCGCGTGATGTCCTGAAATTGTTCCAGTAAATCCGCGTAAGGATGGTTGCTATTTATACTTTTAATAGTGCCGAAAAAATTTGTACTTTTTAGTCCACGGACATTTAAGCTGGTAACTGTATCAATTAACTTGTTATTATACAAATCCACATTTAATTTAAAATTCTTCAAAAAATCGGCACCTATTATAGGCTGTTTTACATCACATACAACAAAAGGCCATTTAAATGACCGTCTTAGACCTAATGATAATTCTAAATTACATATACCATAACATTTAATCTCGCTGTCATTAGCAGCATATAATTTTAGATCGAATTTCTCAATAGGCTTTCTAACACTCCACTTTGGAATGACGGAAATGTTAGCGCCTGTATCGATCAAAAAACTACATTTTGTTAAATTATCCCTAATTAATAAACGATGGCTTTTATTCACCTGACCTTGAGTACATCCGTCCACCGAGCCCGCATGTACTCCAACTAGTTTCCCGACTGCTTGGCTCGCCACGCGCAGGGTTGCTCGCAGCGGTTAGCTCTCGCTCTGTACCGGAAGTGGAAACGGCACAGCCAGTCCGGGTCTCCAGGTAATCTTCTAGGCCGCGATGCTGATCTTCTTCTAAAGTCGGTAGGTCTACTGTTGCTCCTAGAGCGCTCGCGACCCCTCAACTCGGCGCGCAGTGCTGCAACCTCTAGCTCCAACCTACTCATCTGCTCGTCCGGCTGTCCATCTGCTGCTCTCTTGCTTGTTACTGCTGCAACATCCCCGGCGTTGGTGTATTCTGTTATTTTATCAGCCATGGCCGCCAGCTTGTCCAAGGACTGGTCTTCACACACCGCCATAACTGCTCGAACCGATGATGGCATTTTCGATAACCACAGGCTCTTGAGTGTGGTATCTGCAATTTGCGCGCTGCGACCCAGATCCTTCATTCTTCTTAAAAACTGGGAGGGTCTTTGCGAACCCAACTCCAGTTCCGACACCAACTTCTGCATTTGTCTTTCGGCACTCTCCTCATAAACCTGCAGCAATCTCACTTTAAGCGCCGTATACTTGTCCTGTGGTGGCGGTGACATCACCAGGTCGCTCACCTGCTGGATGGCCTCTTTTCCAAGTTTTGAGATGACCATGTTGAATTTGGTCTCTTCACCCTGCTTCTGTGGGGCCATCACAGCCTCGAACTGTGCGAACCATAACCTCGGCAAGTCTGTCCAAAATTCCGGTAGCTTTGTGGATACACTTATAGATGCCAACGCCGTGCCTGACGACTCTTCCTTACACCCTGTGTCTGTTGCTGTATTCATTTTCCTCGAACAAATCGAGCTGATGAGCCGCCTGCCGCTGTATTCGCCACGTGTCACGGCGCGTTATTTTATTGCGTCACGCTGACTTCCTGTCGCCGCGTGAAATTTGATCTCGAACAAAACTTACCCCACAGCCAATGTCACTATTTACGCCGATTTCCTTCACTATTCGAAAGTATCACGTCGGGGTCACCAGTTTAGTGAACAATGGCTGGGGTCTTCAAATAAAATATATGATGCGCTGAATTACTTTATTTGACAACCAGTTAAGTTGACGATGGGCAGACGACTGCCGGAGTTACATATTATTGCTACGTACATAAATTGAGCTGACTTTACATTTTACAATTACTGAGAATTATAATATACACTACAGATCCTTTGAAAAATTTTACCATACAATCACGGATACACCGTGATTGTAGTTGTGAAATAAAAACAAAAGCAAACTATGTAGCTTTTTATCTGCTCCTCTTTCTTTTATCTGTGACGACACCGTCCATGTTCACTCACAACATGCCATTGTATGGCAGAATGTTAGCCACATGTATATTAATATTCCATCATAATTGTTATTACTACATTCTTGGTGATGAAATAAATGATTGACTGATTGATTTAAACCAAATTCACAAGTATGATTAACATGCCCTGTGCCATTCGTACTAATATACTAGATGTTGACTTCATGGGCGCAAAAGTTAATCTTGCGGAAACTGTACATTTTACCGCAATAAAATGTAGTCTAGGTCCTTCCCCGTGGTCTACTCTATATCCCTGCCAAATTTAATGAAATTCTGTCCAGTAGTTTCGGAGCCTATTCAATGCAAACAAAACAAACAAACGTACAAACAAACAAACTTTTCCTCTTTATAATATCATTATTAGTGTAGATATAGATCTTTAGATAATGGAAAACAAGGCTACCTTTTATCTTGATATAGCATACCTACAGTTCCATGGCAATAATAGATTTAAATTTTACAAGAACGAAGAACTTACGGGAAATTTAGCTTTCGTAGAAGTCCATTAGAAAGATGTCGCTGGCTAAAAGGGCATTAAATAAAAAGATGTCACATTTCACTACATTTTTATTAAATTCTTTCTTATATTACACTTTATGAGAAAAGCTCCCATCATTTCTAGCACGCAATATGGTCGTTAAGTGACTTTTTATATAAAATATTATGACGTGTAAAGATCTATGATAAAGTTTCTGTATAAAGAAATGAAAAAATATTTTATGAAGCCAAACATTAACGTTTTTAATACAATAAAGGATTACAATAAGAAAATACGTTTATATATTTTTAAAAGTAATTTACTAACTTAGAAATAATGTTAAACTTGAATGTTATAACAGAGGGGCAATTCTGCTAAATAAAACCTGCATTAATATAATTACAATCAAGCCCCGATACGCTCGCGCTCTGATTGGTCGAAACGTCATAAAATCCGTTCATGTCGCTTCACTTACAATCCGATCAAAGTAAAATGAAAGTCTACTTTAAATACGAGAATTGAGGTTCCGGTAAAATGCTGTCGATTGCTACTTTAAATACGAGAATTGAGGTTCCGGTAAAATGCTGTCGATTGCTACTTTAAATACGAGAATTGAGGTTCCGGTAAAATGCTGTCGATTGCTACTTTAAATACGAGAATTGAGGTTCCGGTAAAATGCTGTCGATTGCTACTTTAAATACGAGAATTGAGGTTCCGGTAAAATGCTGTCGATTGCTACTTTAAATACGAGAATTGAGGTTCCGGTAAAATGCTGTCGATTGCTACTTTAAATACGAGAATTGAGGTTCCGGTAAAATGCTGTCGATTGCTACTTTAAATACGAGAATTGAGGTTCCGGTAAAATGCTGTCGATTGCTACTTTAAATACGAGAATTGAGGTTCCGGTAAAATGCTGTCGATTGCTACTTTAAATACGAGAATTGAGGTTCCGGTAAAATGCTGTCGATTGCTACTTTAAAAACAACACAGCGTCGTAATAAAAGTTTATAACTATATTAGTTCTACCCCCTTACTAATAATCGCTGTTTAAGCTTTGAATAGTTATACAGTATTTTGTCTCCTTCTATCGAATTAAACATGTCACTTGTGTGATGGGAACAAAACACTGTATAACTATTCAAAGCTTATACAGCGTTTATTAGTAAGGGGGTAAGGGTAATTACGTCTCCAGGGGTATTTTTACAAAGGATAAAACTTTATAATAGGCTTGGGATATCAAATATCTTGATTGAAATAAAAAGTCACTTTTCTATAAAACATATTTTTCTCTTAATCTACGTAAGTACTTATAAAGAAATAGATTCTGAAAGATGACGAGTTGCAGTACATTATATTATAATAAAACGAAAAACAATACGTATAATTGTAAGCAGAATGTTTATTTGACAATATGTCGACATTTTACAATTTCACAAATAATTACAATCTAACGGTTTTTACAATTTTACTATTAATACTTTATTTGAATAGTTGTCAAAACGGTTTTTTTTAAGAAATGAATTCCTTTTTCACAACTTGTCAGAAAATTAAGATATGAAAACGTAATAAGGGTAAAAAAGTAAAAACTACAGCGCAAGATTGTGATATGACATTTTTTTGGAAAGATTAGACTTTTTGCTACAAGTTGTCTAATAAATTAAATAAATCAATATCCTCCAGAGTTCAAACTTAATCCCGGGATCCCTGCTATACAGATAATAATATCTGTATATCTGTATATCCCGGGATTGAGTATACAAATATAAATTTGTAATATCATCTAATAAACTATGATACTCACGGAACATTAGTAGCGTATTACAAATAGTAAAACCCTATTACACAGATTAGAATTAAGAGATTAACCCCCTTACTAATAATCGCTGCATAAGCTTTTAATAGTTATACAGTGTTTTGTCTCCTTCTATCGAATTAAAAATGTCACTTGTGTGACAGGGACAAAACATTGTATAACTATTCAAAGCTTATACAGCGTTTATTAGTAAGGGGTAATATGTACAATAAGGATTATCGTAAGTTTATATTATGTTACCTATATCGTGTATCGGTTTATTATAATTAATCTTTTTTGATCAGCATTCCACAATGTAAGCACATACAAAATATTAATTTCATCGCCAGACATTAAGATAACAATTAGGTACAATGTTAATTATAGTTATAACTAACTACTTAAAATATTAACAAACTATATAAGTACTAAAAAGAAAATGTTTTAATAACTATTTAAGACTGTCCTAATTTCAAAGTTATTTATTTAATTTAATTTTTTTAAATTTTAATTAGAAATGAGTATACATTTTGATGAAAGCATTGCGTCATTACACTTCCTACATAAGTAACTGCTGGTATATTCCTAGAAAGACTACATAACATTGATTTGTATGTACTTAGTTAAATTCATCCACATTCCACGTCTACTGACGCTACCACAGAGCAGTGGTAGCGGGAGTACAGAAGCTCAATAAAGGTGTTCGGTGAACAAAGTGCCAGACATTTATCCGCTCGTGCTGGACTAATGGGGCCCATTCATTCCTAACTACAATTACTCGGTGTGTCGCAAGCTTTTAATTCTAATATATATAAGGTTGTTCAAAATCAATTACCAATATTTTTGGGATATGTTATTATTATTATTATTTATTTACTCTGAATAACCAACAAAAGTTACAATGATACAAATTAAAACATACATTAGAATAAGTAAAGAGCTTATTGTACTTTAAATTATAGGTTATTTCATCATGCAAATTAAAAACCATAAACATAAAGAGAAAAAATTAGAATTAAAGTTACTAAGATTAGCTTACAAAATAATAATAAGTAACTAAATTTACAATAATAATAATAACTAATTAATTAATTAACCACAAAAATTAAAGTAGAGAAAAAACGCTTTGCACAGAAAAACAGCAGCTTTAATATACAGAACATGAAATTTAGTCACAAAAAATAAACAGATTAAAATTAGGTCAAATAAATGTCAGATCAAATAAATGTCAAAGTTGCGATAAATTAAAAATGTTAACAATGTTAATAATATAATTAATTATGTCAAGATTAATAATAAAATATTTGAATAAATAAAATAAAAATTATTACAGAATTATGACACAATTAAGTAACATCAGTGGAATCATAGTATTTGAGGATCTTTGTTTTGAAATTGCGAAAACTATCATGGTTTATGTCAAGATCCGTTATCCTCGATGATAGCTCATTGTATTTACATGTATTTTGGGGTTATTTTTACCCAGGTTAGTTCTATGGTAATTAGGTCGAAAAAGGGGCACTTGTTTCCTAAAAGATCTCACGGGGAGGAAAAAATTTAATGAAGAAAGGAGATGCATACAGTCTATTTTATTGTTTATTAATTGATAAAGAAATGACATGTCTAAAATATGCCTTCGTGATTCTAATGTTACCATACCAAAATGCTGTAGTTTCTTGTCATATGAGCAACCACGCAAGGAGTTACGGAATCTATAGGACAAATGACGAACAATTTTTTGTTGAACACTTTCGATTCGATCAATGTGCACTTTGTAATATGGGTTCCATACGGTAGAACAGTATTCTAGTTTACTTCTTACGTAACTATTATACAAGGTCAAAATTATAGAGGCTTTGCGAAATTCTCTAGAGTTTCTGATCACGAAACAAAAAGAGATCTTAAGGCAGAACTAACCGATTCCTCTATGTGTGGAATAAAACTCAACTTTGAATCAAGCACAACTCCAAGATCTCTAATAGTTTGTACTTGAGATACAGTTGTTGTTGTTGTTTGAGAGATGTTCTACTGTTTATGCAAAGACGATCAGGCAAAAGACAGAAATGAAAACTTATTTTGGCGCGTTAGACATTTTTTAGATGGATACTAGGGTTATGAATTGCATTTTATTTATGAATTGTATTTTATTAATTATCGTTAACAATTTCCACAACTCTTGTATCATCATCATTATCATTAAAATTATTACAATCTAAAACATTAACTATAGGTTCATGGAAACTAAAATAGAAAATAAACAATTTTGATTCGGAGTTATTTAAATTTTAAATTTAAATTTCACCATACGTCAATCTGCGTCTCGTAACGGTGTCGCGAGTCCAGAGATTTTATCTCATCTAAAAATATGCGTACCGCGCTAAAAGGAGTTTTCACTTCAATAATTCAAAATTGTGAAAAAATATACTAAAAAATATTAAAGTAATATACGCTCTGAAGGTCATTGACTCCACATATCTGTTTGTATTGATGTTATTTGGCAAAGTCTTTGCTTCCCTTTAAATCAGATTTATCTGTGAGGTTTAACCTCAACTCTTGAGAGAGCGCAATGTAATTTATTCAGTATAGTTGTATTTTTTTTTAATTTTTTAAAATAATATTTTTGTGTATCAACCATAATATCAAATTATTCGCAGTTAATTTTGAACAATAGTATAGAAAACCAAGAATTAGGCTAGATCGCTAGACGACTGTTTTTTTTTTATTGCAAGTGTGAATAGTACACTTAAATATGAGTGAGTTGTCAGAAGAAACAGTACCGTTTTTAATGACCAGTGACCTTAGTCGATCCTTCACTCAAACCTCAATGACATCAATAACTCAGTACCTCACAATGAAGATATCAAACTTCAAAGCAGTCCAATTAATGTTACCGCAGCGACAGTGCCGCCCGTCACGCTGAATCAGAATCAGATTGTTTTATGGACCGTTCCGATATAACGTCCGTTACAGTTCCGGACAGGTTCGTTTGGTAGACAAAGATCGACAGAATTTCCGATATTTCCATTAATACAATGCAACTTTTTTAGTTTACAACAAATCAGAAAATCTTCCGTTTTCAAATGTAACAAGGAATATTAATGTATCTCTGACTATCACAGATAGGTTCGTTTGTAGCACAAATACGTATATCAATACTATACTATACTAATGTTCGGACGTTTAAAAAAACTCGTAACAGTGATAGAGTATTTCCGTCTATCAGTTCAGTAAAAGTGATTAACGTTTATAAAATTGTAGCAATATTGTGAAGGATTATTATCGTCTATCAGAAGGCCTAGCAGGAACAATTGATAAGTGCGTAAACGTAACGTAACTGATATTCGATCAGTTGTATGAGCACTGTCATAATCTTCTAAATATATAAAAAAACCTGACTGACTCATCTATCAACCTACAGCCGAAACCACTGAACGGATTTTGCTGAAATTTGGCACACAGATAGTTGTAATGGCATATGCATCCGCTAAGAAAGGATTTTTGAAAATTCACCCAATAAGGGGGTGAAAAAGGGGTTAAAATTTTGTATGGAAACCGAATTCCATACGGATGAAGTCGCGGGCAAAAGCTAGTTTTCATACAATTGTCTTTCGATAACATTATGTTTCAATCCTGTCAATTGTTCCTGGTAGATCCCCAGATCAGTAGAAGTGTTAAATGTTATATCCATGTTATATGGAGACACTTTCAGAGACACTTACAGTCAACATAAAATAATTAGAACTTGTGTAATTACAGCTCGGTTGCCCAATACTTAATTCCCACTAATGCGATTCCTATGTAGCCAGGATCGACAGTGATAACCATGCTTAAGTCCTTTATCTATACTAATATAAAAAAGAGGAAAAGTTTATTTGTTTATTTGCATTGAATAGGCTCCAAAACTATGGGGGCGATTTTGATGAAATTTGGCAAAGATGTAGAGCAGACCACGGGAAGGACATAGGCTTGTTATTACTTATTACGGAAAAATGTACGGATTCTGCGAAATTCACTTTTTCCTGCACGAAGTTGCGAGCAACATCTAGTCATTAATAATTATGATCTTAGAGGTGCCCTAGGACAAGCTACGGCTATATATTACAATGATAAGCTACAATTTTTATAGAAAAAAACTATAAACCGAGTCCCGATCCCGACTTCGTAAATTACATAGCCTACTAGCTGACCCGGCAAATATTGTTTTGCCATAATATACAAAAACTGATTAGAAACGATTCTCAGACCTACCGAATATGTTAATTTTTTTTCATAAGGTCAAGCCGTTTCAGAGGAGTGTGTGCACAAACACTACGACACGAGAATTTTATATGTATATTAGAGAGATTAGATGTTTTCCGGGCTATTCATTTGAAACGAATGACACCTCATTCAAATCGGACCAGTGCTTTTGGCACTACGGTCGAACAAACATACATACACACATATACGAGTACTACCAAAATCATTATCCTTCCTTATAGTCTGATCCACAAGATCTATTTCAGTGAATTTCTGTCCAAGGGCACCGAAAATTATGATCCAGGGCTCATTCGATTCGGAATGACCTCTAGAAACTTTTTGAAAAATTTGAAGAGGGGCTCGAAAAAAATGCTAAAGTTATAAACAATTTAGTAAAAAAGGGGGTATGGTTTTTTTCAAAATTCAGATATCTTTAATAGTTTCCGAGATATTTTCAAAAAACCATACCCCCTTTTTTTACTAAATTATTATTTTTATAAATACTTAATTATTTTTTTCGAGTCCCTCTTGAAATTTTTCAAAAAGTTTCTAGAGGCCATTCCGAATCGAGAGAGAAATTCACTGACACAGATCTTGTGAATCAGACTATTATTGCTTCACCGTAATCGGGTAAATATTTATTTTTATATTTTATTCAAGTAAATTTTTCACTGTCCACAGCGGGCTCGGCGGTGGCCATGATTGGAGCCAACCTGCGCTTCGGCTCGGCGGGCGCGACCAACTCCTCCATCGTCAACAACACGAAGCTCTGCCCGCCCGGCGGTGCGGCGTCCGCAGCGGCGCTGCTGGCGCTATCCGGGCTTGGCATGTCCGCCAACCTCGCGCTCATGGCCGTCATATTGAGCAAGAAGCAGCTGCGCCGGTGAGTAACCTACATTGTCAACACCATCTGTGTACACTCGGCGCTGCTGGCGCTATCAGGGCTTGGCATGCCCGCCAACCTCGCGCTCATGCCCGTCATATTGAGCATGAAGCAGCTGCGCCGGTGAGTGACCTACATTGTCAACACCATCTGTGCCCACTCGGCGCTGCTGGCGCTATCAGGGCTTTGCATGCCCGCCAACCTCGCGCTCATGGCCGTCATATTGAGCATGAAGCAGCTGCGCCGGTGAGTGACTATCAACGTCATCAGCGACACCAGCTGTGCCTAACCGGCGCCGTTGCTGGCACTGTCCGGGCTCGGCATGTCCGCCAACCTCGCGCTCATGGCCGTCATATTGAGCAAGAAGCAGCTGCGCCGGTGAGTGACCATCATTCTCAACACCATCTGTGCCCAGCTGGCGTCGCTGCTGGCACTGTCCGGGCTTAGCATGTCCGCCAACCTCGCGCTCATGGCCGTCATATTGAGCAAGAAGCAGCTGCGCGCGTGAGTGACCATCATCATCATCAGCGACACCAGCTGTTCCCACCTGGCGTTGGTGCTGACACTGTCCGGGCCTGGCATGTCCGCCAACGTCGCGCTCATGACTGTTATACTGAGAAAAAAGCAGCTGCACTAGTGAGTAGCCATCATCATCATCAGCAGCAGCAGCGAGCCTCTCCGGTGCAGTTAGGAGTTATTTGTTACTTACATATTGGAACGAAGTTCCTTATCGCGCGTTGTGAAAGGGGGCTAGACGGAAAAAATTCATACGAAAAGTTGTCACGACACTTTTTTAATTACAAAAGATAATTTTATTTTTTATAAAAATTAAATATTTACGCGTATACATTTATTATATTGATGTATGTATGTATGTATGTGTGTATGTATGAATGTATGTATATATGTATGTATTATTTATGTATGTATGTATGTATGTATGTAATGTATGTATGGATAATATCGGTTCGGATATTGTATTATTATTTATTTTATATATACATGTACAATTGTCTGTCTGTATGTCTTTTTTTTTTGCTATAGTAAGCTATAGTTAATAGAATCAGGCGTTACTTTGCGGAAATCCATAACATAAAATTAATAAATATTATTATTTTTAGCTATCTTCCGCCAAATAATACCCACAACCTGCAAGCAAATGTGTGAGTGCACGCATAAGCATGCGTAACGCACCTCCCTCCTCCCACACTGCTTATGCGTGCACTCAGATGCAAGATCATGCAAACACCACCACCACACAAGCAACAATGTCAGCAAGATCGTGCAAAGCCCCACACCACCATGCAGGTTGCAAAACTCGACGCGCGTTTCGCCCCGAACCCGGAGCATCCTCAGGAAGTGGACCTGCGAACAAAGTTCGTTAGTAATGCTGCCAAGCAAACCGCCACCTTATATAGACTACTGGCTACTAGTACCCCCACCAAACATGTTAATGAGCGGTGACGTAGTCAAGCAAGTTTGGTCATTCAACAATGCAAGTCTATTGTTGTTCTTTTCTTTAATTATTTCTAATTGTTCCAACACGCTCAGTCGAAAGCCTTTGTCACATTTATGTAATACCTTATAGGAATGGCCATCGGGTACACTATGACCGCTATCTAAAAGGTGTTTAGCAAAATGTGATTTATCACGATGACCATTTCTATAGGCCGCGATGTGTTCTTTGTACCGAGTCTCAAAGTTACGTCCAGTTTGACCCACGTATACACTATCGCATTCAGGACAATCGATTTTATAGACACCGGATTGGTACTTTAAATCAATCCGGTCTTTATTATGACACAATTGATTTTTTAAAGTATTATTTGTCCTGAATGCGACGTGCATGTCGTTATTTCTCATTATTTTGGATAAACGTGCAGATACCTCACCCATGTAGGTCAAACTGGACTTGTATCTAACCACATCCTTATCAGGAGTTCCTGCGTACAAAAACTTAACCAATTCCTTTTTATTTTTATTATTCAAAATATTATTAATAATTTTGGGATTATACCCATTCGACTTAGCAATTTGGTAAATAATGTTTAACTCTTTCTGATAATTTTCTTTACTAAGAGGAATGGAAACTAATCTGTGAACGTAACTATGAAAAGCCGCGAGTTTATGTTGCCAAGGATGACATGAGGATGCATGAATAGTAGTATTAGTATATGTCGGTTTGCGAAAGATTCCAAAACTGTGTTTATTGTTGTCTCTAGTAATAGATAAATCAAGGAAATTAAGCGTTTTATTGTCTTCACATTCTAATTTAAATTTAATTTTAATATGTTTTTTATTAAGATTTTTAACAAAAACGTCCAGTTGTCTCTGTGTACCGGTCCAACAAAGGATGCAATCATCTACATATCTATAGTAATATAAAATACTTTTGTCATTAACAATATTTCTTTGTTCAAAATCGTTCATAAATATTTCGGCCAGCAAGGGACTCAGTGGTGAGCCCATTGCTAGACCGTCTTGTTGAACAAAGAATTGATTGTTAAATCTAAAGTAGTTTTGTTCCATGCAGATTTTAGTAAGAGTAAGCAATTCCAGACCTTCACCAGGAGGCAAGCGTTTTTCCAATTCATTCCCTAGAATACCCAACGTTTCCTCACACGGAACATTAGTAAACAAACTGTCTACATCAAGCGAAACTAATTTGCAACGAGGTGGCAAAGTCACATTTTTAATTTGGTTTACTAATTGCAAGCTATTTTTAATTGCATAAGGTGGCCGAAATGAAATCCTTTGTTTAATAATGTAATTTAATGACTTTGCCAACTCGTATGCTGGTGCACCTATATATGAGACAACTGGACGCATGGGGATATCAGTTTTGTGAATCTTTGGCAAACCGTACAGTGATGGTGCGCGAGGATTCATTGGAATAAGTTTTTTCTTTGCTGATTCGGTACTAAATAAATATTTATTATTGTTTATGGCTAATTTAATCTTAGCCATAAACTTGTTAGTTGGGTCAGAAGGAACCCTTAGAAATTGATCACACCGAATCACGTTATTTACTTTTTCCAAGTAATCGTCACGCTCCATCACCACTATTGTGTTACCCTTATCTGCCTTAGATATAACCAAGCCATTATTATCTATTGTTTGTTTTAATGACCTCAAAGCTACTCTTTCAGGGTTAAATGAATAACCGGAAGGAGTACCCTTGATTTCATTGGCTAGTAAACCCTTAACCATGTTATCCTTTTTATTAACTACAGTTGCTATCTCTGAATCAACCGCAAGCATTTTCAAAGCATTCTGATTAATATTAGGAGTAATATTATATTTAAGACCCTTTTCCAAAAGTGACATGTCATCCTTGGCAAATTGGACATTGGTTAAGTTTTTGACGCGAGGGTGAAAAGAAAAAGCTTCAGACTGTGACTCTGTACAGGATTGTACAAATCTATTTTTATTTACTAAAGTCTGAAGCTTTTTTCTTTGATTAATATATTTAGCATGCACTTCGATTGATGCGAAATCACGTGCTTTTTCGTCTAACCAATCGAATTCAATGTTATGTAATTTATATGAGAGCTCGGTATAAAGAACTTTGAGATGTAATTTTAAATTATCTCTAACGGTAAACCAGTGACGTATCTCTTCATTAAGCCAAATGGCTTCGGCTTTTTTAATAGCCCTATTGGCGGCTCGACTGTGCGTGTTGGTTTTAATATTTATATAATTAGGAACAACATTTAGATGTTTGCATTGTTGATTGAACCAAACATTTTGGGCGGCGACTCGATGTAACTTTGTTAGTTTAATATAGAGTCTTGCCTGTACGGTCATGCTCACCGATTTTAAATAGTTAATAGAATCAGGCGTTACTTTGCGGAAATCCATAACATAAAATTAATAAATATTATTATTTTTAGCTATCTTCCGCCAAATAATACCCACAACCTGCAAGCAAATGTGTGAGTGCACGCATAAGCATGCGTAACGCACCTCCCTCCTCCCACACTGCTTATGCGTGCACTCAGATGCAAGATCATGCAAACACCACCACCACACAAGCAACAATGTCAGCAAGATCGTGCAAAGCCCCACACCACCATGCAGGTTGCAAAACTCGACGCGCGTTTCGCCCCGAACCCGGAGCATCCTCAGGAAGTGGACCTGCGAACAAAGTTCGTTAGTAATGCTGCCAAGCAAACCGCCACCTTATCTATACTAATATTATAAAGCTGAAGAGTTTGTTTGTTTGTTTGTTTGTTTGTTTGAACGCGCTAATCTCAGGAACTACTGGTACGAATTGAAAAATTCTTTTTGTGTTGGATAGTCCACTTATCGAGGAAGGCTTTAGGCTATATAGCATCATGCTAAACTCAATACGAGCGGAGTACCAATCAAGAATGTTACAAAATCGGGGGTCTTTTTTTCCTTTTGAGAGCTTTCGCTACGTACGCTGCGGAAACGGTTAAAGTTTCGCTAAAATGATGTATGGCAGAATTGTTCCCCTTTAAAAGTTCTAAAAAAAAGTCCGCGACAGTATATGTCTATCTTTTAAGGTTGGCTCACTATAACCTTTTTATACTTACCAAATTTGTTCTAAAAGTAAGCATTATTTGTGAAGGTGTTTTCATAAAGATTATATTAATCCTTATCCAAGTAAATACGTTATTCACTACAAGCATTTAATCTAGAAGAAATTTGCCGTTTACATCATTTGATTTCAATGAGTATTTTAGAAGATATCGCAGTAATAAAATAATCATGCGCGCTATAGTAAGGCGCGCGGAGCGGGCGGGCAGTCGTGAGGTGGAAGCGCTTCTTCTACGTAAATGAAGTCGCGGGTAAATTTTAGCGATATCCCAAAGTAACTATTCCACGCGGACGAAGTCGCGGGGAAAAGCTAGTAATATATAAGGTGGCGGTTTGCTTGGCAGCATTACTAACGAACTTTGTTCGCAGGTCCACTTCCTGAGGATGCTCCGGGTTCGGGGCGAAACGCGCGTCGAGTTTTGCAACCTGCATGGTGGTGTGGGGCTTTGCACGATCTTGCTGACATTGTTGCTTGTGTGGTGGTGGTGTTTGCATGATCTTGCATCTGAGTGCACGCATAAGCAGTGTGGGAGGAGGGAGGTGCGTTACGCATGCTTATGCGTGCACTCACACATTTGCTTGCAGGTTGTGGGTATTATTTGGCGGAAGATAGCTAAAAATAATAATATTTATTAATTTTATGTTATGGATTTCCGCAAAGTAACGCCTGATTCTATTAACTATTTAAAATCGGTGAGCATGACCGTACAGGCAAGACTCTATATTAAACTAACAAAGTTACATCGAGTCGCCGCCCAAAATGTTTGGTTCAATCAACAATGCAAACATCTAAATGTTGTTCCTAATTATATAAATATTAAAACCAACACGCACAGTCGAGCCGCCAATAGGGCTATTAAAAAAGCCGAAGCCATTTGGCTTAATGAAGAGATACGTCACTGGTTTACCGTTAGAGATAATTTAAAATTACATCTCAAAGTTCTTTATACCGAGCTCTCATATAAATTACATAACATTGAATTCGATTGGTTAGACGAAAAAGCACGTGATTTCGCATCAATCGAAGTGCATGCTAAATATATTAATCAAAGAAAAAAGCTTCAGACTTTAGTAAATAAAAATAGATTTGTACAATCCTGTACAGAGTCACAGTCTGAAGCTTTTTCTTTTCACCCTCGCGTCAAAAACTTAACCAATGTCCAATTTGCCAAGGATGACATGTCACTTTTGGAAAAGGGTCTTAAATATAATATTACTCCTAATATTAATCAGAATGCTTTGAAAATGCTTGCGGTTGATTCAGAGATAGCAACTGTAGTTAATAAAAAGGATAACATGGTTAAGGGTTTACTAGCCAATGAAATCAAGGGTACTCCTTCCGGTTATTCATTTAACCCTGAAAGAGTAGCTTTGAGGTCATTAAAACAAACAATAGATAATAATGGCTTGGTTATATCTAAGGCAGATAAGGGTAACACAATAGTGGTGATGGAGCGTGACGATTACTTGGAAAAAGTAAATAACGTGATTCGGTGTGATCAATTTCTAAGGGTTCCTTCTGACCCAACTAACAAGTTTATGGCTAAGATTAAATTAGCCATAAACAATAATAAATATTTATTTAGTACCGAATCAGCAAAGAAAAAACTTATTCCAATGAATCCTCGCGCACCATCACTGTACGGTTTGCCAAAGATTCACAAAACTGATATCCCCATGCGTCCAGTTGTCTCATATATAGGTGCACCAGCATACGAGTTGGCAAAGTCATTAAATTACATTATTAAACAAAGGATTTCATTTCGGCCACCTTATGCAATTAAAAATAGCTTGCAATTAGTAAACCAAATTAAAAATGTGACTTTGCCACCTCGTTGCAAATTAGTTTCGCTTGATGTAGACAGTTTGTTTACTAATGTTCCGTGTGAGGAAACGTTGGGTATTCTAGGGAATGAATTGGAAAAACGCTTGCCTCCTGGTGAAGGTCTGGAATTGCTTACTCTTACTAAAATCTGCATGGAACAAAACTACTTTAGATTTAACAATCAATTCTTTGTTCAACAAGACGGTCTAGCAATGGGCTCACCACTGAGTCCCTTGCTGGCCGAAATATTTATGAACGATTTTGAACAAAGAAATATTGTTAATGACAAAAGTATTTTATATTACTATAGATATGTAGATGATTGCATCCTTTGTTGGACCGGTACACAGAGACAACTGGACGTTTTTGTTAAAAATCTTAATAAAAACATATTAAAATTAAATTTAAATTAGAATGTGAAGACAATAAAACGCTTAATTTCCTTGATTTATCTATTACTAGAGACAACAATAAACACAGTTTTGGAATCTTTCGCAAACCGACATATACTAATACTACTATTCATGCATCCTCATGTCATCCTTGGCAACATAAACTCGCGGCTTTTCATAGTTACGTTCACAGATTAGTTTCCATTCCTCTTAGTAAAGAAAATTATCAGAAAGAGTTAAACATTATTTACCAAATTGCTAAGTCGAATGGGTATAATCCCAAAATTATTAATAATATTTTGAATAATAAAAATAAAAAGGAATTGGTTAAGTTTTTGTACGCAGGAACTCCTGATAAGGATGTGGTTAGATACAAGTCCAGTTTGACCTACATGGGTGAGGTATCTGCACGTTTATCCAAAATAATGAGAAATAACGACATGCACGTCGCATTCAGGACAAATAATACTTTAAAAAATCAATTGTGTCATAATAAAGACCGGATTGATTTAAAGTACCAATCCGGTGTCTATAAAATCGATTGTCCTGAATGCGATAGTGTATACGTGGGTCAAACTGGACGTAACTTTGAGACTCGGTACAAAGAACACATCGCGGCCTATAGAAATGGTCATCGTGATAAATCACATTTTGCTAAACACCTTTTAGATAGCGGTCATAGTGTACCCGATGGCCATTCCTATAAGGTATTACATAAATGTGACAAAGGCTTTCGACTGAGCGTGTTGGAACAATTAGAAATAATTAAAGAAAAGAACAACAATAGACTTGCATTGTTGAATGACCAAACTTGCTTGACTACGTCACCGCTCATTAACATGTTTGGTGGGGGTACTAGTAGCCAGTAGTCTATATAAGGTGGCGGTTTGCTTGGCAGCATTACTAACGAACTTTGTTCGCAGGTCCACTTCCTGAGGATGCTCCGGGTTCGGGGCGAAACGCGCGTCGAGTTTTGCAACCTGCATGGTGGTGTGGGGCTTTGCACGATCTTGCTGACATTGTTGCTTGTGTGGTGGTGGTGTTTGCATGATCTTGCATCTGAGTGCACGCATAAGCAGTGTGGGAGGAGGGAGGTGCGTTACGCATGCTTATGCGTGCACTCACACATTTGCTTGCAGGTTGTGGGTATTATTTGGCGGAAGATAGCTAAAAATAATAATATTTATTAATTTTATAGTAAGCTATTGTAAGCTGTGCGGCGTCGCGTGTTTCTCTGTCTCTCTCTCTCTCTTATAGAAAGCAAGCCAGATATTTTCATCCGGAACTTCGTTCTATCCGGGTGTCCCTTGACACCTCTCAAGTTTTTATTTTTCTATGTTTAGGAAATAATACTTCCGTTAAGTAACAAACTTATTCAACCTTTTCTCTAACTTTTCAATCAATCCACTCGAACCCAATTCCCCGAGGCGTTTATCGAGATAAATATTCAATAAGTTTTTTCAAACAGTTAAAAGATTTGTTAAAGATTAATGCAAAAGGCAGTTATAAAATGGAAAATTCAACAGAATAATGTTACACGATTGACAACTCAAAGTTTGTACTCGCCAGAGCCGCCAGGTATTTCCATAATCGGTCGCATTTGAATTTCTTCCTTCTCGAAATTGGGTCGAGGTTCTATTTTCGTCAATATAATGTAACGTTGTTAAAACTTTCCATTGTTCATTCTATGACTTTCAGTCTTCACATTCACAGATAATGCCCTAGTTTTAAACCTACCTAAAGTCCTATATTTTAGCACAAATAAACTTCACTAGGGTTTTTTCTAACAAGTCTCGTAGCTTGGGATGAAATAATTTACAGTGATAATAATATTAATAAAATTGGTCTGTTATTTTTTTTATTTAAGGTTTTGAGAATCAATTTTCCACATAGAAATACTTTTGTCTTGTAAAAACTTTGGAAGCTACATTTACTTATCTTTTGCCGTCATAAGCACAAACCTTTTTAATTTAAGTATAACATCAAGAAACATAATTAGGTGTACTCTTTACAAAAATAATACTCTTATTATAAATTGATTTCAACTTCATGATGAAAAAGGCACTTTCCATCTGAAATTACGAGTGTCGGAGAAAGAAGGAGATCCTCTTAATAGTAAATGACATTGCTATTCACCTGAGCCATATTCATTAAAGATTAGATATTTTTGGAGCGCATGTACTTAAGTAAAGGGAAAATATAAAAAGGCATTTAAGGATAAAAGCCTACATCCATTTATCCAAGTTGACCTTAAACCTAATGCGGAGTTTTTATTTTTTACATGAAGCAAAATTTTATTTTCTGATTCCTTAAGTTGAAGATTACCTTTTAAAATGTAACCAAATTGATTTTTGGTTACAACTTGTTTATGTGTTATTTTATATTATGACTGGCTTTTGCCCGCAGCTTCGCTCGCGTCAGAGGGAAAGCTTGTTCGGGAAAATACCAACACCAAAATTGAATACATAATGGTGTAGGCACTGCACAGCCGTATCAGTTGTATTTTATTTGAATACGAATAGGTACGCTCAAGAAATCTACCAAGAACTGTACCATAAATAAAATTTAATAAGCTGCAAAAAGTATTCTGTGTTAATTCTGGATAAAATACTACCATCCCAAATTTCATCAAAATTCTTTACGTGTTTTCTTTACTTTACTTTATTGCATGTAAAACTAAACATATTATTATGTACTTACAAACTTTCGCGTTTAGGTATAATATTAAGTAAGGATTTCTTTGTAGCCGATTATTAGTATTTTAACGATTTCGAAAATCTTTTGAATGGGAAGACGTAAAAATAATTTGGATTTTGATCGCCCATCCTAGTTGGGATCACGACAGAGTTTGTTTTTGAGTTTTACAATACGACCACGAAGCCATCTAGCTTCTCACTTATTCCTCATATAATAATCATACACACTAATGGTTAGGATTAACCTAGGTAAAGTTTTAACCAATTCAAATATCTGGTTATTTTATAGCATTTTATACTACGTTATTTTTTAGATTGATAAAACTTTCTGTAGGTATGAACCGATTGAATTGAAATACCTACACAAAATTATAAGCAGAGCTATCCTAATTCCTATCCGCGTGGAACCCATAGGTAGTTAGGTACCCAAAAATTTTCCGCGATAAAAAGCGAGTCCTATGTATTTATCCAAGGACTAAACTACTACGGTAACAAATTTACTACGGTAACAAATTTTATAAAAATCCGTTACGTAGTTTCTGAGATTAGCGCGCACAAACGTACAGATCAAAAATCTGGGTTAAAATCTAAAAACCTATGTTTTAAACACTGATAAATCAGGCACAAATAAATTAAATATTACATATTAAGTATAACAACAAAAGAGAAAGAAATATAATACCTACACTCAAAATATTCTACTGAAATAGTAGGTATGTAATATAATAAGTATTATGAATATAATTAATATAACAATCGCAAATATTTAGGTGCCTAGTTTTTCAAAGAGATTTTCATCAAATTTTACTTTGGCATTCTTGTCAGATTTATTTTTCAACATGATAGATAGATGACAATATATTATGTCAAAATAAAAATAAAGCTTCCCACTCACGGGCTATCGATTGCTTCGATCAAATTGGAAAATAATTCGTATTTAAAGGTAAATTGCTAACGACAAACTATTACACAAAATGATTAGTGTAAGACCTACCAGCTAGTGAAACCAAATTTACGCGTATATATACGAGTTTCATATAAAAAGTATAGTAAGGTGGTCCTAGGATCTCAGACTATATAAAATTTTTATCTAAACCGATTTACTTGCAACTACGAACCCAGTAAATGTTTAAATTGTAAAGACTAAATCGATCGATCGCTTGTGTGTGGGAAGCTTTATATCAAAAGCACTAAGGAGTATTTATATCAACTTAAAAGCAAATCGCTCCCAAGCAACTTTCTTTCCCTTTTTATTCCCGTTAGCGGACGAATTTCAATAAACTATGATACACGAATTCCATCAATTCTGTTACATAATGTTTGTGCAAAATATGAAGTAGATAGAGATACTTCATTTATATGACGAGAATTGAAAAGACACAAACTATTGATATTTTATCACTAAACTTTATTTAAAACTAATCTAACCAACCAAAAAAATAACAAAAATAAATTAACTAATTTTTCTACGTTCGATCACGTGACTAAAAACGCACAGTCGTCGTGACGTCAAATTCTTGTACTTCTTCTTTTTTTGAAAATGGCCTCATTAATTCCATTATTACTGTCAATAAGCGTCACTTACAAAACTTGTATGTCACTTGTCAGTCGAAGTTTATTACAAGTTTTGTGCGGAATATGAGCGTTTTTCTTCGATAATAATAGTAAAGTATAGTATAAAAAAGGCATTATATAAATAAGCCAAATAATAAAATTACTTAAGTTAACATCAAGCATTCTAGGATTTGACATGTTTACTGTGATTTGATAGTTCACATTTGGTTACAATAATGTGACGTCATGGTAACGCACGATTTACAAGAAGAGGAAAGAAATTCACAAGGAACGGTCCATATTTCAAATGTACATACATATTATTTTATTATGAACAATTTCACGTATTTTTCAAAATCTTGGAAAATACCCAATTCAGTAGTTATATTTCATAGAACGATTCACTTATTGTGGCCATTTTAGACCTGCAGTTGATCGTTTATTAATTATTTTACTTTCTTTTAAACTTGTGTCACGTTTGACAAGTGTGTTTGTAGCATAATTCCTGTTTTGTTATTGTGTGGCGAGACGTGACTCCCCTCTATGACGCAATTCCCAATAACACAACTTTGGGATCCGGAAACTTGGCAGAAATTCAAAATTCTTATTACTAAATAGCATTACGAGAATGTCGCTTAGCAGTTTTGCATTTGACTGTAAATATCGAATTTGGGCACAAGATTTTAAACTTAAGAATTGTATCGTGTACTCGTTTCGTATGCTAAAATTTATTTGTTTAATGTTTTGTGGTTTTATATTATAATATGTTACTACGCAGGAACAAAAATACAACGTGTAACACATAAGGTATACCAATCCGAAATCCAGTGATGAACTGATGACTCATGAAACTAAACAACTTTCCCCGAGGATCATATGACACAAAGTCGAAAAATGAAAAAAAAAAAAAATTGGATCTCCTATACTAATTTGATTTGCTGCCCGTGCGGTTCGTATGAGAGGTCCAATTTTATTTTTTTTCATATTTCTTTGGAGAAAGTTGTTCAGTTTCATGAGTATTATCACTGGGTCTCGGATTGGCATACCTTATTTGTCACACGTATATTTTTTAGTTACTAACCTTATTCTCTAGTCTATATATCTCTACTAGGGTATGGTTTACATTCTCAATAAGTATTTTTACGACCTCTATGGCTCACTGGTTATCGCAATAAAGCTCAAACCTGAGGTCGCAGATTTCAATCCCGCTACGCAACAAAAAGTTTTCTGTGTTCCTGGATCATGGATAAAATAATTACGTGTATTGTTAAATAAAAATCTTAAATATAAATATTATTATAAAAAAGTTTTAAATATATTTCCGTTGTCTGCTACCCGAAACACAAGTTATACGAGAACTTACCACGGAACCAAATTGACGTGGTGTGAAAATCTCAATATTCGCCGTACGCACCAGACCATCTAAGCAATAGTCTGTTAAGATCGAATATTATCTTCGAACTCACATTACGTAAATGATTAATTGCGACCAAATGCCGCAGGCACTCTGCCGGTTGCATTAGACGTTTAAAATTACACGAATTTAATTTATCATCACTATAGAGGCCACGGGTATGGTTAAATGAATATTTTCCGCACCTGTCGCGCCACAGATGGTCTTGAGCGAAACGCCGAGAAAATTGAATTTACAATAAGTAATTCTGAAATACGCTATTGAGAACGTTTGTTACAACTCTCTATTTACAGTAGGTGTTCGGTCGAATTTGTACATAATAATATTATCTTTGATATTCATATTTAAAACTAATGACAAGCCTATGTCAATATGTAGATTTTTTAGAGTATTAATATGGCTCTGTAAAAGAAAAATGTAGAAGTCTCAATAACCTCTGGAGCGTCCCGCCACCGTTGTACGGTTGTTCATTTTGCCCCCTTCAAGCGCCCGGCCACCGTTGTACGGTCGTTGAGTAGTAGGCACGAAAAACAGCAACATTAAGTGCGAAAACAATGTTTGTCCCTTTTTATCGTATAACATATTGAAGCTAATGAAAAGGACGACAAATCTATGCCCCACCCATATACAATCTTGACAAGTAACAAAACCAATAGCCACTTGAAATCAACTCAAGTGGTGTCGAATTTCATTATTTGTTTAGTTCACTTCAGTGCAGGATTACAGTGTGTTGTGAAGTGCAACTTTGTTAAGAATATTTTTGGTGAGTAGCTAATGTTATCTAAAATGAATATAACATAAATTTTCGTCATAGTTTTGCTTTTAGAATTTGTTTTTTATTATTTAGTTGCGTCCATAATGCGTCCATAAACCAACTCAAGAAAAAACCGTTACAAAAACGGTTTTTTTTCTTAATAAGCTATGAATATTTCTGTTATTATTTAACTTTCAATAATAGAAAATATTGTTAACTATCGTTTTACTATAACAAAAGAACTAGTTAGTGCTTTAATAATTTTAAAGCAATTCACTACGCACTTTCTGGACAGAGTTATTTATGTGGGAGGACCTTTTAGAAGGCAAAACTGTAGGTATATAAAACAGTAGTTTATTTGAATTTATTATTATTAATGTTGAATATGTGTATACCTATATAAAATCATAAACATACTAGTCACTAGAAATACTATTTATTCATAAATAAACAGAAGTGTACTTATAGTATAAAATTATTATTAAATATAGGTACCTACTTCCCGTTATCTGATCCCTTTTACACAAGTTCTTGGAATACTTAGCACGGGCACAGGGTAAAAATATTTACTTACGGCACGGGGCCTATTCATCTGATGTCATTTAATTTAAAGATTTACGCTCTTATTCATAAAAACTTATAGAACACCTAAAGTGTTCTATAAGATCACTATAAGAAGATTGGCAAAAAATTGTATTCATAACAGCATTATATCAACAAAGAGTTCTATAAACCTATCATAAAGTTATAGAGGCCAGGACCCTACTTTAACAGTACTATAAGATACAAGATGGCCAAACTCTTAACAGCTGATTACTAAAAAACTGACATTTGACACAAATATTTTGTCAATGTTATTTTGTAAACAAAATAATTATTTCCGATTTTATAAAATAATGCAAGCTTTACACATCTTTGATGTCATTGAACAACTAGAAATACGCGTCGAAGAAAAGTGTACAGAAGTAGGGTTGAACCGGTTGATCCGTTTTCTTTGGACGTCCGTCCTTACTATGGTCCAATTTTAGGTGTATCAGTACTAACCTTATCTTCCTCCAACCAGTTATCACTTCTCTGCCTTTTAACAGTCGAGATCAATTGCAATGCCATTAAAACTACTTGTGTAATAATGTTAGGTAGGTACTACAAAAATAAATTCAAATAGATACGATAAATTATTGATCGTTGACAACAGTTGACAACTTGAAATTATTAGACGTTCCGTATTGCGTAGACAACAAATTATTGTAGTTTTATACATATTATCTATGATCGATTCAATATGTTCGTCCAACTTCCTAATAATGGCAACATTTTTGCTTAAAGACAATTGTTAGTAATAGAAGGTTTATAGAACTGTTATGAATAGACAATTTTATCGAACGTTATATAAGCCTATCGAGCATTTTAACTATTATCCATTATAAACGTTTTATAAGCTTTTTTTATGAATAAGACCGTTAGTATTTTGTATACAGAGAAATTAAAAAGGATAAACACAAAGTACACCTACTAATGGTGGACTACTCAAGCGCTACTCTAGTTTCTAAGAGGCTCTCAAGTCTGACCTTGACATTCTGCCAAGCAGAAGTATAACTAGCAAGTAGCATTTAGGAATTCGGCTACAAGTGATTGATAAACTGTTGTAATTTTTAGGACTACCTTCAGTTTCTTTTGAATATTTTTGTTTTTAATATTTTTATATAATAACTAGCTTTTGCCCGCGGCTTCACCCGCAAGGAATAGTGTTCTTGAAGAAAAACTAATTCGGCGAATAATTACTATTCACAGCAATATAATTCTGTATACAATATTGAAAATGTTTTAAGATAAAGCGACTTGTGTTATATTAAGTAGTGAATCAATAATTTAATATGCCATTCAAATTTTACTTGACATTCCAACAAAACTGATCAACCACCTGCATGGACAATCTTTATGTAGGTACTGTAATACAAAATATTCGTGAGCCTCTTATAAATACATTTATGCGTTTTCGATAGCGCGATGCAGGAGCGCTAGCACCCCGGCCGGTGCCGCCGCAATATGTCCCTGCATTTTAAATCTGTAATAGCTTCGAAAATATTCATTTAAATTACATGCTGTAAAGGGCTTTATTAATCTGTATGAAATGCACAATGTATTTAAGGTACTTAATTGGATAAGATTTTTTTTTAATTCTTTAAATTCTTTTTTTCAAATTCTTTATTAAACACACATGATAACATACAATAGAATAAACATGTAATATACATCACATCAATCTAATCCCATGCTAAGTTAAGACTTGTGTTATGGCGATCAGACAACGGATACACATTTAACAATTCTATACTATGGTATATTATTACATACACTCTCAGACTCACACTACACAAACACACTAAAATAGTTTATCACGTTAGTATTGTCTTTTTCGGCGTCGTGATGCGCGCTTCGTTGGGTAGTCTTCCCCGGAACCTTCGGTAAACTACACGCGACGGCCAGAACGCCTCCACCTCGAGGGTAGACGAAAGTGTTGTCGGCACTCTTACCACAAAGGAACTGAAGTTGACTTTGTGGCGAGACTGCAGACGCTCAACCCTTAAAGTGTAGGTGGTCTTCTCACGGATGTAGCTCACGACGTCTTCCACCTTCATGGACCAGGGCAGGCTGGACACGTACAGTTGCGTTGCGGGTACCTCACACCGTAAGCGCAACTCGGGTACGTAGAGTGCGGTGCCGCGATGGTTGCGGACGGCAGGCTTCCTCTTCTTTCTTCTCTCCTCCTTAATGCTATATTGTATAAAATCGCTTCGTAAATAGGCCATTATTTCTCGTAAAAAGTAAAGGATAAAAAATGGTTATTGTGGGTTATCCCTAAGAGATAGACATATGCCATCGGAGATTTTTTTGTAGACCTTTTTAAGGTGTACAATACTGTAGTAGGTACATTATTTTGATCTATCTCGTAGGGTTCAGCTAGCGTTTGCAACGTAAGTGCAAAAAATGTGTTATGCGTGTTTGTCTTCTATATTTTGCGTGTTATATACATAAAAACCTTCCTATTGAGTCGCTCTGTATATTAAAAAACCACATCAGATCCGTTGCGTCATTTTAATGATTTAAGCATACACAGGGACAGACAAATAAAGCGACTTTGTTTTTAAAACCATTAAGAATACATAGGGGTAGACAAAAAGGGGGCTTTGTTTAATACTATGTAATGATGATAATATTTTTATGGACGCTTTTACACCACAACAATCTGGTCCCATGGTAAGTTCTCGAAGATCTTGTGTAACGGGTACCAGACAACGGAAATATGTTTAATATTTTCTGTACTATACTTAAATAAGATTTTAATTATAATATAATAAACATCCATGACCCAGCAACACCAAAACTTTTTGTTCCCAGGCGAAATTCAAACCAAGACCTCTAGCTTGAGAACCAACACGCTAACCATTGAGCCACAGAGGTAGTCACAATTAATTAGTAATTATTATGTTGTTTTTTGAACAGGTCACAGGATGCTCTCTGGTCTCTGTGTATAAAGGCTTCGTTAGATCAAAAGGTTCCGGGAGCGACATCCGTTTTAAAATTTTCGTCTTTATCTAAAATTTTCGTCTTTCATCTATGTTGGATGAAGCTACGTTATTACTTGTAAAGTAGATCTTACTTATAGGTTTACATCAAAACTCATTGGTTAGGTTCTTTTGCTTTAATAAAATGCAAAAAACATATTTTGTACAAGCTAGTAAAGTGTATTTTTCCTCACACATACAAATCCACAGCTCATTCACATATTTTGCCCGTCATAAGAATACATGTTTATTACCTATTGATATGTTTATTGAAATCGACTGCTATGAATAAAATGTGAGAGCATTTACATTTTACTTCGTTTTTCGCAACCGTTTTGTATCTAGCTTCTTTGTGATCGTGAGCTGATTGAGAGTTTTCTGTGAGACCGTGGTATGATTTAATTTTCTGGTCTAAATTGGCCACATTAAGTGAAACGTATTCTATATATTAAACGTATATATAAAACATCATCTATTGAAATTTAATACCTAAATGTTTCATCGTGGCACGTACGAGTTTCTTACGCCGGTTCTTCTCGTCGGGTTAGTACCCCAACCGGTGGTAGGCATCACGCAGGGACAATTCCGTAAGTGTTATTTAATAACGTATATGGAAATAAAACTTTTTTCATTATGATCTTTTCATAATACGATTCACTTTATGTGGCCATTCTAAACCTGCAGCCATAACCTGGGCGTCTAGTCAAGATGCATTCGATAATTTCGACAGCGAAGTTCGAAAACAAAAATGTGTGGAATTTGACGTATGTCATCGATAAGTGACATATCGCTTGCGATGCCTTAAGTCAAATCCCATACATTTTGTTTTCGAACTTCGCCGTCGAAATTATCGAATGCATCTTGACTAGAGGCCCTGGCATTCCCACAGGATTTCTTTTAGAAATGATACACGTAGATTATAGGCGATCCGTAACAAGACTGGTCTTGAGATCATCGCGCGCTCCCCAGACACGTATTATGTCGTTTGCATACAAGCAAGGTTTTCTACGAGCCTAGCTATAAAAGTCGTTTGCATAATATACATCGCACACACTTGAGTTTTGTTAGAATTTTTACATATTATAAATGTGAATGTAAGTTTGTTTGTTACGCTTTCACGCGAAAACTACTTAACCAATCATCATTAAACTTTGTACACATATTCTTAGATGTATTACAAATATATTTCTTTGGAGATAAATTTTGCAGGTTTTTGACACGACAACGACCGTCGTGCTACCTGGTGACAGAAAAGAATCGAAAATTCATATTACAGTTTTCGATACCACTTACGCCACCAGATGACGCTTTGTCTGCTGCTCCCTAGCGGCAGAAAATATATCAAAAACCCTCATTAGGTTTTAAACACGTAGATACATATGTATGCTATGCTATTAGTAAATGCTGCTACGAAACAGCGAATTACAAAATGTAAATAAAATTAATTTGGTATCATAGAAGCGTATAATCATATCAAATAATATATTATTAAATTGACTTGTAATTTCAATTCCATCCTGCAATTAATTATGCTACGCTAATAAAATTTGCGCGGGTAATTTAGAAAGTTTACTGCAGTAAATAGGGGCGTGAAAACATACGAAGACTACAACAAACAAAATAAAACTGCTTTTACCAGTTTTATCTCGGTTTCCTTTCGTTAAGGCAAGGACTAAGCTCGAAACAAAATGATTTACACTTCTCGTATGCACATTGTAAAAAGATTCTTAGATTACCCGACTGCGCGACGCAAAGGAGTGGTAATGTGTTTATCAGCCTATGTATGTATGTATGTATGTTCCTTTGAAGCACTATACAGACCAAACGCCTGGACCGATTTTTATGATTCATATGTCAATCGATTCCTCTTAGTCCGGCGAGTGTCACTAAAGGCATGACGTCAGTGAAAATTCAATATGGCGACTACTGGACGCCATATTGTGAAAATGAAAAAAAATGAAAATCAACAAACTATTTCAAGTGGGGTATCGTTGAATAGGTATTTAAAAATCAGATTTAGTTTTCTCTCAACATTTTTCGATTCGACTGACCGTTTAGGATCTATATCGGTTTAAAGTTGCGTTACAACCATTCCCACATATAGGTTTTCTACTGTCTAAAAACCTATATGTTAATGTTCGAATCATCGTATTTTTGCTTTAAATCCAAACGTGTGTTGATTAAACTACAAATTCTAAAATAAAATAAATAATTAAAAAAAATAAAAAAACCCGACTGCCAAAAGACAGATACCCTTGCAACGCACTAAAAAGACCTAAACAAGATTGAGAAAACAGACTACACTATGAGCTAAAAGCCTAAGTGAAATAATTGACGTTATGTTTGGTAGCAGGCCCATTCGCAAATTTATAAATCGTACAAAAATATATGGGCCCCGCCTGCTAACAAACATAACGTCAATGATTTCATTTAGGCTTTCAGCTCATAGTGTAGTCTGTTTTCTCAATCTTGTTTCGGTCTTTTTAGTGCGTTGCTTAGGTATCTGTCTTTTGGCAGTCGGGTTTTTTTTATTTTTTTTATTTGCGTAGCATTATTTTCTATATTTATGTAGAGGACGGTGTTTACAAGGTATTTTTAAACATCTTTTGAAATATTGTACATATCACAAAAGTGTTTGATTTAAATTGAAATAAAAATTGTTTAACAAAAAATATGTATGGTGTTGCACAAAATTTTACGTTTAAGGAGATTGTGTGATTTTTAAGAGGTGATTTTATGATTTCTTAACTCAGAAAATATTTTTTTCTTTCAAAATGTGAACGGTTCAGAAGGATTGTCCTGTCAAGGATTGTGTACATCATCCCATATTTTTTTCCACTTCGTAATTGAACTCTGACTCCTAGACTAGGTAACGGGAAATGACAAAGTAGGCTATGACATCGCGTTAAGTAAAGTATCTAACGAACTGAAACTAGTATGAAAATAAATCGCGATTAAATCTGAAATAAGTAGTTTTATTAACATTTTCGAGTTTAGAAGTAAATTATAAATAAAACAATTTTTTTTTTATTTCTATTCTAAATTGCCAAAAATAAAATTCATATTAATCTATAACTGTTACCCAAGCACGAACAATTTGCGACAAAGTATTCGTATAGTCATCGAATGTCAAGTGTATGAAAATGTGACAGCGCCTATAAAATTTCCTTTCTGTAAAGTTCCGAAAAATTGGTTGTCAATTATTAATAATGGTTGGGCTATAACTGTACTCAATTTTCTCGATTTATTTTTATAATTACAGTAGTTAGCAAGGGCCTAGAGATAGATGGACGGACAGACAGACGACGGACTGACAGAGCGAAACTATAAAAGCAATTTTGGATTTAACGCCATCGATATAACGCCTGTCGATGTATAGGAAGCTACTTATACATTTTCAATAATTTCAATACAGTGTAAAAAACAAAAGTTCGTTACTCGCTGCGCTTGTAAAAGTTGTAAGAGATATTGCAATAATTTATCCTGATTACAGTCGACGAGAAACGAAACGCAATAAAATATGAGAAATTCTTCTTAGCAAGTAACTATCTGGAAGTTCTGTTTTAAAGCGACTTTACAACTCGAGAAATATTGATATTAATAGCGTCTGTTAGCATACCAGAAGTTTGTCATTCCGGAAAATTATGTTTCGTTATAAGTAATAATTAACAAAATATGTTGTAATTATTTATTTAAAAGTTATACTTACCTAAAACTACCAAAATTTTGTGGGACAAGCACGCAAGCATATTCTTTTAACTAGCATATTATACAGACGAATCGTTGGATAACAACTAGTATTGTATACTTAGCATGTAGAGAGTTATACTAATACTTATCTAGTAATACTAGAATATACGATGTAAGTAAACTTAGATGATTTACGTTATTCCTGTTATCTCTATCTCGTGCGATATTAGACGTATGTGATAATATATTATAGTAAGGTTCCTGTTTTTCATCTTTAGCATGGTAGCTAGATTTAATTTAAAAAACAAGCTGTCCCGACACACGTTTTTCTATATTAAATATGAACTGGAATTAATAAATGACTACACCTATTCCTACACCTACTCCTACAACCTACACCTTTTTCAATATTTCTCACTCTTTACCTTCCCTGAACTTCCACAATCTTTTCAAGGCCAAAATTAGTCAAATCGGTCCAGCCGTTCTGGAGTTTGGAGTCCCTCGGGAAAGGGATAAAAAGTATCCTATATCCTTCTTCTGGTTTTAAAAAACCTCTCCACCAATTTTCGGACAAATCGATTTAGCCATTGTTGAGTTATAAATAATGTAACTAATACGAGTTTCTTTTATACAGAATGTTTTTTACTCACCATCCAAACTTTCGGGAATGAATATACTCTTGAATAAAAGCATCTTTTACTATAGGACCAACTTTCCTACTTGAAAAAAAAAACCAGTTGTTTCATGCAAAAGGGCTTCGGCATAGATAGCATTTTGTATGAAATAGCTGATTTTTTTTTCAAGTAGGAAGTGGTCCCATACTAAAATTTGTATTATTATTATTATGTATTTCAAGAGTACATTCATTCCTGAAAGTTTTGATGGTGAGTATATGCATCCTGTATATTAAAGAACATAATATAGAAGATAAGACACACACACAGAAAAGTAATTAACGTTTACTATTTTGAAGACTTAATAGCTTAATTCATAAACATTTATTAAAGTTAAGAGCTCTTTAAATCACGCTGGCTCTGCTAGGCAGGATGACAATAATGCATGAAATGTTATAAGTAAGCTTTATAAGATTAAATAAACGGAAAGCTAATCAAAATTAAAAGCCCAATTCAGAGGCTGTCGCTGTCTCTGCTAGCCGAAATGACAAGGACAGCATGTGATTTAAGCGTCACCTAATTTAACTATTATTTTAGTACTCGGTGTTAATAAGATCAAGATGCAAGACTCCACTAAAACCTATCCATAATACTAACTCTTGAAAGAGACGTCGCAGTTTAAATTTAAACTCAGCCGGTCTGCTCCAAATATTTACCTATCACTATTGAATATTCTGATTTGGAAATGTAGCTACTGTGTAACGTGTTCTAGGTTCGTCTTCTACAAATAGGGAACATGCAGTTGTTTTAAACCATCAAAATTCTTTTAATTTTAAATAGTAGTCAGTTGGCAAATTAAAAAGTTAAATAAACGACGAATCCCTATGTTATTTTTGTGACATTCTTATATACACAAACGCAGTATTTATATTAACAAAGTCAATTATGTAAATGTGGATATTATTTCGCGGATAAAATAGATATAAAATGTCTCCGAAAATCAATTACGGATACTTCGGGCACATGATCCACTGCTTATGTAACGACGTTTAGGCAAAAAATAATTATCACACTCAAACTAAAAATCATCTCATGACTCGCCACAAAATGTAAACTCGCCCATATATAGAAAAAAAATTTTTTTTGAGTTATTATTATTATTATTAATTATTTTTCTCATGTATGGGTGAGTGGTGACTCGCCGCACAACGCAAACTCGCCCATTAAAGAAAAAAAAAATTTTTTTCGAGTATGACAATTATTTTTCTGCTTAAACGTCTTTACATAAGCAATAGATCATATGCCCAAAATATCCGTAATTGATTTGGCGAACCAACGTTAATTAAATGAAGTTTTTCAAATTCGTGACACTTGACAGCTTTTTGACACGACAAGGACCATCGGCAGTCTCGTACCGGCATCCGTGCGAATTGGTCGAGTTTCTATTGCTTATCGCGCGCCGATCATATTGTTCACGCGAAACCGGTTTAGCGGCCGCTGCGCCGGCTCGCTTCGTGTGCAGTGCACACGTTACCTACGATAACTATTCAATATGAGTGAAATTAATGAAATTATTAATGAACTAAGTTCGGATCCTAATAATGAGTGCGAATTATTGAGTAGTAATGATTTAGAGATGGAGATAAAGCCTACAAAAAGAGGGAGAAATGATGAAGAGGATGAATGGATAGAAGCTAAAAGATATGGGAAGAAATTAAGAGAGGAAGAAAAAATCGAATTATATATATCGTCCAATGATAAAATGCCAAAACAATTTTCTTTGGCCCGGTTGTTTAAAGATAATGGTATAAAGGATATTATACGAGTTAAATACATTAATCCTTACAGAGTCCGAGTTGACTTACAGAATCATATGACCGCTGAATTATTAGAAAATTGTAAAAAATTCTTAGATATGGGATGGCGAGTTCAAAGAGCAATGGAGAATAATTTTTCGTACGGTGTGATAAAAGACGTAGATTTAGATATTTCGGAAGAGTGTATTTTAAAAGATATTACTTGTCCAGAACCCGCAAAAATTATATCAGTAAATCGTTTAAATCGGAGAGATTTTAATGAATCAGGATGGTCACCTAGTGAAGCAGTACGTCTTTGTTTTAAAGGTTCATACTTACCACCGTTTGTTTATGTACATGACACGAGGATAAAGGTTGAAGCTTATGTGTTTCCAGTCTCTCAATGCTCTCGCTGTTGGAAGTTTGGCCTTTCATACAAAAAATGTCCTAGTAAACAAATTGTCTGTCCAAAATGCGGAAAAAATCATCCTAACTGCGAGGTTGATATATATTGCTGTCCTAATTGCCAAGGAAACCACATGGCTCTGTCAAAAATATGTCCCGTTTTTATTAGAGAAAAAAGAATTCGTAATATAATGGCTGAATTTAATTGTACATATAGAAGAGCTATTACAATGTACGTGCCGCCAAATGAACGGCATCAAGATAAGAAGGAAGTGAAAGAAAATATATTGACCACATCGGAATATCCGAAGTTACAAGAAAATGAAACGCCGACAGCTCACGACATATCTTCTCCTTCGCAATTTAATGACACTAGTACATATGTCGAAAAAGTCATAACCAATGCTGTCATCCATCATCAACCCACACAGAAAACTATTATCAACAGGAAAAGGAAGCAGAAAAGGGCAGATATCCATATGGAAATTGAAGAAGAAAATAGAAACATCTATGATAATGTGAAAACAGAGACTAAGACAGAGATAAATTTAGAATCGGGGAGTAAAAGAATTAGTTTTAATGAATTATTAAGTAGACTACGAGAAATAATATTTTTTAAAGGAAATAACATTCAAACCAAAATCAAAAATGTATTGAAATGTTGCATTGAATGGTTAATTTTGTTAGTAGTAGATAATGTTGCGGATTGGCCAGTTCTGAAATTTATTCTTGATTATTTCACTAATGATGGATAATTATAAAAATTATTTAAAACTTAATATTATTCAATGGAATGCACGTAGCATTAGGCCAAAAGCAGTCGAATTTGAAAATTTTTTATTGAAAGAGAAGGTTCACATTGCTGCATTAAGTGAAACTTGGCTAGATTCCGATCGTGATTTCAGAATTAGTAATTATAATATTTTTCGTAAAGACCGAGAAGATACATATGGTGGTGTGGCGATACTTACACACAGGTCAGTCAAAACCAAATTAGAATTTATTCAAAATTGCAATACGAGTATAGAAATTTTAATGGTTAGGATTTTTAATTGTGATCAAGTTGAGAACATAGTATCTATTTACTGTTCTCCATCTGTACAAACTAGTCAAGCTGACTGGGAACTCATTTTTTCAGCTTTACCAAATAAAACTTTAGTGCTCGGTGACTTTAATGGACACCATTCTTATTGGTCTAGCAAAAATGATCGCAGGGGTTACCAAATTTTTAATGCACTATCGGACAGTAACCTGATTTTATTGAACAATGGTCAACCAACTCGTGTTGATTTATTACATAATAATCTACAACAGTCGTCTCCGGACATATCTTTAGCTACCACTGATTTAAGCTTAAAACTGGATTGGTCAGTATCAAATGAAATGTTAGGCAGCGATCATTGTATAATTAAAATAACTACTTATGAAAAAATTAACAAGTCATTAAAGTTCCGTAGAAATTATAAAAAGGCTGATTGGAGTTCATATACTAAGTTATTAAGCAAGCTCTACAGTAATTATAATTTTCAAAACAATTTACAGACATCATATGACCGTTTTATAGATTATATGAATATGGCGGCTGAATTATTTATACCTCATATTAAAATAAACGAAAATATTGAAAGCAAATTTTCTTCTAAGCCGTATTGGAATGCATCTCTTTCGAAAACTGTAGCAGAACGCCGTTTGGCCCTTTCTAAATTTCGTCGCAATCCCACACCCAGTAATTATGATGCTCTTCAGGCTAAAATTCGAGAATCCAAGTGTCTTATTCGGAATGCAAGGAAATCATCTTGGCAAGATTTTTGCTCGTCTCTAAACCAGGTGTCGAATCAAAATGAGCTGTGGCAAAAAATGAGATGGATTAAGGGACGTCACAAACAAGTTAGTTACGTCGATAAACGTATGGCTAATAAGTTATTGTGCAGCATTACTCCTGACTTTGTTTTACCTAGACAACCAGTTTTTACATCACATAATTCTATCCTGGAAATTCCAATCACTATGCAAGAGCTTAATATGTCTATTAAATCAAAAGACACCTCACCAGGTGATGACAGCATATCATATTCCATGTTGAAATATCTGCCTGAAAATGGTAAAAATATTTTAATCTGTCTTTATAATCAGTTTTTCGAGTCATCCTTTGTCCCAATTCAATGGCGCAGTATTGCTATAATACCGATACCGAAACCAGGCCGTAACCCAGGTTCCGCTTCTTCCCTAAGACCTATATCAATGATATCGTGCGTATGCAAAGTATTTCATAACATTCTATTCAATAGACTAGAGTGGTATATGGAGAGAAATAAGTATTTTTCAAATAGTACCACAGGTTTCAGAAAGGGCCAATCGACATTGAATAACTTAACAAGTCTTGTAACTCAGATTCAAACCGGGTTTTCAGAAAAAAACATAACTATCGGTTGTTTCATCGATTTAGATAATGCATATAATAATGTGGACATATGTTTTTTATTATCAACTATGGACCGAATAGGGACGGGTAAGAAACTTTGTAATTATTTGTGGAATTTCCTTAAAAATAGAATACTCAAATTGCCATTAGATGATTGTTATCTTACAAGAAATACTAGTCGCGGCTTATGTCAGGGCGATCCGTTATCGCCGATTTTATTTAATATTACCACTATTGACATCTGTACCAGTATTAATAATAATGTTTTCATTTCACAATATGCAGATGATTTCGTATTATATACCACAGCTAAGAATTCATTGGAAGCTGCACGTAGATTACAACCAGCATTAAATTTATTTAATAACTTCATTCAAGAAATAGGCTTGGATATATCTTGTCACAAAAAATATCTTGTCACATAAAATTCCTAATTATTGACTTGACATGATAATTTTTTTTTTTTTTTTGTAAATTGCATCTGACATTGACTTGTATTTTAAAACTAAATGTTTAATTTACTGCTTGTAATACATGTGTTTATGACTGAATGTACTAGATATAATATATAATTAATATTTTCTTATTGATAATAATTAATAATTGGTATTGTAACTTTCTGAGATTTGATTAATATTGATGATGGTTTGTAACTTTACTTTGGCATGATATTGATAACAATGTTTCCACGCCCTAGAGGCAGAAATTGTGACCCATATGACACCTAAAAACATCTCTGTAACCAATTTCCTGGAAAATAGAGAGTTTTACCTTACAATAAAACTTACCTATTATTTTTCCTGAGATATCCGGAATCCATCTTGAGTCAAGCACCCGTCTTTCTGTCGATTTCCGGCTACTTACCTCCTTCCACGTACGGCAGATGGCGCTAGTGTCGCGGATTTGAGACGGTTGCGCGCCTAACTGACTTTCTTCATTATGAAGCTCGAGATGTACCAGGTAGGGATTACCTGGATTCCGGATATCTCAGGAAAAATAATAGGTAAGTTTTATTGTAAGGTAAAACTCTCTATTATTTGTTCCGTCTTCGATATCCGGAATCCATCTTGAGTGATGTGTTTGTTATCTCCTGGTATACATACTGCAAATTTAAAGAATTTGAAAATGATGCCATAATGTGTTATTTGAATACATCATTTAATATTAATTATACTTAATTACATCAATTCAAAATTTTTATTTAGGTCCAAAATAATTAAAAATAAGAAAGAAAAAGCCTTTCTCACATTGATCAATATTGGATTACATCAATCCACCCGAGATCAGCCAGGCCTCCAGGTTGATTGATTCTACTGCAGGAGGGCGCTTGCCTGTGACCGTGTCGATCAGTACATTGCGTAGATTCGGGATTGAGTGTGGTATCTGTAACGCTCGACGTTGTAAGTCGCCTCGCCAAAAAACTTTGTTCCACTTGGGTACTATGAGAATGTATCGACCAATTTGCGTGTTCAAGTGAGCTAATACTTGCGGAATTAGGTTTGGTAGTGGAAACAGCCACGCTAGATCGAACCTCCACTGGCGACTCAAGGCATTGTAGAACTGTGCTCGGGGGTCCCGTAGATCTAGTGTCGCATAGCTCGGAACTACGTGGGCTGTCGCGGACGCAAAGAGATCGATTTGTGGCATCCCCCACATATGAAAGAGCATCGAAGTCGCTGCTTCTGTCAAATGCCATTTTGGGCATTTCTTCCCTCGAGACACCGCGTCTACGTCTCCGTTAAATCTTCCCGGGAAGTACTGTGCTGTCAAAGATACATTAAACTCGTCCAGTAGCGAAAGAAGTTGTTGTGTCAGTTGCAGTAACTTTTTGGATTTCGTACCACCTTCCTTGTTAATGTAGGCAACTACAGTGCAATAGGGTATTATCCCATGATGAAAATATACATCAGATTGTTGATATTTTATCGCTAAACATTAATTTAAACCACTTTAACCAACTTTTTACATAAAAATATGTATGATTTTTATAAAATATCAAAAATAAAATTATGAATTTTTCACGTTTGACCACGTGACTAAAAAACGCACGAGATTGGAATGTGACGTCATATTCTTGTACTTCTTTTTTTTTTTTTTTTTAATGGCTTCCCGATTTCCATATAGAATGGCCAGCATCAGAATCATTAACGTCATGCGTCAGCGAGTAATAGCCACTTTTTCCCATTTCAGTGTTCTTTGGTATGGTTACAGAGATTTTCCCCGGTGTTTTAATAGACGTATTAGTGCACTTTGGCACTGCGCACCATTTATAAGGCATTTTTTAAAGGGCTTAAAACATTTATTTACAACGTAAACAGTAGGTATTTGGCATTTTCAGTGTAATTTGACACTTGACAGTTACAATGTTACAAGAATGTGACGTCATGACACAGTAATAAAGCGTTTTCGCGCCTATAATATTAATTTAAACTTTTAGGCTAATTTGCAAGGAAAAGAAAGAAATTCACGAAGAATGGTTCAAACTGCCAATGTATTTTAGTATTAGGAACGATTTGACATACCCTTTAAAAACTTGGAAAATACCCTATTGTCCGTCTGTAATAATACCTGTGCATTCTGTAGTTGATGGCTCTCCTGGGCGACCGCTGCGAGAACGGCGTACAGCTCTTTCAGGTTTACGTGCCAATCTTTTTGTTCCTGCTTCCACCTTCCTGCCATCTTCTTTTCTCCAAGCTGCGCACCCCAACCGATGTTGGACGCGTCGGTCGTTAGGAAGTGAGTTATCGGGTTCGGGTGTATCGGTAATGTCCCGTCTGCTTCCTTTATCCACCAAACCATCTCCTGTAGCGCAGGGTCAGGTATAGAAGATTTTCGGTATGGATGTTTGTTGGACAGATGTCGACTGTAGTACTGCAGTGTTCGACAGTGTAGACAACCTCGGCGAACGACGAATGTGGCGAAGTTGAGTCTTCCCATTAGGGACTGGGCCTGTCTGAGAGACCAACTGCCAACCGAAATTTGGTGCTGAAGTGCCCTGCGTAGCGTTAGGCACTTGGGCTCCGACAAGGACCTCGTGTTGTGAGTGGTGTCCCAGGTGACGCCCAGAAATTCTAGGCGTTGCGTCGGAGCCAGCACACTTTTCTCCCAGTTCACCATCCAACCGAGTAGCTTCATCGTGGCGATGGTAAAAGCTACTTGCTCGGTCAAATGGTCGACGGACTGATGGGATAGGAGGAAGTCGTCCAGATAGACCACACACCTGATGCCGTGAGACCTGAGGTATTCGGCGACCCAATTGGTTAAGGTAGCAAACGTTCGTGGTGCTGACGCCAGACCAAAGGGTAGGCAGGTCATTTGGAGCAGTTCGCCTTCGTAGCTCATCCTCAGGAACCGACGGTGCTTCTCGGAAATGCTCAGATGAAAGTACGCTTGGCTTAGGTCTAGCTTCGCCATCCAGTCTCCTTTCTGCAAGAAACTCGGTACTCTAAAGTGGTTGAAAAGTTGAAAGGGCTTTATTTCCAGAAATTGGTTGAGCGTCTTCAGATTGAAAATCGGCCGAAAGCTGTTGTCCGGTTTAGGCACTAGAAAGAAGGTCGAGATATAGCTGGGAGTGACCTCGGCCCTCTCTAAGATTCCTTGTTTCAGCATGCTCTGAATTTGTTGTGACATATCGAAGCTCTTTTTGGTCTCGTATGCTTTCAAAACCGTCTTTCCCGGATAAATTAAAGGTGGTTTTCGAATGAACGGTATTAAAACCCCTTTCAAAAGTTGACAAATGTGATCCGGTAATCCTAACCTTTTCCAAACACGCTGATATTTCACGAGACAGCCTCCTCGAAATTTCGGCCAGTCATTAGTGATATCGGTTACTTGGTGAACTTGCTTTTGTTCGCGGTTTATTTCTGCTATCGCGCTTGTTTTTATAGTTTGATGCATATATAGCTCGTTTATTAGATGGTTGTTCCGATTTTCGATTGTTTGGTTTTGATTTGTTGTACGATCGAAAAAAACGTGTCGGACTGCTTATGATTAGCAGAGCTAGTAGCAGAATAATGGGCAGGTGCAGCGAGTCCCGTGTAACGGTTTTGTGTGGACGGACCTGCCATGGGAGCGACCTTATCGGCCCCCCCAATTTTTTGGAGGTACGACGATAAAATGTCTTTATCGAATAAAAATTTGTCCATCTGGAGGAATTTTTTGTAACGCACTGCTGTGATATTCTTCAGGTATTGTCTCAACACTGCTTCTCTACGCGCGTTAATATCATCGGCCCGTCGGCCGCATACAATTTGTAAAATATCGTCCGAAACTTTTGTGTAACCGGATTCCTTATTAAACAATTGTTCAATTTCATCAAACAAAGATGTAGGTGTTAAATTTTTATCATTATCCGTAGCCCAATTTATCAACGACTGTAAATTACTACGTAACTCGTCCTTTTGCTTTAAAATAGCATTTGAAATCGAAGCAAAACTACGTTCGGTTAAATAGAAGCGCAATGACCTTTCGTCCGTAGCCGATGGGGCGAAACGCCTAAGTTCGTCGTTAACGTTCATCTCGATAAAGCCCGGAACAGTAGCATATTTCTTTTGAGCGTCCGAAAAACGAATACAATTCCAGTCGCTACTCTTAAATTTTTGTACATCAAAAATTCTCTTATAATGTTCGTCATTCGATTTTGGAAACAAAGGATCTTTCACTGTAGTGGATAGACAAATTTTAAAATACCTAAGCGCAGTCGTGCGGTCAACATTCAATTAAATGACTAACTATATAGTGATTTCACTTCTGGGTTCTGAGTTAATGATGAAAGGTCAATTGTGTATTTAGATCATATTTTAAGTAATTCAGGGTCAAAATACTGCAAGACCAACACTTGCGCAGGCTTTTGCGGCGGCTGCAACTCGAGAGTATTGTTCGAAACCACGGCGGGAATATTTATCGAACTACCGCCCGTAACTTTATGTCCGACGCATGCACTCGCGTATCACTATAACTACACGCGATTAAGTTAGTCAAATACGAAACTTGTTGCGATAAATGTTCAAATTGTTCATTACTCACATGGCGGGAACGTTTACTTACGGTGCGGAAACATTTGTTTCCGCGTGGGTCCGAATCGACCCCATGCTCCAAAGACGACGATGACGATGAATTGTCCGTAGATTCTCTCGAACGGGAAGACTTCCTCTTACGCGGAGTGGAATCCTTTGACTCGCTCATGATTTCGTCTTCCAGTGGAAGGAGATGCTACATTTATCGCGAAGTAAAATTACGAACACGTGTTCGGCAAAGAAAATCTTTAATCGCGAAAATTTATTGTTAAATACTAAATATGATTTCACTTTTTATTATTTAACATTACTTTCAAATTAAATGATATTAAATTGTAGCAATTAGCAAAATTTACGTAACAAAAATTTGTTGCCGATATTCACGACATGAAAAACGACGCCATAATGAAGAAAGTCAGTTAGGCGCGCAACCGTCTCAAATCCGCGACACTAGCGCCATCTGCCGTACGTGGAAGGAGGTAAGTAGCCGGAAATCGACAGAAAGACGGGTGCTTGACTCAAGATGGATTCCGGATATCGAAGACGGAACAAATAATAAATGATTCTATTCTATTCTATTCTATTCTATAAAAGTAAAATATGTATTTTTAAAAGTGGGTATAAACCGGAAACGATAGAATTAAAAGTAAACAATAATTCTTTACAGGTCGTAGATACTATAAAATATTTAGGCGTTTGGTTAGACCGATCACTAAAATGGGCCAAACAAATTAATGAAGTCATAGAAAAATGCATGAAATATGTAAACGTTTTTAAAGTTTTAGCTGGATCAGGATGGGGTGTTCATCCCAGATTTTTGAGGCGACTTTACATTTCACTAATTCGCAGTCGTATGGATTACGCCAGTTTTCTATATGGTAATGGATCGGATACTCACTTAAATAAATTAATAAAAGTTCAAAACATGTGTCTCAGAATCATAGGCGGCTTCTTAAAAAATACTGCTATTCACGTAATGGAATGTGAACTATATCTGCATCCATTGCATATTAGGAGACACTATCTGGCTGGAAAATTTTTATTAAAATTAAAATCTTTTACTAATAATGAGGTATTTAAATTGATAGGAAATTTGTGCGATCTTTGCCAGAATCCTTATTGGAGACGAAAGAAAAAGCCCTTATTAGTAGTTACAAATGAATTGTATAAATTGATACCTATTCAATCTAGTATTATTTTAGGAAGGTTTTCGCTGGACACATGGATTAGTAATGTGAACCTGTCTCGTTTGGTTAATTTAAATATTGAAGAGGCTCCGGAATCAAAGAAGTTTTGCACTAAAAATGAATTAAAAATAAAATTTAATAATTTTATCAGCAAATATTATTCACAATTTTATAAAATATTTACAGACGGATCTAAAGACCAAGATAATGTAGGCGCTGCTTTTCTAGATCCACAAAATGATACATTTGGTAAATTTAAAATCAATGTATATACATCTATTATGGAAGCTGAACTGATTGCCATTTATAATTCATTGTTATATATTATACAATCTATCAGTGTTAAAAAGATTGTGATTTTTTGTGATTCTAAGAGCGCTCTTCAACATATATTAAAATGTTCTTCTAACACTCGCTGTACACAAATAGCATATGATATAGTTGCATGTATTATAAATTTGATTAAGCCTGGTAAATCAATTATTTTGCAGTGGGTGCCTGCTCATATTGGCATCATAGATAATGAAAGGGTGGATCGTTTAGCGAAAGACGCAACGGCGGACGGTGACTCAGTTGAAATTCTACCAGATTATACAAATATTCTGTCGAAGGTTAAGTGTCAAGGATACCTATTATGGAAGGAATATTTTGACGAACGGTCACTAACAAAAGGTGTGTGGTACAGAACAATTCAAATGAATGTTCCTAAACGACCCTGGTTCGATGATGCCGATATGAGCAGGCAAGACGTTGTGTTGAGCCTCAGACTTCGTTCTGGACATCTTCCTTTGAACAGCTTCGCCGCATTGATGGGAAAAATTACATCACCAAACTGTTCAGAATGTGATGTGGTAGAAGATGTTTATCATATTGTAACGGAATGTGTCCGAAACGAGGTTGAAAGACATGTAATTTTGTGTCAATATAATATTAATGTCCGTGAGGTCGGAGTATGTAACAGTATCCTAGCTTTTCCCACGTCTCAAGAGGCCAAATTATTATATAAGCTAGTTAAGTTAGGCATTAGGTTAAGATTATAACTATTAGTTTTACATGTATGTTCCTATGAGGGTGACATGCTCGCTAAGCGAACAAAACCCTCGTTAATAAATAAAGATTGAAAAAAAAAAAAAAAAGGACCATCGGGCTACCAAGCGCCGCCTGGTGAGACAGAAAAAGAATCGAAAACTCTTATTGACCGTTTTTGATACCACTTACGCCACCAGATGACGCTTTGTGTGTGTTGGGTCTGCCCCCACACACAAAGCGTGATCAAAAAAAAATATCAAACATCCTCAGACAAATTAAAATTGTAGCAGCTTGGGTAAAATCCATATTATTGTAACCCGTATTTGCATAACTTGCAAATTGCAATAGCTGTTTGTTTTAGAAACACTGACCTCGGTGAAAATGTGTTCCGATTTTAAATTAGATTTGATTTGTTATATAAGTAGTCTGAATCGAGTTCACCTCAGAAACCGCCTTTTTTCCGGTTTCTGAGGTTAATTTGTTGATAGTTTACATTTATTAACGCTATTATATTGATTCAATATTGTTTCGATAACTTGTGTTAATTGCGTCTGAATAGAAAAGTGATAATATGAACTTAGTTTTAAGTTTATCAATTCCATAACTCGTAGTTTCGTAATTAATAATGCTACTGATAGTTGGCCCTGGCATAGAAAAGATTAAAAAAACTTTACAGAAAATTATTATTTTTTAGAGTTAAATTTGCTTAAAACTCCATTTAGATACTTCCAAAGTAACAAATGTTTTTCATAAAACTAGTTATATTCTGAATTATAGAAAAATATTATAGGAAAACGAAACAACTTTATACTTGAATTTAAAAAAGATACATCTAGTGACCACTAGGTAGATCTTTTGTGATTCGAAAACTCAGCGCCAGTTAAACTCAGTTTTCCCTGGGTTTATATAAAATATTCATATACCGGGCATAAGTTAACGTCAACCTACAAATCACTTTTTGGTGCATAGAAACAAAAAGGAACTAAGTCCCTGTACATGGTCAACGAATATTATTCTCTGGATAGTCTAATCGAAAATCAAATATTGTAATTAAAATATTCAAATTTGTCGACAGCTTTAGGTACTAAAATAACACAAGAAACATAAAATTAACAATAAAACTAGAGCCAAATAAAAAACTAAAAATTAAAAATTAAATTTAGGTACTTGAGTGTCAGTAGCATGTCGGTCCCTTTTATATGCACTTAGCATGCATGTTATCAATATGCAAAAGCGTATTGTATTTGAATAACAGCTGAGCGACACTATATTGAGTTTATCACAATACTGGCCAAGCAGTAACTAAACTACCTACAGGCTGCAGCAGGGTTAAGCAGTATTAGGGTCCAATTCACACCAAAACGAAGCGGCGCGGCGCTGAATCTACACTAATATTATAAAGAGGAAAACTTTGTTTGTATGTTTGTTTGTTTGTTTGTTTGTTTGTTTGTTTGTAATGAATAGGCTCAAAAAGTACTGGACCGATTTCAAAAATTCTTTCACTATTCGAAAGCTACATTATCCACGAGTAACATTGGCTAAATTTTATTTTGGAAAAAAATAGGGTTCCATAAGATATTTGGGTTTTTCGGACACAAGGTGTAAAAAATCAACCAGAAAAGTTACTTATTTTGCGTACGCTGCCTAAACTATAAAAGATAGAACCATAAAATGTTCTAATTAATTGTAGATCTTATAAATATCTACAAAAAGAAATCTTGAATTTTTTTTGGACTACATTTAAACGCGTTTATTTTACTCATGTTATTAATCCTTATCAAAATAAATTATTTCATCACTAAGTACAGTTTATGTAGATAATATTTGGTCTTTGAATGATTAAAATTGGACGTTTGGTTTTGAAGTTTTGGCGAAATTAAAATATTACGATTTCTGCTGCACGGCCCGTTGCGAAGTGGGCGTCACCAAGGCGGGGTGCGCGTGCGGGTTAATGTTTAGTTTAGTTTAGTTTAGTTTAGTTAAATAGTTTAGTTATTTTATAAACATCAAATTGATAATATCTTAAAATATAATACATTATAATATCTATACATCTATACAGTTAAATACAATTTAAGTGTCTGTTTGTAACTTCAAATTAACAGCTTTTTACATAATGAATCTGAAAGTATATTCGGTACTTACAATAAAATACATTTTTTTTTTAATTTTTTGTCTGTCCGTCTGTCTGTCTGTCAGTCGGTCTGTCTGTCTGTTTGTTCCGACTAATCTCTGAAACGGCTGGACCGATTTTCACGGGACTTTCACTAGCAGATAGCTGATGTTATAGGGTCTAACATAGGCTACTTTTATTTTAGGGTTCCGTTTAAAAAAATAGGATTCCGCTTTCGTTAGTCATAAATAAAGTCGCGGGTAAATTTCAGCGATATCCCAAAGTATTGTTCCACGCGGACGAAGTCGCGGGCAAAAGCTAGTTTTTAATATAGCTATCAGTGGCGAAGGCTGCTTCTCCTTCATAGGGAAGCCGGAGCCTGTATAATAGGTAGGGATTTCTATGAAGGTTTGCAAAAGGTAAGTGACAAGGGAAGCCGATAGGAATGGAGTTATAGGAACCCTTCGCCACTGATAGCTATTCAAAATTGAGTTTTATTCTGCATTCATTACAAATTACACGTTTCGAGTGCACCAAGTTGCACCGTGCTGCACAGCGCATGTGCAGTGTATGACTGATGTATTTTTTTTATTTTTTATGAAATATGGGGGCAAACGAACAAACGGGTCACCTGATGGAAAGCAACTTCCGTCGCCCATGGACACTCGCAGCATCAGAAGAGCTGCAAGTGCGTTGCCGGCCTTTTAAGAGGGAATAGGGTAATAGGGGAGGGTAGGGAAGGGAATAGGGTAGGGGATTGGGCCTCCGGTAAACTCACTCACTCGGCGAAACACAGCGCAAACGCTGTTTCACGCCGGTTTTCTGTGAGCCCGTGGTATTTCTCCGGTCGAGCCGGCCCATTCGTGCCGAAGCATGGCTCTACCACGTAAAAATCTCTACCACGTAATACATCACATAATAAAAATGATGTATATTATAATCACGAAGTATAGATACCAGGGCCTCTAGTCAAGTTGCATTCGATAATTTCGACGGCGAAGTTCGATAACAAAAATGTATGGGATTTGACATAAGGCATCACAACCTACATGTCACTTAGCGATGACAAATCCCATACATTTTTGTTCTCGAACTTCGCCGTCGAAATTATCAAATGCATCTTGGCTAGGCCCTCTTGAGTCCGAACGGTATAGGCTTTTCCATATTATTTATGTACACAATAATAGACCCAGATCTTAGTTCTCTTTTCTGCCACTGGCTGCGCTAGATTCAAACGAGTGCTTCTTTTAATGTGGCGCGCAATTATTTTTATATTACCGTTAGGCAAATACCGTGTTCTACGATATCTATACTTCGTGAACAGTTTCTAAGAATTTCCTAAAACTTTTTTTTTAATTAGATTTAAATCCACGTTTCTCTTATTAATTTTTCCAGAACTGTCAATAGCAACATAACTTCCCGCGTAATTTCAAACGAGTGCTTCTTTTAATGTGGCGCGCTCTACCGGCAAAAAATCTGTCCCCTAAAATGAGACCATTATTTTAACATTAGGTTCGGACTCCTGGTATCTATACTTCGCGATTATAATGTCATATTAAACGTGTATCTTTCTATATCTATATATGTCATGGGATACTCTTCCCAACTTACCTGTCCGGTAGTTGTGGTATAGTATACGGGTATGCGACCCCGGCTTCCCTAGCTATTACTGTCCTATCCCTTGTCCTCCTGGGCGGTAATATCCTACATTCCCTATTTCCCACTCTAACTTACCAATCTTCCTTTCCACACCACCTATCCTTCCCTTTCCCTATTCCTACCCTCTCCACCAATCCGTGGAAACGCAATGGATAATCAAAAATAATTTAATTATCTAAAATGGCGGCGATGTGGTACGCCACCCATCACGTCTCGTTTTTCGCGGAGGCGAAAAGCGGACCATGGAGAGACGCTTGGCTACGTTGAATGTAAGAGGAGGAATGGATGATAAGAATGAAAGTGGACGAAGACGAAGAAGAAAGTCACCGTAAAATTGTAGAAACCGTTAGATTGTAATATTACTAGAGATATTATAACATGTCGACAGATTGTCAAATAAAATTTTCTCCTTAAAATTGTACGCATTATTTTTCGTTATAATTATTATTATGAAAAAGCAAACAAATATGGCGGCGCGGGGCACTTGCCGTTTAACCAATCGGCATGATAAGTATTACAATATAACGAAAAAAAACGTGTAAAATTGAAGAAAGAAGAAATTTTTATTTGACAATCTGTCCACATTTTATAATATTTCTAGTAATATTACAATCTAACGCTTTAACAATTTTACGGTGGCATTATATCAAAAATCTAAATGAAACTATCCATCCATTTCAGATATCTAAATACCTAAGCACACAATATAAATAATAACATCATATACTAATATAATGTGTATTATAAAACTTTTGTAGTACAAACTACAATGTCAGTAATAGTTTTTATGTCAATACTTTTCTAAAACTGCCTGTTCATTAAAACAACTCACTCAGGAAAATGCTTTGGAATACTCTCTTTGGAGGTATTAACTATTCAAAACTAACCGTAACGTAGGAGCTGTAGTAAATGTTGAACATAACACTTACAATGCTTTATAGGGCGCAGTAGAACGTGTGAGTTTTGAATAGTAAGACCGAACTCCGTACGTGACTATTATTAGAATTAGACGAGTAGTACCGAGTGTGACCTAAATGAGAAATTGCTTAGACATTGATAACTTAATACAGGTAATAAAATAATGATAATAATATCTATGGATGCTTTCACACCACGTCAATCTTGTCTCGTGGTAAGTTCTCGAAGAAATTGTGTTACGGGTACCGGACAACGAAAAGTATATTTTAAGCAAATTTTAAAGATTGTAGTCGCTATTTTCAGATATTTTAAACAAACTTTATAAGCTACGTATTATTAAAAACAGAAAAACGTTTCTAAACGCGACCTCTTTTTGTAAAGCCAAAGCTGAAGAGTATCTGGGAATTTGTTTTTGCTGCATTAAAAATCATATTTTTATAACCAATTCTATATTAAGAAGTATATATTTGTGACAATTGTTAGTTTTGTAGTGCTTAGTTACATTTGATCGCAATATGTACCGAAACACAGCCAATTTATGTTAAATATGTAAACGCGTAATTTACAGTTTTACACTTAAACTTTGATAGAAATTCTGGTCCCATGGGGCACATTAATGAATCAAATTCTTAAGCTTTATTTTTCTTAAGTTTACATGGCATAGAATTATGAGCTAATGTTATAAAACATATTCGATGGAAAACTCTAGAACATGTTTGTTCCCAGATGGTCCCACGGGCTGCTGTTCCACCAGGCGGTGGTGGACTGCGCGCGCGCCGCCATCTTGCTGCCGCTGGGCATCGCCGTGTTCCGTTGCCAGCCCGTCTACAAGTGCTCGCTGGTGGAAACGGCTTTTCTGTTGCTCGTGAGTATTTATTTCGTAACTCTAAAGACTTTTAAAGTTATAAAATTATCTATCTATAATATACATAGGCTCATATAAGTCTAAGTATATAGATATATACTTTTATAATCGTAGATTAGCTTTTAACTAATGTGATAATATTTATTTTTATTATCACATTTTTATTATATAAATGAATAATACTCTTGAATATGAGTACTTTACTCAAAAGTTTATTTCAAAGGTACACCGATTTGTTCCTTAAATTTCGGAAGTCTCATGAAAACGCTCCACACTAAAGTCGTACCTAACTGTGACGTCACGATTAGGTAAAAGTGTATAATTGTAAATATTTCCGAAATTTGTGCATTTAAGTTCATACTTAGTATTATATTACTGTGTATGTATTTGGTAAATCCGCATAGTATAAGTACTATGCGGATTTACGGTAAGCCGTATGAGGTAAATTTAAGAAAAATAATCGAACAACATTAAAGTATTATAATATTTTCAAATCATATGTTTAGCTGCATATACAATACGAGATACTAATGCAACGTCCCTGGTGCTAGATAACATTGTGTCATGGAAACAATGTACAGTTATTTTCGGTGTACCCGCAAATGTTCTAAATCACTTCACCAACTCTAGTGTCGGATACACGCTTAATTAAACTTTGCTCAACTCCCTAACTTTTTGAGTTAATCAGTGGGGGCAAACTTAGATTTCGGTAACTTAAAGAATTTCGTTATCATGTTCCGAGTTTTCGAGAGGCTTACGGAGTTCGCCGTGGGTCAAGATTGGGTTAGAAGTACTTCGATGAGGTGCTAATTTGTACCTTGGACGAAAACTGAACAAAGAAAAGTAATAAAAATTAGGGAAGTTGTAAGATCTAGTAATCTGTGGTGGCATTAAATTGCTAAGTAATCTGATATAATAACATCTATGGACGCTCGAATCTTCTTGTTGTTTATTCTATACACATTACACATATTAAGATTTTTATTGTATTATAGTTTACATACAAATTTAATACAAATACATGACCCATGGAACATAGAAAACTGTTTTGCTCCTTTGCCGGTATTCGAATCCGCGACCTCCGACTTGAACACTGACGCGACGTGCTCAACCACGTAACCACAGAGATCGACAAATATGCACATAAAGACAGTAATAGAGTTTAAAAAAATCATCTTCATCGAACATAGTTGTTTTCAAGAATTAATGTAATTAAAAAATATATTTTTTTTGAATATTTAAATATATAGATAGGCGCAGTTAACGTTGCTTGTAATTTTTGTATTTAGGAAACTCTGCACAAATTATAATTTTATCGCGCTCAAAGTTTATTTTGTCTACCCCAAGGGCTATACTTTGTATTACTTTGGAAATATCAAGAAAACAAAAGCCGAGCTTTTGGAACAGGCTTATGGGGGAGTTATGAAATCAAGGAAACTTCACAGTGAGGGGTTGAAACGTGCGTTCGAGTTTACGGTCTTCTATTTCGGTGAAGTTTCGTGGGTCACGTCTATTATTTGGTGTTCGGTGGTCACGTATCAATATCTACGTGATCAAAAATGCTATTTTTTTACGTAACGAACTAACGGTACCACAAAAAACAATAGCGCCCTATAATGCTACCAACAAAAATTACCGTTAACATTTAAGGTCACATGTTATATAATAGGTTGGGGAAAAAGTCTTTTCGCATTATAGTACGTATGAACGTGTCATAAAATATCTTGGGCTATACCAATTGTATCTGGCTGATTTTGGTATCATTAAAAAGTTTTAATTTTACAGAAGACAATTCCAAATTCAAATTAGGTAAATTTGAGATTTTCATTTGTTTTTCTTATTGTTAAAATGAGTGATTCTTATGAAGAATTTCGATACATTTTAAAATTTTATTACAAAAAAGGTAAAAATGCAACACAAGCCGCGAAAAAAATTTGTGATGTTTATGGACCTAATGCAGTATCTGTGAGAGTAGCGCAAATTTGGTTTAAGCGTTTTCAATCCGAAAATTTTGATATCAAAGATGCACGTCGCTCTGGTCGCCCTGTTACGGACAAAACTGTTGCCATTTTTGAAAAAGTGGAGCAAGATCGGCATATTAGTAGTTACGATGTAGCTGAAGAACTGGGGATTGACCACAAAACGGTTTTGGCGCATTTGAAAAGAGCTGGGTACACAAAAAAGCTCGATATTCGGGTGCCTCATGAGCTCACTGAAAGAAACTTAATGAACCGTGTACTCATTTGTGATTCTTTATTACGACCGCGACGTAATGAAATCGAACCATTTTTGAAGAAGCTGATAACTGGTGATGAAAAGTGGATCACGTATGACAAGAACGTGCGAAAAAGATCGTGGTCAAAGGCCGGTCAGGCTTCACAGACTGTGGCGAAACCCGGGTTAACTCGCAACAAGGTGATGCTGTGTGTGTGGTGGGATTGGAAGGGCATTATTCATTATGAGCTGTTACCGCCAGGCAGGACCATCAATTCTGAACTGTACTGCGAACAACTGATGAGATTAAAGCAAGAAGTTGAGAGAAAGCGGCCGGAATTAATCAACAGAAGGGGTGTGGTTTTTCACCATGATAACGCTAGACCTCACACATCTTTAGCCACTCAGAAAAAAATTCGGGAGTTTGGCTGGGAGGTGTTAATGCATCCGCCGTATAGTCCTGACCTTGCACCTTCAGATTTCCACCTGTTTCGGTCGCTGCAGAATTCCTTAGGCAGTGTCAGGTTGACATCACAAGAGGACTGTCAAAACCACTTGTCGCAGTTTTTTCATCAGAAGCCCCAAAAATTTTATAGCAATGGGATCATGTACCTACCAACAAGATGGCAAAAAGTTATCGAACAAAATGGCACCTATATACTTTAGTCACTTGTAAATAAACTTTATAAAAAAACCTTTTGAATTTTTATATAAAATGCGAAGAAACTTTTTCCCCAACCTAATATATTTTTTGAACGAGAATCGAATTTTTAATAACCGACCATCCTGTATAATATAAAAAAATATATATATCTAAATTATATATGTATAGCGTAAAAGTATTAAATATACTTCCGGTTGTCTGGTACCTGTAACACAAGTTCTGCGGAAACTAAACAAGGGGACAGACTGACGTAGTCGTCCATAGATAATAAATTATTATAATATTATTATCTAGTCTTACATTGTAATAGAGCGAATATTATATTGCTGTGGCTACATTTAAGTGTCTAATGTCTTTATTCAAAAGGCACGTGATATTACCGTTTATAGCTGATACTAAACGGTTCGCCAGGACTTGCTCAGGGTTAGTTCACACTGCGAGGTAGCGAATTCTGAATTTTTAAGATGTATTTTTAAGTCTTGTAAGACTTAAAATACTTATATCTCTATAAAATATAGAGAAGAGTTCGAATGTCATGTTGCACGGCGCTGCACAGCGCATGTGCAGTGTATGACTCATATGAACCGTATATCTTTTTGTGTAATGAATAAAGTTCAATTTTGAATAGCTATCTTAAAAATGCAGTGCTGTGTCGCATATCGCTTTGTTTTGGTGTGAATTGACCCTTACAGTTGTGAAACACAGAGCCACGAAAGTCCTAATGTGGCGGTCGTCAAAACTTATTTTATTTTACGAAGTATTTAGTCTTGGAAGATTCAATTTCTAAAGAAAATAAGCTCGCCACCTTTGAATACTTCCGACTTCGTAAATGTAATATTTGGAGTTATAAGTGGGTTCACTTCACAAAAGGGCTTCATTGTACAATACGACCAAAACAAAGGTATTTTAAGGCGGCGACGATGCTATAATATTTTATCTTAAGATGCCTGGAATAATATGTGAAATATAAAAATATATATAAGGTTCGGTAAAATCAACTACGGATATTTTGGGCATATGACAGTAGTGCTTATATATAGACGTTTAGGCAGAAAAATAATTGTCATACTCGAAAAAAAATCTTCTTTTATATGGGCGAGTTTTATTTGAGCGGAGATTCACCCATACATGAGATGGTGTTTTCGCTTTGAGTATGACAATATTTTTTTGCCTCAACGTCTTTATAATAAGCAGTATATCCCACCCAAAGTATCCGTAATTGATTTTACCAAACCTTATATTATCTTAATTCTTAGCCGTCAGTGATAGTTCATACAAACTGTATTGCCAGCGATATTTTACCTTAACATAAAATAAAATACAATAACACTTTATTGCACACCAAAAACTACAAAATTAAACAATTTTTACAATTAATTTTACATAAAATGATATACAAAACGCAAAGTTATTGCTAATACGCAATCTCTACCAGCCAACCTTTTGTTTATGAAATCGGTCATAGAAAATGAAACTAGTGTAGGTGTACAAACTAAGAAAGCTACATTTCATTTAAATATACTAAAAGATATAATAAAATATTATAGATTCTTCACCTTCTGTGATGCCCCTTAATAATTCATTTAATTAGCGTTGTTATGAAACTCTCAATATTCGTTAAAGCTAAAGTGAGAAATAAAACTTTATTTTTATAACAATTGCCTGTAATCATCATTAAAAATTATTAGACTTAATTTCCTTAGGTTATAATATAATAGTAAATAATGTAATAGTTAGCTTTATTTTGATATTCTAATGAAATATTACGTTCGAATAATAACTGAGTAATCGAGAGGTGTGGAAATAATTTTAGAATAATTAAGTGATGTGTAAGAATAATAATAATGAAGAATTGAAACACTCTAATTTTGTAGTACTAAAAGTTGTATTATATATTATTTTTTTTATTCAAGACAAAAGAAAATGTAAATTTAAGACAAAAATTTACATATTTTTTTCATAATAGTCATAATCTGAAACCTTAATATAAACTAGCTATTGTCCGTATCTTCGTTTTTGAGAAAATATTATTTGTTGAAGCAAGCATATTTTCTACCTTCTTTATATTGTCCTTGACCTGGCAACACAAGCATCGTCTTATTCCTATCCGTTATCCGTATTATAACTGTTGTACTAATATAATTGCCATGTCTATGTGTTGGTGGCCCTTGACCTGGCAACACAGGCATCGTCTTATTCCTATTCGTTATCCTAATTATAACTGTTATACTAATATAAGTGCCATGTCTATGTGTTGGTGGTCCTTGACCTGGCAACACAGGCATCGTCTTATTCCTATTCGTTATCCTTAGTACAACTGTTGTACTAATATAAGTGCCATGTCTATGTGCCGGTGGCCCTTGACCTGGCAACACAGGCATCGTCTTATTCCTATCCGTTATCCTTTTTATAACTGTTATACTAATATAATTGCCATATCTATGTTTTGGTGGTTCTTGACCTGGCAACACAGGCATCGTCTTATTCCTATTCGTTATCCTTAGTACAACTGTTGTACTAATATAATTGCCATGTCTATGTGTTGGTGGTGACCGGTGGTGGCAGATTGCCAACGTGAGCTTTGTCTGCGTGCCGCGGTGATAGGGCATTGTTCCGAACTGGCACACAAAGCCCTACACAGTATTCCAGATTCTTGTCCATTGATTCACATGCAAGCTACTTCTTTGGGTTTTAATTGAGCGTGAAAAGTTAAAGGGTAAATGACTCAACTTCCAATACAGTGTAATTTTTCTTTAACGTGTAACAATTATGTTAGGTTATCACGACAACTTCAACAGGTAAACAAGTTTTATAATCTATATTTAAATTAAAATTGCCAATATTTTTTATATTAATTTCTTTGGATTATTATGAAATATTTGCTATTATAAGAAACTTTTTTTGACTACAAGATCAGGTATTATAAAGGGTTTTTCAATAGGGACGCTCGAACTTTGTGGCTTTGACGACGGGATTCACGACCTCTGTGGCTCAGTGGTTCAGCGCTTTGGTGCTCAAGCCGGGAGTCGCGGGTTCGAATCCTGCCGAAGAAACAAACAGTTTTTCCATGTTCCTGGGTCATGGATGTTTATTAAATATGTGTATAATACAGTAAAAATCTTAAATAAAGTATGTATAGTATAAACGTATTAAATATACTTCCCGTTGTCTGGTACCCGTAACACAAGTTCTTCGGATACTTAGCATGGGGCCAGATTGACAAGGCGTGAAGCGTCCATAGATATTATTATTATTTATTTATTTTAACTTTAACGGCAAAATGCGACTATTTTGGTAAAGCCATTGCTGTAAAATTTGGAATGAATTCTTATTAAGTGGTGACAATTGACTATGGCAAGCTGCGTGCTTGGAAAACGCGTGAAAACTTTTATCAAAATCAGCGCTTTACTCGCTTAACGTACCGTGCGTTGTGTCTTGGTTGCGCCAAATTTATGGCGTTTTAAAAAAAATAATATAATAAATACATAGTATGGATCACACAAACAAGTGATTCTACCACAATAGCGCCATTTGCCATACAGCACGCGAAAAATTAAATGTATTAAATTCGATGTTCGAGAGCTTCGTCGGTGTCGTGCGGTGGCTACATTATTGATCACCGAAACTGTGTGATTTGACCCGGATTACTTTCTGGGGTTACTAATAACTACGCGAAACCTTTAGTCTATGTAGACTAACCGCTATTAATTTTTGATGCAGTAAAGGCTAACACAACTCGGGTTATTCTTAAACTTGAGCTCCATACAATATCTATACTAATATTATAAATGCAAAAGTGTGTATGTCTGTCTGTTACCTCTTCACGCTTAACGGCCGGGCCACACGGCGCGGCGCCGCACCGCACCGCAATACTCCGCACCGCACTGGCGGCCACACGAGTAGTGCGGCGTCGCAATGTTCTTACGGCGCCGCTGCGGCACCGCAACAGGGTTGACTTGGCTAATGGCTTGCCCTGTTGACGACAGTCACAATAATTTTTTATAATAATTGTTTTTAAAATTCTCATGAGACTTGTCCCACAGTATTTCCTGTTCTTGAATTAACGAAATGAGGTAGTCCACGTCTATTGATTCCATACTTGTACTCATTTTTTTGTATAGGTAATATAAATATAAATGTAATATAAATATAATAGGTATCACGTAATTAAGTTGACCCTAACGAGCGTACACTTCCGCTTACGCCGTACATAAAACTGCCGCTGCGGCACCGCACTGCTTGCACCCCTCCCCGCCTCGTCTGCCTCGCACCGCTGTCCGGTGGGCTTGCGGTGCGGCGCCGGACCGGCACCGGACGCGCCGTGTGGCATACCATACATTTTTATATGTAAGAGACTCGTTGCGATACCGCTCAGGCGCTGCGCCGCAGCCGTACCGCACCGTGTGGCCTGGCCCTTAACCACTGATACGATTTTAATGGAATTTCGTATAGACATACATTTTTTTATCTCATAAAAGTACAGTGTTCCCACGGGATAATGTATTTACGCGGGCGAAGCCGCGGGCAAAAGCTTGTCCTTTATAATATTATAAAAAATATGGTTGTCACATAAATAGGTTTTATATTTTATTTCAAAATTGAAGAACTTTAATGAATTTTTTTTCAGTAGTAGAGTTATAGTATTATGTTAATGCCAAATAAAGACTTTTACTATTAACGTATGCACGTCACGTAGATCAACAAAAATATCGTAAACGATAGTACCACTACGTCGCCGTAGCGTCGTCGTAGCGGTTGTAAATAACGTAGAGGTGCTACGGCGTAGTACTGTCGTAGGGAAAGTGCTACAAAAATTAAACTTATTTCAATAGCAACGTGAACGGTACCATAGCGTTAAATCGGATTGTGTAGCTTATGTTTCCGTTTGTCTGTACCAATTTCTATACAATTTCTAACGTCGTTAATTGTCGCTTTGGCAAATGAATCATCATGAGATATATCGCAATAATCTATACATCTATATATCTATACATCTATACATCTATCTACATCTATTTACAGATAAATAAAATTTAAGTGTCTGTTTGTAACTTCAAATTAACAGCTTTTTACATAGTGAATCTGAAAGTAAATTCGGTACTTAAAATAAAATAATAATTTTTAAAAATTTTGTCTGTCCGTATGTCTGTCTGTCTGTCGGTCTGTCTGTCTGTCTGTTTGTTCCAGCTAATCTCTGAAACGGCTGGACCGATTTTCACGGGACTTTCACTGGCAGATAGGTGATGTTATAAGGTCTAACATAGGCTACTTTTATTTTAGGGTTCCGTTTAAAAAAATAGGGTTTCGCTTTCGTTAGTTCTGCGCAAACGAAGTTGCGGGCATCAGATAGTTATAAATATAATTTAATCCTGTTCAGAAGTATTCCTGAAATTCGTAGCATATTCAATGGCGATAACCAACTTCATTTTCATAAGTGTGATCTCAGTTTTATAAATGGTAAAGCTCTTTATAAAAATATAACATTGAAAACCAACCTGTTTTTAAAACAAGAGCGTACTTTTGTTTTGACATGTTAATAATATAGAAAACTTTTGTTGGAAACTTTAGCAGTATTATTTATGAAATAAACAGCGAATGACAAAGGCAGTATAAGAGTGATACAAAATATGTTGCTTCTTTTATCCCGTGTGGAATTTTATATCATGGATGTGTGCTTAAACGTTCTGCCGTCCTCAAACTAAAAGGCGGTTAAATGACAAAAATAATTTTATAATATGTATATTGTTGTCATATTTATAGTATGAAAAAATATTTCGCGACCCCCCCGACCTTTCGCTTTTTTATAAAGTATGTATGTGTATGTTACAGTGTTACAAATATTCAATATATACGACGTTTTTAGGCGTCTCCATAATTAGGATTCGGATATAAGTACATAATATATGTATGTAGTACATTAAACGCATTACAATTACATACATCGATGATATCGATGATCAATTTCTGAGTATATCCTTTTATTTAAATTCTCTTACTTAATAAATCAATCTTTTTAATCTTTATTGTTTTTTTACTAAAGTTCTCTCGACCTCCGGCGACCCCCCTACAGAAGCTTCGCGACCCCCCAGGGGGTCGCGACCCACAGGTTGAAAAACACTGCTTTAAACAATTGTTAATGTTGTCATGAATGATTTCTGACAACATTAACACGTCTTGTTCATAGAAAATCACTAGCATAGATTGCAAAATAATCCCGCGTTTTTAGCTCTACCTCAAAAACTCTTTTTGTCATTTAACCGCCTTTTAGTTTGAGGACGGCAGCGTAGGGGAGCCATGGTTCCACACGAATGCGCTGGCACGACCGGAAAAATACCACAGCTTGACAGAAAACCGGCGTGAAATAACGCTTGCATTGCGTTTCGCCGAGTGAGTTAATTGAGGATTTCAAAGACAATATTATAACATAGCAACGCAAGCTCGTATCGCCAGAGGAGTTACAAGTGTAGTTCTTCTTGTGATGCGAGTAGCCATGGATAGCGGTAATCGCTTGCCATCAGGCAAACTGTCTGCTCACTTCCTGGTTCATTTCATTCATATTCATAATATAATTCATATCACAACATGTCATGAAAATTACTTCACATCATCCAATTACTTTAATTAACCCAATAAAAACAGAAAATTGTGTTTATTATATTTTATTTACGGTTGTTTCATATCACATTAAATTGGCGATGTAACGTATTATATAATTAATGGTTATTATAGATTCAACACGCTTAGTTTGAGGCACACGTCTCTTCATTAAAAATATTATCATGTATATTATGTATTATATATGTTTATGTCACCGTAAAATTGTAAAAACCGTTAGATTGTAATATTACTAGAGATATTATAAAATGTCGACAGATTGTCAAATACGCATTATTTTTTGTAATATTTACCGTGTTAATTGGTTAAACGGCAAGTGCCCCGCGCCGCCATATTTGTTTGCTTTTTCATAATAATGATTATAACGAAATATAATGCGACAATTGTAAGGAGAAATTTTTTATTTGACGATCTGTCCTAATATTATAATATATCTGTCACGGGATACTCATCCCAACTTACCTGTCCGCTAGTTGTGGTTAAGTATACGGGTACGCGACCCCGGCTTCCCTAGCTATTACTGTCCTATCCCTTGCCCTCCTGGGCGGTAATATCCTACATTGCCTATTTCCCACTCTATCTTATCAATCTTCCTTTCCACACCACTTATCCTTCCCTTTTCCTATTCCTATCCTCTCCGCAAATTCGTGGGAATGCAATGGATAATTATTATAAAAATAATTTAACTATACAAAATAGCGGCGATGTGGTTCGCTACCCATCACGTCTTGTTCTCGCGGAGGCGAAAAGTGGCCCATGGAGAGCCGCTTCGCTACGTTGAATGTAAGAGGAGGAATGGATGGTAAGAGTGAAAGTGGATGAAGCGAAACAAGTATGTAAGGATCGTAGCAAGTGAAAGAAGTGGTCTCTGCCTACCCCTACGGGAAAGAGGCGGTCTCTGCCTACCCCTACGGGAAAGAAGCGTGATTATTTGTATGTATGTATGTATCTAGTAATATTACAATCTATCGGTTTTTACAATTTTACGGTAACGTATTTATGTTATATAATACGTGAAGCAAAAACTTTTTTACGGAAATTATGCGAACGGAGGTGTATACAATTTAGTAATGTTAAAGTTTATACAGAGGTGGAGGAAGTTGTCTAAAATGTTTCTACAATATTGCTTAAAAAAACATTAAATCAATAAAAATAACATTACATACACCTACCTCAGATTAATAACACACGAGGTCGAGTAAAATGTTAATTACACGTTTGTTAATCTGTTTTTCTCATTCAATAGTCAACATTTGCATTTCTATTTCATATTTAACAGTTAAAATAACCATTATAAAGTTCAAACTAAAAATTAAATGATTCATGGCCGAATTTTAACCACTGGGCAACCACTAGGCAACCACTAGTTTACACTTCTAGATACACAAACACGGCTTTGTAATGCTTTTATGCTACTGTAATATACATTATTTTGCGTCGAGCAGAACAAAAGGCCGTGTTTTTTTATTATTTAAGTAATGGAAAAAAATGTTCATCTCATTTTCCATTTTATAATGAACGCCGGCGGATAGCAACATGAAATCTAATTAGAATTAATTTTGTTCGCTTTGATACAGATCGCCCTTTTTAGCCCTTAATATTCCCCGTATTATGTAATAGGGTGAATTGTACATACTTATCATAATATACCAGATTTTTGCCTACGGGTCCGCCTGCGTTAGTATCCCACGGGAACACTGTACTTTTTCGGAACAAAAAGTAGTCTTTATGTTACTCCAGAGTTTACACTATTACCATCTCAGATCAAATAATCTCTTGATTGATCTGAGATTACCATACGAAATTTCATCAAAATCTACACGAAGTTTTTACGTTGAAGAGTCAAAAGCATCCATCCATCCATCATCACAAACTTTCACAAACATACACACTGACCGGCTTTGTATTCCTTTATGCTAGATTTAAGTAAGTACATACTTGGTCAGCAAGTAAATTCTTTAATTCTTTGGTGCCCCTAGAGCTACCACACCGAGGATCCCTGCTAGACAAGCTGCTCGCTTATCGCGTGCGGGCACGATTACAAGTACATAATATACTTATGGTCTTAATACTGATGCTAATGTTCATTTGAAATCTCCTAATAGCATCTTGCAAGATGTACAGCCTAATCGTAGGTACTAAGTATTATGTTGCAATTAATTCTTTCTCTTCTTCTCTTTCACATTATAGTGAAGAGTTGAGAAGACTTCAACAATACTAGAAGTGCACAAAATGAATAGCATTTAAAAAGCACAAACAACGGCGCAAAAAAAGGTAGAGCTCTTTGAACTCCGCGAAATTAACGGGTGAACTTTCTTCTCAATATATTTCAGCATAAATTTTAAACTAAATCCGCTCCTCAAGCGAGATTCAAATTTAAGTTTTAATAAAACGGGAGTAATTATTTAAAACTTTTTATCCATCTCATTCACGCTTGGAATTGCTAAATACGCCTCTTTATTTCCTAATTTGTGCAATGAGCAGCTGCACTTTATATTTTTCTTGTAAACCGTCGATAAAATCTTAATAGAGATCCTATAATTATGTAAGTATGGATGTACCTATTTGTTATGCGCGCTCATCCGTTAATTCAAATAGCGCGCGCCTCCGCGACTTCCTGTTACACATTTCCATCACATTTTGCAATTACTCTTACACATTGCAAGAAAGCGAGAGGAAAGATGTTACACATCAATAATATTGTAGATAATTATTTACATTGCAGAACAAAATAAACTTAGGGTTTAAGAAAGATTTACATTATTTGGTAGATCTCCGACTTTGAAACTATTATTATGTGTTATTGGAGTCAGAGTCATCAATAAGTCCCTACTCCCTGTTATTTAGTATACCTCACCTCTTTCCCTTTCGAGTAATGGGGACTGGAGGTAAGCGGAACCCAGCGGAACCCACAACGTCTACCCAGACTCACACTTAACTCTATCCTACAGGTGACGGTATCAACAGTGAACATGCTGACCACCGTACTGAACGACAGCCCCATATTCCCCGAGAACGAGGAGGAGCAGGCAGACCTGTCCGCGCCGCTGCTGATGGACAGTCCACAGGTGAGCTAACAGTCTTTTTCTATACTCATAATATAATAAAGAGAAAAAGATCATTCGTTTGTTTGTTTGAATTGAATAGGCTCCGAAACTACTGGACCGATTTTGATGAAATTTGGCACAGATATAGAAAAAACCATGGGGAAGGATATAGGTTACTTTTATTGAGGCAAAATGTACGGTTCCACAATATAACGAAAGCAGCATTTCCTTTTGTCGCGCACGAAATCGCGCGTAACCTAGTCATCAATAAAGTATGAAGTTTGGAAGCCAATCACTTAAAAACCAGAGAACTCACAGGGCAATTAGCAGATATAAACTAAGCGTAAACACCTACCCTATGTTTTGTCTCTTTCTATCGAATTAAACATGTCACTTGTATGATGTGAACAAAACACTGTATAGTTATTCAAAGCTTATACAGGGTTTATTAGTAAGGGGGCTACTGTCTACATTTTTAATATCTACTGTTTATACAAAACTAGTGTACGAGTTGCCCAGTTTTCTTCCATAGTACAGAGAGGAATAAGATGAACTGTATGTAGTGTTATATTATTGAATTTAAATATTACAAAATAGATTTGTAGGCCCGACAATATTAAATTGTGAGTCGACTCAACGTTATGGAGTTAAGGAAAATGTATTTAGTCACGTCCGAGTCCGAAGGCAGTCGAAGCTGCTTACTTCTGCTCCTCCGAAAGATCCGTTTTACACGGGTTATTGCCATTAACAACTAGCCATATTTTTTACTAGCTGATGCCCGCAACTTCGTTTGCATAGAACTAACGAAAACGGAACTCTATTTTTTTTAAACGGAACCCTAAAACAAAAGTAGCCTATGTTAGACCTTAAAACATCAGCTATCTGCCAGTGAAAGTCCCGTGAAAATCGGTTCAGCCGTTTCGGAGATTAGCCGGAATAAACAGACAGACAGACGGACAGACAATAATTTTAAAAATTGGTATTTTATTGTGAGTACCGAATAAACTTTCATATGCATTAAGTGAAAAGCTGTTAATTTTAAATTACAAACAGACACTTCAATTTTATTTATCTGTATGTATATGTATGTATAGATGTATAGAAGATGTATAGATGTATAGAAGATGTATAGATGTATAGATAGAAATCATCTGTCATTGTACTTACATCGTCGCTCTGGCTACGTTAACTAAGTGAACTGATGATTAGACATTTACAGCAAAAAATACGTTTAGCTCTACTGCTTTCGTTATATTATTCCATAGCAAAATTGTATTGAAAGGATAAGGCATTAACACGTTCTAAAGGAAAAGGTGTTATAGGGTTAATAAAATAACAATTTTGTTTCAGTGCGTCGTTTTCGGCACTTTTATGATATGGTTTGCCTCCATTACAATAAACCTGGGGCCCACGTTCCTGTCGGGGGCCCTGGCGGCGAGCGCGGGGTCCTACAGCTCCTACGGTCCCTCACCCTCCTGTCCCCTAGTGCGGGGGCCCTTTCGCCATTACGTCCTTAACGCCCTGTGGATCGGCGTCAACGCGGTCTGCATCGGCCTCACTCTATTCCACTTAAAGAAACTCCACCGGGATCTTACGAAGGTTTGTTCCCCAATTGGCTACCATAGCGTACCACATTGACACTAAATGTGCTTTACCCGATAGCTTACAGCTTCGTAGACGATGGTAATGTCGTTTACGTCGAATTTTCTTTGCTGTAACATAATCACAGTATTTCATTTGAACAGACAACATCCGATACACTATTCTCGCCAGGTTCACGCCAGAAGACCCGGAATCAGAATGAAAAAAAAAAAATCACCGTTCGGCTAAAAATTATTTATTTTTACGTCATTGTATCGCGATCTTAGAAGGAGAAGAGTTTTAGTATCAACCTATAACGTATCAATTATATCAAATTCTAGAATCATAACTAATGGACTATATTGATACAATTTACGAATATGCATAAAGTTAGTCAAAGGTAGCTTCAAAATCGCCTAAGACTTTACCCAAGATTCCTGTGAGATCTGTTGCCTGCTGCGGTTCAAGACAAACTTTGTAGTAAATTGCAATGTTCGTAACATATACACAAACCTACTCCCAGGGGCTTCTTAGCGAGAATTTGGATGGCAACATTCATCGGTTCAATCACTATAAGATTTAAATTTTTATTGAACAAACATGGAAGAATTTTGAGAGAGTGCTTTTTCACACGGTCTACATTGCATAAATAATAATCACCTGATAAAGGTGTCTCCGCATTTGTAAAGAACTTAGTCAGTCACAAATACAATTATTAATATGGAAATTTGATACGAATCTTGCAGATGCAGAGGCATCTTAAGGCATCGTTTCTCAACCATTTTTATGTCGCGACCTACAAAAAAGCCAAAAAGTTAGTAAAAAGTATTGCGACCCAGTCACTATAAAATTATAATAATATGAACCTACATAGCGCACTATTCATATCAGCTATAAGTAGCTTGTATTAGCCTTCACTGGTTCGAACGTTTAAATTATTTTCTCGACGTTCGATACATAAGATTCGTTCAAAAACGAATCTTTTGTACCTATATGTAGTTCGTATATAGACTTTTCAATTGACTGCGACCCCCTTTAAAAACAAACTCGACTTCCCCAAATCGACCCACCGGTTGAGAAACGATGTTTTATGGTACAAGCGTGTGAAAAGGCGCTTGCGGTGTGATAAAATTTAAATCTTATTGCATGCAGGCTAACGTAGAAGCAGTACGAGTAGCTGGTCTAGTGACCACGCTAGTCAGCATGGCAGGTGACAACAGGCTGCCCAACAGCGTCGGACCCAGGGTAAGTTGCATGCCGAGCATGCTGGATGTCCTGTAACTAGTACCTGATAGGCTGATACACGTGCCTGCACGCGAGTGGCATGGACAGGTTTTCAAACCTCTAGCCCGCTCTGAAATTACACCCCTACCTACTTCTATCCGCGTTACTTTGCGCAAAATGTTATCCTCACAAATATTCTGCGAAAAGTAACGCGGAAATAAAAATTAAATTCAAATCAAATTACATTATTATTTTGTATACTTCATCTTTTAAGTATACACATATGATAGTAGTATCTGGATAACTGAGTTTAGGTCTGAGCTCTAGTAGATACAAAAGTAATCTACCATTTACATCATGTCAATTTAATCCTGTGCTAAGTTAGACTTGAGTTACAGGCATCAGTGAACGGATACACAAATAAAGATCAAAATAACGGACTTCATATTTGGCAAAACATGTAGCATGTTATATCTGGTAATACATATAGCTAGACCGAGTATGCAAACTTTCAAAACTTTGGATATATTATTATTGGATTGCCATGTTACTGTATTTTTAAATGTTTTCATAACTTTTTGAATACACCACTCAGCTCACACCGAAACGCAACGGGACGTGGCGCTGCATTTTTAGGATAGCGATTTAAAATTGAACTTTATTTACTACAGAAGAAGATACACGTTTCTTTGCTACAGCGGCGCCGCGCCATAGGGGAGACACTCTCTACAAATGACAGCTCGTCTCGAGCACCCCGCGGCGAATGTCAGCCATGTTGACGTAAGCCTAAGGTTGACACCGAAATAATTTTAAACGTCGCGTCAGACAAATATATACTAATATTATAAATGTGAAAGTGTGTCTATCTGTTTGTCTGTTACCTCTTCACGCTTTAACCGCTGAACCGATTTTTATGAAAGTTGGTATAGATATAATAGGTTGGGGAAAAAGTCTTTTCGCATTATAGTATGTATGAACTTGTCATAAAATATCTTGGGCTATACCAATTGTATCTGGCTGATTTTGGTATCATTAAAAAGTTTTAATTTTACAGAAGACAATTCCAAATTCAAATTAGGTAAATTTGAGATTTTCATTTGTTTTTCTTATTGTTAAAATGAGTGATTCTTATGAAGAATTTCGATACATTTTAAAATTTTATTACAAAAAAGGTAAAAATGCAACACAAGCCGCGAAAAAAATTTGTGATGTTTATGGACCTAATGCAGTATCTGTGAGAGTAGCGCAAATTTGGTTTAAGCGTTTTCAATCCGGAAATTTTGATATCAAAGATGCACGTCGCTCTGGTCGCCCTGTTACGGACAAAACTGTTGCCATTTTTGAAAAATTGGAGCAAGATCAGCATATTAGTAGTTACGATGTAGCTGAAGAACTGGGGATTGACCACAAAACGGTTTTGGCGCATTTGAAAAAAGCTGGGTACACAAAAAAGCTCGATATTTGGGTGCCTCATGAGCTCACTGAAAGAAACCTAATGAACCGTGTACTCATTTGTGATTCTTTATTACGACGTAATGAAACCGAACCATTTTTGAAGAAGCTGATAACTGGTGATGAAAAGTGGATCACGTACGACAAGAACGTGCGAAAAAGATCGTGGTCAAAGGCCGGTCAGGCTTCACAGACTGTGGCGAAACCCGGGTTAACTCGCAACAAGGTGATGCTGTGTGTGTGGTGGGATTGGAAGGGCATTATTCATTATGAGCTGTTACCGCCAGGCAGGACCATCAATTCTGAACTGTACTGCGAACAACTGATGAGATTAAAGCAAGAAGTTGAGAGAAAGCGGCCGGAATTAATCAACAGAAGGGGTGTGGTTTTTCACCATGATAACGCTAGACCTCACACATCTTTAGCCACTCAGAAAAAATTACGGGAGTTTGGCTGGGAGGTGTTAATGCATCCGCCGTATAGTCCTGACCTTGCACCTTCAGGTTTCCACCTGTTTCGGTCGCTGCAGAATTCCTTAGGCAGTGTCAGGTTGACATCACAAGAGGACTGCCAAAACCACTTGTCGCAGTTTTTTCATCAGAAGCCCCAAAAATTTTATAGCAATGGGATTATGTACCTACCAACAAGATGGCAAAAAGTTATCGAACAAAATGGCACCTATATACTTTAGTCACTTGTAAATAAACTTTATAAAAAAACCTTTTGAATTTTTATATAAAATGCGAAGAAACTTTTTCCCCAACCTAATACTTTGGGTCCCGGGAAAGGACACAGGATATTTTTTATCTCGAAAAAGTAGTGTTCCCGCGGTAGATAAGATATTTACGCGGGCGGAGCCGCGGGCAAAAGCTAGTCTATTATAAATTTTGTGAAATTATATTGTCTACTATGTCAAAGCACGAAACGACCAGTGGCCTGCCCCGTGAACGAAAACTCACGCCCCGCTCGCCTAGCCACGCACACACCGCCGCGATTCATGTAAATCAGTGGAATGAGGATTCTTTACGTTAGTATTATATTATATTCTTTGGCACTACGCAGCGCGGTCGAGTTCGAAATTATGAAACGTTTGTTATTATTGTGTAGTGAATAAAGTTCAATTTTGAATCGCTATCTTAAAAATGCAGTACCGCGTCCCGTCTCAGTGTGAACTCACAAACTTATTAGGTAAGTTAAATCAATGTGACAAACCTATGCACTCTAGCTCAAGGGTCAATAGAGAATATGCATAAATTTTATTTATTGGATTTTTGAAAAGTACATAATAAGCCAGGAAATATTGTCTTTGCAATGGCATAATATCTAAGATCAACCGTTTACGAAATACATTCATCACAAAAGTGAGATCGTTAATGGAGAGCATCAAAAATCGTCGGTTTTTTTACATCGTGTAACCAGTGATAACTATTATACATCTATGCGTGTAACTTTTTAATTTAGCAATCAATTACTGTAGGTACTTTTTGCATTTTAGGCCTATATTTATAAGAAAATGTAAGAATTTTGCTAATTTAAAACACATGCATCTTCTCTATACTGCTAAATAAACCTGCATTAATACAATCAAGTCCCGATACGCTAAAACTGTCAAACGGTATTCTCGTAAACGTTAAGCCAACGTGAAACGCGTTCTGATTAGTCGAAACTTCATACAATCAGTTCATGATAACATGTCTTCACTTACAATACAATCAAAGTAAATGAAAGTCTACTTTAAATACAAGAATTGAGGTTCTGGAATCACAGACTTTCAACCATAGTATTACGTATCATGAATTCAATTTATTTATTAACTTTTATACTACTTCACATAGTTTTTTGTACTTGGTTGTAACTTGCGGACCTAGAATAAGGTTTTTTCTTTTATTCGCTAAACAAAGCCCTTCTTCATTCTAATCAATGCTTAGACAGCCGTGTCTCGCTTGGTACCTGATTTTACTCTGAATTTTCATCATCAAAGTGGTTTTTACTCGGATTAGTAATTGAAGCACTAGAGTAGTGACAAAGTTAAAATATTAAACAAATGAAGGTGACGATTAAAAATCTTGATAAATTGCTATGTTAATAGCGTTTCAGCATGAACTTTTCAGAACTTTTGCTTTTGCTCCAACTTTAAACTATGTTCCCTATTGCTATTTCTATTTCCGTTAGGTTACGAGAGTTACAGCATTTTATTTTTGTAGGATATATCTGGGCTGCAGACGGGGACAGATCGCTTGAATTTTAAATGCCCGTTCGCTAAAACTAACTCTAAATTGTGAAGTGCTTGTTCCACCGGCTTTTTTAACCAGGCTAGGCAAACAAGTTAAGTTGAATCACAAAACTCTGCCTACGTTTCTTTTCTCTAACTAGGTACTTCATAGATGTAGTTTAACTTGTCTAACTTTATACATTCTAAATATAAAATAGTCAATTTGAATACATATTTTTCTCGATAGTGTAAGTACTTATTTTTGTTGTCTTTGTGGTGCAATTCTCAATATAATGACCTCAGATCAAATAAAAAACCAAGATAGCGCGTGGCGTTTGTTTGAAGTGAAGCCTAAAAAACTACGCTACTTCAATTTTACACACGCGCAATTTAATTTTATTATTCTTAAGTCTCTTATATGTTATTTACTTCAAAATTTTAATATCCTATTTTTAACTTTACTAAATAATAGTTATTTAATACATCTATTTTAAACGCTTTAAGCTATTTTTAATAAATCAGAACTAAAAACTTTTTTAAATTATTTTATTTCTCACTTTATACTAGAGTTAAGGGCTTGAGTCGGTACGCTATAAGAAGCCACTTTTGACATTACATTTAACATACAAACTTCTTTTCATGTTACAAAGTTTAAAGTATCAAAAGTGGGTAGTTAGTGAACCGACTGTCATTAAATCGTTAGTGCAGGGTAGTTGAATATTTCTAGACTGTAGACGGCGCGCTAGCGGACGGCCAGTGCCGCGCCAGTGCCAACCTGCCGCTCGGCGGGGGCAGACGTCTCCGCGGTTACCTCGCTCGAGTCGAGAGAGAGGGCGTGCGGCGCGTGCGCATGTTCCTCGTGATCACCGCCGCGTATGTGCTGTTCTGGGGGCCGCTGTTCATCATCACGCTGCTCCATCACCCGGCGTTCACGTCACATGTCGCGTATGAAGTAAGTTTTATAGAGCAGTATCCAAACTAAGATTTACAACGTCCATTAGTGCGCATTGGCTTTGGCAAAGCACAAATCAACTCGAGAAAAAATGTTTTCTTATCTATAGTAGTTTAACTGCAATTCAAGCAATACTGCTTAATGCTGTGATGACTATAATCCAAAATGAGTGAAATCCATATTGCAAAATTGCTATTTTGCTGACGCTGTATAAGATGGTATTAGTAATAGAGATTATCATGTCAATATAATTTCAAATCGCTAAGTCATTTTCATTTATAAAATAGTTTGCAGTTAGTGAATTGCGCCAAAATATTGGCAGTTTGATCTCCAGGTCGGATCGTAAATTTGATTTTTTTTTGTTTTAGAAAATTTTGACAAGTAATATTATAAAGTATAAAGTAAGTTATTTAATTTTTATGAATTTAAACTGACTATGAAAGTTATATACAATTAAATAAGTTAATAACTTTTAAGCTCTCACAAAACAACAATGTCTGAATCTATTTTATATTCTAAGAACTTGAGACATTCTTTAAATAGATACTAGGTAGGTAGGTAGCTGTAGGATGGTGACATTTACGTTCCGAACTTAGCAGCCAATTAGCAATTCTAATGCCTTTGAGTTGAAGCACTTACAATTATAGGACTTAATCCTTACAGACGTTCACTAAACCTAAAATAAAGGCCTGACTACATCAAAATATAGAATAATCTGGGTATAAAAACACTAAGATGCTTTAAAAACAATTGTACAAAGGAGAAAACAAATTAAAAATTATAGACAGCCTTTAGCTTTTAGACTTGAGACTAAATTACAAAAGTTTACGGCACGAGCTAAATAAATGCCGAGCGCTTTTGTATATTTAAGCGGACTTGCAACTGGAATTTCGCTTCAAATTTATATAATTGCCATTTAGAATCTAAATACGTTCACGTTTTTAACTTTTAGAATTCTAATTTAACTTAAAAGTGACTTTGCAATTAGCAAAACCGCAAATCATGAAATGATGATTTGTGGAAATCTTGGTTCACGGAATTATTGAACTTTAATTTAATTGGAAAAGTTTCAATTGTATATAATGTTATAGCGCCTCGATGTATACAACATTCTAGTATATTGCGGTGTTTACAAAACAAAGTTGTTAACAATTACAATTTGAAATAAACAAAAACAAGTAGAATGTTCTCGAAGCCTCCAAGTACGGAATGTAGAGAGGCTGTCGCCGACCGCCGTCAGTTCAGTTAACTACGAGTGTTCATCGAGTTAATTTCGAGCGATACCTAAAGCAATTGTGCGACTCCAGCTATGAATTACGTTTACGACTGCTTGCGATTTAGACATTTTGGTATGTTTGGAAGACCAGACTTTTGTTAGTGTGGAAATCCGTGGCGAATAAACTCCCTCGGAAGAAACTAGCGTTTTACTCCGAATATCGGACCGTAATAATAATAATAACTCCCCACACCGATCTCGGTGACGGTGGCCGGTTTCATTGAAACCAGGCCAGTTACGCAGGAGTAATTTTATAGTGCCCAAGTATGTGCGCAGTACACAAGAGCACTCTCTTTTCCTTTACTCTCACAATCCAGTAGGACGGATAACCGACACAGATCAGGCGCAGGCCCGACTTTTTACATGCCCATCCGACGCATGGATCATCTTTCTTCTCAGACAATCAGTTGATCAGCCTGCAATGTCCTAACTAAACTTGAAAACAACATTTTTTGTTGTTCCAATGCGGGAATCGAACCCACGACCTCCTAGTCGAGAGTCAATGCTCTAACCACTAGACCATGGAGGTTGTTATCGGACCGTAATCCCGTAACATTTGGTGTGAGAAGTGTCAGAAGAGGGATGAGGAGGAAAGAGTTATGATCAGGGCGCCACGAGCGATGGGGGCCACTGCGACAGCAGCTACTCGGGATGCTGAAGAGACTGCAGCCGACCGAGATGCTGCTCCAGTATCCGTTGCCGTTCGGGTTCTGAGATGGTTGCAGCTCAAGCACCTTTTGACTTCAGTAGCCTAATGCCGATGTTGCAGTGCATACGTCAAGAGAAAAAAGAGCAAAAAGATCTGCAAAGCAATGTAAATTTAGAAATGCTTTCTTTACGCCAAGAAGAAAAGGAGGACCAACAGATGGTTATATTGGCTATCGATAAAGTGAATATAATGTGGTATCCCAGATCCAGAAAAACGTCAATTTGACGGAAAACCGAGTGACGACACTGGAATCTGGTATAAATACGGATATGCTGCGCCTGGAGACTGTGGGAGTAAAGGCAATGTAAGGCACACCTGTTACAGCGATACTCGGTCACAAAGTAAAAGTTCTATCTTACGACGGCACGACGTCTTGGGTTGCTTATAAGCAGCAGTAGACTGTAGCTCCCGCTAACGGGTGGACAGATGAGCAATGTTGACTCTAACTGTGGCGCTCAAAGGCTCTGCTGTATCAGTTCTTGAGGCGCTACCTACATCAGGCTGTGAATTCAAAGATTTAATGGTGGTACAAGAATCGAGATACGGTGAACCTAGAACATGTTTTCCGAGCTAAGCTTCGTGACAGAAATCAGCGCTCTGGGGAAGCTGCAACAATAGGCATTAGAAATAGACAAGCTAGCCCGAAAAACATTCCCTTCCGAAGAACTCAGAACGGTGGAAAAGAATATCCTGCAATGTTTCGTGGACGGCATATCAAAGTGAGGGCTGCAGTAAAATTTCAACACCACGCCTCACTCTAAGATGCCCTTGCACATGCTCTTGAAGTATAAGCAGTAAGAGAGGATGTGCGAGTACATAAATAGAGAAATAAGTGAGGACGTCAAAGTACTTAAGACTTCTCCAAGGAAGTACATTAGGACTAGGCCCATGTGCTACAAGTGTGGTGAAAGAGGACATTTGCAGTTTTCTTGTCCAAAAAATAATGATGAACAGTTGGAAGAAATATTAAAAGATAGGGGGACGTCGTCACCTGAGAAGAAGCAAGGAAACGAGTAACAACCAGGACTAAGAGGCGGGTACTGGCTGAGTTAGAGAAAGCCCCAGCTATTGTCATATCACAGGCGCACAATGGCAACGGTCTGGTGATATGCGGATCGGTGAACAGGATAACTTGGAGGATGACATTGGACACAGGCGCCTCAAGGACAATAGTTAGGCCAAGCCTAGTGAAAGCGACAAGGGGAGACAGGAACGTCAACTGTCACCTTCTTTCAGCGTCTGGCCAGTCAATACCTGTCCTTGGGGAAATGACAGTTACGATGTATGTGGGAGAGAGGCCCTCACGATGTCATCGAAGCTGAAATTATAGATGACTGCATCTTAGGTTTGTATTTTATAAAGAGAAACAACTGCGGAATTGACGTCACTAATAGTGTTTACAAAATATGTGGTAATGAAGAGATCTTTATCCTTGGAGCTAGCACAGGCAGAGTGACTTGTCTTAACAAGGTTATCATTCCTGAACGAATACAAGCTCAGGTTATGGTAAAACTACCCACAACAAAAATAACTATTTCAAATTTCAAATTCTTTATTAAACACACATTATAACATACAAAAGAATAAACAAGTAATATACATCACATCAAATGACAAAGAGATGTGTGTTAATTTGTGATACATCGCACAAACAAAAAAGTGAAAAACTCTAAATGGCAAGAACCCTAGTCCAGGGAAATAATACTGCTGTCGTAAGAATGGTAAACCTGGACTTCAATGAAGTCATCATAAATGAAGGAGAGATCCATGAAAATGATTTGTAATACTACCTGACACTAAGTGCTCTACCGTCTCCGGGTCAATTCACACAGCGACGATACACGATGCGGCACTGCATTTTTAAGAAAGATTAACATGTATCTTCTTGTGTAAGTGAATAAAGTTCAAATTTAAATAGCTATTTTAAAAATGCAGCGCCGGTAGCGTCACGTCTCGTCACGTTGTAAACTGACCTTTATTGATAAAAGGAACACGTTACTTATAATAATGCAATACCCACAGACATAATAGCTACAAGTTTTACGTTATGTTTTTCAAAACACTTTAATACAGGCATGACCAATCCGTGGGCATTTGCCATGCGGCCCCTGAGCTAATTTAAACCTCGAAACGGGATTGTTTACAAACACGATCTATCGAAAAATCCCGATTTTCGCGGACAAACGGTAACCGATCTTGTATCTATAACGATACGCCCGATATTCACCTGGCGACCAAGCGTTTATGCCAATATTTGGCAATGTTTGAGAAACATTGGCGTTTGGGGTTTTGCGGACGAATTGTGCATTTTTTTTATGTGCGGCCTGTTTTGCTAAAATAAAAAATGGCACGCAACCTTCAAAAGGTTGGTTATGCCTGCTTTAATACATTAACAACTATACAAAGGAGTGAACATTGATCATGACAAAAATTTAAACGTTTCTGGTTTAATGTGATACAACTTACTAGCTTGCATTGTCTCGTTTAATACTCTTATCTTATTTGTGCAGTTGTACTTTCAAATAACGCTGCACATTTCGTACGTGCACGCCGCCGTCAACCCGCTGCTGTTTATGGCGCTGCACCGCGCTCTACGCCGCGCAGCACTGCAGCTGTGCTGCGGTTGCTGCGTGCACTGGAGCCAGTTCGTGCTCGCGCTCACCGCAGCAGGTAATCTTAGCCTGGCCACAGACGTGCTGAATGCCTTCCTGAATTTAAGAATCTTAATCCATAGACAATATTCAGACACTATGTCATACACACGCTGAGCCTGGCCACAGACGTTCTTAATTTGACATTCTTATAGTCCGAACTGAAATTTAGGAATCTGAAAGATTAAGCGCGTGTGTGGGCTATGCGTGTTTTATATGGAAACTTTGCTTTCGACCTGAATTTGACGTTCTTAAAGAATGTTAAATTAAGAACGTCTGTGGCCAGGCTAACCTTAAATCTTACTAGGGTTGTCACGTTTTACAACTACGATGAACTAGATTTTGGATTTGAATAACCACAATAGAGACCACTGTTTTTTTGCTATATATTCGTATACGACATAATTTTTTTATTTCATTTAAGAATAGTACTTTTAAATATGAGTAAGTTCTCAGAAGAAACGGTAGATAGAAAATCAATATGTTCAATGCTTTATATATGTCACCGTAAAATTGTAAAAACCTACAATAATATAATTATAATCAAGTTCCGATACGCTAAAACTGCCAAACGGTATTCTCGTAAACATTAAACCAACGTGAAATGCGTTCTAATTGGTCCAAACTTCACAAAATCAGTTTAGGATAACACGTCGCTTCACTTACAATACAATCAAAGTAAAATGAAAGTTTACTTTAAATACGAGAATCTAGGTTCACAGTGTAAGTTTCATGGTTATTCACAGCACAATCGCCGCTTGCGCCGGCATCGTTCTCGCCCGCTGCCGCATCGCCGGAGCCGCCGCCCGCGCCACCGCCGCCGCTTGCACCGCCCGCCCCGCCCGTGCCGCTGGGCGGGCCGCCCGTGCCCATGGGCGGACACCCCGTGCCGCACACGATGATGGTAATTACCTCTTATATGTAAGTGTTGACACCGTACTACGTGGTTTATCACGCGCACTCCTCCCGCACGTCCCCTGGGCCCCCTAGCGAGTTTGTCGATGTTTATATCTAATTTAATTTAAAAAAGTTACGAATTACGTAGAAATTTAATACAAGATTTGTCGATTTCAAGAAAAAAATATTTCAATGAATGTGCATCATGTCTTACTAATATTTTTGCTTTATATCCATGTAAATAGAACCATCTTATATCCCCTAAGTGGAGAATTTGTCTAAAAACTTCATTGAACATTAAACCTGTAAGCGAAAGCAAAAAAAAGTCCGGAAGTTTTATCTTTCAAAATTTGAAACCCGGCGTTACTTGCATGATTGTGTAAATACTTAGCAAAGTAGCGTAAAGTACTTTTACATTTGACGGAGCGCAGTTTCAAGACTCGTAACGATTTCAATGAAAACACAAAAATGTTGGATTGGATTAATTACATTGTAATGTAACCTAATTTTATATGTATACTAGCTTTTGCCCGCAGCTTCGCTCGCGTTAGAGGGAAAGCTTGTTCGGGAAAATACCAATACCAAAATTGAATACTTAATGGTGTAGGCACTGCACAGCCGTATCAGTTGTATTTTATTTGAATGTTTCCTACGACTTCGTACCACTCAAGAAATCTACCGGGAACTCTACCATAAATAAAATTAAATAAGCTGCAAAAAGTATTATGTGTTAATTCTGGATAAACTACTACCATACCTGATTAAATCAAAATTCTTTACGTGTTTTCTTTACTTTACTTTATTACATGAAAAACTAAACATATTATTATGTACTGTATACAAACTTTCGCATTTAGGTATAATAATTTCTTTGTAGCCGATAATTAGTATTTTAAAGTTTTCGAAAATCTTTTGAATGGGAAGACGTTGTGGACTTTGAACTTAATAAAAATAATTTGGATTGTGATCGCCCATCCTAGTTGGGACCACGACAGAGTTTTAGAGAGAGATGAGTTAGCAGTACGACCACGAAGCCATCTAGCTTCTCACTTATTCCTCATATAATAATCTATACTAATATTATAAAGCTGAAGAGTTTGTTTGTTTGTTTGTTTGTTTGTTTGTTTGTTTGAACGCGCTAATCTCAGGAACTACTGGTACGAATTGAAAAATTCTTTTTGTGTTGGATAGTCCACTTATCGAGGAAGGCTTTAGGCTATATAGCATCATGCTAAACTCAATACGAGCGGAGTACCAATCAAGAATGTTACAAAATCGGGGGTCTTTTTTTCCTTTTGAGAGCTTTCGCTACGTACGCTGCGGAAACGGTTAAAGTTTCGCTAAAATGATGTATGGCAGAATTGTTCCCCTTTAAAAGTTCTAAAAAAAAGTCCGCGACAGTATATGTCTATCTTTTAAGGTTGGCTCACTATAACCTTTTTATACTTACCAAATTTGTTCTAAAAGTAAGCATTATTTGTGAAGGTGTTTTCATAAAGATTATATTAATCCTTATCCAAGTAAATACGTTATTCATTACAAGCATTTAATCTAGAAGAAATTTGCCGTTTACATCATTTGATTTCAATGAGTACTTTAGAAGATATCGCAGTAATAAAATAATCATGCGCGCTATAGTAAGGCGCGCGGAGCGGGCGGGCAGTCGTGAGGTGGAAGCGCTTCTTCTACGTAAATGAAGTCGCGGGTAAATTTTAGCGATATCCCAAAGTAACTATTCCACGCGGACGAAGTCGCGGGGAAAAGCTAGTCATACATATTAATGATTAGGATTAACCTAGGTAAAGTTTTAACCAATTCAAATATCTGGTTATTTTATAGCATTTTATACTACGTTATTTTTTTGATTGATAAAACTTTTTGTAGGTATGAACCGATTGAATTGAAATACTTACACAAAATTTTAAGCAGAGCTATCCTAATTCCTATCCGCGTGGAACCCGTAGGTAGTTAGGTACCCAAAAAAATTCCGCGATAAAATCGAGTCTTATGTGTTTATCCAAGGGCTAAACTACTACGGTAACAAATTTTATAAAAATCAGTTCCGTAGTTTCTGAGATTAGCGCGCACAAACGTATAGATCAAAAATCTTTTAATAAAATCATAAAAGTCATTGTTTTGGGTTAAAAACATAGATATATAATATTAATTAATCAAAGGTTAAAAACTAAAAACCTATGTATTAAACACTCATAAATCAAGCACAAATAAATAAAATATTACATATAACAACAAAAGAGAAAGAAATTTAATTAAGTATACCTACACTCCAGTGGCGAAGGCTGCTTCTCTTTCATAGGGAAGCCGGAGCCTGTATAATACGTAGGGATTTCTATGAAGGTTTGCAAAAGGTAAGTGACAAGGGAAGCCGATAGGAATGGAGTTATAGGAACCCTTCGCCACTGCTACACTCAAAATATTCTACTGAAATAGTATACAAATGTAATATAATACTTAAGTATTATGAATATATTTTAATGCAGCAATCGCAAATATTTAGGTGCCTAGTTTTTCAAAGATATTTTCATCAAATTTAACTTTAGCATTCTTGTCAGATTTATTTTTCAACATGATAGATAGATGACAATATATTATGTCAAATTAAAAATAAAGCTCTCCACTCACGGGCTATCGATTGCTTCGATCAAATTGGAAAGTAAATCGTATTTGAAAGTAAATTGCTAACGATAAACTATTACACAAAATGATTACTGTAAGACCTACCAGCTAGTTTTTGCGGTGGGAGTCAAAAGTTGGAACAAAATTTACGCGTATGTATACGAGTTTCATATAAAAAGTATAGTAAGGCGGTCCTAGGATCTCAGACTATATTCAATTTTTATCTAAACCGATTTACTTGCAACTACGAATCCAGTAAATGTTTAAATTATAAAGACTAAATCGATCGATCGCTTGTGAGTGGGAGCTTTAAATCAAAAGCACTAAGGAGTATTTATATCAACTTAAAAGCAAATCGCTCCCAAACAACTTTCTTTCCCTTTTTATTCCCGTTAGGGGACGAATTTCAATAAACTATGATACACGAATTCCATCAATTCTGTTACATAATGTTTGTGCAAAATATGAAGTAGATTGGACCAAGGAATCACGTTGTCCCATACAAACTGTTTTCCCCCTTTTCACCCCCTTAGGAGTCGAATTTCGAAAAATCCCTTCTTATCGGATCCCTACGCATTACAAAGAGCAAGCCCTGCAAGTTTCAGGTCTCTACGATCAGCGGTTAAGGCTGTGCGTTGATCCGTCAGTCATTCAGGACAAAGGATTTTATATGTATAGATAATAGCTATGATAGCTGTTTCCCTATTTATATAAGGTCTCTGAAAATCAATTACGGATACTTCGGGCACATGATCCACTGCTTATGTAAATACGTTTAGGCAAAAAAATAATTGTCTTACTCAAAGTAAAAAAATCACCTAATGTATGGGTGACTCTCCGCAAAACGCAAACTCGCCCATAGAAAGTGAAAAATTTTTTTTCAAGTATGACAATTATTTTTCTGCCTAAACGTCTATACATAAGCAGTAGATCAAATTCCCAAAATATCCGTTGTTGATTTTACCGAACCTTATATATTTATCGCTGCATTCATACAACTGGTGTAGAAGTGTCATTTCAAAGACAAAAATGTATTTCACTGTAAATATAGTTCATATTTATACAATTTTCATGAAATTATAGTTAGATCTTGCTTGTTGTCTGTTTATCCTAAAAGTAATTAGTTGAAGTAGTTAGATTTATCTTTGCACTTCAACACGATTTGATATTTCTAAGTGCTATTCGTGTTTTTCAGAGAATCAATTATGTAAATTGGGCATTAGCTACAAAACAACGTTGTTAGAATAATATTTCAGCATTTATAATGTTAATGGCTAAACAATTTTCGTCCTAATTTCAAAATTAGCCGTAAGAATGATATAACTTTATTGATTTCTTTTTCATATGGATTATCCCATAAGCATAGCAAGCATAGCAATATCAAGGCATAAGCATTCAGGCTTGAAAAGGCAAAAGTTATTACTCGGTGAATTGGTATTTGCAACGAACAATCGCGCGAAGATGATTGAGAGTTAGCAATTAGCAACTTTTTGTCTACTAAGTTTCGGGATATATCCACAAGAATATGGCCTCCATGTCTCTATATCCCAAAAGTATGTCTTAGTAATAATTAAATACATTCAAATCGTTACGGTATTTGCTAATTTGCATTAAATATTAAGAGCACATGCCGAAAGATCCGAAGGCTCGACGCACGGCGACCGCCCAGTGCAAGTCCGTTCCGTCAAGTATAAAAGGGTTATATCCAAAATGGCCGCTAGTAAATTGTCTGAAACTCTCGATAGAGCTGGGGGGTTGAGGATGATGCCGAGAGTATGTCGAGTGCTCGTGTGCAGGGAGACGAGGATATGATGGAGCCGTGGAGCGGCGCGCGGCGCGTGCGCTCGCCCAGTCCGCTGCTGCATGACTGAGCCGCCCACGCCGGCGCCTGTGGCTCGGGCCGCGCCCAACGCGCCGTCCGCCTGCCGCCCGCGTCCGCCCCCGCCCCAGCCTATACATACACGATCTATGACTCTATTACTAATATTAATTCGGACTACTACTAGAATTACTAAACATAGTGATAATATAATAAAACTACTGATGTGGTAGATATGTGAAACAATCTTATGTAAATGTAAACGGAAAGCTCAATTCTAAATCAATGTAATAATATGAATGTCTTATGTAGATATTGAACTCATCGAACCATCACCTACATAATATGTATCCTCATGATAACTCGATAGTTTAACTAAAGTAACAATTTTCAAGAAAAAAACACTGAAACTGTATTGAGAATTGTTTATGCCCAATAAATATCAAAGATAAGAAAACCAAGTTAACCCAAAATTTTTAGAATTATCTAACTTATGACTATTCGAAATTTTATATACAATTTATGCGTCTCATAAATATAATAATAGTATAAATATAAGTCTTTTGAGGTTCTGTCTAAGGCTTAAAATCTACGCACGGCTCCTCTAGGGATTTCCAATTCGATTTCACTGTAGCAGTATCTTGAAACAATTTCAAATTAGGTTAAAGAGATCGTTTTTAATGTACCTGTAACTAAATCTAGGTGAAATGTGGCTAAATGAAGTTGGGATTAGAAGTACATATTTAAAAATAAAACAGGACATTTTAAAATGTTGCAAAACCTTTTAACATATAATATAATGTAGAATATTTGTCAGTTCTTCTTAGGGTACCATCCCAATATCGGCAAAGTTCATGCTCGATCAGTTTCAAAACATTTTCCTTTACTAGGTCGCCTCAAAGCGCTGTTAAGCGATTTTTAATCTTATGCCTGGTCGAGCGGCAAGTTGTTCGATAGTACATGCACATAAAGTGTAACCTCGGCTTTACACTCGTACCGCGAGCTCCTCAAGTAGACGGTATATCCGTCATGGCTGACGGTTTTCTCGCATTGTAAAGACACAACTTTGTCGTGAAAGACGACAGTGTAAAGAAATACTGATGTCTGTCAATTTGATGTAAATTATCTAAATCCTTTGCATGTATTAGACAACAAAGCAAACTTTAAAAATAATTTAACTTAGGCGTGAGTCTAAAATGCCCGATATGTCTGATAATCGTATAGTATAAAGGTTAGAAACTTCACAAGATCTTGTCTGTTTGAGAATAGATGTACAAATGTTACAGCTTAGCCTAACTTTGAAAATAGATACACATTATATTTTTATATTATTTGTTCCGTATTATGTCTAATAATTAAGAAAAATATTACAGAAATTGTCATTAAACTTGAAATGATTAACTAAAGTAATTGTAAAAACTGTCTGAAGGAAAGAGAAATTCTCCTAAGTTTTAAGGATCTTCCTCATCCTACGTAAGGAAAATATCTATTTTCAAATTATTATAAAACAGAGTAACTTCTGTGTAGATGAAATTGTGTGTAAATAGACATGTAAATTCAATTAAGTACCTAGTATTAGCTTATAGGATTTCAGTTTAAAAATTGTACCTATTATTCTTAAAGTTATTCTTTATCCGAAGACTGAATTGCTTATTTTTTTAACCAGATTCCCTGTAAATGTATATTGAATTCACGTTATCGTGCCAAATAAAATAAGCTAATTACCTGCAAGTTCTATGTTAGAATTTACGAACAAGTACTTACCTTTTACGAACAAGTACAAACAACTTGCCTAAGTATAATTTTGTTTTCTTCCATAAAAGTATTAGATGATATTGATATGTTATTTTTATATTTATAGGAAATATAGTAAAAAATTTCGGATGTTATGTTTGTAAAATTTCATTTTTTATGATAAGTAATTTCCCAAAAATATTAAACGTATTAAGATGATGGACAATTTTCCAACTTTTCCGACCTTGGAGGCGTATAAGCGAACTGCCAAAAAAAATTAATCTTTGTTTTATAACTTTCGAGTTTTGGGAAGACCAGATAATGAATCACTGACCAGAAGGACTTTTATGAAGTGAATAAATAATAATGTCTAAATTATCTCGAAATTACCTTTTCACCTCAAACTGTTTCTACATTCCTTTATGTTTGTTTACGTGTTTGATTAATATGAATTGTGTTTCACTTAAGAATATAGGTGTATTTATAATACATAAGATAGTTTTTATTATTTCAAAAGTTAAAAAAATAATTGTGCTTTAAACATGTGCCAATGTTGGTTAATAATTTCAGTAAGGTTAGGTTGGACAAGAAAGGTATACTTTGTTTCTTTCCGCTCACGAGAAACATGATTTTTGTATAGATCTGTCGATCTTTACTCATAGAACATCTTGCTCCTACTAACAATATTTGCTTGATATTAATTGATTGATTTTTTATGACAATCTAATCGCTTTCGTATTCCCTGTGGCATCAGAGCCTCTAGTCAAGATGCATTTGATAATTTCCACGGTGAACTTCGAAAACAACATGTATGGGATTTGACGTAATGCATCGCAAGCGATATGTCATATAACGATGACTTATATCAAATCCCATACCCCATCCCATATTTCGAAGTTCACCGTCGAAATTATCGAATGCATCTTGACTAGACCCCCAGTACCTAAGCGGATGTTTTCTGATGCTACAGAGTAGAAAATATGATATATACGTACAGAGGAACAGCTTTCATGGAACGATTCAAAGCTATACTTTGAGAAAATTTCGATGTCCTCTTCAACGGGCTATAATTCTTACACACAATCGTGGACACACATGGTTGTAGTAGTGCAGTCAAATCAAAAGCTAACTACGTAGCGGTTAATCTGTTCGTCTTACTTCAATCTGTGCTGATGCTGGCAGAAAACAAATAAAAAGTCGATAAAAGTAGTTTGCAATAATCGTTCTTAGCTAGATAGATTGACTTCGTGAGTATTGACTAAGAAACTTCAGTTAACCAACTTGGAATCTTTTGCTGTATCTCATTATTCCCGTTTTTATATACTTAGTATAAAGGTATAATTAAAATATAATATTAATAAAATAATCCGTCAGGATCATATAAAATTGACCTCAGAGGCAGAGTCCTAACCCTATGTAATAAAAAAATAAATCATAATAATAAAAATTTGTAGTATGTATAACTATATATAGTATAAAGATAACGTATTGTTAACGTAATCCAAAATGTAACGGACAGTGACTCAAGCTCTCTGTTTTGTAACATTAATCTATGATGCAGGTAAAAATAATGAATTTATTAGAAAAGTTTACATTAATGACATGACATTTAGTAATATATAATATTCTTTGAAGACATTCATTAGACATGTTAATTAATATAACTTTATTATATATCGCAATTGAATAACAGTAAAATATATTTAACAGATTTTATTTATACCTGTAAAATGGCCTTTAATTTAAACAGCGACTGTTAAATTCTCACAATCTTTGAAACATTTCATAAAAACATTTCATGAAAAATTTATTTCGTAAAGAGATTAATTAATATTATAAAAATAAAAATATAAAAAGGCCGTTTTTCAATTTGTTGAAATCATACTTAATTTGATCTCATTTTAACATTTAACAATTTATAAAATGATGTAGTATAATATAGTAATAAGTAGGTAAAAAGAAATTGTAAATATAGACATTTGTAAAAACAAAAATATAAAATAATGTTATAAAACTGTGTGTTCGTATTATAAAGAAAAAATAAACAAATAAATTATAAAATATACAAATAAAAAATACACGATAAAGTATCTTGTTTTATTTGGTTATGAAGTTCCTAGTGGTATAACCTTGTCTCCTCTTTCTTATAGCCGGTTATCTATGCTATTTACCTATATAATAATAACTCCCCACACCGATGTCGGTGACGGTGGCCGGTTTCATTGAAACCAGGCCAGTTACGCAGGAGTAATTTTATAGTGGTCAGTACACAAGAGCACTCTCTCTTTCTTTACTCTCATAATCCAGTGGGACGGATAACCGACACAACTGACGAGAGATCAGGCGCAGTTCCGATTTTTTTACATGCCCATCCGAACGCATGGATCATCTTTCTTGTCAGTCAATGTTGTTCCAATGTGGGAATCGAACGCATAACCTCCGAGTCGAGAGCCAATGCTCTAACCACTAGATCACGGAGGCTGTAACTGTAACTGTATTTACCTATAGTTACTAGAGGTAGCCCCCTAGTCTAAATAGGGGAAATGCAAGATGCATTCGATAATTCCGACGGCGAAGTTCGGAATCAAAACGTCGCTTGCGATGCCTTATGTCAAGTCCCATACATTTTGTTATCGAACTTCGCCGTCGAAATTATCGAATGCATCTTGACTAAAGGCTCAGGAAAGATTTGCGCTTTCTGCGGATGATGAAATTTCCTTTCGATACGAATGACACCTTCATTCGTGTCCACCGAGACAGGCAATGCGGATTTAATGTTTTAAATATTAATTAACTAGCTGTTTCTCGCGGCTCCGCCTGCGTAAATATACCATCGGGCTTCCCGCGGGAATACTGTACTTTTCCGGGATAAAAAGTAGCTTATATTTTAATCCAGAGCCTAAACTACTACCACACCAAATTTCATCAAAATCCGTTCAGTAGGTACTTTTTGCGTGAAAGAGTAACAAACATCCATCCATCCTCACAAACTTTCACATTTATAATACACTAGCGATTACCCGCAACTACGTTTTACAAGTTACGCCTCTATAACCCCTGAGTTCATACATAGGTACATACAAATAATCACGCCTCTTTCCCGTAGAGGTAGGCAGAGACCACTTTTTTCCACTTACTAACGATCCTTACATCTGGGGGCACGGCAGTGCCCCCGCCAAGTCGAGTGCGAAGCAAACATTGCCGTACCATCCTTTACTGGAACCATTTCGCCGCATTTTCAGGCCCCTATTTGAGAATCTCTGGATAAGACCAGAACGCAGAAATTTTTGTCATCCAATAAGCTATAATCACATACTTAAAATCCAAAATTTAAAGTCTGTAGGTCATTTAGTTCCGAAGTTAAGCGAAAGCAAGGTTTCGCATTTTCGACACTCACTCACTCACTCACTCACTCACTCACTCATGATCATCAAAATAGAACTAGTACTTCCCATAAACTTAGAGAGCTGAAATTTGGTACAGAGTTGGGGTTTAATGGCCACATAAAGGGAAAACTATAAAAACTAGGATAATCGATCTGGGGGCACGGCAGTGCCCCTGCCAAGTCGAGCGCGAAGCAAACACTGCCGTACCATTCTTTACTGGAACCATTTCGCCGCATTTTCAGGCCCCTATTTGAGAACCTCTAGATAAGACCAGAACGTCGATCTGGGGGCACGGCAGTGCCCCTGCCAAGTCGAGCGCGAAGCAAACACTGCCGTACCATTCTTTACTGGAACCATTTCGCCGCATTTTCAGGCCCCTATTTGAGAACCTCTAGATAAGACCAGAACGTCGATCTGGGGGCACGGCAGTGCCCCCGCCAAGTCGAGCGCGAAGCAAACACTGCCGTACCATTCTTTACTGGAACCATTTCGCCGCATTTTCAGGCCCCTATTTGAGAACCTCTAGATAAGACCAGAACGTCGATCTGGGGGCACGGCAGTGCCCCTGCCAAGTCGAGCGCGAAGCAAACACTGCCGTACCATTCTTTACTGGAACCATTTCGCCGCATTTTCAGGCCCCTATTTGAGAACCTCTCGATAAGACCAGAACGTCGATCTGGGGGCACGGCAGTGCCCCCGCCAAGTCGAGCGCGAAGCAAACACTGCCGTACCATTCTTTACTAGAACCTTTTTGCCGCATTTTCAGGCCCCTTTATTCTACTCGAACATTAAACAAATTAAATAAACAAATTATACTAAAATCTAGGAAAATAAATCTATATATATATATATCTATATATATATATATATATATATATATATATATATATATATATATATATATATATATTATATATATATATATATATATATATATATATATATATATATATATATATATATATATAATATACGTTTCTACAAAAAGAAGTGAAGCCGTTGAAGGGCACACAAGGGTACAAAACGGGCTCCATGACACCATTGCTCCAATACGTGTGTTGTACAATAAACAACAGCCTAAAATGAGACACTAGCGTCCAATTACCAATACCAGTATGGGCTATTATCTCGCTTAACAAACATAGGTAGTTACAAATGTAAACAAAATTGACTTGTACCCACTAAAGTATAAAGAATGTTCAACGGCCAAGTCACTCAACATTAACTATAATAATAAAGAAACCGCAGTAAGGAACCTTAGACTTGGCACGATTTTGTCTAGATTTTATTACTTTTTAGAGATAAACAAGCAGCTCCATCGAGACTTGGCTAGTTTTTTACAGAATGTTTTTGGTGGGATATAATTGTTTCGCTTCGTTCACTTTTATTCTTACTATCCATTCCTCCTCTTACGTTCACCGTAGCGAAGCGGCTCTCCATGGGCCACTTTTCGCCTCCGCGAGAATGAGATGTGATGGGTGGCGAACCACATCGCCGCCATTTTGGATAATTAAATTATTTTTATCTCCATTGCGTTCCCACGAATTGGCGGAGAGGGTAGGAATAGGGAAAGGGAAGTATAGGTGGTGTGGAAACCCCCCGATGGTTGCACGCCTTGTCGTGGCGGTGAGGTTTAGTAACCGTGGACTGGTCACCCACGGTGAAGCTAAGAGGCAACCGGGGCCGGCCTGTTTGCCGCCGGCTGGCCCGAGGAGGGTGCTCCCACCGGGCTGAACATGTCCGCTGAGGACGCGCGTGGAGGTGGGACCGCAGAAGAAGAGGAGTGCCGGTATTACGGTGCGCCGTTCTCCCTATCTTCTGCGGTCGTGGAGGGATCGCAGGGGGAGAGGCGTGATGGTATTACGGTACGCCACTCTCCCTACCCCTGCGAGCTGGCGGGGCCGTTCCGTCGAAACGGCGTTGGTGGGGCCGCAGAGGAAGAGGCACGTCGGTATTGCGGTGCGCCGCTTGCCCTATCCCCTGCGACCGAGGTGTGATCGGTGGCAGAACCACAGGCCTGGTCTGCCACCGGGTACCGGTTGATGAGGCTGGTATCCGTGGCCTCCTAGTAGCAGACTCGGGGGGAGTCTGCTACAGTTCTGGTGGAGGCCGAGGAGGGAGGCGCACCCTACCATCTGGTGCGCCTGGGGCCTTCGGGCCTTAGATGGAGCCGCTTGTGGGCGGCTGCCGTCGGCGGGGTCGCGGATGTGTTTATCGTTCCCGTGGCCCCGCCACAGGGCGGCGAGGAGTGGTGTGGAAAGGATGATTGGTAAGTTAGAGTGGGAAATAGGAATGTAGGATACTACCGCCCAGGGTAAGGGATAGGACAGTAATAGCTAGGGAAGCCGGGGTCGCATATCCGTATACTATTCTACAACTACCGGATAGGTAAGTTGGGATGAGTATCCCATGACAGAACTCACAAAGTTATAAAATCGTTTTCCCTCAAAGTTCATTTCATGGACTACTATCATGCATTTTTTTTTCAGGTTTTTCGATCTAGCTTTTTAGGTTTTAAGAAGAGGCGCAAAATTTTAATAATATCTCGCAAACTGATACCTAAATAAAAAAATTGATTCAGCAACCTCCTAATGTTTTTAAAAGACGGGCGTGATCCGATAAAAAATCATTCTCACTTCACGTGTAGGTATGTGAGGTAACTTTTTTGTGATTTTCTTTAAAAATACACATATCCATGCAGAGTTTCATCATTCTAGCGTTTACCGTTTTGACGGTAAGCCAAAAACTTGGCGAAATTTTAAGGATTCCGAGACGTAAGCTACGGAACCCTTAAAATGGGGCAAATGATACTAAATATTCTATAAAGGTGCGCAAACTCGCTACCAGTAATAAATAGCTGAACCTACGTCAACGTCAGCGGGATAATCGCTTATGAAACTCCAAGTTCGCGCCTCCCACTTTTATTGGAAACTCCTTAAATTATTTCGCCTCGATGGGGATTGAAATAACTTTATTTACTCTTTGTTTAATGGTTTTAAAAGTATAATTGGAAAGGAAATTTAAATTTTCGTACAACCCTACTCTACATTTGTACATTGTCTAGTATAAAATGTTAGTACCTATGGGTATTACTAAGTATTGCTCGAAGTATTTATAGCTTAAAATGTGCGGTTTCCACGGATAAGACCTTGCTAGATAACGATTTTTCTCCCCCGAAGCTCCCTGCATACTAAATTTTATGGTTCAGTCATTTTCGAGAAACCGATTAAGTATATATGTTACCGGCCAAACCCGATTTTAGGACAAGCTAGTTTTGCCTAGGCTAAACTGTTTCTTCCTATACGCGATAGGATTAACTAGTATATCCTAGTCCAAACTTATTTGTCCTAAGCCCGATAGGACAAACCAGTTTAGCCTAGGCCAAACTAGTTGATCCTGATATTAATACGCACACTCTAGGACAAATAACTATAGGAATATCGTTAAGGAGTGCAGGTACGAAACATTCTGTTGGATCGGGCCAAGGTTTCGTGAGATGCAGCTGCATCACAAACTGTCCCACAAAAGTGCAAGAAGGCAATGATACTCTGCAATTCTAAGTGCCACCAAAGCACACCATGTAAAAATAAATAACAATTTTAATAATTGAGATATGATTATTGCTTCTATTTCAAAACATTATTTGTTATAACCAATAAATATCCATAGCTTTTAACGACGAATCATTATCATTTTAATAAAAATGATTATTTTTCGAATTACTTACGGAGTATTTTATTCAGTTTATGTAATATTTATTTAGACTTTCTAGATATACCATAATGTTTAGACTAGGCCGTACTAGTTTATCCTGGAGTGTACGTATTAATATCAGGATCAACTAGTTTGGCCTAGGCTAAACTGATTTATCCTATCGGACTTAGGACAAATTAGTTTGGACTAGGATATACTAGTTAATCCTATCGCGTATAGGAAGAACCAGTTTAGCCTAGGCAAAACTAGTTTGTCCTGAAATCGGGTTTGGCCGGTAACATCTATACAAGATTGACTCGTTTAAAGTATAAGAAATAAAAAACGAATTATTTCCTCTGTTAGTCCTTTGATGACATAAAATAGTGTTTGTAAAAAAGGGCAATGATTATTATTCGCCTTGTACCCGCGGTTCCGCCTCGGCTCGCCGCGGCTCGAGAACACTGTACTTTTTAGGGGCAAAAAGTAGCCTATGTTTTAATCCAGACCTCAAGATACTACCGTACTAAATCGGTTCAGTAGTTCTTGCGTGAAAGAGTAACAAACATCCATCTACGCATCCATCCATACATCCGTCCATCCTCACAAACTTTCAAATTTATAATATTAGTAGGATTGGTCGGACAACAGCGGCCTTCGGTCTATGTACACAATTGATACACTACTATAATAGTAACAAAAACGTGGAGAGGAAAAGGAAATTGTGACCCCTGACCCTTGAAGGAATTGATATAAGCGATATATCAGTCGAATAGGTTACAGGATGTCCTTTTGTATCTCGACAGGATTGATAACTCAATTTGTTGAGACACATTGTATTGTTTGTACTTTGTATTGTTTGTGTTCAAGTGACCAATTCATTGTAGGGAATACTGAAGGATAGGTCAACAAACTTAAAATATATATAACGTGTCATGTACTACGCCCATAGATGTATAATATTAAAATAACTACGCCTATATAAATTGACATTTAAAATAAGCTATATTTATAATTTATCCCAGAGTTTAATGCCAAGGAAATAAATTATGTGAACCGTAATTTTTATTTTGTTTGTATTCAAACACATGTACTTAATAAAAAGGATATAGTTATTTTAGCCTTTGGGACCAACGATAAAAATCCATATAATTTTTTATCCAACTTATGCAATATCTTATATATGTTTAAAAACCAAATTGTTTTTGTTAATTATGTACAATACAATCCTCACCTTAATGAAATGTTGTTAAATAATAATATATTTAAATTTAATTGTAAAAAATTATAATAATTGTAATTGTATTAAGTATACTAATTGTAACATGTATTTAAACAATCGTAAAAGGTTCACAAGAATGTTATGCTTTAAATTATATGTCGAAATAGACCTGCTCGCTTGTAGTAAAAAGCACTTAATGTTTAAAATTAACAATAATTGTACTGAATGTCGTTGCTTAGAAATTAAGGATAACCTAGAACAACCATATCTTATTTCAAATGGCGTCGATTGTATACACAAAACTAAATATCTTGCACCACCAAAAACAAAAGTAGCTAAAAAGAAACTTACACACAGTACGGTCCAGTCGATAAATAATGGTGATAGTTATAAAAAAAATCTTAAACAAAAGACAATACCTTCATATTTTAATAAAATAACGAACGAACCAAGACGGGATACTAATATCTTTTTTCTCTAACAAAAAAATGACATTATTTCATCAAAACATTGCAAGTATTTTAGGCAAACAAGATTTGTTCCAAGCTACATTAAGTGAACTAAATAGAGAATTAGATGACATAGAAATAATTTGCTTAACAGAAACATTTATAAAAAAAGGCTCTATTAGTAACTTAAAAATAAGAGGATATACTGTTGCGTCTGCGTTTTGTAGAAATGAACGGAGGGGAGGTACCTGTATACTGTTAAAAAATGACATAGAATTTAAAATACTTGACATTAATGAATCCCCTATAATTTTGAATGTTGTGCTGTAGAAATATTGCAACTAAACTTAATAGTAATTTGTGTATATAAAACTCCAAAGTCTAATACAACGACATTTTTAAATAATTTAGATTCTCTTCTTAATCGTATATTACACAGAAACAAAACAAATATTATAATATGCGGGGACTTTAATATTGATATTTTAAGAAGCAAAAAGGAAACCAAGGAACTTATTCGTATATTATCTAATTATAATCTTATAAGCCATATAAATAAACCAACGCGTAAAAAATCTTGTCTTGATTTGATTGCCAGTAACTTAGCAACAATTGAGACAGCAAAAGTTCATTATCTTTGTTTATCAGATCATGAGACAGGACAGAGCCTAACATTTAAGTTGGATTTTATAAATAAATCTTTAATAGCACCTAAAGTATGGTTTGAAAAAAAAGAGACATGAGCATGGAGAATATAAATAAATTTCAAGCCTGCATGTCTGCTTTGTCTTTTACTGAAATTTTAGAGGAAATAAATGCAGAATGCGCCTTTAATAAGTTTCATGAGCTTATAAAATTATTTTATAAATTATGTTTCCCTATTATAAACGTTAAAAAAGTTAATAAACCTATAAAAAATACTTGGCTTACTAAAGGCATAAAAAGATGCTGTATTAATAAACGGCGCCTATACTTAAGGTACAGACTTGATTCTTCTAATCGAACCACGAAAAAACACCATTATAAATGTTATTCCCAAATTCTTAAAAAATGTATCCTGGCCTCGCAAAAACATATTAACACACGACTAATACAAAAATCAAAGAATGCATGTAAAACAACATGGGACTTAATAAAATATAACTCCCAGAATAAGGAAAATATGAATAAAGGAATTCGAGAGATAAACATTAATAATACTAAAATTACGGACCTCTCTACAATTTGTAATGAATTTAATATATTTTTTAATGACATACCTAAATTATATAGAATTGACAAAATAAATAACTTGAATCCATTTAATTATATGACCAATTTCTCTAAATCCATCTACTTGACACCGGTGACCGAAAATGACATACTTAAAAAAATTAAGGAATTAAAAAATACGCACGCTACAGGGTATGATGATATATGTACAAAAGTTATTAAAAATGTGCCAAAGAAATCTCCGTACCATTGGCACACGTTATAAATTTATCGATGAGCCAAGGGCATTTTCCTTCCGCGCTAAAAATTACCATAGTAAAACCTTTATACAAAAAGGGTCCTACTGATCAATTAGGCAATTATAGACCTATCTCTATCATACCAATAATATCAAAGATTTTTGAGAAAATTATGGTAGATAAGATTCAGGCATTTGTTTGGTTTCATGGTCTCCTTAGTACCCAACAATTTGGCTTCAGAAAAAATAGTTCTACAGCCCTAGCCTGTTTTAATCTCATTCAACATATATCTCAAAGCCTCGACAAAGGGATTTCTACCTTGGCTATATTCCTGGATATGAGCAAAGCATTCGATTGTGTAAATCACAAACTATTACTTCATAAACTTGAAAGATACGGAATAAGAGGAATAGCATTAAACTTGATAGAAAGCTACCTTAAAAATCGTCAACAAAGGGTCAAAATAACTACAATAGAAAATAAGTACAAAACAACTTATACTTCTAATTTTCTCAGCAAAACTTGCGGTGTTCCACAAGGAAGCGTATTAGGGCCTTTATTATTCCTTCTTTATATAAATGATCTTATAGATGTTACAGATCAGGAGTGTATTTTATTTGCAGATGATACAACGCTAGTAGTTAAATGTAAAGACAAAAAAAATTGGAATCTGTCGCCCAAACGGAATTTAATAACATATTTAAATGGTTAAATAAAAATTATTTAAATATTAATATTGATAAGACAAAATATATCAAATTTCAAACTCTTAATAAAAAAGAAGAAAAAATTGACATTACATGTAATTTTAATAATAACAATGACACTAAAATAGAAGAAGTTACTATGACCAAATTTCTAGGTATAACTGTTGACAAAAATCTAAATTGGAAAGCCCACGTTGACATAATAGTGACAAAATTAGACAGATTCGTTTATGCTTTAAATAGATTAAGGCAAATTGCATCAAGACATGCCGCCCTTACCGCTTATCACGGATACATGTCATCCAATTTGCGATATGGTATCATACTGTGGGGTAATTCGTCCGAGGCTATTAGGGCATTTAAGGTACAAAAAAAATGCATAAGATCGGTATATGGTGCGGGGTATTTGGATAGTTGTAAGCCGCTGTTTAAAAATTTAAATGTGCTGCCATTACCTTGCTTGTATATTTTTGAAACGGCCATTTTTGTATATAAGCATCCACATTTGTTTCCGAAAAATAAAGATTTTGAATATAGAGGTAGAAACGGAGTCAAGTTATACATTCCTAAACAAAAACTTACAATGTTCTCTAAGAATGCATTTTGTATGGCTATTCGTATAAGTAATAAACTGCCTAATAATCTTAAAAGTTTAACATTTAATCAATTTAAAAATAATTTATTTAAATTACTACTAAACAGAATGTATTATACTGTAAATGAATTTATAAATGATAAAAATATAGTAATAACATGACAATAATTGATACTTTAATATTTTGTATTCTTTTTATATTGACATTTTTTTTGTTTATATTGACGGATCATGACATCTTTATAATTGAAATCTAATTGCAATTGTTTTTGTGCATGTAATTTTATAATTTGTAATAATATGTTTAATTCCTCACTAATTTGATGATAATATTATAAGTTTACCTTAAACAAAATATTTGCACGTCGAGATAAAACCGACAAAATATGAGTTCCATGTAATATTAAATACCATCTTTTTGTACCATATTTTTGCAAATAAAATATTCTTATTCTTATTCATGTTTGATTCAATTTGAAAGTACTTATAATTAAAATTTATATCGCACAAGATGTCACTAATTATTGAGTTGATTTTTTAAGTAAATGTTATGTTACTGTAAATACTTATGTTTAAATAAACTTGAAAGATAGAGCGAGAACACGATCTACGAACTTCGTAGCTTCAAGTGCTACGAAGAGCTTTTATTCACATTACATTAATAAATAAATGACACCAACTGCCGCCACAAGGACTATCTATAATTAAGACCAGCCCGTAAAACTATTCGACAAGATATAAGTTTAATGTAAACTATAAAAAACACGCTATAAATTTTATGTTCGCATAAAAAGCCTATTAAGAATAAGTAGAGGGAAGACAGGCCCTACTTAATTACGAGGCTAAGCCACTCGGAAAAAAGGCATGTGACTGACATCTGAGGAAAATGACTTGTGCTAATCGAATTTACTGCTTTAATGGCCCCGAGGTCGAGTAATATTCATTAGTTAATCGACTCCAAATCGATTCCAAACTTTCTATTATATTTACTGTCTTGCGATCGTGTCATTTTAACCCATTAACCGCCAAATTACAGGCAGCAATGTAAAATGAATAAAATGTACATTTTCTTATCTATTATAAGCCACATAAACACAATAATAATAAAAAATCTCAAAATCATTATTCCTCCCCCCTATAGGGGGGTGTACTCATTTGTGTACAATGGCGCCTTGTGGGTGCAAGCAATTTACTGTAATTTTTGTAAAAAAAAATATTTTATCATTATTTTACTATCAATATAGAATATTTTAAATAAATAAAACACTGTTCAATTGATTCCAAAGCTTTAAAAAGTAAACTAAGCATATTTTAAGTAAAATTTGTACTGAAATTAGTCGATCTCATCCATTAAATTTGAAGAAAAAATCGAAAAACGTGTTAATATTTTTATTATTTCCGTTGACGTGTGCCTCAACTCATGGCACATGAGAGCCAGGCTTTTGGATAAGCTTACTATTATGTATGTGTCAAAAACCTACCTTCTTTTGCGAAAATGCATTGATATGTATGGGTCACAATCAAAATTCGGTAGTTTTACTGCTAACACCTATCTAGTATTATTAAATAACATTTGTTACAGCTTATTTTAGCTTTTTTTTATTATAAATTACAGAATTATATAAAAAATAACAAAAATATTTTAAAAAATGCTGTACATATTCGGCCGTTGTACTCAATTGGGTACGACAGAGTATTACAAACAATATCGTTGCAGATATAAGTTTTAAAGCTATCAGTTTATGTTTTTTTTACAGATTCAGGTGTATTTTATAAATTTAAGTAGTAAAATTAACGTATATTGAAAATTAGGCACCGATAAATTCGAAACAGTAACCTTACATGTGCAAGCTCAAAATCTATCAACTTTGTTTATGGCTAGTGATAATAATTATAAATATATTCCTGTTTTATTGTTAAAGTTAAGTAAAATATTATCCTTTTATTAAGCAACTTTTAAATAATCACTCTAATTATGAACAATTTTACTTTACACTTAAATTTGTAGGTGTACCCAATTGCGTACGGCGGCGGTAAATGGGTTAATAATCTCGCCGATTGACGTCAAATTTAATAGAGGGATTTTGCTAAATTTCGTTTAAATAAATAACTGAATGATACAAATAGGTACTACCGAACAAGTTCCCGCTCGACCAGGCATAAGGTGATAATAGCTCAACAGCGCCGTTGAATAGTGGGCTCGCAAACATACTCACGTGGAAATACGTAGTTCAACCTATGCGTAAGCAGTCGTTGCGGTTACTTCCTTTGCGTTAAAATATTTTGAGACATGCTAATGCAAAGGTGAGTGTTTAGAGACTGGTCGAGCGGGATATTTGTCGGTGGTACCTACGATAACTTTCAAAATTATTTATTTAAGAGATATACAGAATAATCCCTGTATTAAAATTGGCATTAATATACATTTTCATCAGTAAAATAAATTTGAATGATACAAAATAGGCTACGATAACTTTTAAGTTATCATTTTATACCTTTTTTACCTTCCAAAGTTTATGTGCAGATTTTATGTATATCTTAATCATTAAAAGAAAATTAACAATATCTTAGAAGATATAGCAGTACACATAAGTTAAGTTAGAATATAGTATCACGATACAAGTCTCCGACGAAACTAATTAGGATACTCTCAAGTTACAAGTGGCACTTACACGGATAATAATATTAGCGAAAGTAGCATAGTATCTACATGTGACGTCGACGCAAACTTATACAAAGTTTGCAACTAAGAAAGAGTGAGTGAGCTCGTTACTCGGTGGCGTCATCAGAGCTATTCAAATTGGTGGCGTGATCAGCAGATAGTGTGGATTATACCTCATATGTTAATACATATGAGGTATTTAAGTGTATTGCCTTAAGCGGCTGAAATGTAAAAACTTCGAAATCCAATTAAGTTGAATAAATTAATGTAAGAAACCTTAATAAATGTTGTATGGAAAAAAATGTTGCTGTGTTGAAAAAAATGTTTTCTATTTTGTTTTTCGTAAATAGTTAATAAATTAAGAAATGTATTATTTGGGAAATTAAAAAAAAAACAAAGAACAGGGAAACATTAAAACATCATAATATTTGAAACTCTACCTCCACTATTTAATAACTTAAATTTGCTAAAAATGCATCCGCGCATTGTTTCGCGCGTACGCGTGAGTGGTTTCAGAAGTGAGTACGTCGATTAAAAAAAGTCATCTTTTTAGTTTTTTACCCATACAACATAAATCAGAAGGTTTTATACCAAAGTAATTGGATTCCGAGGTCAAACTCGGCACCATTAGTAAAATGTATGTGCAAATATACGAATAATAATACCTATTATTCGTACTTGTATATGTCACCGTAAAATTGTAAAAACCATTAGATTATAATATTAAGGCCGTCCCCCGAGCAAAAGACCTTGAGGAGGTCAGCCGCATTGCCGAGTTCGCACCGAAATATTAAATTTTTCACATAACATAGTTAAAATTAGACCAAGAAAAAAATTTAAACGGCGAATATCTAGCTTATGAAATTGCCTATCTATTGGTGTGTGTTCCAAATAAAATTAACTTGTAAATACTATGGAGACGCTGAAACTATAATTGAATGTTAATATTTTAATACTACTTTGGAAGCTCCTATCGTCTGTATAATAAACAAAAATAGGAAATGAATAACAGGGAAAAGAATGTTCAAATAATGAAGATTACTGCTGTATTTTTATTATAATTTATGTCTTTGTCTGATAGTGATTCTTTTTATTCTGCCAATGATAGTTTTGATTCTGTGGGTAAAACTTTAGGCGAAACTTTAGGCCAATATTTTAACTCTCAAAACAGCGGACTTTTAAACGTATGTCACATAAACGCCCAAAGCATACCAAGCCATTTCAGTGACATTTTCGAAACGTTTTCTGGAAATAACATTCACGCTATTCTGATTTCCGAGAGCTGGCTCAAACCTCATCTTCTGTCCACTTCTTTCCCGATACCTGGATACGTTTTGATACGTAATGACCGTATTGATAGACGTGGTGGTGGGGTAGCAATCTATCTTCGCTGTGATTTTACTTATAAAATAATAGCGTCCTCTCCTGCCAATCAATCTTCTACGGCCGAATATATTTTTCTGGAGGTTTTAGTTAGAGGAACTAAATTGGCCCTGGGAGTAGTATATTGCCCTCCCACTGCTGATTACTTTCTTGACATCGAGTTGGTCCTAGATTCATTGACTTCTGAATATGCGCACCACATTATCATGGGAGATTTTAATACAGACCTATGCAACCACTCCTCTCCTCGCCCGACTAAGCTTAATAACTTAATTAGATCAACTGGTCTTCACCTTCTATCCCTTCATCCTACTCATCATAATTGCGACACTGAGGACACTTGGCTCGATCTTATGCTTATCTCCAATCCTTCCCTCGTCCACACCCATGGTCAACTCCCTGCCCCAGGTTTTTCCCATCACGACCTTATCTTTCTCTCATATATGTTAAAACCTCCCAGACCGTCTCCCAGGTTTATTCACAGACGTTGCTTTGCTCGAGTAGACAGTAAAAAGTTATGTGCGGATGCAGGAAACATCGATTGGAATCCACTGTACAATGCCGTCTCCATTGATGAAAAAGTTAGAATATTCAATGAAAACGTCACGGAACTTTATAACTTACATGCGCCCATCAAAAAAATAAAATTAAAGCATCCGCCTGCACCTTGGTTGACGGACGATATCCGTGCTGCGATGAGGCGTAGGGATCGCATTTTTCGAAAATTTAAGAGGAACCGTAGTGAACTCAATTGGATGAACTTTAAAATAGCTAGAAATCGCTGCAACCAAATGATACGGAACGCTAAACGCCGCCATATTCTCGAAAATTTACCTTCCTCCCCCAATGTTTGGAAATTCTTAAAATCCTTTGGTATAGGCAAGACGCTACAAGCAGATTTACCGAGGACAATTGACCTAGAAGATATTAATTTACACTTCTCTATAACTCCTACGCTCGATGCCAAAACTAAACGGCAGACTATCTCATATGTAAATAATTTACCATGCCATAATAATATATCTCCTTTTCAATTCACACCGATCGATTCTGATGAGATTAATAGGACTATTATTTCTATAACAACTAAGGCTACAGGATGTGATGATATTAGTCGTCAAATGATCACTGCCATCAAAGATAAAATATTGCCCGTTATAACCCATATTATAAATTTTTCCCTTGAATCTTCCGAATTTCCTTATCAATGGCGTAAAGCTTACGTACGTCCGCTACCTAAAATTTCCAATCCCACTAATCCCTCCCATTTTCGTCCCATTTCCATCCTTCCTTACCTATCTAAGGTGCTCGAGGCCTGTGTATTTAAGCAACTGTCCAGGTTTGTACACCTAAATGATAATATTTTGTCTCCTCTACAATCGGGTTTCAGACCTGGACATAGCACCACCACTGCACTATTGAAGGTTATGAATGATGTGAGAGTAGGTATTGAGAACTCCAAAATAACTCTCCTTGTTCTGATAGATTTCTCGAATGCTTTCAATAATGTCAATCATGACATTTTGTTAGCAATTTTATCTAGACTTCCGCTTTCACTCGAGGCTTTAAATTGGATCTCGTCGTATCTTCGAGGGCGTCAACAGTCAGTACGCACAGACCAGTCCTCCTCTTCGTGGCGTAATCTAGACACTGGCGTCCCTCAAGGCGGTATTCTTTCTCCTTTGCTCTTCTCATTATTCATTAATTATGTTACTCTCGGACTTCGCAGTATGTATCATTTGTTTGCAGACGATTTTCAGCTCTATAGCCAAGCAAGAGTGGATAGTCTGTCAAGGGCTATCGATGAGATTAACATTGATCTGGAAACCATTAGTAATTGGTCTAAAAACTTCGGCTTGACAGTTAACCCAACAAGTGTCAGGCTATATTGTTGGGCAGTCCTCGTATTATGGCCAAGGTTAATGTGGGGTCTCTTTCGCCAGTGATCTTCAACGGCTCTATAATTAACTTCAGCTCCTGTGTGAAAGACCTCGGATTACACATAGACTCTGCTCTCAATTGGCAAACACAGACAGCCACCGTAAGTCAGAGAGTTATCGGGACATTGCGTACTCTGTATCGACATAAAAACTTTTTACCGACACATATTAAAACCTTGCTGGTACAGTCCCTCATATTCCCTATCATCGACTACGGTGATGTGTGCTATTTTGACCTCAATGCAGATAAGCTCGATAAGTATGACCGACTACTTAACAACTGTATTAGGTTCATATACAATCTCCGGAAATATGACCACGTATCCTCCTTTCCATGGGCGTAGCCAGGATTTAGTTTCGGGGGGGGTTCAAGAAAATAAAACGTACATTACTTTCGGGGGGGGGGGGGGGGGTTGTGTTTCAAGAAAGCAAAACTAAAAGTACATTAAATACTAGTCTTTAACCTATTAAAAGCCATGGGCTCATTAGCTAATGGGCCCTAATTTTCTTTCGTTTTTAACCCCCTTTCAGCTTTAAACCCTGAAAGACTGTGTAATACGAAAAAATACAAATATCAATAGCCTAAAGCTGAACGTCGGTACTGAATTTTATAATATGTTCTTTAAGTCAAACACGAGCGAGCGAAGCGAGCGAGCAAATTTTTTTCCCATTTTACAGTTTACAATCTGTGAAATTTAGAAAAATACCATACAGTCCACCAGTTAAAACAGAACATTTTCTCAATAATTTATTATATTTTTCATATGAAATGCGAGCGAGCGAAGCGAGCGAGCAAATTTTTTTCCTAGTTAATAGATTAAATCTGTTCACTTTAACTTTAAGCCCTAAAAGAGTGTAAAAATAGGGTGATTTTGTAATTTCAATTTAAGTAAAATTTACGTAATTTATAGATGACAAAATTAAGTTAGGTTTGTCATATAATACTTATTTCATACTTTTTTCGTCGTACATAATTACAAAATTTTGTGATCAGTGACGTGCCCAAATTATGCCAAAATATTGTGTATAGGTTCGAAGATTCGATGGCACGCGTGCCATAGGTTCACGATTCCTGTTTAGGCTTTTAGTTTGATTTTATTGTTTTTTTAGTACAACAGTCTTTCAGGGCTTAAAGTTTTTAAAAAAGATTTTACAGGCAAAGGAGTAAAAAACATTTGCTCGCATTCTCAGTTTGAACGCATTTAACATAAACACATATTTATAATACAAATTAGTATCAAAGTTCTGTTTTAGGCTGTTGATTTTTTTTAATTACCTTAAAAAAATCATCTTTCAGATAGGGTTACTGGGTCGGCAAAATATGTTAATTGTCCTCGGGCGCAAAATTTCTAAATACGCCTCTGTATATGGGTCAGATCTCTGTAGGTATATATATACCAGCCGGCCCATTTCGGGGGGGGTTTGAACCCCCTAAACCCCCCCCCTGGCTACGCCCATGCTCCTTTCGCTCCAAGCTGCACTGGTTGCCTGTGCGCCAACGTCGCTCAGTGCGAGCCCTGTGTATGCTCTACTCTTTCCTTAATTCACCAAATTCTCCCGCTTACTTAAAGTCCCACTTCCAATATCTTTGTAGTAGTCACGATAAATCTCTCCGCTCCTCAAATAATGCACTCCTCCTTTGCCCACCGCATAGTTCTAGCTTAGTCCATTCTTCCTTCCACATCCAGTCTATTCTACTTTGGAACGCTCTACCTACGAGAATCAGGATATCTACAACCAGAGATACGTTTAAGCGCAGAGTCCGACAGTTGTATCTAAAGTATTTGGCAGAATCATAAACATGTTAGGTTTTGTATAGTATATTATAATATATAAGTATGGTATATCTATAATGTATATAATATATAAAATATATATGTATAATAAAATATGTATGTAATTGTATAGTATGTAGGTATAATTGTATTGATATATTTATTATGTTTATTTATACTTAAGTTTATCTAGTTAGCTGTGAAATTACTGTATTTATTTTTATTAATAGTTTTACACGATCTTTCGGTTAATTTAACTTTTGTATTTTTCCAGATGGTAAGCACCTTGTATTTTGTCTCTGTCACCACCCTATGGTTGACTGGTAGAAAATGCCCTATGGCATTAAGTCCGCCATTGTACATTATGTGCAGAAAGTGTTAATAAATAATAAATAAATAAATAATTTTGTAGCTTTCAAATAATGAGTTATAAGTCTCACAAAAACGGTAAATTACAGCCTAGCGCAGCCTTAATAGAGATATCATAATATGTCGACAGATTGTCAAATAAAAATTTTTCCTTACAATTGTACGCACTATTTTTCGTTATACAGGAATACTTTTTCATCGGTACAATAAATTTTACCACGTCATTGGTATCGATAATAGAGTACATTTCTCAAATAAAAAAAAAAAATATTTTTTTATACATTTCAATTATTTTATCCTTTAACCAATCTAATACCGCATGTGCGCACTAACTACAAGGCGTCAACGGGTGCGGCATGAGGTAGGGGGCGGCGAGGTGGGGTAAGCGATCGGCCGGGCGGCGCACGAGTTGGCAACAAAGCATCGATAGATGCGTAACGTATCCACATTTTGTATTAGTTTAGCGGATAAGTTCGGGGATTGATAATTTTGTTTTTTTGTTCCAAAGGGGTAGTAACAAAAATCGCTAGTATTTTTTATTTTTGACAACTATTACGTATGTTGATTTATTGTACTGGTGAAAAAATAACCCTGTATTGTAATATTTACCGTGCCGATTGGCGCCACCGCGGTGTTCAAGCGAGCAAGGGACCTCAGTAGTCAAAGCTTGCCGCATAGACTTACAAAACTTCTAAGCAATACGCATTGCATAGACATATAAAACTTACTATCTTGCTGTGCAGTAAGAATAGATACCACCGTGCGGCCAACGTCCGTCGTCTTAAGATAATCACATCAAAAGAGAGAAATTCACAATCATTTACTCTCTTTCTAGAATCTAGATAACTTGGTAAATTTATTTCGCCTTAGTTAAACCTTTCTCCATTTCTTAGATGAGTAAATTACTGTCCAAGAAACTTTTAGAAGATACTAGCTTTTGCCCGCGGCTCTACTCTCGTAAATGAAGTAAACCACGGGAACTTTGTAGTTTTTCGGAAAAAAAGTAGCCTATCAATCAATCAATCACTTATTTTATGTTTTATCCAGAGCCTAACTACCACCATACCAATTTACATCAAAATCCGTTCAGTGGTTTTTGCGTGAAAGAGTATCCGTCCATCCATCAATACATCCATCCATCCATCCATCCTCACAACATTTATAATATAAGTAGGATCATATATTCAGTACACTTTCATTTATTTCAGTTTTGTATTGTCTTATTTAGCTAAAAGTGTGGAAAGATCGCAACAATAAACTCGTCTTGTTTTATTTTAACTCTAGTCTAAAATCTAAAACGTTTTTTAAAGACCTGAATAATATTTTGCTGCGAGGAATAAATTGTAAGAGCTCTTTTAACTTTACGCCATAGATGTATTATACCTAGGAAATCGCACCTGTATTAAAATACACCACAAATGAAAACCTACTATAATGCCTTATAGTAGGTTTTCATTTGTGGTGTATTTCATTAATTTTGTGGTGTATAAATAATATGACAAAAGTTTGACTTTACTTATTTAAAGATCCCTTGATAAGAAATCCTGTAATTTTCCCATTTTCTTTTATCAATTTTGAATGTGGTACGATGTCCTTAGATATAGTACATGGATGCTTCATGCATTTTTTTTTCAGTTTTAGAGCCGAACAGGAAATAAGACAAAAGATGCGGTAACTCTCGCCTCTAGTGAGACCTTCAAATCTCTAGCAGGTCGTTATCCACAAATGACACGACTGTCCAGAGCCTCAATTCTCGTATTTAAAGTAGACTTTCATTTTACTTTGATTGGATTGAAAGTAAAACGACATGTCACCATGAACGGATTTTATGAAGTTTCGACCAAACAGAGCGCGTTTTACGTTGGTTTAACGTTTATAAAAACACCGTTTGACAGTTTTAGCATATCGGGACTTGATTGTAATTGTATTCATGCAGGGTTTATTTAGCCCTCTGGTGTAAGGTTGAAGCCGTATAACAAGCGGGTACAATTTATATGAAAACTGGGGTAATTGCTCCTGGATACCAATGGAATGCAATGCTACAGTTGAGTTTTAAGCACACAAATGACATAGTTAGACGATACGGGATGCTACGTGGCGATGCACATTTATAAGATAGCTACTCAAAATTGAATTTTATTCCCTACACAAAAAATAAGTTTCATCACTGCACATGCGCTGTTCAGCGCGATGCAACTAGACATTCGAACTCTTATAAAGAACTTTATTCAAAACTAGCGACCCGCCCCAGCTTCGCACGGGTACAATACCGATACTAATACTACAGAATGTCTTTAAACCTCTAACAAAACGGGCGAAATCTAGTCAAAACAAACAGAAACAAATTAATATAGGTACTAAAAAGGTACTAAAACTCAATGAAATAAGTAGGTGGGTATAATTTTATCGTATGAAATACCATAGATCTAAACTCCCCCCGCACGCGCACCCCCGTCTTGGTGACGCCCACTTCGCAACGGGCCGTGCAGCAGAAATCGTAATACATATTTTAATTTCGCCATAACTTCAAAACCACACGTCCAATTTCAATCATTCAAAGACCAAATATTATCTACATAAACTGTACTTATTGATGAAATAATTTATTTTGATAAGGATTCATAGCATGAGTAAAATAAACGCGTTTAAATGTAGTCCAAAAAAAATTCAAGATTTCTAAATAAAAAAATGGTTGTTGTGCCTCACTCGACATAGATAGGTATAGTGTGTCGCGGACTTTTTTGTAGATATTTATAAGATCTACAATTAATTAGAACATTTTATGGTTCTATCTTTTATAGTTTAGGCAGCGTACGCAAAATAAATAACTTTTCTGGTCGATTTTTTACACCTTGTGTCCGAAAAACCCAAATATTTTACGGAACCCTATTTTTTCCAAAATAAAATTTAGCCTATGTTACTCGTAGATAATCTAGCTTTCGAATGGTGAAAGAAATTTTGAAATCGGTCCAGTACTTTTTGAGCCTATTCATTACAAACAAACAAACAAACAAACAAACATACAAACAAAGCTTTCCTCTTTATAATATTAGTGTAGATTGAACTTTATTCTGTAATGAATAAAGTTCAATTTTGAGTAGCTATCGTAAAATGCAGCGCCATGTCGTGTATCGTTTCGATTTGAATTGCCTGTGACTACGTGTATGAATGAAAGTCTTAAGGATATGTTTATTGTTTGCGTTAAAACAGATTACTTAAATCTAGCGAGGTGACAGGCGTACCTTTTTCTTTGGGGTACAATATCCAATTTTCTAATAAACTAGTATAATAGAGAAATGAAATTTGACACCTACTAAATAAATTTTGGTTGAGAACATTTGTTAGGGTAAGAACTTTTAACTTTTAATCATGTTTTGAAAACATGATCTTAAAATGTTATCGTGTTTTTAAGCTGCGCATTGTACACTAATAGAGAGTTTATGTTGACAACATGATTTAATGTTATGGGTATCATTTGTTTTAGTAACTTGTAAGTTTTTAGTTTTGTAACTCATTCTACAAATCAGTCAATAATAAACCTTTACAGGGAATAGTCGTTTATAATTCGACTTAGTCGTTTATAATTCGACTCAAGTCTTAGGGGCCCCATACATGATCCGGTCTGCCTTCAGTTCGACCTGAACGGATGCAAAATCGTATCGTCTGTGTGCAATTTCGAGATCGCGTCAGTCGGCCGTACGGACTGAAGCGATTCGTTCCAGTGTTGCCAGCTCTATTTTTGTGAAACTACTAAACTCGTATTGAATTCTAGTAAAAAGTACTAAATAACTACTAAAGAAGCTACTTAGGAATTCCTGAAGCCCCCCAAAAACCATTGCATTTTAGGTTTTGTTATATTAATTTTTTTTCATTCATTGAATTTTACTATAAATTTTACCATTAAATTAAAATATACTAGATAATATTACGTATATAATAATTAAACGGGTAGTTTTAAGAAAATTACGGACGAAATTATTATTATGATAGGTTTTTTTTTGTGTTTAACCTAGGCTATTTTGCATATGATTACTGTCTGGCTCTTTCCTACTAAAACACTACTAATAACTAAATTTCTACCAAGGAGGGAATAAAATACTCAATTTAGTAAAATTTTGTAAAATAACTAAGTTGGCAACATTAATTCTGGCCTGACCGATCGGCCTGAACGCGCGGCCTGTCCTGACCGTGTGTGGACAAATCGCTTCAGTTCTCGCCCGAGCCGCGGCCGTGTGGGCGTGTATCGTGTACAAGCGTTGTATGAGTTTTCGCGGTGTTTAAATACAAAATTGATAAACACGACCATAGCGCGCGGCAAACCAGAATGGACTGATGCGACTGTTCCGTGTGTGGGCCCGAATCAGATCAGGCCGAACTGACGTAAATTGGGTTGGATGCGATTTTTTCCGTGTGTGGGCTCGAATCCGTTCAGGCCGAACTGACGTCAGTTCTATCTGAAACGATCGGCCTCTCGTGTGTGGGGGCCTTTAACCTTCTGATACACGTTCCGTATTATTATAGTAGGTACATGGTAATTCATAAAGTGTATACTTATATACGTAGGAACATAATACGTACACTAAGTTTAATATGTACACTCTAAATACATACACTAGATAACAATATAAGTGCTAAATTTTGTTCAAAACAGTTTATTCCGTTACAGCCTCCGTCGTTGTCGTACATAACGCTGTAATAAGGGCGGGGGTGGTTGAAAATATAGGGGACTGAAATGGAGTAATAGGTGTTGGCGTGAAAGAGTATAACCCATAAACTTTTAAAAAGTTTTAGGTTCGCTGAAACTACATACTTAGGAATGATTTGCTAATTTGCCTAACGACACGCTAACACTCATACCACGCACGGCGGCATTCAACGCAATCCCCAGTGGACTTATCTAACGACTGTTTTCTCCTATAATGATGTGAAAAAATGTGGATCTATACCGTAGGCAAACCTTATTAGTTGAGGCCTACCTTCTAGACAGCAACAGGCGACGACGATGTCATCGATAACTTCTTGGGGCGATTACATACTGTTTGTTAATTTACTTCTTGTACAATCGTAAATACCTTTGCTTAGTTAAGTTAATAGGTGCACCGGGGTTACTCAGCGACTGTACTAACCTGCATTTATTTGGCTCTATATTACTGTTCTTGTATATAAAAATGGATTGCAATTCCAATGTCTTGCTAAAACTCGAGAACGGCTGGACCGATTTGGCTAATTTTGTTCTTGAAATAATTGTGGAAGTTCACCATTCAAAAAAGTTTAAATAATTGGGGAAGTTTAAAGGGTGAGAAATATTGGAGAAGAAGAAAGTGTAGACGTAGTTGTAGGTGTTGATGTAGTTATAGGGGTAGTGGTTAATTTATTCCAGTTCATAGGTAAGACAGAACAAAGTGTTTCGGGACAGCTAGTTTTTTTTTTTATCTTTACTTAAAAAAAATACTAGCTGTCCCGAAGCACTTTGTTCTGTCTTACCTATGAACTGGAAAAAATTCACCACTACCCCTACAACTACATCAACACTAAGTATTTATTAAATATAATTAATAATATAAGCTAGTATTAATTAAAAAAATAACAAATATTTAGAAAACCAATCCTTACGATAATTTACGACCTATGTACAATGATTGTACTTTTTTTCGGCTTAGAATTTAATTTTTTCTTCGTAAAAATATATGATTATGGATAAAATTATGCTCGTTATTATTCTGTAGAGATATGGTGAAGATATAAGAATTTCTCGTGATTTATCTTTCTCTAGATATAAAACATTTTGTAGAGTATCCAAAGAATATCAATGCCTTAGGTATCAGCAGTTCTCAAGGGCATTATACATTCCGCGGGGCCTCGCATTACAGATTAAATAAGAAATATAAACTTTCGCTTTGATTGCCCTAGTACAAGCATAAGGTGTGTCCACAATAGGCTAGATGACTGCTTTTTAATTACATAAATGAATAGTACTCTTAAATATTTGGGACCACCGGTATCTTCCTCATGCAGTGAGACACAACGCAAGTGATATTTCCCATCGGTTTTCTGTGAGGCCGTCTTCTCAATTTATAAGATTTATTATATAAATAACGATTATAAAGTTATCAGTGAACTTGTATTCATACGTTTTGTTCCTGTGAATTCGTAAAATTGAAAATTCTAAAATCATATTTTTTTCAGAATTTTTACTTTTTCTGTATGCATTTTACATGTAGCTAATAACCTAGCCTGACAGCAAATTTGAAATTTATAACTATGCTTGAAGTATTCTTTGAATTATGCTTATTCTCTGTACCTCCATCAATATGGATAGTACTCTTAATGTTAATAATTCTTGGATTTTGAAAGATATGGATAGATATATCAATATATCTATCCATATCTTTCAAAATCCCGTTTTTTGCCGCTTAATATCTTCTTAACTATGCATTCGATTTTTATGAAATTTAGAACAATAGCTTATGCCGCTAACGACTTCTCTGTGACAAAAAATCAGACTTCTCTGCGACAGAAATAAAAATATAGGGGCACGAAAAAGCCGCGAAATTCTTCGAGAAAAAAAAGTAACTATTACTTCGAGAAAAAAAACAGTATACTGATGCTAGAATTAATTTAATTTATCCCATCTTCTGTGACAACCTTGACAAATCGTAATCGTAATATTTGTATCGTTCTATGGAAGGCGTTCCTCTGTACGTAAGTATACTCGTATATATATTTTTACTCTGTGCTCGCAGTTACGTTTCCGCTGTACAATCATAGATGAACTACAAAATGATACAGTCGCACGTTCTCCGCATTACCGTCGTTTATTTTAAACAATATCTAAAGACTCGTATTGCTTTTAAAAATATTTATCTTTGAATCTAGATAATATCATCATTAATTTAGAAAGTTAGAAACACATAAAGAAGTAAGTAGTGTATTTTATTTATTAGGTAAGAATCAACCACCAATTTCCAATCAAATATTTATTTCATTCTGTTTTTCTGTTTTTCTGTTTTTAGTATTTGTTGTTGTAGCGGCAATACATATGCATCATGTATAATTTTCAACTGTCTAAATATCACAGTTCACAAGATACAGCCTGGTGACAGACAGACAGGACAGGACATGGGATTCTTAGAAATATAGAGTCCCTTTGGATACGGGAACGCTAAAACTATTATAGTCATTTGTCACGATCTCTGTGGCTCAGTGGTCAAGCCAGAGGGCGCAGGTTAGAATCCCGCCAAAGGAACAAAAAAGTTTTTCTGTGCTCCTGGGTCTATAAAAAACTTAAATATGTGTATAATATAAAAGTATTTAATATGTTTCCGTTGTCTGGTATCCGTAACATAAGTTCTTTGAGAACTTACCATGTGACTAGACTGACGTGGTGTGAAGCGTCCATAGATATTATTATTATTTGTAATAAGAAGAATTATTGCGGCTTCCTTATTCAAGAAACTGATAAGATTAGACTTAAATTCTAAAACTAAAGAATGATATTGTATGTGAATAACCATGAAGGTTATCGTAAACAATTTCATTCCTTGAATTGATCAAGGTGTATTTCAATAAATAAGTATAAGTATTCCATTGATTCTGGCCCCGCGCCAGGTAAGAGATAGCTTGTTATTGTAACTCCCAACACGTAGCACTCGCCCTGCTAATTAAATGTTTTCGTGTACTCGATACTTATACTTTTCCTCTTTCTAGGGGAGAGTTATGAGCCATTTACACGGGACTGCTTTCGCCGTGCGGCGAGCCGTCTGACAAATCGCCTCACCTCGCCGAATCGCAAGCCCGTTTACACGGGTGACTAAAGCAGCATGCGGCTTGGTTATTTCCTTCGAAAATGTTGAGCAGAATGGGTGGGTGTTCGTGCCGAAATTGAAATTGTTACTTAAGCAATTATTCAAGAACTGCTTGAATAATTGCATATATATTAGTGATTAATATTATATATCTATGATATATACCTATATATAATACATAAATAAATAAACCAATCAATAAATCCATAAGCATGGATGCCTTTCATAGCATTCCAAAAACTCGATGGTGTTATTTTTATTCATGGTAGTTAAACAATATACTTCAATCACGATGTGAATTACGTACGAAAAATTTTCTTGTGTCATGTGAGATTGAGAATTGTGATGATGATGATTATGATGTGTATTTGCAACTGATTAATGTTGGTTGTCATGACGACAAATAACATTTTTTTTTATATTCAATCAAAATCAAACATTCTTTATTTTCTTTACAATATATTATATACAATATATTGCCTAGCGGCGGCATGGGTCCTGATCGGCTCCGTGATGCTTCACCTCCGCTCCTCCGGGTTGTATGTATAACCACGGGGTTTTAGCAATTGCCTAACTAGGGTGGACCCCTTCCCGCGCTCCACACAACTTTTCATCGGAGTTTTTTTTATTTTCGTAAAATCTATGGTATATGAAACTTTGCTCTTAAAAATAGGTCAGGGGCTAATTAAAAATAAAAGAATGCTTATTTCTCCCATTCCTAGTTTGATTGGCAATAGAAAAAAATCCTGAACAAAGAAACTATGACAAAGTATGGTTTAGTATAAAAAACAATTGCGGAAACAACTTAGTATCGAAGAAAAAAAATAAAGTTTGAAAAGTGAAAAAAAATAATTATCTCTTAAAGGACTCAAGTGGAAGAAACGTAATAAAGTATAATAAATGCGCATCTAACTGGTGTATCGAACAAAGTATATAACAAGTTTACAACGCCTCGCAATTGACGTAATAAATTAATTTTATGAATCGATGACTTGAAAAATAGACCATCTTCCAAATTATTTATCTCAAAAACTAAGTAGAATTGGTACACGGGTGTTCTACTTTTAAGTTTAGAATACAAGACGGCATCGACCTATGGGCTTAGTTTAGAAATGTCCGATTTTGAGGATTTCTAAAACACTTTTTATCTTACGTTAGATTCTTTTTATCCAATTTTAAGGTCAATAAATCCGCTGTTATTGGGTATATTTAAACAAAAATAATAATATCTATCGACGCTCCACACCACGTCAATCTGGCCCCGTGCTAAGTATCCGAAGAACTTGTGCCACAGGTACCAGACAACGGGAAGTATATTTAACAATTTTATACTTACATATAATAAGTATTTAAGATTTTTATTATATTATACACATATTTAATACACATCCATGACCCAGGAACACAGAAATACTTTTGTTCCTTCGGCAGGATTCGAACCTGCGACCTCCGGTTTGAGCACCAAAGCGCTGAACCACTGAGCCACAGAGTAAGCCACCAAATAAGACCAGAAAAATTATTCTAAACATGACCTCTTTTTGTATCTGAGTATAATAAGTGCTTTATTAAACTATCGGCCCTAAAAATCATATATATTTTTAATATGATTTAAAATTTGCAAATGGCATGTGTATGAAAAATAAAAGAAAACCCGACTGCGTGAAAACGAAAAGTAAAAGTCAGTCCAGTAGTCGGGACTTTTGACCTAAATATATATTGAATACCTAACAATGAAATAGTTTCTAGTATAAAAAATATAAATATATAGAAAGTATACGGTAGTTAGTAAAGAAATGAGCCTACGCGTTTGGTCTAAATAGTTGCCAAAGGTACCATCCACACACATATTATGTAGGTATATACATTCGAAGGCTAATAAGCACATTACTACTCCTTTGCGTCGCGCAGTCGGGTAACATTAAAATAATATTTAAAATGTCTCATATAATATATAAAAAATAATAGGCTTGCTTTATTATAATTATTACAGTATAGTGAATAGACCCCTTGAGTCACACACGTGCTGGTGCAGGTTCGATGCTGGGTTGTGGTGTGTATAAGACTTTCTCAATAACTCTGTACTAACGCTAGACTTTAATTTACCCTAATCTTCTATGACATCCCTTACAAATGTAATTAATATTAGGTAATTTTAATAAATTGTGTGTAATGAAATGAGTTAATTTTATTTTAATATAATAATTGTATGGCTTAATTTATATTCATGTAATAATATAATATTTGCATGTCAGTAATTATGACGAAACATTTGTGACTAAAATAAATATGTAACAATATTTGTTCCTACAATGTTTTAAGCAAAAAGAATTTATTTATTTATAAAATTTGTATCGATTTAGAAGTTTCTACGAAAGCTGTTCCTCTGTACGTATCCTGTACGTTCCTATACATATATTTTTTACTCTTTGCCCACCGCGTTCCGCCGAGCTGAGCGCCGTGCTGCAAAAGTCGAATGATACCCAACTTTGGAGCTTGCGGCTTTAGTCACTCGCGGCTTCGCCGAATTGGAATTTTCGCGGTCGATTTTCACCGTGCTGCGGAAATCGTGCGGCTAGTCACCCGTGTAAACGCTACAAAAGTTGGGCCTTGCTGCTTTAGTCACTTGCGGCCTCGCCGAATTGGCATTTACACGGTCGATTTTCGCCGTGCGGCTGAAATCGTGCGGCTTTAGTCACCCATGTAAATCCCCCATTATCGTGTGTGTGCAATTTCGAGATCGCATCAGGCGGCCGTACGGACTGAAGCGATTCGTTCCAGTGTTGCCAGCTCTTTTTTTGTGAAACTACTAAACTCGTATCGATTTCTACTAAAACTACTAAAAAACTACTAAAGAGGCTACTTAACTTAGGAATTCCTGAAGCCCCCCAAAAACCACTGCATTTTAGGTTTTATTATATTAAATTTTTTTCATTAATTGAATTTGATTATAAATTTTATCATTAAATTAAAATATACTAGGAAATATTACGTATTTAGTAGCTATTTTGCATATCATTACTGTCTGGCTCTTTCCTACTTAAACACAACTAATAACTAAATTTCTACCAATGAGGGAATAAAATACTCAATTTAGTAAAATTTTGTAAAATAACTAAGTTGGCAACATTAATTCTGGCCTGACCGATCGGCCTGAACGCGCGGCCTGTCCTGACCGTGTGTGGACAAATCGCTTCAGTTCTTGCCCGAGCCGCGGCCGTGCGGGCGTGTATCTTGTACAAGCGTTGTATGAGTTTTCGCGGTGTTTAAATACAAAATTGATAAACACGACCGTAGCGCGCGGCAAACCAGAATGGACTGATGCGACTGTTCCGTGTGTGGGCACGAATCAGATCAGGCCGAACTGACGTAAATTGGATTGGATGCGATTTTTTCCGTGGGGCCGCGTCCGCCTCTCGTCTGTGGGGGCCTTTATATTTGTAACTAGATGTTACCGAGTATCCAGCGGGAAAACTGTACTTTTCCAGGATAAAAAGTAGCCTATGTTTTAATCCAGAGCCTAAACTACTACCATACCAAATTTCATTAAAATATGTTCAGTAGTTTTTGCGTGAAAGAGGAACAAACATCCATCCATACATCCATCCATCCATACATCCTCACAAAATTTCATAATTATAATATTACCGATAGTAGGATAATAGGACTAGTAGCATGTAATGTATAATAAAAGCTCGGAGCTCCCCACACCGATTTCAGTGACGGTGGTCGGTTTAATTGAAATAAGACCAGCTCTGCAGGAGTTGTTTCATAGTGCCCAAGTGTGTGTGCAGTACACAAGAGCATTCTCTCTCTCCTCCTTTACTCTCGAAACTTAGTAGAACGGATAACCGACACGACTGGCGAGAGATCAGGCGCGGTCCGACTTTTAGCATGCCCATCCGACGCATGGATCATCTTTCTTGTCAGACAATCAGGTGATCAGCCTGCATTGTCTTAACTAAACTTGGAAACAACATTTTTGTTGTTCCAACACGGGAATCGAACCCACGACCTCCAAGTCGACTGGACCACGGTGGCTGTTAATGTATATGTAATGGATAAGTTATAGTGAAAACTTGAAGCTCCGGCTCTCCTAGGTTTGACTAGTATCAATGCTCAGTACCCCAAGCAGGAACATTTTGCGGTATCGTTACGTATACGTAAGCGAGAAATATTGTATCAAAACCATGAAAGCGCCTCTAGCGGACGTAAAAGTAACTAAAATTTTCATACATAATTTCTCATATTTCTCGTTTACGTACACGTAACGATACCGCAAAATGTTCCTGCTTGGGGTACAGGTCTGACTTGACGTCTTACAGCCGGTTTCAATAACCCATCTACCAACAACTATTTGCAAAAAAGTCACCTTACGAATCATTTGCCGGTTGTTTGAGTTTCAATAAACTTAGTTATTGAAATCTTTGTCTGTGACAGCGAGATCGCTGACAGCGATACCAAAGGTGACGTTTTTAAGAAATAGTTATTGGTAGATAGGTTATTGAAACGGGCTGTTAGTCAAAGCCCTAATAATAATTGAATTTTTTCGACCTTTGGCTTCAGTCCACCAGTCACATTCTTAGATCGACTAGGCAAAGCACGAAAAAATATATATTTTACTTTGAAAAGGTTTGACTAAACGAAAAAAAGGTACTTCTAATTTTTACTTAAAATACTTTTGCCAAAAGACGAAATTGGAATTTATTTCAGGCTTTGTCATCGGACAAAGCCTGAAATAAATTCCAATTTCGGCTACTTTATTCTAGTTTTTTTTTATGTTATGAACCAGGAAACGAGCAGACGGATCGGATGATGGTAAGCGATACCGTCGCCCATGGATACTCGCTGTTGCTGGTGTTCCAGAGGAGTTACACTTGTAACTCCTCTGGTGTTGCGACTTGCGTTCCTGGTCCTTAAAATCCCCAATCCCCCCATGGGCCTCCGGCAACCTCACTCACTCGGCGAAACACAACGCAAGCGTTATTTCACGCCGGTTTTCTGTGAGGTCGTGGTATTTACCCGGTCGAGCCGGCCCATTCATGCCGAAGCGTGGCTCTCCCACAGTTAGTTTAAACTACTTTTTTACGTTTAAACCCACTAGAATAAATATAGTAATTTTGGAATCTATTACATTAGGTACCAACTTACACAAAAACTCATTAAAAACACAAGATGAGAAGTGAAAGTTTCACAAGATAAACAAAAAAACATTAGGAACAGAATTCGTAAATGAAACACAGATTTCCAGAAATGTTTGTGAAATTAGTCTTGGTGAATAAATTCTTGGCGGAAAAGCTAAAAAAGTTGTACAAAGAAATTGAAAGTAGAAAAATTTGTCCACATCTCATAACGCCCCGGGCTACATCACCAATTTGTCGACCTTCTTGGACAAACAAGATTAAATTTTTGTTAGAAACATAACGACGACTTCTGTGGTTCAGCGGTTAGCGCGTCGCTGCGGAAGCTGGAGGTCGCAGGTTCGAATCCGGCCGAGACAACGACGACGAACGAGATGAGGGACAAAATAATTCCCGCGGGCGAATCCTCGGGCAAATGCAAATCTTGTACCTATAATCTATAGAAACGGTTTCTTCGAAAACGGCTGCAAGTATTACCATGAAATTAGTATGCACTGAGATTTGGGGGAGAAAAATCGATCTAGTATTGTCCCTGGGAAACTGCGCATATTTAAGTTGTATGCTTTTTTATCATGCAACAATATATTCCGATTGGCGGTTTGGTATGCGCATATAAAATTTTTGCTTTGTTCAAAAATTCGGAATGACGTGGGTTTGAATCCAGGTTAGATAATTATTTTTGTGAATTTTATTTCTCAAAACTCAAAGCAAAACAAAAAAAGAAGCAATACTAGGTAACCACCCAGGTCCTTGATATAAAAAACAGTAAGTACAGAATATGCTTTTCTTTGTAGTTTTTTTTTATTTGAATAATTAGTAAAATTTCTTGGCTAGGTATTAAAAAAATATTCAATTCTTTGGAGCTTTTTTTAAAACATATGAAAAAAATAATAATGAGGCGAAGAAAATATAATGAAACCTATTGGCATTAGCACGTAGGCGCCAATGTTTTGTTCGATGTTAAAATCATTAAAAATACTAGGTCACTTTTAAGGTAAGTTCATTATTTTTAATTACTGACAAAATTAAACTCCAAGGGAACTTTAAGAAACGTAGTAAACTTAATTAAGAATCCCAATTACCTATCTTAATGTCATATAAAAAAAGAACTTTGTAATTGTAGGTATCATTGGAGTGTGCTTAATTTTTTGCCATGACTTAGAAATTAATGTGAAAACTTGAAGGTAATAATTTTTGGAACTTCCTCATACACAAAAAAAATTAAGTAAGTAAGTAAATCCTCGCATATTTTTTGTAGGTATTAATATTAAAGGCTAGATGACTGATATTTTTTTATTGTATAAATGAATTATCCTTAATCTTAATCTTAAATATCAATCAGTAAGTCATCAGAAGAAACGAAAAATTACGGTACAGCGATATTCAAAATTTCGCAAGTCTCGTGAAAACGCTCCTTACACAAGTCGTACCTAACTGTGACGTCACGATTAGGTAACAGCAAGGAATTTGTAAGTATCAATAATACTTACAAATTCCTTGGGTAAAAGTGTATAGAATATTAGGCTGCAGTGACATCTTTATAGATAACTCCGAAGTTTGTGCTTTCGTACGCATAAATGTTTTTGTATATGCTGTAAGTAAAACAATGATGTAGGTTTTTTAATAATTGAGCAAAAAAATATTAAACATTTTTGTATTTTTAGATGTTTAAAATACACATAAAATATGTATTATAATAATAATAACTCCCCACCAGTCTCGGTGACGGTGGCCAGTTTTATTGATACCAGACCAGTTACGTAGGAATAATTTTATAGCGCCCAACTGTGTGCGCAGTACACAAGAGCACTCTCCTTCCTTTACTCTCGTAATCCAATGGGACGGATAACCGACACGACTGTCGAGAGATGAGGCGCAGGTCCGACCATTTACATGCCCATCCGACGCATGGATCATCTTTCTTGTCAGACAATCAAGTGATCAGTAATCAGAGTCTGATCATTAGACCACGGAGGATGTATATGTATTATATTATTTTGCGGAAAACATATATCTAGCATTTATCATTTATAAAATTATTTCCAAAGACTGCTTCTAATAAAGCTATAATTATCGGCGGTTTCCAACAGTATAACTCCAGTATAACAGTCCCTAACTCCTAAGTAAAAACATAGTGTCACAGCACAGCACACAGTGATATATCAAACTATTGCAATGGTTAGCGCATTGTGTGCGGGAAACGAGCGTGTAGCGTAATAACAGACTTTAATAAAACCTCATATTTATGACTCGTCACTCGGCAAACATCCGTTTAGCGTTATTGTGACCGGACCTTTTCTTTAGTACGACAATGACAATATTAGGGTGCATACATACTGTACTTTTTGTATAACAATAAAAGTTGAGTGTCTATTATTCGCTTGCGACTTTTTTCGGCTGGATCTGTCCTACGGCGTCCTTACATGTCGTTATCTATTGCAAAATTAATATTATCATAATGCGCTCAATTTGTTTATACACGTCTCTACGTGCTAACAAGAACGGAACTAGCTCGACCGGAGCTAAAAATCTCAGAAAACCGGTGTATATTGTCGCCAATTGAGTCGGAGTAGGTACCATATATATTATATATCTACACTAATATTATAAAGAGGAAAACTTTGTTTGTATGTTTGTTTGTTTGTTTGTTTGTTTGTTTGTAATGAATAGGCTCAAAAAGTACTGGGCCGATTTCAAAAATTCTTTCACCATTCGAAAGCTACAGTATCCACGAGTAACATAGGCTAAATTTTATTTTGGAAAAAAATAGGGTTCCGTAAGATATTTGGGTTTTTCGGACACAAGGTGTAAAAAATCAACCAGAAAAGTTACTTATTTTGCGTACGCTGCCTAAACTATAAAAGATAGAACCATAAAATGTTCCAATTAATTGTAGATCTTATAAATATCTACAAAAAAGTCCGCGACACACTATACCTATCTATGTCGAGTGAGGCACAACAACCATTTTTTATTTAGAAATCTTGAATTTTTTTTGGACTATATTTAAACGCGTTTATTTTACTCATGTTATTAATCCTTATCAAAATAAATTATTTCATCACTAAGTACAATTTATGTAGATAATATTTGGTCTTTGAATGATTAAAATTGGACGTTTGGTTTTGAAGTTATGGCGAAATTAAAATATTACGATTTCTGCTGCACGGCCCGTTGCGAAGTGGGCGTCACCAAGGCGGGGTGCGCGTGCGGGTTAATGTTTAGTTTAGTTTAGTTAAATAGTTTAGTTATTTTATAAACATCAAATTGATAATATCTTAAAATATAATACATTATAATATCTATACATCTATACAGTTAAATACAATTTAAGTGTCTGTTTGTAACTTCAAATTAACAGCTTTTTACATAATGAATCTGAAAGTATATTCGATACTTACAATAAAATACATTTTTTTTTTAATTTTTGTCTGTCCGTCTGTCTGTCTGTCAGTCGGTCTGTCTGTCTGTTTGTTCCGACTAATCTCTGAAACGGCTGGACCGATTTTCACGGGACGTTCACTAGCAGATAGCTGATGTTATAGGGTCTAAAATAGGCTACTTTTATTTTAGGGTTCCGTTTAAAAAAATAGGATTCCGCTTTCGTTAGTCATAAATAAAGTCGCGGGTAAATTTCAGCGATATCCCAAAGTATTGTTCCACGCGGACGAAGTCGCGGGCAAAAGCTAGTAAGGGATATTTCCTTAGGAAATAAAATTATTCGCGCGTATGCCATACAAAACCGTGTAGACATCATCCCTTTAACACAATATGTGCACTTTATTATCACTTTGAACGAGCTAATCTTGTAAATCCGGACCGGAATCAGAAACGGCTGCAAGTATTTTCATGAAATTTAGTTTTCAGGGAGTTTTAGGGGTGAAAAATCGTACTAAGTAGATTAGATTTGAATCCGGCCGCCGTATTACGTAAAAATAGCGATTAGCAAAAATCTTGCAGTCATCGCGCGATAGACGCGCGATATTACCTACGCGATCGATTGCTAATCGCTCGCTGTTGTGTTTGAATGCACTTTGCTTAATTTTCGCTTATTATTGCTAACTGACAGTTCAAATCGCTCACTGATTGATTTCGCTTTGCTGTAAAAATCTTACGTAATACAAAAAATTAGACAGCAGTGAAGAGATCGAACGATTGATTGAAATTTATAGTTCCTCGATTGTTCAGTAGAGGCAGTATCTACTGTCGCTAGATTGCTTCTGCTAGGATTTTGCAGATACTAATACGAATTTGCGATTTTTGCACAAAAATTGCGCAATTTTTGCTATTGCTTGGCTATTGCAAGATACGCAATAAGCCCGCCGCGCCGGTCAGATGAATATTTTTATGATTATTTTAATTGCTTTTTCTTTCAATTTTCGACGTGACAACGTCTTATAAATCGATGAACGCCGGCTGCACGCACGAAAACTTGTCACGTTCTGCCTGAGAATTGTTACGTTTCGACCTAAATGTTCGGCTTGTGCTGTTTCGACCTAAACGTCATCATGTTATCGCTTAAAATTATCGTCCGTAAACCGACTTAACAGACAAGCATTTTTTTATCGTTCTGCAAAAACTTTGAGCAAAGCTTAGTCTCCACGATAGATATGACTCGAAAATATGGTATTTTAACGCATGTACACTTGTACAGGGCCTACAGTTTTTATTCTTGCTTATAGATTATAGCAAAACCAAAAGGCATAAGTTTATATAGGTCATGTCACATGTGTCGCTAATGTCGGACGGCAAAAAACCTTGCCGCAGCTTATAAATACGTATTCTGTAATTTATACGAGCCATATTGTGTTGTGAGCACGGCCTTATTTCCTAGGCTCTTTACCGCAAAATTACATTTTTCTAGTCTTTGTATTTGAAATATTATTACTTTTTCAGCTTGTTGTGTGTCTAGTCATTGTCCGTTTATTTTATATTAAATTCCTGTTTGATAAATGTATTTCTAGTGGGTACAAAAATATTATTATTATTCTTCAGAGATTCTGAGCACTAAGCACACTACAGAAAGAATGGACATTGAGATCTTTACTATGGAATAATGTAAATGTAATTACACCTGGATTACAATTAAGAAAGTCATAGTCGCATATCTGCTTAAGGAAAGGTAAATACCTACTGTAATATTTTAACTCATTTCAACGAATATTTACATAAAAGTTAGTAATTTCATTGATTATCTTCAATTCTCCATAGATCTGAATTAAAACAAGTACGGGAAATGAAATGTGAATGAAAATTGTACAATCTAATAGTATTATGGTTTGTGGTCGCCACTTTTTTTAAGAGGGGTAAAAACTCTCAATGTCATTTATGATTTGAACTACATGCAATACTGGTAAGTAATGTAATTCATATAATTACTGTAAGTAAAAATATAATTTATTTAAATAAGCATAACAAAGGTGCAGGCTATTCTCCATTTTTTTCAAATATATTTTAAAATGTTCGTATCGATTCGATAGTCAACTAGTATTTTTATTTCCTGAATGAAAAGAAAAAAGAAAAGAATGAAAAGAAAAGAAAAAATGATTAAAATTTAAACGATAAATGTTCGCGCCAAAACGACAGCCGCCATGATCGTGACGTCATAAGAACAGAAACAAATAATAGTATTTGTGTTGTGCGTGCATAGTTTTCTATGGTGCATAGTGCGTGAACTTTAGAAAGACTAGATTATTTTAAAACCGAATATGAGCTTTTGTAGTCCATATCGTTGGTGTATAGCGCCAAATTGCAACAACACAACATTGAAGACTCCAGAAAAGTTATTTATTAGAGTTCCAAACGACATTCATAATAGAAATGTTTGGTTAGAACTTTCGGGTCGAGATCCAACAAAACTCTCTACAAAATCACTTCTACACCTCTGCGAGGATCACTTTAATGTAAGTAATTAATCTTTCTTATACTTATGATTTGACTAATGCTTTACAGCATAGAGGTTATGATGTCTTTATAAACAACTCAAATGTCTATATAAGGCTAATTAATAAATAGTTAATTGAAGCCAACAGTTTTAATAATTGTTTGCATAATATGATTTCAGCTAGAACATGATATGGAAAACTATACCCGGTTTAAGATTATGGGGTCCGTAAAAAAGATCAGAATGAAGCCAAACACTGTACCATCCAGGTTTAGTCATTTACCGATTGTGGACCCCAGCCAGGCAGCAGAGAGTACTTCTACAAGTGAACACCAGGCAGTGGAGAGCACCTTCAGAAGTAAACATCAAGTAGCGGAAGTTACCTTCAGAAATGAACACCAAGCTGTAGAAGGTACCACAACATGTGAATACCCCAGTTTATCAACTTCATGTAAGTATCTTTTGATTACATCATGTGACAGGTATAACATTGTGATAACGAAAATGAGTTCTACAGATTTTATTTATTTTTTCCAGATTTAAAAGATTAAATAGTCCAAGTGCAAATAATGCCGGTAATGGAATACAAATCAACACAAGCAAACTTATCTGCACATTACAGAAGCAAATCAACCCAGGTTAACTTAAAAATGAGGCACAGCACAACATCACCAATAAAATTAAATAGATCGGTTGCCACATCACCACATGTTATAACTGTAACAGATATACCAACAAATTCAGGCATGACTAGACCAGCAAAGAGAAAATTATCAGTCCTGTTTGAAGAAATATCTGAGAGTGATGTCTCATTTACCCCCTCAATAGCTGGATCAACTTGTCAAGATTTCTCACCTACTAAATTCACAACATCAGACAGTAGTTTGCCTGAAGAAGCCCAGATAGATCAAAAGTTGAATTTAAAAAATACCATCTCAAAAATAAAGAAAAAGCCAAGACTTTACATTGGAATACCAAAGGAACAGTACTTTTTAATAGACATCATTAAACAGCATACAAATATTTCTGAACCAAATATTTTATTGTGTTTGACCAAAATTAGGCTCAACAGTTCATTTTCCCAACTGGCTGATGATTTTGGTTTATCACGATCTCAGGCAAGCAAGATATTTTCAACCAATATTCTAGCCATTACAGAAGTAATGTCTCCATTTATTAAACAGGTCAGTAAAGAATCCATAAAATTAAACCTGCCTATTGCATTTAGGCATAGATATCACAAAATAACCTGTATAATCGACTGTCTAGAAATTGAAATCCAAAAGCCTTCTAATGCTGTCCATCAAGCACTAACTTGGTCCGAGTACAAGAAGGCAAACACAATAAAATATTTGGTATCTTGCACTCCAGATGGATCGATAAGTTACATATCTGCTGGTTATGGAGGGAGAGTAACAGATGTTACTCTAATTGAACATTCAAAGTTTTTAGATACTCTCCCACCAAATGCTTGCTTATTAGCTGATAGGGGCTTCAAGCACATAGAAGTGTATTTGTCTAAAAAAAACATCACATTGATGAGGCCCCCAAGTGTTGCTAGTGGTTCGAAGCTATCAAAAGCAGATGTAAGACAGACGAAAGAAATAGCAAGCCTTAGGATTAATGTGGAGAGAGTCATCCGAAGAATCCGCGAGTTTGCCATTTTGAAACCCCATTCGGTGGTTAATATTAATTTAGTACCTGTACTTGATGCATGTATATCAATAGCTTGTGCTTTGGTGAATTTACAAGATACTCTAGTTAAATAAACATAAATTATGTAAATATGTGTACAATAGTTTTATTTATACATATCCATCTAGCTAGGGGCAGTCTCCTGGGTGACTTGCCATAATTTTTCCTCTGTGGTAATAGTGACTCTCAAAACCATAATCTCAGTCTCATTAGCATAATATGTACCTTTTTGTAGTAATACTATTATCTATTATGTCTAAAATAAATAACTAAATAGGGCAGAATAAAGCTTAATTAGCATTTATTAATGCTATGTTGACATTGGCTAGCACACTACTTTCTCTCAAAATAGAAGGGTAAAATTAAACAATGTAGGTACTCATTTGCCAAGTTTTTATATTTTTGTACTATTATATAAAATAGGATATACATTTTCTTTCCAAAAAGATACAATATTCTCAAGAAGTTCTGTAACAAGGCTGTGATCATATTGCACTTCAATAATATTGACAATATTATCTGTTTCAAAGTCACTGCTGGCGACACAAAAGTAACTTTTATCTGCTTTGCACAAAACATTTGCATTTGCACCTGTGCTAGATATTTTTTGGTTATAGCACCATCTTTAATATATTTTTTTGATGTTTTCACACTTGTTGGGCATTTGATTTCCACCAGAGTACTTTTTTTGTATATCCCATCTGGTGAGCCTGCTATCATCGGATATTCTTCAGAAATGAAAAGACCACATTTTTCAACTTTGTGGCCTAATTTCTTCTCCACTGCTTGTCTTACATTATTTTCCAGTACTTGTCCTCTCCTCATGGCGGATGTAAGCGGAGTCCTTGCCCCTAGAATAGCAGCTACCAAGGTGCCATCAACCGTTTTACACCTGCTAACTTCATAACATTTTGATGCTGTGATCCTTCCGTATCGTAGCTCATACCATAATCCTATTTTATGTTGATGCCTTGTCTCTTTCTCGGCATTTTTAATATTTATATAATTAAATATACTACTGATGGTAGTTAGAAACATTTCACAATCAAATTCGTTGTTAAACTTGCACATTAAATAATGTAAAGAAAGCATATTAACTTTTTTTCCGACGTAGTCGACTTGATGTCTAAGTAACTGGCATGTGCTTATTTTCCTTTTTTTACATTCCTCTTTAAAATTTTCCAGGACACTAGTTCTTGTTTCAACTGCACATATATCAGGCTTTCTTTTTTTTGAAATATCTTTACTAAGAATAACTTTTATTGAAGATCCGATTTTAGCTAGAGTTGATTTTCTCCAATAGCATTCAACAGCAGTGCAAGGTGGCTCCTCACTCCGCCGATGGCACCACATTAAAAATGCCACGGCATGTTTACAACCACCTGCAGAAGCAGGACAATCATGGCAAACTAAACTTTTCACTTCTTCTTCTTGCTCATTGACTATCAGCGTACAAGAATAAGACTTTGCCCGCACTTTGTGTTCTGGACACATTTTGCATTTTATGGTGCATGTTTCACTGTCTCGCTTTAGCTGCACGTACCCAACAGCTTCGTCGCCATACGACTCTCTTGCAGACCTGTAAGGAAAAATAGAAAGTTGTTAGATATTTTACACTTAACCTCAACACATACATATAAATTTATAAAACTTTATTACAGGAATACGAAAATGACAAAGATTTTAAAATGTGCTTATGTAGTTTTAGAAAATGAAACAGAATATACTTACATAGCTGTTTTTACATTTCTACATTCGGCAGAAAAGAAATCTGTATTATAGGCAAAGAACTTTGTGATCATTACGGCGTCGATTTTTGCCAGATTTGTACTGTCCGCTTTTTCGAATCCGTGCTCCATCGTAAACTCACGTAATAAATGTGAAAAAACAAGGAAAAAACTAAAACAAGCTACAAATTCGAATAGATATGAACGAGATGATGAATTCGACAGTCGACTCTCGCTGTTTGCTGTTTTGTTTATGTCCTTATGACGTCACTCACAAGAAAAATATGGCGGCTGGCGTTTTCGGTCACGTGACATACAGATAATAAAACTACTATTTTATTTTCGAAATTATAAATAAATCGCTTAATTATTTATCAAAATAGTGTTGTATTCGTATTTCTTAAGGTAGAAACTATATATTTAACATATTTATATCATTTAATTTTGATAGATGAAACTAGCCTTTTATTATTTACCCCATGCCTTGTCCATTTCTATTCAGTTTTGTCCTTTGGAGAGTCGCGTAAAAGTATCGGATTATCTCTAAAGCCCGCTCCACACTTCGCACGCAACACTGCGAAAGGTCCGCGAAAAAGAAGTGAAACATTACGCGAAAAATGTGCGAATCGGCTCCACACATTCGCGTTCGCGGACTTTTCGCAGTTTCCAAGTCTGGAACGGGCTTAACAGTGGGTCTGAGGCCGACAAAGAACGAAATTAAATTAGCTGGGATAATTCTATTGAGAGGTTCAAAAACCCGGAGTTCTTGACGATTATTATCTCAGTTGAGAGTAAATTACGCATCAATTTTTTTGTGACACGAGTCGTTTAATTTGTGAACCATTTTGAGAGAAATGGATGGTATTTAGACTGAGGTTACAGTACTGGGGAACGCCGTGATTGATAGAACATTGGATTTAAAGAATATGTTGACGCATAGTAGTTATTTCTACTGAATATATTATTTGTTTGGAGACTGGTTGAATATCATTTCATTAGCTACGAACATGATTGCAATTTGTAGAATGTAAGACAAGCTTGATAACCTATGATTAAATTCCAAGTTTACATATAAATAACACCCCTAAAGCAACTACTAATTAACCTCTAAGGTTAATTAATATAGTTTGAGTATGCTTTTAGTTAAAGCTAGATAAGAGTTTTAGGCTCCCATGTAATACACATTACATGATAATGGAACTCTCGGCCAGAAAGTTAGAGGCAAATTAACATAACTTCAGGTAATTCTGCAATGCTAATGAAGTCTTAGTGTGGCATCTGAATGGCTGGACCTTTGAAATTATAGTTTAAATACTGAACTTGGCAGACTCCTCTGGTTGCACTATAGTCATAAAGGTTATATGTTAAGAATACCGTAGATTTAGTACGAAAGCTCGAACCTCAAGAGTGCTTGAAATGTCAATAATCACACTTATACATTATTCAATATTGAACAGTAAGGTTGATTTTTAAATATAATATACTAAGACTATTTTGTCATTTACGTGATCTACTATCATCATCTTATTATATAGATATTAAATATAAACTGGAATAAAAAAATTACAACAGCTGCAATGCCACCTACGTCCTAGTCCTACACCTAGTCCTACAACCTACACCTTTTCCAATATTTCTCACTGTTTAAACCTTCCCTAAACTTCCGCAATTATTTGAAGACAAAATGAGTCAATTCGTTCTAGCTGTTCTCGAGTTTTGAGTCCCTTGGGAACGGGAAAACAAGTATCCTATGTCCTTCTCATGTTTTTATTAAGCCTTAAGCTATCTAGATTCTAGCTCCCCACCAATTTTTAGCCAAATCGGTTCAGCCGTTCTTGAGTTATAAATAGTGCAACTAACATGACTTTCTTTTATAAAAAAAATAATGTACTTTGCGGACATGTTTTCGCTAAGTTTTAGTAGACTACTTACGTTGAGTCTAGGTATTTTTAAACTTTGATTTTATCTAGGTACTTTATAACGAACTAGCTGTCGGAGTATTTTTGGACAATTTTAGCATCCCCTTAATTAGAAGATGAGTTTTGAAAAGATTTTTAAACCTACCTGCACAGTACATCTTATCGGCTTAGCTTCGTAGTGATAGGTCTATCAGTAACTGCTGCCTTTATCGTGGCTTTTATTTTATTTATTTAGAACGGACATCAGCGGCGCATGTATTATCAATTTATCACTCAAGTTATAATTTAACTAATACAATATTCCTGATACGTACAAAATTTACACATGACACTAAATCGACAATAAATCATAATATTAATATATTTTATTGCTTATGAATTAGATTCCCTGATAGTACAAATATAAGCTTATTCTTTGGACTCATATACAAGTGGTACTTGGCATATCTAAGTAAAAATAAAAGATTAAACGGGATTGAAACTGCCTACTTTGTATGTGGCACAAAGAGCGGAGTGACCACGGCTTGTGTATAGGTCAGCTGCTCGGGTCGCATTCAGTTTTTATTGAACATCCCGATGTCCGATATGTGCTCGATAAAAATACAATGAGAATGTTTGCCGCGCTGCAGCTTAACAATTTTCATGTATTTTAAATTTTCCGATTTTTTTGGTTTGTTGGACATGCGAAATTACCTATAGTTATTCAGCGGTGACGAAAATGACCAACCTGGTTTTGACTCAAATATGATAGAAATTGGTTTTAAACTTTATCCGATTCAAAAAATAAAGGAAAGCATATTCATGATGCCAGATTTTAAATTTGACTTGAAAGCGGTAGGATTAGTTAATCTACACTAATATTATAAAGAGGAAAACTTTGTTTGTATGTTTGTTTGTTTGTTTGTTTGTTTGTTTGTTTGTTTGTTTGTTTGTAATGAATAGGCTCAAAAAGTACTGGACCGATTTCAAAAATTCTTTCACCATTCGAAAGCTACATTATCCACGAGTAACATAGGCTAAATTTTATTTTGGAAAAAAATAGGGTTCCGTAAGATATTTGGGTTTTTCGGACACAAGGTGTAAAAAATCAACCAGAAAAGTTACTTATTTTGCGTACGCTGCCTAAACTATAAAAGATAGAACCATAAAATGTTCTAATTAATTGTAGATCTTATAAATATCTACAAAAAAGTCCGCGACACACTATACCTATCTATGTCGAGTGAGGCACAACAACCATTTTTTTATTTAGAAATCTTGAATTTTTTTTGGACTACATTTAAACGCGTTTATTTTACTCATGTTATTAATCCTTATCAAAATAAATTATTTCATCACTAAGTACAGTTTATGTAGATAATATTTGGTCTTTTAATTATTAAAATTGGACGTTTGGTTTTGAAGTTATGGCGAAATTAAAATATTACGATTTCTGCTGCACGGCCCGTTGCGAAGTGGGCGTCACCAAGGCGGGGTGCGCGTGCGGGTTAATGTTTAGTTTAGTTTAGTTTAGTTAAATAGTTTAGTTATTTTATAAACATCAAATTGATAATATCTTAAAATATAATACATTATAATATCTATACATCTATACAGTTAAATACAATTTAAGTGTCTGTTTGTAACTTCAAATTAACAGCTTTTTACATAATGAATCTGAAAGTATATTCGGTACTTACAATAAAATACATTTTTTTTTAATTTTTGTCTGTCCGTCTGTCTGTCTGTCAGTCGGTCTGTCTGTCTGTTTGTTCCGACTAATCTCTGAAACGGCTGGACCGATTTTCACGGGACTTTCACTAGCAGATAGCTGATGTTATAGGGTCTAACATAGGCTACTTTTATTTTAGGGTTCCGTTTAAAAAAATAGGATTCCGCTTTCGTTAGTCATAAATAAAGTCGTGGGTAAATTTCAGCGATATTCCAAAGTATTGTTCCACGCGGACGAAGTCGCGGGCAAAAGCTAGTATAGTATATAGTATAATTTATTACCTCGAACAATGTACAAACTTCAACGAAATTGCTTTGATCTCTTATTTCGTGACAATAAGCTTGTAAAATTTTATGCGATGCGGACGCGTGTAACCTGTTTCGGTGCAATAAAACATTCGTTTTCGCGCCAAATTCGACAATTCTATTCGGTTTTACCAGTTAGTACACCTGCATAATGAATGCACAATACCACAACGCGTTTAAGTAGAACGTGTCCATGAATTTTGTTTGCAACTCCGGCGTGGGACGTGCGCACACAGCTTCGCTCAACTTCGCACAAAACCCGCACAATTTTGCACAATCCCACTTCGATCCCACGCGGAACGCTTCCTGATTACTAATTGGCGTATTAGGCAGATGGAATATGCATTGACGGTTAAGGTGATAATCGATGTATTGGAAAACTGTTGGTGCGATTTATTGTTTCGCACAATTTTGTGGGTGATTGGTTTTTTGATTGGCTAAAATTATAGCTGACTCAAGACGTTTTACTAGCGTGGATTTCTTTCCGAGAGCAAGCTGCTATGTGCGAAAAAAATGTGTATTAATGGTCTATGACTTTTGTGATTAGGTACCTAATAATTATTGTATATTATAACACCACACACTTAATTTTAATTATTATTATTTACCTACTAGCTGTTGCTCACGGCTTCGCCCGCGTAAATACAATATCCCTTGGGAACACTGTATTTTTTCGGGATAAAAAGTAGCCTATATTTTAATCCGGACCCTAAGCTACTAAGATACCAAATTTGATCAAAATCCGTTTAGTAGTTTTTGCGTGAAAGAACAACAAACATCCATCCGTCCATCCATCCATACATCCTCACAAACTTTTACATTTATAATAGATATTAGTAGGATTTGCCTTTTTAAAGGTTAATACAAATATGTAGTTTAAAAGTTCCATACAGAGAATAATAAAAGTACGCTGAAAGAAAAGAGAAAAGCGGAGTAAATGTAGAGTAGAGGTTTGCAGATGTGCGTAAGATACTCACCTCACGTCCACAAGAAATATCTCGAGACCCTTCTGCTATCAGTTTAACCCTCAGCTATATTAATATAAAGTTTTCTCGCAATTCCGACTCATAAGCTATCGTCTTTGTTCTCATAATGTCGCTATCGACGAAGTTTATCGCTGCAGACGCTAAGTTTCACAATATCGTCAATCTTTTATATTCAGTATCTACACATAGCTTCGGGGATGGAAATAAACAAGACTCCATTGCATTGTACTCGTTAAAATGAATTTTATTAATAATAATATAATATCTATGGACGCTTCACACCACGTCAATCTGGCCCCGTGCTAAGTATCCAAAGAACTTGTGTTACAGGTACCAGAAAACGGAAAGTAAATATATACTTTTATACTATACATATATTTAAGATTTTTATTATATTATACACATATTTAATATACATCCATGACCCAGGAACGAAGTAAAACTTTTTGTTCCTTCGACGGGATTTGCTTCCGCGACCCCCGGCTTGAGCACCATCGGCTTGAACCGCTGAGCCACAGCGGCGATGATGAAACTGACGTCTACCTGGTGTTTTGTCGATTGAATGAGAGTACCGAAGATTTAAGAAACATTTTGACTATTTTGGAAGAGATTATGTTTGAAATTTGGTATTGTATAAATAAATCCTAATTAATTCAGTAAATAAAGTCAGGCGCGCGTTTCCGAGTCACTCCAAAGCTATAAAATGTTTAAAACATGTGGACCTCCTATTAACTGGGTCTCCCGGGACTGCAGTCGCTGTGCAATAACACAGATACCCGCTACTCCACTCAAATAAAACAAATGTCCATTCTAAACGACAAATAACAATTTTGAGAGATAAGGGAATTGGTACACCAATAATAAATATAAAATGTTAAACGTGATGTCCTAGTGAGGGAAGGGCTTTAAATGTTTAATAGAGTCGTATCCGAATATTGTAACGCTTACACTTTAATATTACCTATATCTAGCAATATCCCGAGAAATAAAATTGCTCACAACCTGCAAGCACAACTCGCTTACGTCACCTTTAACTTATTGTAGGGATATTTAACTTTTGCACAGAGTACAAAATATATTTAATGTAAAAAGTCGAACCTATGCCTGATCTCTCGTCAGTCGTGTCGGTTATCCGTCCCACTGAATTATGAGAGTAACGGAAGAGAGAGTGATCTTGTGTACTGCGCACACGCTTAGGCACTATAAAATTATTCTCGCGTAACTGGTCTGGTTTCAAATCGGCCACAGTCACCGAAATCGGTGTGGGGAGACATTTTTTATAGAAAATATATTATACTCACGTACTTACAGAGAAAAAAGATTTCATAGATCCAAATCGGTCTAAATTTAAAAATTTTGACGTTTGATTTTTTTTTATTTTTGTCGCACAATCGTAGACTATCTTTTTCTCTGTAAGTATGCTTGTAGTAGCGCAATCAATTTGAAAAATTACTATCTAGCTGTTTATCTGTTCATCCTTCTTTATTCTGTGGGTACTAGTTTATTTTTTGCTTGCATGTTGTGGGTATTTTTTGGCGGGCTATTTGCTAGATAAAATATTAATTAAAAAGTATGCTATGGATTTCCGCAAGTGCCGTTTGGTTCTTTTAATTAAACGGTTCTTAAAGTCCCTAAACTTTAATCACTTGACGTAATCACATGACGTCCTGGTAATTTTTCCAAGTTAGAAGTTCCTGACAATGACATAATTATTATTAGGCGGCCTCTAACTTAAAGTAACTTATGGTGTCTACAGACACTCGAATTTGGTCCTCGAACCATATCCGTGGACCGAATCCGGTGTCGCTACACACGTACGGATTCGGTACGGTGAACTGAACTGAAAGCTCGAAGCTCGTGTGTTCGATTTTCAGCTCTATTGTATTAAACATAGAGTTCTATTTACAGTGTTGTTTTTCAACGACGACGATGATTCCCGCAATTCATTGATAATGTGCAGTGGTACCAACTCTCAAAAAAATTTCTCCTCAAACTTTACCCCTGATTAGTTATACCTTTGATAGGTCTAAGAGATAATAAGCTAGAAACAAAGGTTATGTATTTAACATAAAGACTTACGCGTGAATAACATAAAACTAACGTGTCTTAATTCTATTTCACTCCCAATCAATTTTTATATCCCGGGCTATATAAATATATCAAAATTATTTTTATTATTACATAAAAATTTATTCATAAGGAGTAAATTCTAAAAATCCTGCCCCCTAGTAAACCCCCGTAGATATTTTCCCTAATTTTGGGTAGATAATCCTAAGTTACGAGTAGCAACACTGAGATCGTTTTCCGCCCCAAACGCCGCCGCCCCAAACCCGGCGAACTCAATTAATAATAATTATGTTTGCCGGACTTCCTTATACACGCTCGGATTTGGTACGGATCGTACCAAATCCGCTGTACGCTCCGTACCAAATTCGTGTGTCTGTCGATGCCATTCCTAAGTAAGCAAACAAAACAGGAAACGAAAATGTTTTAACTAAAATGGGTAGTAAACATTTAGTAGAAGTACTTTGTTCTTTTTATAAACAAAACGACCGCTATAGAATTTTACATTTTTAGCTTATTATCTCTGCAGAAATTTTCTTTTGTCTGTGCTTATAAATTGTTATATTAATATAATTACGAAGCTGTAAGCTGCTTTTCCAGGACATCCTTGAAATTCATAATTAACGGGGTCGTTTTGTGTAAATTCGAGTCAATATTAAACTTAATAACATTGAATAAAAACTAAATATGGGGTTGATATTTTATTTAAAAACTTTTAATTTTTATATAGGTATTTATATTAAGTTCTGTAATTAGTAGTGAATATTTTTGAATAAATTTTAACATAAAAAGCTAAATGTACCTTTCAGTCTTGAGTTATTTGAGCATGAGAAGCATCTATTCATATCATAATATCATAAATATATTCATATCATAAAATAATTATATTAATTATTAACCGTAAGATATTTTTTTAGTTTAACAAAGGATCGTTTGTGATTCTATATGTAAAATCTAAAACTAATTCTTTTAAAATCGGTCAACACAGCATGCACTCTACCAGTCTTATTAATAAAAATTGCTTATTCTTCTCTTACTCCAAAGTTACACCGGGAGTAGTTAATTCTAGATTAGTCACAGAATAGCTACGTGTTAATAACGGTATTAATAAATACGAAGTAGGCTCGGAGTAACAATACAATTCTTACTCTGAGGTTAAGGTGTATGTTATGGCAACACACATGAAAAGAATGAACAAAATGAACTAAAATGATTGAAATGTCGATTAAAAAGACACTGACAATTAGCAAAATTTTGAAATTTGACACTTTTATTTGACAATCTTAACTATCACAAGCGAACATATGTCAATTCTGTATTTCTCTTGTTGAAATTAAAATAGTGGTTTTAGAATTTGTGCTCTTTATATAAAATGTTAAGTTTATATAAAAAGGGTTATTTCGAGGTTTATACAATTTCACATGCCTTATTAATGGTAATATTTCTTCAATTCCTTCTATCATTCTCAAATCGTCAATGAAATAATCTCTATTCATTTTAATCCATAATAATTACAAAATCAGACACTAGTAAGTACTTGAACGAACACCAAACAAATATGGAAATATATTTAGGTTATGTTTAGTATATATATCTTAATAGAAGTTGGAAATACAATACAAATATATGCTTACTCAAGCGTTAAACCATGTGGCTCCGCGGAGTAACTTTTACTCCAGGAGTAAATTTTGATTAGTTAACTCCGTCCTTACTCCTAGTTTATTAATACCATTATTGCCTAATCTCTGCGTAAGTCTTGAAGTAAAGTTGTTCTGACGCTAATCATAGTTTATTAATAAGGGTGCGAATGATTCGGCAAATGGACATAGAAAACCACTTAGCGTCTGTTAAGCCAACCATATATTTTATTCAATTTAACAATCTTATTATTTATATCGTATATAATATTATCTTATTTATTTATTGCATCCACATGTTTGCTTGTAGGTACAGTTACGTGCTACCATTAAAAACCCGAATAAAGTTAAAACTTTAAAATTAAAATATGATTTCGACCACAGGGCGGACATTTAGTATTTATATGTTATCTTTCTCCATAACAAGTTGGATGGCGTAGAATAAAACACACAAGTGATCAGCCAGATACTTATATTATTTCTCACAATACACTTTTTAATCACACGTTCTCACTTTGCCACCTCGATATCGAATAAATCTCCAGAGAAGGACTCTGTTCTCCCTCTAGTTTTCCCACTACTTCTCCTCGACAAAAATGGCGGTTGTTTCTGATTGGTTGAAAATATTCAACCAATTGGAGAACAGTTTCCTGTCTAGGAGATTAAAATACTAAAGTGAATTTGTTTAACTACAATAAATATCTAATAAAATATTATAAATCATAATCAAAGATAAAATTAATATCACATATTTTACTATAACATTTGAAAATAATTTAAATAATTACCGGAAACGACAACATAAATTAATTTTATAATAACCACTCTTAATATTTAGAAATAATTTACCCAATAGTATTACATATAATACGAACACATTATAAGAACGATCGAACATAATTTTTTCCTGACTAAACATAATATGCGATCGTGACGTGTAAATGGATTTTGGACGATTTCAACATGGCGCGGGCGTCACCGGCGGCGTCATCTATACTAATATAATAAAGAGGAAAAGTTTGTTTATTTGTTGGTTTGCATCGAATAGGCTTCGAAACTACTGGACCGATTTTGATAAAATTTGGCACAGATGTAGAGTAGACGACGTGGAAGGACATAGGCTACTTTTTATCGGTTTATTAAAATGTACGGTTTTTGCGGAATTAACTTTTGCGCGCATGAAGTCGCGGGTAACATCTAGTAACTTTATAAAACTGCTAATTGAATAGTTTTAATGATAAAGACACTCGATAGCCGAATTCGAAGCTTGAGTGGGGTTTAATAAATTATTCATATTATTATCCGACGGTACATAAATATTAATGCTGATCCGCTGCCGTCGGTGAATACATTATGCCAATCTAATTTGATACTACTATTCGTTTTTGAATACGGAAGGAAAGATCTCAAATAGTCACATATTTTAAAGACGTACAATATCGACAAAGTTCCAGATCGACCAGTTTCTAAACATTTTCCTTTGTCTCAAAATATTTAAACACAAAGGAAGTGAACGCAACTACTGCTAACGTCGTGAACTTCGTATTTACACGTGTGTATGTATTCGCGTAGGTACGCAACATTCAACAACGCTGATAGCGATTTTCATCTTATACCTGGTTGAGTGGCAAATTTGAAAGAAATTTAATCTACTAAAGGTACTATACCTTTAGTAGATTAAATTTCTTTCAGTTTTTCTTAGTATCTGAATGATGACTTAAATACCCTAAAAGTATATCGTGTTTCGAGGTCCTAACTACTTAGTAAATATTTAGCATTAATAGCAAAATATTAATTATTGCAGATATCAGATCAAATAATAAATTTTTAGTTGAGTTGCAGATATAATTCTCAAAATTAGAACTTAGCAACAGAAATATTTCGAATGCCTCAAAATTAATAAATTTTACAAATTGAATAATTAAAGGTATAAATAATTATACCTTTAATTATTCAATTTGTTTTTATTAAGTGGAAACAAATATTAATAAGTGAGAAACTTATAATTCTACTATTTGTTCGAGGTACTGATAATTTGGTACAGTGCTAGCAATTGGGTGTTTCACCCTATCTACCAAGTAAAGATATTTGATTGGTCCCGCTACGCTCGATTTAATTGAATAATTAAAGGTATAAATAATTATACCTTTAATTATTCAATTTGTAAAACATAAATAAAAACTAAATACCTGAATTAATGAAACCTTCGAGTTTCAGGACCCAATATTAATTAAAGACTAGGAACTAGTAATTATTTGGAAATGAAGAAAATATCGTTCGTCTGAAGTTATAAAGCTATGCAAAATTGTGTCCCCGGCTACGTAACAATTTCGATTGCATTACCAAGTTAAATTAAAACATGTACAAGAGGCTTAATGAAGACAACGAGACCGAAATAACATCATTGGGTGTGCAAAAATTTTTTTTCAAAAGGAGATAATCCAGGGCTTCTAGTCAAGATGCATTCGATAATTTTGACGGCGAAGTTCGAAAATAAAATGTATGGGATTTGATATAAGGCATCGCAAACGACATGTCACTTAGCGATGACTTATGTCAAATCCCATACATTTTTGATTACGAAGTTCGCCGTCGAAATTATCGAATGCATCTTGACTAGAAGCCCTGGATTGTCTCGAAATTATCGAATGCATCTTGACTAGAGGCCCTTGGCTGTTATACCTTAGCTAATATGTTGTTAAAAGTTGATTAATTCTTTTTGATGCCAAGGTCTAGGTGAAGCTAGGGATGAGATGTAGCTGTATTTTCCTAACGAAGGTTTAATTATTCGTCGATTAGCAGTTCAATATCCATTGATTGTTATTGCTACGTAATGGGACCACGAGGATAATCCGTTTTTCGATGCATAAATTCTATTTAGCCGGCCAATTAAAGTGCCAAATACAAACCGCGTTTAGGTAGTCCGTATTGTGATTAATTTGTTGCGTTGAAAGCTTTAATAGTTTCGGTATTCTTTCTTTTTTTAATTGCCCCAACAAGTTTGTTTTAGGTAAAAAAACTAGGAAAAATTTGAAGAGAAAGTTTTTTGGCCAAAAAATAAAAAGGGATCTCATGTAAAAAGTGTCATCTAATAAACATAAGTCCGTTATGTATTGGCAGGACTTCGCATGTTAAATTTGGTGAGTTCTAGAAACTGTGGTTTATCTCATAATTGTAAAATAATAGTGTCTTAAAGTAGTTGGAAGCAAATTCTGCAAGTTTCAATTTTCTAAAGCCCTCATGTCTAATACAGCTACTACATGCTACTCAAGTCTAATACACTACAGGGTGCTTGGTTACCCGAATGAAATATTTAATCCAACATTAGGTCATAATATGACATAAGTATGTAATAAGTACGCATAACTAAAAATGTAACGCTCAAACTTTGGAGATATCAGAAGTTGTGTGCATATGACTCAACATTTCGTAACTACTTACAGGCATGTGACGTAACTTGTTTGTACGACTTTTATGGGGGGCGTTTTCACAACTCTCAAAAGTGCTTCAGAAAATCCACAGTTTTTTTTTCATTACATAAATGAATATTGCTCTGAAAAATAAGTCACTTTACCAAAGGAATCTTTGGTAAAGTGACTTATTTTTCAGAGCAATATTCATTTATGTAATAAAAAAGTTACAGGAAAATACCATATTAAGAACACTAATATAATAGATACATGCATAATTCATCCATTCACATTATGAATTTAAAAAAAAATGTCAAATTTGGCGCATAATTATGTTCGTTCATGAGTACACTACAATATCCAGATAGTGTTTCGCAATATATTATGATAACTTACATCGCATATTTATTACTTCATCATAACTGCTTACGTACTTTCTGAAGAACAACACACCAATACATTTCCTCGTTAATTTTAATTCATTTTCACGTAAGCAGGATTTTCTTGACTCGTTTTTTACGCTGTGCGATGTTGAACTCTATGTCTCTCTTATTTGGGTTCATTTGGTGCCGCCGCCCACGCGTTCTTCAGTGTTGGTCAATTAAAGCCTCTCGTGGACGCGAATTAATTAGTGCTATAATGTTTTAAGTCTAATTGGATTCATAGTTACGTGACGTACAGCAGCGGTGTGTATTTTGTTTGATCTTAAATATGGTTTGTCTACTGTATGTCATTGTATTGAATATGGATGAAGAGAAAAGTGTATGTTAGGATCGCATCTAATGTAGGTCGATGATCTCTGCCTAGTAACGGCAAAACTTTATATTATGTATATTACAGAAGATATCACAATATTGTTATAATACATCTGTGGCTCATTGGTTCACCGCGTTGGTGCTCAAACCGGGGTTCACGGGATCGAATCCCACTGAAGGAACAAAACAGTTTTTCCCTGTTCCTGGGCCATGGATGTGTATTAAATATGTGTATAATATAATAAAAATCTTAAATATAGTATAAAATTATTAAATATACTTTCCGTTGTCTGGTATCTGTAACACAAGTTCTGCGGGTACTTAGCACGGGGGCAGATTGATGTGGTGTGAAGCGTCCATAGATATTATATTATACGCACAGTAATTGTAGTATGCGCATACTTTGTAAAGAAATGTACACGACGACATAATGGTACGTGAATACGTGATCAATATTATACAAACGCGAAACATTCAATCATCGAAAAATATATATTTAAGGAATAATTGGCAGTAGGTTTTTGTGCATTACACGGAATTTTATCGTCCAGCAGCCAATTTTAACTTGTAATGCCCTTATCTCCTCTTATGTATAATAACCTAACCAAGAGCATGTCACGACATGTCTAAGGAGGGTTCCGTAACTATAAACGCGTAATATGCTTTTTTTTTCAAATTACTTCAAAAGTAACTGTCCGATTTGGTTCACAATAATTTTCCTAAAGAGTTTTTAGCATGATCTATCAGCATGGAAATTTGCAAGTTTCTATCTCCTATAGTTTAAAAATGCTAGGGGGGGGGGGACCAACTTACGAACTACTTTGGAGGCCGATTACTCGAAAATGGTCAACTTTATAAAAAAGTAACGTATGAAACCTCGCCTTTATTTTAAAAGACCTATTCTACGATACCCCACATGATGGGGTAGAGTGAAAAAATATTTTTCATCCCCACTTCACATGTATGGAGAGCCACCCCTAAAATATAAAATTATTATTTTTTTATGATCCCGAAACCGTGATCTATAAACGATCTATAACTGCACCAAATTTCATCAATTTATATTCATAATTACAGGAGCTAGAGGCGCGGACAGACAGACATACAGACAGACAGACAGACAGACAGACAGACAGACAGACGGACAGAGCGAAACTATAAGGGTTCCTTAAGTATTACGGAACCCTAAAAATGGATTGCGATTCCAATGTCTCGCTACAACTGGAGAACGGCTGTACAGATTTGGCTAATTTTCCTGTTGAAATAATTGTGCATGTTTATCAAATAAAAAACCTTTTTTATTTGATCTTATGATATTTTTTTTAATATTTTATTGGTTTATTATTTGATCTGATGGTAAATATTAGAAATATTGAGGAAATACTAAAAACGACTATTGAATTTCCCAGACAAATTGTTCACTGCCCAATGAAAAAATGTTTAGAACAAAATGCAAGCTGTGTTCTAAACTATTTTAGTTTGCTAAAATTAAACTTTTCCGCCAATTTAATTTTCCTTTGATAAAGATACCAGAGTAAAAATTCTATTACAACATTTAGCTAAAGGTTACAAAATCCTGGAAAAGAAAACATAAAAAGTAAATTAAACCGGCCAACGCGAGTCAGACGACGCGACGTCACGAAGGGTTCTGTACAAAATGGCAAAAAATTCACATTCGTAGTATGGGAACCCCACTTAAATATTTATTTCAGCGATTACGGTTCATGAGATACAAGGTTGAACGGTCGGTCGGACGGACAGGCAGTGAAATCTCCGTAATAGGGTTCCGTCTTTATCCGTGGGGTACAGAACCCTAAAAACAAAAGTCATCCTTTTGAACTAAACTCTCTACGATATCCGACATGCGATGCAAAATATCCTTGTAAATGTCACCGTAAAATTCTAAAAACCGTAAGATTATATTATTACTACAGATGTTAATTATGTCGACAGATTGTCAAATAAAAATTTCTCCTTACAATTGTACGCATTTTTTTTTCGTTATAATTATTATTATGAAAAAGCAAACAAATATGGCGGCGCGGGGCACTTGCCGTATAGTACCTATAATAACAATAACTCCCCCACACCGATCTCGGTGACGGTGGCCGGTTTTATTCAAACCAGGCCAGTTACGCAGGAGTAATTTTATAGTGGCCAAGTGTGTGCGCAGTACACAAAAGCACTCTCTCTTCCTTTACTCTCATAATCCAGTGGGACGGATAACCGACACGACTGACGAGAGATCAGGCGCAGGTCCGACTTTTTACATGCCCATCCGACGCATGGATCATCTTTCTTGTCAAACAATCAGGTGATCAGTCTGCATTGTCCTAACCAAACTTGGAAACAACACTTTTTGTTGTTCCAATGCGGGAATCGAACCCACGACCTCCGAGTCGAGAGCCAATGCTCTAACCACTAGACCACGGAGGCTGTAAGTACGTATAATCAACCAATCGGCACGGTAAATATTACAATATAACGAAAAATAACGTGTAATATGTAAGAAGAATTTTTTATTTAACAATCTGTCGACATTTTATAATATCTGTAGTAATATTACAATCTAACGGTTTTTACAATTTTACGGTGACATATATAAAACGTTCAAACCAGGAGTCTAATTACGAGCGAGAGATGTCCAATCTGTTGCAAATCTGTTCGATCGTTTTCCAGAAATATTGATATACTACAGATAAAGTAGTCATTTCTCAAGGGATATTAATACGAACTCATTTCTGTACTTGATTGGAGTGGTTCTAGAGAGACATATTTTTTTACGTGGTTTTCTTACGTTACAATTTATTTTCTCATAATTACTGTGCCTACTTACTCATAACAATACTGTGTGTGTTACCTCATTACGTTCTCCTCCAAAAATTCCGAGGTTAAAAATTAACAGAAAATTAGATAATTGTAGGTAACAAAAAATAGTTCAAATATGATGGATTATCGGAATTTGAAATTGAACTGAGTTTTAGGACAGCTGGAATAAATGTTTGGTATGAATTTATCACCGCCTCGGTTTCGCTCCTAATGAACTTCAGAATTGGCAGATCGCCAGGAATTACCACTACTTATTTAGTTAGGTCTTTTCTCATGAAATTACTAAAATATTGTACAATCAGCTTATCTGTAAATTATGTGTGTTTTAATAATAACTACGAATATATTCATGTTTCTTATTTTATTCTTAGAACTTTCTTTTTTCATGTCTTTCAGTTTTCAGACCCCTAAAGACACGTATCGTATATGACCAAGAAGTAGAAAATAATACATATATATCATATTTGATAATGCGTCCCGAACTGGTGCATGAGTCCCGATAACTACTCGTATAATAGGAAATATGCGTGTATTTTTTTTTCTTTATACCGTATGGCAAAAATAACAAAGATATGAACGTTTAAAGCAGTCTATTAGACAGAGAGATCGGATGTATAACGTGACGTCACATAACACGACTTTCATACAAAGTTCATAAGTAATTTCGTTTTGCTAGAAAGAGGATAGATTAAAAACTTTGACCGCTCACATCTTGCTCATTCATCAACAGATATTGAAATTTTTTCGCCATTTCCTTTATTTTTGAGTCTAGAATCATATTATTATATTTTAAGTTATTTTTATATTTTATGCATATTCTCTATTCGCTCCAATGCAGTAGCGTAAGCGTAGCGTAAGCGTAGCGTAAGCGTAGCGTAAGGGACTATATGATCCGGATTCCGAAAGACCGGGGACATTTCAGAGAATTGAAAATAGAACTCTGCGCTAAAAATAATAGAGCTAAAAATCGAAGTGTCGAGTCAAATGTCAATGTCATACATGACAGCTCGACATCAAGCTACTGAGTCATATAACATCTTTCTACGAAAGACTAGGCGGTATGGTTGAAATACTATAGCCTGCCCCATGGGCGAAAAAAAAAATAAAAAAAAATCATATAACATCTAAGATGAACCAGCGTTCGATAACATGCTAACTCACAAAATCTTGTTTGCGGCTGCCTGGTAGGAGCCCGGTAATGGCCGCATTAGCATCCTCGTTATAAGTTCACATTTTGTAGCGAAAAATTTATAACGACTTCCAGTTCCGCGGTAAATAGGACTTCCGAATATTTCAATACCGCAGTGGAAATTTTACTACCAAAATCCTGCATCAATATATTTTTTATTATTTACATTCCTTTCTATATTTTTATTCAGGTACTTTAAAATGAGCGGGTGGAAAACAACGCAGCGTGTTTTTTTTTTTTTTTTACCGACATCATTCACACACCTCAGTTTTTTAGTAAAAAATGCTTAAAGAAAGAAATGTCCTTTCCACCATAATAAATTGCTTTTTTCTTTTCAATATTCCCTTAATCTTTTCATTATATAGCTTATATTTATAGATAGCAACATAAAATGTATTTGAATCATCTAATATGGGTTAAGATTAGTTTCTGAAGGCATCGCAAGATTATTATTACACATACCTAGATTAAGAAGCGTTATTAATGAGTATACAAAGCGTGTGATGTCTTGTGATTAAAACATATATCTATTAGCTATATAATTATGCGGCTATATGAGGAAGATATATTTACAATGTTTGGTAAAAATTTTTAGTAAATATTACACGAGGTAAATTAATGAAGTAAACACATCATGTCGTCATTCGTATAAACAAATGAAATGTTAATATTTTTATTAGCGTTTTATTTTTTATTTACAAAAATTTAATTTTCTACAACGTTGGAAAAATGTAGAGATTTATGTCACAAATATTAGCGTAGCATTTAATTTTGTGACAACACTGGAGTTTACTTTTTTAGCAGAATTGGCTGCTTATACTCACAAATCCCTCCATTATACATAGGTAAGCTTTTTCGTCAGCAATTATATAATCACAGGAAAAATACTGTACGAAAATAAACCGCTATTGCTACTAAAAGAGTCTAAATTTATATTCTGTTTCACGAAATTCTGGTCAAACGGGTCAAAGCTGTTTCAAGTTATAAAGAGTTTTTGTCTAGTACAGACATCTAAAAGCGACTTTAAATATAAGCGGCAAAAATCAGGAATCTTTTTCATTTTTTTAACGTTTGGCGACGATATAATATATAGCTATCATTATATTATGTCATGTCGACGATATACCTAGCGAAGCGGATCAGCAAATATTTTTAGTCATCCACTAAACGGATGACTAGAACCTACCTAAATCGGCACGTCGCGCGTCGATATAAAAACTGAGGCCTTTGCATCCGTTAATGGATGATTAATACAGTATTCTCCGAGCGAAGTAACCACTCCTGAAATACTGTAGGTTGGTTTTTAAATGTCGTATGGTTGCCCAAGCACATACGGCATTCTCACAACATAGTCAGCCTAGTCCAGAGGAATGAACTGGTCAATACGTTTGGGGCCAACTATGTGCGGGTCTCTCGAGTGCAAACCAAACGGTCTACCCACTGTTTTTAAATCATCAATCAAGACTTTGGTACTTTACTTGGTATCAGCTATTTTGAATTTAATATAGCATAGGAGTACGACACAAGTTCACCTCATCACTTAGATTTCGATCGGCTCATCAATATTTAGATTACGTTCGTTCGCGAAATATTGGAAAGTAATTCTATTTTAGCATATCACGCTGCGTAGGATGACTATCGTATTTTAGAAGAAACGATTTCAGATTAATTTTAAGAAAAAACTTACAATTAAAGTACCTAATTTAAAGTAATAATTTAAAGTACATATACGTTTATTGAATTATAGTTGAACCATTCCATGTAGGTATAAATAACTGTGATTTGAGCCGTTGTAATTAATAAACTTTTATTTTTTATGTTCGTTTTATATGATAAAGGTATTGCTCTATATAATAATATTATGTTTTAGGTATTTTTTTCTGATTTATTTTATGGCAGTGTGAGTGTCCCAACTCATACCCAGGCTAATGAAAATCGAATAACGGTAAATTAAATGTTAAATCAAGTACTAAATTTTGGAAATAACAGAAAATTAAAATAATAGAAAAATACGTATTATAAAATTAAACTATTGAATCATCATTTCAATCTATCCACTGTTGAATAAATTCAATTTACTTACTCTCTATAGAGAGTAAGTAATTTAATAGTATTTAATTCAATGAACGGAATAACTTTATTAAAATAGTACAAATGTTGAGATTTTGGCTCCCGTAAAAATATTATTTATTTCTACGGGAAGGTCACGCCCCTCCTAGGTCCAGGTTACTCCCAGAACCCTCAGTCCGCGCGACCTAGTGGGATTTCATCCGTCGAACGCCTACTAATCCCTCCTGCCTGTCAATATAGCCAGCGCTGATCCTGACCATATTGAGGGGAAAAGAGAGGTTGTCAATGTCAGTAAGTCCGACCAAAGGTCGATGCCCGTGTACCCATAGTGGGATAGGTCAAATAATGGCCTTGAAGCACTTAGCCCCCTCGTAGTCCGCCGTAAGCGCGTATTCTTAGACGGTGGAACGTATTACAAGTAAAAGGTCTCAACGGACCATCCCAGTCACATATCATGTTACTCACGTCGTCGATTCCAGTAAAAATATAAGTAAAATAAGTAATTAATTATAGTAGTAAAAGGTGAGCGTATGAGTGTGGATGAGTACAAGGTCATCTTTCCCTGGTAGAACATTACTCTGTCTGTAATTTGTACGGGAATATCGAAGGACGAGAGGATTCCTTTAACTGTATCTTCAAGTTATTCAGTAAGTTATTCCATAAAATATTAACTACATAATATATTCAGTCAATTTATACGGGAGGAATCTGGGACCAAAAGAGGAGAAAAATAAATAAGTAATAAGTATTATTTGTCCATTACTGGGCCTAGCCACCGAAAATCTAAAATATAACAAATTAGAATGCTAATTAATAATAGGACTTACTTGTATCTCTTCAGATTTATTTACCAACAAAACTGCTCCGGCGCGGCAACCTCCTGCGATCTCTGCTTTGTCGGCCCACGCGATCTTATTCCCTTACACCTAAACTCTCGCGACGCGTCATACTTTACCCGAGCTTTTCAAAACCCTTCCGACCCGTTTCCTGGTCTCAAACCGAATGTCCCTACTCCACGCGTTCGTCCGCGTTCCCATACCTTATAGCTCCGCCCACAAGCTCCTTTTTAGATGTTTTTTTTATTGTTGTTAAAGTTTCTAAGAATGTTTAACTTTATGATTTGCAGATGTGTTAGTTAATTCCTTTTCCACTCAAAATCAAAATACAAAACGCCAATAACTTATTCTCATAAATTAGATAAAAGTGTGATTTATTTTTAGTTGATATATTTTTATTTTTAGGGTACCGTATACAGTTACATTCCCCCCTCTGAAAATTAGACGCGCAGACCTTGTCGAGAGGATTGATTTTCATACCTTTGTTTGCTCAAATTCTTTCTCTAAATTGTCCCTACTGTGTTAATTAGCTGTTTCATAAGGTTAAAACTGATGCTCACCTACTAGTCTTTAACTAGCAATAATAAATATAGCTTGAAATAAAAAAAACCCCGCCTCCGAAAGTCATCGAACCAAAAATTGCAATACCAAACCAGGCACCGACACTGCTTCAAGGACACATCATGTCCATACCCTATTAAAACTGTTGTGATCCAATGCCGAACATTAACAGCAGACAAAATATGACAATTTAGTAATCATTTTTTTTTTGTGGTATGTAAATACTATATCTTAGTATGTAAACAACTTCTGCTGCAATCATTCAATCCCAGCGATCACGATCAGGATAATGAGACAATAATATCAAATCAGTGTACCGTTATCGGTCCTCGACAAATCTACAAAGTCCGCACGAAATTAGATACTTGAAAATGGGTCAAAATCACACCCAAAAGAGTCAGTTACAAACATACATACATACCGATGAAGCTAGTAGAAATCTAGTTAAAATACAACGACTAATTTCGTGAGTCAGTAGAACCCTTAACAATATTAATACTCCTACAACTCCGACTCTAAACATTTAAATTATTTTAAATCACCAGACAAACACTCTAATCTTCCCCCCTCCCATACTGTTATCATTAATATCTTTCAGACGTAAACAAACATACATACAACTTCCTCCTATTCAAGATTTTTCTGTAACCCTATTCATCGTTTTCTACTGCGAAGCAAAACGTTTAACTAATAAAGGCCGATATTCTTTATCTATGTTATTGTAACAAATTTATACAATTTTTTCAATAGATTCTACTTATTAATCTTTCATTCCTAAAATGTTTATCTCCCCCCCCCTCTAACCATTTAACTCGTAGCTCCATGTAAAATTTATATCGATAACTTATATTTTCAGTGTTTCTCTATTTAATTACTAGCTATACCGACGAACTTAGTACCGCCTTAGATTTAAATTTGTTGACGTACTGACAGCAACGCCATCTACCGAATCCAATTACAAATCTAAACCATCTTCACATTAAATCTGTCCAATATGAATAATTTTCTCCGTCTCTGCAACACTTCCCACCGATGCCTCGATCCTATCGGTATCAGCATAAAGCTATATAACTCAAAGACCTCTCCGACAAATGGACCATCCAACACAAAATAACTCTTCAATCCAATCCAGCAGCTCCTGAGATCAAACAACGAAAGCCCTCAAAGACGAACAATTCTCTCCTCTTTCTCCACACCTTCCTCTGACTCCTCGCTTCTACTGGACGCGTGATGCTACGCAGCGTGATGTTACACAGCCCAAAGCCCCTTGGATAAACAAACTATCCAACACAAGAACCCCTCAACTCGAACCAACAGCTCCCGAGACCAACGTGCTCAAACAAACAAACAAACTGTTCAGCTTTATAAAATTAGTATAGATTTACAGTTAAATTAATGTCCTCCTCACCCGTTGTCCTGCTTGGATTTTTTTCTTATAATCTAGTTAATTTGACTTTACTATTCCACCATCTCATTAAATAAAACTTGTCAGATTGGAAATTGCTCCTAACCACAATTCCTACTTCCAGCTATGCCTTAAACATGCTTAAATTAAAAACACATACCACTTATCCCAGCCTACCGCATATAAAATCACTGCTATCTTACACAGCAATACTATCGCCTCGCCTCTCGATACCTTTGTCTCCAACTCGATTCTCCTTCCCTCTTTTACGCCCAAGATGTTTCCTGTAACTTGTCGTTGGTAAATGTTAAATTTATATCTATGTCCATTTTATTTTATTCCTCAAAAATAATAAACCATAAAAGGAAATAAGCCCAGCAAAATTTTACCCTCAACACAAAACTAGTACAAGAATCTCTTAACTGGCGTATTTTTATTTTTAATATGAACACTCACATGCCCAAAGACATCCTATACAATATTAAGATAACATTCTTTTTTTTTTTGATTAATCTTACTATACTATACTAATTAATGTCACTGACAGACTTAAGTTTTTTTTTTTTTTTTTAATAACCTTTGTAAACTGATGTATATTCTATACTAGCTGTTGCCCGCGGCTCCACCCGCGCAAGCCCAGCAACCCATGGGAACCGTACATGCCCCGCGACAAAAGTAGCCTATGTCTTTCCCCTGGTCTATTTTATGTCTGTGTCGAATTTCATGATAATCGGTATAGTAATATTTTTTTTTCTGTAAAAGAATATTTCACGAGAACCGTACATTTCCCTGCGATAAAAGTAACCCTTGTCCTTTCTCAGGCTCTAGCCTATCTGTGTACCAAACTTCATTTAAATCGGATCAATGGCCTTGGCGTGAAAACGAGACAGACAGACAGACAAGAAAGATAAACAAAGCCACCCTCGTATTGATAATATTAGTTAGTAAGAATTACCTAAATATAAGGCCCACAGACATTCGTACAGTAACTCATAAAATCATATTATTTGTTACCCTATTTAAGTTATGAATGAACAATCGATGCTATTTATTACTAGGTGTTGCCCGTGACCTCGCGCGCGCAAAAGCTAATTTTGCAGAAACCGTACAAGTTTTTTCGCGACAAAAAGCAATTTATTACTAGGTGTTGCCCGTGACCTCGCGCGCGCAAAAGCTAATTTTGCAGAAACCGTACAAGTTTTTTCGCGACAAAAAGCAACCTATTTTCTTTCTACGTGGTCACCTCCACATCAGTATCAAACTTCATGAAAGTTGGTCCAGCAGCCTCGAAGCCCATTCAGTGCAAACAAACAACTTTCTCTTTATTATATTAGTATAATTATATTTAATATCCTCTCATCCATAGTTACCCACACTTACACAAGCGATCACATACTTTATTTCAAAATTTACTTGTCAGTTAAAAGTACATTCGTTGTTGATACATAGTTGTATAATTATGTTAAAAACTAGATGCTGCCCGCACATTTTTCCGTGATTCCATGCCTATGTCCTTCCCCGTGGTCTACTCTACATCCGTGCCAAACCTAATCAGAATGGGTCCTGCAACTTCAGACCCCATTCAATGCATACAAACAAATAAACAAACTTTCCTCTTTAAAAAATATAATGTAGATTTAATAACCTTTCACCAATAATTATTTACACTTACACAAGTGACTGCATCCTTATCTCAAAATTTATTTATCAGTTAAAAGTATATTTGTTGTTGATAGTTGTATAATTATGTTATAGTATTATGTACAGTTTAACCACTAATAAACTTTCATCTCCTACATATTCCTTAGATTAATTGATTATAGCCACAAAAAATTGCAGAAATGTCAATGACCACGCGAGTATATTCATATTTTTTTTCAATCAGTATTGTGGTGGGACTCGGGGTTTTGAATTGACAACGAACGAAAATAGTGTAAGTAACGTGTATTATCGGGTACACATCAGAGCCAACACACCATAGTTACTGTACCGCGTCGGTGTTCAACGCGCGAACGCGACCTCTCCGTTCGGCGGAGTGTATAACACTAATCGCACGGTGCGCGGGCGCCGGGCTTGCGTTGGCGACTTGAACGCCGGAGCGGAGCGGACGGCGGCGCAATGGATGTACGGAACGGAGCGCGGGCTGTCCGCCTAGCGTCTCGCGCTATAGCCTCCCCCTCCAAGTCACAAGTGCGACCCGCCTGTGACTTGGCTGGACGACCACGACGACGCTGATGCTTAATGACAGTCGATGAACCCACGTAAGGAGTGAGAGCGCTGGCATGGTATTTGCCTCTAACAACACCATTAACATCTTCGACTACAAACGACGTCGGGCTAACGATCTGAGAGACACGATAGGGGCCCTCCCGTTTTGGAGCAAACTTGCTAGTGAATCCTTTAGATGCATTACTCGCCAGGTGGGCATCCACAAGGACTAGGTCACCCTTTGCAAAAGAGGGATTGTCTCGACGGTGTTGATCGCCAGCGGCCTTTCGAAGGTCTTGCTGTTCTTCAACCCTGTGCTTAACATCACGCAAAATCCGCGCAAACTCCTTCAAGTAAGGTGTAATCTGGGGAACGAAATTCTGTTGGGACACTATAGCCCGAAGGTCAGTGTGTACTGTCATAGGAGAGCGCATCTCCCGAGCAAATGTAAGGTACGCGGCTGTCTGACCCGTCCCTTGATTATAGGCACTATTGAGTGCAAAACGAACCATCGGTAGAAAAGTCGGCCATCGGCGATGTTCAGGTCCTATCAGGATACCAAGTAACTGCTTTAGCTCGCGATTCTTGCGTTCTGCCGGGTTTGCTTCCGGGTGGTAAACAGGAATCAGTGACTGTTGTACTCCAAGCACAAACATGGCCTTCTGCATCACCGCGGAGACAAACTGACTACCATTGTCCGAAATTACTCGACGAGGTAAACCATAACGCAGGAAAACTTCTTCTATAAGAACTTTTGCACACGACTCAGCTGTCGCATCACCTAGTGCAAATAGTTCGACCCATCGGCTCGCAGTATCTTCAACGAGAAAAATCCACTTTTCTCCATCTTCGGCTTCAGGAAGAGGTCCAAACAGGTCCATTGCAAGCACTTCGAATCTCTGCTGAGGCACTGGGGTTTGAAGCAGACCAGCAGGTTTCAAATTCGTGGCTTTATACATTTGACACATGTCACATGACTTGATATACTGAGCTACATATGATCTCATATTCTTAAAATAGTATCTTTCCTTGATCTTTCGTAAGGTTCGCTCCAAGCCCAAGTGTCCAGCAGTAGGCGCGTCATGGAGCTCTTTCATGAGCACTGCCCTTAAAGATTCTGGAACCACTAGCTGAGGTTCTTCGGATGCTCCATCCGGATCGCAGCGATATAACACACCTTGTGAAAGATAATACCCTCTGTCAGTCCAGCGTGCAGCTGCTTCAGGGTCATTCGCATTTTCAAAGTCTTTGATAATTTTACTCACTTCAGAATCATTTATTTGAGCCTTTCGAATGTCTTCTGGACTACATTGAGGCAAATCGACGACTACAGGACAAATACTACAAGGTCCTGAACTAGGTTCTTCAGACAAATCGGTCACTGGACGACTAAGAGTATCGGCAACCAGATTAACTCTACCCGGTGTATACTCAATTTTGAGGTCGAACGATTGAATTTTCATCGCCCAACGGGCCAATCTACCACTGGGTGTCTTTAATGACAAAAGCCATCTTAACGGTTGGTGGTCGGTAGCGACATGAACTTGAGCTCCCTCGAGGTACCCTCGGAATTTATCCAAAGCCCAAACAACCGCCAAGGCCTCTCGCTCGGTGGTATGATAATTACGCTCAGCTGCAGTGAGCAGACGGCTGGCATACTCAATTGGTCTTTCTTCATGATGAGAGGGGCCTTGCAGCAATACTGCTCCTAGGGCATATGCACTTGCGTCTGTCCGCAGAACAAACGGCTCATCAAAGTTTGCCTGCCGAAGAATGGGACTGTTTGAAAGTCGCCTCTTCAGCTCATCGAAGGCTCCTTGCTTGTCCTCGCTCCACTGCCAACGTCGATCCTTTTTTGTAAGATCCGTTAAAGGACGAGATAGATCAGAAAACTGCGGTATGAATTTTCGAAACCAGGAGCAGGTTTGTAAAAACGTTTTTAGCTCTTTCAGGTTCGTCGGAGGCTTCATATTCATCACAGCTTCGACCTTCGTGGGATCCGGCTCTATTCCTTTTGAAGAAACGACGTGTCCTAGGTAAGTAACCTTGTTTCTAGCAAAATAACATTTCTTTCTGTTTGCTTTCAGGTTGAACAGACGAAGGCGCTCGAAGACTTGCTGAAGATCCTTCAGGTGCTGATCCATACACGGCGATATGACGAGGATGTCATCCAGATATGCCAGAACGCATACATCCTTGAGACCAGATCTCATTCGGTCTATTAACCGCTGGAATGTCGCCGGCGCATTTTTAAGGCCGAAAGGCATGCGGCGAAATTGGAACGTTCCAAAGGGCGTAGTGAATGCTGTCTTATGTCGATCTTCAGGGGCTACCATTATTTGCCAGTAACCTGACTTCAAATCAATTGTTGACATGACGCAGTCTGCTTTCGTGTTTTGCAACAATTCGTCGATAACAGGAAGTGGGTACTTATCAGTTCGTGTGACACTATTTAGTTTTCTGTAATCTACACAGAACCGGACTTCACCATTTTTCTTCGGTATCAAAACTACAGGTGAGGCCCACTCTGACTCAGCGTCTTCAATGATGTCGTCTTCTAGCATCTTGTCTATTTCTTCACGAATAATGTCTTTCTTAGCGGGAGAAACACGATACGGCGGACTAGCTATTGGCGTCGCATCTCCCGTATCAATACGATGTACAGCAAACTCGCTAGGTCCTCCCCCTGGAGTAAAAATATCCTCGTGGATATTCAGAAGGTCGGATAGACGTTTCCGTTCGTCTGGACAAAGATGGGATCCCTCGTCCTCGCGAAGACCCACAGACGAACAGGTGAGTGGCCGTAATGACTTGTTTTCAAAAAGAATCGACTCCGGCGACCTATCGTGTCTCACATACCATACACCACGATCGAAGTCTAATACCATACCAATGTCCTCTATAAAATTCATCCCTAACAGGCTCTCGGTTGCATCCGGCAACATAAGAAAATCGACAGTTCGCGCCACGCCTCGCACCGTTACATTGACCTGCGCTATTTCAACATTTTGCGCAGAGATTCTACCGTCCGCATACTTTAGTTCAGTAAATACATTATGGAACTGACAACCATTCTTAGCTAAATGGGCTCTTAGACTAATACTTCCTACACAATGTTTAGCTCCAGTGTCTACTAATATATTTCCGAATTCACCACAGATTTGTACACGTAACACAGGACGCACACGCGAATCAATATTAGCGCAACTCGCGGACACTGACTGAAACGCACTGTTGGATGGCGCGGGCGGCGCGCTTGATTTCTTTTCCTTACATGTCGCGCAGTTAGAGCGTATAACTCCGGGTGCCCCACACCCAAAACATGTAACTGAAGGGGAACGCGAAGCTCCATCGACTGGACTATCTCTAGTCTTTGCCTGCTTGGCGAGTCGCTGGCACTCCTCCTTGATGTGGCCGTACCGCTTGCAGTACTTACATTGAGGCCGATGCATTTTTGTAATAGGTTCCGCCTGACCCGTCACCGTAGAGTACGTCGCGGGTTTAGTATCTACATTGGCACGTGGCTTACTCTCATCTATAATGTCTTCGACACGCCGCGCTTGTGCCAATAATTCGGCGAAACTATCAAAACCAGAACGAGGAACCTTCTCGCGGATTCGCCGGTGCATCAATCCATAAGCCATATCTAGCTGCACCGTTTCCGTAAGTGTAAACTGTGGGAGCTGGGCAAAAAGTGATCTTACATGGCAAATAAATAAATCTGTAGACTCATCTACACGCTGTTCCCGTTCAAATATTTTTCGATATAACTTGTGAGGAGGTAAACGTGGTCCAAACGTTTGTTTTAACGATTCTATAGCAGCTTGCCATGACGGGGTAGTATCTTTGACTCCTTGCCACCAAGTAGCGGCCAATCCCGTGAGAAGCATAGACAAACCACGAAGTGCGTTGTGATCGTCAACGCGTAAACACTCCTTATAAGTTTCAACGGCGTCGATAAAAGCCTCAACATTACTAGATTTCTCTCCGTCGAAACGCGCGGTGCACTTGGCGAAATTGCCAGTAGAAAGTGGTAATGTACTTACAGGATCGCTGCGACTCAACCTGTCTATAAGTAGTAGAAGTTGGTCCGTTGTCATGGAGACCGGGACCGTTGCAGCACCAGCAGCTGGCTGCGGGTCCTCCATGAGCGTCTGCGCGGCAGGAACCCCGGCAGTGCATGGAATATTCTCGAACGCAAGCGAAACCGCTGGACTGGGCGGCGGCGGCGGCGGCGGCGGCGGCGTCGGCGTCCCTTCCACCGACGACTCTTGGACAGCCGACGAACTCGCTTGTTTTGCACTACTCGATCTCGTATTCATCTCGATAAATGAAGTTACTAAGTTCGCGGAACAAAACTAACACAGCAACTAGGAATACTGTTTAGTTCACGAAAAAAAAACCCGTAACAACATCTTAGGTATTACTATGCATTAAAAACCGGCTTCACTTTTTGTTCGTCTATGCTATTCTGTCTATGACTTTTTATTTGGTCTAAGGTCGTAGTGTAAACAGTTCGCGTTACAAGACTAAACAAAACTATAGGCAACTCGTAGTGTAAACAGTTCGCGGAACAAGACTAAACAGAGACTATAGGCAAGCACACCTACTGTTTAGTTCGCGGAAAAAAAAACCGTTACACTATTAGGTACTTGCGGAAACCTAAGTATTAAAAGTCCCTTCGGCCCCACGTTGGGCTGCCACTTGTGGTGGGACTCGGGGTTTTGAATTGACAACGAACGAAAATAGTGTAAGTAACGTGTATTATCGGGTACACATCAGAGCCAACACACCATAGTTACTGTACCGCGTCGGTGTTCAACGCGCGAACGCGACCTCTCCGTTCGGCGGAGTGTATAACACTAATCGCACGGTGCGCGGGCGCCGGGCTTGCGTTGGCGACTTGAACGCCGGAGCCAAAGAATATATATATTACTAAGGAGCGGACGGCGGCGCAATGGATGTACGGAACGGAGCGCGGGCTGTCCGCCTAGCGTCTCGCGCTATAGTATATCAATTATTGAAATTAAGCTATGACATAGATTCTTTATACTTAGCTCTGTGTTGCAGGTCAAAATCCGCCATTGATTCTCCAATTCCCGCTCGAATGACTCTGCGCTGCAAGCCGCTGCATACTGTAGTGTTATGGAAGTTATTGTTTCAACTTTCCTTTCCCCGAAACGTTCCTGGAATTTAGTACAAACAAGGCGGCAGAATATACTCAAAGAATTCAACAATTTATTTTATAATAATAGGCTTGTAAAAAAACCCAACTATCACTCGACTGCTGCACTAACCCCAACGTGTACGCCAGATGTTAACAGTGGCCTATACCTGATACCAAAGACAATGACAAAGCGAAGCGGTTCATTTCACCAATAAATGACATAAATACGTCTAAAATTGAACTTCGTTTAACTTAAGAATTTGAAAATACATTGATGTATTTTATCTTATCTTTAGTAGTTGTTCATAAGTTCCAGAGATTTACATTGAATTGAATATCACAATATAAGAAGTGTTTTGTAAATGCTCAGTAAAATCGTAATGTTATAAGCCTCCGTGATTTAGTGACGTTTGACTTATAATCCGGAAGTTCCAAGTTTGGTTCCCGGTGGGAATGCTATCTCACAAAAAAAATATAATTTGTGAAATATCAAACTGAGTTTGGTTAGGGCTTTGCAGGTTTGCCCGAAAAATAAGAGTGATTCTATGCTTCAAATCGCACGTTAAAATGTCGGTGCCGATTATTTTCTATGGAAAGTAGTCGTTATATGAGCCATATTAAAGACCTTTGACCTTTTCAAAAACCCTCAATAACAGGGTTGAACAAGTTGACCACCTCCATGAAAAGAATATGCCCGTATCTATAATGAAGTATTTATATTACTTAAGTAAGAGTGATTACTTAAGTTTTTTTTTTTTTATAGTCAAGCAATTGCTTATGTTAAGAATTGTCAAACGTTAGAATTCTTAGCCAAGTAATAGTCGCCATTTCCTTTACTTAAGCAAAAGAATACGCATGAAAAGTGTTTACCACATATTTAAAGATTTCATAGAAATGAATTTAAAAAGGGATTCCGTTTATACAAAAACGTCATGAAGAATTGAATTTTAGAAAAACTTGTGTATGCTCTGCAGACAGAAACACAAAGGTTCCATTTGAATCCACTATGCCGGATATACTATGCTACTTGTAGTTTCAAAATTGTATGTGCAGAAATTATACACATACAATTATTATGCACATACAAATGATTGTGATTACAATCAACGTTCTGTATTACATAAAAAGTGAAGAAAGTCAGCCGTGAACTGGCGTTACTGATGCTAGACTTAGGTAATAAAAAAAAATCCTTTAGATTTAAACAAAACAAAGAAATGTTTTGGAATATTGGGTTGCGTAGAAACAGCACCCGGGTTGAAAAACATTGTGACTGCAGGATTTCACCCATATAAAAAATTACAAAGCCACTCGGCATAGAACACAAAAAAAGAGTCGTTGAGACGTATTTTTTTCTTAAGTGGTTACTTACTTATGTAAGTTATGTGTTTTACTTGACTATGGAATGAGATTTATTATTTAAGAATTTTAACTTCAAGAAATAACTTTACTAAATAACCACTTAGCAACAATCACCGTGGTCTAGTGATAAGAGCTTGGCTTTCGACTCGGAGGTCGTGGGTTCGAATAAATTGTGTTTTTTTTTATTTTTATTCCGTATTGGAATAACAAAAATGCTGTTTCCAAGCTTGGTCAGGACAATGCAGGCCAATCACGCGATTGTCTGAAAGAAAGACGATCCAAGCGTCGGATGGGCATGTAAAAGTTCGAACCTGCGCCTGATCTCTTGTCAGTCGCATCGACCATGCGTCTCACTAGAATATGAGAGCAAAGAAAGAGAGATGGCTCTTGTGCACTGCGCACACACTTGGGCACTATAAAATTACTGAGTAACTGGTTTGGTTCCAATGCAACCGGGCATTGTCACCGATATCAGTGTGGGGAGTATTATTATTACTTAGCAACAAGTAATTATTTGTTTATAAATACGGGGCTAAGAAAAGGTGTTTAGTGTTCCGCACTGCTATGCAATCTGGCGTTGAGTATACCTGGTATTTGGCCATGAATGGTTCTGATCGTCTAGTTATTATTTTTGACCCTTGTTATGCCAAGTATTTAGAAATTATCTCCGTTGCATTTTAATTTTTAATTTTAAAACGCATTTTATGACAGAGATCCTGGTCACGGCACCAAATGTGAGTGTCCCAACTCATACCCAGGCTAATGAAAATCGAATAACGGTAAATTAAATGTTAAATCAAGTACTAAATTTTGGAAATAACAGAAAATTAAAATAATAGAAAAATACGTATTATAAAATTAAACTATTGAATCATCATTTCAATCTATCCACTGTTGAATAAATTCAATTTACTTACTCTCTATAGAGAGTAAGTAATTTAATAGTATTTAATTCAATGAACGGAATAACTTTATTAAAATAGTACAAATGTTGAGATTTTGGCTCCCGTAAAAATATTATTTATTTCTACGGGAAGGTCACGCCCCTCCTAGGTCCAGGTTACTCCCAGAACCCTCAGTCCGCGCGACCTAGTGGGATTTCATCCGTCGAACGCCTACTAATCCCTCCTGCCTGTCAATATAGCCAGCGCTGATCCTGACCATATTGAGGGGAAAAGAGAGGTTGTCAATGTCAGTAAGTCCGACCAAAGGTCGATGCCCGTGTACCCATAGTGGGATAGGTCAAATAATGGCCTTGAAGCACTTAGCCCCCTCGTAGTCCGCCGTAAGCGCGTATTCTTAGACGGTGGAACGTATTACAAGTAAAAGGTCTCAACGGACCATCCCAGTCACATATCATGTTACTCACGTCGTCGATTCCAGTAAAAATATAAGTAAAATAAGTAATTAATTATAGTAGTAAAAGGTGAGCGTATGAGTGTGGATGAGTACAAGGTCATCTTTCCCTGGTAGAACATTACTCTGTCTGTAATTTGTACGAGAATATCGAAGGACGAGAGGATTCCTTTAACTGTATCTTCAAGTTATTCAGTAAGTTATTCCATAAATTATACTTCGGGTCTTAACCGAAGACGATTACATAATTTACTTGCAGCAGTACATGAGTAGGTGCCATCCTTATCACACATTTAGAGTAAGTAACGAGCTAGAAAGAGAAAACAACATACCTGTTTCATCCCACCACTCCCACGCCACCTGGCCGTGGGGGGTGGAGTGACAATTCATTACGTGATTTTGTGTCGTCCGAGTCACACAATTTTCTTTTTTTAATCGTTATTTTTCATTTTTTTTTTGGTTTTATACGATCAGTAGATTATGTCGAAAAGAAAACGTGATCGTTCCATGGACAGTGATTATAATAGGTTGGCCAAAAAAGTTAAAAGATTGAGAGATAAGTTGAAAGAAAAAAGAAGAAGACGAGAACATTCCCCGTCGGTTTCCTCGAGCACTTCGACGGATTTTTCAGAACCGGAATACGATAGCTATTATCCAGGTAGCAAATTTAGTCTTCTGTTCAACATTTTTAACTACCTACTTACTTCAATAAAAATTTGATTGGCGAAAATTGTAAATGTCGTTGTCTTTATGCATTAATAATTTTAACTGATATAGTGGTTACAATAGTGTTAACAGAACGTCGACTAGCCACGGTCCAATCTATGATTTAAGTGCATGATATACACATAATATTTTGTGAGCCAGATAACCGCCACAGCGCCGGGACTTATTCGAGACTGAGCCCCGTTGGACATGGGTACCTATCTTGGACCTGTTGCTTATATTGGGTACCTATCTTGGACCCAAACAAGTTTATGGGTAGCCTAGCTTGGACCCAGGCCTGAACTATTACACTCCACGAAAGTGTTATAAAATTTAAACAAAAGAAACAATTTTATAAATAGAATTCGTTAAGTGAATTCAAATAATCATATTACGTAATACGCGATATTTTACTCCCGCTGCTACTGTTTATTATTCTACCTCCTATTTAGGTGTATCTTAAGACTAAGCAGGGTTTTATTTTCCCTTCTAGTCGATGACCTTCCAAATCAGGAAGCTTTGGACGATCTTAACAATGATGAGGAGCGCCCACAGATGGAGTCTGTAGTCGTCATACCAGACAATGTGTCGACCCCAATGGAGGCAGATGCCCCGTCACTTACCCCGTCACTTACCTTACCAGAACTACAGCCAGAGGCTAGTAACGGGGACGCGGTGACTAGCTTGGAACCTGAAATTTTAAACCTCCGAAGATCCCGCTGATAAAAAAAGTCATGGTGAGGGTTTACATAAGGATATTGTACCAAGATGGGCACATATCCTCACTAACGGGCTACAGAAGGAGACCGTGGCGGACTTACTAAAACTTTACCTACCGCCGGACAACTGTACAAATATCTGCGCGCCCAAACTTAACCCAGAAATTAAGGCTGCCCTGTCTGATTTAAATGTGAAACAGGACTTATACCGCCAAAATAAACAGAACCAACTGGGATCCGGTCTCACAGCCCTCGGACAAGTACTCAACTGGGCTTTGACATCTAATAATATTGTCCCTCCCGAAATAATAAAAACCTTGAGCGACGCTGGGAGACTTCTCTGCGACAATCATTACAGGGAGTCATTATCTCGTAGATACGCGATTCTCAATGTCCTAAACAGGAATATTAGAGATACGGTTAAAGACACAAAGATCAACGAAAATCTCTTTGGCTCTGACCTAGCTGAGCACCTAAAATCATCAAAAGCCATAACGAAGACTGCATCTGAGATGAAGTCTAGGCCGCGCCCACCATACAGGACTCCAGTAGTCGTACAGCCTCAGAGAGGAACTTTAAACTCGAGGGGGACTCCGCGTGCGGCGGCGACGGAGCCCCGGACGGCCCCCGCTCCCCGCCGGCCGCCGCCGCCCCCGCCGCCGCCGCCGCGGGACAACCGCCAGGCTGCAGCGCGAGGCCGACAACGTCACACCGGCTACTCCCGGCAGCAAACGAGGAGACGATAGAAGATACACAGGTAATTATCATTGCCGGACGTTTGAAGTATTTTTATAATAAGTGGACTGAGTTTACTGATGACTGTACTATTCTAAGCTGGGTTGAAGGTTATAAAATACCATTTAAAGAAGAATCAGTGCAAACAGTTAAACCAAAAAATAGTGCCTGTAATTCTAAGTCTCAAATGGCTATCATCGATAATTGTATTTGTGACTTATTAGAGTCTAATTTAATTTCACCTTGCACACATTGTGAAGGTCAATAATTTCTTTCACCGATTTTCACGGTGCCTAAGCCGAACGGGACACAAAGATTTATTCTAAATTTAAAACAGCTTAATAAGTATATTAAGGCGGATCATTTTAAGATGGAGGACTATCGTACCGCCCAAAAATTATTACAAAATAACTATTATATGAGTTCTATTGATTTACAAGACGCTTATTTCTTAATTGCAGTCGATAAAGAAGATAGAAAGATGTTGTGTTTTGAATGGAAATCTCAATTATACCAATTTAATGTTCTCCCGTTCGGCCTTTGCACCGCACCTTATGTTTTCACAAAACTGATGAAACCGGTTTTACAATATTTGCGCTCATTAGGATTAATATCAGTGGCGTATTTAGACGATGTCCTATGTATTGGTAGTTTATATACTGAATGTGTTTTTAACGTCACAAAAACCAGAGAAACATTGGAATCTTTAGGCTTTGTAATAAACACTCAAAAGAGTGTTATGGAACCGAATACCACCTGTAAATTCTTAGGTTTTTTTTGGACACCAACCGCATGACTATTACCCTACCAGAGGAGAAGAAAATGAGTTCATGCGCAAAAACAAATGTACTATTAGATATTTCTCAGAATTCATTGGTCTGCTGACTTCCGCATGCCCAGCCGTAAGTTACGGCTGGATATACACTAAGTTGTTCGAACGTGAAAAATACTTAGCACTAAATTTTACTGATGATTATAATAAACAAATGAATATAAAACATTATTTAAAAAATGAATTTTCATGGTGGATAAAAAATATTCATTCATCATTTAGCCCAATTCGAAAAAGCAATAATTATCTTTTGGAAATATTCAGTGACGCTTCTAATACAGGGTGGGGTGTCGCATGCGGAGATCGGCGGGCGAATGGAAACTGGACTGAATCAGAATTAGATCTTCATATAAATACGCTTGAACTAAAAGCTTATTACGGACTTAAGATATTTACTCCTGACTTACGCAATTGTGATATTTTATTGAGAATCGACAACACCACTGCTATAAGTTACATAAATCGAATGGGCGGTGTTTAACACCCTCACTTAAATGAATTAACTCGAAATATATGGCAGTGGTGTGAATATAGGAATATCTTTATATTCGCTTCCTATATAAAATCTTCGGATAATGTTATAGCTGACAGGGAATCTCGACGATTTAATATAGACACGGAATGGGAAATCAGTGAAACGATCATTGTGCAAATAACCGAATTGTTAGGTAAACCTGAGTTTGACATTTTCGCAAGTGCTCAAAACAATAAATGCGCCAGATACTCATCTTGGAAACTGGATCCATTTTCAGAGGGCCTGCCACCCACTTCATACGAACCTTGTCCTGGTGGCAGCGAAATTATCCGGGAATCGATGATCCGGCGCGGCGTACCACTTACCTCTTTAGAAATAATGATGGCATCACTTGCACCAAAAACTTTACGTCAGTATAGTAGCTCTTTACAATCTTGGTGGTCATATTGTATGATTAATAATATTAATATTTTTGAAGCTAATAGTTATAGTGTAATGTCATTTTTAACACAAAAATTTAACGAAGGAGCTAGTTATAGTAGTTTAAATACATATAGATCAGCGTTGTCAATAATTTTGGGTACAAACGTTACTTTAAATGATATTATTAACAGGTTTATGAAGGGCGTATACAGACTTAGCCCCCCTACACCTAAATACAATTCCACTTGGGACACTAATGTCGTTTTAAACTACTTATCTAAGATGTATCCATACGAAACGATCACTTTATCTAACCTGGCATATAAAACTTGTACCCTTTTATGTATAGCATCTGCTCAGCGATTGCAGACAATTAGCTTAATTAAATTACCAAATTTAGTTTTTAAAGAAGATGCAATTGTTATAAAAATTACAGACTTAATTAAGACGTCAAGACCTGGAACTCACCAACCACTCATAAAATTACCGTTTATTCGTGAAAACCCTAGTATTTGCCCAGCTTTAGCTTTAAATATCGATATAGAAAGAACCCGGGATTTGCGAAAAAATGATGAACATCTCTTTGTAGGAATACGTAAACCACATAACAAAGTGGGAACTCAGACTCTATCACACTGGGTAAAAAAGGTCTTACAAGATAGTGGCATAGATATATCTATATTCGGTGCCCACAGCACCAGGTCGGCATCCACATCTACCGCCTACAGGTCCGGGGTAAATTTAGAGGTGGTTCGCAAGGCTGCAGGCTGGAGTGATTCATCTAATGTGTTCCTCAAATATTATTTCAGGGAAGTCGAATATGCGAATCCAAATGACTTTGTTAACGCAGTATTTAATATTCATTAACAAATTAGTAATTTAGAAATTTATCGACCAGGTATTCACTTAAGTATTAAAAGTCATAGTACATTGAGTGACACATTTTATTTTTACTTCTTACCTTTTGTATTATAATTATACTGTTACATGTTAATAAAAACTGCAGCTCTAAACATCTGCAAGTAAATTATGTAATCGTCTTCGGTTAAGACCCGAAGTATAATTAAGAATCAAACGAACTTACCTTGTGAAGTTTGATTCCAATTATGCGAGGGTCTTAACCGAAGACGATTACATCGTCCCATCCCACCCAGATCCACTTTAATCTTAAAAATGAAATGGCCAATAACAACACAAAATCTCACGTCTCTAAAATAATGAATTGTCACTCCACCCCCCACGGCCAGGTGGCGTGGGAGTGGTGGGATGAAACAGGTATGTTGTTTTCTCTTTCTAGCTCGTTACTTACTCTAAATGTGTGATAAGGATGGCACCTACTCATGTACTGCTGCAAGTAAATTATGTAATCGTCTTCGGTTAAGACCCTCGCATAATTGGAATCAAACTTCACAAGGTAAGTTCGTTTGATTCTTAAATATTAACTACATAATATATTCAGTCAATTTATACGGGAGGAATCTGGGACCAAAAGAGGAGAAAAATAAATAAGTAATAAGTATTATTTGTCCATTACTGGGCCTAGCCACCGAAAATCTAAAATATAACAAATTAGAATGCTAATTAATAATAGGACTTACTTGTATCTCTTCAGATTTATTTACCAACAAAACTGCTCCGGCGCGGCAACCTCCTGCGATCTCTGCTTCGTCGGCCCACGCGATCTTATTCCCTTACACCTAAACTCTCGCGACGCGTCATACTTTACCCGAGCTTTTCAAAACCCTTCCGACCCGTTTCCTGGTCTCAAACCGAATGTCCCTACTCCACGCGTTCGTCCGCGTTCCCATACCTTATAGCTCCGCCCACAAGCTCCTTTTTAGATGTTTTTTTTATTGTTGTTAAAGTTTCTAAGAATGTTTAACTTTATGATTTGCAGATGTGTTAGTTAATTCCTTTTCCACTCAAAATCAAAATACAAAACGCCAATAACTTATTCTCATAAATTAGATAAAAGTGTGATTTATTTTTAGTTGATATATTTTTATTTTTAGGGTACCGTATACAGTTACAGCAGGCCAAACCAACTTCCAAACATTATTTCTGAGCAAATTTCTCGTATGCAGGTGCTAAAACTGTTTTACAAAGTCCATTAGAACTAATCCTTGTTATTGAGTGTTATGATAATGAATACCTTTAAACTTTCCTTTTATTGCTTATATTGACGACCGTCTTAAAATAAACCAAGCTTGAATAGCAGCGAGCTCCTTTCATCTTATAGTCTGATTCACATGATCCATTTCAGTGAATTTCTGTCCAAGGGCACCGAAAATTATGATCCAGGGCTCATTCGATTCGGAATAACCTCTAAAAACTTTTTGAATTCTTGTTTGGGACTGTGGGACTTTTTTTTAGGAAATTTCCTCCGCTTTAAGGATTTTTTGTTTTCAAAACTCGGATAATTTTAATAGTTTCCGAGATCATTTTTAAAAACCATATCCCCTTTTTTATTAAATTGTTTATAGCTTTTGTAATTTTTTTCTGAATCGAATGAGCCCTGGATCATAATTTTCGGTGCCCTGGGACAGAAATTCACTGAAATGGATCTTGTGAATCAGATTATTATTATGACTATAATTATACATTTTATTACACACTGTCATTTATTAAAAGACTATTATTTTAATATGATTTCACCAGTGTATAATAATGTGTCTGCCAATACGTTTCGGTTGCACATGGCAGATGATATTATAGATAAGATTGCATTTCTGTGCGCTGACCTGTGCATTCTGAATCAGTTGCTGCACATTTTTATTAATACTAAACGTTACCCACAACTTCGTGCATGGAAAAATAAATCCCGCATGAACCGTACTATATACCGTACGATAAAAAGTATGTCTACATCTACTCTTGGTCTACACTCTACTCTATATGCGTGGCTTTAATCAAAATCGGGCCAATAGTTTCGGAGCCTATCCAATGCAAACAAATAAACATAAGGTTTGGTAAAATGAATTACGGATATTTGATCTACTGCTCATATAAAGACGTTTAGGCCAAAAAATCTTGTCATACTCAAAGTTAAAAAATCCTCTCATGTATGGGAAAATCTCCGCTCAACGCTAACTCGCCTATACAAAGAAAGGTTTTATTTTTTTCGAGTATAACAATTATTTGTCTGCTGAAACGTCTATAAATGAGCAGTAGATCATATGCCCAAAATATCCGTAATTGATTTTACCGAACCTTTATAAACAGAGAAATCTTACATATTTATAATAATAATAGGTTGGGGAAAAAGTCTTTTCGCATTATAGTATGTATGAACTTGTCATAAAATATCTTGGGCTATACCAATTGTATCTGGCTGATTTTGGTATCATTAAAAAGTTTTAATTTTACAGAAGACAATTCCAAATTCAAATTAGGTAAATTTGAGATTTTCATTTGTTTTTCTTATTGTTATAATGAGTGATTCTTATGAAGAATTTCGATACATTTTAAAATTTTATTACAAAAAAGGTAAAAATGCAACACAAGCCGCGAAAAAAATTTGTGATGTTTATGGACCTAATGCAGTATCTGTGAGAGTAGCGCAAATTTGGTTTAAGCGTTTTCAATCCGGAAATTTTGATATCAAAGATGCACGTCGCTCTGGTCGCCCTGTTACGGACAAAACTGTTGCCATTTTTGAAAAAGTGGAGCAAGATCGGCATATTAGTAGTTACGATGTAGCTGAAGAACTGGGGATTGACCACAAAACGGTTTTGGCGCATTTGAAAAAAGCTGGGTACACAAAAAAGCTCGATATTTGGGTGCCTCATGAGCTCACTGAAAGAAACCTAATGAACCGTGTACTCATTTGTGATTCTTTATTACGACGTAATGAAACCGAACCGTTTTTGAAGAAGCTGATAACTGGTGATGAAAAGTGGATCACGTACGACAAGAACGTGCGAAAAAGATCGTGGTCAAAGGCCGGTCAGGCTTCACAGACTGTGGCGAAACCCGGGTTAACTCGCAACAAGGTGATGCTGTGTGTGTGGTGGGATTGGAAGGGCATTATTCATTATGAGCTGTTACCGCCAGGCAGGACCATCAATTCTGAACTGTACTGCGAACAACTGATGAGATTAAAGCAAGAAGTTGAGAGAAAGCGGCCGGAATTAATCAACAGAAGGGGTGTGGTTTTTCACCATGATAACGCTAGACCTCACACATCTTTAGCCACTCAGAAAAAATTACGGGAGTTTGGCTGGGAGGTGTTAATGCATCCGCCTTATAGTCCTGACCTTGCACCTTCAGATTTCCACCTGTTTCGGTCGCTGCAGAATTCCTTAGGCAGTGTCAGGTTGACATCACAAGAGGACTGCCAAAACCACTTGTCGCAGTTTTTTCATCAGAAGCCCCAAAAATTTTATAGCAATGGAATCATGTACCTACCAACAAGATGGCAAAAAGTTATCGAACAAAATGGCACCTATATACTTTAGTCACTTGTAAATAAACTTTATAAAAAAACCTTTTGAATTTTTATATAAAATGCGAAGAAACTTTTTCCCCAACCTAATATTATTAGTGTTGATATATGATAACAGCCTCCGTGGTCTAGTGGTTAGAGCTTGGCTCTCGACTCGGAGGTCGTGGGTTCGATTCCCGCATTGGAACGACAAAAAATGTTGTTTCCAAGTTTGGTTAAGACAATGCAGGCTGATCACCTGATTGTCTGACAAGAAAGATGATCCATGCGTCGGATGGGCATGTAAACAGTTGGACCTGCGCCTGATCTCTCGTCAGTCGTGTCGGTTATCCGTCCCACTGGTTACGAGAGTAAAGGAAGAGAGAGTGCTCTTGTGTACTACTCACACACTTGGGCACTATAAAATTACTCCTGCGTAACTGGCCTGGTTTCAATGAAACCGGTCACCGTCACCGAAATCGGTATGGGAGGAGATAATATAGTAAAATAGGCTAAAATGTGTATTCCGTGGTATTTCCAAAGTATTCAGAGTGAGTAGTTGTGTTTATGTATGTCCTAAATTTTGTAATAGAAATAGGTACTCAACATAATATAATAAATAACGCGTATCTATTTCGTTGTATTTTTCATATTTTTAGGCCAATTAAAATATTTCACATGATGTGCCCTGTTAAAATTATCATCGAAAATAGTGTTCAAAATGTAGACGACGTAATATTTTTAAACGATAGTGAAATATTGTAACAAATTAGTTCGCAATCTGGGATCAATTGGGAGCGTTGATAAATCGTTACTGTGCAACTGCTAACTCCGGTCATCGAACAAGAATTAACGTATGACGAAACGTTCCAATATCGCTCTCATATTAAACAGAATACACAATGATTATCTATATACCTATATATAAAAGAAAGTCGTGTTAGTAACACTATTTATAACTCAAGAACGGCTGAACCGATTTGGCTGAATATTGGTGGAGAGACATCATAAGACATAGGTTACCTTTTATCCCATTCCTGAGGAACTCAAAACTTGAGAACGGCTGGACCGAGGACCGAAATGAGCCAATCATTTCGGTTTTGAAATAATTGCGGAAGTTCAGGGAAAGTTTAGACAGTGAGAAATGTTGGAAAAGGTGTAGGTTGTAGGAGTAGATGTAGGTGTAGGACTAGGATGTAGGTTGAATTGTAGGGGTAGTTATTTATTCATTCCAGTTCATTATTCAAGACAGAACAACTGTCGAGACAGCTTGTAGCCTAATAAAGCAGTTACAGTTTACAATTAAGACTGAAGATAAATTAAAAAAAAAACCATCTAAACATATAGCATGAATTTCGTACATTGACTTGTCACTACTTGTCTCTTTCACTCGCTTGCGATCGCGATAGCAATATATTCGTGCGCGAGTAAAAGAGACAAAGTAGCTATAAGTTAATGTACGAAATCTTACATGCAATAAAGACTAGCCAAAAGGCAGTCACTTATCCGATTAAGCTAAAGCGACTTAAATGTCATTAGCATAGACCCATTCGAAAAAAAAACCTACATGCTCTGCGAACGCACTTTATCTCATTTCTCGGCTCTCGCTCGTTATCCTATAGTTGCATGTGTTGCTTCTTATAGAAGTTTCTTTTTTATTTTACCGCGTTTAAAATTACATCGATTTTAAAATTTTCACTTCAAAAACACACCGGTATTGTTTCCATTGCTAAATTCTTACGCAAATAAAGTTACAATAATTTTTGTGATAATTCCTGTGGCTTAACATATTTTGGCATTATTGCATAAATCATAGTAAAATATTTAACAAAACCGCAATGTTTAATAAGTGTAACCGAACATTTCGTACCAGCGACATTTAAAATACATTAGCTGATAGCGCGAGCCGGAGATCAAACAATTTCGCCTTGCCGCCGCGCTGTAGGCAAAGGTGATTTACACGCTCAAAAATTACAAATAATTCAATAAGAAAAGATTTTTAAGTATTAGTTGACTGATATTGGTGCAATTAATCAGTAAAAAGCATTGCGAATTGTATGTCGGGTTGACAACCGAGCATACGGGTTAGTTCACACCGTGAAGATACGCGGCGCCGCATTTTTAAGATAGCTATTCAAAATTGATATTTATTTACTACACAAAAAGTGACATATGATATCATATTTATATTCCTGATCACTGGGAAACTTACAACGAAACGTATATGTTCTTGTGTAATGAATAAAGTTCAATTTTGAATAGCTAGCTATCTTTAAAATGCAGCGCCATGTCGCGTATCGTTTTGTTTCGGTGTGAATTGACCCTAATATTCGCAAAGAATGCAGCAATATCTTAAAAGAATAAAAAGAAATACGTTTATCTAGACTACCTTTATATTGTTCTAAAGACTAAAATAGAACATCAAAGACAAGCTCAAAGAGAATAAAATGAACATCAAGCAAAAGAAATTGCATCGTACAATCTCAAAATACACTTCATAGATTTAGAATTCTATCAGCTAATAGTTTCATCGTGGCCTTAGTACGAGGCATGGACCTAACTAGTGATTGCATAATTATATTTTCGTACTGTATAACTCCCGAAGACTTGTTTGAATAATTTATAACTTTATAACGGTTCTTTTGCCTCTCAGATAATAAAAAAAAATAGTCTATGGCATGTGAAAGACCAAATAAATCCCGCAAGAATTATACATTTTTCAGCAATAAAAATTAACACATTATGTCCTTCCCTGTGGTCTACTCTATATCCGTGCCAATTTTCATCAAACCCAGTCCAGTTGTTCCGGAGTATATTCAATGTAAACAAACAAAACCTACCTTACGTGGTAGAGCCATGCTTCGGCACGAATGGGCCGGCTCGACCGGAGAAATACCACGGGCTCACAGAAAACCGGCGTGAAACAGCGTTTGCGCTGTGTTTCGCCGAGTGAGTGAGTTTACCGGAGGCCCAATCCCCTACCCTATTCCCTTCCCTACCCTCCCCTATTACCCTATTCCCTCTTAAAAGGCCGGCAACGCACTTGCAGCTCTTCTGATGCTGCGAGTGTCCATGGGCGACGGAAGTTGCTTTCCATCAGGTGACCCGTTTGCTCGTTTGCCCCCTTATTTCATAAAAAAAAAAAAAAAAAAAAAACCTTTTAATATTACTATAAGTAGAAACATAGACAATTAAGTAAATTATTCCCTGGTACAGACAGTTGTCGACATTAATGAACATCACTATTATTACAATAGCTATGATAAAAAACCGGTCAAGTGCGAGTCAGACTCGCACGTGAAAGGTTCCGTACAACACGCCAAAAGATACGTTTCTTGTATGGTAGCCCCCTAAAATATTTATTTATTCTGTTCTGTTTCACAGTAATAATACACAATACTTCTTGCACTATTTCCACTTTTATAATTATTTTACATTAATTTCAATATATTACACGACCGGCTTCGACAAAGTCATCATCAGGTGTCATCATCAGGACTTTGTCGAAACCGGTCGTGTATATCAAAATTAATATAAAATAATTATTAAAGTGGAAATAGTGCAAGAAGTATCGTGTATTATTACTGTGAAACATGAATTTCCATCAAGAACCTACAGTACAATCAATAACATGTCTATTCTGTTTTTAGCATAGCGGCAACAGAAATACATCGTCAGTGAAAATATCAACTGTCTATGTATCACGGGCCTTGTGGCAGACGGACGGACATACAGCGAAGTCTCAGTTATAATGTCCCGTTTTTACCCTTAGGATACGAAATCCTAAAAAGTCTCTGGTGACGCTACCTGGTTTACTAATGAATAAGGGCCCTTATGTGCAATTTTCTAGGAAAGTGTTTTTACATCGGAACTAAAAGTTGTCGGAGATTAACAAGGTAAGTAGCTTACGTCTGTAAGACGAACTTCTTTGATCCCTCGTAATCTTACTTTTCTCTTTGATGTCACACCTGATATTACTCGTGTAAGATGTAGGTGTGACGTTGAGAGGAATCGTCGAAACTAGGTTACAGCGTCCGAAATACATATTTTTTATTCTTAAATGTAAAAAATACATAATCGTTATACTTGAACTGATTACCCCTAAATAAAACCCTGTGTAATTTTATAATGCAACTAAATAAGCTTTAATAAAAAAAAGAAGCTTTATTACACTTTTACCCCTTAGTAATAAAAATATTTATACAGTGGATAAGCAATATAATGTTTTGTCCTTGTTTGTCAAGCAATTTTTCCAACGTATAAGATAAGGACAAAACATTGTAAAGCTTATTCGCTGTATAAAACTTTTGAGCACTTAGGACCAATAAAAGAAAATATTAACAAATAATATAAGATAAATTTCTAGAGCCCAAGTATGTGCGCAGTACATAAGAGCACTCTCCCTTCTCTTACTCTCGTAACACAGTGGGATGATCGACACGACTGTCGCAGGACAAACTTTGCGAGCCCATATGACACATGGATCATCTTTCTTGTCAGACAATAACTACGTGATCGGCCTGCATTCTCCTAACCAGACTTGAAAACCACATTTTTGTTATTTCATCTCGGAAATCGAACCCCCAATCGAAACTCCGGAGTCTAAAGGCAAGCTCTTAAGGCTGCGCTAGTCGGTTTTTTCTCCATACAAACGCTGTTGATGATTTACTCCAAAGTCAAACATTATAGACCCAAATTCTAGCGTAATATCGATTTTTATGACACTTATCTAGGTCTAGGTATTTGCTTATGATGTCTACATACACACGAATTTGGTACGGAGCGTACAGCGGATCTGGTACGGAGCGTACCAGATCCGCTGAGCGTGTGTAGGGCAGTCCGGCGAACATAAGAAGAAGGCGAAGAGTTCGCCGTTGTCCGCTGTCCGCATCGGATCTGATCCGCTCCGTACCATATCTGTGCGTGTGTAGAGCGGTTAGGCCGTACAACGGTATCAGTGTTGCCAACTTAGGGATGTAAAATTAGGGAAAATATCTACGGGGGTTTACTAGGGGACAGGATGTTAAGAGTTTACTCCTTATGAATCAATTTGTATGAAATAATAAAAATTATCTTAATGTGTGTATAAAGCCAACGATATGAAAATGTATTGGGAGTGAAATAATATTAAGAGAAGTTAGTTTTATGTTATTCACGCGTAAGTCTTTATGTTAAACACATAACCTTTGTTTCTAGCTTATTATCTATTAGACCTGTCAATGGTATAAGTAATCAGGGGTAAAATTTGGGGAGAAATATTTTTCAAAGTGTTGGTATCACTGACCGTTATCAATGGATTGCGGGAATCATCGTCGTCGTTTAAAAAGCGCACTGTAAATAGAACTCTGTGCTAATGTAATAGAGCATAAAATCGAACACACGAGTGTCGAGCTTTACGGTCCACTGCACCGTACCAAATCCGTGCGTGTGTAGCGACACCGAATTCGTTCGTTGTACGCTCCGTACCAAATTCGTGTGTCTGTAGATAGATTTCTGAAATTCAAATTAGTGTAGAAGATAATAGCCTCCAAACTAGACATGCCACGAATAGTGAATTGGCCGAATACCGAATACCGAATATTCGGCAACGCTGTCGGCCGAAGCGCCGAATATTCGGCCGCCGAATATTCGACACGAAATACATACTTGTCGGGAGCGCGTTAGCTGGATTAAGACAAGTTTTCCTGTTTCAACCTGTTTTCCTCGTTGCGTTGGCGCAGCAGGCAACGACTAGCGTGTGTAGTGAGAGGTTATTTTCTGAGGCTGGTAACATTTACGATGAAAAGCGTAATCGTTTGCTACCAAAAAATGCTGAAAAGCTTGTTTTTATCCATCACAAATTACCACTGATCAATTTTAATTACTAAAATTTTGTAATTTGGAAATAAATATATAATGTTGAGTAATATAACTTGTCTTTTTTACATGATTTGGTATTCGGTATTCGGCCGAATAGTACGTATTATTCGGCCGAATACCGAATAGTAAAAAATGTGGCCGAATAGGCCGAATACCGAATAGTTGCCGAATATTCGTGACATCTCTACTCCAAACATCGCATTTTTAGCGCAACTTTGAACGTAAAGAAAAATTAAACGAAGAAAGATAATAAAAAAGCAAGCACATACCGACACAGTTCGATTATTCAGCAATTGAGATAATTTTACTTCAGACAAAAATATTACATAGATTTTCATAAAACACCAACAGCTGAGTGTCGATTTGCGTAATTGAAGACGCCTTTTCTAAAATACTTTACACAGCTGCATAAATGTGTGCAGTATAGCTTATCTTATAAGTATAGATTACTATTTTATGGATATATCCTTTTTTCCCCAATATTAGGTGAAATAACAAGCATTTTCCCCGCGCGCAGCACTGAGTTTGAGCCGTTGACTAGCGCACTCTTAAACTCAAAAATGGATAATTTTGGTATTGAAATAATTGTGGAAATTCAGGGCGGGTTATATTGGCAAAATTTCAGATAAAACACTAAAACCGTCGATTGAATTTCCCATACTAACTGCAGTTCACTTCACTGTGTTGCAGTTAACTGTGTTAAATTTATCACTTGACTGTCAAATATTTATAGGTGCGTTTAGTGTAAATCTGTCTGGTTTATTTCAGAAATATAGGCCGGCACCAGTAGGTTGTAGGTATAGGTAAATGTAGGTGTAGGTAGTAAACGGTAATGTAGATTGTAGGTGTACGTGTATCATGCGGATGTAGATGTAGGTAAAGTTGTAGATATTGTTGTAGATTGTAGGTGTAGTTATTTATTTATTTCAGTACTAGCTGTTGCCTGCGGCTCCGCCCAAGTAAATAAAGTATCCCTCGGGAACACTGTATTTTTTCGGAATTAAAATGTAGCTTTTAATCCAGAGCCTAAACTACTTAGATACCAAATTTCATTAGTAGATTTTGCGCGAAAGAGTAACAAACATCCATACATCCTCACAAACTTTCACATTTATAATATTAGTAGCATAATATAGTTAAGACTGAACAACGTGCGTCGGGGCAGTAGGGTTGTTATAATGCTTGAATGAACAGTTTATATAAAACCATTCATTAAGTTAAATCTTACCTACAAATACTTTCCAGTTCGGTGTATTCTGAGCAGTCTTCACATATCGATTCAGCGCTCCTTGGAGACAGAATATATCCCAACTAAGTTATTCTGGGACGATAACTTAAACCGATCGTGCGACTTGAACAATAATCATCATTTTTAGGAATATCAATACGTGAAGCTTAAACTTTCAGTACAGTTTTATGAGGATTGTGCAACCGGAGTAGTGTGAAATTAGGAAGGAAAATTAAAGTTTCTGTAGAGGAATGTGTGCAGAAATCTAAGGTTTTTTTTTTAAATAATACTTAGAAATTGACTTACAACTCCGGAGGAGTGTGACATTTGGAAGGTAAATTAAAGTTTATGTGTACTACTCTAACATAATTTTTTTTCAATAATGCTTGGAAATTGATAAAAGTAATAAGAATAACTACAACTCACACTGCCTCAGATTATTAACACAAACTACCAAACGTTTGAGAGACACAATTTTGCACGTGTAGTTGACAATTGTTGCATTTTGTTTGTCAAAATGTCACATAATATTTTTAAAAGACAAGAGAAAATAAAATTTAAATTTGATTTAAATGAATTATTACGAGCGAATTTCGGACCACAGGCCGACCTCTACACACAATAGGAACAGTAAATAATTACTAGAGTATTTATTTAATGTTCCTATTGTAATGAAAGTTTAACACTTTTATTAGATAATTTCAGTAATTTTACGTGCGTTTATAGGTATGTTTTAGACTTATTACTACCCATATATATTATTTGATTCTTTTTTATAACTACTAACATTGTGACATCACAAAAATAAAAGTGTATTTGGTTGGATACTCAAAGGTGTATTTAAAGCATAATACAATGTATAGAGTGTGGCGTAGCAAATACTCGCAGCTCTTCGTAGAGCGGCTACGGCGTAGCCCTCTCATAGCCACTACGAATTAGTGGAGTCCACTTGCGTAACCGACCTGTATTTTGAATAGACGCTATGTTTAAGAATATTTTTCGTTTATTTCATTGTAGGTGTTAGTATATTAGACTCCCATACAGCAAACGTTATTTTTAACCATTTTGTATGGAAACTTTCGTCCGACTCGCACTTTGCCGGTTTTTATATGAGAAGATTGCTCAAATTTTGTACTTTTAAAGGTAGAAAGTTCAAGATAAAAGATACAAAAATACCTCATGATATGTAGTACACTTACGTACAGTTGAGCATCGTTAGAACAAGAACAACGAGTGTTTTCGCCATTGTTCCTGCGGGATTGCGATGAGAAATTTGGATTCATTTCTTGACCTTAATCTTTTTTGGATAAAAAATATATTCGTATTTTTGATGAAGAACTTTGCCATTGTAAGACATGTACCTATATTACTTTATACTACTTGGGTAACCCAGATTTGCACGGATTTCTGATAAATTTTCAAAGAAATTAAAAATAAATCACAAAAATATGTGACCGATAGTTGAACCCACCAACCACCAAAGTTTTAAAAGAAACTGTCAACGAGACTGACACAATAGTATTAATTCAGTAAATTTGTACTGTAAAGTGACCCTAGTAGGAAAGTTTTGGGATAGTTCTGATTTTTTCATTCCATATGTGTTTTGGGGTGCTAAATCCGAATCTGAGGTTTGCGGACAAAATTTCGTGACGCAACATTAAAAAAAACAGAAAAAAACCGGTTTTTTTTCGCTTTTTTTCGGTTTTTTGCTTAAAACTCGAAAACTATTAACTTTTGGTAAATGGTATGTTTACAGAAATTAAAGTACTTGAAATTCTCTACAAATAGCAGTATTTAGTTTATTTTTCAGACGAATCGTTCGGTTTCTACTTTCTAGTGAGAGTTGAAAATTGTAAATATTTAGCAGTTTATACAAAACCCACTTTTTACATTTTAATATTTAATTTTTATGGATGCTGTCATTTGATAAATGTCACCTGGTTTTCCACACAAGTAATTAAAAAGAAAAGAGGCAAAAATTATGCAAATTCAGTAGGTATCAAAAAAAGGTAGAACTCGTAACAAAATTAAACTTAAAATCTCGTTATTTATGATCATATATTATTATGATTATTAATTATAATATGCAAAATTTATATGAGCCGTTGTCTTTTGGAAGGCCCTGGCTGAGGTTCTTCGATAACGATGAGTCCTGGTTCTGCTTGTTCTGAAAAATAAAAGTTTAAATCAGTAAAAATCAGCTCTGACATAGACGTAGAAGAAACTGAAGAAAGAGAGAGAGGTATGTTGGATCTCACAAGTTATTTTGTAGTCATTCATCTCTCCTTGATATATGATATGTGTCTCACCTCTTTTTATTTTCCAGGAGAACGACTCCCGACGCTGACGATGGAGCAGTCTGACCCTGAGCCAGGACCCGATGCCATCGAAGAACCTCAGTACGATGCGGAAGGTATGTTTAATCTCACAATCTATTTTGCAATCTTCATCTCTTCTTGATAAATGACTTAACTTTAAACTTATTTTCCAGAACAAGCAGAACCAGGACTCAACGTTATCGAAGAACCTCAGCCAGGGCCTTCCAAAAGACAACGGCTCATATAAATTTTGCATATTATAATTTATAATCATAATAATATATGATCATAAGTAACGAGATTTTAAGTTTTATTTTGTTACGAGTTCTACCTTTTTTTGATACCTACTGAATTTGCATGATTTTTGCCTTTTTTCTTTTTAATTACTTGTGTGGAAAACCAGGTGACATTTATCAAATGACAGCATCCATAAAAATTAAATATTGAAATGTAAAAAGTGGGTTTTGCATAAACTGCTAAAAATTTACAATTTTCAACTCGCACCAGAAACCGAACGATTCGTCTGAAAAAAAAAAACTAAATACTGCTATTTGTAGAGAATTTCAAGTACTTTAATTTCTGTAAACAGACCATTTACCAAAAGTTAATAGTTTTCGAGTTTTAAGCAAAAAACCGGAAAAAAGCAAAAAAAACGGTTTTTTCTGTTTTTCTTAATGTTGCGTCACGAAATTTTGTCCGCAAACCTCAGATTCGGATTTAGCACCCCAAAACACATATAGAATGAAAAAATCAGAACTACCCCAAAACTTTCCTAGCAAAAATACAATTTAACTGAACTATATCGAAATTACTGATATATTGTTGCACAACGAAAAAAAACATAGTATATAATTTAAAATGCGCAGTTTCCCAGGGATAAGACCTAGCTAGATCAATTTATCTCCCCCAAAACTCTCTGCATACTAAATGTCATGATAATACTCGAAGCCATTTTTGAGATACCGATTATATATATAACTAGCTTTTGCCCGTGACTTCGTCCTTGTGGAGTTCGGTTTCCATACAAAGTTCTTCTGCTTTTTCACCCGCTTAGAGGGCGAATTTTCAAAAATTCTTTCTTAGCGGATGCTACGTCATTACAACTATCGTATTCTAAATTTTTCGGCTGTTTGTTGATATATGAGTCAGTCAGGTTTGCCTTTTATATATTTAGATATACAAGATTGTCTCGTTTTAAATATAAGATATTGAATTTTAAGTACACTTACAAGTACTAGCATAGATGATACTCAAATGTTCATAGGAATATATTCGATACAATGATTCCATAATATTATGTAAGTTGAGCCGTTTCAACATTTTTGATAAAATATTCAAAGTAACTATTAGTATAGCCTGCATATATTCGTAAGCATTTCTTTGATAATTTTCATCGTATAAAAGTTAGTATTGAAAGAATATAAAATTGAAAGAAGTTGTATTGAAGGATTGCCCTAGGTAAATATAAAATGATAAAATTAATTATAAATTAAAAAAGGTGGTAGGCATCATATAGGATAATTCTATAAGTGTTATATTATAACCTATATGGAAATGATAATTTTGAGTTTTTGAGTTTAAGAAGCACATATCAATTTGCGGTTCGTTGCTTACGACCTTCGTTCATAACTCTCTTTCCGTAAAAATATTTTCTAGCACCTTCTGTAACGTTAAATACGCGAACGCAGCGAAGCTTGTAACGGCCGAAGGTTGGACAGCTGGAAAATAAAGTTTCATTTATAGCAAAAGACGATTGCGACACATTGCAACATGAAACAGAGTTTCCGACGTCTACTTAAGTGGACGATTAATAATAGAAATTGTTGCAAGACATATATTTGCAACTAACTTTTGCCCGCGACTTCGTCCGCGTGAAATCCAGTTTCCAAACAAAATTTTAACCCCTTTTTCACCCCCTTAGGAGGTGAGTTTTTTCGAAAATCCTTTTTAGCGGATGCCTAAGTTATTACAACTATATGTATGCCAAATTTCAGCAAAATCCGTTGAGTAGTTTCGGCTGTGCGTTGATAGAAGAGTCAGTCAGGTTTGCCTTTTATATATTTAGATTTAAGTATAACACTTTCAAATTGAACATTATTAATACTTTTTTTTCGTAAGCTTCAAAAACTCATAATGAACAAATTGTTGTAAATTTTTTGTATATTTAAAAAACCTTAATTTGTATTACATGCTTTACATTTTACTGAAATACTGCCCGAAAAGTAACTAAAAGTCGACTTTATGTTTCTGAAAGATAGTTATAATGTCTAAGAACATAAAATGTTTATCTTGTATTAACGTCGTGTAGACGTTTGAATATCTGGACACTTTTTTAAATCTGCAAAACAAGATTACATTATATAATGTATCCGAAAATCAATAATTACGGATACTTCGGGCACATGATCCACTGCTTATGTAAAGACGTTTAGGCAAAAAAATAATTGTCATACTCAAAAGTAAATAATCATCTCATGTATGGGTGACTCTCCGCAAAACGCAAACTCGCCTATATAAAGAAAAAAAAATCTAGTATGACAATTATTTTACATAAGCAATAGATCATATTATGACCAAAATATCTGTAATTTATTTTACCGAACCTTATTTAATATCATAATATAATAATATCATGACCACAGTTACGTCAGTTGATAAAAATCTGCAATGCAGCTAAGCCTCTTGATACTTAATAGAACTTGTTACTAAAAGCATTTCCATTAGTTGATAGATTTTCAATAGTTTTTTTGCGGTGTAGAGTGTAGATAATACGAACATTTTATCTCCGTGAGGTTGGGTAAAACGGACTAAGAAATTGTAATGGCTGCCATTTGAGCTTATGAAGGTTTTTAGTTTTATTTCAGGTAATCAAGTTAAGGAGAAAGGGTCTTTATTTTTGTTCTGCTCTAGCATTTTTTTGCAAAATCATTGCAATCGACTTCAATTACGGTGGCAGGCTTCGATGAAGCGAAGCACGATTGAAGTTGCGTAAAATGAAGTAAACACTATTGTACAACTACTTATACAGGTGTATTTGTTATTTGTTACAAAAGAGATGTTCCAGAAATGTATGAGGCCTGGGCCAGCACTATGTACAGTATATGTAAATATAGTTAAATAATATAGTAACCGTTTCCTATTCTTTATTTTGTTTAATTTCACTTCGTTTCCATGTACATTTAAATTAACTTCGTCAAGGAAAGCAACACAAAGTAAAATAAAACATGGCGGATCAGATCAGAATTAACTAAAGAATGTCATTTTGTCAATGACATGACTTTTGACAAAGAAAGACGTATGACATTCAAGACGACGTCTCTTCGTAAAACTGTCTACTACGTCAAAAGTCAAGTCAAAACAACTATCATGGCCACCCTAAAAATAGTGTTCTCGGTTTAAAAACTCTTCAAATAATCATTTTTGTACGCATGTACCCTTCTTCAAATTAATTTTTTCGTATTTTTATGATATTCCCATATTTTTTTCCTATTTACCTATGTAGTGCACATAGAACTGGTCCAAAATCAAACATATCTTTTAGTCAACTTATCATTTGGCCTTATGAGTAAAATATCAGATCTACCATACTGCAGAACTTATAATAGCACTAGCTGTTGCCCGCGGCCCCGCCCGCGTAAATACAGTATCCCTCGGGAAAACTGTATTTTATCGGGATAAAAAGTAGACTATGTTTTAATCCAGAGACTAAACTACTGATACTAAATTTCATCAAAATCCGCTCAGTAGTTTTCGCGTGAAAGAGTTACAAACATCCATCCATCCATCCATACATCTATCCATCCATCCATACATCCTCACAAACTTTTTACGCGTTAGTAGGAAGTAGGATATAGCAGCACATACATATTATGTTTCTTAAATAATTGCATTTCTCTCATAGATATATAATATAAAAAAGAGGATTTCTCTTATTTACAAAACAATTGTACATATCACATTTTTCAACTCAGATTATACACGGAACCTATAATGAATAGCGCGATAAATGTCATATAAATTAATATCTTACAGATATAAATCTTTACCCTTTATGTTTGTACTTTGTACAGTTACATAGCAATATTATCGCGCGCCCGGAAACCAGATTTAATTTATAAATGACTTTTATCACATTAATATTTTAACGTGAGGTAATCCAAAATTATTTTTAATATGTCACCGTAAAATTGTTAAAACCGTTAGATTGTAATATTACTAGAGATATTATAAACAATAATAATAATATCTATGGACGCTTCACACCACGTCAATCTAATCCTGTGGTTAGTTCTCGAAGAACTTGTGTTACGGGTACCAGACAACGGAAATATATTTAATATTTTTATACTATACACATATTTAAGATTTTTATTATATTATACACATATTTAATACACATCCATGACCCAGGAACACAGAAAAACGTTTTGTTCCCTCTGCGGGATTTGAACCCGCGACCTCCGGCTTGAGCACCAACACGCTCAACCAACTGAGCCACAAATGTCGAGAGATTGTCAAATAAATATTTTTCCTTACAATTGTACGCATTGTTTTTCGTTATATTGTAATATTTACCGTGCCGATTGGATAAACAGCAAATGACCCGCGTCGCCATATTTGATTGGTTTTTCATAATAATAATAATAATAATAACGAAATAATTATTAATAATTAATTAATAATTATTATAACGAAAAATAATGCATACAATTGTAAGAAAGAAATTAATTTGACAATATGTCGACATTTTATAATATCTCTAGTAATATTACAATCTAACGGTTTTTACAATTTTACGGTGACATATACATTGTAATGTGTACAGGCTATAGAGACCGATGGAGATGGAGCGGCCGGATCGACCTACGGCTGCTTCATATACATAAACTAGCTGTTGCCCGCGGCTCCGCCCGCGTAAATACAGTATCCCTCGGGAACACTGTAGTTTTTCGGGATAAAATGTAGCCTATGCTTTAATCCAAAGCCTAAACTACTAAGATACCTAATTTCATCAAAAAAAATTCACCTCCCTAAAAAATCCTTTCTTAGCGGATGCCGACGTCATTACAACTATCTGTATGCCAAATTTCAGCAAAATCCGTTCTGTAGTTTTGGCTTTGCTTTGATAGATGGGTCAGCCAGGTTTGCCTTTTATATATTTATAAAAGATAACACCAAAAACAAAAGTATGAAGAGTAATATAAGAGCGATCGTGTTACGCGATCGTGTGCGTAACACGATCGCTCTTATATTACTCTTCATACTTTTGTTTTTGGTGTACTTGTTTGTTTGTACTTTACTGTACCTAATTCACATCAATAATAATAAGAATAATTGCAAAAACAGTGTATCGTGCTGCCCGGTCGCTTACACACTCACACACAAACTAACCATTTTTCTGTACGTAAGAATTATTATCATTGTCCATTAAAAATAATGATTCTAGTAGCTAATCAGCTATTGAAAACAATAATTGCAATCCATTCAGTATTGAACAAAAGAGTCCCGGAGGATTTTTTTGTACTATTTTATTCTAAATAAAACTTTTATGACCTATTAAAGCGTCTTTATTACCCACATCTCTTTATGACTCTTTATATAAAATCACATCCCTAAGGTCTTATATCTCGTAAACTTTGACGAAATTTCATAAGCATATGAATGAGGTCTTCTTTGAGACGGATCTGTACGACCGGCATGTTGAAATTATTATTTACAATCCTACTACTATATATCTATATATTAGGTTGGGGAAAAAGTTTCTTCGCATTTTATATAAAAATTCAAAAGGTTTTTTTATAAAGTTTATTTACAAGTGACTAAAGTATATAGGTGCCATTTTGTTCGATAACTTTTTGCCATCTTGTTGGTAGGTACATGATCCCATTGCTATAAAATTTTTGGGGCTTCTGATGAAAAAACTGCGACAAGTGGTTTTGGCAGTCCTCTTGTGATGTCAACCTGACACTGCCTAAGGAATTCTGCAGCGACCGAAACAGGTGGAAATCAGAAGGTGCAAGGTCAGGACTATACGGCGGATGCATTAACACCTCCCAGCCAAACTCCCGTAATTTTTTCTGAGTGGCTAAAGATGTGTGAGGTCTAGCGTTATCATGGTGAAAAACCACACCCCTTCTGTTGATTAATTCCGGCCGCTTTCTCTCAACTTCTTGCTTTAATCTCATCAGTTGTTCGCAGTACAGTTCAGAATTGATGGTCCTGCCTGATGGTAACAGCTCATAATGAATAATGCCCTTCCAATCCCACCACACACACAGCATCACCTTGTTGCGAGTTAACCCGGGTTTCGCCACAGTCTGTGAAGCCTGACCGGCCTTTGACCACGATCTTTTTCGCACGTTCTTGTCGTACGTGATCCACTTTTCATCACCAGTTATCAGCTTCTTCAAAAATGGTTCGGTTTCATTACGTCGTAATAAAGAGTACACGGTTCATTAGGTTTCTTTCAGTGAGCTCATGAGGCACCCAAATATCGAGCTTTTTTGTGTACCCAGCTTTTTTCAAATGCGCCAAAACCGTTTTGTGGTCAATCCCCAGTTCTTCAGCTACATCGTAACTACTAATATGCCGATCTTGCTCCACTTTTTCAAAAATGGCAACAGTTTTGTCCGTAACAGGGCGACCAGAGCGACGTGCATCTTTGATATCAAAATTTCCGGATTGAAAACGCTTAAACCAAATTTGCGCTACTCTCACAGATACTGCATTAGGTCCATAAACATCACAAATTTTTTTCGCGGCTTGTGTTGCATTTTTACCTTTTTTGTAATAAAATTTTAAAATGTATCGAAATTCTTCATAAGAATCACTCATTTTAACAATAAGAAAAACAAATGAAAATCTCAAATTTACCTAATTTGAATTTTGAATTGTCTTCTGTAAAATTAAAACTTTTTAATGATACCAAAATCAGCCAGATATTTTATGACAAGTTCATACATACTATAATGCGAAAAGACTTTTTCCCCAACCTATTATATAAAAATGTTATGTTGGTTTGTATACGCTTCAAAAACTCAAAAAGTTCTGCATCGATCGAGCTGAAATTTTAGCATGATATATAATCCGCATCAAGGATTGTTTTTGTCTATTTTTGCATCAGTCACATATCCGCGACCGCGGAACAACTATATTAAGGCGGGCGGAGCCGCGGGCAACAGCTAGCTTATAAATGTAAAAGTTTGTGAGGATGGATGGCTGGATGAATGTTTGTGATTCTATCAAGCAAAAACTACTCAACTGATTTTGATGAAATTAAAATTTCATTATATTATTAAAACAGGCTATTTTTTATCCCGAAAAAGTACAGTTTTCCCGTGGATCCCGTAGGATTTATTATTAATCTATTAAAATAATATATTATTAAGTGTCCAAAAATACAGGCATAAAAGTATAACAAGTTTACCAAGTATTACTTCAATAAAACTCGATAACAGACCAGCAATGTATAGGTATATAAATCGATCTAAGTATATTTTGTAGAATTTACATTTTTGTAAACCTTTTTATATTTTTGAAAGCACAAAATGTAAGTCTTAATAGCACAAAGAATCCTTTTAACAGCCTTTCTTTGGCGCTGCTTAAAATTTCTAGCTCGGTAACGTACCTATTACTTTAAGCTTTGCATCTCCCGTGACTTTTTGGTCTAATTTAACTGCAACGCGACGCTTGATTCGGATTTTTCTTCACAAAATTCTGGTATGTGATGTTTTATTTTTTCTTTACTATAATATACATAATAAAATAAAAACTTTTGTTAAAATAATTTTACTTGAAAGCAAATTGTATGAATATTCGTATCATGTGGGTTTTTAATCTTCTATTTAAATAAAAGACATAGGCGATTGACTCATGCATCAACGCACAGGCCCTTAAGGCTATAAATTTGAAATTTTGAGTGTAGTCCATGTTATAGTCTACTACAGAGGATTAGACTATTTTAATAATAACGACTCAATGCTCCTTGAACACTAATAAAACACAATTTTTCGTACACTTTTTCCACTATATTACTATATAATTATAAATTTTTATTAATAACACGACCGGTTTCGAATTAAATCATCATGGATGATGAGGATGATGATTTAATTCGAAACCGGTCGTGTTATTTATAAAAATTTATAATAGGCTAGTTTCATCTATCAAAATCAAACGATAAAAATTTGTTATTTATATAGTTTCTATCGTAAGAAATGCGAATACAAGACTATTTTGTAATATAAATACGCGATTTGTTTAAAATTTCGAAAATAAAACTGTAGTTTTACTAACTGTATGTCACGTGACCGAAAACGCCAGCTGCCATATTTTTCTAGTAAGTGACGTCATAAGAACATAATCAAATCGAATAAAGAACAGCGAAAGTTAAATCTGAAGTTCATGCACTACACACGACCTATGAAAAATTTATTTGTTTCTGTTCTTATGACGTCACGAACTCACGATAATAGTGGCTGTCGTTTTGGCGCAAAAAAATTTCGTTTAAATTTGAATAATTTTTCTTTGCATAAAGCGATATTATTTCCAGGAAATAAAAATACTAGTTGTTAATCGAATCGTTACGAACATTTTGAAATATATTTGAAAAAAATATAGAATAGCCTATTATATCGTAATATAGTGGAAAAAGTGCACGAAAAATTGTGTTTTATTAGTGTTCAACATGAATTTCCACCAAGAACCGACAGTACAATCAATTACATATATCAACGCTCCTTGAAGAAAGCTGTTGCTATTATACTTATAATAACTCAAAAAACATAATATTGAAAATTAAATGGCAACGTTTATTTCCAAATGAAACTTATCAAGCTTTTCTCGGAATGTAAACAGAAATTATATATTATACCACTGGTTCAACCCTGACCCGCCGAAAAGAATCGGCGAAACAAAATATTAAAAGACCACATTCGAGTTGAGCCCATCAAATAAAATAAATATCTCCTGTCATACCCACAGTGAATCGTACCAAGATTGTATTATGTAAAAGCGCTTTAGTGGCAGAGATAAATTCCTTGATCTTCGTCTGTGGATGTCTATGTAAAAGATTAATGATCCCAGTGATCCGGATTTGAGACAAAAGATTTTTTTGCTCGTGAAATGTTTAGACAGAATTATATTTATGTTTGGAAACAAGTCGCACGTCATATTGAAATTATTAATTGTCCCGACTTACTTTCTTCTGTCTTAACTATGAACTAGAATAAATAAATGCCCAAACAGGTAAGCTAGGTAAGCTTACCTGTTGTTTTGTTCAGTTGAACGTACCTATAAATATTTGACAATCAAGTGATGAATTAAACATAGTGACTAGTTAGTACGGGAAAATTCAATAGTTGGTTTTAGTATTTTTCCCACAATTTTTCTAATATCTCTCACTATTAAAACCTTTTTTTCAAGTACCATAATCATTTCAAGACCAAAATAAGCTAAATCGGTCCAGTCGTTCTCGAGTTTTAGCGAGACATTGAAATTGCAATCCATTTTTTAAAGGACCTCCAAAAAGGAGTCGGTTATACGTTCGGCTGTTATATTTTTCTAGCTTTTGCCCGCGATTTCGTCCGCGTGGAACAGTTACGTTGGGATATCGCTAAAATTTACCCGCGACTTCATTTACGTAGAAGGGGAAGCACTTCCGACTGCCCGCCGCGCGTCTTACATTATTATTGCGCGCTTGATTATTTTATTACTGCGATATCTTCTAAAATACTCATTGAAATCAAATAATTTAAACCGCAAATTTCTTCTAAATTAAATGCTTGTAATGAATAATGTATTTAATTGGATAAGGATTAATATCATCTTTATGAAAACACCCTTACAAATAATGCTTAATTTTAGAACAAATTTGGTTAGCAAAAAAAAGGTTATGGTGAGCCAACATTAAAAGATAGACATATACAGTCGCGAACTTTTTTTAGAACTTTTAAAGGGAAAGAATTCTGTCATACATAATTTTAGAGAAACTTTAACCGTTTCGCAGTGTAAGCAGCGAAAGCTCTCAAAAGGAAAAAAACGATTTTGAAACATTCTTGCTCCGCTCGTATTGAGCTTATCATGATGCTATATAGCCTAAAGCCTTCCTCGATAAATGGACTATCCAACACAAACATTATTTTTCAATTCGAACCAGTAGTTCCTGAGATTAGCGCCATCAAACAAACAAACAAATAAACAAACTCTTCAGCTTTATAATATTAGTATAGATTTTTATTTTTTATGTATGTTCAACTATTACTCCGCCGTATGTGGACCGATTTTCAAATATATTTTTTATGTAAAGGATATAATCCCAAACTGGTCCTTTTGACACCAAAGTGGTAACATGATGATGGGATCCATGAGGAATCAAAGAAACTCCTCAAATTTTATATGGAAAAATATAGTGAAATCCCGAGTCCTTATATGATATAAGGACTCTGGATTTCTGTCACTATATTTTGTATCTACATGTTTGGGGATTCCGGCGTCGTTTAAAGAACTGCAAGCGTATGCCATCACACCACTTACAGTTATCATCATCATCATCACCACCATCTTCACACAAAACACCAACATATTATTATGATGACATAATATGTACTCATTACTTATCAGAGTTTTGTGCATATCTTTGTAATTTTGCTATTGCCAAAATTATATTCATGATCATCATCATCACTACAGTATATTTAATGCTTACTGCTACACATTTGCCGCTGACACTGACAATAGATAATAATAATAATTATTTTAATAATATAGTATCTAATCATTATATAATCACTAGTGATTGCTCAGTAGGTTCGATTTAATAAATTATTAATTTCGTCATATATAAATGATGATATAAACAAGAAAATCGCATTACAAGAGCCAAACAGATAGGAATCTTAAGGAGAGGGTTTATGGCAGTTGAGCCGAAATGCTTATCGCCAGTTATGGCTTAATGGTCAATTTACGGCTGTGGCTGGAAATGGCTATTTTATATCATATTTTAGTACAGTATGACCACGATCTTAATAGCTTTCGGGATTCGGGAATCGTCGATTTTTCATACATCGTCATTTCCATAGAAAAACGACGATAGCCTTGTCATTTCCATAGAAAAACGACGGTAGCCGAGCGCTATTAGCAAAATGGTTTTTTTATGACTACATGTGAAGTAAACGTGTTTGACTTTCGACTTTGTGCGTGTTTGACTTTTGAGTTTATGCGTGTTTGACCTAGTACGTGTTTGACTTTAAGAGCTTCGGAGACGATCAAACGGTTCTACTCAAATACGTTTAATTTTGGTTTGAGTCAAACCAATTTGATCGTTAACAAAGCTCGTTTGAACGGTTTGTCAAAAATTTACGGGTTTGAAGCTCGTTTGATGGAATTAATTTTTTTTGTTTGACAATGAAGTGACAGTGAAACAGTTGTTTGATCGTCTAGGGGTGGCGATATGGTATATATATATATATATATATATACGGTATGACCCTGGTCCCTTGGAGAGTGGGACGGGCTCTTGTATGGGACGCTACTTGCGTCGATACACTTGCTCCGTCCCATGTCCAGGGCACCTCGAGCACTGCAGGTGCGGCCGCCAATCAGGCTTTTTCCGTTTTGGGGTTGAAACCCTAGGTTCATGGGGTCCGGGTGCGCACAAACTTTTCAGAGAGATTTCCAAAAAACTAATTGAGGCCACCCGAGACCCCAGAGCCGGCACCTATCTGGCCCAAAGAGTGAGTATCGCAATCCAGCGGGGAAACTCTTTGAGCCTTCTAGGTACTCTGCCTGGTGGGGACGACCTGGGAGATTTCTTTTTATTGTAGCTTTTTAAGTTTTTCTAGATTTAATATTTTTAAGTAGTTAGCAGCTATTAGATATAATACCATAATTGTTATTTTGTTGAATAAAATTATTTTATTGTAAATATATAATATCATTGCTGCACATTTCATGACGAAAAACTTCGGCTGTAAATTCAATATTATATCTTCTATTTATATTAAAAATGTTATGTTGGTTTGTGTACGCTTCAAAAACTCAAAAAGCTCTGCACCGATCGAGCTGAAATTTAAGCATGATATATAATCCGCATCAAGGATTATTTATATCTATTTTTTATCCGCGGCGGAGCCGCGGGCAACAGCTAGTTAATAATAATTATTATGCCTACGCAAGACAGACTTTTTGTATGTAAGTCACAAATCACACTCATCTCTCAAGGTTTGACTAAAAATAAATACAGAGATCACACCTACCATTACACTGCACGCTAAGGACGCATACGTACTCGTACACATACGAATAGGCTGTCTGCCAGAAACTATAAATCTCAATCAAGAGAATACACCTCTTTCGCTTCTTAAGCGATTCACTTTTTCAGATGTGCTTGCAATTTAATCTTCGAATTTTTTAACAAAACTTTAACTTCGCAAAGAAATTTTTTATTGCGATATTTAAAAAGTTGTTGCATTGAGTGTTGTCTTTGAATAGGAGCTTTACATGACGCACGAGGAATAATGCATAATTACCCGTCATGGTGTCTCTCTCCCTTGCCTGGTAAAGCTTTTGATTACGAACGAGACAATTATTATTGTTTTGTTCTTGCTACTGTTTAACCACAGAGTTAATAATATAAAATATAGAAATGATGCTTAGCCGAGAAAGGTTAAGATAAACACTTGTCCTTGGTCCTTACCAAATTATTGACAAATGCATATAATTAGAATCGTGTTATAACTTTATCCGTAAGTTCACAAACTAATTTCCAAACTCATACTTAACAATATATTATGTATAATTTAAAAGTTTATAATAATATAATATACAGTATAACAATGTAGCGCGAAGAATAGAGTATAAGTATTTTCTTAGTGGATTTTTTTCTTGCATGTCATTTCAATAATAACTGAAAGTTCTGTGGTTTTTAAATATAGCGTGATATTATCTTGGCATAGAAACTCTCCTAAAGAAACATAAACCTAAAGAAACAGAAACAGAAATAAATTTAAGTATATTTACAGTTCTGAAATTAATTTTTACACGCAATAAAGTTGTAGTATCTTCACAAGAATTAATGTTTTATGTCGCTACTAAGTAGGATATAGTTTTATAGCACCGACACGCAGCACTTTTACAAGCGAAATATATTGCAATGAATTGCCTTTAGTACTTTTATGGATTCTCTAGATCTTTGGTGGTGTTTTTTTAATTTATTCTCGCAATCCATTTCTTTTTGTGAATCGAATATTATGTAGCATCACAGGAGCAAAATTTGAAAACCCATTTTGAAAACCAACAATACAATACAATAATTTGTCTACATTTACCATCCAGTACCTACGGCTGGACTCTGGAGTTTCCAACCAGTGGTGCGCGCCTCCCCTTGGGGGCGTAAAGAAATGTCAAGGGGGACAAAGGAAAAATTATACAAGTTTTTCCCCGAATATTAATCGACGCCTCGTCAGATTTTTTCAGACAAGCTTAGACAAGTTAATTTTCCATACAAAAAGAGATTTGTATGGAAATAAATAAATATCGATAAAAATCATAGAAGTAAATATCATAGACGAAACATGTTGAAGCAAAAAGTGTCTCTACTTAAATGGCTCCACTTTTGGAGTTTTTGGGGCCATTTTGGCATTTGAAGTATGGTGAAATTAAGATGGCTGATATTAGAAGTATGGTGAAAACCAAGATGGCGTTGCTTTCTCTTGTATGAAGATTTGTTCTATCAAATGTACGTCATTGCCTATCTTTTGTTTTGAAATATGTGATAAAAAAATGCGTTGTTTTTTACTTCAATTAAAGTATCATAGAAGGCTTGAGAAACGTATTTATAATCCGATGAAAAAAAGGTTCGGGATCCCTGATCTAGTACACAGTACAAAACACGCCGAATAATGTCGATAACATTCTTATTAATAAATGACTAGCTTTTCCCGCGGCTCCGCCCGCGTAAATATACTTTAGGGCTTCCCGCGGGAATACTGTGCTCTTTCCGGGTTAAAAGTAGCCTATGTTCTAATCTAGAGCCTAAAATATTACCATACCAAATTTAATCAAAATCCGTTCAGTAGTTTTTGCGTAAAGAGTAACAAACATCCATCCATTCATCCATCCATCCTCACAAATTTTACATTTATATTATTAGTAGGATGTTGTCCACGTTTTAGTGCGCGCAAAAGGTAATCTCGCAGATAAAATGTAGCCTATGCTTTTCCAAATAAGTGCCAAATTTCATCATAAACGGTCTGGTCAATTCAAAGCCTATTCAATGGAAACAAACAAACAAGCCATAAAAGAACACATATAATATTAGTAAGATAGGCCAATAAAGATAGGCACCTTGGAAAATATGCAATTGCAGGTATTAAAATGAGAAATTCTTTAAATCACCACATTTTATATTCAAATCGCCGGCGTCACAGCGAATGGCTTCTCGAAAGTTCTATTGTAAAATGCCTACGATTTTCAATAAGTCGAGAAATCTTAAGTGACTGCACTATGGTGCATACCGACTCACCACCAAATAATATGAATTCTTGGCAGATAAACGACACTTTGTAGTGTACTTGTTCCTAATAGAAATGTTTTTGTTTAAAACAGAACGGTTGGTCATAGACCTATATTATAGACGAGGCATGTTGAGGCAAAAAGTGTCTCCAGTAAAATGGCCCCAATTTTTAAATTTTTGGGGCCATTTTGAAATTCGAAGTATGTGAAAACAAGATGGATGACATTTGAGTTATGGTGAAAACCAAGATGGCGTAACTTTTTCTTGTATGAATTTTTTTTTCTGCTAAATGTACGTGATAGCCTATCTTGAGTTGAAATCTTTGCGGTTGGTGTATTGTTTCGACATTCTACTACACCTATCTTACTACTAGTACCTATAAATGATAAAGTTTGTGAAGATATATTCTCTCTTTGAGGATGTTTGTGACTCTTACACGCAAAAACAACTGGGCCTCTAGTCAAGATGCATTCGTTAATTTCGATGGCGAACTTCGAAATCAAAAATGTAAGGGATTTGACATAAGTCATCCTTATATAAAATCCTATACATTTTGTTTTCGAATTTCGCCGTCGAAATTATCGAATGCATCTTGACTAAAGGCCTTGAACGGATTTTGATGAAATTTGGTATAGTAGTAGTTTAGGCTCTGGGTTAAAATATAGGCTACATTGTATTACGAAAAAGTACAGTATTACCGTGGGATACTGTATTTTCTCGGGCGGAGCCGCGGGCAAAAGCTAGTAAATATAAGATTATAAGGCAAATTAAAACATAGACTACAATTTAATCTAAAAAAGTATAGTATATCATGTACCTAATTAATTCGCAGGTGGTTATTACTATCTAATTGAATAACCCATTGTTTTCAATGTTTCAAAACACTGATTGTTACGAGACCAGAAGGTCAATTCTGCTAAATAAAACCTGCAATAATACAATTATACAAATCCGCCCGCATACATCCATCCATCCATCCATATAGCCTATACTACTTCTAAAATCTCCAAGAATTCCGATTACCGAGTGGATTAAAATAGTAGTGATGATGATGAATTCTGCGCAGTCAATTTGTCACGTCGTCTAAGCGAAATTGCGTAGAACAAACCGTCGTATCACAAATTGCGGGAGCCACAGTCATTATGACGGGCCAATACTGCCTGCGTAATTGGGTCCCTCCGACTGTCAGTTTGACAACGAACGACTGTGTCTAGATACAGTTGGCGATAGGAATCACGGTGCCAAACGAGATTCGCTTGTGTAATGTGTTTGCCTGTATTGTATTCCTGTATGTAGATAGATAGATTCGTATGCACGGATGTTTCAATCGTCGTTACAGATAAATCTATATATTTAAAAGAAGGTCGTGTTAGTTACACTGATTATAACTCAAGAACGGCTGCTTCAGCCGTTAACTGGCTGAAAATTGGTGGGGAGGTAGCTTAAACCCAAGAAAAGGACAAAACATACTTTTTATGCCGTTTCAGAGGGACTCAAAACTTGAGAACAGCTGGACCGTTTGGCTAATTTTGGTCTTAAAATAATTTTGGAACTTCAGGGAAGGTTTAAACGGTGAGATATATTGGAAAAGGTGTACGAGGAGGTGTAGGTGTACTGGTGTAGGACTAGGACGTGGGTTGCATTGTAGGTGTAGTTATTTTTTCATTCCAGTTCATATTTAAGACAAAACAACCTGTGTCAGGACAGCTAGTTTATGTATAAAATAAATCCTACGTAATGTTGAAGACTAGCAATTAATATTCTTTAAATATAGCTCTTATATCATACGACAAGCGGAACAAATTTTTCTCAGCAATAGTTCATCAATAAAGCATTCGGAATAAATGTTGAGAAATGAAAATAGGTTAAAATATATAATAAAATCAATCAGTCCGTTTTTTCTTTCTTCGTTGGACGCAAAACATTTTTACTTGTAAATTATTACTTATAAAAAAATATTAAGTAATAAAACATCATACAGTGGACCAAATTGTAAATCTAAACAATTCTCGAATCCACTTGAACAGGCACAAAAAATCAAGTCTTTTAGAAGATATCTCAGTAATAAAATAATCAAGCGCGTAATAATAATGTACGGCGTGCGGCGGGCAGTCGTGAGGGAGAAGCGGTTCTCCTTCTACGTAAACTGAAGTCGTGAGTAAATTTTAGCGATATCCCAAAGTAACTGTTCCACGCGGACGAAGTCGCGGGCAAAAGCTAGTGTATATATATGGATAAAAATATCAACACATTTTAAGAAGTAAAGATGTGCGCATCTCGTCGTCAAATACTAGCTTGGCGAGATATAACCTGTAATTATATTGTTTCATAATAAATATATTAAATAACAAAAATAAAAAAAGTTGAAAAAACTATAATATTTAAAGTATCTAGTACTTTTATATCTCTCATCCTTCATTGATTTAGCTGGAGACGTGGAGCTTGATATAAAAAGCTGAGTAGATTCACGTAAGCTCCTAACGACGATAACTAAAAATAATTGGATGGTCAGGGAACCACGTTTAGGTGGGGAATATTATCACGAGTTTCGTAGGAATTTCTGTTTTGATCGAAACATATTCTGTGTCCGTTTTTATAGTTCTCCATAGAAAAGTTTCGTCAACGGTTATAACATTTTAATAAATATTTCCATTAAAAAATATTACAGTAATATACAATATAATATTAGGTATAGGCATATATATAATATTAAAAGAGGTAGATATGTTATAAACGCGTAAAAATGAAGACTAGAATTGGCCCGAGTCGGGCCAATTTTGGTTAGTGTGCTCCGCGAGTAATAGCGTGTTCTGTGTTACTATGCGACGTTGACACATTGACACGCGTCCCATATCAATGTGTGTCGTGGCACAGAAATATTGTCAGTTTTGTAAGGATATAACGTATCTATGTAATAATTAATCAAAGGGTATAGGTATTTCGTTTCAACTTTAATGTTAGAAAATTTAAGTCATACTTTGCGAAAAATAATTAACATGCTATAATTTTGCCCCTTTGCCCCTTTTGGTGTAGAGCTGCTAGAGTTCTGTGATGAAAACGACTGGATCTGTGCTGACTTGGAACTAGCTGGTAAGTCATCAGACACACACACTTTCCAGAGTGAGGCGCACGGTTCTAAGAGATGGCTAGATCATTGTGTTGTTTCCAAGTCAGCATGGGAAACAGTTAGTAACTTTAGAGTACTACAAGATTTGTATTGGTCTGACCACTTGCCCATTGAACTAGTGTGTAATTTAGGATTAATTAAACCAAAAATAGAGATTAAGAATAGTTATTGTAATAAAATTATATGGGGTGTAAGGGGGACAGATGAAATAAGTAAATATCAGGAGATATGCAATGATAAATTAAAAAATATTCATTTTCCAGAACAGTTTCAGAACTGTGCGGACAGAATATATCATGATAACCATCATAGGGCTATAATTGACAGTTTATATAGTAAGATTGTTAGCTATGTAATGGGGGATTTACATGGGTGACTAAAGCCGCACGATTTCAGCCGCACGGCGAAAATCGACCGTGTAAATGCCAATTCGGCGAGGCCGCAAGTGACTAAAGCAGCAAGCCCCAACTTTTGTAGCGTTTACACGGATGACTAGCCGCACGATTTCCGCAGCACGGTGAAAATCGACCGTGAAAATTCCAATTCGGCGAAGCCGCGGGTGACTAAAGCAGCAAGCACCAAAGTTGGGTATCATTCGACTTTCGCAGCACGACGCTCAGCTCGGCGGAACGCGGCGGGCAAAGAGTAAAAAATATATGTATAGGAACGTACAGGATACGTACAGAGGAACAGCTTTCATATAAACTTCTAAATCGATACAAATTTTGTAAGGGATGTCATAGAAGATTAGGGTAAATTAAAGTCTAGCGTTAGTACAGAGTTATTAAGAAAGTCTTATACACACCACAACCCAGCATCGAACCTGCACCAGCACGTGTGTGACTCAAGGGGTCTATTCACTAAACTGTAATAATTATAATAAAGCAAGCCTATTATTGTTTATGTATTATATGAGACATTTTAAATATTATTTCAATGTTACCCGACTGCGCGACGCAAAGGAGTAGTAATGTGCTTATTAGCCTTCGAATGTATATAACTACATAATATGTAAGTGGATTGTACCTTTGGCCACTATTTAGACCAAACGCGTAGGCTCATTTCTTTACTAACTACCGTATACTTTCTATATATTTATATTTTTTATACTAGAAACTATTTCATTATTAGGTATTCAATATAATTATACTTAGGTCAAAAGTCCCGACTACTGGACTGATTTTTTCTTTTCGTTTTTACGCAGTCGGGTTTTCTTTTATTTTTTAATACACATGCCATTTGCAAATTTTAAATCATATAAAAATATATGATTTTTAGGGCCGATAGTTTAATAAAGCACTTATTATACTCAGATACAAAAAGAGGTCATGTTTAGAATAATTTTTCTGGTCTTATTTGGTGGCTTACTCTGTGGCTCAGTGGTTCAGCGCTTTGGTGCTCAAACCGGAGGTCGCAGGTTCGAATCCTGCCGAAGGAACAAAAGTATTTCTGTGTTCCTGGGTCATGGATGTGTATTTAATATGTGTATAATATAATAAAAATCTTAAATACTTATATGTAAGTATAAAATTATTAAATATACTTCCCGTTGTCTGGTACCTGTGGCACAAGTTCTTCGGATACTTAGCACGGGGCCAGATTGACGTGGTGTGGAGCGTCGATAGATATTATTATTTTTGTTTATATATACCCAATAAAAGCGGATTTATTGACCTTAAAATTGGATAAAAAGAATCTAACGTAAGATAAAAAGTGTTTTAGAAATCCTCAAAATCGGACATTTCTAAACTAAGCCCATAGGTCGATGCCGTCTTGTATTCCAAACTTAAAAGTAGAACACCCGTGTACCAATTCTACTTAGTTTTTGAGATAAATAATTTGGAAGATGGTCATTTTTTCAAGTCATCGATTCATAAAATTAATTTATTACGTCAATTGCGAGGCGTTGTAAACTTGTTATATACTTTGTTCGATACACCAGTTACGTTTCTACCACTTGAGTCCTTTGAGAGATATTTAATTTTTTTTCACTTTTCAAACTTTATTTTTTTTCTTCGATACTAAGTTGTTTCCGCAATTATTTTTTATACTAAACCATACTTTGTCATAGTTTCTTTATTCAGGATTTTTTTCTATTGCCAATCAAACTAGGAATGGGATAAATAAGCATTCTTTTATTTTTAATTAGCCTTTTAAGAGCATTTTTAAGAGCAAAGTTTCATATACCATAGATTTTACGAAAACAAAAAATTCATAAACTCCGATGAAAGGTTTTGTGAGCCCGGGAAGGGGTCCACCCTAGTTAGGCAATAACTAACCCGTGGTTATACATACAACCCGAAGGAGCGGAGGTGAAGCATCACGGAGCCGATCAGGACCCATGCCGCCGCTAGGCAATATATTGTATATAATATATATGTAATATATTGTAAAGAAAATAAAGAATTTTTGATTTTGATTTGATTTTGATTGAATATTAAAAAAAATTTATTTGTCGTCATGACAACCAACATTAATCAGTTGCATGTACACATCACAATAATTCTCAATCTCATATGACACAAGAAAATTTTGCGTACGTAATTCACATCGTGATTGAGGTCATATTGTTTAACTACCATGAATAAAAATAACACCATCGAGTTTTGGAATGCTATGAAAGGCATCCATGCTTATGGATTTATTGATTGATTTATTTATTTATTTATTATATATATGATAGATATATAATATTAATCACTAATATATATGCAATTATTCAAGCAGTTCTTGAATAATTGCATAAGTACTTAACAATTTCAATTCCGGCACGAACACCCATTCTGCTCAATATTTTCGAAGGAAATAACCAAGCCGCATGCTGCTTTAGTCACCCGTGTAAACGGGCTTGCGATTCGGCGAGGTGAGGCGATTTGTCAGACGGCTCGCCGCACGGCGAAAGCAGTCCCGTGTAAATGCCTCATAAGGCGTCTATATCGAGTTATAAACTGGTTAAAAAGCGTTTTAATGGTAAATGTGTGTATGGGTGGAATAAACATGTAAAGGAGGTACATAAGCAGGCTAGGGCAGATTATAAAATTTACTTGTTAGGAGGAAAGCCCGAGAGCGGCCCTTTATTTGATAAAATGTGTGAAAGTCGCAATTTTCAAATCACGACTCAAATTTTGTCAAAGTAATCAGGAGCAAGTCAGAATGGACATACTTGCCGCTCATCACTCTACCAAGAGTTTTAATAAGTTTTGGAGGGGTACCAAACAACTAAATGGTAAAATTAGGTTACCTGTCAGTGTAGAGGGCAGCCAAGATCCAAAGGAAATTGCTAACACATTTAAAGAGCACTTTCAGGTGAAATCCTTGCTACACTGAGTGCGGAATAAATACAGACCTGGTAATTGGCTTCACAAGTAAAGATGTGTCCAGTTTAATAAATAACATGAAGCGGGGCAAGTCGCCTGGACATGATAGACTTACACCCATATCATTAGTTGTTTCCTCAGATCCGCCTCGACTCAACCTCATCTGAGGTATCCTTGAGAAGTTCCTCGAGTTTGGTATTCTTAAACATAATGTCTACCTCAGCTGTTTGCTCCTCCAGTAAGGTTGAGTGGAGGTATGACATCATAAATAATCATGGATTTTTTTTTTATGTTAACACCAACAGTAACCATTAAAACTTGATCCAAGTTTTACAGAATGATGAATATAATATATGCGCTGTATAATTATACGGAATTTCGTAAAGGTAGTGGCGGATTTTCGAAAAGTAAAGATCCAAAAAATCCTCCATGTTTATCTTTAAATAAGTATCCCTCTGTAATTACGTAATTGCATCAAATAATTCCACTCTGATTGAAAAAAAATTGATATAAATGTCGGAAATAGACGCTCGAGCGAGCCTCAAGGTACCTCCTGAGGTACCTTAAGTTTGACAGTTGATTCCTCGACTCGCGTAAGGAAATTCCTCAAGTCGAGGGAATTTTGTTGAACTAATGATACAACTTTCGTGGATTGAGGTTGAGTCGAGTGAAGGAAATCTCGAGGTAACAACTAATGATATGGATGTCAGTGTCGAGCACCTGCAACATGCGGGTGCTCACCTTTACAGGGTGTTAGGAATGTTTTTTACCTTCTGTATCCGACACTCCTATCTACCACCAGACCTTATGAGGACTGTTGTTGTCCCGATAGTAAAAAATACCACAGCTGATACCTCCAGTAAAAGTAACTATAGACCTATATCTCTTGCTACCATATTAGCTAAAGTACTGGATGTGTTACTGGATAAACAGCTTAAGAAGTATGATTCGATCGGGGATAATCAATTTGGTTTTAGAGAGGGAGTGTCCACAGAAAGCGCCATACTATGTTTAAAGCAGATGTTGATTATTATGTTAAGCAAAAAACGCCAGTATTTGCCTGTTTCTTAGATTTGTCCAAGGCTTTTGATAGAGTCTCGTATAATAAGCTTTGGACAAAGCTAAGAAATCTAGGTGTCCCAGATGAACTGGTAGAGATGCTAACATACTGGTATAGTAATGAACAGAACTGTGTAAGGTGGGGTAATGTCTGTTCTGACGATTATTCCTTAGAGTGCGGCGTTAGGCAAGGGGGGAGGACTTCTCCTCGTCTATTTAATATTTATGTTAACCAATTAATTGAGGAACTCAGCAATACTCATATTGGGTGCCATATTGATGATGTATGTGTTAATAATTTAAGCTATGCTGACGATATGGTACTGCTGAGTCCCTCAATTAGCGGCCTTAGAAAACTATTAAAAATTTGTGAAGACTGTGCTATTGAACACGGCTTGGAATACAATGTTAGTAAAAGTGAGTACATGATATTTAAATGTAAAAGTAATATTTTAAATTTTCAGGATTTTTCTTTTTCACCACTTTTACTTAACGGAGTAGCCCTAAGTCGTGTTACAAAGTTTAAATATCTAGGCCATATGGTGACAGACTGTCTAAGTGACGAAGAGGATATAGAGAGGGAACGCAGGGCGCTATCGGTTCGTGGTAATATGTTGGCACACAGGTTTGCAAGGTGTACGGCGCCTGTCAAAATTACGCTTTTCAAAGCAATTTGTCAGACGTTTTATACTGGTGGCTTGTGGGCCAACTTTACACAGCGCACCTATAGCGCCTTGCGTGTTCTCTATAATAACATTTTCAGGTCTCTCTTCCGTCTCCCTCGGTACTGTAGTGCATCCGGGATGTTTGCTGATGCAAAAGTAGACGACTTTTACGCGGTAATGCGCAAAAAAGTAGCGTCGATAGTACACCGAGTGCGGGGGAGCCGGAATAGTGTCCTGAGAATGATAGGAGACAGAACTGACACTGCTCTCCTTCGCAGACTCACTGAATTACATGTTAGGGTAGCGAGATATGGAGCGTGCTAATTATTTTAATAAGTTTTGGTTCCCCTCTCTGACACAGGCGAGGCGTGCATACAAGCCGGCTTCCCTTATGTATATATATTACTTTAAATCTATTATTTCATATATATTCATTTTTAAAATACGGAATTGATTGGTCACATAGTGTAAGCGCAATTTTTTGGGTGCATTAGGCGCAAAATATTGATTTGGTTTAGTACCATATTTAAAAAATTATATAATAAATAATATACATAAGGGAAGCCGGCTTGTAAGTTGTATGCACGCCTCGCCTGTGCGTCTCTAATTAAGTACTAAGTTTTAATTCTTATATTATTTATGGACTATGTTGTCTGAAAATAAATGGATTTTTTTTAATTTATTATTTTTTATTTTATAATAACAGTTTTTATAAATAGTAATATCCTTTATACTCCAATGTATACCTTGTCAGATACATAACTCAAAGTTAAAGTAGCTAGTTCTAATTCAACCGTAAAGTGCCTACCCATCGCCTACCCTTGTCAAAATGTTAAACCACAACCGTCAAGAAATATTCCAACCAGATTCCAACAATATAAACTAGACCAAAGGTTCCCAAACTTATTCCGTCTAACGCCCACTTTGATAATCAGTTCTTTTGTAGCGCCCTCCATCTTTTTTCACCATAAAACCTCAATAACATATTAGTCTCGCCTGTAGAGTAGTTTTTATCTCTTCAAACTTAACCAATAATCAACATTGAGCAATAATAATACTGCTTACATCAGCGCCCTCTCAATTTTTTCTGGGCCCCTTACCGCCCTCCTCTAGGCTTCTAGCGCCCACAAGGAGGCGTTATCGCCCACTTTGGGAAAGACTGAACTAGACGAACGCACAAACAGTCAGCTATAGTCGAATTCAACGTCCTGATGAATCTGGCAGTTTTATAGAATCCATATTAATATTATAAATGGGAGAGTGTGTGTCTGTTTGTCCGTCTTTCACGCCAAAACTACTGAACCGATTTAAATTAAATTTGGTAGGTACACAAATAGTCTAGAGCCTGACATAGGCTAATATTTATCGCGGGACATACACTGTTCCCGTGGGTTACTTACGCGGGCGGTATCAGCTAGTGTAATATATACAATATCCCATCCAAAAAAATTTCATTTAAAGTGATGCCAAAACGCTACATTTTTCACCTTACGCCCAAGCGAATGTACGCGAATGTATAAATTCGCTTGGGCGTAAGGTGAAAATTACGGACTGTTTTTCTGTTATACAATTCTTGTAAGAACGAAACGGCCAAGCCACAGTTTGTGAAGTTAGACTCGTAAAGTTAAAGCTTGTAGAGTTAGAAGTTTGGTAGAATCAGAAGCTTGGTTTTACATGAAATCTGATAGTTTTTTGACAGTGTGAGTCGTAACTCGTATAGTCTTGGAATCACTTTACATGAAAATTGCTTTGGTGGGAATTCACTTCTTTTTTAAAGTTACGACAAAATTTTTATTACTATTTATACCACGAATCCCTGCAGCAAATTTCAGACCTCTAAAGTAAAAATTTGCGTATATTTATTTAAGTTCAACAGGCTTAATAAAGGCACACGATATCTCCGGTACAGCTATGATCTACCGTTCCGATTCGGAGCACAAAGACGAGGGAAGTGGAGTTGATAAGGCTATATTCAGGGATAAGGCTATACCTACAATTCGAGAATAAGTTATTTCACCTGTTTGACTGAATCCCTGTGTTACTTTAAGTGGAAATTTCTCTGTATCACACCAGTGAACTGATAGTTTGGCGTAGGTATATTCTTACCCCCTTACTAATAAAAATATTGAAACAGTGGATAAGCAATACAATGTTTTGTCCTGATACGTGGGAAAAGTAATGCTTGACAGACAAGTACAAAACATTGTATTGCTTATCCGCTGTGTAAATATTCTTATTTATAAGGGGGTTTATTGTTTAAATTAACTACATAACTCAGTTAAAGTTTTTGTGGAGAAAAGCGTGGCAAAAGCTATTAATATTTTTTTTAATTATGCTTTGCAAAACATTAAATAAGAACAACACACTACCTCAGATCATTGTATGTAACACTACGGTGCGTTTGACAAATATAATCTTGGCAATAAAATTCGAGCATTTCTTCCCGATTATGCCGGCAGATTTTGGTCACAGAATACGGAACATCCAGAATTAGTGTTCGATCACATTTGTACGCAGCGCACTGTAACCAAAACCATGGCGAAACACCGCCCCATCCGCTCTTTACTTTACTTTACTCTACACTTACAAAACAAATTGCGTTATTATATTACGTATTATTAGGTATTCAATAAAAATTACATTGAAAAAAAAGTTGGGTAAAATATTCGGTTATTCTGTGGCAACATATTATGTGTGGATAGCCACTCCAATTTGGAGTAATCGTGATTCGTGACGGCTTCGCTTTCAAGCGCGTTGACGGTTTCTGGATGATTTCTGTATTCTGTGGTTTTGGTATACATATATAAATATAAAATAATCTCGTTTCACACGGAATACGGAGGAAACGCTAGGTGCGTGATATTTTCCTCCATTATTTACATAAGGAGGAAATTGTTATCGTAACATTCCAATGTTCCCTCTATTTTCATATCCATATCAAACAAAAATATTTTATTAGCCTCGTTCATTCCAGAGTATAGGCAATTTGTGCTTACCGAGTGTATCTATAAGTATACTTATATAATAAAGAGGACAAGTTTGTTTGCTTGTTTGCATTGAATAGGCTCCGAAAGTACTGCATAGATTTTGATGAAATTTGGTACAGATATAGATTAGGCCACGGGGAAGGATATAGGCTACTTTTTATTGCGGTAAAATGTACGGTTACCTCAGGCTTTCCTTTTGCGCGCACGAAGTCACGTACAACATCTAGTTATTAGATAAAGCATTTTATGTTACCCTTCATATTATATACTAACGGTCTTATTCATAAAAAAAGCTTATAAAACGTTTATAACGGATAATAGTTAAAATGCTCGATAGGCTTATATAACGTTCGATAAAATTGTCTATTCATAACAGTTCTATAAACCTTCTATAACTAACAATTGTCTTTAAGCAAAAATGTTGCCATTATTAGGAAGTTGGCTAACAAGTTGGACGAACATATTGAATCGATCATAGAGAATATGTATAAAACTACAATAATTTGTTGTCTACGCAATACGGAACGTCAAATACTTTCAAGTTGTCAACTGTTTTCAACGATCAATTTATCGTATATCTATTTGAATTTATTTTTGTAGTACCTAACATTATTATAACAGTAGTTTTAATGGCATTGCAATTGATCTCGACTGTTAAAAGGCAGATAAGTGAAAACTGGTTGGAGGAAGATAAGGTTAGTACTGATACACCTAAAATTGGACCATAGTAAGGACGGACGTCCAAAGAAAACGGATCAACCCTACTTCTGTACACTTTTCTTCGACGCGTATTTCTAGTTGTTCAATGACATCAAGGATGTGTAAAGCTTGCATTATTTTATAAAATCAGAAATAATTATTTTGTTTACAAAATAACATTGACAATATATTTGTGTCAAATGTCAGTTTTTTAGTAATCAGCTGTTATGAGTTTGGCCATCTTGTATCTTATAGTACTGTTAAAGTAGGGTCCTGGCATCTATAACTTTATGATAGGTTTATAGAACTCTTTGTTGATATAATGCTGTTATGAATACAATTTTTTGCCAATCTTCTTATAGTGATCTTATAGAACACTTTAGGTGTTCTATTAGTTTTTATGAATAAGAGCGTAAGTTTCTAGCAAACCACTCTCAACTAATTATTTCCATGACAATCTTTTCTTTCGTATTAATTATAGGTAAGTAGTTGTGTTTCGATTGAGAGTTCCTAGATTTGAAACACTATGTTCTAAAGCCCAAAATCCAACATCCAATTGCTTAGAATTGGTTTAAAAAGACCTTATTGCTCCATACATGACATAGATTAATGTTAATTTAGTAAATACATATATAATATTCTTTGTTAATATCTAATTTCACACACACACACACACACATGTATTTGATCCAGTTACAATAAAAAGATCAAATGACTTAGTAGTGTAGTGCCGCCCAGCTTCCTCCCCAAGTGTACGGTATATTATTGCTAGTAACACAATATTATTTTCTCCTTATTTTAATATCAAAAAATCATCGTGAATAAAGAAGACAAGCATTGTTTTTTATTTGTTCAATGGATTTTTCCATTGAACAAATAAAAAACAATGCTTTCAATTTGGATCAGTGAAATTAGATTGGCGCAGATATCTTTCCATTGACGCATGATAAAATCTCCCAATCCAATATTACTTATCGTATTATTGTTTGAGCTCTGATTTGATAATCCAAATCAATTAGCGTAGATATTGTAAATTAATAATTATTGAGCCTTTCTATGCGTAGAAAATGTTTATATATTTCGGATAAATACTGTCGAGAGAAGAATTTCGTACCTACATATATTGTCTGGACATTGGTTAGTAAGACTATCAATATTTAATAACAAACGAATTAATATAATTAATAACATTTTTTTAAGTAAGTAGTTTATCAAATTCTTAAAGCGAATTAAACCACTATGCTAGTAATAGCTAAAATTTATAATAAGTATCATCGAATTCGTGCGCGCAAAAGTTAATTTCGTAGAAACCGTACATTTTTCTGCGATACAAAGTAGCCTATGTCCTTCCCCATGGTCTATTCTATATCTTCTTCTTCAAAATCAGACCAGTAGTTTCGGAGCCTATTCAATGCAAACAAACAAACTTTTTTTTATATTATACATATAGTATAGATATAAGTTATGAATAATAAGAAATAAGTATAAATATAGATAACCTAGATCTTTGTACAGTGGTTTAGAGCTGGGATCTCAATCCGGACATCGTGGGTTCGATTCATGCGTTGAAATAACATTAAAAAATCCAATTTTGGTTAGGATAATGCATGCTGATCACCTGATTGTCTGACAAGAAAGATGATCCTTGCGTTGGATGGGCATGTAAAAAGTCGGACCTGCGCCTGATCTCTCGCCAGTCGTATCGGTTATCCGACCCACTAGGTTTCGAGAGTAAAAGCAAGAGACAGTGCTCTTGTATACTGCGCACACACTTGGGCACTATAAAATAACTTCTGCGTAGCTGGCCTAGTTGTTAGGGCCATCGAAATACTGTTGTAAATATAGGTATCTATTGAGCGGTAAAACTCTTAAATACAAAAAAATAACACAAAAAACCTATCGAACGATCTCCTTTTTAGGGTTCCCTACAGAAACAAATAAAGCACTCTATTATTAAGATTATTGTCTGTCCATCTGTCCGTCTGTCTACCAGGTCATATCTCATGAATCTTGATAGCTATACAGTTGAAATTTTCACACGATGTAGGTAGTACCTATTTCTGTTGTCGCTATAACATCGATTTTTTTTACTAAAAACCAGAATAAATACTTCACTATTGTTATAAATTCTGAAAGTTGTACGAGATTTGCAACAAACGTAAATTTTTGCCGTTTTGTTGGGAACTCTTCATGCACGTGTCCGACTCGTGCTTGGCTGTTTTTTTTTAGGCATTCCAAATGTTAGCCTATTTCACAATGGCATAAATATTAACACATGCCGGTGCTATCACGCCATGACCTGGCTTTTGTTCAAAGAATTATGATTCGCACTGCAACCGAAATCAACTTTATGCTTCGTTCGTTTTTCCACCAATTTCGGTAGCTCGTTTATCTTTTAATTCAAAAATCAATTTTATCATTATACCTTCATAATATATTATACTAGCTGATGCCCACGGCTCCGCCCGCCTACGGGAACCATATATGTCCCGCGATAAAAAGTAGCCTATGTCCTTTCCCGTGATCTACTTTATATCTGAGCCAAATTTAATGATAATCGGTTTAGTATTTTTTACGTGAAACTGTAAATAAAGTATCCCACGGGAACCATACATTTTCCCGCGATAAAAAGTAGCCTATGTCCTTTATCAGTCTCTAGACTATTTGTGTACCAAATTTAATTTAAATCGGTTCAGTAGTTTTGGCGTGAAAGACGGATAAACATACACACTTTCCCATTTATAATATTAAGTATGGATTATACAATTCTCATATTATCACAGTGTTTGTAGCAAAACCCCTTGGCCTTGGAAACTGCTTGGCCGATTTTTATGAAATTTTGCAGGTATAGGGATTGGTAAGTCTGTGAACAGGTTGTAATCAATTTTTTACACCCCTAAGGGGCTCACTCCAAAAATTTGGTATTTTTATTTTTTATTATTTGGCATTAAAAATAAATATAGGTAATCCTAAATTAACACCGTTCCAACACTAACCCTTACACTCTTGTCTACTCTCTTTCACATATCGCCTGCGGGTTGAAAGGGTTAGGTTAGGGCATCGTTTCTCAAACTTTTTTATGTCGCGACACACGAAAAAGTCAAAAAGTTAAGTAAAAGGTCTTGCGACCCCGTCACGATTTTTTCGGCGTTCGATACAAAAGATTTGTTCGAAAATCGAATCTTTTGTACCTATATGTATATAGTTTGTATTTATTATTTTTCAACAGACTGCGACCCCCTTTGTAAACAAACTCGACACCCCCAAGGGTAGCTGTAGGGTACTTATGAAAATGTTTTAGTACACTTAAAAGTAGAAAAAACCATACCTAAATTATGTACTATTTCTCCTCAACTTTCAACGATGACGATCATACTAAGTTGGAGGCTAGTTGGAGCAAAAGGGGATATTTTTTAAACTTCCGTAGTATAGTGCGATTCAAATGAGAATAGGATCGAGTCGGCGCCATTTAGCCTTTTATGATAGTTAAATTTATGTTTTGATAATTGAGGTCTTTATTTAAATTCGATGCAAGACTATTAATATTTATAATATGCACATATTTTTTTCTGAAAATTGCACTTTTCAAGTGATATTTGACAGAAAAAGGTCATTGACGTTCCTATTCTCATTTAAAACGCGTTATACTACAAGGAATCGTTATAGTTTCACTCTTACTGTCCGTCTATCTGTCTGCCCGTTTGAGAAAACAATACCTAATTTAGCTAATGCAACCTATATATTATCGCTAGTTACACTCTACAGCTCATAATATCAGTCTAAACTGTAATCTGTTTTAATCCCGGAGCCGACACATCTCGTCCGTATTGTGGATCAGTAAATAACGTGCGATCATACTCGAAGCTCATATTTAGTACCGTGAACCGTGACGATAGTGGAGAATACACCGGTATATTTTGGCAGATTTATTTATTGGTGTGGCCTTACTGAACGCTGGGGATTAGGGCCAAACTTAAACTTAAGATTGTCTTCACATTCGATCTGTGTGCTGAGTGCGAGTCCCACAAATTTTTTCGATTACTTTACTACCTTGTAAATCGAGTTAGCGCAAATCGAATCGAAAATTAACAGCTCATGCGAGTGCGAGTTATTATCCAATCTAACTAATCGAACACGTTTCCTCACCGAGAGTACGCTTTATTATTTTTGTTATATTGGTAGCACGACTTCACTGTGAGAGTAACCGAACAAATTGGATGTCATTTTCACTGTATTATTTTGTTAAGAAGCTGCTGTCATCAAGATTGTGACGGGTTATACCGTGTGTTATTGTTTGTGACACCTGACATACGTAGTGCGGTCCAAGAGTTCTTAGCCTAACATAGAAGGACAGATGGAAATTGAATAAAACTAATATTATTTTTCAATATACTCTCCCTTTATTGCAACACATTTTTCAGAACGTCTGATTAATGCTTCTATGCCACTATAAAAATATGCTGAATCTTTACTATCAAAGTGGTCGTAAACAGCCTGTTTAATTTCTTCATCGTTGTTAAATTTTTTCCCTCTTAAATCTGATTTTAATTTTGAAAACAAAAAAAAGTCTGAGGGGGCCAGGTCAGGGCTATAAGGGGGATGATTTATCTCTGTGAAGCCGCATTCCTTAACTGTAGACTTCGAAATCGCAGCAGTGTGGACTGGAGAATTGTCGTGAAGTAATCGGACACCTCGAGTTATTTTCCCTCGTCTTTTTTCTGTTCTTTCTTTCGTTGAATAGGTATTTAAAAATCATTGTAAGTTTTCTCTCAACATTTTTCGATTCGACTGACCGTTTAGGATCTATATCGATTTAAAGTTGCGTAACAACCATTCTCACATTCCAGCGCAATTGTGATGTAGGACTGATGCTGATAGGAAATCCAGTCTGGTAAATAGCTAGCTAGGTACTCATAACTAAAAAGTATAAAATAAAAAATAATAATTTAAAAAATTTAAAAACCCGACTGCGTAAAAAGTGAACCAAACTAAGTAGGTACATAATTATAACTGAAAAGAAAAAAACAAGCACTTAGATATCCGGTGGTCTAGAATTCTATAATATATTATTGAATTAATACTATTGGAACATAACAACTGAACAGTCGGGATCCATTATTCGACAGCCAATCTAATTTTTCAATGGATCCTGACTGTTTAGTTGTTATGTTCCAATAGTATTAATTCAATAATATATTATAGAATTCTAGACCACCGGATATCTAAGTGCTTGTTTTTTTCTTTTCAGTTATAATTATGTACCTACTTAGTTTGGTTCACTTTTTACGCAGTCGGGTTTTTAAATTTTTTAAATTAATATTTTTTATTTCGTACCGGTTCTCCCTTTCTGTGCCATTCCATCGAGTCCCTTTTAGACGTCGGATCATAGTAGAGAATCATAGTTTCATCGCCCGTCACAATCGATTGAATAACTGCTTGCTGGTCATCGCGGCAAAGCTCTAAAAATTCTTCACAACATTCAACACGTCGCTGCTTTTGGACTGCACTAAGAATTCGTGGCACCCACCTTGCACAAATTTTTGTCATGTGTAAATGCTTGTGAAGAATTCTAAGAACGCTTGTTTTTGAAAGACCAGACTGTGCAGCAATTTCTTTTGATTTTAATCTACGGTCAGTCAGAACAATATCTTCCACGAATTGAATATTTTCTGGGGTCGTCACTGTGACAGGGCCTCCTTCACGTGGATCATCTTCCAATGATTCTCTACCCCAACGAAATAGCTTAGACCAGTTTTTTACTGTTGCATACGAAGGGCAAGAGTCACCGTAAACGACAGTTAATCTTTCTTTTATTTGCGTTGGCGTTAGACCTTCTTTAGTTAAAAACTTTATAACAGCGCGATATTCAATTTTACACATTTTGTGAAAATCACTCGACTGCATGCATGTAAATCGCTCTCAAAACTAAAGTACCAAATGGAACAAGTTGAAACTCAATACAGTGCATGTCGAGACTTGTACCTACTTTATAAAGGAAAAACCAAATTACGTTCTGTTTATTTTCTATGTGAGGCTAACAACTCATGGACCGCACCTAGTAAGTCGCCGAAATTTTGAATTTTATTTGTAAAGCATTTTACACAATTTTACATTTCGTTTATAATAAATTGTATTTAAACTTCACCCGGCGTGAGTGAGGCCGGGTATGTCATACCCGAGTAAAATTTAAAAACTGTTTATTTTTTTAAATGATCGTCTGGCAGCTCTAGTTTTCGTAGTAGCTGGAGGTATTGGCATCCTGGAGAGGTAAATGGCGTGATCTAAGAGTGGCACGGGACACGAGCCAGGATAATCGGGTGCAAACCCATTTTGGGTATGTCATACCCGACCTCATAGCAAACGTACCTTTTTTGGCTAATTATCATAACATACATTTTTAGGTTTATTTTTATTTTTTTCAATTATTATTACTTTATTGTAATGATTTTACAGAATACATTTGTTATTTATTAATTTATTGATATATATATTTGTAAAATTATCAAAATGGATATTTTTAGTATGAACAAGAGGTGAGGTATCTGTGGGATGATAGAGTAGGTAGTAACTGATTTCTTTAGTGAATACAGTTTAGAACAAGTAACTGATTACTATAGTGTTCGTATGTTAGCGTAATTTTTACCTTTATGTTTGGAGAATGCAAAATATTTTTGCGAAAATTGTTTATATCTGGACAGTTATGATTAATCATATTTTCAATTAAAAATAATAATAAATAATTTCTTAACGAGGAGGATCTCAACATATTTTAGTTTCTAATTGAGTTACAATCCAAAGAATGATTTTTACCTTAAATTCTAAATAATTTGTTAACCTTTAAACTATTGGAGCTAAAATTACATAGTCAAAGAAAACAATAAATAAATAATATTAATGTTATAATTAAAAAACTTTTTTCATTTATATCTATTAATTTATTAATTATTGTACAAAATTAAATCAACAAAATATAAATTATAATAATAATATCAATATTATAGCACTTTGAATTTCGGGTATGTCATACCCCACCTCATAGTTGTTGCAACTTTTTTTCCCCTCATTCACGCCGGGTTAAAAATGATGAAAACAAGTTTTTCTCAGTTTGATACTATAATAACATTCATGGAACAGTAAGTGTGACAATCGGTAAACAATAATGTCCAAAGGATCGAAAGATGCACGAGCTCTTGCTTCGCGTTTTGCATTAAAATTGCGGTCGTTTTGAGATTGAGCAGCCGCAAACATCCTCCACGCGAAAAAAAACGTCCTGCCATAGCAAATTAATTGCTAAAATGTTCTTTTATAAATGCTTTCACCGCAATTCACTACCTAGTCGCTGAGAAATTGGAAGTGAACACGGGGTGACAACTTTTCGACGTCGTTAACACAAATTTACTATTCGAATGTCAAAATGTGCAACTGGCACTCGCAAGACTTTTGAAACAAACAATCAAAGCGTTGAAACACCCACATTCGAACGTGAGTGTGAGACGACGCTCGATTAGTTAAAATCCACAAAACTCACACTTGCTAATTATGTTTCTTATTTTTGCCACTAGGGGCGTTGTTTCGATACCATACAAATTGTAGTTTACTTTTTCATGTCGAGTAGTGATAAAACTCGCACTAAGCACACTGATTCGAGCTAATAGTATTTTTATTTCTCACCCTTATCATAGTAAAGTCATAATTCGTTTTTAAACTGAACCCTATACCCCAATTATAATTAACATAGAATTTCAATAAATTGTAAATGAATTGTCTTGATATTATTATCAACTGATTTTGGAGTTTAGACCAATGAAAACGCGTTTAACGTTGCTTTGACGTGTAAGAGAAGACCATTTTGCTGTTTTAACATATCGAGACTGCATCGAAACTGTATAATTGTAAGATTTAATTAGCGGAATCGACCTTCTGGCTGTTAACGGCATTCGCTCACATTACACGCCAGGGAAATATTTAGGGAATGAGATCAAGCATTCTCGTTTCGACTACTTCACATTTCTGTCAACATATAACACACTCTAGCTAGTGCATTTTTAACACAGCAAGCGTCAATTTACACGGAAACGAGACGATACGAGATTTGGCGCTGCATTTTTAAGGTAGCTATTCAAAATTGAACTTTATTCAATATATAAGAAGATACACGTTTCATTGTAAGAGTTCGAATGTAAAGTGGTAGATTGCAGCATGTGCAGTATTTGACTGACGTCATATAAAACGTGTATTACCTTTTTCTGTGGTAATTAAAGCTTAATTTTTAATAGCTGTGTAAACTTACCCTAAAGCGGCAGTGGAATTTTAAGTATCTTTACTAGCTTTTACCCGCGGCTTCGCTCGTGGTGATATTATGTAATAAATAAAGGTACCTATGGGTAATATATAGCCTGTGGGATAAGGCTTAGCTAAAGAATATCTATACTAATATTATGAAGAGGAAAGATTTGTTTGTTTGCTTGCATTGAATAAGCTTCATTAATACTGGACCGATTTTGATGAAATTTGGCTTTGATATAGATTATAGAGTAATCCACATAGGCTACTTTTTATCTCGACAAAATATACGGTTACAGTGGAATTATTCTTTTGAGCGCACGAATCCACGTGCAACATCTAGTCTGTATTAAAATAAAAATAACTGTTTCCATGTTAACTAACATTCAAGAACATTTCGTATAAAACATAAATAAAAATTCCTTTTACCATAAACAAAGATGATAACATTGAGAAATTAATGTAAAGCAGGGTAATTAAGCTTGTAGGCTTGGCGTAGGTACAATGGATTTAAAATTTATGTGATTTGAGAGACTTTACATGAATGAAGCAACCATGTTATATAGGATAAAGCAACAATACTGTGATTATTGATATTTAATATAAAAAATTATTCAAATTTTTTAAATTATTGAATTAGGTATGGTACTTAACCATGGTATGGTTAGTAAGGTATTGCCCCATAACCCTATCATAGTAACAAACGACCTAGACAACGGAAGTATTTTTAATACTTTTCTATACAACACATAAATTATATTTTATACACATCCACGACCCAGGAACACAGAAAACTTTATGTTCCTTCAGCAGTACTCGAACCCGCGACCTCCGGCTTGTGGTACAGAGGTCGCCAAAAAAAGTATTATCTAGTGTAAAAGTCGTTTAAATTATCTATTTCTGTAACCTATTTGCCTTGAAACCGACATTTGGCAACAACACACTTGAACAATGTAAGCGCAACCGAATCACAAAGCCTCTTGTCAGTGTGGTCGCCAGTCGGGTGTATTTATTGTGCACACACCACACTACGCAGTTACACTACACTACTACACTACACAGTTGACACTACACCAAACACGCATCCGGTAACCAAGTTGATTTAGCATAGGCACATTGTAGTAACATAGTTGTAACGCGAAAACGACGAACTTTCTTGATTGTGCTTGTTGTGTAAATGTTGGATCTAAGATAATTATTATTGGCTTATTCAATGTCCTAAAACGTTTTTAATAGTAATGAATAATATAGGTTCCGTTCCTGAAATACTCTAAAAATCATTATATAGTTAATAGTTTTAAAAAGTTATGATACATGTTAAAAACTTTTTACTGATTATATTGTATCTATGTATTAATGATTTATCACAACTTAACTCAAAGGCTTAAAGGTTTTTTTCAAATATATAGCATAGGCTAGTTAGTCAATTAGCCTTCAAATTCAGTCGAATTTGCACCTGATCATAAAACTGCACATTAAATTTTATATTTTTTTACATTCGGCAAGTGATAAAACCTGAATACCTCTTTTTAACATAATACATCTATGCCTGAATATTTCAGAATACCTTATTGTTATTGTTCTGAACACTAAAGTTTATAAAAAATTCATCTTCATTTCTCATTATTCAAAGTATTGAATTTCGGTTTCAATCCCGTATTTATCATGACGATAATATAATTATTTACGGAACTGAGTGACGAGTAAACACCGTTACGATGAACAAGTAATGCGGGATGTTTGACAGCTGACAATCTTGCTGATGCCGAATGCTGAATCAATTTACACCCGATACACACAGAATACATAACATCCAGAAACCGTCAACGCGCTTGAAAATGAAGCCGTAACGACTACTCCAAATTGGAGTGGCTATCCACACATAATATGTTGCCACAGAATAACGGATTATTTTACCCAACTTTTTTTCAATTATTTTTTATTGAATACCTAATTTTTGTAATATAATAAAGCGATTTGTTTTGTAAGTATAAAGAGTAAAGTAAAGAGCGGGCGGGGCGGTGTTTCGTCATGGTTTTGGTTACAGTGCGCTGCGTACAAATGTGATCGAACACTAATTCTGGATATTCTGTATTCTGTGTTGATACAATATGATTCGACCAAAAATTGGTACATTTCAACATCACAGTATAAATTACAACTACAATTAATGTATTTGTACATTGAGTTCTAGATTACCATAATATATTTAGGATTACGGTTTAATAATCAATACTGGAAAAATATTTTGAATATTATTTATACTTTCTATATTTGCCGCAATACTAATTTCTGTTGTTTTTAATTTATGTTCATTAAAACACTGATATAGGTACATGTATATGACGTACTCTGATAGAAATATCGTACTGATATATATTTGAAGTTTTAAACTTCAAATATCATATAATTACTGTCACTGAAACCAATCAACAAATCAAAGTAGGAGTAGTTACATAGTCGTTAATTGCATTAACAACTATGTAACCAGTAAGAACTATTCGTTTTGCAACATTATAATGTTAAAGAGCTTCACTTAACAATTTTAGGAGAACGGTTTATTATTTTCCAAACGAAATTACAGTCAAACATTTGTTATCGGCAAAGTAAATCAGAAAAACAAAAGACGATTGCGCTAGTTGTCGTTGTACAAGTTTGTCGTCTTCGCAGAATTGAATTTACGAAGTAAAACAATTTTCAGAAACACGGCGAGTATTTCTGAAACGTTATAATCAAGGTAGAGTATACAAATTAACAATTACATGTTCGCTCCTTATTTTATAAAGAAAGTAATTCACATTAACATGTTCGTATGAAAAAAATTGAAAAACCATTAGACACAAAAATTTGGTAAAGTATAGTTTTAGAAATCAAAGTCTACTTTAGCTGAAAATGTATGTAGGGTAAACTAAATTATAGTTCACCATTATGTGGAAAAATTGTGAGCCGTTGAAGAGGACGTCAAAATTTTCAGGATCGATTTAGATCGTTCTTTGAAAGGTAGGCTAGCAGCTAGGTATCTACTCTGTGATCGGACTTTTTACATTGTTGGCAAATTGGTGTTACCGGGTTCAAATCCCGGTCAGACGAATATTTTTGATATAACTTTTATTTCTTTTTCTTTTATAATTTTTAATTATTTGATATTTCTTCTAAAACTCCGAGAAAATCACGGTCTCCCAGGTACTTAATATTTACGTAAATTATTATTGAAGTACCTGGGATATATCTCTACTGGTTTTTAGGTACAAATGATATAATATATCAATATATAATTTGTACTATTCATTTATAATATTATTATTTACAGGTGTAAAAGACCTTTATTAAAATAAATCACTAATAAACCTATAAAAACGAAGCAGATTAATTAAACTGAGCTTGCAGTGCAGTGGCCTATTGAAGTCCACACACGGCCTGCCGTTAGGGACATAATGTCAAACGCATTTCACCCCGTGCCAGTAATTATGTCGTCACAAGCTTCGTCCTGCGGTTCTCCCCACAGAGTGAGTACTAACCTACCGATGTTCAATCGCCGATCACATTTCAAATACATTACTATGGCAACAAGGTTCAAAATAATACACCGAGCTTTTCAACAACTGTGCATGTGATTTGAGAGAATAGAAAATCTATGAGAAAACATATATATGAGGTGTTCGTAAGTAGGTATAACAAAAGAATTTATAACAAAACGCACTTGCAACAAAATCGTCTCCTTCCTCCACCAATTGCATTCCGATAATCGATTTTAGCGCACGCGAAGTAGAATCAATTTTTCCGCAACTAAAGTTCATAATCGGAATGCAAGTTGTGGGCGTTTGAGACAATCTTATTTTCTAAATGTCGTGGTGGCTTCACAAACTTTAATCAATTAAACATAAGAAAAATATGATATACCTAAATTACCAATACCTAACGTGTTTAGTGGGTAACGTGTTTCGTTGACAGCCTCCGTGGTCTAGTGGTTAGAGCTTGGCTCTCGACTCGGAGTTGTGGGTTCGATTCCCGCATTGGAACAACAAAAAATGTTGTTTCCAAGTTTGGTTAGGATAATACAGGCTGATCACCCGATTGTCTGACAAGAAAGATGATCCATGCGTCGGATGGGCATGTAAAAAGTCGGCCCATGATCTCTTGCCAATCGTGTCGGTCATCCTTCCTAATGAGTTATGAGAGTAAAGGAAGAGATAGTGCTCTCGTATACTGCGCACACACCAGGGCACTATAAAATAACTCCTGCATAGCTGCAGCTGGCCTGGTTACAATAAAACCGGCCACCAGTCACCGAGATCGGTGTGGGGAGCTATTATTTCTATTATTAACGTGTTTATATCTTCGGTCTATATTTTATCGAATCTATTTTATCATGAGAAAACTTGGCAAAACTTTGACTTATATTTTTATTATTTTGGTGTACCTAATATTTGTAGATAAATACTGTCTAGCCGTATAGTCTGGGTAGTGGGCTGTATGGATATGTAAGTTGGCTACATGATTCTTACTTTATGGAAGTTAATTTATCTTCTAACTTGTTTGCTTCAGTTTCTCATCAAGCAAAAGTTAAGTTACTTTTACAAGCTTTGCAAAGTTTCACAGCGCGTAAGTATTCATTATCATAATAACAACCTAATATCTATCTAATCATGTTAGTATAGGAGTATTAAATACATAAATTATGTAAGTTGACTGGTACATGTGATAAGTTATTCTGATGCTTAGTACAGAACCAGATTGACGTGGTGTGGAAGCGTCCATAGATATTATTATTACTTATTTAAATAATATATGTACTCATGTTTCAAAAGTAAAAAAAATATTATAATACATTGGTGGTTGATTTTTTAAATTTAATTTAAATTGGCTCAGGCAACTCTCAAAATTAATTGTTTTAACTTTTTCAATTTTCCATTCATTCAATTCAATCCGAGGTTTGGAAGTAATAATGCAAAATTGAAAATTAAAAGCATAATAAATAGTAATATTAGAACAGTAACAATTCTCTCCTAGCTAATTTTATAGTAAAATTTGTAAATGGAAATCTTAAACAACTAAAACGCGAAAAAACAATAATAGACAATTATCCTTTCAACTGTGAAAATAAAGCGTCTAAACGGAAATAAACACTCGGGTGTGGGGAGACAAAAGAATTCTTTCAGATGGAAAATCCATAGTGCATTCCATCTTGCTATTATACTGCATTCTTTGTTTTACTAAGTGCTCATGATGGCGGCTCGTTATTTTTTATGGCGCGTTCGGGAGATGGATGGCCAGATCTATCAAAACGGCTTAGCGGAGCTCCTCCCTTAGGATTGAATGTCGTTAAATATCGCCTTGATATTGTAGAAAAACATGTCAGAGAGATTGATCGCGCTGTTATGGCTGTTAGAACCGATGACCTAAGATAAATGTCAAAATAACTACCAGTTCATTGCTTGAAAGCATTTCGGCATAGAAATGAAAGCAACTTTATATATTTAAAGCGAAAACTTAAAAGATATATTATAGAATATTCAAGCAAAACATTCTCAGTATTTGACTTTACTAAGTACCTAAATATATTTCTTAGACTGTTTTGATGAAAGAAAATATTCTAACGTGTTATTCTACAAAACAAATGATCAAAAAGAGAATAGAAAAAGTGCGATTCATTAGCTTTAATACCTAAATTTTAAATTCGTTTGTGTATCTACATGTTCTTTGTATTAATCGCTTTGATTTCTACTCTTTGATCACGATACATTTGCGATTTCAACGGGATGTAGAGACTAAAGTCAATGCTAAGTGAGCGCTACGATTTGAAAATGGCGGCTAATAAAAGTGTTTCACTCGTGGGTCAACGACAAATACTCACGTCTCACTGTAGCATTTACTTATCGGTTTGATGACTCGAGATAAATCGTAATTTTAACACACCTGAAGGAGTTTTGGTAGGGTTGTGAAAGACGACGTAGTTACTTTATTATTTTTGTATTTCTTCCATAAATTTGTGTTGTTTCGGTTCTTAAGGGCCCCACGGAGCGTCGAGCTCCCATACAAACGTAGTTTCGTTTTACCTAATTTTAAAACGGTACAACCAAACTTCACCAAACTTTGTACACACAATTCTATGCCACATATCTAGTCTTATAATTAGGTTTGGTTAGAAAATATAACCAAGAACGAAATAAGAGCGAATTTAATTTCTGCCTCCACAAATTCAACGCTCGACGCTCCGTGGGACCTTTAATGTAAATTTCGTAAATATTAACTATAAAAATATATTCGTTAACGTGCAAATATGTGGGCAAGTGATACTTTACGCAACTTTATTAAGCGTTCCATTTTGAGTTTTCTCCAAAACTCCCTAGGAAGTTTCTGTAAAGCGTCTACCTTTACTGAATCGACTGACTTGGCTCATTGACTGTATTAACAATTTTGAACTTAACGATTTCGAAAAACGGTGTTAAAAACTTAAGCGAAATTCTGTTTTCCCGCCTTTGTCACTTGACACTGGCAATGTTTTAAAGCTATATTAAAGAAAAGAAAGAAAAGTCACGTGAAGGTTCATTTCTTTTTAACCGACTTCATTCAAATTGTATTTTGCGAAATTCAGATTGCATATTTTGTAGGCGTCTATAATGAAAACTAGTGGGCTTCTTATCAAATTCTTATGAACCTTGCGACGTATTTGTCAACCGGCTAAATCTGTTGTTTTTTTTATTAAACTGGCTGTATATGTAATAAAAGTAGAAATAGGAAACTTAATCTCCTAAAACAATTTGTGACGAAATACTAATGATGATAGTCAGGAAGTATACAAAGACAAGGGTCTTGAAGTCTTTTCTCTCTGCTGCTTTGTGCTGCAATTCTACGTCTAGTCTTCACACAATAGACGTTTAGTACGACGACGTGTCCTAAGTACCGCTGTTTATGTTTTTGTTTGCAACTACAAGTTCACTTTTCTCACTTATGACATGTTTCTGCAGCAATAGGCAATCGGACAAATTTTTTTTTATTGCATAAATGAATAGTACTCTTAAATATGAGTAACTTCTCAGAAGAAACCGTATATCAAAAGTCAATATTTTCAAAGGTACAGCGATTTGTATAAAAAATTTCGCGAGCCTCCTAAAAACGCTCCATACTAAAATCGATATACACATGACGTCACTTGAATATGAAGTAGTATGAAGTAGTATATGAAGTATATGGCCGCAGGAATATATTTGTAAATATCTCCGATATTTGTGCGTTTAAGTTCATACTTACCATAATGAATGTTTTTGTATATGATGTGAGTAAACTAATGATGTAGGTTTTGTTTACCAATTTCGCAAAAAAAAAAAATTTTTTTTTGGTATAAAGACTCGAAGAAATTTTGTATACAAATCGCTGTACCTTTGAAAATATTGACTTTTGATATACGGTTTCTTCTGAGAAGTTACTCATATTTAAGAGTACTATTCATCTATGTAATAAAAAAAAATCAGTCCGCTTGCCTATTGTTTTATCAACCAGCAAAAGTTTTGCTGCTACTTTTTCGAATATATTAATTAGGAATATCCAACTAAATATTAAAACTAGCTGTTTCCCGCGGCTTCGCCCGCGAAAATATACCATCGGGTATCCCGCGGGAATACTTAATAAAAAGTAAAAAGTAGCCTATGTTTTAATCCAGACGCTAAACCAAATTTCATCAAAATCCGTTTAGTAGTTTTTGCGTGAAAGTAACAAACATATATCCATCCATCCATAAGTACATACATACATCCATACATCCATACATCCATCCATCCATCCATCCATCCATCCATACATCCTCACAAACTTTCACATTTATAATATTAGTTGGATTATTGGATACAACTCCTTACACCATAATATGTATTATAGTTACTACTATTTCTTATTGGTTTTTATATTATTTTAAGACTTTTACCAGCGAACGCCCCCGCGCCCAAATTCCACAAAGTTCTTTTCCGGCATAAAAGAAGCCCATTAAATCAGCGCTACTGTACCAAATTTCATCAAAATCCTTTAAGCACTATTTGATTGAAAGAGTTAACAAGCATCCATTTCTCCATCCATACCTACATCTTCTATCCGGAAAAATAATTTGCAACATTATTTGTAATTTGCTGTTATAAATATGAAAGTTTGTGGGCATGGATGGATATTCGTTATCGCAAACTCTAATTTTAAAGTTTGTTTGAAGGATTGTAGCATTGTATATTATTTTATTCTTATCCATAATTCTGACTTACTGCCATTCAATCTCTATGGGTGTTACGAAAAAATTTCATACTTAATTTTAAGTAGACGTAGTCTTGACTAGCGATCGGTGACTTAAAGTTACACTAAAGTGTAAAGATAGGAAACTTACTGACAAGAAAAAAAGGTACTGCTTACGGTCAAATACCGAAACGCTAATCAAAATTTTTGCCCTACTATCGTAGATGTATATTGTGTTAATAGACAAGGCATATTGAGGAAAAAAGTGTCTCCAGTTAAATGGCAAAACTTTTGAGATTTATTAAGTAGGGCTATTTCGACATTTGAAGTATAGTGAAAACAAGATAGCAGGTATTTGAAGTGTTATGAAAACCAAGGGCGTAACTTTTTGGTATATGAAAATTTGTTCTATCAAATGTACGTTGAGTTTTGAAATGTTGCTTACTATTCACAAACTGTCGTCATCTCCCGAAATGACAAGGACGGCATGCGACTTGAGCGTCACGTTTAACTAACATTTCAGTATTCGGCCTTTAGTCACTCGACAGGCCTGAACGTTTGACAGGCTATAAAGCGTACCCTACACGTAACAAATGACATAATTATACAACAAAACGTAATCTACGGCCGTTGCCCAGAAGCGGTTTCAATCATCTAGGGCTGGATCTGCTGTAATAAAACATCTGTAATTTCCTCTCCCTCTTTGCGTTAAATTTATACCGTGTTTAGTATTCATGATCCAACCACACGGTTCGCAAAAAAGTGGAAGTTCCAAATTAAACTTGAATTGTATTCTAATTATTTGTGCTCGGATTTCAGTTCAGAAAAGTATGAGCTAATTTTATTTTAATAGCGTCAGTCAGCGACACGCTGCGACACAACACTTTTAAGATATCGAATTAAATTTAAACTTTATTCGCTACTAGATGTCGCCCACGACGTCGTGCGCGCGAAAGTTGATATCGCAGAAACCGTACATTTTGCCTCGATAAAAAGTAGCCTAATTCTTCCTCGTGGTCTACTCTACATCTGTGCCAAATTTCATCAAAATCAGTCCAGTAGTTTCGGAGCTTATTCAATGCAAACAAACAAAGTTTTCCTTTTTATTATATTAGTATAGACATAAGAAGATACACGGTTCATTGCAAGAGTTCGAATTTTAAGCTGAACCGGAAACGTGCTGAAACGCTGAAACGTGTACAATATCTTCTTGTGTAATTCTCGTTCTTGTTTCAGCCTGGTGACGTCCACTGCAGGACATAGGCCTCCCCCATAAATTTCCAGTGCGACCGGTCGCTCGCGCCCTGTATCCACCGACTCCCTGTGACTTTTCTCAGGTCATCTGTCCACCTGGTGGAAGGCCGTTCTACGCTTCGATATCCAGTTCGTGGTCTCCACTCGAGAACCTTTCGGCCCCAGCAGGCATCGGTTCTACGGGCAGCTAGCGGGCTTGTGTAATTAATAAAGTTCAATTTTAACTGTTATCCAAAAATTGCATTATATGTTATGTAGGATTTTATACTGATATCATTATAATACTTATTATCATTATTTATTGTAAATTAATTTTAATTTATTAACATTGTCTATTATAAATAAAAAAAAATATTGCAATTTATTACTATTGAAATGAAAATATAATTATTATCCAATATAATTAATGTTTTTTTTTAATGATTTTGCATGAACATTATTAATAATTATTGTCTGTATTTACCGTAAAGTAAGAAATAAAAGGATTTTTTATTTTATTTATTTATCTTAAAAATTCAGCACGTAGTCTCGTCGCGTCTCATCGTCAGTTTGAGCTGTCTTTGTAATTAGCTTTCATAAATACGACGAAACGAATTCAAACGTCATTCCGTCAAAATTTTTGGTGGCGAAGAAACTTTTGGATACGAGTTTCGCTTATTACAGCACTTTGTTTACTTCGCCACACAGCAATAAATTAGACCAAATCGTTACAAGCTTAGAACACCCAAATATGTGTCCAAATCTTAGCGCTCTCGTCGATCCGCTAAGGGGCGATTTGGCCCCGTGCCACCCACTGTGACCCACATTCAGGAGCGTACTCATCGCAATACATATTTTTTGTTTACGCCAGCCAATTATCATCCAATGTGTTTGGCTTCCATTAGTTTGTAAATTCAATCTTTCCGAAGTTCCAGTCTCAAAGCTGTAATTATACTAAATCGAAAATAGTTCATCAGATTTTCGGTCAGAACTTGCGAGATTTGTCTTATACTTTTTATTCCATCCGCTTTGATTGGATCTAGGTTCATATATTCCAAAAAATCTAACAAGCTGCGAAAAAGAATAGGGAGAAATGACGACGTTATAAGGACTGACGTTATAAGGAAATTATCCCTCAACTTGATTTTTAGGATAATCAGTAAATAATAAAAAGATATTACTTATTTTATTATATTAAACTAGCTGACCCCGACAGACGTTGTTCTGTCTTAAATATGAACTGCACCTACTCCTGCACCTACTCATACATCTGCTCCTACCCCTACTCCTACACCTATTCCTACACCTACTCCTACAACAAACGCGCTTACGATCGAATGCGAATAGAAAAACTCACTTAGCACTCTTCAGACGATTTAGACGCTTCAGAAAGCGTCAGTACGCTTAATAGATCGTATGAAGTGTGGGATCAATCGATAAAACAACTCAAAATAGCCTTAATACAAATAAAGACTAATACAAACATACTTATATTAACTAAGCGGCATTAATTCAACTTACACATCGCGCTTTAAATGTACAGGCTATGTAATTTTTATAAATACAAAAATAATTACTCGGTAAGAAATAGTCCCAATATTGGATTCCAAAGTAAATTGGGGACAAAAAGCTTCGTCGTTGCTTTGAGTGTGTTTATTGCTTCTGGGGTTAGATTCGTTTTATCATGTGGATTGTGGCTATATGTGACCGTTTTTAGGGTTCTAAAAAATGTGTCTGTCTATCTGTCACCAGGCTGTATTTCATGAACCGTGGCTAGACTGTAGTATATCTGTTGCTACTTTAATAACAAATACTAAAAATAAAATCTCAAAGGGAGCCCCCTTTGAGATTTTATTTTTTTTACAATAAACATGAATATTTAATATTTTGCCGTTTTTCGCTCAATGTTATTAACGGCAACAGGTAGATACTTGAATATTATATTTTATAAAATTCAAGCATCTACATACCTGTTTCGTTATATTGTGTTCACTTAACTAAATAATTTAAATAAAATAAATATATTATGTCGAAGAGGTTAATATTTTGTTGCTGAATTGACAAGCAAGTCAATAGTACGGAAGTATAATCGACGGGAACACTAGCGCCATGTTGTTTGGCGTTGATAGAGTCCAGTCGACCAGCTTGCGCGTTCGGTGTGGTGGGAGTTGTGATCACATTTTCCCTCCAAGGAATGGTCACGGAACATTAATCTACCAGCCGTCGTGGCGAGTGGTTCGGCTCGGGAACTATCGGTGTTCTTGTTAGTGATAGTGAATATAAGTGCTAAGTAATGAAATAAGTGCAGTCGTTATTATTTTAATAGACAGTGAAAAGTGATTAAAACAGTGTGAAGTGCTTAGTTTTAGTACTATTGAGAATCGAGGTGCAGTTCTCTTTTCATTTTGTAACCAACATTACCCACAATAAGCCCACAGTGTTAATTTGAGAGCCAGTACTTTAATATAGTACGATATTTGAAGCATGTTTATCCCATATCTTCTACATATATAAAGAAATTCCTATAAAACAAACGTTTTTTTTTTTTCTATACAATACTCTCTTTACCAAAAAAATTGTTTTTTTAACACGCGTCTACAAAGCGATTTTTGGTTCTCCATAACACTTGCCAGCTTCAGTTTTCATTATTTAGAGACAAGAACTTCATCAGAAAAACCTCATCGAATCGTTGTGAGTCCAGGATATACAACAACTGTTAAAGGCACCCGATTATGATATTATATTATTTTAGAAAACCAGTAATTTACAAATATGACAAACTAGCTGTTGCCCGCTCCACACACTTAAATACAGTAATACTCTTTCACGCAAAAACTACTGAACGGATTTTGATGAAATTTGGTATCTTAGTAGTTTAGGCTCTGTATTAACACAGGCTACTTTTTATCCCGAAAAAATATAGTATTCCCGAGGGATATTGTATTTACGCGGGCGTAGCCGCGGGCAACAGCATTTTTTTTTGTTTCCGGAGGGGAAATGCATTACGCATACCACCCAGGCGCAGGGGGCACCCGAGTGGTGATGTGGGACTCCCGTATAGGCTAATGAGACCCACGGTATACCCACTAAAAACCACCCCCCACCTTCCTCCACGCCGCCCTGTGACGGGGCCACGGGAACAATAAACACATCCGCGACCCCGCCGGCGGCAGCCAACAAGCGGCTCCATCCTAGGCCCGAAGGCCCCAAGCGCACCAGATGGTAGGGTGCGCCTCCCTCCTCGGCCTCCACCAGTACTGTAGCAGACTCCCCCCGAGTCTGCCACTAGGAGGCCACGGATACCAGCCACCATAACCGGTACCCGGTGGCAGATCTTAGCTATGGTTCTGCCACCGACCACACCTCGGCCGCAGAGGATAGGGCAAGCGGCGCACCGTAATACCAACTTGCCTCTTCCTCTGCGGGCAACAGCTAGTCTAACATAGTTTATTATTCAAAGAAGTTAATGTTTAGTTTATTTCTTGAATTCTTGCTATTCAATGTGTATGGATTAAAGGAGAATTTTTTACAAGTATTTTTTTATTGTTCCATATACTTGACCTTAGTGATCTAATAAGAGGAACGCAATAAACTACATATACTGAGTACACTTACACGCCACAGGGTATATTTGGGTATTGTATTAATGTTTTCTGTATATCCAATATTTGTATTTCAGATTAATACAACATATTTACAGACAGTGCACAAACTAACTAAACCTATAAATCCTTTACAAACAAAACTATAATAATAGTGCGAATTCGATAATACCTTGTGTAGTTTGATTTACAATAATTCAATTGATAAAATACAAAACGAAACCAACAATTTTGTACTATCAATAATATTTTTTATTTGTAATTATTATATTACTACAAAGTACATAAAAGTGTACTGAAAGCAAAAATTTTCAGTACACTTTTACGAGAGTTGTGGGAATGGAGGAGTATAATATTTGGCACAGTATTAACTGTGCCAAATATTATACTCCTCCATACATAAACATTAGTTTATGTGGAGGAAATTGTGCAGAAAGCTAATATATTTTTTTAATTAGATAAAACATAAAATTAGTAAAAGTAAAATACTTTTTTATTTTTTTTCCGTCTAAGAGACAAATAATTTACCTACTATGGGCGAGTTTCGACAAAGTATTATTAATTAAATTGACGATATTTTTTGTATATTATGTTTATTTAACTGAGAACAACTTTTTTATTGTATAAGTATTACACCTATATCAAATATTCTAACAACTATTTTTTTTGCGCACAATCTAATCTTTTGACTTCATATATTCAATATATGGATAAATTGAGTTACCCAGCATTAAATGTTCGTCTGATGTCGTCGAGCAGATAAAAATAGCATTATTGAGGATTGAGAAGACGTACGGTCGCTCCGAGAATCATTTGGAGCGTAAAATTTCTAATTTGTGCGCTCTTTTATCAATTTTCAATGCAGGGATTGCTTTGTTTTCGACGACATCTAAGAAATTCTTTATCTGACTTTTCACCCGACAACAGTTAGCGATAATGGTATATAGTCACAATGGTTTTTATTGTAATTTTATTTACAGCATTGTTTTTAAAATATCATTTCTTTTTTAAAACATGATTTTTAATATTATAATCATATTTTGTAAAAGAAACTGAGCTTACCTAGCCAAGTAAATATTTCGTAGCAGATTGCTACGAAATCTGCTACGAAGTGACACTGCAGCCATTTAAATTTATTTTGAAGGCTTTTGAAAGCAATCTAGTGATTTAAATATTGTATCATTGTTGCACTTAAAACCAATTTTACCTTATATTTAATTTTAAGTTGATTTTCACCTACAAAAATAACCCAAAGCGTAACATTATGAGCAAAACAAATCCTCATTTATGATTTCTTAAGAATTGTGTCTCATCTCAACGCACTTTCTTTCATAAAAAAATCTTACAAATTTCCTTCCTTATGATGCTTTCCCTATTTACGTGAAACTAGCTCGGTGCTCCATTACCCGCATACCACATATCTGGGACTTCACATTCCGCCGTGTTCCCTCAAAGTATATTATCACCGTACTGCACTTCGTCCCTTTGATAACGCATATCGTGTATCTTAATAAAATGTCTTCTTAATTATAATTTCTCAAAACTCTGGTGCATGTTTGATTATATTATGCAAATCGACGGTCCCTACGTACAAAAAGTCATGTCAAAAATGGCATATTTTATTATTTCATAAATTGCTTTAGATTGTCCATACGCTCATACCTAATTATTATTATTATTTTTAAATATGTTTTTAAGCATATTTGCCAAACGTATAAGAGAATAAGTACAATAATTACAAAGTATTAGTGCCGTAGATGCGGATATCTAGAGGTATCCGTTTGCACTGTGTTTTAAAATGCGCGCCATTCGGAGCGAACACGGTCTTGTCAAACGTAACGCCATTTATAATGGTTTGTTTTTAGTTATGTTCATTCATTATACTACAATATAACTATGAAAATAATAACACATTCTTTATTTTCATTGAACATTTGCTTGAATAATATTTTAAAATACTGTATTTTTTATTTCCTACGTAAAAACGGTTATCTTATATTTGTCTGTTAAAATATTCAAAGTAGAAACGGTCATCTGTCGGTTTTATCAAGAAAATCTATAAAAATCTAATATTTATAAATATGACTTTAAACTTGACAAATCTAATAAAACAAAATAATAAAAATATATTCATATTTGTACATAGCATAATTTTTAGAACGATTGGAACTTTTACTACGCTCTCCTGTAAACCGCCACTTTTGACATGTCGCTTTATACGTAGGGAGTAGGGACCGTCGAAATATTCTTACTCAGTTTTATTTTACAGGTTATTTAATTTCTAGTGACTTTATTAACTGTGTGTAATTAAGTAATAATAAATAATAATATAATATCTAATAATAACGGACTAATAATAATCGTAAAATTCAAATGTAGATTTCGATAAAGCTAACGCTATTAATAATAAAAAAACCTAACCAAGAGCATGTCAGCAACTCAGCAGCATGCCTAAGGAGGGTTCCGTAACTATCAAATTTTATAGTCCAATTTCGCTCAAATTTTTTTTTTTCCTAAAGAGTATTTAGTATGATTTATCAGGATGGAAACATGCTAGTTTTTATCACGTATGGTTTTGAAATAACAGACAGATAGACAGACAGACGGACGAACGGACACAGCACAGCAAGATTATAACATGTTTTAATTTAGTTCTGAACAAAATCAATACAAATGTTTGCACAAAAAGGGCACAGTTGTTAAGCCACAAGAACTTGACAAACAAAAAGTGTACACAAACCGCACAGATTGAATGAACGTAATTTTTACGAAGGCTGGGCTATTTTAAGGGTGGGAAAATGTCCGCGTGTTCACCAAATACTTTGAGTTTATTGAATCAACTCTAATTTTCAGAATAAATATACCGTTTGTTATTGTAGGTTTTTTATAATTGAAGGCTCTTTCATGACATCGTGTCATTATTAGGACGCCATTGTACTAGGTCATACTTACTGTAACTTCAAGTAAATGTAATAATTTTTAACTAACTAGCTTTAAGATACATAGTCAAACAACACTTTAGTAAACCCACCTTTGAACTGCATCTCCCGGTCTATATTTTTGTGAATAAATTGACGATGCATATACATTATACTCGTCACCAATTTACCTTTCTGAATGAATCATATATTTTATGTATCATTCATAATACGATATATATAGATTTACTTACAAATATTTTCTAATGAAAGCAATCGCTTAAGCTTCTGGAGGATAAAATCTATTGAGCAAAATACGAGTAGGTAGGTACAATGTTTATTTACGTTTTACGGAAAAGTTGGATAAAAAACCGGCCAAGTGCACGTTGGAATCGCGCACGAGGGGCTCCGTACCTAATGACAAAAAAGAACATGTTCGTTGTATGGAAGACCTACCAAAATATTTATTTTATTCTGTTTTTAGTAAGTATTTGTTGTCAAAGCAGCAATAGAAATATATCATCTGTGAAAGTATGTTTATGAGACAGCCTGGCGACAGACAGACGGACGGACAGACGAACAGTGGAGTCTAAGTAATAGGGTCCCGTTTTTGCCCTTTTTATATGGAACTCTTAAAACATTTCTATACTCAATCGGCGTTGGCAATCTACTTTTTGCTAAGGATAGGAGATAGCCGACAATGATTACCAGGAATTTCCTGAAAAACTCGCCTTCGCAAGATATATATACCCGTAGATATGGATAAATAGATACGAATATAGGTAACGAAGATATTGTGTCACCGGTAGAGATATCCGATAGTCTGTGTCCTATATGTTTATACATAACTAGCTATTGCCCGCAGCTCCGCCCGCGTAAGAACAGTATCCCACAGGAACACTGTATTTTTTCGGGATAAAAAGTCTTATTTGGTATAATAGTAGTCTAAACTCTGGATGAGTTTAAACTACTATTATACCAAATTTCATCGAAATCCGTTCGCTTTTTCGTGAAAGAGTAACAAACATCCATACATCCGTCCATCCATCTATCCATCCATCCATACAAGAAGCATACTTTTTTCTGCGTCAAGAGCATCATACTGATAATAAAAGAATTTGTTTAGAGACGACATGAAGTTGCAAAGTTAAAATACACACAAGAAACATTAGAATAATTTTTTAATTAATATCTATGGACGCTTCACACCACGTTAGAAGTTTGATAAGATCACCGATGGCGAGAGTGTTTGTTTAGGGCGCTGTAAATTTATTGTTCCAAATATTGTTACAAAACTTTCTTAGGGACGCCGAGTTCAGATATTGATCCCCTGATATAAACTTGAATGCTCGCACTTTCTATTGTTTTGCTTGTGATATATTTATATTCATAAAAAACGCGGTAAAGTATTTTTTGTTCAAGATAGTTAAAACAAGAGATGTATACTTCAGTTCCTATAACTCCTTCCTTCCCTTGTCACTTACCTTTTGCAAACCTTCATAGAAATCCCTACCTATTATACAGGCTTCGGCTTCTCTATGAAAGAGAAGCAGTCTTCGCCACTGGTATACTTTATTTCTATTTACGGATCCAGAGGACTTTTAATGGCGATAATAAATGTGGTAAGAATTAGTTGGCCTTCCTATTTCACATTTTTCCAATTATCACATTTCCAATTCCACATTGGTCTCACTAAAAGTCGAGAGCTGCTGGACCAATTCGGCTAATTTTGATCTTACAATAATTAAAAAAGTTCGCGGTAAGTTAAAACGGTGAGAAATATTGGAAAAGTTATGAGAAACCACTTAGATATTCCTATACTAACTGTATAGGAAATTCTAATATCGTTTTTAGTCGTTTAGATTGAAATCCACGATACTATAAGTATTTTTCTGCAATTGCAGGACAATAAATTATTAATATATCATTGCAGTCATGTTTTTCAAGGGCAAGAAGAATTTCATTGTATTTCATAATTTTCCGGATAAAGGACGAAAAGCTTGTAAGAAAACACCTTTTGCCTAAAAAATACTAATCCCACGGATTAAAAATCGCGGACGAAATCGCGAGTTACGTTTAAGATGATTCTCATAAAAGTGATTAATGTAAGTAATAACGAAATGGAAATTCTTTTTCAAACAATATGGCGTCGGCTGATTGACGAGCAAAGTACTAATTATATTAACTTTTAAACATACTTCGTTAGCTTCACTTCAATTCAGAGATTTTCCACCGTCATGTGCGCTAAAAATATATTTTATATAAGGTTTGGTAAAATCAATTACGGATATTTTGGCATATGATCTATAGCTACGTAAAGACGTTAAGCAGAAAAATAATTGTCATACTAGAAAAAAATTGTTTTCTTTATATGGGCGAGTTTGCGTTTTGCGGAGTCACCCATAAATGAGATGATTTTTACTTTGAGTATGACAATTATTTTTCTGCCTAAACGTCTTTACATAAGCTGTGGATAATGTACCCGAAGTATCCGTAATTGATTTTCGGAGACATTATATAGGTACCAGCTTATTTTTGGCCTCTTGCTTACCGTATTTCGTTGTAAAATGATTAGCGCTCTTAAACGCTTCATGCAGCAGCTTCAGCTCCTTAAAGTTAAACGAAATAAGTATTTATGATTGCAATTTTTAATCCTTATATAGTGAAAGTTTGAGAGGGTGAAAACACAAGTTACACTACATTTCGAACCCTCTAATGCTCGGTCTCAATAGCGCTTTTGATTGCATGACGCAAACGCGTTAGCCAATCAAATTCGCTATTGAATAGATAAACTACCGACAAAACCTCAAACCCCGCGTATAAGTTATTCATGTAGTTTGGACGTCGAACAGTTGGATAGAATACATAATTAACCCGGAGACTGAGGTCTAGAACAATATTGATACTGAATACAAATCGAAGGGTTTTGTCCTAAGGTCCAATTCTAATAGCATCCTTGTGAGATTGGCCAGTGACGTCTTGATAAAGACGCTGTCTGTATGCGTGGTATTAACTATTTGGGTATGATGTTTATTCATTGTTAACAGCCTCCGTGGTTGGAATAATTCCTGCGTTGGAATAACAAAAAATGTTGTCTTCAAGTTTGGTTAGGACAATGCAGGCTGATCACCAGATTGTCTGACAAGAAAGATGCTATGCGTCGGATGTGCATGTAAAAAGTCGGTCCAGAGCCTTTAGTCACGATGCATTCGATAATTTCGACGGCGAACTTCGAAAACAAAATGTATGGGATTTGACATAACGCATCGCTAGCGACATGTCACTTAGCGATGACTTATGTCAAATCCCATACATTTTTGATTACGAAGTTCGCTGTCGAAATTATCTAATGCATTTTGACTAGAGGCCCTGCGCCTGATCGCTCGCCAGACGTGTCGGTCATCTGTCCCACTGGGTTAAGAGAGTAAAAAAGAAGAGAGAGTGCTCTTATGTACTGCCCACACATTTGGGCACTATAAAATAACTCCTGCTTCGCTGGCCTGGTTTCAATGATACCGGCCACCGTCACCGAAATCGGTCTGGGAAGCTATTATTATGTATTAGTATAAGCAGATTACTTGTTGGAATGTTAACATAAGAAAGAAAAAGATCTAAAACAAACTAGAAATTAGAACCCGAATTCTCGTTATTAAATTACACTTTCATTTTACTTTTATTGAACTATAAATGAATCGTCTTAAATTCTTGATATCGAAAAATTGATTTTTGGAGTCTTGACCTATAAAAACGGTTTTGACGTTGGATGGTACTATAAAACGTAAGTCGTAATTTAACTACTAAAAGTTAACAATAATAAAACACAACTTTTTATGGAAAGTGTTTAAAAAAGTTGTACGTGCTATTATTATGAACATAAATTTTCCCCCAAGAACCAACAGTACACTCAATCAGTTACAAAAGTCAACAACTGAATTATTATATAATCTATTTATAAACAAAGGTATATACTTAACGAGATGACCGATCAATCTTAATAAATAATTTCCTTTGGGTTTGATTTGGAAACATAACTCATACTCCATTCGTCTAAGGAATCTATTTTGCAGATAGAATCCTTTTATAGAATTCTCAAAGGGTTGAATCAAACATATGTATTTACTCATATAAATGCTCTTATAGACGGAAGATTTATTATAATAATATCTTCTTCGATATATCGGATTGCATTATGAAATACTAGCTGATGCCCGCGGCTCCACCCGCATAAATACAGTATCTCACTGTACTTTTTCGGGATAAAAAGTAGCCTATGTTTTAAGTCCAGAGCTCAAGCTACTACCACACCAAATTTCATCAAAATCTGTTCAGTAGTTTTTGCGTGAAAGAGTAACAAATATCCATCCATCCATCCTACTAATATTATAATTAATGTGAAAGTTTGTGAAGATGGATGGATGGATGGATGTATGTTCTTTAATATTATAGAACATACTTTTGTTCTATCATCAATAGTTTCCACAGCGCATGCGACGAAATATGTTTTATGACATTTTTTACACCTTGGGTTACGTTACTAAAGTTTTAGTAAGGATCTCTAATCTTTTCTAGCAATACTAGCCTATGTTACTCAGGGTGAATGTAGCTTTCTAATGGTGAAAGAATTTTTGAAATCGGCATAGTAGTTTTTGAGTTTATTCATTACAAACATACACACACCAAAAATACAAAACTCTCATCTTTATAATATTAGTGTAGATGTATATTTAAAAATGTTTTAGGACGTAATAGAAGTTTGATTTAAATATTATTATAATAGAAAGAATATGTAGGAAACTCAATTTTCTTCTGGTGTATAAGTTATAACATACGATTTTCCGAAAACTGTCAATAACAGAAATAGAATTATTCTTATATGAATAGTTCCTTTCGTATGGGTGTATAAAGAAATAAAATGTAAGAATGTTTCTCTATTTGAAAGGGTCAGGCCACATAGAGACGCGGCGCGACATTTTTAACCGACGAAAAAACCGAAGGAGATTCTCAAATCAACGTGTATATCTTTTTTTTACCATAACTTTCATCAAAACTCGTTCAATAGCTTTTGCGTGAAAGAGTAACAAACATCCATCCATCCATCCATCCATCCATACATACATCCATCTATCTATCCCTCTATCCTCACAAACTTTCTCATTTATAATATTACAGTAGGAAGATAGCGATTTTGCAGTATTACGAGTATACTTGCTGCGAAATGAATACCTTGTTGCGTTGCTTTAATAATACTTGGGGCTAAGCATCATCTCACACAGTTACGCGACATGGCGCGGCTATTTCTAGATAGCTATTCAAAATTTAACCTTTTTTATAGATTTCAAATTTCGAGCTGCGCGCTAGGGAGTGCTACGCCGCTCTTGCAATGAAACGTATATCTTCTTGTGGAAGGAATAAAGTTCAATTTTGAATAGCTATCTATAAAATGCCGCGCCGCGTAGTGTCTGCGTGTAAAATGAACCTAAGTACCATTTTAAAGCAACACTTACACCTATTCATTCTACAGCAAGTATAAAACTGAACGCCTTTGTAATGGCGTGCCTAAATATTTTGTAAAACTACTAAATAACGCAAAGTGGAAAGTAACAGCTGTAGTACTTGGGGCTTCTTTATTTTAAAAAATCTACTCTCTTCTTATTACAAATGTCAGTCTATATTAAAATTGCCTTTTACATCAAAATATTCTAGATTTACATAAAATTTAAGTATTTCACCGGCTGAATCGAAATATTACAACTTGAAACCAAAAGTCGGCATGTATTATCTATTGAGTTATGCGATATTTATGTAATTTTACACGCTTATGACAACAATTTGTAATCATCATCATCATCATTAAATTACGTGAAGCAAAAACTAATTTAACGAGAATTGTGCGAACAGAGGAGAATGTTGTTTGGTACAGTTATAGTTTATGTGGAGGATATGTATAAAGCTAATATTTTTGTAAAAAAATCGCTTTTTTATAAAACAGTGTTATAATTCCACAGTTTTGAGAGAAATAATGGTCTAAGAATTTAGATGCAAATTTTACTACTACTTTTTACCCCTGAAAAATGATCCAGCGATTTTTTAACAGATTTTCTTACAAAAACTAACTCGCAGGCTTTTGCCTGTTCTACTCTATTTTTACACATTCAGCCTCGATCAGTTGAAATTTCACCTGGATACAGTGAATTCGGTAAATGAGTCACTTAACGTCGACAGCACTTTACTAGCACTCGGGCATTTTCATTGATAATTACTACTTAGCGCTTATGCCGCCCCAGATTCTACGTTTTAAATACATCTAGTTAATTTTTTAGTGCTAATTAAACCTGGGATGATTAAAAACAATAAACAAGAAGTTAAACGTGGTATGTAAAAGAAACTATCTTACTCTTTAAATTGGCTTATTACGTTTAAGTTTTTAGATGATCCATTCCCACTAATTAAAATTTAACCGTCCACTCTATGGTTTTCGCTATGGTTTCTTGTACAAAAAACTCATTGTTTTGCCCAAATTCCACTCGTCTGCACCCACGGTCTTGCACCTAACAAGGGTACAATGATACAGCGGTCTAGTTTGACAGAAACATTAATCTTGAAGATAAGGGATTAATCTATGAGCCTGTCCCGTTAATTAAATCGGATACTCCTGACTTGTGGTTAGTACTAAGGCTTAAGGATTATATCATAGCTTTCACCCGCCACTTTCTCTTCTTTGCGTAAAAACTGTCTTTTGGAAAAACTCAATTTCTGTCTGGATTAAAAAAAAACTGTGTCCTATAAAGTATTAGATTTCCAGGATCAAAAGTAAATTTTGTTATAGTCCGGGTTTCTATCAATTTGCCAAATTTTGTATACAATTAATCATAGTATCGCAATATCGTAGGAAAATAAAGTCACGCTTGTATTTAATATAACCAAGGATATTATTGCGGATATTTTCTTTTGTACCCGAGCTCTGGGTAACCCAGATGGTGAATATAAGCGATTTCTCATTCGTTTTTGCCGAGGGAAATTTGCGCTAGGATATTTATCACAATAACTATCTCTGTGTTCGTTTTGTTCGGTTTTGTAAATATAGAACGTTTGCAAACAAAAACTAAAGATATTGGCTTCTTTCTTTCTTATACTTACCTACCTCTACCTACTCAATAATGCCCTTTATTCCCTGCACAAAAAGATACGCGTTTCATATGACATGGCAACCTGACATTCGAACTCTTGCAATGAAACGTGTATCTACTTGTGTAAAGAATAAAGTTCAATTTTGAAAAAACTGACTTATAAATGCATGCTTCAGCCTTCAGGCTGTGTTAACCCTAAACGGCCACATACATATCTAATATTCTTTAAAGACTTTTAATTTTTGATTTAATTGCATAGAATAGGTAAAATTGCCTTGCGATCTTGCCGAATTGCCATTTAGGCTGGAGAAAATTTAGAGCAGGTATTAGGTATGCCCAATAGGTACCATAATAGCTTAGTCAACGCTTACGTCAGTTATGTTTTTAAACATAACTTATGTTTTAAACATTTTCGTGTTATAGTTACCGTGTGTTTAGTAGCTCCTAAATGATTTAAATTCAGTAGTGTGCTATGCAAATTTTTCCGTCAACCAGCCATTTTGCATAAAATGTAATAGCGCATAAATAATATCATTAGTTCAGTTTGTTGTGGAAATTATTTCACTGCGAATCACAAATGAAATTATAGAATGGTCCTTGTTAATCCGTTAACTAAGTATTGTTAATTTTAAACTACTAATATTCACTATTTTGTTTTGCTGCATTAGGTTTTTAAAAAAGGACAATTTCATTCGTAACTACGAGTATTTTTAGCGCCCTGACTGCCGCAGAGACAGAGACAAAAATCAGAGACATTTAATGCTTACATAAAGGGTTACTTAGTAGAGGTTTTAACATAAAATTCATATATTTTATATCAAAATCTCTATTAAGTGAAATTTTAATTAAGCATTAAATGTCTGTGAGTGCGGCCGATTTAAATGAGATGTAATTAAAAAATCTGCCAAGTGCGTTTACACAACTATTAGTACTAGTAGTTTTATTAGTCCGTGGTACTAGGTAGGTAATATCGAGCACTATTATTTATATGTAGCAAACACAGGGAAAATTATTTTTTTGTTGCATGAGAGCGTCCGTAATTTTTTTTATTTTTTTTATTTTAAAAGCCGATGGTCGCTACGGTCGCTAGCGGCCATCAGCGTCCGTGATCGGTGGCGGTTATCTGAAGCGAATCTGTGTTTTAATAGTAATGAAGATAAAGTTTTAAATTAAGTATATTATGACAATTATGCTGCTCGCCGCTCCGCTGGGTTTGAATCGGCCCTTAGGGCGCAATTTAACTAGGAAACCTATTTGCAATGTGTCAATGTTAATATTATCTATCATTTATTTCTTATCACTCATAAATAACAGAGAGGGTATATATATTTCTTATACCGGTGCCTCTAGTCAAGATGCATTTGATATTTTCGACGGCGAAGTTCGAAAAGAAAATATATGGCATTTGACATAACGCATCTCAAGCGAAATGTCACCTAACGATGACTTATGTCAAATCCCATACATTTTTGATTTCGAAATTCGCCGTCGAAATTATCGAATGCATCTTGACTAGAGGCCCGGATCTTGCACTATTAGTACTTGTCTTTACATTAACATCCTCTGCGAAAATATAATCTGCCTAGCTATCACGGTTCACGCTTATCTACAGCCTGAACCCCAATTCTCGTAATCAACGAGTGCTTTGCTCAAAGGCTAGATCACAAGCCCTAATAACACGGTGCACATTGGAGAGATCATCGATTTGGTTCAATTTGAACCGCTGAGCTGTTGACATTCTGTCGATTATTCGGATAAAAATGTAACCCGAATAGAGCGTAACAGACACACGTATAAAAAGGTTGATTTGTTTACGGCCGAATATTGTAACGGTGTAAAATTATGTGCCGCTCAAGTCACATGCTGTCCTTGTCATTTTGGCTATCAGAGACAGCGACAACCTGTGAATAGGAGGGCTCGTCATTTTGATTAGCGTTTCAGTATTCGGCCATTTAATATCGCAGTCCCTTTCCATGTACAAAAATAAACGTGAAATTATGAGTTTATATTACCAATGTAGGCTGCTCACATGCAAAAAGGCGAATTTTGTTATTGTATATTGGATTTTTAGACTATATCATGGACCAATAAAACTAGTACGAATGCAACTTTATGAAAAATACATAAGTACCTATAGGTACAACTTGTATTGTTATCAATATGCTTTATCTTTATATCTATCGATATATATAGACGTATAAAAGGCAAAGTACTTGACTGATGTATCAACGCACAGACCAAATTTGAAAATTTGCACATGTATTTCTCATATGACTTAGGTATCCTCTAAGGAAGGATTTTTAAAAATTCAACCTCCAAGGGGATAAAATAGGGTATGAAAGTTAATCTAATTTCACGTGGGTAAAGCCGTGGGCAATTGATGCTAGTTGCATATAAAATAAAGACCAGTTCCAAATTCCAACGTAAAACTTAATCCTCGTTTAACGACTAAATTAAATACGTGCGCTCACTTTAAGATATTAATTTAAGGCCTTAATTGATTCAGTGCATGCAGCTGGCCAGTCCACAGATTACCCAACTTCAGTGATCGATGGATCAGGTGATCCACGGTAATTGAAATACGTCACAACGTGGGAGCAAACATTATGTATCATTATGATTAATAATAGTCTGTGTACCGTGAACAATGTGCATAAACTAAACACTGGTTTGGGATTAGTTAAATGTACCTGCGGGAGATCTCTGTTGTTAAATTGTTCAGTGTTCACGTTTAGATAGGTACCTACCTAATACCTATGTAGGGGTGTTTCCCTACAGGAATGTTGATGTTGATGTTGAATGTTCTTAAGTCCAAAGTAAATCTGAACTCAAGGAATGACGACAGCAATGACCCGTTCAAAGTGTTTATTGTCATTAAAATATAGTAATGTTTACACAGTTTTATAACGTTTGAAAAGTGTACGGTCAGCGGTTATACTAAACAAGCGTTAATGTACGACTCCGCTCGTACATGCTGCCGAAACACAAAAAAAGAGAAAAAATTAATAATGTAAATAAAATATGTTAAAAGTTATTAAGTTAAAAATATTTGTAAATAAAGTTAATAAAAGTAAAAAGTATAAAGTTGAATAAAAGTATAAAGTTTAAAATTAAATAGTTAAATGTCCTATAAGTTCTCTACTATGGCGATGTCTGCCTGTTGACCATGCGTCGCGACCGCTGCGCAGCTGCTCGCGCCGCCGGGGACCCGTCCTCGGTGATGGAGTTCCGCACGCTCGCGCTCTGCATCTCCACGTCCTGCCGTTGGTCTGCGACTCTGTTCCCATGAAGACGCTTTTTTATTCCACAGTACAAGCAGACTAGGCCTAGAATTGTGCTGAGTAGGCCTATACATCCATAACTGGTGTAATGGTGCATGTAGTGCGATAAGTTGTGGATGCTCATGTTCTCCTGATTTTTCTTCACTGCCTCGATTTGACTCTGCAGGCTGTTGTAGTCGTAGGTATGATTCTCAGGAGTAAAAGAAAGTTCATGCTCTTCAGCAAGATGTTCGTCTCCGATTCTGGTATCTGCAGCTCTTGTAAGTTGTTGACATTTAACTCTGTTTGTTTGTTTATTAAAATGCGCACAGCACACTCCCGACAACAGGTGTACAGCCACGCGTGCCGGCCGTGTAACATGATCCAGTCGTCGCTGCAACCCGATGACACAGTGCCGCAGTTTGTTATGTTTCTATTGTTTATTACGTTCGCCTCACATAACGTTGATAGCTCCTTTGTTGTTTTATATATAGGTAGGTTGAGCCAACATAATAAATTGTTTTCGTTGAACGATATGCAATTCTTATGCACATCGTTTTCTGTTATAGGCACAATCATGTCCCTTTTGAGGTTTATTGCTGAATACTCAGCTGTCGGTGTTATACGTAATGTAGTTTCATTGTAGATCCTTGGTATAGGTATCCTGTTTTCGCTCTTGTTGCGGTGGCCGAGAGTCTCGTTCAATCGGAAGTAAAATCAGTTTGTTGATGGGACGTTTGATGCTGTCATTGTTCTTTGTTTTCAGCGTGACCACGCGTACGTGACCATCATTCCCGGGGTGAGTCTGTGTAACTCTTCCCATTAGCCAACGAGCGGGAGGAATGTGATCTTCCTTGACAATGACGCAGTCACCGACTTGAATGTCCTTGCTAGCATAGTGCCATTTGCTTCTTGTTTGAAGAGTTTGTAGGTATTCCATTGACCATTGGTTCCAAAAGTCCTTGTGCATTTTTTCCACAAGCTTCCACCTTGTGCCCAAGCTAATGTCTTCTACCTCTTGTGACATGGGAGGGGCAAGAGTTTGGTCTCCTATCAGGAAGTGACCTGGTGTTAAGTACTCGAGATCTTCCGTGCTATCTGTTAAAGCCACTAAGGGCCTGGAGTTGAGGCAAGCCTCGATCTGAGTTAATAGAGTGGAAAACTCTTCATAAGTTAGCTTCTGTTCCCCAAGGACGCGTCTTAAGTGATGTTTCATGCGACGAACAGCAGCCTCCCATAGACCACCTGCGGTTGGCCAGGATGGAGCGTTGAAGTGCCACTCCACTCCGTGGTATATCAAGTTGTTTAATACTTCAGTGTTAAAGTATTGTTGTACCGCCTTTACATGTTCATGTTGTAAACTTCTTGCTGCGCCGACAAAATTTGTGCCACAGTCGCTGTACATGTGTCTTGGCGTTCCTCGACGAGCACACAAACGCTTGAAAGCGGCTAAAAATGTTACAGAGCTTAAGTCAGAGACCAGCTCCAGGTGGATGGCCTTTGTAGCCATGCAAATAAAAATAGCGATGTAACCCTTTGATGTGGATATTCCCCTGCCTTTATTTGACTTCACATCGACTGGTCCAGCAAAATCTACTCCAGTGTTTGTGAACGGTCGTGATGGTGTGACTCGAGCTTGTGGCAGGTCTGCCATCAGTTGACTTCTGTTTGAGGCCTTGAAGCGTAAACACTTGATGCATCTTAAAAGTTGTCGTTTTACAGCGCTCATTCCCCCAATCATCCAGTATCTCGTTCGTATGTATGTTAACGTTAGCCTTGCTCCGCCGTGTAATGTTATATCGTGGGCCCATGCAATAATTAATGCACTCAACCTGTCGTTGTTAGGCACTATGATGGGATACTTGCGTTGATAGTTTAAGTTCGAAAGTCCCAGTCGGCTTCCTACACGCAAAATTCCTTCATCGTCAATCCATGGATTGAGGCACAGCAGCTGACTTTTCCGATGTACTCGACCCATATGTTTTAATTGTTCTATATCCCGTATGTAATATTTCGCTTGCACAGCCTTTATTATTATGTTGTGAGCGCTTCGTATTTCATTCAAGTTTAAATCCAATGTTAATTGTTTGTTGCGACGGTGTCGTAGGTTATGAATGAAACGAGACACCCAAGCTAAAATGCGAGTGATTCTCTCCATAGAGCTATAACGTTTTAGAAGTTCCTCAATAAATGTTGTTTCATTAATTATGTTAGTGACGAAAACCTTTTTCTTTTTCTCTTCCAGATGACATTTGTCTATTTCGATGAGTTGTTCTGTGATGGGTTCTTTCAACCATTTTGGGCCTTCCCACCAAAGAGAGTGCGCCAGAAGTTGAGATGGTAGATGACCTCTGGATGCGCAGTCTGCGGCATTTTCTCCGGACTTCACGTGTCTCCAAGATGTCGATGGCATGATGCTCAGTATTTCGGCTACGCGGTTAGCAACGAATGCCTTCCACCGTCCTATGTCACCTTGTAGCCACCCTAATACGACCATTGAGTCAGTCCATCCATATAATTTTGTTGGTCTTGTCTGTATATTTGTTGAGTCTATGACTTTTTTCATAAGTCTGGACAACAACAATGCACTGCATAATTCCAGTCGGGGCAGTGACGTATGTTTACGTAAAGGTGCTAACTTTGTTTTTCCCGCGACCAGCTGTATGATTGTTTGTCCGTTTGTATCCAGGGATTTACAATATATGACGCAGCCGTCTGCCAAGTCTGATGCGTCACAGAATCCATGGAGTTCGATGGGCTTGTCTATGTCGCCTATCCATCGTGGAATTTTAATTTTGCTAATGTTGTGTAGGTCTTGTCTCAATATATCCCATTCTTGATAAATATCTTGAGGAATGTTTTCGTCCCAGGATAAATTATTTTTCCACACCTTTTGGAATATAATTTTTCCCTTGATTGATATAGGAGACAACCAACCAAGGGGATCAAATATCTTTGAGAGATTTGATAATAATGTTCGCTTTGTTACAGATCCGGACTTATCGCCCGCCAGTTTTTCGCACGCGAATGTAAACTGATCCGTGCGCGGGTTCCACGATAGTCCAAGTGTTTTGTTTGTTTCAGCATGTTTGAAGTCGTACATGTTTTGGTTAATTAAATCTTCCGAAAAATGTTGTAGGAGCTTCGCGTCGTTACTAGCCCACTTTCGTAACTTAAAGCCGCCACCGAGCAGAAGATTGTATATTTGTTTTTGTTCTTGTATAGCATTTTCCAGGTTGTTATTGCCGCCCAAAAGGTCATCGACATACAGCTGGTTGTTGATGATGTTTACAGCTGATGGGTACATGTGACCATCATCTTGAGTCAGCTGTTTTATTGTTCGCATAGCTAAATACGGAGCTGCTTTAGTTCCGTACGTCACTGTACATAGTTGATAATCCTGTATGTCGTTGGTAGGTGCGTCACGCCATACAATTTTTTGGAGATGTTGATCTTCCTCTGTCACCCAAATTTGTCTATAAAATTTCTCTATGTCCGCAGTGTAGACATATCGGAACGTTCTCCAAAGTAATATGATACTTTGTAGATCTTGTTGTAGGTTAGGGCCGCATTCCATTAAATCGTTTAAGCTTACGCCCGATTTTAATTTGAGCGAAGCGTTAAATACTGTTCTTAGTTTTGTTGTCTGCGACTCTAATCTTATGACGCCGTGATGAGGAAGATAACAGCTGGGCTCGCTCTTGCTGATGCAGAGTTTCATGTGACCTAATCGTAGGTATTCGTCAATGAATGACTTATAGTTTTCGGCCAGTTGTTCATTTTTTGAAAATCTTTTTTCCAGCTGTTTGAACTGCGTGATCGCCTGCGGTTTGGATGGACTTAGATGATGCTCATAGTTATGTTTCATCGGCAGCCTAACTTCATAACGTCCATCAGGCTGTCGGGTTGTTGTTTGTTGGTAGAGTGTTTCACAATACTCTTCGGCTGACGTCATGTTTGCGTTGGTTGATGTTATTTCCTCCATCTCCCAGTATTGTGAAATTTCGCTGATGTTGTTAGTGACCGCATAGCAGTTGAAGTTTTTCATGTTGCCGACTAATACCCATCCTAATTTTGTCTGTTGTGCGATCGGAGTATTAGACGGACCCCTCAAAATTCCATCCATTAATATTTCGGCAAAGATCTTGGCGTCTAATAGCACGTCGATCGGCTTCGAGATGTTGTAGTCCGGATCCGCTAAGTTGATGTTTTGTATGTGTGGCCAAGATGGCTTCTCGAACGTAAAGTTCGGTAAATTTCCAATTACTTTAGGCATTACTAAAGCGTTTGTGATGAAGTTGTAGTCATCGTAACGCGATGCACAGACTAGTTGTACGGCTCCGTTGCTTTGTGTTGCGTTGGTACCAACTCCAAATACAGATGAGCTTTGGTTGCATCTCTGTAGTTGTAATCGTTGAGCAGCGGATTCCGTAATCAGGTTGATCTGCGATCCTTGGTCTAAAAGACATCTCATAGTGATGTAGCTTCCATCTCTGGCCTGTACCTTTAATTCGACTGTTGATAGTAATACTTCATCATAATATCCGGACACGTGATTGGATTTTCGGGGCAAAGTATTTGGAGCGGTCATTGTATTTTGCTGCGTTCGATTTGCGTCAGCCAACGCGTCGTGCAAAATTGTATGATGTGCATTGTTGCATATTTTGCACTTGTTTTTCGAAATGCAATTTTCTTTGTGATAAAACAAACAATTTTTGCATAACGTTAATGTTTTGATTGTATTTATTTTTGCATCCGGTGACATGTTCAAAAACCTTTGGCATGATATTAAGACGTGATTATTTTTCTTGCATAGTGGGCATATGCGTTCAGCGTACGACTTGTATGTTTTTGCGATCTTGAATCTTAAGTCGCGTATGTTCTCTTTGTTCGTATGTTCATTTTCCTTTGCAGGTGTGGGACTAGGTTTGTTCTGCCGATTTTTCCTGTTCAATGGCTCCAATGCGGTGAATTTACTTTCGAGAATGGAAATTAATTCGTCGAAAGAAGGAAGATCGCGTTTGTTTGTTCTGGCATCCATGTATGCCGCGTATGTTTCAGAATCCATCTTCTCTGTGATAATGTGTACGAGAATGGGATCCCACGTTGACGTGTCGACGCCCAGGTTATGTATGGCGTGAACGGTTTCCAGACTGACATCATGAAGTCGCTTGATCTCGTAAGCAGTATGTTTTTGCAGCGTCGGCTGGTTCATGAAGGTTTGCATGAGGTTTGTGAAAAGAAGTTGCTTGTTGTTGTATCGATGATTCAGAATCTCCCAGCAAGCGTCATAATTGTCAGTCGAAATGTTCAAATGTTGGACGAGCCGCTCGGCCTCGCCCTTGAGTTTTCCTTTGAGATGTTGCATCTTTTGGCATTTGTTAAGGGAAGGATTGTTATGTATAGCCTCCCGGTAAAGATCCGCGAAGGCTGGCCAATTGACGTAGTTCCCAGTAAATACTGGTATTTCAAGATGTGGTGTTGATTCTTGTTGATGTTTAACGTTGTTGAGCTTTCTGTGAAGACACGATTTTGTTTTCTCGTAAATCTCTTCGTGTTCACAGAAAACCTTTTCATATTTCTTGTCAGCCCCTTCCAACAAGTTGTCTATCTGCCAATGTAGTTGGTCGATGGCTCCCCAGCGGAATTGAAGCATCTGTAGTTTGTCTTCAATTTCCCAGCGTTCTGATAGCGAGCAGAAGTCAATGTTCTTAACTACTCGAGTCAGGGCTCGGAAGTTTGTTCGCTGCTGACTCAGTAGTTCATCGGTACGCGACGGCGTTCCCTTGTTAGTTCCAGATGTTCCAGGCGTAGGCTCATCTGTGACTTCTATCTTCTCGCAGTTGTTGTCGTTTGTTAGTTTAACAGCTGGAGTTGTTTGTTGTATCAGTTGAACTCCGTTCTTGTAGAGTAGCTCCAGGTGTTGAAAGCGTTTAGTGGTAAAGTATTTGTCGGACTTGTCTTCCTCTAGCTGAAGCAGAGTGTTGTTCGACTGAAACTCTTCCCACAAGTTATTTAGAGTCTCCAATCTCGTTTGAAGATACTCTGATGTTTTTCGAGTAGGAGAATCCTTTTTGAAGTTGGTAATTATCCTCTCGACGGTTTTGATGATGTGTTGTTGACGTTCCAGCAAAGCTTCCATGATGATGGCTATTTACTGTACGACGCAAAAGGTTAATGTTGTTGATGTTTACGATAGCTAGTTTAGCTACTCGTAGATGTTAATGTTGTTGTTCACGAAAGCTAGTTTAGCTTTTCGCGGATGTTGAAATGTTGTTCACGAAAGCTGGTTGAGCTTTTCGCGTATGTTGAAACTGTTTACGAAAGCTAGTTGAGCTTTTCGTAGATGTTGAAGATGTTTACGAAAGCTAGTTGAGCTTTTCGTAGATGTTGAAGTTATTCACGAAAGCTAGTAAGGCTTTTCGTGGATGTTGAAAATGTTCTTGATGTTTACGAAAGCTAGTTGAGCTTTTCGTAGATGTTGAAATTATTCACGAAAGCTGGTTGAGCTTTTCGTGGATGTTGAAGATGTTCTTGATGTTCACGAAAGCTTGTTGAGTTTTTCGTGGATGTTAAAATGTTCTTGATGTTCACGAAAGCTAGTTGAGCTTTTCGCGTATGTTAAAGTTGTTCACGAAAGCTAGTAAGGCTTTTCGTGGATGTTGAAGATGTTCTTGATGTTCCCGAAAGCTTGTTGAGCTTTTCGTGGATGTTAAAATGTTCTTGATGTTCACGAAAGCTTGTTGATATTTTCGCGTATGTTAAAGTTGTTCACGAAAGCTAGTTGAGCTTTTCGTGGATGTTAAAATGTTCCTCTCGTCCAATCGTCGAGCTTCCCGTGGGCTTTGTTCCAGGTTCCAGTTCAAATCAGGGCTTTGGAAATGCGTCTATACTGTGATCGTAGAGCGCCTTCTCAATCAAACAGGTGAGACCCGCTTCTGGGAGGCCTGTCAGACCGATCGCAAATCACAGCACAAACACAACCCCCGCAGCACTGAGTTTCTCGAAGGACCAATATGTAGGGGTGTTTCCCTACAGGAATGTTGATGTTGATGTTGAATGTTCTTAAGTCCAAAGTAAATCTGAACTCAAGGAATGACGACAGCAATGACCCGTTCAAAGTGTTTATTGTCATTAAAATATAGTAATGTTTACACAGTTTTATAACGTTTGAAAAGTGTACGGTCAGCGGTTATACTAAACAAGCGTTAATGTACGACTCCGCTCGTACACCTATTTATCTACTCAGTTTGAAATTATGCTTAAACGTCGTTCAATTTTGTTTGAATTTAAAGTTATTTTTAGGCGCCCAAAGGGTAGAAACGGGACCCTATTACTGAGACTTTCGTCTGTTCGTCCGTCCGTCTGTCATGTCTGCCACCAGAAGGTCGATTCTTCTAATTAAGTTCTGCAATAATACAGTTACAATCCAGTCCCGAATCCCGATATGTTAAAATTGCAATACCTACAGTATTCTCATAAACGTCAAACCAAAGTCAAAACCGTTTTGATCGGTCCAAACTCCAAAAATCAGTTTATGATATCAAGACGATTCATTTATAATTTAGTACAAGTTAAATGAAAGTGTACGTTGATTACGAGAATTGGGGTTCAGGCTGTAGATAAGCGTGAACCGTGATAGCTAGGCAGATTATATTTTCGCAGAGGATGTTAATGTAAAGACAAGTACTAATAGTGCAAGATCCGGGCCTCTAGTCAAGATGCATTCGATAATTTCGACGTTATTGTATAACAAAATTCGCCTTTTTGCATGTGAGCAGCCTACATTGGTAATATAAACTCATAATTTCACGTTTATTTTTGTACATGGAAAGGGACTGCGATATTAAATGGCCGAATACTGAAACGCTAATCAAAATGACGAGCCCTCCTATTCACAGGTTGTCGCTGTCTCTGATAGCCAAAATGACAAGGACAGCATGTGACTTGAGCGGCACATAATTTTACACCGTTACAATATTCGGCCGTAAACAAATCAACCTTTTTATAAGTACGTGTGTCTGTTACGCTCTATTCGGGTTACATTTCTATCCGAATAATCGACAGAATGTCAACAGCTCAGCGGTTCAAATTGAACCAAATCGATGATCTCTCCAATGTGCACCGTGTTATTAGGACTTGTGATCTAGCCTTTGAGCAAAGCACTCGTGATTTACGCCAATTTAATCTCTAAAGTGAAGAGTGTATATTACTGAACTGTGTTGCAAAATGATTTCACTCACAAAATATGCTTCATTTGATTTCTTTCAGATATTTACATGCAGGAGATAATTAGCTTGGACAATGGACATACACGATGGAAATGTCCTATTTATCTCATTTTTTTTTCATTACCCACCACGGCGAAGCCATAAGGAAGGGTAAAGCTTTCGGCAGTCTATGTATGTATGTATACGTATATTCCACTGCTGGTCCGATTTTAATAAATGAGGTGTCAATATATTCGTAATATTAGCCCGGATAACATAGGCTATATAATTACGTAGTCGGGTTATAGTTTTTTATAATAAAAATTGTAGTTATTCTGTTTAAGGTGGTTCGTTTCCTATACAAAAAAACAATGGACATTTATTAGGTAATTTCATACTATTACTACATAAATTTATATGCACATCTATGTATTTTGCAATACAATTGTCGCAAAATATGTTTAAAATACTTTATTTCACACAGAAGTCACATTTTTATTGAATTTTCGACAAAAAGTGACATAAGTTACAAATGTCACTTTTTGTCGAAAATTCAATAAAAATGTGACTTCTGTGTGAAATAAAGTATTTTAAACATATTTTGCGACAATTGTATTGCAAAATACATAGATGTGCATATAAATTTATGTAGTAATAGTATGAAATTACCTAATAAATGTCCATTGTTTTTTTGTATAGGAAACGAACCACCTTAAGGCATCCCATTCAGATGCCCAAGAGTGGCTTTGAATTTTTTTTTTAAACTAAGATTTTCGAGGCTCTTATCTATTATGAGAAATTACAAAAAAAAAAAAAAAAGTACCTACTACTACCGCCCTTAGTTCATAAGGATGAATGGGTACCATTTGCAAGTTTATCGTAAGCGATCGGAATGTAATATAGCGGTAAGGTCAACATACATTTTTCAAAATCCACTCACGAGGGACGGCGACCCTCTTTAGGAATTTTTATGGCACCGCACCCGAACGGTTACCAAACGCCTCATTCACCATTAATGATTAACATTCGATTTCACGACATTACTAGTGAATAGAGAATAAAGACCATGTTGTCACCATCATCATCAGTATTAGCTGAAGCCACGAAGTATAGATACAAGGAGTCCGAACGTAATGTTGAACGAATGGTCTCAATTTAGGGGACAGAATTTTTGCCGGTAGAGCGCGCTATTTTTCAAGAAGGAGGTAGATACTCGTTTAAAATTACGCGGGAAGTTTTGTTGCTATTGACAGCTCTGGAAAAACTATACTGAGAAACGTGGAATTAAATAAAAGTTTCAGGAAATTTATTATATGTCCATTCAATAAATAATGCCTGTTTCTAGGCAATCTTTGGATTCTTTGGAAGTTCTCAAAGGCTCCTTCGATTTTTTTATCTATTCGAACACAATAGATATATTTGGGTCATAAGTGACAATAGGGTCAAGAAAAGACCCTCCTTCACATCAAGCTTTAGGTAACATCAGCATGGCATCGGTAACCTAATGTTATTTGTTTTTCCACAGGCACTTTGTATTACTATTTAAAATATTTCATTAGCAAAATGGCGGCATAAACTGAAAGAAAACGCTCCTTATAAAGCTAAAAAAATAAAAACAAAATACATTTATCAAGGGAGTACTATCATGAGATATCTTTACGAACACTTTTGGAGCTCTAAGTAGGTACAAATTACGTTTATCTTCAGTTATTTAGTCTAAATGCTCTTTTGACAAGAAAAAAAGACGTTGAATCCCATAAAATATTAATATATCCGGCCACTGTTATTGTTGTTATGTGTACATCATACTTTTATGGCACTGAACTGATTAACAAACATGGCCTGTGGTCCGTTCAATTTGGTCTTTTCAGACTAAAGGCAGACCTCTAGTATTGGCGCTAGAAGAATTTGTTTGGCGTATTTTAGGGTTCCGTAGTAAGCAAGGATTAAGAAACCCTCATAGTTTCGCCCTGTCCTTTCGTCCGTTTGTCTGTCCGCCCCAGCTAACTTTTGTTATTTATAGTATATATTATATTCATAAAAGTCATAGTCGATTGTCTGATGTATCAACGCACAGGCCAAACCCTTAAGGCTATAAAATTTAAATTTTGCACACGTATTCCACGTATTACGTAGGCATCCAATGTTGGGGGGTTTTTCAAAATTCAATCCCTAAGGTAGTAAAATAGGGGATGAAAGTTTAATATCTAATTTCATGCGGGCGAAGCTGCGGGCGATTAATGCTAGTAATGCATATGTACCTAAGTTGTTGAAATTAAGTACACTTGTAGATTGCGTATAGACCTTACTTTTGGTAGCATAAAAAATATTTTAGGGGAGGCTACAAAGTACATATGAAGTGGGAATGATATCTTGAAAATTATTTTGAGCGAAATTTGATGATAAGTATTGAAGTAAGTAATTTAAAAAAATCCATTGCGCGTTAAAAGTTACGAAACCTTCCTTAGATATGTCTTGGCATGCTCTTGGTTAGCTTATATCTACGATAAATAGATAATAATAATTGCTTGTATAATAAATAGTTATTTATAAATGAATATGTTTATTTATGTACACCTAGTGATTGTCATTACATTTTCATTTATACAAAACCACTATACACTAGTTGTAGCATGAAAAACAATCGAAACAACGAAAATAGCAGAAAACTCAATCCCCAATAAGAGGTTTTAACTTTTATCCTCGGGAAGTAATTTGGATCGACGCCATGTGTCGACAGTCTACAGCTACCACGCCACGTACACATGTTTCTACATATGGGATCCCAACGTTGTTTGAAGATTAAACACCACCCGTGACTTAATACGTTACAAAGCCGAAAAGTTTGGGTTAATGAACTTTGTACTTTAGGATAAATAATATAATGCTGAACGGCTTAGTGAAAATTTGTCAGCTAGGCTATTATTAACGGAATCCAAAAACAAAGAAATTTATTCGACCCGCGGATAAAGATTTCAAAACTCAAGATAGGCTATGACAGAACAAATTTTCATACAATAAAAAGTTACGCCATCTTGGTTTTCACCATACGTCAAATGTCAAAATGGCCCCAAAAATCTCAACCTCGTCTATCATAGACGTATATATTTATAGACGAGGCATGTTGAGGCAAAAAGTGTCGCCAGTAAAATGGCCCCAATTTTTTAATTTTTGAGGCCATTTTGAAATTCAAAGTATGGTGAAAACAAGATGGCTGACATTTGAGTTATGGTGAAAACCAAGATGGCGTAACTTTTTATTGTATGAAGATTTGTTCTGTCAAATGTACGTGATAGCCTATCTTGAGTTGAAATCTTTGTCGTCTATACGTCTATGCCCTCAGATTAATTTTGTCTCTTCGGACGGGAAAACGAGAAGACTATAAAATAATACATACCTAATCCAGGTATATGTGATAAATTTGCCTAATGCCCCCGCTATATTAGAAAAGTTACAAGTGCGTTCCTGGCCTTTAAAGCTCTATGGGAACTGGGAATGAATTAGGAAAGTAGACAAATCACATCCACCTAGCCTCCTCCTCCCCTAAACTCAATATCTAGGATAATATTATTGTAACAATTTAAATACAACTTCCTCACCTGTCACCACCCTTGTCTTTTGTGCGCGAGGTCATTAGTATTGTGAGACCTAAATCACTGTGGATTTATTTTATCATCCTGGAAAACTTCGGAAAAATCCCGAAAATTTCGCGAAATTACAAATATCCACCTTACCGATGTTATCTTAAGGACGAAGATCGTGTCTTGCAACGATTCAATGAGACCTCTCTTCTCAGAATAGATCATCAATCTTAGTTCAGAGAATGCCACAATGAATGGTTTTTCTCCTGTGTTAAGATGTTTCGGTCTAAAATGCCACTTGATAAAATAAGGTATAAATACGTAATACGGAAGCCAGATTAGCTCAAAATTAATTTAATTAAAATGCCACAATTCCCACAAATTCAACGATTCCAAAAATGACATTGGTCGCAAACCACTTTCTTTTTGAAATAAAGTACAGGTCGCGCAACGAATTAAGATCTTTCGACAAAAGTAGAGGGGGTATGCGCAGAAGTCAGTTTTGGGTGTGTTTGGCGGTAGCGGGCTCGGGCGGGGAGGTGTGGATGCACCGAACGCATGCCGAACGTGGCTGCCGACACGCTATTGGTACGTTAGTAATATAGATTCTTTGCTATTGGTCACATGCGCGAACGATCCCCTCCACTTTCACTGAGCGCTCATAAACTGAGGGTTGTGACAACGTAAAAGAAATATCGATATCGACTTTATCAGTATGTTATTCTGGCCATTATTTTTTTAGATTTCCTAAAAATAGGATGATTAGGAATGCCTGGGTCCAAGCTTGCGCTAATCATTTTCCTTGGTTTCCCAAACGTACGAGTACAATTTGCTCGGTGCATTTTGAAGTTTCATGTTTTATTGTTCAGACGAACAACAGTAGGAGATTAAAACAGCGCGCCTTGCCAACTTTGAAATTATTAAAGGTGCATTTTATAATTAACTAGTTTTTGCCCGTGAATTTGAACCAATCTTTGAACTACTTATGGTGAACATTGGTAAACATTGAGGTGGAACAGAACTATTATAAATGCAAAAAAAAACGTATTTAGGGTGGACCCTATTTATCAAAACGATTCCGCATTTTTACTTAGCTCTAACTTTTTTAACCGACAAAAAACCGAAGGAGGTTCTCAAGTTAACACATACTTACGATTATAGTACGATTTTGGTATTTTTTTTTTATTTAATAATATAATATATTTTAAATATAATATATGGATGCTTCACGTCATGTCAATCTGGTCTCGTGGTAAGTTCTCGAAGAACTTGTTTTACGGGTATAGGTGTACCAGAATCTCATGGCAAATAGGGAAATAAAATTTTGTAGTGTGCAATACTGGAGAAATTGGATTAAACGATCTTGATACTGGTTAATTTTTAGTTCAATCGAAACTGTCTTAAGTTGATTTCCTTACCAGACAACGGAAATATATTTAATACTATACACATATTTAATATTTTTATTATATTCTACACACATTTAATACCTACACACCCATGACCCAGGAACACAGAAAAACTTTATTTACTTCGGCGGGATTCGAACCCGCAATCCCCGGCTTGAGCACAAACACGCTCAACCACTGAACCACAGAGGTCGTCTAATTATTATTGTAAATATTTTACTTCTAAATTCATCCTATTGTCACTAAATGGTAGACCCACGGACTCCTTTTTTTACAACAACAAATAAAAAGCGTGAAGCGTGCTAGATAATGGGTTTCAACACGTATGAGGCTAATTCTTGATGATATTATCTATTTTACTTTAGTTATTACGGCTGCTCCACCCGCGTAAATATACTATCGGTTATCCCGCGGGAATACTCTCCTTTTCCGATATAAAAAGTAGCCTATGTTTTAATCCAGAGCCTAAACTACTACCATACCAAATTTCATCAAAATCCGTTCAGTAGTTTTTGCATGAAAGAGTAACAAGCATCCATCTATACATCCAACCATCTATCCATCCAACCATCTATCCATCCATCCATCCTCACAAATTTTCACATTTTATACTATTACCTACTAGGATAGGATGTGAAAATTTGTGAGGATGGATAGATGGTGAATGTATGGATGTTCTTTAATATTGTAAAACATACTTTTGTTCTATCATCAATAGTTTCCGCAGCGCATGCGACGAAAGTTGTTTAATGGCATTTTTGACACCTTGGGTTACGTTACTAAAGTTTTAGTAAGAATCCCTAATCTTTTCTAGCAATAAATATAGCCTATTTTACTCAGGGTGAATGTAGCTTTCTAATGGTGAAATAATTTTTGAAATCGGCACAGTAGTTTTTTAGTTTATTCATTACAAACATACACACAAAAATACAAATCTTTCCTCTTTATAATATTAGTATAGATTATTACATACTACCTAGGTATATAAACAAATATTTTTTTAAACGACGTACAGTCAGATTACACCGCAAATTAATATTTATCTATACTTTCTCTCATTAGTTATTCTATGTGCTAGTTAGACTAGTTAGACATACAGAAACTTATAAGAGAAAATATAGGTAAATATTGAAAAAATCGATTTCGAATTGATTTCGCTCAGAATAATTTTCCCTAAGAGTTTTTAGCACAGTCAATCAACATGGGAACTTACAAGTTTCTATCTCCTATAGTTTAGAAATGCCAGGAGGATGACCAACTTATAAACCATTATGGAGACCGATTACTCGAAAATGGTTGACTTTGTAAAAAGGTAATTTATAAATTCTTATTTCAATTTTAAAATACCTATTAAACTATACAAAATTTCATTTATATATATTCATAATTACACATGCTAGAAAGACGGACAGACAGACGGATGGTCAGTGCAAATTTATTAGGGTTTCTTGAGTATTACGGAATGCTACAAATTGGTTGTACGCACCAGCCGCTCCGCAACTATGATATTCGCAACACTGCTAAAAATGCTAAAATTCTTCTTCACGCTGGATGACGCTTCCATTTTTGCATGTTTCAACATTTTAATACTTATTTACTTTATGATACTGAGCGAAATTGTAAATTAAATATTGTAGTTAAGATTTAATAGATATAATTATTAAAATTTACTTTTGCCACACATAATTATTACTAGCCGAACTCATCGATAGTAAAACATCGATAGTGTCAAGCACTAGCGGTGCGGTCCCCCCTCCCGCAGAAAGTGGCGAGACTTTTTCGCATAGAAATTAGCTGTCATGTCGTCTCCGTATAGTTGGATACTCAAAGATTGTCATAGATGTATTATATTAAAATAAATATTGTTATGTTGATGGATAAATGTTTGTAAACATTTTAGGTAATGATCAACTGCTGATTTTTTGTAGGTACAAGGAAAATCCATGAATTAAAAAAACCGATAAAGTGCGAGTTGGACTTGCGTACAATACAACAAGAAAATGCGTTTGTTGTATGCGAGCCCCCTTAAATATTTTTTTAGTATAAGATATTATAGCAGCCACAGAAATACATCTTAAGCAGGGCCGGATCTACCTAAGGGCTACTTGGGCTGCAGCCCAGGGCCCCGAGGTTACAAGGGGCCCCCAAACTCCGCTAAAAACAATAGGCGATAATTTGAATTTAAAAAATGGCTGTCTGTAAAGTCGGTTTACGGGCGATATTTTTACGTGACACTGTCATAAGAAAACATTGTAAAAAATTGCATACTTCTAAGAATTGAGTTAAGGCGGAAAATATAGGTGAAAGGATATTTTTCATGCTGATTTTCATTAATTTTTTTAGGGTATTAAAATGAATATTATATTTATTAAAAATGAATATTGGTTATTTTATACATATCGCACCTTCAGAATTGAAGTGGCTTAATCCAAAATTCTTGATTTTTGGTAAACGCCTAAAATGTAATTGGAGAATAGGCCATTTTTTTGGTTTTTTGACTATAATAGTAAGTGTTTGTTAATTTGTTAATTAATCATTAAAAAAAGGTCACTTTTTTCCAAAATTTTAAAAATTTACATACATACATACATATAATCACGCCTTTTTCCCGTAAAGGGGTAGGCAGAGACCACTTTTTGCCACTTGCTACGATCCTTACATACTCGTTTCGCTTCGTTCACTTTCATTCTTACCATCCATTCCTCCTCTTACATTCAACGTAGCGAAGCGGCTCTCCATGGTCCGCTTTTCACCTCCGCGAGAAACGAGACGTGATGGGTGGTGAACCACATCGCCGCCATTTTTTAATTGGCTTATTTAGCTTTGTGTCTATTTTTTACTAAAGCATTCAAAAATAAAACGTATTTTTTTAAATAGGCTTTACTTCTAATGTAAAAATTATTTTTGGTGACTAATTTTGGAATATGCTAGTTTATTAATTTAACTTTTAAAATTAAAGGTAAATTAGAATAGGGGACACTGAAAAAAACTTTTGTTTTGTGCGTAATAAAGTTAAACTTATACCTGATTTGTATGTATTGAGTACCTTATATTTATCTGTATTTTCCGTGTACATAAAAAAATAAGGTACACAAGTTACCGTGGCGTCTTCCTATCAAAATAATGTTTATTATGCAGGAAAAGAAATGCTATTTAAACAAGCCTTTCAATATCAGAGGTCAATATTAATTATTATCGACGGGGAAATTTCATCATCATCAGCCTACAAACATATGAATAGCCCACTGCTTAACGTAGGCCGAGCGCCAACCATCCCGATCTCGCCCTCATCCATCTGCTGCCAGCCAACTTTAAATCGTCGGTCCATTATGCCGCAGGTCGTCCTATACTACGTTTGCCTAAGCGTGGTCTCCACTCTAACGCTTGTCTGCGCCATCAACCGTCTGTCCGTCTGCAAACATGGCCGGCTCACTTCCAGTTCAGCGTGCTAATTCTATGAGCAATGTCAGTGCTTTAATTCGTAGTAGTTGTTCTGGAGCTTCCCGAATGCAACCCAGCCCAAGCTTATTCTTCTATTTGCCTCGTTCTCAAAGTTATGCCGCCCTAGTTGAATGAGAGTTTAACCAAGATATACGTATTCTTGCTTCTTACTACGACTAGTAGTAACTTCATTTACGACGACAGGTTTCTGGAGAATATGTTCAATATGCATAATTTTGGTTTTGTTTAGGGTTATCCCGAGACGCACCCATCTTGAACAATCGCTTAGGCTGTTCGGCATCTCTTCCAGGTCCTGCAGATATTCTGACATAATGATTGTTTCATCCGCAAACTGCAAGTGTGAGATGTATTGGCCTTTTATGTTCAGTCTCAGGTCGTTCCAATCAAGTGACTTGAAAACGTTCTACGACGCGTTAGTAAACAGTTTTGAAGAGATAACATCTACCTGTCTCATTTCTTGACGAAGTTGGATCCGTTTTATGGGCTACTTTTTTACTTGGACGGTAATCGTTGCGGCCTTGAACAAACATCTTAACAACTCGAAATATTATCGGCAGTCAACGAGGCATTTCTGCATGAATTCCAGCACAGACCAGTACCTCAATTCTCGTATTTAAAGTAAAATTAAATTTTACTTTATGACGTTTCGACCAATCAGAGCGCGTTTCACGTTGGTTTAACGTACCTATATAAAACACCGTTTGAGATTAGCGTATTGAGACTTGATTGTAATTGTATGATAGCAGGTTTTATTTAGCAGAATTGTCCTTCAGGTCTTGACGGTATCGAAGGCTTTCTCATAGTCCACATATGCTAAGCAGAGAAGCTGATTATAGTTCTCGATGTATGTATGTGGTTCCCGGTCTGCTCCACTGGCTGAAAGTCGTTGAACTTCTGGGAAGGATGATTCGAGATAACCTTCGATAATATTGTAGCTAATAAACGTGGCTCAGGAGCGGAATGGGACGGTAGTTTCAAGTCGCGTGTTATCGCCTATTTTAAAAATGAAACCACCATGTTCCTGCTCTATACTTCCGGGGTAGTGCCAGTGTGAATGACGGAATTAAGGAACTCAGTCAAGACAGGTGTTCCTCCTGCCTTGAGCAGCTCTGTGGTTATTTCGTCATCTCTTGGTGATTTATTATTATGAAGCTACCTTCGAGCCCTTGTTTTGCACGCAAGCATAGTTTGCTTGATGGCCCTAAATACCCAATATTTTTATATTTATAGAAAAACCCTAGCCTTAAATACCTTTGATACGTTTAGGTTTTGCTAAAATCATCTTTTCTCGTATTGTATTTTCATTCCAATTATATTTTAATAGTAATAAAACATAACCGTCACACACAACCTGTCGATTCTTTTACTAATTCATAATAAATAAATACATTTATTTTATTGTTTTTTTATATTCTTTTATATATCACTATTTCGGTTTCTCTCTCACCCAAAGGTTACCTGGAAGAGATTGCTACCACAGCAATGAGGTCGCCTTTTGTACAACTATCACTTGCGTAGATTTAAGTAATATTTATGCTTTTTTGTGCGATAAAGAATATGTAATAATATCATTATAGAAACAGTTTTTTGACATGGCTATTAGTTGAGTACCTACTTAGATAGGCCCCTAAGTAGTAACAGCCCAGGGCCCCACAAATTCACGATCCGCCCCTGATCTTAAGACATTTTTTCAATTGATAGTTGGGCAAGCAGACGGATAGAAAGACAGACAGTCAGACAGCAAGTCTCAGTAATAAGATCCTGTTTTACCTTTTGGGTAGTTGGGTACAGAACCCTTAAAATGTAAAAAAAACTGCCTTGTGTCTACAGCTCTTAAAATAGAGCTCTCAGCTTAATAGTAGAGCTATGTCTGAAGCCTACAAGTATTTAGACTGAACGAACTTCACTCTAAACTGTCTGGAAAGTTTTTTGACAAAAAAAAACTTCAGAAAATCGACCTTATGTGCAAAGAAATCCGTCTGTGCCTCGTTATTTTTTTGTTTGAAGTCTGCTGAAGTTCAAAAACGAATAAAGGTGAAACACCGCTGCCTGTGATTGATACTTCTTAAGAATTAAACTGTCGGTGTAGGATGATTTTAATTCTATCCAAAAAATCAATTTTGAAAGTTTCAGTTATCAAGGTAGGTTACCTCTTTATCTAATGTGTCCAAGCTCCAAAATGTACCTAAAGCGCTTGGTCTCGGTCTTTGGTCTTTATAATATCATGTTATCTCTCTAGTTATTCGTACCTATTAATGAACGAGAAGGCATGATTCACTCATCACCACAATTCAATTAATTGAGTACAGTTAACTAATTAGGTAGCTACCTAATATTATGTACCTACCTAGATACCACTATAGGTGAAACAGATCAATGTAAGGACATCAGTGTGTTTCGCTACAAATGATAATATATCTACATAATAGAGAGTTTTACCTTACAATAAAACTTACCTATTATTTTTCCTGAGATATCCGGAATCCATCTTGAGTCAAGCACCCGTCTTTCTGTCGATTTCCGGCTACTTACCTCCTTCCACGTACGGCAGATGGCGCTAGTGTCGCGGATTTGAGACGGTTGCGCGCCTAACTGACTTTCTTCATTATGAAGCTCGAGATGTACCAGGTAGGGATTACCTGGATTCCGGATATCTCAGGAAAAATAATAGGTAAGTTTTATTGTAAGGTAAAACTCTCTATTATTTGTTCCGTCTTCGATATCCGGAATCCATCTTGAGTGATGTGTTTGTTATCTCCTGGTATACATACTGCAAATTTAAAGAATTTGAAAATGATGCCATAATGTGTTATTTGAATACATCATTTAATATTAATTAGACTTAATTACATCAATTCAAAATTTTTACTTAGGTCCAAAATAATTAAAAATAAGAAAGAAAAAGCCTTTCTCACATTGATCAATATTGGATTACATCAATCCACCCGAGATCAGCCAGGCCTCCAGGTTGATTGATTCTACTGCAGGAGGGCGCTTGCCTGTGACCGTGTAGATCAGTACATTGCGTAGATTCGGGATTGAGTGTGGTATCTGTAACGCTCGACGTTGTAAGTCGCCTCGCCAAAAAACTTTGTTCCACTTGGGTACTATGAGAATGTATCGACCAATTTGCGTGTTCAAATGAGCTAATACTTGCGGAATTAGGTTTGGTGGTGGAAACAGCCACGCTAGATCGAACCTCCACTGGCGACTCAAGGCATTGTAGAACTGTGCTCGGGGGTCCCGTAGATTTAGTGTCGCATAGCTCGGAACTACGTGGGCTGTCGCGGACGCAAAGAGATCGATTTGTGGCATCCCCCACATATGAAAGAGCATCGAAGTCGCTGCTTCTGTCAAATGCCATTCTGGGCATTTCTTCCCTCGAGACACCGCGTCTACGTCTCCGTTAAATCTTCCCGGGAAGTACTGTGCTGTCAAAGATACATTAAACTCGTCCAGTAGCGAAAGAAGTTGTTGTGTCAGTTGCAGTAACTTTTTGGATTTCGTACCACCTTCCTTGTTAATGTAGGCAACTACAGTGCAATAGGGTATTATCCTATGATGAAAATATACATCAGATTGTTGATATTTTATCGCTAAACATTAATTTAAACCACTTTAACCAACTTTTTACATAAAAATATGTATGATTTTTATAAAATATCAAAAATAAAATTATGAATTTTTCACGTTTGACCACGTGACTAAAAACGCACGAGATTGGAATGTGACGTCATATTCTTGTACTTCTTCATCTTTTTTTTTTTTTTTTTTAATGGCCTCCCGATTTCCATATAGAATGGCCAGCATCAGAATCATTAACGTCATGCGTCAGCGAGTAATAGCCACTTTTTCCCATTTCAGTGTTCTTTGGTATGGTTACAGAGATTTTCCCCGGTGTTTTAATAGACGTATTAGTGCACTTTGGCACTGCGCACCATTTATAAGGCATTTTTTAAAGGGCTTAAAACATTTATTTACAACGTATACAGTAGGTATTTGGCATTTTCAGTGTAATTTGACACTTGACACTTGACAGTTACAATGTTACAAGAATGTGACGTCATGACACAGTAATAAAGCGTTTTCGCGCCTATAATATTAATTTAAACTTTTAGGCTAATTTGCAAGGAAAAGAAAGAAATTCACGAAGAATGGTTCAAACTGCCAATGTATTTTAATATTAGGAACGATTTGACATACCTTTTAAAAACTTGGAAAATACCCTATTGTCCGTCTGTAATAATACCTGTGCATTCTGTAGTTGATGGCTCTCCTGGGCGACCGCTGCGTGAACGGCGTACAGCTCTTTCAGGTTTACGTGCCAATCTTTTTGTTCCTGCTTCCACCTTCCTGCCATCTTCTTTTCTCCAAGCTGCGCACCCCAACCGATGTTGGACGCGTCGGTCGTTAGGAAGTGAGTTATCGGGTTCGGGTGTATCGGTAATGTCCCGTCTGCTTCCTTTATCCACCAAACCATCTCCTGTAGCGCAGGGTCAGGTATAGAAGATTTTCGGTATGGATGTTTGGTGGACAGATGTCGACTGTAGTACTGCAGTGTTCGACAGTGTAGACGACCTCGGCGAACGACGAATGTGGCGAAGTTGAGTCTTCCCATTAGGGACTGGGCCTGTCTGAGAGACCAACTGCCAACCGAAATTTGGTGCTGAAGTGCCCTGCGTAGCGTTAGGCACTTGGGCTCCGACAAGGACCTCGTGTTGTGAGTGGTGTCCCAGGTGACGCCCAGAAATTCTAGGCGTTTCGTCGGAGCCAGCACACTTTTCTCCCAGTTCACCATCCAACCGAGTAGCTTCATCGTGGCGATGGTAAAAGCTCCTTGCTCGGTCAAATGGTCGACGGACTGATGGGCTAGGAGGAAGTCGTCCAGATAGACCACACACCTGATGCCGTGAGACCTGAGGTATTCGGCGACCCAATTGGTTAAGGTAGCAAACGTTCGTGGTGCTGACGCCAGACCAAAGGGTAGGCAGGTCATTTGGAGCAGTTCGCCTTCGTAGCTCATCCTCAGGAACCGACGGTGCTTCTCGGAAATGCTCAGATGAAAGTACGCTTGGCTTAGGTCTAGCTTCGCCATCCAGTCTCCTTTCTGCAAGAAACTCGGTACTCTAAAGTGGTTGAAAAGTTGAAAGGGCTTTATTTCCAGAAATTGGTTGAGCGTCTTCAGATTGAAAATCGGCCGAAAGCTGTTGTCTGGTTTAGGCACTAGAAAGAAGGTCGAGATATAGCTGGGAGTGACCTCGGCCCTCTCTAAGATTCCTTGTTTCAGCATGCTCTGAATTTGTTGTGACATATCGAAGCTCTTTTTGGTCTCGTATGCTTTCAAAACCGTCTTTCCCGGATAAATTAAAGGTGGTTTTCGAATGAACGGTATTAAAACCCCTTTCAAAAGTTGACAAATGTGATCCGGTACTCCTAACCTTTTCCAAACTCGCTGATATTTCACGAGACAGCCTCCTCGAAATTTCAGCCAGTCATTAGTGATATCGGTTACTTGGTGAACTTGCTTTTGTTCGCGGTTTATTTCTGCTATCGCGCTTGTTTTTATAGTTTGATGCATGCTCGTTTATTAGATGGTTATTCCGATTTTCGATTGTTTGGTTTTGATTTGTTGTACGATCGAAAAAACGTGTCGGACTGCTTATGATTAGCAGAGCTAGTAGCAGAATAATGGGCAGGTGCAGCGCGTCCCGTGTAACGGTTTTGTGTGGACGGACCTGCCATGGGAGCGAGCTTATCAGCCCCCCCAATTTTTTGGAGGTACGACGATAAAATGTCTTTATCGAATAAAAATTCTCCATCTGGAGGAATTTTTTGTAACGCACTGCTGTGATATTCTTCAGGTATTGTCTAAACACTGCTTCTCTACGCGCGTTAATATAATCGGCCCGTCGGCCGCATACAATTTGTAAAATATCGTCCGAAACTTTTGTGTAACCGGATTCCTTATTAAACAATTGTTCAATTTTATCAAACAAAGATGTAGGAGTTAAATTTTTATCATTATCCGTAGCCCAATTTATCAACGACTGTAAATTACTACGTAACTCGTCCTTTTGCTTTAAAATAGCATTTGAAATCGAAGCAAAACTACGTTCGGTTAAATAGAGGCGCAATGACCTTTCGTCCGTAGCCGATGGGGCGAAACGCCTAAGTTCGTCGTTAACGTTCATCTCGATAAAGCCCGGAACAGTAGCATATTTCTTTTGAGCGTCCGAAAAACGAATACAATTCCAGTCGCTACTCTTAAATTTTTGTAAATCAAAAATTCTCTTATAATGTTCGTCATTCGATTTTGGAAACAAAGGATCTTTCACTGTAGTGGATAGACAAATTTAACACTTGCGCAGGCTTTTGCGGCGGCTGCAACTCGAGAGTATTGTTCGAAACCGCGGCGGGAATATTTATCGAACTACCGCCCGTAACGTTTATGTCCGACGCATGCACTCGCGTATCACTATAACTACACGCGATTAAGTTAGTCAAATACGAAACTTGTTGCGATAAATGTTCAAATTGTTCATTACTCACATGGCGGGAACGCTTACTTACGGTGCGGAAACGTTTGTTTCCGCGTGGGTCCGAATCGACCCCATGCTCCAAAGACGACGATGACGATGAATTGTCCGTAGATTCTCTCGAACGGGAAGACTTCCTCTTACGCGGAGTGGAATCCTTTGACTCGCTCATGATTTCGTCTTCCAGTGGAAGGAGATGCTACATTTATCGCGAAGTAAAATTACGAACACGTGTTCGGCAAAGAAAATCTTTAATCGCGAAAATTTATTGTTAAATACTAAATATGATTTCACTTTTTATTATTTAACATTACTTTCAAATTAAATGATATTAAATTGTAGCAATTAGCAAAATTAACGTAACAAAAATTTTTTGCCGATATTCACGACATGAAAAACGACGCCATAATGAAGAAGAAAGTCAGTTAGGCGCGCAACCGTCTCAAATCCGCGACACTAGCGCCATCTGCCGTACGTGGAAGGAGGTAAGTAGCCGGAAATCGACAGAAAGACGGGTGCTTGACTCAAGATGGATTCCGGATATCGAAGACGGAACAAATAATATTTTCATTCGTAGGTACATTCTATTTTAAAACGACGTCCGCGTCGTGGACAGAAAAGTTTATGAAATTCTTTCGTCTATTTCAAAGAATTTATCGCAAGCAATATAAAAATTAAAAGAGCAGTTTCACCTAGACTTTGTAATTTACAACAAAATCTAGTTTCGCTTCACAAATTCTTATGAAGCTCAGTGGAATGCGCGAAGTTCTCACTTGTAGATTGTAAAACTTGGCAGAGCATCGGTGGTATAAATTATAAAATGATATTATTATAGTCCATTTAAAACAACAAAAACGCAGCAAAACTTTGCATGCTCTCGTGGAATTTAATTTTATTATCGAATTTTTAAAAAGATGAGTAGGCACATACAGCAGCGATCCTCTTTTTAATATTATACATCTATGGCAGCGATATTTTCAAATAAAATAATAATTATGTAGACGTATGTACTTACTTAGACATACCATTATTACTTACCTACCTAATATTACTGAAGAACTTTATTAGAATTTAATACATCTATGAGGTAAACATAATTTTTTTCGAAAATAATTAACCTTATTAAACACATTTATTTTGTCACAACTTATGTTAGTTTGGCGTGGCCGTTGTGTAAAGATAAGTTCGTATACGGTTAACGGAGCCCGTATTTTCATCTCATAACATTTTCGCTATTAATCTTCATTTTTCACTGTGGTAAAGGTGACCTTAGTACAACATAATATTATTATGTCGAACCTTTGTCGAATATATTCTTTGTGAGAAAATTGTCCCTTTATTTATATAAGTATTTTGTAAATACGCTATACCGTATTTATGCTGGTATACCACGTAATACTTTATTTTTTGTTAAGGCGTTATTAATCTAAGTGTGTTGTACGAAATGTAATTTTCAAGGGACAGTTTTTATCTATGTACGATCACCGCCAGACCGGGTGTACAACTTTGGGCCTTATTACTTCGCAATAAAGTACAAAATTGCTACACCCGTTTTGTCTTCGACTGTACAGCAATGAGCATTAAAGCAATAGGAAAGCTAAAGCAGCATAATATATTATTTATTCAGCTAATGGTAACGTTAACCTTTATAAACTATTTTTTAAATACCTAATAAGGGAGGAGTTCCCTGACTCTTGGTCCTGATCCATAAAGGAGACTTCAGACTAGGTAAACCAAACACGATTGTAATACCTACTTGTATCTAGCAATTACAAAATATTATTTTCATACCATAATGCTGCCTGATAACTGCCCGTAATCGTAAATTGCAGACATTAATAGCGAATCCGACAAAAAAGTCCTGACTTGTGGCTACAATTTTTTATGTCGGATGCGTCCGAAAATGTTTTCGCCAAGTTTTCGCCTCAGCACTTAAAAAAAACAATATATCAAACTGTCAATGTCAGTTGTCACTTTTTGTTGTGTCAAAGTCAAGTCAAAGTCAAGACATTAATGTCAGTTGTCACAACGATTTATTTTCTAAATTGATTTTTGTGGTGATGGTGATTTTGTGATTTGTGAATTTATTAAGCCATTAATAATTTCCTGTGTTGTTTTAACAAACAGATATTAAAAATGTCATTACATCAGCTACGTTGTCCCTAAAATGTCTGAGGGAAATCCGAAAGAAAACATTAAGATTGAGTTTGAGCCCATATTGCCAGATTCAGGTGTGTTGTTCTTTGAAGAATGTCCTACGGAATATGAAATAGAGCGCCCTATTATACTCCCATTGAAGTCCTCAACACAGATACGTTTCGAGCAATTACAAATAGAAGCCGAAAGAGCGTGGAAAGAAAAACAAAAATCGTCTAAGAAGAGTAATAAATAAATAGTACAACATGGTTTACACGTTGTTTGCTATCGAAATAATTGCAGCAGTTATTTTGGCTGGAACACTTTTATATCGCTATGGCGATTGTTATAGAAACCACATATTGGTGACGGTATCAGTTCTAATAGCATGGTGCTTTTCGTTTGTGATTATGTTTATATTGCCTTTGGATGTGTCATCGGTGAGTCCTTACTGTTTGAATTAAGTATCTTAACCAAACTAAACATAATTGTTATATATTTACCCAAGCCTACCACTTTCTGCCGATAAGTATTAACTATGTCATAGGAGTTGTAATAGTTTGGAAATAATTGGTAACACATTAATTTTTTGTATAAAAATTAAATTTATAAGTACTTAACTTTATAAGTACTTGACTAAGTAAAGTTTAAAAAATATTATTTAGCACTAGCCTCCGTAGTCTAGTGGTTAGAGCATTGGCTCTCGATTTGAAAGTTGTGGGTTAGATTCCCGCATTTCCCGCATTGGAAAAACAAAAAATATTGTTTCCAAGTTTAGGACAATGCAGGCTGATCACCTGATTGTCTAACAAGAAAGATGATCCATGCGTTGGATGGGCATGTAAAAAGTCAGACCTGCGCCTGATCTCTCGTTAGTTGTGTCCGGTATCAGTTATCCGTCCCACGTCCCCGTCGGAGTTTATTTAGGAAGCCTTTGCTATTTACATTTTCATACAAATCAACTGTCAAACAATAAATTTAAATGACATTCCTTTTTTTTTCAGACCTTTTATCGGCAATGCTTACAAAGTATTAACACTACAAGTCCAGTGCTAAGTGCAGTACAAAATAATGAAACAACAGTTGCACCGGCTAATCAGTGCCAAAAGCCATGGAGCTATGTGCCAGACTCTGTTTTCCCCAATCTATGGAGGATTGTCTATTGGACATCACAGTGCCTAACATGGTAGGTTTCTCCTTTTTTTTTGCTTTCTTATATACCACCAAGGGAAAAAATCTGTTATCCTGGTCATGTATTAAATGTAATAAAAATCATAAATGTATAGTATATGTATAGCATAAAAGTAAAAATATAATATATACTTCATGTTCTCTGATACCTGTAATGTAAGTTCTTTGGATACTTAGCACTGGGCCAGATTGTAATTGTGTGAAAGTGTACATATATATTATCTACCTTACTAATAAAAATATTCACATAATGGATAAGCTGTACAATGATTTATCCTTGTCTGTCAATCAACTTTTCCAATGTATCAAACAAGGCCGAAACATTATGCAGCTTATCCATTGTGTAAATACTTTTATTAGTAAGGGGTTATAGATATTGTTATTATTGTTTTAGGCTCATTATGCCAATGATGCAGTCCTACAGTAAAGCTGGTGATTTTACTGTAAAAGGAAAGTTGAAGTCTGCTTTAATTGATAATGCAATATACTATGGGTCATACTTATCCATTTGTATTATATTGCTAATATATATAACCATGAAAGGTGTCTCTCTGGATGGGCCAAAAATAAAGGCCATCGCTTCATCTGCAAGTAACACATGGGGGCTATTCCTCCTTATATTGCTGCTGGGTTATTCTCTAGTGGAAGTACCGAGAAATCTTTGGAACAACTCGAAGAAGAATTATATGTTAACGTACAGCTATTTTAAGATTGCTAAACTTAGCACAGACAAGTGTGAAGCCGAAGAAACTGTGGACAGTATATTGGAGGTAATTGGATTATTTCTCACCTTTTATGTACAATTCAAATACAATATAAACTCTTTACAATGTTACTCAGATAACGACAAACTCCTTAAAACAACAAAATAGTTTGACTTTTGTTGGTTTACCAACCCATATCTCTTTCCATTTAAAAACTACCTTGGTCCCTTTAATTGTATTTATACACAAGAGATTACTCTGTAAAATATAAGTGTTTAAATAATTTTAAGGGTTATATGTTTAAGGTGCAAAAATCAATTTGTTGTTTCATATTTGACCAATGAGCCGAGTGCAAAAGTATAGTGGAATCCTAAAAGAAAATACAATGTAAAAAGCCTGTTACAATATTAAAAACATATAATATGCATTAAAACATCTAACTGTACCATATGGTATATATTTATACTAGTAAACTGAAATTGATTGTAGATAACAAAAGAGATCATATCAAATACTATCATGTAAATTTAATGTATGATAAGAATCTACTATGTTTATGGCAGGATACAATTACCTCTGAATGTATAAATAGATATACAGTACCTACATATGAAACTGATGATTCAATATTTTCCAGAACATATTCATGCAAACTCAAACTCATTTTTTTTATTTCCATATAGGTTATAATATAAATATAACACTTATAGAATTATCCTACATGATGCCTACCACCGGTTCGGAAACTAGTCCGGCGAGAAGAACCGGCGTAAGAAACTCGCACACGGGGCCACACATTTTTGCAACTTAATCTATATAACATTAGTCATAACTCATAAGTGCATATAACATACTTAAGTACATTAAAGCAGCCTTGCAAGGGGCCATCTTATTCCCAAGGTGTGCAATTGTTATTGAAATCACTGACTTTATAATAAGCTTTAGCACACATTCTTTAACAGCTTTTTTAAATTTATTAATGGTAAGATTTTGAACATTTTCTGGGATTCTATTGTTAAGGCGTACACATGAAACTTTAAACGATTTACTTACTTTGCTAAGTCTGATCACCGGTATTTCTAACTTTTTCTTATTTTTAGTATGCCTACAACAATTGGGTACACGACTACATCTAAAATATTTAGTTTCATTAATGTACTCTGAAAATTTGAGGCATTACTACTTCGTAAATGTAAAAAAATATAATATTTTATTTAAAGTTTAGTAATTAGATACATCTAAAAAGTACAAAAAATTTAATAATTTTTTTGCTAAATTAGTAAACAAAACCTACATCATTAGTTTACTTACATCATATACAAAAACTTTTATTAAGGTATGTATGAACTTAAACGCACAAATATCGGAGATATTTACAAATATGTTCCTGCGGCCGTATACTTCATACACTTTAACATGGACGTGACGTCATAGCTACGTACGCCTTTAGTATGGAGCGTTTTCACGGGACTTGCGAAATTTTGTAAACAACTCGCTGTACCTTTAAAAATATTGACTTTTGATATACGGTTTCTTCTGAGAAGTTACTCACATTTAAGAGTACTATTTATTTATGCAATAAAAAAAATTCATTCGTCTAGCCTATTGTCGCTTTTCTTTTTGAAATTATTTAAATTCTTTCTGACATACAACACATTGTCCATAATGTATTGAGATTGAATAAGTTGAGAATAAGTAATAATTGAATAAGTTTACTAAAGTGTATTGATTTTTTGGAAATTTAATAATTTCTAACATTGTTTTGTAGTATTTAATTTTTGTATCTAAAATGACTTTGTTTTATTTACATACTTACTTATCTACAAATCATTCTTATTTTTCAGAGCCTGAACTCAATTACAGCAGCGGTCGGTCCAGGCCATCCACTACACAAACATGTAGACATTATAGTGCAAAAGTTACCAGTGCAGTTGAGAGATAAACTGAATGCAAAACAACCGCCAGAGAGACCCACGCCACCGTCATTGAAAAGCTTGGTTAATTTACATAAAAAGGTAAATATTAAACCGTAGTAAAGTTATTGGGACAATGCTCTTTTATTTTTGTTACAAATATCATAAAACACAAACGTTTGTAATTTGTATGTATGGATGTTTGTTACTCTTTCACGCAATTATTACTGAAGTGATTTTGATGAAAGTATGTAGATTACAAAAAAGCCTCCGGAGATGCTTTTTTTATCGCATCAAAATGTATGGTTCATGCTGGATTTCTTTTTGCGCGTACGAAGTTACGAGCAACATCTAGTGCTAATATAATATTATGTTAAATATGTACTTGCTTTTTAAATTGTTTATTGCTGTTTCTAGACAGCAATAAACAATTTAAAAAGCAAGTAACCCACCTGTAACATCGAGCAGCTGGTCTGTTTGTTGTCCAATTAAAAAAGTATTTGATGCAATCAGGTTTGTAGTGAATACTGTAAAAAATATTTATTTTCCAGACAATCAAATCCCTCCACGTGCTCCAGCGTACGGAGACGCAGTGGGGTCTGATGCTGGAGAGGATCTTCCACCTGGAGGACGTGGCCAGCAACGCGCGCTCCCCCGAGCACCGCTTCCAGCACACCTTCCACACACCCCGGCCGAGGGTACAGAGGATACTGTATCCGCCTATATTGGGTACAACAATTCACACATTGACTTATATTAAAAAGAGGAAATATTTGTTTGATTGCATTGATTTGCATTGAATAGGCTTCATAACTGTTTTGATAACATTTGGCATAGATATGGAGTAGACCACAGGGCCATAGGCTGCTTTTAATCGCAGGAAAATGCACAGTTCCAGCCAGATTTTCTTTTGCCCATACGAAGCCGCGGGAAACATCTAATTACTAAGTTTAGATCTATGTTATTGAGTAGACTTCATATAATCATTTAGGGTCAGTTCACACCACGATGTTGTGGCGGACCAATCAGCGCACAGTCCTGAATCGCGCTATCGAAGTTTTCTAAGATCGGCGATATATTGGCTTGCGCCTTGCCACCATCTATTCCCACATTTTATATTCCCACAATGTTACGTAACGGGGCGCTGCATTTTTAAGATAGCTATTCAAAATTGAACTTCATTCACTACACAACAAGATACACGATTCATATGACATCAGTCATACACATTTCGAACATTCATACATTCGAACTGTGAAACAACAAACATAATATATCTTCTTGTGTAATGAATAAAGTTAAATTTTGAATAGCTATCTTAAAAGAGCCGCGCTGCGTCGCGTTTCGTTTCGTTAGGAATCGACCCTTAGAATATTGCCGTTTTTCTTTAGTAGAGGAACAATATACAGACATCCCTGGTAACATTTTACCACCGCCCGTAATGAATACCAGAAGAGTTCGTTTTCGTCGGTAGCATATATTTCTTATGAGTCAATCAGATGGATTGTCTGATGGTAAGCTAACCACTGCTCATGGACACCCATGCTCACAGAGCACAACCCACAAGTGCGATTATTCTATAGACGTATATATTATAGAAGAGGCATGATGTACTTAGGGGCCGTCCATTAATCACGTGATGTTCTTAACAACTTTTTAGACCCCTCCCCTCCCCCAGGTGATACTTGGAGAGGTTTTATAATACCCCCCCCCCCTCCCCCACCTAAGATCACGTGTATTTTTTTATAGTAAGCAGGTGATGTTTGAAGAAAAATTTTAACTTAAAAAACAATTTAATCGAATAATTTAAGCAATTTAAAACTATAGGAGTCATTTCTCTTGTAAGTGTTTAAACAACACTACGAATCTACAACCGATAATAATTTCGGTATGCATAGACTAGATTCGAAAATTAATACACGTGATGTCTCCTTATACCCCCTCCTCCCCTTGGTGATACTTGGTGATTTTTTTCGGACCCCCCCTCCCCCTTTAGGCATCACGTGATTATTGGACGACCCCTTATCTTGAGTTTTGAAATCTTTGGTTATTCATATTCATGTCATAAATTATGATGTATAACATTTACTTGTAACGTGCGTATGGGACCCGTGACCTATGACCTAAAGTCTAGACAACGAAAGCGTCATTAGTATACTAATACCGTAGGCGTTTTCAGTTCGATCCTAATCATTACATACCAGCATATTTGTTACTGCATTACTGAATATTTGTCACACTTAACGCGTAAATTACCACGGTGACTTTGCTTTTTTGTAACAATGTTAATTTGTAAATACTCACCTAATACTAATAAAAATATTAAATGCATACATGACAGGTTAAAAACTTTAAAATTACACGTCATATAAATCGTATTTTCATTATATTGCTTACTGTTTAGTATAAAATATCCAAGCGGTCATAGGTAAGAAATGTTACAGTTTCATACTTAGAGTAAGTTTAACAGCCGTGGTTAGAGTTTGACTCTCGACTCGGAGGTCGTTGGTTCGATTCCCGCATCGGAACAACAAAAAATGTTGTTTCCAAGTTTGGTTAGGGAAATGCACCTGATTGACAAGAAAGATGATCCATGCATCGGATGGGCATGTAAAAAGTCGGACCTGTGTCTGATCTCTCGCCAGTCGTGTCGGTTATCCGTCCCACTGGATTATGAGAGTAAAGAGAGAATTACTCCTGCGTAACTGGCCTGTTTTCAATGAAACCGGCCACCGTCACCTAAATCGGTGTGGGGAGTTATTATTAAGAATCAGACTTACGGTGGAATACTGAAACGATATTTAAATTAAGTGACGCTCAAGTCACATGCTGTCCTTGTCATTTCGGCTAGCAGAGACAGCGACAGAGCGTGAATTAGAGGGCTCTTAAATTTAATTAGCGTTTCAGTATTCGGCAGTAAGCGTTATTTTATAAAATACTAGCTGTTGCCCGCGGCTCCGCCCGTGTAAATATAGTGTCCCTCGGGAACACTGTATTTTTTCGGAATAAGAAGTAGCCTATGTTTTAATCCAGAGCCTAAACTACTACCATATTAAATTTCATCAAAATCCGTTCAGTAGTTTTTGCGTGAAGGAGTAACAAACATCCATTCATACATCCATCCATACATGCTCACAAACTTTCACATTAATAGTATTAGTAGTATTAGCTTTCGTCAGGTCTTCCTCTGCTTAAACTTTAAACATGCCAAATTTCACACTGCACAATTTTCGTAAAAACGTTTGCTTCACCTATTAATAAAATGGTGTCAATAACTTTTTTTTTCAGAATGGTATTGGGAGTGTTTCATGAGGCAATACTTCCTCAAGACGATGGCGGTGGTGACGTGCGTGATGTCGGTGGCGGTGGTGTGGTCCGAGGTGACGTTCTTCTGCAAGAAGCCCGTGCTGTCCATATTCGCGAACATTCTCATCGCTGCGAGGAATACATACAACTATACGGCTATTGTGGTGAGTTTTTAAATTAATTAAGACTACCTGGTTTTCTTGAAGGCCGTGACTTCTTGCCAAAGCATGGCCAATTAACCCCCTTACTAATTAACATATGTTAACACATTGGATAAGCTACACAATGTTTTGATACCTTGGAAAAGACAGAGCCATTGTGTCAATGTTTTTATTAGTAAGAGGGTTAGTTTATACTCTGTTTTGTTTTCTTACTCAGTAACTTTTGTCTCTACTAACTGACAAAAAGGAAAGAGAGGCATGTTTAAAACAAAAAGTGTCTCCAGTTAAATTTTGACATTTAAAGTATGGTGAAAAGAAGATGGCTATCATTTGAGGTATGGTGAAAACCATGGCGTTACTTTTTCTTGTAGAAGATTTGTTCTATCAACTGTACGTCATGCCTATCTTGAGTTTTGAAATCTTCGTTACAGACGATATCAACCCTGACCATCGGCTACATGTTCTACTGCGCGTACTCCACCGTCCTGCGCATCCGCGTTCTCAACCTGTACTACCTCGCGCCGCACCATCAGACCAACGAGTACAGCCTCATATTCAGCGGCATGATGGTGTGCCGCCTGACACCCGCCATGTGCCTCAACTTCCTCAGCCTCGTGCACATGGACTCGCACATCATCAAGGAGCGGATCATGGAGACCTACTACACGCAGGTAACTTAGTGGTGTCCGGTCCGCAGGTGACTTACATTGTAGCCGGATGAGTAGCATATATTACCCAGCATTAAAAAATTTAAGTGACCCCTGAATTGTGAAGAAGTGAGCTAACTGATGATCATGAATTATTGCCAAGAACACTTATTACGGGAGGTCACGACATTTTTGGTAACGATATCCAAAATGACTTATTTTAGATTGACAAGATAATGAGCAACTCTCTGATGCCAAATATGTCGGTCTGCCTGCGTAAAGTAGTTGCGTTCTCTGTATAGGGCGCCTGAAAACCCAGTTATCATGACCAAAAAAAAATGATAAGGTAAATGGCTGAGTAAGTTATATTAGGTAAGTACTAGTTGTTCTCATATCAGTAGCGTAAAAACTGACCAAATATTCGGTTGCGTTATGAAGCAACGAGCGTTCAAACGTGACTTATTGTGACCAAAAAAAAATGATAAGGTAAATGGCTGAAAATTACAAATCGTAAACTGTCAGTAAGTACTAGCTTATTGGCACCAAAACTGACCAAATATTTGGTTGCAATTCATAGTTATCGGCGACCTATGTCTGAACGTTTTTTGTTTCTATGTCTTTAAGTTTTTTTTTTTTTTTTATAAAACTAGGGGGCAAATGAGCAAACGGATCACCTGATGGAAAGCGATTACCGTCGCCCATGGACACCCGCAACATCAGAGAAGTTGCAAGTGCGTTGCCGCCCTTTTAGGAGGGAATACGCTCCCTTCTTGAAGGTTTGCAGGTCGTAGTGGTCCGGAAATACTGCTGGTGACAGTTCATTCCAGAGTTTTACAGTGCGCAGCAGAAAGCTTCGGGTAAAACGCACGGTGGAGGACTGCCACTCATCAAGGTGATGAGGATGGAAATGAAAATGAAAATTTTTATTTCCAAATAAAACTTAAAAAGCTATTTTCGGAAAGTCAACAAAAAAAGGCTACCACCGGTTCAACCCTAACCCGCCGAGAAGAACCGGCGTAAGAAACTCGCACGGGCCCATCTTTTAGCAAAAAGATGGAAAATTGTTCTTTTAAAAGAAATATATATTTTACATTGTAAACTTAAATCTATGTTAAATATAATAAAAGTTGCATCTTATTCCCAAGGTGTGCAATCGTTAACAAAATCATTTACTTTATAATAAGCTTTAGCACACAAACGTTCTTTGACTACTTTTTTAAATTTATTAATAGAAAGGTTTTGAACGTTTTCTGGGATCCTATTGTGGATCCTAGTGTGGTTATAGGCGTATACATTGGCCCTTAAAAGATTTACTTATTTTACTAAGTCTTATCACTGGTACATCTAGCTTATTCTTATTTCTAGTGTTTATACAATGACTATCACTTTTCTTCTTGAAATTGCTTAAATTTTTTCTAACGTATAACAAATTATCCAAAATATACTGAGAGGCGACTGTCAGTATGCCTATTTCTTTAAACTTTTCTCTCAGAGATTCAATAGGGGACATTTTATAAATAGCATGAATAGCTCGCTTCTGCAGCACAAATATTGAATTTATGTCGGCAGCATTTCCCCATAAAAGTATGCCGTAAGACATTCTACTATGAAAATAGCTGAAATAGACCAGGCGCGCCGTTTCTTCATCTGACATTTCTCTAATTTTTCTGACTGCATATGCTGCAGAACTGAGTCTATTCGCTAAGTTAGCAATATGAGGACCCCACTGTAATTTACAATCTAGTGTAACACCTAGGAATACAGTGGAGTCTACCATGTTCATTCTCTCATCATTGAGTAGTAAATTGGTTTGTACTTGCCTAACATTTGGCAAGCTAAATTTTAAACATTTTGTTTTATTTGCATTTAAAAGTAAATTATTAACACTAAACCAGTTTACTATACTTGAGAGAGCACTGTTTACCTCGTCGTAATTTAATTGTTGTCGCTTCACTTTAAATATAAGTGAAGTGTCATCAGCAAAAAGTACTATCTCATGCCTATCTTGAACTAGATAAGGCAAGTCATTTATGTAGATGAGAAAAAGAAATGGACCTAAAATAGATCCCTGTGGGACACCTAATTCTATTTTAGTCCCAGTTGACCTTTTACTATTAATCTCTACACTTTGAGTCCTATTGTAAAGACATTACATTCCTTGACGTTATCTCTAAGTATCTTTTCAGCAGCTGCAGGCGAAGAATTTAGGCATTTTGTAGTTGAGACCGGAATGTCAGCAAAAAACTTCTCAAAGACTGTCGCAACTTCAAAGTCTGAAGTAATCTTCTTATTATTAACACAAATTTCGAAGTCAGAGCTACGACAGGCGACTTTTCCAGTCTCACTAGCAATTATTTTCCAAGTGGTTTTTATTCTTTTGTTAGAATTTCTGATTCTATCTTTAATATTAAGAGCTTTTGCTACTTTACATACATTTCTAAAAAATTTAGAATATTTTTTTATATATGTTTTAAATCTCTCAGTGTTATTTATCGATTTTTCGTTATATAATTCATATAATCTTTGCATACTTTTTTTAATACCCGCAGTTGCCCAGTCATTAAAATTTATTTTGTTACTGTTTGGTCTAACAGTTTTAGAAGTAAATACTGAATTAAATGGATTTCTTATTAACTTAAATAAATTATTAAAAGCTTCATCTGAACTGCTGGACTCATCCCAGTATTGAATATTTTCAACTAATTTACTTCTAAATTGCTCTATACGTTTTTCATTTATAGGGATAAACACAATCTTTTCTTTCGGATTATTATCACAATTAATATTAAATGAAGCTAACTGTCCACAGTGATCAGAGCTAAGCATATTGATTATTTCTTTTTTAAAAGGGGTAATACTAGTAAAAATATTATCAATGCAAGTAGCAGTTGTATCACTTACTCTTGTCGGGTCATTAAATAAGTAAAAAAGTTTATACGATTTTAACAATGATGTGAATCTAACAGTTGTGGAGTTTAAGTCTAATAAATTAATGTTAAAATCACCACTTAAAATAACTATTTTATTAGAAGCACATATTTTTGTTAGTATTTGTTCCATAATTCGTTCAAATGAATTGTATAAACTAGATGGAGGCCTATATACGCTTACAATAATAAGATGGCTCAACTCTATACAAGCTACCTCAGTTATTCGTTCAGTAGAAAGGCTCACAATATCTTTACGTTCCTTGAATTTTAAAGACTTTCTAATTAATATTAAAGAGCCTCCTCTAATGGCTTTTTTTCTACTAAACGAACTTGCAACCTGGTGGTCATTGAAATTGAAAGTGAGTTCGTGTTTTCTAAACCAATGTTCTGAAATACATATAATGTCGATATTTAATTGCTTTAGAAACAACTCAACTTCAAGTTCTTTACCTACCATTCCTTGTAAATTTTGATGCACCAGGTTAATTACATTTTTATTCTTATTATCACATAAAGTCTCATCATTTATTTTTTTGGTAGGATTTTGTAAATTATTAACTAACTTCTTGCAAGAGACATCCTCTATTGTCATACAATCTAATTTAAATAATTATTTGGAACATGTTCCAAGTCGTTACTTATACTAATTCTTTGCTCAAAAGAAGCAGAAGTTGGTATAGCCAAATCTTTGGCTTGTAATAAATATATAAAATTTTATAGCGTCTTAGCTATATGTCTCTTACAAAAGTAAGGTAAGTTATACTTATCTATAGTCAAGTTACTAAATTTAAAATTATTAATATCAACAACATAACACTTTTGTTGTTGGGTATTATTTACAACTTGGCAATTATTATTTACAGCGCTGTACAAAAGGCTGTTTAAACTATATCTAATTTCATTTTCTTTTTTCCCGGCATGTGGCAACTCTTTAATGTAGGGAAAAGTAAACAGTATAATTTTTTTAATATTCTTAATATTTAATAACAAGCCTAAATGTTCTGACAATTGTTTTTTGTTTACCTTTCCCCTTCTCCCTGCCAATATAACAACAGTTGAATTAGGACAATGAGTTACAGTAAAGGCCCTTCTAATTATATCTTCATATGTTGCTCCGGGCATACAAGTATTTGTGACTAATTGTCCCTGACACAATCTGTTTAAGTGTTTACCCAGGTCCCTACCTATCTCATCAGTAAATAAACTTATACATGATTGGCATTGGATGATAAATATTTCGTCGCATGGAACGGTGGCGAAAAGTTGCAGCAGGTATAAGTCCGAACAATTCCTCGGAGCACTCCCCGTAATATAACCGATAGAGGATGCAGAGCGATGCTACATCTCTACGTAGCTCTAAGGAATCAAGCCTGTTTGAAACACTATGGCAGTCGACAATTCGAGATGAGAACAGTATTCCATGTGTGACCGAACCTGCGCCTTATAGAGTTGTAGGCGTTGGACCGGACTGAAATACTGCTTTGACCTGTTCAGCACAGCAAGATTCTTGGAGGCTAACTTGGCCTTACCCTCCAGATGAAATCGGAACTGGACCTCCCTCGATATGTTAACACCAAGTATTCCGATGTTGGAGGAGACAGTTATGGGTATGCTTTCAAAACGAGGACATACGACCATTGGTAACTTTTTAGCGGTGAACGCGCAAACTTGTGTCTTAGAGGGGTTAAATTGGACTAAGTTAAGTCTACCCCATTCAGAGACCTTCTCCAATGAATTTTCAATTTGAGAGACAAGTTTGTTTCGACTCTCAATGACATTTTGCCGAGAGATGTTACTAGTAAAGTGCTTGGTTTAAAAACGAAAAACACACGCTTTTATGACCGGTGAGGAAACTTTTCATCGATGATTAAAATATCTAATCGTTAAAAAATCTGAAATCTCACCCTGCTCCGTCATCAGACTCTCACCACCAACCAAGAGTAGCGAATTAGGTAATCAGTAGAAAACAAATGAGCCCAAGCTCAAGGGGTTTCGCAACAGCCATGGAAGAGTTATATTGCCCACCACGACACCATCATCGATCAGCTCGATGGTAGCAATTGCAATTATCAACGGACTCTTATAAACTTCATCATCGTCATCATCGTCAGCCACTAAGAGTCCATTCCTGGACATAGGGCCTCTTCCATTTCCATCCTTTACAGCGATCTTGTGCCCACCTCGTCCAGTCGTGACATGTGTTATAAACTTACAAAGTTTCAAATCGATACGATAATTAGAAGTAGGCTGAAATTGAATTCCAAGATTTTCTTACATTGTGACTCAGTTACAGGTGAAGCTAATAAAAAAGCGTGTTAAGATACCAGAGCTCCGTGGCCTAGTGGGTAGACCGTTTGGTTTGCACTCAAGAGAGTGCAGGTTCAAATCCCAGGTTGTGGCGTGTACCAATGAGACTTTTTCAGATCTCAAGTTCATTATACGGACGCTCTAACGGTGAAGGAAAACATCGTGAGGAAACCCGCATATAGTTGGCCCCAGACGTATTGACCAGTTCATTCCTCTGGACTAGGCTGACTATGTTGTGAGAATGCCGTATGTGCTCGGGCAACCATACGACATTTAAAAAACCAACTGTCCCAGGCACTACAGTATTTCAAGAGTGGTTACTTCGCTCGGAGAATACTATAAATCATCCATTAACGGATGTAAAGGCCTAAGTAAGATACCCGCACAGGTGAGATTCTTCGATTTACATAATTATGTACTTATCATGATCCCAATAATCGTGATCGTAGGGTCGTGGGTTCGAATTCCAACCCGGACCTTGTACCAATAAGTTTTTCAGAAGTTATATTCATTCTTGTCATAGTAACCGACGAAGGAATAGGAATATTTTTAGTAATATGATAACGACATCATGTTTCAAAATGTTTTCATCAGTAACTTTAATAAAATTTTCAAATTAGGTAGGTATGCACTGCATACTATGCAGTGATAGTGATAAAAAATAACTGTAACCTAAACAACCTTATACCCATGAATTGCAACAAAATATTTGGTCAGTTTTGGTGTCACTAAGCTAGCACATTCTGATACTTTACACTATGTTGTTTTCAGCCATTTAACTGATCGTTTTTTTTTTTGGTCACGATAAATCACGTTTGAACGCTCGTTGCTTCATAACGCAACCGAATATTTGGTCAGTTTTGGTGCCAATAAGCTAGTACGTACTGACAGTTTACGATTTGTAATTTTCAGCCATTTACCTAATCATTTTTTTTTGGTCACAATAAGTCACGTTTGAAAGCTCGTTGCTTCATAACGCAACCGAATATTTGGTCAGTTTTTACGCTACTGATATGAGAACAACTAGTACTTACCTAATATAACTTACTCAGCCATTTACCTTATCATTTTTTTTTGGTCATGATAACTGGGTTTTCAGGCGCCCTATACAGAGAACGCAACTACTTTACGCAGGCAGACCGACATATTTGGCATCAGAGAGTTGCTCTTTAACTTGTCAATCTAAAATAAGTCATTTTGGATATCGTTACCAAAAATGTCGTGACCTCCTAATCTAACTCTCGATCATGTCAGCTTTCAAACACAATAAAACCTTGTCTTGATTGGACCTTTCGCTTAAGAGCTATACGATGTCACGGACAGACACACAGACAGACAGACACGTCAAACTTATAACACCTTTTGCATTAGGGTATTGTATGCAAAATTTCATCTAAATCAGTCAAGTTGATTCTATGTTTAGCATGTTTAAAGTTTATACCTACAGGCTACTGACAAGCAGGCAGGTACAGATAAAAAATGTCTTCGGTCCTTTTGAAAATTAACATTAGCAATAGAACCAATAACTTCAACGTGCATATACATTTTATGAAACACAGATTTATTAAAAAAATCCTTCAGATAATGGGTCACATGGACGTGCTCGGTATAATCGCGGAAGGCTTCAACCTCTACTTCCCCATGCTGGTGGTGCTGCTGTGCGCGGCGACGTCGCTGTCGCTCGGCAGCCGCCTGCTGTCCATGTGCGGCTTCCAGCAGTTCGCTGATGATGAGCTGGCGCTGGATCTGGTGGACGAGGGCCGCGAGATCGCTAAGAGAGGTGAGCCAAATACTTACTTAATACGTCTTTTTATAGGTTATACCGGCCAGCTTAACTGGAAAACCACACCCACACACAAACCTAAATTATATGCATTACAGAGCTATATAATTTAGGTTTGTGTGTGGGTGGCTGAAGGTCCAAAGAGAAGTGATTTAAAAGACTGCCAACCAGTAGCGAAGGCTGGTTCTCTATCAAAAGGAAGCCCTAGCTTGTAGATGTAAGATCAGTTACAAAACTTATTTTAATACCTATCTATAGAAATTTTGTACCTCGGACGAAAAAAAGTCGTATCTTAAGCCGGGTATAAACTTACGTAACACGCATTGAAAGAATTCTCATAGTGTGGACGCCTTGCGCGCGCGAATCGTGCATATTCCGCGCAAGAACAGAGCATTTCAACTCGTGCGCGGCGCGATCCGCCATTTGTCGGTTTTTTCACCGAACACAAAGGAGTGCGCAGTATGCGCGGAGTGCCAGTGTGTACCGGTTGTGTATGTTTGTACTGCGAAGCGCGCGCAAACATTGAAAGAAGACGGGGAAACTGAAACAGCACAGGCTACACTTGTCGGAAACAGTAGCGAGTACGTACATGCTCGGTTCGTGCGCGCGCTGCTTCCACACTAATTATGAAATGCTCCTTTCATGTTACATTGCATGTTGCATTACGTATGTGTGTACCCGGCTTTACGGATAAGCACAAGTAGGTATTCTGATCTATAAGTCAATTTTGTGGTTTAAAAAGTTTCAAACTACTGTCATAGTTATTGTATCATAATTTAACGTGAAGCCGGTGTGAATCGTGTTATATGCATATGTCGCTACTGCTGGCAATATACTTGTAACTTTAATGTTGCAAGTGTCCATTGCTAAGAGTAATCGCGTATCATCAAGATGTGATCCGCCAACTTCTCTCTTCCTATCTTGCTGAAGTAATAATGTTTAGTTTTTGAAGTGAAAACTTTATTAGCGGCGTTGTGCACTTTTCTTGGGATGGGTAAAAAATGTTAAACTCGCATCAGGACACGTGACCTGATCGAAAATTCGTAAGATGCAGCTTGCAACTGTTTGCTGTCTTAGTTCCCTTACGCGAGCATTGCATGAAACTATTTTAGTTCGTATCATTTAACCTAGATGGCGGTTTTTTCAATTTAATATTCAAGTTTTCACTTTGCCGGCACTCCCGGAGTGTAACCCGTTGGTTTTTAAAGTGTACTAATGACACATACATTAGCATAATACATAAAATATGTTTACGAAGTCGTTTTAAACCACGTACAATGTTGCAGAGAAACGCAAGCGGCAGCGCGCGGAGGAGTCGCTGGCGCGGCGGCGCGACTACCGCGAGCGGTTCGCCGCCTACCGCAGCGACAACAACGACGGAGGTAACACCATGCACATATCACCAATGGGACTGTTCAAGTATTACGTAAGCATCATAGACCGAAGACTCCCGTCTTTGCAGTGCTTATCTAAATATATAAAAGGCAAACCTGACTGACTCAGCTATCAACGCGCAGCTGAAACTACTGAACGGATTTTGCTGAAATTTGGCATACAGATAGTTGTACTGACGTAGGCATCCGCTAAGAAAGGATTTTTGAAAATTCGCCAAATTTTGTATGGAAATCGAACTCCACGCGGACGAAGTCGCGGGCAAAAGCTAGTTTTTAATAACTTGAGAGGTGGAAGGGTCTAAATGATGGTTACGTCAGCAGTAGTTATTTTTGGCATGGATTTGTGTGAACGAGTGAAAAACCTCAATTTCGCCACCTCTTATTTGCGTAAGCATGGGTATAGCTTAGCTTACTTTTGCTGACAAGGGAGACGGGGGAGTAAATATTTGTAATAAATCTGCTTACGTAATACTTGAACGGTCCCAATAGCTGTTTTTTGGCGGAAAAAAGCGCTTGACAACGCATGCTAGCGCTGAGAAAAAAAATACAGTTGTCGGCCAGGACACGTTTACTAACTTCAATAGCGCTAACACAATCCACCATTTTGCTTATTTACCGCTTAGCGATCGCCATTTTGCATAAGAGCGCATCCGAGGGCTTTTTCCGCCAAACACAGCCATTATTTTAATCACTCAGAAGGCTTATTCTCGAAAATCGAAATGCCTAAAATCTATAGTCTTAATGTCAGAAAACATTCGCGTAAACGACAAATTATATGCGTTTGACGATTATGAGAATACCATTTTGGAGACTAGATTGACACTGAATTTTGAACATCTGAACTTCGGTGACGGTTTATCTTCTCATTCGTTATTCTTCTCGTAACACAAGTTCTTCTGATACTTAGCATGGGGCCAAATTGGCGTGGTGTGAAGCGTGTATAGATAATTTAATATTTATAATAATACTAATATTTGTGACGGATGGATGGATGTTTGTAACTCTTTCACACAGGAACTACTGAACGGATTTCGATGAACGAATTTGGTACGGGAGTAGTTTAGGCTCTGGATTAAAACATAGGCTACTTTTTATCCCGGACAAGTACAGAGTTCCTTTGGGATATTGTATTTACGCGGGAGGAGCCGCGGGCAACAGCTAGTTATTGATATAGTTAAAGGTTAAAGTTGTATCAAACTAACAAGCTGCATTGCTGGCTGCAAGGTGTTAATACATTATATTATGTCTCCGAAAATCAATTACGGATACTTCGGGCACATGATCCACTGCTTATGGAAAGATGTTTAGGCAACAAAAATAATTGTCATACTCAAACTAAAAAATCATCTCATGTATGGGTGACTCTCCGCAAAACGCAAACTCGCCCATATAAAGGTATTTCTTTTAGTATTAAAATTATTTTTCTGCTTAAACGTCTTTACATAAAGCAGTAGATCATATGCCCAAAGTATCCGTAATTGATTAATAATACACACAAAATTAATACCAAGGTCCAGGACCCAGGTGTACATAGCAGATAGCACTAGTGTATATTTTTAATACTTGTATCTAACCACTAACCGAAATACTTTAAGTTATTGTGCATGATGACCTCGTTCCAGCCCGCACCGGGCTGCTCAACGACGTGGACTCAGACTACTACGTGTCCACCAGCCCCGAGCGAGCGCCCGCGCCCGCCGGCGACGCGCTCGACCGGTTCGGCGAGTCCACCCTGCCGTCCATACGGGGCGAGTTCGAACGGCCCCGCAACAAAATGACCATGCCTCCTCGGGGGCTGTTCGATGATGTATAGAGATGTAGTTTATTATGTGTATAGTGCAGTTCAAATGAGAATAGGATCGAGTCGGCGCCGTATTGTTTCGAATTTAGACTGTTATGATAGTTAAATTTATGTTTAGATAATTGATTACTATTTTACTTTTTTGCAAGGCTACTAATATTTATATGCACATAAGTTTTTCTGAAAATCACATTTTTCAAGTGATATTTGACAGATAAAGGTCATTGACGTTCCTATTCTCATTTGAAACGCGTTACATTACAATATACGCAGCGAGTTCGAGCGACCCCGGAACAAAATTACCATACCTCCTCGGGGGCTGTTCGATGATGTATAGAAATACACGCTGAAATTTTAGTGGTTTTCCCGCAGCAGAACGATTCACCTTTAGTAGTACTATCGAATCAAGCGAGCTATTTTTTTTTTAATTATTTTTTTTGTTCTCAACTTATCAAAAAATTAATCATCAACTCGAAAGCGTGAGAAACGATAGTTTCTTTTACGAGAATTGACGTATTTGGGTACAGCTTGCCGCGCGAAATCAATCTAAAGCAAAAGAAGCTCTACGCACTAAGCAATACAGCATAAATTGCACCGCACCGCATCGTAAATCTGCTATTTTTTTATTTTAATAAAAACAAACTTCACAAATCTATTGTACTACTAAGATAGAATAATTTTACTGCGGGAAAACAACCATTAAAATGTATGTCAGTATAGTTTATTATGTGTATTACAATACACGCAGCGAGTTCGAACGACCCCGGAACAAAATGACCATGCCTCCTCGAGGGCTGTTCTACGATGTATAAAAATGTAGTTTATTATGTGTACATTTTGTATAAAGTGTGTGTGTGTGTGTGTGTGTGTGTGTGTGTAGTTTGAAAATGTTATATGACACTTGATGTTACAACGCCATCTATTTGTTATCTTTGGTAACTTTAATAAGTTTCACTTTCACCGAATTTTAGCTGTTATATTATTATTTTCATCAAGTTCAACTCATTGAAATTTATAATATATTATACAAAGTCTGTTACAATACAAAGCCTATTCATATTTTATTGCTTGCCTAGTCAAACTAAACAAATATGAAAAATGTTTTTGATTGAAATTATTATTATTATAAGTTTTTTATTGTACAATCTTGCAGACTTTTATTTTTATTTCATCATCTTGCATAAATTTATTTATAAAACATTTAATTTAATAGTAAACCTGTATCAATTAAATATAATATAATTGATTATTATTATCTAATCGAGTTAAGAATTTTAAAATAAATTCGTCCATTCGCATTCAATGCTGAACATTATTAAGTATTCAATGCAAGAAAACATAAGCTAAGTTGTCGTATGTAATTATTATAATTTCTTTATGGAGATTAAACGTAACATTTTGAAAAGGCGTTTCAAATATGATACACATTTTGTTGCTTATGCGTATTTGTCACAACTTGAGACACCAGCTGGGAAAAAGGCGCTAATTAATAACATTACTACACTCAAAATGTAAGGCTGGGTTAGTCAATTCTACCTCTCGTACAGGTATCCTTATACGAAATTAATTGTATTCGATGTAACATTATGTACGCCCCTGATGATGATGATATAAGAATGTAATAAATTAGTAAAACAATTTGTAAAGTAAATATAAACTATAAAACTGGTGCATAACTATTATTAAATTATTTAAATGTATAGTATAGTATAGTAAATAGTTGCTTGAGGTCTTTTGCTAGCATGGGAAGTGGCAGCACGATTTTAGCTTCACCTTAAAGAATGTTAACCTTGCCTTGTAGAAAATCAAACAATAAACACGGCCTTTACATAGCATTTAATTATTTTGAGATTGTAGCAAATGCGTAGATTGTTAATTTAGTACAAATTTTGTTTTAAGATTTAGTAAAATGTAGTAAAGTAACCAACGGTCAATTCAGAAAAACGCGACGCAAAATTGAACTTTATTCATTACACAAGATACACAATTCAATGTAAGCGTTCGAATGTCTAGTGCACCCCGCTGCACTGCGCATGTGCTGTGTATGAAACGTGTGTATATTGTGTTGTGAATAAAGTTAACCTTTTTAAGTTTAAGTTTTGAATGTGAATTAACCCTAAGAGCTTAATATAATATGGAATATTTAAAACTGTATTCTAGTTTCGAAATGCATATAATTACAAAACTAAAATAAAATCCTAATTATTTTTACTTTCACCAAGTTGTAATTATTTCTACGTAATGACCTAATTATTTCTTAATTTATTAAAAAAAACTATTTTTTTAAGTGTAGGAAAATACCCAATTATGGCCTGTTTAATAGTGGCATCCTTCGTGGCATCTGAAATAAATTCAATAATCTGATAGTGTTTAGAGCAATCTTATTACTCGTACTTTAAAGTACATAATGTAGTTAAGTAGTCAATATAAACCTTGTTTGTTAATTAATTTTAAATATAAGGTTTGGTAAAATTAATTACGGATATTTTGGGCATATGATCTAGTACTGCTTATGTAAAGACTATCACGTCAGCTGTTTCTGTGAGGTTAATGACCTCAGCGCCTTAGCGCAATGTAATTTTATGTAAGATTTTATTGAACATTTTGAAATTATTTTTCTGCCTAAATGTCTTTACATAAGCAGTAGATCACATGCTCAAAATATCCGTTATTGATTTTACCAAACCTTTTATTTAAGAAGGCATTAAGTTTATTTTTCGTTTATATTATATCGTTTAAAATTCTGTCAGAGATTCTATGTGTAAATATCATGTCCAATTTCATTTAAATTGTGTTACGGCAAAACTTTAAAAAAAATGAAAAAATAACAAAACATTACAGTTTTCTTACACTAGTGCTAACTGCCAGTGGCTTTGCTTCAAACATTTTATTGTAACTAACATGTTTCTATCACGTGTGTTTCTTTAATCACTTTTTATTGATGTATGAATGTAATAAATTCATTTCTACTTTTGTGCTTAGCAATTTTATGATTTGGATACTGGTCACCTTAATAATAAATAATAATTAACACTTTTTTACCTTGAGTAATAGTGTAATAATATTATGAGTAAAATGTAAATTTTTATTGTTTTTGTTTCATTCCATTAATTTATAATAAAGCAATGTGATATAATTTCTGATTTTTATTCCTTAAGAGTCCCACGAACGGAGCGAGAAATCGCGCGCTGGGATCATTTGTCGAGTACTTTTTTCTGTTGCTGTCTCACCCAGAGTACGATTTGGCGCTAAAATAATGAGAACGCACTATTGTCTTACGGAACCTTATGTTGTCTAGAGAGCATTTTTTAAAATTTAATAAAAAACGGCAATTTAGCTATTTATCGAACCATTTTGGTAATTTCGTTTTCATTTCCATTATATTATTCATATTATGTTGGTTTATTTTCAAAGAACACTATTAAAACAAGTCTTGTAATTGGTTTCCGTTTAATTTGAAAGTGCAGTAAGTATATTTTAACTGGCTGCAAGTGACGCATATTTTGCGTAAAAAATGGGTGAAATTAAATTCGCTCTTATTTCGTTCTTAGTTAATATTTTCTAACCAAACCTAATTATAAGACTAGACACATAATTCAATGCATCATGCATTGAATTATGTGTACAAAGTTTGGTGAAGTTTGGTTGTACCGTTTTAAAATTAAAACGAAATTACGTTTGTATGGGATTTCGACGCTCCGTGGGGCCCTTAAACTGCCTCATTGAGATTAAATTTAAAATATAACGTCGTTTTCAACTTTCTGTTACTTTATTTTATTACCACTTTCTACAAAAAAAAATTATCTGTATAAAAAAATTAAAAACTATTTACTTGTTGATCTCTATATTAATAAATACTCGGTACAAAGTAATTCATTTAAAATACACTTTAACATTTTCTATTTTTACCCTGAGTTCGTGTGAGGAATCCTTTGACAGATCGTGGGCATACTTCTGGTAAATATCGCGTAGTTTGTTGAAATCTTCTAATTTGTTCATGTCTGTAAAATATATATTTTTTAAATACCAACAATTTGGTAGGTGGTAGGCACCATGTAGGAAAATTCTATAAGTGTTATATTATAACCTATATCGAAATAAAAAAAATAGTTTGAGTTATGTAAAGCTGATAAAGACCATGTCACACAATGTAAAAAATATGTAAAATTTCAAATGCGTATAACTTTAACTTAATTATTGCTATTACGATGACTTTCGTCGCCTTCAAATTAAAAAAGATTACATACCTTTCAAAGATTTAGCTACTATTTCCAATAGATTAAGCGCCACTTTTCTGTGCCGAACTTGATTGCTGTTAACTGTAAAAAAAAATAATGATGAATGTGAAAGTAATCACGAGCGCGATTTATATTAATACGCTCCATGTTTTGAATTGATGCCTACACTTTATTTACATTGCAGCAACACTTTGAAAAGCTTCCATGTGATTGGTTGAATCTCGAAAATGAGACGTTTCGTAAATTTTCCGCAACATGGCGATGTTTTCTATATTTCTGGTTGGACTATAAGATAGCAAAATATGCTATTGATGACTGCAGAGGTCAGAGTATTACAGTACAATATACTCACGCAGCGTGTAATCCACTATGGCGGCTACGTGCTCCGTCAGCGTGCGCAGTGCGTCCGCGGGGGGCGTGGTCGGGGGCGGGGCGTCCGTCTCCATAGCAACCGTGAGTATCGCCAGCCGTGGTAACACGCGCTCCAGAGCAGTGAGTATGGACAGTTGCAGCGGCCGCGAGCTGTTCGGTAACGCGGTCCGGCAGTGAGAGAAGAGCGTGTCTTGATATTTGTCTGTGAGGGAAACAACATCAAAATGTATTTCCCTATTTTTAAAGACGAATTATGTAAAAAGAATAACCTAACCAAGAGCATGTAGGACATATCCAAGGAGGATTCCGTAACTATGAACGCGTAATAGGCTTTTTTCAAATTACTTTAAAAGCTTTCCGATTTTGTTCAAAATAATTTTCCTAAACAGTATTTAGCATGATCTATGAGCATAGAAAATTGCAAGTTTCTAAGTATCATCGTTTATGTTTCATCGATGAGACTTAGAAACTTGCAATTTTACTAGGGACCAACTTATAAACCACTTTGGAGGTCGATTACTCGAAAATAGTTGACTTTGTAAAAAACCTTGTGAGTGAAACCTTGCCTTTGTTTTAAAAGACCTATTCAACGATACCCCACACGATGAGGTAGAATGAAAAAAAATTCATCCCCACTTCACGTGTATGGAGAGACACCGCTAAAATATAAAATTATTACTATTTTTTGATGCTAAATCCCAGATCTATACACAATCCATGACTATACCAAATTTCCTCTATTGATATTCATAATTACCGACGCTAGAAGTGCGGACAGACAGATAGACAGACGAACGGACGAACAGAGCGAAACTATAAGGATTCCTCGAGTATTACGGAACCCTAAAAAAGCAATACCGTGATCGTGAGTCTACATACTCTGCGTGTGCGTGTCGACGGGCCACGCCTTGCCCAGCAGTTCGTACGCCGCCTCCTTTAGCGCAGTTAGCTCCTCGCGCCGCTGCCTCGCGCCATCATTGTCTTCCTCGTCCGAGTCTTTGGCATTCTCATCCTAAAACATACAATATCACGTAACACACTATTCTTAAAATATCAATCTAGTCAACATAAGTACTTACATTAAACTTTTGACCCGATGTTACAAATTCAAACTTTAACACATTCAGTGCCACTAACACGCCTAGCGTGTCCACACTAATCTTTATATCCATGCCGCGAGCACGCCGGGCTCTCTCTCCGTTTTTCATCAATATCTCAAAGATAAGACAGTGTTTTTCACCGAAACGCTCAGAGCATAAACTTTGTGCCGTAAGCTAATGAATTCTTAAGTGGTTCCGTGATCTAATATTTTTTTTATGTTATCGAAAATAATTTATTATGTAATGCCGCGAACATGCCAGGCGTGTTCATCTACACGTGTTCTCAACCTTTTATATTGTTTGGTCTACTAAATTTATAATACGAATAATAAAATATAATGTTTTTTTTATAATTTGAACAAAAAAGATAAAATAAATTACATAAAACATTCACCTTTAATTCATCTGTAGAAGACAAAACACTGCCCGGTATCTATACTACATATATGTATAATGTATATGTAGTATTACAAAGCTGAAGAGTTTGTTTGGTTGAACGTTTCAACGGTAAGGTCGTAACGGTAAGTTTTTCGTTAAAAACAGAACAGATCTATTTTGTAGAGGACAAAATTTCCCATCTTTTTTATAGCAAACTTTTCCCCCTATTTTTTATATTTTTCCGATATATTCAGGTAAAAAACCAAATTTTTTCTTTTTGTAAAGCATTTCATAATTTTTTGGAGATACGAAAATTTGATTTGATTTGAACCTACTTTGATTCAAAAAATTTTTTGCGTATCTCCAAAATATGAGTTATCGGCTCACCTTCTACTTTTGGACGTTTATTTGATGGGGGACTATCTGCTTGCGGCGCATCATTATCATATTCCCCTATTTCCAGCTCATATTTTCTATTTGGTATTAAGTAACCAAAGGTTGACATTCACTGATCAAATTACGATAAATACTTACCTCGGAATCTATTTACTGCCATAATTAAACTTTCAAAACCACAAGTACTTCTAAAAACAAAATATCTCTTCAGTAACTCAAGAAGGACTAATGAATAAGCCCAGTTGAAGTCGAAATAACGCTTTTTATGATTTTACCTCTTTACAGTGCCAGTGAACACGCCCAGCGTGCTACGTAATTTCATCATGCAGTGCCGAGAGCACACCTAGCATGTTTGCGTTTTTTATACGGCGGCATCGCTGGGAGTTTACTAGAAAATGTGGTGGCATTGAATGTGTTAAATGATTTTTTTACCCTGTGTATGGCGTTCAATATCTCCATATAGTACGATTCAAATGAGAATAGGAACGAGTCGGCGCCATATTGTTTCAAATTTAGACTGTTATGATAGTTAAATTTATGTTTAGATAATTGATTACTATTTAACGTTTTTATGTAAATTCGATGCAAGACTATTATTATTTATATGCAGATAAGTTTTCTGAAAATCGCACATTTTAAGTGATATTTGACAGAAAAAGGTCATTGATTTAAAACGCGTTATACCCTTACATATTAATATATGTTAAATATGTAAGTATTTACATACATATATTCATATATTCACGCCTTTTTCCCGTAGGGGTAGGCAGAGACCACTTTCACTTGCTACGATCCTAACATACTTGTTTCGCTTCGTTCACTTTCATGCTTACCATTCATTCCTCCTCTTACTTACGAAGCGGCTCTCCATGGTCCGCTTTACATTCTTTTAATTAAATAACTAGCATATAACTTACCTTTGACAATATATCCTTGACGATGTCATACACGTGGTCGAATCTGTCCAACTTGAGAGCGGCGAGCGTGTTGCCGAGCGCTACGACCGCGTGCCGCCGGTATTTGGGCTCGCGTTTGCGCGCTTCAGTCAGCAATGTGTTGGCCACTTCTTCCCCTAGCGCCGCGTTGATTGGCGCTTCGCCCGATTTTACCCTGTTATTTTATGTTTGATTTTATAAACAAAAAATTTGGCGCTAAGTAGTAGAGTCTGTGCTAAAGTACTTACTACTGATCTAATCTGTTTTTATGTGACTGAACAGTACACAATACATACTATGTTACTAAAATAACATTGAAAATTTGCTCGCTTTCATCATATTGTATCGATCGTTCATCATTTATTAGCATTTTTTTTTGCTAATCTTAAATGTTTTTTACGCCTTAGATCGCGCGTTTTAAAAAGTAAAACGCCTTACTGATACGTATTTAACACACCTGTCATTTGAAAGCTGCCTTGCGTGCTTTAGCGCGTTATGTATATATCACCGTAAAATTGTAAAAACCGTTAGATTATTATATAACTAGTGAAATTGTAAAATGTCGAAAGACTGCGAACCCGAATATTCTGCTTATAATAATTTAACACAATTTTTAATTAGATCACCAATATATAGCAAAGAATCTTTCGACATATTTCGACAATCTACCGGTTTTTACAATTTTGCGGTGACATACGAGTTACTCGTATATGCCGTTACACTCACTCGCACAGGTCGGCGAGCGCGTACAGCACGTGCTCCTTGCCGTCGTACGTGCGGCCGTGCGCTGCCGCCAGCAACGCGCGCGCCAGCCCCTCCCGCGCCGCGCCCGCCCCCGCGCCGCATACTGTGCGTACCGCGCCAGCGGCCTACGAAACAAAAACATTTTTTTTGACATTGTTTTTTACATATACGAAAAGTCAGAACATTTTACCACCGGAAATTGATCTAGTCGCCGAGAAAAACCAGGGAGTAAACTCTAAAATACAACATCGTGTGCTCAGTGTATTACTTACTTTTTTTTGTAATGCTGGGGCCGCACCTGCGTCTATCGTACGAAGCTTCGTGCTATGAGACGATACCATTGGACGATACACGCAGATCGTCCAATGGTATCGTTTTAAGCACGAAGCACTACGCAGGTGCGGCCGTAGCATTAGATGTAAGAACAGTACTCAATATGTTTCGCACAGTAGAAGCAGAGCTCTTTCAACTTGTTGCATGACAATCTTACAGTTAAATACTAACCCCTTTACTAATAAAAATATTTACACCACGATTATTCGTGGTGTAAATAGCAAGTTATCTTAAACAACATTGCTATCCTTTTCTATCAAGTGAAATTTCTAGCGTATCAGACAAAGATAGCAACATTGTTTAAGTTATCCGTTGTGTAAATTGTTTTATTAGTAAGGGGTAAATAGTTATAAATAAATTTAATGAGATCATTTGAAATCCTCTCTTCTTGGGCAAGATTATTGTTAATTGCTTGTTTTCGCACCATATATCCCACTTGATCTCCAGCTTCACTCACCTGAATCTTCTTGGTCCAGCTGTTGGAGGCGAGCGCGGCCTCTATCTGCTGCCGGATGGCCTGCAGGTGCTGCTGTATGCCGGACTCGCGCGCCGGGCTGATGTCCGACCACAGCTCCTCGAACATCTCCACCGTCGCCGCTTCGGCCTCTGTGAATAGACAACATCCCAGATTTGAAGCCACTAATGCGAAGAAAAATTGTAAGACAGTATACAATTATTTTTGATCGTCACAAAACACATAAAAAATAAATATGAGCCTAAAAGAAAATAACTATATTGCGCTGTGTGATGTCATAAACAAAGAAACACTTTTTTGCTAAACATTAAAAACATTAAGGTGTTTAATTTTTTATTCCAAAAACAGTATGAAAAGCTGCGATGTAATTAGTTACATCTCGAAGATTTGAAATTTCAATTTGATTTAACAGTACGTGAAATTTCCGCAATTTTTCCATAAATTATTATTCATAGTTTGATTCAAAATAGCGTCCAATAGGCAATCGGACTAATTTTTTTTTATTGCATAAATGAATAGTACTCTTAAATATGAGTAACTTCTCAGAAGAAACCGTATATCAAAAGTCAATATTTTCAAAGGTACAGCGATTTGTATAAAAAATTTCGTGAGCCTCCTAAAAACGCTCCATACTAAAGTCGACCTACAAATGACATATAAAGAAGTCGAAGAGTTTTAAACGGTATTTTGTGTTTGAGTATACATAATTTAGACAGGATTACTCTTAATTTGCTACAAACATAGTCAACATGCGGACCCCAGTGAAACTTGTGATCTATCACAAGACCAAGGTAAGTATGTTCTTTAACAGTTTCGATTGGTGAACAATTACAACATGTAAAGCCTTTGTGAAAACATTCGTGCTCATGGGCAATGATCATAGGTATACATTTTAATTTTTTATAAGGTGAGTGAATATGCATTAGTTTAGTTTTATTGTAATTAATAGTAAGGCCCAGATCATGAGCCCATTTGCACAGCAAATCGAAATCTGTTTGCAATAATCTCTGCGCCTCAGCAATGTCACTATGAGCTATAATAATGCATGTATCGTCAGCAAACTGGTACACAGAGCCGTGCTGGAATATTTTACACATATTGTTTACATATAATAGGTACTCAGTCGGCCCTAATATCGAGCCTTGAGCGGTACCATGAAGCGTAGGTATCAGTTCACTCAGCTCACCCGCTATACTGACTGCATTGTATCGATTCTTGTGATAATTTTTAAATAGTCTCAGTACAGGTCCCTGTATACCACTTTGCTCCATTTTGTCATAAAGCATATCATATTTTAGTGTGTCAAATGCTTTACTAAAATCGACCATAACGGCGAGAACATGTTTTCTATTATTTAAATGCTGATTTATTTCATCTGTGAATAATGATAATAATTGTGAAGTACTTTTATTTCTTTGAAATCCAAACTGATTAACATTCACTATATTATTATTCGTCAAAAAGTCATTAATTAACTCACCAAAATATTTTTCTATAATTTTATCAATGCAAGATAGAATTGTTATCGGTCTGTAATTGTCAGTATCATTCCGCTTACCCTTCTTATATATGGGCCGGATTATCCCTACCTTAAGCCTATCAGGGTACACTGCTCTCGTGATACACAAATTAATTAAATGCGTTAGTACTGGTGCCATTTGCTCAGAAATATATTTAATATCTGTCGCCCTTATTTTATCATAACCTGGGCTTTTTTTATGGTCGATTTTCGAAATAATTTTGCTCAATATTTCTTCATTAATTTTTTTAAATCTTACTGATACGCAAGGTGAGTTAATATATGTATTTTTATCTAATAAAGGCTTAGTACATGAGTTCATTATTTTTTTAACGTTGCAATCAAAATCACGAGCGAATAAATTTGAGAGTAATTTAGCAGGTAAGTCAAATGATTTTATTAAAACATCATCTATTGATTTTACAAGTTTACCTGTTAATCCGTTAATGATTGACCACAGTTTTTTCGGATTTTTAAAGTTATCACATATTTCCTTTTTTATGGAATTATTTCTTGCCTTACATATTACCTTGTGAAGTAGTATATGAAGTATATGGTCGCAGGAATATATTTGTAAATATCTCCGGTATTTGTGCGTTTAAGTTCATACTTACCATAATGAATGTTTTTGTATATGATGTGAGTAAACTAATGATGTAGGTTTTGTTTACCAATTGCGCAAAAAAAAAAAAAAATTTGGTATAAAGACTCGCGAAATTTTGTATACAAATCGCTGTACCTTTGAAAATATTGACTTTTGATATACGGTTTCTTCTGAGAAGTTACTCATATTTAAGAGTACTATTCATTTATGCAATAAAAAAAATCAGTCCGCTTGCCTATTAATGAAAAAGCGCTCGATCGCACGGTAGAGTTAACCCATTCGTGTTCTTTTCGCGTTCGTTAAGAACATAAGGAACCATTAGGAATAAGAATAATCCATACTAATATTATAAATGGGAAAGTGTGTGTCTGTCTGTCTGTTTGTCCGTATTTCACACCAAAACTACTGAACCGATTGTCATGAAATTTGGCACAGATATAAAGTAGACCATGGGGAAGGACATAGGCGACTTATCGCGGGACATATAAGGTTCCCGTGGGTTACTGTACTGATGCGGGCGGAGCCGCGGGCATCAGCTAGTTAAATAATAATACTACGTTCATTACCGTCGTCTTTCGGCGCGTGCATTGCTAGGAACACGACCGGCGCTAGCATCTCCTCGTTGTCCTTGATGTGTTCTATCTTGGCTTTGGCGACGGCCTTGAGAGTCAGCGCTATGGCGGACCGAGACACGTCGTCTTCCTTCGTCTCGTATAGCGTCACCAGTTTCTTCATTAGCTTCTCTGCCGATTGGGGCTGTGGGAATAGACATATGCATTTCAAATAAAAGGCAGTTTGTGGAACCTACTTCTTGGCTGTAATCTATACTAATATGTATATTAAAGAGGAAAAGTTTGTTTGTTTGTTTGCATTGAATAGGCTCCGAAACTACTGGACCGATTTTGATGAAATTTGGCACAGACGTAGAGTAGACTACGGAGAAGGACAGGCTACTTTTTATCGCGGGCAACATCTATTTAAATATAATTAAGTGTAATTATATTAAATTATTTTAATTTCGATAATTTTTTCGTTCGACATTAATAAATTTTACAACCTTAAATTTCCAGCATAGAGTAATTTGAATTGTCACATTTTAATAGTAGTAAACGTTAATAATTGTTTAGTTTCCTAACCTCATAATATTTACCTTCGCATAAGCAGCAATCTGTCCCAACGATTCGGCATAATTCTTCCTGACCGTAGCGTTTCTATCGAACACACTATTCAGTAGTCCAGTCATAATCTTGCCAGCTATTGGCTCCAGTTCGCCGCGGAGGTAATGTGCGGCCAGCACCAGGAAGTGAGCACAGGCGACCTTGGTGCCCAGCTGCGGGGACTTGATTAGATCCAGTATGGTGGGTAGCATCTCCTTCATCGCGTTGATGTCTATGTAGGGCATGCACTGGAAATAAATTTATGATCAAAACCATCATCCACATAGCATTAACAATATCTATTGTATAGATTGCCTTTAATTGGGCGATACTTAAGTATATACCACTCGTTTAAAACAGTGTTTAAATAAAGACGAGTGTGTGCAATATTTTGTCAAACACTCGATTTTGTATCTTAACATTAATTTCAATTAGTTATACCTCATTATTATTAGAAAGACTACCTAAAGAACCAATGGCAAGGGGTTCCTATAACTCCATTCCTATCGGCTTCCCTTACTGCTTATTTTTTGAAGACCCTCATCCGAATTCCTACCTTTTATACAGGCTACGGCTTCCCTATAAAGAAGAACCAATCTTCGCCACTATAAAGAACTAATTTCGGTCGAAAACTCAACGTTCAGCAGAAGTAAGTACTTGCCTTAACGACGGTATCTGTAGTGTGGTGTTGCTTAGCCACCCCCGCTCGTATATCGTCAATCGCGGCTCGCACGTCTGTTGCTGGCGCCAGCGCCGTGCTGAGCCTGGCCAGCCGCGTTGGCTCCAGCTCGCCTGCCGCGCCCAGCAGCGCGGGCACGAGCCGCGCCGCCGCCCGCCCCGCACCTCCGCCCGACACGACGCGCGAGACTGTCCACAGGCTGCGCACACGCAAATGTTATGATTACGTGTTGCGTGTATTATGTACACGTACAAATTAACGTATAGTGTACGTATAGTACCATGCGGGTAAGTATAAAAAAAATACATGCGGTGCGAAAATTTACGCGAACGTTTAATAACATCCAATCTAAATATTCAAACCTATCTATACATGTACGCAGAAACCACAGACTTCTGTCATTGCCATATTTTTTCGCCGCGTAGCCCTCTTTACACAGGCTCTCTTATTCTGGGAAGCCTACCGTTACTCTATCGTCGCTTGTTCAAGAATCTGTTAAGTCCCGTTGAAACATGTATCCAATAAGTTCTCTTGTAAGTTTACTTGAGGCCAAAAAATCACGTATTTAATATTGTATGGTGGTATGGTGTCCGTACAGGAGTAAAAGAAGTTAAGCTCAATGGGTTTATTGAACACTTAACTTATACTAAATGGTTAATGGTAAAATGGTGAAATGGTTATGAGAGCACGCGAACCGATTGGCGGCTTGACGCGAACCGATTGGCGGCTTGACGCGAACTGGTTAAATATTTAACTTATAATAACGCGTGGCGACGTAAACGCTAACAGTGCGAAACGTGATGTACGGTACAGTCGACACACTGTTGACCGTACAAATATTAAAAAATATATCATTTAGTGTAATTTGTAGCTGCTGAGTTTTACTAAAAATTGATTCGTACCTCACACTCCTTACTTCCTTCACGACGTTTGTGATGCCGTTGTCCAACAGAACAGGCATAATCGCCTCGACGATCTCTTTGCCGTCCTTCCCCGAATTCGTGTCACACGCTTGGACACAAAGCTAAAAAAACATGTTAAAATATTATTATACTCGTACATAACATCTCTTTAGTAATCATTTTATTTTAACCATCAGAAATTAAAGGCGATCGTAAACAAATATAATATTATTACAAAAATCCTCAATTCTAAAAGAATTTATTTAACTTTGTGATCATTTAACTATTATATTTTTTGGCTAAAACCTCGAATTTTTTTGCTAGTTAGTTAGAACTTATTGGAAGTAAGCTAATAGATATTTTGACAAGCGCTTAAACTAATTATTTCATACACAGTCTTGTTTATTACTAGAAAAATAATTTAGTTACCTCTGTACAGGCACAGTCAGTTCATTGTGTTGACTGTTGAGCGTTACTCACCTTGGCGAGCACTTGTGCGGTGTTGGTGGCGGCCTGACGCGTGCCCTCGTGCACGTCGTCCATCACGCGGAATAGCTCCGCCCATATCGTGGGCAGCTGAGACAGCGAGTCGTGCAGACTCTTCGCACCTCTACACAAGTAATAGTCATTGTTCAGTTATTAATTCCATATACTTTGTTGACAACATGCACAGAGATAAGCTTAATGCCTGTAGACATTATCAAGACCAAGCTAGCTTTTGCGATACATCATAATATGCTAAATTACTTACTCATTTACCAATTCACTTATTCAAGCACAATGTTATGTCTCATCAGACAAAGACAAAAAATTGAATAGCTTATTCACTGTGAAAATATTGTTATTTGTAAGGGGGGTTAGCCGTCTCGAAATCCAATCTATTTGTATTCTAAAAATCATTACAAAGGATTCTAATCTGATACCTACCTACAAATACATTTTTGTAAATTGAACGAGAGTGGGGAAAGTGCATTAGCGCTTTCTTTAAGTCTTATTGTTGAGCAAAAGCAAATAAACAATATATTGTATTCAATAATCACCTCAAGAGATCAGTGAGGGCGTTGCAGCAGGACATGCGGACCCGCCACTGGTTGGCCGTCAAATTGGCCACCAAGTCGTTGAGAATCTCCTTGTGATATTTGTGAACCTGATTCATGATATTTGATAGTTTAATATTTATATATTTTATAATTTCTGTAAAGTTATTAATAAGAAACTGTGTGATAACTTAATACTTTCACAGATATCAAGTATAGACAGCTTAAAAAAAAACAAAAACCTGTTATCTAAAGGTTACACATTACATATAAAATATGTATATTTAAATTGTGTGTGGCATGCATTTGAAAGTGCACACGAGTCCGTAAATGCGTGAGTGTTACGACTCTATGCTTGCGTGTTGTGCGTGTTATGCGTCTATGCGTGTTGTGAGTCTATGCGTGCGTGTACGTAATTGCGTACATACGCGCGTGTGCGTACCGTTTGCTGCGTATTCGGCACGAGGGCGTGCCAGATGGCTGTCATGGACTGGTGTATGCGCGGCGTGGGGTCGAACCGGTAGCGGTACAGACGCGGCACTATGGCCGGCAGCTGAGCGGTGAGCGCCGCGCCCGCTTGCGACGCTATCGACTGGAAACCGAACGCCGCACCTAGCAAAGAAATAGTTTTTAACTATTTCAAAACTTAAATGTAGCAGTTTTTTTTAATAGTTAAAGGGGAATGCCAAGATCCGGCTCGAATAAAAAAAGCAACCAACCAACAAACTATCTATGATATTTTTAATTCATATTAGAAAATCATATTATGATTTTTACGATATAAAAGAAACATCTAGAACTTCACCAATTAAAACTTAAATAGTACTTTAATTATTTCCGACATTCCATACGTGCGCGTACATAGGCATGAGAGAGACAGGTATATGTATGAATACGAAACGCGTCTATGTCATTATCGGCGCGTTATCGAACATCAGATTGGATTTTGAAAAAACGCACCTGTGCCAAAGACATAAGAGTGATATTTCATTAGGCTCTAACTTTTTTTTGGTGAACTAAAAAAAAAAGTAATTTGCCTATTTAAATCTACAATTTTTATCCTTTATAATGATGTATGATTCACCTTTGTTGGTTCTGGCCGAGCTCAGTAGGAAATCTTGGCATTACCCTTTAAAGATGTTAGTAAACTATTCTTAGCAATTCAAGATTTTTGGTATATTATTATATAGTAAAAGCTTTTTTGTGAGATGACTAGACATAATGAACAATAAACTTAAGAACGTTAACCTTAGGCTGTAACAACGATATCTATTTAAACAAATTTTATATTGCTTTTCGGCTCTCTTACTCTTATGGCACAGTCCCAGCATCTTGGAAGACAGCTTTGGTGCACCCGATCCCTAAAAAAGGCGATCGCTCCAATCCTTCCAACTACAGACCAATCGCTATAACTTCTCTCTTCTCGAAGATAATGGAGTCCATTATTAATCGACAGCTCCTTCGATACTTAGACGTTCAGCAGTTGCTAAGCGACAAACAGTACGGGTTCCGTAAAGGTCGCTCGGCTGGTGATCTGCTGACGTACCTAACTCATCGTTGGGCACAGGCGATCGAGTCTAAGGGAGAGGCATTGGCTGTAAGTTTGGACATAGCGAAAGCCTTTGATCGGGTTTGGCACAAAGCGCTTCTTTCGAAGCTTCCTTCCTATGGGCTCCCCGAGAAATTATGCAAGTGGGTCACGAGTTTCTTAGCAGACAGAAGCATAAGGGTCGTAGTCGACGGTGAATGCTCGGATACTCTGTCTGTTGATGCTGGTGTCCCACAAGGCTGTGTGCTATCACCTACCCTGTTCATACTGCATATCAATGATATGTTACAAACCAATGGCATTCATTGCTATGCAGATGACAGCACGGGTGATGCCTTATATACCGGCCACGCGAACATCTCTCGGCAAAATGTCATTGAGAGTCGAAACAAACTTGTCTCTCAAATTGAAAATTCATTGGAGAAGGTCTCTGAATGGGGTAGACTTAGCTTAGTCCAATTCAACCCCTCTAAGACACAAGTTTGCGCGTTCACCGCTAAAAAGTTACCAATGGTCGTATGTCCTCGTTTTGAAAGCATACCCATAACTGTCTCTTCCAACATTGGAATACTTGGTGTTAACATATCGAGCGAGGTCCAGTTCCGATATCATCTAGAGGGCAAGGCCAAATTAGCCTCCAAGAAGCTTGGTGTTCTGAACAGTTCAAAGCAGTATTTCAGTCCGTTCCAACGCCTACAACTCTATAAGGCGCAGGTTCGGCCTCACATGGAATACTGTTCTCATCTCTGGGCAGGGGCGCTAAAGTACCAGCTTCTCCCTCTGGATCGTATCCAACATAGGGCCGCTCGAATTGTCGACTGCCATAGTGTTTCAAACAGGCTTGACTCCTTAGAGCTACGTAGAGATGTAGCATCGCTCTGCATCCTCTATCGGTTATATTACGGGGAGTGCTCCGAGGAATTGTTCGGACTTATACCTGCTACCTGTATACCTGCTGCAACTTTTCGCCACCGTTCCATGCGACATAATATTTATCATCCTCATCGCCTAGATGAGTGGCAGTCCTCCACCGTGCGCTTTACCCGAAGCTTTCTGCCGCACACTGTAAAACTCTGGAATGAACTGTCGCCAGCAGTATTTCCGAACCACTACGACCTGCAAACCTTCAAGAAGGGAGCGTATTCCCTCCTAAAAGGCCGGCAACGCACTTGCAACTTCTCTGATGTTGCGGGTGTCCATGGGCGACGGTAATCGCTTTCCATCAAGTGATCCGTTTGCTCGTTTGCCCCCTTGTTTTATAAAAAAAAAATTGCTACTACAACACATTTGCTTTTCTACCTCTTTTTGAATTCCAAACGGAGTTATGATGCGCCAAATGCATGAACTTATAAAGTAGGTCCGGTTGGTTTAAATCAGATGCCAACGAACATAATTCCTTGTATGTTGATAAGTTGCCACTGTAAGAAGACAAAACATTAATGGACAACTAATAATTAACAAAAATTTTATAATGTACTAAGAATAAAATATACCCTGTAGGAGCTTTTCCTAGTTGTCCCTCTTCGAATATTTTGGTGTCCTCAGTAACTTTCGCGACGGATCTCTTTCCGCTGGTCAGCTGATCTATGATTTGTGCCACAAGCGCTTGCTTTTGACTCTCGGCGGAGTTCTGGTACACCAAACTCAAACCTTTACTTGCTACGTCTTGAACTATGTCTGTGAATAAAAAAGTGTTGTTTTCGTATAGCAAATACTACATTATTCTAGGATACCAATATTTTATGCAAGAAGGTAGTTTTATAATATACTAGCTTTTGTCTGCAGCTCTACCCACGTATATACAGTATCCCACGGGAACACTTTTTCGGGACAAAATGTAGCCTAGATGTTTTAATCCAGAACCTAAAGTATCACCATACCAAATTTCGTTAAAATCAGTTAGGTAGTTTTTGCGTGAAAGAATTAAACATCCATCCATCCATCATCGTCACAAACTTACCCATTTATAATGGTAGTTAAAACATAAGACGTCAATTTACATATATTTTAATCACTTTGATGCACAAAATGTCAATACAATAAAAATACAAATATCTATAAATAATGACATACTGCTGTTGATTATATCATCTAATTTATTTTTCTTGCGTCTGACTCCTTGGCCAAGTCACAATAATATCTATACATGATTTTACTTACCACTATTTTCTGAAAGGTAATCCATGAAGGTATCTTGCAGTAGCTCCAGAGATTTCTTAATTGGCTCTCGCTCGGGGCAGTTTTTAAGCAGCGCCAACAACCATATACTTGTTGCCTGAATACAACAAAAAAACAGTGTTAGCATTGATAAGAAATACTTTTTAAAGCCAACAATTAAATTGGTCAATCTTAAAATATTAAGAAACCTTTTTATATTTAGAAAAAAAAAATTTTCTTCGCAAACATCTTGGCTATGGGGTCAATCTCAAAGATAATGACTATTTAAGTCGTTAAGGTTTTGAGCACTACAAGGAATTTTACGCCCTATGTATACGAGTATATAGTTTTAATTAATGACGTTTTAATTTAGTTTCGTAAATTTTCGCAACATCAGGCTTTGCTAGTAGCTATGGACTATCCATGGTCAGTTTGAACAGGTTCTATATTATGATTTTAATTTACGTTGTCAACTGACCTGCCTGGAGTGTGGATGCGGATGTTTCCCAATCTGCAGCAGTTGGTCGAGCAACCACTGTAATAGCACGTCGTTTTCTTTCAGAGCCTCAGAGTCTTTCGCCTTGGATTTGTCCTGGGAAGATAAATGAATTAATTCATCACATTACACGGTGATTATATCTTAGTAAGACTGTATTTTTATTCACTTCGTCACTTGTAGACAGACCAGAACCTCAATTCTCGTATTTAAGGTAGACTTCATTTTACTTTGTTTGGATTGAAAGTGTAGCGACATGTTACCATGAACGGATTTTATGACGTTTCGACCAATCAGAGCGCGTTTCACTTGGTTTAACGTTCATAAAAACACCTTTTGAGAGTTTTAGCGTGTCGGGACTTGATTGTATTGTATTCATGTAGGTTTTATTTAGCAGAATTGCCCCTTTGATGTTTAAGAATAAGAATACGTTTATTTCACATCATCACACAACGTACATCAAAATGAAAGGCACATAATTATTGTATAATATGTTGTGGACGTCAAAAATTTAACCCTAGCTCAGCTATACACTGTTCGCTTAAATATTTTAAACTACTCAACAGACTTGAATGCAGTTTTTAGCAAAAGATTCAATAGGAAGGTATATAGTATATACTATATATGTATAAAACATTGCACCCGTGCAAAGCCCGAGCGGGTCGCTAGTGTGATATGATTTCAAAAGTAAGTAATGCTCACCTCCAAAGGTAATTCTGTCCACAGATCTCTGTTCTCGTTGGAATTAACGCCTTCCACACAAAGTACTAACGATTCGCCAATTTGAAGATGGATCTCAAACTCTTTACTCTGAAACATTGTGTTATGTATAAATAAAAATGCAAACACGTTTGAAAGTAAGACATAGTTTTCTAATTTTAAGTGTTTTAATTACAACAATTAATAGTTTTAACGACTTACATTTTTAGCCATTTGCAAGAATCCCTTCATAATTTGCTTTGCAAACTTAAGTCTTTCGCCACAGCACATAAGACCCAGTGTATATAGCGCTCTCTCTTTCAGCTTAGACGGCAATTTCGCGTTGCCGACTATACGGAAGAGTTTATCGGCGACTCCAAACTTAGTAATTTCATCTTCTAAGTCCTCCGGTTTGTTGATGTCGAAGGGATTTTCGTTGTCAAATAGGGCGTTTTGTTTAGATGACACATCAGGGATTGGCAACGCGTGGCACCTAACTAGCAGCGATATGGCCGAACACGACGTGTTGACAAGCAAAGTTTGCGGGTTCGAGAGGAAGTTGGCTGAAAATGAAGAAAGAGATCAAGAGACCGTACTCGCCCTAAGTGTGCATTAAAGTATTTAAATAAGACGCATTTTACAATGTTCAAAGAAAAACATTTTAAATAACTTTTGTATTGCCAAAGCAAAATATTCAAAAAAATTCGTGCATAGGCAAAAAGAGAACTTTTGCATTGCTAAATTGTAAAACTTAAGCCATAAAAATCACCTACCTAAACACAGTACACCATCCTTATAGGGCGTCCAGTGGTTGGCATCAAACCCTTTTCCAAACTTCCCCTGCTTAGCCAACACAATACACCGCTCGCACAAGTGCGCAAACGCCGAGATATACCCGCATTGACTCTCCAAATTCTTATTATTCCGCCCCTGCACCACGAACTCGCTTATCTCTCTTTCTATCGCGTTTTTATCGCTCGTATGTACGGTGAGTATCGCGTAAACTGTTGCGGAAATATCTCTAATATCCTCCTTGGTACTAGTCGTGAATAGGTTCCGAAGAAACGGCAGAAGTGACGTATATTTAGCCGCCATTTTGTCCGGCACGCAGCCGATTATATCCAAGAAACACGTTAGCGGCATCACACCTGAAAATTAGTAATTTTTTGCCCTAAAATCGGATACTTATATTGGTAACATTTTTTTATCCACAGAAAATAAATACTATAATTAACAGTGACTATAACCAGTTTAAAGTAAAGTAATAAAAATTGTAAAACTATTTAAATCAGCGCATTTATTTAAACTTGTTAACACTATTAACTCAAATTATTGCGTAATTTACACTACTTAGCTTCATAATTACTAAAATAAAGTAAATAACATTTCTATTGGTTACTTCGATCTTTTAGCCTAAAAAATCCACCATGAGGTGAATTCTAGGAAACGAAAACGTCATATCCAAGAAGTAGTCTTAAAATACAATTTTTCACTTGACATATAGGAAGAATTCTCGAACATAGGTTTCCCAGTACTCTCTGGGGTAACAGATCGGAATAGCCCAATTCTATAACATATATACCTGGACTAGCGCTCAACAGGGACGTGATCATAGTCATGTATCGGTCCAAAGCCTCAGTATCGAGCAGACATTCACGCAGGTACTTGGCCAGCAGGGGCGAGGTGGCATTGGGGTGGTCCGAGCAATCCTTTAGATTCGCGTCTCGGTTGACACACATTCTTAAATAGCGCAGCATCTACAAAGAAAGAAAGAAACTGATATTATATAACTAATATTAAACATGATAGATTCAATATTTTTGGCATCAAATATTTGCGACAAATCCCTTAGGATTTAATGTTTAATTAGCCAAAGCAAAACTCGGATAAGAAATGACTTCAAAATCGGATGAGTTTTTGCTATAAAGAAACCTTTTTTTTGTACTTTTTAACGTTACTGAACCTTCTCAGAAGCTTTATATATAACATAACTAAGCGTTCAAAATATAATAAACCTTATATTAGGTTAAATACTTACTTCTTGATATGTCTGCGGATGAAACTGTAGCACCTGGTTGCTAACCACGAACCTATGCTTGGCGTTCGAACCTTTCTTCCGTTTCTGCATTTGTTCCCAAATGTAATTTATCATTTCCTTAAACTTTGGCACCATGAGTATATCTTCCTGTGTTTTGTCCTTGTCTCTCTTATTGCTATCGTCCTCTATGATTGCAGTTGTCTCTTTTCTTGATACATTGTTAACTGCGTCCTCAATTTCATTGGGCCGTGAGGTGCCGTATAAACATTTTTGGGCCTCAGATGAAATGTCATCTTGACTAAAAGGAACAAGGTATAAATAATAAACTATACTTCCAAATAATTGTTTAAAAGTGGTGAGAAAATAGTTTTTGTGTACACCAATCACATTTTTGGAATCTAGGCTTGATTAAAGTTTAATAATGTCATATCTACCATATCAAGCATTAATCAATTATGAAACCAAAAGGTCAAGCGGATAAGCTATTGTTTTGTTGCTGCCGCCTACCTTTGTCTGGTATGTTGAAGAAGTCCCTTGACAGACAAAGACAGCTATATTAAATTGCCTACCGCTTTGTAAATATTTTTATTAGTAAGGGAGTTAATTTATAAAATTCTTTTGTCACAGTTTCTATTTAAACAAAGAATCCTCGATAACGGCTTGACCGATTTTTATAATGTTTTTTGTGTAGGTATATTCGGTTGGTCTGAGAATAGATCGTAAAATAATCCTACTAATATTACAAATGTGAAAGTTTGTTAGGATGTATGGATGGATGTTTGTTACTCTTTAACGCAAAAACTACTGAACGGATTTCGATGAATTTTTGTATGGTTAGTTTAGGCTCTGGATTAAGATATAGGATACTTTTTATCCTGAAAAAATACAGTATTCCCGAGGGATACTATATTTATGCGGTGGAGCCGCGGGCAACAGCTAGTTTTTATACTAACGAGTGGTAATTTAGATGTCAGCAAAACATAATATGACATACCTGTCTCCACTGGCCAGCAGCAATAGATACCGCGAGGGCACGTAGTCGCGCGGAAACACGGCGGCCGAGTACCGCATAGCTATGTAGCGGATCATCGATTCCTCGCTGTGCATGTAGCTGCGGACATAGGTACATCAGTTAGTAATAGTTGTTAACCTATTCTGCCCCCGATAATTAAAAAGACGCATCTTACAAAGACTTAAAACCGAGAAAAACGCATATAAATAAACGGAATGACACAAGACACAACGCAATAACACAAGATAGAAAAAAAAGTAAAAATACAGAAAGATGAGTCTTTTCTTTGTGTTTCTGGCAATATAAATAACTCAATTAGGTTAAAACTGTTATATCGGGGGCAGTATTGCTATGTACTGCTTACTGCTATATTATAACGTCACCGAAAATCAATTACGGATACTGGGGGCACATGATTCACTGCCTGCGTAAAGATATTTAGGCAAAAAAATATTTGTCATACTCGAAGTAAAAAATCTACTCATGTTACATGGGTGACTCTCCGCTAAACGCAAATTCGCCCATATAAAGAAATAATATTTTTTTCGAGAAGGACAATTATGTTTTCTGTCTAAACGTATAGGCAGTAAATCATATGGAATAAATATCCGTAATTTATTTTTTTACACCTTATATACAGTATTCAAATACTACTTTTATATAGTGTATTATAAAGATGTAAATGAAATAGCACGACAGCGCGAGTACGCGGACATACCCGCGTGCGTGTGTACATTCGCTGGTCTCGCTTTTTGTGTGTAGGCGTCCCAACGTGTGCGAGAGCGCGCTAGCGTGTGTGTTAGCCTTAGCCAGAGCGTTAAGTGCGTTTGTCTGTTTGTATATGTCTAATTAAGCCTGAATGTGCGAATATGTCTGTACATGGGTACACGCATGAGTATTTATGCGTTTGATTAACCCCCATACTAACAAAATTGATTAACTATTCAATGTTTTTGTCTATGTGTGTCAAACAAAGATTTCAAAACTCGTATCAAATGATCTTTCCAACGTATCTGACAAAAACAACAACATTGAATAGCTGTAAATATTTTTATTAGTCGGAGGGTTAGTGTACAAATGTTGTGATGTATGCAGTAACTCACTGGTCCAACAAAGCGAACAGCGCCAAAGCCTGCGGCTCATCGAACGGACTGGTCTTCATCTTCTTACACTCCGAGCTCTCGTCCACCTCCATAGCTTGAGACGTACCAGCCGCAGAAGTTTCGCTTGTAGCGTTGTCTAGATATTGAAATGGTTTGTATGAAAGTACTTAATTTATTTTATTTATCATTTACTTATTCTTATTTTCAGTCTTAAATGGTCTTAAATGGTTTTTGCCTTATGTTAATTAATGCCTATGTAAACCAATCAAAATATAATTCATTCAAAATGCGTGAAAAGCAATACATAACATTGGTCGTATTGTTAGGGCGGATTTCAAAAGAGATGTGAATTTTGGACAAAAAATTCAGAAACACATTTTATAATTAAGAATGATAAATAAGGTTCGGTAAAATCTTACGGATATTTTGGGTATATGCATGAGATATTTTTTTTACTTTTAGTATGACAATTATTTTTTTGCCTAACGTCTTTACATAAGCAGTGGATTATGTGCCCAAAGTATCCGATACTGATTTTCAGTCTTTATATATCTTACCAGTTGCACAAATCCTGTAAGCCACAGCCATTTCTAGGAGAGCGTCTCTCAGGGCTGTTCTCATTTCGGGCACCGCTTCTGGAATCTTCTTAACCAACTCCTCCAATAGGGCAAACTGTCCTTTAAATGACTCTGGGCACTTCATTGCTAGCCTTCCTAAATAAATAAACAACTTGAAATAAATTACGCTTCTAAATAATACTTTAGGTCATATTGGATTTATTCATGAACGAAAATTGGATCTAATAATCTAAATATATAAAAGGCAAACCTGACTGACTCATCTATCAACGTAAAGCCGAAACTACTGAATGGATTTTGCTGAAATTTGACATACAGATAGTTGTAATGATGTAAGCATCCGCTACGAAAGAATTTTTGAAAATTCGCCCCCTAAGGGGGTGAAAAAGCGTAAGAATTTTGTATGGAAACAGAACTCTACGCGGACGAAGTCGCGGGCAAAATCTAGTTATATTATGTGTGTCTAATTTGAGTTTTTTTTTTATTTAAGTATAAAGAGGACAACAATGAACAGTCTGACACAAACAAATCATTGTATTAACAATACTCTTGTCTATGGCTCGGGACATACCCAGACACATGTACGCCTTGGGCTGGTGTTCGGCATGCTCCTCTGACCTGATGACTTTCAGCAGACCCTGCAGGAAGACTGGCGCCACCTTCTTAAGCTGAGCCTCAACGCCGCTACACACAAAATGATTACTAACTATGAAAACGTAAAATGCTCTTATAAGTATAATCACTTTACTACTTTGATCCATCAGTGCTAAGTGTGAGTTTTTCTTTTCACGTTCGATTATAAACACGTTTGGCGTTCAGTGGGAATTTGTATGTGATTTGTACAACGTCATCTAGTTGTCGCATGTGCAACTAGGTCAAATCAATTAAACATTCCTAGTAAACGCCAACCGCGTTCACGATCGGATGTGAAAAGAAAAACTCACAACTAGCACTCAGACCTCATAAAATATCGAGACACCCTAGTTTTAAAATAAGGTTTATATTTTTTAAGTTTGAAGATACAGGGTATCACAAAAGAAATCGATCGTGAGCCGATAGAATGAAATATGCGTGAAACAAAAATTTTGTACCCCGTTTTAAAAATAAATCTTCTAAATATATAAAAGGCAAACCCATCTATCAACGCACAGCCGAAACTACTGAACGGATTTTGCTGAAATTTGGCATACGATAATTGTAATGACGTATGCATCCGCTAAGAAAGGATTTTTGAAAATTCGCCCCTTAAAAGTGGTGAAAAAGGGGTTAAAATTTTGTATGAAAACCGAACTCCACGCGGACGAAGTCGCGGGAAAAAGCTAGTGTTTAAATAAATGTTTCTAATAATGCTGTAAAAATACATTAAATTTATAAAATAACGTTACACACACCACCTCCCATTCATTACTCACACTGTGTCATGTTACATGTAACACATATCAACATATGTGTTTAATACAATTTTGTCACACATTGACGTTTGTCGATGTCTTTCACATTAAATAGACTATTTTATTACTGGCGCTGCATTTTCAAGATAGCTATTGAACATAAAACTTTATTAACTATTAGCTGTCCCGACAACGTTGTTCTGCCTTAACTATGAACTGAAATTTCTCACCGTTTAAGCCTTCCCTGAACTGACACGATTATTTTAAGATCAAAATTAGCCAAATCGGTCCAGCTCTTCTCGAGTTTTAGCGAGACTAACGAACAGCAATTAATTTTATATATAAGAAGAAGAAGAAGATAATACTCACTTGTTGATAACATTCAGCAAGAACATAAGCGCCAAGTTACGTAGACGCGAATTAGTGTTCGGGTCGAACAACGAGGAGAATACAACCTGAGGACAAATTAACACAAAATTACAAAAAACCCTATAAGACATCGTTTCTCATTTTTATCTCGCGAACCACGAAAAAGCCACAGAGTTAAGTAAAAATTATTGGGAACCCGTCATTATAAAATTAATAATATTATGTAGGTACCTACATAGCGCGCTATTTTTATCAGCTATAGGTACGTTGTTTGGAACGATTTTTTCGACGTTCGATACAAAAGATTCATTCGAAAAACGAATCCTTTGTACCTATATGTAGTTTGTATTTATTATTTTCAAACAGTCTGCGACCCCCTTTACAAACAAACTCGACCCCCCCAAGGGTCGCGACCCACCGGACCCAACAATGCTATAACAAAATTATATTTTATTTATTTTAAAACACTTTATTATAGTTAGAAAATCTGGCTAATCTTTAGTTTCTATCTGAGTCTGAGACCGCATTCGATTTAAACTTTATAAAAATAGAATGTCGGTACATGCTGTAGCGGATAACTGTGGCTGGACTCTTTGGAGAGGCCAGGCACACAAGATTTAAATATTTCAAATTAAGAATTAGAATAATGTCTGACATCCGCTACGTCAGAGACGAAAAATAGAGAATTCAGAGAATGGTTTAGAGCGCGTAGGGTGTAACTGTAGGGTATATTGGTTGTAGTTGTAAAACTTACTTGCACACAGTGTGGGAACATGATAGCTGGGCCCGTTGCTTTATTCAAATATTGAATTAACTTCAAACGCAGTCTTGTGCACGCGGGAACCTAGAATAAAAATACTTTTATTTTTGGGAAAGCATCTATACTCATCATTGTGAAACATAGGCTATTTTTTGACTCGGAAAATGTAATGTAATGTCTATATTAATGTTTTCTTATTTCACAAAAAACGACTGGCAACATCTCGTAAAACTTTTACAATAAACTATTTTGTTAATCTTTACTTGCATGTAAATACAAAGCCTAAAAATATGGATATTTATACCATTGTAAAAATGCACATCTCTCCCTCGTTGGTTCAGCAAAGAGTAAAAAAAATAATAATATATACTTACGTACCGAGAAAAAGTTTTCATAGACCAATCCTAATCAATCCAAATATAAATTTTTTGACATCCCCTTTAACGGCCTACAACTTTTCCACACAACCGTGGACACATCCTATGTTCCTATTTCTTTAATCTGTGGTTTCAGTACAAGTTGTACTGTAACCGCGATGAAGGCGCGTGCATTTTTAGAATAGTTTACATCTTTGTAATAATGTTAACTAGTGTTACTTACCTTACGATCATCAGGGAGCACCTTCATGCCGCCCCAGGTACCCAGGTACAGGGAGTACAACGGAGACACCACGGCAGGCTGCGACCAATCCACTGAACTAGATCAAAAAGTAAATATTATAGTGGCTGTGTATAAGTTTTTTTATGACGAGACTTTTATATAGGTTACTAGTATTATTATTATTATTTTTTTTTTAATTATTATAATGAAGATATTTTTATAGCATACAAGCCCATAAACAAATAAAACTCAGATAAAACTTAATAAATAATATTGTATATGATTGGCACACGATTCCTGTCGATAAAATAAGAAAGTTTGTCAGATATGGGTGGAAATGTGAGTGGATTATGGTTATGAAAATATTATATTTATATGGATTTATATAATTAAACAGATTGACACTTGGAATTTGAGGCACTTGCAATTTCATACTTTACTAGCGACCTGCCCCAGCTTCGCACGGGTACAATAATGATACTAATAATATAGAATGTCTTTAAAGTTTAAACCTCAAACAAAACGGGCGAAATCTAGTCAAAACAAACAGAAACAAATTAATATAGGTACCTACCTACTAAAACCAATGAAATAAGTAGGTGGGTATACTTTTATCGTATGAAATACCATAGATAGATCTAAACCCCCCCGCACGCGCATTTCGCAACGGGCCGTGCAGCAGAAATCGTAATATTTTAATTTCGCCATAACTTCAAAACCAAACGTCCAATTTCAATCATTCAAAGACCAAATATTATCTACATAAACTGTACTTAGTGATGAAATAATTTATTTTGATAAGGATTAATGGCATGAGTAAAATAAACGCGTTTAAATGTAGTCCAAAAAAAATTCAAGATTTCTAAATAAAAAAATGGTTGTTGTGCCTTACTCGACATAGATAGGTATAGTGTGTCGCGGACTTTTTTGTAGATATTTATAAGATCTACAATTAATTAGAACATTTTATGGTTCTATCTTTTATAGTTTAGGCAGCGTACGCAAAATAAGTAACTTTTCTGGTTGATTTTTTACACCTTGTGTCCGAAAAACCCAAATATTTTACGGAACCCTATTTTTTTCCAAAATAAAATTTAGCCTATGTTACTCGTGGATAATGTAGCTTTCGAATGGTGAAAGAATTTTTGAAATCTGTCCAGTACTTTTTGAGCCTATTCATTACAAACAAACAAACATACAAACAAAGTTTTCCTCTTTATAATATTAGTGTAGATTATAATTTATAGTCTGATAGTATATTAAGATTTTAACAACAATACGAAATTATGGCATGTATTTAAACTTGCGACAAAACAATTAAATTTGGATGTGAAAATACCGAATATTGAATACTAAATAACCAAGTTGGCGAAATAATGTAATCTGGTGACTAAATAATACCACTGAACATTCGAAACTGGCAGACAGATATTATTTTAGCGAACAAATAACCATCTTGGCGACAATTTGTGTGTACACATTTAATTTAAGATTAGGCACATATATTTTCCCTGATATAGGTAACTCAAAAAACACACAAGCAGCGAAACGAGCGCACATAAAAAAACCATAAAGGGGCGTACAAAATTCCCAATTTTTAATATTTCTCGGTTTTAGGGGGGTGTAGATATTGTGAAGATTCATTTTCAAATTTAAAAACGGCGGATATAAATGTTTCGTAAAATTGATATAGGTGTTATTTACCAGGTTTTTGGGGGTGCTGGATGCGAAATGACATTCATTTTGAAATTCCAATATGGCGGACATACTTAATTTTATAAAAATAATATGGGTGTCCTTTTGTTTTGGTTTCTGGGGGTGCTGATTACAAAAAAAGTTATCCATTTTAAATTTCCTTAGTAACCCCGCAACCTTATACTTTCTTCATGATGGAAGAAAAATAAATTTGAAAATCCTGAATTTTTCAAAATTTCTATAGCTTTATACATCGTTCATATCGCAAAGTAGAGCATTGCCATATATATATTTTTTCTATAATCGCTTCTATCTCAGAAACGGTGCATCCTACTTGAAAAATAATGAAAATTACCTTCCCTTTAATAACCTCGCAACCACCTTTTTTATGATGGGAGAAAAAGAAATTCGAAAATCCTGAATTTTCCAACATTTCTATAGCTTTATAAATCCCTCGTATCTCAATGTAGAGCATTTACATTTTTTTTATAGAATTGATTCTATCTCGGAAACGGTGCATCCTATTGAAAATATACCTAATGAAAATTTCCTCCTCCTTAGGAACCCCACAACATCATATTTACTTCATGATGGAAGAAAAAGAAAATTGAAAATCCTGAATTTACCAGAATTTCTATAGCTTTATACGCCGTTCGTGTCTCAAGTAAAACATTGCCATATTTTTTTCTATAATCGCTTCTATCTCAGAAACGGTGCATCCTGCTGGAAAAATAATGAAAATTTTCTCCCCCTTAATAACCCGAAAATCACATATTTTCTTCATGAATGGCAGAAAAAGAAATTAGAAAATCCTGAATTTCGAAAAATTTATATACCTTACATAGCTGGTACCTCGAACTACATAACATACTGTAATAATAATCATCAATCCTAATCAGCATCCCTAAGATCTTTTAAATTGGTACTCATGTTAATTTTACGAATAAATAAATAAATCGTTTATTTGCCAGAGTGAATGTACAATTTGGTCTTATGTAATATACATTTCAGAATCATGTCACTCAACTAAATTAATAGTATGCAAATGTCAATGATAAAAATTTATGATACTAATTATTATTTTTCTTTTATTTAATACATAGGTACCTATCTACATATTTTAATGTCAAAAAAAATAAAAAATAAATAAGTTATAATACAGAATGAAAGAAGTAGGAGGAGAACAATTCGTCAATGTCACATTTTAATATTTTTTAGTAACTATCCACATAATATTCCTTTACTTCATAAAAACATTTATCTAAAAGCCATTCATTTAATTTTCTTTTAAAAGTTGTTAAGTTTATCAAATTCTTTTGGCAATTTACTATATAGTTTAATAGCCATAAAATAGGGACTCTTTAGGCACGCTGTGCTGTTACACTTAGGCATAACTAATTTATTGGGATAGCGTTGTGATCTGTTAGTTATGTTAATATCCTTGTTATGTACAAAATATTTGGGGTTTTTTTTAACAAACATACACATGTCTCTAATGTACATGCATGGCGATGTAAGCAGACCCAGTTTTTTAAATAGCAGTTTGCAACTTTCGAGTAGTCCTACATTACATATAGCTCTAACACATTTCTTTTGTAATTTGAAAGCTGTATTGAATTCAACAGAGTTGCCCCAGATTTGAAGATTGAAAATTCTCCATTTCGGAATATATATATAATATTTCAAAATGGATTTTATTTTCATATTATTCTGCAACCCTAAAAACTTTGAAAACGACACCCATGTCAAAGAAGTATTAAAGTATACCCAGTATCCAAAAATGGGATTTTCCGTAGCCTGCAAATTGAATTTTTAGTAGCCATTAATTTATCAACCAAATCTGGTTTTATAGCTGCTTACATGGTATAATTGTCACCAACTCGGAAATTAAGTCACCAACTTATAAATTTCGGTGCTAATTTGGATTAAATTTCGCCACTTTTTATCTGCCGATTTTTGTATTTTTTGTCACCTCAGTGATTTCGCCAGTTTAGTAATTTAGTCGCCAACATATTAATTCGCTGCCAAATTCAGTAATACAGTATGCTCACGTGCAGTCGCCAACTTATTTTTCATATCCCCAAAATTATTAACCACTACAACACACAAAAAGTTACAACTTTTACAACTGTTACTCTAAACAGCATCTCCATCAAAAATTCAATTACTACATCACAGCTAAAGGTGGAACCTTTAACAAGTTAAATTAATTACACTAATGACTACTAAGTGAATGTTTTACGTATCGCAATTCACGCACGATGCAGGTAAAAAGTTTTGAGTTTACATTGCATACACACATCGAAACAAACGTATTCGCCTACAACTGACGTCCGTATTCATGACATAGATACACCCCATATTCTCCGAGCAAAGTAACCACTCTTGAAATATTGTAGTGCCTGGGACAGTTGGTTTTAAACATACTGCATTCTCACAACATAGTCAGCCTAGTTCAGAGGAATGACTGGTCAATATGTCTGGGGCCAACCATGTGCGGGTTTCCTGACGATGTTTGCCTTCACCGTTAGAGCGTCTGAGTGTTTGTTGTGCACGTTGACATACTTGTACACGCGACAACTAGATGGCGCTGTACAAAAGTACATACAAATTCCCAGTAAACATCAAACGCGCTCACGATCGAATGCGAAGAGAAAAACTCACATTTAGCACACAGTTCACAATCCAGTGACTCACCTGTTAACCCTTATAAGCGGGCTGTTGGCGTGATTCGCCACGCTGAAGCGCGAGTCGGCGGCGGCGACGATCAGCGTCAACAGAATGTCGTTCATGTTGAATATATCTTTGCTTATGAAGTTCACTATAGACAGCTTCATCTGTATGAAACGAGAATAACTTCGAATATATATCACAGTGGTATAACCTAACTAACAGCATGTCAGGACATGTCAAAAGAGGGTTTTTTCTTTTTCAACTTCTAAATTTATTTCCGTCCGAATTGTCCGATTTTGTTTAAAATAATTTTGCTAAGTAGTATTTTGCATGATTTAAAGAACACACATTCAAGTTGGCTGGTACCCACTTCAAAATTATGAAGATTGAGTAGATAAATAATTAAAATTGTAGCCGAATTTAAAAGGGGAATTATTTAGAAATTAAAAACTACATATCGTTGTGGATAATTTATGTACCAGACATATAATAAAACTTACTTACCTCTTCCAATTGGTTTGGGTTGATTTGATTCTTGTCTACAATTCTCTTGTATGATTTCAGGCTCATTCCAGGAGGTACTTGGAAGTCACTTTCTCCTGAACTTGGTAGAGCTCTATAAAATGGGCATAAAACATGTTGCATCAGTGTCCTCATTGCAGTCGGTTTTTTATTTTTAATTATTCATTTGATGAAGCTATTTAATGTTTAAATTTTCAAGAAGAGGTATTATTTTGGGCTCAAAATCAACATGAGAGAATAAAAAATATATAAGTTTGGTAAAATCAATTACGGATATTTTGGGTACAAGATCTACTGCTTATTATAAAGACGTTTACGCAAAAAAACATTGTCATAGTCAAAATAAAAAAACATATCAATTATCATGTATGGGTGACTCTCCGCTCATCACAAACTCGCCCATATAACGATTGTTTTTTTTTATATGGCTATGGAAAAATTACTCTAAAGATTTTCTTAAAACTATATGCCGCTCTTACCCGTAACTCTATCCATTTACCAAAATAATGAATTTTCCAATATGACATACCTATATGGTAGAAGAAGCACATCCGTGGCAAACTTCAATATCATGGCTGATAACTTGGGCTTGGTTTTCAAGTTCAGACTGTCTTCTTTAATCTCACCAAGCAAGGGCATTACTAGCATTAATATTCTAAAAATAAATTATTTTATTATTTAAAAAAAAACTAATATAAACTTACATAGGTATTATAATATAAGATATTTTTACCCAAAGTAAATTAAAAAAAAAACTAACAATTTAGTCATATTAAAACAATATGACTAAATTGTTAGTTTTTTTTTTCTTCAAAGCTTTTTTGTGATTATTTCGAAATGTAACTTCTTCTTTTGGGAAATTCAATTTTGAAAGTTACATCACACATGATCATCATGATTTTGGATTTTTTCACTTTCTTTTATTTGTATGTACTACCGAACAAATTCCGATTCGACCAGGCATAAGATGCAAATCGCTCAAAAGCGCCGTTGATTAGTGGGCTCGCAAACATACTCACATGTAAATACGTAGTTTAACCTCGTCTGCAGTCGTTGCGGTTACTTCCTTTGCATTTAAATATTTTGAGGCGTCCTAGTGCAAAGGTCATGGGGTACTCATCCCAACTTACCTGTCCGGTAGTTGTGGTATAGTATACGGGTACGCGACCCCGGCTTCCCTAGCTATTACTGTCCTATCCCTTGCCCTCCTGGGCGGTAATATTACCGCCCAGGAGGGCAAGGGATAGGACAGTAATAGCTAGGGAACATTTCCTATTTCCCACTCCAACTTACCAATCTTCCTTTCCACACCACCTATCCTTCCCTTTCCCTATTCCTACCCTCTCTACCAATCCGTGGAAACGCAATGGATAATAATAAAAATAATTTAATTATCCAAAATGGCGGCGATGTGGTTCACCACCCATCACGTCTCGTTTCTCGCGGAGGTGAAAAGTGGACCATGGAGAGCCGCTTCGCTATGTTGAATGTAAGAGGAGGAATGGATGGTAAGAATGAAAGTGAACGAAGCGAAATGAGTATGTGAGGATCGTAGCAAGTGGCAAAAGTGGTCTCTGCCTAACCCTTTATGGGAAAAAGGCGTGATTATATGTTTGTATGTATGTATGTAGTGCAAAGGTGAATGTTTAGAGACTGGTCGAGCGGGAACTTTGTCGGTGGTACATCCAGTTTTTTTGAATACTAAAATTTCTACTATAAATTTTAGCAGGAAGTTCTCACTTATTTTAATGTAAGTTTTAACATACCCATCCTGGTGACCCTGTGGTTTATTCTCAATAGCTTCCAGAAGAGATGAGGCCAGTGTCAACTGACGCTCCCGGGGAAGCCGCGGAAACCCCATTGTGATGTATATGATTGTAAAGTTCTGTAAAATATTACAAATTTAGAATATGATTCAGACTCCTATATTATGACAGACAGTCTTGCATATATTTATAGGACTAGTATATCTATTCGTCACCATTTTCAACTTGTCAACTAGATTTATATAAGAATACTAGCTTTACCCCCTGCTTCCTCCTGCGTAAATAGTATCCCACGGGAACATTGTGCTTTTTCAGAATAAAAATGAGCCAGTTGTTCCAGAGCTTAAACTACTACCATACCAAATTTCACCAAAATCCATTGATTAGTTCTTGCATGAAAGAGTAACAAGCATCCATTAATCCTCATACTACGGGAGGTAGCGCTATAGTTGACCAAGTCATATTATACCGGCTGAAAATCATAAGAATAATAGTTTTCCCCTAACACATAACAGCTCTGAACGTCAGCTGCTCCGATAGCGGTGGAGCTAAAGGAGACAGCATGACAAAGTCATTGGAAAAAAATCTGCTCCGAGGAATTTTATACCAAGCGAAAGTTGTATTAAATTATTGTTTCAATCATATTTTTTACAAAAATTATCGTCAGCTGTAAAGACGAGGGGGGGTTCAATGTCAGTCACGTGCATAAACCTCATTTAAAATTTAAAAAATAAAGTTATTTTATACCTTATGAAATTTATATATCTCAATTTTCATACTTTTAAAATAATAAAAAAAAATAGTCAGCTGTACGTTTGACGGGGGTAACACCCGTCAGTCAGCGTGTTAAAAACATGTCGCGCGCTCAACGCATTCGAGCGTTTTTGGAACATAAACTGACAACCTTAAACACCCACAAAAAATCAGCTGGCGACGATTTTTAGTTTCTTTAACATTTAAATTATCTTATACTTAAAAGTTAATAAATATAACATCAATTTAATTTAAATAACACCACAGTAGGTACATTTATTAATTTGTTTGTCGGTTCCAAATTATATTAATATGTACTGTAGCGTCAAGGAATTTCAAGCTGTAAAAGTCTCACTACTTCAACGTACCTTTCCTAAAAAATATTATTCTGGCCTCCACTAGAATAACCTTTGGTAGTAAGTATTCTCCTGCAGGCTTAGCATGGCGATCCATAGAAATACATTTTAAGTAGAAATATTCTATCCAAAACAGTTCATTGCAAAATAGTTCTTAATCCATGATAACAAGGTCGTCAATAGAAGTCAACATTTCTAAACCGCCATATTTTTAAAATGGTTGCCGGGAAATCTTCTGTCAAAAACGAACAAATATTCAAGTATATGACTCAACGTAAAGAAACTTTTTGTCTAGGTCCGCCATGATGTGGAGTGGTTGACGTTACTGTGGGACTTTTTGACATTAAATTAAGAAAACGTTTCTACTTTAGCTGTCAAAACAGGCCATTTTGTGCGCTCATGCTCGGGAAGAAAAGAAACGTTATTTCTCATAACGATGATACATCGACCTTGCTACCTTATAATAAGACCTATTTTGCTCCGAATGGTATTAATGTTTCTTCAATCTGTCATATTTTCTATTCTTCGTTGTTTCTTCTAAGCGCATGCTAAGCCTGCTGGGTGTCGCGCGTAAACTCGCGTTAACTATCTAAACAAGTCTCGTGTCGAGCCATCGCGAGCTAACTCGGCCGCGTTTCCCGCCCTTTTATTTTTCAAGGTTATATTGATAAATTGTTAATATAACTTATGCATGTGACATATATTTAAAAACAAGAATAAATTCCCTATATGACTACGTAACTGGAATTTTAAAAATACTAAATGAATACGAGCAAACTTGATGTGTACACAAAAAACTGTCGCGCGCCAGTATACGGCGTTTGTTTTTCGATTTTCAATGATGAATCGTAAGTAAAACCTTAGTATGTTATATATTTCTAGAAACTAGAATAAAAATTCTATACATTATACATATTTAAAAAAATTACGAAACGACACAGACACAGCAGAAGATGCATATGAAGAAGTAGAATAATATTTTACGTATTAATAGAAATCTAATTTTTTGTCTTATTTATGTTGGTTAAAAAACGTTTTTTCAAGTAATTAGCATTTTGTTTCTAATAAATAAATATGTTTGTATGTAATTTGGAACCTACACGAAATAAATAAATATAATGTGGTGTTATTTATATGAAATTGATGTTATACTTATTGAATTTTAAGTATAAGATAATTTAAATGTTAAAGAAACAAAAAAATCGTCGTCAGCTGATTGTTTGTGGGTGTAAAGATCGTCAGTTTATGTTCCAATAAGACTATGCAACGCTCGAATGCGTTGAGCGCTAGAGGTGAGTTAAATACGATACCAGTTATACCTGTTACTGTTATACATAACTACCTGTTTTGGATTCCTGTTAAAAAATAACAGTCCAATGTTAGTAGTTCGTATGGTTAATATGGAGGTAATAGCCTCCGTGATGCAGTGGTTTGCGCGCGGTGGATAACAAGTTACACGTGTTTTTATCCACAGTTCATTGGAATCGAGAGGACGAGCCCTACATTTTGACTCTAATAGATTCCCCAAATTCCTGTCGGGATCTGGTATATACCACAAGGACCCCGAGAGACGCATGCAAAATTTTTAAGGCTCCACCAAACGTACTTTTCATTCCAGAAAATAATAGATGCTTATAAGTGTAAGAAAGACATACAGAGTATTTAAATACTAAGTGCATTTCGTTTTTGCTTTTGGAGTCGTTGTATGTATATTGTATAACAGAGAGACAAGATCGGACTATAGTATATCGGTAACACGTACGCTGTCCTCCTCCATCAGTCGTGCTCCTCATGTCTGAGGGTCGTGACCACCACCTTCCATGGTCTTTATCCTTACGATATTTCTCCACTTTTCCCTGTCCTCGGCCACTCGAAGTGCACATACGCTGTACGCAGGTAGTTATTTTTTACTTGTAACGCAATACGCCTATAGTGACGTATTCTGTTATGTTATTTAATAACTGTTATTTTAATAACTGGATATCGACTGTTATGTGTTATTTCCAAACACCTGTTATTTTTTAACTGTTACGTTAAATTTATACGTCCCACCTCTATTGAGCGCGCTACATGTTTAACACGCTGACTGACGGTGTTTCCCCCGTCAAACGTACAGCTGACTATTTTTTTTATTATTTTAAAAGTATGAAAATTGAGATATATAAATTTCATAAGGTATAAAATAACTTTATTTTTTAAATTTTAAATGAGGTTTATGCACGTGACTTACATTGAACCCCCCCTCGTCTTTACAGCTGACGATAATTTTTGTAAATAATATGATTGAAACAATAATTTAATACAACTTTCGCTTGGTATAAAATTCCTCGGAGCAGATTTTTTTCCAATGACTTTGTCATGCTGTCTCCTTTAGCTCCACCGCTGGTGCGACAACTGACGCTCACTTTACTAATTTCCAAACATTAAACAACTGTTTGAAGTAAAATTCATTCGGTATAAAATTCCTAAAAAAAATGTAGCGCTACCTCCCGTACTATCACATTTGTAGTGGGATAGTAGTATTTTACACTATAAAATTAAAGAAAGCTTACTATAATAAAACTGTTTGCTCCAGGGTCTTTGTAGAGTTGAAGAAGAGTCTCAACTGGTAACTGAACATCAGATCTACATTTCACTCTCTTGTTCACATGCACCAGCAACTCCATAACCTTTGTTCGAATCTACAATACATTATATTACATTACACTAACATTACATTTTTAGATGACATGTATCTGTTATCTGATTGCCATAACACAAGTCTTAACTTAGCAAGGGATTAAATTGACGTGATGTACATAACATCCTTATTTTATTGTATATTATTATGTGTGTTTTATAAAGTATAATTTAAAAAAAATTAGTAAAATATACATCCAACCCATGGATACACAGTATTTGTTTTAACAAACATGTCTCTTTATACTTATAGTTTATGTGAAATATTAAGAAAAGCCTGTCTCCTCTTATAATACAAATGTAAACATGTACCTACATTTTCTTCTTTAGCATATTCATTAAGCTATTGAAATGTATTACCAGAATATAAGAAAACTTGTGCACTTTTTGAGTGTAGCAAAGGGTGTGCAAGGCGAAAAAGACAGAAAAATTTTGACGAAAATTCGGAATTGTATTAATTTATTAGTTTTTCATTTCCATCTTGTAGAGGACCAAAAAATAGGACGAAAATCATCAATGCACTTTATGCCTAAGACCCACCATTTTCTTGTAAAAGTCAAGAGAGTGTGCAAGGCGAAAACACTTAGAAAAATTTCGATGAAAATTCGGAAATGTAATAAGTGATTAGCTTTTCATTTCGATCTTGGCGAGAAAGCTGTTTTAACTCTAGTTGAACCGCTGGTTCCAGGACATGTTTTATATTTCGATAGATACTTCACTAGTGAAAAATTATCGAAGTATTTATTTTGTGATAGAAGTATTGTTTTTTTTTGTTACGTTTTTATGGTCGAAGAAAAACCAAAACTATAATTGAGACTGATTAAATATATTAATAAGCATTGTTAATAAACTGTTTATTATTTTTATTAATTAAATAGAAAGAAATACATTTGTTATTTTATTTACTCAACAATCCACTTTTCTACACAGAGAACATATGAAACGCATCTACTTTTATGATATGAGCCCATTGTTCTCCAACAAGAACAAAATATTTCAGGTAATGATAAGTGGAAATCTATTCTCTGTCATATCAATAATACTAGAAAAAAGTTCCCATTCAAATATCTCCTCTCAGCAGGTTTTTATAGATACTTTTTGTGCTGGGCTTTTAGCACTTTATATATTTTGTACTTAAACAAGTACAATGTGTCATTATTAGAAAACACGTAAATTTTACTTGGGCCTCAGGAGGTTAATAAAACGTAGGAAACTGAAAATCCTTTAAATCGAGATCCGGGGAGTAAAGACAAATCATTTGAAGCATGGGGCTGAACAAATAATTTTGTATGGACGAAACTAGACCACTTTTGAGTTATTGAAAGTAAAAACCACCCACCTATTTGGGTAATAATTAAATACGTGAATGGTGCTTTTAATTCCCTCGGTAACTAACAGAAGTACAATAAACAATTCTAAGAACAATTTAAAATCTAAAACTGTTGTAAGATCTTTATTTTAACATTTTACTTACAAATAAACAGTAACATCTTACTCTTCTTTGCACTTTGAAGTTTCCGCTATAAGATGAAAACTACATTACTTAAAAAAATAACAGTGGTTTACACAAATCGTTGGTGATATTCAATTATAAAGTTTCTCTGTAACCATAATAATAGCAAATTTGTGAGTTTTCTACTGAAATTTACTTAGTGAAAATATTTTGACCCACCTGTTCATGCGGAGAAGAAAGTTTAAGTATAACCGGTGGAAGGAATCTATTCAAGCAACTTTCAAGCTGATCATCACTGTCCGCGTTTCCTAAGCGTAGAAATACTCTGTCTAAAAGAACTGAAATACAAAATAAAAACATGTTAACACTTTTTGCATTATGTGGTACGAAAACTTTTAGTTATGTTTCTACTTTATCTTAAATTATACTTACGAGAATCGTTAGAATAATCATTACTATTGTCTGATATATCCATTTCAGACATTTTTAACAAATTTTTATGTTACTACTTTTGTTATTTTGTGAGATTTTAAGTTATTCATGCATAGAAAAAATGTTGTACACAATCCAGAATGACATACAAATTTTTATATGACATTGACAAATGATAAATGACAATTCAGAATGGACAACATGTGCTTCGTTCCATTTGCACGTTCAAAACGTTATTTTCATTATTTTCATTCACATTCTGTTCCTTTAGCACCACTATGATCATTCGTAAGTCGTAACTGTTTTCACCCCTGTTCCACACGCAACTGTCATCTGTCAAAAAACGCTAAGAATGATCACGCCATTTTGCATATTTTTACCCAGCTCCGTACTTGGGTTAAAATTAGCACTTTTTGACGTTTTTAACGTCAGCTGTCAGTTGTTCCACTAGTCACAAAAATTGCTAAAAACGAAATTTTCGAAATTTTCATTATTAACGTTATTTCGCTAAAGAAACACCATTTTGTGGTAAAAATTATCGTAGCGTTTTGGGCAAAATAAGTGCCGTGTGGAACGCGCTACATGGACAACACCTACTTTTTTTTAATGTACCTTATCATCTAACTATTGCCAGTGTCAAGTTTTAAACCGGATAAATAAAACTTTCGTTTATATTTTCAACAACGTTTTTCTAAATTAACTAGTCCAAAGTTTCGTCGGTCTCGTCAGAGTCCAAATAAATCATCGATGCATTCAATGAAGCGCCTTAGCTTAGCCTACGTTCCCACGAGCGTTTTTTGCAGTCGCGACAGAAAAAACTCTGTGCTTTAACAATAGAGCTGAATAATATGTAAATATAGTACGTTACTTTTGGCTATAAGTCCGCGGCCTTGATTTAGCAGGCTAGACGATGAGTATGCCGCTTTACTCACCGTCCAGCCTGCAAATCCAGCACCGATACTAATGGCCACATTAGTGTCAAAGTCAATACCATCAATCCAGAGATGTATTATATTTTAAAGAGGTACGGTATGAGCGCGTATAAAGTGAAGACTTGAATTGGCCCGAAGTCAGGCCGATTTCGGTTGGTATGCGACGAGCCGGTTGACGAGTAGCACGTAATTACGCGTCTCGTGTATAGACAAACACTATTAATCTTTTGAATTAAGAATGCTATCTATTTCACAAATTTTTGCTGAGCGAGTGAAATGTAACAATAATGAAAAATGTCAACGTGTGTCGCTGCACAGAAATATTGTCAGTTTTTGTAAGGATTTAGTTTTAACGTATTAATTAATCAAAGTTTCAATCATTTATAGTTTTTGTCTACAAGTCCGCGGCCTTAGATTAGCAGGCTGGACGGTGAGTATGGCGCATAGAACGCTATACTCACGGTCCAACCTGCAAATCCAATACCGATGCTCGGTAGTAATGGCCATCAGTCATCATTAGTGTCAATCATTTGATTCATGGATTCACCACTATTTTCATCAATTTACATGAGTATGATGAAGATTTTACCTAACAGCAAAATGTATACCTACTGTTGAGGAGACGAAGTAAACTCCTGTGGGATCCTTAAATTAAAAGCGGACTGTATTTTATACGTATATTAAGTATACGACCAGCTGCCGAGAAGTCCGTGTGTGTAGTGTCGTTGACGTCGACCGCAAGCTGGTGGCCGCCGTCGCGTTGGGTCCCCACTCCCAGCGCGCCCCGCGAGCGCCACGGCACTGGCGCGGCGGGCGGTAGTATGTAGAGTGTTGCCGCGCTATAGGCGCGGGCATAGCCGCGGTGTTGCCGCGATAGCCCGTAGCCGCGATAGCTAGATTTTTAACCACAACTTTTACTTGTAGGAACCGATATTTAGTTGTGTCGGATTAGTTTCAACTGAATTTTAATACGTTTTACCTTTATATTCCCCTTTTGAAATGGCCATAGCCCATGGACATTACTAAGTGCAACGACACACGGCGCCTGAGCTGGCAAACCGTCGCCTCCGCAGTAGATTTTGCAACTTACAAATATTTGAGCTTAGACACAAAATGCATTTGTATACATACCTATTCGTCGCATGTCCGTCGATTATCTCGAAACGGAATAAAAAAATCACTCAGTATTGTAACTGCGAATTTTTGTGCATCCAAGTGAATTGTAAATGAATAAGTAAATAAAATTATTTGTAAAGTCTTGATGATCACCATAAAAAAGTGATCTAATTCAGTAAATAGGGTAACTTTGAGTAAAAAAAGTTCACTTTTAATCCAAAGTCTTATATTAATTAAAAATTAGTACAAAAACATACACTAATAATATTCTTACGTGTGGGATTTACATAGTATTATCACTATCCCCCAGTCATTCATTTGGTTCAGAAAAAGGGGGTTGCCTACAAAGATTTGTGGGAGTTTTGAAAATTGGTAGTTTTATAGATTTATGTTCTTTAATCGGATTTCAACCTTGGCACCTCGTAACTTGGCCACTATCTTAAAAAAAACATTTAAAAAATATGATATCTTCTTTCCGACTCATAATATGTGGGCAAAAGTTATTCAATTAATGATGAAAATTAAAAATTAAAGCCATTTTCCAGTCAAACACCACCAACCACTGATTCCCGATGGGATGCTTATATTAAGTAAAAACACATAACAGCATCATGTTTGCGGAGCTCGTATACTTATCGAAATTATTACAATAACATTGCTAGGACATAAATCGTATACAATTTTCTCTAGTGTATTTTTGTGATACATGTTTTTTATTGGCAAATAAGTCTGATAAAAGATAGCATAAAAAAACTGCTCCAAGATGCATTTTTCAAGATGGCGGCGCTAGGGGCCAAGTTACGAAGTGGCAAAGTTGAAATTTTCAATCAGCAAGTTGAAAAACGAAAAGAGCACATAATAATCTATAAAATAGTTCAGCAAATCTTCCATTCAGAGTTTAATAACGCCAAGCAATAGGGCTCATCCTTAGTTTCCTTAGGATAAATGGAAACGTTTAAAAAAAGATTCAACTCATTTCATTGCCCATATTTTTCTTAACGATGGAACAAACAGACGTACAGACCTATGGACAGTGTTATTTTTTTTATTATTTCATTTTCTATCACATAAATTATATAAGTAAAAAACAGTCTACAGTCATGTTTGAAGTTCCTAGTTGTAAAAACATAATTTTTTCTATAAGTTTATTATTTAATTTCGGGTATTTCAACAGATTTATGTAGTGAAATTGTCACAACGCGGCATTTCGAGAGTAGAACACACCCGAGGCGTGCAATTACCAATTTTAAAAACCCCACAAAACATTCTAGGTAAAACTATACAATTACTGGGGTACTAAATTGCTCACAATATTATGCTGAATAGTTAAAAAAGATGTTTGATTATGGGCCAGCTCTATGTACATTGCATAGTTAAATAGGAAAAAAATATGGGAATTTCAAAAAAATACAAAAAAAAAATTCGAAGAAGGGTACATGCGTACAAAAATGATTATTTGAAGTGTTTTTTATTGCGAGAACCCTATTTTTAGGGCGGCCATGATAGTTGTTTTGACTTGACCTTTGACGTAGTTGACAGTTTTAGGAAGAGACGTCTTCTTGAATGTCATACGTCTTTCTTTGTCAAAAGTCATGTCATTGTCAAAATGACATTCTTTGGATTATTTTGATCTCATCCGAAATGTTTTATTTTACGTTGTTGCTCTCCTTGACGAAGATATTTTAAATGTACATTAAACGAAGTGAAATTTAATAAAATAAAGAGTAGGAAACAGTTACTATATTATGTAGCTATTACATATAGTGGTACATAGATCTGGCCCACGCCTTATCATTTCTAGAACATCTCTTTTATTTTGTTTCTTATTAATAAGAAAAAAATCACATCATCACTCAATATTACATAGCTATTACATATAGTGGTACATAGATCTGGCCCACGCCTTATCATTTCTAGAACATCTCTTTTTGTTTTGTTTCTTATTAATGAGAAAAAAAATCACATCATCACTCAATCACAGCTGTTCACACTATTTCAAGCAAGTTATTTTTTTATCTAAACCAGTGTTTTTCAACCTTTTTCATGATGCGACCCCCTTGTATGAAAAAATATTTCGCGACCCCCCGACCCTTCGCTTTTTTATCATGTATGTATGTGTATGTTACAGTGTTACAAATATTCATTCCATACGACGTTTTTATGCGTCTCCATAATTAGGATTCGGATATAAGTAGATAATATAGTAATCGATGATCGATTTATGAGTATATCCTTTTGTTAAAACTCTCTCACTTAATAAATCAATCTTTTTAATCTTTATTGTTTTTTTAACTAAAGTTCTCTCGACCTCCGGCGACCCCCCTATAGAAGCTTCGCAACCCCCCCGGCGGTCGCGACCCACAGGTTGAAAAACACTGATCTAAACCGTGTTACCTAAGAAGCTACATTTGTCTTAATACATATTCCCAATTTAAAATTCAAATTTTGAAATGTAGAAAATATTATTATATCTTTTTACAAAACTCAACATTTTTAAAAACCTATATAAGTAAGGATACCTTTTTAATAAGCCATATAGAATTTAGAGGAATGTACAAAATATATTTAATACTGAATAATAAATTTGACAAAACTTATCACCAAAAAAACGATTATAATAAATTCATTGTACCATGAGATTTACCTACCAAATTGCGGGGCAGCTAACCATTGACATACCTTACATTAGGCAGTTACTAATATTAGCTGCTTGATACATTTAAGATAGCACGCAGAATTCTTGTTCAGAACATACTTAAATTATTCAATGCCATGAGCAAAAATCATAACAAGTCCAGGTTCAACCATCATGTGCTCGTCGACATGAGTGTTATCACATTGCAACACTAGAACTGCTTGTTTACCAGGCACTCTCTTGCAAACATATTTTTCATACAGCCTGAAAAAAACACGCATCATAAAAAAAACCGGCCAAGTGCGAGTCGGACTCGCGCACCGAGGGTTCCGTACAAACCTGCAAGGTTTACAAAGTTCGTTCATTACGACAATCGAGTCATAACTATGGTATTTTTATTGCAAAATGACGCGTTTATGAGGAAATGGGTAGTAAGTTTAAAATTATTAAAAAAATATATATTATGTGATGTAACTAAAAATTTATGGTTTTCGTAATTTTTCCTTTATCTATGCTATAAGACGTTGCTTCGTACCAAATTTCAAGATTCTGAGTTCACGGGAAGCACCCTGTAGGTTTTGATTCCCTTGCAAGTGTCAAAAATTTGCGGCATAAACGGCTGTATCTTTTGATTGCGTTGGCTTAGAAGTTTGATTTTTTCACAGCTTCAAGGGACAGTAGACCTGAGTAATTGATATAAATTTCAGCTTCATACCTCCACGCGTTCCTGAGAAAAAGGGTCTTGACAGACGGACGGACGGACAGACGGACAACAAAGTGATCCTATAAGGGTTCCGTTTTTTCCTTTTGAGGTACGGAACCCTAAAAATTGACAAATTGAGACTTACTTTTTGAGGTTGTTTAATTTTAATCCAAGTAACTTATTATATTTTAGTATGCAATAGTATAATCATACCTTCTATTATTTTGTCGTGTTTCTAACGAAGACAAACCGGGTGGCCATCTTCTTTCGTGACAGTTTTCCATGAGATCATCTATTATATGTGGGGGACAGCCTGATTCTGATAAGCTTCTTTTTATCATCATCTAATAGGAAAAATAAAATGTTAGTCTATGGAATCTCTAGAATCTAGTAGTTGTCAACCCGCGGCCGTAATTGGCGCGGCTCGCACAGTGGCAAGAAGGGAGCGTATTCCCTCCTAAAAGGCTGGCAAGGCACTTGCAACTTCTCTGATATTGCGGGTGTCCATGGGCGACGGTAATCGCTTTCCATCAGGTGATCCGTTTGCTCGTTTGCCCCCTAGTTTTATAAAAAAAAAAAGTGGCGTATTTACCCTAGGGCCAAAAAAGCCTTGGCCAGGGCTGCAGGCTGCGAGAGGCAGCAAAGCCGGCCTTCGCGGAATTCTCTGGGCGCTATTTATTGTCAAATTTTTACTTTTATTGGAATTTCAATAACAAATGAAGGCTTCAAACCTTATTAGGTTAGGTTTTTTTCTAGTGCAGACTTTATAAAATGGGCACCGCCCGCAGCAGTCGGAAAAAAAAATTATAATTAGACATACAATCATTTCTAAGAGTGGTTTCAAGACTAATTTCGCTCACCGACCCTCGTTTTTAGACAATGTACGTGTGTGCTCATGTACGTTTGTACGTAGGGACCGTCGATATGGCCATTTACCAGAAAAGTGTGACTATCACTGCTCTAGACCTTGTCCAGAAAAGGCGATTTATTCACTGCAAAATGGTTATAGGCACGATTCGAGGCTCGGTTTTAAACCACATTGCGTCCGAAGCTACGTGTGTAAATCACGGCGAACTCGCGCATATACCCTTCTACGCGTGTAGTACGCGCTTTCTGGACAAAGTGAAAAGTAAAATTGTAATCAATGTTGTCTTATCTCAGTCTATTACCACCTGTAACACGTCATCAGGAGTAGAGATCATTCCGCCCCAGCGAGTAACTCTAGCTCGTGATAGAGAATTTGCCCATCGGATCACTTCCTCCCTTTCCATTTGATCTGCCAGTGCCCTCATGGTTGGATTTGATACTCGCATAGCACGCATAAACTCCTGCAATAGAACAACACAAAATTAAATAATACTTTAGTATTATTTAAAACAACATAAAAATCACCATATAGTTTAGCCCCCTTACTGATAATCGCAGTATAAGCTTTGAATAGTTATACAGTGTTTTGTCTCCTTCTATCGAATTAAAAATGTCACTTGTGTGACGGGAACAAAACACTGTATAATTATTCAAAGCGTATACAGCGTTTATTAGTAAGGGGGTAGATATATATAATAATCTAGGTCAGTAAAATTACATTACTATTTACACTAGAGGTCGTCTAGTGGTCGAAATCGGGTGTGCGAGTGTGCGGGTGTGCGGGTGCGCGGGTGCGCGTGTGCGTGCGTGCGTGCGTGCGTGCGTGCGTGCGTGCGTGCGTGCGTGCGTGCGTGCGTGCGTGCGTGCGTGTGTGTTTATTGCGGCTGGCGCCATTCGAAAGGGCTTGGCCAAACTTAGATTTTAAATACAATTCGGACCGATTTGGACAGATAGATTTCAAGAAATCTCAAAAAAACTGTGAGAACATTTTTTTGGAATAACTTTTACAACGACTTTATCAATCAACTCCAAAAACTAATCAGCTCTTAACTATGAAAAACCACGTCGATCGCCGCTAATTCGGTCAAAATCGATTGATTCGTTCGAGAGATATTGTGAAGGAAAGAAAACCGAAAAAAACGTTTTTTATCTAAAAAAATTTTGTTGTCAATTCTTTTAAAGGACATGAAAAACGTTACTTATATTTAAGAGTACTATTCATTTATGCAATTTAAAAAAAAAGACAGATCCCCAATTGTGTCACCAACACCTACTGTTATTATACAAAAGCATGGTAGTGTGAATTATTAATCTGAATTCTGATAGTGTGTGTAACTTTATTTTTACAAATTTTATGTATTTCTATATGTATTATTTAAAAATATATGCTTTCTGCACACCTTCCTCCACATAAATTTAACTGTGCCAAATTTCATAATCCTCCATTTACATAATTTTCGTAAAAAAGGTCAAGAAGGTTTATGCTTCACATATTTATGATGATAATGATAACCATATGTCTCCAGCGCTTAATCCTTATGGGAGATTTGGTACATGGGATTTACAAAGACTGCAATAATATACTAATTTTATAGTGGCTATGTCAGATATATCAGCTAACTTTCTAAAGTGTGTACACGTGTCAGATCTGGCACTATTTTAAATGTATTTTCTTGATAATGATTATATCACTTTCTTTAGCATGTCAGCAGAGATAGAGTTATGATTGCTGGCATTTTATGAACGGATATTTGAAATCAGAGTATTTAAGTTAAACTTTATTACGTACCTTAAGTAGTGCTAGTTCCCTTTTGTGTTCATTAATTATGAGTCTCTGTTCTGACAATTCTTGTTGATATTCCGTCAGTTTACATTGGTGTGCTGCAATCAGGGAACGAAGGTCTCGGACACAGTTATGTGCTGCTAACTCGTCTTTCGGAATCACCAATCCACAGCCAGCCTCACATGGTACCGGTCTTTTAGGATTGAATTCACCTATTTGGAAAAATGGGTGCATGATTATGTATAAATTAAACTGCTGGTTACTACTAACAAAGAGGTTCTAAACCTCTTATTAAAAGTTGTAGCTAATATTAAAAGGCTTGTTTAGCCTTCACGATATTCAAATCTACTTTTAACAAGGTTGTTGTATACTTTGGTCTTGAGACAAAAGCAAGTCTTATATTTAAATAAATATTTCTTTAGTGACTTTTCTCTCAACAGCAAAAATATATTCAACTGAAATATAATACTTACACTCAACTAAATGTGATGCCAAGGAATCTAATTTCAGAGTGGCATTACATCCATGGGGTGCATTATCACAACTCGTACACAATCTGAAAATTATTGTTTATGCACATAAATTAAACCAAGGGATAAAAAATGTTAAAGTTTATATTATAATTATTATATATCTTATCTATAAACATAAACACAATTTGTATAGGACAGATATTATGGTATTTATTATGTAAAAACAAACCTGGACAACAAGTTACGTAGTATTCGTGGAACAGGTCGCAACTGGCTCGATGTGACCGCCTGACGATCTACTGGACAAGTCGGCTGGCGACTGATCCATTCTGTTATACAAGCACGACAAAATGCGTGTTCACAAGCAGGCGCCTAAAACGAGTTGCGTTTGTCGTATAACTTATCAAATTATAATAAAGAATGTAGGATATGTATGAGTATATTTAATATTAATAACCTGCAAGGGATCTTCTAAGACACCTGAACAAATCGGACAAATAAGCTCCTCATCAACGTCACCTTGAAACCTTTTGATTTCAAAGCCCATTTTTGTTAAAAGGCACCCAACGGCATAGCAGACTTTTTATTTCTAAAATTAATGTAAAAAATTTCGTGGAACCGAGATACTTTTTATCTACTCAATAATTTTAAGCACGATTTATAATCACAGCATGCAAAATAAAACTAGCGATATCAACAAAAAATAGAGCACTCAAAATTGATTGAATTTTATCAATGATCAACTGTCAACATGACAGTATATTTTTTTTAAATTTGTAATAAAGCATAAAACTTATCTCTATGATAAAACTATAACCGATGTCAAGTTAAAAAGCGGATTTTCCTTAAACCGTTAAACCATCGAATTTTCTAAGGAATTTTCATCAGATTTTCATTGGATTGAATTTTCAACGCCATTTTTTTAATATGGTCTAGTCCAAAATTATATAAGTCAAAGTCCCAGTGGCAGACTAAGCCCGTCAGAGGCCTGGGGTGTCAATGCTGAATGAGGCCCGGGAGCTTTAAAAAATGTAGTTTTTTATTTTTATTTCGTTAAAATCTGGCAAGTGAAATTTTAATTCGAATAAAATTATTTCGGCTAAATAAACATACATACCTACAATATGGAATGGATATGGGTGAGGAAAATAAAATATCGAATCGATCGACAAAAAAAAATAGATATTATAATTCTTCCGTTTTTTTTCCTGCAGCGTAGTGGACGCGTTCAGCAAAGTTAAAAGAATATTCGTATCGCGTAAAAAGTCGAGATGGCTGTAGTGTTTTGATTTAGGCTAAGATAAAGTACCTATTTTGGTACCTATAGATTCGCAGCTCTTGTAACCACTAGAGTGCATCTCGCTCACCCACTATGTGTTGCCATGTACAAACATAGCCTTCAGTTGTAGTATTTTTGTCTTGATCTTAGGATGCACACGTAAGTTTTCTCGACGTAGTCAGTAATAAATAAGAATCGTAGAACGAGTTTTTCCTTGCACCACTCATTATTAAAATAAGTAAATTTTAATACTGGCGATTAAATTGTTCTAGTTATTTTTTATGAGTCAGAGGTTAAAAGAAAACATGCGATTAAAGTACGATCGTACATGGATTCTCAGTCTCGATCGAGACCTATTAATAAGTAAACTCTAGGCCAAGACCGAGAGTAATAGTTAAATTAACAAAATATTATGTACGTGGTAAAAATATTTATAACTCAAGAACGGCTGAACCGATTTGGCTGAAAATTGGTGGACTATCTTGAAATCAGGAGAAGGACATAGGATACTTTTTATCCCGTTCACGAGGGACTCAAAACTCAAGAACGGCTGGATCGATTTGGCTCATTTTGATTTTAAAATAATTGTGGAAGTTCAGGGAAGGCTTAGGCATGAGAAATAATGAAAAAGGTGTAGGTAGTAGGTGTAGGACTAGGACGTAGGATGCATTATAGGTAAAGTCATTTATTCATTCCAGTTCATGTTTATGAAAGAACAACGTGTGTCGAGAAAGCTAGCTATATTATATATTACTAGCTGGCCCCGACAGACGTTGTTCTGTCTTAAATATGAACTGGAATGAATAGATGACTACACCTGCTCCTACACCTACTCCTACACCTGTTCCTACTCCTACTCCAACATCTACTCGTACATTAACTCATACACCTACTCCTACCCATACTCTTACACCCACTCAGACACCTACGCCTACACCTACAACATACATCTTTTCCAATATTTAAAAAAAAAGGTCCAGCCCGCGCCCATTACGCCCGTGTAAGTACAGTAATCCATGGGTATATATCCCATGATATAAAGTAGCCTTTGTCTACTCCAACTCCACTCTGTGCCAAATTTCATCACAATCGGTTTAGTAATATTTACGTGAAAGCGTAAATAAAGTATCCTACAGGAACCGTACATTTTTTCGCGATAAAAAGTAGCCTACGTCCTTCCCCGTGGTCTAATTTATATCTGGACCAAATTTCATGATAATCAGTTCAGTAGTTTTAACGTGAAAACGTTCAGGTTTATTCTTTCTTTTTTATGTAAAAGGTATAATCCCAAGTTGGTCCTGTTTTCATTCAAAAAAGTAGTGACCTGATGATGAGATCTATGAGGAATCGAGGCAATTTCTATGGACACATATGGTGATTTTGACTTTTTCTGAAGTAGACCAAGCATAAGCTTCCAAAAAGTCTTACTATTAATACTGTTAGGTAGGGTAGGTATTTCTCTTAATATAAAAATTAAACAATGTCAAAAAAGTCAATAGTTTTTTATTTAAGCAGATGTTTCAAACATTCTTCATTCACTTCAACACATTTAAAAAGTTAAGCAGTTAAAATACATATATCAATAAGAAACTGGCCTGTCGAGAAGAACCGGCGTAAGAAACTCGCACGGGGCCACTTTTTAGCAAAAAGATGGAAAATTTGTTCTTTGATTGATTACCTATGTATCCAAAATTTATGTTTAGTGACGTTTGCGGTTAGGGTTAGCTGTCACCCTATTACTCAACTATGTTTACCACTCCAAATTACAACTAAACTAGTCGTTTAGTTTATAACCCCAAAACTTAAACCACTAATATCTCAGTAACTATGGGTTTCCTGATGAGGGGAGTGGGGGTTCAACCCTCCCCCTCCCCTTCCCTCTTAACTCCCTCCTCCCCAAATCGTGGAATCGTGGGATATTATACTAAATTTTTACCGAATGAACTTTAGTCAGTATATTTTGGTACTAAATTTAATAGCAACACTAAGACAAATATATTTTTAGATTATGTTACTTAATATGTAAAAAATACTGATTTCATCTCACTTTTTATGGAAAATATTATGACTGTATTTACATCCATATATCATCATTCTTATGTTATATGCAATCACAAACTAAAAAAACACGAGCTATAGCTAATTACGAGTGAAAAGTTACGGCAGCACATTTTCGTTCGCTGCGACTTTTGCACCTCAAAATACTGCATCCACACATTGTTAAAATACTTAAAACTACACAGAGTCTCTATCTCAAAAGAGTATTTAACATAAAACACACCAAAAAACAAAAGATTTCAAATAATACGAAACCTCACTCTTCACAGCTGTTATTTGTTTGGCACAAGAATGTCAAATTTGACAGCTCTGTGCCAAAAACCCGGTTACAGCGAAAGGGACAAAACATAACATTTTTGTCTCGTTTCTTCACAAGTATTGACCAATTTACGTTCTCTCTCTAACAAGCTGTGACGTCAGGAGCTATCCTGCCCGACGAAACCTCACTCTTTCGCACAGTCATTTGTTAGGCACAGGAATGTCAAATTTGACAGCTCTGTGCCAAAAACCCGGTTACAGCGAAAGGGACAAAACATAACATTTTTGTCTCGTTTCTTCACAAGTATTGACCAAATTACGTTCTCTCTCTAACAAGCTGTGACGTCAGGAGCTATCCTGCCCTGGATTTAGGTAATTTATGTAGGTACTATATAAGCACATTTTTAAAGTCTTGTTTAGGATTTCATGGAGGCATTTGGGGCCCCCCCAAGACCCTTCCGCCCCCCTGTTAGTCCGCCGCTGCAAAGTCCTGGTAAATCGACAGTACAGTAAATGAGTCGATTCCTTTGAGTATCCAACTTGCCTGTAACCGTCTACAACTAGTCTACAAAAAAATTACAATTTTAACGAACAACTAGATATCTCTTTCTTTCTCATTGGCATGTGTCGTATAGGGTAAGGTATAAGGTACGATAAATAATTTTCCTCTTGCTAATAGCCTTTACTCTTTATGCTGATGCAAGCTGCCAAGTGCCACTTGCCTAGTGATGACCGAGTCGGTTATTTTTGGTATTTAAATATTTTAGTACCTACTCGATAACAAAAATATTCGAATTAGGACTCGAGTCGGAAGACTTGGATTCTTTGAGTATCCAACTATACGGAGACGACATGACAGCTAATTTCTATGCGAAAAAGTCTCGCCACTTTCTGCGGGAGGGGGGACCGCACCGCTAGTGCTTGACACTATCGATGTTTTACTATCGATGAGTTCGGCTAGTAATAATTCGCTGCCCTAGTTCAACAGTAAGATATGTTGAACAAAGTATGTTTTGAGTTATTCATACTTTTATGATTTTACTGTCATTATTTCACTCGTATTTATTTGAAATGTGGTTGATTTTTTAAAAGTATAGCTTAGTTTAATGTGTTAGGGAGTTGTTTATATTTAAATTTGAATAAAATATTTTTATAATAGTTTTAAGGCTTTTTAATTGTGAGATAACCTTATATTGAACTCAGACTAAATAAAAAATGTTTTGTGATTTTAATGTTGTCTCTTAAATGGTTTCTTAAAAATTATGTCTATATTGTAACTCATAGAGTTACTATTTTTTGTTTTGTTTAAGAAATACTAAATATTTATCCAACCAAGCTTCCAAATTTATGGGAAATAAACACAGATCGACAAAATTTAAAGATATCTTAGTATTACAGCACATCGACATTAGAGAATGTAAGTTGTCCGATGAAATACGGGGAAATGTTTGGTAAGGGAATAGGAAAATTTATTTAAAACTGAGAAATTAGTTTGCTTGTAATGTATTATTTATTATCTATTATCAGAATTGCACAAATCAGTCTCATATTATCAGTTAAAATCTTATTATTATTATTGCACAAGTCAGTTTAACTATTATAATAATCAGTCAGTGCTTTAATGTTCAGGGTGTCGCAACTTCCTATCGTAAGTATTGGCGTTCGAAATCCAAAATTATACCTGACTATCGTCTGTGCAAACCACATACCTTGCTCGCTCTTTTATCGTGTGTACTCTTTCACACATCGCCTGTGATTGGTTAAGCAGAAATAGCAGATTAATTTTAAATTTCAAACTACGAAAATATACTATTCTATTACTTGAAAAATTATTTTCATCTTTTACTAAATTTGTTATCTTATGTTTTGTTATTTGCAAAAAACTGTATTTTTTAGTGAAGTGAACTCGAAATCATATTTATTATGATGAAACAGTGATTTATATAAAATAAGTTCATGTATTTAACCAAAATATAAATATGCTCAAAGAATATCGGTGAGTATATTTTGTATAAAGTTTTACCATATTATTTTAACTTCTCATTTTATTGAAAACAGACATAAGATTATATTTGTTTGACGACTTCTATGGCTCAGTGGTTTAGCGCTTTGGTGCTCAAGCCGGGGGTTGCAGGTTCGAATCCTGCTGAAGGAACAAAAAGTTTTTCTGTGTTCCTGGGTCATGGATATTGTGTATAAAAATGTATATAAGGTCTTCGAAAATCAATTACGGATACTTCGGGCACATGATCCACTGCTTATGTAAAGACGTTTAGGCTAAAAGATAATTGTCATACTCAAAGTAAAAAATCATCTCTTGTATGGGTGACTCTCCGCAAAACGCAAGCTCGCCCATATAAAGAAATTTTTTTTTTTTCGAGTACGACAATTATTTTTCTGCCTCAACGTCTTTACATAAGCAGCAGATCATATGCTCAAAATATCCGTAATTGATTTTACCGAACCTTACCTATATAATATAATATAACAAAAAATATTACGTTTTCTTCTGCCAGTCAGTAAAAACTTTAAATAGGTACATACCTAATAATAATTATGTACTGTATTTTTAATACTATTGTACAGTTTTACCGCATACTTATTAATCTATTTTTACATTTAGTTTAACCTTTGTATTGCGAATAAGTAAAATGTAATATAATTTCATAATTTGCAGGTATTGGATTCCAATTTCAAGGGCACGCAATAATAATAATGATAACATGAAAATATTTCAAGATTCTCATTCGTATAACGTTACTTTACGCCGCTGTCAAATGGCCTGCTAGGCCCACAAAAGTGTACCTACCTATTTTGCACCAAAGGATAACCGCTGAAGTTAATCAAGCTGTTCGTATAATTATGTGGTAATCTGAAATATTTTGGTTACCAACCTTTAGCCCTCGTATCCACGAGAGTTTTTTTGTGGTCGCGAGTCGTGACGCATCAGGAAAAACTGCACTGTAAATAGAACTCTGCACTTAATCTACAATAGTCAAGTGTACACGATTTTCAGCTGTGTCGTATTAGCGCAAAGTACTATTTATAGTGTAGTTTTTTCAGTCGCGATCACATAAAAACGCTCGTGGGAACGTAGCCTTACTTTTGTATTTTTAATGCAATAAAAACGATCGAATTACAGTTTTGTTGTTTATTGTTTTATTTACCTTTTTAACCTAATAATTGGGTCCTAAAAATAAAATTGAAAACAATATACGTACCTATAACCTACGTATAGTTTTTTTTATTTTTTTTTATTGTAGGCTTGAATCTTTCGCACTTTAGAAGATATAATAGGTACGTAAAAAAGCTACGGTATAATTTTGAATTTCGAAATTATTATTTTTATTCGGAGTGACACCTCTTAATACGTAGTTATAGCTTCATTATCTTTTAGCCCAAGAGCTACTGAGAAATTTAGAGTAGGTATTTGAGGCACGATGAAACCTTGTCCTGTACTTCTCCTATTGTACCTCAACACGAGAATGCAGGCCTGGCTGGTCAGAAGCGGAACTTAGCCAAGTTACAAATTTTTGAAAAGTCCATTTTTTAATGCCAAAAATCCATGTTTGAGGCGCTTTGAAATTTTGATATACAGTTAGTATAATGAATAAGGAGTTGGGGAAAAAAAGGCCATGTAATTTAGTTGGAACTTTAACCTAGCCATGTCAGTTTAAAAGTAAATAAACTGGCTTTCGATTCATGATTTTCTGACATCTATTGGTCATTTTATGAACTGCAATATACGTACGGGCTAAAATGCGACATCTATGAAGCCCTCAAAGAACTACGTGGTCAAAAAATGAAATAATTGCGTATTGTGCAATAAACTTACTCATCAAAATGTATTTATAAAACAAATATGTATTAATGAAATAGAAATGGCATACAAACCAGCATAACCTACCATCTACATGTTTTAGATAATAGTTTAGTTAACTATAAACGTAAAAGCGACATCTAGGAAGAATCAAAGAACTACGTGGTCTTGATAATTTTCGCAAAGTCGATATGAGTCGTTTTTAATTGATTTTCCTATAAAAATCGAAGACATCCATTCGTTGTTTATACAATATTGTGTGCAATAAAATTATATATTGTGCAATAGTTTAATTTACTCGACAAATTGTATATAAAAAACAAATCTAGACACGCGGTAGTGTGTCAAGCCAAGTTCAAGTAACAGAACTGGCGAGCGGCACCGAGTGTAATATTACACGAACCATTTGGAGCCCAAACGGTTATTTAGATATTAACGTCCAAAAATCGACATTTTGATCACTGACTAACCTATAGATCAAAACTTTAACCCAGTTCCAGATGACCTAAAAATTCAATATTATGTTTGTTCGCAGATAACTTCGTCGTTTATGAACCGATTTTCAATTTTTTTTTTGTGATGTAAAGGGTTAGTCCGGTTGTCAAAAAAGTGGTGACCTGATGTTGGAATCCTTAAGGAATTGAGGGAACTCCTCGAAATTTATATGGATACATATGGTGATTTTGACTTTTTCTGAACAAGTCTAAGCATGTGCTACCAAAAAGTACAGAACAGAACTCCTGACTCCTTATAGATACATGTTTGGGGATTTCGGCGTTGTTTAAAGAACTGCAAGCATATGCCACCATGTCAATAGGTATGTTGCCGAAAAAAAATTTTTTTAGACAACATATAAAATAAACAATCCAGAACCCATTTTTGTATATCTGAAAAAATAACTTAGATACAAACCATTGAAATTTACAATATGAAAGAGAGCGATATATTGGCCTGTGACGTCACAGCCTGCTACCGCCATACATTTCTCATAACAAAATTTATGGCGGTAGCAGGTTGTGACGTCACGAATCGTTTTGCGAGAAAGAGATGGACAATATTTTTTATTTGCTTATATTTTTAATCCCGTCACTCAAAATACCTATTTCTTTCAGATTTATGTATCTTTAATCAACAATTTTAAAATTTAATTTGTATAACTGTGAAATTCCACACTAGGCAACATCCCTATTAGAATAATTTAATACATCATCACATTATTATGATATAAAAGGCTCTTCTCATAGTATTTTACACTAACTCGGAAATCTTTGAACATAATTCTGCCGTTTATAGACCTATTTGCAAAATTAATTTGTTGTAAAGGGTATAATTCGAAATTGGTCCTTTAGTCACTAAAGTGGAAACCTGATGATGCTATCCATGAGGAATCGAGGGAACTCCTCGAAATTTATATCGGTACATATAGTGATTTTGACTTTTACTCAAGTAACACAAGGCATATGCTACCAAAAAATAAGATGTTGCACCTTGGTGCTTTTGGGAACTCCTCGAAATTTATATCGACACACATAGTGATTTTGACTTTTACTGAAGTAACATCAGCATATGCTACCAAATAATAAGACGTGCACCTTGGTGCTTTTGGATCTTTTGTATAACCTGGATCCAAAAGCAGTGAACAAAACTCCTCAGTCTTTAAAGATATGTGTTTGGAAATTTCGGTATTGTTTAAAGAACTGCAAGCATATGCCAGTTTGTATCTTACAGTAATCATCATCATCTTATTAACAAATTAGTGAAAACTTAGCGCGTATTTAATTATACATTCGATCGTTTATTTTAGACATTCTTAAGATGTATTAATAATAACTTAACAAAATATATTATCACAAAAAAGTATGAAATTATTATTTTTAAACAAAAAAATAAACCGACTTCCAAAGTAAAAATACACAAAAAAATGAAATAAAACTTATTTTCTAAATTATTTCCCTTTTAAATTGGGCTAAAACTTTAACTATTTCTCTACTCAATCTTCTTAATTTTGAAGTCAGTACCAGCAAATTTGAACGTAAGTTCTATAAAATATTGTTGGGCATTGTTTGGGCTGGTAGCGACTTTGGAAGTCAAACCGACTTTTTTTGTTTACCCATTGGCAATGGGAATGGCACCCATTTAGATCTCACATCTTTTGTCGTTGAAGTCAACAACCAAGGCATATATCATAATATTGAACTTGACTCTCATTTCACATTTATGTTTTTGATAGAATATCATTACTTTTTGTACATAAACTATACATAGTAGGTACTTATTTATAACAAAATAATTACCAAAGTTAAGTTTTCCTAATAGAATCAATTAAGTGAATTATTTTTAAACAAAAACGTCGGTTTGACTTCCAAAGTCGCTACCAACACAAACAATACCCTACAAAATTTTATAGAACTTACGTTCAAATTTGCTGGTACCGACTTAAAAATTAAGAAGATTGAGTAGAGAAATTGTAAAAAAAATTAGTTAAATTTAAAAGGGAAATTATTTAGAAGTTTTATTTCATTTTTTGTGTACTTTTGGAAGTCGGTTTAATTTTTTGTTTAAAAATAATAATTTCATACATTTTAGTGATATATTTTGTTAAGTTATTATTAATACATCTTAAGGACGTTTTAAATAAACGATCGAATGTATAATTGAATAAGCGCTAAGTTTTCACTAATTTGTTAATAAGATGATGATGATTACTGTAAGATACAAACTGGCATAAGCTTGCAGTTCTTTAAACAATACCGAAATTTCCAAACACATATCTTTAAAGACAGGAGTTCTGTTCACTGCTTTTGGATCCAGGTTATACCAAGGATCCAAAAGCACCAAGGTGCAACATCTTATTTTTTGGTAGCATATGCCTTATGTTACTTGAGTAAAAGTCAAAATCACTATATGTATCGATACAAATTTCGAGGAGTTCCCTCGATTCCTCATAGATCGCATCATCAGGTTTCCAGTTTAGTGACTAAAGGACCAATTTCGAATTAAACCCTTTACAACAAAATAATTTGCAAATAGGTCCATAAACGGCAGAGTTATGTTCAAAGATCTCCGAGTTAGTGTAAAATACTATGAGAAGAGCCTTTTATATCATAATAATGTGATAATGTATTAAATTAACCCTTTACATCACAAAAAAAAATTTGAAAATCGGTTCATAAACGACGAAGTTATCTGCGAACAAACATAATATTGATTTATTAGGTCATCTGGAACTGGGTTAGAGTTTTGATCTATAGGTTAGCCAGTGATCAAAATGACGATTTTTGGACGTTAATATCTAAATAACCGTTTGGGCTCCAAATGGTTCGTGTAATATTACACACGGTGCCGCTCGTCAGTTCTGTTATTTGAACTTGGCTTGACACACTACCGCGTGTCTAGATTTGTTTTTTATATACAATTTGTCGAGTAAATTTGACTATTGCACAATATATAATTTCATTGCACACAATATTGTATAAACAACGAATGGATGTCTTCGATTTTTATAGGAAAACCAATTAAAAACGACTCATATCGACTTTGCGAAAATTATCAAGACCACGTAGTTCTTTGATTCTTCCTAGATGTCGCTTTACGTTTATAGTTAACTAAACTATTATTTAAAACATGTAGATGGTAGGTTAGACTGGTTTGTATGCCATTTCTATTTCAATAATACCTATTTGTTTTATAAATACATTTTGACGAGTAAGTTTATTGCACAATACGCAATTTTATTTTTTGACCACGTAGTTCTTTGAGGGCTTCATAGATGTCTCATTTTCGCCCATACTTATTATTGCAGTTCATAAAATGACCAATAGATGTCAGAAAATCATGAATCGAAAGCCAGTTTATTTACTTTTAAACTGACATGGCTAGGTTAAAGTTCCAACTAAATTACATGGCCTTTTTTTTCCCCAACTTCTTATACAATATACTAACTGTATATCAAAATTTCAAAGCGCCTCAAACATGGATTTTTGGCATTAAAAAATGGACTTTTCAAAAATTTGTAACTTGGCTAAGTTCCGCTTCTGACTAGCCAGGCCTGCATTCTCGTGTTGAGGTACAATAGGAGAAGTACAGGACACGGTTTCAACGTGCCTCAAATACCTACTCTAAATTTCTTAGTAGCTCTCCAGCTATTTGCGCAAGCATTGCATTGGAAGCGCGGGGTACCGCCCCGCGGGGGTGTCGCGTGACATTCGACGAACGGAACGAAAAATTGCGCCTCACGCAGCCGCGTGATACGGTCATCTTATTAGAAGAGTAGGTAGGTTATTTCAAAATGTCCTAGAAAGAAATAGAATTGAACGATATTTTAGTGAAACACTGGGACAATTTTAAGATGTCTCAACATAGAATTGTTTTTATAATTTCATATAAGGACATTTGAAGAAGTCTCTGTGTAGAACTAAAAGAAAAGTAAAAATCTTCCTGACTTTAGAAATATCTTAAGATGTCAGAATCTTGAACTAAAGGTCGCTAAAAATATGCTGAAATGTCTCAGTGAGACATTGAAATTTAGGCACTTTGGTTGCGTTTTCCACATATCCGATTTATTAACCGGGCAGAAGAGCATATTTTTTACATGAAACAAAACTTATCTCAATTTTGATTTTTTTAAAGATATCTTACTGTTGAACTAGGGCAGCGAATTATGTGTGGCAAAAGTAAATTTTAAAAATTATATCTATTAAATCTTAACTACAATATTTAATTTACAATTTCGCTCAGTATCATAAAGTAAATAAGTATTAAAATGTTGAAACATGCAAAAATGGAAGCGTCATCCAGCGTGAAGAAGAATTTTAGCATTTTTAGCAGTGTTGCGAATATCATAGTTGCGGAGCGGCTGGTGCGTACAACCAATTTGTAGCATTCCGTAATACTCAAGAAACCCTAATAAATTTGCACTGACCATCCGTCTGTCTGTCCGTCTTTCTAGCATGTGTAATTATGAATATATATAAATGAAATTTTGTATAGTTTATAGGTATTTTAAAATTGAAATAAGAATTTATAAATTACCTTTTTACAAAGTCAACCATTTTCGAGTAATCGGTCATAATGGTTTATAAGTTGGTCATCCTCCTGGCATTTCTAAACTATAGGAGATAGAAACTTGTAAGTTCCCATGTTGATTGACTATGCTAAAAACTCTTAGGGAAAATTATTCTGAGCGAAATCAATTCGAAATCGATTTTTTCAATATTTACCTATATTTTCTCTTATAAGTTTCTGTATGTCTAACTAGTCTAACTAGCACATAGAATAACTAATGAGAGAAAGTATAGATAAATATTAATTTGCGGTCTAATCTGACTGTACGTCGTTTAAAAAAATATTTGTTTATATACCTAGGTAGTATATAATAATCTATACTAATATTATAAAGAGGAAAGATTTGTATTTTTGTGTGTATGTTTGTAATGAATAAACTAAAAAACTACTGTGCCAATTTCAAAAATTATTTCACCATTAGAAAGCTACATTCACCCTGAGTAAAATAGGCTATATTTATTGCTAGAAAAGATTAGGGATTCTTACTAAAACTTTAGTAACGTAACCCAAGGTGTCAAAAATGCCATTATACAACTTTAGTCGCATGCGCTGCGGAAACTATTGATGATAGAACAAAAGTATGTTTTACAATATTAAAGAACATCCATACATTCACCATCTATCCATCCTCACAAATTTTCACATCCTATCCTAGTAGGTAATAGTATAAAATGTGAAAATTTGTGAGGATGGATGGATGGATAGATGGTTGGATGGATAGATGGTTGGATGTATAGATGGATGCTTGTTACTCTTTCATGCAAAAACTACTGAACGGATTTTGATGAAATTTGGTACGGTAGTAGTTTAGGCTCTGGATTAAAACATAGGCTACTTTTTATATCGGAAAAGCAGAGTATTCCCGCGGGATAACCGATAGTATATTTACGCGGGTGGAGCAGCCGTAATAACTAAAGTAAAATAGATAATAGCTTCAAGAATTAGCCTCATACGTGTTGAAACCCATTATCTAGCACGCTTCACGCTTTTTATTTGTTGTTGTAAAAAAAGGAGTCCGTGGGTCTACCATTTAGTGACAATAGGATTAATTTAGAAGTAAAATCTTTACAACAATAATTAGACGACCTCTGTGGTTCAGTGGTTGAGCGTGTTTGTGCTCAAGCCGGGGATTGCGGGTTCGAATCCCGCCGAAGTAAATAAAGTTTTTCTGTGTTCCTGGGTCATGGGTGTGTAGGTATTAAATGTGTGTAGAATATAATAAAAATATTAAATATGTGTATAGTATTAAATATATTTCCGTTGTCTGGTATAGGTGTACCAGAATCTCATGGCATTTAAAAAAAAATAATGTGATTTTCATATGGCAATGTCTTGACATTGCCATATGAAAATCATACTTGTATGACCCGTCAAATCAAAGTACGTGATCTGTCAAGCGCTGCTAAAATTTTGTGAATATGTTCTTGGAATTTGTTGTTTTTGTGAAAGTGTTGAAAAAGGAAATTCGATCTCAAGCGAGAAATATTGTTTTCAATGTCTATCTTAAAATACAGGAAGAAGAAGGTGTAAATCAAACTCAATCTTATAATTTAAAGCTCGTGGTAGAGTTGACCGGTAAGTTAGAGTGAGTTGTTTTGATACTTTTAGTTTTTTTATATTTTCTTAGATACTTATTGTGACTTCCTTAAAGCTGTTTCCAGTACAACTATACGGTGAATCGTCGATGGCACATTGAATGATGGTTTATTTTCCATGCCTGGAGGAGAGGAGGAAAAAGGAAATCAACTTAAGACAATTTCGATTTAACTAAAAATTAACCAGTATCAAGATCGTTTAATCCAATTTCTCCAGTATTGCACACTACAAAATTTTATTTCCCTATTTGCCATGAGATTCTGGTACACCTATACCCGTAAAACAAGTTCTTCGAGAACTTACCACGAGACCAGATTGACATGACGTGAAGCATCCATATATTATATTATTAAATAAAAAAAAATACCAAAATCGTACTATAATCGTAAGTATGTGTTGACTTGAGAACCTCCTTCGGTTTTTTGTCGGTTAAAAAAGGTAGAGCTAAGTAAAAATACGGAATCGTTTTGATAAATAGGGTCCACCCTAAATACGTTTTTTTTGCATTTATAATAGTTCTGTTCCACCTCAATGTTTACCAATGTTCACCATAAGTAGTTCAAAGATTGGTTCAAATTCACGGGCAAAAACTAGTTAATTATAAAATGCACTTTTAATAATTTCAAAGTTGGCAAGGCGCGCTGTTTTAATCTCCTACTGTTGTTCGTCTGAACAATAAAACATGAAACTTCAAAATGCACCGAGCAAATTGTACTCGTACGTTTGGGAAACCAAGAAAAATGATTAGCGCAAGCTTGGACCCAGGCATTCCTAATCATCCTATTTTTAGGAAATCTAAAAAAATAATGGTCAGAATAACATACTGATAAAGTCGATATCGATATTTCTTTTACGTTGTCACAACCCTCAGTTTTTATGAAGTGTGGCCTGTTTATAAATTAAAAATGCATAATTTCTGGATAAATTTATCCGCACATATTTTATTGTAATAAATAATAATTAATATAAACAAAAGTTTGTTAACACAATTGAATAATTATTTTATAATAATTTGCAAATTTTCAATGTGTTTCGTGAAATAATATCATGAAGAAAAACAAAATTGTAAATAGTGTACTAATTAATTAGTCATGTTTCTTCATTATGAAATAGTAAAAACAAAAACGAATATGAAATAGAAGTTTTTATAAATTACTACTTTTAAATATTACCCTAAATTTGGATGTTGTACGATTTAGTAGCAACATTTGTTCATCGAGTAAAATTTTTGGATTTTTGCTAATATATCGCAATTATTGTTAATATTTAGGCAAAATAATACATACACATGGAAAGTAACACCATCCTTTTGTTTATTTGATGTTTCCGATCTGTTTTTGCAGGAAAAAATACAGCAAGTCGGCATTTTCTGCTCCGGTTCGTTCCGCCTCGCTGTAATTTTCCGAATACGTCAAAAACGCGCAGCAACTAGTTTTATACAACCCTCACGACCGGAGGGTCTAACCTTTGGCAGCGGGGAACGCCTGACAATGGCGTCTCCGTTATAGTTACACAAGTATTCGAATACTTTACTGGACTCGAGTATTTTTTAAATCGGACCATGTAGTTTGCTTTTAATGGCGAAACCTGATATTTCATTACCTACAAATCATAATATGAATAATGGAAAAACATGTAAATAATAATTGATTAAATGTATAATCAGTCATTTAATAAATATTACAATAATCTGATAGAAACGAATAGAATTTTAAACTTATTATTACTACGTGATACGGTAATACCTGTATGAAGGTAAGTAGGTATACCAAGGAAGTTCTATAGAAGCACGATTCATTCGCTTTTAAGAAACAAATAATATGTAATTAAACTTTTGTTAAATCTCATTAAACTGATCGGCCGGGTAGGAAACAAACACGTTTGAACCTAGAGGTGGGACGTATTTAACGTAACAGGTAAAAAGGAACAGGTAATAGGAAATAACACATAACAGTCGATATCCGGTTACTAAATTAACAGTCATTCAATAACATAACAGAATACGTCAGTTACTAGCAGCGTAACAAGTAAAAAATAACTACCTACCTGAGTACAGCGTACGTGTTACCGGTATATAGTAATAGTCCGATCTTGTCTCTCTGTTACACATACAACGACTCCATATGCAAAAACGAAAGGCACTTAGTATTTAAATACTCTGTATGTCTCTCTTACACTTATATGCATCTACTACTTGCTAGAATGAGAAATAATTAGTATTTTTTTAGTAAAAAATTCAGGTTGTAGTCAATCAAGAACAAATCCCTTAAACACTACGTGCCATTACATATGGTCGGGTTATAGACAGACGTCATTTGTCACGAGTTCTGTCTTTTTTTTTTATACTAGATGCGGCTTCAAACCATTTGCCAGTGTTAAGTTGAAAGGGCGGGAAATTGAATTTTCTTTTAAATTTTCAACACCGCACCGTAGTCATATCCAAAGTCCAAATAAATAGTCAGTGCACTTAAAATCAAGTCAGTCGATTCAGTAAAGTGGTAAAAGCTTTACTGAAAGTTCCTAGGGAGTATTGATTATTTATTCTCTTTGAACTATCAACTAATCAATTTAAAAATACTAAAGTCAATCAAAAATAATTGTGTATTTATGTTTCTTTCAAAATTATTGTTAATTCGGTTGTTAATGCCTAATATTGGTAGAATATTTACCATTAGATATTCGTTGTCGTGTACAAATGTGGGCAAGTGATACAACTACAAAATACGTGCTATTTTGGGGTTTTCCGCCAAACTCCACATTAAGTTTCAGTAAAGCGTCTACCACTTTACTGAATCGACTGACGACTCATTGACTACCCTGACTGTTTATTTAGACTTTGACTAGACTTTGGACTTGACGATTTAGAAATACGGTGATGAAAATTTGAACGAATATTCTATTTCCCGCCTTTTTAACTTGAAACTGGCAAATGGTTAGTACTGTTACTTAATTTTTTTTGTAACTTCTGTAAAGAAAAAAAAACATTTTTTTAAATTAACTTGTTAATATATAAATAAATTGTTTAATGCAAAGTAGTTTACAAATATTGACTATTTGTTCTATCCCTTAATGTAGGCGCAACCTGTCCTATGGAGGAAGAACAGGGGTTTAAATAAAACAAAAATAAAAAGGCCTTCACATTACGATAAAATAAAATTATACTTATATTTAATTAAAAATTATAATTAAATGTACAGACTATAGTGTTATAAATTCTTACATTACACTAAATATTAAGAACAAATACATTTACAATATCAGGAATTTATGTAAACGTTGTGGAAGGCCGTTCAAGTATACTTGAACAGCCTTCCAGCCTAGTAATCGAACTGAGTACGTATAGTACATACTTACTAACAAGACTGTTATTTTTAACAGGTATCCGAAACAGGTAGTTACGAATAACAGTAACAGGTATAACAGGTATCGTATTTAAACTGTTATATCCCACCTCTATTTGAACCTGCACCGACCATTGAGGTAAAGTGCGCGCCAGATAAGTTTGCGCGCGACTGGTGGCGTTGCTAATGTTGCCAGTAAATTTATGGGAAATTACTTTCCGATCATTGACATAAATGGGAGATAAGGGAAAAATCTAACTAGCCAAATCAAGTGAACTACGACCAAATAATAATTCAAAACAGAATTAATATGAAATATAAACATATTTAGACGACCTCTGTGGCTCAGTGGTTGAGCGTGTTAGTGCTAAGGCCGGGGGTCGCGGGTTCGAATCCCGTCGAAGGAACAAAAAGTTTTTCAGTGTTCCTGGGTCATGGATGTGTATTAAATATGTGTACAGTGTAATAAAAATCTTAGATATGTGTATAATATAAAAGTATTAAATATATTTCAGTTGTCTGGTACCCGTAACACAAGTTCTTTGAGAACTTACTACGGGACCAGATTGACGTAGTATGAAGCGTCCATAGATACTACTATTTTAAAGTTCAGCGATTTTGCTTCTTGTGAGAACGGCACGCTTTGCGATAAGTTGTTGTATTTTGAACCTAATTTTAACCTACTAATATTTGGAATTGAGAAGGGTATCCTAAGACATTAGCAATTACTGTTTTTCATAATCTTAAGTTGATTACACCATAGTTCAAGAACGACTGGCACGTGTTTGTATTTTAAAAATTAATAAAAACAACATTATATATTTTTCAGTTTCTTATTAGGCATCTAGCGGTACTTTTGAATTTCGTATATGTGTGGTCCTCAAGTGGGTCAAAGCCTTCCATTGTATTATCTTCTGGATCTTCGATCATTACGTCGTCCGAAGAGTCTGAGCTTCCATCATCACTTGTAGGATCAATTATAAATTTGTCCAATTCTATATCCAAAAGCCTGTCGGATTGGAAATATTGGTCTTCGATTTTTTCAACGTGTTGACAAACATTAATCCATTCCTCTGTGGTTATAGTACTAAAAGCTGCTTTAGTTATTGAGGATATTTCACTTGTAGCTTGACTTACATTTTTCTCTGCAACACGTCTTTTGGCTATAGCCCATATTTTTTCTATCGGATTTAAATCACAATGATATGGAGGTAAGCGCACGACCTCATGTCCATGTTGATTTAATAAATATTCGACTTCATATACTGGGTCTCCTTTGTGTTTTTTTATTAATTCGTACAACTGTGGTTTTATCCAGTAATCTTCAAATGGAATACTATTATTTGAAAGCCATTGCTGCATTTCTGCTTTTAAATTGCTCATTGTAGGTGCTTTATTTATTTGAGTGCAATGGTATGGGGCATTATCCATAACCACGATGCAGTTAAGTGGCAAGTTAGGAAGAATTTTTTCAGTCATCCATCGCATGAAATTTTTTGCATTCATGTCATCATGATAGTCGCTCGATTTTGATTGTGATTTAAATAATAGGAGTCCATTTTCGACAAATCCTGTTTTACCGCCAGCGTGACCTATAATCCACCTTGCACCGGTACTATCCGATGTCAAAACACCTGGTTCTTCATTCGATTGCCAACATTTTTGAAGGTGATATGAGGCATGGATGTATGTTTCGTCAAGGTAGATAACAGGGCGCTTTTCTTTCAAACGGTTTTTACGCATCCTTAAAATAAATTTAGCTCTCCAAGCTACAATATCGTAACGTTCCATTAAAATTTTACGTTTGGACTGGCACTTTTTATATTTATACCCCATGCTTTTCAAAATACGCCTTAAAGTTGTTTTGCTGTATTTGAAATCAATGTCAGATTTCAATGCGAGCCAAAGCTTATGAATGGTCGGAATTTCTTTTTTGACGACATAAAATGAGTGTATCATATACCTTATAGCACACTTATCAAAATCGTCTATTTTCAAAAATCTTTCTCGGTTTCTATTTTTTCCTGGGGTTACAATTTTTGAAGTCGAAGCCTCAGCTTTATTGCCTTCTTGAATTATTTGAGTGACCGTGCGTTCAGAAATACCTGAAACGAACAGTAAATGAACAATATACTAATAAAACAAAAATACCCCACATAGAGGCAAAATACCAAGCAATGGCCACCCCAAAAATTACCTGTCAAGAAAGCAACCCGAGCCCGTACTTTAGAAAATGGAACAATTGGTCCCTTATTATCCCGTTCTGCTTCACAAGAACGTTTAACCTTCAGTACAATCTCTCTGCCAGCACTTTTAACGACTTTTGGCATGATGATTACGAAATTTGATCAATAAATACGAACAAATACACAATATACTCAACACGCTCTCACTTCACCTGTCAAAACAACAGCATGGCGGCCTGTGATTAGTTCCAATTTTGGCCGCGCGCAGACTTAACTGGCGCGCGCTTTATATACACCGACTCATCAACACTTCACGTTACTAACTTCCCAATCAGTGTTGCCACCTCGCAGAAAACTTTTTCACTAGTTTTATTTTGAAATATCACCAGATTAAGGAATATTTAAAACTAAAAAAATCACTAGAATTCACTAAATAATTTATAATGTAGTGTAGTGTAGTAGTAATCAAAGTAAGTTAAAAAAGTGTGTGTGGTGTGGTTTCAAATTGACATATTTGAAACCACACCACACACACACAAGACCACAATTATTGTATATAGAGTCGAACTTATTATAGTACTCTCATCCTAAGATAAATAATTAAGTAGCTCTCATTTGAACCAATCAGTCGTGGGAATGGCGAGGCGCGGCGTGGCTCAATAGATTGGCGGCAAATTTAAAAATATATTTTAAGCTGTTAACTTCAAGTATAGTCGAAAAACTATCTTGATACTTTAAATATTTTGAAATATGTTTAGACATAGAAACCTCAGAAAAACATGTTTGTGTAAAATTGTGCAGTCACTACAATATTAAGAGACAACAGCATAAGGGGTGATTTTCAAAAAAAATGACCCCGTGACGATCAGGAAATATAATTTTGGAACTAAATGAAATTGCTTAAATTTACTCTGATATCAAAGAATATGTAATTAACTAGGTAAATATGCTATTTAAATTAAAATTTTAACACAAATATTAGAAATATTCAAGTTTTTAGGTCAGCATATGACGCAAAATGTTCCTGTACGTCACAAAATAAAATCAGTCAGAAATAAAACAACTAGGTATTGAAACCAAATCAACTTATGTTAGCATAAAAATGTGCTTTAAATGTTTCCAGAAATAACAAAAAGTTTGCATAATTCTATCGCAATAATAAATAATCAGCCAAATAGTTTCATTTTCGTCACTTCTTCGACACTTCGACCTAGAAAAGTTTTTGTTTACTAATGATACGTGTTACAAATTCAAAAATCAAGCAAAGTGAGGAATTTCCGGCGATAACAAAATTCTAATAGGGCCAAAACTTAATACTCTTAAGAAACCTACATATTTGTAAAACTAGTTTTGTATAATTTAGATTTTAGGACAGTGACTATTACGAAAATGGCGTGACGAATAGGAAAAATTTGAGCTGTATCCACACTGTCAATTTTAAACACAATTACATCTTTGTAATTGTGTTTAAAACGCTCATGCGTAATAATAATATTAATCTTTAAAATTCATTTAACCTTTTGTTATACACGTAAAAGTATTAAAAGACATAACATTATCAAATTGAAATCACATAACTTATATTACGAGAACCAACTTAGTAGTCAATGCTATATTTTAATTTAAATCCACAGGATTATCACAACTACTTTGGAATTTTTGAAATTGAAAATTTAACATTTTGTTATACACGTAAAATTATTAAAAGACATATTAACATTATCAATTTGAGATCACACTTATATTACGAGAACCAACTTAGTAGTCGTTTGTATATATTATTACTTAAACCTAGAGGATTATCTCAATTACTTTGGAATTATAGGAACTTTAAATAATATATTCTTCTCAACAAAGATAATAACAAAAAACAAAAATACTCAACATCCTACTTTAATTAACTATTAAATTATAATTTAAACGAACATTCTCCGTAGGTACACATTTGAATAATTGTATTATTCAGATCCATAACATGTGTCGCAAATATAGTCGAAATATAAGCGCCATTTTCAACCGAACAAAATAATACTTTCTCTAATAACCATTAATTATTTCCTCCCAAACAAACCTGGCACTCGTCTTCGGGAAAATGATCATAAATCAAATGCATACAAAAAGAACACCAAAAAATGGAGCACTGAAGTAATTTTCTAATATCGCTTTGACTCATAGCAAGAGTAAAATGCTGCAGTTTTATACTCTCGCTGATTTTTCGCTGACATCCGTAACACTTCTCAGTGATAATGAAATGTGTAACAGGCCAAGGCCAACAGGCATTATTAATGTAACATTGATTTAAATCAAAATATGTTATGACTTTATCAACGTCCCAGTATACTACCATATTGCATAGCACACTGATTATACATAGGAGTAGGTATGTTAAATGCTAACTTATATCTGAAACAAGAAAGGTATCATAAGTAAAATTGGACAATAAGTAATCTATAGGAATTTTTACAGTCAATTTAGTTTCAAATACTCAACGACTCATTAGTCACAGTTATTTCCTGCGTACAAACAAACAATACAAATTTTACCTGTTATCAAAATAAGGTAACTCGAAGGTAAGTATCTACTACAAGATTAAATATTTCGTTGAACACTAAGCTTTATAATTCAAGTTCGTCACGATTTTATTCCGGTAGTATGTCATATGACGCACAGGACGTGACATGTTCATACGACGAAACTTTTAAAATTAAAAATAACTAATATTCTGTTAAATCGTCTCGTTTTTAGCTTTATTAACCTTATGTAGGGTAGTTTATGTTTTAAATACAAAATGCTAAAGTAATGAAAATACGTTTATTTACCTTTTAAATACTATCACTATACAGAAAACTTTTTCTGCACGCCGAAGACACCAACACTTTCGTCACCGATTCTGTCGCAACTGACTTTCAAACGGTAACGGCAGTATCAAAATTAGACCACAATGCTGCCAGGAAAGTAGAAAAAAAACAAATTAGTAGATTTTATTGTACGTAAGATATCAAATTCACCGTGACGATACCGGATTTTCCGGTACTATCGTTTTCATAGGACAACTTTAATTTAATTATATTTCTTAAAAATAACTATAAATTAATCACATAAAGACGAAAATCACACTTTTAGACTAAAAGACATTATGTTCAAACACCTAAATATACTCAAAGCTCAATAGTCTACGAGTAAGAAGTATTCGAAATGTCCGAGAGCACTGTGGGACATACGAAATCTTCACCACCTGTTGTGGGTTTTTTTTAAATAAAAATATATCTGTTGTCTTTCTATGGTGTTTTACAATTTAACTTTATTTTAAAACGTCTGCCTTAATAATATAATAATTCACAGTTATATGTGCCATATAAGAAAACAAAAATAAATATCTTTGAAGTTGTGGGACAGTCCAATTTTGCTACGGTCAATTTTTTTGAAAATCACCCTAAAGATTTTTAAAGCCACGATTTGCTGGTTCGACTCTCTTTGTCTAGAGCAACGTTTCAAAATAGGTAATTTTTACTCAGCAAAATGTACATTTTACTTTAAGCCAAATCCAAAACATTTATCTGGGCCTTTAGCGAAGGGTTGCCAATATGTACTTTCTAAATTCATTGAGATTCTTTAAATATCACTAAAAGTCATCAAATAATTTTTCAGTGATTTCTTTTTTAGAATATCACTGTCCAACTCCGAAAATTCACCAAATCTAGTGACAAAATCACTAAAGTGGTAACACTGTTCCCAATGTTCTTTACAGAGTGGAGTGGGCATTTAAAATTTTACTGTACGCCTGATGCTAGGTTGCTAATATAGTAAAACGACTGAGTATTCGAATACCGTCGAAACCTGTACTCGAGTACTGTGGATCCGAATACAATATTTCGAGTACCCGAGTACGTGAGTTCTAATAGGTGCAGTGTTGCCAACCGTACGATAATTATCGTATTTGTACGATAATTTGAGGTGCGGTACGATAAAAAATAATTAGGTATTATCGTACGATAATTTCACTACTACGTACGATATTTTTTGAATTCATACGATAATTTTGAAAGACATGAGACTTTTATTAAATATTCTACCACATGGGCATAGCCAGGGGGTTCACCCATACAAAAATGGCCGCCATTTGTGTCAACTGGCAAAAGTGACAATCATTTTAGTCTACTACTTTGCTTCAAGCTTGCGGTGCTGGATCCGGCTGGTCCATGTGGATGACCCCTATACAGACGCGTATTTAGATTAGAAATTTGCGCTGCCCCAGGCCAATTAACATATTTTGCCACCCCGTCAAGCAGCGGCAGACTTTTTTATTATCTTTATTACAGGTTAACATCTAATTATACTTCAAATCCTATATGAAAGATGATTTTTTAAAGTTATTTTAGAAAAAAAAATCAACAGCCTAAAACAAAATGTTGATACTAAGTATATGATATTAGGTATAATCTTTATGCTAAACGCGTTCAAATTGAGAAAGCGAGCAAATGCTTTTTATTATTTTGCCTGTAAAAATCTTTTTAAAATTTAAATTGTTGTTCTTTGGAAAAAAACAATAAAACCAATAGCCTAAAACAGAAAATGCGAAGCTATGGCGCGCGTGCCATCGAATCCTCGAACCTAATTTTTTAAAGCATGTGACACAATATTTTGAGCACGTCACTGATCACAAAATTGTGTACGAAATGTACGACGAAAAAAGCGTGAAATAGGCATTATAATTATGACAAACCTAGCTTAATAGGTTATTTGTCATCTTTTTTACAACATCAGAAATTACGCAAATTTTACTTTAATTTGAATTACAAAATCATCCTATTTTCTAGGTTTCAAGTTTGAACAGATTTTAAAACCTATTAAATAAAAAAATTTTGCTCGCTCGCTTCGCTCGCTCGCGATTAACATGAAAAACATAATAACCTGTCAAGCGTCACTTGCTGCCTTGCAGCAAGTGACAGCATGACCCTCACGCGTCGCTTGCTGCCTGGTGGCAAGGTGGGCACGCCCATAGAATAAATTTCTAATTTATAAGTGGTTTGTTTGTACCACATAATTTATACATTTATGTAATTAATATTAAGTTTTTTATGCATATACGAAGTATTTTCCATAAATCTACTACAAATTACTTCAGAAAATCGAATGAAAAATATACGTTTTTATTGCTATTTTATTTCATAGTGAGTTTATGATTTTCTTGTGAAATGCATTTTGAATTGAACATTTTAGTAGAAATTTTATTAGAACGGTATTTATTCTAGAGTCTACGAATAGAATATATGGATAAGAATAAGTAAATTTATTACTATGATTGTTTTTGTAAGACATTACCGTCAAAATAGGCCTAGTTTCGGAGGGTTCAATGAGGGAGTTCCCTTATTGTACATTGTAAAAAAATAATGAGTTACTGTAATATTTAACATCCTGAAATGTATAAAAATATAAAAATATGTATTTAATTATGTCCCAGTTACAGTTTATTGAGCAATCAAAATATGTACTATGTCAGATATTTTTCATAGTAATTGTAATTAGTTTTGCTCCAATCCTTGTTAGTACAACTGTTTTTGTATTAAATTTTTATGTATAATATATCCAATTACGTAAATAAAGCAACAATCACTGTATAGAAACATACATTTTATATTTATTTGAGTTTTAAAACAAAATATTAAAAAAGACGAAGTTTATGTGTTTGTATCAAGATTCCATTTATTATATGAGTATTTTTCTAAATTCCATTTACGTCATCACTTAGGAAATCTATTCTACTTTTTAAATATATATCACATGCATAGGTAGTACATAAATTATAACAATATAATTTGGAGAAATAAAAATCGCGGGAATCGAAATTAGACTGACAATTTTATAGTAGGTAACTGTAACTTATTTTATATCGGTTTTTGAATTAAATTTTTATATATAATGTGTGCACCTACGTAAATTAAGCAAATTTTACTATATAGAAACATAAATTTGGCCTTAGTTTAGATTTGCAATAAAAATATAAGAAAAAGTCGTGTGTTGTGTTTGGATCAAGATTTCTTTTATTAAACTAGTATTTTTCTTAATTCCAATTATATTATCAATTAGGAAATTTAATCACCTTTCTAAATATATATAACATGCATATGTTTTATTCACATTAAAACATTATAATCTTGAAGAAAAACACGACGGGAAACGTCATATGATTTATAGAGGTCGGTACTCCGTGCATCTGTCATGAGGGAATGAGGTCGTCCTCCTCCTTCCTCTCCGTAATGTGTGTGATGAGGTATCATTTGGCATGTTCCCACTTGAGTGTCAATAACGAAGTCAAAAGTAAACAATCAGTGCAAGTGTTTACGTTATTTGAAATGTTTACTTTCAAGTGGATAGGTACTTAATTATACTGAATCTAATAACTGTAATTTATAAATCTGTTTCTATATTACGTAATCACTTAGGAAATTAATTATATTTTTAAATATATACATCATCCATAGGTTTTATTTACTTATTAACATTAAAATTGCGAAAAAAAATCGCGAAAAAAATTGCGGGAGAATGTAAGGAAAATTAATTTTTGGTGGCAAAAAGGCCCGACGCTTGTCTGCATAACCTGTCAAAGAGTGTCAAGGCGCTTGACAGGATATTATATTACTTAGTACTGATGTTCTGTTTTAACTGGTTTATTTTATGGTATTTTGCTGAAATTTCACGTTATTTTGTGTTTTAGTTTAACGTTTGAACAGATTTTAACCTGTAAAATGGAAAAAAAAATTCTCGCTCGTTTCTCTTACTCGTGTTTGGCTTAAAGAACATATTATAAAATTCAGTACCGACGTTCAGTTTTAGGCTATTGATATTTGTATTTTTTCGAATTACAGTCTTTCAGGGTTTAAAGCTAAAAAAGGTAAAAACGAAAAAAATTAGGGCCCAGTAATGTGCCCAGGGCCTCTAGTCAAGATGCATCCCATAATTTCGATGACGAAGTTCGACAATAAAATGTATGGGATTTGACATATTGCATCGCAAGCGACATGTCACTTAACGTTGACTTATGTCAAATCCCATACATTTTTGATTACGAAGTTCGGCGTCGAAATTTTCGAATGCATCTTGACTAGGGGCCCAGAGCTTCTAATAGGTTAAAGAGCAGTATTTAATACGTCGATACGTATTTAACAGTAAGTCGTTTTATTCTCTTGAACCACCCCTCGGAAAGTAATGTACTTTTAGTCGTTTTATTATCTTGAAATACCCCCCCCCCCCCGAAAGATAAACATGAATGTACGATAATTGTACGATAATTTTGAGCCCAAAATCCGATAATTTTGATTGAAAGAGTTGGCAACACTGAATAGGTGTTCGAGTAAGCCTGGCACATCTCTACACTTGCCAGTTTTTCTATCGCGAATTCGTGTTTTCTTGTTTTCAATAATTCCTTTTTTATAATCTAGTTCATTTTATTTAACATGAAAACTTAGTGTAATATGTGCTTATAAGTATTTATTTTATTTATTATTTGATGACGAAGGTAATTGTACAAAATTAGCAACATGAGTGTCTTCAAATCAGCAATGGGGTACTTTAGTTCTGGAGGTGCCAACGGTGGCAGTGATAATGATTTCGTAGGTCAATTTGTTGAAATAGGAAACATGAAATTAAGGGTGAAAAAAGTCATAGCAGAGGGTAAGTTAATTTATTTAGCCAATTCAAATTGAATCTCATTATGATATAAATTCTGATTAATTATGTTCGGGGGCGTATGAATCGCTTTGTTAAGTACTTTATATTTTCCAAAAATTAGTGATATACAAGAAAAACAAAATTTCATGTTTATCACATGTTCAATCAAACAACAATTCAAAAAGTTCAAACACTCAAATCTTGTCTCCACATAGCTTAATTTACTTAGCTACTATCCAAATTTTGATGAAAGAGAAATGAGAATAAGTAGTATTAAAATGCATAAAATAAATAATTAATGTACCCGGTTTGTGAGGTGAATATCGTTGACTCAATGAAAAAAATTTTACACTCAAAATTATTTTATAAAATATATTTCAGTGGCAACAAGCCAATTTCAGTGGTAAACTAATGTTAGAAGAAAGAAATAGTATTTTGGGTAAATAACAAAGGCTTGATAAATAAAATGGATATGTAATCATAACATTTTAAATATATTTTTACACAAAGTCACTTGATATTTATAATCAATTTTTATGGTTCCATAAAATTTGGCCATTTCCATACCCAAAGGGTAGAAACAGGACTATTACTAAGACTTCGCTGTCTGTCTGTCCTTCTGTCCGTCCATCTGTTTGTCACCAGGCTGTATCTCAAGAACCGCAATGGCTAGACAGTTGAAACTTTCCCAAATAGTGTATTTTTGTTGCCGCTATAACAATGCAAAAAACATTAAAAAAAAACCAGGGCTCCCAAACAACAAACGTGATTTTTTGCTGTTTTGTACAGAACCCTTTGTGCTTGAGTCTGACTCCCACTTGGCCGGTTTTTTTATTTGTTGTTTATATTATTATAAGCTAAATAATTCTTCCAGGTGGGTTTGCATTCGTATTTGTAGCTCAAGATGTATCTACTGGAACTGAGTATGCCTTAAAAAGACTTATGGCTGCCGACGAGCAAGCCAATAAGAATATAATACAAGAGATAAGCTTATTAAAAAAACTATCGGGGCACCCCAATGTAATAAAATATATAGCAGCTTCTTTTATTGATAAGTCGAAGACCTCCCATGGTATGAGTGAATATTTACTGCTCACTGATCTCTGCAGCGGAGGTAGTCTGATGGAAGCTTTACAGAATCGAGGGCAGGCGTTCCCACTTTCGACGATATTAAGAGTATTCTACCAGACTTGTAGAGCTGTACAACACATGCATGTTCAAGTGCCACCTATAGCCCATCGTGATCTCAAATTAGAAAATTTCTTAATATCCAACGAAGGTAATTATTTATTCGATTAAACTAACAACATCCATCCTGCTGTTACATAATCATGTTAAGATTATATAATTGTTTCCAGTTACAGTTGTTGCATTTTAGTTTCTATTGATTTTGAAGGTATATTATTTCATTTGTTTATATTTTACTGTAACTGCATCTTCAGCATCTTGAAATTGATCATAATGGTCTTACTGAAAAAGAGTGTTTAAGAAGAAGAGTTGCTTGCCTAGACAGCAAAACTATAAGTAGTTTATTTGATTCAGAATAAAATAGGATTACACCATAACTAAAATAATTGTTAGTGCTTAAATCTGATCACTTAGAATATATTTTTTATTGAACATAAGAATAAATAGCTAGAGCAATTGTTATTATAATTTTAAATAGAGCTATACTCTACTTGTATCATACATCTTAACAATATTTGCAGGCACAATTAAGCTATGTGATTTTGGATCAGCCACAACAGATGTTTTTGCACCTAACCCATCATGGAGCGCCAACCAAAGAAACATGTTAGAAGAAAATGTATGTTACTAAATTGTGTACAAAATGTATTGTTTAGTTTTCATTACAAAGTACCATGTCTAAGTTCATAAACTTAGCCTTTCAAGGATACCCATTTTAGTAGACACTACATCATTAAGCAGTTATGTAGTACTAGATGTTGCCCGCGACTTAATACATGCAAAAAGATAACTTGTGGGAACCGTACATTTGCTGCAATAAAAAGAAACTTGTGTGAATCTAGAGTCTAAATTACTACTTTACCAAATATTACCAAAATCTATACAGTACTTATTGCATGCATCCATACGTAAAAACTTTCACATTTATAGTATTAGTAAGGACATTGTCGAAACTAAAACTTATTAAACAATAAACTATCTATACAAATTTAGCTTACATTGCAACAAAATACTATACTGAATTATATTACTTTTAAAATATAATAGCAAATACTAATGGGTTCTTTTTCAGCTGGCCCAATTCACAACCCCAATGTACCGAGCCCCAGAAATGCTTGACACATGGGACAATCGAAAAATTGATCATGCTGTAGATGTGTGGGCACTAGGTTGTATATTATACACACTGTGCTTTATGCAACATCCATTTGAAGATTCTGCAAAGTTGGCCATCCTCAATGGAAACTATAATTTGAATCCAAATGATCAAAAATACAAGTGCTTCCATGAAATAATACGTAAGTATGCCTTTTAGTATTTTTTTTGTAACATAGTTTTTTTTTAACATTTATTATCCAAAAGTCAAAATATCAAGGTGAAGTGCCAATTTCACCGTCTATTAAAGTTAATCATTGATTAACCCTTTAACTGCAGGCCAGGCAAGGCAAAATATTATGGTTTGTCAGGCACATGTGACTGACACGGCAGTCAACAGGTTAAATGTCATGTATCTCTCTTGTTCTTCATATTAATGAAAGACAATGCATGATATTTAGACAAATGGATAACACTAACAATAGAAATATAATTTGAAAAATTATGACTTAATGTTTGATTTCTTTTCTTTTTTTAAATTTTCTTTTTTGTGTTTTTTTTTTCTTTTTTAAAATGGCTTCTTTGTGAGTCACCAATGTCAGAGTGAATTGACGAAGATTGACAAAATTTCCTAATGTCTTTGGAAAACCTCACGATATTGCGAAAATTCAAGAAACTAAAACAAAATATAATAATAATAATATCTATGGACGCTTTTACACCACGTCAATCTGGTCTTGTGGTAAATTCTTGATGAACTTGTGTTATGGGTACCAGACAAGGGAAATATGTGTAATACTTTTATACTATACATATATTTAAGATGTTCATTATATAATACACATCCATGACCCAGGAACACATAAAACTGTTTGTCGCCTGGCGGTATTCGAACCCGCGACCAACGCGCTAAACATTAAGCCACAGAGGCAATTGTCATTAATGTCAATTTTTGAGATTGAACCAATCACATTAACACTTCGGAGTGTTTATGTAGTCAAAAAATAAGCACTCTAAATCCAGGTTTTTAATTTACCTGGTCAATGTGTATAAAAATTAAAACATTTTCTGTATTCTAATGTGACTATTTGTGTTATCCGCAGATGGTTGTCTAACGGTGAACCCCGAAATGCGTTTAACGATCAGCAGTATTCTGGAGAGGCTGGCGGCGATAGCGGAGTCCAACAACGTCAACCTCAAGCAACCACTCAAATTTGAGCGTAAAAAAGTTGAACAATCTGTGGCCACTAGCTCGCCAGGTAACAAAAAGTCAAGTAAATATTACACTACCATATCTTAAACGTATTGCGAGTACGTAATGTACAAATAACGCGTTAGATAATTCGTTTGCGATGCCCGTATCAGTTGTATGTACGTCTCCGGTCCAAATCAGATTTATATTCTGTTGCGTATTTCCGAGCTAAAAATGGTCAAGTTTTTTTAACTTTTTACACTCAAATTATTTTCATTTTCACGTAAATTGTTTTAGTTTATGAAATAATTAAAAAAAAATGTGATTATCTCAATTGATTTTCGACAACGAAGGTAAGAAATAATGTTGAATTATAAAACGTGAAGGTAGTATAGCATTTATTTGACTTTATTCATGTATTCTATTTACTACTAGTGCTTCGCTTTACAAATCTGACTCTGCCCTAAAGCAATCTTAGTTGAAAACTAAGTATGATGCTATGGGACGAGTTGTAGCTTAAATATAAAGGCCCATTGGCATTAAAATTATAATACAAAAAACTTTGAAATTATGTTACCAAAAAGAAAAGAAAAATGTGCATTTATAAAATGTACATGATTTAATATTAGATTTAAGGAAAACACATCTTATATTATTACAACACACACACACATTCCTTAATATATAAGGTTCGGTAAAATCACGGATATTTTGGGCATATGATCTATTTATTGCATAAGTAAAGATGTTGCAGAAAATTAATTGTCACACGAGAAAAAAAAAATCTTTATATGGGCGAGTTTCCGTTTTGCGGAGAGTCACCCATATATTAGATAATTTTTTACTTTGCCAATGACAATTATTTTTTTGCCTAAACGTCTTTACATAAGCAGTGGATCATGTGGCCGAAGTATCCGTAATCGATTTTCGGAGACATTATAATATAGGCTTTTAAATTAAGGAGCTGCCCAGATGCGGCAATAAATTAATTCCAAATCATTCCATAATATCACATTTCAGTAAAAGTCATTACAATAAATTTAATGCAATATACTCAATACTCATAAGTATAGAATAATTTCAAATATACCAAATTGTCTTTATTATTTTTCTTGTGTGCCATTATTTTTAGGGTGGTCTTTTCACAATCTTATAAAGTGTTCTATAGCTTATTCACAAGTTTTGTGGCCGCTTACTTTATATCGAGCGAGAGAGACAAAAAATGCAAATAAGCTATCTGACACTTAGGGGCCGTCCATTAATCACGTGATGTTTTTAAACAACTATTTAGACCCCTCCCCTCCCCCTGGTGATACGTGGTGAGGTTTTATACTACCCCTCCCTCCCCCCACCTAAGATCACGTGTATTTTTTTTTACATAGTAAGCAGGTCTTTTTTAAAAAACAATTTAATCGAATAATTTATGCAATTAAAAACTATACGAGTCATTTGTCTTGTATTTAAACAACACTACGAATCTACAACCGATAATAATTTCGGTATGCATAGACTAGATTCGAAAATTAATGCACGTGATGTCTCCTTATACTCCTCCCCTTGGTGATACTTGGTGATTTTTTTTTCGGACCCCCCCCCTTTAGGCATCACGTGATTAATGGACGATCCCTTATCAGTAGATTGTGAAACAGGCCCATAAAAATTATCGCAGCTCAGTGGGGCTGTAATTGTTTTTTTTTATTATCGCAACTTAGTAATTCAGCTGTAATTGTTTTTTTTTTAATTTTTTTTACGTGAATAATGTACACTCTTCAATGTGGTACAAAGTTATTATTTTAGAATTATCACAGACAAAAAAATACAATTAAAGTCTATATGAAAACATTCCAAAACAAACTTCGACAATATCATATTAGTATTAATTAAACAATAAATTATATTACAAAATTATATAAGTATCTAGTTTTCTGGATCAATGTTTTAATTCGCACTAATAGTTGGGGCTTGGTTATCACTCAAAATGTTTCAGCTTTTTCACATTGGTATAATAACTAGTCGGCTTAAAAATGGTTATAATGTATTCAATTATTGTCACAATAGGTAACTTTTTTTAAAATTATAAAATCATATGTATTACTTAGTTACCTATTCTGGCGGTAAATGGAAATAATCCATGATTAATAATTAAGAAGTCATATTCTATTCTCAAATGTTTGACCATACATAAAGTAATATGTAATTTTATACATCACACAGTGTTTAAAATAAATAAATGGCGCCAGAGCGCCTTTGTTTTGTAACACACTATATTTTATTATAACTTGTTAATTAAGAGAAGAATAAATTATTCTCATTAATCAAGGTTGGTGTTTTTTTTAACGAGTGAACGAATAGGTGTCTTGGATCACTGGATTTCATGGTAAATAACTTTCAGTACTGTTTTCGTCTCTACTAACGCTTAGTAACTCAATAATAACGCTTGTACATGGTGTTTGTTATAATACATAAAACTGCTAACTTAACATAAACTAAACTCATTTGATAAGTCATTAGTCATTATGGCATAACTTAAAGTCAGTGTTTACTAATTTTAACATCTTTAGTTTAGGATTTACCATAAATTATTACTTTTATTACTTTATATAATATTATCTATAATAATAATAATTATTACAATATTATTTCATTCCTAGTTCCATCTAAGCTAGAAAACGTGCAACGTGTTAGTCGTAAATTCTCTGTTATAATTAAATTGTCGGGACAGCCGACACACTTTGTTCTGTCTTAACTATAAAATGGAATAAATATATAATACCGATTAAAAAAAATCAAACAGGTAAACTGAACAAACCTACCTATAAATATTTGACAGTCAAGTGATAAATAGAACACAGTGAACAGTTAGTGTCGGTTGTTTTTAGTTTTTTTCACACAATATTTTCAATTTTTCTCACTGTTTGAACTTTCCCTGAACTTCCACAATTATCAAGACCAGACCAGACCAGAGGTTCCCAAACCTATTCCATCTAACGCCCAATTTTAAAATCAGTTCTTTTGTAACAACCCCTCCCCCCATCTTTTTTCACCACAAAACCTTCATAACATATTAGACTCACCGGGAGAGTATTTTTTATCTCTTCAAACTTAACCAATAATCAACATTGAGTAATAATAATACTGCTTACATCAGCGCCCCCTCAATTTTTTCTGGGCCCCTAACCGCCCACTCTAGGCTTCCAGCGCCCACAAAGGGGCGTTATCGCCCACTTTGGGAAAGACTGAATTAGACAAATCGGTAGTCAAAGTCAAGGTATAGAATCAGTTAATTTGGTTGGTGCGTTAAAAAATGTATCGAAATATAATCGGGGCGTCAGATTAAGATAGGTTATGTTAAGCAGGCGTCAAAGCCCAAAGGAGTTCCAAATTAAAGTACTGACGATTTAAAAGTCGGGTAAGCTCGTAGGTACTTTAAAATTTAAAAATAAAGCACCATTATTGAATATTTGAGCCTCTCAGATATTTTATATTGGACTCAGATATTTAAAAACTTGTACCTGTACCCGCTCATCACACCACTAAAATAAAAAATATAAAAAATCATAATCTTTGTTCTTCTAATAAAATAATCTTATAAACTTACTAGGTCTCCACGACGCTCGAGTAACTACACATTTAGCATCATGGGCTCCCCATCAACTATCAACTGTCTACTTGTATTTAACCACCCTTACAAATCTAATCGGCTTAATCATTTTTCGTCCATTAAAGTCTCCTAAGTTAAACGTCATATCTTATCAGTTATAATGTTGGCAAGCAATTATATATATACAATGTGTTCCGACAGCTGTATCAGAGCCTTTAGTGGTAAAAAATATGGCACTTTTTATCGACAAATTGCCTCTCAAAAATTTGATAGTAGAAAAATTTGATAGAATCAAAAAAGTTGTTATAACAATTTGAAAACGACGACTGGCTGGCCCCCTCCTTGAGATGATACCAACAAATGGTATAACTTTTAAACTATTGCACTGAGAGTAAAGGGGTTTGTATTTTATATTAGCAAACGTCTTCTTATATCGTTTTAGAACAAAAAACAAGCAGGTTAATCAGGCTCAGGGATGACGAAGACATGGAGAGGGAACGCAGAGCGTTAGCGGTGAGAGGCAACATGCTCGCCCGCAGGTTCACTCGGTGTACAACTGAAATTAAGACCATGTTGTTTAAAGCATATTGCCAGTCTTTCTATTCGAGTGCCCTGTGGGTGAGGTATAAGACCAGAACCTATGACACTCTGCGCGTCCAGTATAACAATGCTTTCAGAATGCTGTTGGGGCTACCGTGGCGCTGTAGTGCGTCAGGTATGTTTGCTACTGCGCGTACCGATGGCTTTCAAGCGATAATACGCAAAAAAACAGCCTCACTGTTTCAGCGTCTGCGAAAAGCTAGCAACCGCATCCTGAAAGTCATTGCTGACAGATTTGACTGCCCCATCCAAAGACATTGGGTGAGGGTAATAATGGGAAAAATTTAAGTTTGTATAACGAATGTAATACTAATGCTGCTAACATTAGTAACATAATTATAAGTATTATTATAATTTTTGCGACTAACACACTAACAACTCTATGGGCATATATTTTTTTCTGAAATAAACGTTTTCTATTCTATTCTATTCTAATGGCCTAGATTTTTCACAAAAAGCAAATAATTTAAAAAATACACCAAAAGGAACTATATTTGTTTTAAATTACCATTTTTTGTTTTTCTGTTAAAAGAAAATTAAAACATAGTGGTTGTGAATGATTTTCCACATGTTTAGATATCAAATGACATTTTTTCATGTTCCTAGGACAATATATGAGTAGTGGTGGTGAAATTGGTACGAGAGCCCGGCAAAAGCTAAGCAATAACAAAAATTGTACAATTTTTGCTCCAAAATTGCGCAATTTTTGCGGGTCTTGGTTACCAAAAAACAAAATGGCTGCCATTTTACAAACGTGAGAGAAAAATAAAATTTGAGGGGAAATTTGTCGATAAAAATGCCATATTTTTACCACTAAAGGCTCCGATACAGCTGTCGGGACACATTGTATAAGTAATATGGTAAAACCCGTCACCTTACATAACACATTGAGGAGAACCGTGCTTGCTATTGGAGGCGTTATGGACTGAGATCCCAGGCCCGCTGACTACCGTATATTCTTACAGATAAAATGTATATTATAGTGACGTATTATTGTACAATGAATGTACCTACACATCTATCAATCAACGAACGTATCTACGAAGTACGAACATAAAGAATAGAGGTAAGGAGAACCATCTTGTATGGGGGATAACTTGAAAAATCGTCCACCCGTAAAGACCAAATTATAGTTCGAAAACTCTCCGAAATAACGCTAGTGAAGGGGGTGGAAATGATATGAAGTTAGCAATAAGAGATGGAGTGAAGTTATTTGAATGTTAGTTATTGGTTAGTTACTCTAATAATTTGTGGCCATTTTGTGGCGCTCTTTTTGAAATTCTTCCACCCGCTACTATAGCGCCACCTTATCTTGCTCCCTTTCAACGGACACTTTTTAATATACGAGATGGTTCTCCTTACCTCTATTCTCCATGTCTACGAATAACTATTTGTTTATAACGTCACCTGCGACCTCTCTGTCAGCGATCTTACTGTCACAGACAAAGGTTTTTTTGTCACAGACAAAAAACCGGCAAATGACACCGAAAGTGACGTTTTAAACAAATAGTTATTAAAATCCGGCCAAAATCAACAACTATAAGTCTCAATTTCACAGTCACCAACATCTGTCACCTGTGTTATTCGTTTGTCTAAACATCATGCCGTCTCTTGCACTGATACGAAGAACGAGAGAGATAACATGAAATTAAATCAACGATTAACTTTAACAGGCATTGGTGAAATTGGCACTTAAAATTCAAATCGTGAACAATATTCTGCTTTGCATGCTACAGTATCTATTAGGAACTTGTACTAGTTTGCTACTTTTAGATAGCTATTACATCGCATGTTTTGTGTTTCTTTACTTTATTTTATGTGGAAACTTCATGCCTTTATGATTAAGTATTTTTCAAATTTTGGTATCATTCTTCCTATCTTATACTGTTTAATTCGTCTATGCTTATATCAAATTTAATGCTATCGATCGGACCCTTGTTACATTATGATTTTACTTGTGTTGTTTTTAAATTTATTTTTTGTTCTAGGCCTGAGTCTTTGTGTTCAAAAATCATATACAATTAGATATTGATATAATTCAGTAAGACCTAGTTTTGTTAATTATATCAGGCGCTACTAGTCAATTCCACTAATTAACGCACATAATACTAAGGCAATTAATGACGTAGGTGCACATAATATAGACGTGTGTTGTTCGCAAATGAGTCGTTCAATTGGACTAGTTCACAAGTGGAGAGCCAATTATTATACCTATCTAATACTATAACGCTCGCGCTTATCTTTCATATGTATTTTAAAAACAATAAAATCCTTTGAATATTTTTCAAAGGAAGCTTGATGACAAGATGGACATTGAACAGTGCCCAATGAAGTAATATATTGGACTACTGAACTAAAAGAGTTATGTAGTTCACTGTAATCAAAAAATATATATGTCACTGTAAAATTGTAAAAACCTTTAGATTGTAAAATAACTCACGAGATTGTAAAAATAAATTTATAACTATATATTTATAATCTTACGAAAAATAATGTGTGAAATTAAAGGCAGCATATTCGCGTGAAGTCTTATCAACTTTTACAATTTCACTAATTTTATTACAATCTAACGGATTTTACAATTTTACGGTGACATATACCTACATCTTATCTTTTATTGACACATTTTGCGCACGTCTAGCATTTCAATGTTGCGTATGCGTGCGTAATATTGCGTGTGCGTTGAGCGTACACGTAACTTGTTTATTACGTTCTTACTTAGGCTTCTTTTGCGAGGCTTTCACGGCAGGAACTGCTAATTAATAAGTATATTATAAATAATAATATTAGGTTTTTATCTTTATAACACCTACGTTGGTACGTTAAGTCAAATATAAGGTATATGTAGGTATAAGATATTTACTATATTAGTAATTTTTTAATTATTATCGAAGAAGGCATGAAGTTTCGTATTTATCATTGACCACTGATTCATATCACTTTTTTTTTTTCATTTTAGGTGTTTTCAACTTTTTCGGGTGCCCGATTGTATTCTCGTTTAAATGACCCTTGGCGCATGAACTCTTGGACTCCACTGACCACTCGCACATTGAATGCTTGCTATATCGGACATGCTCGCAATGATGAGTATTGTTTTTATTTATTTATAACCCAAATGTGTCGCGCATTTTGGACTTAGGAACATACCTAAGTATTAACTTGCTTTTACAAAAGATTTACCTACATTCTAATATTAATAAATGTTACGAATTCTATTTTACCCAAATGCACAGTAGGCAGAAATATATTGCTTTCTTTTATATAAAACATTCCAAAAAAGCTTTACCCGACCGGTAATTATTTTGTTGTAAATATGCTGATGTTATGTTTCTATGAATAATAACGTCTCAGACTATAAAACAATAGGAGATGGAGCGCACGCAACGAAAAGAGTGACGGCACCTTTTTGAACATTTGTGCGTAAGGTACTGGAGACGTGCTGTCGGTCGGAACACCTACATACACATATCCGAGTGCGTCTAATGATACCAGAAACATAAAAAAACCTCCCTGCATCTTTTTAAATATACTTCTACTTAAACTACTACAAGGGGTAAAAGGACTAAAAAAGTCTTTAACATATGAGAGGCCCTATTTTTTTTTCTCTTTTACCTTTTTAAGTTTTAAACCCTGAAATACTGTGTAATTCGGAAAAATACAAATATCAATAGCTTAAAACTGAACGTCGGTAATAAATTTTATAATATGTTTGTTCAGCCAAACACGTGTGAGCGGAGCTAGCGAGCAAAATTTTTTCCACCCCCTGGCTACGCCCATGGGTACGACCCTCAGAACTAAAGTGAAATCGTAATTGTTTTTGTTAGTGTCCTACCGAAACTGGTTTTTACGACCGAAACCGCAACCGAAAACGAATTTCGACAACGGTCTCAGTTTCGGTCGAAACCGAAACCGAAACTTCCTTACAAGGATCATATTTTGAGGGAATAATAATCATAATCATAATTCTTTATTTGCTCAAATGTGTGTTTTTACAGATGTTATAAACAGTTTAAGTATTCAGTACAGCACATTTGCCAATTGAAAGGCATGCAAAACAATGTTTAAATTACACATTATTATTACATTATTATATAAAATTAAAATGATTATTTAACATTATTATTAAAATTATTATTTTATCTCAAATGTTGATACATATTATACAAACCTAGTTTACAATAAACATAATATCATGCTAAGGTAAACACGGTAAGAAAATTATATCATATGATTTTTGTTCTGTATAATTTGTCATTAACATTTTCATTATATTCATTTAACAATATGTCAACAGTTGACACAATTTTACATAATATCATAAAAATTAAGCAATTGATTAGTGAATTACCTATAATAAAAAGAAAATCATCTTAAAGAAAACGTTAGTTAAATCAGACAGTAGTTTTAGGGTACCATAGTATTCAAGGAAACCTTATAGTTTCGCTCTGCCTTTCCGTCTGATGATGAATGGATGAAATCTGGTATATTGAATATAGATCTCGGTTTTGATATTATAAAATAATAACAATTTTATATTTTAAGGGTGGCTCTTCATACATATAAAGTGGGGATGAAAAATATAATTTAGTTCTAGCCCATCGTGTGGAGTATCGTTGAATTGATCTTATAAAGATTTCATACATGAGTTTTTTTACAAAGTTGGCCATTATCGAGTAATCGGCTTCAAAAGAGGTTTATAAGTTGAAAAATCCTTCCTAAGTTGATGACTACGTCATATGAGAAATACGTGTGCAAAATTTCAAATTTCTAGCCCTAAGGGTTTGGCCTGTCCTACTAATAATATTATAAATGTGAAAGTTTGTGAGGATGTATGGATGGATGTTTGTTCTTCTTTCACGCAAAAACTACTGAACGGATTTTGATGAAATTTGGTATAGTAGTAGTTTAGGCTCTGGATTAAAACATAGGCTACTTTTTATCCCGAAAGAAATAGTGTTTCCGAGGGATACTGTATTTACGCGGGCGGAACCGCGGGCAACAGCTAGTGCGTTGATACATCAGTCAATCAGCTTTGCCTTGTATATTATATAGATAGAATATCGTAAAACTATCATTGTCGTGACCGTTAAATATGGTCAAACGTTACAACATTTTAATCTATGTACAATTGTACAACATTTAGGCATAGCGCGAGTTATGGCCCTATAAGATTTAGGTATACAGCGAAGCGCGAGTCAGTGGTTCTTTGAATTATGTATACCAACCGTAAAGGTGTCAAATCAAATACTTTCACAGTTCACTATTTAAACGAAACTTTTACCCTATCGGAAGTAAATGCAACGTAGCTAAATAAATTATGTCCTGTAACTTATAAAAATAGATTTATAGAATATCATCGTCGCTTAGATGGAATTCAAAGCGTCGAACATAACCGATCACAGCGCGAGATCTCCCGAATGCAGTTTCGGTGTCGGTCATAGTTTCGGCAGGTTTTCCGCTGAAACCAGAACTAAACCGAAACCTGTTTTTTTGCCAAAACTCGTCCGAAACCGAAACCGAATATTCGGTCGGACACTAGATTTTGTATTTGCTACAGTTGCTTCGCTCAGATGTTCGGTGCGCGCCATCTGCCTATTGTTTTATAATCTGAGAATATCATGATCTTTAGAAATTATCAAAAATATTAAAATGTCATTAAAATATGAAGCGCCACACATTTATGTTAATTTATATGTATTTTTTGGCTTACTGTTGTTGTTATATAACTTAAGTTATTAGATAGTTTAATGATTAATTGGTCATTAAAAATTCAAATCCTTCTTATTTTAAGTACTTATTAGATAAAACGACAATAATAATATTATAGTGTAACTTGCATGTAAATTCTTCAATTAACATTTCTTTGACTTTCTAACAATCCCTATTTTGTATAAGATAAGAATGAAGGTATAAAACTAACATTTCAATACTTATAAAACTATAAACTCGGACATTTTTCATTCTTATTTTCAAACTCCAACTCATAACTGATTTCTGTATATATCAGTATTTTGCAATATTAAAACCGCAGTCGTCTTTGTTTCTATACTTAATTAGGTAGGTTTAGGTTAATTTTTTTTTTCAAAACAGTTAAAAAATTATATTACTATCGCTTCTTATTTTATTGTTAGTTAATTTGTTTAAGCTGTTTTTATTATTTAAGATTTGTTTAGATCAAAAATAACAGTCTTAAGTTTTAAGATTCTTCCTAAGTAATCTGTGATGTTAAAACAACTAACATTCCAAAAGTTTAAATGCTGTGATTGGTTTTGATGTCCAAAAATGACGTTTCCATTTTATTTTTATGTTGAACACTTTTGTAAAGCAACTATTTTTAAAAGCATAATATTTTGCTCTTTCTTATTAAGGTTATTGACCAAGCGTCAGCATTTAATTAAATGCCCCGTCGAGACTGCTCGTGAAGTAGGCCGAGGAAGTGCTCCGCGAAGTAACGCGAAGTACGAAAAGGCGACGCACTTCGGCGTCTTATTCACTTCACACTGTCTTATTCGGCCAACATCGACCTACTTCGCGAGTAGTCTGGACGAGGCTTTAATTTTAGCACCTTTATTAGGTTCATAATTCATATTTTAGTTCCTACTTACATGTCCCCTATATAATAATGTTAATAAAGGAATAAAAGTACTTTTTCCCCCTTACTTATAAAATATTTATACCTCGGATAAGCAATACCGTGTTTTGTCCTTGTCTGTCAAACTACTTTACCAACGTATAAGACAAGTACAAAACATTGTATAGCTTAACCACTGTAAATATTTTTTATTAGGCCGGGGTATGCGTATAATATAGCAGCACCTTATTTGAAAGTATAAGGATTAAAAGTATAAGGATTGAAAGTGTAAGGACATAAATTATCTACGAATATTCTTTCATCTCTCAATCTTTAATTTAATTATATATTGTGGTGAATGATTCTCATCGATAAAGTATTTGGTGCTACATTTAATTAAACTATTAGTATCTGTTTTATTCGGCATCTAGACCTCTTAAAACCTTTAAATATAGCTACTTATAAGTAGTACTTATAAAACGTAGGTAAATGGCTTTTTTAACAAAGCATTGTCACTTCTTTATTTGCTGTAGTTTTTTCTTCCAGATTAAAAAAGCAAAACGAACATTATTAGAATAAATACATATTGAAGTATAGATTTTTTACAACATAAAAATAAGCAATATATTTAACAGTTTTGTTAAAGTATTTTTTAGGTTTGTTAAGTAATTTATAGTTATGAGAAACTATGTTTGTTATAAGTTTACCAATGCTGTAAGGCAAAATATTATTTCGATTACCAATAAATATTATCCTAATTATATTTTGTTTGTTTTTTTTTTCTTAATTCAAGACTAGGGTAAATTCCAACCTTCCTTGGCGACCTGATAAGTTTAGGACTTGTAAATAGTTCTTAACTTGATAATCAGTACAACAGTAGCTTTTTACTTTTCAACAGAACAGCTTGTGTATAGGAGTTCTGTATGTAATTTTTTTTTTTTAATTAGATCTCTAAAGAATATTCGCTCTGAGTTGTGACTAATTACTAAGTTATCCTACGGTAAAAATACTATAAGTACTTGTAGAATAGGAATGGGTAACAGAAACTTGTTGATTACTGTATAACAAACCCATTCTGGTCCGCGATCGGTAAAGGAATGATAGTGCCAGCGGGTGCGTGGGGAGTCCCACCACTCGCTCAGCCCCCACCACTACACCACCGATACCACGCCCCATAAGTGTGCGTGCTTTATATTTATTATTATAAATGTCAATACACTACAGTACTGATGGCCAGATTGCCATTTCTTATAATCATGGCTTTCGTTTAATTTCTAAATATTTATTAAATATTTAACAGATAATGCTAAATTCACTATTTCATTCCTGGTTTACATTATTAAAAGAGAATTTGTGGTTTAAATATATATTCAATTATGGGGTTACAATAATAAAGGTATCAACAGCAGCAAAATGAGTTCACTTGTAACAACACAAAACGAAATGTTATTACACATATATATGTTTAATAATACATAAAATGTATTCATGAAAAATAATCTGCAAATATTCTAATAGTAGGTACCTATAATTAAATTAAATCAAATCAAATCAAAAAAAGTTTTATTTCCATATAGGTTACAAAGCAACGCTTATAGAATTGTCTCTACTTGATGCCTACCATCGGTTCCGGAACTAACTCGGCGAGAAGAACCGGCGTAAGAAACGCGCACGGGGGATTTCTATCAATAACTCCTACAGAAAATAACCTGACAAAAACAGGGACTGGGGTAGATGACTCATTATGTAGCTGCCATTTGTCTCCTGTCATCAATTAAACGATTTACACTGGCACATAATATCATGTATCATGTATGAAATATTAAAATAATTACTAATATTTTTATTTCAGCGAACAATGGTGCGAATATTCAAGAGACGTCCAACCCGCGGCCGCCGGAGCCAGCTCGCCCGCCGCCGCCGCGTCCGGCCGCCGCCCCGCACTACGCCGCGCCGCAAGTCCCGCCCACATCGGGCGGACTGTTCTCCTCGATCAAAGATGGCGCCGGCAGCTTTCTAAAGAACTTGAAGGACACATCGTCGAAAGTTATGCAAACTGTTCAGCAGTTAGTATTGTTATTGGCTAATAAACTAAAGATCAATTTCATTATCTTTTGTTTAGAGTTAAATTTTTCTTATCAACAAGTTTTGTCACGTTATTTTTATCTATGTTTATTGACACAAACAAACATTCGAATAGCTCAACACAACACATCAGAAAATTGTATAACAGAATAAAGAATAAACCTAAATTAAAATATATAATATATAACCTAAATTAACATGTATTCAATATATTGTAATGAAATAGTATACTTTTTTTTTAATTCACGGAAAATTAATACTTTCAAATGTTTCAGGTCAATAGCGCGAGCGGATCTGGACATAAGTTACATTACCAGTAGAGTTGTTGTGATGTCGTATCCTTCTGAGCTGTTGGAGAGTGCTTATAAAACAAACCATATTGAAGATGTTAAAGTAAGTTGTGTATAAAATAAAATCTCGTATTCTGAATATGTGGGAAGCAAAGATTATGCTAGCCTTACACGTAATGGTATACCTAACAGGTCCCTTAATAGTTGAGATCTACAAGTTAACCGGAGCGTGTATGTTTCCATACAAGTCGGGTCAAGCTCCTCTGATAAGTAAGTATAATGTGTAGTTGCCTGTCAGGTATATCCTTACGTGTATGGCTATCTTTAAATACCGATGCATCTGTTCAAATTATTGACTACGAAAATTTATTTGTTCAGCTCAAATTATACTAATGACGTAGGCTTTCAATAAAACAAAATGTCAACATCCAACGTTATGTTGATTAAACGCAAGCAATGATGGGGCAAAAGCTAGTGCTTATTAGAATCATAATTAACAGAATATATATACTTTAAGATGTTAGGAGACTTGATACGGCACGACAACTTTATTAGAGGAATAATAGGCAAGCGGATTAATTTTTTTTATTGCATAAATGAATAGTACTCTTAAACATGAGTAACTTCCCAGAAGAAACCGTATATCAAAAGTCAATATTATCAAAGGTACAGCGATTTGTATAAAAAATTTCGCGAGCCTCCTAAAAACGCTCCATACTAAAGTCGACCTACAAATGACGTCACTTGTAGGTTATAGTATATGAAGTATATGGCCGCAGGAATATATTTGTAAATATCTCCGATATTTGTGCGTTTAAGTTCATACTTACCATAATGAATGTTTTTGTATATGATGTGAGTAAACTAATGATGTAGGTTTTGTTTACCAAGTTCGCAAAAAAAAAAAAAATTTGGTATAAAGACTCGCGAAATTTTGTATACAAATCGCTGTACCTTTGAAAATATTGACTTTTGATATACGGTTTCTTCTGAGAAGTTACTCATATTTAAGAGTACTATTCATTTATGCAATAAAAAAAATCAGTCCGCTTGCCTATTGAAGGGAAGGTTGAAGGTAGAAGAAAACGTGGAAGGCCGAGAAGAACGTTTATGAATCAGGTGAAGGAGAAAGTGATGGTCGTGTCGTATCAGGAGGTCAAGAGAAGGGCGGAGTGCAGAGAGGAATGGAGAAAGCTCCACCGACAAGAGCGAAGCTCTTAAGTTAGAATGAATATATTTTAACAGAATCATAATTAAATTATAATTTTGTATATTTGAAAAAAAAAATATATATTTCAGTTGTACCTAGAAAGCCACCATCCAGGCGGCGCGTACTGCGTGTACGCCACGGACGCACGTGCACGCTTCCCGCGCCGCCAGCTCGTGGCGGACGCGTCGCTGTGGCCGGACGAGCGCCGCGCGCCTCTGCTCGCGCCGTGCTACGCGTTCCTGCAACACATGTACCAGTACCTGGCCAAGGACGACAAGAGCGCGCTGGTCATCGCCTGCCAGGTAAAAGATGTCGCTCACAAATGTCAGAAAAGTCCTAAATACGTTGCCATGACAGGTGTCTCAAGTAGCGATTTCGTCCAGCCTGCCATCCTGGCTCTGAGATCCGCTTCTTAGCCTTCGTGTGCATTATTAAAATTTCAAGAATTTCTAAAACGATTAGAACGGTGATAAATTCATAATTTCCAGGATGGTAAATCCCGATCGTGTATGCTACTCTGCGGTCTGCTGCTGTACGCTAAGCTGGTGTCGGTACCGGAGGATGCGCTGCAGATATTCGCGGTGAAGCGCACGCCCATACATTTGCCGCCGAGTCAGCTGCGCTACTTGTACTACCTCAGCAAGATTATAAGGTACTGAATACAGATTTAGTTACATGGAGTAAAATGGTATATTATGGCGAAAGAGTCATGGTCAGTTCCAAACATAAAGTACATTTGAATTCTTACTCCAACTAACCTAAAATAAGTAATGTTATATTTTTAAGCCTTAAGATATTCATGAAATAAGATCGCTTGAAATGCGCTCATGTTGAGCTAGAAATAAAAACTTAAACATATTTTTATTGTTGCAGACCAGAACCGATTCTACCACACTTTAGGCCAGTTTCTCTAGTCTCGATAACAATTCAACCAGTACCACTATTTACTAAAGCAAGGTATGTAACTCACAGTGCTGATAAATAAAATACATCCACCATCCACAGTCACAATCCTACTAATATTATAACCCCTTCATCCTACTAATATATAATAAAAATATTTATCATATATCTTATTGTTATATGATAAATATTTTTATTATATCTTATCTTATACGATGGAAAAGTCGCTTGACAGACAAGGACAAAACATTGTATTGTTTATCTACTGGATAAATATTTTTATTAGTAAGGGGGTATATATATATATAAATTTGTGAGGATGTATGGATGGATGTTTGTTACTCTTTCATGCAAAAACTTCTGAACGGATTTCGATGAAATTTAGTATGGTAGTAGTTTAGGCTCTGGATTAAAAGATATGGTTCTTTTTATCCCGAAAAAGTACAGTATTCCTTTGGGATACTGTATTTACGCGGGCAGAGCCGCGGGCAACAGCTAGTACGAAATAAACGTGTGCGCAACGCCTTCAACGTTCACCATACATCCAGCGTATACGCGCGTACACGCTGCGCAAGTACGCTCAATGGAAGCATATATTAAATAAACGCTAAAGTTAGATTTTAGAGTTACGCTTAGACTAGTGTTTTACTTTTTGGGATATTTATAACCCTTGGGCGCATATGCATAATAATAATGAATATTGCAGGGATGGATGTAGGCCGTATTTAGAAGTATACAATGAAGATAGAATTGTCTCTCCACCATTGAGAGGCTACGAGAGCTTGCACATGTATAACATAGCGGAAGGAAAGGTAATTTATATTTGTACTCCTAATCGTATTATCCATTAAAACCCAAAATAAGATTATCACCGACAGGAAGACCGATGTAATGTTGTTATGCCCAAATTCCACAAGCGCTTATTAGTATCAAACATTTCTTTAAATGCCATGCCTTTTCATTAATACGAAGAACGACAGAGATAACATGATATATTTTAATCAACGATTATTGTAACAGGCGTTGCTAAAACTGGCACAAAAGCTATGCATATAGCTAGCACGAATGAACTAGAGAAAAGTTTTTTCAAGTTTCCTATGCACCCCAGGTAACCCTACCTCTGGACAGCACGGTGGTGGGTGACGTCACCATAGCGGTGTACCACGCGCGCCAGCAGCTAGGACGGCCGCAGCGCGTGCCCATGCTTTCTGTCGCGTTCCACACCGGCTTCCTACAGTACGACCAGCACGCCATCAAGTTCGCCAGGTAACTAATACCGAGTGACGTCACCGTTAGGCAGCACGGTGGTGGGTGACGTCACCATAGCGGTCATCAAGCTAAAAGGCTAACATAGAACAGTGTTAAGTGGAAGCCACGAGTACGTCAAAGCGATAAAATTCAAAAGCTGAACAAAACAAGACCAAAACTTGCTTAATAATTTTCAATTTATTTTCATAATTGATGAATGACATCTGCAACCATTAGATGGCGCAGGCGTCATACAGTAAAAACTTCAAAACACAACGATTATATCTTTTTTATTTGTCAGTCCACTAGAAATAAAATAACCGGGGATAATATGACGTCACACCTTAAATTACGTTCACAGGTCAGAGATCGATGGCATCGACGAGTCCGGACCGGTGAATGACCACTTCTCGTCCAACGTGTCGGTGGTCATAAGCCTGGTGGTCCAGAACGGCGAGCGGCGGAAACCCCGTAGCGACCTGTGGGAGGAGGACCACTCGTACCCCGTGCGGACCCCCGACGTACTATTCTCCACCACGCTAGAGAGAGACGAAACTATCGACAACTTTGGTAAGTTACAACTAACATACGAGGTTTTTAGGGTTCCGTAATATATAAAGAACCCTTATAGTTTCGCTCTGTCCGTCCGTCTGGCTGTCTGTCCGCGCTTCTAGCTTCTGTAATTGTGAATATGTCACCGTAAAATTGTAAAAACCGTTAGATTGTAATACAACTAGTGAAATTGTAAAATGTTGATAGACTTCCGACGCGAATATGCTGCCTATAATTAGACACATTATTTCTCGTTAGATTATAAATATATAGTTTTTAATCTTTCGACATAATATTTCTACAATCTCGTTGGTTATTTTACAATCTAACGGTTATTACAATTTTACGGTGACAAATATAAATGAATGAAATTTGACATACTTATACATTGTATATAGATCTCTGTTTTTGGCATCATAAAATGTAAAGTGGGGATGAAAAATATTTTTTTTCTTCTACATTCGTGTCGGGTATCGTTGAATAAGTCTTATAAAATAAAGGTACGACTTTGTAAAAAAGTATTTTTTCAGAGTCTACCATTTTCGAGTAATCGGTCTCCAAAGTGGTTGTAACTTGGAGTCATGAGTCCTGACATTTTTAAACTATATGAGACATAAACTTGTAAGTTTCCATGCTGATAGATCATGCTAAAACTCTTTAGGAAAATTATTTTGAACGAAATCGGACGATAAGTTTCGAAATAATTCGAAGAAAACCGCGTTGATGGTACGGATCTCTCCTTAGACGTGTCCTGACATGCTCTTGATTAGGTTGTTGTTTAAAATTAATCCACTCGAAGTCTTGTCATGCTGACCAAAAACTATCAATAAAGTATTTTAAATTTTAGTAATTGTACTATAGTACGAAACGATGTATAAGGAATATAAACATGTTGTTGTTATGCAGCCAATGTCCGAAGAAATCCACCTGTGCCCCCAACAAGTATGTAATATGTAGTGTACTAGAGGATCATGTTGTTTACACTATTGTACGTCACAGCATCATCATTAATAACCTTAAAATATAATATCCGTCAAATTATTTAACTGCACTTTTTGTTACTTAAGGAATGTTTTTTTTTTTGTTTTTATCCTATTACTAGGTAAATGTTTTCCCAGACTGGTTTCATAATATTATATAAAAAAAATCTTTGCTTATGCATGGAACTCATATAGAGTATAGACGATCAGTTTAATTACACCAGCCTGTCTATTCTCTAAGAACATTTTCAAATCTCGACAGATGAATCCGCGGTGAGTGTCAAATTAGTATATGATATTTGACACTCACCGCGGATTCAGCTGTCGAGATATTATGAAAATGTTCTTATAGAATAACACTGCTGGTATTAACTATTTTAGCGTTCGGTGGTCGACTATAGTTTGGACACATTGTATTTGAAGTTTGTGGTGTTCAACCCTTATGAAGTTTAATCGATATTTATGTTGCATCGAGAAAGTTATTAGTTGAAATCAAACCGATTTTCGAATCGCTGTCAAAATCAAACAAGTTTTTAAATTGTCAAAACTTTTTCGATTTACGATTGATTCATTGATGATAATTAATTCCTTCTAGTTTTAACGATCCGTTTCGCCGTGAAAAACTTTTGTTTTCTTAATTTTAAAGCAATTAAAAATAATTGGATTGATATTATTTGTTTTTATTGTTAGAATAATTTTAAATAAAATTATAATCTATTGACGACGTTGGCGTGAAACGGAAAGTTGCAATCTGTCCCAAAGTATCATCGTCTACCGAATACACTACAGTAGACGTCACAAATATCGACATAGATTTTCTGTCATATTAATAACATCGATTATAAAAATCTAATTATTCAACAGTCACCGCGGAATATCCTCCGAAAGAGGAGAAGCGCCCGCCGTCCCGTCCCGCGCCGCCCACCCCGCACCGGCCGCCGCCGCCGCAGCTCGAAACGCAACCGGAGCGACCGCAACCGCAACCGGACACGGCCGACTTCCTCAACCTCGGCGCGAAACAACCGCAACCGCAGAAACCGACCGAGAAATTAAAAAATCAAGATTCATTCGATTTCTTCGGCATGATGGAAAAAGTTAAAGATGACACGTTCGGTGACTTCCTTAGCGGACAGGTCGCTGATAATCCTCAGGTAATCAATTAAAATATCATGATAAAGTGAAGACAAGGCTTAACTTATTCAATTAGATAGCTTGTAAAATAAAAAGTTATGATTTTTTTATTTAGCAATATTTGAAAAAAAAACAACGTGGTCATCAGTTATCGTTATTTTATATCTGTCACCGTAAAATTGTAAAAACGGTTAGATTGTAATAAAACTAGTGAAATTGTAAAATGTAGATAGATGCTGCCGATAATTTAACACATTATTTTTCGTTAGATTATAAATATAATATAGTTTTTATTCTTTCGACATATTTTTACAATCTCGTTAGTTATTTTACAATGTAACGTTTTTACAATTTTACGGTGACATAGATATGTTATTTAAACTACAGTACAAGTTACAACTATATGTAATAAGAAACATCGTTTTCTATGACTGCCGAGGGACATTAAGTAAGTAGTTGTTCTGTAACGAAATAGCTTGAATTGCGATTTTCAGCCGTTCACCTCCGAGCCTATATTCGGCGACCTCCCCGCGCCGCCCAGCGCTCCAGGCAACGTGAACTCGAGCGATATCAACTTCGACCCGTTCGGACTGAACGACCCGCTGCCCAAACAGGAGCCGCTACTTACGCCGCAAGTGCCGCAACCTATCAAAGAAGAGGGTGAGTCTAATTTGTTGTAGTTTTCATACCTAAAAGGGATAAAATTTAGAAAAATTTTGCCACACACAAACTGTAAATAAAATAGCTTCCTATTTCAAGTTAATGTACTGACTTACTATAACGGATTAATAATATGTATTTGTAGAAACGTGCAATAGGCTACTTGACTCACATTTAATTTCATACATTGAAGGAGCATTTTCTTTAGTTCGTGGCTTAGGAAAACGTATTCTAGCTATATCAGTTATTAAAAGCTTATGATTGATAAATAATGTTAATTTAAATACATATATTATGTATTATTGTTTTTTAATTTCTACTGATAAAAACACCTTGAAGTAACTTCCGGCAAGGATGTGACGACACAAACACACTAAACACATACGTATTACGTAGTAGTGAAACGGAACGTGTTTCTGTGAATAAATAGTTCATGACATCTTTTATAGTATTTATGTCAAAACGTCAAACGGAATCACACCGCTATTTTGTCTGAGCGGACTACAGCACAGATTACAAATAGAACTACTATGACGTCACAGCACAGATAATCTATCAACCAACATGGCGAATAGTGTTTTCGAAAATTAAAAAGTGTATTTAAAAAAAATTGTAAGTAGGTTTTTATGTTTCCAAATAATGTTTTTTTTTGTGTAATGGAACAATTATGAAGCGTTTAGGACAAAAATAAAAACAAGGTCAAGTAGGATATTTCTTTCTCATCAACTTTCTACACGCGAGTGTTCAACTGCATTTGTTACAGCGCGAGCGCCAGACGGCGGAGACGTGCGGCGCGACCCGATCGCCGAGCTGCTCGGCGAGCCGCTCGGGCCCTCCCCGCGCCCCTCGCCGCGCGCGTCCCCCGCGCACACGCCGCACTCCGCCGCCGGCACGCCCGCGCGCTCGCCCGCGCACCAGCCCGGCCCCGACTACAGGTGATAGAGAGAGGGACTGAGAAAAATTACTACTACATACGAGTATCATGATTTAATTTAAGCCACACATTAATAGTATACTCACACCGATTTCGGTGACGGTGGCCACTGTGCAGCGACGCAGGAACTATTTTATAGTGCCGCCCAAGTGTGTGCGCAGTACACAAGAACACTGTCTCTTCCTTTACTCTCATAACCCAGTGGGACGGATAACTGACACGACTGACGAGAGATCAGGTCCGACTTTTTACATGCCTATCCGACGCATGGATCATCTTTCTTGTCAGACAATCAGGTGATCAGCCTGCACTTAACCACTAGACCACGGAGGCTGTTAAAGCCACACAATAAGCAAAAAAAGTCTGATTAACCATAATTTACAAACATTTACAATTTAATTGCAAAGCACATCTGTTGTTATCTTAAATAGTCGATAGTACCTAGTTGTGTGGTATATTATTTTGTTAACTTGAAAAAAAATATATATTACCTTCCTTTTGGAAGAAATAATTAGTTAATTGCATTAGTTTATCGTAAAGTCTAAATTTAGATTAAATATTTTCCACAGTCGCGCCCACTTCGACACGGCCAAACCTCAAGAGGAAAAGCCCAAAAAGTCTGCGGACGTATTCGGCGATTTACTTGGCAGTCAGGGTTATGACTTCGCTAAGCGCGAAACGGGACCTAAAACCATTAACGCCATGAGAAAAGAGGAGATGGTCAAAGAAATGGACCCGGAGAAACTTAAAATACATGAATGGGTAAGTTTGTTCACTTATTAAGTTATACTTCTTTTGCCACGTTTAGAAGAAAACAGGAAGGAGTAAAATTTTTGACATTTAAGCTGCGCGTCCACTGCATCGGAATCGGAGCGCCCGCAGCGTACGGAGCGTCGTCATTTACGAAATGCCGATGGGGTGCGTCCACTGCATTCGGATTCATCATCGGCAATTTAGTTATTTTTAGTCCGTCATAGCCTGAACGTGCATTTGCATTATGGAGGATAGTGACGAGATATATTGTTGTAGTTAGCTGTATTTTATCAGAAGAGGAAAAGAGAAACAAGAGGAAACGAAAGATATGGGTTCATAATATAAACTCAAAAAGATTAATTTTCGGAGAATTTCATACATTATATTCTGATTTATTAGAAGATGAAAATAGATTTTTTGGGTACATTCATATGACTCGAAAAAAGTTTTTTGAACTTCACTATATTCTACAATTTTTATTTATTATTTGCCCAATTTCATCCCAAATATCGTCTCTCCTCAGTTGGTTATGATAATGTTGATGTTTTAGATTGTGAAGTTCATCGTATTTTTCCACTAAAGTAATTAAAATAACGTCATTCATCGTGAATAAGTATTTATGTATAGCCGTCGCGTCGTCGCAAACACGTCAGAACTTGAAACGTTTGGAATCCGAATGACGGGTTCACTGCCGATGACGTCATCGGCATAAACATCGGTCTCAGGCGCAGAAATGCTGATCCAGTGGACGCGCAGCTTTACGCGCACACCGCCAACCAAAGAGCGACGAATGGGTGTGTGTGCGTGTGTGTGTAAGTATGTAAACCTCTTATAACTTTTAAACGGTTTGACCGATTTTATTGCGGCTGGCGCCATTCGAAAGGGGTTGGCCAAATTTAGATTGTGAATACAATTTGGGCCGATTCGGACAGAAAAGATTTTAAGAAATCTCAAAAAAATTGTTGCGTTTTTTTTAAAGTGGTTTTTTTGGAATAACTCAACGGCTTTATCGATGAACTCCAAAAACTAATCACCTCATAACCTTAAAAAACCACGTCGATCGCCGCCGTGTCGATCGATCTGGTCAAAATCGATTGATTCGTTCGAGAGATATCGTAAAGAAAATCGAAAAAGTGTTTTTTTGGAATTACTCAGAAATTCATCTAAAAATTTTTGTTGCCGATTCTTTCAAAGGACATGAAATCTGCATCGATTGCTGCCAATCACGTGAACATCGGTTAATTCATTCCAAAGTTATGACAGTTTGAAATTTTTTAAATTTCTTAGCGGGAAGTTGCACGGATGGCCTTTAGGTCAACTGTTTTCCCAATTTTTTTAATAAGCTGCTTTTTATGTGGCCTGGCTGACTGACTGTGTACTGACTTACTGTGTGACTGACTGTCTACTTCATAAAATATTAATACCTTTTTTTCCTATACAGACGGAGGGTAAGAAAGCAAATATACGCGCGCTGCTGTGTTCCCTTCACACGGTGGTGTGGGACAACTGCCGTTGGACGCGCTGCGATATGTCGCAACTTGTCTCCGCCGCCGACGTCAAGAAAAACTATAGAAAAGCCTGCCTGGCTGTACATCCAGACAAGGTTTGTCATATGAAAACTTAAATAGCAAATGATTAGATACTATAAAGTCTACACTACTAACCACAGTATAAGAACAGTATAACATATTAATACAAACGTGCCGCGAACGGTTTGAATGTGTGCGAATGGGGCGCCTATCCACACGTAGGCACACACCTCGTATTAGCAAAGATAAAACGCTCTCAGTACCGTGATCGATCACGTACGTACCGTGATCACGCGCATTGAAGTAAGGCTCGCGTTTGCCTGCAGGGCCGCCGTAAGCGGGCGTGGCAAAGCGTGCACCGCACAAGGGCGGCACGCCCAGGGGGCGGCAAATCGAGCGACTCATCACCTTTTTTTTACAAAACTCATAGTAATAGGGCGGCATAATCGGTATTGCACGCGGGCGACGAAACAGCTAGCGGTGGGCCTGTTTGCCTGCATTATTTTAGCATTTATTTGACAGCCCTTGCGCCAACGCGAGAGTAGGCAAACAACTTGCCAGCCGGCCTTAGCTGTCCTAGTGTTCTCTGTTTACCGTGCTACTACGCAGTCGTCTTGTTTTGGACCCATGGTGTTCGAGATATAAAAAAAACCTCATACCGCGCGATTTCTGGTTCGTATACGCACATAAATGCGTCGCACTTGCGTACGTGTTTAAAATCTTCTTACCTTCGCAATATTTCTCTATATTATAGGTAGGTATTTTATTAGTTATAAAAATAGATCTATCTTGTTAAGACAACCTTCATTAAAATATCTACTTTTTCATAACTTTTTTTCAAAAAGTTGAACTAATTTATTGAAATTACATATTTTTCTTCAGTTTTTCGCTTCAGTTATTACATACTTTCTGCGTCAGCGTTTTTTTTATTAATTTAAAAATGGGCTACATAAACTTATACTCCCTTACTAATAAACGCTGTATAAGCTTTGAATACAGTGTTTTGTTCACATCACATAAGTGACATGTTTAATTCGATAGAAGGAGACAAAACATGTCATGAGACAAAACTGTATAACTATTCAAAGCTTATACACCGTTTATTGGTAAGGGGGTCATGTTCAATAATTACACAACCTCATAATATCTTTATTAGTAGAAAGGGTGTGTAATATTTGTACCCCCTTACTAATGAACGCTGTATATGCTTTGAATAGTTACACAGTGTTTTGTCTTCTTCTATCGAATTACAAATGTCACTTGTGTGACGTGAACAAAATACTGTATAACTATTCAAAGCTTATACAGCGTTTATTAGTAAGGAGGTTAGTGTGGAACAGACATTAAACACATATATATTTTTATTAGTACGAGTAAGACTGATGAATAATATTTGTTACAGCAAATGGGAACGGAGAATGAGAACATAGCCAAGATGATATTTATGGAGTTGAACAACGCCTGGAGTGATTTCGAGAACGATTCCAAACAACAGAACTTGTTTCAGTCTTAACTCTTAACGCGAATAGATAGGTATGGAGTTTAAAACGAAAAACACTCACTAGCTTAGATTTCGACGCTTTCTATTACTTGAATTATAATGAAAATAACTAGAATCGAAGCTATATTTGAAATTCATCGTACTTACTTCGAACTTAGAATATGATATGAAAATATGATTGTGATTATGTATAACAGTATTAGATTCATCATGTTTTATGTAGATCTGTTAATGTTCTCTTCTTGGTGTGTTCCGGGACTTCACTGTCTGATGTTATGGAATAGTGGAAATAAATTTATCAAAATAGGTATGTTAAAAATGTATGAATAAAAAGATTGTTATCTATACTTATTTCTTGTTTATGGGTAATGCAATGTTTTTTTATTTTATATAATTGCTATAAGCTTATGTTTTATGTTGGTATAATTTGCAATATAGTTTATGGACTATCTAAATGGTAAACGTGATTACACAATTTAAAATTGTAACAAATAAGTTCACTTTAATTTTTAGCACACTATGAAAATTGTCATTAAAATATAACTGATTGAGCGTACTGTTGGTTCTTGGTGGGAATTCATGTTCATAATATCATCACACAACTATTTATATACTTTTCCATTTTATTTAGTTTTTTACAATAACTTATATATAAACACGACCGGTTTCGATTAACTCATCATCATGTTGTTTTATTGTAATTAAACAACAACTATAGGTTTTTAAACAATGTGCCATACAAAAAATCTTATACTCAAGCTGGATGTATTGCCAGTAAGGTTCTTTTTTTTACAAACCGGCCTTTTAAGTCAGAGCGAGACAGCTTTATTAATAGAAGTGATAGTAGTTACAAGAAAGAATGAGAAGATTAATTTCTCTGATACCTATCTACTACATGACTCGAAGTCATGATTAATTAGCTATGTGATACAATTCGGAGTAGGCATTTGAATAAAATATTAATGAAAAATCACATTTCTATATAATTATTAGCGCTCGAATTTTATGGACGATGAAATCAGCAGTACTTAACTATAGACTTTTCTAAGTATAAGTAGATACAGTTAGAATGTTATCTATTTAAGTTTACCTACCTACTTAGTTTAATGTATCTGTTACTGTCCTTAATCTTAATACAGTACGACCATGACGTAAATTGTTTTCGGCAATCGTCTGTCACTTCTATAGCAAAACGAAGATTGCCGAGGGCCATTAGCAACATGGTATCACTGATATTTGTATAAAAAATAATTAAGATGGCATAATATTATATAAAAAAGTTCTACTTAATTACGTTGGTCGAACTACAATGTTACCGTTTTTGCTACAAAGAAATACGAACAAAATCTAATTCTTCACATTCCATTTAACGGATTCTTTAAATCGAAGAGACATGGTATGAAATAAGTACTTTATTGTACTGGTACCTATTCAATAAACACAGATAAGTTATAGTATTTCAATTAAAATATATTTAATTAAAACTTTTTCAAATTATGCATAAAATATTTTTGTTTTGCATTCTTAAAACATATTGTTATTAATCACGCATTAATTGTGAATTTCTAATTTGAATTCTAACAAGTTATTGTCTATGGTTAAGTTTTGTGGTATTCCTAAATTCACTATTGGTTTTTTTTTATTATTACTACTCTTATTTTCTTTTTCATAACAGTGATAGACTTAATTTAACTAGGTTGAAGATAAATTTGGTTCCTTTATTTTTTTAAGTTTTCGTCGTGATTTATGGAGCTGTTGGTATGTAATGTTTAATGGTTTGGGAAGATTTACGGTGATTATTTTATTGTCTTCTCTATTTATTAGTTGGTGAAAAGAGATAGCAATATAATACAAGCCTATGTTCAGCTATAGTTTATATTTTTATAGAAGCTTCATATAGGCCCTAGCGATAAATTATATAATTTTAATAATAATTGTATGTATGTATATCTTGTTGCTTTAAAAGATCATAATATAGGTAAGTCATATTTGTAACCGAATTGTTCTTGAATAAATACTGGATATATTATGTGAGCAATTATTTGGTTTATTATTTTATATCATTCCTTACTTGAGTGAACATTGCGGTTATGTTGTTAAAAGTACCCTTTTTTAGTACGTTTTACGAATGATAGTGAATGATAATTTTATAATTAAACAAGGGAATTATAATAAAAACATGAAATAAGTTGAATTTATGTAGTAAATTCAAATTATTAACTTTTTTTTGGGAAGATCTATAATCATTTTTTCTATCCTATTTCCAAATAAGAACAAAATAATATACTTTGCTTCAATACCAAATGTTGTAATGTGGGTATTCAAAAAACAAATTTGAATAGAAAAACCTTTATTGCGCTAACTGCTAACTCTCCTCTATTTTGACGTCTAAACATCCATATCTCTCCAAAAGCTCTTGTTTCTTCTTTCTCAGCAGAGCTTCTTCTATGTCCTTCTGTGAGGGCACCGCAACGTGAGCCGTGATAGATGATGAACCATCCTCGTCTTCTATTCTCTTGTCATCGGGCTGGAAAATTTGATTGTTATGATTTACAAAGTATATAACACGAATTTTACATTCATAAAAATAAAGTAACTTACATCTTCAGGATAAATGTTCTCTTCTTCTGGAATGTCTTGTTCATTGTTATCTTCTTTGTTTCTCTTCCATTCGTTCACTGCTCTCGCTATTGCTGCAAAGTTAACATGTCATTATTTAACAGGGAAAAAAACATCAGGTAAAATAGATAAAAACGGGCTAAGTGCGATTCGTAGGTACTCGTGCACGCAGGGAAGGAACAAACGAGTTTTTTTTGCTGTTTGGTACGGAACAAACGACAAAAAACACGAATGTTGTATGGAAGGGGCACTTGCATATTTATTTTATTCTGTTTTTAACCGACTTCCAAAAAAAGGAGGCGGTTATACGTTTGGCTGTATGTGTTTTTTTTTTTGTATGTTCAACGATTACTCCGCCGTCTGTGGACCGATTTTCAAAATATTTTTTTTGATGTAGAGTGTATCCGAGGTTGGTCCCGTTTTTACCAAAGTGGTGACCTGATGATGGGATCCATGTATTTGTTGTTATAGAGACAGCATAAAAACATCATCACAATATTTCAACTTCACGAGACCCAGCCTGGTGACAGACAGACTGACAGCAGTCTCAGTGATAAGGTCCCTTCTTATCCTATGGGTACGGTACGGTAACCTTAAAAATGATGCAACTCATAAGAAATGAGTCATCAGTGATATGATAAGTGAGGTGTTTGTAAAATGATACACGTACAGCTAGCGCAACCGTTTATTGTGGACTAACTATCCGACACTGCACGCACACATTCGTCGCATACGCGGCGCACATACACTACAATCCTCCACCCTTATTCTATAATTAACACTAAAAATAACCCAAAATAAATAAACTGAATTGTGTAGTTACATATTAATTACACCAGATATTTTGTAGAAGTACAGTTTAGGTAACATTATCTATGACATAATATTTAAGACTTAATTCTAATTAAATTTAATACACTGAACCATACAAGACAGTACCTTAATGCTAGTAAATTATAAATTATATTTAGGTGGATTATTTAGCCTACATCGGCGCATGGGACGGGACTGGGTCGGCTCAAGAGTAGGCAGACGCGGCGATTCAATTACTTCCGGTGTACTTGGATCCTCACAGTCTTTGAACAGCTCCTGCGACTCATCTTTATCCTCCACCGTGACTAACTCTGATGCATGCCTATCTAACCGGCTCGGGCTGGGCTCTCCATCGTCCACCTCTACTTCCCCCTTACTACGGGGAGGACTCGACGGACTAATGAGTGAACTACGTTTCCTTTGTTTAAGCTGATCGATATGTTTGTGTGACTCCCTACCTATCGCATCGACTACCCTATAGTCTGTAGCACCTATCTTTTCTGCCACTTTTCCCTGCACCCACCTATCACCTCCCCTGTACTGGCGAAGCCAAATCTCTTCCCCGGGACGCAGGTCACGTGCCCCGCTAGCACTACATGTCTGCTGTTGCTTTTGTTGGGCATTCCTAACCTTAGTGCTCCTGTCTGGTCTCAACAGATCCAGCTTGGTTCGTAGCTTCCGGCCGCACATTAATAACGCCGGCGTTTCGCCCGTTGTGCAGTGTTCAGTGTTACGATAATGCAATAGAAAATTGTTCAAAAACAATGTTACGTCCAATTTTTCTCTAAATGCCTTTTTAATTACTCTTTTTACCGTTCTAACTGCATTTTCTGCAGCTCCGTTTGAAGCCGGATGATATGGTGCAGAAAATAAATGTTCTACTCCATTTGATTTTAAAAATTGAGAAAACTCACAACTTGTGAAAGGCGGGCCGTTGTCAGAAACTACTTGTTTCGGTAAACCAAAACGCGAAAAGACTTCACTTAACCTGTTTATAGTGTGGGCCGCCGCCGTACTCGGTACCTGACTTACTTCTATCCACTTGGTCCTGGCATCTACCATAACCAAGAAAATTCTACCGGTAATCGGTCCCAGAAAATCAAGATGAACACGAGCCCATGGTTTATCGGGCCAAGGCCATGGACATGGTACGTGTCGCGGTGGCGCGTCCGCCTCGGCTGAGCAAGTCGTGCATGTACGGCACATTGTCTCGATCGCTTCGTCGATGCCAGGCCACCACACGTAACTACGAGCGAACGATTTGGTCTTTACGATGCCCATGTGCGATTCGTGTAACTCGGTTAATACTTTTGACCTACAGGTCCCCGGCACTACTACTCTGTGACCCCACATAACGCACCCCAATTCTTCATATAATTCATTTTTCCGATTGTAAAATGGTTTCAGCGAAGTTATGATTTCATCAGACGGCCATTCGTCTCTAAGGTAAGATAAGACCCGGCCCAGCAAGGGATCCCGTATAGTTTGTTTCCTAATTTCCTGATAATCCATTAACATCGCATTCTGGGCAAAATGTAAGAAAGTTTGTTCCGGTATCTTAGTACATTGTTTATGTGACGAGCGCGCCGGCAAACGCGATAAGCCGTCCGCACCATTTTCTTTTGAACCTACAAATTCAATATCGTATGTGTACGCTGACAACTTAATGGCCCATCGTTGTAATCGACTCGCCGCCATCGATGGAATTCCCTGTTTGGGTCCTAAAATGGCCACCAGCGGTTTATGATCGGTTCTCAACGTAAATTTCCTACCGTAAAGATATTGATGTAATTTTTCCATGCTAAAAACAATCGCTAGCGCCTCCCGTTCAATCTGTGAATAATTTCTTTCAGCAGAGGTGAGCGCGCGCGATACATAGATAACCGGTCGCTCGCGTAGGCTTATACCGCCCCCCGCACCCGCGCCCTTCCCTTCTTCCAGCTGTGTTAGTACTCCTCCGAGACCCCGCGCGCTAGCATCACACGTTAGAAACAATGGCTTTTCCGGATCGTAATGAGCTAAGACATCTACACTCGTTAAAATCGATTTAACCTTTTTACACGCTAACTCGCATTCGTAATCCCATTTCCAAATAATACCTTTTTTAAGTAAATTATACAAAGGCGCTAAAATGGTGCTTAAGTTACACACAAATTTGGCGTAAAAGTTAATTGTTCCTAAAAATGACCTTAACTCAGTGACATTACGCGGGGAGGGGATGTTTACTATTCCTTCTACTTTCTTGCGGAGATAATATACCCCAAATACTTAACTTCATTTGTCATAAAGAAACACTTATTTTTTTTTAATTTAATCCCGTTGTTATGTAATCTATCGAATAATTTTTCTAAAGTTTCTAAAAGACTTGTCATCGTTGTTGTACCTATTATAATGTCGTCCAAAAATACCTGTACGTTAGGAATGTCATTAAGGAGGTTCGACATTATCCTCTGGAAAATACCTGGACTCGACGATAGTCCATAAACCAATCTCTTATACTTAAATAGACCCCTATGAGTGTTAATTACTGTTAAATTATCCGGATCATCTAGCTCAATTTGATTGTACGCTTGGGACAGATCAATCTTTGACAAAACCTTGGCGCCATTAAGTTTAACTAACAAATCGTCGATGCGGGGTAAAGGGTACCTATCGATCAGCAAAACAGGATTTAACGTCACCTTATAGTCCGCGCAGATATGAAGTCCCCCGTCAGCCTTACGCACCGGTACTAGTGGAGTGGCCCAGTCCGCGCTGTCAACCGGCTCGATGACGCCAGTGCGCAGCATTGCATCCAGCTCGTCATCGACGCGATTCCGTAGCGCGTACGGTACGGGTCGAGCGCGGCAAAACACCGGAGTTGCTCCTTCGCACGCCCGCAGCCGCGCCGCCCCTCCCTTGAACCGTCCCAGTCCCTCCGTGAACAATTCTTTATACCTGGAAAGCAACGACATTAATTTTTGATTAACATAATTTTTATTTTCCGTCTCAACCACATTTCTAAATAACGTAGGTATTTTAATTTTTAATTCGGAAAGCCATTGCCTTCCTAACAAAGATGTAGTACCGCCTTCGATAACAAAAAGTTCCAAAGATTTAGATTCCCTTCCATAGCTTACAGACGGTTTAATAACTCCTAGCGGCCTAACCTTAGCACCATTATAAAATTTGAATACTAAATTCGATTCCTCTAACACTCTAGTATTAAAATACTTATCATACATTTTTTTACTTATACAGGACACTAATGAACCGGTATCTACCTCCATAGGTATGCTAATTCCATCAATTTTAATTGATAAGCTTACCGGCTTATAACCATTTAGACAGAGTTGATACAGATCTTCCTCAATCTCCAACTCTTCATCCTCGGGCGGTGACTCGTCGCCCGACAGGTCTGAGATGCGCCCCATGCCGGCCGGGTCTCTGGCCTCCACGTGCGCCAGCAGGCGGCCGCCGCCATTGCCCGCGCGCCGCGCTTGCGCTCCGCCCCCACGCTCCGGGCATACCTTACGTAGGTGACCTCGTTGTCTACATTTGCCGCAGATGTACCGATTGTATTGACAATCCTCAGCCCGATGATCAGAACTGCCACAGGCGGCGCAAGGATCCAACTTGTTTCCGCCACCGCTGCCGCTGGAGTTTGGCCCCCGTGACTTCTGAGAGCGCGCGCCGCCTCGGGATGCGGAGCCGCGCCCGCGTCGCATAATCCCGGCATGATGTAAATCCGGACCACCAACACGGGTGCTGGTCGATGCGGTCTCGGCGCGCTCCACAGCTGCCGCGTCTCGTTCCGCCGCCTCCATGGCACATGCGATTTTAACGGCCTTGACATATTCTAGGTTTTCCTCCGTGAAAACACGTTGCCTGATTGTCTCGCTGCTGAGTCCACACACTAGCTGATCACGAAGATTTTCTTCTAATACCGTCTTAAATTCACAGTACCTCGCTAATTTTTTTAACTCCGAAATATATTGAGGTATGCTCTCGCCCGATTCTTGCCTCCTTTGTCTAAAACGATATCGTTCCGCCATAAACGAAGGTTTGGGTTGTAAATGGTCTTTCATCAATTGTGTAACTATAGCATACGTTTTATCACTGGGTTTCGCGGGGCTCGTTAAATTACTTAGCAATTCATAAGCTTCATCGCCCATCGCCGCGATTAATGTGGGTAGCCATAGCTCTTCTTTAATTTCGTTCACTTTGAAATACATTTCCGCTCGTTCCACATACAATGTCCAATTCCCGGAACGCACACTAAATTCTAACAACTTCCCAATCGTCATGTTGACCGAAAATTGTGGTAAAAGTTTAATTATGCACGCTGATCCCATCCTCGTCGCCACTGAGGTGTTTGTAAAATGATACACGTACAGCTAGCGCAACCGTTTATTGTGGACCACAGAACATATGTACCCTAACGGGAAGAACGAAGACTTCATACAAATAAAATACCAACAGCTTGCGACACTAGCGCGCCAGTATTTGATCCGTGAAACTTCTTTGGCGCCAGATTTTAAACGTGACGATTATTTTTAATTTTATAATCTAGCTATGTATCATGAAAACAAAGCGAAATTCCGGTATTTTAATTGAAAAATATGTGAATTTCTATTTGTATTCATGATACACACATATTTAAGGAAATATATTTTAAATAAAACGAAGTTGTAAGCGTTTTTCAAAATTTTTATTTTTCGATTCATGGCTTTTTTCGAAGCTTCCTCGATAAACTGTCTATTTTTTAAAATACAGTGTCGTTTTAAGCATATACATATGGTTGATATAATTATATGCATTTTGTTTTTATCATAATGCTGATCACAACCAAGCAACCATTCGAAATTTAATTTCTTTTTTAATATTTCTATAAGCTCACTTTTTATTTTCAAATTACACCCATGCTCACCTAAAAATTGATTAACAATTGTTGCAGCAAACTCCACCGTCTCAGTAAAAAAATTATTAACATAAAGTAGACTGTTGCGCATACAATTGTACTCTTTAAAACTTGTAAATAGATGACTTACCTCAGTGTTCTGGTCTGCAAGCAATATGATTTTGCATTGATGACAAATAGGTCCTAATTTTTTTATCATAAAACCACATACATAAGCGCAAGCTTGCAGTTCACCAGAACACTGAGGTATTACAGTATTAGATGCTTCTACACCTTCCGTTACATCAAATGTTTCATCTACTACATTTGATTTAATGTTGGGGTTATTTTGAGTTAAAAAAGATTTTAAATCATTTAATATAACATTGTTGTCTTCTATGCAGTTCCTATTTTTACTGCTATGCAATAAATTATTTATTATTGTGGTTTTGAGAGCAGCAACAAATTGTAGGGTGTTTGGGTTTGGGTTGCATCCACAATTGCTGCGGATGCAACCAAAACAGTTTTCTAATGGGTCTTGATTGAGTCGGCGCGTTGACAAACTTTCTATATTATATTGTCTTTCTAAATTAAAGAATAGACACTCAACTGCATTTAGAGTTCTTATAAATCCTTCCTGCGAGGGTGGCTTGCATCTGGCTCCAATAAATTCTAATTTCATAAACATTGTTTTCATTTCTTTAAAATAATTGAAATGTGGACTCCTGCGGGTAAAATTTGTAAGGAATTTTTTTCCCCTTTTCCAATCAGCCGTATCGCCATTTAAGGTGTCGAACAGCTGGTCTATTTTTTCTATCAGCATGGCTGTCGTTGTTGCTTCTTGTGGAAGTTCGTCTGGAAAGAAAATATTTATTATTTATTTCATGTGAAAGGAGAGGTAAAATTAAATGAAATTGAAGACAACATTAAAGGCAATTTCAATTATTAAAATTCATTACTATGAAACATGTTAAACCTTTCAATTACACCTAATTTAATCTCTATATTATTATTTTTAAACAAAAAAATTCAACAGACTTCCAAAGTAAAAATTCACAAAAAAAGTATGAAATAAAACTTATTTTCTAAATAATTCTCCTTTTTCAACTGAGATACTTGTATCTTGTTCACTTCCACTTGTAGTTGCACATTGCTCCTGGCGAAGCTTTACCATTAAGTCCTGTGTTCCAATTGGGATGGCATAATTGTTTAATCTTATCCTAGCACTGCTGGTAAACGAGGAGTCATCAAAATGCTTACTGCATAACATCTTGTGTTGCGAGTGCAAGTCTCTTAGTGATTTCTCAGCTGACCATTCTCCATTAGGATAACAGTATTCAGCCCATACACGTGCCCTGAAATTATTGAAAAATTTACTTTTATCTAATACTATACTGTTGATCACAGTTTAACTTATAACTACTTCATTTTTAACTAATTGTGGGCTATTTGTAGCTACTTTTTCAATATTTGAGAAACATAGAATGTAACTAAAAAATGTAATTGTCAACAAAACATTAAGTAATGGTCCAGGATTTCAGGGAGAATGTGATCAAAGTTCAGAATAGTTTCATTACTTACTTTAACATCGTATGTCTACCAGGTAGAGGAAATCTGTGGAAACTCAAATTTCTATCTTCTGATGCAGTGATGTTACACTTAGCACACTTTCTTCTAAGTTCATAGCGCGTATGGCGAGACATTTTTACAAATAATGCACAGACACACGTACACAAAATTGAAAATAAAGGAAATGAGTCTTTTCTCTTGAACTTGTCCAGGGACGAAAATAATAAAAACAAAAATATTATTTTAGGTTATGAGTCTCTATCTCGTAAGCGTCCAGCAGGCACACAAAACAAAAACACAGCAACACAAAATACACAACGAAAAATGAGTCTCGTAAGTGTCCAACAGGCATATAAAACAAAAACACAGCAGCTTAAAATACAAAACGAAATAATGAGTCTCTATCTCTTAAATGTCCAATAGGCACACAAAACAAAAACACAGAAGCACAAAATACAAAAGGAACAAAATGAGCCTCTAGTATCTCGTAAATATCTTCGCGCGTGTGTTAGAAAATCAAGGAAAAGCAATAAACAAATACAATGCCTATCGCGTCCGATGAGCCACCATATTTGTTTTGTAAATTGCAATTTCAAAATTTGTTTGTTTTAAGGTATTGTTGCCAGAGTAAAATTATTATTGAATGCTTCAGAAAAAACCTTCTTTTATTAATAATAAAAAGGTAATCACATGAATTTTATCCATAAAATAAATAATGATGTTATTTAGAACTGAAGCATCAATTACAATGTTAAAAATAAAATAATTCTAGTTGCTAATATTTTTTAATCTGGTCAAGCAAAGCACCAATAGTGATTTCTTTGTCTAGCGTATATTGTTGTCTCTGTTTCGCTTCTTTTGCCCGACGTTTGCATTGGCTACATAGAAACTTGACCCCCCGTGTTGTGGACTAACTATCCGACACTGCACGCACACATTCGTCGCATACGCGGCGCACATACACTACAATAAGAAAGAGATAGCAACACACCTTCCTTCTCCGCTTCTCGCTCTAGCGGCACGAGCAGGCCGTCGTCGTCGTCCCGGTAGCCGTAGTAGTCGGCGTCGACGTCGCGCATGAGGTCGGCGCGCGTACGCCGCGGCGGCGCCGGCGGCTCCTGCTCGAACAACTCTCGGACACCTACCGTATGAGCGATTTATTCAATCTTTAGCGTATAATTTCTCAACCATTTTTATGTCGCGACTCACGAAGAAACCAAAAAGTTGAATAAAAAAATAAATAATTAAAAAATAAAAAAACCCGACTGCAAAAAAGATACCTAAGCAACGCACTAAAAAGACCGAAACAAGTTTGAGAAAACTGACTACACTATGAGCTAGACCCTTAATGAAATAATTGACGTTATGTTTGGTAGGTCTTTTTAGTGCGTTGCTTAGGTATCTGTCTTTTTTGCAGTCGGGTTTTTTTATTTTTTTAATTATTTATTTTATTTTAGATTTTTTAGTTTAACCAACACACGTTTGGTCGATTTAAAGCAAAAATACGATGATACGAACATTAACATACAGGTTTTTAGATAGTAGACTGTTTAAAAACCTATATGTGAAAATGGTTGTTACGCAACTTTAAATCGATATAGATCTTAAACGGTCAGTTGAATTGAAAAATGTTGAGAGAAAACTAAAAAGAGGAATCGATTGACGTATGAATCATAAAAATCGGCCCAGGCGTTCTGGCGTCTGTATAATGCTTCAGGCGTCTGTATAGTGCTTCAAAGGAACATACATACATATTACATACATACATAGGCTGATAAACACATTACCACTCCTTTGCGTCGCGCAGTAGGGTAAAAAGTCTTGCGACCCCGTCACTATAAAATTAAAATAATATGTACCTACCTACATAACGCGCTATTTTTATCTACACTAATATTATAAAGAGGAAAACTTTGTTTGTATGTTTGTTTGTTTGTTTGTTTGTAATGAATAGGCTCAAAAAGTGCTGGACCGATTTAAAAAATTCTTTCACCATTCGAAAGCTACTTTATCCACGAGTAACATAGGCTAAATTTTATTTTGGAAAAAAATAGGGTTCCGTAAGATATTTGGGTTTTTCGGACACAAGGTGTAAAAAATCAACCAGAAAAGTTACTTATTTTGCGTACGCTGCCTAAATTATAAAAGATAGAACCATATAATGTTCTAATTAATTGTAGATCTTATAAATATCTACAAAAAAGTCCGCGACACACTATACCTATCTATGTTGAGTGAGGCACAACAACCATTTTTTTATTTAGAAAGCTTGAATTTTTTTGGACTACATTTAAACGCGTTTATTTTACTCATGCTATTAATCCTTATCAAAATAAATTATTTCATCACTAAGTACAGTTTATGTAGATAATATTTGGTCTTTGAATGATTAAAATTTGACGTTTGGTTTTGAAATTATGGCGAAATTAAAATATTACGATTTCTGCTATACGGCCCGTTGCGAAGTGGGTGACATTCTGTAGTATTAGTATCAGTATTGTACCCGTGCGAAGCCGGGGCGGGTCGCTAGTGAGCTATAAGTACGTTGTATTAGCCTTCACTGGTTCGAACGTCCGAGCGATTTTTCCGACGTTCGATACACAAGATTGGTTCGAAAAACAAATATTTTGTAGCTTTATGTAACTTGTATTTATTATTTTTCACTCCCTTTATTATTTTGAGACACCCTTTAAAAACAAAATCGGCCCCCAAGGGTACGACCCACCGGTTGAGAAACGATGCTTTAGCGTATCTATTAGTTATTACTTATTACCACAGATTAAAGAAAGACAAACAGATAAACCGCTACATACATAGTTAGCGTTCGATTTGATTGATACTACTTCGAGCATACAATCTACGATCGTGTGGAAAAATTGTGGGCAGTTGAAGGAGACGTCAAAATTTTCCAATTTGAATCGTTCTATTAAGGCTGTTTCGTAAGCTGTACGTAAGTATGTAATATATTTTCTACACTGAGCTATTACTATAATTGTCCAAAATTGCGACTGTAATTAACACGGGCGATTGATTGTAGAGTCCTAACTCAACATGCGTCACCCTTTGATTAATTATTACATAGATACGTTATATCCTTACAAAACTGACAATATTTCTGTGCCACGACACACATTGACATGGGACGCGTGTCAATGTGTCAACGTCGCATAGTAACACAAAACACGCTATTACTCGCGGAGCACACTAACCAAAATTGGCCCGACTCGGGCCAATTCGAGTCTTCATTTTTACGCGTTTATGACATATCTACCTCTTTTTAATATTATATATCTATGGCGTCACCTCACTGATCACTCTACAAGTAATTAATCAAAGTCAAGCAATAAGTTTCAACGAAGTCTAAACAATTATGCGAAAAAAAAATGATTTATTCAGATATCGGATTAAATAGTTCAGATATCCAGACCAAACCAAAACTAACCTGGTAAATCTTTCGCCGCCCCGAAATATTTATATCCGCGATTCCCGGGCACCTCTTTGCCGTCTTGGTCCAACATTTTCGGTCCGACGCGGGCATGGTCCGGCCCACCCAACGCTTTGATCTGTACTTCCCAGTGTCGCTTCTCGCGCATCAACTTGTTTATTTCGTCGTTGAGATCTCGTATTCTGAATTCACCCAGGCCAGCTAAAAAAGAAATGAAAATTATTAAGTTACTAGCTTTTGCCCGCAGCTTCGCTCGCGTCAGAGGGAAAGCTTGTTCGGGAAAATACCAATACCAAGATTTAATACTTAATGGTGTAGGCACTGCACAGCCGTATCAGTTGTATTTTATTTGAATGTTTACTGCGACTTCGTACACTCAAGAAATGTACCGGGAACTGTACCATAAATAAAATTTAATAAGCTGCAAAAAGTATTCTGTGTTAATTCTGCTTCACCTACTACCATACCTGATTTACTTTATTACATGAAAAACTAAACATATTATTATGTACTGTATACAAACTTTCGCGTTTAGGTATAATATTAAGTAAGGATTTCTTTGTAGCCGATAATTAGTATTTTAACGTTTGCGAAAATCTTTTGAATGGGAAGACGTTGTGGACTTTGAACTTAAGGCCGGGTAGACCAAGCGAAATAGGCATTTACCGCTTCCAAGAGTTGCCCGCAATTGCCGCAAAGCGAGCCGCGCGCCTACGTCGCCGGCGTGAACTTACATGAACCCAAAGTGTTACAGTGTAGTCGTGTCGGCAGTAGGTCATCTTATTTTATTATTTGTATTGAAAAAGATAATAAAATCCATAGATAACTGTTTTAATGCAACACATAGCACACATAATTTGAATAGATATTATAGGTAGGTACCTAAGTAAAAAATGCTTAAATTTTATTCAATTATTTTGACAGTTTCTATGCAGTGTGTTCTGTTACAAGTATAAAAACACGCTGTGTTCGATGTGTGCATGGAGACGAGTACCTATCGTTAGCTCGTGTGGTCACTAAAGTACGTGTCGTTTCGTGAGATAAAAATACTGTATCAGGTACATAGGTGCTGACGATTTGATGGTAACTACTTAGGCAGACACTTGCAAAAAATGTATTCCTACTACCGAGTCCGCACGTTTGCCACTTGCCGCAAAATCCAAACCTCCACAAACGTTTGACTTTTTGAAAATCCGGATTTCCGAATTTTTCTCCCAAAAATCCGGATTATCCGGATAATTCAGATTTTTTAATTTTTTTTAAATTTGTTGCATATTTTATAAAACTTTAATGTTTATTTTACTACTATGTTGTAGCAAAACTTACACTCATTAGTAAAAAAAAAGAGTTACTTTTTTATAATTTAATTTAAATAAATTCTTATTTTAAGTTGTAAGTATTAGAATTACAATCTGAATAAATAAAAACATAATGAGATTATATCAAAATTATATACTTAATTATATTTATTTTTTCATTTTTAGAAATATTTTTGATTAAGTTTCAAATCCTACAATGTTCAGTTTTATAGTTAGTATATTATTTTAAATAAGGTATGTATATATTGTTATTTACTAAATGTTCCAGCAGAAAGAATTATAAAAAAGTGGAATAGCCTGTGATCTTTTTAACGCTTTTTTTACATATCTACGCCACAGTTCACCACTACCGTTTTCGTAAAGTTCCATTTCTATGTGAAAGTACTAACGTAGGAAAATTAATACAGTTTAATAAAACGTAGGAAACTGAAAATCCTTTAAATCGAGATCCGGGGAGTGAAGACAAATCATTTGAAGCATGGGGCTGAACAAATAATTTTGTATGGACGAAATTGGACCACTTTTGAGTTATTGAAATTAAAAACCACCCACCTATTTGGGTAATAATTAAACACGTAAATGGTGCTTTTAATTCCCTCGGTAACTAACAGAAGTATAATAAGCAATTCTAAGCACAATTTAAAATCTATAACTGTTGTAAGATTTTTATTTTAACATTTTACTTACAAATAAACAGTAACATCTTACTCTTCATTGCACTTTGAAGTTTCCGCTATAAGATGAAAACTACATTACTTAAAAAAAATAACAGTGGTTTACACAAATCGTTGGTGCTATTTTTGACACCTATATCTTATCTTTAAAATATTATCTAAAAATAATTATTTCTACGCAAAAACAGGAGCGTTGATTTTCATTTAGTTTTGCTACTGACTCGTTAGTTTAGGTTAGTTTAGTTCAATCAAATTAATTTTAATAATAAAAAAAAATATTACCTTCATTCATTCGGCAAAACTCTCTCTAATCTTAAACCAACCAGTCAGGTATTATCGATTCCGAAACTTCTTCCTGATATCATAGAGATAAGATTTAGGTATTTGGACTTAGATATTCATTATTTAGAAGATAATTAAATATAATTAAACCACTACATTTCTTTTTAAGCTGTCATATTAATTTGGCATTCTATGATTGCAGAAATTAAAATTGCAATAATATGTTTCGACTTTCGTTAGTAAGAATTCAATAAATATAAAAATACAAAGCTTTAATTGGGTTTGGATTATTATACTTCTTACTACTTGTGCAATTGAAACTGAAACCATATTCAGTGTTTTTATAAATTGGATCACCTATTACTGAACTGTACTACTACTGAAAAAATATAAAATGGTAAGTATCTTAGAAACAGTCCATACATATACATATATAGCGGCCATAATATTTTAGCAGATCTTCATCCCTCGCATCACCATTTAATGGATTGACTATGTTCTACCAAATAACTTGAATAAATGGAAAAATGTGTCAACAATTTCAACAGGACAACAAATAATATCAAATTATCCAAAGGCATGTATTTAAACTCACGACAAAACATATTGATTTCTTATGTTTACGCGAATATTGTTCATTGTTTTAAACACTTACGGATTTTGTCGCGTTACGTAAACGTAACCGTAAAACGTAAACCGCGACAAAATCCGTAAGTGTTTAAAACAATCACGACAAAACAATTAAATTTTGGATATGAAAATACCGAATATTGAATACTAAATTACCATGTTGGCTAAAGAATGTAAGGAATAAAAAATTACAAATCTGGTGACTTAATAATACCACTGAATATTCCAAACTGGCAGACAGATATTATATTAGCGAACAAATAACCATCTTGGCGACAATTTGTGAGTACACATTTAATTTAAGAATAGGTACATATATTTTCCGTAATGTAGGTAACTCAAAAAACACACAAGCAGCAAAACCAGCGCACATAAAAAAAAAACAAAGGAGCGTACAAAATTCCCAATTTTTAATTTTCCTCGACTTTAGGGGGGGGGGGGTGTAGATATTGTGTAGATTCATTTTGAAATTTAAAAATAACGGTTATTCATTTTTCGCAAAATTAACATAGGTGTCGTTACCAGGTTTTTGGGGGTGCTGGATACGAAAATGACATTCATTTTGAAATTCCAATATGGCGGACATACTTAATTTTATAAAAATAATATGGTTGTCCCTTTGTTGGTTTCTGGGGGTGCTGATTACAAAAAAGTCATCCATTTTAAATTTCCTTAGTAACCCCGCAACCTCAAATTTTCTTCACGATGAAAGAAAAAGAAATTTGAAAATCCTGAATTTTCCAAAATTTTCATAGCTTTATACATCGCTCATAATATCTCAAAGTAGAGCATTGCCATATTTTTTTCTATAATCACTTCTATCTCAGAAACAGTGCATCTTACTTGAAAAATAATGAAAATTACCTCACCCTTAAAAACCCCGCAACCATATATTTTCTTCATGATGGGAGAAAAAGAAATTGGAAAATCCTGAATATTCCAACATTTCTATAGCTTTATGCATCCCCGGTATCTCAATGTAGAGCATTTATATTTTTTTTATAAAATTGATTCTATCTCGGAAACAGTGCATCCTAATGAAAAATAATGAAAATTTCCTCCGCCTTAAAAACCCCGCAACATCATATTTTCTTCATGATGAAATAAAAAAAATCTGAAAATCCTAAATTTTCCAAATTTTCTATAGCGTTTTACACCGTTCGTGTCTCAAAGTAAAGCATTATCGTATTTTTTTTCTATAATGGCTTCTATCTCAGAAACGGTGCATCCTACTTGAAAAATAATGAAAATTACCTCCCCCTTAATAACCATATATTTTCTTCAAGATGAGAGAAAAAGAAATTCGAAAATCCTGAATTTTCCAAGATTTCTATAGCTTTATACATCCCTCGTATCTCAATGTAGAGCATTTAATTTTTTTTTTATAAAATTGATTCTATCTCGGAAACGGTGCATCCTATTGAAAAAATAATGAAAATTTCCTCCCCTTAAGAATTTCGCAACACCATATTTTCTTCACGATGGAAGAAAAAGAAATTTGAAAATCCTGAATTTTACAAAATTTCTATAGCTTTATACACTGTTCGTGTCAAAGTAGAACATTGTCATATTTTTTTTTCTATAATCGCTTCTATTTTAGAAACGCAAAAATAATACTATTACTGGAAAAATAATAAAAATTTCCTCCCCCTTAACCCGGAAATCGCATTTTTTTTTCATGAATGCCAAAAAAAAATTTGAAAATCCTGAATTTCGAAAAGTTTCTATACCTTACATAGCTGGTACCTCTACAAACTACATGTTAATTTTACGAAGATTGGATAGTCTCCATTTTGCAAAATGAAATTGGAAGACAATTTTATAATCAGCATAATATGAAACATAGAAAAAGACATCCATTTTTAATAAAAAAAAATATACGCCATTTTGGAATTTTAAAACGGATTTTATTTTCATATTATTCTGCACCCCCAAAAACCTTGAAAACGATACCCATACCAAAGAAAAAAAAACCTCCAATAGCATCCAAAACTGGGATTTTCCGTAGCTTGCAAATTGAATTTTTAGCAGCTATTAATTTATCAATCAAATCTTTATTAGCTACTTACATGGTATAATAGTCACCAACTCATCGGTGCTAATTGGATTAAATTTCGCTACTTTTTATCTGCCGATTTTTGTATTTTTTGTCACTTGAGTGATTTCACCAGTTTGGTAATTAGTAAATTTAGTCGCCAACATATTAATTCGCTGCCAAATTCAGCAATACAGTATGCTCACGTGCAGTCACCAACTTATTTTTTGTTCACTCGATTAATTATATCCCTTATTCAAATATTGTACGTCTAGAGTACATACTAATTACAATTAAAATATGTAATTTTCATAGTAGTAACCAAGATTCGAAAAAATCGAAAAATCCGGATTTTTAAATGAAAATCCGGATTTTTCGAATTTTTCGAATTTCGAAGTATCCGGATTGCTACCCCTACTTGCGAGTGACTTGGTGTGTTCTGCAAAGGCAAGCATGACGGATGTTGAGCACGTATCCTTATATTTTATTGTAAATAGAACAGCCTCCGTGGTCTAGTGGTTAGAGCTTGGCTCTTGACTCGGAGGTCGTAGGTTCTAATTTCGATTCCCGCACTGGAACAACATAAAATGTTGTTTCCAAGTTTGGTTAGGACAATGCAGGCTGATCACCTGATTGTCTGACAAGAAAGATGATCCATGCGTCGGATGGGCAGGTAAAAAGTCGGACCTGCGCCTCATCTCTCGTAAGTCGTGTCGGCTATCCGTCCCACTGGATTACGAGAGTAAAAAAAAAAGGAGTGCCTTTGTGTACTGCGCACACACTTGGGCACTATGAAAATACTCCTGTGTAACTGGCTAGGCTACAATAAAACCAGCCACCGTCACCTAAATCGGCGTGGGGAGTTATTTATTATTATTATTGTAAAAACATAAATCGAAATAAAAAGAAACCAAAAGTACGGCAAAGAAGATGGTAGATGTTACAAATTCATAAAAACTGTTTACTGGCTTATTCAATAATGTACTAAGGCCACTCCACGCATCAGCTACTATTTTTCATAAATCATAATACACAACACAATAATATATCTATGGACGCTTCACACCAAGTCAATCTGGTCCCGTGGTAAGTTCTCGAAGAACTTGTGTTACGGGTACCAGACAACATATATTTAATAATTTTTATATTATACACATATTTAAGATTTTTATTGTATTATACACATATTTAATACACATTCATGACCCAGGAACACAGAAATTTTTTTTGTTCCTTCAGCGGGATTCGAACCCGCGACCCCCGGCTTGAGCACCAACACGCTCAACCACTGAGCCACAGAGGTCGTCTCATCTGGCAAAAGCAACGACGTGGCGACGATAATGTTATTGTGTATGGTTATATGTATAACTAGCCGATGCCCGCAACTTCGTTTGCGCCTAACTGACGGAAGCGGAACCCTATTTTTTAAACGGAACCCTAAAATAAAAGTAGCCTATGTTAGACCTTATGACATCAGCTATCTGCCAGTGAAAGTCCCGCGAAAATCGGTCCAGCCGTTTCAGAGATTAGCCGGAACAAACAGACAGACAGACAGACAGACGGACAGACATTTTTAAAAATTGGTATTTTATTGTAAGTACCGAATATACTTTCAGATACATTATGTGAAAAGCTGTTAATTTGAAGTTACAAACATACACTCCATTTTTATTTATCTGTATATAGATTTAGTTCAAAAATAAAAATAAACATAAAAAACTACAAAACAAACTGACTTTCCTTTAGATTTTTATTGTATTATACATATCCATGACCCGGGAACACAGGAAACTTTTTGTTCCTTCGGCGGGATTCAAACCCGCGACCCCCGGCTTGAGCACCAACACGCTCAATCACTGAGCCACAGAGGTCGTCTCATCTGGCAAAAGCAATGACGCGGCGACGATAAAATATAACATGTTATTGTGTATGATATGTATAATTTAGTTCAAAAATAAAAAAAACAAAACAAACTGACTTTCCTACACTGCGTTAGAAACGAAAGAATTGTTCGATAAATACGCGGGTAAGCCGTGCGCTAGCAAAACTGACATAGGTCTGTCCTCGTCAACGCCTAGCGGGCGACTGTGGGGCGACTCAAGCAGCTTACGCACGCTGCATTTCAATAATTATTTAATGTTAAAATAATTAAAGCAACATGCAAAATGTAACCACAAATTATTCTTCTTTAAGTTATTAGCTTTTCGTAGATATGATTTTTGAAAGTAAAACTATCATGAACTTCATGAACAAAAAGAAAAATATTCAAATTTAGCCTCCTCTTCGGAATTATTTTTGATCGAGTGAAGTTTTCAATATTATGTTTCGAACCACAAATTGTAAAAGAACATTAAGTAAACAACAATGTGTATTTTTTTTGGCTTTTTAAAGTTACTATTTGTTTGTTTACTATCGATTCAAAGTCATGTAAAATTGGGTCCACGCGGCCTTAATAAAAATAATTTGGATTGTGATCGCCCATCCTAGTTGGGACCACGACAGAGCTTAAGAGAGAGATGTTAGCAGTACGACCACGAAGCCATATAGCTTCTCACTTATTCCTCGTATAATAATCATACACATTAATGATTAGGATTAACCTAGGTAAAGTTTTAACCAATTCAAATATCATTTTATACTACGTTATCTTTAGATTGATAAAACTTTTTGTAGGTATGAACCGATTGAATTGAAATACCTACACAAAATTATAAGCAGAACTATCCTAATTCCTATCCGCGTGGAATCCGTAGGTAGTTAGGAAACCAAAAAATTTCCGCGATAAAAAAAAGTCCTATGTGCATAAATATATAATATAAAAAAGAGGCCTATGTGTTTATCCAAGGGCTAAACTACTACGGTAACAAATTTTATAAAAATCCGTTCTGTAGTTTCTGAGATTAGCGCACACAAACGTACATATCAAAAATCTTTTAAGAAAATCTAAAAAAGTCATTGTTTTGGGTTAAAACAGTATTATAATATATCTATGGGTTAAAAACTAAAAACCTATATGTATTAAACACTCATAAGTCAAGCACAAATAAATTAAATATTACATATAACAACAAAAGAGAAAGAAATTTAATTAGGTAAGTATACCTACACTCAAAATATTGTACTGAAATCAAAGACTGAAATAGTATGTAATATAATACATAAGTATTATGAATAGGTATACTTTTATGCAGCAATCGCAAATATTTAGGTGCCTAGTTTTTCAAAGATATTTTCATCAATTTAACTTTCACATTCTTGTCAGATTTATTTTTCAACATGATGACAATATATTATGTCAAATTAAAAATAAAGCTCCCCACTCACGGGCTATCGATTGCTTCGATCAAATTGGAAATTAATTCATATTTGAAAGTAAATTGCTAACGATAAACTATTACACAAAATGATTAGTGTAAGACCTACCAGCTAGTTTTTGCGGTGGGGATCAAAAGTTGGAACAAAATTTACGCGTATATATACGAGTTTCATATAAAAAGTATAGTAAGGCGGTCCTAGGATCTCAGACTATATTCAATTTTTATCTAAACCGATTTACTTGCAACTACGAATCCAGTAAGTGTTTAAATTATAAAGACTAAATCGATCGATCGCTTGTGAGTGGGAGCTTTAAATCAAAAGCACTAAGGAGTATTTATATCAACTTTAAAGCAAATCGCTCCCAAACAACTTTCTTTCCCTTTTTATTCCCGTTAGGGGACGAATTTCGATAAACTATGATACACGAATTCCATCAATTCTGTTACATAATCTTTGTGCAAAATATGAAGTAGATTGGACCATAGATATATAATATTAAAAAGAGGTAGATATGTTATAAACGCGTAAAAATGAAGACTCGAATTGGCCCGAGTCGGGCTAATTTTGGTTAGTGTGCTCCGCGGATAATAGCGTGTTTTGTGTTACTATGCGACGTTGACAAATTGACACGCGTCCCATATCAATGTGTGTCGTGGCACAAAAATATTGTCAGTTTTATAAGGATATAACGTATCTATGTAATAATTAATCAAAGCGTTGTCCCATACAAACTGTTTTCAACCTTTTCACCCCCTTAGGAGTCGAATTTCGAAAAATCTCTTCTTATCGAATCCCTACGCATTACAAAGAGCAAGCCCTGCAAGTTTCAGGTCTCTACAATCAGCGGTTTAGGCTGTTCGTTGATCCGTCAGTCATTCAGGACAAAGGATTTTATATGTAGGTATAGATAATCCGAATTACATATTAAATTTTTTTTTATTTTATTTCTCATTTGAACAAAGTTTGCACTTTTATATTATATAGTTTGAAATTTACATAAATATAAACCTATAAAAAGTGAACATACAAAATTTATTAGAATTTTTATATGCTCCCTTATTCGAACGTTAGAATGTTCTAAAGTTTTAGCACTGAAGGTATTTCAACTTTTAAATATATGCCTATTTTTCCTAAAGAGTTCACAATGCATTTTATCAGCCTCAGTCACAAAGATTTGTACTTTAATTGTAAGGAAAAAATTCGTGGTCGGAATCAGATTCAATGCTGTTTATTGTGATCAATTGCTACATTTTCAATTAGAATGATTCGATGATTTCTTGGTTAGTAATGATTATTTTATTTGTTTTTGATTTTTGAGGCTTTGTTCTGCTTTTCGACATTTTTTGATTTACTGCCTTTTTGTGTCAACTTGTGATTGCTTTTCTTTCCCTTCTTAGATTTCTTTACTGTTTTCAATCCCGAACCACCCGCGAGTAAACTGGAACTACACTGTTGCGAAACATTTTCGATAGCTTTTGTCGGGCCTTTCGGAGTGACTAGTTCTATTTCAAGTTCGGTTTTTTTGTCTGGTGTTTCTAACTTTTTGCCAATTTTAAGGATAAAAACATCTTTAAGGGGATGCACAAGTTTACGCATGTCTACGGGGACTGGACAATTTGTTGGTGTCACATTCACAATTTTTCTATCCTTGGGCATTGTATCTATCATATCACAAGCATTGTATGTATATTTAATATCGGAAGTATATGTGTTATTTGTGCCTTTCCCTTGCAGGTCTTTCGGTAATCGAAACTGAATCTGGTCGCCCGTGTTATATGGTGTACTTTCACATTCACAAAGTTCTTGAATTTTGTCATATTTTGCCGTTCTTTCGAAACGATTGGTTTTTGGAACTCTTATTTTCAATTCGTTTTCATTCATTTTAGTAAATATTTCGTTATATCTTGGGGTGTCATCTGTAATAATAGTAAAATATTAACTTATATGACTTTTAAATAGTTATTAAAAGTAGATGTATTTTAATGCGCTTGTTTCTACGAACCTCGGTTAGCACGTACTTTACGCACATTTGCTATGTTAGAATTAGGGTTTCCTGCTTTAGCGTCTTTATATATTTTTTTCGCGAGTACATCTTCATTCAATAAAACATTCCCCTGTAGATCCATTTCCACGTCCTGACATGTGCATAAACTGACGCCATCATCAATGTTTTTCAGGGACGATTCACCTTTATGTTTGGAAGAAGGACAAAATGTAGTTCTGATTTCTTTACCCAGAAATGACATTCTGACTGATACCTCTATGACTCCTATGGGGTCACAATGATCATCTTCACTGTGCTTCAAGTAGTGCATATTCCTTTTGAGTGGCATCGAAGCTGTACACGATATATCGTCGGTCAGTTGGTCCTCTGACCATTTTTTAAACAAATCTTCGCGCAGTTTCATAAACTCCTTGGTATAATCTAAATTTGCTTCAGCAATCTTCATCACACAATCCGAGCAAGGTGGTTGCTTTGTCATTTGTATTTTGATGGTCAAGTCTTTAATAGAACAAATTTTGTCGGAAGTCATTGCAAATAACGCCGACTTTCCCATGTTCAAATGCTTCAGATCGTCATCTCCCTCAGATGAGTTATCATACAAGATGATTGGTGGTTTGCCTAAAAACTCAGCTGTCACTACTAAATTAATACAATCAAATTCAAAGCATTCACACTTCATATTAATACTATTGATTATAAGTTCGATAAGGAATAAGTGATATGGAAAATTGACATCCTCTGTTTGCTTTTGTTTTGTAATACTTAGGTCCCTAGATAGTATTTTTAGAGATTTCCTTAACGCCTCTGCTTCGTTTGTTAGAGTTTTACTCATATCTGATATCTTTTTGATGCTATTTTGTAGACTAGGTGACTGAGGTGTTTGTAGGTTTTTTGACAATTCCTTTAAAGACTCATTGAGTTCGTCAACTTGGTCACCGATCAATTTCCCTTTTGGTTCAATTTTGGAAAATGATTCTTGAATATTGTCTTGAGTTTGATTTTCATTGCCTGCACTGTACTTCTCTTTTTCTTTAAATTTGTTTAAGTTTTCAAGTAAATCATTTTTAAGAGAAGAACTTCTTAAACTTTTTACACTTGGTATAGAAATATCTAAAGAATTTTTAGTTGGAGATCTGGGTGATGTAATGACTGGTGATCCATTATTTGGAGACTTGGTTTCGGATTGAGTACTTGAAGGTGGTGAAGCGATTGCCATATTTTCCATTGTTTTGGCATCACGTGGATCCTTCGCAATACTTAAGACTGGTGAAGATTTCTTCTTTGGAGAATTGACTACTTCATTCACATTTAATTTATCTTTGCTTCTGAGTGGATCATTTTGAACAGAGTAAACTCTTGAATTTCGTACACTATTTGGCACAGAAAAATCAATAGACCTGTGATCAGAAGAACCTGCCAATGTGATGATTGGTGATGGTTTTTGAAGTGATTTTGTCTTAAATTGAGAACTAAGAGTAGGTGAAACTGTATTTAAATTTTCCATTATTCCAGATGCATCAGAATCCTTTGTTATACTTAATACCGGCGAATATATTTTTTGTGGAGATTTAGATACTGTTGCACTTTCTTTTTCCATACTTGCATAATTTCAATTGAAATTTTGTTAAAATTACATCCTGTGAGAATTTTTTTATAAAAAACTTTGTAAGAAAATCATAGCCATATAGATTTCCACTAAAACATTTTTCATTGTTTGTTCCATTTTGAATTGTTTATTACTGTCTAACTTATAACATGTATCACAGACAAGAATGAATGAAAAGCAAAGAACCTGTGGTAGACCAATTAGTTTTCACAGTTCAGACTAAAAAACTTTGTACATGTAATAACCGAACATACCACACGCTCGGTCGGAGATCTCGCTTTAAGGCTTTCATTAATTACACAAAGCTATCTATCAAGATAGATTATTATAATTTATTATCTATGGGACAAAAAGTAATTACATAATTAAACATAAACATTAATATAGTGACTTGGGGTAATTCCTAAAAAGAGAAATTCCGAAATTAATAAAAATCTACTCAAACAAGCAAAATTTATTAAAATGGGAACATTAGTATTCGGTACGGTAGTACGGTATTCCCCCACGTTAAGTCGTAATTTCCCCCATATCATTAAATCATGACAATGTTACAAAACCCTACATTTAAATAGTAAATATACCATTTATAATTTCAATATTTAAGACAAATTAGCCATCAAGCAATGATATAACTCAGTAAATACATTCATTAATGCAAATATATTGATTATTTTTAAATGACAGACCAAAACTTAAGCCTATAGTCAACTCGATGGAAAACCTGTCGGAGTTACCCCAAGTCCCCTTATAAATATATCTATGGACGCTTCCACACCACGTCAATCGTCACAAACGTCTGGTCCTATGGTAAGTTCTCGAAGAACTTGTGTTATGGGTAATATGTCATACTTTTTATACTAAACACATATTTAAGATTTTTATTATACAAATTTAATACACACCTTTGACCTAGAAACACAGAAAACTTTTTGTCTCCTGGTGGAATTCAAACCGACCACCTCTGGCTTTAGCGCCTTTATTATTTACTACATGTTGCCCGTGACTTTGTGCACGCAAAAGTTAATTTCACAGAAACCGTACATTTTCCACAATTAAAAGTAGCGTATGTACTACTTCCTCATGGTCTACTATACATCTGTGCCTTTCATCAAAATCGGTCCAGTAGTTTCGGAGCCTATTCGATGCAAACAAACAAACTTCCTCTTTATTATATTAGTATAGATATGGGTTTTGTACCTTAAATACCAAGATTATGTAGATTTTCAATAAATTGAATTGATAATAAGTTGTAAAAGTAAAACAAGCTGAAACTTTACTCATTGCTGAACATGTAGCAGTTTGATGTTGCATGTAGTTATTATTACTAAGGATCAAAATAAATTTAGATCCTTTTGATACACTGCAAGAATAAAAGTTCATGTTCAAAAATAATTTATATTATAATACTCTCCGTATTATAATATAAATATTTTTTTTACGATCTGCATAATTCTGAATAATTTTATAGTTGGATTTTACAAGAAAAGTTGCAGAATAGTTAATACTGCAATTTTTTCTTGTGTTAATAGTGCAGGGCAAGCTCTAGATTTAGACTTAAACCTACTTACCATTTTGAATCTGGGCAACCTTTTTAGCAATTTCTCTAACAATTTGTAGTCTCCATTTTTCAGCTTGCTGTAGGTCATTGCATTCTGAAGCTAGATATGGCCGGCGTTCCTTTTGTCCACCAGCTTCTTGTACCTGTGCTGCACGCCATCGTGCCAATGTTGTCCTAAAATTCCAAAGCTGTATGTTTAATAGATGGAACATAAAATAAATAACATAACTACCAATCAAATTCAATTTATGATCATAATATTTCAATATGATAACCATGCACAAGAAAAATTATTATCAGTGTCTTTTATTCATCGTTAGCCACACAAAGTTTTAACAAATTCAAAATACTTACATAGCCTTTTCTGCATTTCTTGCCTAGAAAACAAAAAACAATAACTTTAATAATATAAACATATTATTTACACATAATTAAATAAATGAATAATATATGTAAATGTAGTGTTTTATGCAGGTCGCAGTTAGAATGATAAAAAAATTGTAAGAAATGAAAATAAACTGCTTACCATTGTATAAAAATAAGTTTTAATGTAATTAAACTTAATAATAATACACAAAAATTATACTTCAAAAATTATAAATTCGTTGCTCTTAATACTTTTATATGTTACTTTTCAATTAAATCTTATTTATTTAAGCTTTTTAGTTTTTATATTTTTGTTATATTTTATAGATTTTTGAAATTTGCTTTTGAGGTTATACTTTTTTTTTATATGACGTCGGCTTTTAACCATTTACCAGTGTCAAGTAAAAAAGGCGGGAAATAGATTCAAATTTTTGATTGCCAGTGTCAAGTATCATAAAAAGGCGGGAAAGAAATTATTTCAAATATTTATCACCGTATTTCTAAATCTTCAAGTTCAAAGTCTAGTCATATTCCAAATAAATAGTCGGCGTAGTCAATGTCAAGTCAAGTCAGTCGATTCAAAAGTGGTGGACGCTTTACTGAAACTTCCTAGGGAGTTTTAACGGGAAACCCAATTTAGCACGCATATTGTAATTATATTACTTGCCCACTCTTGTGCACGTAAACGAATAATTACTAATGTTAATGGACCTAGGAATAGCAACAGGACCGAGTACTGTAAGCAAAAAAACGAGCCGAGCGAGACATTGGAAGAGAGGCTGTATGTCCCTTTCTAGTAGGGTGACAACAATATTTTCTGCTGTGGCAAACTGCAAAGCTGTATGAGACAAATTGTGAAACACTGAATGACATACAGCTGAGGCTTTAAAAGTCGACGAAATTGAATAGTGTAAAATCATGAAGGTTTGAAGTGATGGCTGCATTAATATGTAACAGATTTTTATGTAATTCTCTGCCTTACTTAAACACTATTGAGCCATTTTTGTCGCATTTCTTCATTGTTGAGAAATCTATAAAAACTATATTATATTATCATTAAAGGACTTACTCGACTACACACGTTTTTTTTCTCAGTAGATGCTTAAAATTTAAGCATTTTTAATTTTATTTTTATTTTTCATTATTCCTGTTTTTAATTGATGTTATAAATACGTCGGATCTCAAAAGATATGTGATTCTTATGTTTATGTGATTTTTTTTAATTGCCAGAGAAGGGCAAGTTTTGTTGTATGATTACAAATAATAAATATGAATACCAATCTCGTCGATATCAATCTCGTCGACTTTTAAAAGCCTCAGCTTACAGCTATATGTCATTCAGTGTTTCACAATATTGGCTATGCAGTTTGTCTTAAACAGCAGAAAATATTATTGTCACCCTACTAGAAAGGGACAAACAGCCTCTCCTCCAACCTCTCGCTCGGCTCGTTTTTTGGCTCACAGTACTCGGTCCAGTCATGGATCTAGGAATAACAAAAGGACCGAGTACTGTGAGCAAAAAAACGAGCCGAGCGAGAGGTTAGAAGCAAAGAAATAGGAGTTTCATAGAACTAAAACAAAAATCGAAGCCTTAGGCAGCTTTTTGTCTCACAAAACATCAAAGGCTAAACCAATAAGAGTGAAAGAGAAAGCCATCTCTATGTCTATACGTTTTTTTCGAAGGTTGCTCCAATTTGGAGTCCAAATTGGAGTCCAATTTTAGACGTTGGAGTTACGACTTTATTGCTTTAACAATAAGTGTCATTTTGAATTAGTAGCAGTAGATGTGGACTGAAGTTAGCCACTGACAGCTAATGTCATTTGTTTACGTGTGCATTATGATACAAGAAGAAGAAGAGGAAGAAGCAAATCATGAATTTATAGTGTGTTATTTGGTAAGGCTGGGACTATATGCAACGGAATCCGGTAGGCCGTAGAGAATTATGAGCACTGAAAATAGATCTCTGCACTAATACAATAGAGTTGAAAATCGAACATCCGAGTGTCGAGTCAAATGTCAATGTCATATATGACAGCTCGACACTCGAAACTTCCATTTTCAACTGTATTGTATCAGCACAGAGTTCTATTTTCAGTGCTCATAATTCTCTACGGCCTACCGGATTCCGTTGCATATAGTCCCAGCAGTGGCGAGGGGTACCTATAACTCCATTCCTATCGGCTTCCACTTACCTTTTGAAGACCCTCATCCAAATCTCTACCTATTATGCAGGCTCCGGCTTCCCTATCAAAGAGAACCAGCCTTCGCCACTGAGTCCCAGCCTAAAAATCTCAGTTTATCTTAAAAAGTCTTATTAGAAAACAAAGCTGTGCTCAAGTTAATATGGCCCGTTTGGTGGAGGGCTGTAAATCACACTCTGCGAGGAAAGAAAATCGTGAAGAAGTGTTAACTTTTCGCCAGTATGTTGAGAATTGTTTCAGGTTATATAAATACAAGCAATTACACTGAAGTTATTATATTCTTGTAGATAAATGTGTTTATTGTCCATTATATGCGGATTTCAACAATATATAATAGAAATTTTATATAAATTTCAGAGGTTGTGTATTTACATAGTGATGTTTTGGATATCGATAAACCTTCGAAAGAGAAAATATGTTAATCTGAAAGAAAAATGTTTTGCCTACTTTATATTTACCAAACACCATACAATTATACAAATTAGTAAGATCTAAAATATAAACTAAGTGATAATATATAATATAAAATAGTGTGGTGTATTTTTTATTAATTATAATTATTAATTAATAATTCCTGTTTATTATAATGGAGTTACGGTTGTACATCATCACAAAAACATGTCACAAATTTTCAAATTTAACTTTGCTTTTTGGTTTTGCAGGGAATTAGGTGGCCTTTTGCAAGGATACTTCTTTGTACTTTTTTAATTGACCAGAAAACGGGCAGACTGATCGCCAGAGCGATTATCGCCACCTATACATACTCGCAATAGGAGGAGTCGCAAGTACGATCCCGGTCTTAAAATCCGCAACTACTCCTTGAGTACCCGGAGGCCGTGGTATTTATCTGGTCCAGTTGGACCGTCCGTGCCAAAGTATGGCTCTCCCACGTAAACGGACTGCTATGCTCTGTTTTCTTCACATATTTAGCTCCATGCTGACAATCTGAGAGCTTTTTGGTGTTGTCGTAACGTGTAAGCTAATAAATGATGTCCAATTGTTAATAAATAATAAATATATCTATTAAAATTTCCTGTTTTCATTTATCTTTCCACGTAGGTACCCCAACTAAAGGGAGAAATGCATAAAGACATAAAAAGTCTATACGTCTACTGTTTATATATTTACCAGCTGTATCCAAGGGAAAAGTATCCTATATTTTAATCCAGAGCTTAAACTACTGCCATACCAAATTTCATTGAAATCTGGTCAATAGTTTTTGCGTGAAAGAGTAACAAACATCCATCCATACATCCAGCCATCGTCACGAACTTTCATGTTTAAAATATAATAGTAGGATATAGAACTGACAAGTCGATTGGACGATAGCCTGCATAGTGTATGCGTGTATAGTTCAAGAGACTAGCTTCCCCAACATACTTCTGTTTGTTGTAGACAATACTGCATAAATTCGTTTTTGATTGACTGATAATAATTTATAAATCACAAAGGTGCATAGGTCATTACGCATAAATCTTCCACTTTAATCATTCTATCTATTGGCTGCAAACTGCATTTAAATTCATTTAATAGTTTAAAAGATCTAAGCAAACATAAAGCGGAATAAAAGACTTCATTTTATGCTATGAAAAGATTAACATTTTCTTCATCATTTTGATTTTTATCGACACAAAATGCCGACTAGGGACTTCACTGGCGGACGGGAATATATTTACATATGAAGTTGCTGATAAATACGAGCAATGCAACTTGTAACCAACATCAGACAGCTGATCTGTCTGAAGTTGGTTACATATGTTCAAAACCTGTAACCGTCTACAAAAATTGTAAATAACGAACAACTAGATATCTCTTTCTTTCTCATTGGCATGTGTCATATAGGGGGATAAGGTACGATATATAATTTTTCCTCTTGCTAATAGCCTTTACTCTTTATACTCTATGGTTGGAAGAGAGGCCGTGTGTCCCTTTCTAGTAGGGTGACAATAATATTTTCTACTGTGTGGACAAACTGCAAAGCCGTGTGAGACAAATTGTGAAACACTGAATGACATACAGCTGAGGCTTTTAAAAGTCAACGAAATTGAATAGTGTAAAATTATGAAGGTTTGATGTGACGGCTGCATTAATATGTAACAGATTTTTATGTAATTCTCTGCCTTACTTAAACACTATTGAGCCATTTTTGTCACATTTCTTCCTTGTATAATATTATCAAACTGAATTCAAACTGTATAATATTATCATTAAAGGCCTTACTCGACTACACACGACTTTTTTTCTCAGTACTTATTACGATTCTAGGCGAGTCGCTACTGACTAGTTTATAACAAAACGCAGTACAATTGCTTTAATGTTAACACTTTTATACTAAAATAACTAGACTAACATTACAATTAACTAATGTTACTAATAAACGAAATATTGCAACCAGCATAACTTTCACTTCGACAAGAATATACACAACATTTTTTCACCATTTTGACTATTAAATCATCAATTTAATAATAAAAACATAGTAACGGCGATACATGAAGTAAGAAATAAAAACTATTTTCAATTTTAAAATTATCCGGTGTTTTATTTTTATTTTATTTATTAAGTACCTACTACATATCATATACATTTGTATCCTTTAAACTAAAATAATAAACAGTACTAATTCTGATGTACACGATAACAATGGTGTACATAGCATTAATAATAATAATATGTATTCTAAACATGTGTTTTTATAAAAATATATCAATATTTTTTTTATATAATAGTTTAAACTTAACTTACTTAAATGTCTCTATTATTTTATTGGTATAAAAAATATATTTATCATGGTAGACATCGAGATCTTTAATACTATTTATTTTGTTAAATTGAATAAGAATTTTAGTTATTTTAGTCATCGGAGACTGTAGCCCAAGATTGGTTCTATATAAAAAGTCTTAATAATTTTATTTCTGGGATATTTATATCATGGGATACTCATCCCAACTTACCTGTCCGGTAGTTGTGGTATAGTATATGGGTATGCGACCCCGGCTTCCCTAGCTATTACTGTCCTATCCCTTACCCTCCTGGGCGGTAATATCCTACATTTCCTATTTCCCACTCTAACTTACCAATCTTCCCTTCCACACCACCTATCCTTTCCTTTCCCTATTCCTACCCTCCCCACCAATCCGTGGAAACGCAACGGATAATCATGAAAATAATTCAATTATCCAAAATGGCGGCGATGTGGTTCACCACCCATCACGTCTCGTTTCTTGCGGACGTGAAAAGCGGACCATGGAGAGCCGCTTCGCTACGTTGAATGTAAGAGGAGGAATGGATGGTAAGAATGAAAGTGAACGAAGCGAAACGAGTATGTAAGGATCGTAGCAAGTGGCAAAAAGTGGTCTCTGCCTACCCCTTTACGGGAAAAAGGCGTGATTATATGTATGTATGTATGTATATTTATATGGTACGTTTAAGGCTATTAGATTAAGCAGACTACTGCATATGACATTACCATGAATAATTTTATATAGAAAACACATATCCAATAAGATTCTTCTGTTCCGCAAGGTGACCATACCGAATTTTCGCAAACGTTGTTTGTATGGTTGCCTAATTGTGAAAATCCGCTAGTGCCAAAAGCTAAATATCTGGTAAAAGCTCGCTGTATGTTTTCAATTCTCTGAGAATGTACTGCATAATAAGGACTCCAGACTATACTACCGTATTCGAGGTGGCTACGAACAAGAGCATTATATAACAGGGTTTTAGTTTGAGGTTGCTTAAAACATGTTGAATTTCTTTTAATAAAACCTAGAATACGAGCTGCTTTTGCCACAATATAATCAACCTGTTTTATAAATTTTAATTTGTTATCAACAATTACTCCAAGATCTTTAATTTCGTCAACCTCCACTACAGCAACGCCATCGATTTCATACTTGGAAGCTAGCAGTTTTAGTTTTCGAGAAAATTTTATGTGAAAGCATTTACTAATGTTGAGCACCATGTTATTAGAGTCGCACCAGAATTTGATTTCATTTAAGTCCTTTTGAATAAGAGCCACGTCCACGTGTTTTGATAAGGATTAATAGCATGAGTAAAATAAACGCGTTTAAAGTTTAATTCTAAATAAAAAAAATGGCATCTTTTTGTGTCTCACTCGACATAGATAGGTATAGTGTGTCGCGGACTTTTTTGTAGATATTTATAAGATCTACAATTAATTAGAACATTTTATGGTTCTATTTTTTATAGTTTAGGCAGCGTACGCAAAATAAGTAACTTTTCTGGTGATTTTTTACACCTTGTGTCCGAAAAACCCAAATATCTTACGGAACCCTATTTTTTCCAAAATAAGTTTTAGCCTATGTTACTCATGGATAATGTAGCTTTCGAATAGTGAAAGAATTTTTGAAATCGGTCCAGTACTTTTTGAGCCTATTCATTACAAACAAACAAACATACAAAGTTTTCCTCTTTATAATATTAGTGTAGAAAAACAACTATTGAATAATGGAACCTAAACGTATGCAATTAACTTTATTTTGAAAAAAAAAACTGCAGAAATTTGACTGAATTTGAATGTATTTTCTCTTCTCACTCGCTCGTATTAATTCGTGGAACATCGCGGCATCGTGAACTCTTGGGTCGCGTCGCGCGTCAAGTCAAAATTATTTCGCATCGGATTTTAGCATTAGCAACTAGCAATAGCACGATAGCCAGTTAGCACTTAGCGCCGCGGTGCGAACCAGCGCAAAAAATTGCGTTTTTTTTACAAAAACAGCTACGCCGCGGCGCGGCGCCGCCACGCCGACCAATTTCCTCCGGCGCGCCGCCGCCGGCAAATTTTAGGTCGGCGCCCACCTCTAGTTGGAAATATCAGATTGGTTTCCCTTTTTAAAGACTGGTACAATTCAGGCCTTTTTCCATTCTTGGGGAAATGCACCTTCTTCTAGTGAGCGACTAAAAATCATTGTGAGGGGTTGAGCTAAAGCTTGCCCACAGCGTTTGACAAACAGCGGAGGGATGGAACGGTGGTCAGCGTAAAATATATGTAATGGCAAGGTAATGGCGTATATACCATCTGATAAAAAAAGAAGGAAAAGGATTTAATGTAAACTGCATTTTTAATTAGTATTAAATGACTATTTCTAACTTTTTTAATTAGAATATAATATGGTTATAATAATAATAAAGTACACTCGTTTTATCTACGATTTTTCAAGTTGCTTTTTATAAATACCAACATTTTTCTGGTTGGCAACATGCAGGAACGAAACACACGGCCTCCCTTCTGGCTATCTCGCTCGGCTCGGATTTGCCTCTATGAGACGTGCATTGTAAAATACACTCTATTATCATAATCATAATCATATTTATTTGCTTTAAAACATAGTTACATGAGCTGTTACAATTATTTTATAGTAGGTACAACATGTTTTGCTATTACAATAGCGTGCAAAATAAAGAAAACATAAATTAAAATTTGTACAAATTCACGTCATAATAGGTATTTTATAAATATTATTATTATTTTATTATTTCTAGATATTAAATTTTATTACTTATACTTTATTTACATATATTTATAATTAACATATTTTCTATTATTACACATTATAATTAAAATGAATTATTATAGAATTCCTTTATGCTATAAAAATTCTGACCAGCTATCCACTCAAACAACTTAATTTTGAACATTCTCGTGCTAAGTGATTTAAGAGCTTTTGGTATTCTATTATATAGTTGGACACACATATTTATACAGCTTTTATTAAATTTGCCTATTTTAGGGTTGTCGCTTACTATAGGTGTACCAGAATCTCATGGCAAATAGGGGAAAAAAAAATTGTAGTGTGCAATACTGGGGAAATTGGATTAAACGATCTTGATACTGGTTAATATTTAATTATGTCTTTAGTATTATTGAACATGAATTATAATAAGACTGTATGAAGAATGTTCGGTGTATAATATAGAAAACTAGCTTTTGCCCGCGGCTTCGCCCGCATGGAATAGTGTTCTTGGAGAAAAAACTACTTCGGCGAATAATTCTCTACCTACTTACAGCAAAATACTACTGATACAATATTGAACATGTTTTTAGGTTTGCCCAATGCAAATTGTTAAAAATGGGACCCTATCACCTCGATACGACATGCGCGACCACTTGATAATATACTTACATAATAAGTACTTGAATATAAATTTTACCATAATCTTATAATATCTTAAAGACTATTAAATACTTAAAGACTATTATTTTAAAAACTCGCATCAAAATCCGTTGCGTAGTTTTAAAGATTTAAGCATACATAGGGACAGACAAAAAAGGGACTTTGTTTTATACTATGTAATATAATGATATTTCATGAAAAATAAATCAATCGTGAATTACTTTATTTACTTATTTATTACGAATAACATACAATTAAATTGGCAACAGTTTATTTAATGTTGGAATTTCCTTCCGAACTGTATAGAACTCGTTTACTTTATTCCTAATCATTAATCAACTATAAATCGAAACTGTCTTATGTTGATTTTCTTTTTTCCTCCTCTCCTCCTTTCACCAGGCATGGAAAACAAACCATCATTCGATGTGCCATCAGCTACGATTCACCTTATAGTAGTACTGGAAACACATTTAAAGAAGTCACAATAATTACCTAAGAAAATATAAAAAAACTAAAAGTATCAAAACAACTCACTCTAACTTACCGGTCAACTCTTCCACGAACTTTAAATTATAAGATTGAGTTCGATTTACACCTTCTTCTTTCTGTATTTTACTATAGACATAGAAAACAATATTTCTCGCTTGAGATCGAATTGCCTTTTTGGATATTTTCACAAAAACAACAAATTCCAAGAACATAATCATGAAGCATAGATACCAGGAGTCCGAACGGTATAGGCTTTTTAATAATAATTATGTACACAATAATAGGACCAGATCTTAGTTCTCTTTTCTGCCGCTAGGCGTGCGAGACCGACGAGTACCGAGTGTTGCCAATACTATTATACCGAGTGTTGCCAATACTATTATTTATTACAATTATTTTTAAATTACCGTTGGGCAATTACCGTGTTCTACGGTATCTATTTTTCGAGAACAGTTTCTAAGAATTTCCTAAAACTTTTATATATTAAGATTTCAATCTTTCCAGAGCTGTCAATAGCAACTTTAAACTTCCCGCGTAATTTCAAACGAGTGCACGTCGGACCGTCGCGCGCTCTACCGGCAAAAATCTGTCCCCGTAATTGAGACCATTATTTTAACATTACGTTCGGACTCCTTGTTATCTATACTTCGTGAACATAATCACAAAATTTTAGCAGCGGTTGACAGATCACGTACTTTGATTTGACGGGTCATACTTGACATTGCCATATGAAAATCACATTTTTTATTTTTTTTAAAATGCCATCAGATTCTGGTAGAGCTATACTAGCCTATGGGGATCCCTTCTACTGCGTGAGCTTATCTCATCAGCCGTCATAAATAAATCTTTATGTTTCCATACAAACATGCATATTTCAAAAAAGTAAAGTGACGGTAGTGGTAACAAGCCCAATTCCTTAAAAGCAGGTCGACAAGATTCATCTGGTTTCAACCCACAGATTGCTCTAATGCACCTTTTTTGTGCCTTAAATGCCTTGTCGCAGTCGGTGCTGTTGCCCCACATTATTAGACCATAACGCAGAATCAACTCTATTTGGACCTATATCCAGGTAATACAGTTCTTTTTAGCAATTACAAAATTCGGAGTCTTCTATCCATAGGTACTAGATCCATTGGTCCAGTTATCATTCCTAGGTCCATGTGAATAACGCCGAACGCGCTCTATAATCTGTGATGCCGCTATACGGCATGCGACGCTGAGATGGCTGACTGCTGAGAAGGAAAATATTTTGTTCACAATAAGTTGTCTAAAAAAACGTTTGAATTAAAATGAAAGCGTAAGTTAATTTTATTATAAGTATTCAATAGATGATTGTATCTTGTTCATAAGGCTAAGGCTAACCAATTCATTTTGACCGCCATTTGGCTTGTAAAAGTATAGATTTCATGAACGTGTTTTTGTTATGTATTTTCTATTTTTGTTGTTTAGGGTTCCCGTAATACATAAGGAACCCTTATAGTTTCGCTCTGTCCGTCCGTCTGTCTGTCTGTCTGTCTGTCCGCGCCTCTAGCTTCTGTAGTTGTGAATATAAACTAACCAAGAGCATGTCTGGACAATGGACATGCCTAAGGAGGGTAGGTACTGTAACTATCAACGCGCAATAGGTTTTATTTGAATCATTTCGAAAGTTATTGTCCGATTTTGCTTAAGTCTCATAGTCATGTCTCAAGTCTCATGCCCTGGGCATTTCTGAACAACTTTGGAGGCCGATTACTCGAAAATGGTCAACTTTGTAAAAAAGTCATGTATGACCTATTCAAAGATACAACCCGTCGGAAATATCTGCGAACCTCGCTGGAATGCGTTTCCCTCGCGCTTTACCGGACTTCGCCCCGTTTTCGCGCCTATCCAGTAACGTTGCCAACGCAATTACCGACGTACGTGTATTACCTATCTATTCTCGCTTTAGTAATCGCATTATTGTTTCTCTGTTTGGTGAAATATTCATATCAATTTGCATGACGTCACTAAGCCAGGTTCGCAGATATTTCCGACGGGTTGTACTCATCACGATGGGGCAGAATGAAAAACTTCGCATGTATAGAGAACAACTCCTAAGATATCAAATTGTTATTATTTTATGATGCCAAAACCAAGATCTATACACAATCTATAACTATACCAGATTTCATCCATTTATATTCATAATTTCTCTGAGCTAGAAGCTCAGACAGACAGACTGAGCGAAACTATAAGGGTTCCTTGTGTACATATTACGGAACCTTAAGCCGGGTTTTCACAATACGAGTACGCTCGGACCGAGTGCGCTCGGATGGCTACTCGGACGCTACTCGTAATGTGTAAACAGGTGATCGGCGCTCGGATCACCTGTTTACACATTACGAGTAGCGTCCGAGTAGCCATCCGAGCGCACTCGGTCCGAGCGTACTCGTATTGTGAAAACCCGGCTTTAATGCCATATTTCATCCATTTATTAATTTGATTTAATAAATGGATGAAACATGGCATAGTTGTAGATTGTCTATAGATCTCGGTTTTAACATTATAAAATAATAATAATTTTATATTTTAGGCGTGGCTCTCCATACATATACATGGGGATGAAAAATATTATTCATTCTATTTTATATTACCATTGTGTGGGGTATAGTTGAATAGGTATTTTAAAATAAAAGCAAGGTTTCATACATGACTTTTTTACAAAGTTGTCAATTTTCGAGTAATCTGCCTCCAAAGTGCTTTATAAGTTGGTCCCCCTCCGGCCCCCTGACATTTCTAAAAAACACAAAGTATGGAGACCAGGAGTCCGAACGTAATGTTAAACAAATGGCCTCAATTTAGGTTACAGAAGTTTTGCCAGTAGAGTGCGCTATTTTTCAAGAAGTATTAAGCGTGATTCAGGACTGTGTGCTGATTGGTCCGCCACAATTTTCCATGCTAATAGATCATGCTAAAAACTGACAAATTATCTTAAATGAAATCGAACAGTAACTTTAGAAAATAATTTGAAAAAACCTATTACATGTCGGTAGTTACAGAACCCTTCTTAAACATGTCCCGACATGCTCTTGGTTGTCTTTTATAAACTTAATTCAAAAGTGAAAGAGCGTATACTAAAAAAACATTTACATCTTTGTCTTAGGAAGCAAGTTCACGCTCAAAGAAAATATGCTCAGGGTGCACACATTCCGTCTTCCAATCCAAGTACACCCATTGAGAGAAGAGCCGAAACAGGACATCAAAACACTTACAAAGTTTTTTACAATAATAATGATGCTAAAAACCTTTTAGATATAGTGTCATTCAGTAGTAAGTATTTGTTAGTTAATTAAAAATTTACTTTTGTGATTATTATTAAACTAGTCATTCATCAGGACTAGGCTCAAGGCTGGCAATATTGTGAGAATGCAGTATGTCTGGGCAAGACCACCTTTCCAAGGCACTACAGTCTGTAAGGAGTGGTTACTTAGCTTGTGCACTCTTGTATTAATCACAAATGAAAAGGCCTGCGTTTTTAAATTACTATCAATAATATTACACAAATGATTAAATATTATTATTATCATTTATTTATTATTTTGAAAATAAAACAATGTAACTTTTTAGATATACATCGTCATACACAGCCTATAGTGTTAGTTAAAAGACTGGAAAACACATCCAATGCTTTAAAAAAAGAGCCAAATACACCTAATCATAGAGCAAGCAACAAACCCATACAAAATGGAGTTAAATCCACTACAAAACGTGAACCCGAGAAACCACCGGTCTTCTCACCATCATTTTCGCCTTCATACAAGAAGTCTGGGAGATCATTTAAGTTGGTAAAAAAGAGACTCCTAAGCAAGAAGGTTCGTCGCAGCAATAGGCTCCGTGAAAAGCCATCACCCACACTAAGGAAAACAATTATATTTAAGAAGAAAATTAAAGCTAAGACTAAGAGGATAATAAAAATATCAAAGCCACCAGTGACTGAAGCGAATGATTTAGATGCGGTGTGCCTGTCCACTGATGATGATGAACAACCACTAACTTACTTTAAAAAGAAATCCCAACAAGTTTTAGACAAGGAGGAGAAAGGTTTGCATTTTTGAATTCTGTGTAGTACTTTGTGTAATATTTTGCAGTTCTAATGATGCATCATTGCCAGAAAATGATAAAGGTTATTACATCAACTATTGATGTAATACATTAATTTAGCTTATTTAGTTGAAAATTTGTTTACAAATATCCTTGCTGCAATTCTTGTATCTCCTATTAAAGTTAAGGTTTGTTATATTCCGTAACATTGTTATGGTAGGTGCTAATGTATAAATGTTTTGATAATTATTAATAATGTTTTCATATACTAGTGTCTTGAAATAAAACAAAGTGTCCAATGTTCATAATGTTTTAGGAAAGAAAAAACCATTAGCAATAGTGACATTAAATAGAAGAAAAAGTGTTAGAAGGAAATCTGATGACACAGGTAAGTTTTTCCTCAAATGAAATGTGTCTAGTCTTTTGTATTTAAAATAAAAGAATGTAAATGAAATAAAAACTCAATCATATTTTTAGAACCGCTGCCTACACCAGAACCGCCAAGACAATCTATGAAGGAGCAAAATGATACAGTCACTGCAGGTAAAGTGTTTCAGTTTGAATACAATCTATGTCATTTAACACAATTTTGCTGTGTTCAGTAGATCGTTACTTTAGTTTTTTTTTTTATTTTTTATTTCATTTCATTTATTTTTAATTCACTAAATCTGCTTGAATATATTCATGCACATATGAGTCGGCATGTTTGATAATAAAAATAATTAAAACATGCTGCGATGTAGATACAAAATGTTCTTGAACATGTCTTGCACCTATGTATATTGTATATCAATAATTCATACATCAAGTATGTAAATATAATACCTACAAGTACCTACTTTTTTTAAACAAAAAATTAAACCAACTTCCAAAGTAAAAATACACAAAAAAGTATGAAATAAAACTTATTTTCTAACATACAGACTTAAAAAATTAAGAAGATTGAGTAGAAAAATGTAAAAGGGGAATTATTTAGAAAATAAGTTTTATGTATTTTTTTATTTTGGATGTCGGTTTAATTTTTTGTTTAAAAATAATAATTTTACCTTTTATTGTGATATTTGTTAAATTATTATTAGGGCTTGAATATCGGACGGTTTTTCAATACCGGTATTGGGTTTCGATATTAAGCAATTCAATACCGGAATTCCGGTAATACCTGTATTGGAGGTTTCCTTTTAAAATGCTATACATAATACAAAATCCATACTTATTGTAAGTGTAGAGCTAGCTAGTATTGTAAAATAATAAAATAAAACCATTAAAATAGCAGCTCAAAACTTTAATAATAAGAAATCAGGATCTTAATCTATCCGAAATAGTCACTCAGAACAATAATAACTAAAATAACAAATTACGGACTTAAATCTTAATCTATAATTTAGGACTTTTGTTGGTTGTGAAATTTTAAAAAAGCGCATTTATGCTGTTGTCCTTTAAAGACTACACGTCTGACAAAAAAATATCAACATTTAATTAAACTCGACTTCAATGTGACGACTAGGTATGGAATTTGCGTGTGCTCTGTGCGGTTGTCCGTCTACCGAACTAGATAAAAAAGGAAGATTTCTATTCACGAAGAATAAAATAATATCTAATAAATTAATCTTGTTCTTTAAAACAAAAATCAATTCATTCTTTACTTTCTCCTTGTAGGTAAGGTAGGACCAATAACCAGTGAACCATTTATTCAATTGTATATTAGTTTTAGTAGGTACTTAGTCAAATTCAAATAGTCAAGTTCTAATATTCATAATATTTTATAATCTTTTGTTGATTACAATTTACAAACTAACTTACGTCGATCGCCCGGTTAATGCGAATCTTATGCGAATAAAGTAACCTTGTCGTCGGCTACTCGGCTAGCCCGAGATTTGCCTGCCTACGTCACTCGCGCGACTGAGTTTGTACGAAATTGTCAATGTGTTGTGTCTTTGTAAGAACGAGACTTTTGTATGGAGTGTCCGGCCGCCGTATTACGTAAAAATAGCGATTAGCAAAAGTCTTGCAGTCATCGCGCGATAGACGCGCAATCGATTGCTGAACGTCAAATAAAATCGTATTACCTATGCGATCGATCTCTCGCTTTGCTGTAAAAGTCTTACGCAATACGAAAAATTAGTCAGCAGTGAAGAGATTGAACGATTGATTGCAATTTATAGTTCCTCGATTGTTCGGTAGAGGCAGTACTGTCGCAAGGTTGCTTAATCTGCTAGGTTTTTGCTAGAGTCCGACCGAAACTGGTTTTCCGGCCGAAACCGAAACTGAAACCGAATATTCGGCCGTGGCTTCAGTTTCCTCCAAAACCAAAACCGAAACCGAAACTCACGTGGTCAAGTAGAAAATTCCTTAAAATACTGAAATTTGGTGCATTTTATCCATTATTCTGCATTAATTAGGACATGAAATGGAAACACGGTATATTAATTTTGTTGTAATCATTTATTTAATATAATATTACTTACAAAAATATTAATTATATTATAATTATGTTTTCAAATTCAGTTGCGTTGTCAAAGCGTTGCTGCAAGAAACGAAGTTAGGCGAGCGTGCACGAAAACTTCCGAAATCAGTTTCGGTTTCGGCAAAGTTTCGGCCACTTATGGCCGAAACCGAAACTGCTGCCGAAACTTAATTTTTGACCGAAACTCGGCCGAAACCGAAACCGAACTTTCGGTCGGATACTAGTTTTTGCAGATACGTAATACGAATTTGCGATTTTGGTGCTTGGCTATTGCACGATACGTAATATTCCCGCGGGGTGTGTTGTGCTCATGCCATCACATTATTTTTTTTTTTATATCGAAATTCCGGTATTGTTCACACCAATTCCGGTATTGAAAACGATACTGAAATATGTCAGAATACCGGTATTTTGTCAAAACCGGAATACCGGAGCTCAAGCCCTAATTATTATTAATACATCTTATATCTAAAATGAACGATCGATCGATCGATGTATAATAGAATACGCGCCAAGCTTCCATTAGGTATTGTAAATAAGATGATGATGAGTACTGTAAGTTACAAAGTGGCATATGCTTGCATTTGTTCAAACAATGTCGAAATTTCTAAACGCGTATCTTTAAAGACTGAGGAGTTCTGTTCAGCGCTTTTGCATTCAGGGTATACCTTGGTGAAAAATCTTATTTTTTGGTAGCAAATGCTTGAACTGCTTCAGAAAAAGTCAAAATCATCACATTTTTATGGTAGGTGCTAATTAGATAATAATGTTTTCATATACTAGTGTCCTGAAATAAAATGTTCATAATGTTTTAGGAAAGAAAAAGCCATTAGCAATAGTGGCATTAAATAGAAGAAAAAGTGTTAGAAGGAAATCTGATGACGCAGGCAAGTCTTTCCTCAAATGAAATGTGTCTAGTCTTGTGTATAAATAAAAGAATGTAAATGAAATAAAAACTCAAATCATATTTTTAGAACCGCTGCCTACACCAGAACCACCAAGACAATCTATGAAGGAGCAAAATGATACATTCACTGCAGGTGAGGTGTTTCAGTTTTAATACAATTTGTCGTTTAACATAATTTTGTTGTTTTCAGCATCGACATTTTTAAGTAGTTATGGACATGTCACATGCCTTGCGCATACAAACAGCTCTTGAAAAATGAGTCGAGACATAACTACATATAAACATACGCGTACAAATACAGTCCTTCTAATCGTGAGTATATGTCACCGTAAAATTGTAAAAACCGTTAGATTGTAAAATTACTATGTAACGAGATTGTAAAAATATGTCAAAAGATTATAACTATATATTTATAATCTAACGAAAAATAATGTGTTAAATTATAGGCAACATATTCGCCTCCTAAGTCTTATCAACATTTTACAGTTTCACTAGTTATATTACAATCTAACGGTTTTTACAATTTTACGGTGACATATACACGATCAAGGATAGAGATAGCGAGACGTACTCGCACTGTAGTGCGAACGCGATAGCAAATCGTTTTTTCGTTGCACGGCATCCCCCGAATGTGTCCGAAGTCCGAACTATTCCGATCCGTTCATACGGCAATGGCCGTCAATAACCAACCATTTCGACTCTTTTGAAGATTTTATTAGAATTTAATATAAAATACGATTACTTACGCATGAAAGGTAATTCCTGATGTTTTACTAGTGTTCTTTGTATCGTTGACAAACTTTAACAACGCACAAGACTGCATCTTCATGATAATTACTGAGCTTCAATAGACGCGCCACAGCCCACAACGTGTACTTCGTTAGGCGGCGTTTCTGATTACCGACTGAGCATGGTCACTCGCCGGGGTTCTCCTTGCGCGGATTAAAACACTTGTTCGGTACGGCCCATCCATAACTACTTATATTGATCGAAGGTGTTCAGTATATTAGTAGATTAGTTTAATTTGATTTTTTTTGTTTTTTTGAGACTGATTCTGTAGTGCATTTCATCTTCTTTCAATGCACTTACATGTGCTTGAATACACACATGCATATATGAGTCAGCATGTTTGATAATTAAAAATAATTAAAATATGCTGCAATGTAGGTACAAAATGTACTTAAACATGTCTTGCACCAATAATTCATACATCAAGTACAGCAGTTTTCTGTGTATTATTTTTAAACAAAAAATTAAATCGACTTCCAAAGTAAAAATACACAAAAAAGTACGAAATAAAACTAATGTTCTAAATATTTCCCCTTTTAAATTTGGCTACTGAATCTACTCAATCTTCCTAATTTTGATGTCGCCAGCCCAAACAGAATCCTACAATCTTTGAGTATATAACCACTAGAGAGAGTTTTAGCCAGCAAACGCGTGTCCTTTTTCTGCTTGTGTGCATTGTATTAGTGTACGTGCAGGGATGTAACGTATATCGATATAATATCGATAAACTACTCGACTTTTTTGTGGTACCTATCGACGTTTGTAGATATTTTTATAATTCTGAATTTTTATTTTATAAACACATTTTAAGTTTTATGTCATCCGTTTATAATGTGTAAAACTCGTTAAGTACCTTTTTAATTTAAGATATAGGTATTTGAAATTAACAAGATTTTATTAGATGTGTAAAAAATACTGTATTCTTATTAGGTTTGTTTGTTTGCATGGGCTCCGAAAGTACTTGACCTATTTTGATGAAATTTTGCACATAATATATAGAAAAGACCACATAGGCTACTTTTTTGCGGCACGGCATTTCTTTTAGCGCGCACGAAGGCGCGGGCAACATCTAGTTTTTATCATAAAAGCGTTTTCCCATTATCCGACACGTAAATAATGTTGATAGCCGATACACAATAGCCAAAGGCGAGTAAAATGTATGAAATAATTAGTAGCATAATTCTTTCACACTATTCAGTCAATTGCGTATTTTAATTATAAAATAGGTATTATGAGAAAACGTTTTATTAATAACTATTTACATTAAATAAAATTACTCCCTATATCTACCAATTGAAAGTTTACAATTCCTAACAATTCTGCACTATTGTAATAGAAATAGACCGTTCATAAATATTTTTAGCCGACTTTAAAAAAAGGAGGTTCTGTGTTCGGCTGTATATAATATATAATACTAGCTGTCCCGACACACGTTGTTCTGTCTTAAATATGAACTGGAATGAACATATCACTACACCTACAATGCAACCTACGTCCTAGTCCTATACCTACACCTGCAACTTACACCTTTTCCAATATTTCTCAGTGTTTAAACCTACCCTGAACTTCCACAATAAATTCCACAAAAATTCAAGACCAAAATTAGCTAAATCGGTCCAGCCATTATCGAGTTTTGAGTCCCTCGGGAACGGGATAAAAAGTATCCTATGTCCTTTTCCTGGTTTTAAGATACCTCCCCAACAATTTTCAGCCAAATCGGTTCAGCCGTTCTTGAGTTATAAATAGTGTAACTAACACGACTTTCTTTTATATATATATATATATATAGATTATGTCAAATAAAATTTTCTCCTTACAATAATTGTACGCATTATTTTCAGTTTTAATTATTATAGTTATTATTATTATGAAAAAGAAAACAAATATTACAATGTAACGAAAAATAACGTGTAAAATTGTAAGAAGTAATTTTTATTTGACAATCTGTCGACATTTTATAATATCTCTAGTAATATAACAATCTAACGGTTTTAAAAATTTTATGGTGACATATATTATACAGCCGAACACAGAACCTCCTTTATTAGTAAGTAAGCCTTAGTAATACCGACCCGATAATATATCCGGACGGACATACTATCAGGAATCTGGAAGGCCGGGGAAAATTCAGAGCATTGAAAATATAACTCTGGACTGATACAATAGAACTGAAAATCGAACACACGAGTCTCATGTCAAATCTGACAACACAAAAATTTTGAGTTCGATTTCCTCTCTTTGTATTGTATTTGCATTTTTGATTAGCATCTAAATAGTAAATACATTGAGAGATTAGCTGAGTCAGTCAGATTACTCACTTGATTGGGGGCCTAGCAGGAATAATTGTCAATTGCGTAAACGTTACGTTATCGAAAGAGATTTGTATAAAAATTATGACAGCGCTCATACAATTGACATTCGATAACATTGTATTTACGCAGCTGTCAATTGTTCCTGCTAGGCCCATATTTACAGGAATAAAAGTGCTTTTCTATCCGATATCAAACCGATAATGTGAAAGACCTATGTGTTTCATATATTTTACTTGCCCTTGCATGGCTATTGAATATCGACTACTGTATCGGCATTCGATACCGATATCGTATTCGGTCCGGATCGGATAATGGAAAAATGCTCTTTGTGCATTTTAATTGGAAACTAAATAAAAAAAAAAAAATGTTTAAGAAAGTATATATTATCGTAAGTCTTCTTAATTGTCCGGTAAAACAGAAATATCTTTCCCGTATCAATACCGTCACACCAAGCTGTCTCACTGGTGGGACACACTCTTCTAATTTTCGCATCTAACTGCTTCAATCTATTCGCCTCTTCTTCCGGAACATTTCCGAGACCTAATAAAACCGTTTAGTAAAAGTTTATCATCTTTATCGATAAACTCTTGTGTTCGCGCCAGAGCGCGACGTTTTTAGACTGGTCACACAGACCGTTTAAAGCTGCGCGTCCACTGCATCGGAATCGGAGCGGACGGAGCGGACGGAGCGTCGGCATTTACAAAATGCCGATGGGGTGCGTCCACTGCATCCGGATTCAGCATCGGCAATTTAGTTATTTTTAATCCGTCAGCCTGAACGTGCACTTGCATTATGGAGGATAGTGACGAGATATATTGTTGTAATCTCAGACCGAATAGGTTGTAATTAGCTTATTTTATCAGAAGAGGAAAAGAGAAACAAGAGGAAACGAAAGATATGGGTTCATAAATCATAATATAAATTCAAAAAGAATAATTTTTGGAGAATTTCATACATTATATTCTGATTTATTAGAAGATGAAAATAGATTTTTTGGGTACATTCATATGACTCGAAAAAAGTTTTTTGAACTTCACTATATTCTACAATTTTTATTTATTATTTGCCCAATTTCATCCCATATATCGTCTCTCCTCAGTTGGTTAAGATAATGTTGATGTTTTAGATTGTAAAGTTCATCATATTTTTCCACTAAAGTAATTAAAATATCGTCATTCGTCGTGAATAAGTATTTATGTATAGCCGTCGCGTCATCGCAAACACGTCAGAACTTGAAACGTTCGGAATCCGAATGACGGGTTCACTGCCGATGACGTCATCGGCAAAAATACCGGTCGCGGGCGCAGAAATGCCGATCCAGTGGACGCAGTACCATAGAAATCCATACAAAGCAACAAATCCGTCCGCTCCGTCCGCTCCGATTCCGATGCAGTGGACGCGCAGCTTTAATCGGCCTATCACGCACGAGTATTGGCTGTCTGTCCTCAAGCCGCTGTCAAGCGAGTGTCGACACTTGCTCCTGAGATTTCGTCCGTGCAAGAAGCATCCCGAATTATAAGTATCGTGACGCGTCAGCACATATTGTGTATCCGAATATACTAAACTTAGCTCGCTAGCGACACGCGATAAAACTACCGAAAAACTCCGCTCAGCTGTGTAGTGCCTGCTGCAGAGAAGATTCCGTCCATATTGGAACTACCGCTCCAGCCCACCATCAAAGGTCAGTGGTAGTCCTAGAATTCTCCAACTAATCCTTATATCTCAGCCCAAAACTCCCATTCTCCGCGTTTACCTATACCTACTTTCAGCTCATAGTCGTGTGCGCACACACTTGCGCATACATCTTTCTGGTCCTTCGTCGCCTTCTGGGTCCTCCTGGCCTTATTTAGGGCTAGGCCCCTTTAGAATCAGTACCTACACGTCCATTTCGCTCAATTCTGCTCAAAAAATCAGCTCGATTCGTTATATTTTGACTGTTACATTCTGCCCAGACGACGTACCTACCTACGTTGCATTTTTGAATTTTCTGCAATTATTTTGCCATATTTAACATTAAACACCTATTCTGCACATTAATATCAACATATATTTCAAGTAATTGAATTATTTTGTGTTTAATTCGGCCCGTAAACTCATAGGAAAAACCCAAGATTTTATTTTAAAAAAAAAGTGGGTAGATATCTTCGGCTCATAATCGAACGAGTAACGAACATTCCAGAACTTCCTAGGTACCTACCTAGTACCTATCTACCTAATACTTACGTAATTTGTGCCAATATCACAGAATTTCCTCAGCTCATAATTAAATTACGAGATTTTTTAATCTTTGAGTTGCATATAAATTAACTTGTGAATATTGTGAATTACGTTCGGCCATGGACGAAATATACATAGACCTACAGATCCCATACATTAAAACGTACGACATTTTTTAATTTTCTTGTTGACCGTTAGATGACGTTGAGTGTATCAAATTACAAAATTAGCCATATTTATTTAAAAATAAAAACGCCATCTCTAGGACTATGTTTGAAGTACGTCATAAGTTATCTTATATTTAAAAAAAACGTCAATAGATGGCGCTAAACAATTGGTTGTTATGGTTGAGCCGCTAATAAAGACTTACCTACCTAAACCTATATACAAAATTTCTATAATTTTCTTTATTTTGTAATTTCTCTACGTGCGCGTGTGAGGATGAATTAATATTGCCATGCATATAAAATAGATACCCAACATTCTGGAATTATATTCAAATAAGATTTGTTTATTAGTGTCATAGACTAATCAAATTACTTTGATTAGTCTATGATTAGTGTTTATATAAAGTGTACAATTATTTGACAAGATATTATTTTGGTTGTGTTATAACCAGTATTTATTTACGGCGTTTTATTAATTTGAAACACCTCTATCTTTATACCTTAACCTAAGCAACAATCTTGTTAATCGATTTTTGAACTTGGAATTAAAGTTTATAACGTCTTAATTTCATTTAAATAAAAAAGTCTCAGAACAAAAGAAAATTGTAGGTTTCAAATAAAGTTAATTGTTAAACTTTTGGTTAAACTATTAAAACAGAAAGTGGCAACACTATGATCTGCCGGTCCGCCGTCCCTACTCCGTACCATATCTATGTTTCGGAGTTCGGATGGTTGTGAATTTAGAGGTGGGCGCCGACCTAAAATTTGCCGGCGGCGCGGCGGCGCGCTGGGGGAAATTGGTTGGTGTGATTCTTTCCTATCGGATAGTTGAATGTGTGATGGAGCATGAATGTGTAAGCCCAAGACTCCTCTGGATTAGGTTAAAAGTCGGACTCACTCGCCTGTTCATCCTTGAGGTCTATGCACCGACAGATCTGCGCGGAGGATTGAAAGACCAACAAGAGAGAGAGGAGTTTTGGGATAGCATGAGAGGTCTTGAATAAATGCGGAGAATATGAACGGATCGTGATGTTAGGGGACTTTAACTCCAACCCACTCAGGGTTGGAGTAAAGCGTGATGGGTATGAAGGAGTTCTGGGTACGTTTGGGGACGAGAGAGTGAATGACAATGGGAGAAGCTTGCTTGAAGTATGCTTGGAATCTGTGCGTGGCCAACACGATGTTTGACCACAAAAATATCCATTTGTATACCAGAGATTAGGGTGAGTCTAGAAGTATGATTGATTTTGTAATTGTGGATGAAAGACTGAGGAAGAAAGTGCTAGACACTCGTGCTTACCGCGGTGTAGGACTCGACACAGACCACTTCCTGGTCATAGCCCGAATGCGTGGCCTCTTTAAATGGTGGCGACACCGACGGGCCGAGCCTACGAGTGTTTTGGACAGAGTGAATGTGGCATATCTACAGAAAAAAGAAAAGAGGGACGAGTATGTAGAGAAAGTGAAAGAAAGTTTCAAATAGACAGCACCCCGTGCCCCGCCCGCCCGCTCCCGGCACCTAGCGCCCGGCGGCCTGTTTTTTTTTTGAGTCGACTTCGTTTGGCGCGAATTTTTGGATACTCGGCGGCGGCGGCGCTACATGCATGGCGGCGCGGCGGCGCCCACCTCAAGTTGTAATTGCGTTCCTCGTTGTGTTGTTGTACTTTTCTCAATTGCTTTTAGATTTCTTTTAAATACGATATTGCGCTTGCCCACCGGAACTGATAATCTGCTTATCTGCCTACTACCTTTGACGTACCTACCTATTTTGCCTCCTGGACTCCGATTAATCGCCTTATTGTTGACCTGTGCTTGTATTATGGACTTTGTGTGCCTACGATTCGGACTATTTGTTTAAAAATTCGGAAAGCTTTTTCCATAAACAACTTGGAGAAAATGTATACCAAGTGCGTATATCACAATTGTGGCAATAAAAGCAATGAAATTGCTATGTTTCGGTTTCCTGTAAATGATTGAATAGGCTCCGAAACTACTGGACCGATTTTGATGAAATTTGGTGCAAATATAGATTATAATGACCACGGGGAAGGACATAGGCTAATTTTTATCGCGGCAAAATGCTACGGTTACGATTATAAAATAAAATACGGTAGTAAAAACTTATAAAATACGGTTACCGCGCGATTTCCTTTTGCGCGTACGAAGTCGCGTGCAACATCTACAACTACTCCACATCATGGCGCTCCTAGACATTTAGTTTCAGTCTTTATATCTATATTTACTATATAAAAGAAATTCGTGTTAGTTACACTATTTATAACTCAAGAACGGCTGAACCGATTTTGCTGAAAATTGGTAGGGAGGTAGCTTAGAACCAGGAGAAGGACATATGAATATTGTATTTACGCTTTTACGTAAAAACTACTTAACCGATCATCATGAAATTTGGCACAGATATAAAGTAGACCACTGGGAAGGACATAGGCTACTATTTATCGCGGGAAAATGTACGGTTCCCGTGGAATACTGTATTTACGCTTTTACGTAAAAACTACTTAACCGAACATCATGAAATTTGGCACAGATATAAAATAGACTACGAGGAAGAACATAGGTTACTCTTTATTGCATAAAAATGTACGGTTCCTGTTGAATACTGTATTTACGCTTTTACGTAACTACTTACCCGATCATCATGAAATTTGCTATAGATACAAAGTAGACCACGAGGAAGGACATAGGCTACTTTTTATTGCAAGAAAATATACGGTTTCCGTGGAATATTGTATTTACGCTTTTACGTAAAAACTACTTAACCGATCATCATGAAATTTTGCACAGATATAAAGTAGAGCACGGGATAGGACATAGGCTCCTTTTTATTGCAGAAAATGTACGGTTCCCGTAGAATACTGTATTTACGCTTTTACGTAAAAACTACTTAACCGATCATCATGAAATTTGGCACAGATATAAAGTAGAGCACGGGAAAGGACATAGGCTTCTTTTTTGCAGAAAATGTACCGTTCCCGTGGAATACTGTATTTACGCTTTTACGTAAAAACTACTTAACCGATCATCATGAAATTTGGCACAGATATAAAGTAGAGCACGGGAAAGGACATAGGCTTCTTTTTTGCAGAAAATGTACCGTTCCCGTGGAATAATGTATTTACGCTTTTACGTAAAAACTACTTAACCAATCATCATGAATTTTGGCACAGATATAAAGTAGACTACGAGGAAGAACATAGGTTACTCTTTATTGCATAAAAATGTACGGTTCCCGTTGAATACTGTATTTACGCTTTTACGTAACTACTTACCCGATCATCATGAAATTTACTATAGATACAAAGTAGACCACGAGTAAGGACATAGGCTAGTTTTTATTGCAAGAAAAATATACGGTTCCCGTGGAATATTGTATTTACGCTTTTACGTAAAAACTACTTAACCGATCATCATGAAATTTGGCACAGATATAAAGTAGACCACTGGGAAGGACATAGGCTACTTTTTATCGCGGGAATGTACGGTTCCTGTGGACAACTGTATTTACGCTTTTACGTAAAACCACTTAACCGATCATCATGAAAATTGGCACAGACATAGAGTAGACTACGAGGAAGAGCATAGGCTACTATTTATCGCAGAAAAATATGTTTGGGGATTTAGTAAATAGGGGATTTAAGGATTTACAAAAAATGTGATTTACGCGACGATACTCAAAGGAAAATTCGAAGGTGAGGAAGTTCTCATTCCGAAGATCCCGATGATCCCTACCGAATACCGATATGTCGTTTGAGTTCAAACGACTTCAATTTCCGATCCTTCTTGCATTCGCCATGACCATTAATAAGTCTCAAGGCCAATCCTTGAAAGTTTGTGGTCTGAATCTACAAAATCCATGTTTTTCACCTGGTCAATTATAGTGGCATATTCACGGATCGGAAGACCATCTGCGTTATTTATTCTTGCGCCTGATAATAAAACGAAAAATGTCGTCTATTACAAGATGCTTTACTGAAGATTGCAACCCATGCACCAAAATACATGGCCCATTTTACACAATCATTAAAATAATTGATTTCTTTTTAATTATATCTATTATCCTAATGAAAAATTGCACTTAATGAAATCCAAAATCTGCTCATTTATTACCTCTAAGGTAGAACAAAGTTTGCCGGGTCAGCTAGTATAGAATATTTCTTCTTTAAATTTATTTCTTCGGCTCGCGTCGCCACGTCATGCTAAGGCTGCTAGTACGATGAAAAACTTTAGAAAAATTTGAAACGCTCTCATGCCAAAGCATGGAGCGTGCGGACAGATACGGTGTATCATTTTCAATCTTATACCTTAGCAATAAGGTTCAAAATAAAGTTCACCTGATCTGTCCGCGACTGCAAAATGACTTGTCAAGGGGCCGTGCATTAATCACGTGATGTTTTTAACAACATTTTAGACCCTTCCCCTCCCCCTGGTGATACGTGGTGAGGTTTTATACTACCCCCCCTCCCCCACCCAAGATCACGTGTATTTTTTTTACATAGTAAGCAGGTCATGTTTGAAGAAAAACTTTAACTTAAAAAACCGTTTAATCGAATAATTTAAGCAATTAAAAACTATACGAGTCATTTGTCTTGTAAGTATTTAAACAACACTACGAATCTACAGCCGATAATAATTTCGGTATGCATAGACTAGATTCGAAAATTAATACACGTGATGTCTCCTTATACCCCCTCCTCCCCTTGGTGATACTTGGTGATTTTTTTTCGGACCCCCCCCCCCCTTTTGGCATCACGTGAATAATGGACGACCCCCAACCGTAATTTCAAACATTTTTGATTTTCATTGCGGTTACTTATCGTTTAATTCAATATTCTAATTAAGTTACACTTTGATTTCGTGTAGTTTTCTATTAAATAGGTAGGTATTTTACACAAAATAAGATTTCTTGGTATTTTAAAGAGTTGTATTATTTTTTATGATAGGTAGGTACATATTTAGTTTTGTTTTCATAATAATTAACGTTGTCTTTTTATCCAACCGCGATAACCCATATTCACGCGAACGAAATCGCGGACAACACCTAGCTACAATAATTATTATGATCAATATCTACATTAAATAACATTGTATTGTACCTACCTGTTTATATAAGTAGGTACCTACTTTTATGAGTTATTCGATGCTTTTGCGCGCCATCTAGTGATCACATTTGGTACCCTAATACTACGCCATCTACCATAATTGTCTAAAAACAAGCTACTGAGTTAATTTTTTAGGATTTAGAGACAATTATCAAATATCAGCCTTTGAACTTTAAAATCACACTGGAAAGAGACTGAAAAATATTTTTTCTTGTTTAAAAGAGAACATAATTGATTTACTTCGCTAATTTGTGCAATTTATTGATTTTCGTGCTAGTAACTAACGCCATCTAGACCTAACCAGAATCCGGACCTTTTTTTCGTGTACGTTTTATTGTATGGGATCTGTCAGTCTATAGTAATTTGATTTGTCTATGGTTCGGCTCATACCTAACTAAATAGTAAATCGCCTTTGCATTACTAAATAACGTTTATATATTCATAATCTCAGTTTTTAAAACACAATATTAATTAACTTAGCATTATTCTGAAAGTTACAAGTTGTATTCTCAAGTACCTATATAAATACGTCATCGGCTCACTACACTTCGACCGATTGCACAGCTGATAAGGGGTCGTCCATTAATCACGTGATGCCTAAAGGGGGAGGGGGGGTCCGAAAAAAAATCACTAAGTATCACCAAGGGGAGGGGGGGGGGGTATAAGGAGACATCACGTGTATTAATTTTCGAATCTAGTCTATGCATACCGAAATTATTATCGGTTGTAGATTCGTAGTGTTGTTTAAATACTTACAAGACAAATGACTCGTATAGTTTTTAATAGCTTAAATTATTCGATTAAACGGTTTTTTAAGTTAAAGTTTTTCTTCAAACATGATCTGCTTACTATGTAAAAAAAATACACGTGATCTTAGGTGGGGGAGGGGGGGGGGGGGTAGTATAAAACCTCACCACGTATCACCAGGGGGAGGGGAGGGGTCTAAAAAGTTGTTAAAAACATCACGTGATTAATGCACGGCCCCTAACCGGTTTGTGCATCGATAGTACGTTAGTAATATATATTCTTTGTCGATAGGTAGGTATCGTGCAGTAAACATCTGTTTGCATTCATTCTCAAATAGGTATTTTTTCATAGAAATAATAGTGAACTTCACATTGAATTATTAACTTATTATCAACGTTCCGTGTTTATACAAATATATTAATTATAGGTGTAACTTTACAGCTGTAATGAAGTGGTCGGCACATATTGATATTTAAACCTACTCATACATTGTTTCATTACGTTATTTTGTTTCTAAGGCGCGCGTTATAGACCAGGGTCGAAGCCTTCAAAAATGGTAAAAAGTGAAAAAAAATAGTAGTAGGATGAAACCTATTAGAAAAGGAGGGGAATATGATAAAAATGAAAGGAAAAATAAATTACGGGCGATCTGAGTTCGGGAAGTGGGAGGGGGTGAGTTTTTAAGGGTAAAAAATGGTTTATCTTGATTTCCGGTAAAACTACAAGTCCTATGAAAAAAAGTTAAATGGCAAAGTTGTAGATAATAAAAAGATCTACAACTTTTATATTAACAATTTTTTTACATAACCTCAAAATTTATGTGAAAAATTCAAATAACCAAGTTTTTGGTTTTTAATTTTTATCTTGTACAAAAACAAAAAAAAAATCACGAAATTTAGTGAAAACTTACCTTTTTATGTCCTAAATACACTGTAATTTTTGTGATTTAAAATATTTAGTTTTTCACCTTATTTTGTCTTAATATCGAAAAATTAACCCTAATTTTCAATCGAAAATTCTCCTGTCAAAATATCAGCTTTTTTAAAAAAATTGGTGAGCTTCTTGTTTGTTGAATTCTATTCTTTCTGATAATGTAAAAAAATGTATACATTACCATAGTAAATGTTCTCAGAAAATGCAAAGAAAAGAACAAGTAGTAAGGCTCAGGTCGCCTAGCCCCTTTCCCTCTTGTATATGAAATACCTTTTGATGGGTTAAAATTATCCGCAGGTCACTCAAGTATACAAGTCATCTTAAAATAGCAATAAATAGACATGTATGCGCATAATTTAAAGAAGATTCGACAACTTACTCAAAATATTGTAGATGTCTTATTGGGGCTAGGCCTTACTACCTATTCTTTTCTTTGCATTTTCTGAGAACATTTACTATGGTAATGTATGTATTTTTTTACATTATCAGAAAGAATAGATTTCAACAAACAAGAAGCCCATCAATTTTAAAAAAAAAGCTGATATTTTGACAGGAGAATTTTCGATTGAAAATTAGGGTTAATTTTTCGATATTAAGACAAAATAAGGTGAAAAAATAAATATTTTAAATCACAAAAATTACAGTGTATTTAGGACATAAAAAGGTAAGTTTTCACTAAATTTCGTGAATTTTTTTTTTGTTTTTGTACAAGATAAAAATTAAAAACCAAAAACTTGGTTATTTGAATTTTTCACATAAATTTTGAGGTTATGTGAAAAGAGTGTTAATATAAAAGTTGTAGATCTTTTTATTATCCACAACTTTGCCATTTAACTTTTTTTCATAGGACTTGTAGTTTTACCGGAAAATGGAAATCAAGATAAACCATTTTTTACCCTTAAAAACTCACCCCCTCCCACTTCCCGAACTCAGATCGCCCGTAATTTATTTTTCCTTTCATTTTTATCATATTCCCCTCCTTTTCTAATGGGTTTCATCCTACTACTATTTTTTTTGGTTTCAAAAATTATCGACCCTGGTCTATTAAGAACTTGTTTAGATTTAAACTTCAGCACATTAATATAATATTACAGACGGCTTCTAACGCGTTAATATCCGCTCACTAGACATACACAACTCTTTATTACCATCAGGTGATCGGGCCGCTCATTTGTTCATTAACTTCTATACATTTTATCATTCAATTGTATACATTGTCGGCACAGTATTTAAACCTATTCTCTGCATTTTAATTTAATTGTGCGCGTATTTTCTGCTCATAAGTGTTGGACATTTAACTTAGTTTTACACAAATATATTTTTTAAAAAAATGCCTACAAGTCGCAAGTCGCCATTTTTAGACAAACAATTAAATCAATTGGTCGGCTCAGAGAGATTGCCTTAGCATTGCACAAGGGTGACTCTAAACACAGCAAAACTGAATTTAGTGCGCGTTTTAAAGACTTACCAAACTTGAAACAGAAATTAGAAAACCTATACTGCGAAATTTTAGACGACGGCAGCCTCACAGAAGAGAATGAAAAATTTTATACAGCCGGTTACGAAAACGCGCTATCCGAATATTATGATATTTTAACTGCAGCGGAAAATTTAAGTTCTTCTCAAGAGTCAAGTCAGCTCAATTCAGCTGTCCTGCCCAAAATTGAACTACCAAAATTCAGCTCGCGCGTTGAGGATTGGCCATCGTTTATTACAATATTCAGGAGTCTCACGGACGATATGACGTCACTTACAGATGCAGTTAAGCTGCACTATCTTTTCTCCTGCCTATCGGGGGAGGCGCTCAGCATGATTGCACATTTAAAAATAACTAATGAAAATTACAGTGTCGCGCTCGACATTCTCACACGTAGGTATGAGAACCGCCGCGTTCTCATTGATAGGTTTGTTGACATAATACTCGGCTTACCTAATAATATTCATATCCGCTCAGGCATACGCGCGACATTTTTAACTCCGCTCATCTCAGCACAAAGCGCCTTAAATAATTTAAATTTACCTATGGATAGTAACTACGTATTTGTGTCCATTGTAGTCAGGAGACTACAGGGTGAGCTCCGCACATTGTTTGAAAGTTTTGCACCTCGGACACTCTGCCCACCTTAGGCCCACTTGCACCAATCCGGGTTAAAGTTAACCCTGGGTTAAAATATCATGCTTTCTCTTTCACAAATACGAAGAACGAGAGAGAAAACATGATTTTTAACCCAGGGTTAACTTTAACCCGGATTGGCGCAAGTGGGCCTCAGGAGACTTAATTTCTTTTTTAGAGGAGCACGCGCGTTGTATCGAGACAGAGTTTTCTAGTACAGCGCGCGGTGTTACCTACTCACCACAACCGGCAGGCTGATTCTGTATCTTGCAACAGCAATGCGACAGGCGTAAATTGTACAATATCGCTGTCAAACATATTTTTTGTATTACGTATTAGCAATAGCGACGCGACAGCGAACAATCGATGGTATCGCCATCTAGCGAACAATTAGGGAACTAAAAATGCAATCGATTCTCCTTGTAACAACAAAATCGGTATTACGTATGACATTTGACAGCAACGCGATAGCAGACGGCGAGCAATTTCAATTGTCAAAGAGCGACAACCCATTTAGGTTGTTGTTAAAAGATTGCTGATATTATAAATCGATGTAGGCAGTGTTTTCGTCGTTAAAGTAAAGTGAATTATATGTTGTAGTGTATCCGTATGTTCTATAATATGCTAGATTCAAGAAATGATAAATATCGTGCGTTTCTGTGATTGTTCGGTTAAGTATACTCATAGGTATACTTCGATTTTTAGGGTTCCGTACCTCAAAAGGAAAAAACGGAACCCTTATAGGATCACTTTGTTGTCCGTCTGTCCGTCCGTCCGTCTGTCAAGACCCTTTTTCTCAGGAACGCGTGGAGGTATGAAGCTGAAATTTATATCAATTACTCAGGTCTACTGTCCCTTGAAGCTGTGAAAAAATCAAACTTCTAAGCCAACGCAATCAAAAGATACAGCCGTTTATGCCGCAAATTTTCGACACTTGCAAGGGAATCAAAACCTACAGGGTGCTTCCCGTGAACTCAGAATCTTGAAATTTGGTACGAAGCAACGTCTTATAGCATAGATAAAGGAAAAATTACGAAAACCATAAATTTTTAGTTACATCACATAATATATATTTTTTTAATAATTTTAAACTTACTACCCATTTCCTCATAAACGCGTCATTTTGCAATAAAAATACCATAGTTATGACTCGATTGTCGTAATGAACGAACTTTGTAAACCTTGCAGGTTTGTACGGAACCCTCGGTGCGCGAGTCCGACTCGCACTTGGCCGGTTTTTGCAGTAGTGTAAGGCTAAGGAGTGAGGCAATAGGGTATTATCCTATGATGAAAATATACATCAGATTGTTGATATTTTATCGCTAAACATTAACTTAAACCAATTTAACCAACTTTTCACACAAAAATATGTATGATTTTTATGAAATATCAAAAATAAAATTATGAATTTTTCACGTTTGACCACGTGACTTAAAACGCACGAGATTGGAATGTGACGTCATATTCTTGTACTTCTTCTTTTTTTATTAATGGCCTCCCGATTTCCATAAAGAATAGCCAGCATCAGAATCATTAACGTCATGCGTCAACAAGTAATAGCCACTTTTTCTGCATTTTAGTGTTCTTTGGTATGGTCACAAAGATTTTCCCCGGTGTTTTAATAGACGTATTAGTGCATTTTGGCACTACGCACCATTTATAAGGCATTTTTAATAGGCTTAAAACATTTATTTAAAAACGTAAATAGTAGGTATTCTGGGCTGGGCTTTTTTAATTGGCATTTTCAGTGTAATTTGACACTTGACATTTGACAGTTACAATGTTACAAGAATGTGACGTCATGACAATTGACAACACATTATAGCGTTTTCGCGCCTATAATATTATTTCAAACTTTTAGGCCAATTTGCAAGGAAAAGAAAGAAATTCACAAAGAATGGTTCAAACTGCTAATGTATTTTGGTATTAGGAACAATTTGACATACTTTTCAAAAACTTGGAAAATACCCTATTAGTGCTCAGTGCTAATTATATAGGCATACAATAGATTATTACGATGAAATGTCAGTATGGTGTGCTATTCTACATCCACATAAAGTACTTTCTATTTAAACTTCGTCCCATTTTTGTTTATAAACGGCAAAGAATCCATTATGTAAACAAAACACTTGATACTTCATAACAGATATAGTTCCACATGTCGCTACATGATTGCTAGTGGCGCTGTTTTTACCGCTAAAAATGCATATAAAAGTTGTCGAACAACAGCAGAGCAACAGTCGTACGTAATACGATTTTTTTCAGCGATTAGCAACCGATCGCGCGACAACTACGCGACCGGTTGCCGTCTGCAAACTATCTGCTAAAGGTACATAATCAGCCGGCGGGGCCCTCTCGTCAATACACACCCCCCGCACGCTCTCCGCGCAGTCCACGCTTTAGACCGATTAGTCCCGCGTATCCTCGTGATACTCAGCGCTCGCCATCAGCTCATAGTTTAGGTAGCTATCACAGCAGCCCAGTTTCTCATCATCATCAACGCTATTTCCCCCCGTACGGAACGTCGCGAATACTCAGCTCGGAACACAAACAAACACAGTCGGCTTTACTGTCCCTACTGTAAAAATACAGAACACAAACTCATCGCTTGTCCGAAGTATAATCATCAGCCCACTCAAGGTCGTTGGGACTTTATAGAAGCCAACGACAGATGTCGTAAGTGTCTAGGTCCGCACTATGAAAATGAATGCCGTTCGACAAACACATGCAAAGAGTGTGGAAGTGCAAATCACCACACTTCGCTTCATCGTCACGGTACCCAAAATTCTCCTGTCTCATCAGCACATTTACTCCCCCCACACTTACGCGCACAACCCCGCCGGCGTACTCAAGACAAACCACATACTTACACAGCCTATACACAGCATACACGCGCTCATCAATCGTCATCATCAGACCCCAACCAGTCATCTGATCATACAACTCGTCAAACCCAAAACAAAAAACAATGACTACCTACAATCACGGAGCATATAGAATTAGAAAATCAGCCCAATAATTTAAAATCTCATTCAGCTCATAAAATACCTACAACTGCTTCAGCTCATTATTCTGCTCCAGTAAATTCAACTCAGCACATAGAAAACCCGTTAAAAACTCCAGTGTTACTACCCACAGTCGTTTTAAATATATCTGATAAATGTGGTAAATATCACAGAGCTCGTGCGTTACTGGACTGTGGTAGCATGATAACACTCATAACTCAGCGCATGACTAGAAATCTTAATTTGCAACCAAAACAATGTTCACTAAAAATTACAGGTGTAGGTGATCAGCACATACAAAATTCTAAAGGTTGTGTCACAATAACATTTCGGCCCACACATCGTGACACACCATCTATTACTACTACTGCTCATATTCTCAAAGATGTTACAGGTTATTTACCTATGCAAAAAATACCAGATGTTATACAACACTCAGACCGTCAGATCATTCCGTTAGCAGATCAAGATTATCATACTCCTGCGCCCATTGATCTCATTTTAGGCTCAGATGTTTTGGGTCACGTTTTAGACGGTACTAAGCTCACTTTGGGCCCGGGGAAGCCCATAGCCTTCGGCACGATTTTTGATTTTGCACTCATAGGACCCATTGAACACTCATGCGATTCACCTGTAGCTCAAGTTAACTCTGCCCACATTACTCATTGTACTCAGTCGACTCATTCTACACATTCTGCTCATAATATTTGTAAAAGTCTGGAAAGATTCTGGGACTCAGAAGAACCCCAGCCTCGTTCTGCTCATTCAAACCCGCTACACGAACAATGTGAAAACATATTTAGCTCAACCACCACTCGTGACGATTCAGGCCGTTACATGGTGACTCTTCCCTTCTTGTCAGATGCTCCCGTGCTAGGTAGTACTCATGCTATTGCTCTACGTAGATTTCTCAATTTAGAAAAACGGTTACGATCCGATTACACACTGCGACAAAAATATATAGAATTTATGAATGAATACATAAACTTAGGTCACATGACACCTTGTCATCCTTCTACATTTACTCACAAACCTCATTATTATATTCCTCATCATGGCGTATTCAAATCAGGTACTGACAAACTCCGCACAGTATTTGATGGCAGTTGCAAGTCATCTAATGGAGTCAGTTTAAACGATTGTCTCCACACAGGTCCAGCACTTCGAGACATTGTGGATATCATTATGTCATTCCGCGCACACCGTATAGTATTCAGCACTGATATAAAAATGATGTTTAGAAATATACTCCTTAGACCAGACCAAAGACACTATCAGCTCATACTCTGGCGATCGTCCCCAGACCGACCTCTGCTCACATATGCACTCAACACCGTTACATATGGGTTGCGCTCGAGTCCTTACCATGCTAACCGCACATTATTAAAACTAGCTGACGATGAAGGTCATCGCTACCCTCAAGCTGCCCACATTCTGCGCAAATTTGTTTTCGTAGATGACATATTGTGCGGTCATGACACAATAGAAGAAGCATCAGCACTCCAAACCCAGCTCATTGAATTATTATCACTTGGTGGATTTAAACTTAGTAAATGGACATCAAACACACCTCAACTCTTGCAAAGATTCCCAGACAATCAGTGTGAAATGCCTAAGGACTTTGACATCAGCGCAGAGTCTCCATCGGTTAAGGTTTTAGGTATTAGATGGATTCCTCAATCTGACGAATTTACATATCACATCTCATTACCACCAGTTACTCATGTTACAAAACGTTCAATACTTAGCACAGTAGCTTCTCTCTACGACCCAAACGGTTGGGTTACACCCGTCATATTCCGCGCAAAAATACTTCTTCAAAGATTATGGTTAATTAAATTGGATTGGGACGACCCCACTCCAAATAATATTACAGATGACTGGCAGCACATTTCTCATGACCTTCCGCACATTTCAACTATACATTTTCCCAGACATATCGCTCCGCACAAATTCAATTCAACATACTCACTTCACGGCTTCGCAGACGCTTCGGAAAGCGGTTTTGCTGCTGTAATATATTTACACGAATCAGCTCACAACGGATCTGTTAATATTCATCTCATACTCGCAAAGTCTAAAGTCGCACCCATTAAAAATAAACTCACAATCCCCAAATTAGAGTTGTCTGCTGCAACTCTATTATCTCAGCTCATGTTACGTGTCTCTCAACAATTATCTGCTCATATCGCAATTACACATCACGTTTGTTGGTCAGATAGTACCATAGTGCTCGCATGGATAAAAACTCCGCCCCATCGTTTACAAACATTTGAATCAAATAGAGTAACAAAAATTAACGCATCCTCAATTACACTCACGTGGCGTCATGTACCCTCTCAATTAAATCCTGCTGACTGTGCAAGCAGAGGATTATCAGCTCAATCTCTCTCTGGTCATGATTTATGGTGGTCTCCTCCATGGCTCAAACTGCCAGAGGACACCTGGCCCAAGATGCCTTCAGCTCATACTCGACAAGAACTGCCAGGGCTCAAGCCAAAGTACGTACCATGTAATTTCTCGATACCCGGTGTAGATAGTGATCTGCTCACTCGCTTCAGCTCTTTAGACAAACTGATCGGCGTTACTGCTTACATGAGGCGATTCATTCGTAACTGTAAACTTAATTCAAACTCGCGTCAACTAGGCCCTCTAACTGTTTACTGTAAGTGAACGTACAGAAGCATTGCTCTTCTGGATCCGCTCTGTACAGCAGAATGTATTCGCAGAAGACATACACCGCCTGCAAACTGATAAACTCTGCACAGTTCGACTACAACGTTTGTCACCTTTCATGCAGGACGGACTCCTCAGAGTAGGAGGTAGACTCACTCGTTCCGAACTCACATATGATGCTCAACACCCATTCATTCTGCCTATTTCTAGTCCGCTCGTAGACCTCATAATAGATCACTATCATCGCATACACTGCCACCCTGGCACAGACACGCTACATGCTATTTTACGTCAACAATTTTGGATATTATCTGCACGCCGCATCATAAGGCACAGAACGTTTAAATGCATAAGATGCTTCCGTTGCCGCGCTCAGCCCGAAGTACCTGTCATGGCTGTTCTACCAGCTGACAGAGTCATACCTCAGCCCGTATTTAGTCACGTATCAACTGATTTTGCCGGTCCGTTTCTGCTCAAATCAAGTACATTACGTAACGCTAAGTTAATTAAAGGATATTTTTGCATATTTGTTTGTCTCACTACAAAGGCGGTTCACTTGGAACCAGTCACATCGCTCACTGCCGAAGCATTTATTGCCACATTACAAAGGTTCTGCTCACGACGCGGACTTCCGGTATTGATACGTTCAGATTGCGGCACAAATTATGTAGGAGCTAGGCATTATCTTCTAGAGGTACAACAATTTCTAAAAGACAATAATGACGCCATTACTCATAAACTTTCAACTCAAAATATAACTTGGTTACTCAATCCGCCCAAGGCTCCATGGATGGGAGGAATCCATGAAATTAATGTTAAATCTACAAAGCAACTTTTGTACCGTGTTATCGGTGAACAACACCTCACTTTCGAGGAGTTTTCAACTCTGCTCACTAGAATCGAAGCTGTATTGAATTCTCGGCCCATCAGCCCACTCTCGTCCGATCCCACGGACTATCAGCCTCTTACTGCCGGCCACTTTCTCATTGGCCGTCCGCTCACAGCTCTTCCAGAGCTGACTCTAGATGATAGAGTAATATCCCCGCTCAAACGCTTTCAGCTCATTCAATCTCTCAGCGCTTTTGGACCCTTTGGACCAAGTCCTACCTCCATACCCTTCAAATCCGCTCCAAATGGCTTTCCTCTTCCTCTCCACCCAAAATTGGAGAACTAGTTCTGCTCAAAGAAGACAATGCTACAATGGAAGATGGGAAGAATCTCACGTCTGCTACCTGGGAAGGATGGAGTCATCAGAGTCGTGGACTTGGACACCACTCAAGGCCAGCTGCGCAGGCCTGTCGGCAAGATTGCCCGGCTTCCACTGGATTCTGCTCAAGATGGGGTCAGCTCAACGCCTTTGCGGGCCCCCCAGGATGTTCGCGCCAGAGCGCGACGTTTTTAGACTGGTCACACAGACCGTTTAAATCGGCCAATCACGCACGAGTATTGGCTGTCTGTCCTCAAGCCGCTGTCAAGAGAGTGACGACACTTGCTCCTGAGATTTCGCCCGCGCCAGAAGCATCCCGAATTATAAGTATCGTGACGCGTCAGCACATATTGTGTATCCGAATATACTAAACTTAGCTCGCTAGCGACACGCGATAAAACTACCGAAAAACTCCGCTCAGCTGTGTAGTGCCTGCTGCAGAGAAGATTCCGTCCATATTGGAACTACCGCTCCAGCCCACCATCAAAGGTCAGTGGTAGTCCTAGAATTCTCCAACTAATCCTTATATCTCAGCCCAAAACTCCCATTCTCCGCGTTTACCTATACCTACTTTCAGCTCATAGTCGTGTGCGCACAAACTTGCGCATACACTCTTGTGTCATCACTCAAAATACGCAGAAAAACAAAGCTTTTATTTTGCACAAATTATTACTCATTACGGGATATTCATCATTAAAGCGTGATATAGTACGAAAAAGGGTTCGTTAAATTTAATGATTATCTGTTTATATTATAAAAATACTCATTATTTAGTTCACAAAACATTGTTAAAACATTACGTGTAAAACGATAATTCCAAGTATTTGACACCTTCTGTCGTCATTCTTGAGGCACAATATGCAGCGGATCAACACATATTAGATGATTAAAAATTATTATTTCCTTTACACATTTATTTTCATTGATGAAACACAAAAAAATAATAATTTAAAAAATTTAAAAACCCGACTGCGTAAAAAGTGAAGCATACTAAGTAGTACATAATGAAAAACTGAAAAGAAAAAAACAAGCACTTAGATGTCCGGTGGTCTAGAATTCTATAGTATATTATTGAATGAATACTATTGAAGAAAATAAAATATAATCTATTATTATTGGAACATAACAACTAAACTAATTTTTTTTTAATTATTATTTTTTATTTTATACTTTTTAGTTATGAGTACCTAGCTAGCTATTTACCAGGCTGGATTTCCTAGCATCAATACTATCACAATTGCACTGGAATGTGAAAATGGTTGTTACGCAACTTTAAATCGATATAGATCCTAAACGGTCAGTCAAATCGAAAAATGGTGAGAGAAAACTAAAAATGATTTTTAAATACCTATTCAACAATACCCCGCTTGATATAGTTTGTTGACTTTCATTTTTTTCATTTTCACAATATGGCGTCCAGTAGTCGCCATATTGAATTTTCACTAACGTCATGTCTTTAGTGACACTCCCCGGACTAAGAGGAATCGATTGACGTGTGAATCATTAAAATCGGCCCAGGCGTTTGGTCTCTATAGTGCTTCAAAGGAACAGACATACATACATACATAGGCTGATAAACACATTACCACTCCTTTGCGTTGCGCAGTCGGGTAAAAATACACAGAGCTACTGCTCTGCAATGGCCTACTGAGCTGGTCATAACATGACACGAAACACTCGTTTATACACCGATATAAGCTCTTTCTTTCACTCGTATTGACACATCGTTAGTAAGACAGAGCAACAGAAAAACATAGTACCAACTTTCAAAAACTATGACTCCGTCTTTAGAAGTCTTTGCCTACAATATTTTATAGAATTAAAGTTCAAGTTAGCTGGTACGTACCGACTTCAAAATTAAGAAGATTGAGTAGTCAAATTTAAAAAGGGAAATATTTACGGCCCGTTTCATTAACGTATCTATCTTTAACTATTTGTTAGAAACGCCAAATTTGTATCACGAAAAACCGGCAAATAATTGAATGACTAGATTTTTAACAAATAGTTAAAGATACATAGGTTATTGAAACGGGCCGTTAGAAAAAAATAAGTTTAATGTATTTTTGTTCCTTTATTTTGGAAGTCGGTTAAATGTTTGTTTAAAATTAATAAATTTACCGTTTTTTGTGATGTTTGTTAAATTATTATTAATACATCTTAAGAACGTCTAAAATGAACGACCGAATGTATAATTGAATACGCGCCAAGCTTCCATTTAAGGTATTGTTAATAAGATGATGATAAGTACTGTAAATTACAAAGTGGCATATGCTTGTAGTTCTTTAAACAATTTCCAAACGCGTATCATTAAAGACTGCGGAGTTCTGTTCAGCGCTTTTGGATCCAAGGTATACCTTGGTGCTAAATCTTATTTTTTGGTAGCATGTGCTTGGACTACTTCAGAAAAAGTCAAAATCACTATATTTGTAGGCCAGTCCCATGGACTGGCGATTCAGGTGCGAGGATTCAATTAACACGATGGCAGAGGTCTATTTCAAATTAAACAGTTAAGTCTTTAAAACACAATATACTTTATTCAGAGTTTAATATTTACACTATTATCACACGATATATTTAGAGCTCACTATAACAGGAGCTCTGTCCTGATTACAATGCAACTCTCCAATTATACATTCAAAACAAATACTAGTTTATTCATTACTAGCTTTTGCGCGCGGCTCCGCCCGCGTAAATACATTATCCCGCGAGAACACTACTTTTCAGGATAAAAAATATCCTATGTCCTTTCACGGGACCCAAAGTACGTCTATACCAAATTTCATAAAAATCGGTTCAGCGGTTAAAGCGTGAAGAGGTAACAGACAGACAGACAGACACACTTTCGCATTTATAATATTACTAGCGACCCGCCCCAGCTTCGCACGGGTACAATACTGATACTAATACTACATAATGTCTTTAAACCTCTAACAAAACGGGCGAAATCTAGTCAAAACAAACAGAAACAAATTAATATAGGTACCTACTAAAACTCAATGAAATAAGTAGGTGGGTATACTTTTATCGTATGAAATACCATAGATCTAAACTCCCCCCGCACGCGCCTTGGTGACGCCTACTTCGCAACGGGCCGTGCAGCAGAAATCGTGATATTTTAATTTCGCCATAACTTCAAAACCACACGTCCAATTTCAATCATTCAAAGACCAAATATTATCTACATAAACTGTACTTAGTGATGAAATAATTTATTTTGATAAGGATTAATAGCATGAGTAAAATAAACGCGTTTAAATGTAGTCCAAAAAAAATTCAAGATTTCTAAATAAAAAAATGGTTGTTGTGCCTCACTCGACATAGATAGGTATAGTGTGTCGCGGACTTTTTTGTAGATATTTATAAGATCTACAATTAATTAGAACATTTTATGGTTCTATCTTTTATAGTTTAGGCAGCGTACGCAAAATAAGTAACTTTTCTGGTTGATTTTTTACACCTTGTGTCCGAAAAACCCAAATATTTTACGGAACCCTATTTTTTTTCAAAATAAAATATAGCCTATGTTACTCGTGGATAATGTAGCTTTCGAATGGTGAAGGAATTTTTGAAATCGGTCCAGTACTTTTTGAGCCTATTCATTACAAACAAACAAACAAACAAACAAACAAACAAACAAACAAACAAACAAACATACAAACAAAGTTTTCCTCTTTATAATATTAGTGTAGACAACATTATCACACGATATATTGAGAGCTCATAGAGGAGCCCTGTCCCGAAGAGATTACAATGGGACTGTCTCTCACATAAAAATATTAGCCCTTATATACAACCCAAAATTGTTTCTAGAACATTTTATGCACCTGACACCTGTGTGCCCAGCTGCACAATTTTATCAAAACATGTTGTTGTTTACTACAAATAATTCCCAGAAATATCACGCAGGTGGCTCGTTTACCGACCACCGCTAAAGGGAAGTGCTGATACAATATTAATTATTTTGTTACATACAAATTTTATCTTACATATTTACTATTCTATTTTATACAATTATAAACACAATAACAACATGACAATTTATATTATACAAATACTTTTGTTGCCTACATTCCACCCCCTTGTCCACCCCCACACACATCGGTAGGCAACACTACGACCTTTACAATCGGTCTCTTAATGCATCCATTGGACGTCTTAATACTTACAACTCTAACTTGGCCGTCTTGGCCTGGGTGAACTGCACTTATCACGCCCCTAGGCCAAGTATTACGCGGTTGGCCCGCATCAAAAATCAACACGACATCTCCTACTTTTACTGGTGGTACTGTATTGCACCATTTCTGACGTCATTGTAGCGTAGGCAAATACTCCTTTAGCCATCGTTTCCAAAACATATCTGCCAAAGCCTGAGCCTTTTTCCACGCTTTTCGACCATTTAAGTCCGGCGCATCGAAATTACCCAACGTCGACGCACCTGACGCGGTACCTAAAAGAAGGTGGTTAGGCGTGAGCGCTACCGGAGCTTGAGAGTCGCTACTCACATACGTTAACGGTCTACTATTTACCGTCATCTCTATTTCGGCCAACAATGTGGAGAGTACTTCTTCTCTCGGCGCCCATTCTTTTAAAATAATTTTCAAAGACGATTTAATTGACCGAATAAGTCGTTCCCAGCATCCGCCTATGTGCGGAGCAGCGGGAGGGTTAAATTTCCAAGATATACCTTTATTTACAAAAAAATTATTTAACTTATCATTATCAATCAAACTCATTGCCCGTTTGAGCTCGGAATTAGCACCTATAAAGTTCGTGCCTCGATCACTATACATTACTGCAGGCTGTCCGCGACGGGCTATGAAACGTCGTAGTGCCATTATGGCGGAGTCTGTTGACAACGATGCCGCGAGTTCGATGTGCACGGCGCGGGTCGCGAGACACGTGAATATGACACCCCATCGCTTCTCGTGGCGCCTACCGATAGACACTGTCATAGGCCCGAAGTAATCTATACCACAATTTACAAAAGCCCTTCTAGTATTTTCTAGCCTGAAAGATGGCAAGTCACCCATCTTGGGCGGCTGCGGTAGCGCGCGCAGAACGCGACACAACTGACACTTATGTATAAAGGACTTCACAGTACTTCTCAATCGTGTTATCCAAAAATTTTCCCTAACACTATTAATTACAGTTTCATGATTAGCATGATAAAATCGCTTGTGAAAATCGAGCACTAATAATTGGGTTATACAATTTCTACTTTCTAATATTATCGGATATTTTTCATTAAAACTTAAATCAGCTGCGGCGCTGAGCCTACCTCTCGCTCTAAGCAAACCGTCGCTGTCATGAATGAACGGATCTAAATCACGAATTTTACTTCCGGCGTGTAAATGACTACCTGAACGTAATGATTTTAATTCATCGTTAAAACACTCGAATTGCGATTGTTTCATCAAAATTGTTTTAGCATCGCGAATGTTTTCAATCTCTTGCATTTCCGATTGCTTTTTCTGACATTTTCTTATAAATGCTATAACGTGAGCTGTCACTCTAACGGCCCGTGTCCAGGACGAATATCTGGAGACGGGTATGAGGGGCTCGTCCTGCTTCATCACGTTTACCTTTTCCAAACGTTCGATACCCTCATCATCAACATCGGCATACTCATTGGGTGGCCAATGTTCCTTCGATTTATATAAAAATGACGGTCCCGTTAACCACAATTTACAATTAGTCGGGAAAGTCATCTTAGTGGCCTCATCGGCCGGGTTGTCGGGTGATGGTACCCACCGCCACTCACTCGTGTCAGTTCGTCTATCTATTTCTGCTAAACGATGCGAGACGAATTTCTGAAAATCCCGCGGATTCGAATGTATCCATTTTAAAACTGTCTTTGAATCTGACCATAAATACCTACGCGTTATTTTTATACCGACTTCTTTCTCAACTGAGCACGCTAGTCTACACGCTAAAACGGCCGCTTGCAACTCGAGCCGTGGTATAGAGACAATTTTGAGGGGGGCGACTCGCGCTTTACCTATAACCATAGCCACATTCAGTTGTCCTGTCTCGGTCTGCCCGACTAAATAGGCCACCGACGCGTAGGCCACCTCACTCGCGTCCCCAAACGCATGTAATTCTACGTTACTATGAGTGATTCCAAAATAACGCGGTATAAAAATATTAGACAGTTGTTTAACCTCTTGTAACCATTTTTCCCATAACTTAAATTCATTTTCTTTTAACACGTCATCCCATCCTACACCAGACTTCCATACTTTTTGAAGAAGCATTTTAGACTTAATAGTGTACGGGTATAAAAAACCTAAAGGATCAAATAAACTCATAATAAATTTTAAAAATTCTCGTTTTGTGGGAATAACCCTCCCTTGAACAATATTACTAGATAACCTTTTAAACGATAAATCGAAGGCAAGTTCGTCGGAACCCGGGACCCATATCATACCTAAGGTCCGTTCCGAGTTGTGAGGAGATTTATCTAGCTTTACACTATTAGGAACCACCAGCTGAAGTTCCTGCCGCAGCTCCGGTGAGTTAGTTACCCACCCCCTAATAGAGAAGCCGCCTGCCGCGTGTATTGTCGAGACGTCCGCGATCAAACTACGGGCCTCAGCTACTGATGACTATCCAAATAATCATCCATATAATGATTTTCATTAATGGCCTTCACGGCCTTGGGGTGCGATTCCGAAAACTCACTAGCATTTTTATTCAAAATATAAATCGCCGATGTCGGCGAAGATTTCGCGCCAAAAATCATTGAATCCATAAGTGTCGGGATCACGCGACTTATCGTTGCCCCGCCACAGAAATAATTGCGCACCTTTATCTTCTTTTCTTATTTTAACTCTTAAAAACATATCGGCTATGTCAGCTGTATAGGCTATTGACCCCAGACGAAAACGCATTAAAACTCCTAACAACGAATTCAATAAATCGGGACCGGTGAGCAAATGATCATTCAAACAAGTACCCTGACATTTAGCAGCGGCGTCGTATACCAACCGAAGCTTATTTGGCTTGTTCGGGTTAGTTACGCCAAAGTGCGGTAACCACCAAATTGGGCTAGCGTTTAAAGGTTCCCTCAATAACCTAGCATACTTATCATTAATTAAACGATTAATTTGACCCGTGTATGCCTCCGCGTAAGTCGGATCTTTGTCCATTCTACTTTCTGTGGTTTTCAACCGCTTCAAAGCGTTATCATAATTATCCGGTAGGTGTACGTCATCATGTGACCAAAGGAGTCCTACCTCCCAACCATCTTTGACGCGACGGCTTGTTTTATCTAACAATTTACATGCGCGCTCAGTGTTAATATTTTTGCGAGAAACTTCTATGATACCTAACGATTCCAATTCGAAATGTTCCTTAACAATTTCGGTAATGCCATCTAAATTTTCGTCTAACATATTTACACTTTCGAATTGAGAATTACAATTACTTATGGGGCCGTGGATGACCCACCCCAACTTAGTGAGTGAGGCCACCGGTTGGCCAGACCTACCTCGTCGTATCTCCTGATTTACTATTAAATCGAAATGATTTTGACCGATTAAAATCATAGGCTTAGCTTCATAAACTAAACAATAATCGAAATCACGTAAATGTGCGTTTTGCTCGAATATTTCGGCAGGCGCAGTCTGAGACGGAAGGTTAAGACTTTTCATCCTTCTTAAACAAATACTATGTTCGATGCCATTTGGGCCACGGATAAGTGCAGTTACCCTACATGACTCATTATCTGTAATCACATGTCCCCTGGCAGTAACAATCTTCAAGGGGCATTTAGGGCCGTCAAATTTATCAACAAAACTGCTATCTATTAGCGACGCGACACAGTAGCCCCGTCGTCTAATAGCGCATAACTATCATAATACTTATTATTTAAACAAATTTGCACTGGTAACACTTTTAATAAAGTTTTATTCACAAATGGCTCACCCGTAATGGTGACCGATTCGCCGCGGGGTGCGCGGGCGCGGGAACATGCAGCGGCGCGTGGAGCGCTCGCGGGCTCCGCGTTGGGCTCGTAGAGGCTGCGCGGGGTGACGGCCTCGCGAGCGTCAACTGATCGGGAGGCATATATAGGCCTCTCGTAGTGCAGTAACGTGTGGTGTGGAAGGTTGCACTTCACACAACCGCGCTGCGTACACTTATCACATGAATGTCTTTGTATTAAACACTTAAGATAGTTTGTTCATTTTTACGAGCACCCATCTCTCTTTTACCGATTTGTTCGCAAAAGATTTACACACAGTTAAGTTGTGATTTTTACTATCACATACCGCGCACTTAACAACGTCGCCTGATCGCGGCTGCACAGTGGTGTGCACGCGATGTGTATCGACTTGTCGCCGGTTCGGAACACTATAGCCATGTTTATATACATTATTTACATTCATTTTTTTCTGGTTGCCATCGATATTTAATGGCAAGTAGTACGACGATGCTTTCGTTATGTGACTTAAAAAATCTAATATAATATTTAAATTAGGCGATACGCGATAGTCCTCAGTGCCTTATTTTAGCTTCATTACATACTCGCCATACTGCGCTCTCTGGACGGGCGTGAGCTTACTCAGCAACTCTTGAGTAATCTGAGGGTTATTAATATAACCTTCGGCCTTAATATTTTTGAGAACATATACACAGTTTCTCACGACAGCCGTTATCTGGCGCAGCTCGACGCCGCTGTCGGAGACTCTAGGCAAATTGTTTATCTTTTGTATAGCACTCTGTAACAGTAGGTTAGGGTGTCCAAATTCTTCCTCTAACGCTTGAATAATATATACAGATTGAGCGCCTGTACGTAGCAGGTCCTCAACAACGTACCTGGCTTCTCCGCGCAGTGAACGTTGTATTCTCATCTTGTTTTCGTAGTCGTCGTAGTTTGACGAAGACATCTCGTACGCCCTTTTGTACGAGAGCCACTCAACCGGGTTGCCATCATACACCGGTAAATCGTAGTACTGTTTGTTCTATTTCGTCATACTCGAAACTATGACGTCTGCCAGCCTCAGTATGCTGGAAGGCGTACAATCATCAACAGTAACACGTTCGGGGTCAACGACCCGTCTCTCAGCCTGCGCGGCCAACGGCTGCACGGTTGTGTTGCGGGGGGCGCGGGCGACAGCGGGGTACTCCACCGCGTCCTCGCAACCAGACCCATTCGGTTGCAGCTCCCCACTGAGCCACTCATTCATCTGTTCGATATCGTACTTTTTTTCCTCCTCTTCCTGTTCCTCCTGTACCTTGCTGTCGATTTCGGCTAACTGCAACGCTAGTCTTTTCTTGATGAGCTGCCTCTTCACCTCGGCAAGCTCCTCCTGTACCTTGGCATGCTCCTCCATTACCTTGGCACGCTCCTCCATTACCTTGGCATGCTCCCCCTTTACCTTGGCCTGCTCCCCCTCTGCCTCATACTCGGCGCGTTGTCGCCGCAGTAGAGTTTCCATCGTACTTCTCGATGAGCGCTTGGACTACTTCAGAAAAAGTCGAAATCACCATAATGTGTCCATATAAATTTCGAGGAGTTCCCTCGATTGGTTTGCCTTTTTGACTTCTTAAATCTTTGTGTAGTAATTTGCGTAATATTTTGCAAAAAGTTCTAATGAAGCAAATTGCTAGAAAATGATAAAGGTTTTTAATTTTTTACATCAACTATTTATGTAATACATTTATTCAGTTTATTTTGTTGAAAATTAGTTTACAATTAATATCCATGCTGCAATTCTTGTATCTCCTGTTAAAGTTATGGTTTGTGTTATATTCCGTAATATTGTTATGGTAGGTGCTAATCTATACTAATATTATAAAGCTGAAGAGTTGAAGATGTTTTTTTGTTTGTTTCAACGCGCTAATCTCAGAAACTACTAGTACGAATTGAAAAATTATTTTTGTGTTGGATAGTCCATTTATCGAGGAAGGCTTTAGGCTATATAACATCATTCTAAGTTCAATACGAGCGTTCAATAAAGAATGTTACAAAATCGTTTTTTTTCCTTTTGAGAGCTTTCGCTGCGTACGCTGCGCAAACGGTTAAAGTTTCGCTAAAATGATGTATAACAGAATTGTTGTTTGTTTTGTGAAAAAAGTTCTAAAAAAAAGTCCGTGACTGTATATGTCTATCTTTTAAGGTTGGCTCACTATAACCTTTTTATGCTAACCAAATTTGTTCTAAAAGTAAGCATTATTTGTGAAGGTGTTTTCTTAAAGATGATATTAATCCTTATCCAAGTAAATACGTTATTCATTACAAGCATTTAATCTAGAAGAAATTTGCCGTTTACATCATTTGATTTCAATGAGTATTTTAGAAGATATCGCAGTAATAAAATAATCAAGCGCGCAATAATAATGTACGGCGCGCGGCGCGGGCGGGCAGTCGTGAAGTGGAAGCGCTTCTCCTTCTACTTAAATGAAGTCGCGGGTAAATTTTAGCGATATCCCAAAGTAACTGTTCCACGCGGACGAATTGTCGGGCAAAAGCTAGTGTATAAATATTTTGATAATAATGTTTTCATATACTAGTGTCCTGAAATAAAATAATTAAAGTGTCCAATATTCATAATGTTTTAGGAATGAAAAAGCCATTAGCAATAGGGGCATTAAATAGAAGAAAAAGTGTTAGAAGGAAATCTGAAGATACAGGTAAGTTTTTCCTCAAATGAAATGTGTAGTCTTTTGTATGAATAAAAATATGTAAATGAAATAAAAACTCAAATCATATTTTTAGAACCGTTGCCTACACCAGAACCGCCAAGACAATCTATGAAGGAGCAAAATGATACAGTCACTGCAGGTGAAGTGTTTCAGTTTGAATACAATCTATGTCATTTAACACAATTTTGTTGTGTTCAGTAGATCGTTACTTTATTTTTTTTATTTTTTGAGATTGATCCTACCATCAGTGCATTTTTTTTTTAATTCACTACATCTGCTTGAATACGTTCATGCATATATGAGTCGGCATGTTTGATAATAAAAATAATTAAAATATGCTGCAATGTAGGTACAAAATTTTCTTGAACAAGTCTTGGACCTATGTATATCAATAATTCATACATCAAGTACACCAGTTTTCTGTGTATTAAGTATTATTTTTAATCAAAAAATTAAACCGACTTCCAAAGTAAAAATACACAAAAAAGTATGAAATTACACTTATTTTCTAAATATTTCTCATTTTTAATTCGCTACCCAATCTTTTTAATTTTGATGTCGCTACCAGCCCAAACAGTGTCCTACAATAATTTATAGAATTCACGTTCAAGTTTGCTGGTTCAAGGTTACCGACTTCAAAATTAAGAAGATTGAGTAGCCAAATTTAAAATGGGAATAATTTAGAAAATAAGTTTTATGTATTTTTATTTTGGATGTCGGTTTAATTTTTTGTTTAAAAATAATAATTACACGTTTTTTGTGATATTTGTTAAATTATTATTAATACATCTTAAGAACGTCTAAAATGAACATCGAATGTATAGATTTCTTATGTTTACGCGAATATTGTTCATTGTTTTAAACACTTACGGATTTTGTCGCGGTGTACTTTTCTTTTACCCGACGTTTCGGCTACTTTCCAGCAGCCTCCCGTGACCACGGCTGCTGGAAAGTAGCCGAAACGTCGGGTAAAAGAAAAGTGCACCGCGACAAAATCCGTAAGTGTTTAAAACAATCGAATGTATAATTGAATACGCGCCAAGTTTCCATTAGGTATTGTTAATATGATGATAAGTACTGTAAGTTACAAAGTGGCATATGCTTGCAGTTCTTTAAACAATGTCGAAATTTTCAAACGCGTATCTTAAAGACTAAGGTTTTCTGTTCAGCGCTTTTGGATCCAGGGTATACCTTGGTGCAAAATCTTATTTTTTGGTAGCATATGCTTCAGATAAAGTCGAAATCACCATTATTGCGTGTTTATTATATAAATTTCGAGGAGTTACGTCGATTGCTTTACCTTTTATTTTGAATTCTTAAATATTTGTGTAGTTCTTTGCGTAATATTTTGCAGAAAGTTCTAATGAAGCAAATTGCTTGAAAAAGTAGAAATCACCATATGTGTCCATATAAATTTCGAGGAGTTTCCTCGATTCCTCATGGATCCCATCATCAGGTCACCACTTTTTTTTAAATGGGACCAACTTGGGATTATACCCTTTACACCAAAAAAATAATTTTGAAAATCGGTCCACAGACGGCGGAATTATCGTTGAACATACAAAAAAATATATATACAGCCGAACGTATAACCGCTTCCTATTTTGGAAGTCGGTTAAAAATGTTAAGGGTTTTTACATCAACTATTGATGTAATACAATTATTTACTTTATTTTGTTGAAAATTAGTTTACAAATATCCTTGCTGCAATTCTTGTATCTCCTATTAAAGTTAAGGTGTGTTATATTCCGTAACATTGTTATGGTAGGTGCTAATGTATAAATGTTTTGATAATTATTAATAATGTTTTCATATACTAGTGTCTTGAAATAAAACAAAGTGTTCAATGTTCATAATGTTTTAGGAAAGAAAAAGCCATTAGCCATAGTGGCATTAAATAGAAGAAAAAGCGTTAGAAGGAAATCTGATGACACAGGTAAGTCTTTCCTCAAATGAAATGTGTCTAGTCTTTTGTATAAATAAAATAATGTAAATGAAATAAAAACTCAATCATATTTTTAGAACCGCTGCCTACACCAGAACCGCCAAGACAATCTATGAAGGAGCAAAATAATACAGTCACTGCAGGTGAGGTGTTTCAGTTTGAATACAATTTCATTTAACGTTATTTTGTTGTGTTCAGCCAATGACCTTCTAATACACATGTGTATTAGAAGGTCATTGTACACCTTCTAATACACATGTGTATTAGAAGGTCATTGTGTTCAGTAGATCAGTACTCATTATTTTGATTTGAAAATATGTATTTGATTTTTTGAGATTGATCCTATATTTCATATTACATCTTTTTAATGCACTGAATCTCCTTGAATACACACATGCATATTATATCAGTCAGCATGTTTGATAATAAAAATAATTAAAACATGCAGCAATGTAGGTACAAAATGTTCTTGAACTAGTCTTGCACCTATGTATATCAATAATTCATACATCAAGTACAGCAGTTTTCTGTGTATTAAAATCGAACTTTTTTTTATTTGCATTTCATATTTTTTCACAGACTCTAACAACAGTGGGTTATATTATGGAACTAACGGAATAGAAAGATGGATTTCAGAAAGTACAAAAGACATAACTAAGAGTAAGAACTTTAAAGTTCCTGTATTACCACAAAAGAAAAAGAAAATTGATAAAAGTCCAATCACTGAAAAAAAGAAATCAAAAACTGCTTTGCCACTAAAGAATATTTGTTCCTCTGTTAAATTTGTGTATCTAAAAGATGTAATGAATGCTTCTCAAGATGATATTGATGGTAATTGCAATAATTGCACACGCTGCGAAATTATCAAGAAGGTTGTGGAATTATCGAAACTAGTCCGCGATACGCGTAAAACCACTAGAAGCAATAGTCTTGATATAGACCCAAGCACGGAAATGACTGTCTCTGCCTACACTAACATACCGAGCCCGCGAGTTCACGGCACTGCCATCACCCGTCTAGACAAGTCTAGAACTTCGAAAGGCGAAGACAGACAAGCTTTCTATATGGACCTTTTACCCGGATCAGATAAAATTGTAGAAGTTTCATGGTGTAAAATACCGAATCGTAAGGACTCCCTAATGAGCGCGCGTCTTATTTCAAAAACAAATTTAACAAACTCTGGTGATGTCACACTCGGCAATAATGAGACTTTGTTAGATAAATTGCTCCAACTATATAAAGAAAAAACACATACTGAAAAAACAGCCAATAAACCAACAGACACAAAGGCACAAACTAGCAAGGAAAACAATACAGAGAAAACCGAAAATAATACGAACAGCGAAAAGCTTAAACAAACAAATATTGATACAACTAAAAACACACAGGAAAACGTGAAAACTTCTAGTAAACAATCCAATGTGGAAAAAACGACAAATAGAGATAAAGTAATTAACAATGTAGAAAAATCTACTAAACAAACAATTTCAGACACTTTAGTAAACAAAGAAAAACCCAAACAGACAAATGCAGAGAAATTTTCATGTAAACAAATAAATAAGCCAAAGAAAAATGAAAATGACATACCTCTTTCAAAAATTGCTGAAACAAAGAATGACAATAAACCAGCCAGTTTAAGCAAGCGCCGTTTTTCTGAAAAAAGAAATGTTTCTCAGGATGCTTCAACATCTGATAACAAAAAGAAGAAAACCGAGGGTAATTTTCCGAAGAGCTTAGATCGGGCTAAATTGGTGGACGCTCCAGTATTCTATCCCAGTGAAGCTGAATTCACAGTGAGTATCACAAACAACTTGACAAATTATATTAAAATGATGAGAGAGATAGAGAGAAAGATATAAGAGGCACCTTTTAAATGAGATATTCTGTTGCAAGTAACTGTATTTTTTACACTAAATAACAAATATTTTACATAAAATCTCACAGGATCCAATAAGTTACTTCGAAAAAGTGATGCCGATTGCGTCACAGTTCGGCATCTGTAAAGTGGTACCGCCCGCCGACTTCAAGCCGCCGTGTACACTGAGCGACACGAATCGCTTCACGGTCACCAACCAGTACATACCGCGCCTGTACACGCGCTGGGGCCCTGCCTTCAGAGAGATGTGCGCCATACGCTCGTATCTCGCCTCCCAGAAAGTACATTTCACTAGAGCGCCATTGGTAAGAATTTTAATGCCCTAACGATGTTGGACTACCGCATGCCCAGAGTCACAAATACTTTGCTGGATAATATTATCATCTTATTAAAAACACTTTCATTTTTTATTGATTTGTTGTTATACGTGTCTGAATTATGTTACTGTGTTTAATTTCATTATTATTTTAGTTGGAGGGTCTCGAAGTTAATTTACCGAAGATGTATCACACGGTCCAGCGACTAGGTGGACTGAAAAATGTATTCGACAAGAAAAAATGGAATCGAGTCGCGGAAGAAATGCATTTCTATCAGCTAACGAACCCCAGCAAAAAGCTGGAACAAATATACGTAAAATACCTTCTGCCGTACGATACGCTCACTAACAGTACGTTTTATTTCTATTATTTAATTTTAACACAAAAAGCCTTTCCCATTATTTTTTATAATATTATGTAATATTAATTATTACAGGAGAAAGGCAAATGAAAATCGCCGAAGTAGAACAGATGTGGCAAAAGAAGAATAAAAAAATGCTGGCTAGGGCTATTAATCCTTTGCACCGTCAGAAACGTTTGCTCGGCGATTCGAGTTCGGATTCAGATACAGATTCGGAACAGGAGGTGGGTTCGGATTCGGACGAGGAGGTCACTTCGAGTAGCCACAACAGCGACCCGCTTGCGGAGGCAGAGGAGTGTATAGTCACGGGCAGGACTATGAACTTAAACAACTTTGAGAAGGTAAAAATTACTTAAATTATTAGATCATAAGTTAACTATATAAATTATATGTCAATCAAAGTGTATAGGTACAAAATCGGATTTCTTTTATTTCGCCAAGTGTTTGGTGCATGCATTAAATTATGGTTTCGGATGTACGCAAACCGACCCGTGAGATAAACCACATATTAAACACTAGACTGTTATTTGGAGCATAAACAATAATGAGATAGGCACTTCCGTTTTCCGCTAGATCTTACCTCCTTGTCTTTCCAAAGTGTTGCTTTCTCTGTCTATCTTGGCGCCATCACCAGGCAGGAAGTGGGAAGCTTCCCGCTTAACTATGATCATTAGTAGTGTTGGAAAAATTAGCATTAGCAAAAAAATTAATTGCTAAATGCCCATTAGCAATCATTAAATTATTCGAAGTTGCTAAAAAAAACGAATGCTAATATTATCGTGCGCAGCAATTAATTATCTGCGTTCATGAATGAAAAAAATACGCGACCGCGCTAAAAATTAGCATGCTAATGAAATTAATGAAAAATAGCAATAATTTCCATTACTAATCATTGGCGTCTTGTTTTCCGCACCGCACGGTCGTGCTTAGAAGCCATTACGTATTATACCTCCTTATTATATAATTCAAGTGCTATTAATTATATAATTCAAGTGACAAGTGAAATTTTTGTAAAAGTGTCGTAATTATTCACGTAAGTTATATTTATTCTTACCAAAATATTAAAATTTTATTACATTAATAACGAATTAATAACGACTTTTATCGTTCGTTTTTGTTGAATGTGTGTAATTTTATTTCTTTCCTAGCTAAAGGTTGCTTGTTGAAAATGACTAGCGAAATTAACTCATTTAGGGTAGTTTGAAAATAATTTGGTAGTGACACCAGCAAATAATTTAAAAATATCCGGTACAGGAGTTAACAAAAAACCTACTAGACGTGCTAGGTCAAGTAGTAGTAGTTCATCAAGTGAATCGAGCTCGTCATCGTCATCTACTTCGCTTAGCAAACGTAAATCGGGGCTCCGCCGCCATAAAAAAGGGGAGGCAAACGAATTCAAAGCCGTGACCTTCTTTTGGCTAAATAAACACAAGAGATTACTTAAACTTAATAAGCGAGCTAATTCTTATGATGAAAGTAGACGTATTTTTCAAGGTCATTCAAGGTCAAGCGTTAATTGTACTGTGAATCACCTGAAAACGCCATATATGCGATTCCGGAACAGCCATTAGCAATTCTTTTCAACCAAATGTTGATTTCGAAATAGAAACGAAACTTTTTGACTATATTAAATGACATCCAACATTTTAATAGCAACGAATTTTCAGAGTTTTGTTATTCTGAGGTGCAAAAATCCTATCATGATAATCCGGGGTTTGTCGATTTAGAGGTCAATGATGAGCTCAAAGGTTAAACATTTATCTCACTAAGATAAAGTATACGCGGCATTAACTTATTGCGTACTTAAGCAGCGCGAAGCCTTGCAATCTGCTCTTAAAAAATTGTTGCAATGGTCGCACAATTCAAACTTAACACCTGAAGGATTAAATGAAATCGTTAATGAATTGTTTCTTAAAGGTGATTTATTTAAAGTAACATCGGATTTACTTCAATTAATTTGTGGCCATAGAGCCGAGGTCATTCAAATGAGACGCGATGCTATTATTGACTTTGTTCGGGACCCGGTTCATAAGTCTGCAATGCGCAAGATATCCCCTTCTTGCAATCACATTTTCAATTCAGAGTTGCTGGTGTCACTACTTAAGAAGACAGGTTGTGTTCGCAAGACGTTTCTTGCGAATAGACCGAGTAATGTTGCTACCGCTACGCAAGCGAGTTCCAGCAGCAACAGATCAATTCGCCACCCCCCGCAGGGGCAGGCTATGAGTAATATACCCGCGCAGGGTTCATCTCGTGGATGTTGTGCAAGCTCACACATTTCCCATGCTCATCAGCCTGCACAAGGCTGCTCTATAACCGTCGTCCGCAGGGACAAATAATCAATTCAGAGTCGATATTGTCACTACTTGAAAAGACAGGTAGTGTCCGCAAGACGTTTCTTGCGAATAGACCGAGTAATGTTGCTACCGCTACGCAAGCGAGTTCCAGCAGCAACAGGTCAACTCGCCACCCCCCGCAGGGGCAGGCTATGAGTAATATACCCACGCAGGGTACGCCTCATGGATGTTGTGCAAGCGCGCACATTTCCCATGCTCACCAGCCTGCGCAAGGCTGCTCATATAACCGTCCTCCGCAAGGACAAATAAATAACAATTTTGAATCGCGATCTGCATTGTCAGGCAATTCACGAGGTTCCTTCTCCCGAGAGGTGCTCGAACAGACAATAGAGGGAAATTTCATGACAGAAATACCCGAAAACGTCCGGCACATTTTCTCCCCCCGGACTACTAGTGATGTGCCGGATATCCGTATCCGTATCCGCGGATATCCGAGGCAGAAGAAAGATCCGTATCCATGTCCGTATCCGTTACTCTTTGGCGGATCTTTTACGGATCTATTTACCTTATTCATTTTAAAATTATAGATGAATTCTTTAAATAGGTGACTACTGATTAAGGTAGCAACGAGCAATAAAAAACTGTTAAATTCAATACAGATAAAATATTCTTGATGATGTTTTCTTTGTAAATGATTTTTTAAAGAAGAAGTTTACCCTGACGCAATGCAAGTCGAAACATGTGTGAAGGTCGCGCGCACCGACACCGACTACGTAAGATCCGTATCCGTATCCGTATCCGCGGATCTTGACACCAAATATCCGTATTCAGATCCGTATCCGCGGATATACATTTTTAACGATCCGGCACATCACTACTGACTACGGAAATGCAAAGAAACGTACTTACGTATACTTAAGTATTGACAATAAAATAAATAAAAAAAAAAAAAAAACAGGGCAGACCAACTTCTGCTGTTTCACCATTGATGGCAGCACCTGGGTGCTCCAGATTTCTCTTTTAAAAATATAAGAAGGGTACCGCATACCCATTGTGGAAAAACCTCCTCTGATTATTTCCAAATTGAACAGGAACCGTTTTTCTACCATAGTGTCGGAAGAAATGTCTTCCTAAATTCGCCAGATGCTGGCAAGGCGTACTGAAAGTGGCCACCCCTTCCCTAAATTTTGTTTAGACAATGTTTCTTGTCCTGAAAAGCGACGGATCTTACCGTCCTATCTTCAATCTGTCAACTCTGAACGATTATGTTTTAACCCAACCGTTCAAGCTGATAAATGTTAGACGCATTCCTGATTTTCTGCAACCCAACGATTGGCTTTGCAAAATTGACCTGTCCCAGGCATATTTTCACCTGTCAGTGGCTCCGTCGCACAGACTGTTTCTACGTACATTTATCAATTTCTACGTAATTAATATATATAATAAACGAAAGTCAACTAATGCAAATGACCTGTTTACCGTTTGGCCTCAGTACTGCACCAAATGTTTTCGCTTCCCTGGTCAATTTGGATTGCACAGGCTCGCAGGGAGCAGGGACTACGTATCATAGTCTATTCTGACGATTATCTATTGCTCATCAAAACTGATATCCATACTAATATTATAAATGCGAAAGTGTGTCTGTCTGTCTGTCTGTCTGTCTGTCTGTCTGTCTGTCTGTTACCTCTTCACGCCCAAACCGCTGAACCGATTTTGATGAAATTTGGTCTAGGGATACTTTGAGACCTGAGAAAGGACATAGGATACTTTTTATCCCGGAAAAATGTACGTTCCGTCGCGATAAACGAATTTTGGCGCAACGGAGTTGCGGGCGTCATCTAGTACTCTATAAGAGGATGTTTAGGTTTTGCTCCAGAGACTTTAATATCTGGGCTGGCAGATAAATCCAAAGAAGTCTATATTTATACCTCAACAAGACCTGGCATTTCTCGGTGTTCGCTGGAAAACATTCAAAAACGAAAAACCCGCAAAATTTTACCAGTTCTGACAAATGGCCTGGTAGATCTAAAGTCTTTATAGAACGTTGTCGGTCTCCTAAACTTCTCCAGTTTCATAGTTCCGAAGGGCAGTCTAAATTACCGTGATCTTCTCATAAACCTAGAGAAGTCCCAAAACCTGAGTCGCTGCCCTCTGCCGAGACAAGCATTAGAGGATCTTTAGTGATGGTTTCAAAACCACCATGTCCACTACCTTTCATTGGTACCTTTCATACGCATGTGGTGGTGGATTATGTAACTTGAACGATCAAGCAGCATTATACCACGACGCCTTTTCACGCGTCTGGAATTACCCCCTAGCGTGAATATATCATCCACCTTATTTAATACCCAAAGTTCTTCAATCTATGGGTGGTTTCACGTTGGGAACGCGTATTTTGGCGGGCAGATCTCAAGTCGAGAGCAATAGCAGCGCCAATTACAATTCTCCATCTGGACAAATGCTTAACGGACATTTCAACGGGGTTTCCCCCTCCGAAAATTCAGGAAATGACCTTAGATATCTGGAAATATGGGAATGGTCGCAAAATTTTGTTGATTGGTATGATGCCCACTTAAATTTATTACTATCATCATGGCGACCATCAACCCGCAAGACATAAGGTTGCCTGGAATAGATGATTATCTTGGCGTAGGTTACACAACCGCGGTTCTTGCAAGATTTCTGGCAGATCTTTGTTTAAAAGATCAACTCTCTTATAATACCATTTTATTACACAAATAGGTAGTATCTACTATGTGTAATACCGAGGTCTCTGGAACATTGAGTTCGGACGTCTTTGTAAAACATGTTTTAAAATCTATTGTATTGAAAAAACCTGTACAACATAAGTCAAAGATTTGAGATACTGAGTTATAACTTAATTTTCAAAAGAGTATACGGTTGACGAAAACAATTCCTTTGCAGTGTCTAGACAAACAGCTATTTTGCTTTTACTATGTTCTGGTAGACGCGTCCATGATCTTCATTACTTACAGTGGATGTAAATCATTAAAATGAATTCGATGATCCCGTAGTTATGTGGCTGCAGTTCGGATCTAAAACAGATAATTCAGATTCCAAGCAATCGGGCTGGAAGATTTTAAGCAATTCTAGCAATAAAGAACTTGATGTCTCCTTCATCATAGATGTAGCGAAGCTAATTGTTCTAACTTATTTACCAACTTAAGAGGAAAACAAAAGGCTGCCTCCAAAACTGTAATCGCTGGATTGGTCAAAACTCTACCTTCTGAGGCAAAAATTACTGCACCACCAGGTAGTGTTCGCTCAGCTGTGGCATCTGTAGACGAAATACTCTCACAAGATAATTGGAAATCGGTGCATACCTACTTTTCAAAAAATTTATAAAAGAGAAGTGATTCCGTCTAAGAATAGTGATTTAAGAAATTAGTTTGTTCCTGTAAGTTAATTTAATATTAACTTAATCATAATACATAGTTAAGGAGTTTCGTTCTTTGATTAATGTATTTTTTGTATGTTGGAGATTATTTCAATTATTTAAGTAAATAAACATGGTTTTTGTTTACTTTTTTAAAAGGTTTTTAATCATAATCTTGCTCTAATATCACCTAAATACTATTAACTCGTGCAAGCTTGTTAAAATTACTACTTTAAAAATAATATATTAAGAATATTGTTTATAAGTAGTCCTTTTATTCTGTCACATTGGCGTCCATCAACACCAGGCGATAACAAACACGTCTCATTATTGTTTATGCTCCAAATAACAGTCTAGTGTTTAAAAGCAGCGTTTTACCCTGAAATAAAACGCTTATTAAATACTTACTTTATTTGGAGCATAACTTTTATTCCTGCCTGGTGAAATTTCGACCCAATGATCATAGTTAAGCGGGAAGCTTCCCACTTCCTGCCTGGTGATGGCGCCAAGATAGACAGAGAAAGCAACACTTTGGAAAGACAAGGAGGTAAGATCTAGCGGAAAACGGAAGTGCCTATCTCATTATTGTTTATGCTCCAAATAAAGTAAGTATTTTATAAGCGTTTTATTTCAGGGTAAAACGCTGCTATTATTATATAGATTAAACCCTGTTATGATATAATCCACAGGTGGCCCAAAACGCGTTCAAAATGTACATCCCTCCCAATGAGGAATCTAATACAAAGACCATAGAGAATTTGTACTGGAAGCTGGTCTTATTCGGCGCGGACCACGTGTGCGTGAACAGCGCGAGTGTTGATACCGGGGAGGAGGGTTACGGCTTTACCAAAAACAAGGGTAACCCGTATGGAAAACATCCTTGGAACTTGAAGGTAAGTCGACGGCCATCTTGTGATAAAATCCTTTATTCTGAATGGTTCGGCTGTATATATATTTTATTGTATTTTTTTTGTATGTTCAACGATAATTCCGCCGTCTGTGGACTGATTTTCAAAATTCTTTTTTTGACGTAAAGGGTATAATCCGAAGTTGGGACCATTTTCATAAAAGAGGTGACCTGATGATGGGATCCATGACGAATCGAGGGAACTCCTCGAAATTTATATGGACATGGTTTCTACTTTTTCTGAAGTAGTCCAAGCATATGCTACCAAAAAGTAAGATTTTGCTCCAAGGTATACCGTGGATCCAAAAGTACAGAACAGAACTCCTGACTCATTATAGATACATGTTTGGGGATTTCGGCGTTGTTTAAAGAACTGCAAGCATGTGCCACCATGTCAATTAGAGTAATCATCATCATCACCACCACTATCACACCATATATCACCACATTTTGATGATATAAAAGGTACTTCTCATAGTATTTTACACCAACACGGAAATCTTTGAACATTGATCTGCCGTTTGTGGCCCTATTTGCAAAATTATTTTATTGTTGTAAAGGGTATAATTCGAAATTGGTCTTTGAGTCACTAATGTGGAAACTTGATGATGGGATCCATGAGGAATCGAGGGAACTCCTCAAAATTATATGCACACGTATAGTGATTTAGACTTTTCCTGGAATAAAACAAGCATATGCTACCAACAAATAAGATTTTGTATCAACCCTGGATCCAAAGGCACTGAACAGAACTCCTCAGTCTTTAAAGTTTGGAATTTGCATTGTTCAAAGAACTGCAAGCAACTTACATTAATCATCATCATCATTTTATTTACAATACCTAATGGAAGCCTGGCGCGTATTCATTTATCTATACATTCGATCGTTTTTTAGACATTCTTAGGATGTATTTATAATAATTTAACAATATATATATCACTCAAAAGCGTGAAATTATTGTTTTTAAACAAAAAATTAAACCGACTTCCAAAGTAAAAACACACAAAAAAGTATGTAATAAAACTTATTTTATTAATAATTCTCCTTTTAAATTTAGCTAAAACTTTTAACTATTTCTCTACTCAATCTTCTTACTTTTGAAGTCGGTACCAGCAAATTTAAACGTGAGTTCTATAAAATATACTTCAAAAGTGAGTAGAGAAATGCTTAAAATTTTAGCCAAAAAAAGGGGAATTATTAAGGGAATAAGTTTTATTTCATACTTTTTTCTGTATTTTTAATTTGAAAGTCGGTTTAATGTTTAAAAATAATAATTACCTTGGAAGCCTGTTTCATTTTTTTCATTTTGGCAACTACGATTCATTTCATGATTGCTAATGGGCATTTAGCAATTAATTATTATTGCTAATGGTAATTATACCAACACTAGTACTAAAAAAACTACTGACCACCGTGTGCGCTCGCACTCGTAATTGAGGAAGCTCGCCGCTTCATAGTAATTTGTACGAAGAAAAAAAATTGGAATTTTCTACTATGCATAAAAGATTAAACATTTGTATTTTTTTTAGTTCCATATGTCACCACCACCAGAACTTTTTGCCAAACTGTACATAATTATATAATATATAGGAACTCCATAAGCATCGACCACGGCATGCAGTGCCGAGGCGCTTGATCATCTTTTTCTATTACAAATTTAATCTATACTAATATTATAAAGCTAAAGAGTTTGTTTGTTTGAACGCGCTTATCTCAGGAACTACTCTTTCGAACTGAAAAATTATTTTTGTGTCGGATAGTCCATTTATCGAGGAAGGCTTTAGGCTATATAACATCAATAAATACGCTGCGATAAATAGGAGCGAAGAATCAGGGAAAAATGTAGAAAAAACGGGGAAAATTATCTTTGAGTGCTTCCGTTGTTTGTTTGAACGCGCTGATCTCAATCATCAATAAATACGCTGCGATAAATAGGAGCGAAGAATCAGGGAAAAATGTAGAAAAAACGGGGAAAATTATCTTTGAGTGCTTCCGTTGTTTGTTACTGCAACTGCAACTGCTAGATCAAATGGAAAAATTATTTTTGTGTTGGATAGGCCATTTGTCGAGAAAGGCTTTAAGGTATATAACATTACGCTGTGACCAATAGGAGCGAAGCATCAGTGAAAAATGTTGCAAAAAACGGGGAAAATTATTCTTATTTGAGGGCTTCCGTTACGTGCGCTGCGTAAACGGTTCAAGTTACGCAAAAAATATGTTTAAAGGAATTATTCTTCTTTATATAATATAAAAAATGTCTGTGACAGTATGTCTATCTTTTAAGATTGACTCACTATAACCTTTTTTATGGTAATCAAATTTGGTCGAAATCAATGCACTATTGCCAATCACTTGCCCAAGAGTTTATTAACATTATAATACTAATCCTTATTCAAATAAATGTGTTGATGATTATGAGTATTTTATTGGGAACAAAATTATCCTTGACATCACTTAATTTTAACATCTTAGATTTTAGAAGATACTAGAATTTTAAAATAACTGTAACAAAATTCACACGCGCGCATGATGCGCTAGACAATACGCGATCATAATAACAGAAATTGACGCGGCCGAAGTCGCGGGCAACAGCTAGTAATTAACATAAAATAATAGGCAATCGGACTAATTTTTTTTATTGCATAAATGAATAGTACTCTTAAATATGAGTAACTTCTCAGAAGAAACCGTATATCAAAAGTCAATATGGTCAAAGGTACAGCGAATTGTATAAAAAATTTCGCGAGCCTCCTGAAAACGCTCCATACTAAAGTCGACCTACAAATGACGTCACTCGTAGGTTATATAGTAGGTATATGAAGTATATGGCCGCCGGAATATACATATTTGTAAATATCTCCCATATTTGTGCGTTTAAGTCTATACTTACCATAATGAATGTTTTTGTATATGATGTGAGTAAACTAATAATGTAGGTTTTGTTTACCAATTTCGCAAAAAAAAGATTTTTTTTGGTACTTTTTAAATGTATTTAATTAGTAAACTACATATAAAATAATATTTTTTTTTACATTTACCAAGTAGTAATGCCTCAATATTTCGGAATATATTAACGAAACTACATATTTCAGATGTAGTCCGATCCCCTATTATATAATTACAAATGTCGCTTCGATGAATCGCCTGATAGCGAGCGTCTAAGCGATTATTACCGCCGCTTATAAATACCCGCAACACCAAAACGTTTAGCGTGCGATACGTAGGTAACACTGAAAATGTTTAAAACTGGTCAGTTAGAAACATTGCTAATGAAAACTTTTTTGAATTTCAATTTTAGAACTCTTTGGTAACCTAATGTAGAATATTGCATTCATTTGTCATTTGTTTTTGTGAATTGGCGGCAAATATAAAACTCTTGGTACACGTGAAAATGAACCTAACGCGAGAAAATTTTGGGTCAATGATTTATTATGACTTTCGTTGTGGGGTTACTCAACAACAAAGCTATGATAGGCTGCGATTAGCATTTCTTAATGAAGCCCCATTTCGTGCCACTATTTACAATTATTGGTTTAACGAGTTTAAGCGTGGACGTAGCTATCTCAATGATGATCCGCGTGAGGGACGTCCTTTAACAACGACTACTGAAGATTACATCAGTGCTGTGCGACGCATATAGAGGAAGATAAGAGAGTGACCTATCAGCAGATACGGGCAAGCCTAGGCATTGGTATGAGTCAAGTTCAAAAAATATTACACGAACATTAAGTGTCAGGAAGCTTTGTACCAGATGGATTCCCCATACTTTAACCGACGACCAGAAACACCTTCGCATGGACTGGTGTCGCCAAATGTTAGATAAGTTCAACGGCGGTGACTCAAATGCTGTATTTGAGATCGTCACAGGTGATATTTCGTCTACTGCAGACGTCACTTCCTTTTTATTTTGAATATTGTGATGTACCCTAGTGCAAAGGAAAATGTATAGAGACTGGTCTAGCAGAAACTTTGTCGATATTGTAGTTGCCGACAAGGCTGTGTACTTAACGACCTGTTCACTTATCACTTTTGAACCTAAACTAGTGCTACACCGGTTTGTTGGCAATAGGGAATATGCACGTATTTTTTTTATTTATTTATATAGATCTATCTTGTTTGGTAAACCGTATGGTAAAATCAGTTTTTTGATATCATTAAAAATAACGAAGATATTAACGTTTAAAGTGGTCTATTAGACAGAGAGATCCGACGTGTATCGTGACGTCACATAACACGACTTGCATAGAAAGTTCATACTAAATTTCGTTTTGCTAGAAAGAGATAGTTTACAAACTTTGACCGCTCATATCTTGCTCATTTATCAACAGATATTGAAAATTTTCTCGCCATTTTCTTTATTTTTCTGTCTAGTATCATATTATTATATTTTAAGCTATTTTTATATTTTATGCATATTCCCTATTGTACCTGATAGAACGTATGTTATCTAATAAAATATAATAACAACTTTTTATTTACAGAACACAACCAGTTTTGACATAGACAGTGAGCTTTGATATTCTTTTAACTTCCACTCATCAATTTTAGGTGATAAGCCAGAATAATGGCAATTTACTCCGTCCACTCGGCCCAGTGCTGGGCCTAACCGTGCCCACGCTGCACCTGGGCATGATCTTCTCCACGAGCTGCTGGCACCGCGACCCGCACGCGCTGCCCTGGATAGAGTACATGCACCAGGGTCCGGAGAAGATATGGTAGGTGTCGACAGTTAATTACTGTTCACATTCTATTTAATCAAAACGTTAACAAAAGATGGAGCAAGGGAGGGGGGGATTGGGGATTTTAAGGACCATGAACGCCAAAGTCGCAACACCAGAGGAGTTACAAGTATAACTCCTCTGGTGTTGCGAGTGTCCATGGGCGGCGGTAATTGCTTATTATCAGACCGTCTGCTCGTTTCCTGGTTTATTACATTATAGAAAATAACAAAACATTAAATTTGCCTTCATTGATGTGTCATAGTATTTTTTGATTGCACAGTAAATACAACATTTACATGGGTAGTATTACAGGGTTCCTGGTTCTGACTTCTAACACAGACATCAATTGACTAGACCACACAAGTGTATGTACTTCGCGTAAGAGCAGTTAAAGTTATTTCCTTCAGCGCCATTTCCTCTCGAATGTTCTCGGTGCCAAACGTCAAACGAAAGCTAAAAAATGCGGCGGCGACGGCCTTTGAATTATTTACTCGGGAATCGCTCTTGTGATTTCACAGTAGGTAGAAAAATAATGGCACGCTTGGTTTCTATACAGACGATGATACTTGCGTTATCTAGTTTATAGATGCTGTGGGTTTTAATGTCTATTTGTTTATGTTTACTTATTTAGGTTAAATTGTATCTGAATTTTTAGCTCCCGACGCAAAAACAGAGGCGTGCTACATTTAAGTTTGACGTATGTGTATGTTTGTAGCATCGCACTTCATAGGTTCCAAACGCAAAAAACAGTTTTTTGTTGTCGTTAAAATGAGACATAACTGACAGTGTTCTTAACATCATATATCATCATTCATCATCATCTCGCTTACTGTTTGATAATGTACGGGGTTGCTTAACATTTTTTGATTTCGTTTTTTATTCAGGTACGGCATACCAGACGAACAAAGTGACAACTTCCGCAAGGCGGTGGAGGTGCTGTGTCCGACGGTCTGCCAGAACAAGGGCATATGGCTGTCGTCCGACATCACCATGATCCCGCCCAACATGCTGCTCGAGCATGACGTGTCGCTGTCGAAGATCACGCAGAAACCGCACGAGTTTGTTATAGGTAACTTAGAAACTGGGGGGAAAACACATTTAATATAATATTAGCTGGGTGTGAAGAAGGTGGTGGGGGAACCTCGAATCGATCTCAGCGCGCACCGTGGTCAAAAAAGGAACTCTGCCGTCCTAACTAAGGGGCCCCATACATGGTCCGGTCTACCTTCAGTTCGGCCTGAACGGATGCAAAATCGTATCGTGTGTGTGCAATTTCGAGATCGCATCAGGCGGCCGTATGGACTGAAGCGATTCGTTCCAGTGTTGCCAGCTCTTTTTTTTGTGAAACTACTAAACTCGTATCGATTTCTACTAAAACTACTAAAAAACTACTAAAGAGGCTACTTAACTTAGGAATTCCTGAAGCCCCCCAAAAACCACTGCATTTTAGGTTTTATTATATTAAATTTTTTTCATTAATTGAATTTGATTATAAATTTTATCATTAAATTAAAAAATATACTAGGAAATATTACGTATTTAGTAGCTATTTTGCATATCATTACTGTCTGGCTCTTTCCTACTTAAACACTACTAATAACTAAATTTCTACCAAGGAGGGAATAAAATACTCAATTTAGTAAAATTTTGTAAAATAACTAAGTTGGCAACATTAATTCTGGCCTGACCGATCGGCCTGAACGCGCGGCCTGTCCTGACCGTGTGTGGACAAATCGCTTCAGTTCTTGCCCGAGCCGCGGCCGTGCGGGCGTGTATCTTGTACAAGCGTTGTATGAGTTTTCGCGGTGTTTAAATACAAAATTGATAAACACGACCGTAGCGCGCGGCAAACCAGAATGGACTGATGCGACTGTTCCGTGTGTGGGCACGAATCAGATCAGGCCGAACTGACGTAAATTGGATTGGATGCGATTTTTTCCGTGTGTGTGCTCGAATCCGTTCAGGCCGAACTGACGTCAGTTCCAGCTGAAACGATCGGCCTCTCGTCTGTGGGGGCCTTAAGAGTGCAGTAAGTCGAGTTTTTGGGCAAATTGAGTTAAGACCATATTATACCATAATATAAGGTCTTAATCCAAATAGCCCAAAAACTCGACTTACTGCACTCTTCGTTAGGACGGCAGAACTAGGCAGACAAAATGTGTTTTTTTTTCTAGCGAAATGAAATGAAAAAAATGAAAATGAAAAAGTATTTATTCTCTAACAAATACAGGTATTACACTTAAATATGTCCGCCAAACTGTATAGCAGTTTGTTGGCAGATCTAGCTCACATTTTTCTTTTTCTATACAATTTTACGACTACTTAGTACTTATACACAATAAGGATAGTACATAATAGAAAATTAAACGACTATGCAAACTATATTCTGGTAACATAACCATAACTCACATGACATAAATGTTTTATCAGTAGGAAGGTACATTATTTATCATTATGTAAGTAGATACATTATATTCTTAATTAATAAGTGTGTTCGCGCTTGTTTGTGTGCATGTGTTTGTGTATGTGTGTATTGTTGCACCCTAGCCCTACGACTCAGTCTTGGGATCAGTGTTTCATGCTTACTACTAGGGTGCATAAATGTTCGTGTATGTGTGATCGTGTTGATGACCATCAATATTATATATTCAATCCTATATTATTAATGAAAAACTTTTTGATTTCCCTAATAAAGGCTCGCTTCGTTATAATATTCTTATTCCTTGTAATAGTTAAAGGTAGTTTATTAAATATTTTTGGTACTAACTGGTTTCTATTTCTTTCACCATAATAATTATTACAGTTAGGTACAGCTAAAATATCATAATTTTTGTTTCTAGATGGCCTTGTTCGCGTCTTATATGTCATAAATTTGTCACAATTCCATTGTTCCGCCGCTATTGACAACATCAGCCTCTCATGGACCGGTAGTATCTTACATTCTGAAAATAACTGTTCGTAATCCGAATTTTTACAACGTATTTTAGTATTTTTGTTAACTAAAAATTTCATAAATCTAATCTGTAACAATTTTATTTTATCCAAATAACTTTTGAAGGTACGACCATAACTGGTCAATCCATAAAAGATTAGTGAGTCAATTAGTGCATAGTACACAGTATATAGTGTTCCCCTGTCTAATACTAAACTAAGATGGTGAAATTTAACGAGCACCACCCTAAGTTTATCACATAATTTTTGTATTTGTGTTTTCCACGAGAAGCGTGAATCAATAATTAAGCCCAAATATTTATACTCCCTCACAACTTCAATGCTAGCACAGTTACAAGTTAAACCATTGTTATGTATACATTCATAGGTATGTCCTACTATTTTAGGTATTTGGTTAATGATTTGAAGATAAGGAGAGTAAATATGCATACACTTAGTCTTATTTATGTTAATAATAATGCCGTTATCGTGGGACCATTTGATGATGCTAGTTAAATCTTCTTGAATTTTATGTTCTATCAAGCTAAGATCCTTGTCCATATATACCAAACAAGTATCGTCTGCATACATATAAATACGACAATTCTTCACAACCCTACACATGCTATTGACGTGCATTATGTAGCCGACTGGACCGAACACGGAGCCGGTCGGCACGCCACAGCTGATAGCAGTGGGTTCACCAGTGACGCCATCGACGACGGTGCGGAGCGTTCTGTTTGTGAGATAGGCACGGAACCACTTATTCAGCGTTCCGGATATCCCACATTCTTCCATCGCTTGAAGCAGCTGGTGGTGTTCCAGAGTGTCAAATGCTTTTTTTTTTTTTTTTTTTTTTTTTTTTGAAACTGGGGGGCAAACGAGCAAACGGATCACCTGATGGAAAGCGACTACCGTCGCCCATGTACACCCGCAACATGAGAGAAGTTGCAAGTGCGTTGCCGGCCTTTTAGGAGGGAATACGCTCCCTTCTTGAAGGTTTGCAGGTCATAATGGTCCGGAAATACTGCTGGCGACAGTTCATTCCAGAGTTTTACAGTGCGCGGCAGAAAGCTTCGGGTAAAGCGCACGGTGGAGGACTGCCACTCATCAAGGTGATGAGGATGATAATTATTTTGTCGCATGGAGCGGTGGCGAAAAGTTGCAGCAGGTATAAGTCCGAACAATTCCTCGGAGCACTCCCCGTAATATAACCGGTAGAGGATGCAGAGCGATGCTACATCTCTACGTAGCTCTAAGGTGTCAAGCCTGTTTGAAACACTATGGCAGTCGACAATTCGAGTGGCCCTACGTTGGATACGATCCAGAGGGAGAAGCTGGTACTTTGGTGCCCCTGCCCAGAGATGAGAACAGTATTCCATGTGAGGCCGAACCTGCGCCTTATAGAGTTGTAGGCGTTGGACCGGACTGAAATACTGCTTTGACCTGTTCAGAACACCAAGCTTCTTGGAGGCTAACTTGGCCTTGCCCTCCAGATGATATCGGAACTGGACCTCGCTCGATATGTTAACACCAAGTATTCCAATGTTGGAGGAGACAGTTATGGGTATGCTTTCAAAACGAGGACATACGACCATTGGCAACTTTTTAGCGGTGAACGCGCAAACTTGTGTCTTAGAGGGGTTGAATTGGACTAAGTTAAGTCTACCCCATTCAGAGACCTTCTCCAATGAATTTTCAATTTGAGAGACAAGTTTGTTTCGACTCTCAATGACATTTTGCCGAGAGATATTCGCGTGGCCGGGATATAAGGCATCACCCGTGCTGTCATCTGCATAGCAATGAATGCCATTGGTTTGTAACATATCATTGATATGCAGTATGAACAGGGTAGGTGACAGCACACAGCCTTGTGGGACACCAGCATCAACAGACAGAGTATCTGAGCATTCACCGTCGACTACGACCCTTATGCTTCGGTCTGCTAAGAAACTCGTGACCCACTTGCATAATTTCTCGGGGAGCCCATAGGAAGGAAGCTTCGAAAGAAGCGTTTTGTGCCAAACCCGATCAAAGGCTTTCGCTATGTCCAAACTTACAGCCAATGCCTCTCCCTTAGACTCGATCGCCTGTGCCCAACGATGAGTTAGATACGTCAGCAGATCACCAGCCGAGCGACCTTTACGGAACCCGTACTGTTTGTCGCTTAGCAACTGCTGAACGTCTAAGTATCGAAGGAGCTGTCTATTAATAATGGACTCCATTATCTTCGAGAAGAGAGAGGTTATAGCGATTGGTCTGTAGTTGGAAGGATTGGAACGATCGCCTTTTTTAGGGATCGGGTGCACCAAAGCTGTCTTCCAAGATGCTGGGACTGTGCCATAAGAGTAGGAAAGCCGAAAAAGACGCGTTAAGACCGGTGCCAACTCTGGAGCACACATTTTCAACACTATAGGAGGGATTCCGTCAGGCCCACTCGACTTTTGGGTATCAAGGGAACGGAGAGCAACTCGCACTGAGCGCTGATGGAACCGAATATCCGACATGATGCTCTTGCATCGCGGTATAGTCGGCGGTTCCTGTCCCCCGTCATCCAGGGTCGAGTTGGACGCAAAGAGCTTGCCAAGAAGTTCAGCTTTCTCTTTTGCGTCATGGGCCAACGAGCCATTTCCTACGTGTAGGGATGGAAGAGATGGCTTACAGAAATTCCCTTCGATAGCTTTGGCGAGAGACCAGAATGCACGGGTTCCCGAGGGGAGACGCTCGAGTCTCTCGCCAATTCTACTGATGTGCTGTTTCTTCGCCCAAGCGATCTCTCTTTTGAAGGACCTAGAGGCGAGGTTGTACTCCTTTTTAAGTACGCTGGTGTTTAAATCCTGTGCTGACACTGCATTAGCCCAGGTTTGGTAAGCTTCCTGCTTCCGGCGAGAAGCTTTTTTGGAAGATGAACCAAACCAGGGACGGAATCTGCTGCCAGTAGGGACCACAGAGGACGGAATGAAAAGTTCCATTCCTTGTAGCACCACGTTGGCAACAGAGTTGGCAGCGGCGTCAGGATCATCCGGCGAGAAGCACAACTGCCCCCAGGGGTAGGACGCAAAAAAAGACCGCATCCCATCCCAATCTGCTAACTTGTAGTGCCACACACGACGGTGTTTAGCAACACGCTGTCGCAACGCGCTCGTGAGTTGCACAGAGCTGCGGACAAGGCAATGATCCGATGAGCCAAGTGGTGCGGCCACGGATACTTGGTAGCCGTCCGGATGTGACGTTAGCAGAAGGTCCAACAGGGAAGGAATCTGACCGTCCACATCTGGAATTCGCGTAGGCGCAGTAACCAGTTGTGTAAGGTCATATGCAAGGGCAAAGTCGCAGGCAGATCTCCCCGCATGATCAGTTTTACTGGAATTGAGCCAGTCGGCGTGGTGGGCATTAAAATCGCCAAGTAGTATGATCTCTGCGGATGGGATCTGCCGCTGCACGAAGTCTGTAGCTATTTGCAGATGCTCAAAGAGTCGGTCTATTTCGGGATCACCGCTATGGGACCTATAGAGGCACGCATAAACGCGGGGATGGTCGTCGCACTCTATGCGGAGCCATAAGATTGAAAGGTCCCTAACTTCAAGATTGCTGAGGCGGCGAGAGCTGATATCATCTCTGACGTACACACACACTCCAGCTTTAGGCAGAAAAGAGTGCTCAAGATTATACCCAGGGTGAGAAAGGTATGATGTGTCAGCCGGAGACGATATCTGTGTCTCAGTTAAGAAGAGCAACGCCGGCTTTGCTGTCTCAAGATGGTAATGGACGGCATTGAGGTTTGAGTGTAGTCCCCTGATATTACAGAAGTCCACTTTCAATATCGCAGGGGGTGCCTTAGCACGTTTGCTCTTGCCCCGTGCAGATTGGAGCGCAGTTTTGCCCCCCCCAGAATACGAGGGGCAGCCTAGACGTCCACGCTCAGGTCCAGGGGCGCCTGAGCATGGACGTCCAGAGAGGGATTCTCCAACGCAGTTGGTACCCTCCTGGGGTAACAAATTAGATTTCAACTGCGGCATCATAGGGGGGTAGGGGGATTGGGCCTCCGGTAAACTCACTAACTCGGCGAAACACAGCGTAAGTGCTGCTTCACGCCGGTTTTCTGTGAGTCCGTGGTATTTCTCCGGTCGAGCCGGCCCATTCGTGCCGAAGCATGGCTCTCCCACGTAATGCTTTTTTGAAGTCAATGTACACCACCACCACCTGGTTCCTTTGGTCCAGTCCCTCGTTGACGTCATCAGTGAAGTGCCCTAGGACTGTCGCCGTGCTTCGCCCCTTACGGAAACCATGTTGGATGTCTGTCAATATGTTATGTTTCTCTAAAAAGCTACTAATCTGTCCCACTAAAAAATTTTCAACTATTTTGTTTATGACAGATAGTATGGCTATGGGCCTATAATTTGAGTAATCACAATAAGATCCATGTTTGAAAATAGGTCTTATCAAAGCAGTTTTAAGCTTCTCTGGGTACATCCCCTTTTCCACACACAAATTAATAAATAACGCTATGATAGGGCTAATCTTACATTTATATAACTTTATTTCTTTTATTCTTATTTTATCTTCTCCTGGAGACTTATCACAACTTAAATTATCTATAATCTTTTCTATATCTCTGGGCTGAGCTTTTATAAATCTCATACACACCTCGCTGTTCAAAACATAGTCTGATCTATTGAGAAATTTATGACTACAATTATGTTTAATACTGACTATTTCTTTAGTAAAAGTATCTGAAAAATTATTACATATATTTATGTTACTTTCTGTTTTTCCTAAATGTTTTAATATCAGATTGTCTAAATTTTGTTTTTTGTTCCCTGTCCATGAATTAATTTTGTTCCAGATTTTCTTAACATTTTTATTACACTTCCTTATTTCCTCTTTTTTGTACTGAATTTTAGCTATATTAATACGTTTATTTACCTTATTCCTATAATAATTGTATTGCAGTCTTAGATTCATATCATTAGGCCTACTTTTCCACTTTTTAAATAATCTATCTCTAATGTTGATCATTTCTTTTATTTGTTTTGATATCCATGGCTTAGATATTCTTTTGGTACTTACATTTAACTGTATCTTAGCTTCACTATACACATATGAAAACACTTCACACATCCTACTATACAGTTCCAGAGGGCACTTACAGTCATTTAATTCTGTCCACGATACACTTTCAAGTAATTCCGCAACTTTTTTGTCATTTATTACCGATAAGTTTTGTTTATCGCGTAAGCGACACTGAAAGTTATAGTCCATGCACATACCTATGAGATAGTGATCTGAAATTTTACAGTTTAAAACATACGCCACGACAGGTTTTTGGGTTCGAATCCAGGCATGATCGATGCACGTTCGAGTCACTAAGCTTCCGTATACCTCTTCCCTCGTCACGTCACTGATAGCGCAGTCCATACCTATTTCTGACATGTTGTTTATGTATTGACTTCGTACTGTAGAACCGGTTTCACTCAATAAATCTATGTTTATGTCGCCCAATAACAATACTTCACAATTTTTAGGTATCCTGGACAGAATTTGATGCAGATCCTCCACAAAATAATGGTTATTTGTCTTGGGTGGTCGATATATTATAATAATATGTATAAATTTTTTCTCCTGTAGTTGTAGTTGGCCGTGAATAATTTCAGCATGGTTTGTGTTGATTATCTCAGTGGTAAAGTTGTGGTTACTTTTTACATAAAGTAACACACCGCCCCCCCTGGTTGTTTCTCTGCTGTTTATGTATGTGTCATAGCCCTCCAATTGATACATCGACAACTCATGTCTCATAATATTTATTTCAGTGAGCGCCACTATATCTAAATGTTCCAGACTATCATGTAAAAGAACTTCTAGTTGATTAAAGTTTTTTCTTAGCGATCTTATGTTTAAGTGTACAATATTAATACTGCTAGGACAACATTCTCTAAGGTCTCTTTGCCACGATTTCGTGTCTAAATATTTATTGTATTTGATATTTAATTTTATATGTGACAGTTGGTCATCGAACTTTATATTAAAAGTTAATCTGATTTATCAGAAAATAAGGCATAAGTAAAGATATAATATTACAGTGACTCGTTACTGTGCTGTAACGTAAATGTTAATGTCACTCAATGCTCGAATCACTCTTATTTTTGTATCATTTGGGTTATCTTTTTTTATTAAAACTTTTCCGTTTTGCACCCATATGTACTTGTATAAATGTTTTAGTTCATTTTTGGCCGTCCAAAATAAATTTCTTGTATACTTTGTTAGATCTTCATTAACATATATACGTTGAGGATTTCCATTTCCTGATACATCGTGATTGGTGAGAAAATTTGTCTTCCTGGTTGCCAGCCACTGGTCGCGAGCAATTTGGGTTTTCATAGTAACAACAATAGGGCGTGGTCTTTTAGGGCCTTCCTTTTGTGAAGCCGAATTTATTCCCTTATACTTTTTTATTTCACCTACCCTCTTTGCTTCGCTTATATTAGAAATATCCACACTCAATTTATTTCCTATTATTTTCACGACATCATTTAAATCTTCTTTCTCACATTCTTCCAACCCATATATTTCAACATTCTTTTCCTTCTCCCGCGTCTCCAAATAAGCTATGCGTTCTTCTAAGGCTTTGTGGCTCGTCTTAAGATGAACGTTTTGGTGTTCCAGAGCTTTTATTTTGTTGTCGGTTTTTACCTTCTCCTCGATTAGTTCCTGATATTTCTCTGCATAGAAACTAATGTCCTCTGACATACTCTCCAAGGTTTTTTTCATCTTGAACACAATGGCTAACTTTTCGTTAACTTCCGATAAAATTTTCTCTGCAGAAGTTTTTGTGACATCAAGTACTATGGATGAATTGAGCGGGCGTGATCTGACATTCGTCACACAATCCTGTTTCGTTAAATAACTTTATTTTTTCTGAACATTTTTTGTGAAACGTTCCACCACATGAACCATCACATTTAGTCAGGTTGTCTCCATTCACCCTCGCCAGAGACAGCTTACACATTTTACACTGAACCATTATAGCAATTTTTTACCTAATTTAACACTCACTATGATAATAGTTTTGCTTATTATGTCCGATATAAAATTATGCGTAGTCACAAACCGATAACGCGTTAGCACGTCGTGAGCGCACGCGCTTAGATATTGTACTTGACAGGTATGACACTATGATCAAAAAAACCTAATAAATAATATAATGCGTCACGTTACGATACCTGCTACGAAGAACAATGGCAAAAACAGTGATATAGAACGTCCTTAGTTTTGAAATCATTCCAGTGCTCACAGTGAGGCGAAAAAGCTGTTGAACACGACAGTCCTAGTTACGTTCTAAGAATATTTCTTCCTATACACCTCTGTAAGGGTTACGTAATGCAAATTTAACCATGTCAAGATGCAAACGATACATGGAACGCAGTAACAAGAGAAAAATACAGTAAATGATAACATTGATTACATCTCGTGAAGTCAGCCATAAGAAAGTCCGGATGTACTTACATTTGTTTGTTTTGTGATTGTGAAATTTTAGACGGGAAATAAAAAAGGTCAACGTTATTATAGACTTCATAGATTAGCATGATCAAATAATTATGTAAATTACGATATTTCATATAAATTAATTGTTTGTTTACATAATTTTAGTATTGACCGCCATCCAGGTATATGATCTACTGCTCATTTAAAGACATTTAGGCTAAAAAAATAATATTGTCATACTCAAAGTAACAAAATCATCTCACAATGGGTGAATCTCCGCTCAACGCAAACTCGCCCATATAAAGGATTTTTTTTTTGAGAACAATTATTTTTCTGCCTAAATGTCTATGCATAAACAGTCTACTGTTCTGTACTATCATATGCCCAAAATATCCGTAGTTGATTTTACCAAACCTTATCAGCTATATAAGGACTCTCAGTACTGAGAAGTAATATGAAAAACGTCGCTGTATTGCGCGCAATCGGAAAGTGTCGGTTTTTAGCACACTTCGTAGGAATCGTGAGTGTTTCGCCGGACAATAATGAGCCATGCGCCATTGTGTGAACATTCAAGTGATCGTGGCCTACAGTTGTGCATTGCAAAACATGGTCCATCATAAATTCATAAGCCATTGTGTACTAGGGCCATTAGAGTAGGTACCTACTTATTCAATATAGCATTTTCTTAACCTGTGGTCCGCGGACCCCTGGGATCATGAAACTAAATTAAAATATCACTAATGTCTTTGTAACTAATTGGTTTTTTTCAAAAACCAATCACATCCTAGTTTTAGAGGACTTTTCGTCGTGTTGCTCCATTAAAAAAATGCAGGTTTTTATATTCCATGTCTGACTATGTCACCGTAAAATTGTAAAAACCGTTAGATTGTAATAAAACTAGTGAAATTGTAAAATGTTGATGGACTTCCGATGCGAATATGCTGCCTATAATTTAACACATTATTTTTCGTTAGATTTTAAACATAATAATTATAGTAATGAATCTTTCGACATTTTTACAATCCGATGGTTATTTTATAATCAAACGGTTTTTACAATCTTACGGTGACAGATATATATTGTTTATTTCCAGTGTTCCCGAAGGCGTACTCGAGCTCCATATGCACCGGCTACACGATCTCCGAGAGCGTGTACTTCGCCACTCAGTCCTGGCTCACCACCATGCCCAGCGTGTTTCAAGTGAGTTATTTTATAAAATAATGGAGTAGAGTGTGGAGAGTCTCGCTATAAATCAATACAGTTGTCACGTGACAACTGTATTTATTCACGAGACAAGTCTTCTCTCGTGAAGATCGTCGTAGAAGCCTGATATGTTTACTTAATGTACCATATTCGGGTAGGGAATCGGAGTCATCACATTTACCAAAGACGCATTGGCCCTGTTGACTTTCACTCACCATTTTGACATTTTCAAAATGGTGAGTGAAAGTCAACAGGGCCAATGCGTCTTTGGTAAATGTTAACATTTGCACATATGACTCACTGCTATCTTAACGCAGTATATAATATTATGTCACCGTAAAATTGTAAAAATATTTGGATTGTAGTGAGATTGTAAAATATTGAAATACTGCGGACCCGAATATTCTGCTTATAATTTAACACATTATTTTTCGTTCCATTATAAATATATAGCAATATTTAATTTAATATACAATCTCGCTTGTTATATTACAATCTAACGGTCTACAGCCTCCGTGGTCTAGTGGTTCGAGCATTGGCTCTCGACTCGGAGTCGTGGGTTCGATTCCCGCATTGGAACAACAAAAAAATGTTGTTTCCAAGTTTGGTTAGGACAATGCAGGCTGATCACCTGATTGTCTGACAAGAAAGATGATCAATGCGTCGGATGGGCATGTAAAAAGTCGGACCTGCGCCTGATCTCGCCAGTCGTGTCGGTTATCTGTCCCACTGGATTACGAGAGTAAAAGGAAGAGAGAGAGTGCTCTTGTGTACTGCGCACACACTTGGGCACTATAAAATTACTCCTGCGTAACTGGCCTAGTTTCAATGAAACCGGCCACCGTCACAGAATTCGGTGTGGGGGAGTTATTAACGGTTCTTACAATTTTACGGTGGCATATATTATAGTATTCATGTCATGCCATACAGGAGCTGCGCGAAAGCTGCGAGCCGACGACGTTCGCGCTGGAGCAGTTACTAATCAGCGTGGCGCGGGACGGGCGCGCACCGCTGCGCGTGCTGCAGACCGCGCACGCCACGCTCTCCACCGTCGTCACAGCCGAGCTCGCCGCTCGTAGCGCACTGCGCGCCGCCGGACTAAAGGTTCTACATGTTTCTTTTTTTTTCTTTTAATAGACCTAAAACTAATGGATGGCACAACAACTGGAGGAGAGTTGCTACTGATAGGAATCAATGGAAATCGTTAGAGGAGGCCTGTCATGCGACACGCTGAGCTCAGAGACATTCTGTGACAACCTTCATAAGAAAGAGAAGCTCAAAATAGTAAGATAGGCCGAAAATCGAGCAAGGGTGATCACCGTGGATACATGTCTCCGGTCCTCGCAGGTGCACCACTAAAGTTACGAGAGCGTTCTCGATATTTTAATCACAAACGAGATTTGATAGAGGTAAAATGCACGAAGATATGAAAAAATGACGCGACCGTCTTATTTCATTCTTCTGATCAAGCGCACATAGACATGTATTGTTTGTTGTTGAGTATTCTATTATTTACATATATAAAATTAAAGGTGTGTGTACCTATATTTCACTTTGCAGCTAAAACTGCATGTCACAGACGAATAGTGTTTTTCGCAATAGGTACAAGGCTCCTATCGTGCACTATGGTGGTTGCAAGTTGATGTATAAGGGCCTTCGCTGCGTGCGACTGGTGCCCGTCGCGGGTGCCCGCTCGGCGTGCTTGTTTCATGTTATCCCATAGAGCAGCGCTGCGTGAGGCGGGTTAGCCGTCACACGCGGCGCGGGCAGCGGAGCCCCGCGGAGTACTCGCGACGGAGTACGCGAGCGGGGCTGTTTCTAGAAAATCTATGAGCGCCGCTACGTTATCCGTGTCGTACGCGCCGTGCTTGTATAGTCTTTGCAATAAGTTGATAACTATGAATTTTATTGATACGGAACTTGTCATTTTGGAAGTACAATATCGCCTCGTTTTATGGGATATGTCTAATGAGTTCATGACTTATATAAAGCTAAAAGACGACGATGTGTACGCGTCACGTCTAGATTGTTGTATGGAGAATTTGTAACCGAGTTTTCGTTATTAAGAGAAAATAGGATTTTTAAAAGTTATTTTAAAATAACTTTTTTAATAAAAAAAAATCATATCTCCTTACAAATTTCAAGCCACGCAGCTTGATGCGCATCCCCAAAATCCTATTTTCTCTTAATAACGGAAACTTGGTTACAAATTCTCCACACAACGATCTAGACGTGACGTGTACATGTCGTCGTCTTTTAGCTAAGTAATATATTGTTACGTGCTAGGGTTCGAAGGATTTGGAGAGAAAGACCTGCTGACTCTTTTGAAGATTCACTAGCACTAGGTCCAACACAAAGCACTAAGTCCAAATACTAAGCACTAACGGTGTCCTAAATCGTAGCCAAGCCGTAGGTTTCACTCACTGGTATCACTCTTGATCACTAGTTTTCACTTATCGCCTGTTTCGCTTCGAAGAAAGCTCAAACTGAACTCAACTCGTTCGCATCTCTACGGCGAATTTATATCAGCCGACACGAGTCCCAGACCATTCCAGAAAGTTCCCGACTCGCGTGACCGAGTTGGATTTATTCTAGAATGTTCGCACAGTAGCGCCATCTAGTATTGAGTAGGGGGTTTCACGTTGTCTTTGTTCATACAAAGTGGTTTCATTGGTTGACGCTAGATGGCGCTAGTTTCCTTGTGCCTTGCGTATTCGTAACAATATTATCATATCAATAAATAATTCATAGGTATCGACTGTACACCTACGCGATCAAATTTATACTGGAGGCGCTGCGTGAGGCGGGAGTCCGTCGCGGACGCCTGCGACGGGGCAGACGGGCGCACGGCGTGGGGCCCCGCGACGGGCTCCCGTCGCACGCAGCTAAGGCCCTAAGGGCGTAGAAGATAGGGGGGTTGAAATATGTGATTTCTAAAAATGTGTGATTATCATTAACCTATTTGGATTGTTCTAGAAAAAGTTAGAATTATCTAGAAAATTCCAGAATGATTTAGAAACGGCTATGAACGATCAAGAATGTTCTAGAAATTTCTAGATCGATCTAGATTGTATGCCAACTGCCAAGTAAGTAGTGATAGATTATTAACATTAACAAATAATTTTACAATTAAAAATGGCCCAGCGAAGTGGGTATTCATAGCTTTTTTATTCACAATAAATATATTGGGTAAAAATGACGATAAAAAAACTCCACACATCTGGTGATGGCGGCCGGTTTAATTGAAACCAGGCCAGTTACGCAGAAGTAATTTTATAAAGTCCCCAAGTGTGTGCGCAGTACACAAGAGCACTCTATTCCTTTACTTTCATAATTCAGTGGATTTACCGACACGACTGACGAGAGATCAGGGTCCTTAGGCTGCGGACTAGACGCCAGGGGGCGGAACGGCCGGAGCGGGCGGCGCGTCTTCATCAAATACATATATTTGTATGAAACTGTTCGACGGGGCCGCACCGCCCGCTGTCGTCGTGAACAGTTTCCGCCCGCACCGCCCGCTCCGAACGCTGGCGTCCAGTCCAAAGCCTTATGCTTAGGCTGCGGACTAGACGCCAGCGGCCGGAGCGGGCGGCGCGTCTTGATCAGATACATATATTTGTATGAAACTGTTCGACGGGGCCGCACCGCCCGCTCCGAGCGCTGGCGTCCAGTCCAGAGCCTTAGGCTTAGGCTGCGGACTGGACACCAGCGGGCGGAGCGGGCGGCGCGTCTTGATCAGATACATATATTTGTATCAAACTGTTCGATGCGGCCGCACCGCCCGCTGTCGTCGTGAACAATCTGATCAATCAGATACATATATTTGTATCAAACTGTTCGATGCGGCCGCACTGCCCGCTGTCGTCGTGAACAGTTTCCGCCCGCACCGCCCGCTCCGAACGCTGGCGTCCAGTCCACAGCCTTAAGCTTGGCTGCGGACCGGACACCAGCGGGCGGAGTGGGCGGAGCGGGCGGCATGTCTTGATCAAATACATATATTTGTATCAAACTGTTCGATGCAGCCGCACCGCCCGCTGTCGTCGTGAAGAGTTTCCGCCCGCACCGCCCGCTCCGAACGCTGGCGTCTAGTCCACAGCCTTAGGCTTAGGCTGCGGACTGGACACCAGCGGCCGGAGTGGGTGTTCGATGCGGCCGCACCGCCCGCTGTCATCGTGAACAGTTTCCGCTTGCACCGCCCGCTCCGAACGCTGGCGTCCAGTCCACAGCCTTAAGCTTAGGCAGCGGACTGGACACCAGCGGGCGGAGCGGCCGGAATGGGCGGAGCGGGCGGCATGTCTTGATCAAATACATATATTTGTATCAAACTGTTCGATGCGGCCGCACCGCCCGCTGTCGTCGTGAACAGTTTCCGCCCGCACCGCCCGCTCCGAACGCTGGCGTCCAGTCCGAAGCCTTATGCTTAGGCTGCGGACTAGACGCCAGCGGCCGGAGCGGGCGGCGCGTCTTGATCAGATACATATATTTGTATCAAACTGTTCGATGCGGCCGCACCGCCCGCTGTCATCGTGAACAGTTTCCGCTTGCACTGCCCGCTCCGAACGCTGGCGTCCAGTCCACAGCCTTAAGCTTGGCTGCGGACCGGACACCAGCGGGCGGAGCGGCCGGAGTGGGCGGAGCGGGCGGCATGTCTTGATCAAATACATATATTTGTATCAAACTGTTCGATGCAGCCGCACCGCCCGCTGTCGTCGTGAACAGTTTCCGCCCGCACCGCCCGCTCCGAACGCTGGCGTCTAGTCCACAGCCTTAGGCTTAGGCTGCGGACTGGACACCAGCGGCCGGAGTGGGCGGAGCGGGCGGCATGTCTTGATCAAATACATATATTTGTATCAAACTGTTCGATGCGGCCGCACCGCCCGCTGTCATCGTGAACAGTTTCCGCCCGCACCGCCCGCTCCGAACGCTGGCGTCCAGTCCGCAGCTTGCCTCACATATTATATCAAATGAAAGGGCGTGAAAAGTGTATCATTTTATTGTATGACAAAAATCTTCAAACCGTGGGAGAAAAAAGAAAGTTAAAAAATTGTAACCCATATTAACAGTTAAAAAAATTGTCCTGTATTGCTGCACCACTTGATAGTGTAGCTAGTAAGGAACAATTTCTTGAAAAAAAAGGCATACGGGAAACTGAATGAAAGTTTTGTATTTTGAGAAACTGCTTCATATTTTGAAGAAACGTATGGGAAAATCATGGAGCACATAATATACAGCGTGTCCCGACACCTATATCGGAGCCTTTAGTGGTAAAAAATATGGAATTTTTTATCGACAAATTGCCCCTTAAATTTTATTTTTCTCTCACGTTTGTGAAATGGCAGCCATTTTATTTTTTGGTAACCAAGACCCGGGCTCTCGTACTAATTCGACCACCACTACTCATGCAAATGTCCTAGGAACATAAATAAGGTCTCATTTGATAGCTAAATATGTGGACAATAATTCACAGTTAAAATGTTTTAATTTTCTTTGAACAGAAAAACACAAAAAGGTAATTTAAAAAAAATATAGTTTTTTTTTTGGTGAATTTTTTAAATTATTTGCTTTTTGTGAAAAATCTAGGCTATTAACCTGCTTGTTTTTTATTCTAGTACGATAGAAGAGGACGTTTGCTAAAATAAAATACAAACCCCTTTACTCTCAGTGCAATAGTTTAGAAGTTATAACAATTTGTTGGTATCATCCCAGGCAGGGGGCCAGCCAGTCGTCTTTTTCAAATTGTTATAACTACTAAACTATTGCACTGAGAGTAAAGGAGTTTAGTATTTTATTTTAGCAAACGTCCTCTTCTATCGTTGTAGAACAAATAATAAGTAGTTATAACAATTTGAAAAAGACGACTGGCTGGCCCCCTGTCTGAGATGATACCAACAAATTGTTATAACTTCTAGACTATTGCACTGAGAGTAAAGGGGTTTGTATTTTATTTTAGCGAACGTCCTCTTCTATCGTTTTAGAACAAAAAACAAGCAGGTTAATGGCCTAGATTTTTCACAAAAAGCAAATAATTTGAAAAATTCACAAAAAAAAACTATACAGGGCGACCGGTAATAGGTCTGTTTCCTTTTAACATGTAAAAATACATCACTTTTGCAGCCTAAAAAGCTATATCATACCCTGTCCAAAAGCTAACGGTTTTTGAGATATTCAAGATTTTGTATTTTTTTCAAAAACACCCGATTTTAAAGGAAAACTTGAAATAAACAAAAATCTACCTTTTAATTTCTAAATCTTTATCATAATTTTACTTCTTAGGTAGATAAACTACAAATACAAAAGTTATTTATCCATCTAAACAGGAAACAAAAATTAGCAGAGTGTTTCAAAAGTCTTAACAAAAAAATTGAAAATGATTTTCCCTCGTTTCACCCCTTATTGTTTAAAAAAATCAATAAGACATTAGTCGTACAAATTACTTAATTAAATTCCTTATTTATTAAGCTATCCGAAAAGGTATAATTTGTAATGCAAAAAGCTAAATTTGCCGATTTGTCCTAATGAAAAACCATTTAACTACCTGAACTAGCAGGTAGTAAAATTCTAATTAGCAAATTGGAAAAGTCTAAATAAACCTTTGCTACGTCAGATTAAGTTAAATAAAAGTCTTTGAATAAAAATTAATATTTTATTTACATAATAAGTTGATAATTACGGTAAATCCTGTTCGAATTGTCGTCCTCGATTTCTGATGCACTTGCGTAATCTTAAGCGAAAATTAGATCGCGTTACTCTACTTGTTAAAGTTTCTCGGATTTCGTTTGCTGCATTAATTATTCTTCTCCTCAGTTCATGTACATCGCTAATAGGTGTTGTGTAAACCAAAGACTTCATGTGGCCCCATAAATAATAATCGCAAGGAGTCAAATCTGGAGACCTTGCGGGCCAAGGTATTGGACCGCCGCGGCCAATCCAACGCTGCGGGAAATTTTGATCCAGCCATTGCCTAACTGTCACTCTGTAGTGTGCCGGGCATCCATCATGTTGGTATATCATACCTCTTCGGGTTTCAATTGGTACATCTTGCATGAGCTCGTGAAGATTATTTCTCAGGAAATTTTCATACGTCTCCCCGTTTAAATTGTCCGGTAGAAAAAACGGCCCAATGCAATGATTATGCAAAATTCCCATCCATACATTCAGGGAAAACCTCCTTTGATGAGCACCTTCTTTTGCCAAGTGGGGGTTTTCACCCTTGGGAGCCCAAAAGTGTATGTTGTGGTAGTTGGTTATGCCGTCACGCTCAAACTTCGACTCGTCGGTCCATAAAATCTTTTTTAAGAAGTTATAGTCGTTTTCATCGGAGTGCAGCATAAAGCGGCAGAAATCGAGCCTCCTTGCAGGGTCTCCTTCTTCTAATGCTTGTACTGGTGTGTAGTGAAAAGGGTATAACCGAGCGCTATGTACGGTGAACCACACTTTCCACTGCGTTAAACCCAGTTGCTTCGCTACAATTCTTGTAGAGGTGGTCGGATCTCTTGCAAAACGTTCCAATATTCTCTCTTCGTCTTCTACAACATAGCGAGGAGATCTTCCTGCATCACGTCGCCTTTGATGAACAGAGCCACTTTCCCGCACGCGTTGGTACGCCGCGGAAAAAACTCCAGCACTTGGTACATTATTTCGACGGGGAAAACGACGCCGGTACTCTTCCCGTGCAGCGGCTGCGTTGCCATCACAAAAACCGTAGCAGTACAGTATGTCAGCATACTCTTCGTTGCTAAAAGATGCCATTTTTGATAAATTAACTTGATCAGAAGGAATCGCAAATAACACGTCAGCGCGCTCAGGACGAGAAGCGTTAACTAAACAAAAACTCTACATAATGCTCTTTAGACGGACCCGAACTGTTACGAACCGACGCGAACAGTTACGAAGAAACCGGATTTTTTTAAACCGACCAATAATAGAGCGCTTCTTCCTCCGATAACAAAAGAATTTGACTACCTGACTACCTAATCCTGAACAAATTGTAAGGCAAAAAAATGGTGCTGAGAGTTATTAACTTACCTTACCAGATGTTTGTGAATTTTTTGCACACAAATTATACCTTTTCGGATAGCTTAATAAATAAGGAATTTAATTAAGTAATTTGTACGACTAATGTCTTATTGATTTTTTTAAACAATAAGGGGTGAAACGAGGGAAAATCATTTTCAATTTTTTTGTTAAGACTTTTGAAACACTCTGCTAATTTTTGTTTCCTGTTTAGATGGATAAATAACTTTTTTATTTGTAGTTTATCTACCTAAGAAGTAAAATTATGTTAAAGATTAAGAAATTAATAGGTAGATTTTTGTTTATTTCAAGTTTTCCTTTAAAATCGGGTGTTTTTGAAAAAAATACAAAATCTTGAATATCTCAAAAACCGTTAGCTTTTGGGCAGGGTATGATATAGCTTTTTAGGCTGCAAAAGTGATGTATTTTTACATGTTAAAAGGAAACAGACCTATTACCGGTCGCCCTGTATATTTTTTTAAATTACCTTTTTTTGTTTTTCTGTTCAAAGAAAATTAAAACATTTTAACTGTGAATTATTGTCCACATATTTAGCTATCAAATGAGACCTTTTTTATGTTCCTAGGACATTTACATGAGTAGTGGTGGTCGAATTAGTACGAGAGCCCGGGTCTTGGTTACCAAAAAATAAAATGGCTGCCATTTCACAAACGTGAGAGAAAAATAAAATTTGAGGGGAAATTTGTCGATTAAAAAATCCATATTTTTTACCACTAAAGGCTCCGATATAGGTGTTGGGACACGCTGTATATAGAGAGTTGTTGTAATTAGATTTCAGCATGAAACAATGCGTGATGTTTTGCGGAATGAGGGTGTCTGACTCCGCCCACTCAGTAACAAAACCACAGATTAATGAAAGATGATCAGAGAAATTGCTATATAGTTAGCTTTCGATTTGATTGCATAGTTACAAGCACGTGTGACGTGTCCACGATTGTGTGGAAAAATTGCCCTTGATGGGGACGTCAAAATTTTCAAATTTGGATCCATTTGGATAGTTCTATGAAAGCAGATTCTCTCTACGTAAGTATATATATTTTCTAATCTGTGGCGAAACTAAGTACTTCGTTCGTTATCGACCTTACTAACGGCAAATTTCAATAACGTATCTATTCGTAATCCTTGCTACTAAAGGTATGCAAATCTATGTTTTTGTCTTCACTTGCATTTCAATAACCTACTGTTAGTATTTCCTACCGAAGCGGCCCGACCACTTATCAAAGATTTCAAAACTCAAGTTACATTTGAGAGAACAAATCTTGCATTAGAAAGTTACGCCATCTTGGTTTTCACCATACTTCAAATGTCAGTAATCTTGTTTTCACTATGATTCAAATGTCAGCTATCTTGTTTTCACGATACTTCAAATTTCATAATGGCCTTTCGGAGCCTATTCAATGCAAACGAACAAACAAACAAGCTTATCCTCTTTATTATATTAAAAGTATAGATTTCACAACTGATATTAAGGCTACGTTTCCTCGAGCATTCAATAAGCAAAAAATAAACTCGTGGGAATGTAGCCTTATGTATTTTATTTTCTTTAAAATGCAATAAAATGGTTGCATTATAGTTATTTTCTTTGAAAATTCACATTCTTTTTCACGCGACTCCTATGCAAATTGTTATATTTCTTACTTATTATTTGATAAAAACATGATAACTCTAGTAAAAAGTCATCCCGAGTTTTGATTCTCAATTTTAAAACTATTTTTAATAAAAAAAAAACTCTCTTCCCAACTTACCTGCCCGGTAGTTGTGGTATAGTATACGGGTATGCGACCCCGGCTCCTTAGCTATTGTCCCATCCCTTGCCCTCCTGGGCGGTAATATCCTACATTCCCTATTTCCCACTCTAACCAATTTCCCTATTTACCAATCTTCCTTTCCACACCACCTAACCTTCCCTTTCCCTATTCCTACCCTCTCCACCAATCCGTGGAAACACAATGGATAACTAAAGATAAGCTACTCATTTTTCAACCAGGGAGTTATCTGATAGCGGGGTAGCGCTATTTCCCAGTTTAACCCTCTTACTAATAAAAATATTTACACAATGGTTAAGCAATACAATGTTTTGTCCTTGTCTGTCAAGCGACTTTTCCCACGTATCAGACAATGACAAAACGTTGTATTGCTTATCCACTGTTTAAATATTTTTATTAGTAAGGGGGTTAGTGCTTAAGCGGCCGTAGCTATCTTTTCTCGAAGCTTTTTTTTTCGTGCATCCATATTTTCTTTTGTAATAAGCAAATGTTTCAAATTTCAAAAAATCTTATGCATAGTTTAGGAGAAATTAAGCGGCAAAAAAGGCTTTTGAAAGAGATAGATGGAGGTAGGAGGGGTGAGCCGGTTCCTCCGCGTTTGGTGCCCCTGGAAACACTCGCTTGCACCGCTGTGGTCGTTGCCAGGGTGACGCAAACGGGTGGCAGAACGCCGGTTCCTTCGTTCTTTTTAGTTATATCTTCCCTACCTTTTTGTTGTGCTTCTTTTAGTTTGTTTTATTTTGGTTTGTCTTTCTTTCACCACGATATCGGCGGTTAATCGAGCGCCAGATTAGACGCACGACTGGAGTGTCTCGAGACCCGGCTATTGCCGGAGCCTCGCATACGCCCGCCCCTCGCGGCGAATAAAAAGAAAAAGCGTATGGTCCCTGCATCAACATCTGCAGGGAACAGACTAGTGAGAGGAAGAGAGGATCTGAGCCGGAACTGGTGGTCACCACTTTAATGCCGCCGACCAACCCGAGTCCAGCGCAGAAAAAAATGAGGAAGACCCGCCAGTCTGCCGCCGCTGCAGAAGTGGCAAGCATAAGGCGCAGCGCTCTTGAAGCTATGACAGATACGAGACCCCCTTTCGTGGAAGAGTAGTCGAGGGTAGTAAAGAAGAATTCTGGTGCAAAATAGGGACACTCTTCCTTCTTTTGCGCCTTTTCTTTTTTTTTCTTTGGCGCCTTACCCTTCTTCGCCTCTGTGAAGAAGGGCAAGGCGTCAATGAAAAGAAAGAAGAGGAAGCTACGCTCCCCAAGGATATCGGATGTAGTCCTTACCCTACAGCCGGAGGCGGAGAAGCATGGCGTTACGTACAAATAAAATGTGAGCTAGAGGAGGCGAAGAAACGCGTCGACCTCGCCGCTTTGGACATTCCGGTAGTGGGATACAGGCTTGCAGTCACTGGCACCTGCATCTATGAGGTCTCAGCGGACGCCAACAAAGAAGGCTGATGCCCGGGCCGGCAAGCTGATAGAGATCCTGGGGGAGGAGAACGTGCGCGTCTCCCGTCCACAAAAGTGCGTAGAGTTGCGTTTGACCGGTCTAGACGGCTCTCCACTGCAACCGAAATTGCGAGTTGTCGCCAAGGTTGCCCGGCCAGCGACGTAAAAGTGGGAAAGATTCGCCACGACTGGAACAGCCGTGGCTCTGTCTGGAGTGTCCTGTGGAAGCGGACAAGAAGATCACAGCTCCGAATACGTGCGTTGGATCGACCGTGGTGCGCGTAACCCTACTTTTCGCGCGCCCTATGCGGTGCTTCCGCTGTCAAGAGACTCGCCACACGCCTACTAAGTGTGCCTGCGAGGTTGATCGTACCGGATTCTGCTGCCATTGCGGCCAGCCGGGCCACGCATCCGCGCTCTGTCAGAATGCACCACATTGTGCATTGTGCGAGTCGAAAGGCAAACCAACAGATCATACTATTGGTAGTTCCACCTACGGCGAGTCCCCATTGAAAAAGAAGACTGGCTCGAAAAAGAAAAAGAGCAATGAGCCCCAAAAACCCACAGAAACATCAGCGGCAGACCCTGGAGCAGTGAAGGGCTGAAATGGAAACTCAATAATGGTCTATAGTCGTTTCCTCCAGTGAAATATGAACCACTGCGCACAAGCACATCTCCTGGTCCATTCCATAGCGCAGTGGTCTATTGATGTGGCAGTGGTAACTGTTTCATATCGTGTGTCATCCAGGTCTGATTGGTTCTTCGATGCGGATTCTGTAGCTGCCGTTGTTATTTATTTATTCAGTAACATGGAAAACTTACAGTTTAATTAATTCTATAGTTATTATTCTAATGACCTGTCATGATAACAAAAATACATTTGTGACAGTCTCGGTAGAAGGTAGGTTTTGTAGTCGTAAGTTAATCTAGAATATAGAAAAAAAAACTTCTGTAACTTAAATCTTTGAATGGCCAAAAAAAGAAACTATCGGCCCAGAAGTCGTCTCGTTCCGTGGTGGCGTGGCACGGTCAGGGGTCGCGGTTTTGAAGCGGTTAGCCTCTAATCTTACATGGTGGTTGGCATCTATTTCTCGCCCAACAAACCACTGTCTGATTTCGAGGAGTTCTCGCGCCTCACCGCCATCATAAGCGGAACGTCGGGTCCATGCGGTGGTCGTCGCCAGAGACTTCAATGCGAAATCCACGCTTTGGTGTTCCCGGAGGACGGACGCCAGAAGCCGAGTTATAGTAGACTGGTTGACGACGTCGGGTCTAGTAGTGCTGAATAGGGGTAACTTCGCTACGTGTGTGCGTCATAATAGAGAGTCCAGAGTGGATATCACGCTGGCCAGCGAGGCTATCGCGCATCGGGCTGACGGCTGGCGTGTACTGGATCAGATGGAAACTCTATCCGACCACCGATATATCCGCTATGACGTCTCGACCCATGCCCACGACAACCGCGATCGCGCTCCCACAATTGCATGCTCTAAGTGGTCATTGAGTGGTTTGGACAAAGAGATCCTGATAGAGGCGGCGATCGTGGCATCCTGGGTTCCTCTGCCTGCGGGTAAGGGGCCAGGGCGTGAAGTGGCTGAACGATGCTATGCACGGCATCACTCATCGTCGCGCGTAGACAAACAAACAGGGATGCGGTGATCCTGGTGACGGCGGCAGTCGCACAGGCCATTCACTGCATTCGCACGTTGGGCCTTGAAGTGGCCCTCAAAAAATCGGAGGCTATATTTTTCCATAGGCTGAGGAAACCTGGTCCACCTGATCTGGGCATAACTGTGGCCGGAACCACAATTGAGGTCATGACGTACCTCGGTCTGGTGCTTGACAGTCGCTGGACCTTTAAGGACCACTTTAAGTGGCTGTCCAAAAGGTCACAAAGCCACGACAACGCTCCGGCAGAGCGTGGTCGTGGCTCCTCCCGAATCTCAGGGTTCCGAGCCTTAGTTACCGCCGACTTTACCTCGGCGTCATTAAGTCGATGGCGATGTACGTTGCGCCCATATGGAGTGAAAACCTGCGGCCTGAAAACCGGTTGGCCCTCGAGAGGCTGCAGAGGACCATGGCGATACGAGTGGTACGAGGCTATCGTACCATCTCGAAAGACGCGGCGTGCGCGCTAGCAGGCAGCGTGCCTTGGGACTTGGAGGGCTCGTCCCTGGTTGAAGTCTATTGGCGCTGCCAAACCGGACAAGAGGAGGGTAACATCCCGCCGCTAGATATCATCCAGCGGTGGCGGAAAGATGCCAATGACCGGGCGCTCGACTTGTGGTCGGAGCGACTCGAGCAACCGCAAGTGAGCATCGAACTTTTGTCGGCTCTACGCCTGGTTCTAAAAGATTGGGTGAACAGGAAGAGAGGTCCACTGACGTTCCGCCTCATACAAGTGCTGACCGGGCATGGCTGCTTTGGTCGGTATCTGTGTGAGATCGTAAAACGGGAAGAGACAACGGCCTATCACGTGACACGGTCCAAAACAAGGTTTCGACGTGCCCCGCATGGGGCACCCATGACCCAACGCACGGACATGACAAACATCACCGGATTATCACAACGCTTCCAGCACTAGTACGCGCTATGCTGGAGAGCGAAGAGAAATGGCGAGCGGTGGAGTACTTGGTAGAGGAAGTGATGTCTACCAAGGAAAAGACTGGCGGTCAATCATGACGACCGTAACGTCCTGCCTTAGCAGGGAAGCTCTGGGTGGCGCCGTGGGGATGCCGTCGCCCACCGCAGTTGGTCGCGATTCGTAATGTACTCCTGCGCATCGCGACACCAGAGGGGAATGGCCCATGCAAGCCCCGATGGGGCCTCTATTCGGCCTAGGGGCCATAAATTCCCCCATCCAGAAGAGCCTGCGGTGGCAAGTGCCCGCCGGCGACTTCGCGGTGCAGGCTCACCCGATCCTGTGGCCCGCCAAGGGTGGCATTGAGTTCTCCTCTGGTGTTGGAGATGTCCATGAGCGGCAGTAATCGTTTTAATTATGGAATAGATCTGGAAACAATGGAAACGAGTAAATGGATCGCCCTTTGGTTTGAAATTGTAATAAGTTTTTACTAATTCATTTGAAAACGAGCAAAATTGAAAACAAGCTCATTATAGACTTACAACTATAATATTATTATCATGTGAATACAAAAATATGCTGAATACAACAAACAAGCTTTTACTCACGGCTTCACCCGCGAGAAAAATATATAAAAACATAAGAAATTATACACCTAAACCTTCCTCAAAAATTACTGTACGAATGTAATAATTAATAATTACATACCTCCGTGGCCTAGTGGGTAGACCGTTTGGTTCGCACTCGAGAGAGTGCAGGTTCGAATCCCAGGTGTGGCGTGTACCAATGAGACTTTTTTAGATCTCAAGTAGGTACATTAAACGGAGGCTCTTACGGTGAAGTAAAACATCGTGAGGAAACCCGCACATGGTTGGCCCCAGACGTATTGACCAGTTATTCCTCTGGACTAGGCTGACTATGTGATGAGAATTCCGTATGTGCTTGGGCAACCATACGTCATTTAAAAACCAACTGTCCTAGGCACTACAGTATTTCAAGAGTGGTTACTTCGCTCGGAGAATACTGTATAAATCATCCATTAATGAAAATGATCCATTGGTGAAAACCGCATGGAAATTAGTGGAGTAATTTTACTAACTACTATGCTATAATCACTAACCTAACCTATCTACAAAAGGAAATGAGATCCCACAAAAACCTTACCTAAATGGAAAGAGCCAAGTCTTTTTCACGTAAAAAGTTTTGAGATATCGTAAAAACCAAGTCTAATTTAGATGGCTATCTCGTGATGAATCTTTTTTTCCTTGGCAACTTTACAATATCCAATAGTGCAATAATACAGGTTATATTTTTATATATATTTTTAACTTTAACCCTCATTATCTTTTGACCCCCCATGATATAGAGATTTTTTGACATAAAATAAAATTATACACTTCACGCCCTTTCATTTGGTATATGTGTGTAGTAGTGCTACTGCTAGTTGCTACACTGGTGGGCGTTTTGTATGGGGCAGTCTCCATACAAAAATGCTCCTTGTTTTTAATGTCGATTTTATAAAAATAGTAAATACTAAATATAGGCAAGTATAATAATGTATCATTTAATTACATTAATTATAGACACTTATATTATGTTTATCACTAGGTTACAGTTAACAAGGGGACGAAGGGAAAGCGGAGACTTATTCGGCACCAAGATGAATGTGAGATTTGTCGGACCACCCTATATCTTTCAAAGGTAAGTACGATTTCTATATAAAAACGTTATTTTATTAGGTTTAAAAAAAACTCTCTACATTGATATCGGTGACGGTGGCCGGTTTCATTGAAACCAGGCCAGTTACGCAGGAGTAATTTTATAGTGCCCAAGTGTGTGCGCAGTACACAAGAGCACTCTCTCTTCCTTTACTCCCATAATCCAGTGGGACGGATAACCGACACGACTGACGAGAGATCAGGCGCAGGACCGACTTTTTACATGCCCACCCGACGCATGGATCATCGTTCTTGTCAGACAATCAGGTGATCAGCCTGCATTGTCCTAACCAAACTTGGAAACAACATAATTTGTTTTTGCCAATGCGGGAATCGAACCCACGACCTCCGAGTCGAGAGGCAATGCTCTAACCACTAGACCACGGAGGCTGTTAGTTTAAAAGTGCAGTCTTAGGTTTAAAAGTGCATAAAATGTAGGTAGGTACCTATAGATTTTTAATTAAGTCTACAATGTCTATGAATTCTAAATGAAGTTTTTGTTTCTAGGTAAAAGGTGTGTTTGGAAAGCAATCGGCGTTGTGCGTGCAACATGCTCTCCGTGTGCTTGTCGAAAACGAAACGGACCTTGACGACAAGAAGAAAAATAAAGACAACATAGAATTAGAGATATTCTTTACTAAGACTGAACTCGAAGAAATTGAACAAAATCTTCAAAAACGACTATTGAGTTAATTAACTCGATATACGTCTTTGGAGATTTTGTTTTTGAACTACTAAGTATTGAGCTTTTGAAGATTTTGTTTGATTTTGTTTTTTCGTCACTATTGAGTCAATTTACTCAATAGTCGTTTTTGGAGATTTTTTAAGTCATCTCGTGTTTTTTTTTCTCTTTAGCAACACTTTACACTATAAAATAGTGCATCAATATATTGCAGTAATAAATATATTCAGTTTATTTACTCGATAGACGGCTTTGAAGAATTTATCGTTAGCATGAAACGTTTAGGTTAAGGTAGAAATTTGACCACTGGTTAAATAAACAATTATTTTTCATCATTTAAAATTTTACAGATGATCTCACTGTGAGTTTACTACTCAATAAGTTAAATTAGATACTGATAAGGTTTCACTAGACGCAAAAGACAGGTAATAAATAAGATAGTATTCCTAGTTACCATGAACGTAAAAAAAGGCGGACACCGCTTTAGTAATATGAATAGTGAAGCAATCAAAGTAAGACGGCCGTATCGTAGCGACACGTGCCGCACGTACACATTCACAGCAGTACGCCAATGGCAATTATCCGTAAATCTCTCACAAACGTAAGTCGCCGCCATTGTTGGGCTTCACTGAATGCTTAGCTCAACTTCCGTCTACCTTTTTTACATCCATGTTAGTTACATGTTAAGTAAAATATCTGTTAATTAAGACTGAGTTTTTCGAAAGTATTCTTTTTTTTCTTCTCATTAATGTATTAAAGTTAATATAATTACCTTAAAAATTCGTTTACTAACTATTCCAATCAGTAATATTTGTAATGATTGTTTTGAAAATTGTTAAGTAGATAACTCTGTGATATAGTATTAAGATAAAGATATAGTTTGGAACTAGTCTGTACAATTATGCTCTTCTCTCAAGTGTGCCGTATGCTGTTACTTTACAGAATGAATTCCTTGTGATGTCATGACTAGCTGAGTAATCGCTTATAAATGTGAAAATTTAATGTAAAACACATCTTTATGAAAAAAAATGTTTTTATATCGACCATATTATAAATGCTGAAAAATACTTTCAAAACTGTTGAAATATAGATTTCAGTTACTAAAGCAGACTATATTTAAGGATATTTAGAATATATTAGTAATATATTTTGGTGTACAAATGCCTCGTTTTATTTACTTGTTGATCAAGTGTAGCAGCACAGCCAGAGAAATGTACAATGACCGCACATAGTGGGCTCTAGACTTCTTGAGATCAGAATGTCTCATTGTTGCACGCCACAACCCAGAACCTCGAACCTGCGCCCTCTCGACTGCAAGTCTACATACTCTATTAAAACTAGATTACAGACGCCTACGACGGAGCTCTACTGCTCTATGCGACAACTAATAATGGGCCATACCCACGCTCCAGCCTGCAAATCCAGCAGCCAGGCAACAGTGTCAAATTTAAGCGAATAGCCTCCTGAATCCCGTTTTTTTTTTATTTGGTCAAAGAATTAGTGTGCGTGTGGTTTGAGGGACCTACCTGAATATCCCCAAAACAAGTATAGCAAGTTTTAGTAGAAGTCTAAAAAAAATTGTAGAACTAATCTGGGAATTTGTAAAAAGATAGTATAAAAGATATAGCCCTCAGAGTGTGGTCCCTCAGTTCACACACCGCTATTTTCCAGATCTCGAAAAGTATGTGGAAAATTATGGTTTTTTCACTACAGAATTTTAGTAGAACTTTTGTAAAAGTTTTTACTTTATCAGATACATAGCATTAGAAATAAAAAAGCTACAACCACCGAAGTGTGGTCCCTCAGTTCATACAAAAATGACATAATCATTTCGCGATATATTACTGACTTTTTTAATTATTTTTCTACGTAGAGTTTTAGTAGAAAATTTGTAGAATTTGTAGACAAAATTTCAGCAAAATCTATCGGCGCATTCGGAAGATATATACCATTATGTTGGGTCCCTCAGTTCACACACTTGTGTATAAGAAAAACTCAAATAACTAATAAACGAGAAAACTAACAGAAAGTCTACTATACTTAAATTTTAGTAGAAGTTTTTTTCTCTTGTATTAGTACATAAAATATTTAATTTCTTGCTTCCTAGGATAATGTTAATTTTTTGATTGTATGAAAATGCAGAGTAGGTTACCACACAAGAGGCAAAATGAGGACAAGTCCTAATATTATTGTGTATGTTATACCTTATTAAATTTACGTTTTGCTCGCGGTTTCGCACCTTTTCACTATTTTAGGGGTTCATAGTATTACAAACAACCCATATACTTACCAATTATTAACTATGTACCTATTTGTGGTTTCGCTCTGCCCACCCTTCTCTGTCTGTTCTTGCTATCTCCTTATATGTAATCGACGACCTCCGTGGCTCAGTGGTGAGCGCAGTGGCGCTATAGCCGGAGGTCGCGGGTTCGAATCCCGCCAGGGAACAAAAAAGTTTTCTGTGTTCCTGGGTCATGGATGTGTATTAAATATGTGTATAATATAATAAAAATCTTATATATAAGTATAGTATAAAAAGTATTAAATATATTTATACCCAACTGCGTGACGAAAAGGAGTGGTAATGTGTTTATCATTTGGCTACTTATATTTTTCTATTAAAAGCTTCTATCAGCCCGTACCTAAGAAAATAAAACTACTAAATGTAGGTACATTAAATAATCAGGGCCATCTTTAACCTATTAAAAGCCCTGGACAGATTAGAATAATACGCCCCGTTTTTTTTTTGTTTTTACCTGTTTAAGCTTTACACCCCGAGAGACTAATTCGAAAAATACAAATATCAGCCTAAGACCATGTCCAGAAACTGCGTATTCTTACGCACGTAAGATCTACGCACGTTCATAGCTGGGCATTAACTCGTTAATCCGTTAATCGTTAATTAACGAAGTTAACATTTTGATTAACGGATTAACTTTTAAGTTAACTTTTAAAAATGTTAACGGACACGTTAACTTCCGTTACTATGAAGAGAAGTCCGTTAATCGTTAATCCAATGCCTACTATTTACCGCACGGCACCGCGGGGCGGCGTGAAAAACAGATTCAGTAGCGTGTCAAGCCAAGTCCAAACAGAACTGGCGAGCAGCACCGTGTGAAATATTACATGAACCATTTGAAGCCACTTTTGACCCCTCATAATTCAAAAACCATTTCACATAAACGTGTCAAATTTGGCTCATACATTGAGACTTGCGAGATATGTGCTCCAAATTTCATAAACACATCTCAAACGGTTATTTAGATATTAACGTCCAAAAATCGACATTTTTATCACTGACTGACCTATAGATCAAAACTCTAACCCAGCTCCAGATGACCTAGAAAGTTCAAATTTGGCATAATGATAGGTAATTACGTGAATACAAAGGAATAAATCAGAAACTGGTAAATTTTTATCATTTAATTATAATTTTTCACTTAATTGATTCTATTAAGAACACTTAACTTTGGTATTAATTTTGTTATAAATACTATATATACTATAAGTACTAATAATTTATGTACAAAAAGTAATGATATCCTATCAAAAACATAAATGTGAAGTTAGAACCAAGTTCAATAATATGATATGCCTTGGTTGTTGATGTCAACGACAAAAGAAGTGAGATCTAAATGGGTGCCAAGTTCAATGGTCAGTCCTGAAATTTATTTATAACAACATAAAATATCATTTCTTCTCATAACTTAGGATAATATATTGAAGCTTAAGGCGCTCTTACCCCAAAAATACGCTTCTTTAAAAAATTTTTTGAGACGAATGGATACATTTTAGTGCAGCAAAAAAATATATGTTAATTTTGATCATATTTGCTAGGGGACCTTCGTTTTCAAAACACGTTATCTGAACATTTTCTCGATAAAAAAAAATCATAAAGTAACCATTAAAATAGAAATTCTTGGAGTTGTAACTGTATTATTTGTGAACAAAAATGAGAAAATTATTTGCAGTTTCGTAAAACATAATAAAAGGAAGGGAATTGTTGTTTTGATTTTTCGATAGGAATAAGATACTTGTTAGTATTAATTTATTTCAATAATAAATAATTCGGACGAGTCGAATGAAACATCGCGAAATGGCTACCTGTCATTCCTTCTCTTTCATATCTATGGAATAAGACAGTACCGGCTTAGGCCTCTTGCTAATGAGACGTATGTCAAATTTTTCCCCTTTTTTCTGCTCAAAAATCATTCGAATTTAATGTTGAAAGTCCGTTCAAATTTATTTTACCCTCGACTTGACCTTTATGTCGTCTGTATAAAGGTCAAGTTGGGGGTAAATATTTGTTTTTCTTTCATCGTTTAATACTAATAAGATATGCGTAATTTCGCTATCTGACGTAAGGCGCTCGGTAGCCCTTTGGCTTTTTGCGTTGTTGCGACCAATTGGTCTCGGGTTCGAATCCCGGTCAGACGATTTTTTTTTCTTTTTCTTTTTCTCGCACTATAAAACTCCGAGCTTGTTCTCGCAGTAATCAAAGTATAATATTGTTAGTTATGTACTTATTTTATTATTAGTTACTTTAAGTTGTTGTAAATATTAGTGTAGATTATATTATAAAAAATATGAAAAGATTGTATTCGATGAAAGTGCAAAAACCGTATTTTTAAGATGGAAGTACAAAAACTCTTTATAAGTAGGTACTAGGAAGACCGAGCTTTGGTCGTAGTTTTAGTACTTACAACGATAAAATTTAATTAAAAATAAATAAAAAATATTAAAGAAAAACAAATACATTATGTATAAGAATCACAATAAAATAATATTTATCTTACCGGGATTTGAACTCACCACCAAAAACCAAACGTAGGTACGCAAACCGAGCTGCCAGTCAGACTGACATAAAGTAACCGAAATTATTCATATAATTTATTACACGACAAAAGAAAAAAACATATTTGATTCAAAATTGACAACATTGATTGACAACAAAATTAGTAATTATATATATCCCTAAATATTATTCTGTTGGTTTGCAAAGTTTATACACAATATAATTATATCAATTATTATAATCAATTCTAATTCTAATTACCATGAGCAATAAGGAACATGTATTCAGTAATCTACGTTTATTTTTACTAGCTTTTTCCCGCGACTTCACCCGCGTGAAGTTCGGTTTACATACAAAATTTTAACCCCTTTGTTACCCCCCTAGGGGGCGAATTTTCAAAAATCCTTTCTTAGCGGATGCTTACGTCATTACAACTATCTGTATGTCAAATTTCAGCAAAATCCGTTCAGTAGTTTCGGCTGTGCGTTGATAGATGAGTCAGTCAGCTTTGCCTTTTATATATTTAGACTAGGTGTTGCCCGCTACTCGGAAAAGGAAATCTCGATGGAACCTTACATTTTTCCGCATTAAAAGTACCTATGCCTATATGTGCTTCCCCGTGGTCTATTCTATTATATGTCTGTCCTAAATTTCATCAAAATCGGTCCAGTAGTTTCCGAGCCTATACAATGCGAACAGAGGCGGCTCGTGACCTTTTTTTTCGGGTGTTCACAAACAAAAAGTGTTGCTTACCATTTATTTGTATAAAAAATCCATTCGCCGGTCTTGAGCGAAGACCTCTATCACTTTCTCGTGAAAATCGGATATGGAATTTATCTAGCGTTTTTCTATGCTTATCAATTTATCATACACAATGCATGCAAACAATTTATTGGTTTCTTCACAACCACACATCCAAGGTGTTTATAAATACTGTTCGGGTTTAAACCCACGCGTAAAAGTTTTAGTTTTTTAGCACATTTTGGACCTTTTGCTTTTAGTTCGAGACGCTTTTCTATAGTCTTTTCACAGTAAAGTGCGTTTCATCGAATAGTTCCTTTGCCGTAAGGTTGGCACCACTGTCTGTCAAAGATATAAACACGCGAAGGAGCTCCTCCTGTTTTTAGCGATTTTACTTTGTTTTCTAACCGTTAATCATGCCCAAAACGTTGAAAAGTGGTGAAAGAAGAATGGTGTTGAAGGTGAAAGACTTTTGTGAACGTGAAAAACGTAATGAGTCGCCGATAATTCCGTTTAGATGTGTTCAAGCTCGTGTTGCCGCTTTTAAATAGGGTTACCAGCTGCAGAGAATAATTACTCGTTCAGTACCTTATAATACCTTTACTTAATAAAATGTTACTAAAATTATTTAGTATTTATTACTCTCCTGTCAATTAAAAAAAACTTTTGAGATGTTAGTTTGTATGAAACTAGTTTTTGCCTGCGGTTCTACCTGCGTAAATATAGTATCACGCGGGAACCGTACATTTTCCCGCGATAAAAAGTAGCCTATGTCCTTCTCCGTGGTCTACTTTATAACTGCACCAAATTTCATCACAATTGGTGCAGTAGTTTTGACACATACATATGCAGTAGGTACCCTTCCTCTAATATTATATATTATTGTTGTTTATTATTAACCAGCTTTTGCCCGCGGCTTCGCCCGCGTGGAATAGTGTTCTTGGAGAAAAAACTTCTTTAGCAATTAACTTGGGAGGCCAATAGTGCCTACTTACTATGTCCCTGCATTTTAAATCTATAATATCTTCGAAAATATTCATTTAAATTAAATGCTGTATAGGATAATATTTACCGATATTAAATTTACAATGAATTTAAGGTACTTAATTGGATAAGGATTAATGCTGTATTGCTTAAAATCACTTCGGAAATAAGCCATTATTTCTCGTAAAAACTAAAGGTTAAAAAATGGCTATTGTGGGTCATCCCTAAGAGATAGACAATAGGCATAAATACCATCGCAGACTTTTTATAGACCTTTTCCTGATAGATCAAATTAATGTTATTTTGATCTATCTCGTAGAGTTCAGCCAGCGTTTGCAATGCAAGCGCAAAAAATGTGTTTATTTACGACATTACAAACCTCTAAAATTATCAGTGTATCTCTACTATAATATGCATGTTATATACATATAATATAGTATATAAGATGCACAATATAGTAGAGATACACTGATAATTTCTCTTGAATCACTCTATCTATTAATAAACCCGCATCGAAATCCGTTGCGTAGTTTTAAAAAATCATACATAAAGATAGACAGAAAAAGCGACTTTGTTTTATACTATGTATTTGTTAGGAATTTTAATAAATCAAAGTAGTAATTAAAATTTTCAAATATGCGTTTCCCTAAATATTATAGGTAAGATTAAATATGGAATTAGCAACACTGGAAAACACTATTACCAACATAACGGCAAAGGAACTATTTGATGAAACGCACTATATTTAATAAAATATACATTGTATTGTTGAATTTTTACAAATAACGCACATAAACTATTTTTTTAATAGCGGAATATCACAAAACTGCCGTATTCGCGCGAGTACCTAGTGTAGTGACCGGTGACGATGAGACGCAATGTTTGTTTACATAAGATAGGCAACAGCGCATAATTAGCCACACGGCACACCAATAATTGTCATCTCGCCGCGATCTGGCAACGTCGCGTCGTAGGAGCGGCGCTCCAATTTAGGCTAATTTCTCATACGAAATCTTTTGTTTCACGTACCGGGCCGTGTCGATGTTTCTCTTTCGCACTCATTGATTTCAGTACTAGGCGTTGTACTGAAATTTTTCTCATAGGAGCGCAATCGCGAGCGCTCCCGTGAGTAACGACTTAGCAAATCTTGAAATATGCTTGAAAACATTTTAACTTCTTACGTAGTTAATTAATTCTAGTAATTAATAAATACTATTATGTGTGCATGTGTATGGTTAAAAATATATAAGTGGGTAGCAGATTAAAAAATACATTTTTATTATGTACTTAGTAACTATTTTGCAAAGTGGGAGGAATGGGAGTGCAATGCACCAACGCTCTTTAGGACGAGCCGCCTCTGAATGCGAACAAACAAACATAAACACAAAAAAACCTCTCTGTATTATAGTAGTATAGATTAAATAAAACAATATTTACAATAAATATGATGTAGCCGAAGAGACTATTTGGTTAAACCACTAATATATGTAATATCAGAAACTAGATAGGTACCTATTTGAAATTGTAATTTTTTGGGTGTCAGATAGCCGAAGTTTCTTGTAAGTAGGTAGAAGGGGAATATTGGATATTGAATTTTTATACAATATTTATGTATTGTATAAAATAATTTAGCTTTGTGCTACGCGAACGAAGTTGCAGGCAAAAGCAAGTTTAGATTTTGTAATCGCTGAAAAATGCGAATTAAATAAAATTTTGACATACTGTCTTAGAATTAAACGTCAATGTGTGTAATGTGTATGTCGTAGTGCGTATTCCGCAGTACTTCAACAGCATAAGTATTATAATAATACTAGCAGCTGTCCCGGCAAGCTTCGTACTGCCTTAGAATTAAATTTGTTGACGTACTGACAGCAGCGCCACCTACCAGGTCCAATTGCAAATCTAAACCATTCTCGAATCCACCTGAAGACACAAAAATTTTCATTAAAATCGGTCCAGCCGTTTAGGAGTTCAGTGACATATTATACACGCATAGAAGAAATATAATATATAAATATTAGATTTGCATTTTATTATTTTAAGTAATAAATCCATGAAAAATGAAGAAATTAGGATATAGATTAGATAGGTATATAGATTCTTTATGACTAAACAATATTGAATACGTGAACTTTATTTAACAATTAGGTTTTTTAAGCCTTTTTAGCTTAGGGAAACTAAAAAGATTAATTTCTCAAATCGCAATGGCTAAATTTAGTACAAAATTAGGAATTAGACTTGTTTTAATGGCCCTAGACATAAAATAGACATTTTGAAATTTTGAATTTAAAAAATTTGAATTTGAAATTTGATTTTTTAAATATTATTTATTTGTATTGAGATTTGAACCTAGACGCTACGCGTCGCACTAGGCGGGCACAATACCGCCAGGCTATGAAGCTCATTACAATTTTGTCGAAATTACGCTTTTGTACATTATGGACACATCACTTTGACGTAAATCGCATGAAGCCCCCCGCAGTCACGGGGGCGGCACGTCCCCCACTCATCTCCTTCACCCCCTCGAATACTTCATAGTTGGCTACTCACAGCGCCTTAAGGTGTGACGTGGCTAGTTTTCATATACGAAAATCCGTGGTCTAGTGGTTAGAGCATTGGCTCTCGACTCGGAGGTCGTGGGTTCGATTCCCGCATTGGAACAACAAAATATGTTGTTTCCAAGTTTGGTTAGGACAATGCAGGCTGATCACCTGATTGTCTGACAAGAAAGATGATCCATGCGTCGGATGGGCATGTAAAAAGTCGGACCTGCGCCTTATCTCTCGTCAGTCGTGTTGGTTATCCGTCCCACTGGATTACGAGAGTAAAGAAAGAGAGAGTGCTCTTGTGTACTGCGCACACACTTGGGCACTATAAAATTACTCCTGCGTAACTGACCTGGTTTCAATGGAACCGGCCACCGTCACCGAGATCGGTGGGGAGTCATTATTATATATACGAATTATAGCCTTCGGAAGTTCTAAACCTGTTACTTGTCGGTTCTTATTTTATTATTCCGAAAATTTGACTTGCTGGTAGAAAATAGCCATCGAACATTATGATTCGTATATGAGAATTGAGTACTAGCCAAGTCAGACCTTAGGCTACAATATATTACCTAAGTTATGAGAAGAAATGATACTTTATGCTATTTTAAATAAATTTCAGGACTGACCATTGAACTTGGCACCCATTTAGATCTCACTTCTTTTGCCGTTGAAGTCAACAACCAAGGGATATTATATCATATTATTGAACTTGGCCTCCTTTCACATTTATGTTTTTGATAGGATAAATGACTATCAGTGATAATTTGCGTGTTGATAAAGAAGAGTGCAGTGTAATTTAGTTAGATAGAAAAAGTGTACTGTACAGTGTAGTAATTAAAACCATATCATGGAAGACATGGAATCGGATTCCAGCGGTCCTAATGAGAATCCATGGCCACATTTGACTTCAACATGTTAATGTTCATGAGGGGGAATATGCACCTTAGGCCGACGATTAAATTATACAAGTATTTTGATTTGTTCCTAACCTGTTAACTTCCAGAACCTAATCCAACAGGTTTTATAAATTCACTCACTAACGCAACGATATAAAAATGCAATTTTACACATATTAACGGATTAACGATTAACGTTAACTTGCGTTAATTCTTCCGAAATGTAACGCTTTAACGTTTAACGAAGCTAACTTTTTTTGTAGCGGATTAACGATTAACGAAGTTAACTATTTGATTAACGGTGCCCAGCTATGCGCACGTTGTCGAGGTAGGTACTAGGGCCCCACACATTGCGTCCAGAAGTAGCTTGCGTATTATTTTAGCTTTGCGCGTATCGTAAAAAATTGGCCAATTAAACCGATTTGGCTGATTCAGGCACTCAAAAGATGTGGCCCGAAAATTTTGATTTTATTATTTCCTTCATAACATGGTTATTAGAATTTAAAAAAAGAATTGTATTATTTTCTTCATAATGCTGTTAAAATTTAAATTAGTTATTAATATTATATATCTATGATTTAAATGGTATAATGGTCACCAACTCGGAAATTAAGTCACCTACTTATAAATGTCGGTGTTAATTTCGATTAAATTTCGCCTTTCTTTATCTGCCGACTTTTGATTTTTTTTGTCACCTGAGTGATTTCGCCAGTTTAGTAATTTAGTCACCAACATATGAATTTGCTGCTAAATTCAGTAATACCAGGCCTGTCTCACTCCCCGTGTAGGTATAGAAAATGCAAGTACGTGCGGCGCCCCACTAGAGCGGGGAATCAGTAGGGAATCACGCGCGGCCGCGAGTAGTGAGCGACGTACGCGCGAGATTTGTTCGTATAACGTATTATTTATATTTTATCGTATTATTTTAAAAATGGATAAAAAAACGGCAAAAAGATACTACTACTATAGCTCTACCAGAATCTGATGGCATTTTAAAAAAAATAAAAAATGTGATGTTCATATGGCAATGTCAAGTATGACCCGTCAAATCAAAGTACGTGATCTGTCAACCGCTGCTAAAATTTTGTGATTATGTTCTTGGAATTTGTTGTTTTTGTGAAAATATCCAAAAAGGCAATTCGATCTCAAGCGAGAAATATTGTTTTCTATGTCTATAGTAAAATACAGAAAGAAGAAGGTGTAAATCGAACTCAATCTTATAATTTAAAGTTCGTGGTAGAGTTGACCGGTAAGTTAGAGTGAGTTGTTTTGATACTTTTAGTTTTTTTATATTTTCTTAGGTAATTATTGTGACTTCTTTAAATGTGTTTCCAGTACTACTATAAGGTGAATCGTAGCTGATGGCACATCGAATGATGGTTTGTTTTCCATGCCTGGTAAAAGGAGGAGAGGAGGAAAAAAGAAAATCAACATAAGACAGTTTCGATTTATAGTTGATTAGGAATAAAGTAAACGAGTTCTATACAGTTCGGAAGAAAATTCCAACATTAAATAAACTGTTGCCAATTTAATTGTATGTTATTCGTAATAAATAAGTATATAAAGTAATTCACGATTGATTTATTTTTCATGAAATATCATTATATTACATAGTATAAAACAAAGTCCCTTTTTTGTCTGTCCCTATGTATGCTTAAATCTTTAAAACTACGCAACGGATTTTGATGCGAGTTTTTAAAATAATAGTCTTTAAGATATTATAAGATTATGGTAAAATTTATATTATTCAAGTGCGATAAATAAAATACTTATTATGTAAGTATATTATCAAGTGGTCGCGCATGTCGTATCGAGGTGATAGGGTCCCATTTTTAACAATTTGCATTGGGCAAACCTAAAAACATGTTCAATATTGTATCAGTAGTATATTGCTGTAAGTAGGTAGAGAATTATTCGCCGAAGTAGTTTTTTCTCCAAGAACACTATTCCACGCGGGCGAAGCCGCGGGCAAAAGCTAGTTTTCTATATTATACACCGAACATTCTTCATACAGTCTTATTATAATTCATGTTCAATAATACTAAAGACATAATTAAATATTAACCAGTATCAAGATCGTTTAATCCAATTTCCCCAGTATTGCACACTACAAATTTTTTTTCCCTATTTGCCATGAGATTCTGGTACACCTATAATAAAAAGATACTGTTCAGTATTTAACTGTTTGAACAATTATTACGATCCAAATTTAAGTTGTTTTTACAATAGAATAGAAATATTTTACTCATAAATAACAATACAATGGTAACACAGTTATTCTTAGTTAATGCTAAAATAGTTATAAAAATATTTCTGCAAAGGTTACCAGCTCAGCAAAAGCTGTGTTAGCCATGAAGACTAATACGGCGCTGGTATTCAGATGACCAATACATTTTGAACATTAATTTTACTTACAAAGTACAGTTCCGTGCTAACGAATGAGGAAAAATTCAAATAGGTAGGTATTTACTTAAAATATTGTTAATAATATACTTATTGCAAATGCATTCCGATCTATGTTCTTAGGAAAAGCGGTTCAGTTTAACTGTGACCACTAGCTTGTAAAATATTCGTTAGTTGGTTGGGTATAATAAATATACATATGAAGCTGAATTTATGATACAAACTTTATACAAGTTAGTGACGTTAGCCCATAAAAGAATATGTTTCTGACTAATGGTAATTAAATAAAAATATAATGATGCTAGCCCTACACGCTGTACTACACGTCTACTTAGAAACACCTCGCGCATCCGTTAACGAAATATGAATCGTAGTTTACAGCGTTAAGGTTGAAATTCGCACGTTGAACAACTCTGTAGGCATCTAAACCGGTTCGCATTGATTTCCGCCACGAGTGAAATTGCACCTTATTACTGGTAAATAGAGTTTTTATTGCCTAGAATGTTTTATACGAGTGAATCCTCTTCACTTGTGATATTAATTACTCTTTGGTAATACAGTATGCTCACGTGCAGCTGCCAAGTTATTTTTTGTTCGCTCGAATCATGAAGCGTCAAGGAATTTGTAAGTATTATATACAACAGGAAAGAGCACTTCAAACTTTATTTTCTTTTAATTCAATCAAAAATGATCTTTACGACTCAGACTTAAAGCTTATCACGTGCGCAATAAAAAAACCGGTCCCGGTGAGATAGCTATAACTTATCCCTGTGTCTCGTTCTAACAAGTAACCCAGTGTAGCCAGTTTATATCTTTCCTTAAATTTCAGGTTTGGTAGATTTTATGTGCGATATGGTGTATAAGCAAGAAATAATAATAAAATCGGTTAAATATTATGTTATTCATAATCTGAGAGAGAAATGTAAAATAAAAATCACTAGTTACTTAGAACCTACCTACTAACCGATAATTAAAAATTTGTTATTTATTTTTTGATTATTTGCATTTTGGTAGAGTAAAATGGAAGAAATGAAAATAGAATAGTTGCAACACAAAACGCCGTGTATTTCCCTTGGAACATTCTAGATGTTCGGGTGACAATATGATTTAATAGGGAATATAGGACATTTATATTATTTTATCTACCTTCATGATATTGTGAAGAGGAAACCTTTGTATGTTTGTATGTTATGGATAATTTCTGAAACCTAACAGATTTGAAAAATTCTTTCACTGGTAGAAAAATACTTAATCCCTGAGTGCTATTATGTGCGCATAGTTACGTGAGGTCCTCGCGGGCGGGCGGGCGACATCAGACAGACAGAGTTATAATATTAGTAAGTAGGTTTATCTGTATAGGATGACCTATAATATAATAATAATATTTATGGACACTTCACACCACGTCAATCTTGTCTCGTGGTAAGTTCTCGAAGAACTTGTGTTTAATTTTTTATGCTTTTATTTAGTTTCACCTTTGTCGGTCTGTAATGGAATCTTGCAAGTTAAATTTGATCCACTTCCCGGTTTCCGATTGAGTTTAAATTTTGCACGAATACCTATGTAAATCGCATGACAATGCAATATTATGATGACGTGGAGCTGATCTGATGATGGAGCTGGAAGGTGGCCATAGGAACTCTGTAATTAAACGACGCAACCCCATGACGCAACGCCGAGTTTGGGCTCGTATGATTCGTCTTGACGAGTATCTTGGTTGGCGTGAATATGCAAGCAAATGAAAGGGCTTTCTGAGAATAACTCGAAAATCCAACATGACGGAACATCAAAGATGGCTGACAAGTAATTTTTAATGCACTCCTACAATATGGGTATCAAATGAAAGGGCTTGCTGAGAATAACTCGAAAATCCAACATGACGGAACATCCAAGATGGCCGCCAAGTCATTTTTAATGACCTCCTACAATATGGGTATCAAATGAAAGGGCTTGCTGAGAATAACTCGAAAATCCAACATGACGGAACATCCGAGATGGCCGGCAAGTCATTTTTAATGCACTCCAACAATATGGGTATCAAATGAAAGGGCTTGCTGAGAATAACTCGAAAATCCAACATGGCGGAACATCCAAGATGGCCGACAAGTTATTTTTAATGCACTCGTACAATATCGGTATCAAATGAAGGTATGGTGTGTTGGGGTTTTTTGAGGTCCTTACTGAGTAGAGTAAAATCTGTAGAAGGTCTCCTTATTGAAGAGCTTGACTGTACTAAATTAACCGGCAAACAACCTTGCAACAATGATGCGTTAAATAAGATGAACGAAATGAGAAATCTATCTAGCGATAACTAAAAAGTAAAAAACGAATTAAAAGTAAAAAAAAAAAACTTTAAAAAAACAAGCTTTTATTTGAATGCGCTAAAACGAATAAAATATTTTTTCCTTTAAAACTTTTACTATCAACTTATAACGTAATTACACAATTTATATGATATAAAAGCTTGTCGAGAATCAAACAAAATAAAGAAGTAAATTAAGTAACTTGATCTGATAGATTTATGAGACAATTTGTTTGATTCTCGACAAGCTTTTATATCATATAAATTGTATTATTACGTTATAAGTTGATAGTAAAAGTTTTAAAAAGAAAAAATATTTTATTCTTTTTAGCGCATTCAAATAAAGGCTTGTTTTTTTTTTTAAGTTTTTTACTTTTAATTTATTTATTATAATAAAATATGTGAATAATTCACATATTTAAAACTTATACACATCCATGACACGGAACATGGTAAAACTTTTTGTTCCTTCGGCGGGATTCGAACCAGCGACCGGTTTGATCACCGATATGCTCAACCACTAAGCCAAAGAGGTCGTCAAACTTTTAATTAGTGTAAAATATACTTGACCACGTGGTAGTGCTCATGATTACAAACTTTCCCAAAGTAACTACTACTACAGGCACTCCAGGAGTGCCTGTAGAAGTGAAAAATCTCAAAAGTCATTTAACTAGACACTTTTTTCACCATAGTGTTTTCACTATACGTCAAATTTCAAAATGGCCCCAAAATTCTAAAAAATGGGGGCCTTTTAACTGGAGACACTTCTTTTCTCTATCGTGTTTTCAATGTACGTCAAATTTCAAAATGGCCCCATTAATCTCAAAAGTGGGGCCATTTAACTGAAGACACTTCTTTTCTCTATTGTGATTTCACTGTACGTCCAATTTCAAAATGGCCTCAAAAATCTCAAAAGTCGAGCAATGGCTCGAATGGCGGCTTATACTTATATTGTACGCGATATTGGTGTCACTCATACAACTAGATTTTAAAAACCAAGTTTCAATATACTAACATAGCTTCTAAGTAAAAATGTTTACTAACACTGTTGACCGAAATAAAAACATTTTATTTTATTTATTTGTATTGTATCTCCCTCTCGGCACAGATTTGATGTCGAGAGCTCATTCCAGTTGTTTACTTACAAATTCCATGGATATATTTTGTTCAGTTATTTACGTCTTAAGATCGAATGTATAATTATTATTAATAAATGTTATTAAGATGATGATGATGATTACTGTAAGTTGCAAAGTGGCATATGCTTGCAGTTCTTTGAACAATGCCGAAATTTACAAAAGCATATCTTTAAAGACTGAGGAGTTCTGTTCAGTGCTTTTGGATCCAGGGTACACATTGGTACAAAATCTTATTTTTTGGTAGCATAATATGCTTGTACTACTTCAGTAAAAGTCAAAATCACTAAATGTGTCGATATAAATTTCGAGGAGTTCCCTCAATTCGTCATGAATCGCATCAAAAGGTTTCCACTTTAGTGACTAAAGGACCAATTTCGAATTTAAACCCTTTACAATAACAAAAGAATTTTGCAAATAGGTCCATAAACGGCAAAGTAATGTTCAAAGATCTCCGTGTTAGTGTAAAATACTATGAGAAGTACCTTTTATATCATAATAATGTGATGATGTATGGTGTGATGGTGGTGGTGATGATGATGATTACTCTAATTGACATGGTAGCATATGCTTGCAGTTCTTTAAACAACGCCAGAATCCCCAAACATGTATCTATAATGAGTCAGGAGTTCTGTTCTATACTTTTGGATCCAGGGTTTTGGAGCAAAATATTACTTTTTGGTAGCATATGCTTGAACTTCTTTAGAAAAAGTTGAAATCACCATATGTTTCCAAACTTCAACTAATTTGTCCCCAAATTAAAAATATTGTTGTCACTCTTGTTAAAAAGAGACGGAGCGGTTTGTATTGTATCTCCCTCTCGGCACACATTTGATGCCGAGAGCTCTTTCCAGTTGTATATTATAATACTTACAAATTCCTTGTGAAGCATAGATACCAGGAGTCCGAACGGTATAGGCTTTTCCATAGTAATTATGTACACAATAATAGGACCAGATCTTAGTTATCTTTTCTGCCGCTAGCTGGTGCGAGACCGACGAGTACCGAGTGTTGCCAATACTATTATACCGAGTGTTGCCAATACTATTATTTATTACAATTATTTTTAAATTACCGTTAGGCAATTACCGTGTTCTACGGTATCTATTTTTCGAGAACAGTTTCTAAGAATTTCTTAAAACGTTTATATACTTAGATTTAAATCCACGTTTCTCTTAATATTTTCTTCCAGAGCTGTCAATAGCAACATTTAAACTTCCCGCGTAATTTCAAACGAGTGCTCGTCTGACTGTCGCGCGCTCTACCGGCAAAAATCTGTCCCCGTAATTGAGACCATTATTTTAATGCCGCGTCCGCACGTTTGCCAAACCTCGACAAGTCTTCACAAATTCAAACGTGCGGATAGAGCGTTTGCCATGGTTTGTGTAGGCTTGCAAGCTTGCAAGAGCTTGCGGCCGTTCCGATCAAGTGTCGGTTTTTTGACACAAATCAAAGGGAATTTGTCGCAAGCGCTTGCGATGCATCCACACGTTTGCGCGCGCTCAGTCTGGTTTGTGTACTGGAGACGGGCAGACGTGCCTACGCTCGCACAAAATGAGTGGTGATTGGTCAAATAAGACATCTTGTTTTTTCTCGAATGTTATCAGTCTGAACCATGCATTTGGGACCCGAAAAACAAGAATAATTATTGTATCTAAGTGTATAATACACTTAAATAAAAATCTTAAATATGTATATGTCACCTTAAAATTGTAAAAAACCGTTAGATTGTAATAAAACTAGTGAAATTGTAAAATGCCGATAGACTTTGGACGCGAATATTCTGCCTATAATTTAACACATTATTTTTCGTAAGATTATAAATATATAAGTACTTAGTTATAAATATTTCGACCTATTTTTACAATGTCGTTAGTTATTTTACAATCTAACGGTTTTTACAATTTTACGGTGACATGTATAATATAAAAGTATTAAATATATTTCTGTTGTCTGGTACCCGTAACACAAGTTCTTCGAGAACTTACCACGGGACCAGATTGACGTGGTGTGAAACGTCCATAGATATTATTATTATTATGAGAAAAAAGTAGCCGGTGCGTGGCTAAGTACATTATTGAATAAGCCACTATACGGTTAATTTGTAACTTAATCCACCATCTTCTTTGCCGTTTTTTTTGTTTGTTTTTATTTATGTATTTTTTTACAACAATAATAATAATAACTCCTCACACCGATTTCGGTGACGGTTTTATTGAAACCAGGCCAGTTACGGAGTATTTTTATAGTGCCCAAGTGTGTGCGCAGTACAAAAAAGCACACTCTCTTTTACTCTCATAATCCCAATGCGGGAATCGAACCTTCTACCTCCGAGTCGAGAGCCAAGCTCTAACCACAAGACCACGGAGGCTGTTGTTTTTACAATAAAAATAACTCAAAGCAAATGCTATAGCCGATACCTACGAGCTCAACGTCCGTCATGCTTGCCTGTTCAGAACACACTAACTCACTCGCAAGCGTGCGGATGGTGACGTTTGATTCCCTTTTTCAAGTCAAGCGTTTGTGGCTTTGAGTATCCAACTATACGGAGACGACATGACAGCTAATTTCTATGCGAAAAAGTCTCGCCACTTTTTGCGGGGGGGACGATCGCACCGCTAGTGCTTGACACTATCGATGTTTTGCTATCGATGAGTTCGGCTAGTAATAATTATGTGTGGCAAAAGTAAATTTTAAAAATTATATCTATTATAAATTAACTACAATATTTAATTTACAGTTTCGCTCAGTATCATAAAGTAAATAAGTATTAAAATGTTGAAACATGCAAAAATGGAAGCGTCATCCAGCGTGAAGAAGAATTTTAGCATTTTAGCAGTGTTGCGAATATCTTAGTTGCGGAGCAGCTGGTGCGTACAACTAATTTGTAGCATTCCGTAATACTCAAGAAACCCTAATAAATTTGCCCTGACCATCCGTCTGTCTGTCCGTCTTTCTAGCATGTGTAATTATGAATTTATATAAATGGAATGTTGTATAGTTTATAGGTATTTTAAAATTGAAGTAAGAATTCATAAATTACCTTTTTACAAAGTCACCGGCACCGCAGCTTACGTAACGGAACTGCGTCTGCGGTGCGAGGTACCCGCGACGCCGTTGTATGTATCCCGCCTGCACTGGTCTATGCAGGTCGAGGACGTCGTGTACTACATCCGCCAGAAGACGTCCATCGCCTTGAGGGTCGAACGTCTAGAGTCTCGCCACAAGGTCAATTTCAGTTCCTTTGTGGTGAGAGTGCCGACGCATCTTTCGTCGACCTTCGAGGTGGAGGAGTTCTGGCCGACGGGTGTGGTCTACCGGAGGTTCCGGGGGAGACTCCAGAACGAAGCGCGGATCACGTCGCCGTCAACACGTGACAAAGTGTAGTTTTGAAGTATATAATATTATGTATGTTAATCTGTAAGGTATTTATAATATGGGCCTATGTCACCCGAAATAAATGAAATTTAATTTAAAAGTATGTTTTACAATATTAAAGAACATCCATACGTCCATCCATCCATACATTCACCATCTATCCATCCTCACTAACTTTCACATCCTATCCTAGTAATAGTATAAAATGTGAAAATTTGTGAGGATGGATGGATGGATGGATAGATGGTTGCATGTATAGATGGATGCTTGTTACTCTTTCATGCAAAAACTACTGAACGGATTTTGATGAAATTTGGTATGGTAGTAGTTTAGGCTCTGGATTAAAACATAGGCTACTTTTTATATGGAAAAAGTAGAGTATTCCCGCGGGATAACCGAAAGTATATTTACGCGGGTGGAGCAGCCGTAATAACTAAAGTAAAATAGATAATAGCTTCAAGAATTAGTCTCATACGTTTTGAAACCCATTATCTAGCACGCTTCACGCTTTTTATTTGTTGTTGTAAAAAAGGAGTCCGTGGATTCCTCATGAATTCTACCACCAGGTCTACCATTTAGTGACAATAGGATGAATTTAGAAGTAAAATCTTTACAATAATAATTAGACGACCTCTGTGGTTCAGAGATTGAGCGTGTTCGTGCTCAAGCCGGGGATTGCGGGTTCGAATCCCGCCGAAGTAAATAAAGTTTTTCTGTGTTCCTGGGTCATGGGTGTGTATTAAATGTGTGAAGAATAAAATAAAAGTATGTGTATAGTATTAAATATATTTCCGTTGTCTGGTACCCGTAACACAAGTTCTTCAAGAGAACTTACCACGAGACCAGATTGACATGACGTGAAGCATCCATATATATTTAAAATATATTATATTATTAAATAAAAAAAATATATTACCAAAAAAGACTTGAGAATCTCCTTCGGTTTTTTGTCGGTTAAAAAGGTAGAGCTAAGTAAAAATGCGGAATCGTTTTGATAACTAGGGTCCACCCTAAATACGTTTTTTTGCATTTATAATAGTTCTGCTCCACCTCAATGTTTACCAATGTTCACCATAAGTAGTTCAAAGACTGGTTCAAATTCACGGGCAAAAACTAGTTAATAATAAAATTCACCTTTAATAATTTCAAAGCTACAAAGCTGCAAAAGCTGGCAAGGGGCACTGTTTTAATCTCCTCCTGTTGTTCGCCTGAACAATAAAACATGAAACTTCAAAATGCACCGAGCAAATTGTACTCGTACGTTTAGGAGACCAAAAAAAAATTATAAGCGCAAGCTTGGACCCAGACATTCCTAATCATCCTATTTTTAGGAAATCTAAAAAAATAATGGTCAGAATAACATACTGATAAAGTCGATATCGATATTTCTTTTACGTTGTCACAACCCTCAGTTTTTATGAAGTGTGGCCTGTTTATAAATTAAAAATGCATAATTTCAGGATAAATTTATCCGCACATATTTTATTGTAATAAATAATAATTAATATAAACAAAAGATTGTTATTACAATTGGATAATTATTTTATAATAATTTGCAAATTTTGAATGTGTTTCGTGAAATCATATAATGAATAAAAACAAAATTGTAAATAGTGTACTTATTAATTAGTCATGTTTCTTCATTATGAAATAGTAAAAACAAGAACGAATATGAAATAGAAGTTTTTATAAATTACTACTTTTAAATATTACCCTAAATTTGGATGTTGTACGATTTAGTAGCAACATTTATTCATCGAGTAAAATTTTTGGATTTTTGCTAATTTATCGCAATTATTGTTAATATTTAGGCAAAATAATACATACACATGGAAAGTAACACCATCCTTTTGTTTATTTGATGTTTCCGATCTGTTTTTGCAGGAAAAAATACAGCTAGTCGGCATTTTTTGCTCCGGTTCGTTCCGCCTCGCTGTAATTTTCCGAATACGTCAAAAACGCGCAGCAACTAGTTTTATACAACCCTCACGACCGGGGGGTCTAATGCCGCGTCCGCACGTTTGCCACTTGCCGCAAACTCCAAACCTTCACAAACGCTTGACTTGAAAAAGGGAATCAAACGTCGCCATCCGCACGCTTGCTAGTGAGTTAGTGTGTTCTGAACAGGCAAGCATGACGGACGTTCAGCTCGTAGGTATCGGCTATAGCATTTGCTTTGAGTTATTTTTATTGTAAAAACAACAGCCTCCGTGGTCTTGTGGTTAGAGCTTGGGTCTCGACTCGGAGGTCGAAGGTTCGATTCCCGCACTGGGATTATGAAAATAAAAGAGAGTGTGCTTTTTTGTACTGCGCACACACTTGGGCACTATAAAAATACTCCTGCGTAACTGGCCTGGTTTCAATAAAACCAGCCACCGTCACCGAAATCGGTGTGAGGAGTTATTATTATTATTATTATTGTAAAAAATACATAAATAAAAACAAACAAAAAAAAACGGCAAAGAAGATGGTGGATTAAGTTACAAATTAACCGTATAGTGGCTTATTCAATAATGTACTTAGGCACGCATCGGCTACTTTTTTCTCATAATAATAATAATAATAATATCTATGGACGTTTCACACCACGTCAATCTGGTCCCGTGGTAAGTTCTCGAAGAATTTGTGTTACGGGTACCAGACAACAGAAATATATTTAATACTTTTATATTATACATGTCACCGTAAAATTTTACAAGTTCACTAGTTTTATTACAATCTAACGGTTTTTACAATTTTACGGTGACATATACATATTTACGATTTTTATTGTATCTAAGTGTATTATACACTTAGATACAATAATTATGCTTGTTTTTCGGGTCCCAAATGCATGGTTCAGCCTGATAACATTCGAGAAAAAACAAGATGTTTAATATCTGACCAATCACCACTCATTTTGTGCGAGCGTATGCACGTCTGCCCGTCTCCAGTACACAAACCAGACTGAGCGCGCGCAAACGTGTGGATGCATCCCAAGCGCTTGCGACAAATTCCCTTTGATTTGTGTCAAAAAACCGACACTCGATCGGAACGGCTGCAAGCGCTTGCAAACCTACACAAACCAAGGCAAACGCTCTATCCGCACGTTTGAATTGTGAGAGCTTGTCGAGGTTTGGCAAACGTGCGGACGCGGCATAACCTTTGGCAGCGGGGAATGCCTGACAATGCCATCTCCATATGGTTGGATACTCAAAGGTTTGTGGAGGTTTGGAGTTTGCGGCAAATGGCAAACGTGCGGACGCGGCATAACATTACGTTCGGACTCCTGGTTTCTATACTTCGTGGTGATGTGAACATACGTAGTATCACAGAACACTATTACTCGCGGAGAAGAAGGTCGACTTCATACAAAAAAATTGGGACCAAATAGCGCCTCTAGTGATCTGCCCCCTCAAACTTTTAACCGCCTTCCAACAAAGGAGGACTATATATTTGATTATATGAATATGGCGGGAAATTGAAGATACGTAATTAAAGTTTAAGTTAACGTTAAATTTCTCTTTAGAGTTAAATTTTACATTCCAACAAAACGGAGCAACCACCTCCACGCACAAATCATAACTACTACGTTACGAAATGTTCGTGAGCCCTTATATACATACGTCTAGTGTTTTCGCTAGCGCGATCTAGAAGCGGGATAGTGTCATCTGTTGTGGTTTTTAAGTAACTTTTATGTAATATTAACCATGTAAGACAGAGAGCGATATATTGAAATATAACCATTCTTGTCGCACCGAACTGCCCCCTTTTTGGTCCAAGGTCATTCATACAAAGTCGACCACCCCTGCGTAGTATCCCCTTAAGTATGTGCCACACGGTTTGAAACGGCGGTTTGAAAAGAAAAATACAGATTTGCGCTTCGCCGGCTACACGGTTTAAAACTTGTTTGAAACCTCAGTGTTTATAGAACGTTGCGTGAGTCGGACGTCTCTACTCTCTACGCTCGCACCCACCGTATATTCACTACAACGACGTCATGGCGCCTTACCTATCTAAACAGAGATGTACAAAATAGTTTTTAAAAAGTATTTAAATACAAAATGCAAATACTTTTCTAATTTACTATTTCAAATGCAAAATACTTGTGCTTTTTGTATTTAAATACTAAATGCAAAATACGTATTTTCAAAATACTTTATTCAAATAAAATACTTTCTTATAGAATAAAGTAGGTAATGTTCTTTATTTATTAAAGACTAGCTGACCCCGACAGACGTTGTTCTGTCTTAAATATGAACGAATAAATAAATCACTACACCTACTCCTACACCTACACCTACTCTTACTCCTACTCTTCTCTTAAATATTGGAGGGTCTCCAAATCAATGCAGGTGCTGCTGTTGCCTTCAGTTGAGGAGTCTGACTCGTTGAAGTTTTAACTTAATTATAGTTAGGCAGAGGCTACGTTCCCACGATTCCCACGAGCGTTTTATGTGGTCACGACAGAAAAAAACTGGACCGTAAATAGAACTCTGCGCCAAGACAATAGAGCTACAAATCGTACAAAGCTGTAAATCTAACATTTGACACTGATTTTCAGCTCTATAACTTTAGCGCAGAGTTCAATTTACGTTGAAGTTTTTTCGATCGCGACTAGCAACCTCAAAAAAACGCTCGTGGTAACGTAGCCTAAGACTCACTTTTTGCTTTTTTACCCTGTTAATGTTTTTGATAACAGACTTATAACGGCGTAAAACAGAAAACGTAATACGTAAATATTAACGTTCGTTTTGCTTCATATTCTGTCATTTTGCACATAGACATACCTAGTTGTAGCGCCTTTAGTGGCCATTTGCTGAATCACGGATGCGAATTATTTCGAAAATCGAAACATAGCAGTAAAAAAGTAGGTATTTTATATTTTACAAATACAAAATGCATTAATTCAAAAATTTTTTCAAATAAAATACAAAATACTATTTAAATAAGGTATTTAAATATAAAATACGTATTTTGTATTTGCATTTTAAATACAAGTATTTCAAATAAGTCACAACTCTGTATCTAAAGAACAAAGAGTTGGGGTGTGTGGTTGCTCTTTTGTGTACAATTGAAGAAAAAAAAGAAATAAATTTTTTTCTGAGTCGTCTTTGTACGACTCGCATGTCAAGTCCCAAAGGCAGGGCAAGTCTCTATAGAGCTAGAGAAGCTCTGTAATAACTTCTCGATCTTTTTTTTCTCGTGCTGTAGGTACTGAGAATGTCGTCGCGTGTGCGTCTGCCTACGCTCGCCGCTGCAACGTGACTGTCGTTCGCGAGGTTTCAAACAAGCGGCTACACGACTTCAAACAAGTTTCAAACCAACGCTTCTAGCAGTGGTTTCAAACGCAAGCCTTGCTGCCAAGGGCGTTTAAAGGTCAAACGAAATTTGGCTTCAAACAACTATCTATAGGTGTACCAGAATCTCATGGCAAATAGGGAAATAAAATTTTGTAGTGTGCAATACTGGGGAAATTGGATTAAACGATCTTGATACTGGTTAATATTTAATTATGTCTTTAGTATTATTGAACATGAATTATAATAAAGACTGTATGAAGAGTGTTCGGTGTATAATATAGAAAACTAGCTTTTACCCGCGGCTTCGCCCGCGTGGAATAGTGTTCTTGGAGAAAAAACTACTTCAGCGAATAATTCTCTACCTACTTACAGCAATATACTACTGATACAATATTGAAAATGTTTTTAGGTTTGCCCAATGCAAATTGTTAAAAATGGGACCCTATCACCTCGACACGACATGCGCGACCACTTGATAATATACTTACATAATATTATATTTATCGCACTTGAATATAAATTTTACCATAATCTTATAATATCTTAAAGACTAAATACTTAAAGACTATTATTTTAAAAACTTGCATCAAAATCCGTTGCGTAGATTTAAAGATCTAAGCATACAATATACTATACCTACATGCATAGGGACAGACAGATAAAGCTACTTGTTTTATACTATGTACTATGTAATATGTAAAGTTATTTGACCAACAAAACTGACAAACCACCTCTGGATATTCCATAAGAATTAAGAACTGCAGTTAAAAGGTGTACCAGAATCTCATGGCAAATAGGGAAAAAAAAAATTGTAGTGTGCAATACTGGGGAAATTGGATTAAACGATCTTGATACTGGTTAATATTTAATTATGTCTTTAGTATTATTGAACATGAATTATAATAAGACTGTATGAAGAATGTTCGGTGTATAATATAGAAAACTAGCTTTTGCCCGCGGCTTCGCCCGCGTGGAATAGTGTTCTTGGAGAAAAAACTACTTCGGCGAATAATTCTCTACCTACTTACAGCAATATACTACTGATACAATATTGAACATGTTTTTAGGTTTGCCCAATGCAAATTGTTAAAAATGGGACCCTATCACCTCGATACGACATGCGCGACCACTTGATAATATACTTACATAATAAGTACTTGAATATAAATTTTACCATAATCTTATAATATCTTAAAGACTATTAAATACTTAAAGACTATTATTTTAAAAACTCGCATCAAAATCCGTTGCGTAGTTTTAAAGATTTAAGCATACATAGGGACAGACAAAAAAGGGACTTTGTTTTATACTATGTAATATAATGATATTTCATGAAAAATAAATCAATCGTGAATTACTTTATATACTTATTTATTACGAATAACATACAATTAAATTGGCAACAGTTTATTTAATGTTGGAATTTCCTTCCGAACTGTATAGAACTCGTTTACTTTATTCCTAATCAACTATAAATCGAAACTGTCTTATGTTGATTTTCTTTTTTCCTCCTCTCCTCCTTTTACCAGGCATGGAAAACAAACCATCATTCGATGTGCCATCAGCTACGATTCACCTTATAGTAGTACTGGAAACACATTTAAAGAAGTCACAATAATTACCTAAGAAAATATAAAAAAACTAAAAGTATCAAAACAACTCACTCTAACTTACCGGTCAAATCTACCACGAACTTTAAATTATAAGATTGAGTTCGATTCACACCTTCTTCTTTCTGTATTTTACTATAGACATAGAAAACAATATTTCTCGCTTGAGATCGAATTGCCTTTTTGGATATTTTCACAAAAACAACAAATTCCAAGAACATAATCTTCTTCTTCTTCTTCTTTTATGTATGGCGGCCTCAGTGAGTTGCCAATGTCAGAGTGCTTATTTGTTTATACTCTGCTCTATTGTAGGTCTAGTGGGGAAACAAGGGTACGGTGACTTGCGTATTATCTAACACAAAATTGTTGAATAACCTAGAACAAACACAAACAAATAGGGTTAGTAAAACTTCACAATTTTATATTGTTAGAACGAATATATGTGCATAAAATTTCAATAAAGGAAGTATTTACATAACATAGAATGGATTTGAAATTGATAGGGCGAGGAATATTAGAGGGAAGAAGGTCATAAAGGGAGGATTGATTTCTAGGGCAACAGAAAAATATGTGATCCAAGGTACCCTCATCAAGGCCACACTCACAAAGAGAGTTGTCCTTAACCCTAATTTTAGCTAAGAATACCAGTGAGCAGCAGTGTCCGAGTCTAACTCGACAGACTGTGGAGCAAACCACCTTGCTATTCTGCGTGTATTTAAAAAACCATGGCCTAACTGGAATACCACTTTGAATATCAAAGTAGTATTTGCCTTTCATATTACTTGAGCTGGCCCACTCACTATTCCACCTGATGTTTAAGTGTTTTTTAGCTATGGGAATTAAATCCTGGCAATATAATTTGTAATGGCTAAGTCCACCTGATATTATAGCTTCTTTGGCATAGGCATCAACACTCTCATTGCCAGTAATTCCGCTGTGACTTGGTATCCAAGCTAAAATGACATGAATATTTTGTAGTTTGCATCTAAGGAGTAGCTGCCTGATTTTTAAGATTAAAGGAAATCTATTCTTAGTGTGAAATTGATTGGCCATGATACCCTGCAAAGCGCTCCTGGAGTCCGAGAGGATAATAGACTTGTCTAGCCCATGAGACTCGATAAAGGAAACAGCCTCATAGATGGCGAGTACTTCACCTGTAAAAACAGATGATGTAGGAGGTAATTTAAAATTCAGAATCACATTAACTCCCGGAATCCAGACCGCAGCTCCAACACAGCCATCATCAGAGAGTTTAGAAGCATCCGTAAAAACAGGCAGCCAATCCTCAAAGTGCTGATCAATAATAATTTGTTTGAATTGAGTATTAGCCGAGGAGGAACCTTTATTTATAGGAAAGTTGAGGATGACATTTGGGGAAAATGTTAAGGCATCAAATGGGGTAGAGAAGAGAGGATTAAGGATACACTGAAAGACAGGACAAGGTAGGCGGGTTATCTTAAGGTAACTGACCAGGAGGCAGGGAGGTTCTTTGTGAAGCCAATAGTTAGAAGAGGAAATTAATAGAGACAGTGTGTGCAGCTTACCAATAAGGGGATGAGATGAAGATTGGAAAACTTTAAAGAGAAATCTATCTGCCAGATACTGCCGCCTGATGCTAAGTGGAGGGTCAACACATTCTACCTGAAGGGCATTAGTGGGAGACGACTTCATTGCACCTAGGATAATCCTTAATGACTTACTTTGGATTTTATCCAGGTCTTTTAAAGGGGCCTTATTACAAGGGATTAATAAAAACGATCCATAATCCATATGGCTGCGGATTAGAGCATTGTAAATTAGTTTTTGGGTGTAAGGATGAGAACCCCACCATACACCACTAAGGGAACGCACAATATTTATATTTTTCTCACACTTTTGTGTGATATGACGGAGTTGGTGAACGCCAGACATTCTAGAATCCAAGATGACACCTAAAAATTTTACTCTATCCTTAACAGGGAAAACTTGTTGTTCATGTTGAATAGTAATATCAGGAATTGTTTTTGAGCGAGAGAAAACTACTACCGAACTTTTGGAAGAACATAATCACAAAATTTTAGCAGCTGTTGACAGATCACGTACTTTGATTTGACGGGTCATACTTGACATTGCCATATGAAAATCACATATTTTTTTTTTTAAAATGCCATCAGATTCTGGTAGAGCTATACACGGTTTGAAACCTCAGTTTCAAACCGTTGTTTCAAACCGTGTGGCACATGCTTTAGTAGTCTGTGATGTGAACACTGAACTCTTATCTGTGATCTGTCAAATAAAATCAAATCTGAAAATTTGTAAAGTTGTTGATATGAATTTAACATTTAATAATATTTTTACATTGTTTCTTGTCATTTTATATAAGTAATAAAGAGGAAAATATGTAGATAATCTTTTCTACTTTTATTTTACAATGTTGTGTCATAATCAGTTTTTGTACTACTGGTAAGAAGATCGATTTTTGTGAAAGATTTTTACTGGATCAAAACATTGATTTATAATAAATAAGTTAAGATGTATTCCAAAACAGCTTTGGATGCTCAAAATTTAAACAACGATCTTTGTTTTCGAAATTGGAGCAATTGTCCCATGGAGATCATGATATTGTTTTTCTCTCACCTTGATTTAAGATCCTTAGCAACTTGTATGTTTGTTAATAAGTTTTGGCTAGAAGCAGCAAAATATTATCTACAGGTGAGTTGTCTTTATGATAGCGCTCTTTTGTGACATTAATATATTTAAAATACTATTTAGTAAATCGGTACCTACATACAAATTATTGCTGTATAAACAATAATTATTTCATACCTATATGTAAAAACATGGACTGTGATTATTAACAAGTACATTATACTTAATATGATCAGTTATCAGATTATGTTGTCAAGATTTGTCTCACTTGTTGTCCAATTATGCATTTTTTCATAAAATCTAGCTTAACATAAATAATTTTTAAGCTTTTAACTGATATAATAATTTAACAAAATTTTAAGCATTGTAATTTATGGCGCCAAATGGTGGAAAATACAATCTCTAATAAAGGTGCTCTGTACAAAGAGAAGTGTACACTACAATGGAGAGATATACTTTTGAACTTTTTCCTTTGGAGGAATGTGTGGAAGGCTCGAATATGTCACTATCAAAGTTTTCATATAAAATATGTCAAAACAATGAAAGTGTACAAAAGTAAGTCTACATTTTCATCATAATATACTACTTTATTGAAATATAATTAAGAATTTCTACTTTAATAAAATGAAATTAACAATTAACAATATAACATGTAAGTATAGTAATAAGTATATTTATTCGAAAACTATCTTACATATTTAAAACACTATGGGATGTAGCAGATAAGCAGATTGTAAAGTCAGTCTATGAAGCATTGGTACAATCCATAATAGTTTACTGTATCACCACCTGGGGCAGAGCCTCTAAAACTAAATTGCTAACTCTTGAAAGAGCCCAGAGAATGATACTAAAAGTTAGCCTTGCTAAGCCCTGTTTTTACCCTACAACTAAACTTTACGAGGATGCTCAAGTTCCTACCGTTCGGCAACTTTATTTAATGCATACTATACTACATACACATAATAATTTCTTCCCTTCAGAAGACAGAAGAACACACATAGCCCAATCGAGACAAAGTTATGCAGTTTGTGAGCCTAAAGCTGTAAACACCTCATTTGCACAGAGGTTTATTCCATACGTACGAGGCATTCTGTATAATAAATTAAATAAAAAATTGTCCTTATCAAATTGTACCAGAAGTAAATGTAAAAATAAAATTCTTAAATGGTTACTTAAACTTAATTACGAAGACACAGAAAAATTACTAGAAACAAGAAGGTAGTTTAATATCTTAAAGTGTTCTAATTCTATACGACCACACTCACACACACACACAAATCTCATTTTTCACACACAATCGTTTCTTCATGGCTTCAGTTCAGAAACACACTTGCATGCTGTTAATGTTAACTATACTAGCAATATGTATGGGGGGCCTGGAGATCTATATTACAGGACTGGCTTAGTTTAGACTCCAGATCTCCCACAAGTTACAATTTTTTTTTGTGTAAACTGTTTATGATTAAAATTAAGATCAACTGTAATTTGTGGAGATGAAATAAACATTATTATTATTATTTGTATGTGCTTGATGTGTGTCTGCTGCAATTTTTTACCAACTTTTTGCATCTTTTCAGACAATTTAATTGTGGTGCTGGATGATCAAGTGAAATATTTCAACCTATTGAACACTCAGTGCAAAAAAACCTTGAAACTAAAATGTAAGCTAATAGGATATGAGAATGTACTTCTATAAATAAGGTTTTTAATTACATTTTATTTTATGTTTTCTTTGCTTTTCTAAGTAATGTGACTATCTAAGTAATGTAACAGCCTCCGTGGTCTAGTGGTTAGAGCATTGACTCGGAGGTTGTGGGTTCGATTCCCGCATTGGAACAACAAAAAATGTTGTTTCCAAGTTTGGTTAGGACAATGCAGGCTGATCACCTGATTGTCTGACAAGAAAGATGATCCATGCGTCGGATGGGCATGTAAAAAGTCGGACCTGCACCTGATCCCTCGTCAGTCGTGTTGGTTATCCGTCCCACTGGATTATGAGAGTAAAGGAAGAGAGAGTGCTCTTGTGTACTGCGCACACACTTGGGCACTATAAAATTACTCCTGCATAACTGGCCTGGTTTCAATGAAACCGGCCACCGTCACCGATATCAGTGTGGAGAGTTATTAATGTGAACTATAGTTCTGTGGGAATCGTGGTAGCCCCAAAGGGAGATCTCCGACGGAGCGAAGTGCTATGCTCGGTTAGCCCAAAGCCCACTTGTATGCATTTCAAATGTCGTATATATAGTTCCGAACTTCAGAAACTTCGATAGCGCGATTCAGGACTGTGCGCTGATTGGTCTGCCACAGTCCATTTGTGTTAAGTTTGTAGTGGTCTTATCAGTGCAATTAGGGTCCATCCACATATTACGTCACAGCGCATGGGGGAGGGGGGGTGTCATATTAAATATGCCAGTCCATGTTAAGTAAAAGTAAAGGGATACTAAAAAAGCATGACATAGAGAAGGGTCGGTCCCCTCCCTCTGGTGTCGAAAAAGTCGAAATTTTGCGTGACGTAATACAGCTACATATTACTAATCTATGACGTAATATGTGGATGGCCCATTAATGTCAAAATAGCCAATTGGTGAATGTGATCAATGGTCAGTTTTGACATTTGCGCTGATTATTATGCCCTCACATACTTAATGCAAACTTACTTAATGTGAATAAGCTTTAAATAATTTTATGTATTCCTAATGTTTATATGTTTAACAGGTTTTAACTTTGAAGAAACACATTTTTTTGTATCAATACTGTTCCGAGGCGAAAACACAAATCATCACAGATCACTCTGTATACAAAATAAACAGTACGGCTTTGATGTACAATACTGTGATATATTTAACCTTGACGTTATTGGGTGTTACAAGTGAGTTTCTTTGGTTATTTTGGTCTTTATGACTTTATGTTGCCCGCAACTTCGTACGCGCAAAAATTCGCGCGGGAACGGTACATTTTGCCGTGATATAAAGTAGCTTGTGTTAATCCAGAGACCAGAACGTAGACTACTACCATAATTTAGCGTGAAGTCCGTAGTTTTAGCGTGAAGCAGTCACAAACATTTATCCATCCTCAAAAACTTTCACATAATGGTAGTAACTAGGTAGTAGAATTAACACTAATCTTCCACGGTCTTTTATGCAAAAACCGCTGAAATAGTTAAAATAAACATTGGTAATATAATATTGTAAATTCGAAAGTTTGAGTTTCTTTGACTGTCTTTTATGCAAAAACTGCTGAATGATTTTAAATAAACTTTGGTACACGGTCAGTATGTACTATGTAGCCTGGATTAGCACATAGCCTACTTTTATTTATAATATCCTTTTCTACTTACAAAGTCACGGTAACATCTAGCATTAAAAAATTAAAGTATAACTTAACATTTCAGGTTATATTCAAACCATTGTTATTTCATAGACAATAATAACACACTGTGGGTTGCAATAACAGAACAGCGCAATTATTTTAGTGTGAAAGCCCTAGCAAAGTTCTACGGACCCAGTCGCATTGTGGCTCTCCATGTATTTGAGCATAAAGTATACATTGTGACGAAAGAGGGTGATATGTACTATGTCGATGGACTTCAGTTCAGAAAGGTTCATAACATATTTCTTCCACTACATTGCCGCACATACAGCAATGGTATTGGTGCTAACTCTCTTCCTATTCCATTCCTTTTCAACAAAGGCTGTGCAGCATATAAAGGTGTGTTTATTTAAGTTTAAAGATAAACAGTATTTTGACCACAATGTATAATTGTATCGGTCGAATATTGGAACGATAGTTAAATTAAGTGACGCTCAAGTCACATGCTATCCTTGTCATTTCGGCTAGCACAGACAGGGATCGCCTGTGAATAGGAGGGCTTTTAGTTTACTTAGCATTTCAGTATTCGGCCGTAAGACAACGCACGCACGTCATGCACGCATCAAACCATGGTCATCGTCGCATAATTTCCGTGCTCGTGTAACCTTGCGTCTGTTATTCCTCTGTGACTTTGACTAATAAATAAAAAAAGTAATAATTTAGTCATATACATTTATATTTTTTTTACATTAACTTAACTATTATTTACTAGTCATTTGTGACTAGTAATTGTCTTTAAATTGCCATTTTCAGTGCCAGCCGATGAGGCAATGCAAATCTGGCAGTCATGCCAGTTGGATACAGTTGTTATGGCTGTCCCCAGCCTCTCTGCTCTTTTGGAACATGGAGAAGTTTTGATTTTGGGATATGAAAATGGAAAGGTAATTTTTTTCCATAGTTTGTCCAAATATAAAATGTTTTATGTAGTAGAATAATACTAATTTTAACAACAAATAATCTTATCAACGTAAATTTTACGTTCGTAAATATTATCTAAACATAAATTTAAGTATCATATCAGTCTAAATTCGAAACAATATGGCGCCAACTCAATCATATTCTCATTTGAATCGCATTGTATAATATCTAATAATTGATCGAAATCTTTTTCAGGTTGAAATACATTCTATATACAAAATTCTAAGCTGCGTAAATGAGCCTAAGAAGCAGTTCCATATGCGAGATTTTGTGTATGACATAGATGGCGACTATCGGGTCCAAGCTCTGGAGACGTATGAGCGAGTCGGTAGGCATTATTTGGTTGTGGCCATAAAAAACAATGTTCATCAGTTATCAATACAACTCAAAAGATAACGCTTACTGAGTATAAAGAGCGTATGTTCCTTATTTGATTTTAAAATATTTTTATTTATTTATTTATTTTTATTATATTTAGTTGTTTTATTTATGAAGTAAAAACTTTTTTGGTTTTGTTGTGTTTAACACGAAAACCATGGAGACTAGACATGGAGAATAGAGGTAAGGAGAACCATCTCGTGTATTAAAAAGTGTCTGTTGAAATGGAGCAAGATAAGGTAGCGCTATAATAGCGGGTGGAAGAATTCCAAAAAGATCGCCACAAAATGGCCACGAATTATTAGAGTAACTAACCAATAACTAACTTTCAAATAACTTCACTCCATCTCATATTGCTAACTTCATATCATACTCTCTTCTGACTCTAGCCGCTAGCGCCATGATGGCCAGTTTTGGAACTATAATTTGGTTACTTTTTCGGACATTTTTTAGATTTTCTGCTCTAGAGAGATGGTCCTCCTTACTTCTATTCTCCATGAGACTAGAGTAACCATCATTACTTTAAAGCAGAAAACTGGCAAGAATGATGCTAGAGTTGTACAAAGCTATGAAGTTAACATTAGCATAAAAGACGGAGTGAAGTGAGTAAGTTTAGTTATTTGCAATTTTTGGCGACTTTAGTAAACTACTCAGAAAAACATGAACATTTTAATTACTCGCAGGTCGCGTAGTCGAAAATATTTTCATGAAAATAACCCAAGTAGATGCTAAGATTTAGTTCTCGGTTTGAATTTTGCCGCTTTCTTTTAAAATTCACTCGCTACAGTAGCGCCACCCTTATTGAACGATTTTTGACGGACACTTACATGGTGCTCCTTTCCTTTAGTCTCCATGACGAAGCAAGGCGACAGTTTTTAGTAAACGATATAAAAAGCTTGCCAAACTGTAAAGTCAAAGGATATAGCACGATGTAGCACAGATAGTGATGTCTATTGACAACAGCGCGAACTAAGTAGTAACTTAAATATAAAAAAAACTAGTAATTAAAAATTTGTACTAAAATTGGAAATACCGTAAGATTATAGTATAAAAGTAAGATTGTAAACTGTCGAAATATTGTAAACCAAATTATAAACACTGCTTACAAATTACAATTTAACGCATTACTTTTTCTTTATATTCTAACGAACTGAACTCAACTGTCCGAAATCGTAAGCCTTCGTGACCGTTATTCGTAGACGGAGTCGCAAAGAATAATTGCACTATTCACTTTAGGTATTATACATACATACGCCTATATCACGCCCCTTTCCCGTAGGGGTAGGCAGAGACCACTTCTTTCCACTTGCTACGATCTCTACATACTACTTGTTTCGCTTCGTCCACTTTCATTCTTACCATCCATTCCTACTCTTACATTCAACGTAGCGAAGCGGCTCTCCATGAGCCACATTTAGCCTTCGCGAGAACAACACGTGATGGGTGGCGAATCACATCGCCGCCATTTTGGATAATTAAAATAGTTTTATGATTATCCATTGCATTCCCACGGGTTGGCGGAGAGGGTAGGAATAGGGAAAGGGAAGGATAGGTGGTGTGAAAAGGAAGATTAGTAAGTTAGAGTGGGAAATAGGAATGTAGGATATTACCGCCCAGGAGGGCAAGGGATAGGATATTTAGGTATCGCTCGAAATTAACTCGAAGAACACTCTAGTTAACTAAATTCCCTGCGGTCGGCGTCAGCCCTTTTATATACCGACGATCGTTACTATAAAGTTCGCAATGTAGAACTTTCTAGGTCTTTCTACATAGAACAATCTAGAACTTTCTAGTCGGGGTGAGAATGGGACAGTGCACATTCGAGAACATTGTAGTATTTTCCGTACTAGAAGCTTCTAGAACACACTACACATTTGAGGGCCGCGGCCGTAACACTCTAGAACACTCTTCAAATTTACCATCACTAAAACACTGTTTTAGTGATGGTAAATTTGATATCAAACAAATTAACAAACAAATATGGCGGCGCGGGGCATATAAGCCAATCATGATTCAACCGTGGTGCGTTTCATCTAATGCTTTAATTTCATAATAAAATAAAAAAACGTTAAATTATAAGCAGCATTTTATTATAATTCTACGGTATTTACGATTTTACGATAATGTATTAATAGTATTTTATAAGTAGATAACTGGGTTAAAAGCTTGAAACACCATTATGTAAACTGCAAACAGCCTTTTTAATCTAAAATGTTTGTGATTTTTAATTTATGAAATAACTTATCAGACTGGCATAATTAGTTTTATAAGGTGTAGGTAAAATATACCTAATAAATCAATTTTACTATTATCAAATTTTTATTCACCTCACAGAATTATTTACATTCCTAAAAGCATTAATTATAACTTTTAAATATACAATGATATGCAAAAGAAAAACAAATTGAGAACGAAAACATTTAGTTACTAAATATTTATTAATAAAGTATGTTACGTCCCTTGACGCTACCTAAGTAGGTAGGTACTCAACTTTAACTAAAGGAGCACATAATAAAATTTACAGTTTATTGAAAATCGGACTAGGTGAAATACATGGACAATATTTTAGCCCTAAAATTAACGAAAATACCTATTTAAAAATTCAACAGAGAATGTTTTATTTACATTGTAGGAAAACGTAAAAATAAACAATGCCTTTAGAAGACATTTAGTTAACTTAATAGAACAAAAGATCACTACTCATTTCATCGATTCAATGTTTTTGACCTATCCGTATTTAAACATTTAAAAATGTTTCCAATATTTAAGCAGCTACTCTTTCCCCCATAAAACTTGGTCGCCTATTGCATAGTTGCGCAATTTCTTCCCTCCAACTCCGCGATCCGACCCGTCCAACGTTATCCATGCGACGTGACGCGTCCCCACGCGTTCTACCGGTCGGTGGCGTTGGGGTTGGTGTAGGAGAACCCGCGGAAAGCCTCCTGGTCCATGGAGCGCAGAACCTGCGGCTCTATAGCGGTCAGCCGCGGTCGCTCGCCCGTGAACGCGCGGTCGAAATACTGCGTGTCCAGGGGATGGCGCTGGAAAGATACGAGTTACAATGTGTGACATCTGACAACCTTTAATGCAACACAATACTGTCAATTTTGCCATCGCACCAGAAGTGTTACACACTTATACACCTCCATTTCGTATATATGTACAATACGGCCGATGTATCTTGGCGAGTCTGAACTTCGCGCAGAAGGTTTCGCAATAACTATTTGTCAGTGTTTTCGTATTTATTTTATTTGTACTAATTGGTCAACTGTATTAGGGAAATTTTATTAGTACATAGATATATAAAAATAATACAATAAAAGTTTTCTTCACGAGTTGTGCATGCGCTAAAGTTCGCAGAGCCTGTGTTCAGACCCGTCAAGATACAGCGGCCGTAGTGTATGTACCTACAACGAAATTACTATCACAGAATGATGACAAAAACCTCTAAATTATTATTTCTGCCTTGTGCACAAAATACATAACCATTGGCTCTAAAAGACTTACGGTCTTTTTAGATAGATACAAGATAGATATGCCATAGTGAAATTTTACGTCATCCAAGTGCAGCAGGTGTCAGCAGGCCTTGTACTACTCAGCGGGCTTATTACGTATCTTGCAATAGCCAAGCAATATCAAAAAATGCGCAATTTTTGCGCAAAAATCGCAAATTCGTATTACGTATCTGCAAAAACCTAGCAGAAGCAACCTAGCGACAGTACTGCCTCTACCGAACAATCGAGGAACTATAAATTGCAATCAATCGTTCGATCTCTTCACTGCTGTCATATTTTTTTGTATTACGTAAGACTTTTACAACAAAAATCAGGGAGCGATTTGAAGTGTCAGTTAGCAATAATAAGCGAAAATGAAGCAAAGTGCATTCAAACACAACAACGAGCGATTAGCAATCGATCGCATAGGTACACTTACACTTAGGCCTTTACATCCGTTAATGGATGATTTATACAGTATTCTCCGAGCGAAGTAACCACTCTTGAAATACTGCAGTGCCTGGGACAGTTGGTTTTTAAATGTCGTATGGTTGCCCAAGCACATACGGCATTCTCACAACATAGTCAGCCTAGTCCAGAGGAATGAACTAGTCAATACGTCTGGGGCCAACTATGTGCGGGTTTCCTCACGATGTTTTCCTTCACCGTAATAGGTAATACGATTTTATTTGACGTTCAGCAATCGACTGCGCGTCTATCGCGTAATGACTGCAAGATTTTTGCTAATCGCTATTTTTACGTAATACGGCGGCCGGTCTCCGGCGATAGGCGCACAAAAAAAAATTGTGCGCCGTAGCGCTTTCAAACTATAACTCAATGGTATACCCATTATCAAGGTATACCCATTGAATTATCATAACTTACCACGCGCGGTTTAAAGGGCGCGTCGAGTTCCCGCCTCTCGAGCTTGTCCCAGTGTATGGGGCGGAAAAAGTCCTGGTCGCGGATGTCGCCGTGCATGCACTCCACGCCGCCCAGCCGCGTGCGCGCGTCCTTGTCCAACAACTGTACAAAAAGTTATACAAGTGTGACGGCTGGCCATAATTCATATGTCAAAATGGCCGCAAAAATCTCAAAGGTGGGGCCATTTTGACACTTGCCTCAACATGCCTCGTCTGAAATATAAGTATAGGTACGTCTATGGTGTAAGTTTAGAATTAGTCCACCACGTCTATTGCGGGTTGGTAGACTTCACGAGCCTTATTAGCTTGGTAGTCTTCTCAGATAAGTTTCTAAACGATGCTTCCTTTTACCGAGCGTCTATATAAGTAGGTAGGTACTTGAGAAACCCCACAACCCCGACAGATATAATACGTATTCATGAAAAAAATGTTACCCTGGTGAGTATACAGTGGGACTCCTGCGAGAGGAAGCGTGGATACGATGGCATCTCGTTGCAGATGGACCAGAACAGCTCGTCCTCATCGCAGCCGCTGAAGGGGCTCTGGCCCACCAGCATCTCGTACAGCAGCACGCCGAACGACCACCAGTCCACGGTCTGGTTGTATTTCAGACCCTTGATTATCTGAGGAGAAGTTTGATACTTATATTTAATTCTGTTTAAATCCAACGTAATGTCAACGTAAATAAAAATTGATTTTAAATTTGTAGCATTATAGTGTGCTTTAATTGCTAAGACCAAAGTACCTATAATAATTGTCTCTTTTGTGTTTGTTTGGACTGTATATTTAGCAAATAAAGAAAATCATGCTTATATGAGACACTAAACAATATCTTAAGATTGTCAACCATAATATTACCTATTTAAACCTTTAACTTTCTTTCGCTTTATAAAAGGTTTATAAATCGATATAGGTAAGTTAACAAAAGTTTTAAATAAAACAAACTTAGACCCCTAATGTTGATGAAAGCGGATGAATTTTTGGAACACGTCACAGCGCAATCCGTTCAGCGGATTTGTAATTGCTAAATACCTCTGGAGCCATGTAGTCTGGTGTTCCACAGAAGGTGTCTGCCGTCTTGTCCAGGTAGATTTGGAGCTTGCACATTCCGAAGTCCGCTATCCTCACGTGTCCGTCAAAGTCCAGCAAAATATTGTCCAGTTTCAGGTCCCTGAAAGCACATGGACAAAATATTATTCTTGCTACTTTACCTATTTCCATACACTAGTATAGTGACGAGTACCTATTGGTATAGGAAAGCGTTAAATTTTAATAAAAAAAACCGGATAAGTGCAAGTCGGACTTGCGAACGTTGAGTTCCGTACCATTATACTAGTGGTAGTGTGAGTTATTAATTCGAGGTAGTGTGTGTAACTTTATTTATATTAAGTTTATGTAAGTATTTCTAAGCATTATTGTGTGTAAAGTGTGTGTGTCAGCACTCAGCTGCGACGCACGACTGGAGTTTACTATTGTGCAATGCAAGGAAAGTAAGTGCACTCAAAAAATTTTAATAGGTACTCGGTAATGTAAAGGGTATAAAACTACGCTATGTAGGTAACGGAGCGTAGTTTTATAACCTTTTTTATATTTTGTACTCCATACGTCATATTCAATAGATATGCTACTTAGGTACTAACAATTTTAAAAACAATCTAAAGAAAAAAAATATTTCCTTTTTGAGAATATAGGTAAGATAGGTAGGTTTGCTGTGTAATGTATCCCATCTCATTCTTTTGCACGTTCAATTCTACAGATATATGTTTGTCTCTTTCTACATAGGAATAACGCCTCTATCAAGCTTCCGAGTGTTACTTGATTTTACCCCTCATAAAATTTCCGCACCGCTCCTTATAACTCAAATCGTTTCTAAAAGAGTAAAGTCCAAAAAATATTAACTTTCTGCACACTTTCCTCCACATACATAAACATAAACTGTGTCAAATTTCATAGTACCTACTTAGTAGGAAGTTTTTGCTTATACTTTTTGAATACATTTCCATCATCTTACTAGATAGGTAGATACCTACTATTATAATTAATGTGAATGTTTGTGAGGATGTATAGAAGGAAATATGAATAGATGGATGTTTGTGACTTTCACGCAAATACTACTGATGGACTCAGATGGATAGTTTATGCTCTGGATTAACACATAGGCTACTTTTATCCCGAAAAATTACAGTGGTCTCGTGGAATACTGTATTTACCTACGCGGTCCGAGCCGCAGGCAAAAGATAGTATTAGGTAACTTGTATTGCTATAAATATCTAGTAATCAATTTATCATAATTAGTGATCGGATAATAGGGCGCTTATATACCTAAACTTCAAGAGAGTACCTACATAGAGCTGATAGAACCACCATCCTGACAAAAATAAATAGCACGCATAATTCGAACTTATTGTGGATAATCTAGGCGCTTTTATACATACTGAGAAAAGTCCTAAATAATCATTTTATGCATGACGATATTTTGACGTCAATGTACTGTGTGTGTAGTTTCAATACCTTAATATTTTTGTTACTAGAATTATTACTATTTGTCAATGTACAGAGTAGAGCAGCAAGATTAAGACCCCTGAGTTTCCAGTACATATACAATTTAATAGAATCAATGATAAAGCCTATTTATTTTTGTCAGGATGGTGGTTTTATCAGCTCTATGTAGGTACTCTCTTGAAGTTTAGGTATATAAGCGACCGATTATCCGATCATTAATCATAATACTAGATGTTGCCCGGGACTTCGTGCGCGCTAAAAGAATTCTCGCGGGAACCGTACATATTGCCGCAATAAAAAGTAGCCTACTCTTCCCGTAGTCTACTCTATGTCTGTGCCAAGTCAGTCCGGTAGTTTAGGAGCCTATTCGATGCAAACAAACAAACCTTTCCTCTTTATTAGATACTAGATGTTGCCCGCGATTTCGTGCGCGATAAAGGGAATGTCGCGGGAACCGTACATTTTGCCGCAATAAAAAGTAGCCTGTGTCCGTCTCCGATTTCTAATCTATATCTGATATCAATTTTCAACTAAATCGATCTAGTAGTTTCGGAGCCTATTCAATGCAAACAAACAAATCTTATTAGGTACCTCTATAATATTAGTATAGACAACCGTATAGATATACTAGTAGTATAGATATACCTACCAAAAACAGGTGCTGGGATGATCATGTATGGCGTCGCGACGCAACTTATTTTAACATTCATATATTTTGTCATTTGTCTCGCAATCCTTTTATACGATAGGTACCTGTAAACGATCCCGCGCTTGTGCAAGAACTTGAGTCCGGACACGATCTCCGCGGCGTAGAAGCGCGCGCGCGGCTCCGGGAAGCGGCCGCTCTGCTGGATGTGAAACATCAGGTCGCCGCCATTTAGGTACTCCATCACGAAGAACAGGTGCGACTGGAACACACAGAATAACATAGAATGATACGGTGAGTTATACTATTAATATTTGCTATTTCTCGACTCGGCCTTATAATATACCTAGGGCAGGGGTCGGCAACCTTTTAAGTCTGAAGAGTCAAAAATTGCAATTTACAAATTTTCTTAGTTTTTTGGGAGCCACAATTTTTTTTCTTATCAACAATAAATAAATAAATTCTAGCATAAAAAAAGTTTTTTTAAAATAAAAAACTAATTTATTTGTTAATAAAAACTGGTGTTTTTTAAATAAAAAATGTTGGCCACGTTTGTCTCCAAAATCGGCCATGTTGCGACTATTCCTCTTGAGGGACAAAGAACGGTTAATGCAGAATGGTATGCTAACATTTGTTTGCCACAGGTCGTTTCTGAACTCCGTAAAGAGAACTGCAATCGCCGCATCATCCTCCATCACGACAATGCGAGTTCTCCCACCGCGCACAGAACAAAAGAGTTTTTAGAGCAAGAAATCATAGAATTATTAGACCATCCGCCGTACAGCCCCGACCTAAGCCCTAATGATTTCTATACTTTCCCTAAAATAAAGAATAAATTGCGTGGTCAGATTTTCATCACCTGAAGAAGCTGTGGACGCCTACAAAACGGCCATTTTGGAGTTTTGGAGCCGCCATCGTAATATGTTTTTTTATATTTATTGTATCTGAAGTTATGCGTAATTGAGGCGCGAGGCCGCAGGCGGAGGTCCACGTCACGTCGTCCACGCCTTACGCCGTCTCTGCTGCGGGGAAAAGCGATTTTCACCGCAGACAGTCAGCCGAAGTGGCTGTGCGATAGAAATGGTGCCTTATCTTCATTCTTCGTTCATCGATTCAGTACGATTTTCAAATTTTTTTACATAAAATAAATAATATTTGCGTATAGTACTAAAGAGCCGCAGCTCTACATTCAAAGAGCCGCATGTGGCTTACGAGCCGCAGGTTGCCGACCCCTGACCTAGGGTGTACGCAAACACCGATAACTCCAGCGGCGAATCTCATCATCGGAGAACGGTTGCAGAAATGACTCTTCTAGCCCACACATACCAACAAGCAATCACACATACAACATATAACCTCAAAAACTCTTTCATATGATCTCAGAGGTGCCCGAGGGATATGCTAAATCTGTCTTGGGAGCCGCAACGAAATTTAGAAAGCTCTTCCGGTATTGTACGTGAACGGCTGCGGTAGAAATCTTACCATAATATTATCTACTCGTTAATCAGTCTCTTTACTCATACCTAAAATAGTTATGATATGCCGAGCTCGAGCATAATAGTACCTATCTACTAGGTTAGGGTAGGTACTCTAATATTCATAAGATTTAGAGGACGACTCCCGAATACTTCGCGCCCCACGTCGCAGACAATACGTGTTTTGACTTTTGTGTTGTGTGAAATAAACGGTATTTAATTTAATTTCATTCCATTTAATTAAATACCTTCTTACGTCCACAAAAACAAAGAAAATTTTGGTTTAACTAAGTATTATCTATTTATAAACGAGAGTCTAAAATAATTTCAAATAATTCTTAGTAAATAGAAGCTAATAAGTATAAATTTTCCTAAATAGAATCACAGTGCGCGCAATTCATAGGACAATTTATTTTAAAGTTGGCAGCTGGAAAGTGCAGGAACTTGGAGTTGAAACTCTTACGTAAGTAAATAAAATGCTGTAGCAAATATTTCCATTCTCATATTTGCTTTTTTTTTATAAAACGATACTACCTGATTTATCTTATATCTTTAAAAGAGCAATTCTTGTATATGTCACCGTAAAATTGTAAAAACCGTTAGATTGTAATATAACTAGTAAAATTGGCATTCTCGGGTTACGGTTAAAAAAAAAGAAGTTGTTTACTATGTAAAGATACTTACATCAGTCTGGAAGGTAACGAACAAGTGGCAGAGGTAGGGGTGGTTGGTCCCGAGCGCCAGCACCTTCCTCTCTATGAGGGTACACTCGACATCGTCGTCCTCCAACACCACATCCTTCTTCAAACACTTCACCGCGTAATAGTACTCAGTCTCCCTTAGTTCCGCTAACATCACCTGCAAAAATGAAAGAGGTATTTGTAAGTAACAATAATTGATTGTTAACCGAATGTTTTGATTCATTGGCATACCAATAACCAATGTAGTTTTAATAAGGAGAAGCTGGTCTAATGGTACGCATCGGATAAGAGTACGCAAACCCTTCCACGGCAAAGTTGGTTGCGATACGCGGTGTAAAAATACAAAAATTACGTAAGTATAAAGATTTGCCCCATATTCTTAGATATTCTTGACATTTTGCAAATGTCTTTACAGCATCATGGCTATTAATTTGTGAATACCTACATTCCCTTATAATAATAATAATAACTCCCTGCGCCGATATCGGTGACGGTGGCCGGTTTCATTGAAACCAGGCCAGTTACGCAGGAGTAATTTTATAGTGCCCAAGTGTGTGCGCAGTACACAAGAGCACTCTCTCTTCCTTTACTCTCATAATCCAGTGGGACGGATAACCGACACGACTGCCGAGAGATCAGGCTAGGTCCGACTTTTTACATGCCCATCCGACGCATGGATCATCTTTCTTGTCAGACAATCAGGTGATCAGCCTGCATTGTCCTAACCAAACTTGGAAACATCATTTTTTGTTGTTCCAATGCGGGAATCGAACCCACGACCTCCGAGTCGATGCTCTAACCACTAGACCACGGAGGCTGTTATAATTAGGCTTACAATCCCTTAAAATTACGCTTGGGGTTGAAGCGAAAGTGTTTCCGTTCAACGGTAATATGTAGCGTACCTACCTCATCGCTCAAACTAATGAAATACACATAATTTCAAAAATATACATAAAAATTATATATTTATGAATAAAAAATAAATAAATAATAATAACAAAATTAAAAATGTAAACTGTAACCCCCGAATGATCAAAATGTGTGATGAATTTTATACTCTTGATCATGTCAGCTTTTGAAAAAAAGACTAGATTAAAATCGGTTCGTAATAACATAATTACTTATTGTATGAATAGGTGTGTCTGAAAATTTCACTTTTTAAGTAAATCAGTTTTATTTTCATCTAATAACAGGATGCCTAGGTGTAAAGAAGCACTGAAATGATGAAAATACTGTCGTGAAGTGGATAAAGTTGGGATAAAGAAACCTTTTGACAAATATAATTTAATGAAGCTGTTGATCTTTGGTTGATCTCGAAGATGAAAGTTTAGTCTCAGAGCATAATATGACGCGGAGTCTGACGGAGTTCGACTGTGAAATGTCAAACTGTATTTATATCTAGCGGGCAGTACGATGAACTACAGGATAGTATGTTTGCCAGCGGTATTTAAATATACCTGTCTTTATTACTGCTAAAACTACTTTATGTGTTTTGCGGTACGTTCTCGCATATAATAATTCCATGAAATATACCTTGCAAGGGATTTATAGGGTTGAAAAATATCCATTGTTGACCACTGGTGTCGAGTTCGAGTCCCGGCCAGATTAATATTTTTGTGATTTATTTTTTTCCGTATACTACTAGAACTGCGAGCAAAGCTCGGTCTCCCATAACTTTTAAAAACTCTGTTCCTTCCACACTCCAATTTTAGTGGACCCACTCTCTGTCCATCTCTTTCAAGATAAGAGCAACTTTGTGTCGAATTATATATGTCACTAGCTTTTACCCGCGACTTCGTCCGCGTAGAGTACGGTTTCCACACAAAATTTTAAACCCCTTTTCACCCCCTTAGGAGACGAATATTCAAAAATCATTTCTTAGCGAATGCCTACGCCATTACATCTATCTGTATGCCAAAAACTCGCCGTCAAACAATAGTTTGGCGAGATACAAACATGTAACTGATTTGTTTAGTATAAATAAATAATAATAAAAAAAAAAAAAAAAAAAATCAGCAAAATCCGTACTGTAGTTTCGGCTGTGCGTTGATAGACGAGTCAGTCAGGTTTGCCTTTTATATATTTAGATAAAGGCTTGTTAAACCTAACATCATCACAAAGAAACATGGTATGATTGAGCTCAACAATTTAATTTGAACCTTGACATGAGTGGAGTGACGGGTAAAATTGAAGTTATATGCAAAGTGGCAAATTGCCACCTAATATGCAAGTTCGTGTACGCTGCAATTAAATTTACATCGGCTATTTCGGGCGGTACCATCACCTAGCCCACGTCACGAACCCGTGACACAGGTACTTAAATAAATACAAAATATAATACAAACAATCTTAATGCCTTTGTCCTTATCTTAATCTACTTTAATAATGTACCAGTATGTACCATAATGAAAAAAGCAAGGTATCACACCGAATCGGTCACTACCGACTTTCAAAACATCCAATTGCGAAACGGTTACGCCCGACTGTTAATGTCTTTGTTCACCTGCCAAGATACTACAAAGGAACCAAAGATCATTTACGAGTAGTTAACATTATAATGCACGAATAAAGGGAAATCTTGACAATGATTTTTTGCAAGAAACTAGAGAGAGTAGGGATGGGCGTTGAATGAACGAACTGTTTTATTAAACTGTTTATTTGTCATGAACGGGTAAACTAGTTTAGCGCCTACTGATAAACAGTCTATGCGTGAACGGTTGCCATATGCCGAAACGGTGCGTGCGACAGAGACCGTTTCTTCGCGGCGCGACGACACGATCGACGGACGGGCGCGGGGCACGACGACTCGGTACGAGCAATACGTCTATCTCTGTTCTTTACAACCGACGACGTGCTCTAATCTATGTAATAATAACATTCATTGAGTGGGCGGTGTTTTAATATAAAAACCCCCCGACACAAAAAATAAACTCTAAAAAATTATAAATAATATTTTAAAACTATTATAATTATATTATCACATAATATTATGTAAGTTGAAATAATTTTAGCTTATATACATACTTCCAACATCATTGAAGTAACATGATACCAAATTTCGAATCGATAGGACATGTGGACGATAGTCAGATCCCCTCATCAAATAATAAAGAAAAGATGATTTTCAAACGGCTAATCATCAACTAATAAGGAAAAAATTATTTTCAAACGGCTAATCAGGTCAAGGTTACCTTACCATGTTCTTTAAATAACGTTGAAGTAACACGGTACCAAATTTCGAATCGATTGGACATAAGAAAGTTAGTAAGATCCCCTCATCAAGTAGAAAAGAGCTGATCATCTTCAAACGGCTGATCAGGTCATGCCCAACAAGCAAAATCAGTACTTGAAGTATTCTCCAACACTACTTTTTCTTGTGCTTATAAGATACTTATAGTTTACTACATTGCTGGATTTGGGTGCAGTTATAGGAGCATTGTTTTCTTATAACTCTCTTATAATCAACTTATAGAATGTCAATTAGCCCTATAGTATACTTAAGGAAGCGCAATTATTTCTATAATGTTCTGAGACTACTCATTTTTAAGTACAAACACTCTCATTAGTATCTGACATAAATATCTTACTAAAGCAATCTTGTTTGTAATGCTCTAGTAATATACTTAGTTAAGTTATTAGTTATAAGGACATTTTATAAACTTTGGTTATTGCTTGTGATAAAACGAAATATTAAATATGTAAGTATTCTTCATTCTAATTTATAGTAACTGCATAACGTTAACACTCGTAATAATATATATACGATGTGGGAACTCGACGGGGAAGTCATTTTTATTGTAAATGTGGGCTAAGATTTGATTAATTTTACAACGCGCTTTGAAAACTAGCAGTTATAGTATTTACTGTAAAATAATTTTTCAATGATTTTTACAAACATTCGCCATTTTCTTTAAATACTCTGCATTGAGTATGTTATAGAACAATTTTAAGTAAATTAGTACTTATAGTAGTTTCGATTAAGATACATTTCCTCCATATTTAAACAAGTTTAGGGTTCCTCATGTATTCGGACTACTTACTAATTTTTCAATTTACATTGCTAGAAAACAATTCCATATCTATAATAAACTGATAATAAACTATTTTCTCATGACAAATTAGAACAGCTAGAAGTATAATGTTTATTAATTATGTGATTGATCAAGTAGCTTATAAGGTTGTTTGATTTTATAACGCTCTTATTAAGCACTATTACATTTAAAAGAGTCTTAAATAAGACAGTAACGAGACTAACTTATAATTATCTTCGATAAGAGTGTTATAACATCATCCTTTCTTACAAAATGCTACTATAAGATTTCAAGACTATTTAATCTTTCTGCAGACAATTATAGGATACATATTCCTATTAGTGGTTTATAAGGTAATCTTGTAGTTAACTATAAGATTGAGTAATAAAAACAAATGCTCTTGAGAATATTATACGCTTGTGAAATGTTATTATAAGTAAAAAAGTCCTATAACTGTTTTGTAAGTAGTCGTGTAGCAAACTATAAGACTGAGATATAAATCCTAATGCTCTTGAGTATGTTAGAGCTTCTCTTCTTATGCTATTATAAGAGACACAGTCTGCACCAATGCCTTAATAAGAACATTATAAGAAGAGGTAGACTTATAATCTTTCGTTATAGGATTACTTTGCTTGTTGGGTGGTTACCTTACCATGTTCTTTGAATATCGTTGATGTAACACGGTACCAAATTTTGAATAGATCGGACATTGGAAAGTTAGTCAGATCCCCTCATCAACTAGAAAAGAGCTGATCATCTTCAAACGGCTATCTTCCCACCACCAGTTTTCTCATCGAATGAAGCTACGAACACTCTCGATTAAGTCATTAATATTCTCTTTCAGTGCGCTTTCATTTGAGACCCCACTCGAGTATATTTGCACATTCGGTTATTCTTCCCCGCTTTCACCCCCAACAACTTTTAAACGGCTCAACCGATTTTCATCAATCATGTCTAAGAATACTCGCATGTAAGTCACCTTTAATACAAAAAAAACTAAATCGAAATCGCGTCATCCGTTCGGGAGCTATGATGCCACAGACAGACAGACAGACACACACACAGACAGACAGACAGACACGTCAAACTTATAACACCCCTCTTTTTGCGTCGGGGGTTAAAAATGAACTTTAAGTAAGCTAACAATTTCCACCGCTCACAGATTAAACCGTCTCGTCGTTCGTCGTCATCACTAGTCGCGTCGATCAACAAGTTTGTCAAAACAGTTAATGCAAAAAGTCGTTCATTCAACAAAACTACTTTGTTTGTCATAGTTTATTGCTCAGTTCAGTATTCGTCGAACACGTAAACTAGTCGAAAAAAAAAACTGTTTTTTCAACTAGTTTACGATGAACGATAAACGGTCTCGTTTCGTTGATCGAAAAAGCGTCGACGACCCACCACTAAGAGAGAGAGAGAAAATGAAAAGTTAATTTGCTTCTACGTAGGTACGGAGGTAAGGTAAGGTAAGGAGTACGGAGGTTGCTACGCCGTGGACCTCTACGAGTTTGCTACGCGGGTTACGAGCTACGGAATATTCAAACAATACTAATCCTACTAATATTATAAATGTGAAAGTTTGTGAAGATGTATGGATGGATGTATGTCTGTTACTCTTTCACGGAAAAGCTACTGAACGGATTTTGATGAAATTTGGTATCTTAGTAGTTTAGGCTCTGGATTAATAAGATACTTTTTATCCCGAAAAATACAGTGTTCCCGAGGGATACTGTATTCTTATAAGCCCAAAAGTGATTTGCATTTTATAGTAGAAATCATAAATGAGAAATATTAATAATATATCTATTTATTAAAAATGTTAGGTGGTCTGGATACATAGCTGCGATACGAGAATTTCGGGCATAAACTTAATTTTAAACTTGAAATTCTAAAATATGTTTATATTTCGTTATTTATACTAGCTGTTTTATTTAGGTAGGTACCGTCCTGTGACATCGCCAAGACTGCCTCATTCGAAACATAAAATATACTTATTATAATTACCTACTAAATTGTCATATTAAATGAAATATCTGAGTGTTCTATTTCGATAGGAAGTGCGCTCAGTCAACAAAATAAATCCTACGTCTTCACCTCCAGCTTGTCACATAAGTCTGCTATATACGTAACGATTCAACGGTGTAAATCTATGAGGCAGCCTTTTGGCATCTATGTATATTTTTCACTATGTCGCCACATGGCGCATAGTGAAAAAAAAATACATGAAGGAGCTGCACTTGTAAGATAATTTTGTACCCTATATAAATTTTAGTTAGTTAGTAGGTAAGGTTTAGTTTAGTTACTGCAAATAAAATCAAAATTCAAAATTATTTATTTTCAACCAACTTCCAAAAAGGAGGATTGTGTTGTTTATATTTTTAGGGTTCCGTACCTCAAAAGGAAAAAACGGAACCCTTATAGGATCACTTTGTTGTCCGTCTGTCCGTCCGTCCGTCTGTCCCTTTTTCTCAGGAACGCGTGGAGGTATGAAGCTGAAATTTATATCAATTACTCAGGTCTACTGTTCCTTGAAGCTGTGAAAAAATCAAACTTCTAAGCCAACGCAATCAAAAGATACAGCCGTTTATGCCGCAAATTTTCGACACTTGCAAGGGAATCAAAACCTACAGGGTGCTTCCCGTGAACTCAGAATCTTGAAATTTGGTACGAAGCAACGTCTTATAGCATAGATAAAGGAAAAATTACGAAAACCATAAATTTTTAGTTACATCACATAATATATTTTTTTTTAATAATTTTAAACTTACTACCCATTTCCTCATAAACGCGTCATTTTGCAATAAAAATACCATAGTTATGACTCGATTGTCGTAATGAACGAACTTTGTAAACCTTGCAGGTTTGTACGGAACCCTCGGTGCGCGAGTCCGACTCGCACTTGGCCGGTTTTTTATTAAATTAATACAGATGACAAAGGAGAAAATGAAGACAAAATGAGGGGAAAACAGAAACTAATATTAAACAAAGACTTCAAAGTATTTAAAACCTAATTTAAGATAATACTAAAAAAAAGATCTTCGTTGGCCCGCGGGCCGCACGTTGCCGACAACCGGTTTAACCGAACTGTGCAGTTAAACAGTTTTATCGTTACGTGTGAAGCGGGCATTAAATGGCGCGTGTTCCTGGACAGGTCGCCCTATTTACATTTGACACCAGTCCAACACTGCAGAGAAAGCGGTAAACCGTAAATATCGGTATAAAATGGGGCATTCGTTCGCGCCTATGACCACGCTTCCTGCTCACGTGTAATGCGGCTAGGCGGTAGCAAATTTAAACTGACATTATTTATTTGTTTTGATAGATATTGAGAGATAGGCGCTCTACATTTAGATTTATTTTAGGTTGTACCCGAAACAGAACAGAAACGTATTGATTATATCACCACTGTATTACATATCATACAAACTATGGAGGTTTTAAAAAAGAACATGCTCATGGCAAAATCGCCATAATACCTACAGCGAAAATATGAGAACTCTAGCACCGTAGTAAATCACTACTAATGTACTTAAGTAAGATAATGAGAAAATGTAAGTATCAAAGTTCAGTTCACACTGAGACAGGATGCGCCGCGCATTTTTTAAGTAAGCGATGCAATATTGAACTTCATTTATTTTACGTATCAGTGAGAACTGACCCTCTACGCACTAGTAAATACAGTTAATGTTAAGCTCCATGGTGCACCCAATCGTCTATGTAAAAAACTTTGTAGCCCGATGTACGACTCCTTCTACGATGACAGTGCAGTATCTTTGAAACGAGTTTCTTTCTCATAACTTATTAGGTATATATGTTACAGCCAAAGTAATAAATCCGGATATTATATATACTATCCAGCCATTATTTATAATGTCTACTCAATTTAGACAAAGTGATAAATGACACAGAATTAATCACATTACCTGGCAATTTTATATAATATCTTCGAAGAATTGGATAAAGTAATAAAACAAGTAGGTACAGGTAAAGATTATAAAATTGTATTTCAACCAGCCTTTATTTAATAATAATTATAATGTTTATTATAAGAATTATAATAACATTGTCATAGATACAATTTTATTGTGATCTATATAAAGTAACTTAACTTTATAAAGTAAATTTAAAGCTCACTAGCCATAAACCAACAAAAAACAGAGACTAATAGGTACAAGTATTTGGTATCACTCTTTAAATACACATGGTCCGGTCTGCCTTCAGATCGGCCTCTCGTCTGTGGGGGCCTTAATATGTACTAATATTATTATATTAGTACATATTAAGGCATATTAAGGCGACGGGATAAAGAGCGGGAGGCGTAACAATGCAGTTGAATCGTGTTTATTACTTTAGCTAACTTTGGCCCGCTATTATGAATAATATCCGGACAAAGTGATTAATTTATCACATTATATAGACAATATTGTTATTATATATAATGACCAGTCATTATGTATAATAGCTATTTAATCACAATGACTGTAACATATACACATTTTTGTCTACGTACTAAGTGTGTGTCATGGATCATTTATAACTTGTCTGTCAACGACAAAAATCTCAATGTTGACACGCCGAGTCTGTTGGCTCGAGTTTGCCCAGTATTTCGTGGAGACGAAGCAGACTTGCCAATGCCTATATATTTCTATTATATTTCTTCGAATATAGTAAATCCGCGATGCAAACCTCTGATAACTTCTAAAAGCGGCTAAAAACCGACTTAAACTACTATGGTTTAGACATAGATAAATCATTGGTCTCGCTGGGCGCTCGACTAGATGGAGCACTCCCCTATAATTCCAACTTTGTCAATGCGGCTACAAATTATTGTAGTGTGTAAAGTGACAATTGACTTACATGTGACAAATTCTATTGTGCGTGAAATTTCGTGAAAAAATTTCGATAATTACTGATGATATGTGATCCCAGTGTCCTTCTTATTTCTTGTCGAATTATTTTTACATAGTTTCACTTTCACTACACAACATGGCATTTTGTTTCCAATTTTAACTAAAATGTAATAAAATATTCGGGATGTACAACTGTCATAAAGCTTTCAATATGACTGGCTCGTGTAAGCCGACCTCGGCTTAGTATTTAGTGTGTATTTGACAAGCACGTCGGCTCGGTCTAGTAGAGCGCCCAGCGAGACTAATCATTAGTCTATGGGTTCAGACTAGACTATACCTACAAGTATTTCTATATTGTATACAATATGCTCATTGCTTGTGCCATTTTCCTATTGTGGTAGGCAAAGACTATCCCTCTTGGCCTTTACATACTATTGAAAATATTTACACAACGGATAACTTATACAATATAAATCACTTTGTCTCACAAGTGACTAGTGCAACGTATATATACGACAGATACAGCGACGTTGTATAACTTATCCGATGTGTAGGTATCTAAGTATTTTTATTAGTAAAAAAATTCAAAACTAGTAAAGGGGTACAAGTGTAGACAAATTAAATACTAAGTAGGTCTAGGTACTACTTAGGTATAGGTAGGTAATAGGTATGCGAATTTGATTCAATATAAACTGTTTGAAACACAGCTCTTTAATTGAAGTATTATTTCAATGGCTTTGTTACTACCGAAGTGCCGACCTACTTTTTTCTCTTAAAATAGTCGGCTTAAACTTGGACACTAAAGATAGGCGCACCTCGAGAAATCACAACTTCAAAAATCGAGATATTCACGAGATTACTAGGTAAAAATATCTATGCCGAATATTTTTTCCTTTTTTATAGCTTTAATTTTTTCAGTGGTAATTGAAGAGTTGCCTAAAAACAATTATAATATTTTTATACCTTTCTATGTAGGTTAGTACCTACTTTAGAACTAATATACGTCAGTGGGCTTTTGAAAAGCATATAAGTAGTTTTATAAAATAACTCTCAAGTTTGTGCGATTAAATTTAGGGCCTGTGTATTAATCTAGTATCTACTGATAAGTACCTATCAGATAGCTAATTGGCAAGTTTTGTCTCTGCCGCACATTATAAAGTAAGCATCGAAAAACTTCCGAATAAGGGGCCCCATACATGGTCCGCTCTGCCTTCAGTTCGGTCTGAACGGATGCAAAATCGTATCGTCTGTGTGCAATTTCGAGATCGCATCAGTCAGCCTTACGGAGTACGGACTGAAGCGATTCGTTCCAGTGTTGCCAGCTCTGTTTTTGTAAAACTACTAAACTCGTATCGATTTCTACTAAAAAAATTAAAAAACTTCTAAAGAAGCTACTTAACTTAAGAATTCCTGAAGTCCCCCAAAAACCACTTATTTTCTGGAGGCTTATTTCGTTAAATTAATAAATTCTCTCTTATTTCGTTCTTGGTTTATATTTTCTAACTATTTTTTTTTATGAAATAAGGGGGCAAACGAGCAAACGGGTCACCTGATGGAAAGCAACTTCCGTCGCCCATGGACACTCGCAGCATCAGAAGAGCTGCAAGTGCGTTGCCGGCCTTTTAAGAGGGAATAGGGTAATAGGGGAGGGTAGGGAAGGGAATAGGGTAGGGGATTGGGCCTCCGGTAAACTCACTCACTCGGCGAAACACAGCGCAAACGCTGTTTCACGCCGGTTTTCTGTGAGCCCGTGGTATTTCTCCGGTCGAGCCGGCCCATTCGTGCCGAAGCATGGCTCTACCACGTAAAGAACTAAACCTAATTATAAGACTAGATATGATGTATTGAATTATGTGTACAAAGTTTGGTGAAGTTTGGTTGTACCGTTTTAAAATTAAAGCGAAACTACGTTTGTATGAGATTTCGACGCTCCGTGGGGCCTCAACACTTACTAGGCGACAGTGGCGAAGCGTGAGATCTGCGGAATGATAAGCCGCGTAATCTTTTGTAATACCACAGAATAAATAATAGTACCTACAGGTAATACAGAATAACGATATTTTATTTTCATTGCACTTAGTATCTATTTAGTAATATTCATAAGGGAAGCCGATATGAAGTCGAGTTGTATAAGTCACCGTAAAATTGTAAAAAACGTTGATGGTAATATTACTAGAGATATTGTAAAATATCGACAGATTGTCAAATACAAATTTCTTACAATTTTACACGTTATTTTTCGTTATATTGTAATATTTACCGTGCCGATTGGTGAAGCGGCAAGTGCCCGCCATCTTTGTTTGCTTTTTCATAATAATAATTATAACGAAAGAGAATGCGTATTGTAAGGAGAAATCTATCGACATATATAATACCTCTATTATTATAATCTAACGGTTTTTACAATTTAACGGTGATATATACACGCCTCGCTACTGCTAGGCGATTGTGAAAGAACCTAAACCTACAAAATTACTTATTCCAGGCTTACCTTTCCAAAACTTCCCTTCCCCAGCACCTTGATGAACTGGAAGTCCTCTACGGTGTACTTCCTGAAGCGCGGTATGGAGCGCGCGGGCGGCGTGAACCGCCCCGTCTTCCGGAAGAGATCGTATGCAGTCGAGTTCTCTACAACGTAAAAATATTATTAGCTGTGTCAGTGTTTGAAAGTACAGGATAAATTTTACAATGCTTTTTCACTAATATAATAAGGAGCTCTAATAAAAGATTCTTGGGTGTCTTGTCTGAAATCGATTGATAGATTACCTAAAAATGCTGCTTTATATGTTATTCTATTTTTTCTAAGTTTTATAATCGCATATAGGATGACACGCCCGATTGCTAGCACTGTACGAAATTATCGCGACCCGAACAAATAGTAGAATTATAAGCTTCTCACTAATTAATTTTTGTTTCCACTACAAAAATTTAATGTTTCTGGAATCAACTGCCAGTGACACCATCCTTTAAACTATAAAGTATTTTCCTCGACCGATTTTGATCTAGTTTCAAAGCAGATAATCGAGAGTATTTTAAGCTATAATTCATCATCATCATTTCGTTTATTGCTTGTTATTTCGGGGGTTACCAACTTTTAATTTTGGTTAATTTTAAGTAATTTTTTTAACTAATGCTAGTTTTATATAAACGAATAGGCAAAACAAACCCTATTGACGCATGAAACTATTTTGTCAGGGTCGATACTGAAAATCATTTCCATGCCAAGTAAAATAAGGTAAGTACCTATATAAAGGCGCTATTTAGTTAAAATAGTTTTCGTGAAAGGAAGTTCTGACAGAATTCTGAAATTTGGTAGTAATTAGACGTGATATATTAATAAGCGGTAAACGTGTATCTATCTACTTTTTTAAATTAATAAATTATAGGAGAGGCAACGACCTCTAGGATAATACTTATTAGGTGTCGTCTGACCAAGGTGACAAGTAAGTCTTAACTCTCAATTTCTGTTTGTTTTTGTTCTTGAGATATTTCTGAAAATGTTGTTGTTGATAAAGTATGAACAACAGCATTTTAATAAACAAATAAAATGTGTTTTGCATACAAATGCTACAAATTTTATTACAATTTTTTTGCTACAATTTATACATTAAGAGAAAATTCCATGTTTCTGTCTCGCTGCTGCCCGATAAATAAAACATAATTTAGTTACAAATTAGTGTCGTAATGGCAGGTATCCAAGTGACGTAAGAGTATCATTTAAAGATATTTAAAAGTTACAAAAGCAGATTGCCTTTGATCACTGACTTTTACAATGAATAACTACCTACTATGCTTTGTACTGTAGCCTGTAGGTATTTAGATTTTAAATAGTGTGTACCTACCTACCTACGAGTAAGTACTTTCATTTATGATAAAAACCGCGTTGATCAAAACCATTTTTTACCCCCGACAAAACTGTTATTTAATAATAAGTTTGACGTATCTGTCAGTGTGTGTGTGTGTGTGTGTGTGTGTGTGTGTGTGTCCGTGGCATTGTAGCTTCTATGGATGAACCGATTTTGATGTAGTTTTTTGTTTGAAAACTGACGATCGAGAGGTTTTCGAGATAAAATATTTTATTATCATCCGCTCGCTCACTGCTTGACAATTTGGAGGTTGCTTATTTTTTTTAATTAGATCTATAGAAAATTTGTAGGTTTACAAACAAAATGTAAGAAAAATCTGTTAATTATTATCAACAAAATCAAAAATCAAAATACTTAGTTTTATTTCCATATTGGCTATAATTTATATTAGGTAAATAATACTCACGGAATTGTCCCTACATGATGCCTAGTTGCCTACTACACTAGTTCGGGAACTAACCCAGCGAGAAGAACCGGCAAATCAAGATATTAGGTGATGCATTAATTGCAACTAGCCACCTGCTTAGATCGTTTATTTAGCACAGTTCCTAATTGTTTGCTAATAAATTCTTGTCATTAGGCGAAAGGAAATTTATGGTTTTATAGACAAAATGTACGTTTAGAATGTTCCCGAAAAATCACGTGCCCTCTGAAAATATTTAGCTCAGAGCATTCTCAAGGTCGTCGATGCGAATCTCTTATTCGATGCGGACTTATGATTTACATTTATCTTAATCTTTATTGCATGTTTTGCTTTTGCTCCATTTAATAATAAATAAGTAAAATGTTTAGTCTTTAAACGTTTCGTCTGTTATTAAAAACATGTTCCACTATTAAGTAGTTACTAACTTATCTTGTTACTTGATACGGCGAAGCTAAAAGGAAAGATAATGATTTTGGAAGTCTATGTACTATGTATGTATGTATGTATAAAAATATCACGTTTGTTGTATGGGATACCCCCAAAACATTTATTTTATTCTATTTTTAGTATTTGTTGTTGTATACATAATGTAATCCTCTGTGAAAATTTCAACTGTCTAGCTATTACGGTTAAAAAGTTACAGCCTGGTGACAGACAGACGAACGGACGAACAAACGGACAGACAGACATACAGACCCATAAGACAGACAGCAAAGTCTGAGTAATGGGGTCACGTTTTTTCTCTTTGAGTACGGAACCCTAAAAACAAGAGTCTTTATTAACTCAACACTAGAACATAAAGCCTACACAAACTTATTGGTGTTTGATGCTCCAGCCAGGATCTCTACGTTGAATATCTTGGGGATTCTTCTTATAAGTTACATGGAGATACAAATGATACAAATCATAGCATCACAATATGTTGATTTATTACTACACGTATAACAGATACAATTAATATATAACTCATATAACAGAGGAGCATACTAATACATGTCTATACTATACATAGCCTTTCGGCTAACTGAATAAACTATCATTGGCATCAAAGTGACAGTACGAACTTTGGCATTGACATAACATGCTCTTAAATAATTATCATGTTAAGTAACAATTGGTTATTGAATAATCAAAAGTTAAAAACTATAACTCGACTACGCAAATTATATTTCCTATGTTACCCGTGCTCCTATATTACTCCGAATCATTTGACACCTCATTCATTTCAATTGGATCAGTAGTAAAGGTGTTACGATGGAATAAACATACATACATATACTGTCATAATCATAGTAACAATACTTTTATATTCGGGTAATTAAAATAAATAACCGGAGCTTTATACTAATTATAAGTATAGCTTGTTTAGCTATAAAGAATATCAGTAAAAGTGAAATTGAAATAATTCAGCTAGGTATATGTAGGTATAACGCGTTTCAAATGAGAATAGGAACGTCAATGACCTTTTTCTGTCAAATGTTACTTGAAAAGTGTGATTTTCAGAAAAACTTTTGTGCATATAAATATAAATAGTCTTGCATCGGCTTAAAATAATAACCTTAAATAGTAATCAATTATCAAAACATAAATTTAACTATCATAACAGCCTAAATTCGAAACAATATGGCGCCGACTCGATCCTATTCTCATTTGAATCGTACTATAATACGAGTATGCTCAATATCTGTGTTTTGATGTCGAGTATGTTTATAATGATTCCTCTGATTATTGCCAGTATAAATAGATATTTACGCGGTCAATGGTCTGATTTGAGAGGTGTGACCTAATGATGCATTATGTCGTTATTATGTTTACTACGCTATTACATTCTACGTTACTTCTGAATTATTATACAAATGGATGTTCCGCGTTTACTTTACTAAGCTCCATCAATAGTAAAAAAGATGATCGTTTACTTTAGGAAACGTTAAAAGCTGATACCAACAGGCAATTCTTAAAGGTTCTTCTTGAAAACTCGGTATGTTTGGGTTAAAACTTGATCTTTAGGTATTGAATTAATGTTCAATACCTGGGTAACCGAGCTTTGTTCGGAGCTCTTATAAATAAATAAAAATTACCGGGTTTCCAACCCACCACATTGCGAATTTTCGAAAAATGCAAAAATTAAACTTAATTCTTTAAGTTACAGTTACAGTTTCCACTATGTAAAAAACCTTAAAAAGCGCTGCTTCCCGGGGATAACACCCAAATTCTGCTCCACCAAAATTCCCTGCATACTAAATTTCATGGCAATACTTGCAGCCGTTTCCGAGAAACCGATTACATGATATATACAAGATTGTCTCATTTAAAGTAAGCATAATATAAAGATTAAACTGAAATATTTTTGCAGAATGCTTGAAAATGATGCGTAACGTAATTCTGTATCAATTAACACCTTATTTTGTTGCTTATTTTACAACACGAATGTAGAACAGCAACTTGTTTTTTTATGTCTGTACTCTGAACATAGACTAATCATTGGTCTCGCTGATTGAGAGTAGCGAGACCAAACAAATATCTTTCTGTCTGAATTGTGATTATTTTCACCTATAAGCTTTTTGTCTCTGTCATTTTATCATCATTATGTCGTTACCACCTGGAATTAGGTCGAACTTTCATCGAAATACTTTAACATGCGGGATGTAACTGTGCCAAAGTATTTTAAATGCTTATTGACCCATTTCGCAATATTGTAAATTGTTATCGCGTAAATTATACATTAAAAATTAAAAGTATACTTTAAATACCTAATTAAATTAAATTAAACAAAACTCCTCGAGGAACTTGGCGTAATATGGATGGAGACTAGACGTCGCCAAGCTGTGTCCTGATGAGAAATTTGGAAAGTTACATTCTTATAGTCGTTGTTACAGTTTACACTACGTAGAGATCAAAAACTGTCAGTAGGTACAGTCTTACGAGAATTGTGCAAATGAAGGAATACGATATTTGGCATAGTTAAAGTTTATGTGGAGGAAGGTGTGCACTTAAGCTAACATTTTTTAAATAATACATGAAATTAATTAAAATAAGAACAACACACACTACCTCAGATTATTATTATTAACACACTACCGACTACCATGCGTTCGATGGATATTTTTTACACGTTGACGTTTGTCAATCTGTCGCAACATTTTAATTTTTTTTTCATAATCCGTTTCAAATAAGAATAGGAACGTCAATGACCTTTTTCTGAAAATATCACTTGAAAAGTGCGATTTGCAGAAAAACTTATGTGCATATAAATATTAATAGTCTTCTGTCTTGCATCTAATTTAAATAAAAACGGTTAATAGTAGTAAATTATCAAATCATACATTTAATTCCCGTAATAGTCATAATTCGAAACAATATGGCGCTGATTCGATCTTATTCTCATTTGAATCGCACTATATCTAAGAATTAAAAGAACGCTTATAAAGTATAGAGTTTAAACCATAGATATATAATATTAAAAAGAGGGTTGAAACTTAAAAAATTATGGACGAATTTCGACCACAATAAGTACGAAGATACTTATTTTTAACTAGCATTCGCCCGCGTGAAATTAGGTTTTAAACTTTCATTCCTTATTTAATCCCCTTATGAGGCGAATTTTCAAAAATCCTTTCTTAGCGGATGCCTACGTCATTACAACTATGTGTATGCCAAATTTCAGCGAAATCCATTCAGTAGTTTCGGCTGTGCGTTGATAGATGAGTCAGTCAGGTTTGCCTTTTATATATTTAGATTTTGCCAATAATACCAAGTTTTATTGGCAAAATCCTGCCATGTTAGCATGCCTATATTGGAGTTTGGACTATAATATCGTCATACGTTTATTATGTAGGTATAGTTCGCTTTTATTTGGTATGGAAAAAGCGGTGATCTAGCTACATACGATCACCAACATAAAAAGCTTTTGCGTCAAAAACTAAAACTAGAAATAGAATTTATTGAATGGGTTCACTTGTTTGGTGGAGCGAGAATAAATCTGACGATTTCCTGGAAAAGAAAATAACTATTTGCCGAACCGAAATCTCTAGCAGAAAATTTTACTCTGTCTGAAAAATATAGGTACTATTTTTTTATTTAAAAGGGTTACTTATTTGATTTAAAAGTATGAATTAGATTGGTTTATTAAGGTATTTTTTAGAAATATTTTTACCAAATCGCAGTCGGCATAGATAATAGGTATATCGACTATTTAAATACCTTTTTAATGATGTGCTCTATAGTAGATACAGATATTAGAAAAAAAATGAGCAAGCCTTACCAGTGGTCGCATATGATGTGTGTAACATTTGACATCTCACCTTATAACTTAAGTAATAAAAATTTTCAAATTAAAATTTTTATTATAAAGTAACTTATGAAAATATTTCAAAAAACATAATGCAGAAACTTATAGATTAAGCTGTAAATCAGCCTCAAAATTTTAAAAAGCTAAATATTGAAATATTTTATTCGATTTTGGCGGCCACATCTTCCGCGACTTCCTGTTACACACTTCTGTCCCATTTCACGAAATCACTCCCACAAATAGTAAGAAAGCGAGAGGAAAGATGTTACGACATCGAAAATTAAATTCACTTTGCAGTTACATAAATATAAAATAGAACTATTTTAAGATTAGTAAACAAACATCAAGCTTGAAAACTATCATTAATCGTGTTAAAATAAATGAATTGTATTTTAAAAGTAGTATAACTAATGAAGAAGAACTTATAAAGAAGGGTAAACTCATGCAATGATTGTTTTAAACACTTACGGATTTTGTCGCGGTGCACTTTTCTTTTGCCCGACGTTTCGGCTACTTTCCAGCAGCCGTGGTCACGGGAGGACTGTCCTCCCGTGACCACGGCTGCTGGAAAGTAGCCGAAACGTCGGGCAAAAGAAAAGTGCACCGCGACAAAATCCGTAAGTGTTTAAAACAATGAACAATATTCGCGTAAACTTAAGAAATCATGCAATGATCTTACCTAATTCTTTTTCTAGGAGGTCTGGGGTATAGTTTTGCGCAGGCGCAGTGCCTGACGTGCTGGGACTGTCGCCACCTGCATAGTGCATACATTCACGTTGGTACAATCACGAGAACTAACACAGATACCTACATGTCATATTTTCAAAAAAATGTAAACAATAATCTCACTTAGGTTCCTAACTATGTTACATTTGTTTGAAAGAGGTGAATGTCGTGTTGTGTTATGTACATATATTTTCACAACAATTTAGCGCGTATCTATGTAGTTTTCGTGATTTTATATGATCAAATTATTAGTTCACTTTTATACTATCGTTTCTGAAACTATTCCAGACTGACAAAGTAGACAGCCGCCTAAACAGTTACAATAAATAAAAAATAATTGCAAAAAAATAATACATTCTGAAAAGGGTCGTTACGTAACTACCTAGCTACTATTTTCTTTTTTTATATTTACATCATTCCGTTTACATCATAAATCCTATCAGCTATAAAACTCGTGAGTCCCGGTAAAACCTCGGTAAAACAAAACATACAAGACGCAATGCCAACGAAAAACGTCCTGGATAAAAATACGAATTTTGAAGTCACGCCAAATTTATTTTCTATTTGTTATGTTTCTCATGTCTATTTTCTAGAAAAAGTAATGACTTTCCTTATTTTTATTAAGCTTCACATTTTTAGTTTATAATACGATACAACTACTCAGCTTTCTTATTTTTTTAATAATTTAAATCTTAGATGCAAATAAGATTTAAATAACAGTAAATGCTAGCAAAAATAAAATGTTTCTCTCTGAATTTCTAAATATTTAGGTACATTATTTCAATCGTACGTTTATAAACCGAATTTAAACAGAAAAACAATAAAAGTTTGTTGAGGAACATAAGGAACATTTTGCGTTTTTTATGGTAGGTATGTTGGGTACCTACATTAACCTATTTACGCTGTAAGAGCTTTGTATGTTTTTCTGCGAATAATAACCGTAAACCACTTAAGTGTTTTCTTAATTGTGCCTCCTAATTGAAAGTTAATGTTGCCAAAAATTTAAATAATTTAACTTCAATTATACAAGACCTGGAAGTTTTTTTTTCTTTTTGTGTTAACGCACTTTTTAATTTTAATTTGTTGTTCTATGAATCATTTTAATTAAGTATATACTTAATTATGAAGATGCTACACGTGCATTTATACCACAATAAATATTAATTTGACACCTGCCTACTACAATTCGAAAATAGATTATATCTGTATTTAGTGCCATAATTTTGTATAGGTGAGAATTAAGGGGTTGGCTTACATCCAAACAAAGAACCGTAGAGCGCCTACGCGACAATACTACAACGTAAACAAATACTCCTATTGTAATTTAATTGCATCATCAAATAGTAAGTAATTAGCAAGTCACTGTTGTATAACATGGAAGAGATTGGCCGAGATTATGTAAGGCTCACCTCTCTTAGAAGTCCGGGAAGCCAATGCCTCTACCAGTAGACGCTGGTTTACGCCACACAAATTAGCTGTTAACTTTTCACATTTTCGATGACAGTTCACATCGCAGTCTAGAACAAGTAATAGGAATTGCAAATGGTAGGAAAATGACTATGCATTCTCCCTTCAACAGTTAGATTTCATGCTTTGGCCATGCAAAAGCATTCGCATATCTTCAACCCTGAACCCACACATGCCTAAAGCTGAATCGTACGCATGAGTTGGTGTATGTACAGACGATTGAATTAGTTGGTTAAAGGCTACTATATTCTATACACAATACCCTAAAACTTACCTTTTTTCGCGTGGAAGAAGCCAGCAGGTGATGTAGGAACTGACGAATCAAATCCGGAGTCACTAGATCCAGTAGAGGTTCTTCCGTCAACCTTTGTTTCACATTCAAAAAATTCTTCTGAATCAGAACTTGAGTCAGATTCATCTTCGGACTCATCATCAGAGCTCTCCGATGATGAAGAGGAATGTATGACTTGCGGAACTTTTTTTTGTAGTGGTTTTGGCTTAGCTATTAACATAATAGGCGCCTTTTCTACTTTGATTGGTTTTTTGGAGGCAATGGGCGTGTTTGTAGCTACATTTGATGAACTACTATTTAGTAACTTATTTTCCGCTTTTTCTGTTACTATTTGAATAGAAGTAGAGCTTATAACTTCTTTTAGGTTTTCGTTTCGAAGACTTGAAGCTCCACTACATTCATCAGTAAGTGTTGTTATTATGGTTTCATTATCTGTTTGAGTTGAATAAGCTCCAAGTTTTTTATTTTCACTACTGGCAATATTAGTAGGTTCATCTTTTAGGATATAAATATTTTCTTCATTTGATTTGATATTTGAATCTTGCGCATCTTCTGTGTTTTGTACTCTATTTTGATTTTCCTCGTCTTTGTGTAAGTAAGCTTTTTCCAAATTTGGGGAGTCAATAGTAGTTTTATTCGAATTAATTGTTTTTATAGTATCTAATTCTTTTTTACATTTTTTACATATTTCCTTTACTTCAGACTTTTGAGAACTCTCTTTAACTTTTTTACCGATTGACTTTAATACTTTTTTAGTCTTTCTTTTTACAGATGGAGATCCCGGATTATTCGGATCTTTATTAACTTTGGTTTTACTTTTAGTTTTCTTTTTAACAGATTTAACTTTATCCTCCTTCATATCCATTATTTTTTTGTCAATTAAGTCTTTAGGTACATCACTTTGAGGCATATCTTGTATTGAAGAATTATCTTTAATGGAAGTTTTAAGTCTATCATGATCTTGAGTTATACATGTACTGCTATTTAATATCTGTTGAGTGATATCTGAGTTAGTTTCAGATACTATATTTTCCACTTGAGACCTAGTTACTGTTACTTTCACTTTATCTATGGAGTTTGCTGAATCAGCACTTATTTTGTTTTCATCTATAGTATGAATTGATTCAACACCTATTTTATTTTCTTCTAGATTTATATGTGACTCAACATTTTTTTTGTTTTCATCAACATTGCAAGGAAGAGTAGGTAGTGAATTTGCATTACTATCATCTTCTTTGTGAAAATCTTGATCACTAATTAAATGATGAGACAAATCTTCTTCTTTATCTTCTTTGTTTACAGAAATATCTTCAATTATTAAATCTAAAGATTTCTTATCATCATTAGTACGTTCATCGTCTTCTTCCGGGAACCAATACAATAAGCGTTTATTGTTCGCTTTTGTTAAATTTTCCTTTCTTTGCATTAAGTAAACAGTTTCTCTTTTACCAATTTTATCCCAAAAATTATCACCACTATCATCTTCTTGAAGTGAATCAAGTGGTTTCGGTCTAGTCTTAGACTTAACACTTTTTCTATGTTGTGGTGTAATTTTACTATGATTTTCTGAAGATAACAAAGTATCGACACTGTCGATAGAGCTTGAATATATTATGTCTTTCTTTTGCTGTTTAGGTATTTCTTCAACCGTTACATTTTCAACATAAAACTTGATTGGGCTTGGTGGATCAGATACTTCTACAGTTGATGTTATTTTTGGTTTTGATTTTGTTTTATTTTCTTCAATATTATGTATTTTTACTGACATTTCAATTTTGGGAAGTTCGGAAATACAGTCTAACTTACAAATACTTCCTCCAGATAAAGACTTTTTCAAACTTCTTCTCTTGTTTATTGATCTAGTATCGCTGGATCCACTATCACTATCGCTCGAAAGGCGATTATGTAAAGAATGGTCTGATTTTGTCGTAGTAAGTTCATTCCGTTTTTCGGATAACTTACGTTTCTTTGAAAGGTCTAAGTCTTTATCCTTTTGGGAAGTATCTACTCCGACTTTACTTAGATCTAAAGGAACACTGATAAGGTTTTCATTTTGTATTAATGAATCCAACAAAGACGCCTGTTCAGCTAATAATTCCATAGAACAACGCCTTGAAAATTTGCTACTATTGACATTTAAAGTATTTTCATTTTGAATATTGGTATCTACTGAAGATTTATCTATCTTGTCTACATTAATTTGTTTACTATCATCTTTGATTTTAAACTTCTCAACAAGCTTAGCGCCTAGCGTTTTCTTATCTTTCTTCGTATTATATGTGAGATCACTTGCAAGTTTTTCCCGCCATTTCATACTTTCCAATTGTTTTTTGTTTTCATCCTCATTTCTTTTGTTTTGTGATTCTATGGCTTCTGCAGGCTTGCGAGGTGAATCACGATCCTTGCGTTTTATAGTATGTAGTCTCACCACTGTGCGATCACGTTTTATCGTAGATCGCATACGGCCAGGGGAAGAATCGATTCCAACATTGGGTTTTTCTTCGACTTCCGGAGTCACTGGACTTCTTTCTTTTTTAGTTTGAGTGCTATTATAATTTGGATCGTCGTTTAGAGATGATGATGATGACGAACGAGAACTCAAATCATTTAATTTGGATCGATATCTGTCCCTCGAAACATCAATGTCAGCCGTATTGATATTGATGGGCCTCGGCGTGTAGGTACTCGCTAAATAACTTCTACTGGATATCGGGGTCCGCCGGGGGCTATTTATTCGGACCGGGCTCGAAGACCCTTTTTCGGATATCGTACTCAGCATCGGCGAATAGGACCTGCCACCGCTCATGATCCATCTCGACGTCAATGGTGCTCTCGAGTATCCGGTGAGTGACGAGTGGGAACTATAACTTCCGCCGGGGTTCAAATACGAGGCACTGAACGAGCCGTACGGCGAGATAGAGCTCGAATATGCATAAGCACTGGAGTACGGGGAACCACTGTAATACATGTTCGATATGTGATCGGAGTAGAGAGGCATGATGAACACTCGCGCACGGTTGGCGCGGCGCGCGCGCGACACAGACTGATCACAACACGGGGACAGCTCGGCGGCGCGTGCGATCACACCTGCGCAGACCGCCTGCCCCCCGCACCGCCCGCCTTCTGCCGCCCGCCCCTCGCGCCGCCCGCCTAGCCGGCTGACTGATTGATGACGTTCACTTAACAATAATAGACTCGAAGTAATTTATTACGAAAGCAATATCGATTTGATTCGTTGAATCACTGATACTGCACACACAGAAAACAAAAATAATTCGATCTCGTGCTCTTGGACATGTGTTAAATATCGATCCGGTAATAAATATTATGTACTAAAATTATCAGTATTTTACTTTTTATAGAAAAAAAAATATTCTACTACTTAATAGTAAAAAGCGTTTGTCATAGTCATGATTAATTAAAAATCTGCGTCCTTATAATAAAAAAAGTATATTATTATATTTAAACAAAAAAATTAAACCAATTTCCAAAGTGAAATTGCACTTAAAAGTATGAAATAATCATAATATATATGGACGCACACCACGACAATCAGGTCCTGTACTAAGTATCCAAAGAACTTGTATCACAGGTACCAGACAACGGAAATATATTTAATAGTTTTGTACGTTATACGTATTTATGATTTTTATTATACCAAACATATATTTAATACACACCCAAAACCCAGGAACACAGAAAAACTTTTTGTCTTTTCGACGGGATTCGAACCCGCGACCTCCGGCTTAAGCGAACCACTGAGTCACAGAGGCCGTACCAGTCAACTTACTACAGTTCTATGAAATATTGTTTTATCAACATATTATTTGGGCTGGTACCGACTTTAAAATAATGAAGATTGTAGTGAAACAATTAACATTTTAGCTTAATTTAGAAGGGGAATTAGAAAATAAGTTTTATTTCATAGTTTTTTGTGCACTGTACTCGGTTATCACGTTTTGTTTAAAAATAATATTTTTTCTCTTTTTAGTTATATTTATTAAATTTTTAGTAATAAATTTTTTTAGAGTTATAAATATAAAAAGCCTCCGCTATTCTCACTCTATCGGCAAAACAAACTCAAGCGTTATTTTATAGTTAGTAGTAAGGATTAAATAAATATTCTATAGTGATGATGACGATAACGATTATAATTTTGGCAATAGCAAAATTTCAAATAAAATAGTAGTGAGCACCTACTCGTATGTCATCAGAATAGTATGTTGGTGTTTCGTGTGAAGATGATAGTGATGATGAGGATGATAACAGTGGTATGATGTCATATGATTACAGCTCTTTAAACACCACCGGAATCCCCAAACATGTATCTATAAGGACTCAGGAATTCTATTCATTACTTTTGGATCCAGGGTAAGTATACATTGGTAGGTATACATTACTTACAAAAGCTTACTTTTTGGTAGCATACTTCAGAAAAAGTCGAAATCACTTTAATATATGTGTCCATATAAATTTCAAATAGTTCCCTCGATTTATCAAGTATCCCCTCATCAGGTCTCCACTTTGGTGACTAAGAGACAAACATCGAATTATTTTAACAATAAAACAATTTTTCAAATACGATCACATACGAAAACATAATGACTTATGTTCAAAGATATCCGTGTCGTTGTAAAATAGGTACTATGAGAAGTGTGAACTCATGGTGTTGATGATAATGATTACCGTAATTAACATAGTGGAACATTCTTGCGTTTCTTTAAACACCGCCGGAATCCCTAAACATGTATGTATATTGTATAAGGAGTCAGGAATTCTGTTCAGTACTTTTGGATCCAGGGTATACATCTAAATTCTTTTTAATTTTGATTGGATATTTTGAAAATGTATAGCGAGGCGGCGCGTCGCGTTCCGGTCTGAGCTGATCCTTAGTGCCGTTGCACACGTTCCGGGTAGCCGGTGCCGGGTAGTCGGCCGCGAAGTGTATGAACATGAACGATAGCTTTCACAAGTACCGGTGTACACGGCCATACATTTCGCGACCGGCTACCCGGCAACCGGGACGTGTGCAACGGCACCGGCACCGTTTAGAATGCATTATGCATTACCGATTTACGCTCAATGTCTTGTCTTCTAAAGGGCCCTCTCAAGAAAAACAACCAGTCGACTCGATTGATTTATTGAAACACAACATTTCTTATACACTTTTATAAATTATAATACATAAGAACCTCTATGTTCCGAACGCACCAACACCCAGACTGAAATATATTCTAGTTAAACATTACAGAAAGCATCACAACAAAAATTTATTATTAGCAAAAAAAAATATTCAATAAAGTACACTTTATCAAATTTCTTCTCTTCACTTCACCAAACAGAGGGTTAATTTCATACTACATTCCATTAAAATTTATTTTTAATATTCATTACAAAAATGATGCTACCCATGAAGAGTTACCCAAGCAAAATAAGTAACATAAATTGTGTTTTAGGTAAATGCAAGTAATGTATACAACGTTCTGTAAAATTGATTACAGACAATTTGCGCATTTAAAGAAGTCAACAAAAAAATATACATCTAGTAATGAATCCCATTGATTCCACACTATCGTAAACTATTAGTTGATTCACATTAAAAAAGAGGTTGTGGGAATGTGGTGGTGGCCCCAAAGGGAGATCTCCGATCGAGCGAGGTGGTATGCCCAGTCAGGCCGAAGCCCACTTGTAATCATTTCAGCTGTCGTATATATAGGTACTTCCGAACTTCTGAAACTTCGATAGCGCGATTCAGGACTGTGCGGTTTTTTTCCGACATATTTTTTTTTACTGCCTGAACGTCTATATTCAGCAAATAATGTGCCCGAAGTATCTGTAGTTAATTTTGCAAAACGTTATATTATAATAATAATGTAAGAGATATATTATACAGCATTTCACCGTCAGAATTTAAAGTATTAGCTTTTAGGAAAGCACTTTTATTGCATTTGTTAGGTACAGTCGAAGTACTTGTATTTTCAAAGCATTTGCCTAATTGAATATGTTACTTATAAATAATTTATATTTTCAATTCGAAATAGTGTACCTACTCCAATACATATTTAAACAAACAAAATTTCTAGTTGAATTAGTTTATTATTCAAATACTTCGTTCTAAGTACTAATCGTTAGAAATGTTTTGGAGAAACAAATAAATTATATTCATGCAGATTAAAAACATTGGTGCACACAAAATAGGATTAATATTTTTATTTAATGACTCATTTTACGTTTTCTAATGTATTGTATAAATATATAAATGTTTAATATGTATGTGGCTACAATATCAAGTTTTTAGTAGCCTATCTAATAAAGGCTTTTCTCACACACGTGTCTTTCTAGCGCCGCTGTTATACATGACAATTGAGTATGCCGTTTGTCTATGACAAAATCAATCTTCATTCTTCGGCCGGCTCCAATAACCTATAAACGCAAAAAGCCGGCAAATGATACCAAAGGTGACATTTCTAACAAATTTGTAGATAGGTTATTGAAACCATATAGGTTATAGGTAAGTCACATAATTCTTGCGACTACCGCTACTACCGCCTACCGAGTGCGAGCGCTGGCAAGATAACTAGACACTTGAAAGACGCTAATGAGGAGGTTATAGTGGTAAAAATAAATCATATGCCCTAAGTCATACTATTACAGTAGAATATTCAAAATTTCATAATAAATAGGCTCGGCACAGACAAGCTAGTCCGCGTTACCACAAGGGAAGATTAAAAATTGTATATAAAAATAATATTAGAACAACTGGTTACTGTCGCATCTAGCACGATTGCGTTGAGCCTCAGAATACGTAATAATTTATCTATACTAATATTAATAAAGAGTAAAAGTTTATTTATTTGTTTGCATTGAATAGGCTCCGAAACTACTGGACCGAGTCTGATGAAATTTGGCACAGATATAGAAGAGACCACGGGGAAGGACATGCGCTACTTTTTATAGCGGTAAAATTTACGGTTCCCTCGAGATTTCTTTTAGCTCGCACAAAGTTGCTAGCGACATCTAGTATCATAATAAACATGTCTCTCGTACCTTCACACTTGAGCTCCTGCGTGAAAAAGCCGACGAGCAGCGCGCCGCAGTGGTCGCAGAAGGTGGGCGACATGAACTGGTGCGGCCGGAACCGGTGCGGCACGTCTACCTTGAACCGCTCCCTCAGGTACTACACACAGAACAGTTCAAACTAGAGGTGGGACGTATTTATCGTAACAGGTAACAGGTATTTGGAAATAACACATAACAGTCGATATCCAGTTGTTAAAATAACAGTTATTAAATAACAACAGAATACGTCACTAATATAGGCGTATAGCGTTACAAGTAAAAAATAACTACCTGCGTACAGCGTACGTGTTACCGATATGCTATAGTCCGGTCTTGTATCTCTGTTACACATACAATGACTCCATAAGCAAAAACGAAATGCACTTAGTATTTAAATACTCTGTATGTCTCTCTTACACTTATAAGCATCTACTATTTGCTGGAATGAAAAGTAACTAATTAGTTTTAGGGAAGTTTCGAGGGGAGACGTTTGGTGGAGTGTTAAAAATTTTTGTATGGGGAATTGGGATATATACCAGATCCCGACAAAAATTTGGGGAATTTATCGGAGTCAAAATGTAGGGCTCGTTCTCTCGATTCCAATGAACTGTGGTTAAAAAAACGTGTAACTTGTTATCCACCGCGCGCAAACCACTGCATCACGGAGGCTATTACCTCCTAAACTAGGCGTAACCATACTAAGTACTAACATTTGACTGTAATTTTTTAACAGGTATCCGAAACAGGTAGTTATGTATGATAGTAACAGGTATCATTTTTAACCTGTTATAAGTTATAACCCACCTGTAGTTCAAACTATACACAAAATAATAGAAACTATCATTTGTGCAAAAAGCTAAAATAAAATAGGTCATATCAAATAAGATAGTCATATTTCTAGATATCTTTGTCTTCTTTTTCGTATTAATATTTAGTTTATTTTTTGGCTGTATTAAATATGATAATAAATAAGATAAAAATAAGATACTTATAAATTTGCTACATAAGCTACTCCACTGTACTACGGCGCTACGACGACCTCCATGCTACATAAGCTACTACATTGAGCCACGGCGCTACGTCGACCTCTATGCTACATAAGCTACTACACTGTGCTACGGCGCTACGTCGACCTCCATGCTACATAAGCTACTCCACTGTGCTACGGCGCTACGTCGACCTCCATGCTACATAAGCTACTACACTGTGCTACGGCGCTACGTCGACCTCCATGCTACATAAGCTACTCCACTGTGCTACGGCGCTACGTCGACCTCCATGCTACATAAGCTACTACACTATGCTACGGCGCTACGTCGACCTCCATGCTACATAAGCTACTACACTGTGCTACGGCGCTACGTCGACCTCCATGCTACATAAGCTACTCCACTGTGCTACGGCGCTACGTCGACGTCCATGCTACATAAGCTACTCCACTGTGCTACGGCGCTACGTCGACCTCCATGCTACATAAGCTACTCCACTGTGCTACGGCGCTACGTCGACGTCCATGCTACATAAGCTACTCCACTGTGCTACGGCGCTACGTCGACCTCCATGCTACATAAGCTACTACACTGTGCTACGGCGCTACGTCGACCTCCATCCTACATAAGCTACTACACTGTGCTACGGCGCTACGCCGACCTCCATGCTACATAAGCTACTACACTATGCTACGGCGCTATGTCGACCTCCATGCTACATAATCTACTACACTGTGCTACGGCGCTACGATGACCTCCATGCTACATAAGCTACTACACTGTGCTACGTCGCTACGTCGACCTCCATGCTACATAAGCTACTACACTGTGCTACGTCGCTACGTCGACCTCCATGCTACATAAGCTACTCCACTGTGCTACGGCGCTACGTCGACCTCCATGCTACATAAGCTACTACACTGTGCTACGGTGCTACGTCGACCCCCATGCTACATAAGCTACTACATTAATTTACGCCGCTACGTCGACCTCCATGCTAAATAAGCTACTCCACTGTGCTACGGCGCTACGTCGACCTCCATGCTACATAAGCTACTACACTGTGCTACGGTGCTACGTCGACCTCCATGCTACATAAGCTACTACATTAATTTACGCCGCTACGTCGACCTCCATGCTAAATAAGCTACTCCACTGTGCTACGGCGCTACGTCGACCTCCATGCTACATAAGCTACTACACTGTGCTACGGTGCTACGTCGACCTCCATGCTACATAAGCTACTACATTAATTTACGCCGCTACGTCGACCTCCATGCTAAATAAGCTACTCCACTGTGCTACGTCGCTACGTCGACCTCCATGCTACATAAGCTACTCCACTGTGCTACGGCGCTACGTCGACCTCCATGCTACATAAGCTACTACACTGTGCTACGGCGCTACGTCGACCTCCATGCTACATAAGCTACTCCACTGTGCTACGGCGCTACGTCGACCTCCATGCTACATAAGCTACTACACTGTGCTACGGTGCTACGTCGACCTCCATGCTACATAAGCTACTACACTGTGCTACGGCGCTACGTCGACCTCCATGCTACATAAGCTACTCCACTGTGCTACGGCGCTACGTCGACCTCCATGCTACATAAGCTACTACACTGTGCTACGGCGCTACGTCGACCTCCATGCTACATAAGCTACTCCACTGTGCTACGGCGCTACGTCGACCTCCATGCTACATAAGCTACTACACTGTGCTACGGTGCTACGTCGACCTCCATGCTACATAAGCTACTACAATAATTTACGCCGCTACGTCGACCTCCATGCTAAATAAGCTACTCCACTGTGCTACGGCGCTACGTCGACCTCCATGCTACATAAGCTACTACACTGTGCTACGGCGCTACGTCGACCTCCATGCTACACAAGCTACTACACTGTGCTACGGCGCTACGACGACCTCCATGCTATATAAGCTACTACGCAGTGCTACGGCCCTACGTCGACCTCCATGCTACACAAGCTACTACACTGTGCTACGGCGCTACAAGGACCTCCATGCTACATAAGCTACTACACTGTGCTACGGCGCTACGTCGACCTCCATGCTACATGAGCTACTGCACTGTGCTACGGCGCTAAGTCGACCCCCATGTTACATAAGCTACTCCACTGTGCTACGGCGTTACGACGAGCTCCATGCTACATAAACTACTACACTGTGCTACGGCGCTACGATGACCTCCATGCTACATAAGCTACTACACTGTGTTACGCCGTTACGACGACCTCCATGCTACATAAGCTACTACACAGTGTTACGCCGTTACGACGACCTCCTTACTACATAAGCTACGAAATGTGCTACGGCCATAGACGTATATTATAGACGAGGCATGTTGAGGCAAAAAGTGTATCCAAAAAAATGGCCCCAATTTTTAAATTTTGGGGCCATTATGACAGTTGAGGTTTGGCACTTGTGATCTTACCATTTCTACATTTGCTATATTATATGCAGTTTATCCAGTCCGCATATAATTCATAAAATGCCGAGTAGTTGCGTAAAAACTAACTAAAAAGGCTGTAAAAACTATGACAAACGTGTAAAAAATATAGACGGGATATCTTATCACAGGTAATTATCACAATATTGTTTGTTACAATTAAAATACTTATGGAATTTTAAATAAATATTCAAAAAATGGCGGCCAACTATGAATTAAAACACTGGTTATTGTATGCGCAACAGTGAAAAGGTAACTACGTAACGTCATTTTTATTATTGTAAATTACAGAAATAAGAGATTCAGTTTTTTTTTATTTCAGTACCTAACCAAACCTAACCTTACCCGTCAGTATTCACATTTTTGATTAATTTAAATAAAATGAAACTAAGGCTTACTATTTATTTGATTTTTACATATTATATTTAAAAATATTATTTACTATCTGGCCTAACAGACGTTGTTCTGTGAATTATGAAATTGAATAAAAAATAACTACACTTGAAGGTTGTAAGCGTAGGTTGCTACACCCACAGTCATACCCTACACCTACAACCTACATCTAGACCTACTACATACCTATAGTTGGTAGGTGATAGGTTGGTAGGTAAACAGTAGTTACCCCACTAAAAACCTACAAGCTACATCTACTAGATGTAGATCACCTATAACCTGCACCTACTGTCTATTCTACTCCTAAACAACCACCTACAATGTTCAGGGGCCAGCCGATTTAACATTATGCACTTTTAGAGAAAAAAAAGTAATATTTCTGAAATATTACTATGTTACTGGAAGCACCTTTATACCGAGTGATTTTTTAATCCGTTTCAAGAGAAACAGTGTATAATAGTTACACAAAATAGAGTACTTTGGTATACTTAGTTTATTATTTTTTTCTTTTGTCTAATTTAGTGAACATTTGTTGTAAACATCGCAGAAATTTATAGTATTTAAATTACAGATTTCCCAATAATCCAGAGCGCAAAGAGATTTGGACTCGCCTTATTCGAGAACAACGAAATGAGCCTAACAAAAAAGTTACTCATAGATCTAAACTCCCCTCCCGCTCGCGCCTTGGTGACACCCACTTCGCAACGGGCCGTGCAGCAGAAATTGTAATATTTTTATTTCGCCATAACTTCAAAACCAAACATCCAATTTGAATAATTCAAAGACCTAATATTATCTACATAAACTGTACTAAGTGATGAAATAATTTATTTTGATAAGGATTAATAGCATGAGTAAAATAAATGCGTTTAAATATAGTCCAAAAAAAATTCAAGATTTCTAAATAAAAAAATGGTTGTTATGCCTCACTTGACATAGATAGGTATAGTGTGTCACGGACTTTTTTGTAGATATTTATAAGATCTACAATTAATTAGAACATTTTATGGTTCGATCTTTTATAGTATAGGCAGCGTACGCAAAATAAGTAACTTTTCTGGTTGATTTTTACACCTTGTGTCCGAAAAACCCAAATATCTTACGGAACCCTATTTTTTCCGAAATAAAATTTAGCCTATGTTCCTCGTGGATAATGTAGCTTTCGAAAGGTGAAAAAATTTTTGAAATCGGTCCAGTACTTTTTGAGCCTATTCATTACAAACAAACAAACATACAAACAAAGTTTTCCTCTTTATAATATTAGTGTAGATGTAGATTATTACTTTCAAACTGAATTAGATGATGTATAAGTTTTTATAAATTATAATTCAATATTCTTTTTATGGTACTTAATATACCTAATTAGTTTTGTTTTTAATGAGTCTTGTTTTATTTATCTAGGTAATAAAGGAATATTAAGTGCTGTTGCGCTAGGATTTGTATGTAATTTTTGCTGCAGCGCTGGCTGTGAAACGTCACAGCTCCTACGGCTCCGCCCCTTCTGTGGCGCCGCTGAAGCTACGGCACATGTGTAAAAACAAATTTGTTGTCTGGTCTAGGTCCATACGCCGTATAGAAGAAAAAAATTGGTTTTCTTGTAAAATCCTTTAAAATATCTTGCTTAGGTTAAAATATCTAGTATCCATACACCCTAATAGCCATTGCACTAATCTATTACACCGATATAATATCTGTATAATATTCTAGTATGTAATTATCGTCATCTATGGGTACTAATCACCAGAGGAGTTAAAAGTGCGTTCCTGATCTTTGGCATACATTTGACAAATAATGTAGGTATAAGAAAAAGTTACGCCATCTTGATTTCAGAAGATTTATTCAAATAAATGTGGACTGAAAAATCTGCGGAAAGCAAATGTCGAAATGTCAAGATGACAAAATATGAAACCTCGACTGCCCCAAAAAACTCCAAAAGTGGGGCAGTTTAAGTGTGGACACTTTTTGCCTCAACACGCCTCGTCTATGCTTTATGATAATGAGAGTAATGTAATAAGAAATATGAAATATTTAAATTACATTACGTACCTGTAAAATTTATATTTGTTTGTAAGCCTTATTGATTTATTGTTGCTAATATTTTAGTAATTCCAGTATTAATGCGAGCTAAACTTATATTAAGTACGCCGGACAATTTTATTAACATTTCTTTAGTCAAGATATGTATTTAAAAAAAATGTATGCGTTGTACGCCCTTACAAAGATATATCATACGACTAGCGACTGTTCCATCGGAATGGTCAAATCGTAAAATCAAAGGAACATCGAAGTTCCGTTAATTTTACATAGATGGCGTAATTTTTTCTTGTATGAAAATTTTTTCGGCTAAATGTACGTGATAGCCTATCTTGAGTTAAAATCTTTGGCTACGGCGCTACAAGGACCTCCATGCTACATAAGCTACTACACTGTGTTACGCCGTTACGACGACCTCCTTACTACATAAGCTACGAAATGTGCTACGGCGCTACGATGACCTCCATGCTACATAAGCTACTACACTGTGTTACGCCGCACTATGTGGACACTCCTAAGAAAGCCGTGCCATAAATGCTTTTTCCAAAAGTGGCAGAGGTACATGTATTATACCTCAAATTGTAGACAAAGGTCCAATCTACCTAAATACAAACGATAAACACTTCTGTTTATCCCTATTTTTGAAAAAAAATACGCTCAAAATTGCTGAATGGAAATTTGTTGAAAACTATTCTTGAAATGTAGAAATTTAACTTTGATTTTATAGTAGTTTTCCTCTATGGAATATATAAGTGTTATACCATTTTGGAAACCTTAAAATATGTTCTTTATTATAAATTAATTAAATATTGGGTTTCTGCATATATGATACCACTAGAGGCGTACATCTCGTAGTATGCCATTTTTTCTTATGTTTCATTTTCGATTAGAGTTTTGACAGTTAGCGAAATTTGCCGAAGTTCTGTAATTACACTTATTTTATAGCAAATTTAATGTAGATTTACATGGTGAATTTTTTTGTTGCGGCATCAGTGCGCAACATGTGTTAATATGTAAAAATGTGAAGGTATGTTTTCCTTCTTTATGCGATGCAAATGATGAGTTTTTGTTTATCGTCTAATTAATTGGAGAGAATCATATAAGTATATACCATTTTAGAATGCTTGAAATATGTTTTTTACGGTAGATAGGATCAATATCTTTTTCTTCAGTAAATTACACCTCTAGAGACGTATGTTCTGTATCGTTTTGTCTTCTCTTCAATTATCGACTTGACATTTAATGAAATCTGCTAAAGTACTGAAAATAGTCTTATTTTGTAGTAAATATAATGCAGATTTACAGAATACAATATTTTTTGCAGTTTCAGTGCGTAAAATATAATATTATACATTAAAATGTGAATGTATGTATGAAAAAATATCAGTCCTACCAAATTTTGGCCATTACGCATTAGAAATAACACAATTGTATACTTATTATGTATATAAATGGTAAATAGCCTTCTTCTATGTATAAAGTCTTAATTCACGACGAAAGTGTAATGCTTAATTTTGCTGTGTTGCCCTTTGGGCAACTCTCTGAAGGCGCCCAGGGAGTTACGGAAAAAATATTAAAATAGGTCTAAACTAAAGTCTGAACTTTACCACATAAGAAAATGCAAGAAATAAGCCACTAACGAAATCGTTTTACACATAATTTACTATACTTCGTATATTTATACATCGAGTTTAAAGAATCATATTTCTAGGAAGAGTCAGAGTTCTAGATGAAGTTGTAGAACTTTTAGATAATTTTTGAGCGACTATTTTGTTATATTTATGTCTTAGAATATCATATAAAATTTAAATAATTTCATATTTACTAGGAATTATTGTATTAAACTCGAAAAACATAGCTACAAAGACTGTATGTTTTTTCATGTTTTCATGATTTTTTTCGAAATAGTATAAATTTTTTGTCACTTCATACCTAAAGTACCTTTTAAAATTTCATTTTTATATTTTTTTTTTTGGTAAAAGTATCTAAAATAAGCTTAAAATAAGTATGAGATTATTCAAATTCTCAATTTATTATTTTGGCGTATTTTTTAACGGATTTAATAAAAAAAATATAGGATCAAAGTGAACGTCATTTGAAAGTGTATGTATTCAAGAGTAAAATATAAAAAAAATCATGTAAATATCTTGAAAAACAAAAAAGTTACAGATTTATGACACGAAAATGGCCTAAAGTCCACATAGTGCGCCGTTACGACGACCTCCATGCTACATAAGCTACTACACAGTGTTACGCCGTTACGACGACCTCCTTACTACATAAGCTACGAAATGTGCTACGGCGCTACAAGGACCTCCATGCTACATAAGCTACTACACTGTGCTACGGCGCTACGTCGACCTCCATGCTACATAAGCTACTACACTGTGCTACGGCGCTACGTCGACCTCCATGCTACATAAGCTACTACACTGTGCTACGGCGCTACGTCGACCTCCATGCTACATAAGCTACTCCACTGTGCTACGGCGCTACGACGACCTCCATGCTACATAATCTACTACACTGTGCTACGGCACTACGATGACCTCCATGCTACATAAGCTACTACACTGTGTTACGCCGTTACGACGACCTCCATGCTACATAAGCTACTACACAGTGTTACGCCGTTACGACGACCTCCTTACTACATAAGCTACGAAATGTGCTACGGCGCTACAAGGACCTCCATGCTACATAAGCTACTACACTGTGTTACGCCGTTACGACGACCTCCATGCTACATAAGCTACTACACTGTGTTACGCCGTTACGACGACCTCCTTACTACATAAGCTACGAAATGTGCTACGGCGCTACAAGGACCTCCATGCTACATAAGCTACTACACTGTGTTACGCCGTTACGACGACCTCCATGCTACATAAGCTACTACACAGTGTTACGCCGTTACGACGACCTCCTTACTACATAAGCTACGAAATGTGCTACGGCGCTACAAGGACCTCCATGCTACATAAGCTACTACACTGTGTTACGCCGTTACGACGACCTCCATGCTACATAAGCTACTACACAGTGTTACGCCGTTACGACGACCTCCTTACTACATAAGCTACGAAATGTGCTACGGCGCTACAAGGACCTCCATGCTACATAAGCTACTACACTGTGTTACGCCGTTACGACGACCTCCATGCTACATAAGCTACTACACTGTGTTACGCCGTTACGACGACCTCCTTACTACATAAGCTACGAAATGTGCTACGGCGCTACAAGGACCTCCATGCTACATAAGCTACTACACTGTGTTACGCCGTTACGACGACTTCCATGCTACATAAGCTACTACACAGTGTTACGCCGTTACGACGACCTCCTTACTACATAAGCTACGAAATGTGCTACGGCGCTACAAGGACCTCCATGCTACATAAGCTACTACACTGTGTTACGCCGTTACGACGACCTCCATGCTACATAAGCTACTACACAGTGTTACGCCGTTACGACGACCTCCTTACTACATAAGCTACGAAATGTGCTACGGCGCTACAAGGACCTCCATGCTACATAAGCTACTTCACTGTGCTACGGCGTTACGACGAGCCACATACAAATTTAAAAATCAAAGTAAGCATCAAAGTCATTTTCGTAAGTGGACAGTAATTTTAAGTACCCACCACGGTAATCTCAGAAAATGCTGACGACCCCGGACAGGTCCCCAGCAGTTTATTGTGGCAGCGCTTGTGCACAGCGGTCTGGCAGGCCACGCAGCGGTAGCCCTGCTTGCCGAACCCCCACAGGAACTCCTTGCAGAACGCGCAGAACGTTGGCTGACGGAAAAACTTTGCGACGAACCGGTGACCCTTAAACTCGTGGACCCTGGAACGTCGAAAATTATTGTTAAGAAATTATAAGTTAAAACTTTATCACTCAATTCTTAGCAAGAATGCAAAACGATCTCTCCTTTGCTTATTTAATTATTGCAAAATAATTAAGAAGATATACAGTGCCTCTCTAATGGTAAATCTGGACAGATCCCGTGTACCTACTACTTTTCGACCTTATTCCTTGACGATAAGGTTCAAAAGTGGTATAACAGATCTATCGGCGACTGTACATACTTGGAATCACTTATGACAGCTACGACAGTCATACGCTATGTTATGTACCTATATCTACCAGGTAGATATTATATTGGTCTATGGCATTATGTGAAACGATTTGATGAGAAGCAACATTGATTCACGCCGGTTTTTCCATTCGTCGATCGAGCCGAAACGTTTGCACTAAGGGTCAGCTCTCACCGGAACGAAACAATACGTGACAAATTGCTGCATTTTTTTAATTTCTGATTCAAAATTTAAGTCTATTCAATATTCAAGAAAATACACAATTTATTGCAAGAGCAGCACAGCGTTATGCAGAGCGGTCTAGTCTGACATTCAAACTCTTGAAATTTAGAAATATATTTATTTCGACAAAATAACAATTATGGTATACATGGTATAATATCTAATAGCTAACTACTTAAAAAATTAAAACTAGAAAAACTTAAAAAGCTACAATAAAAAGAAATCTCCCAGGTCGTCCCTACCAGGCAGAGTACCTAGAAGGCTCAAAGAGTTTCCCCGCTGAATTGCGATACTCACTCTTTGGGCCAGAAAGGTGCCGACTCTGGGGTCTCGGGTGGCCTCAATTAGTTTTTTGGAAATCTCTCTGAAAAGTTTGTGCGCACCCGGACCCCATGAACCCTATTTAACCCCAAACGGTTCAAATATGAGATCCCCACTAACATACTCTTGAAATTAAATATTTTGTTGTGAAGTTCAATTTTGAATCGCTATGCAGTGCTGCGTCACGAACGTCTCGTTTCTGTATAAACTGACGCTTAAGCATTGTCTTCTCTCTTACGCATCTTCTCTTTCTACGGTAAAAAGGGGGTGTATACTAACTTGTGGTGCTTAATGGCGCCGCGGCGCTGTGTTATGCGCTTGGCGCGGGAGCGGCGCACCTCCCCCTCCACCTCGCCACCCCGCGCCCGCCCTCCGCCGCCCCCACCGCCCAGCCACTGGAACACGTGAAGAATAACGTTAACATTAACTCGTTACAGACGTATCTAGTAATTCTAGTATGTAGTACATGAAATATTCTAAAAAAATGAGAGGCAAGAAACATAACGCGTACCTAACGCGTACGAACAAACTTGTGTTCTAGTTTTACTTTTGAAAAAAAAACGTTTTGTAAAATCAACTACAATTTGCGAAATGATTTACGGCATATGTAAATAAGTTTAAGCAGAAAAAAAAATAAGAAATATCTAGTAGGTATGAATAAGCCCTGAAAGGGACATTGACATCACATAGCTGATTTAAATTAATTCAAAATTAATGTTATAAATATATTTTTGAAATCAGCTGAGAAGTCATTGACCTCACAGCTGGTCAGTGTCGTAAAGGATACAAAGTAATTTTATAAATTAAAAAAAATCTCCTTTTATAATTAAGTATTTATCCGCATAAATGTCTTTACATATCATACAGAAAATCATGGTTCATGTACGCGAAGATTCTGCAATTATTGAGTTTGCAAAACGTAATATAGGTGGGCTTTCAATATTTGATATCTTCTCTGCAAATTAGTTAACCTACGTTAAGGTTGTTGTTGTTCGACATTTATTATACGAGGGCGGCACTGAAAATTTCGGGAATCAAGGAAGTGACACAACATTACTATTTAAAAATGTATTTATTGCTTTTCGAAGTATTCTCCGCGAAATTTGACACATTTTCCATACGATGGAACCAATCATTGAAGCAACCATTCCATTCGGAAGTTGGGGTCTCCAAAATGGCCGTTTTGTAGCCGTCCACAGCTTCTTCAGGTGACGAAAATCTCTGACCACGTAATTTATTCTTTATTTTAGGGAAAGTATAGAAATCATTAGGGCTAAGCCCTAATGATTTCTATACTTTCGAGGCTGTACGGCGGATGGTCTAATAATTCTATGATTTCTTGCTCTAAAAACTCTTTTGTACTGTGCGCGGTGTGAGAACTCGCATTGTCGTGATGGAGGATGATGCGGAGGTTGCAGTTCTCTTTACGGAGTTCAGAAACGACCTGTGGCAAACAAAAGTTAGCATACCATTCTGCATTAACCGTTCTTTGTCCCTCAAGAGGAATAGTCGCAAAAAAGACCGGTTTTGGAGACAAACGTGGCCACCATATTTTTTTGCAACACTCCGTGAACGAACAATTTTTGTTGACTTTACTCATTTTCGAACACCCAAACTCGTGACTGGTTTTTTGTTTCGGGTTCGTACGCATATATCCAGGATTCGTCAACTGATACGATGTTGTATACAGCATTTGAGGATCCTGTGTGGAATCTTTCGAGAGTTCTGACGCACCAAGTAACGCGAGCCGCTTTTTGCTCTTCACAAAGCAAAAGCGGTATCCATCGGGAAAACAACTTTTTTATACCTAATTGTTCATGCAAGATTATTTGTATTTGACTCATGCCAATGTCTAAAGTTGCCTCAATCAGCTGACGCACAGCATCAACGTTTTCTTGGGTGACTGCAGTTTTTGGACGACCTTGACGGGGATCATCACTGAGCTTGACACGTCCACGTTGAAATTCAGCAAACCAGCGATAAATTGTGGTTTTGGATGGGGCTTCATCACCAAATGCAGAAATCATCCGGTCAACACACTGTTTTTGTGTTAAACCACTTCGAAAGTCATAATAAATCATCGCTCTAGAATTTTCTCGAGTCAATTCCATTTTCTCAACGACTAAACAAGTTTGACAAGACCTTGTGACAAGACCGAGAATGTTTTTTTAAATAAATAAACGGTATTCGATTTTTAAAACCAAGGAGTTTTAAATTAAAAAGATTTTAATATGACAGGAACAGTGGAAATTTTCCATTCCCGATAATTTTAGTGCAGCCTATGCAGTAGATCTAAGTTGGTATCGACAACGTTAACATAGGATAACTAGATACTGAGCCTCTAGTCAAGATACATTCGATAATTTCGACGACGAATTTCGAAAACAAAATGTATGGAATTTGACATAAAGCATCGCAAGCGACATGCCACTTAACGATAACTTATGTCAAATCCCATAAATTTTTGATTTCGAAGTTAACCATCTAAATTATCGAATGCATCTTGACTAGAGGCCCAGTATCTCGTTGGTATCGCCAAATTCGCTAAACTTTCAAATGGCATACATAGAAAGAACAGTAAATTTTAAATGCAGTCTTTAGATGAAAATTAATGGTTATGATGAGTCTAGATATATCTATTGTACAATGTATAGCGTACCTATATTACCTACTTGGTACTCGTATCAATAAAAAAAAAAATTCTCAAACAAAATCCGTTTTCCCAAAAAACTTTAAAATTACAATTTTAACAAATTTTGCTAATTCGCAAACAAATAACTTTTAATAATGTATGTATACGACTCAAGCACAACTTTTTAACGTGCTAACATGGTGCTAACGCACTTTATTAAACTTTTAACCAACCTACGTAATATATATTATTTGTCTAGACCTACCTGACAAAATGTAAACGTTTACGAAATCGTTACATCGACGTCATATCCGTTCAACGTCATTACTCCAAAACCACTGTGTTATTGTTATTTGTAGCGAAGCTTTAAAAATGTTTTGTTTCTTTATCAAACATCTTCTATGGATGGTAAATGATTTTCGTGTTTTATTTAGAAATCAATTCCTACTGGTAACTTTCTAACATCTTAGAATTTAGATTTTAAACACTGTAGTATAACTCAATATTACATTGTTTCATTAACAACAATAAAACTATATTTTAAGTATAAAACATTCAATATTCCAGTAAGCTCTGTAAAAAGTAAATTCAAAACAAAACATACCCGGACCAGTATCGACATCTCACATTTATCAAGCCGATGTCTCGATACATCGCCAAATCATTCGTCAAACGACACGTAAACAAACGAAACTCGATTTTACCACTCGTGCAGCGTCCCTACAGACGGCGATACTACTACTACATCTAAGAAGCTTCTATAGTCTTTACCTCAAGGTTTCTTGGATTTTCTGGCAAGGTTCCGATGTTCACTAATGGCCAATATTGAAAAGCTTGTCATACATAAAAGACGAGTCTGTCACGCTAATAGGTATGACTCACTCGATTCAAACCCATTCCATCAGTATTCTGTTTGCTAACGATGGGTTTATATGATACAAACGAAAACCTCTGTCTCCCTAACCGCTGGAGCTGTGCCAGCACTAATAAATATAATGTAACAATGTTGATCTAACTATCTGTTAAAAATTAGTAAATTGGCATTCATTTGGAATCTTGCTATCGAGAAACATTTTATTGTTGTCGCTAGGCGTATTGTAACTAAAGGACCATGACCTTTTGATGTTAGTAACATTTTTTTTTGTGAATTCAATCGAAAATGCGATTTACTCTTAATCAATGCTTTTACAAGTCTTACAATGAATTAGGTCAGCACCCGTACCACGACCACTAGGTTTTGTGTCGAGAAAAATTTATGTGTGTTTATGTGGGTTAATCTCATCAAAGCACGGCAAACAAAACCGCTTGTATATAATTTTTTATTTTAATTTACGACTACACTAAACTTACTAAAAATTAGAAAAACATGAATTGTTTTAGAAATTCCATGTAAATGGAACTTCCATAGTTTGTGCTAGGGAAGTTCCGTTTACATATTGACTCGTATTGACTTCACACGGCTGCAGCCGACCGAGTGAAGTTGATATTATCATGACTAAGCGAAGTTGAATGTAAGTAACTTCGTTTAGTTCATGCAATTGAATATATCCACTGCGCGCGGTTAATGGTAGCCTTAGATACAAAAGATTTTGTATCCTTATTTCTTATAATATAAAAATTGCTCGTTCTCTTAAAAAGTGTTTATCTATTGTTCAGGTACCTACTGTCTTATGAAGAAGTTATTTTTATCCTGCATAAATTACATTCTACACATTCTTGCGGTTGCGGTAGGATTGCATTTACTAATACCGCGGGCAATATTCATTGTTGATTAAATACGGCTAGTAATTCGCGGTGTGTAATGATGTACGGAACAATGGTAGGTATGTTGTCCATCAAACGTTTAACGAGCTCGGGTTAGTTCTCTATTTATACCCGGCATTACTGCGATCGGTACTGCGCCACTCAGCCTTGATGTGCGCCCAATTCGAACTTACCTGTTTCAAACGCGAATTCTATCGGAAAAGTTTAAGAATAAGAAAGATGTGGAAGGCATGCCATAGCATAATAATAATCATCAATCTAGCCCCGTGCTAAGTATGCGAAAAACTAATGTTACAAATACCAGACAACGGGAAATATATTAAGTACTTTTATACTTTACATATATTTCAGATTTTTATTATATACACATATTTAATACACATCCATGACTCAGAAACACAGAAAACTTTTTTGTTCCCTCCGCGGGATTCGAACCCGCGACCTCCGGCTAGAGCCCCAACGCGCCTACCACTGAGGGCCACTTGCGCCAATCCGAGTTAAATAAATAAACCCAGAGTTAAACCCTAGTCTGGAGTTAAGTTGACATTTCGTCTTGCACCATCGAGAGTTAAGAGATAACCTAGAGTTAAAAATTTAAAAATTTAACCCTACCTTTTTGGCAGGTTAAATTGTCTAACTCGGGGTTAATTTCTTATCTAAGCAAATATCATTGACATAAAATGGATTTTTGAGGTTATATTGTGGTTATATTATTATGATTTGTTGTTGAAAAATGATAAATGAAAGTAATATTATGTTTTCTGATCGAATTTATTGGTTCGGATTTTTTTACAGAAGGGTAGATGAACACACTGATCTCTTTAACTCCCTCCGAGATAAAAGTTTCCAAAGAAGATTCCGTCTGGAGATATAATATAGTGTACCAATTGGACAAAATAAAGTATAAATTATAAATACGCAAATGAAAATAAAAAGTGAGCTTCCACCATATATGTAACATACTACATATTTGTGTATATAATATGGACTTTGTTCATTATGATTTACCTACTTGTTTTGTAGAATTTTTCTTCTCCATTTTTACTCATAAATTGAGTTTTATTATTGTTAAACAAAATCATTGTTTTGATAAAAAAATTTCAATGTCAGCTTCTAATTATTGACATTGGCGTATATTATTATGAAACAAAAAGGAAAGTCATTGTCAAAATAAAATAATGCGACATTCATATACGACAGACTGTAGTGCAAAAGAGACAAATACAATTGTCACTTCCACTCAATTATGTCGTATTATACTCGTTTTAAATAGCACACGCAATGTTGCCAGTACTAAATGAACTAACACGAGGTTAGTTAACTCGGGGCTAATTTTCATTGGCGCAAGACAAAAAAGAGTTAAATATTTAACCCTGTAACCCTGAGTTAACAAACACGGAGTTATCGAAATTTAACCTAGTTTTGGTGCAAGTGGCCCTGAGTCGCAGAAGTTGTCAGAGGTAGAAACTACGATACTATTAGTTATTCTGTGATAATATCTATATCTGCCTTTAAAACATTGAAAACAAGTTACTCGTTCATATTTTTTTAGCAATAGACGCCAATACTCAGGCTTTTTCTCAAAAAAAAAAAGCGGTAGGCACTAGACAGTAACAACCGTGCCCAATAGGGTAAGGTTGAGCACACCGAGCCCCATAGGGGTAGAAGCTATAAAACAAATCTCTAGCCAAGTTCTTTATTCAATTTGGAACTCAATTTTGTTCCCATGGGCCATGAGTAGATTGACAAATAAAAAACCGACCAAGTGCGAGTCGAACTAGTAGGGTTCAGAACCCTACGTGGACGAGTTCGACCATTATACCAGGCATGGAAACTTACAAGTTTCTATCTCCTATAGTTTAGAAATGCCATTGGATAGCCAACTTATAAGCCAGTTTGAAGGCTGATTACTGGTTGACTTTTGAAAACTGTCCTGAATGAAACCTTGCCTTTATTTTAAAAGACCTATTCAACGATACCACACACGATGGGGTAGAATGGATAAATATTTTTCATCCCTACTTTACATGTATGGAGAGCGACCCCTAAAATATAAAATTATTATAAAAAAATATATTTCATCCCTACTCATCATCATCATCATCATTTTTCTGTAGCTACCTAAACTCGTTGTTATAATCATCAGCCTCAATGATCTTCCCTTCTCACAGTCGTACGTCGTCGTCATCGTATTTTTGGTAGCATATTATGCTTGTATTATTTCAGGAAAAGTCTAAATCATTATAATATATGTGTCCATATAAATTTCAAGGAGTTCCCTCGATTCCTCATGGATCCCATCATCAAGTTTCTACTTTCGTGACCAATTTCGAATTATACCCCTTACAACAATTACTAAAGAATTTTGCAAATAGGTCCATAAACGGCAGAGTAATGTTCAAAGATCTCAGTGTTGGTGTAAAATACTATAAGAAGTACCTTTTATATCATTAAAATGTGATGATGTATGGTGTGATAGTGGTAGTGTTTATGATGATTACTCTAATTGACATGGTGGCATACGCTTGCAGTTCTTTAAACAACGCCGAAATCCCCAAACATTTATATATAAGGAGTCAGAAGTTCTGTTCTGTACTTTTGGATTCATTCATTCATTGTGGCATGATTGGATTACTTCAGAAAAAGTTAAAATCACTATATGTGTCCATATAAATTTCGAGGGTTTCCCTCGATTCCTCATGGATCCCATCATAAGGTCACCGTTTTTTTGAAAACGGGATTAACTTGGGATTATACCCTTTATATAAAAAAAAGTATTTTGAAAATCGGTCCACAGACGGCAGAATTATCGTTGAATATCAATCAATCAATCAAATCATTTATTGCATGAATGTGGTATACATAAAGGTCTTACAAACTATTATATCTAAATTCTAAGGTTTGTATGTATGTCATATGTATGTCATATAATGTCATCAAATAATAATTATTAAATAAAAGTCATTGTTTATTACATAGCATATATTCATTTAAATCATAAAAACAATGTTCCATGAGCCATAATGTCAGTTTTGTAATTCTTTAAATTGATTGGGCAAGTGATTAAATACATGTATAGCCTGTATGTATGCGTTATTTTTATATACAGGATGTCCCAGAAGTCGACGTCGTCCCTTCGAAGGCTGATAGACCAGCTCATGACTCACCAGAATATCGTAATATGACTTTAGTAAAAAATCTTTAGTTTTCGAGATATTGGCACTTTTGATAATTTCTTAAAAATTACACCTTATGTCAGTTTTTAGACTGCCGCAACTACAATTTCCCGTATTGTGGGATACAAATTGGTATTGCGGAATCCTGACCAGTTCTGCTATTGACCACGGTTATAAACAAAGTTAATAGAGTTTGAACTTTGTAGGAAAATAGAAAACTTTTCCCTAATCGTGACTTCAAAAACTTTTTCTCCTAACTTTCACTATCCATACTGAACAAAAAATATACCACACTAACCTGGGTTGTTACTTTAAAAAGTTGCTCATTTTATGTAGTTTTCGAAATAGTAAAATAGTTGCTAATAAGCTACGTCAAAAAATCTTTTTGCTATTTAAAGTGCACAGAGAACACATTTTGAATGTTTTTCTTTAGTTAGAATTTCGAATAAAAACACTCGTTACATTGAAATCACCCAGATGTTTACTTAAAAATTGTACGTTGAAGTGTAAGATGCTTACTAAACTTAGAAACTAAACAGAATACAAGGATTTTTTTAAAACTGAAAGGAGAAATGCAAAGAAGGAGAACACATTAATAATATCATTTAACGAGTTAGACTCATTAGAGTGAGAGAATAGGTGACGTGCGTATAGCACGTCTTTTGTTTGTTCTATACATGAGTTTGTTTATTAGTTACAAGTACGTTGCGCTATTGATGTGCATCGTTTTGTTGTTTTCTTACTTTTAACAGTTTTTGCATTGTAATCTGGACTTGAGTACCTTAACCTTTCGCGATAAGTACAGATTAGCTGCAGCAGCACCGTTGCCTCTGTATTCCCCGTAAATGTAATGCATGTTAGCATACTGATGTATAGTATACGCCATAATGACTGGTAGTAAGACGCGTATCACAGAAACATTAAAGTCTAGAAGAGAGCCATGTCAGTTCTTTACTGTCTCCAAGCACACTTAAGTCCGAGTCACTAGGCAGAAGAAGTCCAAATTACAATGCAAAATCCGTTAAAAGTAAGAAAACAACAAAACGATGCACATCAATAGCGTAACGTACTTGTAACTAATAAACAAACTCACGTATAGAACAAATAAAAGACGTGCGTGGCGTCACCTATTCTCTCACTAAAATGAGTCTAACTCGTTAAATGATATTATTAATGTGTTCTCCTTCTTTGCATTTCTCCTTTCAGTTTAAAAAAAAATCCTTGTATTCTGTTTAGTTTCTAAGTTTAGTAAACATCTGGGTGATTTCAATGTAACGAGTGTTTTTGTTCGAAATTCTAACTAAAGAAAAACATTCAAAATGTGTTCTCTGTGCACTTTAAATAGTAAAAATTTTTTTTGACGTAGCTTAATAGTAACTATTTTACTATTTCGAAAACTACATAAAATGAGCAACTTTTTAAAGTAACAACCCAGGTTAGTGTGGTATATTTTTTGTTCAGTATGGATAGTGAAAGTTAGGAGAAAAAGTTTTTGAAATCACGATTAGGGAAAAGTTTTCTATTTTCCTACAAAGTTCAAACTCTATTAACTTTGTTTATAACCGTGGTCAATAGCAGAACTGGTCAGGATTCCGCAATACCAATTTGTATCCCACAATACGGGAAATTGTAGTTGCGGCAGTCTAAAAACTGACATGAGGTGTAATTTTTAAGAAATTATTAAAAGTGCCAATATCTCGATAACTAAAGATTTTTTACTAAGGTCATATTACGATATTCTGGTGAGTCATGAGCTGGTCTATCAGCCTTCGAAGGGACGACGTCGACTTCTGGGACATCCTGTATATTTAAATTACACCAGGGGCGATAAAGTTTGAATTCATATCTTTCATTTTTCCGTCCCTCCTCCGAATTCAGTTTAAAGTATTCTGGATGCATTTTAACAAACATACAAAGCTCTCGTATGTACTCGTATATACAGGCTAGTGGTAACAGATGTAATTTCTTAAATAACGGTCTACAGCTTTCCAAATACCAGGCACCACAAATAGCTCTCACGCATTTTTTTTTTAATAATATATAATATATTAAAAGAATATACAACCGACCGTATAACCGCCTCCTTTTTTGGAAGTCGGTTAATAATAATCAATAACACTAGTAGGTAAACAACGCGTTGTATGTTGGTACGTTTCCGTTAAATTGGCGCTAATTTATATTATAACATATCCAGCTACTGAAATACTCACGTAGTAACTATTTAGTAATATGTTGTGGTAATACTCGAAAGCTTTAGATTTTTGTCTTCTGCTTTACATAGTACTAGATTTTCCTGCTGCTTCGTACGCGCAAAAGTAAATCCCACAACAAACGTACATTTTCCTGTGCTAAAAAGTAGCCTATGTCCCTCCCCGTGGCCTACTATATATCCGTGCCAAATTTCATCAAAATTGGCCCAGTAGTTTCGGAGCCTATTCAATGCAAGCAAACAAACAAACATACATAAATCAAACTAACCTTTCCTCTTTATAGATAAAAGAAAGTCGCTTCCTTTCATCGCTAAATCTTTTAAGCTACTCATCGAATTTTAATGCAGTTTGCAGGAATAGAAAGAGCTATTCATGAGGGAGGTTTATATTGTGTAGGTATAATGCACTAGCTTTTGCCAACAGCTTCACCCGCGTAAATATATTATCCCACGATAGGACTTTTTCGGGATAAATGATAGACATACCAAATTTCATCAAAATCTGTTCCGAAGTTTTTGTGTTGTTTGTTACTCAAACATCCATCCGGATGGATAGATATCATTTGCACCCGTGTGAAGTTGGGGCGGGCTGCATAAAATAGCTTTGTAAATAAACAGAAATACCTTAGAGAGATACATACATTTTCATTGTAATGTCGTTGATGGTTCGCGGGGCGGGCGCGTGGCGGCGCAGGCGACGTGCGCCGGCGCGCCCCACCGCCCGTGAATATCATCAGCGCGCGCGCATCCCACCCGCCGCGCGTGCGTCCGCGCCGCTCACCGCAAACCGCACCGCACACTTATTTATAAACGGAATTCCAACCGCACCCGCCCGCGCCGGATACAAGTTACACGAGTTTCAGCACTTACGCCGTTCCCCGAACTGAAGAGGTCGGGATTGTCTGGCGGCAGCCGTGACTCAACGCACCGTAACTCCACGAGAAATTAAACGGTATACAAAAATGTGGCGCCCGAAATAAATACGTAAATATAGCCGCGGATAAATGATTGGGAAAATATCGTGCACGGTGTTTATTTGTTTCATACATTCCGGAAAATGAGAGCAATGAGAGCGCTCAGACGAACGATCGTTTTAATGTGCGCCGCGTAAACAAACTGTGATCTTTCCAATTAATTAAAAAAGTTTGCGATATTTATAATATAGTATAAAACTGTTTAATGCACTAAAAGTTATTTTCAACATACAATCGGCCTTGCTCCATTCATGCTTCTTAGCTTTCAAATTAGGCATCGCACACACATACACATACCTACACTATAATTTCGGGTTATCCTCTTCGGTTTTGAGCCGTATATAAAGCTAAATATGTACATTATGAGCACAAACCCTCAATACCTACTTACGAACTGCTGTTTTCAAATTGTGTCATCGGGTCTCGTAAATATGGCTACTTCTGAAGAAAAAGAAAACAAATAAAACTGCAGTTTTTTGTTAGCAATATTTTATTTCATTTTCCTGTTATTTTTGAGTTTGATTTCATTTTCTGGTTAAAAATGTAAACAGCGCGTATGAAGATCTTAGAACCTGCAAAAGAAATGATTACAGTTGGGATTTGGCAAAATTAACATTCCAGGTCCTTGCCTATACACTTATTAAATATTAGCCCATGACTTTTATATAGGACTGAAAGGAACTCTGCATAATTTCTACATAAACACATTCCTCTTAGTCCTAACTCGCTTGATCTCGCTGGGCCAGCAAGACCAATCAGTAAAAGTAGTTATTTTGTTTCTTGTTTATGTACCTATTTAAGTGTTTATGTAAGTGTAAAAAGGTACTTGTTTATGTATGTGTGTAGTGTAGTAATAAACATACACTTTTGCATTTACAAAATTAACCATTCTTATGTTTACGCAATAGGCAAGCGGACAGATTTTTTTTATTGCATAAATGAATAACTCTTAAATATGAGTAACTTCTCAGAAGAAACCGTATATCAAAAGTCAATATTTTCAAAGGTACGGCGATTTGTATACAAAATTTCGCAAGTCTCGTAAAACGCTCCATACTAAAGTCTACAAATGACATCACTCTTGGGTTAAAGTGTATGAAGTAGGTATGAAGTATACGGCTGCAGGAACATATTTGTAAATATCTCCGATATTTGTGCGTTTAAGTTCATACTTACCATAATGAATGTTTTTGTATATGATGTAAGTAAACTAATGATGTTAGGTTTTGTTTACCAATTTCGCAAAAAAAATTTTTTTTTGTACTTTTTAATGTATTTAATTAGTAAACTACACATAAAATATAATAATATAACACAACTTTTTATACACGCTTTTCCACTTTATTTAGATTTTTACAATAATTAAATATAAACACGACCGAAAAGTTGTGTTATATTATTATGAACATGAATTTCCACCAAGAACCAACAGTACATTCAATCAGTTATACCAAGTACCTAGTAATGCCTCAATATTTCTGAATATATTAATGAAATTAAATATTTCAGATGTAGTCCGATCCCCTATTATAATTAAAGTATCTATAATAAAGATATATATATATATATATATATATATATATATATATATATATATATATATATATATATATATATATATATATATATTATATATATTATATTAAAGATCAGCTCACATCGAAAGGCATGCAATGGCTGCCTTTCAAACATCATTTAACAGCAGTGATGTCGCGCACGGCTAGGTATGGCGGTCGTGCGGCTGCTGGGCTGCAGTCGCGCTGTAACTTAGGATTATAGAGTTGTGTACTAACAGTGATGTAGGTGTCGAGCGAGTGCGGGATGACGTAGGCGGTGCGCGGCTCCAGCGGCCACTTGCCGCGCTCCATGAGCGTCAGCAGCTCACGGCGCAGGCGCGGCGGCAGACTCCGCCACTGCATGCTGTACGTCGCCTCGTTCACACGCGAGCTCTGAACGTATTCACTTATATACTATGAATTATGATCGCTAAGTGATCCCTATGTTTAGTTTATTTAGTACCCATATACATGCGCGGAGTGTTGCCCAAATCAGTCTTGGTCTTGGTCTTGCAGCAAGAGTCTCGCAAGAGTCTCGCAAGTCTCGCAATTACCTTTTAGCCTATTGCTATTCATTAAACGTTATTTTAGATCTCAGAACAACGTTATAGAGTAGGTATTACGTTACGTTGTTCTAATATCTAAAATAACGTTTAATAAATAGCAATAGGCTAAAAGGTAATTGCGAGACTTGCGAGACTCTTGCGAGACTCTTGCTGCAAGACCAAGACCAAGACTGATTTGGGCAACACTTGATGCGCCGCAGCGGCGGCGGCGAAATTCATACAAAATCCGGCGATGCCGTCGGAGCTGCGGCGCGTTTTTCGCGTATATCGTTTCGTTTCGGTGTGAATTGACCAACACCGACTGTTGATATACTCCTAACGCGAATATACTATAGTGATAATTCACACCGATACAAAGCTTGGCTTAGTCCTCATGAACTGTGCCATCGTTAAGCAACAATGGGTGCCTAGAAACGATTGTCTTTATAGTTTATATAAAGCCGCCAAGATGGCCCGAGCGCTGTGTTACGTCGAACAAGGTATCTGGAGACGAACCTATGTATGTAACTCCTTTTGTGTTTGCGGCAGTCGCTTTCCATCACATTTGACGCGCGCCTAATAGCCTATTTTGACGCTGGAAAGCAGATTATTTTACACTTTGTTGAGTGACTTCGACTATCTTTGGACATGTTTACCTACATTTCATGATTTCATGAAATGTTTCCGGTTTTATTAAAACATTAAGTAAATATTAGATTAACCAACTGGAACCATTCGAATTATTCCAAACATTCGAACCGCGCCATACGAACTAGAAGTGAACCATTAATTACACTCGCGGTAAGTGACGTTTGGATCTCTTCCAATTAATATCTACTGCGGCTAGATACTAGTGTGATAAATAAGGGCCTGCACAGGCTTTGGAAATTATTCCTTTAGTATGTAACTATTTCCTAAGTTAGTAAAGATTTTTTTCCTTCTAGCTTATTCACAATAGGTATAATAACGTTTCTCAGCCGGTGGGTCGCGACCCTTGGGGGGTTGAGTTTGTTTTTAAGGGGGTCGCAATCTATTTAAAATAATAAATACAAAAATAATAAATAGGTACAAAAGATTCGTTTTTCCAACGAATCTTGTGTATCGAACGTCGAAACAATCGTGACTAGGTCGCAAGACTTTTTACTTAACTTTTTGGCTTTTTCGTGGGTCGCGACATAAAAAAGGTTGAGAAACGATGATATTGTAGATAGAATTGATATAAATATTTATTAATATTTACCCACAGCAGTGGCGAGGGGTTCCTATAACTCCATTCCTATCGGCTTCCCTTGTCACTTACCTTTTGCAAACCTTCATAGAAATCCCTACCTATTATACAGGCTCCGGCTTCCCTATGAAGGAGAAGCAGCCTTCGCCACTGACCCACAGATATATAATATTAAAAAAATAATCAAAGTATTTACCTCATATTTGAGTTGTGTGCCATAGTAACAGTATATGAAGAGCTGCGCTGCCATACACATTAAGTATGTGACCATCGATATGTACTCCATTGAAAACATATCAAGCTACAAGTTACGGAAAGAAAATGTATAGTAGGTAGTAGCTACGCATTGGACATTGCAATATTAAATAGAGATCAAAACTACGATTTTTTCTTCAGTTAATTATGACATTAATTGGCATTAATCGATAGAAATTGAAGTAAACCTTACATCGACTAGCTTATACAGCGTCATACAAATGACCCACACCATCACCAGAAACTGAACCGCCATCGCTTCACTGAAAATGTACTCAACTTCTTTTACAAACCTAAAATAAATGCTGTAATTTTATTACATATTATATAAATGTATAGTGCTCTGTAATATATCTGTATAAGAAAGTTTACAAAACGAATAGATTACGAAAAAAAATAAAAAAGAAAATGCGGATTGTTCGAAGCACTTTTGTGTGCTTTGCAAAAACGATACATACAAAAGTCGTACAAGTAGGTGACGTCACACGCTTGTAAGTTGCTACGAAACTTATGGCCTAATACACAAAAATTCTGATATCTCCGAAATTTGCGTGTTTATGTTCATACTTACACATATATAGTAAAGCTTTAAAAGTATTTGATGTAAGAAAACTAATGATGTAATTTTTTTGTGCCTTTGAAATGTATTTAATTACAAAACTACACATTATAAGTAAACATAATATTTCAAAAGATTACTTGTAGGCCCAAATACCCAATTGTTATAGACTTTCTAGGTTAGAGTTCAACAAAAAAGCAATGAAAATAGAATGTTATAAAAGTTGAGTATAGACCGTAGGACTACGGGGTCCTACGTGCTACGCCTGAGCTACGAGCATGCTACGGCGATGCTACGAGAAATCAATTTTGTACCCATCCGTTTTTACCACTTATTTCTTGCCTGCAGTTGTTAAAAAAAGTTAACTTACGTGCATTTTTATAAGTTTGTAAAATATTAAATGCAAAGTAAAAAGTGCATTGAAAAAACGCCCAATTACAAATGAAATATTGTATCACTACTTCATAAATATTTAACAAGAATATTAAAAGTCACTGACAAAGCTGCGAACTGGGAATCATAAAATAAAATTACCAGACAATTTTTTCATAATGTTGAGCACATTTCACGAATCTCTCGTGTATGACGTCGAAGTGATCTCTGCCAAAAGAGTCCCTCTGTATTTTATTTATATCGGTGAGGTGTTTTAAATTATGTCGCAGTATTTTGAATTGAGTTTGGGCTTGCGAGTAGAAGGTGACTATGATGCAGTCCATGGTGACGTTCCCGTATGCCTGCGTGGTGATGAGGACGCTCATGCAGACTACCGTTATTTCAAACCTGCAAATGGAGAACATCATTCTTCGCTTCAATGACAATATTCACACCGTGACATCGCGTCATCAAAGATAGTCCTTATACTTTAAAGGAGCCAATCTTTTTAGGGTTCCGTAGCCAAATGGCAAAAAACGGACCCCTTATGGATTCGTTATATCTGTCTGTCTGTCCGTCCGTATGTCACAGCCACTTTTTTCCGAAACTATACGAATTATACTGTTGAAACTTGGTAAGTAGATGTATTCTATGAACCGCATTAAGATTTTCACACAAAAATAGGAAAAAACTTTGGGGGTGCCCCATACTTAGAACTGAAACTTAAAATCATTTTTTTCATCAAATCCATACGTGCATATATATATATATATATATATATATATATATATATATATATATATGGATATATATGGATAGGTCTTCAAAAATGATATTGAGGTTTCTAATCTTATTTTTTTCTAAACTGAATAGTTTGCGCGAGAGACACTTCTAATGTGGTAAAATGTGTGTCCCCTCTCCCCCTGTGAAGAAGAACTTATAAAATAAAAGAATGATAAAACTAAAATGGAAACTTCCACCGAAAATTGGTTTGAACGAGATCTCGTAAGCAGTTTTTTTATTCACTTAATTAAAAAAATATACTATTATTAAAACATCGATCAAAGTTACGACGAACTACAAGAATTGTTATATTATATTACTTGCTGCTACGGAACCCTTTATGGGCGAGTCTGACTCGCACTTGGCCGCTTTTTTATATAATCGGTTTCTCGAAAACGGCTGCAAGCAATTCCATGAACTTATGCAGGGAGTTTTGGGGGAGGAAAAAAAATCTAGTTAGGTGGTGGTGGGTTTTAATCCCGGTAAATAAAATCCCACCAAAAACATTCTGTAAAAAACTAGCCAAGTCTCGATAGAGCTGCTTGTTTATCTCTAAAAAGTAGTGAAATCTAGACAAAGTCGTGCCAAGTCTAAGGTTCCTTACTGCGATTTCTTTATTATTATAGTTAATGTTGTGTGACTTGGCCGTTGAACATTCTTTATACGTTAGTGGGTACAAGCCAATTTTATTTACACGTAATGTTATATCTGTTGTAACAACCTATGTTTGTTATGCGTTTATTATATGTTATTGCCCATACTGGTATTGGTAATTGGACGCTAGTGTCTCATTTTAGGCTGTTGTTGATTGTACAACACATGTATTGGAGCAATGGTGTCATGGAGCCCCATTTGTACCCTTGTGTACCCTTCAACGGCCAAGTCACACAACATTAACTATAATAATAAAGAAATCGCAGTAAGGAACCTTAGACTTGGCACGACTTTGTCTAGATTTCACTACTTTTTAGAGATAAACAAGCAGCTCTATCGAGACTTGGCTAGTTTTTTACAGAATGTTTTTGGTGGGATTTCACTTCTTTTTGTAGAAACGTGGGCATATTGATTTATTTTACTAGATTTCAGTGTAATTTGTTTATTTAATTTGTGTAATGATCGAGTACAATAAAGTTAATCGTTCGACTATTTCTTCTTGTAAACTTGTAAATATAAGTATAAAAGCCAGTCTAGTCTTATCCAGAGTTTTCCTTTAATTTTATTTATATGCGTATCAAAAGCAGAAAGGGAGGCATTCGCCCAGCAGTGGAATGCTACGGACTAGATTAAATTAGAAGATGTGTCCCACTTCGCTAGGTTTTTCAAATGACAGTCGATTTTTTTATGTACCAATAGTAGAAGGGGGGCATTACCATATCTCTAATCAGCTGAAACCAGCTGAGGATTCTTCATCAGATACTTCAGACCTTCGATTTTTGACATCAAATGAAGCGGCCCACCACCATGTTGAATATTTTTTGTAAAGGCGGTATGTCGATCTCTAATAGTTTGGTTGGGCTCTTGTGTTTTCTAATCAGGGTCACCAGGTACTCCAGATGTTCGATTATCCTAGTTTTTATAGTTTTTCCTTTATGTGGCCATTAAACCCTAACTCTGTACCAAATTTCAGCTCTCTGAGTTCATGAGAAGTACTAGTTCTATTCTGATGATCATGAGTGAGTGACTGAGTGAGTGAGTGTCATAAATTCAAAACTTTGCTTTCGCTTAACTTCGGAACTAAATGATCTACAGACTTAAAATTTTGGATTTTAAGTATGTGATTATAGCTTACTAGATGACGAAAATTTCTGCGTTCTGTTCTTATCCAGAGCTCCTCAAATAGGGGCCTGAAAATGCGGCGAAATGGTTCCAGTAAAGAATGGTACGACAGTGTTTGCTTCGCGCTCGACTTGACGGGGGCACTGCCGTGCCCCCAGATCGACGTTCTGGTCTTATCCAGAGGTTCTCAAATAGGGGCCTGAAGTGATGCGAAATGGTTCCGGTAAATAATGGTACGGCAGTGTTTGCTTCGCGCTCGACTTGGCGGGGGCACTACTGTGCCCCCAGATCAACGTTCTGGTCTTATCCAGAGGTTCTCAAATAGGGGCCTGAAAATGCGGCGAAATGGTTCCAGTAAAGAATGGTACGACAGTGTTTGCTTCGCGCTTGACTTGGCGGGGGCACTGCCGTGCCCCCAGATCGACGTTCTGGTCTTATCCAGAGGTTCTCAAATAGGGGCCTGAAAATGCGGCGAAATGTTTCCAGTAAATAATGGTACGGCAGTGTTTGCTTCGCGCTCGACTTGGCGGGGGCACTGCAGTGCCCCCAGATCGACGTTCTGGTCTTATCCAGAGGTTCTCAAATAGGGGCCTGAAAATGCCGTGAAATGGTTCCAGTAAAGAATGGTACGACAGTGTTTGCTTCGCGCTCGACTTGGCGGGGGCACTGCCGTGCCCCCAGATCGACGTTCTGGTCTTATCCAGAGGTTCTCAAATAGGGGCCTGAAAATGCGGCGAAATGGTTCCAGTAAATAATGGTACGGCAGTGTTTGCTTCGCGCTCGACTTGGCGGGGGCACTGCAGTGCCCCCAGATCGACGTTCTGGTCTTATCCAGAGGTTCTCAAATAGGGGCCTGAAAATGCGGCGAAATGGTTCCAGTAAAGAATGGTTCGGCAGTGTTTGCTTCGCGCTCGACTTGGCGGGGGCACTGCCGTGCCCCCAGATCGACGTTCTGGTCTTATCCAGAGGTTCTCAAATAGGGGCCTGAAAATGCGGCGAAATGGTTCCAGTAAAGGATGGTACGGCAGTGTTTGCTTCGCGCTCGACTTGGCGGGGGCACTGCCGTGCCCCCAGATATATTTTTGTGATTCTTTTCATTTTTTTAATTATATGTACAACAACTCCAAATAATGCTCGATTACACAGGTACTATTTATTTACTAACGTATTGCCCCTGCGGCGTCACAGTGCTGATGTTTATAATCTTGTGCGCTGTGACTTGGTCGTTGATGTCAGATGATGGCTAATATTAGTAATTGATGCTACTTAAACGTTACCTACTGTAGTTAACTGCACAGAATGTTAAGTGTACCTAATAATATCATCACTACTTTTCAAAAAACACCGTAAGTACTATAAAAGTCTAAATCATTTCTCCTTTATAATTACGTCGTATGTCCTTCAAAATGCACTTAGTATGTAGGAAATTCCTATGTTACTAGCTGATATGACACACCTTGTTCATTCTTGAATATGAACTGGAATAAATAACTACACCTCCACCAGAACACCTACAACCTATACCAAGATCAACAACCTTTTTTTTTTATGTAATGTACCAGTAACCTACACCTATAACTACAACCTTCACCTACATTTACACCTACACTGACAACTACACCTACTATCCTACTGGGAAGGTACCCAATTTTTTTGAAATAAACCAAATAGGTAAACTGAACGAACTTTATGATAGTCAAGTGATAAATTGTACACAAACAGTATGTGAAAAAACAATGGACGTTTTTAGTGTTTTCCTCGCAGTTTTGCACCATTTAAACCTTCTCTGAACTTCCACAATTATTTCAAGTCCATAATCGTTCCAGCCGTCCTCGAAAAGCAGCATTGGAATTGCAATCCATTTGAGAAGAAAACAAAATCTGCATAACAAATACACACAAAACGTCTTACGCGGGAGAAACATTCGTGTCATATGGGAAGTACGCCGTGAGCTCTGCCTCCCCGCTGATAGCTCGGTTCATGAGAGGGAAGATCGTCCATAGAGTACCGCAGAAGAGGCAAGCGCACTGGTAAAGCGTGAGGATGCGAGACATCACCACGGCATTCCTGATGATCACTTGGTCGTGGTGGGCAGTAGCGCTGGGAGTGAAACTCACGTAGTCTAGAAAGAAAATATACATTTAAAATCAGTTTAAAGTCAAGTAATTTAATTTAAATACAAACACACATATTTCTTATTAATTAGGTAATTAAATATTTTGTATCTGTAATATCTCACCAATTTCATTCTTGACTCTTGTGAGTTATAGTATATTCGATTGATTGATAAAGCGGTGTAGGAAATGTGGTGGTGGCCCCGAAGGGGGATCTCCGACCGAGCGAGGTGCTATGCTCGGTCAGGCCGAAGCCCACTTGTATACATTTCAGCTGTCGTATATATAGCGCCGATGCTAGAAAACTTCGATAGCGCGATTCAGGATTGTGGCGCTAATTGGTCCGCCACAGCGTTAGGTATAGGTAATAGGTAACTTACTAAAACAGTTTTCTACAGCCAAAAAGAAGGACCGCTTAATCTCGTCTTATTTCCCAGAATCCAGAAAGTTATAGGCGACGATACCTACTGTTTTTGTAGTAGTATTCAATTAATTACAAGTACGTAGGTACCTAACTTTTAAACATACATACATGTACATATAATCACGCCTTTTTCCCGTAGGGGTAGGCAGGACCGCCTCTTTTCCGTAGGGGTAGGCAGATACCACTTCTTTCCACTTGATACGATCCTTACATACTTCTTTCGCTTCGTCCACTTTCATTCTTACCATCCATTCCTCCTCTTACATTCAACGTAGCCAAGCGTCTCTCCATGGTCCGCTTTTCGCCTCCGCGAGAACGAGACGTGATGGGTGGCGAACCACATCGCCGCCGTTTTGGATAATTAAATTATTTTTGATTATCCATTGCGTTTCCACGGATTGGTGGAGAGGGTAGGAATAGGGAAAGGGAAGGATAGGTGGTGTGGAAAGGAAGATTGGTAAGTTAGAGTGGGAAATAGGGAATGTAGGATATTACCGCCCAGGAGGGCAAGGGATTGGACAGTAATAGCTAGGGAAGCCGGGGTCGCATACCCGTATACTACACCACAACTACCGGACAGGTAAGTTGGGAAGAGTATCCCATGACAATTAACTTTAACTTTTAACTTTTAAAAGGAGGCGGATATTATCAATCCATACTAAGTAATATAATAAATGGGAAAGTGTATGTGTCTGTTTGTCCGCCTTTCACGCCAAAACCACTGAAGCGATTTAAATAAAATTTAGTACACAGATAGTCTAGAGACTGAGAAAGGACATAGGCTACTTTTTATCGCGGGACATATATGTTCCCATGGGTTACTGTACTTTCGCGGGCGGACCCGCGGGCATCAGCTAGTACGGTTATAAATCTACATAGCTCAAGCTTACTTACCATTCCACATAGTTATGATCTTATTAACGCGACGTCTTCGAATGTTAAAAGCGAGTTGCTTGCCGAGAGTATTGAGGGTCGTGAGCAGAATAAATAGAGTGTTCACTAGCTGCTGGGCACAATGTAGTGACTGAAAGTTTATGATTAGTAGGTAACATAAAAGAGACTCGTGCATTGGCAGGAATTGGCCGATCATAGTGATACCACGATCTCACAAAAACTGACGTTAAAATTAAAATAACACTTGTGTTGTGATTTGCCCAGTAACAGCCTTGGAAGCCTTAATCTAAATACATAAAAGGCAAACCTGACTCATCTATCAACGCACAGCCGAAACTACTGAACGGATTTCGCTGAAATTTGGCATACAGATAGTTGTAATGCCGTAGGCATCCGCTAAGAAAATATTTTTGAAAATTCGCCCCCTAAGAGGATGAAAAAGGGGTAAAAATTTTGTATGGAAATCGAACTCCACGCGGATGAAATCGCAGACAAAAGCTAGTGCTTAAAAAAGGAAAAAAAAATAACTCCCCACACCGATCTCGGTGACGGTATTCGGTTTCATTGAAACCAGGCCAGTAACGCAGGAATACTTTTATAGTGCCCAAGTGTGCGCAGTACACAAGAACACTCTCTCTTCCATTACTCTCATAACCCAGTGGGACGGATCGGCACGACTGGTGAGAGATCAGGCGCAGAACCAACTTTTTACATGCCCATCCGACGCATGGATCATCTTTCTTGTCAGATATTCAGGTGATCAGCCTGCATTGTCCTAACCAAACTTGGAAACAACATTTTTTTGTTGTTCCAGTGCGGAATCCGAGTCGAGAGCCAATTTTCTAACCACTAGACCACGGAGGCTGTTACTGTTAAAAAAGGAAGGCAATGCACTACTAAGTAGGTACATTACTTCTTTAGGACTAAATTAAATGTTGTAATGTAAGATTTTGCAACCATTTGCTTGTAGTTACTGCATATTATGTGTCTGAAATAAAACCCATAAGTACTTGCCTGAAATGCTCTTATAATGTGTAATAAATTATACAATAATACAACACTCCATATGAGTGCTCGATATATATTGTGTACGATCAATTGTCTCCTGTCTACAGTTCTCGTAATAATAGTGTAGTACCCTACTCTAGCAAGAGCATTGAAGTGCGGTGCTACCGCGATAAACACACGAGACATGGCCGATTTGTGTATACGACTGTGACAGAAGTAACTTTGATACGTTTCTTTAAATCTTTCTATATCGAATACCCTACAATTATTATTTATTAAATAGCAGCTTTAAGTAATTAGGTACGTGTTGATTTGATTTACTTTATATTCTACGCACTTATTACTACAAAATAGGTAGAGTAAGTGTTGGTATATTACATTTAATTTAATAGGGAAAAGATAGGTACCTAATCCACGGGCGTAGCCGCAAGTTTTAGTTTCGGGGGGGTTCAAGAAATTAAAACGACAACGGGGGGTGGGGGGGTTGGGTTGGGTTAGTTGGTTGGTTGGTTGGTTGGGTTAGTATCAAAGTTCTGATTTAGCCTGTTGATTATTTTTATAAATCCATACTACCTACCCATACTAATATTATAAATGGGAAAGTGTGTGTGTCTGTTTGTTCGTCAGTCACGGCAAAACTACTGAACCAATTGAAATGAAATTTGGAACACAAATAGTCTATATCCTGAGAAAAGCTACTTTTTATCGCAGGGAATACATTTCCCTTTTCTTCCTACCGGTTCCCGTAGGATACTTTACTTACAGTTTCACGTTAAAACTACTTAACCAATTATTATGAAATTTAGCACAGATAGCAAGTAAACCACGGGGAAGGATATAGGCTACTTTTTATCGGGGTACACATACGGTTCCCGTGGGTTACTGTACTTACGCGGGCGGAGCCGTGGGCATCAGCTAGTAACTAATAAGGGACATTTAAAGTATAACGTATAACCATAATGTTATATAATGGACTTGAATATAATATAAATATGCAAAAATGAATACTAATCTAAGTGTAAAAAATTCATAATAATATTATGCTTTCATATTGCAATTTGCGGCCTTCGTCTCTGAACCACTTATCATACTTTATTAGGTAATTTTTCTAATCATCGTTATTATAATATTACGAGCTGATGCCCACGGCTCCGCCGCACGGGAACCTTATATGTCCCGCGATAAAAAGTAGCCTATGTCCTTCCCCCATGGTCTACTTTATATAAGTGCCAAATTTCATGATAATCGGTTTACTTAGTAGTTTTTACGTGAAACTTTAAATAAAGTATCCCACGGGAACCGTACATTTCCCCGCGATAAAAAGTAGCCTATGTCCTTTCTCAGGCTCTAGACTGTGTACCAAATTTCATTTAAATCGGTTCAGTAGTTTTGGCGTGAAAGACGGACAAGCAAACAGACACACACACTGCCACATTTATAATATTAGTATGGATTTATATAAAATAACGTTTATATTGCTATTTCTGCTACGGGTTTTCTCTACGCTTCAATAAGAATGAATTTATACTTTTGATATTTATCACGAAACTTAATTACTTCTTGTAATTAACACGTTAGGCCCCTGCTTATTACAGTAGGCGTTAAAAAAGCTAATAAGCATGCTTATAATTTCAGGTTCATAATTTTTCATCCAACAGGAAGAATATATAGGTATTCAGCTATCAATAATAAATCATCTCATTTAGAATGGGCCCGTGGATTGTGAAAGAATATTGATACATTATTTGCTTTCGAGCAAAACAATATTTTGTAAAGATTCCAACATAAATCACAATGAAAAACTTTCACACTATACATTAAGGTTCGGTAAAATCAATAACGGATTTTTTGGGCATATGATCTATTGCTTATGTAAAGACGTTTAAGCAGAAAAATAATTGTCATACTGGAAAAAAAATCTATATAGTTTGCCTTTTGCGGAGTCACCCATTTAGGAGAAGATATTTTACTTTGAGTATGACAATTATTTTTTTGCCTAAACTTCTTTACATAAGCAGTGGATCATGTGCCCGAAGTATGCGTAATTGATTTTCGGAGACATTATAATAGAACCTCAATTCTCGTTTTTAAAGTACCTAGACTTAATTTTACTTTGTTTGGATTGAAAGTGTTGAGACATGTTACCATGAACGGATTTATGACGCTTCGACCAATTAGAGCGCGTTTCACGTTCTTTTAACGTTCATAAAAACCCCTTTGGAGAGTGTAAGCTTGTCGGGACTTGATTGTAATTGTATTAATGCAGGTTTTATTTAGCAGAATTGCCCCTAAGATCTACGGTATTGGAATGTTAAAGAAAAATAACAAGAATCTAGTAAATACTTTATTTTTATCACCATCAGAAAATAAATCATGTACAATATACACGGTATTTGGTTGTCAGCTACACCAGAACAGATCATGTTGGAATGTAATCGCTAAACTTTTATTCTGAAAATTCATACCATTTTAATTCATAAAAATCATATCGAAGAAAACATATGACCGTGGAACCACTATGCTTTATTTTCATATCTTCAATCGCCCCCTATAATAATGCGACGATGGATTCCTTCAAACTTCTCCTACGATCAATTTTTAAATTATATTAGGTATTTCAACTTTTATTCTATTTTGAGAGAATGCGCCTTACCCCGGTTTCTTTAAAAATATCCCCGACTACAATTTTTACAAAGAGATGCAGCAAAATTTAGATTTTAAAAATGTATCTTCATAGAATAATTTACTGACCATGAAATAGTATCTTTGTACAGTTAAATTGTTACCACTTGCTACCAATATGTTAAATAATTATATTTAAATAAGGTGTATATTACAGCCTAATCAAGATAAAAAAAACTGAAAACCTTCAGGAATAAGAAGAAGAATAAAGAACGATTTTAAACCAAGATGAAATATAGGTAAATATAAATGTCAATAAGAGAAAATCATTTCTAGGGTCCACTAATACACTAATTTTGTTTATTAATAATTTATATTTCATCTTAGCTATTATGCATTAGCATGCTTGAGACAAATTATGGACATCAAGCATAAATTGCCATAATGACATGTATGTAATTACAACAGCTCAATAATTATCATGTTTCATTAAGCTAAAATCACATGTATCAATTTTGAGACTCAAGAAATATAATCAGCTAATTTCAATAATAATATACAGTTAACAGCATTCAAAGCTGTATGCTGTTTAGTTGTTGAGCGGTTGTAGTCACAAAATTAATCTTAAAATTTGATGGGATAGATAAGAAAAATAACCGAGGTTCAAGGAGACCTGAGACAGTGGTCCAGCAATTCTAGCACAGAGAAACCACTAGGAGTATACAGTTCAGCAAGCATCAGCAGACTCTTGCTCGGGACACGGTCTTTTCGCTACCACCTCCTCGTCCATTGGCTCTTTCCGTTTAGAAGCTTTAGATTCATCGTCGACTCCATCAGTCTTATCAGTTGAATTTACAAGTCTTTCCTCTTTGGAAGAAATATTCTCCTCATCCTGTATATCACCACCATTGCTCTTTTCGTCAAAATCTACGTCACCGTCTTGTTGGTGGAAGTCATCGTCTGCAGCAGCGTCCAACCTCTCTGCAGATTGCTGAGATTTAGTCTCTTGGTCAGTTACAACAGTTGTGCTCCTTTTGCTGACAGCGATGCGTGCCTTGAGTGCTCTATGCAGTTGTGCAATATCTGATGGGGCACCCTGAAAACCAGATAATGGATCATGAATAAAAGTATAAACAATTTAACATAATCAATTACTATGAAACTATACATAATATCCATGTACTTGAGCTTGTTAAGACATTACCCAACAATGCATGCTAAGTGTGTACCGTTAACCATATAGTCTCATACCATGGGAACATACCCATACTATGTGACCTGTTTAGGGGGGGAAGGGGGACCAGGTGGGGGGAGTTGGTCTAGGTTTTTATCACACAGTCAACATCTACAAAAATCTAGCGCGACGACCATTACTCCTTGAAAAGGAAGGGGGAAGATCTCTGCATATACTTGGGATGGCCACCGTGAAAGGGGAGGGGGGTAAATAGTGGTCACGTAGTTAGGTATGTTTCTAACCTAATCAAATGTGATTACGTAATATTAACGTTAAATGATATCAATGAGAATCAGTAACGCATTTTATCTTGGTTAGTAATCAAGAAAAAGCTTTATAAGTCTGCCAATTATTTATTTAGCTGCAGTTGAGATTGAAAAAAATATTGTTTAATTTTTCTGTATAGCCCGCACCACACTACGCGCTCCTTCAATTTGCTCCTAAAGTATGAAGCGGGTATATTATGATTAAACACATATATATTAATTTTGTATAGATACAAATATATACAATATCAGTAAGCTAACACTAGAATGTTAGCTTGCTGATATTTCGTCTAACACTGAAAATGCATTGCAAATTCGCTAGCAAATTTATTGGGGACACATTGTATTAATCGACCATATTTCTAAAAAACACAAGAAAAAATGAAAATAGTATTACCATAATGAGAAACAGTTTGACATGATCGTGTGCGATAGCCGCCGTGATCCTCAGCGACTTGGTGCCCGCGCGCTCGGCTACCATGTCGGGCCACAACTTGGTGTTGAGCACGACGCGCAGGCTGCCGGCCGTGCGGGCGACCAATCGGGCGCCGCCCTCCGCGTCGTTCAGTCGCAGGACCCCGCGACCGCGCTCCCGCCAGCTACCTGACTCCCAGGCGAAGAGGCGACAAGATATCTGCAATATTTAATGGTCAATACTCAGGTGACAGGACGAAAATTATAACAATTAAGAGCTCTAAGAGGACATTATTTTTATTGAAATTCTACAATAATGACTTGGGGTGATTAAAGCACTTTTAACTGTGTTTACAAATTGGATCAAATGAAAACAAATCATACAAAGTAAATTTGGGAACATATCCTTAAGTAAAAAGAATATATTTCATGAGTTTTTGATATGTTTTGCTCACCTGCAGTACATTGGTTTCATCTTCCTCGCCCGTGACTGTGATATTAGTTGTGGGTGGCGGAGGTCTCGCGTGTGACCGCTCGTACTCAGCTGCATTTGCCGCCAGGCCGTCATTTGTGTTACTACTTGGTTCACTAGGCCCTGCTTCATCCTACAAATGCACACCCATCATTACATTCAAATCATTGTTAAAATACATGCATACATGCAAAACAGCTAAGAAACATGTTTGTTGTATGGGAGCACCTCTTATATATGTTTATTTTTATGACATATGCGATAATTTCAACTATCAGTTCATGACATTCATGGAGTACATGTATCGTAAATATAAATGGTTAAATCCCGTTTGGATTTTCAGGCTGTCCCGCTCGCGCACTTACATATTATCATGTACTGGAATGAGTCAGCGCATAGACCGAAACGGGATAATATCAAAAATAGATAAGTGAATTAGGCTTCTGGTGTCAGGCAGACAGTCTTAGTAATAGGGTCCCGTTTTGGTCCTGTTTTTACCCTTTTGGTACGGAACCTTAAAAATTATAATACATGTAATTTATAATGTGAATATTGAAAAATTTAAAATATATTACAACATATTTCAAAAATCATTTGTAATATTCGCCATAATATTAATAAAAACTTTAAAGAGCCTGCTGCTGTTTATAATATTGTTGTTACCTGATTATTTTCTTTAACTGATGCAGCAGCACTTGTAAACAATAGTTCCGATGTGCCATTGGAGGAGCTATGTTCCGTTGATGCTTCGCCATTTTTAATGTTTTCCTGGATTACAACCCTTTCACTTAAATTCTGTCCAAACACAAACCCTGGAGCTTGTGCTGCACTAGTTGTGGGTTGTACCGTGGTGGTCCTAGGAGTAGAATTTGTTGATCTAAGTGGAACAAACTTTGGGATGGGACCCTCGTCTTTTGTTTCTTTTAATCTATCATTTCCATTTCCTTCGGGTGTTTTCTCTTTGTCCTCCACTGCATTTGTTTCTTCAGTTTCGACTTTCAAAAATGGATTAGCCCCAGGTTTGAGTTGTGGTGGTCTCAGTACTGATCCTGTAAGCATATTGTGTAAAAAGTAAAAATAGGAATTTTTGTGGCAATTAAAACTAAGTGGCATTGAGAGCTTTGAAGGTCAATTCACAACACAATTTTGATATAACTTCATCTGTTGGAAGCTACTTCTTCTTACATGACAACTAAGTTTCTAAAGTTTAGCTCAATACACAATTGCTAGGTGTACTTTTTTCTATTATTTTATGAAGTAATGTTCTTTGTTAAAGATACATTGGCTGTGTTCCACAGAAAATAGCTCTTGTTAGTGTTTGCTAGTATAAAGAAAAAAAAACAAATTATCAGTCAGGACACATTTGCTAACTTCAATACTGCTAACGTAATCTGCCATTTTGATTATTTAATGCGATTTTGCTTATGTTTTTTCGTTAGTGCTATTTTCCACGGAACATAGCCAATGAGAGTATTTTTGGATTTAATCAATGATGGAAGGAGTTTTAATTTTGCCTTGTGTACACAGTAAATGAATTATAAGCGTTTTAAATTAAACAATATCATTAACAATAATTACTAATATTATAACAATATCAGCTAAAACTCACCAAATGGATTAACACTTTTACTTGATGTTGAAGCAAATCCCGAGGAACCAAAACCTCCAAGTCTAGGTTTTGCCAAAATAATCCTCGATTGAGAGGGACCATTGTAGCACTCATCAGCAGTTTTACCTAAACAAAGATGACAAATTCACGAAATCATATATTACCAACACATAAGACATTTCTTCAACCTCGAACATTTTATCCAACATTTTTGGTACTTTAATTGAGTCAAACATGTCAAATTTAAATTACAATTTTAAGTGAAAGGGTATATTGGCTATTGTGTATTTTATTTCATATAGAAGAATTAAAATTTTAATTATGAACACATACATCATTTAGTAAAAAACAACTTTAAAATGTAATTAATTTCTTTGAATTGTGCCAAACATGAAGAACAAAATGAAATACTACCTATTTATTTTAGTGATAGGGTTAGAAAGTGCACTGTTTAACAAAATCTAGATATACAAGTTAATTAGGATCTAATATTTTATCTTGACAAAAAAAACCGTTGTTGGGATAGCAGTCATTTCAATAAGAACAATAATTAAATCCTATTCAAATAGGTAACAATACTGTACATTGATTTCGTCTTAAATTTGATAAAATGTATAATATTTATTTGAATTTAACTTTATGAAGGCATTATCATAGAGAGTGATGATGAGACAAGGCACTGTTATGCATACGGTTTTATTGCAGTACTTCGGTTTCAATTTCATAATACTAACAAAATACATTGTAAAACGATGATATACATGTAAAACAACTGTATCTATTGGATTTCTTTGAAATACTTTAAAATAAATAACCCTACCTTGCTTTGCATCTGCCATTGTCGAACATCAAGAACCCATAGATAACATAGAATTTAGAAATGCCATGGAAAATGGAAATGCCAAGTTTAACCATAACCATTTTTTTTTTTTTGTTTAATTCGTCCCGAATGGAACAGGCTAAGGTCTTAGACCATACTGCCTCGTCTGTCGTTTGAGGTATTTCTTTGTCTTATAATTCTAAATCGTCAAGTCCAAAGTCTAGTCAAAGACGAAATAAGTAGTCAGGGTAGTCAATTAGTCAAGTCAGTCGATTCAGTAAAGTGGTAGACGCTTTACTGAAACTTCCTAGGGAGTTTTGGCGGGAAACCCAATTTAGCACGCATTTTGTAGAATGTATCACTTTTCCACACTAATGCACCTCAACGAATAATTAATGGTTAATATTCCACCACTATAACACATTAAAAACCGTATTAACACGAATTTAGAAAAATAATACAGAAACACAACATTGCTGATTGACTTTCCCGGCAAAACTCCTTAACCATAACCATTTTTTTTTTGTTTAATTCGTCCCGGAATGGAACAGGCTAAGGTCTTAGACCATACTGCCTCGTCTGTCGTACTCGTTTGAGGTATTTCTTTGTCTTATTTCTAAATCGTCAAGTCCAAAGTCTAGTCAAAGTCGAAATAAGTAGTCAGGGTAGTCAATTAGTCAAGTCAGTCGATTCAGTAAAGTGGTAGACGCTTTTCTGAAACTTCCTAGGGAGTTTTGGCGGGAAACCCAATTTAGCACGCATTTTGTAGAATGTATCACTTTTCCACACTAATGCACCTCAACGAATAATTAATGGTTAATATTCCACCACTATTACACATTAAAAACCGAATTAACACGAGTTTAGAAAAATAATACAGAAACACAACATTGCTGATTGACTTTCCCGGCAAAACTCTCTTAACCATAACCAAGAAAACAGGATCTTTTGGCCTTTCTTTGCTTTTGGCACTTGGATGGGGGCGTGCGACACTCACGACATTAAGAACAATATATTTATTACTAAAAGTGAATACAAGACGGCGCGGCAAGGTTAGTACTGATTTTATCCACGTGCCAAAAGGTAAGTGTCGCAACTACAAAACAATACATATTACTAAAAGTGACATTTTACAAGACGGCGATGTTAGTTCTGATTTTGTCCACGTGCCAAAAGATCCTTGTCAGACTGTAATAAGCCCATCATTCCCACGAGCGGTATTTTCCGTATGCATTACTATATCTAAAACAGCACTGAAAATAGAACTCTGGGTTGTAATAAATGGATCTAGTCATAGATATAGGTATAATATTAAAAAGAGGTAGATATGTTATAAACGCGTAAAAATGAAGACTCGAATTGGCCCGAGTCGGGCCAATTTTGGTTAGTGTGCTCCGCGAAGGTGTCAGCAATGGTGTCATTGGGAGTTGGGACCAAACTTCGATAAATCGGGACGACCGCGACTGTGGGGTGAATTGGGTATTTATATCTATATAGACCCAATTTACCCTAGAGTCGTAACTTAAATTTTCTTAAAGAGAACAAAATAACAGATTTTGACGTCACGAGTTGCTACCGCTATATACAAGCTATATATTTGTTTTCATTTGTCATTTTAAAATTACGTCACTAATTTTATAATGACAATCATAGATTAGAATTAGATTTAGTTTCAAGTTGAACGCCTTATTATAATAAAAAAAAATAAAAAAAATAAACCTGTCAGATGCTTGTCAGCGTCAGTTGTCAAAGACATGAGAATTGAGTTTGAGAAATTGTGGTTTTAGGATTTTAATCGTATTTTTTAATTAGTTATTTAAATTTTAATAACAATTATTTATAAAATTATTAATTTTTAAAACCTACGGGCTACGAGTATACCACAGCTGGTTCAAAGAAAATGATTGAATATAGTTATCAGCTGTTTTGTATAAACGTTATTGATGATAACTTACTGTATGCTTTAGGAGAAGGTTTTTCCAAACAACCCAGAGCATTTACTACACTTTATTAATCATTCCACGTTTTTGTAATAGTTTGTAATTTTAAGGTAAGAATAAATTAATTGACGTTCTAACTAGCATTATTTTATGAGACTATTGCAACAATCATAAAGTTAAAATTATTTATTTTCTGATGCATTTGATTCTGTTTCATATACACGATTCATTTTTGTATATGAATTCATTTGTATAAATAAATATGCATATCTAAAACTTTTGAACAGTATTGTTGTAAATCAAGTACGTTCGTATGTTATGTTGTGTTGTTGCCCCTGAGTAACCTGTGTATCTGACTTCATTTTTCCATACTTATACATAATACACACATACATAATCAAGTATTTTCTAATAACTTCATTTTGAGTGGAAACAATAGAAACCTGTGTGGCCTTTTCCACGGCATCCTAAACTACCCAGTCTTCAATTTTGTGCTATTTCAACATAAGATTTGTAACCATGGTCTTATTTAAGAGGTAATCTATACTAATATTATAAATATTTGTATTTTTGTATGTTTGTTCCTAATCTACTCAAAAACTACAAAAAGAGTTTCACCACTAGAATGCTACATTATAATAAATAATTTTACTGGAACCCTGATGACTATTCCACGAAACCCCTGCTTTGGACACTTTGGGGGATCCATGCTCTAGTCTATTGAATATTGAATATATAGTCTAGTATTTTTTAATATTGTCATTTTGTAAGACCTCATGACAAACCACATTTTTGCAAAAAATTATTTGAATTTGAATTTAAAAAAAATAATTGAAATTACATTCAATAGCTAAATACCTATGCAAAATAGTTTTAATAAGACTGGAATGGAAAATCTAGGATTTAGCAAAGAAAATATAACTTATATTGAGTTAGAATTTAGATAATATGGAAATACTTATGTTGAATACTTTTATAATTATCTAATGTATTTTTTTCATGTTTATATATTTATACTACAAAATCTTTAATATTATAATATGATACTCTAAACTCTCAATTTGATGCTTTGTAAGTATATCACAAATCATGTTGAAAATGATAACTTATTTTGCTTTTTCTGGGTCTGGTTTATTTTATTAAATATACTTTGTACAATATTTTTGAAATTTACATTAAGCAACAAGGTTTTGGCTAAGTCATCATTCATCAGAAAAAAGTGTAAACTACAGTGTGTTTAAATTCAATAGTTTTAAATTAAGAAGTCATTTAAAATGTGCATTACATTAATAAGTATGTTAATTCTATAATCAACAAATTCAGTGATCATTTAAAAAAATCAATTTCAAATATTACGAGTTATAAGTACATTTAAATGTAGACCATTTGCTTACACAAATTTTCACCAAGCACCTATTGTACCTATTGAACTTTTTTTCTTCTCTATATTTAAATTTGTTTGCCAAACCTATCCACAATTTTTGAAGACATTCTGCCAGCGTCAAGTGTATAAACTATAAAGTAACATTTTTTATTTATTTCATAATAACTTTTTGATATGACATTTTTTTTTACATATTTGATGAGAATAATATAATAATACTCATATCTACATGCAAACTATATCTAAATGTAAATGAATTAATATTTAAATATTGAAAGGTAACATTGCATTGTTGTTGACTGATTACTATCAATTATTGATAACTGAATCTAATACTCGGGCTCGTCATTTATTACGTAAATACTATAATACCTACCGGTGTATTGCTGAATCAGGTACATACTGAACGAGTTTTTTTTTTTCATACGACCGCGACAGTACCAGTTGCTTTTAAGCGCGCTAACATAAACATCGTGGTTCGAAAATCGATGCAGTAAAATAGGATTGCAGTTCACATTGTTATAATAGTGTTGTTCAAAATTCGTGAATTATAAATTTGTGTTGGTGACTTGTGAAAATGTGGTTTATTCATGATCTAATCTAAATTGTAGGTACTTTAATTACAAAAGAGCTTCTATAAATATTAGTTTTATAATAACCATACTAGTTCGTCTTACGACTTCAAAATTTAAAGTCGCAAAAACGTTTAAACTTCCCGCTTCGTCGTTATTATTCGTAAAGAATTACGAAGAATGTGATGCCTATAACATCTTTAAAAAGACATTAATTTAAACAAACAACACATTTCATAATCTTTTTGTAATAATAAAATATATTTACTTTATTTAGAATCAAAATTTAACCGATTTACCTTATAACATACACATATACAATAATTATTTTCCGACGAGTCATTTCCAACGTACCTAAATTCGTGCAAAAAGTCAGGTAACTGCGTCATATGAGCCATACCCATGATGACTTTACAACTTTTTTAGTTGAAATGGAGAAAGAAGATGGCATCGGTCGAGGGAATCTATTGGACGACATGCCGCCGATCAGCTGCGACCTGGTGCTCGAGGAGCCCTACGGAGGCAGTCATGATATTGGCGACGTGACTTTTTGCCTGGGCAATTATGTTCCTGACTTCATGAAAGTGAGTTTTTATTTTATTACACGATAATGTATATTGTTTTCAACCACACAGAATGAGTATTCGTTCACATTTGTACGCAGCGCACTGTAACCAAAACCATGGCGAAAATTAGGTATTCAATAAAAATTAATTGAAAAAAGTTGGGTAAAATATTCCGTTATTTATAATTTGGAGTAGTCGTGATGGCTTCACTTTCAAGCGCGTTGACGGTTTCGGGATGATTTCTGCAGTCTGTGTTTTCAACATGTAACTTTAACGGCCGAATACTGAAACGCTAATCAAAAATTAAGAGCCCTCCTATTCACAGGCTGTCGCTGTCTCTGCTAGCCGAAATGACAAGGACAGCATGTGACTTGAGCCGTGAGCGTCACTTAATTTAACCATCGTTTCAATATTTGGCCGTTAGTCATACATATCGATATCATTACACTATCTGGTTGTTCTTGGCCAGCTGCTTCGTTCCTATTAAATCTTATTTTTTTGTGCACATTTTAGACACCCATTACATCCCCCTAAGTGGCGAACTTTTGAAAATCCAAAAACGCATGTGTACTTTGTGCCAAACATCCCGATCTGGCTTTGAGCTGTATGTTAGTACATCAGTGAAATAGGTAGCCTTTTATTTTATAAACAACTCGTCGATTACTATATATTAAATCATACAGAAAATCTTAGACATCATTTATGCTTAGTAAGCTTTTATCTTCATAACTACAACACAAAACTTACATCAAAAAAACTAAGTAATTGGGATCTGAGTGTGTGATAAAAAGTTTATGGGAATATAAGTTTTGCCTCCTTGATTTCAAACGGTGATAAAAGATGAATGACGTTGACAATTGAGGCCCGTCTTTCCTTTAAACAGAATGAAAATATATGACGTAAAATTGTTTACATTTTTTACCTTGTAATTTTCAAATGATCATAATTCATAAACATTGTTATGTAAATTATTTAAATGACATCTACGCTCGTACTTAAGGTTCGAAAAATATTTCATAAAAACTTTCGGAATAATGTTAGAAAGTATGTTTGTCAAGCAAATTGTCAAGTACCGAGCGAGCTGACGATGATGAATTATAAATAGCTTAGAACACTCTGGACTCAGGAGTCTCGATCATCTCAGCTTTGAAACGAAAAAACTAGATCAAAATCGGTTTATGATTTATCCTCTTGGGAGCTACAATGTCACGAACAAACACATTTGGGGCTTGGGGGTTACATTTTTTTTTTAAATTTGTTTGCTATAGTGCAATATACCAGCTATACTCAACCTTTGTTATTGGCCCATCTAAAGTTAAAAATGTATGTAAACATCAAAAGAGACCACGATGTCAACAAATGACATTGTGGTCCCTTTTATAAATCTCAATAAAGTTTAAAAAAGTGTTCACAATTTCAAAAATCGTATTAAAACAATATATTTTAAACATCTTTGAAAAAAACTTTTCATTTGTAAAGCAAATTTTTTGTCAACTTGAATAGCATTTCAATCAAAACCTTAATAGTTTTTTGCTTGCGGCCCTCGACACCATGACTGAAACATATTTGTGGCCCCCTATAAAAAAAGGTTGAGTATCGCTGCAATAGACTGTCTTGAGGCTGCGGCTGTCCTGTCTCAAAGGTGCGCTCGCTCTAACTGGTTTTAAATTCCTATTCGATCGAACTCTACGTTTTGCTCTACCTCGCTTAGTAGGAGTGTGCTGTCGTCGGGTCATCAAGAATGGGACTCGAAACCTCAATACACACCAGGCACCGGACACGCATAGAAAAGCAAACACCGGATTTTGACAAAAGAAGTCATAACTTATAACTAAGGCGTAAATCGTAATACGGTCTCTATAGTCGTGGATGTATTATATTAAAAAGAGGACTATAATGCTTTTAATTTGGTTATTCAATTATAGTGTGACCCCCTTTTATATTTTATTTACTACTTAACCATGATATAAACTAAAATACCTAAAAGAATATTATAATATACTAGCGACCCGCCCCGGCTTCGCACGGGTACAATGTATATATCTGTATAATCTATGGGTACAATACTGATACTAATACTGCGGCTACCTCATAGATCTAAACTCCCCTCCCGAACGCACACCCCCGCCTTGGTGACGCCTACTTCGCAACGGGCCGTGGAGCAGAAATCGTAATATTTTAATTTCGCCATAACTTCAAAACCAAACGTCCAATTTTAATCATTCAAAAACCAAATATTATCTACATAAACTGTACTTAGTGATAAAATAATTTATTTTGATAAGGATTAATAGCATGAGTAAAATAAACGCGTTTAAATGTAGTCCAAAAAAAAATCAAGATTTCTAAATAAAAAAATTGTTGTTGTGCCTCACTCGACATAGATAGGTATAGTAATATGTCGCGGAGTTTTTTGTAGATATTTATAAGGTCTACAATTAATTAGAACATTTTATGGTTCTATCTTTTATAGTTTAGGCAGCGTACGCAAAATAAGTATCTTTTCTGGTTGATTTTTTACACCTTGTGTCCGAAAACCCCAAATATCTTAAGGAACCCTATTTTTTTCCAAAATAAAATTTAGCCTATGTTACTCGTGGATAAGCTTTCGAATGGTGAAAGAATTTTTGAAATCGGTCCAGTACTTTTTGAGCCTATTCATTACAACCAAACAAACAAACAAACATACAAACAAAGTTTTCCTCTTTATAATATTAGTGTACATTTGGAATTGGATTTATATGTTTGTTGATCTATCACTCGTAAGCTGCTAAAGATATTTTTAAAATGATAATTTGCATACAGATAAATATTGTCCTGGACTAGATCTCTGCATTCTTGTCGAAAACTTTACATACGGTTTCAGCAGATATTTTTCTGGTTTGTCGTGAAAGAGGTCGAAGGCAAAAACTCTTCTCTCATAAAATAACCACAAACCAAAAATATTCATTACAAATTCACAATAGGTTGTGAAACAATTTCTTGGCTAATTTCCCTCACCTTAAATTTCAAAATTCGTTCTGTGATCTTTCTTATAGTCTATCACTCTATAGAATTTGTTTCTAAGAAAACAATAATAAAAGAACTTGTTACATAAGTCACAAATTAACATAAATACATCAATATGTTATGAACTTATGACAATTCAACGTCGACACAACCGCAACAGAAAACAGACAAAATTGTATAGCGCTAAGCGCCGAAGATCAGTTCTCTTTGATGCGATTTATTAACAAACTAGCTTTTCCCGCGACTTCGTCCGTGTGGAGTTCTGTTTGCATAGAAAAATTTTACCCCTTTTTCACCCCCTTAAGGGGCGAATTTTTAAAAATCCTTTCTTAGCGGATGCCTACGTCATTACAACTATTTTACTAAAAAGAGGGGCTCTTTCATAAAATAACCTAACCTAATTAATAATGTATTATAAATTATATTTTAAAATTTAAAAGGCAAAGATAAAGTAATTCTTATATAAGCCACAAATAGCGACGTAGTCTTAATGTTAATTACGCAAGTTATCATGACGAAGCGTTTTCAAAGATTGTAAAATGTGATCTCTATACATCAACGTAATGTATTGTATGAATTATCAATATTACCATAATATAATTTATATTAATATATGAAGCAAAATTTTGAAGTACGGTTTTACGAGAATTGTGCATAAGTATCAATGTGAAATTTGGCACATTTAAAGTTTAGTTTAAACGGCGCGGCGGAAGGCCTCCCGAAAGCTAATAATTTTTAAAAATAACGCTTAGAAATACATTAAATTTATAAATATATCAACAACACACACTACCTCACTTATATTAGCATATTATATGAGTGTCAATATTTCTTTCACAGTCCATTAACAACATTTTACTATGGTCGAATGTCGACCTGTCCTCTAGTTATACCATAGTACCATATGGCAAAAACACATTTTTGTTTTATTCTGTTTTATCTGTAAAAAATTCAAACGTTTAGCTATCACGGTTTATAATTCATGAGACACAGCATGGTGACAGATAGACGCACTCGCGGACAGCGGAGTCTGACTATGCGGTTCCGTTGTTACCCTTCGGGTAAACCCCTTAAAAGTGTATGAATATTCAAAACCTAATATCTAATAAGTAGATATACTGTAAGAAAAAGTCAGCATAAAGAAGTTCCTTTTGTAAAGTAACTCCATAATTGAATACTAATGTAACTAATAAACACATTTAATTATTTAAATGAAGTTTTCCTCTAACGCGAATGTAGCTTATTGACTAGTGACTAGTAAGTTTAGTAACCTTCTCAGTTCTCCAAGCACTCCGACTTTCGGTCGTTGATAAGATTATCCGTAGTTTACGCAGTTATCATTATTCATACAAAACGTACCCGTAGTAACTAGTAGTCAGTTTTTTTTTGCTCTATAATGACGCGGCATATTTTGCCGACTGGTCAACAACACGTACCTACTATTAAACTTGCAATAATATCTAATCTAATTATCCGATTATTACGATTTTTAACTTCCCGCTAAGAAAATCTAAGATTTTCAAAAGTTATTTTCATAAGTTATTTAATTGGAAAATTATTGGTTTTACCCCGTTTTGTAAAAATCGAATTCTCATCAGATCTCGATGTTCTGAGGTCACAGGAAGCTCCCCTGACTATCCCCGCGAGGGTGTCACTAGGTCTGTAATCTGTATGTATGTATGTGTGTGTGTTTGTGTGAAAGTATGTAAATCTCTTATAACTTTTGAACGGTTGGATCGATTGTATTGTGATTAGCGCCATTCGAAAGGGCTTGGCTAAACATAGATTTTGAATAAAATTTGGACCGATTAGAACAGAGTAGATTTCAAAAAATAAAAAATTAAAACTGTGATTTTCAGTGCCGTAAATAGCCGTTTCTGCGCCCTGTGCGAGCTTCTATAACTGCGCCCTAGATCCGGGGCTGGTCCTGCCTGGTCTGGCCATTCTTGCGCCCCCCAGAGTCTACGCCCTGCGCCTGGGCACCGGTGGCACCGCCCTATTTACGGCACTGGTGATTTTTTTAAAGTGGTTTTTTATGTGTGTTAGTAAGTGGTTCTAATCAGTTCTCAACCTTGAAAAACCACGTCGATCGCCGCTAATCCGGTTAAAATCGGTTGATTCGATCGAGAGATATCGCGCAGGAAAGAAAACCGAAAAAAGTGTTTTTTCGGAATGACTCCGAAATTTTTCATCGAAAAATTTTTTGTTGTTGCCGCCAATCGCGTGAAAATCGGTTAATTTATTCCAAAGTTATTTAGTTATACTTACAGTTTGAAATTTCAAAAAATAGTGTTTTATTAAAGAAAATTATCAGTGAAAATTTTTAGAAGAACTTTTATTTTTAAGCTCGATAAGCTCAAAAATAAGTATCAAAATTCTATACCTATATAACTGCTTCTTAGACGAAGCCAAAATGTCTAAGTAGTTATAAGGAAAGTAGATATAATATACGTCAAAATAAAAAAAAAAAATTTTGAAGTCGGTACCAGCAAATATGAACGTGAATTCTATAAAATACCCGCGATCTGACATTACTCTCGCGGGTGCAACCAATTCAAGATATCGTTTATTTTAACGTAACAATCATTATACTCTTAAAAACGATTAATTTAAATTTAGTTTTGATTCCTTCTTACTTTTGCAAAGTAACAGAATGTAGCTCTTTATTTTTGTGAACAAAAGTAAACTTTTATATCTTTTTGTATCGCGGGTGCAACAAGTTAACAGTGTATTCTAGGAGCCAATAATTCTTAATAAGTTACAACATATACTTAATTTTTTTGGAACACGAGGATAAATGAATATTTTTACTTCACGTTTAGCCAGTAAAACATAATTCAAACTGTCAACAACATATATTTCGCGCCATTGTTGCCAGGTATGATTTTACAGATTGTACTGCAACTCTACGGATGGTAATATTGTCATACGCGCCAAAAACACAAATATGAATGAAATACAAAAAAAAATAGATGAAATAATAAATTTCGACTTTCTTCTTTGCAATAATAATTAAAAAAAAACAACTAATAGTGTTATTAAAAAAATGATGTCAGAATCGTCTATAGCGGAATTGCCCAATACCTAATTACCTATTAAAATATATTTCTTTCCTTCGTAGCTATTAACAATAACACATTTTGAACTTCATCATGATGATAATGAATTATTTATCTGTATTCTGTACTACATAATTAGGGTTGCCATCCGTCCGGGCTTCCCCGGATTTGTCCTAGTTTAAAGGGCCGAGGAGCGTCCGGGCCGGATTTTATTTGCTATCCGGGTTTTTGTAGGCAGAATTAGGAAGGCCTAAGTTTCATTTTTTGATTTGCGGCAATAATAAATCTTCCTTTCTTTTTGACATTGCCGTAGTCGGGTAAAAACTGTTCTATGTCCGGGTTTCGTACTCCAAAATCCGGGGGTTTCATGCTTCTTGTCCGGGGAGTCATATGTAAGAGATGGCAACCCTATACATAATACAACTATCAGACATGAAATGGACTGGTTATATTGTTACGTAGAAGATACGTTAGTCATCAACTTCATAACAAATCTATTTGCACAAATACATTAGGTATTTATACCAGTAACCCAGTTTAGAATGTAGAATCATCTATATCTTCATTATTGACTAAAAATAGTTCATATTATTGATGAGAAAAAAAATCAAAAGTAATGTTCTCTTTGCATTATTTAAAACCATAAAAAACGCGTGTAATCAAGACAATAATCGCCACTTTTGACAAGTTGATGCCACGCCCGCCTGCCTTGCTAACCTTACTCACCCGTCACGATCAAAGTATTATCGAGTACACTTTGTCCAAGTGCCCCCGCACGAGCTAGCTTGCATGAATAGGTCTGAGTACACTCGAATGGCCTGTTGACACAATACGAGTATTGTCCATGTAGATACCCAAGTGAACTCTGTCTGAGCGTACATTTATCGTGTCAACGAAGCTTTAGGCTGGGACTATGTCCCAGAATCCGGAAAGCCGGGAAAAATTCAGAGCATTGAAAATAGAAACACAAGTGTCGAGTCAAATGTCAATATGACAGCTCGACACTTGACACTTCGATTTTTAACTCTATTGTATTAGGGCAGAGTTCTACTTTCCGTGCTCTTTATTTTCCCGGGTCCGCCGGATTCCGGACTTTGTGCGCGTCAAAGGTAATTTCGCAGAAACCGTCCATTTTTCCGCGATAAAAAGTAGCCTATGTCCTTCCCCGTGATCTACTCTACATCTGTGCCGTGTTTCGTCAAAATCGGTCCAGTAGTTTCGGAGCCTATTCAATGCAAACAAACAAACATTTCCTCTTTATTATATTAGTACCTACTACCTACATATTAGCCATTATAAAATTAGGTACGCCCCAACTTCAACGTCTCGAATTATTGCTTATTCCTTACACGTTGTTAATAGGCATGTTGCCGAAAAAAAATTTTTTCGTCTATTCGATGTTAGACAACATGTTAATAAACAATCCAGAAACCATTTTTGTATATTATCTGAAAAAATAACGTAGATACAAACCATTGAAATTTACAATATGAAAGAGAGCGATATGTCGGCCTGTGACGTCACAGCCTGCTACCGCCATACATTTGTCATTACAAAATGTATGGCGGTAGCAGGTTGTGACGTCACGAATCGTTTTGCGAGAAAGAGATGGACAATATTTTTCATTTGCTTATATTTTTAATCCCGTCACTCTGAATAGGTTATTTATTTCAGATTTATGTATCTTTATTCAACAATTTTACAATTTAATTTGTAAAACTGTGATATTCCACACTAGGCAACATCCCTATTAAATAACGAAATTTGTTCTTCCTGCCTAAAAACTCGGAACAAAGGAAACCTTAATTTTCGTTTATTAGGGTTTCGTAACCGTAACCGTCTGTCCGTTCGTCTTCGGCTTACCGTTCCAACTCCCAACGGTTAGTGCTACAAAGATGAAACTTTGCATAGATATGTTTTACTACATTGACAAAGTGGTAAAATAAAACCAAAAGTAATTTTTGGAGTAACCTCCTCTACAAATTAATTGGGGATGTTTTCCCTACTTTACGTGTAGGGGTGACGATGAAGCCACCTCTTAAACACCCTTAATCTTACTATAAAAAACACGGAAATTTTTTAACATTAAAAACCACAAATAAATCATTCTTATGACTTGAATATTGTAAACAGAGCTTTTATCTAGTAGGTACGGTGACACGGTCATGATAATTATCAATATTTAAATGTTAATTGTTACTATATATATTTAAAATTCCCAAACAAAATTAACAAGTCATGGTACGTGATAATCGTATGCAAACAAGGGAAAGAAGAATTTAGTCAGTGGAAACCCAAACGTTCAATGTTATTGTACTTCGAACCGAGATGACACAGCAAAACCTGAACTAAAATACTCAGTAATACGTTTTTATCTTATCAACTGAACACGAATATGGTTCGTAAACGCGTTGCTAAGATGATTTAAATTGCCAGTACCTGGAAGGCCGATGTTTTCTCGAAGTTTTAGTAAGAACGATGAAATTTATAATGTTACGAAAAATAATGTGTTAAATTATAGGCAGCATATTTGCGTCGGAAGTCTATCAACATTTTACAATTTCACTAGTTTTATTACAATCTAATGGTTTTTACAACTTTACGGCGACATAATTATATATCACAAAAATTCGTCTGCCACTCTGTCCGGGATCCGAATCCGAGGGCCGTGACACCAATTTGTGAACAAAGCAAAAAGTCCGAGCTAAAGATGCCTGCAACCCGATTTGACACCTAAAAATCAAAATCACTTATATCTTATTACGCAACGAAAGAAAAAACAAGTATAACTTAAAAATGCGCAGTTTCCCAGGGCTTACACCAATCTCGATTATCGATACCTCATTGTGTATTGTATCGTTGAATAGGTTGGTAGGTTATCCTTGATAAAAAAAACGCGTGTGTTTCGGGACGCCGCGCCCGACAGAAGTAATAACTTAAACTACTCTTAAGAAAAAGCCAGAAGGCCGTCTTTAAATTCTGTAGAAAAATAAAAAAAACAGTGCGAGAAAAATTTTATAAAAGATAAAGAAAAAAAATAAAAATATTTCGTCTGACCTAGGGTCATAATTAGGGAATGTTATTATTCGACAAATTTTACTATTCGAATAATTCGAATAATGGCTAAACACTATTCGAATAAATTCGAATAATTCGAATAAAACGAATATTGGTAATAAACTTTAAATACAAGTAATGTAATGCGTTTATATATACCTGCATATTTAATAATATTAAAATGTTAAGTGTTTCACAAATTAATCTAAAAAAATCAACGTATTTAAATAAAAAAAATCTTTTTTTAAATTTCAAACTTAAAATACTAAATTGCCATAGTTTTTTAAAACTATGAACACATGAACGGTTTAGGTCTGGAGCAGACCATGGATTTGCTTGCCATCGAAGGGGTTTCTCCCAAAGATTAAAGAAACTATCCTCTAGGGGGAAAAGAGAGAAAAAGGTTAGTATTTTCTGGTTTTTAATTGAGTTTGAGATTGAGAGAGAGCTATTGATCGATTCAACATAGCCAATCAATTTTAAAAGTCAGACCTACAGTTTGAATTTTTAAATTAAGCTTTTGGTAGTATAATTTAATGTATAAAGAACACTAATATTACAGAACATGCCGTGTGGTGTTCGGCCTTAGAATAGCACCAACCCTTACGATGGACTAGAGTGTCGTAAAAGGCGACTAATATCCTCTAGCGAGCGTTCCTACATCTTTTGCGCTTCGCCATACAGGGGTGATGGGCCTCTAAGCATTGTGCTGTAACCCATCTAGGAGAAGGAAAACTCCAAAATATAACCCGGAACGGGATCTCCGTAAGGCGCAAGTAGGGTACAACTCGAAAAGATTCCTGCAGCCGACCCGGCTCCACACGTATCAGCTTGCCTTTCCTGTGGATTCAGCCGGTGACGCCGAGAGGGTAATACAGGTCCTAGGCAACATTATTTCTTGAAATCCATCCTAGGCGGCGTAGTCTGTGGAGAGGTCACTCCACCCACCAGCCTGTATGTGTGGTTAACAACACGGAAAGTGACAGTTTACCAGTGATAAGTTCTAACGTAAGTAAGGGCGCTAGGGGTCACTTTCGATAGTGGGAAAGTCCATCGAACATAAATCGTCTGCAATAGACGTAAAGGCCAATAAAAAATTACAGAACATATTTTTTTATTATTTATATATCAGTTTGGTTAAGATTGGAGAGAAATATATTTGCAGATGCACAGAAATCGGAATGCACTGTAAATAGTGCTCTATTCTAATATAATGCAGCTGAAAACTCTAAACACACAAGTATCGTGCTGTCATAACTCATAATGGTCTACTCAAGACCTAATCGGTACATGTGTATATAAACCGTAGTAAACAAGATAAACCGTCAAAATAAAAAGCACTCAAAAAAGATTTTAATGCTATGTTATCATAACAAAAAACTTCATAATTGGTAAAAAGTGGGTGGAAAATCTTTAAAACCAAAATAACTTTTTTCCATTTTCAAGTTTGTTGTTTTTGGTCTCTTTATGGTCTCTTTATGTTTTTAATTTTTTCTTGTACGATGAGTCTTATTACAAAAAGCAAGTTAGACAACAGTATATTTACAAATTGTATCATAGCTTGAAGAATGTGTGAATGGTTTTTCTGAAACTAGGCATCAGAACAGAGGTAGGCATCAGGCGTTGTACTGCAAGAACGGAGTGTGTCATGTTACGAACCGTTCAGAAGATGAAGCGACGGTACAAAGAGACCCGAAGGGACTATGTTACTGACAGCACAGTGAAGAAGACATTAAGGTCTTTAGAGTTTCAGATTTACTTAAGTAAATCTGAAACCCTAAAGACCGAGGCGAAGGGCGAGTGATCTCACCTCGAGACCAAACTCGAGAGCCTAGTATCGAGTAGCAACACTGTGGATACGTCCGTGAACACATACAAAAGAATGAATGAATATGGTCCAGAATTTTGGTCCCAGATGAGTGGATTTACTCACTTTAACTTCACAAGTTTAAGTGAACTTCTGACGGGAGGCTAGGTAAACGTGACCTGGTAGGCGATATCTTCAAGCCTACTTTTCAGATAGAGTCCAGTATGATCAGGCTGAGTACATATACAATGGGCTGGCATACCTTCAGGAATCCGCACTGAGTATGTGGCCATGACAATTGGACCTCTACCTGGAGAAAGATATGGTCAAGAGATTCTTAAAGGTTAACTTTAATGTCCTCACCTCAACCCGATTAAGAGCTTAACCCTGAGAGGAGTACTACAGTTAGTACCCTTACAGCACTAAAAACACGCTCTGATATAGGGATGGGAGAGAATATTGCATAATTCGGCTCCAAAACCTCGTTTTCAGTATGACAAACCTCCTCTAAGCTGTTGTCAGGCCTCGAGGAGTTATTCAAAATCGCAATTTTAGATAACATTTAGTCTTTAAAAATAAAATCAAAATGTTAGATTTTTGTTAAAAGATAAAAATAATATACTGATATATATAATTTAATACTGAACTAAAGAAAGCTGATAAATATTGTTATAATATTTTGAAAAGTATGAAATTTTAAACGATTTGTACTTACTCGTGTACTTAGCTTTGCAGGCCAGTGTAACACTGTAATAATCAACTTAACTAGGTATCCTTTATCGTTTCACTCCGTTCGTCCGCCTGTCTCTCTTTCTATATGCTCTTCTAGCTATAGCTAGAATATATTGCGTCAATATATTACGTCTACATATCGGTTTTGTATAATAAATATAGTTAAGTACACTTCACGTGTATTGAAATATGTTTTCCATACATGTGAAGTTTGTGTTGAATATTACGTCTTTTAAAATAATAGGCAAATAAGGCAAAGTTTTATACATGACTTTTACAAAGTCAACCATTTCCAAGTAATCGGCCTCCAAAAGGCGTACTAACATGCTCTTGGTTAGGTTATTTTGACAAGCGTGTGAGCATGGATTTCTTTCGCTGAAGCCTGTAGGAAGTATTCACCTTAAATATTTTTTTATTTAAAAACAGTTTTGTATTCTTTCACAAACAGTGTAGTAAAATCTATTTTATGATATTATTGACGACAATATTAATGAATAATAAAAATAATGTATTAAATAACGAAACTTTTCCGGTTTATGTATGTGTATGTTTATTACTACTATTAACATATTTTTTAAAAATAAATGAAATATTTTTATTATTCGTTTTATTCGAAATATTCGAATATTGAACCCAGTCATATTCGAATAATAAAATCGTCGAATATTCGAATAAAACGAATATTCGAATAATATTCCCTAGTCATAATCCTGTTTCCTTCCTGTCTGTACTAGTTCTAATAATACGGTAGGTACTACATACTTAATAGTAGTAATACTATAAAATTATGTCTTATGACAATTAATGTGAGTTCCATGGCAATTTGCATCCTAGTTCACAATTTGAGGGTGAAATATGAAAATGTTGTTAAGTATTATTTTGCGACTATAGTTTGAATGTTACTTATGACTATGGTTTGAGTGGTTCTATGTCATCCTAGTTCACAATTTGAGGGTAAAATATGATACTGTTAAGTTTCATTTTGCGACTATAGTTTGAATATTAATTATGGCGGTGGTTTGAGTGGTTCTATGTCATCCTAGTTCACAATTTAAAGGTAAAATATAATACTGTTATGTTTCATTTTGCGACTTTAGTTTGAGTGTTACTTATGGCTATGGTTTGAGTGGTCTTTGACATCCTAGTTCACAATTTGAGGGCAAAATATAATGCTATTGAGTTTAATTTTGCCCCAATAGTTTGACTGTTACTTATGACTGTGATTTGAGTGGTTCTATAACATCCTAGTTCACTATTTGAGGGTAAAATATAATGGTGTTAAGTTTAATTTTGCGACTATAGTTTAAATGTTACTTATGACTATGGTTTGAGTGGTTCTATGATATTCTAGTTCATAATTTAAGGGTAAAACATAATGCTGTTGTGTTTCATTTTGCGACTATAGTTTGAATGTTACTTATGACTATGGTTTGAGTGGTTCTATGACATCCTAGTTCACATTTTGAGGATAAAATATAATGCTATTTAGTGTTACCTTGCAATTTATGCTGTTCACCAACAAGGCAAGTTCGACGTAAAATTGATACAGCCATTGGGCCTTGGGTCTCAGTCACTAGATCCTAAACAGATCCTATTCAAAACCTATTCATTGAAATATGCATTTGTTTCAGATGCTGTTCACAATGAGATCGCATCACATGCTCACCGACGTCGTTTTAGAAGTCGGCAACGAGCTATTTCATGTACATAAAGTAGTTTTAGCTGCAGGCAGCCCCTATTTTAAGGTAAGTCTTTTACATTTTATTTCACAATATTTTCTCCATCGTGATTATTTCAAATGATGTCATAAACTACTTACTTAAATCATATTGTTGATAAAGAGATAAATAAATGTCGTAATTTCATTATGTCTGATAATAAAGTTTTGGCATCTTCCTAAAAATGTGTCTTCTTAAATGGTCTTATAAAATCCTTTTGGTAGTTTATGATATTTTAGTAGTTTACGATCTTTTAGCAGTTTATGATATTTTAGTAGTTTACGATCTTTTAGCAGTTTATGATATTTTAGTAGTTCATGATCTTTTAGTAGTTTATGACCTTCATCGGGTTGCATCCGCATCGGTGTTACACATCGGTATATTTATGTGGACTATTCTAATTCTTTGTATGTATTATCTTGATGTATAAGCTTCATTATTGTAAAGTTTCATAATCCATTCAGTAGTTATGATGAAAGAGTTACAAACATCCACACATTATGACAGTTTATACAATTAAGTAGTAAGAATGAGGTGGTATATCTGCCGACTGCCGAGATTTTATTTTATGTGTAGGGGTGAGGACAAACGAACATAATTTTTGAGAGTCGCAGAATTTCGGTCCGCAGAAATTCTGCTGCATGCAGTTCCATAGAAAATACCTATTTAGATCAGACGGCGACGCAAAATGAGTTGCACTTTTGTATAGAAAAATACGCACGCGACCGAAAATAACTTACAAATTACGCTCGTTTATCCTCATACGGATACCACTCTGGATGCACTACAAGGGCGGATCCAGCTTTGGCGCCAGGAGGGGGTCACATCATGGGCGTAGCCAGGTTTTAGTTTCAGGGGGGGGGGGGGGGGGGGTTCATGAAAATAAAACGACTACAAGTACATTAAATAATCAGGACCGTCTTTAACCTATTAGAGGCCCTGGGCACATTAGATTTTTTTTTCATACCTGTTTAAACTTTAAACCTGAAAGACTGTGTATTTCGGAAAAATACAAATATCTATAGTCTAAAACTAAACGTCAGTACAAAATTTAATAATACGTTCTTTACCGAGCGCCAAAAACGCCAAAAACGAGCGAGCGAAGCGAGCGAGCAAATTTTCCTATTTTACAGGTTCAAACGTTCAACTCTGTTCAAACGTTAAACTAAAATATAAACATCGGAAAAATACCATAAAATGAACCGGCTTAAACAGAACATCGGTATTCGGTAATAAATAATGTAATGGCCTTTATGTTAACCGCGAGCGAGCGAAGCGAGCGAGCAAATTTTTTTCCTATTTAATAGGTTAAATCTGTTCAAACTTTAACCCCTAAAATACTGTGGAAATAGGATCATACATTAGAATAATGGGCGCCCATTTATTTTTTCGTTTTTACCTATTTATGCTTTAAAACACAGTATTTCAGGGTTTCCCCTTAAACACTGAATAACGTTGAACTTCGGAAAATATCATAAAATGAACCGGCTAAAACGGAACATCGCTACTTACTAATATAATATTATGTTGTTTATGTTAAACGCGAGCGAGCGAAGCGAGCGAGCAATTTTTTTCCTATTTAATAGGTTAAATTTGCTCAAATTTTAAACCCTCAAAGACTGTTACCCTGAAAAACTCTGTAATTAAAAAAATACAAATGTCAAAAGCCTGAAACTGAACGTCGGTACTAAATTTTATAGTAATATGTCTATATAAGCCAAACACGAGTGAGCGAAGCGAGCGAGCATAATTTTTTTCTCATTCTATAGGTTAAAATCTATTCAATCGTTAAACTTAAACACTGAATAACGGTGAACTTCGGAAAAATATCATAAAATCAATCGGCTAAAACAGAACATCGCTACTAAATAATATAATATGTTCTTTATGTTAAACGCGAGCGAGCGAAGCGAGCAAACAAATTTTTTTCCTATTTAATAGGTTAAATCTGCTCAAATTTTACACCCTAAACGACTGAAAATAGTATCATTTTGTAATTTAAATTAGAGTAAAATTAGTGTACCTAATTTCTGATGTTGTAAATTAGATGACAAATAATTTATTATGTTAGGTTTGTCATATAATACCAATTTACACTTTTTTCGTAGTAAATTATTACAAAATTTTAGGTATAAATTAATAATTGACGTGCCCAAAATATTGTGTAGCATGCTATACGTTCGAGGATTCGATGGCACGCGTGCCATAGGGTCGCGATCCCTGTTTTAAGCTAGTGATTTTATTGTTTTTTCCTAAGTACAATATTCTTTCAGGGCTAAGATTTTAACAGGTTAAAGCGTAAAAACATTCGCTCGCTTTCTCAGTTTGAACGCATTTAACACAAATACATATAGCTACGCCCATGGGTCACATAGTCGTGGTCAAGTCAAGAACTTATAATTTAATTTTGATAACAATAGGTACAAGTAAAATGTACTTATTTTATGGATGTACGTAAGTACTGTACTTAAAAATATTTATTATTTATTGTACACTTGAAAAACTTAACTTAATAACTTGTACATACACGTACATATTGCCATCTTCTCTGGAAGACATCCAGAGAAGCACTATCACGCACGGAATGAGGCAGCCTATTTATATTCCATAACCATGGTGAATGATTTGTCATAAAAGCTAGAGGTATATCGAGGGGTATAACGCGTTTCAAATGAGAATAGGAACGTCAATGACATTTTTCTGTCATATATCACTTGAGTAGTACGATTTTCAGAAAAACTCATGTGCATATAAATATTAATAGTCTTGCATCGAATTAAAATAAAAACGTTAAATAGTAATCAATTATCTAAACATAAAACTATCATAACAGTCTAAATTCGAAACAATATGGCGCCGACTCTCATTTGAATCGCACTATATGACGCAAAACTCCGCAAAAGTCAATGGGTACCTACGTTTTTAATAACGTGGAGAAATGCCAGTCCGGTTAGGCGATCTTCAACCATTGAAGATCTTACTTCCACGATTTAAATTTTAAATTTTCGATGCGTTCGTTCCCAAACGTTTGCCATCATACAAAGTTATTATATTATATTAAATTAATATAATAACTTTGTATGAAGGTAGTTACAAAAAATCTGTATGGTGACAAAATATATAAATAAAATCATTATGTTCAATTAAATTAGTGATCCACCTAAGTCCTGGAACCAGCTCAGGGGGGGGTCATGACCCCCATGACCCCCCCCCTGGATCCGCCCTTGATGCACTAGACCTATTAAATTCTCTATGCTTTTCTTTATTAACGATGAATACATCGACGAATCGACGGTCTCTGTGGCTAAGTGGTTGAGCGGGACAGTGCTCAAGCCGGAAGCCGCGGGTTCGAATCGCGCCAAAGGAACAAAAAGTTTTCTATGTTCCAAGGTCATACATGTGTACTAATTATGTGTAGGTTTATTAAAATAAAAATCTTAAATTATCTTCTCTATATATAAAAGGCAAAGCTGATTGACTGATGTATCAACACACAGGCCAAACCCTTATGGCTAGAAATTTGATGAACGTATTTCTCATATGACGTAGGCATCCACTAAGGAAGGATTATTCAAAATCCAACCCCCATTGAGGTAAAATAGGAGCTAAAAGCTTAAAACTTAATTTCACGCGGCCTAGCAGTGGGAAATTAATGCTAGTTAAATATATTTCCGTTGTCTGGTTCCCGTAACATAGGTTCTTCGAGAACTTACCACGGTACTACATTGACATGGTGTGGAAGCGTCCATAGATATAGATCAATTAATTCAAAACTAAGTATGGGCTATGGCATACATTTGACAGAACAAATCTTCATACAAGAAAAAAATTACTCCTACTTGATTTCACCATACATCAAATGTCAAAATGGCCACAAGACACCCCATTTAAGTGGGGCCGGTTTTTGTCTCGACATGCCTCGTCTATAATCTATACGTCTATGATATAGATATTATTATTATAATTAGGGATGAGACGTAGGTATTTACGTTACCAGGTTTTAATACCAGGTTTTCACTTCAAAGTACGGCGCCCTGGTACGCGCAGAAAATACTTGCAAGTATAAAAGTACGTGCTTAGGCGAGAACTTGAAACAGAAAACATGAAAATACTTTCATAGGAAAACAATCTACATCGTAATATGAATAAGACACACAATCGCATTTATGAGAAAAAATACTTCATGCTTTAAACTATTTTTATTTATGTACACGATTTTGTTCCTTATTCCCCATAAGATACAGATTGAATTCCTATGCAAGTATTTTCAGGGCGCCTTGCGGGGCTCGGTGCGTTTGCATTTGCGAGTCGCAACTTGCTACGCCCGGCGCCCCAGGAGCGGGTTGACACTCACCATGCCCGCCCCGTAACAAATACTTGCAAGTATTTTAATACCTGGTTTTCGACCCTGGTATTTTTACGTACTCGTACTTGGAAGCCCTGGTATTGAATTTCGCAAGTATATCCCATCCCTAATTATAATACATTCCTTGCAGGCAATGTTCACGAGCGGTCTGAAGGAGAGCGAGATGTCGCGCGTGCGGCTGCAAGGCGTGTGTCCGTCCGCCATGGCGTGGCTCGTGTACTTCATGTACACGGGCAAAGTGCGCATCACCGAGGTCACGGTCTGCCAGCTGCTGCCCGCCGCCACCATGTTCCAGGTACCTTCGATATACCTATCCCGTTTACACGTATCCGACTTAGATCGCTGTCTTCTTCTCTCAACTTTTTTGCTGGCTGTTACCTCCGCGTCCGTGATGACGCACCTTCGCTATACTTGTCTCGTTTACACGTATCCGACTTAGATCGCTGTCTTCTTTTTCAGCTTTTCTCCTGGCTGTTACCTCCGTGTCCGTGGTCACGCTCCTTCGCTATACCTGTCCCGTTTACACGTATCCGACTTAGATCGCTGTCTTCTTTTTCAACTTTTCTCCTGGCTGTTACCTACGTGTCCGTGGTCACGGCTAATTCGATATACATGTCCCGTTTACACGTACCCGACTTAATCGCTGTCTTCTTCTCTCAACTTTTCTCCTGGTTGTAACCTCCACGTCCGTGGTCACGCTCCTTCGCTATACCTGTCCCGTATCCGACTTAGATCGCTGTCTTCTTCTCTTAACTTTTCTTCTGGGTTATTATCCTCCACGTCCGTGCTCACGCTCCTTCGCTATACCTTTCCCGTTTACATGTATCCGACTTAGATCGCTGTCTACTTCTCTCAACTTTTTTGCTGGCTGTTACCTCCGTGTCCGTGGTGACGCTCCTTCGCTATACCTCTCCCCTTTACGCGTATCCGACTTAGATCGCTGTCTTCTTCTCTTAACTTTTCTTCTGGGTTATTATCCTCCACGTCCATGGTCACGCTCCTTCGCTATACCTGTCCCGTTTACACGTATCCGACTTAGATCGCTGTCTACTTCTCTCAACTTTTTTGCTGGCTGTTACCTCCGTGTCCGTGGTCACGGCTAATTCGATATACATGTCCCGTTTACACGTACCCAACTAAGATCGCTGTCTTCTTCTCTCAGCTTTTCTCCTGGCTGTTATCCTCCGTATCCGTAGTCACGCTTCTGTCTCGTTTAGGCGTATGCAATTTACGTCGCTCTGTCTTTTTCTCTGTACGTAGTGCACACGATTTGCATCTCTCTGTCTTCTCAAGTTTTCTTGCGGCTGCTGTCCGTCATCACCATGTATTTTGCTATACCTGTCTCATTACCACGCACAGGAGTTAGATGTCGCTGTATCCTCATTCCTCTCTCATCTTTTCTTTCGTTCTTTTAATATCTTCTTTATATCTTCCATTTCCGCCCATTCACATACTATTTGTCTCTAAATCTCTTCTACATCTGGGTTACGTAATACAATCACATATTAAAAGAATAATACAAATAATTATTTTATGAATGTGAGGTAATAATTATTGTAGGTTGTTGAATTAATAAAATTTATACACTAGAACTTGGTAGGTATAATAACATCACAGCTTTTAAATTGCTGTGTCATCAGACAATTATTATAACACTATTACGTACCTAATTAAATAATTATTGTCATTAATAAATAATAGATGAACTAGGTGTTGTGTAATCATTTTATTTATTGTAGAAGTAAGATGGAAGATAATTGTCCAGAAATCAGAACAAAAAACTAGCAGGTTAATGGCCTAGATTAGCCAATAATTATAAAACCAATAATATAAACAATAAAAAATACACCAAAATTCTTATTTTTTTTTATTAATTATTTTTTCTTCTACTTCTTTTTTGTTTTCAAAGAAAATTAAAACATAATGGTTGTGAATTATTGTCCACATATTTAGCTACCAAATGAGACCTTTTTTATGTTCCTAGGACATTTACATGAGTAGTGGTGGTCGAATTAATACGAGAGCCCTGGTCTTGGTTACCAAAAAAACAAATGTCTGCCATTTTACAAACGTGAGAGAAAAATAATTGAGGGGCAATTTGTCGATAAAAATACCTTTTTTTATACCACTAAGGGCTCCGACACAACTGTCGGAACACATTGTATACCATAATAAATATTTTTGTATATTTGACGTAAGTAAACTATTTATGTAGGTTTTTTACACTAATATTGTAAAAAAATATTTCAACTTCTTTGTGACTTCGAAATGTATATAATTGAAAACATTACACATAAAATGCTAATTCTTTTTACTTTTATCAAGTTGTAACACCTTAATTATTTCTTAATTTATTAAAGAAACAATTTTTTTACATATAGCATAATACCCAATTATATAGCCTATGTTATCCGGGCCATTATTACGAATCTATCGACACTTTAAACCGGCTCTACGGTGGAACAAACATACAATATACATTAAAATGTAAATTTTTATTTCCAAATAAAACTTAAAAAGCTTTTTTCGGAAAGTCAACAAAATAAGGCTACCACCGGTTCAACCCTAACCCGCCGAGAAGAACCGGCGTAAGAAACTCGCACGGGCCCATCTTTTAGCAAAAAGATGGAAAATTGTTCTTTTAAAAGAAATATATATTTAACATTGTAAACTTAAATCTATGTTAAATATAACAAAAGTCAGTACACAAGTACATAGAGACAGCCTTGCAGGGTTGCATCTTATGCCCAAGGTATGCAATCGTTAACAAAATCATTTAATTTATAATAAGCTTTAGCATACAAACGTTCTTTGACTACTTTTTTAAATTTATTAATAGAAATGTTTTGAACGTTTTCTGGGATCCTATTGTATAGGCGTATACATTGGCCCTTAAAAGATTTACTTATTTTACTAAGTCTTATCATTGGTACATCTAGCTTATTCTTATTTCTAGTGTTTATACAATGACCATCACTTTTCTTCTTGAAATTGCTTAAGTTTTTTCTAACGTATAACAAATTATCCAAAATATACTGAGAGGCGACTGTCAGTATGCCTATTTCTTTAAACTTTTCTCTCAGAGATTCAATAGGGGACATTTTATAAATAGCACGAATAGCTCGCTTCTGCAGCACAAATATTGAATTTATGTCGGCAGCATTTCCCCATAAAAGTATGCCATAAGACATTCTACTATGAAAATAGCTGAAATAGACCAGGCGCGCCGTTTCTTCATCTGACATTTCTCTAAGTTTTCTGACTGCATATGCTGCAGAACTGAGTCTATTCGCTAAGTTAGCAATATGAGGACCCCACTGTAATTTACAATCTAGTGTAATACCTAGGAATACAGTGGAGTCTACCATGTTCATTCTCTCATCATTGAGTAGTAAATTGGTTTGTACTTGCGTAACATTTGGCAAGCTAAATTTTAAACATTTTGTTTTATTTGCATTTAAAAGTAAATTATTAACACTAAACCAGTTTACTATACTTGAGAGAGCACTGTTTACCTCGTCGTAATTTAATTGTTGTCGCTTTACTTTAAATATAAGTGAAGTGTCATCAGCAAAAAGTACTATCTCATGCCTATCTTGAACTAGATAAGGCAAGTCATTTATGTAGATGAGAAAAAGAAATGGACCTAAAATAGATCCCTGTGGACACCTAATTCTATTTTAGTCCCAGTGGACCATTTACTATTAATCTCTACCCTTTGAGTCCTATTGTAAAGATAAGAACTCAAAAGATTAAAAGCTGAGTCCCTTATGCTATAGTGGTGTAGTTTTCTGACTAGTGTAGCATGGTCTACACAATCAAATGCTTTGGAAAGGTCGCAAAAAAATCCTAATGCATCCTGCGCCTCCTCCAAAGCCTCGAATATACAACAGAGAAGCTTGATGCCTGCATCTGTAGTAGACCGACCTTTAGTAAAACCGAATTGTGTAGTATGCAATAAATTATTTGTATTAAAGTGTATGAACTAGAATAATTTTTTCAAATATTTTACTAAATGTGGTAGTATCGATATCGGTCTATAATTTGCTGGGTCAGACTTATTTCCAGCCTTGAAAAGAGGCATAACCTTACTGTGCTTCATTAAGTCAGGAAAAACACCACTTTTTATACAATTGTTAAATATTATGGCTAGGTAAGGAGCTACAATGTCAATTATTGATTTGATAATTCTGGTAGACATACCCCAGAGATCGGCAGTATTTTTGATATTTAACAATTTAAATGTATTAATAATATCTTTGGAATCAATTTCTCTAAATTTAAAATTGACATAACATTCCTTGACGTTATCTCTAAGTATCTTTTCAGCAGCTGCAGGCGAAGAATTTTGGCATTTTGTAGTTGAGACCGGAATGACAGCAAAAAACTTCTCAAAGACTGTCGCAACTTCAAAGTCTGAAGTAATTTTCTTATTATTAACACAAATTTCGAAGTCAGAGCTACGACAGGCGACTTTTCCAGTCTCACTAGCAATTATTTTCCAAGTGGTTTTTATTCTGTTGTTAGAATTTCTGATTCTATCTTTAATATTAAGAGCTTTTGCTACTTTACATACATTTCTAAAAATTTTAGAATATTTTTTTATATATGTTTTAAATCTCTCAGTGTTATTTATCGATTTTTCGTTATACTCGTATAATTCATATAATCTTTGCCTACTTTTTTTAATACCCGCAGTTGCCCAGTCATTAAAATTTCTTTTGTTACTGTTGGGTCTAACAGTTTTAGAAGTAAATACTGAATTAAATGGCTTTCTTATTAACTTAAATAAATTATTAAAAGCTTCATCTGAACTGCTGGACTCATCCCAGTATTGAATATTTTCAACTTATTTACTTCTAAATTGCTCTATACGTTTTTCATTTATAGGGATAAACACAATCTTTTCTTTCGGATTATTATCACAATTAATATTAAATGAAGCTAGCTGTCCACAGTGATCAGAGCTAAGCATATTGATTATTTCTTTTTTAAAAGGAGTAATATTAGTAAAAATATTATCAATGCAAGTAGCAGTTGTATCACTTACTCTTGTCGGTTCATTAAATAAGTTAAAAAGATTATACGATTTTAACAATGATGTGAATCTAACAGTTGTGGAGTTTAAGTCTAATAAATTAATGTTAAAATCACCACTTAAAATAACTTTTTAAGTGGTGATTAGTAGTGAGACCTACATACTCGTAAATTCGATTGTTAGAAGCACATATTTTTGTTAGTATTTGTTCCATAATTCGTTCAAATGAATCGTATAATACTTTTACTACAACATACATTTACTTCCTAAATCTAATTTCAATCCCATAATAATCCCTTCTTTTTGGCTTCGCTGTAGTCGGGAAAAGATAGAGTTCCGTTTCCGTTAGTTCTACGCAAACGAAGTTGCGGGCACCGGCTAGTACAAAGTTTGTGTGTACGGATGTGGGAATGTTTGTTACTAATTCACGATATGGCTACTAAACAGATATTTAAATAAATGGTATGGTAGTAGTTTATACTCTGGACGTATGCTACTTTTTATAGCAGCGGAATGTACGGTTGCCACGGGATTTCTTGTTGCGCGTACGAAATTGCAGGCAATATCTAATTCAGACTTGTGCAGAATGACGCAGCACTTCCGAATTTCACGAAATAAGGAATATTTACTTTTGCCGAGTCACTGTGACTTCGCACCCGGCGGCGGCTGGCGGTATTAAACGATAGTACGACGGGCAGATTCGCCATTACCATTTTACTTCTTATGAGATCAAGGTGCTCGGTGCTTCCCTACCTATTGTTGAAGGGTTAAAAGATAAATTATGTACATTTTAGAACCTTTCATTCCAAGATAAGTTTTTTCATTGTAACCATTTTTACACTTACCTTGAACTCTACTTGATGGTAAAATTTTCAATTAGCAAGTATCACCTTAAATAAATATGGGGCAATGTCAATGGATGAATGGAGTGTGGCATGGCAAAAGAAGCAAAAAAAAATTGTTGTTGCCATTTTGATAATTTATAAGTTTTAAAAAGAGATTATAAAATGTGAGTTTATATGTACACAAATATATTTGCTATATCTTTTAATCGAGTTATTATTATGTAAGACAGAATGTTATTAAATTTCATTAATTAATTACCTAAGAAATTATTTTAATTTAATCTTGAGTCCCATATTCAAATTATCTAAATTAAATACGGTAACTAGATAACCCAGCTCTCTTACTATACAACAGTAAGTTCTCTGTTGTAATTTCATGTCAGGTGAAGTATATCAAAGTATAATATGTTGTAGTGGTGTGTTGCAGATATCGAACGTGATAGACGCGTGCTGCGCGTTCCTGGAGCGGCAACTGGATCCGTCCAACGCCATATGTATCGCCAACTTCGCCGAGCAGCACGGCTGCGTGGACCTCAAGCAGAAGGCCAACCAGTTCATTGAGAGGCATTTCACACAAGTAAGTCCAGTAGCGGCGTTAGAGGGGACGGTTAGGCGACTGCCCGGGTCGCCGGATAAAGAGGGGCGCCGCAACTGTACTTTTCTATCCCTCGCTCACTGAGTGAGACCTACATACTCGTAAATTCTCTAAATTGAGTACTCCAACAACTTCCAAGTACAAAATACACTGGATACTATTAACTATTAAAATTATCCACTTTCGTTACTTTAATCGTCACATTTTGCATTGTAATCGCCTAGGGAGCTGGTAATGCTAAAACCGGCACTCTATAAGTCATATACGTACCTACATATTGCATGCGCTAGTTTCACAGAGAAGTTTGAGTGGTCTCTAGACTACCTTTTAATTCAATCCTGACTTATATTTAATCAAAATAGGCACACCTGCACTTTTTTACCATTCACATGCACATTTAACAACCCATTTGTATACAGCATTTCAGCCGATTAAAAAGGTCTTGTTCGATTTCATCTGCTTTTACGAGCAATGTATGAATTCTTTTTTAAAAGTTATAGTAAACACTCATACACTATAGTCACTGATTCATCATCGTGTACTTTAAATTAGAAGGAAAATATTTAAACTTAACAAAAATTATCATAATTATCACTTAATTAATTTAATTTCTCATCTAGGCTCTTGAACTTAAAGTACCTACAGTTTACACTCTGAAGTTGTTGCGAATGCGACGCATGCCAAATTCATAGCTAAGTTAGGAGTATGAGAGTTAGAAAAGATTCGACCACCGCAAGTGCCACGTTACTACAATATTATGTCAAGTTAGTAGTTACGTACCTAGTTTTTTTTTGTTAAGTTTTAGTTTGGTTAAGTCCATTTTTAGGGTTCCGTAATACTTAAGGAACCCTTATAGTTTCGTTCTGTCCGTCTGTCTGTCTGTCTGTCTGTCTGTCTGTCTGTCTGTCTGTCTGCCTGTCTGTCCGCGCATCTAGCTCCTGTAATTATGAATATAAATTTATGAAATTTGGTGCAGTTATAGATTGTGTATAGATCACGGTTTCGGGATCATAAAAAAATAATAATTTTATATTTTAGGAGTAGCTCTCCATACATGTGAAGTGGGGATGAAAAATATTTTTTCACTCTACCCCATCGTGTGGGGTATCGTAGAATAGTTATTTTAAAATAAAGGCATGGTTTCATACGTTACTTTTTTATAAAGTTGACCATTTTCGAGTAATCGGCCTCCAAAGTAGTTTGTAAGTTGGTCCCCCCCCTAGCATTTTTAAACTATAGGAGATAGAAACTTGCAAATTTCCATGCTGATAGATCATGCTAAAAACTCTTTAGGAAAACTATTTTGAACGAAATCGCATCATAATTTCTATTTCTAGAGCAATTATAGAAAAACAAATTATCATATTAAGGCAAATCAGAATAATTATACATCATGTGAAATTATCATTTAAAATAATGTTTCAAAACTGGTTGCAAAATTAAAAAAAAACTGAAATTAACAATTAATAAAAATAACTTAAATTAATAATAAATAAAATATGGTGTCGGGTTTGAACCTACATCCAAGGACAAACACTATGACTAACTGAGCTACAGTAATTATAGTGATTATTGCGAATTTACGTTTCTTTACCAGAATTAGAGCTAAGTTTTGAAACACGTAAAATTTTAATTAATAATTAATTTTACGAATATGTGCCTCTTTTACCAATTATTACAATAATTTAATAACACTAAAACACATGAATATAATTATGTTATCAATTACCATAATATTATCGTTTTTTATTATAATTTAATACCTACCTTTAATATTAAAAGCTTCAATTTGCTAGTAACTTTACGAAAACTAGGTATATGGCGCTAGTCTCCTGTTTAAATCGTGGATTGTTTTTGAAAAATAATACTAGATGTCGCTGTGTTATTGGATTTAAATTCTGTATCACGCTATCGAAAACCTCGCTGATATGTATAACCTCTCAGGTGTCGCGCTTTAAATTTTTTATAAGTATCTGGTTGTATTCTTCGTACCTACTTTGAGGTCTCGCTAGAGTGCGCTAGAGTAAATATTTTCTTTGATTGTGATAGGCGGTATCGTAATAGACTAAAATAATATGCTCAAATGTTATGTGATTAGCAAAATGCGAATATTAAATAGAAATCGAATAAAACTTATTCTTAAAGAACATCTGGTTACTATTCACTTATATATATATTTTGATTATTAATCAACATTCAACATTTACGGAACCCTCCTTAGACATGTCCTGACATGCTCTTGGTTAGGTTTTTTTAATTAGTGAATATTTAAAAGAAAAATCAAGGTGAACTATTATTATTTTAATTTATTTTAAATACTACTTTATTGAGGTTAGTTTCATGAAGAAATTTGTCTACAGGTATGTAAAGAAGAAGAGTTTCTACAGTTGACGCCTCAAGAGCTAATATGCTTGATTCGGAAAGACGAATTGAACGTCAGGGAAGAGAGAGAAGTCTACAATGCTGTGTTGAGTTGGGTAAGCATTATTCTTTACATTTACTAATGCCTACCTATATTTTCTCTACATAGAGTTCTCAATAGGGGAGGTGACTATTTAGTTTAATTTATATATTCAGAAATATTGAGGTACTTTATATATATAAACTTAAAAAATATACGACAGACCTAACTATAATTAATTTATCTATATACAGCTGTACTCAATATGGGAGACGACATGCAAAATATTTAGTTTTATTTTAAATATATTCAGAAATATTAAGGTTAGTACCTCATAGAACTTGATAAACATTAAAAAACATAAAATTTTATATGCAATTTAGCAGTTAGACACTTAAAAATAATTGGTTTACTTACTTCGTTTACTGTGGCCCTATATTTCTACATCATTCCTCTGGACTAGGCTGACTGTGTTGTGAGAATGCCGTATGTGCTTGGGCAACCATACGACATTTAAAAACCAATAGTAATCTATAAACTCAAACTCAAAATTTTTATTTCCATGTAGGTTATATATATATAACGCTTATAGAATTGTCCTACATGATGCCTACCACCGGTTCGAAAACTAGCCCGGCGAGAAGAATCGGCGTAAGAAACTCGCACGGGGCCACCTTTTAGCAAAAAGATGGGAAAATTGTTCTTTTCAAAAAATATTTTTTCAATGTTGTAACGTAATCTATATAACACTAGCTTTTCCCCGCGACTTCGTCCGCGTGGAATAGTTACTTTGGGATATCGCTAAAATTTACCCGCGACTTCATTTACGTAGAAGAAGCGCTTCCACCTCACGACTGTCCGCCCGCTCCGCGCGCCTTACTATAGCGCGCATGATTATTTTATTACTGCGATATCTTCTAAAATACTCATTGAAATCAAATGATGTAAACGGCAAATTTCTTCTAGATTAAATGCTTGTAATGAATAACGTATTTACTTGGATAAGGATTAATATAATCTTTATGAAAACACCTTCACAAATAATGCTTACTTTTAGAACAAATTTGGTAAGTATAAAAAGGTTATAGTGAGCCAACCTTAAAAGATAGACATATACTGTCGCGGACTTTTTTTTAGAACTTTTAAAGGGGAACAATTCTGCCATACATCATTTTAGCGAAACTTTAACCGTTTCCGCAGCGTACGTAGCGAAAGCTCTCAAAAGGAAAAAAAGACCCCCGATTTTGTAACATTCTTGATTGGTACTCCGCTCGTATTGAGTTTAGCATGATGCTATATAGCCTAAAGCCTTCCTCGATAAGTGGACTATCCAACACAAAAAGAATTTTTCAATTCGTACCAGTAGTTCCTGAGATTAGCGCGTTCAAACAAACAAACAAACAAACAAACAAACTCTTCAGCTTTATAATATTAGTATAGATTAGTCATAAGTACATAGACATACTTAAGTACATAAAAGCAGCCTTGCATGGGGCCATCTTATTCCCAAGGTGTGCAATCGTTAATGAAATCACTGACTTTAAATAAGCTAAAAAACGTTCTTTAACAGCTTTTTTTAAATTTATTAATGGAAAGATTTTGAACGTTTTCTGGGATTCTATTGTAAAGGCGTACCCTATACATTGACCTTTAAAGGATTTACTTACTTTACTAAGTCTGATCACTGGTATTTCTAACTTGTTCCTATTTCTAGTATTCCTGCATTGTGTCACTTTTCTTTTTAAAATTCTTTCTGACATACAACACATTGTCCAAAACGTATTGAGAAGCAACGGTCAGAATACCTATTTCTTTAAATTTTTCTCTCAGAGATTCAAAACATGACATCTTATAAATAGAACGTATAGCTCGCTTCTGTAGCACAATTATTGTATTAATGTCCGCAGCGTTTCCCCATAGAAGAACGCCATATGACATAATACTATGAAAATAACTAAAATAAACTAGCCGCGCTGTGTCCTCATTGGTAATTTCTCTAATTTTTTTGACTGCATATGCTGTAGAACGGAGCCTATCTGTCAGATTTGCAATATGGGGACCCCACTGTAATTTACAATCTAGTGTTATTCCTAGAAATACAGTGGTGTCCACTAAGTTCATTTTCTCATCATTTAATAGTACATTGGTTTGTGTCTGCCTAACATTTGGCAGGCTAAACGTTAAACATTTTGTTTTATTGGGATTTAAAAGTAAATTATTAACAATTAACCAATGTACCATTTTTGAGAGAGCACTATTTACCTCGTCATAATTTGACTGTCGTCGCTTCACATTAAAAATTAGTGAAGTGTCATCAGCAAAGAGTACTATCTCATGCTTATCTACTATACTATAAGCAACTTATAAGAGAACCTATAGTGCACACTGCACACGTTTATACAGCTTTGTAAAGTATTTTAGAAAAGGCTTCTTCAAATAACCTAACCTAACCAAGAGCATGTCAGGACATGACTAAGGAGGGTTCCGTAACTATAAACGCGTAATATACTTTTTTTTTTAATTACTCCAAAAGTTACTGTCCGATTTGGTTCACAATAATTTTCCTAAAGAGTTTTTAGCATGATCTATCAGCATGGAAATTGCAAGTTTCTATCTCCTATAGTTTAAAAATGCTAGGGGGGGGACCAACTTACAAACTACTTTGGAGGCCGATTACTCGAAAATGGTCAACTTTATAAAAAAGTAACGTATGGAACCTTGCCTTTATTTAAAGAGACCTATTCTACGATATCCCACACGATGGGGTAGAGTGAAAAAATATTTTTCATCCCCACTTCACATGTATGGAGAGCCACCCCTAAAATATAAAATTATTATTTTTTTATGATCCCGAAACCGTGATCTATACACAATCTATAACTGTACCAAATTTCATCAATTTATATTCATAATTACAGGAGCTAGAGGCGCGGACAGACAGACAGACAGACGGACAGAGCGAAACTATAAGGGTTCCTTTAAGTATTACGGAACCCTAATTACGCAAATCGACACTCAACTGTTGGTGTTTTATGAAAAAACTATATAATATTTTTGTCTGAAGTACAGTTATCTCAATTGCTGAATAATCAAACTTTTTTATTTACGGTCAGAGTTGCACTAAAAATTGGATGTTTGAGGGCTATTATCTTCTAAACTATTTAAAATTTGAGAAATATATACACATACGGACCTAAATAAGTGTAATAAAAATCGATATTACGCTACAGTTTTTGTCTACAATGTTTGAGTTTAGACTTTAGAGTAAATCACCAATATCGTTTGTATAGAGAAAGAACCGACTAGCGCAGCCTTAATCACAGCGGCCGCTTGGCATGATGAAACCTGACAACCAGCAACTTGAGACTACATTAAGCCGATCCGCGATAGAGATGTTTTAACCTTAGTTCTTTTTAAACTTAGTTTAGTATTTTGATGATCTTCATCGTCAATGAAACTACAACGAGTTCGCATTTCCAGGTGAAACACGACGAGGACCGGCGGTACCCGCGCATGGAACACATCCTCCAGGCGGTGCGATGCCAGTACCTCACGCCTAGCTTCCTCAAGGAGCAGATGAGCACGTGCAAACTGCTCAAGAAAGTTCCCGCCTGTAGAGAGTACCTAGCTAAAATATTCATGGTTAGTAACTGCGTACTTAATAAGGATAGTTTTAAGCGTCAATGTGGTGAGTGCGAGTTTTTGTCACTATTCACCGTGAAGAAGTTAACTACAATGGCTGTGTTCCGCGGAAAATAGCGCTTGCTAGCGCTAAAGAAAAGAAAACAGATTATCGGCCAGGACACGTTTACTAACTTCTATGCTGCTAATTACCGCCATTTTGCTTATTTAATGCCAACGGTCGCCATTTTCCTTACGTTTTTTTATTAGCGGTATTTTCCGCGGAACACAGCCAATGAGTGTTTTTAAATTCGTGACATCTGACAGCTTTTAGATATGACATGGATCGTCGTGCTACCAAGCGCCGCATGGTGACAGAAAAACAATCGAATTTGATGTCACTTACGCCACCAGATGGCGCGTTGTGTGCGTTGGGTCTGCCCACTAATGGAAGAAAAAATATCAAACATCCTCATTTGTATGGCATCGAAACAACGCCCCTAGTGGCAAACAATGGTAACTAATTCGATGCCATACATATTGAAGTTAACTTCTTCACGGCGAATAAACACACTTGCAAGACTTCGAGTTGCATTTGAAACGTTTTTATGTAGGGAGTAAAAATTTTCAACAGTATCCGTGGTCCAGCGGCTTAGTTTGGCTTTCAAGTTGGAGGTCGTGAGTTCGATTCTCGCTTTCGAACAACAAAAAATGATGTTTCCAAGTTAACTGTTAAGTCAGCTGATCGCCTGATTGTCTAACCAGAAATCCATGCGTCGGATGTATATAAAAAGTAGATCCTGCGCCGAATCTCTCGCTAGTCGTGTCGGTCATACGTCCCACTGGGTTATGATTCGACTATAAAATCAAATTATATATTCTTAGTCTGTTTCTTTGTCTGTGTCGATGTACCTTGTTATATTGTCTTATCCTGTTATGTTGGTAGTTGGTACTTTGTTTAAATGCATGTAATGTGTTCATGTGTAATGCGAGCGTTGAATAAATGTTTATTATCATTATTATTAAAAACTAAACGAGGTAAAAACAACTGTTTCTGTGGCAGGATCTGACGCTGCACAAGAAGCCGGTGGTGAAGGAGCGGCGGCCGAACACGCCGCGCGTCATCTACGTCGCCGGCGGCTACTACCGCCACTCCATAGACCTGTTCGAGGCGTTCAACCTCGACGACGGCACCTGGACCACGCTGCCCCGCCTCACCGTGCCGCGTTCCGGCCTCGGCGCGGTCTTCCTCAAGGTGACCATCATCACCACCACCATCGTCATCACCATCACCATGCATCTTACCGTGAATAAACAAAGTACTCGTAACGTTTCTGTGGTAGACCCACAGGCACGAATGGGCCGGCTCGACGAGATAAATACCGCGACCTCATAGATACTTGGCGTGAAATAACGCTAGCGTTGTGTTTCTCCGTGTCAGTGAGGTTACCGGAGACCCAAGGGGAGATGGGGGTTTTAAGGACCGGGAACACAAGTCGCAACACCAGAGTTACAAGTATAATTCCTTTTCGGCACGAATGGGTCGGCTCGACGGGATAAATACCGCGACGTCACAGAAAACCGGCGTGAAATAACGTTGTGTTTCGCCGAGTGAGTGTGATTACCGGAGGCTTAAGGGGGGATCGGAGATTTTAAGGACCGGGAACGCAAGTCGCAACACCAGAGTAACAAGTACAACTCCTCCTTCGGCACGAATTGGTCGCCCTGACCGGATAAATACCACGACCTCGCAGAAAACCGGCGTGAAATAACGCTAGCGTTGTTTCGCCGTGTGAGTGAGGTGACCGGAGACCCAAGCGGGCGATTGGGGATTTTAAGGACAGGGAACGCAAGTCGCAACACCAGAGTTACAAGTATAACTCCTCCTTCGGCACGAATTGGTCGGCTCGACCAGTTAAATACCACGACCTCACAGAAAACCGGCGTGAAATAACGCTAGCGTTGTGTTTCGTCGTGTGAGTGAGGTGACCGGAGACCCAAGTGGGCGATTGGGGATTTTAAGGACAGGGAACGCAAGTCGCAACACCAGAGGAGTTCCTAGTAGTATAACTTCTCTGGTGTTGCGAGTGTCCATGGGCGGCGGTAATCGCTTACCATCAGCCGATCCGTCTGCTCGTTTCCTGGTTCATTTCATTTAAAAAAAAACTACTTTTGAATGTTATGTATGTTATGAATGTTAAATGTTATGTATGTTATGAATGTTAAATGTTATGTAGAAAGTTGAATGATGTCCGTAGCTCACTACACTTCTCGGTTCAGTTGAAAACCGGTGTCATGTATGCGCGTGTTGTATACGACATACATGGCTTATGCGGAACTGGACCCTTTTTTAAGTCACATGAAGGCACAGATTGTCCTATTTTATTTACATCATTAATAATTATTGTGCATGTTTCAATTTGTTATTCTCCTTTTTTAAAATTATTATTCTTATTTTATTTCTTGTTACATTTGCGTCTTATTGTGAACTGAAAATAAATTTTCTTTCTTTTCTTTACTTTTAGGGGCTGTTCTACGCCGTGGGCGGGCGCAACACGTCGCCGGGCTCGTCGTACGACAGCGACTGGGTGGACGTGTACAACCCCGCCACCGAGCGCTGGCGGCCCTGCTCGCCCATGTCCACGCCGCGCCACAGGGTCAGTCCGTCAGACTCATCTATATTATATATGTCACCGTAAAATTGTAAAAACCGTTAGATTATAATATTACTAGAGATATAATATGCTGACAGATTGTCAAATACAAATTACTCCATACAATTGTACGCATTATTTTTCGTTATAATTAGTATTATGAAAAAGAAAACAAATATGGCGGCGACGGTAAATATTACAATATAACGAAAAATAACGTGTAAAATGTAAGAAGAAAATTTTATTTGACAATAAATCGACATTTTACAATATCTCTAGTAATATTGCAATCTAACAGTTTTTACAATTTTACGGTGACATATACATTGCATGTAATTTATTATTATATTGTTATGTGCTGGGGTTCGAAAGATTTGGAGAAAAAGACCTGCTGACTCTTTTGAAGACTATTCACTAGCACTATGTCCAAACACTAAACACTAAGTCCACACATTAAGCACTAGGTCCAACATTAAGCACTAGGTCCACACATTAAGCACTAGCGGTGTCCTCGTCGTATGCCAAGCCGGAGGTTTCACTCACTGGTATCACTCTTGATCACTAGTATTCACATCGATATCGCCTGTTTCGCTGTTCAAATCGAACTCCCGATCACTAGTTTTCACTTATCGCCTGTTTCGCTTCGAAGGAAGCTCAAACTGAACTCAACTCATTCCCAACCCTGAGGCGTATTTATACCAGCCGACACGACCATTCCAAAAAAGTTCGCGACTCGCGTGAACTGGTTGGATTATTCCGGAAGATTCGCACAGTAGCGCCATCTAGTACTGAGTACGCTGTCCCTGTGGTTTCATTGGTTGACGCTAGATGGCGCTAGTCTCTGTGTGTTCGTAACAATATTATTATTGGAGCATGACCAACCGAAACTTTGTATTGTCCTACAACATTTCGGTTAGTCATGACCACGTGTGGCGTGTGGGACGATAAATATCGCACTAATTTCACATCCATTTGATGAAATAAAGTTTGGAGATGTGCAAAATGTCTTTTGGAAATATATTACACCATTGTTTATAAATTCAAGGTCGGCGTGGCCGTGATGGACGGGCTGCTGTATGCCGTCGGTGGGTCCGCCACCTCCGAGTATCACAAGACTGTTGAATGGTGAGTTACGTCTCTATACAATAGAATTTTTAAAAAAGAAAAAAAAGTTTTAAATAAAAAAAAACGTATATTTTCCGTAATATAAGAATTTATATTTCGGATAATATAAATACATATAAGGACCGAAAAATGCAAACAGTACAGTATATAGTGCTGAATTAAAAAGTCACAGAATTAAAAAAAAAACGACGATTTTTTTATTTGATCGCAAAACGAAAAGTACTGTTCAAATCCTTATGTTATTTGTGACTTTTTTGTTATTACAATGATATACATAAACGCAGCATTTAAGTTAATGAAATCAATTTTGTATTTATCTTCATACTATTTTGTTGTGACACACAGCTATGACGTCACTTCTGCTACTTTATTTTATAGAGCGTTTTTTATGCTCTCCGATCTCACTTTTGTGATGACTGTATTTTGTCAACGGTTGATCGTAGATATGCAGTGACGGATTAAGACTACTTGATGCCCTAAGCAATCCACGCCTCTGGGCCCCCGTATGTCAACTTGAATCGATCTTTAAAAAGTACCGCCTAAAAACATTAGTTTTTAGGGTTCCGTAATCTATACTAATATTATAAACCTGAAGAGTTTGATTGTTTGTTTGAACGCGCTAATCTCAGGAACTGCTGGTTTGAATTGAAAAATTCTTTTTGTGTTGGATAGTCCATTTATCGAGAAAGGCAACCAGTTAAAACAGAACATAGGTACTAAATAATTGAATATATTTTTCATGTGAAACGCGAGCGAGCGAAGCGAGCGAGCAAATTTTTTTCCTATTAAATAGATTCAATCTGTTCCAACATTACTTAATCCCTAAATAAAATACTGTAAAACTAGGATGATTTTGTAATTTCAATTACAGTAAAATTTGCGTAATTTTTGATGTTTCAAAATAGATGACAAAATTAAGTTTGGGTAGTCATATAATACTTATTTCACACTTTTTTCGTCGTACATAATTACAAAATTTTGTGATCAGTGACGTGCCTAAAATATTGTGTCAAAATATTGTGCTATAGGTTTGATTCGATGGCACGCGTGCCATAGGTTCACGATTCCTGTTTTAGGCTATTGATTTTATTGTTTTTTTTTTCTAAAGCACAACAGTCTTTCAGGGTTTCAAGTTTAAAAATATTGAAAGGAGTAAAAAACATTTGCTCGCATTCTCAGTTTGAACGCAAATTTAGGGTTAATGGGGCGGCAAAATATGTTAAATATCCTGGGGCGCAACATTTCTAAATACGTCTCTGTATATAGGTCAGATCTCTGTCTATATACTAGCCCGGGGGGCGCTAGCGGGCAGCGAATAGGCAAGCGGGAGCGGGATTATGACTCTATTTTTTTTTTGTGCTTCTTCTGGTGCCCCCCCAGACGTGATGCCCTAGGCAATTGCTTAATTTGATTAAGGGTTAATCCGTCACTGTAGATATGCCATTGCAATGACAAAATTTCCTGTCTCATTATGTACTTTTCGAAAAGCCAATAAAAAAATTATGCATCTTCTCTATTGCTTATCAGCAAAAAAATTATGCATCTTCTCTATTGCTTATCAGCAAAAAAATTATGCATCTTCTCTATTGCTGATAAGCAATAGAGAAGATGCATAATTTTTTATAAAGATGCGATAGCGCACGAGCCTTTCTTCAATGCAAATATGATATTGCACAATCACACTCAGCGTCAAAAAATCTGTCGAATTATTTTACACAATCAAATGTTATTATTTACTATTTTAATATCTATTTATTACTCATTCGATTTGGCCTAAACTAGTTCAGTGAGGTTATTGAATTGAAGTTGTGATATCGTATCGTGATTTTTTCGTGTAACGATGATGTGCGAATATTTTTGCGTCGCTGATACGCTCGAGCGTGCTGATATGCGGACGCAGTGTCACTGTCATGGAGAAACTTTAACAAAGTTATCGTCGAGGCTGGTGTCTTTATCTCTTACATGTTCGCATTTTTTTCGTGTAACGATGATGTGCGAATATTTTTGCGTCGCTGATACGCTCGAGCGTGCTGATATGCGGACGCAGTGTCACTATCATGGAGAAACTTTAACAAAGTTATCGTCGAGGCTGGTGTCTTTATCTCTTACATGTTCGCATTTTTTTCGTGTAACGATGATGTGCGAATATTTTTGCGTCGCTGATACGCTCGAGCGTGCTGATATGCGGACGCAGTGTCACTGTCATGGAGAAACTTTAACAAAGTTATCGTCGAGGATGGTGTCTTTATCTCTTACATGTTCGCATTTTTTTCGTGTAACGATGTGCGAATATTTTTGCGTCGCTGATAGCTCGAGCGTGCTGATATGCGGACGCAGTGTCAATGTCATGGAGAATGTGGCATACTTTAAGATAATTTAAAGCTATACATCCCGGGATATAATGTATATTAGAAATAGCTCATTTTGAAGTACTCGTATAACACGATGTAATAAACTATGTATGTGTGGAATTAAGGAAAGTGTGCGACGTGCGTGTAACAAAACATGTTTTAGTGTGGGAAGCAGTGGTTGTCACCAAATACATTATTTTCAATTTGAGTTAAATTTCCTTGAGTTAAATACTAGGATCTATCCTATCCTATTCATCAAAAGAAAGAAGCTAATAAAACAAAAACACCTTTTTAGTTACGACCCGGAGAAGGACGCTTGGACGTACATAGCGGCGATGGGCGTGGCTCGGCTAGGCGTGGGCGTGGCCGTGGTGAACCGCCTGCTGTACGCCGTGGGGGGTTTCGACGGCGCGCGCCGGCTCGCGTCAGTCGAGTGCTACCACCCTGAGGATAATTGCTGGACGCAGCGGGCGCCCATGGCGGTTGCGCGGTCTGGAGCAGGTTAGTCAGCATACCATGCGGTTTGATACATCGATCGAGAAGTAAGCTTCAGTATGTCGGAGCGGAACTCAACATTGATGATTAAAACGGATGTAACGACATGAATTGTGAATGCTTTAGTTACTTGAAATTATCGTAATTTATACGCTTTCTAGCGAACTTACTAAGACGTCTTACCTCATTATTTTCAAAGTTTTCAGAATATATTTTTTTATATTTAATTTAAAAGGATTTGCTTTGCATTGTAGAGTTTTTAGTTCCTTATGTGAATTTTCTTTACTAATTATCAAATACAGATCTTTTCTTACATTTATTTATTTATTTAGGAACTAACAAATGTAAAATATTTATATTTTTTATAAACTGATACTTTAATTTCAAACTTAAACCGAGAAGTCCATAAAAGCATGTCGGCAAAAAATGGAAGCTACAATACTTTCGATCAGCCTATAATTTTTGATGACTTCAAAATATTTTACTTATATACCTATGTAACAATAACATTGTACAATGTGGTATTCAGGTGTGGCGGCGATGAACCAGTACATATACGTGGTGGGCGGGTACGACGGCACGGCGCAGCTGGCGAGCGTGGAGCGCTACGACACGGAGCGCGACGTGTGGGAGCCCGCCGCGCCCGTCGCCGTCGCCCGCTCCGCGCTCTCGCTCACCGTGCTCGACAACAAGCTGTACGCCACGGGTGAGTACTACCTCACCATACTTGACAACAAGCTATACGCCACTAATTGCCGAAAACTACCACTAGGTGTCGTCACTTGTTGAAAAAATATATTAAATACCTATTAATAAGCAATATAAAAAATCGAAAACATTTGGGTCGAGCGACTAGCCTGAACAATTTTTAATTATGACAGTTAACGACCAACATACTGCTTTATGCAGTTACGTTTGCGAATGTACTGACATACAAAATTTATCGTGGTCACAACTAGAGACACGGTTTTATTATTAGGCTGACCCCACATTAGGCGTGCGCGTTAATCTGGCGTAAGAGTGGCGCAAGCAGCGCCCGCATCGCTGACACGCCCGAGGAACGCGCACGCCTAATGTGGGAGAGGCCTTAATTTGAGCTATGAAATCACCTGTTTTAATGATTGTCCGCAGGCGGCTACAACGGCAGCTCGTTCCTGGACATAGTGGAGGTGTACGACCCGGCCACGGACAGCTGGGCGGCCGGTCCGGCGCTCACGTCCGCGCGGTCCGGCCACGCGTCCGCCGTGTGCCACATACTGCCCGACCCCGCGCCGCCCTCTACCTCGCGCGAGACACCTCGCCCCGCCTTATAGCACGAGCATAGAATACTATAGAGGAGCATTGAGCACTATAGAGGACAACAGTGTGAAATCTGTATGCTAAAAAACTATAGTGTGTGTGCTTAAGACCGCACGACAGAAGTGGAAACTTATTGGCAATCGTAATCAATTTACGTCTATATTTTTCGCTCGGATACAATCGGCCGTCCTGAGCTCACCCGATCGAGCCTTCATCTTAGAGCGTGACGGATCAGCCTCACAGCCTACGAAGAAATGTGTCTGCGGTGCTTTCTCGCTCGGGTACACTCGGCGGTTTCGAGTTCAACCGACCTTTCACCTCAGAGCGTGACGGATCAGCCTTACTACAGCCTACGCAAAAAAATGTGTGTACGGTGCGCCAATGCCCAGTGCGCGGTGTGTAGGTGGTGAATGTAACAGAATGGATATAAGAACAATGGTGATGTGGCGGAAACTTGGTGTACGTGTCATAATAATTATAGGGTATGCGAAATGCGTGGTAGTGATACATTTATTATTTGTATTCCACTTAATGTAAAGTAGTCTTAAGTTAAATATTCGTAAGTCGAATCTTGTCCTATTGTATTGATCATTCCTATTTTAGCACACATAAGAGGAGAAATAAATGCAGCTATTATTTAAAACTCTTTTATAATATTGGTATTTTTTACCGTCCCAATTATCTAAAAATTAAAATATGTAAAATATTGTATATTTTTTATTTAAATTATCTGGATTAAATGTTACTGTAGTCAAGTTTAAAATAATAAATACGACAAGCATGTAATATTACAAGTTAATTAGGCAAGTCTGTACATGTACTGAAATAGAATTTATGTATACACATACAGGCAAAATTATTAAAAGTTTCATATTAAAAATGTTTTTCTACTATGAAGTAGAAATAAGTTTTTTTATAATATATTAGTTTTTGTTTTATTTGATTATATTTAAAGCTTTTTTTTTTTGGTTTCTGTGGGTTCTACAGACATTTCGAATAGGTATGTAATGAATATAATTTTATAAATGTAATATTATTATGTAAAAATACCGCAATGAAATACAAATAGAAGAGCAATGCTGATTTTGTAGCTTTTTCCTTTTCGCGAGGCCATCAATCAAACATTGTTTTTTTTTTTTTTTTATTCAGATAGATGTGGGGACTCATGGTAATTTTTCCATTATGAACCGGAATATTAGGGATTGAAATCACGAAAAAAAACACCCTACAATCTGCATTATTTTGCACGATTTGAAAGTGGTGCAAGCAAAGAACATGTTATAAGGGCAAAGTTTTGAAGAAATGTTTGGGAAATAATTCATGCTGAAAATAAACACTTCCCTGAATTTTCTCACATATGGTTCCTTTCCAGAAATTATTATTACCCACTAGCGGCACTGTCGAATGGTGCAATACCTAATACCTACAGAATATATTATTTTTTAAACTTCGGGTTCAGATCCTGGCTAGACTAATAACGTAATGCATATTTACATCAGAAAAGCAAAAATAAAGATTTGGTTTATGGCCGCGCGAAGACTACACCTTCCATATAAAGTACGGCATTGCCCTTTGTATATTCGTGTAAATATTACCAGGTATGTAAATGTATTTAATACAGAAAATAAAGACTGTTATGGGAACAAAACATTTTATTAATCTTTAGTCCTACTATAGAATGGCTTTTCACAAAAGGCAGAATTGTTTTTCGCAACAATTGAGATTCCATAAGCGAATCATATAGATTATAGAATATAGATAGACTTTGATAACAAAACATTTAGTAGTAATCAATGAGGTTATTGTCTAGTTTCGAAAGTGTGGAAAATTAAATTTTTATCTATGTAATTATTTGTACATAAATGAAAACTTTACAAGCCATCTTAAAATTAAATACTATTCTATTTTAATTTAGTCAAAATTACTATCAGACTTTTTAATTTTAAGAACTATCAAATATTAATATATTGTATTGCTCCACCTATCGCTGATAATATTCACAAATAGTTTTTATTGCAAATTATTATTAAAATAATATTATTTCAACTGATAAGTACAACATATTTTGAAATATGACAGTAAAAGAATTTTAAAATCGGTCCACAGACAGCGGAGTAATTATTGAACATATAAAAAATTATATATAGGCGAACGTATGACCGCCTCCTTTTTTGGACGTCGGTTAAATAATTACCTAAAATAATTTATTTCTCACGTGGCATCTCTGTTAAAAAAAAAACTATTTTTTTTTACTTGCTTCTCCGCAAATGACGACTATGAGTGAAAAATGTATGCTTAACTATTTTCATGATTTAATAACATTATTTCTGGCCACAGACTGGAAAATACACGTCTTGTAAACAAATATCTTGCCCGTATACATAGCAGATACTTTATGCAGCAAAAAACTTATGAAAATATCTAAATATCAAATAAATATTTTTATGTTTTCAGAGTTAAAATTATTCATATAACATAATTACTGTTTAATATAAAATTAAAAACTTACTACCTATGTAATAGGAAGTACAGTAGACACTTAGAGAGTATAATAATAATAATCGGTGATCGAAAATCCGGATAATCCAAATATATAAAAAAATTAAATGAGGGTTACGAAACTATCAATGCACAAAAGGTTTTTCAAATTACTTCAAAATTTACTGTCCGATTGGGCTCAAAATATTTTTTCTAAAAAGTATCAAGCTTGAGCCATCAGCATAGAAGTTACATCTTTGGTTTAGAAATGCCAACCAACTTGTAAACTATCGGTCGCTCAAAAATTGTTTACACATAAAAGTCATATTGTATGAAACCTAGCCCTTATTGAAAAATACCTGTTCAATACTTACGAGGCAGAATGAAAAAAGTTATCCCCACTTCATAATTATGTATGTACCACCAACAAAGTTCCCGCTCGACAGGGTCTCTAACATTCATCTTTGCACTAGGACACCTCAAAATATTTAAACGCGAAAGAGGTAACCGCAACGACTGCAGACGAGGTTGAACTACGTATTTACACGTGAGTATGTTTGCGAGCCCACTATTCAACGGCGCTGTTGAGCGGTTTTCATCTTGTGCCTGGTCGAGCGGGAACTTGTTCGGTAGTACATTTTAGGGGGTAGCTCCCCTAAAGTGTAAAATTTTTGCATAAACATTGCTAGATACCATCCAGGGTCAGATAATACTGCTTGAAGTTACCTATAGTATATAGTTTGTACTTGTGGTATAAAGTTATATTTAGGTTAGTCCGGATAAGCGCGAAACGGTTTAACTGAGGTCCGGAAAGTCTACTGTACTGTGAAGCTCGTAATTGCAAAAATATTATGGAACTTCATAATGTGTACTCTATAATTTATTTACAATAAATAAATTCATATTGACACTGGTTTTTCGTCTTGGTTCACAGACATCTGATCTGACATTGACTAGACCACGCAATTCTCATCGTCTGTATAGAAACCGAGCGTGTCATTACTTTTCTACCTACTGTGACGTCAAAAGAGCGATTTTTTGAGAGTAAACGATTCAAAGGCCGTCGCTGCGCGCCGCCTAGTCATGTTTTTTTAGTTTTCGTTTGACGTTTGGTACTGAAGGAAGTAATTTTTACTCCTCTTTTACACGCGAAGTACATACACTTGCGTGGTCTAGTCAATAGATGTCTGTCTTGGATAGATAAATCTAATATTTATAATATAAAAGTAAATAAAAATTAAATAATCTGTACAATAGTAAAAATGTATCTTAACACTACAGAAAACTATATTTTCTTGATTTTTCTTCTTCGCTTTATAAATATTCTTACATCTGGAGCGTCGCTATTAGCTTCTACATTCGTAGCTGTCGTCAGGCTGGCAGTATACGATACATTACTATCGGTATTAAGGTTTTCACCATCTGGAGTAACCACAGTAGTCGTTCTATGTAGATCTTCATGTTGCAATTTGTTTGGCGTTGACGTCGCTACAGCCCTAAGAAATTCCAAGGGTTGATGCTTAACAACTTTTTCAGTTTCTTTAGCTTCATTACTATCCACTTCTGTTAATTTTTTCTGATTTGTATTATTTTCTTCAATGCGTGGTTGCATACCAGATGATATAACAACAGTTTTGACTATATTTGATTCATCGTCAATGATAGCAGGTTTTAAATTTTTATAAACGTCATTAGCCTGGTCACCTTTGATTTCGAATAAAGATTTCTCATCAATTGTATTTGGCGAATCTTCCTTATTTGAAAGAACTTCAACATTTTCCAATACTTCTAAGTTATTATTGACCGTGTGTGTCACTTCTTTAATTTCTCTAACATTTAGATCTATGGCGTCTTGAGTATTTTCAAACAAGGACCCATAATTATCGTTGCGTTCAATGCTTATGTCATACTTTGTAGCGATATTCAAGTCTTCAGGTGTTATTAAGCTACTACTTTCGCCAAACAACTCAGTAAATTTACTGTAGGGTTTGGAATCCTTAGGTTTATTTTCATATAAATTTTCTCCTGTATTTATGTGTGAAACCTTATGTTCCTTCCTTTCCTTTTCTGTCTCATTTGATAACCTTTTTCGTTTTGCTCTTTTATTTGTTTCCTTTAGTTCTATTCTAGAACTTTCATTCGTTTTTTCAATCATTTTTATATCCTTATTCTCAGGTGATTTTCCATCGCATTTCTTTTTTGACGTTTTCTTTTTACAAGTCTCAATTTTTTTTAAAGAAGCTTCTTCTTTACTAGCCTTTTCACTGTCTACATTAATCTGTATTTTCCCTTCCTTTTCTTTACTCTGTGCTGCCTGCTTCGCAATATTTTTAGATATATCATTATTATCTTCCATTACTGTTTTATCTTTTTTTTGAGTTTCATCATTTTTGTGATCTTTTTCCTTGCGTTTTCCATCAATACCTACATCTCGACTCTTGTCTCTATCTGATACATGTGTAAACTTTTTCTTTTTACAAGTCTCAATTTTTTTTAAAGAAGCTTCTTCTTTACTAGCCTTTTCACTGTCTACATTAATCTGTATTTTTCCTTCCTTTTCTATACTATGTGCTGCCTGCTTCGCAATATTTTTAGATGTAATATAATTATTATCTTCCATTACTGTTTTATCCTTTTTTTGAGTTTCATCATTTTTGTAATCGTTTTCCTTGCATTTTCCATCAATACCTACATCTCGACTCTTGTCTCTATCTGATACATGTGTAAACCTATCGCTTTGTTTACAAGTGATTTGCAATTCATCGGTAATATCACTAGCTTCGTCGCTTAGTTCTAAGTCTCCTTCTATATTATGTTCAACTGGAGCTAGCTGTTGGGACTTTAATTGATAATTATCATTACTGATTTCATTGTTTAAATAATTTGAACACTGTTTATTATCATTAAGTGAAAGTTTTTTGTTAAAATTATTGCAATCATTTATATTAACATTTTCTTGTATTGAAGTATTGGATTTCACATCTACCTTTGATTTTTTCTGTATTTTATAGTCACTGACTATGGTTTCCGACACTTCAACATTTGTTTTTTGCAACTTTTGTTCAATTTTATCTGAAGTACTATATTCTTTACGACAAACACCCTGGCCATTAGGGCTACCTGTAGATTCTGATTTACTACGATCTGTACTATTTTTACTAGATTTTGAAGACAATATATTAGCCGGATCATCAATACCCATGTAAATGCAGTTTACTATATCTTCATTAGCTGGTTCTTCCCAAATATTAGTTTTTAACGCTTCTGGAACCTCTACGTTTTCAAAACCCCATAATGTTTTATCTACTTGTAGCATACAAATATTTTTGTCAACTGTAGTGATGAAAGTACCTCGATCAGACTCCTTCAGCGAATATTTTTTACTATTTATTCTAGGATCCTCCAACTGAACAGTAGCTATGTTCTTTATTTCTGCGATTAAAATAAAAGTAATCTTACTTATATTAGAAATCTAACAACTTAATAGATATTAATATTCGTAACTCAATTCACACTAAACCCCAAAAAACAAGATTCAATTTGACATTAGGAAGGCTAGGAAACAGGGCAGGTGAGACGAAAACATTGATATTACTTATATGTAATTAACTTTATTACAAACACGAAAAAATTATAAATTATTACCTTTTATAGAATGGTGGTCAAAGTTGTATTCAATTTGGTCATAGTCAGGAGACTGACATGAGGTATGATCCTCAATAGCAGCACTTGGTCGATATTCCGACAACCTGTAGGTTCTTCTCTCTGCTGCTTGGTCATGCCTTTCCCTATCCATGCTGCTTGAATCCATTCTACGTCGTTTCAGATCTGGCTCTCTGATATTACTCCTTGCATCATAGTTTTCTTCATATCTTGAATTATAATAATCAAAATCCCTTCTGTGATCTCTTTCTCTGTGCCTCCTTTCTCGACTTTTGCTGCGGTTGTAGTTATCTTTAGGAGGACTTTCTAATACTCGTTGTCTATAGTAATCTGACCTGTGGGAGTTGTCACTTCCTCTATGTTGTTGTGGTCTTCCTCTTTCGGGACTATAGTTACCATATTGCTGGTTATATGTGTATCTATCAAAATGTGGATTGTATCTATCCACGCCTCTATTATATGTTTGTTTTGTTTCATTGGTAAATTGCTCAGACCTGTTATTTTTTTGCCCTCCTTTTGAGCCCAAATGTTGTGAATTCTGTCTGAAATTGTCATAGTCTTGATATTTGTTAAGATCTCTTGTGTTTGTATTGTAATCTTTCATTACATCTTCCTCAGAACTGATATGCTCCTCCCAGTTACTGAAAAGTATATGATGTTCAATAACAAGTCTGTTTTTAAAAGTACCTAAGTCATAGATACAAAAGAATATAATTTTAAAATATTATTTTTTATGAGAAACACTACTTTTATATTAAATATGAAAATTTATGAGTTAAGTTATACCTATTATACTAATTTATATGTGCAAAATTAGTATAGGGACACTCGTTTTTTTTTTTTTACTTTTATGTTACTATAATATCATATTATTATTTAAAGTACAGCCAGTACATATGTCTATGGAAATTAAATAATCTCAATTAACACAGTATTAAAAATCTATATTTTTTTTATAAACAGTATAATTTGACATTTATGCACAGCACAATCATTGCCATTCTTTACTCTTATTATCAACAATTTAATTTCTATAATTTTTTTTCTTATATTTAAAACCTTAATACTAATTTTGACTAATAAATTTTGACTAACTTTCTTTATAGCTTAAAACTGTTATTATGATGTTACTACCTAGGTCTAACAATATTTGCATGCTTACGTCAAGCAATGTGATGAAACTTATATTATGTAAATTGTTAGCATTAAATGATAGACATTATTCAATGCTAATAAAGATTATGATTGAAGAACTTGTAATGTTCAACATATTTTATTAATTCGACTTTAGTTACCTTGAGACTGGCATAGACTTCCTTCTGGCTGAGATCTTTGCAGTTTTTGGTTTATTGCTATCATTTGTTTGGTATTGTGCACTCTTCAACATATTTTCTTTGCTGTGACCATCATGTAACTGCCTTAAATTCTGTTCAGATGATGTTGACATATTTGTAGCAGGAGCCATTTTATCTTTCATCAGAAGCAAAGGTGATTCCCTTTAAGAAGCAAAGAAATTATTGAAAAACTAAAAATGTACAAAACTTTGAGAAAGAGAATGAAAGAATATACTGGGAAATAAGTTAATTAATGCAAACCTTGCTCTGATTTGGCTCAGGTCTCGTAAAAACTTTAGATATAAATGATGGCCAACTCTTTCAAAATTTTCAACACAGAATTCAGTGGTTAACAATGAATTAATAAAAAAAAATTAAAAATAATAATAATTCGCCAAAACGAAGGGGCAAACCCCTCATTAACTTCTTTCTCCCATAGTTTACATTTTTTTATCATACAATAAAATGATACACTTTTAAAGCCTTTTAATTTGGTAGTGCTATAACAGTGGGGACAGGCTCCAGAGTAGAAACGCTCCTAGTTTAATAAGATCACACATCTTAACAAGTTTAAATTATATGACATAATAATTTATAAATGTTGGTTTTTCATACCTTGAACCCTCTCTGGAATTCCCTGAGAGACCTGGTTTATTTTTATTTAAAATTTCTTTATTGTCTTCATCTTTTATGTTTGGATGTTTTTTTTTATAGTTATGAACAGGTTTGTTCACATTCTTTAATACATTTCTACAACCACCCTGCATAGCTCTTATAACTATCATATCTTTCCTTAAAAGAGAAACAGTAAATAAACAATAAACATATAATTAAAAAAATCCACACAAATTAATTGAAGGAGGTTTCCTTCTGTTTGCTGATTCCAGAAACCAGATATTGTCTCTCAATAGCAAACATTTTCAAGACATTAAATACTATATTATTAAATGTGAGATGACCACCCACCACATAAGTGTTCAATGTGGCCAAAATGCTAACTACAACTTGTTATGACTCTGCCTGCCAATCAAGCTAGGCCCGTGTACTCAGAGTCCACTAAGCCCAATACAATTGGCATAAGCAATAAGACACATGGCTAATAACCAGTGATCGGAATAGGGTGAGTATATTTACCTACAGTTTAACGAACAGAGACGGAAATCGGAGACTTCCTTACAACTAAAAATTTTTTTACCGGTAAATTTACCGGAACTTTGATTATGCAACTTTTTAATAGCTAAATGCTTCAATAAATCTTAATTAATGTTAGAAAAAAAAAACGTATATTAAAAAATAAATTTTTATTGATAAAAAAAAATGTTTGAACATTTCAAGGTGTAATATTTAAACTTTATATTTATTTATACTTTAAAATAAATATGTGTTTTAGGATAAGAAAGTCATTAATATATTATAGTCATGTAATATTTAAATGTTCAAACAAAAACTTTTTTATCAATAAAAAAAAAATTTTTTTTTAATATACGTTATTTTATTTTTTATCTAACATTAATTAAGGTTTATTGAAGCATTTAGCTATTAGAAAGTTGCATAATCAAAGTTCCGGTAAATTTACCGGTAAAAAAAATTTTAGTCGTAAGGAAGTCTCCGATTTCCGTCTCTGTTCGTTAAACTGTAGGTAAATATACTCACCCAATTCCGATCACTGCTAATAACAAATTGATATTAATTGAAAATAAGTACAATCAACTTACTCTTTGTTCAGATTAGTTATCAATTGTGTCTTCCTCTCAATTTCTGCTCTTGCAGTTTTCAAAAGTGAAGAATAATTTATTTCCAACTTTTTATATTCACTATTCAGTTTGTCAAAATCCTGCAAAATATTCTATAATATCAATGGGCATCTGTTCTATTTTAACTCACACAAAGTAAGTAGAGAAAAGAAATATTAAAGCAGAGAGAATTACATTTATTTTGCTTAAATTTATTTTAGAGAATATATTTTAGGTATTACAGAAAACTGTAATATGTAAGTAAGTACTCAAAATATATTCTGTGGCTACAGATTGGTAAAAAGAAAAACATTAAAAATACTGCAGGTACATACTTTTTGAAGCTGATTCATTGCTTTCGAGCATTCTTCTAGTTTATGTTTTAACTCTCTATTTTCATTCTTGAGCTGCAAATAAGTAATAGTATAGAATTTTGTTTTAAATTAAAGTAACATCGAAAATAATGCAACATAAAAAATTTGGCGCTAAAACACACCTCATCAACAGCATTAACGTCGTCGTAATTTTCTAAGTTACTGTAAAGATCTTCCATTCTTGAGATCGATCTACAATAGCGTTTATTAGTTTCAAATTGTATAAAGTGATTTATTTTGGAATTTAAAGTTGATAATTAATAATTTCCACTGCAACACAAATTCATTTTCGCGCAGATGACAGAATAGCACAGAAGTGAGAAGAAAGGATTGAAAATGAAATTTGAAAGGAATGACGCACGGAATGACGCTTCACGCTGGAACTCGCTGTCCAGCTGACAGCTGATTGACAAAAATGTCAAAACCCAAATGTCAACTTATTTTTTTAATTATGGCAGTACAAAATAAAACCATTGCCTGTATCAAGTTAAAAAAATGAGCCAATATAGAATTTATAAAGTACAGGTCGCGCAACGAATTAAGATCTTTCGACAAAAGTAGAGGGGGTATGTGCAGAAGTCAGTTTTTGGGTGTGTTTGGCGGTAGCGGGCTCGGGCGGGGAAGTGTGATGCGCCGAACTTGGCCGAACGCATGCCGAACGTGGCTGCCGACACGCTATTGGTACGTTAGTAATATATATTATATTCTTTGCTATTGGTCACATGCGCGAACGATCCCCTCCACTTTCACTGAGCGCTCATAAACCGTTGCGCAACCTACAAACCTAACAAAATACCTATATTATTATTTACTAGCTGTCCCGACTCCCGACAAATGTTGTTCTGCCTTAACTATGAACTGAAATTTCTCACCGTTTAAACCTTCCCTGAAATGATACGATTATTTTAAGATCAAAATTAACCAAATCGGTCTAGCCGTTCTCGAGTTTTAGCGAGACTAACGAACAGCAATTCATTTTTATATATAAGATAACTTACAAATTCCTTGAATGTTCGTTAGTTTTCAACACCGTTTTTCCTAATTCTGGCGATTTGATGGGACGTTGATTAAACTTTGGATTTGACAATAATTTAGAAAATTGGTGTTGAAAACTTGACCGAAAATTCTATTTCCCGCCTTTGTAACATGACACTCGTAATAGTTTACCTTCATAATTAAAATTAAAAAAAAAAATTGGAAGCTTGCCAGCGTTGCCATTTGGCAACTTTGGTTGCCATTTTGGCAACATTTGACCCTTCGTGGCAACCAAAAGGCAACCAGGCTCAAATGGCAACTTTTTGGCAACTTTTCGACTTGTCGGCAAGTATCAGTAAAAAAAATATCGAATAACTTTCGCAGAACTGAACACATCGGAATGAATTTCATTTGGGAATCAAAATCTTGAACACATTTTTATTCCCAAATGAAAACAATTCATAATTAGTAGATAAACAAATTGTACCCGTATTTCTACATCCAAAAGGTCTATTTTGGTGAAGCTAGAGATAAAAGTAATTTTATGAAAACTCTAAAACACAAATGGAACAAAGTGTGTGTCTGTGAGCAGTGTGTAGTGCAGTGCAAGGGAAGTTTCTTTCGTGGTTTTCTAATACTTTTGTTTTTAAATCTATTTATAAGTTCTTAATTTTTTAACTTCCTGCTAAGAAAATCTAATATTTTCAAACATCGGGAAGTTATTGGTTTTACCCTGTTTTGTAGAAATCGAATTCTCATCAAATCTCGACGTTGTAAGGTTACAGGAAGCTTCCCTGACTACCCCCGCGAGGGTGTCACTATGTATGTATGTATGTATGTGTGTGTTTGTGTGTAAGTATGTAAACCTCTCTTAACTTTTGACCGATTTTACTGGGGCTGGCGCCATTCGAAAGGGCTTGGCCAAATTTAGATTTTGAATACAATTTGGACCGATTCGGACAGATAGATTTCAAGTAGGTAATCTCGAAAAAACTGTCACTTTTTTAAGTGTTTTTTTTTTCGATTAACATTTAAACTGCTTTATCCATCAACTCCAAAAAGCTCTTAACCTTGAAAAACCACGTCGATCGCCGTTAACCCGGTCGAAATCGGTTGACTCGTTCGAGAGATATCGTGAAGGAAATAAACTGAAAAAGAGTTTTTTCGAAATTTTTTATCTAAAAAATTTTTGTTGTTAATTCTTTCAAAGGACATGAAAAACTGCATCGTCAATCGCGTGAAAATCGGTTGATTCATTCCAAAGTTATGACAGTTTGAAATTTCAAAATATAGTGTTTTATAAAACTTATATAATTTTTCCTAATGGCAACCTTTGATTTGAGATGGCAACATTTGACCCTAAAAATGGCAACCTGGGCTGAGTAGGCTCTGGCAACACTGAAGCTTGCAAAATGGCCGACGGATAAATGTCAAACTCATCAATGTCATTCAAAATTAATCCGCATTGTCAACGGAAATTATTGTTTTCATTTTTCGCTGATATTTTTCTTGTCCATATTCCATTTATTAATTCATCACTTATGCTGCATGCAACTAAGTAATGAGTTATAGCCAAGCTCTTAATATTTACGTAGTTAAATTAATGTGATATTTTAATTTACGACTTCTGCGCCGTAAGTTCCACCAAACGCGGAGGTGTGAGGCACTGAGGAGTGAGGACTGAGGACGACTCCAGACCCAGACCAAGACTGCTTTGGCGCAGAGCCGCGCGGCGCACTGGTTTGTTCGAGCGCTCGTACGCTATGGACGTGAAATCAGTGTAGTGTTTATTCGTGATTAATGATTAAGCTTAATAAAGTAAAGAAAGGCAGAACTAGCATGGAATTTTTGTATTTTTTCAAGAAAGACTGTTAAAAACTGTTTCATAATTTTAATGGAAATGAGAACGATATTTTCGTCGAAGTAATTCCGTAATTGCGTGACAAGACTCACAACACCGAATTGAAGAAGTGCAACAGGCGATTAAAAGGCTTCGTGTAAACAAATTGTTCACAAATTGAAAATACAAAATGCCTACGGACTCGGAATGTGATTGTGAATTAGTGTCGAAGGAATGGCTTTTGGGTAAATTACGATCCGACGAGAGAGACACAGTCCTAATAGACTGTCGGGGGTCCAACGAGTATTCTGTGTCGCACATACGTTCGGCAGTGAACTTTTCCATTCCAAGTATAATGCTGAGACGATTAGCGGCCGGCAAGATTGATTTGTCGTCGACTGTGCAGTGTAAGGAGCTGAAGGCGAGGATAACACACTGTTGTGCTCGTGGGACGTTCATCCTCTACAGCGACGGAGCCCTCAGGGATCCAGATTCTGTACATGGCATACTGCTAAAACGATTAAAACAAGATGGCGTGCAGGTTGTCTGTCTTGAAGGTAAATAAACATTGCTATAGAATTATCTTAAACTTTTGTGCATGTTTACCCTCGGTACTTGAGCATGCTTTTACCTTGGGACTAAATATTTGGAAGTTCCATCTTATTTTTGGATTATAAATTAACTGTGAAGTCTTTTAGGAAGATAAAAGTGCATTTATAAATATAATTATACCCCTAAAGGAAAGCTCAAATTAATGTATATTTGTTTGGATGTAACTTTAACAACAAATCGAAACACAGTAAGCTTTAATGCTATTTTATATGTAAACTTGACACTAAAGTCTTACAAAAACAAATATTAAACAACAGCATGCTAAATTAATGCGCAGTACACTCTGTTCAGATAATTAACAAAATAACAAATAAATAAGTAAATGTTTATTTCCAAAAAACAGTTTACAGCTGTTCAGATACAATTTAGATTATTTACTGTGCAATAAAGATTTTTGGTCAAATTTTATGTTCAAGTTTTCAAAAAGTATAAATTATCTGAAGGCCAATTCTGCTAATTAAATATTGCAATAATACAGTTACAATACAGTCCCGATATGATAAATCATAAAAGTGCAAAACAGCATTCTCATGAAACCAACATCAAACCCATTTTCATTGATCCAAACTCCAAAAATCAGTTTTGTTATCAAGACGATTCATTTATAATTCAATAACAGTAAAATTAAACTGTAATTTAATTACGAGAATTGGGGTTCTGAGTTATGAGTACATTCCAAAGTAAAAGATTTTAAAGATTTGGGAATTTAATTTAAAACTAGGCTGCTTTATAAAACCTATATCCAACTGTTTTTGTTATAAGTTGTTACTCAGTTGTAAAACTAAGATTGACTGTGGTCTGATGTGAAGAAAAATATTTAAAATTTCCCACACAGATTTGGTGTACCACTTTTGAACCTTATTATTGTGTAATAAGGTTGATATATTGGAGACCATACATATTTTTGGTATATTTTTTTTAGTCTGGGTTTACATTCTCTTGGCACTAACAATAGCCACAAGAAGGTATTTTTGGCTGTTAATCAGGCTTAAAAATCATAAATTATCATTGATTGACTAATGTTTATCAATACTTTACAAATTACATTATTTTAACTTTTGTATATTTTTTTGACAATCTACTAGGTATCTCTCTATTTACATAATCATCTTAGATTTTGAGTTTGATACAGACAGTGAGTTCTTAGAAGGATAATTTTCAGATCTTGGCCACAGTAAAGGATTAATTTAAAATATTTTTTTTAGAAAATAGCAATATAAATAATCCATGTTACTTAATTACACATCAAATGTTTTTCCAGAAAACATTTTGCAGTGCATTTTCATATCTTAATGTATTTAATCAAAGTATGAAATAAATAATCAAAGTACCTATAATGGCAACGGCAATTACATGATTAACTCCCAATTAAAATTATTTTTTCTAAGTACACACTCTTTTCTCACTCAATAAAGCATGTAGTTTACAAACATTTCGATTGATCAAATAAAACATAAAACATGCAAATACCATTTTTCCTATCATGTATTTACTTAAACAAAAAATGACCTAAAATAATTTTCGCCAAAACTCGCAAGTACTTTGGTAAACGTATCGAGGAAATGTAATAAGTATAAACCTAAGTCGAGCCGAAAATAATACCGGAGGTCGCAAGTCAAGGCATCCGTCTCACCAAACGTGGGAGAGGATGTCTGTTTACTTATAGTGCTCCTCAATGCGAGACGGCAGACCGAGTAGCTGGGAGTAGTGATTACCGACGCACTCAATTTATATTTTTTTATATTATCAACTATTAAAAGCACACGCCGCATTATTATGCTGTTACGTAACTCGTAATTTCTCATTGAGAAATTAATGGCTTTCTTATTCGGTTTGATAATGCGTGTAATGTAATAGAGCTGTGTTTTAAAAACTTTTCACATGATCGTAGAGCGGATCGAGTTTCCGGATGTGTTAGGCGAAATGTGTGAAAGGCAGTACTACGTAGGTACGTTCTACGCGACTTTTTTTTAGTTTCACTAACGCGACGTCCTTCACGACACATTTTATAATAATAAAAATGGGGAATGTGATCGTAGAGCGGATCGAGTTTCCGGATGTGTTAGGCGAAATGTGTGAAAGGCAGTACTACGTAGGTACGTTCTACGCGACTTTTTTTTAGTTTCACTAACGCGACGTCCTTCACGACACATTTTATAATAATAAAAATGGCTTATAGTAGTATATATTGTGTGATTACCTTAGTATAAACTTTATACTAAGGTGATCACTGATCACTATCACACTTGTCACAAGACAGATCTAGCTAGCTATAGCTATAGTCTATATTCAATAAGTCATAACCCATAGTGTTTATTAACACGTAACATGTATCCTCGGTCCCTAAAGTGTCATCAAAGCTCAGGTCGTCTCAATTATCGCATAATTATTATGACCATTATGTATTAACCTAGTTACAGGCCTTCTAGCCCTGAGGTCGGCTAGGGCGCGTGTAACGTTCACATCTTGCATTTATGACCTATTAACGGCCTTCGAACATCATAGAGTATGAGTATGCTATAATTTATCGTCCATTGCCGAAAGAAAATACTTTCTTCCCATGTACCCACCCATCCATAACAGCACGCGTGGTAGGTACGCTGTGTGACGACTGACGGGAGACCCCTAAAAAATGGATCTGTTTATGGCGGATCAGCGCACAGTTCTGAATCTCGCTATCGAAGTTTCTGAAGTTCGGACCTATATACGACAGCTGAAATGCATACAAGTAGGTTTCGGCCTGAGGTTGGGTATACCACCTCGCTCGGTCGGAGATCTCCCTTTGGGGCTTGCCACCACATATCCCACAAGTTATTTTGACTATTCTTCCGTTGACAAAACTATTTTTTAACGGTGACCGTGCATCATGCTACGCCTGCAGTTTAGCTTGGCGGGTATCAAAATAGCTTTTAATTAATATAGTATTAGTCAGCGAAATGTTAAACGCGCCGGATACCTACCGGATGTTCGTATTGCTTGGTTTAGAACGGAAGAGTGCCGCAATATTATTAATAAGTTCCTGTTTTATTCACGTCCTGCTTGTTTCACGAGTGAAATGGTATGCCATTTCGCTTACGCATCCAGCCTCGAAAGTACTTCTAGGTATAATCTAAAAATTATCTGATTAAAGCACTGAAGCTAATGCTTCTGTTGCTCATTGCGATAAAATTATACAGACAGTGTCTGTCTTTAAGGTGGGCTTCCTAAAATATTGTAAACTCGCCCAAAGAACAAGTAAGTTTCTAACTTTTGTGTTAAGTTTATGTAGAAGTTGATTATCTTAGTTAAAAGTTTAATTACCCATATAAATACTATTATGTCACAGACTATAATAATCACGTATACATTAAAAAACAATCAGTATTATCATGTATTGAAAACATGGGTATTTTTGATCCACCTCAACGCCCGGTAATTTCTATTTAGGTAACACGGAGAAATAAATAACATACATCAATATACATAATACTCATATATAATAAACAAGATAATATATGAATAAATACGGTCTACAATGGTGACTGTGTCTTGCGCAGTACAAATGGCACGTGCGTGGTAGCAGGATGCCTCATGTTCTTCGCCTTTCATATTGCAAAGGAAATAGTCAACATCTGGTCTGTGTCACATCGAGGAAAACGATATGGCTAAAGGAAGCAGTATTTCACTAAACTGGAGCATATTATAATCGCGAGCGCGCGGAAATTCTGTCTAATGTTCGTTTTATTCCATTTGTAAAGATAACTTTGATGTACGTTTTCATAATCTGGAGTTCTACCTATTAGTCGGGAAAATTAGGTACCTACTTCTTTTTATGCAAATAATAGGTTGGGGAAAAAGTCTTTTCGCATTATAGTATGTATGAACTTGTCATAAAATATCTTGGGCTATACCAATTGTATCTGGCTGATTTTGGTATCATTAAAAAGTTTTAATTTTACAGAAGACAATTCCAAATTCAAATTAGGTAAATTTGAGATTTTCATTTGTTTTTCTTATTGTTAAAATGAGTGATTCTTATGAAGAATTTCGATACATTTTAAAATTTTATTACAAAAAAGGTAAAAATGCAACACAAGCCGCGAAAAAAATTTGTGATGTTTATGGACCTAATGCAGTATCTGTGAGAGTAGCGCAAATTTGGTTTCAATCCGGAAATTTTGATATCAAAGATGCACGTCGCTCTGGTCGCCCTGTTACGGACAAAACTGTTGCCATTTTTGAAAAAGTGGAGCAAGATCGGCATATTAGTAGTTACGATGTAGCTGAAGAACTGGGGATTGACCACAAAACGGTTTTGGCGCATTTGAAAAAAGCTGGGTACACAAAAAAGCTCGATATTTGGGTGCCTCATGAGCTCACTGAAAGAAACCTAATGAACCGTGTACTCATTTGTGATTCTTTATTACGACGTAATGAAACCGAACCATTTTTGAAGAAGCTGATAACTGGTGATGAAAAGTGGATCACGTACGACAAGAACGTGCGAAAAAGATCGTGGTCAAAGGCCGGTCAGGCTTCACAGACTGTGGCGAAACCCGGGTTAACTCGCAACAAGGTGATGCTGTGTGTGTGGTGGGATTGGAAGGGCATTATTCATTATGAGCTGTTACCGCCAGGCAAGACCATCAATTCTGAACTGTACTGCGAACAACTGATGAGATTAAAGCAAGAAGTTGAGAGAAAGCGGCCGGAATTAATCAACAGAAGGGGTGTGGTTTTTCACCATGATAACGCTAGACCTCACACATCTTTAGCCACTCAGAAAAAATTACGGGAGTTTGGCTGGGAGGTGTTAATGCATCCGCCGTATAGTCCTGACCTTGCACCTTCAGATTTCCACCTGTTTCGGTCGCTGCAGAATTCCTTAGGCAGTGTCAGGTTGACATCACAAGAGGACTGCCAAAACCACTTGTCGCAGTTTTTTCATCAGAAGCCCCAAAAATTTTATAGCAATGGGATCATGTACCTACCAACAAGATGGCAAAAAGTTATCGAACAAAATGGCACCTATATACTTTAGTCACTTGTAAATAAACTTTATAAAAAAACCTTTTGAAATTTTATATAAAATGCGAAGAAACTTTTTCCCCAACCTAATAGTAACTCTAAATAAGAGTTTTCACTTCTTTTGTGGTACTTTGATATTGTTAATAGTATTATGTATTAGCATTTTATAATAATAAAATATATCAATAATATACACAGGACATAATAATTATAACCTAACATCTTTTTTTATTTATCGCCTTATAAGTATAGAAATGTGGAAGGCCGAATGACTATGAATCGCAAAAGGCAAGTGATTTGCTCGCAAGGTTCTCTGTTAATCATCGCAAACTATTCAATATATTATTTTTAGTGTAAACTCCATAGTTTCAAAATAATATAGATTTACATCTACCTATATTATTTGGAACATCAAAAACCTATCAATAAACAAACAAACCAAAAAATCACATCTGTAAACTGCTTCTCTTTTTCAATTCACGCCTCAGTTTATTTTTACTTTACCTCTTTGAACATCCAAAATGATCGTTTCTAAGACTATGTCCAGAAACTGCGTATTCTTACGCACGCAAGGTCTACGCACGTAGTCGAGGTACTAGGGCCCCATACATTGCGTCCAGGAGCTACGTGCGTATTATTTTAGCTATGCGCGTATCGTACAAAATTGACCTATTAAACCGCTTTGGTTGATTCAGGCACGGATCCAGCTCTCAAACGAAGATGTGGCCCGAAAATTTTGATTATATTATTTCCTTCATAACATGGTTATTAGAATATAAAAAAAGAATTTTATTATTTTCTTTATAATATTATGTTAATTAAAAGCTAACGCGCGGAGTGAGTGAGAAAGTTTTTCGCTTATTTAGCAAAAAAATTATTTTATGTTTGGTAAAAAAATAAGCTTTCAATATAGGTACCTTAAACAAATTAACATCAACTAAGATTATAAATTAATTAAATAAAAAATATATGCATATATAGTAAAGAAACATACACAAATTATAGATTATATAACATCGGCAGGAGTAATTCCTATCGGTTCAAACAAAGTATTATTTTTTCTTAAATCTGTTGGTTAGTAAATAAAAAAGGGCCGAAAATTTATGGAGAGGTGACAAATTTTTTGCGTTTTCTTCAATCTACCTGACTAAAGGTCCGCTTAACACTAAATCCACTACTATAAATATATATTTTAACAATAATATAAGTATGACCAGCAGGTAAAAAGCACCAGGTAAGACTCAAAAGGCTAACAATACCAATACTACTACCCACTGAACCTATTTTGATTATAAATTAATAGACCTTGAAAGTATGCACTCACAAGGCTGTTGGGGTTGTGGGTATGCCCATACCACACGTATAGGTGCTCCGCCCCTGACTCAATAGATGCAGCAATTACGCAGCTACCTCGAGTACGCGCGAGACACGAAGTGAAAGAAAAATGTTTTTCTCGCTCCGATTGTATGATTCAAAGTGAGACAGAAGTATTCAGTTCATTCGTTACACAGCATTCAGATCGGTTGACACTGTTGGCATTTTACTTTACAGAGTGTTCCGAAATTTTGTGCTGTCAATGTTTTGTCAAAACCAATTATTTCTGAAGACACTTTATATTAAAACCTTCAACACACAATTGATATCGATTTGAAATAGTCAAAAGTGTCATCCCCTGTATTTTGGAGTGCAATGAAAGCGTAGTAAGATCGAGTTGCCAAGTTTCAAAAAATATTTCTCCCTAAAACAAATAGTACGGTTCCCGTGGACTTTACCTAGCATGCGAAGACTCTCAAATATAATTATTAAAGTACTTATGCCATATCGAAACTTCATAAAGTTACATAATACGATAAAATATATAGGTACTTACCGTTAAAAATCAAAAAAGTTACATACCAAATATGTAAGTATTACTTATTTAGAAAAACATACCTATAAAGATCTTTATACAGTAAAACTACTTTGCTAATATCTTTCGGAAGTCCGGAATTATCTCAGGGAAAGGAGGTAGGTATCTGTATATACCTGTATCCTACAGGAACCGCTTTCACGTAAAAATTACTAAACCGATTACCATGAAATTTGGCACAGATATAAACTAGACCATGGGGAAGGCCGAAGGACATAGGCAACTTTTTATCGCGAAATACATATCCGTGGATTACTGTACTTACGCGGGCGTAATGGGCGCGGGCTGGACCTTTTTTTTTAAATATTCTTTATTTTCTAAATAAGTCCCCTTTTAAATTCGACTTAAATTTTAACGATTTCTCTACTCAATCTTCTTAATTTTTAAGTCGATACCAGCCCAAACAATATCCCATATATTTTATAGAACTCACATTCAAATTTGTTGGTACCGACTTCAAAATTAAGAAGATTGAGTAGAGAAATTGTTAAAATTTTAGTCGAATAAAAAGGGGGAATTATTTAGAAAATAAGTTTTATTTCATACTTTTTTGGGTATTTTTACTTTGGAAGTCGATTTAATTTTCTATTTAAAAATAATAATTTCGCCCTTTGTATTGATATATTTTGTTAAATTATTATTAATATATTATCTTAAAACCTTTAAAATAAACTATCGAATGTATAATTATTGAATACGCGCTAAGATTCCATTAAGTATTGTAAATAAGATGATGATGATGTTTATTGTAAGTTAGTTGCATATGCTTGTAGTTCTTTGAACAATGCCGAAATTTCGAAACGCGTATCTTTTAAGACTGAGGAGTTTTGTTCAGTGCTTTTGAATTCAGGATATACATTGGTGCAAAATCTTATTTTTAGTAGCATATGCTTATGTTACTTCAGGAAAAGTCTAAATCATTATATGTGTCCATATAAATTTCGAGGAGTCCCTCGATTCCACATTGATCCTATCATCATGTCACCGCTTTTTTCAAAACGGGACCAACTTGAAATTATACCCTTTACATCAAAAAAAGAATTTTGAAAATCGGTCCAGAGACGGCGGGATTATGGTATAACATACAAACAAAAATAAAAAAATATATATATGTTGCCGAACGTATAGCCGCCTCTTTTTTTGGAAGTCGGTTAAAAAAATAGTGTGCTGTATATTACTTATCGACAAGCAGTTTAATTGCATATTTAAATAACACAAGCATAAGATTCTTAGCCCCTTCAGATACTTTTCTCCCTAAATTTAGGGAAAAAGTCCCAAGTTGGCATCACAGATAGACCGGCAGAAATTTTGTTGTGATAAGATAAGAATCTCTACGTGCGTAGGTTTACGCAGGCTTACGCAGTTTCTGGACATAGTCTTAGAAGATAGGTGACGTCAATCTTGACGTGTTCCGAGAATGACCAATCGATCAATTATATTACCTATGCCAAACATAAACCACAGTCCACGCGTCTTTTATCCCTAAAGTCTGCTATATTTTAACCCTAACATCCTTGATAGGCCTTTTTAAACGACTTCCAAAAAGAAGGAGGTTTCTCAATTCAACCGTATATAATATGCTTTTTTATGTTTTATATTTTACTATTTAACCTTCTGTACCTTTAAAATTTAAATAGGCCATTGTCTAGGTACTAAAGGGTTCCTTATCCGTAAGTTGTTTAGGACTACATAGATAGTTGTCCTCAAAAACTAGGAAAGGTCCCAATAAATCTTGCATTAATGTTTTTGTTTATAGACGTTTTATCACGACCTAAATGGTTTGTTATGTCATAAGTAATTAGCTATTTATAGTCCTTTCGCATCAAATAGCTGATAGCCCAGATCTGATTGACCCAGCCCATCACTCAGCAATAGTTAACTTACGGTTGAGTCTTCAATTGACTCTAATGCTCACAACAGGCTCGATTAAACTCTATTACGTGCAATGTACTTTAATAAAATCTACCATTAGAATTTTCTACATATAATATTACACAATATAATGCTAAAGAAAAGCTATTATTAGATATATTATTATTATCAAATTCATACGCATTATTTGTAGATAATAATGCATGAATTTGATGCATGCAAGATAGATTGAAACAGATTGCTGTAAACTTCTCGCATGTTTTAATGGTTTATTGGTGCACCGCCTCCTACTACCTAACCCAACCTTTACACTGCTAAGATTAGTGCCGACTTCGACTAGATTACTTGGCATCCTCGTCATGGCCAACGTAATGTCGCTTAAAAAGACGTATAAACTACATAGTGTCCGCCGTCCGGTAACAACGATGATTTGTTTATGTCTGCCATGTTGTCGTGGGTTTTATAATGATTAATGTTGTGGATTATAGTATCGCAAATATTAGATGTTCGTTAGATAACTCGGTACAAGGTTGCCGGTCGTGTGGGAAGGACACGGGCCAAGGCCCTCCGCCTACGCCGCGCTGCCCGCGCCGCCCGCTGCACGCCAGCACCTCCGCTAACTACCACGCTCCATACCCATAGTACATAGTATACAATATATATACAAAGTATTTTTTATTTATTTATTATACTTTATGCCCACAATATGGTACAAAGGCGGGCTTAATGCCTTGTGGCATTTTCTACCAGCCAACCTTTAGTATGTGTTTATTCTCCATTACAACGAAGAAGAAACCAATTTAAGACTTCTATTTCAACACTTTTTGAAATTTGCTTGGAAAGCTTCTGACGATTTTCAAGCCTTTAAAATTGAGCAATGACTAGTAAATGAAGTCGGTGGATAAAAGCAAATGAATAAAATTGTGCAATAGATATTTGTAAGATACCCAGCAAATGTAACCAGCATCCTCTAAATTCATTCTTCAAACCTCTTACTCTATTCAGTCAATTCTAAATGCAGTATTCGACATTTTTCTATTTTGCAACTATTCTACTTCTAATTTGTATGGTCCAATCCTTGATTCCAATCCAAGAATGCGCAAAATATTGAAAAATTGAAATTGCAGACTTCGTTAATCGGAGGAGCCAAGCGTAAATTTTATGTGGGCGTCAGGAGATTTGATTCAGGCGTAGTCGAAGGGCGAATTTAATGGAGTCCTTGCCGTCGAGGACATGGGGGAGGCGGGGCGGTACGTTCATTGAGAGCGGTGGATGAATGAGCGCGGTGAGTCATCGGATCGATGGTGCCTCCTCCCCCCCCCCCCCCCCTCCCCCCGCCCCCCCGCGAGGCGCCGCGCCTGCGCGCTAGCGGCGGCCTCGGCGACCCGGCCACTAGCGAGCGAACACGATGTTCAGCTAATGTATAGTGAATGTTTCATGTATGGGCTATTTCCTAGGTGAGGGATGTATGCATGGTTTACTTTTTTTAATACCACAGAAAGTTGAAAGGAAGTTGTATTAAGAAATATGTATTATGGGATGTTAAAATTATTATTATTACATCGTTATTACAGTGCAACCTTAACAAAGGGTGTCTCAAAAGAAATTTTATATATAACGATTTCTCTGATGTTTGTTACTCTCATGCAAAAACTACTGAACGGATTTTGATAAAATTTCGTATGGTAGTAGTTTAGGCTCTGGATTAAAACATTGGCTTTTTATCGCGGCCGCGGCAATGTCCAGTGTTTCCGCGGGATACTCGATAATATATTTACGCGGGCGGAGCCAGCTAGTGTAAAATATACTTTTACATTGGGATAATTTTTTCCAGCAACATCTTTAAATAACGAATTTCTTAGTTAAAAAAATTGTAGATATCTCTAATTATATTGATTGACTGATAATTATCAATTGCAGAAAAACGATCGAAAGCGAGCCAAATCATTAATCATGTTGATGAAAATGCTACGACGAAAAAATGTCGCATAATCGACCAAATAACAGCCAATTTATGTGGACAAAAATCTAAATTCTATTCCCTTTTCAAAACTTGTCAGAAGACAGGAAGAAGTAGTGAAAACGGGACAAGGCGTCAAATTTGCAAACTCGTCTTTTGCCTTACTTTAAGATTTTATCATAATACATATTATGAAAGTGTCAATAATTAACTTAACTTTTGATTTGGTTATTTTGTACCTATATAGAATTTGGTTCCGATTTATTTTGGGCATAATATTCAATAATTCATCAAAGAGTACTAGCTTAAGAACTTTTATTTGTACAGAAGACAATAGAGCCAAAATTTGGAGTGGTATAGTTAAATATGTAGGTACAGTACAGTACGTAATTTAATGTTTCTATTTTCTATGAAAGTTACAAAATAAACGTGTAATTTCTCCAGATTTTGCCTCGGCTCCGTTACTCCGTTACTCGTAACTCGTTAACTCGGGGAAACAAACGTGGCTAAACTTTATTATTGGTTGTTCCCAAACTTTTATAGCTATCGAAGTAGGTAACGAAAATTGGCTTCACAAGGTATTATTTTGTTACTTCCTTTGTAAACTAAAGGAAATTCAAATTTCCAAACTTGGCTTCCGAAGCTTGAACATTCGCCAAGTCCAGAGCAAATTATGGCGCTCACACGTGCCGCCAACGGAACTATCGAGTCAATATTTGATATGCGAGGCAGTTCGTTCCACGGAGTTATGGTTCGGAATAACACGGTTCGTAAACAGAGTAAACGGACACCAGAGTACAGGCAGCATCCTTGAGCATCGATACATTGACAGGGTCTAGTGGGTGCGAATATGATGTATTGAGAGCGACATTTCCATGACAATGCCGCTGACGGCAGGAAGCCGGTCTGCTGGCGGAAACGGTGACGCGCCGCGGTAGATTATATTAGCCGGTCTCATCCGACCGATTGTTTATTGATTCGAACGTGCCCGCAATGTAAACGATAGAATTAACTGACGGCCGCTTCCGCGGGACTTTCTGCATCCTGCACTCGAATGCATTCTCAGTCTTGGATCCAAGCTAGATGTGACTGCCAGCATATACCTTCTAGTACCAACATTACCTGTAAAACCAATAACAACCTATACCTATAAAATCTAAAGATTTAGACTCTGTCCAGAAAGTGCGTAAGCCTGCGTAAACCTACGCACGTAGAGATTCTTATCTTATCGTTTCTTTTTGACGAAATTTTGTACGATACGCGCATAGCTAAAATAATACGCACGTAGCTTCTGGACGCAATGTATGGGGCCCTAGTACCTCGACTACGTGCGTAGACCTTACGTGCGTAAGAATACGCAGTTTCTGGACATAGTCTAAGGGTTCCAAGGGCGAATCGTCGAGGTTTTCTCCCGGCTCGCGTCCTTGACGAAATACCCTGCCATAAAACAAGACTCACCGGGCGTATGAAAATGGTTTGATTTATTTTATAACTAGAGTTTAATAAAATGACTTTTTAACCGACTTCATTCAGAGTGTGGAAATACTTGTAGGTTTTTGTACCCCCTAATCTTCTGTAACGACATAACTAACACAGAATAAACATAAGCTAACACAGGTACACGAGCCGTTGTTTGTCTTTACCCTGGTGCTGTATTGTCCTCAGGCGACTTCGCGGAGTTCCGGCGGGCGTACCCCGAGTGGTGCAGCGAGGCCGGCGCCACGCACGTGCCTCATCTGCCACTCATGGGATTGCGGTGAGAACATTTTTAATATCTGAGGACCGATAATGATTTGTCGTGGACTTTCCCAACTGTAAGTTACATAATATTATACTCCCGGAAATAGGTACTACAGTGTTTGTCCTACATATGAAATGGCTGCTATGTGTTGTCTAAACAGCTTTGAGTATCAAATAGGAGAATAAATGTACTAGTCAAATGTTATACAGCATCAGTGATATGCGCTATGGCTGGAGAAAAATTGTCGCCTATATTGATTTATTTGCATTAGAGATGTTTTGACTAGTCGGTAAGACAATCGGTAAAGAGCGCTGGCTTCTTTGTATTAAGCTGTTGACAATTTTGCACAATAATATCTACTCCTTATGTCAAGACATTTAGGCTGAAAATAATTGACTAGACTGTTTTGATGTGCGCGCCCGCATACACACAAAAGGGATGTCAACGATCGTCAAACTTGTCGCTGTATTATTGTTGCTATGAGACAGTTTCATATATTCGTTTTCATATATTTTGTAATGCAATAGTCTGTCTTAAGACTGTCGTGGTTCAAGTGAGCGCTCGCCCTAAACGAAGCGTTCCCGGAAACCATGAACACTAGGCTGATTCTCTAAACTGTATATTATGTTGTCTTATTTGCCATTTGTCGATATTTCCATTGCAAAAAAACAACTTCAGCTCTATGACTGAGATGTTGACGTCGGTGTATCTAATAAGGTCTGTGCTGCTGCCCACTCCCGCGCAATTAACGAACCAGCAGAACTGGCATGCGTGGGAATACGATTTCATGCGCAACTTTTTCTCCGATCGCCGTCTATCGGGGCAAAAACTTGAATACCTATCGGCCGGACAAGTCGGTCCGTTGACTGGATGTAGTTTGCTTTCTAGAACCTAGTACAAATAATATACTTCGGTTTTATGAGACAGGTAATACATAGGTTTTGCAATTGTAATTTTTCCAGTAATATTAAAGCGGATAGCTGTAGGATATTCCGGTCGTTAAAAACTATGGCTGGTAGGACTGTAAAAACATTAATGTCGAACAAAACATCTTTCAAGCAGGATGTAGGTTTAGTTTATTAAAAATAGAGATTTTGTACCTTGACTTGATTTGATGAATAACTATTTACGATGATTGATCACGTAGTCGTACGCATAAACTATGTTGTTTTTGAACACATATTTTATACTCAATTCGAATTAAATTTTACTTAATTGACTAAGTAGCAACCCAGATATTATTACTTGAGTAGATGTTGCCAGCCACTTCCTACCGCGTGTATCGTACATTTTACCTCGATAAAAAGTAGGCTCCCCGTGGTCTACTCTATATCTATGCCAAATTTCATCAAAATCTGTCCGATAGTTTCGGAGCCTTATCGTTTTAGTATAGAAGTATCAGATTAAATTGTTAGCCTATTTTAATAGACATTGCCGAAAAGAATGTGAATTAAACAATTAATTAAAATCAAAAATAAACTGATGTTTAAAACAAAATAAAGCGTTTCGCAGAATTCGCACCATCTCGGGTGTAATAATTGAATAAGTTTTCCTTCTCTAAGCGGATCTGTTCAAGTCAGTTAGGCTCCTGCGTCTTGAACAGAATTAGACAACTGTGGGCGTAGCGTAAACATTTACGGAACATCAAATGTATTTGTTTAAAATTATACAAACATTTAAATGTTTAACAAAGGAATTTTGTTTTAACAGGTTTCAATGAAATCTGATGAGTAAAGTCGGTAATGACGCTACATCCAGAAATAAATTGGGATTTAGATTTTGCTTCAAATAGGTGATGGCAACAATTCGTTTATTATAATCGATGTCTAGATTTTTGTTCCAACTTCCAACAAAAGATTTTGGCACTTTTATTAATGAATCTAACAACACAAATAGAAATTATTTTGCCGTAATAGATTCGCATTTCGCAGTATTCAATGCTTATAGAGATTAGTAATCTCTGATAGTAGGTACCTACAATTTAAGCGTGTCATATCTTTATGGATCATTTCGCAATTCCAACCGAAATGAAACGATAGGTACGCGACTTGGCGTTGCACTTTTAATAAGATAGCTATTCAAAATTGAGCTTTATTCATTACACACATAAATACACGTTTCATTGGCAGAGTTCGAATGTAGAGTAGCATCGCGCTGCACAACGAATTTCCAGTGTATGTGTCACCGTAAAATTGTAAAAACCGTTAGATTGCAAAATAACTAACGGGATTGTAAAAATATGTCGAAAGATTAAAAACTATATATTTATAATCTTATGAAAAATAATGTGTTAAACTATAGGCGTCGGAAGTCTATCTACATTTTACAATTTCACTAGTTTTATTACAATCTAACGGTTTTTACAACTTTACGGTGACATAATATGCAGTGTGACTGATGTCATATGAAACGTGAATAGAGTTTAATATTGAATACTGAATAGTCATCTTAAAAATGCAGTACCGTCGCGTATCGTCGCGGTGTGTGCTGAGCCTTAGTGTTGTGAATGAAAATATTTCCTTTTGTTAATGTAGGTATATGTACGACAGTAATTTTCAATAATGTTTTCCTCCTATGTTTAAGAGTGCGCTAGTCAACGGCTCGAACTCAGTGCTGCGCGCGGGGAAAATGCTTGTTATTTCACCTAATATTGGGGAAAAAAGGATATACTCATAAAATAGTAATCTATACTTATAAGAGAAACTATACTGCACACATTTATGCAGCTGTGTAAAGTATTTTAGAAAAGGCGTCTTCAAATTACGCAAATCGAAACTCAGCTGTTGGTGTTTTATGAAAAAACTATATAATATTTTTGTCTAAATTAAAACTATCTCAATTGCTGAATAATCGAACTATGTCGGTATTTTCTTACTTTTTTATTATCATTCTTCGTTTAATTTTTATTTACGTTCAAAGTTGCTCTAAAAATGCGATGTTTGGACGCTATTATCTTCTACACTAATTTGAATTACAGAGATATAATCAAATACCGACCTAGATAAGTGTCATAAAAATCGATATTACGCTAGAATTTGGGTCTACAATGTTTGACTTTGGAGTAAATCAGCAACAGCGTTTGTATGGAGAAAAATCCGACTAGCGCAGCCTTAAGTGCTTAAAATTGTTGATAATACTGTGAATCGGGTATTTCAAGTACCCACATTACTATGGCTGTAAGGTTTACAAATGGTACAGGGGCTTTTCGGCGACCGTACATAACTTGTGTAACTATAACTTTGTGACTCGAATGAACAATCGATTCATTATATTTTCCACGCGCACGCCGCGCCGCGCGCCGTAACTCGAGAGCCATTCACGCCGCAACTAATCACAATGTTTCATTCATATTTAAACATTTTTTGTTGCGTCAATAACCAGTCAGTCATTCAAATACATACAAAATGACCGTTTTTAGAGATTACAATCTCTAATAATAATCAAAAGTTAACTATAACCCGACTACGCAAATTATAGGCTAGGTTCCCCGGGATATTATTGCGAATCAATTGAACACTTCATTCATTAAAATCGGATTAGTAGTTTAGGCGCTACAGTGGAACAAACATATATACATACATAGACTGCCAAGATCATTACCAGGGAGGGTAATGATCTTGGCAGATTGTGTATTATTATATTTAGGTTATATATACTGTATGTATACGTCACCGTAAAATTGTAAAATCCGTTAGATTGTAATAAAACTAGTGAAATTGTAAAATATTGATAGACTTCCGACGCAAATATGCTGCCTATAATTTAACACATTATTTTTCGTTAGATTATAAACATATAGTTATTAATCTTTCACCATATTGTACAATCTCCTCAGTTATTTTACAATCTAACAGTTTTTACAATTTTACGGTGACATTGTAGTGTAGTGAGACACATCATAACATATAATATATTTAGGTTCGACGTAGTCGGGTAAAAACAGTAATTTTACAGAGTTGGTTATGTAACTAAGATGTAACTTTAATGATGAAGCATCATGCAATGATTAGATGGCGGTTGTATATACATAGTAGGGTACATATTGAGTGTATTGATGAATGATGACGCAGTGCAGAATCATGAATAAAAAGTTTAGTTGTTAACCTCATTCATCGCTCGCGGTTCGCGGCGGCCTCGTTCATTAATGTGATTGTCGCTCTCGGTACTATGGTCTATGAATTATGATGTACTAGCTGTAGCTGCAATATAAAATCATTTTGACCACCATGATGCAAATAGCAATTTTCAAAGCATTTTTGCATTTTAATATTGCAAATAGCCAATATTATTATTTTGTAATCAGCGAATTTGTAAATATCTCCGATATTTGTGCGTTTAAGTTCATACTTACCATGAATGTTTTTGTATATGATGTAAGTTGACTTGATGATGATGATGATGATATGATGTTTGACTAATGATATAGGTTTTGTTTATTAATTTTACAAAAAAAAAAAACATTTTTTTGTACTTTTTAGATGTATCTATCTGGAATTACTAAACTACACTTAAAATAATATTTTTATTGCATATAACAAGTAGTTAATGCCTCAATATTTCTGAATGTATTAATGAAACTAAATATTTCAGATGTAGTCCGATCCCCTATTGCAGTATTATGTATGCATCAATAATAACGTAATCAAGTTGCTTTTACCTCAATGGCGGCTTCATTCATTCCTCCGCAGTCGGCACACGGAACTAACTGCGGACGGTTACAATTTACAATCGCGTTTTTTTGCCTATATACCAACTCTATGCTTACAGCAATAAATACTGGATTCGCTCGGCACGATGCGCTGACGTTTGTCAATGGACTGACTTCCATTCTCTCCGAAGACCTTGTTAGTGCAATGATCCGTAACTCTGCTTGCTTTCCATATTTGCTAATTTGACGAGTTAGCGTACCAATTATTATATTTCTCGAGGAACTTTGTAGCGATTTTTTTTGTATAACGATCATTCATTTTCACGACTAGCATACCTATTATCAAATAATTTAAACGTGCCATGAATAAAATTCATTGATAGATGAATATTTGATACACGCGTGTGAAAGGTTATTAAATTATTTTCGTGTTGGATTTAAATGAAATTCATCTTCTTAAGATTATGTTGTTGTGTAGACAACTATAGATACCATAATTATTTGGCTCGCATACCGTTGTAAATGGTAATCCTTTTACATAACTTTTACTAAAAATAGCGTTGATATAAAACGCCGCCGCCCACGCCGCACGCAGAAACGTACACGTGGGACGAAAGTACTCCATCCTCCGAATTGTGTTGTTGTACCAAAAAATATCTCGAGTATATATTAAAGTAAGGTTTGCGACTCGACTTGTGTGCGTGGGAGGCTTTATTCTAATGCCTCATTTGTATTTTGGTGGTGTTCAGTCAAAACATTTTGCCGCTAGCTTAATGCAGAATAAACAAATCTAAATTATATGTAATAGTTATTGCTTTCGCGACTATACATAGTATATTATGTATTTATGGTTTAGTAGATGGAGTTTGTTAACCCACATTGTACTCGAGCTTTAACTGAAAGGATGCATTGCTATTTGAGTGGCAGCCTGTTTTCATTAATGTCTATTTAAAGCTTTTGAAAGGTTTCTCTATTTAGCTATTCGACAGTAACTTGCATAAAATGTACTGACCTTTGTATTCAACACGTGCAAAAGGTGGGTTCGATTATTATTTGTCGATTAGTTTTTTCTGTGGAATATTGTGAACTTTGTACGCCGCGCTGTACCTATGTAACTAATATCTTACTAATATGTATTGTAAAGAGGAGATACTTGATTGATTGTATGTTTTGTTTGTTTGCATTGAATAGACTCCAAAACTACTGGATCGATTATGATAAAACTTGGCACAAATCACGGGCAGCATCTGAGATAAAACATCATCGTCAATATACGTATAATCTATCCTACTACGAGTAATATTATAAATGAAAGTTTGTGAGGATGGATGTTTGTTACTCTTTCACGCAAAAACTACTGAACGGATTTCGATGAAATTCGGTATGGTACTAGTTTAGGCCCTGGATTAAAACATAGGCTACTTTTTATCCCGAAAGTACAGTGATCCCGAGGGATACTATATTTACGCGGGCGGAGCCGCGGGCAACAGCTAGTGTAATATATTATTATTTGAATGTACCCCGGAAACCACGGACATACTTACTAAACGACTTACCGAAATGACTAATAATTTTCATTAAATCCATTTAATCAATCGCTTATCTGACTTATTCATTAGTACATAATTTATTCAATGTATAAAATAACTGAATGAATTTATATTTAGTTTTGGTTTTAAGCAGCTTAGGCCCACTTGCGCCAATCCGGGTTAAAGTTAACCCTGGGTTAAAAATCATGTTATCTCTCTCGTTCTTCGTATTTGTAAAAGAGAAAGCATGATATTTTAACCCAAGGTTAACTTTAACCCGGATTGGCGCAAGTGGGCCTTAGTCAATAAACCAAACCTGAATTTCCCTCTGATTAATAGTTGTCGTGGGGTTTTTCAATTATTTCATTATGCTTAATATTTAAACATTTTATAGAGCATCTAGGTAGGTGCTTCAAGTTTATTTAATAGTCACTGCCAACTATTTAATATATATATATATATATATATATATATATATATATATATATATATATATATATATATATATATAAATGAAACCGCACTTAAATTGGACTATTATCTAAGAATATTATGCACCTATCAAAATCACTGAAAACCTTTGAATAGGTTTTCAGTGATTTTGATAGGTGCATAATCAGTCCGATTATTATAGTAACTGGTAGTTTTAGTTTTGCACAAACAAATTTTTACTGCTGCGCCCTCTGAGCTGTTATCTTACCTATTTAAGAATATACCTATCAAACCAGAACCATCAATGATGACCGCATCAAAATCGGACTAGTAGTATCTATTGGTTTTGCACAAACACATTTTTGCTGCAGACCCTTGTGAGCTGTTATCGTAACGCATATCTAAGATTATTCACTAATCAAACCCAAAACAATCAATGAATATTGAAAACCGGATCAAAAACTGACTAGCAGTTTTGGTTTTGCGTAAACAAATTTTGACTGCAGGACCCCTTTGTGAGCTGTTATCGTAACACCTATCTAAGAACATTTACCAATCAAACCCAAACCAACCACTGAAAATCGAACTAGAAGTTATGGAGATATGTTGCAAGTTGTAACATTAAAAGCGACAAACACTCTCACCCCAAACGCATATACCGTGTCCGTTCCGTCGCGTCGCAGGTGAAAACGTAACAATGGTATTAAAATATCAATTAAAATATTAAGGAAAAACACAGACATACAACTTTATTCAAGTAAACTAAATAAAAAAAAAGTAAACTGAATCATGATAAATTAATAATATTCATTCAGAGCAGGTAGGTATGTAATATATGAATAATAGCACCAAAAAAAAAACTTTTAATTTTTTCCCATTAGTTACCATGAAAATATTGTCTGAGATGATGAAAAAATTTTCTAATAAAGTTTGAGCCATTGATTTCCCATTTTTAATAACACATGATTTTGTATGTTTAGACTATTAATGCACTTAAACAAATAAATGTCTAGTGGAAATCAAAACACATTCTTGTAGGAAATTTAACGATGTACAAAAAAGGTCTTGAGATGATTTTTTGCTAAGTCAACTCGTTTAGAAGTTATTCGAGGTTAATGCTGAGACGTTTAATAAATGCAAGATTCTCTTGATAGCTCTCATCCAGTGTCCAAAATTACCGATGTTTTGTAAAATTTTTATTAAAACGATGGTATTTTATGTTTTTGAGTCATTATTTTGTGATAGAGTATAAGAAATTTTAAAAGTTATCCTTTACGATTTGAGGTTGGACGTTAACCTAGAATAACTTTTAAACGAGTTGACTTGGCAAAAAATCATCTCGTATCTTTTTTGTACAACACATGTAATCTCAAATTATATTGGTATTATAAGTCGTATAATAGTCTTATAAGTGTCTTCAAAACTAATTTTCCACGCTTCAAGTAGCAGCATACGTAATACCATTCACAAGTATGAAGTATAATTAGTGAGGTGAACTTCAATGAAACGATGAAGGAAGTCGACAATTAACGTTTTTTGTGACTCAGGAAAATTTCAATTCACCACCGAGTATAACAATGATAATTCTCGATTGTTTTTACAATATTATCATCGTTCCGGATACGCTCTTGTTGACTTCGATTTCTTATCGCTCCGTCAACTGGCATAAGACCGACCACGAAACATAGAAGTGACAAATTTTTAGTTTTTAGTAAATCAGAAACGGATTTCAACCACTGTTCAAAGGGCCCAGCAGGAATATTTGATAGCGACGTAAACGTAACGCTATGGAATGAGAATTGCATGAAATCAAGACAGCGCGATACAAATTTCATTCGACAACGTCACGTTTATGCCGCTGGTAAATGTTCCTGCTTAAAACGATTAAACGATGCCACGTGTAAGAACGTAGATTTCACCTTTTTGGCGTGACGTGTTCGCTGATTAATAGAGGCTCAGCAGGAAGGGTCTATCGTAGGTGTATTGCATCCTCCATCGTCATTCAGGCGTGCAAATCGCGGAAGTGGGTAAGTCACGCTACGTGCTGGGCCCAGGGCTGACATTCAAGGGCTCGTGACGTCAAACTGTGCAGTGACGTCACTAAGACCCTAATAATATATTGGCGATAAGGCTTGACGCTTATTTGGCGATAGCGCGAAAGGTTACGTGTTACGTCGTAACGCTAAATTTATTGCACGCTAATTGACGTGGATTAATGTTAACGTAAACAGCTAATTAAAGAGTTGATACTTGATAGGTCATTTGTGGACTATTATCATTGTATCTGATACCTTATGCTCCTTTAAACTTGTAATTGAGTAGATATGATATTATATAGAACACGTTTCCTCTTACACGTCTTTTTAGTCTGTTATTTGCTACGTAGAAAATGAAGCCCTCTACCCTCGAATCTTGATTGTCGATACACAATATCTACCTATACTTAAGCCGGTTTCCCATAGGGGTTGACAGAGACTATAGAGTTATTTAAAATTAAAAAAAAAAGTAATCTTTCAAGATTGGCTATCGTAGTTTTGTATGTAGTATGTTCTTATATATGCTGTATATAGTGTCCACCGGTCTGGAGGTTATCAGGTGACGTCTCGACTCACGGCGCACGTCAGGCCGGCACGGGCGGTACAGTCGCGTGAGTTCATTCACGAATTTACGCGCCACGGTCACGGACTTTACTAATGCTAGTAGCACATAACCGTGATTCACTATGATATAGTATTATATACCTCAACTAGAGGTCACCCTGTGCCCGAAATCGACCATAATTTCATGTTTCTGTTTTAATTTTAAAGTTTCAACTTTTTTAGATTTCTTTGCCTCTTAGATACGCAATAAAAGTATGTAAATGTTGTTTATGGAATGTGAAAGAAAACATGCTAGTATGAATGAGGTAGTGTGTGTTGTTGTTAAAGGCCTAAGGCCTTCCTCCACTTAAACTTTAAATGTGGCCAAATTTCACACTGATCCGTATGCACAATTCTCGTAAAACCGTACCTACTTGAAAATTTTCCTTCATGTATTAATATTTAATATAATGATTATAGATAGGCAAATGCAGTCATAATGACGCTCTAAATTTATGTGGTCACCGTACTGTATACCACGATAGCCATAATGACACATTTTGTCCTAAAATGTTTTGCGTTTGTGGTTAATGTGTCATATTATGACGGAATCTTCTAAGTTTGGTCATTGTTTTGTCTAATAAATAATAATTAATCCGGTTAGTTACTACAAGTTAATGTTAAAACCCGGACTAAATGTTCTGGTTTTGTTTTTGCCCAACTCCTTAAACATTAAACTAACATTATATCAAAATTTCAAATTGCCTCAAACATATTTATTGGGATAAGAAAAAAATCACTTTAAAAAAATATTCATTTAGCCCCGCTTCTGACCAGCCATTCCTGCAGTCTCGTATTGGGGTACTATAGGAGAAGTACAAGACAAGGTTTCAGATTGCCTCGAGCACCCGTTCTAAATTTCCTAGTAGCTCTCGCATCTATAGGTTCGGTTTTTAATGGACCTCATTAAGCCCCCAAACATAAATCATGATTCGTTAATTTTTAATCCCCGACGCAAAAAGAGCGGTGTTATTAGTTTGATGTGTGTGTCCGTGACATCGTACCTCCCAAACCGATTCGGATCTAGTTTTTTTGTTTGAATGCTGTCGTGATCGAGAGTGTTCATAGCTATAATACATCCGTCTGTCCGTCTGTCACCAGGCTGTATCTTATGAACCGTGATAGTTAGACAGTTGAAATGTTCAAATATTGTGCACAACAAATTATTTCTCCCTTCGTGTGCGAGTTCGACTCGCACTTGGCCGGTATTTTTTTGTACAATAGTACCGTCAGATAAATGTACCTTATCTAAAGAAAGAAAGAAAGAAAAAACATTTCCAGTTCACAATAAGACACAAATATAACTAGAAAAAAATAAGAAAATATAAAAAAAAGAGAATAACAAATTGAAACATGCAGAATAATCAATATATATTATATATGGACAGAACGGAGCATGAGCGTAGCCAGGGGGGTGGTTTAGGGGGTTATAATATAGAGATCTGACCAATATACAGAGGCGTATTTAGAAACCAATTTTATAACAACCATATTTTGCCGCCCCATTAACCCTATCTGAAAGATGATTTTTGAAGTTATTTTAGAAAAATAATCAACAGCCTAAATCAGAACTTTGATACTACCCCCCCCCCCTGTAGTCGTTTTATTTTCTAACCCCCCCCCCCCCCAACCCAACCCTGGATACGCCCGTGGAACGGAGGATACTTCCATGTAATAGCAGTAATAGGTAGGTTTTGAGATAGAATAGAAGAACATAGTTTATGTAGCATCAGGTAGGCAAGTAAAGAGAATATTTCTGATTGGTAGGGGCGATTTTTAGACAAATAGTGAGAAGACTTAAGCTTAATAAATCCCCATCGAAAAAAAATAGTAGACAAGGACAGGCAATAAACTTTCAAATAATTTAAAAACGCGTTCAGTTTCACTACTCGAATTGTCGATTAGCCTAATTTTGAGAATATCCTGTCGTGATATTTACGACAATTTATTTATTTAAACGGCTAATCTTATCCTTGCAGTTCAAAGACCTGTGACGCAAACGTAGACAGCAGTGACTGGAAACGGACGTCTGCGAATGTGTTCGTGTGATGTAAATGTTATGACACTAGTTTTGGTCATAGTAACATCACAGAGTAAAAATACTGACCTAGCTTTCTTTAATCTGTGGTAATATTATGACCACGAAATACGATAGTATGTTATTGCTTCGTGTCATTTGACAGCACTGTATGCTCCAGTATTCGAGACGGAAACGTTTTAAATCAGCCCGTTGGATTAAATCTCAGAGTAAAATACGGCGGATGTATCTTGGCGAGTCTGAACTTCACGCAGAAGGTTGCGCGTTAGCTGTTTCTAAGTGTTTTCGTATTTATTTTATTTGTACTAATTGGTCAACTGTATTAGGGAAATTTTATTAGTACATAGGTATATAAAAATAATACAATAATAGTTTTCTTCACGAGTTGTACATGCGCTAAAGTTCGCAGAGCCTATGTTCAGACCCGTCAAGATACAGCGGCCGTAGTGTAATAAGTAATAACTATAGCAGAGGTATACAACATAATATAATGCGATTCAAATGAGAATAGGAACGTCAATGACCTCTATCTGTCAAATGTCACTTGAAAAGTACGGTTAGTAGAAAAACTTATTTGCCAATAATAATAGTCGAAATAATTTAATAATTCTTTATATGTATTATACGCGAAGAATGGTGCAAAACCTTTGCAACCGCGATTGCCATAAATAAAAGAAGAGGAATAATAGTCTTACATCTAATTTAAATAATAACGTTAAATTATCTAAACATTTAATTATAATAATACATATTCATAATTCGTTTTTAAAATCATAAATTAACATTTTGTTTTTCATTGTTGGTGCAAGGTAACTTGCCAAAATTGTATTGTTTTTGTTCTTATCATACTCATTTTGCTCGAAAATGAGTAAACGAGGCGCTGTGTTACATAGACGACGATGACTACTCGGACAGTAATACAGAGATGAACGAAATTGAAGAGCTAGATTCAGATTACATTTTTTTCACTCAAATTTGTAAATAAATTATATTAATAGAAAAAAAACTTTTTTTGCTTACCCTACCTAATTGGGTAAAATTGACAGCTATGACGTCACAATATGGCGCCGACTCGATCCTATTCTCATTTGAATCGCACTATAATATCCTTCATGTATCATGTAACCATGTTTATCTGGCCCCGTGCTAAATACTCGAAGAACTTGTGTTAGGGGAACCAGACAACTCGAAGTATATTCAATACTCTCATATTAAACATATGTTTAAGATTTTTATTATATATGTTACAGTCAATGTGATTAAATAGCTATTATACATAATGACTGGTCATTATATATAATAACTATATTGTCTAGATAATGTGATAAATTAATCACTTTGTCCGGATATTATTCATTATAGCGAGCCAAAGTTAGCTAAAGTAATAAACACGATTCAACTTAGTGATGCAGCAGAACTCTGCTTCTGCTTCCGCTTCCACTTTCGTTTCGCTTTTCACTTTCGTTTCGGGAAAACGGGACCAACCTCGGATTATAATCCGAGGTTGGTCCCGTTTTCACTAAAGTGGTGACCTGATGATCACATAAGCTTTGATCAGAACTCCTCAGTCTTTAAATATACGCGTTTGAAAATTTCGGCATTCAAACTCAAACTCAAACTTAAGAACTGAGTTCAAAGAACTGCAAGCATAATATGCCACTATGTAACTTACAGTAATCATCATCGTCATCTTATTTTTACAACTATACAATACCTAATGGAAGCTTGGCGCATATTCAATAATTATATATTCGATTGTTTATTTAAAACGTTAGTTAATAATTTAACATATATATCACCAAAACCTTACCAAGAGCATGTCAGGACATGTGTAAGGAGGGTTCCGTAACTATAAATGCGTAATATGCTTTTTTTTAATTACTCTAAAAGTTACTGTCAGATTTGGATCACAATAATTTTCCTAAAGAGTTTTAGCATGATCTATCAGCATGAAAATTTGCAAGTTTCTATCTCCTATAGTTTAAAAATGCTAGGGGGGGGGGGGGGGGGGCAACTTACAAACTAGTTTGGAGGCCGATTACTCGAAAATGGTCAACTTTATAAAAAAGTAACGTATGAAACCTTGCCTTTATTTTAAAAGACCTATTCTACGATACCCCACACGATGAGGTAGAGTGAAAAAATATTTTTCATCCCCACTTCACATGTATGGAGAGCCACCCCTAAAATATAAAATTATTATTTTTTTATGATTCCGAAACTGTGATCTATACACAATCTATAACTGCACAAAATTTCATCAATTTATATTCATAATTACAGGAGCTAGAGGCGCGGACAGACAGACAGACAGACAGACAGACAGACGGACAGAGTGAAACTATAAGAGTTATTTAAGTATTACGGAACCCTTAAAAGGGTAAAATTTAAAAAAAAAAATATTTCATAAAGTTAAATTACTTTATATAGATCACAATAAAATTGTATCTATGACAATGTTATTATAATAATTATAATAAACATTATAATTATTATTATTTAAAGGCAGATTGAAATACAATTTTATAATCTTTACCTGTACCTACTTTTATATTACTTTATCCAATTCTTCGAAGATATTATATAAAATTGCCAGTCAATGTGATTAATTCTGTGTCATTTATCACTTTGTCTAAATTGAGTAGACATTATAAATAATGGCTGGATAGTATATATAATATCCGGATTTATCACTTTGGCTGTAACATATACATTTCCATTAACCAGGAACACAGAAAACCTTTTTGTTCCTTGCTCGGGATTCGAAACCGCGATCCCGCTTGAGCACCAACGCGCTTAACCACTGAGCCACAGAGGTTGACAAAAATCTTTCCTTATACCACATGCTAACACTTTCTAACGTAGTAAAATGGACTCCCTAACTTCCTAAGGCGCGACAACAGTAGAAAAAAAAACGAAAAGACATGGACTCGCTTTCTCTTTCATTCTTACGGGTTTTAGCCATTAACCTGCCAAGCGCCTTGACACTCTTTGACAGATTATGCCAACAAGCGTCGGGCCTTTTTGCCACCAAAAATTAATTTTCCTTACATTCTCCCGCAATTTTTTTCGCGATTTTTTTTCGCAATTTTAATGTTAATAAGTAAATAAAACCTATGGATGATGTATATATTTAAAAATATAATTAATTTCCTAAGTGATTACGTAATATAAAAACAGATTTATAAAAAATTACAGTTATTAGATTCAGTATAATTAAGTACCTATCCACATGAAAGTAAACATTTCAATTAACGTAAACACTTGCACTGATTGTTTACTTTTGACTTCGTTATTGATACTCAAGTGGGAACATGCCAAATGATACCTCATCACAGGACACACATTACGGAGAGGAAGGAGGAGGACGACCTCATTCCCTCATGACAGATGCACGGAGTACCAACCTCTATAAATCATATGACGTTTCCCGTCGTGTTTTTCTTCAAGATTATAATGTTTTAATGTGAATAAAACATATGCATGTTATATATAATATTTAGAAAGGTGATTAAATTTCCTAATTGATAATATAATTGGAATAAAAAAAATACTAGTTTAATAAAAGAAATCTTGATCCAAACACAACACACGACTTTTTCTTATATTTTTATTGCAAATCTAAACTAAGGCCAAATTTATGTTTCTATATAGTAAAATTTGCTTAATTTACGTAGGTGCACACATTATATATAAAATTTTAATTCAAAAACCGATATAAAATAAGTTACAGTTACCTACTATAAAATTGTCAGTCTAATTTCGATTCCCGCGATTTTTATTTCTCCAAATTATATTGTTATAATTTATGTACTACCTATGCATGTGATATATATTTAAAAAGTAGAATAGATTTCCTAAGTGATGACGTAAATGGAATTTAGAAAAATACTCATTTAATAAATGGAATCTTGATACAAACACATAAACTTCGTCTTTTTTAATATTTTCTTTTAAAACTCAAATAAATATAAAATGTATGTTTCTATACAGTGAATGTTGCTTTATTTACGTAATTGGATATATTATACATAAAAATTTAATACAAAAACAGTTGTACTAACAAGGATTGGAGCAAAACTAATTACAATTACTATGAAAAATATCTGACATAGTACATATTTTGATTGCTCAATAAACTGTAACTGGGACATAATTAAATACATATTTTTATATTTTTATACATTTCGGGATGTTAAATATTACAGTAACTCATTATTTTTTTACAATGTACAATAAGGGAACTCCCTCATTGAACCCTCCGAAACTAGGCCTATTTTGACGGTAATGTCTTAGAAAAACAATCATAGTAATAAATTTACTTATTCTTATCCATATATTCTATTCGTAGACTCTAGAATAAATACCGTTCTAATAAAATTTCTACTAAAATGTTCAATTCAAAATGCATTTCACAAGAAAATCATAAACTCACTATGAAATAAAATAGCAATAAAAACGTATATTTTTCATTCGATTTTCTGAAGTAATTTGTAGTAGATTTATGGAAAATACTTAGTATACGCATAAAAAACTTAATATTAATTACATAAATGTATAAATTATGTGGTACAAACAAACCACTTATAAATTAGAAATATATTCTATAGGCATTCCCGCCTTGCCACCAGGCAGCAAGCGACGCTTGAGAGCCATGCTGTCACTTGCTGCCGTGCAGCAACTGACGCTTGACAGGTTAATGTTTTGTGAGACCTGGGTGGATAAGACAGATAGCTGCTTCGATTTTAGTAATCTTTTCCATGTCATATTCTTTTTCCAAGGATTAAATTACTATAACTGAACCTGCTATAGGTATTATTCCTCACAATAAGGAAATAGGTCTAGATATATACTTAAATTATTTTTAATTAACATTATTTCTATCCTCTGAACTTAGTCATCGCTAGTCAGAATCATTACGTAAGGAAAAACGTTTTAATAAGTCGTTGTAGAGGTACATACATAATGTAACAATTTAATATTTCCAAGTATTCCAATCAATAACGAAGAGTTGATATGTACCTACTTGATACTGCAATTTAGAATATTCCCCTTGATTTTATGTGTGAATGAAGATGTTCCAACTTCCAGCCAAGGATTTCGTCAGCGTGACGGAACGGAAACTGTTTTACATAGTGTGAATGTATTGTTTTGTATGGCTTATGTGTGGTGGTGTGATTGTGCTCAAGGTCGAATTTCATTCACTGGCCGGCGTTACGAACGGAAACACAAGTAATTTGTAGTTTCAACATTGGGTTTTTTTGCAGTCGCTACCAATTACCAAACTGGTTTGAACTGAAATGTTTTAGATTTACGATACATTTGAATGCATAAATGGAAACGCTGCTGCCTACTAAATAGTAAATATTATTAATCAGCAAGTTATTTGGTTACTACCGTAGGGGCCGTAGGACGTAGAGTACTTTTAATTATACTTGAATCATAATAATTTAAGATTTTACCTCTATGTTGTACATTGTATATGTCATCGTAAAATTGTAAAAACCGTTAGATTGTAAAATAACTAACAAGATTGTAAAAATATGTCGAAAGATTAAAAACTATATATTTATAATCTAACGAAAAATAATATTTTAAATTATAGGCAGCTTATTCGCGTCGGAAGTCTTATCAACATTTTACAATTCCACTAGTTTTATTACAATCTAACGGTTTTTACAAATTTTACGGTGACATATACAACCATTTAAACATTTGCATTATTTAATAGTTTTTTTTATATAATATATATATAAAAACGTTGCAGTTGTTCAAGTATTAGATCCCAAACTTTCATTCCCACCTACGCTTAAAACCCTAAACGATTAAAAACCCTATCTATAACTTGATCCGAACGTCGACGTGTTGGTATAACTCGAGTCGGCGATTTAATCGGAAAGTCCTGACAGGATGGGAGCCTTCGGTCATTGGCAGCGGTGGGCCGGTCCGCATTCCTGCGCCAGCGCAGCGCCCACATGCGCCTCGCATTACAACCCGACGGAATCGTAAAACCACTTACGGCCTCATATGCGTACAGTTTCTCTGGCGCATTCTACTCGGTCGTCTTACATTTGGTACCAGCGCAATGTGCAAGTGGTTCATTAATAACGCGGCCGGCTGTGTCACCGTTTCCGGTGCTGCTCGCCTCCATTCAAACACAAATTGAATTCATACGAGCCATTTTATTCAATACCTACTCGTGTATGGGCGTAGCGCTTGTACTATTTTGTGTACCGTCAAACGTGTACTCTATGCCTAATGCCTATACTATTTCCCTTGGTTTTCTTGGTGGTAAACTCATCTGCAATATTAACTAACAATAATTTAAACAAAGAATTTTACTTCCACCAAAGTTTTCAATGTCTCAAATGTCCGAACAAAACACTTTAATGACGGCCATATATTATGACAACTAACATCTTGTATGAGGGTTGTAGACTAAACATTTTAATTGAAATGCGTCCTCACAATGGCACGGACCACGCAATGCTATAAATTAATAACAACTGAGCTAAATGGAGACAGGCTGCTCCTTTTATAATCCAGAACATTTTGATGCCTAACATTACACCGCGATGTTACCATTTTTGGCACCGACCTACGGTTATGTTTAATGGTGTGACGTTATTGTTTGCCAATACATATTTTTATTAAATTAAATACAATATTGGTTATCGCTATATATCGATACATAGCTGGGAAAGTAAGCTGCAAATAATTTTAGTCTCATTTCTTAAGAGCTCTACATTTAAGCTTATGAGCTTCGTGGCCTAGTGGGGAGACCGTTTCGTTCGCACTCGAGACTCGAGAGAGTGCAGGTTCGAATCCCAGGTTGTGGCGTGTACCAATTAGTCTTTTTCAGATCTGAAGTACATTATACGGACGCTCTAACGGTGAAGGAAAACATCGTGAGGAAACCCGCACATGTTTGGCCCCAGACGTATTGACCAGTCATTCCTATGGACTAGGCTGACTGTGTTGTGAAAATGCCGTATCTGATTGGGCAACCATACGACATTTAAAAACCAAATGTCCCAGGCACTACAGTATTTCAAGAGTGATTACTTTGCTCGGAGAATACTGTATAAATTATTCATTAACGGATGAAAAGACCTAAGTTTTTTTTTCTACGTTTGAGCAAGTTAGAGCGAAGGTTCATTAGGAACCTCAGACTACGGACACAAGCAGATACCCCCCTCTTAAAGCTTAAACTTTATTCGCGGCACCAATGAGCAAGGGTACCTATAGAGAAATGTCGAGGAAATATAACAGAATTTGATAAAGTTTGTTCGCTGTCTGTTTCTCGGAACTGGCATATCCTCCTACGACCGTATCACCGCGAAAGGGAGCGTTAGCGGTCCCACGTGTGGTTGCGAAACGTTGCTTGGACGCTGGGGCCCGGGCGGTAAAATCGAAGTTGTCGTGTTATCAGATCGGTATGGCGAGCGTGGGCGGCCACCTGAATGGACGGCTGGGCCCACGCGCGACCCACGCACCCTTAGGGCTGCCATTACTCTTTATATCACTATCTAAATAATATGAACTGTCCCACCGCTGCCACCAAATATATTGTTGTATGTTGTTGTTCAGATACAATTTAATATATACGTAAACAAATAAACAATAACATTTAAATTGATACCATTATAGGTAAAATATTAAATTCTGGATTCTTGTATCTAAAATCTAAATACAGAACCTATATTATATAACGGCAACTTCGTTGACAACTGTCTATTTTTCTTTCTAACTACATAAGAAAGTCCTTCCTCCTAAACTACTGAACTTCGAAGCGGCGTCTCCCGCGTAAATACATTCTCCCAAAAAAAAAAGAAAAAGAAGCCTATGTTTTAATCCAGAGCCTAAACTACTACCATATCAAATTTCATTCCTTTCAGTAGTGTTTGCGTGAAAGAGTAACAAACATCCATTCTATCCTAACAAACTTTCACATTTATAATATTAGTAGGAAGTTACATACTAGTAAACTCCCGTACCTACGTAAACAACTACAATTTTTATAAAAAACTACAACCCGACTGCGTAAATTATATTATACTATCCGTTGTATAGTAGCCTATGTTACATGGGCTATTATTCGGAATCTATCGACAGCTCATTTATTAAAGTCGGTCCAGTAGTTATAGGCGCTACGGTGGTACAACCGGAATGCCAAAATCATTACCCTTTCATTTAGCTTCGCCGCAGTCGGATAAAAAAGTCCAAGAGCTGACACTTGGCAACCCTGTGCAGCTGCCTATAGACCAGCCTTATTCGCCCGCTTTGAATAATTACTCGCTAGCCATATACACGAACACCATAAACGTGCAATGTTAGGAGTAAATGTAACATTAAACATTTATATTGTAATAACAATATCTGAATTTGGTGACGAATCTTAAATGGAACTTCCAGGAAAATCTTTGTTTGTACACAATTTTGGATGGGGCTTACAAGGTTTAAGCCCAATGTTCTTCAAAGGAACATTCTTCTTAAAAATGGAAACATTGAAGTAGTCTCGAACATTGTTGAGAGTTGAGATTAAAAAATATTTTGGCATATTTTAACTTACTTTCGTTTGAACAAATCAAGAAAGTTACGAGAATTTTTGGGTAACATTTTTAATTAAATATCATAGGATGCTGCCTTGTCTATAAGTATATCTATACAAATAAATTAAATTGAAGTCTGATTGTAAATTTTAAAATCTTTTCACTAAATACATATGAAATTATATTATACGGTATACTTACAATAAAAAACTATTTTTTAAATTTATTTCTGTCCGTCTGTCTGTCTGTTCATCTATCTGTTTGTTCTGGCTAATTTTTGAAACGGCTGGACCGATTTTCACGGGACCGTCACTGACAGATAGCTTGTTATAAGGAGCAACTCAGGCTATTTTTATTCCAACTAAAAAATAGGATTCCGTTTTCTTTAGTCCAAAGTTTCGGGCACCAGCTACTTTGGTAATAGATATTAGATAATAATCGACCCTCAATAAAAAAATAGATTCATTAAAAAATGTCTTATTAAAATTTTTAGCTTTTCAAGGTTTTCGCTAAATGTAATGGAAATTAACGTTATGTATCTCGTAGTAATACCCGCCTCTCACCATGTAAAGACTAAAGTTAGCCAAAGTTTATATATCTATACTAATATTATAAAGCTGAAGAGTTTGTTTGTTTGTTTGTTTGTTTGTTTGTTTGAACGCGCTAATCTCAGGAACTACTGGTACGAATTGAAAAATTCTTTTTGTGTTGGATAGTCCACTTATCGAGGAAGGCTTTAGGCTATATAGCATCATGCTAAACTCAATACGAGCGGAGTACCAATCAAGAATGTTACAAAATCGGGGGTCTTTTTTTCCTTTTGAGAGCTTTCGCTACGTACGCTGCGGAAACGGTTAAAGTTTCGCTAAAATGATGTATGGCAGAATTGTTCCCCTTTAAAAGTTCTAAAAAAAAGTCCGCGACAGTATATGTCTATCTTTTAAGGTTGGCTCACTATAACCTTTTTATACTTACCAAATTTGTTCTAAAAGTAAGCATTATTTGTGAAGGTGTTTTCATAAAGATTATATTAATCCTTATCCAAGTAAATACGTTATTCATTACAAGCATTTAATCTAGAAGAAATTTGCCGTTTACATCATTTGATTTCAATGAGTATTTTAGAAGATATCGCAGTAATAAAATAATCATTCGCGCTATAGTAAGGCGCGCGGGCGGGCGGGCAGTCGTGAGGTGGAAGCGCTTCTTCTACGTAAATGAAGTCGCGGGTAAATTTTAGCGATATCCCAAAGTAACTATTCCACGCGGACGAAGTCGCGGGGAAAAGCTAGTTAAGTATAATAACGTAATAGTGTGGGCGGCGCGGCGTCGGCGGCGCATTTGTTTTTTACTCAATTTGCCAGCCACTGAATGGCGGCGCGGCGGCTGAGGGCGGATTTTAGTTAGGGCTGCCTACTCTGGAAAATTTTGTTACGTACGTTGTATGAGAGATGTGGCGCGGGTGGCAACCCTGGTACGGGGTAACATCGCGTGGGAGCAGACGCGTTGGCGTCGCCGGGCCTGCGCGGGGTGAGGCACGGTGCGGCGGGGGAGGTTGTGTAGGCGGCCATTGATCCATGGGGGCAGGTGAATGAAGCCCTCCTCCCCGCCATTGAGCGGGCCCGTATCGACCACCCGGGCCCCGCGCTGAAAAATTTTACTTGTTGTTACTTCACACTTTCTAGGTCTCCTATGAATTACGACCTAATTAATTGTTGTGCTAAGCGCTAGTAGGCTTTCAGGGTACTGGGTTTTAACTTGCCTTATTTTCTAATTAGGTTGGTTTTTATTTTTATATAAATGTACATCAGGGGCGTGGGGTTCCTATAACGCTTTTGAAGACCCTTATCCAAATCCCTAGCTATTATACAGGCTACGGCTTCCCTATGAAGGAGAACCAGCCTTATCCACTGATGTACATATTGTGTATTTACTACTTAGTACGTATATTCAGAGATACGACTTTTGACTCATTGGGTCACAATCTTTGAATCAAGTATAAAATGAAGTCGCTTCCTTTCCTGTTCGCTTAGATCTTTAAAACTACTATACAGTGAATACTATTTTGCACGCGACTTCGCATCATTGCACCCCGTAGGGGGTGAATCTCAAAAAAAAACTTTTAAACTGATGTTACATTTATCTGCGTTGCAAGTTCAAACTCAATCCGCCTAGTTGTTGATATTTCACACACACACTACACCCCTTAACTGAGACAAATTTAAAAAACTATAAAATACGAACTCAATGATTTGTTGTTGTGTTTTTTATTAGCTCTAATATTACATTTCACCAGGACCTCGAAACACCTTATTAAATGAAATGCATTTAAGAACATGAATCTCAATTTTCAACGCAATCGCTGCAAATTTAAAGATTTCCCATACAAACTTTTTACCCCTATTTCACACCCTTAGATAGGGAATGGAAGGCACGTTTCTACTATTAGCGGTTACGGATGTGCAAGCGTCTATGTGTCAGTCAGTCAGTGAGGTCATATCCTTTTTAGTTTCGCTTATAGTTTCGCTTTGTCCGTCCGTCTGTCTGTCTGTATGTCTGTCCGCGCTTCTAGCGTCGGTAATTATTAATATAAATGGATGATATTTGGTATAGTCATAGATTGTGTATAGATCTCGGATTTGGCATCAATAAATAATATTAAATAATATAAAATATACTTTTCCTTATAATAAATAAATAATAAATAAATAATATACTTTTCCTTATATAAAAAAACTGCCACACGAGAGTAATGAAAATTATATTAGATTTAAGTTGAACAGCCTACTGTGTAGTGCTACTAATCAAAATTGTATAGTTTTAAGTAACACTCAACCACATATAGATGTGGTTGATATTAATAATATTATAAGTTTTAGATTTAATAATCTAACATGTGATAAGTATTTCTTATCACAGTTTTTTACTAGACGCATAGCTAGATGGCTATTTCATTTTTTAGTTTTAAGACAAGCCAAAGAATTGGCTAAACCGACCACTGCTTTTATTGAGCAGAGTCTTTATTCTGACAACTATACAGTCAGTAGCTTGGAATATGTTCCAAATAATTTAAATTAGTTTCTAAGACAACAGAGGCTCACTCTAGCAATGTGATAATCAATAATATAAATTATTTAAATGAATTACCTACCTTACCTACCAAAAATGTTAACAAAAAATGTAATTTCAATGTAAACCTGGTGCACCAAAATTTGCAAGGAATGGTAGGTAAAGAATTAGAAATTGAGTTGTTTCTTAATGAATATAACATTGATATTATGTGTATATCAGAACATTGGTTTAGAAAACATGAATTAATATTTAACTTTTGTGGTCACCAGGTAGCTAGTTCGTTCAGTCGAGAGAATGCCATTAGAGGTGGTTCTTTAATATTAACTAATAAAAAAATAAAATTTAAAGAACGCAAAGATATTATAAGACTCTCTACTGAACGAATAATTGAGGTAGCCTGTATTGAGTTGAGCCATCTTATTATTGTAAGCGTATACAGGCCTCCATCAGGTTTATACGATTCCTTTGAACAAATCATGGAAGAAGTGTTGACAAAAATATGTGCATCTAACAAGACGATTATTGTATGTGGTGATTTCAACATTAATTTATTAGACTCAAACTCCACCACTGTTAGATTCAAATCATTGTTAAAATCGTATAACCTCAGTAATTTATTTTATGAACCGACAAGAATATGTGATACAGCAGCTACTTGTATTGATAATATTTTCACTAATATTACTCCTTATAAAAAAGAAATAATTAATGCGCTTAGCTCTGATCACTGTGGACAATTTGCTTCATTTAATATTAATTGTGAAAATGAACCTCAAGAAAAGCTTGTTTATATTCCTGTGAATACAAAACGTATTGAGAAATTTAGAGGTAAATTAGTTTCAAATATTCAACAGTTAGATGGGTTTAATAGCTCAGATGAAGCATTTCATAAACTATTTAAAATAATAAGAACCCAGTATAACTCTGTATTTACTTCTAAAACGGTCAATTTAAATAATAGAAAAAGTAATTTTAAAACCTGGGCAACTGCAGGAATTATAATAAGTAAGCAGAGATTATATGATTTGTATAACGAAAAGACATTTAATAGGAGTGAATCTTTTAAACTATATGTCAAGCAATACTCAAAAATTTTTAAAAAAGTATGTCAAGCAGCGAAGGCACTTCACATTAAAGAAAAAATAATGAACGCTAAAAATAAAGTGAAAACCACTTGGAAGATAATTGCAGATGAGACTGGAAGAGGTAAAGGCAGTCGTAACTCTAAATTTGAACTTTGTATTAATAATAAAAAGGTAAATTCTGACCTAGAGGTTGCGACAATTTTCGAAAAATTTTTTGCTGACATTCCGGTCTCAACTACAAAATATTTAAATTCTTCACCTGCAGTTGCTGAAAAAATACTCAGAGAAAATGTCAAGGAATGTGATGTCAACTTTAATTTTAAAGAAATTGACTCCAGAGATATTATTAACACCTTCAAATTACTCAATATTAAAAATACTACCGATCTCTGGGGTATGTCTATAAAAGTTATAAAATCAATAATTGACATCATTGCCCCCTATCTAGCCTTAGTTTTCAATAATTGTATAAAGAATGGTGTGTTCCCTGACCTAATGAAACATAGCAAGGTGATGCCTCTTTTTAAGGCTGGGAATAAGTCTGACCCAGCAAATTATAGACCAATATCTATACTACCGACTTTCAGTAAAATTTTCGAGAAAATAATCTTAAATCAATTGCTAGCCCACTTTAACATAAATAATTTATTACATAGTAACCAATTCGGGTTTACTAAAGGTCGGTCCACAACAGACGCAGGCATCAGTCTTCTATGCAGCATATTTGGGGCCTGGGAGGGATCGCATGATGCACTTGGTGTCTTTTGTGATCTATCCAAGGCTTTCGACTGTGTTGAGCATGCTACGTTGGTCAGAAAATTATACCATTACGGTGTAAGGGACACAGCACTTAAACTTTTAGATTCTTATCTTAAAAATAGAACGCAGAGAGTAGAAATTAATTCTACAAGGTCTACTGGGACCAAAATTGAACTAGGTGTGCCACAAGGGTCAATTTTAGGCCCGTTTCTTTTTCTCATCTATATAAATGACCTTCCTTATCTAGTTAAAGATAAGCATGAGATAGTACTCTTTGCCGATGACACTTCACTAATTTTTAATGTGAAGCGACGACAGTCAAATTATGACGAGGTAAATAGTGCTCTCTCAAAAATGGTACATTGGTTTAATGTTAATAATTTACTTTTAAATTCAAATAAAACAAAATGTTTAAAGTTTAGCCTCCCAAATGTTAGGCAGGCACAAACCAATATACTATTAAATGATGAGAAAATGAACTTAGTGGACACCACTGTATTTCTAGGAATAACACTAGATTGTAAATTACAGTGGGGTCCCCATATTGCAAATCTGGCAGATAAGCTCAGTTCTGCAGCATATGCAGTCAAAAAAATTAGAGAAATTACCGATGAGGATACAGCGCGGCTAGTTTATTTTAGTTATTTTCATAGTATAATGTCATATGGCATCCTTCTATGGGGAAACGCTGCGGACATTAATACAATATTTGTGCTACAGAAGCGAGCTATACGTTCTATTTATAAGATGTCATGTTTTGAATCTCTGAGAGAAAAATTTAAAGAAATAGGTATTCTGACCGTTGCTTCTCAATACATTTTGGACAATGTGTTGTATGTCAGAAAGAATTTAACGAATTTTAAAAAGAAAAGTGACACACATTGTAGGAATACTAGAAATAGGAACAAGTTAGAAATACCAGTGATCAGACTTAGTAAAGTAAGTAAATCTTTTAAAGGTCAATGTATACGCCTTTACAATAGAATCCCAGAAAACGTTCAAAATCTTTCCATTAATAAATTTAAAAAAGCTGTTAAAGAACGTTTGTGTGCTAAAGCTTATTATAAAGTCAGTGATTTCATTAACGATTGCACACCTTGGGAATAAGATGGCCCCATGCAAGGCTGCTTTTATGTACTTAAGTATATTCTTTGTACTTATGACTAATGTTATATAGATTAAGTTACAACATTGTAAAAATATTTTTTGAAAAGAACAATTTTCCCATCTTTTTGCTAAAAGGTGGCCCCGTGCGAGTTTCTTACGCCGGTTCTTCTCGCCGGGCTAGTTTCCGAACCGGTGGTAGGCATCATGTAGGACAATTCTATAAGCGTTATATTATAACCTACATGGAAATAAAAATTTTGAGTTTGAGTTTGAGTTTGAATTAATTTTATATTCTAAGGGTGGCTCTCCATACATGTGAATGCGGGTGGCTCTCCATACGCAAACGAGCCCATATAAAAAAAATCGAGTATGACAATTATTTTTCTGCTTAAACGTCTTTACATACGCAGTAGATCATATGCCCCAGTGGCGAAGGCTGGTTCTCCTCCATAGGGAAGCTGTAGCCTGTATAATAGGTAGGGACTTGGATGAGGGTCGACAAAAGGTAAGCCGTAAGGGAAGCCGATAGGAATGGAGTTATAGGAACCCCTCGCCACTTATATGCCCTAAGTATCCGTAATTGATTTTACCGAACCTTATATATAGTCTATATAATATATATAGACTAGCTGTCCCGTGCCCACTTCGTTTGGCGTAAAACATTTTTACTTGCAAATTATTACACATAAAAAAATATAATTCAGTGGACCAAATTATAAAATCTAAACGATTCTCGAATCCACTTGAACACACACATAAAATTTCATCAAAGTTGGCCTAGCATTTACAAGCCTCTTCGGCCTCTCAATTCTTGCAAATACTAATCAATACAATATATAATAACTTAGAGAATGGTCATAATATCAAGTTTCTGTGATTGCTCACTGAATTACATAACGTTTCCATTCTCTGCTACGGATAAGGTACCTACTACGCACGGATAATATATTCGATACTCGGAGTAACAATGTGCAGGCCGCCCGCTATTTTCGCCTCGCATCTGGCTTCAATCAAGTTCAGTACAAAACTCAGTTAATAGATAAAGCTGATGGACAGTCTATATTAGTCTATATTAATTTATATTATGCGTGATACGCATTAAGAGAGATCTATCAATGTTTCAAAACATGCTGTGCCATATTTATTTTGCTTTACCATCAAATAAGGCCTATGAATTATCTTCAATCACGATCTCACCATTTCCTACGGCTAGTTTATGTTGTTGCATTCTTCGTCTCATCATTATCTATCTAAATATATAAAAGGCAAACCTGACTGACTCATCTATCAACGCACAGCCGAAACTCCCAAACGGATTTTGCTGAAATTTGGCATACAGATAGTTGTAATGACGTAGGTATCCGCTAAGAAAGGATTTTTGAAAATTCGCCCCCTAAGGGGGTGAAAAAGGCGTTCAAATTTTGTATGGAAACCGAACTCCACGCGGACGAAGTCGCGGGAAATAGCTAGTATATTATAATGGTTAGAGCTTAAGTCATTGTTGCTTGACGGTTGCCCGTCTAGTTATTTGATATTTAAACATTTTCCGTTGGCATTCGAGATGTGTGTTATGTCATGACTCATGAGCTACGATTAAATTCCTTTTCCCTCGTTCCAGGTCCCTCCGGATCTCGGGCTCGGGCTGCGACGACGCCCTCTCCTCGGGCTCGTCCTCCGAGTGCGAGGACACGCACACGCACCACCAGGAGTTCCCCGTGGAGATCCTGCCCAACCTCTACCTCGGCAACTCCGCCAACAGCGAGGACTGCGACGCGCTCGCGCGACATAACATCAAGGTACCATAGACATACCATAGACGTATACTCTACCGCAGAGGAGCTTCCCAGCACCGACCCCAGCCATATCGTTCAGTTTATAAGCAGCATAAGACTGGGGCGGGTAGTGTAATGCCAAGAAGCCACAATAGATCCTCTTGGGTCGCAGTGACGTCAGGGCTCTATTATGACACCAGTCTTCAGTCTAACAAAAACAAAACACCATAGACAAGAATACCGGGTCTTCTTTATTTCTTTAATAAGAACTTGTGGTAAAGAATATGGTTACAAGATTTTTTTGTAATTTTGAAAAAAAAAAGAAAATAAGTAATTGTTCCGAGCCGACTTATAAAAAAAAACTCAGACGTTCAAGATCGGTATTTGCATAGATTTAACTATTATATATTCGCATTAAGAAATCAGTAAGTCAAGAGACCAAATGTCGAAATGGCCTTACTTCAATTGGTAGATGAACACCGCTTATGCGTCGTTATTGGTTAAATTTGATATTTGCATTGATGATTCACTGCATTCTTAATGCAAATATGGTATATATAGTTATTCGATACGTATTAAAGTATATATATCTAGCTTTTTCCTTCAGCTTTTAAATTACTCTGACTAGCTATTGGTAAAAACCGTATATAAATTAGTCGTGTCTTTAAATGTTTACCAAATTTTATTTAAAACAGGCGAAAAACGTACTATTTTTTCATGTAAAATTTTTAAAGATTTGTGAAGTTTAATTAACAACTAGCTTTTCCCCGCGACTTCGTCCGCGTGGAATAGTTACTTTGGGATATCGCTAAAATTTACCCGCGACTTCATTTACGTAGAAGAAGCGCTTCCACCTCACGACTGCCCGCCCGCTCCGCGCGCCTTACTATAGCGCGAATGATTATTTTATTACTGCGATATCTTCTAAAATACTCATTGAAATCAAATGATGTAAACGGCAAATTTCTTCTAGATTAAATGCTTGTAATGAATAACGTATTTACTTGGATAAGGATTAATATAATCTTTATGAAAACACCTTCACAAATAATGCTTACTTTTAGAACAAATTTGGTAAGTATAAAAAGGTTATAGTGAGCCAACCTTAAAAGATAGACATATACTGTCGCGGACTTTTTTTTAGAACTTTTAAAGGGGAACAATTCTGCCATACATCATTTTAGCGAAACTTTAACCGTTTCCGCAGCGTACGTAGCGAAAGCTCTCAAAAGGAAAAAAAGACCCCCGATTTTGTAACATTCTTGATTGGTACTCCGCTCGTATTGAGTTTAGCATGATGCTATATAGCCTAAAGCCTTCCTCGATAAGTGGACTATCCAACACAAAAAGAATTTTTCAATTCGTACCAGTAGTTCCTGAGATTAGCGCGTTCAAACAAACAAACAAACAAACAAACTCTTCAGCTTTATAATATAAGTATAGATGTAATACACAAAACAAATATACATAGAAGCACAGAATACAGAACATCCAGAATGAGTGTTCGATCACATTTGTACGCAGTGCACTGTAACCAAAACCATAGCGAAACACCGCCCCGCCCGATCTTTACATTACATTACTATTTACACTTACAAAACAAATCGCGTTATTATATTACGACAATTAGGTATTCAATAAAAAATCATAAAGTTGGGTAACATATTCCGTTACTCTGTGGCAACATATTATGTGTGGATAGCCACTTCAATTTGGAGTAGTCGTGACGACTTCACTTTCAAGCGCGTTAACAGTTTTTGGATAATTTCTGTATTCTGAGCATAAAAGTTAAAACAAGTACAAGTCTAACAGTCCAAACGTAATATTCCAGTACGTGCTGAACGTGACGCCGGACCTGCCCAACACGTTCGAGGCGGAGGGCTGCGGCATCAACTACCTGAAGATCCCCATCGCGGACCACTGGAGCCAGAACCTCGCCGTGCACTTCCCGCAGGCGATACGGTTCATTGGTCAGTTTGGAATTCAATTTTAGATAAGACTTTGTAAGAAAAGATTTAACATTCTAGAGCCTCACTTTCTTTCCTAACAAACGATTGGACTTTGAATAGAGAAATTGGTCCTTTTACAAAGAATATATTATATTATTAACGTAAAGAATCTCCGCGGCTATATATGTGCGTGGCTAGACGTGTGCGAGGACCACGCGGCGCGAGCGGGACTTGGTTTACATAGTCGTCGTCGTCACATCACGGGGCTTTTTTTCCAATTAATGTGTTACATAATTCCCATGGCAACTTTTTACTACTTAGGTACTTACGTAAATATGAAAGAAAGGCCATAAGTTCTATAGGCCTTCTCAGCTTGTGTGTATCATATTAGGGTTTCTATTACTCGTCCGTCCCTCCGGCGTCCCTTACCACTTACCTTTTGAAGACCCTCATCCAAACCCCTACCTTATACAGTCTAGGGCTTCCCTACGAAGAAGACCCAGCCTTCGCCACTGGTGTAGAAGTATTATATTCGTTATATATTACGAAACATCGTGGGTTCGATTCCCGCATTGGAACAACAAAAAATGTTATTTCCAAGTTTGATTAGGATAATGCAGGCTGATCACCTGATTGTCTTGACAAGAAAGATGATCCATGCGTCGGATAGGCATGTAAAAATTCGGCCCTGCGCCTGATCTTTCGCCAGTCGTGTCGGTAAAAATGTCAGTAAAAATACCTTTCCTGGTTTCAATGAAACCGGCCACCGACACCGAAACTGGTGTAGGGAGTTATTATTTAATATCGACGTTTACGTGTTACAGAGGAGGCGATGTCCGCCCGGTGCGGCGTGCTGGTGCACTGCGTGGCGGGCGTGTCGCGCTCCGTGACGGTGACGCTGGCCTACCTCATGCAGCGGCACCGCCTCTCCCTGCGCGACGCGTTCGACCTCGTGCGCGCACGCAAGACCGACATCGCGCCCAACTTCCACTTCATGCGCCAGCTGCACTGCTTCGAGCGCGACCTCGGCCTGCACGACCGCAGCGCCAGCCTGAGTAAGGTACACTCCATCGCCGCGGGACCCAGCCGACGCATAACATACGACTGCCCAACTACACGATAAACTGTGTACTGTGATTTGTTATAGAATTTTAGTAAAGCGGTAAATAATGAACGCTTTTAAATTTTCAATTATAATTTAAAGTTAATGGAAAAGTTCGATATCTAGTAATTGGAAAAGTAAAACGAGTCGGTTGAGTTCCCTTTTTGGTATAAATCGTGAACGCCTTTTTATTTATGTTCGTATACTTTGCGATGGTCTACAACGAATTTCCGTTGACCAGGTGTTGGAGGAGCTGGGCGTGCGTGAGGCGCGCGTGTGTGCGTGTGCGGGCGAGTGCACGTGCGCGCGCGCTTGCGGCTGCGCGGCGACGGCGTGCGCGCGCTGCGGCGTGTCGCCCGACTCCGGCATCGAGTTCGACCGCTGGAGCGCCGCGCGCGACACGCCGCAATGACACTTCTTCACGCCGCCGCGCACGTCGCGAGTGCCGCCGCCGCCGGAGCGGGCGCAGCAGCAGCGGTCGCCGCCGCCGCAGCAGTGAGCGCCGCCACGTAACGTCGCCACCAGCGTCACTCCTCACCGGGGGCCTGTTTAGTTATCTCGCTAATGCGATCGGTTTTGCCGTCGGTGCCGTTTTATAAAGTTGACAATTGTGTCCAAAATATGGAGATGAAATGCAGGCAAAGTGATTAGACTAGAAAATATTGTCAAATAGCTGGTTTGTCGCCCATTCTTGTCACTAACGATGGGCCCCCGTCGTGTGTCGCCGCAGGATTCTCTAGTCGTAGCGGACACGTTCGTTCACCCGGAACGCTAATTTAAATGTGACGTAGATATAATTTCCTTTTGAATGTTACTTGTAATTTTCGTTGCGGAGCCGGGTCTAGGATTGTTCTATTGATGGTTCCGACGAGACCGCGACGCTCAGTCGTGTAAAGTTTATATCGAGCACCTTAATGAGTAAGTTACGAGCACACCTATAATGATAATTTATATGATATGGGTATATTTGCAGTAACACTTCATTCCTCGTTCGGATGCGACACTCGATGTTGACATACTTAGTGATAAATATAAGATTTAAAAAATATATAAATTTACAGAATATTATTATGTCTACTGTGTATGGCTGCGAATGCCACATTCCAATATTTTGATACAAGTTTTAAATAGATTGCACAGAAGTACGGACGTCTAGTCCTCGTTAGGACGTCACTGGAACAGTTGTTTAAAATTGTAAGACTTCTAATTAATTTGAACGAAGGCTTGATAGTTTTGCTGTAAATATACCGCCCGTACGTTAATTAGAGCCGCACGGTACGCGGGTATCGTAAGTGAAATATATTATTACTAGAGAATTATATTATTAAATCGGTTAAGTAAAATTTTATAAGATTGATATATCCCTTCTATTGTTGAGAATGAGGGGTACGCGACTAAATGCATTCCGAAATCTTCCAATGTATTGTGCATTTCGTGTCCATTTTAACGATGTTTTACTGTAGTTGTGTTGACGTCATCACGCCGCGCGCCGTGATGAGCCGCCGTCGGATGTCCTCTATGAGGACTACGGAAGTACCGCCGAAATATGTAATATTTATTAGTGCCACTCGCAAAAGTTCAAATTTTATACAACAGTATAATATATACCGTAATAGAGGAGCGTACGTTCGGTTTTGTAATGTCTCGCAAGGACGGTTTTATGATTTAAAGGCGGTAAAGATATTTTAATAATAATAATTTGTACAAAATAAATATTATGATTCCTCAAAACGTAGGGCTTCTGATAACTCTTCCATTGTTGTCGTAACTCGAGTGTGAATGTGCCGTTGTGAGTGATGCGATTGTTGATTATGAATGTGGATATTTTTTTAGTGTTCTGAAGTTTCGAAAACTAAGTTTTGTCGAAGTCCTAGTGGACTGTCGGGGAGGACGCGGCGGGGTCGGCCCCGGTCCTGTCCGAATTATGTTTCCAAAGCCAACGCTCTCGTACTGTAGAAATAATTCAAAGTGTATCATTATATTTACTATACAAATATTATATAAAACATTATATTTATAGTGCATACGACATATTAAACGTAGTTTATTTTTCTATGAATCTTCGCCGTTCTGTGTCGCTCGGCGCACGTCCTAATGTATTCGCGCGGAGTGATAGTTACGAATATGGATGAGAGGAGTAGATGTGTATTTTTGTATGAACTATAGTGTCGCCGACAGCGGAGCTCCCGTGCGCGATGAGTCGCCGAGCGCCTTACGTTATTTTCTACAGTTCAGTTTGTTTCCATTGGCATTTACTTTTTGAACTGTCGTGAAACATATATTTTTTTATATGTAGTCAAATTAGTTTAACGTTTATATTGTGTAAATAAATAAAGCTTTAACTTTTAAGTACGTTATGATAATGTATAAATTGTTACGCATTGTAAATTCGTTGTAGGCTAAGTCAAAATTGAAATTTGACTTCCGTTCGAGACTTCAGAATGTGTTTATACATATACTAAGAAAACTCGTTACGCGAGTCACGATGATAGCGATTTGTTTTGTGACAAACGTATGTATATTGTATACAGATTGTTGGGCAAGGGTAGGCGATACGTTAGCCTTAGCTGCACGAACAATTCTTTTGTATTTCTAGAATTAACTATTAATGTCTAGCACAAACTCACTCGAGGAGCCCGTTCGTCGACTCGGTTTTACAGTATCGACCGGTACCTGTATATATGTATTCTGTTCTTAGTAACATAGCTATAATACATGTTAATTAATGATGTTAATAACATTTTAGATATCTTTTTAGTGCTTTCCTAAGAGTGCAATTGATATTTGTTGACAGAGTTAAGGCCGGCGCGAGTTCATATGCGCGATGCGTCGTGCCGGCTTTAACATTTTTAATGAAACATTGTACAACAGTATAAAGCCACATGGCACACTAATATTAACCTCGAAACAAATATAAACACTGTTAAACTAAAATGTTTTTTATTTATACTCTCACATTTACAAAATTTTATAATTTAGCTTTTCAGATGTTTTATTGGACTCAGCTTACCTATGATGCTACTTTTTTTGAAATGTTTCTGGTTATAAGTTTAAAATGGCAGTACCTGCTCACGGCTCATCCCACCACTAAAATTACAAACTTTGATCAAAATTTTTTCTTCCTCTCGTGCGAGTCGAACTCGTACACATACACCCTTATTAATAAAAATATTTACACCATGGATAAGCAAATCCAAATCGCTCTCTTTGTCTATCAAGTGACTGTTCTAAAGTATCTGACAGAGACAGCCATGTTGGATTAGCTAATCCGTGGTGTAAATAATTTTATTAATAAGACTGGTAGAGTTCTGTATCATTATACCTACTAGTATTTTACACGTTTACTTATTATTCCGTTATTTTTGTACGAAGTTTTTCAAGTAAGCGCATTTCACAAGTTGGGTATCCATAGCTCCTGTTTTTTATTATTATTATTGGAACAAAGTTCCTTATCGCGCGTTGCGAAAGGGGGCTAGACGGAAAAAATTAAGACCAAAAGTTGTAACGATACTTTTTGCTATAGTTGTAAGCCGTGCGGCGTGCGCGTGTTTCTCTGTCTCTCTCTCTCTCTCCCATAGAGCTTCGTTCCATCCGGGTCTCCCTTGACACCTCTCAAGTTTTTTTTGCAGGCTTTATGCCTCCCCGGGTTTGGGTGGCCTGGGGGTATGCGGGACTCTCAATGCGGTTACCCACTAAACCACCTGAGGATTGCCCTCAGCCGATATGAAGTAGAGTGTCTCAGATCTAACACAGGACGCCCCCGCGACCGGCTGGTCTACTTCTTGAAGGGACGGGACTTCAACCAAAATTAGGGGCTACTCCGGCAAACGAGCGTCCCCCTCGGCGCCGAGACTAGCTAAACTGGGGAGGTTCCCATTCTCTCCCGGAGCCCCGTTAGAGACTGAAGGTTGGAAGTTCGCAAAGCGATGCCTCCGCACTCCTGTCCTACGCCGGCGGAGCGGAACTCTGTCCCGCTCCGCGCCCTCGGATGGATGACGGATTCGCAGAAAGGGGCCGCTGCCTGCCTGGCCTCATCGCTCTCGAGCATGCAGCGTACCACACTCGAGAGCGACTGATCAGGTATCTATAGCTCCTAATTTAACAAAGCCTAGCCAACCTATCAAATGATACCCACACTATGGGGAAAACGCGAGAAGAAAATTAATATCTATACTAATATTATAAAGCTGAAGAGTTTGTTTGTTTGTTTGAATGCACCAATGACCAAAGAATTCATATACCTCAATGGAATGCACTAATCTCAGGAACGAATAGAACTCAGGTTCGAATAGAAAAATTATTTTTGTATTGGATATTCCACTTATCGAGAAAGGCTATAGGCTATACAACATCATTCTGCGACCAATAGGAGCGAAGAATCAGTGGAAAATGTGGAAAAAACGGGGAAAATTATTATTTAAGGGCTTCTCTTGCGTGCGCTGCGTAAGCGGTTCAAGTTACCCAAAAAATATGTATGAAAGAATTATTCCTCTTTAAATGATCAAAAAAAAAAATGTCAGCGACAGTATGTCTATCTTTTAAGATTGACTCAGTATAACCTTTTTTATGGTAATCAAATTTGGCCGAAATTATTGCGCCATCAGTTGACGCGGACGAAGTCGCGGGCAACAGCTAATAATAATAATAAAAAAAGCTTTGATTAATTATTACATCCTCTTTTTAATATTATATATCTATGAATAAAAGCCTTTATTCGGATCTGCTTTATTTTCAATTAGGTACAGTTATGCTTACTAACAAGATATTAAAAACTTATAAAACAACTAAATATTAAAAAATAATACCTATTAACTATCTAGTACATATTTGAATTTTGCTTGATCGCTGCAGATCAGTTTGCCAGTCGGCAAAGGCCTCCTCCTACCTTTTTCATTCTTGTCTGTTTTGTGCCACTCTATACCATGTCACTCCAGCCACTTGGCGGATACCGTCATCGATGGGATTGGATGGCTTTTGTGGTCTCCCTATTTTCCTGTGTCTATCTCTAGGGTTACCAAGTTACTCCATCTATGCTTCTGTCTGCTCATGTGTCCTGTACACTCCATTTTAACCTTCTGATTTTATTTGTTATATCTAAAACTTTTGTTTTCTTTATGATAGCATAACTGTTCAGTTTTTCTGATTTCTTTACTCATAATAGACTTCTTCTCCATTGCGCGTTGGCATGTTGTTAGCATAGACTAATGATTGGTCTCGCTGGGCGCGAGCGCCCAGTGAGACCAATTATTTATCTATGATTGTTAGTTTGGAAATTGTATTTTGTGTTAAAGGCCAAGTTTGACAACCGTATGTGAGCACAGGTAGGATACAGGTATTGAATATTTTGGTTTTTTATTTTTATGTGCAGAGTTTTGTCTTTCATAACCTCTTTCAGGCTCCAGTATCTTTTCCATCCATTAGTTATCCTTCTATCTACTTCTTTTCGTACAAGCTCGTTTTGTGTCATCAGCTGTCCTCGGTAAGTGTATTCTTCAGCGTAATCTATTTGTGTGTTCTCTACTTTTAAAGGGTGTTTATCTCCATTTGTAATTACTTTGGTTTTTTCTAGATTAAGTTTTAGCCCCACCTTCTCGCTTTCTCTTTGTGCGTTTGTAGATTATGGCAAAGCTTTTGACTCAATATCGCATTTAGGACTATGGGAATCACTGGCAAACCAAGGAGTTGGACATAAGTACATCCTTTTAATAATAAATGTATACAAAAACAGTACTGCTAGAGTACAACTATAGAAGAAAGGCAAACCATTAAGGATCTGCAGAGGTGTGTGACAAGGGGAACTCCTATCTCCAAAGTTATTTTCAAGAGGGCAACAGCTAGTTACCAATAAAACTATGCATGTTTTCTATTGTAGACTGCAATTTGTAGTACAGAAAAATTTGCGACAGTAAAAGCTAGAAACTCGTAGAATACACCTTAATTTTTGCGTTCTTAATAATATAACTTTAAAAGTCTAAAACGTCTCATAAAATCTCGTTTCTGCGTCGTAATATTAGTGCTACTAAATAGACGATCGGATTTGGTACAGAGTGACCCACAGATTTGGTTCGACCAAAAAATTTTTCGGATTCGGATAAAATCTGGTACATATATTATTATATCACGAAAAAGATTTTTTCATTTGCCGTGAATAACTTTCGACGCATATACGAGATTTTATAAATAAATAAATCGTTTATTTTCAAGATACTTTACAAACATTATCTTTTCTGTCCCCCAAACTAGGCGTAGCCTGTCCTATGGGGGAAGTAAAGACTAAGACATGCTAAGACTAAGGGAACGTTGAGAATTCTAAAAAGAACGAGTTTCCAGTTTATTATCTGTCATTCCGAGATTTACGCTAATTTTATTGAACTACAATAGACCATTAGGTACTATACAAATAACAAATTTTACATATTAGTCGATAAGTTTAAAGAAGAGCTAACATATAACGATGTATTTCTCATCAGTTTGAAGCATTAAATCAAAATGAACACGAAAATCATTTTTGTGAAAAAGTGTTATTATTATTTTCCTCGAAGGTGTAGTAAATCTAAAAAGAAAACAAATGTTATTAATTTGCCCAATATATTTATTTAATTAAGTATTTATAAATAAATGAAAACTGCTTGATAGTTTGATTAATTTAACATTTTTATGTAAAGGAAATACAATAGCTACATTAATTAAAATGAAGTGTAATATTTAACATTACATTAACCACTACCGAGACATCCACTACTACTTCACGTAGCGAGTGGCTCTCCAATAGAATATGTACAATGTACACACTAATCAAAATCTGAAAACCAATCTAGAAACCATCCTAATTGACTATCGTTGGGTGAAAAACTGAGAAAAATATTTCTCAGGAACTACACTAACACCCGTATCATTAGTTGTTTCCTCAAATCCGCCTCGACTCAACCTCAACCGAGGTATCCTTGAGAAGTTCCTCGAAATTAACAACATTATGAATTAACACCAATAGTTAGCAATAAAACTGGATCCGAATTTGACAGAACGATAATAATAACCCTCCGTTAATCTTGTATTATCGTTTTCGCAACGCTTTAAGTAATCGTTTAATGGCCCACCCATTGGTAGCCCCTGTTATTTCCACGAATTGGTAGGTTCAAAAGTGGTAAAATGACTTCTACTCGAAATAGACGTTTGATTTTCGCGTCGAAATAGACGCTCGAGGGAGCCTCAAGGTACGTCCTGAGGTACCTTAAGTTTGACAGTTGATTCCTCGACTTGCGTAAGGAAATTCCTCAAGTCGAGGGCATTTTGTTGAACTAATGATACAACTTTTGTGGATTGAGGTTGAGTCGAGTGGAGGAAATCTCGAGGAAACAACTAATGATATGGGTGTAACACTATGTTAAACAAAATAGGCCTCATTCTCCTAAGACAAATGTGAACAATCGATATAATCTTTAAATAAACTTTTACATATACAAACGGGTGTACAAATACCTCAACACGTTTCAACAGGGATTTCGCTAGCTACATTACGTTATGTACAATGACGGTCGATATGGTGTGGGACGCTACGAAGCTGAGGCTGACCTTCCAGTGGAAGCCGTCGCAACACGCCGTATATTACTTTGTATAACTAGAGTAGTAAAAATTTTGGCACAATCGTGCTACATATTTACAATTAAAGGCTCACATAGATTATTGCTGTCAGTTAGGTTCGATACAGCGCTTACGACTATAAATAAAACTTCATAATATCGATTCATTATACTATACAGGACACTTTACTATATTTAAATAATGGATGAATCTAATGATATAGAGGAATGCATTAAAGTAGAAAGAAATATAAGAATCATTAATTGGAATGTAAGGAAGAGTTATAATGTCCAGAAACACACGATTCCAGAGAGAGCGAATTATGGATATGTTTATTGTTTTATTTAACACACAAAAAGGCACCTGTCGATTGCATACAATATTTTGGTCCTTCTTAATGATTAATGTCAAATATAAAAAAATAATAAAATTTAGACGAAATATTTTATAATGGCACGAGATATTGGACAAAGTAACCTGCGGTCGTTATTGAATGAATCATTTTAGTGCCAACTTAATATAATATAGTCATTTCTTATGGGTTTATAATATGATTGAATAAATCGTAGTTAAAACCATAGTACATAGATGTCGTATAATTACTATAAAATCATTGCACTAGCTGCTAAGGCTCTTAAAACATCAATCAAAATCCATTCTCATAAAAATATAATTCTCGTCATAAACTTATAACTATTATTTATGTCGACGCGGTTACGGCCGCCGCCAAGTTCCGAAGAAGGCAAATCGTGAGATAACTTCTCAAATATAAAAAGCTATATCGTGGTCCTTTTAATGAACTCTCTCATTTTCAATACAACACATTATTTCATTCAGTAAACGGTCAATTAATACTGATGTATAATTCTCGATTTGAATCAATCGCGTCTTACAGACATAAACATGGTCCAATCATAAAACATTATATGGCCACTCGTTTTATATTATACAATGACATCAAAATATATTTTCTTACGTTCATTTCATCATACTTCGTACATAATACATATTCCTGAATAAAATTACACATCAAAAGAGAGTAGAAATAAATCCAAATCTTTATATACGTAGTATAACGGTATAACAGTCGCTCGAATATTGAATATGAAGTCATTCATGTAATGACGGTCACTTGAAGTTTCTGGCCGTTCGGAGGTCCGCTAGCGGACCGCGTCGATGTCACGCTGAGCTCGAGATATTTTCACCTGGAAATAAATAATTTTCTTTTATAAATACACGACTAACCCCCTTACTAATAAAATATTTAAACATGGATAAGCAATACGATGTTTCGTCCTTGTCTGATACGTGGGAAAAGACGCTTGAAGACAAGGATAAAACAATGTATTGCTTATCCGTTGTATAAATATTTTTATTAGTAAGAGGGATAATGTGTTAGATTATTGAATTTTACGACGTACTTATTACGTTTAATGTATTTTAAATAATTTAATTATCACATAACGCGTTTTTTTTTTGGAGTTGAGTCCTTATGTTCATCTAAGACATGGTGGAATCCTCCGTGTTTAATACCAAACCATATTAAAATGTTTAACAAAGGAGGACATTTACCTTGTCCTTGGGAGTGGCGGCCTCGCCGGATTCGAGCGCGAACATCTTCATCTTCTCCTTGAATGAGAGCTGCTCCGGCACCGGCGCGGCCGGCGCGCGCGCCTGCTGCTCCAAAAGGCGGCGCGTGCGCGGGTCCCTGAAATATACACGAATTCATAAGTTTCTCTGCATAGCCAAACATAAAATAGGATGGCTTGGTCTATCTAGATTTCCCAAACATAAATTTCTATATATCACATTTGAACGATGCTTCCGAAAAATAAAGTGTCATTAGCGAGTTCTAAAGGCCAATTCCCGTAATAAAAAAATGGTTAAATTGCAGTATGGCTTCAGTCTTTCAGGAAGTCACATTTCCACACTCGTTAAATTTTTGATTACGGGAATTAGCCTTTCAGACTGTATTTTATATTCATTACAAATTCGACACTAAAATTTATAGAAATAAATAGGAGCTAAAGTATTTAGAGCGAGAGATACAACAATCGCTCACCTGTAGACCTCCTGCGCGCCGATGACGCCGGGCGTGTGCGTGAGCGCGGCGGGGGGCGTGGTCGGCGACGCGCCCGACAGCATGCTCTCCGCCTCCTCGATGAAGCGCTGGAGATTTACGAAAGTAATATTAAAATACAAAATATAAAAAAAGGCACAAGTGATTTTAAAACAATCTGGGTCATTACTTATGGACTGTGTTTACATAAAGGCGTAAATAATAATTGTTTTATGTTTTTATATATAACTAGCTCAATTCCAGAAATAATATACAAATTGCGGCTTTACTTACTCGCTCACGCATATGAGTAAGCGAATAATGACGTTCGACGATGGCTTACTCGCTTTAACTACGTGTGATCGAGAGTTATTAGTAAGCATAGTGTTTTGTTAACTTCTATGATTGATAACATAGGTCGACATATTTTTTTTGCGCATGGGTTTTACTTGACTTATTCTGATTATATAAGCAAATATATATATAAAAGTGCTATCACAAATCGAAAATATTTGCTTTTTTAGAAGTTACAGCGATTTGACCATTTTTAGCGTTCCGTAATACTTAAGGAACCCTTATAGTTTCGCTCTGTCCGTCTGTCTGTCTGTCTGTCTGTCCGCGCCTCTAGCTCCTGTAATTATGAATATAAATTGATGAAATTTGGTGCAGTTATAGATTCTGTATAGATCACGGTTTCGGGATCATAAAAAAATAATAATTTTATATTTTAGGGGTGGCTCTCCATACATGTGAAGTGGGGATGAAAAATATTTTTTCACTCTACCCCATCGTGTGGGATATCGTAGAATAGGTCTTTTAAAATAAAGGCAAGGTTTCATACGTTACTTTTTTATAAAGTTGACCATTTTCGAGTAATCGGCCTCCAAAGTAGTTTGTAAGTTGGTCCCCCCCCTAGCATTTTTAAACTATAGGAGATAGAAACTTGCAAAATTCCATGCTGATAGATCATGCTAAAAACTCTTTAGGAAAATTATTATGAACCAAATCGGACAGTAACTTTTGGAGTAATTAAAAAAAAAAGCATATTACGCGTTTATAGTTACGGAACACTCCTTAGACATGTCCTGACATGCTCTTGGTTAGGTTATGTTATTGATTTTTACGCCCAATTTTTGTCGGTTTTGCGCTATGTTGCCGGCGAAAGAGAGGTGAGAGGGCATGGGGTGTGTTTCTTGCAGCGCTTCTTTTGTCCGACGGTATGAGTTCGCATATTATAGAGAAATAACGCGTTTCATTTTTTTTTTCGCTGTATTAAGTTGTACAAAATGGCTTCGAGAAGTTGTAAACTATACGCTGACTCGTTTTGCTATATTTGCGGCGAATTAATTAAAGGGAGAGGGAGGAAAAGTACGATTTAAGTACACATTTCAAGATAAAGAGAGCATAACAAGCTCACTTCTATCTACCTGTTACAAATCAAGATAGAAATAGGCTTATGAATTAAATGTATGAATAAAACTATAACATGATTAAAAAGCTTACATCGTCGGGTGTAGTTTGTCTCTAAAGATGCACATATGACATTCTGATTTTGATAAATTTAAAGATAATATGGGAGCTTATTCAGAAGAACAAAGGGAACGCTTCCATCAAGATATAGTTAGAATTTGAGAGACGTTACCAAGGCCAGTATGGCACTGAAAACATGATGAGGATTGAGGGACTATATTTGGTGGTTAATAAGAGAAACTTCTACTGAACATGAAAGGAAAAGTAAAACTGTTAAGTTTTAAACATTTTTACTCTATTTTAAAACTTTTATTGTAAGAATAAATCATAAATGGATGATCGGTATCTTTAAATAAATTATCTCTATGTCAATTTTTCATGTATTTTCATTGATTTGAATTTGTCAATTTTTTACACTCAAAAGCAAATTCAGAACTAATTTTTGTTCTTATTCTTATTTCTAAGTATAAAAGCAATTAAAATAAAGTATGTATAACCCGTGCGCAAAAATGCTGTTGACCGTTGTAATTAATTTACGTAAAGACATATAAGCAGTGTTTATGTTCGACTAACCTCCGGATTCTGCGGCGAGGCGTGCTCGGGGTGCGACGCGGCGTGCGACGAGGCGTGAGGTGTGGCGGGCCCGGGCGTGTCGAGCGGCGGCGGCGACGTCGCGGGCGGCGGCGGCGTCAGAGCACGCTCGTGGAACGACACGCGCTTGTCACGCCCCACGCTCACCGGCGACCTGTAAATATTATTTATATTTATTTACATTGCAACATGCAGCAAGCTGATGGTCAACGAATCGGTACCGAACACTAGGCCTTAATGTTTTTTTACATTATTTTTAGATGTAAGATGCAAAAAAAAGGGGCACCAAAGCAAATGTTTTAGTTTAAATTAAGAAGAAAAATTAAAAAAAAAAACACTCTTTCTTATTACTTAGCGGGGTACGCAACACATTTTACAAAAACATTTTTAGGACATTGTAGCGAATTTTCTTAAGTTTATTCTTTGTCACACGTTTTTATCATAAAATGAATCGGGTAAGAGAGAATGCACAAAATTTTTTTTTTTCAAAATGGCAGCGCATGCGACCAAGATTACATACAAGGAGTGTCCACGGTTTTACTGTCAGATAGTATCAGAAATGACGACAGAAAATGCTCCATGTCTTAAGTCATGGCGTAATCATACGTACGTAAGGCCAACGCGTAAGTCAAGGTACTAGGTCCCAACGTAATTCGCTTTTCTGGACAAGGTCTTAGTCCACCAATGTACAGTGTGCATGAAGAATAAAAATAATAAATAAATAATAATAAATGTGTATACTGACTGTGGCGGCGGCACGGCGGCGGGAGGCGGCTGCAACTGCGGCTGCGGCGCATCGTGCAGGTGTGCGCGCGTGGCCATCACGGCGAAGGACGAACCGCGTTCGGGTGGCGGCGGCGCCGGCCCGGGCGCCAGCGACACGCCCGCCAACCCTGTCATCACCTCAGACACGCGCTCTTCGACCACGCTCTGTTACATATTGTAAGGTTAAAATCTATATTAAATAGTATGTTTGTTTAACATAATATATTTTTTAATTGCCTCTTTAATAATTTTAATAGCCATCTACAGTAAACATTATTTACCGTATGAGTATATCCGTTGGTGAGCTCGGTCCTTGTGTTGGTCTTGAGTATGGACTTGGGCGGCTGCGAGTGTCGCTCGCGCTCGGGTTCGCGCTCGCGCTCGGATTCGCGCTCGGGCTCGCGCTCGAGCTCAGGCTCGGGGGACGAGCTGCGATTCTCCACGTCACCCTCGCCGTTACCAGTCTCATCCTTGAGTGTGAATATTCATAGTTGACATTATAAGGTTTGATTTGTAGCAGAACATTATGAGAGCATGTTACTCGTGTTATACATATAAGGTTCGGTAAAATCAATTATGGATATTTTGGGCACATGATCTATTGCTTATGTAAAGACGTTTAAGCAGAAAAATAAGTGTCATACTAGAAAAAAAAACTTCTTTTGCGTTTTGCGGAGAGTCACCCATACATGATGATTTTTTACTTTTAGTATGACAATATTTTTTTTTGCCTAAACGTCTTTACATAAGCTGTGGATCATGTGCCCGAAGTATCCGTAATTGATTTTCGGAGACGTTATATATCTATTTGATTTTCAGCTTATTGTATTAGTGCAGAGTTCTATTTACAGTGCATTTTGATTTTTGTGCAGTGTTCCAACTCTAAAGAATACTTCTTCCCAAACATAAATAAACTGATAAACGATTAATAAAAATTAAAAATGAAATATTCTGTTACATTATTCTGTCCATTATACATTAAAATATACTTCTAGAAGTAGAAGTAGTTACTACAGGTTGACTTTTCAAATCGCTTCTAAATATCTCTAAAAATAACCTTAAAAACCCCCTAAGTTGGCAAACAAACGTGGTCTGCTCCTGACCAAATCCGTACGTGTATTTATACTATTTTTTGAAACAAAATATCTGCTTAGCTCCCACATAATTACAGTCCGTTCAGTTATTTTTAACCTCCAAAGTGAACTAACTCCGAATGGACTGTATGTCGAAGTGCGGAATTTTATAAGGCTAGGGACTCACGAAGCGGTTTTCACCCACGCCCGCCGCGGTGGCGGAGCTATGGTTTTATTTCTAAACTCACGAGAACGATGATTTGCGCGGGCACGCAGTAGTCACGGTCGCGATCATCGCCCGCAAACTTGGCGGGCGATGATCGCAAAACGGGCAGTTAACGATCGGTTGAGGTCCAGACCTTTGAGCGTTAAATTTTTGTACTTACATTCTTCTAAACTCTTATCCCATAGAACGGGCCTTTCTTGCAACAAAGTAATTAGTAGATCGACTTCAATATCCATTTTATAATGTTTGATGAATGTGCACACATACGTCCGATGCTGCAAGTCACTGGTGCAAAATTGCGTTTGATTTCTACCAATTCTACCCCCCGCCCCGTCGCGGGCCACTGCGATCGCCCGCCAACCTATCGCAGGGCGCGCGGGCGCAAACCGCCGAGGCTGCGGGTGACCGCGGCCCGCACGATTCTACTCGTTGCCCGCCGGTGCAGCGGGACCCGCAAACGACGCGGGCGAAAAACGCGTCGTGAAATTTGCTTTAATTTTTTACATACATATCTGTATTCTACAAAGGTTGCGGGCCCGCAACCGCGGCGGGCTCGGGTGAAAACCGCTTCGTGAGTCCTTAGCCTAAATACTTTTATTTGTAGCACAAACCTGGTCCATGGTGGCGCGGCGCTCGAAGTCGCGCTCGAGCTGCAGCGCCCGCAGCTGCTGGTTCTGGACCGGCGAGCGCGCCGCGCCCAGCGACACTAGCGCCGCGATCGCCGCGTCCCTGACCACATACAAGTTACAACAAATAGGCAAGCGGACTGATTTTTTTTTATTACATAGATGAATAGTACTCTTAAATATGAGTAACTTCTCAGAAGAAACCGTATATCAAAAGTGAATATTTTCAAAGGTACAGCGATTTGTATACAAAATTTCTTCGAGTCTTTATACCAAAAAAAAATTTTTTTTTTTGCGAAATTGGTAAACAAAACCTACATCATTAGTTTACTCACATCATATACAAAAACATTCATTATGGTAAGTATGAACTTAAACGCACAAATATCGGAGATATTTACAAATATATTCCTGCGGCCATATACTTCATATACTACTTCATACTACTTCATATTCAAGTGACGTCATGTGTATATCGATTTTAGTATGGAGCGTTTTTAGGAGGCTCGCGAAATTTTTTATACAAATCGCTGTACCTTTGAAAATATTGACTTTTGATATACGGTTTCTTCTGAGAAGTTACTCATATTTAAGAGTACTATTCATTTATGCAATAAAAAAAAATTTGTCCGATTGCCTATTAAATAAACGAAATCTTACAATTTTATTATTTATTATATTTTTATTAGATACATAGGTATTTTCAATGGATGCTATTTCACGCCTAGTATTAGTGAGAAGGAGAGAACATATTATATTTTGTTGTGGAGTTCTAAGTTTCTGAATGTGAAAATACTTTATTTTATTGGTGTCAATAAAAAACAAATAAACATTTGCAAAATTGGTTTTATTGCAAAGCGCACAAAGAAATTAGAATATTATTTATTATACAGTTAGTTTCAAGCCTCACTGGATTGATAGCGACGCGATGTTTAGTTTATGTACAATGTAACAAGATAATATTGACTATATAGACATTAGACACGCTTGATAGATAGCATGAGCGAGTCCTGGAGAAGAACGCACCGGCGCAAGCTCCACCGCGTGGTCGCGAGAAGTCAAGCGTATCTACATCTTGTAACATCGTAGTACAAAAGTCTCATTATTAATTCTGAACGTCGCGTCGCTGCTAATTTATTGTGCATATTGAAAAAAAAAAACTCAATATACCTGCGCGCGCGCGCCGCGGCTCTCCGCGCCTCGGCCTGTCGCTCGCGCTCCTCGCGCTGCCAGGGGTTGTGGGCGGGGTTGTGCGCCGCGCCGCCCGCCGCCCCGCCCGCCGGGTACACCGACACCGCCGGCGGCTCCGACGCGCTCGCCACGTAGTGCTCTGAAATATACAATATATGGTATAATATTATAAATGTGAAAGTTTGTGAGGATATACGGATGTATGGATGGATGGATGTCTGTTACTCTTTGTATGTATGGATATTTGTACCAAATTTTGATAGTAGTTTAGGTTCTGGATTAAAACATAGGCTACTTTTTATCCCGGAAAAGTACAGTGTTCCCGCGGGATACTCGATAGTATATTTACGCAGGCGGAGCCGCGGGAAACAGCTAGTATGGTACACGTTGCGCACGAATTTTCCAATAGGGTCGGTCAGCGACGAACACCGAGCGTCTTAGACGTAACCACTCTACACCCACCACTTAACAATAAACGGTAACACTGAAAAATCAATTATTATGTAACGCTTTTGTGACAGGCTGGTTTACTCGTACAATGCATAGGATTGAAAATTTCAGAGCCCAGAATTTAACACGTGCTGCGTCAAATATAGCATACTTATTACAAAATATATTTTGGGTTGGAATAATGGATTTTATTGAAGATGTAAATGTGTGACGTTGTTTTTGTATTTCTTCAAAAAATTTGTGTTATTTCATTTCTTAATTAATAATGGTAGAATATTAACGTGTAAAAGTGTGGGCAAGTTACACAACTGCTTCACTGAATCGATAGACTGCATTGACGATTTATTTGGACTATGACTAGACTTTAGAGATTGCCAGTATTGACAATTTAGAAAAACGGTGGCGAAAAGATAAACGAAAATTCTTTTTCCCGCCTCTTTAACTTGACACTGGCAATGGTTTAATATAATACCACCATATTAAAGACACATTTTATAATAGATAACACTCTGAACTTACCCTCATCAGGCTGCAATGTAGACTGTTGCTGGTGCTGATGATATTGATCGTCTTCTATTTCTGATTTTCTTGCATTCTGTTAAAAAGTATTTTTCAAGTCATATTTTTTTATATTTACAAATTTTATAATACTATTTTAATTTTTAAATAATATGCGATTCCCTAAGTGTAACCATGTAACGATATAATAATTTATTTACCTGATTTGGTTTGGGAGCAACGGGAGGTTGTGTTCTCTGTGGAGACGGCGGGCCCGGTGGATGCCATTCGTATCTGCAATTAAAAAATCTTTAGACGACGTTTTGGACATTAAATGAAAACCTCAAATTCAGTATCGGAAGAACGTAAAAACGTAGTAAAAATGTAATATAATGTATGTAATTGAATAAAAATGTAAAAACAGTGTGCGTGCGCATCGTAAAACAATATTAAACTTCAATAAAAATAATGAAATGTACCTCTGTGGTGTGGAGTGTTGGCTCATCTGGCTGGGGCTGTGCGGCGCGGGCATGTACTGGTGCAGGTTGAGGTGCATGCCCTGCGGCAGCGGCGACCCCTGCTGCGGCGAGTACAGCGTCTGGCTCGCGTGCATATGCGGCTGTCCTACGTGCACGTGCTGGCTCGTGTTCCCGTGTGGGTGGCTCGTGTTCACGTGCGGTTGGCTCGTGTTCAGGTGTGGTTGACTCGTATTTAGATGCGGTTGGCCCGCATGCACGTGCGGTTGGCCCGCATGCACGTGTGGTTGCCCCGCGTGCACATGCTGCATGTTAGCGTGGAAGTTCTGTTGGCTCGAATACACCAGCGGTTGGCTTTGCGACAGGTGTTGCTGCGAGCCGAGGTGCTGGTGTGGCAGCGACGGTTTCTGTTGCATCTGCTGTTGGTTGTGAAACTGCTGCTGCTGTAGTTGTTGATAATGTTGCAGTTGCTGCTGTTGATGCTGATGCATCTGTTGCTGCTGTTGCATGTGCTGCTGCTGCAGCTGCTGTTGTTGCATCTGGTGCTGATGTAATTGCTGTTGCTGCATTTGTTGCTGATGTTGCTGTCGTCTCGTCACTTCCTCTGACATTTCAGCCAGTTTAGCCGCGCGTGCGTTTGCCGCGTTGGCTTGTTGATTAGCCTACAAAACAATTAATTAGTTTTTTTATCATTTCAAACCAATTTTGATCAATGTTTTAAGTGTTAATAATTGATATTTTTCTAACAATACCTGAGCATGCATGGCGCTAGGGTCGGGACTGGGTTCGGCCGCGGCGAAGTGCGCGGACTGCGGTCGCGTGCTGCCCGACGAGCTTCGGAGTGATGACCATCTGATGACAGATTACGGGCACTGTACAAACCTTACCATATACATAGTAAATAAAATATTTATTCTCAATAATTCTTAAAAGTAAATACACAAATGTTTTTACTATGACACGTTTTATAAAGTTTGGCTATATAACTTAAAATGAAACGGACTATAGTCTGTAGCTATTGGACGATTGCACATGATAGAATGTGTTCCGAGTTTTTATTGAGATGACAAACTTACCTGTCATTGAGTGTGTGATGCTGGTGGGCCTGCACTGAGGACAGGTTCTGATAGAACGAGTCGTTCTGCGCGGACAGATTGTGACTGCTGCGCGATTTGTTCGCCCAAGACGCCGAGCCGGTACTTAAGTTGCCGCTGTAAGTAAGTTTATTTTTAAGAATATGCATCAAAACAATGAAATAGGCAATTGGACAAAATTTTTTTTATTGCATAAATGAATAGTACTCTTAAATATGAGTAACTTCTCAGAAGAAACCGTATATCAAAAGTCAATATTTTCAAAGGTACAGACAGCGACTTGTATAAAAAATTTCGCGAGCCTCCTAAAAACGTAAAAAAAATAAATACTAAAGTCGACCTACAAATGACGTCACTTGTAGGTTATAGTATATGAAGTATATGGCCGCAGGAATATATTTGTAAATATCTCCGATATTTGTGCGTTTAAGTTCATACTTACCATAATGAATGTTTTTGTATATGATGTGAATAAACTAATGATGTAGGTTTTGTTTACCAATTTAGCAAAAAAAAAATTTTTTTTTTGGTACTCTTTAAATGTATTTTATTAGTAAACTAAACATAAAATAATATTTTTTTTACATTTACCAAGTAGTAATGCCTCAATATTTCTGAATATATTAATGAAACTAAATATTTCAGATGTAGTCCGATCCCCTATTGTTACGTTACTTCCTTTTGTGATATAAGAACTTACAAAATTTTACTATTCTAGTCTCTTTATCTATTTTGACATTATAACTACAAATTATAGCAAAAGTTTATTTTTAGAGGACAGGAGAGGACTTTTATACAATTGAATGAAAAAGATAGTGCGTTCTACGCGAATATAAAGCAGCTTCATTACTCACTTGGGCTGGAGCGTCTGCGTCTGTGGCGTGGGCGACTGCATCGTGGGCGGCGGTGGTGACATGGGCGACAGCGCGTGCAGCGCCGGCGTGCTCTTGCTCGGTTTGACGGGCTCGGCCGCTAGCCGCGACGGCAGGTCGCGCTCCGACGCGCGCCGACCCGCACCGGCCACGCCCCCTGCACGTACCAGTACATAGATTAAAGGTCACATTACTCTGAAACTTTTGGTCAGGAAAATCTACGACAATTACGAATACGAAAAATTATAAAATATAACATCTAACATCCATTAAAAATATAGTGTGTTTGGAAATAAAAAAAACATTTTCCTTTTATTGACGCTGCAAAAGAAACAAAAAAAAATAAAGTGCTAAAAAAACAAAAACGCCTAACGACAAAAAATAAATTGGCACCAAATCCTAGATATGCCACTGTGTTCGAAATGAAAAAACATGCTTCCGTACGGATAAATAATAAGAAGCTGTGCCGGTTAAAACGGATCCTCATGCTCAATGTGTTCAGTGTCTTACGGGGGTGGCGCAGTTGTGTGAACAGGCGGCTGTGTAGCGGGCGGTCGCGCTCGCTGCGCACATCTGGACAACTGCGTACTGCCAGCGATTCCGACGCCAAAGACACGTCCTCAGATGACGTTTGCTTAGGTATAAGCGCCACCACTCGTGCTCTTATAGCCTCGTTATCCAATTTACTCGTCTCTGGCGAATCCTTGTGATCGCTGATGGTCGGATTCAACTTTAATTTAATATTGTCTAATGTAATCGTTTTCGGTTTGTTGTCTACTATTTCTGTGAAGATATAGCTACTCGTGATCGAGGCGTTCCCCTCGGTGTGATCTTCGGAGGGTAGATTCGGTAGCTCGAACTCGTTTCCTTGCGCGAGCGTGTCCTCGCTCCCTCTCGAGCCGAATTTGGACCAATCTTCGAGTTGTATGATGATGCTCTTGACCTCGTCCTCGGACATTCGGTCGGTGGTGACGGTTTCGATGCGGTCGTAGTGGATATCCGCTAAACTGGCACTGGTGGGTAAACTATCTTTAACTACGAAACTCTCGTCTCTTCGAGCGCTTAGATTTGGACTAGATTTACAATTACGTCTATAGCTCTTAACACAATACTTAAGATTAATTTCGTTGAAATGTTTCGTTAGAGCCTTCACTTTGCCGAATCCGGGCCGAAACTCGTCCGGAGATTTCCAAGATTTTCTATCGGCGCAAATCTCTATAGGCACTTGGGGCATACTCTTAGAAATATATCTATTATTGCATACATTGTCGAATGAATCCGAAGTGGAGTACGTGGACGGAGCTTCCGTGTCGTCGGACTTCAGCGAGGCGCTCGTCACATTACAGGCGGTACCTCTCAGCTGAGATCGAGCGTCGTTACTAATTTCCTTGTTCAGGTTAAGAATAAGATCGTCTCGTCTAACGTCTTCATTTTTGTTTCGCACACAGAAAGTCTTATTGTAACAATCTATCGGGGAGTTTGTTTGGCACATCGCGTCTACAGTTTCCGGTTTCCTATCTATAGTACTATCCAGCGACAATGACGGAAGTATTCTACGTATTTTGGGCGTGGCGACTCTGTCGTGAGCGCAGTCGTTCTCATAAATAATAGGTTCGGAGTTGGGCTCGTCGATGAAGGGTATGCAGTTCTCCTCCGGCTGCGGCGTGCGGCAACACTCGCACGCGCTGACGCAGTCATCGACGCCGGTACACCGCCGGAAGGCCTCCTCTTTGGCACGCGTGAAAAAGTCTAGCGTCAGTTTGGTGTCGATGGGTCGCATCTGCGGCGGGAGGTAGACGGTCTCGATGCTGTCGCTGGACTGGTCGTAGAAGGCGGGGGGCTCGGGCACGACGGGCGGGGCGAGCTGGGGCACGTGCGTGTCGGGGGGGTCGCCGCCCCCCTGCTCGTCCACGTCCTCGCACGTGAACGTGAACACGGGTATGGGGTGAGGCAGCGCTCCGGACAACTCCGCGGGACACCCCGGAGTCTCTGGGGACAAATCCTCTCGCAGTTGATTATTCTCCTGGTCTAGCGTCACTATCAATTTGGGAATGGAGCCGTGGTAGTGCGACACGCACTCCTCGCTCCGATCGGTGCTAGATTCGGAGGACTCGTCTCTGAGGTGGTAGAGACAGTACTGATGTCGACGCCGAGTTCCTGCAAAACGAGACCGACTTAAACACGATACGATTATTAAAAGAGGAACAACGACGAAAGCGAAAAACCATGATAGAACAAAACAATCGACGCTGATGAACAACGATCCAAAAAATAAATAAAACGACGACATTAATGACAAAAGAATAAAAAATGGCGCAAATTAAGTGTGGCATAGGGCTGGAATTGCCTGCGGTGGCGAGCTCGGTGAGCGGCGAGGTGGGCCGCAGCAGCGCGGGGTGCGGGTTCGTCCACAGCCCCGAGTTGCGCTCCAGCGGGTCCGACACTGTCAGCTCTTCCTCTACCCAAAGAAAACTCTGTTACACGTCTTATACATACACGTAAAAATAAATACATAATATAATGTAAGTCTGATAACTTCCGTAACCTAGAAAGTATTTTATGCGATTCTTTAAACGGATTTAGTCTTGAAATTAATCGATATTAATTGTTAATCATAAATTTAAGACTGAAGACTTTAATTTTAAAGTATTTACCTTGCCGTTGGTTGTACGCAGGTTGGTGCAGCAGCGTGGCGAGTCCGTGCAGCACTGCGCCCTGTTTGGCCACCTCTAGCGTGACTACCGGACCCGTCCTCACGAGGTACTCAGCAGCCTGGAGGGGAGAGTTGTTTGAATTAAATAGACTATTATAATACTGTTATCTTAATTAGTGCAATAGAATCTAAACATAATTTTTGCTTGTGTATCTGTAAGTTTGAAAGGGATTATCCAATACTTTACACACAAATACATTTAATCCTTTTAGTTTCCTGGGAGATCTATATATTTTCCACACGTCAATACTGTTTATAGGAATATTTGTACCTTCTCCTGCGTGATGCCGACGAGCGAGTGTCCGTCGACGGAGAGCAGCTGGTCGCCGGCCGCGAGCCGCCCGTCCGCCGCCGCCGCGCCGCCCGGCACCACCGACTTGATGTAGATGCCCAACTTGCTCTGGTTCGCGCCCTATACAACCACAAATATTAGGCGACCCCGTAATAACTTACACGACATTAGCAAAGTTACTTTCACACAGTTAACTTTTAAAGTTATTTTCACCACTCATCTTCCCAATTTTTTAACAGATATACTATTATTTTTTGCTTCATTTATTTAATTTTTCAGTCTTGTATCACTTTAAATTAAATTATTATATATATTTCAATTATTTAGTAAACTTTCTGTTCTATGAAATTCGCTATTACATATATTTTAGTTTTCCGCGTTACCTTGGCGGCGACGATGCTGAGACCCATGCCGTTGGCGTTCTTATGCAGCTGGACGAGGTGCAGGCGGGGCGCGGGCGCGCGGGGGGTGGGGCCGTACCCGCGCAGGTACACGGACCACAGGCCGCGCGCGTGCGGGGCGCGCGTGAGCCGGCACAGACCGCCGCGCTGCAGGGGCGCCACGAACTCGGCCAGGCCGGGCGGCACGCCGCGCACCACCTCCGCACTGAACCCGTTGTCCGGCACCAGTAACCCCGCGCCCAGCCACCCGCTCTCCTCCAGTGCGATCTGAACACGCACAAGTTGTACAGTCATTTTACAAAAGCAATGAAGATATTAGCAAAGTTTTATCAACATAAATACAAATATTTAGCTTACGTGAATTCACTTAACCTTACTACATATTATGTTATATACCTGGTAATAAAGTTACTAAAAATGTGTTTTCTATTTATTGTTATTTACTACCCCTCCTTTTTATTTTAATTAGCATGAAAATGGCATATGTCGTACCTCTCTGCCGTCTGCGCGGCTTAGTTCGTCGGCATTGGCGCGCGCGTGCGCCACCGCGGGCTCGAGGATTTCCGGCGGCAGCAGCGGCGACAGCAGCGCGCGCACCTGCACGGAGTTGAGCTTGAAGCAGCTGCTCACCGCCGCGCATGCCTCCTCCGCCGTACGGTACGTGCCTTGGATAAGGCGAGCTAAAAACATTGTTAATAAAAAATAAACACTGTTTATTTCCGACGCAATCCATTTAAGAAATCTTACTGGTCGCTGACTGGTCAACACAGAGCTCGAATCACTGAAAAGATCGCGAAAATCTTGATCTGCTTTCTCCGAAAATTAAAAAGACCTAATTGAGGGCGAGCGAATGCACGGATTTAAATAAACTGTTATAATAATTGTGTTATATGCGAACGAGAAGCCTGTGTGTTTTTCGGTACAGACGCCGAGAGGTGCGAGCGAGACATACCCGCTTGTATGGTGCGAGCGAGATGGCACTCGGCGGCCAGCTCGAGACCCTGGCGCTCAGCCCAGGCCGCCAGCAGCGCCAGCCGCGCCGACAGCGCCGCGCCCCACCGCGCGCCTTCACCGCCCAGCGCTGCGCCCGCATTCACCAGCTGCAAATAAATATTATTATTTTGGGAAAAAAAATATACAGAACAATAAATAATTGTAATCTTAATTGTTTATAACTACGTACACGAGAAGTAGCGGCGTATTGTTTGTTTTCAAGTATTATACACAACAACAACTTTTTTATATCTACGACGACACGTAACCAAAAGAGTTACAGGTGCGTTGCAATTTACGCTAACCTTATTAAAACAAACAGCGTTGATGTAGTGAAACAGATGGAAGAACAGCTGTATGGTGAGCGCGGAGTTGACGCGACAGCACCGCAGCAGCACCATAGCGGCTGCGAGCGCCTGCAACGTCGGCGCGGTCGCCTCCGTCGCGTCCGCAGCGCTGCCGCCAGCGCCCGCCTCCGTTAGCTCCGCGAGCGCCCCAGATAACTCCTCTTGGAAGCACGACACTAGATTGCTGGACAGAGGTATTAAACGCATTAATTATTAAATGCATTAAATAAAAATTACAATCACACAACTAAAGTAGTCAATAGTGTTATGGTAGGAACCATTGATAAAATTATTTAACCTAAACTTACTAGATATCTGACAGCAATTACGCTAAATAAAACCTGAATTAATACGATTACAATCAAGTTTCGATACGCTAAAACTCCCAAACGGTGTTTTTATGAACGTTAAACCGACGTCGAAACGTCATACGTTCATGGTAACATGTCGCTTCACTTTCAATCCAATCAACGTAAAACTAAAGTCTACTTTAAATACGAGAATTGAGGTTCTGATTAACCAAATTATTAGATTTTTGATAAAATAATTCTATTTCGCTACGAAATAGTTTGTTAATGTTGCAATTTACCTAAAAGCATTCTGTACAGTGACGGGCAGGAGCTCCTGCGCCTGTGTAGAGAAGGAAGATATATGTCTGTCGCACTTCAGGAAATGCAGCAGCTCACTCGCGTTCGCCAGCCAGAAAGCTTGAGCCGCCGAATCATTGCTTCTTTCCTAAAAAATAAAATAATTTGTTACTGTCGTGTATTTAAGTTATCGTTGGTCTGGCAATGTTATGATGTTGGCAACATTAGATAGTGGATACATAATCTGTAAGAATGTCTGTCGGGCACTTGAGATTGTAATGAAATATGTCGTGTGTAAAATACCTGAATAAAGGTTTATCTACATTATGTACTGTCGTTTCATGATCATCCACTAATTTACTCCGTGAGCACCCTGGAACCTTGGTCACCTCGCCCAACAATAAACATCAAAATTACAAATCACATACAAAAAGATAGTGAGAAAGAGTGTTGTGGGACCTTGCACGATCTTGCTAACATTGTTGCTTGTGTGGTAGTGGTGTTTGCACGACCTTGTTTCTAAGTGCAAGCATAAGCAGTGTGCTTTACGAATGCTTAAGCGTGCATTCACACATTTGCTTGCAGGTTGTGGGTATTTTGTCGCGGGATATTGCTAGATATAATATTAATTGAATTGCATATTATAGTTTTTACTCGCACCTTTCATTACAAATAATTCTAATATGCACATCATTTACATAAAATATTTCATATCAATTATTATTATGATATTCGATCGACGTTGAAATGATTTTATATTATTCAACACGACCAGCTTAAATCAAAACAATGCTCATTTATATTAACCATTATGATTTATGAGCTTTAATATTCCAATTAGGGATTAACGGCGTTCATAAATATTATATTAGTTGGATACAAATTCATTACAAGCCCACGAACTAACGAACAATTTATGAAACATAATAAATTATTAATAATATTATTTCTTGTAATTTATATAATATTACGTCATATTATATAATATATAAATACGTGCCTGTACTGTCCCGTGGATAAGTGTGGCGACGTGGTGTAGGAAGGCTGTGAGCTTGTGTGCTCTCTCGGTAGGAGTCAGCTCGGGCCGGTAGTGGGTAGAAGCGCGGTACCTGCAAGGGAACAATTTTTATGTGTCACGTAATGGTTTAAAATATTATTAACTAGCTGTTTCCCGCGGCTCCGCCCGCGTAAATATAGTATCGGGTATCACGAGGGAATACTGTACTTTTCCGGGATAAAAAGTAGCCTGTTTTAATCTAGAGCCTAAACTACTACCATACCAAATTTCATCGAAATCCGTTCGGTAGTTTTTGTGTGAAAGAGGAACAAACATTCATTCATACATCCATCCATACATCCTCACAAACTTTCACATTTATAATATTAACTAGCTTTTGCCCGCGACTTCGTCCGCGTGGAACCATACTTTGGGATATCGCTGAAATTTACCCGCGACTTTATTTATGACTAACGAAAGCGGAATCCTATTTTTTTAAACGGAACCCTAAAATAAAAGTAGCCTATGTACCCTATAACATCAGCTATCTGCTAGTGAAAGTCCCGTCAAAATCGGTCCAGCCGTTTCAGAGATTAGTCGGAACATACAGACAGACAGACCGACTGACAGACAGACAGACGGACAGACAAAAATTAAAAAAAAAAAGTATTTTATTGTAAGTACCGAATATACTTTCAGATTCATTATGTAAAAAGCTGTTAATTTGAAGTTACAAACAGACACTTAAATTGTATTTAACTGTATAGATGTATAGATATTAAAATGTATTATATTTTAAGATATTATCAATTTGATGTTTATAAAATAACTAAACTATTTAACTAAACTAAACTAAACTAAACATTAACCCGCACGCGCACCCCGCCTTGGTGACGCCCACTTCGCAACGGGCCGTGCAGCAGAAGTCGTAATATTTTAATTTCGCCATAACTTCAAAACCAAACGTCCAATTTTAATCATTCAAAGACCAAATATTATCTACATAAACTGTACTTAGTGATGAAATAATTTATTTTGATAAGGATTAATAACATGAGTAAAATAAATGCGTTTCAGGTGGTTCGTTTCCCATATAAAAAACAAAGGACATTAATTAGGTAATTTCATACTATTACTACATAAATGTATATGCACATCTATTTATTTTGCAATACAATTGTCGCAAAATATATTTAAAATACTTTATTTCACACAGAAGTCACATTTTTATTGAATTTTCGACAAAAAGTGACATAAGTTACAAATGTCACTTTTTGTCGAAAATTCAATAAAAATGTGACTTCTGTGTGAAATAAAGTATTTTAAATATATTTTGCGACAATTGTATTGCAAAATAAATAGATGTGCATATAAATTTATGTAGTAATAGTATGAAATTACCTAATTAATGTCCATTGTATTTTTGTATGGGAAACGAACCACCTTAAATGTAGTCCAAAAAAAATTCAAGATTTCTAAATAAAAAAATGGTTGTTGTGCCTCACTCGACATAGATAGGTATAGTGTGTCGCGGACTTTTTTGTAGATATTTATAAGATCTACAATTAATTAGAACATTTTATGGTTCTATCTTTGATATTTTAGGCAGCGTACGCAAAATAAGTAACTTTTCTGGTTAATTTTTTACACCTTGTGTCCGAAAAACCCAAATATCTTACGGAACCCTATTTTTTTCCAAAATAAAATTTAGCCTATGTTACTCGTGGATAATGTAGCTTTCGAATGGTGAAAGAATTTTTGAAATCGGTCCAGTACTTTTTGAGCCTATTCGTTACAAACAAACAAACAAACATACAAACAAAGTTTTCCTCTTTATAATATTAGTGTAGAAGTGTAGATAAGATTATGCTAGTCCAAGCATCCATTTTGTAAATTATTAATATCATCAGACTTGTTAGTACTTTATTATAATATAGTCTGATCATATTGATTGAATTTATAATAAAAAAATCCTAGAACTATACCCTTGTCGCTGCCCGGTGCTTGTTGTTCTAATGTTGCTCTAAACGCCCTTTGTACAGGGTGTTTGGTAGAACATAGCTAATCCATGAAATGGAAATCGGGGGGCAGGATCAAAGAAAGACGAAGAGATAAACAACAACATAGTTTTTTGATTGCACTACTAAAAGCATAATATGGTGTCTACGTTTGTGTAGAAAATTTTCGGGCCGTTGAAGGTGACGTCAAAATTTACAAATTTGGATCTATCGATCGATAGATAATGAGGGCACAGTGCAGAGTGGAAAATATAAATACTTACCTACAGCTAAACAGCATTCATAGAACGATCCAAATTCGAAAATTTTAACGTTTAAATTTAAATTTTAAATTTCGACGGCCCACAGTTTTTCCACACAACCGTGGACACACCGTATGTTTGTAGTAGTGTAATTAAATCAAAAGTTCTGTATGTAGCTGTTTACTGTTTACCTTTCTATAATAATCTATGATGGGGGGTTCAAGTAATTTGTCTTCGCCCCCCGGATCTCCATTTCATGGTTTGAATACGGTCTCCCCATAGACGTATGTACTGTAGACGAGGCATGTTAGGGCAAAAACTTTCCCCACTTACATAGCTTTTGAGTTTGTTGAGGGGCCATTTTGACATTTTGTTTAGGACCATTGGGGTATCGTAAAATCTAGATGGCTTACATTTGAGGTATGGTGAAATCAAGATGGCTGACATTAAAAAGTATGGTGAAATCAAGATAACTGACATTTGAGGTATGGTGAAATTAAGATGGCTGACTTGTATGAAGATTACGTACGTCATAGCCTATCTTTAGTTTTTAAATCCTTGGTCGTACCAAACACCCTGAAGATTTTCTTTGTATTAAGAACCGCTAACCCACCTGGCGCACAGGTAGAGCGTGTAGACGGGCGCGAGCTTGAAGGCGGGCGCGTGCGGGTCGAGGTGCGAGACGACCGCCGCCAGGAACTGCGCCTGCCCCGCCTCAGGGAACTCCAGCACGGCGGGCAGCACCGCCTCCGTGGCGCGCCCGGCGCTGCCCATGTTCACTCTAGAAGCGACATACATAAAAATGTAATAGAGACGTTTTATTCCACATTAACCTTTTGAATGCCGTGTTAAAAATATCGCTACGCTCATTCGGCCACCATGTGTCTGACACGTCGTTGCCAGAACGCATGTGTAGAGGGACGACGGTAATCATTTACTATCGCAAACTGCCTTATGTACCTACGACCTAACTTTGACGATTAGAGTATAATATAATCAATCCTGATGCTGAAATGCGTCTCAAATTATCATTTTGACGAGAAGAATGAATTATGTGTTCGTACGTCCCATCTTTTTGGTAAAAAAGTCCGGCCAGTCGGACCGCGCTCAAAGGGGAACCTTACCCACCTACTATTATCTATGATTTAATTTTTTAAAGTGAACATAATATCTACAAGTAAGTATTCCGTGAATATTTTAAGCGTCTACCTGTTGCCGATATTATTATCGAGAAAAAACAACAAAATGTAGGTACCACTTGTTGTCAACAAGATTGAAATATATTGTCCAGCGTAATTTCGGGCATCGGTGTGTATTCACTAAAGAAGTATATAGTAAAGTACTAGCTACAACTACTTAGTGTAAAAATAGAAATTGACACAACCTATAAAAATAGAATCGAAATGTTTACAGTAAAAACTAATGTCTATTACGCCTGAACAGTCATTCGTTCAGGCGATTGTGATAAACATCTAAAGTGTTAGCTAATTAGTATTTACAACGAAAGTGCATTGACGAGTTAAAAAAAAAACAACAAAAAAACCTGTTGTCGTTCCCCGAGCCGCCGCTGCGCGTACTGCACGTGCTCTTGGTCTCGACGTTGCCGTCGATGTCGAACGTCGTCTCGTAGTTGTCCTTGAACGACCTCTTGTCCTTGTACTCGTCGTCGGCGGGGTCGGTGGTCGGCGACAACAACAGAGACTCGTTGTCGAGCTTGAGGGTGTTGTTGTTGTAGGGGGCGTCGGCGGTGGCGTTGTAGTACGTGTCGTGCGACAGCGGGCTGCCGGCGGTGGGGTACTCCTCGGGGGCGGCCGACGCGGGAGACATCCCGCCGTCCTCCCCGGATCTACCGTGAGTGTTACACAAGCGAATGTCGTGAGCCGGTGACATGCAGACGTGGTACATGAGTCATGACCAACATAAAACAAGCGTTAACACGATACGGACCATTTGACAGAACTGCGTGCATTTAATACATTTATTAATACCGAATAGAAAAATTTGAAATGTTTACTCATGGCAATGAGTCGCTTAAACTCTAAAACGAATATTTGACGTCACACCAATAATATTGATATTGCAATGGACGTCATAGCCATCGTTTCTACAAAGTTTTAGTAAAATTGGTTAGGTATAAAGGTAAGGTCGCAGTAATGTCAAATAGTCCAATTTAAAAAGTAACATAACATAAAACGATGCTTATTTAGATAACTATTCAAAGGGTGACATCTACGGACATCTAAAGCTAGGGGACATACGTCACGAGTGTGTAAACGAGCTCACCTGTCGTACAGGGACCCCGAGCCGAAGTTCTGGGACTGCGCCAGGTTCCTGTTCATGATGGTCTCCTGCGCGGGGTCCACGAAGCGGAACGTAGACACGCGACCGAACTTCAGGAGACACCCGTGCTGAAATTATAGTCGGTGTAAAAACTTACGTTCTTAAAAAAATATCTTTATTGAACACACAAGGGACATAAACACAGCTAAAAGAGAAAATAAACAAATTCTTGTATGTAGACTGTATGTTGAACAATAGGGTATTTTCCAAGTTTTTTTTTTAAATATGTATATCAATGTAGTGCAAATGAAGTGGGTCCCCACTACGAATTACTTGTATGAAACAACACGATATGTAATAGGTACTTAAACGCAGACCTGCAAACCTAAGTACCTACTACACTTTTAAAATTACATTTTTAAAGAAGAGAAGAAGTTAAAAACTTTCAACTACATATAGAGGGCAATAATTTGATAAAATACGTTTTTTTTTAATTAAAATCTGCTTTAATAGTTAAGATAAAACTTTAAAAGTGTAGTAGCTACTTAGTTTTGCAGGCCATAGTTTTAAGTTACAAATTACACGCCATGGTTGCTTTGAAGTTTATGGGTAAAACTTTTAACCGCAGTTGTATGGTTTATAGACATATTAATTTAGAATTTCAACACTTTGTAGGTCTCCTGGGAAATTTGTGTTATTTAATTTATCTTGACGCTGGAATAAAATGAAAAGGATTAATTTCCTAAATATAAAATTTATAACATAAATTATTTAGTGCTACCAAATTTCATTTAAAAACATGAAGTGCTCTATAAATTAATAAAGCCGTATATATTTTATAGCCGTTATAGCCTTATCAAGACTTCAATAGTAATAAAATTTGACGGCCTCTGTGGCTCAATGGTTGAGCGTGTTGGTGCTAAAGCCGGGTCCCGGGTTCGAATCCCGCGAAAGAAACAAAAAATTTTCTTTGTTCCTGGGTCATGGATGTGTATTAAATATGTGTATAATATAACATATAATAAAAATCTTAAATTTGTGTATAATATAAAAGTATTAAATATATTTCCGTTGTCTGGTATTCGTAAACAAGTTCTTCGAGAACTTACCGTGGGACCAGATTGACGTGGTGCATAGGTTAGGTTAGACTATATGCAAAGATAAAAGAATTTACATACGAATATGTTACGTCTAAGTTATTCGGTATATCTGCTTTGAATGTTACATTTAACATAAACTGCTGTAATAAAAGGCTCTTTATTATATTCGGCTAGTTTAGGAGAGTTAGAATAAATAATTTTGATAAAAGCATATGTTAACCGCTATATCTACAATCTAATCAAAGAAAGTATATTCAACGGGACATTTAGTACCGGCTGCCCCAAAGCTCTACGGTATTTGTACTATTTCGTTATTGTAAAGGTGCGATGACGTCAGCGATGTTATTTTGTTTATGTGTACCAACTACCACTATCCGCAGACGAGCGGGCAGGAAACGGTTTTACGTCAACATTAACGAGACCGCACCGCGGCGCACGGAAATGTGGCCATTCTTAGACCTCATTAATGACATATTCTTACAATCCATTCCTTTTTATTTTCGTACACTTTCCTTTGTAATAAAATTTCATTCGGATTCTTATAAAGCATTCATGACAATAGAAGAAATACAGAAATATACACTAATCATTTAACTACTTGCGTGAAAAAAACATACATGAAAATCTTAAGAAATTTAGCTGTTGTTTGTTAATTAAAAATTAAACAAAAAATTTCGTCCTTATATTTTCGCATCACAATTTGCAGAACCGATTTTAAAAACTTTCACGTGAATATTTGAGGAAGGAAAAAAGGTTAATTTTATCGAAAGTAAAGGGTGAAACAGGGGATGATTTCTTTGGCAAAGTTTTAAACAGGCCAGCGAAGCGTATAAGGTATAGTCACTTATTTATAAAAAAATTGACAATCCAAAAAAAAAAAAAAAAAGAAATTCCCAAGTATTATTAATTTAAAAATATTTTTGCATAACTTTGCATTATACATTCATGAAAAACCATCGAGTACGTTATGATCTCAAAGCCAACGCGACGCAAACAAGTCACAGCAAACTTTGTATTCAAATGAACTCGTAATTATTTCACAAATATTTCACGAATTTGCCTCACCTAGTCAAACGCCAACTTTTGTTTAAGCAGTGTTAATTTTGACCCAAATAAAAGTTTCAAAGTTTGCAGTTTGAACTTTGTTTTTCATGGAAAGCATTATCGTCACTAAAATATTATAAAGAAGAAAACTTTGCTTGTTTGCATTGAATAAGCTCCGAAACTATTTTAATAACATTTGGAAGAGACATAGGCTACTTTTTATCGCGGAAAAATGTCCGGTTTTCGCAAGATTAGCTTCTGCGCGCACGAAGTCGCGGACAACATCTAGTCACTGAATAAATATATTCTAGAAAAAAGAAACATACAAACATACAGAGTTTATAGAGACAAGTCATTAGACATTTTTTTTTATTTCTTCGTGAATGTAAACTTTAGTATAGACTGTGGTTTAAGGGGAAAAAATTATCTTGTCTCGACCTTGCTACATAAATCTGCAACAAAGTAAAATAGCTAAGATGTAATTCGTCTGAAGTAATAAAGTGTTTGAAGAGATAAATCTCAGACAATAGGACGCTACTTTATACGGGAACCGCACAGATTTTACTGTCACTTTACAGCAAAATCCCCAGAATCTGCGCATGTCGCGGTCGCTTTAATATTTAATTAGGGCAACTTTGTACCCCTATATCATTAGCCTTTATTTGTTTTTATTTCACAAAAGTAAAGTGATATTTGACACAATTTGTAGAGAAAAACATTGTTTGTTTTTCATACATGTAATACCTAAATTAATCATTTATTCTATTTGCTCGAATAATACTCGCAATTCCTCGTGTTAATAGGTAGAGGGTATGTAAATCATTAATTTAACAAAAAAGTTCAATTAAAACAAATAATAATATGTATTTTATTTTATTTATTTTATAAATTATTAGTCATTGTGTGGAACTTGTGTAATCAAATTGTGAAATTAATTTTCTTTTTCTAAACAAAGCTTTTCTATTACTATTAGTAGTTTACTAATAAAATCATGGTGAAAATGTCTTGACTCACAATTGATAGGCTGATCCATTTTGCAGTCCTGTCTTCTTTATTATTAGACAGAAACATCAACATGGATTAGCGTATCCGCTGAGGTCCGTGGCCTAGTGGGTAGACCGTTTGGTTCGCACTCGAGAGAGTGCAGGTTCGAATCCCAGGTTGTGGCGTGTACCAATGAGACATTTTCAGATCTCAAGTACATTATACGGACGCTCTTACGGTGAAGGAAAATATCTTGAGGAAACCCGCACATGGTTTGGCCCCAGACGTTTTGACCAGTCATTCCTCTGGACTAGGCTGACTGTGTTGTGAGAATACTGTATGCGCTTGGACAACTATACGACATTTAAAAACCAACTATCCCAGGCACTACAGTATTTCAAGAGTCGTTACTTCGCTCGGAGAATACTGTATAAATCATCCATTAACGGATGAAAAGAGCCTAAGTTTTTTGTGTAAATATTTTTATTAATAAGGGAGATAATGTTTTATTACTATACTTTTACCTAAAATTACCTTCGCACAGAGCAAATATTAAATAAGCTCCTAGCTCTATGTACATAAATAAACACCAAAATAAGGAGCTGTGTTCTAACACTAACTCTACCTAGAAAGCTTTTATCAAATTAGAGAATTAATCGTATAATGCAGTAAATTAACTAGAAATTAATTAGAATTCGCCGTAATTATTAAGCGCAATTAGTAATTCGTTAGGAAGCATTATATAGATTAAATTGTAATTCGTTTTCGTCCTTTAGACGTGGGGAGTGGGGAGAGGGGGGAGTCGGGACGGTCTGTGCAGCGACTAGTATTTTTAAATCTTTTGTCTACTCTCGTGTCATTTAGCTCAGTGAATAAGCAAAACGAGCGAAGATTCGAAGAGACAAAGTATCTCAAATTTATTTGTGCATACTCTATCTCTGCGAGGGTTGAAATCGAAAATTTATTTAGGTACTTCAATAAATTTATGTAAACTAGATTGTCAGATGGGATGAGATCATAGCGAAGAAAACGGATTGATCATTGTTTATTAATACAATTCACCGGGCAGTTTTTAACCGACTTAAAAAAAAGAAGTGGAACTCAATTCGATTGTATTATTTATGTTTGTTACCTCAGAACTTTCGACTAGGTGAACCGATTTTGATGATTTTTTTTTTTTTTAAAGCTTGTGCTTCCCGTGTGTGGTCCCATTTCAATTTGGTTTCTGAAAATGGCATCCATGAGAAAACCATGTAAGTTTAAAATGTTTACTTTGGAAGTCGGTTTTCATTTTTTGTTTCAAAATAATTATTTTTAGTAGACGTATAGTAAACAGTTATGTAATATGGTAGGTACTAGGTATGTAAAAGCAATGAAAAAAGGTTTCTTTTCCTAGACTCGGGACTTTTGGTTAGGTCGGCCAACTTTTAACTCGTACTTAAACCGTGTAGTAAATGCGAAAAGTGTATGACGCACGCACGTGACGCCCTACATTTTACAACACCATAAATGTCAAACAATGTCATTACTCATTAACTGGGTTCACTTCAAATTACCACCATAAACCACCACCCTGTACTTAACTATTAAATAATTACTTTCCAAATTGCTTTTTCGATATTTTCTAATAAAAAAGCAGTTACAAGTGCTCATAGTTACGAAGCAAGCAAAATGTGATCATTTTGTTGTTAAATTTTAATTTTAACAACAAAATGAAGACCTCCGTGGCTCAATGGTTGAGCGCGTCATCGCGGGTTCACATCCCACCAAAGGAACAAAAAAAGTTTGTTTGTCATGGGTGTGTATTAAATATATGTATACCCGTAACACAAGTTCTTCAGGAACATACCCAGGGGCCAGCTTCATGAACTTCAACTGACAAGTGGGAGTGGGCTTCATTTTGACGTTTGAACTTTTTAAAACACAATTTTAAAAGTTGTTATGTCAAAATTTTGACATTTTAACTTTTTTAATTGTGTTTTAAAAAGTTTTCAGTTGAAGTTCATAACAGCCCCACAGAAACCTAAGCATTAAATTCCAATGTTTCTTAAGAGGGGGCGATTCAGACGGGACGCGCGTGCTGTGTTTCGCTCATGTGAACGCACTCTAAAGGTGAACGCGCACCTATACGCGCCATTGTAATCGAATTTTATAAATCTTTATATGAAATCGTATGCAACGCCGCGCACCTATCCTCGCCGCAGGAATCGATTCCGCGGTTCGCGGAGTTGCATACGATTTCATACAAAGATTTCGATGACTTCGGCGCGTGCGGCTACTGCGGCGCGTATAGGTGCGCGTTCACCTTAAGCGTAGTCCACTAGTTACTAGTCACCTGCAGACGCTGCGTGTGCACGACGCGGCGGCCGTTGACGTAGACGTGCGCGTCGGTGTGCAGCGGCGTGACGGTGTAGCCGCCGCCCTCAGCGCCCGCCACCACGCAGTGCCGCGGCTGGATCGACGGCCCGTACAGCTGCAGCGCCGTGCCGTTGCCCGACCCCACCTGACGGAACATCCAAATTGGTTTAGTCCAAGCGAGTGACAATAAACAAAATATCGTCATCATCATCTCGCATGTGTGAATGAGAGAGATAATCTATATCGGCTGAGCAGTCTTAAGCCGGAATCCGGCGGGCCCAGGAAAATTTAGAGCAATGAAAATAGAACTCTGCGCCAATACAATAGAGCTAAAGAAATAGTGTATTTTTGACATTTGACTCGACACTTGTACGTTCGTATTTCAGCTGTATTGTATTTACAGTACTATTTTCAATGCTCTGAATTTTCCCAGGTCATTCCGGATCATATCCTAACCGGACCTAATATCAGCTTTTTCAGACTTCAGTCCATTTCTTTTCACTTCTAGAAGAAAGACCCGAGACCGGCTGTCACAGCTAGTGCTATTATTTCTAATATTAAACTTGTCATTCGATGGGTAAACTGTAAATGCATTAACATAAATAAGTGAACTTTAAAATCCAGATATCTGCAAAAATAGAATGACATTTAAGTAAATTAAGCATTGAATCTGAAATATATAATTAAGGGAGCGAAATGCAGAAATAAGAAACAGGAATAACAGCATAGACACAAAATTACATTTGCCCTTTTCATCAGTTATTAGATGATTTATACAGTGTTCTCCGAGCGAAGTAACTACTCTTGAAATGCTATAGTGCCTGGAACAGGCGGTTTTAAAATATGTCGTATGGTTGCCCAAGCGCACATACGGCATTCTCACAACACGGTCAGCCTAGTCCAGAGAAATGACTGACCTCACAAACCGGCTGAACTCAAAAATCTACAGTTAATACGCGTGAAATTTTTTACGAAAAATAAACAGCACATAAAGCCTCCATTAACATGTAAGTTCCATTATATGAGATAACATATGGCTTTACAGAGCTCAGGAGATTTGAGACGCACACGTGACGGGAAAGGGTATTGATGGTATTACTTTACAACCCTTTTCAGGTGAGCTTTTTCCAACGAAATTCTGTATTAGAATTTAGAATTCGTAATCGAAGAAAAGGGAATCTTTCAGTTAATACATAATTAATCGCCGAAGACCTTAAAAGCCTACAGTCGTCTTTTAATTTGCAGTCCAGACTTGAGACCCTTATTATGTAACGTAAAACACATTTTGTCGAAATTTCCTCCCAGCTTATTCAAATGTTACAGGAGACGATAGGATAGGGGGAGAGAGCGAAAAAAGGACTTAAAACGAATGTCATTTGCCATACACTTTATGGGTATTCATTTATTTTACGGCGACGTTCAAGCGGGCTCGATTAAATAGATAACTGTATAAAAATCGTAAAACAAGTTATTGTCAAACGTGGTGATCATTTTTAGACGAGCGATGGATTTTTTGATTTTCTAATCTTTGAATTAAATCATGGTGAAAATGCCACGCAAATATTACACGAGCTTTACATCTAATTTCACTTTATTTTATCTAAATTAAAATTTTTGCACGTACGAAATCGCTTTTCCGCAATCGTGGCGGGCAAAATTGTGATGGATTAATTATTTTTTAGGGTTCCGTACCCAAAGGGTGATCACCGGGCTGTATCTCATGAACCGTGATAGATAGGTAGTTATTTTCTGTTGCTACTAAAAACAGAATAAAATAAATATTTCAATGGGGCTCCCATACAAGGAACGTAGTTTTTTTTGCAGTTTTGTACATAACCCGTCGTGCACGGAACCGACTCGCACTTAGCGGTTTTCACCGTTTGCACGAGATTATGACAAGGGAATTTAAATTTTTGAAGCACATTGCCGTTTAAGCCGACTCGCAATTTGTACTAAAACTAAGTTTATACTTAAAAGTTAGAAACATAAAACACATACCCTAACTCTTTCATTAATTATGCTTAAACTCGTAAAACAAAACAGTTCTCATGTTTATTAAACTAATAAGTAAATAATAGTCCTTTAGTAAGTCCGAACCCTTTCTTACCGTTATGGGCTTTCAAATTGTTGTTTGGATTGCGATGTAGGCGTATTTGTGTTTACTTGGTAAAGTTTTAGTAATTTATTGTACCTTTTATTTAGTTAGTACCCATATTAGTCTCAATTTCTTTTAAGAAAAAAATATAACGAAATTAATTTAGTAGAATTATTTGACCACAAACGGTATGAAAACAAAGCGATAAAAGCTTATTTGTGTTTGTAATAAAGTAGTACTTATAGTCAGTTTGTACATTTCTCAATTAGCCGTAAGAAAATAATACATATAACGAAATTAATTTGGTAGAATCAATCTTATTTTTCCACGTTGATATAAAAACATCAACTGTCTGACAAATGTATTAGCGAAGAATGAATGAGAGTTGAGGCCCGCCGCGAGGCGATCCTATCTAGATCCGATCGAGACCTTTCCACACAATAATATTAATGGCTCTATTCTCTACATTACGTAGAAGTTTGGTACAGTCATGATCACTATACTTTATTAAGGTCCAATTATTATTATCTGAACGTAAACAAAAATATTAACTTCGACAAAATTTAAGTCGTATCATTGTTTTGGATGGTAAAGTTTCATTTAAATATGTAACTTTACCGTGTAAAAATAAAAATTTAAAAGCTAGTAAGTAACACTGTACTTTTAATCCCACTACTAATATTTGAAAATTTGCAAGCATGGATGGATAGATGTATCCATCTATATAATATCTATCCATGCTTGCAAATTTTCGATGGATGGAATGGATGTTTGTTACTCTTTCACGCAAAAAAATCCGAACAGATTTCGATGAAATTTTGTATGGTATCCTTTGTTTTAATCCAGAGCTTTAGTTACTACCATAAAGCTCTGGACTAGAACAAAGGATACTTTTTATCTCGAAAAAGTACAGTGTTCCCGTGGGATACTATATTTACACGGGCAGAGCCGCGGGCAACAGATAGTTCGGGATAAAAAGTAGCCTATGTTTTTCTCCAAAGCTTATATTACTGCCATACCAAATTTCATTTATATTGCGTGAAAGCAAAGTAACAAACACGCATGATGCACACATCCATACATTCTTAGACACTTTCGCGTTTATAATATTAGTAAGGATTCCATTTGTGCAGAACATTGTACCATCAGAGTCATTTGCTTGTCCATCGTAGGCTTAAATAACTCAATCGTGAAGTAATTTAAGCGCTGGCTTTAACGAATGTAACGAAATTAACCACCAGCTTACAGATGGTCTTTCCATTATGTATTTATATTAAACATGGTAAAAGCATCTTTACTATAAGTGCTTATTAGTACTTATCTGACGTAACTGTAAATAATTAAATAGAGTTTTTTGAAGCGCTGTCGCTTTTTGGTCTTCATTGTATTTCTAGGCTCTAAGCAGAAAATGCGTTTGTGGCGACTATGACGTACTGTTGTTAGAGAGCAAGAGTTCTCTTACGTTTAATGTTTACGCAACCTTTACTCTTTGAAACGATTTTACAAAGAAACGTTATATTAATATACGATCTCTCTCCACGCGTATTGACAATTAAGCTACGAGTATTTTGTTCTGTAGCCCCCTTATTAATAAAAATATTTACACCACGGATAAGGATAACTGATAGGTTGGAAAAGCTAGTTGACAGACAAATACAGCATTGGATTAGCGTATCCGTAGTGTAAATATTTTTTCACCCCGTCCCCAGCAGCTCAAACATGCCGCTTTTGCTGCGAGACAACAGTGAACAAAAAAAAAATTTGATTCTTCCTTGGGTTCAAAGTAGCTTTTTAATTTTTCAATTTTCATTCTTCAGTGCCACGAATTGACATTGTTCAGCCATAAATTTGAAACATTCGAATTTCGAATCCTTTAATAATTAGAATAATATTTAATAAATAGATAAGAAAAACCAATTACGTACTTTCAATAATTGTACCTTTAATAATTGTAACTTATAAAATTTTTAGCATGATTTTGATTCATATTAAATAATAAACTTTATTTTAATCTATTCCTGTTCATTTCTATGTATCCTAAGTAATATGTGTTCTCACTGCTGAGGTGAGAAGTTATGTGTGCTACACGAGCAAAGTTTTTTGCATCTTGTGCTGTTGAGCCCCTCATTACGCTCAGGATTCTAACTTTGAATCACTCGCTACACTCGTGAATCAATCATAGAATCCTTCGCTTGCTAGGGACTCAGAATCAGCACTCGAAACAAAAAACAACTTTGATCTCTTGTTGCACAAATAACTATTCATTAATAAGGCAAAGCTGTAACTGACAATTTGCAGATTGTCTACATTGACACATTTTTTGAACACTGGTTGGCGACTCGCCAACCTCCTTTATGAGTTTCTTACCTCGACGATGTCGGTGACGCGCACGCGGCGGCCGTTCTCGAGCGGCGCGCCGTCGGGCGTAACCTCGAGTAGCGCGGGCTCGGAGCCGGGCCGCGCGCCCGCAGCGCCGCCCGACTTCTTCTTGCGCCGGCGCGGCTGCGCGTCCGTCGGCCGCCGCCGCACGTGGAACATGATGGAGCCTGGAGAGGAATAGATGTATTAGAAAAAAACGCTTAAGGTCGCGCGCGGCTGTTGAACGAGTAGCGATCGTCTGTCGCGCTACAATCGTATTAAGGGGTTCTGTGCGTAACAGTGAATGCTCAGACCGAAGTGAAGATAGAGCTTTGTCTAACAAAAACCACACACCTCGACAACTCGCATTACAAGATAAGGCATATTTTTTTCATGTGTGTGTGTGTGTGTGTGTGACACTGTGCAATTATACGGCGAGGAGTAGAGACCGGCCCCACTGTGTAGTTCGCAGAACTCTGTCTACACTTTTCTATTTATTAGGGTTCCGTAATTTATTTAGTCTGAGAGTGGATGATCATATCATCAGAACGTAAACTACCACCGTCATGGACAAGCACACACGCCTGAGTCACAGCTCCGTTATTTCTCTTATAGGAGTACAAGACCAGATAGTAAAATCGGACATAAAAACCATGGTAGGCTTTAGTCAGTCAATCTATTTTTTCTTCTATATCTTCGCTGTAGGTAGTTAATTAGTAGAAAACAATAAAAACATTTATGGCGTTTCCCAAACATTGTCTTTCAGCGGTCTGTAGCTATTTACAGAGCAGTAATTACAGTTTCCGACGCGACACGAGACGTGCCGACTGAAGAGCACATAAGTGTCACGTAAGCGCCACAAAGCCCTCGGCCATCGCGGTATTGTCATTAAAGTTTACAGCCCCGCCACCGGGTAAGACTCGATACAGTTTTTATGGAAAGACCAGAAAAAGAGAGTAACGGTGGTAAGCCACCATTCCTCTCTTTTTCTGGTCTTTTGGGGGTTTTAGCTTACTATTACCCCCATGGGCACGCAAAACCTTAGCTTAGGTTTTTCAATAAAAATACTAACACCATGGATACGCTAATCCATGTCGTTGTCTTATCCTATACGTTGGAAAAGCCGCTTAAGAAACAAAGAGCAACATGATCATATAGTCTCAGCCATAGGCCGGGTCCAGACGCGTGTAACGTGTACCTAATGTAATCTAACGAGTAATGTAACGCGACATGTGTGTGGACGTCACACTGTGTATTTTTTGTCCAAAAAATTGGCCATGCCGTTTTTATTACTTAATTTTATAGGATTTGTGATTATAAATGCAGGACGAGAACACCCGACTGCCCATTTCATATAGAAGAATGCAAATTAGTACTTGAAAAAAATTTCTATGGTTTCCAGAAAAAACATAGAAACAGTTATAGTTCAAAAGTTTGATATTCTTTTAAGATTTTATTAATTGGTCTAAATAGTGTCTTAAAAGCCCTACGATAGCGAAAAACATCCAGGCTTTATTTGTTCAAGATAACGTATTTATGACTGATTTTGTAAATTTATGTTTTAATTTTTTTAACGCCATGCCGTTTCATATTTGGATTTGAAACTAAGACTGAAATATTCTTTTTATTAATACTTATAACCCAAAAAAAAATGGGATCCAAATGAGGCGGGGCATCGGAGTTATTCAATTTTATATTATTTTGGATAGGGTTGTCACCGCATAGATGAATATTTGAAGTAGGTTTTTATATGCTCATTTTTCTAATGAAGTTCGTAACTTCAACAAAACAATTAATAGTAATAGTCTTTTTTACTTACTAGCTGCTGCCCGCGACTCCGCCCGCGTGGAAATTCATTATGTTATCCATAGTTTACATTTTCTTCGCGTTATACCTTTGCTCCCTTTTGCTTCACTGCTGTTGCACTCTTATATTGAAGTCAGTGAGATACTGAGAAGCTCAAAGTCACTATTTGGTTTGAACCTTTCTGTTTTTGGTTATTTATGTTTATTATACTGCATATTATATGATGTACCTCCGCCGTGTTTCATATTTGTAAGAAGTATCGATCTAAATATTTAAGTGTTCAGATTTATTTCAGCATAAAAAATCTAACATGCCTTGAATATACATAAATAATATAAATAAGTAAAAAATATATTGTCTTGTTCGCATGTACTAGTCGAAACACTGTGTGTTTGGTAGAGTAATATTTCAGGAATTTCAAGTGAAAACAAAGTTTTATTCAATTACCTAGCAGTTGCGCGCGGCTTCGCTCGCGTGACATTCAATTTCTCTGCACCTTCTTAATTTGATCGTTTTGGTATCAGAAACAGACACTTATTTTTTTAGGCATGTATTTACTTGCGACAAAACAATTAAATTTTGGATGTGAAAAAACCGAATATTGAATACTAAATTACCAAGTTGGCGAAAGAATGTAAGGAACAAAAAAATTACAAATCTGGTGACTAAATAATACCACTGAATTTTGGCGACAATTTGTGAGTGCACATTTAATTTAAAAATAGGCACATATATTTTCCCTGATGTAGGTAACTCAAAAAACATACAAGCAGCAAAACGAGGATACATAAAAAAAACATAAAAGAGCATACAAAATATCCAATTTTTAATTTTTCTCGGTTTTAGATATTGTGTAGATTAATTGTGAAAAAAAAAAAAAAAAAGTAAAAATGGCTGATATTTATTTTTCGTAAAATTGATATGGGTGTCGTTTATAAGGTTTTTGGGAGTGCTGGATTACGAAAATGACATTCGATTTGAAATTCCAATATGGCGGACATACTTAATTTTATAAAAATAATATGGGTGTCCTTTTATTGGTTTCTGGGGGTGCTGATAACAAAAAAGTCATCCATTTTAAATTTCCTTAGTAACCCCGCAACCTCATATTTTCTTTATGATGGGAGAAAAAGAAATTTGAAAATATGGAATTTTCCAACATTTCTATAGCTTTATACATTCCTAATATCTCAATGTGCAGCATTTACATTTTTTTTTATAAAATTGATTCTATCTCGGAAACGGTGCATCCTATTGAAAAAATAATGAAAATTCCGTCCCCCTTAGGAACCCCGCAACATCATATTTCCCTCATGATGGGAGAAAAAAAATTTCGAAAATCCGGAATTTTCCAACATTTCTATATAGATTTATACATCTCTCGTATCTCAATGTACAGCATTTACGTTTTTTTATAAAATTGATTCTATCTCGGAAACGGTGCATCCTATTGAAAAAATAATGAAAATTTCGTCCCCCTTAGAAACCCCGCAACATCATATTTTCCTCATGATGGAAGAAAAAAAATTACGAAAATCCGGAATTTTCCAACATTTCTATGGATTTATACATCTCTCGTATCTCAAATGTACAGCATTTACATTTTTTTTATATAATTGATTCTATCTCGGAAACGGTGCATCCTATTGAAAAAATAATGAAAATTTCGTCCCCCTTAGGAACCCCGCAACATCATATTTCCCTCATGATAGGAGAAAAAAAATTTCGAAAATCCGAAATTTTCCAACATTTCTATATAGATTTATACATCTCTCGTATCTCAATGTACAGCATTTACGTTTTTTTATAAAATTGATTCTATCTCGGAAACGGTGCATTCTATTGAAAAAATAATGAAAATTTCGTCCCCCTTAGGAACCTTGCAACATCATATCTCCCTCATCATGGGAGAAAAAAAATTTCGAAAATCCGGAATTTTCCAACATTTCTATATAGATTTATACATCTCTCGTATCTCAATGTACAGCATTTACGTTTTTTTTATAAAATTGATTCTATCTCGGAAATGGTGCATCCTATTGAAAAAATAATGAAAATTTCGTCCCCTTAGAAATTCCGTAAGATCATATTTTCTTTATGATGGGAGAAAAAAAATTCGAAAACCCTGAATTTTCCAACATTTTTATAGATTTATACATCCCTCGTATCTCAGTACAGCATTGCCATTTTTTTCTATAATCGCTTCTATCTCAGAAACGGTGCATCCTACTGGAAAAATAATGAAAATTTCCTCCCCCTAATAAACCTGGAAATTGCATATTTTCTTCATGAATAGCAGAAAAATTCATGAATCCTGAATTTTGAAAAATTTCCATACATAGCTGGTACCTTGAACTACATAACATACTGTAATAATAATCATCAATCCAATTAGCATCCCCAAGATCTTTTAATTTAGTATTCATATTCATTTTACAAAGATTGAATATTCTGCATTTTGGAAAATGAAATTGGAAGACAATTTTGTAATCGGAACCTTATTAATTTTAATAACAAAAATGTACGCCATTGGGGAATTACAAAACAGATTTTATTTTCATATTATTCTGCACCCCCAGACACCTAGAAAATGACACCCATGCAAAGGAAAAACATACTCCAACAGTATCCAAAAATAGGATTTTCCGTAGCCTGCAAATTGGATTTTTAGCAGCCATTAATTTATCGACCAAATCTGGTTTTATAGCTGCTTATATAGTATAATGGTCACCAACTCGGAAATTAAGTCACCAACTTATAAATGTCGGTGCTAATTTGGATTAAATTTCGCCTCTTTTTATCTGCCGACTTTTGAATTTTTTGTCACCTGAGTGATTTCGCCAGTTTAGTAATTTAGTCGCCAACATATTAATTTGCTGCCAAATTCAGTAATAGAGTATGCTCACGTGCAGCCGCCAACTTATTTTTTGTTCGCTCGATTAATTATATCCCTTTTTTTTAATACTAAAGATTTATTTTAAATTCAATGTAAGTCTGATAATTTTTAATATTTTGTATACAAATTATTATCCGGCGTTGTAAATACCTAATATTTTTACAACAAATATGCTGATAATTCGGTCTGCCAGTGAATGTCACGGTTAAAAATACATGCAACCATTTCAAAATTTAGTCAAAAGCAAAACAAACAGACGGACGGGCATTCTATTTAAAATCCAATGAAAGGTAATATGTGGTGCAGGGAAGGGGTTCGTTAGGTTACAGCTAAAACCAGGTAATAAAATCCGAAACCGGACCCGGTCTGCACCGGCTACCTATTAAACAATAGATTTCCGGTTATAATTAAACCTATATGAGACCATTTTATACCGGAAATATATAAAAGATTTTAAATGTGTCACCAGGTGTACATTAGAAAAGTATTAATTTGTTAAAAAAATTCCAAGTCAGTATTGTAGGATTGACATCTCAAATTAATATGAAAACTGCAATAAAAAGTAATCGTTTTTTTGTTTCTGCTCAAAAATATTTCACGGCATTAATAAAATATTTTCTCGATTTATCGAGTCACTTTAGTGACTCAATGCAGTTTCTCTAACCTTCTGTTTAAGTATTAGTCAGGAATAAAAAAAAAACAAAGTTCAAATGAATAAAAAAATTTGGTATAGAAATATTGACAACCCTAAACCCATAGTTACCATAGAAAACTTTAGAAGCCTCTAACTTCAGTGCCCTTTATTATTTGGACCTAATTTTTTTTACACAAATTCTAGTACATTTAAGTAACAATTCTGTATAAAAATAAAATCCAAATATTTAGAAATACGTTCATAAAAAATTAAAGAAAAAAAAACATAAATCGTAAATAAATCTTTAAAAACTTATTTAAGAAATATGTAAATCAGGTTAAATTGTGTGTTTTTTGATTATTGTCGATCAGAATAATCAAGAAGACAATTAAGTAAATATTTAAAAAGTTATGGCAATTTTTAATTTTATTGAAAAAAAAATAAAAAGTGTTTTTTTATTGTTCATAATAAGATATTAACGCATGTAAATACTAATAAATTATTTACATAACATTTCTGTATGAGATTTCAAAAAAAAAAGGCATGGCCAATTTTTTGGACAAAAAATACACAGTGCGTCACTACGAGTATTACATGTAACGCTCGCAAATCGCAATGCCGTCCACACATGATTCGCGTTATATTACTCGTTAGATTACATTACACGTTACACTCGTCTGGACCCGGCCTTAGGCCAAAACCCGGTCACTCACTCGGCGTAACACAACGTAAAGGTCGGTGTTGTGGTCGGTTCTGGACCGGAGTGATACCACGTTACCGTGGTCGGTACCACGGTAACGTGGTATCACTCCGGTCCAGAAGCCCATACGCGCTGGAGCCTACGACTCTACGACAAACGTTTTATAAAAGTGTAGCATGGTAGCTCACATTTCGTTTACGGTTTATTTGCAACATTTAAGAGTTCAGCCCCCTTACTCCCGACACAATCGAGAATCGAATCAGTTCGATCTCAATAGCTTTTGCTACTCCCGACACCTACACTAGCGCACGATCGCGCGGTGGCTCAATTTGTAACTAGCCTGGATCGAGAAGTTCGTTAGATCGTAACTTTTGGTACTCCCGACGAAATCAATCGATTGAGTATCGAATGGCCGGATCGTAAACAAACGTCAAATTACACGATAGCTAAAGAGGTCTCATTTATAGGATCGAGTTTGCTTGTTTTAATGTATTTAACTAAATTATGAGATTTTTATTACAATATGGGTCGTCTTTAAGCATTATTTATTGTTATTAAAGGACCTAATAGAATAAGGATATGTAAAACTTACGAATAATTACCCGCTTCAACACATTGGCAATGGACATGGATTGTAAGGAATTTCGATGAAATTATCGCCTTAAAAATTATTTATTCGTTTTATTAGTCGCAGATTTAACTCCTCTTATGAAGAAACCAACTCACCGTTATAATATTATGTAAAGTTAGGTACTTAAAACTTTTACGCATTCGTTTACACAATCATGTTTTACAATATATTTTCACTTAAGACAGGGACCGAGACAAACGAAGTCTACATAATATGATCTATATTAACGTACTATCATAATAATATGAAGACTTCTTTTGTCTCAATCACATGTCTTTGAATATACAAAGTACTATTGACTTCACAAGTCACAACACTTGACTTTCTGACAAATTAAATCAACATTTAACTTTGACATTTGACAGAATGTCAAATAATAAAAAGAATAACAAAACTATTGGTTATGGTCACAGTTTTGTTTAGAAAAATAACCTTTATAAACCTACCATTGCATAAGATTGACGTTGATTCATTTGAATAAACAAATATAAAATGATATTTAATGTGAAAAATATATAATTTTTACATATTTTCAATAATCTTCACCATAGACTACGGCACTCAGCTGTAACTTGTTTACTTTGTGGACGTGACGTCAGCAACCGGATACAGCTAACGACGCTGATAAGACACGATCTCAACGCGATCTTGATTTCGATACGATTTTGTTCGGGAGTACGCATCAGGATCGAATCTAGATCAAAATCGAAATCGTATCAGACTCGTAAATCGAAATCGTATCAGTTTCGGGAGTAAGGCCCCTGATTTACTCATGATCCCGGTATCTAATCCGGACCATTGGTCCAGATGTTAGCTCATAACCGTACGTTATTTCTGCTCTATTAGTTTCACTCATAAACTTGTATTGTAATTTGTAGTACACAATATTAAATTGAACGTGCAAAAATATTATAAGTCCAAACTTTGTGAGACTGTCATTTAAAGCAGAAGAAACATTTGATATTCGTTATTATTTGCGTCTACTTATTTCTCCATTGCGATTGAACGCAAATTGGAAATAGAAAAAATAAAAGCGAAATATGTAAAAAAAAACAAATGGTTGTAGCGTTTCAGACCGTCATTATTAAATTATCTGAACAAATAATTTTGTGCTCTCACCCCCTTACTAATAAACGATGTATAAGCTTTGAATAGTTATACAGTGTTTTGTTCACATCACACAAGTGACATGTTTAATTCGATAGAAAGAGACAAAACACTGTGGAACTATTCAAAGCTTATGTAACAGCGTTTATTAGTAAGGGGTTTAATATATTGTTAATACACCACGCGATTGTTAATATAAATATTTATACTTTTAGAGCAACTTTTAGGTTCCTATTTGAATTTTAAATAGAAACCTAAAAGTTGCTATGGGGCTCTTGATATTTATCTCGGCGTATAATTTTATAAGGTTTGTGTAGAATCGTCAGTTATTTTGATTTGGTATAGTATTTAATACTATGGTTAAGGAGATAAACTGTTGACTGACACAATTTTTTTTTAATGAAATATGGGGGCAAACGAGCAAACGGGTCACCTAATGGAAAGCAACCGTTGCCCATGGACACTCGCAGCATCAGAAGAGCTGCAAGTGCGTTGCCGGCCTTTTAAGAGGGAATAGGGTAATAGGGGAGGGTAGGGAAGGGAATAGGGTAGGGGATTGGGCCTCCGGTAAACTCACTCACTCGGCGAAACACAGCGCAAACGCTGTTTCACGCCGGTTTTCTGTGAGCCCGTGGTATTTCTCCGGTCGAGCCGGCCCATTCGTGCCGAAGCATGGCTCTACCACGTTTAATTTTGGACGTTTGAAATCTTCGCGTCGCTTTTGGCGTCAATTCTTTAGAAAATAATGGCAAACATAATCGCCATTCGCCATCCATTATGGCAACAATAAACGTCATTTGTCCTTGATGTGGCCACAGTACAACAATCCGTAGAATTCATGTTGTCAACACCATTAGCGCCCGCCGCGGGGCTTTACGAACGATTCAGACTGCGAGTCTAGACTCCAGACTTTGAACTCCTGTATCTAAACCGAATGAGAAAAAAAACCTTTCATCTGATACAAACACTACAACAATTACTTTCTTGTGTACGTTTTATGTTTAAGTATCGATACTTTTGCGATAAGTTAAAGACGCTTTATACTTGTAACAGAGATGACTTTTAAAAGCCATTATTTTTTCTGTTGTTGATTTTATATTAAATACGCTAATAGATCACGATTCACGTCACGTTAGTCTACATTGCTACATAATTACGTTTTTATTTCATTTTGCTGGTTAAAAATTCTGCAGACTGTAATTCTGGGTTGGTTATATCACACAAAGTTTCCAGTACAAATTCTATATAGCTGTGACGTAGACGAAAATAGTTCCAAATAAAGTTGGCAAGAGAGATAACGTAACAGACAATGGCAGGCGTTTGCAGAACTTATGCGGGCTATCAATTTATAGATAATGTACTTGTTTGCGGACTTAAAATATTATACTTTCTCCAATTTATATTCTCCTATTCTTATTTGCTACGAATACCGATTTTTTTCGCCTGCATATAACATTTAGTTAAATCATTTACAAAAAATTTGAGCATGATTACTACTTATGTAAAGTCATTTCGGCATTTTTGGCTGAAAAATTTTTTTGGAAATCGAATCGAAAGGCCAACAGCTGACCTCACACTATCAGCTGATTCACTTCATATCTGATTTCAAAACTTAAGTTTTTAGTAAAAAAAAAAAAAAATTTTAGAAAAAATCAGCTGTAAGGTGAATCATCTGATAGTATGAACTGTAGCCTCAGCAGTGAAGATTTGTTTAATTACTAGATATATATTTACGACTTTCAAATTGGTAACTGCTTAAACGTCTTCATACAAGCAGTATAAGTATATTACAGTTGCCATATCTTCTTATTGATTTTACAAAACGTTATAAAGTATATTTTCTAAATCGGCACCAGCCCAAACAATATTCTACAATATTTTATACAACTTACGTTCATATTTGCTGGTACCGACTTCAAAATTAATAAGATTGAGTAGAGAAATAGTAAAAATTTTAGCCGAATTTGAAAGGGGAATTATTTAGAGATTAAGTTTTATTTCATACTTTTTTGTGTATTTTTACTTTGGAAGTCGGTTTAATTTTTTGTTTAAAAATAATAATTTCACCCTTTTTAGTGATATATTATGTTAAGTTATTAATACGTCTTAAGAACGTCTAAACTAAACGATCGAATGTATAATTAAATACTCGCCAAGCTTTCATTAGGTATTGCTATTAAGATGATGATGATGATTACTGTAAGTTATAAAGTGGCATATGCTTGCAGTTCTTTAAACAATGCCGAAATTTCCAAACGCACATCTTTAAAGACTGAGGAGTTCTGTACAGTGCTTTTGGATCCAGGGTATACCTAGGTACAATATCTTATTTTTTTTGTAGTATATGCTTGTGTTACTTCAGTAAAAGTCAAAATCACTATATGTGTGGATATAAATTTTGAGGAGTTCCCTCGATTCCTCATGGCTCGCATCATCAGGTTTCCACTTTAGTGACTAAAGGACTAATTTCGAATTAAACCCTTTACAACAACAAAAGAATTTTGCAAATAGGTTCATAAACGGCAGAGTAATGTTCAATGATCTCCGTGTTAGTGTAAAATACTATGAGAAATACCTTTTATATCATCATAATCTGATGATGTATGGTGTGATAGTGGTGATGATGATGATGATTACTCTAACTGACAAGGTGGCATATGCTTGCAGTTCTTTAAACAACGTCGAAATCCCCAAACATGTATCTATAAGGAGTCAGGAGTTCTATTCTGTACTTTTGGATCCAGGGTATACCTTGGAGCGAAATCTTACTTTTTGGTAGCATATGCTTGAACTACTTCAGAAAAAGTCAAAATCACCATATGTGTCCATATAAATTTCGAGGAGTTCCCTCGATTCCTCATGGATCCCATCATCAGGTCACCACTTTGATATCAAAAGGACCAATTTGGGATTACACCCTATACATCACAGAAAAAATTTTGAAAATCGGTCCACAGGCGGCGGAGTAATCGTTGAACATACAAAAAAAATAAAAAAAAAAAATATATACAGCCGAACGTATAACCGCCTCCTTTTTTGGGAAGTCGGTTAAAAAACTAAGTCTCATTATCTAGATCAGAAATAATATATAATATGAAAGGTCTAGTTAATGTACGCAAAAAAGGATTTTAAGAAGCTTTTTCGGCAAACCGTTGCAGAAAAAACAAATGTGTATCTTAATGACTTTCAAGTGGGTCTAAGCCGTAGGTCGCGGTCGAGTAGAGAGCACACAAGAGCACCTTTACTTTTGTTTTTGTGAGATTTTTATATTATATATTCAATTTTTTCGTATTCTAGTAATTTCATATTATAATACTAAGGTTTTATGTATTGGCTTTTATTAAAAGTAACAAATAAACTATAACCAGGAAAATTAAGCGGCTTATCATAATAACCAATTTTCTGGAACTTAAGGTTTATCGCAGTTGTTTTGTTCGCAAACAAAACGTTTTGTTCAGCTTGAAATTTCGAATAACGATAGGGGTTCATTTGATAAGGCTCTATATATTCCTTTATATCTCTACCACACCAGACTGAGATAACATTTGAAATCATAATAAGTATGTGTAATTTGTGGTCCAACTTTTCCACTCTACGAATTACATCCAAAAACAACATCATTGGATTATCTCATACCTATCTAAGACGAAGCCGATCCTTGCGACCTATATTTGGGTTCGTTTCGGTCGAGTGACGTTCGTGAATGCCGAGTCTAATGATAACGCCACGCCCACTTCAACTTAGTTCAACTAGTCGGCTTATTTGGGTCAACAATCATAAATATTCAATTACGAGACTAAAGCCACGGATTGCTTCGGGTTTAGTGAGACGTCTCCGAGCTGCGAGCCTAACTCTAAAATGTTACGTAAGATTTAATGAAGACGTACTTACGTGAGTAAACTGGATGATCATTTTAGTGGTTGTTACAGTTTTGAATACACCTGAACGAGATCTAAGAACTATAACATAATCTTGAAACGATCAAATGTGTGCATTCCCGTAAGCACTTGCGGACTCCTAGGATATATTGTGTGAAGCATAGAAATGGTTAGACGTGGGATTGGCGAGGCGTCGTGGCGCCTCATCGGTTGGCAGCCTGACCCAATTTGCACCTCACATCACTTACTGCCTGTAGTGTATTCTAATAAAATTTACTCCAACACGTGAGAGACGGAGCTTTTAGAGTTAAAAGAGCAAAGTTTATTAAAACCTGTTCCGATCCAATGAGGATATATTTTCTGCCGTGAGAGGACGGACACACCAACTCACACAATGCGTCATCTGGTGGCGTAAGTGGTATCAAAACGGTCAATAAGAATTTTCGTTTCTTCTTCTGTCACCAGGCGGCGTTTGGTAGCACGACGCGACGGTCCTTGTCGTGTCAAAAACTTTCAGATGTCACGAATTTAAAAACCCTCATTAAATCTTAAAGTAAACACGTAACGTATGTAAGATCTTGTAATGCTTTATGCTACCAATTCACTTATTTATCGTCCAATCAATGAATACAATGAGCAATGACATATCATCGTCGAATTTAACTTAAGTACCTACTTACTTGTTGACATTTAGATTAAATTGGATCAGGGGGTTTAAAATGGCCACTTTACGTGAACATTAGATGAATCATATGCAATTCATACTATGTGCGTCATTTTACGCATTTCTTTTTTTTTTTCAATTCGTCTCGAAATGGAACAGGCTAAGGTCTTAGACCATACTGCCTCTTCTGTCGTTTAAGGTATTTCTTATGTCTTATTTCTAAATCGTCAAGTCAAAAGTCTAGTCAAAGTCCCAATAAATAGTAGTCCCAAGGTAGTCAATCAGTCAAGTCAGTCGATTCAGTAAAGTGGTAGACGCTTTACTGAAACTTCCTAGGGAGTTTTAGCGGGAAACCCAATTTAGCACGCATTTTGTAGTTGCTTTATCTTACGCATTTCTATTGAAAACTGTCAAAATTGATATTTTTTGTCAAAATATATGAAACACCTAGTGGCCTTTTTAGAACCCCCAGAACAGAATATAGACTTTAGAATGCCTAATACCTATAGGTATAGAGCTATAATAATAATATCTATGGACGCTTCACACCACGTCAGTCTGGCCCCGTGGTAAGTATCCGAAGAACTTGTGTTACGGGTACCAGACAACGGAAATATATTTAATACTTTTTATACTATACTTATATTTAAGATTTTTATTATATTATACACATATTTAATACACATCCATGACCCAGGAACACAGAAAACTTTTTTGTTCCCTGGCGGGATTCGAACCCGCAACCTCCGGCTAAAGCGCCACTGCGCTCACCATTGAGCCACGGAGGTCGTCAAAATAGCTATAGATTCACTAAAAGTATTAGCCGCGTAGCTCGGCAGACAATAAATCTTTGTTATTTCATACATCACGGCGAAGTTACGGTCCATTAGACGCGAATCGTTAGCACACTGACACGGTGACATAACGATGGGCGATGGGAACCGGCGGCTGCTAGTGGTGAGTGCGGTGCAACACATAAATACAGTGTAATGCTCTCTATAGCGAAATACACTGTAATGATCGATTACACTTTCAATGCAACAAATAAAGAATACAATTTTATGCTTTGTAATTTTTATTTTTATACAATTCACCTTGCAGTGCTACAATGAATAAATAATACAAAAATGAATCTTCATATTTTGTAGAACTACAATCTACAAAACATACTTGTACTTACCGTCGGAGCATGCAATACGATCATTTGAAATTTTGATGTAGACTAGTGACTAATATCGTGATCGCCTATCTGGACATTCAAAAATCTTAAACTAGATTATCCAAGTCAGAAAACTTCCAAACACGATGCATCGTAAAAGTTTCACATTTACGTTCTGTAGTTTTTGTAAAGGACGGACTTTGACTACTAATTTCATTTTAGACAGTAAAATTTTAACTGTCAAATGAAAGTAGATTTATCTTATATTTTTGCATAGCCCTTTAATATTATTATACATTTGACAGTACATTTTGTAGCTAAAATTTTATATCAATCTTTTTATAGAGCATATATCCGATAAGCGAGAGACTGCAAAGTAATGAAGTGGTTGCTGTATGAAACGCATAGGTTCATAAATGTTGCAGGTCGCTCGCCGTGCCGGTCAAATCAATAGGCGCACATTCGATGTAAAGTATTAATAAAGTTCAGGATACTACGGACAATAGTCGTTCGATACCGCCGGTGTGTTGGTTATACACACACGCATCCACAGCAGTTATTACCTTGCTACATTACTTTTCATTACTAATACCACTAATACTTTACTCCCCTTACTAATAAACGCTAATCTTTGAATAGTTACACAATGTTTTGTCTTCTTCTATCGAATTAAAAATGTCACTTGTGTGACGTGAACAAAACACTGTATTACAAGCTTCTGCGGCGTCGTTTTATGTATTTTCGGTTTTTCCACATGACAACACCACAACGTCGCCAATGTAAAACGGTACGGTGCAGTGTCACGTCGCCGTAAAAAAGGCAGGTCAAAATGTGCGGTAAGTACATTTTGCGCCGCTCTGCGGACGTTTCCATGACGTAAATCACGACACCGAAACGCCGTATCAGGTAGACGACGAAGTCGTGACGTGACCATATTGTGGACGGGCCCTTTGTGCTGAAGTGCTGGCGGTGAAACGCCGCGACGATAGAGGATAGTAAGTTAAGATTATTATTGCTGTTAAGTATTTACTACTCTACCGTGGCGGTTGCTATTACTCAGCTAGTTCGCTTCATTACTTTTACTTACTACCGCCGTTTTATTGAACTTTGACTGCGAGGATTATCTTGTTAGTAAACTCTTCATTTTATTAATTGTCTACGCAGAAATACAATTTTATCACACACATTAATGAAATAAAGAGTAAATTAAAGCAATACATTCACATTGTACATGTTTACCACTACAAAGCTCTGCTTCTACACTGAGTTCAGTCATAAGCTATTGAATATTATCGATCTTTGTGTTTACTTAACTTAGCCAAGAAGGTAATCTATAATTAGGTCAATAATTAAAGTTTCAGCTATCTTGATTAATCGACCTGAGGACTTATTATTTCGTATCGAGTCCCGTCAACTTGAATTGTTGTTAAAAATTATTCCACATATTGACTTACGAAGTATAAAGTAGTTTGTATATGTAAAATTAACTAAGTATAAAATGAATCATACAAAAGAATAATTTATAAAATAAATTGATCAATAAATATTCGGGGGCACACAATATACGCGACGAGGGAACTAATTCAATCAGATTAGATAACGAATTACAATAAAACATAAAACACTCGTGAAATTTCCGACGCCTATAAAACACATTCGAATAAGTTGACCGAGCTTTTTACACCGGACTTTCGATTGTTCACAATTACCTATAATACAAATATAATAAATTTTCCTACAATAATTTATGTTACAACGAACAATAAAAACACAATTAAGCTGTTAATTTGCGGCGAATCGTATTAAATTAGTCGTTCAATTAGGCAAACAAGGCCAAAGCGGGAATGCTCGAAATGAAAGTCAAAAGGTACCGTTTACCGAGCACTATTTCCTTCTGTCCGCCCCGGAGTCGGGAGCTAAAGGTGCGGTTGTAGAGCATGTCCCATGAGCTTCGTCCGCCATGACCACGCGAGCGCCGGCGAGCGGCCGCCACCAACTGACTAATTGTGACCAGTGGCACTGTGGCTTACTGTCCTACGTCATATCGAGCGACACTCAAGGGCTTTTTGAATTAAATCTCTACGATTATTTTTGAAATAAATCCATTCATTCAGCAAACCGTTTTATTCCGTACGATTGTATGTAATTTACTGTTATTACTGTATGAAAATAGCTTGTTCTATCATATTTTTATATTTGAAAATATTCTATGGAATATAGATATTTAGAATTTAAAAGTTTAGGAACTTTAGACAGGTACCTTATGTAACATTGTATCGCTCTACATCTCTTGTTTTATTGTTTGTGAATATCTTTTACAACATACCGCAAAATATATGATATGAAAAATAATAAACAGACTTCGAAGCTGCGCGAGCCGTGGGCATATTGTACAAACAATAACGCGCCTTTGTGTTCAGTTTCCATTAAAAATATTCGAAACAAACTTTTCTTACATTTTATATGCATTAAAAAACTTGATAGCTAAGGACTTGTACACAAATCTACGATACTCGTCGCATCGCAAAAATGATGTCACACAGCCATTCCAAATGAATATACTTCTCACGATGACTTCGCATGTAACATAAACGCGAAGTTATCGTAAGCGAAGCGAAGTAGTAACGGTTATGGTGTGTACGTAGCGGCGCTACGGAGGGCGGGCGGCCGCGCCCTGGCGGTCGGCGTGCTGTTTGCGTGACACGTGAACTAATCGCCACACTTGTTGCTTTCCCAACACTAGGCTGGTCCAATTTCAAAATACTGTAATTGTTACGCCGGTTCTACGCCGGCTTCGTAGAGGTTATGTTAGAAAACCGGCAAGCGTGGCGCGATGGATTTCGAACGCGCGGTGGATTTCGAGATTTCGAACGATTCTAAAGCGTTTGATGAGCGTGTATTTTAGAATAATGTGAACACTTTTTATTTATATTCAAAATCAAACATGAAATAGACAAATATTTAAAAGCTATGTTGACTTTACAGCTTTAGCTTAATTTGATTCTGTAACTTTAATGTGAACTGTTCCAACAACAATTATTATTTCAGATTGTAATGTTTTATGAAAAAATTACGGTAATAGCAGTTTATGTCGCCCCAGTCCGATATATATCGCTCTCTTTCTTTTATTGTAAACTTAAATTGTCTTTGATATTTTTTAAGATTTACATAAATGGGTTTTAGATCGTTTACACTATTACTAATAATCACATAGAATAGGCATGTAAAACTTATGTAAAGTTTAACTTAAATAGCAATAACATTACGACCACGGGGCCTACGTAATCGCGCCGATACTAACAATGTTAAGGTCATAGATTGTTGTGTAGTAGGAGCGGCGTACAACATACTACACTACACTATACTACTACATGTTGACATAACTGTGAGAAGTTTACGCGGTTCTCGTTCCCAAGAGCAATATTACCGAAAATGTATTAACGCACAACACTTTGGAGAATAAACATAAATCATATTTGTTCTCCTAAATTAATGTTGTTTTACGTCAATGCGAGGAACGACTCCAATTTTAGTCAAAGAAATTTAGTCCTAAAACGACAGGGGTTGAAAGAATAATGTAACCATGCAACATGGGCGTAGCCAGGTTTTAGTTTCGGGGGGGGTTCAAGAAAATAAAATGACTACAAGTACAATAAATAACCAGGGCCGTCTTTAACTTATTAGAGGCCCTGGGCACATTAGAATATTTTTTTTTTCGTTTTTACCTGTTTAAGCTTTAAACCCTGAGAGACTGTGTAATTTGAAAAAATAGAAATAGGTATATATAGTCTAAAACTAAACGTCAGTACTAACTTTTATAATACGTTTTTAAGCCAAAAACGAGCGAGCGAAGCGAGCGAGCAAATTTTTTTTTCCTATTTTATAGGTTCAAACGTCCAAATCTGTTCAAATGTTTAACTAAAATATTAACACTGAATAACGGTAAACTTCGGAAAAATACCATAAAATCAACCGGCTAAAACAGAACATCGGTAATAAATAATATAATGCCCTTTATGTCAATCGCGAGCGAGCGAAGCGAGCGAGCAAATTTTTTCCTATTTAATAGGTTAAATCTGTTCAAACTTTAAACCCTACAAGACTGTGGAAATAGTATTATTTTATAATATAATGTATACCTATTGGGCGCCTAGAATAATGGGCGACAAGTCTTTTTTTTTCGTTTTTACCTGTTTCAGGGTTTATTTTGAAAGACTGTGTAATTCGAAAAATACAAATATCAAAACCCTAAAACTGAACGTCGGTACAAAATTTTATAGTAATATGTTCTGTATGCTAAACACGAGTGAGCGAAGCGAGCGAGCAAAATTGTTTTCCTATTCTATAGGTTAAAATCTATTCAATCGTTAAACTTAAACACTGAATAATGGTGAACTTCGAAAAAATATCATAAAATGAACTGGTTAAAACAGAACATCGCTACTAAATAATATAATATGTTCCTTATGTTAAACGCGAGCGAGCGAAGCGAGCGAGCAAAATTTTTTTCCTATTTAATAGGTAAAATCTGTTTTCACTTCAAATTTTAAACCTCAATTTTCACTTTAAATTTTAAACCCTAAAACCCTCACAGGGTTTTAGGGTTTAAAATTTGAAGTGAAAATAGGATAATTTTCTAATTTAAATTAAAGTAAAATTAGTGTCATTTCTGATGTTGCCAAATAGATGACAAATAACTTCTTATGTTAAGTTTGTCATATACCTAATACGTATTTCACACTTTTTTCGTAGTACATAATTGCAAAATTTTGTGATCAGTGACCCTAAAATATTGTGTCACATGCTATACGTTCGAGGATTCGATGGCACGCGTGCCATAGGTTCGCGAACCCTGTTTTAGGCTATTGATTTTATTGTTTTTTTAAAGTACAACATTCTTTCAGGGCTTTAAAAGTATAAAAAGTATAAAAGATTTTAACAGGTTAAAGCGTAAAAACATTCGCTCGCTTTCTCAGTTTAAACGCATTTAACATAAACACATACATATAGATAAAGTTAGCATTAAAGTCCTGTTTTAGGCTATTGATTTTTTTTCTAAAATAACTTTAAAAAATCATCTTTCAGATAGGGTTATTGGGGCGGCAAAATATTTTAATTGGCCTCGGCCAAAATTTCTAAATACGCCTCTGTATATGGGTTATCCACATGGACCAGCCGGCCCATTTCGGGGGGGGTTTGAACCCCCTAAACCCCCCCCTGGCTACGCCCATGCCATGCAAGTTGGTTTCGTCAGGATATTATATTGTCTGAGGAGAAGTTCCGTAACTATCAACGCGCAACAGGTTTTTTTAAGTAACTTTAAAAGTTATTATACGATTTTAAAATATTTTTCCTAAAGATTTTATTTAGTACTCGTTGTAGAAATTTCATCGAAATCCGTTAAGTACTTTTTGCGTGAAAGAGGAACAAACATCCATCCATACATCCTCACAAACTTTCACATTTATAATATTAGTAAGATTAGTAAGATAGTAGGAAAAGTCCTATTAGTATGGAATAATATACTTACAATACAAAATTATGATACCAAAAAATTATTCTATATGAAATCTATAAGTATACAAAATTTCGTCTATTTATATTTATAATTACTAAAGTTCTCAAGAACGGACAGACGAACGGATGGACAGACCGAAACTATAAAGGTTCCTTGTAGTTACTACGAACACCTAAAAACGCATATCTCTCTAATTTTACACTTAGTTTCCACAATAAACAAATAACAATGTTTGCAAATAGGATGGATGTAGATTAAACAAATACAATTTAGGTTTACAACTGACAAGTTAATACAATAGTTGTGATAACATTTATTCAAAACGGTGAGAAAATGCTGAAATCAGTTTTAGGGTCGTTGTATATTTTGTAGAGCGAATTTCTGAACTCAAACACCACTCGACTTGCATAAAAATGAGAAAAAAATTAGCGAAACTTTGTGGACAGCAGCTGTCGAGTGTTTCTGTGACCTATCTAACTTATTTAAACACTAGATGTGGCACGCGACTTCGTGCGCTCAAAATGGAATCCCGTCGTAACCGTACATTTTGCAGAGATAAAAAGTAGCATATGTCCTTCCCCGTGGTCTAATCTATATCTGTACCATTTTTCATCAAAATCGGTCTGTGAAAAAAAAATGTAGTTTCGGAGCCTATTCAATACAAACAAACAAACTTTTCCTTGTTTTAAACACTTACGGATTTTGTCGCGGTGCACTTTTCTTTTGCCGACGTTTCGGCTAGGTACTTTTCAGCAGCCGTGGTCACGGTCGCGGTAGGACGTTTCCTCTTTATTATATAAGTATAGACTATATTACTCCCGAGTAGGTCATACTAGAACTCTGAATTATTATGAAATACGGCAGTATAATATTTAACAAAAAAAAAACATCGTCTGTTATGACTACGAAGCTCGATTTATTAAGGATGTATTTCAGTTACGACTTTTAGTGCTAATAGAGTACGATCATATTGCATTTTTTGTTCACAAAATAAAGTAAGAATATGACAGTTTTACGAAAAATGAATATAAGGTTCGTTACTTTTTCTTTAGTTTTACCAAAAATGATTTTTTTTATTTTTTCGAATCAAGAGAAATAAGCTTATTGTATATCATTCTCAATCTTTATCCGTAGACCATTGTTTTGTTAGTTAACAAATTTTAAGAAAGGATTGTGGCGGACCAATCAGCGCACAGTGGCACATTTTATATATGTCACCGTAAAATTGAAAAAACCGTTACATTGTAAAACAACTAACGAGATTGTATAAAATTGACGAAATATCAACAACTATATATTTATAATCTAACGAAAAATAATGTGTAAAATTATAGGCAGCACATTCGCGTCGGAAGTCTATCAACATTTTACAATTTCACTAGTTTTATTACAATCTAACGGTTTTTACAATTTTACGGTAACATATGCATACCTATAAAGTAGATATGGGGAAGAGGGATGAGTGTGACAAACATTTGTGGAGAACCAATTTGCGGGATTCGTGGCGCTATCGTATTATCTGATTTTTCCGACGCTGACTGAAATTGTAATTTAATTTCGCTATTTTAGGGTAAACGCATAATTAAGTTGTTTGAGTGGATAGCTGGTCAAAATTTTTATAGTATAAACTATAAAGGAATTCTATAATAATTATAATGTGCAATAGAAGAAAAATATGACACTTATAAATATATGTAAAATAAAGTATAAGTAATAAAATTTAATGTGTAGAAATTTAATAAAATAATAATAATAATCTTTATAATATACCTATCATGACGTGAATTTGCACAAATTTTTATTTATGTTTTTTTTGCACGCTATTGTAATAGCAAAACATGTACCTACTATAAAATAATTGTAACAGCTCATGTAACCATGTTTTAAAGCAAATAAATATGATTATGATATGATAGGTATTGCCAGTTGGCGCAACATGCTCTATGGGTAGAATGACACTGCCATAGAAATACATAGTATATGTTTTGACTGAAAAATACAAAACAAAGTATCTTCCCTCTATACCTACCCCTAGCCCCAACTACACGATTAAGTTTTTTTTGGTGTAGCATACATAAGTGATAGCACAAATTCAATGAAGATGAAGTAGGCGACATGTATGTTTGATCAAATCACAGTATTTACTCGAATCAATTTAAGCAACTGACGTAAACTAGATATTAATAAAGAGTGGCGTGCTGCTAATTTGTTATACTCATCATTTATCATATTCATAACAGACGCCAACTCTCAGTGACCCTCAGTGACCTATGCGACACGAATCACTAATGTTTAGACGGTCCTTGCTACTTCGTAACTAATAAATAAAAAGTAAATAGCCTACATGTAGATAATATATGTATGTATGAACAAAAAACTTACGCCTTTTCATCCGTTAATGGATAATTTATACAGTATTCTCCGAGCGAAGTAACCACTCTTGAAATACTGTAGTGCCTGGGACAGTTGGTTTTTAAATGTCGTATGGTTGCCCAAGCAACATACGGCGTTCTCAAAACATAGTCAGCCTAGTCCAGAGGAATGACTCTGGGGCCAACCATGTGCGGGTTTCCTCACGATGTTTTACTTCACCGTTAGAGCGTCCGTATAATGTACTTGAGATATGAAAAAGTCCCATTGGTACACACCACAACTTCTACTAGGCCACGGAGCTCTATGAACAAAATGTACTAGATATCTTTTTAATTCGTTAGCAACTTTGGGCATTAAAGATTCTCGACTTGATCGGTTCAATTGGATAAGTTAGAAGACCGTGTATGGGCGTGGATTGGTGTGGATTTGCTTGGCGGTCTATAGTCTATACCATCGTTTCTCAACCGGTAGGTCGCGACCCTTGAGGGGGTCGAGATTGTTTTTAAAGGGGGTCGCAGTGTGTTAAAAAATAATAAATACGAACTACATATTATATCATGTACAAAAGATTCATTTCTCGAACGAATCTTTTGTATCGAAAGTCGAAAATATCGTTTGAAAGTTTGAACCAGTAAAGGTAGCATACAACGTACCTTTAGCTGATAAGAATAGCGCGCTATGTAGGTAGGTACTAGGTACATATTATTAAAATTTTATAGTGACGAGGTCGCAAGTCTTTTTACTTAACTTTTTGGCTTTTTCGTGGGTCGCGGCATAAAAATGGTTGAGAAACGATGCTCTACTGTTTATGTCAATATGGAACTGATTCAATCTGCCGATTGACTGTATGCTATATGGCTACTGTAAAAAACGCAGTACGTAACATGATAAAGTCAGGTCATTCTTATTTCACACAAATATTCTCATTTACTTTATTATAAGGACTACTAAACTTAGTTTTTTTAGAACTAATGGAAACGGAACCCTAAGATAAAGTAGCCTATGTTACACCTCATAACATCAGCTATCTACCAGTAAAAGTCTTGTGAAAATCTGCCTAGCCGTTTCAAAGATTAGCCGGAACAAACAGACGGACAGGCAAAAATTTTAAAAAAGTTTTTTAAACAAACTACTATACATGCTTTCATGCATTACATGAAAAGCTGTTAAATAAAATTACAAACAGACACTTCAATTTTATTTATTTGTAATTTTGTATAGATATAACTTTTTTAGTTTTGGTCCGACCGTCTGTCGGTATAGCTAAATAGTTTACATGTACATTAACTAGGCGCCCACCTCGCAACGGTTTTTCTGCTTTTCAAAACACTAACAGCTCCCTAAGGGAATCGTATTAAGTCCTATTTGGGTTAATAACCTGACAGTAGTTCAGGCTCATCCTTTGACCGCTTTTAGTCATGTTTATAAATATTGTTAATCAAGAAAAGTGGACGAGTAATTATGATAGCTATAGGTAGCCCTGTAGTGGAAGTTAGCCCATAATAATTCATATAGTTTTTTAGTTTAAAATGAGATGATCGAGAAATGTATGAGGCCTGGGCCAGCACTATGTACACTATAATTATGTAAATATAGCTACATAATATAGTAAACGTTTCCTATTCTTTATTTTGTTTAATTTCATTTCGTTTCAATGTACATTTAAATCAATTTCGTCGTCCTTGACGACTTAACTCCTGTGCAACACAACGTAAAATAAAACATGGCGGATCAGATCATAATTATCCAAAGAATGTCATTTTGAAAATGACATGGTTTTGTTGTAAGACATTCAAGAAGACGTCTCTTCCTAAAACTATCAAACACGTCAAAAGTTATGTCCAAACAACTGTCATGGCAGCTCTAAAAAAACTAACTAAAACTTTTCAATTAATCATTTTAGTACGCATGTACCCTTCTTCAAAATATTTTTTTGTTATTTTATGAAATGCCCACATTTTTTTTCTATTTACCTATATGGTGTACACAGAGCTGGCCCAAAATCAAACATCTACTTTATAAGGGTTATTTTGCCTCATAGAAAAAAATATATAAATGTTGTGACAGATTCACAAACGTCAACGTGTAACAAAGCTATACATTTTAAATGTAGTTATATCACTAATAACGACGCTCCTGCGTTATCTATTAGCTATTACTGCTAGTTATAACAGCTAAATTATACTAGTCGACGCCATCTATTGGCAAGGGTTTATAATTAAAGCTTATCTTCCAATTCCGCTTTCGTATTGGCAATTAACCTATGTCTATACCGCTAGTTATCAGCATTAAAAAAAGCAATGACGGCTGGTCATCCAAAAACACTTATTTTATTTACTTTAATCTGGGACACCTCGTATATTATAACAACTAGGTTTAGCCCGCGACTCCGTCCGCAGGTTTTGGTTTTAGACGATATCTTTGTTTTATAGCGTATGTCTCTCACAAATAATGTGGCGTGCTATTAGTAAAAGAATTCTCATAATCAGTTCAGTAAATCCAGAGATTACCCCTTACAACCTAATTAACCATAAAACTTTACCTCTTTATAATAATACTAGCCCAACTGACAGTTGTAGGACATAATTTTGTTCTATCATTTACGCAGCGTATGTACTAAAAGCTGGCAATTTCACATTATTGAAGTTTTAGCAAGTATCCCTATTTTTTCTAGTAATAAATATGGCCTATATGTAATGGGAATAATGTAGCATTCTAATGGTAAAAATGTTTTTGAAATCGTATATAAATGATGATTAATAAATTCGGCCAGCTTATTAACATAGCCAAAAATAATAAAACACGATAAAAACTAATTTGAATAAGAAGAACACAAAAAGTAATCAAATTAATTATTTTAACATTCTTACAAGTTACAAAACGTAAATTTTACGTGACAGGCGTGATAAGACCGTGACCTTGTTAACAAATAGAAGAATGCGTGTAAATAATATATAACCCTAGAATATACATACTAAATTCTACATACAACATAATTATATGTAATAACTCCCCCACACCGATTTCGGTGACGGTGGCAGGTTTCATTCAAACTAGGCCAGTTACGCAGGAGTAATTTTATAATGCCCAAGTGTGTGCCGAGTATACAAGAGCACTCTCTCTTCCTATACTCTCGTAATCCAATGGAACGGATAACCGACACGACTAACGAGAGATCAGGCGCAGGTCCAACTTTTTACATGCCCATCCGACGCATGGTTCATCCTTTCTTGTTAGACAATCAGGTGATCAGTCTGCATTGTCCTAATGCTAATCCTAAATTATTTATTGTTGTTCTAATGCGGGAATCGAACCCACGACCTCCGAGTCGAGAACCAACGGACGGAAAGACGACGGAGGCTGTTAAAACATATACTATCTACATGTATCTTCAAGAACATTTCTTTGTCCGTGGCTTACAAAGGCGGGATGTAACGAAGTTTTCCGCCCAAATTGAAAAACGTGCTAACCTTTCCATTCAACTTACAATCAATACGTGAGTGAGTTATTGCCTACGATAAGGTTAATGTGATAACAACTGAATTAACTACTAAGCAATTTAGTACTTTATTGCTAGGCTACTTCACACTTAAGGTTAATGGGTAAACGAAATAAATTCTAGGATTAAGAAGTTCTAGACTAGAACAGAATTCTCGTTATAAAAGCCCGAAGAAAAAGCAATTGCATTGCTTTAAACAAACTACAAAGGAATACAAAATTTTAAAGACCGTCCCAAGAACAAATTAAAACTTTATAGTTTTTACGTCTTGTCTACATTACGAAAGACTTTGGACAGTTTTATAGGACTTAAGACAAAATCTTACTATCTAAAATACAAATAAGCTGTGTGGTGTCGTGGGACACCAGATAGGAACGATGATTTATAAAAATGTAAAAAGGTAATCCCGATACAGTGGATCGAACCTCCTGTGTGAAAGCCAGGTATCCTAACCACTAGACCATCGTTTCTCAACCGATGGGTCGCGACCCTTGGGGGGGATCGAGTTTGTTTTTAAAGCGGGTCGCAGTCTGTTTAAAAATAATAAATACAAGCTACATATAGGTACAAAAAATTCGTTTTTCGAACGAATCTTTTGTATCGAACGTCGACAAAATCGTTCGAACGTTTGAACCAGTGAAGGCTAATACAACGTTCCTATAACTGATAAAAATAACGCGCTAAGTAGGTGCCTACATATTATAACTTTATAGTGACGGGGTCGCAAGACTTTTTTACCTAACTTTTTGACTTTTTCGTGGGACGCGACGCGACATAAAAATGTTTAAGAAAAGATGCACTAGACCATATAGAATTAAAAAAAATAGTAAAATTCTGCATTATTATCGGGTCCTTCGAACTGTGAGAATATAAACCTTACGCTTTTATTTAACGTTACGGTCGTTTTTTGCCAACAAGGGTACCCCTCCGCAACGCGCCATAAGGAACATACGTTCCAAAAAAGAAAATAAATAATAACCCACTTTAGGATTAGCGTGTGCCTGAAAATTGTCACGTAGCTCGTAGACAGACGTACGTTTTCTCCGACAGTGAACCGCAAACGACAAGTTGTCACGAGCACATTACACTTCACACAACAATATATCCTATTTCGAACAAACCACTGAATTTTATATACGTCCCGACTCCCGGCTACAATGTAGGTACGCCAAATAAATATTGTGAAAAGCGAACTAAAGAGCAAAAGTGCTCTTATCGCGTTTATATAAATTGTAATGGCAATTCAATTTTGATTGAGTTTTAAAACGAAATACCGAAGACACTTTTGTATGTATATAATAGTGAAAAGAGCTTTAAGAATAAATAGGTTTTTATTAGTCAAAGGACATGGTAATACGTAAACGATCATATTAAGTACCAATCGTAAAATCATCTTCATAAAATTATGCTCCGAATTTTCTCTATTCCATTTTCTACGAATTCATTTTCAGTATTATAAAATTATATTATTTTTGATAAGGTTTGATTGAGAGAACTTTAATATTTATGCGGGCCCCAAAATCTTTGTTTACTATTTTAATCATCGTACATTTTAACGACGAAGAAGTACCTATATGTAAAATGTATTTACATAATATATTCTAAAATATAATTGATACTATTGTTTGACTTCAGAGCCTTATTTGACCTCCACAAAAGGTAATATATATTCTTTGACAAAAGTGATATAATTAATTGGTAAAAATTGGTGATGATAGTTTGTATAAGAGGCTATTATTTTTGACATTTTGCCTTTTAAAAAAAATATGCGTCGTAAAAATAAACAAAATAAGTTTTGAAATGCACACATCAAGCACTTTCATATGATACCCCATTTAAACAGTAGCTTCAACATAAAATTTCTTAGACTTTTAACCCCCTATTTTGTGTTTTCAGATTTGTTCTTGTACTTTCAGTATTTAAGGATGTTACTTGCCAAATTTCATAGTTCTAGGTCAACGGGAAGTACCCTAATAATTTTGTTCCTGAGTCAAATTTTTCACAGAATATCACCACGCGTTCACGAAATAAAAGGTCACAGACAGACGGACATAACTGAAAAAATGATATTACAAGGGTTCTGTTTTTTCCTTCTGAGGCACGGAACCCTAAAAAGTAAGAAAAGCTTACTCGTCGTACCAAATGTAAGATTTAATACGAAAGGCAAGCATTCACTGGCAAAATGAGCAGAATTTGCGGCGAAGTAATCAGTATTCCGTAACACATATCTACAAGCGAAGACGAGCGAGCGCCTGAGGACTCGGGGGATGAAATCGAAACGTCTACCCTCGCATAATACTGAGTATACGGCGAAAAAACTCAAAAAGTCTCCGTTCAACTTATCCTTACAAAAGGGACATTAGATTCGGCTCTAACATTGGAACATCCAATTTTATGGGATCTAAATCAGTGAAGGGTCTTTTTGTAATGTTCATACGTAATGGCATCTACACGTAATTTGGTACGGAGCGTACAGCGGACCATATCCGCGGACCGAATCCGGTGTCACTACACACGCACAGATTTGGTATGGCGGACCGAATGAAAGCTCGACACTCGTGTGTTCGATTTTATGCTCTATTGCATTAGCACAGAGTTCTGATTAGTTATACCATTGACAGGTGTAAGCTAGAAAGAAAGGTTATTTGCTTAACGTAAAGACTTACGCGTGAATAACATAAAACTGACGTGTCTTAATCTGATTTCACTTCCAATACATTTTCATATCCCTGGCTATATACACACATAAAATTATTTTTATTATGACATAAAAATCGATTCATAAAGAGTAAACTCTAAACATCCTGCCCTCTAGTAAATCTCCGTAGATATTTCCCTAATTTTGGAGGGAAAATCCCTAAGTTGGCAACACTGACACCGTTGTACTGTCTAACCGCCGGACTGCTCTACACACTCGGATTTGGTCCGCTCCGTACCAAATCCGATGCGGACAGCGACGAACTCAATTAATAATAAATATGTTCGCCGGACTGCCCTACACACGCCCGGATTTGGTACGGAGCGTACCAGATCCGCTGTACGCTTCGTACCAAATTCGTATGTCTGTACATGCCATAATCGTGCACGTGAAAAGCTGATCCAAGCGGACTGGATGCCGAATAAGAAAAGTGTTATTGGGTCTTTGCGAAATTTTCATGTCTTATTGTGTACATAAAAAGATGATCCAAGCGGAATAGATGTTGTAGTGGAAGGCCATGAACTAACGCTTGACTCCACTTTACTTTTCTTTATGTCAATTGGTTTGCGACTATTTTTATCGTCATAGTATTCATAGAGTCATTACAACTATGTACATATCATTTTCTTTGCGATAATAGTTGTATGTGTAAAGTTGTGAATATAAGGTGAAACGTAATTACACAATAACTTTTAGTCCATAAAATTGAGAGTCCACGACAGTTTCCCGACCTATATACTTTCACGTTAGTGCAGGACTATCTGGGGCACTATTACCGGCCAATACCAAGTCCAATACACTATAATGTAACGTAACGTTGACCGTACACTCACGCTCGCGTGACTGCCCACTGACCCGGCCTTTCTTTCGCTATTAGCAAAAGCCTTTCTAAAACATTGGCTTATACATACGCAAAATTTCCAAAGTTTCCACCTCAATGTCGACGCGCAAACGGGCAAAGCGTTATAAACAAGAAAAACAGATTTTTTTTTATAAGTTTCGCGATTTCGTGTATCCACACGAATAAATAATAAATTTTTCGCGGATAATGTAGAGCAATGTACAAGTAATCTAAATTTTTCTTAATACGATACTTAATACTTTTTTTAATAATCATGTCCTCAATTGACAATTATGCTCATGATTATGCTTATGACGTTGAGATTTGCTCAACAGTAGATGTCTTCAAAACTCCTTTTAATTTCAAATATTAGTAGACACCGAAAAACCTCCCTCAATCGATTACTTAATTCGGGACAGACATCCGTTATTATGTTGTGTTTATTGCTTGAATGTATGTCAATAACTCAATACTAGGTCAAATTTACTACTCACTAGGTTAACTATTTTTATAAATCCACAAAAAAGTCAATCAATTTGTCTCAAAAGAAAATAACTAGTTTTTTTGTCGAAAACAACTTATGCCAATCTTATAAAACTTCGATAGCGCGATTCAGGATCATGATGGCGCTAATTGATCCGCCACATGTTGCCCGCGATTTCGTAAAAAATCCCGCTGGAACCGTACATTTTGCTGCGATAAAAAGTAGCCTATGTGTTAATACAGTCTCACGTAGCTATCTTGACTGATCTCTAGTATAAGATAGGTTATGGCTAGGTACTAGACAAACCAGAATCTAGATAGAGTCTGGACTCTACCAACTCGCAACTAGTCGAGTATTAGAAGTAGAAAACTTTACATGGTAATAGATGTTGCCGCGACTTTGTGCGCGCAAAAGTAGCATATGTCCTTCCCCGTGTTCTACTTTATATATGTGCCAACTTTCATCGGTCCAGTTTCGGAGCCTATTCAATGCAAAGAAACAAAATCTGACCTCTTTAGTATTTATAATATGTATAAGTGTAGATTAACGCTATATTTTATATGCCTACCTACTTTATGAGTATATTTCGCACTTCGCAAACACCCTTGTGCCTCAAAATCTAATTTCGGGAATCATTAGAATCGAGAGCCATAGAATTCGGGTTCATTAATTATTGCGTGGAGTGGTCGCTGCGACTGGACGAGTGTGTGGGCAATGTTTGACATGTGGCATTAACGAATAATGCCGAAAGGACGGGCCCATATTTAAGCGTAAAATGTCTCAAACTTATGTGCCCCATTAAGGGCAAACACGGCTTGTCATCTACGGTTCGCGAGACTTGAGAACGCTGCGCTTGCAATATGACAAGTCAAAGTAATGATAGCTTCCTTGTATGAAATTTATGTGCATTATGTAAACTTTTATGCAATACTAACATTTGCCCGCGGCTCCGCCCGCGTAAATACAATATCCCACGGGAACTCTGCACTTTTGCGGGGCATAAAGTTTCACCAAATTTGATCAAAATCATTTCAGTAGTTTTTGCGTGAAAGTAACAAACATCCATCCATCCATCTATACATCCTGACATACTTTCACATTTATAATAGTAGTAGGATGTTCTTTAAAGCTTATCCTTATTTTTAAAAAAACATGTGGGATGTCCTAGCCTGCTAGGCCCACTAACCCCCGAGCGAGTGTGGGCAATATTTGACATGTGGGATGTCCCAGAACGACGACCGACGTTATTCGCAGCCTATACCGCCCGACGTCTTCTGGGAGCGTTTTATGAGGTCGGTAAATAACATCTGTTTCTCTCCTTGACATTTACGAAACAAACGGCCCTACGTGGACCCAGCTAATTGTGGCACTTACTGTAAATTGTAATTATGTGATTTGATTAAGAACTCATTTCACAATTTCTGGTAATTTTTGTTTCTTTTTGATACACTTTCGTGAACTTTTACGACGATTTTTCTTTGTATGCAAATCTTTATATTATTTACAGACACTGAATTATTATTGTAACAGTTTAAATCATGTTATAATAATGAAAACTGTAAAGTTACCTACCCTATTCTAAAGTGACTTTAAACTTGTTGTACTTTAACCCTCTATTGACTTTATTTAACTTATTCTAAACATGAGCTTTATAAAGTTTGTTTTCGCTCTATTTGCTTGCATTAATAAGAGTTCCTTTCCAATTTGAAGAAGTAATAAATGATACATGGCGCAAGTCAGCCGTCGTAGCGCGCGATGATATTAAACCTCGCATTACGGTGTCGTTCAGAGGTCACACACCCACCGCTTACACACCAGACGTGTAATTCCCCACACTATTGTTAACGGTGACATTTAAATATCCAAGTAGCTAACAGTCGCCACTGGGGAACATTCAAACGGCCATAAAAACAAACGTTCACATGATTAATGTCGCGTTACGCGTATAAAGTTTAAGGAGCCAATTCTTCCATCCTCCCCAAACAGGTCACGTCCCGGATAGTCTCGCTTTTGCTAAAGGTCATCTTACCCTGCGGATTCCCATTTTATGGGCGCGCTATAAAAAGTGTCCTTTATTGAGTCGCACGAAACTGGTTAACTGCGAGACAAAAGACTTTTTTGACCCGCGACGTAGCCGATAGATTTGAGTTAGAAAGTTGTAAACGAAAGTGATCGAGAGTAGAGACCGTGCGTACAGCGTGCAGCGTAGCCCACTCCGGGCGTGATAATAACTTTAAAAGTTGTCCACGAAACTTTGCGTGTTGACTTACGATCACATGAAGTTGTAAACGGTTTAAAAACTTCGCAGAGCGCACTGGGCCGGTGTTATGCATACGAATTCGGTGAGCGACGGGCATCGAACCGCAAAACGAGTTAAAAATACCACCTCGGCCGAGTGGACCGACATCTGCGGGTACACCGATCGGACTACTCGGCGGGAGCACATGCGTTTGTTTACTATCGCACTCGATCAGCCGGCGGGCCGGGGGCGTTCGGCACCAGCGGTACCGGCCGGCGAGGCTGCGATCACGAGTGAGTGGTGACTCGCGGAATATACTTGGGTAAAACTTACGACGTATGCCCCAATCCATGTCGGCAAGCGCACGGAGCGGGCGGCGCGCGACGCGGCGTCTGCGAGCCGACTGCCGCGTCCTGCCGCCCGCGCCCTCCATCCATTGTGGGAGCGAGCATTGTCCGTGCTAGGAGTCTACTACTGATGTCTAACATCTGCCTAGTGTACCTGCGTCTAATTGAATTGCACCCACATGTGCAACCTGCACAATGCACATGCACTTGTTTCCCCGCAACACCGGCGCGGCCGCGGCGTTCTAAAGACTACGGTTGATTCAACGACCGGATACGCTATTATTGTATTTTAAGTGGGTAAAAAGTATTGAATCGCTTAAAAGGTTTAAATAGACGACCTCTGTGGCTCAGTGGTTGAGCGCGTTGGTGCTCAAGCCGCGGGTCGTGGGTTCGAATCCCGCTGAAGGAACAAAATTTATTTTCTGTGTTCCTGGGTCATGGATATGATTACATTATGATTTATGTATAATACGAAAGTATTAAATATACTTCCCGTTGTCTGGTCCCCGTAACACAAGTTTTTGGAGTAAAACATGGGGGCCAGATCGACGTGGTGTGAAGCTTCCAAGTTCCATCTTACATAATATGCATATTATAAGAAAAAATATATACCTAGTACTTAAATGGCGTCAAGTAAATTCTGTATGGACAAAGAATCAAGATACAACAGCAAAACAGCAGCTTTTCCGAAATGAATTTTAATTGAAAGTGTCAGGGAGATTGTTTGATAACTTAATAGAACCATTACTAGTACAAAGTTTAAACTAACTCGCTCGGTAAATGTCACCAGGCGACGACCGCATCGGTTCGGCTCGAGCGGCACAAAATACGGGATAGGGTTGCTATTAATTAAAACTGTTTATCAAACAGTCAATAGCACAGAGCCATTTTCGTCTCAATTGCCAATACCAATTTAGGTTCGTTGGGGCAAGAGGTAATTACTATACTTACTTTTATTTTTGGGACAAGAGAAACGTACGAATGAGACTTGGCAAATGGTATCTTTGCTTAATTTTTTAATCTTGACATAGTTATTTAATTTATACCATTTTTCCCTTACTAACTGCTGCTTTTGCTTTGTCTACACTAATATTTTAATGTGATTTTTTTTGTTTCTTGCATTGAATAGGCGCCGAAATTACGGGACCGATTTTGATGAAATTTGACACATACATACAGTAAGACCACGAGGAAGGAAATAGGCTACATTTTATCGTGGAAAATGTACGGTTCCCGCGAGATTTTCTTTTGCGCGTACGAAGTAGCGGAAAACATGTAATAAAATATAAAAAGGGATACGTTTCTTTGAAGATTTCGTTATTCTTAGTACTATTATAAATGTGAAAGTTTGTGAGCATAGATGGATGTTTGTAGTTTTTACTCTTGCACGTCAAAACTACTGAACAGATTTTTATAAAATTTTGTATGGTAGTAGTTTAAGCTCTGGATTACACATAGCCTACTTTTTATCTCGAAAAAGTACAGTGTTCCCGTGGGATTTATGCGGACGGAGGTGGCAAAAGCTAGTGCATAAATATGTAGAGCTCAGTATAAAATAAAGAGACTGTAGACGTACTATATACATTATTAATATATACGTAGGAACTATGAACAGTGATTGCTGTTCAAACAACAGCATACATCACAGTTCACACAGGACACAGTACACAGTACACAATACATAGTGTATCATATGGCTCAGCTGTGTAAGACACAGTACATACACATACATAGTTGTATGATGTATCATATGGCTCAGCTGTTCTTACACAGAAATAGTAGATACGGGACAAATATACACTCTATGTGTAGAATATCGTACAAAGTTCGTTTCTTAGACATAAGTTCGATCAAAGCTTACAAGTTTTTAAACGACTTCCAAATAACCTAACCAAGAGCATGTCAGGACATGTCTAAGGAGGGTTCCGTAACTATAAACGCGTAATATGCTTTTTTTTTAATTACTCCAAAAGTTACTGTCCGATTTGGTTCAAAATAATTTTCCTAAAGAGTTTTTAGCTTGATCTATCAGCAAGGAAATTTGCAAGTTTCTATCTCCTATAGTTTAAAAATGCTAGGGGGGGGACCAACTTACAAACTACTTTGGAGGCCAATTACTCGAAAATGGTCAACTTTATAAAAAAGTGACGTATGAAACCTTGCCTTTATTTTAAAAGACCTATTCTACGATACCCCATACGATGGGGTAGAGAGAAAAAATATTTTTCATCCCCACTTCACATGTATGGAGAGCCACCCCTAAAATATATTATTATTATTTTTTTATGATTCCGAAACCGTGATCTATATACAATCTATAACTGCACCAAATTTCATCAATTTATATTAATAATTACAGGAGCTAGAGGCGCGGACAGACAGACAGACAGACAGACAGACGGATAGAGCGAAACTATAAGGGTTCCTTAAGTATTACGGAACCCTAAAAAAGGAGGCGGTTATACGTTCGGCTGTATATATATATATATTTTTTTTGTATGTTCGCAGCTAGCTCCGCCGTCTGTTGACCGATTTTCAAAATTCTTTTTTGATGTAAAAGGTATAATCCGAAGTTGGTCCCATTTTCAGAAATTGGTGACCTGATGATGGGATCCACGAGGAAACGAGGGAACTCCTCAATATTTATATGGACACATATGGTGATTTCGACTTTTTCTGAAGTAGTCCAAGCATATGCTACCAAAAAGTAAGATTTTACTCCAAGGTATACCCTGGATCCAAAAGTACAGAACAGAACTCCTGACTCCTTATAGATACATGTTTGGGGATTTTGGCGTTGTTTAAAGAACTGCAAACATATGCCACTTTGTCAATTTGAGTAATCATCATCATCACCACCACTATCACAGCATATATCATCACATTATGATGATAAAGAAGGTACCTACTTCTCATAGTATTTTACACTAACACGGAGATCTTTGAACATTACTCTGCCGTTTATGGACCTATTTACAAAATTCTTTTGTTGTTGTAAAGGGTTTAATTCGAAATTGGCCCCTTAGTCACTAAAGTGGAAACGTGATGATGCGATCCATGAGGAATCGAGGGAACTCCTCAAAATTTATATCGACACATATAGTGATTTTGACTTTTACTGCAGTAACACAAGCATATGCTACCAAAGAATAAGACGTTGTACCAAGGTATACCCTGAATCCAAAAGCACTGAACAGAACTCCTCAGTCTTTAAAGATATGCGTTAGGAAATTTCGGAATTGTTTAAAGAACTGCAAGCATATGCCACTTTGTAACTTACAGTAATCATCATCATCATCTTAATAACAATACCTAATGGAAGCTTGGCGCGTATTCAGTTATACATTCGATCAATATTTTAGACGTTTTTAAGACGTATTAATAATAACAAGATATATCACTAAAAAGGGTGAAATTATTATTTTTAAATAAAAAATTAAACCGACTTCCAAAGTAAAAATACACAAAAAACTGTGAAACAAAACTTATTTTATAAATAATTCCCCTTTTAAATTTGTCTATTTCTCTACTTAATCTTGTTAATTTTGAAGTCGGTACCAGCAAATATGAACGTGAGTTCTACAAAATATTGTAGAATATCGTTTGGGCTGGTAGCGACTTCAAAATTAACAAGATTAAGTAGAGAAATAGACAAATTTAAAAGGGGAATTATTTATAAAATAAGTTTTGTTTCACACTTTTTTGTGTATTTTTACTTTGGAAGTCGGTTGAATTTTTTATTTAAAAATAATAATGTCTAAAGAAAAATGCATATCAAAGATTTATATAATAGATTACTAATAAAAAATTTAAACAGTGGATAAGCTATACAATGTTTTGTCCTTGTCAATTACCTTGTCAATCAAGCAACTTTTCCAACGTATAAGCCTATCCACTGTATAAATATGTTTATTAGTGAGGGCCCCATTACGAATAAAAATATTTAAACCCCTTAATAAGGGGATTAACAACATTTTGATCAAAATAGTGATCCATTATGCCCCGTTTGTCACCAAGGACAGGCCGATACGACGAACAACAATAATATTTTGTACCGAAAGGTTAAAGGCACCAAAGCTCTCAGCCAGCGCTAATGGAGTAACAGTGTCGTTTTTATACGCCAGTAATTAGAACACAAAAACTTTTATTGCGCTACATTGTTTCCAGTAAGCTATGGTTATTAATTGTTTCCCTCTTTTGTGGTACTCGAGCAATCACGAAGTGAGGGCCCCCTAAATTTTGAGTCATATCAGTGACAGATAGCGTATTTTCATGTTTTGTCTCTATAGCTCTATATAAAGTAAGCAAAACTTCCGAATAAGCTTTCCGACACTTATTAGAAGATTGTGATTTGTGAAACAGGCCCTAAGAGTCGTAAAAATTAGCAATTTGTTAAACGACTAGATGTCCCCACGATTATACACTCACGCTTTTTACCCGACTGCGCGACACAAAGGAGTGGTAATGTGTTTATCAGCCTATGTATGTATGTTTGTATGTATGTATGTATGTATGTATGTAATATATGTTCCTTTGAAGCACTATATAGACCAAACGCCTGGACCGATTTTTATGATTCGCATGTCAATCGATTCCTCTTAGTCCGGCGAGTGTCACTAAAGACATGACGTTAGTGAAAATTCAATATGGCGACTACTGGACGCCATATTGTGAAAATGAAAAAAATTAAAGTCAACAAACTATGTCAAGTGGGGTATCGTTGAATAGGTATTTAAAAATCATTTTTAGTTTTCTCTCAACATTTTTCGATTCGACTGACCGTTTAGGATCTATATCGATTTAAAGTTGCGTAACAACCATTCTCACGTATCTTAATCTCTCTTAATCACTCTTAATGTTCGTATCATAGTATTTTTGCTTTAAATCGACCAAACGTGTGTTGGTTAAACTAAAAAATCTAAAATAAAATAAATAATTTAAAAAATAAAAAACCCGACTGCAAAATAGACAAATACCTAAGCAACGCACTAAAAAGACCGAAACAAGATTGAGAAAACAGACTACACTATGAGCTGAAAGCCTAAGTGAAATAATTGAGGTTATGTTTGGTAGCAGGCGGGGCCCATATATTTTTGTACGATTTATAATTTGCGAATGGGTCCCGCCTGCTACCAAACATAACGTCAATTATTTCACTCAGGCTTTCAGCTCATAGTGTAGTCTGTTTTCTCAATCTTGTTTCGGTCTTTTTAGTGCGTTGCTAAGGTATCTGTCTTTTTTGCAGTCGGGTTTTTTATTTTTTTAATTATTTATTTTTTGTTAATTTGTGTTTTTTTTTTATTTGAAATAGGTACTAAATCCCATTTCTTATCTACGTCCGTATCATATTTACCACTACCTTTTTACCTTTTGCTGACGAATGCTTTTTTATTTTATTTCGTGGCTTTATTTATTCGGGAAAGTATAGAGTTTAAGGGCCCTATACGGCAATCGAGGGTCGGGAATATAAGAGAATTATACAGAAAAAGATACTCCACAACCTTGAAAAAAATCACACGGCTAGTTAATGAATGTTACTAGCCGCTGAAACATTCGAATTTAAGATAATATTTATGGATAAGTGTAAAAAAAAATCTGAATATCACTGAAAACGTGTAAATCGCACTCCCGTATTATAATAACTGAGTCGTAATTATCAAGAATTATTAAACTAATTTTATCAAATAATAAAGTTAAAACTATAAAGAAGTAGATGAAATCTTTATTTCTTAGTAAATATATTCTTATTTTGTGTTAAGAAATCATAAACTTGCCCAATTTTTTCGCTCAAATTCTTCATACAAATTACTATGAACTGGCGAGTTTCCACAAATACATGTGCGAGCGCCCGCTGCGGTCAGTACGCCACGCAACTCTGAGGAGAGAGCACGTCGCTTTACGCCGCATCCACAGATCGCGATCGAACCACAGTATAATTAATAATAGTAGGTACATTTGTTCTGTTGAGCAAGTAAATATTTCTTAAGGAACGAAGTTCCTTATGGCGCGTTGCAAAAGGGAGACGAAAAAAATTAAGACCAAAAGTTGTAACGACACTTTTTGCCATAGTTGTAAGCCGTGCGGTGTGTTTCTCTGTCTCTCTCTCTCATCATCAATCAACCAAACCCAACAACCCTCCACACCAAAAACCCCACCCCCTATACAATGTAACCCCCCTCCCCCTCTAAAATTTTTTGACCTTACCAATAGCCTTCCCACGAAACCTCCCCCCATCCCCCCACCCCCCAAAAATTCCCCTCGAGGCATATCTCAGTCATCTGGACCCCTAGACCCCCCGAGTGAGGTATCATTGGAATCGGGAGAACGAGCCCTATAATTTGGCTCCATCAGATTCCCTAAATACCGCAAAAACGTCAAAACACCCCCTCCTCAAAAAATTTTTTTGACCCCTCCAATAGCCTTCTCACGAAACCTTTCGAAAATTGTTTTTGGACTTGTGGAATGGATTTCGATCAGGACTAGTGACTCGACTTAAACTCGCGACAGGTCAACAGGACAGAACAGGACAGGAAAATGCGGTCGGCGTTGTGCACTAAGCATGTGTCGTTCGTTCAATTTCCGCGAACCAGTTTTGAGGTTTTTAGGGCCATTTTGAAATTTAACGTATGGTGAAAACACTATTGAGAAAAAAAGTGTCTCCAGTTAAATGGCCCCACTTTTGAGATTTTTGGGGCCATTTTGAAATATGACGTATGGTGAAAACACTATGGAGAAAAAAGTGTCTCCAGTTAAATGGCCCTACTTTTGAGATTTTTGGGGCCATTTTGAAATTGAAAATACTATGTAGAAAAACGTGTCTCCAGTTAAATGGCCCCACTTTTGAGATTTTTGGGGCCATTTTGAAATTTGACGTATGGTGAATGGGGCCATTTTGAAATTGAAAATACTATGGAGGTGTCTCCAGTTAAATGGCCCCACTTTTGAATTTTAGGGCCATTTTGAAATTTGACGTATGGTGAAAACACTATGAAGAAAAAAGTGTCTCCGGTTAAATGGCCCCACTTTTGAGATTTTTGGGGCCATTTTGAAATTTGACTCTCGAAGTCTTTGGGGTATTGGTGACGACTATTGGTCTGGTCAAAAAATGTATGGTGTTGGGTTGGGACACTTCGTCGATGGTACCTGAAGGTTTACCGGTTCTGCTAAGGAGCAGCAGGCTTAGCATGCACATCGCAGAAACATCGGAGAGTCGACAAAATGAGAGATTGAAGAAACATTAATACCATTTGTAGCAAAATAGGTCTTATTGTAAGGCAGCAAGGTCGATGCATTGTCGTTTGGAAACAATCTTTCTTTTCTTCCCGAATTTTCTCTTTCTTTTCTCACAGAAGATTTCCCGACAGCCATTTTAAAACTAGATAATATGTCTGTTTAGAAATGTTGATTTCTATTGGCAACCTTGTCGCCAAGGATTAAGAACTATTTTGCAACTCACTATTTGGATAAAATATTTCTTCCTTAAATTTATTTCTTCGGATCGCCATGCTAAGCCCGCTGGCTGGTGTTCTTGAAAATTATTATACGAGGTGTGTGCATGCGTGCGGAATTGCGGATTTAAACCGAAACGCGGCACGTTTGTATGCAGATGGTTTACTGTTCTTTATACTGTGGCGCGAGGCTCGATCGTTGTGAGAGTAGCGCTAAAAACCTAAACTTCGCGCGGCGCGTCTCCGAATACGGTCCTTAATCTAATCCTCTATTTCTCTCAGAGATATATTGTTGTAAATGAAATAATGGGCAGACTTTTTACTGCTCAAGACATCGTTTATTCTTTATCACGATCGTTCGAGGGGCGACACTGTTAAAGAGTACGACGGCTTATCAAGAGCTTCAATTTAATAAAGCGATAAAAGAGATATATAATATATTATTTCACGTCTCATTTGTTGTTTCAAAATATTTGAAACAAGACGTGGAAAAATATATTATACATAATGTTTCTTAGCCAATTCATGTAAATGATTTTGCCCTATCCAGTATATCCGCGGGTAATGATCGTTAATATCTTATTTTCTCGTATCTAACTAATATAATAATTTATTTGTTTGTTTAAATTGAATAATCTGTGAAACTACTGGACCAATTTTGATAAGTCATAGATATGGATTGAACCAAGGGGAAAGACATAGGGTACTATTTATCGCGGCAAAATGTACCTTTCCCGCAGGACTTCGTATTGGGCGCACGAAGTCGCAGGCAACATCTAGTTTAGTTATAAATAAGCTGTTAGCTGTTAACTAAATAAACGAAAACAACGCCGAAGCCCCTTAAGTGAAAAGCGTTATTATGACGCAACACGCTTGATTTAAATTAACTTGAACGTTATAAATTGGTTAACAATGTTCCGTAGAGCTTGGAGCCTTACATTTCCACTTCAGTTAACTTCTGTACATAGAACGAAAACAAAATAAACCGCGACGTAGAGTAAACCGACAATATTTGACGTCCTCTGTGGCTCATTAGTTAGCGCGTTGGCGCTCAAGCCGAAGGTCGCAGGTTCGAATCCCGCCATAAAACAAAAGTTTTCTGTGTTCTTGGGTCATGGATGTGTAATAATAATAACAATAAAATTATCCGTATTTATTTGAACATAAACTAAAAAGAAATACAGAAAATAATTAGAAAAAAGTCCAAATTGGCGGCCTTACTGCTGAAGCAGTTTCTTCCAGGCAACCATTTTACCAATAGATCGAAAGAAAAAGAATTGACAATGAAATTATAAGACTAACAAAGGAAAAAAAGTATTTCGTATTAAAAAACAAAAGATTAAATACGTACATTATATAATAAAAATTTTAAATATGTGTATAGTATAAAAGTATTAAATATATTTCCGTTGTCTGGTAGCCGTAACACAAGTTCTGCGAGAACTTACCACGGGACCAGATCGACGTGGTGTGAAAGTGTCCATAGAAAAAAAATGGATTTCGTTGCTGATAACTTGACGATAGCCCTTTCTTTTTTACCCGACTACCGCGAAGCGAAGGAAGGGTAATCATTTTTTGGCAGTCTATGAATGTATAACAGAGGCTACTTTTTTATTAGGGTTCCGTTTAAAAAAATAGGGGTTCGACTACGTTAGTTCTATGATAACGAAGTTGCGGCATCAGCTACAGATTTAACATGTAATATGCATAATATAATATGTTTGATACTACAACGTACCCTGTAGTCGACAAACGTGATTTTGGAATCAAGTCGCGCGCTAGCGAACCATCTGGGAATTTGTTTGCATAATATTCGAAGTACGTTTCCAAACTTAATTTGACTGATCAAAGAGAAATTTTGACGGAGCAAGTAATCTTTAAAACGAGGTATTGGAATAAAGCCGGGTAATGGTTGAGCCCGGTCGCACCTTAGAACTTTGTGATGTCGCAAATATAATATTGAATTAATAAGACCATTGAATAACTTTATCAAACAAAACACAATTGGGCCGCGGTCGAATTGGAAGGTTCGTTAAGGTTAATAGGCCATTAGGGTTCCGTGTGCTAAGTGCGACTTTTTGTCACTAGTATTGAGTTAACTACAATTTGTATGGCATCGAATTAGTTACCATTTGCCACTACGGGTATTGTTCCCAAATAGTAAAACGGGACCCTATTACTAAGACTGCGATGTCTGTCTGTCTGACACCTTACTCACCAGGCTGTATCTCATATTCAAATATTTAAGTGGCGCTCCGATAAAACAAACGTGTTTTTTGCTGTTTTTTTGGTCGATATTAACAACGGCAACAGACAGACGATTTAAATATTCACATTATACTGTTTTGTATGAAACCCTTCAACTCAATCCGACTCGCACTTGGCCGGTCCTTTCAATTTCACTTTTTCTTGAGTAACTAGACTTTAATCCCCTTACTAATAAAAATATGTACACAAAGCAAAAGCTATACATAATACAATGTTGCTGTGTTTGTCTGATACGTTGGAAAAGTCACTTAACAGACAAAGACAGAAACATAGATGATTGAATTACTCCGTTGTGTAAATATATTAATAAGGGGGTAACCAATTATATTAAAACACGATACTACCTGCTAACTGTAAGTTGAATAAGAAAATCTAATATGTGTTCGGGGACTCACTCCTCCGAAACGGCTTAACCGATTCTTATAAACATTTTTTTGCATATTCGGTAGGTCTGAGAATCGGTCGTAATCTTTTCTTTTATATATGGCAAAACAACGTTTGCCGCGTCAGCCGTTATAATATCTGTGGTCACTTTCACACCATAGCAATCTGCCCTGTGCTTATTACGAGTAGATACCCGAAGAACTTTTGTTACGAGGACCACACAACTCAAATATATTTTGTACATGACCCAGGAAAGCAGAAAACTTATTGTTCTAAAGCTTCCTGCAGCTTCGGGCCGAAGCTGCAGGAAGCTTCGGCGGGTTTCGAACCTGCGACCTCCGGCTTGAGCGGCGACGCGCTAACCAAAATAAATAGAATTAGGCACAAATTCATATTAAAAGTTCAAAGTTAGACAGCTGAGAATTGATAGTTGTTTAACTTTCCTGTTATCTAAACTTCTCGCATAAATTCTCTGAAACTGAATACTTCATTGAAGCTTTTTACTTGGGTCGAAAATAAGTATTTTATTTATAAGGTTTTAGCTTTAATTTAGCACGAACATTTCACATAATAATATAGTCTTAACTCTGAGGGAACTTAGACGCATCGTCTATCAGGAAGATATTATGGCTTTATCAAACCTTATGATTACTGCCACGGGCGTACCCAGGGGGATGCAGCTGCCCCCCCCCCCCTCCCCCTCCCCTCTGAATAAGTCTATCTACTTTTGTTGATAAAAATTAAGAAAACGAACTTTTAGCGGTATGGGCGATTCTGCCACGGAAGACGTCATAAATCGTTTTGCTGAAGACCCTCGAAAGTTACTTTTCAAATAGCCATTATGTACTTAATTAAAGAATTTATATAAAAAAAATACCTATTTTAATTTAAGTTTCTTTAGTGTGCATAAGGACCTAGCTTATAAAAAATCTAAATTCTAGCTTATAAAAAAAATATTTAAAAAAATTGCCCCCCTCTGGCCCACAACCTGAGTATGCCCATGGTTTCTGCTAATACTTGATACTCATCTCATAATTAATTGAGTAATTATTGTATAGCCAATAATTTAGCCTAAGAGCTCCGTGGCCTAGTGGGTAGACCGTTTGGTTCGCACTCGAGAGATGCAGGTTCGAATCCCAGGTTGTGGCGTGTACCAATGAGACTTTTCAGATCTCAAGTACCTACATTATAAGGACGCTCTAACGGTGAAGGAAAACATCGTGAGGAAACCCGCTCATGGTTGGCCCCAGACGTATTGACCAGTCATTCTTCTGGACTAGGCTGACTGTGTTGTGGGAATACCGTATGTGCTTGGGCAACCAAACGACATTTAAAAACCGACTGTCCCAGGCACTACAGTATTTCAAGAGTGGTTGCTTCGCTCGGAGAATACTGTATAAATCATCCATTAACGGATGAAAAGGCCTAAGTATAATTTAGCCTACAGACACTATAGTATACTTCAATTCTACTAGCTGACACGACAGACCTGTTACAATCTGCTGTCTACCCCTACAACCTACAGGCGTTGTGTGAAAGATAGACCGTACTTACACACATTACAAAATCATTAAGAAATAAAAAAAATAACCTACCTAAATTGACTTACAAATAAAAAATGGGGCGGGGGCATCCTTCGGGAAGGGTACAATTTTTTTATAACCTATTCTGAAACCTACCAAATGTACCTTTGATAAAAATGGTCAAATCACATTGGAGGAGTTTTATTACAAATACTGTGACACAAGAGTTTTAAAAAAATTTAAGCAACGTGATGATTGTAATGCTAGACAAACGTTAGTGATTTAATAAAAATGCAAATACGGGTATTGTAAGTAACATCTGTATTCTGTACCATTTTCCATATTTTAATATAACGTACTTTGAAGTATGTTACTTTATTGCTTTAGCGAACATTCGAATTCTATATTCGTATACTTTGAATTCCAGAAAGAAGTTTCATCGTTGTAACTTTGTTTATTGTTGCGAACTATTATGAACAAGTTTAGCGCTTGCTGCTAACTTCAGTGCCTGCATTTTGCTTGGTAAATCGTCACAAGTTAACATGCTGAAGCTGCTTAGGAAATTAGAACGCACAGCAGGTAATTTTTAGTATTTCGTAGTTATAGTACAAGAAACCCTTATATTTTCGCTCTGTCCGTCAATCCGACCGTCCGTCTATCCTCCCTTGATCACTACATAATATTATGTAGTATAAAATAAAGTCACTTTTTCTGTCTGTCCCTATGTATGCTTAGATCTTTAAAACTACGCAACGGATTTTGATGTGGGGTTTCTAATAGATGCAGTGATTCAAGAGCAAGGTTTATATTCATATAACATGCATAATATAGTAGACAAACACAGATAATTGTAGAGGTGTCTAATGACGTCAATAAACACTTTTTTTTTCGCTTATATTGCAAACGCTGGCTAAACCCTACGAGATAGATCAAAATAATGTACCTACTACAGTATTGTACACCTTAAAAAGGTCCACAAAAAAGTGCGCGATGGTATACGTCTATCTCTTAGGGATAACCCACAATAACCATTTTTATCTTTTACTTTTTACGAAAAAATATGGCTTATTTACATAGAGATTTTAACCAATACAGATTCAATCTTTATCCAATTAAGTACCTTAAATACATTGTGTATTTAATATAGATTAATATAGCCCTACAGGATGGAATTTAAATAAATATTTTCGAAGATATTACAGATTTAAAATGCAGGGACATGGCGGTTGGACCGGCCGAGGCCTATATGTCTATGATGAAAGCCGATTTTCGACCCACCGTGCAGGGGGCCGGTGGCGTACACAGTATGAAATACGTTCCTCACTTACGCACTTTATCTACATTATAGTAGCCCTTTAAACCGTAGTTTTAATTAATATCTTATATTTAGAAGATATCGTAAAATTTATGTTCAAGCGCGAAAAATATATATGAAGCGGTCTCGCACGTCGCGTCGAGTTTTAACCCATTGGGTACGAAACCCTAAAAAATATTTTCAATACTGTATACAGACTGAAGTATATTGCAGTGAGTAGAATTATTTGCTGTAGAAGTTTTTTTCTCCATGAACACTATTCCACGCGGAACGCGAAAGCGGGGCATTCACTAGACGGACATGCCCGCGGGCAAGCCTGTAGGTATGCCCGACAGGCTTCGCTACTATTAGGTCTGTGTAGTGTATTACCGTCGCGGGCCGTCCGGCAGACTGCCCGATGAAGTCCGCGAGATCTCATTTTGTCTGCGCGGGCACGGGCATGTCCGAATGTGAATGCTCACCGCGGGCTGCCTGTGCACAGACGTTGAATGACAGCAAGCCGAGCAGACGTCCGTTTATTTAATATTTGTTTAACTTAATATTTACTTTCTAATGATTTTTAATGACAATAAAATATTCAATTTATTATTTACAATTGCATACAGCAAGTAATCGTTCTCTTGGAGTCACTAACAGCCTCATCTTGGTCTTTTGTTTTGTAATTTTAGGCGCGATAATTTGTAGTAAAAATTCAAATGACTATATTATTATAGAGTCATTTGAATTTTTACTACAACTTATCGCGCCTAAAATCTGTACAATAGGGAATATGCACGTAATTTTTTCATTTTTTTATATAGGTCTATCTTGTTTGGTAAACCGCATGGTAAAATCAGTTTTTTGATATCATTAAAAATAACGAAGATATGAACGTTTAAAAATAGTCTATTAGACAGAGAGATCGGACGTGTACCGTGACGTCACATAACACGACTTTCATAGAAAGTTCATACTAAATTTCGTTTTGCTAGAAAGAGATAGATTACAAACTTTGACCGCTCATATCTTGCTCATTTATCAACAGATATTGAAATTTTTTCCGCCATTTCCTTTAATTTTCAGTCTAGTATCATATTATTATGTTTTAAGCTATTTTTATATTTTCTGCATATTCCCTATTACTTACGTATGGAATATGGATATATTATATCCATATTCCATACGTAAGTAATTGTACAGTTCGCCTGGTTCTTCAATTTTTAATTCTTAAGGCAAATTTATATGACTATACTCGTTTCTATTCTGATTCCATTTTTTGCATCAATTCTTTTTCCTTTATTTTCATCTAAAGCAATTTTTCGCCTTTGCGTTGCCATATTATTGTGCACAACTAATCGCGAAGCCGTTACAAAGCAAACTGATCGGCCTGTGTAGTGTATTGCGGCGACAGACTTGCCCGGACAGACTGCCTGCGGGCATGTCCGTGTAGTGAATTCCCCGCTGAAGCCGCGGGCACAAGCTAGTTATGAATTTAATAAATTAAATTTTGTTTTGTTATTTGCGTATTATATAAAATATTTGTGGCATTATAAATTAATTATAATTTTGTATTTAGGGGTAGCTCTCGATACATGTGAAGTAGAGATGTTTTTTTTCATTCTACCTTCTTTATAATGTAGTTTAAATTAAGTACATTGCTGTTTTTAGGGTTCCGTAATACTTAAGGAACCCTTATAGTTTCGCTCTGTCCGTCTGTCTGTCTGTCTGTCCGCGCCTCTGATAAATCATGCTAAAAACTCTTTAGGAAAATTATTGTGAACCAAATCGGACAGTAACTTTTGGAGTAATTTAAAAAAAAGAATATTACGCGTTTATAGTTACGGAACCCTCCTTAGACATGTCCTGATATGCTCTTGGTTAGGTTAGGTTATTTAGTATTAATGCACTTTCAGCAATAGTTAGACCAGTCGATTCAGGTTTATAATATGTTCAATACATTGCACCCGTGAGAAGCCGGGGCGGGTCGCTAGTTTTTAAATGAAGGAGAAGTTTCATACATGAATTTTTATAATGTAAACCATTTTCGAGTAATCGACCTACGAAATGGTTTCCAAGTTGGGGGCCGCCTAACATTTGTAATTTATAAAAGGTAGAAACTTGTTACGTTCTCTCACGATAAAATTGGGTCTGAATGCAGTTTACCTACACTGACGCTTGTAGAGATAAAAATAGACTCACACTGTAGTGCGAAAAAAGATAGCGAATGCTGTGGTTAGTAAATAATAAGAAAACATTACTCACTGCGGTGCGGGTGCGTCATGACGATGGCGAGCGGGCACTCGTCGTCCTCCAGTATGTACTCCGAGTTGTCTGCCGCGTCCACCTGATGACAGAGACATTGTTCAAATGCTCAGTTTACATTTCAATCTCCTATAGTCGTGGTCGTAGACATATAAATGCTAGTATCAATTCGTTTGATCTAGCTCACGGCTTTCAACAAAAATAAAATACAAATACATGGAGCGCTGGCTGTTATAGTATTGCAGGTAGTCTTCACATAGGTAGTATAAAATGAAGCCGCCTCTCCAGTTCGCTCAATCTTTTAAACTTAGTAAACGGATTTTAATGCAGTCTTCAGTGAAGACAGAGTGTTTTAAAAGACAGGTATATATTATGTTAATACATCCGTGCGAAGACAGACAGAACTTTTACTGGCAGATAGACAACGTTATACGGAGTAACTTAGGCTACTTTTTTCTTAGGTTTCCGTTTCCAACGGTTATTAATAGTTTCATGCGAACGAAGTTCAAGTATCATGAACATTTTAACTGCGGGAGCGCCTGCGACAATCGCGCAGGTGCATATTGGAGTGCCACAGTAGTAGCAGTAGTAAATACCTGCACGATGCAGTACTGCGCGGGGTCGTGGCGGCTCAGGCCGTACTTGTCGAGCATCTCTCGCAGCACGGCCGCCGCGCAGTCGCCCACCGACAGCAGCAGCGTCTTGTACGGCACGTCCGCGCATAGGGACGACCCGTATATCTTCAGAGTGCCGCCTGCACAAAAGTTAATTAGTTATTGACATGAATATGTGTTCAAATAGTTTTCTTCGTAAGGTCGCTGCTTCGAATTTCGCGGTAAGCGGTGCGGCTGCGGGCAGAGAAAGCAGCGGCGACGCGCGCAGGCGGGCGTTATAGTCACCGCTTGTCAGAAATTCATTCCTGTCAAGCGGTGACTACGGCGGCCGTCTAATGCCCACCAGTGGCGAATACTGGTTCTCCATCATAGGGAAGCCCTAGCCTGTATAATAGGTAGGGATTTGGATAAGGATTTTAAAAAGGTAAGTAATAAGATTATCCGATACTAATGGAGTTATAGGTACCCGACACCATTGGTGTCGCCGCTGCAACCACTGCCGCCGCCACGCCGCTTACCGCGAAGTTCGAGGCAACGGCCTAAAAGCTAATTCATAGTATCACAAAGTACGAATGAGAACAAACAGTACGAACAATAACAAACTGGAGTAAACATAAACCTTACTAACAATGCACGCCCTCAAGTGCGGTTAGATTAAAAGTTATACTGAAACAGCGGTGGAGACACAGACATCTATTGACTAGATAACGCAAGTCTCATCGTCTGTATAGAAACCAAGAGTGCCATTATTTTCCTACCTACTGTGACGTCACAAGAGCGACTAACTTATCTTAACCTATCTACCAATAACCATTTGTTAAAAATGTCACATTTAGTATCATTTAACGGTTTTACGGTATTTTTCGGTTTTTATTTTACGGTTTTACGGTACGGTTGGACGGTTTTACAAATGGGACGTTTGTAAGAAATAGTTATTGGAACATTGGTTATTGAAACGGGCCGTTAGTGATGCGAACTCCCCGTCCCCGAGTAAACGATTCAAAGACAACGAGAACGTTCGAGAGGAAATGGCTCTGAAGGAAGTAATTTTTACTCCTCTATTACACACGTTACACGCTAAGTACATACACTCGCGTAGTCTAGACAATAGATGTCTGTGGGTGGAGCGATGTTCATTTTTAGCCATTACGGTAACCTAAAGCCATGAAACTGCGAGCGAAATCTTGTCTAAGACCAAAATGATCTGGCATTTAAACTACTTACTATTTACGTAGGTTTTTGCCGGGTTTATGATATAACATGGTGAATATATTTACCGGTATCAGGTCCGCCGTCCTTGGAGCGGAACTGCTGCAGTTTCCGCTCGAGCTTCTGCTGTCGGCGCCGGCGCATCACCGCCTCCGGGTTGCTGATACTTCGCGTGAACGAAGTCTCCGGAAGCTCTGCGCAAAAATGCATAGTATATTCAACTATTACTTATATTAGGGGCCATTAATCGTTAAAAAATGCGTTATGTTAAAAAATGTAATAATCATTTAACAATAATTTGACCCATTTAACGAAACATACTTTCGTTATGTTAAACGCTTTTAGTTAACCCTGACAAATCGAATTGCGTAAATGTCGCAAATAAAAAAATATTGCCCTTTATTCTTAAAAACTTCACCCAAAACAAATAATTTGTATTTGGATTAGTAAAATGTTAATAAGTAGTAAATAATTTAGGAATGTAAATAAATGATTAGCACCATTTGGACAAGTGTAAATAAAATATGATGCATAATACCAAATGTTTGCGTTGCGTCACAACTGTTGGCTGAAAATTCGATACGCTTTTACTCCCATCACGCCGTGCAGTTTAACAATAACTTGTAAATTTTCTGTATTGATTCATGAATCATTAATATTTATTATATTCATTATAATTAATATTTATTTTCACAGCAGCAATTATTATCATAAAATATATGTACTGTAAAAATGAAATATACATTAAAATACATAGATGCGCAAATAACTCGCTTTAATGAACAATGATTAATTATGTTTTAATGAAAAATAGATTAAGCCAATGATCCACCAATATAATTTAATACTACAGTATAAAATTAATATTTCTAGTATTAAATATTAATTTTAACGTTAATAATGTATTTAAAGAGTAAATTACCTGTGTATAATTTTTCCGCCACTGGTCGATTTTCGTTGTTGGAGTCCGATTTAAGCCTCGAAAGTTTTTCTTTTTTCTTCAGTTCTTTCTTTTCTCTCTTAGATAATTTTCTTTTAAAGTTTTGGTCGGATTTTTCGTTTATTGTAGAAATAGGCACCTGAAAAAACGTTATAATTAATTATTGTTTATAACAATAATTAATCTACTTATGAATATTTACTAGCCGGTACGCATAAGAGTTTAATAGAATATCGTCGTTACAGATCGAAGGTCGTGTCTAAAAATACTCGACTTCGCATATTAGAAGACTAGAAGTAATATTTGTAATTATATTATGCGTTTAAAATATAACAAAATCATTCATGCAAGGTTTCTCGTGTGGCTCGAGGCGTCACTTTTTGGAGGGACCGTAGGTCTCCCACAGCGAGTACGAGCCGTTGGTAATTATCACCTATCCTACTCCTATTAATATTATAAATGTGAAAGTTTATGAGGACGTATGGATGGATGGATGTATGGATGGATGTTTGTTACACCTTCACGCAAAAACTACTGAACAGATTTTGATAAAATTTGGTATGGTAGAAGTTTAAGCTCTGGATTAAAACATAGACTACTTTTTATCCCGAAAAATACAGTGTTTCCTAGAGACACTATATTTACGCGGGCGGAGCCGCGAGCAAAGCTAGTATTCTATAATATGGCTCTCAGGCAGGCACTTGAGCAGGAAGCGTCCCTCACGGTCGCCGGCGTGCCAGTTGAGCTGCACGAGCAGAGGCTTCTCGTGTGGCTCGAGGCGTCGCTCGTCGGAAGGCCCGTGGGTCTCCCACAGCGAGTACGAGCATGGTATCAGACAAGTCGATGGCAATTATTATCTATAATATTACTCACTTGGTTATCAGGTAGGCACTTGAGCAGGAAGCGTCCCTCACGGTCGTCGGCGTGTCAGTTGAGCTGCACGAGCAGAGGTTTCTCGTGTGTCTCGAGGCGTCGCTCGTCGGAGGGCCCGTGGGTCTCCCACAGCGAGTACGATCATGGTATCAGACAAGTCGATGGCAATTATTATCTATAATATTACTCACTTGGTTATCAGGCAGGCACTTGAGCAGGAAGCGTCCCTCACGGTCGTCGGCGTACCAGTTGAGCTGCACGAGCAGAGGTTTCTCGTGTGGCTCGAGGCGTCCTCGTCGGAGGGACCGTGGGTCTCCCACAGCGAGTACGATCATGGTATCAGACAAGTCGATGGTAATTATTATCTATAATATTACTCACTTGGTTATCAGGCAGGCACTTGAGCAGGAAGCGTCCCTCACGGTCGTCGGCGTGCCAGTTGAGCTGCACGAGCAGAGGCTTCTCGTGTGGCTCGAGGCGTCGCTCGTCGGAGGGCCCGTGGGTCTCCCACAGCGAGTACGAGCATGGTATCAGACAAGTCGATGGCAATTATTATCTATAATATTACTCACTTGGTTATCAGGCAGGCACTTGAGCAGGAAGTGTCCCTCACGGTCGTCGGCGTGCTAGTTGAGCTGCACGAGCAGAGGTTTCTCGTGTGGCTCGAGGCGTCGCTCGTCGGAGGGCCCGTGGGTCTCCCACAGCGAGTACGAGCATGGTATCAGACAAGTCGATGGCAATTATTATCTATAATATTACTCACTTGGTTATCAGGCAGGCACTTGAGCAGGAAGCGTCCCTCACGGTCGTCGGCGTGCCAGTTGAGCTGCACGAGCAGAGGCTTCTCGTGTGGCTCGAGGCGTCGCTCGTCGGAGGGCCCGTGGGTCTCCCACAGCGAGTACGATCATGGTATCAGACAAGTCGATGGCAATTATTATCTATAATATTACTCACTTGGTTATCAGGCAGGCACTTGAGCAGGAAGCGTCCCTCACGGTCGTCGGCGTGCCAGTTGAGCTGCACGAGCAGAGGCTTCTCGTGTGGCTCGAGGCGTCGTTCGTCGGAGGGCCCGTGGGTCTCCCACAGCGAGTACGAGCATGGTATCAGACAAGTCGGTGGCAATTATTATCTATAATATTACTCACTTGGTTATCAGGCAGGCACTTGAGCAGGAAGCGTCCCTCACGGTCATCGGCGTGCCAGTTGAGCTACACGAGCAGAGGTTTCTCGTGTGACTCGAGGCGTCGCTCGTCGGAGGGCCCGTGGGTCTCCCACAGCAAGTACGATCATGGTATCAGACAAGTCGATGGCAATTATTATCTATAATATTACTCACTTGGTTATCAGGCAGGCATTTGAGCAGGAAGCGTCCCTCACGGTCGTCGGCGTGCCAGTTGAGCTGCACGAGCAGAGGCTTCTCGTGTGGCTCGAGGCGTCGCTCGTCGGAGGGCCCGTGGGTCTCCCACAGCGAGTACGAGCATGGTATCAGACAAGTCGATGGCAATTATTATCTATAATATTACTCACTTGGTTATCAGGCAGGCACTTGAGCAGGAAGCGTCCCTCACGGTCGTCGGCGTGCCAGTTGAGCTGCACGAGCAGAGGCTTCTCGTGTGGCTCGAGGCGTCGCTCGTCGGAGGGCCCGTGGGTCTCCCACAGCGAGTACGAGCATGGTATCAGACAAGTCGGTGGCAATTATTATCTATAATATTACTCACTTGGTTATCAGGCAGGCACTTGAGCAGGAAGCGTCCCTCACGGTCGTCGGCGTGCCAGTTGAGCTGCACGAGCAGAGGCTTCCGTGTGGCTCGAGGCGTCGCTCGTCGGAGGGCCCGTGGGTCTCCCACAGCGAGTACGAGCATGGTATCAGACAAGTCGGTGGCAATAATTATCTATAATATTACTCACTTGGTTATCAGGCAGGCACTTGAGCAGGAAGCGTCCCTCACGGTCATCGGCGTGCCAGTTGAGCTGCACGAGCAGAGGTTTCTCGTGTGGCTCGAGGCGTCGCTCGTCGGAGGGCCCGTGGGTCTCCCATAGCGAATACGAGCCGAGAGAAAGCATGCGCATGTCTGGACGGAACTTCTCGATCAACGTTTCTGAAATGTATGTGGTTAAAATTAATTTGTTGTACTAACAATAAAAATTAATAATTAATAGTGTTTAAAAAACCTGTTAACTAGGTGGTTACTTTGGAACACTGGTATTTCAAGGATTAGGAGTGGAGCTACATACTTTCATGTCAGTATTATATTTAGCTTCCATAGGAAATATAGATTTTTATTAATCGCAAATGTAATCGCGTGCAAAAGCGAGTTACCTATAATAATTTTATAGGCCATTGTCGAAAAGTCGGTCTCTTATTCTCGGAATTGTGATCCTTTGCTAAGAAAACGTATTCCATTAATCAAGAAGAATTTGAAAGATTTATTAAACTATTGTTCAACAGTATTCCTGCGATTAATCAGATGAAAATACCCATACATGTTTCTGTATCGTAAAAATTATTTCGTCATTTGTTCTCACTATTCATTTTTCAAATATTTCTGTTGCCGCTATACCGACAAATAATGAAAACAAAATAAATAAAAAATTTTAAGGAGGCTCCCATAAAACGAACGTGATTTTTTCCATTTTTTTTTGCTTGATATTAATATCGTCAACTGGTAGACGCTTGAAATATTCACAGAATATTAAGTTGCATAAAAATTAATAATAATAATTAAAATAAAGTAAATATTAACGGGGTTAAGGGACTTTTTTTTTGCTGCTTTTTGTTTAATATTAATAATACTAGTGCTCGATGTTCGTAGTAATATGTAGTTGTATGGATAATGGTAATGGTACGGACTAGGAGGCATCGACAAAGTTCCTGCTCGACCAATTTCATAATTTTGTCTCTGCACTAGGACGCATCAAAATAATTAATCATAAAGGAAATTACCGCGCCGACTGCAGACGTGGTTGAACTACGTATTTACACGTAGGTATGTGTGCGTGCGCACGATACAACGGCGCTGTTAGACGATTTACATTGTGTGCCTGGTCGAGCGGCAACTTTGTCGATAGTACATACTGAACCCTTCGTGCGCAAATCCAACTTGCATTGAACAACATGATCGGTTTTATAAGTTAATCTTAAATTTTTTAAGTTAATTAGGACATACATTTAACTGCAGACATTTTAATTGTTGCTTCTCACCACAAGCTTTCGTTGGAGCCATGGGGAAGTGAATTCCAATATTTTTTTATAGTTAAGTAAAACGCAAAGCATGTAGTTTCGCAATTACCTTGTAGCCTATGTATTATTTATATATTGATATAGTCAATAGCGCAATAACAATATCAGTGATCACTTGATCAGTGAATAACAGTTTTGGAATCTCACCTATAACATCACTGACGGTGGCGTCGGACGCGACGCGGATGCACTTGGTCGCGATCTTCTGACCCGAATCTTGGAAGTAGAAACGCATCACGCCATGGAACTCCAAGTTCTGGAACACGAGACACACAATTGAGCAAATTGCACAAGCACCGTTATATATTGTGCGCGGTGTGACGCTGACGTGACGGGGCGAACGACACGCTATGGCTATCATCCAGTGTCGTCGATATGGAGTGCGCTTTGTTCTTTTGTTTCAGCATTAGTTTTCAAATAGGCCAGCGGACTGATTTTTTTTTATTACATAAATGAATAGTACTCTTAAATATGAGTAACTTCTCAGAAGAAACCGTATATCAAAAGTCAATATTTTCAAAGGTACAGCGATTTGTATACAAAATTTCGCAAGTCTTTATACCAAAAAAAAATTTTTTTTTTTGCGTAATTGGTAAACAAAACCTACATCATTAGTTTACTCACATCATATACAAAAACATTCATTATGGTCGGTATGAACTTAAACGCACAAATATGCAAGATATTTACAAATATATTCCGGCGGCCATATACTTCATATACTACTTCATATACTATAACCTATAAGTGACGTCATGTGTATATCGATTTTAGTATGGAGCGTTTTTAGGAGGCTCGCGAAATTTTTTATACAAATCGCTGTACCTTTGAAAATATTGACTTTTGACATACGGTTTCTTCTGAGAAGTTACTCATATTTAAGAGTACTATTCATTTATGCAATAAAAAAAAAATAGTCCGATTGCCTATTATTACATTACCTAGTCAGTGAATAGAGTCCTTGTCTAATAGACTTCGGATGCGACAATCATTGAAGACTCGCTTGAAGGTTGACCAGTGTAAAAGTACCGGCATTGTGGTTTTTGATGATTGCATATTTTCTTTCTTACTTACAACGATTACACAAAACTATGAAGAACCATTTAATAAGATATAAAATAAACTAGAAGTAAAATGACATGTTATAGGGAAATTTTTATATGTACGCGTAATAGGATAAAAATAAATATACTAGGGTTGCCAAATGTCCTGTTTTCCCAGGACATGTGCTAGTTTTGCAGTGTCCTGGGATGTCCTGGATAGTTTTAAGCAGGTTTTAAAGCGCCCTGGTATAGCGGTCATACATTTTAATAGTCGCGCGCCACTTCTACAATTTTTCTTTATTGCCCATATATTTTTGTATTTTTGTACGATTTATATTTTGCAAAGGGGTGCCGCCTGCTACTAAACATAATGTCAATTATTTCACTTAGGCTTTCAACTCATAGTGTAGTCTGTTTTCTCAATCTTGTTTCGGTCTTTTTAGTGCGTTACTTAGGTATTCTATCTTTTTTGCAATCGGGTTTATATATATATATATATATATATATATATATATATATATATATATATATATATATATATAACGAAGGCTCCATTAGGATATTTATTACAATATTATCGAATAGCTCAAACGCTGAACGATCAGAAACGTGACAAGTTCGATGCCACGTATCACCAACCAAAGAGCATATAATCACCACGTTTACCAACTCCCGTATTTATCCTGAGATTTTATAATCCCGTCATTTCCCAATCCAAGCAAATAAAATCCCGTCTCCATGACAACCCTTATTTTTCCATCACATCTGTCAACACTGGCATCGAACAAGTCCAAATAGTAAACCTATTTGACGTTTCCAATCAAAGACAATCTTAGCTTTAACACGCTCCGACACGGCCATTCTGACAATTCGCACGTCCCTGTGCGAAACAAATCCGTTGACACTCCGACAAGATCACCCTGGTGACTCTGAGATCCTTGTGTGAAGAATATTTATGTGCATCAACGCTCCGACACGGCTATTCTGTCCATGCACACGTCCCGGTGTGAAGCGTCTCACGTCTTCGTTTCAAGTTTCTGAAAAAAACATTTGACAGCACAGTAAAAGGTTCTCACTCGGTCAACCTGACCTCGGAAAATTAATAAGAACTGCTTTAATCCATGGACATAACATTTAATTTTCTCATATTCTAACACATCAATACCTCCCTCCTGTGTCAATTACACTCTAATTAACATCCTTCATCTAACCTCTATCTAGTGTTCTCAGAGTTAAGTTTTAATTTACATTTTATACTCTCACATTTTATACTCTTAGATTAAACACACATGAAGTATACAGATACAACACAATATCAACCATAATCTTGCTACCAAATTAATCATGACATGCTTTACCACACACTCCACACTTTACATGTACCATCTCAATATCGAAAAACAATGCTACTATATTCCCATCCGGTAGGCAGCTAAAGAGCCGACTCCATGCGGGCTAACTATATTCAACCACTGCAGCATTGGTACAATTCAAGGCCACCTCTATCCGGTGCACCTCACTACAAAAAACCACTGGGTTGCCTCCCTCCGGCACCCAGTCACAAGGCCACCTCTCTCCGGTGCCTACTCTCGTCAAGTAATGGGCTGCCTCCGTCCGGCACCCATTCACAATCCTCGCTCGCAATCCACAGTCGCAATTCGCATTCGCAATCTACAGTTGCAATTAACAGGTGCAAACAAAAATATTCACAGTTTACATCTTTTAACAAACAGTTTACAATGTACTTCAAAATCTTAATGTCTTTTGGACCGCTTAGATTATTACCGGATTGAGCGCGCCGAACATCTTGGTGAAATAACTAAACCTACTATTAAACCAAAAGCTAATATCATTTTACTTTAGTGCTAAACAGAGCGTCGTATTGCATTATCATACACGTCACGAACTTTTAACAAAATATTTTTACATTTAACTTTTTTTAATAAATACATCCAGAAGCAGAGACAGGCAAGCAAAAAAACATTGACCGAACCGGTAGCACATTTACAAGAAATAAATAAAGATTTAGTGCCTCACATGACTATCGAGCACTTTAAAAATTATTCTACATAATTCGAAAAAAATACTGTCGCAAAAACGTTACATCGGGCAACCCGATCGTCTTTGTTTTAGGCTCAAATTGTAGCTGACTAACTTGTCCAGAGGAATTTTCGCAAATTTTGAAATAATTCTTTGTTTCCAAATTATCGAGCTCCAAAAAATGTAAAAAAAAAAAAAAAAAAATCTGAATAAAATTTAATTTTTATTTCACTGTTTCAGCCATATCTTTTTTCGATTTTTTTTTTTTATTTTCTCGTGAATACGCGTCTTTTGAGCTTTTTTTTGAATATCATATCCTTCACAACTCTCCGAGATATAAGGGAATCTTAGTTTTTCATGAAATCGGAGCTTGCACTGGAGCGAACGAAAAGAAAGTTACAATGTCAAAGTATTTCGTATTTTTTCTAGCTATACACACTACAATTAATGATGAAGGGTCAGGTGTTTCACAATACTCCCGCCGAATGTAAGCAGTTGTAACTTGTTACACTAAGTGAACATAACACATATTAGGACGATTACGCTAAAGATTGATATCAATATAAAACTTTTGAATTTTCAGTTTGTGATGGAAATTATACGTTTCTTTCTCATAAATTCAATAATCGTTTGGTCGCAAGCAACTTTGGTGCGTTTATAACGACAAGGGTATTCAACTCGAGGTTCATTTTCACGTTTACAGATGAGCAATCGGATTGTTGATGGAAAATAACCATAGCCGTCGCTTTTATTACCATACCAAAAGAGTCATATATGCGTTGCTAGTCGTTAAGATAATCTTTGGTCTCCTGTCGCGCAATTTTTAAGTATTTTTGGTTTTATCTAAGTCCCACAATATTCTAGGCAATTTGATTTTAGCATGTGTAACAATATACATTCGAAGCCCACAAAGTAAACCAAAAGGTCGATTCTACTAATCAAATTCCGTAACAATACAGTTACGATCCAGTCCCGATATTATATTAAAACTGTAAAAATGGCACTCTCACAAACGTCTAACCAACGTCAAACCCGTTTTGATTGGGCACAACTCCAAAAATCAGTTCATGACATCAAGACTACTCATCCACAACTCAACAAAAGCAAACTAAAAGTGTAAGTCAACTACGAGAATTGGGGTTCAGAATAACTGATAATTGACACAGAGATGACTGAATATACCAGTAGTGAAAAACCTCCTCCTGACATTTCATAAGCTTACTTCTACATCTGTTACTTTCTGGTCGATATCCTATAACTTCATTGGAAGTAACTGCAATTTTAAGTCCACGGTTTTAATATGCGCAAGTAAAATTCAGGCTTCTGAAACTTTGCCATTACTTTCTACTTAAAACTTTACCGATCAATAATTCACAATATTTATAAGTACAAATAGCTCATAAATATCAGATAAAGTAAGATCAGGACAAAGATTGGTGATTTGCTTTGATGTTCGTTTTCGCAAACTAGAGTATGTATGTTGTGTCTATATGATGACGTTGCCATAGGTTGACATTTCCGGTTAGGTTCAAGTGGTTCATTTTTCTGAAGGTTTGGGGGCCGTTATACAAAATACTCCATAGACCTTAGGAAAACAATTATTATTAGCAAAATCGGATATTAACCCCTTCATTATGCCTGCTTTTTCTTAAAACAGAAACCTATGTTCAGAAGATAGATGATTCGTCATTTCGTTAAATAATAGTAAAAAAAAACAGTCATTCGTATCGTATCGAAATAAGTTGTTATTTCTTTGTTCTAAGTAAACATTTTTTTCAATGGCTCGGCTCTGATCACTAACATTCCCAACGCTGGGGCTCGGATCTCTCATCAACTGGAAGTTGCATCAGTCCACCACACTACCTAATCACAGAACACTTATTACGGAGAAGAATGTCGACCTCATACAAAAAAAATTGGGACCAGATAAGCGCCTCTAGTGAGCTGCCTCTTAAAAATTTTAACCGCCTTCCAACAAAGGAGGACTACTTAATTGACTATATGAATATGGCGACAAATTTAAGATACGTAATTATAGTTTAAGATATCGTTAAATTCCTCTTTCGAATACAATTTGATATTCCAACAAAACCGATTTACCATCTCCATAAACAATTCATTAATACTGCAGAACAATATATTCATTTTTTTTTTGTTTTTCTTTCGAATGGGGCTACGTTAATGTCATTTAAGTTGTTTTAACTTAATCGGACTGGTGACTGCCATTTGGCTAGTCTTTATGGTACAATACATTAATCACTCGTGAGCCTCATGTACATAAGTCTAGCGTTTTCGATAGCGCGAGGCAGAAGCGACATAGTGTCATCTGTTGTGGTTTTAAGTAGCTTTTATGTAACGTTAACCCTGTAAGACAGAGCGATATATTGAAATGTCGCCATTCTCGTTGCACCGAACTGCCCCCTTGTACCTAATACTAAAACCAAGAGAGAATTTATGCAAACAATAATTATCTGTCAAAATAAAATCATCCCAAAGTACATACGTATCATTCCAAATTAATAAACAATTTCACTTGGTTAGACAATAATCTAGCGCCTGACACATGAATTTTCTACTACTATCTACTATCTATAAGTATCATGTGAATCCTTATTGCAAAGTTAGATTCTGACAAACGGTCAAAACTGTATTTTCAATTTGATCCAAAGGTTGCGAAGTACTATAATTTTATGTTCGTTTTAAATATTCTTTTTACTTTTGTCTCATGAAATCAATTGTAAGTTATTATGTACTCAAATAAAAATGTCATTCGTGAGAACGCGCAAGATCACGCTCCTTCTATAACATAACAAAGATTACTTAAATTTGCAAAATTTAAACAACTATGTCATACATTCTTATAGCATCATTTGCAAAATAGCAGTACACTGTAAAAAGTAAATTATTACACTCATGCACATCGTCTCAGACTTCAACAGGCTACGCGTAGCTATATAAGTAGGTAGGTACACACATATGCAGTCGTTCCATACACAAACTAGTATCTAACCTAAAATCTTAGTTTGAGATGCGCTAACTCGGTTAGACCATGAAGCCATTAGCAACAAGAGAAGCAACATCTTATATGATCTTTATTAGCTAGGTAATTTCGCTATGTGTATCAAAATATGAAAGAGACTTCATAAACAATACTAGATCAATTCTACCAATATTTCGAGAAAAATATCGTAATGGAAGGAATACGCTCACCACAGTTATTGAGTGTCCAAGTTGGAATCTTTATGCCCAATACATTATCCTTTATTCTTATTTACCAACTTAAGAGAGCAGAACTGCATCTGCCACGTGATTTATCGTCAATACCCTCCAAGTATGTCAATAAATAGTGTCCTTGTCTCCCGCTGTAAAATAAAAATAAACAATACATGTCATATCTCAGAATTGCTATTAAACTAGCTTTGATGTTCTGATGCAGCTCAACGTCTTTAACAAAACTTTTCCTTATGCAGGACAATCAATTGACTTGTGTCCCTATCAACCACAAACAAAGTATTTGCGAGCAGTGTGTTGACCACAGGATCTTATATTCTCTAGTTTTGGCTTTCCATCTCTTATGTTTGTTATTATTATATTTTTAGCGATCAATACAATTCAACTTCAAGTCAAGAATCTTGTGTACTAAGTCTCCGCTACGGATTAACAGTAGTAAATACACTCTTCTGACTCTAGTGTCATTCTGATCGGTTTCGATCTAATATTCTATTACTTTCGTCGGACAACTTTTAGTTTTCCCCACGTTTTGGACTCTACGCATTTGTTCATTTGCGATATAAGCAATTTGCTCATCCTGCGTGTCATTCTCATTCTGCCCTTTGCACGTTATGCTCCGAAGGGTCTTTCTATGTGGGTCGTGAGTTTCATCGCACTTCTGATAACGAAGGCTCCATTAGGATATTTATTACAATATTATCGAATAGCTCAAACGCTGAACGATCAGAAACGTGACAAGTTCGATGCCACGTATCACCAACCAAAGAGCATATAATCACCACGTTTACCAACTCCCGTATTTATCCTGAGATTTTATAATCCCGTCATTTCCCAATCCAAGCAAATAAAATCCCGTCTCCATGACAACCCTTATTTTTCCATCACATCTGTCAACACTGGCATCGAACAAGTCCAAATAGTAAACCTATTTGACGTTTCCAATCAAAGACAATCTTAGCTTTAACACGCTCCGACATATATATATATATATATATATATATATATATATATATATATATATATAATCGTTGAATTAATACAGCTACGATCCAGTCCCAATATGTTCAAACTGCAAAATGGTGTTCTCGCAAACGTCAAATCAACGTCACAACACCCGTTTTCCAAAAATCAGTTTATCATAGCAAGACGGTTACTTTTATAATTCAATAAAAGTAAAGTGAACGTGTAAGGGGTTCTGGTATTTATTCTAATTCTGAGTCATACAACAGATTAGATTCCTAATGAGTCTAATTACTCGCCTCCAACCCCCTCAGTCTGGGAATATGAAAACATCCCCGCGTATATGCGATTATGCGGGATGAGGAATCTCAAACATCGAAATTCTTGTAAACATAAGAAAACAAGGTAATGCGTATCATTGTTAATTTACATATTTATACATATAGCGAAATCGCTGCAGCATGACTAATAAACCAGTTGCGAATTGCGATTCATTTATTTTATATACTTACAGTTATGAGCCTTTATAAGTTATCATCGCTTGAAAAAATCTTCTAATTCCAATTTGCTTTGTTATTAATTTTGTAATATACGGAAAAGGTTTTGACTTGTCTTATCTGATCCCATTCTTAGTACGATAAGCCCTTATCTTTAAACCGTTTAAACAATTACATGACTCACAAAAGGTAAATATAATGCAACTATAAAAAACTTCTTTTAAATATAAGTACCTGGGTAACCAAGCTTTGCTCGGAGCTGTAGCAGATAAAAAAAGTATTACAAAAATATTTCATCAGGGTTCGAATATATACCCAACTTAACCTACCTACACCAATTTATCGCCCCCGAAACCCTCTGTATACTTAATTTCATGAAAATCATTGGAGCCGTTTCCGAGATTCAGATTTTAAACAAGAAATATACAAGAATTGCTCGTTTTAAGATATAAGATAAGATAGTGTAACAAAAAGATACAGAAATTCTCTCGAATACTATTTTGCAAAAGGAAAAGAGACGAGCGCGAAGAACTACATATTAAAAACTAGCTGTTTCCCGCGACTTCGTGGCGCAATAATGCATTATTTCGACCCAATTTGATGACCATAAAAAGGTTATAGTGATTCAATCTTAAAAGATAGACACATGCTATCGCGGACATTTTTTTAGATCATTTAAAGAGGAATAAGTAATTCTTTCATACATATTTTTTGGGCATTAACCGTTTACGCAGCGCACGCAACGAAAGCCCTCAAATATGAATAATTTTCCCTGTTTTGCAACATTTTTTACTGATGCTTCGCTCCTATTGGTCGCAGCGTATTGTTATATAGCTTAAAGCCTTCCTCGACAAATGGACTATCCAACACAAAAATAATTTTTCATATCGATCTAGCAGTTCCTGAGATCAGCGCGTTCAAACAAATAACGGAAGCCCTCAAAGATGAATAATTTTTTCCCGTTTTTTCCACATTTTCCCCTGATTCTTCGATCCTATTGGTCGCAGCTTGATGTTATATAGCCTAAAGCCTTCCTCGATAAGTGGACTATCAAACACAAAAATAAATTTTCAATTTGAACCAGTAGTGTCTGAGATTAGCGCGTTCAAACAAACAAACAAACAACTTCAGCTTTATAATATTAGTATCTAGATATGAAACGCCTTTGAGTTAAAACTACCAAGTACCAAACAAGCTTTGGCTTAGGGAATATATTGTCCGGAATCCGTAAGGCGAAACGGACAATTCACAACACTGATAATAATAGAACTATGCACTAATACAATAGCTGATTACAGGGCTGAAAATCGAAGCGTCGAGTGTCGAGCTGCCATATATATTGTATTCTATTCTATTTTCAATGCTTTGAATTTTCTCCGGTCTTTCGGATTCCAATATAGTCCCAGTCAGACCAATTATTCTTAGTCTGTCCTGCGGTAAATTGCTAGAACCTAGATCTAATGGTAAAAGTAACAATATAAAACGAAAGCCACCAATGCAAAATACATTATTGTTATGGTTATTTATTATCGTTACAAAGAAAGTTGAATATTGAAATAAAAAGGCAATAAATTAATAACTACCACTTTGTAATAATTTTGAAATATTAATTATTAATTTTATAGACACGGAATTAATAGTTTATAATTACTAATTAGTATTTAGTAATTCTGATTACCTAGTGGATGGTTAGACAGCTGAAATCCGCAAAACACAAATGTAAGGAAACATAATAATTACTTTACCATAAACGAGATAAAAAGAAGGAATCGATAAGAAAATTATTGGGTACCCTTAAGTAGGTTTGTCAAACTAGATAATAATAACCTAACCAAGAGCAACTCGCTAATCACTAACTACACTCACGCAGCTTTTCTGTAACAGAAGATCACTTCTGCCTGAATATTCAGCAGTGGCGAAGGCTGGTTGGTTCTCCTGTATAGGGAAGCCGTAGCCTGTATAATAGGTAGGGATTTGGAGTAGCGTCGTAAAAAGGTAAGCGGTAAGGGAAGCCGATAGGAATGGAGTTATAGGAACCCCTCGCCACTGATATTCAGGTAGAAGTCGGATTCGTCAACTTATGTCTTGATAGTTGATACGAAAAGTTTATCAAAAGTTGACTGGAGGCAGTAAAACCAATTAAAGTAATCGGTGTTCAAATCCAATAAATCGAATTATTTTCGTAGAAATAAACAAAGGAAACTCTAAAAAAATCTCACTTTAAAAATACATAATTTAATTAGAACCGATTAAGCGAGTGGTACAGAAAGAACTCTTTTCAGTACAATTTAGGTCCATTAGAGCGAAAGTTTAGGATAATTAGTATATTAATAATGGTTCCGTTGCGGGTAATGGCAGGAGTGTAATAATGAGCACTTTCGGTACTAATGACTTACGACTTGTTCTTGCAGACAATTTAGACGTTCGTGATTATAGAGCAACTCTCTACAGAATGCTCATGTTAAAGTAACAAAAAACATGACACGTACAGAGTACACGTGGCAGAAGTGAAACTTCATTCATTATTTAATATCCTAAAATACTCTCATCGTGCATAAATAACTAAAGAACACTTCAAAAAATAATAGAACAATTAAAATGTGTATACCTATCGCCATGTGTGTATAAAGCCGTACTTTAGTTGTGACTTTGTAAAAGTTACTTGAGTTATGTTAAGAAGTATAAGTAGTTTCCGACAAATGGCGTTATATCGATGGCCTATCCAAATCGTTCAACCATTCAACTCGGGCGGCACAACTTTGAGAAGGAGGTGAGTAGAAGAATACGCTTGGGCTGGGCTGCATTCGGGAAGCTCCGGGACATCTTTGAATCGTCGATCCCACAATCCCTTAAGACCAGGGTCTTTGATCAATGCGTTCTACCGGTAATGACATACGGAGCCGAAACGTGGACACTCACCGTAGGCTTGGTTCATAAGTTTAAGGTTGATGGTGGATGGGAGGTGCGATGGACGTCTGCAGACGGACAGACAATCGATGGAGCAGACAAGTATTAGAGTGGAGACCACGCTTAGGCAAACGTAGTGTAGGACGTCCTGCGGCACGATGGACCGACGATTTGAAGAAGGTGGCTGGCAGCGGATGGATGAGGGCTGCCCAAGATCGGGATGGTTGGCGCTCATTGGGGGAGGCCTACGTTCAGCAGTGGACGGCGATAGGCTGATGATGATGATGATCCAAATCGTGTCGTGACGCGACCTTGACATTTTACTCTCAACGGCGTTAAAGACGAAAATTAACAGTGTCAAAATAGAGGTTGTAGTTAAGATCGCTGCGTGCGGCGCACCTGTTTTGCGAGTAATTAGTTTCACCTTCACTCATTACTACGAAACATCCTCACATCATCATGCATTTCAATTGAACATCATTTACTCTCATTTACGAGTACGTGAGCCGTGGAGAGCTGGAAGTCAGTTACATACGCCAAATTGGCAACTAAGTCAGTATCCTACATATTGGCTAGGTTTAGCTTTCAAAGTTCTTTGTTTTTTAGTACAAAGCAGTGACAGTTCGCCCTCCTCTACATTCTAGTCATGGTCTAGACACTAGAACTAGTGTTTGATAGAGATGATGCTCTACAAAGCCGACGCTTATTTTGCACGCATGTCGCACACACTCCCATCAGCTTTTGTAATATTTGGGAGAAATAAATTTGAATTATAAAACGTGCATTATTTAGTAGGCCCGATACTGTAGCCAAATATCTCGGTCGGTATCGGTACTGTACAGTATGTAGCTGATGATCATACCTCGTTGGGCTCGCTCAGTTCGAACAGGTCGAGGCGATTGGCGTTCCACTGCTGGATCATGTTGCGCAGCGCCTCGCGATCCAACATCCGCTTGTCGGCCGCGTCCATCTTGTCGTCGCATCAAATTCCCGCCCTGGAAACAATAACACATGGAAATATAACACGTGCTAAACCATTACGGATCATTATTTAAATCGGTTCAACGTAATATATCTACCCCCTTACTAATAAACTCTGTATAAGCTTTGAATTGTTATAAAGTGTTTTGTTCACGTCATACAAGTGACATTTTCAATTCGATAGAAGAAGACAAAACACTGTGTAACTATTCAAAGCTTATACAGTGTTTATTAGTAAGGAGGCTAAAGTATAATCCATTTGTTAGTAGCTTCATTTTACATACATGATCCACTGATGCAAATATACCTATGGATACGTTAAACGTGACGTACTTGCGTTACGATCAGCCTCCGTGGCCTAGTGATTAGAGCTTGGCTCTGGACTCGGAGGTCGTGGGTTCGATTGGAACAACAAAAAATGTTATTTCCAAGTTTGGTTAGGACAATACAGGCTGATCACCTGATTGTCTGAGAAGAACGATGATCTACGCGTCATGTAAAAAGTCGGACCTGCGCCTGATCTCTCGTCAGTCGTGTCGGTTATCCGTCCCACTGGGTTATAAGAGAAAGGAAGAGAGAGTGCTCTTGTGATTTGCGCACGCACTTGGACACTATAAAATTACTCCTGCGTAACTTGCTTGGTTTCAATGAAACCGGTCACTATCACCGAAATCGGTGTGGGGAGTCATAGCCCAGCCCATACCAAATTTAGAAAAGTAACACGATGCTTATGATTTGATCCCTAAACAGATTTAGTTTGTGGTTTGCCGCAAATTAATATAATTTTTCAGCCTCTAGTTCCATTTCCCAACTAACATTTTGGTAATAAGAATAAGCGCTAAATGAGCTATTTAAAAAAAACTTAAAAACCTAAGGTTCTATAAAAGGTCTAACAACTAGTGGTATAGCGCGCTATAACTATCTTATAACCCTCGATTGGGCCCACAATTTTAGAGCTTAAAGTGACATAATAGTTGTAGAAAAGTGATAAAAAGGTGGGAATAAAGAGTTACAATAGTGCTATTAAAGTAGTATTCACCATTTTAGGTGTATTATAAGCTATACACAGGTTACAACTGCACCCTAGTAATAACTAGTAATAAATAATCTATATATATAAAAGAAAGTCGTGTTAGTTACACCATTTATAACTCAAGAACGGCTGAACTGATTTGGCTGAAAATTGGTAGGAAGGTAGCTTAGAACCAGGAAAAGGACATAGGATACTATTTATCGCGGGAAAATGTACGGTTCCCGTGGAATACTGTATTTACTCTTTTACGTAAAAATTACTTAACCGATCATCATGAAATTTGGCACGGATATAAAGTAGACTACGAGAAAGAACATAGGTTACTTTTTATTGTAGAAAATGTACGGTTCCCGTGGAATATTGTATTTACGCTTTTACGTAAAAACTACTTAACCGATCATCATGAAATTTTAAAGTAGAGCACGGGAAAGGACAAAGGCTACTTTTTATTGCAGAAAATGTACGGTTCCCGTGGAATACTGTATTTACGCTTTTACGTAAAAACTACTTAACCGATCATCATGAAATTTGGCACAGATATAAAGTAGACTACGAGGAAGAACATAGGTTACTCTTTATTGCATAAAAATGTACGGTTCCCGTGGAATACTGTATTTACGCTTTTACGTAACTACTTACCCGATCATTATGAAATTTTGCACAGATATAAAGTAGAGCACGGGAAAGGACATAGGCTACTTTTTATTGTAGAAAATGTACGGTTCCCGTGGAATACTGTATTTACGCTTTTACGTAAAAACTACTTAACCGATCATCATGAAATTTGGCACAGATATAAAGTAGACTACGAGGAAGAACATAGGTTACTCTTTATTGCATAAAAATGTACGGTTCCCGTGGAATACTGTATTTACGCTTTTACGTAACTACTTACCCGATCATTATGAAATTTTGCACAGATATAAAGTAGAGCACGGGAAAGGACATAGGCTACTTTTTATTGCAGAAAATGTACGGTTCCCGTGGAATACTGTATTTACGCTTTTACGTAAAAACTACTTAACCGATCATCATGAAATTTGGCACAGATATAAAGTAGACTACGAGGAAGAACATAGGTTACTCTTTATTGCATAAAAATGTACGGTTCCCGTGGAATACTGTATTTACGCTTTTACGTAACTACTTACCCGATCATTATGAAATTTTGCACAGATATAAAGTAGAGCACGGGAAAGGACATAGGCTACTTTTTATTGTAGAAAATGTACGGTTCCCGTGGAATACTGTATTTACGCTTTTACGTAAAAACTACTTAACCGATCATCATGAAATTTGGCACAGATATAAAGTAGACTACGAGGAAGAACATAGGTTACTCTTTATTGCATAAAAATGTACGGTTCCCGTGGAATACTGTATTTACGCTTTTACGTAACTACTTACCCGATCATTATGAAATTTTGCACAGATATAAAGTAGAGCACGGGAAAGGACATAGGCTACTTTTTATTGTAGAAAATGTACGGTTCCCGTGGAATACTGTATTTACGCTTTTACGTAAAAACTACTTAACCGATCATCATGAAATTTGGCACAGATATAAAGTAGACTACGAGGAAGAACATAGATTACTCTTTATTGCATAAAAATGTACGGTTCCCGTGGAATACTGTATTTACGCTTTTACGTAACTACTTACCCGATCATCATGAAATTTTGCACAGATATAAAGTAGAGCACGGGAAAGGACATAGGCTACTTTTTATTGTAGAAAATGTACGGTTCCCGTGGAATATTGTATTTACGCTTTTACGTTAAAACTACTTAACCGATCATCATGAAATTTTGCACAGATATAAAGTAGAGTGGTAGAGCACGGAAAAGGACATAGGCTACTTTTTATTGCAGAAAATGTACGGTTCCCGTGGAATACTGTATTTACGCTTTTACGTCAAAACTACTTAACCGATCATCATGAAATTTGGCACAGATATAAAGTAGACCACTGGGAAGGACATAGGCTACTTTTTATCGCAGGAAATGTACGGTGCCTGTGGACAACTGTATTTACACTTTTACGTAAAACAACTTAAACGATCATCATGAAAATTGGCACGGACATAGAGTAGACTACGAGGAAGAGCATAGGCTACTATTTATAGCAGAAAAATATGTTTGGGGATTTAGGGATTTACAAATAATGTGATTTACGCGACGATACTCAAAGGAAAATTCGAAGGTGAGGAAGTTCTCATTCCGAAGATCCCGATGATCCCTACCGAATACCGATATGCCGTTTGAGTTCAAACGACTTCAATTTCCGATGCGTCTTGCATTCGCCATGACCATTAATAAGTCACAAGGTCAATCCTTGAAAGTTTGTGGTCTGAATCTACAAAATCCATGTTTTTCACCTGGTCAATTATATGTGGCATATTCACGGATCGGAAGACCATCTGCGTTATTTATTCTTGCGCCTGATAATAAAACGAAAAATGTCGTCTATTACAAGATGCTTTACTGAAGATTGCAACCCATGCAACAAAATACATGGCCCATTTTAACGATCATTAAAATAATTGATTTCTTTTTAATTATATCTATTATCCTAATGAAAAATTGCACTTAATGAAATCCAAAATCTGCTCATTTATTGCCTCTAAGGTAGAACAAAGTTTGCCGGGTCAGCTAGTAATTTATAAAATTCACTCAATTAGCTTTTTTAACAACATATGAGTGCTCCTACGATACTATTTATAGCTCGATTGTATATTGTGCATATTAAGTAGTAATAAACATCACCCAAAGTTTTTTTTTACTTTACGTTTCTATTACCGTCAAAAATGATAAAATATAATAGCAGTGCGCATATTCATGGCCGACAATCATGGCCGACATCAATTAATAATTTTATACATTATCGGTTTCATAATTATGGATTTTCCCTGCGGTGATAAGTATTCTGTGATAATATATACTAGTATTCATCTTAATTTTGAAGCGCCTCAAAAATAAACAACATTTCATGTTATTAGGTAAAATAAATCACTGCCACGGCATTTTTTTTTTATTTTAGTTGTGGTTGTAAATAACAATTCTCAGTACGTCTATGTATATTATAATTGAAAACAGTAAATAATGTAAATCAATAAGTCAGAAAATAATATTTTGACCATAAATTTACTTTAAAAATGTTATAGGTTATGTTTATTTAATGGCGTAAAATCTATATTATCTAAGGTTCCTGATAACTCTTTTATTCCCAAAGCAGTGGTAAAAAAACTATAGCTAGCTGTTTAATGCCACTTGGACTTTTATAATGTGGGAGTAAATCCTATTATACAACCTGTAATGATTTAAAGGTGGTTTCTGACATTTGCAGCATCTAGCTCTATAATACCTATAGTTGTCACTTATTTAACTTCTTTAGCTCTATAATACAAATAGTTATCACTACTATAACTTTCTTTTAGCTCTTAGGGCTACATAGAACTTGTTAGGTGGTACAAGGTATTGACTAACTCCATTTAAGAACTTTAACCGTTTGTAAGTATTAGCAGACACCTTACAATGTGTTTTACGTTTCCTAAAGATGTAAGAGTAAGTTATACAAAAGTTCTGACATACTCCAAGTTAGCACCTTAAGGGCCACTTGCGCCAATCCGAGTTAAATAAATAAACCCAGAGTTAAACCCTAGTCTGGAGTTAAGTTGACATTTCGTCTTGCACCATCGAGAGTTAAGAGATAACCTAGAGTTAAAAATTTACGGTCTTATTCATAAAAAAAGCTTATAAAACATTTATAACGGACTAGCTGACCCGGCAAACTTTGTTCTACCTTAGAGGCAATAAATGAGCAGATTTTGGATTTCATTAAGTGCAATTTTTCATTAGGATAATAGATATAATTAAAAAGAAATCAATTATTTTAATGATCGTTAAAATGGGCCATGTATTTTGTTGCATGGGTTGCAATCTTCAGTAAAGCATCTTGTAATAGACGACATTTTTCGTTTTATTATCAGGCGCAAGAATAAATAACGCAGATGGTCTTCCGATCCGTGAATATGCCACATATAATTGACCAGGTGAAAAACATGGATTTTGTAGATTCAGACCACAAACTTTCAAGGATTGACCTTGTGACTTATTAATGGTCATGGCGAATGCAAGACGCATCGGAAATTGAAGTCGTTTGAACTCAAACGGCATATCGGTATTCGGTAGGGATCATCGGGATCTTCGGAATGAGAACTTCCTCACCTTCGAATTTTCCTTTGAGTATCGTCGCGTAAATCACATTATTTGTAAATCCCTAAATCCCCAAACATATTTTTCTGCTATAAATAGTAGCCTATGCTCTTCCTCGTAGTCTACTCTATGTCCGTGCCAATTTTCATGATGATCGTTTAAGTTGTTTTACGTAAAAGTGTAAATACAGTTGTCCACAGGCACCGTACATTTCCTGCGATAAAAAGTAGCCTATGTCCTTCCCAGTGGTCTACTTTATATCTGTGCCAAATTTCATGATGATCGGTTAAGTAGTTTTGACGTAAAAGCGTAAATACAGTATTCCACGGGAACCGTACATTTTCTGCAATAAAAAGTAGCCTATGTCCTTTTCCGTGCTCTACCACTCTACTTTATATCTGTGCAAAATTTCATGATGATCGGTTAAGTAGTTTTAACGTAAAAGCGTAAATACAATATTCCACGGGAACCGTACATTTTCTACAATAAAAAGTAGCCTATGTCCTTTCCCGTGCTCTACTTTATATCTGTGCAAAATTTCATGATGATCGGGTAAGTAGTTACGTAAAAGCGTAAATACAGTATTCCACGGGAACCGTACATTTTTATGCAATAAAGAGTAATCTATGTTCTTCCTCGTAGTCTACTTTATATCTGTGCCAAATTTCATGATGATCGGTTAAGTAGTTTTTACGTAAAAGCGTAAATACAGTATTCCACGGGAACCGTACATTTTCTACAATAAAAAGTAGCCTATGTCCTTTCCCGTGCTCTACTTTATAACTGTGCAAAATTTCATAATGATCGGGTAAGTAGTTACGTAAAAGCGTAAATACAGTATTCCACGGGAACCGTACATTTTTATGCAATAAAGAGTAACCTATGTTCTTCCTCGTAGTCTACTTTATATCTGTGCCAAATTTCATGATGATCGGTTAAGTAGTTTTTACGTAAAAGCGTAAATACAGTATTCCACGGGAACCGTACATTTTCTACAATAAAAAGTAGCCTATGTCCTTTCCCGTGCTCTACTTTATATCTGTGCAAAATTTCATAATGATCGGGTAAGTAGTTACGTAAAAGCGTAAATACAGTATTCCACGGGAACCGTACATTTTTATGCAATAAAGAGTAACCTATGTTCTTCCTCGTAGTCTACTTTATATCTGTGCCAAATTTCATGATGATCGGTTAAGTAGTTTTTACGTAAAAGCGTAAATACAGTATTCCACGGGAACCGTACATTTTCTGCAATAAAAAGTAGCCTATGTCCTTTCCCGTGCTCTACTTTATATCTGTGCAAAATTTCATAATGATCGGGTAAGTAGTTACGTAAAAGCGTAAATACAGTATTCCACGGGAACCGTACATTTTTATGCAATAAAGAGTAACCTATGTTCTTCCTCGTAGTCTACTTTATATCTGTGCCAAATTTCATGATGATCGGTTAAGTAGTTTTTACGTAAAAGCGTAAATACAGTATTCCACGGGAACCGTACATTTTCTACAATAAAAAGTAGCCTATGTCCTTTCCCGTGCTCTACTTTATATCTGTGCAAAATTTCATAATGATCGGGTAAGTAGTTACGTAAAAGCGTAAATACAGTATTCCACGGGAACCGTACATTTTTATGCAATAAAGAGTAACCTATGTTCTTCCTCGTAGTCTACTTTATATCTGTGCCAAATTTCATGATGATCGGTTAAGTAGTTTTTACGTAAAAGCGTAAATACAGTATTCCACGGGAACCGTACATTTTCTGCAATAAAAAGTAGCCTTTGTCCTTTCCCGTGCTCTACTTTAAAATTTCATGATGATCGGTTAAGTAGTTTTTACGTAAAAGCGTAAATACAATATTCCACGGGAACCGTACATTTTCTACAATAAAAAGTAACCTATGTTCTTTCTCGTAGTCTACTTTATATCCGTGCCAAATTTCATGATGATCGGTTAAGTAATTTTTACGTAAAAGAGTAAATACAGTATTCCACGGGAACCGTACATTTTCCCGCGATAAATAGTATCCTATGTCCTTTTCCTGGTTCTAAGCTACCTTCCTACCAATTTTCAGCCAAATCAGTTCAGCCGTTCTTGAGTTATAAATGGTGTAACTAACACGACTTTCTTTTATATATATAAGATAATAGTTAAAATGCTCGATAGGCTTATATAACGTTCGATAAAATTGTCTATTCATAACAGTTCTATAAACCTTCTATAACTAACAATTGTCTTTAAGCAAAAATGTTGCCATTATTAGGAAGTTGGCTAACAAGTTGGACGAACATATTCAATCGATCATAGATAATATGTATAAAATTACAATAATTTGTTGTCTACGCAATACGGAACGTCAAATACTTTCAAGTTGTCAACTGTTGTCAACGATCAATTTATCGTATCTATTTGAATTTATTTTTGTAGTAGTTTTAATGGCATTGCAATTGATCTCGACTGTTAAAAGGCAGAGAAGTGAAAACTGGTTGGAGGAAGATAAGGTTAGTACTGATACACCTAAAATTGGACCATAGTAAGGACGGACGTCCAAAGAAAACGGATCAACCCTACTTCTGTACACTTTTCTTCGACGCGTATTTCTAGTTGTTCAATGACATCAAAGATGTGTAAAGCTTGCATTATTGTATATAATCATTATTGTAAATAATTATTTTGTTTACAAAATAACATTGACAAAATATTTGTGTCAAATGTCAGTTTTTTAGTAATCAGCTGTTATGAGTTTGGCCATCTTGTATCTTATAGTACTGTTAAAGTAGGGTCCTGGCCTCTATAACTTTATGATAGGTTTATAGAACTCTTTGTTGATATAATGCTGTTATGAATACAATTTTTTGCCAATCTTCTTATAGTGATCTTATAGAACACTTTAGGTGTTCTATAAGTTTTTATGAATAAGAGCGTTAAAATTTTAACCCTACCTTTTTGGCAGGCTAATTGTCTAACTCGGGGTTAATTTCTTATCTAAGCAAATATCATTGACAAAAATTGATTTTTGAGGTTATATTGTAGTTATATTATTATGATTTGATGTTGAAAAATGATAAATGAAAGTAATAATAAGTTTTCTGATCGAATTTATTGGTTCGAATTTTTTTAACAGAAGGGTAGATGAACACACTGATCCGAGATAAAAGTTTCCAAAGAAGATTCCGTCTGGAGATATAATATAGTGTACCTAATGTTCTTGTTGGACAAAATAAAATATAAATTAGAAATACGCAAATGAAAATAAAAAGTGAGCTTCCACCATATATTGTAACTTACTACATATTTGTGTCTATAATATGGACTTTGTTCACTATGATTTACCGACTTGTTTTGTAGAATTAGGTCCCCTTAACCTATTTTGTTCTCCATTTTTACTCATAAATTAAGTTTTATTATTGTTAAACAAAATTATTGTTTTGATGAAAAAAGACATGTTTGATTTTGGGCCAGTTCTATGTACACTACATAGGTAAATAGGAAAAAAATATGGGAATATCATAAAAATACGAAAAAATTAATTTGAAGAAGGGTACATGCGTACAAAAATGATTATTTGAAGAGTTTTTTATTGCGAGAACACTATTTTTAGGGCGGCCATGACAGTTGTTTTGACTTGACTTTTGACGTAGTAGACAGTTTTACGAAGAGACGACGTCTTGAATGCCATACGTCTTTCTTTGTCAAAAGTCATGTCATTGACAAAATTACATTATTTAGTTAATTTTGATCTGATCCGCCATGTTTTATTTTACTTTGTGTTGCTCTCCTTGACGAAGTTAATTTAAATGTACATGGAAACGAAGTGAAAATAAACAAAATAAAGAATTGGAAACGGTTACTATATTATGTAGCTATATTTACATATACTGTACGTAGGGCTGGCCCAGGCCTCATACATTTCTTGAACATCGCTTTTTCAATGTCAGCTTCTAATTATTGACATTGGCGTATATTATTATGAAACAAAAAGGAAAGTCATTGTCAAAATAAAATAATGCGACATTCATATACGACAGACTGTAGTGCAAAAGAGACAAATACAATTATCACTTCCACTCAATTATGTCGTATTATACTCGTTTTGCAATGTTGCCAGTACTAAATGAACTAACACAAGGTTAGTTAACTCGGGGCTAATTTTCATTGGCGCAAGACAAAAAAGAGTTAAATATTTAACCCTGTAACCCTGAGTTAACAAACTCGGAGTTATCGAAATTTAACCTAGTTTTGGCGCAAGTGGCCCTAAGTTATACATTTTTCCTTTATTTCTATTATGCCTCTTGAAACTTTAATTATTTATTCCTAACGCCGCAGTAAGGTCTAAAGCTATTGTCGGAGCTCTTATATGTCGTTTATAATACTATAAGTGTCAAAAAAGGTTTCCCTTAGCGCCAAAATGTTAGTTGGGTTATCGAGCCTAGGTCAGTGAAGTACATTAAAACTTCTTACACCCAAAACATTGACAATGTTCCAAGCGCATTAGGTACATTCGGCGCGTCCGCAACGGGAACGGGCAAGGTCGGCGCCCATGCGTGAACTTCCGACATATTGACAACTGACAGTTGGAAACTTTACAACATACAACATGGATGTAGCACTCTATAGACCTCGCACCGCATACAAACTGGATAATTTGAAATGAGGTCAAATTGAAAGGACACGCGTAAAAGATTATAAAGTTTTAGACTTCCTCCCTAGCACTCCATGATAGGCGCGAAAATTTTTAGGTTACAAAGTTGGAGCTGTGTCAACTCCTCGATTGACGTGTTAGCGCTAGGTGTCAGGTGAAATATTATGTCAGGGTCAGTACTCAGTTAAGATGTCAGTTAACAGATGGCATGCCAATTAAGAATATTTGCCTTTTGCTGTTTTAGGTCGACATTCACGGTGGATGGAGACACTACCCTAGATAAAAGATACGTCAACAATTACTAGCGATAGCTCGTTGTCCCGCCGCGCCGGTGGTTGCGGATTTCCTTTCGGTACCTAGTTAGAGTTACCTAGTTACTAGTTAGACAGTTCCGGACATCCGGTATTACACCACAATTAGCGCGACTGTCTGCCCATGAAAGACCCGAAATCGAAAGTACACAATCTTACATTTAATGTAATGTTTATAAATCCCTTTTAAAAGGATTCCTATTAAATTAATGGTATGTATGCATTGTTACTACTAGAGGTCGCTTAGTGGTCGAAATTCGATCATAATTCATATTTAAAAACTACTAAGGCCCACTTGCGCCAATCCGGGTTAAAGTTAACCCTGGGTTAAAAATCATGTTATCTCTCTCGTTCTTCGTATTTGTGAAAGAGAAAGCATGATATTTTAACCCAAGGTTAACTTTAACCCGGATTGGCGCAAGTGGGCCTTATAGTTGAAACGTAAATTTTCAAATTTTGCCTCTTAGATACGCAATAAATATTGTCTATTGAATGTGAAAGAAACAATAGTGTCAAACCATGGGCGTAGCCAGGAGGGGGGGGGGGGGGGGGGGGGGGGGGTTAGGGGGTTCAAACCCCCCCCGAAATGAGCCGGCTGGTCCATGTGGATAACCCATATACAGAGGTAAATTTAGAAATTTTACGCCCGAGGCCAATTAAAATATTTTGCCGCCCCAATAACCCTATCTGAAAGATGATTTTTTAAAGTTATTTTAGAAAAAAAAATCATCTGCCTAAATCAGAACTTTAATGCTAACTTTATCTATATGTATGCGTTCAAACTGACTAAGCGAGCGAATGTTTTTACGCTGTAACCTGTTAAAATCTTTTATACTTTTAAAGCCCTGAAATAATGTTGTACTTTAAAAAAACAATAAAATCAATAGCCTAAAATAGGGTTCGCGAACCTATGGCACGCGTGCCATCGAATCCTCGAACGTATAGCATGCGAGACAATATTTTAGGCACGTCACTGATCACAAAATTTTGTAATTATGTACTACGAAAAACCTAATATACGTTGTTAGGTATATGACAAACCTAACATAATAAGTTATTTGTCATCTATTTTGCAACATCAGAAATGACACTAATTTTACTTTTATTTAAATTATAAAAATTATTATCCTATTTTCACTTCAAATTTTAAACCCTAAAACCCTGTGAGGGTTTTAGGGTTTAAAATTTAAAGTGAAAACAGATTTAACCTATTAAATAGGAAAAAAATTTGCTCGCTCGCTTCGCTCGCTCGCGTTTAACATAAGGAACATATTTTATTATTTAGTAGCGATGTTCTGTTTTAGCCAGTTCATTTTATGATATTTTTTCGAAGTTCACCATTATTCAGTGTTTAAGTTTAACGATTGAATAGATTTTAACCTATAGAATGGGAAAACAATTTTGCTCGCTCGCTTCGCTCACTCGTGTTTAGCATACAGAACATATTACTATAAAATTTAGTACCGACGTTCAGTTTTAGGCTTTTGATATTTGTATTTTTCGAATTACACAGTCTTTCAAAATAAACCCTGAAACAGGTAAAAACGAAAAAAAAACTGGGCGCCCATTATTCTACGCGCCCAATACATTATATTATAAAATAATACTATTTCCAGTCTTGTAGGGTTTAAAGTTTGAACAGATTTAACCTATTAAATAGGAAAAAATTTGCTCGCTCGCTTCGCTCGCTCGCGATTAACATAAAGGGCATTATATTATTTATTACCGATGTTCTGTTTTAGCCGGTTGATTTTATGGTATTTTTCCGAAGTTTCCGGTTTTCAGTGTTAATATTTTAGTTAAACATTTGAACAGATTTGAACGTTTGAACCTATAAAATAGGAAAAAAATTTGCTCTTTCCTATTTCTACTATAAAATACTTACCTATTTCTATTTTTTTGAATTACCCAGTCTCTCAGGGTTTAAAGCTTAAACAGGTAAAAACGAAAAAAAAATCTAATGTGGCCCAGGGCCAGACACCCAGTTGTGGGGTCCCACGGAGCGTCGACATCCCATACAAACGTAGTTTCGTTTTAATTTTAAAACGGTACAACCAAACTTCACCAAACTTTGTACACACAATTCAAGGCATCATATCTAGTCTTATAATTAGGTTTGGTTAGAAAATATTAACCAAGAAAGAAATAAGAGCGAATTAAATTTTTGCCTCCAGAAAAATTAAACCCGAGGTAGTGTGTGTATCCACAGGTGTAACTTTATTTTTACAAATTTTTATGCATATTTAAAAAAGATAAGCTTTCTGAACACCTTCCTCCACATAAACTTTAACTGTGCCAAATGTCATACTTACGTTTACATAATTTTCATAAAAAGAGGTAAGAAATTTTCGTTTCAAGTATAAAGCTGAAAATTGACCTACAGCAACATTTTAGACCCGATGTCAACTCCAAGGGCAGCCTTATGTTGGTGCGTAAATTTGACTACAGAAACCGATAATAGGAGATTACTGTGAATTTAGCTGCCTACTCAAAAGACTTAGGTTATTAGTAGGTAATACGATACAAGTGTGTTACTATAATTCGTTACGGACTTACGGTAGCACCAAGCCCGCCCCTCTAGTCACAAGTAGAATGCCAGACGTACAACATAGTTTTGTTTTTCTTTACTGGGTCGTTAGTCGTTACCGAGCGGAATGTATTAAGATTTGTGAACTTTTATCACGCGATGGAAACACCTAACACTATTATCTATTATTATTTTTCAATACAGAAAGTAAGCAATGCGCATTTACAATCCATACTAATATTATGAAATGGGAAAGTGTGTGTGTCTGTTTGTCCGTCTTTCACGCCAAAACTACTAAACCGATTTAAATGAAATTTGGTACACAGATAGTCTAGAGCCTGAAAAAGGACATAGGCTAATTATTATCGCGGGGAAATGTACGGTTCCCGAGGGATACTTTGTTTACAGTTTCATGTAAAAACTACTAAACCGATTATTGCACAACAGCATTTCTGATGATTGGGTTATGATACATGATATTAGTCTAATTTTCAATGAGGATTTCAAATCTGTGACTGAAATTTCTGTATCAGCTCTAGTTTCAAAAATATGGCACATGGGTTATTTTCATCATAAAATGCTATATATTTATAGATAATCCCAATTTATATAAGTTTTTAGTTGAAAAAAAACCTTCTTTTATTTGATTTTCTTGCTGAAACTGAAGGCAGAGAGCTATTCTGAATGCTCCAACAATAGTCGGCCATCATATGTGCGTTCCAGTAGCCTTGATAGCGTTCCTCAATGGTACGAAGGTCCTGGTGGAATCGCTCGCCCTGTTCTTCACTTAGATCCCCAAGATTGGCAGGAAAATAGTCTAAATGGTTGTGAAGAAAGTGTAACTTGATGCTCATGTTACATCCGAGCCTTTGAAAGTGACGCGTTAGTTCTTGGACGAGTTGAGAAAAGTCCGAATTTTTCTTATTTCCCAAAAAATTTTGTATCAACCAAACAAACTCATTCCATGCGTTTTTCTCACTATCTGTCATAGTCTTCGTAAAATTGGCGTCTTGTATTAACGATCTTATTTGTTGGTCAAAAATTCCCGCTTTAATCTTCTCTGCGCTTAGTTTTGGAAACTTTTTTGATAGGACAAGGAAACAATTTCCACTTTTGTCAAGACCTTTTACAAATTGTTTTATCAGTCCTAGTTTTATATGTCACGGAGGCAAAATTATACGATCTCTTGATATTATTTTTGACTTTTAAACCAGGTACATCCTTACAAAACACGAAGTCGTCTTCTTCAGCAAAATATTAGAGGAAATTTCTTTCTCTTGTGCGGTAATAAGAAATCTTAATTACTATTTTGTTACTAAGTTTCTTTCTTTTAGCCTAGAAGCCAAAATTTTAGAAGCATGCTTTGACAGTCCCAGGCCTCTGATAAGATCGTTCAAATCGTCTTGGTTGAATAGTTTTGGTGCCTTCAACTCACATTCAAAGTCACTATCACTGGTGTCAGTTTTCGCCTCAAAATCCGTGGCGTTCTCCTGAGAAGGACCAGGCAGAGGTTCAGGTGATATGATAGGACTCAAAGCACGTCTATGTGCGGACCGTATGGATGGATATTCCCATTTGGCTCGATTTTTACGGTTAATACCAGTTATGTTTACCAAACAAAAATAACAGTCATCGTGATGGTTCACGGGTTCTTTCCACATCATAGCGGTTTTGTACCTAAATCTATTCCTTTTCTTATTTGTCCACAAACGCAGAAACTCAACACACATTTTGCATACCTTTTGCGGAATCCAAGGCTTGTCGTTTATTTCCAGGGAGTGTCCGAAGTAATTTTTGTAAGCCTCAATCATGAACGTTGTCACATTTAAACGGCATTATTTGAACATATAGTCTCCGCAAATGAAACAAAAATTATTCGGATCATTCACACAAACTCGTCTTGACGATGCGATATCAAATTATACTAAGAAAACTTAATAAGTTAGAAATTATGAGCAAAGGAACAGGGTAATACGTTGATTTTTTTGTGATAGCTATAATTCGTAAACAAGAGCTGTTACAAAAAAACTGAGGGTATATCTAGAATCAGCGACGTCAAATTAGTAAACATCAGGTGATAAAAGTCAATCATCAGACAAAAGTTGCAATTTTGTTGTGCAGTGTTATCATTTATCATTAAATTTGGCACAGATATAAAGTAGACCACAGGGAAGGACATAGGCTACTTTTTATCGCGGGACATATACCTACGGTTCCACGGGTCACTGTACTTACGCGGGCGGAGCCGCGGGCATCAGCTAGTAATATATCGTTCAAAAATCTACATTTGTTGCTTCAAATACTTAACATCTTGCATAATTAAAGTTACTCCAAAACTTTTACTACGATTCTAATTTCTAACCTACATAATCTATTATGTAGTTACCATCTGTGTAATGTTTTTAAGATAGCATTTTTGAGATGTTGATTCAATACAATAACACAAGTACATGAAACGCAGCGGAAGCATTACAAACCATAACACGGCGCTCAGTTACAACCGGCTAACAATAATAAATCAGCTTATGGATAAAATCGTTGCAGGCACGTTTCTTAGGAAACCAACCCCACCAACCTTCGTCTATAATCAGTAATCACGTATGTATTAGCAGTTTACATAACAGCCTCAGTGGTCTAGTGGTTAGTGCATTGGCTCTCGACTCGGTGGTCGGGGGTTCGATTACCGCATTGAAACAACAAAAAATGTTGTTTCCAAGTTTGGTTAGGAGTTAGGACAATGCAGGCTTATCACCTGATTGTCATTTGTCTGACAAGAAAGAAGATCCATGCGTCGGATGGGCATGTAAAAAGTCGAACCTGCGCCTGATCTCTCGTCAGTCGTGTCGGTTATCCGTCCCACTGGATTATGAGAGTAAAGGAAGAGAGAGTGCTCTTGTGTACTACGCACACACTTGGGTACTATAAAATTACTCCTGCGTAACTGTCCTGGTTTCAATGACACCAGCCACCGCCCACCGTCACCGATATCGGTGTGGGGAGTTATTATAATAGTTTACATAGTCATAGTGGTGTACATAATATAATAATATAGGTAGCTCTCACTTTCCACCTTACGTACTGACTACTGACGTTAAGGAATGTTCGACTGGATCGTTCCAATCAATCAATTCACAAGAACATTGACTTTTTACTAGAAATGGCCCGCTGGCTTTCTCCTTTCATAAAACAAAGAAAACTATGGTAAGCAGTTATTGGAAGTTACAATATTTGCAAAAAAATTTCGCCTTGCTACGTTCATCGTAAGATGTTTAAGTTTTCGATTGTAAGAATTAGGTACTATGTTTTAAAACTCTTCGTTGACGGTAGAGTTCTATATACACAGCAGTTTATAGAACTTACTCTATTTTGATTTTGGATTTTGGATTTGACTCGTGTTTTCATAGAATTTTCTTCTAAACCTTTTGTTTAACATATATTTTTTACTGTAACGATTAAGGAACAGTGTAAAAGCAAACTCTACATTTTCCCCGGAGGCAGTTAAATTAAAGAATTTATGGATCCTTCCTAAGATTTAACCTATGAGGCTATCAACGCTCAGTGTTGTAAGCCTCGATATAAAAAGGACTAGATATATTTTTACCAATAAAATTAAACAAAAAATTCAATCCACTTTTGGTTCTCTTGATGCAATAATTTCTCATTTTCTTTTTGCAATGTTTTATTTATACTTTTATATGGTGTAATAAAATTGCAATTAAAATTACAAGAAACAATAAAGAAATGGTCTTTTATTGTTTCTTGTAAAAATTACAAAATTTAATTTTAATCTGTATTAATTTAGCTATACATATTTTATTTGAAAAGAAGTTAATATATTTATTGTATCTCTGAACTAGTCCTTACGCAGCATATAATTACGAAACATATTGGTATCGAATATGAAATAACCGATCAACATAACGATTCACTGATTTCATACGATGAATTGATTACCTGTTTGATATTGTGAAGTACAAATCTTATCACTTACTGTACCTACTCAATATACAAATATTTTCAATCTTATCTTAATCTATTTGCCAAAATAATTATGAACTATCTAACTATAGTCTAACTGTGGTATTTATAAAGACAATCAAAAACGCAAAAACTGACTACACTTACATGTTTAATTAGCACAAATAAAGTTATGCAAATAGAAAATCATGTTTTGTTGTTTTAAATTTTAATACTATTATCCCGTTTTCCCGTTCGTGAGCAACCGTGGGAACTGGGAACGTTAGTAACGGGGGGTGCAAAAACACCGACCCCTCGAGTGCATACGGGCGTAACAAGTGCACCTATCACCGCCCTAACCCACTCACACCCGGTTTCTGAAAGGCTATTCAACACCAAAATTAACTAATCAGCGGTCAAATCTCTTGTCAAGTATAAATTGAGTTGCATAAAGCTTGATCAGTCAGTTGATTTGATTTCCGTGTTAAGTTAACAAATCTTATGTCAAAACACATGTCAAACGCTGTTATCGGTTTCTGAAAAGTAAATTAGGGCGTAATCATAGATTAAAGTTATGTCAAATCTATTGTCAAGTGATCAATGCATTTCGGCGAATTAACTTTTGAAAAAATATTAGTTTTTCCTGGTTTTTCCCATTTTTCCACATAAATTGTTTACAGAAGGTATGTAAAGTGAAAAATAAGTTAATTTGGCGCTTGCAATATTTTTATACGGTACCTAGTACTATTTGCTAGTAGCTTTATTTAACAATAATTATGGCTATCACTATTGTTTTTCAAATCTACAAAATTATTATTTTTGTTTCAGGTATTAACATGTCACTATCCGATCTCAGCAGCCTTTCCAGCAGTGATGATGAAGAGCGATCCCGACGTACTTTTAAGACGAGAATGAACCCTTTTGAATTTTATAATGAAGCGGAGTTCAAAAATCGCTATCGATTATCAAAGGCCGTGATAATGGCACTAGTAAGTCTAATCGAAGATAAAATAAAACCTTTTACGTTAAGGAACAAGTCCATAACTGCTCTGGAACAAGTTTTATTAACAATTAGCTTCTATGCAACGGGGGCTTTTCAAATAACAGTGGCTGATCACATTAGGATACACAAATCAACAGCAAGTAGAATAATAAAAAAAGTGTCAGCAGCCATTGCGGAACTCAGACCTGAATTTATCAAAATGCCCAGGACAGAAGAAGAGCGAAACCAGATTAAAAATGAATTTTACTTAATAAGTTCATTTCCTGGTGTTATTGGAGCTGTAGACTGTACACATATTAAAATACAGTGTCCTGGAGGTCCACGAGCAGAGCTTTATAGAAATAGGAAAGGGTATTTCTCGCTGAATGTCCAAGTCATATGTGATGCGAATTTAAAAATATTGGACATTATAAGTCGTTGGCCTGGCTCGGTCCATGACACTACAATTATCAATGATTCCCACATTCGGGCCGATTTCGAGAGTGGTATTTATGGAACCGACTACCTATTGGGGGACAGTGGCTACCCATGCCGGCCATACTTGTTGACACCATTTCTACGGCCTGCTACACCTAGCGAGGTAGCATACAACGAAGCTCACATAAAGACTAGGAATACCGTTGAGAGATGCTTTGGGGTTTTAAAAAGAAGATTCCCTTGTCTGTCTATGGGACTCCGTGTAAAGATAGAAACTACAATGAATATCATCATTGCTTGTGGTGTTCTACATAATATAGCTTTAAATTATAATGACCAGCTTGAAGACATGACGTCTGAGGCTGTGGAATTCAATCTCCCAGAAGGTACTGCTACAGTGTCAACTGACAATGAGAACACATCTGTCCGGTCATCTCTTTTGTTAACCCACTTTAACCGATAGTATTACCATTACCACTTCTGTAAAACATGTTTTTGTAAACAAATCTTTTTTTTTTATTATCATTAAAATATTACTTTTCTTCATTAAAATACAAGCTTTTTTTGTGTACCTAATACCTATGTTGAATAAATATTTAGTTTTTTTTTGTGTATTTTAATAATATCATAATCATAGCACTTGTGGAAAATAAAAATAAAATATATAATAAACATTTATTTGGAAAAATTACAACAATTACTTACTTAAATGCGAAAAAAATATTTATGTTTTGTTCCATCATAAAAAGCTATCAGTCATCAATATCAAATCAGTCTTATCTTGCATGGTTATCATTTTTATAATATGGTATAATGTTAAAATTATTGCCTGGATAATAAAATTTAAAAAGGCCACACCCATGTATACTTAAAACTATTCAACATAAATCTACTCTTCATATACTTTTAAAATTTTAACCAATATCTTAAGTATATTAAAGTATTTAAAAACTTTAAAGAATACTCTTAATTCAACAAAAATTATGTTTTTTAAGTTATGGCTAAAATATGATTACTAAAGAATACATAGCATTTGTTAGATCGTTACAAGACTGCGATTTAACAAATGTTCATATTCTTTTTCTTTAATTTTTAGCTCCAACTCCAGTAACTTTTGTTTCTTAAATACTGTCTTGTATTCTAATAATCTAGTTTTTTTTTCCAATATTGAACATTGTATCTTTGTTACATAATATTTTCTTTTTAAATGATCAGTGTTGCAGTTGGTCTTTCTCTTTAGCTTTTTTATAGGTTTACGTATAGGTTGGAGAGTAGGTTTATCTGCTTGGCTGCTGATTGGAGTTTTGATAACGTTGGAAACATTTTCAACTGTAACAAAAAGGATAAACAAGAATTTGAATTAAGTACTAATATGACAATAATAATATTACTTATAAATAACTCGTCGGGAACCTTAATATACCATTATTAAAGTAACTCGATGCACTGTCAAAACTATTTGACAGTGGGTTTACTTGATCACCCATTATTGCTAATACTTGTGCTCCTACACTGCTAAGCATAGGTTTGTATACACCACCACCAGTTGCCATAATACCCTTCTGAAATTCAAAGTTTCTATTAAGAAAGCTGCTCTTAAAATTCATAATAAATGTAAGTTAGAAGAACAAACCTTGTCAGCGGTGTCATCTTTCCTTAATTGCTTTAAGAGATAATTTATTTCATTAGAGTTTTGAGAAATTGTCTGTAAATAAAATTATATTAAGATGATTATTAATAAATTCATAACATGTTAACACTTTTTATCTGCCTTCCATTAAAATATAAATACATACAATGGATTTTACCGAACTAATAGAAAGTTTTCCTACAGGTATTAACAAATTAAAATTTGAAATACCTCTGTCAACACTGTGTCCTGTACAATTACTGTGTCCTCTTGAGATGGTCCGGGTTCAAAGTCAACTGTGCTTGGTAGTTGTTTATTTTGTAAATATTTTTTTATCTGAAATGTATAAACAATTTCTAAGTACCTACATGTACATATCTTATATATTAGATAGGTAGGTATTCTTCAACTAGATTTCATTAATGCTTTATGCTTCTTATTCTTGATTAATCTGTATAATTAATAAGTAATTCATAAAACTTTGTTTGCTTACATTTTCATTAGCAACATTCTGCCTGGTGGTCCTCTTAAGATTTAAATAGGCCGTATGTAGCTGTTTTTGCGTGCGAGGGGTCTCTGCACTACTATTGAATTCTACAGTAATAGACTCCCAAGCTTCATGTTTTTGTACCACGCTCCCCGAGTTGGTACATTTGTTTTCTATAATGTATTTATATCTAAGATAAGAAAATACAACAACAGATGCTTCATTATTCAAACAAGTGAAGGCAATGTATACATAATACTAAAATCACATTAATAATAATTGTAGTTATACGTATTATTAACTTGGCTAAACTTTAGTATAATATCCCACATTTGCCCTATTAGTTGCTTAATGGTAATTTTACGGCTGAAAGGTCTTCTAATTACGAATTAATTCCGCAACTTCTCAAAATGATAAGATCCGTAGTTTTCGAGATAAAAAATATTTAAAATTCGATAAATTCTATAGAAATTCAGCCATGTTGACGTTTCTTTGATGTTCCTTTTTCATTGCCTGTACATTTATATATTATAATGTGATATAGGAAATGTATGAGAACAGTATATAATTCTTAGGTAATTAATAGCAATGTATTACTCCGAGTTGGCTCAATACGACTTCATTGGGTTAGGTTAGATGGCTAAGGCGGGAGCGTAGCGCAGCGAAGCTACCGCCTTAGCCATCGTGGTTATTTTTTTGTAAACCACCCAGAAGTAGGAGCCCCGCGTAGCGGGGCTCCGTCGACTCATAATTGAAGCCAGTTGTTATTGAGGACCATTGGGTTCTAGGTATGATTGAGGATGGATCTGAAGATTTGAGGTTGGAAGTGTGTCCAGACAATATCCGCTCTGCTGAGGTTTTGGTGCCACTTATATTAAAGAATGTGGAAATTGGCACCTATAACCTCAAAACTTCAACTATTAATATCTCAGTAACTATGGGTTTCCGGAGGGGGGGAGTGCCAAAGGGGGGTTCACCATCCCCCCTCCCCCTCCCCCCTCCCCGCCCTCCCCCCAAATCATGGGATATTATACTAAATTTTTACCGAGAACTCATTCTGAAATAGGTACTTCTAATGTAATAATAGGTATGTACTTAAATACAAAATTATTTTACTATTTGAAATTCGCGGATCGAAAACCGGACGACTTATGTCAAAAACGAAAAAATACCTAGATTGACAGCTATCTTCTTGACAGATTGTTTTTTTTTTTCTAAATGGCATTAGGAAATTTACACTTTTGAACGAAATATTGGACGGAAAATCGGACGTCAAACATTGTGTGACCATATTAAAAAACAATCTTCGAGGCATGTCAAGATGATCACTGATTAGTAAATTTTTCGCTAATTAGCGTTTCAGAAACGCAAATTGATTTAACTACCATGTTAACTTAACATGCGTGTTAGTTGATCAACTATTTGATCAGCCTTTCAGAAACCGGGTGTTAATGTCGCATTCCTACGCACTTATCACTCTACAAAATACCCAACTCAACTGCGAGTGGAAACCGTCAAAAACGCGTGGAAAGTGAAATTATGTCGTTACCGAGATTACGTCGACGAAGTAAAAGCTTGGAGTTTTCTAATTTGCATGTACCTGCTTAAGAATGAGGAACAAGCCATAACGAGTGCGTGAGATTTCATGGTTCGTTCAAATTCTTGGTACTGTACCAAGAATTCAGAAACTTCAAAACATAATTAGGTAGTTGTGAGTTGTGACTTGTGTCGTCAATTAAACAACTAGCAGCTACATATAATCTAGCTGCACTAAATACTAGGGGACAGCGGTGGTCTCCACTCAATGGCTCCAGTCTAAACCACAAGTGACACACACAGGCACACACACAATGGGCTCCACCATTCATACGATCGCGTGTTCATCTAACTCGGGTTACGGGAACCGTGAAACCCGATGTTTGCGATTCGCATGACGACCGCGCTCTGAGAACACGGCCTTTCAGAATGGATCCCATGTTATATAACGGAGTGCAGCTCACACGCAACGACAATTAAGAGTTTATCGTCATTGTCGCTATTGCCGGTCGTCACACCACACACTCGCGCCCAACCCACGTCTTATCTAACGCATGACACCAAACCGGCTTACGAACGGTGATCGACAATGCATTTGTAGCCTCGTTATGCGATCTACAAGTTTTTTATATAATTTACAACGTATCTACGTGTCTAAGTATTCATAAATTATGAAATTACTTTCTGGGCAATAATAGGATACGAAGCGCATAAAGTAAGGAGGTGGGACACTCGAATCTCAATAGGTCTATTGTGCATACAAATGAAATACCGAGTGAGCTACGAGTTTAAAGGTATGGAATATGAGTCAGATCGTAGGCATGCGAGTCATCAGCGGCGGTTAAGTCTTCGCTATTTATTATTCAAGCTCCATCGTCGCGCCTAATATCATCCATAGGTAATAATATAATATCACATGTATATTCATTTTATCGTGTGAAACAAAAGCGAAAGATCATGAGAATAATATGCTGTAGCTCATGTTTTGAGAATTGTAATTAAAACATAAGAATTATAGTTTCTTTAACTAATACTTATCTCTGTGAAAATAAGTTACTACCTAACTCTATCTCTGATTAACTTCGAACAAATGTACAATTATTCAACACCGTCGCTTTTGGCTAATTTTGTCAACGTAGACGCTAGAGTCTAGACCCGCTATCCCCAACCCGCGGCTCGCGGGCCGCATGCGGCCCGCCGGGCCTTTATCTGCGGCCCGCGTGAAATCTGTAACCGTTAGATAAAGTTGTGAAAAAGCGTTCACAATTCCAAAAATCTCACTGAGTGAACATAATTATTATAATACATATTTGTTATTTTATTTTAGTTTGTTGTCGTTAGCTCATCTTAAATGTTTAGTTTCACTCTTTTAACTAGGTACTATACCTTGTGTTATTCTATTATTAAATCGTTAAAAGAGATGTTCTAGAAATATATGAGGCGTGGGCCAGCCCTATGTACACTATATGTAAATATAGCTACATAATATTATAGTAACTGTTTCCTATCCTTTATTTTATTTTATTTAACTTAAAAATAAAACATGGCGGATTAGATCAGAATTAACCAAAGAATACAGTCGTACAAGGATCTTTTGGCACTTGGATGGGGGCGTGAGTGTCGCAAATAAGAACAATACTTATTACTAAAAGTGAAATTTTACAAGACGGCGATGTTAGTACTGATTTTATCCACGTGCCAAAAGGTAAGTGTCGCAACTACAAAACAATACATAATATTAAAAGTGACATTTTACAAGACGGCGATGTTAGTTCTGATTTTGTCCACGTGCCAAAAGATCCTTGTCAGACTGTATCATTTTGACAATGACATGAGTTTTTACAAAGAAAGACGTATGACACTCAAGAAGATGTCTCTTCCTAAAACTATCAACTACGTCAAAAGTCAAGTCAAAACAGCTGTTAATGCCGCCCTAAAATAGGGTTCTCGCATTAAAAAACTCTTCAAATAATCATTTTTGTACGCACATACCCTTCTTCAAATTACTTTTTTTGTATTTTTATGAAATTCCCTTATATTTTTCCTATTTACCTATGTGGTGTACATAGAGCTGGCCCAAAATCAAAGATCTCTTTTAAACAACATATTTTTTTGCCCCTAAAAAATTTTGGTTGCGGCCCGCGACACCAGGAGTACAACGGGTTTGTGGCCCGCGTAAAAAAAAGGTTGGGGACCACTGGTCTAGACAGTACAAAAAACGTAACATTGACATTACTTTCCATTTTTGCCTTTTAAAACTAAGCTCAAGTGATAGTAGGACAATCGTTCGCAATCGGGTTCCGTCCGGTGCGTCAGAGAGAGCTTCGCAGTCGGTACTCGGTATGCTGTCCGCGTGGCGAGCGAGACCGGCTCCGCGGAGAAATTGTGACGACACGGCCCGGTATTTGCTCTCACAAATGGCCATGACCGGTACGCTCGCTATCAATGAACCGTTCGGCGTTTTCGTCAAAATACTACAATGCAAATTATTTTACACATACTCTACTAAAAAAATAAGTAACAAATCTATACTAATATTATAAAGCTGAAGAGTTTGTTTGTTTGTTTGTTTGAACGCGCTAATCTCAGGAACTACTGGTTCGAATTGAAAAATTATTTCGGTGTTGGATAGTCCATTTATCGAGGAAGGCTTTAGGCTATATAACATCACACTGCGACCAATAGGAGCGAAGAATCAGTAGAAAATGTGGAAAAAACTAGGAAAATTATTAATCTTTGAGGGTTTTCGTTGTTTGTTTGAACGCGCTGATCTCAGGAACTGCCGGATTGAATTAAAAAAATATTTTTGTGTTGGATAGTCCATTTGTCAAGGAAGGCTTTAAGCTAATAAAATTACGCTGCGACTAATAGGAGCGAAGCATACTTGAAAAATGTTACAACACGGGGAAAATTATTCATATTTGGGCTTCCGAAGCGTGCGCTGCGTAAACGATTCAAGTTTTGTAATAAAATATGTATGAAATAATTATTCCTCTTTAAATGATCTAAAAAAATGTCTGCAACAGTATATGTCTATCTTTTAAGATTGACTCGAAATTAATGCATTATTGCGCCATCAGTTCACGCGGACGAAGTCGCGGGCAACAGCTAGTATTTAATAACATTTGAAAAATGTATAATAATAGCTTCCACACCGATTTCAGTGGCAGTGGCTGGTTTCGTTAAGATAGTCTCCGACTACGCAGTAGTAATTTTATAGTGCCCAAGCGTGTGCGAAATACACAAGAGCACTTTCTCTTTCTTTACTCTCATAGCATAGTGGGACGGATGACCAACACGACTGGCAAGAGATCAGGCGTAGGATCACCTTTCTTGTCAGACTTGTCAATCAGGTATTCAGCCTGCATTGTCCTAATCTGGTTAGGATTCTGTAATAACATTTTTGTTGTTCCAACACGGCAATCGAGCCCACGACCTCCGGAGTCGAGATCCAAGCTTTAACCACTGGACCACGGACGCTTATTCGAAAACTATAGTACCTACATTCAACTAGCAAATCGAATACTATGAGCAATGAACTACCAATATTACAACGCTTTTGTACCTGTATTTTTAAGCACTGCGGATTACTCATCCGTTTTTTACAACCTTTGATACAAAAAATACGGGGACCTCTTAATACGTGGCAGTTATTTCGACATCGTTTAGTAGTAACTGTGTATTAATGGTGGTATTAAGTCGGTACACCATAGTATCGACCATGGCACGGGGAGGCCGGAGCCTGGCACGGAACCCCCGTGCTCGTAGAGGGAACATTTTTGTCACACGCATGTTCCATTGACTATTTACGAAATATTTTTACATTCCATCGATCACGTAAACAAAACAAACATGGAAGTACGGCTATAGCTCGACAAAAGATTTTTTACAATACACAAAATAATTGAATTTTATGATTTCTTGGGATAAAAAGACTTAGTTTTAATCGCATTAACAATAACTATTTGGGAATCATTGGAACCTTCAAGCCTCGAAGAAAAAATTAAACGCTTTCCATAAGTAGCCCATTGACTTGATAAAAATATAATTTGTCTATTTATTTTGATTTGAGTACATTTGAAAAAATGTAACTTTTCCTATACTACTTACAAGTGTTTTTCATCTGTCATGGAGTGCATATAAGATTGAGGTAAGAAACTAAAAAAACAAACACTCTATGTAGAGCGCGACCTATTTCGATCAGCAGTGCTGATTTACGTAAATTTTGGAGAATATAAATCACCATTCGTAGTCGATAAATCCTAAACAGAAAATTTAAAAGCTATTAACGTGCTTACACGAAATAAACGATCCCTCTTCGTGATATTCCTCATCTAAAAGAACGATGGATTTGATATCTGATAGATACTGCTGAAGTGCTGACAAATATTTAAGTACTACTGAAACGCGTCATTAATATTAGCACAGCCTATAGAACTATTACCTACAGTCGTCCAACGGACACGTCTAGACAGAGCAATCGTGCGGGGCGTGCGGGGTGAGAGAGGGGCGGTAGCGAGCCCAAGCTGCCATACACTCGCTTGGGACACGTCAGCCGGGGTTGACGCTTTTTAATTTGATTGTTTTAAGTGGTTTGCGACAATGTTTCGTTTGAGTTGTATGTAGGCACTTATTTACAATGGTCAATTATATGAACAGCTAAAGAAGATTAATTTTAATACAAAACCATGCGCCTGTTTCCCGTCAGAATTTTTAATAAAATTGTATCTACGTATGAGAATTTACTAACTACATCGTCAAATTCAACAATCGCAATCTAAAAACTAGTAAATCCAAATGTCGAAAATACCTTTCAGTTTCGCATTTGTAGCTTTTGCAGGGTTCGTAAATATCCGATATTTATAATAAATATCAAAATATCAGATATCTTTGATTATATATATCCGATATTTTTGATTTTTTGATATTTTCAAAATTACATACAAATCTCATAGGTACTCTGATATGTTTTTTCGTAATAGTTGAATCGAAATAATTTGTATGTCTGATAATTTGAAGATAGGGAAGTAAAATTAAACTCATTTATTTATTATTGATATTAAAAGTTTTCAAATCAATTAAAAATCAACGATAGATACTTTTGAGTATCAATTTAAATAAACCATAAAACCATAAAATGACTTTTGTTTATAACCAGAAGAAAAAAAAGTGTATTAATTTTATCAGTCGAATTAATTTGACACATGGTATAAATGGTATAACAATAGTATAATAACAAACAAGGAATTTTCTTCCGAAAAACAGGGGGTCACGTGGGTGTCATATGCCGTAACCGTTACAAGCCGCGTCGACGGCTATGATTAGTTAATGTCGTGTCAAATAGCAAGTTTTTGATGACCTAGGCTTGTGAAACTCTCGGAAAATAAGACCTGTGTTGATGTAAGATTTTTTACATTTAAAACATTCTTTTACATTTTTAAATATAAATATCAATTTTGATATAATATATCAAGCATAAATATCAATTGATATATATCATGATATATATACGATATATATCAATTGATATATATCATGCTAACCCTGAGCTTTTGTATACGCATTTGTATTTTTTATAATAAAACTCTTCATTAATACTTCTATATATTTTTTTTTTGTTTTATTCCTAGTACTCTACATACACATACTACGAATACCTACACAAAATGTAGAACAGATTATAATAAAACACATTATTGTGACAACCCTGCAGCAATGACGAATACCTACACAAAAGCGGCATTTCGCGCGACTTCAAACGCGTTGGACCACTGTATCTCTTTATTACACTGTGATATTAGTATGTGCTTATTTGTACTTTTTACATGTAACCTCATTCCTGAAAAAGATAAGACTAATAAAAAGCTATCTCAATTCTCAGCCGTTTGGAAGATTGACCGTTTATTAGCATCCACCGATACTTGTCCGGAGTTTGGGACAGACATTGATTCGGGCATACCAATTTCTAATGAATCAGTTTCAAATTACACTGGCTTTCACTCAACAATCGACACTGATAGAATTACGTTTGGACAATTGCGATATCTAGTATCCATATCCACAGACCATCACATTTCGTAACACCCCAAATTGCCTACATCCAAGATAATCGAAAACAATAACAGCACCAAATTCAAATCCTTGTACAACCCATTGTTTCCTAAGCGCTGGTTTTGTGTAAAAATGTTCGCAACAATCCCGATGATGAAATATAACACGTTTCACAAATACCGAACAGTCGATAAGGCACACAATATGACGTATCATATTATTGTTAAGAGTTAAAATGTTAATATATTAATTTTGGCTCTTATGTTCAACTGAATAAATGAAACTGAATGTTAAACTTCAAAGGTTTCTAGATTCTAAATTGTTTAAAAAATCTTTATTTCAGACAAATTTCCTTAAAAACATTTGCATGCTAACATCTTGTGAATAGTGCTTATTGCATTATTTGTTTCGTATTAGAGAAAAGCTCCTTTAAGCTCCAAGTTTTGTACTAAAATAACATTTTTGTAAGCACTTTTCAGAGCTTATTAAAATTCTATAAGGGATTTCTCCTATTTTATTTTGGTTCATATCAACAAGACAGTAGCGAAGGCTGGTTCTCTTTTTTAGGGAATCCCTAGCCTATATACTTAATAGGTAGGGATTTGGATAAGGGTCTTTAAAACGTAATGGTAAGTAAAGATGACTGCAGTTATTGGAACCCCACGCCACTGCAACAAGACAAGAACAAGAAGAGACTCGAAGTTTGAATAGTGAAAGTTGTCAACCATCGTCAAACGACAGCTGTATTAACCTACTTTAACCTAATCTACTATTTAATAATTTTAATGTAATACGAATTTTAATTTTAACTCGTTTTAAGTTTCTTTCGTATTAATGGACTCCACGTAAGAAAGTAAATAATCGACCCTGGCAAGTTGACTGTTCTTTTAAAGAACGAGAGTTTTAAAGTTTTTTTACAGTTCTGTTTGTAAAAAGTTATTAATAACCTAAATATCATATAATAAGTACAAGACCATAAACGTAAAGTAGATAATGTAGTAGATAAGTTAGACCTTGTTACAGTAGGTAGTTATGTAATGGTCAATTGTATATATATTTAGCTCATGCCCTTCAAGAAGCCGAGCCGTTGGAATGCGCAGGTAGAATCGATAGGTTCACTATTAGATTAGTACCGGAGGACGAGCGACCGACGTGATCGCCGACAGGTTAACGTCCGTAATTCGTTTCACATATTTTAATATCTTGAGGTCATGTCCGAGAGTTGGGGTCAATTTTCGTATCATCTGTAGATCGAGATTGGTTAGAGAATTATATGTAGCAATTGTGTGCGTGTGGTTTGAGGGACCAACCCGAATTTCCCCAAAATAAGTATACCAAGTTTTAGTAGAAGTCTAAAAACAATTGTAGAACAAATCTGGGAATTTGTAAAAAGATAGTTTAAAAGATATAGCCCTCAGAGTGTGGTCCCTCAGTTCACACACCGCTATTTTCCAGATCTCGAAAAGTATGTGGAAAATTATGGTTTTTTCACTACAGAATTTTAGTAGAACTTTTGTAAAAGTTTTTACAAATTTATCAGATACATAGCATTAGAAATAAAAAAGCTACAACCACCGAAGTGTGGTCCCTCAGTTCACACAAAAATGACATACTCATTTCGCGATATATGACTGACTTTTTTAATTATTTTTCTACGTAGAGTTTTAGTAGAAAATTTGTAGAATTCATAGGCAAAATTTCAGAAAAATCTATCGGCGCATTTGGAAGATATATACCATTATGTTGGGTCCCTCAGTTCACACACTTGTGTATAAGAAAAACTCAAATAACTAATAAACGAGAAAACTAACAGAAAGTCTACTATACTTAAGTTTTAGTAGAAGTTTTTTTCTCTTGGATTAGCACATAAAATATTTAATTTCTTGCTTCCTAACTGAGATAATGTTAATTTTTTGATTGTATGAAAATGCAGAGTAGGGTTACCACACAAGAAGCAAAATTCGGACAGTACCTAATATTATTGTGTGTGTTATACATTACTAAATTTACCTTTTCACTATTATATGGGTTCATAGTACTACAAACAACCTATATACCTACTTATGTACCTATTTGTGGTTTCGCTCTGCCGCCCTTTTCTCTGTCCGTTCTTGCTAACTCCTTATATGTAATTACATATATATTATATGAATAAAAAACTGGCCAAGTGCGAGTCAGGCTCGCGCACAAACGGTTCCGTACAAAACGGCAAAAAAAATCACGGTTGTTGTATGGAAGCCCTCGTTAAATATTAATTTTATTTTGTTTTTAGTATTTGTTGTTATAGCGGCAACAGAAATACATAATTTGTGAAAATTTCAACTGTCTAGCTATCGCGGTTCCTGAGATACAGCCTGGTGACAGACAGACGGACGGACAAACAGCGAAGTCTTAATAATATTTTGGTTCCCTTTGGGTACAGAACCCTCATTTATGAAATTTCATATTTTTATTATACCTACCTATTTTCTATTAAAGAAATATAGAAATCTTAGGTCTTTAAATTAATGTCAAGCTTTTATGAAAAGGAGAAAGTTAATTTGTGGGATGTACGGTGTACATAAGGCTTTTATATTTTAATACTTGGGGTAGTCACATTTATAAAAACAGAAAAACAAGAAAATCTGGTACAGTATATTGTTTCTCTTCATAAAGAACCTTTATATGTACCATATATACACAAAGGAAGTGACCGCACCAACTGCAGACGTGGTTGAACTACGTGTTTACACGTAAGTACGTGTTCGTGCGCACGATTCAACGGCGGTGTTATGCGATTTACATCGCAGGCATACGATGTAAATCGCATAACAGCGCCGAGCGGCAACTTTGTTAATAGTACCTATTTAATATTATACAGAGAGAATTATTTTTAAATTTTGCAATTATTCAACAATTTGCATTAATCATGAATGGATGAGTACAGCAGCATTTTAATTCAATATAAATAAAAATATAATGTTAACATGTAATATCTTTGTTAAAGTTGTCCGCTGTACACAATTGAGTACAGCAGCATATCAGTCACAAATAATTAAAAATTACAAAAAATATAAATGTGTACACACAACTATAAATCTCACGCGACATAAAACTTAACGCTAAATGCGTCATTTTCTACTCACTAAAACTTATACTTAGTCATAGTTTGTATGATGAATTAAACTCATCTCCTATGTCCTTGTAAATATTCTAGATTTATTACGGTCATTCAGGGTAACTTTGAATCACGAGGGTAACTTTGACAGTTTGTTCACAAAATTCTTTTCTATTGTTTTATGTGGGAAACAATTGGCGCTTAAAATTTAATAACAATTCGTGTACGTAACATACTTCGTAAACGAAATCTAAAAAAAAGCAGCTGTCAAGAGAAGATAATACCAAAAACTTTTTTTTTTAACCGCGCGCAACATAATGGGTAAAAATCAGTGCAAAACTTTGTTTAAAAATCTCGTTAACTTTGCTGCTATCAAGGTATATAAAAACATATTTAAATGTAATAACTTTATGGTTTTTTTGACTTGTCTATGACCCCACTGCATCAATATTTAATAAAAACATAAATTAATGTCACTCTGAAGCTGTAAATTAATTAAAAGTTAGTTTGTGTCAAAGTTACCCAAGTTAGGTGGTAACTTTGACACACGACAAAATTGCCAGTTTTTAATATAATTAGTCATTTTTAAAGACGTTTTATAACTTTATAGCATGAAAACCAACCTGAGAGCACAGATTAACTAAACTCTTTTGACTAATTCTTAACATAGTAAAAGTTTGATTAAAAAATATGTCGATGATAAAGCGCGACAAATATAATATTATGTATAATATATCAAGCGGTCGCTCATATCGTGTCGACTGTCGAGGCGAAACTCGAAAGGGTCCAATTTTTAACTATTTGCATTGGGTAAACCTAAAAACATTTCAGTATTGTATCAGAAGTATATTGCTGTAAGTAGAGACTTAGAGAGTTATTCGCCGAAGTAGTTTTTTCTCCAAGAACACTATTCCATGCGGGCGAAGCCGCAGGCAAAAGCTAGTATAACAAAAATATTAGGTGCAGTCATAATATTACATTGAGTATGTATAATCTTTGGTGCTGGGGGCGAGACGACGACGAGACGAGGACGAGGGCTCCGATACAACAACCGTGATTTTTTTTTGCCGTTTTGTACGGAACCGTTTGTGCGCGAGCCTGACTCGCACTTGGCCAGTTTTTTATTCATATAATATATATGTAATTACATATAAGGAGTTAGCAAGAACGGACAGAGAAAAGGGCGGGCAGAGCGAAACCACAAATAGGTACATAAGTAGGTATATAGGTTGTTTGTAGTACTATGAATCCATATAATAGTGAAAAGGTAAATTTAATAAGGTATAACACACACAATAATATTAGGTACTGTCCGAATTTTGCTTCTTGTGTGGTAACCCTACTCTGCATTTTCATACAATCAAAAAATTAACATTATCTCAGTTAGGAAGCAAGAAATTAAATATTTTATGTGCTAATCCAAGAGAAAAAAACTTCTACTAAAACTTAAGTATAGTAGACTTTCTGTTAGTTTTCTCGTTTATTAGTTATTTGAGTTTTTCTTATACACAAGTGTGTGAACTGAGGGACCCAACATAATGGTATATATCTTCCAAATGCGCCGATAGATTTTTCTGAAATTTTGCCTATGAATTCTACAAATTTTCTACTAAAACTCTACGTAGAAAAATAATTAAAAAAGTCAGTCATATATCGCGAAATGAGTATGTCATTTTTGTGTGAACTGAGGGACCACACTTCGGTGGTTGTAGCTTTTTTATTTCTAATGCTATGTATCTGATAAATTTGTAAAAACTTTTACAAAAGTTCTACTAAAATTCTGTAGTGAAAAAACCATAATTTTCCACATACTTTTCGAGATCTGGAAAATAGCGGTGTGTGAACTGGGGGACCACACTCTGAGGGCTATATCTTTTAAACTATCTTTTTACAAATTCCCAGATTTGTTCTACAATTGTTTTTAGACTTCTACTCAAACTTGGTATACTTATTTTGGGGAAATTCGGGTTGGTCCCTCAAACCACACGCACACTAGCAATTTATTTTACTGATGAATCATTGTGCAATAATAGGCAAAACCTATGAATCAGATAAAATCTGACACGACTTAAAAGGGCCAAACTCTACCTGACGTTAAAATGATATAGTGACAAATGTAAAAATATCATTTTTATTATTCCAACAAACTCCTGTCGTATGGGGTCTTTAACCTTGATTGAATTACCTTGTAAGTATCGAGGTAAAGTTGTATTCGTATTTTCGTACCTTGCAATACACCTGCCATGTTCAAAGTTCAAATAAACATAATTAGGTGGAGAATTTCAATTTTTTCCACTTTCCTAGCTGTCGGAGTATAATGGGTACCCTTGTGAACTCGTTCCACTTTCAGGCTAATTGAATTAGTCGCAATCGGACCGTCGATGATGCAGCGCCCTGCGCCGCCAGTTGCCGCAGCCCCTCATTCATGTGCATTGTTCCCGACACTATAAATTCCTTACACGTGCCATATTCCACAACAATAAACTAATTTTAGGGACTTTATTGCATTCACAGATGGCATACCATCACTCTCTATGATTTAGATGTTATCTGTTCAATCAAAAATCGAAGCAAAGGTCGGCGTTATATTAAAGCTTTGGTTTTTTTGTCTAACGGTCCGTTTCAATAAGCTATCTACCAATAACTATTTGTTAAAAACGTCAAATTTGTATCGCAAAAAACGGGAAATAATTGAATGACGACGTTTTTAACAAATATTTATTGGTAGATAGATCATTGAAACGGGACGTAAAAGAAACGAGACATCGAATACTTTTAACTGTAATAGTATTCACTTAAAATCCTTTGAATTTGAGACCCATATTGTATGTAAGGATTTTTAGAAAAGGAAATAAAGTCTTCAGTTTGACTGAACGTCACAAGAAGCAGTTTATAGAAAGGCCCATGTTGTGTAAACGGCGTGAGAAAGTGGAAGCAATCAACGAGTGAAAAGCGCACAGAAGTTGAGGCAGCCACGGCTTAATAGCGTACTTAAAAATTCAGGACACTGCACACTGTGACCTACTGACAGTTCGTCAATTCCTCTCCTCTATTCGGTTGAATCAGTAGTAACATTAACAATCACAGTTTCCTCTTTGTTTGAGCTACTTTAGTCCTTACCAATGTTTGTTTACTGTGGCCAATTTGGCATAGCATTATTTCGGAATTTTAAAACTTCGTCCATGCATAAAAACTAGAATCATCTTATTAGTCATTTAAGTATCAAACTGATCGAGTTATTGGAAAGATTTGTGCCAGACAAAATTTGTACCATCCATGCAGTTTTAAATAGGGAAGTTGCTGACCTGTCGAATATTACACATTTTCAAAAAATAAAATTGTTAATTAGAGATACATAAATCTAAAAGAAAAAGTTATATTGACGCGAATAAAAGTTAAAATCAACGACGACGACCTCTGTGCCACTATCGCTTAGCGCTACAGTGCTCAAGCTGTAGGTCGCGAGTTCGAATCCCGCCAAAGGAACAAAATGCTTTCTACGTTCATGAGTCATGGATGTGTATTAAATATGTGCATACTTAATATAATAAAAATAACAAATATGACCTCGAAAGACCTCAGACCTTTGTTTCAAGTTGTTTAGAATATTTATCCGCAAGGACCTGTGGCTGTGACCAACTCATCGAGAACAACAATACAACACCGACGCGAAACATCGACCCGGCAATCTGGCGATCTGACTCACTGAGGCAACACATGATTACACATGGGTGGTTGTGCCAAACCTTTGCAGTACGCACGTTAACCTCGCGATTTAAAATATGATAGGTGTTTCAAATCCTATAATGATATCGTAAATTTATACTTATTATAAAGCTGAACAGTTTGTTTGTTTGAACGCGCTAATCTCAGGAACTACTAGTTCGAATTGAAAAATTATCTTTTTGTTGGATAATCCATTTATCGAGGAAGGCTTTAGGCTATATGACATTACGCTGCGACCAATAGGAGCGAGACATCAGTGAAAAATGTTGCAAAACGGGGAAAATTATTCATATTTGAGGGCTTTGGCCATTACGTGCGCTGCGTAAACGGTTCAAGTTAGTTATGTATGAAAGAATTATTCCTCTTTAAATGATCTGAAAAAATACCGCGACAGTATTTTTAATATCTATCTTTTAAGATTGACTCACTATATCCTTTTTATGGTAATCAAATTTGGCCGAAATTAATGCATTATTACGCCATCAGTTGACGCGGACGAAGTAACGGGCAACAGCTAGTATATGCGAATGTTTGAGAGGTATAAAATGTACCGAACTTAGGACATCTCCTGATAGTTTGTCTAGATAGGAATGAAATAGAGTAGGTAGGTACTTACTGATTTCTGAAAATGTATGTTTCTCAAAGCCATCTCTATCAAAAACAACTTTGGGTACCATTACCATTCCTGCACTATTCTTGCCTCGCCAAGACTTCATAGATCAAAATGCAGAGAAACATACCTTATTGTCATAGATAGCACGAGATGTTATTTTGCTGCCTTAGAAAATGCACCTTACTAGTACTTAGTACCTGTGCAGCTGTGGTTAAAACTACGCATTTACAACAAGTGGAACCAGAATGAGCTGAGGAGTGAGGAATTATAATGTTGGGCGCATTTTTCATACTTATCATATTATTTATTATCGATATACCTACCTATGACTATTCCAATCAATATGATTATTAAAATTCTTTTTTTTTTTTATGAAATAAGGGGGCAAACGAGCAAACGGGTCACCTGATGGAAAGCAACTTCCGTCGCCCATGGACTCTCGCAGCATCAGAAGAGCTGCAAGTGCGTTGCCGGCCTTTTAAGAGGGAATAGGGTAATAGGGGAGGGTAGGGAAGGGAATAGGGTAGCGGATTGGGCCTCCGGTAAACTCACTCACTCGGCGAAACACAGCGCAAACGCTGTTTCACGCCGGTTTTCTGTGAGCCCGTGGTATTTCTCTGGTCGAGCCGGCCCATTCGATATTCTATACTCTATTTTTTCTTTATGTTCATGGTACCAAGGCAGTTATTGGAGCCATTGCGCCGACGACGTTCTATATGGTATTATAAAGCCAATTAAGATGCGAAACGCGTAATAGGGTGTATCGCCATTCAATACAATCCTTCACGACAATACCCATGGCGCGTGTCACAATGGAAACGTTTAAAATTTCAAACTAGAAAGCCAAAACAATATTCGTATAATAGTAATTCAGTAAAATTGCATTTCTTTTCATATCTTTAACCATCATATTATTATTTACCAGATATTGCCCGCGACTTAATTTCGCAGAAACCATACATTTTTCTACGATAAAATGTAGCCTATGTCCTGTGACTCCTGTCCCGTGGTCCACTCTACATCTGTGCCAAATTTCATCAAAGTCGGTCCAGTAGTTTCAGAGCCTATTTTTACAGCCTCCGTGGTCTAGTGGTTAGACCATTCATGGCTCTCGATTCGGAGGTCGTGGGTTCGATTCCCGCATTGGAACAACAAAAAAAATGTTGTTTCCAAGTTTGGCAATGCAGGCTAATCACCTGATTGTCTGACAAGAAAGGGGTCGTCCATTAATCACGTGATGCCTAAAGGGGGAGGGGGAGTCCGAAAAAAAAATACCAAGTATCACCAAGGGGACGAGGGGGTATAAGGAGACATCACGTGTATTAATTTTCGAATCTAGTCTATGCATACCGAAATTCTTAACGGTTGTAGAATCGTAGTGTTGTTTAAATACTTACAAGACAAATGACTCGTATAGTTTTTATTTGCTTAAATTATTCGATTAAATTGTTTTTTAAGTTAAAGTTTTTCTTCAAACATGACCTGCTTACTATGTAAAAAAAAAATACACGTGATCTTAGGTGGGGGAGGGGGGGTAGTATAAAACCTCACCACGCATCACCAGGGGGGGGAGGGGTCTAAAAAGTTGTTAAAAAACATCACGTGATTAATGGACGGTCCCAAAGATGATCCATGCGTCGAATGGGCATGTAAAAAGTCGGACCTGCGCCTGATCCTCGTCAATCGTGTCGGTTTCGGGTTTATGTTTATCCGTCCCACTGGATTATGAGAGTAAAGGAAGAGAGAGTGCTCTTGTATACTGCGCACACACTTGGGCACTATAAAATTACTCCTGCGTAACTGGCCTGGTTTCAATGAAACCGGCTATCGTCATCGAAATCAGTGCGGGGAGTTATTATTAGTTATTATATAGTATAGATTTCGTCACCGTCTTTTTCCGGCCCTAAACTACCTATTAAGATAGAGTAGATGTAGATTATTAAAGCTGAACATAATATTTGTATGCATATTTTTTACAATATCAATGGCACAGAGTGTTCCTTAATTTCGAAAGGACTTAAAAGTAATAACTTAATAAGTAGGTAGGTATTATAACTTTGAAAGTTGCACTGAGAGCTGCCCAGAATGACCAGATAGGTAAGGTCTCTTCTGGTCTTTGTCCTCTCCAACGTAAAGTAATGCACTTTGTCTAAATTTAGTCAATGTCCTTTTAGATGTTTTATCATAGATTCTAATGCTTGTACAAGCTATGTCAATTATAATTTCTAAAGTTTGTACAAAACTAAAAACAGTACAGGCCATGATATTGGTCATGGTGGTAACCTTTATTATAAAAGACCTAATGATACTCCATGTGATGGGGTAGAATGAAAAAATATTTTTCATCCCCACTTCACAAGTATGGGGAGCCACCCCTTAAATATAAAATTATTATTATTATAAGCCTGAACTAAGAGAGCCTGAGAATTGGACTTAGAATGAACACAAAGAAAACAAAACATATGACAAATAGCACCATGATCCACATTAACATAGACAATGAACCACTAGAGTATGTGCAGGAGTATACATACCATGGACAAGTTGACTCCTTTAAAGACCAAATGGCAAAAGAAATAAACATGAGAGTCACTATTGGTTGGAAAAAATATTGGTCTCTAAAGGAGATAATGAAGTCCAGGGAATGAGCATGGCCGTAAAGAAAAAAACTTTCAACACATGTATCTTGCCATGCCTAACATATGGCTGTGAAACATGGGCTCTCACTAGGGCGCAAAGAGTCAAACTCGCCAGGTGCCAAAGGGCCATGGAGAGGAGCATGGCCAGCCATAAAAGACAGGGCAGGGTGAGAAACATCGACTTACGCAACAGAACGGGGATCGCCAATGTTCTAGGACGTGTTGTCCAGCAGAAGTGGTGTTGGACCGGTCACATGCTACGAGACAAAATGGGGAAGTGAAGTAGAGAAGTGACGGAGTGGTACCCAAGAGATGGTAGGAGAAACCGAGGCAGACAGTACCACAGATGGGAAGATGATCTAAAGCTCACAGCAGGACCAAATTGGAGACGGGTGGTAAAGGACTGGAAGCAGTGGACATCGTTGGAGGAGGCCTATGCCGAAAGGCACACTGTGTTGAGAGATATAGGTACTTAATTTAAAATGTAATTTATCTAAAAATTGTAAACTCGCAGAATAAAGGGATTTTTTATTTATATTTATTTATTTATTAACTGTTTTTACCCTTATTTAACAAGACCGAAAAGAAAACAAGTGGAAGTGCAAAATAGGTGTGGTTCTTTTCTGTCACAATTAATCTTTCATATGCATATATTACATTTTTACTATTATAAATGTAATAAAACTTATATAAATGTAATAAAAATGTTTGGATAAAACATGCTACTTTCTACTAAAATACAAACAACCAATCAAATTCTTTGTGTATATAGTGTGATGTATGATTATTATCTGTGTATTTATGTGAGTTTGGCAACAACTACCTCCATTCTACTTCTCTACTACTCTCTACTTTTTTTCTGTTCAGTGTTTAACATGCAACAAGAAATATCAAAAACTGTTAAAAAATCTTTCACTATGTTCTTAATGTCCCTCGGCAATCGTTGTTTTTTTTTTAATGGAAGTAAGTAACAATGTATGAAAAATAATAAGTCTCAAAAACATTAAGCATGCATTGGCGGCCTGACCGCTGAGGCGTTTAAGTGTTTAGGCCTTAGCATTTAGGCGGCCACCAAAATGTATGCATTGTATCATTAGTGTATGCACTTGGCCATAAGTGGCCAGAGGCCGCATGCATAAATTTCAGTGGTCTGCACACCAGTGCGCACTTAGGCTAAGAAGTACAGTAAGTGTTCTGTATCTCATAATTTTTCTTTAAGGGGCCATCCATAAATAACGTCACACGAATTTCACGATTTTTTACCCCTACCCCCCCTTCTTGTCATAGTTGGTCACATTTGTGAGACCTCCCTAGTGTGACGTCACATATTTTTCAAATTTACATTTAGAAATTATTGAATAAAAATATCGGTTCCGAAATCAGTTTTATTTCCAATTAATTTTTTTTTTAATAAAATTAATGCATCAAATGAAACAATTAACAAAACAAAAAACGATTAATTAAAGAAATTACTGAAACAAATAACGATTGACTATGTTAACTAAAGAAATTAACAAAACAAAAATAATATAATCTTTAAATTAAAGATACAAACTTAATAATCTTCAATCCATGGACTTTGAACCCACTCCTTAAAATTATTTATAACTGGCATATATGTTTTTGAGGTTTTTGTAAAGTAATAGTTTATAGTTCGTATTTTAACACTTAGATAATATAATAGATTTTGAAATGTGACGTCACAATATTTAGGACCCCTCCCACCCCCTTGTCACACAATGTCAAACTTCGTCGACCCCCTCCCTCCCCCTTAACGTGTGACGTTATTTATGGATGGCCCCTAATTTGTTTTATTTGCTTTCATCGAGATTAAATAGGTACATACCAGGGTTCGAGGATATATATCAATGGATATATATCATGATATATATCCGATATATATCCGATATACCTATATCAAAGGACTTTTTATGATATATATCAATACAAAATTGGTTTTTAAAATTTTATACTAGTTATTAAGTAATTTTTGGCGTTTGTTACTGTATTTCTACTTCCTAAATGTACCTATACGGCGTTGGAGTAGAGGTAAAACATATTCCCTACTAATAAGTTCTAATCCATAAATAGCAATATCAACACTTCTGCCGGCATTAATGGTGTCAGTCATGTCAGAAAAATTTAAGTTTTTGTTTGTGTTTACTCTATTATTTTTTAATAATAGAAAGTAATTGACGAAGTGCAGAAACGATTTTAATTCATTACTTAGTATATAAGAAGCATTAAATAACTTTCGTATTTATAGAATACTAGCTTTTGCGCGCGGCTCCGCCCGCGTAAATACATTATCCCGCGAGAACACTACTTTTTCGGGATAAAAAATGTCCTATGTCCTTTCCCGGGACCCAAAGTATGTCTATACCAAATTTCATAAAAATCGGTTCAGCGGGTTAAAGCGTGAAGAGGTAACAGACAGACAGACAGACAGACACACTTTCGCATTTATAATATTAGTATAAAGTGTAGATAACTATTTATTAAATCATGAATTTTAGGCTATGTCTTTATTTTAAACAGATGCGTTATCAGAGCCAAGTTATGATGTGTTGAAAAAGCCGGCCCTTTTATATTATGTTGATTCGAGACTGATAGATTTTATGTAAAATTTTCGGATTTTTTTCTGATGATTTTAAGTACCTAAATAAATAAAACATTAAAAACATTTCAGTTTTTGAAGTAAATACCTCTTTAGCGGCGCTGTGCACTTTTCTTGGGATGGGTAAAAACTGTTGAAGGGGCAGTCCATTAATCACGTGATGTTTTTAACAACTTTTTAGACCCCTCCCCTCCCCCTGGTTATACGTGGTGAGGTTTTATACTACTCCCCCCACCTATGATCACGTGTATTTTTTTGTACATAGTAAGCTGGTAATGTTTGAAGAAAAACTTTTAACTTAAAAAACAATTTAATCCAATAATTTAAGCAATTAAAAACTATACGAGTAATTTGTCTTGTAAGTATTTAGACAACATTACGAATGTAACCGATAAGAATTTCGATATGTACAGACTAGATTAGAAAATTAATACACGTGATGTCTCCTTACACCCCCTTCTCCCCTTGTGATACTTGGTGAATTTTTTTTCGGCCCCCCTTCCCCCTTTAGGCATCACGTGATTAATGGACGACCCCTAACTCGCGCGACAGGTCACGTGTCCGGATCCAAAATGCGTAAGATTCAACTTGTAATTGTTTGCTGTCTTAGTTTACGCAAGCATGAAACTATTTTAGTTCGTATTGACTTTTGACCCCAACCTTCCCAAGATATTGACCTTTGACCTTAATATTTGATCTTGGCATTTGACCTTTGACCCCAACCATCCCTATCACATTGATCTTTACACTGAGATTTATCTCCAATACCCCCCTCCCCACGAAATTATGTCACTATTTCTTATCCTGTCACCCAGTTTATCTCCTATCATGCTTCTTAATGCTCTCATCTCAACTGCATTTATTCTGCTTTCATGTTTCTTCTGCCATACCCAACTTTCACTTCCGTACATGAGTGTCGGAACCAACACCCCCGCATGCACAGCCAAACGAGCCTTGTTAGACACCTTCCGACTGTTCATAAAGGAGTGCAAAGCTCCATTCACCATGTTTCCTGCATTCACTCTTCTTTCAATATCACTTTCACACTTTCCATCTCTTGTAAACTTTGAACCCAGATACACAAAATCATTCACCTGTTGAATTTGTTCATCTCCAATCACGATATTGCAGTCTGTCACTGCCTCATCTCTTTCAAACACCATCACTTTCGTCTTCTTTACATTCATCTTCATTCCCTTTCTAGTTAGGTACAGTAATAATAATTATATCTATGGACGCTTAACACCATGTCAATCTGGCCCCATGCTAAGTATCCGAAGAACTTGTGTTACCAGAAAACGGGAAGTATATTTAATACTTTAAAAGTTAGTAACATTCACATTGTGTGTCGTCTCAGAGATATTAATAGCTGTTAATAGGCTTAATTTTATCAACAAAACACCTTTCGGAGATTGCAATCCTCACCTTCCGAAGCTACGAGCAATTGCATATTTTATATACTACTGGTTACTACCTTACGTTGAATGAAATAAAATTTTATTTATGACCAACATACCATACACATCAAATGAGTCTCATTTTATCGCTAAGAATATTTTTTACATTAATAATTTATTTTATTACTATTGTTTATTTGCTTAATGGCATAATTGATTATAGCTCAAGGGGCTGAGCGTTGCGACTCCTTAAAGGAGTGTCTGTCAATAAAATTAAACGTAATACCTGCTGTTAAAATCACTTAGCCTCGAGAAGACACACACTGATTACCTATTATTTTATTCTTTGGTATTGCTGCTACATAGTTACACACTTTAGTGTTTTTATTGAAAAAAGCTTTACTTACCTTATAAATAAATAATGTTTTTCCTTCTTACATCAAAAAATAGATATATAAACATTATTATCACTAAACAATATTGCTATAGAAACTAGTTGATCAACTTTTAAAACTTTTGAAGGCACTAACACAAAACATAACAGTCCAACACTTCACAATCATTTCGGAGAAACTTTAATTGCACGATCTTTCCTCTTACGAAATTCGTTGTGTATTATCATATTAAAATGTCTTATCAGTTGTAAATTCAAACTTTAAACATGGTTTTTATCCACAAAGTCCATTAAAAATGTTTGTAAAGTCAAACGTAGGCTCGTACAACTCGACAAAAGTACCAACTGCAACTGGCAAAATGGCAATTACCAAGCGTCAAGCGTGAAAAACTCATAAACTATCAAATTTAGGGTTGCCATTGAGAATTAAAAATAAAGATGACTTTAAACAAAATATCCCAAAATATAGCACAATAATTTTATTTTATGATATACATAATAATTTGAATTACGTATAAACATAGATGTATTATATAAAAAAAGGGTATAAATAATAATTAAATTTCAATAAACATTTTAAAAAGTTGGAATATTTAGTGTAAAATCCTACTTATTTACTTTACTTACATAAAATACAAAAATATGTAGTTTTATAAACTTAATATTATTGTAATAATTACAAACTTAAGATAACTTTATTATAAATACTCCATACTTGTATAATTTTATGTTGAAAATTAAATTCAAAATTGTTTTAGTAAGAAATCAAGAGAACTTTTTTTAATTAAGACAAAAACATGTCATGGTATTGTATACGGGTATGCGACCCCGGCTTCCCTAGCTATTACTGTCCTATCCTCCTCCTCCTGGGCGGTAATATCCTACATTCCCTATTTCCCACTCTAACTTACCAATCTTCCTTTCCACACCACCTATCCTTCCCTTTCCCTATTCCTACCCTCTCCACCAACCCGTGGAAACAATGGACCTAGTATAACAACAGGACAGACTACTGTGAGCAAAAAAACGAGCCGAGCGAGAGGTTGGAAGAGAGGCCGTGTGTCCCTTTCTAGTTGGGTGACAATAATATTTTCTGCTGTGGCAAAGTGCAAAGCTGTGTGAGACAAATTGTGAAACACTGAATGACATACAGCTGAGGCTTTAAAAGTCGACTAGATTGAATAGTGTAAAATCAAGAAGGTTTGAAGTGACGGCTGCATTAATATGTAACAGATTTTTATGTAATTCTCTGCCTTACTTAAACACGATTGAGCCATTTTTGTCGCATTTCTTCATTGTTGGAAAATCTATAAAAACTGTATTATATTATCATTAAAGGCATTACTCGACTTCACACGTTTTTTCTCAGTAACTAGGTACTTACAGCTTACTACGATTCTAGGCGAGTCGCTATCGCTACTGACTAGTTTATAACAAAACGTAGTACAATTATAACTCTTAATAACGTCAGTTGCTATAATGTTAACACTTTTATACTAGAATAACTAGATTAACATTAACAATTAACTTACTAATGTTACTAATAAACGAAATATTGCAACCAGCAGAACTTTCACTTCGACAAGAATATATACAACATTTTTTTCACCATTTTGACTGTTAAATCATCAAACAAAATATAATAAAAACATAGTTACGGAGATACATGAAGTAAGAAATAAAAACTATTTTCAAATTTAATATTATCCGGTGTTCAGCATAAAATATGTGTAATGGCGTATCTATTGTCTTGCGAATGATACCATCTAATAAAAAAAGAAGGAAAAGGATTTAATGTAAACTGCATTTTTATTTAGTATTATATGACTATTTCTAACTTTTTTAATTAGAATATGATATAGTTATAAACATTTGTTAAAATAATAATATAGTACACTCGTTTTATCTAAGATTTTTCAAGTTACTTTTTATAAATACCAACATTTTTCTGGTTGGCAACATGCAAGAACGAGACACACAGCCTCTCTCCTGGCTATCTCGCTCGGCTCGGATTTGCCTCTATGATACGTGCATTGTGAAATACACTCTATTACTAAGGTAATACAGTTCTTTTTAGCAATTACAAAATTCGGAGTCTTCTATCCATAGGTACTATATCCATGGTGGAAACGCAATGGATAATCATAAAAATTATTTAATTATCCAAATTGGCGGCGATGTGGTTCGCCCCCCCATCACGTCTCGTTTCTCGCGGAGGCGAAAAGCGGACCATGGAGTACATGCCAGGCTACGTTGAATATAAGAGGAGGAATGGATGGTAAGAATGAAAGTGGACGAAGCGAAAGAAGTATGTAAGGATCGTAGCAAGTGAAAAGAAGTGGTCTCTGCCTACCCCTACGGGAAAGAGGTGGTGTCTGCCTACCCCTACGGGAAAAAGGCGTAATTATATTATGTATGTATGTATAAACTTAAACGCCATATTCTCCAAAACTTTTAAGTAGGTATAGATAGACAGGCGAGGATTTGTCCCCGCCGCCCCCACTGACTCAAATCCCGGGGATAGCAATCATAGATTTTATTGAAAAAATCGTTGTCTGGATGTCTGCTTATGTCGGTTTAAAGTATGGAGAGTAAAGAAATCAAAGACTTCTAACTCAAAGAAAGAAACCAAAGACGTGGTTATATACTCAAAGAAAGAAACACTTTACGGACGTTAAATAAACGTGATAACGTCTGTCACAAGCCGAAAGCTATGGCCGATCGTCCCTCTCTATCGTTTTTTCCGCGATCTCGCTTGCACGCTTCAAAATTGTTCGTGGAAGAGGGATCGGCTATTTCCAAAGACTCATGACGGACTGATGGAGGTATACCTCTTCGATAGAGAAGCTGTGCTCGAGAGCCAGCCGGGTCCCTAGTGAGGCGGCGAGTCCTATGTGGCGTCCCCTAGGGTTCAGTTTTGGGTCCGAATCTCTGGGACGTCGGCTACGACTGGAAGCTGCGGTGCAGTATCCCCCCGAGATAAGTGTCATCTGCTATGCGGATGACACCTTCGTCACATCCCAGGACAGAAATAACTACCAGGAAGCTGCGCGGCGTGCTGAGGAGGGGTATCCCTTTTGGTCAGCCTCATAGAGCGGTTGGGGCTTCGGATACGTCTCGACAAGGCCGAAGCCCTGCTCTTCCTCGGACCCGGGAGGAAAGGGGAGAAGCCATGACTTCTTATCGGAGAGGCAGAGGTAAGGGTAAACCCCACTGTAAAGTATCTTGTGCTGGATGGGAGGTGTACCTTCCGCCGAGGCCGAGAAGAACTTTTATGGACCAGGTGACGAAGAAAGTGATGGTCGTGTCGTATCAGGTCAAGAGAAGGGCGGAGTGCAGAGAGGAATGGAGAAAGCTCCGACGACAAGAGCGAAGCTCTTAAATTAGAATGAATACTTATTATATAATAAAGAGGAAAATTTGCATTGAATAGGCTCCGAAATTACAGGACCGATTTTTATGTAATTTGGCACAGATGTAAAGTAGACCTAAGGGGACAACTGACAAGGCTACTTTTTATCGCGGAAAAATGTACGGTTTCTACGAATCGCGGGTATCATCTAGTACCTATTTAATACTTTAAGAACCACTTCTCAAATAATTTTGAAAATCCACTGGTTCTAGAACACTGAGTATATTACTAATGATACATATTGGAGTACTTTTCTCTTAATTTCAAGTATTGTTTTACCCAGATCCTTCTCCTCTTTTTTTGTTCTTTAAAATTCATGGATGCAACCAAAGCCACAACACACAATCGCTTCTTTTTTAATGGTTTAGAACTTTAGATAAAATAGGTGCCACACAGAGAGTGATAGGGCCGGTATTCTTTGCAGTGTAATAATCTGCGACCTTGGAAGGGGCCAACGCCCACTCTGACTACCGCGGGTTCTGAATACCGTGTAGTGAGATACCCCTTTAAAGTAACAAACAGTACGAGTTCCGTAAAGGTTGGTCGGCTGGTGATTTACTGGCGTACTTGACTCATCGTTAGGCACAGGCGATCGAGTCTAAGGGAGAGACATTGGCTGTAAGTTTGGACATGGCGAAAGCCTTTGATCGGGTTTGGCACAATAGCGCTTCTTTCAAAGCTTCCTTCCTATGGGCTTCCCGAGAAATTATGCAAGTGGGTCACGAGTTTCTTAGCAGACAGAAGCATAAGGGTCGTAGTCGACGGTGAATGCTCTGATAATGTCTGTTGATGCTGGTGTCCCACAAGGCTGTGTGCTATCGCCTGCCTGTAATATGTTACAAAACAATGGCATTTATTCCTATGCAAATGACAGTACGGGTGATGCCTTTTAAACCGGCCGCCCGAACATTTCTCGGCAAAACGTCATTGAGTATCGAAACTAATTATTTGTCTCTGAAATTGAGATTTCATTGGAGAAAGTCTCTGAATAGGGTAGACTTAATTAGTCCAATATTCAACCCCTCTAAGACACAAGTTTGCTACTAAAAAGTTACCGATGGTCGTGTGTCCTCGTCCTGTCATACCCTGTCATAGTAAAGCATATCTGTCTCCTACAACATTGGAATACTTGGTGTTAACATATAGAGCGAGGTCCAGTTCCGATATTATCATCTGGAGGGTAAGGCCAAGTTAGCCTCAAAGAAGCTCCAACGCCTACAAATCTATAAGGCGCAGGTTCGCCCTCACTTAGAAATTAGAATACCCCTGCCCAGATATGAGATATCTGGGCAGGGGCGCCAAAGTACAAGATTCTCTCCCTCTTTCTTCTTCTTCGTTCTTCTTCCCTCTGGATATCGTATCCAACGAAGGGCCACTCGAATTCTCAACTGCCTTAAAGTCTTTCATACAGGCAGAACAGTGGTACTCAATTTTTTTTAGACGGGCCACAAATACGTTTTAGTCATAGTCTCTCGAGCCACAAGCCAATAGGTACTGGTAGGGTAAACAAATAATGTAATTCCTAATTTTATTATTATTTTACTCTACGCGCTAACAGTCTCTACAACGAGCGCGAAATTTAAAATGGTTCACAATATACATATTTGTAACTCTAGAGCTATGAAGAGATGTAGCATCGCTCTGCATGATGCATCCTCTATCGGTTATATTAAGGGGAGTGCTCTGGTTATATTAAGAATTGTTCGGACTTACACCTGCTGCAACTTTTCGCCACCGTTCCAAGCGACAAAATATTATTAATCCTCATCACATTGATGAGTCAGTCGGCAGTAGGCAGAGGCAGTCCTCCACCGTGCGCTTTACCCGAAGCTTTCTGCCGCGCACTGTAAAACTCTGGAACTGTCGCCAGCAGTATTTCAGGACCATTACGACCTGCAAACCTTCAAGGGAGCGTATTCCCTACTAAAAGGCCGGCAACCCACTTGCAACACCTCTGATGTTGCGGGTGTCCATGGGCGACGGTAATCGATTTCCATCAGGTAATCCGTTTGCTCGTTTGCCCCAACGTATATAAAAAATATATAATATCGCAGGGTTCTCTCACTTCTCTCGTGGGAACGTAGTGTCAGGAATCATGATTAATTTGGGGAGAAATATTTTTGAGAATTGGTAACACTACACAATCTCGTCATCGTTTTTTTCATTCTTTAGTCATTGTTTTTTTCATACATTATCAAAAAATAAATAGAACTCTACGATAGGGATGCTCGATGTTGCAAAAACATCGATGTTGGCATCGATAATGACATCGATAGCTTATCATCGATGTTCGATGTTTATCGAGCTCGAAACATCGATGTCAGGCAACATCGATGTTTTTTTGCAAACGTCTTCACGGCCGTCCGTCATCAGTACATCTATACTACTAATATTATAAATGGGAAAGTGTGTTTGTTCGTCTTTCACGCCAAAACTACTGAACCGATTTAAATGAGGTACAAAGTTCATAGGCTACTATTTATCGCAGGGAAATGTACGGTTCCTGTGGGATACTTTATTTGCAGTTTGACGTAAAAACTACTAAGCCGATTATCATGAAATTTGGCACAGATATAAAGTGGACCACGGCAACGGAAATAAGGTACTTACTTTTTATCGCGGGGAAATGTACGGTTCCCATGGGATTCTTTATTTATGGTTTCATGTAAAAATTACTAAACCGATTATCATTAAATTTGGCACAGATATAAAGTAGAACATGGGGATTAAGACATAAGCTACTTTTTATCGCGGGACATATAAGGTTCCCGTGGGATACTGGTTTCGATGACGTTGATATTTTACCGCAAGTTTTTTCCACTGGGTTTCCGATTATGAGTGTCCGTGACATCGATGTTACGATGTTTTGAATAATGCAATATCGATGTTAAAACATCGATGTTTTATCGTCTAACATCGATGATCATCGAAAATCGATGATCATCGAGCATCCCTACTCTACGATAGTAAAATAGAGCTGAAAATCGAACACGCGTGTCGAGTAGACAATTTGGTCTGCCGGACCATATTCAAGAGTCGCTACTCTTGAATATGGTCCGGCAGACCAAGGATCCATACGCGAATATGATGCGCCGGATCAAGTCCGAATAGCGTAAGATAAATGGATAGTGTAGAAGCCAAGTGATCCAAGTGACTTTTTATAAGTTCTCAGATATGATGCAAAATGCGTTTTTGCTTATTACATCCATGTTTCTGAATGAATTGTCGTAATGTTTTCAGATTATAGGACAAAAGTTTATTTTATATCTTAGTATTTCATTCCTTTAATACGAATTATTGTGTTCCTAAAACCAAAAAGCACTTATCTCAATTTTGACCAAAATGTCAGTTGGATCACTTGGCTTCTACACTATCCAAATATATATAAGTAGCAAAATATAGCTCCGTGGCCTAGTGGGCAGACCGTTTGGTTCGCACTCAGGAGAGTGCAGTTTCAAATCCAAGGTTGTGGTGTATACCAATGCGACTTTTTCTCAGATCTCTAGTATGTACATACATTATACGGACGCTAACGGTGAAGGAAAACATCGTGAGAAAACCGCACATTGGCCCCAGACGTATTGACCAGTCGGGCTGACTGTGTTGTGAGAATGCCGTTTTGTGCTTGGGAAACCATACGACATTTAAAAACCAACCGTCCCAGGCACTTACTGACTACAGTATTTCAAGAGTGATTACTTCACTCAGAGAATCTATACTAATATCACTCTATAGGCTGTGCTAATATTATAAATACGAAAGTGTCTGTTACATCTTCAAGCTTTAACTGCTGAACCGATTTTTATGAAATTTGGTATAGACATACTTTAAGTTCTGGGAAAAGACAGGATATTCTTTTATCCCGAAAAAAAAACCAGTGTTCCCGCGGAATAATGTATTTACGCGAGCAGAGCTGCAGGCAAAAGTTAGTACTGTATAAATTAGGGATAATGATCGATTTTCGATGATCATCGATGTTAGACGATATAACATCGATGTTTTAACATCGATATTGCATTATTCAAAACATCGTAACATCGATGTCACGGGCACACATAATCGGAAACCCAGTTGAAAAAACTTGCGGTAAAATATTTAACCACTATTGTGATATCAACGCCATCGGAGACAGTAACCCACGGGAACCTTATATGTCCCGCGATAAAAAGTACCTTATGTGTTTCCCCATGTTCTACTTTATATCTGTGCCAAATTTCATGATAATCGGTTTAGTAATTTTTACATGAAACCGTAAATAAAGTATCTCATGGGAACCGTACCTTTTGTCCGCGATAAAAAGTAAGTATAGGTGTACCAGAATCTCATGGCAAATAGGGAAATAAAATTTTGTAGTGTGCAATACTGGGGAAACAGGATTAAACGATCTTGATACTGGTTAATTTTTAATTAAGTATGTCTTTAGTATTATTGAACATGAATTATAATAAGACTGTGTGAAGAATGTTCGGTGTATAATATAGAAAACTAGCTTTTGCCCGCGGCTTCGCCCGCGTGGAATAGTGTTCTTGGAGAAAAAACTACTTCGGCGAATAACGCTCTACCTTCTTACAGCAATATACTTCTGATACAATATTGAAAATGCTTTTAGGTTTGCCCAATGCAAATTGTAAAAAATGGGACCCTATAACCTCGAGACGACATGCGCGACCACTTGATAATATACTTACATAATATTATATTTATGGCACTTGAATATAAATTTTACCATAATCTTAAAGACTAAATACTTAAAGATTTGCGTAGATTTAAAGATCTAAGCATACAAGATTAAGCATACATAATACTATACCTACATAGGGACAGACAGATAAAGCGACTTGTTAAAACAAACTTTACTTACTACATAGTACATAGTATAAATACTATGTACTATGTAGTAAGTAAAGTTATTTGACATTCCAACAAAACTGACAAACCACCTCTGGATATTCCATAAGAATTAAGAACTGCAGTTACTATTAGGTATGTATTCTGTGCTGCAGTTCAAAATATTCGTGAACCTCTTTATACTGTATACGTCCCGCGTTTTCGATAGCGCGATGTAGAAACGCGAGCGCCCGCGCCGCGCAGCAACACTATATCCCTGCATTTTAAATCTGTAATATCTTCGAAAATATTCATTTAAATTACATGCCGTAAAGGGCAGTATTGATCTATCTTAAAAGCACAATGTATTTAAGGTACTTAATTGGATAAGGATTAATACTGTATTGCTTAAAATCGCTTTGTAAATAAGCTATTTAATTAAAATCAAAGTAAAGGATAAAAAAATGGTTATTGTGGGTTATCCCTAAGAGATAGACATATGCCATCGCGGACTTTTTTGTAGGCTTTTTAAAGATGAATACAACTGTAGTACATAATTTTGATCTATCTCGTAGTGTTCAGCCAGCATTTTCAATGTAAGCGCAAAATATGTGATTTTTTAGGACTTTAGAAACCTCTAAAATTATTTGTGTACCTCTACTATGTTATGCATGTTACATACCTAAAAACCTTCCCGTTAAATCACTCTATCTGTTAAAAAAATGGCATCAAAATCCGTTGCGTAGTTTTAAAGATTTAAGCATACATAGGGGACAGACAAAAAAGGGACTTTGTTTTATACTATGTAATGATAATGATATTTCATGAAAAATAAATCAATCGTGAATTACTTTATATACTTATTTATTACGAATAACATACAATTAAATTAGCAACAGTTTATTTAATGTTGTAATTTCCTTCCGAACTGTATAGAACTCGTTTACTTAATTCTTAATCAACTATAAATCGAAACTGTCTTATATTGATTTTCTTTTTTCCTCCTCTCCTCCTTTTACCAGGCATGGAAAACAAACCATCATTCGATGTGCCATCAGCTACGATTCACCTTATAGTAGTACTGGAAACACATTTAAAGAAGTCACAATAATTACCTAAGAAAATATAAAAAAACTAAAAGTATCAAAACAGCTCACTCTAACTTACCGGTCAACTCTACCACAAGCTTTAAATTATAAGATTGAGTTCTATTTACACCTTCTTCTTTCTGTATTTTACTATAGACATAGAAAACAATATTTCTCGCTTGAGATCGAATTGCCTTTTTGGATATTTTCACAAAAACAACAAATTCCAAGAACATAATCACAAAATTTTAACAGCTGTTGACAGATCACGTACTTTGATTTGACGGGTCATACTTGACATTGCCATATGAAAATCACATTTTTTATTTTTTTTTAAATGCCATCAGATTCTGGTAGACCTATACCTTTCCCGTGGTCCACTTTATATCTGTGCCAAATTTCATAATAATCGGCTTAGTAGTTTTTACGTCAAATTGTAAATAAAGTATCCCACAGGAACCGTACATTTCCCTGCGATAAAAAGTAGCCTATGTCCTTTGTATCTCATTTAAATCGGTTCAGTAGTTTTGGCGTGAAAGACGGACAAACACACTTTCCCATTCATAATATTAGTAGTATAGATGTATTGATGACGGACGGCCATGAAGACGTTTGTAAATAAACATCGATGTTGCCTGACATCCGTAGACAGAGAAAGCTATAGACCTCTGGTAAGCGTGCCGGTAAAAGGGACAGGTATAGAGTACATATCAAGATTTCGGGTTACCAGACAAGCAAAAAACTCCCCAAAGAAATCTTTTGTGTACATTTGTGTAATATGTATGTTTTACAGTTTACAATGTTTGAAATTTAGGCAATGTATACATTTCCTAGGTTTATAGGCATTTCTAAATATTTTTAAGTAATTAAATATTGTTTTAAAATTATTTTATACATTAATTCATAATACAGTGCCTAGTCAATGTCTTTCGAAAAGATTACTGAATATATTTTAGCAAAAAAGGGCACCAGCATTACATACATCATAACATTAACAGATTTAGGTGACACAAGATAAAATAAAAACAATAGTGAAATTTCTTAATAATTTATTTTTTAAGATAAAATCATTACAAACTAAAACCATGCACTGCATTTGGTAATTCGAAGGAAAAAAAATCATCGTTACGTAACAAAACGACGCGTTAATTCGAACTAATCATGTTGCAGAGGGATAGAGATATAAAGATTACAGAATTTGCAGGGGTCCTTAAGTACATTTTGAGACAAGTCCAAACTCGTTTAATCGTAGACAGAGAAATTTCCGTAGTGCTGGGGAAATTGCAAATTTTCGTAGTGCTGGGGAATATTTTCTACTACTACCAGACGGATTTAAAAACTTCTTCAGAAAGTCTGTTTGTTTGATCAATTGACTCTAATAAATCGCCGTCTTCTTCACTAATCAGAGACTTCGCTTTTAGCTCTGAAATCATATTTTCTAAATTAGCCACTTTTTTACTTAAACGACGACTTTTTTCACGTAGAGCTTTTAATTTTTTTAGTCTTTCTGTTGCTTGTTCTTCAGACTTTTTCCATTTCCTTTTCAATGTTCGAGGTGTGTAGTCCTAAAAGTAAAATAAGTTTTATAAGTTATATGTGATAATTGTTAATATTTTTTATTCAGAACACTAACAGTTAATTACAGGTAATGAGTATGTATCATTCATACTATTTAACTAATAAAGGTATCCACTGATGGACATAATATATGTATGCAATCTTGACGCTTACATCACAAGCATAAACAAGTAACGAACACGCGCGCACGTATAAAGAGAGTAGTAGCATATATTTAATTTAATGTAATATTACCACGGTTGGTTGATTGACATTGGCTGATAGCCGAACCGATGATGAGGGTAGTTTCGCATCAGGCTCGATATCTTCATTTTCTTTAATATTCATTGATGGATCTGAATCAATCTCGATAGTATGCTCTTGATCAGCTTTTGACGGAATCACACCAACAATGTCATCTCTAATGTCTGGATTTTTAATCTGAAATTTATTGTTACAAATTCTACTATGACAAAGAGTCAAAAAAGAACAACAATCAATAATCAAATAATTTTTAAACAAAAAATTAAACCGACTTCCAAAGTGAAATACACAAAAAAATGAAATAAAACTTATTTTCTAAATAATTTTCCTTTTAAATTTGGCTAAAATTTTAACTATTTCTTTGCTCAATCTTCTTAATTTTGAAGTCGGTACCAGTCCAAACAATATCCTACAATATTTTATAGAACTCACGTCATGTCATTTATCAGTTTCCACATTAGTGACTCAAAGATCAATTTCGAATTATACCCTATACAACAATAAAATAATTTTGCAAATGCGGCCATACGGCAGAGTAATGCTCAAAGATCTCCGTGTTGGTGTAAAATACTATGAGAAGTACCTTTTATATCATCAAAATGTTATGATGTATGGTGTCATGGTGGTAATGATGATGATGATTTCTCTAATTGACACGGTGGCACATGCTTGCAGTACTTTAAACAACGCCATAATCCCCAAACATGTATCTATAAGGAGTAAGGAGTTCTGTTCTGTACTTTTGGATCCAGGGTATACCTTGGAGCAAAATCTTACTTTTTGGTAGCATATGCTTGGAATACTTCAGAAAAAGTCGAAATCACTATATGTGTCCATATAAATTTCGAGGAGCTCCCCCGATTCCTCATGGATCCCATCATCAGGTCACCACTTTTTTGAAAATGGGACTAGCTTGGGATTATACACTTTACATCAAAAAAAGAATTTTGAAAATCAGTAAATAAAAATAACTTCTGCTTATACGTTCGTAGTATATACAGCCGAACGTATAACCGCCTCTTTTTTTGGAAGTCGGTTAAAATTATTTAAAAAAAAAAATATTAAAAAAAAAACAAATAATATTAATAATTGTCAATTCTGACAACTAAATATACAGATACCTGTAATGGCACAGCATTTGGAAACAGAAGAGTTATTTTTTTCTTCTTAATTAACTCATGTTGCTCAAAATGGCTGCTACAAATTTTTGAGGATTTTTTTGGTGACCAATTTGTTCGTCCTGTGGCTTCAATCCACTTCTGACGTAAATCAGCATTTTCCGGAAAACTATAGCACAAAGATAAACATATGTTAAAATGATACCCGTCATTGTGGGAGTATAAACATTGAAAATCTGGCAACACTGGACAATTTTTGTTTATAGGTTATGAATAATATTATTTGATGTTTTTGGTTAATTAACAATCGAAATATATAACCAATTTACTTCACATAAATTGTCATTAATTTAAATGCAATCGGGCATATGATTTAAATGCTAAAATATTAAAAAAGACGTGTTACTTACGAATGAAAAGATATGTCTGGCAGTTTCTTTTCACTATCATTTTTACAACCTAAAACACTACAACGGCCCATTTTTTCTTCAATAATCTTTAGGATATTATGCACTGACTGTTTTAAAACAAAATTGCTACAATTTGTTCACGTGTAATATAATTTAGCACCACTTTTAAAAAGACGGTATAAAAACAACTGAGCATCTGTCAAGTTTGTTTAGCGAACTAGTTAGCAGACCTTGAAAAAACCGGCACGCGTGGCGAAACAAAAGATCGAATCAGTCTGTCTCGTTTCTTTACACAACATCGGCATAAGTCGCTTCTTTTCTTGTGTGAATGCGACAGAAGCTATCAATTTGTCTATGGCTTTCTCTGTCTACGCTGACATCGATATTTAGAGCTCGATAAACATCAAACATCGATGATAAGCTATCGATGTCATTATCGATGCCAACATCAATGTTTTTGCAACATCGAGCATCCCTAGTATAAATCACCCATTAACAGATGAAAAGGCCTAAGTTTAGGTAGCAAAATAAAAAACTAATTTCTTCAATAGATTTATTACATACTGATCTAAAATTGTACATTCACGCACATCCACATTATAATTCCAAAAGAATACTGTCAGTCAGCTGATCAAAAAAATTTTAAAGAAAAATTTACAGTCAAAAGAAGTTAACCATTATAGACATTCACATCTGATTCGGGTCTACATTATTTTTATTAGAACACATTTACTTCATCCTATTTATAAAGCATCCTCGACAAGTTCAATAAGGATAAAAAAATATTTATCGAAAATAATACTCAATCTTAAAAAAGGTCAAATGAATATGTCTACAAAATAGAATAATAATTATCATAGTCATCTTATAGTATAAACCAAGAGATTACAAAATAGCTACAAGCGCAAGCTGTAAACTTCATTACATGAACTGCAAGAAAAGTTCACTTACTCATTCAAACATATTGTTCAACCGTGTTTATATTTGCCAATTAATTACAATATTTTTGTTTGGACTCCTATACATACAGGAAAATTGTTGCCAATGTGAATATGAAGCAATTTCCATCAAACAGTAAGAAATATTCAGCTTGCTCTTTTATTACAATAAGAATAAATCTACAAAAAATGATCTTACAAAGTATACTTAGACTTGTACGTTTCTAGGGAGCAGTGTCAACCCAAATATTATTCATGTAAGGTAAGGATTTTATATTAAAAAATATTTCTTATAAATGCACTGAATCACATAATACTTTACGGTAATATACTACCAATCTTATAATTTTAAATAAATTTTTCTTCTCACATGATTAAAATTTGGGAACAATCTCGATTAGGACTTGTGGCATGACAATAATTCCTGACCGCTCCAAGCTGTAAACATGGCAGATGTAAATATTTGTAATGCTCTGCTCATTAGAGACACATAGGAATTATAGTGACCCACAATTATGCTACGAGTGAGATGATATACGTGTTTACTGGTCGGAGCCCTCCTCCTCCTCCTCGTCTTCCTCCTGCTCCTCCTCAGTGGAGCCGGCATCTTTCTTAGGTGGAGCCGCATCTTTACGAGGTCTGCCACGACCTCTTCCTTCACCGGTCTGTAAATTATTCACTGATTATAATTTATCCTGTTATAATATTATAAAAAAACTTTGCTGAAGTAGAAGCTTCTTATGTAAAAGAATCAAAAACTTTAGAATCCATGTGCTATAACATAATTGAGTGATGTGGAAGTTAAAAGTAGAAAACAGCATTATAATAATAAATAAAAAGTCGATTTATTAAAATTACCTTTGCCTTACTAGCTACAGCCTTCTTCTTGGTTCCTTTTGGTCTACCTCTACCCCTCTTGACTACTGGCGCTTGTTCATCGTCAGATGAATTTTTAGATTCCTTAGGTTTGGCAGGAGCTGCTGCAGATCTTCCTCTTTTCTTTGTATCTGCTTTAGCTTCCTATTAAAAGAAAATTTATTAATATACATGAATAGCATAAAATAATCATACAACACTTAGATAAATTTGAACAAACCGCTTGCGTTCCATTAGCTTTAGGCCTACCGCGTCCCTTCTTCTCGACCACTGTAGAACCATCGTCTGACATTTTAGTATTTTATTAAAAGCTAACGGAATATTCCCTCTGAAACAAAACGAACAGTTTTAACATTCAAATTTTAATGCAGACGTAAGAATGCCGTGGAAACAAAGAAATACGTTACAATATGTAAACAAAAAAGTCAATAACCGAAACGACGCCTTGGCCTTTGCTTGTTGTTCAAATCGCGAAATGCAAATTATCCAGCTTCAGATACGAGAAAGTATTGTTTTCGAACTTAGGTTTTGAGAGTATAACTATGATTATTACTATTATTTCTATAATTGAAACAAACAATTACAGTTTTCAGTATTACAAATTTCTACAAAGTACAGAGCTAATGGAGTCTGCCATTAGATAATTACACGCAGTAAAGAAAGCACTTCCAACAAAATAACGAACGCACGCCTCGTAGCCACTGATTAATTTTATTAATTTGCACAATTTATTTCTATAAATATAATATTTTAAACAATTTTAACTTACAGAAATTGTTTACACCGATACCGGAACGTGTAAAAAGAGAATTATGGCGGGCTTGAGGCGCTTCAACCGGCGTTTGGTAAGCGTCTGTGTAGAGGTCGCCACTAGATTAAAATGTTGCCACAGTATAAAGTATTGAATCAAGTTTGTTTTCAGTTCCATAGGTTCCATGGAATCAAGTTAAAAATATTATACTTGAATACAAGACGTACGTATATATCCATTGGTATAATATTGTATCAAGTATCAATTTAATCAACATTCTTCATAAAAAGTAAAGCGCCATACCTCACCTATCTCACCATTCATCTTGCAAATTCAAGGCCGCTGGATTTGCTGACTGGACTAATGCGAGTATCTCACTACACGGTATTCAGAGACCCTAACTCTTATCTAGACATTGCTTAGAGCAGTGTAATATAATTCAGGGAGTAAGAGCCTCTAATTAGGGCGACCGGACGATCCCGGCGAGAATGAAATAAATAAATAAAATATGATAAGGTACTATTATAAATAAACTGTAAAACTGTTTGTCAAAGACACAATAATTTGTATCCGGTAAATATAGGGCCATACTGCATATCCAGCAGATCTATAAAAACTGTATAATATTATCATTAAAGGCCTTACTCGACTACACACGTATTTTTCTCAGTACTTACTACGATTCTAGGCGAGTTGCTACTCACTAGTTTATAACAAGACGTTGTACAGTTATAACTCTTAATAACGTCAGTTGCTTTAATGTTAACACTTTTTATAGATATCCCAACAATGAAGAAATGCGACAAAAATGGCTCAATAGTGTTTAAGTAAGGCAGAGAATTACATAAAAATCTGTTACATATTAATCCAGCCGTCACATCAAACCTTCATGATTTTACACTATTCAATCTCGTCGACTTTTAAAGCCTCAGCTGTATGTCATTCAGTGTTTCACAATTTGTCACACACAGCTTTGCAGTTTACCACAGCAGAAAATATTATTGTCACCCTACTAGAAAGGGACACACAGCCTCTCTTCCTTAAAGTACTCTCTTCCAACATCTCGCTCGGCTCGTTTTTTTTGCTCACAGTACTCGGTCCTGGATGTTATTCCTAGGTCCATTATCCATAGTTACTAGATTCCAGTGTTGCCAACACTACTGTTTTAACTTGGTTTTAACCGTAGGTAACTTGGTTTACTGTTTTCGGCCTGACATCCCTGTTTTCTGTTTTATTTCGTTTTTCTAGTGTTTTTAAAATAATAATTAATTCCAAATGGAAATAAGTCATAACCAACAGGTCAAACCGGAATAATCTTTTAGAGAAAGCAATAAAAATAGTTCTCGTATGCGTCGGTCACGCGCCTTTTTTACAATTGTAGTGTTGCCATATGTACGGATTTGTCCGTACGCGTACGGAAATTGAACATTCTGTACGGATAAAAGTTGCGTACGGATATGTGTACGGATTTCCTATCTACCGATACGTTTCAATATTTTAGTAAGCTACATGCATAACCATTCATCCATTATTTAAAATAATAATTTAATATTTAATCTACATTATTTCATTTAAATGGTCACACTAAGTGGTAGATGGTAGATTTAACTAGATTTCAAAGAGAATGTAAAGATATACTACGTATTAAGAGGTGGCACTCCGAATAAAAAATAATAATTTCGAAATTCAAAATTATACCGTAGCTTTTTTACGTATTTATATCTTCTAAAGTGCAAAAGATTCAAGCCTACAATGAAAAAAAAAATTAAAAAAACTATACGTAGGTTATTGTTTTCAATTTTATTTTTAGGACCCAATTATTAGGTTAAAAAGGTAAATAAAACAATAAACAACAATAATCCGATCGTTTTTATTGCATTAAAGAAATACAAAAGTAAGGCTACATTCCCACGAGCGTTTTTATGTGATCGCGACTGATAAAACTACACTATAAATAGAACTTTGCGCTAATACGACACAGCTGAAAATCGTGTACACTTGACACTTCGATTTTCTATTGTAGATTATGTGCAGAGTTCTATTTTCAGTGCAGTTTTTCCTGTCGCGTCACGACTCGCGACCACAAAAAACTTTCGTGGATACGAGGGCTAAAAGTTGGTAACCAAAATATTTCAGATTACCACATAATTATACGACATAGCCTGATTAACTTCAGCGGTTATCCTTTGGTGCAAAATAGATAGGTACATTTTATACGAATGAGAATCTTGAAATATTTTCATGTTGTCTTATTTATTATTGCGTGCCCTTGAAGTTGGAATCCAATACCTGTAAATTATGAATTTATATTACATTTTACTTATTCCTTCTTATTTGCAATACTAACAAAGGTTAAACTAAATGATAAAATTAGATTAATAAGTATGCGGTAAAACTGTACAATAGTATTAAAAATAAAGTACCTACCTACATAATTATTATTAGGTAGGTATGTACCTATTTAAAGTTTTTACTGACTGGCAGACATAACAAAATATATTAAGTAAGCAATGTGACTTTGTTTTAAACAATATTGCGCGCCTTAATAAACATTCGAATCTTATATTATTAATAGAGAAACTTTACAATCTTAAAATATCTTAGCATGCATATTAAAATCACTACACAATAAAATTCATTTATTGAAACAAATAATAATAATAATATGTATGGACGCTTCACACCACGTCAATCTGGCGCCGTGCTAAGTATCCGAAGAACTTGTGTTGTAGGTAGGTACCAGAAAACAGGAAGTATATTAATTAATACCATGTTAATACTATACTTAAGTATATTTAAGATTTTTGTTATATTATACACATATATAGGTACACATCCATGACCCAGGAACACAGAAAAACTTTTTGTTCCTTCGGCAGGATTCGAACCTGCGACCCCCGGCTTGAGCACCAAAGCGCTGAACTGCTGAGCCACAGAGGTCGTCAAACAAATATAATCTTTAAATGTCTCTTTTCAATAAAACGAGAAGTTAAAATTTGTTAAAATTTTATACAAATACTCACCCATATTCTTTGACTTAAAGCATGTTTATATAGTGGTTATATACATGAACCTATTTTATATAAATCACTGTTTCAACATTATAAATATGATTTTGAGGTCACTTCACTAAAAATTACAGCTTTTTGCATATAACAAAACATGAGTTCAAATTTTGTAAAAGTTGAAAATAATTTTTCAAATTAATAGAATAGAATTTCGTAGTTTGAAATTTAAAATTAATCCTCTATTTCTGTTTAACCAATCACAGGCGATGTATGAAAGAGTACACACGATAAAAGAGCGAGCAAGGTATGTGGTTTGCACAGACGATAGTCAGGTATAGTTTTGGATTTCGAACGCCAATACTTACGATAGGAAGTTGCGACACCCTGCTAGATTTGTTTCAGACCATGTGCTTACCACATTCAAGTGCGTGGTTGAGAGAATATTCTCCGCAATTAATTTGGTGAAAACCAAATTAAGAAATCAACTTTCAACTGAAACTATCGAAGGTCTTCTTCATACGAAACAATGAGCTAGATGAGTGTAATTATTTTATAATGTATAAAAATCAAAAATAAAATCTAAAAAATATTAGTGAAATAATTTTTTCGATATCTCAAAAACTGAATTTTTTATTAATTTTTAAAGTTGGATGTTTTTAAAATCAGCGCGAGCTTGACCGCTCAACGCGTGACGTCATTTCGCCGGCTCTGACCGCCGCGGTAAGGAACTCGTGCAGTAATTTTGAAGTTTTATTGAAATTTTTGGAATTATGGTGATAAAATAACATATAGATATAATTGTATAACACCTTTATGTATAATACAATGGTTAGCACTCCAGAAAAATACTTTTTTCATGTGCCCAACGACAAAATCTGAGAAAATTAGTTGTGTAAAGTGTTGAAAAAAGTGTTATAGCTACAAAAATCAGTAGACATTTATTGCGAAGAATATTTTAATGTGAGTACTGAGTAGGTACCTAAATAAATACGAAACATCTACCTACATTTTTTTTGCATTACTAAATGTTTAGTTTATAGAATATGCTCAGAATGAATTCAGTATTTTAGTGACAATGTATTTTAAACAATGGGTTTTACATAGAGAAATAAAACACGAGTCACGCAGATATGTTAGGTACCTACTTAAAAAATATATTTAATCTATTGAATGAAACTTAAAAGATGAAATAAGACAATACAAAAAACTCCCTACCTACTTTTTCCCTCGCTTATAACTATGTTTATGGTGTAGTCACTTGTTTGAGATCTCGACAAAAAACTTTATGAACAAAATGTCATAGATTGACTATAATATTTTAGTATTTTTTAACCGACATTCAAAAAAAGGAGGCGGATATACGTTAGGGCTATATATGTATATAGCCCTAACGTATATATATATATTAATTTCTCACCTTTTGAACTTTCCCTGAACTGATACAATTATTTTAAGATCAAAATCAGCCAAATCGGTCTAGCCGCTCTCGAGTTTTAGGGGCCATCCATAAATTACGTCAGACGAATTTCATGTTTTTTGACCCCCTCCCCCGTCCTTGTCACATTTGTGAGACCCCCTCCCTCCCTAGCGTGACGTCACATTTTACAATTTTACATCTAGAAATAATTATTCAATTTATTAACAGCAGTTCCGAAATTTGTTTAATTTGAATTGGTGGGACGGATGACCGACACGACTGTCGAGAGATTAGGCACAGGTCCAACTTTTATATGCCCATCTGACGCATGGATCGTCTTTCTTGCCAGACTCTTATGCCCAGGCTCACGCGATCCCGTGGCCCGCCAAGGGTGGTATGGAGTGGAGTACCGCCGAGTTTTTATTGAGTAGGGGCTGCGCCCATTCACCATCTTTTCGGGTGCAGCAGAGTCTCACATACTCACGGGTAGGACCGCTATCCCCTAGTGGGATGCTGAAACGCATTTTCTCGGCGAAAAAAAAAATAACTTATGTAATAAAAAAACAACATTATGATCTCTTAAACATCACTGGGGCTGGGGGGTCTCGACACTGGGGCAATAGCTATCATAATATCATATAGCTATTACTTATGATTACTATATTAACACTTAGATTAAAATAGATTTTGAAATGTGACGTCACGAAAATTAGGACCCCTCCTACCCCCTTGTCACACAATGTCACACTTCGTCGACCCCCTCCCTCCCCCCTAACGTGTGACGTTATTTATGGATGGCCCCTAATTTGAAATTGGCCCTTTTAGACTTTAGTCACTAAAGTGGAAACCTGATGATGGAATCCATGAGGAATCGAGGGAACTCCTCAAAATGTATAGGTACATCTTTAAGAATTTGGCCAATGTGAAGTAAATTAAGCAGATCATACCAAAAAGTAAAATTTTGTGCCAAGGGTATACCCTAGATCCAAAAGCATTGAACAGAACTCAGTCTTTAAAGACACACGTTTGGAAATCGCATAGGTTTTTCAAGTTACTTCAAAAGTTACTATCCGATTTCGCTTAAAATAATTTTCCTAAAGAGTTTTTAGCATGATCTATTAGCATAGAAGCTTACAAGTTTCTATCTCTTATAATTTAGAAATTCTAAGGGAGGGGGGACCAACTTACAAACCACTGGAGGCTGATTACTCGAAAATAGTCGACTTTGTAAAAAAGTAATGTTAAAAGAAACCTTACCTAAATTCTAAAAGACCTATTCAACGATACCCCACAAATGGGGTAGAATGGAAAAATATTTCATGCCCCCCTCAGAGCTACCCCTAAAATATAAAATTATTATTATTTTATTATGCCAAACCTAAGATCTACACACAATCTATAACTGTACCAAATTTCATCCATCAATATTCATAATTACGGAAGTATAACAGACGGACGGACGGACGGAGCGAGCGAAACTATAAGCGTTCTTTGTGTGCCCTAAGTGGAGCCCTAAAAATGGAAAACATTATAATTTTGAAACAAAAAATGAAAACAGACTTCCAAAGTAAAAACGCACAAAAAAGTATGAAAAAAATCTTATTTTCTAAATAATTCCCTTTTTAAATTCGGCAAAAATTTTAATTATTTCTCTCATAGACGTATACTATCTCCAGTTAAATGGTCCCATTTTTGGGATTTTTGGGGCCATTTTGACATTTGAAGTACGGTGAAAACAAGATGGCTAACATTTGAAGTATTGTGAAAACCAAGATGGCGTAACTTTTACTTGATAAAGATTTGTTCTATCAAAATAATGTACTTCATAGCCCATTTTGAGTTTGAAATTTTTGATTTCTCTACTCGATTTTCATAATTTTGAAGTTGGTTGCCAACTTAAATGTGAGTTCTATAAAATATTGTTTTATCAGGATATTGTTTGGGCTGGCACAGACTTCAAAATTAAGAAGATTGAGTAGGGAAATAGTTAAAATTTTAGCCGAATTTAAAAGGAGAATTATTTTTAGAAAATAAAATTTATTTCATACTCTTTTGTGCGTTTTTACTTTGAAAGTTGGTATTAATTTTTTGTTTAAATTTAACAATTTTCCCTATTAAGTCATATTTATTATAATAATATATAAAAATGAATCGAAATGAACGAAGGTAAGTTTACAGAGCGCGTGTCAAAAACATACTGTATGCACATTGCATAGTTAGCTAGCTACGCACGGCGATGTGACGTCACAGCCATTACTCGACGGGCGCAATCAGTTTTCGCGCGTTCCCATATTGATTTGCTTATAAAAAACTCAATTTTCGTGATATCAATACAATTTTTTCACAGTTAGTCTTATTATTGCTTAAATTTTTTGTTAGGGCTGAAAAAGGGGAATAAATTTTGATTTACATCTTCCTCATTGTTAGGGAATACGCCCTGTTTTAATTTTGAAATTACTTCAGAAATGATTAAAAAAATAAATAAAGACATATATAAATAATAATGTTTTTATTTTCACTTTACTTCATACAGATTTCTTTCAGAGTTTTTAACTTTTTGCATGGAAAAAAGTTAAAAACTCTGAAAGAAATCTGTACGGACTTTGTACGGATTTTTTTGTGAGATGTACAGATTTTGGTCTCAGCTGTATGGCAACTCTGTACAATTGTGACTTGGCATCAATAGCGGGCTCTTGCAGGCTGTAGCATAGGGGATCCCCCCTTTAAGCCGGGTTTTCACAATACGAGTACGCTCGGACCGAGTGCGCTCGGATGGCTACTCGGACGCTACTCGTAATGTGTAAACAGGTGATCGGCGCTCGGATCACCTGTTTATACATTACGAGTAGCGTCCGAGTAGCCATACGAGCGCACTCGGTCCGAGCGAGTATTGTGAAAACCCGGCTTTACTGAGGCAATCCTTTTGACTTATACAAATAGTATAAAGGCGTGACTCCTGTTCGAAACATTACACAGAAAACATGAAACAAAAACATTTGTTTTCATACACAAGCTGTCTCCAGCTACAGAAAATGTTTTTGGTCGAAACAAAACATTTTGTCCAGACACGATCTAAGTTCCGACGAGGAAGACGTATTAGCGCTCGCAGTTTTAGTGATTGTAGGTGTAGAATCTAGGAGAAAAGAGGGGTTCTGAAAAGGCCACTTTAGGTGTTTCATAAAAGTATTTTTTTAACTCATAAATATGTGCGCCATTTTACGCATTTCTATTGAAAACTGACAAAATTGGTGTTTTTTTAATTAAGTCAGCCATATATTATGAGCGATCACAAAAACAAACACAAAAAACACAACAAGCAAAACTATAACCCTAAAAAACCTGTACCTAGGTGTCATGTGAACGATGTGAACACTAGTTATGAAATGAAACATTTCTTCCCCTCTCTACCCGCGCGGGAATGTTTTCCGTCCGTCTCCGAAAACAAAAACATTGTCTATTCCTAGACAAATGTGTATAGCCACGCCCCAATGTTTCATGTTTTCTGTGTAATGTTTCGAACAGGAGTCACGCCTTAATATTATGTGGAACAAGATTATCTGTGCTTTACTTGTAGGTATTTGGAAAATTATTTTAAATAAAATTTTGACTTTATTTACTTTATAATTCCCAGAAATTCCTTAAATAAATTCAATTTGTGGTAAATCTAACAGTAGTTGTATAACTATATATTAATTCTCCGAATATTATGTCGGACAGTAGATTTGATGTCTTGAAATTACTATTTTACTGTTTTCTGCTGTTTTTTCAAGTACCATTTACTGCTATTTGCTTTCCTGCGGTTAGCAACACTGCTAGATCCATTCATTTGACAGATAGAGGTCATTGACGTTCCTATTCTCATTTGAATCGCATTATATTCATCTGTATTTCGTGGGTTTAAACATGCAAAGAGAATATAATCACTATGTTTTATAAACATGGTTCAAAGCACGTTTAAAGGTTCAAAGTTTAAACTTATCAAAATTTCAATGAACTCAGTACATAAGTAGTGAATTAGTGATAGGTAGGTACCTACCATATGTAAAGTGGATTATGGAAGAACCGATAAAGCCAAATAAGGAAGACTGTTGTAACAGCGGCTGTGATCCATGTATCTTTGATGTATATGAAAAGCAGTTGGAAATTTATGAAAATTTAAACAAAACTGAACAGATCTCTTCATATCCATCCACATGTAATGGTATTTCACAGACTGAATACAGATGTTGTATCATTTCATCAATTTCCTTTATTACTGATTCAGTTAAAATTATTAAATTTGATAGAGTTGAAAAACTTGTACATGAGAAAGTTATGTGGAAGCCTGGACAACATTTTTTAGTTAAATATGTTTCTAATCATAAAACTTGTACAAGAGCCTACACTCCAATAGCTTGCAAAGATGATGAAATAGAACATGACTTTCATATTATATTAAAAAAATATGAAAATGGCTTGGTGTCAAAAGCATTATTTAATCTTAAGGAAGGTGACAAAACTTTATGGAGAGGTCCTTATGGTTCATTTGAATTAGATGAAAAGAAATACAAGCGCATTGTTATGATTGCCCAAGGTACAGGTTTAGCACCCTTTATACCTATCATAGAAACTGTTCTAAATAATGAAGAGGATATGACATTATTAACTTTACTTTTCTGTTGTTGTGACATTAAGTCTATTTTACTACGAAACCAATTATATGCATATAAATCGTTTTGGAATTTTTCGTACACTGTGTTCATAAGTTCGTGTTGTAATGACCCTTTGAAATATGAGGAGCCTATAGTGAAAAGAAAACTTGCAGCAAAAGACTTAGATGATTTAAATCCAAAGACTTCTGATCAGTTTTTAATATGTGGTTCTAAAGCTTTTATGTGTGAATTTAAGGATCATCTTTTAAGTTTAAATATATTAAAAGAAAATATATATTTATTTTAACTCACCATTTTGATTTACTATTAATTGGACTTTTCTAAACTCACGAAACTATTATTATCCTCCTTCTTTACTTCCGAGTTTTAAAATTGCTTCAAACATTTTCTTTACTATCAATTAATACTATTTTAGTGTAATATCCTATCAAAAAACATACATGTGAAATGTGAGCCAAGTTCAATAATATGATATATGCCTTGGCAGTTGACTTCAACAACATAAGAAGTGAGATCTAAATGGGTGCCAAGTTCAATGGTCAGTCCTGAAATTTATTTATAACAACATAAATTATTTATAACAAAATTAATACCAAAGTTAAGTGTTCCTAATAGAATCAATTAAGTAAAAAATTATAATAAAATTATTTTTTAAAAACAAAAAATTAAACCGACATCCAAAGTAAAAATACACAAAAGGTACCTATGAAATAAAACTTATTCTCTAAATGATTCCCCTTTTAAATTCGGGTAAAATTTTAACTATTTCTCTACTCAATCTTCTTAATTTTGAAATCGGTCAAGACCTATGAAATTGTCGATAAAATTTTATGAAATTTCCGAATTGAAATAGGTAAAGATAATAGGTCTTGGTGCCCCCCATGTTGTCCCTCATCAGTGTGTTTGCGGCGCGAACGTAGACAGCCACGGTTATCACGGGCTGTGCTGCTCACGAAGCGCTGGACGCATTTCCCGGCATCACAGTCTAAATGACCTCATTCGTCGGGCTCTTGTCACCGCCGGTGTACCAGCTATACTGGAGCCCTCCGGTCTGGCGCGCGACGATGGCAAGAGACCTGATGGAATGACCCTGGTTCCTTGGAGTGTGGGACGGGCTCTTGTATGGGACGCTACTTGTGTCGATACTCTTGCTCCGTCCCATATCCAGGGCACCTCGAACTGGGCGGGCGCGGCTGCAAACCAAGCGGAGAACCTCAAGCGGCGCAAGTATGAGAACCTTAGCGGAGACCTCATATTTGAACCGTTTGGGGTGGAAACCCTAGGCGCATGGGGTCCGGGCGCACATAAGCTTTTTAAAGAAATCTCCAAAAAGCTTACAGAAGCCACCCGAGACCCCAGAGCCGGGAACTACCTGGCACAACGGATAGCCATTGCTATTCAACGAGGCAATGCTATCAGTTTGCTAGGTACTCTGCCAGATGGGGACGACCTGGGGAAGTTTTTCTATTTATAGTTTTTATTTGTAGGTAGGTCTTCTTTTTATTAGTACTAATTTTTAGTTTTTTTTTTTGTTTCTAGTTTTGTTGTTAATTTTATGTTTGTTGTATTATTTTAATTGTTATTTTACTTAAATAAGATAATAGGTAAAATTATTTTATAATAGGTATATTGTATAATACTTATGAAATTGCCGTTCTGCAGTAGTGGCCATTTCAAATCAAAATAATTATGGCTTAGAAGTCTAATTTCAAATGGCATGTATTTAAACTTGCGACAAAACAGTTAAATTTTGGATGTGAGAATACCGAATATTGAATTACCAAGTTGGCGAAAGAATGTAAGGAACAAAAAATTACAAATCTGATGACTAAATAATACCACTGAATTTTCCAAACTGGCAGACCATGTATAATATTCAAAAGAGATGGCAGACAGATTATATTTAAGCGAACAAATAACCAACTTGGCGACAATTTGTAAGTACACATTTAATTTAAGAATAGGCACATATATTTTCCCTGATGTAGGTAACTCAAAAAACATACAAGCAACAAAACGAGCGCAATAAAAAAGAAACATAAAGGAGCGTACAAAATTCCCAATTTTTAATTTTTCTCGGTTTTAGGGGGTTGTAGATTATAGTGTAGATTAATTTTGAAATTTAAAAATGGCAGATATTTATTTTTCGTAAAATTAATATAGTGCGATTCAAATGAGAATAGGATCGAGTCGGCGCCATATTGTGACGTCACAGCTGTCAATTTTACCCAATTGGGTACCCATGAAGCATAGATACCAGGAGTCCGAACGGTATAGGCTTTTTAATAATAATTATGTACACAATAATAGGACCAGATCTTAGTTCTCTTTTCTGCCGCTAGGCGTGCGAGACCGACGAGTACCGCGTGTTGCCAATACTATTATACCGAGTGTTGCCAATACTATTATTTATTACAATTATTTTTAAATTACCGTTAGGCAATTACCGTGTTCTACGGTATCTATTTTTCGAGAACAGTTTCTAAGAAATTCCTAAAACTTTTATATAATAAGATTTCAATCTTTCCAGAGCTGTCAATAGCAACTTTAAACTTCCCGCGTAATTTCAAATGAGTGCATGTCGGATCGTCGCGCGCTCTACCGCTGCTATTGACAGCTCTGGAAGAAAATATTATGAGAAACGTGGATTTAAATCTAATTATATAAACGTTTTAGGAAATTCTTAGAAACTGTTCTCGAAAAATAGATACCGTAGAACACGGTAAAATAATTGTAATAAATAATAGTATTGGCAACACTAGGTATAATAGTATTGGCAACACTCGGTACTCGTTGATCTCGCACGCCTAGCGGCAGAAAAGAGAACTAAGATCTGGTCCTATTATTGTATATAATGCGATTCAAATGAGAATAGGAACGTCAATGACCTCTATCTGTCAAATGTCATTTGAAAAGTACGGTTAGCAGAAAAACTTATTTGCCAATAATAATAGTCGAAATAATTCTTTATATACTCGATACTAGCAGAATGGTGCAAAACCTTTGCAACCGCGATTGCCATCGATTGCCATAAATAAAAGAAGAGGAATTATAATAGTCTTACATCGAATTTAAATAATAACGTTAAATTATGTAAACATTTAATTAGAATAATACATACTCATAATTCGTTTTTAAAATCATAAATTAACATTTTGTTTTACATTGTTGGTGCAAGGCAACTTGCCAAAATTATATTGTTTTTGTTATTGTCATACTCATTAGTCATTTTGCTCGAAAATGAGTAAACGAGGCGCTGTGTTACATAGACGACGATGACTACTCGGACAGTAATACAGAGACGAGTGAAGTTGAAGAGATATATAATAAGAAGAGAGAATAGATTCAGATTACATTTTTTTCACTCAATTTTGTGAATAAATTATATTAAAAGAAAAAAAAAACTTTTTTTGCCCACCCTACCTAATTAGGTACCCAATTGGGTAAAATTGACAGCTATGACGTCACAATATGGCGCCGAATCGATCCTATTCTCATTTGAATCGTACTATACCTACATAATTACTATGGAAAAGCCTATACCGTTCGGACTCCTGGTATCGTAGACAGAGAAAATATCTATGCTTCATGACTTTGGAAGTGCTGGATACAAGCTGGATACGAAAATGACATTCGTTTTGAAATTCCAATATGGCGGACATACATAATTTTATAAAAACAATATGGGTGTCCTTTTATTGGTTTCTGGGGGTGCTGATTACAAAAAAGTCGTCCATTTTAAATTTCCTTAGTAACCCCGCAACATCATATTTTCTTCATGATGGGAGAAAAAATTCGAAAATCCTGATTTCTATAGATTTATACGTCCCTCGTATCTCAGTACAGCATTGCCATATTTTTTTCTATAATCGCTTCTATCTCAGAAACGGTGCATCCTACTGGAAAAATAATGAAAATTTCTTCCTTCTCCCTCCCTGGAAATCTCATATTTTCTTCATGAATGGCAGAAAAATTCATGAATCCTGAATTATGAAAAATTTATATACATAGCTGGTACCTACCTTGAACTACATAACATACTGTAATTTTAATCATCAATCCTAATCAGCATCCCAAAGATATGTTAATTTAGTATTCATATTCATTTTACGAAGATTGAATATTCTCCATTTTGGAAAATGAAATTGGTAGACAATTTTGTATCCCCCAGAAACCTGGAAAAGGACAACCTTATTAATTTTAATAACGAATATTTACGCCATTGTGGAATTTCAAAACAGATTTTATTTTCATATTATTCTGCACCCCCAGAAACCTAGAAAATGACACCCATGCCAAAGAAAAACATAGGTACTCCAACACACAGTGTTCTATTTCACTCAAAAAATTTCCCTATGCTGTTTATCGCATAAATCGATGAAGAAATGCATTTTAAATGCAAGAGTAAAACACCCACGTGTCTATTTCAAATACTTTTTTTTTATAAAAAATAATTTATGTTTCGTGACCTCGACGTAAAAAAAAGACTTAATAAATTCTGTAAGCGTGTCTGATCAATATATATTTTTTTGATTAATATGGTTTGATGAAGGACCTTTAGGCGCACATTTACAATGTTTTATTTTTTGAAGATCACTTCTGGTTACCGAGTTATTAATTTTTATTCAGTTTTTTGTTTTTATTTTTTTTCTCCCAAAAAACACAAAAGTGCGACTTGTGACTGACACTGATAGATCACTGATAAAAAAATCAAGTTGCACTATGGAAGCGTTTGGGAGTTAGATATAACCTGTCAAGCGTCACTTGCTGCCTTGCAGCAAGTGACAGCATGACTCACGCGTCGCTTGCTGCCTGGTGGCAAGGTGGGCACGCCCATAGAATAAATTTCTAATTTATAAGTGGTTTGTTTGTACCACATAATTTATACATTTATGTAATTAATATTAAGTTTTTTATGCATATACGAAGTATTTTCCATAAATCTACTACAAATTACTTCAGAAAATCGAATGAAAAATATACGTTTTTATTGCTATTTTATTTCATAGTGAGTTTATGATTTTCTTGTGAAATGCATTTTGAATTGAACATTTTAGTAGAAATTTTATTAGAACGGTATTTATTCTAGAGTCTACGAATAGAATATATGGATAAGAATAAGTAAATTTATTACTATGATTGTTTTTGTAAGACATTACCGTCAAAATAGGCCTAGTTTCGGAGGGTTCAATGAGGGAGTTCCCTTATTGTACATTGTAAAAAAATAATGAGTTACTGTAATATTTAACATCCTGAAATGTATAAAAATATAAAAATATGTATTTAATTATGTCCCAGTTACAGTTTATTGAGCAATCAAAATATGTACTATGTCAGATATTTTTCATAGTAATTGTAATTAGTTTTGCTCCAATCCTTGTTAGTACAACTGTTTTTGTATTAAATTTTTATGTATAATATATCCAATTACGTAAATAAAGCAACAATCACTGTATAGAAACATACATTTTATATTTATTTGAGTTTTAAAACAAAATATTAAAAAAGACGAAGTTTATGTGTTTGTATCAAGATTCCATTTATTAAATGAGTATTTTTCTAAATTCCATTTACGTCATCACTTAGGAAATCTATTCTACTTTTTAAATATATATCACATGCATAGGTAGTACATAAATTATAACAATATAATTTGGAGAAATAAAAATCGCGGGAATCGAAATTAGACTGACAATTTTATAGTAGGTAACTGTAACTTATTTTATATCGGTTTTTGAATTAAAATTTTATATATAATGTGTGCACCTACGTAAATTAAGCAAATTTTACTATATAGAAACATAAATTTGGCCTTAGTTTAGATTTGCAATAAAAATATAAGAAAAAGTCGTGTGTTGTGTTTGGATCAAGATTTCTTTTATTAAACTAGTATTTTTCTTAATTCCAATTATATTATCAATTAGGAAATTTAATCACCTTTCTAAATATATACAACATGCATATGTTTTATTCACATTAAAACATTATAATCTTGAAGAAAAACACGACGGGAAACGTCATATGATTTATAGAGGTCGGTACTCCGTGCGTCTGTCATGAGGGAATGAGGTCGTCCTCCTCCTTCCTCTCCGTAATGTGTGTGATGAGGTATCATTTGGCATGTTCCCACTTGAGTGTCAATAACGAAGTCAAAAGTAAACAATCAGTGCAAGTGTTTACGTTATTTGAAATGTTTACTTTCAAGTGGATAGGTACTTAATTATACTGAATCTAATAACTGTAATTTATAAATCTGTTTCTATATTACGTAATCACTTAGGAAATTAATTATATTTTTAAATATATACATCATCCATAGGTTTTATTTACTTATTAACATTAAAATTGCGAAAAAAAATCGCGAAAAAAATTGCGGGAGAATGTAAGGAAAATTAATTTTTGGTGGCAAAAAGGCCCGACGCTTGTCTGCAGAACCTGTCAAAGAGTGTCAAGGCGCTTGACAGGATAAAGGTCAAATGGTACACTTTAGGGTTATCACTAAGGTCAAACAATAGGCGATCGGACTTTTTATTTTTATTGTATAAACGTATAGTACTCTTAAATATGAGTAATTTCTCAAAAGAAATAGTATATCAAAAGTCAATATTTTCAAAGGTACAGCGATTTGTATATTATATCACCGTAAAGTTGTTAAACTACTCACGAGGTTGTAAAAAATATGTCGAAAGATTCATTACTATAATCATAATTGTAAATCATATACAATTTTGTAATTAAAGAAAAAAATTCATTAATTTGAGCAAAAATGAAAGGCCAAGTTGAATGACACCCCTAACACAATATTTTGAAATTCAATAACTCGTAAACGCTTCCATAGTGCAACTTGATTTTTTTATCAATGATAGACGCATTAAAGGTCAATCTTTCAGTGCCAGTCACAAGTCGCACTTTTGAGTTTTTTGGGAAAAAAAAAAAAAAACAAAAATCTGAATAAAAATTAATAACTCGGTAGCCAGAAGTGATCTTCAAAAAATAAAATATGGAAAATATGCGCCTAAAGGTCCTTCATCAAACCATATTAATCAAAAAAATATATATTGATTAGACACGCTTGCAGAATTTATTAAGTCTTTTTTTTTACGTCGAGGTCACGAAACATAAATTATTTTTTATAAAAAAAAGTATTTGAAATAGACACGTGGGTGTTTTACTCTTGCATTTAAAATGTATTTCTTCATCGATGTAAGTGATAAACCGCATAGGGAAATTTTTTGAGTCAAATAGAACACTGTGCAACAGTATCAAAAATAGGATTTTCCGTAGCCTGCAAATTGAATTTTAGCAGCCATTAATTTATCAACCAAATCTGGTTTTATAGCTGCTTATATGGTATAATCACAGTCTATGGAACTTACAGTCGGCCAACGGACACTTCTAGACAGAGCAATCGTGCGGGGCGTGCGGGGTGAGAGTGGGGCGGTAGCGAGCCCAAGCTGCCATACACTCGTTTGGGACACGTCAGCCCGGGTTGACGCTTTTTAATTTGATTGTTTTAAGTGGTTTGCGACAGTGTTTCGTTTGAGTTGTATGTAGGTACTTATTTACAATGGTTCATAATATATTTCAATTGATATATCATGATATATTTCCGATATATATATCAATTGATATATATTATGCGAACCCTGAGCTTTTGTATACGCATTTGTATTTTTTATAATAAAACTCTTCATTAATACTTCTAAGTTCTACATATATTTTTTTGTTTTATTCCTAGTACTCTACATACACATACTACGAATACACAAAATGTAGAACAGATTATAATAAAACACATTATTGTGACAACCCTGCAGCAATGACGAATACCTACACAAAAGCGGCATTTCGTGCGACTTCAAACGCGTTTTCCCACTGTATCTTTATTACGCTGTGGTAAAATGGTCACCAACTCGGAAATTAAGTCGCCAACTTATAAATGTCGGTGCTAATTTGGATTACATTTCGCCTCTTTTTATCTGCCGACTTTTGATTTTTTGGTCACCTTAGTGATTTCGCCAGTTTAGTAATTTAGTCGCCAACATATTAATTTGCTGCCAAATTCAGTACATAATATAGTATGCTCACGTGCAGCCGCCAACTTATTTTTTGTCCGCTCGATTAATTATATCCAATAGTAGTCATTTGTTTATTGATTCGTGTTACATTTTCATCGCATTTCAATCTTTTTCGCCATCATGGATACGTTAAAAATTTGAGTAACTGCATTATATATGACTAGGTAGGACTTTTTTTATTGGAATATAATATATTTAGTAAAAAACATTTGTTTAAATACTAATAAAGTACACTCGTTTTATCTTCGATTTTCAATTTATTTTTTATAAACACTCTATTGGTTTCTGTTATATTTCAGGATTGGCAGAGCGGGATGGGCGAGATATTAAATGATAAACTACAGGCTATGTGTCGACCATTGTATTCGTAGTTTGGCGATCATCCAAGTGACAAACTCTAATGACATTTAGTGACAGACAGATTATAAACATAAAGTTGCCATGATCACAGATCACTACATGCCCCCTTTTATGGAAATTTTGAAAAAATTTAAATGACTAATTTTGACTATCAGACTTGACTTGAGGTGCATGGAGTTATCTACTGATCAGTACAATTATAAAACATACTTTATTTACTTGACTAAAACTTAATTAATTTATATGAACTATTCTAATTATAAACTTAGTCTATCAGGAGGTTTTAATTTCCTTCCACGAGAACTATATCTTATTTGAGACGTATTACTCGGAATTGACATATCACACATTTCTGGCAATTGTTCTACATTACTTAGATTACTTTCATTTTCTGACAAGAATAAATTTTCATTATCATGTTCTTCTACTTGAACAAAAATTGGTGATTGAATTTCAATTGGACTTGACATACCTTCACTTGAGGGTGACTGAAAATTATCATTATTTTCTTGACTAGTTAGACATTCTTGAAAATGTACTTCGACTTGACATTTTTCTTTTACATTTTCACTGATATCTGACTTATGACTAACTTTATTCTTGTCTTGACTATAATTATTTATGTCTGACTTAAAACTACATAACTTTTCTACTGGACTCGACAAAGTATTATTACTGACATTTATGTTCTCATTCGAGAGATCTGACATTGCTAATGCAGATTCATAAGACTCATTTTGACTACCTGACGTTTTACTTTGACTTTCTTGTACACTATTATCATTATTACTGAAATTAATATTACAATAATATGTTAAATTATTCTCACATGACTCAGATTCTATCGACATTGTTGGAGAACAAGACTGACTTGCACAAGAATGACTATGACTTTTGTAACTGTTATTCAGGCTGAATCCTGTATCGGAGACTGGAATCGACAATTTGTTTGTTGTTGACTGTGACTTTGACTTATTTTGACTTGAATATGACAATTTATTTTCTGACAAACTTGACTTAAATATTTTTATGTGATGAGAACTTCTCCTATAAATAGAACCATTTTCATCTTTGACTAGATATGACCTAGGGAAATTAGTTTTTGAGATAATTGTCCCTTTTTCCCACATGACATCTTTAGGGTTTTTTTTGAAAAAGATAATATCATCTTTTTTAAATTCATATGGAGTTTTAGCAGATTTATTATAATGTGATTCTCTTTTGTTAATATTTTCTTGTTTAGTGCTAAAATGATTTGAAAATTTGACAATTTTGGGTTTTAAATTATTTAAGTGTGTAGGAAGTTTAGTTCTTAACTTTCTTGACATAAGTAATTCTGCTGGGGAACTTAAATTTCCTTTTTGGGTTGTTCTATGTTGAAGTAATCCAATGTAAATATCAGTGTTTGATTGTTCACATTTCCTAAATATGTTTTTAATTGTTTTTACAGATACTTCGGCTAATCCGTTTGACTGTGGATAATGTGGACTAGATACTATGTGTTCAATATCCCAACTGTTTAAGAAGTTTTTGAATTCAGCTGAGTTGTACGGTGGACCTCCGTCACTGACTAACTGCATCGGTATCCCATGTCTAGCAAAAATTGATTTTAAATGTGTAATAACTGTATTACTTCTATGGTCTTTGTTAAGATGTGCAATTTCAATAAAGTTTGAATAATAATCAACTACTAGTAAATATTTTTTATTATTATATTCGAATAAGTCTGTTGCTACTTTTTGCCATGGAAGTATAGGTGTTTCATGTGACAGTAATGTTTCTTTTTGCTTATTTGAAGAATAAATCATGCATGATTCACATTGTTTAATTTTTTGTTCAATGTCTTGATTAATATTTGGCCAATAAATTAATCCACGAGCGTTACTTTTTGTCCTTTCAATACCCATGTGACCTTCATGTAAAATATTTAACATTTCTGACCTTAAGGATTTTGGAATAATAACACTTTTATTCTTGAAAATAATGTTGTTTACAACGTTAATTTCATCACGAATATGCCAATATGGTAAAGTAATAGGATCACAATTTTGTTGTGAATTAGGCCAACCATAAAAAAAATATTCTTTAAGTTTTTGAAGAGATTGATCTGAATTTGTGTGAAGTAAAATTTTTTCAAGTTTTTCATTTGTAATAGCTAAATTTGAAATAAGTAAATGTATATGACAATTAATATTGGATTCTAATTCGTTCAAGTCAAATTTTTCTATGTTTGTATTGGAAATTGGAGCTCGGGACAATGTATCGGAAACATACATTTCTGTACCCTTTTTATAAGAAACAATAAGATCATAGCATTGTATTGCAATCATCATTCGCTGAAGTCTAGTTGGAACATCTGAAAGTGGTTTTTTAAATAAAGTTACAAGTGGTTGGTGATCAGTTTCTACATAAACAGTCTTGCCATAAATATATTGATGATATCTTTTACACCCGAATACAATAGCGTATAACTCTTTCTCTATTTGAGCATAATTAATTTGAGTAGGTGTTAGTGACTTCGAAGAGTATGCTATTGGGTTTTTATCATGAAATATGACTGCTCCTACTGCATCTTTTGATGCATCAACTGACATTCTGATAGGTTTTTTTACATCATAATGTACTAAAACAGGAGATTGACAAATAAGTGATTTTAATTTGTTAAATTGTTGTTCATGATTTTCTAACCATACCCACACATTTTGTTTCTTAAGTAAGTCCCTGAGAATACTTGTTTCATTAGCAAGATTAGGAATGTATGAGCCAAGATAATTAACCATACCTAAAAATCTTTGTAATTCTTTGACATTTTCTGGTCTGGGCATATCTTTTATAGCCTCAATTTTTGACTTGTCAGCAGAAATGCCATCTTTGTTGAAAATATGACCGACATATGACACTTCACTAAGACCAAACTGACATTTTGATTTATTAAATTTTAAATTTACTTCTCGTGCTCGTTTTAGTACTTTTTCTAACCTTTCATTATGTTCTGATTCGTTAGAACCATGGACTAAAATGTCATCGACAAAAACTATCACTCCGGGTAAATCATGAAATAAATTTGTCATAACCTGGTGAAAGATTTCTCCACTTGAATTTATTCCATAAGGTAATCTAAGGAATTTATAACGACCAAATTGTGTATTAAAAGTACATAATTCACTACTTTCGTCATCAAGTTGTAACATCCAGTAACCTGAATTTGCATCTAATTTTGAAAATATACAAGAACCTGCTATTTGTGAACGTAAATCATCGAATGTAGGGTAAGGAAAATGCGGTCTCTTTATAGCTTTGTTTAAATTTCTAGGATCTAAGCAAATACGTAAACTACCATTTGATTTTTCTACCAACACAATGGAATTCACCCAATTAGTTGGTTTGGTTATTTTTTCAATTACCTGTAACTTTTCCATTCTGTCTAGTTCATCTTTTAATTTTGGTTGTAACATGTATGGAATTCTACGTACTGGGCAAATTTTTGGTGTAACACTTGTGTCTACGTCTAAATGAACTTTATTTGGTAAACAGCCTAAACCTTCAAAAGTATCAGAGTAATCATTTAATAACGCTGTTACTGACCTTTGTACTTCTTTACAAGATAAGTTTTTTGTAAGTTCAAACAGTCTTTTTACAATTCCACACTCCTCACAAGTTTTCCAACCTAAAATTGTTGAACATTCACAGTTTACAATAACAAAAGAAATATATGTTGTGATTTTGTTGTCAATTGTGCATTTCAGTCTTGTAGTTCCGATATTTTCAATTAGTTGTCCTGAAAATGAATATATTTTATTATTTGTTTGACAAATGTTAAAAGAAATATTGGATGTTTTTTCAATTTTTTGTAATGTACCTATAGACATGACATTAATATCAGCACCTGTATCTATTTGACAATCTAAAATGTTACCATAAATATTTAAGGATATTTTCCAATTTTTTGAGTTGCTTTCCGATGGTTTGACAATAGAACCAATGACAAATTCATAAGATTCCTGCAACATACTAGATGATGATGATGAACATTGATTTGAATTGTCATTTTGATTAGATAAGAAACTTACGCTTCTATCACTGGTCTTTTTATTATGGAAGCATAATTTTGCGAAATGATTTGGCTTTTTGCATACAGCACAAGTTTTCCCAATTGCTGGACATTTATAGCGATGTTGTTGTCCACAACGACCACAAATTGATTTCGACCTGGTAGAGGAAACTGAAAAGGAATTGTTATTGTTATGTCTCGATGAGCTTCCTTTCCTCGGCTTTGATCTAGATTTTTGTCTCTGTGCATTCCTTGTACGAGAGCGACTTTGGTGCGATATAATATTGACATTTTGTTGTTCTTCCTTGTAATTATTATGGATTAATAATTTTGACCTTGATTGTGACAGTTCCATGTTTTTGGCAAATTGTATGGTATCTGTAATGTTACTAAAATTTTCCTGAAGTAATCTTTCTTTTATTTGTGTATTTTTGATTCCTATTATGAACATATCTTTTATCAGTGATTCCTTCAACTGCTGAAATTCGCATGAACTTGAAAGGTTATTTAAAATAGTGACATATTCATCCAATGACGCGTTTTCTTGAAATTTCGTGAAAAATTTGTATCTCTCAACAGTAGTATTTTTGTGAGCAGTGTGACCGTTTACGGTAGATTGACTACTGCAACAGTAGATTTTCGTTGTAAAATTGGTAGTGCAGTAGATTTTCAGTATTTTTTGTAAAAGTAGCGGATTTCAGTAGAATATCCTGGCAATATTTTAAACTTTAGCAAATATTTTTCTCTTAACACGGAAACATCGGAAATGTTAACAAAACCTCTGATAGCAGTCAGTGATTCGTCGCTTACTTCGTCGGTTATTCGACGCTTGTTAATTATAGTAAAAGTTAAAGACAATCTTCTTCATGGGATACTCTTCCCAACTTACCTGTCCGGTAGTTGTGGTATAGTATACGGGTATGCGACCCCGGCTTCCCTAGCTATTACTGTCCTATCCCTTGCCCTCCTGGGCGGTAATATCCTACATTCCCTATTTCCCACTCTAACATCCTTTCCACACCACCTATTCTTCCCTTTCCCTATCCCTACCCTCTCCACCAATCCGTGGAAACGCAATGGATAATCAAAAATAATTGAATTACGCTTGGCTACGTTGAATGTAAGAGGAGGAATGGATGAGAAGAATGAAAGTGGACGAAGCGAAAGAAGTATGTAAGGATCGTAGCAAGTGGAAAGAAGTGGTCTCTGCCTACCCCTACGGGAAAGAGGCGGTCCTGCTTACCCCTACGGGAAAGAGGCGGTCCTGCCTACCCCTACGGGAAAAAGGCGTGATTATATGTATTTATGTATGTATGTTAAAGACAAATGGCAAAGTTGTGGGTAATAAAAATATCTACAACCTATGTATACAACTTTTGTATTTACACTTTTTCCACATAATCTCAAAATTTGAGTGAAAAATTCAAAAAACAAAGTTTTTGGTTTTTAATTTTTAGCTTATTACAAAAAAATATTTTTTTTTTCACGAAATTTGGTGAAAACTTACCTTTTTATGTTCCAAATATATTTACTGTATTTTTTTTTATTAAAAATATTTATTTTTTCACCTTATTTTGACTTAATATCGAAAATTTAACCCTAATTTTTAATCGAAAATTCTCCCGACAAAATATCAGCTTTTTTTAAAAAGTCGGTGGGCTTTTTATTCGTTAAAATCTCTCCTTTCTGATAATGTAAAAAAATATACATTACCTACATAGCCTTGCTACTTGTTCTTTTCTTTGCATTTTCTGAGAACATGAAAAATGGTAATTTATATATTATTTTGTTACATCAGAAAGTAGAGATTTCAACGAAAAAGCCCATCGGCACTTTTAAAAATTAAGCTGATATTTTGAGGGGAGAAAATTTGCCATTGATTTTTTTCCATAGAACTTGTAGTTTTGCCGGAAATCGAGATTTATAAACCGTTTTCTACACTTAAAAACTTACCTTTTTACACTTCCCGACCTCAAATCGCCCGTAAATTATTTTTCCTTTTATTTTTGTAATATTTTCTTGCTTTTCCAATGGGTTTCATCCTACTATAAATTCTTTTCACTTTTGACCATTTTCAAAGGTCTAAATTAATCTAGCCCTAGTCTAATAGGTTTTTAAACACTCATCATGTATCATCGCTTTTTCATGTAAAACAAGGTTTAATTGACAACGGTGGTAATTGCACAAATTTCCAACCAAAAAAATAATATATTATTATGGTTAAGATACCTAATTTAAAAAAACGAAACATGACAATGATGACTAGGTAATTAATTAAGTACATATGTGTGTATCTAATACATATTTTATTAATAAAACCTAATAATATTCATATCTGTCGCATCTAAAATTATCAATTTATATGAATTTTAAGTCACAAAGTACGTCAGTACAATTTCAGTAGGTTTTTCCAAAACGTTAGTAGATTTCAGTAGAAAAGTAAGTTACATCTGGTTACATCTAGTAGATTTGCGGTTTTTGAAAACGGTCACACTGTTTGTGAGGCGTAAATTTGTCATCGAATTTTTGTATGATTGATGTTAGAGTCTCACTTTTTTTGTCTGCTATTTGAAACGAATTGTATATCTCAAGCCCGTCATCCCCAATGCAATTTAATAAAATAGCGATTTGCTTCGACTGTGGTGCCGTTTCTAAATTATTTGCTTCAAAATATATGAGGAATTTCTGTTTCCACATAATCCATTGTGTAGCAACGTTACCATTTCCTTGGACACACAATGGTTTTAGGTTATTTTGTAAGAAAATGTTTGTTACCTTGTTTTGGTCCGACATTTTATACTTGACTTTTTTCTTCTGACACCATCTATTGGTTTCTGTTATATTTCAGGATTGGCAGAGCGGGATGGGCGAGATATTAAATGATAAACTACAGGCTATGTGTCGACCATTGTATTCGTAGTTTGGCGATCATCCAAGTGACAAACTCTAATGACATTTAGTGACAGACAGATTATAAACATAAAGTTGCCATGATCACAGATCACTACAAACACCAACATTTTTTTGGTTGGCAACATGCAATAACGAGACACACGACCTCCCTCGAAGACTGCCTCCTTTCCATGGACCTAGGAATGACAACGGACCGAGTACTGTGAGCCAAAAAACAAGTCGAGCGAGAGGTTGGAGGAGAGGCCGTGTGTCCCTTTCTAGTAGGGTGAGAATAATATTTTCTGCTGTGTGAGACAAACTGCAAAGCCAATATTGTGAAACACTGAATGACATAATTATAGCTGATGTTTTTAAAAGTCGACGAGATTGAATAGTGTAAGATCTTGAAGGTTTGAAGTGACGGCTGCATTAATATGTAATATATTTTTATGTAATTCTCTGTCTTACTTAAACACTATTGAGCCCTTTTAGTCGCATTTCTTCATTGTTGGGAAATCTATAAAAACTGTATAATATCAGAGGCGGATTAAACGTTGAGAGCGCCGTAGGCAAACATGTTATCGGCGCCCCTATATTATAATAACTTGTCAGTAGTGGCGTCGGGGCGGGGCGGTGGGGGGTGCCTTTTCTGGACATGATCATCATCACTCTTCACCTCTCGCTCAACGTCAGTCAGTTTCAGCCTCATGGGTACCACAAGTAGCAGCAACGCACCGCGACAGGCGGTCGAACCCTCATCTGATTCATCAGCACTCTTTCATCACACCGACTCACTGGAGCCCGTTTAGCAGCATCATAGTTCCTACCCAATGGGACTATCTGGCACTAGCGACGCAAGCAGAAGAATCAAGATTTGGCCTCCGGTCTGAGGGGGGACCAATTAAGAAACCTTTCCTCCTGTGTTTTATATTCCGTGTTCGCACCTGATGACCTGAGTCCTGACCGCTTAGCTCTCGCGCCGCATCTTCGTTCTCGCAATTTTATAAGCAAGGACGTCGGCATCCGAGACCGATACACGCGGTCGAACGCGACGAACATTGCAGTCGTATTTATCAACTTTGATCAGAGATCATGTACCACATACAAGGTTGTTTGTAGGCGTAAGTTATAGTCAGTCCCATCCCATAAGTTTATTTTTTGCTATAAATTAAAGCAAATTGAGTTTGTAATGTGTAAATAAGTGGCTTACTTACTGGCGCAATAAATTTTATGCTGTAATAATATATTTTTTTCTTTATTTTACAATTCCGCCCGAGCGCCCCTTTGTACCCTGGCGCCCCTAGGCACATGCCTAGTATGCCTTTAGGATAATCCGCCACTGAATATTACCATTAAGGCCTTACTCGACTACACACGTTTTTTTTTCTGAACTGTTACTACGATTCTAGGCGAGAATATTATCCGGTGTTCAGCGTAAAATATGTGTAATGGCGTATCTATTGTCTTGTGAATAATACCATCTAATAAAAAAAGAAGTAAAAGGATTTAATATAAACTGCATTTTTATTTAGTATTCAATGACTATTTCTGACTTTTATAATTAGAATATAATATAGTAATAAACATTTGTTACAATAATAATAAAGTACACTTGTTTTATCTAAGATTTTTCTAGTTACTTTTTATAATTACCAACATTTTTCTGGCTGGCAACATGCAAGAACGAGACACACGGCCTCCCTTCTGGCTATCTCGCTCGACTCGGACTTGCCTCTATGATATGTGCATAGTGAAATACACTCTATTACCAAAGTCATACAGTTATTTTAACATTTACAAAATTCGGAGTTTTCTATCCATAGGTACTAGATCCATTCTCCCTTCCGGTTGTCTCGCTCAGCTCGGGTTAGCGTCTATGTTACGTGCATTGTGTAATGCACTCTATAACCTTGGAATACAGTTTTTTTAGCAAGTACAAAATTAGAAGTTTTCTATCCAGATGTAAATACTAGATCCATCAAGTAGTATAAATTTTTTTTATTTATATTTATTTATATATATGGCTTCGGCTTATAACCATTTGCCAGTGTCAAGTGTATAAAAGGCGGGAAATAGAATAAATATTCGTTAAAATTTTCGTCACTGTATAAATTCTAAATCGTCAGGTCCAATAGTATAATTTTCTTCGCGGCATTGGACCTTAGATCATATACCACAGGATAAGGCACGCGGGGAAATTTTCAAACAAAACTTTCTGCCAATTTTGGTGCGGGGAGGGTAACTCCCACAATGAAAACAAAATCACACATTCACAAAAATATTGTTATCGTTACAAACTCACACATTTATAAAACTGCAACACTAGCTTATTTATATCACACAATTAAGACTCGCGCTAATATAACAATGTAGCGTACACACTAACACACTGGCATGCTAAGTGATGTTACCAATACAAATTATATCGATATATTGTCGATATGAATTTGTATTGGTCACATCTTCGTTATTTGAAAATAATGTATTTTGTTGAAATAAAACCATTCCGAATAATATTACACGTAAAAGTTATGGCAGCAATAGAAAACTTCACATACATAAGTAGTAAATACAGTCTATTCACGTTAAGTTTGCAGTGAGTCGTCAGTACAATTTACAAATGTTAAACTGGCTTACCTTTATTGTCAAACGTGAACACGAGCTAAGCGTCATTGCTTTCTAGAGATTTGCACTGATGACTCACTGCAAACTTAACGCGTACCTATAGGCTGTATTTACCACTTATCTATGTGAAGCTTTTTAAAACCGCCATAGCTTCTACGTACACTATAGACTGCACATACGCACATACAAACGCTAATACTCACATACGTAGATATTATTATGAACACTAAACATACAACTCTCCTTTTTTGCAAACATCAAAGCAAAAAATAACCTAACCTAACCAAGAATATATCAGGACACGTCTAAGGAGGGTTCCGTAACTATAAACGCGTAATATTTTTTCAAATTACTTCAAAAGTTACTGTCTGATTTGTTTCAAAATATTTTTCCTAAAGAGTTATTAGCATAATCTATCAGCATAGAAAATTGTATGTTTTTAAGTCTTATAGTTTAGAAATGCTAGGGGGGACCAACTTATAAATCACTTTGGAGGCCGATTACTCGAAAATGGTTGACCTTATAAAAAAGTTATGTATGAAACCTTGCCTTTATTTTAAAATACCTATTAAACGATACCCCACACGATGGGATAGAAAGAAAAAAAAGTTCATCCCCACTTCACATGCATGGCGAGCCACACCTAGAATATCTTATACGTTTAAACGAGCAATTCTTGTATATTTATTTATATGTATATAACCGTGATCTTGGAAATTTGATTTCGCTGAAATTTGGTATATGGGGGTTTTCGGGGGTACACAATCGATCTAGATTAGTCTTATGTTTGGGAAAATGCGTGTTCGTGTTTTAATGCGTTTTTCTTTCCACGCAGAATATGGTCGCTAATTTTGTCCCGCCGGCCGCTGTTCGTTTGGTCCAGCGGGTTAAGACGCGAAAGGCAAGAAACGAGTGTTACGGGTTCGAAACCTGCTCGGTGCCTTACTTTTGTTTTTTTTTTTATATGTTCAAGTTTATATAATTATATATATATTTTTTTATTGTTTTTAGACAAGTTTAAAAAAATGTAGTTAATGTTTGAGATCAAACACTTGATCTACACAGAAATCGATTGTAAATAATAATAATTGTCAGTTCACATTTTACTTTTTAAGTTTATATAGATTATCACCTAAACACCACCCACCATATTACAATAAACAGTCGCCCAGGTACTAAAATTATTATTATTTTATGATGCCAAATCCGAGATCTATGATCTAGCTACCTATTACTAATCTGTGATTTATGACTGTACCAAATTTCATCCATTTATATTCATACTTAGGCTAACGGTAGAAGCGCGGACAGACAGACAGACGGACGGACAGAGCGAAACTATAAGCGTTCCTCAAGTATTACGGAACCCTAAAAATTAACTGCGCTTCAAACAAGGAATACTTGTGTCCCTCTGGCTGGGAACATCTTGATTTTATAACGATACCCTAGTCCATATTTCAAACATCCAAATAACCTGTTCAGCCTTTCAAGTTTCAAAGTTGCGGTGGGGTAAATAATAAACATCACGTACATACATGCACACTTTATACTCCTTGCTTAATCTGTCGTATAAAGTGTAAAAGCAATCCAATATTTTTACACCACAAAATATAAAATTAGTATACCAAGATAAAAATTAATTTTTATCGACATCGTTATTCTAGTGATTGTCACGTCACTCAAAAAGTAATAAAAAAATTCCGCCATGTTTCGAGAATTAAGTGCCATAGTAAAATTCGAATCTGTTACATAGGAAATAAAGACTAAAATTCTATATCTAACAACGATAGTCTCGTGGGGAGTGCGCCTATGTCATCATCGAATATTTACACCGCTATTCGATACATCGTCGATTTTTACGAAATTACATGTAAATAGAAATATACAATAATAAAATAAAAAAATACTCACAAATGAAAGGTTATTCCATCTTTTTTAAGATTCGACGTGTTGGACTTGTTTTTACAGGACATAAGAGCACAAATCGGCATTTTTAGCGGAGCATTTCGGACGTCCTTTCGATGCTATACCGATGCACATAATGGTTAAAATCGATTACGCAAATAGTTTTTATGAACGCATTAGATTCCAAAATCTTATACCTCGGCAGAGGGGAAAGCTCATGTAAGGCGTATCCCGTAGTATAAGATCTAAGCATTGGAGCATTAAACCGATGGTGGGATGCTTTAAGGCTGGGACTATATGCACCGGAATCCGGAAAGCCGTAGAGAATTCCAAGCATTGAAAATAGAACTCGGCTTTAGAATAGAGTTGAAAATTGAAGTGTCAGGTGTCGAGCTGTCATATATGACATTGACGTTTAACTCGACACATGTGTTCGATTTTCACTAAGATAAAGTACCTATAGATTCGCAGCTCTTGTAACCACTAGAGTGCATCTCGCTCACCCACTATGTGTTGCCATGTACAAACATAGCCTTCAGTTGTAGTATTTTTGTCTTGATCTTAGGATGCACACGTAAGTTTTCTCGTCGTAGTCAGTAATAAATGAGAATTGTAGAACGAGTTTTTCCTTGCACCACTCATTATTAAAATAAGTAAATTTCAATATTTTAATACTGGCGATTAAATCGTTCTAGTTATTTTTTATGAGTCAGAGGTTAAAAGAAAACATGCGATTAAAGTACGATCGTACCTGGATTCTCAGTCTCGATCGAGACCTATTAATAAGTTAACTCTAGGCCAAGACCGAAAGTAATAGTTAAATTAACAACATATTATGTACGTGGTAAAAATATTTATAACTCAAGAACGGCTGAACCGATTTGGCTGAAAATTGGTGGACTATCTTGAAATCAGGAGAAGGACATAGGATACTTTTTATCCCGTTCACGAGGGACTCAAAACTCGAGAACGGCTGGATCGATTTGGCTCATTTTGATTTTAAAATAATTGTGGAAGTTCAGGGAAGGCTTAGGCAGTGAGAAATAATGAAAAAGGTGTAGGTTGTAGGTGTAGGACGTAGGGTGCATTATAGGTAAAGTCATTTATTCATTCCAGTTCATGTTTATGAAAGAACAGCGTGTGTCGAGACAGCTAGCTATATTATATATTACTAGCTGGCCCCGACAGACGTTGTTCTATCTTAAATATGAACTGGAATGAATAAATGACTACACCTGCTCCTACACCTGTTCCTACTCCAACACCTACTCGTACATTAACTCATACACCTATTCCTACCCATACTCCTACACCCACTCCTACACCTACACTTGCTCCTACACCTACACATACTCCTACACCTACTCCTACAACATACACCTTTTCCAATGTTAAAAAAAAGAATTTTTGAAATCGGCATAGTAGTTTTTGAGTTTATTCATTACAAACATACAAAAATACAAATCTTTCCTCATAAAATATTAGTATAGATTAGGGGTTATAATAAGAAAATTTTTGAATGAAATAAATGAATTACTTTACATAAAACATCTATGAGGAATCGAGGGAACTCCTCGAAATTTATATGGACACAAATGGTGATTTTGACTTTTTCTGAAGTAGACCAAGCATAAGCTACCAAAAAGTCTTACTATTAATACTGTTAGGTAGGGTAGGATTTCTCTTAATATAAAAATTAAACAATGTCAAAAAGTCAATAGTTTTTATTTAAGTAGATGTTTCAAACATTCTTCATTCACTTCAACACATTTAAAAAGTTAAACAGTTAAAATACATAATATATCAATAAGAAACTGGCCCGTCGAGAAGAACCGGCGTAAGAAACTCGCACGGGGCCACTTTTTAGCAAAAAGATGGAAAATTTGTTCTTTGATTAATTACCTATGTATCCAAAATTTATGTTTAGTGAGGTTTGCGGTTAGGGTTAGCTGTCACCCTATTACTCCCAACCACTCTACTATGTTTACCACTCCAAATTACAACTAAACAAGTCGTTTAGTTTATAACCCGAAAACTTCAACCACTAAGTAATATCTCAGTAACTGTGGGTTTCCTGATGAGGGGAGTGGGGGTTCAACCCTCCCCCTCTCCTTCCCTCTTAACTCCCTCCTCCTCAAATCGTGGAATCGTGGGATATTATACTAAATTTTTACCGAAAGAACTTTAGTCAGTATATTTTGGTACTAAATTAAATAGCAACACTAAACTCCGATTTTTAATTCAAGATCAAAAAAGCTACTGCAGATACGTCACTGTCAAAGGTGTCAAAGTGACTTATGTCATTGTCAAGTGAATATTTCAGGTTTCGCCAACCTTTTTGCAATATGTTACTTTATTTATTATTGGCATTACTGGTCAACATAATGATAAAACAAGGTTTTTGTCAAATAATCCTTATTGATACAAGCTTTTATATTAATATTAATGGTTTTTACTAGAACCCAGATGACACTCTAATACATCTTAGTCTAAAGAGGACGTCTTTTATGTTTGAATAGCATTCGTCCCTCTCGCACTTACATAGTTTACAGTATAGGACGAATGCTGCTGTAAAACATAATATAAGACATCATTTTATTTTAAGGGAAAGAGATTCGGAAAGGTTAAAATAAAATCACTTTTCATACGTACTTTTTATTCATCTTCACTATCTTCACCATCACTGATCTCTGAACAACTACGGTCGGAGTCGGATCCTGGGACATTTATGATGAACTTCTGTATGGTATTAGTAATTAACCCGTCTAATTTGCACATTTCGTCTTTATATTAAGTATGTTACTTTAGCCTGTAAATTATTGCACCAAATGTTATGAATACCTGAAGCGATACCAGTAAAATACCAGGTATACTACCAAAAATTACCGATGTTTAAGATTTTATTAGGGCGTTTTGTATTTATGTAATATAAAATAACTCAGGTTACTTATTTAAATCATCTGATTAAAATTACTAACAATTAAAATTATCTAAGCCTTGTTTTTTAGAAAAAAGGAATATACTCTTGCACAAATATTTTATTGCAGTGGCAATATTGTAGTAGCTTTTTTGATCTTGAATTAAAAATCGGAGTTTAAGACAAATATGTTTTTAGAATATGTTACGAATTATGTAAAAAATACAGATTTCATCTCACTTTCTATGGAAAATATGACTGTATTTACATCCATATATCATCATTCTTATGTTATATGCAATCACAAACTAAAAAAACACGAGCTATAGCTAATTACGAGTGAAAAGTTACGGCAGCACATTTTCGTTCGCTGCGACTTTTGCACCTCAAAATACTGCATCCACACATTGTTAAAATACTTAAAACTACACGGAGTCTCTATCTCAAAAGAGTATATAACATAAAACACACCAAAAAACACAAAAGATTTCAATTATCACGAAACCTCACTCTTCACAGTCATTTGTTTGGCACAGGAATGTCAAATTTGACAGCTTTGTGCCAAAAACCCGGTTACAGCGAAAGGGACAAAACATAACATTTTTGTCTCGTTTCTTCACAAGTATTGACCAATTTACGTTCTCTCTCTAACAAGCTGTGACGTCAGGAGCTATCCTGCCCTGGATTTTCAACTCTATTTAGCATAGATTTCTTTTTCCAATGATCAGAATTCTCTACGGCCTAATAGAATAGAGTTGAAAATTGAAAATAGAACTCGGCGCTAATAGAATAGAGTTGAAATTGAAGTGTCAGGTGTCGAGCTGTCATATATGACATTGACGTTTAACTCGACACTCATGTGTTCGATTTTCAACTCTATTGTATTAGTATAGAATTCTATTTCCAATGATCAGAATTCACTACGGCCTTCCGGATTCCGGTGCGTATATCTCTACCCTAAGAGTGGCCCGCTTTTATTGAGACTACTTAGCTATCGCAGCGCCCCACTTATTTTGTCCATATTTATGGGACACTATTTTCTACACCGTACGTTCTCCTGTTTTCTAAGTAATCTTCATATAATAGCTGTCACTTGCCGACCGTCGCCAATCGACGTTTGACAGGTTATAATCTAAAGAATGTCATTTTGTCAATGACATGACATTTGACAAAGAAAGACGTATGGCATTCAAGACGTGTCTCATGAAGCATAGATACCAGGAGTCCGAACGGTATAGGCTTTTTAATAATAATTATGTACACAATAATAGGACCAGATCTTAGTTCTCTTTTCTGCCGCTAGGCGTGCGAGACCGACGAGTACCGAGTGTTGCCAATACTATTATACCGAGTGTTGCCAATACTATTATTTATTACAATTATTTTTAAATTACCGTTAGGCAATTACCGTGTTCTACGGTATCTATTTTTCGAGAACAGTTTCTAAGAATTTCCTAAAACTTTTATCTAATAAGATTTCAATCTTTCCAGAGCTGTCAATAGCAACTTTAAACTTCCCGCGTAATTTCAAACGAGTGCATGTCGGACCGTCGCGCGCTCTACCGGCAAAAATCTGTCCCCGTAATTGAGACCATTATTTTAACATTACGTTCGGACTCCTTGTTATCTATACTTCGTGACGTGTCTCTTCGTAAAACTGTCTACCTACTACGTCAAAAGTCAAGTCAAAACAACTGTCATGGCCGCCCTAAAAATAGTGTTCTCGCAATAAAAAACTCTTCAAATAATCATTTTTGTACGCATGTACCCTTCTTCAAATTAATTTTTTCGTATTTTTATGATATTCCCATATTTTTTTCCTATTTACCTATGTAGTGTAGGTACATAGAACTGGCCTAAAATCAAACATGTCTTTTGATAGTGGCAACAGTGATCAAAGATTTTTACTAACGATGTCAAAAGCATGTATCCAACCACGTTTCTTATTAAAAAAAATTATATGGATTTTTTTTCGCGCCGGCGCGAACGATAAACCGCGTAGGTACGTGTCCGTTTCTACTTTCTGCTCCGACTAGAATGTTTTAATACTGGCTTCAGCATGAGTTAAAATATTTGTAATTTACTAACTCCAAACATGATTTTATTTCTTAAATTTGAAATGTGACATATAGTTATTAATTCAAAGTGTACCTGAAATTTCCTCGACTACTTGTTAAAATTTCTTAAATAATAATGGGTTCAATAGTTTTAAAAAGTTTATCTATTCTTCTTGGTGTATTTTTTATTTTTGTTGGCATCACAAAGTTAACGCCGTTTATATCTAAGGAATTGCACAAGGATTTGGTAAGTGTACATATTATATGAAATACCAAATTTAACATGTATCTATAAATCAGAAATACCATCTATATTTAATCATTCTATTCTATTTATTAATAAAATTGAGAAAGGTCGCTAGATGCATTAATATTTTGCTTCGTAGCAATACGCCTTTCTATTTTAGTATTTGGCCTGCCGCCTAATATTTCGTTGCTGTCTCGAGTTGCCGCTTCGAAGGTAAAATAATGATGTGAATATATTACGCGTTTCGAAGTTCCACTTTTTAATAAATGCAGAAACAAACACACTTTAATTTTTATTTATTATAGATGTTGCCTGCGACTTCGTGCGCGCGAAAGTTAATTTTGCAGAAACCGTACATTTTCCGCGATAAAAAGTAATGTGTGGTCTAATCTAAATCTGTACCAAATTTCATCAAAATAGGTCCAGTAGTTTCGGAGCCTTTTCAATGCAAACAAACAAACAAACTTACTTACCTCTTTATTATATTATATAGTATAGATAGATATGGACTAGGATAGATGAATATTTGCTCATATAGGTACGTAAACTCAATTTTTTCTCTTTTATTAACATTTAGAATGCTTGTGTTCCAGTGCAAAATTTATAGAAACTCAGTTAAAAAAGGTCATTTTCTTAGTATTAATTATTTCAATCTAAGTAATTAAAGTTAGCATGATAACAATAGTAGCTGATTCAGTAGATATGCCGTGCCCATCTTTTGGTTACCCTGTGGGAAGCTAAAAGTGGCTAAAACTTGCCTTTTTCTCAGTCTTGATCTTAACCGAAGGCCATATGTCATGAATAAATCTAAGTTTACGCATAAAGGATATTATGACTTAAAGATAAATGGATACGCTTTAAAAGAAAAGTTGAAACGTACCATGTGCATACGTCTGTTGTACGATCTGCAGTAAAATGCGTGACTATTACCAGCAGAGCAATAACATATCGAATCAATATTTTTCATCAAAAATAGGTACCCCTAGATCAGACATTTGGTTATTGCATAAGTTGAAACGTACCATCTGCATACGTCTGTTGTACGATCTGCAGTAAAATCCGTGACTAATACCAGCAGAGCAATAACATATCGAATCAATATTTTTCATCAAAAATAGGTACCCCTAGATCAGACATTTGGTTATTGCATAAGTTGAAACGTACCATCTGCATACGTCTGTTGTACGATCTGCAGTAAAATTCGTGACTAATACCAGCAGAGCAATAACATATCGAATCAATATTTTTCATCAAAAATAGGTACCCCTAGATTAGACGTTTGGTTATTTGTATTTGACAATCTGTCAGCATTTTATAATATCTCTAGTAATATTACAATCTAACGGTTTTGACAATTTTACGGTGACATAAATATACTAAGTATACTTTAGATATTTAGGTATTTTTAATCAAAGATATATAATATAACTATTTTTAATAGATTTTATTAAATCTCGTTTTTTAAATTGTAATGTGAACCTTTTATGTTTTTACCAATAATAATTATTTTAATTTAAGTACTTATAATAAAGTTTAGTTTTTACAAAAAAAAAAACTGAAAGTAAAACAGAATAGTTAGGTATACCTATCAAATATTGAGGGCACTATTAAAATATTTGGTTTTGTATTGCAGCGAAAGGAGTACGTCAGATATGCGAAAGTGTTTCCACTCACTGAAATGCTGGACTTCAAGATACCGTCGAAATGGTATCGGCGGGTCGTCGGCGGTATGGAAATATTCTTCGGATTGGCGCTTGCTCTTATACCTAGCCGTAAGTTGAACGAAAAAAATATTCCATTCCTAGCGCAAAATATATAACAATTATGTAGATATACAACAAATTATTATATTCGCATTAATAGGCACACAAAAACAACAATATGTTGCATAGGAGACCACTACACAGATCAAGAAAAAAAATTGTTGCCTTATTCACATATTATTTTAAAACCCTTGCCTTAAAACTCTTGGCCTTAAAATGGTCCTTAGAGGATCATCTTGGGCAACCCATTTCAGTCCTTTCTTATATTATTTTTCACTCTTCGCGGAAACATTCATTTAATGCCGCGATAAAAAAATAGTCTATGTCCTTCTCCGTGGTCTAGTCTATATCTGTGCCGAATTTCATTAAAATCGGACCAGACCCCAGTAGTTTCAAAACCTATTCAATCCCAACAAACAAAAACGTCATCTAAGTTAAGGGTTCCAGTTGTACCTACTGTTGTATTGTAGTTTTATAATAGTAATGAGGTGAACAATAGGTCCTTTAGACGTCTTTAATTTAACTTTTTAGTCGTGCGCCCAATCTACACTAATATTATAAAGAGGAAAACTTTGTTTGTATGTTTGTTTGTTTGTTTGTTTGTAATGAATAGGCTCAAAAAGTACTGGACCGATTTCAAAAATTCTTTCACCATTCGAAAGCTACATTATCCACGAGTAACATAGGCTAAATTTTATTTTGGAAAAAAATAGGGTTCCGTAAGATATTTGGGTTTTTCGGACACAAGGTGTAAAAAAAATCAACCAGAAAAGTTACTTATTTTGCGTACGCTGCCTAAACTATAAAAGATAGAACTATAAAATGTTCTAATTAATTGTAGATCTTATAAATATCTACAAAAAAGTCCGCGACACACTATACCTATCTATGTCGAGTGAGGCACAACAACCATTTCTTTATTTAGAAATCTTGAATTTTTTTTGGACTACATTTAAACGCGTTTATTTTACTCATGTTATTAATCCTTATCAAAATAAATTATTTCATCACTAAGTACAGTTTATGTAGATAATATTTGGTCTTTGAATGATTAAAATTGGACGTTTGGTTTTGAAGTTGTGGCGAAATTAAAATATTACGATTTCTGTTGCACGGCCCGTTGCGAAGTGGGCGTCACCAAGGCGCGTGCGGTTTATTGTTTAGTTTAGTTTAGTTAAATAGTTTAGTTATTTTATAAACATCAAATTGATAATATCTTAAAATATAATACATTATAATATCTATACATCTACACAGTAAAATACAATTTAAGCGCCTGTTTGTAACTTCAAATTAACAGCTTTTTACATAATGAATCTGAAAGTATATTCGGTACCTACAATAAAATACACTTTTTTTTTAATTTTTGTCTGTCCGTCTGTCTGTCCGTCTGTCTGTCTGTCGGTCTGTCTGTCTGTTTGTTCCGACTAATCTCTGAAACGGCTGGACCGATTTTCACGGGACTTTCACTAGCAGATAGCTGATGTTATAAGGTCTAACATAGGCTACTTCTATTTTAGGGTTTCGTTTAAAAAAACAGGATTCCCCTTTCGTTAGTTCTGCGCAAACGAAGTTGCGGGCTTATCATAATAAACAGGTCACAGCAATATCGACAAGACTAAACTACACGACGATAAATTTTATAGTTTTAGCTAAAACGTTTGTACGACAATGTGCAATGGTCATACTTACGTCGCAGTCTATTAAACGATTTCAACTGACCAAATTGGTGATTGAAAAACCTATATATTATGACGTTTATAATTTTTGCCGATAATTTTTGAATTTTTTTCACTGGTTGTAGGTAATAAAAAGATCTACAACTTTTGTATTTACACTTTTTTCACATAACCTCAAAAGTATAGTAAATGTTCTCAGAAAATGCAAAGAAAAGAACAGGTAGTAAGGCCCAGACCCGCCTAGCCCCTTTCCCACTTCTGTATGAAATACCTTTTGATGGGCTAAAATTCGAACTAAATGCCAAATGGTATTAGTTACACTTATGTCTAGCAAGATATGAAAATTAAATAACATGATAACACTCATCTTTTATTTATTTATCCTATTTTGCACTCAAATCTCTTGCCAAAAACCACAAGTAACCTAGTCACTATCAAGACAAATAATAACCTAACCAAGAGCATGTCAGGACATGTCTAAGGAGGGTTCCGTAAACTATAAACGCGTAATATGCTTTTTTTTTAATTACTCCAAAAGTTACTGTCCGATTTGGTTCACAACAATTTTCCTAAAGAGTTTTTAGCATGATCTATCAGCATAGAAATTAGCAAGTTTCTATCTCCTATAGTTTAAAAATGCTAGGGGGAGGGACCAACTTACAGACTACTTTGGAGGCCGATTACTCAAAAATGGTCAACTTTATAAAAAAGTAACGTATGAAACCTTGCCTTTATTTTAAAAGACCTATTCTACGATACCCCACACGATGGGGTAGAGTGAAAAAATATTTTTCATCCCCACTTCACATGTATGGAGAGCCACCCCTAAAATATAAAATTATTATTTTTTATGATCCCTAAACCGTATACACAATCTATAACTGCACGAAATTTCATCAATTTATATTCGTAATTACAGGAGCTAGAGGCGCGGACAGACAGACAGACAGACAGACAGACGGACGGACAGAGCGAAACTATAAGGGTTCCTTAAGTATTACGGAACCCTAAAAACAGTCGTACAGATGTTGTTACGAGACTCAAATAAACCGTTTTTTAGTCATTCAAATTACCTGTTTCACCACAATATGACAAAACGAGTCGCTTTAAAGTTATGATTAAACTACTGTGCGATGAAAGATTAAAAAAAAATATTATCGTTCACACGTTCACATGACTAAGGGGCATCACAGACGAGGAAGATGCTATAATATTTTATGTTAAGATAAAATATCGCTTGCTATACAGTTTGTATGAACTATCACAGACGGCTAAGATACTATATATTTTCATATTACGTACTGTAATATGAAATGTATCCAGGCATCTTAAGATAAAATATTATAGTATCTTCGCCGTCTGTGGCGCCCTTAACTCTTCGTTAAAGTCATTCAAAAGTCATGTGAACGATAAGATTTTTTTTCATCTTAATTGTGACTTTTGTATGACGATTATACTCGAACTCGTACAACAACTTTGGTCGTATAAGTCATGTATAAATGAGCCTCTTTTCGCGTTTAATAAACGTTATTAAAACGTGCGACTTAGCAGTGGTAATCTAATAACGTTATTAGAACTGTAGCATATTGTACGACGAAAAATTGTTACTTGGGATGTTAACAAACAAACATATAAATAATCTTTCCTATTTATGATATTAGTAACGAATTTAATAGAAGGTTATAATTTATACTAGTAGTACTTGGTAGTAGAAGTAGTAGATAATGGGTATTAGATACATAATACCAAGATCAATATTTATTTGATAAGTATGTAAGAAAATATAATAAATATTGCAGATGGAATAGTTGCGAAGCGATAAAATTCGTAAAATTGCGGACGATAATATTTTTATAAGTTTCAGTTCTATTTTGTCCAGCGTCGAGCCGTGTGATATCGTCAGTAATTATTTTTAGACACCCACCTAATTTCACTTTGGTATTTAGACGCACAGGCATTAGGAAGTCTCGGGTCTTATTTTCCCCTATGGGAAACGTTTAACGTACGGCTCGAATTAATGAACATAGATAGGTAGGTATTATTCTAATAGTTTCCTGCGACGGTGTAAATTTTGTTTAAGGCTGGGACCATGATCCATGCTCCAAAATCCGGAACGCCGCGCTAGTCAAAGTTCAGTACCCCAAGCAGGAATATTTTGCCGTATCGTTACGTGTACGTACTACGTAAGCGAGAAATATTCTATGAGAACCATGAAAGCGCCTCTAGCGGACGTAAAAGTTACTAAAATTTTCATACAAAATTTCTCATATTTTACGTTTACGTACACGTAACAATACCGCGAAATGTTCCTGCCGCTGTACTGAGCACTGAAAATATAAATCTGCGCTAATACAATAGTTAAAAATCTATCGTGTATGGCTGACTCGATATTTGTGTGTTCAATTTTCAGCTCTATTGTATTAGTGCAGAATTATATTTTGAGTGCTCTAAATTTTCTCCGGTCTTACGGATTCCGGACAGGTGCCATCACCCTTAAATGGAAACCAATCGTACGAGAAACAATCTACAATAACCTATTCCCGTCACGACACGAGAGACGCTATTTTGGATTTGTGAATGACGTTTCACTTGGGCCACGTGTACTCTGTTTTAGATAAAGTGAAGAACGCGGCGAACATCGGGCTGGTGCTGCTCATGATACTCGCGGCGTACTCGCACCTGATGGTCGGCGATCCCTTCGACCGCTGCGCGCCAGCTCTCGTCTTCTTCTTCATGCTGAGCGGACGGCTCGTTGTGTGGTAAGATGGACTTTTGTTTTTGTGGGACCGAAGGCCTAAGCGTGCTAAGGAATTAAGGATTTAAGTGCAAAAGAACGCTTCGAGAATAACCTCAAAATCATTATGTTGGTCGTCCAATAAGCCATTAAGCCAACCAATAAGCCATAGGCTCCCAAGTTTTGAACATGCTTTTAATGGATTTATATCGCTTATTTCTGTAAGTAGGTACAGTCAAAGCAACACATAAGCAAATAGCCTAACCAAGAGCATGTCAGGACATGTTTAAGGAGGGTTCTGTAATTATCAACGTGTAATAGTTTTTTTTTTAATTACTTAAAAAGTTACTGTTCGATTTCGTTCAAAATAATTTTCCTAAAGAGTTTTTAGAATGATCTATCAGCATGGAAACTTGCAAGTTTCTATCTCTTATAGCTTAGAAATGCTAGGGGGGGAACCAACTTACAAACTACTGGAGGCCGATTACTCGAAAATGGTCGACTTTGTAAAAGAGTCATGTGGGAAACCTTGCCTTTATTTTAAAAGACCTATTCAACGATACCCTACTCGATGGGGTAAAATGAAAAAATATTTTTATCCCCACTTTAGATGTATGGAGGCCCACCCCTTAAATATGATGCCAAAAACGAGATCTATACATAATCTATAACTGTACCAAATTTCATCCATTTATATATTTTATAACTACAGGAGCTAAAAGCGCGGACAGACAGACGGACGAACAGAGCGAAACTATAATCACGGAACCCTAAAAATAGGGTAAATGAGAACGAGCATTTTCAAAAGCTATCATAATTAATTATATCAAAGCCACAATAGATCGGAAATACAATAACCTAGTATTTACACGAACAATGCTAATATATGGTATCTATTCAACAATGTGAACCGTTGATTGACAATTAGCTTTACAATATTGGCATCGCCAACTTTTCTTCTTCTCTTTGATCAACATTGTTATTAAATGATTCAATACTTATATAGTGTTAGTATATTTTGGTGCCAACCGAAATTAGGAAAGCAAATTTTCAGTATTTATATACCTACTGCAGTCCACGTGTGACGTGGCTCACTTGTATGTTGTTGATTCAAAGATTGAACTCCTGCAGGTCTAATATGGCCACATTAAGTGAATTGTACTATGAAACAGCATCTATTGAAGTTCAAAAGATGATGTTTCTTAGTACGATTTACTTGATGTAAAAGTAAAACAACATCATATATTGAAGTTCAAAAGATGATGTTTCATAGTACGATTTACTTGATGTAAAACAACATTATCATATATTGAAGTTCAAAAGATGATGTTTCATAGTACGATTTACTTGATGTAAAACAACATTATCATATATTGAAGTTCAAAAGATGATGTTTCATAGTACGATTTACTTGATGTAAAACAACATTATCATATATTGAAGTTCAAAAGATGATGTTTCATAGTACGATTTACTTGATGTAAAACAACATTATCATATATTGAAGTTCAAAAGATGATGTTTCATAGTACGATTTACTTGATGTAAAACAACATCATCATATATTGAAGTTCAAAAGATGATGTTTCATAGTACGATTTACTTGATGGAAAACAACATCATCATATATTGAAGTTCAAAAGATGATGTTTCATAGTACGATTTACTTGATGTAAAACAACATCATCATATATTGAAGTTCAAAAGATGATGTTTCATAGTACGATTCGCTTATGTGATCATTTTAGACCTGGTGGGTTCACCAAAGGCCAATCCGACGCAATATTGTTAAAGTCATTAGGGTTCTTGCAATAGGGGATCGGACTACATCTGAAATATTTAGTTTCATTAATATATTAAGAAATATTGAGGCATTAGGTACTACTTGGTGAATGTAAAAAAATATATTATTTTATGTATAAGTTTACTAATAAAATACATTTAAAAAGTACCAAAAAAACATTTTTTTTTTGCGTAATTGGTAAACAAAACCTACATCATTAGTTTACTCACATCATATACAAAAACATTCAATAAGGTAAGTATGAACTTAGACGCACAAATATGGGAGATATTTACAAATATATTTCGGCGGCGATGGGAGATATAATCTCACATCAAAGGGTTATGACTGTGGTTATGAGCTGTGACGTCAAGTAACCACTTTCCAAGCGACTGTAGTTTGTAGCTAATGCCACCCTAGGCCTAGGGCATGCGCGCCCTAGTAGTGGCGGTGTCAGTGGTCGCTGATGATGATGACGACTTAATATTAGTAATTCGAATCACTGGCACTGGCATAAATATAATATCACTAGCTTTTCCCCGCGACTTCGTCCGCGTGGAATAGTTACTTTGGGATATCGCTAAAATTTACCCGCGACTTCATTTACGTAGAAGAAGCGCTTCCACCTCACGACTGCTCGCCCGCGCCGCGCGCCGTACTATAGCGCGCATGATTATTTTATTACTGCGATATCTTCTAAAATACTCATTGAAATCATATGATGTAAACGGCAAATTTCTTCTAGATTAAATGCTTGTAATGAATAACGTATTTACTTGGATAAGGATTAATATAATCTTTATGAAAACACCCTCACAAATAATGCTTACTTTTAGAACAAATTTGGTAAGTATAAAAAGGTTATAGTGAGCCAACCTTAAAAGATAGACATATACTGTCGCGGACTTTTTTTTAGAACTTTTAAAGGGGAACAATTCTGCCATACATCATTTTAGCGAAACTTTAACCGTTTCCGCAGCGTACGTAGCGAAAGCTCTCAAAAGGAAAAAAAGACCCCCGATTTTGTAACATTCTTGATTGGTGCTCCGCTCGTATTGAGTTTAGCATGATGCTATATAGCCTAAAGCCTTCCTCGATAAGTGGACTATCCAACACAAAAAGAATTTTTCAATTCGTACCAGTAGTTCCTGAGATTAGCGCGTTCAAACAAACAAACAAACAAACTCTTCAGCTTTATAATATTAGTATAGATTAGCTACAAACTATAGTCGCTCGGAACGTGGGCAGTTGACGTCACAGCTCATAACGCTGTGTTGACCGCTTCTGTAACCTCCGCTGTCACAATCAGGGTTGTCAGGTCTTTTTCAAATAAATACCGAACAGTGAGCAAAAAAAAGCGGCCACTATCCCTTTAAAGTTTTGAGTTGGCGGTATAAGAAAGTTACTAGTAGGTACTTCTCGATGTATTTTTAGATTGCACTAATATTTTAGGTTTTTTGCCATTGCTGTGTTGAATAAGAGCTTTTACTCCATTATTCTTCACACTAAATATAGACAAACAAAACCTACAATTGGCATGGTATTTATCATCTGATTGACTGATTCAGCCATAGAATCTCGCATCACGTAACCATTCTTCCTTGAAAACACAAGCACCATGAAGACGCTTAGTTTTTCTTGGAGGAGATCGTGTCAAATCTGACAGTTGAATCGAGAAAAATTAATCAGAAAAAAAAAACCGAACCGCCTATACTTCGGTATTTTTGTTGTACCGAACATAGTGCTAAAGTATCGAACGGTTCGGTAGAATACCGAACGGTTCGGTAGAATACCGAACGGTTCGGTAGAATACCGAACACCAAGCCTGGTCACAACCGATCACTGATTTTGTTTGGAATTATGATGGTTTACAGAGATATAAACTGAGCAATAGCAACTTATTCTAGTTAGAAACGATATCTGCGCTAACATTAAAGGAGTAGCAAATGGCACACTATTCAAGGGTCGAAATATAGATAATAATGCAACAGTATAGCATACAAGTAAACTCAACTGAAAGAAATTTACACATTATAGAAATTAGAAAGAAAATTTGCCTATAAGTAAATCAGTTAGTTTCAGTTGTAACGTAAATAAAGTCCCTACTGTAACTTGTAATTCATCCAAACTAAGGCGACTTTTTACGGTTTCGTAGTAATTACTACAAGGTTAATATAAAGTATACGAAAAAATTTTCGCAACACTTTAATAATCCGAACAAACAACTCCGAAAGCTTTTTTTCGTATCTATTTCTACAGACTATTGAACTGTTATATTTGAGAACGTTTTAACCGCATTTAGGAGCGGATGTTGATTTATACAGAGAAGTAAATTATTTTCATGGACCTTGGCTAGTTTTTATGGAATGTAAACAAGGATTTACTACATAAGATTAGTTCTATCGCTGACTAGCCGCATTACGCATAGCGCACGATTGGCACTCGGCCAAGATTCCGCTGTGAAGATTGCTTGTCACAAGTACAATATTGTATGGATGTTATTAATCGTTCCTCGTTACTATCATTTGTGGCTAGATTCCGTAATCGAACGTACTATTTTTCGTTTATACGTGTTACTGCTTGTAACAGGTGTTTGTATTTAGTAGTGGCTATTACCTGCCTTGAATTTTAAATAATTCTAAATAATTATGTCTACATTTGTAAATGATACACAAGGCAAGGAACCTTGCGAAAATTGCTGTAAATTTTACTTAACCAATCACATCCCAGCTTTTCGTACTACTTGGTTAACGAAATTTTTTTAAGGTGTTAACGATTCAGTTTAAATCTTCCGCAACATGGCGAAGTCGAAAGTTTTTTTATTTTTTCTGGACCTCTTTAAGGGTCCAGCCTTATGTATCAACATCCCAGCTTTTCGTACTGCAATAAAAAGTTATGTGCCCTAGTGCAGATTTTTTATATTACTGGACAGGATTAAATTATATATTTTAACAGACGAATAACACCATAACATATTATTATTTTTCCTCAGGTACCAGACAAGTCGACGAGAGGAGATGGAGAAGGCCGCCGCCACCCAAAACGGGAACGGACTCAAGAGGGACTAAGACTTATCCCTGCAATAATTTCTTACTAGTCTGTAGTTAGTGTTTTATATACAAACAAACAAAACCCGCGCACTTAATTTAAATAGAAGCACAAAATATAGTTCGTTTGCTACCACTGTGATTGTTGCTAGTCATTGGACGTGAGTCCAAAGCTTTTTTAAATTTATCTGTAACGTTTTAGACCTTTTATGACCAAAAGGTGGATCGACAATTTTTACATTTTCACGAAACGTTGTATGTAGGTAAGAATTTATACTTTAAAGTGATATTATTATAAGCGATGCGTACTAGGTTCGTTTTGTGTGAATGTGTTTGTAGCGTGAAGTCTGTGTGGGTATTGTATTAGATGGGCCGACAAACTGCCACTTTATAGTACATTAGAATAATTATATTAATGCACATGATTAATGTTTGCTCAATAATAACGATTACGTTATTCCATTCTGATATTTTACCAGTGGCGCCATCTGTTACTTTGACATTTACAATAATTGTAAATTGTAATAAAAACTATCAATCATTTTGCTCGTATGGTATTACAGATAATACATCGAGAAAGAAAGGAGTACCTAATAACTCTTGAAAGTAAGTGTCCAAGAAAGTGTATAATAGGAGGCGCCACTGTCGAAAAAGGGTAACTGTAAAGAGAGAGCTATGCAATAGCTAATCTAGTTTCAACGGCTAACAATTTTGGCGACCTATTATTCTGTGGACATTTTTTTGGTAAGTCTACAAAGACAGAGACAGCATTAATAGTAATGCAAAGAAACTAAAATATTGTTTTCACCATCGGTAAAAACTCATGCAAACGATAATTACAAAATGTACCAGTAAAATTATATAATAAATATTAGAAATAATAAGATTTGTTTTATTTTATTAAAATAATCATTTATTTGTACACAGCAGTAAACATGGTTGTTAGCAGACTTGATAAATATTTTCATAATAATATGATAAACTAACCCCCTTACTAATAAACGCTGTATAAGCTTTGAATAGTTATACAGCGTTTTGTCTTCTTCAATCGAATTAAAAATGTCACTCATGTGACGACGGGAACAAAACACTGTATAACTATTCAAAGCTTATACAGCGTTTATTAGTAAGAGGGTATATGTATAATGTATATACAATAATATATACAATAATAATGTTACAAAACATTTTTGATTTTATAGTCATTTTAGTGTTAAATAAATTTTACAATTACGTACAATTTTACTTTTGTTTAAAAAAAATCTTTTTAACCTTCAGGATAATAATGATTATCCATCAGTACAATATTTAGGAATCTTTGTTTTAAAATTTTGTGGAATGACAAAATTTGTTGCAGTTAAGCAAAGCATTTCAAGAGACATTGCATATTATAGATCTTGATTCATAAGCAATTGACAGAGTATTCTAAATTTTAAAGGCACATATTATGCATAGTTTGTTGTAATTTTGAAAGCCCCTTAAGCATTTGCCTATACAAAAATTAAAACAACATTTCTGTAGTTTTAATTCTTTTCACTACCAAAGTGGAGATTGCACATAATTATTATTAAATCGAAAACAGAATTTACAATAGAATAAGCACTTACTTTTTTCTTAATTTAAGCAGGATCACGTCCAGTCTGCAGTAGCTCTAAAGCATTTTTAAGATTACCTATGGCGGTCTTGATGTCTTCATAATTCAGAGCACTGCTTGCCCATTTACAATATTTCTGGGCTTTAGCTATTTGATCTGGTGTTAGTTGAGCAACACTGTCACTATAAACTGTAGGTGTCGGTGTGGGTTGCGGTTGTTGAGATGGATCATAGGGCACAAAACCACCAGGGTTAGGATCTGGAGTATATGGAACGGGAGGCAGTTGAGAAGCGGCTCTCAAAGCAGCATTGGGGTCAGGTAAGGAATTATTAAAACTTGTGGGCACTGAAGGTGGAGGCGTAGGATCAACAGGTGGAAAGCCAATTGATGGAGGTGTATTTGTTGCATCAGAAGTGCCCATGTCTCCAGTAGAGCCCTCATTTTCAGTACCACCTTCCTCAGACTGCATGGGACCTAAGGCATTAAAATCAATTGGGTACTTGACTAATTTTATTATTACATAAATGATAATTGAATAATGCTCTGAAGTATGATAATTTGATTGTAATAATCAATTTTTAAAGAAAAACTAACTACTTTAATTTAAAGTAGTCCATTGTTTTTTTTTTTCAATAATTGCACCTTATTACAAAACTACACATAAAATCTAATTTTTTTTTACTTTAATCAAGTTGTCATCTCAGTACTTTAGGAAATTTAGTAAATAAACATAATTTTTAGATGTCAAATATCCAATAGGGTATTTTCCAAGTTTTTGAAAAGTATGTCAAATTGTTCCTAATACCAAAATACATTAACAGTTTGAACCATTCTTTGTGAATTTCTTTCTTTTCCTTGCAAATTAGCCTAAAAGTTTAAATTAATATTATAGGCGCGAAAACGCTTTATTGTGTTGTCATGACGTCACATTCTTGTAACATTGTAACTGTCAAGTGTCAAGTGTCAAATTACACTGAAAATGCCAAATACCTACTGTTTACGTTTGTAAATAAATGTTTTAAGCCTATTAAAAATGCCTTATAAATGGTGCGCAGTGCCAAAATGCACTAATACGTCTATTAAAACACCGGGGAAAATATCTGTAACCATACCAAAGAACACTGAAATGCGGAAAAAGTGGCTATTACTCGCTGACACATGACGTTAATGATTCTGATGCTGGCTATTCTCTATGGAAATCGGGAGGCCATTAAAAAAGAAGAAGAAGTACAAGAATATGACGTCACATTCCAATCTCGTGTGTTTTTAGTCACGTGGTCAAACGTGAAAAATTCATAATCTTATTTTTGATATTTTATAAAAATCATACATATTTTTATGTAAAAAGTTGGTTAAAGTGGTTTAAATTAATGTTTAGCAATAAAATATCAACAATCTGATGTATATTTTCATCATAGGATAATACCCTATTCTAATTTGCAGTGAAAACTATGCTAAAACAATTAATTTTGTTAAATTGGACAAACGAAGAGGCATTTCAATTACCTGGTACAGGTGTTTCTCCATTTTTAAGGCAATTGTGAATATAGGCAGCTTTCCACTTGGCATACTTCCTATTTTGTGCAGCTTCATCAGTCAGTTCACCAAATGTAGTGAGTACATCGTATATCATGCCTGCAGTGTAAAATGCTTTTACAATATTTCTGTAAATAATGAAAAGTTGTAATTAAAGATTTGTTATTTCCTGAAATTAAATGTCATTGAATGTGTTCATATTATGAAAATTATAAGATAAATATAAGAGTTGAACCAATTAATTTCTTAGGGACTATTGAAATATCATAACAATTATTCATTTCATGTGCAACAGAGAAAGAGAAAAATCTTACTTTCCATAGTTTAGTTCATGATCTTGCTTGTCAGCATATAGGAATAATCTCAGAGCATAATTCTCTAAATGAGCTTGAGCGACCACCTCATTTGATATTGCATCATTATCTTTATAAGTAGTCTTCGCTTCTTCTAACCAGTCCATGATTGCTTTTGAAATATAAAACATAATATTTCAGGAATAGCATTTAAAAGAGTTATGAAAGAAGCCTTAAATAAAATACGTAAAAAACTTTTGTTTTTATTTACACTATCTATAATGGAAATACACAATGGAAATACATACAAAAACCTAGCTCACACTTTCTATATAGGTAGGTATATCAAAAATATCTGCACTTACCCATCAAAACTTTTGTTTCTTCTGGAGTTTTTTTAGTCGTTATTTTAAGACCTGTTTGAAGTGCATGTAAACGACACCAATAAGAAACAATGGGGTCCCTAGTATCATGCTCAGCCGCAGTTTTAAGGTAATGCTGAATTGATTTTAAACTAGGTGGACACTCAGGAATATTCACAGACATTATGGATAGAAGAACCTCAACTTTATGTCTTAAATCTTTTTACATGTAAAATTAAATACGGATTTTTACACTGAAATATTTATGTTTATAGCTGAATTCTCCAGGTAATTTGTAAATTGCAATTGTACCTACTTTTGTGATGATTCCATTACGACTTTAACTTGCTGTCAAAAATCAAAATTCAAATGTCAATACCTAATACCACAGATCATACAGACTACAGACTATTAAGAGATCGGTCAATACCTATAAAATTTTATACTATGAAATTAATTATTTCAAACAGGAATGCTACTCCGAATTTTTTTGAAAATGCAGAGGTTTGGTTTATATTAAGTAAATTTTTTGGTTTAAAGATCAATCTGTTTAAAGATATTACATTCATGACTCCATGGACATAGGAATTAGAGTCCGACCGAAACTGGGTTTTCGGCCGAAACCGAAACTGAAACCGAATATTCGGCCGTGGCTTCAGTTTCGGCCGAAACCGAAAACGAAACCGAAACTCACGTGGTCAAGTAGAAAATTCCTTAAAATACTGAAATTTGGTGCATTTTATCCTTTATTCTGCATTAATTAGGACATGAAATGGGAACACGGTATAATAATTTTGTTGTAATCATTCATTTAATGTAATATTAAAAAAAAATTAATTATATTTTAATTATGACTAGCGACCCGCCCCGGCTTCGCACGGGTACAATGTATATATCTGTATAATCTATGGGTACAATACTGATACTAATACTGCGGCTACCTCATAGATCTAAACTCCCCTCCCGCACGCACACCCCCGCCTTGGTGATGCCTACTTCGCAACGGGCCGTGGAGCAGAAATCGTAATATTTTAATTTCGCCATAACTTCAAAACCAAACGTCCAATTTTAATCATCCAAAGACCAAATATTATCTACATAAAATGTACTAAGTGATAAATAATTTATTAGGGATTAATAGCATGATTAAAATAAACGCGTTTAAATGTAGTCCAAAAAAATCAAGATTTCTAAATAAATAAATCGTTGTTGTGCCTCACTCGACATAGATAGGTATAGTGTGTCGCGGACTTTTTTGTAGATATTTATAAGATCTACTATTAATTAGAACATTTTATGGTTCTATCTTTTATAGTTTAGGCAGCGTACGCAAAATAAGTAACTTTTCTGGTTGATTTTTTACACCTTGTGTCCGAAAACCCCAAATATCTTACGGGACCCTATTTTTTTCCAAAATAAAATTTAGCCTATGTTACTCGCGGATAATGTAGCTTTCGAATGGTGAAAGAATTTTTGAAATCGGTCCAGTACTTTTTGAGCCTATTCATTACAACCAAACAAACAAACAAACAAACAAACAAGCAAACAAACATACAAACAAGATTTCCTCTATATAATATTAGTGTAGATTTCAAATTCAGTTGCGTTGTCAAAACGTTGCCGCAAGAAACGAAGTTAGGCGAGCGTGCACGAAAACTTCCGAAATCAGTTTCGGTTTCGGCAAAAGTTTCGGCCACTTTTGGCCGAAACCGAAACTGCCGCCGAAACTAGATTTTTAGCCGAAACTCGGCCGAAACCGAAACCGAAACCGAACTTTCGGTCGGACACTAATAGGAATGGAGGTAAAGAGAGTTATATACGGACTAAGATTAAGAACCTCTAGATACGCAACACTTGTAACCCTAAGATTAAGAACCCTATACGGACCTCATCCATTCATGAGACTCGAAAGTCCATAGACAATCCAAATGTCGTAGTTGGCAGCATTGATTATTTGTGACATTTGTGATTTGACAACTGAAATAGTTTGGCACTGCGTGTGATTGATTACAATTTTTATCAAAAACACATTGTAATAAATTTTGCATGCTGTGTTATTAAAATAATAAAAATGCCATCAAAACAGAGAAAGATTGCTATGATGGGATACAGATCTGTCGGTAAAGTAACATTCTCTAAAATATTTGTACTCAATCAAATGCGTCACACTATGTATTCATTTATTGTTATGACGTTTTATTTTTAATATTGTAAATATTTCAGGAAAATCGTCATTAATTATTCAATTTGTAGAAGGACAGTTTGTAGACTCGTACGATCCAACCATCGAAAACAGTAAGTTGTTTATTTTGAGTTTTCACTTTAATAATACTTTGTTGTATGGTCTCAGGTCACATGTTTGGTTTTTTTACTCACTTCACAATGCTGTGAAACTATAGGCGAAGCTCAGTTCATGTTATAATAACAAATCAAAAATAAAACGAACATAATATGTTTTCTATGAATTTTACTTAACTTTTGTTTTTCAGCGTTTACAAAATTCATTCGTTTAAATTCCACTGAATATGAGGTGAAACTTGTGGACACTGCTGGCCAGGATGAATACAGTATATTCCCACTACAATACAGCATGGACTTCCATGGTTATGTTTTAGTCTATTCCATTACATCGAGTAAAAGTTTTCAAATCGTGCAGATTATTTATGATAAACTTCTTGATATGATTGGAAAAATTCAGTAAGTATGCATTAACTCTGAAGCAATTTTTAAATTACGACAGCCTCTGTTGTTTAGAGGTTAGAGCTTGGCTCTCAACTCTGCGGTTGTGGGTTCGATTCTCGCATTGGAACAACAAAAAATGTTGTTTCCAAGTTTGGTTAGAACAATGGAGGCTGATTACCTGATTGTTTGACAAGATGATCCATGCGTCGGATGGGTATATACAATAGCCTGCCTATGCCTGATCTCTTGTCAGTTGTGGTTCTCAGTCCCACTGGATTATGTGAGTAAAGGAAGAGAGAGTGCTTTTGTGTACTGCGCACACACTTGGGCACTATATGATACTCCTGTGTTTTAAATTTTCCGGTTTGGTCACCACTGAAATCAGTGTGGGGAGTATTTTTTAAATTAAAATATGAAACAAAGTCTTTATTGTGCTTAATATGTGGTAAATATAATGTTACACAAAATATTTGTAGAAACTAAGGGCCTGTAACGCGACACAGCCAAATATTCTATGTATGAAATTGAATGAGATATATTGTACTACGTAGCAGCGGAACTACGCGACGCGGCAGTGCGCGGCAAAGTTGACCAACTCACCATAAGTTAATTTATCATTTTTTTACGTAAACATCAATATTTTGGAACAAATAAACAGTATGGCGCCGATTCGTGACGCCATTAGCACTGATCAGTATGCTGGGTTATATTACAGAATATACCCATGACAAGTCACAAGTTTGTTTTGGTGGGAAAGTTTCCATCACGCTCAGACTTTGCCAAAGCACTGAACGAATTTTGCCGCATAGTATTGGTAAGGTGTCGCTCTAGTGCGGTATAGCTAGAAGTGTTGTGCCGCATTGCGTCGCTCTGCTGTCGTGTAGTTACGATACGACGTTAATTATTAAACACATTTTCAGTGTACCAATTGTATTAGTTGGAAATAAGACAGATTTACATTTAGAGCGAAAAATAAGCACAGAGGAGGGACGAAGACTAGCAGAAAAATGGAATGCAGCATTTGTAGAAACTAGTGCAAAACAAAATGAGGTATGTAAACAAAAATTCTGAAACATATTATCCAATAAATATTTTATTGGAGTATTCACTAAAAACTTTTTAAAAGTTATCCTTGTATGAATCAATGTTTGATTCATTCACAAATCAATTGATAAAATCAATTACTTAATAGGAATTTTTTTAATATTCCGTTTTTTTTCAGTCTGTTACAGATATGTTTCATGCAATGTTATCAGAAATAGAGAGATCCGATGGACATATTCCTGAGAAAAATGGTTGTATAATTTCTTAATATAGATACTAGGAATGCTTATGTATGCTTATACAAGTTTGTATGTATAATTATTCATGCACAGCTATTTTAATAGCAATAAATGACATTATAGTACTCATAAATAGATAAAATCTATAAATAGTATAATCAGCCTGCATTTTAAACGGGGGGTGAAAAAGTTATTAGTCTAAGGCCCAAACTTTGCACAATTTACAGCTGTGGATAGGGTTGCCAACAGTATTATACTGTTTTGCACTACATTATACTTTTTACTGTTGAACAAAAATAAAGTACACAAAATACAGTTTTAAACAAGTGTAGGGCTTAGATGCTCACATTTTTTTTTTAATTTAGTTAGAGGCTAAGTAAATTTACTTTACTTTTTGTCAGTATAGATTAGTCGTCGCGACGACTCATTCGATACTGTCGAAAAGTAGCGAACTTTTTTGCTTGTGTGTGCGTGAGCGCGTGTGTATAATTAAAGTAGCGTAGTTCTTTAGGCCTCACTTCAAACGAACGCCATGCGCTATCTTGGTTTATTATTAATTTGATCTGAGGTTAGAGGGCGCTCAGCGTAGCGCAGCAGTATGTGACTGCTAATGGAGTTAAAAAAGACCGTAAGTTAATAAGTTGTGCGAGAAGCTCTAGAAATGTGTATTTAAAACATTAAATAAATAATATACTGTTCATATTTTAAAATACTGTTTAATATTCTTCTCAGACCTAAATATTATACTTTATTACTAGTAAAAAAAGTTGGCAACCCTTAGCCGTGGATCTAGGTCTGTATAGTGTCTATTGTGTGACTCACAGTCTGGGGTATATGAAATCACTCATTAGCACTGAGTCAGACATGTCTTTTCTCAGTAGATTGTGCAAAACATTGTTAAATTATGAATTGTTTGTAAATGTAAATGACAACATAATATTGTCCTTCTTGGCTTCAATTCACTAATACAAGTGAATGGTAAGATTTTAAATAATATTACTAATATTTGGCTTCAATAATATAAAATTACTCAAATGTTCCATTCTGTTTGTCCTAAATTATTCATGTTCACACTTTAATTTAATTCAAGTTTGTAATTGAAAATTATTTAAAATTTCACAACAAGAGCTTTTTTCCTTGTAATTTAAACAAAAATATAAGTATTTTGAGCTGTTTTGCTCTTAAAAATTAACCTCTTAATTAAAATACAGGCTTTAGAAAATACAATAATGTAAAAAAAGTTAACAATGCAATAGAAACAGTAATAGGTATAATGCGTAGTACCTGAAAAAGTTAAATAATATAATAACACTATGTTGATTTAAAATAAGAACCAGCTAAGAAATATCATGATGATTTCGATATCATATATCTTTTAATTATATTATTTTGGTATGATTAAGAGTACAGAGAAAATAGTTATATGTTAACAGTCAGTTGATAAGGCTAATATTTACCTCTACTTGATATTCGGTAATGAATTATTAAGAGACAAAATTTATTGTTCCTTATTCTTATAACTGAAATACGTTACCGTGTAAAAAATAGAGATCATATTGATTGCAGTAGCTTATTTCCTTGTTGTTTAAAGTAACTCATAGCTCTAGCAAGAAATATTGTTTGGCACATATTGAAGTTAAAGGTATATGCATCTAAGTAACATAAGGGTCGGGCACATTATGGTAGGCCGCAGCGGACCGCATGGCAGCGCAATAGGATGGGCCGGGCCGCAGCGGACGGATTTTTGTACCGTATACTGAAAGATGTCCGTGAAATTGTACATATTATGGTATGGATAGCTCCGATGTAGAATTACGTATTTTGTCTGTTGTTAGAAGATCATAATTATTAACAACTTCCACTAAAATGCTTTAATTCCACACTTCGCTGCTGCCTTTTTTGGCACACAGGATGCAGCAGGGCGGGTCTGGCGGTATTGCAATAACCAAATCTGGCTCTCTACGCCGCCGGTGCAAACTGTGCGGTAGTTGATATAAAATGTATGGAGAGCATTTTTGGGATGCGGCCCGACATAATGTGCGCGTATTTTTACTCTGAATAAAATCTATAATTAAATTTTATAAATTCTAATTTGTAAATGATCATAAAATGTAATTTATATGTAAATACCAAAGATCACAAAAGATACAAGAATTTTTAAAAGCAACCCATTTAAGCGATAATTGCTGTAACGAAATACATAATATTGTAGTAGCTATATTTAACATTATAATTAATATTTGTGCACAGTGTTATAGTTTTTCATAAAGAAAAAAATATATAGTTTTGCCTTATATATTTGCTGCAAAATGTTCAAAATCTGTTTTTTTTTTCAAAAGTGTACAGTAGGTACAAAATAGTCCATAAGTTTTTTCTATTGTACTATTAGTATATATATTCAATTGTATGTAACCTTTTTGTTGTAAGTGTATGTGATTTTTATGTAATAATTATGCTTTCTATCAAGCTTAGGTATTTGAATGTGAAGTATCTGAAACAATTGAACAAAATATAGTTGTATGTTATTGATATAGAAATGTATTTAACATAAGATACCCATGCCCATGTCTTGGCATTTTATCTGCCTGGCTGTGCAGATTTTCTATAGATAGAAATCGGTTAATTAGTTCGGGCGACTTATTCAGTTTGAAGATGAAAGTCACTCAACATGGGGATATATCATAAATCTATTGAAGATAATCACTTGAATGATTACATCTCGTACACAGCAGCTTTTATAAATTTTTTGGTAATAGTTAAAAGTATAAAATATATTAATTAGCTCTACTGGGTATTTACATATTAATGGGCAATAAACAAAAATATCACAAAATAATGTATGATTAAAATGTAATAGTTGTCTGTAATATGGTATTTTCCTGTTTTTTTTTTACTAAAGTGAATAGTGGTCTGAAAAAAAAACAACAGTTTACAAAAGGAATAGTAATCGGAGGCCCAAGGGGGAGATTGGGGATTTTAAGGACCAGGAACGCATGTCGCAACACCAGAAGAGCTACAAGTGTAACTCCTCTGGTGTTGCGAGTGTCCATGGGCGGCGGTAATCGCTTACCATCAGGCGATCCGTCTGCTCGTTTCCTAGTTCATTACATAAAAAAAGTACCTATACGAAAAATCAATGTTTTCAAAGATATTGCGGATTGTTTGAAACACTTTTGTGAGTCTCGTGGAAACGCCAAATATAAAGATCGTACTATAGACAGACGCTCGTAGCGCCGCTCGCACCCCCTTAGTGTGAGGCCTCAGGCCACACGATGCGGCGCCGCACCGCACCGCAATACTCCGCACCGCACTGGCGGCCACACGAGCTGTGCGGCGTCGCAATGTTCTTACGGCGCCGCTGCGGCACCGCAACAGGGTTGACTTGGCTAATGGCTTGCCCTGTTGACGACAGTCTATAATAAACAATTGAAATTTATTTTTTTGTATAATAGGTATCAGTATCACGTAATTATACGTTGATTCTAACGAGCGTACACTTCATGCCGCCGCAGCACCGCACTGCTTGCACCCTCCCCGCCTCATCTGCCTGGCGCCGCTGTCCGGTGCACCTGCGGTGCGGCGCCGGAGCGGCGCCGGACGCGCCGTGTGGCATACCATACATTTTTATATGTAAGAGACCCGTTGCGATACCGCTCAGGCGCCGCGCCGGAACGGTACCGCACCGTGTGCCTTGGCCCTAAAGCTAAGGACTCACGAAGCGGTTTTCACCCGCGCCCGCCGCGGTGGCGGAGCTGCGGTTTTCTTTCTAAACTCACGGATATTTGTTACTCTTTCACGAAAAACTACTGATCAGATTTTGATGGAATTGTAGGAGCTTGAACTCTGGATTAAGACATAGACTACTGTATTTACGCGGGCGGAGCCTCGAGCAACAGCTTTTATGTTATTAAAAGCGAATTTCCGCGACAGTTCAAATCTCATTAGGTACTTGTAGGGGAAGTACGTACAAAACGACATAGTGTTTTCATTTTTAATCATAACTCTTTATTTTAAAAAGCTACAATCATCCTCCATACAAAACAATCATCATTGGTTCATTAACATAATGTTTATGCATCTTATTATCAAATAGGAACGATAGAAAAAATAATATTGAGATCAATCAAAACATCTAGCAAAAACCATTTTGTCCATACTGTCAGGACAAAATGACATACACAATACGGACATTATGACATACATAAAATTATAAGCACAGTTCACAAACAAAGTTCTTTGTTTTCTTCGGAACATCAGCGCATGATGCATGAGCCCAACGAGAACACTCAAGACACCTCAGCCAACACTCGCCGGGCTTAGATCGTGAATAAAGATCATTGCAATAAATACACGGACAGTCATTATCATCATCTACATCTGATAACAAAGCATTTTCATGAGAGCTTTCATCATCACTGTCAATTTTTTTCTCTACTTTTTTCTTTTTTCTGCTAGACTTTTTCGCTTTCATTTCTTGCTTGCCTGAGGTATTTCAAAAAGAGTCTTTTTTACTTTCCTTTTCTTTTCTTTAGGTGGAGCTTTTGGTGTGTTTGCATCTTTGAGTTCTATTATGTTAGGAGTGGATGTTAAATGCCAGTGGTGTTTTCGGGGTTTCTGTTTTCGTATACCTTGGCCCTGAATGTACGGCCCTTGTGGCGCTGGTGAAATAGTCTCCACGGGAAATAGCAATGAACCTTTAGCTTTTTGCTCCATAGAAGAATCAGGTCTCTCGTCGGGTGCTGCCTCTGCATTTACCGTATTTGGCTCCATAGAAGAACCAGGTCTATTGTCATTATCAGTTGCTTCTCCATCCATCTCCAAGATTGAAGGACTGGGGGTCGCCTCTGCATTTATGACATGTTGTTCTATCGAAGAATCAGGTATTTGCCCATCATCAGTTGCATCTTCTTCATGCATTTGGAGCGCCGAAGGAGGAGCATTTGCAAGAGTTTGAGCAACGTCAGTTTGATTATTCAACGGAATATTAGTTGTTTCTGCTGGTGCAAACATATAATCTGGAAAAATTTCTGGATTTATGGGCCATAGTCCTGTTTTTTTTAATCCATTTGTAGCGTTCTGTATCGTTGCACTTTTACCGTAAGCTTCAGTAAACAGCTGTCCAATTTGTAAGTGAGTGACTACTCGCCCTGGATGATTCTTTAACCATTTAGATATTTCTTGATGAAAATAGGTTTTGAGAGGTCCATAAATACTCACGTCTAATGGCTGCATCCGGTGTGTGCAATGCGGTGGCAGACAGAGCATTGCAATACCATTCTCTTTAGCATAGGTCACTGCTTCGAAACTTTTGTGACTAGCATGACCATCACACACAAGTAGGACTGGATCGTCAATACTGGATTTTGTATGTTTTTGAAAATGCTTCAACCATTTCACAAATAGCTCAGCATTCATCCATCCACTCTCTTGTGCTAGTCCTAGTGTGCCAGTAGGAGCTTCGTCCACTAGTTCGTTCTTCATGTTTTTACGAGGGAAAATCATACAAGGCGGTATGAACGAGCCAATTGCATTTGTACAACAGACCACTGTTACATTCGAACCTCTCTCGGCACTCGTAAGGCTGCCGACTTGCTTTCTACCTTTAGTGGCAATAATTTTTTGTGGTTTTTGTACTGTAGTCAGGCCTGATTCGTCTACATTGTAGATGCGATGTGGTGGAAAATTGTAATCATTTACAAGTTTTTGATACTCTTGAAAAAACTTTGCCACCTGTGGTTTATTAAATGCTTGAGCTCTAGCTGCTGAAGTAGCTTCAGGGGTACGCAGAGAAATGTCCTGGTTCCTTTTAAGAAAGCCATCAAGCCATTCTTGCCCAGCACGTTTTTTTTCTTTGTTGAAATTATGCTTTATCCCATTCATCTCCGCCAAATTAAAAGCAAGTTCTTGAACTGCTTTTCGCGTTAATCCAAAAAGTCTAGTTTCCAGGAACTTTATGTGGTCAACCAATTCCCTTTCAATTTCAGGAGTAAAGATACACTTAAAACTTCCTAAGCCTTTAGTATTAGGCAGTATAGTTTTGTTCGCATTTAATGCATGTCTTCTAAGCGTAGCTTGTGGAACACCAAAAGTTTTTGATGCTGCCAGCCATCCCATCCTATTTGCTTGAACTGCTTCAATTGCTTTTTTCATAGATTCTTAACTCCAAGCCTGACGGTTGGTTGTTCTCTTATAGTCACGTGGCATTGTACCTGAGTAATATTAATAATTTATTAAAAAACATTATCTGTTAGAATATCGAGAACGAACAAAATGACATACTATGTCATTTTGTCCGATTTGTGGGTATGTCATTTTGTCCTACAGACCTTGAAAACAAAAACAAATTCACGATTTCTCGAAAACACAGATTCTCGTATTAAAACCTACTGATATTACAAGCCAATATACTAATGCTACGAACTGAGTAATATCCTTCATGAAACTATGCACAAAACTTACCAGGAACAAGCAGAAATCCATGTAAACAAAAAACTTTTACGACCGTCAAACACTTGTTGCTCCACTGCAATGGCGCGACTGGACCAATAGCGCTTGAAGTCTCGCAGGTTTCCAAACATGGCGGCCGTCACGTGCAGTAATGTCAAACACCGCGCTACAGCGCGCCAATTTTGAATAAAGCCCGATGTGTCATTTTGTCCATATAATATGTCATTTTGTACGTATTACCCCTACTGTTCTGTCTCGGTTATGGCCGAGAACCTAGACCGGATTCTTCGCCGGATTTTTGGCTGAGAATGCCGAGACCGAGAACCGAGACCGAGATCTCGGTCGAGCCTTACGAGGACTCATTTAAATACGGTCTGCCTATAGTAAATGACGTCACACGCTAGTAATGTTGCTACGAAATGTATGGCCATATGCACAAAATTACTGATATCTCCGAATTTGCGCGTTTATGTTCATTTAAATAGGTACCATAGTAAATCTTATTGTATTTGATGTAAGTAAACTATTTACCTTTGTAGGTTTTTTACGCTAATATTGTAAAAAAATATTTTAACTTCTTTGTGACTTCGAATTGCATATAATTCCAAAACTACACATAAAATGCTAATTCTTTTTACTTTTATCAAGTTGTAACACCTATTTATTTCTTAATTTTGCATGCATGTGTTATGTCTACAATTACCAATTTGTACACTTAACACATGCCATATCCTTAAGTCATATATATATCCATCAGCGGAAGTTTTTTTGTTTAAAAAATACAAAACAACTTGCTTCGATAAGGCAGGGATTGCACCTGCTATGTAAGTAGAGGAAATTGCGTGTTATTCTATGGCAAATATTTTCAGAATTTGAACTCTTGGCTGTAAATGCGTTGTTATTTCTTCAATCAGATCACAGGCTTATGAAATCTTATGGTTCATGCTATATTTTAAAGTATAATATTTACTAAGTAATAACAACATTCAGAAAAATACGCAAATATAAAATGTGAACTACAATGTTAATCCAATAAAGTTGTAAAAAATATTTATACATAATTTTAATTATTGTGTTCCATGCAATATATATGTTAGTTTTTATGTTATTAAATATAGCTAATCACTAATTGAAGGTTTGGATGGGTAATTTTGTCATTGATTTTTAAATTATAATTTAAATGTGTGTAATTTAACTGGCAGGAATATGATGAAATTACTTACTCATATAGGATGCGTAATTTCAGTGTTGAATAGCTTTGTAAGAAATGTAGTAACCAATCCTTAGAAGTTGCCAGAGTTGGGTACATTAATTTATTTCATATCGTAACATTTTTGCTAAATATATTTCTACTCCTGATTGCTGTATATGCAGGTACTAATCAAATAGAAAGTTACACTAGTTATTTACTGTAGACAGTTTTTTAAGAGGTTTATAATATATTTTGCAGAAATCAAATAAGTATCAAAATTTAAGATTTGATTTTCATTATATTTACAAAAATTCAAATGCATTTTTTGCAAAACATAAATTTTTCTGACATTCATCTGTACCTACAAGCTGATAGTCTTTTTAATTTTTCTCATTAATGATTAACTTTATACTATTGCGTCGATCGTGTTCATTAGTGTTCAAGCGAATAATTATTTTTTATTATACATAGTTAAGCGATAATAATAATAATGGATACATACTAATATTGAAAAAAAACCGCATTGAATTGAAAAGCTTTACATTCTTTTCAATTTGTAGGAATGGCACTATAAATAATTAGAAAATCGGTGTCAGTGTTTAAAAATTAAAATATCAGGAATAGCGCAGTGTATTTGCGCTTCATTAAAAAAATCAGAATTTCTACAGATTGGATAGTGTAAAAGATCCCAATAGTTTCGTGAACTTTGCTCATTTTGGAAACCATCTTATTTTGGCAAAAATATCTCAAAATTCAAAAATTAAGTGCAAAAAGAAGTGGGGATCTAAATTATACCTGTTCTTAACAAAAACATTATGCCAGCGTATACCTACACTTATTTAAGTTATTTCTAATTTAATTATGGGTTATAAACAAGTTAACTGAATGTTTTAAATTAAGGTTAATATAATTAAGTATAACATACCAATTATTTATTAAGCCAATATCGAACGCTAAATAGCGATTGTTGTACAGATTTTTTATTTGTAAATAAAATAGTTATCATAGAACTGCTGTCTTTTTTTTATTACTTTAGTATCTGATTAGCAACCTACTATATTTTATGACGTAATATTATGTTGGAAGTCCGAAAAGAATAGAAATCTGAGGCCAAAACAGTCTGTATTTCCTAACTAGCAGTTAGCACTGTATAGAATATATTAAAGTACCTAAGCAGCCTACCTTCTGATTTCTGAATGCTCCTCTACTGTTTTGTGTGCAATAAGATCGGCAAACAAGCAGACAGATCGCCTGATAGCAAGCGATTAATGCCGCCACCAACCAACTTACAAACCACTTTGGAGGCCGATTACTCGAAAATGGTTGACTTGTAAAAAAGTCATAATATATGAAACCTTTCCTATAATTAAAAATACCTATTGAACGATACCCCACACGATGGGGTAGAATGAAAATACATTTTTCATCCCCACTTCACATGTATGGGGAGCCACCTCTAAAATATAAAATTATTATTATTGTATCATGCCAAAACCGAGATCTTTAAACAAGCATTTCATCCATTTATATTCATAATTACAGAAGCTAGAATCGCGGACAGACTGACAGACGGACGGACAGAGCGAAATTATAAGGGTTCCTCTGTATTACGGAACCCTAAAAACCCTAACCGTAACCGGCTTTCGCCTGACTAGGAAAATAAAAAAAACTTATGAAAGTGGCTAAAGGCTAAAAATACATACATGAAAAAAAGATTTAAAGTCATTATGACATTACATTGTTTGTGGTTTTATTGTTGTCAAACGTTGTCAACAATTGGTGTGAAGATGGCGACGACCGGAGTAGGATTTCGTTGGTTAGATATATTAGAAAAGGAATTTGATAAAGCATGTGTCGAATTAGATACTTCTATAAGTAAGTAATCAATCGTTTATTTCGTTGTATCTTTTTGGTTACAGAGCAAAATAAATTTCTTTGTGATTTGTCACATTTAGATCACCATTGCCACAACTTTTTGTTTATGAGAAATTATAACAATTATCTATAAATAACTATTCTATAATATTATGATAAAAAGCTTATAGTAGTATGTTTACTGTATGTGAATCTTTTAAAGTCGCAATGTACCTTCAACTAATACATTTTCAAATTAAAAAGAAAGGTGTTTTTCGCTCGATTTTGCGACCAAATGCAACCAAATCCTACAAAACTAATAATTGTCACAAATAGAGAACTCCTCTATCTGCAAAATAGTTAAAAATAATTTGAAAAAATATATGTTTTTAAGTATAGCAAATACAATTTCCCAGAACCAACCTCTTCAGTATTCACCCAAAACTTACAAAAAGAGGTCATGTTTAGGATCAGTTTCTGCTCTGTTGTAGTTTATTTTGTTTGTTTAAAAATACCCAAAAATAGCGGATATAATCAGCTTTAAATTGGTTAAAAAAGAATCCAGCAATATTAAAAATTTATATGGAAATAACATAAAAAGTCTCCTCAACATTTTTAACGTCTTTTGTTATTATGCATAAATCTTTATGCATGGCAATAAGGTTTATTTGGTCACTATCTGCATTTATTGGACAATACATTTCTAAAGATATGTCATTCTATAATCAGGAACCTGTCAAACAACTTTTCGATAAATTATAATAATATCTCACAGACTGTGTAGTGTGCTGTGTGTATTAATTACATATTGTGCATGTGCACAATATGTGAAGTAGGGATAAAAAATATTTTTTAATTATTATAAGCCATTGTATGAGGTATTGACTAATAGCACAGTTAATAAATTGTTACCCTATTTATTAACTGTGCTATTATACTATTTATTGACTGTGCTATTATACTTTTTATTGACTGTGCTAATAGGTATTTTTAAACATGGTTTTATTTAAGACTTTTTTCCAAAGTGGTTTATAAGTTAGTCAACCCCCCCTGGCATTTCCAAACGATAAGAGATAAAAACTTGTAAGTTTCCATGCTGATAGATCACACTGAAAACTTTTTAGGAAAATGAATTAGGTATTTTTTTTTAAAGTAATTTAAGGAAAACCTAATTGCATGTTGATAGTTACGAAAGTATCTTTAGATATGTCCTGACTGACATGATCTTGGTTAGAGTATTATAATAATTTGTATAATTGGTTTATATTATAATATTTATCTTTATCATTGTTTTCAATGATCATAACACACTTATCACTTACTTTAGACAGTATACTAGTAGTAGTAAAGTGTATTCAAGTATGTAATTGACTTCAGAAGCGCTTGTATCTGTACTCACTATAGTGTAAATCTTTTATTTTCAGCGGAGCTGGAAACGGAGGATCCAGAAATAGTTTTCTCAGCACGTCAAAAGATTGCAACATTAAGTTCATGCTTCGCTCAACTTACACACAAAGCTCTTACTATTTTCCAAAATAGTGCAAAGCTAGAGGTAAGTTTTTGAATGCTAACATTTTACATGACTCCTTAAAATTTAAACAATAGGTGGTCAAATATTTTTTTATGGCGGGGTTGTGTTTTAGCGCCTATAAAAGTTTAGAGTTTCGATTCATTATATAGGGGCCGTCCATTAATCACATGATGTTTTTAACAACTTTTTAGAACCCTCCCCTCTCCCTGGTGATACGTGGTGAGGTTTTATACTACCCCCCCTGCCCCACATAAGATCACATGTATTTTTTACATAGTAAGCAGGTCATGTTTGAAGAAAAACTTTAACTTAAAAAACAATTTAATCGAATAATTTAAGCAATTAAAAACTATACGAGTCATTTGTCTTGTAAGTATTTAAACAACACTATGAATCTACAACTGATAATAATTTCGGTATGCATAGACTAGATTCGAAAATTAATACACGTGATGTTTCCTTATACCCCCTCCTCCCCTTGGTGAAACTTGGTGATTTTTTTTCAGACATCATCAACAAAGGAATATTAGCTGCCAAAGTTCTTTGACATGTATGCAAGTCAAGGTGCCACTATCTTCTTTTTACCCGACTGTTTATATAAAATCGGCCAAGTGTGATTCAGACTCTCGCACATATTGTTCCGTACCATTATAGGGTTATAATAGTACCATTATACGAATCTGGGATTTACTGTAGTCACCTTGCTTGGCAAACGGGTTGGTGACCGCAGACTGTAATGCTTTTCACTAGAGTCTGGCTAACGAAAGATGAGACTGGAAAAAGACGTTAAATTCAAAAAGTCGACGTACGGCAACCTTGTCTATAGTCGGAATTATAGTTTTGATACTTGATTATTTATGACAATTATATTATATTTTGTTAGGAACAACTCATTTCATGAAAATGAAGTTTTTTGTCCTTGTTTACTTACTTTTTTTTTAATTTGCCGCCTTTTTCCCTTCTTTTTCCAGTCTCATCTTTCGTTAGCCAGACTCTAGTAGTGCTTTGCCCACTATCAGTTGTGGCATTTAGAGCATTCCAGAATATCAACATGGTTATGACGTCATGATACAGTTGCCGGAGCCCAAGCGGGAGTGAAAGATGTTTGTCCTCTTATCCGGCTGATCCTTTAGTCCAGGGGTTCCCAAATTTATTTGGAACACATCCCCTTTCGACCATAAAAAAAAAATTCGCGCCCCCCATCCTCCTGTCCAGATAATCAGATAAGAACTAAAAAGTATGAATCAATAACAAAATAAGTACCTATTTTTTGTTTATCTCTAGTTAGAGATAGGGATACTATATTTACGTGAGTAACTCGCGGCGAGTCTTAAATTATTTTACCAATAGAAGGCTTTGCTATTTGTGAGTGACATCCTACTATCATCATCATATGATAAATGTGAAAGTTTGTAGGGATGGATGGATGGATGTTTGTTACTTTTTCACGCACAAACTACTGAAAGGATTTCGATAAAATTTGGTATGGTAGTAAGTTTAGTTGTGGCCCGTGACTCCGCCCGTGTAAATACAGTATCCCTCGGTAACACTGTATTTGTTTGGTATAAAGTTTTAATCCAGAGCCTAAACTACTACAATACCAAATTTTATGGCATGGTGAGTATGGCATTTTTCACCCTATATAATATGAAGACCAGATGTGCGACCAGGCCCCTAGTCCCCGGCAGCCCTGCTAGTCTTGGCTACGGTAGCGGTCATGGAAACGGCGAGGTAGGGTGGGGGTGCTAAAAATCCGGCAGAGATTCGGCTACCACTACCGATGATGACCTCCGGCCCTGGTAACATACAACGCACGCACATTGAGGAAAGACGAGAAGATAATAGAGCTGGAAGAAGAATTGAGCAATCCCAGGGGCCAAAGGCTGGCCGATTTTCTGGAAAAGGAAGGAGTTTATGATGAATTCCTTCTTCCAGAAGCCACCTTACAGGAAATGGACCTGGATGAGCTCTGACGGAGAGACAAAAACGAGATAGACTTCATCATGAACACCCAGAGACAGATATTTAAGGATGTCTCCGAGTGATCACCGAATGGTGCGAGGAACGATATACTTAGATATCAAACTCAAAAGAGCTCGCTTGGTAAAGTCAACGCTTCGACCGTCTCAAAATTAATGATAGGTTCATAGAGACTATCCATGCGGTTGGGTCAAAGTACTGTGAGACCCGCCGTAGAGGTAAGCCACAGAAAATCTCCGACCACACGCTTACACTAATGGCTTGGCGCGCACCCTTACCCTTCAAGCCTCTGACGATGCTTAGTCTTTTAGACAGCTTAATAGACATATCATAATCCTTGCGGCACGATATTCGCCTCTTCAATACCAGAAGTATTGAGGACGTGATACAGCGAAACAAGGGCTCAAAAAGTGTTTGCAAGAGACGTCTATTGGGCAGAGCCGGTTGACGAAGCTGAAGACAGAGAATGGGAAAGTTGTGTCAGCCAGGCCTGAGGTACTCGCTGAGGTCGAGAGATTCTATGAGCAACTTTATACCTCGGTTGCCAAACCTGTCGTTAATCTGGCTGAAGATCCTAGTCAGACTAACCCGACATCACACGGAGGATATCCCGGACATTAGCCTGTACGAGATTAGTATGGCTCTTAAACAGTTTAAAAACAACAAGCCTCGGAGCTGCTGAGGTCTGGTGGAACACTGACACTCAAAATGCACCAGATACTTTTTGATTCCACCTTGTGAGAGGGCAAGACATGGGATCAATATAAATGGCGACTACATCACTCACCTTCGATTTGCCGATGACATTGTGGTTATGGCAGAAACTCTGGAAGACCTTAACACTATGCTCGATGACCTCTGTAGAGTTTCACAACAGGTGGGACTTAGTATGAACATGGATAATACAAAAATTATGTTTAACGTCCATCTTGTACACACCCAAGTAACCGTTGGAAACTCTACGCTCGAAGTTGTTGATTATATATATATACCTGGGGCACAAAGTTCAGTTAAGTAAAAACCAACTTTGAAAAAGAGATCAATCGTCGAATCTAGCTGGGCTGGGCAGCGTTTGAGAAACTCAGAAACATCTTCTCATCAAAAATGCCTCAGTGCCTGAAGACAAAAGTTTTCGAGCAGTGTGTGTTACCGGCGCGGTGATAACATATGGAGCCGAAACGTGGTCCTTCACAATGGGGCTTGTCCGTAAGCTTCGTGTCGCTCAAAGAGCTATGGAGAGGGCTATGCTCGGAGTTTCTCTACGTGATAGAATCAGAAATGAGTAAATCTGTAGCAGAACTAAAGTTACCGACATAACCCAGCGCATTAGCAAGATAAAGTGGCAATGGGCTGGACATAAAGCCCGTAGAACCGATGCCCGCTGGGGCTGAAATGTTCTCTAGTGGAGACCACGATCTGGACGTCGAAGCGCAGGACGGCCTCCCAAGTGAACAGACGACCTGAGAAAAGTCGCAGGGAGTCGGTGGATAGAGACCGCGAGCGACCGGTCGCACTGGAAATCTATGGGGGAGGCCTATGTCCTGCAGTGGACGTCACTAGGCCTGTGTTGAATGACGCTGCCTTACTATTACCACAGATTACATACGGCCCGTTTCAAAAACATATCTATCTATATTTGTTAAAAACGTTATTCAATCATTTTCCGGTTTTTCGACGTACAAATTTGACGTTTTTAACAAACAGTTATTAGTAGATAGGTTATTAAAACGGGCCGTAAATAGTTACTATGTTAACTGAGGTAAGTACCTACCACAGAATACAGAAATCATCCAGAAGCCGTCAACACGCTTGAAAGTGAGGCCGTCACAACCACTCCAAATTGGAATGGTTATCCACACATAATATGTTGCTACAGAATAACGGTATATTTTACCCAACTTTTTTTCAATTAATTTTTATTGAATACCTAATTGTCGTAATATAACAACGCGATTTGTTTTGTAAGTGTAAAGAGTAAAAATTAATCATAATTTAAAAAATTTAAAAACCCGACTGCGTAAAAAGTGAAGCAAACTAAGTAGTACACAATGAAAAACTGAAAAGAATAAAACAAGCACTTAGATGTCCGGTGGTCTAGAATTCTATAGTATATTATTGAATGAATACTATTGAAGAAAATAAAATATAATCTATTATTGGAACATAACAACTAAACAGTCAGGATCCATTGAAAAATTAGATTGGCTGTCGAATAATGGATCCCGACTATTAGTAACGTAGTAACTATTCAGTAGCCTGTGCTATTACTCGTAGTAGGTAGTTTCTTTTTTTCCTATAATAGTCATGTTACATAAAGCAACACAAATCAAAATAGACATCACTTTATTAGATAGATATTATGTTTCTATAGCTATATAATGTTTCTGAATGCATACTATTAGTTACGTAGTAACTATTTAGTAACCTGTGCTATTACTCGTAGTAGGTAAACCTTCTTTTTTCCTATAATAGTCATGACTCATGTCACATAAAGCAACACAAATCAAAGTAGACATCACTATATTAAAATCTAGTTAAAAACAATGACACTCGCCTGTCCTCATCATACAGTAATTGAAAAAAGAAATGTTTTCTTTATTTCTTCTTTTACATGATCTACATCCATGTACAGCACATAAATTACTAGGCGAATAATTCATATTAATTTAATTAATATTAGGACGCGCGCGCGCTCCACTGTCGACGACTATGACTTACTATACTCTTATTTCGACAACCCACTGCCCACTGGGAAACGGATCAACCGCGATCTGTCTAACGGTAGGCATTTAGCGCGCGCAAGTGCATCGAATGACAGAGGCCTGATATAGTTTTTTCTTTTGAGGGAAAATACTAAAAATGGCGATTGATTTTTTCCATACTGACTGATTACTGTGTTGTCACCTGACTTTCAAATATTTATAGGTGTGTTCAGTTTACCTGCATGGTTATTTTTTTAAAATCGGCTGGTACCCGTAGGTTGGTAGGTGTAGGTTGTAGTTGTAGATGTTGTAGGTTGTAGGACGTAGGTGTAGTTGTAGATGTAGGTGTAGGTTGTAAGTGTAGGTGTTTATTTCATTTCATAGTTAGGGCAGAAATTCACACTGATGTTGAAATGATGGCAGATACGCTAATGTTAAGTATATTCTCAAACATAGTATTAGTTTAGACTAAGGTGACAAAAATCTTAATTTATAAATGACTTTATTTTTATTATAAGTACATAATACAATAGTTTATTTGCCCGTGTACTCTTTCCAAGTAGGTCCCCGATCGTATGGGTGTTTGTGTAGATGTCTCCGGTGCGGTCGTGTGGGCATACTCTCTGTTGTTGATATTCTGTTCTTCTCTCTCATCATGTTTATATACTCCTTCTCTTCTTCTATCAAATCATTCATGCTGTTCTCAACTCCAGTTGCCTCCTGGTCTTCATCCCAAAGGTCATCTTCTTCCGAACTCTTTTCACTCCTAAAAGTAAATTGTATTATAAGGACAACGCAGTGGGTTGGTTAAAGTTTAAAGTTTTACAGTTCGTCGTTCGATAATAATTAATGATTATTGTTAAAGTTAAAAGCTGGGTCAATATTTACACAGTGCAGACTGCAGAGATATGAACTAGTTACTAGATACTTAAGTGCACAATGTGAACACGCTAGTGACAGGATATCAGTTGCCTTGGAATTAATTGTTATTTATCTCCAATAGGCTTGTTGACTGTATTTTTACCCGACTACAGCGAAGCCAAAAGGAAGGGTAATGATTTTGGCAGTGTTTGTATTTTTGTTCCATCGACACACTATCTACTGTCTATATATCAGCATAGTGCTTAATATCAAAACAATAAAAAACCGATGTAATTCATTTTTTCTGGGGGTCTAAAAAGGCCACTTTGGGAGAACATTAATTGATGAATCATATGCAATTCATATTATGTGCGCCATTTTACGCATTTCTATTGAAAACTGTCAAAATTGATGTTTTAACTGTCAAAATATATGAAACATAATATGAACCACCTAAAGTGGCCTTTTTAGACTCCTGGTGTTAAAAAAACTAAAAAAATAGAATTTTCTCTAAAAAAACTTATCTTAGGTACTACCTATAATAGATTTTTTGAACGGTCATAAGTTCTACTATAAGACATTTTAAGGTTATCAATTAATTACCGGACTCCCGATATAATAGGGATTGATTGCTAAGAAACTTACAAGACAAAAGTACTCATTTCATTATCAATCTAACCCATGGGAAGTCTACATTTTTCTGGGATAATAAGTAGTCTTATCTGTGTGCCAAACATTAAAATGCTGTTTCATCTTGAGCGACAGTCAAAACATATTAAAATATTAGTGTGATTAGTAGTATTTGTTACCTGATTCCGTTAAGCTTAATAAGTAGCCTATCAGCTGCGGCCGTGACTTCGGAAGGTTCCGCCGGTTCCGCAGCATCGTCGTTGACACGCGACTCCAGTTTCTGCAGCACGGAATCCGCTCTGTTGGTCAAGTCTATGAACTTCTCAGTCAGTTGCTGCAGCTCCTTCCCACTCGAGGTTGGCTGTGTTGTGTTTCTAAACATGTTTTCAATACGCTTACACGTTACATCGCTCTGAAAAGAAGTTTGCGTTATTAAAATTAGGAAACATTGATGTTTATTTTCGACTAGCTTTTGCCCGTAGCTCCGCACGCGTAAATACAGTATCCCACGGAAACACTGTGCGTTTTCGGGATAAAGAGTAGCTTATGTAAAATTAATAAATATTATTAATTTAGCAATCTTCCGCCAAATAATACCCACAACCTGCAAGCAAATTTGGCGGAAGATTGCTAAAAATAATAATATTTATTAATTTTATGTTATGGATTTCCGCAAAGTAACGCCTGATTCTATCAACTAGTAGCTTATGTGTTAATCCAGACCTTAAACTACTACCTTACCGAATTTCATTAAAATCCGTTCAATAGTTTTTGCGTGAAAGAGAAACAAACATCCATCCATCCTCACAAACTTTCACATTTATAAAATAGCAGTAGGATAAGATGCAAGCCATCAACATGTTGCCTTTTAGTCTAAGATCCGTACTAAGATCGTCCTTCACCGAACTCCTTACCAGACAAAAATGATGTTTTAGAGAACAAGATAATTTTTTAAATATGTTTAGATTAGGCAACCCCTTTGGAAATTGTCATTATTATTTTTAATTAAATTTATAAAAAAAAAAATTTTTTTTTAATTTCACTGGCGTGTCTACTAAATAAAATTAACTCCGATGGAAAGTATATAATGTAAGTATACAATATGCTACACCTCAGTTGCAGACCTTTTTTTTGTCCCTATTACCTGGTTGCTGTGTTTAAACAGGTAAATTGATATTAGTAATTGCGCTTTATTGTTTACCAATTGAGACCAGTCTCAAAATGTAAGCAATTTAATTAGAAATAACGTAGTATAAAGTTGCTTGAGAAAATTCAGTCGTAAATACGGGTTGCGCAAGGGTTTAAAGTTAAAAAATTCGGGGCGAGTAAAATTGTTAGACAGAGAGGCATTGACTGTTATAGAAAAGGATACACTACTACAGCTGTGCGCACTGGCGTCGTAAACTGTGCGAGAGTGCGCATGTTCTCCATGGTAAAGACAAGGATAAATTAAAGTACTATAGTGTAGTGTTTTGGAGTGGATAAAGTTATTTTTTTATTAAATTCAATAAAATGATTTTTAATAAGCTTGGCATATATGAAACTAGTAGAGAAGCACGTTTTTAAAACAAATCAAAGAACAATATTCTTAAAAAAATTATTAATACATGTTGAGTAGGAAAATAGGAATTTTTTTTATTGAGTATTCTCAAAACAAATCTAAAAACAATATTAAAAAAAAAAAATTAACACATGTTTAGTAGGAAAATAGAATTTTTTTTTATTGAGTAATCAATACATTACAAGAAGTGATCACACAAAATATAAAATTAAATGATTATTATTCCGGATCAGAATCGCCGGAAGTTGTATCGTTTTCTAAGTCAGAGGAAACTTCTTCATTGTCTTTTTCTGTCATTTGTAAAATATCCTCTATTTTTAAAGGTGTTTGGTCTCCATCAAATCCTTTTGGTTTTAAATAACCATCAAGGTACCAACCACAATTTTCAGGGTTTAATTTTACGCAATTAGATTCAGCTGCATGTAGCCACATTGAATTTACATAAATAGTGCGTAAATTTTTTTGTTTTAGTGATTCCCAGCATGGTGGTATCGTGTTTGAGTCAAAACTTCTAACTTTTTAAAGAAAATTTTCATTGTCTTCTTTCACAGAAACCCTTGCAACCCGTATTTACGACTGAATTTTCTCAAGCAACTTTATACTACGTTATTTCTAATTAAATTGCTTACATTTTGAGACTGGTCTCAATTGGTAAACAATAAAGCGCAATTACTAATATCAATTTACCTGTTTAAACACAACAACCAGGTAATAGGGACAAAAAAAAGGTCTGCAACTGAGGTGTCGCATATTGTATACATTATATACTTTCCATCGGAGTTAATTTTATTTAGTAGACACGCCAGTGAAATTAAAAAAAAAAATATTTTTTTATAAATTTAATTAAAAATAATAATGACAATTTCCAAAGGGGTTGCCTAATCTAAACATATTTAAAAAATTATCTTGTTCTCTAAAACATCATTTTTGTCTGGTAAGGAGTTCAGTGAAGGACGATTTTAATACGGATCCTCTACTATTTCTGTTTCGGGATTACTTTTTTTTTCTTTTTTTTTTAACTAATGATTTCAATTAGCTGAACTGTTTAGATAGCTATAAAAGGCAAGCGTGTGAATTAGTGAATTAAGTTTAGTTACCTGTGATGGGCGGCCGTTGAGTAGTTTTATTACTTTCGTGTCGTGATTCCTCATTGTGAGTTGGATTTTTTGTAATTCATGGAATGTTGAAGCAGTCCTTTAAACAAATGTTCTTATTAATAATGCTGTCTTTATATCAAGATAATAAATAATACTTTGGAGTAAGTAAAGAGATTTTATAGTATCGAAATCATTTATGGTGCTAGAATCTAGATGTAGTTTCTATAAAAATGTGCTATTTGATAGAAATAATACTACATATTCGGTATTAAAAGTTATGTTTGGCGTAGATCTCTAAACTTTGGAAAATTTGAGAAACTTAGAAGCTAGAATTTTTCTGTAAATAATTATACATATGCTTTCCGCCGCCCATGTAGGTACACCAGTAGGTATTTACGGAATACCAACAAATTGACGACCGAAAAGTTTTGATGTCATAAACATGCTCATTACTCACTTATTAATAAGTGAATCAATCAGTTTGCCCAACACATCAGCGACGTGCGTGGGGTCGTCGAGCTGAACTCTTTGGCATGAGTCGATGAAACGCTTCTGCGCGTCCAACACTTCTTGCATCTGTGAAAATAAATTGTGATGTTAGTCTACGGCAGAGGTTCCCAAACTTATTCCGTCTAAAGCCCACTTTGAAAATTAATTCTTTTGTAGCGCCCCCCATGTTTTTTCACCATAAAATCTCAATAACATATTAGTCTCGCCTAGATAGTACTTTGGCATGAGTCGATGAAACGCTTCTGCGCGTCCAACACTTCTTGCATCTGTGAAAATAAATTGTGATGTTAGTCTACGGCAGAGGTTCCCAAACTTATTCCGTCTAAAGCCCACTTTGAAAATTAATTCTTTTGTAGCGCCCCCCATGTTTTTTCACCATAAAATCTCAATAACATATTAGTCTCGCCTAGATAGTATTTTTTTATCTCTTCAAAATTAATTAATACTCAACATTGAGCAGTAATAATACTGTTTACATCAGCGCCCCTCAATTTTTTTCTAGGCTCCTTACCGCTTTAGGCTTCCAGCGCCCACAAGAGGGTGTTATCGCCCACTTTTGGAAAGACTGGTCTACGGTGTCTAGCAAAGGAATTTTACATGACCTGTACAGAGACACAGAGTATGCGTTGCAGAAGTGAAGCTTCATTCATCATTTAAAATCCCAAAATACTCTCATCTTGCTTTAAGAACATTAAAAAAAAATTACACATCTAGCGCCATCTGTGTATTGAGCCGTACTTTAGAAAGTTAAGTTTTTATGTAACACTGACAGGTGGCGTTATATTGATAAAGTTATATCCAAAATAGTATCGTGACGTGACGCGACCTTGAAATTTGTCTCTCAACGCCGCTAAAGTAATTTCGCTTATGAAAAAAAAAATGAGAAAAAGAACTGGTTGGGATTTTAAAATCACCAAATGACTGTTATGAGTTTGAGATCAACCATTACTTATCAGGAATCAGGATACATAGGTTAATGATAGCTGTATTCCTTTCTTTACATTTAGACATACATTTATTTAGGATTTAATAATATTGAATGTTCATTTACGACTGTCTTAAAATTGATATTTCAAGTTGTAAGTAATGACTAAAAATATGAGCATTGCTTTGTGTGAGGATTTGCAAGTCGACGCTAATGAAAAATGTTGTAATCACTTACGCAGACCTTCGTGGGCCCTTGCCACACAGTTAAGGTAATAAGTAATAACTTTACAGAAAATTATGCACACGGTCCCTACGTGTTTAATGTATAAACTTATAAAGTATGTAGCTAAAGTATTTAAGTACTCAAGTAATAATGCAGTTCGTAAGTGGCATAATGCGACCATATTGTGGGCATGGTCATTTAATTCCCATATTTTAAATAGGGACCGAAAAGTGGGATCGTCTAATAGCTATCAGACCATAAAGCTCATTTCAGACTACGCTATACTATTGTGCTATGTAGTATAGCAAGGAAGGACATAAGGCTTTACTATATAATATGGCGTTCACATCACGTGATATCGCAAGCTTTTATTGTATATAGCAAGCTCAGTCGACTGATGACTCGGGAGTGAGGGATGAGTAAGAAGGCCACCCTCTTACTACTCCCTCAACTCCGAGTGCGATATAGAACAGCATGACTTCAACGTATCACATAATTTTATAGCGTATAGTAAGCCAATAATATATAGTACAGTAAAGTGTGAACGTATCCATAACAATGTATGGTGCGCGAAATTGTTGTGCAATATATACCTACCTAGCGTGTCCCGACACCTATATCGGAGCCTTTAGTCTCTAAAGGCTCCGATATAGGTGTCGGGACACGCTAGGTAGGTATATATTTTTTTACCACTAAAGTTTAGTGGTAAAAAAATGGAATTTTTTATCGACAAATTGCCCCTCAAATTTTATTTTTCTCTCACGTTTGTAAAATAGCCATTTTATTTTTTGGTAACCAAGACCCTGGCTCTTGTACTAATTCGACCACCACTACTTATGTAAATGTCCTAGGAACATAAAAAAGGTCTCATTTGATAGCTAAATATGTGGACAATAATTCACAGTTAAAATGTTTTTATTTTCTTTGAACAAAAAAACAAAAAAGGTAATTTAAAAAAATATATAGTTTTTTTGGTGAATTTTTTAAATTTTTTGCTTTTTGTGAAAAACTTTTTCTTAAACGATAGAAGTGGACCTTTGCTAAAATAAAATACAAACCCCTTTATTCTCAGTGCAATAGTTTAGAAGTTATAACAATTTGTTGGTATCATCTCAGGCAGGGGGCCAGCCAGTCGTCTTTTTCAAATTGTTATAACTATTTATTATTTGTTCTACAACGATAGAAGCGGACGTTTGATAAAATAAAATACTAAACTCCTTTACTCTCAGTGCAATAGTTTAGTACACTGTTTTTCAACCTTTTTCATGATGCGACCCAGGGGGTCGCGACCCACAGTTTGAAAAACACTGGTTTAGTAGATTGTCCATTCCATTACTACTAAAATCTGAACTTTACCTTCAAGTCAATTTTGAAATTGTTCTCGTGTAATCGCTTGGAGAATGCCACTTCTAAGTCGGCCGGGGTGAGCCTGGCCTCCCTCTGCCGCCTGGCCAGAGCTCGCAAACCATCGGCAAGTTCCCGACGAGTCACGTTAATAAGAGTCATGCCGTCGCGAACCATCGACTCTAACAAGAGACCTCGCCGCCAAGTGTCCGTATACGAACCGCTAACCTGGACAAATAGTGAAGATTAGGTGAGCAGGCTTGAGTTAATTTGATATGCCGTTGAAGAACTCATGCTTCAAGTTGATTCTATCAAAATGGCCAATTTGTAGAATGCAAAGAATAATGAGAATATCAAAACTATATTTTATATCTTGTAGTGGTGTTAAATTTCGTAGTCGAATGTCAGTTTCTGACATGATAGTAATTACTAATTAAATTTTAAATACTTATAATAATTACGAATATTAATAACCAATTTGTTATACCTTTTCCAATAGATGTGTATGGGTGCTTAAATGACTTGTTAAATTCTGCGCTATTTCAGCTATTTTGGTTTGACTTTTTTCTATGTGGTGGCTGCTATCCTTAATTGTTGCCTGAAAAATATATTTTTTTTAAAGTAAAAAGTTATTTTAATTATTTAAAATCAAAATGAAGTAAGTTTAGCCACTATTTCTGTAAAACTTACTTGAACTGATGTTTCCAACATGTGAAGTCTGTGCTCTAACTTTTCAGCAACTAATTGAGCTCTTTCTAGTTTTAACGATAAAGTAGTTTCTATACGATCTGAAAATAAAGATGTAAAATTATTGAAAATTAAACTTTAATCAAAGTAAAGTATCTTAAAATACTTCTTCTGTTTAATTTGAAAGATAAAGTAATAATACGTGGTGGTCGTGGTATCATTGTCTGTCAGATATATTTTTATAATAGTGGGGGAGCCCTAGTAGGAGATCCATGTAGTAACTAGAGCGCGCAAGATTAAAATAGTATAGGTTCCATATGGCTCTAGCAACCAAGGAATCAAAATTCGTTTATTTGCTTAGGGCGTTAAAAAAATAAATCAGATCCGTCAGATAACAGATTAATACAGGGGGATGTTAAGTAGGCCTAAAAAAGCTTCAACTTTAAGTACTAACGATTAGAATGCAGGAAGAGTTCGTAGGCATTATATAAATTAAAAAAAAAAACACTAGCTATATTTACATAATTGAGCTTATCAGATAATTTATATTGGACTCAGCTTAAAGGTCTAAAAGTCCGTCTTTAAAATCTGATAAATCACCTATAAATTCTACTTTCAATGTCATTTTCTTTTCTTAGTTAAGAAAGATTGACGCTTATCGCACCACTATAAAAGAAAAAAAAAATATCTTAATCTTTTTTTCCTTTCATCTAATCTACAAAACCTACTAGGTCTCCACGACGCTCGAGTAAATACACAACTAGCATCGTGGGCTCCTTAGCTATAAAGTTATTGATGTTGCATAGTATTTTAACTATATATGCTCTTATTAATTGATTAAGCACTGTTCCTGTTTATTCAATTGCTCCTATTAAATGCAATGATATTGCGAAAGATGTCACAGCAGTAATTTAAAATAGGATATGACACAGTCAAATGATTCAGTAGTTTTAGAATTATGAAGTGAATTTGCATGCAATTGGCAACGTATGATTTGGGTCAGAACTTCAAACAGCGCATCCATGTGCATCGTAGGAACTTGGATATAATTCAAACTTTGTGTGACAGCCAACACAGAATTTCCCCAGAATTGCAATTATCTATATATTATGGGTGCTGTTCCAGCGATGCATAAAACGAATAGGCTAAATCTTTAAAAAAACTGTAGAATGTAGATCTAAGAGACATGTAGGATGAAAATAGTGATAAAGACAAACGCAATAAACGTATAGAGATAGATTTCTATTTACACAAAGATTACCGACATCAAGATAATGATAATGACAACCAAAACAAGAAAAACAATGATAAGTACGAACGTGTAAACTGTACACACGCCAAAACTTACCTAATTTGTTTTGTATGACGTCTAGGCGACGTGCTTGCTTCGCTTGCACCGTGCTCACAGTCTCTATAACACGCAATCTCTCGTCAATACTGGCTAAGATGTTAGCGATATCCTGTAAAGAAATAATAAAATGTTTTAAAAAAGATTGAGCAATCTTAAACGATAATAAATTAATGAGTACAAAATTCATTTTTGTGTAAACAATTTAAATGATTTATTACTGTCGTGTAGATCATTATCGCATTAGATAATTATACCGTTACGATTTTTGCTACCAGAATTAACAAGTTTTCTAACAAGTTGACGTAAATCACGCTTATAAATCGTTCACATTAGGATCTGGTTTTAACGACATTATTAAGCTGTTAGGTTAAAATCTTAATTTATAGCGAGATTGGTCTATTAAAATAAACTCCTTTAATATTATGTACACTTATAATTAAATTATAAACTTGATTATAAGCAAACTGCAAAGTAAAGCACAAAATTGTGGGTAATTACCATATATCTTCTGATTACTTTAGATATTTTAAACGTATCCCCTTTACATAACCTTAAACGTAAATAAAATGGTTTTTGCAAATATATAAATAAAATGTAGAAATATCAACGTTTTTAGGAAAAGTAGGGAACTTTTGACTTCTAAAATATAAAAAAGTTTACCTTATTGACGTAGGAGTTGACAGTGTACGCACGTAGAGTGTGAGGTTCGGCCGGCGAGGTTCGCGCCAGGCAGAGGCACGCGAGCGCCGCAACGGTCGCACTTAACATCGCCCCGCCTGCAATTTATAGTAGGTTTAAGAAAATTGCTTCCGAGAAATTAACCAATTCCGTTGTCAACACTCGAACAAACTAAGGTACTGACTGGTTTCGTTCTCGAACAAACTAATGTACTGACTGGTTTCGTTATTCGCTGTCTCATATTATCGTGAATTCGTTCTGAAAATCGCATACTCGTTTCTGAAAATGCTCATCTTATCGTGAATTTATGTAAATGACTGTGGGCGAAGATAATTATAGGCAATCTGACTTATAAAATGAAAAATTAATAATGATGACGATGGTCACACCGATTTTTATTAACTTATGAACTTGAACGACGTTTCCTAAGAATCTCCACATCAAGCGCGGAGTAATGATTCATGACACGTGATTGATGATCATATTCACCGCGTCTGCAATCTCAAGTCTCGACATTCAAGAAAACTTCTGTTTATTCATAAGCTACATTAGCTCGTCCATTCATAAACGCGTTACGAAGTAGCGACCACGCAAACTGTATAGTGTATACGTTAGCAGCATTGTTTTCTTGTTTTTTCGACTTAGACTACCTTTTGTGTTTCATTGTTTATTTAGTTTACTTGGAAGTTGGAAAGTTGAAAAAGAAATGCGTTTACAAGTTGTTCAAAGGTGTGTTGGGATTTACAACTGCTGTCTCGAGATCAATGGGTGGTTCCGGAAGGCTAATCTGATCGCGTCCTGATCCGCTCCATTATTCGAGGCGCGTGTGGACTCCATTGTTTATTCCCGCATTATCGACAGGTGTACTCTTTCATCCTGCTTATGACTGTCTATTTATTTGCATTCCGTCGCAGTTCATGGACCCTGTGGATTAATATGATTGTCGGATCGAACCCACGCGCACGAGGTCGACCTTTCATCAGTCCTGTGACGTCTACTCGATGCTCGTATTGGGTTACGAAACCCTTTTCATATTATTGTGAGACTTTTTCACTAGTAATTAATTGAACACACCATTAGGCGTCAATAGCATGGCGTAAATCATTTTAATAACATATTCTGTTAATGCATGGTGTATATTTATACTCATGACCGTTTTAATGTTGGTGTTTGTTTAGTATCTGTAATAAACGTTGAGCAATTATTCTTTTTCAATATTTCATCTTGACACTCGTTCATATTTTGAAACTGGAAGATACGGTTTGCGACATGTCAGCGACATTCATCCATGCAAAAGTATTTTAATGATTGCATATGACAGCCTAATATTGATAGATGCTTCATTTCGTCATGTTAAGTCTCTGAGAATGCGTCCTAATTTGATAAGAAGTGTACTTGAATTAGAAACTTGCGTTGCGCAAAGATTCTAAATTCGAGAATATTTTGTTTTATTTCGTTGATATTTGCCGCTATTTCGGCTTTATCTCCTTTACCTCCGTCGGATACCATAAGGGATATATTTTATGCGTTGCCTCATCTTCATAAACTCTTAAATTTTAATTTTGAGTATTAACAATTGAAAGGAAAAGGAATACACATATTTGGAGTGCGATGACCTTAATGTAAAACTTGCAATGCCAGTATACCTGTTGTCGATACAAGGACAAGTTTTTAAACTTTACGCATAATGCATCAATGTTAAATAAATTTGCATGGACACAGTGAATATTAATTATAGATAGGTAATGAAATATGATTGAACGATTTTATCGTAATATCGATGTTACAATATTATGAAACAAAGACTTCGCGGCGCGGCGTCGGCTTAAGAATAATCTAGCTGTCTCTAATTTCTAGTCTTCTATTTACTAACATTATATGTAATTTTTTAGAAAATTCTTTGTGTTTTTAAAAGTTAAAAATTAATTAACAATAAGTATATATGTGTAATAAATTGTTGAATCGTTTAGTCTGATCAAAAGTGTGGGATGCAGTATAACTAATAGCGATTTGTAGCAGTAGCTTGTCAAAGTTCAGTAGGGCTGGAGCTGGGCCAAAATCTGGGGCCCACTGCCCACTTCCAGGTGGTGTACTTTTTGTTTTATTAGACTGTAATTAAACTGCTGACTGCACTATTCTATATTTAAATTGCTAATGAATAATGTCATGTGTCAAAAGTATTATTGGATTTAAACCTAGTCTCTGAACTGCCAATTTTGCATTGATATCGTCGTGAACACCTTCCTGCATATCAAATATTGGAATTATGGATTCAAAGGTATATTCATATAACATTTCAACATGTATACTTGTATGGTAAACAATATTTGTTTCAAAAGCTTTTATGTGTATTGTGTGGTGCATTTATACATGTAAAGGTTAATAGGCTGTCACATATGTTTAGAACTCGCCACGGTGTTGTGTTACGTTGAATTAACGTCACAAATAATAATTTGAAAGGTTTGTTTGTAAAAATAAACGTTTCAGAGACATCGAACAGGAAATAAAACTATTCCTAATGAGATTATTTAAAGTCTTTCTAAAACAGATAGTTTGTTTTCACTTCAGTCATTGCCCTCCGCGTTCTTCCCTCGTCCTATTGTATTCTGTTTCCTGGTGAGATCACGTTTATTTCTAAGCTTCCACTCTACAGGAGCTTACTCCTTTGTCTACATAGTTGCACTGTTCCCACATTTCAAATCAATTTATTTCGAGGGACGAAGACACTTTGTACGGGAGAAAATTAATCGCATCCATTTCGCTGAGTCATGCGGCTACCGTTTTTAAATTAAAATGTCTGAATGGACGATAAGAAGCTTTGTAGTCCAAAGTCCTTTTCACATGTTTTTTACGCAGACAAATTGGTGGGAGCATAAAAAGTAAATTACTTTGTAATACTTTGCGAGCTTCTGTCAATATGAAATGTGAAATTGAGTATTTTGTTTGATTGTTCTATAGCTTTTACGTCGGAACTGCGTGTAGTAAGACAAATTACCACATACTGTTCTCGCATTGGACGCGGTGTTTTTTCATTAACATCGTCACAATGATATTCTTTTGAAAATAGACACGAAGTCTCTAAATCAGTTCAAAGTCGGTCAATCCGGATGCTACAGACTACAATCCTTAACAGATTGTGACACTTAAGCTTCATACAGAAGGTTTTAAAGGTATGTAGTGTAAAAGTTGCTTCTTCGGATTACGAGGCAAATAAATCCTCATTCGTTATCAACATCATGGTTATGTAGTAACTGTTTAGTAGTCTGTGATCATGGCTACAATAGTTTATTTTATGTATATTTAATATCTAGAAAGTGTTTTTTGTACCTGTGGGCAGATTGTACATTATTTATGTGTAATTTGGTAAAGCTTTAAGAACTTTAAAGTCTACATGCACTGAAAATCATCGTTTTATCGTTTTGCCGCCAAGATAAATGAAATTGTTAATAGCACAGTGAACCCCGAAAACAGCCAAAACCATCAATTGACTTTTGAAGTGAAACTCACGCGGTCACGCCTACTCAACTCATTGACTAATGTGATATCTCTACTCACTAATAACAGTTTTGTATACAAACCTAAACACTTCATATTAATGGGATAAATATGATTAATATTTTCTATTTAACGATCATTTATTACTAAATACTGTAACCTACGCAGTATTAGATTGATAATAATATGTCCTATCCGTCCCACATTCACATCTGGAGGTCGGAGATATTACAGTAAATAGTAATGTGGCCGATTTCGTAAAAACGATGTTTTTATCACGCCGTATTACCATAACTATAGTCTAATAGCATTAAAAGCTTTCCTATTAAACCTCTAATAGTCCTAATGCTCACTGGTCGAGGTCAGTAAGACGAAGTTAAAAGCCACCCATAAAAATATGATATCCCCATCCTAATGCACAAAGGCTCATAACCAAAGTTATCGATATTCGGTCGAGTAAAACTTTTTACGAATTAGTTTTATTAATCCACTTGTTATTAATTAACAATTAAATTATTAATGGATTATGTTGATTGCAATTCAAATCTTGTCTTGAACATGTTTTACGATATTCAATCAATATTAATGTTGTCACACTTTTACGGTTCAATTGCGATTAATTTTATATTATAGACGCTTCGAATTATTTTAAATTTAAAGATTATATATCTTGTGTCTTAAATTTCTTACCAGCCAGTAAGTCCATTGCAGTAACTAGTATCTACTACCTAGTGTAGTTATGCAAATCTTATACTACTATTATAAATCTGAAAGTGTATTAGGATGGATGGATGGATGGCTGTTTGTTTCTTTTTCACACAAATACTACTTAATGTGTTTTGATGAAATTTGGTATAGTAGTAGTTTAAACTCTGGATGAACATATAGGCTACTTTTTATCCAGAATAATACAGTGTTCCCGTGGGGTACTGTGTTTATGCGGGCGAAATCGCGGGCAAAAGCTAGTCAGATATAAAAGTAATTTCCATAGTAAGATACGGTGAGTCTGTTACCTGCAGCATGTTTCGTGGAATGTCGCCGCCCGCCGAGAAGCTGATTGTGCTTTTGCAAACTGCAAACATGACTCACTGCTGCCAATTTATACCAATAGGAATAACGCTTATAGCATATCTAGAATCTACATATATCAACTGCTTCCTATGAATTGTGGGAGAAAATCTGTCTAGCCCGAGGGAACCATATTTTGCAATAGAAAGTATCCTATATTAAGTATCATAACCGGGATATAAATTATTATGTTTTCGGCTTTCAAATTCGTTCAGTAAAAACTAATGCATATCCGTGTATTATCCACCCTCACAAACTTTGTGTTTATATAAGTAGGATTCATACAATTTATGTAGTGCCACCAAAGAGACATTACGTTGCGTGTTTTCTGTGACGCGTTGAATTGTTTGCACTTGTAATAGCTGCAATAAACCTTGCTGATATCTCCGCGAGGGAGATTGCTAGGAATGTTTCTATAGCCTTATCAACTTGCCTTAGGTCGTGTCGTCCTCCTTTTACAAAATACAAATGCATTTTGTTTTAATGTAACCGGTATATACGGATACATTATACTTAAATAAGCCAAATGGTAGTTGAGCAATGCACAAGTGTTCTCCTGGAACTTTTCAATTACGTAGGCATTCGCTATTAAAACGCAAATAGTTAAGTAGGAAAACGTAAGCTAATTGTAATGTTAAGTGCATAGGGCGTAAGTGGGTTAAACGAATACGACAGACTGCGCGGCGGCGGCTGCTGGCCGACTGACCAGGGGCCAGTCTGTAGTGCCAAAGATAAATTGACCTTTTGGTACAACTATTTCAACCAATACCAGTTACATTGAAAATCTCCCGTTTAACTCGTTTAATCGCGCTTAACCTGTTGAAAATTTAATCTTTCAAAACTTTTAACGAAAACTACGCATTGAAGATGGATGAAAACTTTAGTTTTACTAGATATATAGCAATTTACAATAGTCATATTTTTAAGCTACTGTTTAAATAACCTTTGACAATTAAGGTCCACCGTAACCGTAGCTTAAAATATAATTACATAAATCTTTTACATAAGCACGTGCTATTTAAGATATTTTACAGCGAATTTATAATTATTAACGGATGTTATCCTTCTGATTTTAACGTGCAGATAATGTAGTGATTAAGTATTCGAGCAAAAAATATATGAATTAACATTGACTTAACGGATAATAAATATTCCAAGCTAAAAATTCTAAGAACGCGTACCTTTTAGACTCCAATAATATTTTCGACTCTAAAGCTCTTATGAATTTTAAAAGCGCCACCCTTTTTTGTTTTTACTAATCCGACATTTACATCATCATACTAAAACAAAGTCTAATGGATTGTAAGCTTTTAAAATATTCAGTCGCTCCGTCAATTGAATGCTAACAAAAAGGGAAGATAACCATGCATTTTTGTAATTCCTTGTCATAACTTATCATCGGAAAGCGGTCCTAAATTTTGCTTTTTTGATTGATGTTCTTGGTATATGTTAACGTTGTTTATTTATTAGGTTTCATTGACACATACATTTTTGACCTGAGAATGTTATATTATTTTGTCCTTTTAAGTGAATCGTTCATTGTCTTCTATTTCATTCGTTGAAATATTTTCAGGAAATATTAAATAGTTGTGGGACAGTGCAGAGTGTATGGACAGCATGACCTGAGATTGTTGTACATAATTTGGACTCCAGTCAATGCTTAAAATAGTATACACCTCGTACAAAGTATAGGTTAATCCTTATCTTAAGTCCTGCCTCACCCTTAGGAATTGTTCACTTGCGTGACTTCACCTTATTTCCAATGTTGTCTGGCGTCAAGTTCTTTTGTTGATCGTATTTGTTACTTATCACGTAACATAATTATTTCATAAATACCTTAAACTTCCGTGGACCCACCCAAGTATAATGACGTGCGCGTGATTGCCACGCACTTTTTGTATGATAATATCATGTTCAGAGTTTAGGATGATGTCTAAATAATTACTTAATATTTTCCAGGTGAGTAACTATTCAAGCAACCTATTCCAGAGGTTACAATAAAGTAATTTTGCAGTTTATGTGATGATGTGTGTAATCATGGATTAAAATCTGTTTGATGCTCAATTGAGAAAGACTAGAGGAGATACAGTCTCCTTACACATTACACAATCTATCTTTGTTTGTAGAAGTTACCTATGTACTGTATGTAGGTATCTCTGTGTCGTCACCATGAAGAAACAAAAACATTGCCCAGTTTAGTTATCGCATATAAAATATAACTGCATAATGCATCAGCTCTCGTATGAAATAGCGTAGAGTTGCATAACAAGAAAGTAAAAAATACTTTTACGGCATGCTCTTAAAAGTAAAAACATCTTCCTGTTCTAAATATTAAAATAATTCGACATGTTTTTTTTAGATTGAGACTGACATGAATTACGACTGTCCTGAAACTTGCCATAATATTTTTAAGTCTTTAATAAAATTGAGATGGTTGGTATCGGTTTTAGATTTTATAGGTACATGCATTTTGTGTTCCGAAATGCTCATCTTACTCCGGTTATTTTAGACAATTGAAATAACAGAAATTCCGACAGAACCAAATATTGGTGGAGACCTTGGGTTTGCCCTAATAAATAAAAATATAAAAGTCCCCATCAATCCCATGTGAGCTTACAAAGTTATGCGGGGTCAAAGGTTAACATTTCAGGTTTTTTTGGGGTTTTCTCGAAAACGGTAAGTTTTATCAAAAAATAGTTCAGCCCAAAGTTGTAGATCTCAGAATCATCTACAAAAATGGTTGTTATGTTTTTTCCCTAACTATCACCATTACTGAGATATCTAGTGGGCTCTAGTGCGAGGTGGACTTACTTTTAAAGTACTGGCTTGTTTATCCTCGCGTTGTCTTTTTGTTGTTTGAACGCACTAATCTCAGGAACTACTGGTTTGAATTGAAAATTTATTTTTGTGTTGGATAGTCCATTTATCGAGGAAGGCTTTAGGCTATATAACACCACGCTACGAGCAATAGGAGCGAAGAATCAGTGGAAAATGTGAAAAAAACGCGGAAAATTATTCATCTTTGAGGGCTTCCGTTGTTTGTTTGAACGCGCTGATCTCAGGAACTGCTTGATCGATTTAAGAAAATATTTTTGTGTTGGATACTCCATTTATCGAGGAAGGCTTGAGGATATATAAAATCACGCTGTGACTAATGGGAGCGAAGAATCAGTGGAAAATGTTGAAAAAACGGGGAAAATTATTCATCTTTTAGGGCCGTTGTTTGTTTGAACGCGCTGATCTAAGGAACTGCTTGATCGATTTGAAAAAATACTTTTGTGTTGGATAGTCCATTTGTCGAGAAAGGCTTTAAGCTATATAACATTAACCTGCGTTCAATAGGAACGAAGCACCAGTGAAAAATTTTGCAAAAACGGGAAAAATTATTCATATTGGACAGATTTTAATGTATTTTTTTGTGTTTGTTCAAGTGGATTCGAGAATGGTTTAGATTTGCAATTGGACCCGGTAGGTGGCGCTGCTGTCAGTACGTCAACAAATTTAATTCTAAGGCGGTACGTAGTTCGCCGGGACAGCTAGTATATATATATGTAGCAAATATGTGCATATTATGTAGAACGTGATACTTACAATCACGATATCCCAGGAACGGTGATACTTAGAGAAAAAATCATAAGGACTATTTTTGTAGAGAATTTTGAGATCTACAATTTCAGTCTGCGGTATTTTTTGATAAAACTTACCGTTTTTTGAAAAAAAAATAAAAAACCTGAAATGTTGATCTTTGACCCCACATAACTTTATTAGCACACATGGGATTCATGGGGACTTTTAAATTTTTATATTTTAGGGTAAACTGCCACCATCTCCACCAAAATTTGGCTCTGTCGGAATTATTATTTTACCACTATTTTCATGTCTAAATATACCGGAGTACTTTTATGCTAGCTTTACTCAGTGTAAAGGATATTTTCCTCATCATTTTTCCTTCATCTATACACAGCGCGATATCTCTATTATTGTGTTATTGTGTGACTTTACTTCTGACATTATTTTGCAAATTACAATAGCTAATGTAGGGTGTGTCGCTTGGCTTGTATAATGACACGGTAAATTTTAACCACAGGAATTTAGCGTCAGCTGAATCACTCGCGCTTTGTCTGACGTGTCTTGACTCTTGAGGGTCAGCATTTGTCAGGTTCAATGTCTTTTTTAATGTACCACCTTTGTTATGCACCTTTTAAAACAACAGACCTCAAAGATAAAAGTGAATACGTTTAAGTGAGTACCGTTTCTGGGCTTTGTGAAACAATGGCGTTGAAGAAAGACACACTTGTGAATGCTTTAATTATTATCTTTTAAATTTCTATATTATGTTGTAGATACAGGTAACTTTTACTTCCTTGAGTTATAAGTCAAAAAACAGAATTCAAATGTCCATCTTCAAGAATTGCGGCGTTTTAGTTTATCCGTGCTATGTAATTGTTAAAAGTTTTAACCTATGCGGCGAACAAGCGTGTAACTTGTAAGGCTAACTAGTCCATAACTAAATGTGCTGAAATCGTTTCCAGAGAATGTATTAATTCCAATTTGTCTGCCTAAGCCACGTCTCATTATGTAGGTACAATTTTCGCGTCGCGTTGTTACAATTTCCATAAGTCTGGTTATTACTTTTAATCTGTGGTTCGTAAACTAGTTTTATCGCTCTACATGTAAATTGCCTTATTAACATAAATATGTATTAAATAAATAATGTCCCAACAATTTACGCATATGATTTTGTATCGCTTAAGTGCAAATTCGGCCGCGCCCTTAAATTAGATTCGGAAAAGATATGCGCCATAAGTTTATGATTCACAAGAAGCACTTGGGTTGTGTTAATATTTGCGATGCTAAAAATGTCCAGTTTATTGCTGGGTGTTACTATGTATATGGTTAAAGAGTGCATACAGTTTCCACTTGTTAACTTGTTGTTGGTTTTGCGTTTGTTGTTAAAATCAATACCTACGGGATCTTTAAATACAAAAAAATACATTCAGACATTGTTTTTTTTCCTTTGTTAAAGTACACGGTATGTCGTATTACATTAGTCATCTTCAATGCCTGTTGAGACAGCTGTAATAAAAATTCACAGGAGGTATCTACTGCAAAATACAAGTTAGCATATTTGTATTTTTAATAGACCTTGCTCTATTTAAATTTTACAGTCATTCAATTGGAACTAATCTATAAATAATATAATTTACATGATTTAAAATTCAAATGACTTTATTGCTGTAAATTATACTGACATGTTTATGTTTTAACATATTGGAACTGCCAACAGCTTAAGGAGTAATAATTACTGTGCAGATCATGATCGATATTCATTCTTTATTTTTACAAGGAATTGTCTTAAGTACGTACGTAGCTCTATATTTTTACAGTCACTTAAAAATTAATATAAATCAGATTTAATGCCATAATTTTAAGTAATTTAAATTATTTTGTTTGACACAAACATAATAGATAAATGTTACTTATATTATAGCTAAATAAAACATAAAACTTTAGTTTTTATACAAATGCCAAACAGAATAACATTAACGGTGATATATTTGATTGGAATAGGCAATAATTTACATAATATCATAATGCTTTCTGATCGGTAATGTTTTGATATATTGTAACATAATGTATGGAATTTTCAAACCATTTTTGTGTTGTTGTTAGTTTTTCCGAACGCAGCTGTTACGTAACAACACTTTCTCCTCATCTTGCAATTGATTTACGTTTACACGAAGGAGGTTAAGATAACAATGTTTCTTGTTCACACGAATAATGACAGACCATAATAATATGTGTGATATATGCCCATTAGATAAAGAAGTTATGAGAAGGTTTTGCGCCGGACAATCATAGTGTCAACTTGCAAGTTAAAGATGTTGTCCGAATGTCCGCGACTTCGTGCGCGCAATAGGAAATCCCCCGGAAACGTACATTTTGCTGCGATAAAAAGTGATAATTTGCCCTTCCCCGTAATCTACTCTGTATATATGTGCAAAATTTCATCAAAATCGACCTATTAGTTTCACAGCCAAAAAGCACAAAACAAAAAAAAATATTTCCTTTTGATAGTACTTATTAGATATTATGCTCGCTAGCTCTCCGAGCCTTCTTAGCTCAGGGGCCAAATGAGTACCTATCTCAAATGTTTTAAGAATTTTACTGGGATAAACGTGTGAACTGTGAATTTAAGGGGGGGGGGGGGGAGGATACTGTACATTCTGAAGTAAAATCATTAACTTTCGGTCTTGCCTTATAAATTAAATGTGAATGTTATTACAACAACCACTTTGAACATGAATAAGTAAACACCGTATCAGTAGCTCAGTATTTGTTTAGATACCTCCCCAAAAGTGTTGTTTTTTGTCGGGACATTATCTGTCCAGACGACGTGTCGGGACTCGGGACTGTTGTTTGTTGTGGGCAAATACAGCCCACTTGTGGCACGCGGTAGCCCAACACTTAAGTGTGTGCGCTACGTTGTCGTGCATACCTCTGAAACTAATAAACTGTCCCTACCGGCTGTCCACAAACGTTTCGATAAGTTTTCGGTTCGCATTCGAAGCTTCACGCACGGATTCCAATCAACGGCAACGGGAAGTTATCGAATCCGAGTCGCATTACGTTTCTGAAACGATTGGGAATAGACGCACGTGTTGATTTCAATTTTGTGTTCTCTCTAAAACTCCCTAGATTTTTTTTGTAATAAGATAATAATTCTTTTATTTATCTACGTCCTTGCAGGCAGCAAGACACCGGCAAGATGTATAGTAATAGTAATAGCCTTTTTTATTCTGCCTTCAAGCTATAAAATGTCGCGAAGGTCAGTGTGCCTCTTGGCATAGGCCTCCTCCAGCCTTTTCCACTCTAGTGCTACTCTTCTCCAATGGTGTCCAGCTGTTAGTGTTAGGTCATCTCTCCATCTGGTTTGTTGGTGACTTCTTTTCCGTTTACCATCTCTTGGGTACCAGTAAGTGACGGCTGTGCTCCATTTATTTTGTTTGTCTCTTAACATGTGTTAAGAGGCAAGATGTATAGTACCCTCCAAATTAAATACCTCGTATTAAACCCTTACATCATCCTAATTATCTTCTTACGAAAATTACTCGTTTATTTAAAAAAATCTCTCGTTTATTACGTCTTCGTTGCAAGTGAAGGACAAAACCGAATTATATTCGTTCCGGGTAATAAACAGAGCTTGGCGTATACGGTATGCGATTATTATGCGTTGAGCTTGAGCCGTGCTATGTAAAACGTTTATGGGAAGCAAAACGGGTGCAAGGCTGGAATGTAATTGATTATGAATGCAATTTCTTCAACCGTCGGACGTGCTCCGGGAACACAGATACAGTTGCAATAAAATTGTTCACTATTTATATAAGGTTCGGTAAAATCTACTACGGATATTATGCGTATGATCCAATGCTTATGTAAAGACGTTTAAACAGAAAAATTATTATCATATTCGAAAAAATTTTTTTTCTTTATATGCGTTTGCGAGTTTGCGTTTTGTGGAGTGTCATACATGAGATGATTTTTTACTTTGAGTATGGCAAATATTCTTTAGCCTAAACGTCTTTACATAAGCAGTGGATCATGTGCCCGAAGTATCCGTAATTGATTTTCGGAGACGTTATATAGAGGTGTCCTTATAGTTTCATTTTTTTAAATGCATGTCCTACTACTATTATAAATCTAAAAGTTTGTGAAGATGGAGAGATGTTTGTTACCCTTTCACGCAAAAACTATTGAATATATTTTGATGAAATTTGGTATGGTACTATCATACCAAAGTTTAGGCTTTGGATTAAAACAAAGGTTAATTTTTATGCCGAAAAAAGTACAGTGTTCCCGTGGGATACTTTATTTATGCAAGCGGAGCCATGGACAAAAGCTAGTGATATATAAAGCTAGGTGTGTTAACTTTTTAATTGTCTACTAAATTTTTAACTGCATTAAACTATATGCTATCATATGTTGTCTAAACAGTGGGTAAATATTATTATGTATTTTGGTAATTGTACAATTAACACTTACCAAAATACATAATCTAAGAAAACCGACGCAGGCGCAGCTCCTAATTGTTTTACACTTGAGACCTTTTCACTTCAACATTTTATCTGTCAACGAATTGTCTTGTGTCAACTGGTAGAGAGTCAACCCCGCAGTGCAGTAAAGACTGAGTCATGAGCTCTACGTTTGAAACGAAACGATAGACATTAGATTACATTACACTTCGTTTCTAGTAATTTTGTTGTAGTCCGATTTAAATTTATGCAACATACGCCCAAATACTGAAACTACGTACGTTCAGTGGCATTTCACACGATTTCCTTGTCATTCCGCTCAGTAAAGACAGAGACAGACTGTCATTTAAGATGCTCCTAATTTTAAGTTGAGTTTCAGTATTCGTCTGATAATTACTAATCTATATTTTTTATGCTATAACTAGGTACAGGCATCGTAGTTTAGTTTAACGCAGATATACGATAGTACGATTTTCTGCAGTAAATAGTTGCTTAAGGTGTTAAAAATTTATGACATTATGGTTGAGATGAAAATCTGTTTTCTTAATTAAATCTAGAGGTTAATGATACGGTACTTAACTTGTTATTACTCGTATAGCGCTACCACTAACACCCGCCTTGTTTAGTTTATAACTTTATGCTCTACCTACCGGTACAGTTATACCTGTACCATAATGTCGCCTAACTTCTAATTAGTTGTTAACTTGTTACTAATAGATGTAGGGAAACGTCACAGTAATAAACCTACTAATATTATAAATGTGAAAGTTTGTGAGGATGGATAGATGGATGTTTGTTACTCTTTCTCGCAAAAACTACTGAACGGATGTCGATAAAAATGTTGTATGGTAGTAGCTGAATTAAAATTAGGTTTCTTTTTATCCCGGAAAAGTACAGTATTCCCGTGGGATACCCGATATTTACGCGGGCGAAGCTGCGGTAAACAGCTAGTAATAATATATCTATGGACGCTTCACACCACGTCAATCACAATAATCATTGTTTTCCTCTGTTATTAACCACTTATTATATTTAAAAATGATCTAATGTTTGTAGTTTAAAATGTAGAGTTTGTAGTATCTGTTGTTGAGGATTTTGTAGATAGCCAGCATAATATAGATGTTTTTGTTAAACACATGAGATGAATTATTATGATGAATCTCATGTGAAGAGTACAGCCCTTTCTTCTCTGATCAAGACAATGCCTGGCACTAATTGTATGTGGGTTTTCTACCCGTCTATGAAGTCTGCAATTTGGCACAGAATGTTCAATGATGATTATACACAATTGATTTGCGATATGCCTAGTGTGTGTGGGATCGCAGGCGCGGGTCACAATCTATATTCATCCACTGATCTATTTGTCAAACGCGGTCAAAGTATTAATCCTCCGACGCGAAAGTATCAATTTATGTGCCGTATATGATTTTAATGATGCCTGTTATTATTCTGTTTTTGAGTCGTAAATTCTTCGCACGGACGGTAAATTACGGTTTAAACGCTGTAAGTGTCAAGAAGTCTTGGTGTCTGTGCAAATCTTTGTGACAATGTTGGCAGGATATGTGCATCTATCTTAAAATAAAATTTGCAGCATTAATACACAGTATACCTTCTAGCATCGACGCGTTCGTATGTGTCAGCGAAACTACGAAAATACTGTTAGTAGTATGGCAGAGTTTCTCATATTATGCTCTCTCTCTCTCTCTAACACTATATTAGATTAAATGGTTGCGCCCTTGTCGATTTTGATTTGCAAAAAACTGCGAAATAGCCGTTACACAGACGCAAGCGTTTCGCTTATGATGTTTCGCATCGCAAGGCGTCTGCACGCGAATCGAAGGCACTCGGCACGGGGGCGACAAACTTGACACTCTACACTGGGATAACATTCTGAAACGACGTCTGCACATGGTCTGCACTCGTAGTCTCCGAAAATTACAATTACTTATTTCCTTGCGAAAATACTGCGGTAGCGAAACATGTGCGAAACGTTTGTACACTGCAGAGACTTGCTGCCGCATATAAACGCATAGGTGTACTAAATCCTTAAGATCATATATATTCATATATGCCGCATATGGACGCATAGGTGTGCTGTCCGTAAGACCAAATAAAATCATTTACAAGGACAAAACGAAACACTAACACCCGTATCATTAGTTGTTTCCTCAGATTCGCCTCGACTCAACCTCATCTGAGGTATCCTTGAGAAGTTCCTCGAGTTTGGTATTCTTAAACATAATTTCTACCTCAGCTGTTTGCTCCTCCAGTAAGGTTGAGTGAGGGTATGACATCATAAATAATCATGGTTTTTTTTTATGTTAACACCAATAGTAGCCATTAAAACTCGATCCAAATTTTACAGAATGATGAATATGTTGTATTTATACGGATTTTCGTATAGGCCGTGGCGGATTTTCGTAAAATAAAGGTCATTCAAAAAATCCACCATGCTTATCTTTAAATAAGTATCCCTCTATAATTGCGTAATTACTTCAAATAATTCCACTCTGTTTATAAAAATAATTGATTATAAGTGCAGAAATAGACGCTCGAGGGAGCCTCAAGGTACGTCCTGAGGTACCTTAAGTTTGACTGTTGATTCCTCGACTCGAGTAAGGAAATTCCTCAAGTCGAGGACATTTTGTTGAACTAATGATACAACTTTCGTGGATTAAGGTTGAGTCGAGTGGAGGAAATCTCGAGGTAACAACTAATGATATGGGTGTAAGAACATAACGCAAAAAGTATGTACTGTTTTTGTAGGGCATGGTAGAGTTGACAGAAGAATTGAGCCATTTTTATTAGAGCGATTATATCAACTTTACATTTTAACTTCTATCAACTTTTTATTTTAACAAGTTAGTCATTAATTTAATATTGCTCCAAGCAAATATATTACCTAGCAGTTGGCCCAAATGCATTTACTGAACAAACTTTATTTTTATGTTTCGTACTTGAATTAAAAGTGGTTATAAACCACAGATAAGAAAGATATAACTGTGTTTTATAATTTATTTGCATTTGTAATTATATAGCGTTCTATACTAGGACTTAGGAGTAAGGAGACGAGGTTCATTTCAATTTAACTGTAGTAGTTATTTCTTGCGAACAATGGACATTTAAATGATAAATAGCAAAGTAAATAATACTAAACAATCAAACGAGTTATTATAATTCGTGGTCTACAAAATACTGTAGATTTTCATTTTTAAAACTTATGAAGGTTTAAATTTAGGTTTAAAAAGGCGCTATTATAAGTCTTTAAAAAGTAGATTAAATTTCCGGGTTAAAGTAATATTCTGTAATTAGCAACACGTAATATTCCGTACCCAAACTGTAAAACGGGACCCTATTACTAAGACTCCGCTGTCCGTCCGTCTGTCTGTCCGTCTGTTATCAGGGTGTATCTCATGAACCGTGGTAGTTAAACAGTTGAAATTTTCACAGATGATAATATATTTCTGTTGCCGCTACAATAACAAATACTTAAAATCGAATAAAATAAATATTTAAGGGGGCTTCCAATACCCATAGAGCAAACGTGATTTTTTTTACCGTTTTTATAGATCATAATGGTAGGAACCCTTCGTGCGCGGGTCTGACTCGCACTTGGCCGGTTTTTTAAAGACTGATGAATCCTGTTTAAAAATGCGCAGACGTCCGCTTGGCATAGTAAAGGGTGACGTTTCTTGTCCGCACTCCGTATTGATTGGCGACTAATAAGTAGAAGAAAGTAGATGTTACTTGTTAACAAGGTAACAAGTATGACCCATAACTATTTGTTGCTGTTTTCCTCAATGTTTATACGTGTTTTTTGATGTATTTTTAGGCCATTCAATTTTTATAGCTTTAATTCTTTATTCAAAACTATAATCCGACTACGTAGATACGTAAATTATTTAGCCTATGTTACCCGGACAATATAACGAATCTATTGACACCTCATTTATTAAAATCGGACCAGTAGTTAAGGCGCTACGGTGGAAAAATTTGCCTTCGCCGTTGTGGGAAAAAAAAGTTTACTAGGTAAAAAAAAGTATAATATTTTATTAAGTATTTCTTTATACAAAATAAGCATCCTGCGCATCAAGGTTAGCACCTATCGCTTTAGTTATGTTTTAGTTCTTTATATAATTTGTTAACGAAAAACCGGTGAAACATGTTTTAATACTTATAAAACTTTTATTTGAAATCAAGAATCGTAACAAACTTCGTTGTATGCAAAGTATCAATTGTGTAAATTAAGTTTAAGCAGTGAATAGTTGAAATATTCAGTGCAAAGTTCTGTGACCTAACTGGCCTATACCTATAGTAGTTTACAAACTTACGTTTTTGTTAACCTATGGCTTATTAGAATTTAACTAGCTTAGCAAAAATACTGTCAAGATTAGGCACTTATATGTGAAAGAAAAAAATCTGAGTAAGTACAGTAATTTATTGACAGTTTAAAATAGAGCCTGACTTTGTTTCGCGCAATCCCATAAAAAACTGTAAAATATAAAAAGTATAGCAATTTCGATACACAAAACGAAATAATATATATCTTCAATTTATCTTTTAACAGTCTGCAAACAGAATTTGGAATTTGTTTGCGTACATAATATATACCTATTTGTTCTATAATTAATTAAAATTGACAATATATATTGTCTTTAGCTCTAAATTTTGTCTACAACAAAAATATTGTATGAGTGATGTAATTTTATATAACATGGCATATAAATGAAATCAATTTTCATTTTATATTGCAAAAGTGACCATTCTCGTGATAAGGCTATAAATTATATTATCTAGAGTAGCGGTTTGATAAAGTACTCACTTAGGGATAGGTCGGGGAGCGTAGACGCAGTTACTCTATCTATTCGCAGTCACTGTCACAGAACATTCACTGGTAGTCATTTCACTGGTGCGATGTATAGTGCGCGGTGGGCGCGGGGGCGGCGCGACGTGTGTACGCCGCAGCATCCGCGAGCGGTCTGGCGTGTGCGCCCGCTGCGTCCCGCACGCTCGTGCGTACGCGCATACGAGCGACACGGGCGGGCGGGGCGCCCCACGTCTGAAGCCTTTTCAGACGCTTTCCTCTGCGTGTCACTTTCGCTTCCTAGTAACGTTTATTGAACTACTTTAATGACTCTCCTTGTTATGCTTGTTCTATTCTGTAGATTAATGTTTGTATTTCAATCAATAAAGTAAGAATATAAAAAGCAAAATTTAAGTAAATGTAATGTAAAGCACATTTTGTTTATAGGGTTTATTATTAAGGTTTAGGTTAACGCTTTTATCAAAGTTATAGTTCATGAGGTTCACAAGTATTAAATATTAGGTTTTAAAACTTTTTATCAAAGGCTAGTTTTATGGTTTGTTCACTTACAAGTTACAACATTCGACCTCGATGTAGTCAGATTTCTTTTGAATTTTTATTATAAGTATTAATTTGCAGAGTTGATCATAAGATAATTCGTAAATGGTTAGTGGTTACGCGTAAGTAGGGCTCTCGAGTAACAAAATTAATAAATTTTGATACCTCATCGACTTTGATGTGGCGGATATTGAGATGATAAACATTTTTAACCCACTGGCCACTTCAATTCGGAAATGGAATGGACATCGTATGTCATAGTACGAAATCGATTTTAGTAATTACATTTATTACGAGCGCCATAAATATCTTCAAAGAGAACGATCATAGGCCACGATCTGAGTAGCCATAAACGGGCTCTGGATCTGGTGCGCGCGTGAGAAAGTTCCAACTCCATAAATCGTATATTGGATTATACTAAATGAGTCCCTTGATTAGATGCTAATAGTGAAAAGAAGAAATCTTTGTACGGTGAAATGCATCTTACTACAATTACGACTTGTACCCTGTAGAGTCCTCTCTAGTCTCTACACATCATTCATCTTGTCAAATATTGATCTGTCTGCTACTTATTTAACTTTCCACTATCTATAGATACAAATATAAATTTCGCCATTAAGTGTTCAGCACACAGTAGCTGTGATGTAATGATGATTAATCAGAAAAAAATTGCCCAAGGTAGAGTCGATCTTTTACTAGTGGGTTTCACTGTCAGTTATCCGATAAATAATGACTAAAGAATCGAAAGGTTTTACACAATTCTGTTTTAATAATTGTTTGTTTTTGAACTTTAGCGTCATAAGACTGGGTCTTGCTTAACCTTAAAATCGACTTTAAAAGTTCCTGTTTTGATAAAAATCTAGGCCTGTTTTAGGGTTCCGTGATAATACAAGGAACCCTTACAGTTCTGCTCTGTCTGTATGTCCGCCCTTCTAACTTATGTAATTATGAATATAAATCAATGAAACTTGGTATAGGTAAAGATTGTTCATATATTTAAAGTTTGCCATGATCAAATAATAATAATTTTATGTTTTAGGCTGCTCTATCATAGTCCATACATGTAAAGTGGGACTGGGGGGATGAAATGTTTCTTGTCATTCTACCCCATCGTGTGGTATATTGTCGAATAGGTCGAATTTTTAAATAAAAGTGGTTTCATATGTGACTTTTTTTATAAAGTGTTACTGAATTTGAGTAATCGGCCTTCAATGAAGTTTAAAAGTTGGTCCTCTCTGGCATTTCTAAACTATGTGGTAGAAACTTGTAACGTTCAAGTCCAGCGAAATATACTTTTGGAGTAATTTGAAGAAAATAAAAAAAAACCTATTGCGCGTTGATAGTTACGGAACCCTTCTTAGATTTCTCTGTCTGAACTGAGCAGAACACGGCTGCTCTTGGTTAGGATAAGTTGGGCTATTTAAATGTAATTTTTATATAAATTACTAGTTACATTGAATTTCTGGTGTATGACGAATGTAAAATCTACATTTTATAACTGGCATAGACCATTTAACCACAAGTCACAACTCACAACTGTGTAACTCGGAAGGCAATTCTCCAGCAAACACTCATCTCCTCTCTAGAAATTTCGTCATTTATTTACTTTGACAAACAGTTGATAGCAGGGACAAACATTACCCACTCGCAAAGTCAACGGATAGATATTTTATAACATCATCAAGTCAAGAACAATTTTATCATTATTTTATATGGTTAAAATATAATATACATATATTATAATATACAACAAATTCACCTCTCAAGTCTCAGGGTCTCGCTATAAAATGCGATGGTAGAGCCAGTTAAAAATGTTGGGATCTACTCTATTCAATAGAGTTTCTTGTTTGCGATTCTAGGGGAATTACCTAGTGTGCTGATTGCTGAAGTTGTGGTTACAAACACTTAGAAACAATAATGCTGTATGGGTGCAATGTACTATCGAATGAATTGCCGTTCGACCAGGCATAAGATGAAAATCGCTTAGCGCTTAAACAGCTCCGTTGAATCGTGCGGACGCAAGTGTGCAAACACGTCTGCAGTCGTTGCGGTCACTTCCTTTGTATGTAATATTTCGAGTCGTCCTAGTGAAAGGGAAAATATTTAGGTACTGGTCGAGCAGGTACTTTGTCGATATTGTTCATTTTACATGGTACCAGTAGGTATTTTCGTATTCGCATCCATACTAATTAATATTATAAATGGGAAAGTGTGTGTATGTTTGTCCGTCTTTCACGCCAAAAACTACTGAACCGATTTAAACGAAATTTGGTACACAGATAGTCTAGAGCCTGAGAAAGGATGTAGGCTACTTTTTATCGCGGGGAAATGTACGGTTCCCGTGGGATACTTTATTTACAGTTTCACGTAAAAACTACTAAACCGATTATCATGAAATTTGGCACAGATATAAAGTAGACCACGGGAAAGGACATACAGGCTACTTTTTTCGCGGGACATACCTATACAATTCCCGTGGGTTCCTGTACTTACAAAATTCTATTTCGCTTGAAACTTAGGACGTGATAGCGGTGCATATGTGTCGTAAATAAAGTGGATAGACATGAGATCACCATCTATTTCGATAACATTTAAAAATAGCCTTAAGTTATTAATGAATGTAACGAGTTGAGTATATTTATGACTCTCCCTACATGGAGCAAATTATAAATATTGTGTTCCATTTACCTGCCAGCACCAGTACCACTCCTCTGATGGCGGTCATTCAAGTCATGCCGACTGCACATGTCATATCATATTTAGTCAACCGTTGTTTGTATGTTGCCAAGGGTACGATGGTTAAAATAGAGGTATACTATTTTGTTATTATTTGTGGTACAGAAGTTACTTGTTTTAATGCTTATTAGCTGGATACTTGAAAGTTACAACCTTCTTGCAATCTTAAAGATTTCTGATTTCGTGTGCTATGTTAAATTTTTTAACCCGGTTTACCTTCAATATTGTCACAAATATTGCTACACGTATCATAACTACGCACAAGTAGCATAGGATCCTATTATATTCATGTTTAATTACTTTAAATGCTCCGTGGCCTAGTGGGTTGACCGTTTGGTTCGCACTCGAGAGAGTGCAGGTTCAAATCCCAGGTTGTGACGTGTACCAATGAGACTTTTTCAGAACTCAAAATACTATACGGACGTTCTAACGGTGAAGGAAAACATCGTGAGGAAACCCGCACATAGTTGGCCCCAGACGTATTGATCAGTTCATTCCTCCGGACTAGGCTGACTATGTTGTGAGAAATATGTGTGCCGTATGTGCTTGGGCAACCATACGACATTTAAAAACCAACTGTCCCAGGCACTTCAGTATTTCAAGAGTGGTTACTTCGCTCGGAGAATACTGTATAAATCATCCATTAACGGATGTAAAGGCCTAAGTAATTACTTTACTCAAAACTAATTACTATTATAGAATATAGATGTCTGTGCTTTTAGTGAGGCCCAAGTCCTCAACCCAATGATATCATTTTCAGTCAATCACGAAAAGAAAATTATTCACTACACAGTGATTAAAATTTAAAAGTTACTTTAGGGATACACCATACCTCATTCGATGACGTATCCTCCTTATAGATAAAAAAACTAGACCTAATTAAAGTAGATGAGAAAATTTACAATTTTGTTAATTAGTTCCCCACCAATTAAGAGTAACCCCCGAAATGATGACGAATTTAAAATCGGTTCATCCGTTGGGCGCTATGATGCCACGGACACACACACAGACATATCAAACTTTAACACTTTCGGGTGTTAAAAAGGGTATAGTCGAGTCAAAAAACGCCATAAATATAAGCGCCACGAAGGTTACCAACGTTGAGGTGATAAAAACATACTTACTTACCTACATGCGAAAATAATACAGTAGCGTACTCCAGTCATCACAATCAGTCTCGCTAATAATTTCCGTGCACGGGCGTCCCCCCAGGACAGGTTTAGTGGGTTTCGCTTGACGGGCTCGCCGGGTGGTCAGCACTTAGCTCATCTGTCGGAAACGACTGCCTTTTGTTTATACTGCCACGACTGCCCCGAGGTCAAACGCATATGCCACTAAATCAGGCTTGATTGAAGGTCTCAGTTTTTTATAAGCATTAAAATAATTATAGGTAATCGATACGTGATATAATCGCTCAATGTCTTGGTGACCTTTGGTAGTTAAATAAAGTAGCAATTTGTTTGTATAAGCTCTTTCAAATTAGGTACTAGATAAATATTTCTATGTAAGGGTTGCATTTTTGTCCAAATGAAATATTTAATCCAATAACACGATTAAAATTTCCTGACAACTTGCACAACGCGGACACCCTCATATTGCCGTATAACCCGCCGGCTTTGAATGTCACACGCCTGCCGCAAAGTACGACCGCGCGCTTATGAATAGAATTTAAGTATTTTATAGGATAATCTGGCCAAAATTTAGGGTCACAAGTTATTGATTTTCAGAATAACTGATTACGCTCCTTGAATATCTATTTTGTTTTGAAGACATCCTGTATAATAATAATATCTTCGCATGTCTTGTTCCCAAGGAACAACAAATCTTTAAATAATTTCATCGAGCAAGAGAAATAAAAGTAAAATTTGGCGGTATTACATCTCCTACAAAAAAAATTGCTATTAGGACCATTGTTGTTCATGGATGATTTCCTGGAAATTAATCTATGTAAATAAGCAAATCTCATTTGCCGTCTAATGAGATTAATTGAGCAAACATTACCGCTACAATCACTGTATCTACAATCTCTGAGATCGTTCAATTCGTGCAGCTTTTACGTACCAATTAGGCTGCGGGGCGGACAGTTTGGGATGCGAATAACATTAATTGTTGATATATTGCCCGCTCGCGTTTCACTATCCAATATACTCGAATGATAAAACGATAAATCAATTATGTTAAATGCTAGTTAAACTGCGTAGACATGTCACATCCTATTAGTGCAGTCGCCTTTACCGCCGCTCTAAAATCTAAGGTTACATTATGATCTAGAAAGCCCGGGTCGAAACGTTTCTAGTTCGTATCGGTGTGATTTATTATATTGGATACCGGATAGTGGTGGATACACAATTTATCGTTCCTCGTACTGTTCTTGTGTACTCGTCTTAGAAGATCGAAATCATACGGCTGACAATTTGTAACTTACTCTATGTTGTGTACATAAGTAGTTATATTCTTATACTCAAATTCTTTCTAATTAACTACAGAAATGCCTGTGTTTAGTAAAATCTGTCTCCTAAATATCATTCACGCACCTAAGTTATATTAAATATCGATTGCGTATTATAGATATCGCACTTAGTCACTTGTATATTTACGTCGTACACTTATGTACAAATTAGAAAACGTGTTAATGCAAATTGCATCTCTATTTTACGACGCTTTGTCGCCACACGAACTTTTACCGACCACGACTCCAATTGTCACCTCTTGAGTATGTCTAGAAAATTGTTTATGAAATGTTACAGCGATTTTTTTGCCATTCTAAATTATTTACTAAAATTAAATGACTAACATACAAAAGTAAGAGCGACCTAAGCTCATCTTTTCACACATTTTTCATCGTGTTCAGATGTATCGGCATCTGACTAATATAGATCTTGTACATGTATTCAGTAAACTAAGTTTCTCTACCTCAAGTAGCGTGATAATAAATAGATTAAGCAATCTGCAAAGATTAAGCGATATCATGCTAACTCATTTGTAGTATCTGGTTGCAGTTTAGATTTAGCAAATACTTAGTCGCGTTCTTGTTTTTCAATTCGGATGACGTCACTTAAGGATAACATTCCTCGTGGTTTCTATATCTGCAGCTTGTAGTTTTCATTTGCATAACGAGCAATAAATAAGAATTAATATCGTCGTTTATTGTTATCGACATTACTACAAACTATATCGACGTAGTTATACCTACTAGAGAAGCTTACATCATGATTGCGGTGCGGACTTGTCCCGAGCATGAGCCTCAAAGGCACGATGCGCGGGGTCTGCGGATGTGTTCGTTGAGTTACTGCAGCCACTCTTTATCGAAGTAGGTCGCTGCAGGGGTTTTTGTGAGTAAAATTCCCACACAATTCCTACTTTAATTGCCAATGCCCCCAAGTGTAGTCTAGGTATCTTCGGAAGATTTCCCCTGCGAAAAAAGGGTTACGTCATGATCTTAAAGTATTATGTCCACTTTATACTCAGAATTTTATTTTATAAATTGCTATTACGATATTCTAAACAGCTTTATCTTTTGCCTGTTGAGTTTTTGTTGAGTGAACTAAATATCCTAATCAAACGAGAGGAAAAGGGTCATTATCTGTTGTGGTCTGTGGTTCGTTATTTAACACTACATGACATAATTTGCAATAACAATTTTGAATAGGTTCAAAGCGCAGTTGCTCTGAGTAATGTATTCAATAACAATAATTTATTCTACTGAGTACCATTCAAATGTTTATCAAAATGTCGTTTTCAATTTATCTCTTGGAATGTTAACTACAGAAGCGAAAGTCTACTAATTAATCTGGGCGTGTTGTTACGACAAATACCCAATATTTATAATTATTGATTCATATATTGATTGCATAGGTATAATAATAATACCTAATTATTGTTATGAATTACAAATAAAATTTTTAATTATTATAATATTATTCGTAGCGACAAAAAAGCTCAAAATTTGCATAACGGTTGTATTTAAGATGATTTCAATCAACATGAAATAAAATGATTGCCTGCAATTAAGCAAATTTTGGCTCATCAATAACATAGAGCTCTTCTATAGTCTCTTATCGTTGCATTTAACGTCGCCAGCTTATACTTTCTCTAACGGTTATTTGTTTTTAATTTTTATATTTAGTACCTGTATTTTTTTTAGATAGATCATTCAAGATTTTCTTTAAGATCCTTAAAAAAATAAAAATAACCTAATTCTACACTATTATTATAAAGAGGAAAAATTTCGTTTGGTTGTTCGTTTGCCTTAAATAGGCTCCGAAACTACCTACTGGACGATTTTGATCAAATTTGTCTTTAATCCTACAAGATTAAAGACAAATTTACATTATCTACTCAGCACATAGGTCACAGATATAATCTGTGTGGAGTGTGTGCGAGTTTTTATCACTACTCGCTGTGAAGAAGTTAACTTCAATTCGTATGGCATCGAAACAACGCCCCTAGTGGCAAAAAATGGTAACTAATTCGATGCTATACAAATTATTGTAGTTAACCTCTTCACGGTGAGTAGTGACAAAAACTCGCACTAAACACACTGATTAATGCGGGGCCGTTAAAGCCGCACTATTTTCGCCGTGCAGCCCTTAGTCACCCAAATCCCGCATTAGATAGGTTTAAAAGGAAAGAAGAGATCTAAAATAATTCAACTGAACACAGTAGCAGCTATACGTATACGCTCTTAAGAAAACGTAAGCTTAGAAGTTAGACATTAATCTTTGACCATTAGGTTCGTACTTCGTATCTTACAATATCGGCGACTCGGCGTATCTCGATTCTCGAGAGATGAGACAAAGTAGAAATAAGTGCCATTCCTAAGAAGTATTAAGGATGTAAGCCGGTCAAGGCTGTCTGGGGCGTGAAACCTCTTGTGATGTGCGATGTTAAAAGCATATAAAATATGCGACAGGTTTATTTGTCGCGTAGCAAATATTAGCAGAAAACTTTATGTTCACGTGATAATTCGCAATCGTAGGGCCTAACTTACAAAATTTATGTTCTTACGATTTTTTCATTGCGTTTTGGAATTGTTATGGGTATGCTTTTTAATGCTTTTTGTTGATTATATTGTCTAAATATAAATAATAAAGTTTCAATTAGTTGTCGTCATGATATTGTGTTGTTGTTGTTATTTTTTATTTAAATGCATGTGTTTCTAAGCATTATTTAAAAAATATTCGCACTTTCGTTCACATAAACTTTAACTATGTCAAATATCATACTTTTTCGTTCGCACAATTTTCGTAAAACCGTATTGAATGTTTCTGCTACCGGTATTATAATATAATTGTTAATAAAATATAATAGTTCTTTATTTTTTACTACATATTAAACATGCAATTAGCTTGCTCGAAGGACCAACGGAAAGTTATGCATCTTAATATATTGTTAAAGTTAAAATAAATTGTAAAAAATAATCGAGGCCGTGACTTTGATCCTGTGACCTTGCCTGTAAATAATTACTACTGTTGGGACTATTTACATCTGTTTCTGTATGGTGATTATATGTTTGCGTCTGTCAACGGTGTAAATATGCGATGCTAATGATCTTAAATTACCGGTATTACCGGTTTTGTATGTAATTTTTGCACTTACGACTTTTTGCCTCTTGTGGGCAAGGCTTGCCTGTAAGAAGCGTAAAAATCAAAAGGATATAAATTGCCCGCGCAAGACTTAAGTGTTATGGTTTCGTATTAGTTTTTTGCACTTGCGACTTTTTGCCTCTTGTGGGCAAGTTGCCTGTAAGAACGGTAAAAATCAAAAAGATAGAAATTGCCCAAGCAAAACTCAAGTGTTTTGTTAACTGTATCTCATTCAACTTAAGTATAAAATCATTGTCAGAAGCATCCGCTGTCAAAGGTCTCAGTCACGCGAAATTCGTTATCAAGGATGTTATGTCATACACGAGACTGCATAAATCACTGCAGTAAATCAATCATCTCTCGGAATGTCTGTCGATTGAAAGAAAGGTACATGGAGTCTAGTATACACAGGCAATGATTAACGTGCAACTATTGTCGCTCAATTTATTAGGCAATGTTGCAAAACATCGTGCGACAAAAGCATTAAACAAAGTTTTCAGTGTGAACCCCAAGTCTCGTATTTAACTTAGACTTTTTAATTTACTTTCAATGAATTATAAATGAGTCGTCTTGATATCATAATTCATAAACCTATTTTTGGAGTTTGGACCAATAAAAACGCGTTAAACGTTGGTTTGACGTTTATGAGAATGCCAATTTGCTATTTAACATATAGATAAGATTATTTTTTTAAATCTTTGTTAAGGGCTTGGTTCACAAACAGAGAGCGACCATGTCGTCCTCATAAGGATACAACATTGGATAGTTTTAACAAATTAGACTCTTACATCTAGATCAAATTTAACCTATACAAAATTGTTGCGTCACTAGACATAGGGTCTGATAACGCAATATTGCAACCTGCCACACTATTAAACATAGATTTATTAGGTATACAATTCCTAAATGATGCGTTCCGAAAACTTTCCACCAAGATGTGGTAGACATCTTCAATAGTCCCATATCGATAAGTTTTCATTACCAGAATCGACCTACTAATGTTGCTCGCAAGCTTACAATATACAACATAATAACAGTGTACAACATGTTGAGTAGTAGTTGAGGCTTCAAGCTTTTATTTAGAGTTTAGACAACAACAATAAGATTAACCAAGTTGTTGTATCATGCTAACTTTCAATGTTATGATGATCAACTTGTAAGTAAACTTGTCGCGCAACAAATGTTGCCCAGTGGATGCGAAGCTTTAAGCTTTCCTTTTGTTGTGCGTCCGCATCGCTGGTATCGCATGATAGACGTGTTTGTTCTACTTAATTGCTTCGGTAATGAGATTCAGAGTTTTATTGGGATTTTTATTACTCGTTTATTCACTGTCTTGTATACGTACGTGATGATAACGCACTTTTACATCGTTAACACTAATGAAATCTAATGAAATGGTATTTAGAGAGCTTTCTGCGTATCTATGTTTTATGTGTTTTTAGTAGGTGATAAAACTGTACTTTGATTACGGAATATATCATAATTTTTAAAGTTTTAATTTTATTCTCCGTATTAATTTTCTTGCTATCAAGTAACAATGAAATTAAATGTGTTGTCAAAAAATAATATTTTGACGGGACGGTTACGGATTTACGGTACATAATATTCGATGTTGATGAAACCTTTCGACATAATATTGATTGAATTCGACCTAAATATTAAAAAGAACTCTCTGTAAGTAGGAAATGTATAACAGTTGTAGATATTGCATTTAACTTGGATATATAGACGTTGCATGCGCTAGCCGTTCACTTGTTACTCGTAACCGCATCACGAATAAATTCGAATGAATGAATAAGCTTTGTCTTTTTTATTCCACTTCTGGCATTGCTCACTTGCAACTTGCGACTCTATGTAAAGTGAATACCAATTACACACGTATGTGTAATTTAGAAGGCAACCGTGAAGTTAACCGAACAATCAATAATGCACCCGTCACACGTACAGTTTGAACCGCGGGATATGCCCGCACCGTTCCAATCGTCGCTCCAAGACGAACGTGTAAATGAGCGGGGCTGACAGTCAAATCTGGCATGTCGATGCGAGCATTTTTAAGTTTTATCCGCGCGCTATGACGTATTATGTAAGACGCCGACAGTCCAAACGTGGACGCATTTGACATCGTAATTAGCCCGCAGTTCCATCCGCAGTCCAAATCGCACAGATCCGCTGTTTGGAACCGCAGTCCGATACATGGTCCGAACTATGCGTGTGATAGCCGCTGATCGCTTTCGCTACAGTTGGAAGGTATGACTAGACTTTGATTTATAATTTAAGTCCCCGTACGTGACCTTCTCAATGGGTCTCATCACCATCATCCGTGTTAGATTTACCACGTTACGCTATTTACAAGGCTAACAAGGTATCAAATCTTTTTCGGCGAAATTGTGGTTAACTTCTTTTGAAACATTTTTGTACTTTACTATAATAACGGTTGTAAATTGTGGTTTTTCAATCGAAATTTATTTTTCGTTTACCAAGGTAAACAGTTCATGGGTTTTTGTGTGTTAGTCGGACAGAGTATGGATAAAAAAAAACTTGAGAGGTGTCAAGGGACACCCGGATGGAACGAAGTTCCCGATGAAAATATCTGGCTTGCTTTCTATAAGAGAAAGAGAGAGTCAGACAGAGAAACATGCGACGCCGCACAGCTTACAATAGCTTACTGTAGCAAAAAAAAAAAAAGACATACAGACAGACAATTGTACATGTATATATAAAATAAATAATACAATATCCGAACCGATATTATCCATACATACATTACATACATACATACACACATACATACATACATCAATATAATAAATGTATACGCGTAAATATTTAATTTTTATAAAAAATAAAATTATCTTTTGTAATTAAAAAAGTGTCGTGACAACTTTTTGTAAGATTTTTTTCCGTCTAGCCCCCTTTCACAACGCGCGATAAGGAACTTCGTTCCAAAAAGGAAGACTCAAGACTTGATCTAGTTTTATCGTATGACTAGTTCACATCCATTAAGCTTCTCTGCCGAGTTGCATCTTTATCATCATCATCTTCACCTCATCATGTTCACTGTGACCTGTCAACATTTCGTATGTTATACTTATACCCATAATACCTATGTACATAACAGCCTCCGTGGTCTAGTGGTTAGAGCTCTAGACTTCCGAGTCTAGAGTTCCAATGCGGGAATCGAACCCACGACCTCCGGGTCGTGGGTTCGATTCCCGCATTGGAACAACAAAAAATGTTGTTTCCAAGTTTGGTTAAGACAATGCAGGCTGATCACCTAATCGTCTGACAAAAAAGATGATCTATGCATCGGATGGGCATGTAAAAAGTCGGACCTGCGCCTCGTCAGTCGTGACGGTTATCCGTCCCACTGGATTACAAGAGTAAAGGAAGAGAGAGTGCCCAAGTGTGTACTGCGCACATACTTGGGCACTATAAAAATTACTCCTGCGTAACTGGCCTGGTTTCAATGAAACCGGCCACCGTCACCGACATCGGTGTGGGGAGTTATTATTACCTATGCAAAACATACATATATCCTAATTTGTAGTCTATCATGCGACGGTAGCTAGCTACGATGCAATTACTTAACGTCATTGTTCTTATAATTACCATGTTGTGCTTGCGACGTGTATGTGCGTGTGTTCCTGGAGAGCGTACCGGAAGACGCGGCATCTTTGTGCTCCGCTCGAGCGTACCTAGGACATCCTCTAGCTGTGACCGCAAACACAACCTGTTCCAGAGGGCCGAGTTCATTGATTACTTATTCCCCCGACGTGGTGTCTGCCGGCCGATCCATCATTAGAATTTAGAATACGTAAACGTCAATGCACGACCCGTCTGCGAATGCCATGCGAAGGTTCGTTGATGTCGGGCAGGATAGCGGATGGTCTTTTTATGTGTAGTTGCATAATCCGTATTAACTCTACATTAGAATTATGTATTTTATGTGCTTCCCTTATGAATATAAGGTACTTATCTATTATAATATATATTAATTAATAATTCATAAAATACGGTAGGTACCAAAACAAAGAAAATGCGCCTAATGCACCCAAAAATGCGCTAACACTATATATTATGATGAACCAATATCGTTCGACGCACGAGACGCGCCGACACCGTGTGGTGTCGTGGGTTACCAGGATATGAGCGAAGTTCCTTATTATAAAGTATTCATTTCTATTCGAGATATAAAGAGGAAATAAAACTTTACAAAATTTATTTTATTTACAATGATTTATAAAAATATACTAATACTAAAAAAAAAAAAATACCAGTCATCACGTAAACTGGCAGTGTATAGCTATCAAACATCATACATAGACTATACATAAAAATCTTACGTTTTTATGTATAGTCTATGTATGATTTTTTAACGTTTCGGACGTTTTTCGCCGAGTAGGGGGTACCCCTCAGCAGACAGCAACGCACCATAAGGAACTTTCGTTCCAAAAAGTTAGGTTCATATTATGGCTCTAAGCGCAATAAAAACAAAGTATCGTAGTTCTGTATTATAAGAGACATTTCATATTGCTTACGCGGCTTACTACTACTAGTATGTACCTACACCTTCCCGCTCTATGTTTGCGCGAGCCGCGAGTATATTATAATATGCAGTCCATAGAGGTATCGCAAATCGCAATAGGTATTTCTTTTAAAGACACGATTAGCTATCATTATAGTATTGGAACATATCGCGAAGTGCAAAACATGGATCAGTCGCAATCGCAACTCGCAAGTATTATAATTAGTAAGCTTCATAACTAAGCTACAAACGATATCCGGAAGCGGATTAAGTGCCAATTTCATCACCGCATATTAAAATAAATCGTTGATTAAATATAATTTTATCTCTCTCGATATTCGTATTATAGAGAGAGAAGGAAATATTAGGTTCGGGAAAAAGTTTCTTCGCATTTTATATAAAAATTCAAAAGGTTTTTTTATAAAGTTTATTTACAAGTGACTAAAGTATATAGGTGCAATTTTGTTCGATAACTTTTTGCCATCTTGTTGGTAGGTACATGATCCCATTGCTATAAAATTTTTGGGGCTTCTGATGAAAAAACTGCGACAGGGTGGTTTTGGCAGTCCTCTTGTGATGTCAACCTGACACTGCCTAAGGAATTCTGCAGCGACCGAAACAGGTGGAAATCTGAAGGTGCAAGGTCAGGACTATACGGCAGATGCATTAACACCTCCCAGCCAAACTCCCGTAATTTTTTCTGAGTGGCTAAAGATGTGTGAGGTCTAGCGTTATCATGGTGAAAAACCACACCCCTTCTGTTGATTAATTCCGGCCGCTTTCTCTCAACTTCTTGCTTTAATCTCATCAGTTGTTCGCAGTACAGTTCAGAATTGATGGTCCTGCCTGGCGGTAACAGCTCATAATGAATAATGCCCTTCCAATCCCACCACACACACAGCATCACCTTGTCGCGAGTTAACCCGGGTTTCGCCACAGTCTGTGAAGCCTGACCGGCCTTTGACCACGATCTTTTTCACACGTTCTTGTCGTACGTGATCCACTTTTCATCACCAGTTATCAGCTTCTTCAAAAATGGTTCGGTTTCATTACGTCGTAATAAAGAATCACAAATGAGTACACGGTTCATTAGGTTTCTTTCAGTGAGCTCATGAGGCACCCAAATATCGAGCTTTTTTGTGTACCCAGCTTTTTTCAAATGCGCCAAAACCGTTTTGTGGTCAATCCCCAGTTCTTCAGCTACATCGTAACTACTAATATGCCGATCATGCTCCACTTTTTCAAAAATGGCAACAGTTTTGTCCGTAACAGGGCGACCAGAGCGACGTGCATCTTTGATATCAAAATTTCCGGATTGAAAACGCTTAAACCAAATTTGCGCTACTTTTTTCGCGGTTTTTGTTGCATTTTTACCTTTTTTGTAATAAAATTTTAAAATGTATCAAAATTCTTCATAAGAATCACTCATTTTAACAATAAGAAAAACAAATGAAAATCTCAAATTTACCTAATTTGAATTTGGAATTGTCTTCTGTAAAATTAAAACTTTTTAATGATACCAAAATCAACCAGATACAATTGGTATAGCCCAAGATATTTTATGACAAGTTCATACATACTATAATGCGAAAAGACTTTTTCCCCAACCTATTATCATGTATTTAGACAAACGATTTACACTAACATGCGTTGGTGAACATGGCACCTAAGTTTCAAGTCTGATGTTGATCTTGCGGTGAAAAGGCAAAACAACAGTGATTGATATTGGACTAGATCGTAACAGCTGGTCTATTAGCTAATACGTGCAATTGAACTACATGTCTAAACGAACTGAAACCTAACAACTAGACTTGTCGTGTGCAATGAACCCCAATAACCGATATAGGTCTACAATTACTGCGATTACTTACAGATTGATTTCTAATACTTATTCTATTTTTATAAGTGTAGTAATTAATTTAAGAGCTCCGTAGCCTAGTGGGTAAACCGTTTGGTTCGCACTCGAGAGAGTGCAGGTTCAAATCCCAGGTTGTGGCGTGTACCAATGAGACTTTTTCAGAACCTCAATTCTCGTATTTAAAGTATCTAATTTAAACAGTCAATTTCACTTTGTTTGGATTGAAAGTGTAGCGTCATGTTACCGTGAACGGATTTTATGACGTTTTGACCAATCAGAGCGCGTTTCACGTTGGTTTAACGTTCATAAAAACACCTATTGGGAGTCTAAGCGTATCGGGACTTGATTGTAATTGTATTAATGCAGGCTTTATTTAGCAGAATTGTCCCTCTGATCTCAAGTACATTATACGGACGATCTAACAGTGAAGGAAAACATCGTGAGGAAACCCGCACATAGTTGGCCCCAGACGTATTGACCAGTTCATTCCTCTGGACTAGGATGACTATGCTGTGAGAATGCCGTCTGTGCTTGGGCAACCATACGACATTTAAAAAACCTACTGTCCCAGGCACTACAGTATTTCAATAGTGGTTACTTCGCTCGGAAAATACTGTATAAATCATCCATTAACGGATGAAAAGGCCTAAGTTTTTGGAACGAAGTTCCTTATCGCGCGTTGTGAAAGGGGGCTAGACGGAAAAAATTCTTACGAAAAGTTGTCACGACACTTTTTAATTACAAAAGATAATTTTATTTTTTATAAAAATTAAATATTTACGCGTATACATTTATTATATTGATGTATGTATGTATGTATGTGTGTAATTGTGTATGTATGTATGTATGTAATGTATGTATGGATAATATCGGTTCGGATATTGTATTATTTATTTTATATATACATGTACAATTGTCTGTCTGTATGTCTTTTTTTTTTTTTGCTATAGTAAGCTATTGTAAGCTGTGCGGCGTCGCATGTTTCTCTGTCTGTCTCTCTCTCTCTTATAGAAAGCAAGCCAGATATTTTCATCCGGAACTTTGTTCCATCCGGGTGTCCCTTGACACCTCTCAAGTTTTTTTTTTAATAATTAATTTCTTTATTTTAATTATTACCATTTGTATTTAGGTAATACAAACATATAAACAATTAGTAAACCCTCGAATAGCGAGCTGATGATGATGAATTATAGCTAAGGACACACTAGATCATGTATAATATCATTTTCAGTCAATCACAAAAGATCATCGCACACTGATAAAAGTCAGTCACACAGACACGTTAAACTTAACCACCTCCCTGTTTTCTTCGGGGGTTATAAACAAACCTTCGCTTTAAGAAAGTAAAGGTTGTATTCAAGTAATGATATAATTGATCGAGTTTGATAGAGGACAGTATATTCGCTGTAGTGATCGCTCATATTGACATAAGAGGCTAAATAACAGCCTTCCCCGTGATGAATGATCGAGATAAAGGCGACTTCATTTCGAAAATGTTACGTCTCTAGTTTGGCCCACTTTATTTCTGTAATTGATAGGAGAAAGCACATCATCGTTTTGGCTAATGATGATCCTCAGTGTACTTGATAGTTAATATAATAGAAAGTCTTCTTCAATTTCAACTTTAAAACTAATCAGTCATTTTAGTGTGGCCGGTTTAGTCCTAAACTATTAACTAAGCGTCTAGACTCCAGACAGACTTATAGTCTCTACTCTGTATTAAAACCTGCCAAGTGCGAGTCGAACTTGCGCTCGAAGGGTTCTGTACAAAACGGCAAAAAAATATCACGTTTATTTTATTGGAGCCCCCTTAAATTTATCTACTGTGTAATATTTTTTTTGTTAGTAAGGGGGTTATTTGATTCTGTTTTTAGTATTCGTTTTTATAGCGGCTACAGTAATACATCCTACTAATATTATAAATGTGAAAAAAAACGACTGAACGGATTTCGATGAAATTTGGTACGGTAGTAGTTTAGGCTCTGGATTAAAACGTAGGCTACTTTTTATCCCGGAAAAGTGTTCCCGAGGGATCGACTATAAAGTCAGTGATTTCATTAACGATTGCACAACTTGGGAATAAGATGGCCCTATGCAAGGCTGCTTTTTTGTACTTAAGTATGTTCTATGTACTTATGACTAATGTTATATAGATTAAGTTACAACATTGTAAAAATATTTTTTGAAAAGAACAATTTTCCCATCTTTTTGCTAAAAGGTGGCCCCGTGCGAGTTTCTTACGCCGGTTCTTCTCGCCGGGCTAGTTTCCGAACCGGTGGTAGGCATTATGTAGGACAATTCTATAAGCGTTATATTATAACCTACATGGAAATAAAAAATTTGAATTTGAGGATACTGTATTTACGCGGGCGGAGCCGCGGGCAACTGCTAGTTTATCTATAAAAGAATCAAAAGTCTATAAGCTATCACGGTTAAGGAGACGGACGGACAGCGAAGTCTCAATAATAGGTCCCGTTTTTATCCTTAGGGTGCGGAACCCTAAAATTACCTTGGCTATCATAAATCATCCATCCTATGTAATTTTGAATCATTACACGGAGAAGTTTGTAGCTTCTGTAAAAGGAAAATTGTTGCCCAAAAATCAAAGTCGGCTGTCGGAGTGCACGACGAAATCGTCCAGTTCGCAGAATAGTTTCTAGTTTATGTGCTGAAGCATTCTACTTATGTGGCTAATTAAGTTTATTGTTCTTTAGAACTGCATGAACTTTATATGTAGGTATGTATTTCGCAGAAACGTTTACTGAACACACATTGAGTAATTGTTTTAAACACTTTGTTCTTATTTGTTGAAGTTGTTTAACAAATAGGACATCTGACACCTCAGTCCTCCCGTGACCACGGCTGCTGGAAAGTGGCCGAAACGTCGGGAAAAAAGAAAAATGCACCGCGACAAAATGCATAACAATGAACAATATTCTTGTAAACATAAGAAAACACATTGAGTAATTTAAATTTTTATTGTAATTATAGCTACAGCTAGATAGAAAGTATTATAATATAAAAGGCAAAAGTGATGACTGATGTATCAACGCACAGGCCAAACCCTCAAGGCTAGAAATTTGAAATTTTGCACACGTATTTCTCATATGACGAAGGCATCCACTAAGGATGGATTTTTGAATTAAAATTCAACCCCAGCGAAGCTGCGGACCAATAATGCTACATGCTACATAGTTGAGAAATAAAGAGTTATAAAATTTTTGTAACAAAATTGTTTACCTACCTAGGTTTATGTCTATTGCAATTACAATAAGTAGATATGTAGTAAATGCAATGATTTTTGATGTGTCTCTCTCTCTCGCTTTCCTGAAGTCGTGGGAGTGATTTCGTAAAATGAATGAGACGAATGAACGCGTGGTGGTAGAGTTGGCCGTCAGATTCGAATTATTTAGATTTTTAAAATTTTGAGGTTGGTTTTAGTCACTGCATAATGGAAAGAGAGCCTTTTCTGTTATTTTTTTTAACCTACATAGTTGACAGTTTGAAACATTATGTTTATAAGTTAAACTAGATGTTTCCCTCTACTTAGTACCGTGTGCAAGAGAAAATCTCGTGGGATTTTTACATTTTCCCGCGATATAAAGTAGCCTATGTCCTTCCCCGTATATCTGTATCAAATTTCATCACAAACGATCAATGCAAACAAACAAATGTTGACATTGTCTGTGATATAGTAGTAAAAAAAAGTCAGGGTTTAATTTATTTTCGTCGTATTTTTGCTAACTCTACACAAATGACACAATAGAAAACATGATGAATACAAATCAAAGAAATGCATGCTAGGCTCATAATTTTATAAACGCATAATATATTTGTTGTTTTACTGCGAAAGTATTAGGAATACAATCACAGAGGAGTCAATGTCCAGGTTCAATGCAATTGAATTAACAGTAACTTTAATTAATGGCTTCCATATCACGACTTCCTTTCCTATTCTAAAGTTTACTACTATCATTTGATGTTTATTGCTAATTTTACTTGAGGTACATAACATACATCACGTGGTAGAGCCATGCTTCGGCACGAATGGGCCGGCTCGACCGGAGAAATACCACGGGCTCACAGAAAACCGGCGTGAAACAGCGTTTGCGCTGTGTTTCGCCGAGTGAGTGACTTTACCGGAGGCCCAATCCCCTACCCTATTCCCTTCCCTACCCTCCCCTATTACCCTATTCCCTCTTAAAAGGCCGGCAACGCACTTGCAGCTCTTCTGATGCTGCGAGTGTCCATGGGCGACGGAAGTTGCTTTCCATCAGGTGACCCGTTTGCTCGTTTGCCCCCTTATTTCATAAAAAAAAAAAAAAAAAAAAAAAAAAAAAAAAAAAAATGGACAGGCTACGTTCATTAAATTTCACGACGCGAGGTATGGGTACTAAACATCGTATGTGTTTTATATCCGTCTTAATTTATGGTAAAAAAATCTATAATTTAGGATATTGAGGATATTTATATTTTAGGATAAATTAGAAAAATTGTATTCTATGAATGGGGAGTAGGCAGATAATATCACATGCCTATATTTAACGCGCTCTGTAGAATAAAAGAAGTAGAACTCGGCGCTAATGCAATAGAGTTGAAAATCGAAGTGTCTATTGTCGAGCTGTCATTCCTGACATTACATTTGGTTTCACACTTTGATTTTCAGCTGTTATTATATTAGCGCAGAGTTTTATTTTCAATACTCTGAATTTTCCGCGGCCTTCCGGATTAATAATAATAATAATATCTATGGACGCTTCACACCACGTCAATCTGATCCCGTGGTAAGTTCTCGAAGAACTTGTGTTACGGGTACCAGACAACGGAAATATATTTAATTATTTTATACTATACACATATTTAAGATTTTTATTATATTATACACATATTTAATACACATCCATGACCCAGGAACACAGAAAAACTTTTTGTTCCTTCGGCGGGATTTGAACCCGCGACCCCCGGCTTGAGCACCAACACGCTCAACCAACTGAGCCACAGAGGTCGTCAAATTTTCGGATTTACTCCCAGCCTCATACATAAATTAAATTCTAATTATTAGTACCTATCGTAACTTGAGAATGCTGCATGAGCCTCGGCCCTCGTCTGTATAGGTTGTCTCACGGTGAAGACAACTCCTCCAACTTAAGCTCCTTTTAATTATTTTTGCCATGTAATAGGCAATCGGACTATTTTTTTTATTGCATAAATAAATAGTACTCTTAAATATGAGTAACTTCTCAGAAGAAACCGTATATCAAAATTCAATATTTTCAAAGGTACAGCGATTTGTATAAAAAATTTCGCGAGCCTCCTAAAAACGCTCCATACTAAAGTCGACCTACAAATGACGTCACTTGTAGGTTATAGTATATGAAGTAGTCAGAGATGTACAAAATACCCTGTATAAAGTATCTGAAATACAAAATACAAGATACTTTTAAATTAAGTATTTCAGATACCAGATACAAAATACTTTCGAGAATGGTATTTGAAATACTAGATACAAAATACGTATCTTCAAAATACTTCTTAAGATAAAAATACTTTTGTAAGAAAACAACATTTTATTTTAATTCGCCATACATTTAATGCCTGGTTTATACGTGGCCACAATTTTTTTTTATAGTAAGTTGTACTTTATCCCCCTTACTAATAAACGCTCTATAAGCTTTTAATTGTTATACAGTGTTTTGTCTTCTTCAATCGAATTAAAAATGTCACTTGTGTGACGGGAACAAAACACTGTATAACTTTTAAAGCTTATACAGCGTTTATTAGTAAGGGAGTATGAATATAGGAACAAAAAATAAAACCGGCCAAGTGCGAGCCGGACTCACGCACCGAGGGTTCCGTACAAACTTGTAATAAATAACCTAACCAAGAGCATGTCAGGACATGTCTAAGGAGGGTTCCGTAACTATAAACGCGTAATATGCTTTTTTTTTAATTACTCCAAAAGTTACTGTCCGATTTGGTTCAAAATAGTTTTCCTAAAGAGTTTTTAGCGTGATCTATCAGCATGGAATTTTTCAAGTTTCTATCTCCTATAGTTTAAAAATGCTAGGGGGGGGACCAACTTACAAAGTACTTTGGAGGCCGATTACTCGAAAATGGTCAACTTTATAAAAAAGTAACATATGAAACCTTGCCTTTATTTTAAAAGACCTATTCTACGATACCCCACACGATGGGGTAGAGTGAAAAAATATTTTTCATCCCCACTTCACATGTATGGAGAGCCACCCTTAAAATATAAAATTATTATTTTTTTATGATCCCGAAACCGTGATCTATACACAATCTATAACTGAACCAAATTTCATCAATTTATATTCATAATTACAGGAGCTAGAAGCGCGGACAGACAGACAGACAGACAGACAGACAGACAGACAGACAGACGGACAGAGCGAAACTATAAGGGTTCCTTAAGTATTACGGAACCCTAAAAATGAATCACGGTTTATGCATAAGGTTTATTAGGCTGGGACTATACGGCACCGGAATCCGTTGCTCCGGGGGAAAATCAATTCCGGTACCAATCCGTCTGTCAAACAATCGTATGAATTTTTCCTGCGTCGACTACATTGCCGCCGGGTCGGTCCGGGTCGGAAATTTTCCCGTAAGCAACCGTCGGACGTCCTGGTTCTCGCCGGGCACCCGGGCGGAATTTATTCAGCGAAAGGGGTGGAGTTTATCAATATTGTATGCAGTTGTATGGAGCTGACTACATAGCGACGGAATTACGGGCAAATTTGACAAGTGGCGCCCGGCCCCGCGCCATTGTGTGATGTGTCAACAAAACTCAAATTAATGCAGTGCACAATGGTCGATTCAGAATCAGAAATATTAATATATTGTTGTGCAGAATTTTGAATGCCTGTGGAACACGAGTCTGCAGTATTTATCTAAAAGTCTTTGCTGCAATACTCATAATTTATAACAGGAACTTGAAAGATTCCCTCTGACCAGTCTGTGAAGAGCAAAGAGATTGGAACAATTTATGTGAATATAAAAAAAATCTAAACGTAAGTAAGTACTACAATCATTTTATATTACACATTTACAGGTTTTATTAAATTACAGGCAACTATCCTTTAAGCTTTAGTTCTCTATTCAGTTAATACATATAACTTAAGAGACAGGAATACTTGTGGAGACCAGATATTTTAACCTGAGCTTCAAACTCTAAAAACTTTATTAGCAACTAAGTAGGTACATACCTACATTAAAAATATACAAATAAGTTGACTAAATTGAACCTATTTAAAACCGAATATAAACTTAAGAGACTAGATACTTTAACATTTAAAGACACAGTTTGTATAGTACCTAGTATGTACTTATTATATATGGTACATAATATAATTATATTTTCAGTAAATGATATCAAAAAGCGGTGGAACGTCATCAGAGACTATTATAATAAAGAAATATATCAACAGAAAAACGTTAGAACTGGCCAGGCTGCAAAAAGCGAAAAAAATATGTGTTTGCCGATATTCTACAATTTTTACAACCTGTACCTAACCATAAGAACACAGTGAGTAAGTGCTTATAAAATTTAAAGGTAGATTAAATTAATAAAATGCTGAAACCAAGCTACCTCAAATTTTTTGCACACAGTTACCTTCCAGATATTGTTTCTTACTAATAAATTTCTTATAGATTGTGAGTTGTGACGTTATCAAATGGTGTAATACCTACTTAACTTTCCTTATAATTGTTTTAGTACCAGTGGCAACAACGAAAATACTGAACCATAATCTGCAAGCAATACACTTGTTACCGATGTCAGTAAAGTAACATCATCTTCGACATCAAATACTGCTCCCAACAAAAACAAAAAACTTCAAACAAACTCAAGCAAGCAAGCAAAGGCATTCGAAAGCTCTAATAAAAAAGCTTTAGAAAATAAAGCAGATGATTTCATGCAACCTGCACCCGATAGAAAATGATACTGATCTTATGTTTCTTCTATTGTTTGGTTAATACAATATAAGTATTTTAATATTTGTGATTAGATCTCATATTTTACAGTAAGTTTTACAAAAACTGGTTTGTACTTTTTGTCATACTATAATATTTAGAATAAAATATATTTTTATATATGTACTTAATTGTATTAGAATGTTTGTAATTTTAAATGTTAATAAAAATCTGTAGGTATTTTATAACAAAAAAAATCACCCAGTGGTTAAATAAAGACATTTTATTTAAAAAGCATTAGGTACATAAGTATATTCATATTTCTGCAGGAAGTTTTACAAAAACTAATTTGTACTTGTTGTCATATTATAAATTTTAGAATAAAACAATTTTTATTTGTAATAAAATATATAATTTATTAAATATTTATGTGACTTGTGTTATTTTTTATCTAACCAAGAGTAATCCTAAAAATTCCAAATAATCTAATCTATCTGCGATATTCTAGAGTTGAGACGCCACAAGTCACAACGCAGTGTTGGGGCTTAAACCATATGCAATAATTTATAAATTATACTACCTACCTAATTCTTATGGAATTGACTGATATTCGTTATTATTCGAAAAAAATATCTTCATGGAATCTTATTTTGGGGTAAACACGTATATTAAAAACTGAAACGGTTTTCAATAAATAAATTACACTAAACAATAAAACGCAAAACCAAGAAAGCTAGAATTACTGCAAGATAAAATAATATGGCACTTGAAGTTACCGCGACCATATTAAGAAAAAATGTACAATAAATTAATTGAAACCTACATACAACTGCTCCATTTATTGCTTTTTCAATTATTTTACATTACATAAATTATAATTTATGAAGTTTTAGTATTTAGTTGACTTGTTACAGACCGTTTAAATCTTTTTTAAAAAAAAAGTAAATATATTTCTCGCATTCCGTCCGGCCACGTGTAGTCGATGGGGTGCCGGAAACTAAATTTTCCCGGAGCAACGGATTCCGTTGCATATAGTCCCAGCCTTATATGTTTATGAAATTAAATGTTTTTTAGGGTTCCGTTGCCAAATGGCAAAAAACGGAACCTTTATGGATTCGTCATGTTTTTCTGTCTGTCTGTCCGTATGTCACAGCCACCTTTTTCCGAAACTATAAGAACTATACTGTTGAAACTTGGTAAGTAGATGTATTCTGTGAACCGCATTCAGATTTTCACACAAAAATAGAAAAAAATAATTTTGAGGGTTCCCCATACTTAGAACTGAAACAATTTTTTTTTTCTATTAAACCCATCTATGGATAGGTCTTCAAAAATGATATTGAGGTTTCTAATATCATTTTTTTCCTAACTGAATAGTTTGCGCGAAAGGACACTTCCAAGGTGGTAAAATGTGTCCCCCCCCCCCCCCCTGTAACTTCTGAAATAAGAGAACTGTGAAAAATGTGATGTAGGGCTAATAATGACTTATTAGTTCTGACAGCCTCCGTGGTCTAGTGGTTCGAGCATTGGCTCTCGACTCGGAGGTCGTGGGTTCGATTCCCGCATTGGAACAACAAAAAATGTTGTTTCCAAGTTTGGTTAGGACAATGCAGGCTGATCACCTGATTGTCTGACAAGAAAGATGATCCATGCGTCGGATGGGCATGTAAAAAGTCGGACCTGCGCCTGATCTCTCGTCAGTCGTGTCGGTTATCCGTCCCACTGAATAATGAGAGTAAAAGGAAGAGAGAGTGCTCTTGTGTACTGCGCACACACTTGGGCACTATAAAATTACTCCTGCGTAACTGGCCTGGTTTCAATGAAACCGGCCACCGTCACTGAAATCGGTGCGGGGAGTTATTATTATTCCTACATCACTTTTTTCATAGTTCTCGCGTTCAGGTTTACGCGTTTAATTTATAAATGTCTACTAAGTACTATATATAACATAATATTAGATACTAAAAGAGTGAAAGTATTTTATCAGAAAAAGTATTTATAAAATACTAAGATACTAAAGAAAAGTATTTAAATACAAGATACAAAATCCTTTCTAAAAAAAGTATTTTAAATACAAGATGAAAATACGTATTTTGTATCTTGTATCTGTATTTCAAATACTTGTATCTTAGATAAGTCACATCACTGGAAGTAGTATATGAAGTATATGGCCGCAGGAATATATTTGTAAATATCTCCGATATTTGTGCGTTTAAGTTCATACTTACCATAATGAATGTTTTTGTATATGATATGAGTAAGCTAATGATGTAGGTTTTTTTACCAATTTCGCACAAAAAAAAAACTTTTTTGGTATAAAGACTCGCGAAATTTTGTATACAAATCGCTGTACCTTTGAAAATATTGACTTTTGATATACGGTTTCTTCTGAGAAGTTACTCATATTTAAGAGTACTATTCATTTATGCAATAAAAAAAAATCAGTCCGCTTGCCTATTAACTAGCCAGTGACATCCAGCAGCACTAACCACCGGCTAGACTGACGTTTATATAACTACGAAATTAATAAATATAACATCTAAGGATGACAGGAAAGTGCCTATATCAATCTTCATTTACTGCCTTAGTGTTCCGGGTATGCTATTTAATAGTCATCGGTATGTCCGTGTCAATCTGTCTGTTAGTGGCTTTGACTATTCAAAGTAGTGAATTCTGTTTTTGACCTAAAATCTTACTACTGCTAAATTAAAGGCTAAATGGCAGAATCTCAGAGCAAATAAAAAAGTGATAGAGTTCTGGTAACCACACAATAAGGCCGGTCTCAACTACGCCTCACCGTGTAACTGTAAATACAGTGTCACGCACACACATGTAACGAAACCACGCAATACCTTGTAAAGCTAGATGTCGTGGTTTGTGTGTGTGTTTTTTTTTTGTGTGTAGTGCGTAACTGCACACTGCACGCACTAAATATACATAAAAACCGGCCTCAGTTTTTGTTTTGACAAAGCGCTGTCCTGACTTTTTTATTTGCTTTCTGGACAGAATCTCATCACGAATTGGACATAGTTAACTGGAATTTTAAATCCGACGCTATGCATTATTGGAATGCATTACTTTCGCATGTCGTCACAGAGCGTCAGATGCTCTACTGGGAAATGTCGGCGCTGCGCGGTGCAGTCTGCGCGTCTCACGTGCGGCCGCGTCAGCGTACTGGCCAGGTGGACGCAATTCAAGACATAACAAACCGTTTTTCTGCTAGGATAGTACATATTACATTCGATAAATGTTTATAATTAGTTCATGCTTTGTTTACATTAGTGCAGTGGACCTAGCAGGAACAATTGACAGCGCCGGCATAAACGAAACGTTTTACGTTATCGAACGAGAATTGTATGAAAATCTGTCAAAATCATGACAACGCCCATACAAGTTTCGTTGTTTTCGTACGTTACGTTTGATGCCGCGCCGCGCTGTCAAATGTTCCTGCTAGGCACCCAGGAATTGATTGTCGCCAACTGATATTCTTTCGCTTTTCTGATTACATCCAAAAGCTCTGACCTGACGTGATTTTTTTTTACTTGGAAATTTTGTTTATCTTATTACAATCGCCCAAGTTTTTCTTCTCATTACGCGATAAAGATATAGCTCTACCGCCCACGTAGCTAACAATGTTACCTCGCCTCCCAGACGAAATGAAAACAAAATATCCCAGCGCTTAATACGACGTCTCAACGAATGTCCAACTGTCTCAGCACGCTAATTGCTTATTACAATCAAAGCGTACATTTAATTAATGCTAATTATAGCCGCGTTATATGTCCGGGACGTAGCGCCACCGTCACTCGCATTACAAGTTACAACGGAGACAGCTCGTAACCCGTTTCTCTATTCCGCGTACATTGTGCACGTCTGGTGACATTTTGCATACGATTTGCACTCACAATAAATCACTCTATCGTTAGACTCTTGAATATTCGAGTGTTTCTCGAACGTTTGAACAGGGCATAACCTATACAAGTTGCAGTGTCGTGACTCGCTACTGTTTTTGTAAACATTTGCATAGGAATATTGTTGTGTTCCTGTCGCTAAGCCCTTCCTATGCTGAAAGGTTGTCTAATATCCACCTGGACAAATATGGCTTTTGTGTTTGTGCTAATGCGGAAACTTTCCAATTTTAATGTCACAATGCTTTTGTTTGTTCATTATCAAAATTTAATGATGTTTCTTTAATTTGCTCCGCATCTATTCGAAAACAAAGCTTTTTTAGTTGTTTTCTAGTATCATTAATCAAGGATACTAGAAGTTATATGATAGGAAACAAATGGACCTCTTTGCAGTGGCGATGGCTGGTTCTCCTTTATAGGGAAGCCCTAGCCTGTATAATAGTTACGGATTTAGATGAGGGTCTTCAAAAGGTAAGTAGTAAGTGAAGCCGATGGGAATGGAGTTATAGGAACCCCACGCCACTGCCTCTTTGTTTACCGCACGTAGCCCATAGCCGCGCATTCACCGAAACCCCGCGGTGATCAACCGTTAGTTCCCTAAACGCCTTTCCATTGTCTGCCCTCATTGCCTAGGTCGCATCAAGATATTCAAATCGAATGTAGGCTGTGTACCATTTAAAATAACTTTTATGGTAATGTATCAATTATAATGTCTGCTCGAGCTCGACTGTTGAACGATCTGGATGCATCGGTTTCGATGTAATTGCACAATCGGTCAAGTGTATGTGGCGTGGGTGCGCACTTCAGTATCCCGCCTAGAGTTGAGATTTCAAAATAGAAACAGGCCTTAAGAATTTTTTACTACTGATTGTAGATAAGTTTTCAACAGCAACAATGGCCGAACGAAAATATGTTGTGTAGAGATACTAGATATGGTAGCTGATGTAATGATTCTCAAATAAAAATCTGTTTCGAACTTTTTAATAGCTACATCGACGGATATCCGATACAAGTATCATTTCTAAATTTACCTGTCAGTTAAGATTAAAGCAATAAAGCGACAATTTTTAGACGTTTTCGACACATTTTTTCCTCTGTAATATTTTTTTCGTATTCCTAGAATCCAATAGCCGTAGAAGCTCAGAAATACCTGCAACTGATTAACCTCGGCTGCCCTTAAAATGTCGTTTAACAGTTACGGAGAGGATCGCTTGCATACACAATAGGCAGCGAGTGAAATGCAAAGGACAACGCAGCCAGGTGCTACTTAATGATTTACATCAGTAATGAGAGTTGGGACATTGTTTCTTGCGTGTGAATTCATTTGACCACGTGTGACAGGACTTGAAGTACCTACCCGCGTTTACATTTGACCGCGAATAGTTGCAAGAGGTCTGCAATTCGCGGTGCCTTCTTGTGTTAGACAGTGTTAATCTATTAAAATTATATTAAAACTATAAATTAAATAATGTATATGAATTATGGACGCTTTCATACCTCGTCAATCTGGTCCCCTAGTAAGTTCTCAAATAACTTGTGTTACGGATACCAGACAACGGAAATTATATATTTATATTTAATACTTTTTATACTATTATTATTAATTATTAATGAATATTTAAGATTTTTATTAAATAATAAATATATTTATTACACATCGCGCGCCAACGCGGTACCCACTGAGCCACAGTCTTCAGTCTTGTCGTAATACCAAAATGTATAATATATTAAATATTAACAATTTGAGGCTGATAATAATGGTGGAAGCCCAACGACAAAGGCACAGACCTTAAGTAAAAAACTTGATAGTGTTGAGTTGTAGACAATTAAAGATTACGTTACAGCAATAACGTGTGATTTGGTGACGTGAAGACAGTTTTGGTGTGAACAGTGAACGATATTGTACTGAACTGTATCAATACCAAGCCCTATTTGGATAAGAATCGGATTACATTTCGTAACGTGAAAATATTCGTTAGACATGGCATAGCTGTGGGGTCTTGTGACGCGTGGCTAATAACTGTCGTGTATGTGTCTATGAATCGATCTCCTATACTGGCGAGTTTTGAATCTTGACGTTATCTAAAATCAGTCTCTACCACGAGCTTTTTCTGTCTCTAAATTCTAATGCGTGTACGAATTAACGGTCATAAGAAAATGTCTGTGCGTACGTATAATTGGGCAACCAATACTTCCCCATATACGAATTACTTCTATGACAAATGACAACCTCTGTAGCTCACTGGTTAGCGCGTTGGCGCTCAAGTCGGAGTTCGCGGGTTTGAATTCCGTCGAGGAAACAAATAGTTTTCTGTGTTCCTGGGTCATGGATGTGCATTATATTATTATAACAAAGATCTTAAATATATATGGTATAAAATGTATTAAATATACTTCTTGATGTCTAGTACCTGTAAGTTATAACACAAGTTCTTCGGATACTTAGCACGGGGCCAGATTGACGTGGCGTTAAACATCCATAGATATTATTTTATTATTATATTATATTCTATGGTGTTTGTCATAAGCTCTATATCAAGCAGCTAACTTTGTAATGGTAGACGTAGAGTAGCGAATAAATGATGATTATCTAGAATAGGTACCCCTAGATTTTTAAATGACCTTCGCCTCTTTCGATAACATCAACACCATGGCCTAAGCTATACCACGCCTAGGGCGAACTGGAATGAGCGTGCGTTCCAATTGTTCAGTAATTTAATTAGAGAGATAGGAAAGGGCATTGGCGTGTCATCCAGTCTTAATGTGTGTCGCCCTAGGCGTTACTATTGTGTAGAACGTAGATGTTATAATGTTCTGTATTGTACTGTAAATTGTTATTTGATTGAGTTAACTGTACAATGTACATAATATCTTATTTACAACATCGTTGTTTCTATGAGAAGCATTTTCATTACATTAATGTGACTGATGTAGGTTTTTAAAATTTAAATATATACGTGCCGTTTTACCGGTATACCTCCATGTTTAATGTAGTACCAGCTACTTCTTCTTCGCTTTAGGGCCTAGGCATTTTGGAATAGCTAAATAATGTCTACTAGCTGTTGCCCGCGGCTCCGTCCGCAATCCGCATAAATACAGTATCGCACGGGAACACTACTTTTTCGGAACAAAATGTAACCTATGTTTTAAGCCCGAGCACAAACTACTGCAATACCAAATTTAATACAAATCTGTTCAGTAGTTTTTGCGTGAAAGAGTAACTAACATCATTTATAATATTTAATGTCTATGAGGAATGAGGATATTGATTTTGATAACGGACCTAAAGGAAATAAAAGTTTTCAGACTTAAAGAGACATTATAGAATAGAGGTAATTACTTGTACAAAATTTTCCTGTTTGTTTAGCTAACTATCATACTTACTACTATTATAAATGTGAAAGTTTGTGAAGATGGATGGATGGATGGATGGATGGATTGATGTATGGATAGATGTTGGTTACTCTTTGTCGCAAAAACTACTGAATGGATTTTGATGAAATTTGGTATGTTAGCAGTTTAGGCTCCGCATTAACACATCGGCTACATTTTATCGTGAAAAGTTCAGTGTTCCTGTAGGATACCGTATTTACGCGGGCAAAGTCGCGGGAAAAAGCTAGTACTTTATAATATTCACAATGATCGTTAAACAGACACCCACTCAGTATTCATGATAATGATCTCCAGCGTAGGCCGTGTTTATGGGATACTAGACGTTGTCCGCGACTTCGCTCACGCAAAAAGACATCCTGCAAGAACCGTACACTTTGCTGCGACAAAAAGTAGCATATGTATTAATCCAGAGTCGAATCCACTACCCACCAAATTTCTTTAAAATCCGTTCTGATGTTATTGCGTGAAAGAGTAACAAACATCCATACCTGCACACAAAAATTGTGCGTTTATAATATTAGTAAGTATTGTCGGTTTGTAGCGAGTTCTATATGCACGTTGCATCGTTTGTTTTGCCTTTGAATTTCGACTACTATCTTAGCTTTTAATTACGCACTTCCCGTCCATTTTTGGGGCGTGTTTTCTTTGTGTATCTGCCCACGATTCATTAGAGATGTTTATATTGGGCGAAAGTAACGAGTTTCGAATAAATCAATTTTCATTGATACTTTGTTTAGGTTTCAGTTATCACATCAGTTAAAAGTCAGGGATTAGGTATAACTTTTTTAGATGATGGTGTTTAAGTGCGTAAAAGGATCTCGTAAGTCGTAATATTTGTTTCATCGTCTTACGATAATTGTTTTTAGGATTCTTCCTTATAACTCTAAGGCCCACTTGCGCCAATCCGGGTTAAAGTTAACCTTGGGTTAAAATATCATGCTTTCTCTTTCACAAATATGAAGAACGAGAGAGATAACATGATTTTTAACTCGGATTGGCGCAAGTGGGTCTAATGTGTAGAGTTGTAGAGTTGTAGACCCTAGGGCCTAGAGTCTTAAAGTCGTCAACTCGACATACGGCCCGTTTCAATAACCTATCTATCTGTAACCATTAGTTAAAAACGTCGTCATTCAATCATTTGCCGGTTTTTCGCGATACAAATTTGACATTTCTAACAAACAGTTATAGGTAGATAGATAGGTTATTGAAACGGGCCGATAGTGTTCTTTATATAAATGTTTCGTCTTGTTATTTGCGCCATACATTAAAATTACCTACTAATATATGAATGAACATCCTAAAACATAGTAGTATTGGCGTGGGGTTACTATAACTCCATTCCTATCGGTTTCACTTACCACTTACTTTTGAAGACCCTCATCCATATCGCTCCCTATTATAAAGGCTAGGGCTTCCCTATGAAGGAGAACCAGCCTTCGCCAATGTAGTGTAGGTATATGTTTTACCATTCGTTCTATATACACTCTACTCCAAAGATTTTTTTTGCATTTTAATGTTAAATAGCTGCATTACGAAGGTGTGTACACACCATTATGGCTGATAAAAAATGCAGGGATACATGTTTATTAACGTTCGCTTACCAGATGAGTTTATCATAATCGTAAACACAGCCCACGCGCATTTAATCGGCACCTTGTGCGAGTGCAACGGTGCTTAAGTCATTCTATTCCGTCTTTAAAACTACGCCGTAAATATTGTGAGCTCCATATTTACCTTGTTCCCCGATGGCAAAGAATATATATTACTAACGTACCGATGGAGCATCCTGTTAGGAGTTAGTAGTAACGGAAATAAAATTCCGCTTACGAAGCTTGCGAAACCCAATTGCCGAAATGGACCACGGGAAGTTGTAAAATTGACATTAATTAATCATGGCGGACGATTGACATTGACAGACTACCCGCGGGCTCTGCGCCCGGAAAATAAACTATAAAATTAAATCGAAATAAATTAAATAAATATCAGTAAGCACGCCCGCAGGGTTGTCTACATTCTACAAAGTACATACAGCCATTTAAGTGTGATAAATTGACGTCATCGGTCGTGTGTTAACGGGAATACATAAATAAATAGAAATCGTATCAACTGTCACCCACTAGGGTTGGAGGTGATAATAGTGAATTGGCTTTATTGGTCAGGAGTAGCCAACCTTTGGTTACATATTGCATAAAGTGTTTAAATGACCAAAAGAAGTAAAGTTTACCTATGCGTTCCAGCTAATGCGTAACTGAAAAATTTATACCAAATATCGAAAATTATAAATAGTATAATGGCTTTAACGAACACGAGTTAATAATCATGTCATGCAGTGCAGACGGCTTAGTCGATAAATGCAATATTCTGGAAATGACACACTAATCTGAAAACGACAAATTCTATAAATGACAAAATCTGAAAACGCCACATTATGTTAACGACTTATTCTGCAAAAGACAGATTCTGGAAACGACATAATCTATTATTAACACATTCTACAAATGCCACATTATCCTGAAATAAAGGGTTCAAACTGATATTGTCCTCCGTCCTTCGAGGACAACAGCAACAAGGGCGCAACGCAATAACAAATGGTGCGACCAAAATAATAACCACTGGTTAGGAACATCTGATGTTGTAGGTGGCGGGATTAACGAGCGCGCTTCGTGCGCGTGCGACCAAATTGCGCCCCATCTGTCCCCGCTGATTCAGATTTACGCGCGTCATTGATTCGCGCGCTATTGTGAGAATTGATACATGATACGTCATTTATAGGGCCTTGCTCTATTTTCTATGGTTTCATGTTTCTTTTTTTTCAGCCTGTCTTTCGAGCCTTTTAATGTTCCAGGCTCTATGGTCTCATATTTCTTTTCTTTAGACATTTTTGCTCAATGCTAATAATTGGTGTTTCTTTTTTTACAGGCGGAGCTTGTGGATATGCGCGCTGAGCTGATACAAGCGAGAGCGGCTGGTAAGTTTTTTGTTAATAATTTGATATATGAAAGTACCAATTTATACTACTTTTTGTGTCTTAAAAACACATCTATTCGTCTATACACAAATAGTGATGTTACCGTTGGTAACAATAGTTGTCTCTAGTCTAGGAGTTAAGTTTTAAATACCATATCAAGATGTAGGTAGGTATTTTGAATGTTGAAACATAGGAAGAGGAATAAATATTTTTTTGTGAATATCTGCACAGTGCACTTGAATTAGTTTTTACACAAACAACAGGGATGAACATTAAAACAGGAATTACGGTTTACCTAATACATAATATCTTGTGATACGAAAGCTGAGAGACGATCCGCAGACTAAACGTGCGACAAATACCCAATGTCTTCCATGGCGGCATTGTCTTATGTCTCATGTCTGGGGTACAAATCCTTAACGTCATTATTCAAAAGAAAGGTTTGAGGATTAGGAAAGAGGTTTGTTAGTAGGCACTAGGCGAATTGTAGAAGAACTGTAAGTTATAATATTATTAGTATATAAGTTATAATCATAAAGGTAAGACCGCACTCGGCGTAACTACGCCGCAGCAGAGCGACGCGACGCGACACATACAAATATTCTTTGGATGAAATTATATGAGATGCTGCCGCGATTGAAATGCCGAACATTAAATACCAAAAAAATATTTGGAAGTGAGTTTTTTTTTGTGTACAGGTATCATCAAATCATCATACGAATCCATGTCTTCCATCATGCCCAGACTTTGCGGAAAGACTGAAGAGTAAATTTTGCCGCTCCTGTGTGGTACAGCTATTAGCTAATATAGGGTCGTAACTCGCGTCGTATAATTACGCCTATTGTGGCCTTACCTTAAATCTGACGTCATTGTTTCAGTTGCCTGTAGAGACGGCGACATGATCTCCAACGTGGCCGAGAGTGTGCGAACGCGGACCGAAGCGACACAACTTGCACGAGAGAACGCCGCACTACGCGAAACCGTGCTAGCACTCCACTCCGAACTGTTCGGTGCCAGGTATGTACAGTCCCAAAAGCTTATTAATGTCGAGCACAGCTGCTGCATTACAGAACAATAAATAGGCAGGCATTCATGAAGCAATATGAATACATCCACATTCCACAATGTTAATAATAATAGTACTCTATATTTTCAGATTAGCAACAAAATACCTAGACAAAGAATTAGCGGGTAGAATACAGCAACTACAACTGCTCGGCAGGGACATGCGATCCGAATTGAGGGATTCACTATGGGCGCAGGTTAGTCTTTGCATCACGTATCAAATAAAACGACTCAACGACCTAAGCGCATTGTGCTGTACCTAATAAGCGACGCAGAGAATTTGTAGGCTAGGGTCCAAAGTTTGTATAATATGTATAGATCTGATATGGAGAGGAAAAAAAAGTAAAGGTAACGATGCAGATGCTGTGGACCAAGTTAAGAGGCGTCCCTCAGTCATGAGGTAATGGTTAAGAATTAGAATATTTTATTCCCAAAAATATGATAGTACAATAAAATGGTGCAATGTTAAATGATTACGAGGAAGTAGCGAACAAAAGCTAGTGTAATGTCACCGTAAAATTGTTGAAATAATTGTAAAATGTTGATAGACTTCCGACGTGAATATGCTGCCTAAGATTATAAATATATAGTTCGACATATTTTTACAATCACGCTAGTTATTTTATAATTTAACGGTTTTTACAATTTTACGGTGACATATATAAGCCATAATATAACTCTTGGATGTGCAGGTGGAGGCGGAGATCCTGCTGCAGCGGCACAAGACGCTGGTGCGGGTGTGCCGCGGCCTATCCCCGCGGCCCGCGCACCCCCCGCCCGCCGCGCGCGCCCGCCCGCGCACCGTGTGCGTGCGCCGCTCCCCGCACCTCGGCCTGGGCATCTCCGTCACGGTACTGTGGCGAGAACGATAAGATATTCTTAGCAGCTAGGGCATATTTCAAGGTTCTTGATTCTTCTAATAAGTTGGATAGCTCATTTACAATAGGCCAGACGACTGTTTTTTTATTCCATAAATAAATAGTATGTACTTTTAAATTTTTTCATAGGTACTGCGATTTGTTTACAAAATTTCGTAAGTCTCGTGAAAACGCTTCATACAAAAGTCGTAGCTAACTGTGACGTGTCCCTATTAGGTAAAAGTGTATGAAAATATAAGGCCGCAGGAACATATTTATAAATTAATATCTCCGAAATTTGTGCATTTAACTTTATGATTTTTTATGTAAGTATACTAATGATGTAGGTTTTTTTACTAATTAAGCAAAAAAATTAAAACTTTTTTGTATTTAAAGATGTATATAATTACTAAACTACACATAAAATATTACGTTTACAAGTAGGTAGTAATTACCTCAATATTTCTGAGTATAAATTAAACTAAATATTTTACATGTATTGTTTGTTATTTTCATGTATTCTCACCCCAATCCTATTTTATTTCACTTGACATAAAGTAAAAAATAAGCTATCCGAAACTTGTCAGAAAATTTTGAAAATTAACTTAATAATTCCAGGAAAATGTCAAATGATATGAATAATTATGTTATTCGTATTTGTACAGGGCGGGCGCGAGCACGGCGTACCGATTCTGATCTCGGAGTTGGAGGCGGGCGGGCCGGCGGCGCTGACGGGCCAGCTGTACGTCGGTGACGCCATCCTCGCCATCGACGACTGTGACCTCACGCAGGTGCGCCAAACCATCCCTTCACATCCTACTACTATTATGGCCGGCGGCGCTGACGGGCCAGCTGTACGTCGGCGACGCCATCCTCGCCATCGACGACAGTGACCTCACGCAGGTGCGCCAAACCATCCCTCAACATCCTACTGCTATTATGGCCGGCGGCGCTGACGGGCCAGCTGTACGTCGGTGACGCCATCCTCGCCATCGACGACTGTGACCTCACGCAGGTGCGCCAAACCATCCCTCAACATCCTACTATTATGGCCGGCGGCGCTGACGGGCCAGCTGTACGTCGGCGACGCCATCCTCGCCATCGACGACTGTGACCTCACTCAGGTGCGCCAAACCATCCCTCAACATCCTACTGCTATTATGGCCGGCGGCGCTGACGGGCCAGCTGTACGTCGGCGACGCCATCCTCGCCATCGACGACTGTGACCTCACGCAGGTGCGCCAAACCATCCCTCAACATCCTACTGCTATTATGGCCGGCGGCGCTGACGGGCCAGCTGTACGTCGGCGACGCTATCCTCGCCATCGACGACTGTGACCTCACGCAGGTGCGCCAAACCATCCCTCCACATCCTAAACCATTATGGCCGGCGGCGCTGACGGGCCAGCTGTACGTCGGCGACGCCATCCTCGCCATCGACGACTGTGACCTCACGCAGGTGCGCCAAACCATCCCTTCACATCCTACTACTATTATGGCCGGCGGCGCTGACGGGCCAGCTGTACGTCGGCGACGCCATCCTCGCCATCGACGACTGTGACCTCACGCAGGTGCGCCAAACCATCCCTCAACATCCTACTATTATGGCCGGCGGCGCTGACGGGCCAGCTGTACGTCGGCGACGCCATCCTCGCCATCGACGACTGTGACCTCACGCAGGTGCGCCAAACCATCCCTTCACATCCTACTACTATTATGGCCGGCGGCGCTGACGGGCCAGCTGTAAGTCGGCGACGCCATCCTCGCCATCGACTGTGACCTCACGCAGGTGCGCCAAACCATCCCTCCACATCCTACTACCATTATGGCCGGCAGCGCTGACGGGCCAGCTGTACGTCGGCGACGCCATCCTCGCCATCGACGACTGTGACCTCACGCAGGTGCGCCAAACCATCCCTCCACATCCTACGACCATTATGGCCGGCGCGGCTGACGGGCCAGCTGTACGTCGGCGACGCCATCCTCGCCATCGACGACTGTGACCTCACGCAGGTGCGCCAAACCATCCCTCAACATCCTACTGCTATTATGGCCGGCGGCGCTGACGGGCCAGCTGTACGTCGGCGACGCCATCCTCGCCATCGACGACTGTGACCTCACGCAGGTGCGCCAAACCATCCCTCAACATCCTACTATTATGGCCGGCGGCGCTGACGGGCCAGCTGTACGTCGGCGACGCCATCCTCGCCATCGACGACTGTGACCTCACGCAGGTGCGCCAAACCATCCCTTCACATCCTACTACTATTATGGCCGGCGGCGCTGACGGGCCAGCTGTAAGTCGGCGACGCCATCCTCGCCATCGACTGTGACCTCACGCAGGTGCGCCAAACCATCCCTCCACATCCTACTACCATTATGGCCGGCAGCGCTGACGGGCCAGCTGTACGTCGGCGACGCCATCCTCGCCATCGACGACTGTGACCTCACGCAGGTGCGCCAAACCATCCCTCCACATCCTACGACCATTATGGCCGGCGCGGCTGACGGGCCAGCTGTACGTCGGCGACGCCATCCTCGCCATCGACGACTGTGACCTCACGCAGGTGCGCCAAACCATCCCTCAACATCCTACTGCTATTATGGCCGGCGGCGCTGACGGGCCAGCTGTACGTCGGCGACGCCATCCTCGCCATCGACGACTGTGACCTCACGCAGGTGCGCCAAACCATCCCTCCACATCCTAAACCATTATGGCCGGCGGCGCTGACGGGCCAGCTGTACATCGGCGACACCATCCTCGCCATCGACGACTGTGACCTCACGCAGGTGCGCCAAACCATCCCTCAACATCCTACTGCTATTATGGCCGGCGGCGCTGACGGGCCAGCTGTACGTCGGCGACGCCATCCTCGCCATCGACGACTGTGACCTCACGCAGGTGCGCCAAACCATCCCTCCACATCCTAAACCATTATGGCCGGCGGCGCTGACGGGCCAGCTGTACGTCGGCGACGCCATCCTCGCCATCGACGACTGTGACCTCACGCAGGTGCGCCAAACCATCCCTTCACATCCTACTACCATTATGGCCGGCGGCGCTGACGGGCCAGCTGTACATCGGCGACACCATCCTCGCCATCGACGACTGTGACCTCACGCAGGTGCGCCAAACCATCCCTCAACATCCTACTGCTATTATGGCCGGCGGCGCTGACGGGCCAGCTGTACGTCGGCAACTGCGTGCAACGGCACTAATACTATTGAATATTTTCAGGCTTGTCACAAGGAAGCGGTGCAAGCGCTACAGAGTGTTAAGGGCGACTGCGCGCTCTGCGTTCAGTTCATCGCCACGGACGACGACGACCGTATGTCGGAGGATAATTACAGGTGGGTAGTGGATAGTAAAGATAAATATAGATTTTATCTTAAAAATTGTAACGTATAACCAAAAAAAACATGTTTTGTTTTACCAAAAAAAAAAAAACATGTCAATAAGGCTGATACACTATGAACAAATACGTTTGCAAATTAATGTTATTTATAGGACCTCTTTAAGGAATTTAAATTTGAATAAAAGTAGCAAATTAAGAGAGATTATAATATAATCTCTGTAATAGACTGGCACAAACACAATTGAATACCTGCGCGCGCGATCCTTGTTCCTCAACTACGGGCACGATACTTAATTGTTCCTTGTATCGCGGAAACCGAGTCGCTTTTGTCGGAAGTGTGAAAGAGACACATATTGTTTTCGCGGCTCCACAGTAGGCTCTGACTCTTTCTGTCAAGAGCATTAGGTAGACGCGTTGTATTTATGCCCATATTTATAAAAACTCGAAATCACAAAAATTTGAGATGTGCCCCTATAGTATGAAAGGTGCGATATATAGGGCGAGATAGCGTGGCGAATTTACGCGTTGCCATGGGTTCAGCAAGATTAACATGTTTCACTTGTGTTTTGTACGCAGGTTTCCGCTGTACCCGGAGGAGGGGTCGTACTGCGAGGAAGCGGACGGGTCCGGCGCCACGCCCACCGCGCCACGCACGCCCGATTATACGCAAAGGTACGACTAGAAATGCACAGAATATACTGAGCGCGCTCAGTATATTCTGTGCATTCCTTATATTATCGAATAATTCAAAATTATTATTTAAATTAAACTACTTTATGCACGTTGAGAGCTAAATTTCAAGGTCGCGTCACGTCACTCATCACGACACGATTTCGGATATAAGACCATCTGTCGGGAGCTTCTTATTATTTAAAAACTTAACTTTCTAAATTACGGTACTCAATTCAGAGTTGTCTTACAAATTTTAATATTTCTATTCTTTTAAACGTGATGTGCTTTAGGCGCGAGGAGAGTATTTTGGATTTTAATTTTTAAAAGATGAATGAAGTTTCAATACTGTCATGTTTTTTCCCTTTTTACTACTGTCATGTTTTTTTCCTTTCCTCAAAATAGGTATTTCATCGGAGGACGTGTGACGGAGACGTGACGTGAACATTAAGACGTGAAACGTGATACACAATCATATCACACTTTGAAGCGCACTTAAATAGGCACCTAATCATCATTGACAAATAACAAAATATGACACTTCAAGAGAGATGTACCGAAACAACAATAACATTTCGTGATGAAAATATTCCAATGTCCGCCGATATTCTTAGACACTCTATTTAATAAGTAATAACTAAAAATAATATGTATAATGTTATGGCTTTAAAGCTTTGACTGACTGCTTACCGAATACCGTAAAGTTACAAGGTTTTGTAATACCGATAACCGAGTAATGTTTTATTTGATACCGTTATAGATAATTTATATAAGTATAGGTCGCCCTGTGAACGAAATTCAAAAGAGTGCAAGCTTGTAATAAGTCTATTTAATTTTCCAGAAGAGGTTCACTAAGCGAGGGGTACGCGGACTACAGCACGTTGCGTAACAACTTAGCTATACTCGACATGGACGACGACTCCATCAAAATTGAGGCGCGTTTGGAGGTAGGTTATGATGTCCAATTTTCTTATTATAATGCATGAACATAATTTACATACCTATACAAAATAATCATTTTCTCCTGGTACCAAGTAAAGCAAAACTTATTTCGTAATATTGGTAGATATTGTATTTTTTTTATAAACTCCCCGCACCGATTTCGGTGACGATTGCCGCACGGTTTCATTGAAATCAGGCCAGTTACGCAGGAGTCTATTTTTATAGTGCCCAAGTGTGTGCGTAGTATACAATAGCACTCTCTCTTCCTTTACTCTCATAACTCAGTGGGACGGATAACCGACACGACTGACGAGAGATAAGGCGCAGGTCCGACTTTACATGCCCATCCGACGCATGGATCATCTTTCTTGTCAGACAATCAGGTGATCAGACTGCATTTTCCAAGTCCAAATGTTGTTTCCAAGTTTGGTTAGGACAATGAGAGATGAAGAGAGAGTACTCTTGTGTACTGCGCACACACTTGGGCACTATAAAATGACTCCTGCGTAACTAGCCAGGTTTTAATGAAACGGCGCGGCCACCGTCACCGAAATCGGTGTGGGGAGCTATTATTACAATTATTTAGTCCAATCAGACTAGGACTTCAGAAATGAATCGGACATAAAGCTTGCCTTTACAAATAAATATGATCTTTATTTTTTCTTAAGCAAATAAATCATGAGATTTATAGATTTACTTCAGGCAAAAACACTATTTTTGAGGGAATTTTTCTGTTTTCTGAACAAAGTATTTTTGTATTTAATTTTAGAAAATACCGGAAACTAAAATATTTATTTCCTTGTTACCGCGTTACAGATGGCGCCAGTGTCGGCGGTGTCGGGCGTGTCCGCGGTGTCGCCGTACTCGTCCGCGTCGCCGGTGTCCACGCCCGTGCACGCGCCGCGGCCCCTGGTTAAGAAGAAGAGGAAGCCGCAGGTCAGTTCATAAAATGCCATAAGTCAACCACAGACTATGTCGGACACTATTGAAACGGCAGGTAATATTGGTCAAAAGTACACCTATTATTTTTGATATGGGAGTTCATCACTGTCATTATAAGGCTTGTTTACTAATCCCATATCAAATAAAAATATTTACACTAAATAGCTGTTGCTGTCATTGTCTCTCAAGTGACTTTTCTGACTTAACAGACAAATCAAAATATTATGTAATGCAATACTGAAACGTAACCGACCCTGTGTCTTTAAAGACACAGTTATATCGAACGTATCGTTAACGATACGTCCGATATTCGCCTGGCGCCCGAGCGTTAAGTAAATTTTATATTCCAGGATTGGCGAACGAAAGGAGCATACTGCGCCATATCGCCTGACGCACCTTCCTCGGATGAACCGCCGGACTCCGCGCTCGACGCGACGAACATCTCGCAGGAGATGTCCAACATGTCGCACAACATGTTGCAGAACATGTCCAGTAATATGTCGCAGATGTCAAATAACGTTACCCAGAATATGACCAACAACATGTCACAGAATATAACCAACAACATGTCACAGAATATGTCAAACAACATGGCGCATAATATGTCTAACAACATGGCGCAGAATATGTCTAACAACATGGAGCTGAATATATCTAATAATATGTCACACGACGTGGTGCAAAACTCTTACAACATGGCGCAAAACATTAGCAACAGCGTGTCGCACCAAGTCGTGTCGCCAGATGTGACGCTCCACACGCGGGACAATATTAACTGCAACAACAATATAGATAATGGTACATCTACACTCATTTTTTTTCTTCTTAATAACCTTATTGTTGAGTAATGCTGGGGCCGCACCTGCGTCTATCGTACGAAGCTTCGTACTATGAGACGATACCATTGGACGATACACGCAGATCGTCCAATGGTATCGTTTTAAGCACGAAGTACTACGCAGGTGCGGCCGTAGCATAACAATAATATTGTTACGTGTTAGGGTTCGAAGGATTTGGAGATAAAGCCTGGTGACTCTTTTGAAGACTTTATTCACTAGCACTAGGTCCAACACAAAGCACTAGGTCTAACACTAAACACTAAGTCCAAACACTAAGCACTAAGTCCAAACACTAAGCACTAACAGTGTCCTTAAGTCGTAGCCAAATTGCGGGTTTCACTGGTATTAATCACTGGTATCACTTTTACTTATCGCCTGTTTCGCCTCGAAATCGCCCGAAGGTAGCTCGAAACTGAACTGACTCGTTCGCATCTCTGTGGCGTATTTATATGGGCCGAATCGAGTTCCAGACCGTTCCAGAAATATTCGCTAGCCGCGTGAACTGGTTGAATTGTTCCGGAATATTCGCACAGTAGCGCCATCTAGTATTGAGTAGACGTGAAAACGTTGTCCCTGTTCGCACCAAGTGATTTCATTGGTTGACGCTAGATGGCGCTAGTCTTATTGTTCGTAACACTTCTCCCCTCTTAGAGATGCTCGTCCCGAGCATCGTTGTTACTGCCATGGTACCGCGCCAGACGGTCTATGTGTACCACTTTGAATGTCCCTCTTGGTTGCTTTTGGATCCTATAAGTCACATCATTTATTCGGGTAAGCACTTTGTATGGTCCGTCCCACTTGGTCTGCAACTTTGGAGATTTCCCTTTCCGGCGAGTTGGGTTATGCAGCCACACCAGTGACCCTTCCTCGAAGCCGCTCGTGTTCGATTTCCGGTCGTACCTGGTTTTCATGTTCTTACTTGACTGTAACCCATTTTCCCGAACCAAGACGTGTATATAGCGCATTTTTTCCCTTAAATCGCAGATATAGTCTTGTACGGTCTCTGGTCCCTCCGGTGACCCTCCTGTCAATAGGTCTACTGGTATTCGTAGTTCTCTACCGTAGTTGACATACGCCGGGGTAGCTTTTATGCTCTCATGCTCGGCGGTTCGGTATGACAGAAGGAAGAGTGGTATATACTTGTCCCAATCCTTTTGTTTGTCGTCTACCAATTTCGCCAAATGCCTCTCAAGGGTCTGGTTAAATCTTTCTACCATTCCATCAGACTGTGGATGGTACGCGGTGGTCCTCGTCTTATGCATGCCCAAAATTCTGCACACTTCCTGGAACACCTGCGATTCGAAGTTCCTGCCTTGATCAGAATGGATTTCTAGAGGCACACCAAAGCGACATATCACTTCTTCGACTAACTTAGAAGCGACTGTTGTAGCTTCTTGGTTTGGTATGGCGAACACCTCGGGCCATTTGGTGAAGTAGTCCATGACGACCATAAAATACTTGTTTCCCGATTCCGTTACAGGAAATGGCCCAGCTACGTCAACTGCAATCCGTTCCCACGGTGCACCGACGTTATACAACCGCAGGTTCCCACGGCTCCTGGTCTGTGGTCCTTTTACAGCAGCGCAAGTAGTACATTTGCGGCACCAATCCTGTACATCATCTCGACAATGCAACCAGTAGAATCTTTCGCGCACTTTTGTTAACGTCCTCTTGACACCTAGATGACCTCCTGATACGCCATCATGTATTTCACGGAGAACATCTGGTACTCTCGTTCTTGGGACAATTATCTGAAGATGGAACTCTCTGCCGTTAGTCTTCTCCCATTTCCGGTAGAGTATTCCGTTTTGAAGTATCAGACTGTCCCATTGCGCCCAGTACGCCTTTGTGACAGCGCCAGTGGGTGCAACCTCACTCCAGATTGGTTTGACGTCACCCCGTTTCTTCCATGTAATGATGTGCCGAAGGTCGTCATCTCTTTCTTGGGCCTCCCTCATAGCATCATTCTCCCAGAGACCCAAAGGACTTATTCTCGTTAGCTTCAATGTAACTTCATTAGATTCCTGCTTAACACAATGTTTGCAGTCTTCCGAACACGGCCTTCGTGAAAGTGCGTCGGCATTCCCATGCGTCTTTCCGCTGCGGTGTTCCGTCTTGAAGTCATACTCCTGAAGCTGTTCAATCCATCGAGCTACTTGACCTTCTGGGTTCTTGAATTGCAGTAGCCACTTCAAGGCTGCGTGATCAGTTCGCAGCAAAAAAATGTCTGCCGATGAGATATTTGTTGAAATGTTGTAGCGTCTTTACAACAGCCAAGAGTTCTCTTCTTGTCACGCAGTAGTTTCTCTCTGGCTTGGATAAAGATTTGCTGAAATATGCAATAACAACTTCTCTTTCACCCTGTTTTTGAGATAACACTCCTCCAATGGCCGTGTTGCTTGCATCCGTGTCGACTATAAACTGACCTTCAGTTTGTGGATACCCCAGGATTGGTGTTTCACACAGATGCTTCTTCAGTTTCTGAAAAGAATCTTCACAAGTCTCATCCCAACTAAATTGTCGTTTATCTTCTGTCAGCCGATGTAATGGCTTGGCTATTTCCGAAAATCCTTTAACAAAACGCCTGTAGTATGAACATAGGCCGAGGAATGCTCGCACTTCGGTTTTGTCCTTAGGGGTAGGCCATTTTTGAACTGCTTCCAGTTTCTCCGGGTCTGTCTGGATTCCATCACTGGAGATAACATGGCCGAGATAATTGACCTTACTCCTGAATAAACGACATTTCTTTGGGTTCAACTTTAATTTGGCTCCCTCTATTTTGGCGAAAACACGCTCCAAGTTTCGTAAATGGTCCTCGAAGTCGCGGCCGACAATGATGACGTCATCTAAGTAGACCAAGCAGGCCTCTCCAACTAAGCCTGCCAGTACACACTCCATGAGTCGCTCAAATGTGGCAGGTGCGTTGCACAATCCGAAGGGCATGACGTTAAATTGCCATAAACCTTTACCGGTCGAAAAAGCTGTCTTTTCCTTGTCCTTTGGATGAATTTCCACCTGCCAGTATCCAGATTTCAGGTCTAGGGTCGAGAACCATTTCATGCCATTCAAGGTATCTAAAGTGTCGTCAATTCTAGGTAACGGGTAACTGTCTTTCTTAGTGACATCATTGAGACGCCTATAGTCCACGCAAAATCTCGTGCTACCATCTTTCTTCTTCACTAATACAACAGGTGAGCACCACGGACTTGCAGACGGTTCAATAATCTTATTCCTTCTCATGTCCTCCAAAAGGCCTTCAACTTCTTTTTCCTTTGCAATTGGTACCCGTCTTGCTCGTTGATGAATTGGTCTCTCGCTTCCGGTATCTATCCTGTGCTGAACTATCGACGTTCTTCCAAGGTCCCCTTCTTGACTGGAGAAGATATTCGCGTAGCGCTGTAAAAACTTCTTAGCTTTCATGTTCTGCGAATAAGTCAGATTACTCTTGTAGTCATCGAGTAGCTCAGTCACTAATCCATAGTTGTTGTTGTTCGCTGAGTCTGCGCCTGTTATCGAACTACACTTTTTCATCCAGGCAACTTCCTCCGCGTCAGCCAGCACTCGCCCCTTAGTCCTGGCTTTTATTCGTTTCCCTGATCGCGGACAAGGGGACGAAGCCCCTTGCTTCTTCAGCTCCTCTATTTGTTCCTCGATCCTTTTCATCCTTGCCATCTGGGTCTCCTTCTGCGGGCAGTTGAGCTGAAGATGCCCCCTCTCGCCGCACTTGTAGCACATGGCTCCAGAACTTTTCTTCATAGGAGCCTTAACCTCCTTGACTTCCACGGAGACCTCGCGGATCTGATGGGTCTGCCGTATGTCGTGGCGAACAGCCTCGACCTCCAAAGCATGCGCCAATACTTCCCTTAGCGAGGTATGGTGACGAAGCCTCACTGCAGCTCTGACTTCCAGGTCTTTGATTCCGTCGACAAATGCTTGAACAATATTCGTGTCTACCATCTTGGTGTCGGCTCCTGGGTGTGCCTTCCTGACGAGTTTTTCAATTTCCAACGCCCATTGTTGCAGTCCTTCTCCTGAGCGTTGGACTCTGTCACGCAGTTGGGCACGGAACACGTGCTCCAGGTGTCGCTCCCCGTACCTGGATTCAAGTGCCTCCATCAGGTCTTGGAACCCCTTTCCTGTATGTGGCAGTGCTTCCAAGATCGACAAAGCTTGCCCTCTAAGCGCAACAGTGAGAGCGGTCAGGCATTGTTCTTCCGTCCATTCGTTGGCAGTAGCAACAGTCTGGAATTGTTGACGATAGGCGTTCCAAGAAGTAGTGCCGTCGTATGGCGGCACTTTCACTCTCGGTCCTTGCGCCACTCTGGTAGTTCCACTTGACGTCGCAACTCCCGTGGTTTCAAGGTGCACTACCTTCTTCTGTAGTTCAGCGAGGACGGTTTTCAAATTTTCAACGTCCAATCCTAACCCAGTAACTCGTTCTTCCACTACGTCGACATCCTTTCGAAGCTTAATCACCGTGTCACTGACATCCTTTATAGCCCAAAGCGCTTTTTCTTGGAGGTCTTTTTGTTGCTCTTGCGATTCTTGCAAACGTTCTTGTGACTGTTGCAAATCACCGAGCTTGCGTTCTTGTGATTCCTTCATTGCCCGAATTTCAGCCCTTTGCAGCTCCATTATTTCAATTAAATTTTCTAATTGAAGAGCCACGGTACTGCTGGTGGGTGTGGCTTGTCTGGTGGGCGTGGCCTGTCTGGAAGGCGTGGCAAGGTGGGTGGAGTCAGTGGGCGGGGCTTGAGTGGGCGTGACCCGGTGGGCGGGGCCAATGGGCGTGGCCTGAGTGGGTGTGACCCAGTGGGCGGAGTCGGTGGGCGTGGCTTGGGTCAAAGTGGGCGGAGCCTGGGGGGCGTGGTCAGTGGGCGGGTCCTGGTGGGCGGGGTCAGTGGGCGGGGCTTGGCCCACAGTGGGCGGAGCTTGGTCCCCAGTGGGTGTGGCCTCCGCAGCTCGTTGTGCCCTTGTTCTGACGCCCTCCTTGAAGTCCTCTCTCGGAGTCAATGGCATCTCCAAATCTCACTTCCGACACCAGTTGTTACGTGTTAGGGTTCGAAGGATTTGGAGATAAAGCCTGGTGACTCTTTTGAAGACTTTATTCACTAGCACTAGGTCCAACACAAAGCACTAGGTCTAACACTAAACACTAAGTCCAAACACTAAGCACTAAGTCCAAACACTAAGCACTAACAGTGTCCTTAAGTCGTAGCCAAATTGCGGGTTTCACTGGTATTAATCACTGGTATCACTTTTACTTATCGCCTGTTTCGCCTCGAAATCGCCCGAAGGTAGCTCGAAACTGAACTGACTCGTTCGCATCTCTGTGGCGTATTTATATGGGCCGAATCGAGTTCCAGACCGTTCCAGAAATATTCGCTAGCCGCGTGAACTGGTTGAATTGTTCCGGAATATTCGCACAGTAGCGCCATCTAGTATTGAGTAGACGTGAAAACGTTGTCCCTGTTCGCACCAAGTGATTTCATTGGTTGACGCTAGATGGCGCTAGTCTTATTGTTCGTAACAATATTATAACGTAATATAGAAATATGGTACTGTCAGGGTATATTATAACCTTTTATCAAGTTGATAATTCTTATAATTTGTTCCTATTATAATGATATGATATTTAAGGGTAGCCCACCATCTACCTCTATCATCTATCTGCCTATCGTCGTATTAATTAGAACTGACCGTGTACGGGCGTGGATTGACATGACAGTTATACGTTTCTGGTGTATATAGACGACTTGCAGATTGGATCAAGGTTGCAGCATGTTATTGACAATAGTATTGTGATTGTATGTCATCATTTTAATACGATAAAAATAAGAATGTTCTCTTTTAATATGTAAAATTTGTATCCTTTAGCAGACTTATTTTTGGAGAAATATCTTTTGTTTACCCAAAAAACATCTTTAATTTCAGCAAACGTCGCCTTAGACAACGGCATAGACTCGTCAAACTCGCATAGCGTTAATGACACGCCAACGGCCGAGATGAAAGTGGCGACTGTGCCGGTCGCGGACCTCATATCGACCTCGGACGACCAGGCCTCAGCGATACAGACTCCACAAAACAATCCTACAGTCACTCGAAATGTACTAAAGCCGCCCAAACTAAACGGAGACGCCCGTTTGAGAAGAGACACGAAAGGTTTTCGGTAGGATAACTTGTTTTCTTCTTAATATAGTATAAACAGTATTTATTTAAATTACGAAGCGGATTGAAGATTTTTATATTTCAGTACCCCAAGCAGGAACATTTTGCGGTATCGTTACGTGTACGTAAGCGAGAAATATTGTATGAAAACCATGAAAGCGCCTCTAGCGGACGTAAAAGTAACTAAAATTTTCATACAATATTCCTCGTATTTCTCGTTTACGTACACGTAAAGATACCGCAAAATATTCCTGCTTGGGGTACAGATATGCGAACTGCCAGCTTTAATAAAATAATACATGCAATATCACAATATGCATATTATGGTTCCGTTTGACGTCCAAAGTCCTTTATGAGAGAGTACATCGTCTTCTTTCCGCATGTGAGCCGCTAGATGTCGTTTACCGTCACAGATCAGCTCCCTGCGCAGCTCCCTCTTACGGTAAGTCTGTGAACTAGATAAGCCACAAGCCGCCATATTTGATATAACTGATCATTGTTGCGTCGTTTTTGCTACCATGCAGTCGCTAAAAACAGACTTATTTAAGTTCAATTATAACTTAACTTTTATTTTAAAAATACTTTTAAAATTTCTTTATGAGTCTATTATAGTCGTGAAACCGTCACATTTCGTCATTGGAGTTCATTTGAAGTAGGCAAATATAAAGTGGGTACTTGAATAAAAATAAAAGTAGCGATCCAAGGGATTTCCCGAACCATCCACACTTCTCAAAGACGAGGAAGAGGGGGAGGGGATAAAATAGATATAACAACATATCCAGGAGATCGAGACTACAGATTTTTTTTGATGTTTTTTATTAGACACATTTAGACAAATTATTGAATAATGTGTATAGTCGGTACCCTCACAGAAAATAGCCTATATTGACAAATCTTATTCTTTTCGAAAATTCTACCTCTTTTTACTATTGTACAGTCGACGCCCTCACGATAATTACCATTCTCTTTCTTTTTAAAGAGGGTTAGAATACTATGTACAGTCGACGCCTGCTTTCTCTCTAACAATCTCGTTCTTTTTTAAAGAAAGTTAGAATATGTACAGTCGGTGCCCTCACGAGTTTCCTATCTTGTTACTTTTGAACTGGAAGACTTAAACTGTATTATGAACATAAAATGGACTGTACATTACTGTACATACACTTTATTACTTAAACATTGATCTAGACGATACAATACATTTCCTTTTGGAACAGTACATCTGACCAATACAATCAGGCTTAAATAATTCTAAAGATTTTGAGGAGATCTTATGCTGGGCGTCAATTACAAAAGTAAGTAGCTTACCGCGCTTAGCGTATTAAATTTTGTTAGCATTTGTTGGCTATTATCCACACAGTACCCACTACAATAGTTCAAGGCCATACAATTAGCTTCGTAACCTTCATCCCCCGCCGAGGAAGGTTGTTTCGCCGTACACTCACACGCCCCGAGAGCAATTTTATGGGATACAGTTTACTATACAAAGTCCCTGTTTCAAGTCAATAAGTACGGAAAATTAATTACAATTGTCAGTAGCTTACCGCGCTTAGCGTATTGAAATTTGTAAGCATTTGTTGGCCATTGTCCAGACACACAGATCTTGGTTTGCCCATGTACTCACTACAATAGTTCAAGGCCATACAATTAGCTTCGTGACCTTCATCCCCCGCCGAGGAAGGTTGTTTCGCCGTACTCTCACACGCCTCGAGAGCAATTTTATGGGATACAGTTTACTATACAAATTCCCTGTTGAAAGTCAATAAGTACGGAAAATTAATTACAATTTACGGACTCTGCAGTCAGTAGCTGGTTCTTCAAGCAGGTCTTACGCCTCTTGGAGTATAATATCAGCAGCATTCGCGACAACTCCTGGTATAGTAGCATTGCCGTAGTCTGCAACGCCAGGCTTTTAACCCGTGAGTTTTTCATGCTATTTGGTTTTCTCTCAATTTACATAAGACAGAATTAAAACCAAAAAAGATACCGTAGAAGTACGCTATTCGGCATTTCTCACATCTCGAGTATCGAAGACGCGGACATACTGCGCGCTACATTATATTGACATAACATTACCATCCGTAAGACACTGGAGATTTACTAGGGCCTATGGAAGTCAGTGCAGTCAGCAGTTAATCGTTCAAACTGGTCCAGCAATCTCAAAGCTCATAATGTTATACTTCAACAGTCATCTTACTTTGGGAATGATAACGACGCTTAATTACAAAGTCAAGAGGTTTATGGCACACTTTTTATTACGAAGTTCCTATTGAAAACCATGATATCGAATACGTGCTATGCTATACATATGTTCTCTCTGCAGTCGGCAGTTGGCCCCAAAAGCAGGTCCAGACTGTTAAGGTTACTCGGACGTTCGCACACTAAAGCTTCAGAGAAATTAAACTTACGAACTTACTTCGCAATACGAAGTTCTTGCCAAAAACTAAGATACTGAGAACGTAATGTATTTTGCAGCTTATGAGATTTTTATTAGGATTATCACAACACGAAGTTCCTTTTGAAAAGTAAGATAGAATGATGGGAATGATAACTTAACGACGATTACATACATAGTCAAGAAATTTATGGTGCACAACACACGTCCTATTACGAATTTCCTATTGAAAACGAAGATATCGAATACGTTCTATGCCATACAGATGTAATCCCTCTGCAGTCGGCAGTTGGTCCCAAAAGCTACTGAGATACTGAGGACGTAATGCATTTTGCAGCTTATATCGGATTATTATAAGGGATTATCAAAACACAAATTTCCTATTGAAAAGTAAGATACACGTATTCACGTGCACTATGCACTGTATACGTGCTACAGCTAATGGAGTCTTCTGTGCAGCCTGGAGTCTTCTGTGCAGGCGGCGGTTGGTCCCTCAAGCAGGCCTTGCCTCTTAGGGTAATATGTATTTTACGTGCACATATGCACTGTATACGTGCTAAAGCATATAGTCTCCGGTGCAGCTGGCGGTTGGTCCCTCAAGCAGGTCTCGCCTCTTAGGGTTTATCAACTTCGCGACCTTCATCACCCACCCTGCGGGGAAGGTTGCTTGCCGAACGCTCGCACGCTACAGCTTCTGAGAAAGTGAACACTTATCGCAAAACAAAGTTCCTGTCAAAAAGTAACATACTGAAGACGGAATGCAGCCTATTGACATCTATTCTCCAGTTGCTGGTTGGTCACGTAACCAGGTCTCACACTCCTGGAAAGGTACCAATGCGACACGATCGGTAATATAAACATGAACTTTCCTTTTTCTCATTTATTCTCAGGAGTTGATCCAGAGTTGCTGAGGTTCGTCTAGGTACCCTAGTACATAGTACCTATACTATCGAGCTGTTATTTGTTCATAGAATCGAATGTGGCATTTTTTATTTAGCTCTGCGAGACGTTTTGAACATAGTAGTCAGTCCTTATCACCAGCCGGGCGTCTACAATATCGACGGTGGTCAACTTTCTCCCATTTTTACCCCAGTGGCAGGGAATTAAAATGAACCGCAATACGGTACATGTAGAATATTTGTTTCTTGGTGAATTCCTAGGGCATGTATGAATTTGTATCTCAAAAAACGCATAACGCGTCGTAATAAATTGTTTTTCAAGCATCTAAACTTTTGCTCGTATTACATTATACCAAACTGCAAATAATAAGTGTTAATTGTTGTCACTTTGTTGACTGGCGAGAACACACACTTTGGAGTGCAATTCTCTTACACGAAACTAGTATCAGTTGTAATGTGAAGTTATTATAATTCTATAGAATAAATTTAAAAAGGCGATTCAATTGTGGTGCTCTCAGAACAGAATTACTGCACCAACTAGGCCGATATGGGGAAGCATACACGATTACAATAATTGTGTCGTATGTAAAGCTATATTTATATTAACAGTACGCCTTGTAAGCTTAAGATTAGCATTCATTTTTGTGAACTTATTCAAATTAGTCAACGGCTAAGATGGTTTACATCAACAAAATTTCATCTTAAAAAATTGAAAGCTCAAACAGTTTACAGATACACATTTCATAGATAAACTATTCTACTCATAAGTATTACTTGAGTCGTTTTTGTGATTCTTGTTACTAAAAGCATTATCACATTGTTGCATTATGTACAAGCCACCAGGAGATAACAAACACGTCTCTCATAAAGGACTTTGGACGTCAAACGGAACCATAATATAGAATTTTACCTTCCAATAAAATTGATATTATGTTCTAAGACGTCCAAAGTCCTGGTAAGGGCTCCTGGTGTTCAGCCTCATAATTATGAGACTAACAATGATCAGTTATATCAAATATGGCGGCTTGTGGCTTATCTAGTTCACAGACTTACCGTAAGAGGGAGCTGCGCAGGGAGCTGATCTGTGACGGTAAACGACATCTAGCGGCTCACATGCGGAAAGAAGACGATGTACTCTCTCATAAAGGACTTTGGACGTCTTAGAACATAATATCAATTTTATTGGAAGGTAAAATTCTATATTATTTTAACACGGCCGTAATGTTCGGTTATTTTACACATAGGTCACGATTCGTAAGATAGACGAAAGGCGAGCGGCACGTTACTGAAAAGTCAATTTATATTATCAGGATAGGGTCCGCACGGCGCGTGACGGAAGTGGACCCCCCGCCGCCCGCGCCCTTCCCCGCCTCCCGCCTGCTGCCCGGACACGGCGACCCAGATTTTGGCACCCCCGTGTAGATGAACCCAGGGATAAATAAACATTTATTTACGATTTATAATCTCAGTAAAATGACAGTCGAAACAACACTGAGTCTCCTAGATTCTGTTCTTTGTATGTAACATTTATTACGTCATTAAATTACTAAATTATGAAAAAAGAAATAGATGAAGTAAATAGGAATATCATGTTATTAATTGAGCTTATAAATCGTATTTTATAATTCCGATAATTTTATCACTTTTCTAATGTTTACTTTCTAAGGGCATATCTTGAAAAACTAGGGTTATGGTCAGTCCATTCTCTATGTCTGCGGCTCAACCCAATAAGGCAACTTGTGGCGTTACAATTAAATGACTGGTTACATAGTTCCAATCATCTAATGTGAAGTTATACAACTTGAGTTTGCTGAGTGCGAGTTTTTGTCACTACGCGCTGTGGTGGTGAAGTCTACATTTCAATTTGTATGGCGTGGAATTAATAACTACTGTTTGCCACTACGGGCTTTGTTTCGATGCCAGACAAATTGTAGTTAACTTCTTCACATACCTACTCTTTTATTTCTCTATACTATTTATCCTGTATAAAAATATATAAGGGAGCAATCCCCAAAATTGTCCTTTTGGAATTTGAGTTACGCAATATTATGTCTAAAAATAGATCTGCGAGTAAATTGGACAAAATAAATTGCTTAAAATGTTATAATGAACCACATATTATGTGACCTCACGAGTTTCTTTGTCGCCGTCAATCTCATATTAACGTATGACTGTGAAGTCATTTAGTGAGACTGTACACTTATTTAGGTTTTAACTTTTAAATAAGACCTCGCCAGCTAGGCAATATACTAGACTTTAGGTAACTGAAACATTCGTATATTATCATTAGTAAAAACACTACATCAAATCTTACCTTTTTTTACTGTAAATATTAAGCTTTTTATAGTGCGAGTTTAATATCATCGACTGTTGGTATTAGTCTTTATATTACATAATTATTTTAGGCTTTTTATTTGTCATAAAAATAAAAGAGTATATATAACTAGGTACTTCATATTGTAAACGACAAAGTAGGTACTACAAAATGTTCAGAGTCATTTTACCTTTCGGTTTCTATGAGACTGATCCATCGACGGCACGGTTCTGTCAGAGGTAAAATAACTTTGAACATACTTTTTTTAAGACACTAGACCATGAGACTAGAGTAAAGGAGTACCTTCTCCACGCATGAATAAAGGAATTTACAAACGAACATACATACAAGATACCCGCGTAATTAAAATTTTCTGAATTAACTACTAAAGTCCTTAAAAAATTAATAACCAAACTCACTCACACTCACCCAAGGTAGGAACCTTACTTCCCTCAATCTCTTATTGCTAACTTCATATCACACAGCCTACTGACTCTAGCGCCATTATGGCTAGTTTTGAAACTATTATTTAATTACTTTTAACGGACACTTTTAGCTTTTCTGTCTTAGACAGATAATACTCCTTTATTCTCCATATGGAGGGTAGAGGAAAGGCGGACTATTTCTCTAAGGCAAAAAAGCTAAAAAGTGACCGAAAATAGTAGTTAGTGAAATAACAGTTCCAAAACTGGCCATAATGGCGCTAGAGTCAGAAGAGAGTATAATATTAAATTAGCAATAAAAGATGGAGTGCAGTTAGTTAAGTTAAATAACTAACCAATAACTAACTTCACTCCATCTCTTATTGTTTACTTCATATCATACCCAATTAAGGGTCTAGCGCCATTATGGCGTTATTTAACGCTTATTTACGGACATTTTTTATGTATATAGTCCTCCTTTCCTCTACCCTCCATAGTTCGCCATGTATTAGACAACACAAAACATTGACAGCTGTCAAAATAAAATAATGCTGCCAGTAAAATAAGGTTATAAAAAATCTAATAAAAAATACAAAATAATTGTAATAACTAATAATAGCGGGATAGCCGTGATCAAAGATAATGTAATACACTACGTTTAGCCGTGAGCGCTACCTTCTTTGTTAGATAATAAAACGCCTATTTTTAAGGTCTGACCAGTGAATCTAATAAATAGATTCTCTACTCTCGTTTGTACATCATTGCTAGGGTTTTTTAAATTAAGTTTCCACTGTAGTTAATAGTATGGAAGGTAGAGGAAAAAAGACTATCTCTCTAAGGCAAAAAAGGTAAAAAGTGTCCGACCAAAGTAGGAAAATTATGGCGCTAGAGTCAGAAGAGGGTATGATATGAAGTTAGCAATAAAAAATGGAGTGAAGATAGTTGAGTTAATTTTATCTAACCAATAACTAACTCTCAACTTACTCCATCTCTTATTGCTAACTTCATATCATATCCTCTTCTGACTATAGCCCCATTATGGCCAGTTTTGCAATTGTTATTTTCCGCTTATTTACGGATATTTTTCATGTAAGTATGGAGTTCTCCTTTCCTCTACCCACCATAGTTAATAGTACGAGTATTATAAAAAATAAAAGGTGAATGAAAAATAATAAGTTTAGTAAGGAACGACAATGACAGTAGTTCAAACAAAAATATGCACACGCTGATGCTTTTGGCGCACATCATTCAATTTTAAATCACTGTCAGGAGTCCAGACTAACAACAAATCTTTGCTGAAATAGCTTTACTAACGTGCACAAAAGTGCAATGTTTTTATTTTGATATTACAGACATTAGAAATTTCGCTATTTTTATATTTTGTTTGTACAATTAACTATGACATGTAGTTTAGGCAGGCAACTTTTGACTAAAGTTTCCAAATTTATTTTTTTATTATTTGACGACGACGGTTAAAATATTATCTAGTCCAGCTAAACTTGTTAAAATCAAACTAATGTTTGATGTTTTTTTAATAAAAACACCTTACTTTATACGATATTAAATCTGTTTGTTTTACATAATACACGAAACTACAATTTACATCATACCTACTATAATTTTTTAGCCGTTCGTCAGATTTGTGCTCTCGTGTTGTTCGTCAGTTTTGTCTAAATTGGTTTGTAATTTCCTGGCAATACCAAATTGGTGATAATATTATTTAGTTTCCTTTAGATATTATAATATTTAATATGTATATAGCAAAATTGGGTTAAGTTAAGATAGTTATTGTAAATCATATTTAATTTGTATTTATGTAATAAGATTGTATATTCTAATCTCTTGGCCTAACCTATTCCACATCGTGATATTTATTTGTTTATTTATTATTATTGTGATATGAATTTTTTACTTAATTTTTTTTGTACTTCTTACCAATTCACTATTTAAAAAACATTGTAGGTACATTCCAAACGATACAGTCAATTATGTTGCGTTCATATTATATAATTATTGTTTTAATTCGCTAAACAGTTTCCAAATAAAATACATTTTTATGTAACGTTTTTGTGTATGTTATTTTAATAATTTTAAAACCGGTTACCGATGTGTTCAACATGAGCATTGTTTTTATTTTCTACTAGCTGTCCCGGCAAACTTCGTACCGTCTTGGAAGTTAGAAATTTGTCGACGCACTGACAGCAGCGCCACCTACCAATTGTAAATCTAAGACCTCAGAAACCTTTGGCTCATGTATTACAACTTTGCTAAAGATCATCATATGATCAAATGCATAGTTTACGATTCTATAAAGGACATAGAGACAAACATTATTTTTTTATAAATAGATTACTTAAGTCGTGTATCCACTAGGCACAATCCACTGTTATACGTTTAAAACACGTGACGCTCAACATTATTGACATGGAGGTTAGAGAACATTATTGATGTCTAATTGATGTCGTTGCAAAATAAAATGCGAAGTTGCCAGCTTGTGTGCAACATGTAGTGACAGTTAACGTCGCGTCATTAAACAAAAATTCCGCGCCATCTTTCAACATGTTGGGCAACATGTTACGCGTACCTCATACACGTGTTAATGTCGCGTAAGGGATACGAGGCTTTAGTATTGAAAGTTTGCAACACTTCACTTGCACAGATGTGGATTAAACTTAACTCTAGTTAAATATCATTGTTATCCTCTCGTTTTTCGTATTTATGTCTGAAAAGGCATATTTTAAATCATGGTTGACATTAACCCAGATCATTGCAAGTGTGCCTTACAAGTTACAAAAAAACTAAGAATAGGTTCGTAGTTATTTCATGATAAGAAGGTGCAATATTGATGATGACCTTAATATACCTTTTTAGAATATAGTAGGTATCTAAAGCTTCTTTCATTTATACAAAAGAATTCAAGAATATTGTAAATATGTACATACACAAGTCTACATAGACTAGTACCTATACGCAATAACGTAGGTAGGCATAGACATAGGCGTAGCTAGGGGGGGGGGGGGCTTCTTTGACTACGAGTTCAAGGCAAACAGTAGAGGAAAAAGTACTCAAAAATCTGATTCAAAAGTCGAAATATGGTCGAAATTTTGCGTGACGTAATAAGTGGATGGCCACTAAAGAATTTGAAGTTACATACATGTTGACCTGTACAAAAATATAGTAAAAATGTAATTTGTGATGAGCAATCAAAATGTTTTAGATCCTGCCACGCCTGCTATCACCGCGTCATACTCTTTTTTGTCAAGCTATATGAATAAAGGTACGAATACTTATAATTTTTAAGTATTTTTTTATATAAAAAAAAAAATACATAAAACCATAAAACATTACAGAACAAAGTAATCACAAAATTGGCAGTAACTACGGAATACAGTCGTTTTTGCCGAGAATGTCAATTAGCAATGTTGTGTTTCTGTGATATTTTTCTAAATTCGTCTTATTGCGGTTTTTAATGTGTAATATTGGTGGAATATTAACCATTAGTTATTCGTTGACGTGCACTAGTGTGGAAGAGTGATATAGCAACTACAAAATGCGTTCGTGCTTGAGTTTCCCGCCAAAACTCCCTAGGAAGTTTCAGTAAAGCGTCTACCACTTTACTGAATCGACTGACTTGACTGATTGACTACCTTGACTATTTATTGGGACTTTGACTAGATCTTGGACTTGACGATCTAGAAATAAGACAAATAAGAAATAAAACGACAGAAGAGGTAGTATGGTCTAAGATCTTAGCCTGTTCCATTTCGGGACGAATTAAAAAAAAAAGATAATACGGAAATGTCACAGACACTTGTAGCGTGTTCCATTCGGCACTAATTTTGCCCAGAACGCTACGATAATTTTTACCACAAAATGGTGTTTCTTTAGCGAAATAACGTTATTATTGAAAATTTCGAAAATTTTGTTTTTAGCAATTTTTGTGACTAGTGGAACAACTGACAGCTGTTGACAACTGATGTCAAAAAGTGCTAATTTTAACCCAAGTAGGGAGCTGGGTAAAAATTATCGAAATGTTGTTATCATTCTTAGCGTTTTTATCAGTTTTTGACAGATGACAGTTGCGTCTGGAACAGGGGTGAAAACAGTTACGAACGATCATAGTGGCGCTAAAGAAACAGAATGTGAATGAAAATAACGAAATTTTTGTTCTGACCGTGCTAGTGGAACGCAGTATTGACAATTGACATTTGTTATAGAGTCTAATGGCCAAGCCTATTTTTCTGCGATAACGTTTTTGTATATTTTATTTATAGAAAAAACATAGCTCCGTTTTATAGCCATGGTGGTAAAGGTTTATATTAGTGGAATTTCAGGGAACAAAGAGGTAAGCATTTGTCAAAACCTACTTAAGTATGCGGGTCTTGTAATCTTTTTGTTGTGATTCATAAGTCATAACCGGATTTTTAACTTCAATGTAATTTTTCTTTGCAGGTGAAAAAGAGACAACAGCGAGTGTTAATGATATTAGACTCAAAGAACATAAAATATGAAATTATTGACATAACAGAGCCGGGCCGGGAATCTGACAAAGATTTTATGCAAAACAATTCAAAGTCTAACGGAGCTACTGTTAGTGATCCCAATCCCCGTTCACCGCTTCCCCCGCAGATTTTCAATGAAGAGGAGTACTGTGGAGTAAGCACAATTATTTTGTACATCAACAGTAAGAAATGCTTGGTGACATCACTTAGCAAAAGTTACTGGCGAAAATTTACATTAACAACTTTTTTTTCCTTGCAGGACTATGATCAATTTGATTTAGCAAATGAATTAGATACCTTGGAACAATTTCTAAAACTAGAAGTTCCTCCTGAAGCTTCATTACCAGAAGATAATAAGGTAAAACTTAAAATGTATATGTCACCATAAAATTGTAAAAACCGTTAGATTGTAATAAAACTAGTGAAATTGTAAAATGTTGATAGACTTCCGACGCGAATATGCTGCGAATTTCACACATTATTTTTCGTTCGATTATAAATATGTAGTTTTTAATCTTTCGTCAAATTTTTACAATGTAACGGTTTTCACAATTTTACAGTGACATACGGGATTATTTTTTCACCAGTACAATAAATCAACATACGTAATAGTTGTCAAAAATAAAAAATACTAGTGATTTTTGTTACTACTCCTTTGGAACAAAAAAACAGAATTATAAATCCCCGCTAAATTAATACAAAATGTGGATGCATTACGCATCTATCGATGCATTGTTGCCAACTAGTGTGCCGCCCGGCCGATCGCTTACCCCACCCCGCTGCCCCCTACCTCATACCGCACCCGTTGACACCTTGTAGTTAGTGCACCCATGTGGTCTTAGATTGGTTATAGGATAAATTAATTGAAATGAAAAAAAAAATTTTTTTTACTTGTCTATTATCGACACCAATGATGTGGTAAAATTTATTGTACCGATAAAATATTGAAATTATAACTACACTACTAACAGTTTAACTACGTAATAAATCATAATATTATGTTACATACATGATATAAATATATTTTTTACAATACATTACAGAGCACTCAGTACTATTAAATTGTTTTTACTATTGCAGGTAAATGCTGTTAACGGAGATGCAAAACTAAGTGATAAGGAATCAAAGGAAAATTCACAGGAAAGAGAGAACGTTGACAGAGTAGCAGAGGAACCAAAACCCCAAGCTGATGATAGTGCCCCAAAAGACGATCAAGTTGCAGAAGAGGCAAAGGAACAAGAAACATCAAAAGAGAGTCCGGAAGAGGAAAAGAATGGAGACAAAAGAGAAAAAACCCCAGAAGAAACTGAAAAACATCCAGAAGAAATCGAATCAAATGTGTTAAAAGATGTCACAACAATGTCAAACACTGATGTTGTATCAAATGAAAACGGGTCTGTGGGCTCTCGGGAGGCTTCACAAGAGAAAGAAGCAGAAGTCAAAGAGAAGGATAGCCCATCTGAAGCTCTTATACAAAGTGAGCAAGCGGCTGCAGCTGAGTAATATTAACATGTAAGCACATTGTCAGCTCAAATCACATTTATAGTTCTAAGTGAACACTACCTACCCATTAATCTCGCTATTTATGAAGCATCAATCATTAATTTGCGTCTATAATTCGATGTATATAATTAATTATGTTTTATATGTCAAGTTAGCTCTTGATTATATGAAAATTATCTCACATCGTGGCCTAATCAGTATAAATGTACTCTTAAATTTTGTTATTCAATTATTTAAAATTATTGTTGAATATGAAATCAGGTATTCGTTGAGTATTATTTTTTATGAATTATTATTGCCATGTTAAGATATCATTAGAATAAAAGATTATTGTATATGATTATAATTATTGGACAAATTCTATTGGATTGTGTGCTCACTGGATAACATGACACTAGCATTATATATTATACATGATCAAGGTGCTAAGCTTGAGTCCATGTGAATCTAATGAATTCATAAATGAACTGCTTTTTATAATTTTTTTCTTCAAATTCTTTTTATTTATATAACCATTGAATTAATTATACTGTTAAAGACATTTTTTAATTTACTAATTTTTTCATATTATGAATTATATTAAACAATTATAAAAAAGTAACTGTAATTTCATTTTATAACATGCCCCCGAAATTGCTTTTGTCACTATTGAAGATTGGGACATTTTTTTTTAAATATTTTAATTTTAATATTTTATAAAATAAATTAATAGAAAATATGATTAGGGGGTGTATTCACATGGGAGGAAACAAATTTTCTCTAATTTTGTAGTAGGATGCACCCATGGACGTAAAAAAAAGTTTTACCTTTTTTTACGCTCATGGATGCACCAAGATACAAATGACTATAGAAAAAATATTGTCTGTGTTAGTTCTAGTTACATAGAAGCTATCTATATCTTTCAGATTAGAGTCTGACTTGCTACTGCTGTTCAATTAAACACTTTTAAGTAGATATGCACATGAAGGCCTGCCTATTGGAGCCGGCATTTACACAAGGCACTATTGCAAAGAATCAACAGGTGTCCCGTCAGTGGCGTAGCGTGGGTGTCTGCCGCCCGGGGCGGACGTTAATTTTGCCGCCCCCTTACTTAGGTTTTGCCACCCTCTTACTTAGGTTTTGCCGCCCCTTTAAAAGTGCCCCCCCCCCCCCCCCCCCCCTACTATGCTAAACCACTGTGTCCCGCCTTGGGAACAAAAAAGTTTTCAATATTTCTGGGTGTCATCATGAATGTCATGTGTGTTTTAGTTATGTTTATAATAATATAATAAAAATCTTTAGGGGCCCCATACATGGTCCGGTCTACCTTCAGTTCGGCCTGAACGGATGCAAAATCGTATCGTGTGTGTGCAATTTCGAGATCGCATCAGGCGGCCGTACGGACTGAAGCGATTCGTTCCAGTGTTGCCAGCTCTTTTTTTGTGAAACTACTAAACTCGTATCGATGTCTACTAAAACTACTAAAAAACTACTAAAGAGGCTACTTAACTTAGGAATTCCTGAAGCCCCCCAAAAACCACTGCATTTTAGGTTTTATTATATTAAATTTTTTTCATTAATTGAATTTGATTATAAATTTTATCATTAAATTAAAATATACTAGGAAATATTACGTATTTAGTAGCTATTTTGCATATCATTACTGTCTGGCTCTTTCCTACTTAAACACTACTAATAACTAAATTTCTACCAAGGATGGAATAAAATACTCAATTTAGTAAAATTTTGTAAAATAACTAAGTTGGCAACATTAATTCTGGCCTGACCGATCGGCCTGAACGCGCGGCCTGTCCTGACCGTGTGTGGACAAATCGCTTCAGTTCTTGCCCGAGCCGCGGCCGTGCGGGCGTGTATCTTGTACAAGCGTTGTATGAGTTTTCGCGGTGTTTAAATACAAAATTGATAAACACGACCGTAGCGCGCGGCAAACCAGAATGGACTGATGCGACTGTTCCGTGTGTGGGCACGAATCAGATCAGGCCGAACTGACGTAAATTGGATTGGATGCGATTTTTTCCGTGTGTGTGCTCGAATCCGTTCAGGCCGAACTGACGTCAGTTCCAGCTGAAACGATCGGCCTCTCGTCTGTGGGGGCCTTTAATAATGTATAGTGTAAAAGTATTAAATATACTTCCCGTTGTTTGGTCCTTGTAACACGAGTTCATTGGATACTTACCAGGAGGCATGACTGATGTGGTGTGAAGCATCCATTAAGATATTATTATTAAAACAACCATCTAGCGAATTTGTAAGTTTAATTAAATTGAATAAAAACAGACTATGTATTGATTTGGAACATTCAATTTACGCACACGAATGTTTGAATTCACAGTCTATTCCATAATACTGTCCAATCAAATGAATTAAAAAAACTTCTATTTATTTGTACATTTATTTGTATTGAGCAAAATAAATCACTGTACATATAAAAAATTAACTAATGATAATTGATATTCAATAAAAATGGAATAACAGATTATAAAATATATAACAGAATAAAAACTAACGCTCTTAGGTATAGTCTAGTTCTATAAAACTAATGGAAACCGCACTACACTTTCATATAGTTTTCTTCATAACGGGGGATGGAGGGTCGCTTAGGTCCCGGAGGGGTAAGTCCCCTGCGAGTCCGATGTTATGGTGTATCAGATCTGTCTCAGGCAGCTCATCCAGAAGACAAGCTTGGACGTTCTTGTCCAATGTGACAAGACGCCTGGAGTTCTTGTATTCCTCGATCAGACTAAGGTTCCTCTTAATCCCGTCGACCAGTTTCACCACGGAGTGTTCCCCCATAGCGGCGCCCTCCTGCAGCTTGATGCCGGCGATTTTCGCGACCGACGAGGTCTTGAAATCACTGACCAGCTGAATCAGCCACTTCCGAAGGTTGTCGGCGATCGTCATGGGCCCCTCGTACTCGTTCGGAACTATACCGTCCACTTCAGACTCGAAGAACGATAGCAGAGGGAACCATATTCGTGTCCTGAAAAAAAAACAAAATAAAATAAGCAAAGACATAAATATATTACAATTAAAATTGGATTATAGGTAATAATTCTTGCAAGGATTCATTATTTTTAACCGACTTCCAAAAAAGGAGGCGGTTATACGTTGGGCTGTATATATTGTTTTTTTTTAGTCCAAGTTTGATAAAGGACATGATAAAAAAGCATGCTTTACCCCAAAGCTGTTTACATGTATTGTCTTTAAATGCCACCTGTAGAATGTTGTTTGTGTCTTGACACGTGAGGCTAATAGCCTCTGCATAAACGATAAAGGGTTTAAAATTTTTAAAAGAGCGTATTTTTAGATTTCGGCATTCTACTTGCTCAGAATATAGAGCTTGTTCTTTTTTAGTTTCATTTATTTTCATAAAGAAACATAATATTTACATTAATTAAAATGTACACTTCAGAAACCCCGACCTTCTTGTTAGTAAAAATATCGTATTTACACCACGAATACGCTAATCCATTCTGCTGTCTTTGTCTGATACGATGGAAAAGTCACAGACAAACACAGCAACATGGATTAGCGTACTCGTGATGTAAATAATTTTACTAACAAGAAAGTCGGGTTTTCTTAAGTGTACGTTTTTAACTTCTTTATTAAGAGGTTTAAGAGACCAGCCGTAGCCTATTACATTATAGCTGCCAGTGTGTAAAATTGTAAAAACCGTTAGATTATAATATAACTCGCTAGTTATATTATAACTAGCGAGTTATATTATCTAGAATATAGATATATAGAATCTATATATCTAATATAGATTATATAGAATCTTTCGACAGATTTTTACAATCTCGCTAGATTGTAAAAATCTGTCGAAAGATTCTTTGCTATATATCTATTTATAATGTAACGAAAAATAATGTGTTAAATTATAATCAAAATATTCGGTTCCGTAGTCTTTCGAAATTTTACAATTTCTCTAGTTAAATTACAATCTAACGGTTTTTACAAATTTACAGCGACATAGCCATATAATATATGTAACAAGTACAATGCAGAAAAGAAAAAAAAAAACGCTCTTTTAAAATTTTTATGCCTTTGTCGTTTATGCAGATGCCTATTTATTAGAGGCCTCAAAATTAGGGACTCGCCAAAACACAATATGCTGTCACTGTCTCACAATATGCTTGACAACAAGCGACTTAAGTGCCGTTTAACTTAAGTAGTGTTTCAGTACTCATTGAGCCTTCGTTATACTCGCTCTGCGAAACACAACGCACGCAACTGTTGTATGTTTAGCTAGCCGTAGTATTTTTCTGGTCGAACCAACCTCATCGTGCCGAAGCATAGATAGATTATATTACCATTGCATATTAATGCGAGGGTATGGAGTGTAGTGAAGACTATGTCCATACATGAAAAATGTCTGTAAATAAGCGGAAACAGTTCCAAAACTGGCCACAATGGCGCTAGAGTCAGAAGAGGGTATGATATGAAGTTAGCAATGAGAGATGGAGTGGAGTTATTTGAAAGTTAGTTATTGGTTAGTAATTAGCCTTTGCCGCTGCTAGCGCCACTCGTTGACGATTCTTTCAACTACGCTGGACATTTTTTTCCAGTTGCCCCCGTACAGAGATAGCTCGCCTTTCCTCTACACTCCATATGCGAGAGATAAAAATTTACTCCAGTCTCCACAAATGACTTTGCACTACTGGGGCTTATTGCGTATTGGTACAAGAGATATAATGAATACCTGGAGGAGTCGTTCCTCATGAGCGCCTGGTTGTTGGACAGCGTGTGGTAGTAGAGGAACAGGCGCGAGGTGATGTAGAAGGCGATGAACACGTCGATGGAGTAGTGCTCGTGTGCGGCCAGGATGAAGAATATGCCGAACATGTTCATCACCCAGGTCAAGATGTGGAGCAGGTACAGGCTGCGAGACGTGTCTGAAAACGAAGAAATCATTAGCTATACTAATTTTACAAGGAATTTTTTTAGAGGAAAGGTTTGTTTGTTTGCATTGAATAGGCTCCGAAAGTACTGGATCGATTTTGATGAAATTTGGCACAGGCATAGAATAAGCCACGGGGGTTTCCATCGGATTTCCTCTTGCGAGAAACATCTAGTTATATAATAAAATCATTTTTCATTTTAGTTAGGCGCGGTTAGATGGCGCTGAGAGTTAGTTTTATCGCACTATACATTCCACACGGAACATTGGCTGTGTTCCGCGGAAAATAGCGCTAGCAAAAAAACGTAAGCAAAATGGCGACCGCTGGCATTTAAGGTGAACGCACACTTATCCGAGCCGAAAGAATCGAACGAATCGAATTCCACGAGGTCTCGCATACCTATCCGCGCCGAAATAATCGAACGCATCGAAAGAATCGACCGCACCGAAAGAATCGTTTTTATTTTATTAGCCCTTACTAGAACATAACACGATGCGTTTACTAGAATGGAAGCGCATCGGCCGATTCGACCGCATCGCTCGCATCGAATCCGGTGATGTCGTCCGAATTCGTCTAGGAGTTCTGGGGTGCTTCCATATTCGACCGATTCGATGCGGGCAAATGAGCGAGGTTTCATAGGATTTCATATAAAGAATTCTAAAATTCATTTCCTTCGGCGCGTTCGATTCTTTCGGCTCGGATAAGTGTGCCTTCACCTTAAATAAGCAAAATGGCGGATTACGTAAGCAGTCTTGAAGTAAGCAAACGTGTCCTGGCCGATCGTGTTTTTTTTCTTTAGCGCTAGCAATTTTTCCGCGGAACACAGCCATTGATAGCGTATACCTACTAATAGGCATGTTGCTGAAGAAATTTTTTTTCGTCTATTCGATGTTAGACAACATGTTAATAAACAATCCAGAACCCATTTTTGTATATCTGAAAATGTAACGTAGATATAAACCATTGTACAATATGAAAGAGAGCGATATATCCTCTTTATGAGTAATAGTGTTCTGTGGATATATCGGCCCGTGACGTCACAACCTGCTACCGCCATACATTTGTCATTACAAAGTGAAAATGTATGGCGGTAGCAGGTTGTGACGTCACGAATCGTCAGGCCCGCCGCTAGCTGTTTCGTCGCCCGCGTGCAATAGCAATTATGCCGCCCTACGATTACTTAATTACTCTGAGTTTTGTCAAAAATGTTAACAACATAACGAAGATAAAACATTTATTTCAAAAATTATGTAGCTACTCACGGGCGTAGCCAGATTTTAGTTTCAGGGAGGGAGGGGGGGGGTGGGGGGTTTAAAACGACTAAAAGTACCTATATTAAATAATCAGGGCCGTAATTAACACATAAGATTTTTTCGTTTTTACCTGTTTAAGCTTTAAACCCTGAAAGACTGTGTAAGTAATTCGGAAAAATACAAATATTAATAGTCTAAAACTAAACGTCGATACTAAATTTTATAATATGTTCTTTAAGCCAAAAACGAGCGAGCGAACCCATCGAGCAATTTTTTTTCCTATTTTACAGGTTAAAATCTATTCATACAATAAACTTAAACACTGAATAACGGTGAACTTCGGAAAAATATCATAAAATCAATCGGCTAAAACAGAACATCGCTACTAAATAATATAATATGTTCTTTATGTTAAATGCGAGCGAGCGAAGCGAGCGAGCAAAATTTTTTTCCTGTTTAATAGGTTAAATCTGTTCAAATTTTAAGCCCTAAAAGACTGTGAAAATAAGATAATTTTATAATTTAAACTAGCTGTCCCGACAAACGTTGTTCTGCCTTAACTATGAACTGAAGGTTCTCGCCGTTTAAACCTTCCCTGGACTGTTACGATTATTTTAAGATCAAAATCAGCCAAATCGGTCCAGCCGTTCTCGAGTTTTATCGAGACTAACGAACAGCAATTCATTTTTATATAATATAAGATTAAAGTAAAATTAGTATAATTTCTGATGTTGCAAAATAGATGACAAATAACTTATTACGTTAAGTTTGTCATATAATACCTATTTCATACTTTTTTTTCGTAGTACAATAACAATGACTATTCGTGCCTAAAAGTTATCTAGATGCAAAATAACAATGACTGTTCGTGCCGAAAAGTTATCTAGAATTAACGTTTGTAGGTAATGTACGTATACTTAAAAAAAAAACTAAATATGAGGGCGGCAAGACCTAAGTAAGGGGGCGGCAAAATTGTCACCCGCCTCCGGCGGCAGACATCCACGCTACGCCACTGGACTTCGAATGCATACAAGTAAGGAAGCTCACATACAGCCGGAATGTCTTAGATCATTCAGTTAGTGAATAAACACTTTTTTTTAATGCGTCTCATAATTTAAGAAAACTGCATAGAGAAAAATCCATTCAGAATTTGTATTTTCAGAATGATTGTGGGAGGCCCAAGGGGATTCCCTAACTTCGCCATCCTGTTTTTCATAGGATTACAATATAATATGGAGGTGTTTTTCAAAGAATGACACATAGCGTTTGGTATTCCATCTCAATTTAAACGAATGCCAATAGATGGCGGTGTTAACGTCATTCGGTCGGATTTTTTTCCAAACTATAATGATTGTATGTATTTTCTTAAGGTGGAGTGGGTATTATGACAATGACTTGAATTAGATAATACGTGATGAGTCGCTCGATTTGTCGCCCCCCTGGGCGTGCCGCCCTTGTGTGGTGCACGCTTTGCACGCCCGCTTACGGCGGCCCTGCGAATCGTTTTGCGAGAAAGGGATGGACAATATTTTTAAACGCGTCAATCTAAATACATATTTATTTCAGATTTATGTATCCTTATTCAACAATTTTAAAATTTAATTTGTAAAACTGTGATATTCCACACAAGGCAACATCCCTATTGTAGATTTTTTTTCGTTTCATCGAGATTCAAATCTCAACGACGCAAACTCGCAATGCTATAGATATTTTTGAAGACAACAATAATACAAAAAAAATATATATCACACATACATATCTACATATTATTATGATTTATGCCAATATAAAATATTCAAATACACTTAAATTTTACATATCCCCAAGAACAGAACATTGTCTTAGATAGAGCCCAACATTATGTAGCAAGAGTTTATCACACATTACCAGTAACATATTGGACAGTAATCACTCATGATAAGCTGCGCAAAACCTTGATCATGGTGTTGTCGTTAAATGGTAGGGCCGCAACTTTTACTGTTCGAGTAGTTTTTATACTACGTATTATGTATTTACTTACTTAAAAGTAGGTAAGTAATACCTATAAGAGGTACCTAGTTAAATAATGTGTAGGTAAATTGTAATTTAATCATTAAAATAGTGGAGCACATTCTAATCTGTATATCTGTCATTACAAACTTCCTGTTTTAGAATTCCGTAATCTTGTCAGTATATAATAATCATAATATCTGTGGACATTTCACACCACGTCAATCTGGTCCCACGGAAAGTTCTCGAAGAACTTATTATATATTTATTATATATAAATATATTTAATACTTATATATTTAATTCAGATTTCATAATAATATTAAATATTAATACACATCCATGACCCAGGAACACAGAAAAACTTTATGTTCCTTCGGCGGGATTCGAACCCGCGACCCCTGGTTTGAGCACCAACACACTCAGCCACTGAGGTCTGAGCCTCAGAGGTCGACAAATTTAGTTTATGAGACAATATTTTTAAAAAATTTATGACTTGATGAAAAATAATAACTATAAAGAAAGCTTATTGTTTAGAATTGGCGATACGTGAACGACCTATTTTGATAAAATATAATATATAGGTATAATAACAGATTGGAGTGACGTCAATCACTACATTAACATTATCAAAACAAAACATTATTTTTGTTTAAAGCAAAGTAGGCATGTAGTACAATATAATAATACAATGTAGGTCATGATTCATGATAGTTAACATTCGTCCTAGATTTTTTATTAACATAGTCATTAGAAATCCCGGATATATTAAGGGTAATTTCTGTGGGTTTTCGAGTTTTGAGTCCCTCGGGAACGGGAAGTATCTACTTTAACTATGTCCTTCTGGTTTTAATATTAAAGGTACCTCTCTCCACCAATTTTCATCCAAATCAGTTCAGCTGTTCTTGAGTTTTATATATGTCACCGTAAAATTGTAAAAATCGTTGGATTGTAAAATAACTAACGAGATTGTAAAAATATGTCGAAAGATTCATAACTATATATTTATAATCTAACGAAAAATAATGTGTTAAGTTATAGGTAGAATATTCGCGTCGGAAGTCTATAAACATTTTTCAATTTCACTAGTTATATTACGGTTATCTAACGGTTGGTACAGTTTTACGGTGACATATATATAGATTAGTACTTACTACCTAAATCCTAATAAGTAGGTACTTGCGCCAATTGCAAATTGCATGTTTTTGCTTTAGCATGGTCAGACACCTACCATAATCATATTTTTTTATTGAATATGTACACGTGCTATTACAAACTGTTTTGGCAAGTAGCACTAAAATAAATTTTAGAGACTTATTTACAATGTTCTACAAATTAGCAAAATTTTGGCTTGAATCATGAGGGCTTATCACGGGCGTAGCCAGGTTTTAGTTTCGGGGGGGTTCAAGAAAATAAAACGGGAGTATCAAAGTTCTGATTTAGGCTGTTGATTATTTTTCTAAAATAACTTCAAAAATCATCTTTCAGATAGGGTTAATGGGGCGGCAAAATATGTTAATTGGCCTCGGGCGCAAAATTTCTAAATACGCCTCTGTATATTGGTCAGATCTCTATATTATATATACCGGCCCATTTCGGGGGGGGGGGGGGGGGGTTTGAACCCCTTAAACCACCCCCCTGGCTACGCCCATGGGGCTTATATTGAATGTTTAAACATAAATTATAGCTAATAAACTACGGAATAAATCGTCTTACAGAAATAAGAATATTATGTGTTTCTGAATCATAACATTGGGATTTAACGGTTTTAGTAAAAAAAATTGGCAGAACCCTCGAACAATGGATGAACATAGGGTTGCCAACTATACTGTTAAAAACAGTATTATACTGTTTTCACTACATTATACTTTTTACTGTTGAACAAAAATAAAGTATTCAAAATACTGTTTTCAGCATCAAAATGCTTACTACTATAAGTGTAAGGCTTAGACGCTCACGCAGTTTTTTTATTTAGTTAGAGGGCGCTCAGTGCAGCGCAGCAGTCACATTAACGGAGTTAAAAAAAACTGTAAGTAAATTAATAAGTTGTGCGAGAAGCTCCAAAAATATGTATTTAAAACATTAAATAAGTAAGATACTGTTTATTTTTTAATACTGTTTAATATTCTTCTCAGACCAAAATATATTTTATTTCTTGTAAAAAAAGTTGGCAACCCTAGATGAACAGTCCCCTGGTAATATACTGTGCACTTTATTGTTATGATTCATATTAGTACGCTGTGTGTTTTAGATTGTAGTTTTTACATTACTCAGACAACGTGGGTTGGTTTGGTTCATTGTCCACAATACGTGCTTTTGATAATAAATATTTAATCGTAAAACAAGATGTTTAAACTTTTTACATAATAAAATCTTTCGTTTAGATTCAATAGAATCCAAGAACACGTAGTCCTACCTTCTTCTTACCGAGCAATAAACGAAATGCAATGTCACGTTGATTTGGTCGAATTTAGTATTTTTGTTTATGATGAGGTTTACGATTAAATCGGATAGACAAGTGTTAATCTTGAAGAAAATGCCTAATTAATACCTTCTGCTAGTCTTCAAGATTCTGTGCCCTGGCCCTGTGGTCAGTGATTCATAAATTAGTAGAAAGGTTAACACAAACCTACTTAATTTGCATTAATGCATTAGGTAAATAAAGAATATAACATGCGCGGTTCATGAACATATGGAAAATTTATTGTGAAACAAATCCATACTCTGACATAAAGACAACTTTAAAGCTGCGCGTCCACTGCATCGGAATCGGAGCGTACGGAGCGTACGGATTTGTTGCTTTGTATGGATTTCTATGGTACTGCGTCCACTGGATCGGCATTTCTGCGCCTGCGACCGGTATTTATGCCGATGACGTCATCGGCAGTGAACCCGTCATTCGGATTCCGAACGTTTCAAGTTCTGACGTGTTTGCGACGACGCGACGGCTATACATAAATACTTATTCACGATGAATGACGATATTTTAATTACTTTAGTGGAAAAATATGATGAACTTTACAATCTAAAACATCAACATTATCATAACCAACTGAGGAGAGACGATATTTGGGATGAAATTGGGCAAATAATAAATAAAAATTGTAGAATATACTTAGTGAAGTTCAAAAAACTTTTTTCGAGTCATATGAATGTACCCAAAAAATCTATTTTCATCTTCTAATAAATCAGAATATAATGTATGAAATTCTCCAAAATTAATCTTTTTGAATTTATATTATGATTTATGAACCCATATCTTTCGTTTCCTCTTGTTTCTCTTTTCCTCTTATGATAAAATACAGCTAATTACAACAATATCCTCGTCACTATCCTCCATAATGCAAATGCACGTTCAGGCTGACGGACTAAAAATAACTAAATTGCCGATGCTGAATCCGAATGCAGTGGACGCACCCCATCGGCATTTTGTAAATGCCGACGCTCCGTACGCTGCGGACGCTCCGATTCCGATGCAGTGGACGCGCAGCTTTAGGTAGCCTTCCGATGCACGCGACGCGCGACACGAGATCGCGACCGGAGACCGAAATAGAGTCGCGGTTCGGAACCACTGCTTAGACTAGAAGTTAGGACTATACACACCGGAATCCGGAACGCCGATGAAAATTCAGAGCACTGAAAACAGAACTCTACGCTAATGCAATGGAGTTAAAATGAAAATTTCGAGTGTCGAGCTGTCATATATGACATTAATATTTGACTCGAGACTCATGTGTTCGATTTTGAACTATATTGTCTTAGCGCAGAGTTCTACTTTCAATGCTCTGAATTTTCACCGGTGTTCCGGTTTCCGGAGCATATAGCCTTAGTGAATGAATTTATATGGAGCACTAGCCAATCCCCACGAGTCGCGACCCGCGTCGCGCGACCGGTCTGTATAGCTATTGGCCAGAGAACGAATTCACTGGATTGCTTGTCGCGGTCTCGCGTCGCGGTCTCGCGTCGCGGTCTCGCGTCGCGGTCGCATAAATCAGAAGGCTACCTTTAAAAAAACAAATACTATACAAATGGGCTGGATTTTAAGGATTTAGGCCGGACTCCGCCCGGATTTCATTCGAGACCGGATTTTTAATCATATCAATAAATAGTCAATGATAAGGATAACCATTGGCAATTATCTACTGACAACGCTTAAAAATTATAATTTAAAAGCTCATATTTCACCGGACTGGAAATTTTAACCGAAATCAGGATTTTAACACTTGCAACCGGCTTTACGATTTTAATCTATAGTAACCCTAACCGTATCGAGTAGGTATTTGTAATTTGTATTAAGTATATTACTTGTGGATGCGCATTTTACCCAATGTATTTTAATTAGCAGTAAATATCTTGAAAAGTTAAGTTCTCAGATAAGTACGAGGTGTATCAAGATACATACTCGAATAGTGCAAATCGAGCCATATCAGATGCGGTGTATATCACCATTCATCACCGTGTATCATCTTGCGTCCAAACTGGCGATCATGATTCATGTCATGATACACGTCAAATGTCAATGCCACGAGTGACGCGATGGAGATACGATACGCCGAAACGCTACAAATGTGGACCCGGACTTATATTCATTTCATTCTCATAAATTGATAGGTACGGAAAATGTTTGGCACAGAAATGTGTTTTATCGTATTTTGGAAAGACTCGATATCATACTTTTCAAATAAATACTGGGTTAAAAAAATCACCAACCTGATAATTATTATAGAATAAGCCCGGCAAACGAGCAGACGGATTACCTGATGGATGATGTCTACAGAAGTTACAACTTACAAGTAATTTGAAACTGCCGTGAAATAGTAGGTATTGGGCCTCCAATACTATTTCACGCCAGTTGTATGTCAGGCCTTGGTATCTCTGTGTCGGGACTCGGGATGGCCTATTCTTAATTTCGTATTACTAAAGAATATAGGATTTCTCATAGTAAAAGCTTGAATTTATCTCCCTCTTATATTGAATGAATTACTAGTTAGGTACTACCAACTAGGGCGAAGTGACCCCAAAGGGCCAACACTGCAACGTTGCTGTTTCAACAGAAAACGCTCCTTATGTGCTAGTAATATTAGGCTCAAAATAGTACATACTTAACTTATTATGGGGAAATAAAAAAATGGGGGACATTATAGTCTGGTGTCACTGATTAACATAATAATGCTTAAACAATAAACATGGATACTTGATAGCAGAAGTTTTAGAACACAACCTATTCAGGAAAAGCTTCACATTTCCAGTTTTTATAATAAATACTATTGCATGGAAAAATTGCGTACCAACCTACGTTCTAGAGAAAAATCTTAATGCATTGCCAGAAGAGATGTACCTACCATGTCACTGGAAGTCTGCCAGATATCGACCATTTTATTTTAATGAATAACGATACTTTAAATGTTTCGATTCAACAAATTGAATTCAATGTTGTAAATTAACGATGCGACTATAAAAAGTCACGTGGACTTAATGAAACCAACTATATAACACCAAATTACCTCATAATAGAAAAAATACGTAAATAAAATTTTTATGCTTAATACTTAACCGACCCGGTAATGCTAGTAAACCCTTTGTCTATCCCATTGATGAAATTTTTAACAACAAATTTAAACAATAATAGTTAAGTACATACAAAGTTGTAAGTAGGTACCTATGTATGTAGGAAATTAACAAAACAAGAAAATAACATAAACCTACATATCCAATACCCGTTTAATATAAACATAATACATATAAACAAATTATGTAATGCATAATTTCATAACATTAATGGGCATTTACATGACCACTGCAGTCGAGAACTAGAGAACGATAATATTATAAGCAATTTATAGCGTGCGCAATGTTCAATGGTCGTTTCCGTAAGATATGATATAATATGTTATTATGTTTGCGATGGGCGATGGCACCAGTTCAATGCAACACTGATATATTGACGACTATGTGACGTCGATTTGTTTACATGCCGTATACAAAGTTGCATAATGCATGTTAACATATGTTAAACGAATTACAAAATGTATGGGATATAGAGTGAGCCTAATGTGGACATTTGGCACCTTTTTAGTTTCTTGTATGTATTCAATGTGCCAGAGACAGAAACCCTCAAACTCGTATGATAATTATAATAAGTTATCATACATAATATGATGAGGGATGAGTAACTTTACCTCATATTTCGTTCTTTGGTCTTTGCTTTACATTGCATATGGCACGGACTGCACAGTGCCACCCCTCTTTATCCGGCGCCCGGGTGGTCGCCCAACGTCGCCCTCCCCTAACGCCGCTACTGGGTCTACGAGTTATTACAGTGCATTAGTAGCCAAATACTTACATTCAGTGATAAAGAAGTTGAGTAACGTCAATGCTACAGTGTGTCCGGAGAACATGTAGTCTCCGCACGTCCGTACTCCTCGGACGGACATGCCCGCGCCGCTCCATATATCGTACGCCTGCCGCAGCCGCCGGCCCCACACGGTCAGGTCATCGGCTGGCGGGTAAAACCGCGGCTCGCACTTGAGATGCGACCCCGGCACCGACAGCGATGTGATCAGCATGGTAAAACACCGGAGCAGGAAGACTGTACCGGCCAGTGCAAAGAAACGTCTCAGGATAATAAACCTGCATACAAAAACTTGACATAATATGATGACGCTATTAAAATGATCACTACTGGAATAGACCTTCTTAATTATGTAATCAAATTCAATTCACATTACAAGTACAGTACAGCAGCAAATTTAATTATTATAAACCATTTTTAAATAAATTGAATGAATAACTAAAAATAAATTTAATTAAAAATATGTATAAAATGAAAATTAAACACAGATGGAAAAGTAAAATTACCATACTTATATAATTTAAATAAACAATTCTTATTTTAATTTTATGTAAATATATTATCAGAATCTCGGAAATGGCTGTTTGGCACTTCCATGTTGGTGGTTTTGGAGGTGAAAATTAGGTAGGAATTCCAGAAAACTGTGATTTCTTTTATTTCTAAATTATATTTTTCTTTCATTGCATAACAACATAATATGAGGTATTTCACATTATGGTTAAGATTTGTTGAGTTGTTGGTCTGTTGTTCAAGACCATCAGACTAATATTTTTGTGATTTTTATTTTTTTTAATATCTATGGCCATCTTAAAATTTTCTCTCTCTCCATCCCGGTTATTTTATGTAATCAAATTAAAAGAAGTATGTAACAAAGTTTTTTAACCGACTTCCAAAAAAGGAAGCAGTTATGTATTTGGCTGTATAATATATATATATATATATATTTTTGGATGTTCAACAATAATTCCGCCGTCTGTGGACCGATTTCCAAAATTCTTTTTTTTTTATGTAAAGGGTCCCAAGTTGGTCTCGTTTTCAAAAAAGTGGTGACCTGATGATGGGATCCATGAGGAATCGAGGGAACTCCTTTATTTCAACTACTCCTTTAATCACCATGTGTCCATATAAATATATATGGACACATGGTGATTTCGACTTTTTCTGAAGTAGTCCAAGCATATGCTACCAAAAAGTAAGATTTTGCTCCAAGGTATACCCTGGATCCAAAAGTACAGAAAAGAACTCCTGACTTCTTATAAATACATGTTTTGTGATTCCGGCGTAGTTTAAAAAACTGCAAGCATATGCCACCATGTCAATTACAGTAATCATCATCATCACCATCACCAACACTACCACCATTAAATTTGAATGTGAGTTCTATAAAATATTGTAGGATATTGTTTGGGCTGGTACCGACTTCAAAATTAAGAAGATTGAGTAGAGAAATAGTTTAAATTTTAGGCGAATTTAAAGGGACTTATTTAGAAAATAAGTTTTATTTCATACTTTTTGTGTATTTTTACTTTGGAAGTCAGTTTAATTTATTGTTGAAAAATAATAATTTAATTTCCTTGTTAATTAAGTAAGTGAATTTTAATTAAATTTATTATCTACTTTATGTTGTTAATTAAAATAGATTGTTTCTTTTGTATTTCATTGCAAATACTTGTCATCAATATCATATTCTTATGTATTTTAAGGACATTAAATTTTTTTATCACTAACACAAGTTATCAGTGCCAAGTAAGAGCCATGCCGCATGAAACATCTATTCTTTGTAAAGAGTGTACTTTAAACTATGACTCACAGTAGGTACACAATATATTTATCAGTATTTGTACGTGCCCAGTACATTAAGCAACTTTTTTATTTGAAACTTACTCATGCAATGATGATAAATGATTAAAACCTTTAAAATTACAAATAATATTAATTCTTGAATTTAGAACATGGTACATTAAGTCTCATTTATACATACACAAAAATACATATAATCACACCTTTTTCCCGTAGGGGTAGGCAGGTACCATTTCAGATTCCACTTGCTACGATCCTTACATACTTGTTTCGCTTCATTCACTTTCATTTGTACCATCCATTGCTCCTCTTACATTCAACATAGCGAAGCGGCTCTCCATGGTCCGCTTTATTTAGTCTCATTTATTTAGTAAATAAATCTGGACATTGTGTCTTTTCATTTGTGAATATGAATACAATATCTGTATATTCACATGCAATGAACATAAGGGTCAGCTCACATTGAAGGTAGCCATTCAAATTTGAACCTTATTCACTACACAAAAAGATACACAGTACATGGCGCAGTTGTTTGCAATAGGGAATATGCACATTATTTTTTTATCTTGTTTGGCAAACCGTATGGTAAAATAAATTTATGAATATAATGAAAAATAACAAAGATATGAACGTTTAAAGTAGTCTATTAGACAGAGAGATCCGATGTGTAACGTGACGTCACATAACTTTCATAGAAAGTTCATAAGTAATTTCGTTTTACTAGAAAGAGATAGATTAAAAACTTTGACCGCTCATATCTTGCTCATTTATCAACAGATATTGAAAATTTTCTCACCATTTCCTTTAATTTAGTCTAGTATCTTATTATTATGTTTTAAGTTATTTTTATGTTTTAGCAATATTCCCAATTCAAGCTCTTGCAATAAGGCTTGAATCTTTTTGTGTAGTAAATAAATTAATTATGAATGACTATCTAAAAAAGTGTGCACTGTGATGCATCTAGGTATTACTGACCTGTGTTTATGGAAGAACAGCACAACCAGCCAAATGGCCATTAATAATGATCCCGTGATTTCGCACATATCAAATGCCCATGGAATGTGTGGAACATTATCTAGAAAGAGATCAGGAAGAGGTGGATATTTCTTCATGTCCGGCACCTTGTCGTGGACTATCACCATCACGACAGCCGTGACCCACGTCACCAAGAAAACATAGCCTGAGGACAAAAAAAATATCCTACTAATATTATAAATGTGAAAGTTTGTGAGGATGTATGGATGGATGGATATTTGTTACTTTTTCACACAAAAACTACTGAACGGATTTCGATGAAATTTAGTATGTTTGTAGTTTAGGCTCTGAATTAAAACATAGATTACTTTTTATCCCAAAAAAATACAGTGTTCCCGAGGGATACTGTATTTAATCGGCCGGAGCCACGGGCAACAGCTAGTATAGAAATAAAACTTTACATAATGCATATTATTATTTATACAATGGGGTACCTACTTAATGCATAATTATTATTTCCTTATAATGATTTCTATAATATTAGAACATTTTTAATGTATATTGACTGAGGTAAAATTATAAAATTAAATTATAAATGGTTTATTATTTACCTAATGCTATTGCTGTCTTCCACACCTCTGGTTTTAACCTGGAGGCTTGTATATCTGGTGTAAAATTCGAGACACATTCAGTACTTTTATCATAAAGCTCATTGTTTAGCTGGCTGTGTAAATTGTAGCTTAAATGAGACAAATTAGTGCCGAGAAAGTTTATATTTGTAGCCGGATTGTTAAGCACTTGGTCCTCGCATAGACCCAGTTCGCACATTGCACTACGATTCTTCTTTTGCAATTTTTTTACTAAAAGAATAAACTTCTTTCTTTCACCTAGTTTTAATTGGTCGAATGGATAATCATAAAAATCACGATCAATTAAAGACAGCAGGCATGGTCCGTCTATTTCATTAGTTCTACATATATCTATCACAGTGCCTGATATTTTCTCTCTACACATAAAATCCAATGTTTCTTTGTTGTTCCACTTAACAATATCAACTTCCATTTTCACAGTTAATCGTACACAAACACAATCAATTACTCTCTTTGTTAAGAGAATGACATAAATTTTATTTAGTGCTTCAACATATTGTCTTAAATATTTATAGATAAGAATATAATATGGTCGATGTTTACGCTAGTTCTTTTATGTTTTTAATTAGAAACTATTAAATAATTTATTTGTACACGGGCGATAAAAAATAGCAATTTGAGATTGACAATCAACATCAATTTCATGACATTGACAATTGACATTGACAAATGACTGTTTTTATTTTGTTTAAAATGGCGTCGGCTTGTAACCATTTGCCAGTGTCAAGTTAAAAGGCGGGAAATAGAATATTCGTTCAAATTGTCATCACCGTATTCCTAAATCGTCAAGTCTAAAGTATTATCAAAGTCCAAATAAATAGTCAGGGTAGTCAATCAGTCAAGTCAGTCTGTGTGTCATTCAGTCATTCAATAAAATGGTAAACGCTTTACAGCCTCCGTGGTCTAGTGGTTCGAGCATTGGCTCTCGACTCGGAGGTCGTGGGTTCGATTCCCACAAGGGAACAACAAAAAATGTTGTTTCTAATGGTTAAATGGGTAAATGGTTAGGACAATGCAGGCTGATCACCTGATTGTCTGACAAGAAAGATGATCCATGCGTCGGATGGGCATGTAAAAAGTCGGTCCTGCGCCTGATCTCTCGCCAGTCGTGTCGGTCATCCGTCCCACTGGGTTACGAGAGTAAAAGGAAGAGAGAGTGCTCTTGTGTACTGCGCACACAGCTGGGCACTATAAAATTACTCTTGCGTAACTGGCCTGGTTTCAATGAAACCGGCCACCGTCACCGAGATCGGTGTGGGAGTTATTATTAAACGCTTTACTAAAACCTCCTAAGGAGTTTTGGCGGGAAACCCAATTTAGCATGTATTTCGTATTACTTGCCCACACCTGTGCACTATAACGAATATCTAATGGTTTAAGTCTTCCAATATTACACATTAAAAACCGAAATAAAACAAGTTTTTAAGGAGCACACAAACAACATCACTGATTGACATTCCCGGCAAAACTTTCATCTCATCTTCTATACGTTTTCTCAATTCTCATATTTTTTCATTAGGTAGGTATGATAGTATAGTATAAAACCATTGCCAGTGGCGGATCAACGACTTTTTCGAGCCGGGGCAAAACTTGATATTGGCGCCCCTTAGTATGTGTTCAAAAACTAACTGGGCGTATGAAAATTTTAGTTCGTTTTTCAAACATAATATTATTATGATTCGATTACTTGATAAAAACCTATAAGATTGTAGGAAAAGATAATCGATAATTCACATAGATAATTGTTCGATATTTCAAATTCTTGTCTCAAGGATTTGGCTGATTTGGCGCCCTTATGCTCTGCCGCCCGGGGCAAGTGCCCCCAGTTACCCCCCCATCATCCATGCCCCCCATAGATCCGGGGTTGACTATTGCCAGTGTCCATTTGTAAAGCAGAAAAATATAATTTTTACCGAAGTGTTTAACACCGGAAATAGAACAAAGTTTAGTGTACATGAACCCTGTTCCGCCCCTCAACAGTCATCGAATATGACGTGTTTGTGGAGCAGTCTCCCCCTGTGGCGCAGACTTCCGCTCAACTTCCGCTCTTCCATAATATTATTATGATTTATGATTACAATAAAACATCAATTGTAAAATTAAATGCTTTATTAGAAATCGAATAACATTTTTAAGTAATAATCATAATCATATTATTATAAAAAATGTGATGACAATAGTATTAAAAATAAAACGTCTTTCATAGACCAAATATTTGTCACTAAAATGGTGATTATTCCTTGTAACATAATAATTAACAAAAACATAACATTCATTCAATAACCATTAATCAATACGCTTACAGGTACAAAATCAAGACAGTAGCCAAACAGCTAAAATACTAAAATATAGAGCACTTATAGCGAGCAGCCGTTTATTAAATGGCACAAAAATAAAAAGGCAGTAACAAGCACCATCAAGTACACAGACCAAATAATATGGGCAAATGTACTTACACAGTACATGAGGTCCTTGCATTTTTTCAAACAATATTGTTTACATTTATTATAAATATAATATTTTGTTATATTTACCTAACACTTCTTTAGCGAGTATACTTGATAGTGTTTGTGATAGCACAAAAAAATTATAAAATTAGTTGTGTAGTAACTATATTAAAAAAACTTAATAAGAGTAATTAAACTTCATCTGAACAAGGTATTTCACATTCACTTGGGCGACGTCGTACACAATAAATCTGTTGAAGTAAGTTAAGAAAATTAATTATTCTGAGGAGCAATTACAGTCTCAAGTAAAGCAGTCACATTCGCATACGCATCAAATCGGGCGCGTGTGAGACCAAATACACTTAAACTGGAACTATACTGCGAATTGAACATTTTTAATAACGATAACTAGCCTTCAGATTGTGACAGCAACTGAACCAGTGAGCAAATCCAGAACTGATACAATGCGATTTGTTGAGCCCTGTATCAATAATAATAACTCCCCACACCAATCTCGGTGACGCGGACGGTGGCCGGTTTCATTGAAACCAGGCCAGTTATGCAGGAGTAATTTTATAGTGCCCAAGCGTGTGTGCAGTACACAAGAGCACTCTGTCTTCCTTTACTCTCGTAATCCAGTGGGACGGATAACCGACACGACCGACGAGAGATCAGGCGCAGGTCCGACTTTTTACATGCCCATCCGACGCATGGATCATCTTTCTTGTCAGAAATCAGGTGATCAGCCTTCATTGTCCTAAACAAACTTGAAAACAACATTTTTTGTTGTTCTAATGCAGAAATCGAACCTACGACCTCCGAGTCGAGAGCTAATGCTACCACTAGACCACGGATACCTATATCAATAAACCTCTAACGGCCCGTTTCAATAAACTATCTACCAATTATTTGTTAACTATTTGTTAAAAACGTCAAATTTGTATTGCAAAAACTCCCGCAAATGATTAAATGACGAGGTTTTTAACAAATAGTTATTGGCAGATAGATTATTGAAACAGGCCGTAAGACGTTCATGTAAAAGGATACTCGTTGTACAGCAACGACGACGCGACCGGGTTGGCGACCGGCGGCGCCAGAGGGACTATCGTCCCGTCCGGCAGCGTGCGCGCCCCAGCGTAGTCCGGCTGCGTCCGCCCCACCCCCCATACCGAGTGCGCGCCGGTCAGCTTCGTCACGTACTCAGCTTGGTGACACTCTTTCCTGCGAATCGGAATTAATCGAATCAAGTTGAGAAAATTCGGTAGGTGGTCGCGAAGATGTGCGGTATTCTACTTTTGAATCTCATTGCTTTTAAGTAGATACAAAAATAAGGTACACCGGCGTGTGAAACTAAATTTAATAATATCTTATTACGCAGTGCATTAATCACGTTGATTCGCGTATATATCGATTTAAGTATATTATCTTTATAAATACTTCTGATACCTCCTAAATAACAAGTTTTTATGCTTTCAACGAGTTCAAGGTTTAAAACACGAAGATAGAACCAGGAGTCCGAACGGTATAGGCTTTTCCATAGTAATTATGTACACAATAATAGGACCAGATCTTAGTTCTCTTTTCTGCCGCTAGCTGTGCGAGACCGACGAGTACCGAGTGTTGCCAATACTATTATACAGAATGTTGCCAATACTATTATTTATTACAATTATTTTTAAATTACCGTTAGGCAATTACCGTGTTCTACGGTATCTATTTTTCGAGAACAGTTTCTAAGAATTTCCTAAAACGTTTATATAATTAGATTTAAATCCACGTTTCTCTTAATATTTTCTTCCAGAGCTGTCAATAGCAACATTTAAACTTCCCGCATAATTTCAAACGAGTGCTTGTCGGACTGTCGCGCGCTCTACCGGCAAAAATCTGTCCCCATAATTGAGACCATTATTTTAACATTACGTTCGGACTCCTGGTATCTATGCTTCATGGTTTAAACCTACATGCGAAGGCGCTCAGATCAAATAAAAAACCTTTTTATTTGATCTGAGCGATAGCGTTAGAAACCAGTTTTAACTAAACAAATAAATAGCATTTATTTGACACATTTTAGAAGTACACTAACAATATGTAGGTAGTTTGATAACTTTCCAAGTTTCATTCATTTGTACTCACATGTCACCAAGCGCGACCTCGCTGAGCAGCAACAGGCCGACGTTGTTCCGCTTGTCGGTGCAGCAGTAGTTGGCCGACTTGGACACCATGTCGGCGAAGTAGATGCCCTTGCCGAACATGTAGCCCGTCACCGGCGCCTCGGGTGGCGCGATACGCAGACCTGAGTGGAAAAGTTACATACATGTATACATATTTCTATACATACATACATGCATACATACATACATACATATATATCACGCCTTTTTCCCGTAGGGGTAGGCAGAGACCACTTCTTTCCACTTGCTACGATCCTTACATACTTGTTTCGCTTCGTTCACTTTCATTCTTACCATCTATTCCTCCTCTTACCTTCAACGTAGCGAAGCGGCTCTGGTGGTCCGCTTTTCGCCTCCGCGAAAAACGAGACGTGGTGAACACATCGCTGCCATTTTGGATAATTAAATTATTTTAATGATTATCCATTGCGTTCCCACGGATTCGTGGAGAGGGTAGGAATAGGGAAAGGGAAAGGTGGTGTGGAAAGGAAAATTGGTAAGTTAGAGTGGGAAATAGGAAATGTAGGATATTACCGCCCAGGAGGGCAAGGGATAGGACAGTAATAGCTAGGGAAGCGGGGTCGCATACCCGTATACTATACCACAACTACCGGACAGGTAAGTTGACTAGAGTTAAAATGACATATGAGAAAGTTAACTTTTTAAAATGAAATGAACCAGGAAACGAGACGGATCGCCTGATAGTAAGCGATTACCGCCGCCCATGGACACTCGCAACACCAGAGGAGTTGTACTTGTAAGTTCTCTGGTGTTGCAACTTGCGTTCCAGGTCCTTAAAATCCCAATCCCCCTTGGGCCACTGGTAACCTCACTTACTGGGCAAAACACAACGCAATTATGTTTTTACGCAATTTAAACATAAATTAGAACCTATTTATTATAATATAATCTAGCAATATCCCGCGATATAATATCCACAGCCCGCAAGCAAAACAATGTGTGAGTGCACGCATAAGCATGCGTAAAGCACCTGCCTCCTCCCGCACTGCTTATGCGTACACTCAGAAACAAGATCGTGCAAACACCACCACCACACAAGCAACAATGTCAGCAAGATCGTGCAAGGCCCAATACCACCAGGTGTGAAGTGGTGGTGGTGTTTTCACGATCTTATTTTTGAATGCACGCATAAGCAGTGTGGGAGGAGGCAATTGATTTTCGCATGCTTATGCGTGCACTCCGACATTTGCAGGTTATGTTATGGCTATGGATTTCCGCAAAGTAACGCATGATTCCATTAAGTATGGAAAAGATAATTAAAAGAGATGTTCTAGAAATGTATGAGGCGTGGGCCAGCACTATGTACCCTATATGTAAATATAGCTACATAATATAGTAACTGTTTCCTATTCTTTATTTTATTTAAATAACAATTCGTTTCTATGTACATTTAAAATAACTTCGCCGAGGAAATCAACACAACGTAAACCTCCGGAGCGTCCCAATCGTATTATGTTATATAGTACTTTAGCGTGAGTTCAAAAGCCTTTTTGGACCTGATTATCCAAAAAAAATATATATTTTGTGGACTAATATTAAACCTTCTCTAATATAGAGTTGCTTTTTAAAGAAATTATGTATATTAAGGGGTCCAATAATTAAAAATCTTAGAAAACAAAAAAAAATACGCCAAAAATACCACTCTTACTTAAAAAGCTAATAAAAGTTTAAGAGTTTGGTGTTTTTACATATGAGCTATTTTGTCAAAAACTACACTAAATATAGAACCAAAATAAATGAACACACATTTATTAAGTTTTTCTAGAGTTATTAAAATTAATTTGGAAAGTTGACTAAATTTCCCAGTTTTGTGGAAATTTACGAACAAAAAATATATGTAGTCGTCTTTCCTCTAATATTTTAAAATATTTTGTAAGGCATAAAAATTAACTTAATTGACTATTTTACATAAAAATATTAGCACTTAGTATATAGATTTAGATAAAAGCATTTATTTTATTTATTTATAGCTATATCTATCATACAGTTTTTATATTTTTTTTGACGAAAATAAAAAAAATAGTTGTATGTAGTAAATGAAACAATAGCGAAGTAAATGTAACCGAATTTTAATATATAATTGAATGTATAATTTAGTCTATAATGTGAATAAATAAAACAAAAAAAAAATTTTAGGTGACTCCACGAGTCATGTTCATTAAAAATTTGTATTTTCGACGCCATCTTGTTTTTAAAATGCGGGGCGCCCGGCCACCGTACAACGGTCGATTTCAAACGTTGTTTTATTATTTTTATTTTCTAATTTTATTAAAGCACTAACTAGTTCTTTTGTTATAGTAAAATGATAGTTAACAATATTTTCTATTATTGAAAGTTAAATAATAACAGAAATATTCATAAGCTTCAGCTTATTAAGAAAAAAAACCGTTTTTGTAACGGTTTTTTCTTGAGTTGGTTTATGGACGCATTATGGACGCAACTAAATAATAAAAAACAAATTCTAAAAGCAAAACTATGACGAAAATTTATGTTATATTAATTTTAGATAACATTAGCTACTCACCAAAAATATTCTTAACAAAGTTGCACTTCACAACACACTGTAATCCTGCACTGAAGTGAACTAAACAAATAATGAAATTCGACACCACTTGAGTTGATTTCAAGTGGCTATTGGTTTTGTTACTTGTCAAGATTGTATATGGGTGGGGCATAGATTTGTCGTCCTTTTCATTAGCTTCAATATGTTATACGATAAAAAGGGACAAACATTGTTTTCGCACTTAATGTTGCTGTTTTTCGTGCCTACTACTCAACGACCGTACAACGGTGGCCGGGCGCTTGAAGGGGGCAAAATGAACAACCGTACAACGGTGGCGGGACGCTCCAGAGGATAAAACATAGCGGATCATATCAGATCTATCCAAAGAATGTCATTTTGACAATGACATGACTTTTGACAAAGTAAGACGTATGACATTCAAGAAGAGGTCTCTTCCTAAAACTGTCAACTACGTCAAAATTCAAGTCAAAACATTAACTATCATGGCCGCTCTAAAAATAGGGTGCTCGCATTAATTTTAACTCTTCAAATAATCAGTTTTATACTCATGTACCCTTCTTCAATTTTTTTATGTATTTTTATGAAATTCTTATATTTTTCTCCTATTTACCTATGTAGTGAACATAGAGCTGGCCCAAAATCAAACATCTCTTTTGACAAAAATAATAGTATGGTTGCACAGTAAGCCGACAGTTTGAAATAACGCTTGCGTCGTGAACGCGGATTAAGGAATTAGAAACTAAGAAGAATGACTTTTAAAAGGATTGTAAGATGCAACCACCAAGTGTGTTGCAATTTACAACTCACAGATAATGGATGGTGACAAAAATAAACTACACTGGTTATGTTAACTCCAATATAAAATAATCCCTTTTACACGTGTGTAACATTGCCAGACTGAAAGGAATAGTTTAATTATTTAAAGGGTTAAGTTGTTTCAACCCTAATACACTCATCAAAAATGTTTGTCGAACATACGGAAATGTTGAATTTTATGGGTAAAGTTACCCATAAAACTCTTTCTAAATCACCTTGTGACAGTATGCCGGCGAAGTTGGTGACGCGCGAGCCGTGCCACAGCAAGCGGCGGTTGTGCAGCTTACGGAACGGCTTGTACCGCTTGTCCTCGCCCTGACGAACCACCTTGAACACCTAAAACGTGACATATAGCTGAGTGCCCGTAGCTCCGCCCGCGTAAATACAGTATTCCACGGGAACACTACACTTTTTCGAGATAAAAAATAGCCTATGTGTTAATGTAGAGCTACTAAGAACTACTAAGATACTCAGTAGTTAGCGTGGACTAACAAACATCCATCCATCCATCCATCTTCACAAACTTCTGTGAATATCCTATTACTATTATAAATGTAAATTTATAATAGTAGTACGGTATTTAAAGAAACATGATGACTCGCTAGTTGTAACAAAATGTTAAATTGCAAACATGTCAAAATTTCCTTAAAACTTAACGTCCCTTGTGTTGACACTCACAGAATGCCAGTTTAATTTTTTTTACATTTAGCCCTTACCTCCTGTATCTCGAGGGAGTATGACGAGTGAGTAGCAGCATGAGTGTTCTTAGCATACTCCATAATCATGGCGAACTCCTCTGAACTCTTGTCCAGTGGTTGTATCTCAGCTTTGAGTTTCTTGTAATGCGCCTCTACTGGACTGACATCATCATCATTATCTGGAAAAAAAATAGAATATAGCTAACTTTTCTTGCGATAAGTGTTATTTCTCCATGACTTTGAGCCATGTTTCAATCCTCGTTATTTGTTTTTAAATTCGATCTATACCAAACAGATCTATTTCCATTTTATAAACATTTATTATGCTTAATGTTCCTTCACTTTTTTCATCCATATTTCACAGAACATTAAATGCAAAGGAGTGTACATTTTTGATTTTTAAGAATATAATATTCTTACCAGTCGTCAATAAGCTGTATGCTATTTCTATTTCAAGCAGGTTATCTAACATGTCTGTCTTAGTTTTGATCAGTTCTTTATTGTTAAGTAGCGGTGGGTTTTCCATTCCGAAACTATGTGGGATTAGTGTGTAAAATCTGGAATAATATATTTAAAGAAATGCTAAAATTAAAAGATTTCCAATATGTCTATTGGAAAACTTACATTAGAAAAAGATTAAATAAATGTTAGTATTAAAATTAATGTTTGTATCATGTAATATGCAGTTTTACATTACACTATTAACGGATGTAGGAAATGACATTTTTTAAACTTTCCATAGACCAGTATTTTATAATCCTCACCTGTTTGTGGCGTCAATGATTTTGCTTTCATTCGGCTGTCCCTTATCAAGTTGTTTCAGTAGCTCGCATAACACATTGTAACCAGTCTTTATCTGCTTCTTTGATAGCTTTCCTAGGGGCATTTTCTCTGTATCTAACTGAAATTTGTAATAAAGAAAATTTATAGTAGTGTTGGTAGTTGACAGTGTCCATAGAAGGCAGCAGTGGCGAAAGCTGGTCCTCCTTCATAGGGAAGCCCTAGCCAGTATAAAAGTTAGGGACATAGATGAGGGTCTTCAAAGAGTAAGTGGTAATTGAAGCCGATAGGAATGGAATGCATAAAAAAACACTTACTTCAAACTCCAGCAGTGTTCTCTTCATGTTGTCTATGTCGAATATTTTAGTAATGAGTTTCTGGACAGGCATAGCCAGGCTGCAGGTCTTGTCTACTTCCAACTTGGCCGTGGGTTCGTCGCCATAGTCCACCTCAATGGGGTAGTAGCACCCGGGCATCTGGCAATATTGATAGCAATAACTAGTTTAAAACAAACGAATTAATAGACAGTTTCTAATAAAATAAAATAAAAAAACAGACATGCAAATTGCGACTTGTGTAAATTAGTTGTCAAATCCTGGAGAATGTATGTATGTGGTTTGTCTTAGTCCCTATCTTTATATCAATAAGATATTATTGTAAATAACATTAAATAATTCAAATCAGTCTTGCGGCAAGACATACAAACAGCAAGATTCTTGCCTGTTGTGTAAAATTCGAAAACATTAGATAAAAAAGTGTATCATAAACATAACCTTCCTTCTGGCGCAGTCGGGTAAGTATAGAATAATACTAAGTATAGACAGTTTATGCATTTCCTACTAAATGCTGCCGGCGACTTCGTACGCGCAAAAAGAATTTTCGTGGGAATCGTAAGTAATTCGTTTGCTACGAGAAAAGTAGTCTATAATAATCTATATTATGTTAAGGGCCTATCACAAGCGTCCCGCAAGCGAGTTCAAAGCGAGGCGTATGTGCGGCGACTACGCACCGATCACGCCGCGACCACGCAGAGCTCACGGCGTGCGATCCGCGCGACTCCAACAAGGAAACATGCTGCATGCATGCTGGAACATGCTGCATGCATGCTGGAACATGCTGCATGGAAACATGCTGCTAGCATTGTTATTTCGAAGATGCAAAAGTAGGTAATATAAAGACTTTAGGAAGACCCATTTTTACATTCCGGAGGACACATTTCGCCTGTGAGAGGGCCAGGCCACACGGTGCGGTACGGCTGCGGCGCGGCGCCTGAGCGGTATCGCAACGGGTCTCTTGTATATAAAAATGTGTCGTATGCCACACGGCGCGTCCTAAGTGTACGCTCGTTGGGAACAACGTATAATTACGTGATACCTGTTATACAAAAAAATAAATTTCCATTGTTTATTGTAGACTGTCGTCAACAGGGCAAGCCATTAGCCAAGTCAACCCTGTTGCGGTGCCGCAGCGGCGCCGTAAGAACATTGCGACGCCGCACAGCTCGTGTGGCCGCCAGTGCGGTGCGGAGTATTGCGGTGCGGCGCCGCACCGTGTGGCCTCACGCAGAGGGCTACTACTATGTCCTGTTTCGAAAACGAATCAATGTTTCCGACTGTACAAAAAAGCGCGGCAGGCGGGCGTGATCGCCGCGAAATCGCTTCGGCCCGTACTCGACCGCAAATCGCCAATGTAATAACGTCCCTCATCCAGAATTTAAACTACTAACATACAGTTTCATCAAAATCCGGTCAGTAGTTATTGTGTGTGTGTTAAACATCCATACATATTACATATATACAAACATTCGCGTTTATAATATTAGTAAGTAGTAAGGATTACTCTGATATGTACACCACACAAGGCACCATTAGTAAATATACAAAGGTTTGAAAAAGTGTCAACAACATTATGGTGCTTGTAACAGTACTTAGTTACCTTTTCAAAGTGATGCCTCATTTCCCATGGGTTTTCTGTCCGTTCAAGGTAAATACTTTCAAACTTATCGATTGCCTCATTCAGCGACTTACAATCTTCCAATTTGGTTCCGCCGATGGGCGTGCCGATCCTGCCCCAAGACCTAAATACCCAGAATCTGAAACGAGATTCATAATCAAAAGCTTGATCAGGCGAGAGAGAGAGAGAGTAACAGTGAAATCATAACGTGCCACATCACATAATGCTTATTCACAGACAACACACAACGTAACATGTATACATGTGTTGTAGGCATATATTTAGTACATACTACTAGATCGGCAATGCGAAAGAGATATAATATAGATACTCGTGTGTTAGAGCGAGACAGATAGCTGAGACCACTCGCGTACACGCAAGTAGACAGTAATTGCATAACATCGGTCGGTATATAGCTCGTTTGCACTTGTCTTAGGCGTCAGACTTGAGCACTTGTATCTCGTATGTGTGTGTACACGCAGCGGAAATCGCTTACTATTAAGCGGTATATAGCTCGTTTTGCACTTATCTTTAGCGTCGGACATAAGCACTTGTATCCCGTAGCAGGTGTGTGTACACGCAGCGGTAATCGCTTACTATAAGGTGGTATGTTGCTCGTTTTGCACTTACTTGTCTTAGGCGTCGGACTTGAGCACTTGTATTCCGTAGCAAGAGTATAATGAGATATGCCACCGTAAAATTGTAAAAACCGTTAGATTGTAATAAAACTAGTGAAATTGAAAAATGTTGATAGACTTCGGACGCGAATATGCTGCCTATAATTTCACACATTATTTTTCGTTACATTATAAATATATAGTTTTTAATCTTTCGACATATTTTTACAATCTCGTTAGTTATTTTACAATCTAACGGTTTTTACAATTTTATGGTGGCATATACACGCAGCGGTAATCGCTTACCATTAGGCGGTATACTGTTTTGTACTTACTTGTCTTTAGCGTCAGCTTTGAGCAGCTGCAACTTGTAGTAGGAGTTCTTGCCGGCGACCACGTCGGTCTTGGCCAGCGTCACGGTGTACTTGGTGCCGTCGTGGTCGGTGTACACGTGGGCCACGTCCGCCAAGCCCGAGTCGGGGTCCACGGCGGTGCCACCTGGACAGAAGTGAAACTTGCAATAATACTTCCTCCGTGGTCTAGTGGTTAAAGCGTTGGCTCTCGACTCGGAGGTCGTGGAACAACAAAAAATGTTGTTTCCAAGTTTGGTTAGGACAATGCAGGCTGATCACCTGATTGTCTGACAAGAAAGATGATCCATGCGTCGGATGGGCATGTAAAAAGTCGGACCTGCGCCTCGTCAGTTGTGTCGGTTATCCGTCCCACTGAATTATGAGAGTAAAGAAAGAGAGAGTGCTCTTGTGTACTGCGCACACACTTGGGCACTATAAAATTACTCCTGCGTAACTGGCCTGGTTTCAATGAAACCGGCCACCGTCACCGAGAATGATGTGGGGAGTTATTAATAATACTCCTCTGACAAAGTGTGATGATGTGTAAACCTACAAAAATATGCCATTCATCTGGAGCCTTTAAAAAGAAGACACTTGGATAAAACATTTCTGTTGGGTTCGCATGCTATCGCACTCGGGTATTTTGACGCGTGTGCTAGTATGTGCGAGGAAGAGGCACGCTGTAGGTGCTAACTGCCAACCCAAACGAGATTCTTAGAAGAGAAAAATAATTACCTGAATTGACTTCCTGTGGGGCTAGCATGAACAATTGACAAGTACGTATTCGTAACGTTATCAAAGGATAAATAATTGAATGAAATTTATAACAGTGTCTATGCGATTGACGTTCGATAAAGTTACGATCGTCAATTGTTCGCGCTTACTCCATTACTTTTATGGATGTTTTATCCTAGTTGTCTATATTTACTGTCGCTATTTATGTTTCATTGTTTCGAATTATGATGCCAATGTGTATAGTATCTCACCAAAAACATTTTCATGTAAAGTGATGCCAAGACGATACCATATAACTGTCACTGTCTTACTTGTCGTCACACTGTCAAAAAGATATTAGATCTCATGTGAAACCAAGCTTCTGACTCTACCAATCTTCTAACTCTACACGCCATAATTCTACAAGCCTAACTCCACAAACTCTACACCTTAGTCAAAATATGTGGCCTGGCCATTTCGATACATTCGCTTAGCCGTAAGGTGAAAAATTTACGGACTGTTTTTCTGTTATACTATTCTTGTACGAACGAAATGGCCAAGCCACATAATTTGACTAAAGTATAGAGTTTGTAGAGTTAGGCTTGTAGAGTTAAGGCGTGTAGAGTTAGAAGTTTGGTAGAGTCAGAAGCTTGGTTTCACATGAGATCTAATATCTTTTTGACAGTGCGAGTTATATGGTATCGTCTTGGCATCACTTTACATGAAAATGTTTTTGGTGAGATTTCACTTCTTTTTGAAAGACAATTTTCAGACCTCTAGAGTAAACATTTACATAGGTAAGTCTCTTACAAATTTTCATCCCCTAGTTTAAGGGGTTGGAGGGTAAAAGTTCCAAGTTTGTCAATTTTTATGTTGGTTATGTGCTAAAACTAGCTTACATACCAAATTTCAGCTTTCTATGACATCCGGAAGTACCCTATAATTTTGTTGATCATCAGTGAGTCAGTGACGAAATCAGGGGTTTTTGGATATCAATAAAACCTAAATTATTAGACCTTTATAATCAAAACTTTACATGTTTCATTAGTCCGCTACTGGGAACATATCCTGAAAATTTTGTGTATCTAGTATAATCTTATCCCAAGTTATGAGAGTTCAAAATATCGACGAAACGCTTCGAGAAAAAGTAGTCTGGTAGTGCCCTTGCGCTTCGCTTAGCTCGTCTTGGCGGGGCACTACCGTGCTCCCAGATAGGAGCTCTATACTTATGTTATTAATGGGAAAGTGTGTGTCTGTTTGTCCGTCTTTCACGCCAAAACTATTGAACCAATTTAAATGAAATTTGGTACACAGATAGTCTAGAGCCTGATAAAGGACATAGGCTACTTTTTATCTCGGGGAAATGTACGGTTCCCGTGGGATAGTTTATTTACAGTTTCACGTTAAAAACTTCTAAACCAATTATCATGAAATTTGCCACAGATATAAAGTAGACCACGGCAAAGGACATAGGCCACTTTTTATCGCAGGACATACACGGTTCCCGTGGGTTACTGTACTTACGCGGGTGGAGCCGCGGGCATCAGCTAGTTAGAGTAAATAAGTACCTTTAATTTTCAACTTTTCAATGGTGGATTTTGGTTTGCTGTACATACTGCCAGACTTCTGAATTGATTTTCCATCTATAACATCTTGGGGCACGCGTTGTGTTGGCTGTAGTAATTACACATTATATTAACAATTAAATTTTTAGATATTCTCCATTAAATAACACAAACTATAGCACACATGCAAAAGTTTACATAGTGATGTGTGTGTACTTAATATCATTCAGTAAAAAAATAACAATAAGTATATTAAAAAAAAAACATTGAAAACGAATGTTGTACACATTTCGGTTTTGAATCAATGTAAAACTTTAGTATGTGACATTCAAACTATTTTATGTAGGTACTTACATCGGATCCCCAATCGGCGATGTTATTTTCTTTAATAAGTTCCAGGGTTTTAGCAATTGTTCCAGTGGCTGGATCAATGAGGTCTAGAAAACTCTCTTCCACAACCTAAAAATTTTAACAAGGTTATAAACTCAGATCAAATAAAAAACCTAGATTGCGCATGGCGCTTGTTTCAACTGAAGCCTCAAAAACTACGCTACTTTGTGTAAACACACGCGGTCACGCACACTCATGCAAAAAAAGTGCGCTACTTTTCGTCAGTATCGAACGAGTCGTCGTGCAGTGATTTTGCCACAAAAATGCCCTTCTGCGCTATTAAGTGGTGTAAAAACTGTACGAAGGCGAACAAAAAGTGTCAGGAAATAACATTTCATAAGTAAGTACACACAAAACTGTAGTTTGTTTAAGATAATTTATCACAATTTTGAGGTTACTCGAAACAAATAATGAAAATTTCATAATGATATATTTAATCATATATATAATCGAGAGAGTGTTGCCAGGATTTCATATTCTCAATAGCCTAAAATAAGGTAAGTAATTTGTAGGCAAATTCTTAACAAAATTATGAAGTAGAGAGTCAGACTGTGTTTTTATTTTTTTATTAGGAAGTTTTGAAGTTTGAAGCAATTTAAGGTAAACGCCCCTATATTCGGTATACGGAAAATATCGGGAACGATAATTCCGCCGTCTGTGGACCGATTTTCAAAATTCTTTTTTTGATATCCCAAGTTGGTCTGGTTTTCAAAAAAGTGGAGACGTGATGATGGGATCCATGAGGAATCGAGGAAACTCCTCGAAATTTTTATGGAAATATATGGTGATTTTGACTTTTTCTGAAGTAGTCCAACTCCAAGCATATGCTACCAAAAAGTAAGATTTTGCTCCAAGTTATACTCTGGATCCAAAAGTGCAGAACAGAACTCCTGACTCCTTATAGATACATGTTTGGGGATTTCGGCGTTATTTAAAGAACTGCAAGCATATGCCACCATGTCAATCAAAGTAATCATCATCATCACCACCACAATCACACCATCCATCATCACATTTTGATGATATAAAATGTACTTCTTATAGTATTTTACACCAACACGGAGATCTTTGAATATTACTATGTCGTTTATGGACCTATTTGCAAAATTATTTTATTGCTGTAAAGGGTATAAATTCGAAATTGGTCTTTTAGTCACTAAAGTGGACACTTGATGATGGGGGATCCATGAGGAATCGAGGGAACTCCTTGAAATTTATATGGACACATATAATGATTTAGATTTTTCCTGAAATAACACAAGCATATTATGCTACCAAAAAAAAAAAAATTAAATTAGGCAAGTGGTACACTGACTTGTCGGTGACCGTATATTAACTACCCTATTACCATAATATTATGTATTGGTACACCTAAATCGAAACTTTTCATCTTTACCTATCCTTTATCTAAATTTATCTATAAATAAATAATAAACAGAATTATCACTTTCTGTTTTTTTTTCATACTTAAAGACGTTTTGAACGCAATAAAAATGTTCTAATCTAACCCATTTTTAGAATTCCATAGTTGGGGAGAGTTGTGAGAACGTTATTTCGCGCCAGGTTTGTGAGGCCGTGTTACAACTTTTACGTAAAATAGAGCTCTGCAAAGTTTTTGGACATAAAGGTATGGAATACGAAACATAAATGTCACAGAAACGTTAACATGGCCGAATTCCTATACAATTTTCGAAATTTTATTATATTGTTATCTCGAAAACTACGGATACAATAATTTTGAAAACTTGCGAAATTACTGCTACAATAAAAGAACTTTAAGCGGTAAAATTACCATAAACCAATTAATAGTACAAATGTGGGATGTTATTCGAAAGTTTAGCCAAAATATCTAGGGTAATGAAAATTTAGTATGGCAACACCGGCTCACGCACACAATGCATAAAAAACCGGCTTCACTACGTTGTTCGTAGAAGTCCATCTATACTTTTTATTTGATCTGAGGTTATAAAATAGTTACATAATATTGTTAATCGACCAACATTTATAAAACCTTATTTAACTGCTGTGATCAACCTTAGACAAAAGGTCAACGGCCAAAGGTCTCACCTCAATAGATAGGTATTTGATATCCTCCATCTTCTGATTCATTTTCTCCACTTCGTTCTTAGTAGACACAACTGCTGCTAGAGTATCTGTGAGTTTGCTAGTCACAAGTCCTCCCATTTTCAAGATGCGATTCTTTATTTCTTCCTTGGACGCTTTGAACTTTCCATACAGGTAAAACTGCAAATTCTTCAATGGATAAAGAGGCAGTGGTTTTTTCTCACTAAAAATTAGAAAATGTTTGGCTGTTATATTTTATGCTCAAAATTTAGGGTTCTCGTGGGATGATTACGTCAATTATGTTGCGCGCAAAAGCTAGTATGGAAAAATTCTTACGCATTAGGTTCCTCTTTCTTCACAACAAGTAAAGTAGGAGCAGGGTCCACCTCAAAGATTCGGGCACCAACCTTGGACTTGAACTTTTGAAAAGGTGACTTAGCTTTATAAGCCTTGGGAATTTTCATCACATCTCGTAGGGGTTCCTTAGTGACATATCTGCATTTTGTCCACTCACTAACATTACCTTAAAATATTTGAACAATTTATTTTATGTAACAAATTAAAATTGCCTACCCCTTTGGGAAAGAGGCGTGATTATGTGTATGTAACAAATTAAAGACAGCACATTTAATAAAATGTTAAAACTTAGATTTGTAGTTTATAAATTCTTAAACTTAGCCTTGCTTTTGCATGTTGTAATGATTTTTACAAAAGTTTATAAATATTGATGATTTAAAGTTATAAGAAATAGACATAAGGTTTGATAAATTCAACTATGGAAACTTTGGCCACATGATTTTCTGCTTGTGTAAAGATGTTTAGGCAAAAAAAAAAATAACTCGTAGGAAAGAAAATATACAAACTAAAATTATATTGCATTATAATAAAAACATTATACTATAATTATACTAAAGAAATGAAATCTATTGCATTAAAGCGTCCACGCGTGACTAGGACAGCTGATGTAGCACGACAGAGATAGCGATACGTACATACAGTAAAGGTCATTGTGTTCAGGTCTGAACAGCTGTTCACACATCGCGATGCAATAGATTTAATTTCTTACAATATAATTTAATTTCGTTTCTTAAACTTAGCCATGTTTTTGCAAATTGTAATGATTATCGCAAATGTCTTTAATATTGATGATTTAAAGTTATAAGAAATTGACATAATATATCTTTTATCCCCCTTACTAATAAGAATATTTTTTTTACAGTTTTTTTTAATACAGTTGTTTGTTGTATTGCTGTTTCTTTTTGAAATTGTTTCATGAATTTACATTTACACTTGAAGGGTACACGAAAAAAAGGGGCTCATCGACATATTTGTCCAAATCAAACCAATAATGGTAGTTGATAGATTTTGAACGGGCCTTTAGTATGCCGTGTTCAAAACAAACTAAAAGGGGCTGGTTTCCTTTTATATGGGCATAAGAAAATCATCTACGAAACTCAGGATAATATAGTCTGGAACCTTTAAATAACTTTTTCTTGAAATAACATAAATGTCGATGAGCCCCTTTTTTTAACCGACTTCCAAAAAAGGAGGCGGTTATACATTCGGCTGTATATATTTTTATTTTTTTTTGTATGTTCGCGGATAACTCCGCCGTCTGTTGGCCGATTTTCAAAATTCTTTTTTTGATGTAAAAGGTATAATCCGAAGTTGGTCCCATTTTCAGAAAATTGGTGACCTGATGATGGGATCCATGAGGAATCGAGGGAACTCCTCGAAATTTATATGGACACATATGGTGATTTCGACTTTTTCTGAAGAAGTCCAAGCTTATGCTACCAAAAAGTAAGATTTTGCTCCAAGTTAAGATTTGACTCCTTATAGATACATGTTTGGGGATTATGGCGTTGTTGAACTGCAAGCATATGCCACTTTGTCAATTAGAGTAATCATCATCATCACCACCACTATCACAGCATACATCATCACATTATGATGATAAAGAAGGTACTTCTCATAGTATTTTACACTAACACGGAGATCTTTGAACATTACTCTGCCGTTTATGGACCTATTTGCAAAATTATTTTGTTGTAAAGGGTTTAATTCGAAATTGGTCCTTTAGTCGCTAAAGTGGAAATGTGATGATGCGATCCATGAGGAATCGAGGGAACTCCTCGAAATTTATATCGACATATATAGTGATTTTGACTTTTACTCTAGTAACACAAGCATATGCTCCCAAAAAATAAGATGCTGAAACCAAGGTATACCCCAGATCCAAAAACACTGAACAGAACTCCTCAGTCTTTAAAGATACGCGTTTGGAAATTTCGGCATTGTTTAAAGAACTGCAAGCATATGCCACTTTGTAACTTACAGTAATCATCATCATCATCTTAATAACAATACCTAATGGTTTGGCCCGTACATTCGATCGTTTATTTTAGACGTTTTTAAGACGTAATAATAATAACTTAACAATATATATCACTAAAAAGGGTGAAATTATTATTTTTAAACAAAAAATTAAACCGACTTCCAAAGTAAAAATACACAAAAAAGTATGAAATAAAACTTATTTTATAAATAATTCCCCTTTTAAATTTGGCTATTTTACTTAATCTTCTTAATTTTGAAGTCGGTACCAGCAAATATAGTGAGTTCTATAAAATATTGTAGGATATCGTTTGGGCTGGTAGCGACTTCAAAATTAAGAAGATTAAGTAGAGAAATAGCCAAATTTAAAAGAGGAAATTATTTATAAAATAAGTTATATTTCATACTTTTTTGTGTATTTTTACTTTGGAAGTCGGTTTAATTTTTTGTTTAAAAATAATAATCATGTACTACAAATTGCAATTTTACCTGTGCACTTGTAATTAAATGTATCCAATTCCAACTGACCCCCACATTCTGGACATGGTTTCAGAATACCAAACGCCATGCAATCTGCTAATGCATCTAGATTCTAAAGCACACAAGTAACAACACAAATGTTAGTTAAGTTTTATTTTATTATGTGATGTTGTCCTCTACTTCATTTACACAGAAAGTGCTGAAACTATATTTTGCAGTGACAAAAACTTGTATACTTAACACCATTGCCTAGCTAAATTTCAAATAATAAACATGTTGATATCATTTTCTTAGATATAAATAACCTAACCAAGAGCATGTTAGGACATGTCTAAGGAGGGTTCCGTAACTATAAATGTGTAATATGTTTTTTTCAAATTACTTCGAAAGTTATTGTCCGATTTGGTTCAAAATAATTTCCCTAAAGAGTTTTTAGGATGATCTATCAGCATAGAAAATCGCAAGTTTGTAAGTCTTATAGTTTAGAAATGCCAACTTATAAATCACTTTGAATATATTTTTATAAAGTCAACCATTTTCGAGTAATCGGCCATTACTCGAAAATGGTTAACTTTTTCAAGTTATGTATAAAACCTTGCCTTTATTTTATAAGACCTATTCAACAATACTCCACACGATGGGGTAGAAAGAAAATTTTCATCCTCACTTCACATGTATGGAGAAACAGACAGACAGATGGACGGACAGAGTGAAACTATAAGGGTTCCTCAAGTATTACGGAACCCTTAAAAAGAAAACAGAAAAGCAATACCGCATCAATCCCAATGCGTGGGGCTTGAGAGTTTTCTTCAAGCAAATCAATCACTTCCTGTTTGGTTAGCTGGCTCAATGCATTCCTGTATTTATGGAACAGATTATTTTGTTTTTCAATTTTTTTCTGAAGAGCTATTTCCTCTTTTGTCTCTTTTTCGTCTTTTGGTTCAGTTTTAAGCTTCTTAACTGGTATCTCATCCATCTTTGATGCTCTATAATTATTAAGTTCAACATAATATTTGATGTTTACAAATTAGTAAGAAGTTTAAACTAAAGTTCTTTTTCTCTTACTTGATTTCATTCTTCACCATTTGTTGGTCCTCTTTACTGAGTTTCTTGAAGCCTGGAATGCTTTCACCACCAGCAAAGAATAAAAATTCATCTCTCTTTTCTGCAAAACATTTAACATGGTGCCACATTGGATAGTCACCAAATTTGGGGTCAAATCCCAATTTAGACACACGGACTTCATCCTGAAAATATGAATTTACTCAAGAAACAACTTAGATAGACAGGCAGAAAAAAAACTTGTGATAGTAGATAAAAAAAAATTATATGATTTCTGTTATTCTTTTTTTATATCTTACCTTACAAATTTTTATATCACAGTGTTTACAAGAAGCCCTGCTGGATTTGGAATACTCTATTGAATAGTCAGCTAAAGCTGTCTTATCACCATTTTCTCTCTTTTTTCCTTTTCCTTTCTTTCCTTTTTCTTCTGGCATCACAATTCCACCAGTCCCATCAGCTGTAAATGAAAATAAATTACATAGCAAATGTTTATTGCAACTTACCAGGAGCTAAAGATTTTAATTTATGCAAGCATTAATATGTTTAAACTAAAATTTAAATGTAAAAAAAAATACAGCTATTTTTGTCATACATACTAAACATATGAGTTTACCTAGCTTGGTTTTAATTTTTTTCTTGTCTGCATTACTAAGTTTATTGAAATTTGCAATTTCACTTATGCTAGAAGGACACTTCTTCTTAAAGAAGCATTCTTCATGATGCCAATTGGGTTGTTTTCCATCATGAAATGCTGACTGAAAAGAAAATGTTTAGATTATGTTTGTGTATTCAAGTGCCTTTGTGTGTACTATATGTGTTTATTATTTAAAAACAAAAACATTTGTTAATCTTATCTTACTATTATTATAAATGTTAAAGTTTGTGAGGATGTATGGATGGATGTTTGTTACTCTTTCACGCAGAAACTACTGAACGGATGTTGATGAAATTTGTTATATTCGTAGCTTAGGCTCTGGAATAAAACATAGGCTACTTTTTATCCCGAAAAAATACAGCGTTCCCGAGGGATATTGTATTTAAGCAGGCGGAGCCGCCGGCAACAGCTAGTTAAGAATAGTTTAATCAAATTAAGGAAATAAACTTGTTCTCCACTTGGGAAAAACTAACGAATTAAAAAGGTGGGTTCACTGAACATCTATACTAAAAAAAAAGGAAAAGTTTCTTTGTTTGTATTGAATACGCCCCGAAACTACTGGACCGATTTTGATGAAAGGCACAGATGTAGAGTAGACCACGGGGAAGGACATAGGCTACTTTTTATCGCGGAGAAATGTATAGTTTCTGCGAAATTAACTTTTAGTCGCGGGCAATATCTAGTACTAAGTAATTAGAAGAGACATGGACAATGTTTCCTTTGTCTTCTTACTCAGAATCAGCAAGTTCAAATTATTATTAAGTTATCTTTAGAAACTGCTATTTACAGCACTGGTATAAAGAGGTATATATTTACATAGAGTTTGAAAAATCTGGGGGCACGGCAGGTTTGAGAACCTCTGGATAAGACCAGAACGCAGAAATTTTCGTCATCCAATAAGCTATAATCACGTACTTAAAATCCAAAATTTCAAGTCTGTAGGTCATTTAGTTCCGAAGTTAAGCGAAAGCAAAGTTTCGCATTTTCGACACTCACTCACTCACTCACTCACTCACTCACTCACTCACTCATGATCATCAAAATAGAACTAGTACTTCCCATAAACTTAGAGAGCTGAAATTTGGTACAGAGTTGGGGTTTAATGGCCACATAAAGGGAAAACTATAAAAACTAGGATAATCGATCTGGGGGCACGGCAGTGCCCCTGCCAAGTCGAGCGCGAAGCAAACACTGCCGTACCATTCTTTACTGGAACCATTTCGCCGCATTTTCAGGCCCCTATTTGAGAACCTCTAGATAAGACCAGAACGTCGATCTGGGGCCACGGCAGTGCCCCCGCCAAGTCGAGCTCGAAGCAAACACTGCCGTACCATTCTTTACTGGAACCATTTCGCCGCATTTTCAGGCCCCTATTTGAGAACCTCTAGATAAGACCAGAACGTCGATCTGGGGGCACGGCAGTGCCCCCGCCAAGTCGAGCGCGAAGCAAACACTGCCGTACCATTCTTTACTAGAACCATTTTGCCGCATTTTCAGGCCCCTTTATTCTACTCGAACATTACACAAATTACACTAAAATCTAGGAAAATAAATCAATATGCCCACGTTTCTACAAAAAGAAGTGAAATCCCACCAAAAACATTCTGTAAAAAACTAGCCAAGTCTCGATGGAGCTGCTTGTTTATCTCTAAAAAGTAATGAAATCTAGACAAAATCGTGCCAAGTCTAAGGTTCCTTACTGCGGTTTCTTTATTATTATAGTTAATGTTGTGTGACTTGGCCGTTGAAGGGCACACAAGGGTACAAAAGGGGCTCCATGACACCATTGCTCCAATACGTGTGTTGTACAATCAACAACAGTCTAAAATGAGACACTAGCGTCCAATTACCAACACCAGTATGGGCTATTATCTCGCTTAACAAACATAGGTAGTTACAAATGTAAACAAAATTGACTTGTACCCATTAAAGTATAAAGAATATTCAACGGCCAAGTCACTCAACATTAACTATAATAATAAAGAAATCGCAGTAAGGAACCTTAGACTTGGCACGATTTTGTCTAGATTTCATTACTTTTTAGAGATAAACAAGCAGCTCCATCGAGACTTGGCTAGTTTTTTACAGAATGTTTTTGGTGGGATCCCTTTTACCTGAACCATAATAGCAATCCTCAGAGTTCCCTGATCAATTTTTTGTTTGCATCCTTTGCATGCTGCTCTACCAGATTTAGCATATTCCGCCTGGTACGGTAACTCACTCATTTTTCTTTTTTATAGCTCGCACTTATAATATTCTATAATCTTTTTGTGGTTTTATCAGCTTCAATTTCTAAAATGTTCTAAAATGCGTATGGGAACTGCTTGGAGCCGGTGGCGCCGGTAAACACGCCGGTAAAAATGAAATAATTGTCAAATGTCTAATGTCTAGAGGTGGGACGTATTTAACGTAACAATGGACCTAGACAACGTAACAGGTAAAAAGGAACAGGTAATTGGAAATAACACATAACAGTCGATATCCAGTTACTAAATTAACAGTTATTAAATAACATAACAGAGTACGTAAGTTACTAGCAGCGTAACAAGTAAAAAATACCTACCTGAGTACAGCGTACGTGTTACCGATATACTATAGTCCGATCTTGTCTCTCTGTTACTCATACAGCGACTCCATATGCAAAAACGAAAGGCACTTAGTATTTAAATACTCTGTATGTCTCTCTTACACTTATATGCATCTACTACTTGCTAGAATGAGAAATAATTAGTATTTTTTTAGTAAAAAATTCACGTTGTAGTCAATCAAGAACAAATCCTATATACACTACGTGCCATTACATATGACCGGGTTATAGACAGATGTCATTTGTCACGAGTTCTGTCTTTTTTTTTATACGCGTTGCGGCTTCAAACCATTTACCAGTGTTAAGTTGCAAGGGCGGGAAATTGAATTTTCTTTTAAATTTTCAACACCGTAGTCAAGTCCAAAGTCCAAATAAATAGTCAGTGCACTTAAAGTCAAGTCAGTCGATTCAGTAAAGTGGTAAAAGCTTTAATGAAAGTTCCTAGGGAGTATTGATTATTTATTCTCTTTGAACTATCAATTTAAAAATTCTAAAGTCAATCAAAATAAATTGTGTATATGTGTTTCTTTCAAAATTATTGTTATTTCGGTTATTAATGCCTAATATTGGTAGAATATTTACCATTAGATATTCATTGTCGTGTACAAATATGGGCAAGTGATACAACTACAAAATGCGTGCTATTTTGGGGTTTTCCGCCAAAACTCCACAGGAAGTTTCAGTAAAGCGTCTACCACTTTACTGAATTGACTGACGACTCATTGACTACCCTGACTGTTTATTTAGACTTTGGACTTAACGATTTAGAAATACGGCGATGAAAATTTGAACGAATATTCTATTTCCCGCCTTTTTAACTTAAAACTGGCAAATGGTTAGTACTGTTACTTAATTTTTTTGGCCGTTCGGCCGTTCAAGTATACTTGAACGGCCTTCCAACCTAGTAATCGAACTGAGTACGTATACTACATAGGTACCTACTAACATGACTGTTATTTTTTAACAGGTATCCGAAACAGGTAGTTACGAATAACAGTAACAGGTATAACAGGTATCGTATTTAACCTGTTATATCCCACCTCTACTAATGTCTTCTCCTTTATTTTGTTGTACTGCTATATATTTTTGCCAGCTCAAAAAAAATTAATGCTCTGTCATCTATGTTATTTCTGTTCACAGATCATCTGTCTGGTTATTTGTCAGAGTTTTGCCATGTCAATCAAATGGGTAGGATAAATATTTATCCAAATTTTGTACCTATTCGTTAACGTGCACAAATGTAGGCAAGTAATACAACTACAAGTGTAATAACTTTTGCGTGCTTTTTTGGGTTAACCGCCAAAACTATCTAGGAAGTTTCAGTAGGTAGTATCTACCACTTAACTAAATCGACAAACTATTAATTAGCAATTTGACTAGACTTTGGACTTGACGATTAAGAAATACGGTGTTGAAAATTTGAAATTCTATTTCCCGCCTTTTAACTTGACACTGGCAAATAGTTATAAGCCAACGCTATTTATAAAAAGATATTTTGTCATATGACCCATGAGAGATGTCAAAGTCAAAATTTTTGTGCTTTGTGTTCACAGATCTGCAGGAGTTGTTTAATGTTTTAAGTTTGTGTTTTTCGTTAATTCTTGTTGCGTTTGCACTGTGTTTCTACGAATACAAGATTATTTAATGTTTATATAAACAGAAATCTATATATTATATCTGCATGCTCTGTAATTTGATTAAAAAAAAAGTTAAGTTTGAATCGCACTAATCAAATGGGTAGCCAGAAAGAGAACCTGAAGAAGTCTCTCGGAATCACCGATTACCCCTGGAGTTCCGGTAACTATTACTACTTATTTACACAATATTAGATCGAATTATTCTGCTTTACGATCAGAAGCTGGTCATATTGTCATATTGTAAATAATTGTCAAGTACCTTCGTATTTCAATCTTTTATTGAACGCAGCTGCCGGGTTTAAGTGCAAATCATGTAAAATTTCCCTGTTTTTTTTTTTGTTTTTAGTAAAGGCACTCGGGTCTTGAAAGTTAATAAGTATGTTGAAGTCTGAATACACAATTACTGATGCATAAAACATTTTGTATGTTATTTCTGATATTGAAAAATAATTTCCATAATGGAACATTGTGATACATCTGATCAGCCTTATATATAAGTTTTAAGCCTTTAATATTGCTACAGAAAGTTAGGTCAATAATATTGCACAAAAAGATAATGGCGTCCTCCCCATACATAGGAACATAAAGTCGATTTTTTTAAACATAATATATTTATTTAGTGAAAGTATATATATAGGTACCATTTCTATCTATGCCCTTTTGCCATCTTATAGGTAGTTCATTGATTTCTTTACTAAAAAAACCATTTGGACAGGAATCACTAAAATCTATAAAGGTACTTTGGACTGCCCCATCAGAGTTGAATTTTTTTCCTGGTGGTCAATGGTCATACAATTTTAAACTTTATCTTTATCACAAATAAAACACAGTTTCACTTGAGACAGCCACCACTGATCACAACCACCAATGGCCGTTAGTGACCACCAACAAAACTGAGTTTTAAACATAATGAAGATAAAGTTTAAAATTATATGACATATATGCTGCTGGCTGCTCCTCTGCCTTTTCATTGTAAATTGACCCTTAAACATACATTAAAAACTTTTTACATAAACAAAGTCATACTAAATGTGAATAAAAAGTTGAAATTTTGCATGATGTAATATGTGGATGACCACTTATGTACCACCGACAAAGTTCCCGCTCGACCAGTCTTTAAACATTCACCTTTGCACTAGGACGCCTCAAAATATTTAAACTCAAAGGAAGTAACCACAATGACTGCAGACGAGGTTGAAATACGTATTTACGTGTGAGTATGTTTGCGAGCCCCATTATTCAACGGCGCTGTTGAGCGATTTTCATCTTATGCCTGGTCGAGCGGGAACTTGTTCGGTAGTACCTATTAATTTTTTTTTTATAATTTATAATTACTTCAGATGATGATGAAGATGATGACACTCAGAACACTGCAGTGGAAGCTACATCAAGATTTTCAAATGATAATGATTCAGCAAATTCATCAAGACCTACAGGTTTGTATGCTGTATATACATAAAAATTACAAAAAAGTGTACAATTTATGTATTAATTTATGATTAACGATTATGAATAATGTCTATGATTTTTAATCCTAATTTTAGCTCAACCTCAAGCACCAACATCTTTGTCACCGAGAAGACGGAATCCAACCAAGCTAGAGAGGGATTTGTTCTGGTCAATGCTACATAATCCTCGTAGGATACCTACTAGTGATCCAGGAAGGTATGGGTTCATTCAATAATATAATATATTTGATACATAATTCAGGTTTTTATTTTTAACTAGTGACCAGCCCTACCCTTGCATGGGTGAAATGTACTATGTAAACCTTCCTCTTGAAACACTGTCTATTGCTGAAAACAGAATCAAAATCTGTTGAGTACTTTAAAAGAACAAAGCAAACAGCGGAAGCAATATGTAAAATTATTTCTCTCTTCAGGCCAGGTCCTAGTTCATATCAAGCGATTGACAGTGGACATTGCATGGATCTGGAGAGCAAGTTTTCAAACATTGCACGCATGAATGCAATTAACAAACTTCCACGCAAAGTCAGCTTTTCTCGATCAAGTAGCTACAGAAGCAGTCTACCGCTGTTACGTAAGTCAAATTTAGTATGCATTTTTTAGATGTATCCCCCTACTAATAAAGATATTTACTCAACTGATTAGCTATTATATTGAATAGATTATGAGTTCTGTAAATATTTTTATTAGTAGGGGGGATAATCTTCATACAAGCCCAAAATTTGTCAGAGCTTAGGTAAAAAAATATTTAAGTTTTAACTAATAATTTATTTATTGTGATGTTCTGTAATTTCAATGCACAGGATTAGTTTGATGTTGTACAATGTCTTTAGTTGTACAAAACTGACAAACTTAAAAATATATAAAGATTTGGCAGAAAGTGTATTGTATTTCGGCACATGAATATCAACTTCAGATTAAATAAAATATTAACTATTAAAACATAATGCATTCTGTGCAGTTACAACTTGCTGTTTTATCCAGTTTATAAAATTTTGCTTGCAGCTGTAAGTCCTTTAGAAAGGCCTCGAAACCGAGCGCCACGCAGTAGCCGAGGCGAGCGTACGTAATAGATATAATATATAATTTTGAATCATTAATACATCATCATTTTCATCCTAATCATTATGCACTTTAACAAACATTGTTAATCGCCTGTTGAGTGGTTGAATTTGCTGTCATTATTTACTATTGTAAATCTTAATTTTAAATTAATGGTAAATTGTATTCACAAAAAAAAGGAAAAATTCAGAGGTTCTAAAATCTCATTTTTGAAAGTCGGTTAAAAAGGAGTATGTTTGTCCATATGCTATAGAATATTTCATTAAGTGTGATATTATTAAGGTGCTCCCTCACCTGGAGCATTCGCGTGTAATGTAACGTTACATATCCGAACATTACTTAAGTGTGGGAGGATAACCGAGCATTACAATGCGCATCTTGTAATGATCCCGTCCCCTCGGCACTCAAAAACGTTAACAATACACGCGAATCCTTGTCAGTCAGGGAGGTATTATTGTAATGTAATGCTCAAAGTCGAATCTATAACGTTACATTACACGCGAATGCTCCAGGTTAGGAAGCACCCTTAGGTTTAACCATGAATGATACATTAATTGCTTTTAATTAACATATGGTGGAGTGTGGACAACATGAAGGAATAAATACGCTAATAATTTTATTATTAAGGAAATACTTTATCATTTACACTTTTATATTGGTCTTAATGGCAAACCTGTAGCAAAGTCACATTTTTCACAAAATAATGTTTCTGTTCTAGGCATACCACCCTCCATAGACGTTACAACAACAGAGGCTAGCCTCAACCGAACTGCAACACTCAATCAGGACTCTGGAATTAATAATTCACATTCAGATGATGGTGTGATATTAATACAATTTTTTTAACCCAAAAACTATACTTATTTACATAATAAACAAGGGAAAATAATTATAACCTACTCATACCCACTTACAAAGTACCCTCAAATTAAGCATGCCATGGTCGAATATTTTTAATTTAAAAGTATCTTACATCTTTATAAGGTTTGTTAAATCAAGTACGGATACTTCGGGCATTTGATCTACTGCTTATGTAAAGACGTATAATCAGAAAAAAAAATTGTCGTACTCGGAAAAAACTTTTTTCCTTTATATGACCAAGTTTGCGTTTTGAGGAGAGTCACCCATTCATGAGTTGTTTTTTTAGTTTGAGTGTATCATGTGCAGTGAACCATGTGCCTGTAGAATCCGTAATTGATTTTTGGACACCTTATAATATATTCTTTTAAACCTTCTAGAAATCGATAGCAGATTACGTCTCTCCATGTCACCAACAACCTTTCATGATGAGAGCAACGAAAACGGCAATAGTACAGGTAACTTTCCTTCATTATTAGCTGTTAATTTATTAGTTACTAGCTTTTGGCCGCCCCTTCGACTGCGTTAAATTGTATTTTTTTCACGATATCTTAATAAGCTATATTACTGTAAAGTTTCATCAAAAACCGTTAGATAGTTTTTGCACGAAATGGTTACAAATATCCTCAAAAACTTAAACACAAATAGTACTAAGATGACTAAAGTTTAATTCCCTTCTAGCGGAACAAGCAACAGAAAATCAACGTCCAGAGGAAATAGTAGTAGAGGTTGAGCCCGACATAGAGGTCATAGAAAATGGTGGCCCAGATAACGCACAGTCGGAGGAGAGACCTACCGAACAGGCCAATGAGGTATAGTTGACAGCAAGTTTTGCTGGCATCATTTTTAAAAATAAATATTTTTGTTAAAAAAAATTACGGGTTGCACTCCGGGAGTGCCGACAGAAGTGAAAATTTATTTTGGCGCGTTAGATATTTTTTAGTTGGGCACTAGTCTTATAGTACCTATTTCACACTTTTTTCGTAGTACATATTACAAAATTTTGTGATGAGTGACGTGCCCAAAATATTGTGTCGCATGCTATACGTTCGAGGATTCGATGGCACGCGTGCCATAGGTTCGCGATCCCTGTTTTAGGCTATTGATTTTATTGTTTTTTTCTAAAGTACAATATTCTTTCAGGGCTTTTAAATCTTTATATACTTTAGTATATAAAGATTTTAATATTTATTTATTTATTGTTATGAACAGCCAACAAAAGTTACAATTATGCATACATTTTGATCTGGGGGCACGGCAGTGCCCCCGCCAAGTCAAGCGCGAAGCAAACACTGCCGTACCATCCTTTACTGGAACCATTTCGCCGCATTTTCAGGCCCCTATTTGAGAACCTCTGGATAAGACCAGAACGCAGAAATTTTCGTCATCCAATAAGCTATAATCACGTACTTAAAATCCAAAATTTCAAGTCTGTAGGTCATTTAGTTCCGAAGTTAAAGCAAAGTTTCGCATTTTCGACACTCACTCACTCACTCACTCACTCACTCACTCACTCACTCATGATCATCAAAATAGAACTAGTACTTCCCATAAACTTAGAGAGCTGAAATTTGGTACAGAGTTGGGGTTTAATGGCCACATAAAGGGAAAACTATAAAAACTAGGATAATCGATCTGGGGGCACGGCAGTGCCCCTGCCAAGTCGAGCGCGAAGCAAACACTGCCGTACCATTCTTTACTGGAACCATTTCGCCGCATTTTCAGGCCCCTATTTGAGAACCTCTAGATAAGACCAGAACGTCGATCTGGGGGCACGGCAGTGCCCCCGCCAAGTCGAGCGCGAAGCAAACACTGCCGTACCATTCTTTACTAGAACCATTTTGCCGCATTTTCAGGTCCCTTTATTCTACTCGAACTTCATTCTACTCGAACATTACACAAATTAAATAAACAAATTACACTAAAATCTAGGAAAATAAATCAATATGCCCACGTTTCTACAAAAAGAAGTGAAATCCCACCAAAAACATTCTGTAAAAAACTAGCCAAGTCTCGATGGAGCTGCTTGTTTATCTCTAAAAAGTAATGAAATCTAGACAAAATCGTGCCAAGTCTAAGGTTCCTTACTGCGGTTTCTTTATTATTATAGTTAATGTTGTGTGACTTGGCCGTTGAAGGGCACACAAGGGTACAAAATGGGCTCCATGACACCATTGCTCCAATACGTGTGTTGTACAATCAACAACAGCCTAAAATGAGACACTAGCGTCCAATTACCAATACCAGTATGGGCTATTATCTCGCTTAACAAGCATGGGTAGTTACAAATGTAAACAAAATTGACTTGTACCCACTAAAGTTTAAAGAATGTTCAACGGCCAAGTCACTCAACATTAACTATAATAATAAAGAAATCGCAGTAAGGAACCTTAGACTTGGCACGATTTTGTCTAGATTTCATTACTTTTTAGAGATAAACAAGCAGCTCCATCGAGACTTGGCTAGTTTTTTACAGAATGTTTTTGGTGGGATAGGATTTACATTATCATGGTTAATGCACTTTTAATTACAGGCTATTACATCTTGCTTCAAAAATAAGATTGTAAATGTATCGGCTATGAACTAAAAAAATACAAAATACAATTAGTTTACTTAAATTAAATATTTAAAACAATTATATTTAAATAACAACAGTCAAAATATGTTAAAGTTGCATTAAAATTGAATAGTATAAAATTAAATATTACAATTTCAAAAATTCATTAAAAGCATAATAAAATTAACTAAATATTAAGAGAATGTTATATTAAAATAATAGGGAATGTCATATAAATATAATAGAAGTGAAAATGGTAAAATTAACTAAACTAAATAAAAATAATGTCATTGAAGAATAAGTGCAATACATACGTCACGATAAAAAAAAACAACAAATATAAAAAATAATAATAAAGAATTCTTAATATTAAATAATACTAGTACGTCAAAGAAAATTAATTGTTTACGATTTTTAACATGTCAATAATAATAGATAGGTCAATGTTATATGATTGGTTAGTTATCTAAATACTTAAGAATCCTAGATTTAAAAATATTCAGACTGTCGTAATTAATGTCTAGGTCCGCGATCCTCGCAGAAAAACCATATAGGTTTAAGACCAGGTAGACCAAGCGAAATAGTCATTTAACGCTTCCAAGAGTTGCCCGCAATTGCCGCAAAGCGAGCCGCGCGCCTACGTCGCCGGCGTGAACTTACATGAACCCAAAGTGTTACATTGTAGTCGTGTCGGCAGTAGGTCAATTTATTTTATTATTTGTATTGAAAAAGATAATAAAATTCATAGATAACTGTTTTAATGCAACACATAGCACACATAATTTGAATAGATATTATAGGTACCTAAGTAAAAAATGCTTAAATTTTATTCAATTATTTTGTCAGTTTCTATGCAGTGTGTTCTGTTACAAGTATAAAAACACGCTGTGTTCGATGTGTGCATGGAGACGAGTACCTATCGTTAGCTCGTGTGGTCACTAAAGTACGTGTCGTTTCGTGAGATAAAAATACTGTGTCAGGTACATAGGTGCTGACGATTTGATGGTAACTACTTAGGCAAACACTTGCAAAAAATGTATTCCTACTGCCGAGTCCGCACGTTTGCCACTTGCCGCAAAATCCAAACTTCTACAAACGTTTGACTTTTTGAAAATCCGGATTTTCGAATTTTTTCTCCCAAAAATCCGGATTATCCGGATAATTCAGATTTTTTCATTTTTTTTAAATTTGTTGCATATTTTATAAAACTTTAATGTTTATTTTACTACTATGTTGTAGCAAAACTCATTAGTAAAAAAACAGTTACTTTTTTATAATTTAATTTAAATAAATTCTTATTTTAAGTTGTAAGTATTAGAATTACAATCTGAATAAATAAAAACACAATGAGATTATATCAAAATTATATACTTAATTATATTTATTTTTTCATTTTTAGAAATATTTTTCATTACGTTTCAAATCCTACAATGTTCAGTTTTATAGTTAGTATTTTATTTTGAATAAGGTATGTATATATTGTTATATACTAAATGTTCCAGCAGTAAAGAATTATAAAAAAGTGTAATAGCGTGTGATCTTTTTAACGCTTTTTTTTACATATCTACGCCACAGTTCACCACTACCGTTTTCGTAAAGTTCCATTTTTATGTGAAAGTACTAACGTAGGAAAATTATTACAATTAAATAAAACGTAGGAAACTGAAAATCCTTTAAATCGAGATCCGGGGAGTGAAGACAAATCATTTGAAGCATGGGGCTGAACATATAATTTTGTATAGACGAAATTGGACCACTTTTGAGTTATTGAAAGTAAAAACCACCCACCTATTTGGGTAATAATTAAACACGTAAATGGTGCTTTTAATTCCCTCGGTAACTAACAGAAGTATAATAAGCAATTCTAAGCACAATTTAAAATCTATAACTGTTGTAAGATCTTTATTTTAACATTTTACTTACAAATTAACAGTAACATCTTACTCTTCATTGCACTTTGAAGTTTCCGCTATAAGATGAAAACTACATTACTTAAAAAAATAACAGTGGTTTACACAAATCGTTGGTGCTATTTTTGACACCTATATCTTATCTTTAAAATATACATACATACATACATACATATAATCACGCCTCTTTCCCGTAGGGGTAGGCAGAGACCACTTCTTTCCACTTGCTACGATCCTTACATACTTGTTTCGCTTCATCCACTTTCATTCTTACCACCCATTCCTCCTCTTACATTCAACGTAGCGAAGCGGCTCTCCATGGGCCACTTTTCGCCTCCGCGAGAACGAGACGTGATAGGTGGCGAACCACATCGCCGCCATTTTGGATAATTAAATTATTTTTATAATTATCCATTGCATTCCCACGGATTTGCGGAGAGGATAGGAATAGGAAAACGGTAGGATAGGTGGTGTGGAAAGGAAGATTGGTTAGTTAGAGTGAGAAATAGGAAATGTAGGATATTACCGCCCAGGAGGTCAAGGGATAGGACAGTAATAGCTAGGGAAGCCGGGGTCGCGTACCCGTATACTATACCACAACTACCGGACAGGTAAGTTGGGATGAGTATCCCATGACATAAAATATTATCTAAAAATAATTATTTCTGTGCAAAAACAGGAGCGTTGATTTTCATTTAGTTTTGCTACTGACTCGTTAGTTTAGGTTAGTTTAGTTCAATCAAATTAATTTTAATAAAAAAAAAATATTACCTTCATTCATTCGGCAAAACTCTCTCTAATCTTAAGCCAACCAGTCAGGTATTATCGACTCTAAAACTTCTTCCTGATATCATAGAGATAAGATTTAGGTATTTTGACTTAGATATTCATTATTTAGAAGATAATTAAATATAGTTAAACCACTACATTTCTTTTTAAGCTGTCATATTAATTTGGCATTCTATGATTGCAGAAATTAAAATTGCAATAATATGTTTCGACTTTCGTTAGTAAGAATTCAATAAATATAAAAATACAAAGCTTTAATTGGGTTTGGATTTGCTTATTATAGTTCTTACTACTTGTGCAATTGAAACTGAAACCATATTCAGTGGTTTTATAAATTGGATCACCTATTACTGAACTGTACTACTACTGAAAAAATATAAAATGGTAAGTATCTTAGAAACAGTCCATACATATACATATATAGCGGCCATAATATTTTAGCAGATCTTCATCCCTCGCATCACCATTTAATGGATTGACTATGTTCTACCAAATAACTTGAATAAATGGAAAAATGTGTCAACAATTTCAACAGGACAACAAATAATATCAAATTATCCAAAAAATGTATTTAAACTCACGACAAAACATATTGATTTCTTATGTTTACGCGAATATTGTTCATTGTTTTAAACACTTACGGATTTTGTCGCGTTACGTAAACGTAACCGTAAAACGTAAACCGCGACAAAATCCGTAAGTGTTTAAAACAATCACGACAAAACAATTAAATTTTGGATGTGAAAATACCGAATATTGAATACTAAATTACCATGTTGGCTAAAGAATGTAAGGAATAAAAAATTACAAATCTGGTGACTAAATAATACCACTGAATATTCCAAACTGGCAGACAGATATTATATTAGCGAACAAATAACCATCTTGGCGACAATTTGTGAGTACACATTTAATTTAAGAATAGGTACATATATTTTCCGTAATGTAGGTAACTCAAAAAACATACAAGCAGCAAAACCAGCGCACATAAAAAAAAGAAAGGAGCGTACAAAATTCCCAATTTTTAATTTTCCTCGACTTTAGGGGGGGTGTAGATATTGTGTAGATTCATTTTGAAATTTAAAAATAACGGTTATTCATTTTTCGCAAAATTAACATAGGTATCGTTACCAGGTTTTTGGGGGTGCTGGATACGAAAATGACATTCATTTTGAAATTCCAATATGGCGGACATACTTAATTTTATAAAAATAATATGGTTGTCCCTTTGTTGGTTTCTGGAGGTGCTGATTACAAAAAAGTCATCCATTTTAAATTTCCTTAGTAACCCCGCAACCTCAAATTTTCTTCATGATGAAAGAAAAAGAAATTTGAAAATCCTGAATTTTCCAAAATTTCCATAGCTTTATACATCGCTCATAATATCTCAAAGTAGAGCATTGCCATATTTTTTTTCTATAATCACTTCTATCTCAGAAACAGTGCATCTTACTTGAAAAATAATGAAAATTACCTCACCCTTAAAAACCCCGCAACCATATATTTTCTTCATGATGGGAGAAAAAGAAATTCGAAAATCCTGAATATTCCAAAATTTCTATAGCTTTATGCATCCCCGGTATCTCAATGAAGAGCATTTATATTTTTTTTATAAAATTGATTCTATCTCGGAAACGGTGCATCCTAATGAAAAAAAATGAAAATTTCCTCCCCCTTAGAAACCCCGCAACATCATATTTTCTTCATGATAGAAGAAAAAAATCTGAAAATCCCAAATTTTCCAAATTTTCTATAGCGTTTTACACCGTTCGTGTCTTAAAGTAGAGCATTATCGTATTTTTTTTTCTATAATGGCTTCTATCTCAGAAACGGTGCATCCTACTTGAAAAATAATGAAAATTACCTCCCCCTTAATAACTCCGTAACCATATATTTTCTTCAAGATGAGAGAAAAAGAAATTCGAAAATCCTGAATTTTCCAACATTTCTATAGCTTTATACATCCCTCGTATCTCAATGTAGATCATTTAATTTTTTTTTATAAAATTGATTCTATCTCGGAAACGGTGCATCCTATTGAAAAAATAATGAAAATTTCCTCCCCTTAAGAACCCCGCAACACCATATTTTCTTCACGATGGAAGAAAAAGAAATTTGAAAATCCTGAATTTTCCAAAATTTCTATAGATTTATACACTGTTCGTGTCAAAGTAGAACATTGCCATAATTTTTTTCTATAATCGCTTCTATTTTAGAAACGGAAAAATAATACTATTACTGGAAAAATAATAAAAATTTCCTCCCCCTTAACCCGGAAATCGCATATTTTTTTCATGAATGCCAAAAAAAGAAATTTGAAAATCCTGAATTTCGAAAAGTTTCTATACCTTACATAGCTGGTACCTCTACAAACTACATGTTAATTTTACGAAGATTGGATAGTCTCCATTTTGGAAAATGAAATTGGAAGACAATTTTATAATCAGCATATGAAACATGGAAAAATACATCCATTTTTAATAAAAAAAAATATACGCCATTTTGGAATTTTAAAACGGATTTTATTTTCATATTATTCTGCACCCCCAAAAACCTTGAAAACGATACCCATACCAAAGAAAAAAAAAACCTCCAATAGTATCCAAAACTGGGATTTTCCGTAGCTTGCAAATTGAATTTTTAGCAGCTATTAATTTATCAATCAAATCTTTATTAGCTACTTACATGGTATAATCACCAACTCACCAACTCATCGGTGCTAATTGGATTAAGTTTCGCTCCTTTTTATCTGCCGATTTTTGTATTTTTTGTCACTTGAGTGATTTCACCAGTTTGGTAATTTAGTCGCCAACATATTAATTCGCTGCCAAATTCAGCAATACAGTATGCTCACGTGCAGTCACCAACTTATTTTTTGTTCACTCGATTAATTATATCCCTTATTCAAATATTGTACGTCTAGAGTACATACTAATTACAATTAAAATATGTAATTTTCATAGTAGTAACCAAGATTCGAAAAAATCGAAAAATCCGGATTTTTAAATGAAAATCCGGATTTTTCGAATTTTTCGAATTTCGAAGTATCCGGATTGCAACCCCTATTTGCGAGTAACTTGGTGTGTTCTGCAAAGGCAAGCATGCTGCATGACGGATGTTGAGCACGTATCCTTATATTTTATTGTAAATAGAACAGCCTCCGTGGTCTAGTGGTTAGAGCTTGGCTCTCGACTCGGAGGTCGTAGGTTCTAATTTCGATTCCCGCACTGGAACAACAAAAAATGTTATTTCCAAGTTTGATTAGGACAATGCAGGCTGATCACCTGATTGTCTGACAAGAAAGATGATCCATGCGTTGGATGGGCAGGTAAAAAGTCGGACCTGCGCCTCATCTTTCGTCAGTCGTGTCGGTTATCCGTCCCACTGGATTACGAGAGTAAAAAAAAAAGAGTGCCTTTGTGTACTGCGCACACACTTGGGCACTATAAAAATACTCCTGTGTAACTGGCTAGGCTACAATAAAACCAGCCACCGTCACCGAAATCGGCGTGGGGAGTTATTTATTATTATTATTGGAAAAACAGAAATCGAAATAAAAAGAAACGAAAAGTACGGCAAAGAAGATGGTAGATGTTACAAATTCATAAAAACTGTTTACTGGCTTATTCAATAATGTACTAAGGCTACTCCACGCATCAGCTACTTTTTTCTCATAATACACAACACAGTAATATATCTATGGACGCTTCACACCAAGTCAATCTGGTCCCGTGGTAAGTTCTCGAAGAACTTGTGTTACGGGTACCAGACAACAGAAATATATTTAATAATTTTTATATTATACACATATTTAAGATTTTTATTGTATTATACACATATTTAATACACATTCATGACCCAGGAACACAGAATTTTTTTTTGTTCCTTCAGCGGGATTCGAACCCGCGACCCCCGGCTTGAGCACCAACACGCTCAACCACTGAGCCACAGAGGTCGTCTCATCTGGCAAAAGCAACGACGTGGCGACGATAATGTTATTGTGTATGGTTATATGTATAACTAGCCGATGCCCGCAACTTCGTTTGCGCCTAACTGACGGAAGCGGAACCCTATTTTTTAAACGGAACCCTAAAATAAAAGTAGCCTATATTAGACCTTATGACATTAGCTATCTGCCAGTGAAAGTCCCGCGAAAATCGGTCCAGCCGTTTCAGAGATTAGCCGGAACAAACAGACAGACAGACCGACAGACAGACAGACAGACGGACAGACATTTTTAAAAATTGGTATTTTATTGTAAGTACCGAATATACTTTCAGATGCATTATGTGAAAAGCTGTTAATTTGAAGTTACAAACAGACACTTCATTTTTATTTATCTGTATATAGATTTAGTTCAAAAATAAAAAGAAGCATAAAAAAATACAAAACAAACTTTCCTATAGATTTTTTGTATTATATGTCCATGACCCGGGAACACAGGAAACTTTTTGTTCCTTCGGCGGGATTCAAACCCGCGACCCCCGGCTTGAGCACTAACACGCTCAATCACTGAGCCACAGAGGTCGTCTCATCTGGCAAAAGAAACGACGCGGCGACGATAAAATGTAACATGTTATTGTGTATGGTTATATGTATAACTAGCTGATGCCCGCAACTTCGTTTGCGCAGATCTAACGAAAGCGGAACCCGGAATATTTTTTTAAACGGAACCCTAAAATAAAAGTAGCCTATGTTAGACCTTATAATATCAGCTATCTGCTAGTGAAAGTCCCGTGAAAATCGGTCCAGCCGTTTTAGAGATTAGCCGGAACAAACAGACAGACAGACAGACAGACGGACAGACAAAAATTTTAAAAATTGATATTTTATTGTTAGTATCGAATATACTTTCATATGCATCAAGTGATAAGCTGTTAATTTGACATTACAAACAGACACTTCAATTATATTTATCTGTATAGATGTATAGATGTATAGATTTAGTTCAAAAATAAAAAGAAACATAAAAAAATACAAAGAAACTGAAAGAAACTTTAGATTTTTATTGTATTATACATATCCATGACCCGGGAACACAGGAAACTTTTTGTTCCTTCGGCGGGATTCAAACCCGCGACCCCCGGCTTGAGCACCAACACGCTCAATCACTGAGCCACAGAGGTCGTCTCATCTGGCAAAAGCAATGACGCGGCGACGATAAAATATAACATGTTATTGTGTATGATATGTATAATTTAGTTCAAAAATAAAAAGAAACAAAACAAACTGACTTTCCTACACTGCGTTAGAAACGAAAGAATTGTTCGATAAATACGCGGGTAAGGCGTTCGCTAGCAAAACTGACATAGGTCTGTCCTCGTCAACGCCTAGCGGGCGACTGTGGGGCGACTCTAGCGGCTTACGCACGCTGCATTTCAATATTAATTTATTGTTAAAATAATTAAACCAACATGCAAAATGTAACCAGAAATTATTCTTTTTTAAGTTATTAGCTTTTCGTAGATATGATTTTTGAAAGTAAAACTATCATGAACTTCATGAAAAAAAGAAAAATATTCAAATTTAGCCTCCTCTTCGGAATTATTTTTGATCGAGTGAAGTTTTCAATATTATGTTTCGAACCACAAATTGTAAAAGAACATTAAGTAAACAACAATGTGTATTTTTATTGGCTTTTTAAAGTTACTATTTGTTTGTTTATTATCGATTCAAAGTCTAATAAAATTGGGTCTACACGGCCTTAAGAACGCAGTGCTATCTAGGCGTTTACGTCTGAATCCAATTAATATTATTTAATGTAAGTTCGGTAAAAGTAAACATGAATAGGTGTTATATTATATTAATATTAAAATTTTAGTAGTTAGATGAGTGCATTAAGTCGTATCATATCCATATTATTTAGAATGTCTCATCTATATTTTGAAAAAAGTATGATATTAATTTATTTTTAATATTTGTTCGCGTTATAGTTTTTATTAATTCAGGGAGTAATCCATTGAACAAGCGAGGTATTAGGTATCGAGCTGTCCGCCCACCGTATACATTGCTTGCGCGCAGCGTACGGAACCGGTTCTGTGCAACGGCTCGCGTGTGTATAGGGTGTTCAATAACATGCTTAATGTCGTTATCGAAAAAGTATTCTTTTAATAAATTATATTTTATCATATCGGTTACTGGTAACACTTTACACTGTTTAAATATCTCCACGCCTTGGTAATTTGATCTTAATTTTTGTGGTAAGATTGTTTTTGGAATTTTGACTTGTTATTTATAAATTTTATTTATGTAAGTTGCGTACGTTCTGCCATAGCTGCTTAGACCATATTGAACGTAAGATTCAGCCAGTGAGTGGTATAGAAGAAGTTTGGTTTTTAACGGAATACGGTTTTTTAAAATAGTGATGTTGGCCAAAAATTGTCTCAATTTAATTAAAACATATTCAATATGGTTTGACCAACAAAATTTGCTATCAATAATAAGTCCAAGATATTTTTGACTACTAACGACATCAATTTGTGGGCACGCACAGGTTGTTATACTATTTGAATTATGTAAATTATGTAGACAGGGGTGAGTATGACTATTACAGTAACTGGTGTGGCGTATTTTTTAAGATAAGGAGATTTTATTATTAATAATTTTGTTTTTGCAGTGTTTATCACCAGCCCTGCGTCATGACACCATTTTAACACGTTATTAAAGTCGGATTGAAGCTTAGATATTGCTGTTTTTTGGTCTTTATCAACTGCCAAAAGGCATGTGTCGTCTGCAAATTGATAGCACATGCAGTAATTTTAGTATCGGTGCATAGAATTTACGTACGAAAGAAAGAATAGAGGTCCCAACACCGACCCCTGGGCGGTGCCGTTGGTGACATTCCTATAGCAGCTAGATGTTTGTTCAATCTTAACAGTGAATTTTCTATTATTTAAATAATTTTTGCACCATTTGAGTAACGGTCCCCTAATGCCGCAATTATCTAGTTGTTTAATGAGGAAACTATGATTCAGGGTATCGAAAGCCCGCGAAAAATCAACAAATAAGGCTAAGACATACTTTTTATCATTAAGTTGTTCGTTAACTTCATCTGTAACATCTCTCAGGAGATCAGTGGCACCTTTACCAGACTGAAATCCGTATTGTTTCGAGTATACTACGTTTTTTATTTTGTAAAAGTTATGTATTTGTTCCGAAACGTATTTTTCAATTATTTTATTTATAGCACACAGTAATGAAATCGGACGATAGTTGCAATAATCATTATGTTTGCCTTTTTTATATACAGGTCTAACAAAACTTTCTTTTAGTTCGTCTGGATAGGTACCCGTTTTAATAGTGTAATTAATAAGGTTGGCGATAGCTGCTGTTAGATCTTGTCCTATCACTTTAATATCAGAGATAGATATTTAATCTGACCCTGTCGCTTTTTTAGAATTTAATTTTTTTATTATAGTTAATATTTTATTTGTTGTCGCTATTTTAAATAATAATGATGAATTTATAATATTTTCAGAGTAAGACTTAGCATTAAGTATTTTATTTTTACAGTTAGGAATGATAGCTTTTACTGATTGATCGAACTCGTGCGCAAAATTATCCGCTATATTTTTAACTGATATACCTTGTGCTCTTAAGGATTTTAGAATTATTTCATCAATTGATAACGTTGTTCGACCTAACATTTGATTAATTATTTGATATATTTTCCTCGTGTTATTAAAGTTTCTTCTTATTTCATTATTGTAGTAATCATTTCTTTTCTTCTCTAAAACTTTGTGAATCTTGTTTCTTATCTTATTATATTCTAGTCTAATTTTAGGATCATAACTATTATTAATATTAAAATTACCCGACTAATGTCGGGTAAAGCCGAACACTAAGGGTTTTGTTTTTCTTTCATAATGTTTCAATTTATTTTAAATATATAAATTTTGATTAGTGGATTCGTTAGATAGATAAGTAAACTTTATAATTTAAAAAATAAAAAGCTCTGTGATCAAATTCCACTTTTTTATTTAAGTTTTCCCTTAGGTGTTCGTATTTCCCCCACACTCCCCTAGGTGTTCGAGCATTCGAGCCTTCGCTCGAACCACCGGTGAGATTCTGCTTCACATTTCGTGCTATTACTCCCACCTTTTGCAGCTATTTCCCTCTAATCACCGTCTGACTTGTCACGGTGGCTCTTCTCTCATTCACGGGGCAGCGCGCGGCTAACTCTTCAGTACGCTTACAGAATTTATGCAATCCGTATTACTGGATACGATAAATACCAACTTTCTCACGTCGAAGCAATCCGAAAATTCCGCTCGGCACCTATCGGTCCAGCGACGATAGGAGTTATCCTCCTACTGTGTCTACACCTTGTAGTTGTGTGTAGACAACTTTTACGCGTAATGTCGAGTCCATGACTCGAAGTCGCATTACGACCCTTCAAGTCGTCCGACTGCTCGACTCGACGTTGAACGGACTACTCGACGTCGAACAGACTACTCGATGTTGAACGGACTAATCGACGTCGAACAGACTACTCGACGTCGAACATACTACTCGACGTCGAACAGAGTACTCGACGTCGAACATAATACTCGACGTCGAACATAATACTCGACGTCGAACAGAATACTCGATGTCGAACAGAATACTCAATGTCGAACAAAATACTTTGCAGTAGTATGAAGAGTTCGAAATCAAGTTGCGCCAAGCTATGCAGCGCGGTGCTTCTTGACCTTGAACTCATTCAAAAAAACGTGTATCTTCTTGTGTAGTAATTAGTAAATAAAGTTCAATGTTGAATCGCCATCTTAAAATCTGCGCCGCATCACGTGTCATCTCATTTCGATGTGAATTGGCTCTTATAAGTGATTTACACTCTCTCGCGAGTGGCGAGGCGAGGCCCGAAGTGTAGTTTTACTACGTTTACACACTCTCCTCGCGACTCACTTCGGGCCTCGCCTCGCCACTCGCGCGAGAGTGTAAATCTAGTATTAAGGGTAAAGTACTGAAGAGTAGTAACTAGCCGCGTGCTGCCCCATGAACGAAAGAAAGAGACAGCATGATGAGTCAGAAGGTAATACGAATTGTGAAACAGTAATCTCACCGATGTTGGTGGTTCAAGCTTCGGCTGATACTATTCGTTTTTTATCCTTTGGGGAGAAAACGGGTCTATTATGCCAGTCATTTTGATTATTATTAAACTGAATTGGTCTTACACATGTAACACTTTTAGGGTTAGTTCACACCGCGACGACACGGGACGCGGCTGTGTGGTGAATGAAGTTCCATATTGAATAGCTATCTTAAAAATGCAAAGCCGCGTCGCTTACCGTTTCGTTTCAGTGTAAATTTACCTTTTTTTTTTAATTGAATTTGAAAGATAAAAGATGTTGCATTTACCATCTTCAGTAAGTAAGTTAGGCTTACTGTTGAAATTTCTTTTTATTTTGTTTAACTTATCAAAAATATAAATAACATAAGAATGTAATTCTTTTATTAGGAATCACACGCTGCTAGCAATGCCAGTGAACCGAACACAAGTCGTCAAGGTGTTAAAAGGAAGGCAGATGGTATGAAATATAATTAGAACATCAACAAGTAGAAAAAAACATTTTACGCATTTAGTTTAGTTTAATCATTATAGAAAAGAACAACAAGGTATTTTCAGTAAATTTGCAAGTCAAAATTCATAATTTTATGCTTCCAAATGTTAAAAGTAAGCGTACAACAAATAAAAATAATTATTATTTTGTTTCAGATCACGATGACAGCGAAATAAGTTCCGTGCGAGAGTTCAATCAGGTGTGTATGAGTGATATGACAATATTAATACCCCTCCCGAAGAAAGTTTAAATAGCAAAACGTCCAACGAAGTTCGTTCGGATCACCGCTTAATTAACAGCATTTATTTTTACCCATGAAACTAGCGCATGTGACGCGATTCCGATTCTCTTAGTTAGCTTTCGATTTTTTAAGATTCCGTACCCAAAGGGTAAAAACAGGGCCCTGCTACTGAGACTTCGCTGTCCGTCTGTCTGTCACCGGGCTGTATCTCTTAAACCGTGATAGCTAGACATTTTCACAGATTATTGTATTTCTGTTGCCGCTGGAACAACAAATACTAAAAACAAAATAAAATAATTATTCAACGGGGGTTCCATACGACAAACGTGATTTTTGCCGTTTCGTACGGAACCCTTCATACGCGGGTCCGACTCGTACTTGGAAGGCTTTTTTTATTCAATGTTGGCTGTTTTTTATGTAATAAACCAGGAAACGAGCAATGGATCGCCTTATGTTAAGACCAGGTAGACCAAGCGAAATAGGCATTTAACGCTTCCAAGAGTTGCCCGCAATTGCCGCAAAGCGAGCCGCGCGCCTACGTCGCCGGCGTGAACTTACATGAACCCAAAGTGTTATAGTGTAGTCGTGTCGGCAGTAGGTCATCTTATTTTATTATTTGTATTGAAAAAGATAATAAAATCCATAGGTAACTGTTTTAATGCAACACATAGCACACATAATTTGAATAGATATTATAGGTAGGTACCTAAGTAAAAAATGCTTAAATTTTATTTAATTAGTAGCTGATGCCCGCGGCTCCGCCCGCGTATGTACAGTAACCCATGGGAATCGTATATGTCCCGCGATAAAAAGTAGCCTATGCCCTTCCCTATGGTCTACTTTATGTCTGTGCCAAATTTCATGATGATCGGTTTAGTAGTTTTTTCGTGAAACAGTAAATAAAGTATCCCACGGGAACCGCACATTTCCCCGCGATAAAAAGTAGCCTTTGTCTTTCCCCGTAGTCTACTTTTCAACTGTGCCAAATTTCATAATAATCGGTTTAGTGGTTTTTACGTGAAACTGTAAATAAATTATCCCATGGGAACCGTACATTTCCCCGCGATAAAAAGGTAGCTTATGTCAATTTCATTTAGATCGGTTCAGTAGTTTTGGCGTGAGAGACGGACAAACACACACTTTCCCATTTATAATATTAGTATGGACTAGCTGTTGCCCGCGACTTCGTCCGCGTCAACTGATGGCGCAATAATGCATTCATTTCGACCAAATTTGATTACCATAAAAAAGGTTATAGTGAGTCAATCTTAAAAGATTTTTTTACATCATTTAAAGAGAAATAATTATTTTATACATATTTTTTGGGTAACTTGAGCCGTTTACGTAGCGCACGCAACACGCTGTGTTCGGTGTGTGCATGGAGACGAGTACCTATCGTTAGCTCGTGTGGTCACTAAAGTACGTGTCGTTTCGTGAGATAAAAATACTGTATCAGGTACTAGGTGCTGACGATTTGATGGTAACTACTTAGGCAGACACTTGCAAAAAATGTATTCCTACTGCCGAGTCCGCACGTTTGCCACTTGCCGCAAAATCCAAACCTCCACAAACGTTTGACTTTTTGAAAATCCGGATTTCCGAATTTTTCTCCCAAAAATCCGGATTATCCGGATAATTCAGATATTTTCATTTTTTTTTTAAATTTGTTGCATATTTTATAAAACTTTAATGTTAATTTTACTACTATGTTGTAGCAAAACTTACACTCATTATTAAAAAAAGAGTTACTTTTTTATAATTTAATTTAAATAAATTCTTATTTTAAGTTGTAAATATAAGAATTATATTACATACATTACATTACATATAATCACGCCTTTTTCCCGTAGGGGTAGGCAGGACCGCCTCTTTCCCGTAGGGTTAGGCAGAGACCACTTCTTTCCACTAGCTACGATCCTTACATACTTCTTTCGCTTCGTCCACTTTCATTCTTACCATCCATTCCTCCTCTTACATTCAACGTAGCCAAGCGTCTCTCCATGGTCCGCTTTTCGCCTCCGCGAGAAACGAGACGTGATGGGTGGCGAACCATATCGCCGCCATTTTGGATAATTAAATTAATTTTGATTATCCATTGCGTTTCCACGGATTGGTGGAGAGGGTAGGAATAGGGAAAGGGAAGGATAGGTGGTGTGGAAAGGAAGATTGGTAAGTTAGAGTGGGAAATAGGGAATGTAGGATATTACTGCCCAGGAGGGCAAGGGATAGGACAGTAATAGCTAGGGAAGCCGGGGTCGCATACCCGTATACTATACCACAACTACCGGACAGGTAAGTTGGGAAGAGTATCCCATGACATCCTACTATATTAGAATTACCATCCATCCTAAATTAGAATTACAATCTGAATAAATAAAAACATAATGAGATTATATCAAAATTATATACTTAATTATATTTATTTTTTCATTTTTAGAAATATTTTTGATTACGTTTCAAATCCTACAATGTTCAGTTTTATAGTTAGTATATTATTTTAAATAAGGTATGTATACATTGTTATTTACTAAATGTTCCAGCAGAAAGAATTATAAAAAAGTGGAATAGCCTGTGATCTTTTTAACGCTTTTTTTACATATCTACGCCACAGTTCACCACTACCGTTTTCGTAAAGTTCCATTTCTATGTGAAAGTACTAACGTAGGAAAATTAATACAGTTTAATAAAACGTAGGAAACTGAAAATCCTTTAAATCGAGATCCGGGGAGTGAAGACAAATCATTTGAAGCATGGGGCTGAACAAATAATTTTGTATGGACGAAATTGGACCACTTTTGAGTTATTGAAATTAAAAACCACCCACCTGTTTGGGTAATAATTAAACACGTAAATGGTGCTTTTAATTCCCTCGATAACTAACAGAAGTATAATAAGCAATTCTAAGCACAATTTAAAATCTATAACTGTTGTAAGATCTTTATTTTAACATTTTACTTACAAAAAAACAGTCACATCTTACTCTTCATTGCACTTTGAAGTTTTCGCTATAAGATGAAAACTACATTACTTAAAAAAAAATAACAGTGGTTTACACAAATCGTTGGTGCTATTTTTGAGACCTATATCTTATCTTTAAAATGTTATCTAAAAATAATTATTTCTACGCAAAAACAGGAGCGTTGATTTTCATTTAGTTTTGCTACTGACTCGATAGTTTAGGTTAGTTTTGTTCAATCAAATTAATTTTAATAATAAAAAAAAATATTACCTTCATTCATTCGGCAAAACTCTCTCTAATCTTAAACCAACCAATCAGGTATTATCGACTCCAAAACTTCTTCCTGATTTCATAGAGATAAGATTTAGGTATTTGGACTTAGATATTCATTATTTAGAAGATAATTAAATATAGTTAAACCACTACATTTCTTTTTAAGCTGTCATATTAATTTGGCATTCTATGATTGCAGAAATTAAAATTGCAATAATATGTTTCGACTTTCGTTAGTAAGAATTCAATAAATATAAAAATACAAAGCTTTAATTGGGTTTGGATTTGCTTATTATACTTCTTACTACTTGTGCAATTGAAACTGAAACAATATTCAGTGTTTTTATAAATTGGATCACCTATTACTGAACTGTACTACTACTGAAAAAATATAAAATGGTAAGTATCTTAGAAACAGTCCATACATATACATATATAGCGGCCATAATATTTTAGCAGATCTTCATCCCTCGCATCACCATTTAATGGATTGACTATGTTCTACCAAATAACTTGAATAAATGGAAAAATGTGTCAACAATTTCAACAGGACAACAAATAATATCAAATTATCCAAAGGCATGTATTTAAACTCACGACAAAACATATTGATTTCTTATGTTTACGCGAATATTGTTCATTGTTTTAAACACTTACGGATTTTGTCGCACGACACGAAACACTTACGGAAAACAATCACGACAAAACAATTAAATTTTGGATGTGAAAATACCGAATATTGAATACTAAATTACCATGTTGGCTAAAGAATGTAAAGAATAAAAAATTACAAATCTGGTGACTAAATAATACCACTGAATATTCCAAACTGGCAGACAGATATTATATTAGCGAACAAAATATAACCATCTTGGCGACAATTTGTGAGTACACATTTAATTTAAGAATAGGGACATATATTTTCCGTAATGTAGGTAACTCAAAAAACATACAAGCAGCAAAACCAGCGCACATAAAAAAAACAAAGGAGCGTACAAAATTCCCAATTTTTAATTTTCCTCGACTTTAGGGGGGGTGTAGATATTGTGTAGATTCATTTTGAAATTTAAAAATAACGGTAATTCATTTTTCGCAAAATTAACATAGGTGTCGTTACCAGGTTTTGGGGGTGCTGGATACGAAAATGACATTCATTTTGAAATTCCAATATGGCGGACATACATAATTTTATAAAAATAATATGATTGTCCCTTTGTTGGTTTCTGGGGGTGCTGATTACAAAAAAGTCATCCATTTTAAATTTCCTTAGTAACCCCGCAACCTCAAATTTTCTTCATGATGAAAGAAAAAGAAATTTGAAAATCCTGAATTTTCCAAAATTTCCATAGCTTTATACATCGCTCATAATATCTCAAAGTAGAGCATTGCCATATTTTTTTTGTATTATCACTTCTATCTCAGAAACAGTGCATCTTACTTGAAAAATAATGAAAATTACCTCACCCTTAAAAACCCCGCAACCATATATTTTCTTCATGATGGGAGAAAAAGAAATTCGAAAATCCAGAATATTCCAACATTTCTATAGCTTTATGCATCCCCGGTATCTCAATGTAGAGCATTTATATTTTTTTTATAAAATTGATTCTATCTCGGAAACGGTGCATCCTAATGAAAAATAATGAAAATTTCCTCCCCCTTAGAAACCCCGCAACATCATATTTTCTTCATGATGGAAGAAAAAAATCTGAAAATCCTAAATTTTCCAAATTTTCTATAGCGTTTTACACCGTTCGTGTCTCAAAGTAGAGCATTATCGTATTTTTTTTTCTATAATGGCTTCTATCTCAGAAACGGTGCATCCTACTTGAAAAATAATGAAAATTACCTCCCCCTTAATAACTCCGTAACCATATATTTTCTTCAAGATGAGAGAAAAAGAAATTCGAAAATCCTGAATTTTCCAACATTTCTATAGCTTTATACATCCCTCGTATCTCAATGTAGAGCATTTAATTTTTTTTTATAAAATTAATTCTATCTCGGAAACGGTGCATCCTATTGAAAAAATAATGAAAATTTTCTCCCCTTAAGAACCTCGCAACACCATATTTTCTTCACGATGGAAGAAAAAGAAATTTGAAAATCCTGAATTTTCCTAAATTTCTATAGCTTTATACACTGTTCGTGTCAAAGTAGAACATTGCCATATTTTTTTTCTATAATCGCTTCTATTTTAGAAACGGAAAAATAATACTATTACTGGAAAAATAAATAAAAATTTCCTCCCCCTTAACCCGGAAATCGCAAATTTTTTTCATGAATGCCAAAAAAAGAAATTTGAAAATCCTGAATTTCGAAAAGTTTCTATACCTTACATAGCTGGCACCTCTACAAACTACATGTTAATTTTACGAAGATTGGATAGTCTCCATTTTGGAAAATCCAATTTCATTGGAAGACAATTTTATAATCAGCATATGAAACATGGAAAAAGACATCCATTTTTAATAAAAAAAAATATACGCCATTTTGGAATTTTAAAATGGATTTTATTTTCATATTATTCTGCACCCCGAAAAACCTTGAAGACGATACCCATACCAAAGAAAAAAAAACCTCCAATAGTATCCAAAACTGGGATTTTCCGTAGCTTGCAAATTGAATTTTTAGCAGCTATTAATTTATCAATCAAATCTTTATTAGCTACTTACATGGTATAATGGTCACCATCTCATCGGTGCTAATTGGATTAAATTTCGCTACTTTTTATCTGCCGATTTTTGTATTTTTTGTCACTTGAGTGATTTCACCAGTTTGGTAATTTAGTCGCCAACATATTAATTCGCTGCCAAATTCAGCAATACAGTATGCTCACGTGCAGTCACCAACTTATTTTTTGTTCACTCGATTAATTATATCCCTTATTCAAATATTGTACGTCTAGAGTACATACTAATTACAATTAAAATATGTAATTTTCATAGTAGTAACCAAGATTCGAAAAAATCGAAAAATCCGGATTTTTCGAATTTTTCGAATTTCGAAGTATCCGGATTGCAACCCCTACTTGCGAGTGACTTGGTGTGTTCTGCAAAGGCAAGCATGACGGATGTTGAGCACGTATCCTTATATTTTATTGTAAATAGAACAGCCTCCGTGGTCTAGTGGTTAGAGCTTGGCTCTCGACTCGGAGGTCGTAGGTTCAAATTTCGATTCCCGCACTGGAACAACAAAAAATGTTGTTTCCAAGTTTGGTTAGGACAATGCAGGCTGATCACCTGATTGTCTGACAAGAAAGATGATCCATGCGTCGGATGGGCAGGTAAAAAGTCGGACCTGCGCCTCATCTCTCGTCAGTCGTGTCAGTTATCCGTCCCACTGGATTACGAGAGTAAAAAAAAAAAGAGTGCCTTTGTGTACTGCGCACACACTTGGGCACTATAAAAATACTCCTGTGTAACTGGCTAGGCTACAATAAAACCAGCCACCGTCACCGAAATCGGCGTGGGGAGTTATTTATTATTATTATTGTAAAAACAGAAATCGAAATAAAAAGAAACGAAAAGTATGGCAAAGAAGATGGTAGATGTTACAAATTCATAAAAACTGTTTACTGGCTTATTCAATAATGTACTAAGGCTACTCCACGCATCAGCTACTTTTTTCTCATAATACACAACACAATAATATATCTATGGACGCTTCACACCAAGTCAATCTGGTCCCGTGGTAAGTTCTCGAAGAACTTGTGTTACGGGTACCAGACAACAGAAATATATTTAATTATTTTTATATTATACACATATCGCTGCCCTAGTTCAACAGTAAGATATCTTTAAAAAAATCAAAATTGAGATAAGTTTTGTTTCATGTAAAAAATATGCTCTTCTGCCCGGTTAATAAATCGGATATGTGGAAAACGCAACCAAAGTGCCTAAATTTCAATGTCTCACTGAGACATTTCAGCATATTTTTAGCGACCTTTAGTTCAAGATTCTGACATCTTAAGATATTTCTAAAGTCAGGAAGATTTTTACTTTTCTTTTAGTTCTACACAGAGACTTCTTCAAATGTCCTTATATGAAATTATAAAAACAATTCTATGTTGAGACATCTTAAAATTGTCCCAGTGTTTCACTTAAAAATATCGTTCAATTCTATTTCTTTCTAGGACATTTTGAAATAACCTACCTACTCTTCTAATAAGATGACCGTATCACGCGGCTGCGTGAGGCGCAATTTTTCGTTCCGTTCGTCGAATGTCACGCGACACCCCCGCGGGGCGGTACCCCGCGCTTCCAATGCAATGCTTGCGCCAAGATAATGAAGCTATACTACGTATTAAGAGGTGTCACTCCGAATAAAAATAATAATTTCGAAATTCAAAATTATACCGTAGCTTTTTTACGTACCTATTATATATTCTAAAGTGCGAAAGATTCAAGCCTACAATAAAAAAAAATAAAAAAAACTATACGTAGGTTATAGGTACGTATATTGTTTTCAATTTTATTTTTAGGACCCAATTATTAGGTTAAAAAGGTAAATAAAACAATAAACAACAAAACAACTGTAATTCGATCGTTTTTATGTGATCGCGACTGAAAAAACTACACTATAAATAGTACTTTGCGCTAATACGACACAGCTGAAAATCGTGTACACTTGACTATTGTAGATTAAGTGCAGAGTTCTATTTACAGTGCAGTTTTTCCTGATGCGTCACGACTCGCGACCACAAAAAAACTCTCGTGGATACGAGGGCTAAAGGTTGGTAACCAAAATATTTCAGATTACCACATAATTATACGAACAGCTTGATTAACTTCAGCGGTTATCCTTTGGTGCAAAATAGGTAGGTACACTTTTGTGGGCCTAGCAGGCCATTTGACAGCGCGAGCGGCGTAAAGTAACGTTATACGAATGAGAATCTTGAAATATTTTCATGTTATCATTATTATTATTGCGTGCCCTTGAAATTGGAATCCAATACCTGCAAATTATGAAATTATATTACATTTTACTTATTCGCAATACAAAGGTTAAACTAAATGTAAAAATAGATTAATAAGTATGCGGTAAAACTGTACAATAGTATTAAAAATACAGTACATAATTATTATTAGGTATGTACCTATTTAAAGTTTTTACTGACTGGCAGAAGAAAACGTAATATTTTTTGTTATATTATATTATATAAGGTTCGGTAAAATCAATTACGGATATTTTGAGCATATGATCTGCTGCTTATGTAAAGACGTTGAGGCAGAAAAATAATTGTCGTACTCGAAAAAAAAAAAATTTCTTTATATGGGCGAGCTTGCGTTTTGCGGAGAGTCACCCATACAAGAGATGATTTTTTACTTTGAGTATGACAATTATCTTTTAGCCTAAACGTCTTTACATAAGCAGTGGATCATGTGCCCGAAGTATCCGTAATTGATTTTCGGAGACCTTATATACATTTTTATACACAATATCCATGACCCAGGAACACAGAAAAACTTTTTGTTCCTTCAGCAGGATTCGAACCTGCAACCCCCGGCTTGAGCACCAAAGCGCTAAACCACTGAGCCATAGAAGTCGTCAAACAAATATAATCTTATGTCTGTTTTCAATAAAATGAGAAGTTAAAATAATATGGTAAAACTTTATACAAATACTCACCGATATTCTTTGAGCATATTTATATTTTGGTTAAATACATGAACTTATTTTATATAAATCACTGTTTCATCATAATAAATATGATTTCGAGTTCACTTCACTAAAAAATACAGTTTTTTGCAAATAACAAAACATAAGATAACAAATTTAGTAAAAGATGAAAATAATTTTTCAAGTAATAGAATAGTATTTCGTAGTTTGAAATTTAAAATTAATCTGCTATTTCTGCTTAACCAATCACAGGCGATGTGTGAAAGAGTACACACGATAAAAGAGCGAGCAAGGTATGTGGTTTGCACAGACGATAGTCAGGTATAATTTTGGATTTCGAACGCCAATACTTACGATAGGAAGTTGCGACACCCTGAACATTAAAGCACTGACTGATTATTATAATAGTTAAACTGACTTGTGCAATAATAATAATAAGATTTTAACTGATAATATGAGACTGATTTGTGCAATTCTGATAATAGATAATAAATAATACATTACAAGCAAACTAATTTCTCAGTTTTAAATAAATTTTCCTATTCCCTTACCAAACATTTCCCCGTATTTCATCGGACAACTTACATTCTCTAATGTCGATGTGCTGTAATACTAAGATATCTTTAAATTTTGTCGATCTGTGTTTATTTCCCATAAATTTGGAAGCTTGGTTGGATAAATATTTAGTATTTCTTAAACAAAACAAAAAATAGTAACTCTATGAGTTACAATATAGACATAATTTTTAAGAAACCATTTAAGAGACAACATTAAAATCACAAAACATTTTTTATTTAGTCTGAGTTCAATATAAGGTTATCTCACAATTAAAAAGCCTTAAAACTATTATAAAAATATTTTATTCAAATTTAAATATAAACAACTCCCTAACACATTAAACTAAGCTATACTTTTAAAAAATCAACCACATTTCAAATAAATACGAGTGAAATAATGACAGTAAAATCATAAAAGTATGAATAACTCAAAACATACTTTGTTCAACATATCTTACTGTTGAACTAGGGCAGCGATATGTAAGATTTTTATTGTATTATACACATATTTAATACACATTCATGACCCAGGAACACAGAATTTTTTTTTGTTCCTTCAGCGGGATTCGAACCCGCGACCCCCGGCTTGAGCACCAACACGCTCAACCACTGAGCCACAGAGGTCGTCTCATCTGGCAAAAGCAACGACGTGGCGACGATAATGTTATTGTGTATGGTTATAATATGTATAACTAGCCGATGCCCGCAACTTCGTTTGCGCCTAACTGACGGAAGCGGAACCCTATTTTTTAAACGGAACCCTAAAATAAAAGTAGCCTATGTTAGACCTTATGACATCAGCTATCTGCCAGTGAAAGTCCCGCGAAAATCGGTCCAGCCGTTTCAGAGATTAGCCGGAACAAACAGACAGACAGACAGACAGACGGACAGACAAAAATTTTAAAAATTGATATTTTATTGTTAGTATCGAATATACTTTCATATGCATCAAGTGATAAGCTGTTAATTTGACATTACAAACAGACACTTCAATTATATTTATCTGTATAGATGTATAGATTTAGTTCAAAAATAAAAATAAGCAGAAAAAAATACAAAACAAACTTTCCTATAGATTTTTATTGTATTATATGTCCATGACCCGGGAACACAGGAAACTTTTTGTTCCTTCGGCGGGATTCAAAGCCGCGACCCCCGGCTTGAGCACTAACACGCTCCATCACTGAGCCACAGAGGTCGTCTCATCTGGCAAAAGAAACGACGCGGCGACGATAAAATGTAACATGTTATTGTGTATGGTTATATGTATAACTAGCTGATGCCCGCAACTTCGTTTGCGCAGATCTAACGAAAGCGGAACCCTATTTTTTTAAACGGAACCCTAAAATAAAAGTAGCCTATGTTAGACCTTATAATATCAGCTATCTGCTAGTGAAAGTCCCGTGAAAATCGGTCCAGCCGTTTCAGAGATTAGCCGGAACAAACAGACAGACAGACAGACAGACGGACAGACAAAACTTTTTAAAAATTGGTATTTTATTATAAGTACCGAATATACTTTTAGATTCCTTATATGAAAAGCTGTTAATTTGAAGTTACAAACAGACACTTCAATTTTATTTATCTGTATAGAATTAGTTCAAAAATAAAAAGAAACATAAAAAAATACAAAACAAACTGACTTTCCTTTAGATTTTTATTGTATTATACATATCCATGACCCGGGAACACAGGAAACTTTTTGTTCCTTCGGTGGGATTCAAACCCGCGACCCCCGGCTTGAGCACCAACACGCTCAATCACTGAGCCACAGAGGTCGTCTCATCTGGCAAAAGCAATGACGCGGCGACGATAAAATATAACATGTTATTGTGTATATGTATAATTTAGTTCAAAAAAAAAAAAAAAAAAACAAAACAAACTGACTTTCCTACACTGCGTTAGAAACGAAAGAATTGTTCGATAAATACGCGGGTAAGCCGTGCGCTAGCAAAACTGACATAGGTCTGTCCTCGTCAACGCCTAGCGGGCGACTGTGGGGCGACTCAAGCGGCTTACGCATGCTGCATTTCAATAATTATTTAATGTTAAAATAATTAAACCAACATGCAAAATGTAACCACAAATTATTCTTCTTTGAGTTATTAGCTTTTCGTAGATATGATTTTTGAAAGTAAAACTATCATGAACTTCATGAACAAAAAGAAAAATATTCAAATTTAGCCTCCTCTTCGGAATTATTTTTGATCGAGTGAAGTTTTCAATATTATGTTTCGAACCACAAATTGTAAAAGAACATTAAGTAAACAACAATGTGTATTTTTTTTGGCTTTTTACAGTTACTATTTGTTTGTTTATTATCGATTCAAAGTCATGTAAAATTGGGTCCACACGGCCTTAAGCGATTACTGCCGCCTATGGACACTTGTAACTTCTCTGGTGTTGCGACTTGCGTCCGGTCCTTAAAATCCCCAATCCCTGCTTGGGCCTCCAGTAACCTCACTCACTCGGCGAAACACAACGCAAGCGTTATTTCACGCCGGTTTTCTGTGAGGCTGTGGTATTTATCCGGTCGAGCCGGCTCATGCCGTAGCGTGGCTCTCCCACAGTTAAGTTACATTATTAAAACCGAATCCGATGGCAAATTCGTATCATCCGTTATTCTCACATTAAAAAAAATCTAATTCTTGGCTAAAGGGCCATACTGACCATCCAGCCTGCAAGCTCAAGGCCGCGGATTTGCAGGCAAAAATTTTAAATGATTGACACTATTGACGGCTATTATTACCGGTGCTGGATATGCTGGATGCGCCGTGCGTATGGCCCTTTACCCAAATCCCAATGTTTTTTTTTTCATCAGAGCGTGCTGCGTCTGCTGGAGTGCCCGGTGTGCATGGAGTGGATGGAGCCGCCGATGTCGCAGTGCCGGCGCGGGCACCTGGTGTGCGGGCCGTGCCGCGCGCGCCTCGCCGCCTGCCCCGTGTGCCGCACCGCCTTCTCCTCCGTGCGGAACCGCGCGATGGAGTCCGTACGTAACGCGGCCAAATTAAATATATCAAAAAACCGTTATGATACTGACAAGGTCTTTGGCCTCACGCTGTCACTCAGCTGATTTGAAAACGTAAGTTTTTAGTAATAAATACGTTTTGAAATCAGCTGTGTGACAGTGTGAGGTCATTGACCTTCTGTTTCGTAGATAAGCTTTCTTGCAATGTAATTTTATTTTGTATAGTTTTTTTAGAGATTCATAATAATAATCTTTCTTAAAACGTCTTTACATAAGTGCTAAGCAGTAAATTATATGCGTCCGTTTTCGTAATTTGCTTATGATATATTATCTGTTTTAGGTATACTACAAAGATTTCAAAACTTAAGATAGGCTACGACGTACATTTGACAGAAATAATCTTCATACAGTAAAAAGTTACGCCATCTTGGTTTCACCACACTTCAAATGTCTAAATGGCCCCATATATCTTTAAAAGTGGGGCCATTTAACCGAAGACATTTTTTGCCTCATAATGCCTCGTTTATAATATATTATGCGTCTATGGTATACTACATGAATGCTCGTGTGTACGGTGTACTGTACGACTGTACTGTGTACCCATGGAGAATAGAGTAAAAGGAGCAACATCTCTGTAAAGCAGAAAAGCTAAAAAGTGTCTGACGAAAGTAATTCAATAATAGTTCCAAAACTGGCCATATAGCGCTAGAGTCGGAACAGGGTGTAAGTAGGAATAAAAGATGGAGTGAAGTGAGTTGAGTTTAGTTATTTAAAATTTTTGACGGCTTTAGTAAACTAAAAGTAGTTAATTCAGTAAATCATGAATATTCTACTTACTCACGTAGTCGAATATATTTTTATAATTTATATAACCGAAGAGGATGTTAAGATTTAGTTATCCGTTTAAATTTGCCGCTTTACACTCCGTTGCGCCTTTAGCGCCCCCTACTTAACGCTTTTTACGGACACTTTTTCATGTAGGTATCAAACTCAAACTCAATATTTTTTATTTCCATATGAAATAACGCTTATAGAATTGTCCTACATGATGCCTACCACCGGTTCGGAAACTAGCCCGGCGAGAAGAACCGGAGTAAGAAACTCGCAAACTCGCGTATGGAGAAGGTACTCCTTATCTCTATTCTCCGTGGGTGTACCTAATAGATATATCATTTAGGTGGCGGAGCTGTTACGCTACCCGTGCCGGCACGGGTGCGGGCGCGAGGCGCGGCTGCGGCGGCGCGCGGCGCACGAGGCGTCCTGCGGCGCGCGCCGCTACCGCTGCCCGGTGCCCGCGTGCGCCGAGCGCGCGCCCTTCCCGCTTTCCGACCTGCATTACCACTTCCAGGCGAGTTTATGTAGTTAAATTCTTATTCTTACTGAAGCCAACAAAAGTTAGAAAACTTATGACTGATGCCTTTTTTAAGTCTAATTTATAAGCTCCCTCTTTAATATTTTGTTCTAATTACTTATTAAAAAAATATTTGCTGTGAGTATGTGTGACGTGTCCTTTGATTTTATTATGAAATTTATTAATTGGCTAGCGGCTAGCCTTTTCTTGTGGTTTAAGATTGTGCCGATAGTTATTTTTATTAAGGTCAGGTTGGGAAAGACCGGCATACTTTATTGAAAACTTTACTCAATTTAATAAAACAAATATTTGATATGTTCTAGACCGATCTTAAGTATTCCATGTGCTGAAACATATGAACAGTAACAATTTTGTGCTACATAAATTACAATATAATAGCACATATTTCAAATACAAACCCTTTTTTAAAATTCGACGTGCAGACGGTCTTCCCGTGCTATTGGAGGCAAGACCGTCTATTGACATTTAACACGTCACTTGGTATGTTATATGTATTTATACCAACTTATATCTAAAAAGTGTATTTTACCTTCAAATATGCACTTTAACTGTAGAACAATAAAGTTAAAAGTCATATGAAATTCTTGTTTTCATATATAATGGACCTTCAAAACCCAAATAAATATGGCGGCAAATTTTCTCCCATCATAGTGTTGCCAGCGACATCTATGATTAAAAATTTTAACTAAAGTATGATACTGTTTTACCGACTGTCAATTCAAGCTGCATAGCTATTCATAAATATAAGTTATTGCGTGCAGACGGTCTTCCCCAACCTGACCCTATTGGTTTTAGTTTTACTTTTATTTTGGCATTTCGCTTTTTAATATGTATTTTTATTGTTACATTTAATAAGCTGTAAGTTTTCCAAATAAAGTAAATATTTTTAGCATCTTTATGACTTGAAACGAGAAAGCAACATTTTGGTATACCAGTAGGTATGTCAAGCGAAGGTACAATGTTACTGGAGCTCAACGTAATTTATCCGCAGCGCATTTTATGTCGATTTTGCGAAGCGAGAAAAAACTGCGTGATATTAACTGCTACAGCCCACGTGGATACTTCCATTGATACGTCACTAATTACCTTCAACGCATGCTCATAATAAATGCTGCGATCATCATACTCTAAAATAACCTTTTTGACGCTAATTTCTGATATTAATAAACAGTATGGATTATAAAAGTAACAGGCTGTTATAAAAACGTAGGCCTTTTCATCCGTTATTGGATGATTTATATTTTATACAGTAAGTAGTCTCCGAGCGAATTCTTGAAATACTGTAGTTCCTGAGACAGTCGATGTTAAATGTTGTATGGTTGCCCAAGCACATACGGCACTCTCACAACATAGTCGGCCTAGTCCAAAGGAATAACTGATCAATACGTCTGGGGCCAACCATGTGCGGTTTCCTCACGATGTTTACTTTCACCGTTAGCGCGTCCGTATAGTGTAGTTGAGATCTGAAAAAGTCTCATTGGTATACGCCACAACCTGGGAATCGAACCTGCACTCTTTCGAGTGCGGATTAAACGGTCAAAATGAATATTACATAATGCTTAATACCTATACAGGCGCGGCACTTACCCCTCCTCAAGGTCGGTCGTCGTCACCGCTTCTCGATGCGGGTGAACGCGCAGCAGCACGACACGTGGCTGGTGGCGGCGGCGCGCGAGCTGTTCCACCTGCGCGTCGACGTCGACGTCGGCAGCTGGGGCCTGGTCGTCTACGTCGCGTACATCGGCCCGCGGTGCAATGCCAAGAACTTCACTTATGAGGTTAGTTGAATAAATCATGACATCAGCACGACACGTGGATGGTGGCGGCGGCGGGCGAGTTATTCCACCTGCATTAGTTGGAGATAGCCTAATCTAGAATAAACATCAGATCTCATGAAAAAAATCTCATCAAAAATGTCCATAAATAAATTACATAATATGCTAAAATAACTGTTATTTACTTTTGGCATGTATTTAAACTTGTGACAAAACAATTAAATTTTGGATGTGAAAATACCGAATATTGGATACTAAATTACCAAGTTGGCGAAAGAATGTAAAGGCTGATTTACACACGTTAAGTTGTTAAGTAGGTAACTAAATTTTAACTTAATTTTAAGTGACTTATATTTAAGTGTATGTCCATACGCATTTAAGAAGTTAAGCTCATTAGTTCACTCAAAATGAACGCTCAACAACGTATTGAAGTCATAAATTCTGTACTTGAATTTTATTTATTTATTTTTTATTATTTTTTATTAAGAGGAACAGTAAACAGCTACACTATGCACTTTAATAACACAGTCTTATATGTAAGTTACAATAATAATAGTGTAGCCCACAGCACTGTCCACAGATTACCAAGAAAAATGTTTATATTAATACAAGCGCAGATGATCACTATTCATGCCCTAGAATCTAGATGATTTAGTAGTGAATATACAGTTACTTATAAAAATAAACTAAGAAATAAAGTAGAGAGGATATGTACACAAAATCATAAATGTATGTGTTACATTTATGATTCTGTGTTCATGTTATAACAACGATTTAAATTACGCTATTTTTATTATTTATTATTATTATTGAATTTGTTATTAGTGAGGTTTTGGACGAAGTCGAAGATAAAATTATTAGGGAAATAACTATAACTATACCCAAAAGACTATGGGTGAGAAATTGGATAAATAGAAGACAGTATGGCGCAAGTGTTACTTTGTTTGATATTATGATATTATAATGCGCTACGGATGACAGAAGACTCCTTTAATTACTTGTTTAATCCAAGAGCGCCACTACACTTATGCACTTAACTAATTTTGTGCATGTCCAAACGTGTCAAGTAGTAGCAAGCCCCGCCCACCAACTTAATCGAAAAATAGAAACAATTCTAATTATTTAATTTAGTTGTTAACTAAATTTTAACTTGCAACTTACTACAAAATTTTGTGTTTACATGCAATTAATCACTTAAAATTAAGTTAAAATTTAGTTACCTACTTATCAACTTAACGTGTGTAAATCGGCCTTAAGGAACAAAAAATTATAAATCTGGTGACTAAATAATACCACTGAATTTTCCAAACTGGCAGATAGATTATATTTTAGCGAACAAATAACCATCTTGGCGACAATTTGTGAGTACACATTTAATTTAAGAATAGGCACATATACTTTCCCTGATGTAGGTAACTCAAAAAACATACAAGGAGCAAAACGAGCGCACTTAAAAAAATCATAAAGGAGCGTACAAAATTCCCAATTTTAAATTTTCCTCGGTTTTAGGGGGGTTTTATAAATATCTAGGAAACGGTGCATCCTAATGAAAAAAATAATGAAAATTTCGTCCCCCTTAGGAACCCCGCAACATCATATTTTCTTCATGATGGGGGAAAAAAAATTAGAATAATATCCTGAATTTTCCAACATTTCTATAGATTTATACATCCCTCGTATCAGTCGTATATCAATGTACAGCATTTACATTTTTTTATAAAATTGATTCTATCTCGGAAACGGTGCCTCCTATTACAAAAATAATGAAAATTTTGGTCCCCCTTGGGAATCCCGCAACATCATATTTTCTTCATGATGAGAGAAAAATAAATTTCGAAAATCCTGAATTTTCCAACATTTCTGTAGAAATTATACATCCCTCGTATCTCAATGTACAAGCGTTGCCATATTTTTTTTCTGTAATCGCTTCTATCTCAGAAATGGTGCATCCTACTGGAATAATAATGAAAATTTCCTCCCCCTTAATAACGCGGAAATCGCATATTTTCTTCATGAATGGCAGAAAAATTCATGAATCCTAAATTTTGAAAATTTTCTATACATAGCTGGTACCTTGAACTACATAACATACTATAATAATAATCATCAATCCTAATCAGCATCCCCAAGTTCTTTTAATTTAAGGTGGTTCGTTTCCTATACAAAAAAACAATGGACATTATTTAGGTAATTTCATACTATTACTACATAAATTTATATGCACATCTATTTATTCTGCAATACAATTGTCGCAAAATATATTTAAAATACTTTATTTCACACAGAAGTCACATTTTTATTGAATTTTCGACAAAAAGTGACATTTGTCACTTATGTCACTTTTTGTAGTAATAGTATGAAATTACCTAAATAATGTCCATTGTTTTTTTGTATAGGAAACGAACCACCTTAATATTCATATTCATTTTACGAAGATTGAATATTCTCCATTTTGGAAAATGAAATTGGAAGACAATTTTGTAATCAGCACCCCCAGAAACCTTGAAATCATACCCATGCTTAAGAAAAACATACCCCAACAGTATCCAAAAATAGGATTTTCCGTAGCCTGCAAATTGAATTTTTAGCAGCCATTGATTTATCGACAAATCTGGTTTTATAGCTGCATATATGGTATAATGGTCACCAACTCGGAAATTAAGTCTTATAACTTATAAATGTCGGTGCTAATTTGGCTTAAATTTCGCCTCTTTTTATCTGCTGACTTTTGAATTTCTTGTCACCTGAGTGTTTTCGCCAGTTTAGTAATTTTGTCGCCAACATATTAATTTGCTGCCAAACTCAGTAATACAGTATGCTCACGTGCAGCCACCAACTTATTTTTTGTTCGCTCGATTAATTATATCCCTTTACTTTTCACCAACGATATTAACGTACCTAGCTTCACAAATATATAATTGTCTTGCAGGTAACAGTGACCGGACAGCACAACAGCCGTAAGTTGGTCTACACGCGCGCTACGCACAGCGACCTAGAGAGTTCAACTATGAACGTGAACCGTCAGGACTGTTTCCATCTCACTCTGGACCAGGCGCTCAACTTCATACGACAGAAGAACCGTCTGGCCGTGCCGGATAAGTTCCTGGACTTTGTGGTTGAGATCAACAAGCGGGAGCCGCCGGCGACGACGCAGGAGCAGTCGGACTCCTGATCGTGTGTGGTGTACGTCAGCGAGGGACGTGTAGTGAAGTGCGAGACTAGTGAACTGTTGGAGTGAGCCAGTGTACTTATATATGTCAATATGACTAAGGCTGGGACTATAATGTCTGGAATCCGGTAGACCGGTGAAAATTCAGAGCACTGACTCTGGTAAAATTCAGAGTGATTTTTATTTAGATTGGTATTATATTAGCAGACTGTAGATTTACGGAAATTATTGGCACATTAGGAAATTTTCGAACTACATAGGTTAGACGAGATTGGAAATAGTTCCAATCTATGAAAGGAATGCACATTTACCTTTTCTCTTCTCAGGTGACACGTGGGCCCGGGGCTCTTGATACTGGAGCTGAGTTCGTATCCTTATCACAACACTGAGGTTGATCTTCTGTCCTTCTATTTACACTAGTGGTGGGTCGTCGACGCTTTTTCGATCAACGAAACGAGACCGTTTATCGTTCATCGTAAACTAGTTGAAAAAACAGTTTTTTTTTCGACTAGTTTACGTGTTCGACGAATACTGAACTGAGCTATAAACTACGACAAACAAAGTAGTTTTGTTGAATGAACGACTTTCAGCAATAACTGTTTTGACAAACTTGTTGTCGTTTGCTGATCGACGCGACTAGTGATGACGACGAACCACGAGACGGTTTAATCTGTGAGCGGTAGAAATGAACTTCCCTTCATACTTTTTCCAGGCTGGGATGAATTGCGTAGACTAAATTCTCCAATAAGGCGCGCGTCAGTTTACACACGTTTTTCCACTAGACACTCGCCGTCTCGCTCCATCAACGAGAAAGGTATGTGGAAGAGGGAGATGGAAATAGGAATGAATAGCGTGTCAAATATCTATTAATCCTTACGTGGCAAATTCAAAATGCGACACCGGTGCAACCACAGATTACCGGTGAAAATTCAGAGCATTGAAAGTAAAACTCCGCTAATACAATAGAGTTGAAAATGGAAGTGTCGAGATGTCATATATTATGACGTTGACATTTGACTCAACACGTGTGTGTTCTATATTCAGCTCTATTGTTTTAAGAGTTCTATTTTCAATGCTCTGAATCTTGGCCGGCTATTGGATTCCGGATCATATAGTCCCAGCCTTTAATACTATGGGAGTGGGCTGTTACCACAAAACGATAATGTGGTACTTGCCATCTGTACAGTACCCAGCCATAAAGAATGCACATAGACCTTTAAAGAGATTTTGGTTAGTGTCAGTTTGGTAGAGCCTTTTCTGACACTAACCGGTTAAGCTTCGAGCGTCGTCGTTCATTAAAAAACACAAATGATCACTTAAATTAATGTTAGTTTGTCTAGTATATGCATTCGTCATTAGTCATCACTTATTCTAGGAGTGTAATATGCAAGGAGACTAGAGTTAAAAAATACTATCTCCATACATGAAAGTGTCCGTAAAGAGCGTTATATAGGGGGTGGCGCTACTATCGCAAGGGTGTAAGGCGGAAAAATTTAAATGAAGAATTAAATCTTAGCATCTTCAGTATATTTATAACTAGCTGGTGCCCGTAACTTCATTTGTATGGAACAAACGGAAACGGAACCCGTTTATGTTGTATACCCTATGTTACACCTTATAACATCAGCTATCTGCCAGTAAAAGTCCCATTAAAATCGGCCCAGTCCTTACCGAGATTAGACGGAACAAACAGACGGATAGACAAAAATTATAAAAGATGATTTTTTGATGTAAGTACACTATATACTTATATATTACGCATTAAGTTAAAAGCTGTTAATATAAAATTACAAACAGACACTTCAATTTTATTTATTTGCATAGAAAATATATTTTCGACTATGCGAGTAATTACGATTTTCGTTATTTTCTCAATTACTTAACTACATACTAAAAACTACTAAAGTCGTCGAAAAATCAACTAACTTCACTCTATCTCTTATTGCTAACTTCATGAGTCATGCCACACTGCCGACGCTAGCGCCACTATGGCCAGTTTTGGAACTAATATTTAACTACTTTTGTCGGACACTTTGAAGCTTTTCTGTCTTATGGAGATGGTGCTCCTTTACTTTAGTCTCCATGGCCATACGTTTTCACATATTACATAATTATGTAAACCTTTACAAGAAAAAAAATATATTAAAAATGATATGGCCCTTCTTATTATGTGTTTATAAAGAAAAAGTTGAATATCATTTATAATATGTATGTAAATCATTTGAATCTTCCGCCATCTTTGCCGGTTTAGATATAGTTTATATATTTATAACGTAATATTAAGAATGTTTAACAGGTATTATCTGTATTGTGTATCAGTGCTCCGGTTTTTGTGGAATTGAGCCCATTTTGCGTATAAAATCATTGTTTAATCGTATAATATACCAAAATTTTACTTGTAAGTAACCTTGTGGACTAATCATGTATTTAAAATAATATTAAGTATTTCTCAAAAGACCGTAGTTTATAAGTAAGTATATTTTTGGAGTTAGGAAAGTTATCAAATGCTTATATTAGAAAATTATTTGACTTCAAAAAAATCGAGCCCAGTGTGTATACCAAATAAATTGTGATTGAAACTGCTTTCTACGAGCTGTTTAATATTGAATATTCGGTTTATATGATCCACATTCTCATTTAATATATTACTTGTATCTGTTTAATCGTTATTTAATTGTGTGTCTATTTAAATAGGATAAGATAAAATCTGATATGCAATCATTTGGCTTCCTTTTATTGTAAGGTTTATTTTTATAAGTTTTGATGACTTATGTTTTTTAATTGTTTATGGTTTTTGCGTTTGGTGTCTGAAGTCCGCACATATGTTTACCAAAGTGGTTGTTTTTTATGTTACAAAGAAAGTTATTATTTTTTGTTGCGTTACTTGTAAATAAAACTACTATGCTATAATATTTATTATTATTTTTAGTCAATGTTTCGCTGTACACTATATTTACAAACTTTTAAAATTAACTGTATAGAGACAAGCAAACGGCCGGTTTCAATAAAATGTGCTTATAAGTCAATAATTTCAAATGCGGGGATTCAAACTGACTAAATGCGTAGCTTATTGGAACCGGACGTTTAAAAAAAACTAATACATTGGCTATAGAGTACAAATCTAGATGATCTATTACAAAAATACAACTATTTTATCTAGTCAATTAAAAAAAATTATAATAAATAAAACTAACTACCTACTGTAATAAAATTATCGGAAGCTGAGAGGTGTCCGTATAGACAAAATTGACAATGCACAATTTTACTAATTACCAATATTTTGAACTGAGAGATTCGTACAAAATTTGTACGTAATTTGGTGTTTTTTTTTGTAGAGGATCACAACCACATGCTTAATCTAACTGATCATGGTTGTAGAATGTAAATATTAAATAAACATTACTGATTTAAAGTTAGAAACTGTGGGAGAGCCACGCTTCGACACGAATGGGTCGGCTCGACCGGATAGATACCACGACCTCACAGAAAACCGGTTAAAAATAACGCTTGTGTTGTGTTTCACCAAGTAAGTAAGGTTACCGGAGGCCCGAGGGGGGGATTGGGGATTCCAAGGACCAGGAACGCAAGTCCCAACATCCGAGGAGTTAGGTCGGGCCCAGGCGCGTGTAACTACGTGTAATTACTCGTTAGATTACATTAACACGTTACACGCGTCTGGACCCGGCCTTACAAGTAACTCCTCTGGTGTTGCGAGTGTCCATGGGCGGCGGTAATCGCTTACCATCAGGCAATCCATCTGCTCGTTTCCTGGTTCATTTCATTAAAAAAAATAAAAATAATTAGTAATATTTTTTTCGTTTTGAATACTCCATTATTTATTGGCTATTGTCGGTCGGGACTTTAAATTACTAATATTACTATGGTAATTCTGCCGCTTAAGCCACAATGGATTTGGCGGCGAGCGTCTGCCGCGCGTACTCGGTGTCTATGAGACCGCGGCACGCCAGCGAGAACTCCTGCACCGTCTCCAGCAGCCGTCGCTTGCTACTTCTTTCCCTGAAAGAATAGACATTATTTGAGATAATTAATTGTTAGATTTTTACTTAACTTTGGTTGTCAGTACTTGTAAAAGTCGTCAAGACTAAGTCCTGTCGCCAAATACATGTGTAAAATGCGAATTAATACTGTACTTGGTCCGATTTTTAATTTCAATGATATAACAATATTATGTACCTTTTTTTTCTTTGTCAGTTAGTAGAGATAGGATGATGTTAAGGTTGTAATTTTTTTCAGATCGAGATTATAATTCCGAGTATAGGGAGTGCTATGTCAGTTTTTTTATTCGCATTCGATCGTGATGCGTTTGACGTTAACTAGGAATTTGTATGTGATTGAACCTAGTTGTAAACGTAACAAGTAGGTGGCGTTGTACAAATCACATACGAATACGTTATGTTATTCGCCAAACGCGCTCACGATCGTATGCGAATAGATTTACTCACACGTAGCACTCTGTTGTACTATTTTGTTTAACATAGCTTCACTCACTTGATCACGTTGGTGAGGAACTTGTTCTTGTGCGCGGGCGTGGCGTGCGCGGTGGGGAAGCCGGCCGGCGCCAGGGCGGCCGTGAGCCACGCCCCCAAACCCTCTCCCGCACCCGTCTCCACCCACTGTGCGCGGTTCAGCGCCAGCAGCAGCTCCGCTAACGCCTCTAACTGAGCACGGGGGGCCGCACCGCCTAAATAAAGTATACAAAATATATTCAAACAAGAAAGCCTTCCAGTAGTCGCATTATATTATGATTTATAAACACAATACTATTTTAATAAATTTACATTATACGTCCGAAGTGTTTCACATTTTCGTTCCAGTTTTTATCGCCAGAAAGCAAGAGAAAAAATGTTATAACTTACACATCAAAGATTGAAAAAATTATATCGAAAAGTAATAACTGGTATTAAAAAATTTGAAAAAATTATAATTTAAAAAATTTAAAAACCCGACTGCGTAAAAAGTGAACCAAACTAAGTAGGTACATAATTAAAACTGAAAAGAAAAAAACAAGCACTAAGGCCCACTTGCGCCAATCCGGGTTAAAGTTAATCCTGGGTTAAAAATCATGTTCTCTCTCTCGTTCTTCGTATTTGTGAAACAGAAAGCATCATATTTTAACCCGGGGTTAACTTTAACCCGGATTGGCGCAAGTGGGCCTTAGATATCCGGTGGTCTAGAATTCTATAATATATTATTGAATTAATACTATTGGAACATAACAACTAAACAGTCAGGATCCATTGAAAAATTAGATTGGCTGTCGAATAATGGATCCCGACTGTTCAGTTGTTATGTTCCAATAGTATTAATTCAATAATATATTATAGAATTCTAGACCACCGGATATCTAAGGCCCACTTGCGCCAATCCGGGTTAAAGTTAACCCCGGGTTAAAATATGATGCTTTCTGTTTCACAAATACGAAGAACGAGAGAGAGAACATGATTTTTAACCCAGGGTTAACTTTAACCCGGATTGGCGCAAGTGGGCCTTAGTGCTTGTTTTTTTCTTTTCAGTTTTAATTATGTACCTACTTAGTTTGGTTCACTTTTTACGCAGTCGGGTTTTTAAATTTTTTAAATTATAATTTTTTATTTTCTACTTTTTAGTTATGAGTACCTAGCTAGCTATTTACCAGACTGGATTTCCTATCAGCATCAGTACTACATCACTGGAATGTGAGAATGGTTGTTACGCAACTTTAAATCGATATAGATCCTAAACGGTCAGTCGAATCGAAAAATGTTGAGAGAAAACTAACAATGATTTTTAAATACCTATTCAACGATACCCCACTTGATATAGTTTGTTGACTTTCATTTTTTTCATTTTCACAATATGGCGTCCAGTAGTCGCCATATTGAATTTTCACTAACGTCATGTCTTTAGTGACACTCGCCGGACTAAGACGAATCGATTGACGTGTGAATCATAAAAATCGGCCCAGGCGTTTGGTCTGTATAGTGCTTCAAAGGAACATACATACATACATACATACATACATACATACATAGGCTGATAAACACATTACCACTCCTTTGCGTCGCGCAGTCGGGTAAAAAAAAAGCGTACGTGTGCGATGAACGTGTGTGTAATGAATTATCGCAAATGTTAGGCCTTTAACACTAGTAATTATCATTGACACACGCACCTATAGTACAGAGCGCCTGGTGTGCAAGCGCCGGCGCAGCGGGCCGCAGCGCGCTCGCCCGCCGCGCCGCCAGCGCCGCCAGCCACCCGCACGCCGCGCGCGCGCCGCCGCTCTCCCACACGCGCACGCATTCGCACGCTGCATAATGCAAAACAAAACCGAGGTTATTCGTCTATTAGATATTTCAAAACGTCTGTAAAAAATTATCGCTTAAATTATTCTAAGTAATATCAATTACCTAAGTTGACAAGATCGTGTAGCACAGGGTCGATCCAGTCTAGCGTGTGCGGCTTCTTGCGTGTGAGCGCTAGTAGCAGCGTGTAGAGCGCGTCGGCTAGGTCGGGCGCGGCGGCAGTGTCGGCGGCGAGCGTGCGCGCGGCGGCGCACACGCACTCGCGCGTCACGCCGCACGCCCCGCCCCACTCGTCCGCCGCGAATAGTACAATCTGTTCCACACAGGTCAAATTAATAAAAATCGATAATCGGCGTGACATAACTTTATACAAGTCATGAACTATTCATTTAGAGAAACACGTTCTGTTTCACTACATATGTGTTTAGTGTGTTTGTGACGTCACATCCTTGCCGGAAGTTACTACGAGGTGTTTTCATCGGTAGAAGTTTAAAACACAAAAATACATTTTTCTAAATCAACTTTATGAATCTTAAGCTAATTATTTATGATATCGCTAAAATACGTTTTCCTAAACCAAGAACTAAAGGAAATACTTCTTCAATGTATTGTACAAGACGGTACTTAATGATACAATAAAAATAAAAAATAAATAAAAATAAAAATAATGAAACTCACCAGTTTAACAACGTCCAGGCCGGCGGGACACGGGTGCGTCGCGAAGCCGGCGACCGTGAGCTCGCCGATCTCGTTGATCATGGGGATGCAGTCGCCCATGAGCGACGACAGCGTGTGCTTAAGTATGTTGAACATAGGCTGCAATATACATCATCAGTTTTAATTCGACTCAATGTTATTATTGTGATAAAGGTGTTGACAAAATTCAATATTGCCAAGGGTCAAATTTACCACAGTAAAATACTCTAACTTTAAAAAGCTGGGATATCATTAATAGGGAATCGGACTACATTTGAAATATTTAGTTTCATTAATACATTCAGAAATATTGAGGCATTACTACTTGGTAAATGTAAAAAAAATATATTATTTTATGTGTAGTTTACTAATTAAATACATTTAAAGAGTACAAAAAAAATATTTTTTTGCGAAATTGGTAAACAAAACCTTACATCATTAGTTTACTTACATCATATACAAAAACATTCGTTATGGTAAGTATGAACTTAAACGCACAAATTTCGGAGATATTTACAAATATATTCCTGCGGCCGTATACTTCATACACCATAACCTACAAGTGACGTCACTTGTAGTTTAAGTTTAGTAATATGGAGCGTTTTTACGAGACTTGCGAAATTTTGTATACAAATCGCAGTACCATTGAAAATATTGACTTTTGATATACGGTTTTTTCTGAGAAGGTACTCATATTTAAGAGTACTATTCATTTATGCAATAAAAAAAAACAGTCCGCTTGCCTATTCAATTTCGAAGTTGACAAATTTCAATTCAGTTTCGCAAAATTCCACAATATGGCGAGGAATTTTTTAAGTTCCTGGACATAATTTACACAAATTTGTTAACCTCAACGAGGTGCTGGTGTTGCGGCAGCAGCACGAGCGCGGGCAGCAGCGCTCGCAGCAGGTCGGCGGCGAGCGCGGGCGCCGGTGCCAGCGCGCTCATCAGCGCCACGCAGCCCTTCGCCGCGCCGCACCCCGCGCCGCGTCCTCGCGCACCCGCCTAGACAACACAATCATTAATCTCAATGGGGGCTATTGCGCGAGAATTCGTCACTAGAGGCGCTTGTGTCGCGTGAGACAAGCGCCTCTAGTGGCAAACATGACATTTACTTTTTGGCTTTTTTTCTTTTCATTATGGAGGGTAGAGATAAGGAGTACCATCTCCATACATGAAAAATGTCCGTAAAAAGCGTTTAATACGGGGGCGCTGAAGACTTAACGGGGTTTAAAGAGGGCAAAATTTAAACAGAAATTTTACTTTACAGAGTGTTCCGAAATTTTGTGCTGTCAATGTTTTGTCAAAACCATTTTTTTATGAAGACAACTTATATTAAAACCTTCAACACACAATTGACATCGATTTGAAATAGTCTAAAGTGTCACCCCCTGTATTTTGGAATGCAATGAAAGCGTAGTAAGATCGAGTTGCCAAGTTTCAAAAAATATTTCTCCCTAAAACAAATAGTACGGTTCCCGTGGATTTTACCTAGCATGCGAAGACTCTCAAATATAATTATTAAAGTACTTATGCCACATCGAAACTTCATAAAGTTATATAATACGATAAAATATATAGGTACCGTTAAAAATCAAAAAAGTTACATACCAAATATATAAGTATTACTTATTTAGAAAAACATACCTATAAAGATACTTTATACAGTAAAACTACTTTGCTAATATCTTTCGGAAGTCCCACACATGCTTTCCAACATCCGTCGTTTCCGTAGAAAAAAAAACGATGATTGCCGAGGGCATTAACAAATTAGTTGCACTGTACGCAGCACATTGAATGACGCGGTCGCGTCCTATTCGTGTTATATAAAGTCTATACTATAGCCTATTCGCGTTAAGAAGGCAGTGAATCATGCGTACATACTATGTCAAAATGGCTTACTTTAAAAGGTAAATTAATGTAATCACAGCTAATGCGTCAATTTTGACATTTGTATGCATGATTCACTGCTTTTTTTAACACTTACAGACTATAAGTTATTTCGTAGATATCTAGAGGGTAAAAACTGTATGTCTGTCACCAGGCTATGTCTCATGAGATCATAATCCTTGATAGCTAGACAGTTAAAATTTTTAGATAACCTTTACTAAAAATAGTCGATTTCGTAATAAAAAGGAACTCTTATAGTTTTGCTCTGTCCCTCCGTCTGTCTGTCTGTCCACGCCTCTAGCTTCAGTTTAGATAGGTCAGCTGTAATTAAATAATAAAAGTATATTATATAACTTATCCTCAAGCAAATCAATTGCATATTTAAATAAAACAAGCATAAAACCCCCCCTAATAACCCCTTCAGATACCTTTTCTCCCTAAATTTAGGGAAAAAGTCCCAAGTTGGCATCACAGATAGACCGGCAGAAATTTTGTTGTGATAAGATAAGAATCTCTACGTGCGTAGGTTTACGCAGGCTTACGCACTTTCTGGACAGAGTCTTAGTCTACTAAAGTCGTCAAAAATTTTAAATAACTAAACTCAACTCACTTCACTCCATCTCTTATTCCTAACTTCATACCATACCCTTCTTGTGCATCAGCGCCATTGTGGAAGATTTTTGAACTGTTATTTAGAGCAAAGAAACGATAGTCCCCATTAAACCGCTCGAGCGTTCTCGAAAACCTTTTCTTTGTGAACATACAAATATAACAGCTTTCGTGGTCTAGTGGTTCGAGCATTGGCTCTCGACTCGGAGGTCGTGGGTTCGATTCCCGCATTGGAACAACAAAAAATGTTGTGTCCAAGTTTGGTTAGGACAATGCAGGCTGATCACCTGATTGTCTGACAAGAAAGATGATTCATGCGTCGGATGGGCATGTAAAAAGTCGGACCTGCGCCTGATCTCTCGTCAGTCGTGTCGGTTATCCGTCCCACTGGATTATGAGAGTAAAGGAAGAGAGAGTACTCTTGTGTACTGCGCACACACTTGGACACTATAAAATTACTCCTGCGTAACTGGCCTGGTTTCAATGAAACCGGCCACCGTCACCGAAATCGGTGCGGGGAGTTTTTTTTATTTAAATAGCATGACAATGAGATGAGAGAAACATTACCAAATGTGAAAGTTGCAATAACAAACACCGATCATAGTATATAGTTTGCTTACTTGTACTATTTCCAATGTTTACGCGAATATTATTGCAAATATAACTGCCTCTACGGATTTTATCGCGATTTATTTTTGTTTTAATTTATACCGATACGTTTAGTAAAATGAACGAAGATGTGAAATCAGTAAGAGTAGTTTTATTGGCAACTAGCTTTTGCGCGCGGCTCCGCCCGCGTAAATACATTATCCCACGGGAACACTACTTTTTCAGGATAAAAAATATCCTATGTCCTTTCCCGGGATCCAAAGTATGTCTATCCCAAATTTAATAAAAATCGGTTCAGCGGTTAAAGCGTGAAGAGGTAACAGACAGACAAACAAACACACTTTCGCTTTTTTAATATTAGTATAGATCGTATAGATTAGCTTACCTGCTGCGTAAGTTCGGCGGTGAGCTGGTCCGCGAGCGTCCGCAACAGCGGCGCCGCGTGCGACAGTTCGCTCGCCGCTAGAGCCGCGCCCGCCGCGCTCAGCAGCTGCCGCCGCGTCCACAAGTCGCGACCCACGTCCGCGTTCTGTGTACAATGGTTTTAAGTCAAATGTTGTGTTAACTAATTATATTACTGTTCTAATTTCGTCGTGCGCATAAAAACCTTCACATGGTTTTTATAGACCTAGAAAAGGCGTACGACCGAGTTCCCCGAAAAGTTCTGTGGTGGTCTTTAAGAAAGAAAGGAATACCTGAGAAGTAGGTAAGGCTTGTGCAGGCGATGTATGCAAGAGCACGTATAAACGTTCGATCTGTTGCCGGAGTCACTGATGAGTTCAATGTGGCAGTAGGCTTGCACCAGGGGTCGGCGTTAAGCCCGTATTTGTTCCTCCTGGTAATGGATGCTTTGACATCAGACATACAGGAGGAGTCACCATGGTGCATGCTATTTGCCGATGACATTGTTCTCATCGGAGAAGATGCAGCTGGGGTTCAGGGCAGACTGGAAAAATGGCAACAAAAATTGGAGAGTGCTGGCCTTAAAATAAGCCGCACTAAAACGGAGCATTTGTTTTGTGGCTTCGCTGGCGCCTCCAACTTTTCCCCAATTTCTCTAGATGGTGTGACCCTCTCAGTTTGCTCCGATTTTAAGTACCTAGGCTCGCTCATCCAAAACGACGGTAACATTGAAAGAGACGTGCAGAACAGATTGAATGCAGCGTGGATGAAGTGGCGACAGGTCTCGGGAACAACATGTGACCCACGGATGCCCCTCAAGCTTAAGGGGAAAATTTACAAAACGGTCATCAGACCTGTCGCAATGTATGGATCAGAATGCTGGGCAATGAAAAAGATGGATGAAAGAAAGGTGCATGCAAGTGATATGCGCATGCTAAGATGGATGTGTGGTGTGACCAGGTTAGATAAGATCAGGAATGAGTATATAAGAGGAAGTTTGAAAGTGGCACCGGTAGTGGATAAGGTAAGGAGTGCAAGGTTAGCATGGTATGGGCATGTAATGAGGAAGGAAGACACACACGTCACCAAAAGGGTGATGAATATGAATGTGGACGGATATGTATGCAGAGGAAGGCCGAAAAAGAGATGGATGGATTGCGTGAAGTATGATATGGAAATGAAAGATGTGAATGTAGAATTGACGGCTGATAGGAATGCGTGGAAGGGGAAAACATGTTGCGCCGACCCTACTTAGCGTGGGATAAGGGCAGGAAAATGATGATGATTACTGTTCTACGGTTAACCGTTTTAAAATTTACCTACACAGATTTCTACAGGTAAATAAAATTACGTATTATTTAGCTGCATATAACGTATTTTACGTAGCTGCATAGGTGTAGGTAAGGTTCAAACTTAACTTGATTATTATATATAAGGTTCGGTAAAATCAATTACGGATATTTTGGGCATATGATCTATTGCTCATGTAAAGACGTTTAAGCAGAAAAATAATTGTCATACTAGAAAAAAAATTCTTTATATAGGCGAGTTTGCATTTTGCCGACAGTCACCCATACACGAGATGATTTTTCACTATGAGTATGACAACTATTTTTTTGCCGAAACGTCTTTACATAAGCAGTGGATCATGTGCCCGAAGTATCCATAATTGTTTTTTTTGGGACATTATATAACTAGCGAAATATTAGATAAAATTTTTAAAGTTATTTTTATCGGTATAACGTTATTCCTACCTGCGTGACGTGCACTATATCTGCGGCGAGAGCGGCGGCGGGCGCGCTGCAGTCGGTACACAGCTTGCGAAGCGCCAGCGCGGCGGCCGCGGGACTGTGCGGGAGCGCCGCGCCCGCCGCGCGCACGCACGCACCCGCCAGTGCCGCCGCCGCGCCGCCCTCCTCGCCCTCTAGCGAACCCAGCCACGACGCATACGAGCCTGGTAATAATTGGTAGCATTAATTAGTACACATAATAAATAAAAAAAAAAATAATAAAAAATGTTTGGGAGGACGTTGTCAATCCGGTAAATGGAGATCCGAGAAGTAAAGACAAAACATTTGAACCTCCCATATTGTCATACGACTAATAGGCAATCGGACAATTTTTTTTTATTGCATAAGTGAATAGTACTCTTAAATATGAGTAACTTCTCAGAAGAAACCGTATATCAAAAGTCAATATTTTCAAAGGTACAGCGATTTGTATAAAAAATTTCGCGAGCCTCCTAAAAACGCTCCATACTAAAGTCGACCTACAAATGACGTCACTTGTAGGTTATAGTAACTATATGAAGTATATGGCCGCAGGAATATATTTGTAAATATCTCCGATATTTGTGCGTTTAAGTTCATACTTACTATAATGAATGTTTTTGTATATGATGTGAGTAAACTAATGATGTAGGTTTTGTTTACCAATTTCGCAAAAAAAAAATTTTTTTTTGGTATAAAGACTCGCGAAATTTTGTATACAAATCGCTGTACCTTTGAAAATATTGACTTTTGATATACGGTTTCTTCTGAGAAGTTACTCATATTTAAGAGTACTATTCATTTATGCAATAAAAAAAATCAGTCCGCTTGTCTATTTCAAAAGTGACCTGTTTGGGCCATGAAAACACTGAAAATGGTTTACGGCTGCACCACATAAATGTTGTACGAATACAACACAAAAAAAAGAATTCTAAAAATCCTAACCGAGGCACTCGAGCGCGGTAGGTAACGCGCGCGAGTTCGCTTGCGGCGCGGCGGCTACTCGTAGCGCGTGTTGCAGCAGCGCGGCGAGCGGCAGCGGGTAGCGGCCGTGCGGCGCCGCGTCCGCCAGCGACGCGAACACGTGCAGCGCCGCCTCCCGCGCCGCCTCCACGTCCGCTGCTGCGTACGCGCTGGCGGTCACCTCCCAACATCTATCGCCAAGGATACTAAAGCAGTGCATCTGAAATAACAAATAATAAATGTATCATTATAAAAAAGCTGGATTTTCTTGTATTTGCAGCACTAATCATTAATGTAGGTATTTACAATAAAAACCCAGGTTTATTCTATGAAATTATGATACTTACGACGGCATCGGAAACGTCTTGTCTGTAGCAGCGCAGTAGCTCTTGGTCGTCGCGAGAGAGAGCCGACTCCGCCGGCATCTCGGATTTCTTTATTAGAGCCAGAAGCAACTGCGTGAAAACGTCTTGCCATACTGGATTTATTTTGCTTTTACCGTCGGCCATATTTAGTATTTCGTCCTGGAAAACACAAACGTTTAAGTCTTGTTTGTATCTAATTATATCGTACCTAAGTAACTAAAAGTAATAATTATATACTACTTAATCTCAAATAATAAGTAGTTAAACATTACGAGTATGTACTCAAACACTTTAGATTGGATGTGTTCCTATATGCACTGCGAGTACTGCATAGCAATTCGTTCCGTTATGGACTGCTAGTATAGGCAGTATACAGCCGCAGTACCCTATGACGTCATAAATCGCCGCCAAATTCTACTGTGAGCACTGGTTTTTTGAGGTAAGGTACTCGTAGTACTTTGATCACGTAATTAAAAAGTTCAAACGTCAAAATGAAGACCATTCCTAGTTAAATTAATTAATATTGCACGATTGTGAGTGCACGCATAAGCATGCGTTACGCATGCTTATGCGTGCACTCACACATTTGCTTGCAGGTTGTGGGTATTATTTAGCGGAAAAACTGCTATAAACATAATATTAATTAATTTAATGCTATGGATTTCCGCAAAGTAACGCCTGATTCTATTAACCATTCCTAGTTGTCAGTTGAAGTCCATAAAATTAAGTAATAGGGCAGCAGTATAACTGGCTATAAAGGAACGGCTTCGCAGTATACTGAATTGACGTCACACAGTACAGTGGTCGCAGTGCATATCGAAACATACCCATAATCATCATAGCGGAACCGCTGCGGCATACAAATAAAAGCTGAGGAACAAATAGGGGAACGAATCAGTAAAAAAAAAGCCTACCTGTAGAGTGTACCACAGACTGAACAATAGGTTCGAGCGTGTCTCATGCAGCGGGTAGTGTCCGGGCGCCGCCTGCGCCGCCAGCATCAGCTGCAGGAGGCGCGCCGCTCCGCCCCCCGCCGCATCCGCATCCGCCGTCCCACCCCCTACCGCTTCAGCCCGCTCCACCGCCAGCACCAGCGCGCGCGTGTGGTACTCGCACGTCGCCACGCAGCACGTCACCATCGCCGTCACTAGCTCCTAACGTACGTGGGGTAAGAAGTTTAAATGTGTGCAACAACTCCTGTATACATAATATTATGACGACGGTCAATGTTACTCTGTGAGCAGGACAGCAATATAATTACACTTACTCCAGTGTAAGTATAATAATAGGCTACTTGACCTTCTTTTTATTTATATCCTGAACGCTTCATAATTGTTCCATTATCATAAAAAATATTACATTATTTTAAAACCTAAAAACCTACAAAAAATATATTTTAAAAATACACTTTTTTTAAAACCGCCGCCGATGGTTGATAGATTATTATCTGTGCTGTGACATCATACTAGTCAAATACTAGTAGTATTTGTAATCTGTGCTGTAGTGTAGTGGTATGACGTTTTGGCATAAATAACTTTAAAGATGTCATGAACTATTTATTTAGAGAACCACGTTCCATTTCACTACTCCATAATGTGTTTAGTTTGTTTGTGTCATCGTGTCGTGTTTTCTTCAGTAGAAATTAAAAAACAAAAATACGTATTTTTAAATCAATTTTATTTATCAATATCAAGCTTTTAGTTTATAATATCGCTAGAATACGTTTCCCTTAGCAAAGTACTAAAGGAAATACTCCTTAACGTATAAAATTAAATATGAGTAAAGTAGCCTATTATATTGCTAATGACTAATATTTATAGACTTGCTTTTGCCCGTTACTCCGTCCGCGTGGAGTTCGGTTTCCATACAAAATTTTAACCTCTTTTTCACCTTTAGGGGGGCAAATTTTCAAAAACCCTTTCTTAGCGGATGCCTACGTCATTGCAACTATCTGTATGCCAAATTTCAGCAAAATCCGTTAAGTAGCTTCGTCTGTGCGTTGATAGATGAGTCAGTCAGGTTTGCCTTTTATACAGGATTATTTTTTCACCAGTACAATAAATCAACATACGTAATAGTTGTCAAAAATAAAAAATACTAGTGATTTTTGGTACTACCCCTTTGGAACAAAAAAAAACAAAATTATCAATCCCCGAACTTATCCGCTAAACTAATACAAAATGTGGATGCATTACGCATCTATCGATGCTTTGTTGCTAACTCGTGCGCCGCCCGGCCGATCGCTTACCCCACCCCACCGCCCCCTACCTCATTCCGCACCCGTTGACGCCTTGTAGTTAGTGCGCCCAAGCGGTATTAGATTGGTTATAGGATAAATTAATTGAAATGAAAAAAAAAAAAAAAATTACATATTTGTGAAATGTACTCTATTATCGATACCAATGAAGTGGTAACATTTATTGTACCGATGAAAAAGTATTCCTGTATATTTAGAAAAGTGAATATTTCACCTCGTTGATCCAATCAGGAGCGTCCAGCTCCAGGGGCGTCTGGAGTACGCGCTCGGCAAGTGCGGCCATGTCGGCCATGAGCTGCAGCGCGGCGACGGGATGGCGGTCCGCGGCGCCGGAGGTGGCGGCCGCGCGCACGCACCGTAGACAAGCCTCGCACGCTTCTACTGCGCCGTCGCTGCATCGCGAGCTCCAACTGGTAGTAAAATTATCGTACATATATTATCTACTAGATGTTGCGCGCGACTTCGTGCGCGACAAAAAGAAATCCTGCGGTAACCGTACATCTTGCCGCGATAAAAAGTAGCCTATGTCCTTCCCCGTGGTCTATTCTATATCTGTGCCAAATTTCATCGAAATCGGTCCTGTAGTTTCGGAGCCTTTTCGATGCAAACAAACAAACAAACTTTTCCTCTTTATTATATTAGTAATAGATGGCTGTCTGGAAGAAACCGATTCCAGCGGTTAGGCCGCCATTTTGCACATTTTAATTTTATGTTATGCTTACCGATGACTGTATTTAATTTTTGTGCAAGTAAAGAATTTTAGTCCACATACGCTAGGCAGAGAGGCTGATTATACTCCTCGGTCTTCTGTATAATTTGCCTTAGTGTGTGTATGTGGTCCACAGTGCTGTAGCCTTTGCGAAACCCGGCCTGTTCCGGTGACTGAAAGTCGTCAAACTTTCTGGGCAAGACGATTCGATATAACCCTCGAGAACAGCTTATACACGTGGCTCAGGAGTGAAATGGGGCGGTAGTTTTCTAGTCGCGTGTTATCGCCTTTTTTGAAAAACAAAACCGCTATGCTCCTGCTCCATGCTTCCGGGGTAGTGCCAGTGTGGATGACGGAATTGAAGAGCTTGACAAGCTCAGTCAAGACGGGTGTTCCTCCTGCCTTGAGCAGCTCTGTGGTTATTCCGTCATCTCCCGGTGCTTTGTTATTATTAAGCTGACTGAGAGCTATTCTAATCTCACCCATGTCGACATCAGGAAGCTCATCTGTAAGGTGGCGCGTGAGTCTGGCCCGTGGGTCATCTGCATGATGGGTTTGGGGTGGGCTTGTTTTTTGGGTGTATAATTCCCCATAGAACCTTTCGACTTCAGCGAGGATCTCCGGCTTCGAGGTAGCTATGTGGACTATGAAAAAGCCTTCGATACCGTCGAGACCTGGGCTGTGCTGGAATCCATGCAGAGATGTCTCGTCGACTGCCGATATGTCGAGGTGTTGAGATATCTGTACAAGGCCGCAACAATGACCGTCCAAGTACAAGAACAGAGTACAAAACCAATCCAACTGCGTCGAGGAGTAAGACAGGGAGATGTTATCTCTCCAAAACTGTTTAATAACGCGTTGGAGGATGTTTTCAAGACGCTCGATTGGAACGGACGGGGACTGAACATAAACGGCCAATACATCTCACACCTGAGATTCGCAGATGACATAGTCATTATGTCAGACTCTCTGCAGGACCTGGAAGAGATGCTGAACAGCCTAAGCGATTCTTCAAGACGGGTGGGTCTCGGTATGAACCTAAACAAAACTAAAATCATGTATAATGAACACGTTCTCCCGAGACCTGTCGTCGTAAATGGCGCTAGTCTCGAAGTTGTGCAAGAATACGTATATCTTGGCCAAACCATTCAACTCGGGCGGCACAACTTTGAGAAGGAGGTGAGTAGAAGAATACGCTTGGGCTGGGCTGCATTCGGGAAGCTCCGGGACATCTTTGAATCGTCGATCCCACAATCCCTTAAGACCAGGGTCTTTGATCAATGCGTTCTACCGGTAATGACATACGGAGCCGAAACGTAGACACTCACCGTAGGCTTGGTTCATAAGTTTAAGGTTGCTCAGCGTGCGATGGAAAGAGCAATGTTAAGGGTATCTCTGGTGGATAAAATACGTAACGACGTTATTCGCCAGAGGACTAAAGTCACCGACATTGCTCAACGAATTAGCACGCTGAAGTGGAAGTGGGCCGGCCATGTCTGCAGACGGACAGACAATCGATGGAGCAGACAAGTATTAGAGTGGAGACCACGCTTAGGCAAACGTAGTGTAGGACGTCCTGCGGCACGATGGACCGACGATTTGAAGAAGGTGGCTGGCAGCGGATGGATGAGGGCTGCCCAAGATCGGGATGGTTGGCGCTCATTGGGGGAGGCCTACGTTCAGCAGTGGACGGCGATAGGCTGATGATGATGATGAAAGAATTTTTATTATTATTATTATTACTATCTACTTCTATCAAATTTATCTACACTGTAAAAATTTTTTGTAAAATTACCATTTTTTTACTCAACATGATATGGCTAAATTTACTAATCAGTATGTATGGAATCAAATTTCAATACATTTTGAGTAATTTTCCAAGACATATCAGAAAATTTGCTAAGATGCGGTGTAATTTTACAACCTTAGAGTATAAATCTTACTTGTATTGTAATTTTACGGAACTGTTTATTAAATTTTAATAACAAACTTTGAAGATTTACTAAAATTTTTAGTAATTTGAGTTACTATATTTTTTTGTAAAATTACCAAATATTTTATAATTCGAATTACTGTGAAGTGTTTAGAAATTTACAATTTTTTTTATTAATTTTACAATTTGAACTGTAAAATTACACAGTACATTGTAAAATTACAGCCATCTGTAATTTTACTATACAGGTTATGAATTTTCGATACCAAGCTCCTTAAATTTACTAACATTGTTTGTGTTTTAAATTATTAATTTTGTTGTAAATTTACAAAAAAAATATTATAATTTAAAAGATATTCAATGTATTGAAAATTCAATTTTTTTTTGTATTTTTACTATTCTTATTGTAAAATTACACAATATATTGTAAAATCACAAAAAAATAGTATTTTTTTTTAACCTTGTGTAATTTTACTAAACACGTTGTCGACTTTCGTTTCCAAGCTTCGTAAATTTACAAACATTGTGCATATTTTAATTTAATCTCTCGTCTCGTCTAATTATGAAAAAATATTTAAATTCGAATTCTAATCAATTCATCGGAAATTCAATAATCTTTTCATTAATTTTATTATTTTGACTGTAAAATTATACAGTGTTTTTCTCAAGCAAGGTTTTTCTTGAGACCGTGATTTACTTGACTTTCACTAGTAGTCGGTAGCATGAGTTTATTCCTTTTGTCTAGCGTCGGGGAAAGCTAGGTTCGAATCCTATACAAAATTAAAGATTTTTTTTTATTTCTATTTTATTTCGAATTATTACTTGATTTTTTTTTAAATTGATGATTTTAATTTTCTGTACATTTTTATTTTATTTATAAACTATTTTATGTTTTAAACTAAAAAAAAATGTATGTAATATACCTACTAAAGTAAATAATCATTTAATCTAATACCAAGAAACATAAACTCGTTCAATCGGTCTCGAAAAATGCTCTTTCTTGATTTGAGTGTCTTTATTGTTAGTATACAGATATACTTGACGACACTACACTGTGTTCCTCGAAAAGAAAATAAATGTGATTAATATAAGTATACGAAGGTCACACCAGATAGTTGATCAATCTTCAACGTAACCAGCGTCTATAGTATTAAACTTTATAGATTTAATAATAGTCATATGAAAAAAATCTCCGAGCGAAGTAACCACTCTTGAAATACTGTAGTGCCTGGGACAGTTAGTTTTTAAATGTCGCATGGTTGCCCAAGCACATACAGCATTCTCACTACATAGTCAGCCTTGTCCAGGGGAATGACTGGTCAATACGTCTGGTGCCAACTATGTGCGGGTTTCCTCACGATGTTTTCCTTCACCGTTAGAGCGTCCGTATAATGTACTTGAGATCTGAAAAAGTCTCATTGGTACACGCCACGACCTGGGATTCGAACCTGCACTCTCTCGAGTGCGAACCAAACGGTCTACCCACTAGGCCACGGAGCTCTAGTAGTATTATGAACAATAATAATAATTGTCGTTATGATTGTTGTTGCTATGATTAATTCAATTAATAATCACTTTTATAAATACGCAATTATTTTGTAAAAATAATGTTGTGTAAAGAAAGTGCGTACGTTATAGTGATGTGCCGGATATCCGTATCCGCGGATATCCGAGGCAGAAGAAAGATCCGTATCCGTGTCCGTATGACGTATCCGTTACTATTTGGCGGATCTTTTACGGATCTATTTACCTTATAAATATTAAAATTATAGATGAATTATTTAAATTAGTGATTACTGATTAAGGTAGGTAGCGACTAGGAATAAAAACTATTAAATTCGATACAGATAATATTCTTGAGGATGTTTTCTTTGTAAATGATTTTTTAAAGAGTTGTGCCTTTACCCTTACAGGAATACTTTCCATCACAAATTTTACACTTTGTACATTCGTCATTTACTAACACAAAATAATTCCAAATTACATTACTAAACTTTTTTGTAGTCATTTTTTCAAACTCATGTACCAATACCAAACAAGCGTTATTTATGCTGTCCAGTGTCACACAAAACTATAAACAAAACAAAAGAAAGAACCACTATGCAATGTAAGTCGAAACATGTGTGAAGGTCGCGCGCACCGACACCGACTGCGTAAGAAAGTTAAGATCCGTATCCGTATCCGTATCCACGGATCTTGACATCAAATATCCGTATTCAGATCCGTATCCGCGGATATACATTTTTAACGATCCGGCACATCACTAGTACGTTATATTATGTACCAATAGAAAAGTACCTAAGCACATTGAAAACTAAACATGTGTATGTGTATACATGTACATCATTAGTTAATAAAATATTTTAACAGAAGTTATCGAAAAAAGTTAGAAAAAAGTACCTATATAACTTTTATAGCGAGTAAAATTCCATACGTCGGGTGCCGTAATTTACTTATAATTCGAACAAAAAATTGATATAATGGTTGTAACTTGTAATTGCTATTAAAATATTATGTTTAAATATAGATGATTACACTATTAAGTAATCAGAAAATCCAAGTTTTACAGTATAAATAGATTGATAAAATCGCTATGAGCGCGCGTAATTGCTAGGGTTCAAGTACAGATCATACAAACAGTAGGTAAACGGTTTATGAGCGCTCAGTGAAAGTGGAGGGGGTCGTTCGCGCATGTGACCAATAGCAAAGAATATATATTACTAACGTACCAATAGCGTGTCGGCAGCCACGTTCGGCATGCGTTCGGCGAATCCACACCTCCCCGCCCGAGCCCGCTTGCGCGACCTATAGCTATACGCGGCAGTGAAATGTCGAGTGTTTAATTTTACGCGCGGAGTGCATTTAAAACTAAACTTGAACAGTCATTATCGTGTTTTGAAGCATGTGTATACATGTACATCATTGTATATTAGTAATTTACTAGTGTTTAATATATCTATACCTATGTATCGGCATGATCTTTTGTTTTGGTGGTCTCGGCTGAGTTCGCCGGCCCGCGGCCGACGACGCTAGACTTTTCTAGAGTTCTAGACGCTAGACGCACTTGTATGTTTATGGCGTTTATGGAAAATTTATTATTCAGACATTTGTTTAGTATCAAGATTGTTGTGTGTGGTACCCAGAGGTTGTAACGCCGTATAATTAAAAAGTTATAAGGTTATCTATCCGTGTGGCTCCCGTGTGGATTAATAATTTGTGATAAATCAAGTTATCATTAAACAATAATTAATAGGTATTTATTTATTATTATTAATATAATTAAAATGTAAGTGTGTACATACAAAATAAATTTGGTATTACGCATCTAAAAGGGTAATTGTGTGCTACGGATAGAGGTTGATAAATTTTCGGTAAGTAAAATATTGTTAATGATACCTATTTATATTAATGTTTTTCTATACGTCTCAACCTCAAGGCTTGATACACACGTTAAGTTGATAAGTAGGTAACTAAATTTTAACTTAATTTTAAGTGATTAATTGCATGTGAACACAAAAAGTAGTAAGTTGCAAGTTAAAATTTAGTTAACAACTAAACTAAATAATTAAAAATTTTTCTATTTTTCGATTAAGTTGGTGGGCGGGGCTTGCTACTTGACACGTTTGGACATGCACAAAATTAGGCTGGCCTCACACAGACGGAACGTTACTCTGAATTAAGCTGCGCGTCCACTGCATCGGAATCGGAGCGGACGGAGCGGACGGATTTGTTGCTTTGTATGGATTTCTATGGTACTGCGTCCACTGGACCGGCATTTCTGCGCCTGCGACCGGTATTTATGCCGATGACGTCATCGGCAGTGAACCCGTCATTGATCATTCGGATTCCGAACGTTTCAAGTTCTGACGTGTTTGCGACGACGCGACGGCTATACATAAATACTTATTCACGATGAATGACGATATTTTAATTACTTTAGTGGAAAAATATGATGAACTTTACAATCTAAAACATCAACATTATCATAACCAACTGAGGAGAGACGATATTTGGGATGAAATTGGGCAAATAATAAATAAAAATTGTAGAATATAGTGAAGTTCAAAAAACTTTTTTCGAGTCATATGAATGTACCCAAAAAATCTATTTTCATATTCTAATAAATCAGAATATAATGTATGAAATTCTCCAAAAATTCATCTTTTTGAATTTATATTATGATTTATGAACCCATATCTTTCGTTTCCTCTTGTTTCTCTTTTCCTCTTCTGTTAAAATACAGCTAATTACAACATATCCTCGTCACTATCCTCCATAATGCAAATGCACGTTCAGGCTGACGGACTAAAAATAACTAAATTGCCGATGCTGAATCCGAATGCAGTGGACGCACCCCATCGGCATTTTGTAAATGCCGACGCTCCGTCCGCTCCGATTCCGATGCAGTGGACGCGCAGCTTTAATAATCTGAATTCATATTATTAATTCAGAAAGACCGGAATACCACACAATATCAGTATGCTCCACACACATTCTGATCTTTTCAGATTATGAATTTCTCAGATCGATCTGTAAGAATGATACTGACGAGCGTTCTGAATTCCGGATCGGAATATTAAAGATTATGATTTCATAACGCACGTATTCCTTTATTCTGTTCACATTTATAGGATGAACCCAGTATTTGCGTTTGCATTTCATTTTTTTTTTATTATATAGAGCCAAAAGCAATGCGATTAGTATTAATTCTTCTTCTATAAAGACGTTTATATGTGCCGGGAATCACGAGACTACTGATCAATCTGAATTTTTAAGATATGTGTGAGGCAAGGTGCCGAAATTTAGATTATGAATTTCCGATTATGAATCCAGAGAGACATTCCGGCTGTGTGAGGCTAGCCTTAGTAAGTGCATAAGTGTAGTGGCGCTCTCGGATTAAACAAGTAATTAAAGGAGTCTTCTATCATCCGTAGCGCATTAAAATATTATAATATCAAATAAAGTGACACTTGCTCACTTGCCTCACTAATAACAAATTTAGATAGGTACAGAATTTAGTGAGGTTTTGGACGAAGTCAAAGATGAAATTATTAGGGAAATAACTATAACTATATCCAAAAGACTGTGGGTGAGAAATTGGATAAATAGAAGAGATCAGTATGGCGCAAGTGTCAATTTATTTGATATTATAATATTTTAATGCGCTACGGATGACACAAGACTACTTTAATTACTTGTTTAATCCTTGAACGCGACTACACTTATGCACTTAACTAATTTTGTACATGTCCAAACGTATCAAGTAGCAAGCCCCGCCCACCAACTTAACCGAAAAATAGACACAATTCTAATTATTTAGTTTAGTTGTTAACTAAATTTTAACTTGCAACTTACTACTAAATTTTGTATTTACATGCAATTTATCACTTAAAATTCAGTTAAAATTTAGTTACCTACTTTGATAAGTAGGTAACAACTTAACATGTGTAAATCGGCCTTCACATAAAAATTTGTTTTATTCATTGACTTCTTATCTAACAACAAATCTCCTTTTATGATTTTACGTTATTGGTTAGAATCAAACAGAAAAATAAATTATTTAAAATGTAAAATTAAAAAATTTCAATCCACATTTTTTTTCAACAAATAGTTTCTCATAAACTATTTATTAAGTAAGTAATTTATTAATTCAGAATAGAAAATATTTTTTTTATGTCGATATCAGTATTTCCACTCTGCTTTTAGATTTCTATGATATAAATAAAATAACGATTAAGGAAAAAGAATAGAATTCATTATTATTATGTCATGTAGTTTTTCATCATAACAAAAAGCAATAATTCAGTAATGAATAAATAATTAAAAATTAGGGCTCCTTTCAACTTTAATAATTTTGAGAAATAAAGAATTTATATAGCATACTTTAAATATTAATGAAAATTCAAAATTTATTTATAAAATTTTAAAACTGATTGACAACATCGGAGTCATGGCGGCATTGTTCAAAGTTTCTTCATACAACAAGCCGGAAGAGCGCAAGATTGTAAAAGCTGCATCAATTGATACACTTATTGCTGGAGTAAAGACTAAATTAAAACTTGGAGAATGTCAATACCAGGTATTTTAATTGTTAGTTGTTACCCTTACGTGTACTTTTTTCTTTTCATATAAATACCACTGAAACTTACGTATGCTTTTAATTTTTAGTAGGTATTAAAGAAAATATTACTAACTCAAATTTTTTGCATAATTAATAATTATTATCATACTTAATTAATAATATAAGTAAATTATGAAGCCTGGTTACATTCAAAATGAAATGATTCATTTAAAAAATATTTTAGCTAGATTTTAGAAAAATGTTAATTTTCTAGAATTTATTGTTTTTTCATTTTTACTAAAATTGTTTGAAAAAATATTAACTTCAATCAAGAACAAGATTTTTTTTTTATAAAATTATTTTCCTAAGTGAAATTTATAATTTTTTTTATTCAAACAGGTTTACACAGACTATTTTTTTGAAATAGATGAAGATGATATTTTGATGGATTTGGCTAAAGCTAAAGAAACTCATGGGCAGCAACTGTCTCTTACCATTGTTCCTAATGAGGTTGATTGGAATCCAAAAAGTGCCCAACAATATAGTCTGGCTCAAACAAATGGTAATTTTTATCAATGGTTTTTAAATCTAAACAAAAATGTCTTGTTTTCAAAATTAATTAATTTTAAATTATATATATGCTAACCGATGAAATAGGTAATTAATTATGTATATTTTTTTAATTTCAGAAATACTTCCTGAAAATGTTCCTACAAGACCTCCCATTGTACCTCAAGCAGCGGCAGATAACAGTTCGTCACAATCAGTATCATCCTTACAGCCAGCAGATCACTTGTCTAAAATTTATTATAAATTTCCGACAAATATACAGACTGCTTTACGTAAAGGAGATCATTTAAAACCAAGAGAGAGAACGCTCGTTGTTCACACAGTTCGAGACTACATCATTTATGATTTGAGAGATTTGAGCCTAGGTATTGCAGGGACCATCAGCAATCAACTTATATCAAAATATCAAGAAAGCTTTACATCAAAAATAGGCAGTACTGATGGCGAGATTCAATCACTACAACAAGCCGCATACAGCGCAGTACGCTATCAAAAAAAATAATCAAGCTGGAGATAGCAGTAAAATAACTGATTCGTTGGATGACAATGATGAGCTTGTTGAAAAGCCAAAGATGCAGGATGAGTATGGATGTGTAGCTTATTCACCGTCCTCTGAGGAATTAGAGTTAAATGTGTAATAATTTTTGTTTAAAAATCAAAATTAATAGATGTAGGTATATGATGCACCAGATAAGCAAATTACTGATGAAATATTAACTCTAATGCATGAATGCTATTTTTTGCAAAGAAAAGAAATTCATACTGGAAAAGATCTTGCAGTAATTTTTCAATATGTATATATGGAAAACGTCATTGAAAAATTTATCAAAACCCATCAACCGCTGGGCCAAAAATTTAGAAGTCGCTCGAGAAGTAAAATATAAGAGTAAAAAAAATATGGTTGACGATGAACGAAAATTCGTTCGTGATCGGCTAAAACTCGCTACGAAATACAGTGAAATAAGAAAAAACGATGAACCATTTCACACGGTTGTGTTTGAATTTATCGTGAAATTCATGAAATAGAATTTAACATTTCTCTACAATCTAATTGATGTAAGTTGTAAATATTTTTATTATTCTTAATCAAAGATTAGCAATAATACGCAATGATACGAAAAATATTAAGCAATAATACGAAATTTAATTTTATTAATTTGATTTGCAGGAAGAGATTGAAGATGTGGAATTACTGAGACACGTTCCTGTTGTTAATCCTGTTTCAATAATCAGAGGTATAGAGATATTGTATATTTTTATTAAATTCATGAAATTTTTTTTTCTACAAAAAAATAATAATTTGATTAATGTTCAAATCGTTTGCATGCTACTCTTTTACGTAGCTTATGTTAATTATCTGCAGTTGAATAATTGTAATCATATAATATTAATCGTTTGAATAAATTGAAACGAATTTAAGTACAATTATGTTGTTTGTTTCAGGTCAAGATTTGCATCATTCAGAAAATTTATATAATGTAGTAATTAACAAGCGCATTATAATACAAGCTGAATCGTTTTCTAGTGGGCTTCTAACAACATTTTTATCTTACTATGTGTTTGGTATTGTTTATCCTCAAGAAATCCAGGGAACACTCTAAGCAATTCAGTGGTGAGTACCTAATAAAAAATGTATTCTAAAAACTTTTTTATAAATTAATTTTTTTTCTCTATACATAAATTTGAAAAGTTCGTTAAAAATCAATATTATATTATGACACATCTTAATTTTTCTGTAATATTATCACTTGTGTACAGTTGTTAAGATCTAAAATTACACAAACGTTTTACAGAAATAAAAAGTTTCAAATTCAATCCTCGATAGTCCTCAGATGATCTCTCAGAAGAAGTTCAACTTCCTCTTTGATTTAAGTTTTCTTGACTGGGAGTTAAATTTCTCGAATAATAATTAAAATTTGTACTATTTTCTTTTTTTTACTTGTTAAAATTTATTTAAGATTTAATTTTGGTTTCAGATTGTTCTTACAAATTTGTCCTCCCAAGGGAACAAAGAGAGGTGGTAAGAGGAAGGCCACGATAATCCATCCCAAAGTTACTAAACTGACTAAAGATATTTACTCCTACCTTGCTGATGAATCTGATGACTAGTATCCATGAAGATACTTTTTAATTATACGATATAGGATATGTTTATTCCAAAATAAGTTTAGTTTATATTATTCCGTTATTATTATTTATAACTATATCGTACAGCTTATTTTTGTCATTTTGGTGTGAATTGTTTATGATACTTTGTGAAATATTAATATTATTTTATGCTGTTACTCGTGTTACTATACTATTTTACTCAATAAATGGTTTTATTAACGTAAACAATGTGTAATAATATTTATTTATATTTTAATTTGAAATTAATCAATCAAGTCTTATTTTTAACGTTTAAATTATTTAAATTAACGACTAACAGATTATCTGGAACTATCTAAAATAATTAATGATGTTGATTAATAGTTTCCGTTGCAGATATTTGGCGAAAAAATTGGCTTAATTTTAATTAAAAATTATCATATTATATGTATAATTTAAGAAATTTACATACATATAATCACGCCTTTATTCCCGTAGGACCGCCTCTTTCCCGTAGGGGTAGGCAGAGACCACTTTTTTCCACTTGCTACGATCCTTACATACTTCTTTCGCTTCGTCCACTTTCATTCTTAATTTCTTACCATCCATTCCTCCTCTTACATTCAACGTAACAAGAAATTTCAAACTGCGAAATACTTTTCAGAATGATTTATCTACAAAATTTGTTCAGTATACAATTATACCAAATAGATTTTTGGAAAATCATTGGTGAAATAACATCATACATCTCTAATTCTCTAATTTTTGTACATCAGTATAGAAAAAAATTGCGTAGTAAAATTACTAAACATTTTTATGATCAATCATTGCATAAAATTACAAAACTATAGTAAAATTACTAATCAAATTCAGATAATTTGAATATTTTGTAATTTTATCAAACCCAATTAGATTGAATTAGGTGGTATAGTTACAAAACTGCATACTTAATTTACTAATCATTTTTATAATCAATTATTGAATACAATTACAAAACAATAGTAAAATTACTAATCAAATTTTCTGTAATCGCTTGGTAAATTTCCAAAAATATTTTGTAATTTTATCAAACCCAATTCAACAGAATTGGGTGGTATAGTTACAAAACTGCATAGTAAATTTACTAATCATTTTTATGATCAATTATTGAATAAATTTACAAAATTATAGTAAAATTACTAATCAAATTCTCTGTAACCGCTTGGTAAATTTCCAAAAATATTTTGTAATTTTATCAAACCCAATTCAACAGAATTGGGTGGTATAGTTACAAAACTGCATAGTAAATTTACTAATCATTTTTATGATCAATTATTGAATAAAATTACAAAATTATAGTAAAATTACTAATCAAATTCTCTGTAAGCGCTTGGTAAATTTCCAAAAATATTTTGTAATTTTATCAAACCCAATTCAACAGAATTGGGTGGTATAGTTACAAAACTGCATAGTAAATTTACTAATCATTTTTATGATCAATAATCGAGTAAAATTACAAAACTATGGTAAAATTACTAATCAAATTTTCTGTAACTGCTTGGTAAATTTCCAAAAATATATTGTAATTCTCTCAAATTGAGTTGAGGTATTCTGTTTAGCAAATTTACTAAATTGTTTTGCGTAAAAACTTCCAACTCATTTTTAGTAAAATTACCAAAGAAATTTTTTACAGTGTATCAACTACATTCTATTTTGCTTATTTTTAATGTTAGAAATATATTATACCAGCTGATGCCCGCGGTTCCACCTGCGTAAGTACAGAAACCCACGGGAATCGTAAATAAAGTATCCCACGAAAAACCATATATTTCCCCACGATAAAAAGTAGCCTATGTCCTTTCTCAGACTCTAGACTATCTGTGTACCAAATTTAATTTAAATCGGTTCAGTAGTTTTGGCGTGAAAGCGAGACAGACAGACAGAGTTACTTTCGCATTTATAATATTAGTATGGATTTTTAGTAAAGTATAATATATGGGTGAATCTCCAAAAAACTTGACTTCCAATGGTAATGATGGTAGGTTTTTTTAGCTCTACACAGAATTTTATTGTCTGGCGAACATTTTTTTTCTTTTTTTGCCCTTTTCAAACTAATCAGTAATCTGTGTCTTATTAAAAACTTGGCTGCCAGACGATAAAATTTCGCGTAGTGCTCAAAAAACCTGCCGTCATTATCCTCAACGGAAATCTATAAGATTCAGTATAGCTTGTAGACTATGGGGAAGGATATAGATTTATTTTTATCACGGCAAAATGTGTGGTTTTCGCACGATATACTGATAAGGAATTTCGGGTAAAACTTATTAACACATAAATTTGTTCACTTATTTCTTAATACTCACGTGTAAAGAACATGCACAGCAGTCTGTAATGCCCTGCACAAGTTTAGTCGCTCGGGCAACGTTGTAGCACCACTTTCAAGGGAATCTTCTCCGTCCATATTTAGCCAACTGGCTGCACAGTTCGCTGCATTCGTCCACGATAGGATAGTAGCATCATTTGGTGGTTCTTTACTGTAGTCACTATTGAAAAGAAAGAACAGCTGTGACATTAAAAACACACCCCATTTCTAATAAACGCCGTATAAGCTTTGAATAGTTACACAGTATTTTGTCTTCTTCAATCGAATTAAAAATGTCACTTATGTGGCGTGTTCAAGACACTGTATAACTATACAGCTTATACAGCGTTTATTAGTAAGGGGGATTGTATTAGCTATTCTTACCCACCAATGGCAAAACCAAAAGGAAGGGTAATGATTAGGCATAGTTAGTTAAGTATATTTAGATAAATGGCTTTTAACTTCATTACAATTCTTAAATCTATGGGAGAATATATATATTTTTTTATGATTAAATCTGCGATCAGTCCCTTGACTATAAGCAAATATGTTGTATTGTGGATATTGTGATTTGAGGTCACTCCCCAGTGGGAGGCTCCTTCCAGTTTTACCAACGATCTTTAAGGTTTTGTATAGCAAAACGCTTGAGACGTTTGCTATATATCATGTTTAAAACTTGCCAAGTCATTAGGGTTGTTTTCAAGTTTGTATTTATACACAGAAGAGGCGTGTTTTATTTCCACTTTCACTGTTCTCATGTTAAGTTTCTCATGTATTTCAGCATTTGTGATAAACCATGGTCAATTTGCTATACTTTTAAAAATGGTGTTCTGTAGTCTTTGTAGGATGGTGCTGCTGTAGTTGCATGCGGAGTGCATGCCAGTGCCAGCATCACCATCCTATCTTACATTCCAGAGTTGGGAGAATAAATCAGTATTTCAATAACAACCAATTTCCCGAATGCCTGTTAGCCATTACAATGTATTATACAAAAATAGATTTAGTTAAAATATTGTTAAAACTTACTTAAAAGCAGTTTGCAGGCATCTCAGCATATCATCTAAAACCATATGACTAGCTTGATTTAGGGCTGCGCGATTTTTTGTTCTTAGTGCTGTTCTCATTGTCATGCTGGTGTACTGTAAAGATGAAAAGCATATAGCACATATAGCACATGAATGAAAAAGTAAAGTAGTTAGAAAATACTATTCCCATGTCTTCGTTAATAAATTTTGACATAATAGCAACTCAAAGCATTTCACATTACATTAGTCATTACAACTTTTTAAACATAGTACAGGTCGTGCAACAAATTAAGATCTTTCGACAAAAGTAGAGGGGGTATGCGCAGAAGTCAGTTTTTGGGTGTGTTGGCGGTAGCGGGCTCGGGCGGGGGGAGGTGTGGATGCGCCGAACGCATGCGGAATGTGGCTGCCGACACGCTATTAGTTCGTTAGTAATATATATTATTTGCTATTGGTCACATGCGCGAACAATCCCCTCCACTTTCACTGAGCGCTCATAAACCGTTGCGCGACCTATACATATTACTGTTAAAATCAGCAAACCATGCATTAATTCTTTAACTATTATTTACACAAACACTTGGACATAATATTATTATTAAAGGACTGAATATGTAGTTTTATATTATCTTACCTCTTCAGGTATCACAGTAAGCACCTCTAACAAGAGGGAGGCATTTTCTGGTGTTGATAGTGGTCGTAATATTTCAGCTAAATCCTTTGAACCTTGCTGCAGTATAAATGCAGCTAACTAAAAAGAAATATTAATTTATACCGATATCAACTTTCACTGAACTGATATACAAATGAATTGCATTCATTTGTAAAATTAATTTTTAGATTATATCTTTATTCTATTCAAGAAAAAATAATAGACAAAATATGTTTCGTCTTTTGCTCAATTCAAATATATCTCATGAGCTTTTGATAAGTATAATTGTACGGGTCAATGTGTCATTGCACTCGTATGCCACGCGTATATCCGCGCGTGCATCTTAGATAAGCATTTTTGTAGCATATAAATTTCATAATTATTTACAATAAACGCAGTTCGTTATTACGCACCAAACGGGGTTTATCATTTATACCCTATATCAGCATCAACCTATCAGAACAGCCTCAGCATCAGCATACAGCATCAGCAGCATATATCATCTCTACTATCAGCAGCATCTATCATCTCTATCATCTAAGTGTAGCTCGCTACATTTTTTTTGGTCCTTCGTAACGAGAATCAACGCATCTTTGGATTATCAGAAGCATATCATCATTATCATCAGCAAGACACCTTGAGAAGAAATTTTAAGAACATCATCTTATCAAGACATCATATCGGCTAAAGATCATTATCAAGACGCTCTACGCATCATCGTGTCTCTACTAGAAAAAAAAAAAAACCTAAATATTTAGTGTATTTAATTGTCTCGATACAGTAGCGAATCGGCTAGACCGGTCTCCCACCAGCGGGTCGCCCCGGAAGAGTTGAGAATAGGACGCACATACTGTAAAGGGACTTTAACTACGCTAAATATATCATTAATCATCATGCAAGAACTTCTGGAACGTCAGAGCGCCATCATCAAGGAGATCGAAAAGATCCATATTAATTATAAAAAGGACTCCGCGGACAGAAAAACGCAGGAATACTTTAGCAAACGCATTACAGCCATTGACAATCTGTGGGGAGAGTTTGAGCTCAATAACAAGACATTGCAAGCCGCCGAAGACAAAACATCAGACTATTTTAAAAAGGATATTTACTCCGAAGTGAAGAACTTTTATACTACGCTACGAGCAATCATGACATCGGACTCCGAAAGGCCTCCGACTCCAACAATCTCGCATTTATCAACCCCAAAAGGTGGACATACTACACCCGTGGATGGATCCACACCTTCAACCTCGAAGGTCAACACCAGAATGCAATTTCAACTCCCAAAAATTCACGTTGAAAAAGTCGAATCCCGCCAAGACTATCAAGAGACTTTAGTACAGCAATACGCTAATTTTCGGGCACTGGAACGACAAATAAAACGCATCAATGAACAGAAGCTAGAAGAAAAATGGGAGATTGAAGACGAGTTACGTAACTTACAGCAGCGCTGGCGTAACATCGACGAACTCCATCTGCAAGTAGACATTTTATCACCTGGAACCGATAGACAGTATGAGGAGACATTCGCCGACATTGAGAAAAAATACATACACATGAAGCGAAATTTAAATCAAAAATTATATTCAAACGCACATCTACAACAATCTCTACCCCAAATAGAGATACCAATATTTACAGGAAAATATACCCAATGGCCAACATTCCACGATTTGTACACCGAAGCAATACATAACAACAAATATATCACGAACGCTCAAAAAATGCAACATTTAAAATGTAAGGTCAAGGGAGAGGCAGAGCGCCTGATTCAACATCTTCACATCTCTGCAGAAAACTACGAGACTGCTTGGGAAATATTAAATCACCGCTATAACAATCCTCAGCTACTCTTCACTAAACAAGTCGAAATACTCCTCAATCAATCAAACATTCATAAACAATCATCATATGAATTGAAGAAGTTCTACGACACAACTACCGAATGTATTTACGCCATACATAATTTGGGAGTGAACACTAACAGCTGGGATCCTTTATTGGTACACATCCTGTCAAAGAAGTTGGATATGGATACATACTGCGACTACAAGGAGTCTCGCAAGGAGCCGCGCTCTTTACCTACCCTTGAAGAATTTATGTCGTTCATCGAGGGCAAGTTTACGGCTTTAGAGCCTATTCAGCGCAGAGAAAAGGAAAATCAGAGCACTAGTAGACAGGCTTATCAAGCACCGAGATGGTCAAATCTTAAGAAAACCGCTATGTCGCCGCAATATCAAAACAAACCTTTCCGCAACGGAATTTATCAAGCCGCACCAACATACACACGCAAGACCTGTGTTGTATGTAAATCATTCCACGATCTATACATGTGTCAAGCATTCTTCAATTTATCAGGCAAAGAGCAAATGGAAACTTTACTAAAACATAAAATCTGCCCCAATTGTCTTTACACGCATCAAGATAAACCGTGCTATTCAACGCGGCGTTGCAAAGAGTGCAATGAACCGCATAACACAAAAATTCATGACTCAATTATGCAGTCAAAACCAAAGTCCACGTACAGCAAACTGCAAGCAACGCGCAACGTAGATGCGCCGTCACCCGCTACAAGTGCAAATTCGCTCTCAGCAACAAGCGCTCCAAATTCGAGCAAACTACCTAAACATCACTATACAAACCATGTCGCAACCGATGACGAAGAAATATTGCTCACAACAGTGGCTATCAAGGTACAGTCGGCGGACGGAATATATATCACTTTAACAGCGCTCTTAGATCAAGGGTCCCAAGTTACTCTTATATCAGAAAATGCAGCTCAGCTCCTAGGATTGCAGTGCCAACGTTATCATGCATCGGTGTCCGGCATTGGGCCCAGTACAAAACAAAGTAAAGGCATGGTTACACTTGTCTGCCAATCAATATACGAAGATTATCAATTTACTACCCAAGCACTTGTGATGTCACGCGTTATCAACAACCTGCCTAACACATCATTTAAAATCAAATCCTGGCCTCATATTCAACATCTCAACCTCGCTGACCCAGAGTATAATATTTCAAAACCAATTGATTTACTACTGGACGCCAGTGTGTACTCAGATATAATCATGGATGGCCTCATAAGGGGGCCCCCACATGCCCCAATCGCCCAACATACCAAGTTGGGATGGATACTATCAGGCAACGTGAAAACATTCAGCTGCAATGTTATCTTAAATCAAGTGGAAGATTTGTCCAAGTACTGGGAAATTGAAGATATCCAAGAGTCATGTGTAAACTCGGCCTTATTAGAATCTGAACAATATTGTGAAGACCTATATCAATCAACAACCAGATGTCTTGAGGATGGTAGATACGAGGTAGCCATCCCTATGAAACAGAATTTTGAGCAAAAATTAGGCCATTCAAAATCAATCGCTTTAGCCAGATTTTCACACATGGAAAGAAAAATGGCAAAAAATAAAATGTATTCAGACAGCTACAAACAGTTTATGCATGAATATGAGTCACTGGGGCACATGCGAAAAGTAGACAACACTACAAGTGTGAGCGAGACAACATGTTACCTACCTCACCACGGCGTCGTGAAACCCGACTCTACAACAACAAAACTACGTGTAGTTTTCAACGCATCCGCGAAAACGTCATCGGGATACAGCCTCAATGACCTTATGGAGAGTGGACCTAACCTACAACAGGACCTTCAAGGACTGATTCTTAAATGGCGGGAACACCAATATGTCATGACGTCCGATGTAGAGAAAATGTTTAGACAAATTAAGGTCCGACCTTCCGATCAACCCTTACAATCTATCATATGGAGGAACTCACATAACAACGTCATTAAAACATATCATCTTACCACTGTGACGTATGGTACCAAGGCCGCTCCATTCCTAGCCATGCGCACGTTACGTCAGATAGCACTCGATAACCAAGGAAAATATCCACTTGCTGCGCAAGCATTAATTAACTCATTCTATACGGATGATTTAATGTGTGGAAGTGACGATATCATTGAGGCAAAAAGGTTACAAAGGGAGATAATAGAAGTCCTGAAGAATGCGGGAATGAATCTGAGAAAATGGTCCAGCAACACACCTGAACTGACAAAAGATTTATCATCTGAGCAACTGAACACTACCTTTGAGTTCAAGGACGCTGAAAATAGAAAAACTCTGGGCTTGAAATGGAATCCTGCCTCTGACACATTTTCTTACCAATACAACCTAACAAAAAGCCTTAAAAATAACATCACCAAAAGAGAACTTTTATCAGAAGTATCAAAAATATATGACCCACTCGGCTGGCTCTCACCGCTCACAATCAGAGGAAAAACCCTATATCAACAGACATGGCTATCAAAATTATCCTGGGATGACACCTTATCAGATGCTATACAAAATGAGTGGAGTGAATTGAGAAAAGATCTAACAAAAATAGATTTATTTCAAATCCCACGTTATGTGGGTCATAGCGGTCAGTCACTTCATATACACGGGTTCTGTGACGCATCCGAAAAGGCGTATGCATGCACAATATACTTAGTGGCACAAAATAATAAAGGCGCATACACATCGAGGCTCATCACTGCGAAAACAAAAGTCGTTCCAACAAAGAAACAGATATCGTTACCCAGACTGGAGTTACTAGGAGCATTATTACTATCTCAACTCATGAAGAAGGTTTTGGACACTATGTTTTCATCAAAGGAAATTCACCTACATGCTTGGACTGACTCCATGATAGTATTAGGGTGGCTTCATGGAGATATTTCAAAATGGAAGCAATTCGTCGCAAGCAGAGTACGAAAAATCACACATATCATTCCCGCTAAGTGTTGGCAGCATGTAAAGTCAGAGGATAACGCCGCAGACTGTGCGACGAGGGGCATGAGCAGCACTTGCCTTTCCAATCACTCACTATGGTGGGAAGGGCCCAAATTCATTCAACAAAATCATCAACATGCAAGCAGTGAGACATATCAAGAACCAACACTTGAAAAAAGGAAAAGCTAGAATGTGCAAACGCCTTACAATCAAGTTCCGACTCTATTATTTATAAACTGCTCAATGAAATGAGCTCTATCACTCGGATCGCTAAAACAATTGCATGGATATCACGTTTCATTTATCGAGCGCGCAAGAACGCTTGTCAAGCAAATAATTTAACAACAAGCGACATCGAAAATTCATTTAATTTGATTATAAAAACAGTGCAAAATTTTGAATTTTTTGAAGAAATATCATCTTTAAATAAAAATGGAATATTAAAATCTAACAGCAAACTTTTGAACTTGAATCCATATCTGGATAATAATGGCATCTTGAGAGTGGGCGGACGACTTGGGAACACTATCTTACGCTACTCTGCAAAGCATCCTATCATCTTACCTACTTCAAGCAGACTCACGGAGCTCATCATAGATCAAGCGCACCGCACGACTCTGCACGGGGGCCCAAAACTTACCTTATCATACATCAGAGATACCTACTGGGTCGTTAGCGGTGTACGCGCTGTAAAAAAGCAATTACGTAACTGCATCAAGTGTCGACGCTTCAGTCAGACGACCAAGCATCAGATCATGGCGGACCTACCCCCCTCCCGAGTAACACCCGCACGACCATTTATCAACGTGGGCGTGGACTTCACTGGACATGTAGACGTGAAGCTAAACAAGGGAAAGGGTGTCCGTAAGAGCAAGGGATACATCGCTGTGTTCGTATGCATGGCAACCAAAGCGGTGCACTTAGAACTGGTATCCGACTTGAGCACCGAAGCATTCCTAGCAGCACTCCGGCGCCTATGCTCCCGCCGTGGCACGCCAAAAAATATTTACAGCGACAACGGGACAAACTTCGTCGGCGCCTCGAATTTCTTGAAAAGGGAATACAAGGAAATCATCAGCACTATCAATCATGACGTCATCGATAATATCAGTGAGATGGGCATAGCATGGCATTTCAATGCGCCGTCATGGCCCTCTGCAGGCGGTCTATGGGAGGCAGCTGTCAAGAGCCTCAAGCAGCACCTGAAACGAGTGATGGGGGAACAGAAGCTTACCTATGAAGAACTGACTACTTTACTGCACCAAGTCGAAGCATGTATGAACTCCCGTCCACTCTGTGCTCTTACGGAAGATCCTGATGACAATTGTCTCACTCCAGGACACTTTCTTGTCGGTGGCCCCATTTTATCCAGACCCCAGACGAACCCGGAAATCACGCATTTAACATCGAGATGGCGATTAGTACAAGCTATGAACAAGCAAATATGGAAGGGCTGGTCTCGGGAATATTTACAAACTCTACAATCTAGATCAAAATGGACAACACCTATCAAAGACATCGAACTGAACGACATAGTCATCATCAAATAGGAGAACATGCCGCCAGGGAAGTGGGCTTTGGCACGTGTGTGTGAACTTCACCCCGGAAAGGACGGACATACCCGGGTGGTCACATTAAAAACACAAAATAACGTCATCAAACGACCTGTCAGCAAATTAATAATCTTACCTATTGAAGAAAAAGCACAAATTTTAGATCAAAATGAGGAACCAAAAGTATCAAGAGAGCAGAAGAAAAATTTGAGACCTAGAAGAAATATTTTGAAAAACTTTTTTATAAACTTATTATTCATCATGGCCATCATTCCATCAAGCCAGCAAACAATAAACATCACGAAAATTGACGAAAACAAGTCGCTCTACTTCGACAAAATTGCTGACATGCAAATCATCAAAGACCAATGGACTCTTGTGGCCTACTACAACATGACATCGTACTGGCAAAACATCGAAAATATAGAGAAATATATACATAATTTAAGTACCACGTGCAATGAAACAAAATTATTGATCTGCACGTCTACTTCATCTCATTTTGCTAATGAGCTCAACGAAATCGAACACTACAACAATTTACTTTTGAGCACAGAACATTACCGACGATCAATAAGAGGCCTAATAAACGGAATTGGATACGTGGCCAACGCTCTCTTCGGGGTGCTCGATGACAAGTTCGCCGAGCAGTATAGACGGGACATAGAAACCCTACATCAAAATGAAGATCATCTATTACAACTAATGAAAAACCAGACATCAATCGTGGAAACCGAAAATAACATAATATCCCGGAACGAAAAACGCATGAACGAACAATTTACAATGTTAAATAGTCAACTACAACAATTAACTAAGGAGGAGATGGAGAATATAATTAGAATATCAGACTACATAATTACAAACACAATTAATATAAACAACATGATATCAAATGTCCGTCGGACACAAGAAAGCCTCATCAACACCGTGACTAATATCTACCAAGGAAGACTCGATAGCCACATCATATCACCGGAGCAACTAAATCAGCAATTAAATATTATTTCTGGGCAACTAAATGGAGATTTATCAGTACCAGTAAAACCGGAGAACATCAAATATCTATACGAAATTCTACACGTCAAAACTAACATCAAAAACAACTATTTAATTATGGAAATAAACATTCCGCTGATTACGAGTGATAACTACGAGTTGGATCGAATCATCAGTTTGCCTATATCAACGCAACATAATACTACATAATATTATCACAGTGTAATAAAGAGATACAGTGGTCCAACGCGTTTGAAGTCGCGCGAAATGCCGCTTTTGTGTAGGTATTCGTCATTGCTGCAGGGTTGTCACAATAATGTGTTTTATTATAATCTGTTCTACATTTTGTGTAGGTATTCGTAGTATGTGTATGTAGAGTACTAGGAATAAAACAAAAAAATATATATAAAGAAGTATTAAGTAATGAAGAGTTTTATTATAAAAAATACAAATGCGTATACAAAAGCTCAGGGTTAGCATGATATATATCAATTGATATATATCGTATATATATCATGATATATATCAATTGATATTTATGCTTGATATATTATATCAAAATTGATATTTATATTTAAAAATGTAAAAGAATGTTTTAAATCTTACATCAACACAGGTCTTATTTTCCGAGAGTTTCACAAGCCTAGGTCATCAAAAACTTGCAATTTGACACGACATTAACTAATCATAGCCGTCGACGCGGCTTGTAACGGCATATGACACCCACGTGACCCCCTGTTTTTCGGAAGAAAATTCCTTGTTTGTTATTATACTATTGTTATACCATTTATACCATGTGTCAAATTAATTCGACTGATAAAATTAATACACTTTTTTTTCTTCTGGTTATAAACAAAAGTCATTTTATGGTTTTATGGTTTATTTAAATTGATACTCAAAAGTATCTATCGTTGATTTTTAATTGATTTGAAAACTTTTAATATAATATTTAATATAATATATAATAATAAATAAATGAGTTTAATTTTACTTCCCTATCTTCAAATTATCAGACATACAAATTATTTCGATTCAACTATTACGAAAAAACATATCAGAGTACCTATGAGATTTGTATGTAATTTTGAAAATATCAAAAAATCATAAATATCGGATATATATAATCAAAGATATCTGATATTTTGATATTTATTATAAATATCGGATATTTACGAACCCTGCAAAAGCTACAAATGCGAAACTGAAAGGTATTTTCGACATTTGGATTTACTAGTTTTTAGATTGCGATTGTTGAATTTGACGATGTAGTTAGTAAATTCTCATACGTAGATACAATTTTACTAAAAATTCTGACGCGAAACAGGCGCATGGTTTTGTATTAAAATTAATCTTCTTTAGCTGGTCATATAATTGACCATTGTAAATAAGTACCTACATTGAACTCAAACGAAACACTGTCGCAAACCACTTAAAACAATCAAATTAAAAAGCGTCAACCCCGGCTGACGTGTCCCAAGCGAGTGTATGGCAGCTTGGGCTCGCTACCGCCCCTCTCTCACCCCGCACGCCCCGCACGATTGCTCTGTCTAGACGTGTCCGTTGGACGACTGTAGGTAATAGTTCTATAGGCTGTGATATTATGCAGTGCCTATCATGGAGTTTATGGCGTTCGACATGAGAAAGGACACATTTATTCCCATGTCGCAAACTGACATTTTATCCTGCACAAAATATCATGGTGCCAGATTACTATGTGCCCTAAATGGACCTATATATCAACTGAAGATAAAACATTCAATTTGTGACACAGAAATATTAACCCCAGAAAGTAAACAAACAGTTTGCATAATAGAACCAAGGCAATGTACGGACAGGTGGATCAAGTTGCACTCTAGCGCAGCGTGGCTATACATCAGCTGTGGGCTACGTCACGTGCGCGTCATGTGTCCGGCCAGCCTGACGTCACACACGCTTAGTGGAAGCGGCGTCATTGTGCTAGGTCAGGACTGCACTGTGAAAGGGGACACCTTTACGTTACTTGGACATCATGACTACAGAAGTAATATAAATATTCACAGTCAACTTATGCAAGGAATGTTATTTCCTACAATATCACCTTTAAATAACTTTATAAATACATCAGTCTCCGTACCTATAACAAAAGAAGAAGACGACGGATTGTACCAGACCATCAAGAAACAGATTCACTCTCTGAAAGAAGCAAGCATCAATGACGTCTCAGTTCATGACAAACACCACTACGCTTTGATATACTTCCTTGTTTTAACTGTTATAGCCTTAACAGTTTCGGTGTCTTGTCTGTTTTACTATATCAAAGGAAAGAGAGCATTAAACAACAGTCGTGAGACACAGCCACCACAAACCCCAGTACGGACTATCAGAGAAGAGGAGCGGGCCGATCCAGCACATGTGCCCCCCACCTACGCGTTGCCTGCGCGCCCGAGTCGGAGCGAGGAGCGCGCACCCACCGGCGGCACCAGCGTCTACCACCTGCCTATGCGTCGAGTCGGCAATCAGCCGCCACCACCGCCGGTTACATTTGATAGAATACCGCGCATAGACTGACATAATAGATTCTTTTATAGTTTTATATTTATTTGTTAAAAATAATCATTTACATTTACATACTTATATCATACTATTTAATTTAATATTTTACAATTTTATACAATTATTTTATAATTTTATAATCATTTTATAACATTTGTTCCTTGTTTTTTGTTTCTTTTTAGACTGGCAAGATGTACGGGTCAATGTGTCATTGCACTCGTATGCCCCGCGTATATCCGCGCGTGCATCTTAGATAAGCATTTTTGTAGCATATAAATTTCATAATTATTTACAATAAACGCAGTTCGTTATTACGCACCAAACGGGGTTTATCATTTATACCCTATATCAGCATCAACCTATCAGAACAGCCTCAGCATCAGCATACAGCATCAGCAGCATATATCATCTCTACTATCAGCAGCATCTATCATCTCTATCATCTAAGTGTAGCTCGCTACAATAATATTGTAATTCTGATACAATGTAACATTGATAATACACATATTTATAAAATATTGTATGTATTATCTATATGTGTGTGTTATTAGATATTTCCTATACTAAAATATGACTTTTTTCCTTTTCTTAGCAAAATAAGAATGTAATTAATGCATAGATTAAAATTAAAGATGATTACTTACACTAATACATAATCTATTAGTGACTATTATGGGGCCTTTAGCATATCCGATTACAGCTTGCAACAGCTTTTGTTTGAGTTCTTCATAGCTCTCTTCTGGCACTTCTTTCCAGCATCGTAATATTTTTGTGTGCAATGTTGTTGCAGCATAAAACTGTATTTCTGTTCCCTGTGTAAAATTATTTTAAATATGAGGAAAATGTTAATGTTCCAACTATTGGATATTTTTTAAATCTTACTATCAGGTAGCTTATAGCTATAAGTTCTAGTTCATAATATGTAAAATACAGCCTCCATGGTCTAGTGGTTAGAGCATTGGCTCTCAACTCGAAGGTTGTGGGTTCGATTCCCCCATTGGAACAACAAAAAATGTTGTTTCCAAGTTTGGATAGGACAATTTTGAATATTCCGTATCGCGCCACCAGCGATTTTGAGGCCGATTTTTTTTTACAGTTGCGTTATAATCTATAAACATCAGAACTAGTATTGTTATGATGGTGCATGACTATTTCTGGCAAAAAAAAAAAAAAACTGTATCGCGCCACCATCGATTTTGAGGCCGATTTTTTTTTACAGTCACGTTATAATAAGCCCTCAATAACAACTGGCTTCAATTATAAGTCGACGGAGTCCCTACTTATGGGTGGTTTACAAAAAAATAACCACAATGGCTAAGGCGGGAGCGTAGCGCAGCTACGCTCCCGCCTTAGCCATCTTACCTTAGCCTTAGCTAACCTAACCCAATGAAGTCATATTGGGCCAACTCGGAGTAATACATTGCTATTAATTACCTAAGAATTATATACTGTTCTCATACATTTCCTATATGACATTATATATAAAATATAATTACATTCTGAATTGATTCTCCTGTATTAACACAAGATTTTTTTTAAATTTTAATTTTTTTTTTGCAAAAAAGGTCATGCGCCATCATAACAATACTAGTTCTGATGTTTACAGATTATAACGCGACTGTAAAAAAAAATTGGCCTCAAAATCGCTGGTGGCGCGATACGGAATATTTACCCAATTTTGTATGACAAGAAAGATGATCCATGCGTCGGATGGGCATGTAAAAAGTCGGCCTGCGCCTTATCTCACATCAGTTGTGTCGGTTATCCATCCCACTGGATTACTAGAGTACAGGAATAGAGAATGCTCTTGTATACTACGCACACACTTAGGCACTATAAAATTACTCCTGCGTAACTGACCTGGTTTCAATGAAACCGGCCACCGTCACCAAAATCGGTGTGGGGTGTATGTAAAATACCATAATTTTTTTGCGAGATGACTACACCTCCCTTGTCTTCTTCCTCTCTAGGGAAACGATTTCTAAACATTTATCTTAGTAAATCAAAAACATTTTCCTGAATACGTATCAATTACCTTAGAAGGTTGCATTAGTTCCCAAACAAAATTCCAAGCTTCTGGCGCTCTTTGTGCTGTTGTCAACCAAGTATGCGCTTTCGTACGTTCCGCTTGTTCTCCATTATAAAACACGGATACAGCATATTCTAGATTTTGAGCTGTATATTCCATTTTATAAATTTGTTGGAAAAATACAAATAATAGCTCAGTTCTATAAAGTAGACACTTTTATAAGCGCATAAAACAAGTATCTCCTCATTTTTTACGAAGCATAATTGAAATTTCTATAGGTTTTTCATTTATATAGATATTTTTTTGGATTTCGCAAAATTTTTTATGTTAAATTTATTTACACCTCAGCTGACTGACATTTTGTAGAATTGACGTTTTATCCTTTTTAGTATATGGTGTCGGCTTATAACCATTTGCCAGTGTCAAGTAAAAATGGCGCGAAATGATATACGTTCAAATTTTCATCACTGTATTTTAGAATTATAATTCTAAATCGTCAAGTCCAAAGTCTAGTCATACTCCAAATATAAAGTCAGGATAGTCAATGAGTCAAGTCAGTCGGTTCAGTAAAATGGTAGATTTATTGAAACATCCTGAAAAATTAAGACAGCTTTATTAAAACTTCCTAGGGAGTTTTGGTGGTTTTGGTGGGAAAACCAATTTAGCACACATTTTGTAGTTGCCCACACTTGTGCGCGGCAACGAATAACTAATGGATAATATTCTACCCACGATTCTACCAATATTACATAATAAGAACCCTAATAACACAAATTTGGAAAAAAGAACACAAATACACAACGTTGCTGATTTATACCCGGCAAAATTTAATAGTCAATTTTCCTTTTTGGAAGATTTGAGGAGATTTCTGAATAAAAAAAAAAAAGAGATTGACATTTGACATTTTTGATTTTGAAAAAGTTTGTTTTGCGATTTGCGTTGTGATTTGCGGAGCTGTTTGGCGGATATTTACTTAAAAACCTAATTAAAATACATTAATTTACCACAATGAAGATAGAAGAAGTAAAAAGCACTGCAAAAACACAGAGAATATCGGCTCATAGTCATATTAAAGGATTAGGCTTAGACGAAAATGGGGTACCGATTCAGATGGCAGCCGGTCTCGTGGGTCAAGAATCTGCTCGTGAGGTAATAATTATACATTTATATAAAATATAGGTATTGTAAAGTATGCGTAATAAAGTCATAATTATTGCAAGTGCACCAAATCGAAACTTTAAAAAAAATATCATCACATCGGTTTATTGATCATACAAAGAGGTTAGTTTGGTTACCATAGTAATTTTAAACTACTTCTATAATGTTGTACCTACTTGCACTGTAACGTAAAAAATAAATATAATTTTTTTTTTATTTAGTGCACAAAAACACATTACAATCTAAAAAACTCACAAAATGATAATACATACTTTTGATCTAGATCACAACTTAACAAATATATGCACACTATAAAACTCAATACTATTCTAGATATAAATAATAGCTCAACATTAAGTACAAATTATAAACAATATATTAGGATGCTTGTGTGTTTCTCCGAACATCCTAAGGATCTAGTTATATGCGTCCACGCGACTGAGCGACTTGGCCACTACACTGCGAAATAACAAGCAAATGATCTATTTGAATGGCAGAGCATCGTTGCATGCAGTTGCATACAATTTTGCGGTGTAGCAGACAAGCCGCTTGCTCGTGCGGACGCATGTAACTAGACCCTAAGCCTAAAGGTAAGCACACTCTTTATTATTGTTATGAGGATATTATTTATTGTACTAAAATTATTATTAAATTATTTGAGACAGAAATTATTAGCTCCGGCAAATCAAAAATAATGTGAGTCTTTCAAGAGTCTGTACTTTGAAATGACCGAGTCTGTCACGGTAATTTAAATTTGATTGACCAGGGAAGTGACAATAACAAATAATTTTGAGAAATTTTCTCTACATATTCTCAATATTCTCTACATGTGCTTTGTAATTTGGGGACCATAGATACAGGACTTCCATATTATTCTAAAATAGTCCTTACCAGAGCAGAGAATAAGTATAGCTTTTTAAAATCTTTCGTTGCTCTTAAAACAAATCTTTGAAGCTGATTTGCTTTGCAAATAATGTGATCATAATGGGCCCAAAATATAAGGTTCTTGTCTGAAAATAATGTTTAATTAAGTAGAAAAATATTTTATAAATAAGTTAAAAAGTAAGAAATATAATGTTTTAGGCTGCTGGTATTGTTGTTGACATGATCAGAAGTAAGAAAATGGCTGGTCGAGCCCTCTTGCTGGCTGGTCCACCAGGCACCGGAAAAACTGCTATTGCTTTAGCAATCGCTCAGGAGTTGGGAAATAAAGTAAGTTACTTTAATTATACAATTAAATTGCTAGTATAGCATACAGTGGCAAAGGCTGGTTCTCCTTCATAGGGAAGCCCTAGCCTGTATAGTGTATAAGTAGGGATTTGGATAAGGGTCTTCAAAATTTAATTGGTAAGATATTTTTATTTGACTTTTAATTTACTTTTTCTGTAGATACCATTCTGTCCCATGGTTGGCAGTGAAGTATACAGTACAGAAATAAAGAAGACAGAAGTGCTCATGGAAAATTTCCGCCGTGCCATCGGTCTTAGAATTCGTGAGACCAAAGAAGTATATGAGGGTGAAGTCACAGAGTTGACTCCAGTTGAGACTGAGAATCCAGCAGGAGGTAAGAGTTTTTTATAAAACTAAATAATTTGCTCTTTATGCTTAAATGTAATATTTCTATAAGGGGGCCATCCACATATTACATTATGCAAAATTTCGGCTTTTTGAACCCCCACCCCCCCTATGTCATGCTTTTTAGTATCCCTGTACCTGTATTTAACATGTACATTTTTATTTTGTTTATACATTGTCACATTTAGTATGACCCCCCCATTCGCTGTGACCTAATATGTGGAAAGACCCTAACTTCAAATTGTTCTTGATTGTAAGATAACAAAATTACTGTGCATAGGCTATATAATAAAAATATATTAAAATAATGTACTTACTGTGTTTTATGTTATTGTAGGGTATGGTAAGACAGTTTCACATGTTATTATTGGCTTGAAGACAGCCAAGGGAACTAAGCAACTGAAACTGGACCCCACTATTTATGAGTCAATGCAGAAGGAGAAGGTAGAAGTTGGTGATGTTATTTACATTGAGGCCAACTCTGGTGCTGTGAAACGGCAGGGGAGAAGTGACACCTTTGCCACTGAATTTGACTTAGAAGTATGTAGTAATTTTGAAATATACATAGATTCTTCCCCATTGACAACTAATCAGACGATATCTAGATGAAGTATTGCTATAGATTTATTGTAAATTCATCTTTTTTGTATAAATATATATTTTTTTAATATTGAAATGTATATATGTCACTGTAAAATTGTAAATTGTAGTGAAATTGTAAAATGTTGATAGACTTAGTAGTATTCTGCCTATAATTTAACATAAAATTTTTCGTTAGATTATAAATACGTACATAGTATTATTACTATATACGTATTTATAATCTAACGAAAATTATTTATGTACATGTCACTGTAAAATTGTAGAAACCTAATAGATTGTTAAATAACTAATGATATTCTAAAAATATGTTGAAAGATATAAATCTTAAAGATATAAATCTTTCAACATATTTTTAGAATCTCATTAGTTATTTAACAATCTTTTAGGTTTCTACAATTTTACAGTGACATGTACATAAATAATTTCATTATTTAATACATTTTACTATACGAAATGCACAATAAATGTACTTACATTATGTAGAAATGTACTTTAGACAAGTTTATGATATTTTTAGGAATCTACTTTAGTGGCATCAATTTTTAACTACAACTAATCACTAAGTTTTATTTTTTTGTAGGCTGAAGAGTATGTGCCATTACCAAAAGGTGATGTACACAAGAAAAAAGAAGTTGTACAAGATGTGACCCTGCATGACCTCGACTGTGCCAACGCGAGACCACAAGGAGGCCATGATATTATGTCTATGATGGGACAACTGATGAAACCAAAGAAGACTGAAATTACTGGTATGTATTTTTTACCCGATTGTGCCAAGAGGGTTATGTTTTTCGAGTGTGTATGTAAATACATATATTAAGACGAATCTACTGATACCTCTCAAGCTCAAAAGCGACAAGCCGTTATGGTTACATATGTACTGTCGAACAAGTTGCTGCTCGACCAGGCGTAAGATAAAAATTGCTTAACAGTGCTGTTGACATACATACTCAAGTAAATACATACTGTAAATACGTAGTTTAACGACGTCTGCAGTCGTTGCGGTCACTTCCTTTTAAATATTTTGAGGCTAGTGCAAAAACAAATGTTTAGAAACTGGTCAAGCTTTGTTAAGTATATTTCTTTGGCACGCTCTAGAGTCGTAACGGCTTGTCGCATTTGAGTTTGGGGAGGTATCAGTACATTCGTCTTACAGAGAGACAACTGGGTTTATTAAAAATTATTTGAAAATATTTGATGCAGACGTGATTTTTTTATATTTATGGTAATACAGTCCACTCTTGTTTGTCAATTTGAAACTCGGGAGACTCTTATAATATTACGAATTATCGAGTGTTCGATATATCAAATGGTTCGAAAACGAAAAAGAATGGTTTGAACTTAACCAAACAAACCAATGCGTGCGCGAGTGTGTGTCAAACTAATCATTACAAAAGCAAAGGCTCGTGCACGATTATACAAGTTTCCTACTTATGTATCTCTGCAAGTTCTGTAACCTTTCACTCTCTTTTGTTCTGCAAATTTGAATTGTCGAGTGTTTGACGCCAATGCGTTCGAATTAACGCGTCGTTTTCTTACGTAGTGATGTTTTTTTCGTTCGAATTACCAAGTGCATAAAAAAGTATTGATTTAGTTCGATTTATAAAGATTCTCTAGGGAAGTAGTGATAACTTTGGATTACAGAGAGGTAGCAACTTAAAGTCTTACAATGATAAAGAAATGTTCCTGTCATACTGTATAATATTATGTATCATTTTGGTTTACATTTAAATATTTATTTTATACTTTTTCAGATAAACTAAGGAAAGAGATCAATAAAGTAGTGAATAAATATATTGATCAAGGAATAGCAGAGCTAGTTCCTGGAGTCTTGTTCATTGATGAGGTAAGTTCAAAATAATATGTACCAAAACCTATGCAGTTAGGGCATACGTTTTTTATGTTTGCTATGACGTATTGTAGATAAAGTTCTGTAACTGAAGTAAAAGATAAAGAAGATGTAGCAATTTACCTGATTGCTATGTTTATTAATTATTATCTGTTTTAGGTGCACATGTTGGATATAGAGACTTTTACATATTTACATCGGGCCTTGGAGTCGGCTATAGCGCCAATAGTAATTTTCGCCACCAACAGAGGGCGCTGTCAAATAAGGTACATTTTTAGGCCATTGTACACAGTACTAACAATAAAATCCTTGCTGTTGTAAATTCGTTTCACAACAAGCATTATATTGGATGTATTCATAAATCTTATTTCTTTACAGAGGCACTGAGGACATAATCTCTCCCCATGGAATCCCCCTAGATCTGTTAGACAGACTTCTCATTATCCGCACCCTGCCTTATAACAAGGCAGAGTTGCTACAGGTGCATATATTTTTTTTATCTTCTTATATTTTTTTATTTTATTCAATGTCTATCAGTGAAAGAAATTTTATTTTATGTGACACAGAAATATATATAATTTAATTTTTGTAGATTCTCAAATTACGTGCCACAACGGAAGGTATTTCTATAGAAGATGAAGCTCTATCGGCGCTTGCTGAAGTCGGCGCTACTAGTACACTCCGGTAAACAATACATTTTAATTGACTACCTCTTAATTATTACAAACTAGATGTTGCCCGCGACTTCGTGCGTGCAAAAGTTCATTTCGCAGAAACCGTATGTAGGGGCTACTGCTGCAGCCTCCAGTACATTAATAATATAAAAGATATATGATAAATATTTGATAAGTTAGAACGATCGGGAATGATAAATAAAACCGTTCCGGTTGAATGCTGAATGATAACTACTTTATTAATAAAATGAATATAATACAATTTGCAAGCGCGCATACGACACGCTGCGATAAACGAAATGCTTACTGTGCTAAAATTATTCATGTACGGTTGGCAACAACCCGTACATCCTGCGCCCCCCGAAAGAGAGACGAGATTGATTCAGTTGATAAACTATATGATATTACCATTATGATTTAATAACCAATTGATATATTATAAAAGTCAAAAATTACTTGATACAAAAATATCAAAATGTAAAAATACACAATACAAAAAGTGATAGGTAAAAATGATGTATATAATTGGTATATAAAAACAAAAATATAAATGTCCGTAACCTAAAATTATTTTATGAACGAATATTTTAATGTCTCTAGTCATTCAATGCACTTAATCGAACGGAACGACTAAACATAGGGGAAGTACTTTTATCGAGACTCAACACTGATTGGCTGATTTCACTAGACACTTTTTGAATATTAGGGACACTCGAAAACACTTCCTTAATTGCCTTTTTATCCGTTACATTCACATGCACATCACTAACACTAACACTGCGCTGGACCCCTGAGCCAGCGGCGGGGGCGGGGGCGGCGGCGGCGGCCGTGTCGCGCGTGCCGCGGGACGCCTCCCCGCCCGCCAGCTGGCGCCTCCGACGAAGCCATCGGAACAACACGACACCGCCGATGATAACAAATAAGCTGACTATGACGTACCCCAGAGCGTAATGATGAACATCATGCACTCGCAACTCGCTACTAGATTGTTCCTTAATTTCTGATATTTCCGTCTTTAAAACTTCCCATTCCTTTTCATGATTTTCCAATTTCGGTATGTCAATAGATGAAGTATTAATGATATTATTTAAGACGGAGGACTGGGGTATTTCGAACTTTTGGTTGATATCCAATCTGTTGCTATAGTAGTTATGAGAATATATTGTAAAATCATTACCCTTCATAATGCACATCGGACCTAAGTGCATGACTCCGCTTCCTATCAGTACCTGTGACGTAATCCCAGCTGGGCAAATCAGCCGGACACTACATTGTTCGCAACAGGTGTACAGCCACTCGTTATCTGCGTGTAACTTTATCCAGCTCTCTTTGCAACTGGATAGTTCCGACTTGCATAGCGGTAGGTCAGTGCCACCGTCCACTATGTTGACATCACAAATTGATTGTTTAATCTTCGTAGTATAAACAGGGCTATTAAGAAAGCATAAAACTTTCTTTGCTGATAAATGACGACACGATTGAAGATCTAAGTGTGATAAAAATACGATCGAATCCTTGTTGATATTAAATCCAATATAAGGAAATTTCGAAATTAACTGATAATATTTCTGATTTTTCTTCTTAGGTATGCTTATGATCTTGTCGAGTTCAAAAATTTCATTGTTTAATATAGGAATCTTTACTTCAGCAATAAGAAATTTATCCGTAACTCTCGCAGAAACTCTCAATAGCTTATACAGCTGAATGATATTGGACCCGTCCGTCGGTAGCACGAGTTCCCTTTGTAAGCGACCTGATATTATATTAATTTGATTTTGCAGCTGTTCCGGTGATAAAAAGTTCGTATTGATATGACCTTGATTTATATCAGTGAGAGTGCTAATTAGCGTTTCTTGAATACGTCTAAGGTTGGATATGATAATGTGGGCAGCCAAGGACGAAAAAGTGATATAAGTAGAACGGGACGAATACTGCTTGATATACCTCGGCAGCTAAATCCTTGATATGATTTTCGATAAGAGTAAATTGTTTCTGCATGATATTCTCGTGCCTTTTCAATATATTATACTCTGCCTCTATCACAAGTGTTTGATTGCGTAGAAGAGTATGTAAATGGTTCTCATTTTGCTGAATGCGCTCGATGTCTTGCTGATACTGCGTGGCGAACCTTTCATCTAGGACACCAAATAAGGAATTAGCAATGTAACCAACGCCATTAATTAATCCTCTCTTCCGTCTTCTGTTCAATTGATTTTTCAGCAGCTGATTATAGTGATCTATCTCACTAAGCTCATGTCCTAGTTGCAAGGTGACGGCTTGATAATCTTTTGACGAACCACTCTCCTCTATGTGCGCAACATATTTTTTAATATTTTCAAAGATTTGCCAATATGTAGACATGTTATAATAAATAACAAGAGTCCATTCGTCTCTGATATGTTGCAGGTCCGCGATTTTGTTAAAATAAATACTTTGATTATTATTTACAGGCGTGATAATAAAATCCTTCAAAGTTTCGAAGTCAAGCTTTTTTGATAGTAAGTGTACCAGCAAGGGATCCCAGGTGTTTGTGTCCACCCCCAGGTTGTGAATAGCGTGGATGCACTCGACAGACGTGTCGTGTAATTTTTTGATTTCATAGGCCGACTGCTTCTGAAGGCTGGGTTGATTAAGTAGTGTCTCAATTTGATTAGTAAATAGTAATTGCTTATTGTCATACCTATGAACTAAAATATCCCAGGCTGTTGTATAATTTTCTGATGATATATGCAGGTGTTGGATCAGTCGTTCAGCTTCTCCTCTTACCTTTCCTTTTAGATGCTGCATTTTCTGCGCGTTGGTCAGCGAGCTATTATTGTGTATAGCTTCACTGAACAAATCATAGAAGGTAGGCCACTGAGAGTATTTACCGGTGAAGATAGGTATCTCCAGCTGCGGAGTTGATTGCTGCGTATGAGCCGTGGATGATAATTTTCGATGGAGTGCTCGTTTGATATCTTTATATTCCTTCTCGTACGTGCTATATTCTTCTTCATATTCTAAATCTGCACCTCGTAGGAAGTCATCTAGTTCTAGATGCTGTGTGTCAATTATATTCCACCGACTCTTCAGGTTTCGGAGCTCATCTTCGATCTCCCACTTTTCTGTAATTTCTTCTATTTTGATGCTGTTAATTAAGCGGCTCAATGCTCTAAAATTAGTGCGCTGCTTTGATAATGATTCCTGAATCCTTTCAGGTGGAGCCACCGTAGCTTTATCTTCTTTAGGCTGATAAGACAACAACGTGTGCTTAAGGGTATGATAAAGATCTTCCAATTTTTCAAAGTGATTTTCCTTGAAATATGGATTAGTTTTGTCTGCGCTCTCTAACAAAAGCTCGTGATTCTGCTCGAATTCTACCCACAACTCCTCAAGCGTGTCAATTCTCCTTTGAATATATTCTGGAGTTTTTCTACTCGCGGAATCCTTCCCGAAATTTGTTTTGATACCATTAACCGTCTTGATAATTTCGATTTGACGTTGAAATAGTTCTTCCATTATGATAAATCAGAAATATAAAAATGATAAAAAAGGAACAATCTTACTTGAGTCAGCTCTGGTCGGCATGCGAAACAGCAAACCTGCGGCGGCGCGTTGATGATTAGCGATGATCAGCAGACCTCCCGGCCCGCCAAATGATGATAACACCTCACAAAAAACTTTACACACGCGCACATAGTACACCACAGTTAAAACTTTGCGAAAAGTCACTAAACTGATACTATGATAAAGTTCTGATGCAAAGTTAAATGATAAAAGTCTTGATAAAATACTTCGAAAGTTCAAAAAATAATTTACACACACTCGCTAATAAGTTTTGATAAAAGTTCTGATAAATGATAATATTTAAATTTACGAAGGACCAAAAAAAAAATTATAATGTAGGGGCTACTGCTGCAGCCTCCAGTACATTAATAATATAAAAGATATATGATAAATATTTGATAAGTTAGAACGATCGGGAATGATAAATAAAACCGTTCCGGTTGAATGCTGAATGATAACTACTTTATTAATAAAATGAATATAATACAATTTGCAAGCGCGCATACGACACGCTGCGACAAACGAAATGCTTACTGTGCTAAAATTATTCATGTACGGTTGGCAACAACCCGTACACCGTACATTTTTCCGCGATAAAAAGTAGCCTATGTCCTTCCCCGTGGTCTACTCTACATCTGTGCCAAATTTCGTCAAAATCGGTCGATTAGTTTTGGAGCCTATTCAATACAAACAAACAAACATTTCCTCTTTATTATATTAAGTATAGATATGTATGACAAAACGCTATAATACACGTGCTTTACTTTTGCTTCTGTAATAAAAATCTTTATTATAACTTGCTTGCTTTTGTAAGTGTATAGTATATAGCTATATACGTTGTATATGTTGTATTATGCATTTGAGTCAGTTCTCAGGCAAAAGTGCACTCGACTGGTTGCGCCCTTATAGAATGCATAAGTGTACACAATAAACGTATAAGAGACATTTGTTTATTAATCCCGTGAGGGGCTTTGCACTTGTTACTTTAATTTAATGTTGCATCCATAGGCGCTAATGTTCTAATCTAATCGCTATCCCTAATCGCTTAACACAAGTTAATCAGTGTGCTCGTATATAGAATGTAAATAGAAATGAAGAAAATAATAATTGCTATACCATAGAATAAATTTTCAGATATGCCGCTCAGCTGCTCACGCCCGCGGCGCTAGCAGCGCGCGCGGATGGCGCGTCGCGCATATCGCCCGCGCACGTGCGCGCCATGCACACGCTGTTCCTAGATGCAAAATCCTCCGCGCGCATACTCACGCAGCACTCCGACAAATACATGAAGTGAGCGCATGCGCATACCCGCCGCCGCCGTTTACACAAGATCCGCCATTTTAAATTTTACTATGACACAAGTTTACCATAGAGTATAGAACTATAGACTATGGACAAGTTGGTATACAAGTGCTAAGGAGAGAATCTAGTAAGTGACCTGTTTGTCAATGTCGATTTTCGTCTACTTGATATTAAAATCAGCTACATGAAGTTATGAAGTTAAATAAAATTAAAACAAAATTTACCTCAACTCAGTAAAACGGTATCTATTGAAATGTTGGTAATGGTATAATACACCTAATTTTTTCAAGTCTATACAATGTAGTTAACATAATTTCTGGTACCCAAACGGCAAAGAGAGAACTTTAATATTGTGCAAAATATTACAATTTAATGATTCTGTAAATACCTACTATTGTTTATTTTCTAATTGGTTTTCTTCAACTTTTTTCTTCGGAAAAGTATGCTTTAATTTTTGGGAGACGAGCAAAACTTTATTAAGTCTGTATTATGTAAGTGACGTACCGATATGTTCGAGCTGCATGCTCACAATGAAAACAAAATATTAATAAATACGTTTTTAATAAAAAAACCAAATTGTTCTTACTTAAAAGTCTATTTACAAACCCTTATCTAATTATTCTAAGTAACTGATAAAATATCTTTAATTCAGTCTAATCGATTAAAAATGTAGAAAATTGTATTTACAAGGTAAAATTACAAGATGGCAGGCGATCAGGTTTGATCTTGAATTTGTTGAGGGACGTTCGAGTAAACGGGTATGTAGCGCGGGTCCGCCGGCGCCGCACTAGATTGCGGAGAGGGGGTGGTGGGGGGCGGGGAGAACGTGGGCAAGTCCACCCGGACGGAGGGCTCGGCGGTGTGCCTGTACAGGGCCTCGAACTGCAGCTCCTCGGGGATCGAGTGGGATTTTATTTTCCTCTCGTCCCTAGCGTTGTTCGGATACACTATCAGGATCTTTTCTCCCTGGCTGCGTAGAGCTACCGGCGGTAGAGCGGTGCTGGTGGAGGCGGCGGGGCCCGCGACGACCTGCAGCATCTCCGACGGCGCAGCCCTAATCGCTTCTACGGTTGTCGTCGTCGGCGTAGTCGTCGAGCTCGTCGTCGTTGTAGATATGACGACCGGTATGTCCGGATCCTCGGGAGTCTCGAACTCCCGTTTTTCGACCGGCGGACCCATCGTCCGTAAACTTTCGATCTTCATCTCCAAAGTGGGCGTCGGTACGGGCACCGAACTTGTGACGTTAATGTTCTCCGTGGGTATGTATCGCGCGGTCGGTTTTGGGATCTCGCGCGATCCGAATATCGGTAGTCGTGGTGCATAGGCGGAAACTAGAGGTAGTATAGTATCCCTAGCGTAGCGTTCGGCTCGAGAAATGAACGAAGCCAATCTCGCGGGGAGGAATTGTACGAAGCCGCCCTCCTTCTCCGGTTCGTCGACTTCGTTGGATGGCGTCGTTGAGATGTCGTAGTTCTTGGCTTTGCGGTTGGGAGGGGGCGGGGTGGGTCGCTGCGTCGCTCGCAGCACCGGCTCGGAAATCTCCGGTAGGCTGTCAGGAGTGTCGACTCTATGTCGGGGAGTTTTGCGCAATCGTGGCCTTAGCACGGGTTCGGCGATTTCTATGACGCCACTTGGCGCGGTTTTGGTGTTGGTCATGCCGAAGGCTCGGCCCGAGTCGACGGATTCTGCGCCGTCAAACTCGTACGTGTCGACCAACATGAACGGCCGCTGAGGAGAGTCCTCCGGCAGTTCGTTCTGTAGATCGTCGGCGCCGGACCGTGTGACGTTGTCTCTCGTGTACAGGTCCCCGACGTTTGTTATGTTAGTGTTTGGGTCTATCTGAAAACGTTTACAATAAACATATAAGCATATTAAAAATACCTATTCGTCTTTATGTACATGATCATTCTATTTAAGTAAATAGATGGGTAAAACTAACCAGTGGCATCCGACAATCTCCTGGATACAACGGTAGTTGTACGTATTCATCCGATGCGAGTCGAAGTATTTTACAGTACGACGAACTGAAACAAAAGATATGCATTAGACACTAAGTACCTACTGGTTGTTAGCCCGCCCGCCTGTGGTATCCGACTTACTATTATAAATGCGAAAGTTTGTGAGGATGGGTGGATGGATGGATAGATGGATATATGTATTGGATGGATGAATGTTTGTTACTCTTTCATGCAAAAACTACTGAACGGATTTCGATGAAATTTGTTATGGTAGTAGTTTCGGCACTGTATTAAAACATAGGCTACTTTTTATCCCGAAAAAGTACAGCGTTCCCGTGGGCTACTCGATACTATGTTTACGCGGGCGGAGCCGCGGGAAACGGCTAGTTAATTTGGCGGCTGTGTTCCGCGAAAAATGGCGCTTGTTAGCGCTTACTAGCGCTAAAAAGAAAATGACAGTTGTCGGCCAGAACCGTTTACTAGCTTCAGTAGCGCTGACATAATTCGCCATTTTGCTCATTTATTTTGAAATCAGTAGTGTTTTTAGAGGATAACGTGACCTAGAGGAAAATAGCATTTAGCATTGATAGCGCTTACCGCTTAGCAATCGCCATTTTGCTTACAAGCGCTTACATGCGCCTTTTTTCCGCGGAACACAGCCAATATAATTATATACTCACGTCTTGCCGAAGCTGTCCGTGATGAGCACCTTGTGCAGCACGAGCGCCCGCGCGCCCGCGCTCAGCCAGCCGGTGTACGCGGCGTAGTGCACGCTGGCCCGCAGCGGCACGCCGAGCGCGGGGTGCGGCACCACCACGCGCGTGAACCGCGCCGACACGCCGCCGCCGGTCGCGCTCTCTTCGTGTCTGAAAAAGGTTTATATTATAATTGATCAATCACTCAAATGTTTCTGGAGTAAAAACTCCTTTAAGCGCGTTTTTGGTAGGGGATAAACTTGTGGGATCAATCACTGACATGCTTTATATACTTAAGGTAAATAAAAACCCATGTTAAGACGATTATATTCACCTAATTCTCTATCGGGATCTATCGGGGATCTATTGTGCAAATTAGTGATGTAACGAATGTCTCTTTTTTAGCATTCGCGAATGCGAATGCGAATGCGAATATCCGCTACCGACATTCGCGAATGCGAATGCGAATATTCAGTTTTTGTTCATATTTGGCGCCAATTTGTCGCGCAGTCGCGTTCGGACAAGGTTCGTTATGGGTTCGTTACGTTCGTATCTTCCGAGTATTGCCGAGTTCATACGAACTCATCTATGATCTAAATAAAGCGTCATTCATTCCGCTCCGCTCACTCAAACTTAAACTCAAAATTTTTATTTCCATGTAGGTTATGATATAACGCTTAAGGGCCCTATACGGCAATCGAGGGTCGGGAATATAAGAGAATTATACAGAAAAAGATACTCCACAACCTTGAAAAAAATCACACGACTAGTTAATGAATGTTACTAGCCGCTGAAACATTCGAATTTAAGATAATATTTATGGATAAGTGTAAAAAAAAATCTGAATATCACTGAAAACGTGTAAATCGCACTCCCGTATTATAATAACTGAGTCGTAATTATCAAGAATTATTAAACTAATTTTATCAAATAATAAAGTTAAAACTATAAAGAAGTAGACGAAATCTTTATTTCTTAGTAAATATATTCTTATTTTGTGTTAAGAAATCATAAACTTGCCCAATTTTTTCGCTCAAATTCTTCATACAAATTACTATGAACTGGCGAGTTTCCACAAATACATGTGCGAGCGCCCGCTGCGGTCAGTACGCCACGCAACTCCGAGGAGAGAGCACGTCGCTTTACGCCGCATCCACAGATCGCGATCGAACCACAGTATAATTAATAATAGTAGGTACATTTGTTCTGTTGAGCAAGTAAATATTTCTTATGGCGCGTTGCAAAAGGGAGACGGAAAAAATTAAGACCAAAAGTTGTAACGACACTTTTTGCCATAGTTGTAAGCCGTGCGGTGTGTTTCTCTGTCTCTCTCTCTCTCTCTCATCATCAATCAACCAAACACAACAACCCTCCACCCCAAAAACCTCCCCCACCCCCTATACAATGTAACCCCCCTCCCCCTCTAAAATTTTTTGACCTTACCAATAGCCTTCCCACGAAACCTCCCCCCATCCCCTCACCCCCCAAAAATTCCCCTCGAGGCATATCTCAGTCAACTGGACCCCTAGACCCCTCGAGTCAGGTATCATTGGAATCGCGAGAACGAGCCCTATAATTTGGCTTAATCAGATCCCCTAAATTCCCAACGGGTCCCGGGATATACCTCAAAAACCTCAAGAACCCCCCTCCCCCTCTCAAAAAATTTTGACCCCTCCAATAGCCTTCTCACGAAACCTTCCCCCCCCTCCCCCCCCAAAATCCCCTCGAGGCATATCTCAGTCATCTGGACCCCTAGACCCCCCCGAGTGAGGTATCATTGGAATCGGGAGAACGAGCCCTATAATTTGGCTCCATCAGATTCCCTAAATACCTCAAAAACGTCAAGACACCCCCCCCCCCCCCCCCCTAAAAAAAATTTTTTTTGACCCCTCCAATAGCCTTCTCACGAAACCTTTTTTGTTTTTGGACTTGTGGAATGGATTTCGATCAGGACTAGTGACTCGACTTAAACTCGCGACAGGTCAACAGAACAGAACAGGACAGGAAAATGCGGTCGGCGTTGTGCACTAAGCATGTGTCGTTCGTTCAATTTCCGCGAACCAGTTTTGAGGTTTTTAGGGCCATTCTGAAATTGAAAATACTATGTAGAAAAACGTGTCTCCAGTTAAATGGCCCCACTTTTGAGATTTTTGGGGCCATTTTAAAATTTGACGTATGGTGAATGGGGCCATTTTGAAATTGAAAATACTATGGAGGTGTCTCCAGTTAAATGGCCCCACTTTTGAATTTTAGGGCCATTTTGAAATTTGACGTATGGTGAAAACACTATGAAGAAAAAAGTGTCTCCGGTTAAATGGCCCCACTTTTGAGATTTTTGGGGCCATTTTGAAATTTGACTCTCGAAGTCTTTGGGGTATTGGTGACGACAATTGGTCTGGTCAAAAAATGTATGGTGTTAGGTTGGGACACTTCGTCGATGGTACCTGAAGGTTTACCGGTTCTGCTAAGGAGCAGCAGGCTTAGCATGCACATCGCAGAAACATCGGAGAGTCGACAAAATGAGAGATTGAAGAAACATTAATACCATTTGTAGCAAAATAGGTCTTATTGTAAGGCTGCAAGGTCGATGCATTGTCGTTTGGAAACAATCTTTCTTTTCTTCCCGAATTTTCTCTTTCTTTTCTCACAGAAGATTTCCCGACAGCTATTTTAAAACTAGATAATATGTCTGTTTAGAAATGTTGATTTCTATTGGCAACCTTGTCGCCAAGGATTAAGAACTATTTTGCAACTCACTATTTGGATAAAATATTTCTTCCTTAAATTTATTTCTTAGGATCGCCATGCTAAGCCCGCTGGCTGGTGTTCTTGAAAATTATTATACGAGGTGTGTGCATGCGTGCGGAATTGCGGATTTAAACCAAAACGCGGCACGTTTGTATGCAGATGGTTTACTGTTCTTTATACTGTGGCGCGAGGTTCGATCGTTGTGAGAGTAGCGCTAAAAACCTAAACTTCGCGCGGCGCGTCTCCGAATACGGTCCTTAAGGCGCTGTGAGTAGTCAACTATGAAGTATTCGAGGGGGTGAAGGAGATGAGTGGGGGACGTGCCGCCCCCGTTACTGCGGGGGACTTCATGCGAAATACGTCAAAGTGATGTGTCTATAATGTATAAAAGCGTAATTTCGATAAAATTGTAATGTGCTTCATAGCCTAGCGGTATCTTGCCCGCCTAAAGCAAAGCGTAGCGTCTAGGTTCAAATCTCATTACAATTTAATATATTTCAAAATGTCTGTTTTCTGTCTAGGTCGATTATAAAAAGTTTAATTCCTAATTTTGTGCCAAATTTAGCCATTGCGATTCGAGAAAGTTAAGTTTTTTAGTAAGTAGTTAAAGGGTAAAAAAAAACTAAAAAAAAAGCTCAATTAAGTCACTGAACTCCTAAACGGCTGTACCGATATTAAGTAATGAAAAATTTTGTGTGTCTTCAGGTTGATTCGAGAATGGTTTAGATTTGCAATCGGACCTGGTAGGTGGCGCTGCTGTCAGTAGTCAGTACGTCAACAAATTTAATTCTAACGCGGGACGAAGTTTGCCGGGATAGCTAGTATTATTATAATATGCAGTCGAAGTACTGCGGAGTGCGGAATACGCACACTACAACATGTAACACATTACACAGTACACTTTATGACATCACACACATTGACGTTTCTTCCTAGGACGACATTTCAAAATTTTATATATTTCGCATTTTTCAGCGGTTACAAAATCTAAACTTGCTTTTGCCTGCAACTTCGTTCGCGTAGCACAAAGCTAAATTTTATCGACTGATTTTATACAATACATAAATACACAATAAAATTCAATATCAAATATTCCCATTCTACATACATGAAACTTCGGCTATCTGACAGCAAAAAAAAAATACAATTTCAAATAAGTACCTAGTTTCTGACATTTGTGGTTTAACCAAATAGTCTCTTCGGCTACATCATATTAATTGTAAATATTGTTTTATTTAATCTATTATTAATATAATACAGAGAGAAGGTTTATTTGTTTGTATGTTTGTTTGTTTGCATTGAATAGGCTCCGAAACTACTGGAATGATTTTGATGAAATTTAGGACAGATATAGAATAGACAACGGGGAAGCACATAGGCATACTTTTTATTGCCGAAAAATGTACGGTTCCATCGAGATTTCCTTTTGCGCGCATGAAGTCGCGGGCAACACCTAGTCTAAATATATAAAAGGCAAACCTGACTGACTCATCTATCAAAGCACAACCGAAACTACTGAACAGATGTTGCTAAAATTTGGCACAGATAGTTGTAATGACGTAGGCATCCGCTAAGAAAGGATTTTTGAAAATTCGCCCCCTACGGGTGTAACAAAGGGGTTAAAATTTTGTATGGAAACCGAACTTTACGCGGATGAAGTCGCGGGCAAAAGCTAGTAAAAAATAAACGTAGATTACTGAATAAGTACATGTTCCTAATATCTGCTCATGGTGATTAGAATTAGAATTGATTATAATAATTGATAAATTATATGTATAAACTTTACAAACCAACAGAATAATATTTAGGTATATATATATTTACTTATTCTGTTGTCAATCAATGTTGTCAATTTTGAATCAAATATGTTTTTTCTTTCGTCGTGTAATAAGTTATATCAATAATTTCGATTATTTTATGTCAGTGTGACTGGCAGCTCGGTTTGCGTACCGACGTTTGATTTTTGGTGGTGAGTTCAAATCCCGGTAAGATAAATATTATTTTTGTGATTCTTATAATGTCTTTGTTTTTCTTAAATATTTTTTTATTTATTTTTTATTAATTTTTATCGTTGTTCTAAAACTACGACCAAAGCTCGGTCTCCCTAGTATCTACTTATAAAGAGTTTTTGTACCTCCATCTTAAAACTTTGGACTAAAAATTTGGACATTCATCGAATACAATCTTTTCATATTTTATATAATATAATCTACCCTTATATTAACAACAACTTTAAGTAACTAATAATAAAATAAGTACATAATTAACCATATACTTTTATTACTGGGAAAACAAGCATCACTCGGAGTTTTATAGTGCGACAAAAAAAAAAGAAAAAAAAATCGTCTGACCGGGATTCGAACCCGAGACCAATTGGTCGCAACAACGCAAAAAGCCAAAGGGCTACCAAGCGTCTTACGTCAGTTAGCGAAATTACGCATACGTTATAAGTATTACACGACGAAAGAAAAACTAATATTTACCCCCGACTTGACCTTTATGCAGACGACATAAAGGTCCATTCGGGGGTAAAATAAATTTGAACGGACTTTCAACAATAAATTCGAATAATTTTTGAGCAGAAAAGAGGGGAAAAATTTGACATACGTCTCATTAGCAAGAGGCCTAAGCCGGTACTGTCTTATTCAATAGATATGAAAGAGAAGGAATGACAGGTCGCCATTTCGCGATGTTTCATTCGACTCGTACGAATTATTTATCATTGAAATAAATTAATACTAACAAATATCACATTCTATACTAAAAATTAAAACAACAATTCCCTTCCTTTTATTATGTTTTACGAAACTGCAAATAATTTTCTTATTTCTGTTCACAAATAATACAGTTACAACTCCAAGAATTTCTATTTTAATGGTTACTTTATGATTTTTTATTATCGAGAAATTTTTCAGATAACGTGTTTTGAAAACGAAGGTCCCCTAGCAAATATGATCAAAATTAACATATATTTTTTTGCTGCACTAAAATGTATCCATTCGTCTCAAAATTTTTTTGAAAGAAGCGTATTTCTAGGGTAAGAGCGCCTTAAAGAATTGTCCTAAATGATGCCTACCACCGGTTCGGAAACAAGCCCGGCAAGAAGAACTGGCGTAAGAAACTCGCACATTTGCTTTTGTTTTCTGATATTCATATTCGCAAAACATTCGCAAAAATTTTGCGAATGCGAATGCGAATATACAAAAATGTGCGAATATTCGCGAATGCGAATGCGAATATTCGTTACATCACTAGTGCAAATACTAAAATAATTTCAGAGCTGTTACTTTTTTATGAAATAGACCAGATAACGAGCAGACGTATCGCCTGATGGACACTCGGAACACCAGAGGAGTCACAGTTGTAACTCCTCTGGTGTTGAGCACTTTCGTTCCTGGTTCTCAAAAACCCAAACCTCCTCTTTTCTTACTTGGTCAAAGGGAAAGATTCGTTGAGTCCGGAGTCCCCATGAAGTGTAAGCGTTACACGACCGTAGTTTGGTTTGTCACCGACGTCGATTCCTCCCCATACCGCAACATGGTATTGATGAGCTGTGAATGAAATACGAGTAATTTTAATTCCAACAACTACGAAAATCCGCCCCTCTCCTGCTCTTTGGGCATCTGGCAATTATATTTCACAAGTGTTTTGCGCTGCTTTTCTGTGAGGTCATACTATCTTTTCCATACGTATCGAAGCATGGCTCTTTGACTGACCGCAGAAAGGTTCCTCTTCCCTGGTGAGCAGGTACAGTTGTCCGCGGCCGAGCGAGCGGTCGGCGTAGTAGCCCATGTTGCCGCACCGCCGACCCGCGTCGCACGGGAAACAGCGCCCCTGGAAATTGGCGTTTGTTAAACGGACATTGTTCATACATTCTGCCAATGCGATTACTATGTAATAGTGATACCGGAAGAGACATCGTATCGGTTTGATATGTTCTTAATTGTAAGGGGTGTCCATGGAACATAAAGCCACCTTATGAGTTATGACCCGCAAGGAAATCAGAAAGCCGGTTGTTCAGCATTGAACATGTGAACTAGATCGCGTTGACGCACGATCATTATTCATCACGTTCTTACTCTACATAATATAACCTACTCTAAATAATATGCTGACCACATAGCCTGTACATATTTGTTTGTGTAAAGATGCATGGTATATATTGGAAGAATTGATAATAATAAATCAGATACCAACTTCTTGTTGTGTCTCATTTATCTCCCATTTCCTTAAACACTCGTCCAGGGCTACTCTCTGGAAGTGTTCCGACCGACTCCCAAATCCATACCGACGACCTCTCACTGTGGCCAAGACACCATTGGCCTAACCACTGTCACCTGAGCCTGGGTGATTGACAGTGAGAAAATCATGACTGACCGATGACGTCACTTACCTCCAAGAATTTGTCATAATCATTGCACGGGAAGGCGGGGAAGTGGCATTTAGGCGAGACGGAGTCAGTGAAGAACTTGTATGCGCGGCGGTGGTTGCACAGCGAACGGCCTTCCGTCGACGCCGCCGCCCATGGCAGCACCAGGTCGGATACGGCACCGACGAATCTGAAAAGAACGACGAACTTTGACAAACTATTTGGAAAATTTAGTGCGTCGCAGGTTTGAATTTCACAAAGGAAAATAAAATCTGTTCCTGGCTCATGACATTCATGACTCATGGATGGACATATCACAAGTGGTTCGGATAATCCGTACGTATCCAGATTGTCGTGATATTCGATTCGGATGTAGGTTATCTACATAATATCATCCCAACAAAACGTAATATTCTTTGGATATACGGGCCGCCATTTGGGTTGAAGTCGAGATGGCCCATCAGCGGCTGCGCATCGACCAGTAATGGCGTCTTTCAGTTAAGAGTGTATCACATCGACAAACTTGGCATCGGAAGATCAGTTACAAATTAGAGCAGTTATAGCCCGCCCAGTATAAGCGTCTCTCCGTTGGAGTGTATCACGTCGACAAACTTGGCATCGGTTTTATCGAGCCGTGCACGTGGGTCTTGGAACTCAAATAGCGGGCCCGCCGGGTCTAGACCTATAACACAACTCTACGTTCTATATTACTTCTTATTCTAATCATCGGAAGCTAAGTTACTTACAAATTGGAGCAGCCATGTTGCACTCGGCCGCCATTAGGGTAGAAGTCGACATGGCCCAGCGGCTGCGCAGCGCTAAGCCCGCCCAGTATAAGCGTCTCTTCGTTAGAGTATATGACGTCGACAAACTTGGCATCGGAAGCTAAGTTACAAATTGGAGCAGCCATGTTGCACTCGGCCGCCATTAGGGTAAAAGTCGACATGGCCCAGCGGCTGCGCAGCGCCAAGCCCGCCCAGTATAAGCGTCTCTCCGTTAGAATGTACACGTCGACAAACTTGGCATCGGAGGCTAAGTTACTTACAAATTGGAACAGCCATGTTGCACTCGGCCGCCATTAGGGTAGAAGTCGACATGGCCCAGCGGCTGCGCAGCGCCAAGCCCGCCCAGTATTAGCGTCTCTCCGTTGGAGTGTATCACGTCGACAAACTTGGCATCGGTTTTATCGAGCCGTGCACGTGGGTCTTGGAACTCAAATAGCGGGCCCGCCGGGTCTAGACCTATAACACAACTCTACGTTCTATATTACTTCTTATTCTAATCATAATTCATAACGAATTAGAAACTAACTTAGCATTTATAATATTTTTTTTTTGATTTACGTGCAATAATAATTTCCTTTTCTAGGTTAGGCTTATGTTATGGGTAAAACGGGAATACGAGGACGCACGAATCACGATGGTAGGCAAAATTTTAACTCAACGAAATATAGCCCCCTAACTAAAATATAGGTTTCTGTAAAAGGTGAATTAATACCTGTTATCCTACTAATGTTTCTCAACTCTGAGCCAGCGAAGCCAGCCACATGGGCGCCCAAGCTGAACCCAATAAGATGGATGTCTTCGAACCGCAGATCAATATGTTGCGCTAAACCTAAAAAGAATATCAATAAAAAATAACAGCTGTCGAATTTTTCAGAAATGCTCATTATTAATAATCAGTAGGGATTAGGGAGTTATTGACATAATAATACAGGTACCTACTCTGGTTGCTACTTGCTATTGAATAAGCATAGAGAGAGATGAAAAATGCGCCACTGAAAAATGGAGAGTAACGATTATATTAATGAAGTATACCTAGTTGTTAGGGCCCACCGCGCAAAGGCCGAGCACTTGTTAATTGTTATCATTGTCATTCATAGCAAATTGAGCTTTATGTGGGATTTACACGGGTGATATAAAGCAGAGTTCGAGGATATATATCAATGGATATATATCGTGATATATATCCGATATATATCCGATATATATCAAAGGAGTTTTTATGATATATATCAATACAAAATTGGTTTTTAAAATTTTATATTATTAGGTAATTTTTGGTTTCTTAAACTTCCCAAATGTAAAACATATTCCCTAAGCTATTGCTATTTATGGATTAGAACTTTCTAAAGTTCTAATCCATAAATAGCAATAGCAACACTTCTGCCGGCATTAATGGTGTCAGTCGTGTCAGAAAAACAAGTTTTTTTTTGTGTTTATTCTATTATTTTTTACAAAGAAAGTAATTGACAAAGTGCAGTCTCAGTATGCCTAGACGGGTAGAAACTTTAATAAGAGCACGTGGAGGAAATACGCGATATTAATCACCATTTTTAGGGTTCCGTAATACTGTGGAACCCTTATAGTTTCGCTCTGTCCGTCCGTCCGTCTGTCTGTCTGTCTGTCTGTCTGTCTGTCCGCGCCTCTAGCTCCTGTAATTATGAATATAAATTGATGAAATTTGGTGCAGTTATAGATTGTGTATAGATCACGGATTCGGATTCAAAAAAAAAAATATATATATTTTAGAGGTGGCTCTCCATACATGTGAAGTGGGGATGAAAAATATTTTTTCACTCTACCCCATCGTGTGGGGTATCGTAGAAAAGGTCATTTTAAAATAAAGGCAAGGTTTCATACGTAAATTTTTTATAAAGTTGACCATTTTCGAGTAATCGGCCTCCAAAGTAGTTTGTAAGTTGGTCCCCCCCCCCCCCTAGCATTTTTAAACTATAGGAGATAGAAACTTGCAAATTTCCTTGCTGATAGATCATGCTAAAAACTCTTTAGGAAAATTATTGTGAACCAAATCGGACAGTAACTTTTGGAGTAATTAAAAAAAAGCATATTACGCGTTTATAGTTACGGAACCCTCCTTAGACATGTCCTGACATGTTCTTGGTTAGGTTATTCTAATTTAATTAATTGTTATTTTAATATTATTTTTCACTTTTCCCGGTTACATGAAAAGTTCAAAAATTTACCATTTTTCACAAATAGCATTTACTCGCAAAATCTAATTCTTCTTGTTTTTTTCTCGCAAAATTCTTCTCGCAAAATCTAAATCTAATTGTTAATCAATTCTTAATGTGATCTCATTTTAAGTAAAACGAATAAAACTTTAAATAACAAAAGAAGTGTAGTAAGTATATTTTAAAATAAAACCATATCTTTTTAATTGTGGACCTTTTTTTGTGTTCCGCTAAATATGCCGGTGTGTTTAGTTTATTGTCATTTAAGTCCCGCGACACAAACATTGCGCGAAAATTTAAAAAAAGATAAGGTTTTTTTTTGTAATCTAACCTTAGATAAGTAAATACCTAAGTGTAAGTATCGGTGTAGGTAGTTATAGGTGTAGGTTGTAGGTGTATCTCGTAGGTGAATATTGTAGATGGTGGTTGTAGGTCTCTTTGCGTAACTTGCATGGTACTCGAGAACGTTTTTGTCGTAAACTCTTTTGTTATAACTTTATGCCTCGTTTATCAATAAATTATTAACTTTTTCACCACGACAAAAAAAAAAAAATTCTCGTAGCGACCGCCATCTAATACACATAATCAAAGCGCTTGCAGAGCCTCTCTCTCCTTGCAGGTAGGTAATTAATGTAATTATTTTACGATATAATAAATTATCTGGACCAGTGTTTTTCAACCTGAGGGTCGCGACGCGAAGTTCTCTCGCCGGAGGTCGAGAGAACTTTAGTAAAAAAACAATAAAGATTAAAAATATTGATTTATTAAGAGAATTTTAACAAAAGGATATCGATCATCGATATCATCGATGTATGCAAGGGCGGATCCAGCTTTGGCGCCAGAAGGGGGTCACATCATGGGCGTAGCCAGGTTTTAGTTTCGTTCAAGAAAATAAAACGACTACAAGTACATTAAATAATCAGGGCCGTCTTTAACCTATTACAGGCCCTGGGCATATTAGAATTTTTTTTTCGTTACCTATTTAAACTTTTAACCCTGAAAGACTGTATTTCGGAAAAATACAAAATTTTATAATACCTTCTTTAAGTCTAAAACGAGCGAGCGAAGCGAGCGAGCAAATTTTCTTATTTTACAGGTTCAAACGTTCAACTCTGTTCAAACGTTAAACTAAAATATAAACTTCGGAAAAATACCATAAAATTAACCGGCTAAAACAGAACATCGGTAATAAATAATGTAATGGCCTTTATGTTAACTGCGAGCGAGCGAAGCGAGCGAGCAAATTTTTTTTCCTATTTAATAGGTTAAATCTGTTCAAACTTTAAACCCTAAAATACTGTGGAAATAGGGATCATTTTATAATATACATTAGAATAATGGGCGCCCACTTTTTTTAGTTTTTACCTGTTTATGCTTTAAAGCACAGTCTTTCAGGGTTTCCCCTTAAACACTGAATAACGGTGAACTTGGGAAAAATATCATAAAATGAACCGGCTGAAACAAAATATTGCTACTTAATAATATAATATGTTCTTTATGCTGAACGCGAGCGAACGAAGCGAGCGAGCAAAATTTTTTTCCTATTTAATAGGTTAAATCTGCTCAAATTTTAAACCCTCAAAGACTGCTACCCTGAAAAACTCTGTAATTCGAAAAATACAAACATCAAAAGCCTAAAACTGAACGTCGGTACTAAATTTTATAGTAATATGTCTGTATAAGCCAAACACGAGTGAGCGAAGCGAGTGAGCATAACTTTTTTCCCATTCTATAGATTAAAATCTATTCAATCGTTAAACTTAAACACTGAATAACGGTGAACTTCGGAAAAATATCAAAAAATGATCCGGCTAAAACAGAACATCGCTACTAAATAATATAATATGTTCTTTATGTTAAACGCGAGCGAGCGAAGCGAGCAAGCAATTTTTTTTCCAATTTAATAGGTTAAATCTGCTCAAATTTATAACCCTAAAAGACTGAAAATTGTATTATTTTGTAATTTAAATTAATGTAAAATTAGTGTAATTTCTGATGTTGTAAATTAGATGACAAGTAACTCATTATGTTAGGTTTGTCATATAATACCTATTTCATACTTTTTTCGTAGTACATAATTACAAAATTTTAAGATAAGTGACGTGCCCAAAATATTGTGTCGCATGCTATACGTTCGAGGCGCGTGCCATAGGTTCGTGATCCCTGTTTTAGGCTAGTGATTTTATTGTTTTTTTTCTAAAGTACAATATTCTTTTACGGCTTTGATTTTAACAGGTTAAAGCGTAAAAAACATTCGCTCGCTTTCTCAGTTTCAACGCATTTAACACAAATACATATAGAACAAGTTAGTATTAAAGTTCTGTTTTAAGCTGTTGATTTTTTTCTAAAATAACTTTAAAAAATCATCTTTCTGATAGGGATAATGAGGCGGCAAAATATGTTAATTGGCCTGTGGCGCAAAATTTCTAAATACGCCTCTGTATATGGGTCATCCACATGGACTAGCCGGCCCATTTCGGCCCATTCTTGCATCGAATTAAAAACGTTAAATAGTAATCAATTATCTAAACATAAATTTAACTATCATAACAGTCTAAATTCGAAACAATATAGCGCCGACTCGATCCTATTCTCATTTGAATCGCACTACCTATATGATGCAAAAGTCAATGGGTACGTTTTTATGAACGTGGAGAAATGCCAGTCCGGTTAGACGATCTGCAACCATTAAAGATCTTAGACACCATTTAAATTTTTGATGCGTTCGTTCCCAAACGTTTGCCCAAATTATATTAAATTAATTAAATATTGAAGGTAGTTACATAAAATCTGTATGGTGACAAAATATATAAATAAAATCATTATGTTCAATTAGTGGTCCACCTAAGTCCTGGAACCAGCTCAGGGGGGGGTCATGACCCCCCCTGGATCCGCCGTTGGATGTATGTAATTGTAAAATAATGTGTTTGACGTACTATATTATGTACTTATATCCGAATTCTAATTATGGAGACGCATAAATACGTCGTATGGATTGAATATTTATAACACTGTAACATACACATACATACCTACATGATAAAAAAGCGAAGGGTCGGGGGGTCGCGAAATATTTTTGTCATACAAGGGGGGTCGCATCATGAAAAAGGTTGAAAAACCCTGATCTGGACAATTTCATGAAGTAGCCACGAGTAGTTGGCCATATCGATAAACGATTTCTTATCATTGATCTGCCCAGGCGGCAGGCCACATCATGATGTGGCCAATAGACAGATAAACTTTTCATGAAATGCGACCATTTCATGAAATTCTCGAGTATTTCATGAAGTGAGCAAATCTACGATATGGCCACGACATCTATACCAAATTTCATAAAAATCGGTTCAGCGGTTAAAGCGTGCAGAGGTAGGTAACAGAGACAGACAGACACACTTTCGCATTTATATTAGTATAGAATAGATAACAGTTTATTAAATGATGAATTTTTAGGCTGTCTTTACTTTAAACAAAAAACGTTATCAGAGCCAGGCTATGTGTTGAAAAAGACGGCCCTTTTATATGAAGATTCGAGACTGATAGATTTTATGTAAAATTTCGGTTTTTATTTCGGATGATTTTAAATACCTAAATAAATAAAATAATAAAAACATTTTAGTTTTTTCTTTATGGTTATGTTTGTTTATTCATTATGTTTTGACGACCTCTGTGGCTCAGTGGTTCATTGCGTTGGTGCTGAAGCCGGGGGTCGTGGGTTCGAATCCCGCCGAAGGAACAATAAGTTTTTCCGTGTTCCTGGGCCATGGATGTGTAAATATGTGTATAATATAATAAAATTCTTAAATATATGTATAGTATAAAAGTAATAAATATACTTCCTGTTGTTTGGTAACACAAGTTCTTCGGATACTTAGCATGGGGCCAAATTGACGTGGTGGTAAGCGTCTATAGATATTATTATTATTATGTAACACATAATATGCAAATAGTATACATAAATAATACAATAAAATAATAATATGGCTTTTCATACAAAATATATTTTCATACAAAATGGATATATATATATCCATTTTGTATGAAAATATATCAAAATGTTGATATATATCGGATATATAATAATATCATAAATATCCGATATTTTGATATTTATAATAAATATCGGATATTTTCGAACCCTGATATAAAGCCACACGGCGAAAATCGACCGTCAAAATTAGAATTTGGAGAGGCCGCAAGTGACAAAAGCCGCAAGCCCCAACTTTTGTGTGCTTTACTCGGTTGACGTGTCACTAACGTACCTACATTCTAATGGAGGATTTACACGGGTGCCTAAAGCCGCTCGATTTCAGCCTCACGCCGAAAATCGACCCGTGTAAATGGCTCTTAAGGTCAAATCGGCGACCGCGTTCTTGTGGTCATATAAAACCAATCAAAGTCAATTAAGTAGTTAAAAAGCCTAACAAGAGATTTTAGCCTATAATAATAGGTACTTAATTTGTTACCTTGCAGCAACAGAGCTAGTTGTTTGCCGACCAGCCTCGTGTTGGCTGCAGCTCGCAGGTAGTTAGGCATGGTCGCGCCTCCCTCCCAGTCCACACAGATCACATTACATTCCTCCTGAAATTACATATTACTGATTAAAGACTTGGCAGAATCACTGCCGTGGCTCATACTTGCCTACATTTTTTACAGTTACGTTGGGAATAGTAATATTAGGTACTCATTCCCAGTGGCGTAGCTAGGTAACCGAAGGCCCTGGGGCAAGAAATGAATGAGGGGCCCCCACGCCGGATCTTACCAAACCCTGAAAGATTGGAATGAAGAATGGAATGAGTCATTCCATTCTTCATTCGACGATTAAAACATCTTACTAACACCTATTCTTCTTCGATTTTCTTCAAATAGATGTTATATTATGATTTATCGTGTCTTTACTTTCAATACAGATCATCCATTGAACAAGCTCGCGTGAGCTGTCACATCAGCAACTAACATTTTTTTAGCATCAAGTCAGCTGATGGTCAGAGATTATTTTATTGCACCAATGCCGTCATTTAACTAAGGTAATGAGTAGTGTTATTTGTTAACTAAATTGTAACATCCACCACTTGTAAAGAACGTACGTTCTTCTTTATCGTGTTTAGTGAATAAAATTCAATTTTGAATCGCTAGCTTAAAAATGCAGCGCCACATCGAGTAACCTTTGAAAAGGTAGACCGTAACTTTTTGTCGTAGTCATGTTATTAGGCGATCTCTCTACTCGTTTACTTATAAACACGACTTACCACGGCCATGAGAGCGGAGCGCATCTCGTACACCCAGACGTTGTCACAGTTGGAGCCGAACCCGTGTACGATGATGCGCGTCGGGCGGGCGACGTCGAACGCGCGCGCCGCCCACCCCCACGCCGCCGACATGTTCGACGCCGGCACCGCGATCAGAGGCTGGTCGCTTCTGGAATGTCGTACGCTGTGTTAGATTGTGAGAAAGCACAGAATACAGAAATCATCCAGAAACCGTCAACGCGCTTGAAAGTGAAGCCGTCACGACTACTCCAAATTGGAGTGGCTATCCACACATCAGTGGTTGCCACATAATAACGGAATATTTTACCCAACTTTTTTTCAGTTAATTTTTATTGAATACCTAATTGTAACATAATAACGCGATTTATTTTGTAAGTGTAAAGAGTAAAGTAAAGAGCGGGCGGGGCGGTGTTTCGCCATAGTTTTGGTTACAGTGGGCTGCGTACAAATGTGATAGAACACTCATTCTGGCTGTTCTGTATTCTGTGTGAGAAAGGTAGCTCTTTTTTCCGGCAAAACTAATACCGTGGAGCAATAACATACCTGATACCACTGCACTGTACCTACTGGTTCAAATCTAACATTAGAAAGTAGAAACCGTACCTAATACCGCAGATGAGAATTGAGGGTAGTTTATGAGGTTGCAAATAATCTCAAATACGACTTACTTTTCGTTTTATTTCTTGGCGGCACGAGGGCGGTACTATCTATGTAGCTTTTTAGCATTATGATCTTTTTTCTCGACTAAGGCGAAGGCACAAGAAAGGGTAATGATTTTAGCAGTCTATATATGTAGGTATGTATGTTTGTTCCACCGTAGCTCTTTAACTACTGTTCCAATTTTAATAAATGAGGTGACAATAGATTATTAGTAATAGCCCAGGTAACATAAGTTATGAGTATAATTTATGTAGTCGCGTTATAATTTTATAAAAAAATATGATGTTCATCAAAAATCATTGTGATTCTAATAAATATCTTACTTCTAGAGAAAATTTAAAACGCTAAAATTTAATATTATGTAGGTATGTCGTTATTGACCTGCCTACACCATGATTGACAAGGACTACCATTATCCTTAATGTAACAAGTAGGTACATTTTCTTATTTATTTTTTACTACGCATTGTCATTTGTCTGGGATTTCAATGTATTTGACCTACGGTTGACTCAAATTTCGACTAACAAACAAGTATGACTTCATAACGAGATTCATCCGCTGCTAAGGAATGAAATTAGGTACCTACTTTGTATAACCACTTACATTGTTACTTATAAATCGAGTATAAAAACTTATGCTCAGATTAAACTTGGAATAAGCAGAATCACGACTCATAAACTCGGTATAACTTAAACCTAGCATAAAGTAGGTGTAAACTCCTTAGGAACTCTATACCAACGTTATACCAACCGCCGCCCTAGTTTAACATATTTCATAATATAAACTTAAATTAAATGAAAGCTTTTATTATAATTTGTAGTCCGAATAAGTTTTAGAGTAGATAACAAAATACATAGGTATCAATGATAATAAAGTAAGCACTAAATATGCCCTTCAGATCAATACAAGAAGTGGAAAATGTTATTAATATCATACAAATACAACATGTACGACATTCTCTAAGAAACAGAAGAACATTTAAAACAAGAAAAAATCCTTTTCATTTGTATAGTGATGAAGAGTTTCGTTTGAAATATCGCTTTTCTAAGCATGGTGTCAACTTTTTAAATCGACTATTTGGTAGTGCAATAGCAATGGATAAGCGGGGAGGTGGTTTATCACCTATGCTTCAGATATTAGTAGCTCTCAGATATTGGGGCCGTAACCAAGTAAGTAAGATGATATTGAGTACCTACTATACTTAAATATCAAAGTATAAAACTTATTTATAAGTAGATACAGCAATATTGTAGTGTTTTTACTTTTTTCTCAGATACAAGATGATGCTGCAGATATTCATGGTTTATCTCAACAGTCCATTAGCAGAATATGCAAAAGAGTAGCAAAAGCTATATAAGATAAAAGATTTGATTATATTAAAATGCCAAACTCCATAAATGAACAGTTAAAAACCATACAAGAATTTGAGACTATAGCAGGCATATAGCAGGTTTCAAAACTGTTATGGGTGCTATAGACTGCACTCACATTAGAATACCTAAAGTACAAGGGCCTAGTGGACAATTTTCCCAGTTGGTACTGCGTTCTCTTTTAACTGTTGCCATTCTAATATAATGAACAGAAACTAGCACGTATCAAGAATTAGTTTTAATTTGGTTTGAACGGATGCAATTATCAAAAATCTGTTGATTTATAAGTGACAGATCACAGAATTCATAGACAAAAACCGACATTTTACTTTTTTTTCATAGTATTGTCTATGATTTGCGGCGTTGCCGTCTTGTGCATCGGGAATAGCGGTGGAAGAGTTATGACAACCTTATACCGAGTTTATGAGTTAATAAATAATCTAAGGTTATTCTTAATTTGTACTGAATATAACTATTCCTAATTTAAGCATGGAATATCCTAAGGATAGATATTTTTTATAAGTAACACTGTTTCACCCTTATTAATAAAAATATTTACACCATGGATAAGCAAATCCAAATCGCTCTCTTTGTCTATCAAGTGACTGTTCCAAAGTATCTGACAGAGACAGCCATGTTGGATTAGCTAATCCGTGGTGTAAATAATTTTATTAATAAGACTGATATGGTTTTTCTGCGAGGATCGCGGACCTAGACATTAAGTTTAGTCTATTGTCCGCGATTTAGCATTGGGCACTGGGCAGTTACAAATTACAATTAACAATAACGTTATTGTAATGAGCTACGTGCTCTTGTATCACAAGCTAATAGCTATAATAAATGTGAGTAAATCAACGGACAACGAGCTGAACGAACTACAACAATGTAACGTCTGCTAAAGGTTTATGTAATTTTCCCGGCTAAGAAAAACGTTTTCAATATGTACTTTACGGAAAGACGCGTCGCAAATATTGAAACATCCTTACAATTATTATTTTTTAATGTAATAAACCTGCAGTTCCCGGATAAAATTGTGATATTAGCTTATCAATAAATACACTACAATTAGTTAATAGAATCAGGCGTTACTTTGCGGAAATCCATAGCATACAATTTAATTAATATCTAGCAATATCCCGCCAAAAATACCCACAACCTGCAAGCAACCTGTAACCTGCTAGATATTAATTAAATTGTACACTACAGTTAGAAATCTATGCAGAAAGCTATGGTCTATGAATAAATCGTAGCGGTAGAGTTCGTGAGCGTGACTCTAGCGATTCAAACCTATACCTATAGCTAATATTAGTACTGTTAGATGTTAGTAGGTATATTTATTACCTATTCACGGTAGAGTATAGTAGAAAGTGAGTGCCGACGTCTTGCGGCGGGCTCGGCAGCGTTTCCAGGTAGGCGAACGGCCCGGCATCTTCGAAGCAGCCAAATTCACCGTAACACACGCTGCCCTGCGACCTCTTGGTCCTAAAAAAGAGTGGTAAGGAATTTTCATATAATTTTCATAAAAGAGATACACAAAATATCATAATATCTGTGTACATGTAAGTTGTATGTGCTCCTCCGGTAGGAGTAATAGTGTTCTGTGATGTGCTCTAGCACAGAGCCCCAATTCGCGTATTTAACTTTCAATGAATCGTCTTAATATTATAAACTGATTTTGGAGTTTGGACCTTTATTGGAATAATAATCGCGTTTGCCGTTGGTTTGACATTTATGAGAACCTCGAAACTGCATCTAAACTACATATTATTATTATTGTAAGATTAAATTAGCAGAATCGACCTACATATATCACATTTGCGACTCTACCTAATGACAAAACTCTACATTATTAATTTTGATACACATACATATGATATGCTATGATATTTAATGGCCAAAAATTAATTAGATGTTATATATAATAATTTGGATCAAAATATATACAGGAACCATAGAATTGAGTACTTAAAACTACATTGGTCATAATATGTGCCATAACTAAAACGTATTTAAAGCTCTTAAAGCGAGATTTTTTTCTAGTTCGTTCTATGTAGAACCAGGTACAACACGTTATCAAGATTGCCATATACAGTAACGTGTTTTGAAATGCTGGTATTGAGTCTGTCAACTTCCTATGTTTGATAAGGCAAAAAGAAAGGTTTGCGAGGCAAGCGGCTAAACACCGGCAGGAGTTGAACGAACACAAACAAAATCCTAACGACTGCGACATTGACGAGATTTCGTTGAACTTTTTTACTGAAAAATATAAAGTTTTTAATTATTATAATTATTATGTAGTAAACTTGCATAAATATTGTGTATTTTTTAACTCTCAGTTAATTATTTATTAGGCTTAGCGTGGTGGTTCGGTTCACTGTGTCCCAGATTGACAATGGTTATGCTTTAAGTGGGTTATTGATACTGCGCTTAATATCTCGTAAATCGTGTCGTTGGCTAATTAATATGCCTAGCCTGTATCGCCTATCTCTATCGCCTATCTTTCCTTTCAGGCTTTCTTGCCTCTATAGCTCTAGGTGGAAAATGGAATGAAAGTAATCAGTTACAATTTACACTTTTAGGTTTTATTAACTATAGCGACCCGCCCCGGCTTCGCACGGGTACAATACTGATACTAATAAATACTACATAATGTCACTTCGCAACGGGCCGTGCCGCAGAAATCGTAATATTTTAATTTCGCCATAACTTCAAAACCGAACGTCCAATTTTAATCATTCAAAGAACAAATATTATCTACATAAACTGTACTTAGTGATGAAATAATTTATTTTGATTTGGATTAATAGCATGAGTAATATAAACGCGTTTAAATGTAGTCCAAAAAAAATTCAAGATATGTAAATAAAAAAATGGTTGTTGTGCCTCCCTCGAATATGATAGGTATAGTATGTCGCGGACTTTTTTATAGATATTTATAAGATCTACAATTAATTAGAACATTATATGGTTCTATCTTTTATAGTTTAGGCAGCGTACGCAAAATAAGTAACTTTTCTAGTTGATTTTTTACACCTTGTGTCCGAAAAACCCAAATATCTTTCGGAACCCTATTTTTTTCCAAAATAAAACTTAGCCTATGTTACTCGTGGATAATGTAGCTTTCGAATGGTGAAAGAATTTTTGAAATCGGTCCAGTACTTTTTGAGCCTATTCATTACAAACAAACAAACAAACAAACAAACAAACAAACAAACATACAAACAAAGTTTTCCTCTTTATAATATTAGTGTAGATATCCATTATAATCCTAAGTTGAATCAATTAAATTCAAAATATATTAAATACTCCTTCAAAACTTCAAATATTATTCCACACATAACTGAGGCTATCACAAGGTAAAACCAATTAAAAACATTTTAAACTTCCGGATCAAATTCACTGTGGCCATCACTGATTTTGTGTAGTCGTTTGGTATTTTACCTTTGATAATTTAAAAAATCCATACTAATGTTATAAATGGGAAAGTGTGTGTGTGTCTGTTTGTCCGTCTTTCACGGCAAAACTACTGAACCGATTGAAATGAAATTTTGTACAGAGATAGTCTATAGCCTGAGAAAGGACATAGGCTACTTTTTATCGCACGGAAATGTACGGTTTCCGTGCGATACTTTATTTACTGTTTCACGTAAAAACTACTGAACCGATCATCATGAAATTTGGCACAGATATAAAGTAGACCATGGGGAAGGACATAGGCTACTTTTTACTTCGGGACATAATATACGGTTCCCGTGGGGGCTGTATTTACGCGGGCGAAGTGGGCATCAGCTAGTTCAACATAAAGTATGAGTACTGTAATAATATCACTGGGACGTATCTATATTCTATATGTATATAGAAGCGATCATTATGTATAATGTCAGTATATAGTTTGCCATTATACTCGTATCTCTAGCTAGGTCAAATCTATTGTGAAAATATTGAATCATTACTATTTGTTTTGTAGATACCGATTCGAAATTTTCAAGTTGTCTTTGTTTTCACAATTACCTTGTCTTTGTGCATACCTAAGTCCTAATACCTATCGATACGTAGTAGGTATACAATTTTCAATTAATTACTTACCCAGTTTTTGTACTTAGACTAGGTAGATAGATACCAAGTTGAACATTTTACTTAGGTATCTACTATCTGTAGATAAATACGAAAATGTGCGTAGGTACTGGGTATAGATACAATTAATTATAATTAAAAAAAAACCCTACCTACGAAATTGCCAAGTTATTTGTTAAGGTTATCGACGAATAGACTAGAAACTTAGAGCATTAATGGACATCATCATCAGCCTATCGCCGTCCACTGCTGAATAGGCCTCCCCCAATGAGCGCCAACCATCCCGATCTTGGGCAGCCCTCATGCATCCGCTGCCAGCCACATTCTTCAAATCGTCGGTCCATCGTGCCGCAGGACGTCCTACACTACGTTTGCCTCAGCGTGGTCTCCACTATAATACTTTCTGCTCCATCGATTGTCTGACACAGCATTAATGGACATAATAAACTCAATTTAGACAAATGCAATAGAAAGTGTTTACAATAAGTGAATCGGCAGGGAAAGTGTTTATTGTAGTACAGCTGCGGCCTGCAAGGTAAGGCCGGTAACATCGCGTTGTTTCCTCCGCTACACTTTCCTTTTAATGCGATTCATTGGTTAACGGTATGCCATTGAAATTATTAATTGATACTGAAATAATAGATTTACCGACTACTAGGCCGGTAAATTCGGCTTTGAAAGTGAGTAAATCTTTTAAATAACCTAACCTAAAAACCTAAAGGACATGGCAGGACTCAGAACATGTCTCAGGAGGGTTCCGTTATCCGAAACTATCAACGCGCAATAGTTTTTCTTTAAATAACTTTAAAAGTTATTGTCCTAATTCACTCAAACTAATTTTTCTAAGTAGTTTTAGCTTGACTTATCGGAATGGAAAACTTGCAAGGAAACTCGCAGTAATGCCAGAGCGGGACCAGCTTATATACCACTTTACACGGAAGAATGGACGGTCAGACAGACAATCAAATAGACAGACAGACGGACGGACATACCAAAAATATAAGGGTTCCTTGAGTATTACGGAAGCCTAAAAAGCAGTTAGCTTTTTATATTTCATAAAAAGTTAAGTTAATCTACTATTTAATAAAAGTAGGTAGTCTCGAAAGAAGATGCACTTTTCATGACGCACATATCTATTAAGTATACCCGCTGCCGCATTTTATCAGCCTAGAAAAGGCTAGTAAAATGCAACGGCCGATTCCGGTAATTGTGCCCGTTTTTTTTAAAACGAACGCGACACTACTTGGCTCTACTTAATTATTTGTGCTAATATGAGCTGAGATAAATCTAATAATGCTAGATACATAGGTAGGTGCAATACTTTCTTTCTCTCTTTTTATTTTGGATAGTTCTCATGGTGTCATGTGTTCAAAAATATAATATTATATTTACTAAAGATAATAATTAATGTGTACGTTATATATTAATATGTAACGTATAAAAATTGAAATTATTTAATTTTTAGCAAGCGCTGAACAAGGCTACTAAGTAAAAAAACAACTGCACCTTACCTTGTTCTCCCCCTCTTTATTTCCCATTGTTTCATGGAGTTCCTGACGGCAGCCAGGAGTTCTGCATCATGGAGCTCGTCTTCAGCCTCCTGGAGGTCGCTCACCGGCCTGCCCTTTCCGCGCCACGACTCCAGCTCAGCATCTAGCGATGAATTAAAAAAAAGTAAGTACCTAATTGTTGTTGTCAAGAAAAAAGAGAGATCGAGACAAAGAGCTTCATAAAAAAAGAAAGCTCTTAGATATTTTATACTTTCCTTAAGAATACGATTTTTTATTTTGCATAGCACAATATTATCTTAAATATGAACAGTTACCCTCAAAAATAAGGAGGTCAGGAGGAGTGTTAGTTGTAACTTATAACTAAGAATATCAAATATTTTTTCTATATAAATTAACACATTTTTCTTTTCGCAAATTGCAGTTATGACTTTTAACCTTCTTTTAAAAGTTCTAAAGAACATGATAGCTATTCCTACTGAGAAGTAAGTAGGAATAGCTATCATACTGAACGAATAGCGTTCATCAACTTAATAGCCAGAAGGCTATTAAGTTGATGAACGCTATTCGTTCAGTAAGTGTTATAATATCACTAACCGTATACGATATGGGTATACGAATACGAACATCATAAGTCATGTTAGTTACAATAACTATTACTTATTTACAATGATCGAACAAAAGTCATTAATTTATTTGAATGCCCATTTAAAACTTATAAGGTAAGTAGGTTACTTATAAATTTATAATATTATCTTGTTACAGACTTTAGTTATCCAAGAAACCTTTTGTTATCGTATGTATATAATATATAAATGATATATTATGGCAGTGACGAGACATTTAAAGCTTATAATGATTGGACACGGCCACAAGAGCCACGACCATGAACTATAAAATGCACGTGAAAACTATAAAATGTCCGCTAAAACCATCGCCTAAATGTCATAAAATAACGGGGCTCTATTTCACTCTATCTATGGCTGTTGCTAGGACTATATGATCCGGAATTATATGGCGGGCCCGGGAGTTCTCTCTGTGCTATTACAGTAGAGTAATAATCGAAGTGTCGAGCTGTCATATAATATGATATTCACGTCTGACTCGACACTTGCGTTATAAGATTCGATCGACACATTCGATTATATCAGACCTATTGTATTAGCAGAGTTCTATTCAATACCCTGAATTTTTCCCGGCCCTCGGATCCCGGACAATATAGTACCAACTCCTAGCGTCATATGCGTCCATATACTTTCTGGATATCTCAATTTTAATTCAGATTCCATAAATGAAAGATTAACACTACTGGATGGAAATTGCTTATTGACTAGTCAATACTCAATAAGCATCCAGGCTAGGAGCGCCTGGTCTTACTTAAATTTGCCTATGACATTTGCTGACATTAGCTGACAAAGAAATATTTGTGTAGGCTTAATAACTTCATCTAAATTCTACGCAACAAAAGCCAGCGACGAGAGCTAGTAGAATAAAAAGTAACTATGATATTAATTGCTTTAGACAACAAAGAAACAGTTTAAGTAGGTTTGAAGTTATAGCTTCATCTAAATTCTATGCGAGGAAAGCCAGAGCTGGTAGAATAAGTCCAGGAGGACAGTGGGTGACATGAATAGTATTGTGCGACTGTCGCAAGTTTTTGTGCGGCGGCCTTGATTGTGCCGTGTCACGTGTGCGTATGCAGGGCAGGCACAATGACATGATCAGTAGCGCAAAAGCATTCTGAAAGCATTTGTTTCAAATCTATTTGGAAATATTTTCATTTTCTATGGAAAGTTTATAGTTTTTTGTGTAACATTGCCTTTGTTTAGGATGGGCCTCTAGTCCAGATGCATTTGATAATTTCGACGACGAACTTCGAAATATAAGGAAAAATACACAAAAATGGCATTTGGCAAAAATGCCATTTTTGTGTATTTCTCATTTCAATCTTCTTAATTATGAAGCTAGTACCAGCAAATTTGAACGTAAGTTCTATAAAATATTGTAGGGTATTGTTTGGGCTGGTAGCGACTTCAAAATTAAGAAGGCCAAATTTAAGGCTAAAATTTTAACTCAATTAAAATTTTAGCCTTAAATTTGGCTAAAATTTTAAAAGGGGAATTATTTAGAAAATAAGTTTTATTTCATAATTTTTTTGTGTAATTTTACTTTGGAAGTCGGTTTAATTTTTTGTTTATAGCATGATCGTGTCAGTGTTAAGATTTTCATTAATACCTAGGTACATACTAGCTATAGGTGCTTCACAGACTAAATCAATATAATTTATTGTAAATCGCACTTAATCTTAAGGTGTGTACTTTACACACCTTAAGTTATTACTTATAAGTAGTGAGTTAAACAAACAAGTAAAATCTTTAATTAGAAATTGGAACGGTTATAATGATCACGAATTTCTTTTTGCTCCGCATTGAAGATGGCTAAGATGATAGATAAAATATTTGTGATTTGATTAAGTTAAATTATCGCTGATCTTGAGTTTAGAAATCTGAAGATGGAATCCATAGTAATTCGAAAGCCATTGCAATATTTAAACAGTTCTCATTGTAAATTTTATAAATTAACTGTTTATTAAGTACGTTTAGGTACAGTCGCATGCACTAATATAGACGCATTGACAAATTTGCAATAATATGTCAACGTATCATACTTCAAAAACATGGATACCATGTTGTATTCATAATGATGTAACCTACAAACTGTTTCAAAATTATGAACACAATTTTTTCATAATAAAGTAAACAACAGTTTGTCAATGAATACTAAACACCCCCAAAGCTAAAATGATGTATACGTGACAATGTCAATAACATGTAAACATTGTTTTTTCAATATAATGTAAACATTAATTTTGTGTATCCGAAAATGTAAAACACAATTTCATTACAATGTAAACAATAATTGTGTCATTAATATGTATACACTCATAAAAGTTTAGCACTTTTTACTTTTCTGCCAATATGTTTATAATTGTCAAAAAAATGTAATCATTGTAGGTTGCAAAACAATGTATACATTCTTTTTTTAAGGATAAGGGTTCTTTGAGTGTTACGGAACCCTAAAAATGAATCCTACACCTACGACATACGTGATAATTACAATAGGGATGTTGCCTTGTGTGGAATATCACAGTTTTACAAATTAAATTTTAAAATTGTTGATTAAAGATACATAAATCTGAAAGAAATAGGTATTTAGAGTGACGGGGTTAAAAATACAATCAAATAAAAAATATTGTCCATCCCTTTCTCGCAAAACGATTCGTGACGTCACAACCTGCTACCGCCATACATTTTGAAATGACAAATGTATGGCGGTAGCAGGCAGTGACGTCACAGGCCGATATATCGCTCTCTTTCATATTGTAAATTTCAATGGTTTGTATCTACGTTATTTTTTCAGATATACAAAAATGGGTTCTGGATTGTTGATTAACATGTTGTCTAACATCGAATAGACGAAAAAAATTTTTTTCGGCAACATGCCTATTGACTTCTCAGATTAAAAAAACAATGCGTTGTTTTGGTTCGTTTTTTATTATCTACCCTCAACTTTCATAATGTTATAAACTAAAATGACAGTCGCAGTGGAGTTCATTCGCACTAATATTTCGGTGATTGCGTGTTGTGGTGTTTGTTTGAAATTTGAAAATTATGGATAGAATGGAGAACATTCCTTATAGAATATCTTCCTACGAAAAACATAAAATTATAGTTTTAAAAGAGCAGGGGTCCTCTGTTACTAATAATATAGCAAACGAAATGGTACCCCACAGTGAGTATTATTCCTTAATATTTATTATTAATTAATGTTACTTAATATTGTAGTATTGTTTGCAACAAACCCAATCAGTCTAATTTGGTTTGTTGCAGACTGTGTTGATTATAATTTTTTTTTTGATAAATTGATTATTATCGTTTTTAATTAAGATTTTTCAACATTGTTATAACTTAGGTATTAATTTTTGTTTTCAGACAAATATGGGTCAGTTTTAGTGGCAGTTTGAGAGTGGAAATTATAGATCATTAGATCAGGAGATTATAGATTATAGATCATGAGAAAGTATTAAGCAAATATAAGAACGATTATGAAGCAATGGCGAACAAGCTTAGGAAAAAATATTGGGAGAAAGATTTAATGGAGAGTCGAGAGAGAGAGAGACAAAAGGAGAAAAATAAAACAAGGAAAATTATGATAATATTTTGAGTTTAGTTAAGTTATTTTTAATTATTTTTTTATATACGAGGAGTCGAGTTTTAATATTTACCATTAATTTTGTTTATTTAATGTTATTTAAGAATATAGAGTTACGAGTTTAGATTGAAAGGACTAGTTATAGAACTAGGTCCTTTGGCGGGGAGAACGTTTAAAACGAGATTTTATAAAACCTTTTTATATTTATTTTTCTATAGATTTTAAATTGTTACAGATTTTAAGTTGACGTTTTACATAGAAAATTATTGCTATGTAGAGTTTAGAGTCTGAGAAAATATAGGATTATGAGGATGATAATTTATGAGTTTTAATAAAATATATACATAAGATCTCAGCTCATTTTGTTCACTCGGTTTTAAGCGATATCTTTATAATAATTTAAAACTTTCATCTATTATTTTACCCTCCTAGGAGTAAACTCTGAAATACGTTTAACCCTCTTTTTTATTATATATCTATGCGTTTAACTCATTATTTTTTCCGTACTCAATTCATGAAAATATGTCCAAGGAATAAAAAGTTTAATACAAACTTTTATCTCCTATTTTACCCCCTTGGGAGTTGAATTTTGAAATATATTTTAACTAGCTCACACTTCTTTAAACAAAATACCTACCTATATGTAACTACCTACTTACACATACCAATAGCCTTCAGCACCGCTTACAAGCGGTATTAAATTTACGTATCTATAAATTTGACTATGGGAGTGAGTACTATTCATTGATACACTCTTGTTTACGTTTTTATGACAAAAATGTTTCCCTATTTTTGACTCATATTGTAGTATATATAATATTGAACACAAGATGAGATACATACTATTGAAATTTAGAATGTTTACATATTTTTGGAAATTTGTCAATGTGTCTATATTAGTGCACGCGACTGTACCAATTATTATTTAAATGTAGGTATAAAATGTTCAAAATGTTTTCAGTCATAATAAAACCTTGACACCGACTGACCTTACATTTACTACAATCATGTTCGCAATTTTTTATGAATATTACAATATACATCATATCTAAGCATTATTTTTCCTTCTATGATGAATTAAAATTTAAAACAAAACCACAGACATCCAAATAACTAAAGAGTACCTGACCGTGAAAATCCTTTTACACAGTTGTGAAAATATCAATTAATTAATATTTATCAAATTAGGCAATAAGATTAAGTAATTGTCCAATTTGATAAATCTATAGTAATAAATAAACTAGTTCTTCAAACTTGGAGAATAATAATTAGTAGTAGTACCAAGCAGCTAGACTTTGCTTACGTAGACTATAGACATAATAAGACATTATTTAAAAAACCTATCCAATATCATCACTATAATATTGGACCAGAATGTTATATAATCCTCTATAATAGCATAACTATGCAGGTGTAACTGCCGCATTAAAAAGAGTAAAAAAAAAAAAACTTAGGCCTTTGCATCCGTTAATGGATGATTTATACAGTATTCTCCGAGCGAAGTAACCACTCTTGAAATACTATAGTGCCTGGGACAGTTGGTTTTTAAATGTCGTATGGTTGCCCAAGCACATACGGCATTCTCACAACATAGTCAGCCTAGTCCAGAGGAATGAACTAGTCAATACGTCTGGGGCCAACTATATGCGGGTTTCCTCACGATGTTTTTCCTTCACCGTTAGAGCGTCCGTATAATGTACTTGAGATCTGAAAAAGTCTCATTGGTACACGCCACAACCTGGGATTCGAACCTGCACTCTCTCGAGTGCGAACCAAACGGTCTACCCACTAGGATACGGAGCTCACAAAAAAGAGTACCTAATTAAGTAATTAGCTTTCATTTATGACATTAACTATGTCAACCGTAGCAAGTTAACAACATGTTTTGGTGAAAATTTTTAGCTTTTCCGTTGTTTTCCGTCCTTACGCTGTTTGTCCACCGCCACCATGAACGGGACGTCTCCGAGATAGACATGATGGCGGCGCCGAAGTAGCGATAGGTACATAATATATTCACTATAACCGTCTCTCCGCACGCCCGTCCCGTCAATCTTATCTAGACCAGAAATAATCTCGTTCTTGTTGACGTCCCGTTGACGGTGGCGGTGGACAAACATTTTATACAGGACTATATGATGCGGAATCCGGCGGGCCCGGGAAAATTCAGAGCACTGTAAATTGAACTCTGCGCCAATACAATAGAGATGAAAACCGAGCACACGAGTGTCGATTTAAATGTCAATGTCATATAATAATTATGACACCTCGACACTGTGGCAGGTTTTTAGGCCCGGCAAAAGTACAGTTATGACTACCACCCGAATCATGTAACCGGCGGGGCAGGGTCGGTAAGTGGAAAAACAGCCTAAAATATGGCTTAATATTTCCAGGTACTTATTACTATGCGCTGAAACAAATATTGCTATTGTTTATTGTATGACATTATATTGTTCTGTTAGAACAATGTGTGTTGTTTGACTTGACATGTTATTTAGATAGTAAATAAATCAAAATATAAACATTGCGTTAACCTTCTTGCCCCTAGATTTTTTGTGATGAAAATATGTCTTGAACGATAGTTTTATATGACTACTTAGATGTGTCTAAAAACTATGTAGTATAATTATAATGTCAGAAGGACAAGACAGTGATTAGATCATCACGAGTACCTACAAAAATTATATTTTAAATGTTTCTCTTTTATCAATTATGTTCACTCTTCTTTAATCATAATGACGCATAGGTGTTAAGTAGTACCTATGTACATTTAGCGGTAACGACGGTGGCGAGTGTCAGCAGACAGGCGAGAGACCGCCACATTTAGGGTTACCATCTGACCGGATTTTAAGGATATAGATCGGACTCCGCCCGGATTTTTCGAGACCGGATTATTAATCATGGTAAAAAATATTCAAACAATATCCATTGCCAATCATCTACTGACAACGCTTGAAACGTAATACTTAATTTAAAAGAAAAGTGCCCGCGTATCTTTCTTTCACTGGTGATAACGCTAATGTAAATTTTGAGGTGCTGTTAGAAATGTGGGTAACAATGTGATCACACATTTGAATAACAACTTTGATCAAGAAATTGTTGTTGTCAGTTGTCCACCTCATATTTTATCGGACGGGGCTTTTTAACCGGAAATCAGGATTTTTTAACACTTGCAACTGGTTTTTCGATTTTAATCCCTGGTAACCCTAATGCGGCGCCATCCATGCGCCCCGGCATCCACAACCTGCAAGTTAGTAGTAAGTAGTACTTACACTTAGCAGCGACGACAGAGGCGAGTGCCAGCAGACAGGCGAGAGACCGCCACATGTGCGGCGCCATCCATGCGCCCCGGCATCCACAACCTGCAACAAAACACAACAATAAACTTACATCCATAAATTACTACAACAAAGTTATGTGACAATTGAAATCTCACTCTATTTTTTGAAAGCTTGTTTGAATTGAATTTGAATTACTACAACAAAGTTATGTGACAATTGAAATCTCACTCTATTTTTTGAAAGTACTAAGATTGGAAGCTTGTTTTAATGGGCCCATATCGCTACTCGATAATACAAAGTTATGGAGTAATCTCACCTTTAAGTAATTAACATACCTAACACGATTAGATCTCAGGTGCTAGAGGAGCATTCATCTATATACATATACAGATAAATAAAATTGAAGTTTCTGTTTGTAACTTCAAATTAACAGCTTCTCACATAATGCATATGAAAGTTTTCCAATAAACTAACTACTAACAATAAAATACCAGTTTTTAAAATTTTTGTCTGTCCGTCTGTCTGTCTATCTGACTGTCTGTCTGTCTGTTTGTTCCGGCTAATCTCTGAAACGGCTGGACCGATTTTCACGGAACTTTCACTGGCAGATAGCTGATGTTATAAGGTATAACATAGGCTACTTTTATTTTAGGGTTCCGTATAAAAAATAGGGTTCCGTTTCCGTTATTAGTTGCGGGTAACTAAGTTATGCAAACGAAGTTGCGGGCACCAGCTAGTCATAATTAAAATTATAAATAGACTATGTAGCACTCCGTAGATATAGGTTTATATTAAGATTTAAGGCCACTGTATATTCTAGTCTCTGCAGGTCATGGTGTCTATTTGTCCTCAGCTTAGCCATATGCTCGTATTACTCCAGCTCATATACAACAAATTCTAGCTTATATCGGTCCAGTTAGATCTACTTAAATAGGCTAAAATCAAGTTAGACAAGTTACGTCAAAAATATACGCTCCACATTAGAGAGTAGTTTTTTACCACTTAGGTACTAATAAGTATGCTTACAACTTAGGTATGTTAGTAATATATATTCTTTGACTTAGGTCTATTTGATAATTAGAATATTCATCGAATAAATTTTATTCATAATCGCGATCATTAAAATAATCCGGTATTAATTTTAAAAATTATATCAGATATTTATTTATTAATGTAGGATGCGGAAATAAAGTTGAAGCTTTAAATATCCTTAAATTAAAGTTAAATTAATATAAAGTATTATAATAAAATCAATATTCTACGGATCTAAGGTTAGTCTAGCGGAAAATGGAACATCCTTATGAGTTATGACCCAGGTCGCCCTTGTAGGCTTTTCTCGACTGACCAGTGACCATGATATATTATTATCATCTATAATAATATATAATATATTCTTCTAGTTGTGATTTGTGATCGACTAAAGTTAATATAATTTTCTCTACTATCAAAGGTTTCAACTTAGGCCTTTTCATCCGATAATAGATGATTTATACAGTACTAGCATTTGCCCGCGGCTCTGCCCGCGTAAATACATTATCCCGCGGGAATACTGTACTTTTTCGGGATAAAAAATATCCTATGTCTTTTCCCGGTAGCCGAAGTATGTCTAAACAAAATTTCATAAAAATCGGTCAGCGGTTAAAGCATGAAGGGGTAACAGACATAAATACATTAACCCGCGGGAACACTGTACTTTTTCGGGATAAAAAATATCCTATGTCTTTTCCCGGTACCCGAAGTATGTCTAAACAAAATTTCATAAAAATCGGTCAGTGGGAAGGGAGAGGGATTTGTCACGTAGCTTAGTCGATATCTTCTTGGCGAACCACGCGCGACGGCCATACCTAATTGTAATACCGTGTTGGATCTTTAACTGTTATAATAATTTTTTTAAACTTCTGCTCTCTTTTCTGCTTGCAAAAATATTTTTATACCGCAAAGTTATGATTTATGAAGTAGGTACTGCGTGAAAAAAAAGGAGGTACGGTAAAATTGTAAAAAAAAGTGATCATGCAGTATGGGTTAGTATAATATATTATATTCTCTGGTATGGGTACGTAACTACGTACCTACTACGTTCCCTAAGTTATAATACCGATCGATTGTAAATAAATATAATTTAATCTCTTCACTTGGATCTGTTATCAGTTTGGCACGGGGCCAGGGACGGGTGCAGTGGCAACAATTGGAGCTGGCGGTACCGTATGTACCGTTACTTCCACTTTCAAGGGTCCGACTTCCACGTAGCCGCTCCTAGAATGCGGTCGGGGGAGCACTTAACGTGTGTGACAACGTTTTCGCCGTTAGAGTTGTTAAATAAATTGTGATGTAGGCGGGCTACATTGCTAACGAGGATCTGACTAAATTCTTCTGAGTAATATGTCATTTGGCTGGCCAAATTATTAGTCTTAATATTATCTATTACTTGTTTTTGCGCGCGACTTCGTCCGTGCATCCCCGTGAAAAATCCTTTTCAATACCGGATGTCTAGTGTCTACGTCATAATAACTATCTGCGTGCTAAAATTCAAATCTATAAGGTTTAGTAAAATCAATTACGTATATTTTGGGTATAATATGATCTACTGCTTATGTAGAGACGTTTAAGCAGATTAATTTCTACTTTCAGTATGACAATTCTTTTTTGCCTAAACGTCTTTACATAAGCAGTGGATCACGTGCTCGAAGTATCCGTAATTGATTTTCGGCATTATATTTATATACACGAGTCATTATATACTTAGGTACGAACTACGATCAGTAATTGTTGATATTCCATTATGACAAATTTGGACCCCCATTTCACCCTTTATAGGACGAATTTCAGAAAACTATGAAAGCCTACGTATACGTATATAATATAATTTGTATTGATTAGAGCAGATATTAAATTTTATGGAAATCGGAGCAGATTTGAAATATTTTTCATACAAAGTTTCAAACCTTCGGTATATAACAACCTAAGAGGGTGAATTCTAATAAATACAAGTAGGTAAATATTTAATAAAATGTATTTTAGAGCATGATCCTCTATTTTCATCGAAGTCGGTGCATATTTAAAGATTTTCTATACAAATTTTAACCCCTATTTCACCTCTTTAGGAATACATAGAATTTCCCTAAATCACTTCTAGTCGTACGTTCAAGTCGTCGTACGTTATGATATAAAAAAACCGTCCAAATTTCACGTTTATAGGTACCATTAGCGGTTACAGCTGTGCGTGAGTCAGTGGAGACATTCTTTTATTAAAAGATATTTAGTCTTCAAGTTCTAAACAGCGTTGGTTCAGTCTAGACTCCAAATAAAATTACTTAGAAACGGGTTTGTATAAACAGAACCTAGAAATCTATTCCTATAAATGTTCCGTCTTTGCGTTGGAGGTACACAAGCCTAATAGTACGTAACATAATTACTAATTAGTGTCATGATTTTATATTAATAACAAGCGCTTGAAATAATATATGGGCATCGCCGGTTATAAAACTGGGACGAACCGCTCCACTCACATCGCGGAAGCCGCATAAGGTAAATGATGCGATGTCGTAACAACCCAAACTCTTTCTGTTACGCGTTAAATACAGGAAAAGCCTACACCAATTGCTGTTTCCAGTGGTTAGTCATCTGTAGATGTTCCGCTATAGTTTACTGTTATAGTCGACTAGATGTTATCCGCGACTTTGTGCGCGCAAAAGGATAGCTCGCGGAAACCATACATTTTACCGCGATTAAGTATAGCCTATGTTATTCCCTGCGGTCTACTCTATATCTGTGCCAAATTTCATCAAAATCAGTCAAGTAGTTTTGGAGCCTATTCAAAGCAAACAAACAAACAAATTTTTATCCTTTATGATATTAGTATAGACACTCTACAGTTTGCTACAGTAGGCATAGTTGTGCCTTATATAATAATATGTAGTTACAAGAACTAACACATAAATATGGATGCAACACAAAAATCGGAATATATGTTTTATCTATACATATTTATTATATAGATATATAATAGGTACACAAAAATAAATAAAATTGTAGTGTCTGTTTGTAATTTCAAATAAACAGGTACCTATGCAGTATACATCACGCACACCAAATAGGTACCTAATCGTTTTTTATAAGATTTATCTGTCTGTTTGTTCCGGTTAATCTCTGAAACGGCAGGACCGATTTTGACCGGATTTTAACTGGTAGCTGATGTTATCGCCGTAACTAAGGCGATTTTTATCTTATGGTTACGTTTTCATTAATAGTACGAGCTAGTAATCCTACGTATTATAAATGTTTTTTTTATGAAATGGACCAGAAAACGTGTAGACGAATCACTTGATGGTAAGCGATTGCCACCGCCCACGGACACCCGCAACACCAGAGGAGTTACACTTGTAACTCCTTTTATTTGGTGCTGAGCACTTGCGATCCTGGACCTTAAATCCCCAACCCCCATTGGGACTTCGGTAACCGCACTCAATCGGCGAAACACAACGAAAGCGTTACTCCGGTTTCTACGAGCCTGTGGTATTTATCCGGTCGAGCTGAAGCATGGCCCTCTCACGGTTGAAGTCAATTTATGTTCTTTATGTAATATCCTTGTGAGTAAAAAATTGAAAGTTACAAAACAGCGAAAGTAAAGTATAGGGTCATCACAGGCGGCGAAGAAGATCCTAGCCTACTAATATTATAAATGTGAAAGTTTGTGAGGATGGATGGATGGATGTTTGTTACTCCTTCACGCAAAAACTACTGAACGGATTTCGATGAAATTTGGTACGGTAGTAGTTTAGGCTCTATATTTAGTTCCCGAGGGACACATACTTACGCGGGCGAAGCCGCGGGCAACAGCTAGTACTATAATATTTAATGTTAAAATAAAATATCGCTTGATATACAGTTTTTATGAACTAACACAGACGGCTAAGATCTTTGGCTAAGATACTGTATATTTTCATATCACGTACTGTAAATATGAAATATCTATTATGTCACCGTAAAATTGTAAAAACCTTAAAAACCCTAGATTGAAATATAACTAGAGACATTATAATATGTCGTCTGATTGTCAAATAAAAATTTCTCCTTACTATTGTAAGGAGAAAAAGGAGAAAAATTTAATAATATGAAAAAGCAAACATATACTCGTATGGCGGCGCGGCGGCGCGGGGAACTTGCCGCTTAACCAATCGGCACGGTAAATATTACAATACCTATGTATAACGAAAAATAATGCGTACAATTGAAAGAAATTTTTATTTCACAATCTATCGACATTTTATAATATCTCTAGTAATATTACAATCTAACGGTTTTTACAATTTTACGGTGACATATATACCAAGAATCTTAAAACAAAATACCTACATAGTATCTTCGCAGTCTATGTCAGTGATGAGTGATGACTGATGACTGAAGAGAGTTTGACACATTTGAATATTATTATACAACTTTATTCATTCAAAGTATTCATTTGAGTTAATAATTGCGTGAATAAATTAACATTCGTACAAAATATAGCGAAATTAATCATGCTCTGTATTTTTAGTTTATTTTATTCTTACACAAAAATAATTAGTATGTAAACTTAAAATATAGGTATGTACAAGTTTATTAGATAGGAATAAGTATATTTGCTTTTCTTAATATTTATAGTGATCTTAAACTCATATTACCTTATTTATTTTACATTACAAAACCGTATAAAGCATGACAATTAAATATGTATTGTTAAAACAAGTAAAATAGTAAAATAATAAAATATTACTAAAAAAATAATTAATCTTCATCATCTTTTGACTACTTTTAAACGACCGCTGAGGTTTGTGTCTTTTTACCATAAGAAGGATCATACTGTACCTTAGTCCACATGCTTACCTTATTGCGAGTATTGGACATGTAAAAAACATGCATTATAGCAAAAACAAAAACGTAAAAATTAGAGCTAGATGAATTGTAGAGATTCCAGTGCAGCAGCACTCATATTATCCGATCCATTTGACGATGATCATCTAGAAATTAGAGCAAATGCAGTGGCTGTGTTCCGCGGAAAAAAGGCGCTTGTTAGCGCTTGCTAGCGCTAAAGAAAAAAAAAGATGTGTGGCACTCGGGGATTGCCGCGGTAAAGCTATTGCATAAAATATAAATACAATAATAGTATAGCATTTTTTCCATTCCGTTGTACTTTAAAATAAAATACATATTATTTAAAAGTACAACCTCACTACCAATCAAGTACTTCATTATCTTCAGCAATGTGTAGGGAACATACACACGTCGTAGTTTAAGTTTGAACACATAGATGGCGAAACCATTGTAATAATTCAATATTCCTGCTACTAATTTAAATAACACATAGCTCACGTTACATTAGACGGAAAGCGATTCAGTACCAGCGGCTCGATTGTAACGGTTATTTTCGTTACGGAATTTCTGGATTCGGTCTCCACGCTCAAGGCCCGCGATAGAAGCTATGCAATAGCTTAAAAACATTTTCGGCCAGGACACGTTTGATAACTTCTGTAACTTCAATACTTCTAACATAATCCGCCATTTTGCTTATTTAATGCCAGCGTTCGCCATTTTTAACCGACTTCCAAAAAAGGAGTCGGTTCGGCTGTAGGTATGTGTTTTTTTTGTTAGCGCTATTTTTCGGAACACAGCCGCCTCATTTTCCGATCAATTTGACATTTGATTCAAACGATTTGAGTTGACGATCGTTGTGTTCTAGCTAGCAAAAAAGTCGACCGTAGCCGTAGCCAGTGACCCTAACAGCTGGGCCGCGGTGTCACGCGTCGCCGGCTTGGTACAATACTGTTGGAATCAATAAGCAAATCATACGAATAGCGGGGCCTTTCCTAGATCTAGATTCTAGACTTGAATAAAATATACTGCCCTGCTAAGCGCAAAAGTGGTATCTCAAAAAAGGGAGTTTTGAGAAAATTGCAGAAGTTTTGTAAAATACCTAATATTCTTTAATTCTCTTAGTAATTTATTCTTAGTTTCTTTTAGGGGTTTTTTTAATGCTTTAAATAAGATATGATACTATGTGGCTTAGTTCATTGAATGCGTATTTTTTTTAGCAAAAAAAAAAAACGTTATTTGAGATACCGCTTTTGCGCTTAGCACGGCAGTATAGCTAGTTTCTAGAGCATTCAGGCATTGAGCACGTTTTTACTTACTTTATTATTGTCAGATGGTGTAAGATTGATAAAGTAATTTTGAGGAAAAGTTTATTGATAAAGTATGTTTACCCAAATAGAAAAATAAAGTAGGCTTCTCTCAATCTAATCTTTTTGAATATTAATGTAGCGTTTGATAAATTAACGTGGCAATAGCATAGAGTAAATACAATATATACCTACTCATGTAAAACGTAGAGTATAGTGAGCGCTGTTCAATGATACTTGCTATATTAGCTTGACTCATTGATGTTTCACAACAAACATCAGACCATCACGGTCACCTAGAACTATTGAATGAATTACTCGGTACAGACCAATAAGTTGAGAACTTTCACTGCGTCCATCTCAAAATGACCTCGAACAAAGAACTCAGTCATATTCGAAAGTTTGGAAATTAACCGATTTAAGGTCGATACCTCCATACCATACATAATACATAAAGTAAAAGTAAGGACAACTATTACGCAATATGAACACCGCAATGGGAAGATACCATATTTTAAATTTCAAAGGATGACGTGTAGAACGTAGGTAGGTATGATGTAGGTCTAGGTACGTATTGATCTGCAGTTTCTAAGTATGCTGTCCAGAAATGTAATGTTTATTACCTTTGAATGTGTGCTAAAAATTGTAATTAAGTAATAATAATTTATATATTATCTATATAATATAATTTATATATTTATATTAATTATCATACCTAGCTGTTTCAAAATAATTATATATTAGGTCCTTACATATAAAATTAGCGTTTTGCTTTTGTCGTACTGGCCACTTTAATCTCAAATATAATATCTTTGGTTAGGAATTCCGATTTCCCGCGTTTTTGTTATGCGACCTACCTATATCATTGTAATCCAGGTGTAATTACGCTTACATCTAAACTAATTTTATCTTTGGTATCAAATTGTTTCATACAAAATTCTCAGTGTCCTTTATACCACTATTTACTCATGCATTTGTTTCGAAAACCGTAATTCATTTGTTTTTTCCTTTTTTGGGTTTTTCTTTGCGTCTTTTTTACGAAATTGAAAACTTGAAATATCGTATTATTTTCGAGTACGAGTTGGCAAAAATAAGGCAAAAAGGCAAACTATGAGATGGCAAAAGTGCATAGATAGCAATGGTCATATATTTTGATTAAATAAATATAATATTATGTTTAAAAAATCGACTTTATGTTCCTCCTTTACAAAACGCCAATTTTATATAACCTAATGGGTATATATGTTACCGGCCAAACCCGGTTTCAGGATAAACTAGTTTCGCCTAGGCTAAACTAGTTCTTCCTATACGCGATAGGATTAACTAGTATATCCTAGTCCAAACTAATTTGTCCTAAGCCTGATAGGACAAACCAGTTTAGCCTAGGCCAAACTAGTTGATCCTGACATTAATACGCACACTGTAGGACAAATAACTATAGGAATATCGTTAAGGACTGCAGCTACGAAACATTCAGTTGGATCAGGCCAAGATTTCGTGAGATGCAGCTGCATCAAAAACTGTTCCACAAACAGATGCAAGTGCAAGAAGACAATGATACTCTGCAATTCTAAGTGCCACCAAAGCACACCCTGTAAAAATAAATAACATTTTTAATTATTGAGATATGATTATTGCTTTTATTTAAAAAACACTTATTATTTGTTATTGTTTATATAACCAATAAATATCCATAGCTTTTAACGACGAATCATTATCGTTTTAATAAAAATGATTATTTTTGCAATTACGGAGTATTTTATTCAGTTTATATATTTATTTAGACTTTCTAGATACTATGTTTAGAATAGGCCATACTAGTTTATCCTGGAGTGTGCGTATTAATATCAGGATCAACTAGTTTGGCCTAGGCTAAACTGGTTTATCCTATCGGGCTTAGGACAAATTAGTTTGGACTAGGATATACTAGTTAATCCTATCGCGTATAGGAAGAACTAGTTTAGCCTAGGCGAAACTAGTTTGTCCTAAAATCGGGTTTGGCCGGTAACATATACAATTGATTTTGCCTACATGATTAATCGTTGAAATAATATTGTTGGATAAATATTCTCGATCGTAATTTAAACGATTGCAAGGGTAGTAAAACGAACGGCGGTATACTTAAACGCTTTTTAAGTTAAGTACTACTTAAATACTACGTTTCTGTATTGGCTTGTCATAAATGCAAGGACAGGATATGACTTAAGAGCATTTAAGAGATTTTTTACAGTCACCTCGACTTATATTTAAGCGATTGCGTGATATAATGGAAAATTATTCTGGTATTTATAGCTGGAGTGATATAACATTAAACATAACATTAAAAGCACATCGATGCATATCTCGCCCGCAAGGTAAAAGTTATGCTCCAATGACATCATCTCCATGTTAGGGTTATGTAACATGTTATTACATTAGAGTTCATCTGGGCCACTGTCTAGGTAAATAATCTACATTTACGCTTGCTGTAGATTTATTACAAAGGTCCGGTAAAATAGGTGTTAACATTCTTTGTTAATTTACAAGACTAATTTAAATTCTAAGTAGGAACAAAATTCATTTATTAAAACTAATGATTTCTTAACACTTTTACTTTTAAGAAACGTATGCGTAAATATTGCGGCTGTTAAAAGTAATTAAAATGTGACCTTGATATTTATCTCTTAGGTATTGATAATATGGGCCTATGCAGCCTGAAATAAAAGTGATTTATATATTTGTTATTTATCTATTATTACTTATTTATTTAAAATATGTATAAATCAAAAGAAAACTGAAACTATCTATTACAAAAGAATAATCTATTTATATAAAAGAAAGTCGTGTTAGTTACACTTTTTATAACTCAAGAACGGGTAAACTGATTTGCCTGAAAATTAGTGAGGAAGTATCTTAAAACCAGGAGAAGGACATAGGATACTTTTTATCCTATTCCCGCGGGACTCAAAATTCGAGAACGGCTGGACCGGTTTGGCTAATTTTGGTCTTGAAATAATTGTGGAATATCAGGGAAGGTTTAAACGGTTAGAAATATTAGAAAAGGTGTAGGTTGTAGGAGTAGGTGTAGTTATTTATTCATTTTAGTTCATATTTAAGACAGAACAACGTGTGTCGGGACAGCTAGTACAACAATAAAAAACCAACATCAAAATAATTCAAATGCCTGAGAACTGAAACGAAAGTGGAAAATTGTAGAGCTGTAATAATCGCAAAACAAAAACTTTCGTATACGATACTTTAACGTGGAAAGAACTTATTAGCATTGAAACCAAACAGCAAACGGCGTGAAATGGTTACGTAAACCCAGCAATGTTATAAAACTGCTTGCCGTCGTAATTATATGCACAAATAATAAAAATAACACTTTACTTTCTTTCTTTTTAGTTTCATATTATAAATCCATATTGATCTCAAAAGGGATAAATAAAGGGCACCACAGAATATAATAAAAATTAAAATAGAGCTTCAAAACTTCAAAATTTAACAGAATACCATAGGACAAAGTTAGATAGTAAAAAAGAATATTATAAAAACTTAAAATCACTAGTAAATAAGGCATTACATAATGAAAAAGTTGCATATTTCAAACATAATATTAATAATAAAATAAAACAACCTAAGCAACTATGGAAAAATATAAAAACAACTATCTTACCAAAAAATGGAAATGAACTCCCATTGCACTTCAGTGACCCTAATGTTATTAAGAAACACTTCCTTAAGATACCGTCAGTGCCCATAAGAAATCTTTCATACATGACTTTCTTTGAATTCCATAAATTTAGTGATGCAACATTCCACCGCGAGACTATATCTACGAGCACTTTGATTAAGGCCATAAAAACTTTGAAATCCAAAGCGGTAGGATGTGATGGAATCAGTTTGGATATGATATTGCTGTCTTTACCAAACTCTTTAGACTCCATTAACTATATTATAAACGCATCTATAAAAACTGGTGTTTATCCAGACAGCTGGAAACAGGCTGTAGTGAGGCCTCTACCAAAAACATCAAACCCCATTGAGTTAAAGGATCTCAGGCCTATAAGTATCTTGCTTTGTCTGTCTAAAGTGCTGGAGAAAGTGGTATGTGAGCAAGTTACAGGCTACCTGGAAAGAAATAACATATTACCAGAGACCCAATCAGGTTTTAGGAAGGGTCGAAGTACGGTAACTGCATTACTTGATGTCACTGATAATATCCTAAGTGCACAAGACAGTGGTTATTGTACTCTACTTGTCCTTTTGGACTTTTCTAGGGCTTTTGAAACACTGAACATAAATATTTTATTATCGAAATTAAGCTACTACGGGTTCGACACTGCTACTGTAAAATGGTTTGCTAGCTACCTTTGTGGACGTCGCCAGTGCGTGCAGCTCTCTGATATCAGCGGTTCCTTTTTATATTCAAACACCTTGGGTGTAACAGATGGTGTACCGCAAGGTTCTATTTTAGGCCCCATACTGTTTATCTTGTACACAGCGGATGTCAAAAACTATATTAGGCATTGTAAATTCCATTTTTATGCTGATGACACCCAAATTTATTTGTCTTGCAAACCAGGTGAAGTAGATAGGGCGGTTGAGTTGGTAAACGAGGATCTTAATAGTATAATGCTGTGGGCCCAGAAAAACGGCTTGTGTCTAAATCCACCGAAGTCAAAGTACATAATTTGCGGCACCAGTAGACAACTCAGTCTCTTTGACTCTTCACCTGATATTAGGTTGATGGGTGAACCTATTGAGCGTACATATGTGGCACGTAATCTTGGTCTACTTCTCGATTGCCATCTGCGATTCCAAGATCACATTACTAGCTTAGTCAGCAATTCCTTTTATAGACTGAAAGTATTGTACAGAGTAAGACCATATCTGTCAAAGGAGTTACGTATCCGTCTGGTTGAGTCTCTGGTTCTCTCAAAGCTTAACTACACTGATGTTGTTTTCGGCCCTCGTCTAGTTTCTAGTACTAAAAAACTTGTACAGAGAGTCCAAAATGCATGCGCTCGTTTTTGCTTCAATATACCTCCTAGAAACCATGTAACCCCTTATCTCAATGAACATTCGATGTTAAAAATGAAACACCGACGGAGACTGTCGCATACTGTCGCGTCGTAGATTTATTAACTTCATTTATTGTTGTTTTTTTTCGCTATATATTGTGTGTTTGCGTAATATATGTGTACTGTTGAGACGTTGGGTCAGCTATGACGTCACTAGTGGCTCTAGCGGAAGACCGGCGCTGAGTATGCCTTAGGTATGCCAGCTCATGCCAAGCTCGAGCCAATTTGCGGCTGCTGTTTAGATTTAAGTTTTATTTTTATTTTATTTTGTAATCATCTGTATGTAGCTGCAAATAAACGTTTTATTATTATTATTATTATTAATTGCTCTAAAAATCGGATTTTACTCGGTTTAGGGATATTGCGATCTATTCTGTATCTTATGATGAAATATTATTTCGCATATTTGGCAACATAAGATAAAATTACTATATCGCTCGATATCGATCCTGTTATATTAAAATAAATATTATATTATCTTAGTCGTCTGTAATACAAGCGTATAGTAGGCGATTATATTTTATCTTAAAATAAAATACTATAGTACATATATTTATTTGCCGTCTGTGATACCCTTTAGACTTATAACTTATAACGCTCAAAAATAAAAAATAAATAGTTACCCTTTTCATTGTCTAGCAGTAAGTGAGCCGATGATGATGAAATATAGGTCAGCTTTCAAACAAATAGTTCATCTGTTTGGGAGCTACGATGCCACAGACAGATAGACACACACACAGAGACAGAGATACAGACACGTCAAACTTTTGTAAGTTTGACGTGTCTGTCTCTCTGTCTCGACAAAAATAGAAAGGTGATAATATTCTGTAAAGGATTATGACGTGATAGCTTTAAATGAAATTCATTCAATGCGATGATTTAAGCGTGAAAGTTTAAATGAAATAGGTATATTATTATTGCGGTATGTACGCTACTGAAATAGGCAATAATTATTATTTATAGCCAACTTCAGTGGCGTACATAATACATAGTCTACGTAAGTGCATACAAGAGGACAGATTTTGTTTGTTTAGATTGAATAGGCTCCGAAACTACTGGACCGATTTTGTTGAAATTTGGCACAGAAATAGACCACAGAGAAGGACATAATATGCTCCTTTTTGTCGTGACAAAATGTAATGGAATATTTTTGTTACGGACAAAATCGCAGGAAACTTACTTATTTAGTTTAGCTTCTGTCATGCTAAAAGATAAATAATAATATGTAGAGCAAACAAGAAATATGGTTAATTTCCACGAAATGTTGTTACTTACTTCTAAGTTGCTAGTTAATATGAGTGAAAGCATTATGAGCCTGAGAACTTCTCAAACATGAAGTATGCATTTAATAAGGCCATAGCGACTTTAAATCCTACGTCACAAATTTATTCATAATATCGTTAATCTGATCGTATGATTATTATCATGTGTCACAATCATATTATGTTCAAAAAAGGAAAATAAACTGTTTTCTACATTGAAAGTAAAAACCACGAAGCAGATAAAACTATTGTTAGATTTGGTTATAGATTTTGGTAAGCATAGATGTATTATATTAAAGTTGGTGAGCAAAATAAAATGTAATGTATTAAATGCATTTTACTTTCACACAAACGTTATAATTTTTATTCAAACTTTTGTTTTTCTTAATTTTTTACTTCAGGAAACCCTTATAGTTACTCTTGCTCTGGTTGTCCGTCTATCTGTCTGTCCGCCCTTCTAGCTTATAATGGATTTAAATTGATGTTGGTATAGTTTTAGATTATAGATAGATTTAAAATTCGTCCGCAGTCATACAAGTGAACATTTTTTTTTATTGTACCCAATCGTGTGGGGTGTCTTCGAATATGTCCTTTTAAACAAAGGCGAGGTTTCATACGTGACTTTTTTATATCAAGTAAACCCATTTTCGATCGGCCGCCAAAGTGGTTCACAAGCTGGCCCCCTTTAGCATTAATAAACCATAAAAGGTAGAAACGTATTACTTGTTAGTTGACATTTAGGAAAATATTTTGAGCGAAATCGGACAATAACTTAAGGAGTACATAATTAGAAAAAACGCCCTGCGCTTTGATAGTTACGGAACCCTTCTCACATGTGACATGTCCTGACATGCTCTTGGTTAGGTTCTTTTGTTACTGTTTTCTGCTTCTAACATATTAAACAAAATTAATATCTGAAAAAAGAAATATAATATACAGCCTAAAGCCAAAAAAACAATTAAAAAAGATTATAAATTGTATAATGCGCGCGTCGAATTTTGCTGTACCGCACAGCGATGCCATTTGGCAACTTTGGTTGCCATTTTGGCAACATTTGACCCTTCGTGGCAACCAAAAGGCAACCAGGCTCAAATGGAAACTTTTTGGCAACTTTTCGACTTGTCCCGCAAGTATCAGTAAAAAAAATATCGAATAACTTTCGCAGAACTGAACACATCGAAATGAACAAAATCAAAATCTTGAACACATTTTTATTCCCAAATGAAAACAGTTCATAATTAGTAGATAAACAAATTGTACCCGTATTTCTACAACCAAAAGGTGAAGCTAGAGATAAAAGTAATTTTATGAAAACTCTAAAACAAAAATGGAACAAAGTGTGTGTCTGTGAGCAGTGTGTACTTACTTGTGTAGTGCAGTGCAAGGGAAGTTTTTTTCGTGGTTTTCTAATACTTTTGTTTTTAAATCTATTTATAAGTTCTTAATTTTTTAACTTCCTGCTAAGAAAATCTAATATTTTCAAAAATCGGGAAGTTATTGGTTTTACCCCGTTTTGTAGAAATCAAATTCTCATCAGATCTCGACGTTGTGAGGTTACAGGAAGCTTCCCTGACTACCCCCGCGAGGGTGTCACAGTGTCACTATGTCTGTATGTAATATGTATGGATGTGTGTGTGTGTAAGTATGTAAACCTCTCTTATCTTTTGACCAATTTTACTGGGGCTGGCACCATTCGAAAGGACTTGGCCAAATTTAGATTTTGAATACAATTTTGACCGATTCGGACAGATAGATTTCAAGTAATCTCGAAAAAACTCACTTTTTATGTGTTTTTTTTCGATTAACTTTTAAACTGCTTTATCGATCAACTCCAAAAACAAATCAGCTCTTAACCTTGAAAAACCACGTCGATCGCCGCTAACCCGGTCAAAATCGGTTGACTCGTTCGAGAGATAGGAAATAAAACCGAAAAAGAGTTTTTTCGAAATTTTTTATCTAAAAAAATTTTGTTGTTAATTCTTTCAAAGGACATGAAAAACTGCATCGGTTGCCGCCAATCGCGTGAATATCGGTTGATTCATTCCAAAGTTATGACAGTTTGAAATTTCAAAATATAAAAAAAGTGTTTTATAAAACTTATAGAATTTTTTCTAATGGCAACCTTTGGTTTGAGATGGCAACATTTGACCCTAAAAATGGCAACCTGGGCTGAGTAGGCTCTGGCAACACTGGTACCGCACAAACCGTGAAGGTTTATGGTACACATAAAGCTTTATGTGTACCATCAAATGTTGTAATATTATATTGTTTAATAAATAAATAAAAAAAGCCGAACGTATAACCGCCTCCATTTTTTAGAAGTCGGTTAAAAAGATTAAACACTAAGTTTATTTCGCTTTAATAAACTAAAATGTTATTTTATAACAACTATAGGATAGCTTTCGGCTTACCTTATTTACCACAGTCCACATATACCATCGTCGTCGTCGTCGACCTCTCGATCTAATCTCCGACCTATCTGTATATGTAATATTAAGCTAAACGTTGTATGTATGTACGTAATATAAGCGAAAATACTTACAATATTATATTATTATCGGGACTATTTTTTTTGTACTTTTTAGATGTATTTAATTAGTAATGTACGCATAAAATAATATATTTTTATACATTTACCAAGTAGTAACGCCTCAATATTTGTGAGTAATGAAACTAAATATTTTAGATGTAGTCCAATCCCCTATTATAATGTAATTTATTTTCATTCGCGGCAATGTCAAATGAATAGGAGGTAATCTCTAGTTAGACGAGAGGACTATACGTTTTGTAACGGAACTCTACCTATTGTGTTTTGTTGTTCGTTGTGCAATTTGACGCCTTGGTGGGCATAAACAGAGCGTTATGAGTGCAACACACGTCCCCAACACAATTCCTACGAACTCTACATTACGAGACTCTATACCCAGAATGAGGTATTGCCAAACAATGCCATAGTTTACTTTATAACCGACTTCCAAAAAAATGAGACAGTAATACGTTCAACTGTTTAATTTTTTTTTCAACGATAACTTCACCTACGTTGACCGATTTTCAAAATTATTTTTTTGATATAAAGGGATAAAGGGTATAATCCGAATTTGGTCCCATTTTTTAACCGACTTCCAAAAAAGGAGGCGGTTATACGTTCGGCTGTATATATATATATATATATATATATATATATATATATATATATATATATATATATATATATTATATACTAGCGACCCGCCCCGGCTTCGCACGGGTATAATACTGATACTAATACTGTGGTAACCCTTTTGAGCCTATTCATTACAAACAAACATACAAACAAAGTTTTCCTATTTATAATATTAGTGTAGATATATATATATATATATATATATCTACACTAATATTATATATATATCTACACTAATACAAATTTGAACGTGAGTTCTATATATAACATATTGTTTGGGCTGGTATCGACTTCAAAATTAAGAAGATTGAGTAGAGAAATAGTTAAAATTTAAGCCGAATTTAAAAGGGGACTTATTTAGAAAATAAGTTTTATTTCATACTTTTTTGTGTATTTTTACTTTGGAAGTCGGTTTAATATTTTATTTAATTCCAAAGTGGTGACCTGATGGTGCGATCCATTAAGAATCGAGAGAACTCCTCAAATTTCATATGGACACATATATAATAATTTTGACTTTTACTGAAAAGTAACCAAAAAGTAAGATTTTGCACCAAGGTATACCCTGGATCCAAAAGCACTGAACAGAACTCCTCAGTCTTTAAAGATACATGTTTGGAAATTTCGGAATTATTTAAAGAACCGCAAGCATATATGCCACTATGTAACTTACAGGAATCATTATTATCATCATCTTATCTTACCTAATGTAAGCTTGGCGCGTATTCAATTATACATACGAACGTTTATTTTAAACGTTCTTAAAATGTATTAATAATAATTTAACAAATATCACTAAAAGGGAAAAATTATTATTTTTAAACAATAAATTAAACCGACTTCCAAAGTAAAAATACACAAAAAAGTATGAAATAAATCTTATTTTCTAAATAACTTGCCTTTTAAATTCGATTAAAATTTTAACTATTTTTCTACACAATCTTCATAATTTTAATGTCGGTACCAGCCAACTTAAACGTGAGCTCTATAAAATAATGATTTATCAGGATATTGTTTGGGCTGGTACCGACTTCAAAATAATTTATTTCATACTTTTTTCTGTATTTTTACTTTGGAAGTCGGTTTAATTTATTGTTTAAAAATAATTATTATTGATGCTCTTATGAGCTTGAGCTCATAATAAATTTGTTATTAAGGCTTGAAAGGTTTTAAGGATAATTAATATTAGTAAAATATTATACGTAATAATTAATATGCGATTTGTGAATCCCATTAGTCTATTTAAGTGATTTTTATTACTAGTATTTTAAGAATATTTTATTTTATAGACTAATATGATTAAACTAGGTGTTGCCGTGACTTAGTGCGCGTATAAGGAAATTCTACAGAAACCGTACATCTGGGCCAAATTTCGTTAAAATCGGTCCAGTAGTATTGGAGCCTATTCAATGCAAACAAACAAACAAATTGGCCCTCTTAAATATTAATATAAAATTACTAAATAAAAGTACTCTTTACCTTACTATAATACAAACTGTAAGGTTAATATTACGTTCGTAGCATAATGCACAAAAACTAGCCATACAAAAGACATCAACGCGTGTGTATTCGTATTATAATAATGACATCTTAAGAATTAATTAAATTTTGATTTTATGTATTTACTACATTTTATTTAAAAAATAACCTTTGGAATTTTAATAATCTAAGTGTTTTTGTGTAAAACGAACACGACTCGCAAATATTTTAATGATAATAAATAAAATAAAATTCAATAGAAAATATTACAAGTTACAGCTTACTAGGTAAAAATTACATACAAAGGTAAATTCTAATACCTGAAATATACATTACGTTACATAATTACATACAAAGGTAAATTCTTATACCTGAAATATACATTACGTTACATAATTACATACAAAGGTAAATTCTTATACCTGAAATATACATTACGTTACATAATTACATACAAAGGTAAATTCTTATACCTGAAATATACATTACGTTACATAATTACATACAAAGGTAAATTCTTATACCTGAAATATACATTACGTTACATAATTACATACAAAGGTAAATTCTTATACCTGAAATATACATTACGTTACATAATTACATACAAAGGTAAATTCTTATACCTGAAATATACATTACGATTTACGATTATTTGATTACTAGATGTTGCCCGCGACTTCGTGCGAGCAAAAGTTGATTTCGCAGAAACCGTAAAATTTTCCGTGATAAAAAGTAGCCTATGTCCGTGGTATATTCTACATCTGTGCCAAATTTCATCAAAATCGGTCCAGTAGTTTCTGAGCCTATTCGATGCAAACAAACAAACAAACTTTACTCTTTATTATATTAGTATAGAAATACAAAAATGGAGTCTATATGTCATAGTAGTAGTCAGACAGGAGAGAGTGCATCAATTGGTATTGTCACCGATACCGCGATGGCCAGTGGCCTACTTCGGCGAGTTGACCTCGTTCCACGTGCGATACCGAACCATGATCAGTCAATATAAAAAAAAAACTTTGCTATATCATTTTTAAAGGATTTTAAAATACTCGTGTTAAGCCTAGAATTTATATTTCTACCCGTTTCGTCATTTTTCAAAATTAGAAGTAGACATCTCCACGTTATACTTAGTGCCTAGTACCAGCAGTCCATAAAAAATTATAGCACAATCGCTTGAGATATATGACCGATCAGTCAGTTTTAGTATATATTGGGTGGCAGATTTTTTTTTGTATTTTTTTTGAACGGGCATAAGTTCTACTATAAGACATTTTAAGGTTATCCATTAATTACCGGACACGCTGTATAAGACTTTGTTGCGAAGTTAGGTAGGTACATACAGCTGACATACGCAGCATACGCTTGTGACAAACTTAAAAGCCTTTGTTCGTAAATTTGTTCGTAAACCGTAACGTGCGTCAAGAAACAAATGACGTGAGCCGTAATTCAATCAGCGCGAAACAATTGACAAAGAAGAACGCAACGCGAGGAATATTAGGATTTAACATTTAGGTTAATGACAAATGTATGGACTAGACCAGGGATGGCGAACTTTTTGTATAAAATTGTCATTTTTGGAAATAAATGCTTAATGAGACCATTGACGTGCCGAATCAAATTTTTCATTTAATGTTTCTTTGTGATTTAGAAGCCTATTTAAAAATTTGGCGCCCCGGGCCAATTAAATATTTTGCCGCCCCTTAAGCAATGAATTTCGATTTTTGTATTTTGTTTGTTTTACGGGTTAAAATCTAATTACTCTTTAAATCATATCTGAAAGAAATGGAAAATACAAAGAAATCAATAGGTTGCAACCGAATGTCAATACTAATAAATTTAATATGTTTGTGCGAGCAAGCAAATTTTTTTCTGTTGTTCCTGTTTAAACTTTAAACCTTGAAAGACCTGTGTACTTCGGAAAAATACAAAGCGATAGTTAAAGTAGAAGTTTTGTTTGTTATTAAATGGAGAGTTAAATCTAAGGAGATATGCAATGAAACGCGTAAGTACTAAGTAGGTACTTATATTTTATTAAAATATATTAGAACCTACTAGATATTGCAGGTACTATATCTAGTAGGTACTAACACATCTTATTAAAATCTAAGAAGAATTTTATTTATTTCAACGATTTTATAGAAATATGTAAAGTTGTCAACCAGCGCGTATAGTAAAGTGTAAACCAGTGAAGCCAGAAGAAATCACCACAACAAAGTGTTTTAAGTATATGTCCTGGGCCTCTAGTCAAGATGCATTCGATGATTTCGACGGCGAACTTCGAAATCAATAATGTATGGGATTTGACATAAGTCATCGTTATGTGACATGTCGCTTGCGATGCGTTATGTCAAATCCCATACATTTTGTTTTAGAAGTTCGCCGTCGAAATTATCGAATGCATCTTGACTAGAGGCCCTGTGCGAACTGCGAACCGGCCGGGGCCGCGGCGCGCGCGGCGTTCACTTCCAACCGGAACTTTACATAACCACGGTTTCAAATGACTGTCTGTAAATATACACTTATCCCGTGACTAATAAAAATATTAACACAACGGATAAGTTATTTAATTTTATCATTTCACATTGAATAGCTAATCAGTATGGAAATATTTTTATTAGTCTACACTAATATAAAGAGGAAAACTTTGTTTGTATGTTTGCTTGTTTGTTTGTTTGTTTGTAATGAATAGGCTCAAAAATTACTGGACCGATTTCAAAAATTCTTTCACCATTCGAAAGCTACATTATCCACGAGTAACATAGGCTATATTTTATTTTGGAAAAAAATAGGGTTCCTAATAGGGTATATTTGGGTTTTTCGGACACAAGGTGTAAAAAATCAACCAGAAAAGTTACTTATTTTGCGTACGCTGCCTAAACTATAAAAGATAGAACCATAAAATGTTCTAATTAATTGTAGATCTTATAAATATCTACAAAAAAGTCCGCGACACACTATACCTATCTATGTCCAGTGAGGCACAACAACCATTTTTTTATTTAGAAATCTTGATTTTTTTTTGGACTACATTTAAACGCGTTTATTTTACTCATGCTATTAATCCTTATCAAAATAAATTATTTCATCACTAAGTACAGTTTATGTAGATAATATTTGGTCTTTGAATGATTTAAATTGGACGTGTGGTTTTGAAGTTATGGCGAAATTAAAATATTACGATTTTTGCTGCACGGCCCGTTGCGAAGTGGGCGTCACCAATGCGGGGGTGCGCGTGCGGGGGGAGTTTAGATCTATGGTATTTCGTACGATAAAAGTATACCCACCTACTTATTTCATTGAGTTTTAGTAGGTACCTATATTAATTTGTTTCTGTTTGTTTTGACTAGATTTCGCCCGTTTTGTTAGAGGTTCAAAGACATTCTTTAGTATTAGTATCAGTATTGTACCCGTGCGAAGCTGGGGCGGGTCGCTAGTCTAGTATAAAATTTATAAGTATCAACTACTTTAGTACCTCACTTAATCACTTAGGCCTTTTCATCCGTTAATTTATACAGTATTCTCCGAGCGAAGCAACCACTCTTGAAATACTACATGTAGTTACTGGGAAGGCTGGTTTATAAATGTCGTATGGTTGCCCAAGTACTTACGGCATTCTTATTTCTATTTATTTTAGGAAGGGTCGAAGTACGGTAACTGCATTACTTGATGTCACTGATAATATCCTAAGTGCACAAGACAGTGGTTATTGTACTCTACTTGTCCTTTTGGACTTTTCTAGGGCTTTTGAAACACTGAACATAAATATTTTATTATCGAAATTAAGCTACTACGGGTTCGACACTGCTACTGTAAAATGGTTTGCTAGCTACCTTTGTGGACGTCGCCAGTGCGTGCAGCTCTCTGATATCAGCGGTTCCTTTTTATATTCAAACACCTTGGGTGTAACAGATGGTGTACCGCAAGGTTCTATTTTAGGCCCCATACTGTTTATCTTGTACACAGCGGATGTCAAAAACTATATTAGGCATTGTAAATTCCATTTTTATGCTGATGACACCCAAATTTATTTGTCTTGCAAACCAGGTGAAGTAGATAGGGCGGTTGAGTTGGTAAACGAGGATCTTAATAGTATAATGCTGTGGGCCCAGAAAAACGGCTTGTGTCTAAATCCACCGAAGTCAAAGTACATAATTTGCGGCACCAGTAGACAACTCAGTCTCTTTGACTCTTCACCTGATATTAGGTTGATGGGTGAACCTATTGAGCGTACATATGTGGCACGTAATCTTGGTCTACTTCTCGATTGCCATCTGCGATTCCAAGATCACATTACTAGCTTAGTCAGCAATTCCTTTTATAGACTGAAAGTATTGTACAGAGTAAGACCATATCTGTCAAAGGAGTTACGTATCCGTCTGGTTGAGTCTCTGGTTCTCTCAAAGCTTAACTACACTGATGTTGTTTTCGGCCCTCGTCTAGTTTCTAGTACTAAAAAACTTGTACAGAGAGTCCAAAATGCATGCGCTCGTTTTTGCTTCAATATACCTCCTAGAAACCATGTAACCCCTTATCTCAATGAACATTCGATGTTAAAAATGAAACACCGACGGAGACTGTCGCATACTGTCGCGTCGTAGATTTATTAACTTCATTTATTGTTGTTTTTTTTCGCTATATATTGTGTGTTTGCGTAATATATGTGTACTGTTGAGACGTTGGGTCAGCTATGACGTCACTAGTGGCTCTAGCGGAAGACCGGCGCTGAGTATGCCTTAGGTATGCCAGCTCATGCCAAGCTCGAGCCAATTTGCGGCTGCTGTTTAGATTTAAGTTTTATTTTTATTTTATTTTGTAATCATCTGTATGTAGCTGCAAATAAACGTTTTATTATTATTATTATTATTAATTGCTCTAAAAATCGGATTTTACTCGGTTTAGGGATATTGCGATCTATTCTGTATCTTATGATGAAATATTATTTCGCATATTTGGCAACATAAGATAAAATTACTATATCGCTCGATATCGATCCTGTTATATTAAAATAAATATTATATTATCTTAGTCGTCTGTAATACAAGCGTATAGTAGGCGATTATATTTTATCTTAAAATAAAATACTATAGTACATATATTTATTTGCCGTCTGTGATACCCTTTAGACTTATAACTTATAACGCTCAAAAATAAAAAATAAATAGTTACCCTTTTCATTGTCTAGCAGTAAGTGAGCCGATGATGATGAAATATAGGTCAGCTTTCAAACAAATAGTTCATCTGTTTGGGAGCTACGATGCCACAGACAGATAGACACACACACAGAGACAGAGATACAGACACGTCAAACTTTTGTAAGTTTGACGTGTCTGTCTCTCTGTCTCGACAAAAATAGAAAGGTGATAATATTCTGTAAAGGATTATGACGTGATAGCTTTAAATGAAATTCATTCAATGCGATGATTTAAGCGTGAAAGTTTAAATGAAATAGGTATATTATTATTGCGGTATGTACGCTACTGAAATAGGCAATAATTATTATTTATAGCCAACTTCAGTGGCGTACATAATACATAGTCTACGTAAGTGCATACAAGAGGACAGATTTTGTTTGTTTAGATTGAATAGGCTCCGAAACTACTGGACCGATTTTGTTGAAATTTGGCACAGAAATAGACCACAGAGAAGGACATAATATGCTCCTTTTTGTCGTGACAAAATGTAATGGAATATTTTTGTTACGGACAAAATCGCAGGAAATTTACTTATTTAGTTTAGCTTCTGTCATGCTAAAAGATAAATAATAATATGTAGAGCAAACAAGAAATATGGTTAATTTCCACGAAATGTTGTTACTTACTTCTAAGTTGCTAGTTAATATGAGTGAAAGCATTATGAGCCTGAGAACTTCTCAAACATGAAGTATGCATTTAATAAGGCCATAGCGACTTTAAATCCTACGTCACAAATTTATTCATAATATCGTTAATCTGATCGTATGATTATTATCATGTGTCACAATCATATTATGTTCAAAAAAGGAAAATAAACTGTTTTCTACATTGAAAGTAAAAACCACGAAGCAGATAAAACTATTGTTAGATTTGGTTATAGATTTTGGTAAGCATAGATGTATTATATTAAAGTTGGTGAGCAAAATAAAATGTAATGTATTAAATGCATTTTACTTTCACACAAACGTTATAATTTTTATTCAAACTTTTGTTTTTCTTAATTTTTTACTTCAGGAAACCCTTATAGTTACTCTTGCTCTGGTTGTCCGTCTATCTGTCTGTCCGCCCTTCTAGCTTATAATGGATTTAAATTGATGTTGGTATAGTTTTAGATTATAGATAGATTTAAAATTCGTCCGCAGTCATACAAGTGAACATTTTTTTTTATTGTACCCAATCGTGTGGGGTGTCTTCGAATATGTCCTTTTAAACAAAGGCGAGGTTTCATACGTGACTTTTTTATATCAAGTAAACCCATTTTCGATCGGCCGCCAAAGTGGTTCACAAGCTGGCCCCCTTTAGCATTAATAAACCATAAAAGGTAGAAACGTATTACTTGTTAGTTGACATTTAGGAAAATATTTTGAGCGAAATCGGACAATAACTTAAGGAGTACATAATTAGAAAAAACGCCCTGCGCTTTGATAGTTACGGAACCCTTCTCACATGTGACATGTCCTGACATGCTCTTGGTTAGGTTCTTTTGTTACTGTTTTCTGCTTCTAACATATTAAACAAAATTAATATCTGAAAAAAGAAATATAATATACAGCCTAAAGCCAAAAAAACAATTAAAAAAGATTATAAATTGTATAATGCGCGCGTCGAATTTTGCTGTACCGCACAGCGATGCCATTTGGCAACTTTGGTTGCCATTTTGGCAACATTTGACCCTTCGTGGCAACCAAAAGGCAACCAGGCTCAAATGGAAACTTTTTGGCAACTTTTCGACTTGTCCCGCAAGTATCAGTAAAAAAAATATCGAATAACTTTCGCAGAACTGAACACATCGAAATGAACAAAATCAAAATCTTGAACACATTTTTATTCCCAAATGAAAACAGTTCATAATTAGTAGATAAACAAATTGTACCCGTATTTCTACAACCAAAAGGTGAAGCTAGAGATAAAAGTAATTTTATGAAAACTCTAAAACAAAAATGGAACAAAGTGTGTGTCTGTGAGCAGTGTGTACTTACTTGTGTAGTGCAGTGCAAGGGAAGTTTTTTTCGTGGTTTTCTAATACTTTTGTTTTTAAATCTATTTATAAGTTCTTAATTTTTTAACTTCCTGCTAAGAAAATCTAATATTTTCAAAAATCGGGAAGTTATTGGTTTTACCCCGTTTTGTAGAAATCAAATTCTCATCAGATCTCGACGTTGTGAGGTTACAGGAAGCTTCCCTGACTACCCCCGCGAGGGTGTCACAGTGTCACTATGTCTGTATGTAATATGTATGGATGTGTGTGTGTGTAAGTATGTAAACCTCTCTTATCTTTTGACCAATTTTACTGGGGCTGGCACCATTCGAAAGGACTTGGCCAAATTTAGATTTTGAATACAATTTTGACCGATTCGGACAGATAGATTTCAAGTAATCTCGAAAAAACTCACTTTTTATGTGTTTTTTTTCGATTAACTTTTAAACTGCTTTATCGATCAACTCCAAAAACAAATCAGCTCTTAACCTTGAAAAACCACGTCGATCGCCGCTAACCCGGTCAAAATCGGTTGACTCGTTCGAGAGATAGGAAATAAAACCGAAAAAGAGTTTTTTCGAAATTTTTTATCTAAAAAAATTTTGTTGTTAATTCTTTCAAAGGACATGAAAAACTGCATCGGTTGCCGCCAATCGCGTGAATATCGGTTGATTCATTCCAAAGTTATGACAGTTTGAAATTTCAAAATATAAAAAAAGTGTTTTATAAAACTTATAGAATTTTTTCTAATGGCAACCTTTGGTTTGAGATGGCAACATTTGACCCTAAAAATGGCAACCTGGGCTGAGTAGGCTCTGGCAACACTGGTACCGCACAAACCGTGAAGGTTTATGGTACACATAAAGCTTTATGTGTACCATCAAATGTTGTAATATTATATTGTTTAATAAATAAATAAAAAAAGCCGAACGTATAACCGCCTCCATTTTTTAGAAGTCGGTTAAAAAGATTAAACACTAAGTTTATTTCGCTTTAATAAACTAAAATGTTATTTTATAACAACTATAGGATAGCTTTCGGCTTACCTTATTTACCACAGTCCACATATACCATCGTCGTCGTCGTCGACCTCTCGATCTAATCTCCGACCTATCTGTATATGTAATATTAAGCTAAACGTTGTATGTATGTACGTAATATAAGCGAAAATACTTACAATATTATATTATTATCGGGACTATTTTTTTTGTACTTTTTAGATGTATTTAATTAGTAATGTACGCATAAAATAATATATTTTTATACATTTACCAAGTAGTAACGCCTCAATATTTGTGAGTAATGAAACTAAATATTTTAGATGTAGTCCAATCCCCTATTATAATGTAATTTATTTTCATTCGCGGCAATGTCAAATGAATAGGAGGTAATCTCTAGTTAGACGAGAGGACTATACGTTTTGTAACGGAACTCTACCTATTGTGTTTTGTTGTTCGTTGTGCAATTTGACGCCTTGGTGGGCATAAACAGAGCGTTATGAGTGCAACACACGTCCCCAACACAATTCCTACGAACTCTACATTACGAGACTCTATACCCAGAATGAGGTATTGCCAAACAATGCCATAGTTTACTTTATAACCGACTTCCAAAAAAATGAGACAGTAATACGTTCAACTGTTTAATTTTTTTTTCAACGATAACTTCACCTACGTTGACCGATTTTCAAAATTATTTTTTTGATATAAAGGGATAAAGGGTATAATCCGAATTTGGTCCCATTTTTTAACCGACTTCCAAAAAAGGAGGCGGTTATACGTTCGGCTGTATATATATATATATATATATATATATATATATATATATATATATATATATATATATATATATATATATATTATATACTAGCGACCCGCCCCGGCTTCGCACGGGTATAATACTGATACTAATACTGTGGTAACCCTTTTGAGCCTATTCATTACAAACAAACATACAAACAAAGTTTTCCTATTTATAATATTAGTGTAGATATATATATATATATATATATATCTACACTAATATTATATATATATCTACACTAATACAAATTTGAACGTGAGTTCTATATATAACATATTGTTTGGGCTGGTATCGACTTCAAAATTAAGAAGATTGAGTAGAGAAATAGTTAAAATTTAAGCCGAATTTAAAAGGGGACTTATTTAGAAAATAAGTTTTATTTCATACTTTTTTGTGTATTTTTACTTTGGAAGTCGGTTTAATATTTTATTTAATTCCAAAGTGGTGACCTGATGGTGCGATCCATTAAGAATCGAGAGAACTCCTCAAATTTCATATGGACACATATATAATAATTTTGACTTTTACTGAAAAGTAACCAAAAAGTAAGATTTTGCACCAAGGTATACCCTGGATCCAAAAGCACTGAACAGAACTCCTCAGTCTTTAAAGATACATGTTTGGAAATTTCGGAATTATTTAAAGAACCGCAAGCATATATGCCACTATGTAACTTACAGGAATCATTATTATCATCATCTTATCTTACCTAATGTAAGCTTGGCGCGTATTCAATTATACATACGAACGTTTATTTTAAACGTTCTTAAAATGTATTAATAATAATTTAACAAATATCACTAAAAGGGAAAAATTATTATTTTTAAACAATAAATTAAACCGACTTCCAAAGTAAAAATACACAAAAAAGTATGAAATAAATCTTATTTTCTAAATAACTTGCCTTTTAAATTCGATTAAAATTTTAACTATTTTTCTACACAATCTTCATAATTTTAATGTCGGTACCAGCCAACTTAAACGTGAGCTCTATAAAATAATGATTTATCAGGATATTGTTTGGGCTGGTACCGACTTCAAAATAATTTATTTCATACTTTTTTCTGTATTTTTACTTTGGAAGTCGGTTTAATTTATTGTTTAAAAATAATTATTATTGATGCTCTTATGAGCTTGAGCTCATAATAAATTTGTTATTAAGGCTTGAAAGGTTTTAAGGATAATTAATATTAGTAAAATATTATACGTAATAATTAATATGCGATTTGTGAATCCCATTAGTCTATTTAAGTGATTTTTATTACTAGTATTTTAAGAATATTTTATTTTATAGACTAATATGATTAAACTAGGTGTTGCCGTGACTTAGTGCGCGTATAAGGAAATTCTACAGAAACCGTACATCTGGGCCAAATTTCGTTAAAATCGGTCCAGTAGTATTGGAGCCTATTCAATGCAAACAAACAAACAAATTGGCCCTCTTAAATATTAATATAAAATTACTAAATAAAAGTACTCTTTACCTTACTATAATACAAACTGTAAGGTTAATATTACGTTCGTAGCATAATGCACAAAAACTAGCCATACAAAAGACATCAACGCGTGTGTATTCGTATTATAATAATGACATCTTAAGAATTAATTAAATTTTGATTTTATGTATTTACTACATTTTATTTAAAAAATAACCTTTGGAATTTTAATAATCTAAGTGTTTTTGTGTAAAACGAACACGACTCGCAAATATTTTAATGATAATAAATAAAATAAAATTCAATAGAAAATATTACAAGTTACAGCTTACTAGGTAAAAATTACATACAAAGGTAAATTCTAATACCTGAAATATACATTACGTTACATAATTTACCACAGTCCACATATACCATCGTCGTCGTCGTCGACCTCTCGATCTAATCTCCGACCTATCTGTATATGTAATATTAAGCTAAACGTTGTATGTATGTACGTAATATAAGCGAAAATACTTACAATATTATATTATTATCGGGACTATTTTTTTTGTACTTTTTAGATGTATTTAATTAGTAATGTACGCATAAAATAATATATTTTTATACATTTACCAAGTAGTAACGCCTCAATATTTGTGAGTAATGAAACTAAATATTTTAGATGTAGTCCAATCCCCTATTATAATGTAATTTATTTTCATTCGCGGCAATGTCAAATGAATAGGAGGTAATCTCTAGTTAGACGAGAGGACTATACGTTTTGTAACGGAACTCTACCTATTGTGTTTTGTTGTTCGTTGTGCAATTTGACGCCTTGGTGGGCATAAACAGAGCGTTATGAGTGCAACACACGTCCCCAACACAATTCCTACGAACTCTACATTACGAGACTCTATACCCAGAATGAGGTATTGCCAAACAATGCCATAGTTTACTTTATAACCGACTTCCAAAAAAATGAGACAGTAATACGTTCAACTGTTTAATTTTTTTTTCAACGATAACTTCACCTACGTTGACCGATTTTCAAAATTATTTTTTTGATATAAAGGGATAAAGGGTATAATCCGAATTTGGTCCCATTTTTTAACCGACTTCCAAAAAAGGAGGCGGTTATACGTTCGGCTGTATATATATATATATATATATATATATATATATATATATATATATATATATATATATATTATATACTAGCGACCCGCCCCGGCTTCGCACGGGTATAATACTGATACTAATACTGTGGTAACCCTTTTGAGCCTATTCATTACAAACAAACATACAAACAAAGTTTTCCTATTTATAATATTAGTGTAGATATATATATATATATATATATATATCTACACTAATATTATATATATATCTACACTAATACAAATTTGAACGTGAGTTCTATATATAACATATTGTTTGGGCTGGTATCGACTTCAAAATTAAGAAGATTGAGTAGAGAAATAGTTAAAATTTAAGCCGAATTTAAAAGGGGACTTATTTAGAAAATAAGTTTTATTTCATACTTTTTTGTGTATTTTTACTTTGGAAGTCGGTTTAATATTTTATTTAATTCCAAAGTGGTGACCTGATGGTGCGATCCATTAAGAATCGAGAGAACTCCTCAAATTTCATATGGACACATATATAATAATTTTGACTTTTACTGAAAAGTAACCAAAAAGTAAGATTTTGCACCAAGGTATACCCTGGATCCAAAAGCACTGAACAGAACTCCTCAGTCTTTAAAGATACATGTTTGGAAATTTCGGAATTATTTAAAGAACCGCAAGCATATATGCCACTATGTAACTTACAGGAATCATTATTATCATCATCTTATCTTACCTAATGTAAGCTTGGCGCGTATTCAATTATACATACGAACGTTTATTTTAAACGTTCTTAAAATGTATTAATAATAATTTAACAAATATCACTAAAAGGGAAAAATTATTATTTTTAAACAATAAATTAAACCGACTTCCAAAGTAAAAATACACAAAAAAGTATGAAATAAATCTTATTTTCTAAATAACTTGCCTTTTAAATTCGATTAAAATTTTAACTATTTTTCTACACAATCTTCATAATTTTAATGTCGGTACCAGCCAACTTAAACGTGAGCTCTATAAAATAATGATTTATCAGGATATTGTTTGGGCTGGTACCGACTTCAAAATAATTTATTTCATACTTTTTTCTGTATTTTTACTTTGGAAGTCGGTTTAATTTATTGTTTAAAAATAATTATTATTGATGCTCTTATGAGCTTGAGCTCATAATAAATTTGTTATTAAGGCTTGAAAGGTTTTAAGGATAATTAATATTAGTAAAATATTATACGTAATAATTAATATGCGATTTGTGAATCCCATTAGTCTATTTAAGTGATTTTTATTACTAGTATTTTAAGAATATTTTATTTTATAGACTAATATGATTAAACTAGGTGTTGCCGTGACTTAGTGCGCGTATAAGGAAATTCTACAGAAACCGTACATCTGGGCCAAATTTCGTTAAAATCGGTCCAGTAGTATTGGAGCCTATTCAATGCAAACAAACAAACAAATTGGCCCTCTTAAATATTAATATAAAATTACTAAATAAAAGTACTCTTTACCTTACTATAATACAAACTGTAAGGTTAATATTACGTTCGTAGCATAATGCACAAAAACTAGCCATACAAAAGACATCAACGCGTGTGTATTCGTATTATAATAATGACATCTTAAGAATTAATTAAATTTTGATTTTATGTATTTACTACATTTTATTTAAAAAATAACCTTTGGAATTTTAATAATCTAAGTGTTTTTGTGTAAAACGAACACGACTCGCAAATATTTTAATGATAATAAATAAAATAAAATTCAATAGAAAATATTACAAGTTACAGCTTACTAGGTAAAAATTACATACAAAGGTAAATTCTAATACCTGAAATATACATTACGTTACATAATTACATACAAAGGTAAATTCTTATACCTGAAATATACATTACGTTACATAATTACATACAAAGGTAAATTCTTATACCTGAAATATACATTACGTTACATAATTACATACAAAGGTAAATTCTTATACCTGAAATATACATTACGTTACATAATTACATACAAAGGTAAATTCTTATACCTGAAATATACATTACGTTACATAATTACATACAAAGGTAAATTCTTATACCTGAAATATACATTACGTTACATAATTACATACAAAGGTAAATTCTTATACCTGAAATATACATTACGATTTACGATTATTTGATTACTAGATGTTGCCCGCGACTTCGTGCGAGCAAAAGTTGATTTCGCAGAAACCGTAAAATTTTCCGTGATAAAAAGTAGCCTATGTCCGTGGTATATTCTACATCTGTGCCAAATTTCATCAAAATCGGTCCAGTAGTTTCTGAGCCTATTCGATGCAAACAAACAAACAAACTTTACTCTTTATTATATTAGTATAGAAATACAAAAATGGAGTCTATATGTCATAGTAGTAGTCAGACAGGAGAGAGTGCATCAATTGGTATTGTCACCGATACCGCGATGGCCAGTGGCCTACTTCGGCGAGTTGACCTCGTTCCACGTGCGATACCGAACCATGATCAGTCAATATAAAAAAAAAACTTTGCTATATCATTTTTAAAGGATTTTAAAATACTCGTGTTAAGCCTAGAATTTATATTTCTACCCGTTTCGTCATTTTTCAAAATTAGAAGTAGACATCTCCACGTTATACTTAGTGCCTAGTACCAGCAGTCCATAAAAAATTATAGCACAATCGCTTGAGATATATGACCGATCAGTCAGTTTTAGTATATATTGGGTGGCAGATTTTTTTTTGTATTTTTTTTGAACGGGCATAAGTTCTACTATAAGACATTTTAAGGTTATCCATTAATTACCGGACACGCTGTATAAGACTTTGTTGCGAAGTTAGGTAGGTACATACAGCTGACATACGCAGCATACGCTTGTGACAAACTTAAAAGCCTTTGTTCGTAAATTTGTTCGTAAACCGTAACGTGCGTCAAGAAACAAATGACGTGAGCCGTAATTCAATCAGCGCGAAACAATTGACAAAGAAGAACGCAACGCGAGGAATATTAGGATTTAACATTTAGGTTAATGACAAATGTATGGACTAGACCAGGGATGGCGAACTTTTTGTATAAAATTGTCATTTTTGGAAATAAATGCTTAATGAGACCATTGACGTGCCGAATCAAATTTTTCATTTAATGTTTCTTTGTGATTTAGAAGCCTATTTAAAAATTTGGCGCCCCGGGCCAATTAAATATTTTGCCGCCCCTTAAGCAATGAATTTCGATTTTTGTATTTTGTTTGTTTTACGGGTTAAAATCTAATTACTCTTTAAATCATATCTGAAAGAAATGGAAAATACAAAGAAATCAATAGGTTGCAACCGAATGTCAATACTAATAAATTTAATATGTTTGTGCGAGCAAGCAAATTTTTTTCTGTTGTTCCTGTTTAAACTTTAAACCTTGAAAGACCTGTGTACTTCGGAAAAATACAAAGCGATAGTTAAAGTAGAAGTTTTGTTTGTTATTAAATGGAGAGTTAAATCTAAGGAGATATGCAATGAAACGCGTAAGTACTAAGTAGGTACTTATATTTTATTAAAATATATTAGAACCTACTAGATATTGCAGGTACTATATCTAGTAGGTACTAACACATCTTATTAAAATCTAAGAAGAATTTTATTTATTTCAACGATTTTATAGAAATATGTAAAGTTGTCAACCAGCGCGTATAGTAAAGTGTAAACCAGTGAAGCCAGAAGAAATCACCACAACAAAGTGTTTTAAGTATATGTCCTGGGCCTCTAGTCAAGATGCATTCGATGATTTCGACGGCGAACTTCGAAATCAATAATGTATGGGATTTGACATAAGTCATCGTTATGTGACATGTCGCTTGCGATGCGTTATGTCAAATCCCATACATTTTGTTTTAGAAGTTCGCCGTCGAAATTATCGAATGCATCTTGACTAGAGGCCCTGTGCGAACTGCGAACCGGCCGGGGCCGCGGCGCGCGCGGCGTTCACTTCCAACCGGAACTTTACATAACCACGGTTTCAAATGACTGTCTGTAAATATACACTTATCCCGTGACTAATAAAAATATTAACACAACGGATAAGTTATTTAATTTTATCATTTCACATTGAATAGCTAATCAGTATGGAAATATTTTTATTAGTCTACACTAATATAAAGAGGAAAACTTTGTTTGTATGTTTGCTTGTTTGTTTGTTTGTTTGTAATGAATAGGCTCAAAAATTACTGGACCGATTTCAAAAATTCTTTCACCATTCGAAAGCTACATTATCCACGAGTAACATAGGCTATATTTTATTTTGGAAAAAAATAGGGTTCCTAATAGGGTATATTTGGGTTTTTCGGACACAAGGTGTAAAAAATCAACCAGAAAAGTTACTTATTTTGCGTACGCTGCCTAAACTATAAAAGATAGAACCATAAAATGTTCTAATTAATTGTAGATCTTATAAATATCTACAAAAAAGTCCGCGACACACTATACCTATCTATGTCCAGTGAGGCACAACAACCATTTTTTTATTTAGAAATCTTGATTTTTTTTTGGACTACATTTAAACGCGTTTATTTTACTCATGCTATTAATCCTTATCAAAATAAATTATTTCATCACTAAGTACAGTTTATGTAGATAATATTTGGTCTTTGAATGATTTAAATTGGACGTGTGGTTTTGAAGTTATGGCGAAATTAAAATATTACGATTTTTGCTGCACGGCCCGTTGCGAAGTGGGCGTCACCAATGCGGGGGTGCGCGTGCGGGGGGAGTTTAGATCTATGGTATTTCGTACGATAAAAGTATACCCACCTACTTATTTCATTGAGTTTTAGTAGGTACCTATATTAATTTGTTTCTGTTTGTTTTGACTAGATTTCGCCCGTTTTGTTAGAGGTTCAAAGACATTCTTTAGTATTAGTATCAGTATTGTACCCGTGCGAAGCTGGGGCGGGTCGCTAGTCTAGTATAAAATTTATAAGTATCAACTACTTTAGTACCTCACTTAATCACTTAGGCCTTTTCATCCGTTAATTTATACAGTATTCTCCGAGCGAAGCAACCACTCTTGAAATACTACATGTAGTTACTGGGAAGGCTGGTTTATAAATGTCGTATGGTTGCCCAAGTACTTACGGCATTCTTATTTCTCACAACATAGTCAGCCTAGTCCGGAGGAATGACTGGTTAATACGTCTGGGGCCAACCATGTGCGGGTTTCCTCACGATGTTTTCCTTTACCGTTAGAGCGATGGAGCGTATATATATGGATAATGTACTTGAGATCTGAAAAAGTCTCATTGGTACACGCCATTCGAACCTACACTCTCTCGAGTGCGAACCAAACGGTCTACCCACCAGGCCACGGAGCTCTGAGTACCTATACGTTTGTTATTGGACGCAAAATCACTTAGAAAGGTTCTTAAAGTTCCAAGTTCCTAATGTCCCTCGACAATCATTGTTTTTTATGAAAATGGCAGAAACATGTAGGTATTCATTAACTTTTTGAAAACCACTTAATTTTTACGAAAAGTGTTTTAATTTGAAGTTAGTGTTATTTAATTTTTTTGTCATACTAATTCTATGATGCTATTTGGTACAATTAAAATTCTACGAGCTCCGAAAACTAATTGGTATGTACCAAATACCAATACCAACTGTTTTTTGAAATTGAGTCAGCTACTTATTTTAGCTCTATACTTCTTAAACTTTTGAGATTAAATAATTATTTATCCTATGTCCTGCAGTGGACGTTACCAGGCTAAAACTGAAATAGTTATAATTTTTATTTAAATTTTCACAATTGAATTGTTAGAATATTTCGACAGATAGCATATCTAATTACATAATAGCTGATATAGAATTTACCAACGAAGTATAAGTAGGTATCCATTAACGAAATCGACAGTAAATTGTCAAAAGTGATCTCCGCATTACGCGCGGCGGAAGTTTTTTGAGGAAACTTTCTACAGATGTACCACAAAAACCGTACGTAACGCAAATAAAAACTGCATATTATTCAATAATGTGTTCAGTAGCTGCGACCGTAAGGCTCGCCACAGAGGTGGCGACAGCGGCGGGTAGTCAACGCTGCTACATGTTACAAATACAAATTCGTTTATTACCAGTGTAACAAAAACATTTGAAACATAACCGTCCCCCAAACTAGGCGCGGCCTAGGGGAAATTTTCAAACATTTTCAGTAGCCGCTACAGCAGGGTTTCTTAAAGTGGGGTCCACGGACCACCAAGGGGTCCGTAATATGTGTGCCAGGGGTCCGCAGCGTTCTAAGATTAATGAAAAAAATGTGCAGTAAAGTAACACAACTGATTAAAGATGACTTAATTGACATGAGATCAAAAGAAGTGTGGAGAGCTGAATTTCACGCAAAAGGTCTTGGTGAATTTTGGTGTTCTTTGAGTCAAGCTTACACTCTTCTGGTCAAACGAGCTATGTCCGTTCTGATACTGTGGTGGATTTGTCCACACGTTTTATAAAAAGTTTCGATAAGTTTAAAAATGTATTATTTTTCTATGTGACGTACTTGTCACATAGACTTTAGTATGAATATTCTATCCATATGAATGTAAAATAGTTAAAATAATTAAAATAAATGGTTCTAACCACCGTGAGTCTTTTAGTGTTAATAAAGAATAAGTAATAGCCACATTAGATTCACAACATCTGGCGACCGTGATAAATAATAATATTAAAACTACACGTTTCAAGCTATTGTCGAATTTTGTGGAAAATATAATATTAAGTAATAGCCACATTATATTCACAACTAAGCGGCCGTGATAGTTAAAATGGATATAGCGAAGTCCGAAAGAAGACATTGCCGACACAAATTCACTTTGGTAGTCAACAGAATATTTGAACAATCAAAAGATCCCGTAATTAATGTGCTTGCTATAAAAGAAGACCTTAACCTACTACGTGAATATTATGAAGAGTTATGTGTCGCACAAGAAAATGTTTCAAATCTGTGGGCGGTTAATAATAATAATATATTTACCGACGACGACGACGAAGGTATGGAAGACTTAGAGTTAGAGGCGGATATAGAATATAGTGTAAAGTTCTACATGATAGAGTTAGAAGTCAAAGAACTAGTAGATACTTTTCCGCCGTATGGTAGCAATTATGAGGAAAAAGTAGAGAAATTCAAACCTTTAGCAAAAGATGAGCTGAGCAAAGAGAATGATCGTGAAGTATTGGCCAGTAACCAAGGATGTATAGCAAAAACGTTTTCTGCTGATCCAACTGCTGCACCCTCGGTTTCACGCTTCATGACTGCAGATATTAATCAAAATAGCTCTGCGGTGAACTTATCAAACAAGGTGCGATGGAGCATCAAAGGCTGTAAGGACCTCAATACAATGATTAGAATAGAGGAGATGGAGGTTGAGATACCCTTTATGTTTATAGGGAACAATTATGGCAAGATTTGGATTTTAAATAAAAACTATGGCCTATCAATACAGAAGGAGTTTTGCGCCAGAGTAACTAAATGGGTGCCAGAGTTGAATAAATTGGTGACATCGAAGAGGCCGATTTCACGACTCGTTAGCCTATTTGAACTAGAGAAAAGCAGCTTAAAACAAAGGATTTTATGGCGCTTTATAGTCCCATCAGCGCCATGGTGGGGAGGATTTCGGGAATTGTTGGCCGTCAAGAAAATGTTCTACCTCCTATTATACTTCTGACATGCATAGCAGACAATACTTTTGATTGATTTATTTTTGTTTCTGCTGCGTTGTTTCTTGTTTTTACTCTGCCTTGCAATTTTTTGAATTTTTTGTATGCCTTGTTGTATTTTATATGTGTAATGTATTTAAATTTGTTTTGTGTTCCTTTTGCAACATAAGGCATGTCGCAAGGCGGGGAGGATGTGGTGGATTTGTCCACACGTTTTATAAAAAGTTTCGATAAGTTTAAAAATGTATTATTTTTCTATGTGACGTACTTGTCACATAGACTTTAGTATGAATATTCTATCCATATGAATGTAAAATAGTTAAAATAATTAAAATAAATGGTTCTAACCACCGTGAGTCTTTTAGTGTTAATAAAGAATAAGTAATAGCCACATTAGATTCACAACAGATACCTTTTGCTACTACGTATCTTGGTGAGGCAGGGTTTTCGGCTCTTTTCATCTATTGTCGATAAAAACAAAAAATCGCAATCGATTGAATGTCAAAGGTGACATGCGCCTTGCCTTATCGAAGACAATCCCACAATTTAAAGTACTCATTGAGGCCAAACAACAGCATCAATCTCATTAGCAATTTCTATTTAGCAATTTAATTATTAAGTTAAGCATTAGTAAGTGTGAGATAAAACTCCCCCCCCCCCCAAGGGGGTCCGTGGCATTCCAGAAATTCTGAAAGTGGTCCGTGACTGCACATAGTTTAAGAACCACTGCGCTACAGGGTGACCCCCTGATAACAAGTGTCGTTAGTTGTAGCAATTCGTTTTAAAAATAAAACAAACATCTACTAGTCGCCCCTTAGGGCCAGTTCACACCGAAAGGAGACGATATGTGATGCGGCGCTGCATTTTTAAAGAAGTGATTCAAAATTTCACAACAAAATTCAACTTTATTTAGTACTAGATGCTGCCCGCGCCTTCGTGCGCGCAAAAGGTAATTTTGCAGAAGTTGTACATTTTTTCGCGATAAAAAATAGCCTATGTCCATCCCCGTGATCTACTCTACATCTGTGCCAAACTTCATCAAAATCGGTTGAGGAGTTTCAGAGCCTATTCAATGCAAACAAACAAACTTTTCCTCTTTATTATATTAGTACGATTGGTTAAACGGCAAGTGCCCCGCGCCGCCATATTTGTTTGCTTTTTCATAATAATAATTATAACGAAAAATAACGTGTAAATTGTAAGAAGAAATCTTTATTTGACAATCTGTCGACATATTAATAATCTCTAGTATTCTTACAATCTAACGGTTTTTACAATTTTACGGTGACAGATACAAGACGTAGATAGTATACAAAACGTTTTATTGCAACGGCTACAAGTCGTCGGGGGCGCGCGTACTCGTAGCCTAACTTTCGCATACGCAACCCGATTGAAAAATATATCACGCGTGTGTCGACATTACAGCCGGTAACGCCAGCAATTGCGAATACGTTTGTGTAATCCTTTTTTGCGGGAACATGCATTGTTTCTGCATCGAACAATTAAATAATTCTCGAAGGGTTTACAATGACGTAAAGTTAGATACTGCAACTGCATTATTAGTAGGTACCTGGGTAAAATAGGTAAGCTAATGATTACGTAGGTGACAATCTGATACTCTATGCGACTACTGATTAGGTACTTCTACTAGAGTAAGTACAGGTAGTTTTTTTTTTTTTTTGGTACGAAGTTCCTTATCGCGCGTTGTGACAGGGGGCTAGACGGAAAAATATTTTACGAAAAGTTGTCACGACACTTTTTGCTAGTCCGTGTGGACTGAGGGACCTACTTGAATTTCCCCAAAATAAGTATAGCAAGTTTTAGTAGAAGTCTAAAAAAAATTGTAGAGCAAATCTGGGAATTTGTAAAAAGATAGTATAAGAGATACAGCCCTCAAAGTGTGGTCCCTCAGTTCACACACCGCTATTTTTTCATTTCTATTTCGCATTGAACAGTGTGGTGTCCCGACGATTATTTTTGTTGAGTGTATACAGGTTTTTTGTAAATAATAAATAATAAAAAACTTCGTTCCATCCGGGTGTCCCTTGACACCTCTCAAGTTTTTTTTTTTAATTTTACTTTTTCCCCCGGCCCTTAGCCAGGACAATTGCGTATATGGTAAAATAGTTAAGCTAGTGATTACGTAGGTGACAATCTACTCTATGTGACTACTGATTAGGTACTTCTACTAGAGTAAGTACAGGTAGTTAGGTTAGGTAGGTAGTTATAGATTGCTCAAAAAGACGCTGACCACTTGTTGAGTTTTTAAAGTAGCCTCCGTGGTCTAGTGGTTAGAGCATTGGCTCTCGACTCGGGGGTCGTGGGTTCTATTCCCGCACTGGAACAACAAAAAATGTTGTTTCCAAGTTTGGTTAGGACAATGCAGGCTGATCACCTGATTGTTTGACAAGAAAGATGATCCATGCGTCGAATGGGCATGTAAAAAGTCGGACCTGCGCCTGATCTCTCGTCAGTCGTGTCGGTTATCCGTCCCACTGGATTACGAGAGTAAAGGAAGAGAGAGTGCTCTTGTGTACTGCACACACATTTGGGCACTATAAAATTACTCCTGCGTAACTGGCCTCGTTTCAATGAAACCGGTCACCGTCACCGAGATCGGTGTGGGAGTTATTATTATTAAAGTAGTGAGCGACTTTTGTATTTCAGAAATTATTTATATACCTACCTAGTAAGTAGTAGGAATAGAGATTGGTTAAGTATACAAATTAAATATAAAATATTTAGTAGACGTTAAACAACTATAATGTTAAAAACAAAATTAATTCAATACTGAGCTGTTTCGGGTTTCCCAAGATTATACTTAAGCACAAAACCGGTGTAGCCTAAAAGGTGTAATACCTACTTCATTAGTAAACGGTTGAAATTCAAGTTATTTGTGTAAATTTCTGACTAAATATCCTCATTATAAAACAAAATGGTTTAAAGTGACCAATAAATTAGTTTTTAAAAGAAAAGGTTTGAATTTAAAATAATATGTAATAATTAAGAAGGAATCATCATCATTAACTTTTGTGATAATTAGTTTTTGAAAAAAGTAAAGTCTTGTTGCGTCTAAAGAGGGTGAGATTTTAAACAAAAAATTAAATCCGACTTACAAAGTAAAAATTTAAAAAAATGCGCAGAAAAGGATGAAATAGTTCTTAGTAAATAAGAATAATATTGTCCTAATTATTTAACGCGATACTAGATTAATAAAGTCATCCAATTACATTTATTACAATTAAATATTTCCCTAGTTTTATGTCTTATAATACCATATTATTTTTTATAATTATAAGCTAAATATTAATATAAGATAAGACTTATAAAATATCACCAAGCTAATGACGGTGTAATGCGGCATAATGATAGCTATGTCATGGACGCTTCAATTACTACCTTGAAGATGAGAATGAAACCTTGCGACCTCCGTTGTGTTTCCACATATAAAACAGCCAGTAACATAATATTATAAATTACGTATTTATTTTATTACATCTTTGGATTGATTGAGTACAATTCTTTATTAAAATATAGAGAAGTTTTGTGGTAAAAACCACAAAATACCTTTTGTCGCACGTGTATTAAGTCTGGTGACTTGTAAACCGACTTCGTTTTGAGTTTTGTTGAAAATGTTTTGTCAAAAAATGATAATATTAGAAATGGACAAGATATTTCGTTCGTTAAGTTCAAATCAATCACCTATCTAAATTGTCACTTACGTAGGAACAGCTTAGGAGTCTGTTGGTGAAAACGGGCATAAGTTCCATAAAAGTCCAACTGTACTTTTAAAAAAATCTAGAAAGTAATCATGAATTAACTTATGAGATTACGAGTAACCTGATGAAATGTTTTTGTGTAGTCAACCCTTGTGGTTTTCTAAAATAGGTCAACTGGGGAGACTACTACATGTAAAATATTTAGTTTAATATAAATTATATATGTATATAAATACATACATACTCAGAAATATTGAGTCTACTTGATAAATATACTTGATAAATATATATTTTAAGAAATTAAATTAAACCGTGACGTCACGGGTAGGTGCGACTTTTGTATGGAGCGTTTTCACTTTATGGACTTGCGAAATTTGGAAACAAATCGCTGTACCTATGAAAATATTGATTTTTGTATACTGTTTCTTCTGAGAAGTTACACATATTTAAGGGTACGGATTCATTTATGCAATAAAAAATTATGTCTGTGTAGAGGCTCTCTATGTTTGTAGGCTCATTATAAAAATATTCGCATTCCTCAAGCAGCTCGCCTTCAAAGAGTGGTGAAGGTTGGACAGTGTCCACGACAGACCTGTAAACTCCTATTACTAATTTTAGGGCTTGGTTAGCGAGTGTCGAGGCTATAAAGCATGTGCATGTTTATCCCATTACTATTATAAATGTGAAAGCTTGTGAGGATGGATGAATTGATAAATGAATGTTCACAAACATTCGTTCTTTCACCAAAAAACTACTAAATAGATTTTGATGAAATTTTGGTTTGGTAGTAGTTTAGGTTCTGGATCAGGCTACTTTCTTTCTCAAAAAAGTGTTCCCGTGGGATACTGCTTACGACGGCTGAGCCGCGTGCAAAAGCGACTTATTTAATACAACGACTACTTAGATATATTCGCATTCTCTGTTACTTCCTATTTCCTTCCTAACTTGCAGCTGGTTTTTGCAGTGGCAACCTTTCACCTTTCACTTTGTCGATTCGTCAATCACAACACAAGAAAGACCTCGGAATTAGGAAGCATTCATTTAATTCTAAACGACAAGAAGGGACGGTAGTTAAATTATAGTAACTAAGTATAGAACCTCGTTAGTACGAGATGTCTGTCTACTTTTGTTAGTAATTTATTATCGTCCTAATAATATTATAAATGTGAAAGTTTGTGAGAATGGTTGGATAGATGGATGTATGGATGGATGTTTGTTACACTTTTACGCAAAAACTACAGAACTGATTTTGATGAAATTTGGTACGGTAGTAGCTTGAGCTCTGGATTAAAGCATTGGCTACTTTTTATCCCGAAAAAGTAATGTGTTCCTGTGGGATACTGTATTTACGCGAGCGGAGACGCGGGCAACAGCTAATCAGGAATGTTTTCTAACTAGCGAAAAAGCCCGCGAATTCGTAGGTGCAAAAAGAAATCCCACAGGAATCGTGCTTTTTGCTGCGATAAAAAGTTACTTATTTGTTAATATAGAGTCAAAACTCTAAGCTACAACCATACCATATTTAATTAAAATTCGTTCAGTACATAGTTATTGCGTGAAAAAGTAACAAATATCCACACATCCATATGCTTACAAACTTTTTTTGTTTCTAATATCATTAAGAATTGACAAAAGCGTTTAGTTAATAAGTTTAAGACTCTTATTTTGTAAACTAAGTATACACTTGTACTATCAGGGAATCTAATTTAAAAGCAGATGTAGAGAGTTATCATAATTTATTTGTAATAAAATGACGACATGCAGTCTACTCTTATCAATGACATGTCAGTTTGAAATCATATAAAAAACATAAACCAAACAAATTATAACACCAGTCAATCTTCTTATGAATAAGATTCCCTGATAATAGGTACACAATATTATAACAACTATAACGGACACAATATAATATATTGAATAAATGGATGTGCCTTAAAGTATTAAGACGGAACTTCCAACCCACAGAACACTTAATACTCGCGTTCCAACCTCAACTCACTCACTTTTCCAGAATAATATTATGCAAATTAGAAAACGAATAGGCTCATAACTCTCTTGCATTTAGAGATGGGCGATGGGTAAATACCCAATCTACCCATTTGGGTATATACCGGGTAGATTGGGTAAATACCGGGTATATTGGGTAAATACCCAAAAGGGGTGGGTATATAAAATTTAGCATTTGTTGCAACTCCCGGTTTTTTTAAAAACCTCCCTAATATAATGCATATTTACTAACGAATTCATATTAGTTAAAATACGCACCGTAAAATCATAAACCAATATAGTTTTGAAAAATAGAATATGTTTCTCTATGGAAATACATATTATAAAAAATAAAATATTAATTTTCAGGGCCATACTCAATTCTTTCTCATGGTCCAGCGTCATAGGTTCAGTAGCCCGTCAATAGTAAGCTGTTATTAATTGGTAAATATAGTTTTAAAAAATTATCGACACTAATGATGCTAATTATAGTCGTAATAATCGTGTTGGATCTACGGCGTATAACTTCTATGCACAGATTATAGAGGAACAGATAAACAGCTACATAGTTATCTATCGATTTGATTGAACAACTACAAGCATATAGGGTGACACACCCAATTGCTAGCACTGTACCAAATTATCAGTACGCCGAACAAATAGTAGAATTATAAGCTTCTCACTTATTAATATTTGTTTCCACTTAATAAAAACAATAATTTAATGTTTCTGGAATCTACTGCCGGCGACACCACACTTTTCTACTTAAAAACAGCGACATATAAGTAAATGAGTGTTAGTGTTCTACAGTTTGAATTTTTTTGGCAGATTCCTTGCTCCGACTGTAAGCTCATGTATTTTCATATTATGCTATTTTTGACCTTTTACATACTTTTTACTCAAACTTTTAGTTTGTCTCATATCTGAGATGTTTTATAAGGCTTATCTAGTAAAAGGTAGTTAAAGTTATAGCAAAGTTAATGATAAACCAAATGGTGCTGATATCTGGGTCCAATATTTTGTAAATTCCAATTTATCAGCACTTGTGGTCAAATGAAGGTTGTATAATATTTTTATAGGGGATTAAGAGTGCGCTAGTCAACGGTTCGAACTCAGTGCGGCGCGTGGGGAAAATGCTTGTTATTTCACATAATATCGGGGAAAAAATATATAGCCATAAAATAGTTATCTATTTACTATATGATAATTATATGAGAAGAAGAGAAGTTATATGAGAAGCTATAGTGCACACATTTAAACTGCTTTGTAAAGTATTTTAGAAAAGGCGTCCTCAGATTACGCAAATCAACACTCAGCTGTTGGTGTTTTGTGAACAAACTATATAATATTTTTGTCTGAAGTAAAGTTATCTCAATTTCTGAATAATAAAACTGTGTCGGTATGTGCTTTCTTTTTTATTTTCATTCTTCGTTTGTTTTTTATTTACTATTACGTTTATACTTATTGTCAAAGTTGCGCTTAAAGCCGATGTTTGGAGGCTATTAAAATTTTTAGAAATATAACCACATAAGTATAATAAAAATCGATATTACACAAAAATTTGGGTCTACAATATTTTACTTTAGAGTAAATCACCAACAGCGTTTGTATGGAGAAAAAACCGACTAGCGCAGCCTTAAGTAAAAAAATAAATACATGTCTTGAGTTTTAGCAGGTAAATAAATACTTATTTTGACTGATATTCTGTTAGTTGTTGCAAATTCTTTAAGCTAGATAAAATCTACGTCTTTCAGTACCACTTTTTAGGGTTCCGTAGCCAAATGGCAAAAAACGGTACCCTTATGGATTCATGTATGTCTGTTTATCTGTATGTCCGTCCGTATGTCACAGCCACTTTTTTCCGAAACTATAAGAACTATTGTATTGTTGAAATTTGGTAAGTAGATGTATTCTATGAACCGCATTCAGATTTTTACACAAAATAGAAAAAAAAAATTTGGAGGATGGAGGATTTTGGAGGAACTGAAACTCAAATATTTTTTCACGTATTTATATATGGATAGGTCTTCAAAAATTTAGGTTTCTAATATCATTTTTTTTTTTTTCTAAACTGAATAGTTTGCGCGAGAGTGGTGGTTTGGCTTCCAAAGTGGTAAAATGTGTGTCCTCCCCCCTGTAACTTCTAAAATAAGAGAATGATAATACTAAAAAAATATAATATGATGTACATTACTATGCAAACTTCCACCGAAAATTGGTTTGAACGAGATCTAGTAAGAAGTTTTTTTAATACGTCATAAATCGTAAACTGCAATTTACCTTTCATTCAATCAAGTCTCTACAAGAACTTTTATGTTATGTTACTTGCTGCTACAGAATTCTTCATGGGCGAGTCCAACTCGCACTTGGCCGCTTTGAATAATTTTAAATAGGATCTATATTATGTAGAAAATAAGGGGAAAAAACAAAAGGGGGGAATCAAGTCTCTCTAGTTTCCTGTACTATAAACTATAACTCAATAGTAATTTTACCATAGTCATTTACTAGTTTATTTTGATGCTTCATTAAGACTTAAGAATATTAGTGGAATAAAAATGTAATTAAAAATACTACACTTAAACTTGGAATAACTATATACTAAGGTTAATGAGAAAGACTTGACTAATTAATAAGAAAATAATGTAATATTTTTTAAAGACAATTTTTTATGAAACTGATTGTCAGGCAAGGTATAATATATATTATTCTCTCATCATTATTTTATTTCATAATGTTACCCGCGGCTCCCCTCGCGTAAATACAGTATCCCATGGGAACACACTGCGCTTTTTATCCTTTGTTTTAATCCAGAGCTTAAACTACTAACATACAAAATTTCATCAAAATCTGTTCAGTATTTTTTGCGTGAAAGAGTAACAAATATCCATCCATCCATACATGTATCCATCTATCCTCACAAACACATTTATAATATTAGTAGAATTAACTACCGAATTTCATTACCACTATCACAGGGCTGATAATTTGGTACCCCAGTGCTGATAATTGGTGACGAGGGTGCTAATAATTGGCGACAGGGTAATTTTTTAGTTATGATTATTTTTATAAAATGTGGATGAAGGTAAACTATATTATGAAATAAAAATCTGTCATTTATTAAATAATGCACCCAGAAAAGTCATCATTGTGGATAAAAAAGCATTTTCCTCTGTAATAATCGGGGTTAAATTCGATCTATCTCTTAAAGTGCTGATAATTGGTACGTTCACCCTATATCACGATTATGTGAAAAAATCGTGGGCCGTTAAAGGGGACGTCAAAATTTTCAATTTTGGAACGTTATATGAAAGCTGTTTCTAAGTAGGGTGATCCACCCAATTGCTAGCACTGTACCAAATTATCAGTACCCCGAACAAATAGTAGAATTATAAGCTTCTCATTTATTAATATTTGTTTCCGCTTAATAAAAACAAAAATATAATGTTTCTGGAATCTACTGCCGGCGACAACACACTTTTCCGACTTAAAAACAGCGACATATAAGTAAATGAGTGTTGGTGTCCTACAGTTTGATTTTTTTTTGGCAGATTCCTTATGATCGACTGTAAACTTACGTATTTTCATATTATGCTATTTTTTTACCTTTTCCATATTTTTTACTCAAACTTTTGGATTGTCTCATAAGTGAGATGTTTTAGGAGGCTTATCTAGTAAAAGAGAGTGAAAGTTATAGCAAAATTAATGATAAAACATATGGTGCTGATATCTGGGTCCAATATTTTGTAAATTCCAATTTATCAGCACTAGTGGTCTACTATGGAACAAATGAATGTTATATGAACGTTTATACTCTTTTAAGTTGCATAGTATTTTTTATAGAGGAGTTTCCTTTATATGGGGATTTAAGAGTGCGCTAGTCAACGGTTCGAACTCAGTGCGGCGCGCGGGGAAAATGCTTGTTATTTCATATAATATCGGGGAAAAAAGATATAGGCATAAAATAGTTATCTATACTTATAGAAGAATACTGCACACATTTATACTGCTTTGTAAAGTATTTTAGAAAAGGCGTCCTTAGATTACGCAAATCAACACTCAGCTGTTGGTATTTTATAAACAAACTATATAATATGTTTGTCTGAAGTAAAGTTATCTCAATTTCTGAATAATAAACTGTGTCGGTATGTGCTTGCTTTTTTATTTTCATACTTCGTTTGTTTTTTTATTTACGGTCAAAGTTGCGCTAAAAATTCGATGTTTGGAGGCTATTAAAATTTTTGAAATATAAGCACATACCGACCTAGATAATTAGGAGGTATTAAGAATCGATATTACACCAAAATTTGTGTCTACAATATTTGACTTTAGAGTAAATCACCAACAGCGTTTGTATGGAGAAAAACCGACTAGCGCAGCCTTAAGTAAAAAAATAAATACATGTCTTGAGTTTTTGCAAGTAAATTAATACTTATTTTGACTGATATTCTGTTAGTTGTTGCAAATTATTTAGGCTAGATAAACTCCACGTCTTTCAGTATCACTTTTTAGGGCCAGCAAGCCAAATTTAGCCCAATGGCAAAAAACGAAACCCTTATGGATTCATGTCTGTCTGTTTGTCTGTATGTCCGTCCGTATATCACAGCCACTTTTTTCCGAAACTATAAGAACTATAGTATTGTTCAAACTTGGTAAGTAGATGTATTCTATGAACCGCATTAAGATTTTCACACAAAAATAGAAAAAAAAACAATTTTTGGGGGATCCCCAAACTCAGAACTGAAACTTAAAATTTATTTCATGAAAGCCATATATGTGGGGTATCTATGTATAGGTCTTCAAAAATTTAGGTTTCTAATATCATTTTTTTTTTCTAGTTTGCGCTAGAGACACTTCCGAAGTGGTAAAATGTGTGTCCCCCCCGTAACTTCTAAAATAAGAGAATGATAATACTAAAAAAAATATATGATGTACATTACTATGCAAACTTCCACCGAAAATTGGTTTGAACGAAATCTAGTAAGAAGTTTTTTTTAATACGTCATAAATCGTAAACTGCAATTTACCTTTCATTCAATCAACTCTCTACAAGAACTTTTATATGATGTTACTTCCTGCTACGGAATCCTTCATGGGCAAGTCCGACTCGCACTTGGCCGCTTTGAATTATTTTAAATAGGATCCATATTATGTAGAAAATAAGGGGAAATAACAAAAGGGGGGATCAAGTCTCTCCAGTTTCCTGTACTATAAACTATAACTGAATAGTAATTTTACCATAGTCATTTACTAATTTATTTTGATGCTTCTGGAATATTAGTGGAATAAAAAATGAATTAAAAATACTACACTTAAACTTGGAATAATTATACGAATATACTAAGGTTAATGAGAAAGACTTGACTAATTAATAATAATTAATGTGATATATTTTAAAGAACTACTTTTTATGAAACTGATTATCAGGCAAGGTATAAAAGGAGATTATTCTCTTATCATTGTTTTATTTCATAATGTTGCCCGCGACTCCCCTCGCGTAAATACAGTATCCCATGGGAATAAACTGTGCTTTTTCGGAATAAAAAGTATCCTTTCTTTTAATCCAGAGCTTAACCTCCAGTACTATATAAAATTTATTGAAATCCGTTCAGTATTTTTTGCGTGAAAGAGTAACAAATATTCATCCATCCATACATGTATCCATCCATCCTCACAAACATTCACATTTATAATATTAGTAGAATTAACTACCGACTTTCATTACCACTATCATAGGGCTGATAATTTCGTACCTCAGTGCTGATAATTGGTGAAGAGGGTGCTAATAATTGGTGACAGGGTAATTTTTTAGTTATAATTATTTTTATAAAATGTGGATGAAGGTAAACTATATTATGAAATAAAAATCAGTCATTTATTAAATAATGCACCCACGAAACTCATCGCTGTGGGTAAAAAAGTATTTTCCTCTGTAATAATCGAGGTTAAATTTGAACTATCTCTTAAAGTGCTGATAATTGGTACTTTCACCCTACGTAAGAATATAATATCGATACCTTGGGGTAAAAATGTCGTATAAACCATTTTACCCAAAATAAGTTATGAATGCAGTTTTATTTAAAATTTTTCTCTATCGATTGGTGCATGTTCGTTCGTTTTAACCTGGTGACGTCCACTGCAGGACATAGGTCTCCCCCATAAATTTCCAGTGCGACCGGTCGCTCGCGGCCTGTATCCACCGACTCCTTGCGACTTTTCTCAGGTCATCTGTAAACCTGGTGGAAGGCCGTCCTACGCTTCGACGTTCAGTTCGTGGTCTCCACTCAAGAACCTTTAAGCCCCAGTTCATCGATTTTACGGCCTATATGTCCAGCCCATTGCCACTATAACTTGCTAATGCGCTGGGCTATGGTAACTTTAGTTCTGCTGCGGATTTCCTCATTTCTGATTCTATCACGTATTTGTGCAGTGTACACAAATACGTGATAGAATACACTACTACACTATATAAAACTTTTGTCTTCAGGAAATGTAGGATATTACCGCCCAGGAGGGCAAGGGATAGGAGAGTAATAGCTAGGGAAGCTGGCGTCGCGTACCCGTATACTATACCACAACTACCGGACAGGTAAGTTGGGATGAGTATTTTTTTACTTACCATTACATTATTATGTTTACTAAAATTTGATTTAAAGATTAAATTCCAAAAGAATGTATGAAGAACAAAAAAGTAGAGGTGGGACGTATTTAACGTAACAGGTAAAAAGGAACAGGTAATAGGAAATAACACATAACAGTCGATATCCAGTTACTAAATTAACAGTTATTAAATAACATAACAGAATACGTCAGTTACTAGCAGCGTAACAAGTAAAAAATAACTACCTGAGTACAGCGTACGTGTTACCGATATACTATAGTCCGATCTTGTCTCTCTGTTACACATACAACGACTCCATATGCAAAAACGAAAGGCACTTAGTATTTAAATACTCTGTATGTCTCTTTTACACTTATATGCATCTACTACATGCTAGAATGAGAAATAATTAGTATTTTTTTAGTAAAAAAATCAGGTTGTAGTCAATCAAGAACAAATCCCATATACACTACGTGCCATTACATATGGTCGGGTTATAGACAGACGTCATTTGTCACGAGTTCTGTCTTTTTTTTTATACGCGTTGCGGCTTCAAACCATTTGCCAGTGTTAAGTTGAAAGGGCGGGAAATTGAATTTTCTTTTAAATTTTCAACACCGCACCGTAGTCAAGTCCAAAGTCCAAATAAATAGTCAGTGCACTTAAAATCAAGTCAGTCGATTCAGTAAAGTGGTAAAAGCTTTACTGAAAGTTCCTAGGGAGTATTGGTTATTTATTCTCTTTGAACTATCAACTAATCAATTAAAAAATTCTAAAGTCAATCAAAAATAATTGTGTATTTGTGTTTCTTTCGAAATTATTGTTATTTCGGTTGTTAATGCCTAATATTGGTAGAATATTTACCATTAGATATTCGTTGTCCTGTACAAATGTGGGCAAGTGATACAACTACAAAATGCGTGCTATTTTGAGGTTTTCCGCTAAAACTCCACAAGAAGTTTCAGTAAAGCGTCTACCACTTTACTGAATCGACTGACGACTCATTGACTACCCTGACTGTTTATTTGGACTTTGACTAGACTTTGGACTTGACGATTTAGAAATACGGTGATGAAAATTTAAACGAATATTCTATTTCCCGCCTTTTTAACTTGAAACTGGCAAATGGTTAGTACTGTTACTTAATTTTTTTTATAACTTCTCTAAACAAAAAAAAAACATTTTTTTAAATTAACTTGTTAATATAAAAATAAATCGTTTAATGCAAAGTAGTTTACAAATATTGACTATTGTCTATTTGTTCTATCCCTCAAACTAGGCGCAACCTGTCCTATGGGAGAAGAACAGGGGTTTAAATAAAACAAAAATAAAAAGGAATTCACATTACGATAAAATAAAATTATACTTATATTTAATTAAAAATTATAATTAAATGTACAGACTACAGTGTTATAAATTCTAACATTACACTAAATATTAAGAACAAATACATTTACAATATCAGGAATTTATGTAAACGTTGTGGAAGGCCGTTCAAGTATACTTGAACGGCCTTCCAACCTAGTAATCGAACTGAGTACGTATACTACATACCTACTAACATGACTGTTATTTTTAACAGGTATCCGAAACAGGTAGTTACGTATAACAGTAACAGGTATAACAGGTATCGTATTTAACCTGTTATATCCCACCTCTACAAAAAAGAAAAAAATATAAAAAAGCCTTTTTCCTCTATAAATATATAATTAAAAGCTATAAAAGTGGAATATTAGTGATTAATATCTAATATAACATTAATCAGAGGTAGTTATATGCTCAAAAATTGTTACAAAATGTTGAATTTTATCTACCCAGCATTTTGGGTAGATATGGGTATTTACCGGGTACGTATGGGTATTTATAACAGCCTCCGTGGTCTAGTGGTTCGAGCATTGGCTCTCGACTCGGGAGGTCGTGGGTTCGATTCCCGCATTGGAACAACAAAAAATGTTGTTTCCAAGTTTGGTTAGGACAATGCAGGCTGATCACCTGATTGTCTGACAAGAAAGATGATCCATGCGTCGGATGGGCATGTAAAAAGTCGGGCCTGCGCCTGATCTCTCGCCAGTCGTGTCGGTCATCCGTCCCACTGGGTTATGAGAGTAAAGGAAGAGAGAGTGCTCTTGTGTACTGCGCACACACTTGGGCACTATAAAATTACTCCTGTGTAACTGGCCTGGTTTCAACGAAACCGGCCACCGTCACCGAAATCGGTGTGGGGAGTTATTTATGGGTATTTACCCGGTAGGTGGGTAAATACCTGGGTACGAGCCCATCTATACTTGCATTGTACGTGTATCTGCATATTCAGTATGTAAACCATAATTATTCGTAGAAAAAAGTCTGTGGGAACTGTGCAAGGTGAAAGGTGTAATGATTCCATTACAAACTAAACCTGAAATAAATTTCCTCACTAACACTAAAAAAGATATTGGCAATTCACTTTTTACGCATATTTGAGTAAGATTATGTACGGGTCGTGAGAAATGGGAATGAAACAATGGGCAAGAAAAAGAGTGTAATGCTTTTTGTAACCCAATTGCCTACTAGCAAATGGTTTGCTGTTGCAGTTGGTTTAGTTTACACTTATTTATTTAGTTTACACTTATTTACACGAATTTGTTGCCATGTAGATTTTGTGACTAACAGCTTCAACAGTAAATATTCGCGTTAAAACTTGTTTTATGTAAATGATACGCAAAAAGATTCCATATTTTGAGATATATTTAATATAAAGGCAATTCATTATCACACAGTCAAGCTGTAGGAAAAAGAGAATTCATTTGTCTAAATCAGTGTTTTTCAACCTTTTTCATGATGCGACCCCCCTTGTATATAAAATACCCAGGGGGTCGCGACCCACTGGTTGAAAAACACTGGTCTAAATAATCGTTTACCTTCTCTTTCATTAATACGAAGAACAAGAGGGATAGCATGTTATTTAGTTAACGATTAACTTTAACAGGCATATGTGAAATTGGCACTTAACCTCCTCTTGTTGACACCGGAGCTCCGGCAGCGGGGAAGATAGACGATAGTAGTCAGCCATAAATGAACCCGAGGTTCGAGTTAAAATTCAGTAGGTACCGGTAACTGAGCTTTGCTAAGAGTTCTTGTAGATTATTATAAATAAAGAATCATATCAGGCCGGAATTCGAACCCACCACATTTCGGATTTCCGAACAACGCAAAAAATATAGACACGTCAAACAAACAAACTGCCAATCGGACTGACATGTGACAATGGAAATTATTGAAATATTATTGCACGACGAAAGAAAAAATATATAGGTAAGTATAGCTTAAATATGTGCAGTTTCCCAGGGATAAGATCTAGTTAGATCGATTTTTCTCCCCTAAAACTCCCTGCATAGATACGAAATTTCATAGCAATACTTGCAGCCGTTTCCGAGAATCTGATTATAGATATACAAGATTAGCTCGTTTAAAGTAAAACATATCTAGTACCTAGTTCATCATAAATGCTAATTTCAGTCGTGTGCACACAATCAGGTTATTGTTAATATATATTAACATTATTGCTTTACAATCGAGGTCTTATTTGTGTAATAAGGTTTAAGTACTTTGTTTACACAGCAAATATTAGCAATCTTCTACTTAGTGTTATTTTAGCTTTCTTACTTGAAATTATTTTAAAGATACGACAATAAAGACAGTGGTACAGAGAGATTAAAATATTTTTTTTATCTTCTAAACAGCTAGTATCGCTTTGGGCAGGAATGTTGCGCATTCCCGCCCAAGCGGAAAATCCCGCCCCAAGCGATACGATCCCGAGGGGGACTTTTATTGTCCGTTCATATCAACTTCATGGATGTACCTAACGCGACAGGGACAGTGGGACAGAGAGATTAAATTAAAAAAAGTCTTCTAAAGTGTGACAGTCCCGCTCAGAGCGGAAAATCCCGCCCAAAGAGATACGATCCCGAGGGGAACTTTTATTGTCCGTTTATATCAACTTCATGGATGTACCTAACGCGACAGGGACAGTGGGACAGAGAGATTAAATTAAAAAAAGTCTTCTAAAGCGTGACAGTCCCGCTCAGAGCGGAAAATCCCGCCCAAAGAGATACGATCCCGAGGGGAACTTTTATTGTCCGTTCATATCAATTTCATGGATGTACCTAACGCGACAGGGAGTGGGGTAGAGAGATAAAATTTTAAAAAATCTTCTAAAGCGTGACAGTCCCGCCCAAAGCGGAAAATCCGCCCCAAGCGATACGATCCCGAGGGGGACATTTATTGTCCGTTCATATCAACTTTATAGATGTAACTAACGTGATGTAACTAAGTGGGACAGAGAGATTAAATAAAAAAAATATTCTAAAGCGTGAAAGTCCCGCCCAAAGTCGAAAATTCCGCCAAAAGAGATACGATTCCGAGGGGGACTTTTATTGTTCGTTCATATCAACTTCATGGATGTTCCTAACGCGACAGGGACAGTAGAATAGAGAGTAAATAAAAAAAACTTCTAAAGCGTGAAAGTCCCGCCCAAAGTGAAAAGTCCCGCCCAAAGAGATACGATCCCGAGGAGACTTGAACTGTCCGTTCATAACAAGTTCATGGATGTACCTAACGCGACAGGGACAAATAGAATAAACATTTTTTTTCTTGTAGAGCGTTGCAGTCCCGCCGAATGCGGAAAATCCCGCCTAAAGCGATACGATCCCAATCCCGGGACTTTTATTGTGTGTACACGGTTCATACCAACTTCATAGATGTACTAACGCGACAGGTTCGGTAATAAGACATAATATGCTCTAACTAAAATTAAACATTAGTAATTAACAGATTTTCCGTCGTTAATTTATTTTTTGTTCCATAATAATATTTTGAGTTTTAATTTCTAACTTATAGATCCCTACGTAATCACTTAAAATTAATTTGAATCGGTTACAAGTTATTCATAGAAAAATATTAACTTTTCTGTTTTGTATCTTGATAACGGTACACCGTACAAATATTGTTGTAATGCATGTATAATTAATGATCCCTGACCACACCAATTATCCGACTGCGATAAAACTTTGGCAACTTGCTTGCATAATACACAAAAGTCGTAAATACAAAATAATAATTTGCGGTCAGGACCTGTTTGCGTATTAAAACAATACGACAATCTGAACGTTAAATGAATATTAATTAAACAAACAAACCTCGCAATCCCTTTATCGATGGTATGTGATTTTTTTACACTAAAGTCACAGATTATAATTAATATATCACAGCACTAAACACGGTATTCGCACTTTCGAATGTGAAGTCACGCAGGCGCACGATACGTACCGTGCCAAGTCGCGCTAACAACTGCGCGCGCGCAGCTCGGAGAAACTCGAGAGAAAAGTGCCTTCCCCCGGCAATGTGTTGATTACATCAATATGCGCCACGATATTGTTGAGCCTTTTTAATAAATTATCGTTTACGAAACACGAATATTTAATAAATTAATATGGGTGGAGAAGACGGAAGCCTAAAATAAGTTATTCGTTTGACTGTCAAGGCGTTTCCGTAAAGGCTGTAGGCAAACAATGGATTGACGTAAGTCTTGAGAAACAAATCCTCTTGTAATTTTTGAAGTTTGTAGCGTAGTCACATACAGTTTTAGGCGTCCAGATGAGAAATTTAACAACTTTGTATGATAAATTATTTATAATATATATGTATAGTAAACTCTATCAAACTTAAATCATAAAACGTAAACTCTATCAAACTTACATACATACATACATATAATCACGCCTTTTTCCCGTAGGGGTAGGCAGGACCGCCTCTTTCCCGTAGGGGTAGGCAGAGACCACTTCTTTCCACTTGCTACGATCCTTACATACTTCTTTCGCTTCGTCCACTTTCATTCTTACCATCCATTCCTCCTCTTACATTCAACGTAGCCAAGCGTCTCTCCATGGTCCGCTTTTCGCCTCCGCGAGAAACGAGACGTGATGGGTGGCGAACCACATCGCCGCCATTTTGGATAATTAAATTATTTTGGATTATCCATTGCGTTTCCACGGACTGGTAGAGAGGGTAGGAATAGGGAAAGGGAAGGATAGGTGGTGTGGAAAGGAAGATTGGTAAGTTAGAGTGGGAAATAGGGAATGTAGGATATTACCGCCCAAGAGGGCAAGGGATAGGACAGTAATAGCTAGGGAAGCCGGGGTCGCATACCCGTATACTATACCACAACTACCGGACAGGTAAGTTGGGAAGAGTATCCCATGACATATCAAACTTAAATCATGAATAAGTCATGAATTAAGTTAAACTGTGGGAGAGCCACGCTTCGGCACGAATGGGCCGGCTCGACCGGACAAATACCACGATCTCACAGAAAACCGGCGTGAAATAACGCTTGCGTTGTGTTTCGCCGAGTGAGTGAAGTTACCTGAGGTCCAAGGGGGGATTGGGGATTGACCAGGAACACAAGTCGCAACACGGTACACGGTACAAAGCAGTTACAAGTGTAACTCCTCTGGTGTTGGGTCATCACTCATCTGGTATGGGTTATCCACATGGACCAGTCGGCTCATTTTGGGGGTTGAACCCCAAACCTCCCTGGCTACGCCCATGCCGCGTCGTTTCATTTGTTAGACATGACAGCCCGAATATCATAGAAATTATAAAAAATTGAAAAAATCAAATGGCTGGTTTTGGATGCCTATACAAGAAAAAAATTTAAATCGACGAACTATGTCAAGCAGGGTATCGTTGAATAGGTAGTAGGTAACTATATAAAATCATTTTTAGGTTTCTATCTTAGAGAAGTCTTTGGTTTCTATTATCGTTTTTCAATCAAAATTACCGTTTAGATCAGAAACGGTATACCGTTGGTTAGGAATGATTCTCATGAGACACAAATATTGATACGGTGCTGTTGACTGCAGATGGTCTTGAAATTAAAAAAAAATAAGTAACCTACGAATTGTAAAGCAGTGAGAGAGCTGATGATGATGAATTATAGCTAAGAAGACTCGATAATTTTAGCTTCCAAACAAAAAAAACTGAATCCAAATCGATTCATCCGTTTGGGAGCTACGATGCTACTAACAGACACACAGACAGCATAAATAATGGAGTTTTTTTTAAGTATTCGGCAAAAACAAAAATAACAGATTTCTTTACCGTTACTACGAGCAGACATCAGCCCCGGATCTTCATTTTTTTAGGCGGGGCAAAAACTGAAATATGCCGCTCTCGCCCACTTATATAGTAACTAGCTGTTGCCCGCGACTTCGTCCGCGTCGAATGATGGCGCAATAATGCATTAATTTCGACCAAATTTGATTACCATTAAAATGCTATAGTGAGTCAATTTTAAAAGAAAAAGTCATATACTGTTGCGGACATTTTTTTAGATCATTTAATGAGGAATTATTCATTCATACATATTTTTTGGGTAACTTGAACCGTTTACGAAGCACAACAACGAAAGCCCTCAAATATGAACAATTTTCCCCGTTTTTGCAACATTTTTCACTGATGCTTCGCTCCTATTGGTCGCAGCGTAATGTTCCATAGCGTAAAGCCTTCCTCGATAAATGGACTATCCAACACAAAGATAATTTTCCAATTCGATCTAGTAATTCCTGAGATCAGCGCGTTCAAACAAACAACGGAAGCCCTCAAAGATGAATAATTTTCCCCGTTTTTCCCACATTTTCCACTGATTCTTCGCTCCTATTGGTCGCAGCGTGATGTTATAAGCCTAAACCCTTCCTCGTTAAATGGTCTATCCAACACAAAAATATTTTTTCAATTCGAACCAGTAGTTCCTGAGAATAGCGCGTTCAAACAAACAAACAAACGAACTCTTCAGCTTTATAATATTAGTATAGACCAGTGTTTTTCAACCTGTGGGTCGCGACCTCCTGGGGGGTTGCGATGCTTCTGTAGGGGGGTCGCCGAAGGTCGAGAGAACTTTAGTAAAAAAACAATAAAGATTAAAAATATTGATTTATTAAGAGAATTTTAACAAAAGGTTATACTCATAAATCGATCATCGATATCATCGATGTATGTAATTGTAAAATAACGTGTTTGACGTACTTATATCCGAATCCTAATTATTATATTATGTACTTGTATCCGAATCCTAATTATAGAGACGCATAAAAACGTCGTATGGAATAAATATTTATAACACTGTAACATACGCAGTATATACATGATAAAAAAGCGAAGGGTCGGGGGGTCGCGAAATATTTTTCATACAAGGGGGGTCGCATCATGAAAAAGGTTGAAAAACACTGGTATAGACTATACATCAGTGTCGTAGCGAGCCTTACCCCATATTAAAAAAAATTTGGACTTAGTCTCCCACAAGGATCAAGTGACCCTCCCTCCCGTACCTATTGTTGTCAGCTGTACTTAACACGTGTTTAAACTCTTCCGGCCGCATCTGGAGGTGTTTGCATTATTACACAAGGCACTTTCACCTCCCGCTAAGGAGAGCCGCAAACAAGCGCCGCGTTGTGACGTGTAAGTTACGTGTTTCAGCATTGTTTGGGGCTAGATTTTTGTTTCGTGCTGACTTTCGAAATACTATAAAGGGAAGTCGTTACGTTAGCGAAATCAGTTGACAAAAGTAAATTATATACTTTTAACCCTCTGCGACTGACGTGGTAGTCCAACAGACACCGCGTAATATAAAATTCGGTTTATTACCGGTAATTTTCAAATTTAAGCGCCGCTGCTCTTAGTACCTTATTTAAGTAACCTCGGGCATCGGTCGGTGCGGGCGAAGCTACTTGGGTAGTACCCAAGTAATTACAGTACCGTCGTACAATCGTTTATAGGTTTTAGGTAAGGATACCCCGTCCCCCGCCCCCTACCACCAGTAGTTCAATCTGTTCCACCAAGTAGCAGAAAACTATGTTGTATTTGTCCATCAAAAATAAAAAGACAATTGTTTGTCTGTGTCTGTGATTATTCGTAGCCAATTTTCCTTCAGTGCTCTAAACCAAGTAGTGATAATTGTCTAACAAACCTGTGATTTTGAAAGGTTCTAATTTTGAATTGAACCAATGAATAAATCTCATGTTTGCTAGACTTATTACCGTAGTTATATGTAAAATGTTAAATTTTAAAATAGTTAGTTTTGTTATTTTATGTAATTAAGATGAAAGGAGAGATTTATACACTGATTTGTGAGAAGTCAATAAAAACTACTTAATGTTGAAAATACAAAGGGTGTTACTAATAAACGCTGTATAAGCTTTGAATAGTTATACGGTGTTTTGTTCACATCACACAAGTGACATGTTTAATTTGATAGAAAGAGACAAAACACTGTTTAACTATTCAAAGCTTATACAGCGTTTATTAGTAAGGGGGAAATTGTTTTTGTTATTTGAAGCTCATTTTACATAAAAAAATAGACTAAAAATCTAATTGGTATAAATAAAATAACTGTATAATTAAATTCTGTGAAAATATTTACAGTTAAAATGGTGTCTCGTGTACTACCACGACAGTACAATCGCAATAAATGAACCACGTCAGTCGCAAAGGGTTAAAAATGCTCTTTGGATGCTGTTAACGAGCATCACAGATTTAAAAAAATCCTGCTATACCATTGAAATCTTTAATGCAGGTATTTATTATTAACTAGCTGATGCCGATGCTGATGAAACGGAGCCCTATTTTTTAAACGAAACAGTAAAATAAAAGTAGCCTATTTTAGACCTTATAACATCAGCTATCTGCCAGTGAAAGTCCCGTGAAAATCGGTGTAGCTGTTACAGAGATTAGCTGGAACAAACAGACAGACAGACAAAAATTTTAATAATGAATATTTTATTGTAAGTACTGAATATACTTTCTGCGTGTGAAAAGCTGTTGATTTGAAATTACAAACAGAAACTTCAATTTTATTTATCTGAATTTATAGTAATATCATGTTATAAAGCTAAAGACTTTGTTTGTTTGTTTGAACGCGCTAATCTCAGGAACTACTGGTTTTATGTGAAAAATTCTTTTTGTGTTGGATAGTCCATCTATCGAGGAAGGCTATAGGCTATATAACATCAAGTGTATTTGGGACATAAAAAGGTAAGTTTTCACTAAATTTCGTGAAAAAAATTTTTGTTTTTGTACAATATAAAAATAAAAAACCATAAACTTGGTTATTTGAATTTTTAACACAAATTTTCAGGTTATGTGAAAAAGAGTGTAAATATAAAAGTTGTAGATCTTTTTATTACCTACAACTTTGCCATTTAACTTTTTTTCATAGGACTTGTAGTTTTACCGGAAATCGAGATAAACCATTTTTTACCCTTAAAACTCACCCCCTCCCACTTCCCGAACTCAGATCGCCCGTAATTTATTTTTCTTTTAATTTTTATCATATTCTAATGGGTTTCATCCTACTACTATTTTTTTTTCACTTTTTACCATTTTTGAAGGCTTCGACCCTGGTGACTGGTCTAATAGCATTCCACTTTTAAAATACTGTTCACCCTCACGAAGTGGGTCTTTTAGAATTTTTTACCACTTCGTAGATGTCCAACAATGAAAGCATAACGCACTTTTAAAGAATTATTTCAAAATAAAAATAAAATCGGCTGCTTTTACTATTTTTTGATTTTACTATACATAGGCTGCACTAAAATTATTGGGAATGGAACATTTCCACTGTTCCTGTCATATTAAAATCTTTTTAATTTAAAACTTCTTGGTTTTAAAAATCGAATACCGTTTATTTATTTAAAAAAGGGTAAATAATAATTATATTATATATTTTTTTTTACATTTTTTTTTGTCTTCCGCCACAGTCCGCCACCTTAATATTGCATAACAGACTGTTTTATAATGAAAATATGCAATAAAAAAAAATTGCAGTCGTTTCAAGGTGGAGCCCCACTTGTGAACAATTACCAAAAAAAGATTCTCGGTCTTGTCACAAGTCTTGTCAAACTTGTTTAGTCGTTGAGAAAATGGAATTGACTCGAGAAAATTCTAGAGCGATCATAGATATATAATCACTGAGAGCGATGATTTATTATGACTTTCGAAGTGGTTTAACACAAAAACAGTGCGTTGACCGGATGATTTCTGCATTTGGTGATGAAGCCCCATCCAAAACCACAATTTATCGCTGGTTTGCTGAATTTCAATTTTCAACGTGGAAGTGTCGTGTGCATGAACAATTACGTGTAAAAAAGTTGTTTTCCGCATTATCCGCATACCGCATTTGCTCTGTGAAGAGCAAAAAGCGGCTCGCGTTACTTGGTGCGCTAGGATAATAGTGTTATGTGGTCAGAACTCTCGAAAGATTCCACGCAGGATCCTCAAATGCTGTATACAACATCGTATCAGGTGACGAATCCTGGATATACGCGTACGAACCCGAAACAAAAAACCAGTCACGAGTTTGGGTGTTCGAAAGCCAACAAAAATTGTTCGTTCACGGAGTGTTGCAAAAAAAATGGTGGCCACGTTTGTCTCCAAAACCGGCCATGTTGCGACTATTCCTCTTGAGGGCTCATGAGGGACAAAGAACGGTTAATGCAGAATGGTATGCTAACATTTGTTTGCCACAGGTCGTTTCTGAACTCCGTAAAGAGAACTGCAACCGCCGCATCATCCTCCATCACGACAATGCGAGTTCTCACACCGCGCACAGAACAAAAGAGTTTTTAGAGCAAGAAATCATAGAATTATTAGACCATCCGCCGTACAGCCCCGACCTAAGCCCTAATGATTTCTATACTTTCCCTAAAATTAAGAATAAATTGTGTGGTCAGAGATTTTCATCACCTGAAGAAGCTGTGGACGCCTACAAAACGGCAATTTTGGAGACCCCAACTTCCGAATGGAATGGTTGCTTCAATTATTGGTTCCATCGTATGGAAAAAATTGTCAAATTTCGCGGAGAATACTTCGAAAAGCAATAAATACATTTTTAAATAGTAATGTTGTGTCACTTCCTTGATTCCCGAAATTTTCAGTGCCGCCCTCGTACAACCAGGATATAAATGTCAGTCATAGCATAGTTCCGAAATCCGCAAAATTTGCTCGCCACCAATACAAAAACATTTCATTATGGTATTGTATGAACTTAGACGTGCAAATATCGGAGATATTTACAAATATGTTCCCACGGGAACCGTATATGTCCCGCGATAAAAAGTAGCCTATGTCCTTCCCCATGGTCTACTGGTTCTGTGCCAAATTTCATGATGATCGGTTTAGTAATTTTTACGTGAAACTGTAAATAGTTTCCCACGGGAACCGTACATTTACCTTCGATAAAAAGTAGCCTATGTCCTTCCTCGTTGTCTACTTTACCTATATCTGTGCCAAATTTCATGACGATCGGTTTAGTAGTTTTTACGTGAAAGTGTAAATAAAGTGTTCCACAGGAACCACACATTTCCTGCGATAAAAAGGAGCATATATCCTTCCCAGTAGTTTCCTTTATATCTGTGCCAAATTTCATGATAATCGGTTTAGTAGTTTTTACGTGAAAGTGTAAATAAAGTATTCCATGGGAACCGTACATTTCCCTGCAATAAAAAGTACCTAACTAGCGCTTTCTCAGGCTATAGATTGTGTACCAAATCGGTTCAGCAGTTTTGCCGTGAAAGACGGACAAACAGACACCTACGACCTACGTATATTAAAATTATAATAATATTTAATATTATCTCCAAACTTCTACAAAGTTGTAACTTGTGAGCACAACGCCATCTATGAGGGAATAAGCAAAATACTCGATGCGTCATCTATCGGTTAAAAAGGTTAATTTGTAGTTATTTTCACGAATTTTGTAACAGATGTCGCGGTATGTCTAACTTATTTTCTAAAAATAACGCTAGAGTTCGTGTCGTACGCTATATTTAGTTTTTAGACATTTGACAAAAAAGATGGCAACGATTGCTGACTGCTGTCCTGAGGATTTATTGCGAAAATGGCGCATTATGTGATATTTCCACATCATTTATTAATTATAAGTGAAAATATGTGCAGTGCTGTTTTGTGATAGTGTGTTTAATTTACGTAAATGACAGTGTCTGAAGTGTGTAAATAGAACTTCACCTTTCTACAGGATATTGGATTACATATAAAATAAAGGTATTTAGTTCCTCCTACGCTTATTTTATGATTCGGAAAAGTTTCAGATATATTTTCTACGTCTGTATCTATCACCTAACGGGGTAAAACATGTAAATATTACATAATAATGTGTATTAAACAAAAAATATGTACCTATCAATATCTCTTAATGTGTATTCGAATTGGTTTTATTATAAACAATTCTTAGAATCGTACGTGCTTTCGGTTGCGACAAGCTGAGGACTCATGGTCGCTAAATTTATAAGAACCCATTCGAAGCTTACATGACATCAGCAGGCGATACCCACAGCTGTAAACATAAACTGTATGATTCACCTTCAAACTTTTCATTTGCTTTTAACTTATTAAATAGTCGAAATCTATAATTTCCAAATCGAAATCTATAATTTAAATGAAATGACTAAAACACGGCAGTATAGTAATATAAATTTTTTTTGACAATGTAACAAAACATTTTGTTTTAATCTTATAAGAAATATTTCTTCTCAAATAAAATGCATTGATTTTATAATAGTATATACCGGTTGCAGATCGATTTAGTACTCTACTCTCTATCTGAGCTACCTAGCTAGCTATAATAAAGACCTGAAACACCCATATTATGGTGTTGCAAACATGATATAAGAAACATTGTAATCTCAGTTTATATATTTCTATATAAAATATTTCTTTCTTTCTTGCAAAAGTAGATAGGTATATTTACAGTTGTTTAATGTTACACATAATAGACAAAGGTGTCTGTCCTGATGTTTAAGCAGTAGAACATTCTCATTAAATTGTTTAGGTAAACATTTCCGATTGTGAATTGTTTTAAAGTTTATAATATTATACAAACATCAAGAAGACTAGTCTAAATGAATTCTATGGATATGATCTAAATGGATGAAATTATAGTATAAACATCACAGATGGCTCATGACAGATACTTTCGTATTACAGGTTGTAGTATTTTCATATTGCATAATATTGTTATATGAATATTTTATCCATATCTTAAGATAAAATATTATAGTATTTTCACTGTCTGTGATGGCCTTATAGACCCGTTGTGCTAGCCTTTTTTGAGGTGGTAAGTTGAAAGAATTCTAAAGTTGCTAGAATTTTTGCGTGTTGATAAAGTAGTCCCTAGGGAGCTTATTATTAAGTTCTGTGCTATTTCTATCTAGGTATTGCGTTTTCAGCAATTCGGTTATTTGTGGCAACCATCCAAAAAGACACAAAATCAAATTTTAGGCTTAGAAGGTCCGGAAACTATATGCAAAAAATAAAAGACTAGAACTTATCCAGATGGGTCTATTATCATTGGTTATAATGTCAACATAAAATCCACAATTGCTTACTATTGCTTTTTATAAAAGAACAATGAGGAAGAAAATTATTGAGCCAAAGTTGTATTAAGTAAGTAATTTAAAGGATTGGCACTAACAAAAAAAAAAAAATAATAGATTATCGACATAGTACATACCTTTCAGCAACTTTTCCTTTATTTAAATGTCTATACTTAAATGAAATCAGAATAAGTAAGTACACTACGGCCGCTGTATCTTGACGGGTCTGAACATAGGCTCTGCGAACTTTAGCACATGTACAACTCGTGAAAAAAACTGTTATTGTATTATTTTTATATACCTATGTACTAATAAAATTTCCCCAATACAGTTGACCAACTAGTACAAATAAAATAAGTACGAAAACACTTAAAAACAGTTATTGCGCGACCTTCTGCGCAAAGTTCAGACTCGCCAAGATACATCGGCCGTATTGTAAAAAAAATATTCTTGAACAAAATGCTATGCTGTTTCAATTTTTAATGTTATTTTATCTGCTATATTTTATCTATAGTAAAAGTAGGAATAAGATTTTTTTAAAAATAGATGTTGCTAAGTACTTGTCTACAACTTTGTTAGGGTACAAGAAAATTTCAAAAAAAATCTCCTCCACTCTGGTTTTTTCTAAAAATTATTCACACATCCTTTGCTCGCACATTGCTACTCACTCTCTTTGAGCGCTTTGCTGCTGCCTGAATAAGTGTCTGTCTCTGTCACATACACCTCATCATGCTCGATTTATAAGTTAATTGAGATTTTCATTCCCTGTAACCCCCATCCTACCATATCCATAAAAGTCTCCCAGGTTGGTCCTTCAAGAGTTGGCAATCATAGGTATTGGCTCTGTGGACCTAGCAGGAATATTTGACATCAGCGTAAACGTAATATTATCAAATGAAAATTGTATGACAATCTGTTAAAATCATGACAACACTCATACAAGTTTCATTCAATAATGTTTATATCAATAATGTTTTGTCACTGTGACTGTCTCCCATTACATTCAAGATTAATAGAAGGGCTCTCCTCCCCTATCTGTTTAGTAGTATTTATGGAAAAGAATAACAAACACACATCCACTTACTATTGCAATGAATTTGTATCATAATTTTTGACTACTTTGATTAAGTATATTGTAATTAGTTGTGGTAGTGAATACAGTTATTTCATTATGTTCACAATTTAGACGCCAGACAACAATGCTGATAACAATTCTTAGGCTATTTACTGTATGATTATGAAATATCTAGACGCCAGTGGCCAGCCAGTAGGTTACTTACTTACTTACAGATAATAAATATCATGCTAACCAAACAGTAATTCTGGTACCTATGAGGAAAAATATTTATTTCAATATCCAGAAGTATTTTAAAGAGTTTGTGGTTACTCACCAGTGGCGAGGGATTCCTATAACTCCATTCCTATCGGCTTCACTTACCACTTACCTTTTGAATACCTTCAACCAAAACTCTACCTCTCTATTGTACAGGCTCCTGCTTCCCTATGAAGGAGAACCAGCCTTCGTCACTGTTACTCACTACATAATAGAGAAGATGCATTTGTTTTAAATCAGCAAAATTCTTATATTTTCCGAAAGGCAACATAAATATGGACCGAAAAATGCAAAAAGTACAGTAATCAGTGTTAAGTTAAAAAGTTACAGGATTAAAAAAAACGACGATTTATTTTTGCTTTGATCGCAAAACGTAAATTATTCAAATTCTTTCAATCAAATTCGTTATTCTTTATTAAACACACATAATAACATACAATAGAATAAACATGTAATATACATCACATCAATCTAATCCCATGCTAAGTTAAGACTTGTGTTATGGCAATCAGACAACTGATATTCATTTAACAATTCTTTACTATGGCATATTATTACACACACTCATAGACTCACTACACAAACACACTTGAATAGTTTATGACGTAGGTATTGTCTTTTTCGGCGACGTGATGCCCGTCGTTGGGTAGTCTCCCCCGTAACCTTCGGTAAACTACACCCAACTGCCAGAACGCCTCCACCTCGAGGGTAGACAAAAGTGTTGTCGGCACTCTTACCACAAAGGAACTGAAGTTGACTTTGTGGCGAGACTGCAGACGCTCAACCCTTAAAGTGTAAGTGGTCTTCTTACGGATGTAGCTCACGATGTCTTCCACCTCCATGGACCAGTGCAGGCGGGACACGTAAGCTGCGTTGCGGGTACCTTACACCGCAAGCGCAGTTCGGGTACGTAGGCTCTTCAGTCTTCGTGGCCTTGGGGCTCTTCTCAGCCTTGCGGCTCTCCATCTCCCCTTTTGATTTCCTTGCGGGGTAAGCAGCTACACTGGCATACTTTTTCTGCTGAGTAGATGGATTCTTCAGCTTCGGCTCGATCGCTAGCGACGAGGCTTCGGCGATTGTTGACCCGTCCAATTCTGCTGACATGGCCCACGACAAGTCAATCTGCGCCCCGCGACACGTGTTTACGTAGGCAAACGGATGATCGGGTGACCTACTTAGAGAATTATTACTTTTTATTTGCAATCATTCACTTTGCAAATCACAGATGGTATTTTCGAATGCATCTACCTCGCATCTCGTCCAACTCTGCCTTCATGGTGTTAAACTTTCTCAGTAGGCTGGAGACGTCGACGTGCTCCAAGGTAACCACCGGCATTGTGGAGATTCTTAGCCACAAAGGCCGGGACGGCCACGGGATCCGTCTGCTTCAACAGGGTGATGATGTCCTGTAAGCTACGTTCGCCCCATCTCTCTTCTTGATGGTAACATCTGCGCGGTCCTGCCGAGCGCTTCATACAGCATCAGCTTGCCCTTGCAAATCTCCTCGTTGGTGTAGGTGGACATGCAGATCATCCGAAGAATTTGCCACGGGCCTCAGATGATATACCTAGGTACTTAGTTACTTACACCACTGCTACGCATGACACTTTATTGTTTAAATCGTATCAGAGATTAGCCGGAACAAACAGACAGACGGACAAACAAAAATAGTAATGGTCGTAAATAAGTACTGATTATACTTTCACTAGCTTTTTCCCGCGGCTCCGCCCGCGTATATACAGTATCCCACGGGAACACTACTTTTTCGGGATAAAAAGTAGCCTATGTTTTAATCCAGAGTCTAAATAATTACCATACCAAATTTTATCGAAATCCGTTTAGTAGTTTTCGCGTGAAAGAGTAACAAACATCCATCCATCCTCACAAACTTTCACATTTATAATATTAGTAGGACATGCATTAAGTGAAAAGCTGTTAATTTGAAATTACAAACAAAAACCTCCAAGTTTATTTAATATTAACATGGACTAATAAAATTACTAGTACTTTTATTAGTCCATGCTATTACATATAGATATAGGTAGTGTTACATAATAAATCCAGACAGTGAACAAATAAAATAAACCTTATTGCCACGCGTTTAGATTCATGCATAATAGCAAAACATGTGAAATTTTTTAAGACACTTTTTATCATAGATGTAAATATAAAAATAATTATTATTTTTAAATAAAAAATTAAACCGACTTCGAAAGTAAAAATTCACAAAAAAGTATGAAATAAAAACTTATTTTCTAAATATTTCCCCTAACAATATCCTACAATATTTTCTAGAACTTATGTTCATAATATTTGCTGGTACCGACTTAAAAATTAAGAAGATTGAGTAGAGAAATAGTCAAAATTTTTTCCATATTTAAAAAGGGAATTACCTATTTAGAAAATAAGTTTTATTTCATACTTTTTTGTGAATTTTTACTTTGGAAGTTGGTTTAATTTTTTGTTTAAAAATAATAATTTCACCCTTTTTAGTGATTGATTACATCTTTATAACGTCTAAAATAAATGGTCGAGTGTATAATTGAATACGCGCTAAGCTTACATTAGGTATTGTTAATAAGATGATGATGATTACAGTAAGTTACAAAGTGGCATATGCTTGCGGTTATTTAAACAATGCCGAAATTTCCAAACGCATATCTTTAAAGACTGAGGAGTTCTGTTCAGTGCTTTTGGATCCAGAGTATACCTAATATCTTATTTTTTGGTAGCATATGCTTGTGTTACTCCAGTAAGAGTCAAAATCACTATATGTGTCGATATAAATTTCGAGGAGTTCCCTCGATTCCTCATGTATCGCATCATCAGGTTTCCACTTTAGTGACTAAAGGACTAATTTAGAATTTAAATATCCTTTACAACAACAAAATAATTTTGCAAATAGGTCCATAAATAACAGAGTAATGTTCAAAGATGTGATCCGGGATATGTCGGTGTAAAGTAGTAAGTACCTACTATGAGAAGTACCTTTTATACCATCATAATGTGATGATGTATGGTGTGATGATGTATGGTGTGATGATGGTGGTGATGATGATGTTTACTCTAATTGACATATGCTTGCAGTTCTTTAAACAACGCCGAAATCCCCAAATATTTATCTATAAGGAGTCAGGAGTTCTGTTCTGTACTTTTGGATCCAGGGTATACCTGTGAGTAAAATCTTACTTTTTGGTAACATATGCTTGGACTACTTTAGAAAAACTCAAAATCACCATATGTGTCCATATAAATTTCGAGAAGTTCCGTCGATTCCTCATGGATCCCATCATTAGGTCACCACTTTTTTGAAAATGGGACCAACCTCGGATTATACCTTCTTAAACAACCAAAATAAAAGCAGTAAATTATAAACACAACATCTTTTTGTAAATTTTGGGTGAAGAGATTCAAGAAAATTGTTTTTGAGAATATTTTTAACCGATTTTTAGTAAATTTGACAATAATTGTTAGTTTAGTCGGATTACATTTCATTTGGTCGCAAAATATGCCGCAAAACAGCCAATTTATGTCAAATTTGTAAACGCTTAACGCGCCCTTAATTTCACTATGCGAACAGGACAGATAATTTTATGCTTTGAGTTAATAAAGATTATTATTATTATTATTAATTATGTAGTCTGATTCATAAGATCCATTTCAGTGAATTTCGGTCCACGGGCACTGTAAATTTTGATCCAGGCGTATTAATGACAATCTCAATCTCTACATCTATAACTTCTGGACATCCCCATGACCACATACAGATTTCATCTAAAGTAGGCGTTTTGTCCAAAACTACCCATTTATGGTTTTTTACTACTTCTGAACTCTAAAAGTTAAATAAATATACGAACAAATAAGGAATTAATTAATTCGTAAAGTATTCGAGCGCGTAATTACTAATGGCGTTCAATGATCGCTAAATTGCTTTAAAAAATATTTACTTGAGTTTCCGTCGTATGATAATACGCATCGTTCGTTCGTTCGTTCACGCTCCATAATATGCATCGTTCGAGTCGAGTCGAGTCGGGGTGATAATTTGATTCTAATAACTTTTAGATGCCGTTATGGCTCAATAGGCGTTGTTTATGTTCTGTCGCCAAAGCCCAAATTGGTTTGCTTCATTAAATAAAATAATTTTAGTAACTTCTTATGAAGTTATATATAGCTGGTATAGGGTTTACTGTACTTTCACAATTTTCTTATAAAATAGAAGTAAGATTAAAATTTAAAGATTTAAATTTAGTAAGATTTAAATTATTTTTAAAAATATAATCCTTATTAAGTACTTACTTATATTTCGAGTCCTTTAAAAACAATAGGCAATAGGCACTTGAGGCAGGCGGTAGCATAGCTTCTTTTTCAAATCAAATTCCTTTATTGCTAGAATGTAGTACATAATGGTTTTATATTCTGTGACGTAATATGTATAGTCAATTTGATTAGACTGTGAAAATAAAATTATTACAATAAATTAGGTAACTTCGTTTATTTAAATCTAATAAAAAGTAATATTCATGTAAATAGGGTGAGTACGGTAGTCACGAAATTGAGTTAATTTATTTTGTCAAGATTAACTTTTAAATAGGCAAGTAGGGTAAATACGCCAAACGTCGGCCCCCCTCCAATCCTCGGCCGTCTGCACATTTTCAGCTTGCATTCATTCAAAACGTAATTAAGTGGTAATTTTGCCACTGAAATTGCAAGCTTAGTTCATACTCTTTAAGTGCAAACCGTTACTATCCGATTACGTCACTTGATCTTCGCACACTGAGCGTCAGTAGCGATAGCGCCGTTGAAGCATTGAAGTTCGTAGTTAAAGCAGCTTACTTGCTGTGAATACTCACGATTCGGGATTGATATTACAACGGTAAGACATTTCTTTTTTTGGTTTTTAGCTTTGCTATCACTAAAAAAGTATTTTTACTATATTTTGAGAGAGTTTTTTCAACGTTTTGCGTATTGGTTTTAGGGAAAAATAGGCGGCCGTCATTAGAATACCAGTTCCGATTGAAAATCGGAATCTCGGCCGGGGCCGACTTAAGGTAAATGCAGTCTGTTTTATAAAGTACAATATTACGAATTATATTATCTTAATAGTAAAATTTGTAACGATTTTATGTTAATAAATCTATTTTACGTTCAATCGCCAAATACCGGCCGGGGTGGTATTAGCTGAATCTCGAGAAATAAGCTATACGAAACAGGGGCCGACTTTGGAAATATTAAAGATCGTAATGTCGGCCAGCCTAAGAATCGAGTGCTACTGTACAGGCTGATCATTTTTGTATTTTTCATTGTTTGTATAAGTACTGGGTAGTCATTTTTAAATTTTTTTATCATACTTGCTGTCTCAAAATTGAATTATGTATTATTATAATTTATTAATATTATAAGAGGTTACACCCTATGCCCGGCCGACATTTGGGAAAAACGCGACCGACCATTGGGCCGTGAACGGCCGACTTTAAGGTTTTTTCGTTTTCGACGCATTGAAACCTTAATACTTTTTCCGTTTAGTAGAAAAGTCAACCATATGCCTATAAATATAAAATAGATTTATCAACCTGTCTAAAACCGTATAACAAGCTATCCTTTAATTGCAAACTGATGGACCCGGCGCACAGTGGTCCCGATTTTGACGCTCCATACTCATAGAACTCGATTCTTAAAAATCGTTGTTTTTTTTGCTCAGGAACGTTTCGGGGCATTGTTTGAGTATAAATATTAGGATATAAAACTCTTAGGTTTATCTGTGTGCGTAAAATGGACGTTTCAATTTTTTTTTGTATGGACGAAATCATTCAAATTCATTTTATTCGAAACTGATTGAAACTGACACCTTGGTTTTCACAGGGATTGTTGTCCTACACGAGATGAATCCTATAATCTATAATACATGTACTAGTTTTTGCCCGTTTGGACGTGGAATAAACGGGAAAATTTTCTATGGACGAAATCATTCAAATTCATTTTATTCGAAACTGATTGAAACTGACATCTTGGTTTTCACAGGGATTGTTGTCCTACACGAGATGAATCCTACAAGCTATAATACATGTACTCATTTTTGCCCGTTTGAACGTGGAATAAATGGGAAATTTTTCTATGGACGAAATCATTCAAATTCATTTTATTCGATACTGATTGAAACTGACATCTTGGTTTTCACAGCGATTGTTGTCCTACACGAGACGAATCCTACAAGCTACAATACAAGTACCCGTTTTTGCCCGTTTGGACGTGGGAATATAAATCAGTAATTTTTCTATGGACGAAATCATTCAAATTCATTTTATTCGAAACTGATAGAAACTGACACCTTGGTTTTCACAGAGATTGTTGTCCTATACGAGACAAATCCTACAAGTTATAATACATGTACCCGTTTTTGCCCGTTTGGACGTGGGAACATAAAGCGGTAATTTTTTATGAAACAAATCATTCAAATTCATTTTATTCCAAACTGATTGAAACTGACATCTTAGTTTACACAGCGATTATTGTCCTACACGAGAGGAATCCTACAAGCTATAATACATGTACCTGTTTTTGCCCGTTTGGACGTGGGAATATAAATGGGTAATTTTTCTATGGACGAAATCATTCAAATTCATTTTATTCGAAACTGATAGAAACTGACATCTTGGTTTTCACAGATATTGTTGTCCTATATGAGACGAATCCTAAAATTTATAATACATGTACCCGTTTTTGCCCGTTTGGAAAATAAAACGACTCAAGAGTGATTTCATCTATAGAAAATTTTTCCATTTATGTTCTCACGTTCAAACGGGCAAAAACAGGTACATGTATTATAACTTGTCGGATTCGTCTCGTATAGGACAACAATCCCTTTGAAAACCAAGATGTCAGTTTGTTTCAGTTTCGAATAAAATGAATTTGAATGATTTCATCTACAGAAAATTTTTCCATTTATGTTCCCACGTCCAAACGGGCAAAAACGGGTACATGTATTATAACTTGTAGGATTCGTCTCGTATAGGACAACAATCCCTGTGAAAACCAAGGTGTCAGTTACATTCAGTTTCGAATAAAATGAATTTGAATGATTTCGTCCATAGAAAAATTACCCATTTATGTTCCCACGTCCAAACGGGCAAAAACAGATACATGTATTATAATTTGTAGGATTCATCTCATATAGGACAACGATCCATGTGAAAACCGAGATGTCAGTTTCTATCAGTTTCGAATAAAATGAATTTGAGTGATTTCATCCATAGAAAAATTAACCATTTATGTTCCCACGTCCAAACGGGCAAAAACTGGTACATGTACTGTAGCTTGTAGCATTCGACTCATGTAGTACAACAATCGCTGTGAAAATCAAGATGTCAGTTTCAATCAGTATCGAATAAAATGAATTTGAATGATTTCGTCCATAGAAAATTTTTCCATTTATTCCACGTTCAAACGGGCAAAAACGAGTACATGTAATAAAGCTTGTAGGATTCATCTCGTGTAGGACAACAATATCTGTGAAAACCAAGACGTCAGTTTCAATCAGTTTCGAATAAAATGTATTTGAATGATTTCGTCCATAGAAAAATTTCACGTTTATTCCACGTCCAAACGGGCAAAAAATAGTACATGTATTATAGCTTGTAAGATTCGTCTCGTGTAGGACAACAATCCCTGTGAAAACCAAGGTGTCAGTTTCAATCAGTTCCGAATAAAATGAATTTGAATGTTTTCGTCCATAGAAAAAAAAATTGAAACGTTAATTTTACGCACACAAATAAACCTAAGAGTTTTATATCCTAATATTTATATTTAAACAATGCCTCGAAACGTTCCTGAGCGAAAAAAACAACGATTTTTAAGAATCGAGTTCTATGAGTATGGAGCGTCAAAATCGGGACCACTGTGCGGCGCGATCTAAAGTTAGAAAATCCTTAAGTGGCCGACATTTAGCGTATTTACCCTACCTAATTATGTTTTAGCCATATAAATATTTTGTCAAGTGTAGAAAATATTATGCTTTGATACAATTCTTTGGCCTAACATTTAATGAGTACAGTTGTGTCGTCTGCGAATAAAATTATTTCTTGATCGATAGCGTCAGGACTCATGAAGATCATTTTAAATGTACTTATATTTAAAAACTAGCGACCCGCCCCGGCTTCGCACGGGTACAATGTATATATCTGTATAATCTATGGGTACAATACTGATACTGATACTGCGGCTACCTCATAGATCTAAACTCCCGCACGCACACCCCCGCCTTGGTGACGCCTACTTCGCAACGGGCCGTGGAGCAGAAATCGTAATATTTTAAGTAATTTCGCCATAACTTCAAAACCAAACGTCCAATTTTAATCATTCAAAGACCAAATATTATCTACATAAACTGTACTTAGTGATGAAATAATTTATTTTGATAAGGATTAATAGCATGAGTAAAATAAACGCGTTTAAATGTAAGTAGTCCAAAAAAAAATCAAGATTTCTAAATAAAAAAAATGTTGTTGTGCCTCACTCGACATAGATAGGTATAGTGTGTCGCGGACTTTTTTGTACATATTTATAAGATCTACAATTAATTAGAACATTTTATGGTTCTATCTTTTATAGTTTAGGCAGCGTACGCAAAATAATTAACTTTTCTGGTTGATTTTTTACACCTTGTGTCCGAAAACCACAAATATCTTACGGAACCCTATTTTTTCCAAAATAAAATTTAGCCTATGTTTTGAAAAAAATTTTGAAATCGGTCCAGTACTTTTTGAGCCTATTCATTACAACCAAACAAACAAACATACAAACAAAGTTTTCCTCTTTATAATATTAGTGTAGATAAAACGGTCCCAATAAGCTTCCTTGAGGAACACCATAATCGTTGTGTAAAAATCTTGATCTGCTATTAATTTTATTGCCATTTTGTATTTTAGTTATCTGCACACATTAGGTACTTACTGTCTTCCGCTTAGGTAACTCTTTATCTAGTTGTTTGTTTGTAGAATCCAACGCCCACTTTATAACCGGACCTTGTCGTCATTTTGAAATTACTGAAAAAATTGAAATTTATGGAGTGGCCGCGTACAGTGATAATAAACCGTATACCGTAACCGCTTTGCAAAACCTGCCAAGAGTAGTATAATGCGTTTCAAATAAGAATAGGAACGTCAATGACCTTTTTCTGTCAAATATCATTTGAAAAGTGCGGTTTTTAGAAAAACTTATTTGCTTAACTATACTAATACTAATATTATAAAGCTGAAGAGTTTGTTTGTTTGAACGCGCTAATCTCAGGAACTACTGCTTTGAATTGAAAAAATATTTTTGTGTTAGATAGTCCATTTATCGAGGAAGACTTTAGGCTATAATATAACATCATGCTAAGCTCAATACGAGCGGAGCACCAATCAAGAAGGTTTTAAAATCGGGTTTTTTTCGGCTTAATTCGAAACAATATGGCGCTGAGTCGATCCTATTCTCATTTGAATCGCACTGTACTAAGGTTACTTGTAAAGGAATATTTTTTTTATTATTGCATAAATGAATATAGTATTAGTACCTATAATCTATATGCCACAAAATTGCGCCCAATGCAACTTTGCACTTAGTTGTATCTACTACATAGGAATGCAATTACGAAATCCATTTTCGTTACAACTTACAACATTTTACGTTTTCTTTGTAACCGTCTACTACAACTCTCGAGTAGATCTTGGCTCCGAGTTTGCAAACGTAACACATATCTACAGACTATCAGTGTTCCGCATGCCCAATATTAAAAATACATCACATAGATCGTATCTCAGAGATAAAAGATAATAAAATACTGCGCTAAACACACTACACGATAATAAATATGACTTACAATCGTGATTTAGGGTAAACTCTTTATTGAGTCAGCGGCATGGAATTATATTCTATTTTTGTTTCGTCCATCCGAACAGAGTTCTGGCTCTGCCAATTTATAAAATTTTATAGCAGAAATATGCACAACTGCGTCAGTCAGCCATTTCAGCTTCATTATATTTATTATACTCAGAATTAATATTTGAGAACTAGATGTTTAGAAAATGTAAGTCCCGCAGTAAAATGTAGCGTATGTCCGTCCCGTGGTCAACTCTACATCTGTGCCAAATTTCATAAAAATCGGCATCGGAGTAGTCTCGAAGCCTATTCAGTGCAAACAAACACATAAACATACAAACGAACCAATCTTTCTTCTTTATAATATTGGTAATATAGTTTAGTAGGTTTTGGCCTGTGGGTGACTCGAACTAATAAAACAAGCCCGTTTTTCATTAACATTTCTGATAGTTGTGTGATGTGTCAAATTAAATGAATTTAACACGTCTTTCCTCCTAAAACACACGTATAATAGCAGCTCGTAACACTGTACTTTCAAAATGAAAATATTTTTGGAAGCGTAACTTAAGATCAGCGTTGTGAACTCAACTTGAACAATTTTGTAATATAAAGGTTAGCACTTGGCAGGGTCCTTAAAGTTCAGTTATTTTTGCATCAAACTGACCTTTATGATGATGACATTAACCTACTCCTCGCAAGTTTAAATCTCATGACTCATGGTAGGTGGAAAGTATAACCACAATGGTTTTTAACACGCTTATATTAACTTCACCTCTATGTAAGCTTGTTTGCTTGCTTGTATGTAAACTATCAATACAATGCGGTCGCCAAGCAACCGTTTGAAGTTATTCCACGCGTTACACCGCACACGTGCTGTGAGTTGTGCCACACGCCAACTCTCTCCTAATTATATGCTTTATTAAATGGACCTCTATCTTACAACAGTCTAGTATCTACACCTAAATTGCCTTTTACATCAATGATGAATGTATAAAATAACTAAAAAGTTGAAAATAAATATAGTTTAAAAAAACTAAAAAAAAAACACGCTTTTAAAGAATATCGAACTACTTAAAAAATTTAAAATAATTTTAAAAATAAACTTAAAACAGTAGTAGGTATATAAGAAATACTTGTATAATTGAGGGAAAAGCGTGGGGCGCTTTGTGCCATAATTTTCGTATATCGAGCGACCCATGCTTTTCCTTCAATTATACTAGTATTTTTTATATACTACTGTTTTAAGTTTAAAAAGTACAGCGTGTTGCATTCGTGTATGATTCGTGACAAATACAACAGCTGAAGTCGCACTAAACTGCTTCGATTGTAATTATTCGTAGGCATGCATTGGCGATTGTGTTTAAATTAGCATGTATTTACAGCGTTCTACAACCAGAGCGTACGAAAAACGAGTTGATTGTACCTTGTCCGTGTTAGTGGGATTCATAGGCGAACTAAGTGCGAATAGTTGATTGGAGGTTATTCAACTGCTTGGACCGAAATAGCATCGCCCCGTACACCTCCGATGACGTCTGCTGGGCTACTTCCGGGCTCGGGCTTCCGGGAGGCGCGTGTCCTTATGTCAATCGTTGGCCACTGTTTCGGTTGTCCGACGATCTAGTTTCCGTGTTGACGATAATATGTTGAAAATTGATATCACACGAGCACGACACTATGCTTAAACTGAAGAGGTCTAGGTGATGTCTCTAACGACCGCACTCAAGAGGCAGTTAATGCTTAGGTACATAAGAAGGTACTTAGTAGAGAGTTTTGACAGAAAATATATAATGGACTTTATGTCAAAATCTCTACAAAGTAGCTCCTTAAGTAAGCATTAAATATCTCGGTGCGGCCTTTAGATCTCAAGTAGTCACTTTGTAGGATTACCCCTTCCCTTACGCCCTTAAGTCCTTCTATAGTCATACATGAAAAGCATAAAAGCAGTAACATAAACGTCAAACAGAAATGAGTGATGCCTTCGTTCGCCACACAAGCACGGAGTATACGATCCATAAACCTTTATAGTCTGTACCTGTCTGTGGCGTGCACGTGACGGGCGGTTGCTGGTATTATATCCTTTGCGTTATAGATTACATTCAATAAAAAAAAACCGGCGGCGACGCGGCTGAGGCGCACGAGGTTCCCGGTCGCTCGGTATTTATAGAGGCGCCGAGACGTCGGCCTCTCACTATCTCACTTGTTAATTGGCTACTTGTGGCGCATTTTTCTGGACGAGACCGCTCGGACGTCAATGCAATTGAAAAGGCCGCTAGCGACCGATAAACATTGACACCTTTACGTATAACGTAAACAGTGATAGATGAGGGGAGGAGTATAGAAATGATCGCATACCGATACGCCTTACACACCTTACACTGAAGAATAAATATTAGGGGTGATACCGTGATATACATAATATTCTGGACGAGACCGCTCGGACACCAATGCCATTGAAAAGGCCGATAGGCCGATAAACATTGATACCTTTACGTATAACGTAAACAGTGATAGATGAGGGGAGGAGTAGAAATGATCGCATTCGGATACAGCTTACACTGAAGAATAAATATTAGGGGTAATATGTATTGTTCATGGCCAAAGCTATGCAGTTATGCACTACCTTTAATATCTAAATAATAAAATTTCTACTAAAGAGTTAGGTACCTAGATCCCCAAATTATTTTTTCGATATCAAAATATCCATTAGCAATTTAGCCCATTGCTTGATTTTCGAAACATGTGAAATCGGCTAGAAGAGGAATCAATTTTGACCTGTGTTAGGAATTCCACTCTGAGAAATCCTGCACTTCACCTTTTACGGAGTCATGAAAATACTAATAATAAAAGTATATTAAGCTACAGTATATGACGTTTTACACTTATTCAGCACATACCTATCTTTAATTTTACAGAGATTTATCTCTACCTCTAATTAAAACGCAATTAAAATAATTAAGTATCTTAATGTTTCAAGATTATGAAACAATTAGAATTTGCATAACAAGTTTTTGTCTCTTTATCTGGAAGTGTGAAATAACAACTTGTTATTTTGAAGTATAATTTACACGGTCCTTGAATGTACTTACCTAAGTTAGTTACGAGACTTTTCAGTCCTCGTTCAGTCAAGTCTAGATCGAAAGTGTGATAGTGTCGGAATTCCTAATTCGCTTTGAATAGATTGTAGGAAGTGATATGATAATCAACTTTTACCTAAGGTTAGGTCCACACCGAAACGAGACGATACGGGAAGCGACCCATTTTTAAGATCGCGATTCAGAATTGAACTTTATTCAGTACACAAGAAAATGTGCAACACGTTCAATTGCAAGAGTTCGAATGTCAAACTGCACCGCTCTGATAGCGCGACACCACTCTTGCAATGAAACGTGTATCTACTTGGGGGCCATCCACATATTACATCACGCAAAATTTCGACTTTTTGAACCCCCACCCCCCTATGTCACGCTTTTTAGTATCCCTGTAACTGTATTTAACACGTACTGTCACATTTAGTATGCTGTCCCCCCATCCGCTGTGACGTAATATGTGGATGGACCCTTGTGTACCTATTGAATAAAGTTCAATTTTTAATCACCGTTTAAAAAATGCAGTGCCGCGTATCGTCTCACTTCGTTGACTTGTGAGCTGACCCTAAAGGTAATACATAATTTAATTCGGTTTTATTTTTCTTTTCGGGAGGTGCGCCCAATTCGGTTTTGCGACGGCTACGTCCTACTTATTTGTCGTAACAATACGAGGGTATTGTTTTATGGCTCATAAAATTGTGTTCGCATCGTAAAGTTAAACTTTGGCTGTACAATCGCTTGCCAAAATGAGGATAAAAATCCTTAACCCTATCTGCGTCATTGGCTTTATCGCCGTATTTCTGATTTTGGATAATTTACAACCAAACAGCTTTACCTTCATTGGAACGCCATGTGTTGTCCTTGGATATCCATATAAAACTAAACACTTTGATACTTATTCGATAGGTACCTACTTCATTTCAGTCTGTTCTACAGTGTAGAATCTACACAAACTTTCATTTATGACACAATAAATTTGTCAATACTAGTCAACACATACAGAAAAACGGCAATATGGCCCGCAAACAAGGAATATTATTGTCAATATGAGCAATATTACCAATAACATGACGTGTGTGCGGCTAGCCATGTTTACCTACATAAATTACAGACTAAAGAAAACGTCGATATGGTGCGGATGGATGACTTCAAAACCTAAATTCTTTGCAGCGATATAGGCAAAATAAAACGATTATTTGGCAACTAACTAGCAATAAATTTTGAGCATTTTTATGCCAGTTGTGTACTGCCAGTTTTATAGAGCTCGGTCCTACTTAGCAGTTGCCAGCTCACTCCTTCGGTTCTTCCGTAACGGCTTTCGCTTTGATTACCTATTTCCGACCAGGAATTCTCATTTGAGTATGACATGCAGTTGTAAATGATAACAGGATATCCATTTCGACTCTTGCCTCGACCCCGTTTCTTTATTACGTCTACAATAATGACTTAAAGAGGTCACCCATAACATTATCCAGCCTAGATGAAAAATAGAACTTCTCTCGGAAGTCGCCTTAGAATATTTGTAGCAAATGCGATTATTTTTAATTCGGTCCAGTGCTTACCTAAGTTAAAGCATTATCAATCGTGTGTTGAGTGTTGACTCATTAATTTGAGAGTAAAATAGTTAATATTTTCAATTACTTATCTAATATCCAAATTCAATTAAGTATCCAAATAATTTGCCACGGGCCTCAGACGGTACCTATAGTTACTCTACTGGTTTCAATTACAAGTTATGGAATCGATAAACGGACCTCATTGGTTAGTTAAGTACCTAATTAAGTTTAACTTGTTTAATTGTCAATTTTTTGCTAACCCAGTTTATATCGAACCAATAGCGCTAGTGAAATAAATAAACTACCGACAGTTTAATTGCCAATGAGGAAGATGTAAATCAAAATTTATTCCCCTTTTTCAGCCCTAACAAAAAATTTAAGCAATAATAAGACTAACTGTGAAAAAATTGTGTTGATATCACGAAAATTGAGTTTTTTATAAGCAAATCAATATGGGAACGCGCGAAAACTGATTGCGCCCGTCGAGTAATGGCTGTGACGTCACATCGCCGTGCGTAACTAGCTAACTATGCAATGTGCATACAGTATGTTTTTGACACGCGCTCTGTAAACTTACCTTCGTTTATTTCGATTCATTTTTATATATTATTATAATAAATATGACTTAATAGGGAAAATTGTTAAATTTAAACAAAAAATTAATACCAACTTTCAAAGTAAAAACGCACAAAAGAGTATGAAATAAATTTTATTTTCTAAAAATAATTCTCCTTTTAAATTCGGCTAAAATTTTAACTATTTCCCTACTCAATCTTCTTAATTTTGAAGTCTGTGCCAGCCCAAACAATATCCTGATAAAACAATATTTTATAGAACTCACATTTAAGTTGGCAACCAACTTCAAAATTATGAAAATCGAGTAGAGAAATCAAAAATTTCAAACTCAAAATGGGCTATGAAGTACATTATTTTGATAGAACAAATCTTTATCAAGTAAAAGTTACGCCATCTTGGTTTTCACAATACTTCAAATGTTAGCCATCTTGTTTTCACCATACTTCAAATGTCAAAATAGCCCCAAAAATCTCAAAAATGGGACCATTTAACTGGAGATAGTATACGTCTATGAGAGAAATAATTAAAATTTTTGCCGAATTTAAAAAGGGAATTCTTTAGAAAATAAGATTTTTTTCATACTTTTTTGTGCGTTTTTACTTTGGAAGTCTGTTTTCATTTTTTGTTTCAAAATTATAATGTTTTCCATTTTTAGGGCTCCACTTAGGGCACACAAGGAACGCTTATAGTTTCGCTCGCTCCGTCCGTCCGTCTGTTATACTTCCGTAATTATGAATATTGATGGATGAAATTTGGTACAGTTATAGATTGTGTGTAGATCTTAGGTTTGGCATAATAAAATAATAATAATTTTATATTTTAGGGGTATCTCTGAAGGGGGGATGAAATATTTTTTCATTCTACCCCATTTGTGGGGTATCGTTGAATAGGTCTTTTAGAATTTAGGTAAGGTTTCTTTTAACATTACTTTTTTACAAAGTCGACTATTTTCGAGTAATCAGCCTCCAGTGGTTTGTAAATTGGTCCCCCCTCCCTTAGAATTTCTAAATTATAAGAGATAAAAACTTGTAAGCTTCTATGCTAATAGATCATGCTAAAAACTCTTTAGGAAAATTATTTTAAGCGAAATCGGATAGTAACTTTTGAAGTAACTTGAAAAACCTATTACGCGATTTCCAAACGTGTGTCTTTACAGACTGAGTTCTGTTCAATGCTTTTGGATCTAGGGTATACCCTTGGCACAAAATTTTACTTTTTGGTATGATATGCTTAATTTACTTCACATTGGCCAAATTCTTAAAGATGTACCTATACATTTTGAGGAGTTCCCTCGATTCCTCATGGATTCCATCATCAGGTTTCCACTTTAGTGACTAAAGTCTAAAAGGGCCAATTTCAAATTAGGGGCCATCCATAAATAACGTCACACGTTAGGGGGGAGGGAGGGGGTCGACGAAGTGTGACATTGTGTGACAAGGGGGTAGGAGGGGTCCTAATTTTCGTGACGTCACATTTCAAAATCTATTTTAATCTAAGTGTTAATATAGTAATCATAAGTAATAGCTATATGATATTATGATAGCTATTAACCCCCCAGGGGTCTCGACACTGGGTGATGTTTAAGAGATCATAATGTTGTTTTTTTATTACATAAGTTATTTTTTTTTCGCCGAGAAAATGCGTTTCAGCATCCCACTAGGGGATAGCGGTCCTACCCGTGAGTATGTGAGACTCTGCTGCACCCGAAAAGATGGTGAATGGGCGCAGCCCCTACTCAATAAAAACTCGGCGGTACTCCACTCCATACCACCCTTGGCGGGCCACGGGATCGATCGAAAGACGATCCATGCGTCAGATGGGCATATAAAAGTTGGACCTGTGCCTAATCTCTCGACAGTCGTGTCGGTCATCCGTCCCACCAATTCAAATTAAACAAATTTCGGAACTGCTGTTTTAATTGAATAATTATTTCTAGATGTAAAATTGTAAAATGTGACGTCACGCTAGGGAGGGAGGAGGTCTCACAAATGTGACAAGGACGGGGGAGGGGGTCAAAAATCATGAAATTCGTCTGACGTAATTTATGGATGGTCCCTAAAACTCGAGAACGGCTAGACCGATTTGGCTGATTTTGATCTTAAAATTATTGTATCAGTTCAGGGAACTAAACTACTAACTACTAAAATATAATAGTCAATCTATGACATTTTTACCCGACTGCGCGACGCAAAGGAGTGGTAATGTGTTTATCAGCCTATGTATGTATGTATGTATGTATGTATGTATGTATGTATGTATGTATGTATGTATGTTCTTTTGAAGCACTATACAGACCAAACGCCTGGGCCGATTTTTATGATTCACACGTCAATCGATTCCTCTTAGTCCGGCGAGTGTCACTAAAGACATGACGTTAGTGAAAATTCAATATGGCGACTACTGGACGCCATATTGTGAAAATGAAAAAAATGAAAGTCAACAAACTATATCAAGTGGGATATCGTTGAATAGGTATTTAAAAATCATTGTTAGTTTTCTCTCAACATTTTTCGATTCGACTGACCGTTTAGGATCTATATCGATTTAAAGTTGCGTAACAACCATTCTCACATTCCAGTGATGTAGTACTGATGCTGATAGGAAATCCAGTCTGGTAAATAGGTACTCATAACTAAAAAGTATAAAATAAAAAATTATAATTTAAAAAATTTAAAAACCCGACTGCGTAAAAAGTGAACTAAACTAAGTAGGTACATAATTAAAACTGAAAAGAAAAAAACAAGCACTTAGATATCCGGTGGTCTAGAATTCTATAATATATTATTGAATTAATACTATTGGAACATAACAACTGAACAGTCGGGATCCATTATTCGACAGCCAATCTAATTTTTCAATGGATCCTGACTGTTTAGTTGTTATGTTCCAATAGTATTAATTCAATAATATATTATAGAATTCTAGACCACCGGATATCTATGTGCTTGTTTTTTTCTTTTCAGTTTTAATTATGTACCTACTTAGTTTAGTTCACTTTTTACGCAGTCGGGTTTTTAAATTTTTTAAATTATTATTTTTTGTTCATAAAGTTTTTTGTCGAGATCTCAAACAAGTGACTACACCATAAACATGGTTATAAGCGAGGGAAAAAGTAGGTAGGGAGTTTTTTGTATTGTCTTATTTCATCTTTTAAGTTTCATTCAATAGATTAAATATATTTTTTAAGTAGGTACCTAACATATCTGCGTGACTCGTGTTTTATTTCTCTATGTAAAACCCATTGTTTAAAATATATTGTCACTAAAATACTGAATTCATTCTGAGCATATTCTATAAACTAAACATTTAGTAATGCAAAAAAAATGTAGGTAGATGTTTCGTATTTATTTAGGTACCTACTCAGTACTCACATTAAAATATTCTTCGCAATAAATGTCTACTGATTTTTGTAGCTATAACACTTTTTTCAACACTTTACACAACTAATTTTCTCAGATTTTGTCGTTGGGCACATGAAAAAAGTATTTTTCTGGAGTGCTAACCGTTGTATTATACATAAAGGTGTTATACAATTATATCTATATGTTATTTTATCACCATAATTCCAAAAATTTCAATAAAACTTCAAAATTACTGCACGAGTTCCTTACCGCGGCGGTCAGAGCCGGCGAAATGACGTCACGCGTTGAGCGGTCAAGCTCGCGCTGATTTTAAAAACATCCAACTTTAAAAATTAATAAAAAATTCAGTTTTTGAGATATCGAAAAAATTCTTTCACTAATATTTTTTAGATTTTATTTTTGATTTTTATACATTATAAAATAATTACACTCATCTAGCTCATTTTTTGTTCAGAACCCCGTTTATATATCTTACCAATTGCGCTAAGGAACAAATAAACTATCGACAAATTCACCTCATAAACAAGGTATAAGAGGGACTATCTATTATCATGTCACATCACAACCGTATATAACTGTTATTAATTCTGTACTCATAAGTTCATAACATACAAAGGCAATAAAATTGAATCTGATCCAGCATTTGACAAAATTCAAACGTAAATATTTACATATTAATGTTAAAACCCAGGATATACTTTCGGCAAACATCTAGTAGGTAATCATTAGTTAAATGACATAGTAAATGACATACGAAATAAATTGGACAGTGAGTGATGTGCGCTACATTAGGCGCGACTCGCGACTCCAACGCACTCGTTTTACCTACCACCCTCGATATTAAATAGGTTTGGTAAACTGACGAGCGATGTACAATTTTTTTCGAAATATTTTACGTCTTGACATACCTACGCATTTCACTTATTTACCTACCAGGCTGTAATAGTAGATTATGCACCAAGGGGATAAGTTTTAACTACCTCGGTATATCTAGAAAGTTATTATATTATTATTTATATTATTATTATTATTAATGTTGTTTGTATAAACCAATAAATATTTTTTAAGCTTTTAACCACAAATCATTACTGTTTTAATAAAAATGATTATTTTTCCCATTACGGAGTATTTTATTCAATTTATATATTTATTTAGACTTTCTAGATATACCATAATGTTTAGACTAGACCGTACTAGTTTATCCTGGAGTGTGCGTTTTAATATCAGGATCAACTAGTTTGGCCTAGGCTAAACTGGTTTATCCTATCGGGCTTAGGACAAATTAGTTTGGACTAGGATATACTAGTTAATCCTATCGCGTATAGGAAGAACCAGTTTAGCCTAGGCAAAACTAGTTTGTCCTAAAATCGGGTTTGGCCGGTAACATATGTATGTAATAGATATTACGTACCTAGTATAGGTCGCGCAACTAGTGTTGGGATTTCTTCCGGATAAATACTCAATATGGAAAAATACTCATAAATTTCCGTTTTTACTCGAGTATTTTTCCAAAACAGTGGAAAAATACGGAAAAATACTTTTAACAGATTTAGTAACGTCATTCAACATACATTTTGTTATTTTACTACCAACAGGATTGAAATAAATGAAAATTCTAAAATATTGATTTATAACATGCTTTATTAATCACATATATACGCCAAAAACCTGTAATATTCAGTAATATGTAACAACACTTTTTAATAATAGGACATAGTAATATGTGCACACAATTTGTAACTTATATGATTGTAACATTAAGAAAAATTACACAATTACTGAAACATATATATTAAAATAACAACAAACACACATATAATTAATCTTTCGAATAAAAAATAGTTATATAGTAAGGTCTATAACAATCAAACATGCGAAATTTACGAAATAAATCACATGCATCGACACGAATGTGCCGGCTTCACCGAATAAAAAAGTACCACGGCCGCACAGAAAGCCGGCGTCTAATAACGTTTGCTTTGTGTTTCCGACGAATAAGTGAAATCAAGGAAGGAAAACCGAAAGATCAAGGGAGGAATTTTAACGACCAGGAACGCACTTCTAACTCTTCTGGTGTTGCGGGGGGTGTCCATGAGCATGTGGTGGGTCTAATCGTCGTGGTCCTTATCATAAAATAATTAAAAAAAACTATAATCATCATGATAGTACTTCATCTACTGTTGATAGTACTTAATTTCAGAGGATTTGATACAATCAACAAATGATACCATATTTGTCAATCATTGCTTTTCTGATTTTTGATAATCAAGCATCTTATAATGATAGTAGTCAAATTATGAAATTAACTATTATCACTATTAGATGCTTGATCTTCATTATCAGAAAAACAATTTACAAAAGTGATGTCATTCCTCGATTCTTCCACTGATTCTTCATCAGTATCTGTATGTACTAAAGATGGTGATAAAATGTGAATGTCTTCATCGTCGTCGTCGCTATCAGCACTTTCTTGAATTTTATTAATTATATTCCAATTATACTTAATAAATGTAATTTTTGCCGCATTTTCAGTGGTCAGGCGATTCCTTTTTTTACTATGGATATGTGCGTGTGTGCTAAATGATCTTTCTGTTGCGGCAGAAGTACATGGTGCGGAAAGGATCCGCACTGCAACCTTGCTTAACTTTGTCGAAGAACATATTCCTTTCCACCAGGTTAGAGGGCTTACTTCATTTACGTTTTTCCAAATAAAAGGTTTTCGCCAAAACCCTTCCTTAGCCTTATATGCAGCTAATTCTGGCATTATTTCTATATTCAAAAAACAAGCCAATTGGTTAATAAAATCCATTGCTTCTAGTTCTTCGTCTTGATTTAACTCAACTCCTTGAGTCTTTGGGTCAAGTAGATAAGCGGCGAAATGCAAAGGCTTTACGCAGTCTTTCATCCTTTTCGCCACTGCTGAAAGAATTTGATTCTTGGCTTCATTTTCAAGAATCGTAACACTAGGCAAAATGAAACTCATTTTGGATTTCATATCCATGAAGATCATAAATACTGTATGAACGTTGCTTTTGTTAGACTCTAATTGAAATATAGGTTCTGTTATTGGCTCAAGTACAGATATGCATTGGTCAGCGTAGTTCCAAAAATTATCATCGAGCAAAGCTGATTTTATGTCATTAGACATGATGGTATTTTCTTCAATAGCTAACGCTAATAGAGCGGCTTTTGTATTTTTCAAACTTCTTAGTGATGTAAGATAACTACCCCATCTTGTGCAACACGGCAGTTTTAATTTTTCTCCTGCTTTCTTTTCTTTCACGATTTGCTGTAGCTTTGATCCCAGTACTTGTGATTTTTTAATCGATTTTATTACATCTATACAGAGTTTGATAAAATTGTTAAAACCTTCACATTTTAGTACATCGTGAGCCAGCAAATTAATAGTGTGTGCTGCACAGTTTAAAGCTACAACATGTGGTTGTACTTCCTTGACTAACCGAAAAGCCTTTTGGATATTTCTAGCGTTGTCACCAATAACAACAACGAATTTGTCTTCGCCGTGTGCTCTCATAACTTTTAATATTTCATCCCGGAGGTATTCACTGGTATGGCGATTCTGCTGTGTGTTTAAACTCTCTACAAAGAATGGTTCTGGTTTCGATATAATAAAATTAATTACACCTTCGTTATTTATATTACTCCATCCGTCCAACTGAAGATGCAAGTAGTTTACGGTAGCTAGTTCTTCTTTCACTTCTTTCTTCATTTCATTATAAATTTGATTCAAATATTTGGTCGATAAAGCTTTTCTGGAAGGCAACTTAAATAACGGCTGAAGCTGACTAAAAAATTCAATCCAAAGAGGGTGTTCTATCAATGACAGCGGGGATCCTGATACAATAATAGCTCTGGCAAGCTTTTCGGCGAGGATAGATTGATCATCACAACTTGTAGAAGGCATATTCTGGCTCTCGATGCTCATATTTGAGTAATTACTATTTTTACTCGGTGTTTCTTGTGTTGATCTAAGATCACAGGACTGACTGCTCACTGGTGGCACATTTTCAGATCTCGTTTGTAACGGCATTCGTTTTGAACTCAAGTTGTATTCCATTTCTTTCACTTCTGTTCTAATAATTTCCGGACACTTGAAGCATTTTATTAAATGTGTACACATCCTCGTAACGTTTCCGATTTTATATTTTTTGTCGCAATAATTGCATTGTACAGATTTTGCATCAACAATGCGATAATGTTTCCAAACACGATCATTTTTTGGTCTTCCCATGATGCCTAAAACAATTAAATTAATCATTGAGTTAAAATACTGACAATTAAACTAAGAACAATCTATACTCATTAAGACACCGCACATCTTAAAGAGGTGAGTCTAGTCTAAAATTTTTAAATTTGCAAGAACATTAGGAACCATTATCAATCCAAGGAAACGTTTGGGTTAATATTAATTATAGGTAAAACTATAGGTAGGTAAACTTACCTTCAAACGTTATTAGTTATAACACAACTTCAAAATTAATTAACAGCTCGTAGATATTTGGTTATTGTACCTAATACTGAAATACGCGTGCACTCTTTATGTCGCAAACATGGACACTGAACTTCAAAAACACTTTTTGTTGGGGGTTGAAGAAAGATTAGCGAAAAAACGAGACAAAACAATGCAAAAAGAGCCGAAAAAGCAAAACGTTTTTTTCTACAATATAATTCTATTGTATTAGTGAATGTGATCTGTGTTATCGGGGTTTGAAATTACTTTGAAATCCCAAAGACATTGTTTAAGAGTCATAAAATCTAGGAAAAAAACAGCGGAGTGCATTAAAGCTTTGGCATAATAATATTTTATTTGTGCAATTTTTTACAGCAAGAAATATGAGGTCTATAGGTAATGTTGAGAAAAACGTGCGCGTCTCAGGACGCCCGACGGAAGTGATTACATAAAGTAATCTAAACAAAAAGCTAGGAGACCGTATTTAAATTCTGTAGAAAAATAAAAATTATAAAAGAAATAAAAAGTTACCTATAAAAATATTTCGTCTGACCGAAATTCCAACCCAAGCCCAATTGGTCAAAAATCCAAGTGCCTACGTATCTGCATTACGCATAATATCTGACATTAGAATTCGAAATTAGTCATATCTTATTTAGTTTCACAGTTTCACTTCAAAAAAAATTAGGTAATCATATTAATAAAAGTCACGGAAACACGAAAATCCAGACTAAAATTATTCGTATCAATTATTATTTATATTAATAATAATACTTATTATCTGTACAAGCCATTAAATTATAAAAATAACCATCCTATTCGCAAAAATATAAATTTCCACCATTTTGAGTAAATATCCGGAAAAAATGGAAAAAAATGAGTATTTTTCCACTTCGGAAAAATACTCGGGTAAATATCCACTGAGTATTTATCCGCTGCCCATCACTACGCGCAACGGTTTATGAGCGCTCAGAGAAAGTGGAGGGGGTCGTTCGCGCATGTGACCAACAGCAAAGAATATAATATATTACCAACGTATCAATAGCGTGTCGACAGCCACGTTCAGCATGCGTTCGGCGCATCCACACCTCCCCGCCCGAGCCCGCTACCGCCAAACACACCCAAAAACTGACTTCTGCGCATACCCCCTCTACTTTTGTCGAAAGATCTTAATTCGTTGCGCGACCTATATGTCACATTAGATATGTCATATAGACAAACTGAAATCTACTTTCCTGCCTTACCCAATTTTAAAGATATCGTATTTCCTTAACAGGTATGCTTACGTAATAATATTATTTTCCTCCTGTCTGCGTAACTAAATCGGTCTTTCCTTAATTATGTCAACTTGGTGACAATTTTCCTCAAAACGTTAGGTTTTCTCTCCATCTGTATTCACACAATGTTGCAGTTATTATTTACCTAAACCCAACTAAATAATTCTAACAAATGCGTGCCAAGGATGTCCAATTCTCAATAATCAATTGATACTTGATCTCAGCGCCTTTCACTGTGTGTGGGCCAGAGCCAGACCCAGTGCCATTTTATAGTTTACAGGCCATTGTCATTAAATGCATAGTTTAGTCATTCATTATTCAAATTTTAACACACTGTTATAAATTAATTATACGGTCTGTCCACTCTGTAGAGTAATGTTGACTTTGACCCATATTTCATCTGAATACTGTAACTAATTCTGAAAAATAAGAGTAGTCTAGAGAAAATTTCAAGGCTCTACATTTGTAACTATTTAGAGCCAAAATAAAAAACACTTGAGAAAATTCTGTCCAGCATGTATTAAAACTTAGGCCTTTGCATCCGTTAATGGATGATTTATACAGTATTCTCCGAGCGAAGTAACCACTCTTGAAATACTGTAGTGCCTGGGACAGTTGGTTTTTAAATGTGGTATGGTTTCCCAAGCACATACGGCATTCTTACAACATAGTCAGCCTAGTCCAGAGGAATGAACTAGTCAATACGTCTGGGGCCAACCATGTGCGGGTTTCCTCACGATGTTTTCCTTCACCGTTAGAGCGTCCGTATAATGTACTTGAGATCTGAAAAAGTCTCATTGGTACACGCCACAACCTGGGATTCGAACCTACACTCTTTGAGTGCGAACCAAACGGTCTACCCACTAGGCTACGGAGCTCAGCCTGTATTAAAAGTAGATAATATAAAGTGACCGATTTACTTCCCTGTTATTAAAATAATCTTTTAGTTGTTCTATTTTTAAACAGCGGCGTAAGAGTGAAAATGTTTTTGTTGTTATGTATTTTAACTATTTTTGTAAATCGGTCGTTCATAAGTAGGTCCTTTATTTAAAAGAAAATGTTATTTTAAGCTGGGAATTATTCACCTCTTGTCGATATATAAATAGCCTTCACTCTACATAAAATACATTTTGTGTCATGTGTTTTCCCTATTATGTTATGTTATGTTAACCATTAGTTTTCCGAATTAATGAAATATATATTATAATAAATGGAAACAATTTGTTAATTTTTACTACACAGCGGAATATCAAAGGTTGCGCCAATACGTTCGAGTCAGCTCAGCTTCTTGCATATTTAAATTGGCGACTGGAAAGCATAGAGAATATGTAATCAGACTGAACAAATTCTGGGACACATTTGCGGTCACAGCCGAATGCGTTCAGCCAGTCGCTTGTGACGTCTACCATTGTTCAATATACCAGTAAGAACTAGTTTTGAATGAAAACAAGAAAAGGCAAACATTTTAGAAAGCTGGACTCTAAGCTCTCTACCTAAACTACCTACCTCTAATGAATCATATTGCACCTACTTAAAGTGAACGACACACGTCACCAAGAATGAACCTTATCCATATAATAATAATTCCGCTTAGATTTCTTGCTTAGATTCATTTTTGGATTTTGCTGACACAATAAATAAGTTCAGAAATATCTCTAATTTTATGTTTATGCCCTGAATATAATCAGTTTTATCGTGTGCATTATGCGCTAATTCTGTTAAGCATTAACGCTTAGCTAAGGGATAATATTAATAGCCTCCGTGGTCTAGTGGTTAGTGCATTGGTTCTCGACTCGGAGGTCGTGGGTTCGATTCCCGCATTGGAACAACAAAAAAAATGTTGTTTCCAAGTTTGGTTAGGACAATGCAGGCTGATCACCTGATTGTCTGATAGGAAAACATGAGCCATGCGTCGGATGGGCATGTAAAATGTCGGGACCTGCGCGTCATCTCTCGTCAGTCGTGTCGGTTATCCGTCCCACGTAGGGCATCGAGACCGGTTTTACCCGAAACCGAAAACCCGGGTTTTTCCGGGTTTTCGAGCCTACAACAAAACCCGGTTTTCAAAATATTGAAAACCGGTTTTCGGTATTTTCGAGCTTTTTTTCATTATGAAATTCTACAACAGTTTATAACAGTTACAGTCACAAACCGAACGTTATAGTGGCTTGGATTGTCAATGTAGAATTTTAGATCAATAGTTATAATGTTTTCATGTGTATGTATGTATGTATGTAGTACATTTGGGGGCACGCCAGCCAGTGCCCCCGCCCCGCCAGGACGAGTGAGCGAAGCGCAAGCGATTCGTCGATTTTTTGGACCTTCATAACTTGGTATAATTTATTATTCGGTTCCATCAGCGCTCAGTGCGAATTGCTCTCCGTTCCCATGATACCAAAAATCGAGTGGGCCTAACGGAATCCATCCCATTGTGTTAAAAATGTGTGCTCCAGAGTTGGCACCGGTCTTAACGCATCTTTTTCGGCTCACCTGCTCTTATGGCACAGTCCTGGCATCTTGGTAGACAGCTTTGGTGTGCTATCGCCTGCCCTGTTCATACTGCATATCAATGATAATATTATGTGATGACGACAGTACGGGTGATGCCTTATATACAGGTCGCCCGAACATATCTCGGCAAAACATCATTGAGAGTCGAAACGAACTTGTCTCTCAAATTAAGAATTCATTGGAAATGATCTCTGAATGGGGTAGACTTAACTTAGTCCAATTCAACACCTCTAAGACACAAGTTTGCGCGTTCATCGCTAATAAGTTACCGATGGTCGTATGTCCTCGTTTTGAAAGCATACCCATAAGTCATAACTGTCTCCTCCAACATCGGAATACTTGGTGTTAGCATATCGAGCGAGGTCTAGTTCCGATATCATCTGGAGGGCAAGGCCAAGTTAGCCTCCAAGAAGCTTGGTGTTCTGAACACATACACGAAGTATTCCAGTCCGGTCCAACGCCTACAACTCTATAAGGCGTAAGTTAGGCCTCACATAGAATATTGTTCTCATCTCGGAGCAGGAGCGCCAAAGTACCAGCTTCTCCCTCTGGATCGTATCCAACGAAGGGCCGCTCGAATTGTCGACTGCCATAGTATTTCAAACAGGCTTTACTCCTTAGAGCTACGTAGAGATGAGCATCGTTCTGCATCATATATCGGTTATATTACGGGGAGTGCTCCGAGGAATTGTTCGGACTTATACCTGCTGCAACTTTTCGTTATCGTTCGAAGGGACAAAATATTTATCATCCTCATCACCAATTGTCGCCAACAGTATTTCCGGACCATTACGACCTGCACACCTTCAAGAAGGCAGCATCAAGCAGCAAGAGGAAATCCTCCTAAAAGGCCGGCAAGGCAATTCTGTTTCTACACGCCTTAACTCTACAAGCCTAACTTTACAAACTCTACACTTTAGTCAAATTATGTGGCATGGCCATTTCGTCAGGCAACGTATTTTGACTAAGGTGTAAAGTTTGTGAAATAGGCTACACGACTACATCTAAAATATTTAGTTTCATTAATGTACTCAGAAAATTTGAGGCATTACTACTTCGTAAATGTAAAAAATTATAATATTTTATTTATAGTTTAGTAATTAGAGACATCTAAAAAGTACAAAAAAATTAATTATTTTTTTGCTAAATTAGTAAACAAAACCTACATCATTAGTTTACTTACATCATATACAAAAACTTTTATTATGACATGTATGAACTTAAACGCACAAATATCGGAGATATTTACAAATATGTTCCCGCGGCCATATACTTCATACACTTTAACATGGACGTGACGTCATATCTACGTACGACTTTAGTATGGAGCGTTTTCACGGGACTTGCGAAATTTAGTAAACAAATCGCTGTACCTTTAAAAATATTGACTTTTGATATACGGTTTCTTCTGAGAAGTTACTCATATTTAAGAGTACTATTCATTTATGCAATAAAAAAAATCAGTCGTGTAGCCTATTATTAATTACTTTACATGAAAATGTTTATGGTGGGATCACATTTTACCAGTATTACGTTGTTACAACAGAAAGCAGCTGATAAAAGTTAATTTTAGGACATTTTTAACAAAATTCTACAAAATCAACAAAAAACCCGAAATACCCGAAAAAACCCGGGTACCCGGTTTTGAAGATGGCTGGGACCGAAAAACCCGGTTTTTTAAAATATGGCCGGTCTTCGATCCCCTAGTCCCACGTGATTATGAGAGTAAAGGAAGAGAGAGTGCTCTTGTGTACTGCGCACACACTTGGGCACTATAAAATTACTCCTGCGTAACTGGCCTGGTTTCAATGTAACCGGCCACTGCACTGTCACCTTTGCTGTCACCGAGATCGGTGTGGGTAGTTATTATTATTATTTATTATTATTTTTGTTTGTTTCAGCCAAAATGGTGGTCGGGGAGAACAAACGTTCGACGAACATCATGGACGGTATCGAGAATACCGGAGACGTGCGGCTACACGACCACCGGCTGCGTCTCAAACAAAGGTAAGGCGCCATTTTGAAATCGTTCACTTGTATCTCTACCCTCCATATCTTGTTCCAAGAATTTTTCTGGCTGGCAACGCTATTCTCACCTTCAGCTTTCAGACCCTATAACATAATTGCTTGACGCGACGCGAGCTAATCTTGCCATAGCTATCGCCTGTCTCATGCCAATGGACGTGCTAGGCTAGGGGCACTGGTAGGGTTACCATATCTCAGGATTTGTCCTGAGATTTCAGGATTTTTCGACTCTTCTCAGGATTCCGGCCGGATTTAGCAAATCTAGTGATAGCTCAGGATTTTCAATAAAACACAGGTTACATTTTAAAGATCTCTCTTATTAAACTACTAAAAATAATTTTCTTTTAGTAACAATTGCAGTTAAAATTAATACTTATTTATCAAAGTGAAACAAACTAAAAATAATCTATTTTTGGTAACAATTGCAGTTAAAAAATCAAAAAAATCGCGTAAAACGCGTGCGCAAGATAATAATACGTTTTTGAGAGAAAATTCTCAAGCTGTAGAAAATCTCAGGACTTTTCTAGGAAATCAGGCCTTTTCTCCGGACTTTTGATTTTTTCATCTGGTAACCCTAGGCACTGGTATCTTAGTTGCTTATGTACGACGGCGATTGCTTAACATTAGACCTCTGTGTTACCACTTAGTACTTACTTACCACCTAATCTCTTTTATCATAAGAAGACTATCTATAAGCATCGTGGACCGTGGTTTATATGAATCGGAATCTAAATATACATTAGCCATTACAGTTTAAAGGTCATGAATTTATCGCAAATTGATATTATGTATTATTAATTATGGAGTGTTCTTGCCTTTTTGTAAGTAAATTGTCATTTGTCATGCAGAAAATTAATATTTAGTAAAAACTAATTTAATACCATTAGGCTATCGTGTGAGCGTAGTGAAACGCAAGTTTTATACCATGCAATGATTAATTATAATGATATGAAATGATTAATTATAATACGTAGAGAATACTTTTCATTGCGTTTTATGCGGCGAAGTTATCGTGTAGCGAGTTAGCGACTAGCGAGCGGTACCGCAGTGTTAGCCGGTGACCGCATTTTAGGGTTTCGATTTATGCACCTACGCACACCTCTTCGAGTGCCTGTAGGTGTAAAGGTTGGGAATGACGTCACTGTTGACCGTTAGCCGTTACCGGTGCCATTTGAGAATTGAGATATTATACATTTTATTGAACAACAAAAGGTTTTTTAGCATCTGGATACCAAAAGGGTTTTGACCCCGAGGTCGTTATGCTCAGGTAATAATGTAGCATGCAAACCCAAAACGAAATAAAATACAAGCTCTTAAGTAAGTAAAAACTTTAGAATATTAAAAGGGGCAAATAGCCCCTAAAGTTTAAAAATCGCTCAGTTTGAGTCGGAACTACTCCGAAAAATGGGAATAAAAAAATTAAAAAAAATATACATTTCACACTTCAATCCTTCATCTTTAATATCATCGTTAATTTTTTTAATACGACGAAGATTAATATTAAATAAATTAAAATTAAAAAGCCCTGTTTTCAGATTTCTTTTTCTATCTACTTACTACCTACTACGGCTATAAAGATGGTTCTTTTACGAAAATGTGAAGAATATATTTATCTAACATTTCATCGTTGGGTTTTTCAAAATACCGTTTTGTTTTCAAAATATACGTAAATAACTATTATTTTGTGAAAATATTTGTAAGCGGTGCGTGCGCGGGCGCGCGGGACAGTGAGCCGCTGACTTTCGTACGAGGAGGTTGTGTCACTCTCCGCGGTGCCGCTATTTCGCAATCGTTAATTATTTTACTCTTGAAATAATAGGGAACAACATGCCGTAAAAAATAAATTATGAAAACCTTAGCGAGCACTCTGCCTGCGATAGAATGAAAATGTTCGATCGTTGAATGTACTTTTTTGTTCCTTCAACTTCTTACTTGAAATTTTAATAATATATTAATATAATATTATATATAGTATATATTATAGTATAATATTTTATTATATAATATGTACTTGTAAATTTCACAGAAAGTGTATAGTTCTATTTCTATGACGACCTCTGTGGCTCAGTTGGTTGAGCGTGTCGTTGCTCAAGCCGGGGGTCGCGGGTTCAAATCCCGCCGACGGAACAAAAAGTTTTCTGTGTTCCTGGGTCATGGATGTGTATTAAATATTTGTAACTTAATTATGTGTATAGTATAAAAGTATTAAATATACTTCCGTTATCTGGTACCCGTAACACAAGTTCTTCGAGAACTTACCACGGGATCAGATTGACGTGGTGTGAAGCGTGAAATATTATTTCTGTTTTAATTGTCTATGTAGTATATCAACGTTTTGAGGTATATAGTATATGAGGTAAAAATGCCTGAGTGACATTTATTTATTTATTTAACACACATACAACTACCATTACAGACAAAATCCAATTAGATAGCGTAGGAGAGCAAATTCATATTTTATATAATACATATTATGATATTTCCAGTTTAAATAATAATAATTGATAAAAAATAATAATTAAAGAAAATATAATAATTAAAGAAAGACACATATGACGCATAAATTTTGTAAACTTTATAGAAGAGTGATTTAACGTTAAAATTTTTAGAAAAAAAAAATCATTAAAAATCACAAAATAGTCGGATTTAGATGGTTTTAACATACATCTATATATCTATATATCAATAAGATACAACGTGTATCTTATTTTTATAGCAATTTTTGATATTAAAACGAGTCATATAGCTTTCGAATTACAGGCAGTTTATGTCGCTTAGGTAAAAAAGTCCTAATTCGAAAAATAGGTAAAATTATCTAAGCTATCAACGAAAGTTATTTAATAGCAAGTAAAATTGCCTACATTTTATTTTTAAGGTTTTCAGCAACATGTAAAAATAGATAAGCTATAGATACATTTTCTGTAATAACAGGTAAAAATAACTAATTCCAAACACTTTAAAAAAATTATAGGAGTATTCATCTAAATGGCCTAAGAGTTTATAAAATAAAACAAGATAAGTTACATAAATGTTGCTTACATTAAGAATTTTCTACGGCTAAAGTTATCTTAGTAAATTTATTATTCAATGACATTGTAAATTTTTGCTCCTAACTGACAATATTCTCCTTCTTCTTGTTTATAAAAATTAATTGCAGTTCCCTTGTCTGACTAAAACGAGCTAAAACGTTAGCTAATTTTGATCTTGAAATAAAAAAAAATATAGAAGTAAAAACTCAAGGCCTAGGATTTCAGCCCATTGCATTATACTTAAGCTGCGGCCCCATTCCTTGAGTTATCTCTTGGTAGTGCTGGGAGATATTCCACATACCGATTCTGGGCATGACACCGTGACACAATTGGCCCAAAGCCTACCCAGCTCATCCGCGGTTTTGTTGCCGGAGATATTGCCGTTGCCTAGAACCCATACCAGACTGATGCTGTTATCTCGTCCTAGCATGTTTAGCGTTTGAACACAAGCCATAACTAATTTAGATGAAAGAAGAAGGGGCAAAAAGTCCCCATCCTTGTAGCACTATAAGACATATATCAAATGAAAGGGCTTAAAAAAAGTGTCATTGTTTTGTATGACGAAAATCCTCTAAACCATGGGAGAAAAAAGTAAATGAGGGTTAAAAAAGTTTAAAAAAATCATTCTATATTATTGCACCGTTTCATAGTGTTGCTACTATGGAAAAAATTTTGGAAAGTAATGGTATACACTCAACTTTAGAAAAGTGTTATATTTTGATAAACTGCCTCATATTTTGATGAAATGTATGGAATGATAATAAAATACTAAAAATAAGCTCTTTCCTCAATTTTTTCGCACATACCTAATTACTTTCTGGAAATTGTTTCTTACTTGCAACGCTATCGAATGGTGCAATTATACAAAATGTATTTTTTTCCTAATTTGCGGATTCGAATCCTGGCCTGGAAAAGTGGTTTATGTAAAATCAAATAATTCAGATAAAACAATTACATTAAAATACATATAATTAAATAGCAAAAATAATTTTAAAACGATTAGGTACAGAAAAAAAGTAAAAAAGATATAGTACATGGTGAATTATTCTTCTGGGCGTTGTAAGAGAAGTCAAAAAAAATTAGCAATAGCAATTTAGCCCTACGGAATATCGAGGCCGACTTGATGAAAACTTAAACTGCATCATTTTTGATAACTAATTTTTCCTAGACAGGATTCGAACCCATAAATTATGAAAAAAAAAAAATACATCCTGTGTACTGCACCTTTAAATAGTATCGCAAGTAAGAAACAATTTCCATAATGTAAGTATGTGACAAAATTGAGGAAAGAGCTTTTATTATCATTCCATACATTTCTTCAAAATATGGGACAATTTATCAAAATATAACACTTTTCTGAAGCTTGCTGTATACCATTACTTCCCAAAAATTGTTCCTTATTAGCAAAACTATGAAATGGTGCAATAATACAGGATGATTTTTTAAACTTTTTTTCACTTATAACTCTCATTAACTTTTTTCTCCCATTAGTTCAGTTAAATTGTATTTTTGCTAGGAAAGTTTTGGGGTAGTTCTGATTTTTTCATTCCATATGTGTTTTGGGGTGCTAAATCCGAATCTGAGGTTTGCGGACAAAATTTCGTGACGCAACATTAAAAAAAACAGAAAAAACCGGGTTTTTTTTTGCTTTTTTCCGGTTTTTTGCTTAAAACTCGAAAACTATTAACTTTTGGTAAATGGTTTGTTTACAGAAATTAAAGTACTTGAAATTCTCTACAAATAGCAGTAATTAGTTTTTTTTTCAGACGAATCGTTCGGTTTCTAGTGCGAGTTGAAAATTGTAAATTTTTAGCAGTTTATGCAAAACCCACTTTTTACATTTCAATATTTAATTTTTATGGATGCTGTCATTTGATAAATATCACCTGGTTTTCCACACAAGTAATTAAAAAGAAAAAAGGCAAAAATTATGCATATTCAGTAGGTATCAAAAAAAGGTAGAACTCGTAACAAAATAAAACTTAAAATCTCGTTACTTATGATCATATATTATTATGATTATAAATTATAATATGCAAAATTTATATGAGCCGTTGTCTTTTGGAACGCCCTGGCTGAGGTTCTTCGATAACGATGAGTCCTGGTTCTGCTTGTTCTGGAAAATAAAAGTTTAAAGTTAAGTCATTTATCAAGAAGAGATGAAGATTGCAAAATAGATTGTGAGATTAAACATACCTTCCGCATCGTACTGAGGTTCTTCGATGGCATCGGGTCCTGGCTCAGGGTCTGACTGCTCCATCGTCAGCGTCGGGAGTCGTTCTCCTGGAAAATAAAAAGAGGTGAGACACCTTCATATATCAAGGAGAGATGAATGACTTCAAAATAACTTGTAAGATCCAACATACCTCTCTCTCTTTCTTCAGTTTCTTCTACGTCTATGTCAGAGCTGATTTTTACTGATTTAAACTTTTATTTTCCAGAACAAGCAGAACCAGGACTCATCGTTATCGAAGAACCTCAGCCAGGGCGTTCCAAAAGACAACGGCTCATATAAATTTTGAATATTATAATTTATAATCATAATAATATATGAGTATAAATAACGAGATTTTAAGTTTTATTTTGTTACGAGTTCTACCTTTTTTTGATACCTACTGAATTTGCATAATTTTTGCCTTTTTTCTTTTTAATTACTTGTGTGGAAAACCAGGTGACATTTATCAAATAACAGCATCCATAAAAATTAAATATTGAAATGTAAAAAGTGGGTTTTGTATAAACTGCTAAAAATTTACAATTTTCAACTCGCACTAGAAACCGAACGATTCGTCTGAAAAAAAACTAAATACTGGTATTTGTAGAGAATTTCAAGTACTTTAATTTCTGTAAACAGACCATTTACCAAAAGTTAATAGTTTTCGAGTTTTAAGCAAAAAACCGGAAAAAAGCAAAAAAAAAACCGGTTTTTTCTGGTTTTTTTAATGTTGCGTCACGAAATTTTGTCCGCAAACCTCAGATTCGGATTTAGCACCCCAAAACACATATGGAATGAAAAAATCAGAACTACCCCAAAACTTTCCTACTAGGGTCACTTTACAGTACAAATTTACTGAATTACATGGTTTAGAGATTTTTCGTCATACAAAAAAAAATACACGCTTTTTAAGTCCTTTGATATATGTCTTGTAGTGCTACAGTAGTGGGGACGGGATCCATACAAAAATGCCCCTTCTTCTTTCTGCTGCTGTCAGTGCCTTCAGCGCAGTGTGATTGTTCTGACAGACTGCGCTGAAAGCATTGACAGTAGCAGAAATATCATCTAAATTATCATAATCTTCTCTATAAGATTAGGATGTTTTATGGACAAGGACAATCTGTAGGCTCTGTAGTGAACAACTCATCACAGCCTCAAACATGGTTGTAAATTGTCCTAAGCAAGTATATAGGTAAGCCTGTAGGTGGCATGCCCCCGTAGAAGGTCCGTCCACCCGGTTGTCTTTCCTGGATCCGTCCGTGTACCAGACTATGTCATTGGAGTGAACATTGATTCCTATCCTCTACTCTCCCTAGACGATAGGAAAACCTGGTGTTGCTTTGAGAAGCTATGCACCTTGATCATATCGTCTGATGGCATGGCCATGATAGGTGTCTTAAGAAGAGACTATTGCATCTGTCCATGAAGGGTGGAAGTCCATTTGGCTTCCTGGCCTTGAAAAACGCTACTACCGCCATACGTTTGTCATTAAAAATGTACGGTGATAGCAGCTTTTGATGTAACAAAAGAGATGAACAATATTTGTTATATTCTGATTATTTTTTTATGAACATCAACTTGGCAAAATCGCTTTAAAATTTTATCATAGTAACATATTTTGTCCGCAGCGTTAATTCGTTAATCGTTGAGTTAATTCTTAACCCCAGTAAAAGTAATTTTTCCAAGGAATCCACGGAAAACTTTTTATTCTCTTATGGATTCGAACCCGGCGTGGGTTCGAATCCATAAGAGAATAAAAAGTTTTCCTGTTGTCTGGCTTGAGCACTAAAGCGCTAACCACTGAACCACAGATATCTTCATCTAAACTGATTCAATTTAAGTCTCTATAACTCCTGAATTTATGAAGTTTTTTGGACCGTTATAGTTTTCGTTCAAAGTTTATTACATGGACTACCATCATGAATTTTTCACATTTTTAGAGCCAGCCGTTTGGCTTTTAGAGGGGGGGGACGCCGTATTTTAACAAGAAATGCGCTTAAAAGTGGAATATCGCGCAAACGGATACGTACGTACATCAAAATATAATCTCAGAAACCTCTCAATGTTCTTATAATGTCTATGTACCTAATTATATCTCCCCTTTTCGTGTATGTGTAACCAAAAATTATCTTCATTTATTTTAGCACTATGTCGACGTGATAAATAAACTTATCCATTCAAAGTTTCATATTTCAAGCACCACCGTTTGGATGGACAGACGGACGGGCGGACGGTCGGTCGAAAGGAAGGACATGACGAAACTATAAGGATTCCGAGACATGAACTACGGAACCTTAAAAAAGGGATAATAATGAAACCAGACCGATTTCAGTGACTGTTGCCAATTTAATTGAAAATAGACCAGCTATAGGAGCTATTTTATTATGTCCAAGTATGTGCGCAAAGTTTACTCCCATAACCTAGTATATTGATATTTTCTACTACCGACAGGACTAACTAGCGAAACATTAGGCGCATAAATATAGAAATATATTTAGCAATGTTTGCGTTCATTAAGGTTCCCACACACTGTAAATTTAATACTTTTAGTTACATTTTATCTAAAGGACGACAAAAAAATATCTAACCGACATACTTAAAAACAAAAGTTTTCAAGTAAAAATATCTACATAGCACGAATAGTTATTGTGTCAAATATGTAAAACTATCTTTACGCCAATATTGTTTTATTTCACTATGGGTAAAATTCTACAAGTTGCACTTTCGTAAAATAATGGTATCAAATTAAATGCACTGTAAGGACAATTCACAAATAATTTGTATGGAGAAAATGTACAAAGTGTTCACGAAAAGAATTTTTTAAACAAGTAAAAATATTTTTGTGCAAACAAAAGAAAAGTAAAAACATGAAAAATAGACTAAGTAGATTTTTAAAATTCTTCAAAATATCCAAATGATTTTTTTTATAAATAGCTTTTTGTTGTCGCTTAGTGAACATAACATTCATGATTTTGTATAAATTTCACTATATCTAAGCGACAAAAAAATCGTCGTAGGAAGACGACGAATCGACGCAGAAAAAAAAAATACAAACTCATTGATATAACTCATTTTCGGTATTTTTGTCGCTTAGGAAAGCGAAAAAACACCTAGTGGATATTTTAGTGATTCTGTCAATAGCACTAAGTATTGCATTTTGGTGGGCGTAGAGGTGGAAAATGAAATCAAAAGTGATGGGTTGGAAGCCGCATTGCCTACCAAATAATTTCTAGATTTCGGGAATAACCTTGACCGGCTTCTACAAAAGAAGGAGAAGCGGCTTATACATTCTACGTTTTTTCTTTGCTCATAGACCAGAAATAAATTAATATTTTCAAGTTGCATTTAAATCAATCCTAAAGTCGTATAAAAGGGCCGTTCCTCAGTTTATAATTTGAGTCGTGGCGCGGCCGCGCGCGGAGATCGCGAGCGCTGCGGGGTGTATGCGGGTGGCGCGGCGGGAAGCGTTAGGCCACGCCCGAATCTGTGACGTCATCTACGTATATTTTCGCCTTAAAGACAAAAGACTCGCAAGGCTAGACCTGGACATGTAGAGATTCGTATGAAAATGCTTCCTTTACAAAAATTTAAAAAAAATATCAAGTGCATTTTTCAGTGAATCCGCATTAAACATACGTATTACGGGATAAATTCAGTGTTGTAACAACGTAATTGTGCCAATGCCAACTGATTTGAATGCTTTATGAACGGTCGTAAAGGTTCAATAGCATCGTTTCTCAACCATTTTTATACGTATGTCGCGACCCACAAAAAGCCAAAAAGATAAAGTGTTGGGACCCCGTCACTATAAAATAATAATAATATATGTACCTACTAGTGATGTGCCGGATATCCGTATCCGTATCCGCGGATATCCGAGGCAGAAGAAAGATCCGTATCCGTTACTAATTGGCGGATCTTTTACGGATCTATTCACCTTATTAATATTAAAATTATAGATGAATTATTTAAATAAGTGATTACTGATTAAGGTAGCGACTAGCAATAAAAAATATTAAATTCAATACAGATAATATTATTGAGGATGTTTTCTTTGTAAATGATTTTTTAAAGAGTTGTGCTTTTACCCTTACGGGAATACTTTCTATCACAAATTTTACACTTTGCACATTCATCATTTACTAACAGCCTCCGTGGTCTAGTGGTTAGAGCGTTGGCTCTCGACTCGGAGGTCGTGGGTTCGATTCCCGCATTGGAACAACAAAACATGTTGTTTCCAAGTTTGGTTAGGACAATGCAGGCTGATCACCTGATTGTATGACAAGAAAGATGATCCATGCGTCGGATGGGCATGTAAAAAGTCGGACCTGCGCCTGATCTGATGATCTCTCGTCAGTCGTATCGGCTATCCGTCCCACTGGGTTATGAGACACTACTCCACATTTGGGCACTATAAAATATCTCTTGCGTAGCTGGCCTGGTTTTCAATTAAACCAGTCACCGAAATCGGTGTGGGGAGCTACTATTATATTAAAATAAATCCAAATTACACTACTAAACTTCTTTGTAGTCATTTTTTAAAACTCATGTACCAATACCAAACAAGCGTTATTTATGCTGTCCAGTGTCAACACACAAAACTATAAACAAAAGAAAGAACCACCGTGTAATGCAAGTCGAAACATGTATGAAGATCGCGCGCACCGACACCGACTGCGTAAGAAAGTTAAGATCCGTATCCGTATCCGCGGATCTTGACACCAAATATCCGTATTCAGATCCGTATCCGCGGATATACATTTTTAACGATCCGGCACATCACTAGTACCTACATAGCGCGCTTTTTTTATCAGTTACAAGTACGTTGTATTAGCCTTCATTGGTTCAAACGTTCGAATGATTTTTTCTGCGTTCGATAGAAAAAAATTCGTTCGAAAAACGAATATTTTGTACGTATATGTAATTTGTAATATTTTAAATAGACTTTAAAAACGTACTCGACCTCCTCCTAAACTAAGGATAATATTGTGGACGTCTTCTAATTAACCTTGCATGATGAAATGTGCAAATTAAGTGGATTGTCTCGTTTAAAGTATAAGATTTTAGGTTACCAATAGACTTATTAGATACATTTATTGGTCTAAAATTTTTAGACCAAAATACCAAATGGTTTTCTGCTAAATAAAAACGGGGCCTGATAAAACTACATTTCACAACACCCCATTAGTATGACTAAATGTAAAGTTTACATTGAGACACAAAGCTATTATCACTTTATATTGCATGTGCAAAATCCATAATCAAATATTAACCCTTTAAATTATATCTTCGTTTAACGCCCAGCCGCTAATGCAGCGGCCAATATACGGTTGCCGACAAACACGGTGTACCACTTTTGGACTTTATTGTCCTTGTAATAAGATCGAAAAGTAGAACTCCATGTTAACTCGCGACTATACTTAAATATTTGAGCGTGGGTATCATTTTATTTTCATTTAATGTTTACGTGCTCCTTTAGGTAGGTATTGTGAGATGTGGGTAAAGAAGCAGATGGCGTGTGGTCAGATACTCATGATGATTAACACGTTGCTCAGTAATGTACCCTGAAAAACTCTACACGGCTCGTTTCTTTGAAATTTAAATGAACTAAATATTTTGATTGTGCATATACAAGACTCCTTAATTATTTCTTGAGAGATTTTATTTTTTGCGCGGCAGCGAAATAGGCCTTCGCCTATTTATATTTGGAGTAGGAGAAAAAATAATAAATTCTTATTTTAAAATATCATGTCGTGTGATCGTGTGCGTAATGATTTATCTAACGACCGTAGAATAATGAGATTTAGTACTTAGATCTTGGATTTATTGATAGAAGCCATAAAAGTATATAAACGCGAATTGATTTATGTCATGTGACCAACTCTTTCTGGAACACACTTCATCATATTCTGAGTTAGTAGTTTTCAAGAGCAGTAGATCAGCTCATATCTATAAAGTTATGACAACAGTGGAGTGTTTTTTTTAATTAAATAACCTCTCAGGAGTTAGGCCCCTTCACTTTTCTAAACTATAAGGACTTGTAAAATTTGTGTACATGGAAGATAATATTATAGGGTTAATGTAGTGTATTAACAAAATATTTATTATTATCCAATGATAATTTTCATCACGATAAAATCACTGTGAAAATAATTTTTAACTGAATTGCAAAGCATTTTTATAAATTAAACTAGTGCCTTATAATTTTCATGACAAGAAAAGTCACTGTAAATAAATGAGTTTCATATTTAATGATCATTTTCATTAAAATTTAAGTTGAATTCAAAATACCATATTTAAGTAAATCATTATAATGTACGAGTTGAAGAGTGCTTTAACAGCCTAAACTGTCGCCTTTCAGATTTGACATAGTAAGAAAATTAGGCCAGGGGACGTACGGGAAGGTGCAGCTGGGTATCAACAAGAAGACCGGGCAGGAGGTGGCGATCAAGACCATCAAGAAATGTAAAATAGAGACCGAGGCGGACCTCGTGCGCATCCGCCGCGAGGTGCAGATCATGTCCTCCGTCAGGCATCCCAATATTGTACATATTTATGAAGGTGAGTGCACTTATATAAGGTACTAACTACTAGCTAAGGGGCTCCGCCCGCGTAAATATAGTTTTTTCGCGGTCGCGGATATGTGACTGATGAAAAAAATATATAAAAACAATCCTTGATGCGGATTATATATCATGCTAAAATTTCAGCTCAATCGGTGGAGAACTTTTTGAGTTTTTGAAGCGTACACAAACCAACATAACATTTTTATATAGACTAGATGTTGCCCGCGACTTTGTGCGCGCAAAAGTTAATTTCGCAGAAACTGTAAATTTTTCCGCGATAAAAAGTAGCGTATGTCCTTTCCCGTCTACTCTACATCTGTGCCAAATATCATCAAAATCACTCCAGTAGTTTCGGAGCCTATTTAATGCAAACAAACAAACTTTTCTTCTTTGTTATATTGTGTATTAGTATAGACTAGCGTTAGTATTCCTCGGGAATAGATACTCTACTTTTTCGGGATAATGAGTATACCAGAGTTTAAACTACTACTATATCATATTTCATCGAAATCCGTTCAGTAGTTTTTGCGTAACAAAAAAAAAGAAAGAGTAACAAACATGCATCCATCCATCCATCTTCACAAACTTTCACGTTTATAATATCCTACGAAAGCTTTGTGTTCGTCACACATTAACAGGAATAGTGAATACTGCACTTTTTCCCGATAAAAAGCCTATGAATTAATCCAAACTCCAAAGCCTACCAAACCATATCAAATTTCATCAAAATCCATTCAGTAGTTTTTGCGCGAAAGAGTCACAAACTTAAACATATTTTATAGTAGTAGTAGTATTATTATTATTTTTAAAACATATTATGATGATGCTGATAACTTTTTTAAAACAATACTTGCTACTTTAGGTTATCTCTTTAACAGTAATTCACAAACAAAGCTTGTCAATTAGGAGAACATTTCGGCAAATTGTATTGTAAAGTGGTCAACATTTTCATTTCGATGAAGGTTGACTTTATGACTCACTTTAGTATTGGTTTAGGTAGGTTTGTCAAGTTCAAGATACAAGATAACAAAAAAAAGCAATGCAATGATTTTTTTTTTTCAGTATTTGAAAATAGTGAGAAAATGATTCTCGTAATGGAGTACTGTTCTGGAGGAGAACTGTACGACTACCTTAGTCAGAAAAAAGTATTAGAAGAGGAAGAAGCTAGAAGGTTTGCTTCATATATATACATAATTATTATTTGTAGGAAGTGTATAGAGTTCCGCAAGCGGTAACATAATACAATTGGTTAGGATGCCGTAAGCTTGCTGCTTACTCGCCCAATATTTTATATAACCTTACAGAATGTTATCGCGACACGAGTGTCGGTGCTACAAGCCCTTTAGCTTCTTACAGAAATGTACCATCATTCGGTTCAGGGTTTTCTGATTGTATTCTAACAAAAACAATGATAAAATTAAAAAACTTTATTTAACCTTCGGCATACAACATGGGGTCATAAGCGTAGAACTTTAACTACTAGATCCATTAATGGGTTATGCCGAATAAAATAATATAAAATGTTCTAACCTAACCTAACCCATTTTTAGAATTCCGTAGTAACTAAGTTCCAAGTTGATCTATGAAACAATGATTTTCGCCTTAAATATTTAAAGGCATTTTTAATGTAACAAAAATGTTCTAACTTAACCTAACCCATTTTTAGAATTCCGTAGTAACTAGAACGAACCCTTATTGTTTCAAGTTGATCTATGAAACATAATGATTTATCGCCTTCTGTTTTTTCATATTTAAAGACGTTTTGAATGTAATAAAAATGTTCTAACTTTACCTAACCCATTTAAAGAATTCCGTAGTAACTAGAAGGAACCCTTATTGTTTCAAGTTGATCTATAAAACATTATGATTTATCGCCTTCTGTTTTTTTCATATCTAAAGACGTTTTGGATGAAATAAAAATGTTCTAACTTAACCTAACCCATTTTTAGAAATCCGTAGTAACTAGAAGTAACCTTTACAATTTGAAGTTGATCTATAAAACATAATGATTTATCGCCTTCTGTTTTTTTCATATTTAAAGACGTTTTGAATGTCATAAAAATGTTCTTACTTAACCTAACCCACTTTTAGAATTCCGTAGTAACTATAAAAAGCCCTAGTCATTTCATGTCGACATATTATAATCTCTCTAGTTATATTACATTCTAACGGTTTTTACATTTTACGGTGACACATACACTACGGCTGAATAAACGGCGTCACTATTAAACCACAAAATTTACGGTTCACAAACCGATTGCGATAGAAAGCCGCTTGCGACACTCTATACACTTTCTTATTTGTAACCACTACTTGCGTTTTTCGAAAACAAAAAAAAAAAAAACAATTATATTATTTTGGTTGATTTTTACAAATGTGCCCGTTAATTGAGTAAAATATGTTTTTGTTTTCAGATTATTCCGCCAAATAGCGACAGCTGTATATTATTGCCATATACATAAAATTTGCCACAGAGATTTAAAGTTAGAAAATGTATTATTAGACGACACGGGTAGTGCTAAGGTAAATAAATAGTGGTTCATAATTTATTGTAAAAAACTGAGATTTAAATTCTAGGGTATGTTGCATAATCTGCAGTGAGGCAAGCACAAACAATTGACAACGTCGTATTCGTAACGTTATCGAATGAGAATTGTATGAAAATCATGAAAGCGCCTAGACCCTATAGGTACTTACCTAATGCCATTTTTTTAACATATATTTTTTAATATCTATGGACGCTTCACACCACGTCAATCTGGTCCCGTGGTAAGTTCTCGAAGAACTTGTGTTACGGGTACCAGACAACGGAAATATATTTAATACTTTTATATTATACACATATTTAAGATTTACTATGTTATACACATCCATGACCCAGGAACACAGGAAACTTTTGTTCCTTCGGCGGGATTCGAACCCGCGACCCCCGGCTTGAGCACCAACACGCTCAACCACTGAGCCACAAATTGTTCGTGCTAAACCTTCTGATAAAAGTGTTCAAGTCTTTCTATTTTTGTTTATAAATAATAATATAATTCTTAAATAACAGCTATAATGTTTTAACAGATTGCAGACTTCGGTCTGTCCAACGTGTTCAAAGAGACGTCACTTCTGTCGACGTTCTGCGGGTCGCCGCTGTACGCGTCGCCGGAGATCGTCAAAGGAACGCCATATATAGGACCCGAGGTGTGTGATTCATTCACTTTCTAATGGTTTAATATGCAGACAAGTGGTACAGAGAAACCGATACAATATATTAGCCATCTACTATACTATTTGGTACGACTTGTGAGTTCTGCTTATGACTCATGACTTTTGATACTACCCACAACATTCTTAGTGACCATCGGTAATCATTGTATCGGTAATATTTCTGGAACGAAGTGAACACCGTTCCTGAAGGTCAATTCTGCTAATTAAATCCTGAAATAATACAGTTACGATTCAGTCCCTATAATTATGTTTAAACTGCAAAATGCTATTCTCCTAAACGTGAAACCCGTTTAAACCTTCCCTGAACTGATACGATTATTTTAAGATCAAAATTAGTCAAATCGGTCCAGCCGTTCTCACGTTTTAGCGAGACTAACGAACAGCAATTCATTTTAATATATAAGAAAGAAGAAGAAGAAGATAAGATGATTCGTCTTGATATTTGTTTTAGAGTCTAGAATTATTAATAGGTATTATTAATAAAAGGAAAAGGAAAGTGTACGTAAGTCAATTAAGATAATTGGGGTCCTGGCCCCTGGGTTTTATGAGCACTATTATAATAGACCATAACATTGCCTAAACTATGCAAACGCAAGTGTTGACAGTAATAATACACAATACTTCTTGCACTATTTCCACTTTAATAAGTATTTTACATTAATTTTAATATATTACACGACCGGTTTCGACAACGTCATCATCGTGTTGACGTTTTTTTTATGTTACAGGTGGACTGCTGGTCGCTGGGAGTGCTGCTGTATACTCTAGTCTACGGCGCGATGCCGTTCGATGGCTCCAACTTCAAGCGTCTAGTCCGACAGATTAGCAATGGCGATTACTACGAACCTAAAAACCCATCGAGTACGTATTTTTATAATTTTAAACGCAAAAGCTGTTACACGCTCATTCGCTATCGATGTTTTTTGGATTTGTTGTACAATCTTTACACAAAAGCGACAGGTACTTACCTATAATAATAATTAATAATCACGCGCTGCATCCTTGTGACGGAAAGGGAACATTTACCCTCATTATTTGTCACGTTATATGTCTATTCGATTTCATTCCGGCATTACAGAATGTTAGTATATGGTCGCTTTATGATTTTACTAGAGTTTGCCCGCGTCACCCACGGGTAAACTGTTCTTTATCAGGATGAAATGTAGCCTATGTTTTAATCCAGGGCCGAATCTACTACATACCAAATTTCATTAAGATCCGTTTAATAATTTTGGTGTGAAAGATCTCCATTCCTATCGGCTTCACTTACGACTTACTTTTTGAAAACCCTCATTCAAATACCTAACTATTATTACAAGCTAGAGCTTCCCTTTATAGGAAAACCAGCCTTCGTCATTGAGCCACATACATCCATCAATCCTCAGTAACTTTCAAATTTAGGTATAATATTAGCAGGATGGCTTAATTATTGTCAATAATTTGCAGCCGCGTCGCCGCTAATCCGCGACATGCTCACCGTGGACCCGTTGAAGCGTGCCGACATTGCGTACATCTGTGATCATCCGTACGTATTTTGTGATTTTTTTTATTTCTCTTCCATGTCAGATTTTTTCAGACTGATCAATTATTATTTAAAGTAAATTATGGCGAATATTATATTTTGGCGGCGATGCGGTTCGCCACCCATCACGTCTCGTTCTCGCGGAGGCGAAAAGTGGCCCATGGAGAGCCGCTTCGCTACGTTGAATGTAAGAGGAGGAATGGATGGTATGAATGAAAGTGGACGAAGCGAAACAAGTATGTAAGGATCGTAGCAAGTGGAAAGAAGTGGTCTCTGCCTACCCCTACGGGAAAGAGGCGGTCTCTGCCTACCCCTATGGGAAAGAGGCGTGATTATATGATGATATGATTATATTTTTTAGTATTTCTCCATGTCTAAAAAAATACTATTTCTCATTTTGTAACAACAGAGTTGTATAAAATGTATACTTGAACTTAATTAGAAAACAAAACTAAAGATTGAGTTAAGACGTCAAATGGCACTATATTGTACACGAGGCATGTCGAGGCAAAAACTGTCTCCACTTAAATGGAACTGTTTTCTGGGTTGTTTGGCGCCATTTTCACATATTTTAAGGTGCGGTGAAATCAAGATGGCTTACATTTGAGGTATGAAGAAATCAAGATTTTTCTTGTAAGAAGATTTGTTCTGTCAATTAAACTCTGTTTAGTTTTGAAATCGTTGATTCCATTTGCTAAACTGATTAGTGATGTTTGTATCTAGGTGGGTGAACGGCGGATGCGAGACGTCGTGCCTCGAGGTCGCGGAGGCGCTGGCGGCCGAGACGCCGGTGCGGCTGGACCTGCTGCTGTCGCTCGCGCCCGCCGCGCCCTCGCACTCCAACAGCGTGCTCGTGCCCGACCAGGTGCGTCTATCAATCCCACTGTGCGAATGGGCAAGCAATTCCTCCGTATGCTATGCAGATATGTCGGAGTCAACTGTCTATTGTCATTTTACACAGTACATATTTCCACATCTTTAGCAAATGGAAATGAATCATCTAAATTGTGTATCTGTTTTTTCTTATAACATAGAGAAAGACTTAGGTCTGGAGAAACAGATATTCTGTTCAGTGTCGAGTCCTCTGTGGTCCCTACTGGCAGCAGATTCCGTCCCTGGTTTGGTTCATCTTCCAAAAAAGCTTCTCGCCGGAAGCAGGAAGCTTACCAAACCTGGGCTAATGCAGTGTCAGCACAAGATTTAAACACCAGCAAACTTAAAAAGGAGTACAACCTTGCCTCTAGGTCCTTCAAAAGAGAGATCGCTTGGGCGAAGAAACAGCACATCGGTAGAATTGGCGAGAGACTCGAGCGTCTCCCTTCGGGAACCCGTGCATTCTGGTCTCTCGCCAAAGCTATCGAAGGAATTTCTGTAAGCCATCTCTTCCATCCCTACACGTAGGAAATGGCTCGTTGGCCCATGACGCAAAATAGAAAGCTGAACTTCTTGGCAAGCTCTTTGCGTCCAACTCGACCCTGGATGACGGGGGACAAGAACCGCCGACTATACCGCGATGCAAGAGCATCATGTCGGATATTCGGTTCCATCAGCGCTCAGTGCGAGTTGCTCTCCGTTCCCTTAATACCCAAAAGTCGAGTAGGCCTGACGGAATCCCTCCTATAGTGTTGAAAGTGTGTGCTCCAGAACCACCGTGTGTGCACCGGTCTTAACGCGTCTTTTTCGGCTCTCCTACGCTTATGGCACGGTCCCAGCATCCTGGAAGACAGCGTTGGTGCACCCGATCCCTAAAATAGGCGATCGCTCCAATCCTTCCAACTACAGACCAATCGCTATAACCTCTCTCTTCTCGAAGATAATGGAGTCCATTATTAATAGACAGCTCCTTCGATACTTAGACGTTCAGCAGTTGCTAAGCGACAAACAGTACGGGTTCCGTAAAGGTCGCTCGGCTGGTGATCTGCTGACGTACCTAACTCATCGTTGGGCACAGGCGATCGAGTCTAAGGGAGAGGCATTGGCTGTAAGTTTGGACATAGCGAAAGCCTTTGATCGGGTTTGGCACAAAGCGCTTCTTTCGAAGCTTCCTTCCTATGGGCTCCCCGAGAAATTATGCAAGTGGGTCACGAGTTTCTTAGCAGACAGACGCATAAGGGTCGTAGTCGACGGTGAATGCTCGGATACTCTGTCTGTTGATGCTGGTGTCCCACAAGGCTGTGTGCTATCACCTGCCCTGTTTATACTGCATATCAATGATATGTTACAAACCAATGGCATTCATTGCTATGCAGATGACAGCACGGGTGATGCCTTATATACCGGCCACGCGAACATCTCTCGGCAAAATGTCGTTGAGAGTCGAAACAAACTTGTCTCTCAAATTGAAAATTCATTGGAGAAGGTCTCTGAATGGGGTAGACTTAACTTAGTCCAATTCAACCCCTCTAAGACACAAGTTTGCGCGTTCACCGCTAAAAAGTTACCAATGGTCGTATGTCCTCGTTTTGAAAGCATACCCATAACTGTCTCCTCCAACATTGGAATACTTGGTGTTAACATATCGAGCGAGGTCCAGTTCCGATATCATCTGGAGGGCAAGGCCAAGTTAGCCTCCAAGAAGCTTGGTGTTCTGAACAGGTCAAAGCAGTATTTCAGTCCGGTCCAACGCCTACAACTCTATAAGGCGCAGGTTCGGCCTCACATGGAATACTGTTCTCATCTCTGGGCAGGGGCGCCAAAGTACCAGCTTCTCCCTCTGGATCGTATCCAACGTAGGGCCGCTCGAATTGTCGACTGCCATAGTGTTTCAAATAGGCTTGACTCCTTAGAGCTACGTAGAGATGTAGCATCGCTCTGCATCCTCTATCGGTTATATTACGGGGAGTGCTCCGAGGAATTGTTCGGACTTATACCTGCTGCAACTTTTCGCCACCGTTCCAAGCGACAAAATATTTATCATCCTCATCACCTTGATGAGTGGCAGTCCTCCACCGTGCGCTTTACCCGAAGCTTTCTGCCGCGCACTGTAAAACTCTGGAATGAACTGTCGCCAGCAGTATTTCCGGACCACTACGACCTGCAAACCTTCAAGAAGGGAGCGTATTCCCTCCTAAAAGGCCGGCAACGCACTTGCAACTTCTCTGATGTTGCGGGTGTCCATGGGCGACGGTAATCGCTTTCCATCAGGTGATCCGTTTGCTCGTTTGCCCCCTTGTTTTATAAAAAAAAAAAAGTCAGTGTGCCGTCCTCGACAAACTTGGTGTACGAAATTTTGACCTTATTACAATGGCATTATGGTTTAAAACACACACTGTCGGTGTTTTTGTTTGTGTATTTTATCAGCTACTCTAATTCCAGAACGAGCTGGGGCCAGAGGAGAGCTGCACGGACCTCACCAGCTCCGCGTCCATGCCGGTGGAGCCGAGCAACTCCGCCGAGAAGAGGATACTGGAACTGGTGGCGGGTGAGTCTCACTCTCTTATATATTTTTGGAGCTTGTTTTATTTTAGTTTGCATTACTTTCATGTACTAGCAAGTAGCAGTGGGACAAAAACTAGGCTAAGTTTGTGTCGCACTACTAGTCACATAGATGCAAAACTTTTATATATTTACGTTCAAATAAAATTATGAGACTATATTATGATCCAGAATTGGGCGGGCCCGCGAAAAAATTCAGAGCTACGAAAATCGAACTCTGCGCGAAAGTGTCATGTGTCGATCTGTCACATATTATATTAACATTTCACTCGACACTTGTATGTTCGATTTTTAAGCTCTATTCACTATTGTATCAGTCCAGAGTTCTATTTTTCAATGCTCTGAATGTTCCCCGGCCTTACGGATTCCGGATCATATAGACCCTGCCTAAGTGTCAGACCCTTTAACAATGGCTGTGTTCCGCGAAAAAAAGCGCTAAGATAAAAGCATAAGCAAAAAGGCGATCGCTAAGCCTTATTTAAGCAAACTGGCGGATATGTTAGCGGTATTGAAGTTAGTAAACGCGTTTTGGCCGATAATGTTTTTTTTTCAACGCTAGCAAGTGCTAACAAGCGCTTTTCGAAACAGCCAATAGCTATGTTTTCTGGCGGTAGACTTATAACTTAATTTTTTTCTAATTTATTTATTCGTATTCGTTTGCAGAGGGCGGCGAGGACGCCATCAAGCCGTCGCCGACGCGCACGCTGGTGGCGGCCAGCGACTACAAGCGCAAGCTCGACTCGGCCGTGTCCAACAGCGGCCTCGTGCGCAAGAAGGAGCGCGTCGCCAGGTAATTAACACCAGAACATATACCACAAGAAGAAATATATTTTGTAAACAAACATTACGGTGTTCGGAATATTTAAATCAAATTGAAAAACAGTATCGATAGTTGGCCCTTAACTTGCATAACAAAACTGTAAAATGTTCTTAAAAATCTGCATCGGCGTCGTCGTGGTTAATATTTCATGACTCAATACTCAAAATTATAACCCGACCAAATGAAATTGCCTACTAAAAATAATTCATTGTTTAAAAATGCTCTCGTGGTTTCTCCTGTAGGTCCTCAATGCAGCACTTGTTCTCCTTGTCTCTGAATTTTAAGGTTTAAATATAGTCATACCTACTCTCTTATTTTGTTGCAGTTCGGCTAGCGTCCCTCCCCTGTCTCCGGCGTTGCCCGAGGAGGACGCGAAATTGGACTCGCCCCCGGCTGACGAATACCCCGAAACTGTAAGTACTGTTTTGATCATTTAATATTGATTTATGTATTTAAAATGAGTATATATGTCACTAAAATTGTAAAAAGCGTTAGATTGTAATAAAACTAGTGAAATCGTAAAATATTGATAGACTTCCGACGCGAATATGCTGCCTATAATTTAACACATTTATCGTTACATTATAAATATGTATATAGTTTTTAATCTTTCGACATATTTTTACAATCTCGTTAGTTATTTTACAATCTAACGGTTTTTACAATTTTACGGTGACTTTTAAAAAACTTCCTAGTAAAGCCGGCGATTATATTTTACTTAAATGTCACAAATTGTCGTTAAAACTGTTTCTGTTTTGTCACAGGAAGCCCCACTAACTCTCAAGTCCTCGGCCACAATAACTATAGCTCCTACGCCGGAACCCGCGCCGGAACCTCCCAAGGAACCCGAACCAAAAGTGGAGCCCAAAGAGGAAAAGCCAAAAGAGAGTCCAAAACCGAAAGTCGTGATCAAAAAGAAAACCTCTCCGTCAAAATCCGAAGAGAAATCGCCGGAGAAACAAGAATCACCAAAGGTACTTTGTTTAAAATGTTTGCCGAGATTCTATGACGAAGAATATTTTGCCTAAATATTATACGATTTTTATATTCGTATCTTGTTTTCTATGTTAATCAACAATTCTTGTTAAGAATTAAACAATTTAGGTAAGTAATTACATTTCGTCAATTTAAAATTCTTAGAAAAAAAAATTGGAATTAAACTTTTGTAGGCGGAAGATTCAAAGAGCAATTCGGTATCGTCTACGGCAGAGAAACTGACTTCGTTATCATTGACGCAGCCGGCGGCGACCACGCCCACTAAGCCCAAGAAGCTGTCTATTGGTAATACAATACTATACATAATTATTATTTATATGTTTGTTTATTAAGTAACGTAATTTCGGGCACATGATTCACCACTTAAGGTGAAGGGGGCGAAGTGCGCCTATCGGAAAAGTGCGCCTACTTTAAATATATCGTAAACTGCTGACAATATACTAGTAACGACATCTTACATCGATGTAGGAAACTAAAACATAGTTCTGGGTAAAAGCCACATATGGCTCTATAATTGTTGACTCGAAATATGCGCCATCTCTTTTTTCTATCTTTGATAGTGGTAAGCAGAGTTGACTTCGTGAAAGTGTTCGTTAAAAATCTCAAGAAACTAAATGTTTTCCAACAAGAAAATATAGTAAGTCAATAATTAAAACATTTTATTTTTAGGTTTTGTTTATTTCAGCTTTAACTAGTCAACTTTATAAAATTATAACAGAAAAAAAATTCTAACCTCAAATTTGGCAAGTCGGCTAAGTGCGCCCTATCATTGGGTATATGGCGCACTTCCCCGAAATATAGAGGTTGTAAACATTTTAAAACGTGGCATTTTTAACTCTCTTTGGGAAGGTTATGTTTGTAAAATAATTAAATTAATATGCAAATTATACATAGTATGCCTAACTATACGACGTATAAGCACACATAAGTGAGTTAAGTTCAAGTGCCATTCCATAAATAATAACTGAAGTTCCTAATATATTGCTTGTTAATGTTTATTTCTCTCATGTGGGTAGTAAAGTCACCAAGCTCTTAAGAATGTCCTTATAAAAGATGTGGCGTCCCCACTTATTAGTATTGAAGTTAACTGACTTAAGTTTGCCAAATAAATATGTATTAAAAAATAAAATACTACAAAAGAACACTAAGTACTAATGTACTTTCGTATAAATAAAAACGTGACGTACTTCTTTTTATTGCTATTCCTCAGAAAACTCTTCAAAAGTTATTTTCGTGCCTTAGATCTGCTTAAAGCCTATTGTTATTGTCATACTTATTATAGCGAGGATAAAGTTAAGCAAAAAAAAATGTTTACAACTCCTGATTTACATGAAATTCGTTTTTTTTCTATAGATACTATAAGGATGAGACAATAAAAGAAAAACAAAAAGTTGTGCGTGTTATTGTTTATGCTCTACTATAAAATGTGTTATTTTTTAATCTAATGCTTTGAAAATACGTTTTAACTCCACCAGGCGCACTTCCCCGTTTTTGCGGGAAAGTGCGCCTATCGTACATGTTTGTGATTTCGTGCAAAAATTTCTTTATTTTATTGCTGGATTTCATTAAAATGACATGGACCGTAATCTCAAAATATCACAGATCCTTAATTAATTAAATTTATAATTATTGGTGAACTCTTACAGAAGTTTATTTTGCATAGAAGTCATGTATAAAAAAGTATGGCGCACTTCACCTTATGTAATGACGTTAAGGGAAAAAAATTGTCATACATACTCGAAAAATATTTTTCATACGTTGGCGAGTTTTCGTTCAGTGGCGAAGCTCCCGATACATTAGATGTTCTTTTTATTTTTCACATACATTATTATTTTATTTTGATTCAGGTGGACATGTCGGAAGTTTTAAGGAGCAGTTCGAAAGACGCGCCTCACTTACGACATCTCCAGAAATCAAGAGAAACATATCAAAACCAGGTGACCTTATTTACCTTCGCAATAGAGGAGTTTTATTCTATAACAATAAACTAGTTCTATTTCGTCCGAATAATCTTACTTTTTAAATAATATTATACATGCTTAAGGCTGTAAGAATGTGTTTACTCTTTCACGCAAAAACGGCTGGACGAATTTCAATGAAACGAATAAAGATAGGTTTTAGCTTTTGTCGGCTTGAATTAATTCGAAGGCGGAATATTTATCTGACTCATAAATGAATTGCAGTGGTATCCAAGATCGCTAAACCCAAGGCACAGAGCGAGGACCGCGAGCTGAGGTCGCGGTCGCCCGACTACGGCGCCACCGTGAGGCTGCAGCAGATAGGCATCGAACCTTCGCTGGTTAGTAAATATCCAAACATGAAAAAATTATAGCATGACCCGCTGCCCTATTATAACATCTACTGACAAGTGGAAATGGACTTTATTTTGACGTTCGAACTTTTTAAAACGCAATTTAAAAAGTTGATGTCAAAATTTTGACATAAGAACTTTTTAAATTGTGTTTTAAGAACCCATGTACTTGTCAGTTGAAGTTCATAGTAGGGCAGCAGAAAATTAAAAAAAAACCTTGCCATGTTGCGGAAAATTCACGAAACTCTATCGAAATGGCATTGTCAAATATTTGAGGACCTTTGGTAGTGTTGCTGCTATACAATAGTAGTTTTCGCGCTGTGCAGGTTTTTTAATATTACTTTATTTACAGACGCCTCCAGAAGAGAACAATCGACGAATGGAGGGCGGCGTCAAGAAGACCGAGAGTGAGCCGTCCAACTCCAGCACCACTGTAGACCCCTCCGTCCTACTGCAGGATGCCAGAAGGTAATGTAATTTCAAATTTGATAGTACCTTTTCTTATGGATGATAATATAATTAATTGTATCTAATGTCCTAAAATAGGTTTAATGATGTATGCTATTTATGAATGATTTTAATGTTTTTTTAAATCTATTTTTAGCATAATTATATTATTACACTTACTATAAGCTATCCAAAAAAAAAAAACATTTGATAGCTACATTGCCTTACAAATTACACTGTATTAAATGAATTTATACACTTACCCCCTTACTAATAAACGCTGTCATAAGCTTTGAATGGTTAAACAGTGTTTTGTTCCCGTCACACAAGTGACAATTTTAATTCGATTGAAGAAGACAAAACACTGTATAACTATTCTAAGCTTATGACAGCGTTTATTAGTAAGGGGGATTGTGTAAAGGTGGAAGTTTGTGGGTATAATGTTTATTACATTTACAAAATATGTATGTATTTATCGTAAACTAAGAACACACGTTACCTATTCCTTCTTTGTTTATCCTCAGGAGTCTTCAGAATTCTATGGCGAAGCTCGTGGAGGAGCGGGCCGGTGAGGACACCCGCCGCCGCGCCGCACGCGACATCATATCGTCGGCCATACGGACAGGTAACGTCACTTTGTATGTTACTGTGTGCGCAAGTGTGCGCATACGTGACTATGAGCTGAGAGTAGGTAGGTAAACGCGGAGAATTGGGGTTTGGGGCTGAGATTTTAGGATTATTTGGAGAATACTAGATCACTAACCTTTGATGGTGAGCTGGCTGAAGCTATGGTTCCAGAAATGGGCGGATTCTTCTGCAGCAGGCACTACACAACTGAGCGGAGTTTATCGGTAGTTTTATCGCGTGTCGCTAGCGAGCTGAGTTTAGGAGATCGGATCGCACATACAGATTTGCAAACGCGTCACGGGTACTAGTTTCGTGTAATTCGGGATATGCTACCGGCGCGGGCGAAATCTCAGGAGCAAGTGTCGTCACTCTCTTGACAGCGGCTTGAGGACAGACAGCCAATACTCGTGCATGATTGGCCGATTTAAACGGTCTGTGTGACCAGTCTAAAAACGTCGCGCATTGGCGCGAACAGTTACTTTTGGACTGACTTCTTACCTACATAACCTAACCAAGAGCGTGTCTAAGGACGGTCCCGTAACTATCAGTGTGAAATAGTTTTTTTTTAATTACTTCAAAACTTACTGTCCGATTTCGTTCCAAATAATAGAGAATAATTAGCATGATCTATTGGCATAGAAAATTCTAAGTCATAGTTTAGAATAGAAATCTCAAGGGGGCAACTTGTAAACCACTTTGTAGGTAATCGACCTACAAAGTGGTTTACAAGTTTACTCGAAAATTGTTTACATTACAAAAAAGTCAAGTATGAAACCTTGCCTTTATTCAAAAAGACCTATTCGAAGAAAAAAAAAATCATCCCCACTTATGGGAACTACCCCTAAAATAAAAAATTATAATAAAATATGCCAAAAATAAAGTATATAATATTCAATCTATAACTATACAAAATCTATTTATTATTAGATTAAACATCATGTTATCTCTTTCGTTTTCAGTATCAATGAAGGAGAAGGACATTTAGACAAACGATTAATATTAACAGGCCTTGACGAAATTATCACTTAGAGTCTAAGTGATAAGTCTTAGGCCCACTTGCGCCAATCCGGGTTAAAGTTAACCCTGGGTTAAAAATCATGTTATCTCTCTCATTCTTCGTATTTGTGAAAGAGAAAGCATGATATTTTAACCCAAGGTTAACTTTAACCCAGATTGGCGCAAGTGGGCCTTAGACTGTCATTTTACTAATATTAAAAATCGGAGTTGTGTATACTTAGTAGTTAGTACTTCTTTCGTTGTAGGCAAGCCCCCAGTGCCATACGGGCGGTCGTCGTCGGCGGGCGTGGCGACGGCGTCACTCCAATCTCCGCCCGCACCGGCTACGCCCCCCACCGCGCCCGCGCCGCGCGTCTTCCGCACCGAGGCGCATCATAAGGTCGAGGATCATCGCAATAGGTAAGAGTGAGAAAGTTTTGCAAAGAATAAATTAAGCTTAGGCTTTTCATCCGTTAATGCATGATTTATATAGTATTCTTTGAGCGAAGTAACCACTCTTGAAATACTGTAGTTCCTGGGACAGATGGTTTTTGAATGTAGTATGGTTGCCCAAGCAGTAAGACCATACGGCATTCTCACAACATAGTCAGCCTAGTCCGGAGGAATGACTGGTCAATACGTCTGGGGGCCAGCCATGTGCGGGTTTCCTCACAATGTTTTCCTTCACCATTAGAGCGTCCGTATAATGTACTTAAGATCTGAAAGTCTCTTTTGTACACGCCATAACCTGGGATTCGAACCTGCACTCTCTCGAGTGCAAACCAAACGGTCTACCCACTAGGCCACGGAGCTCTTCAAATAAGAAAGAATATCTTAGCCAATTTATACGATGTTTTCGTGTTACTATTCAATGCTATTTAGGGCCTGTTTCATAATCTTCTAGTAAGTCAGATAGCTTATTCGGAAGTTTTGTCGCCGTTTGCTTTATATCTAACGACAGATACAAAACATGTAAAGCCGTTTCTTCTCTTCGGGGAAGAATAGAATCTTCTTATCAAGACTCAGGAAATATGGTTGAACTTGAGCCAATGCCAAAAGCGTGAAGCTATAATAATTTCGGTAGATAAAAATTATAATGAACAAAATTATTGTCAAGATTTGTAATCATTAAATATTCTAGCCACTAACACTTAGGCGAGAACAAAAGCTATCTGATACTTATCGGTAGACTGTGAGTCAGGCTCTTAATGTGATTGGGGTACCAAATATTTACTTGTATAAACGATTTTTTTATGAATAATGCTTCTTGGTTTAATGTAATAAAAAATAAATAAATATTTGTGAAAAAGTGAGGCAAAACAAAAAACTTTCATACCAAAACGATAGTACGCATGCTGGACCGTGGACGTACGCAACGATGGTCAAGCTGAAGCCTATTGTAGTAGTCTGAGCCGTTTTTTATGAACACCGCAGTTATGTTTTGTTATTGTCAAATGTCAATGATCGTACTAATATTATAAATGTGAGTTTGTGAGGATGGATGGATGGATGGATATTTGGATGTACCTATGGATGATTGATTCTTCTCGCCGAGCTAGTTTCCGAACCGGTGGTAGGCATCATGTAGCGCGTTCTATAAGCGTTATTTCATAACCTACATGGAAATAAAAAGTTTGAGTTTGATGGATGTTTGTTACCCTTTCATGCAAAAACTATTTTGATGAACTTTGGTATGGTAGTAGTTTAGGTTCTGGATTAAAATATAGGCTACATTTTTTCCTGAAAAAGTACAGTGTTCCTTTGGTATACTCTATTTACGCGAGCGGAGCGGCGGGCAACAGCAAGTTCTTCATAATTCATAGTCTAGTCACTTTTGTACAGTCCTTCTCACACTTGATAATATTCCAGGGGTGTCTCGGTGGAGCGTATTATACCGATCCACCTGGCGGGCGAGGAGACGACGTCGCCCAAGAGCACGCCGACTTCACCGCCGCCGAAGTTCGCGCCCGTTGCCGCGTCGCCGCCGCCCGCCGCAGCCGCCGCCCCAAGACAGTCGCAGACGCCGATCAGGTTGGCTTTGTTTTATGTGTTACTCACATTATTGACTGTAAGATTCGATAAAATAAATTACGCATATTTTGGGCACATAATCTACAGCTGCTTATGTATAGACGTTTAGGTCGAAAAATAATTGTTATACTCGAAAAGAAAATTTCGTTTTATGGGCGAGTTTGCGTTGAGCGGCGATTCGCCCATAATGAGGGTTTTTTTTTGTAATGACAATAATTTTCTTGCCTAAACGCTTTTATATGAGCAGTACATAAAATACCCAAAATATCCGTAATTGACTTTACCAAACCTTATGATGACAAAAAGTCCAAATTAAGTTAGTCAAAATCATATTCCATAAATTCTACTATTTTTTGTACTAAAATAGTATCATGTAAAAATCTACGATTGAACATTATACTTATGTTTTTACATCCAGGAGGTTTAAAAATGACACTTTAAGTGTTTCGTATAGGTATTTTGACAGAAAACGTCAATTTTGACAGTTTTCAATAGAAATGCGTAAAGTGGTGCACCTAATATGAATTGCATATGATTCAACTAATGTTTACCTAAGGTGGCCCTAATAAAATATTAACTTCCTTTTGTATCACAGGCGATTAGCGTCCAACGAGTCGTCTGCCGGCGACGCGTCCCCCGGCGAGCCGATCAAGAAGTCGGCGCGCGAGTTCATAATACCCATCGCGGTGGAGGGCAAGGGCTACGTCACGCCGCGCCAGCGCAGTCTCGAGCCCGAGCACGCGCCGCACTCGCCGCTCGCCGCCTCACGCCTCGCGCGCAAGCCGCGCCGCATCAGGTGCGTCATAATATTATGTCAAAAGACGTTGGACGTTTTTGGCCCGCTGTTTAAAAAAGTGGTCGACCACATAAAATACTATTAGATTGAAAGATATACAAAGAAAATGCCCAGTATCCTTTACCTAATGATTCCACAAAATTATACGTTTTTGATTCCTAAGTCCAAAGCTAAATTTGAATTCGACCAAGTAAAATTGCTTGTTTTTAGTGACATGGATGTATATTTGGGTTGCTTGAATGTAGGATCATTTTCATTTCGACAGCATGTTGACAAAAGTTCATTGTTTATGAAAATTGTTTGTTCTTGTAGTTTTAATTAGAGAGTTTTACCATACAATAAAACTTACCTATTATTTTTCCTGAGATATCCGGAATCCATCTTGAGTCAAGCACCTGTCTTTCTGTCGATTTCCGGCTACTTACCGGAGGGAGGTAAGTAGCCGGAAAACGTACGGCAGATGGCGCTAGTGTCGTAGGTTTGAGACGGTTGCGCGCCTAACTGACTTTCTTCATTATGGAGCTCGAGATGTACCAGGTAGGGATTACATGGATTCCGGATATCTCAGGAAAAATAATAGGTAAGTTTTATTGTAAGGTAAAACTCTCTATTATTTGTTCCGTCTTCGGAATCCGGAATCCATCTTGAGTGATGTGTTTGTTATCTCCTGGTACACATACTGCAAATTTAAAGAATTTGAAAATGATGCTATAATGTGTTATTTGAATACATCATTTAATATTAATTAGACTTAATCACATCAATTCAAAAATTTTACTTAGGTCCAAAACAATTAAAAATAAGAAATAAAAAGCCTTTCTCGCATTGATCAATATTGGATTACATCAATCCACCCGAGATCAGCCAGGCCTCCAAGTTGATTGATTCTACTGCAGGAGGGCGCTTGCCTGTGACCGTGTCGATCAGTACATTGCGTAGATTCGGGATTGAGTGTGGTGTCTGTAACGCTCGACGTTGTAAGTCACCTCGCCAAAAAACTTTGTTCCACTTGGGTACTATGAGAATGTATCGACCGATTGCCGTGTTTAAGTGAGCTAATACTTGCGGAATTAGGTTTGGTGGTGGAAACAGCCACGCTAGATCAAACCTCCACTGGCGACTCAAGGCATTGTAGAACTGTGCTCGGCGGTCCCGTAGATCTAGTGTCGCATAGCTCGGGACTACGTGGGCTGTCGCGGACGCAAAGAGATCGATTTGTGGCATCCCCCACATATGAAAGAGCATCGAAGTCGCTGCTTCTGTCAAATGCCATTCTGGGCATTTCTTCCCTCGAGACAGCGCGTCTACGTCTCCGTTAAATTTTCCCGGGAAGTACTGTGCTGTCAAAGATACATTTAACTCGTCCAATAGCGAAAGAAGTTGCTGTGTCAGTTGCAGTAACTTTTTGGATTTCGTACCACCTTCCTTGTTAATGTAGGCAACTACAGTGCGATTGTCCGTCTGTAATAATACTTGTGCATTCTGTAGTTGATGGCTCTCTTGGGCTACCGCTGCGTGAACGGCATACAGCTCTTTCAGGTTTACGTGCCAATCTTTTTGATCCTGCTTCCACCTTCCTGCCATCTTCTTTTCTCCAAGCTGCGCGCCCCAACCGATGTTGGACGCGTCGGTCGTTAGGAAGTGAGTTATCGGGTTCGAGTGTATCGGTAATGTCCCATCTGCTTCCTTTATCCACCAAACCATCTCCTGTAGCGCAGGGTCAGGTATAGGAGATTTTCGGTATGGATGTTTGGTGGACAGACGTCGACTGTAATACTGCAGTGTTCGACAGTGTAGACGACCTCGGCGAACGACGAATGTGGCGAAGTTGAGTCTTCCCATTAGGGACTGGGCCTGTCTGAGAGACCAACTGCCAACCGAAATTTGGTGCTGAAGTGCCCTGCGTAGCGTTAGGCACTTGGGCTCCGACAAGGACCTCGTATTGTGAGTGGTGTCCCAAGTGACGCCCAGAAATTCTAGGCGCTGCGTCGGAGCTAGCACATTTTTCTCCCAGTTCACCATCCGACCGAGTAGCTTCATCGTGGCGATGGTAAAAGCTACTTGCTCGGTCAAATGATCGACGGACTGATGGGCTAGGAGGAAGTCGTCCAGATAGACCACACACCTGATGCCGTGAGACCTGAGGTATTCGGCGACCCAATTGGTTAAGGTAGCAAACGTTCGTGGTGCTGACGCCAGACCAAAGGGTAGGCAGGTCATTTGGAGCAGTGTGCCTTCGTAGCTCATCCTCAGGAACCGACGGTGCTTCTCGGCAATGCTCAGATGAAAGTACGCTTGGCTTAGGTCTAGCTTCGCCATCCAGTCTCCTTTCTGCAAGAAACTCGGTACTCTAAAGTGGCTGAAAAGTTGAAAGGGCTTTATTTCCAGAAACTGATTGAGCGTCTTCAGATTGAAAATCGGCCGAAAGCTGTTGTCCGGTTTAGGCACTAGAAAGAAGGTCGAGACATAGCTGGGAGTGACCTCGGCCCTCTCTAAGATTCCTTGTTTCAGCATGCTCTGAATTTGTTGTGACATATCGAAGCTCTTTTTGGTTTCGTATGCTTTCAAAACCGTCTTTCCCGGATAAATTAAAGGTGGTTTTCGAATGAACGGTATTAAAACCCCTTTCAAAAGTTGACAAATGTGATCCGGTGCTCCTAACCTTTCCCAAACACGCTGATATTTCACGAGACAGCCTCCTCGAAATTTCGGCCAGTCATTAGTGATATCGGTTACTTGGTGAACTTGCTTTTGTTTGCGGTTTAATTCTGCTATCGCGCTTGTTTTTATAGTTTGATGCATATACAGCTCGTTTATTAGATGGTTGTTCCGATTTTCGATTGTTTGGATTTGATTTGTTGTACGATCGAAAAAAAAAAACGTGTCGGACTGTTTATGATTATATATAGTCCTCCTTATCGATTTCGATAACGGCGACCCTGAAATTAGGGATTATTTCTAGTATGGGCCCTAATATGACTTGCCAGACCGAACTTGGTCTTGAATGTCCTATCACACGTGCGGCAGTAGAGTTGACCCGCGGAGTTATATGTATAAGTGTAGGAAGGCTTGGGTCTGTCTTTACGTAATTGGCGTTTGGTGTCTAACGTTTGAAGACGATTTTCCTCAAACGCCTTAGTCAGTCTGTAGATGGTAGATCGCCATGATGACCTCCCAGTAGCAAGCTCCTCCCAACACGCTGGGTCAATAGCGCAGGCGTTCAGATGTCTTTTGAGCACATCCTTATAACGCAGATACTGTCCACCTTGCTTACGTTTGCCTTCTGCCAACTCAGAGAAAAATACGGCTTTAGGCAAGCGGTGATCATTCATGCGAAGGATATGCCCGCACCATCTAAGTTGTCGCTGCATCAGTAGAGCTTCCATGCCATATATCCCGGCGCGACGCAGAACTTCCGAATTAGGTACACAGTCCTGCCACTTGATCTTAAGAATAGATCTTAGACATCTTAGGTGGTAGGTGTCAAGCTTTTTGATGTCTGATTTATAGAGGCACCATGTCTCAGCTCCATATAAAAGAACTGGTATTATTAGTGCCTTATAAACACTAATCATAGTCTCCAGCTTGAGATCATGGGACTTCCAGACACGGTCAGTGAGTCGCCCGAAATTGGCAGCAGCGTTAGCAATACGTGACGGTATCTCTGAGGCTAAGGTGTTATCGTGGCGGATATGACTTCCAAGATATTTAAAGTGTAAAACCTCTTCTAGTGATTTCCCATCCAGATTCAATGCAAATGGATCAGCGGCTTTACCTCTAGGTGGTTGCTTGATTATTTGTGTCTTGGAAGCACTTATGACCAGACCAAAACGCTGACATGACTCATGTAATGCGTCAACATAGCTCTGGAGTTGCGTCATGCTATCGGACATGAGGCATATGTCGTCTGCATAAAGTATCTCTAATACAGCTGTTCTTTGAGTTTTCGACTTTGCTCTAAATCTTGAGATGTCAAAAACACCCTTGTCAGACCTAACATTAAGCTGGATTTGGTTATTGCAGTGTTTTAGTGCGTCACACATTACAGCGGCAAAGTATATGGCAAAGAGTGTAGGTGCCATGACACATCCCTGCTTAACTCCACTAGTTATTTGGATCGCTTCGGAGAGCTCGTTTTCATGTTGAACCTTTGCTTTCATACCAATATGAAATTGGCGAATCAGGTTGATAAACTTCCTTGGGCATCCAAATTTTTGAAGAACAAGCCAGAGGGCCTCACGAGGAACTCGATCAAATGCCTTCTCCAAGTCAACAAAGCACATAAATAGGGGCCGCTGGTGTTCAAGGCTTTTCTTCTGGAGTTGTTTTACGACAAAGATGGCATCAATAGTTCCCCTGGCAGGTCGGAAGCCGCATTGGCTTTCGGGAAGATAATGCTCAGCTAGTTCGCTAAGACGGGTGTTAATAATATGTGCAAGGATCTTCCCTGCGCTGGAGAGAAGCGATATACCTCGGTAAGAGCTGCAATCGGAGACATCTCCTTTCCCTTTGTACAGCTTACAAATTACCGCATCTTTCCAGTCCTGAGGAACCATTTCACTGTCCCACACCCTTAAGACCAGATGGTAAAGCGTATTCACAATATTTTTGCCGCTGTATTTATATACCTCTGCCGGAAGTTGGTCCAGTCCTGGTGTCTTGGAGTTTTTGAGACGCTTAACTGATTTTAAGAATTCTTCGAGAGAAGGTGGATGATTTAACTCTTGGTTGATTGGAAGTTCCTCGAGTGAATTTAAATAGGAGAGGTCAGCTCTGAGCGCATCAGGATTCAGAACATCATTAAAATGTTCCGCCCATCGCTTTAATACAGATACTTTATCCGTAACTCGGTGTTGCCTGTCCTTTGAGTACATCGGAGCTGTTTTTTTGACTCTTGGACCAAAAATAGCTTGTATACATTCGAAGAATTTACCGGTTTGATGAGTATCGGCTAGTTGCTGCAGTTCAGCGGCTTTCTCCCCCCACCACTTATCCTTCAGTTCGCGAATCTTAGACCTTAGCAGCTTTTGAGTTTCCTTTTTGGTTTGTGGATCCGTCGATTTAGCATTCAGTTCCAGCCGATACTGTTCAACAAGCATCCCTATACTAGTATCTGATGCGTCAAACCAATCTTGGTTTTTCTTTTGTGGCTTACCAATGGTATCAGAGGCACAAATATATAGGTGTTTTGCGAAAGATCGCCATTCCTCGTCTAAGGTGGAAAACTCGGTTGGTAGAGCAGAAGAAGCGAACTTAGCATCTAAAGATTCTCCCAACTCCGGAGAGGCAACAAGACGGGAAAATGCTATCTTTGGCGAAACTTTATGGGGTGCTCGCCGTGGGAATTTCAACTCTAGGCGTATCTTCGACTTTATGAGACGATGATCAGTCCAGCCCAGCGCCCCACGCATCGCTCTCGTTATGAGAACGTCACGCAGGTCTTTACGGCGGACAATAACATAGTCTAAAAGATGCCAGTGTTTAGATCTTGGGTGCATCCACGAGGTCTTATATTTGTTAGCAAGGCGAAAAAATGTGTTTGTGATGCAAAGATTAAATTCGGCACACAGACATAAGAGACGGGAGCCGTTTTCATTACAGTTTCCGACACCATGTTTGCCAAGAACACCATTCCAGAGATCATGACCGGTGCCCACACGAGCATTAAAATCACCCAGTAGCATAAGTTTATCGTGTCTTGGAACATCTTCAAGGGTTTGACGGAGTTGTTGATAGAATACCTCCTTCTCCTCGTCCGGTGATGGTAGAGTAGGTGCATATGCGCTAATCAGGTGGATATATTTGCTATGTGCTATTGGTAGACGCAAAGTCATAATGCGGTCGTTGACACCCTTAGGCAGATCGTTAAGATATCTTGCCAGGCTATTACGAATAGCGAAACCCACGCCACTACCAGCCCTCTCATTAGCAGGACGACCGCTCCAGTAGTAAGTATAGCCGCCGAGTTGTTCGCAGAGCTCTCCGCAGTCACTTAGATGGGTCTCACTAATTGCTGCAATGTCGATTTTATAACGAGCCAACTCTCTTGCTATAAGAGCAGTTTTTCTCTCAGGACATAAATTACGGTCATTGTCTAGTAGAGTCCGCACGTTCCAGGTGGCTATGCAAAGATCTTTAGATAATATATTAGTAAATTTGGCCTTGTCTTTCTTTCGACCGCTTATGTCGATGTCCAGACGCTCGCGGTTAAGCACCTAGATGAGGGGTGAGACGAACTATTTTTAGGCCACCTTTTCTAGGCCCCTCCTCTGTGCAGAGGAAAGCAGAGCGATCCTAAATAGGGCTGCTTTGTCGCCAGTAGTGCTGCCGAACCCAGAGTCCCGTCTCAGTCGACTCCGGGAGCGACCACTCTCTCCAGGCCGCCTACGTGCAGGGTGTCAGCTAAGGCTTTGGCACATCGATACCTTGGCCCCACCACCTTCACCCCATCGCCGCAGGGCTTTCAAACTCTAATCCTAAAAGAATTGCCAGGGTCATCTGCGCGTGAACTTATTTTAAGTGGATAAGCGGTTGCGCGGGTGCAGATCCACTTCACTCGGCTCTATCCCTGTGGTCCGATGGGCCGGTGAACCGGTACGATCGGCAGGAGTTGAGCTGCAGCGAAAAGGCCGTTAGCCACTATATGGATTCTGGCAAGCGCCCTTATGGTTTTTCGCGTTACCATGCTGCGTTGATAGTTAAAATATCGGTACCATAACAACGCAGACTTAAATATTCGGGAATCATCCGATAACTAGTATACAGGTATTAGGTACACTAGTCCCCTTCTCTAGGTTTCGCCCACTTACGTGGTTTCCCGGGGTGTGGCCGCTGTGACTTCAGCTTCTTGGAGCCACTAGAGAAGAGTTTGTGGAGGTTAAAATATCATAACTGAACCCCCACTACACCCCAAAATTTTTTTTTTTTTTTTTTATGATTAGCAAAGCTAGTAGCAGAATAATGAACAGGTGCAGCGAGTCCCGTATAACGGTTATGTGTGGATGGACCTGCCATGGGAGCGAGCTTATCGGCCCCCCCAATTTTTTGGAGGTACGAGGATAAAATGTCTGTATCGAATAAAAATTCTCCATCTGGAGGAATTTTTTGTAACGCACTGCTGTGATATTCTTCAGGTATTTGTCTCAACACTGCTTCTCTACGCGCGTTAATATAATCGGCCCGTCGGCCGCATACAATTTGTAAAATATCGTCCGAAACTTTTGTGTAACCGGAATCCTTGTTAAACAATAGGGTATTTTCCAAGTTTTTGAAAAGTATGTTAAATTGTTCCTAATACCAAAATACACTAGTAGTTTGAACCATTATTTGTGAATTTCTTTCTTTTCCTTGCAAATTAGCCTAAAAGTTTAAATTAATATTATAGGCGCGAAAACGCTATAATGAGTTGTCATGACGTCACATTCTTGTAACATTGTAACTGTCAAGTGTCAAGTGTCAAATTACACTGAAAATACAAAATCCCAGAATACCTACGCTCATTCAGGGTAACTTTGAATCACGAGGGTAACTTTGACAGTTTGTTCACAAAATTCTTTTCTATTGTTTTATGTGGGAAACAATTGGCGCTTAAAATTTAATAACAATTCGTGTACGTAACATACTTCGTAAACGAAATCTAAAAAAAAAAGCAGCTGTCAAAAGAAGATAATATCAAAAACTTTTGTTTTAACCGCGCGCAACATAATGGGTAAAAATCAGCGCAAAACTTTGTTTAAAAATCTCGTTAACTTTGCTGCTATCAAGGTATATAAAAACATAATGCAATGTAATAACTTTATGGTTTTTTTGACTTGTTTATGACCCCACTTCATCAATATTTGATAAAAACATAAACTAATGTTATCCTGAAGCTGTAAAATAATTAAAAGTTAGTTTGTGTCAAAGTTACCCATTATGAGTGGTAACTTTGACACACGACAAAATTGCCAGTTTTTAATATAATTAGTCATTTTTAAAGACGTTATAAAACTTTATAGCATGAAAACCAACCTGAGAGCACAGATTAACTAAACTCTTTTGACTAATTCTGAACATAGTAAAAGTTTGTTTAAAAAATATGTCGATGATGATTCAAAGTTACCCCGATTGACTGTACTATTAGGTTGGGGAAAAAGTTTCTTCGCATTTTATATAAAAATTCAAAAGGTTTTTTTATAAAGTTTATTTACAAGTGACTAAAGTATATAGGTTGGCACCTATATACTTTAGTCACTTGTAAATAAACTTTTGTTCGATAACTTTTTGCCATCTTGTTGGTAGGTACATGATCCCATTGCTATAAAATTTTTGGGGCTTCTGATGAAAAAACTGCGACAAGTGGTTTTGGCAGTCCTCTTGTGATGTCAACCTGACACTGCCTAAGGAATTCTGCAGCGACCGAAACAGGTGGAAATCTGAAGGTGCAAGGTCAGGACTATACGGCGGATGCATTAACACCTCCCAGCCAAACTCCCGTAATTTTTTCTGAGTGGCTAAAGATGTGTGAGGTCTAGCATTATCATGGTGAAAAACCACACCCCTTCTGTTGATTAATTCCGGCCGCTTTCTCTCAACTTCTTGCTTTAATCTCATCAGTTGTTCGTCGTACAGTTCAGAATTGATGGTCCTGCCTGGCGGTAACAGCTCATAATGAATAATGCCCTTCCAATCCCACCACACACACAGCATCACCTTGTTGCGAGTTAACCCGGGTTTCGCCACAGTCTGTGAAGCCTGACCGGCCTTTGACCACGATCTTTTTCGCACGTTCTTGTCGTACGTGATCCATTTTTCATCACCAGTTATCAGCTTCTTCAAAAATGGTTCGGTTTCATTACGTCGTAATAAAGAATCACAAATGAGTACACGGTTCATTAGGTTTCTTTCAGTGAGCTCATGAGGCACCCAAATATCGAGCTTTTTTGTGTACCCAGCTTTTTTCAAATGCGCCAAAATCGTTTTGTGGTCAATCCCCAGTTCTTCAGCTACATCGTAACTACTAATATGCCGATCTTGCTCCACTTTTTCAAAAATGGCAACAGTTTTGTCCGTAACAGGGCGACCAGAGCGACGTGCATCTTTGATATCAAAATTTCCGGATTGAAAACGCTTAAACCAAATTTGCGCTACTCTCACAGATACTGCATTAGGTCCATAAACATCACAAATTTTTTTCGCGGCTTGTGTTGCATTTGTAACTTATGTCACTTTTTGTCGAAAATTCAATAAAAATGTGACTTCTGTGTGAAATAAAGCATTTTAAATGTATTTTGCGACAATTGTATTGCAAAATAAATAGATGTGCATATAAATTTATGTAGTAATAGTATGAAATTACCTAATTAATGTCCATTGTTTTTTTGTATGGGAAACGAACCACCTTAACATTTCTTTCAAATTAAATTATATTAAACTGTAGCAATTAGCAAAATTTACGTAACAAAAAAAAATTTTTGCCGATATTCACGACAAGAAAAACGACGCCATAATGAAGAAAGTCAGTTAGGCGCGCAACCGTTTCAAACCTACGACACTAGCGCCATCTGCCGTACGTGGAGGGAGGTAAGTAGCCGGAAATCGACAGAAAGACGGGTGCTTGACTCAAGATGGATTCCGGATATCGAAGACGGAACAAATAATACATGTAGCATAGTTTAATTATTTACATCTATAGTTGAGGTGTTTTGATTAAAATACATAAACTAGGGAATTCATAATATTACAGCAGCCTGGTGAGCGGCGGCGAGTCCGAGGAGGAGGAGGAGTCGCCCATGCACCGACTGCGGTCGGCGCGCTCCCGGCCCGCGCGCGCAGAGTCCGTCAGCTCCGGCGAGGACGACGAGGAGGACGAGGGCTTCCACCTGCTCACCGCCGAGAACCTCTTCTCCACGCTGCTGCACCGGGTACGTGGTACAACTTCCGTGGTCTAGTAGCTAGAGCTTAGCCCTCGACTCGGTCGTGAGTTCGCATTGGAACAACAGAATATGTTGTTTCCAAGTTTGGTTAGGACAATGCGGGCTGATCACCTGATTGTCTGACAAGAAAGGTGATACATGCGTCGGATGGGCATGTAAAGTCGGCCCTGCGCCTGATCGTCAGTCGTGTCAGTTATCCGTCCACTTGGGCACTTTAAAATTACTCCTGCGTATAAAGACGTTCAAGCAGAAAAATAATTGTCATACTAGAAAAAAAATCTTTATATGGGCGAGTTTGCGGTTTACACCTATTTAGGAGATGATTTTTTACTTTGAATATGACTTTTTTTTGCCTAAACATCTTTACATAAGCAGTGGATCATGTGCCCGAAGTATCCGTAATTGATTTTCGAACGTGGTGCTGCGCTGCACTGCACTGTAGTGTTTACGCTGCGGTAATATGCCTGAGTGGTCTCCTTTTCACCAATAGGACTGGGACATTACACTGCATACCTTCCTATCGGCTATCCACACGCATCATGACATGCGTTACATTATGTATTTGTTTAGTATTTTGTCTATTTGTCACGCCTATGGAAGCGGCGGTATATAAAATGTGCCATATAATACATCAGCAACTGATGCAATGTACGAAAATATTTGCGTCGAAGCTCAAGTATTTGTAAATATGAAAACCTTAATGTTTTCAGGTCCGTGCGCTAACTCAACGCCTCAACGGCGAGGAGGGTCCTGGTTTCCAGCACCCGCACTCGCTTTTCAACAACCTGCAGTCGCCGTTCTTCAATAGGTGAATACTCCAATAGCTATCCAAACCGTGGCCTATCATATCGTAAAAATGAAAATACTGCGGAAAATTACGTTTAATACTTGCATTTAATTTACCCGTTGGAAGTCCTTTTAATAACAGTCGTAACCAGTGTGAATCTTAATTGTTAAAACTTGGTAACTAAGAGAAGTCTTTATGGCGTCTTCTTCATAATGATAAGTTTTAATTTTTTTGGTCTACATATTATTAAATTAAAGTCACACTTTTCATTACATGCCCTGTAATTCAAACTTCACTAATATTTTTAAAAGCCAATATGGTGGAGATTTTATAACCAATTAATTTATTAAACACAAAATTAACCAACAGTCATTAGTCATTTCTAACTTTTCAGTCATGTTATAAAATTTCTACCACCTAAAGTTCCATATTTTGATATATAACTAATACTTATGAAATATTTTCCGCATGCAGCTCACACTTACCCCGGAGGCATCTATTGTGAGTATACACTACTGTTTGTTTGTTGTTCTCATATGTCTGGGTTTCATTTTGTTATATTTTTACACGCAGCACACATACAAGTAGGGAAACGACGAGAAGTGTCTCAGAAACGTAAGTAAACCGCACCGTGTTAGAGAAAACATTCCTAGAAGAATATGCAGTTTAAATAAATATATGTCAGTTCTTCATTTTATTGCATGATTTAAAATTGAATTTGAATTTTCAAGGACCATTTTATGAGAATCTTCTTAACAAATAGAAGAATTAAATAATAAATCAAAGTTTATCAAAGTTTTGATTTAGGCTGTTGATTATTTTTTTAAAATAACTTAAAAAATCATCTTTCAGATAGGGTTAATGGGGCGGCAAAATATGTTAATTAGCCTCGGGCGCAAAATTTCTAAATACGCCTCTGTATATTGGTCAGATCTCTGTATTATATATACCAGCCGGCCCATTTCGGGGGGGGTTTGAACCCCCTAAACCACCCCCCTGGCTACGCCCATGTAATAAATAGTTTTTATTTACTGAAGTTTTTTTTTTGTTTATTGAGTTTGGATTATGTGAAGTTTATATGTAAATTATGATTTGATCAAACTATAATAGATGACCATCAGACTAGGTTAGAAATACTAACAACATTGCAATATTTTAAAAAATTTAAAGGAATACGTAATACATAATATACATGTATTTATCAAAGTAAATACAAAAATCTACCACCTACATTACGAACTTAATATAATGATGTTTAACTATGTTCTAGAAGGTTTTTTAGAAGTTCGAGAATATTCTAAGCTAAGTGTGTGTGCAGGCGCGAGGGGTGGGGTTCGCGCGACATGGGCGCACCGTTCGACTCCATGTTCAAGTCCCGCCAGCAGATGCCGCGAGGTGAGTGTCCGCACCGCTTGCACGCACGCGGGAAACGTTGCTAATATCACGCACATAGGCATACGTTGCCAACTTCACGCACTAGGCATACGTTGCCAACTTCACGCATTATCGGCGAGAGTTGTAAACATCACGCAATAGGCGAACGTAGAAGTCATTGTATACATCATTGCACTCGGGTTTGAACACATGCTTTTGCAATCACAGTTTTTTTTTATAATTGGTTTTTAAATTAGATCTAATTTGATAGTCTCATATTTCAGTAAAGTATGTCCTTATTTTAAAGCCAATGTTAGCTTATTCATTTAAATAAAATAATTAAACACTTTCTAATTTAATAATTTATTATCAATATAATTAATTTTGAAAAATTAAATTATTACTCTTGAATAAAAAATAAAAACTATTTGTCGATTATTTTTTATTATTTTGACTAACCAAAATTGGTAACATGATTTTATCACATGTTTAAGTCGAGGAGCTCACTATTATATGGGTCCCGAAAATAAAATTATGGGACGTGTATATTGGGTTACCAGTAGCTAGCTCTGCACGGCTACCACTCACAAGAAGCTTTCACTAAACAAATCAATTAACTATTCATGACGAATGCCAAAAATAAACTGCGTTGCGGACGATATTAGTAACGTTTTCCATGTTTGTTTTGAGTTCAGTGTTTTACATATATGATGGACTGTTGGGAGTTAGAATATATTTCCAAGTCCATTATATATAAATTTTACCTTAACTAAGAGTTTAATTAACATAATATTAATAAATTTTAACTTTTTTGCATCGTAGTGTTTACACTGTAATGAAAAGCATTCTTTGTGCAGGTGTTGACTTTCTCCTACCGCTAACATTAGCAGGAAAATGTTGCGATGATATCGTTTATCACAAATTCATTATTGTAAATTTTATGATTGCATGTGGAAGCATTACACGATTCAGTAGTCATGTCTGTATAGACTTTATTTTTTAAAATTTCTATTCTTTAATTTCTGTAAATGAGAAATGTAGACTGTTAATTAATTTGTTTGTAAAACGTACACGGCCTGCCTCGTAGCTAGATGTTGTGACTGTAGTCGCGAGACGCGCGGGGCGGGGCGGCGGGCGCGGGTAGGACCGCAGTAGTGAGGTTGTATGGTGTGGTTGCAGTTGGGTTACGCGTTACACTGCATGCTCCGACCAAATCTACACTCCACAGCGGCACCAGCGCCTCCCACAAACCCGCCACAAACGCCACGCAGGAATAGGTACAGATATATTTATTTGTTCATTTATTGTGTTCTGTGTTGCGCCTCGCGCGCGCCGGCCGATCGCTGATGCAATTATCATAATTTAGAATGCATTCTGAATATACATTTTTATTCAAAGAGCAACATTTTAATGCATCTTTTTGTTTTTCGTTTTGCATCTCCGCTTAACGTGTGACCCTAATCGTTGCCCAGACTAAAATTAACCACCTAACATACGCATCGGTTTCGCATCGCCCACTAGCGAATTTTAACGATCGCCGATCAAACCTTAAGATACTCTCGAAACCGAAGCCGACGGTTCAACGCTCGAGAAGTAACACCTCTCGGCTTTGACGATCGATATCACTATCGGCGAGCGTCGTGCATGATCGAAATCGCGTGTCTTTCGATTGCATTGCAGGTAGCATCAAGAGAAGCGGCAAGCACCAAGCGAGAGAGGCCCCGACGGACGAAGCGAGCGCCGGACTAGATCTGTCTGATTTGGATTTGAACTCGATCGAGTTCTCGGAGCGCGAGATGGCGGCGCTGTCGGGGCTGACGCCGGCGCTGTCGCGGTGCCTGCAGCAGCAGCTACTGGCGCACCTGCCGCCGCGCGCCGCCCGGCGCCTGCGCCGCACACTCTCGCTGCACGCCGAGCCGGCGCCCGCCCCGCCCGCCTCAACCTCCGCCGAAGAAGCCGCCCCTCCCACAGACAATCATACCAAAGATCAACTCGTGCCAGAACGTTCACGATCCGAAGAAACGTCCGACGTATCAACTTCACAATTCTTCACCCTGCCTCGCCTGAAACGTAGAATGACGCCGGTACAGTGCGTCACGCCCACCCCGACTGAGGACGTTGCGCGCGAACTTTCATCGGAAAATAAAAACGAGACGAAACTCACTCGCGAGCTTTCGTCGGAACCCAAGGAATCGGATGTGAGGAGTGGCAGCGTGCGAGACACACCCGACCGGCCTCTGCTCAGTAAATACTTAACGCCAGAAAGAAATATATCTCTCGACGACTATTCCTCCGATGGAGGCAGTATATTATCCGAACCTAGTTATATTATGGCCTACGGATCTCCGTTAAAGAATTCAAACCCAAGCTTCAGACGACACTCTCTTCGATTGAGTGGAGATCAACCGAGAAAACGTATATCTAGATTTTTACGGCCAGATTTCTTCGATCCCCCTGTGGAAGAAAATTTCGTTGCCAAACATAAAAAAGAAAAGGAATTGGAAACACAAAAAATTCTCAAAGAGATTAGGGAGAAGAAAAATAGGGTTCTCGAGTCAAATTCACTCTCTCCAGAAATAAAAGATGAAAATACATTTAGAGATGATTACCCGCCAGTCAGAAAATGTCTTTCACCAATTAGTAGTATTGTAAATAGAGAGCGTAGTCGATCAACTACACCGTATTATCCAATACTAGATAATATAAAGGAAACAAACTTAGACACTTCCTATATAGGAACAAAGAAAAGTATCAGCCTCGATAGAAATGATTCTTTGGTCTCCTCTAATATTGTCAATGTCCAAAATAAAGAAACAAAATTGACTAGACCAAAAAGTTATCCCGTTAAGAACTTTGAGACTTTCGAGGATACTAAAGATTCTTCCTTGGAATCTGGATCTGTAACTGTAGAAAAGGATGATGATGAAAATAAGTTAGTTACAAAGGAATCCAGATTAATACGTCCTAAAAGTTATCCAACTAGTAATCCCTCTCTTGAAAAAATGACACTTAGCCGCAATGTTAAAAACGATGAAGTTAAAAATTCGGTGTACACTAACAGTATACCAAAGCAAGAAACTAGCAGTGCTGATAAAAAACCTGATGTTGAAGTCAATTTTAGCATTACTCTGCCCAAGAGAAAACTTAAAACATCAATAGAGCTAGCTAATAAAGTAGATAAAACATTAAATCAAAATTCGTCTATACAATTAGAACATGATAAAGATACTAGTAGTTCTAGTTTATCTATTAAAAGATATCAAGTAGTTAACGGAACTAATTCAAATACGACGGAGATTAAATGTGACACTGTAGTCGACGATAATGTTGTTAATAATAAGGAATCTCAACCTCTATCAGATCAAAAAACGAATGTAAATGAGGATAGTAAAAACGAAGTTTTAAAATCGAATGCAACGAATCTCGAAACGAATGCCAAAAAAGTTACAGTGAAAAAGAAAATTATTAAAAAAGTGTCTACAAGGTCAAAGACTGATTTAGACACCAACCAATCTTCTAATGATTCTGTTACGACTGACAAGAAAAAGGTTACGAAGAAAATAAAAGAAAAAGCGATAGAAGATAGTAGTAAATCTTCAAGCGCTACAAAGAAGAAGTCTGTTTTACAATCGATTGGACATAAATTAGAAAGGTTTGCAAATTCAAAATCAAATTCTCCTGACAAAACAATACAATATATTGATACAAGTGACACTAAAAAAGTAACAAAAATGAATAGGACAGAACGTGAAAACTCCGTTCCAGTAAATGTTGATCCTCCAACTGAATCTAATTTGATTAAAAGAGCTGTAACTGTAACTGATGTAGCAGCCTTAGATAGTCCGACTAATAACCAAAATAAAACAGCTGTCTCAAAAGTTTTAGGATTATTCAAGAAATTTGAACCTAAGGAAAAGATTTCAAAAAACTGTGTTGAGAAATTACAAAGTGAAACTTCTGAGGCTGTTACAAAAATAAACAATGGAAGCGATTCTAATATAGAAAACGGAAAAGATAAAGTAAAACGACCAACTTCCCTGTTGCTAAACGGGTTAGGTCGCAAGAATCGATTAAATAAAAACACGAACAACAACGTATTAGATAATATGGTAGAAAAGGAGCAAGAAGAAAACAAAAAAGACACGAAAGGCGAAACAATGAATGTAAGAAATTCACTAAAATTAGATTTTTCGAGATTGCCAAGAGTTAAAAAAATAGTTCCTACAAATCCTGTGATAGAACCGCTAATCATGAATGTTTCCGATACTGATAAAGATTCTAGCTTAAATGATTATTGTAAAACTAAGGTCAGTAGCTTAGAGAGTAGCACCATCGATGTTCCTGATTCACTGAGTCGCAGTAGATCTAGAAGTCGATCGACGTTTTCTAATTCAGATGTCAAATCGGAAGGAAACGCAGATCTCAGAGACAGATATTACTTACCCGACACCCCTCTATACCATTTACCAGTTAGAAATCGAGATTCTCTGACACCGGAAAAGGAAGACTTGGCAGAGAGAATACGGCGAAAAAGCTTTTATTCCAGATTTAACGAACGGAAACAACGTCGGAAAAGCAACCTCGTCGGCCCCGGTGCTACGGAGTACGATCCACTCGCGAGGATCCATTCCACGGGATCCGATCACAAATACGATATCTCTCCAACTTCGCCGAACACTTACGATCTGTCGCCCGGGTTCTCAGTCGCATCGGATATATCCCCCTCCACAGACCGCTACAAGAGCTTACTCAGCGACGTCTCCAGCGCTAAAGGCAATTCGCGTTACGAGGGTCTGAACGATAAAATAGACACGTATCGCTCTCTCGATCGAAACGAATTCAGGAAATATCCGGGAAGTCGAAGCTGCTACGATTACGATCAAACCTCGACATACAATCCACATCGGTACTCGAGAACGAAATCATTGTTCGACAGTTCCGAGAGCGAAGACCAAGGAAGCCTACTCAGGGAGCCATATAAATACAATCGCACCAATTCGCTTTACACGCCTGGCAACTACGCAACTTACAGACCGAAGAGAACACGAAATTCAGCTATAATACTAAAAGAAAGTGAAAAAGAACCCAGCCCAGAAAATATACTAGATAAAATAAGACAGAGAAAGATTTCGATCAGCGTGACACGAAAATCGGACCCCGAAAAGGACACATTGCAAAGGTGTGTATTTTTGTCAATCTTTACGTCAATAATAGATAATAATTATATGAATAACATACCCAAAGAGATTTTACTCTTGTGCACGCTTCATGCTTTAAAATTAAATCTCATAGCACTAATGCTTTTTAGTTTACGTTTGATTATAGAGCTGTATATTTTTTCTTAGCTGATGAAAAGCTCCAGTGTAAATGTAAATATAGCCAGTAGTACAAGCGATTAAATCACTACTACATATCAAAATTTAAACTTTACAACATAATCTCATGTAGACACTCAGTAGAAATTAAACTGTTGAAAGATTCATCATTGGTATAACCACGAGTAATGTGCAACACGCATCACAAACACATGAGGCTCGGTATAGGGCGTTACCTTATAAATAAATAACTTTGTACATTTCAGATCCCCTGGCCCACCTAAAGGCGAAGGCGACAGTTCAGAACGCGTTGAAAAAGTTGACTGAAAAGCGCTAATCGTATTGTAATGGAAACTTATTTGTGATTAAGCATTTTTGTCAAAAACTATTTAAATAATGAATACCACTTAAAACCCACAACAAACCCAATCCTAAATATTTTTATAGTTACAAATATCAATTACTTTTTATACGTGGACGTTACGTACGTTTCGTTAAATGTATTTCTTGCCTAACTCGACTCGGTGTTTGCGTAGTTATAGGACGTGGACTGAAATATTATCAGTGTCAAATGGAAATTAACAAGCTACTTTAGTAAGTTCTTTAAGAAGGATTAAGGTACATGCTATAGGCCCCCACAGACGAGAGGCCGATCGTTTCAGCTGGAACTGACGTCAGTTCGGCCTGAACGGATTCGAGCACACACACGGAAAAAATCGCATCCAATCCAATTTACGTCAGTTCGGCCTGATCTGATTCGTGCCCACACACGGAACAGTCGCATCAGTCCATTCTGGTTTGCCGCGCGCTACGGTCGTGTTTATCAATTTTGTATTTAAACACCGCGAAAACTCATACAACGCTTGTACAAGATACACGCCCGCACGGCAGCGGGTCGGGCAAGAACTGAAGCGATTTGTCCACACACGGTCAGGACAGGCCGCGCGTTCAGGCCGATCGGTCAGGCCAGAATTAATGTTGCCAACTTAGTTATTTTACAAAATTTTACTAAATTGAGTATTTTATTCCCTCCTTGGTAGAAATTTAGTTATTAGTAGTGTTTAAGTAGGAAAGAGCCAGACAGTAATGATATGCAAAATAGCTACTAAATACGTAATATTTCCTAGTACCTATATTTTAATTTAATGGTAAAATTTATAATCAAATTCAATTAATGAAAAAAATTTAATATAATAAAACCTAAAATGCAGTGGTTTTTGGGGGGCTTCAGGAATTCCTAAGTTAAGTAGCCTCTTTAGTAGTTTTTTAGTAGTTTTAGTAGAAATCGATACGAGTTTAGTAGTTTCACAAAAAAAGAGCTGGCAACACTGGAACGAATCGCTTCAGTCCGTACGGCCGCCTGATGCGATCTCGAAATTGCACACACACGATACGATTTTGCATCCGTTCAGGCCGAACTGAAGGTAGACCGGACCATGTATGGGGCCCCTATGTCTATTTTATTAATGTATGTATTGCCCGTTCATTTGAATGCAATATTATATTAAGTATTTATGTTGCGGTGTTTTTAGCCGTCGCTGGTTATGTGTCGACGACAGAGAATTGATATTCGTGCCTTGTGACGTGTATTCGATAGGAATTGGTGTTGAAATATTGACGAGTACCTAAATAACACTAGTATGTGTATTGCACAAATGTTCTTGAATCAGCATATTTATTTTAACAATTAGTCAATACCGATGGTTACTACTACGCTAAGTCAACTTTACGTTTGGATGGTTATCAAATAGTATTCAATTCTTAATCGCGTTGGAACAGTAATCGAAATAATGGTGCTTAGGTTGAAGATTTATTAGGAGTTACTCGTTTTTATGTAATTTGACGGCCACTCGCGTTATGTGAGTGATAAATGTTTTTATATTTAAAGAAATATATTTTATTTTGTTAAAAATACACTAGAGTTTAAAACAAAACGGTTGCAATAATTTGTTTTAAAGCCATTTTATTTTCTAGATCTGTAGAGTACTGGACGTTAGTGGAAAGCTAAATAGGCACATTTATTAATATAATATGAATCGAATGCGTAATACCAGTAATCTATGAATTAAACGATAAAATAGGTGCTTGTATAATTATGTAAGGAAATAATTATTGATGGTTAATTCTTAACAAGTTAGTATTTTTATAGACTACAGGTACGGATTGGCGTAATAAAACGAGACGGGCGGTGAACATGATATTGTAATAGTCCGTATTAACCATTTTGGTTTTATAGTTTTCTCTGCTTTACAGAGTTATTTGATGTGTCTCCTTTTTTAATTTTCATACTTTATTTATTCTATTATTTTAAATGATAATTATAACTATTTATTAGTGTGTGGTGATCATTAATATTTTTTATTTTAATTCAATTGATCTGTTTTTAATGATGTTATAATCTCTATCACACACATTTTGTATTGTATGTGAATAAATTATATAGTTGAAAAAGGTGTTTTATTTTACCAACACTTACCTGCCAATCATAATGTAAATAAAAAATTGTTTACTTTATTACAAAGTATAATAGCACACACAGAATGAGTAACTGTAACTTAACGCATCATAAGATCAGAAAAAACTTAACAACGATAATTCTATATGAGTAACCTTAACATAACGCATCATAAGATCAGAAAAAACTTAACAACAATAATTCTGTATCTTTATTTCTATGTGAATTATGATACATTACAAAAACACTATGAGCATCGCAGTCAAACAAGTCAAAGATTATAGCCCAATAATTTGTTTAAAGGACATCATTCATTTTGGACCAAAAAATGAAAGTGCCGGCCAGAAAGAAAAAAATATATATTCGGATAGAATACACAATTCCTAACATTTTTTACTATGACGTCCAATCTGTGCGCCCAATGGTTACGTCGTAATAAAATAATTTAAAAATAATCCTTTTGTGATAAAAAGGTTGGAGTGTCACTATTAAAAGCATGGATATCTTACGTTATGATATAATACTTGATAGTAAAACACAGTGGTAAGGTTGATAAATAGTATTGGAAAAAAATATTTAGTCATAAAATATAAAAAAAAAATATGTATCAAGTACTAGCTGTCCCGGTGAACTTCGTGTCACTTTAAAACCTTCCCTGGACTTCTACGAATATTTTGAGACTAAAATCAGCCCAACCAGTTCAGCCGTTTTCGAGTTTTAGCGCGACTAACACATTTGAAAATCCATTTTTATATATAAGAAGAAGACTAACTGTCCCGGTGAACTATATGATACAACAACCAAAGATATACAAAAAAAAAATTGGCAATGCCTGGAAAAGATTCTGGTCCTTTAAAGAAATAGTAAAATGCATAAGTATAAACATGAGCACCAAAAGAAAACTATTTAATACATGGATTCCACCCATTCTAACATAAGGGTGCCAAACTTGGGCACTAACAAAAGCTCATACAAGTATGCTGGAAGTTGGGCCGAAGGCTATGGAGAGGAGTATGTTTGGAAAGAAAAGGATAGACAAAATAGAAAACAAGGAGTTGAGAAAAATGACACGTGTAACTGATGTAACATATAAAACTAAAAAATTGAAATGAAACAACAAACAATCAAAACATGTCCGGCCCGGACATGTTTTGATTTTGATAGGGCCAGACAAATGGACAAAAATAATAACATCTTTGTATCCCAGAAGGGCTAAAAGAAAAGAGGGCAGATCTCTAAAAAGATGGGAAGATGAAATGGTACAAATGGCTGGCAAAATGTGGACTAGTGTATGTGGAGTGGCATGTCAGAGATGTGAGTGGAAGCTGTTGGGGGAGGCCATTGCCAAGAGGCACTCAGAAGCAGACACCGCGCAACGGAAAAATCAATTATTGATTTGAATATTTTGTAATGTATATAAAATAAATGTATTGTTCTTCTGAATAAAGGCTAATAACAATAATAAGTTAATGACGTACAATTAAACATTTTCTAGTCTTACAAATACGTCATCTAAACTTATTGCGGGTGGGCTGAGGTAAGGGTCATGTCTAGCATAACCCATGTACCAGACTATGCACATAGTATGGGAGCAACATCCGATGGTTCTCATTCCTATATGGCATGTGCAATAGTAATGTTTTATTGCTCGACGCCCGGTTGCTGTTCTATCCAGAGCAATATACACATAGTATGTTTTAGATCGGATGTGTCGGGATTGTATTCGCCCTCGAATCAACCACAAGTCCTCTCCCTCCAATTCCCTTACAAGCTCTAGAGGAATTCCACCACTTAGCTCAATGCTAAAAACTCCATCTGGTTGAACATGCTCTCCATAGTAACTTCTCGCTTGTCTCAGCTGATATATACCGAGGCTAAATAATATTAATTCTTCTTCGGTCAGCGTAGGAAAGTCATTAAACTCAGCCATATCTGCAGACATGGGCTGGAACTGTGCTCTCATTCTGTTCAAGTTACGTCTGGCGACAAGATCTGCCAGTGTATTGGGCATGTTTATCCTTTCCCGGATTATTTGTAGAAAATCAGAAGCATGGACATTATCTACTATCAACACGTGATAAGCATTTATTAATGCTGCTGCGATTCTAAAATATTCAAACATATAGTGCAATGTTATATTAATATGAACGTTTCTCAACAGGCGGAAATCTCGTTTAAATCGGCCATTTACTACTTCCACAACCCAACGGCAAATAGTAACAAGGCGTGACTTGTTTGCTTGTTCCGTGGTTAGTTGCGTCGCTCCAGGATGCTTTGTCTCCGGCATTTTCACAGTGTAACCATTTCCTTCAAGAATGGGAACTGCATCTCTGAACCCACGGTCCAAAATAAATACGTTATTTTATATACATTACAAAATATTCAAATCAATAATTGATTTTTCCGTTGCGCGGTCTCTGCTTCTGAGTGCCTCTTGGCAATGGCCTCCCCCAACAGCTTCCACTCACATCTCTGACATGCCACTCCACATACACTAGTCCACATTTTGCCAGCCATTTGTACCATTTCATCTTCCCATCTTTTTAGAGATCTGCCCTCTTTTCTTTTAGCCCTTCTGGGATACAAAGATGTTATTATTTTTGTCCATTTGTCTGGCCCTATCAAAATCAAAACATGTCCGGGCCGGACATGTTTTGATTGTTTGTTGTTTCATTTCAATTTTTTAGTTTTATATGTTACATCAGTTACACGTGTCATTTTTCTCAACTCCTTGTTTTCTATTTTGTCTATCCTTTTCTTTCCAAACATACTCCTCTCCATAGCCTTCGGCCCAACTTCCAGCATACTTGTATGAGCTTTTGTTAGTGCCCAAGTTTGGCACCCTTATGTTAGAATGGGTGGAATCCATGTATTAAATAGTTTTCTTTTGGTGCTCATGTTTATACTTATGCATTTTACTATTTCTTTAAAGGACCAGAATCTTTTCCAGGCATTGCCAATTTTTTTTTTGTATATCTTTGGTTGTTGTATCATATAGTTCACCGGGACAGTTAGTCTTCTTCTTATATATAAAAATGGATTTTCAAATGTGTTAGTCGCGCTAAAACTCGAAAACGGCTGAACTGGTTGGGCTGATTTTAGTCTCAAAATATTCGTAGAAGTCCAGGGAAGGTTTTAAAGTGACACGAAGTTCACCGGGACAGCTAGTACTTGATACATTATTTTTTATTTTTATTTTATGACTAAATATTTTTTTCCAATACTATTTATCAACCTTACCACTGTGTTTTACTATCAAGTATTATATCATAACGTAAGATATCCATGCTTTTAATAGTGACACTCCAACCTTTTTATCACAAAAGGATTATTTTTAAATTATTTTATTACGACGTAACCATTGGGCGCACAGATTGGACGTCATAGTAAAAAATGTTAGGAATTGTGTATTCTATCCGAATATATATTTTTTTCTTTCTGGCCGGCACTTTCATTTTTTGGTCCAAAAATGTATGAAACGTGAATGATGTCCTTTCGACTATCCTTCACTAAAAGCTTAAAGAAATTAAGGTTTTAAACAAATATCACACTTATATATTATATTTTTTGTGGTTTCTCACTGACGATTATGTTTTTTTATATGTGTACTTAGATTTTCCTTTTGAGAAAATTTCTTTAAACAAATATGACAGCTGTGCGGTTTTTCGCCTGTATGAACTAGTTTGTGCCTAGTTAAATGAGTCTTTTGTATGAATGACTTCGAACAAACGTCACAGCTATAGGGTTTTTCACCCGTATGAATTCTTATGTGTTGTTTTAAAGCACACTTTTGTGAGAATTTCTTTGAACATACATCGCAGCTGTATGGTTTCTCGTTTCCATGAGTCAGTCTGTGATAATTTAAATTACCCTTTCGCGCGAAATTCTTTGAACAAATACTGCAGACGTATGGTTTAGCTGTGTCTGTATGAATTAGTATACTGTGGTCATCTAATTGACTCTGGCGTGAGAATGTCTCGTAACAAAATTTACAAGTAAATGATTCATTGCCTGTATGAGCGCGTGCGTGTCTTTTTAATCGATATTTTGTTAAGAATTTCTTGGAACAAATTTCACAACTGAATGGCTTATCACCAGTATGAGTTCTTATGTGATTTTCTAATTCACGTTTTTGTAAGAATTTTCTTGAACAAATATGGCAGCTGTTAGGTTTCTCGCCTGTATGGATTAGTTTATGGGTCCGTAAAGTGCTGTTTAGTGCGAATCTCTTTGGACAAATGTCACAGCTAAATGGTTTTTCACCTGTATGAACACGTAAGTGACTAATTAAACTATTTTTAAGTAAGAATTTCTTTGCACAATAATGACACATGTATGATTTTTCGCCTACATGCTTTAGCATGTGATAATTTAGTTGACTTTTGTAAAAGAATTTCTTTGCACAAATATCACAGCAAAGTGCTTTAGTGCCTGTATGTATTAGCATGTGTCTTTTTAAGTAACTCTTTTGTGAAAATTTATTTGTACAAATGTGGCAGATGTACGGTTTGTCCATGTGCACTAATTTATTATGTTTATTTAAATAACTCTGGCGTGAGAATTTCTTAGAACAAATGTGACATCTAAATGATTCATCTTTTGTATGTGTTAGCATATGACTATTTAAATGACACTTTTTTGTAAATTTCTTTAAACAAATATCACAACTAAATGGTTTGACCTCCGCATGAGTCCGTATGTGCTTAATTAATAGGCTTTTATAAGAAAATGTCTTCAAACAAACGTCACAACAGAACGGTTTGTTGTAACAGCTGGACTGTGCTGCACTGGGAAGATGTCGCTCCTCACAGTCATTTTTGTTCTCTTGCTTGTCATCATCTTGTTTGATACCTAAATAAATATTTTGTTATGAAAATGTTTAGACTTACATTTGAAAATGTTAATCCCACTCTCTCTACTTCTAAAGGTAACGAGTTGTCTAATATGTATGTACCTTCATCACCTATCCAATCTTCTATCTCTTGTTTTATTTTCAGATTTCTTCTCTGATTCTCCCATGTCTGTTCTCCTTGACACTCTAGATGTACTTCTATGAACTGATGTGTTGTGGCACCTTGACGAGCACATTTGTCACTCACATTTGGTAATTCCTGTGTAATATCAGCAAGAGGACATTCTGATTTAATATAAGGTTTTTCCTCGACTTCATCGTCATTTATATTTTCAAGAACTACATCTTCTTCAATTCCTGTAATTAAAAGACAAGAAATTAATACACAAAAACTACTTTTACATATTTTATTGCTGTTCTTTCATTTCAGGTTATTCCGACGGCTGACATTTTGATTAAAATTAAAATAAACTATGTTAGAATTCTGTCTGGTTAAAGATGTGTTTACAATTTGCAAACACGTTATGATATCATAAACATACCATCGTAATAATTGTAAAATTCCATCTTCTCATCAGACTCTTGCTTGTTAAATGAGGTGGAAAGTGAAAAAACCTTCATGTTGCAAGATGATAATTCCAACAAAGGTCGAAACACTGCAAACTCTTTGTCAATCTAAAAACGATAAAGTGCCTTTAATAAAATAATTAAATAATATAGACTTAATGGGCTACTTGACCTTGTTTTTATTTATGTCCTAAATGCTTCATAATTGTTTCATTACTTTATGTTTTGACATAAATAAATATATAGTTAAGAATTTTAGAACAAACATTGAAAATAATGCAGGAAAACCATTTTGAGCTAATCCAATTATTTAGCATGGAATTAGGGGAAACAAAATATATAATTAATGATAATGACTTTATAACAATTTACAGAAACACATTCAGTTTCACTACTACATAATGTGGTTAGCATATAACACATCCTTTCCGGAAGTTACTTCGAGGTGTTTTCATCAGTAGAGATAAAAAAATCAACTTTATGTATCAATCTTAACTTCACAATTTATTATATCGCTAGAATAAGTTTTCCTAAGCCAAGTACTAAAAGAAATACTCCTTCAAATAATATCACACAACTTTTTTATACACTTTTGCACTTTATTTACATTTTTACAATAATCTATACTAATATAATAAAGAGAAAAAGTTTTTTTGTTTATTTGCATCGAATAGGCTCCGAAACTACTGGACCGATTTTGATGAAATTTGTCACATATAGAGTAGACCACGGAGAAGGGCATTGGCTACTTTTTATTGCGGCAAAATGTATGGTTCCAGTGAGATATCCTTTAGCGCGCACGAATTATCGGGAAACATCTAGGTATTTTATATATAAACACGACTGGTTTCGATTTACTGATGATGAGCTATAATATATTACTTAAGTATATAAATTATTGTAAAAATCTAATCCCACCAAAAACATTCTGTAAAAAACTAGCCAAGTCTCGATGGTGCTGCTTGTTTATCTCTAAAAAGTAATGAAATCTAGACAAAGTCGTGCCAAGTCTAAGGTTCCTTTTTTTTTATGAAATATGGGGGCAAACGAGCAAACGGGTCACCTGATGGAAAGCAACTTCCGTCGCTCATGGACACTCGCAGCATCAGAAGAGCTGCAAGTGCGTTGCCGGCCCTTTAACGGCCAAGTCACACAACATTAACTATAATAATAAATAAATCGTAGTAAAGAACCTTAGACTTGGTACGACTTTGTCTAGATTTCATTACTTTTTAGAGATAAACAAGCAGCACCATCAAGACTTGGCTAGCTTTTACAGAATGTTTTTGGTGGGATTTCACTTCTTTTTGTAGAAACGTATTGATTTGTTTTATTAGATTTTAGTGTAATTTGTTCATTTAATTTGTGTAATGTTCGAGTAGAATAAAGTAAATCGTTCGACTATTTCTTCTTGTGAACTTATAAGTATAAGTTTAAAAGCCAGTCTAGTCTTATCCAGAGTTTTCCTTTAATTTTATTTATATGCGTATTAAAAGCAGAAGGGGAGGCATTCGCCCAGCAGTGGCACGCTATAGGCTAGATTAAATTAGAAGATTTGTCCCACTACGCTAGATTTTTGAAACGACAGTCGATTTTTTACGTACCAATAGTAGAAGGGGGCATTACCATATCATATCTCTAATACAGCTGAGACCCAGCTGATGGTTCTTCATCAGATACTTCAGACCTTCAATTTTTGACATCAGATGGCCCACCAAGTTAAATATTTTTTGTAAACGCAGTATGTCGATCTCTAATAGTTTGGTTGGGATCTTGTGTTTTCTAATCAGGGTCACCAGGTACTCCAGATTTTCGATTATCCTAGTTTTTATAGTTTTCCCTTTATGTGGCCATTAAACCCTAACTCTGTACCAAATTTCAGCTCTCTGAGTTTATGGGAAGTACTAGTTCTATTCTGATGATTATGAATGAGTGAGTGAGTGTCATAAATGCGAAACCTTCGCTTTCGCTTAACTTCGGAACTAAATGACTTACAGACTTGAAATTTTGGATTTTAGGTATGTGATTATAGCTTACTGGATGACGAAAATTTCAGCCTTCTGGTCTTATCCACAGGTTCTCAAATAGGGGCCTGAAAATGCGGCGTTCCAGTAAAGGATGGTACGGCAGTGTTTATTTCGCGCTCGACTTGGTGGGGGCACTGCCGTGCCCCCAGATTAAAGCGGAAGTGTATTAAAAAGTTGTGTGATATTATGTTAAACATGAATTTCCATCAATCAGAATAATACTCCTTCAATGTATGAAAAATAATTAATATTTGTCAAGTAGCCTATTAAAACTTAACATTGGTTAGGTCCCAGAATATTAATATATCGCGAATATACACACATTATGTATGTAAATATGACCAATTCATAGTACCTTATTCTGGAAAAGATCATCAGCAAGACCTATTGTCTGTATAGCCAACTGCTGCAGCTGGTGACATTGACGCAGTCTCGTGTGGCAAATGTAACACATCCAGCACTCTTCATCTCTAATCTATGAATTGGAAAATAAGCTAACTAAATTATACATATAATAAATGCATTGCGCCTTTTAAATTATACATTACTAGCCGTACCCTATGTTTTTCTGTCATAACTATGAACTGCAATAAATAAACCTACAGTTTACCTCCTACCTACATCTACACTGCCATCCTAACGAAGAGTTTTTGGGCAAATCGAGTTAAGACCATATTATACCATAATATAAGGTCTTAATCCAATTTTCCCAAAGGCTCGACTTACTGCACTCTTCGTTAAGACGGCAGTACAGCTGCCTACCCCTACAACCAACAGGCAATGTGCAAAATAGATATTGACCACTGAGGGTTAAAGATGTTACTGTTTATAATAATGTAATATTAATCATGTATCTATTTAACAACAGGGGTTAGTGATAGAATGAAATAAAATGACGACATCTGTGGCTCAGTGGTTAACGCATTGGCGCTTTAGCCGGAGGTCGCGGGTTCGAATCCCGCCAGGGAACAAATAAGTTTTCTGTGTTCCTGGGTCATGGATGTGTATTAAATTATTAAATATGTGTTTAATATAATAAAAATCTTAAATCTACACTAATATTATAAAGAGGAAAACTTTGTTTGTATGTTTGTTTGTTTGTTTGTAATGAATAGGCTCAAAAAGTACTGGACCGATTTCAAAAATTCTTTCACCATTCGAAAGCTACATTATCCACGAGTAACATAGGCTAAATTTTATTTTGGAAAAAAATAGGGTTCCGTAAGATATTTGGGGGTTTCGGACACAAGGTGTAAAAAATCAACCAGAAAAGTTACTTATTTTGCGTACGCTGCCTAAACTATAAGAGATAGAACCATAAAATGTTCTAATTAATTGTAGATCTTATAAATATCTACAAAAAAGTCCGCGACACACTACACAGTGTATTTTTTGTCCAAAAAATTGGCCATGCCTTTTTTTTTGGAAATCTCATACAGAAATGTTATGTAAATAATTTATTAGTATTTACATGCGTACATTTCTTATTATGAACAATAAAAAAACACTTTTTTTTTTTTCAATAAAATTAAAAAATGCCATAACTTTTTAAATATTTACTTAATTGTCTTCTTGATTATTCTGATCGACAATAATCAAAAAACACACAATTTAACCTGATTTACATATTTCTTAAATAAGTTTTTAAAGATTTATTTACGATTTATGTTTTTTTTTCTTTAATTTTTTATGAACGTATTTCTAATTATTTGGATTTTATTTTTATACAGAATTGTTACTTAAATGTACTAGAATTCGTGTAAAAAAAATTAGGTCCAAATAATAAAGGGCACCGAAGTTAGAGGCTTCTAAAGTTTTCTATGGTAACTATGGCTTTAGGGTTGTCAATATTTCTATACCAAATTTTTTTATTCATTTGAACTTAGTTTTTTTATTCGTGACTAATACTTAAACAGAAGATTAGAGAAACTGCATTGAGTCACTAAAGTGACTCGATAAATCGAGAAAATATTTTATTAATGCCGTGAAATATTTTTGAGCAGAAACAAATAAACTATTACTTTTTATTTTAGTTTTTAATATAAGTAAAGCAATATGTTATTACAAAAGCAAATTTGCAGTTTTCATATTAATTTGACCTGTCAATCCTACAATACTGACTTGGATTTTTTTTAACAAATTAATACTTTTCTAATGTACACATGGTGACACATTTAAAATCTTTTATATATTTCCGGTATAAAATGGACTCGTATAGGTTTAACTATAACCGGAAATCTATTGTTTAATAGGTAGCCGGTGGGTGCACACCGGGTCCGGTTTCGGATTTTATTACCTGGTTTTAGCTGTAGCCTAACGAGGGCGGAACCCTTCCCTGCACCACATATTACCTTTCATTGGATTTTAAATAGAATTCCCCCTCTGTCTGTTTGTTTTGCTTTTTACTAATCTCTGAAATGGCTGCATGTATTTTTAACCGTGACTTTGACTGGCAGACCGAATTATCAGCATATTTGTTGTAAAAATATTAGGTATTTACAACGCCGGATAATAATTTGTTTAGAAAATATTAAAAATTATCAGACTCTCATTGAACTTAAAATAAATCTTTAGTATTAAAAAAAAAAGGATATAATTAATCTAGCGAACAAAAAATAAGTTGGCAGCTGCACTGCGGCTGTATGCTCAATACTGTATTACTGAATTTGGCAGCAAATTAATATGTTGGCGACTAAATTACTAAACTGGCGAAATCACTCAGGTGACAAAAAATTCAAAAGTCGGCAGATAAAAAGAGGCGAAATTTAATCCAAATTAGCACCGACATTTATAAGTTGGTGACTTAATTTCCGAGTTGGTGACCATTATACCATATAAGCAGCTATAAAACCAGATTTGGTTGATAAATTAATGGCTGCTAAAAATTCAATTTGCAGGCTACGGAAAATCCTATTTTTGGATACTGTTGGAGTATGTTTTTCTTTGGCATGGGTGTCATTTTCTAGGTGTCTGGGGGTGCAGAATAATATGAAAATAAAATCTGTTTTGTAATTCCACAATGGCGTACATTTTTGTTATTAAAATTAATAAGGATGTCCTTTTCCAGGTTTCTGGAGGTTCTGATTACAAAATTGTCTTCCAATTTCATTTTCCAAAATGCAGAATATTCAATCTTCGTAAAATGAATATAAATACTAAATTACAAGATCTTGGGGATTCTGATTAGGATTGATGATTATTATAACAGTATGTTATGTAGTTCAAAGTAGCAGATATGTATAGAAATTTTTCAAAATTCAGGATTCACGATTTTTTCTGCTTTGATTCATGAAGAAAATATGCAATTTCCAGGTTTATAAGGAGGAGGAAATTTTCATTATTTTTCCAGTAGAATGCACCATTTCAGAGATAGAAGCGATTATAAAAAAAAAATGGCAATGCTGTACTGAGATACGAGGGATGTATAAATCTATAGAAATGTTGGAAAATTCAGGATTTTTGATTTTTTTTCTCCCATCATGAAGAAAATATGATGTTGCGGGGTTTCTAAGGGGACGAAATTTTCATTATTTTTCAATGGGATGCACCTTTTCCGAGATTTGATTTCCGAGATAGAATCAATTAAAAAAAAAAAAACTTGAGAGGTGTCAAGGGACACCCGGATGGAACGAAGTTCCTTTCGATTAATTAGTGAAGGAATTGTGATAACATTTTATTTTTTTTAAGTTATAATACTTTTTTTTTATTATTAACAAATATTATGTTATATAAACTTAATCAGTAGGCTCAATTTTCGTTCGCGACACCACACTGTTCAATGCGAAATAGAAATGAAAATATCTGGCTTGCTTTCTATAAGAGAGAGAGAGACAGACAGAGAAACATGCGACGCCGCACAGCTTACAATAGCTTTAAGCTTACTATAGCAAAAAGTGTCGTGACAACTTTTCGTAAGAATTTTTTCCGTCTAGCAAAGTTCACAACGCGCGATAAGGAACTTCGTTCCAAAAATGTAAATGCTGTTCATTAAGATACGAGAGATGTATTATATCTATAGAAATGTTGGAAAATTTCGGATTTTCGAATTTTTTTTTTCGCCCATCATGAGGAAAATATGATGTTGCGTGGTTCCTAAGGGGGACAAAATTTTCATTATTTTTCAATAGGATGCACCGTTTCCGAGATAGAATCAATTTTATAAAAAAAATGTTAATGCTGTACATTGAGATACGAGAGATGTATTATATCTATAGAAATGTTGGAAAATTTCGGATTTTCGAATTTTTTTTTCGCCCATCATGAGGAAAATATGATGTTGCGGGTTTCCTAAGGGGGACGAAATTTTCATTATTTTTTCACTAGGATGCACCGTTTCCGAGATAGAATCAATTTTTAAAAAAAATGTAAATGCTGTACATTGAGATACGAGAGATGTATTATATCTATAGAAATGTTGGAAAATTTCGGATTTTCGAAATTTTTTTTCGCCCATCATGAGGAAAATATGATGTTGCGGAGTTTCTAAGGGGGACGAAATTTTCATTATTTTTTCACTAGGATGCACCGTTTCCGAGATAGAATCAATTTTATAAAAAAAATGTAAATGCTGCACATTGAGATACTAGGAATGTATAAAGCTATAGAAATGTTGGAAAATTCAGGATTTTCAAATTTCTTTTTCTCCCATCATGAAGAAAATATGAGGTTGCGGGATTACTAAGGAAATTTAAAATGGATGACTTTTTTGTTATCACCACCCCCGGAAACCAATAAAAGGATACCCATATTATTTTTATAAAATTAAGTATGTCCGCCATATTGGAATTTCAAAACGAATGTCATTTTTGTAATCCAGCACTCCCAAAAACCTGATAAACGATACCCATATCAATTTTACGAAAAATAAATATCAGCCATTTTTAAATTTCAAAATTAATCTACACAATATCTAATATTTTATGCTGAAATAAATCTGAACACTTAAATATTTAGATCGATACTTCTAACAAATATGGAACACGGCGGAGGTACATCATATAATATGCAGTATAATAAACATAAATAACCAAAAACAGAAAGGTTCAAACCAAATAGTGACCTTGAGCTTCTCAATATCTCACTGACTTCAAAACTCAATATAAGAGTGGAACAGCAGTGAAGCAAAGGGGAGCAAAGGTATAACGCGAAAAAAATGTAAACTGTGGATAACATAATGAATTTCCACGCGGGCGGAGTCGCGGGCAGCAGCTAGTAAGTAAAAAAGACTATTACTATTTGTTTTGTTGAAGTTACGAACTTCATTAGAAAAATGAGCATATAAAAACCTACTTCAAATATTATTCAACTATACGGTGATAACCCTATCCAAAATAATATAAAATTGAATTACTCCGATGCCCCGCCGCATTTGGATCCCATTTTTTTTTTTGGTTATAAGTATCAATAAAAAGAATATTTCAGTCTTAGTTTCAAATCCAAATATGAAACGGCATGGCGTTAAAAAAATTAAAACATAAATTTACAAAATCAGTCATAAATACGTTATCATGAACAAATAAAGCCTGGATGTTTTTCGCTATCGTAGGGCTTTTAAGACACTATTTAGACCAATTAATAAAATCTTAAAAGAATATCAAACTTTTGAGCTATAACTGTTTCTATGTTTTTTCTGGAAACCATAGAAATTTTTTTCAAGTATTAATTTACATTCTTCTATATGAAATGGGCAGTCAGGTGTTCTCGTCCTGCATTTATAATCACAAATCCTATAAAATTAAGTAATAAAAACGGCATGGCCAATTTTTTGGACAAAAAATACACTGTGCACTATACCTATCTATGTCGAGTGAGGCACAACAACCATTTTTTTATTTAGAAATCTTGAATTTTTTTGGACTATATTTAAACGCGTTTATTTTACTCATGCTATTAATCCTTATCAAAATAAATTATTTCATCACTAAGAACAGTTTATGTAGATAATATCCCACCAAAAACATTCTGTAAAAAACTAACCAAGTCTCGATGGAGCTGCTTGTATAGTATAAAGAGCATTAAATATGTTTTCGTTGTCTGGTACCCGTAACACAAGTTCTTCGGATACTTACCACGGGGCTAGACTGACGTGGTGTGAAGCGTCCATAGATATTATTATTATTATATTATAGAATGGTGAAAATTCATGGTTAGCTATATTGTGTATTTTTAATGCCGAGTCATCTATATAACATGTATATTGTATAATTATAAAAGGTGATGTCCTCACTAACTGACTGATGTATAGATGATCGCACAGCCATATCCACTAACAGGAGAAACATGAAATTTGGACAGTAGTTTTATTCTTGAAACTTGAAAAAATAAATCTGTCCTAATTTTACATGAAATTTAATATCGGAGGAAATAAATAGAAATTATTGAGTGTGAACTTTATAGTTCTTTTTAATTCGTTACTAATGGGGTGAAATAGTAGTATTTTAAGTTCATCAGCAGTTATTATGAAACAGAAATCAACTAAAAACTGCGCCCAAAATCAATTAATTTAATTTAAAATTAATTCAAATTTAATCTACACAAAAAAGTTCTACTTTAACACAGTTGATTTTGTAGGATTTTCCAAAAGGACAGTGTTTCAGATAGGATTTTATTAAGCTTTAACTGCTATAACAATTAAAAAATTTCTTGCTTGCTCTGTTCATTCTTTTTTTACATCAGCATGCTATTGTTCATTGTTTTAAATTTAGGTTCAACTCTGGTTTTGATTCAGTTTTGGTTCGATTCCAGCGTAGTTGAACAGATTTCAGTAGAGCTATACCAAATCATTCAAAAAGTCAAGTAACATTCACAGTTTTTCTTACAATTCTGCTGTTTTAATTTAAATGAGAACAGTTTTTAAATTAGAATTTTATTAGGTAAAACAGCTTAAAAAATTAAAAATTGCAAACAAAATTATTTGAATCTGGTTTGTTACATTTAAACATATATATATATATATATATATATATATATATAATATTAAAAAGAGGTAGATATGTTATAAACACGTAAAAATGAAGACTCGAATTGGCCCGAGTCGGGCTCCACGAGTAATAGTGTGTTTTGTGTTACTATGCAACATTGACAAATTGACACACATCTCATGTCAATGTGTGTCGTGGCACAGAAATATTGTCAGTTTTGTAAGGATATAACGTATCTATGTAAAAATTAATCAAAGCATTTAAATTAATTTATTATTGATATTACATTTTTTAAGTCTGCATTTTTGTGTTCATATTCGAATTTTTTTATTTGTATGTAAGTACTTGAAAAAAACCACAGGTTATTACAAATTAATAAATTAAAATATATTAATAAATAAAAGCTTGTTACAAAAATTTATTAAAATACTAGCTGATGCCCGCAACTTCGTTTGCATAGAACTAACGGATACGGAACCCTATTTTTTTAAACGGAACCCTAAAATAAAAGTAGCCTATGTTAGACCTTATAACATGAGCTATCTACCGGTGAAAGTCCCGTGAAAATCGGTCCAGCCGTTTCGGACATTAGCCGGAACAAACAGACAGACAGACCGACAGACAGACAGACGGACAGACAAAAATTTTAAAAATTAGTATTTTGTTGAAAGTACCGAATATACTTTCATAATATGCATTATATTGTGAAAAGCTGTTAATTTGAAGTTACAAACAGACACTTGCACAGGCAAGTGACAACCCTACGCTAGCTGCCAAAATGCGAGAAATTAGAAAATATTTTTTTATGTTAATTACAATATAATCATAAAAATAACCAATTTCAAAACTCCTGGAAAACATTTGCAGGTTGTTTCCAGGTAGAACTAGCAATTACGAAATGTATTTCGGGGTTTGTTTTATTAGAGTAGGTATATTAAGTATACGTACCTTTATATTTGTGAGGTTCTCATAAACATACTGCAGATCTGTTTTATAAATGTTAATAGTTCTTTTATCTAAAGATAAGCATATTGTGCAACAACTGTTTTTTAACATTTTCTTAGTCTCAACAAATTTTGTTAATAAAAATCAAATGTAAACACCCCTTACAGCTACCTACGCTACGACAAAAATCCAAAAATCACAGAACTTCTTCTTCTACTTTTGACAACTCAATTTTTTTAATATCGTGGTAGAGCATAAAAATAAAACCATTGTCAGTATCATGGAGCATTGAAACAGGAGAACGATCGCTAGGTACCTACGTGTTAAAGCCTTTGGTTAAAGCCTTTGAGTATATAAGTCTTTGGTTAAAGCAATGGATCTAGTAGTACCTATGGATAGAACACTCCGAATTTTGTAATTGCTAAAAAGAACTGTATTACCTTGGTAATAGAATGTATTTCACAATGCATGTCTCATAGAGGCAAATCCGAGCCCAGCGAGATAGCCTGAAGACAGGCCGTGTGTCTCGTTCCTGCATGTTGCCAACAAAAAAAATGTTGGTATTTATAAAAAGTAACTTGAAAAATCTTAGATAAAACGAGTGTACTTTACAATTATTTTATCAAAATATGTTTATAACTATATTATATTCTAATTAAAAAAGTTAGAAAAAGTCATTTAATAATAAATAAAAATGCAGTTAACATTAAATCCTTTTCCTTCTTTTTTATTGGATGGTATCATTCGCAAGACAATAGATACGCCATTACACATATTTTATGCTGAACACCGGATAATATTAAAATTGAAAATGGTTTTTATTTCTTAATTCATATATATCTCCGTAACAATGTTTTTATTATTTATTTGATGATGAAAAAATGTTGTGTATTATATTCTTGTCGAAGTGAAAGTTATGCTGGTTGCAATAATCTGGTCATAAATACTGTTAGTGCTCCCGCACACTTTCAATTTGAAATTGGCCAGCTAAATTGTACTGTCTACACTAATATTATAAAGAGGAAAACTTTGTATGTTTGTTTGTTTGTTTGTAATGAATAGGCTCAAAAAGTACTGGACCGATTTCAAAAATTCTTTCACCATTCGATAGCTACATTATCCACGAGTAACATAGGCTAAATTTTATTTTGGAAAAAAATAGGGTTCCGTAAGATATTTGGGAGTTTCGGACACAAGGTGTAAAAAATCAACCAGAAAAGTTACTTATTTTGCGTACGCTGCCTAAACTATAAAGGATAGAACCATAAAATGTTCTAATTAATTGTAGATCTTATAAATATCTACAAAAAAGTCCGCGACACACTATACCTATCTATATCGAGTGAGGCACAACAACCATTTTTTTATTTAGAAATTTGAATTTTTTTTGGACTACATTTAAACGCGTTTATTTTATTCATGCTATTAATCCTTATCAAAATAAATTATTTCATCACTAAGTACAGTTTATGTAGATAATATTTGGTCTTTGAATGATTAAAATTGGACGTTTGGTTTTGAAGTTATGGCGAAATTAAAATATTACGATTTCTGCTGCACGGCCCGCTGCGAAGTGGGCGTCACCAAGGGGGGTAGGCGTGCGGGAGGGAATTTAGATCTATGAGTAAGGTACCCGCAGTATTAGTATCAGTATTGTACCCATAGATTATACAGATACATACTATTGTACCCGTGCGAAGCCGGGGCGGGTCGCTAGTACTACATAAAATACCAGTAACTAAATGGTAGCGTGCACATCTTATCCAACTAAATAATTGGACACCGATCGTATCAGAACCGAGATTCCCTACCGATCACGCCCAATCAAAAAGTTGTCCATCTAGTGGCCAACTGCTTCTTAGCATTGATACTCTGTAGTCTAGACAATATAGTTATTATATATGTTACAGCCAAAGTAATAAATCCGGATATTATATATACTATCCAGCCATTATTTATAATGTCTACTCAATTTAGACAAAGTGATAAATGACACAGAATTAATCACATTGACTGGCCATTTTATATAATATCTTCGAAGAATTGGATAAAGTAATAAAAAAGTAGGTACAGGTAAAGATTATAAAATTGTATTTCAATCTGCCTTTATATAATAATAATTATAATGTTTATTATAATTATTATAATAACATTGTCATAGATACAATTTTATTGTGATCTATATAAAGTAATTTAACTTTATGAAATATTTTTTTTATAATAATTTTACCCCTTTTAGGGTTCCGTAATACTTAAGTAACCCTTATAGTTTCGCTCTGTCCGTCTGTCTGTCTGTCTGTCTGTCCGCGCCTCTAGCTCCTGTAATTTTGAATATAAATTGATGAAATTTTGTGCAGTTATAGATTGTGTATAGATCACAGTTTCGGGATCATAAAAAAATAATAATTTTATATTTTAGGGGTGGCTCTCCATACATGTGAAGTGGGGATTAAAAATATTTTTTCACTCTACCCCATCGTAGAATAGGTCTTTTAAAAAAAAGGCAAGGTTTCATACGTTACTTTTTTATAAAGTTGACCATTTTCGAGTAATCGGCCTCCAAACTAGTTTGTAAGTTGGTCCCCCCCCTAGCATTTTTAAACTATAGGAGATAGAAACTTGCAAATTTTCATGCTGATAGATCACGCTAAAAACTCTTTAGGAAAATTATTGTGATCCAAATCGGACAGTAACTTTTGGAGTAATTAAAAAAAAAGCATATTACGCATTTATAGTTACGGAACCCTCCTTACACATGTCCTGACATGCTCTTGGTAAGGTTTTAGTGATATATGTTAAATTATTAACTAACGTTTTAAATAAACAATCGAATATATAATTATTGAATACGCGCCAAGCTTCCATTAGGTATTGTATAGTTGTAAAAATAAGATGACGATGATGATTACTGTAAGTTACATAGTGGCATATTATGCTTGCAGTTCTTTGAACTCAGTTCTTAAGTTTGAGTTTGAGTTTGAATTCCGAAATTTTCAAACGCGTATATTTAAAGACTGAGGAGTTCTGATCAAAGCTTATGTGATCATCAGGTCACCACTTTAGTGAAAACGGGACCAACCTCGGATTATAATCCGAGGTTGGTCCCGTTTTCCCGAAACGAAAGTGAAAAGACATGCAGAACTTCCGCGGAAGCGGAAGCAGAAGCAGAGTTCTGTTGCATCACTAAGTTGAATCGTGTTTATTACTTTAGCTAACTTTGGCCCGCTATTATGAATAATATCCAGACAAAGTGATTAATTTATCACATTATCTAGACAATATAGTTATTATATATAATGACCAGTCATTATGTATAATTGCTATTTAATCACATTGACTGTAACATATATAATGACCAGTCATTATGTATAATATCTATTTAATCACATTGACTGTAACATAAATACTTGTAACGAGAGGCCAAGAGCAGGGCAACTACCGAGCAAGGCACCAATTTACACCCTGTTCTAACGAAGTAGAGTGTAAATTGATGATCGCTATTAGGGGTCGTCCATTAATCACGTGATGCCTAAAGGGGGAGGGAGGGTCCGAAAAAAAATCACTAAGTATCACCAAGGGGAGGAGGGGGTATAAGGTGACATCACGTGTATTAATTTTCGAATCTAGTCAATGCATACCGAAATTATTATCGGTTGTAGATTCGTAGTGTTGTTTAAATACTTACAAGACAAATGACTCGTATAGTTTTTAATTGCTTAAATTATTCGATTAAATTCTTTTTTAAGTTAAAGTTTTTCTTCAAACATGACCTGCTTACTATGTAAAAAAAAATACACGTGATCTTAGGTGGGGGAGGGGGGTAGTATAAAACCTCACCACGTATCACCAGGGGAGGGGAGGGGTCTAAAAAGTTGTTAAAAACATCACGTGATTAATGGACGGCCCCTTAGGAGGTCACTGGGCACTGCACTAGTAGGCGGGGTCGACACTAAGGTGGAGCACTACACACGCGTATTAGGAGTCAGGACGATACATGAATACTCCACGTCGTTACGTAGAGGGGCAAACCCTCTACGCGGGAAAAACAATTGAATGAAGTCGCGACCAGTACGAATACTGGTCGCACAAGACTATTTTTTGGGGAAGACCCCCCGCGGCAGAACGCGGGGGAAAACCCATGGCGAGCGAAAGTGAGAATGTAGAACAAATTCGCTCCAATCGGCGCGTGGGGCTGAGATTATTTGGGTCCACTTCCTCACGCGCAGCGTTTGCCGGGCCGTGGACTCAAACGACCTGGGGAAAGGTTGGGAGATTGCTTCTGGCCCCACCTTTTATTGTAGCGTATCGTGTATCATAGAGGGGGGGGGGGATGAAACACCACGGTGAGACTGGGTGGCTGCCACTCGTCGGCACCGAGTGAGTGAAAGACGGATTTTTTTTTAAATGAATACTCCGATGGCGAACGGGAATTTATATACGCCGCCGCCGCTTGTGTCGTGTGCAAAACATAGTAATAGGGATGGTGATGATGCTCGGTGAGATAGACAGTCGGTGTGCGAGCAGGAACGCATTACGATTTGCGCGCTGCATGCTTATTCTTAACTAACTGATGCCCGCAACTTCGTTTGCATAGAACCAACGCTAACGTTAGTTGTTAGACCTTATAACATCAGCTATCTGCTAGTGAAAGTCCCGTGAAAATCGGTCCAGCCATTTCAGAGCTTAGCCGGAACAAACAGACAGACGAAAATTTTAAAAATTGATATTTTATTGTAAGTACCGAATATACTTTCAGATGTATTAGGTGAAAAGCAAATTCGAAGTTACAAACAGACACTTCAATTTTATTTATCTGTATAGATTAATCGTGTTACAATACTAATATCATGTAATTACTGTGGTTTATATAAGGGAGAGACTAGCAGGGAACACAAGTGAGAGACCCGAGTGCTAGATGCCAACTGTTTATTAAAATAACTTCCAACTAAATCCAGCCACACACATATCTTATAGGTGTACCAAAATCTCATGGCAAATAGGGAAATAAAATTTTTTAGTGTGCAATACTGGGGAAATTGAATTAAACGATCTTGATACTGGTTAATTTTTAATTATGTCTTTAGTATTATTGAACATGAATTATAATTTATTTATAATAAGAATGTGTGAAGAATGTTCGGTGTATAATAAAGAAAACTAGCTTTTGCGCGCGGCTTCGCCCGCGTGGAATAGTGTTCTTGGAGAAAAAACTACTTCGGCGAATAACTCTCTACCTACTTACAGCAATATACTTCTGATACAATATTGAAAATGTTTTTAGGTTTGCCCAATGCAAATTATTGTTAAAAATGGGACCCTATCACCTCGACACGACATGCGCGACCACTTGATAATAAACTTACATAATATTATATTTATCGCACTTGAATATAAGTTTTACCATAATCTTATATCTTAAAGACTAAATACTTAAAGACCATTATTTTAAAAACTCGCATCAAAATCCGTTGCGTAGATTTAAAGATCGCATACAATATACTATACCTACATAGGGACAGACAGATAAAGCGACTTGTTTTATACTATGTACTATGTAGTAAGTAAAGTTATTTGACATTCCAACAAAACTGACAAACCACCTCTGGATATTCCATAAGAATTAAGAACTGCAGTTACTATTATGTATTCTGTGCTGCAGTTCAAAATATTCGTGAACGGTGAACCTCTTTATACTGTATACGTCCCGCGTTTTCGATAGCGCAATTTAGAACGCGAGAGCCCGCGCCGCGCAGCAACACTATATCCCTGCATTTTAAATCTGTAATATCTTCGAAAATATTCATTTAAATTACATGCCGTAAAGGGCAGTATTGATCTATCTAAATGCACAATGTATTTAAGGTACTTAATTGGATAAGGATGAATACTGTACTGTTTAAGAGCATTGATTGGCGCGCGACTCAGATTTCACGAAAAACGCTACTTTTCAAATGCGTCTATATCTAACAAAAACTGGTTATTCTGATTTTTACATGTAGAAAAACACTAGAAAATATTGTATTCTAATTTTTCACTTATCATTTATTTTAAAATAATTTCAAACTTTTGAATAAAACTGACAAAACTAACCAGAAGTTTTTACAACTTTAGGTTCAGGGGCAATTTCAAAACATATAATAGCTAAAACCGCTTATATTTTTTAAAAACAAAAAATCTTTACAAACTTGTTGGATCCTCTTCTAGATTATCTGTTTGTCAGATTATTTTTATATACGTTTCTATCTCATAAAAATAAAATTTAAAGAATGCGAAATTATCAGGAATTATAGTTATTTAAAATGATGATATTTATGTATTTTACTTGCTCCTTTTGTTTTTTACTTACATAATCTATGAGAAGAACCTTTTATCTTTAATATGCTATTTAAATTTTTAACTAAATTAGTTTGACGAATTTTATATGAATTTTTAAAATTACTAAATAAATCGAGGCGCACGAGCGTTTACAACAGTATATACATATAGTAGTTTTAAAAATTCATATAAAATTCGTCAAACTAATTTAGTTAAAAATTTAAATAGCATATTAAAGATAAAAGGTTCTTCTCATAGATTATGTAAGTAAGAAACAAAAGGAGCAAGTAAAATACATAAATATCATCATTTTAAATAACTATAATTCCTGATAATTTCGCATTCTTTATATTTTATTTTTATGAGATAGAAACGTATATAAAAATAATCTTACAAACAGATAATCTAGAAGAGGATCCAACAAGTTTGTAAAGATTTTTTGTTTTTAAAAAATGTAAGCGGTTTTAGCTATTATATGTTTTGAAAATGCCCCTGAACCTAAAGTTGTAAAAACTTCTGGTTAGTTTTGTCAGTTTTATTCAAAAGTTTGAAATTATTTTAAAATTTAATGATAAGTGAAAAATTAGAATACAGATTCTAGTGTTTTTTTACATGTAAAAATCAGAATAACCAGTTTTTGTTAGATATAGACGCATTTGAAAAGTAGCGTTTTTCGTGAAATCTGAGTCTCGCGCCGATCAATGCTCTTAAAATCGCTTTGTAAATAAGCTATTTAATTAAAATCAAAGTAAAGGATAAAAAAATGGTTATTGTGGGTTATCCCTAAGAGATAGACATATGCCATCGCGGACTTTTTTGTAGGCTTTTTAAAGATGAATACAACTGTAGTACATAATTTTGATCTATCTCGTAGTGTTCAGCATTTTCAATGTAAGCGCAAAATATGTGATTTTTTAGGACTTTAGAAACCTCTAAAATTATTTGTGTACCTCTACTATGTTATGCATGTTATATACCTAAAAACCTTCCCGTTAAATCACTCTATCTGTTAAAAAAATGGCATCAAAATCCGTTGCGTAGTTTTAAAGATTTAAGCATACATAGGGGACAGACAAAAAAGGGACTTTGTTTTATACTATGTAATGATAATGATATTTCATGAAAAATTAATCAATCGTGAATTACTTTATAAACTTATTTATAACGAATAACATACAATTAAATTGGCAACAGTTTATTTAATGTTGGAATTTCCTTCCGAACTGTATAGAACTCGTTTATTCCCAATCAACTATAAATCGAAAGTCTTATGTTGATTTTCTTTTTTCCTCCTCTCCTCCTTTTACCAGACATGGAAAACAAACCATCATTCGATGTGCCATCAGCTACGATTCACCTTATAGTAGTACTGGAAACACATTTAAAGAAGTCATAATAATTACCTAAGAAAATATAAAAAAACTAAAAGTATCAAAACAACTCACTCTAACTTACTGGTCAACTCTACCACAAGCTTTAAATTATAAGATTGAGTTCGATTTACACCTTCTTCTTTCTGTATTTTACTATAGACATAGAAAACAATATTTCTCGCTTGAGATCGAATTGCCTTTTTGGATATTTTCACAAAAACAACAAATTCCAAGAGCATAATCACAAAATTTTAACAGCGGTTGACAGATCACGTACTTTGATTTGACGGGTCATACTTGACATTGCCATATGAAAATCACATTTTTTTTTTTAAATGCCATCAGATTCTGGTAGACCTATACACACAATTAATTCTCGCATGCGTCAGCATTATTACGTCTTGTTGTGTATTTGTGTACATTGCACTATCTACTTTGCTTGCATCCACAATTATAGGTTTGCTGGAAGAGATCTCTTTACACATTCAATGCCACCACATTTTTCTAGTAGTTCCCAGCGATGCCGCCGTATAAAAAACGCAAACATGCTAGGTGTACTCTCGGCACTGCAGGATGAAATTACGTAGCACGCTAGGTGTGTTCACTGGCACTGTAAAGAGGTAAAATCATAAAAAGCGTTATTTCGGCTTCAACCGTGCTTATTCATCAGTCCTTCTTGAGTTACTGAAGAGATATTTTGTTTTTAGCAGTGTTTGTGGTTTTGAAGGTTTAATTATGGCAGTAAATAGATTCCGAGGTAAGTATTTATCGTAATTTGATCAGTGAATGTCAACCTTTGGTTACTTATTTATGATTTTTTTAGAGAATAGAAAATATCAGCTGGAAACAGGGGAATATGATAATGATGCGACGCAAGCAGATAGTCCCCCATCAAATAAACGTCCAAAAGTAGAAGGTGAGCCGATAACTCATATTTTGGAGATACACAAAAATTTTTTTGAATCATAGTTGGTTCAAATCAAATCAAATTTTCGTATCTCCAAAATATTTTGAGATGCTTTACAAAAAGAAAAAAATTGGTTTTTTACCTGAATATATCGGAAAAATATAAAAAATAGGGGGAAAAGTTTGGTATAAAAAAGATGGGAAATTTTGTCCTCTACAAAATAGATCTCTTCTGTTTTTAACAAAAAACTTACCGTTACGACTGAAACGTTCAACCAAACAAACTCTTCAGCTTTATAATACTACATATACATATAATATGTAGTATAGATACCGGTCAGTGTTTTGTCTTCTACAGATGAATTAAAGGTGAATGTTTTATGTAATTTATTTTATCTTTTTTGTTCAAATTATAAAAAAAACATTATATTTTATTATTCGTATTATAAATTTAGTAGACCAAACAATATAAAAGGTTGAGAACGCGTGTAGATGAACACGCCTGGCATGTTCGCGGCATTACATAATAAATTATTTTCGATAACATAAAAAAATATATTAGATCACGCAACCACTTAAGAATTCATTAGCTTACGGCACAAAGTTTATGCTCTGAGAGTTTCGGTGAAAAACACTGTCTTATCTTTGAGATATTGATGAAAAACGGAGAGCACGCCCGGCGTGCTCGCGGAATGGCTATAAAGATTAGTGTGGACACGCTAGGCGTGTTAGTGGCACTGAATGAGTTAAAGAGAAAAGTACGCCAATGTATTGTAATACTTTCTAATGTGTCTTTGTTAATATTTACATGAAGTAAGTTTAGTTAACATTTACTGTATACAGGTGTAATAATTTATTTTATTTATTATAAAATAAATTATTACACCTGTATACAGACCCCACAAATATTTTTTTTTATTATGGCACAAAACAGCCAGGAACTTATTTTTTAGATTTTAAGTTCTATAAATCAAAACATTTGTACTCGCATAGCGCTGGCGGTAACGATTTTTTTAAGCTTCAGAGAAAATGGGTTATTGGCTTTCAGGTTTGTCACTGACGATTATGCTTTTTTATGTGTGTATTTAAATTTTCCTTTTGTGAGAATTTCTTTAAACAAATATGACAGGTGTGCGGTTTGTCGCCTGTATGAACTAGTATGTGCTTTTTCAAATGAGTCCTTTGTGAGAATGACTTCGAACAAATGTCACATCTATAAGGTTTTTCACCCGTATGAATTCTTGCGTGTTGATTTAAATTACTCTTGTGTCTGAATTTCTTTGAACATATATCGCAGCTGTGTGCCTTCTCAATTCTATGAATTAGTATATGACTAGTCAAATGACATTTTCGTAAGAATTTCTTAGAACAAATGTCACAGTTGAATGGTTTGTCACCACTATGAGTTCTTATGTGTTTATTTAAATCACCTTTTTGAAAGAATTTTCTTGAACAAATGTGGCAGCAGTGAGGTTTATCGCCTGTATGAGTTAGTTTGTGAACGCTTAAATTACTCTTTTGTAAGAATCTCTGTGAACAAATGTCACAGCCAAATGGTTTTTTGCCTGAATGAGCTAGTATATGACTAATTAAACTCTTTTCATGTAAAAATTTTTTTGCACAAATATGGCACATGTAGGGTTTGTCGCCTATATGCCTTAACATATGATTATTTAATTGTTTTTTGTTTAAACATTTCTTTGCACAAACATCACAGCTAAACGATTTATGATTTAGCATGTGATCATTTAATTGCGACTTGCATAAGAATTTTTCTGCACAAATATCACAACAAAACTGTCTGTCGGCTGTATGTATTAGCATATGTCTTTTTAAGTTATTCTTTCGTGAAAATTTATTTGTACAAATGTGGCAGATGTACGGTTTGTCGTGCAAATGAACTATAATATTATGTTTATTTAAATAACTCTGGCGTGAGAATTTCTTTGGACAAATGTGACAGCTAAATGGTTTATTGTCTGCATGTGTTCTAATATGACTATTTAGGTGACACTTTTTCGAGAATTTCCTTGAACAAATAGCGCAAGTGTAGGGATTGTTGTTTGAATGAATTAATTTGTGGGCGTTTAAACTGGCCTTGTGAGTAAATTTCTTTAAACAAATATCACAACTAAATGGTTTGACCTCCGCATGAGTCCGTATGTGCTTAATTAATAGGCTTTTATAAGAAAATGTCTTCAAACAAACGTCACAGCAGAACGGTTTGTTGTAACAGCTGGACCGTGCTGCACTGGCAGGGTGTCGCTCCTCGCAGTCATTTTTGTTTCCTTGCTTGTCATCATCTTGTTCGATACCTAAATAAATATATTGTTATGAAAATGTTTAGACTTACATTCGAAAATGGAAGTCCACTCTCTCTACTTCTTAAGGCAGTGTTTTTCAACCTTTTTCATGATGCGACCCCCCTTGTATGAAAAAATATTTCGCTACCCCCTGACCTTTTTTATCATGTACCTATGTATGTTACAGTGTTACAAATATTCATACCATACGACGTTTTTATACGTCTCCATAATTAGGTTTCGGATAAAAGTACGTAAAATAGTACATCAAACATATTATTTTACAACTACATACATCGATGATATCAATGATCAGTTTATGATTTATCAGTTGACAGAAGATGATTTATCAGTTTATCCTTTTGTTAAAATTCTCTTACTTTATACATCAATATTTTTAATCTTAATTGTTTTTTTACTAACGTTCTCTCGACCTCTGGAGACCCCTCTACTGAACCATCGCGACCCCCCAGGGGGTCGCAACCCACTGGTTGAAAAACATTGTCTTAAGGTAACAAGTTGTATAATATGTATGTACCTTCATCAACTATCCCATCTTCTATCTCTTGTTTTATTTTCAGATTTCTTCTCTGATTCCCCCCTGTTTGTTCTCCCTCCTCTAGATGTACTTCTATGAACTGATGTGTTGTGGCACTTTGACAAGCACATTTGCCACTCACATTTGGTAATTCCTGTGTAATATCAGCAAACGAACCTTCTAATTTAATATAAGGGTTTTCCCCGTGTACATTGTCATTTATAACTTCTAGATTCAGATCTCCTTCAATCCCTGAAAAAAATACAAAACATTATTATACCAAATAATTTTACAAATAATACATACTACTTTTCGGATTTTATTGCTGTTCTTTATTTTAGTTTACCCCGATGTTTCAATGATAAATTGATAATATCTCAATCTTAATGAAAATAAATTATGACAAAATTCATTACAGTGGTTTTATTTGAAATAAGTAATGACAATAATTTCTTTCCTTTTTTTTTTAAGGATTGATGAAGATGTAATTCTAGAAATTTGTTTTTCTTTTATTTTTCAGTCTTCTACTACAACTTAGTTTTTATACTAAACACATTAACTGAAAAAGCTCATTAGCTACATAAAAAATAGAAAAACAAATGTGAAAAGGTAAACTTAAAAGTCCAAAATTTGGTAAAATATTAATTCTAAACAGAAACAAATATAGTTTTCATTGAAAGAAAATAATATTGGAAACAATGGGAACTACAGTCCTTTAAAGAATGAACATCGACTTAACCTATATCCCTCTTGTGCGAAGCAAAAACTTTATGATCCGACCGCGTGGAGTTTGGTTTCCATACAAAATTTTTACCCCTTTTTCACACACTTAGGTGGCAAATTTTCAAAAATCCTTTCTTAGCGGACGCCTACGTCATTACAAATCTGTATGCCAAATTTCAGCAAAATCCGTTCAGTAGTTTCGGCTGTGCGTTGATAGATGAGTCAGTCAGGTTTGCCTTTTATATATTCCGATTTACAAAAAATATGCGAACGGAGGTATGAAATTTAGCAAAATTAAAGTTTCTATAATATATAACCTACCATCATAATTACTGACAAATTCCATCTTCTCATCTGACTCCTGTTTGATATATAATGAGGGGGAGTGTGAAATAATCTTCATCTTGCAAGTTGATAATTCCAACAAAGATCCAAACGCTCCAAGCTTTATGTCAATCTAAAAGCAATAAAGTATAATAATTAATAAAACATAAATCAAAACCGACTAAAGAGCGGTAAAAAAAAAAAATCCAAATGAAACTTAACAAGCTTTTACGGAAAGTCAACAGAAAAAGCTACCACCGATTCAACCCTAACCCGCCGAGAACCGGCGTAAGAAACTCGCACGGGCCATCTTTTAGCAAAAGATGGAAAATTGTTATTTTAAAAGAAATATATATTTTACATTGTATCTATATTAAATATAACAAAACTCAAAAGTACAAGTACATAGAGACAGCCTTGCAGGGGTGCATCTTATTCCCAATGTGTGCAATCTATACTAATATTATGAAGAGGTAAAGTTTGTCAGTTTGTGGGTTTGTGAGTTTGTGATGTTAGGCCGTAGAGGGTAATCTCTGGATCTACTGAATCGATTTTGAAAATTCTTTTATCAAAGGCTACATTATTTGTGAGTGACATAGGTCTGGGGGCACGGCAGTGCACCCGCCAAGTCGAGCGCGAAGCAAACACTGCCGTACCATCCTTTACTGGAACCATTTCGCCGCATTTTCAGGCCCCTATTTGAGAACCTCTGGATAAGACCAGAACGAAAAAATTTTCGTCATCCAGTAAGCTATAATCACATACTTAAAATCCAAAATTTCAAGTCTATAGGTCATTTAGTTCCGAAGTTAAGCGAAAGCAAAGTTTCGCATTTACGACACTTACTCACTCACTCACTCACTCATGATCATCAAAATAGAACTAGTACTTCCCATAAACTCAGAGAGCTGAAATTTCGTACAGAGTTAGGGTTTAATGGCCACATAAAGGGAAAACTATAAAAACTAGGATAATCGATCTGGGGGCACGGCAGTGCCCCCCCCAAGTCAAGCGCGAAGCAAACACTGCCGTACCATTATTTACGGGAACCATTTCACCGCATTTTCAGGCCTCTATTTGAGAACCTCTGGATAAGACCAGAACGTCGATCTGGGGGCACGGCAGTGCCCCCGCCAAGTCGAGCGCGAAGCAAACACTGCCGTACCATAATTTACTGGAACCATTTCGCCGCATTTTCAGGCCCTTATTTGAGAACCTCTGGATAAGACCAGAACGCAGAAATTTTCGTCATCCAGTAAAGTATAATCACATACTTAAAATCCAAAATTTTAAGTCTGTAGGTCATTTAGTTCCGAAGTTAAACGAAAGCAAAGTTTCGCATTTATGACACTCACCCAGTCACTCACTCATGATCATCAGAATAGAACTAGTACTTCCCATAAACTCAGAGAGCTGAAATTTGGTACAGAGGTAGGGTTTAGTGGTCACATAAAGGGAAAACTATAAAAACTAGGATAATCGAAGATCTGGAGTACCTGGTGACCCTTATGAGAAAACACAAGAGCCCAACCAAACTATTAGAGATCGACATACTGCCTTTACAAAAAATATTCAACTTGGTGGGCCACTTCATTTGATGTCAAAAATCGAAGGTCTGAAGTATCTGATGAAGAACCCTCAGCTGGTCTCAGCTGATTAGAGATATGGTAATGCCCCCTTCTACTATTGGTACATAAAAAAATCGACTGTCATTGCAAAAATCCAGTGAAGTGGGACACATCTTCTAATTTAATCTAGCCCGTAGCGTCCCACTGTTGGGCGAATGCCTCCCCTTCTGCTTTTAATACGCATATAAATAAAATTAAAGGAAAACTCTGGATAAGACTGGACTGGCTTTTATACTTATACTTACAAGTTTACAAGAAGAAATAGTTGAACAATTAACTTTATTCTATTCGAACATTACACAAATTAAATAAACAAATTACACTTAAATCTAGTAAAATAAATAAATATTCCTACGTTTCTACAAAAAGAAGTGAAATCCCACCAAAAACATTCTGTAAAAAAACTAGCCAAGTCTCGATGGAGCTGCTTGTTTATCTCTAAAAAGTAATGAAATCTAGACAAAGTCGTGCCAAGTCTAAGGATCCTTACTGCGATTTATTTATTATTATAGTTAATGTTGTGTGACTTGGCCGTTGAAGAGTACACAAGGGTACAAAAGGGGCTCCATGACACAATTGCTCCAATACATGTGTTATACAATCAACAACAGCAAAATAAGACACTAGCGTCCAATTACCAATACCAGTATGGGCTATTATCTCGCTTAACAAACATAGGTAGTTACAACAGAATCTGATATAACATTACGTGTAAACAAAATTGACTTGTAACGACAACATTAACTATAATAATAAATAAATCGCAGTAAGGATCCTTAGACTTGGCACGACTTTGTCTAGATTTCATGACTTTTTAGAGGAGATAAACCAGCAGCTCCAATGAGACTTGGCTAGTTTTTTTACAAAATGTTTTTGGTGGGATTGTTATTTTAAAAGAAATATATATTTTACATTGTATCTATATTAAATATAACAAAACTCAAAAGTACAAGTACATAGAGACAGCCTTGCAGGGGTGCATCTTATTCCCAATGTGTGCAATCTATACTAATATTATGAAGAGGTAAAGTTTGTCAGTTTGTGAGTTTGTGACGTTAGGCCGTATAGGGTAATCTCTGGATCTACTGAATCGATTTTGAAAATTCTTTTATCAAAGGCTACATTATTTGTGAGTGACATAGGTTATATTTTAAAAAGTGTGAAGACTTTCGTGGTAACCGGATTTGCAAAGTCGGAGAAAAAACGATCGAACGCATACATTTCTAATTTCTTACGAAAATGCCTTACCAACAGGAGATAAATGATTAAATCCTAGAGAAAAATTGTAGAGCTTGATAATGCCTACAAAGAAGTCAGCGACAGCATAATTATGTCTTAAATCAGAATTTATAGTCTCAAGTGTTTAAAACAAAAAACTTTTTTCTTTTTACTGAATTTAATTTGCCTGAATGGTTAAATAATATGGCTGCGACAGTGCCATAATCTATTATGTGATCTATTACTATTACACTCAATATATTTCGCAATAAATTGATTTATCAGCAAGGAGATTCTATTTACATTATATGTTTCCTTGTCTCAGGCTGGAACTTGCGAAGGATAATATATTTTGGTACCAAATAATAAAATAAAAATAAAATAAAAATCTTTATTAATTTCTTCCACATCAAAATAATATCCATTCAAAAAAAAAAAAAAAACGATGTAGTTACAAAAAAATAATAACATTACATTACATTTTGGAAGGCAGCAATGTATACGGGCTAATGATCACGTATCTGGCTTCTGTGTTATATCTGCTAGTGTACCACAGAGTGGTGTTTTTTCCCCTCTCCTTTTTTCCATTTTCATAAATTTCCTTACCCCCCCACCTCTCCTGTTTCTTTCACTTCTATGCGGACGATTTCCAAATTTATACCCACACTTCTGCTGATGACCTTAATTCTGCTATTTAGCAATCAATAAAGACCTTGCGACAATCCATCATAGGAGTCAATGTCATGGCTTAAGGGTCAATCCCAATAAGTCACAAATTATAGTTATTAGTGGATCAAACAGATCAATCGACAAAACTATGATGCTATCCCTAGCAACTATTTGACAATGTTACATTACCTTGTAGCAATGTGGTCAAAAACTTGGTGGTGTATTTTGATTCGACCCTTAAATGGGTCTAACCACATCTCATCATCAGATTTAACAATGATTATCACTTTCCCTTTCTAATTGTTTAAGTTTTTTCCTCACGTATAAATAATTATCCAAAATATACTGAGAAGCAATGATCAATACACCTATTAGCCTTTTTAACTATGGGTACATACTTATTTAAAACATACAATAATACATAAATATAAATAATACTAATCCTTTTAAGTACCTTATTCTGAAAAAGATCATCAGCAAGACCTTTCGTCTGTATAGCCAACTGTTGCAGCTGGTGACATTGACGCAGTCTCATGTGGCAAATGTAACACACCCAGCACTCTTCATCTCCTATCTATAAATGTAAGAAATAAACAAAAGTTACGCATTTAATCATACATTATTTTGTATAACATGTTTACAATATTTGATGTTTAAGCCTGTAGATATCCACTGCACGACATAGGCCAGCCCCATAGATTTCCAGTGCAACCGATCACTCCCAGCCCGCATCCATTGTCTGCTTGCGACCTTCCCTGTTTTAATCACGCAGAGCGACTCCGAGCTTAGCCCTCTCCATAGGTTGTTGAGGAACACAGAGCTTATGAACAATGTTATAGTGAAAGACCATGTTTCGGCTTCATATTATGTCATGGCTGTTAACACACTGCTCGAAAACTTTCGTCTACAGGCACTAAGGGATTTAGACGACATCTCGTCTAAATCCTTTGATGATATTTTTAATTTTCCCGAATTAGATGATTGACCTTCTTCTCAATGTTGGACCTACCTACCTGGACTGTATGTCCCAGGTATATTAAATTATATATTCGTCTACAATTTCGAGCATCGCGTAAGATCGTCGACAGTAAAATTCCTGCTAAAGAAAAATACAAATTACAGTATGTATGTTATGGTACCTTTACATTTGCGAGGTGCTCATAAATATACTGCAAATCTGTTTCATAAATGTTAATAGTTCTTTTATTTAAAGTTATGCATATAGAGCAACAATTGTTTTTTATCATTTTCCAAAAGTAAAACTGTTTTGAGACTAAAATTATGAATATAATTGCATAAATTTATGTTTTTAAAAAACTTTTTTTTTTTTTTTTTTTTTTCGCCCATGGGGCAGGCTATAGTATTTCAACCATACCGCCTAGTCTTTCGTGGAATTTTTCCTTTCATTATATATTAAATTCATTTATGTCTTTCGTAAAACAGTAAAGTAATTAGTAAATTTCAATTTCTTTCATATCCATGTTTTAAGTTATGTCAAATCGTTATCGAGAGGTGTCAGATGTAACAACACTTGTTTTGTCGGTGGTCAAATCCGTGCAAATATGTGGCAAATATCATAGGTAGTACATCATTTATACAAAGAAGTAGGAAATTCCATAAGACCTTAATTATAACCTTAAATTTTATCAAATTACGACTAATTATTTATTAAAAGTATTAAATGTTAATGCAAGTATAAGTATTAAATTAAATAATTATATGTCCTTTACAGTCTCCAAAATGTATCTGTACAAATATAAATAAGTTGATGCATTCATAAGTAGCTCCTGTATGTTCAGCGGGACCTTTTCAGGCTTCTCATAAATTTTTAAAAGTTCACCCGACAACACAAGGCGCTGAATGTTGAAGGACGAACATTCGAAGAAGAGATGATGTAGAGATTGAACACTTGATGTTTGACAATGATCACAGCATGGCGAACTAACCATTCTGAGACGATGGAGATGGTAATTTAAACGACAATGACCAAAGCGCATACGACAAATAATTGAATAAAATTTTTTATTTATGAAGTCGCCTTTTTTACAGAACCAAGGTACAGAGTTAATTTGAACATCCAAACTATTATACCAAGCACCCTTGTTTTCATTTTCTATGCAGTGATATGAATATCTCCCCCATGCTTCACACATACGCCGTTTTAATAGAGTAACCGCGTCTGTGTGGGGCACAGACACATCAATATCAGAGCAAGGTATTAAGTTTTCCATTTCAACAATTTTTTTAGCAAGGGAATCTGCTTTTTCATTGCCTACTACACCAATATGCGATGGTACCCAAACAAAACGAACTACTATGTTTAACTGTGACAATTCAACCCATAGTTCTTTTATCTGATAAATTATATAATTAGTATTAGCATTTAATGTATTATTAGCCAAGTTTTTTAAAACACTCATACTATCACTTACTACGATCCAATATTTATGTTCTGAATAACAATTTTTTATATATTTCATAGCATTTAAAATAGCAACAGCTTCAGCTGTAAAAATACTAGCAGTATTAGAAATTCTCCTACCAATAGCTATATTTGAAGAGGGCTCATAAAAAGCAAAAGACACGGCTGAATCACTCTTGGAACCATCTGTATACATCAATTTGTGATCTGACCACTGTGACAACATTGTATATACTTCCTTTTTTGAAGGCAAATCCTTTTTCTTGTTTATAATTATGTCCATTGCTGGAAACTTACTATCAAAAGTTCCTTCATAGCAAGGTAAAATGTGTTTAGATTGATAAATATTAATATCTTGAATAAAATCTATAAAATTTGAAAGATCTTGCAACATATAGAAAGGTTTTAAACCTATGCGAGTAGGTGAGTGCAAAAAATTTATTAAGAGACTATTACTAGATATACTGTATAATTTCAAAATAAACCTTTCTTTCAAGTAATTGAATCGAATAGCTAGTGGTGGAACATTACATTCAATCTGTAATGCATTTACAGGAGTACTTCTGAATGCCCCAGTTATTACACGCAAACACTTATTTTGCAAAATATTTAAACTATTTACAAGTTTAGAATCTGCAGCAAAACAGTAAAAACCATATTCAAAGTGACTACGAACTAAAGATTTATACAACAATAACAAAATTTTAGGGTCTGCACCCCAGTATGTACCACTCAAGGATTTTAATATATTGTAGGCTTTATTAGCCCTACCAATTAGGTTTTTTATATAAATATTCCAGGTCAAATTATATGAAAAAATAACTCCCAAAAATTTAACCTCAAGTGTAATAGGTAACATGCAATTGTTATACATCACAGCAGGAATACTATGATTCTGTTTACCAAATATAACAACTTTAGATTTAAGAGGATTAACACAAAGATCAAGACAACAGAAATATTTGTACAAGTTCGCTAAAGCAACATTGACTGATTCAACAACCTGAGAAACATTCTTCCCAGATGCATAAACAACTAAATCATCTGCAAACTGTAGGTTTTTAACCTGAGACCCTAAAATTAAATTTAAACTACGAATATACAATATGAACATCAAAGGCGATAAAATACCACCTTGACAAGCTCCTTTTGACGTCAGTCTAGGGCCATAGAGGTGTTTGTGAAATTTTGTGAATACTTCCCTGCTACTGAGAAATTTTTTAACCCAGTTTGTAATTTTTCCAGGGATACCTATCAGTGACAACTCACTACACAAAACATCTATATTTACACTATTAAAAGCACCTGCAATATCAAAAAATACAGCAACCAAATTTTCATTTTTGGACAAGGAATTATGTATATCAAACTGTAATTGGCAAACACTTTCCCTAGCAGAACGATTCCTACGAAAACCAAACTGATTTGATGGCAAAATACTATATTTTTCTATATAGAACTCTAAACGTTGTTTTAACAATTGTTCAAATAATTTCCCAACACAAGAAGTAAGAGCTATAGGACGATAAGAATCAGGATGCATTTTAGGCTTATCAGGTTTTAAGACAGGCACAAGACAGTCCATCTTCCAGTTATGAGGTATAATATCATTTTCCCATAGTAAGTTCAATAAATGTAAAAATATTTCTAAACTAGTAGTACTAAGTTTTTTGAAAAGTATATAAGGCATGCCATCGAGACCATAGGCAGTATCTCTTCTGGAAGTTAAGGCTGATAGCAATTCTTGTATAGAAAAAGAGTTTAAAAGAAAATTATTGCTGGGATTGGTGTCGTTATTGTAAGTTTTTGTGTCATCCGATACAAAGTCAGGTGTATATTTCTTAAGAAAATCTAAGACCCAGCTATCATCACTCTCAGCGTTAAAATGATATGTTCTATTATACTTGCGCATAAATTTCCATATGACAGATAATGGTGTACATCTGTGAAATGTTTCACAAAGAGAAAACCAACTTTTTTGTCTTTCTGTTTTTAAAATAAGCTTTTTACATGCACGAAGTCTTTTAAATTGCAGGTAATTTTCTTCCGATGGATTAGATTTAAAATTAAGATATGCATTTTTAAAATTTAATACAGCTTCTGTGCATTTTTGGTTCCACCAAGGAAGCGAATACTTTTTAGTAATAACTTTATGACATGAGCGGCTAACAACATCAATACTGACAGTAGATTGATTAGAATTTGGTATAGAATTTGCAGCAGCTGAGCGCAAAATTGTACAAAACTGAAGATATGAATCAAGAAGACTTAAATTATCAACTTTAAAATCAAGTAATGATTCATCGACACAACTTCTGTACCTTTGCCAATCCACCAATCTATAGTTTGGATAAATGGGCAAATGTGCAGCATTGCAACGATAGTTATATTCCTCAATATTATGTCTATTACTAATATTTACTCTTATGATTACAGGAATGTGATAACTAGTACCAAGAGGGCTATCGTGTACACCCCATTCACAATTAAGTGCTAAGGATGAAGAAACCAGGGTTAAATCCAAGGCATTAGGACGCCAAGTTAAAGATCCAACTGTTGTTGGTTGACCATTATTAAGCAGAACTAAATTATTATCATCAATGACATCCAAAACGTCACGACCACGTATTGAGTCTGAGCCACAACCCCAAGAGGAGTGATGAGCATTAAAGTCACCGGCAAATATAAAAGGTTCAGGGATAGATTTTATTAATAAATCGAAGTTATGTTTTTTGAATTCTGGATTACATCTCAAAGGACTATAAAAACTTACTATACTAATTTCTTTGTTATCAACTTTTATTTTTACACAGATATTTTGCAATGAGTTGTCAAAGTAGGTATTGACTTTATTGTAGGCAATACTTTTGTGAATAATTATTGCAACTCCATTATGTTTGTTACCAGTATCATTTCTTTCAATATTATAATGTTTTATTTTAAAATTTTGTTGAGGTTTAAACCATGTTTCACTGATAATTGCTATGTGTATATTTTGATTGTAAAGAAAATCGATAAATATATGCTTATTACTATTTAAACTTTGAGCATTCCATTGTACTATCTTCAATTCGGAGAGATCCATTAGGAGGTTAAGGAAAATTTATTGTTAAAGGACGTTTTCAATGTTTCTTTTATCGATGCAAAATTAATAGGTGTATCTTTATTATTAACTATTTGAATAATTGTATCAACTAAACTTTTAACAAACCTATCAGATTTCATGAGATTATTAACTTGAGTATCTAAATTACGTGTTGTTAGAGCTGGGAAGGCATTAGTATCAAATAAATCTGAATATGTGGCATTCTTAGCTTTTATTTTATTTTCCTCTACTTTTCCCTGTTTTTTCGGACATTTAGAAGAAATAGCGATATGATTACCCTCACAGTTTGCACATTTGGCATCCTTGGGGGCAACTTTGCAAGATTTAAAACTGTGTTTCTCTGCACAAATTGAACACACTTCCGAATTACGACAAAATTTAGCAATATGTCCAAAACGCATACATTTCAAACATTGTTTAACAGGTGGAATATATATATTTACTTTATGGCGCCAAGAGTCTAAATAAACATACTCTGGTAAGATGGTTGAAGCAAATGTGACAGCAACTGCCTGTGTAGGTATGAACGAAAAACTACCACTATCACTTCTGACACGTCGCATGAAGCGCCTGACTTGTATAACATTCTTGGAGCTACCAATCAGAGAGAATATTTGTTTATTAGACATATCTATTGGAACAGAGGTGAGAACACCAGTGACCTCCGTGTCCTTAGCAGGTATTGAAGCTTTAAAAGATAACTGATCAAGCAGTTTCTTGTTTTGCAAAAACATATTTGCATTGTTAGGCAAATCAAATGTTACACCGACCTTATATTTATTAATAGTACGTAAATGCATGACACCAGATACCCCGTGTTCCCTTATGCCCTTGGAAAGAGCTAAACGATGCTTATCGCTGAATACAATATTCTCATCTAAGTTAGTAAGAAAAACAATCAGCCCAGTCTGTTTGGAGTCCTCCGCATACTTACGAGTATACCCTTTTACTCTATAAATGGTATATTTATCTTTGGATTCCTTTTCCACATCCTTGGACTTAAAATTTGAGCGCGCCGAAGCCATGGATTCCGCTGAATCAGAGTCCGTGGATTCCAGCGGCTGCTGGCTTGAACCTGAAGGGACGAGACCATCCCTCTTCCGCTTCTTTTTCGGCATTACGCGATGTTAATACACTTTACACTTATATAAACCCAACGAAAAAACTAATATTTACAAAATTATTCTTAAAAAACTTTAATTTATGAATACTTCTTCTTCTTCTTCCTACACACAAATCACAATACTTTTCAAAACTTTTTTTTAATATGACCGTATAGCTTATAATCATTGCCAGTGTGAAATAAAAAATGCAGGAAAATAAAAACGTCTTCAACACAGTTTTTCTTAATCGTCAAGTCCGAAGTCTAGTTAAAGTACTTTAATAGTTTTGGAGCGAACACAAAATAGCACACATTTTGAAGCCCTTACACCTTGTTCACGTTAACGAATATTTAATATTCGCTCCAGCTGGCAAATCCAATATCGCGGCCTTAAAGCGGAGTCGTAACTCGTAGGCAAAAATTAATGACGGCTAGGGGTATCAGTGCTGGATTGCAGGTTGGACCATGAGGGCGCATAATATTAGTACTTGATAGTATCAATATCAATAGTAGCCCTCGTTCCCAAGAGCGGTTTACTCCATCGGTGTCTACTTTCGATACTTAGGTACTCGGTATCTGAATACAAAATACTTAGTATCGAATCGAATGACCAGGACCGCGCCGACCCCCGGCAGCGCCTGTGTGCGAAACCCATGAAGCGCCTCTTATTTTTACGAATCTTCATGTTTTAACTTTTCGGTGGCGGCCCGCGGCGCCCTCATCGTCTTGGCGCCTGTGTGCGCCGCACACATCGCACACAGGGGCGGCACGGCCCTGATCGAATCATATTGATTTCAGAATGATTTTTGGAAACATCTTAAGGAGTAAGACACATGTACAGAAGGAAAAAGAAAAATAAACACATTTTAATTGTAGGTATTTATAGAATGTAAGTCTTCATAAGTTTCTTCTACAGCTTTCCTTCTCCGTTTCAGTGCACGCAGCAGTGAGAAAAGTGCAATCGGTACATGGTAGGTTAGGTACAAATACACCCCAATCCGGGATCGAACCAGCAAGGTGCTGGCTGGCTTTGGTTCGAGGACGAACTATAAATGATTTACCTAAGACGATCTATGTAAATACCTACCAATTTTGTTTTTTATTAACATTAATGGATTTTTAAAGATTATATTGTGCTGAGACATGCTTATTAGATACCATAGTTCAATCTTACTAAATAATCTAACCAAGAGCATGTCAGGATTGTCAGGACATGTCTAAGGACTAAGGAGGGTTCCGTAACTATCAACAGTTTTCTTTATTTTACTCAACTTTTCAACGCGAAAATCACGTTTATAATTTCCACAACTAAATAAGGTCAAACGAGATATTTTATTTTGCCAAAAAGTCAGTGGAGTAGCAAAAGGTTTAAGGAATTGTAAATGAAAAATGAGTTAACTTTAAATACAAAATATAATTTGCACGTACACATCAAGCTTAATTTAACGCGCCGTAAAATCATCAAATACTTGCAGCGAATTTATAAAATGTAACAGGCTAATCTTACGACGCGTTTAATTCAGTTGAAAAACATTTTTGAACTTTTACCATAGCATAGATACTGGATTGAGATATTAACTTTGGAAATATAAGTTTGAAAAAGATGTTTATAAAAGTTTTTGTATCAAAATCACATTTGATTTTAAACACAGTTTGTCTACTTAAAAATGTATTGACATAAAACATGTCTACAACATTGAACTCTCCATTTAATATATTGATTTACACATTTCTTTCAAAATCTGCAAAATGGACTGTCCAGTATCTATGCCTATGCGTTCGCGGCTACATTCAGGCGAGTAGGTCCGCAAAGTATTGTCGGTCGTGTTCCGCGAGTTGTTCAAGCGCGTCATCGACGGCGGCGCTCGGGAAGCGTTCCACCCACGACCGCACTTGCCCCTCCGCCGACGCCTCGTACCGCGACAATTTCACACTGTCACCTGCACCAATACAATAAGTAAGGATAGGCCCCTCGGAACATTTTGCATTAACCTTCTCCATTCCATGAATCAGACATTACTTTGTCGATCCAATATTGCGCGTACGCAAAACCAAAAAAAATAATAATTGAGACAGTTACGCCGAGTAAAGGCACTAGAGAGCTTCGAATGTCCATGGGCGTCGGTTTTCGCTTATTATCAGATAATAGAAAACTCTTAATTTGATATAATTAAATGAAAATAATTATATAAAGGAAATGTACAAAAATTTGGTCTTAATAAATTAAAATAATAAAAAAAATTATATACAATGAAAATACTACATACTTACATGTTACATAATATAATAAATTATTAATAAATATTATAAATATTTTGGAAGATATAAAAATCTATGGTTCTGACATTGATTATTACTATTGATGCGCAACTCATACTTTCTTTACTACCGTTACACAAGACTGCCAACTTAAACATTTGCGGCTCGTTACACAAAACTGCAATAAAACTTGAGAAAAACACACTAACGGCCGAATACTGGAACGATAGTTAAATTAAGCGACGCTCAAGTCACATGCTGTGCTTGTCATTTCGGCTAGCAGAGACAGCGACAGCCTGCGAATAAGAGGGCTCTTTATTTTGATTAGCATTTCAGTATTCGGCCATATCAATACTTGTGAATCGTACCTGCGACCGCCGTGTTCGGTTGCACGAATATGTTCCGCGGCTGCTTGTGTAGCACCACTATGTCGCGCCAGCGCGCCCACGGCTCGGCCAACTCGCTGAGACCGCGGAACAGCTCGTCGCCGGCCCCAAAGTCGCCCGTCGCCTTTATAGTCTGCAGCTTCACGAGGAATGAGCCTGGAACCAGTAACGACACATCGTTGTAGTACGATTTTATATTAATAACTCCCCACACCGATCTCGGTGACGGTTGCCGGTTTCATTGAAACCAAGTCAGTTAAGCAGGAGTAATTTTATAGAACCCAAGTGTGTGCGCAGTACACAAGAGCACTCTCTCTTCCTTTATGCTCGTAATCCAGTGGGACGAATAACCGACACGTCTGACGAGAGATGAGGCGCAGGTTCGACTTTTTACATGCCCACCCGACGCATGGATCATCTTTCTTTTCAGACAATCAGGTGATCAGCCTGCATTGTCCTAATCAAATTTGGAAACAACATTTTTTATTATTTCAATGCGGGAATCGAACCCACGACCTCGAGTCCAGAGCCAAGTCTAACCACTAGACCACGGAGGCTGTTATTTTGCTATTTGCATCATGCAATTTCGGGCAAAAGCTGTAAGATAAAACATAAAGACGGTTCAGGCTAATTTGATTTACGACTTACTCACCAATAATTTTCTTGCCGTCAGTGGCCAGGCGACTCTTGTCCAGGGTAAGCAGCAGGTTCTTGCCCGGCTCCGTCTCGGATATGGTGAGGAGACCATTGCCTTCTTGTTCCAATAAACGCATCAGTACAAAACGAGCGCGCGCGTGAGCCTAAAAATAAATCGTATTTTGGTAATTCGATTTTTTATTATAGGAATTAAAAAAATGTAATAATGAATCAAACACGATTTTAATGTCATAAATATAATAAATTTAAATGAAAATTTTGCGAATGTTGTTTATTGACGGCGATAATTACTTAGCATTAGGCGATCCGTATATTCGTTTGTCGGTCCTATAAAATTATAAATATTATTTTTCATTAAATTCTACGTGGAAGTCTGTTAATATGTAGTAACAGTGTGATTTATTATTATCTACCAGTAAAATGGATTTCTCGCTTCGCCTCTTTATTTACTAAGTTAGAAGAGACAGACATATGCTTTAACAGTCATTTTAGAGACTGATGGCCGAATACTGGAATGATAAACAAAATTAAGAGCCCTCCTATTCACAGGCTGTCGCTGTCTCTGTTAAAAGACAAGGACAGCATGTGACTTGAGCGTCACTTAATTTGATTACCGTTCCAGTATTCAGCCGTGGGATTATAAAATATTAATATCGTTACGACGCTTCGACGTATAGAACATTCTAGTATGTTACGGTGTTTACAGTTGGTTACAATTACGATTTGTTATAAACAAAAACAAATAATGTTCTCAAAGCTTCCAGTATGGAATGTACCCGTGTCGTCGGTACATAAAGAGGCCGCCGCCAACCTCCGGCAATTCAGTTAACTACAAGTGTTCTACTAGTTAATTTCGAGCGACACCTAAAGTGAATAGTGCGATTACTCTCTGCGACTCCGGCTACGAATTACGATTACGACTGCTTATGATTTGGACATTTCGGCGTGTGTTGATGTAAAAATTCGTGGCGAAGAAACTCCCTCAGAGGAAACTGGCGTTTTACTCCGAATAGCGGACCATAATCCCGTAACAATATGTATGTCATAAGGCATTACCTGAAGCCAGGTTTGAGTGGAGGGCTGGTACATTTCCGTGGCTTTGGCGGCGCCGTTCCACAGCAGACTCAGCCAGTTCACGTACGTCACGTCCTCCGCCTCCTTGCCTTCGTAGCCGAATATCCTACACAAATGTTTGAAGAATAACTTTAATTTAGATATAACATTAAAAACAATATTTACGATAGAATAACAAACATAATTTATGTGTTATGTTGTTAACATCGACCACTGGCGTCCTCAATATTGGTCACTTTACTACCAGAGACGTATTTAAAGAGATTTGGCGCCCGCCTCGGACCAATAAACTTTGTCGCTCTATTAAGCAGCAGGGGATTTTTATAATCAATTTCTTTTACAGCTTAAAATCTTATTATACTTTAAACCTACAAATAACAAATACCACAGAAGCGTAACTGAGCCAAAAAAAAGGCTTCACGAAAAAGTAGCCGCTACGAGGGAAAAAAAAAGGTAATCGATTGCCAGTTTGCCACACTTGGGTTGTGCGATTGCCTCGCGGGAACATTGTATCGGACTTATTATTGTGTTAGCGCCATTTTATATCGCAAAAATGCCATCGTGTGTTTGAAGTGGGGCAGAAGCCATTTAGATTTGTATAATAATGGATTAATTCCTAAGTAAGTAAATTTGTGTATGTTCTACTCATCTAGTATTTCAAATCAGCAGCCTAAAGCAGAACATCAATGCTAATTAATATAATATAATTTTTATGTTAAACTTTTTTCCTATTTTACAGACTCAAATCTGTTGAATTTTGAACTCAAAAACCCTGAAAAACTGGTAACTCCGGAAAAATTAACAGGAAAAATTAAAATGCTAAAACAGAATATCGATAATAAAGTGTAATAATAATAGGGTTGTGTCCTAGTGTCGAATAGTGTTTAATGACGGCAGTAACACGGCGTGACGTCACAAATCGTTTTGCGAGAAAGAGATGGGCAACAATTTTTATTTGCTTATAATTCTTTAACGCGTCAACCTTAATAACTTTTTCTTTTAGATTTATGTATCGCTATTAAAAAAAATTAAATTTAATTTGTATAAATGTGATATTCGACACTAGGACACAACCCTATTATACTAAGGTCTCGATACCCGTGTAGGTAAGGCTTACAATATAATATTATGTGTGATATATATGTCACCGTAAAATTGTAAAAACCGTTAGATTGTAAAATTACTAACGAGATTGTAAAAATATGTCAAAAGATTCAAAACTATATATTTATTATCTAACGAAAAATAATGTGTTAAACTATAGGCAGAATATTCGCGTCGGAAGTCTATCAACATTTTACAATTTCACTAGTTTTATTACAATCTAACGGTTTTTACAATTTTACGGTGACATACAAGTTACAACTCACTTCAATATCTCGGGCTCGAGCGACAGATACAACCCCACCGCTTCGGCGCGACACTCCTCGAACGCTGAGCCCAGCGTCGTGAACTTGCTGTCGTATGTCTCACCCTCCGTGTACCATGACTCTATCGCTTTACCTGGCAAATTATGTATGATAAATATGTTTATTACTAAGTGCAATTCTACCATAGACATTTCGATACTCTAATAACATAATGATGAATTAAAGCGCCATACTCACTGTCCGGCCTCCAAATCCAATACCAAGGCATTGAAGCGGACTTTTAGGCATTTTTTTTAAATTATTGATACTTTTGAAACTCATGACGGCAATAAGTATGGGTGCTGGATTTTCAGGCTGGACCGTGAGTAAGGCGCTTTAGTGTTATGTTTCAGACAGCAGCTATGCGTACATCCAGTTTATTGCTATTTGCTACCATAGACAATTTTTGACCCCGACGCGACGCAATTACATTGTTTTAGTTTGACGTGTATGTGTATATCTGTCAGTGGCCTACTAGCTTCTAATTGGATGAATCGATTTTGATTTATATTTTTAGGGTTTCGTAGTTCACGTCTCAGAACCCTTATGGTTTCGTCATATCCATCCGTCCGTCCGTCTTCAGCTTACCGCCCAAACATGCATCGATAATATGTGTATTTATTACGTTGATAAAATCACGAAAAATATTTTTTTTGGGGTACCTTCCCTACACGTGATTTTTTCCCGTCTACCCCATAGTGTGGAGTATTACTAGATATGCCTCTTAAAAACATTGCTATTGCTTAAAAAGGTTGCTATAACGATTTTATTCTTATTATTATATTTTTTGTCAAAATAGGGCGTCCTCCTTCTAAAGGCTAAACAGCTTCCCCCCGATGGTTGCACGCCTTGTCGTGGCGGTGGGGCTTAGTAACCGTGGACTGGTCACCCACGGTGAAGCTAAGAGGCAACCGGGGCCGGCCTGTTTGCCGCCGGCTGGCCCGAGGAGGGCGCTCCCAGCGGGCTGAACATGCCCGCAGAGGACGCGCGTGGAGGTGGGACCGCAGAAGAAGAGGAGTGCCGGTATTACGGTGCACCGTTCTCCCTATCTTCTGCGGCCGTGGAGGGATCGCAGGGGGAGAGGCGTGATGGTATTGCGGTACGCCACTCTCCCTACCCCCTGCGAGCTGGCGGGGCCGTTCCGTCGAAACGGCGTTGGTGGGGCCGCAGAGGAAGAGGCATGTCGGTATTGCGGTGCGCCGCTTGCCCTATCCTATCCTGCGACCGAGGTGTGGTCGGTGGCAGAACCACAGACCTGATCTGCCACCGGGTACCAGTTTATCTGGTACCCATGGCCTCCTAGTAGCAGACTCAGGGGGAGTCTGCTACAGTACTGGTGGAGGCCGAGGAGGAAGCGCACCTAATACCATCTGGTGCGCCCATCGTGGAGGGCCTTCGGGCTTTCAAGATGGAGCCGCTTGTAGGCGGCTGCCGCCGGCGGGGTCGCGGATGTGTGTATCGTTCCCGTGGCCCCGTCAAAGGGCGGTGAGGAGGAAGATGGGGGGGTTTTTAGTGGGTATACCATGAGTCCCACATCATCACTTGGGTGCCCCCTGCGCCTGGGTGGTATGCGTAAAGCATTTTAACAGCTTGCTCGAAAAAACTAAAATAGAAACGATTACCTTCATATGATGAGCTGATGAAATGAAATGAAATAACGAAATAGGTAAACATGTAAAATATTGGTATAATGGTACTTGTTCGCGCCTTTAGCGCGGCAACACACCGCGATTATGTTCGCGCCTATAGAGCGGCAACACTCCACTCCGCGGCGCTCGCGGGGCGCACGGGGTCCCGACGGCGGCGACCGGCTTGTGGTCGACGCAAGTCACTACAAATACGGACTCCTCAGCAGCTAGACGTATATACTTAATAAACGTATAAAATACAGCCCGCTTTTAATTGAAGGATCCCACAGGAGCACATCTTTATCTCCTCAACAGTACTAAAGCCTACCTAACGGTGACTTAATCGAGGGTGTCCTTGCCTATAACGGAGATAAAAAAAAACAACAGACAACAAAAATGTTTACCTGTTAGTGGATTTTTCACTTTGTCCTTATCAAAGTTGAATGTACCGTCGGCGTTTTGTCTAAACAATTTACCGCTGCCGTGTCCCAATAACTCGTGAAGACCTACTTGTACCTAAAAATGGTTTAAACAAAAAATCAACCTATTCTCCTCATATGATATTTTCAAAAAATGAATATAACCTGTTGGCTGTGTTTGGCGAAAAAAAGCGCTCGGATGCGTTCGTAAGCAGAATGGCGATCGCTAAAGCAAAATTGCGCATTTTGTTAGTGCTATTGAAGTTAGTACGTGTCCTGGCCGACAACTGTTTTTTCTCAGCAATACCAATTTTTGTCAAGCGCTTTTTGCCGCCAAAACACAGCCATTATAATATGCCATGTAATAGTAAATTATTAACTTTATTTCTCACCTCAAAAGCGGCAACCCTGTATTTTTCTAGCAACTGCTTGTCAGACTCCGATAAGAACGGAATTACAGACTCCTTGTAAGCAGCTGGGATAACATTACCAAGTGACACATTTTTGAAACCCTCATTTTGGCGAATTTCGTCATCTGTAAAAAACGTTATACATAATAATAATAATATCTACCTATAGACGCTTCAAACCACGTCAATCTGGCCTCATGCTAAGATTCCAAAGAACTTGTGTTACAAGCAGGTACCTGTAAGACAAGTTCTTTGGAATCTTAGCACGAGGCCAGGTTGATAGCGGGAAGTACTTTTAATACTTTTATACTGTACATATATATTTAAGATTTTTATTAAATTACACACATTTAATACACATTCATGAGCATTGAAAACCTTTTGTTCCCTCGGGGGGTTTAGAACCCGCGACCTCCGGCTTGAGCGGCAATGCGCAAAGTGTAAACCATCGAACTACAGAGGTCGTCAAACGTTATGTATGTTCTATCTAAAGGAACATTTTTACTTCAACTTAAATTGAAGCAAGTCATTTTAAATTACTTTTTATAATATTCAAGAATATGCATCTTACAACAATTATTATACTTTGCAATGGAATAAATTAACTTACAGTTAGGAATATTGATGCCAGCAGGGATGCCACTGCCCGAGAAAGTCAGTACATCCAAACTGGTGAAGTCGGGCCGTAGGAAGGAGTCCTTTTCAAAGTCCTGTCCCCACGGCAACAGTTTCAGGAATTGTTCAGCGCCGTCTACTAACGCTCCGAACTTCTTAGACATTTCCTTGTTCACCATCGCAACGAAACCTTCAAATTCGCCACGCTGGCCGCTCGGATCGCGGTATGTCTCGATAAAGCCTTGGTATCTAAAATAAAGCAATAGTTTTATTAATAGACAAAGTGATTCAATAGGAACGTTTTTATGAATATAAAATGCAAAATATAGTATAGAAACACAGATATTTTTAGAGGTTTCTAATGTCCTAAATAAACACATTTTTTGCGCTTACATTGCAAACTCTGGCTGAACCCTACGAGATAGATCTAAATAATGTACTACAGTATTGTAAAAATGTCTACAAAAAAGTCCGCGGTGGTACGTGTCTATTAGGGGTAAGTCGGATAACCAACAATAACCATTTTTATGCTTTAGTTTTTTACCGAGAAATAATGGTTTATTTACGAAGCGATTTTAAGCAACACAACATTAATCTTATCCAGTTAAGTACCTTAAATACATTGTGCATTTAATATAGGTCAATATGGCTTTTTATAACATGTAATTTAAATGAATATTTTCGAAGACAGCGGTTTACTTATTAAAACTAGTTGCTCGTGCCCAGTTCATACTTATTATTATGTATGGTATTTAATAGATAATAATTTATGCTATTTAGATGGATACAGTATGGTCCTTATCAAATTAAATATGTTACTCACTATAAGCATTTTATACACATTAAAGTAACCATACAGTTTTAAATATTATCTTTTACATATTTGGAAGGTATTGTAAAATTTATATTCAAACGCGAAAAATATATCAAGCGGACGCGGACGTCGCGTCAAGGTGATAGGGTCCCATTGGGTAAGAAACCCTAAAAACATTTTCGATACTGTATGCAGAAGTATATATGACAGTGAGTAGAGTTATTTGTTGAAGAAATTTTTTCTCCAAAAACACTGGGAAAAAGCTAGTATATTATATACTAACGTTTCTATGATTGGTCCCTTGTCTTTGATCCAATATCTGCTCCCTTCCTTATGTTCGTTCAAGTCACCCTCTTTAAAGCTGTTTATGTAATGCTTGAGCATGTTTTTCTCGTTATCATTTGCGGCGTATTGGATGGCTTTCTCCAAGTTTTCATTTACCAACTTCAACAGCGGAGAGTAGTCTCCACGTGTCACTTGGAAGTATGCATTCTTGTATTTCTCCTTTTCCATTGTTAGAAGTGGTTTAGGTGATTTCTCGACACTCGCATAGTGTATGGTATACAAGGGTACTAAAAACATAAATTAGATGAATTACTTTGTATTTTATAGACATAATCTTCTGCAAGATCAAGACCAAGCAATATTACAGCAACTGCATCATAAAAAAGAACAATATTTACTTTGAATAATTGTACAGGCTTTTAAGCTTTTCGCCTACCATTTTAGCTTTAATTTATTAATATATAATTATATAAAAGGCAAACCTGACTGACTCATCTATCAACCCACAACCGAAACTATTGAACGGATTTCGCTGAAATTTGGCATACAGATAGTTGTAATGACGTAGGCATCCGCTAAGGAAGGATTTTTTAAAATCTGCCCCCTAAGGGAGTAAAATAAGGGATGAAAGTTTAAAACCTTATTTCACGCGGGCGAAGCCGCGGGCAATTAATGCTAGTAAAATATGGAGTACAAATCTCACATCCATCGTCTGCAATTGTTTTGAATGTGCGACAAATATATGCCTCAATTCGTTTTGTCTTCAACCAGTCGTTAACCAATGCTGAATCTTCTTCAGTACAATTGCTGGAAAAGTATGTAGTGACACCCTGAAATTTCTGCTTATTAGTGAAAGTCTTAGGAAGTACCTACTATAAAATATTTTATTTCGTATTATAAGAGTTAGTCTAATTTATGTTGTTAAACTTTGAATTTTCAGATTATAATTGACATTCAATATTTTTGCCATATAAATAAAAAAACCATCACGACTTTGGATTCTACCTTGGACAAAGTATGGGATACATTTATGAACTATTTTACACTTGCGACAAAATATGGGATACATTTGGGACAATGAACTATTTTACACTTGCCTTTTTAGCTAATCCCAAGCTAGTCAGTCTGGGGATAATACTGTAAATGGCCTCTTTTGTATTTTCCCACAACTTGGAAATATGTGTGCTATCATTCTGATAAGCCTTTGATGCTTTAACAATCAACTCAAAAGATTCCGTTGGGAGGTTTGGGATGAATTTGGTGTCTCCAAAGCCCTTGTAATTTCCGCTGTTAGCAAATAATCCCCCTGCATAAACTAGAAAAGCCTGGAAGCAGAAAAGTATCACTAAATGATAAGCAGTATTTTGACCACAATGATGACATTTTACCAGTATCACGGTAAAGATAAAAAAAATATAGTCAATATTACATTTTTCTATGATAGTAAAATAACCACAAAACATGATAACTTTGGTCTCAGTACTTTTATCTAGTAATTCTGAAACCACATTGTACTTTTTATAAGTTATATTTATTTTATATTTGTTAAGTAGTATGTATATTATATAAGGTCCGGTAAAATCAATTACGGACATTTTGGGCATATGATCTGGTTATTATATATGATAAAGATGTTTAGGCAAAAAAATATCGTTATAGGTGCTCAAAATAAAAAAATCATCTCATGTATGGGTGACTCTCTGATCAACGCAATCTCGCCCATAAAAAGAAAGATTTTTGTTTCTAGTATGACAATTATTTTTCTGCCCAAACGTCTATACATAAGCAGTAGATCATATGCCCAAAATGTCCGTAATTGATTTTACTGGACCTTATATAATATACATACTACTTAACAAATATAAAATAAATATAACTTGATTTTACCGGACCTTAAATAAAATATATTATATACTAGCTGACAGATGTTGCCATGTCTTACTATAAAGTAGGAATTAAAATAAAATATGAAATATAACTAACTACCTACCTATAATCTACATACTACAATTTCTATACCATCAACTACACATACTCTTCACTAACTACGAACTAATTTCACATATAAAGTTACACGAGATAGGCCGATTTAACATTAGGCACTTTTGACTACAGATTTTATTTTGAACTTGTCATAATTCGAAATTAAATATCCGATTTCAATGAAACAAAGAGTATTTAATTTCTAAAACCATACTCTCTTTATTCACGAGTAAGCTATTTATTTGGATAAGAATTAATACTATTTATAATTTTTCAATTTTAAAATATTAGTGCCAGTAATTTAAATTTTAGATTTTAGAAGACAAATGCTGCTTTACTACCGTAAGGGGGGCCGCACTAAGCGTAACTACGCGGCAGCGAAACTACGCGACACGAAACGGCCAAATATTTTTTGTATGAAATTGTATGGGATATAACGCACGACGCGTCAGTGTAACTACGAAACGGCCAAGCCACATAACCTTAGTCAAGTTATGTGGCTTGGCCGTTTCGTTCTACAAGAATAGTGTAACAGAAAAACAGTACGTAAATTTTTCACCTTACGCCCAATTGATCTAGGGTCTATGATCTAGGGCAGCGTTTTTCAACTTGTGGGTCGCGACCCCCTGGGGGGTCGCGAAGCTTCTGTAGGGGGGTCGCCGGAGGTCGAGAGAACTTTAGTAAAAAACAATAAAGATTTTTTATTTATTATTATTTATTGATTTATTATGTAAGAGTATCTTAACAAAAGGATATACGTATACGATAGGACTCCTAAATCGATCATCGATATCATCGATGTATGTAATTGTAAAATAATGTGTTTGACATACTATATTATGTCCGAATAATAATTATGGAGACGCATAAAAATGTCGTATGGAATTAATATTTTTACACTGTAACATACACATATATACGCGATAAAAAAGCGCGAAGGGGGGGTCGCGAAATTTTTTTTCAGGCAAGGGGGGTCGCATCATGAAAAAGGTTGAAAAACACTGATCTAGGGTATCTATAGTTTGTAAAGTTAGGCTTATAGAGTTAAGGCGTGTAGAGTCAGAAAGTACTTTATAATAAGTAATTATATAAAAGTACCTGAAAATCATCTTTCGACACACCAGTCTTAAAAGCTGAGTTCATCAGTTCTTCCAAAGGTTCGGCAATGAAAATTCTGTGCAGTAATGAAAATATTTTAGGAGATTCTGGACTTGTTTGAACAAGAACAATCAGTCCTCCATTCCATGCTGCCTGCAAATACAAAAAAAAATTACAGTGTTCATAATTATATCAGACACAAGTATCCAACAAAAATAATTATATAGATAATCACATTAAATAGATAGCAAAAAACTCAATGCAAATAAAATTACATCTGATAAATAACATTGTTTAGACATAATTAGTGTCTGACAGAAACTGCTTTTTATGACCGAAACTAAATTTCAGCTACATTCTCAGATTCGGCTGAAACTAAAACTTCCTTACAAGGATCATGTTTGAGAGAAAAAAAAAACATTATTTTAATCAGTCTGTCTTTTTTTATATTTACCGCGCTGGGATCATGGTGAAGAAATGTAACAAGAAGTATGTAGTAGAGTGTGATCCATCCCAGTACAAATTTGGCTATAAAACTTGTTCCTTACAAAAAGCACTAACTATTGTTTATTGTAAAAGAACTAAGTATATTTAAAATTAAGTTATTAAATTATGAAATTGTATCAAAAATCCTTTACGCTTGGCATAACTAATTCACATTTCGTACAACTTGCGTTATGCCTCGATTAAATCACGAAATTAGCATTGTTAACCATATCTCTCCCACAGTTATGAGATAATAGAATATCGTAAAAATGTAATTGTTGTGTGACAGTTGAATGTGGTCAAATGTTACGTTATTCCTATTTATGTACAAAATTTTAGGCATAATGTAAGTTACGCCATATATAATTAAAATAATAATACTGTTTATTTCAGGCTGTATAGGCCCATATTAAAAATACCTTTTAGACATATAATAAACTAACACTAAATGCAGGTTTGTCGCCGAAATTAAATCAAACTTACAGTCGGACACTACACATAATACATACCTGACTTAAATAGTGAGCATAAAGTTTTTCTTGATTTGATAAATTCTCAAAAGCCTGAGAACTATCTAATTCAACAAATCTTTGATTGTTTGGCAGTAAAAAATTTGATTTATCTTCCATAGCTGTAACAAATATAGAGATAAGCTTTCATACAATGCATAGAATAAATTATTTGGTCTCGCTTGGCAGCCAAGACCAATTGTTTATCTATGGTAAGCTACTACAAAATTGTTAATTTATAATATTGCTAGAGGTTCGCGCGACTTCGTTCGCGCTAAAGAAAATCTCGCGGTAACCGTACATTTTGCCGCAATAAAAAGTAGCATATGTCCTTCCCCGTGGTCTACTCTATATCTGTGCCAAATTTCATTAATATCAGTCCAGTAGTTTCGAAGCCTATTAGATGCAAAACAAACAAACTTTTCCCGTTTATTATATTAGTATATGTATAGTATAAGATGTATGGTGAATACAACAATGAATTTATATGTAAAATAAATAAAAAAGGAACAATTTAAAAAAATTGTTAAAAGGGGAATAGCTAGGTATTCAAACTAAATTAAGAGGAAGTTAAGGGAAAACTGAAAAAGGGAGTAAAAAGGAATCGTTTTAGTTTATAAGACTATTGTCTAGAATTGATAAATAAATGATACTATTTACTGACATGTTGTGCACAATATATACTGACCATTAACGATTTTAACAGATTGTAAATTTCTGAGATGGGAACTCAACGATACATATTTTTTGTGTATATTGATAAATGAATCAGCAGTTTGAAAACGCCGGCATTTGGAAAGGTTAATAGTCAGAGTTCGCAACATTTCTAATACTAAAGTAACCTCGTTTAATCTCAATATAGAAGCTTTCTTTACTGAAAAGTACTTACTAAAATAGTTTTTACAGTTTTTAAATGCTACAAAATGCACTGCGAAGACTACTTTTCGCGTGACCAGCCACTTTTCACTTTTCAGTGACAAATGGACACAATTTGACATCAGCCGTCAGTACGTAAAATGACAAGTGGACGCCGGTGACATATTGACATTGACAATCGAAGTATTTTCTTTTTATTACCACAAAGTATAGACAAGGAGTCCGAACTTGGCGAGACCGACGAGTACCGAGTGTTGCCAATACTATTATACCGAGTGTTGCCAATACTATTATTTATTACAATTATTTTTAAATTACCGTTAGGCAATTACCGTGTTCTACGGTATCTATTTTTCGAGAACAGTTTCTAAGAATTTCCTAAAACTTTTATATTATAATAAGATTTCAATCTTTCCAGAGCTGTCAATAGCAACTTTAAACTTCCCGCGTAATTTCAAACGAGTGCACGTCGGACCGTCGCACGCTCTACCGGCAAAAATCTGTCCCCGTAATTGAGACCATTATTTTAACATTACGTTCGGACTCCTTGTTATCTATACTTCGTGGGTTGGATACTCAAAGATTTGGCCAAAAGATCCTTGCTGCATGACTGTACTAGATCCAAATGGACCTAGATCCATTGCAGAGCTACAGATTAACAAGACGAATGTAATTTTATACTCTGTGGTGCAGCCCACTTTGAGATTTGAGAATGTGTGAATCTGTGACAGAAGTAAACACTCAAGGGAGATTTCCTTCAAGTTTAAATTAATATAATAAAATTAAATGTAAAAATGTTATAGTGAATCCAAATCTACTCATTTCAAGAACCTTAAAAATGTCTTCAGAAAGGTATACTTTACTTTTTATGCCATTTACTGGATGTTAATATTACTCACGAAGATCAGTTGAAAGTTGCAAAATCAATAAAGTACGCGAAATCACTAATGTCACGCCCCGAATTAGTTTGTTGCTGTACAGATATACCCTTATTATTTGTTATAACTTGTGATGTTTTATTCCAGGGTAGAATGGGTGGAGATTATAGAACCGAAGACAAAGGAACATATGTATGCTAACCTTACTACAGGAGAATGTGTATGGGATCCGCCTGAGGTATGTCAATTCTATTCGGTTTCTTTGAATAAAAAGATAGGCACTAAACCAAGCTAAAGAATACATGGCACTGTACATACATGATACAGTGACTGAAGCATTAATTTACACTTTTGACCCACAAAGAAATTGGTTGTAATCATACAAAAAATCATAATAAATTTAATCTTTTAATTTTTTTTAAACTATTAAATAATTTACACCCAAACATTAATTCAACACTATGTCTAAAAATTATTACATGTTGCCCATTTATAATACACTGCAAACTTAATGCAAATAGACCATAGTATATACATTTTTGTCAACCTCTTTGGCTAAGTGGTAAGTGCGTTGGCACTCAAGCTGAGGTTGCAGGTTCGAATCCCCCCAGGAAACAAAAAGTTTTCTGCGTTCCTGGTTCATGGATGTGTAAATATATAATCTTAAACATAAGTATAGTATAAAAATATTAAATATATCTCCGTTGTCTGGTACCCGTAACACAAGTTCTTTGAGAACTTACCATGGGACAAGATTGGAGTGGTGTGAAAGTGTCCATACATATTATTATTATATTATCATTTTCAAAATTTCATTAAAATTAGTGCAGTACTTTAGGAGTGAGGACTTATTAGACAGACTGTAGACAAAGTTACTTTTGCAATAATAATAATAAATAATAATCATAAGGATACCATGTTTTATTACAACAATAGTATAGTAATGACCATTTAGCAAGCTAGTTAATTATTAATGCCTATCATCCGATTTGTTATTAATACAGTTACATGATATAAAAGGGTCATTGACATATAAGATAAAAACCTTTTGATTTATCATGTATGAAGTATTTATTTATTGCCCACAACATCTTTGTAAAACAATAATAAAATATTTATGTCGAATGAAATAAAAATAATTAAAAAAAAATTGGAATGGGCAATCCTTACACTTCAGCATTTGAAAACTAGCTTACATTTTATCATACCTACAGAAAACACCTGCAAAATTTCATAAAAAAATCTGTAACAAAAACCACACATGAGAATTTTATTAATATAAGTGACTAGATATTTTATCACCTGATGGTGTTATTTGTAATATATATATTTGTTTTAGGGTGTGAAAGTGAAAAGGACAGATTCATCGCAATGGTGGGAGTTGTTTGATATAAATACTCATAGATTCTACTACTACAATGCATCTACTCAGGTAGGATATTTTTTAATTTTTTATACAAGTTATAATTTTACATTTTGAATAATATTGCATAATACAGTAGAACACCGATTAACCGAATCTCCAATTATCCGAAACGGTCCTAAAAATAATATAAAAAATTAAAACCAAATAATTTTTGTTTTGTCGTAACAAGTTGGAACTTGATGGAGTCCAGATATATTTCAACTGTTATGGTTTGTTAAACTTAATAAAGATTATTCTGTATGTGACAATTCGTTTTTCTTTATTACCAGTCTTTGTCCGATTATCCGAATTTTCGATTATACGAATCAACCCCGGTCCCAATTAATTCGGATAATCGGTGCTCTACTGTATTTTGAATAGTATTAATTATACTAATTGGTACTGAAATGTAATTAATGTTTTATTTTCAGACAACTGTGTGGCATAGGCCAACAGATTGTGATATTATACCTCTAGCTAAATTGCAGACTTTAAAACAAAACACAGATCCTCAGAAGAGAAGAGAGACTGCCACGCAAACTAACCAGGCTGTACCACAGGTAAACAAAACATTATCTTATAAACTGTAACATATAAATTGTGCTAATAAGGTATTGAGAACAAATCAGTCAGTAAATTGCTTAGCCAAAAGCCATTTAGGCTATATTATCAGTTTAAATTTATAAAGTTAAAATTTCAGTTGGTTGTTGACAATTATTTTGACTTTTGTGATTAACGATGCAATCACCTGATACAAATTTTGCATTCTTGTACAGTCACAAGCAAAGTACACAATTTTTTTTGTAGAAATGTGTTTTGCCATTGTACAAAAGTATAACAATTTCGTGCACTATGCTTATGACTGTACATATTGTGCTATTTTATGTAAACAAAATTGTTTTATTCATAGATACCATCAAGTCTTGAACCAATAAGTAGTAATGGGAACAGTACCGAGGCGAGTGCCAGCAAGCTCTCACCAAGTAATGCTAAGAATGTTACCATACCACAAACCAGCCCCATTCGCACTCGGAGGTCTCATTATCATCACAGGTTGGGTCACATGCATTGTACTCCATTTCATTTACAATTTATAGAAAATATTAAAATTTTTTACTATGGTATAGGTCGTGCAACGGTTTATGAGCGCTCAGTGAAAGTGGTGGGGATCGTTCGCGCATGTGACCAATAGCAAAAAATATATATTACTGACGAACCAATAGCGTGTCGGCAGCCACGTTCGGCATGCGTTCGGCGCATCCACACCTCCCCGCCCGAGCCCGCTACCACCAAACACACCGAAAAACTGACTTCTGCGCATACCCCCTCTACTTTTGTCGAAAGATCTTAATTCGTTGCGCGACCTGTAAGTGTTGCTAGAAAAAAATCATAATAAAAAAGACGTGAATTAATCTATACTAATATTATAAAGCTGAAGAGTTTGTTTGTTTAAACGCGCTAATCTCAGGAACAACTGGTACGAAGTGAAAAATTCTTTTTGTGTTGGATAGTCCATTTATCGAGGAAGGCTTTAGGCTATATAACATCACGCTGCGACCAATAGGAGTGAAGAATCAGTGGAGAATGTGGAAGAAACGGGGAAAATTATTTGTCTTTGAGGGCTTCCGTTGTTTGTTTGAACGCGCTGATCTCAGGAATTGCTAGATCGAATTGAAAAATTCTTTTTGTGTTGGATAGTCCATTTGTTGAGGAAGGCTTTAAGCTATATAACATTTTGCTGCGACCAATAGGAGCGAAGCATCAGTGAAAAATGTTGCAAAAACGAGGAAAATTATTCATATTTGAGGGCTTCCGTTGCGTGCGCTGCGTAAACGGTTCAAGTTACCCAAAAATATGTATGAAAGAATTATTCCTCTTTAAATGATCTAAAAAAATGTCTGCGACAGTATATGTCTATCTTTTAAAATTGACTCACTATAACCTTTTTATGGTAATCAAACTTGGTCGAAATTAACGCATTGCGCTATCAGTTGACGCGGACGAAGTCGCGGGCAACAGCTAGTTGTATATAAATAAATATAATCTTTTTTTATTAGACTAAGCATACAGTAATTGTTGCTAGAAAAAAATATGGTAGCCATCACATACACATGTCATTTACACTATAATATTTTAAGGTGAGGTTTACATGCTTTGATCATTATAAATATAAAACAACAACATTAGGGGTGTTCATTTTCTGCTTTTGCTGAAGTACACAAATGCTTACTCTGACATTGGCGAATCACTACGGAGCCGTTTATAAAAAAGAAGAAGACACAAATGCTTTTAAAGGCAGCTTGATAGCAACTACTAGTACTAAGTATTATTTATATTACTACAACAGTTTTCTTACTGTATTAATACATTTAATTTTTCTCTTGTCCTAGATTTTATAGATTTTTTGTGTTCAATGTTTATTCTTAAACAATTTTAGTTCTTATTATTATGTATTTAGACAGCTTCTGGATAATTTTGTGTATGTACATTTTTGTAACTTATACGTATATTTCAGCAGAAATAGCGGCGAGAGCAGACGCGGCAGGCTGAGCGAAGACGGCACAAATCAACTGTGTCGACACACAGACTCCGGCCGGTCGTCTGACAGCAGCATTAGCAGTGCGCAGCAGAGGAGGAAACAAGTAAACTACTTTTTGACGACCTATGTGGCTGTTAGCGCCTTGGCGCTCAAGGCAAAGGTCGCGGGTTCGAATCCCGCTCCTGGCCAGGAAGGAACCCAGGAACACAGATAACAAAAAAGTATTCTGTGTTCCTGGGTTGCCATTCTTGTGTATTATAATATTATATTAAAAATCTTAAATATATGTATAGTAAAAAATATTTAATATATTTCTGTTGTCTGGTACCCGTAAAACAAGTTCTTCGAAAATGTACCACCACCAGATTGACGTGGTGTAAAAGCGTAGTGTAGATAGTATTAAAAAAAGAGTGTGCTTTAGAGTTTAGACGACACGACTGAAGTAAAACTCGCAAACGAACTTACAGATATATTTCATGCACTGGCTATAAGAGAAAGAGAGAAAGAAAATGGGCGCGCACTGCTCTCTTGCCCTATATGTACGAAACGTACCTCTTTTTTCATCTTCACTAACTTATCTCTCAACTTCCGTTCGCCCCGCCCGATCACACTTTTCGTAACGCTCTCGTCAGTCGTCACGCATTCACCAGCTTACTCCCCAAGTCAAGTCGCACACTTGAAAGAAAAAGAAGTTTTGCTTCAAAAAATAATCTTTGGATCGTTGTGACTTGAGTCTCAGAAGCGAAAGAAGCGACAGTAAATTTATTTATAGATCTTATAAAGTTTTACTAACATAAAAACACGTTATCACGTGTGGCACCAGACAGACTAATCGATTAGATAAAATATCATGGATTTATAAAGGTTTAATACCTAACTAAAATGTCTATTTAATCATGTTACTATTTCTACAGGAGCTCAGCGGGGTGGCCAGTAGTGTGCCAATATGCACCCCGCAGTTGAGGAAGCGGAGTAGCGTGCAGCCCGCACCGCCGCACGAGCCAGAGAAATGGTCACCACACTCAGGTAACATGTTATAATATAATTATAAGGTTCGGTAAAATCAATTACGGATATTTTGGGCATATGACATACTGCTTATGTATGCTTATGTTTTAAGCAAAAAACAATTGTCATACGCGAAAAAAAAAACTTCATTTATAAAGATGAATGATTCACCCTGTATAGGCAGGCAATGACTGATTTTGATGACAATATTTTTTTACCTAAACGTCGTTATTTAATTGATTTTACCAAACCTTACATATGCGATGAATTTTTACTAATTAAATTAAATTGTATATTAAAGTATATGCAGTGCAGCCCTCACTGCAAAAAAAAAAAAACGATTGAAAAGTATTAACTGTTTAACACGAAACAGTTCATTATTTTGCCCTTGTCAATTGTCGCAGGGTTAAATCGTAGCGGCAGCTTTATTTCGCCTCGCAAAGATGCATCTGATGACTCCATGCATGAAAAGTATTTCAAGTCGGTTGAGAGTACGCCACTTACTAGAAGAAAGGTATGATTTAAATTAAGAAAAAGAAATATTATATAAAGCATCCTTCATTCGAAAAATAAAATGCTTTAATTATAATATTATATTTAAAGATTTACTTACTAGTTTAAGTTAAATTTGTGCCTTTAATAGTATAAATTATATTGTAATTTTTTGTCAAACTACATAATTATAATAAACCCTCTGCTCCCATGCAAAAAATTAACTATGTTTAATGCCGCTCAAATCTAAAAGTAAATATTTACCTGAATAATATATGAATCAGTTAAAACAACAGTCGGCCGGATCGTCATGCGACTCGGCGTCGCCTCAGAGTCCCGGCAGTCCGCTGGCGAAGCCGCAACCTACGCTGTTCCTACAGGTAATTGTTTTCACACTACGCCTAACATACGCTAATAAGTTATAGAGTTAACAATTATATCTAAAAAGTAAAACCACAAGAAGAAATAACTTTTGAAAACAATGAATGTCCGTCAAAAACGCATTTTGACCGAAGAATAAAATACCATATAACCCAACCCTAAAAACCCTATATGTGCCATTAGAAACTGCTGCCCTTTTACTTGATCAGATTATAATTTAGCGTCTGACACATGGCCGCGCAATTTTGAAGTATATTTAAGATGCAGCGCAAACGGCACACTTTTTGTGCGATCGAGTCCGCGGCGCACAGAAAGTCTACATGGCGCGCACAAAGTCGTTCGCGAATTTTTCACAGACTCAAAGCACACGACGCACATCTTCGATCATACTGTCGGCAGAACAGTAGGGACGTTCACGCTATGGAAATCGCGCAGAGATCACGATGTATTATTTTATACTTGAAGTACAGAAAAACAATAAGAAATAGAGAAATTTGCGTACATCCTATACTTTAGGAGAGATTACCGAAAGGACAGTTCCATATTTAAAAACATTCAATTCTGAAAACACATCCATCCATCCATGTTTCTTAATTTTTTTAACTGCTATTGCTGGTCTGTTTTGTATTTATTGTATTAACACCGGTACATCGATCTCTGGCGCCATAGTATTATATCGCATACGTTACGTCCATCCCTAACATATGCAGAGTGCAGACTAAAGTGTGCGCCGTGTGCGTTAGCCCACGTTGAAGCAAACATTTTATTTTTTTCGCACACTTGTGCAGCGCGGGGCGGTCTGCCCGAATTATACGGATTTTTTGTGCGCTGGAATTTTTGCGCGTCGTATTGCGCGTCGCGTTACTACATATAATTTCATAGGTTCTATTTTCACAGACTAAAAAGTGCGTCACGAACAGTGTCTCGTCATCTGCGCTGCCCCTAAGAGTTTTGTTATTCAGATCATGTAGCAACTTATCCACCTTTTTCTTTTAGATCCAAAGGGATCGAATACCTCAAATCGAGAGTTCAAATTTTTTATTTCTATTGGTGATCCATACTTGTTATTATTGTAACAGACCAGCGCGGCGCGTCCGTCGCTCGTATCTTCCATCTCGCTGGCGACGGAATCTGCGGGCGCGGGGAGTGCGGGCGGTGCGGCGAGCGGCGCGGGCGCAGCGCGCGTCATGCACAGCCTGGAGCGCCCGCACCATCTGTCCAGGCACGCGAGAGAGCGGTACTCTGATAGGTAAATATATAAGTATATAAATATATAAGTAAAATCAATTACGAATATTTTGGGTATATTATCTAGTGCTTAGACATATAGGCAAAAAAATTATTGTCATACTCAAAGTAAAAAAATCATCTCTGTATGGGTGAATCTCCGCTTAACGTAAACTCCTCCATATAAAGGAAGATAGTTTTTTCGAGTATGACAATTATTTTTCTACCTAAACGTCTATACATAAGCAGTAGATCATATGCCCTTAATATCCGTAATTGATTTTACCGAGCATATAGGGTACATTTTTTATATGGACATGGTGAGCGATATCAGAAGTTATTAATTGAACAATGAAAGTGGCTGATTAAAAAAAAAAAAAAAACGGCTGTATCATAATACCATAACAAATCTTAGTTATGACATAGGGCAAATTTAAGTCCCACTTACAATGATCTTGACATATATTGATGATATTTACAGGCACTTAGATAAGGACCGGTTAGCGGAATTGGATCGTATAGAGCGATATCCGGAGAAGCAGGCGGTGTACAGCGTGGACAAGCCGTTCCGTCAGACCAGCCTCGACCTGCGCCACAATGTCGCCTCCAGCTGGCATCCGCCGAGGGAGTTTACTAGGTAAATAAGCTACAAGTTCACATTTCATACAAGAATTTAATCATCTTTAGTATAGAAAAAAAAAACTTGGTATTTATTGCATCCTATATTGCCTTCACGCATAACAAAGAAACTTACAGGCAACTTAAACTATTTAACAGAGTACAAACACTAACCAACTAACCCGCAGGCAGGAAACAATAAAAAAAAAACCCAGACAATATGCAAAAACAATAAGGACAAACTAAAAATTAAATAAGGCAAATAAATGTTTTTACTGACAAACAGGAAATAATCCTGCAAATGTAATGCTATCTACAGACACACGAATTTGGTACGGAGCGTACAGCGAACCATATCCGGAGACCAAATCCGGTGTCGCTACACACGCACGGATTTGGTACGGTGCAGTGGATCGTAAAGCTCGACACTCGTGTGTTCGATTTTATGCTCTATTACATTAGCACAGAGTTCTATTTACAGTGCTGTTTTTAAACGACGACGATGATTACCGCAATTCATTGATAACGGGTAGTGATACCAACACTTTAAAAAATATTTCTCCCCAAATTTTACCCCTGATTACTTATACCATTGACTTTGACAGGTCTAAGAGATAATAAGCTAGAAAGAAAGGTTATGTGTTTAACATAAAGACTTACGCGTGAATAACATAAAACTAACTTGTCTTAATCTGATTTCACTCCCAATACATTTTCATATCCCTGGCTATATACACACATTAAAATAATTTTTATTATTACATACAAATTGGTACATTATTAAGGAGTAAACTCTAAACATCCTGTCCCCTAGTAAACCCCCGTAGATATTTTCCCTAATTTTGGGGGTACATCCCTAAGTTGGCAACACTGATACCGTTGTACGGCCTAACCGCCGGACTGCTCTACACAAGCATGGATTTGGTACGGAGCGGATCAGGGCCTCTAGTCAAGACGCATTTTATATTTTCGACGGCGAACTTCGAAATAAAAAATGTATGGGATTTGACATATTAGGTTGGGGAAAAAGTTTCTTCGCATTTTATATAAAAATTCAAAAGGTTTTTTTATAAAGTTTATTTACAAGTGACTAAAGTATATAGGTGCCATTTTGTTCGATAACTTTTTGCCATCTTGTTGGTAGGTACATGATCCCATTGCTATAAAATTTTTGGGGCTTCTGATGAAAAAACTGCGACAAGTGGTTTTGGCAGTCCTCTTGTGATGTCAACCTGACACTGCCTAAGGAATTCTGCAGCGACCGAAACAGGTGGAAATCTGAAGGTGCAAGGTCAGGACTATACGGCGGATGCATTAACACCTCCCAGCCAAACTCCCGTAATTTTTTCTGAGTGGCTAAAGATGTGTGAGGTCTAGCGTTATCATGGTGAAAAACCACACCCCTTCTGTTGATTAATTCCGGCCGCTTTCTCTCAACTTCTTGCTTTAATCTCATCAGTTGTTCGCAGTACAGTTCAGAATTGATGGTCCTGCCTGGCGGTAACAACTCATAATGAATAATGCCCTTCCAATCCCACCACACACACAGCATCACCTTGTTGCGAGTTAACCCGGGTTTCGCCACAGTCTGTGAAGCCTGACCGGCCTTTGACCACGATCTTTTTCGCACGTCTTTGTCGTACGTGATCCACTTTTCATCACCAGTTATCAGCTTCTTCAAAAATGGTTCGGTTTCATTACGTCGTAATAAAGAATCACAAATGAGTACACGGTTCATTAGGTTTCTTTCAGTGAGCTCATGAGGCACCCAAATATCGAGCTTTTTTGTGTTCCCAGCTTTTTTCAAATGCGCCAAAACCGTTTTGTGGTCAATCCCCAGTTCTTCAGCTACATCGTTACTACTAATATGCCGATCTTGCTCCACTTTTTCAAAAATGGCAACAGTTTTGTCCGTAACAGGGCGACCAGAGCGACGTGCATCTTTGATATCAAAATTTCCGGATTGAAAACGCTTAAACCAAATTTGCGCTACTCTCACAGATACTGCATTAGGTCCATAAACATCACAAATTTTTTTCGCGGCTTGTGTTGCATTTTTACCTTTTTTGTAATAAAATTTTAAAATGTATCGAAATTCTTCATAAGAATCACTCATTTTAACAATAAGAAAAACAAATGAAAATCTCAAATTTACCTAATTTGAATTTGGAATTGTCTTCTGTAAAATTAAAACTTTTTAATGATACCAAAATCAGCCAGATACAATTGGTATAGCCCAAGATATTTTATGACAAGTTCATACATACTATAATGCGAAAAGACTTTTTCCCCAACCTATTAAGTCGTCGTTAAGTGACATGTCGCTTGCGATGCCTTATGTCAAATCCCATACATTTTATTGTCGAACTTCGTCGTTGAAATTATCGAATGCATCTTGACTAGAGGCCCTGATCCGATGCAGACAACGGCGAACTCTTCGCCTTCTTCTTATGTTCGCCGGACTGCCCTACACACGCTCGGATCTGGTACGGAGCGTACCAGATCCGCTGTACGCTCCGTACCAAATTCGTGTGTCTGTAGACACCATAATGAATAATATTGAAATTATACATATGGCTGTAAAAATATAGTCTGGCTTGACTTTTTGCATTCAAGTAGTTAAAGAATCGGCCGTTGCTTTGCGTTAATTTAATTAATATTGTATCTAGCAATATCTCCCGAAAAAATACCCACAACCTGTTCACACATTTGCTTGCAGGTTGTAGGTATTTTTTCGCGGGTATATCTAATATTAAATAAATTATTGTATTTTGCATTCATACATTTTTTACTTAGTATATTTGATTATCCTGTGTAAAGTTAAGTTGCATTTTAATTTAATATTGCTTGACTTTTTATAAAAAAAAAAACTTCTTTTCCATACTATTTTATTGGTCGGCACTTTTCTGGGCTCAAAATAAATTTTTATGCCTATTTATTTTAGGCTCTCCTTTCAAGCGACTAATTTTAAGTAATGTTTTAACCAGACGGCAGCAAGCAGAGCCGGAGCGGTACAGCTCCAGTAAGACGTCGGTGTCCTCGGGCAGCAGTAAACACCGCACGCCGCCACACGAACACAACTTCATGCGACTGTCGTCGGCTAATGAGCAGGATAATATTGCAGCAGGTAATATAAAATTATATGACGTGTACACTGCAGCTTAGTGCACTGTACAAAGTAATTTTAATAACTCCCCACACCGATATCAGTGACGGTAGCCGGTTTCATTGAAACCAGGTCAGTTACGCAGGAGTAATTTTATAGTGCCCAAGTGTGCCCAAGTGTGTGTGCAGTACACAAGAGCACTCTCTCTGTCATAATCCAGTGGGACGGATAACCGACACGACTGACGAGAGATCAGGCGCAGATCCGACTTTTTAAATGCCCATCCGACGCATGGATCATCCAAACTTGGAAACAACTTTTTTGTTTTCTAGTGCGGGAATCGAACCCACGACCTCCGAGTCGACAGCCAATGCTCTAACCACTAGACCACAGAGGCTGACACTGTACAAAGTACACTTCATTCATCATTTGAAATTCAAAAATACTCTCATCGTGCCTAAAGGACATATTAAAAACTAATAATTTAAAAATTGAAATTTGTACGCCTAGAGCCATAATATGTGTATTGAATCATACTTCAGAAAGTCCAGTTGTTATGTAAGAAGTGTAAGTAGCTTCCGACAGATGACGTTATATCACAGAATAGATATTAGTTACAACAGAAGCACCACTTCGAAGATTCATTAGAAGAAATAGGGACTCTTACTACGATACCATTAAGTTCAATTCAGCTTGCGCAGCGCGTGATCGCCTACGATTATATTTACCTACAAGTTGCGTCTCTTTCTATCGCATAACTCTTATTCATCTATACTAATATTATAAAGAGGAAAACTTTGTTTGTATGTTTGTTTGTTTGTTTGTTTGTTTGTTTGTTTGTTTGTTTGTAATGAATAGGCTCAAAAAGTACTGGACCGATTTCAAAAATTCTTTCACCATTCGAAAGCCACATTATCCACGAGTAACATAGGCTAAATTTTATTTTGGAAAAAAATAGGGTTCCGTAAGGTATTTGGGGTTTTCGGACACAAGGTGTAAAAAATCAACCAGAAAAGTTACTTATTTTGCGTACGCTGCCTAAACTATAAAAGATAGAACCGTAAAATGTTCTAATTAATTGTAGATCTTATAAATATCTACAAAAAAGTCCGCGACACACTATACCTATCTATATTGAGTGAGGCACAACAACCTTTTTTTTATTTAGAAATCTTGAATTTTTTTTGGACTACATTTAAACGCGTTTATTTTATTCATGCTATTAATCCTTATGAAAATAAATTATTTCATCACTAAGAACAGTTTATGTAGATAATATTTGGTCTTTGAATGATTAAAATTGGACGTTTGGTTTTGAAGTTATGGCGAAATTAAAATATTACGATTTCTGCTGCACGGCCCGCTGCGAAGTGGGCGTCACCAAGGCGGGGGTAGGCGTGCGGGAGGGAATTTAGATCTATGAGTAAGGTACCCGCATTATTAGTATCAGATGGTATCAGTATTGTACCCATAGATTATACAGATACATACTATTGTACCCGTGTGAAGCCGGGGCGGGTCGCTAGTATCGCATAATTGTGACGAAATCGGGGTTGTCTCCGTTTAGAAAATAGTTTATTTAATTACAACTTTTTTTCTAGTACCTACCTACTGTACCTACTTTAGTGAACAAATTACTTTCCAAATAAACCTAAGGTAGGTTTTAATAGTAGGTACTTAAACTCTAATAAATTCGCACATACCTAAAAGTAGGTATGCGTAAAGTGTAAACGTAAGCGTTTTCGATACCTTTACGGCCTGATATTACTCAAAGATGTTGAATCACGCCGCCTTACTATCTCTGTCTTGTCTCTGGTATTTAAATGAAATAAGTTACGCGCGACATATAAGTAGGTACTTATACCTAGGTCTAGGTAGGTACTTATTTGAAATGCATTGGTTCGTCAAAAGTCTTCAGCCTAAATACCTAAATTTTGAACGTGTTGTAGGTATGTAGATAGCTTAAACAAAGTCTTTCAATTTATAGGTGTTACCTACAGAATTAATTAAATATTATTAGATATGTTTAACAACATAACTATAGCGTAGTTATCTACTGTTAGTACATATGGCATCTACACTAATATTATAAGAGGAAAACTTTGTTTGTATGTTTGTTTGTTTGTTTGTTTGTTTGTTTGTTTGTAATGAATAGGCTCAAAAAGTACTGGACCGATTTCAAAAATTCTTTCACCATTCGAAAGCTACATTATCCACGAGTAACATAGGCTAAATTTTATTTTGGAAAAAAATAGGGTTCCGTAAGATATTTGGGTTTTTCGGACACAAGGTGTAAAAAATCAACCAGAAAAGTTACTTATTTTGCGTACGCTGCCTAAACTATAAAAGATAGAACCATAAAATGTTCTAATTAATTGTAGATCTTATAAATATCTACAAAAAAGTCCGCGACACACTATACCTATCTATGTCGAGTGAGGCACCAACCATTTTTTTATTTAGAAATCTTGAATTTTTTTTGGACTACATTTAAACGCGTTTATTTTACTCATGTTATTAATCCGTATCAAAATAAATTATTTCATCACTAAGTACAGTTTATGTAGATAATATTTGGTCTTTGAATGATTAAAATTAGACGTTTGGTTTTGAAGTTATGGCGAAATTAAAATATTACGACTTCTGCTGCACGGCCCGTTGCGAACTGGGCGTCACCAAGGCGGGGTGCGCGTGCGGGTTAATGTTTAGTTTAGTTTAGTTAAATAGTTTAGTTATTTTATTAACATCAAATTGATAATATCATAAAATATAATACATTATAATATCTATACATCTATACAGTTAAATACAATTTAAGTGTCTGTTTGTAACTTCAAATTAACAGCTTTTTACATAATGAATCTGAAAGTATATTCGGTACTTACAATAAAATACATTTTTTTTTTTTTTTTTTATTTTTTTATTTTTTTTTTTTGTCTGTCCGTCTGTCAGTCTGTAAGTCGGTCTGTCTGTCTGTTTGTTCCGACTAATCTCTGAAACGGCTGGACCGATTTTCACGGGACTTTCACTAGCAGATAGTTGATGTTATAGGGTACATAGGCTACTTTTATTTTAGGGTTCCGTTTAAAAAAATAGGATTCCGCTTTCGTTAGTCATAAATAAAGTTGCGGGTAAATTTCAGCAATATCCCAAAGTATTGTTCCACGCGGACGAAGTCGCGGGCAAAAGCTATAGTATATATTTCTGTATCCATTATCGGTTTTATTCTAGCGAACAGAAAAACAAACAATGGGCAGGTCGGTTTTTAAAACGAAACACATCGAAATTCCTTTAATTTAGGTAGATATTTGTGAAAGATTAATGATTACACCAACTTAGTATACAGTCTGGCGCTTACGCCCGTCACGCTCGGATGCGTTCTTGTTACAGTCTCTGTGACGACCATTTTCGTTTTGTAATTTTGTATTTTTATTGTTTGCGAATTAAAATTTTGCTAACTATGACTTTTTTGAGGATTCTTAATTCTTATTATCAACGTTTAAGTGAATAATAGTGAATAGTTTTCGTTCTTACATTCAATTTTTTTTTCGAACTACCCACAAGTGTTGTGATTATGAGTGAATCTGAAGAAGAACCTGGGTTGGAGCCCGTTTGTAGTGAGGAGATGTCTTCGCAAGCCATTAATAGAATCGTGCTTGGATCTCCTGGAGAATTGGAAGGCGAGGTAGATCTAGAATGGGACGATGCAGGTATGTCCGTAGATCATAATAATCTCGATGACGACTTCGGGAGTGAGGCGATGTTGCAGCCATGCAACAAAAGGCGGCTAGAAAACGGTAGTTCTCCAGATCCTTTAACTGATGATGGCTTTACGCTAGTCACTAGAAATAAACGAAGGAACTTGCAAAACACTCCTCCATCTGCGTCTCCCAACCCGCCAGTAAATTTAAGCAACAATTTTGAAGTTTCTGTGACCTCTAAGACTACAGTACTACCGAAGCAGTTGGCGTTTGCAAAACTTTTGGCTAAATATGACGTTCAGGGCATAGAAACTGTTAAATATAAAAATCCCTTTAAACTTTTGATAAAGTTTAAATCTAACTTTGATTCAAACAATTTTTTGAACAATAAAATTACAAAGGATCATGATTGGACTTGTAGAAATACTGATGAAATATATTATTGTTATGGTGTTGTCAGAGATATCGACATTGAAATTGAAGATAAGGATTTGAAAGAGATTTTTGAATGTGATACAAAAACATTATCTATTAGAAGGTTGCTGCGAAAAGACTTGAATGGTAAATGGATTAAGTCTGAAACTGTTCGCATAGGGTTTGAAGGTTCAAGTCTTCCAGGATTTATTAAGGCTTATGGTTGTCGATTGGCTGTAGATTCATATATGTATCCAGTTACTCAATGCTCCAAATGTTGGCGATACGGTCATATCAGTCACGTTTGTCCGTCCAAGACACCTATTTGTCCTAAATGTGGAGAAAAGCATGAAAACTGCGAAACTAAAAATTATAGATGCATTAATTGCAAAGGCAACCATTTATCTTTAATGAAGTCTGTATGTCCTGCTTTTCAAAGAGAGAGAAATGTTCGCATTTATATGGGAAATAATAACTGTTCTTATAAATTTGCTTTGAATAAGATGAAGGAGGAGGCACTGAAAAGGAGTTCTAATAGAATAGAAACGGAGGAACCTATTGCTATTCCTAACACTTCTTATGCTAGGTCCGGTGGCGCTTCGTCTCCTACTTATAGAGATGTATGTGTGAGTGGTACTGCTACTCATGTAAGTTTGCAAGATAATGAAGATGATAATATGGAATTAGACGAATGTGTTTTATCTACCACCGATGTTCAGAGAAAATCAAAAAATAAATCAAAGAAAAAAAGTGTAAGCAAAAGACATAATGAAGATGTATTTCTTATTTTGGACACAACTAGTACTGAAACCCATGATGAGCAAAGCTCTAGTAGTAGTAATCGTAAAGAACGGAAACATTTATTACAAAGAATTTTGGATAAAATAAGAGAAGCTTTTGTAACAGAAGGAAGTTTAGAAGATAAGTTTAAAATGTTGATTAAGTTTTTTTGGTCAGAAGTAGTAGATCTTTTACAAGAATATTTGAATTTCGAGACATTGCTTAAGTTCATGGGAAGAAGCAATAATGGCCAGTAATAATAATTTGCACAGTTGTATCAATATTTTCCAACGGAATGCTAATAGTTTAAAACATAAAGCTAGCAATTTTGAACTGTCATTCTTACAAGATAAAGTACATAATATGGCTTCCTAACATAAATTCATGTGGTGACTTATGGGCTTGTATCCTTTCTGAGCCGTTGTCCCCAGCGGCAAGCAAAATTTAAAACTTTATAGATCTGTCCCTTGTGTAGGGAACAATGACTGAATCTATGAGGCTGGCATCAACACTTAAGTGTTAAAAGCCTCTGTAAAAAACTAGATTAAAAAAAAAAAAAAAAAAAACTTAGTATACCTGCCTACATTCCTACTTATTTTGGTAACCCAAAGAATGATAATTTCACAATAATAATAACAATGTTAAAATTATATATCTTACCTCTCAGCGTCCACAGGGAGCTTGAAAAAAACTCAAATTTGGATCGCAATCCTTGTTTAAGCAGTTAAATACTGCACAGTATCTTTTTCCTTTTTTTTTACCCATTTTTAAAATAGTACGTTAAGTAATAATAATTACGAACGAATCTTGCGCGTACGTCACTAGCTCGCGCGTAAGTCCCTACTGATTTCCCCGCTAGAGCCGGGTGCCGCACGTACTTGCATTTTCTATACCTACACGGGGAGTGAGACAGGCCTGGTTATATCCAAAATCGTGTCGTGACTCGTGATGTGACCTTGAAATTTCACTTTTAACGCCGCTAAAGCGAAAAAGAAAAAAAGTGAAACTACTTCAAAATACTTAACATTCTGTACATGATACAAAAATTCATAAACTGAAAAATATATCAGGCAGGAAATTGACATACATATGTATATATTTAGGTCCCATATTATTGCATACTATTATTTCGTGTATTGGTGCATATATGTATAGTGCATATTATAGATTTATTATAAAATAAATCTATGTATAAAATACGCACTTGTAACTGAATGACGTATTTACATTTGTTATTTTTTGCAGTGAACTACAAAATGAAGTGTGTGAAACTAGAACCGGTTCTAACTGAGCCCAACGTGCAGAAACATAACCAACGCCTCGAGAGAAATTCCACTCCGCGAGATAGGACAAAATCGAAACGTAAGTTTCTTTTCCATTATATACGTGTTATTGTTCGGCAATGTTATTATTAAAAATTCCTATTCTTCCTATTATCGTCCATTCTTTACATTAATGTTTTCTTTGTCAGGTCATAAGCGGCCGGTAGAAGAGGAGCCGGCCATGGAGGGCGAGGAGGAGGACGAGGACGGCGGCGGGTCTCCGCTGTATTGCAACTGGGACCTACGCGGCATGCAGCACCTGCTGCCACTGCAGGACTACATACTGCAGCAGGCGAAGCTCTCCAGTGAGTAACACCTGACTTATCGCCCTTTTCAATAACCTATCTACCAATAAATATATGTTAAAAACGTCTCATTTGGTATATCTCTCTGTCACAGACAAATATTCCATTAACTAAGTTAGTTTATTGAAACGCAAAAAACCGGCAAATGATACCAAAGGTGACGTTTTTAACAAATATTTATTGGTTGGATAGGCTATTGAAAGCGACCGTTAATTTAGACAGTTTCCTAACTCAGTTTACGCCTTAACCTTGTGAATAAAGTTTCAATTCAGGCAGCCGATAAAACTTAAAACAACCTTCAATCGGTGTTAAGTAACGATTCCTGTACATAATCTATTTTTATATTCGTTTCTAATTTAAAATTGTGAGCATAGCTACAAATTCATAAAACAATAATTCGTAATCATATTTTTTAGGTCGCGGGCGGTACGGCGCTTCTGAATCGGACGGGGAATCCGGCACGTCACGTTCGCGTTCCGGCTCCGAGCGCTCTCTATCCGGTCACGAGCCGGACAACGAGTCGTCGGACGGAGGCGCGCGCACACCGGACGACGACGACGGCTCCGGCGTATATCTGCCGCATACATACGCGCAACGTCCGCCTGACGTAGAATACATGAACCACGGCGTCTCGTACTACAATACGTTCGTCGGATTTGAGAGAGATCACCAGCCATCGCCCGGTATACACAGGGTTAGTTAAATATTACATTGTGTAGCATTACTACACTTTAGATTTTCCAGAGGCTTCGACCAAAAGGTCGAAAAAATATTAAAAAATACTCTCATAGTGCCTAAAGGAATCAATTAAAAAATAATAAAAAAATTAAAATTTGTACATCTAGCGCCATTGAACCGCACTTTCGAAAATGAAGTTGTTATGTTAGAAGTATAAGTAGCTTCCGACTAATGGCGTTATATCCAATATCGAGTCGTGACGCGTGTCGTGACTAGACGTGACTTTAAACTTTCACTCAACGACGCTAAAGCAGTTTCTATTCTCAAGGATGAAATTATTAAAGTCAAAGTAACCGCTATAGAACCTTATAAATTAGACATTAAAAAATATAAAGTATCGGTATAACAATAAAAAAGCGCCCATTTTTTATCAGACATCTTCTCTCGGCGGAGGCGGAGCTACAAGCGAGGCGCACGGCGCGACGGCTGGCGGCGCACTGTACAGCCCCGTGCGGGCGCACCCGCAACACGCGCACGTGCCTCCTGAGCAGGACATCGAGATATTCGCCAAGGACAACCTCAACTTCAACAAGGGCATATTCAGGAGGAAGGTCAGTTATTTATGTACTTTTACAATATTCACTAAGATGTTATTTGTGGATTTCGTTCGTGTAGAAAAAAAAATCAGGATTAAAATATTCGATGAATTTGTTCAGTGTTTTCGACATCAAAATCAATTTTATTTTTAATAATACCTAGTAGCATATTAATAATAGCTACAATTGAGGAGCTTCTTTTCTAAACTTGACTATTCCACTTTTGTGGAACTGGTTATTTATTTATTTATTCATTGTTTAGTAACATTCACACTCTGCGAGAATAAATTGGGCCAAACCTAATAATAACACCAGAAAAAAAAAGATTAAAAAGCAAAGTTAAGTGCTCCAAATGCTCCGGGAAGTGCTCCAAATGCTCCGGGATGTTTCATCGCGGCTGTGCTAAAGGTTTCGACCCCAAAAGCACAAATAAATGGTCATGCCGCACATGCGCAACACCACCCACTCAACACAATGCATCCAACACCACTAGTAGTCAAAGTACACCAAATGACTCTTTCCTCGACGCGAACGTGGGTACATCGTCACCGAATCAGCTAGCGGAAGAAATGAGACTGCTCAGGGAGGCTATCACCAAGGTATGCACTGAGATGAAGTCTCTGAGGGATGAAGTCGTTAAGTTGAATACGGTTATCAACGATGTGAACAAACGCGTGGATACCGTCGAGCAACGGGTGGCCGTGGTGGAGGAAAAGCTCTGCGCGCACGCGACTGTCCACGCGCGAGACCCGGCGGTCACTGAACTCACGGATATTATCGATCGGCTGAAAAGCGAGATTAATGACCGTGAGCAGGAAAGCCTGCTCAACGACATCCAGATTGCTGGCCTGCCTGAGAATCCGGGAGAGAGCGTCGCACATTTGGTGGGCTTAATTATAAAAAAAATAGGCATCGACATCAAAGAACATGATATTGTTAGTGTTGTGCGCAAGGGAGTCAAAAAAACAGCAGGTGGTGAACACCAAAAACCCAGGACGATCGTAGTTCGGTTAGCCAGAAGAGCGGTGCGCGACAGCATCTTGAGGGCGGCTCGTATGCGGCGTGATGTGGATACCGCAGGTGTCCTTGAGGGTCAGCCGCGGCGTATATACCTAAACGAGCACCTTACGAGATGGAACCGCGCTCTGTTCTATAGGGCCCGCGAGGAGGGCCGTCGACACAGCTGGCGGTATGTCTGGACCCGCGGAGGCTTAATATTCGTACGTCGTGAGCCAGGTACCATAGTACATAGAATCAGAACTGACCACGACCTTGATCGAATTTTTGGTATTACTGCCGTTGGTCAGTCAGAGTAACGTACTTCTGTGTAACACTCGTACTTATACCAATAACAGTACTTAAGCTACTGTCAGTATTGATACATCTGTCTGTTGTGTATTTTAATTGTAAAAATATTTTTTCATTTACATTTATAATTTATGTCGTAAAAAAGTGCTTTTCGGATGCATATCTTTATCGTAGTACTGTGTTTGTGTTTTGTTGTCTATCTGTCGCAAATTTAAATTGCAAAAATATTGTTTTATCTGTCCTTTTTATTTGTACGTTAACAATGTGTACATACTATTACTTTAATACTGCATCTGTGGTTCATGTGTCAAGGCTATGTTATGGACGGTACGGTGGTGTATTGCTAAACTTTTTGACAAATGCATATTGTGGCTATTTGGCCCATAATTACCTAAATTTGTTATCGTATACACACAAGGACTTAACACACAAAGCAAACATGCATTATAATATATTTAAAATATTTATATATCATTATAATATATTATACACATATTTATATAATTGTTTTGTAATTATTCTAACATTATACTATCCTATATGCCAGTCCATATTATGTCGCTATATTTTATATAATAAACTAGTTTATGCTTGTATTTGTTTACTAAATATAATTATTTTTAATGTGCATAAATTAAATATAACCAAAAATGATGAATTCTAAAAAAATCAAAATTGGCTTTATAAATCCTGGCTCTCTAGGCTCCAAGCATGACGAGTTTCTAGTGGCTGCAAATCGTCACAACTGTGACCTTATTGCACTTAATGAGACCTGGCTGCGACCGGGTGAGGGGGGTCGCGCCCCGCGGGTCCCCGGGTACCGCCTTGTGCATATACCTAGGCCCGCGAGCGTGCGCTCCCGCGGCGGCGGCGTAGGTTTCTACATTAGGAAAGGTCTGAGCGCGCAGATAGTTAAACATAATACAGTAACACCGAACGTTGAGCAAATGTGGGTATCAATAAAAACAAGCGGCAAGCTTATCTTTGTAGGTACAGCGTATCGACCTCCCTGGTTGTCTGTTAACCTATTTACTGATGCACTAACAGATACAATTAGTAGTCTTCCGGGTTACGACTGCTTATATCTCGTAGGCGACTTTAACATTAATTATTTGAACACCAACACAGTGCATTACAGAATATTAAGTGATTTTTTGTCAACACACAGATTACGTCAGTGTACAACCGAGGCTACACATTTCACTGCTGACACGGAAACCCTGCTCGACCTAGTCTGTACTAACGCAGACCTGGATCGAGTCGTGGTTGACCACATACCCGACCTCAGTGGCCACGCGTTTATAACATTTCGAATAAACTTACAAAAAACAAAGACCTATGCTAAAAAAATTACCTATAGAGCTTTAAAAGATATTGCGAGTAATGATTTCGAATATGTTATGAACACTATAGATTGGCACTACTTTGAACAATTAACTAGTGTTAACGACATTGTGCATATTTTTAATAATAGTGTCAAGTGGGCATTTGATCTGTTGGCTCCCGTCAAAACTATTTATGTTAAGGATAGGCAGCACCCGTGGGTCACATTCAACATCAAACAAATGATGAAGCGACGAGACGAGGCGCATAAACGTGCACGCACTACTAAAAACGAGTTGCACATTCGCTTTTATAAGGATCTTAAGCGCGAAGTGTCCTGCGCGCTTATTAGAGAAAAGACAACATATTTTAATACGTACATTAACACTAATATTAAATCACCACAATTAATGTGGAAGCACATCAAGGAAAATATAAATGTACATGAATCTAAATCTGACTTAATTTTACCTGATCACATATTCGACCCCGACCTTATTAATACCTTTTTTTTGGACGTTCCTGGCACCAGTTCAGTGCCCCAGACAACGCTTGCCTACTTTAATAATAACCTATTTAGCTCATCGAAATTTTATTTTTCTATGGTTAGCGACACTGACGTTCAAAAAATTATAAAAACTTTAAAATCCAACGCGGTGGGTGCTGATGGCATAAACTTAGACATGTTGTTCATGGCTTCTCATTTTCCAGCTTGCCTAAGTGTCGTAACTAAAATAATCAATACTTCTCTTCAAACTGGCAGTTTTCCTGAGTCATGGCACTTGGCGATCGTTAAACCGTTGCCAAAAAAAGGAAACGTATCTGAACTTAGGGACCTTAGACCAATAAGCATATTGCCATGTATGTCTAAAATACTAGAAAAGGTAATTCATAACCAAATGAGTAGGTTTTTAGAAGAAAACCAAATACTACCTACAGTGCAGTCTGGTTTCCGCAGCAAACATAGCACAACAACTGCGTTAATTGATGTTGTGGATAATATCATCTCATCACAAGACACAGGCGAGGTCACTGTTTTGGTGCTGCTGGATTTTTCGCGCGCTTTTGACACAGTTAATATACCATTGCTACTCGCGAAATTAAAATTTTACGGTTTCGAAGCGGATGCTATCGCCTGGTTCTCGGATTACTTGTATAACCGGTCTCAAGTAGTTGAGTTAAAAAAGGATAACGGGACGCTAATACGTTCTAACCCATGTCGGGTAACTAGAGGCGTTCCTCAGGGATCCGTGATTGGCCCCTGCCTCTTTGCACTGTACTGTGCGGATATCACTAAACATATCCTGCATTGTAAGTACCACATATACGCCGATGATATTCAGCTGTACATAACATTTAAGCTGTGTAATATTAGAGAGGCTGTATGCAAGCTGAACGATGACCTAGCACGTATTTGTAATTGGTCCAATACAAACTCCCTTGTGCTCAACCCTAACAAATCAAAATATATGATATTAGGCACTAAATACCAGGTCCAAAAAGTAGCTATCACCCAGCCAATTATACGTATTAGGAACGATATAGTTGAAAGAGTAACAGAAGCACGCAATTTAGGAGTGCTGATGGACGAGGGACTCAGATTTGAAAAGAATGTCATTAAAGCTGTCAGTCGGTGCTTCTACCGATTAAAGCTGCTGTATAAGATAAGGAATTTTATATCACAACCGTTACGACGAACTCTCTGTGAATCTCTGGTGCTCTCAAACTTAAACTACGCAGACGCGGTGATAGGCCCCTGTTTACTTGCACGGTCTAAAAGCCTTATTCAAAAAGTACAGAATGCGCGCAGTAGGTATTGCTGTGACATCCCTCCGCGTGCTCACGTGACACCTTATATAAACAATCTACAGTGGCTCAAAATGGACGGTCGCAGACAATTACACTTTGCCACTCTTTTATTTGGAGTCATAAAATTCAAAACACCTGCCTATCTTTATGACAAATTACAGTGGGCATGCGATAAAAACCTGACAATGACCACTAGGGGATCGGCTTATTTACTTATTACTCCACTCCATCGCACTTCCATGTTCAGAGGTAGCTTCAGATATTTGGCAAGTAAAATCTGGAACAACCTTCTACCGCCAGAGTTGCGTGCTCTGAAAACAACAAATTATTTTAAATTAAAATTTAAATCTCTTTTGCTACGAGAACAATTAATTTCCCCTATGTAATATTTTTTCCTTTAATGCTTAAATTCCTAATAATATTATGACATGTACCTAATTTATTAATATATTACAATTATTTTATGATGTATTTACTTATCTTATTACAATATTACATAATTATTATGACATTACTTACCGTTCGGGTATGAGCCAACACATGGCGGCTTGCCGGGAGCCCTTAGTCGCTTCAGGGTCAGGTACCTCCTACTCAATTCTCTCTGTACGATAGCGGACGAATAATGATATTACCTATGTAGCAAACACCTAAAATATAAATATCTATTATTATTATAAGTAGTCTATGCACAATATTTATAAAGTTCAAAACTAAATGTATAACAAACACTTACTGTCTCATCCTGTTACTGGGCTAGTAGAATATAATATTATATGTATTAAGCACTATAAATTTATCTGTTTATATTGTATATATTGTGATAGTTGCTATGAACAAATGTGTCTTCTAGCCAGGCGTGCGTCTGCCCCTTGCAAAATAACTATGGTTTATGGGACTAAGGAGGCCGGAGGTGTGCGAGGGGAGTGCGGAGGGCGCGGGTGGCATGATTGCTGCATTGTCCATAGCAATGACTCACATTATTGTCTTATTGTATTTTATTCTTACGTACTTTGTAACCATAATATATATAATTAGGTATTATTATTTCGTTAATCGTTAATGTATATATGTAACTGTTTATTTGCTGTTGCTGAGTGTATTAAATCTGTCCATCAAACGACAACAATATGGAACCGCATAATACCAGGCACTGTGGTGTTACGCCGCAGTGATACGCCTGATCGGCTTCCTTTTTGACAGTTAGGCATTACACTACCTACCTTCCGTGCCATTATAGAACTTACCACTTGCGTATAAATTTGTTTGAATTGTATGTGTTTTCTTCTCTTTTCAATTTAACCATGTTATGTTAATTTTTTCTGTCCTATTTTTGTATTTTTTTTTTAATGTAAGTCATTGTATTATTTGTGGTGTAATGTCTCATTGTGTCAAATAAAAGTTTATTTATTTATTTATTTATTTATTTCATTATTTCGTCAAAAATAGACTATTCCACATTAAAATTACATTACCCATTTCAAATACACACTTTTGGAACAAAATATGATTAATACAGAAGCTATTTAACTAGTTTTAATCTAAATTGCAACAAAATATGTTTTATACCTACATTTTTCTCTCCTTTATCCTCCTCAATTATTGAATTTTTAATCCAGGCATCAGTCAGAGACATGCTCTCCTGGACCTCATCGTCGATCAGCGCGCCTATGGTGGGCGTGGCATGGGACAAGGCTCACAAGAAGGCGGCCATCGACCTGTTTCGTCTCGTACAGATATACATGGGTGACCGCAAGGCGCGCCCCGGAATGACGCTCAATTCCGTAGCACAGGATATACTGCACGCGACCTTCTCCAATGAGAAGTGAGTATGTTTAAATGCGTTTTATGCTATAGGTATAAGTCGTGGAAATCATCTATCAGTGCGCCCATGGCGGGCGTGGCGAGTGGCTAATGGGCGTTGGTCCTCAGGTCCTCTTTACTGAGCTTGCAGCTTAACCTTTATTTCATGTTAAGTTTTTTCACATAAATGTTATTATATTGTCCAGAAACCGTAAGGCTGGGACAAATTTAGAGCATCGTAACTAGTACTAGAACTCTGCGCTAGTACAATAGAGTTGAAAATCGAACACACAAGTGTCGAGTTAAATGTCATATATAATATACGCTTCATAATATATAGCTTTCATTCGACACTCGACACTTCGTTTTTCGACTCTATTGTATAGGCGCAGAGTTGTATTTTCAGTGCTCTGAAATTTCCCCAGGCCCTCCGTATTACTGGGCCTTTGAAGTCGTAGTATAGCTTTCATGTTATATGACGTGTTTACAGACTCCGAGACGAGCTGTACGTGCAGCTATGTAGACAGACCACGGAGAACCCCCTCCGCGACTCGCTGCTCCGCGGCTGGGAGCTGCTGTCGGTGTGTCTGGCGTTCGTGCCTCCCTCGCCCGCCTTCCAGCCCGCGCTCACCAATTACGTCAACCGGCACAGGGATCCGGCGTTTGCGGATTGTTTCCCAGAGGTAAGGATCCATCTAGAATATTCTAGACTCTAGGTGTAGAGAATCCTTTCTACTCCGTGAAAATTTTAGTGCCTATATTATGTATACTAATTATTAGGTTAATTTTTCAAGTAGGCATGTTAGACGAAATCCAAAACTATAAGCGAAAAAAATGCTTAAAAGAGTTGCGAGCCCGATAAAAAAAAAAAAACTAAAATTACCTAATTAGATTCAAATAAAACATTTTTCTATTACTACTATTACTAATACTACTATTCGTATGTAATTACTTTCCAGAATATGTTTCACTGTCGAATGGTGTATTAATACAGGATGTGTACTATTTGTCCAAATCAGTTGGTTCAATTTCTGACTATATATATTGAGATTTCGGATCGGATGATGCAGTTTTAGTTTTTATAATAATCGAGCTCGTTTTTATCAAAAACTCCTTTCAGCATTTTTCGCTATCTCTTATAGTTTCGGATTTTGCCTTCACGCCCACTCGAAAAATTCATTCTGTATAAAAACTTGTCTAGCCAATAGTCACGTCAAAAAAACCAAATAAACACGGCATTTGAATATAAATCAAAGATGTATATTTTTACGACCTCAGTGGCTTAAGCGTGTTGGCGCTTAAGCCGGGGGTCGCGGTTTCGAATTCCGCCGAAGGAACAAAAAGATTTTTTGTTCCTAGGTCATGGATGTGTATTAAATATGTGAATAATATAATAAAAATCATAAATATGTGTATAAAAGTCTAAATATATAAAAGGCAAACCTGACTGACTCATCTATCAACGCACAGCCGAAACTACTGAACGGATTTTGCTGAAATTTGACATACAGATAGTTGTAATGACGTAGGCATCCGCTAAGAATTTTTGAAAATTCGCCCCCTAAGGGAGTGAAAAAGGGGTTAAATTTTTGTATGGAAACCGAACTCCACGCGGACGAAGTGGCGGGCACAAGCTAGTATTAAATATGTTTCTGTTCTGGTAACACAAGTTCTTCGAGAACTTACCACAGGCCCAGATTGACGTGGTGTTAAGCGTCCATAGATATTATTATTATATTTTGTCATCTTAATTTATTTACAGATAGGAAAATGGCCGATTCATATCCAAGTGTCTCATTACGCTAGTGTCGCTTGTAAGAGGCTCGAAAGGATCGGTAGTGGGGGCAAAAAGCAACCTAGGAAACCGAGCACCGAGGATATTGATCAAGCTAGGGTAAGTTATGTCAGGTTCACACGAAAATAAACTTTCAAGTCTTTGAATTGAAACTTGTCTTTCAATTTGCACTAGGGAAGCCCAAAATAATAGTTAGAAACAAGTTATTTAATTTAATGTTTCATTCCCAGATACAAATATTCAGGCAGTCCATGTTTGGCAACACTCTATCTGAAGTTATGGCGTTGCAAAAGGAACGGTTCCCGAACAGACAACTACCGTGGGTGCAAGTGGCGTTGTCGCAACAAGTGCTAGCGCTCAACGGCAAAGAGACGGAGGGGATATTCCGAGTGTCAGCTGACGTCGATGAAGTTAACGCTTTGAAGGCCAAGATAGATAACTGGGAGCTACCTGATGCGTCTACGTTAACAGGTATATTTGTGGTATCGTATTTGACGTTAATTGCATAAAACCGAACTAAGAGCATGTATGGACATGTCTATCAACATACTTTTTTTTTCAAATAACTTCAAGATTAATTGTCCAATTTCGCACAAATAAGTTTCCTCAAGAATATTAGCAGGACTAGCATTAGATAGTTTACACTTTCAACCCATTAGGGTTTAGAAATTTGCAGGGACTTGTTAACCACTTCACATATATGGGGAGCCCCCACCCCTAAAATTTATATAATATACAACATTTCCTTTTACAAATTCAAAATTACCGAAGTTAGCAAGGGAGGACGGACGGACACAGAGAAATTAAAAAGTGAAACAGCGAAATGTAACCTTGTGGCTTGTAGGTACTACAAAACCCTAAAAAGTATGTATGTCATCGGAAAATAACAAGAACCGCAAACTTATAAAGGACAATGCCCACGGATGGTATCGCTTCAATTGAAATTGTGCCATTAACTTAATAAATTGAAAATTCCTGTTTTTATTTTAGATTAAATTTGTAATTATTAATACAGTTTTAATTCTCCGGAATAATAATGATCAAGAATCAATATTCTTAATTGATTTTTTTCACTAAAAATGGCTGAAACTTAATACGAAAAGTGTTGCCATATAAAGGTGTAATTAGTTTCACTCAGTAATTTAAATCGATTACCAAGAATAATCGACTATAAACATGTTATTATATTTTCTACGTCTAAAAATCATTTTTATTCTAAACTACTTTATTTTTAATTAAAGTCGAAAATAAACTATTGAATGCGAAATATTGTAGAAGTACTTCGTCGTCTCAAGTAAAACCAGAATTTAAGTAGTATACTATATTATCCATATGCAGTGTTAAAATAAAATATTAAAATGAAGATTTTTCATTAATAGTCGGGTACACATAATATAGCGAGCAGCCCCGCGAGGCATTTTCCGCTATGTAGACGCGTGCGCCTGTGTGAATGAGTCAGCGCGAGAGTCGAAACGAGATTGGAGGTACGAGAATTGGGGCTCTGGAGTCTGGACTCATACAAATAAAGTACAAAATCGAACACACGACTCACGAAGTATAGATACCAGGAGTCCGAACGGTATAGGCTTTTCCATAGTAATTATGTACACAATAATAGGACCAGATCTTAGTTCTCTTTTCTGCCGCTAGCTGTGCGAGAACTTGTTACGTACCGAGTGTTGCCAATACTATTATACCGAGTGTTGCCAATACTATTATTTATTACAATTATTTTTAAATTACCGTTAGGCAATAGCCGTGTTCTACGGTATCTAATTTTCGAGAACAGTTTCTAAGAATTTCCTAAAACTTTTATATAATTAGGTTTAAATCCACGTTTCTTTTAATATTTTCTTCCAGAGCTGTCAATAGCAACATTTAAACTTCCCGCGTAATTTCAAACGAGTGCTTGTCGAACTGTCGCGCGCTCTACCGGCAAAAATCTGTCCCCGTAATTGAGACCATTATTTTAACATTACGTTCGGACTCCTGGTATCTATACTTCGTGACACGACTATTGAGTCAAATGTCAATGTCAAATGTGACAAAGATTCTTGTCCGACTGTATTTCCGATTTTCTCTTTGTATAGGTCCAGACTCTAGAGTTCTGTTTTCAATGCTCAGAATTTTCTCTGGTCGGAGAGATTTCAGTAATATAGTCCCAGCTTTATCCTTTGGGCAAAATAAAAAGCCGGCTTTTTGTTTTGCTCAAAGGTTACCAAGGCTGCCACTCTTGTGCCGTCGGGGACCATTTCATTGCGCGGCAAATACCTCGTGGGGAGGCTCGCTATGTATGGACCCGCCTAATTAACCGTTAAATTCTGTTTGGATACGCCAAATTATTGATTCATTTAATTAATATTCACCATTCGATAATATCGATTGAACAATATAACATTTTGACATCTGGTAACACCGAGACGGCGATGTCTCAAACGTCATCGCCGTTCCTTGAATGCACGAAGTAGATATCTATACTTCGTGCTTGAATGACTCAAAACGACGCACCTCATTGTTTGAATTTTTGGATTGTACCTACCGCGACCTTGTGAATATTTCTTGTGTAGTTTCATACAATCAGTAGAAATAAACAAAGTTATAGTGAGATAGAGACTCTTTTTAATTAGGTTTTATCATATATTTTAAGCTTTATAGGCTCAAGTACGAGGCGCAACGTTACTTAACTCGTATTTTTTAAATTGAAATTGCCGTAAACTCCGGAGCGTTATAAGAATCGTAGTTGATGTATTAGAAAGAGCTATAATCAAGCTATTATTTTAGCTAAAATAGCTAATGGCACAAAAATATTTTTAGCGATACTAAATTCCATAGACACTGGAACATTCTCCTTTCCTAGGAAATTTATAAACCTTCGTATTTAAACGATTCTAAACAAGAGATGAATTGTATTATTTTACGCCCACATTTTCGCAAATTGATAAACTTACCGAACTCACGCGTAAAATAATAAGTCAGCAATAACCAAACGCCATGTACGCTCTGGATGAATAAGTCTGAAAACAAGCATTGCCACTGTCAACATCGACCAATCAGAGAGCAGTGTGTTACTTGCCGTATTTTATAGTAGCGTAAAATTAAAAGCTCTTCTGTGATTGGTCGAACCATTTAGAATCTTACGAAACGAATATCCGTTAGTCGTCGTAAATTTATAAAGGGCAATGCCAAGATTTCCTACTGAGCTTGGCCGGAACCAACAAAGGAACATCATTAAAAAGGATAAAAATTGTAGATTTAAATAGGCAAATTACTTTCTTGTTAGAAGTTAAAAAAAAGTTAGAGCTTAGTGAAATATCACTCTTATGTCTTTGGCACACGTGTGTTTTTCAAAATCCAATCTGATGTCCGATAACGTGCCGATAATGACATAGACAGATTTCGTATTCATACATATACCTGTCTTTCTCATGCCTATGCCGGAAATAATCAAAGTACTATTTAAATTGAGTTTTAATCGGTGAAGTCATAGTCATACAAGTTTCTTTTATATCGCAAAAATCATATAATTTTATAATATGCATTAACAATATTATGGAAAGTTTGTTGGTTGTTTTTTTTATTATACAATTTATCTCTCGTTTTGAATTCTACGAAAACTTGCGGATCTTGTTATCTTCCGGTGACATGTGTATAATATATTTTACGAAGCTTCGACTTCGACTCGGAAACAAGATTTTCGATTAGGTAATAGTTCACCTCCGGTTCGGTCTTCCACTACGATATTTTTGATTTGTTGGAAATTTCAATCGTGATCATTTTAAATCGGAGTTTTATAGAAAAACTGTACTTGGGAGTCAATAATATCGTGAAACTCCGTAATTTATATGTCTTTACTGAAACATATCTGTATGTCTTCATATTTATTTATATTTGCGAGTTTCTTACGCCGGTTCTACTCGCCGGGCTAGTTTAGGTTAGTGGTAGGCATCATGTAGGACAATTCTATAAGTGTTATATTATAACCTATATGGAAATAAAAATTTTGAGTTTGAGAGTTTGAATTATGACGATGTACGTACAGACGCGCACGCGCCCGCCAGCCTGCTGAAGCTGTGGTACCGCGAGCTGTACGAGCCGCTGATCCCGGACTCGCTGTACGGCGCGTGCGTCGCCGCCGGCCCCGACCCCGCCGCCTGCGCGCGCGCGCTGCAACGCCTGCCGCCGCTCAACCGCCTCGTGAGTATTTCATACTATTGACACCAAATGCATAGTATGATCGCCTGCCTATATAGCCCTAGCACAATTGCTAGAGACCGATTCGAGATACATGACGCACCAGCAAGCTTAGCATGGCGATCCGAAGACATAAATTTAAAGAAGAAATATTCTATCCAAATAGTTCGGTTGCAAAATAGTTCTTAATCCATGGTTACAACTTACAAGGTCGTCAATAGAAGTCAACATTTCTAAACAGACATATTTTTAAAATGGCTGCCGGGAAATCTGTCAAAAACGAACAAATATTCAAGTAAATGACTGAATGTTAAGAAACTATTTGTCTAGGAGTGCCATGCCGTGATGTGGAGTAGGTGACATAATTGTAATAATATTTGACATTTAAATAAGAAAACGTTTCTACTTTAGTTGGCAAAAGAGGCCATTTTGTGAGCTCATGCTCGGCAAGAAAAGAAATGCTGTTTCTCATAACGACGATGCATCGACCTTGCTACTTTACGATAAGACCTTTTTTTGCTTAGAATGGTATTAATGTTTCTTCAATCTATAATTTTGACGATTCTTCGGTGTTTCTACGGTGCGCATGCTAAGCCTGCAGCGTCGACAAAAGTATCTCGCGCAAATAGAAATGTTTAGCCCGAGAAAGGTTTTTCGACGGCGGCGTGCGATAGTGTATTACGATAAATATGCATGCATATCATACTTGAACATACGTAATATCGTACTTCCAATATTAATAATTTATTGCGATCTTGAAATACTTCTTGGACCTTTCAGATGCATATAGACCAGAGGTTCCCAAACTTATTTCGTCTAACGCCCACTTTGAAAATTAGTCATTTTGTAGCGCCCTCCATTTTTTTACCTTTATAATCTCAATAACATATTAGTCTCGCCTGGAGAGTATCTTTTGTCTATTCAAAATTAACCAATATACAACATTGAACAATAATAATACTACTCACATCAGCGCCCCCCATTTTTTTCTGAGCCCCTTAGGCCTCCAGCGCCCACAAGGGGGCGTTATCGCCCGTGATATAGACGTTAAAACTATCGTCTTTGTTCCAGGTACTCACATACTTAGTAAGTTTCCTGCAGCAGTTCTCCGCCCCGGAGGTGGTGACTCAGACCAAAATGGACTCGTCTAATCTCGCGATGGTTTTCGCGCCCAACTGCCTCCGCTGCACTGCGCAGGACCCGCGCGTCATATTAGAGAACGCGCGCAAAGAGATGACCTTCATGAAAACGCTCATCACAAACCTCGACACATCTCACGTGCAAGATCTCCTGTGACCAACGAATCTCAACTATAACAACAATGTTATACGTCAGGAATACTTCTAGAACTATCCTAGATGACTTCTAGTTAACCCTTCGTAGCTCGCGCGAGCAAGTGACCACTCCTATGACGTATGCCGAAACCCAATATGTCAATTGACTACGGTATACGTGTACTCATTGTGTGTAACATTCTTGTAAATTTTTTATATTTTTGTACGCTATGTAATTTTATTTGGTAGAATCCAAAGATATTTAATGGAACGTGATTTAGAATGTTCACTAGGGCATACGCCCGTGTTACGTTACAAGTGTGTTTGTTATTTAGTTTTTGTTTGTGTGACGTATGCAAGGTTTTGTTTAAGTTCTTGAAGTACACGATTTTGTACTTAATCGGTACGATTTGCACCAGGCTCTAAATTAATTATTTGCGCGTCTCTATATGGAGTTCGGCAATACAAGCAAGTTCCACAATAATCATAATATTTTACGAAATAATCTTTAATTAACTTTTTGTAACTAGCATGTGCTAGTGATATTACGATAAGAAATATCTGAATATCTTCATTATAACCATACGTTTGGTAGTACTTTCTATAAATATTTAATAGTGAAAACAATAAAACTAGATCTGACACACCATTATAGAATTACCAGAGCTATTTGATAGTATAGTTCCTGAAAAATTTAGATGAAAGTATTAAGTGAATGATGAAAATTCGGCAAGTATTAGCGACAGGCGGACTTGTGACGTCATAATATACAAAACAATGAAGTCATGCGAATTAAAATATTGTCGCATTGCTATTAGACGGCTAAAATGTTGTATTAAATTCGGTATGTTATATTTTTTACACAATTTCGCCTGAACATTAAAAATCGTTTTTATTTTTGTATACTTTATTCTTTGTTGTAAGTGAGCATATAAAATGATGCATTCCGTTTATGCATAAAATAAATTTTTAAATAACATAACATTAACTTTACTTATATCTAGAAAAAATGCATAATTTGACATCACATTTCGCTACTAAACATAAAATCATACTAAAATATAGTGTCGGTAGCAATCAGCTATTAACCTTGCATTTAAAACTCACCGCTTTACGTTTAAGTAATTTTTTTTACCCGCGCCGGAACGGAGACGGTATATATCAGTGGCGAAGGCTGCTTCTCCTTCATAGGGAAGCCGGAGCCTGTATAATAGGTAGGGATTTCTATGAAGGTTTGCAAAAGGTAAGTGACAAGGGAAGCCGATAGGAATGGAGTTATGGGAACCCTTCGCCACTGGTATATATCCGTTTAGTTAGTTGTAATGTTTATATTTTTTCGAATTTAAATGAACAAACTGTAGGTTTTCATAGTTTTATGCTCTGTGATAATAAAAAAGTTCTCGACGCATGTAACCGATTGTAAAGTGATAACTCAATGCAAATGTATTTCTCAGTGACTATTGAATGTGATGACATACAGTGCAGTTACAAGCACTAACGTAGATACTGGTTTATAGAAATGCAAGCAAACCGCCCTGAACAAATAATATGTATGTGTCACCGGAAAATAACAAGAACCGCAAACTTATAAATTTCCCCTTCGTAGGATTCTAAACGTGGGATAAATTGTTATATTTTACGTCCACATTTTCGTAAATTGATAAACTTACCAAACTCACGCGTAAAATAATAAGTTAGCAATAATCAAACGCCATGTACGCTCTGATTTGTTAAATAAGTCTGGACACAAGCATTGTCACTGTCAACATCGACCAATCAGAGAGCAAGTGTGTTATTTGCCGTATTTTATAGAAGCGTAAAATTAAAAGCTCTTCTGTGATTGGTCGTACCGTTTAGAATCTTATGAAACGTTTCCGTTAGCTTATAAATTTACCACGATACGTCGCAAATTAATAAATTTGCGAAAATGTACGAATCCTACGAAGGTTTATAAATTTCCTAGATCTTGTTATCTTCCGGTGATATATACATTTTTTCAAACAAATTTGTCGTTTTTCTTAACGTGTAAAATACTCAATGATGTTTACATTCCTATTAACATTAGACGCATCTATGTCAGTGCTTGTGATTATACAGTATACTTGTATATTAACGCAGCAAAATGTAATATATACACAGCGTTACCATGAATTACTCTACAAATATACAAATATTTGTAATGTGCTTGCTGAATAATCTAATCAGATTGAAACTATAAAAAGTAGCTACCTTCACCGATACGAATTGATGTAATGTATCCATAAATCTGTGACATCTTACTTAGTGGACTGTGTTATAAATAATAATGCAATTTCCGCTGACACGCGTTCCACAACTACTGTCTAAGATATTGTAATGATAAGTTATACGGTATATCTGCTGGATTAGAATCACATATTATAGAGGTTATGTAACTCAAAGTATATTTGTATAAAACCTATTTATATAGTTGTTGACATATAGTTAAAGATCTATTTCACAACACAAATTTATCTGATACTGCCTTCAAACAATATAATCAGTAAAAGTGCTTTGAGAGGGCGTGATTTCCTTGCTTCTGTGATACAATATGTTATATCGAATAGGAGTATGCATTTATTTTACGAGTATAAAGCCTCTAACAGACGACATTATTTATATTGAAGTATGCCTAACTGATAAATAAATTGAGTATTCAGTACCACAAGCAGGAACATTTTGGGGTATAGTTACGTGTACGTAAGCGAGAAATATTGTATGAAAACCATGAAAGCGCCTCTAGCGGACGTAATAGTAACAAAAATGTTCATACAATATTCCTCATATTTCTCGTTTACGTACACGTACCGCAAAATGTTCATGCTTGGGTTCAGTTCTTACATTGTCTTTCTCGAGTCTCTATAAAGGGCGTGTCTCACAATCTTATGATAAGGATTAAACAGATTACTCAGAAGTTTTGCCTGTTTCTGTGTCATGTGACAGAGTCTTGCTATTAAGCTACCTATGACTTAACAGAAGATTGTTAGAGTAGCCCAAGTGACAGTCGTCTGTAACTGGTCATCATACTGAATACATAAATAGATATACTCTTAACAACAATTATTATTATTATACAAATCAATTGTAAAATATAAATAATCGAAATCACAATTTTTTTGGTCTCAAATATGTTTACAGTTTTCAACATTTACAAATTATTATTTTATCTCTTTTTATATTTGTGTATTATTAATTTTACTTACTAAGACTTGTGAATGTATTCTTTTTATTCTATACATAGTGACATTTTAAAAGTTTATGGCTAGTCAAATCCCGGACTTAGAAAGATACTGTTTTCCTGTGTCTTTTTAAAATTGGGTCTTGTAAGACTAAAGGACTAACAAGGCATATCTTGTATGGTACTCGTAGCTTCGTTATTTACGTTCGTGGTTTATGTTTGTTTATTTTGGCACATGTACTATTGAAGTATTGACGGGATCAATCGCAGTATCAGGAATTTTTGATACGACCTACACATCAAGTTGTTTGTTACTATTTTACGTACGATTTCTTACATTGACTTATCGCTATTTGCTCTTTGATTATATAGAGCTAGATAGCAATATATTCGTGGGCGAGAAAAAGAGACAAGTAGCGATAAGTCAATGTACGAAATTCTACGTGCTCTGCGACTGCACTTTATTAAATAATGTATTAAATTAATAAGCCTGTATAAGACTCATCTTAATGTTCTCTGGGTCGTAGACGAAATTGAACTATGTTACCGACTTTGTATTGTGCCATATTGATGCAGTAGCTAGCTGTAGTCCTAAGTCTTACGTCGCGTATCACTATCCAACAAGGATATTTCGAATTTCTCGTATTATTTTTAATGAATTACCGCTTATTTTGTAATATAGGTCTGAATGATTGTAAGTATAGATAGGAGCCCCTGAGCTCTCTAGACCTCTCTAGATAGGTTTGTTTACTAACGGCACGCTATGGGCTCGTATTTGGCAGCGAACAGTAGATATAGTTATGTACTGCTAGTATTACCACATTATGTAAAGTTGTATAGTGCTTATAAATAAATGCAATATCTCTCATCAAATACATTGTATATAATATTGCTTATTTTTTGTTACTCGGACGAGCGATGTCTAGCGCCTGCGTTGTTCTGTATGGGCTATCGAGTTACTGAAAAATAAATATATCAAAATTATCCGTTGGATTAATGCGAATACCAATTGTTGGTTTCATTTATTCTATGGAGGGTAGGGGAAAGGAGGACTATCTATCTCTCTAAGACAGAAAAGCTAAAGTGTCCGACCAAAGTAGGAAAATAATGGCGCTAGAGTCAGAAGAGGGTATGATATGAAGTTAGCAATAAGAGATGGAGTGAAGTGAGTTGAGTTAGTTACTTAGATTATATACTACAAGATAAGGCACGCGAGGAAATTTTCAAACAAAACTTTCTGCCAATTTTGGTGCGGGGAGGGTAACTCCCACAATGAAAACAAAATCACACATTCACAAAAATATTGTAATCGTTACAAACTCACACATTTATAAAACTGCAACACTAGCTTATTTATTTCACACAAATAAGACTCGCGCTAATATAACAGTGTAGCGTACGCACTAATACACTGACATGTTAAGTGATGTTACCAATACAAATTATATCGATATATTGTCGATATGAATTTGTATTGGTCACATCTTCGTTATTTGAAAATAATGTATTTTGTTGAAATAAAACCATTCCGAATAATTCCGATATACATATTATATTATATTACACGTAAAAGTTATGGCAGCAATATATAAAGAAAACTTCACATACATAAGTAGTAAATACAGTCTATTCACGTTAAGTTTGCAATGAGTCGTCAGTACAAATTACAAATGTTAAACTGGCTTACCTTTATTGTCAAAAGTGAACACGAGCTAAGCGTCATTGCTTTCTAGACATTTGCACTGATGACTCACTGCAAACTTAACGCGTACCTATAGGCTGTATTTACCACTTATCTATGTGAAGCTTTTTAAAACCGCCATAGCTTCTACGTATACTATAGACTGCATATACGCACATACATACGCTAATACTCACATACGTAGATATTATTATGAACACTAAACATACAACTCTCCTTTTTTGCAAACATCAAAGAAAAAATAACCTAACCTAATCAAGAATATATCAGGACACGTCTAAGGAGGGTTCCGTAACTATAAACGAGTAATATTTTGTCAAATTACTTCAAAAGTTACTGTCTGATTTGGTTCAAAATATTTTTCCTAGAGAGTTATTAGCATAATCTATCAGCATAGAAAATTGTAAGTTTTTAAGTCTTATAGTTTAGAAATGCTAGGGGGGACCAACTTATAAATCACTTTGGAGGCCGATTACTCGAAAATGGTTGACTTTATAAAAAAGTTATGTATGAAACCTTGCCTTTATTTTAAAATACCTATTAAACGATACCCCACACGATGGGATAGAAATAAAAAAAAGTTCATCCCCACACCTAGAATATCTTATACGTTTAAACGAGCAATTCTTGTATATTTATGTATATGTATATAACCATGATCTTGGAAACGGCTCTTAACGATTTCGCTGAAATTTGGTATATGGGGGTTTTCGGGGGTAAACAATCGATCTAGATTAGTCTTATGTTTGGGAAAATGCGTGTTCGTGTTTTAATGCGTTTTTCTTTCCACGCAGAATATGGTCGCTAATTTCGTCCTGCCGGCCACTGTCCGTTTGGTCCAGCGGGTTAAGACGCGAATGGCAAGAAACGAGTGTTACGGGTTCGAAACCTGCTCGGTGCCTTACTTTTGTTTTTTTTATATGTTCAAGTATATAATTATATTTTTTTTATTTTTTATAGTTTTTAGACAAGTTTAAAAAAATGTAGTTAATGTTTGAGATTAAACACCTAATCTACACAGAAATCGATTGTAAATAATAATAATTATCAGTTCACATTTTACTTTTTAAGTTTATGTAGATTATCACCTAAACACCACCCACCATATTACAATAAATAGTCACCCAGGTACTAAAATTATTATTATTTTATGATGCCAAATCCGAGATCTATACACAATCTATGATCTATCTACATAATACTAATCTGTGATCTATCACTGTACCAAATTTCATCCATTTATATTCATAATTAGGCTAACGGTAGAAGCGCGGACAGACAGACAGACGGATGGACAGAGCGAAACTATAAGCGTTCCTCAAGTATTACGGAACCCTAAAAATGAACTGCGCTTCAAACAAGGAAAACTTGTGTCCCTCTGGCTGGGAACATCTTGATTTTATAACGATACCCCATAGTCCATAATATTTCAAACCATAAATATAGAATGTACAAGATACACAAAGGCAACTTGGAGGCATGACAAAAAAATATATGTACTTGTATTAGTGGATGCCTATATGTGAGTTCGAAATAGTGTTGTTTTCGATAAAACTTCTCACTATCGATAATTTATCAGTAGACGGGCTTCTTTATAAGATCAATCGTGATGAAACCAGGGCCTGTAGACAAGATGCATTCGATAATTTCGACGGCGAACTTCGAAATTAGCTTAAAATTCGAATTTAGCCTAAAATCACAAAATATACTGAAATATATACGTGGGAAATAAAATTATATCGATAAAATCTTTTTCTGATCCGATTAGTAGACGAAATTAAGCAGAATGTGGTTCGAAAAATTCCATTGATTATATTGTATTTGCCTATGAAAAGTGTGTTGATTCGGATTATTTCGTCTTGTAACGTCACATCCAGGTACAGAGCACGATACCATAATTGTATAACGTAATATTAGCTTGTTTTAATTAAGAATCACCATAAAAATGCCTAAAACTCACTGCCGCATGCAACACACCGGGACGCTATGGCCTCTTACTCGCGAAAACATTGACGTATTGGTACTTCATTCGCTGTCTCTTTTTCTCTCGCACTGTTTGTACTTGATTATAGTTTCTCACTCCCACGCTTCATGTATCTTGTAAGCGCAGAGCGCGAACCTTGCTAGATCTGTGTTTCAAACATCCAAATAAACTGTTCAGCCTTTCAAGTTTCAAAGTTGCGGTAGGGTAAATAATAAACATCACATACATACATGCATTGCTTGATCTGTCGTATAAAGTGTAAAAGCAATCCAATATTTTTACATCACAAAATATAAAATTAGTTTACCAAGAAAAAAATTAATTTTTATCGACATCGTTATTCTAGTGATTGTCACGTCACTCAAAAAGTAATAAAAAAGTTCCGCCATGTTTCGAGAATTAAGTGCCATAGTAAAATTCGAATCTATTGCATAGGAAATAAAGACTAAAATTCTATATCTAACAACAATAGTCTCGTGGGGAGTACGATCGAATATTCTACGATTATCTGTCTCGTGTACACCGCTATTCGATACATCGTCGATTTTTACGAAATTACATTTAAATAGAAATATACAATAATTAAATAAAAAAATACTCATAAATGAAAGGTTATTCTATCTTTTTTAAGATTCGACGTGTTGGACTTGTTTTTACAGGACATAAGAGCACAAATCGGCATTTTTAGCGGAGCATTTCGGACGTCCTTTCGATGCTATACCGATGCACATAATGATTAAAATCGATTACGCAAATAGTTTTTATGAACGCATTAGATTCAAAAATCTTATACCTCGGCAGAGGGGAAAGCTCATGTAAGGCGTATCCCGTAGTATAAGATCTAAGGTTAGTTATATATTTATCTCAACTACAACAACTAGTTGAGATAAATAAATAACTAACTCAACTAACTTCACTCCATCTCTTATTGCTAACTTCATATCATACCCTCTTCTGACTCTAGCGCCATTGTGGCCAGTTTTGGAACTGTTATTTTCCGCTTATTTACGGACATTTTTCATGTATGGACATCGGACATTTTTCATGTATGGACATAGTTCTCTTTTCCTCTACTCTCCATAATTTATTCCTACCTACGGACGCGCAAAAAAGGTTGTCATCTGTTATCAAGATCAATGAAGATAAATTGTGTGGTCGGTGCTTTAGGACCTAAGTTTGTGCCTCGCTTCCAAGAACTAGCATAAAATGACAGTGTAGCTATTTGTTTAATACATTACTTTCCGACCTTATATAGAATGGCTGGCGTCATTTTCTATGTGTAAATTGTAATAAAATAGGGAATGATGTAACTGCCAAACCCATTACCTTACAATGTCATGCATTTACAGACATATTTTATGATTGCTGAATCATTTTGTTGAAGAATCATCTGATGGCGCCAATTAACTTGTACTAAAATATGTAAATGATGGAGCCGACGATAAAAGGAATAGAAACATACACTAATAAAGAACGAGTTTTTGAGGAATTTCTAAGATTACCTTTTAAGGCATTCTGACATTTGAGTCTTGAGATAGGTGTACCAAAGTAGGTACGTCTTGCAAAAATACGTAATAGCTAGCCCGTGACTTCGAACACAGCAAGGTCAAAATAAGGCTTGTTTGAACACAGAGCGTTGACCCTGTCCGTTCTTGTTATAATCTATTTTGTCTACACAATTTCTCTAATCTCGATAAGTGAATCATTATTGACTTTATGAGTTCATCAACAACGACAAAAAGCTACTGCTGAATTTTTGTTTGAGAAAAAACTGGCGAATAGCTTGGCAGTTTCTTAACTCATAACAAGTTAATCTTAGTTCAGTGTGCTGAGTGCGAGTTTTTGTCACACTCGCCGTGAAGAAGGGTGCCCGCCTTCATACGTTTTGTAGGACCGATAATCGGGCAGATGTTTCCTCCGATTCATATGACCGATTTTGTGTCTGACTCAACGCACAGGGCCGTCACTTTTTAGCTATCGACGGAGTAGTAGAGTGCAAGCGGCAAACTTCGGTGAAATGTTAATCTGCGTTAACGCATACATTTAAGGACGCTCCATTTTTCACCGACAATCGAATCGGCCGAGATGCACCTATTTTATTTTAGACCGACTTTTTGTATAACGTGTGCGTTGCACTATTGCAATCAGTATGTTCTATTTTCTATTACAAGAAATCGGTCAACGATTATCAGACGTGGGCCGAAGTTAACTACAATAATTTGTACGGCATCAAATTAGTTACCATTGTTTGCCACTAGGGGCGTTGTTTCGATGCCATACAAACTAGTAATGAACCTAGTATTTCTTATTGCCTAGAGCCAGGCTAAAGCCCACCCACGGTTTAACGTCAAATATAAAATAATATAAGTGACTAGTCTAAAGGAAAATAGCCAGTGACTCATGATAGTTATTAGTCAACTCATGTAAAAAAACCTAACCAAGAGCATGTCAGGGGCCTCAGGGCATGTCTAAGGAGGGTTCCGTAACTATAAACGCGTAATATGCTTTTTTTTAAATACTCCAAAAGTTACTGTCGGATTTGGTTCACAATAATTTTCCTAAAGAGTTTTTAGCATGATCTATCAGCATGGAAATTTGCAAGTTTCTATCTCCTATAGTTTAAAAATGCTAGGGGGGGGACCAACTTACATACTACTTTGGAGGCCGATTACTCAAAAATGGTCAACTTTATAAAAGAGTAACGTATGAAACCTTGCCTTTATTTTAAAAGACCTATTCTACGATACCCCACACGATGGGGTAGAGTGAAAAAATATTTTTCATCCCCACTTCACATGTATGGAGAGCCACCCCTAAAATATTTTTTTTTTTTTTATGATCCCGAAACCGTGATCTATACACAATCTATAGCTGCACCAAATTTCATCAATTTATATTCATAATTACAGGAGGACGGAGGTAGAGGCGCGGACAGACAGACAGACGGACAGAGCGAAACTATAAGGGTTCCTTAAGTATTACGGAACCCTAAAAAATCAAACCCTACCTAACCCGGTGTATCACATTTCGGTCTTATTACTATGGGGATAAGGCGGTAGGTACACCAGCCAGGGTGTGTCGGCGACCGTAATATTCTATTTTTATTAATAATATAAATTATAATAGCTTGTCTTCGATACATCTGAAAAAGTTATTGTTTTATCTAGTTCTTATATTATAACACCCTATAATTTATGTCTAAATTATCATATTGAACGTGTGAGGCCTGTGTCAGGTTAACGACACTGAATTACCATACACAACATACTTAATATTTAAAATAAATATGGAGTATTTGTTGATATTATACAAACCAAATATCTTTTAATAGACCAGCTTGTATCGGCGGTTCTACCTATACTAAAACTTTCCACCTCAATTTTTTATATTATGATCCTATTTTAATGGCGGCACTGATTCTGGGTATTAAATGCATGTTTCGAGGGGCAGCCTGGGACTTTTGACCAGCGGGGTGCACAGGATTATGACACTGGGTATGCGGCGGAGTAGTCGGTCACAAAAACTTTTTCTTTTATACATTTTTAGCATAGCCACAGCCAAGCGACGGATCTCTAAGTCGGAAACCATGCCAACAGAACTAACAGAACTTCATAACTTTTAACATGAAACTTTCGAGTTACATTCCCTTTTTGCTGATTGTTGTAACTCGGGTACACACCTACCTTTAGACACAATTTGAATCTTTTCACTGAATGACAATTGTGAGAACTTATTATTTTTAATTTTTAATAAACACACATTTTCAACACAAATCACTACAATTTTTATAGAACTTCAGTAATAAACTGTTAAATGTACACACTTTCAAATGTTAAAATGAAAAATCTTTTAAGAAAACTATAAAATATATTAAATATAATGGCAAACGAAAATTTAAACAAATAAAACCTTACTAAAACAAAATTGCATCATGTGCATTGTGCATACATGAGTTAAGATTTTACGTCAATTATAATTAGTCGCATTATAGGCCACCGTGCCACGAATATACCCGATTACTTCCGAGACCCGACAACTGCCGAACTCCGCCGAAGTTTATAGCATGCCGCGGGAGTCGGACGAGTCGCGCCTTGGGATATTCATAGGTGTGTGCGTTTGCGAACTGTGTACAGACACTAAAATTACTACACACATGCGTTCGCATGTGTGTAGTAGTAAATCTCCTGCGAGACGACAAGGCATTAGTCGCATCAACATACGCCTGGCAAACATAATGTGCTTGCAAATAGGTGCTATTATAAAATATTAGGCCTTTTGTAAGTTATTATATTTTGTTTATTCATTTATTTACTATTAATTAAAGTCATCTAAAACGTATGAACGTTTTATTAAAATATCTGTGAATGGTAAGTAAAACACTGCATTTCTGCCTATAAGGAGCGCACGCCCCTGCTTTTGACCCATTTTGTAAATTGGACGGAATCGTTATTTTTGAACTGGACAAAGCTTTTTCCATTTGATATAAAAAAATGGTCATAGGAATCGTCTCAATAAATTATTGCTTTTGGAGCTATGATCATTTAAAATTTAGAAAAATCCAGCTTGAGCGCCAACGCGCTAACCACTGAGCTACAGAGGTCGTCAAAAAAGTATTTAATTAATAGAACAAAATACAAAACATTTTTTTATTCTTTATATACCTTACCTACAGTTAACAATTTCCTAACACACGTAGATATATAAAATCATTTACCTAATTGTTTATAAGCTATACTTGTAGGTACCTAAGTATTTAATTTTTTATTCCTTGGACACTTTGGATACCAATTACTCGAAAATTATTATTTTATAACAGTCATAACGCAATTACTATCCCATCTCTAGTTCACCACTATTCACTACAAAAAATTTCATCCCCACTTCACATGTATGGAGAATCACTCCTAAAATATAATCAGTAGGGCCATATAAACACGATCATATATTTTATATGATCAATTTGAGGTAGAAAAATTTTGAGTGCTAAGCCGCCGAGTGCTCTTATCTGATTTTTGGCACTTAACATCTCCGTAACATAATATTATCAACTTTCAGACTTTCTGGCGAAGCCTCTATGAAGAGTAGGTAGTAGAACGTAGAGTTTATTTTTACGGAGAAAATGAGACGTATTTATAGAAAGCATTTTGAGCGTAGGTGATGCCTAATTTGAAATGTTTGCACAATAATGGTGCCCTTTTTGATGTGGTGAGTACCTACTGATTAATATTGACTTGTTTTTAGCCCTGCTAATATATTATTATATATTGTTGTTATAAAACCAGTAGAAATGTTTATTTCAAAAGCAGACGAACAATTAACTACAATATAAAATTTCGTAAAACTTGTCATGTCCGGTTGAATAGCAACACCCACACACATAGCCAGGTACAAGATCCTTGTTTTTTCCCTGTTCGTTGTCTCTGTCCGAAAGTATTGAGCTTATCACGGAAATAAACCTTCTCTAATAATAATTGTAATATTTTTTAAACCTTCCATATTTTACTAAAGAATTTAATATCTATATACCTAAAGAATTTAATATCTATATATTTAGGGCTTGCAATTACCGGCCGTTTCGATTACCGGTAATTTTACCGGTAATGATTTTATTATTACCGGTTAGCCGGTATTACCGGTAAAAATATATTTTTTGTAAAACAAGTTAAAATGACTTTATGAAGGAATTTCGACGAACTAGCATACGATTTTTGTTTTATTCAGAATAGATGGATGTTTGTCCAGGATCTTACCTGATGGAAAGTGACGATGAGGACTCGGATGTAGCTCAAAAAATACACTTTAAATAACTATCGTATATACGTTCCAGTCGACGCTTCCTATGGTGATAAATTCCGTTTCAGCCTGGTGACGTCCACTGCAGGACATAGGCCTCCCCCATAAGTTTCCAGTGCGACCGGTCGCTCGCGGCCTGTATCCACAGACTCCCTGCGACTTTTCTCAGGTCATCTGTCTACCTGGTGGAAGGCCGTCCTACGCTTCGGCGTCCAGTTCGTGGTCTCCACTCCAGAACCTTTCGGCCCCAACGGGCATCGGTTCTACGGGCTCTATGTCCAGCCCATTGCCACTTTAACTTGCTAATGCGCTGGGCTATGTCGGTAACTTTAGTTCTGCTACGGATTTCCATTACATTAAACATAATTTTTGTCTTATCCATGTTCATACTAAGGCCCACCTGTTGTGAAACTCTACAGAGGTCTTCTAGCATAGTGTCTTCCAGAGTTTCTGCCATAGCCACGATGTCATCGGTAAATCGAAGGTGAGTGATGTAGTCGCCATTTATATTGATCCCAAGTCCTTGCCAGTCCAGGAGTTTGAACGCATCCTCCAATGCAGCGGAAAACAGTTTCGGAGAGATGACGTCTCCCTGTCTGACGCCGCGCTGAAATGGGATCGCCTTTGTGCTATGCTCCTGTACTCGCACCGACATGGTGGCTTTACTATATAAACACTTCAACACTTCGATGTACCGGTAGTCGATCCGGCATCTCTGAAGAGACTGTAACACCGCCCAGGTCTCAATCGAATCAAAGGCTTTCTCATAGTCCACAAACGCACAGTGGCAGATTATACTCCTCGGTATTCTGTATAACCTGCCGTAGCGTATGTATGTGGTCTATGGTACTAAAGCCTCTTCGGAAACCGGCTTGTTCGGGAGGCTGGAAGTCATCAAGCTTCCGTTCGAGACGATTCGTTATGACTCTTGAAAACAGCTTATAGACATGGCTCAGCAGCGTAATGGGTCTGTAATTCTTCAGCAAAGTCTTATCTCCTAATAGCTCATACTAAAAAAGATGGTGGTGGTGTACTCATTGCAGTTTCGAAAAAAATTTTGTCTCACCGCGAACCTGATTTCGATAGTACCTGTGAAAGATGTCTGGGTTAGCATCGAGATTAATAAAAATAAGAAACCCCAGAAACTTATCATATGTTCAGTATACTTACCCCCGCAACACCTTTGTGCAACATTGGATGTGTTTCTGAATAACGCTAGTAAAGTCATAGAGAATCTGCAAGGTAATGAGATAATTACGATGATCGGAGATTTCAATCTTAGTGGAATTGATTGGCGCCCATCCCAACCCACAGAATCTCAACTAACACCTGTAAACTATGGCTCTTCTTCAATTAAAAGTCGTTTAGTTGATTTTCTACACTTGCATGATCTTCGTCAATTTAATGGTATACTTAACGCATCCAGTAAAATCCTGGACCTTGTGTTGTGTGATCAGAATATAGTTACGGTCGATTCGTGTACTTCTCCTTTGCGAGCAATAGATCCGTTCCATCCACCTCTTGAAATTTCACTACGAATAACAAATTTACAATATATCTCAAAGAATACAGCTAAAAGGTTGAAGTTCTTCTCAGCTGATTACAATGCTATTAACCAAAGTCTTGAATTACCACTCCTTTGCGTCGCGCAGTCGGGTAAAAAGTACAATGGATTAATGAACTCTGCGAATTTCGAGATGTGGATGGGATGGTTTCTAGATTTTATGACATTCTTAATGATATTATAAAAGCTCATGTACCCTCGACTTGTAGCCGAAAGGAGGGAGTACCAATTTGGTTTTCTCCAAGCCTTATAAGATTGCTAAAACTGAAGCGGAAATGTCACACCAATTATAAAAAGTACAAAAATCCTCTCGACAAAATTGAATTCCAATAATTGCGCAAGGACTGTGATAGTCTCATTTCTAGTAATTATAGGGCATATGTCGAAAACATTGAAGCGCAAATCACTAAAAATCCGAAATATTTCTGGAGTCATCTGAAAAACTTGCGTAAATCGTGTTCTAGCTACCCATCTCGCATGCACTTGGATACTGACACTGCAAACTCGCCAGATAAAACATGCGAACTTTTTGCAAAGCACTTTTCTTCCGTATATCGCGTGAATAGTGGGGTCTCTCCTAGCGGAACTGAAGATTACTTCCAAACATGTGCTTCTAATATGCCATTATTCAAATTAAGGTTGCATGACGTATTCGTAATGTTAAAAAAACTAGACTGCACTAAGGGCCCAGGACCGGATAACATACCTCCTATATTCTTAAAGAGATGTGCTAAATCTTTAGCTTTACCACTTTTATTAATTTTTAACACCTCATTAGAGGCTGGCAAATACCCTGCATTGTGGAAACATACCAGAGTTGTCCCAATTTTCAAAAAAGGTCGAAAAGACTCCGTATCCAACTACAGGCCCATCTCTATATTGTCTACCGTATCAAAAGTCTTTGAATCATTAGTCTATTCACATTTGCACGATCACCTTGGGAGCAGCATCAGTCAATTCCAGCACGGTTTCATGTCAAAAAGATCAACTCAAACAAATCTTCTCTCCTACACAACTGACTTGATTGACGCTGTTGATAAGGGATCTGATTGATGCTATTTACACTGATTTTTCGAAGGCTTTTGATAGGGTTGATCACAAAATACTTGTTAGCAAATTACGTGGATACGGTGTATCTGGATCACTTCTAAAATGGTGTCAATCATATCTACACCTTCGTAAGGCGTCTGTTGTAATCGACGGTTATGAGTCCAGTGCCTTTAGCTGTACCTCTGGTGTGCCCCAAGGGTCAATTTTGGGCCCGCTATTCTTCAATATATTCATTAACGATTTAAGTGACGCCATCGTTAACTCGAAAATTTATATGTTTGCCGACGACTTAAAACTTACTCGCGTGGTAAACAGTGAGATTGACCAACTCCTGTTGCAACATGATTTGAACCGCTTAGTAACATGGTGCCAAAACAACAAGATGGATCTTAATACATCAAAGTGTTTTCACATGAGGTTTTCTCGTAGGCGTAATAAACTTGAGACCACCTATACTCTTCGTGATGACGTTGTCAGCTCTGTATCCGAAATTTGTGACTTAGACGTTCTAATGGATAGTGAACTTCGTTTTATAGCTCATGTCGATAACATTATAGGTTCTGCCGGCAAATCATTGGGATTTACTCTTCGTAACGGAAAAGCTTTTAAGAGACCACAGACTCTCATACTCCTATTCAATTCTTTAGTTAGAAGTAAACTTGAATACTGTAGTTCAGTATGGTCTCCCACTTACAAGATTCATATTGAAAGAATTGAAAAGCTACAAAAGCGTTTCTTAAAAAGTAAGTGCTTTAAAGATATCTTTGAACCTAACAAATCGTATCTGGACAAGTTACGTATCATGGGCATGCAGAGCCTCGAATCAAGACGTGCTATGCTGGATGCGTCCATGTTCTACAAAATCTTGCATGGAGCAATTAACTCTGCAGATTTACTGTCAAAGATATCTTTCAGAATACCCCACCGTATGCCGTTATCCAGTCCCATTGTTCTCAAAATACACATGCCGCACGAACCTTCGTAAAAATTCTCCCTTTTCCAGAACTGTAAACTTATTTAATAACATTTCAGATCAGGTTGATGTATTTTTTGATAGCCTTACAAAAATTAAAAATATTGTTTTAAAAAAATTTAACCACGTTCCAGATAGCTTTAATTATAATATGTGATTCTATTTAAATTATTATTATTTTCATTATTTTATTACCAATTTATTTCCAATTTCATTTTATTATTTTGTTAATTAGTCTTTAATGTAATTTAGTAATTTTTAATAAGGATCTTTTATCTTGTAAAATATGTATTTTAGCTATACTTATTAGTTACATAGTAATAGAATTTGTAGGTTAAAATAGTGTCCCAATGCATGTTGAGACCAAATGTAATTAGTTGTTGTATCTAGCTGTAAATTTTAATGTATTTTATTTTTATGCCATTTTTGATGCAAAACTGTTTTTGGTCCTTAAATAAATAAATAAATCTCCTTTTTTGAAGAACAAGACTGCCATGCCCCTGCTCCATGCCTCTGGCGTTTTGCCCTCGAACAAGGCGGAATTAAAAAGTCTCTGGAGCATTTTGAGTGTTGGTGTTCCACCAGACCTCAGCAGCTCCGAGGTGATCCCATCCTCGCCCGGCGCCCTGTTGTTTTTAAGCTGTTTAAGAGCCATACTAATCTCGTACAGGCTGATGTCCGGGATATCTTCCGTGTGATGTCGGGTTAGTCTAGCTCTAGGATCTTCAGCCAGATTAACGACAGGCTTGGCAACTGAGGTGTAAAGTTGCTCATAGAAACTCTCGACCTCTGCGAGCACCTCGGGCCCGGCCGACACAACTTTCCCATCCTCTGTCTTCAGCTTCGTCAACCGGCTCTGCCCAACAGACGTGTCTCTTGCAAACACTTTTGAGCCCTTGTTTCGCTGTATTATGTCCTCAATACTTCTAGTATTAAAGAGACGAATATCGTGCCGCAAAGACTTTGATATCTGTCAGGCTGCCTATAAGACTTAGCATCGTCAGAGAGAGGAGAGTAAGGGTGCGTCGCCTAGCCATACGTGTAAATGTGTGGTCGGAGATTTTCTGTGGCTTACCTCTACGGCGGGTTTCACAGTACTTTGACCCAACCGCATGGATAGTCTCTGTGAACCTGTCATTGATTTCGTCCACTGACGCGTAGTTTTCCAGGCTAGCAAAGCGGTTTTGTAGCTCGAGTTGAAAGTTTTCGGGGTTTCTAATTCCGGTTTGAGACGGTCGGAGTGTAGACTTTACCAAGCGAGCTCTTTCTAGTTTGATATTTATAAGTTTAATGTGCCTCGCACCATTCGGTGATCGCTGCCGGTTTTCACTTGGTGTATCACGGAAACATCCTTAAATATCTGTCTCTGGGTGCTCATGATAAAGTCTATCTCATTTTTTGTCTCTCCGTCAGGGCTCATCCAGGTCCATTTGCTGTGAGGTGGCTTCTGGAAGAAGGAATTCATCATAAAGAATTCTTCCTTTTCCAGAAAATCGGCCAACAATTTATTTATTTATTATTATTTGGACCCTGGGATTCCTCTGACCCAAACCAAATTTTCCCATTTTCATCTCGTTTTCACCTCGCTTGCTCAACTTTGCGTTGAAGTCTCCCATAACAACATTGAAGTGAGTTTTCGAATTATGTATGGCTTTAGATATGTCCTCATACATAACCTCTACTTCTTCATCTGGGTCGGACGAGGTAGGTGCGTAAACTTGTATGGCCTTCAACGAATATCTTTGAGATATTCTGAGTATAAGGTACGCAACCCTACTCGACACACTTTCGATGGCCACGACATTATTAACAAGAGACTTGTGGACGAAAAACCCGATTCCACCTTGGGACTGTTGGTCGCCTTCCCGGTAGAAGAACAAGTTACCGGATGCCAGGGTCATCGTGTCTTCTCCCTTTCTTCGGACTTCCGATAAACCAACTATATCCCAGCGTAACTTGCTCAATTCTTCTTCCAGCTCTATTATCTTCTCGTCTTTCCTCAATGTGCGTGCGTTGCATGTTACCAGGGCCAGAGGTCGTCGTCGGGAGTGGTAGCCGGATTTCCGCCGAAGATTGTTAGCACCCCCTGCCCCGCCGTTTCCATGGCCGCTACCGACGCCAAGACTAGCGGGGCTGCCGGGGACTAGGGGCCTGGTCGCATATCTGGTCCTCATATAGGGGGAAAAATGCCATACTCACCGCGCTTGGCAAACGTGTTGGCGAGCGCAGTATTATGTAAAAATGATAAAGTCCGCGGAAACGCCCATTTCCGGTATGTATTTCCCTTAGTCGCCTCTTACGACACCCACGGGAAGAGATAGTATATGGGGAGGAGCTATTCTTACTCCGGCACCACACGGAAGATGGTGTGGTGCGGGATGATGGTGATAAATTATTGTTGTAAACTAAAGTAAAGTTGTAAAGTAATGCAATGGATTGCAATGTAATACGATTTAAATTCAAACGTATTATTTCTATGCGTATGTAGGTAAACTGCGGACGCTTTCTTCGTGAATCCCGATGTCCATAGATTTATAAGTCAAAAAATGCACGGGAGCCACTGTTGTTACCAAGTACCTCTACCTACTACCACGACGCCGTCGACGCCGCGCGCCACACGCGATTACAAATTTTATTATCTTAAAAAAACGAGATAAATATTGCAAGGTACAGATGTAAACGTATCTACGCTTTATAAAAATGCTTCAACTATGTGTCTCTAATGTCTTAAAAACAAAAAATACAAGTAAAAAAAAAAACGGTAAAAAACCGGTAATCGTTTTGACTACCGGTAATTTACCACCAGCTAAAATCGGCGGTTATCCGGTAAAAACCATTACCGGTTAACCGGTAATGCATGCTCTATATATATTACTACCTACCTACCTAGATACTAAAGTAGTTACTTACTCCTGAAAATTTAAGTCCAGTCGTGAACCGGGACAAAAAGATTAACTTAGAAGGTTCTCGGAATCGTCCGAAAATCCTCTATGAGTCACGTAAGAAGTAAGTGACATACTTTTCTTTGTTTTGTTTCTTTTTGTTGTTAAAAAGAATACAGACCATTATGCATTACTATGCCGAGAAAGTAGGTAGTTTTCCATTTATATACAAAGCACGCCTCTATAAAACATGTAGGTATAGGCATATCCAAATCGTCGTCCTTCAGATTTTATAATAAAGACAAGATTATAAGACACCGCCTCGAACTGTAAAACCTTGGAATGAACTGGTGCTAGCAGTATTTTCGGACCATTTCGACCTGCAAACTTTCAAGAATTTTTAAAAAATTCCCTCCTAAAAGGCCGGCAACGCACTTGCAACTCCTCTGATGTTGTGGGCATGTCCATGGGCGACGGTATATTATCTAATCGCTTTCCATCAGGTAATCCATTTGCTCCTTTGCCGCCTAGTTTTATTAAAAATAACCTAGTGTGTTATATGATTTTTAAGAAATAGGCAGAAGGTAGGTAAGTAGGTAGGTATGCAATTTTTACAATTCGTAGCCAGTCTACGCGCAGAGCTACGGATAACCTACAGCTACGGTGTAATTACCGAAGTTGATTGCAATTTGCAAGGCTGCACTAGTCGGTTTTTTCTCCACGCAAACGCTGTTGGTGATTTACTCTAAAGTCAAACATTGTAGACTCAAATTTTAGCGTAATATCGATTTTTATTACACTTATCTAGGTCGGTGTGCTTATATTGCTAAAATTTAAATTAGTTTAGAAGATAATAACCTACAAAATAGGATTTTTAGCGCAACTTTGTCTGTAAATAAAAAACAAACGAAGAATGAAAATAAAAAAAAGCAAGCTCATACCGACACTACACAAACTGATTATTCAGCAATTGAGATAACTTTAGAAAAAAATATGTATTAGGTATGTAGTTTTTTCATGACACCAACAACTGAGTCAAAGAATATATATTACTAACGTAACTGAGTGTCGATTTACGTAATTTGAGGACGCCTTTTCTACTTTATAAAGCATAAATGTGTGCACTTTAGCTTCTATTATAATTAGTATAGATAACTATTATATGGGTGATGGCCTGATGGGTCACCCAACATCGGGGAAAAATGATAGATATGTCATTTTTCCCCGATGTTGGGTGAAATAACAAATTTTCCCCGCGTGCCGCACTGAGTTCGAGCCGTTGACTAGTGCACTATTAAATGGAAAAAGGATTTAAAACTACATCAGAATTCTGGCAGCAATCGATGCGAGTGCGAAGTGAATTTCAATATTGGGCAATAACGAGTGTAATTTATATATTTTCGATGGAAAATAAGGTAGCGTGATGTTACTGGGTCAGCCGGTCGGTGAATCTTTTTATAAGTCGAATTAATAAATCATTTACATGATTACATTATTGTCGTTGGTTGATTAAAAGCGGTTTTTTGAGCAAATTATACAATACGTCTGCAATAAAATACGGTATTTTCCATACCTACTTTAACTGTCCGATGTCATAAAACAATTATGTAACAATTAAATATTGTAAACCGATAAACCGTTGGCTCATAAGACATTCGATTATATTCGATTATATTAGTCATTTGATTGAATTTTTATTTATACTTAGCATATGTATTTTTGTTATAGCTCAATAATCGGTAATGCCTTAAGGTATCTAGGTATTTAAAGGATCTACCTATAGTATTAGTTTTCCGAAGGATGTAGGTACTACCTAGTTGACTATTGTATTTTAGACACATTACCTACGTCTTCATTACTGAGAAAGAATTTATACTGGTTTTCCTCCAAAATTCCTCTTAATTTTCTGATCAGAGATCAATTTTTAAAACACATTCACGTATTTAGGTGACATTTGCTAATAGAAATATACGTATTTGATGGTCTAATAACAATTTAATATTCATTTAAATTTCGATTAAGTCGAACGATTAATCAAAATAATATAAAATCTAACCTATTATAAGTTCACTAGACTTAATTCGACTGGTTTATACGTTATGTAAATGCATAATTTTAATCAAAATATGAAAATTTGTGTCTTTGTCTACTTGAGACAGTCTTCGTATTCATATACGGTACCTAAGTAAAATATTTACTTTTAGAAACCATTGAGAAACGTTTAAATTGGATAAAGTTCTGTTGATAGAATGGAAACTCATTGGATTACTGGTCAAATAATTTGAAATAGTTCTAGAGTTTATAGTTAGTTGACTTTATTTGATTTTCGGTTTTCGGTAATACGGTTACAGGTACCTACAGGCACAGATTAGAAAAATGAACAGAATCGAAATATTAGGTACTATGTTGCTGTTTAGCTACATAGTTAGCTTTCGATATGATTGCAGTATTATAATTATTTATTATTGCATAAGTATACGGTGTGTCCAAGTAATGATTGTGTGCAAAAATTGTGGGCCATTGAAGGCTCTATAGGAGTAATAGTGTTCTGTGATTGAAGGGGACAACAACTTAATTATCCAATTTTGATCGCTTTGGATCGAATGAAATGTATTTCTCTGTACTTAAGTATATATATTTTCTGCTGTGTATTACTGATGTTTAAACAGTGACAAAATCGATCGACTGCCTAAAATTTAACGTACGGTACGAGAGGTATAAAAGATGGGTACGACTTAGATACGAGATAGCTTTCGATCAATTTGTTTTTTCTTTAAAACACTTAAATGGTGCATGATATTTTTAAGAGATTGTTATAATACTTAAAAATATATATATAAATAAAAACAATTAAAATACAGTAAACCTTAGGCCTTTCCGTTAATGGATGATTTATACAGTATTCTCCGAGCGAAGTAACCACTCTTGAAATACTGTAGTGCCTGGGACAGTTGGTTTTTAAATGTCGTATGGTTGCCCAAGCACATATGGCATTCTCACAACACAGTCAGCCTAGTCCAGAGGAATGAACTGGTCAATACGTCTGGGGCCAACTATGTGCGGGTTTCCTCACGATGTTTTCCTTCACCGTTACAGCGTCCGTATAATGTACTTGAGATCTGAAAAAGTCTCATTGATACACGCCACAACCTGGGATTTGAACCTGCACTCTCTCGAGTGCGAACCAAACGGTCTACCCACTAGGCCACGGAGCTCATAATATACAGTAAAACACGCCAGATAATGACGACTGGCGCCCAGTAATTTATAAGTTATTAAATATTTAAATTAATTACCAATTAACACACTGCAAGGCTAATGTCATATTTTTTGTATTATTGTACGAGTATGTCACAAAACTCACGCGGGTCAAGTGACCGCGACAAAAACATACCTACTTCCTGCATTTTTTTATAAATAAAAAAAAATAATCTAAACGATCAGCATTGAATTTGCTTTTAATATTATCTTTTTAGTGTTCCGTAGTTGCTACTACAAGGAACTTTTATAGTTTCGCTCTGTGCATCCTGTCTGTCTATCTATCCACCCTGCTCACTTCTATAATAGGCAAGCAGCTGACTTCTCAAAAGAAACCGTACATCAAAAGTCAATATTTTCAAAGGTACGTGGTAGAGCCATGCTTCGGCACGAATTGGGCCGGCTCGACCGGAGAAATACCACGGGCTCACAGAAAACCGGCGTGAAACAGTGTTTGTGCTGTGTTTCGCCGAGTGAGTGAGTTTACCGGAGGCCCAATCGCCTACCCTATTCCCTTCCCTACCCTATTCCCTCTTAAAAGGCAGGCAACGCACTTGCAGCTCTTCTGATGCTGCGAGTGTCCATGGGCGACGGAAGTTGCTTTCCATCAGGTGACCCGTTTGCTCGTTTGCCCCCTAATTTCATAAAAAAAAAAAAAAAAAAGGTACCTACAGCGATTTGTATACAAAATTTCGTAAGTCTCGTAAAAAACGCTTCATAAAGTCGGGCTACAAGTGACGTCACTCTTGGGTTAAAGTGTATGAAGTTGGTATGAATTTACGGCCGCAGGAACATATTTGTAAATATCTCCGATATTTGTGCGTTTAAGTTCATACTTAGGGGCCGTGCATTAATCACGTGATGTTTTTTACAACTTTTTAGACCCCTCCCCTCCCCCTGGTGATACGTGGAGAGGTTTTATACTACCCCCCCTCCCCCACCTAAGATCACGTGTATTTTTTTTACATAGTAAGCAGGTCATGTTTAAAGAAAAACTTTAACTTAAAAATCAATTTAATCGAATAATTTAAGCAATTTAAACTATACGAGTCATTTGTCTTGTAAGTATTTAAACAACACTACGAATTTACACCCGATAATAATTTCGGTATGCATAGTCTATGATAGACTAGATTCGAAAATTAATACACGTGATGTCTCCTTATACCCCCTCCTCCCCTTGGTGATACTTGGTGATTTTTTTTGAGACCCCCCCTCCCCCTTTAGGCATCACGTGATTAATGGACGACCCCTTACCATAATGAATGGTTTTGTATATGATGTAAGTAAACTAGTGATGTAGGTTTTGTTTACTAATTTTGCAAAAAAAAATGTACTCTTCAGATGTATTTAAGTAAACTACTCATAAAATAATATATGTTTTACATTTACCAAGTAGTAATGCCTCAATATTTCTGAGTATAATAATGAAACTAAATATTTTAGATGGAGTCCGATCCCCTATTGTAGTAGGTGTAGGTAAAACCAGCAAAGTACTTCACATTAAAGAGGCTGTGGTATACCAATCGAGGTAGCCGCACCAAGCGTGAATCCAACGTTAAGGCTGACGTTGAGACTGACAACAAATATAATTATATATAAATATTATTTTTAAATCTGTGTCTTGTAAGTTGCACTTCAACGCATGAAACTACTCAGCCCACAACAAAACCCACAACTATGTCATTTCGCATTCGCAACATCAGGTTAAGTGGGCACCATGAGACAAACGGTTTGACCACAAGAATGCTGTAGCCAACAGTCATTTGTCAATTGCCAAATACTAGCAATCTTAGCTAAAATACCAAACATTCCACTAACGCCTCCCAGTTGATTAACTTGTTAAGTGTAGTCTTGAAATACAAGGCCAATTCGATAGATGCAAAAATAATTAATTTTAAATTGGCTGAGTTGAGTGTATTGCTCTACACAAGCTCGACTATACCACGACTATACCTCGACTATACGTTAGTAATATAAGTACTGGGTGTCCCAAAAATACCGTCTCATAGTGACATGGGAGATAGATTAGCCTTATATCTCTCGGATAAAATAAAAATGACCTTAGTAAAAGTTGCTTAGTTTTCGAGATATTTGGATTTTTTTGGTTTTATTCAAAATCTCCATTTTTAGTTAGTTTTTATTTCCGCATTAGTACAAATTCCTTTAATTTATTCATTTTTATTTTTTTTAAGTATCTCGAATAGTTGTTTGATGCATACAAAATAAATTTTTGTCAAATAGTAGTGTATTTTTTAAGAAAAAAATATTTTTGTGTTGCGTTTTAGCTCTCCCAAAATTTCGAACAAAATTTTGACAATCTGCCGTGAAAAAAAAATGTACTAAAGTAAACTGGAAAATTATTTTAAAAATTACTCAATTTATTGCAGATTTAGAAATGGTATAACACTTACATAAGAATTTTACAGAAACTTAGAAATTGCCATTTTTATCATTAAAGTCTGATTCAAGCCAGACTCTTATGTAGTAAAGAAGATGAAAAAGTACCAGGAATTTTCATCGCAATCTTATTATCTATCGACCTTTATTATCTTTTGTATCTGTAGACTTGTAAAACTGAATGTACTATTGCAACCCTAATTTGTTATTTCGTTCTTTCCTTCGCTGTTATGGGGCACTGTGATAGTAAATAAAATTAGAAAAAAACTTTAGAACTTAGATTTATTACAGTAAATGCTCGAACTGTCGACCTCCAACACGAATGCACAATCGACATCTTCTGATAAAATTATTCTTTAATCTTCTCAAACTTATCTGAGATATTTCTTGAGCCGCTGCGGTGACTCTGTCGCGTAGTTCCCTTTCGTTGCGTATTGGTTTACCATAAACTTTGTCTTTAAGACATCCCCAATAAAATAATCCAGGGGATTAAGATCAGGGGATCGTGGTGGCCATAAGATTGGCCCCAGTCGCCCAATCCACCTTCTCGGGAACCTGCGGTCCAGGTGTGCTCGAACGTCTCGAGCGTAATGTGCTGGGCAGCCGTCGTTTTGAAACCACATCGTTCGTAATGATTCCAGTGGCACATCCCCGAGGAGCGTTGGCAATTGGTTTTCTAAAAATTCCAAATAGGTGTGACCATTTAATATTGGAGGCAGCTCCACTGGTCCTACTATTGTACCGTTGTAGATTCCGGTCCATAAATTTATTTTAAACATGTGTTGCGACCGATCTTCTCTATTCTCGTGTGGGTTTTCTAGCTGCCAGCTATGAATATTATGAAGGTTTAAATAACCATCTCTTCTACATTGCGACTCGTCACTCCACAGTACTTTATGAAAAAAGTCGGGATCTTCCCTATTTTTTTCCAACATTCGTTGACAAAATTGTACCCGTCTGGCATAGTCACTCGTAAGGAGAGTTTGCACTCTTTGGACAACATGTGGCCTTTTCATTGTGTTTGAATATTGAATATTCACTTCATAGTTGAGTCCGGCTTGAATTAGACTTTAATGATAAAAATGGCAATTTCTAAGTTTCTGTAAATTTTTCATGTAAGTGTTATACCATTTCTAAATCTGCAATAAATTGAGTAATTTTTAAAATAATTTTCCAGATTACTTTAGTACATTTTTTTTCTACGGCAGATTGTCAAAATTTGGGTCGAAATTTTGGGAGAGCTAAAACGCAACACAAAAATATTTTTTTCTTAAAAAATACACTACTATTTGACAAAAGTTTATTTTGTATGCATCAAACAACTATTCGAGATACTTAAAAAAAATTAAAATGAATAAATTAAAGGAATTTGTACTAATGCGGAAATAAAAACTAACTAAAAATGGAGATTTTGAATAAAACCAAAAAAATCCAAATATCTCGAAAACTAAGCAACTTTTACTAAGGTCATTTTTATTTTATCCGAGAGATATAAGGCTAATCTATCTCCCATGTCACTATGAGACGGTATTTTTGGGACACCCAGTATTCTTTGACTATACTACATTACCCGATTATAAACGAGCAATAAAAATAGACAGAAGTACAGTAAAACCATATTACTATGTTAGTAATGGTCATTGGCAATCTTCATTTTTCGACTGACGATGTATTGAAAAAAGCGGCTAAGTGTGAGTCAGACTCACGCAGGGTTCCGTACCATTATACTAATATTTTACATGTTTACTTATTGTATCGTTATTTGTACATATAAATCGTTATTTGTACCTACAAATAACGATACAATAAGTAAACATGTACCTTGTAAAAAACTCCGTACATACGAAGTTTTTAAGTAAACGCATTTTACAAGTCTCTACAGCTCCTGAACTAATTTAAATAAACCGTTTTAGTTTTCCTTCACATGGAAGACCACCATTAATTTTTTTATTTTTTTGAGCCAGCCAGTTAACTTCAATAAAAGGGGGGTCGCTTTTTTTTACGAAAATATGCTCTGCAAAGTTGAACATCTCGCAATCGGATACCCAAGTCAAAAAATCGTCATAGCAACTTCGCAAAAAGTTCCACCTTTCTAGCATTAACTGTTTGGAGTTTGACGGATGGACGGACATGACGAAACCATAAGGGTTCTGAGACGTGAACTACGGATCCCTAAAAGCGACGAAAGACTTTGGGATCGTGGTCATACTGTATTGTATATTTTTGCAATCTAGGAGTTAATTAAATTGCAACTAGGTATTTAATTCGATCCAAATAATTATAATATATTAACATATAGATAAGAATAAAACCTCAATATAATATTATGTTTTGAAGTCAATAAATGTATCACGTTGTATTGTATATTATGTCTATATAATTATTAACTGTCGAAAGAAGAGGAACATAACATTTTTTATTATTTATAATGTACCTATATTTTTATTCATTTCATAACTGTCCGATCAAATAATAGAATAGAAGAATAGAAATAATTTGTTTTGCTTATATAAGGTAGGTATATACTATATAGGTACAGTAGTTTTGTATGGGTCAATTAACACCAACACGAATCGATACGGGACATAGCGTTGCATTTTAGGTAGCAGAGCAGTATACAGAACTGAACTTTATTCCTTGCACAAGAAGATACACGATTCATTGTAGTGTTGCCCAAATCAGTCTTGGTCTTGATCTTGCAGCAAGAGTCTCGCAAGAGTCTCGCAAGTCTCGCAATACCTATTAGCCTATTGCTATTTATTAAACGTTATTTTAGATCTCATAACAACGTTATAGAGTAGGTATTACGTTACGTTGTTATATTAAGTTGTTCTAATATCTAAAATAACGTTTACTAAATAGCAATAGGCTAATAGGTAATTGCGAGACTTGCGAGACTCTTGCGAGACTCTTGCTGCAAGACCAAGACCAAGACTGATTTGGGCAACACTAATTCATTGTAATAGTTCGAATGTCAAGTTGCACCGCGCTGCATAGAGCATGTACAGTGTATGACTATTTTGGCTGATTTAGCGTCGCGGTATAAACTAACCCTAAGCGGTAAATTTTCAAAAAAACGTAAATAAACCCAAAGCAAAGAATATATATTACTAACGTATTGCCCAAAGCGCTATTGAGTATAGTGTATACCTACCTCCTTAAGCATAATTAGAGTGTGCTATTTACATTTTTGCCAAAGATTTCAAAACTCAAGATAGGCTATGAGTTATGACTTATGACGTACATTTGACAGAACAAATCTTCATCTATACTAATATAATAAAGAGGAAAAGTTTGTTTGTTTGTTTGTTTGTTTGCATTGAATAGGCTCCGAAACTACTGGACCGATTTTGATGAAATTTGGCACAGATGTACAGTACACCACGGGGAAGGACATAGGCTACTTATTATCGCGGAAAAATGTACGGTTTCTACGAAAAACTTTTTCACGCACGAAGTTGCCGGCAACATCTAGTACAATATAAAGTTACGCCATCCTGGTTTTACAAAATGTACATACTTCAAATATCAGCTATTTTGTTTTTACCATACCTCAAATGTCAAAATGGCCCCGGAGATCTCAAAAGTGGGGCCATTTAACTTTTTGCCTCAACAATGCCTCAACATGCCTCGTAGATATAATATACGTCTATGAGATTTTGCATGTAGGTATGCGAGACTTGTTATCGCTGACTGAACATATTTTATTAAAAGGTTTTGTTAAATTAAGAACACTCATTCGTGTAGGTACGCCTACACTATCCGCCTTTGCAGCTCTAAATTTTACACTCCCCTTTCCAAAAAAAAAAAAAGAATCCCGTAAGGTATTTGAAAATCCAATTAGTGTTGATTTATTCTTATAGCCGGGAACTGAATGTCGTGAGCAGAACCCGTGTGGTGTGTGATAAGATAAAGGAAGGCCGACTTGCTCCTGGATAAGAAAATATTTACTGTTGCTGCATCACATTCGTGATTACGGAGTTACTTTAACACCAAGATTTTTTTATTTCCTTGCAAATATTTTAATTAAATTAGAATTTTTGATTAGTTTTAATTTATTGACAGTCGTTTTATTTATTCAAATGAATCGCAATTGTCCATGACCGGAGATGCAAGACTCAAGAGCCACAGAATCTGCATAATTCACAAACTAAGATATTAACGAATTAATGAACAAGGCTAAAACTTAGGTCAATCTTATTTAAGATTTTGGGACTTTTATTACTTTGTAATAAAAATGAACCGTATTTATTTTGAACTCCTGCAGCATTTAATTAGGTACGCACATGATTTGTTTTGTGATGACTGTATTTCGTCAACCGTTGATCGTGGATATGCCATCGCAACGACAATTTCCAGGCTTATTATGTACTTTTCGAAAAGCTAATAAAAAAAAACCGTGTGGTGTCTTGGGAGTTGGAACACCAGATAAGTAGGAAGTTCCTTTAATATAAAATATGAATTTCAAGTTCTATTCGAAGTATAAAGAAAATAATTATTAGGGTTTATACATTTTTTATTATGATTTTTTTATCGTTAAAAAAAATTACCAAAAAACTTTTCTAAATAATCCTAACACCTTTCTTTTATACTGTAGTGTCTAATGTATAGTCTACGAGATGACTGGTATTATTATTATATATTTTTATAAATTATTATACATAAAAGAAAGGTGTTAGGATAATTTTGTAAAGTTTTTTTTTTGTACACTACAGTGTCTAATGTATAGTCTACGAGATGACTGGTATTATTATTATATATTTTTATAAATCATTATGGCTATACATAGCCATCATACATAGAATATACATAAAAATCTTACGCTTTTTTTATTAACGTTACGACTCACGGACGTTTTTTGCCGACTAGGTGACTAGGGACCCCGCAACGCCCCATAAGGAACTTTCGTTCCAAAAACCCATGCGTGTTCCCCATTGGTTTATTTCATTGTTACATGTATTTTGCTCCTTCAATAACTGAGTACCAGTGGCGAAGGCTGGTTTTCCTTCATAGGAAAGCCGGAGCCTGTATAATAGGTAGGGATTTGGATGAGGGTCGTCAAAAGGTAAGCCGTAAGGGAAGCCGATAGGAATGGAGTTATAGGAACCCCACGCCACTGGTGAGTATGGTGATTAATAAAAATATATAAGCTGATATGTATTATTCAATTAATGAATTGATTTACTTCCACATACAATAAAATCGTTGCTAATGTCTATCGGGAATTACATACAAAGTGGTCGTACAGTATATGGGTAGGTATGTGCGTAGGTACGTATTCTGTCAATAAATAAATAAATTTGAAGAACATAATTATGAAATGCTTGTATGATCAATTGATCACGATCTTATATGCAATTATGCACTCTCAGACAACTCATAAAATGTAATCGTTCCTTATTAGGGCGTAAAATGCGAGATCACGAACTTAAAAATTATGTAAGTAGCCATTTATGCAATAAGTTACCAAAGAGGATTTTACCCCTAAGTAAATTCATTTGTACAAATTCCTTTTGAAGAAGTCATTGTTTTCTCTAAATACCGCTTACCTAATTCTACTTGAAGACGGATATTGTGATAAAATGAAAACACACGTGCGCATGATAATGATATCATGAAAGAAAAACCAGAAGTTTTTGTTGCACGATTGTGAATATCATTAATGATGACTGTGTACTTTTTGCTCATTAGGCGAGCTTTGTTTACTGGATTACTCCATGACAAATGGTAAGCAGGATACAGAAGTTGTAAAAATTAGTTTTGAGAAATGTTTGTATGACTCCCAAGAAACTGGATTGTGTTAAAATTTTAACTTCATTATTCTTGTATGTGAACATACGTGTACAAAAAATTACTTTTGACGTAAATTACCATTAAATTACGTTGAGCTATAAAGTAGTTTAGGTACTTCAGTTTACCTACAGGTATTACCTAATAGTAGGTATACAGAACAAAACGTGCTACGTAAAGGATTTCGTAGACTAGTCCACCCAAGTCTCTGATTTTTTTTTTTAGATTTTTCATCGTTAAAATCTAATACTTATTAGATTTGTCATATTGTTAGTCTTTCGATTTGTTAAAATCATATTTCAAAGAAATGTTTGTTTGTGCTTTATTAGGTGCCATAATGAGTAGATCTAACACACTATATACATGCTCTATTTGGGCAATTGCACATACCAAACATAGAGGCTTGCTTTTACGCAACAATTGTTTTCTGTTTTGATAAAAGTACTCGAACTTAAGTAATAAATTCTGCATAGAATATTGATGAAGTAAATATCCGTATTGGGTTCTAAGTGGCGACGCGTGAGCTGGCAATGTTTACTAAACACATTTGTTTGCGGGCATAGCTCGGGTATTCTAAACATTCGCTGCAACTCGTTTATGTCCTGTTGATTAGATCGTTTGGCCTGCTAGTGTTGCAATTAGGTAAAATTCCACTAGAAATAGCAACTTTTATAGGAAAAATGACAAAAATCTGGGACATAAACTTTTGAGATATCAAAGGAAAAATCGATGAAGAGGCTTTAAATAAAGAAAGAAGGGGAAAAATCCGACAAACCTCGACTACAAATAAATATTAACTCACATTGGAAATATAAAAACGTGTGATATTATATTAATGAAGAAGAATCTAAAAGCAAAATCCATTGTCTTACTTTAGAACCTGTTGCGTGAGAGCAGCTATAAATTGACTCTCGGACTAGTACTTCGACTAACTTTAAATTCTGGGGAAAACTGAGTTCGGAGATAGCAACCCCGATGCAGGTGTGACGTAAGGTTAATCCTTTGCCTATTCGAGTGACAATATTAAGCTAATGGTCAGGCAGATTTGGCTCAGTCCACAGCCGAGCTCAGCGCGTTTCGTGCCGCGGGGTTTATATATTATAAAGAGTTTACGACACCGTTAGCATTCCGCCTATAGACTTCGGGAATTTGACTGCTTCATCGAGGAAAGATGCTGTTTATTTTGGTAATTACCAGTGCTATTATTTTGAAGTGAAGTGTTTGCGTCATCATTCGAATAAATTATGCACGGGTCATTAGGTGTGTACTGAACTTCCACGGCCTTCGCGGTTACGACCAAAACTTGCTTAATGCACTTGTTCAAATGTTATTTATTTTTTCTATTTAAAACTTGATTTGAATATAAGTGAACTCAATTTAAATGTACCTCTAAAATGATAATAATAATAATCAGTGTTAACATATTAGTTGAAATAAAACTGAATTCTTTTCGGAATAAATACTTCTAACATTTATTCATAAAGTTTTACAATAGATAATATTGTTAATGTAAATACTGTATAATGAATAATTTAACAACAATAAACTTAGGCTAAAGGTTAGGCTTGAATTATGTATCTACATATATAATATATATGTAGGTACATTATAAAACTACAAATTGATACAAAATTTAAACGTACAATATATAATATAGTTTACAATGTTATTGTACCTTTGTTCGAATAAAAAGTGCAAAAATTATGTCAGTAGGTTCACAATGATTTATAAAACTTAATATACTCAAAAGTATTAGGTACATACACTACATCATTAGATAAAGAGTAATAAACGAATGCTACTTTTATCTTAAAATTCTATAATTCCATAGAAGAAGTCATATTATTATTAGTTAAGATAATTTCTCTATGGTTATAGTTAGTCATTTTAACTCACACTGCTGCGAAAGCTTACGACACTTTATATTATTTTTATTACCCGTACTTTTATCCGTGTCGTGACTCAAGATATATAATAATATATCACTGTCCTATTAACATAATATTAAGTCATAACTTAACGATAAGGTCATTACAATGTAATACAGGTTTGTTCTTAAAGTCTTTATGACGACATTAAGATATATTTGTTTCCAAGACAATATCCAAAAAAGAATAAGTTCCCTATAAATAACATTTTGTTGTAAAGATTTATTTACCCACTAGAAGTTTAAAGATGGAAATATTGCTTACTACAAAATTTTAGTTCATAATGTTTATATGCAAAAAACTCTTTGCTATTGAGCAAGTTTAGTAACTGTACTCAACTATTGAGTAATTGAAAAAAAAAACCTTATGTATTGAGTAATTGTACTCACTAGCATTGTCATCTTATCAACGCGAGGAGGTCATAAACTTATTGCATTGAGGAGATACGCCAGGGGTTAAATATGTACCGTAGAGTTTAAGGACGAAAGTGGTTAGTGATCAATTATGATACGTCTTATGATACATTTTACTAAACTTAGGCCTTTTCGTCCGATAATGGATGATTTATACAGAATTCTCCGAGCGAAGTAACCAATTGAAATACTGTAGTGCCTCCTCGGACAGTCGGTTTATAACGTCGTATGGTTGCCCAAGCACATACGGCATTCTCACAACACAGCCTAGTCCAGAGGAATGACTGGTCAATACGTCTGGGGCCAACCATGTGCGGGTTTCCTCACGATGTTTTCCTTCACCGTTAGAGCGTCCGTATAATGTACTTGAGATCTGAAAAAGTCTTATTGGTTCACGCCACAACCTAGGATTCGAACTTGCACTCTCTCGAGTGCGAACCAAACGGTCTACCCACTAGACTACACTACTAACTACAACTAAGAACACCGTTATCAATATTGTTGTTTGCGTCATTTTCCAGTTGTTAGCTGTGTCGTGTCTGTCGCTGCTGGAGGCGCGGGCGAGCGTGGACAGCTACTCTCGCAGCCAGGTGCTACGATATGATATGGACACAGCCAAGATGCCAAACTCATACAGATACCAGTGAGTAAATTATTCGTATTTAAAACTTAGGCCTTTGCATCAGTTAATGGATGATTTATATAGTATTTTCCGAGCGAAGTAACCACTATTGAAATACTGTAGTGCCTGGGACAGTTGGTTTTTAAATGTCGTATGGTTGCCCAAGCACATACGGCATTCTCACAACATAGTCAGCCTAGTCCAGAGGAATGAACAATAGAATGAAAAATGTTCGTATTTAAGGAACATTAAATGGTACTAGAGCTTTGGTAGAGTTCTTTCGCGAAGAACGGAAATTGAAGTTTGATTGACTCGTGGAAATCGCACTTTTTTAATTAATAAAAATTATATTTCGGGCTACTAGAATCCTTAAATGTCTGTGTTCTAAATAATATCCAAATTTGTTCAGCTATTTTTGCACGAAATAGAAACAAACATACTTACCTTTATACATCTATCTATTTTAAAACGTTGTCGCATTTATTATATTAGAGGCTTTAATCCTCCATCTTGTAACGTAAATGTGATAAGTGCTTTACGTCCTATAACGATCACTTGACAAGGCCACTCACATTGAACCTGGGGTCAAGTCCATTGTATCTTATGCCTCTTCGTAATGACTAATTCAATTTAGACTTCAGGTAATTCCAAAGATTGTCTGACATAGTTTTTAACCACAATATACGTCAGATATAACATTAAACATAACTACTAAACTGACTGCTCGAATCCTGATAGTCTGATTAGGATGTTAATTTTTAGTAGCTGAACGTACTTCCCAAAAATTTTCTGTTATACATAAAATATGTGAAACAATCTACTTAAGCTCCAGATGGTCTAATTAATATGTTGATGTCTACTGGTTTTCGGATGTATAATATCCTATTTGATCTCGTTTCGTCATAACTTAGCATATTCGATGTAACATGACAAGGCCGGACAGGGGTCGTTGATCTCGTGACTTGACACTTCTCAAGCATCTGTGCTATCATACTCGCGTTAGATGGACACTACCTAATAGTCGCGAATGATGTAAAATGTATTGCAAACTAGTCCCGAGTCCCGACACACGATATTCTCTCTTAACTCTAAACTATGAACTGGAATAAATAAACAACTACACCTACCTCTCCAATATTCCTCACCTTTTGAACTTTCCCTGAACTATCACAATCTTTTAAAGATCAAAATTAGAACTATCACAATCTTTTAAAAATCGTTCCAGCCATTTTCGAGTTTTAGCGAGACGTTGAAACTACAACCCATTTTTGTAAATAAGATTTTATGTTTAAATGACTCTACAAGAACATATTTTTCCACCTCATTAGGGAGTAAAGTCTAAGCACAGTAAATATTTACTTTGGTCTAAGTCTAAATATATCAAAAGTAGAAATCAATTTGAAGAATAAATTACAATAATTCAGTCGTTATAAGTCACACATTTATCGGTGTTTAAATCGTAATCATAACAATAATAATAGATCTCTGTTGAAATGTATGAATATGTAAAGTGTTTGGAAGTCGGCTCAAGTTCAAGGTTTTCGTTGTTTTGTAATCAACGGCTCACGTGTTCGCGACGCCGCGCCGCCGCCGCCGTGCGGTGTTGGTTACTAGATGTGACACGCGAGTTCGTTTGCCATATATTATAAATAAATAAATAAACATTTATTCGACATTTTTGACATCACACTACATAACGAGAAAAAGTAGATTGCACATAAAGAAGAGCGAAAAAAAAATGCCCGTATATTATAATTATGCCAATATAATATACAATCGTACTAGTTATGGGCTTTGAAATTTTCAGTTTAAGAAGGTATTTGTTTCGTTGTATATTTTATTACATATTAAGAATTTTTTTTACTGTAATGTAATGTAGTTAGTAAATTTTCGGAAATCGCTTAAAAAGTAAGCCACACATTAAAGTAATTCTTAAAATAATTTATTTAATTTAGGTCAGCCTGAATATCCAAACGGGATTAAACCGATAATAATTACGAGAATCGCTCCTCAGTCTATTACATAACTTATGATTTAAACGTAGTTAATTAATATTACATAATAATAAAAATGCATTAAGACAGATAGAAGTCGAAAAGATTTGGTCTTAAAGGTAGTAATTTGTTACCTACTGTTCTTAAAAAGCTTGTTCATATTAACAATAAACCATGACAACTGACAATACTATATAAATACCTATAAAATTATTCATGATTATATTTAGATTATGATAATACTATGACATAGTGCATGAAAAAACCTTGTCGTCAGTAATACGATACGCAACGCGATCTTATGAAAAACTTGATTTAAAAGTCTATTTTTATTGATTTAAAAGTATATTATAATGCCTAACAAGGCATTATACTTGTTATTTATCTCTCATTACATATTATTAGGCACAGAATAACAAAAATAATTACTTTAATCATACACATGAAGTGCACAAAAACCTAAAAACCATCAAAATGATGCGCGTTGATGTCTAATACACTACGTAGGACCTATTATGAAATAGAAGTCCTCCCTTATGGTTTTGTCGTGAACAACTTAATATCAATTGCGCACTAAAATAGAGACACCTATTCAGTTTATTCAAATATCAGCCGTTAAACTTGATGTTATAATACGAATTACGAATATAACATTTGACTTTATATCCAAAGCTTTATAATAATATCATTTTATTTCAGTTTAACTGAACCATTAATTTATACTGATATAATAATATTAAATAGTTACAAAAAATATGATTTTATTAATATAATGGTTATTAAAGGCGAATAAGGATAACATTTATAATAATAATACATAATATAATGAATAACGCATTATAGTTATTACCTTAATATCTTCACAGATTATACTATGGGCTATGGCTGAGCGGATATATAAATAATCATGATATTTAAGCCATGTCGTAGCATATATCCGTGTGTTCTATAAATGTCTACAATGTTTACATACTTTTGCAATTGCGTCATTTATGGATGCCATCGGAATCAACTTTTTAATTATTTTCGTTGAGACAATTTTAGAGGACACAAGTAACAATATAATCTGGTCTATTTGTTTATTTTGTCGACATTGAGTTGACTTTATACATTAATTCTGTTTGTCTTTAACAAAGGCTAATAAAAAAACTTTTTTGTATAGATATTTAGGTATACTTAGGTATTAGGTAATTACATCTGTATTAGTTTTTCATGAATTTTCAATATTGATTGTTTTTTAAACGTTTGTTACTAAATACTACTACGTACTTTCCAATATTTTTTAAGGATAAATTCACATCGTAGTGAATAAAGTTTAATTTCGAATATCTTATTTAAAATGCAGCGCCGCGTTGCGTATCGTCTGGTTTCGGTGTGAACTGGGCCTCTAGTCAAGATTTCAATAACTTCTACAGCGATGTTCGAAAACAAAATGTATGGGATTTGACATAAGCCACCGCAAGAGGCATGTAACATAACGATGACTTATGTCAAATCCCATTTTTGATTTCGAAGTTCGCCGTCGAAATTATCGAATGCATCTGACTAGAGGCCCTGACCGTAATCCTGCGCCTAAGTGTGATTGTGCTTTAAAGCTTATATAAATATCTTTATTATTTACAGTATATTCGTTTCACGGAAGAAACGTCCTTTGTTTCGATGTCTCGTCCTTAGTTTAGGATAAACTAATATGTGTTGACATAAGAATGCACTTAATTCGCTGTGTAGGTACAAATATTTGCTGTCCATTCACTGAGATATTGAACGCTCCACAAATACTGTGAGTGATCAATCCTTATTAATATTGGTTTTGAATCGTAGTATTTGGGAATGTTTATTTATATTATTATTATTATTATTTTGAGTTAATTTAAATAATTTCATGAGTTCTTGTATACTGCACAAAAAATAATAATAATTAATAACTGAAATTACACGATGCTGTTGTAAAATTATCATTACCTAATAAAATGTGTTAATTACAAATTTTTGTATATAATATTACACCTTATTGGACTAAAGTGGATGAAAATCGCTAGAGATAGGGAAAAGTGGCATTCCTTGGAGGAGGCCTTCATTTATCTTCTTGCAGACAATAATATTTTATGATGTGTTTAGTTAACATTGAAGTTAATATTTGTTACTAACATAATAATAATTATTAGAAAAAAAGTTACATTATGTAATTATGTTACATTTGCAAGGAATAAAAGGTTTTTTTTTTGTTGGGGGTTTTCAGAAGAGTTTTAGTTTGTTTGGGGTTGTTACGGTTTTTAGAAGATTTTTAAAATTTATAAATAGTTTTGTTGAGAGTCTAGGCGCTAAATGTACACAGGTACACTACTTATTTTCACATCTGATTTTATTTCATCGAGAAGAAATCGAAATTCTGATTGTTTTTGACATAAAGCAGCTAATTTGTAGCTAATTGGTGGATCACATGAGTTGCACACTCATGTGGGTTCGATCCGGATTTGCAAATCTTCTGAAGGCAAACGTGATGATGGACTGTGTACCTTACCATACATTGTGAACAGACCCGGGCCCTGTAGTGGTGCGTAAGGTGCGTTAGTGGATGGTGATGATAATAATGACTGTGGATATTTTTGACAATGGGAATTCCGTCATGCACTTGTCCCTCACTAATGACCCGGAACAGACATTACTCACCTTGGCCGTTACCAGCTTAACCCAGTACGTGACCCTATTGTCGCTGTATTGGGGAAAGTATATTCGGTCCGGTTCGCAGGCGCCATTGTAACAAGTAAAAGTTTATTGGCTGCCTTTTGGCGGTAATTACGTATGGGTTATTTTTACACGCGGCACGTGATGTGTCATATAAAAGGTATTCATTGGGTATCATTATGAGCGTGATGTCAATAAACATCATCATTAACACAACAATATGCATCATCAATAAGGACCATGTCAGTAAGCATTATCGTTGAGCATAACATTCTGTCAAGATGATAATGCAAAGGGTTTTTAGTTTTTATGAGGTACTAGCTTTTACCCGCGACTTTGGCCGCGTGGAGTTCGGTTTCCATACAAAGTTTTAACCCCTTTTTCACCCCCTTACGGGGCGAATTTATGAAAATCCTTTCTTAGCGAATGCCTACGTCATTACAACTATCTGTATGCCAAATTTCAGCAAAATCCGTTCTGTAGCTTCGGCTGTGCGTTGAAATACGAGTCAGTCAGGTTTGCCTTTTATATATTTAGAAGTTTATAAGATTTTGACGTGGTGGTGATAAAGTAGGTATAACTAGTGGTCGCCTAATGGTCCAAATTCCTTGCCTCTTAGATACGCAATAAAATGGAATGTGAAAGAAAGATAACCAAAACCTACTGTTATTATACAAAAGCGTATAATTTTATTTTTATTATTTGCATGTATATTTTCAAGCATTACAAAAAATGTTGCTTTCTGCTCACTTTCCTCTTTCATAAACTTTAAATGTGCCAAATTTCATACCCCTCGGTTCCATAATTTTCGTAGAAAGAGGCGTAGAAAGAGGCATAACGTGTTACATAATATTATGAAATGAAATGATGTTTATTTGGTAAAAATATGGTTACAATAGGTGTTACAATATTTTATAGTAGACCGCATATTTTGTCGCATTATCGACGTCCAAATACTTATATTAACTAGTTCACAATTAGTTTATTATTACTTAAAGGTACATTTTAACCATAAACAATTTATTATTATCATCATTCATTAGTCAAAACTTAATTTTTATATTAGAAGAATGTCAAACTACATATTTTTCTACATATTATATGTCAAGAAAATAAATGATCTAATAGAATGTCAAAGATAATAAATACCACTATACCACTATAAAGATATAAAACTTTATGATAAAATGTTTATACAATTTTTATTCAATAATTTCAATAATGTCTGGAACTTTCTTATTCAAACAAATTTCAGATGAAAATTCAGCAAAATCATATTATGTCATACAAAAAATACTTAATTTTACAGCATAATATTATTTAAAAAGTCTTTAACATTATAGTAGGATTTCTCTATTAACATTTTTTTTAATTCTCTTATGGAGTGTTTTTTTGATAGTGATTTTATATGTGCAGGTACCTTGTTATAAATTTTTACACACATTGCATATGCATTATTTAAGAATAAAGATGTTTTTGGTGTTTTGTCTATGATTAGTCTATTTGAGTTTCTGAAATATTTTGTAGGTATCTTATCAACTACTTGTGTGAAAATGTGATTGTTATCAATAACGAATTTAAAAATTTCCAAAATGTACATACTTGTTAAAGTCAATATACCATATTGTTTAAATATAGGCTTACACGATTCATATGGTGGAACTTTAGCTATGGCACGGATACATTTTTTTTGTACAATAAATGCTTTATCTATATGTGTGGAATTTCCCCATATTACTAGTCCATAGCGCAGGACTGACGAAACATAGCCACGATAGGCCATAATTGCAGTCTGAACTTACAGTAGAACACTTACAGTCCACGCTAATCTACGTAAGACAAATACGAATCTGTTTAGTTTAGAACATATTTTTTCTATGTGTGCATGCCAGTTACAATGTTTATATGTTCTGTTAACAAATATCTATCTATAGATTATTACGATTGATTATACCTATATGCATTTATAATTTCCCTGTTACGTGCAAGCATTTTAAAAGACAATAAAAACAGCCCTTGATAGTATGACCAAATATGTCTTAAAATTTTAATTCGTGTTTAACCAGCGAGTAATTAGCGTGTTCGTAGAATTATAATTAATATAAAAAAGACTCATTACGTGACAAATTGAGGGGTTAAGATATGGTATAATTAGAGAGGTTAAGAAATAACAAGATATGAGATAACACTTTACCTTGGGACTACATTATGGGCGTACCATTTTTAACTTTATTTTATTACCTCAAAGTTTTATTTTTAGTTCTGTTTTTTTTTCTGGAGAGATTCCGGATAATGTACTGTCCCTGGCTTACCGAAAAGTGTAACCTGTCTACAAAAACATAAATGGAATTTCAACAACTTGAAACTCATCCTAAATGTTCTTTATAAGGAATATGGCCAAAATGTTATTAGGTACCTTATTTATCTACTCCAGATAATATTGATAAAATGAAAACGAATATTTATAGCACAAATGTTATTAAAAGGATAACTTTACACGGCACCAACTAACAGCTTGTTGTCAAGAACTAGTAGTTACTCTTATTTAATATTTTTTAAGTACGGGTATGTAAGGAAAATAAAATGTACGTGACCTATGAATGACATAAAACCTACGAGGGCAATGCTACAGGAACCAGCAGGGTTTTCCCATTTTGTTTACCTCATAGGTACATATTTAGCATAAAATTCTTTTTGGCGCTAAATAGATTTATTTTGGCGCCTCAGTCTGACTCAGACGTAATCACAAACCTGTACCTAGCGCTATAAAATTATGGTAATAGACAAATTTAATCAACATAATAAACAGGTGTGCCGTGTGTTCCAAAAACTTGTCTAATGGCCAAAATTCTTGAGTAAAAATCGTAAAGTTATTGAATTATATGCAAGGCCGCCAAATTCAATTAAACAAAATGCTTTATTTAGATTCAATGACTATTAATATAGCGATTTCTGAATAAAGACGAAGCCGACGTCCGTCTGCCATTTTACCTCCTTTAAAATAAATTGAGTAGTATTGAAATTTTCCGGTAACATGCATTACCATTATCGTGCATACGATACCTACAAAGTAAAGATAAGCCATAAATGAGACAGTATTTGGTATAAAATAACAGTCTTTCTAGTTACTAGTTAAAAGAGATGTTTGATTTTGGGCCAGTTCTATGTACACTACATAGGTAAATAGGAAAAAAAATTGGGAATATCATAAAAATAAGAAAAAATTAATTTGAAGAACGGTACATGCGTACAAAAATGATTATTTGAAGAGTTTTTTATTGCGAGAACACTATTTTTAGGTCGGCCATGACAGTTGTTTGGACTTGAATTTTGACGTAATAGACAGTTTTATGAAGAGACGTCGCGTCGTCTTGGATGTCATACGTCTTTCTTTGTCAAAAGTTATGTCATTAACAAAATGACATTCTTTAGTATTTCTGATCTGATCCGCCATGTTTTATTTTACTTTGTGTTGCTCTCCTTGACAAAGTTAATTTAAATGTACATGGAAACGAAGGGAAATTAAACAAAATAAAGAATAGGAAACGGTTACTATTTTATGTAGCTATATTTACATAATATACTGTACATACTGGGGCTGGCCCAGGCCTCATACATTTCTTGTACATCTCTTTTGCTCTTAATACAACATAGTAATTATTAGTTATGCAGGATGAATTCATGTAAGTGAAGCTTAAGGTTGTCTTTCGTCGTGAGACTGCGTGCATCAAGGTTCATTAATTCATTATACAATATCTTACGCAAGGACTCGCAACGATGGATTGTTTAACAATTTCGATTATTTAATTCGAAAACATTAATAACAACTGGACAGTTCGTTCATTATTTATTTCAGTTTTTATATTTAAGACTCAATATCCACATATTAAACTGTCATTCTTCGATTCAGTGATTTCTGCAATCAAAGAATTATTGGTTTGCGTTTTTTAACGAAACATGTTTTCCTCAGAATGTCAACAGAAAAAGCTACTACCGGTTCAACCTTAACGCAACTAAACTTTTATTATGAATTTAAATGTACGAAACTTTTATTATGAATATGTAATTATATAACGTTTAAGAAAGCTAAATATCCTAATAAAAGACACAATATACTTTATTTCATCAAAATACCAAGCTGACAATAGATGAGGTGACCTCGAATATTATTAGTGCTGTAAGTTATGGGTCTAAAGCTTAGGACTTACTAAATCCTCGCTCACAACCGTATTTCGGTGATGTTTCCACAGTATTCGAGCAATAGTAAGGCGAGGAGACATCGGAGAACAAAGGGATTTGATTGCTCGCCAACCTGCTTGCCTAGTATTTAATCTAGTATTATGCCTTATATTAAATACTAAATGTTGCCCGCGACTTCGTGCGCGCTTTAGTTAATTTCACAGAAACCGTAGACTTTTCCGCGATAAAAAGTAGCCTATGTTCTTCCCCGTGGTCTACTCTACATATGTGCCAAATTTCATCAAAATCGGTTTCCTCTTTATTATATTAGTATAGATTACAGAGTAATTAGCATTATAATTTTTGTTTCCAGCTACGACGCAAGCGACGGGTCGTCGCGAACAGAGCAGGGCGCGTATTCCAGTAGCGGGAACAGCGCACCTTCTCTCAAGGTCAACGGAGCAGTGCGGTGGTACAACGAGAAGGGACACCTCTACGAGATGACCTATAAGGCCGGCAGAAGAGGCTTTCGGACGATTATCAAGAGAGTGCGAGAATAATCTTTATCTGTAGAAAAATTAGGACTATAGTTGTGTGCTTGGAATTGTTGGACCAAACGTTATAGGTATTAATTTGTTGACGAACGAATTTCTCACGAGACTGGATATTGCGATATTATTAGTTGTATTTAGCACTGTTTTTCCTATTTATTAAACTAAATTATTACTTGTTAAGCGTTTTCATTTACCTTAAATTTAAATTGTGTCAAAATATTTCGTGATTTGGTCAGAAGTTAAAACTATAAAGATGACCATAGTTAAACACAATAACCGTTACCGAACACATTGATAATAATTGATAAAAGGTCCTGAAAGTCGTTAAAGTGTAGAACGGCCTCCCACCAGGTGGACAGACGACCTGAGAGAAGTCACAGGGAGTCGGTGGATACAGGCCGCGAACAGTCAGGTCAGATCAGGGGAGGCCTCCCCCATAGATTTCCAGAAAAAGTCCTGATGGATTTTTTCTTCATATTCAAATAGAACTCAATCAGTTCTATTTTATCTCAATCAGTTATATTTTCACGACTTAATATTCCTAGAGACAAGGATAGATATGACTCACTCGACCAAATCCTGGTATGGGTTATTTCTCGGATATGTAAATTAAACTCTCACGCAAATTAAAGGAGTAAATTTATTAAGTTTATACAACTATTTCTGGAACAGAAAAACGTTTCAAATAGGTATATTTAATTCGCATAATATATAGGTATTCTTTCGGTGTTTGATACAAAAATTAGTTCGAGAAATGAATCTTTTGTACCTATATATAGTTTGTATTTATTATTTTTCAACAGACTGCGACCCTCTTTAAAAACAAAGTCGACCCCCCAAGGGTCGCGACACTCGCGACCCACCGGTTAAGAAACAATGATTTAGGCCAAGCAAAGACAATATTGAGGAGCGTCCTTGCAAGCTGCAAGTGTCAATTTATGCTTGCCTCACTGATATATGTTATCACCTCTATTACGCATTGTATTTGGTCATAGCTACACCTTCAACAAACAAACTGATGTATTTAAGAAGAAATATCTTCAGCACCCAACATTCACAAAAAAAGTTCACACTTGTGATCGTATAAAAAATAAAAAAATGTTCGCTCTGGTAAGTAAAACGTTTAGCTATTTTATTTATTGACTAATAAAATCACGATTATAATAAAAAGCTGATTTTGCATATAAGACTCTTGTTTGGGTCATAAATTTTAAGAATGTCAAGTCTTTAAGTTTTTCTAGTTTTCCGTACCCAAAGTGCAAAAATGGGAATTATTACTGAGACTTCGCTGTCTGTCTGTCCGTCTGTCACCATTTTTGGTGCTAGACAGATGTTATTTCCTCAGATGTTTGTTGACGTTATAACAACAAATATTAAAAACAGAAAAAATAAATATTTAAGGGGGCTCCCATACAACAACCGACATTTTGTACGGAACACTTCGTACGCGAGTCCGACTCGCACTTGGCCAGTTTTTTACTTTTAGGTATAGGTACCTGGTACATACATAGTTACATAAATACAGACATATAATAGTAATTAAACCCTGATTGCGACTCAGGGGTCATGGGTATGACCCTTGGGTAGACTTAAAGTTATCTATCTAAATGTAGATAAAAACATAGCAATTAACAAAGGCAGAAGGAAATAAAAATGTGTTCTCTCGCCTATCTTATGAGCCATCACTGGATTTTCAAAATTGAGACATTTAATTAATTTTATTAGCCATAATACGTAAAAAAATGGATATTGTTGCTACTAGAAAGGTGTGCTTTGCAAATTGAAGTAGAGTTTTACTGTAACAAATCTGTAAAACTCGTTCTTTCATAGAAAGTTAAGAATAGCGTATTCAAACTTCAAAGGGACCGTATAGAGTGTATTATCCATTCCTATTGAAGAGATAACTCTCAGCAAGGCATTTATGGCCTTGGCAAGGTCGCCTATAATATTGCTAAGCTAGGTTCGTAGTAGTTGTAAGTGTTGTGTTTTCAAGTCAATATGTTTCAGTTTTAAGGATATTGTAGGTGTGGTGGTTTACCGTGTAAGGTCTTAAGGCCCACAAGACCAGAGTCCAGGTGGAGTCAATGACCTACGAGAGTTTCGTATATTATAGGCATTTCATTAATATTATGTAAATAATCGAGTGTAGGAGGTAACATAGTATTATAAATTTAGGTGGATAATGTACATGAAGATTTTAAAAGTTTTAAGAGTTTCAAAGTTTTATTTCTTTATTATTTAATAATTGCGTAATATATTTGATAAAATGTTATTACCAATAAAAGCTATTACGATTTCCGTTGTTACTATGTATGTTTAATGACCTCTAAATCATTAAAAATGCGTACAAAAATAAATAAACGAATTCACCGCGATACATCCTGGTCAACAACCTGAAAAAATATGTAATAAAATGAAGCAAGGTCAACACCATAACAGTAAAACAAACATTATGTATGAAAGCGTCATGTGTTATAAAAACAAATACCATGTAAGGTAATGAGGTTGTTTATTAAGACAAAACCCGAAAAAAAAAACCCGGTTAATACTTTTTCATACTTAGCCGTGTTAGTCATTTACCCTCTATATATTCAGTCGGTACGATTGGGGACTTTATTTTATTATATTGAACTCGCTCGCGAGAGTTAAAATATGTCGGATCAATTCTCGAGAACATGGAACATGGTGCCTACTGCCTTCATAATAAAATTCCCGCCATTATTTTTATTAGGGCAGAGAGGTAATTTAGGATATATCACTGTACCTGTACGGGGAAATAAACAGATTGTGATTCAGATAATCATGTCAATTTGTAACGTATAGAATAGGGATGTTGCGGATGCATTTTTTTTCACATCCGCGAATGCGGATGCGGATGCGGATTTTAAGAGGCTCACATCCGCGGATGCGGATGCGGATCTGTACATAAAACTTAAGTGTTGGTTTTGTAGGGTAAAAAACACACTAATATTAATCCTTTCTTTATCTTTACTTATAATATTATAAAGCTGAAGAATTTGTTTGTTTGTTTGAACGCGCTATCTCAGGAACTACTGGTTAGAATTGAAAAATTATTTTTGTGTTGGATAGTCTATTTATCGAGGAAGGCTTTAGGCTATAGGTATAGCCTCATGCTAAGCGCAATACGAGCGGAGCACCAATCAAGAACGTTTCAAAATGGTTTTTTTTTTCTTTTGAGAGCTTTCGCTGCGTACGCTGCGGAAACGGTTAAAGTTTCGCTAAAATTATGTATAACAGAATTGTTCCTCTTTAAAAGTTCTAAAAAAGTCCGCGACTATATACATATGTCTATCTTTTAAAGTTGGCTCACAATAACCTTTTTATGTTAACCAAATTTGTTCTAAAATTAAGCATTATTTGTGAGGGTGTTTTCATAATGGCAAAAAATCGTGAGCTCCGTAGCCTAGTGGGTAGACCGTTTGGTTTGCACTCGAGAGAGTGTAGGTTCGAATCCCAGGTTGTGGCGTGTACCAATGAGACTTTTTCAGATCTCAAGTACATTATACGGACGCTCTAACGGTGAAGGAAAACATCGTGAGGAAACCCGCACATAGTTGGCTCCAGACGTATTGACTAGTTCATTCCTCTGGACTAGGCTGACTATGTTGTGAGAATGCCGTATGTGCTTGGGCAACCATACGACATTTAAAAACCAACTGTCCCAGGCACTACAGTATTTCGAGAGTGGTTACTTCGCTCGGAGAATACTGTATAAATCATCCATTAACGGATGCAAAGGCCTAAGTTTTTTTTTTTTTTTTTTTTTTTTCATAATGATGATATTAATCCTTATCCAAGTAAAATATTTATTACAAGCATTTAATTTAGAAGAAATTTGCCGTTTATATCATTTGATTTCAATGAGTATTTTAGAAGATATCGCAGTAATAAAATAATCAAACGCGCAATAATGTACGGCGCGCGGCGAGCAGTCGTGAGGGGGAAGTACTTCTCCTTCTACGTAAATGAAGTCGCAGGTACATTTTAACGACATCCCAAAGTAAATGTTCCACGCGGACGAAGTCGCGGGCAAAAGCTAGTTTAATAATATAGTAGTGAGTTATTTTATAATATTAAATTTGAATATTGGAGCATTATATTTAATTGAAAGTAGAATCGCCGCCTTTTCAGACTTCAGTCTATTTCGCAAGGGTTCGTATATTAATCCTGCGATACTAAATAACTGTTTCCCTTTCTTTCTCGTCGCGACCTGCTACACATCCGCATCAGATCCGCATCAATTTATACGGATGCGGATGCCTAAAACGATGCGGATGCGAATATTCGCAACATCCCTGGTAAAGAATCCTTAAATGAAGAAAAATCGTAAAGCTTATTATTATAAGTATAAGTAATCTATATGTATATCTATACTAATATAATAAAGAGGAAAAGTTTGTTTGTTAGTGTGTTTGTTTGTTTGTTTGCATCGAATAGGCTCCGAAACTACAGGACCGATTTTGATGAAATTTGGCACGGATATAGAATAAACCACGGGGAAGGACATAGGCTACTTATCGCGCCAAAATATACGGTTACCGCGGGATTTACTTTGTCGCGCACGAAGTCGCTCGCAACATCTAGTACAATATAAAAGAAAGTCGTGTTAGTTGCACTATTTATAACCCAAGAACGGCTGAACCGATTTGGCTGAAAATTGGTGGGGAGGTAGCATTGAACCAGGAGACGGACATAGGATACTTTTTATCGCGTTTCCGAGGGACGTGACATAAAACGTCGCTGGGCCGATTTGGTTAATTTTGGTCTTGAAACCACAATTGTGGAAGATCAGTAAAGGTTTAAACGGTGAGAAACATTGGAAAAGGTGTAGTTTCTAGAAATAGGACTAGGACTTAGGTTGCATTGTAGGCGTAGTTATTTATTCATTCCAGTTCATATTTAAGACAGAACAACGTGTGTCGGGACAGCTAGTATAATAATAGTAATAAGTATATGCGATATGCTAATATAATATATATAATATCTATGGTCGCTTTACACCACATCAATCTGGCCCCGTTGCTAAGTATCCGAAGAACTTGTGTTACATAGTATATTTAATACTTTTATACTATACATATATTTAAGATTTTTATTATATTATTCACATATTTAATACACATCCATGACCCAGGAACACAGAAAAACTTTTTGTTCCATCGGCATTATTCGAACCTGCGACTCCCGGCTTGAGCACCAAAGCGCTGAACCACTGAGCCACAGAGGTCGTCGATTCAAAATTGAATTTTATTATTTACACAAGAAGATGCACGTTTACTTGTAACTTGTAAAATAAACTAGGGCTTTTACCTCTAAAAATTGTCAAAAATAAAATAAATTTATAAAGGAAGAGAATGTAACAAAAATAAAAGGAAAAATAATTTACGGGCGATTTGAGGTCGGGAAGTGAGGGGGGTGAGTTTTAAGGGTAGAAAACGGTTTATCTCGATTTCCGGCAAAACTACAAGTCCTATGGAAAAAGTCAAATGGCAAAGTGGTAGATAATAAAAAGATCGACAACTTTTGTATTTACACTCTTCTCATATAATCTCAAAATTTATGTGAAAAATTCAAACAACCAAGTTTTTTGTTTTTTATTTTTATCTTGTACAAAAACAAAAAAAAAATCACGAAATTTGAGGTCATTTCCCGACCCCAAATCGCCTGTAAATTATTTTTCCTTTTATTTTTGTTATATTCTCTTCCTTTTCCACTGCGTTTCATCCTACTATAAATTTATTTTGTTTCAAAACCTATCGGCACTGGTCTAAGAGTCAAATGTCAAGTTACACCGCACTGCACGTAGCATATGCATGACTGATGAAACTGATATTATGAAACTTGTATCTTTTTGTCTAGAAAATAAAGTTTAATTTTAATAGCTATCTATTAATGAAACGCCGCGTCGTGTACCGTTTAGTTTCGGTGTGACCTGACCCTAACAGTAGTTATTTCAAAAATGATATAAAAGGTTATATAGGTATGCAGGATTCAAGAATAATGTCCTAATATTGTTGCTTGAATTGAGAAAACTACAAGATAAGAACTTCGCCCCACTTGTTTACGGGAAATAAATATATAATATAGTATCATATTTATTAAAATAACAAAGTAAGTTAGTATAATAATGTTGTTGTAGTAATGAATGATTCATGTTTCAGAAAGTATTAACAATCGCAGCGGCGGTTGCCGTAGTAAGTGCGCAGGCGCAGGAAACCACCAAAACGGCTGAAATTATCACCGAAAAGTCGCTGGTGAGCGCTGATGGATACAAGTTTAAGTAAGTTTAAGTTTCCTTTTCACTTTTGACTAAACAATTGCAGTCTTCAAGCGAATTGCATACGAAACTGTTTGAACGGAATTAGCTGAATATCGTGATTCGTAATGACAATAATGTGGTCACGAGTAATCAGGCGCAATATTTTTATATAAATGTATAACATACAATGCGTTAATCTGTGTATTTTATTAATATGCACATTCGTAAGTACCTACAGAAAGAAGCTGCAATATTTCTTTGAAAATTCAGCGCGTACCTACATTATTTTTGTGTCTAATTAATCGTAATTGAAATTTGGCTTATTTAATTACTTGACCAACTACAAATCAGATTAATGTCAGTTGGGACTAGGATGAAAAAAATATATTTGAACAATTTTATATATCAATTTAAAAAATATTAGATTTTCTATAAAAATTCTTGACTAAGTTAGGCCGTTAAAAATATTTACCCACAATCTAACTGACAAAATCTTGAAAATCAAGATAGATTAATACGATCATTTCACACCAATTAAAAGGTTTATAACTTTGAAAGAATCTTGCTAATTAAATTATTTTAATAACTTTTATTAATAAAAAAGTCTTCTCGAGATTGTAAAATTTTATTAAGAGCGGTGATATAAGTATTTTTGGTAAACATAGAAACTTAATATAAACTTTTTATTTCTAAAATTAGTACCTACATAAAACAATCAATTATTATTGAGAATACTTTATTACTCTAATATGTTTTATTTTATAAAACTGCAATTACCTATAGTAAGAAATATATTGTGAAACAATTGCGTAGTTTTAGATTTTTGTAGAAGCATCGTCCTTGTCACCTTCGTGCAACTATTTTTATTGCAAATGCCTTAGTATGTGCAAACAAAAAAAAACACCTATATTTTCCAGCTTCGAGACGAGTGACGGTGTATCACGTCAGGAGGAAGCTCACCTGATCACCGTGGGCGATCACCAGGGTATAGGAGTGAAGGGCTCCTACTCATACTACGGACCTGATGGTACGCAGTACATAGTCACCTTCACCGCCGACGAAAAGGGATACAAGCCAACTATAAGAATCGCCTCACACAATCAATAAACATAATATTATATTGGAAGCTAAAAATTTTTTTTGTTAAATTTTGACCCCAACATTGTCACCCATAATTACATCCGTATTTTGTCGGGATATTGCCGTATCAAAGGACTAATCTATACGGTCGTATCCAAAGGATAATGTGCAGAAATAAGAAGGATACATTCAAACTGAAAATACGTAGGTAACAAACCACAGTTAACCGATACACGCTCACCTGAGAGTAACGGATAGTTTTAAATAATTTATATAAACAGGTTACAGGTTCGTGTTCGCCATAAAGAGTCGTGTCCCATAAAGAGTATTCTTTATCTATAATCATATTTTAGTTCAAAGAAATGTTATAAGTTATAACCAATTTATTTGAGTAGGATATCAAATAACGAAAATAAAGATTTTGTCGTTAACATTCCATTGTCGTGAGTTGCAGAATGTTCTCGCACAAGTTAATTTCATTTTATAAATAATAATATAAAGTAAAATATGAGCGTAATAATCACGACATAAAGATACACCTAACCCGGTTAAGTTGAGGAAATTTGACACGGGCGAAGGCAAGCCCGTGAACCTGTGGTTAGATTTTTAAAATATATTTACACTGACTTTCAAAATATTTTTCATTCATTCATATATATTTATTACCGGGACATTCGACAGAATAGGCAAGCGGACTGATTTTTTTTTATTGCATAAATGAATAGTACTCTTAAATCGGTCATTCTCCGATTCGGCGTTCTTTGCCTAATTACCGTAACCTTTTTTATTTTTCACTGATTTGACTTAAACATATTAAAATATGAAGCAAATCAAAGATACGAATTCAATAATTAATGAGGCATGTAAAAATTAATTGTTGTTTTCTAGATAATGAAACTTAAAAATGTTATGACTATGGTAATTAGAAAAAAAATAATATTTATTGTAACGGTAATTAGAAAATATCATCAAGTCTATGTAAAATATGATATAATGAAATGATGATAAATTAATAACACACATTAATATTTTGTACACATATAATTATAATTGAAGCGATAGAATTAACGATGTCTCTCATAACTATAACCTACCAATAGTAAAAACAGACACTTTATCATTGCTATAATTAAATAAAAATTTGACACTTTTTTGACATTTCTTTTGGTTTGTGATACAAAACAGGGTTATTTTAAAAGCATATTTTATTTAACTTGCAATGTATGTTAGTTCGGGTGGAATCTTGCTACTCAATTTTGAAGCAGATATCTTCAACCGATTGAGCTGAAATTTTGTACACACTTAGTTTTTTTAGTTTGGATGACAATATTTAATTCGTTCTCGGCGTTGTCGAGCGGCAAACCTTCTCTTTTCTTTAACTTCCTCTTTGGTCTTTTTGGGATTTCCCATCCTATAAATTAAATAATTTAATGAATGGTCAGCATATAATATAGACATATTTACGGACAATGATAATAATAATCTACGAAAACCGCGGGAAAACTTTCCATTGGTAAGAAATCGCGGCTTCAGTTAGTAAACAAGTATTAATTTTTCATACAACGGTAATTATAAACATATGGTAATTAGTATACGGTAATTAGAAAACGATAGTTTTTCTTAAAAATTTTGAAAACCGACACAGTATGCAAATACTAGCTTATTACAACGTACGGAGGCCGAAGTAATGTCTCCATTTACATGATCAACTTGGGTCTATCTTAAAAAATCAAGTATTAAAATAAGAACAACGGTAATTAGAAAAGTTTTTAACCAAGGCTACGGTAATTAGTTTTAGTTTATTAGTAGTTGTTTATTAGGTAGTAGAGACGTGCAACTGCTGCTGGGCCTTGGTACACACGGAGGAGACGCGACTCCTATGGTAGTGATGTGCCAAATACCTTTATTTAGGGATGTGCACCCGAGAACAGCAAATGTTACGGCAATTATAACTTTCGATTGGACATGCGATTACTTAATGATAATTAATTATAGACTGGTTCTATTGAGTCGATATTTTGTTATGCGATACACGTTACTTAATATCGTTTAAGAAGTTAAATGGATCAAAGTACATCTGTACGTTATAAAAATTACAAGCAAGTTTAAAGATTAAGTTGGCGTGTGGACACGCCACGGTAATTAGAGAATAGAGGTTTTTTGAACATAAGTTAAATTAATTTAGTCATAATAACTTAAAACAGAAGCCAATGTTTTTGTTTGCAGATAGATACAGATGCTATCTAACATATAAAAAATAATGCATGATTGAATATGATAATATTACGGAATAAACAAGCCCGGACACGTAAAATTTGCTAATTGGAGAATGGCCGAAATATGAGTAACTTGTCAGAAGAAATAGTATATCAAAAGTCAATATTTTCAAAGGTACAGCGATTTGTATACAAAATTTCGCAAGTCTCGTAAAAACGCTCCATACTAAACTTATCCTACAAGTGACGTCAAATGTCAATTGTGTATGAAGTACACGGCCGCAGGAATATATTTGTAAATATCTCCGATATTTGTGCGTTTAAGTTTATACTTATCATAATGAATGTTTTTGTATATGATGTAAGTAAACTAATGATGTAGGTTTTGTTTACCAATTTCGCAAAAATAGTCCGATCCCCTATTGCGTGGAGTTCAAGCCAAGAGAATGTGGGCGCATTGCCTTTGGTATTATACATATTCCATTAAACAAGCCATAGGGTAAAACACCCAGTAGTCAGCCTTTTAGTGAGAATTTAAACTTTGTTTATTAGTATTTTAAATATTAAGCACTAAATATAAAAACAACCGCTTTTTTGTGAAACATTATTTAATAAATTTCCAAAAAAAAATAACAAAATAGCATACTTTTGATAGAATCATAGAAAAAATTAACATTAATCATAATATGGTACTTTTTCCCAGTGCTCAGCCTCATTTTACCACAAGTCAGCCATGTCTTACCCTAAAGTCAGCCTCTCATTTACTTTGCATATTTGGCATATAAATTTCTTATAATATATATTTTCATACATATCCTTAGCAATTTCAGTGCATTTTAAATGGTACCATACAGGGCAAGTATCACATCCTATATTTTTCAGGTCGTTGATTTCGGTATCGCTAGTCATTTCCTCTTCACAATAATAACATCTTAGTCTGTTTATAGTACATAATATCCTATTTTTCCTCCTCTGTTTACTTTTGTTAGAATTCAACTGCTTTTCCGCTTTCCTCTTTTGTAATTCTGCTTTCTTTTTTGTCTCTTTACTTCTTTCTTTGCCTTAAACTTGTGTTTTGAATTTTTTATTAAATATTTCATTCTTTTCAGTTCCTTCATCTCTTCTTTTTGTCTCTCAAATTGTTTCCACTCTCTGGAAAAAATAGCTCCTATTCTATTTATCGATTTTATCTTTTTTCTTGGTGTAGTTACAGCAGGCAATGTTAAATAATAAAGTTCGTCAGGGTCTGTCAAAATATATCTTGCGTTTATGTCTTCTAAATGCTTCATAAGATCAGTGAACCACTTCCGAATACCTTCAGTTACAGCGGCTCGACCACTAGATATATTTTCAGGTGTCCTCTCACATAATTTAGAATCTGGAACCCTTAAATGTAGTCAATCCTGTAACGTCCCTCGCGGAACCTTAAAAACTCGACTGGCTTATCTAATTTTCATAACATTCCTAATTGCTGCCATAGCTTCTGTCAATTGTTCTTCATATTGGTGGATTGGTCTCTTTCAATTGATGGAACTCTAAAAAAAGTATTTTTTTAGTCTAAAATAACTGTGCGTAAATGAAACTCTAATTACAAAGGCTTTAAGGTGCTATTTAGTGCAACAGGACTGACGGCTGATCACTGGATTCGTAAAGCCATTGGTCGGCCACTAACATGTAATTACATTTCTACGCGGCTGACTACTGGTAAAATACACTTTTCGTCTTAGAAAAGTTAGGCTCAAAGTATTCAGCAAAACTGGAACTATTCGCTCCGTTAATTTCAGCTAAATCTAAGATATACCCAAAAAAACTAGTAGTCAGCCGCTTATGGCTGAGCACTGGATCTGCAGTTAAAATTCGAAACCCAGTAGTCGGCCACCTTAATTTAAACATATTAAACAAATAAAATGCATGTAATAGTTGATTTTATTGCAAAATAAACATTTTATTGTAACACAATAACATTTTACACCACAAATCACAACATATAGACACAAAAACTTACCGAAAACTTTAAGGGTTTCTTGAAGACAAAAAACAGTAACGATAGCGTGTCTAGTCATGTCTGTGATGGCGGTGCAAATGAACGAGCGTAGCTCGTCTATTTGATATGTTATTAGTTAGTTTATGAGGGTATTAGCCAATAGGGAGACAAGGATTCGTTCAAATGTCATTTTAGTGGTGTGCACAAATTTCAACACTATTTATAGGGGAATAATGTCTGTAAAGGCTGAGTACTGGTGCACGGCTGACTATCGGGTGTTTTACCCTAATAAAATCTTGAATTTCACTTGGTGTCTACATCTCATAGCTTTTTGCAAAGGAATGGTTTTTTTATTAAGGTACTTGTTTTTGTGGGATTAGATATTAAGGTAGAGTAAGGTCCGCTCACTTCTTTTTACGAAATTATATTCCCTTTATTTTTTGGGAAACTCGTTCATATACCCACCTACAATTCTCGTATTTAACTTAGATTTTCAATTTACATTCAATGAATTATAAATATGAATCTTGATATCATAAACTGATTTTTAGAGTTTGGACCAATCAAAACGCGTTAAACGTTGGTTTAAATTTCATAAAAATACCATTTTGCTGTTTTAACATATCGAGACTATATTATTATTGTAAGATATAAGTAGCAGAATCTACCTGATCTAAAACTACTTCAATATAATATGTAATGTGGTTCCTTAGAAATATCTTCTTTTTTTCAGTACTTTTGAAGGATATTCTTACTTTTTGGTAGCATATGCTTTACTTCAGAAAAAGTCGAAATCACCATATGTATCCATATAAATTTCGAGAAGTTCCCTCGATTCCTCATGGATCCCATCATCAGGTTACCACTTTGGTGAAAGTGGGACCAACCTCGGATTACCATTTGCATAAAAAAAAAAATAGAAAATCGATCCACAGACGGCGGAGTAATCGTGGAACATACAAAAAAAATACATACAGCCGAACGTATAACCGCTTCCTTTTTTTGGAAGTTGATTAAAAATTACATTCATTATGTCTCATCAGATCAGGGCCTCTAGTCAAGATGCATTCGATAATTTCGACGGCGAATTCCGAAATCAAAAATGTATGGGATTTGACATATCGCATCGCAAGCGACATGTCGCTTATCGAGGACTTATGTCAAATCCCATACATTTTTGATTTCGGAATTCGCCGTCGAAATTATCGAATGCATCTTGCTAGAGGCCCAGATCAGATGGAGATCCAAAGACAAAGTCTTTCAGTTTAAGAATGACTTATGTTAAGTGTTAACTCTAAGTATATATTATCGAAACTCGTTACATTATGTAATGCAACATTGAAAATGCATACCTACATTTTGAATTGTATAAAAGGTTAGTGTGTCAAAAACAATATTCCTAGCGGCTCCAATGTACTTCGGAATCTATTAAAGTAGTAGTTGTTGCGAAAATTTTATTACCAATTTAGCCCCATTGCGCGGTCTTCGTGTGCTGGTGAGTTCTCACTTCTCAGTAGTGAGTACAAATAATAACTTCGAAGTTAGAACTATGTTAATAAATAAATAATTGATTGAAATATCACTGCTGTTAATGAACGTTATAAACTATCAGGAGGTTTGTTGTCTAAATTCGAAATAGTCGTAAAATTAGCTTTAACACTATCAAATAATGAGTAGTAAGTAAGCGCTTATCTTTAGGCATTCGCCATTCAATACTTTAGTATCTTTGACTGAAAAGATAATTGCAGAAAATAATCTTTTAACCACAGTTGACACGATGTCTACCAAGGCTGTGGCATGTGCCATTCCTATGGGATCAAAGGATGGTCGTAAAAATATTTTATGACAATTAACACTAGTGTGTGAAAATCCAGCAAACTGTTATGTAAATACTAAATAGTGAGTCATGGACTGCACTGCGTATTACAAATGTCACAATATATTACACAACAAAATACCTATAACCTATTAATAATACATAAATATTTCTAACAATAAGCGGATGCGCCGCAGCCCGCGAAATGTTTTTATAGTTTCACATTTATTCACTCGGTATGTAGGAATTCAGACATTCCACTACTATAATAATAATTGCGAAAGCTTGTGAGGATAGATGGATGGAGAATGAATGGATAGATGTTTGTTCCTCTTGCACGCAAAAGTTACTGAACGGATTTCGATGAAATTTGTTATGGTAGTAGGATACTGTATTTACTCGGGCGGAGCGGCGGGCAAAAGCTAGTACCTAATGTAACAAGATTTTTCTCCAGGCTCGGCTTGCGTAAATACACCGTCCCACGGGAACGCTGTACTTTTTCAGGATAATTAGCTCATGAGTGAATCCAGAGCCTAAACTACTACCATAGTCCATACCAATTTTATTAAATTCTGTTCAGTAGTTTTTGCGTGAAAGAGTAACAAATATCGATCCATACAAACTTTTACATTTTATTATAGACTAGCTATTTCCCGCGGCTCCGCCCGCGTAAATATACTATCGGGTATCCTGCGGGAACACTGTACTTTTTGGGATAAAAGTAGCCTATGTTTTAATCCAGAGCTTAAACTACTACCATGCCAAATTTCATCAAAATGCGTTCAGTAGTTTTTGCGTAAAAGAGAATGGATGGATGTTTGTTACTCTTGCACGCAAAAGGTACTAAACGGATATCGATGAAATTAGTTGTAATATATGGTAGTAGTTTATAGAATCTGAATTAAAACATAGGCTATTTTGTATCCCGAAAAAGTATAGTGTTCTTTTGGGATGCTGTACCTACCTATTTCCGCGGCTGAGCTACGGGCAACAGCTAGTATTTTATATTATAGTACGTAATATAAAAATATAGGTATAAATATAAAAAAAATATAGATATGAACTATCGCAGACGGATATGTGTAAAAATAATAATATTACGAGTATACTAGGTATCTTCACTGTTAGTTTGTTAGGATAAATGGATAGATCATAATTCATAGATGAATATAAGGATGAATATTATGGATGGATGGATATTTGTGAATGATGAAATTTGGTATAGTAGTAGTTTAAGCTTTGGATTAAAACATAGGATCATTTTTATCCCGAAAAGGTACAGTGTTCCCGTGGGATACTGTATTTACGCGGGCGGAGCCGCGGGCAACAGCTAGTTGAGTAATAAATAAATTTACGTGTTGTTGAATAAATTTTATTCGGAACACACTCAGGTGCAACATTAATATTTGGTAGTTTCCATCCACGTTCCTGGCCCAGTCAAGTAAATTTGTGACGACGGCGAAGTTCGAAATTTCGACGGCGAAGTTCGAAATCAAAAATGTATGGGATTTGACATAAGTCATCGCTAAGTGACATGTCGCTTGCGATACCAAACGTCAAATCCCATACATTTTGTTTTCGAACTTCGCCGTCGAAATTATCGAATGCGTCACGACTAGGTCCTCATGTATCGCTAAGACTGTGCGGGTTGCTGGTCGTCGGTGCTCTCCTTGGGCTGGTATCCGTTCTTATCCGCGACGAACGTGACGGAGATGTGCTGGCCGTCGGGCGCCACGTACTTGTAGCTGCCCTTCACGGACAGGCCCTGCTGGTCTGTGTCGTTCTTGTAATCTCCCTGCTCCTGTCGGGATGTGCCGTCGCTGGTTTCGAATCTGCAAAACACAGCATAATTTATATAATTATTAACAACTAGATATTGCGCGCGACTTCGTGCGCGACAAAAAGAAATTCGGCGGTAACCATACATTAAATCAAAATCGGTCCAGTAGATTCGGAGCCTATTCGATGCAAACAAACAAACAAACTATTTTGTACAAATCATCCGTTATACGTTGGGCCTCGCTAAGCATTACCATGCCATAATATTTCCGTCATTGTACAAGATACGTAGTAAATACTAAATAATGATAAGATTCCTTTCTATCCTGCATGCAGAACGAACTTCAGCTCAATTTCTAGCAGCCGTTTCCACCAAACCAATATTTAAAAAAACTTACTTTTCATCCGTTAATGGATGATTTTAAATACAGTATTCTCCGAGCGAAGTAACCACTCTGAAAATCTGTAGTGTCTGGGACAGTCAGTTTTTAAATGTCGTATGGTTACCCAAGCACATACGGCATTCTCACAACACAGTCAGCCTAGTCCAGAGGAATGACTAGTCAATACGTCTGGGGCTAACCATGTGCGGGTTTCCTCACGATGTTTTCCTTCATCGTTAGAGCGTCAGTATAATGTACTTGAGATCTGAAAAAGTCTCATTGGTACACGCCACAACATGAGATTCGAACCTGCACTCTCTCGAGTGCAACCAAACCAATATTAAGACTAATGTTAATGTGACTTGTCTCCTTGAAACTATATTTTTTACTATATCTGAAGAGCCGTATTTACCTGAGCCGTTCGCACGTGACCTTTTCTTACATCATCGAATAAGTTGTAATGGTTAGTTCATTATAATGATACTTTGTGTACCTATGCATCATTGATTTGACTTATCGACCTTGTTGTTAGTACAATTTAATCGTTATTTTTATACCTTTTGTATTTATTATATGTTATTATGTAAACAATGTTTTGTCTGAATAACATCCGTTATATGAGAAGTTTAAAACATTTTTGAGATGCTAAGAATATTTTCGTAGAGATGTCGTAGAGGACACTGTAGCTATAGTTGTTTTAAATTTTCTTTACGATATATTCGCAAAATAAAAAACTACTTTAAGTTAAATTTATATCTAAAATCGTATATATTTCTATCTAATTGACTGAACATATTTGAAATTAGTGTGTTTTATCACATTAATTTCAAATATGTTATAGGTTATAAATCTATAAAGCAGCTGTTATAATTAGTTTATTTCTTACTTTTCACAGATGCAAACAAGACATAAAGGCGATACTACAAAAAATAATGTTTATCGTGACCTAATAATCTTCGAGCATCAAAAATAACATGTTAGGTACAAACATACAAGTCTAGACTAGAGATTGATTGTTCGACCTAACCCGAAAGGTTAATCTCAGCAAATCGAAATACCAGCAAAAAGGTACGTGGTTTGCAGCTTAGGGTGACCCCACATTTGGCGTGCGCGTTTTTCGGGCGTGAGTGTCGGGATTTTCCGGCGTGAACACATCGCGCACGCGGCGATTGCCTCTGCCGCCCGCTACTGTCGCTCGTCGTCAGTCGCTGCGTGCTTGCCGTGTGCACGCTGCCGTTGCACAAACGCCACACGCTGGAAAATCGCGCTCAAACACCCGAGAAACGCGCATGCCAAATATGGGGTCAACCTTAAATCTACATTCAAACTCGTGGTTTAAATCCAAGCTTTTATTGTATTAGATACTAGCTGTCCCGACACATGTTGTTCTGTCTTAAATATGAGCTGGAATGAATATAGCTTCACCTACAACTACACCTACACCTACTCTTACAACCTACCACAGGCGAGGCGTGCATACAAGCCGGCTTCCCTTATGTACATGTAATATATTATATACTATTTTTTAAATACGGTACTAAACCAAAGCAATATCCGTATTTTGCGCCCAATGCACCCAAAAAATGCGCTAACACTATGTGACGAACCAATTCCGTATTTTAAAAATTAATATATAGTAAATAATGAATTTAAAGTAATATTCACCTTTTCCAATATTTCTTACTGTATAAACCTTTCCTGAACTTTCACAAATGATTTCAAGACCAACATTTCTCAAATCGGTTCAGCCGTTCTTGAGTTATGAATAGTGTTATAATAAAATATTAATAATTATAATAAATTTTAATACGCGAAGCAAATACTTTTAGTACATTTTTACGAGAGTTGTTCGAACGTATGATAATTAATTGGCACAGTAATTTTTTTATATGGAGGAAAGTGTGCAGAAAGCAATCATTTTAATAGCGCTTTGTAATATATAAAATTAATAAAAATAACAACAACACACACTACACAACGGTAGTGTGCAGTTATTAATCTGGGGTAGATTAATAACACACACTACGGCGACCGTGCGTTCGATACAATTTTGTTACACATTGACATTTGACATAAATTGGCAATCTGTCACAACATTTACATTTATTATTTTTACTATATAAAATTATATGAATTACAAGCTTTTGTGCGTTGCTACGCCCGCGTAAATACATTATCCTGCGGAAACACTACTTTTTCCGGATAAAAAATATCCTATGTCCTTTCCCGGGACCCAAAGTATGTCTATATCAAATTTCATAAAAATCGGTTAAGCGGTTAAAGCGTGAAGAGGTAACAGACAGACAGACAGACACACTTTCGCTAATAGTATATAGTATAAGTATATATTATAGTTTAATAGTATATTGTAGTATAGATTATTTGTGGATTTACACACAACGCACGAGGCTACATTTTCATTATTTTAAACTTATAAAATGAGACTCGAATTATTTAGTTTTTACCATAGATATATAATATTAAAAAGAGGTAGATATGTTATAAACGCGTAAAAATGAAGATTCGAATTGGCCGAGTCGGGCCAATTTTGGTTAGTGTGCTCCGCGAGTAATAGCGTGTTTTGTGTTACTATGCGACGTTGACACATTGACACGCGTCCCATGTCAATGTGTGTCGTGGCACAGAAATATTGTCAGTTTTGTAAGGATATAACGTACCTATGTAATAATTAATCAAAGTTTACGGCCCGTTTCAATAACCTATCTATCTACGACTATTTGTTATAAACATCAAATTTTTATCGCAGAAAACCGTCAAATGATTGAATTACGACGTTTTTAACAAATAGTTATAGATAGATAGGTTATTGAAACGGGCCGTTAGCGATTTCAATAATCGTCATCTTACTCGAAATTGTATCCATTGATGTCAACTTCGGAGTTTTGTTTGACGATCTCGACCGGTTGCGCGGCTTGCGCCTGCGCCGGCTGTTCGGGCAACGCGCACACGCAGGCTAACGCGGCCAAGGCGAGGAGCGTCTGAAATACGAAAATCCTTAGCACTTTGACCTACGTATACAAATACTATGTACCGGCAAATGCCAATACTCATTAGTTGAACATTAATACAAGGTAATTTCTTCTTGCGCCTATTGGCGGTTTGTGAAATATTTGTAAGGTAGCTGCGCAGTCCTATCTGTTAATGATCATTACACATGCACATACATTTAAATACCCATACTTAGACCAAATAAAAAAGTGAAGACATAGTTCTGCGAACTACACTGTGAGGCCTGTCACACACACTCATGTAACGAAACTACGCCATACCTTGTAAGGTGAGGTTTTGTCTCAGTATCCATTTATCCATATTAAATAAATAAATATTGAAAGATAATTATTAAAGCAGGTATCAAGAAAGGCTTTAATTTCTAGCAAACAACAATATGAACATTTTTTTACTTAACTTTGTAGAACTCTACTTATTAGCATTAATTTAGGTGCAACAGTTCAGTATTATATTTAAAATCAAAATAGTATATCCTAGTGACTTACAATTTTCATCATTTTGATATTTTTTTGGGTGGTGCTGCTGGGAAGAATCCTGACCGTCTGTGGTGTGAGATGCCACTGTAGGGTATAAATATGGAGGCTGTTGACAATAGGTTTCGAAGTTTCATTGGCATCATAGGTGCTAATCATTATCATGTAAACATATTGAGGTGATCCAAGAACGTTACGGGGATTTGTGAATTGTGTAAAGTATGCAGCTAGGTCGCCGGTCGCGTGTTGCCTAATTCAGTTCAGTTGGCTTCACCTATATATTATGTTGAAGATTTTTTATGAAGTGGGTTACTATTATGTTAAAAATGAGAAACGATATTCTCAAAGGATGATTGGTTACTTATGTTTGAGTTAACAAATTAGAATCAAAATTCTAATAGATGCTATGCACCTGATATCCTTTGGATAAATAACCTAACCAAGAGCATGTCAGGACATTTCTAAGGAGGTTTCCGTAACTATAAACACGTAATATGCTTTTTTTTTTAATTACTCCAAAAGTTACTGTCCGCTTTGGTTCGCAATAATTTTCCTAAAGAATTTTTAGCATGATCTATCAGCATGGAAATTTGCTAGTTTCTATCTCCTATAGTTTAAAAATGCTAGGGCCAACTTACAAACTACTTTGGAGGCCGATTACTCGAAAATGGTCAACTTTATAAAAAAGTAACGTATGAAACCTTGCCTTTATTTTAAAAGACCTATTCTACGATGGGGTAGAGTGAAAAAATATTTTTCATCCCCACTTCACATGTATGGAGAGCCACCCTTAAAATATAAAATTATTATTTTTATTTATGATCCCGAAACCGTGATCTATACACAATCTACAACTGCACCAAATTTCATCAATTTATTTTCATAATTACAGGAGCTAGAGGCGCGGACAGACAGACAGACGGACAAAGCGAAACTATAAGTGTTCCTTAAGTATTACGTAACCCTAAAAAGGCAGCAGTACATAGCTTTTACTAGTATTAGTGCACCTACCTAAGATACAGACAGGTGTAAATTTTATACACCCGTAATAATTTTAAATTAATTTTATAATTATTTATAATACAATGTTAAATATAATTTTATGTTTTTAAAGAATAAAAATATAAATATTGAAAACTAGAGAATTGATTTTTCACATGGAAATCAAATTGCTTAAAAATGTCAATCAGTTTATCGAACTCGACGAGAGAGGTACCGACGCATATTATTCTGTCGACCTTCAAGGTGGAGGATTTTTGACCGACGGATTATTACCACACGATTTACCGGAGGTTCCCGGGGAGACTCCGGAACGAAGCGCGCATCACGTTAAAACTTAGTGATTACTTGGTCAGTGCATCACGTCGCCGTCAATACGTGACAAAGTGTAGTTTTTAAGTATATAATATATTATGTCTGTAAGGTATTTATAATATAGGCCTATGATAATAATCATTATTCATTACGCACCTTTGCCGTGTTTAAACAATAAAAGTTATGTAAGAACAGGCTGCGAACATAAAGTACCTACATTACATACATTGCTCACAGAATTGCAATTGTACGAAGAAGTCACCATTCCGACCTTAATAAGAGCCTGCAATAACTTACCTCTAATACATACATTTATGTCTACAGCCATTCTGATGCATGTTCACACATGATTGTCGTGATAGAACATCGATTTTATCAAACATTCGATTTAATTAACTCGATTTGACTTACAAGTTACATAAGTTTTGTTCTAAAAATATTGCTTTATGTTTTATCACTTTTATATTGCTCTTTTGCGTGGATTTAGTGTCCACTAAAACATACATATCTATTTGGATATCGTAATCATGGTGGATTGTGAGATCCTATTCTTATTTTGATATAGTTATTAAAGCTATCTAAGCTTTAGATGGTGGTCTACACTTAGACCAATATGGCTGAACCACTGAACCAAAAAGATCCCGGTGATAAATAGATAGAACTATAATAATAATCGGGCATTCATATATAAGCGCCCTGAGCACGTAAAGCTCTTACGGAGTTCCAAACCGCAGGGTATGTGCATTTGGACTGCATCGGATCGAACTGTCGTGCTAATTACGACTAAAGAACCGTCCATAGTGGACTACATACCGGCGTCATACATAGGCGAGTGTGCGGCTCAGTTCAAACTTATATGTATAATACGATTATGTCGATGATAAGCCTTGCGCTGCGCGCTGCTGCGCGCATCTACAATGTTTGTTTCGGAGCCAGGCCGGGGGTTGGAGGTTTGGCGCGTGCTGTTTCCTACTCTCCGAACTTAACTACGCTATTCACTAGAGTCCAGTGGCGTGGGATTCCGATAACTTCATTCCTATCGGCTTCACTTACCAATTACTTTTTGAAGATCCACTAATAATACAGACTAGGGCTTCCCTACGAAGGAGAACCAGGCTTTACATCTGCTAGGGTCAATGAATCAAATCAAAAGCAAACTAAATGACCACAGGTAAACCACAGAGCCCAGAGGTATAACCTTTAGCAGATTGCTAATGAGCAGAGCCGGCTAAACGCGGCTCCTCGCTAGCGTTCGAGGTCGGAGCCTGACCGACGACATTACAGAACATTTGCATTATTTTATAACCGTTTAGTTAATGTTGAATTTTATATAACAACATTTTTTTGGGTTCAGTAAGTACCCAAAGAGTAGTAACGGAACCCTATTACTGCGACTTCGCTGTCCATCTGTCTGTCTGTCACCAGGCTGTATCTTGTTAACCGTGAAAGCTAGACATTTGACATTTTTACAGGTGATGTATTATCGGTTGCCCCCAATTACTAAAAACAGAATAAAATAAAAACAACAGATGTGATTTTGTTTTGCATGGAACCCTTTGTACGCTAATAAGAATATGGGAGTCAGACTTAATTATTCTTATTATAGTTAAATATTAAAGAAAAAATAAAAACGAATTGAGATGCGTAAATTTTTAAGAAGTGTTAAGATTGCTACAATTTGAAATTTATTTCTAATTTGCCAAAACTAGTGTAAAGCTAATTTAATCTCTCTGGCTCAGCAGTAAGCTTGTTGGCGCAGTAGTCAATTAATTTTTAATGTAAATTTTACAGTCTTTATATAATCATGACTAAGATCCATTGATTTATTACAACTGTTAGGTGCATGTGTAGGTAATGCAACGTCTCGCAACGGTTGCGCAAGAGTCTCGGGAGACAATACTGGTCCTGCTATTAGCTTAGACCGCTGCATATGGGTATTGATTTAATAATTCAAGTAGTATGTCAACAATAGTTGAGAGAAGTGGATCTAAATGTGCCGCAGACAGATGATCAGACTCGTTGCCGCAATATGAAATCAATTGAATTTTCTTACCTCTACTTTTTAAATATTTTCTCCTCAAACAGACACAATATAATGTCGTAAAAGTCGAAGCTACTGTTTTCATAATTAAATAATCTAATTTATATTGAATTCACCTACTATCAAGTTACGTTAAATGTTATTAATTACTAGCTAACCCGACAGACGTTGTATTGTCACTGTTAGAATGGACATAAAATTTTTGGTAGGTAGCAACGGTTACTATGGGAAAGCTTAATTGTTGTTTTTAGTATCAACCGTTCAACCCTATTGCTGATCTGTGGACTGTGAATATGCTTTAAAATAATATAGTAGAGCTACTTTAAAATTTCGGCCATTTTTTAGATATTAACTTATGTAAACAATATTCAAAACTAAAAATATCTTATTTAAAAGCTATTCAATTTTATTTGCATTATATATTTAGAAATACTCGTACGATTAGTTTAAGTAGCAATTACTAAAGTAATAAAATTAAATTTATGGCTTAGGCTTTTATAAGCTCTTCGCAAGTTTTTGTCCTTACCACGTCTCAGTTAATGTAAATAGTATCTAATGGATGTAGAAATTGTTAATAATTAACAAAACATTATATATTTACTACTAAACCTTTAGGCATTTTGTAGTTTAACCCAACGTTTGTTTTTCTATAATCATCAGTGATTATTCAGCTTAAATGCTTTAAAAAAGTTTATTTTTATTTTTATAAAGGTTTTTAAAATCTGTAGGTGCAAAAAATGCTTTTAAATCGGCATTCCACTAGTTTTGGTGGGCATCAGTGGCGTGAGGTCCCTATAACTCCATTCCTATCGGCTTCGCTTACCACTTACCTTTTGAAGACCCTCATCCAAATCCCTACCTATTATACAGGCTACGGCTTCCCTATGAACTATGAAGGATAACCAGCCTTCGCCTTTGGTGGGTATTCAAGGATATACTTTTGTGGCGGACCAATCAGCGCACAGTCCTGAATTGCGCTATCGAAGTTTCTGAAGTTCCGAACTATATATACGACAGCTGAAATGCATACTGTGGGGCTTCGGACTGGCCGAGGATACCACCTCGCTTGGTCGGAAATCTCCCTTCGGGGCTTGCTACCTCATTCCCACTTTTATATTGTAGCAATTTCTGCATTGTTGTGTTGTTTTACAAGCTCCGACAATATGCGTAGCTAAGAGCTATTATTAACGAAACTACTAACTTAAATAATCATTAACTACTATAAGAAACGGTACTAATATATACTAATAAACACGTATTTGTATATTTTATCCTATTTCCAATTGGAAATAAAATGTTAGCGTAGGTCGAAAGTTCAAAAGAACGCTGCAATTTAGCAATATATTTTATAAACGTAAATAATTTAGATGTTTATTTAAGTAACCGACTAAAATATGGTAAATCTAAAATTTGAGGCCTGGTCAAAGTTTTAAAGTGACCTCACTTATAGCAGATTGATTAATATTTTTAGGTCAAAAGCAATAAGTTTTTTTTCAGGAATGTACTTAATTCAGGAATTCAGTAACAATTAATGTTTAAAATTAATGTTACAACAGAGAAGCCGGTATTATCATTACTAATATGACAGCTTAAACCATAAAACCGTTGATATGGCAATGATGATGATGATAATGAAAAGGATACAGATCCGTTCACCACAAGAACAACAAAAGCTCTAACGGTTGCCGATGTTTGTTTACAAAGGTCAAGGTTGAGTATTAAATAAGAAACCAATATAGATAATTATTATGAGCACAATTATAGCTCATTTCGTTAAAAAAATTGATAAGGAAATACTTGTACTGTAATTGCAATTGAATAATAATCATCAGCCTTTATGATGGATACTTAAAAAGTCATAATATAAAAGGTTAACAAATGCCAAATAGGCTGCCCGGTGGTTATAGCATAACTGTATCAATAGATTTATTAAGCTACATCAAAACGGTAGAAATTGTAACAAAAATAGAAATTCAAGAGGCGTGATCAGTGTTCGATTCTCGTCGCAAAAATATAATATAACATGTGACCTTAAATATTGACCAGATTATCCTATAAAATAATAAACGTGTATTCATAAGCGCGTGGCTAATACCACAGAATAAATAATAGTACCTAGAGGTACAGAAGAACCACTCCGACAAATGGTTTGAAGAAATAGGAACTCTTACTGCGATACGATAAGGTTCAATTCAGCTAACGCAGCGCTTGATTACCTACGATTATATTTACCTAGAAGTTGCGTCTCTTTCTATCGCGTAATTCTTATCCATTCTAATGACATTAGGGTTGACTCATTTTAGAAAATAATTAACCGACTTCCAAAAAAGGAGGCGGTTATACGTATATATATATATATATATATATATAAAAAAAAATATATATATATATATTTTTTTTAATATTTAATTACAACATTTTTTACGTACTTTTTAGTACCTACCTACTGTACTTTACTGAACAAATTGCTTTCCAAATAAACCTAAGGTAGGTGTTAATAGTACTATAATAATTGTAATAAATTCGCGCATTACGCATACCTATAAGTATATACATACTTATGCGTAAACGTAACCGTTTTCGATACCTTCACGGCGATATTACTCAAAGAAGTTAAATCACGCCACCTTACTATTTTAGGTACTTTTGTCAACAAATAACTCTTCAAATCGTATTACATCGGAATAACATAAGACGCGAACAGATAGTTCAGGTGGAGCCAACACCTAAACACTGAATATTGGTTAATTGCAGTATGTAGTTCAAACTATATTATTAAATATTATGGTATGGTATTATAGTTATAGCTGGCCGGGTGATTTTTACCTAACTTAAACACAGTATTGTAATATTATGTGCACCGATTATAAGGTATTAAATCAAATCCATAAAACATTGCGACGAACAAATCACGCATACCTACGTCGCCTACTGCTCGCGCGCGAGTCCCTTTTAATTGGCCCGTTTAGGGAGGCCGCCGCGCGTACTTATATTTTTGATACCTACACGGGGAGTGGGACAGGCCTGCTAATACTGCGCGGCAATCACGTGAACTTCAAAGCCGGCGAGGCGCCGTTGTCCGGCAGCGCGAGTGTCCATGCGTAGTGAGACTTGTTTATTGTGTTTATCAAGAAATGTTAATTATGTTATTTTCTATAAACTACGATAATTTTTCGTTATACTATAATATTATTGAATATAATAATGTGCACCTAAGACTTTGCAGTAGCAGAAAATTATTCTACCAAAAACTATTGAAGCATTTTGGTAGGCGTTTAATTTTATTAATAAAAAAGTAAAATCATTTGTTATATCTAATTTCATAATACATTTTAAGCACAGAGTAAAAAAAAATATACTTACGTACAGAGAAACACCTTTCATAGATTAATGCAAATTTTGTCAGGGTTGTTACAGAAGATGGAAGTAAATTAAGCTTAGTCTAGCGTCAGTATGTAGTCGTCATGACAACCAACAACACATCACAATTCTCAATCTCACATGACGTAAAAACTCGTATGCTTGTTGTAGTGCAATCTTATCGAAAGTTTTAGCTATGTACATGTTTATAAGGGCCTTTAGTCAAGATTCATTTGATAATTTCGACGGCGAAAATCGAAATCAAAAATGCATGGGATATGACATAAGGCATCGCAAGCAACATGTCACTTATCGAAGACACGTCAAATTCCATACACTTTTATGTTGGAACTTTGCTGTCGAAATTATCAAAATATGTATCTTGGTTTTTGACTGGTCCTAGCTTTCTTTAGGCTGTGTCTTAAGGTCCGGACGCACTAGGCGGAACTGAACTTCAGCGGAACTGCGCGACACGTTTTGGTAAGTCGCACTGCAACTGCAGCGGCGCTACAAAAATATATTTAGTAGCTAGGCAACCTCCGAGCAAGATGGACGAATGGACGATTGAAATTTAAAAGGTTTTTTTTAATAAATATGTACCTACCATGGACGAATAAAACTATAGACCTACAGATCCCATACATTAAAACGTACGACGTTTTTTAATTTTCTTATTGACCGTTATAGCCCAAGAGCTACTGAGAAATTTAGAGTAGGTATTTGAGGCACGATGAAACCTTGTCCTGTACTTCTCCTATTGTACCTCAACACGCGAATGCAGGCCTGGCTGGTCAGAAGCGGAACTTAGCCAAGTTACAAATTTTTGAAAAGTACATTTTTTAATGCCAAAAATACATGTTTGAGGCGCTTTGAAATATTGATATACACTTAGTATAATGTATAAGGAGTTGGGGAAAAAAAAGGCCATGTAATAAAAATAATGTAGTTGGAACATTTAACCTAGCCATGTCAGTTTAAAAGTAAACTGGCTTTCGATTCATGATTTTCTGAGATCTATTGGTCATTTTATGAACTGCAATATACGTATGGGCGAAAATGCGACATCTATGAAGCCCTCAAAGAACTAAGTGGTCAAAAAATAAAATTGCGTATTGTGCAATAAACTTACTCGTCAAAATGTATTTATAAAACAAATAGGTATTAATGAAATAGAAATGGCATACGAACCAGCATAACCTACCATCTACATGTTTTAGATAATAGTTTAGTTAACTATAAACGTAAAAGCGACATCTAGGAAGAATCAAAGAACTACGTGGTCTTGATAATTTTCGCAAAGTCGATATGAGTCGTTTTTAATTGATTTTCCTATAAAAATCGAAGATATCCATTCGTTGTTTATACAATATTGTGTGCAATAAAATTATATATTGTGCAATAGTCTAATTTACTCGACAAATTGTATATAAAAAACAAATCTAGACACGCGGTAGTGTGTCAAGCCAAGTTCAAGTAACAGAACTGGCGAGCGGCACCGTGTGTAATATTACACGAATCATTTGGAGCCCAAACGGTTATTTAGATATTAACGTCCAAAAATCGTCATTTTGATCACTGACTAACCTATAGATCAAAACTTTAACTCAGTTCCAGATGACCTAAAAATTCAATATTATGTTTGTTCGCAGATAACTTCGTCGTTAAGAACCGATTTTCAATTTTTTTTGTGATGTAAAGGGTATAATACCAAATTAGTCCGGTTGTCAAAAAAGTGGTGACCTGATGTTGGAATCCATGAGGAATTGAGGGAACTCCTCGAAATTTATATGGACACATATCGCACCTTTAGAATTAAAGTGGCGTAACTCAAAAATTTAAGAAATTGACTTTTATACATAAAACGACTTAGAAACATATAATCTATCGGTCTAATAGAAATAAACAGCCACTTTCAAGCTAGAAAAGGATAAACGTACATTTGTGTCTCTTTCATATCGACCGCTTATCACGCGTTCCGTCACTTTTAAAGGGCCCTTTTTAGTGTTGAGTCGATAATGCTAAAAGTTGGGTGCTGCGCGGTTAATCCGTAAGTGACGTAAACTGTAATTTGTCGTTTTAATTGTTAACGTAAGTGAAGTAATTTGTGTGTTATTTATTTTTGTACAGCCTCTTTTAGGTTTCGGGCGTTTTAAATCTAAATGATAATAATATTTGACGCCATATTTGTATTAATGTCATTTTATTTCTAAACATTTCATAAATGCATGAGCCTGATTATGGGTTATGTCTTTACTTTATAAACCGTTTTTGTGACTACGGTGGCGTATACGGAATTATGTCTATTATATTCTACAAAATGATATGAATTGGCGAGTTCAATTGTGATTGAGTCTTTTTATTTTTATTTCAGTGAAAGTTTGATAATGATAATGAAAAGACAAGACCATATTTTGCCACTATTAAAATATAACCGGAATGAAAATACAATACGTGAAAAGATGAGTTCAACAAAACCTAAACGTATAAAAGATATTTAAGGCTTGGGTTTTTCTATAAATATAAAAATATTGGGTATTTTTGGGCCATCAAGCAAGCTTTAGTACGAAATAAGGGCTCGAAGATATTTGCTAAACTCAATGACTCATGTTATCATATTTTGACAAAACTCAGCCGTAACTTGCAACAGTATTGTCACCACGAAATCGAGGATTCTCGATCAAGTCGAACAGCACACTTAAAACACGAGCCCATCCCAAACCCATCTTACAGATGATTCACGAGCCAGACTAATGACACCTTACAGTCGAGATTCCTGATATTGACATGGGTGAGATTAGAATAGCTCTCAGGCAGCTTCATAATAAAAAAGGACCAGGAGATGACGAAATACCCAAAGAGGTGCTCAAGGCAGGAGGAACGGTGTCTCGACTGAGCTATTTAATTCCGTCATCTACAGTAGCACTACACCGGAAGCATGGAGCAGGAGCATGGTGGTTTTATTTTTTAAATAGGCGATAACACGCGACTTAAAACTACCATCCCATCCCGCTCCTGGGCCACGTTTATTAGCTATTATCGAGGGCTATCCCGAATTATACTTCCAAGAAGTTTAACGACTTTCAGCTAGTGGAGCAGACCGGGAACCTCATACATATATCGATAAGTATAATCAGCCTCTCTGCTTAGCATATGTGGACTATGAGAAAGCCTTCGATACCGTCGAGACCAGAGGGACAATTCTGCTAAATAAAACCTAACTTCAAACGGTGTTTTTATAAACGTTAAACCAACATGAAACGCGTTCTGAATTTTACTTTAAATACTCGTACGAGAATTGAAGTTCTGGTCTGTGCTGGAAATTATGCATAAATGCCTCGTTGACTACCGATAATATTTTGAGGTGTTAAGATGTCTGTTCAAGTTTGCAACAATTACTGTCCAAGTAAAAAAACAGACCATAAAACCGATCTAACTTCGTCAAGGAGTAAGACAGGTAGATGTTATCCCTCCGAAACTGTTTACTAATGCGTGAGAGGACGTTTTCAAGTCACTTGATTGGAATGGCCTGAGACTGAACATAAACGGCCAGTACATCTCACACTTGCATTTTGCGGATGAAATAATCATTATGTCAGAATATCTGCAGGACCTGGAAGAGATTGTTCAAGACAGGTGGGCCTCCGGATAAACCTTAACAAAACCAAAATTATTGATATTGAACATGTTCTCCAGGGACCTGTCGTCGTAAATGGTACTAGTCTTGAAGTTAAGAAGCAAGAATACGTACATCTTGGGCAAACCCTCATTCAACTAGGGCGGCAAAACTTTGAGAACGAGGCAAATAGAAGAATAAGCTTGGGCTGGGTTGCATTCGGGAAGCTCCAGGACAACTTTAAATCCTCGATCCCACAATCACCTTTAGTCAATATGCATTCGATAATTTCGACGGCGAAGTTCGAAAACGAAACGAGGATTTGACATAAGGCATGTCGAAATTAGCGAATTTTCTTAACTAAAGTTTCAGGGTATTTAATCAATGCATTCTACCAGTAAAGGCACACAGACAAAATCTGCTGATTGACAAGTTCAAGGTTGCTCATCGTGTGATGGAAAGTGCAATGTTGAGGGTATCTCTGGTGGATAATAAAACTTACTACGATGTGATTCGACAGAGAACTAAAGCTATAATTGCTCATAGAATTAGCATGCTGAACTGGAAGTGAGCCGGCCATGTTTGCAGACGGATAGACGGTTGATGGCGAAGACAAGTGTTAGAGTGGAGACCACGCTTAGGCAAACGTAGTGTAGGACGACCTGCGGCACAATGGGCCGATTTAAAGTTGGCTGGCAGCAGATGGATGAGGGCTGTCCGAGATCGGGATGGTTGGCGCTCATTAGTGGAGGCCTACGTTAAGCAGTGGGCTATCCATATGTCTGTAGGCTGATGATGACGAAATTTCCCATCGATAATAATTAATATTGACCTCTGATATTGAAAGGCTTATTTAATTATTGCTTATTTAAATAGCTTTTCCTTTTCCTGTGTAATAAACATTATTTTGATAGGAAGACGCCACGGTAACTTAAGTATCTTATATTTTTATGTACACAGTAAATACATAAAAATATAAGGGACCTAATACATACAAATTAGGTATAAGTTTAGCTTTATTACGCATAAAATAAAATATTTTTTCATTTTTCTCTATTCTAATATACCTTTAATTTTAAAAGTCAACCATTAATAAACTAGCATATTCCAAAATCAGTCACCAAAAATAAATTTTACATTAGAAATAAATAGCCTATTTTTAAAATAGTTACGTTTTATTTTCGAATGCTTTAGTAAAAAATAGACACAAAGATAAATAAGTCAATTAAAATTTAAATATTTTGGAAATAAAGTGACACCTTTTTTTTAATTATTAATTAACAATGGTTCTAAATAATTAAACTCATATTTTTAATAACAAATCACTAAAACAACTATTCACCTACGGCAAATAACAAAAACTGTAACTACATAAGGCTCACACTTACTATTATAGTCAAAAAACCAAAAAATGGCCTATTCTCCAATTACATTTTAGGCGTTTACCAAAAATCAAGAATTTTGGATTAAGCCACTTCAATTCTAAAGGTGCGATATGGTGATTTTGACTTTTTCTGAACAAGTCTAAGCATGTGCTACCAAAAAGTAAGATTTTGCTCCAATGTATACCCTGGACCCAAAGGTACAGAACAGAACTCCTGACTCCTTATAGATACATGTTTGGGGATTTCGGCGTTGTTTAAAGAACTGCAAGCATATGCCACCATGTCAATAGGCATGTTGCCGAAAAAAAATTTTTTTAGACAACATGTTAATAAACAATCCAGAACCCATTTTTGTATATCTGAAAAAATAACTTAGATACAAACCATTGAAATTTACAATATGAAAGAGAGCGATATATTGGCCTGTGACGTCACAGCCTGCTACAGCTATACATTTCTCATAAGTCATAACAAAATTTACGGCGGTAGCAGGTTGTGACGTCACGAATCGTTTTGCGAGAAAGAGATGGACAATAATTTTTATTTGCTTATATTTTTAATCCCGTCACTCTAAATACCTATTTCTTTCAGATTTATGTATCTTTAATCAACAATTTTAAAATTTAATTTGTATAACTGTGAAATTCCACACTAGGCAACATCCCTATTAGAGTAATTTAATACATCATCACATTATTATGATATAAAAGGCTCTTCTCATAGTATTTTACACTAACTCGGAGATCTTTGAACATAACTCTGCCGTTTATGGACCTATTTGCAAAATTATTTTGTTGTAAATGGTTTAATTCGAAATTGGTCCTTTAGTCACTAAAGTGGAAACCTGATGATGCGATCCATGAGGAATCGAGGGAACTCCTCGAAATTTATATCGGTACATATAGAGATTTTGACTTTTACTCAAGTAACACAAGGCATATGCTACCAAAAAATAGGATGTTGCACCTTGGTGCTTTTGGGAACTCCTCTAAATTTATATCGACACATAGTGATTTTGACTTTTACTGAAGTAACATCAGCATATGCTACCAAATAATAAGATGTTGCACCTTGGTGCTTTTGGATCTTTTGTATAACCTGGATCCAAAAGCAGTGAACAAAACTCCTCAGTCTTTAAAGATATGTGTTTGGAAATTTCGGTATTGTTTAAAGAACTGCAAGCATATGCCAGTTTGTATCTTACAGTAATCATCATCATTCATCATCTTATTAACAAATTAGTGAAAACTTAGCGCGTATTCAGTTATACATTCGATCGTTTATTTTGGACGTTCTTAAGATGTATTAATAATAACTTAACAAAATATATCACAAAAAAGTATGAAATTATTATTTTTAAACAAAAAATTAAACCGACTTCCAAAGTAAAAATACACAAAAAAAATGAAATAAAACTTACTTTCTAAATTATTTCCCTTTTAAATTGGGCTAAAACTTTAACTATTTCTCTACTCAATCTTATTAATTTTGAAGTCGTGTACGTACACGTAAAGTTGTACGTGGTAGAGCCATGCTTCGGCACGAATTGGGCCGGCTCGACCGGAGAAATACCACGGGCTCACAGAAAACCGGCGTGAAACAGCGTTTGCGCTGTGTTTCGCCGAGTGAGTGAGTTTACCGGAGGCCCAATCCCCTACCCTATTCCCTTCCCTACCCTCCCCCATTACCCTATTCCCTCTTAAAAGGCCGGCAACGCACTTGCAACTCTTCTGATGCTGCGAGTGTCCATGGGCGACGGAAGTTGCTTTCCATCAGGTGACCCGTTTGCTCGTTTGCCCCCTTATTTCATAAAAAAAAAAAAGAAAAAAAAAAAAAGTCGGTACCAGCAAATATGAACGTAAGTTCTATAAAATATTGTAGAATATTGTTTGGGCTGGTACCGATTTCAAAATTAAGAAGATTGAGTAGAGAAATAGTAAAAATTTTAGCCGAATTTGAAAGGGGAATTATTTAGAGATTAAGTTTTATTTCATACTTTTTTGTGTATTTTTACTTTGGAAGTCGTTTTAATTTTTTTTTTTTAATAATATGCTCCAGAATCCGAAACAGCGGATTAAAATTCAGAGAATTAATTAATTAAAAATAGAACTCTGTGCTAATACAATAGAGTTGAAAATCGAACACATGAGTGTCGAGTCAAATGTCAGTGTCATTAGTCATATAATATGACACACGAAATCCTTTTTCATCTCTTTTGTTACACAGACTACCAGCAGGCTTAGCATACACATTGGATGTGCATGCATGCTAAGCCTGCAAGAAATACCGAAGAATCGACAAAATGAGAGATTGAAGAAACGTTAATACCATTCGGAATTCAGAATAGGTCTTATTGTAAGGCAGCACGGTTGATGCTTCGTCGTTATGAGAAAAATTATTTCTTTTCTTCCCGAGCATGAGGTCCAAAAATGTCCTCTTTTGACAACTAAAGTAGAAACTTTTTCTTAATTTAACGTCAAATACTCTATACTAATATAATAAAGAGGAAAAGTTTGTTTGTTTGTTTGTATGTTTGTTTATTTGCATTGAATAGGCTCCGAAACTACTAGTCCGATTTTGATGAAATTTGGTGCAAATATAGATGAAACCACGGGGAAGGACATAGGCTCCTTTTTATCGCGGCAAAATGTACGGTTACCGCGCGATTTCCTTTTGCGCGTACGAAGTCGCGTGCAACATCTAGTCTTACAATAATGTCAACTACTCGACATCATGGCGCTCCTAGACAATTAGTTTCAGTCTTTATATATAGAATATTTCTTCTTTAAATTTATTTCTTCGGCTCGCGTCGCTGCGTGATGCTAAGCCTGCTAGTGCGAGGAAAAACTTTGGAAAAACTTAAAACAATCTTATGCCAAAGCATAGAGCGTGCGGACAGATACGGTGTATCATTTTCAACCTTATACCTTAGCAATAAGGTTCAAAATAAAGTTCACCTGATCTGTCCGCGACTGCAAAATGACTTGTCAATCGTAATTTCAAACATTTTTGATTTTCATTGTGGTTACTTATCGTTTAATTCAATATTATAATTAAGTTACACTTTGATTTCGTGTAGTTTTCTATTTAAATAGGTAGGTATTTTAAGCAAAATAAGATTTCTTGGTATTTTAAAGAGTTGTATTATTTTTTATGATAGGTAGGTAGGTACATATTTAGTTTTGTTTTCATAATAATTAAGGTTGTCTTTTTATCCAACCGCGATAACCCATATTCACGCGAACGAAGTCGCGGACATCACCAAGCTACAATAATTATTATGATCAATATCTACATTATACAACATTGTATTGTACCTGTTTATATAAGTAGGTACCTACTTTTATTCGATGCTTTTGCGCGCCATCTCGTGATCACATGTGGTACCCTAATACTACGCCATCTACCATAATTGTCTAAAAACAAGCTACTGAGGTCATTTTTTGGATTTAGAGACAATTATCAAATATCCGCCTATGAACTTTAAAATCACACTGGAAAGAGACGGAAAAATATTTTTTCTTGTTTAAAAGAGAACTTAATTGATTTACTTCGCTAATTTGTGCAATTTATTGATTTTCGTGCTAGTAACTAACGCCATCTAGAGCTAAGCAGAATCCGGACCTTTATTTTGTGTATGTTTTAATGTATGGGATCTGTCAGTCTATACTTTTTTATTCGTCCATGGTACCTACATACCTACAATCTAAATAATTTACATACGACCTCCGTGGCTCAGTGGTGAGAGCAGTGGCGCTTTAACCGGAGGTCGCGGGTTCGAATACCGCCAGGGAACAAAAAAGTTTTCTGTGTCTTGGGTCATGGATGTGTATTAATGTGTGTATAATAAAAATCTTATATTAAAGTAAAGTATAAAAAGTATTAAATATATTTCCGTTGTCTGGTACCCGTAACACAAGTTCTTCGGATACTTACCACGGGGCCAGACTGACGTGGTGTGAAGCGTCCATAGATATTATAATTATTATAATTTTCACTATGAAACCAATTAACATTGGAAAGGTCGTCGTTCATCCACAGGAAAAAGAAATAAAAAAATTAACTTACCATTTATTCCCATTTCTTGAACTATTTAATAATAATATCTATCTATGGACGCTTTTACACCACGTCAATCTGGTCCCGTGGTAAGTTCTCGAAGAACTTGTGATACGGGTACCAGACAACGGAAATATATTTAATACTTTTATACTATACATATATTTAAGATTTTTATTATATAATACACATTTATTGCACATCCATGATCCAGGAACATAAAAAACTTTTTGTCTCCCGGTGGGATTCGAACCCGCGACCGGGCTTCTTGAGCGCCGACGCGCAAACCATTGAGCCACAGAGGTCGTTTCACTCCAAAGTTAGTTTTTTTTTTCATAGAAGTGTTCATGTACCTACTTTTTATGCTGGACGTCATAATATTATTATGTCTCCGGATACTGGCCCACGAGTACAATAAATTTTATTCATCTATCGACATTTTTAACGAACGATTATCGCGCTCCCAAGTATCACGGTTGACTGACTATGAAAATGAAGTTGGCCAAACCGAACTGCAGTTCGCGACACTTTTTGACAGTTGATCAAATTTGTCTTGCAGTTCGCTGCAGTGTAGTTCCGTTACCGCTTAGTGCGTGTTATCTCATATAATTTCATATAAAGAATATTTTGACGCGACGTGTCGCTCAGTTCCGCCGAAGTGCAGTTCCGCCTAGTGCGGCCGTACCTTTATGCGTCTTTCAGTTGTATGAATTACTTATGAATGTAAATAAATTTTGCAACTATTTACTTAATATGAGATTTAGAATTATTAGGCAAAGAAATAGGTACCTAAGTTTATTTCAATGATGCAGATTGAAACATGAAAATGTAATCATTAAAACGTCCATTATTGTATACTTTCAGACAACATTTGTAGCTTTTAATTAATAATTAATAAAATTTTACTTATTTATTCATAAAATATTTCAGGAAGTAGTTATGGAGATGTTTATTAAAATATTGAATAACAAATTGCGTGAGTTAAATTATAATAGATGTTTACGAACCAACAACAAAAAGTAACAATTATTGTTTTTGCTAGTAACGAAATAAAACTATAAGTAATTATTATACATCATCTATTACATCAATAAACAAAACTACGCAGTAATAAAGACAAAGTGATTAACTACGCACTTCGGTTTAAAAACGTTTTCAGATTAAATGCTGATGAAACATCTGAAAATTCTAAAGCAATAAGGTCGATACTCTGATTTAATAATAATAATAATAATATCTATGGACGCTTCACACCACGTCAATCTGGCCCCGTGCTAAGTATCCGAAGAACTTGTGTTACAGGTACCAGACAACGGAAATTTATTATATTATACACATATTTAATACACATCCATGACCCAAGAACACAGAAAAACTTTTTGTTCCTTCGGCGGGATTCGAACCCGCGACCTCCGGCTTGAGCACCAACACGCTCAACCAACTGAGCCACAGAGGTCGTCAAATTTAGAAGACGTGACATAAAAGTTCATTGACCCAGCCGGTACCACGTTTTCAAAAAACATGACATATTTTTATGCTTTCCATACAAACTGCGACGCACAATGAAGCGATAGATGTTTCATTATGATCATTTGATGCAAACTATGTAACATATTATCACATATATTTCTATCACTTCATTTGCAAAGCTCTAGAACATTGGTAGAAGAATACTAATGAACTCCTTTGCCAGATCTCGTCGCCAAGGCTTTACATAAAAATGTAAAATGAAACTACGTTAATTGGAGTTCAATGTCCTGACCGCAGTGCAATAGCGAATAATAGACCTTCTTATTAATGTAAATAAGTCAAAAAAAATATGAATGCAACTGAAAGTCCAAAGAAAATACAGTCAAAACTCAAATCCAAATGAGTAATAGGTCAAGTACCAATAACTCGTATGGTTTTGAGTTTTGACATTCTCAGTTTTGTGATTTGACGTGTTTGCATTGAATAGGTTCCGAAACTACCAGTAGTAAGATAAAATTTGGCACAGATAGAGTATACCACGGGGAAGGACAGGCTACTTTTTATCGAGGAAAAATGTACGATTTCTGCGAAATTAACTTTTGCGCGCCACGAAGTCGCCGGAAACATCTAGTAATATACACTGTTATAACTTCTTAAATTTTCTGGCTCCACCTTAGACAACCTTAGATTAAAAGCTCATGCAGTTTAAGTGAAGTTACCGTTTTGCAATAAGTTTTGTCGTAACCTATGCCAGTCATTCGGCTACGGGCCCAAATGAACACATTGTGTTTTCTCTCACGTTCAATTGCTTAACTAGTTTTTTTTGATGACACTTGAGATTTAATTATGAATACAAGTGTAGGTATTGTTTTTATACACTGTGGCTCATAAATTGTAGGGTTTAGTGATTTAGTATAAGGAGATCATGTAATAATACAATTTGTAATACAAGACCTCCTTCCTGATAGACTTCAGTACAGAATTTAGTCAATATGCCACTAAGGCTTGGACTATATAATCCAGAATCCGGAACGCCGGAGAAAATACAGAACACTGAAAAGAGAACTGTGCGCTAATACAATAGAGTTGAAAATCGAAGCGTCGAGTATTGAGTTGTCATTTAAGACTCTGACATTTGACCCGACACTTGTGTATTCAAATTTTAGCGCAGAGTTCTATTTCAGTGCTCTGCATTTTCCCGGGCCCGCTGGATTCCAGATCATATGGTCCCAGACAAATAGAGAATTTCTAAAATACCGGCCAAGTACGAGTTCGACTCGCGCACGAAGGGATCGTACCATTTCTCCGTATGATATAAGTACAGTCTAACAGCCTCCATGGTCTAGTGGTTAGAGCATTGGCTCTCGACTCTGAGGTCGTGGGTTCGATTCCCGCATTGGAACAATAAAAAATGTTGTTTCTAAGTTTGCTTAGGACAATACAGGCTGATCACCTGACTGTCTGATAAGAAAGATGATCCGTGCGTCGGATGGGCATGTAAAAAGTCGGACCAGCGCCTCATCTCTCGTCAGTCGTGTCGGCTATCCGTCCCACTGGATTACGAGAGTAAAGGAAGAGTGAGTGCTCTTGTGTACTGCGCACACACTTGGGCACTATAAAATTACTCCTGCGTAACTGGCCTGGTTTCAATGAAACCGGCCACCATCACCGAGATGTATTTGTGTGGGGAGTTATTATAGGTACAGTCAAGATACGGCAGACGAACGGACAGTGAAGTCTCGGTAAAAGGGCCCCGTTTTTACCCTTTGGGTATGGAACTCCAGCAAAACTGCATGAACAAATTTACAGCGTAATAGTTTTAAGAAGTTTTTGAAAACAAGCGCAACATCCATAATCTTTACAACAGTTTTGGAGACAATTTTAGAGACTGCCTAACTTTTGAATGCCTTAGGGCAGTATTCTTGGTCGATTCTTATTTCTAAGTTCGCCTTAAAGACAGGCTTAAGGTGACATTTCGATTCACAGTGCATTGTCTTAAGTATAATTTCATTCAAACAAGGCTTATTCTTATCTTACTTATTCGAGAAATTCTTAAGTCCTTTCTTAAGCAACAACCAAGAATTCCGGCCTAAGTTCTCACGTACACCTTTAATTACGGTTCATAATATTAACACTCACATTAAAAACAAATAACAATAATTGATAATAACCTTTAATCGCAACCAGTGACCACGATGTAAACAAAGCTTAGAAAAAAAAGTTTAAAGTTTAGAGTGGATGTAACCATTCGTGATGTCAGCTCTGCAAATGCTGCATCTTCGGTACATATAAAACGACGCTCCCTCACCACATACTCATTCGTCAGTCTGTGCTCACGAGGATCATCATGCTTAAATACGTGAGTCTAGTTGTTAATAATTAAAAAAGAAATACCTATTTAAATATGGAATTAAAATTTAAAAGCCGTTGAACAGTCATTGTTAATTTTCGGCAAAAGTGTAGTGTGACTGGTGTTGGATTTTTTCTTTAACGGACAGACGGACGGACGGACAGATGCGACAACTGAAATACACCTTGTATGAAAAATTATACTTCTAGCTATCTATTCTAAATAGGACCGCTATTTAGCGGTCCTATTTAGAATGCTATGGAAATTCAGTATGTAGACCAATATTTGCTAAATAAAATCAAAATTAAAATAAATACGTAATGAGAGGAATCTAGCATAAGCAAGTTTGCTCTACGTTTCCACTTTTCACTGATTGAACTGAAATGCAAGAATAGAAACTAGGAAGATGAATTTGATTTTACAATAATTGTTTAACTGTTGTGTAAAATTGGAAACTTGCGGAAAATAGTCATGTAGAAGCACTTTAAAATGTTCATTCAGGTTTCCTCACGATATTTTCCTTCACCGTTAGAGCGTCCGTATAATGTACTAATAATAACTCCCCCACACCGATCTCGGTGACGGTGGCCGGTTTCATTGAAAGCAGGCCAGTTACGCAGGAGTGATTTTTATAGTGCCCAAGTGTGTGCGCAGTACACAAGAGCACTCTCTCTTCCTTTTATTCTCGTAACCCAGTGGGACGGATGACCGACACGACTGGCGAGAGATCAGGCGCAGGACCGACTTTTTACATGCCCATCCGACGCATGGATCATCTTTCTTGTCAGACAATCAGGTGATCAGCCTGCATTGTCCTAACCAAACTGGGAAACAACATTTTTTTTTGTTGTTGTTCCCATGTGGGAATCGAACCCACGACCTCCGAGTCGAGAGCCAATGCTCGAACCACTTGACCACGGAGGCTGTACAGTACGTATAATGTACTAGAGATATAAAAAAGGTCTCATTGGTCACACGCCACAAACTGGGAATCGAACCTGCACTGTCTCGAGTGCGAATCAAACGGTCTACCCACTAGGCCACGGAGCTCTTCATAGAGGAACTAAGAACGAGAACATAAGCACTTGTAATAAAATGTATTACAATGGCTTTTTCTCGCATAGCGTATAATTTTTTTTCTTGTCTTTTTACAGGTAACAGTAGCTTGCGTGTTGGCCGCGCTGTGCGCAGCCGCGCCCGCGCCGCAGAACCCGCAGGACGTGCAGATCCTGCGATTTGACAGCGACGTCCAGCCTGACGGATATAGCTTCGCGTAAGTCTACTAGGATGTACAGTAAAGACAGAGAGACCTGATATAAAACAATGACGATTGCCGAAAGACATTGAAGTCGTGGTCGTACCTACCTATTAATGATCGATTAGTAGATCACTGGCCTATAAAATCAAACGAGATGCTGAATCAAAATCGCAAGAGAGTCGAGAAGGTGACACAATTCTTAGGTTGTTTTCATAGGCGCCTGTGCACACTAAGCTACATAGGCCGTCGATATCAAGTATGTCGCTCTTCCACACCTCAATACTTCATTGCGCCCTTGGTTTTGATTTCACATTTAAACTAAAGAGTATCAATTCTATAGTGGCAATGACTTTATTTTTATATTAATACGCGAAGCGAACATTTTCAATACAGTTTTACGAGAATTGTGCCAACTAAGAGCTAAGTATTTTTTACCATCTAGAGACAAAATCTTAAAATAACCATATGAAGTTCAAACTTAAAAGTTATTTCGAAATTTAGACCACAAGGTGACCTCTACTTAATTTAAATCTAAACAATGGTTACTGGATCCCATATGAACACTATAACGAGAAATTCAATAAGCCTCACTAAACACTAGCTCAAGATCTCAGTCAAAAGGTTACACAAATAGAAACCTCATAATATTTACTACTCATAAGTTACCAATACGCGCAAACATTTGCATTTTGCAATAATATATTGAAATGTTATTGTTACTACATATTTTACTTGAATGTAGGCAACTGTCTAGTTTTTCATTCATGGACGAATGTTTATTTGAATTTGATGAAAAATTAAACAATGAAATTAGTAAAGTAAGTTATATGTGGCATACGAAACTACAAGTACTCAAACATATAAATAAAATAAATAAAATTTTAATAAATACCTGCATATAGGCTTAAAAATACCTATACCTATTTTGGAAAAGTGAACCTGAAGCAAAGAGTAAATATTACTAACGTTAAACGTATATATTATATTGCCTGAAGTGAACACATACGAATTAAATAATTGAATCGTTCAAAGTCACTCCGATGCAGGCCCAGGGCATAATGATTCAGAGAATTATTCATCGTAAAAAAGTAATTGCCTTCAAGTTTGCCATATTAATATAAGCTAAAAGAGGACATTATATGAATTTTCAAAATTGAACATTCTAAGATTAGACACTCTATAGTAAACACTTGTTATATTCAACTACTTAGGTTACTGTTAGAAAACTCAGGCTCACTTGCACATATCTGAGTTAAAGTTAACCCTGGGTTAACAATCATGCCTTCTCTTTCATAAATTTATATAAAAAACGAGAGAGATAATATGATATTTAACCCAAGGTTAACTTTAACCTAGATCTGCGCAAGTAGGCCCTAGTGTATTTATTTAGCCTAATCTCATATTAAAATATATTATACAGAACTTTTAGTTACTCCTACAGAACATACATAGTTATTCTATTTGACATTGATAAGTAAAATAATAATTAGGAATTAAATATATTATTCTATATTCAGCGGGTTAGAAAAGTATTAGCTTTGAACTCTAGCTGACTATTAATAAAAAGGCAATTTTTATTAACATCTATAACTCGACTACGTAAACTATAAAGCCTATGTTATCCGGGCTACTATTACGAATCTATTGACACTTCATTCATTAAAATCGAACCAGTATTTTAGGCACTATGGTTGAACAATACTAATAACTCCCCACACCAATCTCGGTGACGGTGGCCGGTTTCATTGAAACCAGGCCAGTTACGCAGGAGTAATTTTATAGTGCCCTAGTGTGTGCGCAGTACACAAGAGCACTCTCTCTTCCTTTACTCTCATAATCCAGTGGGATGGATAACCGACACGACTGTAGAGATCAGGCGCAGGTTCGACTTTTTGCATGTCCATCCGTCGCATGGATCATCTTTATTGTCAGATAATCAGGTGATCAGCCTGCATTGTTCTAACCAAATTTGGAAACAACATATTTCGTTGTTCCAATGCGGGAATCAAACCCACGACCTCCGAGTCGAGAGCCAATGCTCTAACCACTAGACCACGGAGGCTGTTAAAGAGGAGGCAGAGGCTGATGGAACAAACATACATACATACGTAATTTACGTATGTATATGTAATATGTATGTTTGTTCCTTTGAAATCAACGACTGATAAAATCTTTTCCCTTCTTTTTGGCTTCGCTATAGTCGGGTAAAAACAGACGCTTTACATTGTTTATTCTCGCAGGTATGAAACCAGCGACGGAACTTCAAGACAAGAAGAGGGTAAGCTGGACAACCCGCAGTCCGAGAACGCGGCTCTCACGGTAACCGGCTCCTACTCCTATGTGGCTCCTGATGGCAAGCACTACACGGTCACCTTCACAGCTGGCCCCAACGGATTCCAACCCAAAACTTCACTCGGACAGTAGATAATATATGTAAATAGAATATAACTTTCGCCATATGGCAATCTTCGTCGGAAGTAACTCATTCTTTGTATAGACTTATATTGTTGGTAGTTTATCACTAAAAGCAATGGCGATCAGATTATCCAGCCATATGTATCATATGTGATCATCCATAAGTTGGTGCGTCAAAAATGATGGTGTTTAACTGATTTGTCGGCTATCTTCTCGCGACTGTTCTGTGGTAAATTAGTATCTAATTTACCCAAATAGTTTCTGAAAATTTAACTCTTCTAAATAAGGTCTAAACGAAGGGATCTCAGTTATTTCTGGAAATGCTAGAAAATTCATCCATCTTGCTTCTTGTACCACAACTTTCATAGGAATAAATATTATGAATGTATATTTTTGTTTAATTGTAACTTAAGTTTTTCACAATTATAATTTTTAACTTAAAATTCTTATTATGTATATTTCTAGTACGGTATACCTATATATTATGTATTATATATCCTTTAACTATTGGAAAAACGCTTAAGCAGGACAAAAATTCTGAAGAAAAACACAATTATTGATTTTAAATCAGCTATTAAAATAATGACTTGGCGATATATTTTTAACTTAAAATTCTTATTATGTATATTTCTAGTACGGTATACCTCGACCTGTGTGGCTCAGTTGGTTGAGCGTGTTGGTACTTAAGCCGGGGGTCGCGGGTTCAAATCCCGCCGAAGGAACAAAAAGTTTTTCTGTGTTCCTGGGTCATGGATGTATATTAAATATGTGTATAATATAATAAAAATCTTAAATATGTGTATAGTATAAAAGTATTAAATATATTTCCGTTGTCTGGTACCCGTAACACAAGTTCTTCGAGAACTTAGCACGGGATCAGATTGACGTGGTGTGAAGCGTCCATAGATATTATTATTATTATTATTACCTATATATGTATTATATATCCTTTAACCATTGGAAAAACGCTTTGAAGAAATACACAATAATTGATTTTAAATCAGCTATTAAAATAAAGACTTGGCGATATTATAATGAGCAATAACATAGAAATCGCTTATGATTCTAGTGGTTTTGACTAGAGGCTGGGCAGTCTGAGGAGGTAAAAACCTAGTTAGACAGACAACACAAAAACTACAGCAATAGATATAATAATTAATTACAAAATACACGGCCTTTACAAATTCTATTCTCTAGGAAAATCTCGAATGTACTAATGTGATGACCCAGGTGACCTCTAGTCGCGACTCAAAAGTTCAAATGTGGTAACGATTACCTTATAACAAAAACTTATATTACTGTCGAAAGGATAGACCATGTGTACGCTTAAAATGGCTCTACGTGACTGTCCCAATGGGATGGGACGCTCGCGAATTGTCATCTACAGTCCACGAGACTAGTAAAAGTGCTCTCGCAACATTGACAAGACAAAGTGATGTCAAAGTACACAGTTTTATGCAAAATGTTCGTAGAGGCTCATCCTTAGTTTTAGGTTATTGCCTTAGACCCAAGGCTCACCGAGACGAAATATAAGTATCTGTATTGCTCGACACCGACACGAGCACGACAATTTGTTTAAGGTCTCCAGATTTATTTGTACAGTGTTTAAGTATTTATCAAATGTTGCCTTGCTCTTTCGGTCGCTGTACAAGTGTACATCAACCTACTGATGAAACCTTATGAGAAATCTATCAAAGTTTATGGAAAATGGAAATGTCAAAGTTGTATTGTATGTATACTACCTAATAGCTACCTATAATCATGCTATAATAAAAAAGGTTTTAACACATCCTATCTGATTAGTAGGTGAAACATTAGTTATTGTTTTTAAATAAATAAATTAGCTTTTATTCAACGGTCACATTCACATAACACTACATTATATAACCTACAAAAATAAACGGACATTTGTCTAACCACATAGAAAAGATTTTTTGTAAAATCCGGGATTAGATTTTACTTTCAACTATGGGGGAGAGCTGTATCCTAACACTGAAACTGCTGTATCCTAACAGCCCACACTGGGGAAAACGCTTATACTCGTTTTGTAATTTGTAACACAACCAATGGCTAGTCAATAGTCATACACAAAGGTAATTCCGTGATAAATAAACTTCTTACAATGACGGAATATTTTTAATATAAATAGGTGCTTAGGTAATATTTATGTGATCTGAGGAATGTGGCTACTAGCTACCCTTAAAATTGTTAGTATTTAAACACATGTCTGTAGAACTTAACCTTTTAATTGTTACTCATTTGCTATTAATTTTAGTAAGTATAATTAAAAAATTATAAACAAGATTAGCTGGAGTCAAAAATTTTAAATCAAGTCTTTTCATTTGTAAAATTTTCGTAATACGTAGGTATGTACGTAGAGTAGATCTCCACTTATAAAAAAATTTAAGAATTATAGGATTTGGTTTCATTAGGTCACAAAATCGACCGCAAAACAGCCAATTTATGTCAAAATATGTGTAAACGCACTTTAAACCTATTCACACTAGTGACGCAATAAGTTTCAGTGCACACTGCAGGTGTTTCGTCAGTCGTAACTCGTAACCAGCTAAATGTCAATAAGTGTTGTCGCTAGCTTCATTAGTTCCCGAAAGTGTGTATACTGTCTACGACCTTTGAAGGCTCTATGCACTTTGAACTTCTGAAGTATTTCACGTATTTCATAATATTATGTTTGCTTTTTAGTGCCTCGTTATTGCATTTTTAGGGTTCCGTACCTCGAAAGGAAAAACAAAACCCTTATAGGATCACTTTGTTGTCCGTTCGAATGTCTGTCAAGACCCTTTTTCTCAGGAACGCGTGGAGGTATCAAACTGTAATTTATATCAAATACTGTCTACGGTCCCTTGGAGCTGAAAAAATGTTAGGTTTCTATTTTAAGAAAATGATATTCCATAATATCTAAAACATTCAGCACCTACAATAAGACAGCCCTATCCTCTGCGACCGAGGTGTGGTCGGTGGCAGAACCACAGACCTGATCTGCCACCGGGTACCAGTTTATCTGGTACCCATGGCTTCCTAGTAGCAGACTCAGGGGGAGTCTGCTAAAGTAGTGGTGGAGGCCGAGAAGGAAGCGCACCTAATACCATCTGGTGCGCCCATCGTGGAGGGCCTTCGAGCTTTCAAGATGGAGCCGCTTGTAGGCGGCTGCCGCCGGCGGGGTCGCGGATGTGTGTATCGTTCCCGTGGCCCCGTCAGAGGGCGGTGAGGAGGAAGATGGGGGGGTTTTTAATGGGTATACCATGAGTCTCACATCACCACTTGGGTGCCCCCTGCGCCTGGGTGGTATGCGTAAAGCATTTTGCCCCCGGAAAAAAAAAAGGTTTTGTTTACCAATTTCCAAAAAAAAAAAAAAAAAATTTTGGTACCTTTTAAATTATTTTATTAGTAAACTACACATAAAATAATATTTTTTTTTACATTTACCAAGTAGTAATGCCTCAATATTTCTGAATATATTAATGAAACTAAATATTTCAGATGTAGTCCGATTCCCTATTTTTTGTACAAATGTCGAAATGACTAACTTTAATTGGTTTATGTCAACACGGCTTACGCGTCATTGGTCAAATTTTGAATAGACTATAATAATAAGCCAATTACCTACAGTCAGTAGATACTTATATGAGCTAAGATGCGTTAAAACTGTACCTAAATGTAGTCATAAACGTGTTTAATTTTTTTAAAGGGGACGGAAAACACCTATATCATTTTTTGCATTTATTTGAGTAAAATTAAAAAATGTATTTAAATGAACTTTTAAAAACGCCTAATTTTATTTAGGGGGTAAGAATATTTTATAATATAGTTGCTTTTATTTTGTAGAAGGCATTATTATAAAGCTTATAGGTATAATAATTATAGTAATTTGAGAGTGATCCTTATGGCATTGTAATAAAGGTCCTTACTCCTATCAGAGGTAAAATAAAACCGGACAGACTGTATTAACTTGATTGATATTTTAAGACCAAGGTAAAAATCACTCAGATATTCGACATTGCTTCGCAGATGATTAAGGAACTTGAAAATATTTATAATATTATGTTGACGATATAAGATATTGCTCTACGCAAAACAAAAGGATAATAATGACCTAAGTGCCTTTACATGCGCCGCAGGTCCCGCGCCGCCGCCGGATTTTGTATGGATATTGCCGTTGCCGCGGCGTTTTACTACTGGCGCTGCGGCTCACGCCTGGGGTTGCCAAGTATACTGTTAAATACAGTATTATACTGTTTTTCACTACATTATACTTTTTACTGTTGAACAAAAATAAAGTATACGAAATACTGTTTTCAGCATCAAAATGCTTGACACTATAAGTGTGAGGCTTAGACGATCAGACTTTTTTTTTTTATTTAATTAGAGGGCGTCAGTGCAGCGCAGCAGTCACATTATTGGAGTTAATAAAGACTGTAAATTAATAAGTCGTGCGAGAAGCTCTAAAATATGTATTTAAAGCATTAAATAAATAAGATACTGTTGATTTTTTAAAATACTGTTTAATATTCTTCTCAGACCTAAATATACTTTATTTCTTCTAAAAAAAGTTGGCAACCCTACAGTCACGCCCCACAATTTATGCAAATCCTACTGCAGCGGTGCCGCGGGAGCTTCGGGGCGTGTCCATGTGTAATCACAAATTGTGTTTTTTGCCTAAAAATGACATCCTTATTTAGTTGCCATACCTAATTAAAATATTCTAAATGCACGAGTACATCCGTGTGCTCGTGCATTTAGAATATTGTGTGCGTGTGATGTCGAATAGATTATTTTTAGTAAAATCGCCATCTAAATCGAGTGGCGAAAGATTAAAAAATTGATTTAAAATTAACTAAGCGTGCTAGATGTGAATTAGCATCTAGCATATTGTTACGTGTTGGGGTTCGAAGATTTGGAGAAAAAGACCTGCTGACTCTATTGAAGACTTTATTCACTAGCAATCAGTCCAACCATTAAGCACTAGGTCCAAACACTAAACACTAAGTCCAAACACTAAGCACTAACGGTGTCCTAAGTCGTAGCTAAGTCGTGGGTTTCACTCACGGTATCATCACATCACTAGTATTCACATCGTTATCGCCCGTTTCGCTGTTCAACTCGAACTCCCGATCACTAATTTTCGCTGGTATCGCCTGTTTCGCCTCGTTGGAAGCTCAAAGTGAACTCGACTCGCTCGCATTCTCCCGACGTATTTATACCGGTCGATACGAGTCCCAGACGATTCCAGAAGGTTCCCGAGGTGCGTGACCGTGTTGGATTTATTCTGGAACGTTTGCACAGTAGCGCCATCTAGTACTGAGTAGGGGGCCCCACGCTGTCCCTGTTCACACCAAGTGGTTAAATTCGTTGACGCTAGATGGCGCTATTCTCTGTGTTCGTAACAATATTATTATTTTATATACATAGGTAGATAAGACATCTCGTAATTGTTATATAATTTCATTAAAATTACTTATAGCTACAAAAGAAGAGGGGGCAAACCGTCCCCACCCTAGTAGCACTATAACAGGACTTATATCAAATGAAAGGGCTTAAAAAGTTTGTCATTTTATTGTATGACGAAAAATCTCTATATCATGGAAGAAAATTAATGAGGGTTAAAGGTTAAAAAAAAGTTTATAAAATCACCTGTATTATTGCATTATTTTATAGTGTTGCTAATAAGGAACAATTTTTGGAAAGTAATGGTATACAGCAAACTTCATAAAAGTGGTATATTTTGATAAACTGCCTCATATTTTGAAGAAATGTATGGAATAATAATAAAATGCTAAAAAAAGCAATTTGGTTAATTTATTCGCACATCATTACTTTCTAGAAATTGTTTCTTACTTGCGACGCTATCGAATGGTGCAAACGAACTACAACCCCTCGGGATCAACGTCAACTAAATCTATAGGCTACCCTGTAAAAGAGTATTCTCTCCTTCATCACATTGCTAATTTTAAAATCAGGAGTAAAAATGCTTGTTTTAAAATTAGCAATGTTATACTGATATTCACAGTAATTTAAGGACGAATAGTTGCTTATTACTTTTCTAAGGAATCTGATATTTTTATAACATTAACAGTAGGCTCGTAATTTTATTATAAACTCAAAACTCAAACTCAATTTTTTTATTTCCATGTAGGTTATAATATAACACTTATAGAATTGTCCTACATGATGCCTACCACCTTATTTGCGAAATCGTGTGTCATAGGCACTTAAATATTTAAAAACTACGTGAATGAAGTACGAGGTTAGTTCTAAACAATAAATATAGCACGTATATTGAAGAATGGTTATTAGTTGTTGATTTGCACAATTTATAGAACCTACAATGCCTATAATGAACCGTTAACACAATAGAATAGATCGCGATAAGATGTAATATCTGCAAACGTGAGGGCGGCGCGCGGCACACTCGTGACCACGCAGTTCCTGAATTGCATATAGGTACATACCTACCTCTTATGTCATTACTTCATTAGGACTTAGGTAGTATTATGGTAGTCTAGCTTATGCCCGCGACTTCGTCCGCGTGGAACAGTTACTTTGTGGGATATCGCTATTTATCGCGAATTCATTTACGTAGGAGAAGCGCTTCCGACTGCCCGCCGCGCGCCGTATATTATTATTGCGCGCTTGATTATTTTATTATGTACTGCGATATCTTCTAAAATACTCATTGAAATCAAATGATGTAAACGGCAAATTTCTTCTAAATTGAATGCTTGTAATGAATAACGTATTTACTTGGATAAGGATTAATATAATCTTTATGAAAACACCTTCACAAATAATGCTTAATTTTAGAACAAATTTGGTTAGCATAAAGGGCAATAGTGAGCCAACCTTAAAAGATAGACATATACAGTCGCGGTCTTTTTTTGAGAACATTTAAAAGGAAACAATTACTTATGTCATACATAATTTTAGCGAAATTTAACCGTTTCCGCAGCATACGCAGCGAAAGCTTTCAAAAGGAAAAAAACCCGATTTTGAAACATTCTTGATTGATCCTCCGCTCGTACCTATTGAACTTAGCATGATGTTATATAGCCTTCCTCGATAAATAAACTATCCAACACAAAAATAATTTTTCAATTTGAACCAGTAGTTCCTAAGATTAGCGCGTTCAAACAAACAAACAAACTCTTCATCTTTATAATATTAGTATAGATAAAGGTGATGAAACAAATTGATGGTAAAGTTTTTATTTAACTTGGTACATTTCTGAAAACCTCAACTCAATTAATGACATACTTAATGGCTGCTCAACCGCAGTAGACGGACTGCAGCCTAACCCTCCTCTTATAAAAAAAAAAATAGCTGCTACAGGGACTGCCGATAGAAGTGAAAAAGTATTTATGAGTAGTCGGATTTACAATTATTATCAATACAAACTTTGATATTTTGATTAAACTCGGGTAGCCTTTTGTATGTGAGTAAATCCTTATTACAATTAATTAATTATTATTTTTAAACAAAAAAAAAATAAACCGACTTCCAAAGTTTTTATACACAAAGTCAAAAAAGTATGAAATAAAACTTATTTTCTAAATAATTCCCTTTTATGGCTATTTCTCTACTCAATCTTCTTAAATTTGAAGTCGCTACCAGTCCATACGATATCCTACAGTATTTTATAGAACTCACGTTCATATTTGCTATAAAGATTCGTCAGACACTTTAATATATAAGATCCTTTATGCCTATTAATTTGTTGAAAAGGCATATTATGGCATATAATAATACCGTATAACGGAACATCTACGATCATAAATATCACAGTTAATAATAAATGTTCAATGAATTCATCAAGGAAACAACTGCATGCTTTTATTTATTTACCTTGTTAATCTTTGTTGTGATGTATTATGCAAAATACTTAACAATAATATAATATGTGAAACAAAAATAAGTACCTATGTATATTAAATTGTGTCGTTAGCATTTTAAAAGTATCTTCTAAGGACTTTGCCATAAAAGTAAGAACATGAAAAATATTATTATTGCGTCAACTACTTTAAATTCCTGCCACTCATTGCCAATTTCACCAGTGCCACATAAAGTAAATCGTTGATTAAATACCACGTTATCTCTCTTTTTCTTCGTAGTAATGAAAGGAAGGCATGCTATTTAGCAAACGAATAACAGACAGGCGTTAGAAAAATTGGGACCTGTGTCCATTGTCCATTAAGCATTCAAATGTCCTCAAAAAATATTTCCTTCCTTTGTTTTGTTCTCTTTCTTGTTCTACCTTGTTACACGAATTAGCACCCATTCATTAGGTTTTTATTGCATATGTTACTACGTTCAAACGAACACAAATATTGTTTTCAATACAAACGGTTTCGATTCATAAGCAGCCTTGATAGTAGGATAATTGAAAAATAAACATTTATCTTAACACTGACCTTTTTCAATTACATTGAGGATTTGATTCAATACAAATATTTCAATATTTTATTGTGTGTAAATTCGGGTCCATATACCTACTGTCGATGAGCATGTTAGTGCAGCATAAAGGCCATTACCAGAACCATGACCTACATTTGAATGAATAGGTATTTTTGAAGTGAAAACTCATTTTAGTGCGGTACGCATATTTTTAGATGAGATAGACTCGCGACAACGTTACCACTTACCAGACGCAGTTTGACGTATGGTAAAATTTAAATAACTTCGAATCAAAATTGTTTATTTCCTATTTTAGCTACCATGAACCTATAGTTTCTATTTTAGATTGTAATAATTTTAATGATAATGATGATGATACAAGAGTTGTCAAAATTGTTAACGATAATTCATAAAGGAATATTTATTGTATTTTAAAGTTTCATAAATAAAATGCAATTTATAACTCAATAACCTAATAACACTAGTTCCCATCTAAAAATGTGTAACGTGCCAAAATAAGTTTTAACTTCTGTCGGCACTCCCGGAGTGCAATCCGTATTTTTTTTTAAAGCGTTTGAATTTTTAATTTTTATACACTATCCTTGTAGTACCTACCTAGATAAAATATAGTATCTAACAAAATCAAGAATTAAAATGAAGACGAATTATTAAAATTTACAAAATTTTTAGGGTTCCGTATCTACCTCAAAAGGAAAAAACGGAACCCTTAAAGGATCACTTTGTTGTCCGTCCGTCCGTCTGTCTGTCTGTCAAGACCCTTTTTCTCAGGAACGCGTGGTATCAAGGTGGAATTTATATCAAATACTCAGGTCTACTTAACTGTCCCTTGGAGCTGTGAAAAAATCAAACTTCTAAGCCAACGCGATCAAAAGATACAGCCGTTTATGCCGCATATTTTCGACACTCGCAAGGTCAAAACCTACAGCGTACTTCCCGTGAACTCAGAATCTTGAAATTTGGTACGAAGGAAGACGTTCTTTCGTACCAAATTTCAAGATTCTCAGTTCTATGCACAGCTAAAGGAATAACCTAACCAAGAGCATGTCAGGACATGTCTAAGGAGGGTTCCGTAACTATAAACGCGTAATATGCTTTTTTTTTTTAATTACTCCAAAAGTTACTGTCCGATTTGGTTCAAAATAATTTTCCTAAAGAGTTTTTAATGATCTATCAGCATGGAAATTTTCAAGTTTCTATCTCCTATAGTTTAAAAATGCTAGGGGGGGGGACCAACTTACAAACTACTTTGGAGGCCGATTACTCGAAAATGGTGAACTTTGTAAAAAAGTAACGTATGAAACCTTGCCTTTATTTTAAAAGACCTATTCTACGATACCCCACACGATGGGGTAGAGTGAAAAAAAAATTTTCATCCCCACTTCACATGTATGGAGAGCCACCCCTAATAATATATAAAATTATTATTTTTTTATGATCCCGAAACCGTGATCTATACACAATCTATAACTGCACCAAATTTCATCAATTTATATTCATAATTACAGGAGCTAGAGGCGCGGACAGAGAGACAGACAGACAGACAGACAGACAGACAGACAGACAGACAGACAGACAGACAGACAGACGGACAGAGCTAAACTATAAGGGTTCCTTAAGTATTACGGAACCCTAAAAATTGCGAAAACCGTAAATTTTTATTTAGATCACATACTAAAATATTTTTAATAATTTTAAACTTACCACCCCTACTATGACTCGATTGTCGTGATGGGTGAACTTTTACTAATTATATACCTACAGGTTTGTACGGAACCCTCGGTGCGCGAGTGCGACTCGCAGCCGGTTTTTAATAGGTACGTACAAAATAAAATATATTTTAATGTTAATTGAATATAACCAAGTTAACTTCTAAAATAACCAAAACTTAGTTATCAAAATATATTCTAGCAAAAATTAATACTTAAGAACATAAAAAAAAACTTTAAAAATGATAAAAAAAGATATCCTTCATTGACATAATTATCATACTGCAGGTCTAAAATTACCACATTATCTATGTGGATCGTACTATGAAACATCAACTTTTGAAGAAGATACATCATACAACTCACTGTTAATTGACAATTGTCAATCTTAATCCCCATTTTAGCTATCTGACGGCCACACTCAGAAATCAGAATACTTATTATGGAGCAACTTAGTACAGATTTTGACATAAATTTCATATAGTTTCTGTCAAAATGTCTGCTAATGGCCCGTTTCAATACCCTATCTATCTATAACTATTTGTTAAAAACGTCTTCATTCAATAATTTGCTGGTTTTGCGCGATACAAATTTGACGTTTCTAACAAAAGGTTACAGATAGATAGGTTAATGAAACGGGTTAGTTTAAGCATGCCATGTCTCTGAGTGCGGCCGTGAGATTAGATTTTAATACATTTCAACGATTTACGATCCTAGGATTGACTTTACGTCAATTTACGTTAATTTTTGTTTGAAATTAAAAGTTTGAAATCAATGAAGATTATAGATATCTAATTTCGGCTGTTAATGTGGTCACTAATCACTTTATAGACCTGTAGTTATTGACACTAGTTTAAATTTTCTATGCCTAATACTGATGACCTTGAGGTATCAAAACTATAGAATATATTATCACTGTTTGGTACTTTGTTCTTTGTGAGTTTAATGTTCAATTGTTCTTTTGCCGCAGGCGATTTACGTCTAAACATTCATTGATTTACATTTAATTTAATATTGTACTAACATTGTTGTCTTCTTGTTCAATTTTTCACAAATTTTTTGGTTGCACGATTGAAGATTAAATAATGTAATGTCATTTTTTTTTTGCAATATGTGTGTTATTATAGATGTTACAGTCATCATCATCATCGTTTCAAGTCCGCACTACCCGGGTTTATTTCCAATGCGAAAGAGACTCAGGCTGTCAGAAGAATATATAAGTATCATGATAATTGATAAGTATCTACTAATATTATTATACTTTACAAATATATTTTTAACAGCAAATTCTGAAAGTGTCTTCTATTTAAAATTCTGTTAACATCTTTATCGTTTCATCTGCGTTCAAGTTCTTTTAAGAACAACTAAACGCTTTTTACAAATATACTGACATCATAGTTAAATGTTTCTTTAGTATGCTCCAATACACTTTACCTCAATTGAAAAATATTGATGAGGCTGTGTAATAAAAAAAAACTCGTGAATGCGTGGGATTCCGGATTATACTATAATGTAACCAACGACAGGTGTTTAAAGAATACTATGCCATATTTATTGGGTATTAGTAATAATTCAATATTTATGGATTGCCAGTTTTAAACTACCGTTTCACATTAAAAACACGTGAGAAAGAAAATCAATAATTTCGGTTCAGGGTTCAGGTTCAGGGTCACAAGTCATGTCGCTCTCCGATTTAAAGTTTTTAATCTGAATATAATATAAGGTAAAATTAATAATCTATGGTAAAATTTAACTAGTCATACCTTGATAAAATTATTATTTTGATCGTTGGAAAGGGTTTCTCCATTCCATTCCTAAAAAATAAACCTAATGATTTTTTAAACTTTTTTCAAAAATAAAAAATATTTTGCACTCCCCTTAAACATACGTATTGTATTATATTAAGAAAAGATGCAAAGAAATTTTGCATGGATATGTATATTTACCACGTCGACAAAGTGCTGAAATAAAATCACAAAAAATATTTTTTGTGATACCTTCTCCACACGTAAAGTGGGGATGATTTTTTCTCGCGTCTATCTCATAGTGTGGGGGGTATTATTAGATAGGTGAAGGTCTTTCAAAAACACTTAGAGGTTGCTACGACGATTTTTTGAATTAGGTTGGCGTTGGGGTTCGTTGGCGAGACATTCAAATTCAAAGCGCATTTATTTTGATAAAAATCGCAGGTCCGACTTTTTACATGTCCATCCGACGCATGGATCATCTTTTTAGTCAGACAATCGGGTGATCAGCCTACGTTGTCCTAACCAAGCTTGGAAACAACATTTTTTGTTGTTCCAACGCGGGAATTGATCCCACGACCTCCGAGTCGAGAGCAAAGCTCAAACCACTGGACAACGGAGGCTGTTGATGCCTACATATAGATAAGTAGGCATCAACAGACAAGACGACACTGTCACCTGTGTGCTTAATAAATTACGTGAAGAGGAGACGGATCGCAGTCTCGTGCCGCCTCTTGCGCAACAGGCCGCACTCACCACGGATGTTAACTTGTTAAGCCGGCAACGTAAGTCTTTTTTTTTTTATTGCTTGTAGTAAGCCGGCTACGTATTTTTTTTTTAATAGTCTGGTAAGCCGGCTATGTAAGATTTTATTTGCATGCTTTGATCAATGATTTTAAATTCGATATGAGTTATAAAATAATTTAGTCTATGTTTTTTTATTAAATTGTAATTAGAATAAAAAAAAATAGTGCATAAAAGTAAAACTTTGTGGAATAGCCGTAGAAGATAATATTTGAATTTGATAGTCACTTTGTGTTTAATTGAATGTATTAACTTTTTTACCTTTTTTTGGACTCATGTATTTTTAAATTTTTGGCTACTTGCTTGAACATAGAAATGACGTCCATATTATCCTTTTAATTTAAGAGTTCATTTATTATTTTTGGTAATATATTATATAAACGTTGTACCTATAGATATTTAGGTATATTATAATATAGCAATTCTATTTACAGCTAATAGGTAGTGTCTACTTTCCACGTAACGCACGTTTCCGCAAATTGAATTCATACATAGAAACTACAACAGTGGAAATTATATTTGTACTGTTACTGATATTTTTAAAGTTTATGTAAAAGTAAAAAGTGGATGCTAGTTTTCTCGCAGTGTCCTTTTAAAAAATCCGGCTCCGGCTTAAGTCCCGACGCTTTAACCACTGAGCCACAGAGGTATTCTATAAATTAAAACAATTAACGAATACCTCTAGAAATATTTGCGTGTGGAGCTTAAAAATCGACTAGAATTTCATAGAAAATACTTCTCTTCTAAACACTTTAGCGTTCTAGTAACTGTTTTAAATAGGTGCGGCTGGCAAAGATATTGCATTTGGTTTTACTAATGCTGGGGCCGCACCTGCGTCTATCGTACGAAGCTTCGTGCTATGAGACGATACCATTGGACGATACACGCAGATCGTCCAATGGTATCGTTTTAAGCACGAAGCACTACGCAGGTGCGGCCGTAGCATAAGGCGAACTAAAGTTATGAATTGCTTTTGATTTTACCAAGGCGCTTAATTAACGTAAATAAGAATTAAGAAATAATATTAATAATAATATTAGGTCCTTACATATTATGAAATTGGCGTTTTGTCGTACTGGCAACTTTGATCCCAAATGATATATTATCTTCTTTGGTTAGGAATTCCAAATTGAAATGTATACCGCTATTTACTCATGCATTTGTGTTTCGAAAACCGTAATTCATTTTGTTTTTTTCTCTTTTGGTTTTTTCTTTGCGTCACTTTGTTTACAAAATGGAAAACTTGAAATATCGTATTATTTTCGAGTACGAGTTCCACCGTGGCAACAGTGCTGCAGAAACGGCTCTTCGAGCCGGATTAATGGTGCGTATGACGGTGGTGTCGCAAAAGAAAACACAGAGCGTTTTTGGTTCCAACTTTTTCGTTCTGGAAATTTTGACCTGCAGAACAAGCCCCGTGGACGGCCAAAGACCAAAGTTGATAATGAAGAATTGAGAGCTATTGTGGAAGCCGATCCATCGCAAACCACGTCCGAGTTAGCTACAGGCTGCGGTGTTAGTGATAAAACGTTATCCACTTGAAGCAAATTGGGTAGGTGAAAAGGCTTGAAAGGTAAAAAGCTTGAAAAAACCTCATGAATTGAGTGCAGCAAACCTACAAACGAGCGTCGACTGATGCGTTACATTACCTACTTAACCGGCTCAATGATGAAGGGATTTTAAATCGAATCATTACCTGAGAATTGTGATTAAAAGTGGATCCTGTAGGATAATCGGAAATGCTCATCGCAATGGCTGAACCCTGATGAACCGGCCAAAGCCTGCCCTGAGCGAAAATTGACTCAAAAAAGTTACTTGTGAGCGTTTGGTGGACTAGTGCCGGTGTCGTTCACTACAGCTTTCTTAAATCTGGCCAGACGATTACGGCAGATGTCTTTTGCCAGCAACTGCAAATTATGATGGAAAAGCTAGGTGCTAAACAACCGAGGTTGGTCATTCGCTCTAGGCCACTGCTGCTTCAGGACAACGCTAGACCACACACTGCACAACAAACGGCTACCAAATTAGACGAGCTTCAATTGGAATATCTAAGACATCCACCGTACTCCCCGGACCTTGCTCCAACAGATAAGGTACAATTTTTTTCGAAATTTAGATAAATTCTTGCATGGGAAAAAAATCAACTCGGATGGGGCAGTCCAAAGCGCCTCCAAATATTTTATTGATTCCTGTGCGAATGATTTTTGTAGTAAAGGAATCAATGAACTACCTATGAGATGGAAAAAGTGCATAGATAGCAATGGTATATATATGTACTTTGATAATATGTTAAAAAGACGACTTTTTGCCCCCTTTACAAAACGCCAATTTCATAATATTATATGATGACCTAATAAAAACAACATATTATGTCTACGTCTTGTCTAATAAAAGTTAAATTAAAAGTTATTAGAATTGATTTAATCATTATAAATAATAATAAAGTAATGGTTAATTATGATGTTCCGCTTAGTTTTGTGCAGATTAAATTAATTTATAAGTGGCCTTGGGACTTTACCTAATATTGCTTCAATTAATTAATAAATCCAGAAGTTCAATTTTCATTAATTTTAATTAAAAGATATCACTCAAGGGTCAATTCACACCGGATCGAAAGATACGCGACGTGGCGCTGCAGTTTTATGATACCAATTCAAAATTGAACTTTATTCATTACACAAGAAGATACACGTCTCATTTTAACAGTTCGAATATGTCAAGATGCACCGAGCTGCACAGCGCGTTTGCAGTGTATGACTGACTAGTTTTGGCCCGCGATTCCGCCCGTAAAAATACAGTACCTATCCTAAGGGACTGTACTTTTTATTGATCTTAAGCTTGTGTGTTACTACTACCATACTACCAAATTCATTCAGTAGTTTTATCGTGAAAGAATAACAAATATACCTATCTACCTAAATCCATCCATCTATCCATCCTCACAAACTTTCACATTGATATTAGTAGTAGGATGTCATACAAAACGTGTAACTTTTTGTGTAGGGACGGACTAGTGAATAAAGTTCAATTTTGAATAGCTATTTTAAAAATGCAAGGTCACATCGCGTATCGTCACGGTGTGAACTGAGCCTTACGCTTTACTCATAATATTATAATTTACTGATTTTTTTCATTATCTTGTCGCACGCTTATTACCTCTCCGATTAATAATTTTTATGCCTTATTCGTTTAAGTTAATAGCTTTGTATATTTACAGTGTTTGATTAAAACATTTGATATTGTATAATCTGAGTGTATAAGTATTTATAAATAGTTTTATGGTTTAATAAAGTTTTTCCAACAAAGACACGAAATTTTTTACCTTGATTAATGAATAGATATAATTTAAGAAAATGCAATCTATTTTTTTGTTACTTTTAAATTTTTCTTGATTTTTAATAGTTTTCAGTTCATTTAAATTGTGATTACATTTTTTTTATTAAATTGACAATAATGGGTAGAGCTAACAAATTAAAAGATGATCGCTTATAGGTACTATAAAATATCTGAATTATTCATAGCATTTTACAGAATGCAATGACAGCAATTTGTAGTAAAATTATATCAATCGGTTTTTGATCTATGATGGTTAGAAACAAAAGTCATCTCAGCTTAAAACCCATATTGTTAAAATTGGCTATTAACTTACAACAATCGAATGGGGCCTTGAATATAAATTACTTTTAATATTTCTGTTTCAAACATCATTTTTTTGTAAATTTTACGGAGGTCAAATAAAAATATTGGGTACGTAAATAGTTTCGTAACCAAACTACAATTTCTTATAAAAAGTGTTAAATTCATACAATATGTATAATTATAAAGTTAAATTACTTTTAAGCTTGCTTAAACAGCTTTTTTTTCTTGAGCAGGTACCTACTGTATATGTCTAAAACCTGCTTCATAATTATAAATTTAAAACGTTTTTTGGTTAAAATACCTACACAATTATTGTTTAATTTGTTTCTTTGCAAATTGCCTTTCTTATATTTTTATCTATAAGTAAAGCTATGTAGATACATAATTTATTTTAGTTTGACATTAGATTTCCTACCGAATATTATGTAAACCAAATACAATATTGGCATGTTATTTGCAAATATCCGCATCTCACGAATGCTCTTTAGTGATATGACGTCATTAATTAGGAATGATCGAATGACCAATAATAACATCCATCATCATTAGCAGCAACACAAATCATAAAGAGAAAAAAATATAATTGAATTCCACTTCTATGGCGGTTTCCTTCAGAGTTTGGCTCGATGGCGTTTTGTCACTACTCCCAAATTCGAGTTCCCACTTCTCGTACCTATAGATAACTTCTGATAGACTGCACCAAATTGAATAATTTTTATTATTTTGTATTTGTTATGGCAATAACCTTGTCCTGATATTAAAATGAAAGAAATTATATATGAGATGAGAATTCATCACATATAATCTCATACACATCTCAATATATATTATAATATCTATAATATAATATAATTATAAAATACATACATACATACATACATATAATCACGCCTTTTTCCCGTAAAGGGGTAGGCAGAGACCACTTTTTGCCACTTGCTACGATCCTTACATACTCGTTTCGCTTCGTTCACTTTCATTCTTACCATCCATTCCTCCTCTTACATTCAACGTAGCGAAGCGGCTCTCCATGGTCCGCTTTTCACCTCCGCGAGAAACGAGACGTGATGGGTGGTGAACCACATCGCCGCCATTTTGGATAATTAAATTATTTTTCTGATTATCCATTGCGTTTCCACGGATTGGTGGAGAGGGTAGGAATAGGGAAAAGGAAGGATAGGTGGTGTGGAAAGGAAGATTGGTAAGTTAGAGTGGGAAATAGGAAATGTAGGATATTACCGCCCAGGAGGGCAAGGGATAGGACAGTAATAGCTAGGGAAGCCGGGGTTGTATACCCGTATACTATACCACAACTACCGGACAGGTAAGTTGGGATGAGTATCCCATGACATAAAATATTATAAAATAATATACTTAAATAATAAAGAGGAAAGATTTGATGTTTGTTTGTTGACATTGAATAGGCTTCGAAACTAGTGAACCGATTTTGATGAAATTTGGCATAGATACAGCGCCAATATTCATGTTAAATGACATTGTCATGAGAAGAATATTATGTAAGAAAAAAATTAAGAAGTTGCGCGGAAAATAAAAGAATAAAGAAAACTTATCGACCATATTATTGACTTTTATAATGTAACAACCTTAGGTAATAGGTAGGTGTATGTATATGTGTATTGTGTAGGTGTAGTGTAGGTGTATGTAGGTAGGTATTAGGTAATTAAATGTATTCTAGTTAATAGTTCAGACAGAACTACGTTTGTCGGAACATTTATTTTTACATAATTGGGTGCTTCTATTAGTTCTGAGTTCTGACTGCTGAGATACAACTACCAAACCATTTTGTAATATTGGATACAAATATTTTACCTATAGGCTATAGGTAATAGGTTTAAATAATCTATACTCATAAATATGTATTATAAACAAATGTTTAGTGGTTGCTTTTCAAATTTCAGATGGCGCATTGGAGAAATGTTTTTATTCTGTCCTACATCTTAGCAAGCAGCTTCGAAGCCCAGGGTGCTAGTAAATACACAGACGTAAATCGACCGTATGAGTTTGGATTTAGCATCGATGGAGAACAGCATCGGCATGAGAAAAAGGGTAAAATGTACTTTCACTTTTTTATTTTAATTAGGTACCTACTTACCTACCCACAGTAGGTAGCTAAGAAGCTATGGTGCTATGAATCAATTTTAAAATTACATGAAGAAGAAACTTTATATTATTATAATTTATATCTACATAAATGATCTATTACTATATAAAAGAACCGGGCGGAGGGCCACTCAAAATGTTTAGGTAATTTTTTATCAATTTTTTTCTGATTTGCCATCAAAAATACGTGTTTAACCCGCAATTTTTTAACACCAACACCAATTTTTATATAGCGATATTTATGCTATTTGTGAATTAGAGTACCTAGGTAATAATTTTCAACACTCAGTGGTCTTATTATATTATAGAGTCTATATAATAAGACCACTGAGTGTCAGATATGTCGCCACTCGCCTGTCACACATCGCCTGTAGATTGTAGGAGTAGGAAGTAGGTGTCTGTAGGATGTACACCTACAGTATATGTAGCTAGTAGGTAAGTATGTGAAAGTGTAGACTGTAGATGTAGGTAGTAGGCGTATTTGTTAGTGTAGATACTGTAGAGGTGTTCGTACTATGTAGGTAGTAATTTATTTAGGTGTTCGAGTTCATAGAAAAGGCACAACAACATCTGTCAGGTCAGCTAGTTGTATTATTGAGAGGACACTGGCCTCTACAATACAGTTCACACTAGTGCAGGAGGTCAGGGACTTCAGATAATATGTAAAACTATTTTGTATCAATAAATAATTTATTGTCTAAGGCAATAGGTTTTAGTTTAACTATAAAATATAAACACACTTACCTATATCATAAAATCCTTGCCATAACAAATAAATAAACGTCTATAAGTTGCACAATCAAATCAATTTACGTCTCAAATAATATTGGCATTGATTAAAATAAATTGATGTTAAGCGTTCGATAAATACTAGCTTTACTAAATCCACATCGGTTATAATTTAACCTTCTACTCGTAAACGCAGTGACACATCTGCTGAACTTCCAAACTTTGACGGTGTAAAGCGGTTATCGTGGGTAAAACGATAGCTGTAAAATTTGGCATGAATACTTATTAAGACGTACTCCACAAAAATGGTACGATGCTAACATTTGTTATCAAAATTAGCGCTCTATTCGCCTAACGTTCCGTGCGTTGCGCCTTGGTAGCGCATAATTTATGGCATTTTAAAATACAAATTGTGGCCTATGGTAGACAGTATGAGATAGTATGGATGGTAGTGGTTCCACCAGGACGGTGCTATTTCCCATACAGCACGCGAAACATCCATCGTAGTCACAGACATCTATTGACTAGAGTACTAGACTACGCAAGTATATATACTTCGCGTGTAACTTCGCATATAAAAGAGGAGTAAAAATTACTTCCTTCAGCGCCATTTCCTCTCCAATATTCTCGGTGCCAAACGTCAAACGAAACCTAAAAACGTGACGGGATAGCGCGCGGCGACTGCCTTTGATTCGTTTACTTAGAGACGGAGAGTTATCATCACTAAAATCGCTCTTGTGACGTCACATCAGGTAGAAAAATAATGGCACCCTTCAAGGTTGCTCAGCGTGCGATGAAAAGAGCAATGTTAAGGGCATCTTTGGTGGATAAAATCGTAATGATGTCATTCGCCAGATAACTAAAGTCACCGACGTTTCTCAACGAATTAGTACGCTGAAGTGGAAGTGGGCTGGCCATGTCTGCAGACGGACAGACGGTCGATGAAGCAGACAAGTATTAGAGTGGAGACCACGCTTAGGCAAACATAGTGCAATACGTCCTGCGGCACGACGATTTGAAGACGGTTGCTGGCAGCAGATGTATGAGGGCTGCCCAAGATCGGGATAGTTGGCGCTCATTGGGGGAGGCCTACGTTCAGCAGTGGACGGCTATTGGCTGATGATGGTGTTTGATTTAAACGAACGAACTTAAGCTCAATTTTATGCGAAGTTGTCGTCAAAAATTGGTCCAAAGCGGAGTCGCGGCGATTCTTTGGCCGAAATTATTTTCCATACACAATAGCTGTGTTACGTAGAAAATAGCGCTAACAATAAATTTCTTCTCCGGAATACAGCCATTGTCATCGAATATCTTTTACAATATTATAAAAAATGTGGTTATATCACTGAAACAGGTTGATCTATTTTATTACAAAGTTAAACCACTCTTAATGAAAAACCCTTTACTTACTTTTTTGCTTTGGTTGCTAAATATAAGTATAAATAATTTTATAATATAATATAATTTTATAATCAAATCTTATACTAAACTCGTATGTACTCAATAGTGAACAATAGAAGAAGCATATTTGCACTATGTTTTTTTTTTAATTATTGCTTTTTATCTTTGTAATTTCTATTGCAACTGACATCCTCTTTTTTTTTTACTTTCCTATGTTGAAATTATATCCAATAATGTCATAATTACACTCTAGGTACAAACTTAATGTAAATCTTCTCTCCCGGCATGTAAAACACTCCTCTCTTTTCAATTTCTGTCTCATTTGGGGGCTTAGTATCTGTGTATGGTTCGAATTTGTATTTCAGTATTAACGCCGATAACGCAATCCGTATTGTTAGAAGACCAAATCTTTTGCCTGGAACGATAAAAAAAAACATTCAATAAAAAAAATTGCAAAAAATAAAACCTTTTTCGAACCAAGTTCATGTGTGAGATAAAATAAAATAATATACATACCTATACAATTTCTTGGTCCGTCTCCAAACGGAAGGTATGCGTAAGGTCTGATATTACTTTCATTTTCTGGTAGAAATCTCTCCGGGTCAAATTTGTAAGGATCCGGGAAGTATTCTGGATCATAATGCATACCTATATTGTTCACAGCCACTGGGGTACCAGCCTTAATTGTTAAGTTTTCGTCTATGACGTAATCATGTTCAGCTTGTCTATCCAGCCAGGGCATTGGTGGGTATTTCCTGAATGTCTCTGTAATAATATTTTAAAAATTCAAATAAATGAAAAATTGTATATTTATGTAGGTATTCATTGTTTTAGATTTTAATTCATGTGATAAAAGCAAAAAGCAAGGAACATAATATAGTACATAGACTACTTTCAAGTATATATTTTCTAGTACTACTACTAACCTAATATATTTTTTTAAACTGCAGTAATTTATGTGAATTAAAAAAAATACCTTTCATAGCACAGTTCAGAAACGTCAAACCTTCTAAAATTTCCGAATTCAAAACTTCTGTTCCACTCTTTTCTTTAGCTTCTAGTATTTCAGCATGCAATTTCTCCTTAAAAAATTATATTTGAAATTTAAAAAAAACTAATATGTAAGTTCTAGCCGAAAATGTTCTGAAAGTTAAGAAAGGAAACCACGGCACGGCGCGTGTGTAAATATTTTTTTTTTATACACGCGCGCACACATGGCAGCGGAATTTGTACGGATTTTTCCATACAATTTGATACATTTTCCATGCGATTCTCCGCCGGCGATGCGTCTCTAAATACAACGCTTATCGCGGCGGCGTCGCGGCAGCGGCATTGCCGGAGTTGGAGCGTGAGTGTAAGCGCCAAGTGGACTTACAAAATGATTTAGAAAAGTTACCTGCACTGAAGGTTTAAATGCCAGCTCAAGAATTAAAAATGTGAGCGTTACAGCTGTAGTATCGAACCCTCCTTGCAGAAACACGAGGCTCTGGGCAATAAGCAGATCGTCTGAATACTCTGAAAATATAGAAATAAAGTAAAAAAAAAAAAATAGAGTGTGTGATTAAGGCTGCGCTAGTCGCTTTTCTCTCCATACAAAGGCTGTTGGTGATTTACTCCAAAGTCAAACATTGTAGACCCAAATTCTAGCGTAATATCGATTTTTATGACACTTATCTAGGTCGGTATTTGCTTATATTTCTGAAATTCAAATTACTGTAGAAAATAATAGCCTCCAAACATCGCATTTTTAGCGCAACTTTGAACGTAAATAAAAATTAAACGAAGAATGATAATAAAAAAGCAAGCAAATACCGACACAGTTCGATTATTCAGCAATTGAGATAATTTTACTTTAGACAAAAATATTATATAGTTTTTTCATAAAACACCAACAGCTGAGTGTCGATTTGCGTAATTTGAAGACGCCTTTTCTAAAATACTTTACACAGCTGCATAAATGTGTGCAGTATAGTTTCTCTTATAAGTATAGATTACTATTTTATGAGTATATCCTTATTTCCCCAATATTAGGTGAAATAACAAGCATTTTCCCCGCGCGCAGCACTGAGTTCGAGCCGTTGACTAGCGCACTCTTAAGACCGCACGGCAGAAGTGAAAATATCATTGGCAATCGTAATTTATTTACGTGTATAGGTATTTATAATATTTCTCACTCGGATACACTTGGCAGTCCCGAGCTCTCCCGATCGAGCCTTTCACCTTAAAGCGTGATGGACAGCCTCACTCACAGCCTACGAAGAAATGCGTGTGCGGTGCTTTCTCGCTCGGATACACTCGGCGGTCCCGAGTTCACCCGATCAAGCCTTTCATATCAGAGCGTCAAATGTGGGTGCGGTGCGCCAAAAGAAGTTTTCCGACGTACGTAAAGAAGTACGACGTGTCACGTGTGTATGTTCCCTACACATTGCTGAAGATAATGAAGTACTTGATTGGTAGATGGCGTTGTACTTTTAAATAATATGTATTTTATTTTAAAGTATAATGGAATGGAAAAAATGCTATACTATTATTGTATATAATATATTTATGCAATAGCTTTACCGCGGCAGTCCCCAAGTGCCGCACATCTTTTTTATGGTTCCGTAGTCCGTACACAAAGGGTAAAATGGGACCCTATTACCAAGACTTCGCCGTCCGTCCGTCAGTCAGTCCTGTATCTCATATACCGTGATAGTCAACTGTTACCGCAAAAAATTAAAAAGAAAACAGAAAAAATATCCCATACCTACAACAAACGTGATTTTTACCTCATTTTTATAGATAATAACACGGAAACATTATGCACGAGTCCGACTCGCACTTGGCCGATTTATTAGGTTTTGCACAGCGACAAAAGCAAAGAATATATATTACTAAACAAAAGTGAGTAGACGTAGCTACGTCGCATAAATTAAAATGGTGTACGAGTATTGCATAATGCATACACTTATCTCATTATCTTAAAGTTAAAATTAATTGCAATAAGTTAGACGGTAATTAATTAAGAATAGTGCCTTGAAATTTCGTCTTCATAAAGAAGAAATTAATTTGGGTAACATTTTTTCGCTTTGTTCTTCGTTGAGCTTTTCTTTTCATTTCGCAGTTCAAAAGTTTGTGTTTGAAAGGAAGAAAGAAGAATAATTATTATTAATAAATACCTTCGCCGTCTAATGCAGCTTCCTTCTTAATTTGTAGAATAGCATCCATGAGATCCACATTCCTAGTGTTATCTTTCTCTCGTTGAGCCGCTATTATTTTGAAGATCTTTTTGAAATAGGTTGTCGCTCGTTTTGGAAAGAATGTAAACCTAAAATACATCATCGGTTATTTTTGTATGATAAATATTATTATTGTTTTTTTTTTCTATTTTAATACTAGATGACATAGATCGAAACTAAACTTTGGAAAGGTAGGTAAAACTTTGTAACATTAATCTAAAGTACGATCTAAGTAGAAGCGTGCGATAGTAAATTATAGTTTAAAAAAAGAATTAATTAATAAATAGGTATGTTTCCTTCAGAGATATTATATATTATTTATAAATAATAATTAATATTCTAATGAAATCCCAAAAAAAAAATTCCGTTTTGCTATTATAAATAAATATTTTTCTTGTTATTTCACATTAATTTAAATAATTATTTAGAACTTTGCTAAGTATTCTTAAGAATTTTATTTAAACATGCTTAGAAATAGTAAATATGAATAAAATATGTTATGTAGATTAAGAATAGGAATTTTAAAAATAAATCCATGATTTATATGAGTCTTATGTTATGTGTTGAATAACGGTAAATACTTTAGTAAAAATCGAGCACTAAAGATGATGATAATGACCAATTTTAACTTTGCTCTTAGTTTTTATGTTTAGGTAATTTTTTGTTTTTATGGAAAACAATAATTCCGTAGTTCAGACTTCAGTCACATGATTTTCTTTTACTTTGCAAACCATTGTTAGTTTAATTATCCAAAGTTTAATGGAGTCACTTCAGTAGTGCCAGGTGTTTGGGAATGTTAAAAGACTCATTTTCTCTGGGTGACTAGGACTAATAACTAGTCTGCGAGTACTATATCAATAAAACTTGCCGAGACCAATTAAGGCTGTAATTTCAGCAAGAGTGGGTACTTACCTACCCTAAACATTGGCAGGCTTTAGTTTAAATTGACGAGTAATAAAAAAACATCCTTTCATTTTTATTTAAAGCGTAAATTAAATCAAGCTTTTGAACTGTACTATTATTTTTTTAGGTTATTTATTTAAAATGTTATGATAAAATTAATTTAAACTATTTTTTTCTACTATTCGGAAGAGGTAGTAAAAGCAAGGCTAAAATTGATAATTAGCTTTGGTGTCGTTTTTTTGCAAATGTGTGTGTACCTACTTATGAAATATCAAACATAATCATAACAAAAAACAAATTCAAAGAGGTCAAGGAGGTTGCGGGAACGCATTCGTAATTCCTCTAATATGGCAGGTAGGTATTTATGGGCGGCAGTAGTTTGCTTATCATACTGCGATCCGTCTGCGATCCGTCTGCTCTACAAAAATAAAAGATAAACTTACCTGAAAATGTCCACAAGATCTGGCCAAAAGAAGATGCTAGACATGGCTATTCCTCTGTAAATGCTGAACTCCATAATATATCTTGTAATCGTCCTGAGCGGGTCTTCCCCAGTAAGAGTGGCATTGCTGCCAACTCCAAACGCAGTCGTGCCTACCACGTCAGTCGTGAAATCTGCTAACGTGTCCTAAAATAGGCCGGGACCACATCCATATTTCACTATTAAGTCATGTATAGTCAAAAACAAATTAGTGAACGTGTTTAAAAACAAACTAGTTGTAAGATTAATTTTTTGGAGCCGTAAAGGCGAGGTCAAAAAAAAAATGGGATAAAGAAGGTACACAATTCTTTGAATCCTTTAAAAAATATATATTTTCTGAGTTATAAAATCATAAAATCACCTCTTAAAAATCACACAATCTCCTAAAACATAAAATTTTGTGCGGCACTATACATATTTTTTTGAATAATTTTGTGATTTGTCATGAACGTAAAAAAAGGCGGACACTGCTTCAATAATATGAATAGTGAAGCTTTTTGGGTATAAATAAAGTTCAATTTTGAATCTCGGTCACGTCGCATCTCGGTGTGAACTGTGAACTGTCAACTGACGCTTTCCTTGTTTAAAGAACTGCAAGCATATGTCACAATTAAAATATAAGGGTCACTAACTCACTATCAAAATGTTTTTTTCGCATAAATATAAGAATAATCATCACCACCACCATCATCATCTCACCATAGGTACATCATGATAATATTATGTTGATATAGGTATTTTTCATAATATTTTACACCGTTAATGTTTCCAATGGTATTATATATAAATTAGTATTATTCAGTTTGTAACTTACTCGCAGGCTGAATCGATTATCTTTCTCCGAATCGATACGTTGCAGGAGCTCCTTAGTTTTTTGTTGAATAAAAGGTTCTAACTGTCTTAATTTAGCTGCAGTAAACGCGGGTGTTAGACGATGGCGAATTTTAGTCCAAAGAGGGTCCTGAAAAACACACAAATATGAACTAGATAGCAGATTCTTGACTGCTCTCCAAATCTCATGCTCTATAAACTTTTCGCAACAATGAATTTCAATGCAGTACAATTAGTAGAATTAATAATCTTCTAAATACATAAAAGGCTTAAGGGAAAACTGATTGACTGATGTATCAACGCAAAGGCTAGAAATTTGAAAATTTGCACACGTATTTCTCATAATTATGACGTAGGCATTCACTAATAAGAATTTTTCAAAATTCAACTCTGAAGGGGCTTAAATAGGGGATGAAAGTTTAAAACCTAATTTCACGAGAGCGAAGCCGCGGGCAATTAATGCTAGTTATATTATATTCAATGAAATAACTTTATCATAAATTTACGGTTTATTTTGAATTTTTTTGTAGAAGTCAAAAGATTATTATAATACATATTATAATTAATAGGTTCATGATGTACATATAACTATAAGGATGTTATTTATGTCTATGTTAATTGTTTGAATTTATGTGCAAAACTTTGTGAACAAATAAATTACCATGATGTTCACATGAAAATTGTGTAACGACTAACGATAAATATTTAAAATCGTTAACAATAAAGGCAAAACGAGAAAATTCTTTCTCACATAGGATATTAATATCTGGGAAAAGTATCTACCGTTAATGAAAAGTTACAAGAAAAAGAGGCGAGCAAACCACTAGAGATTTTAAACATATTTTGGATACCAAAAATTTGAATATTTTAGTATCTAAGGGCTTAGTTGGGTGAGCATGTTGGTGCTCAAGCCGGGGGTCGCGGGCTCAAATCCCGCCGAAGGAACAAAAAGTTTTTCTGTGTTCCTGGGTCATGGATGTGTATTAAATATGTGTATAATATAATAAAAATCTTAAATATGTGTATAGTATAAAAGTATTAAATATATTTCCATTGTCTGGTACCCGTAACACAAGTTCTTCGAGAACTTCACGGGATCAGATTGACGTGGTGTGAAGCGTCCATAGATATTATTATTATTATTATACACTTCTTAGGTAATTACTAAAGTTCAATTCTATGTTTCATTGCAAGAGTTCGAATTTTTAAAAGAAAAGAGATGTTTGATTTTGGGCCAGTTCTATGTACACTACATAGGTAAATAGGAAAAAAATATGGGAATATCATAAAAATACGAAAAAAATAATTTGAAGAAGGGTACATGCGTACAAAAATGATTATTTGAAGAGTTTTTTATTGCGAGAACACTATTCTTAGGGCGGCCATGGCAGATGTTTTGACTTGACTTTTGACGTAGTAGACAGTTTTACGAAGAGACGTCGTCTTGAATGTCATACGTCTTTCTTTGTCAAAAGTCATGTCATTGACAAAATGACATTCTTCAGATAATTCTGATCTGATCCGCCATGTTTTATTTTACTTTGTGTTGCTCTCCTTGACGAATTTAATTTAAATGTATATGGAAACGAAGTGAAATTAAACAAAATAAAGAATAGGAAACAGTTACTATATTATGTAGCTATATTTACATATACTGTACATAGGGCTGGCCCAGGCCTCATACATTTCTTGAACATCTCTTATACGCAAGTGTATGATTGATGTCATAATATCAAAACTGTATTCTTTTTGTTTGGTCAATAAATTTTGAATAGCAGCATGACGCATAACTATCTTAATGCAGCGTCTTTAGCGTTTATCTTCACGGAAAGCTTATGTTCATCTTTCTGTACTGAAAGTGTTAAAAATATACCAGCTATCAGTGGCGAACGCTGGTTCTCCTTCATAGGGAAGCCGTAGCCTGTATAATAGGTAGGGATTTGGACGAGGGTCGTCAAAAGGTAAGCGGTAAGGGAAGCCGATAGGAATAGAGGTATAGGTACCCCTCGCCACTGCCAGCTATCAGCTAATAAAGAAAAGAGTAAGAAATGTTTAACTCACCTTGACGGTAAATATGTTCAACCCACCTACTGGGTCGCTGGCACTGGAGTTGATGTGTCGGTCCCGGAAGTTCTTAAAGTCTTTGACCAAAATGTTTCGCGCGATATCCGGGCAGTTGACCACGAGCACGGGCTTCCAGAAATACCAAATACCAGTATACGGAGTGCGCTTTTCTGTATTATACTTTTCATACATTTTTCGGAAAAATATACCCTGCAAATTGTTAACTTTTTGTTTATTGCGAAGAATTATGCATACGCTAAACATTGAATTTTACTACTTATTTTTTTAATGTGTTTTTGAGACTATTCACATAGACGTATGTATTAAAGACAAGGCATGTTGAAGCAAAAAGTGTCTCCAGTTAAATAGCCCCACTTTTGAATTTTTTGGGGCTATTTAGATATTTGAAATATGGTGAAAACAAGATGGCTGACATTTGAAGTATGGTGAAAAATTAAAATCAAGATTGCTTTTTGTTGTATGAAGATTTCTGTCAAATGTACGTCTTAACTCAGAGATGTACGTCACATCTTAAGATAGTTTTGAAATCTTTGACTATTCATAAGATTTCGTAGCAATAAAATTATGGAATAAGAAGGATGTTACCTTTTTAGTTTTACATACCGTATTGTCTTGCAGCAAAAATGTTAGGCTGCCAAGGAAGGGGTTTGGTTTTTCATAGGGCACACCGCGATCAGCCCAATATTGTGAGGCCGATCTCCATCGGGTGTAGAGATATATCACTGTTACTATGAAACTAGTAACTAGTAGTAAATACATAACCTAGAAGATAAAAAAATGATACATGAGAGACCATGGAGAGAAATGGGAAATGTAGAGTTTGAAAGTTCACAATATAATAATAACCTAACCAAGAGCATGTCAGGACACAGGACAGGACAGGTTTTGCGTTATATAGTAATATTTACCGTGCCGAATGGTTAAATGGCAAGTGCCCCGCGCCGCCATATTTGTTTTCGTTTTCATAATAATAATAGGCAATCGGACAATTTTTTTTTATTGCATAAATGAATAGTACTCTTAAATATGAGTAACTTCTCAGAAGAAACCGTATATCAAAAGTCAATATTTTCAAAGGTACAGCGATTTTTATACAAAATTTCGCGAGCCTCCTAAAAACGCTCCATACTAAAATCGCCACACAAATGACGTCACTATTGGATTAAAGTGTATGTAGGTATAAAGTATACGGCCGCAGGAATATATTATTTGTAAATATCTCCGATATTTGTGCGTTTAAGTTCATACTTACCATAATTAATGTTTTTGTATATGATGTGAGTAAACTAATGATGTAGGTTTTGTTTACCAATTTTGCAAAAAAAATAATTTTTTTTGGTATAAAAACTCGCGAAATTTTGTATAAAAATCGCTGTACCTTTGAAAATATTGACTTTTGATATACGGTTTCTTCTGAGAAGTTACTCATATTTAAGAGTACTATTCATTTATGCAATAAAAAAAAATCAGTCCGCTTGCCTATTATAACGAAAAATAATGCGTACAATTGTATGGAGAAATTTTTCTTTGACAATCTATCAACATATTATAATATCTGTAGTAATATAATACAATCTATCGATTTTTACAATTTTACAGTGACATCTATAAGCAATATGCTTAAATAGTCTAATAATTTCTGTTTATTAAATTTGCCAAGGCCTAATTTTTTCTATAACACCAATTTCATTTTTAATTAATATTTTATTTGATGTTTAGGCTACTACTTATAATTATTATGTTTGTAAAATTAAATAAAAATATATCACAGAATTAACTTACTAAAATTTTCGGTAGCTATTTAGCGGTGTTACTGTAGGTACCCGAATGTTTGAACTAAAACATTTTAGCGGCATTGGATTATATAATCCATAATACCCAAAGATGGAAAAAATAAATAACATAGAATTAAAATTCCATGCGCGTAGGTATTAAAACGCTCGTAATTTTTTTTATAAAAGTTTTAATTTTATTTTTAATGATTTAAAGTTTGGGGCAGAGCTTTTATAGTTTAGAAAATAACTTAGATATTAAATATAAATCATTTTTTTTTAAGGTAATGGCGCGAGTTTTATGAAAATAATCAGTCTTTGTTACTTTACTTTTACTAACGCTGTAAATGCTCTGTAATGGTCAATAGGGGATCGGACTACATCTAAAATATTAAATCGCTCCGCCCGCGTAAAAACATTATCCCGCGGGAGCACTACTTTTTCGTGATAAAAAATATCCTATGTCCTTACCCGGGACCCAAAGTATGTCTATACCAAATTTCATAAAAATCGGTTCAGCGGTTAAAACGTGAAGAGGTAACAGACAGACAGACAGATAGACAGACAGACACACTTTCGCATTTATAATATTATAATAATAATAATAATAATAATAGATAATAGATAATAGATAATAGAAGTATAGACTAGTATAGAAGTATAGATTTAGCTTCATTAATATACTTAGAAATACTGAGGCATTACTACTTAGTAAATGTAAAAAATATATTATTTTATGTGTAGATAGTTTATTAATTAAATACATCCAAAAAGTATATATTTTTTAAATATTTTTTTGCTAAATTAGTAAACAAAACCTACATCATTAGTTTACTTACATCTAATACAAAAACATTTATTATGGTACGCACAAATATCGGAGATATTTGCAAATATGTTCCTGCGGCCGTATACTTCATACACTTCAACCCACGAGTGACATCACTCGTGCGTCGACTTTAGTATGGAGCGTTTTTACAAGACTTGCGAAATTTTGTATACAAATCGCTGTACCTACCATTGAAAATATTGACTTTTGATATACTGTTTCTTCTGAGAAGTTACCTAATCATATTTAAGAGTACTTTTCATTAATGGAATTAAAAAAAGTCCGAATCCTAATTCACAACCGAAACGAAACGATACGCGACGTGGCGCTGTGTAGCATCGCGTATCGTCACGGTGTGAACTGAGTACTGACCCTTATAGGCTTTTACAATCTAGTGACTAGTACTAACCGCTGTTCGCAGAGCTTCCCGGCGATAGTGTTAGTATCTAGCTGTCCAGAGTCCCGACACACGTTGTTCTATCTTAAATATAAACTGAAATGAATAAATAACCTCACCTACAATGTAACCTACACCTTTTCCAATATTTCTCACTGTTTAAACCTTCCCTGCACTTCCACAATTCCAAAATTAGCCAAATCGGCCAAGCCGTTCCCGAGTTTTGAGTCCCTCGGGAACGGATTAAAAAGTATCCTATGTCTTTCTCCTGGATTCCTCGTCATTTACATAGAAAAACGATGATTGCCGAGAGCCATTAGCAATATGTTTTTACTATACGTTCGTGCAGGCAGATCAAATTAGAAATTAACTATCTGAGTTACCTATTCTTTGCGTTATAATATTTCGACGGCGCATATCTATAACGGCGTTTAAAGCTGAATGCGCACCTATACGCGCCGTGCCGCAGGAGCCGCACGCACGCGCCGCAGTCATCGCATTTTATAAATCTTTGTATGAAATCGTATGAAACGCCGCACAGTGTTCTATTTCTCTCAAAAAATTTCCCTATGCTGTTTATCGCATAAATCGATGAAGAAATGCATTTTAAATGCAAGAGTAAAACACCCACGTGTCTATTTCAAATACTTTTTTTTATAAAAAATAATTTATGTTTCGTGACCTCGACGTAAAAAAAAGATTTAATAAATTCTGTAAGCGTGTCTGATCAATATATATTTTTTTGATTAATATGGTTTGATGAAAGACCTTTAGGCGCATATTTTCCATGTTTTATTTTTTTTAAAACACTTCTGGTTACCGAGTTATTAATTTTTATTCAGTTTTTTGTTTATTTTTTTTCTCCCAAAAAACTCAAAAGTGCGACTTGTGACTGACACTGAAAGATTTACCTTTAATGCGTCTGTCATTGATAAAAAAATCAAGTTGCACTATGGAAGCGATTACGAGTAATCGAATTTCAAAATATTGTGTTAGGGGTGTCATTCAACTTGACCTTTCATTTTTGCTCAAATTAATGAAATTTTTTCTTTAACTACAAAATTGTATATGATTTACAATTTTGATTATAGTAATAAATATTTTGACATATTTTTTAAAACCTCGTGAGTTATTTTACAATTTTACGGTGACATAATATACAAATCGCTGTACCTTTGAAAATAATGACTTTTGATATACTATTTCTTCTGAGAAATTACTCATATTTAAGAGTACTAACGCTTATACAATAAAAAAAAAGTCCGATCGCATATTGTTTGACCTTTAGTGATAACCCTAAAATGTACCATTTGACCTTTATTCTAACTCCCAAACGCTTTCATAGTACAACTTGATTTTTTTATCAGTGATAGATACATTTAAGATAAATCTTTTAGTGTCAGTCACAAGTCGCACTTTTGAGTTTTTTGGGAAAAAAAAATAAAAACAAAAAACGGAATAAAAATTAATAACTCGGTAACCAGAAGTGATCTTCAAAAAAAAAAAACATGGAAATTATGCGCCTAAAGGTCCACCATCAAACCATATTAATCAAAAAAATATATATTGATCAGACACGCTTACAGAATTTATTAAGTCTTTTTTTTTACGTCGAGGTCACGAAACATAAATTATTTTTTATAAAAAAAAGTATTTGAAATAGACACGTGAGTGTTTTACTATTGCATTTAAAATGCATTTCTTCATCGATTTATGCGATAAGCAGCATAGGGAAATTTTTTGAGTGAAATACAACACTGTGCGCCGTGCACCTATCCTATGCCGCACGAATCGCATTTTAGTAAAATGCTGTAAGTATACTGATTTTACCAGCGCTTGCGGATGACGTCATCCGCGCTTTCGATGCGTGCGGCGAGTGCGGCGCGGACGATGCTGATGACGTCATCCGTATTCTGACGGTGAAATTTATTAGTTCAAGTGACTTCTTTTTTTTGTGATAAGCTTTAAGTTTTATTTAATTTATTTGCCACGGCAGCCATACGTATTTCATCGTCATCTCCTTTTTTACATCAGTCAACCATTTTCGAGCAATCGGTCTTCAAAGTGATTTGTAATTTGGTGCCTGCCCTGCCATTTTTAGACTATTGGAGATAAAAACTTGTTAGTTTCTATGCAAGCAGTATGCAGGCCATGCTAAAATCTCTTTAGGAAAATTATTTTGAACGAAATCGGACAGTAACTTTTCAAATACATAATTTGAAAAATCCTATTACGCGTTGATAGTTACGGAACCCTCCTTAGACATGTCCTGACATGCTCTTGGTTAGGTTATTTTGTGATAAGCTTTATGTTTTACTTAGTTTATTTGCTACGGCAGCCATAGGTAGATAGTTTTTTCCTTAAAACACGGTAATTTTCCGATAAGAAATTAGTCGCTCTACTGGCATCACTGTTATTCTTCCCAAAATTAATCGCGTGCGGCGCGTACGGCGCGTTCGGCTCCTGCGGCGCGTTCGGCGCGTATTGCGCGGTGCCATCAGAAAATGCGATGACATCGGCGTGTGCGGCTCCTGCGGAGCGTATAGGTGCGCGTTCACCTTTAGAGGTGCATTCCGATAACTCCGATAAGATAGTGCAATAAAAATTGGCGGACATTATTTGTAACTACGTACATTACGTACTTAAAATAAAATGATGATAATAAAACCAGGCAAGCGCGAGTCCTGTAGTTAGATTAGTAGTTAGTTTATTACAGCTTAAAGGTATTATAGACCTGAGTATTTGATATAAATTTCAATTTAATACCTCTTTATGTATTAAATTGAAATTTATAGGAGGAATTATTTAGTATTTAGTAAGTTTAAAATTATTAAAAATATTTTTATTATATGATGTCAACTAAAAGGTTAGGGATTTCGCAATTTTTTCTTTATCTGTGCTATATGACGTTGCATCGTACCAAATTTCAAGATTCTGAGTTCACGGGAAGTACCCTGTAGGTTTTGAGTTTGCGAGTGTCGAAAATTTGCGGCATAAACGGCTGTATCTTTTGATTGCGATGGCTTAGAAATTTGATTTTTTCACAGCTCCAAGGGAGAGTATACCTGAGTATTTGATATAAATTCTAGCTTGACATCTCCACGCGTTCCTGAGAAAAAGGGTCTTGGCAGACAGACGGACGGACAACAAAGTGATCCTATAAGGGTTTCGTTTTTTCCTTTCGAGGTACGGAACCCTAAAAATCCTACTACTAAGTCGTTTTTTTTTTCAATTCTTCCAGATGAGAACGGTATAATAATGGGTGAGTTTGGATTCATCACAGCTGATGGGGTGTACCACGTCACGGTGTACGCTACGGATGAAAATGGCAACTTCAAGATAATATCGATGAAAAACATACGCGTAAAGCCTTGTAAGTCTGTTTTTATATTTCCTTTCGCATCATCATTATAACTAAAAATAACATAACTTTATTATGTCCTTCGTTCCGAGTCTGTTTACATTGTTTTATTTTTAACTTTACAAAATAATCGTACTTACGTTTTAACTAATTTTATAAGTACCTACCAACAAATTTTGTGCGACAACGACAAGTAGCTGTTTATACACTGACCTGCAAAAAGAAAGTACTACGCTTTTAAAATTTCTTTATTTTCAAAACGATGTAAACGTAACAAAATTTTGAATAAAAACTTTTTATTGCTATCATCATTCTTAAACTAGTAGAAAGTCGAAAATATTCTGTAAAACTTTTTTTTATTATAAATATTCTGTTATAATTTAACCCCCTTACTAATAATCGCTGTATAAGCTTTGAATAATTATACAGTGTTTTGTCTCCTTCTATCGAATTAAAAATGTCAGTTGTGTGACGTGAGCAAAACACTGTATAACTATTCAAAGCTTATACAGCGTTTATTAGTAAGGGGTTAAAAGTTTAGTAATTTATTTATTAGGATATACTAACTCCTGTAAGCCCTTACTAATAAAAATCTCACACAATGGATCAGCTATAAAATGTTATTCAAAGCTTATACAGCGTTTATTAGTAAGGAGTTAAAAGTTTAGTAATTTATTTATTAGGATATACTAACTCCTGTAAGCCCTTACTAATAAAAATCTTACACAATGGATCAGCCATAAAATGTTTTGTCCTTGTCTATCAAGTGACTTTTCCAACGTATCAGACAACGTCACAATATTGTACAGCTTATCCATTGTGTAAATATTTTTATTAGTAAGGGGTTATTGTCTAACATTAAATAGTTATCCCCTTGTTAATATCTGATTTATCGATTTTTCAATTACAGATCCAACGGCAGCTAATGCTAAAGACACAAGAACTGGTCATGCGCTGTCTTTACCTGCACAATCTTCTGCTGTCAAAGCTCCGGCTGCACCTTCACAAAATACAGCTTCATACAGCCAGACCAAGCAGACCATTCCTCCACCGCAGCAAACTAAAAAACCTATAAATCCACTTTTTGAACCTGTTAGGGCATGCTCTCATTGCAGTTTACCCACCACTACAACAGTTAAACCGATATATTCAGAAGCAAATGCTGTTAGTCTAGCGCCCAACAAAGTAAACGGATTGAGTTCGCCTGGTACTAATAATAACTTCGAACCAAACAGTGCTAATAATTACAAAGGAACATCAAATGTTGATTTTAATACGAAAATGAACAGTAATACTAATAAAGGGATAGTAAGACCACAAACTAATAATGTTTATAGTGGCAATTCACCAAACCTGTCAGATGGAGTAAATTTAATTCCAAATAATTTACAATTACCACTTGATACTAACTCACAAAGTTATGGTCCTTTTGAGTCGTCAGGATTTAATCAACAAAACCCAGCTGATAATCCGAATCAAAATAATTACCAAAAAACCTTAGGGTCTAGTATCCCGAGACCTCCACAAGAAAGAAATCCACAGCAATTTAATCCAAATCAACCTTCAGGTATTCAAAATTCAATAGGGTCAAGTTTATCACAAACATCTCAAGGAAACAATGCTCAGCAATATAATCCTATTCAAACTTCGAGTATTAATAATTCAAGGCAACAGTTTAATATTGTACCTAGTGAAAATTCAGCCAACACTGAAAACGGTAGCTATAACCAAAATTATCCTCAAAACTTGGTTGGTAATTCAGCACCAGTCTATAGTGAAGATACTACAGGTGAAAGAAATTCTAAGCAACTAAATAGATTTGGACAAGCGCAAATTGGTGGTGGACAAAGCGAAGGTGGCAATGGTACACCTGATATAGGAAGGCCTGACAAACCTGTTCTTATATCTGCTCAGATGCAGGTAGTCGACAAGAACACAGACGTTTTCTACAAGAAGCCAGGTGAAAAAGATGGATTACCAAAGGGTCTTACGAAAGGTGACATGGAGAACCTTCTGTACACTTTCAACTACACCTTAGCGTTCCATGGTCATTACGAAGAAGGTTATACCAATGGTGCTAAACAAGGCTACTACTTTGTGACCGGTAGAAACGGCGTGAGGACAAGAATAGACTACATTGCTGATGAAAATGGATTCAGACCAAAAATAACACAAGAAGTACTAGATTTAATTTCCGAAGATGTCCCAAAGCCTGAAATTGAAAAAGATGAAAAATACGGTCTTAAAGGTTACGAATTCAAATGGCTTTATTTTCCTGTCGGTTCTAGACAACGATAAGTTTATTATATGGCTAAGTAATGAATCCGTTAAATTGTTATTATATTATAATTATTGTATAATTTTAACATTATACGCTTATGTATACTTAGTTTATTAATAGGAATGTTTTGTACGTAAGGAAGATCATATCTTTGCCTTAAATATTATAAGTTTTTGCACCTTATCTCAAATAACATTAACACCAAGTTTGAACGTTAATTTTACTTTCTTACACGTTTAATATTTAATGATCGCTCATTTTTCTTTCTTAACTATTTATAAACTTTACTGTTTTTTTTACAATTTACAAATGAATCTTCATGTAAGCCTCGTGGCTATATAATACTAGTATACTTTTTTTGACGTAATGACGTCTTATAAATTTATGAACGCTGGCCGCACGCACGAAAAATTGTCACGTTCCGCCCGAGTCACGTTCCGTCTGAGTTGAGCGTACAAGCGAGAGCGCGGAACAAACGATAGAGAGGCATGAGCGGCCTAAGCGTTCGGTTTATGATGCCGTTATCACGTAAAGATGTCCGTCCATAAACCAACTTAACATACAACCATTTTTTGTTATTCCTAAGCTCAATACTTTAAAATTATTTGATTTTTATGTAAACGTTCTTGAATATTTTTAATAATTTAAAGTCTATAAATCACTTTAGCTGCATATAAATATCTCGAATGAAAATATATCATATTCGTTACCTTTTACTATGATAGCTATAATGTCATGGAATAATGAATTAATTTACTATATTTTATGAAGGAAAAGACAAAAGTCTTAAAATAATCATAAATTTAATGTCATATACCAACACAGTATAAAACCGCAAAGTTCGGTTAAATTAACGGTGTAGAGTTGTAAATAATGGGTCGGAAACCTTTCAGCAGACCCGCCGCCGTATTACGTAAAAATAGCGATTAGCAAAAATCTTGCAGTCATCGCGCGATAGACGCGCAGTCGATTGCTAAACGTCAAATAAAATCGTATTACTTATGCGATCGGTTGCTAATCGCTCACTGTTGTGTTTGAATGCACTTTGCTTCATTTTCGCTTATTATTATTGGTAACTGACAGTTCAAATCGATCGCTGATTGCTTTCGCTTTACTGTAAAAGTCTTACGTAATACAAAAAATTAGACAGCAGTTAAGAGATCGAACGATTGATTGCAATTTATAGTTCCTCGATTGTTCGGTAGAGGCAGTACTGTCGCTAGGTTGCTTCTGCTAGGTTTTTGCAGATACGTAATACGAATTTGCGATTTTTGCGCAAAAATTGCGCAATTTTTGCTATTGCTTGGCTATTGCAAGATACGTAATAAGCCCGCTGGGCTACTTAATGAGAAAAATAGATAAAGGTGGACCGCCATAATTTTGTACCTAATTGATAGCAGATAATATATTAATAAGTGATATTAAAAAGCAAAATTATTTTATTTTTATTATATTAATACCACTGTTGACAAAAGGATCAATGTAAACTTGATGAGGGGAAAACAAAAAATACTTAATATAAAACAAAGACTTCAAAGTGCTTCAAAAGTAGGTAATTTATTTAAAGAAACAAATATATTGTATATAAATATATAAACAAATATACCACTGATTTAACCGAACTGTGCAGTTTTATCGTAGCGTGTATAGCGGGCATAAGACTGTGGTCTGAAAAAATATGAAAATATATACTTTTTAAAGTCTACTGTTATTATGAGATAGAAAATATAGCTCTAATTGTGACTGATATCGCCACTGCCATGTCATGTAAAAATATTATAAACTAGACTTCGTGAACGCAAAAAGAAATCTCGCGGAAACCACACATTTCTCCACGATAAAGAAACCTATGTTGATGTTCTTCCCCGTAGTTGTGCCAAATTTTATCAAATTGTTCTGTAATTTTGGAGTGTATACAATGCAAATAAACAACATACAAACAAATATTTCCTGTTTATTATATAAGTGTAGATCAAAAAGTAAAATGGGCAATGCCCACCCTAGACCCTAGACAGTGTTAATGAATTACTAACTTAAATAAAACGCTATGGACGGCTGCCCCCCCCCCTAGACAAAATTCCTAGCTACGCCAATGACGACTACAGTCAGAATCCAAAATCGAAGTACGAATATTATGACAGCGGTCAGCGCCCACATTCGATAAAGTTACGAATACGTAGTTGTTATTTGTTCCTGATTGTTCCTGTTTGGGCTACTATACCTAAACCACTCAACCACTGCGGCTGCGCTCCTCATATTTGCACACTCATCCTTTGGTAGGCACCAAAGAAGAGAGTAGCAGAACTAGCAGAGTAAGCACTCTGTAAGAAAATATAATATTATTTCTGTCGTATAAAATGTTTATAACATAAATACTTAATTATTATTTAATTTACTTTTTTAACCTCTACTTACATCAAATAAATTAGCTTGTATTATGAAACAAGAATATTATGGTACAATAGATAAAATGGTTATTAAATATAAATCTTTTTCATATTTTGTTGTTCGTAGAAAACAGAAAATTTAAATAAAAAATAAATAATAGATAATTTAATTAAACTGAAAATTTTATAGCTTAATTTGTCAAAGGTTTTCCTCTTCTATGCAAGAATCTGGGGGCACGGCAGTGCCCCCGCCAAGTCGAGCGCGAAGCAAACACTGCCGTACTATCCTTTACTGGAACCAATTCGCCGCATTTTCAGGCCCCTATTTGAGAACCTCTGGATAAGACCAGAACGCAGAAATTTTCGTCATCCAGTAAGCTATAATCACATACTTAAAATCCAAAATTTCAAGTCTGTAGGTTTAAGGTTCAAAATTTCATTTAGTTCCGAAGTTAAGCGAAAGCAAAGTTTCGCATTTATGACACTCACTCACTCACTCATGATCATCAGAATAGAACTAGTACTTCCCATAAACTCAGAGAGCTGAAATTTGGTACAGAGTTAGTGTTTAATGGCCACTTCAAGGGAAAACTATAAAAACTAGGATAATCGATCTGCGAAGCAAACACTGCCGTACCATTCTTTACTGGAACCATTTCGCCGCATTTTCAGGCCCCTATTTGAGAACCTCTGGATAAGACCAGAACGTCGATCTGGGGCACGGCAGTGCCTCCGCCAAGTCGAGCGCGAAGCAAACACTGTCGTACCATTCTTTACTGGAACCTTTTCGCCGCATTTTTAGGCCCCTATTTGAGAACCTCTGGATAAGACCAGAACGTCGATCTGGGGGCATGGCAGTGCCCCCGCCAAGTCAAGCACGAAGCAAACACTGCCGTACTATTCTTTACTGGAACCATTTCGCCGCATTTTCAGGCCCCTATTTGAGAACCTCTGGATAAGACCAGAACGTCGATCTGGGGGCACTGCAGTGCCCCCGCCAAGTCAAGCGCAAAGCAAACATTGTCGTACCATTCTTTTCTGGAACCATTTCGCCGCCGCATTTTCAGGCAACTATTTGAGAACCTCTGGATAAGACCAGAACGTCGATCTGAGGGCACAGAAGTGCCCCCGCCATGTCGAGTGCGAAGCAAACACTGCCGTACCATTCTTTACTGGAACCATTTCGCCGCATTTTCAGGCCCCTATTTGAGGAGCTCTGGATAAGACCAGAACGCAGAAATATTCGTCATCAAGTAAGCTATAATCACATACTTAAAATCCGAAGTTAAGCGAAAACAAAGTTCCGAATTTATGACACTCACTCATGATCATCAGAATAGAACTAGTACTTCCCATGAACTCAGAGAGCTGAAATTTGGTACAGAGTTAGGGTTTAATGGCCACATAAAGGGAAAACTATAAAATCTAGGATAATCGAAAATGTGGAGTACCTGGTGACCCAGATTAGAAAACACAAGAGCCCAACCAAACTATTAGAGATCGACATACCGCCTTTACAAAAAATATTCAACTTTGTGGGCCGCTTCATTTCATCAAAAATCGAAGGTCTGAAGTATCTGATGAAGAATCGTCAGCTGGTCTCAGCTGATTAGAGATATGATAATGCCCCCCTTCTACTATTGGTGCATAAAAAAATAGACAGTCATTGCAAAAACCTAGCGAAGTGGGACACATCTTTTAATTTAGTCTAGTCCGTAGCGTCCCACTGATGGGCGAATGCCTCCCCTTCTGCTTTTGATACGCATATAAATAAATTTAAAGTAAAACTCTGGATAAGACTAGACTGGCTTTTATACTTATATTTACAAGTTTACAAGAAGAAATAGTCGAACGATTAACTTTATTCTACTCGATCATTACACAAATTTAATAAACAAATTACACTAAAATCTAGTAAAATAAATCAATATGCCCACGTTTCTACAAAAAGAAGTGAAATCCCACCAAAAACATTCTGTAAAAAACTAGCCAAGTCTCGATAGAGCTGCTTGTTTATCTCTAAAAAGTAGTGAAATCTAGACAAAGTCGTGCCAAGTCTAAGGTTCCTTACTGCGATTTCTTTATTATTATAGTTAATGTTGTGTGACTTGGCCGTTGAACATTCTTTATACGTTAGTGGGTACAAGTCAATTTTGTTTACACGTAATGTATATCTGTTGTAACTACCTATGTTTGATAAGCGAGATAATAGCCCATACTGGTAATTGGATGCTAGTGTCTCATTTTAGGCTGTTATTGATTGTAGAACACATGTATTGGAGCAATGGTGTCATGGAGCCCCGTTTGTACCCTTGTGTACCCTTCAACGGCCAAGTCACACAACATTAACTATAATAATAAAGAAATCGCAGTAAGGAACCTTAGACTTGGCACGACTTTGTCTATATTTCACTACTTTTTAGAGAAAAATAAGCAGCTCTATCGAGACTTGGCTAGTTTTTTACAGAATGTTTTTGGTGGGATTAGGTACATTTACATTACTAGCTTTTGCCCGCGGCTCCACCCTCGTATCCCACGGGAACTTTGTACTTTTTCCGGATAAAAAGTAGCCTGTAGTTCCAATCCAGAGCCTTAACTACTACCATACTAAATTTCTTCGTAATTCGTTCAGTAGTTTTTGCATGAAAGAGTAACCAACATACATCTATCCATATTACATACATCCATCCATCCTCACAAACTTTCATATTTATAATAGTACCTGCATATAGTAAGACTGGTAAATAGTATTAGTTTTTACTGATGAGAAAAAATATTATTTTCATTAACATTGATAAATTGGATATTCAGATCTTGCATAATTGTCCTACATATTACATCAATATATCAAGTGACAAAGAAATATAAGTATATATGAAGTATATATACCTACCTACGTGGGGCATACGTTTAAAAAGCTAAACTTACCCTTCTTGAACAGTAGGATAAAACTAGGAAATACTGGCGTTTTCCCACGGCACTGCCCGCGCGAATATAGTATCGGATATCCCACGGGAATACTGTTCTTGTTCGGGATAAAAAGTAGCATTGGTATAATCCAGAGCCTTAACTACCACCATATCAAAGTTTATCAAACTCCGTTCAGTAGTTTTTGCGTGAAAGAGTAACAAACATCCATTCATCCATCCTAACAAACTTTCACATTTATAATAGTAAGTAGGATTCTGAAAAGAGCTCAACTGCTTTCCACAGGCGTTTAAAAGAAATTATTATGTTCGTTTGGCATACTTAATGCTTAGAGAGACAGAGACAGAGGGTGTAGGTTCGATTTTCAGGTTGTGGCGTGTACCAATGAGACTTTTTCAGATCTCAGGTACATTATACGGACGCTCGGACGGTGCGGTGAAGGAAAACATCGCGAGGAAACCCGCACATGGTTGGCCCCATACGTATTAACCAGTTATTCTTCTGGACTAGGCTGACTGTGTTGTGAAAACGCCGTATGTGCTTGGGCAACCATACGACATTTAAAAACCGACTGTCCCAGGCACAGTATTCCAAGAGTGGTTACTTCGCTCGGAGAATACCGTATAAATCATCCAATCACGGATGATTTTTTTGCTTATGCTTTCTACGTAAGCGTTTGTTATGTTTTCCAAGTAAGCGCATTTTACAACTTAGGCCTCTATGACTTCTTAACTAACACATTTATCTAAGCCGTTAAAGTTTTTTTTCAAAGTTCATCACATAGACTACCATCATGAATTTTTACAGATTTTTAACTCTAGCCGTTTAGCTTAGGTACAGAGGACGGGGCTCGCCCTATTTTAACAAAAAATAAAAATAAAAATCACGTTAAAGTTGAATATCTTAGCAACCATGCGAAGGTGTTTCTGGTCGTCGGTTAAAATATGGGGAATCCATCTGGTACAAAGCTTCCTGACGCCTAAATGTTCGAGTAATATTTTTTTAACTTGACTCATACCAATGCCTAGGCTTGCCCGTATCTGCTGATAGGTCACTCTCTTATCTTCCTCTATCATGCATCGCACAGCACTGATGTTATCTTCAATAGTCGCTGTTAAAGGACGTCCCTCACGCGGATCATCATTGAGATTGCTACGTTCACGTTTAAACTCGTTAAATCAATTGTAAATAGGGGCACGAGATGGGGCTTTATTAAGAAATGCTAATCGCAGCCTATCATAGCTTTGTTGTTGAGTAAGCCCACAACGAAAGTCATAATAAATCATTGACCGAATAATTTCTCGCGTTAGGTTCATTTTCACGTGTAGGTAGGTAACAAGAGTTTTAGATTTGCCGCCAATTCACAAAAACAAATGACAAATGAATGCAATATACTTACTTCATTCAATTACTAACAAATTCCTTGACTACATTAGGTTCTAAAATTGAAATTCAAAAAAGGTTTTCACTTGCAATGTTTCTAACTGGCCAGTTCTAAACATTTTCAGTTTCGTACACTTGTACGTGGGTAAAACTGAAATTACAGTACAATTACTTTTGTAATCATCGTATTTCTATGGCAGTACACTGTACAGTTTGACAGAATATATGTATGGAAAACGAAGTTCTCTGAAAGATATTAAAAACGCAATAGGCAAGCGGACTGATTTTTTTTTTATTGTATAAATGAATAGTACTCTTAAATATGAGTAACTTCTCAGAAGAAACCGTATATCAAAAGTCAATATTTTCAAAGGTACAGACAGCGATTTGTATACAAAATTTCGCGAGTCTTTATACCAAAATATTTTTTTTTTTGCGAAATTGGTAAACAAAACCTACATCATTAAGTAGTTTACTCACATCATATCATATACAAAAACATTCATTATGGTAAGTATGAACTTAAAGTTTAAACGCACAAATATCGGAGATATTTACAAATATATTCCTGCGGCCATATACTTCATATACTACTTCATACTACTTCATATACAAAAGACGTCATTTTTAGGTCGACTTTAGTATGGAGCGTTTTTAGGAGGCTCGTGAAATTTTTTATACAAATCGCTGTACCTTTGAAAATATTGACTTTTGATATACAGTTTCTTCTGAGAAGTTACTCATATTTAAGAGTACTATTCATTTATGCAATAAAAAAAAATTAGTCCGATTGCCTATTGTACTGTACATCTATACTAATATTATAAGAGTTTTCTTGTTTGTTTGTTTGAAAACGTTAATCTCAGGAACTACTGGTTCGAATTGAAAAAAATCTTTTTGTGTTGGATAGTTTATTAGTTAGGATATCGAGTAAGGTTTTAGGCTATATAACATCATGCTGCGACCAATAGGAGCGAAGAATCAGTGGAAAATGTGGAAAAAACGGGGAAAATTATTCACCTTTGAGGGCTTCCGTTGTTTGTTTGAACGCGCTGATCTCAGGAACTGCTAGATCGAAATGAAAAATTATTTTTGCATTGGATAGTCCATTTGTCGAGAAAGACTTTAAGCTATATAACATTACGCTGCGACCAATAGTAGCGAAGCATCAGTGAAAAATGTTGCAAAAAAACGGGGAAAATTATTCATATTTGAGGGCTTCTGTTGCGTGCGCTGTACGGTTCAAGTTACCCAAAAAATATGTATGATTCAAGAATTATTCCTCCTTAAATGATCTAAAAACTTCCGCAACAGTATATGTCTATCTTTTAAGATTGACTCACTAGAACCTTTTTTATGGTCATTAAATTTTGTCGAAATTAATGCGTTATTGCGCCATCAGTTGACGCGGACTAAGTCGCGGGCTACAGCTATATTAAATATATTGTTTTCCTTAATATGAAGAATGGCAATTATAACGACAAGTAGTGTTAGTATATAACGCCTTGACAAAAAAATTATAGGTACTGGATGTATATTCAGCATATTACTCATATTTTTATTTGGTAGAGCGGTAGGACCAAATTGACCACAATAGGTAAATCGTACTTTAAAACAACAACTATTGAAATTCAAATTCAATATTTTATAGCATTATTCATATAGGTAATTTGGCCATTTTAGACCTACAGGTTGTTGCTAGGTTAGCAATATGTATATCTATTAAATTATAAGTACCTACATTTTGCCAATATAGATTTTATACATATTCTTAATTTGAGATAATAATTTCAGGTGACAAAGTGTAGATATATTCAATAATAATTAATGATTGCACGATTACTTTGAACTGTTTTTGAGAAATAAAATATGACTAAAGCATACATACACATCATATAACATCAATTTTAGCAATGCTCTACCGCCTCATTGCTATAATATTTAGACTGTTACTTGAATTTACACAAGCTAGAAAAATAACGATAACGTCTAACTAAATATATTATATACTTGTTTACTAAGTGTATTATACATAACTAACATAAATACTAACATAACTAACTTATTTTACATAACATGTAGATATATTTCATAATATAATAGAGAAACACTGTTAATAATAATTTTTAGATGTTTCTATGTTGTAAATAAACACATATTTTACGCTAACATTTCAAACGCTGGCTGAACCCTACGAGAGGGATTAAAATAATGTATTACAGTATTATACACGAGTCACTTGAAGCATTTTAAACACATTAAAGTACAGTTTAAATTAATATCTTATATTTAGAAGATATCGTTAAATTCATATTCAAGCGTGAAAAATATATCAGGTACCTACAACAAGTGGTCGCGCACGTCGCGTCGAGGTGATAGGGTCCTCTTTTTTACCCATTGGGTACGAAATCCTAAAAACATTGTCAATATTATTTACAGAAGCATGTATATTGCAGTGAGTAGAGTTATTTGCTAAAAAAGTTATTTCTTCAAGAACACTATTCCACGCGGGTAAAGCCGCGGACAAAAACTAGTGTCATATACTTAGACTCTGTCCAGAAAGTGCGTAAGCCTGCGTAAACCTACGCACGTAGAGATTCTTATCTTATCACAACAAAATGTCCTGCCGGTCTATCTGTGATGCCAACTTGGGACTTTTTCCCTAAATTTAGGGAAAAAAGGTATCTGAAGGGGTTATTAGGGGGTTTCTATGCTTGTTTTATTTAAATTTGCAATTGATTTGCTTGACGATAAGTAATAATATACTATTATTATTTAATTACAGCTGACCTATCACTTATTGGTATAAAAAATGTATTGTATAAAAAACCAAAATTCTTATTGCAAGCGTCTACCTGTTGCCAACTTGCCATTAAAGAATCACGCCAAAAACGTCAAAAAATTCACGTTTCTTGTGTCTAAGGAGGGTTCCGTTACTATCAACGCGTAATAGGTTTTTCAAATTACTTCAAAAGTCACAGTCCAGTTTGGTTCAAAATAATTTTCCCTGAGTTTTAAGCATTATATATCAGCATGGAAACTTACAAGTATAACCTATAATTTAGAAATCTACTCTTCAACTACTCGAAAATTTTCCATTTATATTCATAATTACAGAAGCTAGAGGCGTGGACAAACAGACAGACGGAGGGACAGAGCAAAAATATAAGGGTTCCTTTTTATTACGAAATCGACTATTTTTAGTAAAGGTTATGTAAAAATTTTAACTGTCTAGCTATCAAGGATTATGATCTCATGAGACATAGCCTGGTGACAGACATACAGTTTTTACCCTCTAGATACCTACGAAATAAGTTATAGTCTGTAAGTGTTAAAAAAGCAGTGAATCATGCATACAAATGTCAAAATTGACGCATTAGCTGTGATTACAGCCTGACAAGGATCTTTTGGCACGTGGCCAAAATCAGAACTAATGCTGCCATCTTGCAAAATATTACTTTTTATCTTTATGATTCTTTGAGTATCCAACTATAACGGAGACGCCATTGTCAGGCGTTCCCCGCTGCCAAAGGTTAGACCCTCCGGTCGTGGGGGTTGTATAAAACTAGTTGCTGCGCGTTTTTGACGTATTCGGAAAATTACAGCGAGGCGGAACGAACCGGAGCAGAAAATGCCGACTTGCTGTATTTTTTCCTGCAAAAACAGATCGGAAACATCAAATAAACAAAAGGATGGTGTTACTTTCCATGTGTATGTATTATTTTGCCTAAATATTAACAATAATTGCGATATATTAGCAAAAATCCAAAAATTTTACTCGATGAACAAATGTTGCTACTAAATCGTACAACATCCAAATTTAGGGTAATATTTAAAAGTAGTAATTTATAAAAACTTCTATTTCATATTCGTTCTTGTTTTTACTATTTCATAATGAAGAAACATGACTAATTAATTAGTACACTATTTACAATTTTGTTTTTCTTCATGATATTATTTCACGAAACACATTGAAAATTTGCAAATTATTATAATTTAATTATTCAATTGTGTTAACAAACATTTGTTTATATTAATTATTATTTATTACAATAAAATATGTGCGGATAAATTTATCCTGAAATTATGCATTTTTAATTTATAAACAGGCCACACTTCATAAAAACTGAGGGTTGTGACAACGTAAAAGAAATATCGATATCGACTTTATTAGTATGTTATTCTGACCATTATTTTTTTAGATTTCCTAAAAATAGGATGATTAAGAATGCCTGGGTCCAAGCTTGCGCTAATCATTTTTCTTGGTTTCCCAAACGTACGAGTACAATTTGCTCGGTGCATTTTGAAGTTTCATGTTTTATTGTTCAGACGAACAACAGTAGGAGATTAAAACAGCGCGCCTTGCCAACTTTGAAATTATTAAAAGTGCATTTTATATACTAGTCAAAAGAAAATAAGGGCCACTTGATAATTTTGAAGTCTGACCAAATTGATTAATTTTTAAGCAACCCTAAGTGGCTAAACGTTTTTGTGGTAATTCCCTAAGTGTTAACAAACTAATAGGAGCATACCACTTGCGTATTTTTTGAAGTGGGTAGATTTTTTTTCAACCACTGTATTTTACCCCATTTTTACACTAACATTTAACTCATTCTATTTGTGAATTTCTTAGTGATTGAATAAACATTTTAAAAACACAATGCCGAGGATACGAAGACATATGGACGTACAGACCACAACTACAGCCATAACATTGATTCAGGAGGGTTGATCGCAATGTTCTGTAGCTTTGCAATTGGGTTTTTCACGGCGGGCGATCCAAAACGCTTGGAATCGGTTTCAAGAGACTGGGAGTGCCACCAGGAGACGAGGCTCAGGCAGGAATCGAGCAACCACATCACAGGAAGATCGCTACATACGCCTGAATGCGCGCAGGGAGCGATTTGTCACCGCTTCTTCCTTGCAAAACCGCTTGCGGCAGGCGACAGGTACGAGCGTTAGTGACCAGACGATTAGAAATCGGTTGCATGAAGATCAACAATTCTCTAGGAGACGTGTAGTACGGATTCCATTGACAGGTGCTCATCGTGCAAACCGATTAACATTCGCAAGGCAGTACCAGGACTGGGACGCGAGTAACTGGAGCAGCGTTTTGTTCATGGATGAGTCCAAAGTAAAATTTTTCAGTGATGATCGTCGTATTAGAGTATGGAGACGCGAAGGTGAGCGATTTTCGGATGCGTGTATCCACCAAAGTGACAGATTTGGGGGTCCCAATATTATGGTGTGGGAGGAATTTCTCTATTAGGTAGAACTGAGCTGGTAATCCTCAACGAAGGCACGGTAACTGCTCAACGATATATCGAACAGGTCATAGGACCCCATGTGGTGCCATATGCACACAGAATTGGTGCAGGTTTCAAGTTGATGCACGAAAATGCCCGTGCTCATACAGGTAGAGCCACTAGACAAGCTCTACAAGAAGCTGGTATAGAGGTGTTGCCGTGGCCCACTAACAGCCCGGACCTCAATCCGATTGAGCATATGTGGGATTTGTTAAAAAGAAGTGTTGGGAACACAAATCTACCCGTGCACAATGAAGCACAACTCATAAATGTGCTTAAAAGAAGCTGATAACAAATCCCTCAAGAGACAGTACGACACCGGGTAGAGAGTGTGCCTACCAGACTTCAAAATTGCATACAAAAGAGGGGAGGCCATACACCATACTAATAAAAATAAAAAAATCCTAAAAATGTTTAATATTTTTTAAAGAAATCACTTTTTACTTTTATTTTACTTTTAAGAATAAATGCTTATTTTATTAAAAACAACATTACTGGCGTTTGTTTGTTATTTCAATCATTTTTTTTTACCTATTTACATTAAAAAATAATCAATTTATTAAATTCAATCATTTTTTAACCCTGAAACCTCATAACATTTTTAAAATACCAAAAAAACGCAGTGGCCCTTATTTTGTTTTGACTAGTATAATTAACTAGTTTTTGCCCGTGAATTTGAACCAATCTTTGAACTACTTATGGTGAACATTGGTAAACATTGAGGTGGAACAGAACTATTATAAATGCAAAAAAAACGTATTTAGGGTGGACCCTATTTATCAAAACGATTCCGCATTTTTACTTAGCTCTACCTTTTTTAACCGACAAAAAACCGAAGGAGGTTCTCAAGTCAACACATACTTACGATTATAGTACGATTTTGGTATTTTTTTTTTATTTAATAATATAATATATTTTAAATATAATATATGGATGCTTCACGTCATGTCAATCTGGTCTCGTGGTAAGTTCTCGAAGAACTTGTTTTACGGGTATAGGTGTACCAGAATCTCATGGCAAATAGGGAAATAAAATTTTGTAGTGTGCAATACTGGAGAAATTGGATTAAACGATCTTGATACTGGTTAATTTTTAGTTAAATCGAAACTGTCTTAAGTTGACAGAGGTCGTCTAATTATTATTGTAAAGATTTTACTTCTAAATTCATCCTATTGTCACTAAATGGTAGACCCACGGACTCCTTTTTTTACAACAACAAATAAAAAGCGTGAAGCGTGCTAGATAATGGGTTTCAACACATATGAGGCTAATTCTTGAAGCTATTATCTATTTTACTTTAGTTATTACGGCTGCTCCACCCGCGTAAATATACTATCGGTTATCCCGCGGGAATACTCTACTTTTCCGATATAAAAAGTAGCCTATGTTTTAATCCAGAGCCTAAACTACTACCGTAACAAATTTCATCAAAATCCGTTCAGTAGTTTTTGCATGAAAGAGTAACAAGCATCCATCTATACATCCAACCATCTATCCATCCAACCATCTATCCATCCAACCATCTATCCATCCAACCATCTATCCATCCATCCATCCTCACAAATTTTCACATTTTATACTATTACCTACTAGGATAGGATGTGAAAATTTGTGAGGATGGATAGATGGTGAATGTATGGATGTTCTTTAATATTGTAAAACATACTTTTGTTCTATCATCAATAGTTTCCGCAGCGCATGCGACGAAAGTTGTTTAATGGCATTTTTGACACCTTGGGTTACGTTACTAAAGTTTTAGTAAGAATCCCTAATCTTTTCTAGTAATAAATATAGCCTATTTTACTCAGGGTGAATGTAGCTTTCTAATGGTGAAATAATTTTTGAAATTGGCACAGTAGTTTTTTAGTTTATTCATTACAAACATACACACAAAAATACAAATCTTTCCTCTTTATAATATTAGTATAGATTATTATATACTACCTAGGTATATAAACAAATATTTTTTTTAAACGACGTACAGTCAGATTAGACCGCAAATTAATATTTATCTATACTTTCTCTCATTAGTTATTCTATGTGCTTGTTAGACTAGTTAGACATACAGAAACTTATAAGAGAAAATATAGGTAAATATTGAAAAAATCGATTTCGAATTAATTTCGCTCAGAATAATTTTCCCTAAGAGTTTTTAGCATAGTCAATCAACATGGGAACTTACAAGTTTCTATCTCCTATAGTTTAGAAATGCCAGGAGGATTACCAACTTATAAACCATTATGGAGACCGATTACTCGAAAATGGTTGACTTTGTAAAAAGGTAATTTATAAATTCTTATTTCAATTTTAAAATACCTATAAACTATACAAAATTTCATTTATATATATAATAAGATTTTTTAACAATATGGAAATAAAAGATAATGTGTTGCTTTACAACTAAAGAAACAACATTTAATGCTAATATTTCGCAAATATTTTCAAACATAAATTATTCATATGAATCACAATATAAAAGTCTGTCAAGTATTTCCTGTCAAGACAAAAAAGAGTATCAAGGAGGAGCAATGAGGTTACATCTCCCCCCCCAGATCAGGCTCCGACCGCTGTAGCTGTAGGAGCCGGAACGATCTTCGTAATGTGATAGAAATTTGATTCACATTTCCTGTGTCCTGTGTCTACTCTGTATATAGAGTCAGATATCTTTTCCAAGACCTCAAATGGCCCAATTTTTAGTTCATCTAACTTTCTTCTATTAAGTTTATTTCCATTTTCAACATATACAAAATCACCAATTTTCAAATCAAGATCTCTCCTTTTTCTATCAAATTTTTCTTTATTGTAAATATGTGACTTCATAGAATTTTCAAATGCCACTTTTCTGTCCCTTTTTAAATCTTCAACTGTAAAATTTGTTTTTAATTCAGTTGGTAGAATGGTATAATTTTTTCCTTCCAAAAGATATTTAGGTGTAAATTTTGTAACAGTATGTTCTGTCTCATTATATCTTTTGATACATTCGTGAGCAATAGTTGTCCAGGCTAAGTTATTGTTATTTTCATTTATCTTACATCTTATTTTATTTACAATAGTTTGGTTTAATCTCTCGTTTAAACCATTTGAAAACGGCGCATTCACCGCAGTAAAAACTATAGTTATATTTTGTACATCTAAAAATGATTGAAATTCTTTTGAATTTATACCTGGGTATTGATCAGATAAAATAATGCCAATCTTATGTTCCTGTGTCACTTTCTGCAATAGCTTTATAAAATCATTTGAATTCTGTGTTTTCGAGGTCAAAATATAAGCATATCTTGTAAAATGATCTATTAAAAGATGTAAATATTTCTTTGTAGATCGAGATCCACCAAATCCTCCAATAGTGTCTATTGACATTATTTCATAAGGACATGAAGCTGGTCCTAACTGAGACAATAGCCCATAATTATATTTACCTCTGGACTTATTTCTTATGCATACTTCACATGTGTCACACACATTCTTTATATTTCTCATCAAGTTATTTGCAGTATAAAATGCGCTTATTTTATTTCTTATCTGTTCTGCTCCTATGTGACAATAGAGGTAATGAATATCTTTTATTAGCTTTTTACCAAATTCTTCCGTTAGTATGATTTTTTCTTTTTTCTTTGACTTTTTATAGTATATTGAATTTTGAAACTTTAATTTATTTTTATTTAGTCTTATGTATTCATTTCTTTGCTGGTCACATTGGATATCTTCTATTTTAACAAAATTTACAATTTTTAAATTATCATCATGATTATCATCTGCTTCCAATACTGGATTTCTACTAAGACTATCAGCTTCCAAATTATATTTACCTGGCGAATAAATAACTTCAAAATTGTATTGAGATAAATAATATGTAAGATCGCCTAGTTCTTCGTCTGGTCGAGATTTAATATTCATTTTTTCTAAAGGTTTATGATCTGTAAAGACTGTAAACTTTTTCCCTAGTAACCAATATTGCCAATACTTAACAGCCTCCTTTATAGCTAAACATTCTAAGTAAATAGCTTTTTTCTTTTTCTGAGTATCATTAAGTTTTCTTGAAAAATATGCACATGGCTTTTCCTCTCCATTAAGCTGTGGCTGTTTCATAACAGCGCCAATACCCAGTATGCTGGCGTCAGTATGAATATTTATCGGTAAATCAGGATCAAAAATAGTTAATATAGGCTTCTGGCACATTAAGTTTTTAATCAACTGAAAAGATTCTTCACACTTTTTTGACCAAACAAATTGTTGCCCTTTTCTCAATAAATTATGTAAAGGATCTAAAATGATTGATATATTTGGTATATATTTACCATAAAAATTGATTTTTCCTAAAAATTGACGTACGTTCTTTTGCGTCTTTGGTATAGGAAAATCTTTTATTGCAATTAAATTATCTTTCAAAGGAGTTATCGTGTTGTCCTTAATTATATGACCAAGGTACTTTACTGAATCTTGTGCAAAGTTACATTTTGAAAATTTTAGTCTAAATCCTTCTTTTGATATTGCTTCTAGTAGTAATGATAAATGAGTAATATGTTCTTGAAACGTCTTAGAAAATATCAAAATGTCATCAATATAATTTACAGTAAAGTTCGATAGTTTGTGTTTCCTTATGATATTGCTTAATACTCTCTGAAAAATCGCTGGTGAAGTTTTTAATCCAAAGGGTAGGCAGGTCCATTGAAAATGTCCATCTTGAGTTACAAAGGCTGTTTTATGTCTGTCTTCAATTTTGAGCGGGATTGACCAAAATGCCGAATTAACATCAAGTGTTGTGAAGTATTTACAATTTCGAGTTTTCACCACTAAGTCTTCTATTAAGGGAAACGGTTGTGATTGTGGTATTACAATTTTATTTAAATCTCGGAAATCAATACATAATCTGGATTTCCGTCCGTCTTCTTTTTTATATGCCAGAGTAACAGGTGCTGCAAAAGGACTATATGATTCTTCAATTAAATTTTCTTCTAATAATTTAGCCACCTGCATTTCTATCTCTTTTTTATCCCCTATACAACATCTATATGGTCTTTTAGCGCAGTACCTATCGACCAATAAATCAATATGTGCTTCGTAATCTTTTACTTTACCAACATCGTACTTGCCTGTCGCGAAAAGTGATTTATATTTTGATATAAGATTATCAATATCATTCTGTTGATCCACATTAAGGTGATTCACCATAATAGTAAAGTCTTTTTCCTCTAGGTGTTCGTTAAAATTAATTTCATATTTTTTATTTGCTTTGTCAAAATTGGTTGTTCTATAAAATGTCTTTGTTTTATAATATGTCTTATTCTCCTTAAACGGAATACTTTGTTTTATTTCCAAGTATTCATCTTGAACAAGATGAAATTTTTTTATTATGTCTAATCCAATCAAAAAATCGTAATCGAAAGTTTCTGCGTCTATGACAAATACATTGACATCTCTCTCTATATCGAAAATCTTTATTTTGAGAGTTATCATACCAACACTCTTTTTAACGCCATTAATCGTCTTGAGGTTCGCATTTATACCGTCCTTATTATTTTGAGTACCTTTAATTGACAAAATTTTGGAATTTACTAAGGACACATTCGAACCTGAATCATAGATCCCTTTTATTTTTAAGGAGCCATTTAATTCAACTTCAATTTTGATTAACGGCGGGATATCAAGTTTTTTGGATTGATTTCATTTAGTTCAACTTCTAACTCTGAATTGTTAACGTTTCTTATTGAATATCTGTTTTCTCCTACTGCTTGTGAGCTTCTTGTATTCTTATTTTGTTTCTCTGATTCATTGTCAGCATTCCTTCTAAAGTTGTTTTGAAAATTCTTTCTGGTAACTATATATTCTAGACCTCTTACTTGGTTAAATAAATCTTCTGTTGTTCTTAAAATATTTCTATTAATTTTATTTATCACAAATATAGGTAATCCCGTTGCAATTAAATCAATCAATGTACAGACATCAATGTTTTTGTTCACTTCCAATAAAAGTCTCTCCTTTTTCAAGGCATAGTCTAATAAATAACCTTGTCTGTAATGAAATAAAATTGCATACCTGACTGGTGACCAACCTTTGTCAGCATAAGTTTCACAGAAACATTCCTTCCATGTTTTCCATTCCGAATTAATTGTATATTTAATCATCATGGAGGTATACCAGTCTAGGTCTTCTAAAAATGCTCTTATAATCTCAATTTTCTTTGCATCTTCAACAATTGATAAGCGTGAACATTCCTCTTCAAATCTATTCATCCATTGAGATGCATTAGATGTCCTCCTGTTAAACTTTTCCAAAATAAATTTGTCTACTACATTTCCCGAAATTTGTGGTTTATTTGATTCCGTGCATTTATGTAATAATTCTGTCAAAGACTCTTCCAAAATTCCTATATGCTGTGGTGCTCTTTCAAATTTTGAAGTTATTTCCTCTAAAAAATATCCGTTAAATTGAATGTTTCCATCGTCATCTATATAGGTATCATGTATTTCTTGTGTCATTGTTATCCATACTTGCCTTCTCTCATGCCTTTTCTTCAATGTTTTTTTTTATATTTTCAAATACTCGCGTCTTTAGAACAGCATCATGAAATTTAACTGGTTGTAATTCTTCCGGAATCGAGTATGTTCTATTATCAGCATCAGTAATCGAAGTTAAGCATATAATATTAGTTTTTGGATCATCACTTGCCTTTACCACAAATTCGAATCTCAGTTTTTCCATTGTTCACAAGTTATAGCGAAAATGTTGTTTTATAATAAGATTTTTTAACAATATGGAAATAAAAGATAATGTGTTGCTTTACAACTAAAGAAACAACATTTAATGCTAATATTTCGCAAATATTTTCAAACATAAATTATTCATATGAATCACAATATAAAAGTCTGTCAAGTATTTCCTGTCAAGACAAAAAAGAGTATCAAGGAGGAGCAATGAGGTTACATATATATTCATAATTACACATGCTAGAAAGACGGACAGACAGACGGATGGTCAGTGCAAATTTATAAGGGTTTCTTGAGTATTACGGAATGCTACAAATTGGTTGTACGCACCAGCCGCTCCGCAACTATGATATTCGCAACACTGCTAAAAATGCTAAAATTCTTCTTCACGCTGGATGACGCTTCCTTTTTTGCATGTTTCAACATTTTAATACTTATTTACTTTATGATACTGAGCGAAATTGTAAATTAAATGTTGTAGTTAAGATTTAATAGATATAATTTTTAAAATTTACTTTTGCCACACATAATTATTACTAGCCGAACTCATCGATAGTAAAACATCGATAGTGTCAAGCACTAGCGGTGCGGTCCCCCCTCCCGCAGAAAGTGGCGAGACTTTTTCGCATAGAAATTAGCTGTCATGTCGTCTCCGTATAGTTGGATACTCAAAGTTATGATTGGATACTCAAAGCTTTTAGTATTACGTAGTGTTCATAAATGCGACACTCACGCCCCCATGTCAATGTCATCCAAGTGCCAAAAGATCCTTGTAGGACTGTACATTAATTTACCTATTAAAGTAAGCCATTTTGACATAGTATGTACGCATGATTCAATGCCTTCATAACGCGAATAGGCTAAAGTATAGACTTTATATGACACGAATAGGACGCGACCGCGTCATTCAATGTGCTGCGTACAGTGCAACTAATTTGTTAATGCCTTCGGCAATGATCGTTTTTTTTTTCTATGGAAATGACGGATGTTGGAAAGCATGTGTGGGACTTCCGAAAGATATTAGCAAAGTAGTTTTACTGTATAAAGTATCTTTATAGGTATGTTTTTCTAAAAAGGTAATACTTACATATTTGGTATGTAACTTTTTTGATTTTTAACGGTATCTATATATTTTATCGTATTATGTAACTTTATGAATTTTCGATGAGGCATAAGTACTTTAATAATTATATTTGAGAGTATTCGCATGCTAGGTAAAATCCACGGGAACCGTACTATTTGTTTTAGGGAGAAATATTTTTGAAACTTGGCAACTCGCTCTTACTACGCTTTCATTGCACTCCAAAATACAGGGGATGACACTTTTGACTATTTCAAATCGATATCAATTGTGTGTTGAAGGTTTTAATATAAAGTGTCTTCAGAAATAATTGGTTTTGACAAAACATTCAGGCACAAAATTTCGGAACACTCTGTAAAGCAAAATGCCAACAGTGTCAACCGATATGAATGCTGTGTAACGAATGAACTGAATACTTCTGTCTCACTCTGAATCATACAATCGGAGCGAGAAAAACATTTTTCTTTCACTTTGTGTCTCGCGCGTACTCGAGGTAGAGTGCGTATTACTGCGTAATTGCTACTCATATTTGAGTCAGGAGCGGAGCACCTATACGTGTAGTATGGGCATACCCACAATCCCAACAGCCTTGTGAGTGCATACTTTCAAGGTCTATTAATTTATAATCAAAATAGGTTCAGTGGGTAGTTGTATTGGTATTGTTAACCTTTTGAGTCTTATCTGGTGCTTTTTACCTGCTGGTCATACTTACATTATTGTTAAAATACATATTTATAGTAGTGGATTTAGTGTTAAGCGGACCTTTAGTCAGGTAGATTGAAGAAAGCGCAAAATTTATCACCTCTCCATAAATTTTCAGCCCTTTTTTATTTACTAACCAACAGATTTAAGAAAAAATAATACTTTGATTGAACCGATAGGAATTACTCCTGCCGATGTTATATAATCTATAATTTGTGTATGTTTCTATACTATATATGCGTATATTTTTTATTTAATTAATTTATAATCTTAGTTGATGTTCATTTGTTTAAGGTACCTATATAAAGCTTATTTTTTTTTACCAAACATAAAATAATTTTTTTGCTAAATAAGCGAAAAACTTTCTCGCTCACTCCGCGCGTTATCTTTTAATTAACATAATATTGTAAAGAAATTAATACAATATTTTTTTTAAATTCTAATAACCATGTTAAGAAGGAAATAATAAAATTAAAAATTTTCGGGCCACATCTTCTTTTGAGAGCTGGATCCGTGCCTGAATCAACCAAAGCGGTTTAATAGGTCAATTTTGTACGATACGCGCAAAGCTAAAATAATACGCACGTAGCTCCTGGACGCAATGTATGGGGCCCTAGTACCTCGACTACGTGCGTAGACCTCACGTGCGTAAGAATACGCAGTTTCTGGACATAGTCTAAGTCTGGCCATAAAGACTGTTACAATTAAAAATAAACAAAATATTACATTTGAATTTGGAATCTGTCATTTTTATAATGATTGTTCATGTTGGGTTTTCTCATTTTGGCGCCAATACATTGTTCGCGTTTCAAATGAGAATAGAAACTTGATGACCTTTTTCTGTCAAATAACACTTGAAAAGTACGATTTTCAGAAAAACTTATGTGCACACCTATAAATATTAATAGTCTTGCATTGAATTTAAATAAAAACGTTATATAGTAACTAATCAATTATTTAAACATAAATTTAACTATCATAACAGTCTAAATTCGAAACAAGATGGTGCCGACTCGATCTTATTCTCATTTGAATCGCACGATACAATATTTTGCGATATTAAAATGGGGTGGGGTGCCAAAAAGAACCGAATCGCTGTGATTGCATTACACAAAGTAGGTATGGAACCAAATGCAATTTTTAAAACTCTCCATACGCTTGGTAATAGTAAAATGTTTGTATACCGGGCAATAATAGGTACAATGAGACCTCCTCTGTTTGTGACAGAAAAGGATCTGGCCGTCCACGTAGTGTTCGTATGAAAAAGGTGGTCAAAGCAGTAAGATAAATAATTCGAAGAAATCCTATCCGAAAACAAAAGATTTTATTTTATCTTGGGAGATGAAGATAGCACCTAGAACCATGTCGCGTATTTTAAAAGATGACTTAGGACTTGCAGCCTATAAGAGACATGCTGGTCATTTCTTAACTGATAATTTAAAAAAAAAGGTGGTAAAATCGAAACAACTATTGAAGCGGTACGCAAAGGGAGGTTCAGAAATATTTTGTTTACGGATAAGATTTTTTTTACAATTGAGTAACATTTTAACAAACAAATGGACCGTATTTATGCTCAAGTTTCTAAGGAAGCTTTCCAATTAGTCGACAGAGTGCAACGTGGGCACTATCCGACTTCAGTGATGGTTTGACTGACTGAGTGACTGAGCCATACTTTTGTGAAAAAGATATCAAAACATCGGTACAAGTGTATTAAGATACCATTCTTGAGAAGGTAAGGAAGCCCCTCAACAACACCATGTTCAATAACCAAGAATGTTCCTTCCAGCAAGACTCGGCGCCGGGTCATAAAGCTCGGTTTACGCAGTCTTGGTTGGAAACTAACGGTTCGGACTTCATCAAAGCTAAAGACTGGACGTCGTCTATATTCTTAATCCGCTGAGTTATGATTTATCATCATTTTTAGAGAGACTTGCTCTAAACGCCATGATAATTTGGACTCCCTAAAACAATCCGTACGATTGGCAGTGAAGAATTTTCCCATGGAAAGACTAGAAATAGTCAAATAAAATTAGGAATGTAATTTAAAAAATATATAAATTAAATGATTAGGTATCTAAAACTTTCTGTGTATCTTTAACAAACCCGAGTCTCAAAATAATTAAACCTAACAATGATAGCTAGAGAGCTGAATTATTTCATCGTCGTTGATTCTAACATGAAATGTGGAACGGTAAGGTAACGGAGAAAATCCATAAATAATATTTGAACCCACCAAACTTCACAAAATTCTAAGGAGCTTTAATTTTTAGTGACATTATTATTACCTAATTTAACACACTGTATTATATGAAATTGCATGTGTGTGAGTAATTAAAACGGACCAACTTTACTATCACGACTTGTTTGTACCTACACGAAGAACTAATCGTGTTTCGAAAAACTATTTCAACGGTTTTCTACGTCATAATAACTGCGTGACATAATTCAATGTAATCCGACGAGCTGTAAATACCATTTCACCCTTATCCCTTATAAGGAATGAATTCCAAAAAAACTATTAAAGACGTACCTACTCAATATTTTCTATTTTTTTCTGATATTAAATTTCATGAAAAGTGGGACAGATTTAAATTTTTACACAAAATTTCCAACCTTATTTAACACCTCCAGACCGTGAATTCTAATGAAATATATTAACCCCCTTACTAATAAACGCTGTATAAGCTTTGAATAGTTATATAGTGTTTTGTTCACATCACACAAGTGACATGTTTAATTCGATAGAAGGAGACAAAACACTGTGTAACTATTCAAAGCTTATACAGCGTTTATTAGTAAGGGGGTAGATGTATTATTTTATGTGCCAAAACCGAGACATAGGTATGTGTATACAATCTTTAACTATACCAAATTAAATCTATACATATAAAATCCTTTGTCCTGAATGACTGACGGATCAACGCACAGCCTAAACCGCTGATCGTAGAGACCTGAAACTTGCAGGGCTTGCTCTTTGTAATGCGTAGGCATCCGATAAGACGGGATTTTTCGAAATTCGACTCCTAAGGGGGTTAAAAGGGAGGAAAAAGTTTGTTTGGGGCAACGTGATTCCTTGGTCCAATCTACTTCATATTTTGTACGAACATTATATAACAGAATTGATGGAATTCGTGTATCATAGTTTATTGAAATTCATCCCCTAACGGGGTTAAAAAAGGGAAAGAAAGTTGTTCGGGAGCGATTTGCTTTAAAGTTGATATTAATACTCCTTAGTGCTTTTGATTTAAAGCTCCCACTCACAAGAGATTGATCGATTTAGTATTTACAATTTAAACATTTAGGTACTGGATTCGTAGTTGCAAGTAAATCGGTTTAGATAAAAATTGAATATACCATGAGATCCTAAGACCGCCTTACTACACTTTTTATATGAAACTCTATATGAGGTTATATGAAACTCATATACGCGTAAATTTTGTTCTCACTTTTGGCGCCCACCGCAAAAACTAGCTGGTAGATCTTACACTAATTTTGTGTAATAGTTTGTCGTTAGCAATTTACTTTCAAATACTAATTAATTTCCAATTAGATCGAGGCAATCGATAGGCCGTGAGTGGAGAGCTTTATTTTTATTTTGACATAACATATTGTCATCATGTTGAAAAATAATTTATGTCAACAAGAATTCGAAAGTTAAATTTTGTGAAAATCTTACTCTGAAAAACTAGGCACTTACATATTTGCGATTGCAGCATTTAATAATTTATATTCATAATAAGTACATTTATTATTATATTATATTCTATTTCGGTAGAATATTTTGAGTGTATAATTATTAAACTTCTTTCTCTTTTGTTGTTATATGTAATATTTAATTTATTTGTGCTTGATTTATCAGTGTTTAATATAATATAGGATTTAGTTTTTTTAACCCAAAACAATAACTTTTAGGATTTTTTTTTGTTTATCTGTACGTTTGTGTGCGCTAATCTCAGAAACTATAGAACGAATATTTATGAAATTTGTTACCGTAGTAGTTTGGGCTTTGGATAAATACATAGGACTCACATTTTATCGCGGAAATTTTTTGGGTACCTACGGCTTTCACGCGGCTAGGATAGCTCTGTTCAATTTTGTGTAGGTATTTTAATTCAATCGGTTTATACCTACAAAAAGTTTTATCAATCTAAAGAATAATGTTAAAATACTAATTATCAGCTACAAAGAAATCCTTACTTAATATTATACCTAAAAGCGAAAGTTTGTATGTACATAATATGTTTAGTTTTTCATGCTACGTAATGAATTTTGATGAAATTTGGTATGGTAGTAGTTTATCCAGAATTAACACAATACCTACTTATTGCAGCTTATTAAATTTTATTTATGGTACAGTTCCCAGTACATTTCTTGAGTGTACGAAGTCGCAGGAAACATTCAAATAAAATACAACTGGCTGTGCAGTGCCTATACACCATTATTTATTCAATTTTGGTTTTAGTATTTTCCCGAACAAGCTTTCCCTCTGACTTAAACCCAATTTCACGCGGGCGAAGCTGCGGGCAAAAGCTAGTCCATTTATATTTATAATTACAGGAGCTAGAGGCGCGGACAGACTGACAGACGGGCGGACGGACAGAGCGAAACTACAAGGGTTCCGTAATAATCAAGGAACCCTTGTAAAAATATAAATTATTATTGAAATAATCATTAAAATTGTTACGGGGGGGGTTGGAGAGAAACACAAGACTGTAACAAATTAATTATATTTAAAATTTAAAATGACTAGATAGGGGGTCGCGGGTAGATAAGCCGGCAAAGTCTGGTTCGGCCCTGGGTGGTGGAGGTGAGTTTGGGGATAATTGGGCACACGGCACTTAGCTGGTCGATGGGAGCCAGGAACAGGTCAGTTTCACACGGTCTGCGAGGTCCGGTGACGAGGGTCCGTCAACTCCAAAGGCCAAGATCGGACCGACAGCCCTTGGTATGTTTCCTGGTATCGTCCAGACCCGAACAATGGTAACTGGCCGGATCGTGTGTAGCCCAAACAGGAACTTTTCCAGCCGGAACTTAGAACCCGTGAAGACGGGTTTAAAATATATTAAATAACTACATCTTTAATTTAATTTTTAGTAGTAATCACCGCCAGGCAAAAAAGGAAATGTCTTTTTGTGACGCGACTTTTATACCTCCTTCCTCTTTTTTTTTTAAAAATACAGTTGACAAGAGGTAATGAAATGTAATAATTTGCCAATTGGATGACAGTTAAGACAGTAAAGAATTATTTGAGTTATTTAGAATAATAACCTAATAACGCAAAACTAATGTGTTTTAAGTTGTTTTTAAAGGTTATTGTGTTTAAATTGTAAAAAGAATTAGGTTTAAGTCAATAAATCAATATTGCATCCATAACTTTAGTTACTTCAAAACATTATAGATGTATCGATTTGAATTAACATAATTGCTAAAAATGTAACTACGTTACATATCCCCCCCTGTTACCGAAGGATTTTGAGTGCTCTAAGGAAAAATCCTCATGTAACTAACTAGTAAAAAAAAATGTATGCCTTTGGAAAAATAAAAATTAAATAAATCAGCAAAAATGAAGAATTAGGAAAAATTTAGAACTGGAAGATAGTGCTAGTCTAGAGTTAACGCGCATAAGCCGACAACCTTTTCATACCATACACCATTCACCTATACATACATCATCACGCATACAAATCGCACCTCACATACATACTTCACCGTTCAATATGCATCTGGTCACAATCAGTTACTGACACGAGACGCCCTAACATACGAGTATTGTTCTCCGTAATAGAGGTAGAACAACACAAGTCGAAGCTAAACGTTATTAAAGAGATAACGATCAGCAAAAACGCGAAACTGCCAGCCTTCCAAAAAAAAACAAACCACTTTAACAGTATTGGCCGCAAAGAAAGACCCCTTACAGAAAGCGCCCAAAAGTATCCTAGGTGGATAAAAAGCGCAGCCAATCTAAAGTAGCATAATAAATAGCATTGGCAGCAAAAGAGAGACCCTTATAACAGAAAGAATCCATAAAAATATCCCGAGATGGATAAAGCGCTGCCACACTAAAGTAAAAACTTACACAACTCCTCAACAGTGGGAGCAGGTAATAAAAAAAAATCCTAATCAAGACTCTAATTCAGACATTTTAAGCAAAATAAATTTTATTTTTCCAGGCATATAAAAAAAAACTTTATTGAAAAAAGTTAAGATTTGAAAAAAAAAAGTTTAAAATTTGAAAAGAAAGTAAAGTTTTTCCAAAGTAGGTTAGGTGAGTAGTCAACTGTAATGTTTATTAAGTTAAGTTACTAAATAAATAACATTGGGAACTTTAGTATGGAAAAATGCCCCACGGCGGACAAAGAAGAAACATACTTTATTTCAAAGCTTTAGATCAGTAGGTATATTCACGTAAAGCGCTATATTGTGACATATGGGAATTTTGAGATATGATGAGACTAAGTTGAAAATATTTTTTTCTAAAATGATTAGTTTTTTACATTGACAATTTCGGGATACATTTTTTATACTAAATAATTAATAGTCATCATCATCATCATCACCAATTGTTTATTTATTGTATAGTTATATAGACAGATGACGAAGGACTGCACGTTGCGTATAGGTTGTTCGAGCGATGCGCGCAGGCAGCGAAACCGGTTATTTTTTTTACCTGACTAGACGCTGCTAAGCCACAGCGCTTATATCATAGACATTTGGCGTATTTTTGTGATCATATTATTAAAATGTAGGTGTAATGTAAACTGCAAATAGTGAAATTACATCAATAATAAAACCTTATTATCTCAATATTCCCATATGTTACAGAAAAAAAAAATGCATGGTAATAAAGTGGAAAATAGTATCTATCATCAGTGATAAGTTTCGTTTGTGTCCGCTACTTTTCGAAAAGCGGGGCAAAAAGTTCCCAATGTCTTTTGAGTTTAAAAAAAGAAATTAAGTTTTCTCAGTATAAGTCAATTAGCGGGTTTATCAAAAGTTAAATTCTATTTTAAAAGTTAAATTACCAATAAAATTCAAGAAATTTTCTCCACAATCTTAAAGGTGAGTATATCTGTGTCGAGAAAATACAAAAATAATCAGATGTATTCTCCAAAAAATACAAAAAAAAGTATATGATTTACAAATCAGTAAGATATAAGAACTAACTACAAAATGAGTTCTACAGATACTGCAGTACTAAGTATACAGTCTACAAAAAAGATGAGCAGTATAGAGTTTATTACAATATATAAACTCTACACCAAGATAATAAGGTACTAGTAACTACCTAAGTATATCCAACCCTAAAAGTAAGTTAAAGTTAAAAGTGAAATTTGAGTCTACAAGTAAAATTATAAGTTTATAGCAAAGAATTTGGAATATATTTAAGAATTTAAGGTTATAATTATTTATGTGAACAAGAATTAAAAGTTAAATTAAAAAAGTTAAATGAAATTAAAGGTTAAGGCCAAAATCACATAAACATCATTGAAGATGATGTTGCTGTGTTTAAATGTATAGTGTAAGGTGAAAAGTGTATGTGTGTGTATGTAAAAATGAGTTATAATATAAATAATTTATAAAAATAATATAATTAAAATAATAAATACAATATTTGCCCTGCCAAAAGACAGAACAGGATATATTTAATAAGGAATAAATATAATACTTTTATAAATTTAATATTGTGTCCGCTGAGAAAAAAAAAATTACCGAGGGTATATAAAAAAAAATATAGCGGGTGTGTCGTTTGTAACGATACCTGCCTCTTACACGTGCCGGTTACAGGCGGCTTAGGGTCATTCTACTCCCAGCCCCTAAATATATAAATGGGGAATATATATACTGTGAGAGTTGGATATATATAACGGGACAAACACACTTACAAACACAGACCTGAGACCACAGACTCTGAATCCCCCTATGCCGAACCAGACTAAACACGTATGGGCGCCAGTTGTTACGGGGGGGGGGGGGGGGGGTTGGAGAGAAACACAAGACTGTAACAAATTAATTATATTTAAAATTTAAAATGACTAGATAGGGGGTCGCGGGTAGATAAGCCGGCAAAGTCTGGTTCAGCCCTGGGTGGTAGAGGTGAGTTTGGGGATAATTGGGCACACGGCACTTAGCTGGTCGATGGGAGCCAGGAACAGGTCCGTTTCACACGGTCTGCGAGGTCCGGTGACGAGGGTCCGTCAACTCCAAAGGCCAAGATCTGACCGACAGCCCTTGGTATGTTTCCTGGTATCGTCCAGACCCGAACAATGGTAACTGGCCGGATCGTGTGTAGCCCAAACAGGAACTTTTCCAGCCGGAACTTAGAACCCGTGAAGACGGGTTTAAAATATATTAAATAACTACATCTTTAATTTAATTTTTAGTAGTAATCACCGCCAGGCAAAAAAGGAAATGTCTTTTTGTGACGCGACTTTTATACCTCCTTCCTCTTTTTTTTTTTTAAATACAGTTGACAAGAGGTAATGAAATGTAATAATTTGCCAATTGGATGACAGTTAAGACAGTAAAGAATTATTTGAGTTATTTAGAATAATAACCTAATAACGCAAAACTAATGTGTTTTAAGTTGTTTTTAAAGGTTATTGTGTTTAAATTATAAAAAGAATTAGGTTTAAGTCAATAAATCAATATTGCATCCATAACTTTAGTTACTTCAAAACATTATAGATGTATCGATTTGAATTAACATAATTGCTAAAAATGTAACTACGTTACAAAATGATTTTATGGATTGTTTTAGAAATATGAGATTATTTTAGAATGCCATGTATTTAAACTTGCGACAAAACAATTACATTTTGGATGTGAAAATACCCAATATTGAATACTAAATTACCAAGTTGGCGAAAGGAACAAAAAAATTATAAATCTGGTGACTAAATAATACCACTGAATTTTCCAAACTGGCAGACAGATTATATAGGCGGACATACTTAATTTTCTAAAAATAATATGGGTGTCCTTTTATTGGTTTCTGGGGGTGCTAATTACAAAAAAGTCATCCATTTTAAATTTCCTTCACCTTCCTGCACCCTCATATTTTCTTCATGATGGGAGAATTTTTTTTTCGAAAATCCTGTATTTTCCAACATTTCTATAGATTTATACATCCGTGGTATCTCAATGTACAGCATTAAGCATTTACTTCTTTTTTTATAAAATTGATTTTATCTCGGAAACGGTGCCTCCTATTGAAAAAATTATGAAAATTTCGTCCCCCTTAGGAGCTCCGCAACATCATATTTTCTTCACGATGGGAGATTTTTTTTTCGAATATCCTGAATTTTCCAACATTTCTATAGCTATAAACATCCGTCGTATGTACCTCTATGTATCTCTATGTACAGCATTTACTTCTTTTTTATAAAATTGATTCTATCTCGGTAACGGTGCGTCCTATTGAAAAAATAATGAAAATTTCGTCCCCCTTAGGAATCCTGCAACATCATATTTACTTTACGATGGGAGAAATTTTTTTTCGAAACACTCAAATTTTCCAACATTTCTATAGCTATAAACATCCGTCGTATCTCAATGTACAGCATTTAACTCTTTTTTTATAAAATTGATTCTATCTCGGAAACGGTGCATCCTATTGAAAAAAAAAATGAAAATTTCGCCCCCCCTTAGAAACCCCGCAACATCATATTTTCTTCATGATGGGAGAAAAAAAAATCGAAAAACTTGAATTTTCCAACATTTCTATAGTTTGATACATCCCTCGTATCTCAGTACAGCATTGCCATATTTTTTTCTATAATCGCTTCTATCTCAGAAACGGTGCATCCTACTGGAAAAATAATGAAAATTTCCTCGCATTAATAATGACAATTTCCTCCCCCTTATTAACCTAGAAATCGCATATTTTCTTCATGAATGGCAGAAAAATTCATGAATCCTGAATTTTGAAAAATTTCTATACATAGCTGGTACCTTGAACTACATAACATACTGTAGGGGAGACCGAGGGGTTTTGACACAAAGGTGATTTGAAACAGTACCGATTTCATGGAACTTAAAACTGTTAGCGAGTTCGCAACGTTGCATTTCAAGCACCCCCCTCCACCCGCTGACTTGTCAATACGCGTCGGTGGCATGAGTCGCGCGGTTATGGAGTTCTACGTGCCATGTGACAAAAATCGTGAAAAGTAAGTTATTTACGTCTTTTTACCATGCTTATATTTTGATAAGGGTATTGTATTTTAGTTTGATTTATATTCGTTTCGAAAGCTCATTATCTAGAGATTAATTGTATATATTTGGTATAATTAATTTCTGTGTATTTGATTCATGATTGCAGGTTAAATTAATATTGAGAGGTTTTTTTCTTACTGAGGAGATTTGAAACAGGTTGTTTCAAATCTCCTCATTTTCAATATTGTATTAGAATATTTACGAATTAAAAAGCATTAACGTTGTGTCAATTAAATAAATGCTTTTTAATTTATTTATGTAGTTTCAGCATACCTACTGATCATAAAATAAAGACTGACAGAGATATGGCAAGTCGCAAAATATATGATTTTGCAGCAGAAGATGTAGTATCAAGTAACTTTGTCATATTTTTGCCACATTGAGTTTTTTGTTTGTTTTCTATTTACATTTTTGATATTTGTGAGATTATTGCTACGTAAATATTTGAAGAAATAATTATCAAACTGATTGTAATTCTAAAGAAACGACTGAAAGTTAATTATTTATTGAAAATCAATATTTTATTTTAAAGTTTTTCAATGAATGTAAAACATTTTGTTTATCTGACTGTTATTTTAATTAATATTACGAATAATGACGTTATGATACTTTTAACTACTTTAGGAGTTGATCATATTGTGTATCAGAACTAGTTATCTACTTATGCGATATATCAGTACAAAATGTGAATAGTTACGTAAAACAACAAAGTATGTGCCTGAAAAGATAATTTTTAATACATGCCTTTAAATTATACCACAACTTTTATTTTACAGCCCTTAATATTTCACAGAAATCATATGTTTGAACTCTCCTCAACCCCTGTTTCATTTTACCTCGGTATGAGGGGAATTGAAACAAGATGACTTGTTGCGGTTAAGTCGATTTTTTACCACAATATTTAACACTTACAATTTCTTTATGTTAGTCATTTGCAAGTTTAAGGAATGACCTAACGCTTGGTACTAATATCATACCATTTCTGGCAATAGTCTTTGGTATATGAGACAAAATGTAAAAATTATGTCAACACCCCTCGGTCTCCCCTAATAATAATCATCAATCCTAATTAGTATCCCCAAGATCTTTTAATTTAGTATTCATATTCATTTTACGAAGATTGAATATTCTCCATTTTGGAAAATGAAATTGGAAGACAATTTTGTAATCAGAACCCCCAGAAACCTGGAAAAGGACAACCTTATTAATTTTAATAACAAAAATTTACGCCATTGTGGAATTTCAAAACAGATTTTATTTTCATATTATTCTGCACCCCTAGAAACCTAGAAAATAACACCCATGCCAAAGAAAAACATACTCAAACAGTATCCAAAAATAGGATTTTCCGTAGCCTGCAAATTGAATTTTTAGCAGCCATTAATTTATCAACCAAATCTGGTTTGTTTTCCAAACCAAATTTATCAACCAAGTCTGACTGCTTATATGGTATAATGGTCACCAACTCGGAAATGTCACTAACTTATAAATGTCAGTGCTCATTTGGATTACATTTCGCCTATTAGAAATATGAGCTCATACCCTTTTGTATGAAACAGCCTCCGTGGTCTAGTGGTTAGATCATTGGCTCTCGACTCGAAGGTCGTGGGTTCGATTCCCGCATTGGAACAACGAAAAATGTTGTTTTTGTTTTTGTCTGACACAACAAACCTGATCAGATCAGATGAGAAAGCTAATCCATGCGTCGGATGGGCATGTAAAAAGTCGGACCTGCGCCTCATCTCTCGTCAGTCGTGTCGGTTATCCGTCCCACTAGATTATGAGAGTAAAGGAAGAGAGAGTGCTCTTGTGTACTTCGCACACACTTGGGCACTGCGTAACTGGCCTGGTTTCAATGAAACCGGCCACCGTTACCGATATCGGTGTGTAGAGTTATTATTATTATTATGAAACGGCAACGATAAATCATTGGTCTCGCTGAGAGCGCCCAGCGAGACCAATCATTAGTCTATGTGAAACAGCAAATTTTTTTTCAAGTAGGAATTCCGGTCAAAGTCGGTTGATTCATTCAAGAGATATCGTGAAAGAAAGAAAACTGAAAAAAGTGTTTTTTCGGTATTACTCTGAAATTTTTCATCTAGAAATTTAAATCCTCATTGGAGTACTTTTCAGAAGTTACCCTTATTGATTTGCAGCTCTTAAAATCTTAGTCTAGAATTTTTATTAGTTTGCAACTCCAAATAATACGGATAAATAACAACTATTTTTATAAATAAAAGAACCACAGCTGGATGTCAACAATGGCACAGGATAGTAGAGAAAAGTAAGTCAAAGTATGTAAACCGACATTACTTAACCCGGTCACGGCGAACACTGCCAAGTATAAGTTATATAATTACCGTGAACAAATTCGCGGATAGTTCGCGCTATCTCAGTGTTTTGGCGGCAAACAGTCACAGAGCAGCCGGCGCGTGCGCACCACGCGTGTGCCTCCGAAGTCCCACCCGATGTGTCGCGATCGCGTATTGTCCCCTAATCTTTTTGTTCCGATTTGTATTAGAATCGAGGACACGCCTCATTTTCCATTGTGGCGATTCTTTTTAACATGCTGTGAATATTCTTTGTCGGTACAATAGGACTTAGTTCTACTTTCAAAAAGCCCCCCGTGAATATAAAAGAGCACTAAATATCTGTGGGTCCGAAACCGGAGTAAGCCTTTGTAAAAGGTATTTATAATTGTGTACTACTAACCCCTTAGTCCTTGTTGTTATGTGCTCATAATTTTTTTTCAGCAACAACCACACACTGTAAATAATTAACGTAGGCAAAAAAAATTGCAAACATATTCACATTAGCAAATATCGAAGTAAACATTCGTTTGTAGGTATATAAGTTTAACCCTAGTAAATATTTCTAGGTTATACCTACATAGAAACTAACTCGTAGATATACCTAAGAGAAAAGAATGAAATAATGATAGTCAAAAATTTTGATGCATAGTTTTTCATTTATGTGTCAGTGTATTACATACATGTAACCTTCAAATCTCTTCCTTATTTCGTTAAATACTTAAAATAAATTATGAATGTAATTGCAAGTAATTATATTAATAAAACAAAAATACAAAACTAAAACACAAAATAAACAAATGTCAAGCGATGTTTGTATTGAAGCTGAAAACTGTAAATTTTCTTTGTGCGTGAAAAGTAGGGGGAAACATTTACTATGCTACTTACATTTGTCGACATAAAAGATTACTGTTACAGATTAATTGTTACCTTAGAATACCTAATAGGTAACAATTAATCTGTAACCATAGATATAAAATATAGTTATCACTGTCTGTAACTGTAATCTTTTTTATCGACTTATTTCTTTACAGGAGAAATTACACATTGACTTCAGTAGCACACTTATTCGGCTTACGACATGCTGAAAAGGCGCTTTTCTAATATAATTAAAAAATTGTTTCAGTAAAATGTAGAGGGTAGAGTTAATAGTTTGTCGAAAAGCATATTTCGACAAACTATTAACTCTACCCTCAATGATAAATTTCTAAGAGATAGTGACAAATTAATATATCCCACACAAACGGAACGGTCAAGGGGAAACGTAGAGTTTCGATATTACAAAATCAGCCAGCTCTACTACTCAAGAGCCTTACTTCTCACAGCAATGAGAATTTGTAGCTTATTTAGGTTATACGCCTTATTTAGGTTATACGTCAACGTGTAATCGTTCGTGTATCAATCGAATGGTAGTGTGTGTTAATAATCTGAGGTAGTGTGTGTTGTTATTTATTTTTATTAATTTTATGTATTTCTAACAATTTTCCAAAAAAAAAATAGCTTTCTGGACACCTTCTTCGACACACTTTTATTCTGCCAAATATGATACACCGTTCGCACAATTCTCGTAAAACTGTTCTGAAAGATTTTGCTTCACGTATTATTATATAAGTAGGTACATAATGTCATAATAAGTAGTGTCAACAATTATCAAAGTTACAGTTAATAATTAGATTATTAGACGCCTTTTTCGACGGAACGGCCCCGCCAGCTCGCAAGGGGTAGGGAGAGTGGCGTACAGTAATACCATCACGCCTCTCCCCCTGCGATCCCTCCACGGCCGCAGAAGATAGGGAGAACGGCGCACCGTAATACCGGCACTCCTCTTCTTCTGCGGTCCCACCTCCACGCGCGTCCTCAGCGGATATTTTCAGCCCGCTGGGAGCGCCCTCCTCGGGCCAGCCGGCGGCAAACAGGCCGGCCCCGGTTGCCTCTTAGCTTCACCGTGGGTGACCAGTCCACGGTTACTAAGCCCCACCGCCACGACAAGGCGTGCAACCATCGGGGGGATGTAACTTAAAATCCTACCTAGACCAATTTATCGCCCCCGAAACCCCTGTATTCGAAATTTCATGAAAATCGTTGGAGCCGTTTCCGAAATTCAGATTATATAAGTACAATAATTGCACGTTTAAAGATATTAAGTTCACAAATCACCACGATATAACAAACGGATATTGAATATGGCTTCCAAGGAGATGTTCCCGATTACATAGTGATTAAAATGTAATCGGGAACTTCTCCGCCATATTGAAACATATAAGAATAATATAATTGGTTTCTCGAAAACGGCTGCTAGTATTACCATGAAGTTTAGTATGCAGGGAGTTTTGGTAGAGAAAAAACGATCTAGCTAGGTCTTATCCCTAGAAAATAGCACATTTTTAAGCTATATATGTTTTTTTTGGTCGTGCAACAATTTCAAATTAATAATTTCGTTTCTATAATGTCAGTCCGATTGGTAGTTTGGTATGCGTATGTATAATTATTGGTTTGTTCGAAAACACAAAATGTGGTGGGTTCTTATCCCGCTCAGATAAATGTTTTTGTGATCATTTTTATTTTTTTAAATTAGAACTCCAAGCAAAGCTCTTATAACATGTTTACTTTCGACAGTTTGTTTCGAAATTTGTTTGTACGAATTAGGCAAGTTTACCTACATTAATTTGTAAACCCTTAACTGTGACTCTTTCGCGCCTTAGCTTAATTTGAATGAATTTGTCAGATAATTTTTAACGCATCAAAATGTATGGTTTTCGTAGATAAGCGGAAAGATATAATTCTTTTATAGTAAACGATGTCGTGGAAAACAGGAGCTACGAACCTTTAAATCTACACTAATATTATAAAGAAGAAAGATTTGTATTTTTGTGTGTGTGTAGGTATGTTTGTAACGAATAAACTCAAAAACTACTAGGAATGCCGATTTCAAAAATACTTTTACCATTAGAAAGCTACATATTTTACCATGAGTAACATAAGCTATATTTATAGCTAGAAAAGATTAGGGATCATTACTAAAACTTTTGTAACGTAACCTAAGGTGTAAAAAAAATGTCTAAAAACATATTTCGTCGCGCTGCGGAAACTATTGATGTATGCTCTACATGTTCTACTGTTGTAGAACAAAAGTATGTTCTACAATATTAAAGATCATCCATACATTTATCCATCCTCACAAACTTTCACATTTATAATATTAGTAGCATGGATGAATGGATATGTCACCGTAAAATTGTAAAAACCGTTAGACTGTAATATTAGTACTAGAGATATTATAATATGCTGACAGATTGTCAAAATATACAAATTTCTCCATACAATTGTACGCATTATTTTTCGTTATATTGTAATATTTACTGTGCCGATTGGTTAAACGGCATGTGCCCCGTGCCGCCATATTTGTTTGCTTTTTCATAATAATAATTATAACGAAAAATAATACGTACAATTGTATGGAGAAATTTGTATTTGACAATCTGTCAGCATATTATATATCTCTAGTACCTAATAATATTACAATCTCACAATTTTTACAATTTTACGGTGACAGATATTTGTTACTCTTTCACGCTAAAACGAATGAACGGATTTTTATGAAATCTGGTATGGTAGTAGCTTGAGCTCTGGATTAAAACATAGGCTACTTTTATCCCGTAAAAGTACAGTGTTCCTGTGGGATACTGTATTTACGCGGGCGGAGCCGCAGACAACAGCTAGTATGCTATATAGAGCGCTCGTTTCCTGTGTTTTACAATGAGTTGCGTAATTCAACATATTCGCATTATTTTAATTAGAGCACAGTGTTGTGCTATGCGACCACATTATAGAGTCCATAGACCATAGCGTGACGTCACGGCACGTGTATGTAAGGACGGAGATTAATCAGGTGACCTTTCATTTGTTTTTACAATCAAAATTACCAACCTACGCTTTCGTTTTCGGCGTTACAATCCAATTACAATCATTAATCAATGCTCGTCAAAAATGGGTACCTACACATATTGTATCAAGATTCAAGTATCAAACTATTTTTGATATGCATAAACGAGTGATTTTTATTAAAACAAATACTACGAAACCTGAAAATGTTATTTGTTTGTTACTCTAGTGATACAGTAATATTTATATAATATTTAATATCACTAATCCGGCACTATTAAAAACTAGAGGATGAATGATCACTGGGATGTTCGGATTATTGGATTATATAGAAACATACATACATACATATAATCACGCCTTTTTCCCGTAGGGGTAGGCAGAGACCACTTCTTTCCACTTGCTACGATCCTTACATACTTATTTCGCTTCGTCCACTTTCATTCTTACCATCCATTCCTCCTCTTACATTCAACGTAGCCAAGCGTCTCTCCATGGTCCGCTTTTCGCCTCCGCGAGAAACGAGACGTGATGGTGGCGAACCACATCGCCGCCATTTTGGATACTTAAATTATTTTGATTACCCATTGCGTTTCCACGGATTGGTGGAGAGGGCAGGAATAGGGAAAGGGAAGGATAGGTGGTGTGGAAAGGATAGGTGGTGTGGAAAGGAAGATTGGTAAGTTAGAGTGGGAAATAGGGAATGTAGGATATTACCGCCCAGGAGGGCAAGGGATAGTACAGTAATAGCTAGGGAAGCCGGGGTCGCATACCCGTATACTATACCACAACTACCGGACAGGTAAGTTGGGAAGAGTATCCCATGACAAATTAAATTATATAGAAAAATTATATAGAAAAATCATAGTAAATAAAATAAAGCAATTCACAAAGAGAATATTAATGCATATGCATATGCATTATTATACATATTGTATATGCATTATTGTTCTAACTATTTTTTATAATAGTAGCACAGAATAGATAATAGTACAAATAGTAGGTAACATATCTCACAACTAAGTACTAATTAATCACACAGTTTTAAAATAATCCTTGATTAGGTCTGTTTTTGTGCAGCTTGTAGCGGGCAAAGGGTGTCGGATTATTGGACGTATCGGACTACTGAAGTGCCGGATTAGTGAGATTGTACTGTACTTACTTTTCTGGTATTGTAGGTATGCAATCTAAAGCATACAAGTATTATGAGTAGAGAAGTAAGTAGAGTATAAAAAATACACAAATCTATTTAAATCAACAAAATCGGTGATCCTACTTATTATGTCATACAATTTTTAGTTTATGTAATGTAATATTATCATTATTGAATTAGTTTTAAAGTAGAAATATAAGTATTTGTAACAGTAATAACAATAATATCCATTCATTAATTTCGTACACGTCTCACGTCTGTGTTCCTAGAAGGCTTGGATTAGATCACTGCGCCTATGCGCCATTTGCGAGCTTCGTCAGCTACACCCTTTTTTTAGACGACCTTACAAATCCTATAATATTAACTACAAATGTATAGTTCACTAAATGTTTCCCGCGACTTCGTGTGCGCACAAACTCAAGAAGAAGAAATCAAGAACAGTGCATTTTGCCGCAATAAAATGTAATCTTCCTACCCCGTAGTCTTATTTATATATCTAACAAATTTCATCAAAATCGATCTATTGTTCATGTTTCATGCTAAGTACATAATAATGTAGCATAAAGCATGTGAAAATAGAATTTCCTTAGCATTTCCTGAAATATAAAAATGTTTGTGACAATAGACAATCGGACAATTTTTTTTTATTGCATCAATGAATAGTACTCTTAAATATAAGTAGCTTCTCAGAAGTGTATTGACAGTGTATAAAAAATTTCGCGAGCCTCCTAAAAACGCTCCATACTAAAGTCGACCTAAAAATGACGTCACTTGTATATGAAGTAGTATATGAATATATGGTCGCAGGAATATATTTGTAAATATCTCCGATATTTGTGCGTTTAAGTTCATACTTACTATAATGAATGTTTTTGTATATGATGTGAGTAAACTAATGATGTAGGTTTTGTTTACCAATTTCGGAAAAAAAAAAACAATTTTTTTTGGTATAAAGACTCGCGAAATTTTGTATACAAATCGCTGTACCTTTGAAAATATTGACTTTTGATATACGGTTTCTTCTGAGAAGTTACTCATATTTAAGAGTACTATTCATTAATGCAATAAAAAAAAAAGTCCGCTTGCCTATTCGTTACATTTTTACTGTTTCTTACATCTTTTGCAATATTATAGATATAATATTTTATTAACCCCCGAGGAAAACAGACGTGGCATCGGCTCCCAAACAGATGAATCGGTTTTGATCTAGTTTTCTTTTTGTCTCAAAGTTGACAATATGATCGAGAGTGTCTTCAGCTATAATTCATCATTATCAGCTTGCTCACTGCTTGACAATTCGGAGATTACTAGACTAGGCAGGTATTATTATTTATTATAGTATAATTAATAACTAGATATTGCCCGCGACTTCGTGTGCGCAAAAGTTAATTTCGCAGAAACCGTACATTTTTCCGCGATAAAAAGAAGCCTATGTCCTTCCCCGTGATCTACTCTACATCTGTGCCAAATTTCATCAAAATCAGTCCAGTAGTTTCGGAGCCTATTCAATGCAAACAAACAAACAAACTTTTTCTCTTTATTATATAAGTATAGATTATCTGACGACTTTTACGTGTGATAAAATTTTCGCAGCTACGCCGCACGCCGTAGCCAGTAGCTATATGGACGTTAGTAGATAGACATTATATAGCTGCATCGCATGTAACACGCACGTAACTGAACTGGGAATGTATAGTGTCAAGATCACTATATTCTCACGGGAGTATCGTTCAATAAAATTCATATTTAATTTAAATTATATGTGTCACTCAATCTTAGTTAATTGTAAAAGTCATACCTTCGACTGATTCGCTCTATTTATAACTATTTCTAGCATAATCTTACAACGACAAAAGGGCCCCCGAGACAATCAAATAGTTTGACTCAAACCTTACGTGTTTGATGCAACCGTTTGACGTCAGTTTGTTAAACGGCACTGTTCAATTTCACTGCCACTTCACTGTCAAACGAAACAAAAACTGTAACTTGTAAGTCCGTAAATGTTTGACAAACCGTACAAACGAGCTTTGTAGACGATTTCTAGAAATTGGTTTGACTTAAATCAAAATTTACGTGTTTGAGTCAAACCGTTTGATCGTCTCGAGGAAACTTTAAAACGATTTAGCTTCATATACATTAGTTCTCAATACGTTAGGAGTTTTAGAATCTTATTTGCATTTTGAATTATTGAAGTACAAAATGTATTCTAAATATTGTGTTTTTAGTCTTAGGTTATCTTGCAAAATAAGGCTTTGAAACCTTCCTCGTTACTGTAACTTTAGTTCATCATTAGAACAAAATAAATGTTAGTATGGTCGCCTACAGATCCGTTGTACCACTTTCTTTACTCGTACGTTGCCATTATTACTGGGAAATAAGGTTAAAAAGTCTTACACCGACTTGTCGCCGACCGGACAATAGTCACAACGGAATATCCGGACAGATTTCAGTAATAATATTAATGTTTATGGACGCTTCTACACTACGTTTATCTGGTCCCATGGTAAGTTCTCGAAGAACTTGTGTTACGGGTACCAGAAAACGGAAATATATTTAGTATCTTTATACTATACACATATTTTACACACATGACCCAGGAATATAAGATTTTTTTTGTTTCTTTGGCTTCGAAACCCGTGATCTTAGGTTTGGTCACTAACACGAGCTACAGAGGTCGTCAAAAAAGTAACGACTACTTAGTCGTACTCAGTAAATCATCTTTTATTTCATTGTAATTTGGGTCAGCATGACCTAGTAACGAGCGACCATCGGAGTAATTAGTCACTGACATAGACTGACGTGACATAGCGTGCTGCGTGACACATGCTTTGTCGTCAGGCCTCACTAGTTCCTAAACATCTTCACAAAAACATAATTGAGGTAATTTAACCGATTGTGTGCTAATGGTGTGATTTCCTTTAAAACCATCGAAACAATGCCATAATAAAAACTCCTTGGAGTTCCTGGTCCAAACACGTTTTGATAGATTACCATCTTCAGCGACGAGTGAACAAATTAATGCAGTTAACATCAAAATATTTAAGTAATTACTGTTTAAATGTTATTTTTTGTTGTGACCGCATACTTTTTCATTCGCTCGTTTCATTCAAAGTATTTGGGTTTATGTAACATCAAAATAAGTTTTTCTGTTATAGTTTAGTATCGTTGTAGAACTAGTTGCTTGAGATAAATTAAAGTATTGTCGGGTTTTTATGTCCAGACTCCGAAGCGCCTGCGTAGCGCGGCTTAACTATAACTTGACCCATAGTCCAAGAAAATAGGCTCTGAAATACGAATTTTAGTTAAAACTTGAATTTTTTATATAAATTACTTTGAAGAATTTAAAAACGAACTGTGAAAGTTTTTTTTAAATTCGAGAAGAGGTGAAAAAACTGAAAAAGTTTTTATTTTTTTATTTTGGGAAAACGGCAAGTGCTAGAAAAAAATCTTCAAATAAAAGTTGTAGAGCGTAAAATTTTACATAAAAATGTTCTCATAACTTTTTTCCTAAAATTTAAATTAACTAATTAACTAGCTAGAAGCTAGATTATGATTTCTTAAAGTTCCTGTCATCATACTCTAGCTTCTAGCTACCCTATCTCAGTTAATTTCAAGTTAATACCAAAAGTATTTTCTATTGAACTAAATTTCAAAATAAAAGCTCAACTTATCAATTTAGAAATACAAAATTATAACAATTCTAAAGCATAATATAAGAGAGGCCATTATAGTAAATCGTACTTTTCATAGCAGTGCAGTGTAATGTAATTGTAGTTGTATATGTAACATGAGGAAGTCTGCACTCAACACGCGGCACGCCACACGTGGTCGACTGTGAAACGCTCGATTTTCACGCTTTAACGAAATATCGATATTTGAAATAATAAACACTAGTCTTAGAGAAGTTGATTTAATGCTCTAAGTATAAAGTAATTCTTAACTAATTCTAGGGATTGCAATTCGGAATAACGGATCCGGTAATACGACGGATCTGGCGTCATTAAACGTTTAATGGATCCGGTACTAATATACGGATCCGGCGATCGGATCTGGTGCTAGCAATTTTTGGCAAAATAAAAGATGGAAAATTGTTTGTAGTTTGATTGTACAATAAAAAAGGTATATAAGAATGTTATAACTAAAACTACATAGCCAGAGTACAATAGTATATAGAAGTAACCTTGCACCTCATTCGCAAGGTGTGTTATACCTATATAATTCACGAAATCAGTAAGTTTATAATAGGCTTTAGCACACAAACGTTCTTTGACTACTTTTTTAAAGTTATTATTTGATTTTTTTTTTACTTTTTCTAGGATCCTATTGTATAGGCAATTGGCATTTAAACGAATTCTTTACTAAGTCTAGTCACTGGTACATCAAGCTTATGCTTATTTCGAGTATTTCTATTGTCGTTGTCACTTTTCTTTTTTAATTTGCTTATTTTTTTTACATATTATAATACATTTGATAGAACATACTGAGGAGCTACAGTTAAAATCCCAGTTTCCTTAAACTTCCATATCTCTACATTAGGTAAGTATGTACAATGACAGTTGATCAACTTACTAACAGTACATTTTGAACCGAAAGCGAAAATCATTCTGATTTGATCAATCCAGTGGGACAGGAATCCGGTTGGATCCGGCCGGACTGAAAATGATGCCAGATTGCAATCCCAAACTATTTCGTTAACATTTCTTAATGTTGACTGATACTAGGTAGGTAAATTAGCTATTATATTGTAACAAAAACGAATATCAAGTAGACTTATTATTATCATTTACTTGACGTTGTGAGTACAAGCTGCAGCTTAGGGTTAATTCATATTTAAAGAAATAGCTATTCAAAATTGCACTTTTTTCACTACACAAAAATATACACATTATATTATACACATAATCAAGGGGTAGGCAGAGACCACTTCTTTCCACTTGCTACGATCCTTACATACTTCTATCGCTTCGTCCACTTTCATTCTTACCATCCATTCCTCCTCTTACATTCAACGTAGCCAAGCATCTCTCCATGGTCCGCTTTTCGCCTCCGCGAGAAACGAGACGTGATGGGTGGCGAACCACATCGCCGCCATTTTGGATAATTAAATTATTTTTGATTATCCATTGCGTTTCCATGGATTGGTGGAGAGGGTAGGAATAGGGAAAGGGAAGGATAGGTGGTGTGGAAAGAAAGATTGGTAAGTTAGAGTGTGAAATAGGTAATGTAGGATACTACCGCCCAGAAGGCAAAGGATAGGACAGTAATAGCTAGGAATGCCGGAGTCGCATACCCGTATACTATACCACAACTACCGGACAGGTAAGTTGGGAAGAGTATCCCATGACATTATCATTACGGTGTTAATTGACCCGGGCGAAGCTACAACACTTCGTTGTGACAACGCATCTCATAAACGACGTCGTAAAATTCTTGTAAACTGTATTGCATGCGACGATGTTTTTGGCGAAATGTCGTCGCAACGCCGTGTATTGGCTTCGCCCTTACTACTCTTGTAAGCAACAGCAAGTAACCAATATTATGCAAACCTATTTTCCTTTTGGAACCCTATACATATTACATACACAAATCCAAGATTTATATCCAAGAAAATTAAAAATAAGTTTTTTGTCTATTTCTTCCTACTCTTTTAGTTTAAAATATCTGTGTAGCGGCTTGGACTTGAAATCGAAATGTAGGTGTATACTTACAATCAATTTTATAGAGTATACTGTATACCTATTTGTAATATCATCTTTTCCATGCATTTCATGATCTCACTCGTATATTGTTACCGTTCTTAAAGAAAATTATTCAACCCGTGAAGAATTCTCGAAAATCTCGATGTCCATGCATGTATCCATTTCAGCGATGAATCATAGTAGTTTAAAATTCTTTGACCATTGTCTTAGAAGTCAACGAACACATTATTTCGTAAAAGGAAAATCCAGATCATAGTTAACTTTGTATTCTATACATAGTGTTGCTATTTCGCCCACTCTACTTCCGAACACTGAAATAGGAGTCTGTAGAGCTTATAGTAATCTTATGCAAATTCTCGAGCTCCGTGGCCTAGTGGATAAACCGTTTGGTTCGCACTCGAGAGAGTGCAGGTTCGAATCCCAGGTTGTGGCGTGTACCAATGAGACTTTTTCAGATCTCAAGTACATTATACGGACGCTCTAACGGTGAAGGAAAAAATCGTGAGGAAACCCCAGTATTAGGTATTCTGTGGGAAATCCGCACATCATGGGCCCCAGTATTGACCAGTCATTCCTCTGGACTACGCTGACTATGTTGTGAGAATGCCGTATGTACTTGGGCAATCATACGACATTTAAAAAACTACTGTCCCAGGCACTACAGTATTTGAAGAGTGGTTACTTCGCTCGGAGAATACTGTATAAATCATTCATTATCGGATGAAAAGGCCTAAGTATGCAAATTAATTAAAATACTTAGTAACAAAATGGTAAATAAAAAAACTCTTTAAAATTCTTTGTAAGTACAAATATCCTTTGCACTACGATACGCGACTAAACTTTATTCATTAGGTACAGCAGAAGATATACGTCAGTGGCGAGGGGTTCCTATAACTCCATTCCTATCGGCTTCCCTTGTCACTTACCTATTGCAAACCTTCATAGAAATCCCTACCTTTTATACAGGCTCCGGCTTCCCTATGAAGGAGAAGCCTTCGCCACTGATATACAATACGGCCGATGTATCTTGGCGAGTCTGAACTTCGCGCAGAAGGTTGCGCAATATCTGTTTCTAAGTGTTTTCATATTTATTTTATTTGTACTAATTGGTCAACTGTATTAGGGAATTCTATTAGTACATAGGTATATAAAAATAATACAATAACAGTTTTCTTCACGAGTTGTACACGCGCTAAAGTTCGCAGAGCCTATGTTCAGACCCGTCAAGATACAGCGGCCATAGTGTACGTTTCATTGTAAGAGTTCGAATGTCAAGTTGCACCGCGCTGCACGGCGCATGTGGGTGTATGACTGATGTGAGATGTCATATAAAACATGTGTATTTTAGTGTAAGTGAATAAAGTTAAATTTTTAATAGCTATCTTAAAAATGTAGCGCCGCATCCAGTATCGTCTCTTTTCGGTGTGAGCTGATCATAAAAGTAGTTATTTGAAAAATCACATAACATGATAATAAATAATGTGGTATCCAAGAATAATAATATGAAATTTGTAACTTTTTGTGTAGTGATTTGTATATATATTTTATTTGTCTTAGTATATATATTTTAATTAATAGTGAATACAAAAATAGTAGCGAAATATGTTTATTAGTAAGTGCACTTTGCATTCATTTGTACAAGGTAATTGGTGGGCGTATGCCACACGGAATGCTGCATAATAGGGAATTTACACGGGTAGATTGCTGTATTTCAAAATTAAACTAAAGAACAAAGTGTTGCACTGTACTTAGAAGTAAAGTACAACACTTTGTCCAAGTCGCCAGAACTCTCCAGAACTATTAAAATTATAATGTGTAACTTTTTGTGTAGTGAATGATATCTTAGTATAGATAATAGTGAATACAAAAATAATAGCGAAATACGTTTATTAGTAAGTGCACTTTGCACTCATTTGTACAAGGTAATTAGTGGGCGTATGCCACACGGCATGCTGCATAATAGGGAATTTACACGGGTAGATTGCTGCATTTCAAAATTAAACTTAAGGCCCTCCCCCGAGCAAAAGACCTTGAGGCGGTCAGCCGCATAAATTTTTCACATAACTTAGTTGAATGTTCATTGAATTATAGTTTCAGCGTCTCCATAGTATTTACAAGTAAATTTTATTTGGGACACACACCAATAGATAGGCAATTTCATAAGCTAGATATTCGCCGTTTAAATTTTTTTTTTGGTCAATTTTGAACTAAGTTATGTGAAAAATTTTGAACTGAGTTATGCGTCTGACCGCCTCAAGGTCTTTTGCTCGGGGGAGGGCCTTAAGAGCAAAGTGTTTTACTGTACTTAGAAGTAAAGTACAACACTTTGTCCAAGTCACCAGAACTCTCCAGAACTATTAAAATTATTACCCAACTACGGCAAAGCCAAAAGGAAGGGTACTGATTCTGGCAGTCTATGTATGTATGTTTGTTTGTTCCAACGGAACGCCTAAACAACTGGTCCAATTTTAATGGACAAGGTGTCAATAAATTCGTAATCAAAGCCTTACATAGCCTTACGGTACGGCCTACATGTTATTCTCATAAAGAATATAGATATATTTTTTTATATTATGAAAATGAATAATAATCAATAAAGGTTAATGACATATTCCTATGTTTTAATATACCAATGTGATATTTATTGTATAAATGCCAATAACCTTTTGCATTCTAAATTTTAATTAGTTCGAACTTGATTATTAATTGCTTTGATTAGTTTATTTTTTTATTCAAATTTTACAGCTGTTGCGATTATTAGTAGCAAAATCAACTCTTTTACTCATATTTTTATATACACATCTCTTCTCATATCATTCTCTTTGCAAATTAATGAAAACAAAACAAATACCTAGATTGATTAAAATACTTATTTAGTAAAAAACCTCACGCAATATAATACTGTATTTAATGAGTTTTTAGGCAATTCTAATGCCATTTGAATTTAATGAAAAAGGATGTTACGTAAAAAGTATTTAATCTAATAAGGATAGTAAAAAATAAATTGCCATAATTAATAATTAGTATTTAAAGTAGGTATTTCATAGAAAATTTGTTATAGTGATATAATGATAGATTTCGTGAAATAGAGAGTAGCTTAGTGGTAAAGTTGGCAGTATCTCATACTTTAAACGCGACAATCTTATGTATAATAATATAATCGTAATATCGGCAACGGCTGCAAGTATATACATAAAATTTTGTATGCAGGTAGTTTTGGGGGTTAAAAATCGGTCTAGCTAGATTTTATTCCTGCGAAACTGCGCATTTTTAAATTATATAATATGTTTTTCTTTCGTCGTCCAACAATATAATATCAATAATTACGACTCTATAATGCCAGTCCCATTGGCAATTTGGTTAATTTTTACGTTGTTCGGAAATCCGGAATATAAAATATTTTTGTGATTTTTTTTAAATCTACTAGAGCTCCGAACAAAACTCTATTACTCAGGTACTTGTATTTAATATTAAAAAAGTATGATATAATTTATGAAAAATATTCATCCATATTAAGTAATTGCACCGTAATACTTAGTTTAAAATTAAGTCATCGTTGAAATTAATTCGTCAGTCGAGGAACTAAAAAATGGTATTCAAATTATAACATAATTATGATGCAATAACATTCCATATCAACCGTGCAGTACATACTACATACAAAATATTTTACATAACAATCGGCTCTAATCGCTCATTTATATTCTCACATCGTGTCGATTGTATTTTCACTATCGTTCGGCTACCGATATCACTTTCGACAGTTGTTTTTTAGCGATGCAAATTAATAAACTAGGCCTCTAGTCAAGATGCATTCGATAATATCGAAGGCGAAGTTCGAAACAAAATGTATGGGATTTGACAAAAGGCATCGCAAGCGACATGTCACTTAACGATGACTTATGTCAGATCCCATACATTTTTGATTTCGAAGTTCGCCGTCGAAATTGTCGAATGCGTTTTGACTAGACCCCCTGTTATTTTGCGGAATCTTTAATACCGTTTTGTTTGTTCGGGGTTTGTTTACATATTATTATGATAATGCATATGCTACAGCTCGGAATCTATACATACATACATAATCACGCCTCTTTCCCGTAGGGGTAGGCAGAGACCACTTATTAATTACTAATCTAAGAAACGGTTAAAGTAGTTTCATTGATAAAAACCGGCTAAGTAAATCCCAGCGTTGCTCGAAGTGATCTCGTACGCGTACTCACACTCACCTACATTTTCAATGTCACTAATATTTCACCGTTCACGCTATGCGATGCACGACATGCCACTTATAATTAAGACCCGTTCACACTTTTATTTATTCCGCTGCGATAGTCGCGCCAGGTCTTAAAGCTCATAAATTCTCAGATTATCTACATTATATTACATCATTAGGTATATATTATATTATAGGTATACACAAGTATACATTAAATTGAACTAATTTTAATGAATTCTAGTTATAATAGGCTAACTTTTTACCCGAAATATGTAGAGGTATATTTTACAATTAAACGAAAAAGAAGTAAAGTGATTAAGCTATGGTGTAAAAAATGTACCTAATAAAAGCTGTGGTAAAAGTCTTCATCATAATTATTACCTATTACCTAGTAGTATTAATTAGTAGGAGTCTAGTACAAACCTATAAAAACTCTAAAAACAAACTGATAATACACAATGTTATCAACTTTATTGCATAGCCAGGGTTTAATATAAAATTAAACCACTACAAATAATAGTATAAATATGTACTAGTTATTATATTGAAATTTAGTTCAATATTAATTTAATAAATTTAATATTTTGTAATAAAACGGCAGTAGGAGGCAAGTGTCACATTTTTTAATGCCGCACTAGCTTAATGCGGGATTTACATGGGTCGATTTTCACCATATTTTCACCGTGCGCGGTGCGGCATCGGCATGTCGCTTGTCCAATCGCCTTGTCATTTTAGGCAAAATTGCCTTACGAAGTCGAATTGAAATGTACACCGCATAGCCAATATTAGTATGTACTATACACGGTCGATTGTCATCGTACGGCGGCAATCGTACCGTGTAAATTCCCTATTATGCAGCAAGCCATGTGGCATACGCCCACCAATTACCTTGTACAAATGAGTGCAAAGTGTACTAATAAACGTGTTTCGCTACTATTTTTGTATTCACTATTAATTTACACATACGATTTAGACCTCCAACAATCTTTTAAAATAAGGGCTATTGCACTCTCACACACTTATGGGTCTCACTCAACTATAAAGTTATTAGACAATAGAAAATAATTTATCTAAAAATATTATTTTATAGCTAATGTTGCCCGCGACTTCGAGCGTACAAAAGTTATTCTCGCGGGAACCGTACACTATAGCCTATGTCATTCCCCGTAGTATACTCTATATCTGTGCCAAATTTCATCAAAATCGGTCCAGTAGTTTCGGAGTGTATTCAATGGAAACAAACATATAAACAAACTCGTATTCGTCTTATATTAGTATAGAGTATAGACAAGTAGGAAATTTTTAAAAATTATTAGACTAAGTTTATCCCAACAAACTTTTCCTCTTTATTATATTAGTATAGAAGTATAGATATGGTAGATGCTTAATCTAGGTAGAAGATCTAAGACGTATTTAACTATTTATAAAACCGAGATAGTCTGCCGAGTTTCGTTAGAAGTTTTAACTTCTAACGAAGCTCCGAAACTACTGGACCGATTTTGATGAAATTTGGCACAGATGTAGATTAGATCACGGGAAAGGAAAAATGTACGGTTTCTGCGAAATTTATTTTTGCGCGCACGAAGTCTAAGTAGTAATAATATTCCACACATTTGATTAATAACTAGCACAATAACTAGCACCCACTGTGTTTTAATAAATAATTAATTAATAGATATAATAGGTTTGTACAATTATGCGCACTTTGTTTATACCAAAGCAACTCCCACATGTCATGCATTAAGCAGATAGGAAACATTTCAATGCCAATTAAAAATAGTTGCCTGATGTGCCTGATATATAAATTCGTCCCTACTTACTTACTTTATGAACTTACTTTATTACTTATTACTTTATGAATTTACTGGAATTAATGTAAATGTTTTCTTTTCAGGAACACACAGTAACAACGTGCATAGCAATGTATAAACATAACGTTGTGTTATTGGTAAGTTTACTATTATTATATTATTTACAGACAGGCAAAATATCTTACTCTTTTAAACGAGACAATCTTGTGTATATATAATCGTATCAACGGGTCGTCAACGGCTGCAAGTATTTATATGAAATTTAGTAATGAGTTTTCGGGGAGAAAAATCGCTCTAGCTAGTAGCTAGGATTTTATCTCTGGGAAACTGCGAATTCGTCATGCAACAATATATCAATAATTTCGCCTCTACGAGTATAATGTCAGTCCGATTGACAGTTTGGTTAATTTTTGCGTTGTTCGGAAATTCGGAATGTGGTGGGTTTCAACCCTGGTAAAATATTTATTAGATTTTTTTGTTATCTACTAGAGCTCCGAGCAAAACTCCCACAAAGAGCAAAAACCCAGGTACTGAATATTTAAGCGAACCCTGCCTTGCGATTTGTACCTTCCTAACGTTATTTAGGCGATAAACTATATCAGTCAACCTTGAGTATTAACCGAAAAATAACCTTTTTCTTCACATGGGGTGGGGGATTTTTTTTGTGGATCTCTGCCGGAAATAATCTATCCAAGAGCATATCAGGAGGGATACGTAAATATCAACGCGTAAGAGGATTTTTTTTTTCAAATAACTTTTATAAATATCGTTTCATCTTTCTAGCACTAAACATTTAGACGGTAAGTCGAAGATGGACGGACGGACAAGACGAAACTATAAGGGTTTCGAGGCCTCGGAACCCTAACTTTTGGGCGCTTTTAATATTAAGTGTATTAAATTCATAATAAAACGATCATTACATTAGTGACCTCTAAAATTACTAATAATCTATCCTCATTTCAATTGTATAATTAATTATAGCTGTGAAACGCATGTCATAATATAATTAAATACCTTATACCTTAGAAATACAAACATCACCGATTATACACGCACATCAAAAATGGTATTAAATGCATAAAACTATAATTATAGGTAATTAATAAATAAAAATTATGTCGTCGACTTAAAACCCAACAACCTTTAAGATAAGACATTGATTATGTTATGTAATATTTAAATATACTTTATACATTAAATAAACGAGTCTTGAACGATTGTTATGTTTTACTCTATATTCAGTAGATCTGAATTAGGTAGTAAAGTATTCTTTATATCCCTAACCTAAGTGATAAGAGTAGCCAACCCCAAACATTTTTACAGAACAAGTGTTCTGCCTCTGCCCGCTCTTCCTGCCTCTGCCTCTGATAAGGCATCGCAAGCGACATGTCACTTAGCGATGATTTACTTATGTCAAATCCCGTACATTTTTTGATTTCTAACTTCGCCATCGCCTGGTTCCTTATAATAACGGTTCCCTATTTAATGCCGTATTGCTTCCTAATGTTCTAGCACATCACTTTATACTACCATCAACCATGTCTACTCATGCCTATCTAAAGTGCCCATTATAACTTACATGTTTTCAAATAAATCATTCTCCTGCAGCGATTAAAATTTTTCACGTGAATTTCTTAACTTCTAATTATTGTTTCTTTAATTAATTTCGAAAAGTTTAATTTAACTTATCGCCTTAATTCTAGAAGCCATCGTATTCTAAATAACGTCAGTTACCAACATGTACCTCGTGGTCGCGCTGTGTGTTTTTGTAATGCACATTCACACATGTACGGTAAGATACCAAAAGTCAAAACATATAGGTAATTGAATAAATACTTTTTGAATTAACCATGTACAATTTACAGAATATTCTACTTAACATATTTTTGATAGAATATAAGTAATGTGTTGGTCTCCTAAAGCAACTTTCTTTTACTTCTCATATTCTTTATCACATTAAGCCCCGATAAAACCAATAAACAGTAGATACTCAAATTTACATATATTTTTTTTTATTTACCGTGTTAAGCTAAGTGTAACGATTTATTTTTATTTTAGAGTCGCGCTGATGTTCTCTGCATTCTTGATGGGGTATGAGTTATGACATTTAATTTTAAACATAAGAATCACTCCTAGCTACATATTATATATCACGTGGGAAAGGCTGGCATGACATGAATGAATGTATAGGAGTAACCGAGTAATAAGTGATTTAGCAACCGCATATATTTATCGTTATCTAACTTCGTTTTAGTTTTTATATACTTTGTCTCTTACACCCCGGTTCACCTCTGCTGATAAAGGTACCGTGAGTGGCCTTCCTAGTTCCTTATGTTATTTTAAATTTGAGTTTCCTATTATATTCTATGTCTATGATTTTCAAGAGAAACAACGTCTACTGTATGGGTATTTCTAAAAATGTAATAGTGTCCGTTTAGTTACATCATAATATATTTTTCGTCTGTGATCTGTATGAATGTTAAATACATTAAATTATGTTGATGATAATACCTAATAATATTTTCGTCAACATAACGATTTACTCGCGCCTGTTGGTCGGTCGTAAAACAATTAGTAGCAAACCTTAGCCAAAAATATTTTTGTATGAAGCGTAAGTAAATTATTTCAGAATGCGGAACCGCTTTGTAAGACAATGGTCAGGCCCGTGGTACAGCGGAACTCGAGTCTTCACGCGCTTCCCTCCTACAGGAAGCTCATAATACCGGACTATATCCCCGAGACGCTTTATTTCAAGAACTGTACAGAGAACCGATCTCGTTCACAATGTAAAATTATATCGATCACCTCCATCACCCAGATCGGCAAACCCACGGACGATATAGAGGTGTGCTACGAAAAAAATTTAAATAAGGTCGAATGCCACCGGACACATTACCACTACTACTGCGATCCAGATAAAGTCTACATTTTGTCGAAACTCATACCCGATAAACGTTTTTACGTCGCCGACTGCTTGGAATACACGTCAGATAAGGTGCTAGTATGCCGGCCGAGCGTGAACGAACGAATGAGATCTCACGTGTTCCTGATACACGCCGGCAAGCTAGTGAAGCGCGCCCAAAACTACGCCCTGCGCCAGCGCAACTTCATTTGCGAGGAGGAGAACAAATACAACGACCGAATTAACGATATGTATAATGTAACAATAAATTGCGATTTAAATTTGTACGTGCCGTACAAGACGGGCATGCACACGAGGACGGGGATCAAAGTCTATAGGAGCGTTATTTTTCGGATAAACAATGTATCCATCGAGTTGAAATATAATTGTAAGGGATCCTGGTGCGGCTACAGCGGCAGTGGGCGCGTGAAGCCGGCGACGCGCAGGAACAACACGTATCGATGCTTCTATGCCAACGGCCAGCAAATATGTCAACTATCAGAGGAAGGTTATATCGCCCACGATAAACCCGACTGGTTAAGCAGATAACAATTTGAAAGTTTCTTTACCATGTCGTTATAAATGTTCGGTTCCTGATAATTCTGAAGGCTCAAATAAATTAGAAATTACAATTTTATAAAATTTTACTCCCTCACCGAACGTCTGGTATTTTTTTTTGAATAATAAGGAGTGTTGAAAATTGAATCTAGTAGATTAAATTTCCAACATGAGCGTTAGTTATTTTAAGCAGTCCAGTTTTATGGATTTTATTCCATTTTTTCTACGTTGCAAACAATACATTACAATACAGTAAACTTAATTTTGGTATTAAAGACAAAGAAACGCAAACGTATATTTTGGTATTATATACAAAGAAACGCAACATAGCTTCTTAAATGCAACACCAAGTTGCCGAGTTGGTCGAGTTGGTCCATAGACGTCAATAAAATTACACAATTAAACTTACAGTATGTGACCAATAGCCATTGTTTTACTTTCACTGCAGTTCGTTACGAGAAAACGAGAAAAGGAGCAATAAAATAATTGTATTTGAGTGAATTACGACACAAATAATGTTATACTTGTTACACGTAAATTCCGTTACAAGAAATGTATTTAATATTCCGAGACACATAATATACCTACTTACGCTGCGCCGTATAGGTACGTTAGTAATATAAATTCTTTGGTATCGGTATCGCAAAGATAGATAGCACAGGGTGCTTAGGAAATAGCGAGTCTGACTCGTACACGAAGTGTTCCATACAAAATTTGATGTATGGGACCCCCACTTAAATATTTATTTTATTCTATTTTAGTAGATACCAATTAGTTGTTATAGCGGCAACAGAAATACATCATCTGTAAACATTTCAGATAGACCGACAGACTGACGGTGGAGTCTTAGTACCTAATAGGGTCCCGTTTTTAGTTTTTACCATTTGGGTACGATACGGAACGGTAAACACTTTGTCCATTGTTTGTAAATTGACACATTTTGTCCCTAGATCACGTGGTTATCCCGCCAACGGTTTCAATAACCTATCTACCAGTTCAAAGACTTCTAGTTACTATTTGTTAAAAACGTTACATTTGGAAGGTACCTATCGCTGTCAGCGATCTCGCTGTCACAGACAAAGATTCCTCTATCTAAATTAGTTTATTGAAACGTAAAAAATGCTAGGAAAATGATAGGTACCAAAGGTTACATTTTTAACAAATAGTTATTGGTAGATAGGTTATATTATTGAAACCGGCCGTTAGAGCATAAAACCAACTTATCCCTTATTATACTGTTACCTTACTTCGTTATTGTTATAACTACAACTTTGTATAAACCCCCATAAACATTTCTGTCAATAGCCACGTTCAAGGATCTAACTGGTGCTGGTAATTTAGGGTGTTTATGATGTTTCGTCTTATATGAGCAAATAAAAAATCAAATAATATGCAATAATTGAAAGTTGAAAATTTAAATCATTATATCCTTTATTGGTCAATATCTAAGTAGGTAGTAATGTTCACCTAATATGGGTATTGGGTAAGATCCGAATACACTTTATTTTTAGGGATCCGTATTACTTACAGTTTCTAATGAATGTAATAGTTTAAAAAGAATATAGGCAGTTTGTATTATCTAAACACTATAATATTATAAAGAGGAAATATATGTGTTTGTTTCTTTGTATGTATCAAATACTAAGCTCCGAAACTACTGGACCGATTTTGATGAAAGGCATAAAATACTTAGAGTAGATCAAGGGGAAAGACATGGTCTACTTTTTAACGCGACAAACTGTAAGGTTCCTGCGCGATTTCCTTTTGCGCGAATGAAGTCGCGGGCAACATTTACCTAGTTATACAATAACTTGTAAATACGTTCGTCGTAGATAACACATAAAATATGAGACCGAATATCTCATTTTCAACTCAAAACAAAACATTAAGGCCTACTTGCACATAATTATCTGAACCTCAATTCTCATATTTAAAGTAGACTTCATTTTACTTTGTTTAGATTGAAAGTGAAGCGATATGAACAGATTTTATGACGTTTCGACCAATCAATACACATTTCACGTTGGTTTAACGTTCATAAAAACACCGTCTGAGAGTTTTAGCGTGTCGGAACTTGATTGTAATTGTATTAATGCAGGTTTTATTTAGCAGAATTGTCCCTCAGGGTTAAAGCTAACTCTGGGTTGAAATATCATGACTTCTCTTTCATTAGTAAGAAGAACGAGAGAGATAAAATTATATTTAACCCAGGGTTAACAACAACAGGGATAACAACCCAGATCTGCGCAAGTAGACCTAAGGTACCGGCTTTTCAATTACGTTCTTAACGTATTTCGGGAAACGACGTTTTTCATACATCTTCTTGTAGAAAAACAACGGAGATTAAGAAATTAGTTACACAGTACCACAGATTAAAGAAATGTATATTTTTACTCTGTGGCAGTACTGATCATTAGACGTTTAAACTAGTAGGTATGGTAGTGTCAAATGTGTTATTAGAATATATTTCTTAAAATAACGGCAAATTGGCGTATTACAGTTGATCAACTTTCGAAACACGCAATACTCGTACTTAAGTAATAATGGTAACATACAGAATTTTGCAACGAAATTATGACGTCATAGTTCCAGTTACGAATCGAAGTTCAAAACGTATCGTAGGACAAATCTGGAGATCATTAATCAAGAGTTGCTTAATAATAATTACTACTTGAATTATATTCTACTAAAATCTAACTTGGTTGTCTTTACTTCTATACTAATATTATAAATGCGAAAGTGTGTCTGTCTGTATGTTTCAATGTCTGTCTGTCTGTCTGTTACCTCTTCACGCTTTATCCGCTGAACCGGTTTTTATGAAATTTTATAGAAGTCACCGTAAAATTGTAAAACCGTTAGATTGTAAAATAACTAACGAGTTGTAAAAATATGTTGAAAGATTCAAAACGATATATTTATAATCTAACGAAAAATAATGTTAAATTATAGGCAGAATATAAGTCGGAAGTCTATAAACATTTCACAGTTTAACTAGTTTTATTACAATCTAATCTTTTTACAATTTTACGGTGACATATACACCGGATCTGTCGGCGGCCGTTTAAATGTATAAAATTTTAATTTTTAATTTTTAACTTTTAAGGGTTCTATAAAGTAATCATTGTCCATCCGTTCCTGGGTTCGTCCGTCCGTATATCTTTCTGTTAAGAGTCAGGACCCTTTATTTTGGGAACGTGTGAAGGTATTGACTTGAAATTAAAACCGTATACTCAGGTTTAGTCTATTAAAGCTGTAAAAAATCAGACTTTTAAGTTGACGTTAAAAAAGATACGTTCGGTTTTGCCATAATAAACCCATATTTCGACAATCTCAAGGAAATCAAAATTCACAGGGTACCTTCTTCCCATTGACCTAGAAATATATAAGATAAGATGTGGTCCGCGACTTCGTGCGCGCAAAAGTTAATTTCGTAGAAACTGTAACTTCCCCGTAGTCTGCTCTACATCTGTGCCAAATTTCATCAAAATTGGTCCAGTAGTTTCGGAGCCTATTCAATGCAAACAAACAAACTTTTCCTCTTTATTATATTACTATAGATTTAGTACGTAACATTGTTAGCTATATTTACCTACTACAAGTACAAAAAAAACTGCACATTCGTAATTACATCATAACTTTCTGCACACGTTTATCCTCCAAATTTTGTTTCACAAATACATTACAATATGATAAATGAAAATTGACACAGAAAGTAGAGTTGATATGAGGAAGTTTCATTGTACGATATTCGTCGTGCTTTCTTTTTTGCGCTCTTCCACAATTCATAAGGCAATAAATCACAATGTATATGTCACCGTAAAATTGTAAAACCCGTTAGATTGTAATATTACTAGACATTATTTTTCGTTATATTGCAATATTTACCGTGCCTATTGGTTAAACCGTATGTGCCCCGCGGCCGCGCCGCCATATTTGTTTGCTTTTTCATTATAATAAATAAAACGAAAAATAAAGCGTACAATTGTATGGAGAAATTTGTATTTGACAATCTGTCAGCATATTATAATATCTCTAATAATATTACAATCTAACGGTTTTTACAATTTTACGGTGACATATATATAGTATGAGTACATTTGACAGAAAATGTGTTAAATTTATCGATAGAGTAGCTGACCCGACACACGTTGTTCAGTCTAAACGATGAACTTATAAATAAATAACTACACTACAACCTACACCAACATCTACAACCTGCACCTACCTACACCTACCTACTTACATACCTACCAACCTAGGTATCCCACATTTGCCTACAATTTCAACACATTTTTTTTAATATGCCTCCCAAATAAAAGTACTTTGTACGTAGAAAATCGTTTTTTTTTATTTTATATCTTCTACCAGGACTTAGTTTTCAATATACTTAGCAGAAATAACAATAATAAGAATGATATAAGAGTTCATTAGCTATTTAAATACAAAAACTACAAAAAGAAATAAACTAAAAGCACACAAATGCAAAATGTTTATTTTATTTTTTTGGTTTATTTGGAAAAATATCAGAAAATATGGAACTACAAACCCCGTCGACTTAACCTATAACCCGGTTTAAGAAGATAAGTAGTGTGACCAAAGCTTATAATAAAATTAGGTTTTCAGACATTGATTCTATTCTATTTTTACGACCCAAGAACTAAAAGTTCTAATTCGGTCATAAGGGAGCGCAAAGTTTATTGAATGAAATGAAATGAAGAAAAACACCAGAAAAAGTTAATTTTATGGCAAATATGAGGTTTGTGCGCGTGAGATATTGTATCAGGAATGCAACTTTAAGCTCACAGTGTATGTAGGTTGCAGCGCGGCGAAGTGAATTTGGACCAAGTTATCGAACCACTAACCTGCGGCTTATGTAATGGTCGGTTGTTCTCGTAGGGCTGTCCGTGTCAAAAATGATTATATATTTGTTGGTTAATTAAAATTGTTTAGAATATTTTTTGATTTTATGCTTTATAGTGCAATATATATAATAATACAAACAAACCGCTCATCACATTCTATGGGAGTGTGATCTCTGGCCAGATGAAAGAATTGCAATGCTAAACAGCCTACTTTGTAAATCTGGAGCCGCATATTCCGGTGATCTCGTGGACAGCGCTAGGAATTTCCGTGCTTTTAGGCGTTTTTAAGTGTTATTGGAAACACTCCAATACTATAAATCCAGAATTAAAGACATAAACTTATCTTTCGCTTAGTATAACATAATAATCTTTATTCCCGTGGTGCTTCCCCTGTACTTCTTTGACTTTTTGGTCATTGCAACTTTGTGCTGTTTCCCGCTTTGCTTGGGGAGAGAACTTGGAATTCTTCCTACTCCTCTAACCTTTCTTCTGATTAATTTCATTGCGGGCTCAAGACAGATTTAACAAGATTTAGCATGTCCCTCGGGCACCCTTGAGATCATAGGAATCAAAGAGTTTTTGTGGTTGGTTACCGCTGTCGATCCTGGCTCACAGGAGTTCCAGTGGTGGGAATGTGTCGTAGGCCAATGCCCGTTTAAAAAATATATATTATAATACAATGTTGTCCGCCGCCGTCCGGACTTATACCCGTAGTATGAGTGTGTGTCACAACTTTCGCCTAATAAACGATCGTCAAGTTTGAAACATCTTTAATTAAACTCCCCGGACCCCATATTGCATAGTGAACCAGCTAGAAGGCAATTATTACTAGAAAGGTCAAAATATTATAAATAATTTAAAATAAATAAATTATGAACAGATAATATATTTCTCTACGGCTTCTAAAATTTATCCAAATAACTGCACATTTAAAATGCGTTCATTATTAAAAAGTGACATCCCTAATGCAATAACCTAGAGTAGAGAATGACTCGCTTGTACCTTTCTGATGCTGACCATTAGGATACACCCACTAATTTTATAAGACCGACTCTATGGTATTTCTTTGACCCGGTTACTAAATTTTAAATAATTTTTAGCTTTAGCAAATTCGTTATGCAAAAAGAGACCTAATTAGAAAGTACTAAGACTTTCAATCGTAAAACCTATGGTAGTTGTCACATTGTCTCCTTACGAAAGCGGATAACAAGCTCTGGTCACCTGTTTGCAAGTTCACGATAAGGCGTAAGGCCGTAACGTAATAATTCGCCTTATGTAATAAGCATTCGTCTTAAATGACTCATCATTTTGTTCAATTGTAATCATTATCTTGACTAAATTAACGGTATTATTGTTTTTAATTTTAGGTTTCATCACTTAAAAGCTTAAAGTGAGTGATGAAAATGTTTAATTTATGTCATGTTTGCTTAAAATATTTAAAAAGCAGGTACTTAATATAATAATAAATATGTTTTCTATCGTTACAAAGTCTGTAAGTAGGCAATAGAAGTATACCGTATCGCCAATGGAGGCTCTAAAGAGCGTGATGTAAGTAAATATAATAATTTATCACTTATTTTACTCTATAATTAGGTACCGATGTTTGTGATTCCAACAATGACTTAAGCTTTAATTAATAACTTTATTACATTGCTTTCAATGCAGGCTGATCACCTGTTTGCCAAGAAAATGATCCGTGTGTCCGATGGGCATGTAAAAATTCGGACCTGCGTCTGATCTCTCGCCAGACGGAAATCATGTCAGTCATAGTAGTAGTAGTAAAGGAAGAAAGAGAGCTTTTGTGTACTGTGCACACACTTGGGCACAGTAAAATAACTCCTGCGCGCTAGTCTGATTTCAATAAAACCGGCCACCTGCGGGCCTATTCGCTATCGTACATTTTGTGAGTTAATCACTGAGTTAACGGAGGAGTGAGTAACGGAAAGTGTCACTTTTGTATTCACTATGCACAAGTTATCAACTGACTTGGTACGGTTTTTAACCAAATCTAGTTAATAACTTTTAGGGAAGAGGCATGCATTTTGCCATAAATTTTTTATCGAAAGTTCTTAACTATCAATAAATATGTATTCACTAAAGCAAAATGACAGTTCATAATTACGAACTCAATGAAGTGACTAACCCATTTTAACAACTGCTAAAGAGTAGTTGTTTTCGTGCGTTGATAATAAAATTTGAAGATTTTAATTGAAATTACAGCTTGGCAAATAAATCGTGAAATTAATAGGGGCGCCAGCATCGTTCGGATGGTCACCTCACCTCATTTCCTATATATTATATAACTATAAAATATAGGTACTTTGATTAAATTCAGTTTTGAAAAATAATTTATCCATTAATTAATTTAATGAGTTTGCATATAGGTACATTTTTTATTATGTCCAAATTTAACTAGCCATAAACATAATAACAAATAGTAGCATTAAAGCTCACATTTGTATCTTTGTTTACGTTGCTTAGGTCAAATTGCATCTAAGCGGATTTCATAAAATAGTTTTTTTAGGAATAAATAAAAGCAATATATTTATTTTGTTTATTTAATCAGAGTCAAAAACACCCTCATCCAAATATTCTATATCAGAAAACCAAGTTATAGCTTGGCTCGAGCTCTCCCCAAAAGTCTAGCTCGAGCCCTCCTCAATAGCCTGGATCGAGCCCTCCCCAAAAGTCTGCCTGTTATTAGAATCACTGTCACTAATTCTGCAGCTGTCGTCTCGGAGGTTTACGACTATTCTGTCTATGTCATCATAATTATAATGATTAATGTGTGTCCTCTATTAACATATCCGTCTTCTATTTTTATCACATGCTGGCATGCTTTTCTCCAGTCCTCAGCAGATACATCTTCTTCAAACACACACCTTGAAAAATAAAACACATATTTAAAACAAATATTTTTTTTTAATATACTAATCCATAAGTAAAGTACATAATTCACAAATAAAGTTTGTACTTTGTAGTACCTACCATGATATCAACTGATCCCACATTGCGTGAGGCGATTTTTTGTTTTGCTATGCCCCAGATCAACTCAATAGGGTTAAGGTCACAGTGGTAAGGTGGAAACCACCTAACAGTTTATCGATCTCGTAGATAGTCTCGGGCTTGTGTTAACAAGCATTACCAGATTTGGCTTTTTCGCTGTTTCGTTAAACATTATTTTGATTTTCACCAACCACTGCTGTAGGAGCTTTATTTAGTAAAACAGAATGGTAAGGAGCATTATCCATTACAATCATCAATATGGCTCTGACAAATTGGGAATTAATCTTTCCCTAACCCACTTTGTAAAATTATTTTTATTCATTTCTGAATGATAATCCTCATTTTTATTTTTTCCACAAAAAAATTAGCAATGAATTTGGTACAAAACCTTTATCAGAGCCTGCATGTATAATTATTATGTATCTGAAAAAAAATAATAGAAATAGGTAATCATGAAAAAAAATTGAAATAGGTAATCAAAGATCAAAATAAATATAAAATAAAAATAGAAAAATCAAAATAAATCCATGGGGTCCTAGCGCTATAAGGCTTTTTAAGGAAATAGGAAAAAGGTTAGTCGACATCACAGGAGACCGAAGAGCTGGCGGCTCGGTTCACCTCGGACAAAGAATTAGTCTAGCTATTCAAACGGGGAACGCTGCCAGTATCTTGGGAACCTTGCCTAAAGGGACTCCTTTTAATAATATATCGCCATGGGCGACGGTAGTCGCTTTCCATCAGGTGATCCGTTTGCTCGTTTGCCCCCTAGTTTCATAAAAAAAAAAAAATATATTTTAGCCATTACATTATATTTTTAAGGTTTTTAGTTTTAGGTTCTTTGTTCTAGTTTAAATATATTTTTTATTCTATTGTATATTATTATGTATGTTGAATAAATAAAGAGAATATATTATATTAAACAATAATTAGGTTTAATGCTTGAACATTAAATAAATACATTAAGAAAGTGGAAGTTTATTAAAAATAATTAAATTAATTCAGTACCTTTTGCCTTTTGAAATATTTTATTCCACTGGGCACTGACTTCCAAAGATTGCCAGCACTTTTTTAATTTATATGATGTATGAACATAACTCTCAGCTCCTCTGGCAAGTTTCTGTTTTTAATATCTTTTTCCAGGTAGACTTCACTGGTTTTTCTATGAAAGCCGTTCTATCGTTTTGGCATTTTTTGTATCTAAAACCTAGGGATATTATAACCTTCTGTAAATGTTCACGGCAGTAGTAAATCGCTGTAAGTGCGATTTAGGTACTACAGAAATTGTAAGTACCTCATAACATCGATGTAATTAACTTAACAAAAACATTTACATTGTTGACTTTACCGCTGAATAATTTTCCTCTAACCTATTTTTGGTTTCACGTAGGTAAAAGTAAAGATGGCTCACACTCTAATAATGGTATATGCTGCAGAAAGTTAGGAAATATTAATTTATTTTGAAAAAGTTGAGAGGAAAAACTTATAATTCGAAATATTTATGTAGGTACTCGTCTCATTGACTTGACAAACAATAGTTGATAACTTAGTCCACAGACAACAAAATAAATAGTTATCCGAATAAATTAAAAGGTTCTCACATTTTATAATGTACTCCTCCACAGACGGCACTATTCAATTTAGCCGAATTACAGTCGAGAACTTTGCGTCAATTGAGTTATTCACTTTGCCATCAAAAGGTACTGAATACAAAATTATGGAACTGGTCGGTTACAAACAAAAGCTGGTTAATAACCATTTTCAAAGTGATTAACTAAACTTGTATTTTAGCGAATAGGCCCGCTGGTCCGGTGGTTATTTCATTAATTTTCTTGGCAGGTTCAAACGCACAGTAGTTAACTAAGCTGGTACTCCTACGTCCTCCTACCACAGTCATTTACATATTTAGGCAATAGTTCATGGTTTGCCAATTTTCTCAAATAATTTGGCTTAGTTTCTAAGAAATGTTGTCGCAATAGTGGATTTACTTACAAATCCAATCCTATATTGTAACTCAAATCAATAAATGTTTTATTTAATACTTAGATTTTGGGGAAGATATAAGCAATTATTTTACAGTTCTACTTTGGAAATGTCGCCTGTAATCAAACCTCTACATGCCTCTACTAAAGCATAAAGTGCGGTTGCGGAGTAGGTATACATGTATTGAATTATTTTATTTTTGTCAGGAAACATTAATATTGTCTTGACTCATTATTATTTTTCAACCTTAAGCTCCTACACGAGACTGACTCACCTGACCAGGAAAGTCTATCCCAAATAAAATAAACCTGCTTCTCAATGCTTTTTATTAATACTCAAGGCTGCCAAAGTCAACAGAAAACAATTTTAATGGATTAACTGACCTTTAAATTAAGGGACGATCCCTTTCTGAGGCTGTGCCTAATCTGATTGGAATAATAAAAATAATGCTAGGTGGAGAAATCTTTAAAACTTCTAGAGGGGGAATAAATGAACTATCTACCTTATTGTATAACGACAACTTATTGACAAAGAAGGTATCAAAATCTTCGTATCAAAAATTAACGAATCTCCGAGAAGGTAAAATATACTTATCATATTATTGTATACTAGCTGTTGCCCGCGGCTCCGCCCGCATAAATATAGTTTTGTCGCGGTAGCGGATAAAAAATAGATAAAACAATCCTTGATATCATGCTAAAATTTCAGCTCGATCGGTGCAGAACTTTTTGAGTTTTTGCTGCGTACACAAACCAACATAACATTTTTATATATAAGATATAAATACGTGAAGCAATAACTTTTAGTACAGTTTTGAGCGAATAGAGGAATATGAAATTAGGCACTGTTAAAGTTGGAGAAAGGTGTTCAAAAAGCCAATATTTGTTTAATAAAGCTTAAAAACACATAAAATTAATAAAAAAACGGTTAAGTACACACACAATTATAATTTTTTCACTCGCATTACTATGCGTTTGCGTGATGACAGTAATTTTTTCACATTTCATAGACATACATTTACATATTTTTATTGCTTAACTCTAAAACTTAAATTTAAAATACGAATTATGTTTGAATTTCGACCACAGAGTGACGTCTAGTCTACCTAGAATGATGCGTGACACGCAATTAACATATTTTTACTATATTAAAAATCATAACATAATATGCGTGCGATCAAGCCAGACAATTTAGCTAGATATAAAACACGGGAAATAATAAAAAAAAACATTGGGTTTTTGATTATTTCCTGTGACTTATTATAAAATTATCTTATCCCCAATTTTGGATTAATTGCTCTGTGATGAATTTCCTCAGAAATGTTATAGCTTTGCCTGAATGACGTAATGTATTTATTATAACAATGTTTGTTAGATTTATATAGTCTATGTATGATGGCTATACAGTGTCTAATGTATAGTCTACGTGATGAATGTTACTATTATTATATATTTTTTTTAATAAATCATTGTAAATAATATAAAGGTTTTAAGATAATTTTGTACAGTTTTTTTATCGATAAAGAAAAATAATAATAACTAACCCGAATAAATATTTTTTTGTACCTTGAATAGAACTTGAAATTAATATTTTATAATAAGAAACTTCGTTCCTATCTCTCCCAAGGCACCACACGGGTTTCTTTAAACATAAATTTATTTAAGGTCATTTAAAACATTTTTAGAGTTAGATAAATAGGTATAATTAGTTTGCTGCAGCTAATGTCAAAGTTTGATCGAGTACGAAGTCAAGGCCAAGGCTGTGTTTCACAATTCGTTGACTCTCTTATTTATCTAATTAGAACTTTTTTTGTACCATTTAGCAATATTACTTGCTAAGAACTGTGGGAGATGTGGTGGCAATCCCCAAAGGGAGATCTCCGATCGAGCTAAGTGCTATGCTCGGTCAGGCCGAAGCACAGGCCGAAGCCCACTGTAGTGGTTTTCAGATGTCGTATATATATCGCCGATTTTATAAAACTTCGATAGCGCGATTCAGGACTGTGCGCTGATTGGTCCGCCACAGAACTAACAGATAGTATAATTATAATGGCTGACATTTACCTAGATAAGTAATAATTACTTATTTAACGGCCCGTTTTAATAACCTATCTACCAATATCTATTTGTTTAAAACGTTACATTTGGTATCGCTGTCAACGATCTCGCTGTCACAGACTTCTTTAACTCAGTTAGTTAAGGCCCTCCCCCGAGCAAAAGACCTTGAGGCGGTCAGCCGCATAACTCAGTTCAAAATTTTTCACCAAAACCAATAGATAGGCAATTTCATAAGCTAGATATTCGCCGTTTACATTTTTTTTTGGTCAATTTTGAACTAAGTTATGTGAAAAATTTTGAACTGAGTTATGCGGCTGACCGCCTCAAGGTCTTTTGCTCGGGGGAGGGCCTTAACTGAAACGCAAGATAACCAGCAAATTATACTAAAAGTGACATTTTTAACAAATAGTTGTCGGTAGATAGGTTATTGAAATCGGCCGTTAAGCTTTTGCTCACAAAAGATAAACCAGTAACTTAACGAATGCTCATTTAGAAGGCAAAAAGGCGTAACTTCCTAAAAAGAAGTTACAAATATTCAGCAGCATGATAGAAACAGCTTTTAGGTAATATTACTATATTATAAATGATAAAATGTAAAATAAAATGTTTCGGTTTAAATATTTACTTTTTATAAAAGCCTGTTTCACCACCTTAAAATAAGTTTCGAATAGCTTTTTCGAAACTTATTTGAAGATTGTATTCGGAAGTTTAGTCGCTGTTAAATCGAGCAGCACTAACCAGTAGATTGTGAAACAGGCCATAAGACTATTAAATATAGGACATAAAGTCCGATTTGGCCGAACTTATTTAATAAAACTTAAGCTATCGGAAAATGAATTAAAATCACGCTCTATAAAGATGCATGTCTGCCACCAAAATTGCATGGCCTACCTGGGCCTTTAGTCAAGATGCATTCGATAATTACGACGAAAAAGTTCGAAAACAAAATGTATGGGATTTGACATAACGCATCGCAAGTGACATGTCACTTAACGATGACTTATGTCAAATCCCATACATTTTTGATTTCGAAGTTCGCCGTCGAAATTATCGATTTCATCTTGACTACTCTGCCTTGATTGTCTTCAAGGTCCAATATGGCGGTCAGCTACAGTTATGTTTTTCTGTCAGCTGTCGTTTAACTTAGTTAATCCTAATCTTAACGCTTAATTAAAGTTTTCTATTGACCCTGTGTTTTCTTTGTAGTAATTGTAGGGCATTTGGTTCCGGTTTACTAATTTGACAGGCACATCTAATCTTTACTCTATTTTACATGTTCTCTATTTTGGACATTAGCTTAACTTTATTTTTATCCGTGGTTAAGTTCGGTTCATTCAAGATTTAATGCCGTTTTATCCTACAAGAGGATAAAATAAGAAAAACGTAACAAAACAAAAACTTTTTCATTTCTCATACTCGGAAAGTAGTGTTGTTTTGATCTGATTATTGGGTGGAAAATGCTGCCAGGGTGTCGCAACTTCCTATCGTAAGTATTGGCGTTCGAATTCCAAAACTATACCTGACTATCGTCTGTGCAAACCACATACCTTGCTCGCTCTTTTATCGTGTGTACTCTTTCACACATCGCCTGTGATTGGCTAAACAGAAATAGAGGATTAACTTTAAATTTCAAACTACGAAATTCTGTTCTATTATTTTGAAAAATTATTTTCAACTTTTACAAATTTGTTAACTCATGTTTTGTTATTTGCAAAAAACTGTAATTTTAAGTGAAGTGACCTCGAAATCATATTTATAATGATGAAACAGTGATTTATATAAAATAGGTTCATGTATATAACCACTATATAAACATGCTTTAAGTCAAAGAATATCGGTGAGTACCTATTTGTATAAAATTTTATCATATTTTAACTTCTCGTTTTATTGAAAAGAGACATTTAAAGATTATATTTGTTTGACGACCTCTGTGGCTCAGCAGTTCAGCGCTTTGATGCTCAAGCCGGGGGTCGCAGGTTCGAATCCTGCCGAAGGAACAAAAAGTTTTTCTGTGTTCCTGGGTCATGGATGTGTACCTATATATGTGTATAATATAACAAAAATCTTAAATATACTTAAGTATAGTATCAACATGGTATTAATTAATATACTTCCTGTTTTCTGGTACCTACCTGTAACACAAGTTATTATTATTATTTGTTTCAATAAATTTATTTTATTGTGTAGTGATTTTAATATGCATGCTAAGATTTAAGATTATAAAGTTTCTCTATTAATAATATAAGATTCGAATGTTTATTAAGGCACGGAATATTGTTTAAAACAAAGTCACCCTAATAATAATTATGTAGGTACTTTTTTTCTAATACTATTGTTCAGTTTTACCGCATACTTTTTACATTTAGTTTAACCTTTGTTAGTATTGCGAATAAGAAGAAATAAGTAAAATTTAATATAAATTCATAATTTGCAGGTATTGGATTACAATTTCAAGGGCACGCAATAATAAATAAGACAACATGAAAATATTTCAAGATTCTCATTCGTATAATATGTACACTCTATCTATTTTGCACCAAAGGATAACCGCTGAAGTTAATCAGGCTATGTCGTATATTTATGTGGTAATCTGAAATATTTTGGTTACCAACTTTTAGCCCTCGTATCCACGAGAATTTTTTTGTGGTCGCGAGTGGTGACGCGACAGGAAAAACTGCACTGTAAATAGAACTCTGCACTTAATCTACAATAGAGCTGAAAATTGAAGTGTCAAGTATACACGATTTTCAGCTGTGTCGTATTAGTGCAAAGTTCTATTTATAGTGTAGTTTATTAGTCGTGAATCTCGTGATCACATAAAACGCTCGTGGGAATGTAAGCTTACTTTTAATGCAATAAAAACGATCGAATTATAGTAATTGTTTTGTTGTTTATTGTTTTATTTACCTTTTTAACCTAATAATTGGGTCCTAAAAATAAAATTGAAAACAATAACCCGTATAGTTTTTTTATTTTTTTTTTCATTGTAGACTTGAATCTTTTGCACTTTAGAAGATATAAATACGTAAAAAAGCTACGGTATAATTTTGAATTTCGAAATTATTATTTTTTATTCGGAGTGCCACCTCTTAATACGTAGTATAGCTTTACATTCTCTTTGAATGCTGCTTTCCTTTCATAGGGAGGGAAAAACTCATACAAATTCATTCCGGCCCAAGGGTCTACAAAACTTCAAAAATAGAACTGCTGTCAGCTGTGAAGAGTTTTATGTAAAAAAAACTATTAAAAAATGACATGACTTTCTAAACAGCCAGTGTGAATTTCTTTGAGCGGAATAAGCCGCGAGTGCCGCGACAATTATGCGGCGAGCAGCAAGTTCCATATTTAAAATTTAAAAAGTCAACACAAATTAGCGGGATACTAAAATCTGTTATGTATGTATCTGTGACGGACTTTTGTGCTAAGATTTGAATTGAATTTAGGTTTATTTTCCATATATTCTAAATGAAAAGTAGAGTATATACCACGGGTAAAATAATGAATTCCTACTCGGACTATAGCCGTCTAACTACCTCGGAAATTGATTATTTTCAACCCTAGGCTAACAATCTACTATTTTCTTTTTCCTGAAATACAGGATCTCTTAGTCACATCTTAGATAGGAAGTGACTTCATGGCTTCAAGAGTCTGTCACAATATCCTTGTAAAATAAACAAGTAGGCGATCACCTCGTGACAAATCCCTGCTTAAAAAACCTGACTCATTTCCCTGACTTAAATTGGTTATTGCTATTTTGTGGAAGGATTAGTCACAAAAATAACGTTATACTTATCTTTGTACTTTGTCAAGGATTATTTTAGTATAATCTCTAAAACTTTTTGTTCCCTGACGGGATTCGAAACCGCGACATTCGGCTTGCTAACGCGCTAAACACTGAGCCACAGAGGTCGTCGTAAGCCTCTCATGTCCAGGTTTTTTTTATTTAATTAGGTATATTTTGTAGAAAAGCCTACAGAAGTTATAGAAGGTATTTCAGGCTTGGCCCTAAAGAGGCCGTTCCTAGTTTAAATCAACAATCGCGACAGACAATAAACATTTATTTAAAGTATTTAATATCACTAGGTGCTAAACAGCGAATGCCTCTAAACCTAATAAGACCCCTTAGAAAGTTAAATTAAGTAGTATTTATGGTATGGTATCAAAAAATCACGAAACATTCTCTAACTTATCATAAAATTAAAAAGAGTGGGACTTTAATTGTTCATTACGAATCGTGTTGTTAGTGTAATGTTTTCAGAAAACTCATACAGTGTATTGTTTCACAGTGTATTTAACAGTACTTACCTACATGTCACATGTTTCCCTGAGTCATCGATATTTGTATCCATTAATCATTGCTGTGTGCAGCAACGTGATCTGTTTTATAATTGGAGCATTTGTGATTATTTGCGATTCAAAACCTGCTATCTAATAATACAAACACATGGCTCTAAGGATCGATATAATAATATAATATCATAAAAACCAATGATTTATGGAATTTTATCTTAGGACTGGTGTTATTTTACAATGTTATTATTATTTATTGTGTAAACAACATAGGTAGTTATCTTTTTTGAATGGAAGACTTCTTAAGCGTCGTTGTGATTCGAAACTCGATAAAACGAAAAGCCCAAGTAAAAAAGTGAAGTTGCAAAGCTGGGCAGAAGGTATGTTTTTAAAGGTTTTACTTCTCTCGTGTATATATACTGCACAGTAGTTTTTTAATGTTTTAAATCTAATCTATTTGATCATAGTGAGAAGCAACTCCTTTAATACTTATAATAACAAATACTTGTTGTTACAAAGTTGCTACAAATACTTATAATTTCAAACCATGACAATAACACATCTGATAAGGTTTTTGGACATTCGCGTATTCATCACGTCTATCAGATAGCAAACGCGGCGCGGGCGCATGTACAATAATGTCAAGGTGTTTGTCCATAGAGTTTGGCCGTAACGTATGAATACACCATTGTTGTCGCCCTGCTCTAATTGCCCTAAAGAATGTATCATCAATATCATCAGCACTTATATCAATATCAAAAGCCATAAGCTAACCACACATGTCCTACCAGATAGATTGTCTATGCCAATGGCGAAGGCTGCTTCTCCTTCATAGGGAAGCCGGAGCCTGTATAAATAGGTAGAGATTTCTATGAAGGTTTGCATAAGGTAAGTGACAAGGGAAGCCGATAGGAATGGAGTTATGGAACCCTACGCCACTGGTCTATGCAGTTGAATTGTACGAGGAAACCGAAGCATGCAGGTTTCCACATTACTTAGCTCAAGCTTACCTGACAGCTGTAACATTGCAGACAAACCTGTCAGGTACACCCTTGCGTGTATAGCTAGCTTTAGTAGCAATTTCACCGACGCCTGCAAGTGTGTGCCAAAATTATCATGCCTTCTCTTTAATTAATACAAAGAACGAGAGAGATAATAATACGTACTTATATGATATACTCGTATGTAACTTTAACGGGCGTTTTTTGAACTTAGAACAAGAACTATTTTGTTGGCACGTACAACTCTATTTCTTCGATATTTAGTTGTTAATCCCCTCCTCTTGTAGACAGCCGGCTACTCACACACCTGCTGCAGGGGCAATATGGGAATTGGACCCTTGATTGCCTCCTTAATTGTGATGTGTGTAGGCAAGCAGGGGCAATTTTTAGATTGGGCCTGCGGCAGGGCGGCAGGGGCGCAAGACCTTCCTAGCTCCCTAGATTGTGTCTACCGCCCTGCAAGGTTGCTGCGTGTGTAGTAGGATTGGGGCAATTCCAGTCAGTTCATTGGTGACAAGTGACAACCGAGCTCTTCAAAAGAATCAATATCTATTCGCAAAAAGTTTCTAAGATCATCTACTTCCAATTCTTTCATAATATTCATGTGGCACAATTTGCTTCGTTTCTGCAACCAATTCTTCACCCAATATCTTCTCTTCCTTTTTTTTTGGTAGCACCACAGAAAGTGCCAAGGCGATACCAATCCTCTGGTGTTTCGACAATACAGGAGGCATTCTCGTGGACGTGCGTTCAGCGGGACTATCAGTTACACACTGAACGGCAGGCTAGTGTGTAGAGAACAGCCTAAAATTGGTCCAACCGCCGTGCGACCGGTATTGCCCCTGCAGTGTGTGAGTAGCCGGCTTAATATTTTGTGCGTAATTTTTAAAAAATGACAGAAGTTTCAACATATAGGTACAAATATTGTATATGCTGGAAATTGAAATAGATTAGGATACTTTGAACAATTTATTTCTAAGCCGGCTACTCACACACCTGCTGCAGGGGCAATACCGGTCGCACGGCGGTTGGACCAATTTTAGGCTGTTCTCTACACACTAGCCTGCCGTTCAGTGTGTAACTGATAGTCCCGCTGAACGCACGTCCACGAGAATGCCTCCTGTATTGTCGAAACACCAGAGGATTGGTATCGCCTTGGCACTTTCTGTGGTGCTACCAAAAAAAAAGGAAGAGAAGATATTGGGTGAAGAATTGGTTGCAGAAACGAAGTAAATTGTGCCACATGAATATTATGAAAGAATCTATTAAAGTATTGTTTATGTTTTTTATCCCACATGTGGGGCCTGTCTTTATAGACGTCTTAGATAACCCGCGTCCATATTTCACGCTCTTTTTCCATTTTTGTTCACTCCGCTCGGTTGTCACCAATGAACTGACTGGAATTGCCCCAATCCTACTACACACGCAGCAACCTTGCAGGGCGGTAGACACAATCTAGGGAGCTAGGAAGGTCTTGCGCCCCTGCCGCCCTGCCGCAGGCCCAATCTAAAAATTGCCCCTGCTTGCCTACACACATCACAATTAAGGAGGCAATCAAGGGTCCAATTCCCATATTGCCCCTGCAGCAGGTGTGTGAGTAGCCGGCTTTAAACAGCTCAATTTTTACGCCTTAATAGCATTTAAACAAAATTGGAGGTTACGGTCACAATTCGTTAACGATACGAGTAACTTACATAACTAACGATTAAACAAACGCCGATTAACCATAAACCATGGTTTACGAGTATAGTTGCGTAAGCGAGACAATAATGGTATATTAAAATACATAGCAGACGAATTAACCTTGATTAGCTGTATTCTTGTATACAATGTTATAATTGTACAATGGCGCGAGGTCTTTAGCCCAATTACCCACGCGTGATCAGACGCCATGTCAGTTGCAATTTAGAAGCGCCCACGACCGAGTAGATACAATATCGAAGAAGTTTCTAAACATTTTCTTTTGCACTATGACTGATGCCTCAAAACTATTTAATTACAAGGAAATTGACCGCAGCGACTGCAGACATGGTTGAACTACGTATTTATACGTATGTGTGCGTGCGCACGATTCAACGGCACTTACACCGAGATGCGACGGGTCGCGGTACAAGATTTGAATTTGAACTGCACCAAGCCAAAGAATATAATTATATTACTAACGTAATAGATTATATAATAATTTATTATTAGATAATAATAAATATATATTACAAAGAATATATATATATATATATATATATGCTATATGACCAAGCTGCAACGTGAATCTTCTTGAGTTTCGTTGAAAATTAAACTTTATTCACTAGTACCCGCGGGGCCGCGTTGTGTTTCAGTGTGAACTAAATATGTAAGTTGACAAACATTTAAGGCATTTGTACACAGTAATAAATTAATTATAGCCGACGACATCGCATCGCAGTTTTGTGCGCGAGCCCCGAAAGAAAGTTATGTGTTATGAATTACGATACAAAATATAGCGAACCTAATAATTTATACATCACCCAATGGTACATACGAAAAAGTGACTGTACTGCGATTACGCCAATAAAAGAAGGTCCCAGGATAAATAAGGGAAAGTCAGTTTTGGGCCTTCCTCAATAAGGCCCACTTACTATCGGCCGATTACGTTAGCCGATTAAAAATAAATTACACTATCCTTTCCTTGATCCAATCGTATATGGCGTCTAATAGTTATGGTTTTGCAATAAATAATAAAATGTGAATCTCCTTTATAATAAAACTCGAGGACGTAATACAAAACAAACAATGATTTAAAGTTTGTATCAACAGCTACTTAATATTTTGGTATCAATAGCTTATGCTAGCAAGTAGCGACGAGGGTTTCTTCTTGTTAACATTATTATCAATGAAGAAAATTATAATATTAAATAGATCTATTTATTAAATTAGTGGAAATTAACAGTTTAAGAAATTAAGTAGGTACCTGGGTAACCGAGCTTTGTTTGGAACTCTAGTCAAAAAACACAAAAATATTTCACCGGGGTTCGAACCCACCACATTTCGATCAATGCGGATTGACATTATAGAAACGAAATTATTGATACATATGTCATCGTAAAATTGTAAAAACCGTTAGATTGTAAAATAACTAACGAGATTGTAAAAATATGTCGAAAGATTCAAAACTATATATTTATAAGATAACGAAAAATAAGGTGTAAAATTATAGGCAGAATATTCGCGTCGGAAGTCTGTAAACATTTTACAACGCTGAACTAACGAATTTCTAATTTTCTTAATTATTGGTTACATTGATTGACGTAAGGTATCCATAAAATGTTAATGTGTGACGTAAGCTCCGGACTTCCGAAGGCATGTTTAACGCAGCCTACTTAGCTGATACAGTAATGTTTAACGATTGTTCGCCATATGTTATTTGAGATGTTAATGCAAAAAGAAATCGTCTTATTGTAAACATATCGTCGTATAGTAATACATTTGTCAATCATCATCATCATCGACCACTAAAGTCTCCATTGCTCGGAAATAAAATAAATTTGGTAAATCAAAACAATTCTACTACTATAACAAAAGTAAAGGTTTGTGAGGACTGAGGATCCATCCAGGACGAATGCTTGTGACTCTTTCACGTAAAAAATACTAAACGGGTCTTGATAAAATTTAGTAGGTAGTAGTTCAGGCTCCTGATTAACACATAGGCTACTTTTCATCCCGAAAAAGTACAGTGTTCCCAGTGGGATACTGTATTTACGAGGGCGGAGCCGTAAAGAATATCATTTTCTGGAGCTAACTAGTAAGTAATAGTGTAAATTGAATTAGAAGTTGAAGAAACATTGTATTCATACAAATGTGTAACTGTGACCACGGTGGAGGTTAAGTACTAATTGCCATAGGTAAAGGAAAAGGATAGACTCGTCACTCGCCACTACAAATAATAGCGCAACCCATAAACGTGAAGTTTTTTTACTTCTATAAAATACCAAGCAAGAACACATCAGATACAATATTCTTCTAACGGCGATAGTAGCTCAGCATACTTAGCATAACCACCGTAGAAACGGTTTCTTTCTACTAAAGAATAGACAAAATGACAGATTGACAAGGGAAAGCTATCATTTTGACCATATTACCGATCTGTCAGTTGTTGTTTTCTTTCTTTCGTTGTCTAAATTATACTTTAATACTTAACAGTGGCAGAATGTTGCAAAAAGCGATGGTTTGCCAATAATAAAAGAAAAAGGTAAGTTTGTCATTTCTTGTGTAGACAAATCGCATTTCCATGATGGTCAAAGCCAGTGATTAATATTATATATCTATGGTCAAAGCTATGCGTGCTAGGGTACAATTGATTTTCATATCAGCTGCTCGTTACTTTATTCTGTGCAGGCTCTATACATACGCTGTCAACGTAACAAAAATTACGCCTTGTAAACTAAAATTACACGACTCAGCTGCTCAAGGTTTCTAATTATAAGATATTGTTTTCTGTGTATAACACAATTTACGTGAAATACCAATTACAATACTAAAAAAACCGGCCAAGTGCGAGTCGGGCTCGCGCACCGAGGGTTCCGTACAAACCTGTAGTGATTTTGTTACCGCATTCATGAGGAAAGGGGTAGAAGGTTTCAAATTATTAATAATATTTTTATTATAGTAACTAAAAAAATACGGTTTTCGCAACTTTTTCTTTATTTGTGCTAAAAGACCTAGCTTCGTACATAATTTCAAGATTCTAAGTTCACGGGAAATTCCCTGTAGGTTTTAATTCCCTTGCGAGTGGCGAAAATTTGCGGCACAAACGGCTGTATCTTTTGGTTTAGAAGCTTTATTTTTTCACAGCTCCAAGGGACAGTAGACCTGAGTATTTGATATAAATTCCAGCTTGATACCTCTACGCGTTCCTGAGAAAAGGGGTCTTGACAGACAGACGGACGGACAACAAAGTGATCCTATAAAGTATAAGGGTTCAATTTTTTCCTTTCGAGGTACGGAACCCTAATTAACTTATTTTTGTTAAAGAAGTTTATAAAATGAGTTCAAATATTTTTTTTTCATTGGCATTGCTTATTTCAATGTTACACAATATTCAAAATGAGGATTAGAATTATCGAATTTTTACCTTATAGGTACTTTAAACGAATAATTCTTGTATATCTTTTCATCGCAAATATTGGGGCCACTGCTCCCATAAGTTACATCTACTACATGCCTCACTAGTCAGTACACAACCACTACACTACAGTGTCATAACGAGTTTGTTGTTTAGACTGATTGTGAAACTATATACGACCACTGCGTGTGATGAAATCGTCTTAGTTTTTTACTGTTCTTTCTATTGCCTGATTAGATATTGGTAGAAATTATTCTTAATTTTTAGATACCTGTTACCTATATAAGGTTCGGTAAAATTACGAATATTTTGGCCATATGATCTATTGCTTATGTAAAGACGTTTAAGTAGAAAAATAATTGTCATACAAGAAAAAAAAATCTTTATATTAGAGTTTGCGTTTTGCGGAGAGTCATGAGATGATTTTTTACTTTGAGTTTGAAAGTTATTTTTTATCCTAAACGTCTTCACACAGGCAGTGGATCATGTGCCCGTAGTATCCGTAATTGATTTTCTAAGACATTATATAATATAGTCTTGAAATATTATAAAGTTTGCATTGAATAGGCTCCAAAAGCACTATGCAGATTCGGTTGAAATTTGACACAGATATAGAGTAGACTACGGGGAAGAACATGGGCTTTTTATATTCTCGTGGTATACTCTAGTTACGCGAACGGAGCCACGAGCAAAATGCTAGTATATCATGCCCTCACGTAATCATAGTTGCAGTTCTCCATAGGCATAGCAGAAAACTTCATAAATCGCCTGGTGGGTGTCGAAGTAGATACTAGGTACTCCTAATTTGTTCTACAGCTAGGAACATAAAATGTTCGTCACCATTCTTATGATGATGATGATGAAGAACATTTTCAGTTTTCACAACTTTATACTCTCTTGGTATTTTAATTCCAAGCAAGATATTTGTACTCTACATTCTCTACATAATGTTTAGTCCTCCAAAAAGCACTAAAAAAGATAACATTAAACGTTTTTCTCGATTCATATTTGTATTTAAATGAAATATACAAGCTTTAACCAGGTATCTGATCTTGTTACGGTAAGTCACGACTTGTAACAGATATTGACATTTGACTAAGTCTGACGCCCGCTGACCGCAGGTGAAAGCGGCAAGGATTCTTTACCTACTTGGTAGTTACCTCACCCGGGATGTGCGATTTCACATTCTCTAGATGTTTATTGGTCGTTACACTCGGATCTATCGGTACGTAAAGACATATTGATACCTGAACATGGGAGGTATACGAGACAATTTTGTTTGGGATCACAGTGAATTTTATCTTTCTGAGCTTGTGCATCGTTTTCTCTGTATTAAAGTCCTTAATTTTTTTTTTAAATGGGTTAATGAGTTAACTAGTTAGATAAGTTCGAGCGTAATACCTTAGTGTTTAACTTTAGCGCTCAAATAGCTTTAAGTTGGAATTGACATGCAGGCTAACTTTTATGCTGGAAAATGTATACATACATATAATCACGCCTCTTTCCCGTAGGGGTAGGCAGAAACCACTTCTTTCCACTTGCTACGATCCTTACATACTTGTTTGGCTTCGTCCACTTTCATTCTTACCATCCATTCCTCCTCTTACATTCAACGTAGCGAAGCGGCCCTCCATGGGCCACTTTTCGCCTCCGCGAGAACTAGAATTGATGGGGCGAGCCACATCGCTGCCATTTTGGATAATTTAATTATCTTTATGATTATCCATTGCGTTCCCACGGATTGGCGGACAGGGTAGGAATAGGGAAAGGGAAGGATAGGTGGTGTGGAAAGGAACATTGGTAAGTTAGAGTGGGAAATAGGAATGTAGGATATTACCGCCCAGCAGGGCAAGGGATAGGACAGTAATAGCTAAAGGAAGCCCGGGTCGCATACCCGTATACTATACCACAACTACCGGACAGGTTAGTTGGGTTGAGTATCCCATGCATGACACATGTATGGTTCTTAATATAATTAAGTTCTAAGCGATATTCATCCTTTGGTTTCAAAGCATAAATATCGCTATATATGGATGACGAGAATAATGTCATGATTTGGCGATCAAAACTCAGTGCTCCAATACCTTGAATATGCTCGACGACACCTTGACCTCGCTAATGCCGTATAATATCGTGTGAATTTCGTATGCTAAGTAGCGGCGCCTTGTCAGTTGTTATACCCGATTAGGCTCCATGCATTCATATAATTTATTCAAATATGCTCATTATTTAAATGTCCATGCTTAATTAAGTTATAAGTGTGCGATTTACATAAGGCTTTGAATATTCTATTGTTTGACATAATCACAAATAAAAATTCCTTTTAAGTTGTTATGAGACAGGTGTTCATTGAATTACAAAAAAAATGCCTGTATTGCCTATATTATAATGAAAATGAAAATGAAAATTTTTATTTCCAAATAAAACTTAAAAAGCTATTTTCGGAAAGTCAACAAAAAAAGCTACCACCGGTTCAACCCTAACCCGCCGAGAAGAACCGGCGTAAGAAACTCGCACAGGCCCATCTTTTAGTAAAAAGATGGAAAATTGTTCTTTTAAAAGAAATATATATTTTACATTGTAAATTTAAATCTATGTTAAATATAACAAAAGTCAGTACACAAGTACATAGAGACAGCCTTGCAGGGTTGCATCTTATTCCTAAGTTGTGCAATCGTTAACAAAATCATTTACTTTATAATAAGCTTTAGCACACAAACTTTCTTTAACTACTTTTTTAAATTTATTAATAGAAAGGTTTTGAACGTTTTCTGGGATCCTATTGTATAGGCGTATACATTGGCCCTTAAAAGATTTACTTACTTTACTAAGTCTGATCACTGGTACATCTAGCTTGTTCTTATTTCTAGTGTTTATACAATGACTATCGCTTTTCTTCTTGAAATTGCTTAGGATTTTTCTAACGTATAACAAATTATCCAAAATATACTGAGAGGCGACTGTCAGTATACCTATTTCCTTAAACTTTTCTCTCAGAGAGAATATTAAATTTATGTCGGCAGCATTTCCCCATAAAAGTATGCCATAAGACATTCTACTATGAAAATAACTGAAATAGACCAGGCGCGCCGTTTCTTCATCTGAGATTTCTCTAATTTTTCTGACTGCATATGCTGCAGAACTGAGTCTATTCGCTAGGTTAGCAATATGAGGACCCCACTGTAATTTACAATCTAGTGTAATACCAAGGAATACAGTGGAGTCTACCATGTTCATTCTCTCATCATTGAGTAGTAAATTGGTTTGTAGTTGCCTAACATTTGGCAAGCTAAACTTTAAACATTTTGTTTTATTTGCATTTAAAAGTAAATTATTAACACTAAACCAGTTCACTATACTTGAGAGAGCACTGTTTACCTCGTCGTAATTTAATTGTTGTCGCTTCACTTTAAATATAAGTGAAGTGTCATCAGCAAAAAGTACTATCTCATGCCTATCTTGAACTAGATAAGGCAAGTCATTTATGTAGATGAGAAAAAGAAATGAACCTAAAATAGATCCCTGTGGGACACCTAATTCTATTTTAGTCCCAGTGGACCTTTTACTATTAATTTCTACCCTTTGAGTCCTATTGTAAAGATAAGAACTCAAAAGATTAAGAGCTGAGTCCCTTATGCCATAGTGGTGTAGTTTTCTGACTAGTGTAGCATGGTCAACACAATCAAATGCTTTGGAAAGGTCGCAAAAAACTCCTAATGCATCCTGCGCCTCCTCCCAAGCCTCGAATATACTACAGAGAAGCTTGATGCCTGCATCTGTAGTAGACCGACCTTTAGTGAAACCGAATTGCGTAGTATGCAATAAATTATTTGTATTAAAGTGTACTGTTAATTGAACTAGTATAATTTTTTCAAATATTTTACTAAATGTCGGTAGTATCGATATCGGTCTATAATTCGCTGGGTCAGACTTATTTCCAGCCTTGAAAAGAGGCATGACCTTACTGTGTTTCATTAAGTCAGGAAAAACACCACTTTTTACACAATTGTTAAATATTATGGCTAGGTAAGGAGCTACAATGTCAATTATTGATTTGATAATTCTGGTAGACAAACCCCAGAGATCGGCAGTATTTTTTACATTTAACAATTTAAATGTATTAATAATATCTTTGGAATCAATTTCTCTAAATTTAAAATTGACATTACATTCCTTGACGTTATCTCTAAGTATCTTTTCAGCAGCTGCAGGCGTATAATTTAGGCATTATGTAGTTGAGACCGGAATATTAGCAAAAAACTTCTCAAAGACTGTCGCAACTTCAAAGTCTGAAGTAATCTTCTTATTATTAACACAAATGACCTACAAATACCCCAATATCACACTCTGCCAGATGGGGATGACCTGGGGATGTTTTGTTTATTTTTAAATAAGTATTTTTAGAGATCGTCTTATTTGTAGATAGGTATTTCTTTTTTAGTAGGGTGAAAGCTTCAATTAACATTTATCAGCACTTTAAGCTTTGAGTATCCAACTATAGTTGGATACTCAAAGACTTTAAGAGATGGTCCAAATTTAACCTCGATTATTACAGAGGAAAATACTTTGTAGTTCAAAGTATGTTATTGCCGTCAGTAGATTCCAGAAATATTACATTTTTGTTTTTATTAAGTGAAAACAAAAATTTATTAGTGAGTAGCTTATAATTCTACTATTTATTCGGGTCGCTGATAATTTGGTAGTCAACAGTGCTAGCAATTGGGTGTGTCACCCTATTTATTTTTAGTTTATTATTTGACTCTATATTGTATCACACTCTTGTAATAAAAAATTAAAACTTATTTATTATAGACTAGATATATCTCGCAGCTTCGTTTGCGAAGAAGGTCGTTTAAAACGCGGGAATCGTTCATTTTGTCGTGATTAAAATAATCTAACCTATATTCTTTCCCGTCGTCATTAAACTACCAAAAACCTCTGAAATTTGGCACATAAATTAGTGCCAAATCTCAGTGGTTTTTGGTGATTGCGTAAGCGACAGACAGAGTTACTTTTACATTTATAATATTAAGTATAAATTATACGTGTAATTTATTGCAAATGTTTTATATAACGGACTATACGGTCACAGGGTTAGTATAGTTTTGCTGAAAGGTTTGTTATCTGCCAACATTTTTCAGCATAAACGGAGCACGCTCTATAGTTCGATGCTTCATGTCACGCTACACACATTAACTAAACTAGCTTAAATCGTGAAAGCAGTTCCGTGGCTCTTTACGTCTAACTGGTTCCATCTTGATAAAAATTGGCGAAGAAATGCCGTGGCTGTTCAGGAAGTGTTTATGTTTTATGGCTGATAGGTGTAGATGTTTTTAATGCATAGGTAATAGGTTTGTTACGTAATTTCCTATACGTCCTATAGTTATTCCTATTAATTCCATTACAAGGTTTAAGATAGTTTTATTACAAGCTATACTATTATGTGGTAAAATTATTATAGGTACAGTACATACAATAGACACAGTAACAGTCAACAGTAGACACTTGTAACAGCTATTTCATGACTTTAATACTCGTACTTTTAAAAGTGTACAATTAAAAAATGTCTAAATGTTCTAATTAAAAAATGTCTGAATACTTTATTTAGTTAACACAAACAAATATTATGTAATATAACATTTGTAGTGTTACAATTAACCAATTACATAAAAAGGCGAGATTTATTAATGGATCTTAAATAACGTAAGCACTTCTTAGCCTATAAACCTGATATTGAACTTAAATATTATGAAATAATCACTTGACAGTTGAATTTATTTACACTCTGCGTAGATTGTAGACGATGGTCTTTAGACAACTTTACACGCTTAAACTATAATTTCTTTTTCCCGTGGCTCCGCCCGCGAAAATATAAGATCTGGGTATCCCACGAGAATACTGTATTTTTTCGGAATGGTATCGGAAAGGTATCCTATGATTGAATCCAGAGCTTAAACTACTATCATACTAAATTTCGTCGAAATCCGTTTGGTAGTTTTTGTGTGAAAGAGTAACAAACATCCACCATCCATCCATTGTAACAAACTTTCACATTTATAATGTAGTAGGATGAGAAGTAGGATTATACGAGTAGTTTCGCCACACGTACGACTACTTAGCTAGCTGCGGAAATTCCGAATGTATGACAATAGGATTGTAGCGAGGGTTGGTTGCGGTCGCTTGTGGCTCGTCTGCACCGAGCCTAAGTCATGAGAAGTCACATATTGCTCTAATTGGTCTAAAATATGTAGAGGTTACGTTTGTTTAGCCGCTGCATCATGATGACGTAATAAATGCTACCAATGTCATTGGTGTCACATCAGCCTGTCTATTCTGTAAGAACACATTTTTCAAATCTCGACAGCTGAATCCGCGGTGAGTGTCAAATTCGTATAATATGATATTTGACACTCACCGCGGATTCAGCTGTCGAGATATAATATGAAAATGTTCTTAGAGAACTGCAGTTGTTCTGTGTTCATATCATCCTAGTCGTCACATAATATTGTGAGTTGAAAAAAATATTTAAAACACCTGAAGTGACCTTTTTAGAACCCTTGCGTTTTCTCCTAGAGTCTGCATCTGCAATCGCTAAAACTGCAAGTGATTACGTCTTCCTCGTCGGAACTCATCTTGTCTACACAAAAGTTCAAAAAAATTTACAGCTTGTGTATAAAAATAAATATATTTGTTTCATGTTTTCTATGTAATGTTTCGAAAAAACATGAGCAGGGGTTCAGTTTAGCCTAACGAATTGGCTATAACCGTGGTAGAGCCATGCTTCGGCACGAATGGGCCGGCTCGACCGGAGAAATACCACGGGCTCACAGAAAACCGGCGTGAAACAGCGTTTGCGCTGTGTTTCGCCAAGTGAGTGAGTTTACCGGAGGCCCAATCCCCTACCCTATTCCCTTCCCTACCCTCCCCTATTACCCTATTCCCTCTTAAAAGGCCGGCAACACACTTGCAGCTCTTCTGATGCTGCGAGTGTCCATGGGCGACGGAAGTTGCTTTCCATCAGGTGACCCGTTTGCTCGTTTGCCCCCTTATTTCATAAAAAAAAAATATGTCAACATAAAAATATAAAAACAAAGAAAAACCTAAAAAATGTAGAAAAAAATTGGCAAAAAAGAGACACGAATTGCATAATTTGCGGTCAAACAGTTATAGCCTTGAAAACTTCGTCATTAGTAAAAATAAGCTTAAAGATGTCCAATAATATGAATTACAGAAAAAAGGTGATAAAGCTGTGCCTTCACTGACGTAGTATTAAGTAACTACTAACTATATACTAAGAAAAACGTATGTAGTTTTAAATCGAATTATGATTAGAGTTGTTACGAAATTAATAATAATAATAGGTACTATCAGGGAATCAAATTCATAAGCAGGTAGAGTGTTCTCATAATTTATTTGTATTATAATGACGAAGAATAATGCAGTTGCAATAAAACTGTCAATGACAATATTATGTCAGTTTGTTATCATAATATTTATAACATAATACGAACCTATAATGACAACAGTCAACTGCTTATGAATAATATTCCCTGATGGTACATAACGTCATTATGTCATAACTTCAGCAAAACGTAATATGCACTTGACATAGAGGAATGTAGGGTTAATATTAGGTCTAAGGACTGACACAAAAAACATCTAGTTACCATTGACCTATATAATTAACAAATTGATGTTATGGTAAGTAATAGTCTCTATTTCGTATTTAAACTAATCGTCTATTTTTTATGTCTGGTTTTCCTGTTGCGCTAAAGTTCTGTGACAAAGTTTCTGAACTATCAGACCATATTATGCAACTATGTATGTATTACAAAAGACTAATAAATTTTGAACTAGACGAATAGTGATTTATTTGACTTAAAAGAGGTAGGACCAAAGATTTAAAAATGTATAAAGTATGTAAATGATTTTGGTGAGTAATTATTTCTTTATATAGGTGTCATGGGATACTCATCCCAACTTACCTGTCGGGTAGTTATGGTTTAGTATACGGGTATGCGACCCCGGCTTCCCTAGCTATTACTGTCCTATCCTTTGCCCTCCTGGGCTGTAATATCCTACATTCCTATTTCCCACTCTAACTTACCAATCTTCCTTTCCCTCTCTCCAATCCATGGGAACGCAATGGATAATCATAAAAATAATTTAATTATCTAAAATGGCGGTGATGTGGCTCGCCACCCATCACGTCTCGATCTCGCGGAGGCGAAAAGTGGTCCATGTTTTCAAGTTATTTGAGTATGATTTAATGCGGGGTCTCGGCGCTGTAGTTGTGCAACTGTTTAACAATGCGTCCAGCGCGAGCTTAGAACTTCCGATATAGAATTTATTTCAAGAAACACGAAGAATATTTCCCACGAGACTCCAACGTGAGTTGTGTTTGAAATTTAAAAATTTACGCCAGCAATGTCGTAAATTCTGTCTAGAATAACCCAGTACTGGTTCATTAAATTCAGATTGAAATTAATGAATGCGACCTACCGTACAGTGTAAAAAGTTTGCTCGAATTGAGCAACTTGGGCTCGATTGCGAAACCACTAAATTACGGACTAGAATTTAATACATTATTCCTATTGCTATGTCATATGGTACATAAATTCAAGCAGACATGTACACCTGAGCGATTTCTAGTAAGTAGATACGGTATGCTGCTAGTAAATAGAATTGAGGGCTTTGCCGACATGCCATAGATAATTACAATGACGATCTTCGAAATGAAATGTGTATCTTTTTTGTTATGGCATCGACTTAAAACCATTTGCCAGTGTTTGACCTGAGTATTCGCTATGAATTTCAATTTAAAACCTCTACTGCGTTCATGAGGAAGGGTAGTAAATATAAATTATTAAAAATATTTTTATTATATGATGTAACTAAAAATTTACGGTTTTCGTAAGTTTTTCCTTTATCTGTGCTATAAGACGCTGCTTCGTGCCGAATTTTAAGATTCTGGGTTGTCGGGAAATTTGCGGCATTGACGGCTGTATTTTTTTATTGCGTTGGCTTAGAAGTTTGATTTTTTCATAGCTCCAAGCTTTTGATATTTAAAATTCCAACTTGCTATCTCCACGCGTTCCTGAGAAAAAGGTTCTTGATAGACATTCGGACGGACAACAAAGTGATCCTATAAGGGTTTCGTTTTTTCCTTTCGAACTCGAAAGGAAAAACGAAACCCTTAAAGTTACGGAGCCCAAAAAACCGAAGTAACACAAATTTTGCAAAAAAATACGAATACACAACATTGCTGATTGACATTCCCGGCAAAACTCCAAATGTGTATTCTAGTGTAGTGAATTAAGTTCAATTCAGCGCCGTGTCGTGTCGCGTCTCTGTGTGTGAACTGACGTTAAGTGACATAGCACGCGATACGTCAAACGTTTTTTGTTTCTAAATACTCGTACGTCATGTTAGCGATGGCATCTTGGCTAAAGAGCCTGTTGTTGAAACAAATTACATAAATTACCTAGTATAGGTCTAAACTCTAGCCTCCTTATTAATAAAAATATTTACACCATGGATAAGCAAATCCAAATCGCTCTCTTTGTCTATCAAGTGACTGTTCCAAACTATCTGACAGAGACAGCCATGTTGGATTAGCTAATCCGTGGTGTAAATAATTTTATTAATAAGGGAGTAAATGTAATTCATAATCACGTCGATCATATTCTAATCTAATTATTTCATAGCTTTGATTTTAAATTGATGTGTATCCGAAACTACAATTATATTTTGCCATCTTATAATAATAATATCTATGGACGCTTCAAACTACGTTAATCTGGCCCCGTGCTAAGTATCAGAACTTGTGTTACAGGTACCAGAAAACGGGAAGTATATTTAATACTTTTATACTATACATATATTTAAGATTTTTATTGTATTATACACATATTTAATACACATCCATGACCCAGGACTTTTTGTTCCTTCGGCGGGATTCGAACCCGCGACCCCCGGCTTGAGCACCAACGCGTTGAACCACTGAGCCACAGAGGTCGTCGTCAGAGGATTTTTCATATTACTGACAAGGATAAAAATCTCGCAAACGTTTTTAAATACGATACTCGTATCCTATTAAAAATAATTGATCTCGTACGGCGATGTTAAGTGAAGCAATAGTCACGTAACACTTTTCACGCGTGAGAACTACGTCGCTTCACTTTCGTCGTTTCCGGCAAAAACTGCGAGCTTGCCGTTTAATTAAACTGCAATTACCTAACTGTAATTACTTGTGTTCCTATAGCAATTATGATGAAGGGAGTTTTATACGTCATTGGTGATCTGTTGTGCACTTAACCCTTTAACCATAAAAATATTGAAACGACGATTAAAATGAAAAATTGGCTTGCTCCAAAATTCTTTAAATCATAATTGATGTACTATGTAGTTGCATTTGTACACCTTGTATTCTCACCTTAAGTTAACCAACGACTTCATATTTTTTCAACTTTTTCTATTTATCTGTGAAAACTTTTAATTTGCCTTTTTGTTTGAGTGGTTCTAATTATTCTTGTATGTACTTAGTTATTTTTCCGAATGTTATAAAGTAAAGTAAAATAAAATAAAATTTGCTACAACACTCTAAAAGTATCGTTATTATAAATTGAAAAATACTATTAGGGCCAGTCACACACACGCGTTTCATAATATGACATCACTGCACAATATGTACTACGCAGAAATATGTATCATCTTGTGTATTGAATAAAGTTCAATTTTAAATAGTTATCTTAAAAATGCAGCGCCGTGTCACGTCATTTCAGTGTGAATTAACCCTTAAGCACTATTTATATTTTTTTGTATTTGGTCATGCGTGATCGTTTTTTTTTTCACAAGCTATTAATCAGGTAGCTACTAATGGGTCCTGTAGTTGCCACCGGTAATGCTTATTAGTATGTAAATCTCTGTACGCACAAGGTTACATGCGCAATGCGGATTTGCGCAGCTCTAGCCCACACGGGCGTAGGCGGCGCCCACAAACCCGAAGGACAGGGTCCAAACTCCAAATGAGCTGCAAGTTGCAACGCGCTGCCATGAAACTCGAGACTGTATAGGCGACTCCGTGCGCGCAAAATGTAAACTCAAGGGAACCGTACATTTTGCCGCTATAAAAAGTAGCCTGTCTTTCCCCGTGGTCTATTCTATATATGTGCCAAATTTCATCAAAATCGGTCCAGTAGTTTTGAAGCCTATTCAATGCAAACAAACAAACAAACCTTTCCTCTTTATTATATTAGTATAGATACCACGCACATACAACGTACTTCATATACCGTACTTGTGATATGGTTGATTGGTCACATCTAAAATTATTTAATCTTTATAGGTATATGTACTTGTGGCGAACCAATTAGCGCCACGATCCTGAATCGCACTATCGAAGTTTTTACAATTCGATGCTATATATACAACAGCTGAAACGCTTACAAGTGGGCTTCAGCCTGATCGAGCATACCCCCTCGCTCCCGACCGATTTGGGGCCCGACCGAATCTCACTTTGGGGCTTCCACTCTTAGCACATACTGGTCTGGTACCGAACAAGCGAGCGAATAAAGGACTAGCTGTTGACTATGTACTTGATAAAGTTGAATATATTATTTGCTATTAATGTTCCTCGTGACATGAACGGGTTCACAACATTACTCGACGGCCACAATGCCTATCGAGCGTCTACTGCCGCGAATAGCTAAGCGATTAACATACACGTGGCTTGCAACTAGCATCAGAGCCTATATAATATTATGTATATTATAGACTTGGCATGTCGAGGCAAAAAGCTACACTACTTTTAGGGTTATTCTTCTTCTTTTATGTATGGCGGCCTCGACTGCCTCAAATACCCTGTGTTTGGGGCAGTTGAGTTTAAACAATTTTTGTAATCTTGGCATTTTGACGTTTGCGTTTCGCAGTATATTTTATTAGTCTGCATGAAATCGAAAATATCTTCTGAAATGAAGATATCGTAACTTTTTCTTGCATTTAGATATTTTGTCAAATAATATACGTCATAGCCCAACCTTATTTATAAGATAATTAATGAGGCCTAAGCCTATGAGCCTAGCAGGAGCGATTGCCAGCAACGTAATCGTAACTTTATCGAATGAGAATTGTGTGAAAATTATATTTCTACGTATTTCATCATTTAAAGTTAGGATTACATTGCTGTCAATTGTCCCTGCTAGGCCCCCAGAGCATAACTCACTTGCCTTACTTAGCAATTACGTGTTCGCCCACCACACTGCCTACGGGGGTGCCATATGACATTCCTGTGGTAATTGCCCAAGGTCTAGTTTACTCGTTTGGGCAACAATTTGTACAGCAATGTGAGTCACAATGAAATTGCTCTAAACACTTTAATGTAATGAGTAATGACTATTAATTAAATTTGTCCAAAAGAGATATCTTACTTTATATAAAAGATATAGAATTTTTAAGGATATAAAGAAGGTTGGCGTATACTAAATACCTAATTATTACATATTATCTATTTACATGCTTTTTAGTTACGAGTAAATGTCAAATCAATCACGATCTTAAGAGCGTTTTCACATTACGCTATCGCATCAATAATTCACATAGACATGTGAAATAGGGACCAGGTCTGCGGCGACAGTAGCACCAGTAAAAAGGTACACTTGAAGGATAGAATCACCTATTGGTCAGCAACTAGTAGTAGAATGGCCGCCATTTTACAATTATCGCCCTTTTTATACATTTATAAGTATTAACAGTTAAATGTTTATATTAAAGTAAATATGTTTTAAATATTAATACTAGCATTTAAATATTATTTTAGACCATGTTCTATTATTAATAAATGATTGAATAATTAATATAATCAAATTAAGATAGACCGGAAGCTACGCATTAATAGTCACCAACTTTAATAGTATTAATTATTATCTATCCGGAAGTGAGTTTTGTAATGCTATCTACAGACACACGAATTTGGTACGGAGCGTACAGCGAACCATATCCGGAGACTAAATTCGGTGTCGCTACACACGCACGGATTTGGTACGGTGCAGTGAAGCGAAACGCCCGACACTCGTGTGTTCGATTTTATGCTCTATTACATTAGCACAGAGTTCTATTTACAGTGCGGTTTTTAAACGACGACGATGATTCCCGCAATTCATTGATAACGGGCAGTGATACCAACACTTTAAAAAATATTTCTCCCCAAATTTTACCCCTGATTACTTATACCATTGACAGGTCTAAGAGATAATAAGCTAGAAAGAAAGGTTATGTGTTTAACATCTTTATGTTAAACACATAACCTTTCTTTCTACTCACTTACGCGTGAATAACATAAAACTAACTTGTCTTAATCTGATTTCACTTCCAATACATTTTCATATCCCTGGCTATATACACACATTAAAATAATTTTTATTATTACATACAAATTGATTCATAAGGAGTAAACTCTAAACATCCTGTCTTCTAGTAAACCCCGTAGATATTTTCCCTAATTTTGGGGGGTACATCCCTAAGTTGGCAACACTGATACTGTTGTACGGCCAAACCGCCGGACTGCTCTACACACACACACGAATATGGTACGGAGCGTACCAGATCCGATGCGGATAACGGTGAAGTCTTCGCCTTCTTCATATGTTCGCCGGACTGCCCTACACATGCTCGGATCTGGTACGGAGCGTACCAGATCCGCTGTACGCTCCGTACCAAATTCGTGTGTCTGTAGACACCATAACACATGAGAATGACATGTAGATGTTTTAATACGAACCATAGCTATACCTATCTTCGTCATTATCGACGCGATGTCATCAGTTTGGATATTGAAAAAACGCACTTATGCAATACTACAACAAATAAAAATTTCTTTATTTCATACTACCATGGTACCCCGTACCATTCACGTATGCCAATGACATAAAAGCGTTACAGGGCCTTTAGTCAAGATGCATTCGATGATTTCGACGGCGAAGTTTGAAAACAAATTGTATGGGATTTGACATAATGCATCTCAAGCGCATCTCACAACGACTTATATCAAATCCCATACATTTTTGATTTCGAAGTTCGCCGTCGAAATTATCGAATGCATCTTGACTAGAGGCCCCGATCTGTTATCGGTTATCAGTATCGTGTACCTAACGTAAAGACGTTCTAACTCTCAAGTCTTTAAGTATGATGATAACGGTAACATTCTTTATTAAAATTAATAACTCATTTTAAACGGCGTCGTCGATTCAAATCTGTATTGTATTGTCATTATTATAATTGTTGGTTCAATGTATAAACAATGAAACAACTACTGCGGAAATTTCTAAAACACATTATTAAGCGAGTTCGTATTCAGATTAAACTGTTCCCACACTGTTATATAATTTAAGCTCATTCTGTAATTTGATAACTTTACTTTGATATAATGTTATGGTGTTTTGTGTTATAGGAGCAGAGTTGCGCAATTTAAGGGAACTCGGCCAACGATAAATCTTAGTTAGCACCTTTTTCTCATACATATTTTTTATAATTTCGCATTTGATATTTTATGGCAATACATTGCATATAACTTTTATACTATACAGAAGCTTGTGGAAAACGATGGAAAATGGACAGTAATTAATCTTATATACATGAGAGTATGACATCACTTAATACTTATAAGGCCTATTTGCGCAGTTCTGGATTAAAATTAACCTTGAGTAAAAATACCATGCTTTTTTTTCTTAAATACGAAAAACGAGAAAGATAACTTAGGACTAACTTTAACCCGGTTGATGAACACTCGCAATACTAGAGGAGTTATACTTGTGTTGGAACTTTCGTTCTCAGTCCTTAAAATCCCAAATCCCCCCTTGGGCCTCCGGTAACCTCAGTCACTCGGCGAAACGGCGAAAGTGTTATTTCACGCCGCTTTTGTGTGAGTTCGTGGTATTATCTATAGATATGCGCAAGTGGACATTTAAAGTGTAAATAAATGGGAGTAAATACAAATGCATAAAAACGTTTCCGGAATAATGTGTTATATTTTATTCGTGTCTTACAACAATCGGTTTCACGGGTACGGGCAGATGGTCGCCGGTGATGTGCGACCCGTCGAGGCCGGAGCTGTAGCGGGTGACGTAGGTGACGCCGCCCACGGTGTACGACACCTCGCCCTCCGTCACCAGCACGTGGTCACCGCTCGGCGTGGGCACCAGGCGACCGCGCTCCGTCACCACGGTGCCTTCCGCGGTGACGTACCGCAGCGAGTACTGCCCCCACTTGTCGTGGATCTCCTGGTGAAATAGCGCGGGGAGGACTCGGAGGGCGGCGAGGTCGTTGGCAGCGGGAGTGTCTAGGGCGGGTGGGGGCGGGATTTCGGCGGGGGCGGCGACCGCTGAGGCGATTAAACACGCGACTACGACGAACTGTATAAATTATTAAATTATTATTAAACACAGTAAAAGGACAGGGTCCAAAATCCATACAAAAAACACCAATGCAATGAAATTTATGCCAATGGGATCACTTTAAATCATATTTGATGTTGCCCTTTGGTGCAACCTTTGGGGCAAGCCTGAATTCTTGCTCATAACTTATATACCCGTCGTTTTTCGGGATTGCCCTTTTGGTGACATCGAATATGATTTAAGGCAAACATTTCATTGATGCGACACTCTGGGCAAATTTTGGACCAACACCTTTAAGTAATTGAAATTAATATAGTTTTGTTACGAGTTTATAACCAATAATTTTATTTCATTCAATAGTAAATAAGGTTTGCAGGTTTAACAAAGTTTTGTGGAATGATGATATTTTCATAGAACTGCATGTTTTCAACAAAACTTATATTGCACAAGAGAAACGTAAAATTAATAATTTTGGTCTTACCAATTTCATTTTGATATTTAGTGATAAACGAAAATATAACTGAGGCACAGGAGACAGTTGACTGATGCAGTTCACAGGGCTCATGGCACTTTTAAATGGACTAATGACAAGAATTACATCATAACGTCAAATTAAAACACTATTTAAAATAAGTGCATTTATAATTGTTACATTAATATCTACTTAAAACCATTCTAATATTATGATATTGCATAATTATTTGGCACGTACTTCTATTTTTATGAATTGGATATAAATTTCACGATTTTCTTCTTAAAATATTCTTAAAGGAAAAATATATGTATTATACGTTAATTCCATGCTACGGTAAGGGAACATTGACTAGCGTTGATGTCTTTTATATGAACCGTAGCGATTTCAGTTATTTTAATAACCTCTTCATAGTTTGGAATGCATAACATTATGTTTTGATGTATTATAACAAAATTACATAAGTTAACACACATCTATACTAATATAATAAAGAGGAAAAGTTTGTTTGTTTGTTTCTTTGCTTTGAATAGACTCCGAAATTACTGGGCCGATTTTGATAAAATTTGGCACAGGTGTAGATATACCACATAATTTTTATCGCGGAAAAATGTACGGTTTTTGCGAAATTATCTTATGCGCGCACGTAGTCGCAGGCAACATCAGGTATTTTAATGCAGTTTTAATATAAATTGCATTAAAATACACAATTAGTTTTCTTCGAGCTTAATGTTTTAAGTCCATTTTAGGTAACCGTCGCGCCGTTTTGTGAATCATTCTAATAGCTAAATGAGATGGGATTTGACATCGTAATTATCGAAAACATCTTGACTAGATGCCCTGGTGACATCAGCTATACAATTTACATAGTTCTTATAATCTATAGTAGAAAGAAATAAAATTTAAGTGTCATACAATAGAAAAAGGGCTGTCCTTCTGTTAGTATGCTTGTCCTTTCTAATCTCTGAAACGGCTGAAACGATTTTCACGAGACTGTCACTGATAGGAAGCTGTAGTTATATGGAGTGACTTAGGCTACTTTTATTTTTATATAAAGGTTCCTTTTCCGTTAGTTCTGCGCAAACGATTTTGCGGTTTAAAGTTTATTATAGTATATTAGTCTAAAATAAAATATTTACTTAATGTTGACTTTTCTAAATGCTGTTATGGTTATAATTTTTATCAAAATTAGGCATTTTCGAGAACTTTTAGCTTTCCTTCATAATGTTTTACTTATGGCTACCACACTTTCTAGTCAATTCCCAGCTGCGATAAAAAATTAGTTAACTAGCCTATTGTGATGTTACGATATGTTAACGACCTCTGTGGCTTAATGGTTGAGCGTGTTGGTGCTCAAACCGGGGGTCGCGGGTTCGAATCCCGCCGAGGGAACAAAAAGTTTTTCCGTGTTCCTATGTCATGGATGTGTATTAAATATGTGTTTAATATAATAAAAATCTTAAATATGTGTATAAATCCTACTAATATTATAAATGTGAAAGTTTGTGAGGATGTATGGATGGATGTATGGATGGATGTTTGTTACTCCTTCACGCAAAAACTACTTAACGATTTTAATAAAATTTGGTATGGTAGTAGTTTAGTTTTTTTTTTTATGATTATCCATTGCGTTCCCACGGATTGGTGGAGAGGGTAGGAATAGGGAAAGGGAAGGATAGGTGGTGTGGAAAGGAAGATTGGTAAGTTAGAGTGGGAAATAGGAATGTAGGATATTACCGCCCAGGAGGGCACGGGATAGGACGGTAATAGCTAGGGAGCCGGGGTCGCATACCCGTATACTATACCACAACTACCGGACAGGTAAGTTGGGATGAGTATCCCTGACAAAATAATAAAAATAATTTAATTATCCAAAATGGCGGCGATGCGGTTCGCCACCCATCACGTCTCGTTCTCGCGGAGGCGAAAAGTGGCCCATGGAGAGCCGCTTCGCTACGTTGAATGTAAGAGGAGGAATGGATGGTATGAATGAAAGTGGACGAAGCGAAACAAGTATGTAAGGATCGTAGCAAGTGGAAAGAAGTGGTCTCTGCCTACCCCTACGGGAAAGAGGCGGTCTATGCCTACCCCTATGGGAAAGAGGCGTGATTAAATGAATGAAAATAGTAGTTTAGGCTCTGGATTAAAACATAGGCTACTTTTTATCCCAAAAAATTATAGTGTCCCTCGGGAACACTGTATTTTTTTGGGATAAAAAGTATAAATGCGGGCGGAGCCGCGGGCAACAGCTAGTTAAATATATTTCTGCTGTCTGGTACCCGTAACACAAGTTCTTCTTGAACTTACCACGGGACCAGATTTACGTGGTGTGTAGCGTCCATAGATATTATTATTATGATAGTGATATCACCAAGGCAACATATTGTTTACCGCCCACTGACTCACAATGAGCCATGGTACAGTCGCCGACCGTCCCGATATACTAATTATCGACCTTATTACTACGGTAGTAAGGTTTAAAAGTGGTACACCGCAGATGTCCCTGACTGTACGTATACATGAATATTAATTCAGAAGTACAAGGTCCTTATATAGGACAATTATAGTCGGACACAGTCGTGTGTATTGTTTCGACATTTAAAACTGTTACGGGTGTCTACTCGTATCACGAGCACGACTGCAGTTAAACATGGTTAAAATCCTATTAACTATTGTTAATTTTTGAAGGAAATTGACATTATGTACGATCGTTGACAAACCTGATTTAAGTACCTACTTTTGGACATATTTGGACATCGAAATATAGTACACCGAGTCCATCGGCGACTCTACGTGATCGAATCATAAAAGAAACATACTAATTAGACATACATCCTACTAATCCTAGTACTAAGATAAATGTGAAAGTTTGTGAGGATGGATGGATGTTTGTTACTCTTTTATGCAATAACAACTGAACGGACTTCGATGAAATTTGGTATGGTAGTACTGTAGGTTCTGGATTACAACATAGGCTATTTTTTATCCCGGAAAACATACAACAATCCCATGGTATACTATAAATTACGCGGGCGGAGCCGCGGGTAAAAGCTAGTCCATTAATGTTCGTTCATTTGAATACCATTTAATTTTAATTCAAAATTTTTAATTAAATCACTCACAGAAACAGCTGTTCGCAACTGCGTACGTGCAAAAGTTAATTTCGCATAAATTTTTCCGCAATAAAAAGTAGTCTAGATATGTCCTTCCCGTGGTCTACTATACATTTGTGCCAAACTTGATCAAAATCGGTCCAGTAGTTAAGGAGACTATTCAATGTAAACAAACTTTTCCTCTTTATTATATTAGTATAGATTAGCTTCTTCCCGCGGCTCCGCCCGCGTAAATATAGTATCGGCTATCCCACTGTTCTTTTACAATACTGTACTTTTAAGGGATAAAAAGTAGCCTATGTTTTTATGCAGAGCCTAAACTACTACCATACCAAATTTCATCCATTCAGTTGTTTTTGCGTGAAAGAGTAACAAACATCCACCCATCCATCCTTACAAACTTTTACAATTACACCTAATAATAGTAAGATATTTATTTTCGAAGTTTTTAATTATTTTTCAGTCGTCTTGACATAAGCAGTAGATTATATGTCCAAAATATGCTTAATTGATTTTTAACAACCTCATATAAAATAGCTGCTTTTAGTCTTAATACTTACTCTCTTTTAAATCATGACTTATTTTAATGAAATGCATTAGCCAAGTAGTTCCTTTTTCGATTACCAAATCGGTCCTCTTAGCCCATATGAGGTAAATGTCACTTAGTGATTCATTTCAATTTCTGTGTAAATTGTAATGAAGAATAAATAGGGTACACTACGGCCGCTATATCTTGACGGGTCTGAACATAGGCTTTGCAAACTTTAGCGCATGTACAACTCGTGAAGAAAACTGTTATTGTATTTTTTTATATACCTATGTACTAATAAAATTTCCCTAATACAGTTGACTAACTAGTACAAATAAAATAAATACGCAAACACTTAAAAACAGTTATTGCGCAACCTTCTGCGCGAAGTTCAGACTCGCTAAGATACATCGGCCGTATTGTATGCCTTATACGAGTTCAGATTAAAAAATAATAACTCCGCACACCAATTTCGGTGAAGGTGGCTGATTTGAAACCAGGCCAGTTACGCAGGAGTAATTTTATAGTGCCCAAGTGTGTGCGCAGTACACAAGCGCACTCTCTCTTCCTTTACTCTCATAATCCAGTGGGACGGATAACCGACACGACTGACGAGAGATCAGGCGCAGGCCCTTCTTACATGCCCATCCGACGCATAGATCATCTTTCTTGTCAGACAATCAGGTGATAGATTGAAAAAACAAATATTGTGAACTGCAAAATTTTAATTCAAAATATACCTAGGTATTTTATTTAAGATGAAATAGTTATTATAATTTGGAGTCTACGACAAGCTATTTACTTTTTTGTCTATTTTTTACTCACTCAAATGTGTTATGATGATTAATTTCTTCCTTATTTATTTACATTAGTCCAATGTTATTTTTCGCAACAGTTTTTTACTGGTTAATTAGAATGACATAATACACGATTTTGTTACTCACCCGTTAATAAAAAATAAACACATGAATATGATTATAATTTAGACTACCAAAGATCATGAGAGTCACGGGTTCGAATACCGCCGAAGGAACAAAAAGTTTTTCTGTTTTATGGGCCATAGATGTGTATACCTAATACCTATAATAAAAATCTTAAATATTATTTGTGTAGTATAGTATAAAAGTATTAAATATATTTCCGTTGTCTGGTCCCCGTAACACAAGACCAGATTGACGTGGTGTGAAGTGTCCATAGATATTATAGATATTATTATTATTACTATACTAGTGTTTAGTAAATATGTATATTATGTATATATTTTTAATTGGTGAGGGGACATCATGCTGTTTCTATTTTCTTTCATATTTGTACAATGCTGTTACAATTTAATAAATATGAGCTATTATCTATATATATTATAGGAGAGATGTCCTCACTAACTGACTGACATATACTTATAAGAACAGCCCTAACCGCTAATGGTTGAATGCATACCTACTAAGAATAGATTTTAAAAAATTCCACCTGTAAAGGGGTGTAATAAACCTGAAAGTTTGTATGGAAAATATTTAAATCTGTACTTATTTCCATGAAGATTCATGCTTCTAAATACATTTCATTAGATTATAATTTCAGGGTTTCTTAGATTCTACCCTGTGAGGGTATAAGATTAAAGGGTTGAAAGTTTGTATGGTAAAAATTAAAATCATTACTGAAATCAAATATCTGAACTAATAAATACAAATTATTGATTGTGCGATGTTTGATTGTTGTGATGTTTTTTATCCTTTTTTAAATCCTTCCCATAGGTGAAATGGGGGTCCAAAATATGTAGGTACGGTTAAATATCAATCACTGGACGAATTGTGCTGAAATTTGGCAAGCACGTAGTTCTCATGACATCCGTTAAAAAAGGATTTTTTAAATATACATTTCACATTGGCGAATAAATGTATGAGTCCACGAGGACGATGTGGCGCGCAAAATCTAGTTACATTTAAATGTATCTAGAACGCATAATAATTATAATATACTAGATGTTTCCCGCAACTTCGTGCGCGCAAAAGTTAACTTCGCAGAAACCGTATATTTTTTCGCGATTAAAAGTAGCCCATGTCCTTCCCCGTGGTCTACCCTACATCTGTGCCAAATGTCATCAAAATCGGTCCAGTAGTTTCGGAGCCTATTCAATGCAAACAAACTTTTCCTCTTTATTATTAGGGTTCCGTAATACTTAAGGAAACTTTATAGTTTCGCTCTGTCCGTCTGTCTGTCTGTCTGTCTGTCTGTCTGTCCGCGCCTCTAGCTCCTGTAATTATGAATATAAATTGATGAAATTTGGTGCAGTTATAGATTGTGTATAGATCACGGTTTCGGAATCATAAAAAAAGAATAATTTTATATTTCAGGGGTGGCTCTCCATACATGTGAAGTGGGGATGAAAAATATTTTTTCACTCTACCCCATCGTGTGGGATATCATAGAATAGGCCTTTTAAAATAAAGGTAAGGTTTCATACGTTACTTTTTTATAAAGTTGACCATTTTCGAGTAATCGGCCTCCGAAGTAGTTTGTAAGTTGGTCCCCCTCTAGCATTTTTAAACTATAAGAGATAGAATCTTGCAAATTTCCATGCTGATAGATTATGCTAAAAAGTCTTTAGGAAAATTATTGTGAACCAAATCCGACAGTAACTTTTGGAATAATTAAAAAAAGCATATTACGCGTTTATGGTTACGGAACCCTCCTTAGACATGTCTTGACATGCTCTTGGTTAGGTTATATTATAGTAGGTATAGATGTATAGATTATACATTTATATCAGTAGCTATACTACCAGTTTATGGTGATGCGTGTGTCATGCCAGATTTTATGAATTCATACAGAACACAGCATTACGTTGACATTACCGCATACTCCGAAATAAGAACCGATCCATTTTAGCGCTCGCATGTAATCCATATGTTTATTTATCATGCCATGTCATGTGTTGACGGCACGTCATGTGCGACATGTCATGTGTTTCCGCGTAGGTCCTTAGCTCTCTGCCCACGTCGGTTCCCGAGGTTGCGGCAACATGCAGATGAACAGTTTTATTATTCTAGGAGCCTATTGAGGCTGTAGGTCTCGTATGTAGGCCGTAGTAATCAATGCTTTTCTATGTTCTTCCTTATACTCGGAATGTATCTAAATGACTCACAAAGTGTGAAAACTAGGAAATAATGAAATGCGAATACACGAAACAATAATAAATAGATTCGTATGAAGGTATTATGAGTTTGTAAGAAAGTTCGAAATGAGTTAAAGCGGTTTATAAGGTAGGTACAATCGAACAAATTGCCGCTACACCAGGCATAAGGTGAAAATCGCTTAACAGCACCCTTGAAGCATGCGCACATATACTCACGTGTAAATGCATAGTTCAACTACATTTGCAGTCATTACGGTTACCTCCTTAGTGTTGAAAATTTTTGAGGCATCCTAATTCAAAGGAAAATGTTAAGAAACCGGTCGAGCAGGTTTATCCATATTGTACAAGAGTTCAATCAAATTTTCCAAGTTAGTCACCAAATATAAATAAACGCGTGTGGGGACTTTCAAATACTCATTTATTACTTGCTTATATGCAAGATTTTGCAACTTTAGCCTGAAGGTGTAGCTGCAATACTCCATTTCGCCCACGTCTGTTTTGAAGGCAGCCTTGAAACGTTCCTTAAAATACCTTATAGGGACGTAATTATCTAGTTAAGTTGTTACGCAGTGACCTTCAGGCATAACCATTGTTAAAACAAATGGTCTGTAGATGTTGCCAAACAATTGTGTACACGCCTTTTCCTGATCTCCGCCGGCGCAATAGTCAGGATGTAATCAGGATTTGTAATATATTGCTAGTACCTACTCGACTGGATTGTAGTCTGTAGGCAAGCAATAAAATACATTGCTGGTAAATACTCGATTCAAATTACTAGAGTCTAGGCAAGCAAGAAATTCTCACGCATTATAATGACGCCAATCACACTGAAAAAGAACATTAAATTGCTTATTTTGTATGGCGGATATTCTACATTAGGAATTAGACAATTTGATTATGCGTTTGGCTTTTTATTAAATATATTGTTTCTTTCTAAACTAGGTAATTGACTAGGGAGATCACACTGAGAGATGGAGATGGAGAACTAGGTACTATAGTTTTAATAAGACATTATACGAAATAGCGCATAACTTACAAAGACTTACTTACTTCGTACTTGCTATAGTTGCTTTGAGTCGCCGTTACTCCAGGTACAAATGACACCCTATGCTCCGATATATACATTTATATACCCGAGCTTTGATCCGGCTTAGTAGATAAAAAAAAGAATCGCAAAAATATTTTATCGGGGTTAGAATCCACTATATTCCGAATAACACAAAAAAATATTGTTGCATGTCGAAAGAAGAAAAAAACTTAAAAACGCGCATGCTCTCTCTAAGGGAAAAATGGGATCGTTTTCTTCCCCAAAACTCCATGCATACTAAATTTCATGTAAATACTTATAGCCGTTTTCGAGATTACGATTATATATGTCACCGTAAAATTGTAAAAACCGTAAGATTGTAATAAAACTAGTGAAATTGTAAAATGTTGATAGACTTCCAAGGCTGCGTATAATTTAACACATTAGTTTTGGTTAGATTATAAATATATAGCTTTTTCTTTCGACACATTTTTACAATCTTGTTAGTTTTTTTACAACCTAACGGTTTTTACAACTTTACGGTGACATTTATATACAAAATACAAGATTGTCTCGTTTAAAGCTAAAGATACATCTTATTTGTCAGAGTGTCTTTTTATCTATTTTCTGTAAAAGTTTTCCTACTTAATCTAAATGCATCCGTTTGTCCACAGATATGCGCATGCAGCGCGTTCGCGGCGCTGGACGGGTACAGTCCTCAGCAGGACCCCGACCAGTTCCACATACAGACGGATGGCGAGGACGAACGCTACTTCATATACCAGACGCACAACGGACAGTACCGTAAGGAGCGTCGGCTGAAGGATGGATCGGTTGTTGGTGAGATTTCTTTTGTAATCCCCTAATTTTTGCGGGACAACGGACAGTAGGTACCGTAAGGAGCGTCAGCTGAAGGATGGATCGGTTGTTGGTGAGATTTCTTTTGTAATACCCTAATTTTTGCGGGACAACGGACAGTAGGTACCGTAAGGAGCATCGGCTGAAGGATGAATCGGTTGTTGGTGAGATTTCTTTTGTAATCTAATTTTTGTGGGAATACTAACATTGCTTTAAAATAAGCTCTAATGGTTGTAAAAATATTTCGTCGGAGTGAACGAGGTAAACCTAGGAGCTCATGCCAATGGCAGTGTGTTGGAGATCCTGAGGCGACGTTTCCACGAGCGTTTTTTTTTTTGGTCGCGAAAAATAACTGCACCGTAATAATTAAAACGTATTGACACTTGACACTAGGATTTTAAACTTTATTCAATTATCCTTTGAAATTATCGCTGAGTTCTATTTGTTGCAGTACAGTTTTTTCTATCGCGACAGCAAAAACTCTCGTAGGTGCGAGCTCTGAAGGAATCTCCGCCGCATGTCTATCAGCTGGAGCTATCGAATTCAATGATTTCTGCGTTGCATTATTATGTAATGTATGAAACATAGATAAATAACCTCAGCTGTTTGTAGTGATAAACTTAGCTTATAGATATTGAAACTATAAGTAGCCATTCGAATAATAATAATAATAATATAATAATATCTATGGACGCTTCACACCACGTCAGTCTGGCCCCGTGGTAAGTGTCCGAAGAACTTGTGTTACGGGTACCAGACAACGGAAATATATTTAATACTTTTTTATACTATACTTATATTTAAGATTTTTATTATATTATACATATATTTAATACACATCCATGACCCAGGAACACAGAAAACTTTTTTGTTCCCTGGCGGGATTCGAACCCGCGACCTCCGGCTTAAGCGCCACTGCGCTCACCACTGAGCCACGGAGGTCGTCTTTGGCATTTGAGATATACAGGTAAGACTAGGCTCCTTTTTGGAAGAGGTGTCGATTAAGAGACTTCAGAGTAATGAAAACAATAGAGAAGTAAAAAAGTATTAAATATTATAGGCACGACCGGATGGGTGGGAGCAGACGGGTACCTGAGGCTGCAGGACTACATAGCGGACGACCAGGGCTACAGAATATACAAGTCCAAAACTGTCTACGTGGGGGAGAACCGACCTATTGCGGTACGTATACATTTATATATACAAATAAATAAAATTGTGTCTATTTGTAACTCGAAAACGGCTACAAATATAACTACGAAAAGTTGTATTCGGAGAGTTTTGCGGGAGAAAAATCGAGCTAACTCCGAGCAAAGCTTGGTAACCCAGGTACTGAAAGTTTATACGGTACTTATAATAAAAAAAAAACTACGCAAACGCAAAAAGCACCAACTAGTAAACACAATTAATATTTCCACTAGGGCAATGCAGAACGGCAGCCGCACGATGGTACCTACTCTTTACAGATTCAAAATAGGATTAGGTTATGTCGCGCTGTGCAGCATAGTTGTGAAGTCAGTTTTATATTTCAATGAAAACCATCACAAACGTTAGCTCAAATCATGGTTATGGCTTACGTTTACAGAAATAATGGGTAAAATGTGGACCAACTTAATGCATAAAATAAACATATTCCATCTAGGTTCAGTGTTACTGGGTTAACCGTAACATAAGCGCCATAAAGCCTTACTAACCCACGCGCAATTTCTAAGAAGCCTTCAACATTAATTTTGTCAAAACTCCAAAATAAGGCAGTTACTGCTTATTCTCGTGAATGTGAGAAAATAGAATTTGGGTTCATGGCCATTTTAAAACTGCTCCATCTCCATTAACTTTCAAACACAAAATATGTGATCTCAGATTAAATAAAAATAATGTGGGATATAAATATTGTACTTGAGCTGCAAGTTTTTAATATTGATGCCCTTGTTCTAGGAATCCCTGCAAATAGCAAAAACGGCGCCTACAAATCCAGGCTACCACATAACGCCTGCGCCGGCGCACAACATTCCCCGCGGCTCCCTGCGCTTCCGAACGACGACGAAGTCGCCATATTTGTCGTCAACTACTAAGACCTACCCGTCAGTATCGATCACCCCTCGACCGTTCTCATCGAGCACCTCGTCGACGCCGATCGTCGAAGTTTCGCCGAACTCAATAGACTCGTCGACGAAATTCGATCCGAGACCTACGGTTCCACCGATCACCGAAAGTGAAGCGTCCTCGGTTAATCCCAGCTACGAGACGAATACGCTCGACGGTTACTACGCGAGCGACAGTTCTCGCTATGACGTTATCAACCCTAACTCGTACAGGCACGCCGACGATTGGACGAGACGGCAGCGGCCGAGTGCAAGAATCGGCGACGGGTACACTCCGCAGTTTCCTGGGTACGACGGCGCCCCTTTCAGAAGGAACGGGTTCCGGTACTACCTTCCTAAGCAGTACCATGAGGAGGAAAACGAGGGTCCAAACGACAAGGTCGGCAGTTTCGGATACGTTGACCCCTTCGGTATTAGAAGAGTGATATACTACAACGCGTCTCCCGGAGAAGGGTTCCAAGTGCGGAAGAACAACAGATATGTCGGCCACAACGCCACACCCTACGACCCAAGACCAATTGATTGAACTAAGTCAAACAACTATCACATAGTTACCAACTCCCCATCAGTATTTTAGTCAAATGTAAACATTGGTGGAAAGAACGAATTGATTTTCGAACGAACCTCTTAGCCATAATTATTTAATTGTGTTACATAGGCTATAGGTAATATAACAAAAATTAATTTATTGTATATTTAATTTATGACTAAGTCACAATTTAATGTTTTTTTTTCATATTTTATACGTACCTAACTGAGGAATGTGCCATTTTAGGTACTACCACTGCAAACTGTTTAAATGTTTATATAAATACAGAGATTCTCATTATCATATCATAATGAAAAGCTCTGTATTTTGTATTGAAATGAATGGCGACTCCAAATATAGTAACTTGCTAGATCAGTGAACTTGTAAATTCTATTGTTATTGCTATTGTAAATATGTAGGCGTTTAAATAAAGGTTGTTGCGATTTTGCGAAAGGCTGTCTTAATATTGTGGAGTTTAAAAAATAAGTGTATTCGAAACTAGAATGACGAGTAAAATGAGTTATTTTATCTTATTTCATATTTTTCACTAAAAGTCTATATGCTACGGCTCTAATACCCTATTTGTTACTGTAGGTACTTATTATTATGTTTTAATCAACACATTACACAATTAATAAACATGTTTTAATAGAAACATCTGGGTCTAATAATAGATAGCTCCCAACTTGTACTAAGATCTATTTAACCTAATGTTTTACTCCTTTGCACAAAACTATTGCCTATTTCTTTTTTAGCTAATATTATGTGTTATTATTGTTATCACATACAGCTTCAGCCCATCTATAGATTAATATTTAAGCACGGTGCAAGTTTACACGTATCAAACTAGTCTTTGCGAATAATTTGTCATTAAAACATAGCATTATAATAGTAAATACTTGAAGAAGTATTCACTAATTATATCATTATTATCATTAATTAATGACAACTTGTTGCAACGACTTCATTGGGTGTTACTTAACTATTGTAATAAAACCACAAATATGACGATGTAAATAAATTATTTAAATAAAAGTATTTGTTGTTTCTATTGTACCTACTATCAGGGAATCTAATTTATATGCATGATGCGCTAGTATACCGTTAGTAGGTATTATAATAATATTATGACATCCAACTAGCATATGATGTCTTTTTATAATACAAATAAATTATAAGACCACACACTCTACTTGTTTATGTATTGGATTCCCTTATAGTACCGTCTAACTAATTCTCGTACTCGAAGATGGAAATTAAATATTAATGCACTATTTTATGGTTTACAAGAGAATACCACCTGCAAAACAATCTGAATTACACATGTCAATAGGTACATAAGAATGATTCAACGGAACACACTTATCTAAACGGATTTTAAACGATTTAATAATGACATATGATGAATTTTCCTTTTAAAATATTAATTGCTAAGATAAAATTTCCCTATATAATAAGATTTAACGTGTCACTAGACTAGAAAACATTTGTCTTCGAAGATCAAGTCACAGGCTCACAAGGTAAGTGTAAATATTATGTACCTACCTAAATAGGTATATGACTTGTGCGTGCATAATCTATCAAAATAGACTAGGTATGTTATTTTTGTTCTTTAATATACTATATAGGCACTCTTCTAAATAAAAATTAACATAATTATGATGTGTACCTAAAACTATATCAAGCAGAATACTATTTTATCATAATTAAAAACAAACCATTTTCATACATTAGGTTATTTTGTGTAAAATATTGTCAAATCTACACTAATATTATAAAGCTGGTGAGTTTCTTTGTTTGTTTGTTTGAACGCGCTGATCTCAGGAAGTACTGGTTCGAATTGAAAAATACTTTTTGTGTTGGATAGTCCATTTATCGAGGAAGGCTTTAGGCTTTATAACATCACGTTGCGACCAATAGGAGCGAAAAATCAGTGCAAAATGTGGAAAAAACGGGGAAAATTATTCATCTTTGAGGGCTTCTGCTGTTTGTTTGAACGCGCTGATCTCAGGAACTGCTAGATCGAATTGAAAAATTGTTTTTGTGTTGGACAGTCCATTTGTTGAGGAAGGCTTTAAGCTATATCATATTAAACTGCGACCAATAGGAGCGAAGCATCAGTGAAAAATGTTGCAAAAATGGGGAAAATTATTCATATTGGCCAAATTTTAATGATTTTTTGTATGTGTTCACTTACACACATACAGTCCACTTGGATTCGAGAATGGTTTAGATTTGCAATCGGACCCGGTAGGTGGCGCTGCTGTCATTACGTCAACAAATTTAATTCTAAGGCGGTACGAAGTTCGCCGGGACAGCTAGTAATTTAATAACCACCAGGCAGCTAACGTTTGTATATTGTTTTCATTTTCAGATGAAACTTTTTATTTTATCCTGTTTGATTGCCACAACGTTTGGGCTACCGACAGTCCCCCCACCGGCAGTGCCACAAGCGAGAGGGATCAAAGAAGACATAGCAAATGCCGCCTCAAATCTAGCTCAGAACTACAACGACATCAAAAACGAGGTTCAGAACCAAATATCGAACCTGCCTCAGCAGATATCCGATAATGTAGCGCCAATACAGCAGGCAGTGGGGCCGATCACGGAAACCCAGGACTCGTACCATGTCACTTTTGTGGTCCCCAAACCTCAACTACCCAGTTGGTTCCCATCCTTGCCTTCGTCGTCAACCATACAACTGGGCAGCTTAAGCGATTATATCCCGAGTTTCTTGAAACCACGAGGCAGATACCCTTCAGGTTAGCACCAACTTTTGATTTTTACATTTAATGCCATCTTTATAGATTGTGCGACCATTAATAAATGGATACAGTTTTGTGCATATCCTACTACTATTATAAATGTGAAAGTTTGTGAGGATGGATGGATGTTTGTTACTCTTTCACGTAAAAACTACTGAAGGGATTTCGATGAAATTTGGTATGGTATTTATCAGTTTAACACAGCTACTTTTAACCCGACAAAGTACAGTATTCCCGTGGGATACTTCATACTGTATTTACGCGAGTGGAGCCGAGGGCAAAAGCTAGTTTATACATAATTAGGACTCGATGCAAGGTATACTATGTTTGTCCCCATTACTGTATCTAATTATAAATTATGTCAAAATCGCAAACATGTTTGTGTATTGTTACTAAAAGATTTTCCTCTATTTTTCAGGAGTGTACGGAAACGGACAACAAAACGCGCGTAATGTTTTCTTGGAGAACTATTTAGATGATAACGCAGCTGAGGAGCAGGGAGCATACATCATAGTTCTCGCTCTACCAAATGCCCTGAACTGGTTACAGTACGCCTCGTCAAACCTCACCCCGTACAACAATGCTAATGATGCTCGACTTTAAAGTGTATCGATCTAAGGCTGGGACTATATGGTCCGGAAGCATGCGGTCCTGGGAAAATTCAGAGCACTGAAAATAGAACTCTGTGCTAATACAATAGAGTTGAAAATGGAAGTGTCGAGTGTCGAGCTGTCATATACTTGTATATGACGAATATTTGTTGCAAAGTTCTATTTTCAATGCTCTGAATATTCCCCGACCTTTAGGATTCCGGATAATAACTATAGTCCCAGCCTTATAAGGACCTTTTTATAATAACGACCATCTTCTGCTAAGTGTAAAATCATAAGCGTCTTCTTCAGAAACTTTTTCACTTTCTAATAGTGACGTAACCTTATTAATTAACTATTTTATACTTAACAGATATTATTAAACATACCCTAAATCTTTTTACGTACTACTTTCTATATAATCTTTGATTCAATAAATATTATGAACTATACAGTATTTTACTCTATTATTCAGTAACCGATCTTCGCTCGGAGTTCTGATTTAATTAAAAAAATAAAAAGAATGCCAAAAATATTTACCGGGATTCGAACCCACCACATACCCATACCTACCAAACTGCCAATTGAACTGACAACAATTCAGAGTAGAAATTATTGATAATTTTATTGACAGAATAAACATACTTAAATGCGAAGTTTACCAGGGATAAGACCTAGATCGATTTTATCCCCCAAAACCCCCCTGCATAGTAAATTTCATGGAAATGCTTGCAGCCGTTTTCAGGAAACCGATTATAATAGACAAGATTGTCTCGGTTAATGTATAAGATTTAATCGCACCTAAATAATGTTACAACGTGGAATCTGCTTAAAGTTTTTACTTGACAAAAAAGATATACAGACCACCTCCTTTTTTGGAAGTCGGTCAAAAATTAAGGTATGAGTATGACTAATTACAGTAAATTATTGTTTCCATTAGAGAACATTAGAGATTTTGTTGATTTATTGTCACTAAGTATATAAATGTACCAGATATTTCCTTGTACTTGTGACGAGTGGAGCTAAGTAGAAGCAAGTATGGTAAGTCCTGTGTTTATTTTTTTTTCTTAATAATCATATAATTACGCTTCTATTAATATTAGATTTTATCGAGAAATCGATTTTAATCGAGAAAGTTTCGTAGACATTTTAACACAAATTCTAAAAGTACTTATTTGCTGCCTTAACTGTGTATTTTATGCACAGCTTAAAATTTATTAATTAATTTTAAATAAGATCCAGTAAAATAAAATACTTCAAATTTAATTTTATAACTAGTGGTCGCCTAGGGTTCTAAATTTGACCATATATATGTATTTTTTAATTTTTAAGTATTTATTACCTTTGCTATCTTATCTAAGATATATTAAAATAAATAATGTAATGTATCTAACGCAGGGTAGCGTGAGTTATTAATGTGTATGTAGTGAGTGTTGTTGTTATTAATTATTAATTTAAGGTATTTATAACAATTATTTTAAAGCTTTCTTCACATAAAATTTTACTGGGCCAAATTTCATACTCCTCTTTTTCTATAATATCCTGTCCTATCGTGTTAAAAAGAATGATTTTTTAGATTCTTAGATTTAAAAATTCAAAGTTATATCTAACTGTAAATTTTATTTCAGGTGGCTATTAAAATAGTTTTTACCGTACTTGGATTATGCGTAGTGTGCAGCAGAACGGCACCTAACAATCCAACATTGATCAGCAAGCTTTTGGCGCAGCCTGAAGACAAAGATGTTAAAATTCCTGTACGAAGAAAAGCTAATGACGGAGGATCGCCTCAAAATTATTATGATGTAAGATCCTTACGAACACCACATAGAGAAACTATTTCTAGAGCACTCAGGGGAATGTTACTTAAGGAACAACTAAAAACCAAAAATATTAATAATAAGCATTCATCACAAGTAGCACTTGGAGCGAATTCCGATGACACATCAGATGTCCAAGTAAGCCCAAACGTACATAGTGATTATTTACACATAGAAAACTATGTTCCCACATTTATAACAATACCTTGCGATTCACGCCCGTGTGATCCACAATCTTATGCCAATTTAAATTGTCAAATATTATCAGATATTATACAGTCCAATATCCCATCCACTTATTCTATAAATTGCCCTCAATCTGCTCCACCACAATATGATGATGCAGGAGATCATTCTTACATTATTAGTGAAGCACCCGATGTTATACCCTTTACCTCCGATGGCCATTTATCCGATACTGGATTTTCCGGTGTATTACAATCCGAAATATCAAACTTACCTTCAATAGAAAGTGAACTTTTAGCTACTCCAGAGCTACCTTCATTGCCCTCCACATATATTCATCCTGAATTTCATGAAACATCCTATGATATTGTAAACGATGCAATTAATGCAGATTTACATGACTCTGTTTATTATCAAAAATTCGCAGAATTTACGTCATATCCACAACTTTCTCTAACAGCAAATGACGAAATTATAACACCTGGAGTTGAAACAAATCTACCCCTAAACCCACCAAGTCCGTTTGAAACTACAGTTTACCTACCTATACCTGAGCCACCTGCTTATTTTCCACTTAATCTATCTAATACTGATGCAGTTAATCATAGTGATGAAATTGTCTCATTACTAGATCCGTACGATCCGTCTAATACTATTACAATTCCTGAAAATACACCTTCAACGTTTGAAAACCAACCAATAATTGTCATTCCAGAAGCACCTGTATTGATGCCCTTAAACCCTCCCAATATTTCATACAGTTATTCTCCAGAAAATACAACCACAGATGCATTTATACAAGATATATATTCAAATTATTCAGAAATATCTCATACAGAAACTATACCCCAACGTGGAGACATAATAGAAAGCATCAATACCTCTGGCATTCAAACTAATGCAGCTCTGAACCCAGCAAGTCCCATTGAACCTACCATTTTAATACCCGAACCGCCTATTTATTTTCCACTTAAACCGTCTAATACTAATGCTCTCGAGCAGAGTGGAGCCGGAGAAATAGTAACATTATTAGATAACTATGAATCATATACTACTACTATAATTCCAGAAAATACACCTACATCTGTAGATAGCCTACCAAATATTATCATTCCTGAAGCACCTGAATTGATGCCACTAAATCCTCCTAATATTACGTTTGCTTCATCTTTAGAAAACGTATCTGCACATGAAGTAACGCAAACAGTATACTCAGATTATTCCGACCAATCCTATCCTGAAATAGCAACGGAACCTGAGGTAATAATTGAAAGTACTTACATAGATATCCCACCTGCACCTGCACTTATGCCTTTAAATCCACCTAACGTTACCTTGGCTTTAATAGACACTTTGTATAGTAATGAAAAATTGAATTCTGGTCTAGTTGGTACAGAAATATTAAATATTGGTTCTACAGTTCAAAATTCTAAGCCAAACAAAAAGCATACAATAGATCATGCACACTCAATTACATTAGAAGATTCACCTAATCTTCTAATCTCTCACTTTATAAACACACATGACATAGTAGTGACTTCTGAATTGTCTACATCATCACCTAACGTTGAAAACTCTTCATTACTAAATGAGCCGGTTGAAATTGCCGATGCACACGAGTTAATACCATTAAACAAACCACACGTTTCCACTATTTCTTCAGATAATAACTTATACAATGAAGATAATACAGACGAAGTCATTTATTATGACAACCAAAAAGAAAGTTTTTTTGTAGATTCAGTTAAAATTCCGGAAGCCCCCTTATTAATGCCATTAAATCCACCGTTCACTAGCCCTCCATTAAATTCTACTGTTACTTCAAATCATTCATTTGTGAATGCAGTTATCCAAGATGAAAATGGCTTAAATTCTAATGAAGTGCTAACTCTCCCTTCGAACCCCCAAACTTCTACATTACAATCAGATATAACAAAAGACGAGGTATTTGTAATTTCTGAAATACCTACAACGAAGCCACTTACTGTATCAATGAATCAAATTGCTGAAGGGTCTGAATTAAACTCCGAAAGTACGCCACTAAATATTTTGCTAACAATGAACCAACAAATTACCCTACCTCATATATTGCACAATTCTAATGTTCTAGTTGTGTCTAATAATCACAATGAAATACGAGGGCAAAAACAGCCTTCAATTTCTAGTTCCCCTGAGTATTCAAGTTCAGTACGAGAAGATTCCGATCCTTTGTCAATAGTACAAGACTCGAATATTGTAGTGTCATCTTCACCTATTATTGTAGAAAAAAACAATGAAATAGTTTCACAGCTGGACTCGACAATCCAAAAATTAAAAATGCATAACACAGAAAAACAAATGGAAAGAAATTTTAAAGACTTGCCTCCATGTGAGTCTGAAAAACCCATCGATGGTGTTGTGATTAATGTCTTTGAGCCTAAAAAATGTAAACAAGAAGTAAAGGAATGGAAGACAAATTCATCTTCCAAGCAATCGATTTCGAAGCGTTCACGGAGAAGAAAAATCGTGGTCAGAAATCTTAAAAGCAAACAAACTAATGTTACCAGAAAATAAAATGTCATTATCTAATGAAAAACTTTATGAATTGTAATTTTCAAAATAACAAATTGTGTACAGTCTTTATTATTAAAATCTTGTAATTTCTCTATAAATAAAAGGTATTTTATTTTAATTATTTCATTTTTTATTAGGTGTTTTAACATGTTTATGCAGGCAGTAAGTTACTTACTAAAATTAGGTAGGTACATCATTAGTTGTTTCGCGGAGAGAGAGCTAACAACACTGGCTGGTTCGGTTTATTTATAAGAAATGTTTTCACCCCCAACGCTGAACCCATCCATTCTATTTGAAACTCACGAATTATCTGAAAAAATCCGAGAAGATGAGCAGGTTGTTTTTTCTACACTTCACGGCCGGGCCACACGGCGCGGCGCCGCACCGCACCGCAATATTCCGCACCGCACTGGCGGCCACACGAGCAATGCGGCGTCGCAATGTTCTTACGGCGTCGCTGCGGCACCGCAATGTTCTTACGGCGCCGCTGCGGCACCGAACAGGGTTGACTTGGCTAATGGCTTGCCCTGTTGACGACAGTCTACAATAAACAATGGGTTTTTTTGTATAATATGTATCAGCATCACGTAATTATACGTTGATTCTAACGAGCGTACACTTCTCCCTACGCCGTACATACAACTGTGCGGTGCCGCCGCGGCACCGCACAGCTTGCACCCCTCCCCGCCTCATCTGCCTCGCGCCGCTGTCCGGTGTGCCTGCGGTGCGGCGACGGAGCGGCGCCGGACGCGCCGTGTGGCATACCATGCCTTTTTATATGAAAAAGACCTGTTGCGATACCGCTCAGGCGCCGCGCCGCAGCCGTACCGCACCGTGTGGCCAGGCCCTCAGTAAGTAGGTAACTATTGAAATTGCTATTCGTAAAAACCTGCAATCGAATCTTTTCTTTTTTTTTAAGTTAATTTTATAAAAATATATAGTTATTAGAAACTCACCCGCGATAATGCAATGCACATATTCTGTTCCGCCAGTCTCCTCGCTATACAGGCTCTAGGGCCGAACCCAAAAGGAAGGCTCAGGAATGGATGAATGTTCTCATAATCATCAGAATCTCGCATCCACCTCTCTGGCATGTAACGTAGAGGATCCCGCACGTATTGGGGGAGTCTTGATGCTACCATGTTCTGCGTTACGATTACTGTCTGAAATCATTCGAATATAGTATTCCCGTGGGATACTGTTTTTACGCAGGCGGAGCCGCGGGCAAAGGCTAGTAGGTACAAAAAGGTATCAAAAATCTTTGGACAAAACATAGAAAACTAATACTCAGTTTAGTTAAAGTAAATCAGCTGCTTTTGGAGGAAAAGGTGTCTTTTAAGTAAGAAGTGAAAATAACTCACCCCCTTAGGAATTAAATAGCCTTTCAAAGTCAAATCATTTTGCAATACTCGTCCAACGCCTATGGCTATCGGATTAAGTCTTAAGCTCTCCTTGATGCAGCTTTTCAGGTAAACTGCCTTAGACAGAGTTTCAGGAGTTATGTCCATATCTTTATTTGGTAGAAGTGTAAATAACTCATTAAATAGTATGGCTTGACATTCTGGATTTCGCGCTAAATGGTACAGTGCAAAACTAGTTGCGTATGACGTCTGCAACAAATCCTACATTAATAAAAATATATAGGTAGGTATAGACCACCGTGAATTTAAAGAGATTACTTTAGTTTAATCATTTTTAATAATATAGACACATTATTAAAATTTTAATAAAGATTAAACTCCATATAACAGCCTCAATGGTCTACCGGTTAGTGCTTGGCTCTCGACTGGTCCTGGGTTCGATTCTCGCATTGGAACAACAAAAAATGTATTTTCCAAGTTTGCTTAGGACAATGCAGGCAACCAGCTGATTGTCTGACAAGATTCAAGAAAGATGATCCATGCGTCGGATGGGCATGTAAAAAGTCGGACCTGCACCTGATCTCTCGGCAGTCGTGTCGGCTATCCGTCCCACTGGGTTTCGAGAGTAAAGGAAGATAGAGTGCTGTTGTTTACTGCGCACACACTTGGGCACTATAAAATTACTCCTGCGTAACTGGCCTGGTTTCAATGAAACCGGCCACCGTCACCGAAATCGGTGCAGGGAGTTATATTAATATATTATACACATTATAGATATTAGAGGTATACTACCACCACTTACCGTATCTATTGCTGCCATAATAATATCAACAATCATCCCAGTTATATCTTTGAGATCTATATTTGGGAGGTCCAGAAAGGATCTCAATAGCGACGTGTCGTGCACGTCTGCCGTATATTCAAAAAAGTTAGCCTTCCTTATTATACATTCCATTGCCACACTGTATATGATATATAAAATATTATGTTTACAATTGTTACATTTGATAAGAATTGAGATCATAACAATTAACAGCTATAAAATTATAACTAGATAGGTACAGAAAGATCGAAAACCTAAGACGAAAAAAATCTGTTACTACCTTTAAACAATAAGCATCTACCAAGTTCCTATAAATGTCAAGTCGTATTAAAAGATTCCTTAAAACTGTAATTCTAATGCTGGGGCCGCACCTGCGTCTATCGTACGAAGCTTCGTGCTATGAGACGATACCATTGGACGATACACGCAGATCGTCCAATGGTATCGTTTTAAGCACGAAGCACTACGCAGGTGCGGCCGTAGCATAAGGGATGCTTGGTTATTGATTCAAACATTTTGAAACTTCATAAAATAATATAATAATTTTGATACTTGTACTTACTCCTCAAGATATTTCTGAGAATCAGCTAGCTTTTTATAAAGCGGTGTATTGAAGAGTCTCCACATGATTCCCTTGTCCAACTTGAAGATACCGCAGTTGGATCCGAATGCCGCTTCTATGACTCTACTGCTGCGGGAGTCTGGACTTTGTTCGGGTAGTGTAAAACTTTGGAAACGCTCGCCGAGAGCGATCATTCCTATAACTAAAAGTAAGTACAAGTAAGTATTTAAGTTTCCGACTGTTCGAGAAATAATAAGAAACCTACTTATTTGAATTCTTGCCTACGTGCGAGTTAAATACACACTACTTACAAGGATACATAATAGGTCCCTATGTTAATACATAGGTAAAAAGTATTATATTGTACGTACCTATGTAGGTATATGTATAATAATTAATTACCTTCTAGATAAAGACGATTTAAATATTTTAGGAAATCATGTTCGTTGGTCAAGTAACTATTTTTAGTCCAATTAATAAATTCTCTAACAATTTTGTCTGTGACATCAATGTGTTGCTTTACACTTTTAGGGCTGGAAAATATCTTTTGAAATGTGCTGCGCAGGCGCCACCATTCAGGACCGTTCCTTTAACACAACAAAAATTTAAATTATATTATTTACGTAATATAAGAAACCAACACAAAAGTACGGTAGCCTGTAGGAAGTCTAACCAACATAAATGTCTACCTACGCTTTGGCAGCTGTACTTACCTCTTATGCTATCGCTTTTACCCTAGGATACAATTCGGTGTCCGGATCAGCCGTACAGGTACACGTCGTAGTAGTTTACTGGTTTACCAATCCTGTGGTTCAGTAAGTACCCATAAGGACCCGGCAGGCAATAAAGAGAATAGATTCTATATAATTAATAAATATTTACACAGAAAGTAGACCACCAGTGTTGTAAACATGCGGTTTGCTAGTGCGGTAGTGGAGCATGGCAACGTGGCTCCTCCTTTCTGGATACTGCTCTTTCTGCCGAAACACCTTCTCTATGAGCTGCGGTTCGTAAACGTGCAGTAGTTTTATTCCCGGCTCTTCCCGGACGAGTCCTCCATACTTTTTCCAGTTTTTCCATGCGGTTTCGACCAACGCTTCTGCATCGTAGTCACCTAAAATTTAAAAGAAATGGAAACCTACTTACCTAAAATATCAGTCATCTAAACAAGTCACAGTCACAAAACACAAATAAACATTACACATAACACAACAAAAGGTAAGTAACAAAGTAACGATGAAAATATTGATGACTAGCTGATGCCCGCGTCTTCGCTTGCATAAGTCCAGTAAGGGGCCGTTTTTAACAACTTTCTAGACCCCTCCCCTCCCCCTGGTGATACGTGGTGAGGTTTTATACTACCCCCCCCCCCCCCCCCTCCCACACCTAAGATCACGTGTATTTTTTTTTCATAGTAGGTACTTAAGCATTTAAACAACACTACGAATTTACAACCGATAATAATTTCAGTATGCAATATGCATAGACTAGATTCGAAAATTAATACACGTGATGTCTCCTTATACCCCCTCCTCCCCTTGGTGATACTTAGTGATTTTAATTGGACCCCCCCCTCCCCCTTTAGGCATCACGTGATTAATGGACGACCCCTAACCCACGTGAACCGTATATGTCCCGCGATAAAAAGTAGCCTATGATGTTCTTCCCCATGGTCTACTTTAATATCTGTGCCAAATTTCATGAAAATCGGATTAGTAGTTTTAACGCGAAAGCGTAAATAAAGTATCCCACGGGAACCGTACATTTTCTCGCGATAAAAAGTAGCCTATGTCCTTCCCGTGTTCTACTTTACATCTGTGTCTTTCATGATATCGGTATAGTACTTTTGACGTGAAACTGTAAATAAAGTATCCCATGGGAACCATATATTTCCCCGCGATAAAAAGTAGCCTAAGTGCTTTCTCAGGCTCTAGACTATCTGTGTACCAAAATTTATTTAAATTGGTTCAATAGTTTTGCCGTGAAAGACGGACAGCCAAACACACACACACTTTCCCATTTATAACATAAATAAGTATGGATAGTGAACTTACCTACAATAGGCCAGTACTTGTAAAGCGTGCCAATGATAGGATAGCTTTTAGGACCACTTATTGTACTAAAATCGTTTAGAATTACTTTTTTATCGGAATTACCATCAGCGGACATACGCCTTATTCCGGTGACCAATAACTTTTTTGTTATTACCTTCCTTCTTACACTAAGCATTTTGAATTAATAATGAACTAACTTATGCTATGTTTCTTTACACAATACACACCACGTCCAAGCTTCGTATTACACTGAATTCGCTATACGATATCAAAACACTTATGATGCACATAACATTACAGAAGAAAAAATCCCGGTCCAGGTAGACGCCAATAAATTATAATAATTTTAAACTTAAAACAGTGTAGGTACTAGGTACAATAGGTACAGCAACATGCAGTTTTTTAAATAAACAAGCAGACGGATCGTCCGATGGCAGGAGATTACCCCCGCGCAATAATGACCCAGAGGTCTCGTACTGGTCATTCACTGGCCTTGGGCATCCTGTGTGTGATAAGCGCAGTTAATAAGTATCTTTGAACTGAGATAAGTGTCTGAGTAAGCTGCAGTAGCTGTAATATCTAGATTTTACAAGATGGGACACACTCCTCCAAAACGGCTTGACCGATTCTTATGATTTTTTTTTTGCATAATATTCAGTAGGTTTGAGAATCGGTCATAATCTATTTTTTTAACCAACTTCCAAAAGAAGGAGGCTGTTTTAATGTTAGAACACAATTCCGCCGTCTGTGGACCGATTTCTTCCATGGGGCTGTTTTTTTTTGTATGTTAGACCACAATTCCGCCGTCTGTGGACCGATTTTCAAAGTTCTTTTTTTGATGTAAAGAGTACAATCCCAAGTTGGTCCCGTTTAAAAAAAGTGGTGACCTGATGATGGGATCCATGAGGAATCGAAGGAACTCCTCGAAATTTATATGGATACATATGGTGATTTCGACTTTTTCTGAAGTAGTTCAAGCATATGCTAACAAAAAGTAAGATTTTGCTCCAAGATTTTGGATCCAAAAGTACAAACAGAACTCCTCAGTCTTTAAAGATATGCGTTTGGAAATTTATTTTATTTATTTATTTAAGGACCAAAAACAGTTTTGCATCAAAATTGGCATAATAATAAAATACATTAAAATTTACAGCTAGATACAACAACTAATTACATTTGGTCTCAACATGCATTGGGACACTATTTTAACCTACAAATTTTATTACTATGTAACTAATAAGTATAGCTAAAATACATATTTTACAAGATAAAAGATCCTTATTAAAAATACGAAATTACATTAAAGACTAATTAACAAAATAATAAAATGAAATTGGAAACAAATTGGTAATAAAATAATGAAAATAATAATAATTTAAATAGAATCACATATTATAATTAAAGCTATCTGGAACGTGGTTAAATTTTTTTAAAACAATATTTTTAATTTTTGTAAGGCTATCAAAAAATACATCAACCTGATCTGAAATGCTATTAAATAAGTTTACAGTTCTGGAAAGGGGAGAATTTTTACAAAGGTTCGTGCGGCATGTGTATTTTGAGAACAATGGGACTGGACAACGCGGCATACGGTGGGGTATTCTGAAAGATATCTTTGACAGTAAATCTGCAGAGTTAATTGCTCCATGCAAGATTTTGTAGAACATGGACGCATCCAGCATAGCACGTCTTGATTCGAGGCTCTGCATGCCCATGATACGTAACTTGTCCAGATACGATTTGTTAGGTTCAAAGATATCTTTAAAGCACTTACTTTTTAAGAAACGCTTTTGTAGCTTTTCAATTCTTTCAATATGAATCTTGTAAGTGGGAGACCATACTGAACTACAGTATTCAAGTTTACTTCTAACTAAAGAATTGAATAGGAGTATGAGAGTCTGTGGTCTCTTAAAAGCTTTTCCGTTACGAAGAATAAATTCCAATGATTTGCCGGCAGAACCTATAATGTTATCGACATGAGCTATAAAACGAAGTTCACTATCCATTAGAACGCCTAAGTCACAAATTTCGGATACAGAGCTGACAACGTCATCACGAAGAGTATAGGTGGTCTCAAGTTTATTACGCCTACGAGAAAACCTCATGTGAAAACACTTTGATGTATATTAAGATCCATCTTGTTGTTTTGGCACCATGTTACTAAGCGGTTCAAATCATGTTGCAACAGGAGTTGGTCAATCTCACTGTTTACCACGCGAGTAAGTTTTAAGTCGTCGGTTAACATATAAATTTTCGAGTTAACGATGGCGTCACTTAAATCGTTAATGAATATATTGAAGAATAGCGGGCCCAAAATTGACCCTTGGGGCACACCAGAGGTACAGCTAAAGGCACTGGACTCATAACCGTCGATTACAACAGACGCCTTACGAAGGTGTAGATATGATTGACACCATTTTAGAAGTGATCCAGATACACCGTATCCACGTAATTTGCTAACAAGTATTTTGTGATCAACCCTATCAAAAGCCTTCGAAAAATCAGTGTAAATAGCATCAATTTCAGATCCCTTATCAACAGCGTCAATCAAGTCAGTTGAGTAGGAGAGAAGATTTGTTTGAGTTGATCTTTTTGACATGAAGCCGTGCTGGAATTGACTGATGCTGCTCCCAAGGTGATCATGCAAATGTGAATAGACTAATGATTCAAAGACTTTTGATACGGTAGACAATATAGAGATGGGCCTGTAGTTGGATACGGAGTCTTTTCGACCTTTTTTGAAAATTGGGACAACTCTGGTATGTTTCCACAATGCAGGGTATTTGCCAGCCTCTAATGAGGTGTTAAAAATTAATAAAAGTGGTAAAGCTAAAGATTTAGCACATCTCTTTAAGAATATAGGAGGTATGTTATCCGGTCCTGGGCCCTTAGTGCAGTCTAGTTTTTTTAACATTACGAATACGTCATGCAACCTTAATTTGAATAATGGCATATTAGAAGCACATGTTTGGAAGTAATCTTCAGTTCCGCTAGGAGAGACCCCACTATTCACGCGATATACGGAAGAAAAGTGCTTTGCAAAAAGTTCGCATGTTTTATCTGGCGAGTTTGCAGTGTCAGTATCCAAGTGCATGCGAGATGGGTAGCTGGAACACGATTTACGCAAGTTTTTCAGATGAGTCCAGAAATATTTCGGATTTTTAGTGATTTGCTTGTGATGAAATTTCGGCATTGTTCAAAAAACTGCAAGCATATGCCACCATGTCAATTAGAGTAATCATCATCATCACCAACACCACCACACCTTACACTTCACATATAAAAGGTACTTCTCATAATATTTTACACCAACACGGAAGTCTTTGAACATTACTCTGCCGTTCATATAGTTACCTATAGGTATATAAATTATTTTGTTGTTGTAAAGGGTTATCATTCTATTTTGGTCTTTTAGTCACTAAAGTGGAAACTTGATGATGGGATCCATGAGGAATTTTATTTTTGAAGGAGGAAATTTATATGGACACATTTAGTGATTTAGACTTTTCCTGAAGTAACTTAAGCATATTATGCTACCAAAAAATAAGATTTAGCAACAAGGTATACCCTGGATCCAAAAGCACTGAACAGGACTCCTCAGTCTTTAAAGATACGCGTTTGGAAATTTCGGCAGTGTTCAAAGAACTGCAAGCATATGTCACTAACTTACAGTAATCATCATCATCATCTTATTTACAATACCAAATGGAATCTTAGCGCGTATTCAATAATTATTATACGTTCGATTGTTTATTTTAAACGTTCTTAAAATGTTTTAATAATAATTTAACTTTAAATAAAATGCCTACCTATCACTAGAAGGGTAAAATTATTATTTTAATTAAACCCACTTCCAAAGTAAAAATACACAAAAAAGTATGAAATAAAACGTATTTTCTAAATAAGTCCCCTTTTAAATTCGGCTAAAATTTTAAGTAAGTATTTCTCTACTCAACCTTCTTAATTTTGAAGTCAGTACCAGCAAATTGGAACGTGAGTTCTATAAAATATTGTAGGATATTGTTTTGGCTGGTATCGACTTCAAAATTAAGAGATTGAGTAGAGAAATAGGTAAATTTTTGATTAAAACATAGGCTACTTTTTATCCCGAAAAAGTACAATGTTCCCGAGGGATACTATATTTATGCGGGCGGAGCCGCGGGCAACAGCTAGTAAGCTCCATAATAACAGTGTATTGTATTGTGTATTTTTAATTTAATGATATTTGTGAATGTTTATTTAATAAAAAATACAGTGTCAGTTTTTAAGTTTTAATTTTATTAATTTTATTTTTATTTGGGCCTTAGTTACCTCATTACTCAAATCTTCACCTAAAGGACTTGTGCCTTTAATATTCAATTTACTAAAATCATGAAAAATATCAATGTTTCTTCTCCATTTCTCCAGTCCATTCCATGCTATCATCACACCATTATCGGTGCATAGTTTAGGCGGTGGTCGGAAGATTTTATAACCATACTCATTACATAATACTGTAAGAGCTTCGAATATATAATTATTGCAAGCAACACCACCTGAAACTACAAGTTGTCTTCTATCTTTCCCAATTAAAGCATTCTCCTCACAAAACTCCATAGCTCTCTGCGTCCGGTGAACTAGATGTCTGGACACAGCCATCAGAGCGGCTGCACACAAGTCATACACTTCTGGAATCAATTGATCAGCATTTATAGAATGTTCCTTTTCTTTTTTAACCGTATGGAATAATACAGTACTTTTAAGGCCATTGAAACTGAAATTGCAGTCTTTAAAATCAGCTAGAGGAAGAAAGAAGGGAAACTGCTGAGGATTTTCAGCTCTTAAAGCCGCTTCCTCCACTGCCCTTCCTCCTGAGAGTTGGGAATATTCAGGTATATTACGTAGTTTCATTCTTCTCGCTACTTTGTCAAATAGTTCACCAGGTGCAAAATCGATACTCTCGCCCAATAAACAAAATTTATTCACATCTTTAGCTACAGCCAGCAAGCAGTGCCCACCGGATATGAGTAATGTTAGAAATGGAAATTGTATTTCATTGTCCTTCCGAGCCACTAGTGCGTGTGCTTCCATATGATGAATAGGAATCAGAGGTTTATTGAACTTTCTACACAAATGTTTTGCATACTTCATTCCTACGGTTAAACTAAGTGGCAATCCAGGCTCGAGAGTAACTGCCACAGCAGAGATATGATCCATTTTCAAATTCGCTTCAGTTAAAGTTCGATCTACAGTTGGTTCTATATAAGCTCGATGTAAATCTTGAGCAATGTCCGGAATTATTCCACCGTTTCGAAGATGTACTAGGTTTTGAGATTGACATTTTTCAGCTAGAAGTTTGCCCTCGTTATTTATTATAGCGCATCCAGTATCATCACAGGATGTCTCTATACCTAGTATTAGGCTTCTACTGCAACAATGTTTTAACTTTGATGTATGAAAGTTGGTAAATATCGAATGCAGGTTACGTTTTAGTAAAATCGTCATAGTTTTTGTTAATGCCTTTTTTATCTTAACGAAGTGTTAAAATATATTATACTGCTTATTTGTTTATTTCCTAATATACAACACAAATGAATTAGATTTTATGTATTGAACAAATAATTTCCTATTTATTGGTAGAAAATATTTACATTTTACAATTTTCTATTCTACTACTTCTTCTTTTTATGCCATCGTGATTTTGACTTTGACATTTCTTTTTTTTTTAATAATTATGTCGATACGGCCTAAACCATGGAGGTTAGAGACCAGGAAACCGATCGCTGTAAATAAATAGTGTCCTAGATATATGGACAAAATAACGAGGCGCGATCGCTTAGTTGTCTCAGAAAAAGCGGCCCACCAATGCCGTGAACAAAATTATACTACTTACCTTACAGCGCGGCTGGTGGCTGAAAAATGAATTATAAATTCTACAATTTTTCAGGGACAGGCGGACAATACTTCAACACAATGGACCTAGTATAACAACAGGACCGAGAACTGTGAGCAAAAAAACGAGCCGAGCGAGAGGTTGGAAGTGAGGCCGTGTGTCCCTTTCTAATAGGGTGACAATAATATTTTCTGCTGTGGCAAACTGCAAAGCTTTGTGAGACAAATTGTGAAACACTGAATGACATACAGCTGAGGCTTTAAAAGTCGACTAGATTGAATAGTGTAAAATCAAGAAGGTTTGAAGTGACGGCTGCATTAATATGTAACAGATTTTTATGTAATTCTCTGCCTTACTTAAACACGATTGAGCCATTTTTGTCGCATTTCTTCATTGTTGGGAAATCTATAAAAAACTGTATTATAATATTATCATTAAAAGCCTTACTCGACTTCACACGTTTTTTTCTCAGTACTTACTACGATTCTAGGCGAGTCGCTACTGACTAGTTTATAACAAAACGTAGTACAATTACAACTCTTAATAACGTCAGTTGCTTTAATGTTCACACTTTTTTACTAAAATAACTAGATTAACATTAACAATTAACTTACTAATGTTACTAATAAACGAAATATTGCAACCAGCATAACTTTTACTTCGACAAGAATATTATACACAACATTTTTTCACAATTTTGATTGTTAAATCATCAAATAAATAATAAAAACATAGATACGGAGATACATGAAGTAAGAAATAAAAACTATTTTCAATTTTAATATTATCCGGTGTTCAGTTAAAGCCTCAGCTGTATGTCATTCAGTGTTTCACAATTTGTCTCACACAGCTTTGCAGTTTGCCACAGCAGAAAATATTGTTGTCACCCTACTAGAAAGGCACACACGGCCTCTCTTCCAACCTCTCGCTCGGCTCGTTTTTTTGCTCACAGTTCTCGGTCCTGTTGATATACTAGGTCCGTTCACGTCACACGGTTAATGTCTCTTATCTATAAAAAAAAACAAAAAAGAAGTAGAAACGTCAAGGTTAAAATCACTATTGTCAGACGTCAGTTGTCATTGTCAATGACAAATTACCGAAAATTTGCATTAGTGCTTTTTTCTTTTGATTTGCTAAACTAATATAAACTATTGCAAATTGTAATAGATAATTGTCTATACAGTGTATAATAAAACTGCATTTAGTCATTGCACTTGCCAAATAATGTGAGCTGCGTAACCTTACGTCTATAAACTTAGAACAGAGAAGTACAGATTTGCACACCGCTTTTTTGGTTGTAGAGAACTCAAAATGGATATTTTAGAGAAACTGTATATAAATATTAAACGACAGGTAACAAGTTTGCCTCTGTCCCTTGCAAGTACTGTAGATTTAGTCAATAAATCTATGAACCAAGTGAGAATACCACCTTTAACAAAAGATAATATACTTTTTTACTATATGCCAATACAAGGTCTGGTTAGTTACACAACTTTATCTGTTAGTGTTATGAACCCGCAATTAATAACAAGGTATGTAGTAGTATTTATTATATATTATTTAAAAACTATTGTGTACTCAAAATATATATTAGTATTACTGTGTATATAAAAACCCATCAATTACCATTATTTAACCTAATTACCAAAATGATGTGACCAATAACTTATTTTTTTCAGATTGTTCCCTCGTCGTGACATAACAGATGTATTATTCCTTTCTGCCGGTGGTGGAGCAGGGCTCTGGTTGTGGTCGAGACCACACATAGCAACAGCAGCTCCTGCAAGGCGATTCTCCTGGGCTTTCTTGGGAGGCTGTCTTTGGCCTCTTGGCTCTATTTTTATGTGGGCTATCCTTAGAAGTTCAATTGGCCATAAACCGTTTATCGGCACAGTTCTGGGCGTAACAACAGGAGGCATGCTCACAAGTATTGCTTTAGATTATTTTCACTACGTAGAACTAATGTTTTGCGGCGAGTTGCATGTACCGGATGACCCGTATAGCCCTAACAGTGATGATGAAAAATATGACATTGATATGTGAATTTCACATTTGTGTATTATGCACAGTATGCAATATTTTATAGAAATTTTATCACTAAATCTTCACTTAGTAGAAATGTAAGGAAATGTAATTTGTAAAAACCTTAAATTATTTATAAAGTACTTCATCTGTATGCTTGTGGTATCTAAAATGTGTATCTATCTAGTCTGTATGAATTGCTTGAATAAAAATTTATGTTTTGATTGTTTAAATCCTTTGTTTTCCTTTTTTCTCCATATCCTCACTAATAAGTAAATGTCTAAACTAATTAGACAATTACGAGGGCTTTATAAAATATTATTTTAAAAATTATAATTATGGAAACAATAATAGATTTTACTAAAGAAAATACATCTAATACAATTTTTTGTTTATTTTGAAAATTACAATGATTATATGATAAGTTTCTGCTTAGTTGTTTTGAGGAGGCTTGGACCACTCTACATTCAGGATTAAGTGATCGTATCCATAACCATTCAGAGTCTGAATAGCTTTGGCAGCATCAGCTCGGAATTTGAAGTGAACATAAGCAAAACCTTTGCATTGTCCAGTACTCTGAAAATATACATAAATAATTTAAATAAAGTTAAAAACTCTAATAAAAAAACTTTTAAGCACAATAAACCTTATCTTTTTCCTATTGTTTGTCTATCTTATAATAATTCTAATAAAAATATTTATACAGTGTGTAAATACAATGTTTTGTCCCTGTTTTGTATATTGGAAAAGTCGCTTGACTGACAAGGATTAAACATTGTATAGGCTTATACATTGTATAAATATTTTTATAAGGGGGCTACTGTTAACTAACAGCTAATAAATTATTATGAAAGAGAGAGATAGCCATACCTTTTCTTTATTTTTAATAAATTATTAAAAATAAATTATTATTAATAAATTATTATGAAATAGAGAGACAGCCATACCTTTTCTTTTGCCAGATACAACTTCTGGACAGGTCCAAAGCCCTTGACCAGGTCATCCAAATCTGCTTCAACAGCAAAGTTACTCAAATTAGAGATACGGATGGCTGCCACGTCGTCGCGTCTCGCGCCTGGAGGTTCACGGCCGGTACCACGCACAGCTCCCTCGCGCAAATTAGGAGCAATGTACTTGTTGCTTGACGCTGCCTTGGCCTCTGAACAAAATAAGAATACAGAAACGTTGGATTAACTTGATAGTTGGTAGTACTAGTACTTTAAAAGAAAAGGCATATTATTATCTTTTATGTTTGACGGCTGCTCTCAGAAACGCATAGGGATAGGGTTGCCATCTCTTGAATTTGACAACCTGGACAAGACGCGTGAAATCCCTGGATTTTGGAGCTCAAAACCCAGACACGCAAGCGAGAAATGTTTCGATTATTATTTTTGCAGATAAAGTTTAATAAAATACTATCGGAAATGATGCCCACTTTTCGATTCTTTAAAATAGGCAGTATTGAATAAATATAGATACTAATAAATGTTATAATTTTTTTTTATTTAACTATTAAAACTTGTACACATAAGAATAAAATAGTTGAGTATAATATTCACAGAGAGCCAGCGGGGCTACCAAACAAAGTATACTGTTTACCAATATCAGAGCAATGTACTCGTACCTCCTGTAGTAAAGGGCCATACTTACCATCCAGCCTGCAAGCTCAAAGCTGCGGATTTGTAGGCAATTTTTTTAAAATTATTGACACTATTGACAGTAATGACGGTTATTAGTACCGGTGCTGGATTTGCTGGATGCACCCTGAGTATGGCCCTTAATGGTTTACAATGCCTACCATAAATGTATAAAAAAGGCTGGTTTGTATAGTAAATGTGTTGTATGGGTGACAGATATTAATTGACAATCCTAGAGATGTTATGGTAGTGCCCCTGCCAAGATGAGCCAAGCAAAGCAGAAGAAGTGCAAGGGCACTACCAGACCACCTTTTCTCGTTTTTTGACAAAGGTGTAGAGTTTGCGAAATTAGTAACCTAACTCTATGTTAGGGTGTGTAGAGTCAGAAGCTTGGTTTTACTTAACAATGGTTTTACATGAATGTTTTTGGTGGGATTAAACTAATTGTGTAGAAGTACATATTGAATCTAATCAAAGAAAATAGAATTGGAATTACCTATTCTTATGTAGGAATTACGATTCAATTGATTGATTTAACATTGATTCAGCAGTCATCTCTATTAACAGAAGTTCTTTATTTCATTTCCATAATATAATTTACAATAAATAATTATATTATAAAAGTAATATTAATATTACTATATTATATTATAAAAGTAATATTAAGTAATATTACTTTTATAATATAATTATTTATTGTAAATTATATTATGGAAATGAAATAAAGAACTTCTGTTAATAGAGATGACTGCTGAATCAATGTTAAATCAATCAATTGAATCGTAATTCCTACATAAGAATAGGTAATTCCAATTCTATTTTCTTTGATTAGATTCAATATGTACTTCTACGCAATTAGTAATATTAATATTACTTTTATAATATAATTATTTAATTCGTAATTTTCACATATAATTTTGTTTAGATAAGTACTAAATGATTTATTTTCACAACTCTTTTTACTTGCAAGAAAATTGCCTAATAAACAAAACAAAACTCACATTCCAAGCAATGTGAGAACTGTCTTGCATATAATCACACAGCACATTGACTACAGTGGATTTATAATAATCAATGATAAACAATAAATCAAACAAAACTAACCTGCAGCCTTAGCAGCTTCGTTTGCCTTTGCTTGAGCCAGCTCTGTGTGTTTGAACGGACATCCAGAGGTCCAATGTTCACCTTGACAGGTACGGCATTTCATCAAAACACCAGTTGGCCTGGCCTGCAACAATGTAATAAGGCATGGTTTAAGTTTCAAAACAGTAATTGATGGAAGAAATCATTATAGTTATATTTCAAAATATCCTAATGAATTATCAAAAAGTTTACACAAAGAACAGACTAAACATAAAAACTATTTCACTATTAGAACGCTACATTATACCGGAGTAACATATGCTACAGTGGTGAAGGGTTCCTATAACTCCATTCCTATCGGCTTCCCTTACCGCTTACCTTTTGACGACCCCCATCCCAATCCCTACCTATTATACAGGCTACGGCTTCCCTATGAAGGAGAACCAGCGTTCGCCATTGATATGCTATATTTTTCATGAAGATGGATCATTATTGTCAAAAACTAAATAGTAATAAAGCAATTAAATAGTTGTAAAGCATTTACTTTACCTTAAGAGCATCAAGGGCATCGCCAGTATCTGGACGTTGGGCTTCCTCCTTGCTGGTAATGAATTGCATAAACACATCTTCAGACACATTGGTAGTAGCCGGATTAGGTCCAGGCTTGTCGTTGGCTGAATCTCCAAACTTGCTCCAAGTTTTGCGCTTGGCAATACTCTGGAAACATTTGTTTTTAAATAAATTAATATAGAAGATTATGTTATGCAAGTTTGTTAGCCTTTCAGTCTATAGTTTGAATTGCTAAGTGATAAAAAGACATAATTATATAAAACTTCACAAAACTTTGGAAACAATAACTGGGTTTTTTTATGTAGACAACATTTTAAGCATGCTAATAGTAAAATATGAATATTTACCTTTGACACAACTCTCTTTTCTATTTTGTATGTACGGACAATCTTAACTTTTTTGTTGTCATTGTCATATTTGTATTCAGTCACAATTTTTAATCCATTTTCTACAACTTCTGAAGGTGGTGGAAGCTCTCCCTGATCTATTTCTACCTCATCCGCCCATGACGATTGAATATCATCAGAAACAGGCATCTATGGAACACATACAGAATATTATTTTAATGTTAATTAGTAAATATTGAAAGAGTTGTGTTCTGATGAAGTAGTCTTCATATACTATAATAATATCCATCCTTACTCTTGACACAACGTTGTTAGTTTGCAATTTTACAAAATACATTGTGACGTTTCAAGTTTTTAGCGTCAGTTACGAATTGCAATTAAACTTTACCTAACTTGTGTTTACTTTTATATGCAGTGCTATATTTTCTATTAAATAATTTCTGATTAATTTTAATATTACATTGTTGATAACGTATAACAACTTTATCTTCGACATTTAGAGGTTACTTTAGCATATTTGGCAATTTGATGTATAATGAGTTATCCTTTTTGATTGTACTTACATTGGAATACTTTCTGTGGTTATTCAACTTCAATATTTACATAGATTACTTTATCTATTTGATTTAAATTATGAATTTTAGTCGTTTGAAATGAATTTCCAAAACTTTCATTCCATTTCCACCACACAGTTTTTCAAAGACAATTTTTAATTTTTTTCATAGAGTACCAAGAGTAAAGGCTATTAGCAAGAGGAAAATTATACATCGTTCCTTATCCCCCTATATGACACATGCCAATGAGAAAGAAAGAGATATCTAGTTGTTCGTTAGTTTCGTTTTTTGTAGACGGTTACAGGTTTTGAACATATGTAACCAACTTCAGACAGATCAGCTGTCTGAAGTTGGTTACAAGTTGCCATACTCGTATTTATCAGCAACTTCATATGTAAATATATTCCCGTCCGCCAGTGAAGTCCCTAGTGTAGTGTACGTAAGAAATCTGCAATGGTCTCATCCGATTTTTGTGTAGATTTTAGAAGTATGTATCTGGCGTGAACCTTATTCTTTTCTTTGAGATAAATTTTATCTAATATTGAATGGTCGAGACATAGGTAATCTTTTGCTTCACGGATATGCGTATACACATTGTAATAACCTTAGTTTATTTTCTTCTGAAATCGTTTCTTTTCCTATCCCTTCACTGAGATAATTTGAGAACGTTGTTTTCCAGTATTCGTACTTTAATTCGGCTGCCGGTGACCCAGGTTCGACGTCGAATTTTTCTGGCTTTAGTAATTGCGCAGTAGTAGACATCGAGGTTTGTAATGGTATTTATTGTTATTTGGAATAAATTGTTATGTAATAAAAAGACAAAACCAAGGAATATTTGGTTTTATTCCAAATAAAATGCTACTTAAATTAGTAATACATGTCAAGCTATGACAACAACATGAGATCAATATAAGAGACATCTTATGATATAAAAGAGGTCTAAATGTACACTACACCTAGTCGGCATTTTGTGTCGATAAAAATCAAAATGTGGATGAAAATGTTAATCTTTTCATAGCATAAAATGAAGTCTTTTATTCCGCTTTATGTTTGCTTAGATCTTTTAAACTATTAAATGAATTTAAAATGCAGTTTGCAGCCAATAGATAGAATGATTAAAGTGGAAGATTTATGCGTAATGATCTATGCACCTTTGTGATTTATAAATTATTATCAGTCGATCAAAAACGAATTTATGCAGTATTGTCTACAACAAACCGAAATATGTTGGGGAAGCTAGTCTCTTGAACTATATATTGGTATCTACAAAACTCCAATTAATAAAACCTCTGTATTGATAACAGTTTAAAAAGTGAATTAATACTTTGACATATAATTGTCAATAATTTTATCTTGATATATTGGAATACATATTCTAATTCGAGCTACACGTATTTTTATTTCTCGTCCTTACTACAGGTTATGTGCCCTACGTTTCTGTAAAACGTATCTCGAAATTCAGTAAAAGGAAAATTTTCAGACCCGAAATCGGGAAACCATTTTTTTTTTCAGCCCAAGATCTTTCAGCACCATTTTCAGTTTGTGGCTTAAAAAACAGTATCTACCCATATCCAAAATAACAAGCAGAGAGAATAACGTGGAAAAGCAACCGAAAATTTGGAGTTACCATTACAAGGATACTTTGTGAGCATTGGGATCGAAAGGAATCACGTTAGAAAGGATTAACACAAGAGTTGAATTTTTGCAACGAGAAGCTTAAAGCTCTACTGCTCATCAGAATCACTCGTTTCGAGTCAACAACAACAATCAGGAGAGTATCGTGTGATGTTCTAGGAATGTTAGTTGCGCAGTCAAATTAACACTAATATTCAGAAATTCTGTTTTAGATCCCGGAGCAACCAATAATATTGTCAATGTGAAGGACGTCTGTTAATCTTCTGTTGATACATTTGCTCCCAAGTATAACTAAAACAATTTTTACCCTAATCTGGATCATCGGTATCTACTATCTACATGGAAAAGTACAAAGTCCTATTAGTGCATCCAGCCAACTGAGGAGCGCAGGGCCACAAAAGGATTTTATAATATTATGTGCACCGAGGTATCACATAGGTATATACTATACTATATTGTATATATTTATTTTTAGTATATACAATATAGTATAGTAGAATGCAATAAGCAGGAATATACTAATTGTTTTTAATACACAATAGAAAATACAATATTTATAATGAATTTTAAATAATATAACCCAACAAGCAAAAATGCTATATAAAGGATGATTAATTATAGGGTTAAAATTCTTGTTTATATTTTATAAAAGCAATAGCTTAATATTTTCCCTTTATAATTGCATGCTATAAGTATTCTTTTGCTAATAATAGTATTATGGGTCTTAAAATTTATATTAATAATGTATTTAAAAGCATAATATTATGGCTATTATGGTTGAAGCAAACATTTCAAAACTAAGTTGAAGTCTCATAAGATCAGAAATATTACCTTATATGACAATTAAAAACTATTATAACCCTTTACCTTTGCAATGTTTGATAAAATGCACATAATGCAAAAAGCAAGATATGTCATAGCTTTTATAATCAATATTTTTTTTTGGCTGGTTCTGTGGTTGTGCACTACAAAAACAGTATTGTTATACATTTGTTTAATTGTGCCATTATGTAACTTCCTCAGCCAGAAATGGATTTAAAAACATGTGATATTAAACGGTGAAAACCAATTTTGATACAAATCCATCTATAAACATTATGTTTACTTGTTAATGATGCAAGAAAAAAGGGGTTTTAAGCAATAGATTGTGGAGGCTGAACCCTAATTTCTTCAATATGGCTGAATAGGCATCTTATAGTCTCAACTATAAGAGAAAATTACTTTTATATAAAAGCATTGTACCAGATAATTCTTATTATAATATAAATTATCAGACGCCTAAAAATGAAATAAGAACTGAAATGCTTAATATAAAGATATCAAGTAAAATAACGGTCAGAGTATGAATTACTGAGATCATAATTTTTTAATTGTCGGTAAACGCTGAAAGCCATACATTCCTTGTCCATAGAAAGATTATCCGTTTTATTTTTACATGGCAAGATGAAAGATTGCTTATCATAATATGATAAATTGGTAACAACAAAACGTCTACTACGATTTAACACATAATTTGTGCCCATAATACGTATAATGACTGTTAATTAAAGAACTACTGTAAAGCAAAGAAATATTGTTTTCATAGCAATTATAAAGTAAGTTTTTGCTAGTTGGGAATATCGCTTTCAAATGAGATGTACAAAATATGTTGTATTACAAAATACAAGCAGATGTCTTTGTGGTGTAGTCTGGTAGCCCCGACTACTACTTACAATTAATAATAATCTGTTACTTAATAATTGTTGTTTCTAAAGCTGATTTTTATTTTTTTTTGTCAGCTACTACATGAATGTTTTATTTTTAATGGTCGATTACAATAATGAAATTCTGTAAAAAATGAGCAGTGATGTTTGTAAGGGAATAACATAATTAGTTTAATCGCTGAAGTTCCCCGATAAAATGCGGTGGCCAAACGCATAATTCATACGTTTACCTAATTCACTATGGCGTCAAGTATGAAATTAAATAAAAATCGAGGCAACAGCATATGGAAATCAATTAATTTATTATTTTATTTAAGTAATAAAAGAAAAGAAAAAGCTAATAAGCGATGTGACATGGTATAAACCCGAAAAATATTTAATATGTATTATAATAATTATTCCTGCAGAAGTTTTACTGCAGAAGATTTGTAATTGAAAATATTCCCGCCGAAATCAACAAACCAAAGATGGTCAACAGGCGAAGTTGATAGGCAATAAATTAGAAACACAATAAGCCAAAATCAACAAACCGGATGTCAAACCGGCGGAGTTGAAAGGGAAGAATATTACAATAGGTAATGTACATACTTCCTAAGATTTTAAGCTACTGATTCAATATAGATTATTCAAATGTCTAATTAAATAATACTAAGCTGTGAATAACTATAATTATTATCATTGATAATAATAATAATTTCAATTACGTTAATGAATTGGCTAGATAGAGAAAAATGGTCAAACACTCAAAACGAAATTGGTTCGTTACAAAGTAGACCATATGTAATAAAACAAATAAGTACCTAGGTATTTAGTTGATAATTCTAGTAATGTAAATATCGATTCTGGAAAATGGATCTTTATATTTTATAATAAATATATTAAATTTTAAAATGTTAATAATTTATATATATTTTTTATTATTTGTTACTAAGTGTACAATGGCATTGAATACACGGAAACAAAGTGTATATGTTTGTCTAAGAAACATAAGCCAGGCATGTACACAGTTTTGTGAAGCTATAAAAGAGCATAAATGTTTATATTATTATGTATAATAGCTAGAAACTAAAAGCTCATATTTTAGCAGCATAATTAATATTATTTATATGAATGAACCATGACAACAGTTGTTGCACATTGGTATAGAAGGAAACAAAGAAATTAATAATTAAGATATATTTAGGTACCTACAATAATATAAAGTAACTAATTACATGAAGTTCTATCAAATCCCATTCAGCATTATGTTGCAAACAGATTTGCGATGCTGGTTTTTAAATAGGCATGAAACAAAATTGTATTATTAGTGCATATCTGCTTATAGCAAATATTTTTATACTTATGTAATTTTTAATATGTAAGATAATTTAATGATTGGATAAAAATCCTAAACAGCTGATAATATACTAAAATTAATGTAATATTTTCCACAGAATAATTACTTTTAGATATCTTCAGAAAATACCACGGAGGAATTATATAAAGACATTGTAGTTCCTTAATTTCAAGGAACAACATGGAAAATATAAATTAATATCATCGTGTTAAAAGATGAAATATTATCAGTTATGTACTTATTTTAATGTTTGCCTATACTGTTAAAGCATTATTTACTTAGTTGAATTTTTGAGGGGGTGTATTGGTATCTACAAAACTCCAATTAATAAAACCTCTGTATTGTTAACAGTTTAAAAAGTGAATTAATACTTTGACATATAATTGTCAATAATTTTATCTTGATATATTGGAATAGGTACATATTCTAATTCGAGCTACACGTATTTTTATTTCTCGTCCTTACTACACTATACACCCACACACTATGCAGGCTATCGTCCAATCGACTTGTCAGTTCTATATCCTACTACTATTATTAACATGAAAGTTCGTGAGGATGTATGGATGGATGTTTGTTACTCCTTCACGCAAAAATTATTGACCAGATTTCAATGAAATTTGGTATGGCAGTAGTTTAAGCTCTGGATTAAAACATAGGATACTTTTCCCTTGGATACAGCTGGTAAATATATAAACAGTAGACGTATAGACTTTTTATGCATTTCTCCCTTTAGTTGGGGTACCTACGTGGAAAGATAAATGAAAACAGGAAATTTTAATAGATATATTTATTATTTATTAACAATTGGACATCATTTATTAGCTTACACGTTACGACAACACCAAAAAGCTCTCAGATTGTCAGCATGGAGCTAAATATGTGAAGAAAACAGTGCACAGCAGTCCGTTTACGTGGGAGAGCCATGCTTTGGCACGAACGGTCCACCTGGACCAGATAAATACCACGGCCTCCGGGTACTCAAGGAGTAGTTGCGGATTTTAAGACCGGGATCGTACTTGTGACACCTGCTATTGCGAATATGTATAGGTGGCGATAATCGCTCTCCATCTGGCGATCAGTCTGCCCGTTTTCTGGTCAATTAAAAAAGTACAAAGAAGTATTTTTGCAAAAGGCCACCTAATTCCCTGCAAAACCAAAAAGCAAAGTTAAATTTGAAAATTTGTGACATGTTTTTGTGATGATGTACAACCGTAACTCCATTATAATATACAGGAATTATTAATTAATAATTATAATTAATAAAAAATACACCACACTATTTTATATTATATATTATCACTTAGTTTATATTTTAGATCTTACTAATTTGTATAATTGTATGGTGTTTGGTAAATATGAAGTAGGCAAAACATTTTTCTTTCAGATTAACATATTTTCTCTTTCGAAGGTTTATCGATATCCAAAACATCACTATGTAAATACACAACCTCTGAAATTTATACAAAATTTCTATTATATTATATTGTTGAAATCTGCATATAATGGACAATAAACACATTTATCTACAAGAATATAATAACTTCAGTGTAATTGCTTGTATTTATATAACCTGAAACAATTCTCAACATACTGGTGAAAAGTTAACACTTCTTCACGATTTTCTTTCCTCGTAGAGTGTGATTTACAGCCCTCCACAAAACGGGCCATATTAACTTGAGCACAGCTTTGTTTTCTAATAAGACTTTTTAATATAAACTGAGATTTTTACCAAATAACACACTATAAATTCATGATTTGCTTATTCTTCTTCTTGTATCATAATGCACACGTAAACAAATGGCATTAGCTGTCAGTGGCTAACTTCAGGCCACATCTACTGCTACTAATTCAAAATGTCACTTATTGTTAAAGCAATAAAGTCGTAATTCCAACGTCTAAAATTGGACTCCAATTTGGACTCCAAATTGGAGCAACCTTCGAAAAAAACGTATAGACATATAGATGGCTTTCTCTTTCACTCTTATTGGTTTTGCCTTTGATGTTTTGTGAGACAAATAGCTGTCTACGCTTCGATTTTTTGTTTTAGTTCTATTATACTCCTATTTCTTTGATTTTTTTATTTCAAATGACACCTGTCATTTTTTTATTTATATAAGGCGTCAGCTTATCACCATTTGCCAGTGTCAAGTATATTTTCATCAACGGACTTAGATCATATACTACGGGATAAGCTTTACACAACGGCCGCTGTATCTTGACGGGTCTGAACATAGGCTCTGCGAACTTTAGCGCATGTACAACTCGTGAAGAAAACTTATTGTATTATTTTTATATTCCTATGTACTAATAAAATTTCCCTAATACAGTTGACCAATTAGTACAAATAAAATAAATACGAAAACACTTAAAAACAGTTATTGCGCAACCTTCTGCGCGAAGTTCAGACTCGCCAAGATACATCGGCCGCATTGTACATGGGCTTTCCCCTCTGCCGAGGTATAACATTTTTGAATGTAATGCGTTCATAAAAACTATTTGCGTAATCGATTTTAACCATTGTGTGCATCGGTATAGCATCGAAAGGACGTCCGAATTGCTCCGCTAAAAATGGCGATTTGTGCTGTTATGTTATGACATAGAGTATATAGAGTAAAGGCTATTAGCAAGAGGAAAATCATATATCGTACCTTATCCCCCTATATGACACATGCCAATAAGAAAGAAAGAGATATCTGGCTGTTGATCGGTACTTACAATTTTTGTAGACGGTCACAGGCAAAGAATAGGAAGGATAACATTGAACTAAAGCTAAAATCGAAGCCGTAGGCAGCTATTTGTCTCACAAAACATTAAAGGCAAAACCAATAAGAGTGAAAGAGAAAGCCATCTCCATGTCTTTACGTTTTATTCGAAGGTTGGCTTAGCTTGGAGTCCAAATGAAATCCAATTTTAGACGTTGGAATTACGACTTTATTGTTCTAACAATAAGTGACATTTTGAATTGGTAGCAGTAGATGTAGCCTGAAGTTCGCTACTGACAGCAATGTCATTTGTTTACGTGTGTATCACGAAGTATAGAAACCAGGAGTCCGAAGGTAATGTTAAAATAATGGTCTCAATTACGGGGACAGATTTTTGCCGGTAGAGCGCGCGACAGTCCGACGAGCACTCGTTTGAAATTACGCGGGAAGTTTAAATGTTGCTATTGACAGCTCTGGAAGAAAATATCAAGAGAAACGTGGATTTAAATCTAATTTTAGGAAATTCTTAGAAACTGTTCTCGAAAAATAGATACCGTAGAACACGGTAATGAGCTAGATGAGTGTAATTATTTTATAATGTATAAAAATCAAAAATAAAATCTAAAAAATATTAGTGAAAGAATTTTTTCGATATCTCAAAAACTGAATTTTTTATTAATTTTTAAAGTTGGATGTTTTTAAAATCAGCGCGAGCTTGACCGCTCAACGCGTGACGTCATTTCGCCGGCTCTGACCGCCGCGGTAAGGAACTCGTGCAGTAATTTTGAAGTTTTATTGAAATTTTTGGAATTATGGTGATAAAATAACATATAGATATAATTGTATAACACCTTTATGTATAATACAACGGTTAGCACTCCAGAAAAATACTTTTTTCATGTGCCCAACGACAAAATCTGAGAAAATTAGTTGTGTAAAGTGTTGAAAAAAGTGTTATAGCTACAAAAGACATTTATTGCGAAGAATATTTTAATGTGAGTACTGAGTAGGTACCTAAATAAATACGAAACATCTACCTACATTTTTTTTTGCATTACCTACCTACTAAGTAAATGTTTAGTTTATAGAATATGCTCAGAATGAATTCAGTATTTTAGTGACAATGTATTTTAAACAATGGGTTTTACATAGAGAAATAAAACACGAGTCACGCAGATATGTTAGGTACCTACTTAAAAAATATATTTAATCTATTGAATGAAACTTAAAAGATGAAATAAGACAATACAAAAAACTGCCTACCTACTTTTTCCCCTCGCTTATAACTATGTTTATGGTGTAGTCACTTGTTTGAGATCTCGACAAAAAACTTTATGAACAAAATGTCATAGATTGACTATTATATTTTAGTATTTTTTAACCGACATCCAAAAAAAGGAGGCGGATATACGTTAGGGCTATATATGTATATAGCCCTAACGTGTATATATATATATTAATTTCTCACCTTTTGAACTTTCCCTGAACTGATACAATTATTTTAAGATCAAAATCAGCCAAATCGGTCTAGCCGTTCTCGAGTTTTAGGGGCCATCCATAAATAACGTCAGACGAATTTCATGATTTTTGACCCCCCCCCCCGTCCTTGTCACATTTGTGAGACACCCTCCCTCCCTAGCGTGACGTCACATTTTACAATTTTACATCTAGAAATAATTATTCAATTAAAACAGCAGTTCCAAAATTTGTTTAATTTGAATTGGTGGGACGGATGACCGACACGACTGTCGAGAGATTAGGCACAGGTCCAACTTTTATATGCCCATCTGACGCATGGATCGTCTTTCGATCGATCCCGTGGCCCGCCAGGGGTGGTATGGAGTGGAGTACCGCCGAGTTTTTATTGAGTAGGGGCTGCGCCCATTCACCATCTTTTCGGGTGCAGCAGAGTCTCACATACTCACGGGTAGGACCGCTATCCCCTAGTGGGATGCTGAAACGCATTTTCTCGGCGAAAAAAAATAACTTATGTAATAAAAAAACAACATTATGATCTCTTAAACATCACTGGGGCTGGGGGGTCTCGACACTGGGGCAATAGCTATCATAATATCATATAGCTATTACTTATGATTACTATATTAACACTTAGATTAAAATAGATTTTGAAATGTGACGTCACGAAAATTAGGACCCCTCCTACCCCCTTGTCACACAATGTCACACTTCGTCGACCCCCTCCCTCCCCCTAACGTGTGACGTTATTTATGGATGGCCCCTTATTTGAAATTGGCCCTTTTAGACTTTAGTCACTAAAGTGGAAACCTGATGATGGAATCCATGAGGAATCGAGGGAACTCCTCAAAATGTATAGGTACATCTTTAAGAATTTGGCCAATGTGAAGTAAATTAAGCATATCATACCAAAAAGTAAAATTTTGTGCCAAGGGTATACCCTAGATCCAAAAGCATTGAACAGAACTCAGTCTTTAAAGACACACGTTTGGAAATCGCGTAATAGGTTTTTCAAGTTACTTCAAAAGTTACTATCCGATTTCGCTTAAAATAATTTTCCTAAAGAGTTTTTAGCATGATCATTAGCATAGAAGCTTACAAGTTTCTATCTCTTATAATTTAGAAATTCTAAGGGAGGGGGGACCAACTTACAAACCACTGGAGGCTGATTACTCGAAAATAGTCGACTTTGTAAAAAAGTAATGTTAAAAGAAACCTTACCTAAATTCTAAAAGACCTATTCAACGATACCCCACAAATGGGGTAGAATGAAAAAATATTTCATCCCCCCTTCAGAGCTACCCCTAAAATATAAAATTATTATTATTTTATTATGCCAAACCTAAGATCTACACACAATCTATAACTGTACCAAATTTCATCCATCAATATTCATAATTACGGAAGTATAACAGACGGACGGACGGAGCGAGCGAAACTATAAGCGTTCCTTGTGTGCCCTAAGTGGAGCCCTAAAAATGGAAAACATTATAATTTTGAAACAAAAAATGAAAACAGACTTCCAAAGTAAAAACGCACAAAAAAGTATGAAAAAAATCTTATTTTCTAAATAATTCCCTTTTTAAATTCGGCAAAAATTTTAATTATTTCTCTCATAGACGTATACTATCTCCAGTTAAATGGTCCCATTTTTGAGATTTTTGGGGCCATTTTGACATTTGAAGTATGGTGAAAACAAGATGGCTAACATTTGAAGTATTGTGAAAACCAAGATGGCGTAACTTTTACTTGATAAAGATTTGTTCTATCAAAATAATGTACTTCATAGCCCATTTTGAATTTGAAATTTTTGATTTCTCTACTCGATTTTCATAATTTTGAAGTTGGTTGCCAACTTAAATGTGAGTTCTATAAAATATTGTTTTATCAGGATATTGTTTGGGCTGGCACAGACTTCAAAATTAAGAAGATTGAGTAGGGAAATAGTTAAAATTTTAGCCGAATTTAAAAGGAGAATTATTTTTAGAAAATAAAATTTAAATCATACTCTTTTGTGCGTTTTTACTTTGAAAGTTGGTATTAATTTTTTGTTTAAATTTAACAATTTTCCCTATTAAGTCATATTTATTATAATAATATATAAAAATGAATCGAAATGAACGAAGGCAAGTTTACAGAGCGCGTGTCAAAAACATACTGTATGCACATTGCATAGTTAGCTAGCTACGCACGGCGATGTGACGTCACAGCCATTACTCGACGGGCGCAATCAGTTTTCGCGCGTTCCCATATTGATTTGCTTATAAAAAACTCAATTTTCGTGATATCAACACAATTTTTTCACAGTTAGTCTTATTATTGCTTAAATTTTTTGTTAGGGCTGAAAAAGGGGAATAAATTTTGATTTACATCTTCCTCATTGCCTAACGGTAATTTAAAATAATTGTAATAAATAATAGTATTGGCAACACTCGGTATAATAGTATTGGCAACACTCGGTACTCGTCGGTCTCGCACAGCTAGCGGCAGAAAAGAGAACTAAGATCTGGTCCTATTATTGTGTACATAATTACTATGGAAAAGCCTATACCGTTCGGACTCCTGGTATCTATGCTTCATGGTGTGTATTATGATACAAGAAGATTAGGAAGCAAATCATGAATTAATAGTGTGATATTTGATAAAAAACCGTTTATAATAAAAATTCTTAGAAAACAAAGCTGTGCTCAAATTAATAAGGCCCGTTTGGTGGAGGGCTGTAAATCACACTCTGCGAGGAAAGAAAATTGTGAAGAAGTGTTAACTTTTCACCGGTATGTTGAGAATTATTTCAGGTTATATAAATACAAGCAATTACACTGAAGTTATTATATTATTGTAGATAAATTTGTTTATTGTCCATTATATGCGGATTTCAACAATATATAATAGAAATTTTGTATAAATTTCAGAGGTTGTGTATTTACATAGTGATATTTTGGATATCGATAAACCTTCGAAAGAGAAAATATGTTAATCTAAAAGAAAAATGTTTTGCCTAGTTTATATACCAAACACCATACAATTATACAAATTAGTAAGATCTAAAATATAAACTAAGTGATAATATAAGTCAATCAGGGTAACTGAATCATCATCGACATATTTTTTAAACAAACTTTTATTAAGTATGTTAAGAATTAGTCAAAAGAGTTTAGTTAATCTGTGCTCTCAGGTTGGTTTTCATGCTATAAAGTTTTATAACGTCTTTAAAAATGACTAATTATATTAAAAACTGGCAATTTTGTCGTGTGTCAAAGTTACCACCCATAAATTGCATAAATGGGTAACTTTGACACAAACTAACTTTTAATTAATTTAAAGCTTCAGGGTGACAATAATTTATGTTTTTATCAAATATTGATGCAGCGGGGTCATAGACAAGTCAAAAAAACCATAAAGTTATTACATTTTAATATGTTTTTATATACATACCTTGATAGCAAAAAAGTTAACGAGATTTTTAAACAAAGTTTTGCACTGATTTTTACCCATTATGTTGCGCGCGGTTAAAAACAAAAGTTTTTGATATTATCTTCTTTTGACAGCTGCTTTTTTTTAGATTTCGTTTACGAAGTATGTTACGTACACGAATTGTTATTAAATTTTAAGCGCCAATTGTTTCCCACATAAAACAATAGAAAATAATTTTGTGAACAAACTGTCAAAGTTACCCTCGTGATTCAAAGTTACCCTAAATGAGCGTAATATATATAATATAAAATAGTGTAGTGTATTTTTTTTATTAATTATAATTAGGTATTAATTAATAATTCCTGTACTTAATGGAGTTACGGTTGTACATCAGTCGTCATCACAAAAACGTGTCACAAATTTTTAAATTTAACTTTGCTTTTTGGTTTTGCAGGGGATTAGGTGGCCTTTTGCAAGGATACTTGTATGTATTTTTTTAATTGACCAGAAAATGGGCAGTCTGATCGCCAGATGGAGAGCGATTACCGCCACCTATACACACTCGCAATAGGAGTCACAAGTACGATCCCGGTCTTTAAAATCCGCAACTAACCCTTGAGTCTCCGGAGGCCGTGGTATTTATGTGGACCGTTCGTGACAAAGCATGGCTCTCCCACGTAAACGGACTGCTGTGCTCTGTTTTCTTCACATACTTAGCTCCATGCTGACAATCTGAGAGCTTTTTGGTGTTGTCGTAACGTGTAAGCTAATAAAAGATGTCCAATTGTTAATAAATAATAAATATATGTAGTAGACATGGGATAAACATGCTTCAAATATCGCACTATATTAAAGTACTGACTCTCTATTTAACATTGTGGGCTTATCGTGGGTAATGGATGACATAATTAAAATCGGCCACTATAATGAGGAACGTGTAAACTCATTAATTAACAATGACTGTCAGTGTCAAAAAAATAAAGGTCATTCACGGCATGATAGTGATAGTTCAGCCAGCTGTTCAGAGTTGAGGGCTTATACTGAATCCTCAAATAAAAATAATTATAATATGATACCTACACCTATCTCAGAGTCTGGCTTAATTAGTATTTACTGTGATGAAATAGGCTATGGAATAGGTGTATATCTAAATAATTTGTGTATGGGACAACAAGTAACCAGCACATGTTTGCCCGAGGCATCTTATGAACAAATAGTTAGCCGGGCAGTTAATGCTACTTATTGCCCTAACACAACTTTAGTTATATTAGTCGGGAGAAGAGGAAAGATAAACAAAAAACAGATGACAGATTATATTGATATTTTGAGTAACAAAGAAAATGTTACTAAACTTATATTGTTTACCTTTCCTTATATAAAAAAAACTGCCACACGAGAGTAACGAAAATTATATTAGATTTAAGTTGAACAGCCTACTGTGTAGTGCTACAAACCAAAATTGTATAGTTTTAAGTAACACTCAACCACATATAGATGTGGTTGACATTAATAATATTATAAGTTTTAGATTTAATAATCTAACATGTGATAAGTATTTCTTATCACAGTTTTTTACTAGACGCATAGCTAGATGGCTATTTCATTTTTTAGTTTTAAGACAAGCCAAAGAATTGGCTAAACCGACCACTGCTTTTATTGAGCAGAGTCATTATTCTGACAACTTTACAGTCAGCAGCTTGGAATATGTTCCAAATAATTTAAATTAGGTTCTAAGACAACAGAGGCTCACTCTAGCAATGTGATAATCAATAATATAAATTATTTAAATGTATTACCTATCTTACCTACCAAAAATGTTAACAAAAAATGTAATTTCAATGTAAACCTGGTGCACCAAAATTTGCAAGGAATGGTAGGTAAAGAATTAGAAATTGAGTTGTTTGTTAATGAATATAACATTGATATTATGTGTATATCAGAACATTGGTTTAGAAAACATGAATTAATATTTAACTTTTGTGGTCACCAGGTAGCTAGTTCGTTCAGTCGAGAGAATGCCATTAGAGGTGGTTCTTTAATATTAACTAATAAAAAAATAAAATTTAAAGAACGTAAAGATATTATAAGACTCTCTACTGAACGAATAATTGAGGTAGCCTGTATTGAGTTGAGCCATCTTATTATTGTAAGCGTATACAGGCCTCCATCAGGTTTATACGATTCCTTTGAACAAATCATGGAAGTAATGTTGACAAAAATATGTGCATCTAACAAGAAGATTATTGTATGTGGTGATTTCAACATTAATTTATTAGACTCAAACTCCACCACTGTTAGATTCACATCATTGTTAAAATCGTATAACCTCAGTAATTTATTTTATGAACCGACAAGAATATGTGATACAGCAGCTACTTGTATTGATAATATTTTCACTAATATTACTCCTTATAAAAAAGAAATAATTAATGCGCTTAGCTCTGATCACTGTGGACAATTTGCTTCATTTAATATTAATTGTGAAAATAAACCTCAAGAAAAGCTTGTTTATATTCCTGTGAATACAAAACGTATTGAGAAATTTAGAGGTAAATTAGTTTCAAATATTCAACAGTTAGATGGGTTTAATAGCTCAGATGAAGCGTTTCATAAACTATTTAAAATAATAAGAACCCAGTATAACTCTGTATTTACTTCTAAAACGGTCAATTTAAATAATAGAAAAAGTAATTTTAAAACCTGGGCAACTGCAGGAGTTATAATAAGTAAACAGCGATTATATGATTTGTATAACGAAAAAACATTTAATAGGAGTGAATCTTTTAAACTGTATGTCAAGCAATATTCAAAAATGTTTAAAAAAGTATGTCAAGCAGCGAAGGCACTTCACATAAAAGAAAAAATAATGAACGCTAAAAATAAAGTGAAAACCACTTGGAAGATAATTGCAGATGAGACTGGAAGAGGTAAAGGCAGTCGTAACTCTAAATTTGAACTTTGTATTAATAATAAAAAGGTAAATTCTGACCTAGAGGTTGCGACAATCTTCGAAAAATTTTTTGCTGACATTCCGGTCTCAACTACTAAAAATTTAAATTCTTCACCTGCAGTTGCTGAAAAAATACTCAGAGAAAATGTCAAGGAATGTGATGTCAATTTTAATTTTAAAGAAATTGACTCCAGAGATATTATTAAAACCTTTAAATTACTCAATATTAAAAATACTACCGATCTCTGGGGTATATCTATAAAAGTTATAAAATCAATAATTGACATCATTGCCCCCTATCTAGCCTTAGTTTTCAATAATTGTATAAAGAATGGTGTGTTCCCTGACCTAATGAAGCATAGCAAGGTGATGCCTCTATTTAAGGCTGGGAATAAGTCTGACCCAGCAAATTATAGACCAATATATATACTACCGACTTTCAGTAAAATTTTCGAGAAAATAATCTTAAATCAATTGCTAGCCCACTTTAACATAAATAATTTATTACATAGTAACCAATTCGGGTTTACTAAAGGTCGGTCCACAACAGACGCAGGCATCAGTCTTCTATGCAGCATATTTGGGGCATGGGAGGGATCGCATGATGCACTTGGTGTCTTTTGTGATCTATCCAAGGCTTTCGACTGTGTCGAGCATGCTACGTTGGTCAAAAAATTATACCATTATGGTATAAGGGACACGGCACTTAAACTTTTAGATTCTTATCTTAAAAATAGAACGCAGAGAGTAGAAGTTAATTCTACAAGGTCTACTGGGACCAAAATAGAATTAGGTGTGCCACAAGGGTCAATTTTAGGCCCGTTTCTTTTTCTCATCTATATAAATGACCTTCCTTATCTAGTTAAAGATAAGCATGAGATAGTACTCTTTGCCGATGACACTTCACTAATTTTTAATGTGAAGCGACGACAGTCAAATTATGACGAGGTAAATAGTGCTCTCTCAAAAATGGTACATTGGTTTAATGTTAATAATTTACTTTTAAATTCAAATAAAACGAAATGTTTAAAGTTTAGCCTCCCAAATGTTAGGCAGGCACAAACCAATATACTATTAAATGATGAGAAAATGAACTTAGTGGACACCACTGTATTTCTAGGAATAACACTAGATTGTAAATTACAGTGGGGTCCCCATATTGCAAATCTGGCAGATAAGCTCAGTTCTGCAGCATATGCAGTCAAAAAAATTAGAGAAATTACCGATGAGGATACAGCGCGGCTAGTTTATTTTAGTTATTTTCATAGTATAATGTCATATGGCATTCTTCTTTGGGGAAACGCTGCGGACATTAATACAATATTTGTGCTACAGAAGCGAGCTATACGTTCTATTTATAAGATGTCATGTTTTGAATCTCTGAGAGAAAAATTTAAAGAAATAGGTATTCTGACCGTTGCTTCTCAATACATTTTGGACAATGTGTTGTATGTCAGAAAGAATTTAACGAATTTTAAAAAGAAAAGTGACACACATTGTAGGAATACTAGAAATAGGAACAAGTTAGAAATACCAGTGATCAGACTTAGTAAAGTAAGTAAATCTTTTAAAGGTCAATGTATACGCCTTTACAATAGAATCCCAGAAAACGTTCAAAATCTTTCCATTAATAAATTTAAAAAAGCTGTTAAAGAACGTTTGTGTACTAAAGCTTATTATAAAGTCAGTGATTTCACTAACGATTGCACACCTTGGGAATAAGATGGCCCCATGCAAGGCTGCTTTTATGTACTTAAGTATGTTCTATGTACTTATGACTAATGTTATATAGATTAAGTTACAACATTGTAAAATATTTTTTGAAAAGAACAATTTTCCCATCTTTTTGCTAAAAGGTGGCCCCGTGCGAGTTTCTTACGCCGGTTCTTCTCGCCGGGCTAGTTTCCGAACCGGTGGTAGGCATCATGTAGGACAATTCTATAAGTGTTATATTATAACCTACATGGAAATAAAAATTTTGAGTTTGAGTTTGAGTTATGTATAAAGTTATGAGTTAGAGTTATGAATAAAGATAGCCTTCAATTTGCATCGAGGGTTATAGAATGTCATATTACGTGATGTGATAAAAATGGTCAGGTTGGCCAAGCTAGGGTAAAGCTAACACCTTGGTTTTAAGTTTGGTTAGAGGATTAGGTACTCACGAGGTCGTGAGTCACGCAGGATGGCCGTGTCGAAGAGGTTAATATTTTGTTGCTGAATTGACAAGCAAGTCAATAGTATGGAAGTATAGTTGACGGGAACACTAGCGCCATGTTGTTTGGCGCTGATAGAGTCCAGTTTGACGAGCTCGCGCGTTCGGTGTGGTGGGAGTGGTGATCACATTTTCCCTCCAAGGAATGGTCACGGAACAGTAAGCTACCAACCGTCGTGGCGAGAGGTTGGCTCGGAAACTATCGGTGTTCTTGTTAGTGATATAGCTCTACCAGAATCTGATGGCATTTTAAAAAAAATAAAAAATGTGATTTTCATATGGCAATGTCAAGTATGACCCGTCAAATCAAAGTACGTGATCTGTCAACCGCTGCTAAAATTTTGTGATTAAGTTCTTGGAATTTGTTGTTTTTGTGAAAATATCCAAAAAGGCAATTCGATCTCAAGCGAGAAATATTGTTTTCTATGTCTATAGTAAAATACAGAAAGAAGAAGGTGTAAATCGAACTCAATCTTATAATTTAAAGTTCGTGGTAGAGTTGACCGGTAAGTTAGAGTGAGTTGTTTTGATACTTTTAGTTTTTTTATATTTTCTTAGGTAATTATTGTGACTTCTTTAAATGTGTTTCCAGTACTACTATAAGGTGAATCGTAGCTGATGGCACATCGAATGATGGTTTGTTTTCCATGCCTGGTAAAAGGAGGAGAGGAGGAAAAAAGAAAATCAACATAAGACAGTTTCGATTTATAGTTGATTAGGAATAAAGTAAACGTGTTCTATACAGTTCGGAAGGAAATTCCAACATTAAATAAACTGTTGCCAATTTAATTGTATGTTATTCGTAATAAATAAGTATATAAAGTAATTCACGATTGATTTATTTTTCATGAAATATCATTATATTACATAGTATAAAACAAAGTCCCTTTTTTGTCTGTCCTCTATAATATGCTTAAATCTTTAAAACTACGCAACGGATTTTGATGCGAGTTTTTAAAATAATAGTCTTTAAGTATTTAATAGTCTTTAAGATATTATAAGATTATGGTAAAATTTATATTCAAGTACTTATTATGTAAGTATATTATCAAGTGGTCGCGCATGTCGTATCGAGGTGATAGGGTCCCATTTTTAACAATTTGCATTGGGCAAACCTAAAAACATGTTCAATATTGTATCAGTAGTATATTGCTGTAAGTAGGTAGAGAATTATTCGCCGAAGTAGTTTTTTCTCCAAGAACACTATTCCACGCGGGCGAAGCCGCGGGCAAAAGCTAGTTTTCTATATTATACACCGAACATTCTTCATACAGTCTTATTATAATTCATGTTCAATAATACTAGACATAATTAAATATTAACCAGTATCAAGATCGTTTAATCCAATTTCCCCAGTATTGCACACTACAAATTTTTTTTTCCCTATTTGCCATGAGATTCTGGTACACCTATAACGCACCACATTGTAATGGCCAAAAGCCAAAGAACAAAAGAGTAAAGCACCACGAGAATGAAGATAATTGCTGTCTATTAAGCTGTTACCGTCAAATCAAAATGCTAATTCGATTAAACTTATCTTAATTAATCGCGACCGCTTTTCTTTGAACCTCTTTTATATTGTCAATTAAACTTCGATGTCCCATAGTAAGTTTAACCCCATCGTGTGTATAATGGATGCACCACACAAACCTATTGTAATGTCACGGTCATTGAAATTCGCATAGTAAAAAAGTAGGTATGTAAAATTCTAAATTTACAGTTTACAACAAGTTTTAGCTTTTCATTCACTTACAAGCAGATACACTGTGTTTTAACAGTATGTCATACGGTAGATCATAGCGAGAGTGGCTACCATAAGCGATAAAGTGACAAAGTTCCTTAACACTTGGAAAAAGTTCCAACATACACGATGTTCTTAGTCCGCTTTTGAAATTGATAATCATTTGTTATTTTGTTTTACTACATGTGTAGTACCCCAATAAAGAATTAAAACTGTATGTCTATGTTTCAAAAGCAAACAGCAAGTTTGAGCTTCATTAAAGTAACTGCAGGCGCCAGTGGCGGATTATCCTAAAGGCGAACCAGGCATGTGCCTAGGGGCGCGAGGGTACAAAGGGGCGCTCCGGCCAAGTGAGGTGGTATACCCGGTCAGGCCGAAGCCCTGGGTGATCACCCCCAGCCCCCAGGGGCGCCGATGACATGTTTGCCTATGGCGCTCTCAACGTTTGATCCGCCTCTGGCAGGCGCCTAACAATTGCAACAAACAACCGCAACATGTATCATACCGTTAAAAATCAAACGTTAAATTCTTATTTGTCATCTCTACCGATTCCGCCTGATATAAAAAGATTATATTATGTCCAATAAATAGGTTGTAGTTTGTTTCAGAACGAACTTAATAATCACTGAAGTCTGTTAGGTCAGTGTCGACTCGACAGGTGTTATTCACTTTCTTATACGACCAGTATGAATGTATGACACACCCAAAATAAATAAAGAGCATTGGTATATTTCATTATAAGAAATTGTAAACTGAAAACTATAGTCGTCTCATTTATCAGCTATCACCATGTTACAATTTTTTTTGATATCACGAAATGAAATCTCGATAATGACATGTACCTTATTGCCAAAAGATAAGGAAATTAAACTTTAGTGCTGCATTTTCCGGTGTGACCTTCAGCGGTCATTCAAACAATAATAATAATAGGCTTTAAGATGTATGTACTATGTACTCGTTTTTTACTTTACGTTCCTTTTTACTCATTTACTTGAATTTCTAAAAACCTTTGCTTATAAATCCAGCATAACTTAGCACCACTAATTATGATACAAAAACAACTTCACCAAGTATCTCCCATCATTGTGAAGCGACTAGACCAGTCCACTAAAGATGTGCACTTGGCGCTGTCGCCCAAGCTGCTCGGTCGCACAGCGCTGCTCGCTGCATACCTTGGAGCGCCCATCGGTACTCGGTTGCCGTTACCGCTCGAATGTCGAACTTCCATCTGCACATAAAAATAACGGCACAACAATAATGTTCTACTAAAGAACTTCTTTAACTTTAACGGGAAAATGTAGAAATCATTATTCAATAAATTGAATTTCAATTTAACGATCTAAGATTTTCTAAAAAAAATGTAAGTACTGTTAGACCCTCATAATACCAAAGGAGAATACGAGTGCGTTTACAATCTTTTACAAAGTAACCAAGTTCACCGGAGTCCAATGCTGAGCTTTCCGACCCGCCGCAGTCACGGCCACTGGACCGTCCAGAGCGCGTGACACCGCCGTCGTCACGTATTCATACCATCACCACCAGCCACGGTTTATACCACTATCCCTCAATTGTAATAAATACAAAGCAGATACACCTGCACATATTAAAAACAATAAGTTAGGGGCCCCGCGGCCCATCTTTGAGCTTACCGAGCTATTGCCACTACTACATCGCAGTCTGCCACTGCCTCGGCACTGCAGCACAGTCATTGTAGAACTCCCGGCACGATCCACTCTTCAGAGAATTCGGCCCGCTGTTGTCCCATCTTTCCGCAATTACGCCATACATTTAGCGTGCTGCCTTGATTGCACACTACCAAACTCGATCCACATTATTAACACTGATTTTATTTTCACTTTTTGTAAACCGCACAAGATTACACATTTTTTTCAACTACAGTCACTTTTTTTTAAACTTGAACAAAGACTTGAAATTCATCTTGAACCAACATGAATCCCACTTTCTGATGTAGAAGACATGGGATAAACATGCTTCAAATATCGAACTATATTAAAGTACTGACTCTCTATTTAACATTGTGGGCTTATCGTGGGTAATGTTGGTTACAAAATGAAAAGAGGAGAAACAGCATTACTTCACCATTATTCTCAATAGTACTAAAGCTAAACACTTCACACTGTTTTAATTACTTTTCACTGTCTATTAAAATAATAACGACTGCACTTATTTCATTACTTAGCTTACTTAAATTCACTATCACTAACAAGAACACCGATAGTTTCAGAGCCAACCTCTCGCCACGACGGTTGGTAGCTTACTGTTCCGTGACCATTCCTTGGAGGGAAAATGTGATCACCACTCCCACCACACCGAACGCGCAAGCTCGTCAAACTGGACTCTATCAGCGCCAAACAACATGGCGCTAGTGTTCCCGTCAACTATACTTCCGTACTATTGACTTGCTTGTCAATTCAGCAACAAAATATTAACCTCTTCGACATATATTTATTAAAATTTCCTTTTTTCATTTATCTTTCCACGTAGGTATCCCAACTCAAGGGAGAAATGCATAAAGTCAAAACTCGTCATAAAAAGTCTATACCTACTGTTTATATATTAACCAGCTGTTGCCCGGGCCCAGCTTCATAAATACAGGGATCGAGGGAAAAGTATCCTATGTTTTAATCCAAAAGCTTAAACTACTACCATACTAAATTTCATTGAAATCTGGTCAATAGCTTTTGCGTGAAGGAGTAACAAACATCCAGCCATCCTCACAAACTTTCATGTTTATATTAGTAGAAGAATATAGAACTGACAAGTCGATTGGACGATAGCCTGCATAGTGTGTGGGTGTATAGTTCAAGAGACTAGCTCCCCTAACATACTTCTGTTTGTTGTAGACAATACTGCATAAATTCGTTTTTGATCGACTGATAATTTATAAATCACAAAGGTGGATAGATCATTACGCATAAATCTTCCTCTTTAATCATTCTATCTATTGGCTGCAAACTGTATTTAAATTCATTTAGTAGTTTAAAAGATCTAAGAGAACATAAAGCAGAATAAAAGACTTCATTTTATACTATGAAAAGATTAACATTTTCATCATCATTTTGTTTTTTATCGACACAAAATGCCGACTAGGGACTTCACTGGCGGATGGGAATATTTACATATTATGATGTTGCTGATAAATACGAGCATGGCAACTTGTAACCAACTTCAGACAGATCAGCTGTCTGAAGTTGGTTACAGATGTTCAAAACCTGTGACCGTCTACAAAAATTGTAAGTAACGAACAACTAGATAGCTCTTTCTTTCTCATTGGCATGTGTCATATAGGGGGATAAAGTACGATAATATATGATTTTCCTCTTGCTAATAGCCTTTACTCTATATTATATAATATGTATAAATTCATGATTTGCTTCTTCTTCTTCTTGTATCATAATGCACACGCAACAAATGACATTAGCTGTCAGTAGCTAACTTCAGGCCACATCTACTACTACAAATTCAAATTTTCACTTATTATTAGAGCAATAAAGTCGTAATTCCAACGTCTAAAATTGGACTCCAATTTGGACTCCAAGCTAAGCCAACCTTCGAAAAAAACGTAAAGACATAGAGATGGCTTTCTCTTTCTCTCTTATTGGTTTTGCCTATGATGTTTTGTGAGATAAATAGCTGCCTACGGCTGTGATTTTAGCTTTAGTTCTATGAAATCCTACTTCTTTGAACGAGACACACGGCTCCTTTCTGGCTATCTCGCTCGGCTCGGATTTGACTCTATGACACGCGTATTGTGAAATACACTCTATTACCTTGGAATACAGTTTTTATTTAGCAAGTACGAAATTCGGTTTTTAAACTGTTTCTATCCAGTTGTAAGTACTAGATCCATTATGATGACGTAGTAATCACTATTCATGTCATTTGAGATTGAGCTTTGCGATCTAAATTGCAAATTTTTTCCTTTTTTTAATTACAACTGTACATAATATTAATAAAATATTGTTGGGCGTGGTAAATAGAATGCATATTTTATAACTACCAGCTTTTCCTGACCTTGTGCGACTTTTGATACAAGTGGTAAGTATCTAAGTAGCATCTAGGACATTTTGTTTATTTACATGTAAAATGAATAGGATCTGCAGAGCAATAACAATATGTATTTAGAAATGACTTTATTATGAAAAATTGATAATTAACGTATATTAATTATTAAGCTATCAAGTGAAGGTTATGTATAAAATATTGCACCACTATACAAATCTAGACCTTTATAGACTTAAAACTTTGAACTATATTTATAAAATTATAATATAAACCAATGAAGCATAACCCGTGACAAGGCGCGGTATAGGTATTTTTTATGTCTTTCCCTACCCTACTATTTCAGCTTGAAACTAAGTGCATGAAACTTTCAAGCACATACATAGCTTCCTAACTTTCATATCTGATACAAGTTTCATGGTTCTTAGATATGATGCAACTGCTCAGAACAGCATTATCAATGACAATGTGCAATTTTGCAGCAATTTCTTAATTTTCAGGTTTTATAACAACATCTACCTACTTGATTTTTTGCAAAAATGAATGAATCAAATTTGTCATTGTTCATTAAACTCATACAAGCAATAATAAGGAAAAACCAAAACATTGTTTGCATGTGTAGGTAAATAAATAATATTTGTGGAACAAAAATGCCCAAGTAGCTTACATACCCAGAAATCTATTGTTGTTGTAACTTGTATTCTTTGGGTAATACTAGCTAAACTAAACTAGATAGGTAATTATTAACAAGGCAAATCACTCCATTATTTTTCATTGTACAGCATCACAACTTTGTCAAAGTAAAGCTGCGCGTCCACTGCATCGGAATCGGAGCGGACGGAGCGTCGGCATTTACAAAATGCCGATGGGGTGCGTCCACTGCATTCGGATTCAGCATCGGCAATTTAGTTATTTTTAGTCCGTCAGCCTGAACGTGCATTTGCATTATGGAGGATAGTGATGAGATATATTGTTGTAATCTCACACCGAATAGGTTGTAATTAGCTGTATTTTATCAGAAGAGGAAAAGAGAAACAAGAGGAAACGAAAGATATGGGTTCATAAATCATAATATAAATTCAAAAAGATTAATTTTTGGAGAATTTCATACATTATATTCTGATTTATTAGAAGATGAAAATAGATTTTTTGGGTACATTCATATGCCTCGAATAAAGTTTTTTGAACTTCACTATATTCTACAATTTTTATTTATTATTTGCCCAATTTCATCCCAAATATCGTCTCTCCTCAGTTGGTTATGATAATGTTGATGTTTTAGATTGTAAAGTTCATCATATTTTTCCACTAAAGTAATTAAAATATCGTCATTCATCGTGAATAAGTATTTATGTATAGCCGTCGCGTCGTCGCAAACACGTCAGAACTTGAAACGTTCGGAATCCGAATGACGGGTTCACTGCCGATGACGTCATCGGCATTAATACCGGTCGCAGGCGCAGAAATGCCAATCCAGTGGACGCAGTACCATAGAAATCCATACAAAGCAACAAATCCGTACGCTCCGATTCCGATGCAGTGGACGCGCAGCTTAAAAGTTATATTGATAGTGACGACCTATGTGGCTCAACACACTCAGTGTTGGTGCTCAAGCCGGGGGTCGCGGGTTCTAATCCCGACGAACATAAAGCTTTTCAGTGTTCCTGGGTCATGGATGTATATTAAATATGTGTATAATACTATAATAGTAATAATACAATAAAAGTCTAAAATATGTTTAAATAGTATAAAAATATTAAATATGTTTCTGTTGCCTAGTACCTGTGACACAAGTTCTTTGAGAACTTACCGCAGGGCCAGATTGATGTGGTGTGAAGCGTCCATAGATATTATTATATTATAGTTTAGGTGCTCCAGCAGAGTTGACTTGGTTGAATGACCCGAATTAATGTCAAATGCTTGTACCGCATCTCATTAATGTTATTACTTATTACCATGCAGGGACCTTATATAATATATAGGTATATATTTTTTGTTTTTTTTTGCAGGAACAAAAGCTGAAAATGTTGCGGTTCCTTAGTAGAAGAGGAAGGTCCTCTAGTCAAACTCGAAACAAGCAAAATCAGAAAGCTTCAATCAACAAAAACTTTATACAATGTAAGGTAATGTTACTTGATGAAACTGACTTATCTATTAATCTCTCTAAAAAAGCAAGCGCAGGTGATTTGTATGAGCAAGTGTTTTACTCACTAGATTTGATCGAAAAAGATTATTTTGGTCTACAATTCACTGATACCAATAATGTCAAACATTGGCTGGATCCAACAAAGACAATAAAGAAGCAGGTTAAAATTGGTCCACCATACACACTGAGGCTTAAAGTCAAATTCTATTCCTCTGAACCAAATAATTTGAGAGAAGAATTAACACGCTACCAATTCTTCCTTCAATTGAAGAAGGACATCCTTGAAAGTAAATTAGAATGTCCACATACAACTGCAGTAGAATTGGCCGCCTTAGCGTTACAGTCCGAATTAGGCGATTTCGATGAAGCTATACACACACCAGCAACTGTTTCTGAATTTCGTTTTGTTCCGAATCAAACAGAGGAGATGGAAATCGAAATTTTGGAGGAATTTCAAAAATGTAAGGGCCTTTCGCCAGCTCAAGCTGAAGTCAACTATTTAAACAAAGCTAAGTGGCTAGAAATGTATGGTGTTGATATGCATATAGTCCTGGGTAAAGATGGATGTGAATACCATCTGGGGCTCACGCCCACTGGTATTCTCGTATTCGAGGGACCTCAGAAAATTGGTCTATTTTTCTGGCCCAAAATAAGCAAATTGGATTTCAAAAAGAAAAAATTGACGCTGGTCGTAGTCGAAGATGATGACCAAGGACGCGAACAGGAGCATACTTTCGTATTTAGGTTACACAACGAAAAAGCCTGTAAACACCTCTGGAAATGTGCTGTGGAACACCACACATTCTTCCGCTTACGTGCTCCGGTAAAAGGCCCATCGGCCCGACAAAACTTCTTCAGAATGGGTTCAAGATTCCAATATTCGGGAAAAACGGAATATCAAACCACTCAACAAAATCGAGCTCGTAGGACTGTTCAATTTGAACGCCGACCGAGTCAGCGCTTCGCGCGGCGACAGAGTCACGTACTAAGGGAACGTGAAAAACAGAATCCCCCAAAACAAGAAAATCCGCCGCAATGCGAAGCGAGCACTTCGGCTGAAATTGGTATTCCAGTGTCGGACTCCTCTACCGATACTCTGTCTCGTAAGAGTAGCGCAAAATCGCAAAAATCAATTTTACTCGAAAATGATCTCAAGATTGCTAGTCTTGGGGAATGTTCCACTAAAAACCTAATAAGTGAGGAGGCGCCAGAGGAAGTCAAGATATCGAAGGACGAAGCTATCAATAGCAAAGTGCTTTTGAAAATGGACAAGAGTAATTTAGATGAGAAGAAAAACAATTTAAGTCAGATCGTTCTCAATAAGCCTTCATGCAACTGTTCCCCTGTTGCCGAATTTAATCCATTGAATGACCTTTTGATGAGCTTGGTAAAAGAAAAACTCAATAACGACGATTCTAAGAACGAAGCAAAGAAAGATCAGCTAGATTCGGTCGACAAAGAGGTGCCAAATAATCAGGCGAAATACGTGACTTCAACTAAGAATTTGCCGCCTCCGTTGAAGTGCAATAACATACTGAAGGCTCGAGAAGATGAAGTCAAAATTATAAACGAGTCGACTAATATCAATTTGGCGATGCCAACGATTCCGTCTCCGAAGATTTTGAATGAAAGTAATCCAAGCAATTCACAATACGTTTCTATCGTGGTGGTTGAACCACCTCTATCTCAAACCAAGATGGCGTCTCCTAAACCGGCGGATGTTTCTGAAGATAAAACTCCAAAACCACAACCGATTTCTTCTCTGTCGCCTTGGCTGGTCACTTCAGAGCCAAGCTCCCCTTCGGGTATAGGAGAAAAAGAAATAACTATAATTCATCGAAAGTCCGTCATTACGACTCAACTTTAAATCGATATAATATTTTAGCCTCGATTCGACGCAAGTCGATTGCTTACTTAAAGTTTACTAATATGAATTCACAGAATACAGAATATCCAGAATGAGTGTTCGATCACATTTGTAAGCAGCGCACTGTAACCAAAACCATGGCGAAACACCGCCCCGCGCGCTCTATAGGTACTTTACACATACAAAACAAATCGCGTTATTATGTTACGACAATTAGGTATTCAATAAAAATTTATTGAAAAAAGTTGGGTAAAATATTCCGTTATTCTGTGGAAACATATTATTATGTGTGGATAGCCTCTCCAATTTGGAGTAGTCGTGACGGCTTCACTTTTAAGCGCGTTGACGGTTTCTGGACTTCTGAATTTCTGTATTCTGTGTATGAATTTTAAGTAGTACGTAGCAGCTAGTGCCTTGTAGCTTGTAAGATTTGAATTTTATCAAACATACTATTTTATGTGACAAATATATTATTCCTTTTAAGTTTTAACTATAATAATCCTAATTAATAGGGTTAAGTCAAATATTATGGTGCCTTTTAATACATATTGTAGAACTTCTTATTAACGATTTTGACATTGTTTTTAATTAACCCCAAATGGGTGCTATTAGACGTTTTACTCTAAATTATATTAACCTTTATATCGAAAATAATAATAATTACATTACGAAACTTATCAATTCCGAGACGTTGACATTCCATTGCAAACTGTGTACCTAACTTTATTGGCAGTTTGTAATCTTCAAGACATTCTAAAGTCTATTCCAGTACTTAATAGGTTTTTAAAACTTATTTGTAATTTTATTTTGTATTAACTATTTTAAAACTATATGTTTTGTTTATCTCTATATTTTAATATTCCTCGTAATGTTATTGAAAATACTTTTTGTATTCATTAATTGTTATTTCACTTTCAAGTTTTGGATGAAAACCAAAAGTGAGATTGACTCTAAGTACTTGTGATTCGATTGAGTTTTTTTCGAATGACATTGAATTCAAAAGTTTTAATATGGAGATAAAATACCGATTTTGCGAGTGATATTTAAATATATTAGTAAGTAACTATAAACAGTAAGGCTTGAGAGGGGGAATTGATATGATCGTATTTTTCGTTGTATGAGACAATACGTGTGTAGTAAGTGCCTTAGGAAATTGAAACCTTCTGTTATAGTAAGCGAGAACTAGTTCAAGCATTGCGTAATAACTAAATAGGTACATGTCTTTCGTAGATCAGGATTGTTGCAATGATTCGATCGATTGTTTTATTAATAGATTACATAAGGCTTTTCTTTATACTATTATTATTGAGGTTTATATTGAATCATTACATTGATCCGCCTCGTACCATGACTAATCACGTTAAGGATTAAGCGATTACGTTTTCAATTTTAGCGTTCCACCCATCTATGGGTAAAAACGGTACCCTATTTTTTTGAGACCACGCTGTCCGTTCGTCTCTCGGTGTCCACAGGCTCTATCTCGTAAACATAAGAATAAAAAATAATAGAGTGCTACCTTAATTACTAATTATACGACAATATTGTAAATGTTTTATAAAACAGTATTTTTTTGCATTTTAACTTTTTGCGAGTGAACGCTGAGATCCACTCTCGCTGTTATTGCTTGAAATATTTATATTTTTATCATTAATGTTAGAAGCTAGAACATGATAGCTTGTAGCTATTAATTAAGCAGTGGAAAGATAGCATTATATTTTTGTCTACTGGTATATTAATGGTACGGTCCCGACAGACCCGGTTTACCATTTTCGATTTTATTGCTATGACAATCAAAAGTGGTACCCCGGTTTTGTCGGTGACCGTTCACGGTCTGGGATACGAATAGATGTGAGTTTTTGACCGATATTATGTTTACACTTTACGGGGTGAAAGTGTTTAACTATGAAAATTGTCCGCTGATTTAACATAATATTTTCTAGTAAATGAACATTGTCAAGCCGAATGTGTTATAAGTGGTCTTCATTTTCTAAAAGTTGACCCATCTCCTAAGGTGTCTGTCTATACGAGTGGTATGCTAATCGGAAAGTAGATATTATATGTAAAGAATATTATGGTGCGCACTATGGTTGCCTACGAAGAGTACAAAGAAATAATCATGTAAAAAGAAATTGCCAGTAGAATTTTATTCTATAACGTTACGTTATGCCGCTGTCAAATGTTCCTGCTAGGCCCACAGTACACCGTACCCTCGTTTTGTCATAATACCTACATAAATACATAGACGTATATATTATAGACGAGACATGTTGAGGTTAAAAGTGTCTCCAGTTAAATGGCCCCAATTTTAAGATTTTGGGGCCATTTTGACATTTGAAATGAAGTGCAAACAAGATGGCTGACATTAGAAGTATGGTGAAAACCAAGAAGAACAGAACGAATATTCATACAGTAAAAGTTATTTTACTGTATGAATATTCGTTCTGTCAAATGTACGTTATAGCTTAACTTGAGTTTTGAAATCTTTGACATAAATAGCAGTCTTCGTCTCCAACTTTGACATTGGCGAACTACGGAGCCATTCATAAAAAGAAGAGTTTGAGTCAGTTTATGATAACAAGACAGTTCATTTTTAATACATTGAAAGTAAAAGTAAATACGAGAACTGGGGCTTCAGGTAAACAGATGGTTACAAAACTCACATATTATATACCTATGCGTATCTCGGACTAATGGGATTGCCAACGTTATGAGTTTTGCTCACATTTTAGGCCAATTAAATTTTAAAATAATATATTTATGTATTTTGACGTTGGCAATCTTTGTGTATAATAAGATAATGGTCTCTGGCTGAAATTGTTAATACATATCCACTATAATTACTGTTATGTATTACAGTTTCAGGAAATGTTTGGTCTCAATGTTATGTACTTACTAAAAATATATCTACATTTATTTTATTATTCATTAAGTAACTGATGTTCTCATATTATTTTATTAGTATGTAGGTACTTATTTTAGCATTTTTAAACGTAGGTGCTGTTTTATCTTTACAATAATTCATTATGTTTAAAGACATTCAAGTTCTATAATATTAACATTTATACTTGCATATTCGTGAATATAATTTTGTATTAAACATATAATTAGATTTAGTGATTTTAAGTCAATATTACATTTATATCGTGTATTTGCGGCGTCCGATCCGTCCATTTTATTCGAATGATTGACATTATTTACATAAGATTAGTACAATACACCAGTATTATAAAGAACGTATTAAGTGCCATAGCTCCTTTTAAACAACTGGCTATCATTGAGACTTGAGAGTTAGAAAATCTTAATAATCTGCATCGACTGCCTGAATATCCTATGTTCATTTATGAGATAAAATTTTATCTGTTATTTGATACACGCTAACGTCTGTTAGCTGTTAGAGCTTCACAAAACTCTACATATTTTTATATTTACCTAATTATCTGTTAACATATGGTTTTTCATTGTATCAAATATCAATATCGTTTTAAATGTTTAGCGTATGAGTACTTTTTGTGTATTAAGCTATTGGTATAGTTACGTAAAACTGTTTTAACTGAATAATTATGTCAATGGATTTAAAAAAAATCTTTCGATAGTATTATTTCATTCTCTGCTAAATTATAATCGATACGTTCTCTCTATCTTGATGTTATGTGTGAATTTATAAATTTAATATAGGTAAAGCAAAATATGTTATACATTTTGTATACTTTTACATCCTATAGGCCATAGGAAATAGAAAATATTTATATTACTGTAATTTGTAATGGATTATAATATTATGGCTTATGAATAAATAATTGACAGTACAACCTAAATCTTTTAATTTACCATTGCTGTTTATATAAGACTAGATGTTACCCGCGACTTCGTGCACGCAAAAGTTTTACTCGGGCAACCGTACATTATTCCGCGGTAAAGAGTAGCCTGTATCCTTCCCCGTGGTTTTCTCTATATCTATCAAAATCGGTCCAGTAGTTTCGGAGCCTATTCGATGCAAACAAACAAACTTTTCCTCTTTATAATATTGGTTTATAAGAGCTTAGAGCACAAAGTTGATAAAAATCTAATCTAATACGCAAAAATACTAAAAACGGAAGAAATAATTCTATCTAATCTTTTAGCCTTGATAGCGATCCCTCGATGTGGCTTCTCATCTGTAATTATTGTCCCATTTACCAATTTCGATTAGGTACTAACCACACTAGTGTGCTAATCGAAATTGTTAAATGTAAGGGATTGTTAGCCCAGTGAAATACCGGAACCAGCTGAATCTGGAATGGCTTAATTGAGCAAGTTCTGCCGAAAATAGCTTTCCAAATATTCATTCCAACAATGGAACCAACATCTGATCTGTTTTGATGGCGGTAGTAAATAATGTTTAATCATTAATGCAATACTTTGATCATAAAAGTGATTGTTGTTTTGATCAGAGTAGGTATAGTAGTATGTATGGCTCACTCTGTTCCCTCTATCTCAAAAACGATTCGACGTAAAAAGCTTTTTTATCAATAGCGGTTTATTACAGTGTCAATAATGACAACGGAAAAAATAAAAATAAACTTCCCACACCGATCTCGGTGACGGTGGCCGTAGTGCCCAAGTGTGTGCGCAGTACATAAGAGCACTCTCCCTTTACTCTCATAATCCAGTGGGACGGATAACCGACACGACTGACGAGAGATCAGGTGCAGGACCGACTTTTTACATGCCCATCCGATGCATGTATCATCTTTCTTGTCAATCAGGTGATCAGCCTGCATTGTCCTAACCAAACTTGGAAACAACATTTTTTTGTTGTTCCAATGCGGGAATCGACATCCGAGTCGAGAGCCAATGCTCTAACCACTAGACCACGGAGGCACAGTATATAGAGCCCACAGACACAGAGCAACGACATGTCATTTTTATACATCCCCTGTCAATTTCTATAGAAAAACGAAGATTAGCCGTTGTCATACTATATTATTTGTTTATAAAGTTTTCCAGTGTTAGTAGTTGATATTAAGTCTTTAAATAGGCAGGTAATCAAATATGAAGAGATCTCCGACGGTAACATCGTCTCCAAAATCGAGTGATTCTCAAGATTTGAAGAATTCCTTTTCTTCAAATCGTTACTTTATCAATAATCTGGACTCGTATCATGGACCGTTCATTGTAAAAGAAGTTTCAAATTTAATCGAAAAAAAAGCTGCAGAACCAGAAACGAGAACTTCAGAAAATGGGGAAATCAGAAACGTCATAGTCTTAGAAAATGAACAGCCGGATGAAATTATTGGTAAGTTTTTTTTATATATTATACGGGAGGAGAGGGACACTGACCTTAAGGAAGAGTAATGACTATATTATATTACCTAGGTATATAAGGTCTAGATTATATAGGTCTGGGTCTGGAAGGGGGATTTCGGACCCCTTTTATCATTCTCCCGCCTCAGGGGACTCTCGGATTAGAAAATATTTATGGTTTGGAACAGTTTTTGGGTTATTTTACACCGGGTTTTTGTGAGGCCGTCTTACCACTCCGAAGACGTTTTGAACGAGATAAAAAAGTTCTAACCTAACCAAACCCAAAACTACACAAACATTATTTCACACCAGGTTTTTGAAATGCCGTGTTACCAGTTACCACTCCGAAGAGGTTTTGAACGAGATAAAAAAGTTCTTACCTAACCTAACCCAAAACTACACAAACGTTATTTCACGCAGGGTTTTAGTGAGACCGTGTTATCATAAAAACATTAATATCAAAATAATAATTAGAATACCTTTCAAAATAATTTTTATAAATGCCGTAAAATTACCATAAACCTATAGGATAAATGTGGGCATGACTCTAAATTTTAGGGCATGACTCTAAATTTTAGGACTCTAAATTTTTATATTCTATAATAGGATAAATGTGGGCATGACTCTAAATTTTAGCCCGTTATTAATTTTCATTTTTCGGAGACGTTATACTCAATTTACAGAGAAATATCTACATTTACAGTGGCTACTTTTACAATGTCGACAGCTTTTGACATAATTTTCTATCTCTGTGTTGTTATTTCTTGTTCTGATAAGATAATATTATGTGGAATATAATGAGTGATTGACACTAAAGTCCAACGGACACTAGTCTATTAAGAGATGCTCAAGAGTCCATGTGCTTTTCCTGGAAAGTAAAAAAAATAATAGTGTAGGTATAAGTATGATATAAGTAGAAATGAGAAAACCTTCTTTTTAGTATTGCAGTGTATTTGGGATAATTCATAATCACAATATTATAGTACTTTGTCAAACCATGCCAGATTAAGATGCTACGCTAAGGTTCCATAAGGATCTACGTTTCTATCGACGCTCGGCATGTCTATTGAGTTCTTCGTCCTCAGCTTTTCGTATAGGTCTTGAATGTTCCTCGTCCCTGTCATTCAAAATTTGTCTTATTACTAGGAGTATGGAGTTAAAAGGTAGGCTTACACCTTTACGCCTTACGGGTTTTATTCATACACAGAAGAGAAAAAAATATGTTGCCAGTATTAAAATCCAATTATATGTGAAGTTAATTATATATTTTAGTATTCACTAAAATTTATCGCATTTGTGAATATGGAATGATGTTTATATTTATTTCAGTACAGGCATTTTGGTTGCGGCTTAAAATATTTTTATTCTCTTTTTCTAATAGGGTATACTTAACTTACTCTAGTAACTTGTAATACGTGCGTAAAATAGCCTAAATCTTTATTTTTCTAGTCTATTTGACTAGAAAAATAAAGACCACTAATTACCCTGCGGCTCTCCTCATAGGCTCCGTCACCGCATTTCGTCGTCTCTTCTGCCTGAAAGTTAAATAAAAGAAAGCGATAAGTACTTATTATTCTATTTATTTTTTTCAATAGGTTTTTTTTTGCTGCGCTTGGTTTCTTTTAGTTACAAACTATTTATTTAATACTTGAAATTTGAAAATTATCATTGAACATGGAAATAGGTCGTTTCGTTCCTACAAAAATAGTATAACAGAAAAACAGTCCGTAAATTTTTCACCTTTCGCCCAAGCGAATGTAGGTCAGGCCACATAACTTCACTAAGGTGTAGAGTTTGTAAAGTAAGGCTTGTAGAGTTGCGGCGTATAGAGTCAGAAGCTTGCTTTTACATGAGATCTGACAGCTTTTTGACAGTGCGAGTCATATGGTAATGTCCTGGCATCACTTTACATGAAAATGTTTTGGTGGGATATTTATATAAAAGAAAGTCATATCAGTTGCACTATTTATAACTCAAGAACGGCTGAACCGATTTGGCTGAAAATTGGTGGGGTTTAGAACTTAGCTTGGGGTTTAGCTTAGAACTAGGAGAGGGACATAGGATACTTTTTATCCTGTCCCCGAGGGACGTAATTTTTTCCAATGCCTGATCGCTAATTTTGGTCTTGAAATAGTTGTAGAAGTTCAGGAAATGCTTAAACGTTGAGAAATATTGGAAAACGTATAGGTTGTAGGAGTCTGTGTAGGACTAGGACGTAGGTTGCGTTGTAGGTGTATAGTTATTTATTCATTCCAATTCGTATTTAGGTAATACAGAACAACGTGTGAACAACAGCTAGTTGCTTAATATAACCAATGTTCAATATTGTCTAGTTAAGTAGCTACTATAGCTACTACTTACCCGGGAGTCTCCCACGTCCACACATCTCTGCATACACCGTTTATTAGTTCTTGGCCCTCTGGGCAATTTGTGGGCACCGTAATAACATTTGGCCTGAAATATAAACAAATAATTGTTATTGTTTTTGATAAGCGTTTTTAAGGTTTATAGGTATGGTTTGGGTTTTAAAAATCTATTTCCTCTTTTTAACAATTACAAGATATAATTCTTGTGAATTTTCCATGATGTATTGTGGCCGTGGAGACTGAAGACCCTTTGTAAGTAGGGGTACTGTCTTTCATATGTGAAGACTCTAAGTCGGGCCAATTTTCGTTAGTAGGTACGCTCCGCGAGTAATAGTGTTCTGTGTTTGTGTGCGTCGAGCCGGTCGACTAGTACGTTTAACGCGTCCCGTGTCAATATATGTCGCGGCACAAAAATATTGTCAGTTTTGTCAGTGTATTTAAACGTGAGTTTAAACGTAGATTTGTAAAAATTCATCAAAGGTGACAGCTCTTATGCCGACGGAATAGTAGGTAAATAACTCTACGAGTGGCCTTAGATACTGTTCTCTTCATACTGTGATATGAGCGCTGGATGGAATATCTAGTATGTATTTTGCCACAGTCTTTCAGACTGCCATTAATTATTATTAACACACCGTGGTGGATTGTTCTGTGGTAATAAATACGTATTTAATAATTAAAAATAGGCTATGTTAAGCATCTGCTTAACATAGCCTATTTTTAATTATCCAATAGCTAGTAGCTACTAATTACCCTGCGGCTCTCCTCATAGGCTCCGTCACCGCATTTCGTCGGCTCTTTTGTCTGAAAGTTGATAAAAAAAAATAAAAGAAAGTGATACATAATATTATTTAATGGTTACTTTTTATCGCAGAAAAATGTACGGGTTCCGAAAGATTTACTTTTGCGTGCACGAAGTCGCGGGCAACATCTACTTACTTGACAAGTAGTTATAGCTACTACTTACCCGGGAGTCTCCCACGTCTATACGTCTCTGCATACACCGTTTATTAGTTCTTGGCCCTCTGGGCAATTTGTGGGCATCGTAATAACATTTGGCCTGAAATGTAAACAAATAAAGTTGTTTTTGATAAGTGTTTTAAGGTTAGGTACGGTATAGGTATCTTTTATCTCTTTTTCTGTTATGTCTAGTGAAGTTTCCATGATGCATTGTGGCCGTGGAGAACTGAAGACCCCTTTTAGGTCTTTCATACTTGAGACTTACGACTCCAAAATATAAGCGCTGGATGGAATACCCAATATGTACTTAGCCAGTCTGTCATTTATTAGGGTTCCGTAATACTTAAGGAACCCTTATAGTTTCGCTCTGTCCGTCTGTCTGTCTGTCTGTCTGTCCGCGCTTCTAGCTCCTGTAATTATGAATATAAATTGTTGAAATTTGGTGCAGTTATAGATTGTGTATAGATCACGGTTTCGGGATCATAAAAAAATAATATTTTTGGTTGGCTCTCCATACATATGAAGTGGGGATGAAACATTTTTTTCATTCTACCCCATCGTGTGGGGTATCGTAGAATAGGTCTTTTTTAAAAAAAATAAAATTACTCGAAAATGGTCAACTTTATAAAAAAGTTGACCATTTTCGAGTAATCGGCCTCCAAAGTAGTTTGTAAGTTGGTCCCCCCCTAGCATTTTTAAACTATAGGAGATAGAAACTTGCAAATTTCCATGCTGATAGATCATGCTAAAAACTCTTTAGGAAAATTATTATGAACCAAATCGGACAGTAACTTTTGGAGTAATTAAAAAAAAACATATTACGCGTTTATAGTTACGGAACCCTCCTTAGACATGTCAGGACATGCTCTTGGTTAGGTTTTTTATTGTGTGGATCCACTGTGGTGGATTATTCATGTCCAATAGCTACTAGCTACTAATTACCCTGCGGCTCTCCTCAAAGGCTTTATAGGTGTCTTTTATACGTGAGATTTTAAGACTCGCCACGCCAGAATATGAGCGCTGGACGGAATACCCAGTATATACTCGTATTTTGCCAGTCTGTGACTTATTATTATTAACACACTGTGGTGGATTATTCTCAGTGGTAATCGGTGCTTAACATAGCCTATCTACAATTTTTCATGTACAATAGCTACTAGTTACTAATTACCCTGCGGCTCTCCTCATAGGCTCCGTCACCGCATTTCGTCGGCTCTTTTGTCTGAAAGTTGATAAAAAAAAATAAAAGAAAGTGACACATAATATTATTTATCTGTATTAATCAAGGAATTTGTAAGTATTATATACAACAGGAAAGAGTACTTCAAACTTTATTTTCTTTTAATTCAATCAAAAATGATCTTTACTACTCAGACTTAAAGCTTATCACGTGCGCAATAAAAAAACCGGTCCCGGTGAGATAGCTATAAGTTATCCCTGTGTCTCGTTCTAACAACGAACCTAGTGTAGCCAGTTTATATCTTTCCTTAAATTTCAGGTTTGGTAGATTTTATGTGCGATAAGGTGTATAAGCAAGAAATACTAATAAACTCGGTTAAATATTATGTTATTCATAATCTGATTCTGAGAGAGAAATGTAAAATAAAAATCACTAGTTATTTAGAACCTACCTACTAACCGATAATTAGAAATTTGTTATTTATTTTTTGATTATTTGCATTTTGGTAGAGTAAAATGGAAGAAAAGAAAATAGAATAGTTGCAACACAAAACGCCGTGTATTTTCCTTGGGACATTCTAGATGTTCGGGTGACAATATGATTTAATAGGGAATATAGGACATTTATATTATTTTACCTACCTTCATGATATTGTGAAGAGGAAACCACTGTATGTTTGTATGTTATTGATAATTTCTGAAACCTAACAGATTTGAAAAATTCTTTCAATGGTAGAAAAATTCTTGATCCCTGAGTGCTTATTATGTGCGCATAGTTACGTGAGAACCTCGCGGGCGGGCGGGCGACATCAGACAGACAGAGTTATAATATTAGTAGGTAGGTTTATCTGTATAGGATGACCTATAATATAATAATAATTTTTATGGACACTTCACACCACGTCAATCTTGTCTCGTGGTAAGTTCTCGAAGAACTTGTGTTTAATTTTTTATGCTTTTATTTAGTTTCACCTTTGTCGGTCTGTAATGGAATCTTGCAAGTTAAATTTGATCCACTTCCCGGTTTCCGATTGAGTTTAAATTTTGCACGAATATGTAAATCGCATGACAATACAATATTATGATGACGTGGAGCTGATCTGATGATGGAGCTGGAAGGTGGCCACAGGAATTCCGAAATAAAACCCCATAGTCCCATCGAATTTGGGCTCGTTTAGTTCGTCTTGACAAGTACTTTGATACTATATGGTAACCAGGGTCTGATGATGGAGCTGGAAGGTGGCCATAGGAACTCTGTAATTAAACGACGCAACCCCATCGAGTTTGGGCTCGTATGATTCGTCTTGACGAGTATCTTGGTTGGCGTGAATATGCAATCAAATGAAAGGGCTTGCTGAGAATAAGTCGAAAATCCAACATGACGGAACATCCAAGATGGCTGACAAGTAATTTTTAATGCACTCCTACAATATGGGTATCAAATGAAAGGGCTTGCTGAGAATAACTCGAACATCCAACGTGATAGAACATCCAAGATGGCTGACAAGTCATTTTTAATGCACTCCTACAATATGGGTATCAAATGAAAGGGCTTGCTGAGAATAACTCAAAAATTCAGCATGACGGAACATCCAAGATGGCCGCCAAGTCATTTTTAATGCATTCCTACAATATGGGTATCAAATGAAAGGGCTTGCTGAGAATAACTCGAAAATCCAACATGACGGAACATCCAAGATGGCCGCCAAGTCATTTTTAATGCACTCCTACAATATGGGTATCAAATGAAAGGGCTTGCTGAGAATAACTCGAAAATCCAGCATGACGGAACATCCAAGATGGCCGCCAAGTTATTTTTAATGTATTCCTACAATATGGGTATCAAATGAAAGGGCTTGCTGAGAATAACTCGAAACTCCAGCATGACGGAACATCCAAGATGGCCGCCAAGTCATTTTTAATGCATTCCTACAATATGGGTATCAAATGAAAGGGCTTGCTGAGAATAACTCGAAAATCCAACATGACGGAACATCCAAGATGCCCGACAAGTTATTTTTAATGCACTCGTACAATATGGGTATCAAATGAAGGTATGGTGTGTTGGGGTTTTTTGAGGTCCTTACTGAGTAGAGTAAAATCTGTAGAAGGTCTCCTTATTGAAGAGCTTGACTGTACTAAATTAACCGGCAAACAACCTTGCAACAATGATGCGTTAAATAAGATGAACGAAATGAGAAATCTATCTAGCGATAACTAAAAAGTGAAAAACAAATTAAAAGTAAAAAAAAAAAACTTTTAAAAAACAAGCTTTTATTTGAATGCGCTAAAACGAATAAAATATTTTTTCCTTTAAAACTTTTACTATCAACTTATAACGTAATTACACAATTTATATGATATAAAAGCTTGTCGAGAATTGTGTAATTACGTTATAAGTTGATATTAACAGTTTTAAAAAGAAAAAATATTTTATTCTTTTTAGAATATTCAAATAAACATGAGATCTGACAGCTTTTTGACAGTGCGAGTCATATGGTAATGTCCTGGCATCACTTTACATGAAAATGTTTTGGTGGGATATTTATATAAAAGAAAGTCATATCAGTTGCACTATTTATAACTCAAGAACGGCTGAACCGATTTGGCTGAAAATTGGTGGGGTTTAGAACTTAGCTTGGGGTTTAGCTTAGAACTAGGAGAGGGACATAGGATACTTTTTATCCTGTCCCCGAGGGACGTAATTTTTTCCAATGCCTGATCGCTAATTTTGGTCTTGAAATAGTTGTAGAAGTTCAGGAAATGCTTAAACGTTGAGAAATATTGGAAAACGTATAGGTTGTAGGAGTCTGTGTAGGACTAGGACGTAGGTTGCGTTGTAGGTGTATAGTTATTTATTCATTCCAATTCGTATTTAGGTAATACAGAACAACGTGTGAACAACAGCTAGTTGCTTAATATAACCAATGTTCAATATTGTCTAGTTAAGTAGCTACTATAGCTACTACTTACCCGGGAGTCTCCCACGTCCACACATCTCTGCATACACCGTTTATTAGTTCTTGGCCCTCTGGGCAATTTGTGGGCACCGTAATAACATTTGGCCTGAAATATAAACAAATAATTGTTATTGTTTTTGATAAGCGTTTTTAAGGTTTATAGGTATGGTTTGGGTTTTAAAAATCTATTTCCTCTTTTTAACAATTACAAGATATAATTCTTGTGAATTTTCCATGATGTATTGTGGCCGTGGAGACTGAAGACCCTTTGTAAGTAGGGGTACTGTCTTTCATATGTGAAGACTCTAAGTCGGGCCAATTTTCGTTAGTAGGTACGCTCCGCGAGTAATAGTGTTCTGTGTTTGTGTGCGTCGAGCCGGTCGACTAGTACGTTTAACGCGTCCCGTGTCAATATATGTCGCGGCACAAAAATATTGTCAGTTTTGTCAGTGTATTTAAACGTGAGTTTAAACGTAGATTTGTAAAAATTCATCAAAGGTGACAGCTCTTATGCCGACGGAATAGTAGGTAAATAACTCTACGAGTGGCCTTAGATACTGTTCTCTTCATACTGTGATATGAGCGCTGGATGGAATATCTAGTATGTATTTTGCCACAGTCTTTCAGACTGCCATTAATTATTATTAACACACCGTGGTGGATTGTTCTGTGGTAATAAATACGTATTTAATAATTAAAAATAGGCTATGTTAAGCATCTGCTTAACATAGCCTATTTTTAATTATCCAATAGCTAGTAGCTACTAATTACCCTGCGGCTCTCCTCATAGGCTCCGTCACCGCATTTCGTCGGCTCTTTTGTCTGAAAGTTGATAAAAAAAAATAAAAGAAAGTGATACATAATATTATTTAATGGTTACTTTTTATCGCAGAAAAATGTACGGGTTCCGAAAGATTTACTTTTGCGTGCACGAAGTCGCGGGCAACATCTACTTACTTGACAAGTAGTTATAGCTACTACTTACCCGGGAGTCTCCCACGTCCATACGTCTCTGCATACACCGTTTATTAGTTCTTGGCCCTCTGGGCAATTTGTGGGCATCGTAATAACATTTGGCCTGAAATGTAAACAAATAAAGTTGTTTTTGATAAGTGTTTTAAGGTTAGGTACGGTATAGGTATCTTTTATCTCTTTTTCTGTTATGTCTAGTGAAGTTTCCATGATGCATTGTGGCCGTGGAGAACTGAAGACCCCTTTTAGGTCTTTCATACTTGAGACTTACGACTCCAAAATATAAGCGCTGGATGGAATACCCAATATGTACTTAGCCAGTCTGTCATTTATTAGGGTTCCGTAATACTTAAGGAACCCTTATAGTTTCGCTCTGTCCGTCTGTCTGTCTGTCTGTCTGTCCGCGCTTCTAGCTCCTGTAATTATGAATATAAATTGTTGAAATTTGGTGCAGTTATAGATTGTGTATAGATCACGGTTTCGGGATCATAAAAAAATAATATTTTTGGTTGGCTCTCCATACATATGAAGTGGGGATGAAACATTTTTTTCATTCTACCCCATCGTGTGGGGTATCGTAGAATAGGTCTTTTTTAAAAAAAATAAAATTACTCGAAAATGGTCAACTTTATAAAAAAGTTGACCATTTTCGAGTAATCGGCCTCCAAAGTAGTTTGTAAGTTGGTCCCCCCCTAGCATTTTTAAACTATAGGAGATAGAAACTTGCAAATTTCCATGCTGATAGATCATGCTAAAAACTCTTTAGGAAAATTATTATGAACCAAATCGGACAGTAACTTTTGGAGTAATTAAAAAAAAACATATTACGCGTTTATAGTTACGGAACCCTCCTTAGACATGTCAGGACATGCTCTTGGTTAGGTTTTTTATTGTGTGGATCCACTGTGGTGGATTATTCATGTCCAATAGCTACTAGCTACTAATTACCCTGCGGCTCTCCTCAAAGGCTTTATAGGTGTCTTTTATACGTGAGATTTTAAGACTCGCCACGCCAGAATATGAGCGCTGGACGGAATACCCAGTATATACTCGTATTTTGCCAGTCTGTGACTTATTATTATTAACACACTGTGGTGGATTATTCTCAGTGGTAATCGGTGCTTAACATAGCCTATCTACAATTTTTCATGTACAATAGCTACTAGTTACTAATTACCCTGCGGCTCTCCTCATAGGCTCCGTCACCGCATTTCGTCGGCTCTTTTGTCTGAAAGTTGATAAAAAAAAATAAAAGAAAGTGACACATAATATTATTTATCTGTATTAAGGACTGTATTCGGAGACGCGCCGCGCGAAGTTTAGGTTTTTAGCGCTACTCTCCCAACGATCGAGCCTCGCGCCACAGTATAAAGAACAGTAAACCATCTGCATACAAACGTGCCGCGTTGCGGTTTAAATCCGCAATAGGGAATATGCACGTATTTTTTTTATTTTTTTATATAGATCTATCTTGTTTGGTAAACCGTATGGTAAAATCAGTTTTTTGATATCATTAAAAATAACGAAGATATGAACGTTTAAAGTAGTCTGTTAGACAGAGAGATCGGACGTGTATCGTGACGTCACATAACACGACCTTCATAGAAAGTTCATACTAAATTTCGTTTTGCTAGAAAGAGATAGATTACAAACTTTGACCGCTCATATCTTGCTCATTTATTAACAGATATTGAAATTTTTTTCGCCGTTTCCTTTATTTTTCAGTCTAGTATCATATTATTATATTTTAAGCTATTTTTATATTTTATGCATATTCCCTATTCCGCACGCATGCACACACCTCGTATAATAATTTTCAAGAACACCAGCCAGCGGGCTTAGCATGGCGATCCGAAGAAATAAATTTAAGGAAGAAATATTTTATCCAAATAGTGAGTTGCAAAATAGTTCTTAATCCTTGGCGACAAGGTTGCCAATAGAAATCAACATTTCTAAACAGACATATTATCTAGTTTTAAAATGGCTGTCGGGAAATCTTCTGTGAGAAAAGAAAGAGAAAATTCGGGAAGAAAAGAAAGATTGTTTCCAAACGACAATGCATCGACCTTGCTGCCTTACAATAAGACCTATTTTGCTACAAATGGTATTAATGTTTCTTCAATCTCTCATTTTGTCGACTCTCCGATGTTTCTGCGATGTGCATGCTAAGCCTGCTGCTTCTTAGCAGAACCGGTAAACCTTCAGGTACCATCGACAAGTGTCCCAACCCAACACCATACATTTTTTGACCAGACCAATAGTCGTCACCAATACCCCAAAGACTTCGAGAGTCAAATTTCAAAATGGCCCCAAAAATCTCAAAAGTGGGGCCATTTAACCGGAGACACTTTTTTCTTCATAGTGTTTTCACCATACGTCAAATTTCAAAATGGCCCTAAAATTCAAAAGTGGGGCCATTTAACTGGAGACACCTCCATAGTATTTTCCCATTGGCCCCATTCACCATACGTCAAATTTCAAAATGGCCCCAAAAATCTCAAAAGTGGGGCCATTTAACTGGAGACACGTTTTTCTACATAGTATTTTCAATTTCAAAATGGCCCCAAAAATCTCAAAAGTAGGGCCATTTAACTGGAGACACTTTTTTCTCCATAGTGTTTTCACCATACGTCATATTTCAAAATGGCCCCAAAAATCTCAAAAGTGGGGCCATTTAACTGGAGACACTTTTTTCTCAATAGTGTTTTCACCATACGTTAAATTTCAAAATGGCCCTAAAAACCTCAAAACTGGTTCGCGGAAATCGAACGAACGACACATGCTTAGTGCACAACGCCGACCGCATTTTCCTGTCCTGTTCTGTCCTGTTGACCTGTCGCGAGTTTAAGTCGAGTCACTAGTCCTGATCGAAATCCATTCCACAAGTCCAAAAACAATTTTCGAAAGGTTTCGTGAGAAGGCTATTGGAGGGGTCAAAAAAAAATTTGAGGTGGGGGGGGGGGTGTCTTGACGTTTTTGAGGTATTTAGGGAATCTGATGGAGCCAAATTATAGGGCTCGTTCTCCCGATTCCAATGATACCTCACTCGGGGGGTCCAGGGGTCCAGATGACTGAGATATGCCTCGAGGGGATTTTGGGGGGAGGGGGGGAGTAGGGGGAGGGGGAGGAGGGGGGGGGAGGTTTTGTGAGAAGGCTATTGGAGGGGTCAAAATTTTTTGAGAGGGGGAGGGGGGTTCTTGAGGTTTTTGAGGTATATCTCGGTTTCCCGTTGGGAATTTAGGGGATCTGATTAAGCCAAATTATAGGGCTCGTTCTCGCGATTCCAATGATACCTGACTCGAGGGGTCTAGGGGTCCAGTTGACTGAGATATGCCTCGAGGGGAATTTTCGGGGGGTGGGGGGATGGGGGGAGGTTTCGTGGGAAGGCTATTGGTAAGGTCAAAACATTTTAGAGGGGGAGGGGGGTTACATTGTATTGGGGGTGGGGTTTTTGGTGTGGAGGGTTGTTGGGTTTGGTTGATTGATGATGAGAGAGAGAGAGAGAGAGAGAGAGACAGAGAAACACACCGCACGGCTTACAACTATGGCAAAAAGTGTCGTTACAACTTTTGGTCTTAATTTTTTCCGTCTCCCTTTTGCAACGCGTCATAAGGAACTTCGTTCCAAAAGAAATATTTACTTGCTCAACAGAACAAATGTACCTACTATTATTAATTATACTGTGGTTCGATCGCGATCTGTGGATGCGGCGTAAAGCGACGTGCTCTCTCCTCGGAGTTGCGTGGCGTACTGACCGCAGCGGGCGCTCGCACATGTATTTGTGGAAACTCGCCAGTTCATAGTAATTTGTATGAAGAATTTGAGCGAAAAAATTGGGCATGTTTATGATTTCTTAACACAAAATAAGAATATATTTACTAAGAAATAAAGATTTCATTTACTTCTTTATAGTTTTAACTTTATTATTTGATAAAATTAGTTTAATAATTCTTGATAATTACGACTCAGTTATTATAATACGGGAGTGCGATTTACACGTTTTCAGTGATATTTAGATTTTTTTTTACACTTATCCATAAATATTATCTTAAATTCGAATGTTTCAGCGGCTAGTATCATTCATTAACTAGCCGTGTGATTTTTTTCAAGGTTGTGGAGTATCTTTTTCTGTATAATTCTCTTATATTCCCGACCCTCGATTGCCGTATAGGGCCCTTAATCAAGGAATTTGTAAGTATTATATACAACAGGAAAGAGTACTTCAAACTTTATTTTCTTTTAATTCAATCAAAAATGATCTTTACTACTCAGACTTAAAGCTTATCACGTGCGCAATAAAAAAACCGGTCCCGGTGAGATAGCTATAAGTTATCCCTGTGTCTCGTTCTAACAACGAACCTAGTGTAGCCAGTTTATATCTTTCCTTAAATTTCAGGTTTGGTAGATTTTATGTGCGATAAGGTGTATAAGCAAGAAATACTAATAAACTCGGTTAAATATTATGTTATTCATAATCTGAGATAGGGATGGGCGTTGAATGAACGAACTGTTTTATTAAACTGTTTATTTGTCATGAACGGGTAAACTAGTTTAGCGTCTACTGATAAACTAGTCTATGCGTGAACGGTTGCCATATGCCGGAACGGTGCGTGCGACAGAGACCGTTTCTTCGCGACGCGACGACACGATCGACGGACGGGCGCGGGGCACGACGACTCGGCACGAGCAATACGTCTATCTCTGTTCTTTACAACCGACGACGTGCTCTAGTCTATGTAATAATTACATTCATTGAGTGGGCGGTGTTTTAATATAAAAACCCCCCGACACAAAAAATAAACTCTAAAAAATAATAAATAATATTTTAAAACTATTATAATTATATTATCACATAATAATATTATGTAAGTTGAAATAATTTTAGCTTATATACATACTTCCAACATCATTGAAGTAACATGATACCAAATTTCGAATCGATAGGACATGTGGACGATAGTCAGATCCCCTCATCAATTAATAAAGAAAAGATGATTTTCAAACGGCTAATCATCAACTAATAAGGAAAAGATGATTTTCAAACGGCTAATCAGGTAATGGTTACCTTACCATGTTCTTTAAATATCGTTGAAGTAACACGGTACCAAATTTCGAATCGATTGAACATAAGATAGTTAGTAAGATCCCCTCATCAAGTAGAAAAGAGCTGATCATCTTCAAACGGCTGATCAGGTCATGGTTACCTTACCATGTTCCTTGAATATCGTTGATGTAACACGGTACCAAATTTTGAATAGATCGGACATTGGAAAGTTAGTCAGATCCCCTCATCAACTAGAAAAGAGCTGATCATCTTCAAACGGCTATCTTCCCACCACCAGTTTTCTCATCGAATGAAGCTACGAACACTCTCGATTAAGTCATTAATATTCTCTTTCAGTGCGCTTTCATTTGAGACCCCACTCGAGTATATTTGCACATTCGGTTATTTTTCCCCGCTTTCACCCCCAACAACTTTTAAACGGCTCAACCGATTTTCATCAAACATGTCTAAGAATACACGCATGTAAGTCACCTTTAATACAAAAAAAAACTAAATCGAAATCGCGTCATCCGTTCGGGAGCTATGATGCCACAGACAGACAGACAGACATACACACAGACAGACAGACAGACACGTCAAACTTATAACACCCCTCTTTTTGCGTCGGGGGTTAAAAATGAACTTTAAAGTAAGCTAACAATTTCCACCGCTCACAGATTAAACCGTCTCGTCGTTCGTCGTCATCACTAGTCCCGTCGATCAGCAAACGACAACAAGTTTATCAAAACAGTTAATGCTGAAAGTCGTTCATTCAACAAAACTACTTTGTTTGTCATAGTTTATTGCTCAGTTCAGTATTCGTCGAACACGTAAACTAGTCGAAAAAAAAACTGTTTTTTCAACTAGTTTACGATGAACGATAAACGGTCTCGTTTCGTTGATCGAAAAAGCGTCGACGACCCACCACTAATCTGAGAGAGAAATGTAAAATAAAAATCACTAGTTATTTAGAACCTACCTACTAACCGATAATTAGAAATTTGTTATTTATTTTTTGATTATTTGCATTTTGGTAGAGTAAAATGGAAGAAAAGAAAATAGAATAGTTGCAACACAAAACGCCGTGTATTTTCCTTGGGACATTCTAGATGTTCGGGTGACAATATGATTTAATAGGGAATATAGGACATTTATATTATTTTACCTACCTTCATGATATTGTGAAGAGGAAACCACTGTATGTTTGTATGTTATTGATAATTTCTGAAACCTAACAGATTTGAAAAATTCTTTCAATGGTAGAAAAATTCTTGATCCCTGAGTGCTTATTATGTGCGCATAGTTACGTGAGAACCTCGCGGGCGGGCGGGCGACATCAGACAGACAGAGTTATAATATTAGTAGGTAGGTTTATCTGTATAGGATGACCTATAATATAATAATAATTTTTATGGACACTTCACACCACGTCAATCTTGTCTCGTGGTAAGTTCTCGAAGAACTTGTGTTTAATTTTTTATGCTTTTATTTAGTTTCACCTTTGTCGGTCTGTAATGGAATCTTGCAAGTTAAATTTGATCCACTTCCCGGTTTCCGATTGAGTTTAAATTTTGCACGAATATGTAAATCGCATGACAATACAATATTATGATGACGTGGAGCTGATCTGATGATGGAGCTGGAAGGTGGCCACAGGAATTCCGAAATAAAACCCCATAGTCCCATCGAATTTGGGCTCGTTTAGTTCGTCTTGACAAGTACTTTGATACTATATGGTAACCAGGGTCTGATGATGGAGCTGGAAGGTGGCCATAGGAACTCTGTAATTAAACGACGCAACCCCATCGAGTTTGGGCTCGTATGATTCGTCTTGACGAGTATCTTGGTTGGCGTGAATATGCAATCAAATGAAAGGGCTTGCTGAGAATAAGTCGAAAATCCAACATGACGGAACATCCAAGATGGCTGACAAGTAATTTTTAATGCACTCCTACAATATGGGTATCAAATGAAAGGGCTTGCTGAGAATAACTCGAACATCCAACGTGATAGAACATCCAAGATGGCTGACAAGTCATTTTTAATGCACTCCTACAATATGGGTATCAAATGAAAGGGCTTGCTGAGAATAACTCAAAAATTCAGCATGACGGAACATCCAAGATGGCCGCCAAGTCATTTTTAATGCATTCCTACAATATGGGTATCAAATGAAAGGGCTTGCTGAGAATAACTCGAAAATCCAACATGACGGAACATCCAAGATGGCCGCCAAGTCATTTTTAATGCACTCCTACAATATGGGTATCAAATGAAAGGGCTTGCTGAGAATAACTCGAAAATCCAGCATGACGGAACATCCAAGATGGCCGCCAAGTTATTTTTAATGTATTCCTACAATATGGGTATCAAATGAAAGGGCTTGCTGAGAATAACTCGAAACTCCAGCATGACGGAACATCCAAGATGGCCGCCAAGTCATTTTTAATGCATTCCTACAATATGGGTATCAAATGAAAGGGCTTGCTGAGAATAACTCGAAAATCCAACATGACGGAACATCCAAGATGGCCGACAAGTTATTTTTAATGCACTCGTACAATATGGGTATCAAATGAAGGTATGGTGTGTTGGGGTTTTTTGAGGTCCTTACTGAGTAGAGTAAAATCTGTAGAAGGTCTCCTTATTGAAGAGCTTGACTGTACTAAATTAACCGGCAAACAACCTTGCAACAATGATGCGTTAAATAAGATGAACGAAATGAGAAATCTATCTAGCGATAACTAAAAAGTGAAAAACAAATTAAAAGTAAAAAAAAAAAAACTTTTAAAAAACAAGCTTTTATTTGAATGCGCTAAAACGAATAAAATATTTTTTCCTTTAAAACTTTTACTATCAACTTATAACGTAATTACACAATTTATATGATATAAAAGCTTGTCGAGAATTGTGTAATTACGTTATAAGTTGATATTAACAGTTTTAAAAAGAAAAAATATTTTATTCTTTTTAGAATATTCAAATAAAGGCTTGTTTTTTTTAAGTTTTTTACTTTTAATTTATTTATTATAATTAAATATGTGAATTATTCACATATTTATAAGTATTAAATATGTGAATAATTCACATATTTAATACTTTATACACATCCATGACACGGAACATGGTAAAACTTTTTGTTCCTTTGGCGGGATTCGAACCAGCGACCGGTTTGATCACCAACATGCTCAACCACTAAGCCAAAGAGGTCGTTAAATTTTTAAGTGTAAAATATACTTTACCACGTGGTAGTGCTCATGATTACAAACTTTCCTAAAGTAACTTTTTAGAATAACTTTTTTTATTTAAACCACCTCAACTTAACATTAGGTAGCGAATTAAATAATAAAAAAAAACAACGGGTTGCACTCCAGGAGTGCCGGTAGAAGTGAAAAATTTCAAAAGTCATGTAACTAGACACTTTTTTCACCATAGTGTTTTCACTCAAACACACGTCAAATTTCAAAATGGCCCCAAAATTCTCAAAAATGGGCCATTTAACTGGAGACACTTATTTTCTCTATCATGTTTTCAATGTACGTCAAATTTCAAAATGGCCCCATAAATCTCAAAAGTGGGGCCATTTAACTGGAGACACTTCTTTTCTCTATCGTGATTTCACTGTACGTCAAATTTCAAAATGGCCTCAAAAATCTCAAAATTCGAGCCATTTACTGGAGACACTTTTCGTGGGGGACAATTGGAGGTAAAGGTCAATGTAAGGGTAAATGTGATGGGGATGATTGGAGATCAAGATCAAGGCCAAAGGTCAATTGTTGGGGTCAAAAGTCAATACGAACTAAAATAGTTTCATGCTCGCGTAAACCAAGACAGCAAACAATAATTGTAAGTTGCATCTTATGACTTTTCGATCAGGGTCACGTGTCCTGCTCGAGTTTAACAGTTTTTAGTTTTTAACCATCCCAAGAAAAGTGCACTGAGCCGTTAAAGATATTTTCACTTATAAAAATGCTCTAAAAAGTTCATTTGGGTAAGTTGTTTGTTATCATGAGCATTATCATGCGGTAAAGTGTTTTACACTTATTAAAAGCACCCTATAATATACCTTTCAGCAACTTTCGACTAATTTATCCCCAAATTTTAAAATATTGTTATCACCCTTGTTAGAAAGAGACGGAGCGGTTTTTGTGAGCGATTCGCTGCGGCCCATGGCCTTAGTTATAACACTACCAAAAGTGAGTTGCTTGTTTTTAAGGCTGGTAACAAGAGCTATAAGGTTCCTCCTGTGATGCTAAATGGTGCTGCGGTTGCGCAAGTAAAATGTTTTAAATACCTGGGGCACTGGGTCCGTGAAACGCTCAAAGATGACGAGGACATGGAATGGGGCTCTGTGAGTTAGAGCTAATAGCCTAATATGCTATCCCGTAGGTTTGTACGTTGTTCCAGAGCAGTGAAGATAACACTTTTCAAAGCGTATTGTCACTCTCTGTACACATGCAACCTCTGGGTGAATTACACTCAAACAATTTACAGGGCCCTGCGAACCCAATATAATAATGCCTTCAGGGCATTGCTGGGGCTGCCTCGTCACTGTAGTGCTTCAGATCCCTGAAGCTAGCTTCCAATCTTCCGCTGAAATTGATAGCTTCTCAGCTATCATTAGGAAATGTGTATCATCTTTGATACAGCGGGTGCGTGGCAGCGCCAACAGTCTCCTGAAGACAGTAGCGGGAAGGCTGGACGTGGACAGCACTGGACTCGCATCCACCTCACCAAGGATACCAATATCACGTATAATACTTATATTGTACGCGATATTGGTGTCACTCATACAACTAGATTTAAAAAACCAAGTTTCAATATACTAACATAGCTTCTAAGTAAAAATGTTTACTAACACTTATGGCCTGTTGACCGAAATAAAAACATTTTATTTTATTTATTTGTATTGTATCTCCCTCTCGGCACAGATTTGATGTCGAGAGCTCATTCCAGTTGTTTACTAACAATTTCCATGGATATATTTTGTTCAGTTATTTACGTCTTAAGATCGAATGTATAATTAAATACGCGCCAAGATTCCATTACGTATTGTTATTAAGATGATGATGATTACTGTAAGTTACAAAGTGGCATATGCTTGCAGTTCTTTAAACAATGCCGAAATTTACAAAAGCATATCTTTAAAGACTGTTCAGTGCTTTTGGATCCAGGGTACACATTGGTACAAAATCTTATTTTTTGGTAGCATATATTTGTATTACTTCAGTAAAAGTCAAAATCACTAAATGTGTCGATATAAATTTCGAGGAGTTCCCTCAATTCGTCATGAATCGCATCAAAAGGTTTCCACTTTAGTGACTAAAGGACCAATTTCGAATTACAACCCTTTACAATAACAAAAGAATTTTGCAAATAGGTCCATAAACGGCAAAGTAATGTTCAAAGATCTCCGTCTTAGTGTAAAATACTATGAGAAGTACCTTTTATATCATAATAATGTGATGATGTATGGTGTGATGGTAGTAGTGATGATGATGATTACTCTAACTGACATGGTAGCATATGCTTGCAGTTCTTTAAACAACGCCAAAATCCCCAAACATGTATCTATAATGAGTCAGGAGTTCTGTTCTATACTTTTGGATCCAGGGTATACCTTGGAGCAAAATATTACTTTTTGGTAGCATATGCTTGGACTTCTTTAGAAAAAGTTGAAATCACCATATATTTCCAAACTTCAACTATTTTGTCCCCAAATTAAAAATATTGTTGTCACCCTTGTTAAAAAGAGACGGAGCGGTTTGTATTGTATCTCCCTCTCGGCACAGATTTGATGCCGAGAGCTCTTTCCAGTTGTATATATAATACTTACAAATTCCTTGGTATTAATATACATTTTTTATTTTAAGTATTTTTTGTGCTACGCTTTTGATTTCTTCGCTTGGTTTCTTGTAGTTACAAATTTAGTGCTTAAAAATTATTTTGTGAAAAATTATAATAATCATGAAAATCGATATCACTATGAAGAGATTGTAGATCTTTCTGTTGTCACTTGTCTGTGAAATTTCCACCTACCAGGGTGGTCTCGAAAGTACCCGGACCTGACATTTTTTTTTCTGTTACTTATGGATTGTGGTGTATTGTAGTAGTGGAGACAGATGTCTTCCATAATATGTGAGACTCGCGACGCCAGATGGGAGTTGGTTAGAATACCCAGTATGTATTTATATACATGTTATTAACGGTGTGAGCACACACTTGGAGCACGCACTATAAAATCACTCCTGCGTAACTGGCCTGGTTTCAATGAAACCGGCCACCGTCACCGAGATCGGTGTGGGAGTTATTATTATTTATTATTAACGGTGTAATACCCGAATCTGTCTCTAATTGTTACATACTATGTTTGATTGTTATTTTTTTCGGTGGTTAGCTGCTTATTGTTTAATAAAACCAGTTCTTGTCAAGTAACTATAGCTACTACTTACCCGGGAGTCTCCCACGTCCATACGTCTCTGCATACACCGTTTATTAGTTCTTGGCCCTCTGGGCAATTTGTGGGCACCGTAATTACATTTGGCCTGAAATGTAAACAAATAATTGGTATTGTTTTTGATAAGCGTTTTAAGGATAGGTATGGTTTGGGTTTTAAAAATCTATTTTCTCTTTTTAAAAGTTACAAGATTTGTCTTGTGAAGTTTCCATGATGCATTGTGGCCATGGAGAACTGAAGACCCTTTATAGGTGAGTTTTATACGTGAGATTTTAAGACTCGCCACGCCAGAATATGAGCGCTGGACGGAATACCCAGTATATACTCGTATTTTGCCAGTCTGTGACTTATTATTATTAACACACTGTGGTGGATTGTTCTCAGTGGTAATAGGTGCTTAACATAGCCTATCTTTAATAATTCATGTCCAATAGCTAGTAGCTACTAATTACCCTGCGGCTCTCCTCATAGGCTCCGTCACCGCATTTCGTCGGCTCTTTTGTCTGAAAGTTGAATAAAAACTAAAAAATAAAAGAAAGTGATACATAATATTATTTATCTAAATTAATATTCATATTTTATTTTGATAAGTATTTTTGTTCTTCGCTTGGTTTCTTTTAGTTTCAAACTAGGTACTTATTTAGTGATTTAAAACAATTTTGTGACAAATTATAATAATCATGAAAATAGATATCACTATGAGATTGTAATTTGTAGAGCTTTCGTTGTCTGTGAAATTTCCGCCTACAAGGGCGGTCTCGGAGGTACCAGACCTGATAGTATTTTTTCTGTTACTTATTGATTGTGGTGCATTGTGGTAGTGGAGACTCCTAGATGTATTCCATAATATGTGAGACTCGCGACGCTAAATGGGAGTTGGATAGAATACTCAGTATGTATTTAAATTTCTACTTACCCGGGAGTCTCCCTCGTCCATACATCTCTGCACACAGCGTTTATTAGTTCTTGGCCCTCTGGGCAATTTGTGGGCACCGTAATAACATTTGGCCTGAAATATAAACAAGTAAGTAATTGTTATGTTTTTGATAAGCGTTTTAAGGTGAGGTACGGTATGGGTTTTTTTCCTTTTCCTGTTATGTCTTGTGTAGTTTCTATTGATGCATTGTGATTTGTGGCCGTGGAGAACTGAAAACCCCTTATAGGTGACTTTCATACTTGAGACTTGCGACTCCAGAATATAAGCGCTGGATGAAATAACCAGTATGTGTTTTGCCAGTCTGTCACTTATTATTATCATACTGTGGTGGATTATTCTCAGCGGTAATAGGTGCTTAACATAGCCTATATATAATTATTTATGCCCAATAGCTAGTAGCAACTAATTACCCTGCGGCTCTCCTCATAGGCTCCGTCACCGCATTTCGTCGGCTCTTTTGTCTGAAAGTAGAAAAAACGTGATACATAACAATATTTATCTATAATATATTTTTTTAATTTGATTAGTTTTTTTTGTGCTACGCTATGATTTCTTTGCTTGGTTTCTTCTACTTACAAACCACTTATTTAGTGCTAGAAATTTATTTTGTGAAAAATTATATGAAAATCGATCTTTAAATAAATAAATAAATAAATAAATAAAACTTTATTTGTGAAAATACACTGCTTACAAAAGTTACAAATACAAAAAAAAAACACATCAGAAAAGTAAAAAATAAAACAAAGATAAAAACAAAGAACAGATATAAAGAAAATAGAACTTTGGCAGCGTATTACACAAAAAGGCTAGTCCTCAGCTTTATGCTAGGCCAAACAGACCTAACGCTGATTTTCAGGACCGCCTACTTTTTTTCTATTTTGGCAGCAGACACAGAAAAATATACTTTAATAGATAGATATTATATGAAGACAGAAATGAATAAAAATTAAATGTTTGTATATTGATATTTAAGTAAAATAAAATGGTAAATAAATAGTACATACTTTTAATATTATATTACATGATAAAAAGTACAATTTTAGGTATATCTATACATATTATTATAAAGGGTATAATTTTATTTTCTTTCAATTAATCTATTTAGCTATTTATTTGACTATTTCTAGTGTAATAATAAATATAGGTTATATTAATATATTGTATTGATAAGCTATATACTCAGCCTTAATCTCGATTCACGTCACTTACATTGCATATTAATTAAAATGTAATTAAATGTTATAAGTCTAATTGTTCCTGTAAAAGATGTTGTTTGTAATGGCGCCTAAAATTGTTCCTTGTTAGCAATTTACGTAGGGGCGGTGGTAGGTTGTTCCAACACTTAGTGGCCGAGTATTTAAAACTACCCCTAAATGCTGCTGTACGATGACATGGAACGGATAATGAGTATGTGGTGAACCTTGTGTGGTATGTGGTGTTTATATTCTTTGACCATTCTAGTTTTTTGTAGAGGTACACCGGTAACTTTTGTTGAATTATACCGAAGAGCATAGTGGCTAGATGTAACTTCATACGGCTTTCCATTTTTAATAAAGATTTTTGGTTTAGATATGGAGTGACGTGATCTCTCGGCGGTATATGAAAACAATAACGGGCGCATGCATTTTGAACACGCTGTATTGATTTTTTTTGTCCTTTCGAGAAGCCGAGGTCCAATAGCAGCATCTACATAATTGAACTTAGAAAGAACAAGCGCCTCGCATAATCTAACACGCAGATCTTCACTTAATGAATTTCGAAGGCGATACAAAACTTTAAGGCGGTAAAAACAACTACGTACTAACTTTGAAACATGATTTTCAAACCGCATGTTTTCATCTAACAGCAAGCCAAGGTTACGGACTTCCGATGTATTTTCAATCCTGCAGCCATCTACTGAAATTACTGGAACCTGTATTTTTACATGTTGTATTTGATGCCGACTGCCGAGAACAATATATTTTGTTTTATTAGGGTTTAAGACCAAACAGTGAGATTTAGACCAATCAAATATACGCTTAAGGTCATCATTGATTTTTGCTATAGCTTGTTGAATATCGTGTAGTTTGAAAGACAAGTAAATTTGAATGTCATCTGCGTATATATGGAATTTACAGCTGTGAAAGCATTTAATAACATCAGCTGAATAAATGCTAAATAGTTTGGGGCCTAATATGGAGCCCTGAGGTACTCCTCTTACAAGTTTAATGAACCGTGACGAGATGACATTTTCGTCATCTTTGATTTCTACGGCTTGATATCTTCCTTGCAAATAACTGGAGAACCACAGCACAGAAGCATCACTTAGTCCATAAAAACGTAATTTTGCTAGCAAAAGATCGGTATTAATAGAATCAAACGCACGTGAATAATCAAGGAGTACCATAATAGTTACATTCCCATCGTCTTGGGCACACAGAATATCATCAAGCACATTAACGAGTGCAGTGGTCGTACTATGGTGCTTCCTAAATCCGGACTGCATCTCCGGTAATATTCCATTTTCATCAATATAATCGTTGAGTTGCTTACATATTATTTTTTCTAAAATTTTCGAGGCACATGGTAAAATACTTATCGGCCGGAGGTCTTTAAATTCTGTTGGATGAGTTACTTTAGGTATAGGACGCACCACAGCATAACGCCATGACTCAGGGAAAGTTGAGGATGATATACTTACATTTATAAGACGAGTAATAACTCCTAATGTATGTGGGAGGGATAAGTGTAACATATTTAAAGAAATTCCATCGATACCAGTAGCATTTGAGCGTAGTTCACGTATAACATTTGATATATCTCTCTCCGACACTGTATGAAAATCCAAAGTGCTTCCGTTGAAACTATTATTATAATAAAATTCAATATAAGTTGTAGCCACAACGTTATCGCCTGGTATGTTTAAAAAATGGGAATTAATTTTTTCTGCGTCTCGAAGTTCAATTGGAAGTGATACCTCCTTATCCTTGAAATTAACATTATTTTTTATGTGTTTCCACAATAATTTGGGCTTATTAACATTAGAGCATATAAATTTTTTAAAGTAGGCTTCTTTTTCAAATTTCATTGATTGAGCTACAATTTTTTTCATTTCCTTATAGTAAAGTATTTTTGCAGGTATATTAGAGAGTCGTGTTTTCCGGTAAGCTTCATCACGAGTTTTTATCATTAATTTTATATAAGTTTCAATTCAATCTTTCGAATTGAATTGAAACTTTCTTTTGTCTGTGAAATTGCCACCTACCAGGTCGGTCTCGAAAGTACCCGACCTGACTGCTGTATTGTGGTAGTGGTGACCCCTAGATGTCTTCCACAATATGTGAGACTCGCAACGCCAGATGGGGGCTGGATGGAATAGCTAGTATGTATTTAAAACATGTTATCGGTGTAATATCCGAATCTCTCTCTAATTATTACATACTGTGTCGGATTTTAATAGCTATAGCTACCCGGGAGTCTCCCACGTCCACACGTCTCTGCATACAGCGTTTATTAGTTCTTGGCCCTCTGGACAATTTGTGGGCACCGTAATAACATTTGGCCTGAAATGTAAACAAATAATTATTATTGTTTTTGATACGCATTTTAAGGTTAGGTACGGTATCGGTTTTAAAAATAAATTTCCACTTTTTCTGTTACGTAGGTATTCTTACACCCATATCATTAGTTGTCGAGATTTCCTCCACTCGACTCAACCTCAATCCACGAAAGTTGTATCATTAGTTCAACAAAATTCCCTCGATTTGAGGAATTTCCTTACGCGAGTCGAGGAATCAACTGTCAAACTTAAGGTACCTCAGGACGTACCTTGAGGCTCCCTCGAGCGTCTATTTCCGACATTTATATCAATTATTTTTAACAAACAGGGTGGAATTATTTGAACCAATTACGCAATTATAGAGGGATACTTAATTAAAGATAAGCATGGTGGATTTTTTGGATGACTTTTACTTTACGAAAATCCGCCACTGCCTTTACGAAAATCCGTATAATTAATAATTATACAGCGCATACATATTTATCATTCTGTAAAATTTGGATCAAGTTTTAATGGTTACTATTGGTGTTAACATAAAAAAATATATTTTTCCATGATAATTTATGATGTCATAGCCTCACTCAACCTTACTGGAGGAGCAAACAGCTGAGGTTGAAATTATGTTTAAGAATACCAAACTCGAGGAACTTCTCAAGGATACCTCAGATGAGGTTGAGTCGAGGCGGATCTGAGGAAACAACTGATGATACGGGTGTAAGACCCCTTAAAAGCGTCTTTCATACGTGAGACTCGCGACGCCAGAATGTGGCCGCCCGCGCCGCGCCGGATGGAATATCCATCTTCCATCCATATTTAATTATTTAGGTGCCGCAGTCTGTCACTAATTATTAACATACTATGGCAGATTATTCTTTGTGCTTAGCAAAGTCTATCTTGATTATTTACATCAAGTAGCTAGTAGCTACTAATTACCCTGCGGCTCTCCTCGAAGGCTCCGTGACCGCATTTCGCCGGCTTCTTTGCCTGAAAGTTTAACAAAAAATAAAGAAAGGTATTTAAAATAATGTTTTTGAGTAAGTAGTTTTTGCTACTTTTTTACTTATTCGCTTGGTTTCTTGTAGTTATTAGCATTTATGTATCAATTTTACCTACGTGAAAAATAGGCATCTCGACAAAAACAATATGTCTACAATTTAATTAATGTTATTCTCTGCAATTTCCCACGAAAAAACACCCACAACCTGCAAGCAAATGTGTGAGTGCACGCATAAACATGCGTAAGGCTAGGGTTACCATATCTCAGGATTTGTCCTGAGATTTCAGGATTTTTCGACTCTTCTCAGGATTCCGGCCGGATTTAGCAAATCTAGTGATAGCTCAGGATTTTCAATAAAACACAGGTTACATTTTAAAGATCTCTCTTATTAAACTACTAAAAATAATTTTCTTTTAGTAACAATTGCAGTTAAAATCAATACTTATTTATCAAAGTGAAACAAACTAAAAATAATCTTCTTTTGGTAACAATTGCAGTTAAAATCAAAAAAGTCGCGTAAAACGCGTGCGCAAGATAATAATACGTTTTTGAGAGAAAATTCTCAAGCTGTAGAAAATCTCAGGACATTTCTAGGAAATCAGGCCTTTTCTCCGGACTTTTGATTTTTTCATCTGGTAAACCTACGTAAGGCATCTCCCTCCTTCCACACTGCTTATGCGTACACTTAGAAACAAGATCGTGCAAACACCACCACCACACCACACAAGCAACAATGTCAGCAAGATCGTGCAAAGACCCACACCACCATGCAGGTTGCAAAACTCGACCCGCGTTTCGCCCTGAACCCGGAGCATCCTCAGGAAGTGTATCCTTCGAACAAACTTTTGTTCGCAGGTGTTTCTGAGTGTACGCATAAGCAGTGTGGGAGGAGGGAGGTGCTTTACGCATGCTTATGCGTGCACTCTCACATTTGCTTGCAGGTTGTGGGTATTTTTTCGTGGGAAATTGCAAAGAATGACATTCATTAATATGTATGCTAGGTATGGATTTCCGCAAAGTAAGTAGTTACGCCTGATTCTATTAACTATTTCAAAAAATTGTCGTATATTCAATGTTATGGTAAGGTTAGGTTAGGCCTTTGGAGCTGGATGCTCAAAATTCGGATATCTTTAATAGTTTCCGAGATATTTTCATAAAACCATACCTCCTTTTTGTTTTTTACTAAATTATTGTTTTATTTTTTGCAATTTTTCGACCCCTCTTGAAATTTTTCAAAAGTTTCTAGAGGTCATTCCGAATCGAATGATCATCATTTTCGGTGCCCTTGGGCAGAAATTCACTGACAGGGATCTTGTGACTCAGACTATCAGGGGGTTTTAAACGGTAAACCCCGGCACACGCTGCGCTGGGGGAGTCCGTCATACCCCCGTCGCCCTCCCCCGAGGGTGGTGGGGGATACGAATTTAACGTATTTTCCCTCGTTAAAAAAGGCCCATTTGAATATTTAAAAGCCTATAGGTGAGCAAATAACTAGCTTGTACATAGGCTGCACTAAAAGTATCGGGAATGGAATATTTCCACTGTTCCTGTCATATTAAAATCTTTTTAATTTAAAACTCCTTGGTTTTAAAAATCGAATACCGTTTATTTATTTAAAAATAGATTCTCGGTCTTGTCACAAGATCTTGTCAAACTTGTTTAGTCGTTGAGAAAATGGAATTGACTCGAGAAAGTTCTAGAGCGATGATTTATTATGACTTTCGAAGTGGTTTAACACAAAAACAGTGTGTTGACCGGATGATTTCTGCATTTGGTGATGAAGCCCCATCCAAAACCACAATTTATCGCTGGTTTGCTGAATTTCAACGTGGACGTGTCAAGCTCAGTGGTGATCCCCGTCAAGGTCGTCCAAAAACTGCAGTCACCCAAGAAAATGTTAATGCTGTGCGTAAGCTGATTGAGGAAGATCGACATGTGGCATACCGCGATATTCAGGCAACTTTAGACATTGGCATGAGTCAAATACAAATAATCATGCACGAACAATTAGGTGTAAAAAAGTTGTTTTCCCGATGGATACCGAAAGATTCCACGCAGGATCCTCAGGTCCTCATCATCCATCAGGTGACGAATTCTGGATATACGCGTACGAACCCGAAACTAAAAACCAGTCACGAGTTTGGGTGTTCGAAAATGAGTTAAAGCCTACAAAAAATGTACGTTCACGGAGTGTTGCAAAAAAAATGGTGGCCACGTTTGTCTCCAAAACCGCCATGTTGTGACTATTCCTCTTGAGGGACAAAGAACGGTTAATGCAGAATGGTATGCAAACATTTGTTTGCCACAGGTCGTTTCTGAACTCCGTTAAGAGAACTGCAACCGCAGCATCATCTTCCATCACGACAATGGGAGTTCTCACACCGTGCACAGAACAAGTGTTTTTAGACCGAGAAATCATAGAATTATTAGACCATCCGCCGTACAGCCCCGACCTAAGCCCTAATGACTTCTATACTTTCCCTAAAATAAAGAATAAATTGCGTGGTCAGAGATTTTCATCACATGAAGAAGCTGTGGACGCCTACAAAACGGCCATTTTGGAGACCCCAACTTCCGAATGGAATGGTTGCTTCAATGATTGGTTCCATCGTATGGAAAAAATACATTTTTAAATAGTAATGTTGTGTCACTTCCTTGATTCCCGAAATTTTCAGTTCCGCCCTCGTATGTATTTTATACTTACAGAGTATCTTCATTAGGACGATCATTATTACCGTACACTAAGGATAATCCTAAAAGCAGCAGTAAAATTATTGACATTTTGTTAATACGGGTTTCTTAAACTTCTTGATACCACAATTTTGAAGCAGCTCGATATTTATACGTTTTTGCCAGCTTTTCATCATTATAACAAGGCAAATGCTTAACATTATTGACATGTTAACTTTTAGTAAAAATAAATTGAAATTGGACAGCAATTGGTCGCGGTAAATACTTGAGTGGGAAATACACACACATTTTAAAGCATATAAAATTTTAGTTATTTTGATATGTTTTTGTCACGCTCTACTTTAGTCATCACCTCGTCACAATTCTCTGGTCCAGAATTGCATATGACAATGTGTATCACTATACCTGACGTACTTTAACGAGGGGGGTAAAGGGCATGTGTGACTCCCGCAACTTACTATAGAGGTAGAATTTTAATCAAATTTTAAACCCTATTTGACTGTGTACTTCACAAAAAAAAACAAAAGTATAAAAAAAATAATAAAAGTTGTATAGTCTACAAAAGAAAGTTGATACTAAATATTTATAATTTATATTCATGTTAAACGTGAGCGAGCGGAGCGAACGAACAATTTTTTATCTATTTTACAGTTTGAAATTTTCGAAAATATACAATGAAATCAAGAGCCAAAACTGGAACATCCGTAATTACTAATAAGTAATATCATGTGGAAGTACGCGAGCGAGCAACAATTTTTTCCAATTTACCGGTTAAAATCAGTTTAAACTTTAAGCTCTAACACCCTTATTAATAAAAATATTTACACCATGGATAAGCAAACCCAAATCGCTCTCTTTGTCTATCAAGTGACTGTTCCAAAGTATCTGACAGAGACAGCCATGTTGGATTAGCTAATCCGTGGTGTAAATAATTTTATTAATAAGACTGTAAAAGACTATGTACGCTTTACATTAATTAAAATAAAACATTCGGCTTCAAAGGTTCAAATAGCAAATAGGTAGAGCTAGTGACAAAACGTTTTTTAAATAAAACAGTTTGAGTAAAACAATAAAAAAGTTTGAGAAAATCCTATCTTGGAGTCTGTGCACTTAAAAAAAAAACATTAAAATTTTAGATACCTATAAAGGTTCGAAGCTTCATTGTTATTATAAAAAAAATAAAAAAATGGCAATAAATAAACAGCGCCCAAAGAAATCCGCGAGGGCCGGCTGCGCGGCTCGCCCAACCGTAGGCATCATGTAGGACAATTCTATGTGCTATTTAATAACCTATATGGAAATTAATATTTTTGAGTTTGAGATTGAGATTGACTACTCTACATGATTTACGACTGTCGTCTGCTGTCCGTCGGTACTATCTAGGTATCTTAACACTACAGACAGATAGCTAATCTCTACATAGACCATAGTATAAAATGAAGTCGCTTCTGCTGTCTGTTCGCTTAGATCTTTTAAACTACTCAACGGATCTTAATGCAGTTTTCAGCAATAGATAGAGTGATTCAAGGGGAAGCAGTATCCATTACCATTTAATTAACCAATTTTTCACATACCTACCAATCAGATTTTAAGTCCATACCAGTCTGGGTTTCGTCCTGGACACTACTACTGCATTGTTAAAAGTAATGGACGATATACGGTATGCAATGGATAACAAACTGCTCACAATTCTAGTATTACTAGACTTTAGCTGTGCGTTCAATTCGGTTGACTACGATATTCTGCAGTGCTTGCTATACTGGGATCTTTGGGTATATCTTCATAAACAATTGCATGGTTTGACTCCTAGGATCCTTAGACGAAAACAGCGTATATTCTCACTCGATTGGACCAGCATCTGTGCTGGTGTTCCTCAGTTGGAGTTCTGTCGCCTTTGCTTTTTGCAGTCTTCATTAATGAAATTACGAGATACATCTGCTCAGGCTTTCATTTATATACGCATGAAATTAATTAACACGTATACTAGTGTTGATGAAATTGAGCTTGCAATAAGTGCTATAAACATAGCTGGGCATTAACTCGTTAATCCGTTAATCGTTAATTAACGAAGTTAACATTTTGATTAACGGATTAACTTTTAAGTTAACTTTTAAAAATGTTAACGGACACGTTAACTTTCGTTAATATGAAGAGAAGTCCGTTAATCGTTAATCCAATGCCTACTATTTACCGCACGGCACCGCGGCGCGGCGCGAAAAACAGATTCAGTAGCGTGTCAAGCCAAGTTCAAGTAACAGAACTGGCAAGCAGCACCGTGTTTAATATTACACGAACCATTTGAAGCCACTTTTGACCCCTCATAACTCAAAAACTATTTTACATAAACGTGTCAAATATGGCTCATATATTGAGACTTGCGAGATACATATGTGCTCCAAATTTCATAAACACATCTCAAACGGTTATTTAGATATTAACGTCCAAAAATTGACATTTTTATCACTGACTGACCTATAGATCAAAACTCTAACCCAGTTCCAGATGACCTAGAAAGTTCAAGTATGTAAGGATCGTAGCAAGTGGAAAGAAGTGGTCTCTGCCTACCCCTACGGGAAAGAGGCGTGATTATATGTATGTATGTATGTATGTAGAAAGTTCAAATTTGGCATACAGATAGGTAATTAGGTGAATACAAAGGAATAGGTAAACCAGAAACTCGTAAATTTTTATCATTTCATTATAATTTTTCACTTAATTGATTCTATTAGGAACTCTTAACTTTGGTATTAATTTTGTTATAAATAAGTACCTACTAATAATTTATGTACAAAAAGTAATGATATCCTATCAAAAACATAAATGTGAAGTGAGAGCCAAGTTCAATAATATGATATAATATGCCTTGGTTGTTGATTTCAACGACAAAAGAAGTGAGATCTAAATGGGAGCTAAGTTCAATGGTCAGTCCTGAAATTTATTTATAACAACATAAAATATCATTTCTTCTCATAAATTAGGATAATATATTGTAGCCTAAGGTCTGACTTGGCTAGTTTTCATATACGAATTATATTATAGAATTTGGAAGTTTTAAGCCTGTTACTTATCGGTTCTTAATTCTTATTTTATTATTCCGAAAATTTGGCTTGCTGGTAGAAACTAGCCATCGAACATAATAATTCGTATATGAGAATTGAGAACTAGCTAAGTCAGACCTTAGGCTATAATATATTACCTAAGTTATGAGAAGAAATGATACATATTTTATGTTATTATAAATAAATTTCAGGACTGACCATTGAACTTGGCACCCATTTAGATTTCACTTCTTTTGTCGTTGAAGTCAACAACCAAGGCATATATTATATAATTGAACTTGGCTCTCATTTCACATTTAAGTTTTTATAGGATAAATGACTATCAGTGATAATTTGCGTGTTGATAAAGAAGAGTGCAGTGTAATTTAGTTATATAGAAAAAGTGTACTTTGCAGTGTAAAACCATATCATGGAAGACATGGAATCGGATTCCAGCGGTTCTGATGAGAATAACCACATTTGACTTCAACATGTTAATGTTCATGAAGGGGAATATGCACCTTAGGCCGACGATTAAATTACACATGATTTTAATTATACCAGTATTTTGTTTTGTTCCTAACCTGTTAACTTCCAGAACCTAAACCAACAGGTTTTATAAATTCACTCACAAACGCAACGATATAAAAATGCATTTTTACACATATTAACGGATTAACGATTAACGTTAACTTGCGTTAATTCTTCCGAAATGTAACGCTTTAACGTTTAACGAAGCTAGCTTTTTTTGTAGCGGATTAACGATTAACGAAGTTAACTATTTGATTAACGGTGCCCAGCTATGGCTATAAACCAAGATCTTTAAAAATAGACAAGTGGACTAACACTTTTGGACTCTTAGTTAATCCAAAAAAAGTCGCAAGCCCTTCTCCATTGGCAGCAGACAGCTGTTGCGCTCCGTATGTCAATATGTATTTATAGTATTTCTTTAATTTTTGTTACTTTTTTCCTGAACTCTGCTGGTAGATATCTCTTAATCTACACTAATATTATAAAGAGGAAAGATTTGTATTTTTGTGTGTATGTTGGTAATGAATAAACTCAAAAATTACTGTGCCGATTTTAAAAATTCTTTCACCATTAGAAAGTCACCCTGAGTAACATAGACTATATTTATTGCAAGAAAATATTAGGGATCCTTACTAAAACTTTTGTAACGTAACCCAAAGTGTAAAAATGACATAAAACATCTATCGTCGCATGCGCTGTGGAAACTATTGATGATAGAACAAAGGTATGTTCTACAATATTAAAGAACATCCATACATACATCCATCCATACATTCATCCATCCATCCTCACAAACTTTCACAGTTATAATATTAGTAGGATGGGTGGATATTTGTTACTCTTTCACGCAAAAACTACTGAACGGTTTTTAATGATACATATTTGGTATGGTAGTAGCTTGAGCTCTGGATTAAAACCTAGGCTACTTTTTATCTCGAAAAAGTAGTGTTCCTATGGGATACTGTATTTACGCGGGCGGAGCCTTGCACAACAGCTAGTACGTAAAAGAGATAAGCACACCTTAGTACTATCTCATTTGTATTTATCTCATTTTTCTTTAAGATTTTAATGTCTACTGTGTACATAAATAATAATAAATAAATATATAAAGAAAATAAAAAATTATAATTAAAAAAAATTTAAAACCCGACTGCGTAAAAAGTGAACCAAACTAAGTAGGTACATAATTAAAACTGAAAAGAAAAAAACAAGCACTTAGATATCCGGTGGTCTAGAATTCTATAATATATTATTGAATTAATACTATTGGAACATAACAACTAAACAGTCAGGATCCATTGAAAAATTAGATTGGCTGTCGAATAATGGATCCCGACTGTTCAGTTGTTATGTTCCAATAGTATTAATTCAATAATATAGAATTCTAGACCACCGGATATCTAAGTGCTTGTTTTTTTCTTTTCAGTTTTAATTATGTACCTACTTAGTTTGGTTCACTTTTTACGCAGTCGGGTTTTTAAATTTTTTAAATTATATTTTTTTATTTTATACTTTTTAGTTATGAGTACCTAGCTAGCTATTTACCAGACTGGACTTCCTATCAGCATCAGTACTACATCACTGGAATGTGAGAATGGTTGTTACGCAACTTTAAATCGATATAGATCCTAAACGGTCAGTCGAATCGAAAAATGTTGAGAGAAAACTAACAATGATTTTTAAATACCTATTCAACGATACCCCACTTGATATAGTTTGTTGACTTTCATTTTTTTCATTTTCACAATATGGCGTCCAGTAGTCGCCATATTGAATTTTCACTAACGTCATGTCTTCAGTGACACTCGCCGGACTAAGAGGAATCGATTGACGTGTGAATCATAAAAATCGGCCCAGGCGTTTGGTCTGTATAGTGCTTCAAAGGAACATACATACATACATACATACTGTATACATACATACATACATACATACATACATAGGCTGATAAACACATTACCACTCCTTTGCGTCGCGCAGTCGGGTAAAAAATAGCTTTCTGCGCACCCAACTCCACATAACTGTGCCAAATATTATACTCCTCTTTTAAAACTGTACTTCAAGTTTACGATTTACGTATTAATATAATTTATAACTATTATTTTGTCTATGACTACTTTTGAACTTCTTATGTGTTGGCAGCTGATTTTATTTGAACTTAAAAACTTATCTAAACTAGCTATTATTGTAAAATTTTGCTAATATCCGACTAGGTATTTCTATAGCATTTAGGCCCTTCATTTTAGTGTGTAGGATTGTCATCATTCCAGGCGTCTAATTTTAACAAGAGCTAATCTTCACTGCTATTGCAGTAAAGGGCATTACCTACAAATCTAATTTTCTAACCAAATGGAGTGTGTCCAATACAATATACTAATATAAATATTATTTCGCGTGACCAAATGCTACTCAATCAATATAAATAAAATAAAATCGTAACTGTTCGCTGTTTGTACCAACATGAAAGAAATGTATGAAAACTATTAACTAGCCTACAAATAAAAAAATATAAACTAAAAAAAAAGGTAAAGTGGGATGATTTTTTTTTTCAGTCTATTCTATCGGGTATCTTAAATAGGTATTTTTAAATAGAAGCGAGGTTTTAAACATGACCTCTGATTATAAAACAAAAGGTAGGACATGCCTATTTTATAATGAAGGTAAACCATTTTCAAGTAATCGATCACAATTCACATTCACAAAGATTTGCAAGTTGGTCCTCCTCTGGCATTTCTAAACTATCTCGAAAGGTATAATCTTGTAACTTTCCATGCTAATTATATGTCATGCTAATTACTCTTTAGGAAAATTATGTTGAGAAAATCAAACCTTTTAAGTTTCAAGCAATTTGAAAAAACCTAATGCACTTTGATAGTTCGGAGCCCTCCTTAGACATGACTTGACATGCTATTGGTTAGATTAAATTTCTGATACCTATATTATTGTTACGAACACACTAAGAGAATAGCGCCATCTAGCGTCAACCAATGAAACCACACGGTGTGAACAGGGACAGCGTGGAACCCCCTACTCAGTACTAGATGGCGCTACTGTGCGAACACTCCAGAATAAATGCAACTCGGTCACGCGAGTCGGGAACCTCCTGGAATGGTCTGGGACTCGTGTCGACCGATATAAATACGCCGGGAGAATGAGAGCGAGTTGAGTTCACTTTGAGCTTCCTGCGAAGCGAAACAGGCGATACCAGTGAAAAGTAGTGATCGGGAGTTCGATTTGAACAGCGAAACAGGCGATATCGATGTGAATACTAGTGATGTGATGATACCGTGAGTGAAACCCACGACTTGGCTACGACATAGGACATCGTTAGTGCTTAGTGTTTGGACTTAGTGTTTAGTGTTGGACCTAGTGCTTAATTTTGCACTAAGTGCTAGTGAATAAAGTTTTCAAAAGAGTCAGCAGGTCTTTTTCTCCAAATCCTTCGAACCCTAGCACGTAACATTATGTTGTGTTGTGGCCTGTGGGTGTTCACTGTTCATAGGCAGGAGTAAATAATAATAATAATAATAACCAAAATAAAAATAAAAATGCAAATTAGAAAACCAATATAATTGGTAAGTATATTACGCGTTACTTCATCGGTTCATCACGTCCCACATCACGTTTCTACGGTAAGATTTCACGGCAGATTCCAAACGAGTCTGGTCTGTAACCAGCCGGGCACTGGTTCGGTACGCTTATAATGTTCCTATCGACGTTCATTCGTAGCAAATCGTCGGCATCTAAATTGAGTTTTCCCCCGTCGGCCTGGCGTACGGTTCTCGAATATTCTTGCTGTGCGAGTGCTTTTAGAATATTTTCTAGTTTTTCTTCGTCTCTGTAAATCAAAAATTGTCTTTTTACAAACAATAAATAATCTTATTTGGTTGATTTGGCAAAATCATTAGAAAAATTTACATTTCTTGACTTGTGTCTCCTAATCTAAAAATGTAAGTCTATCTAGGTCGTAGGTACTAACGTAATCCAATCTATACATCTATACAGATAAATAAAATTGAAGTGTCTGTTTGTAACTTCAAATTAATAGCTTTTCACATAGTGAACCTGAAAGTATATTCAGTACTTACAATAAAATACCAATTTATAAATTTTTTGTCTGTCCGTCTGTCTGTCTGTCTGTCGGTCGGTCTGTTTGTTCCGGCTAATCTCTGAAACGGCTGGACCGATTTTCAAGGGACTTTCACTGGGAGATAGCTGATGTTATAAGGTCTAATATAGGCTACTTTAATTTTAGGGTTCCGTTTAAAAAAATAGGGTTCAGCTTCCGTTAGTTCTGCGCAAACGAAATTGCGGGCATCAGCTAGTTTCAAATAAATATGTACAGTGGAAGACATATTCGGTGAATCACTTTTCGACCCTTTTCAAAAAGTTCGGTTCTGTCGGTGAATGACCGTACTTATAGTAATTAGACAGCGCGCAAGTTAAATGCAGCGCTAAGATCTCCGACCGAGCGAGATCGTATGCTCGGTCAGGCCGAAGTCCACTTGAATGCATTTCGGGTGTCGTATATATAGTTCCGAACTTCAGAAGATCGATAGCGCGATTCAGGACTGTGCCGCTGATTGGTCCGCCACATAATCTATTATCTAACAGCTAACTTATAACCTAACCTGACAGCGGCATTTCTCCATATATCGCGGCACACGCCGTTCACAAGCTGCTGGCCGTCGGGGCAGTTGACGGGCACCGTCACCATGTTTTGGGGGTTAATAATACGACAATATCATGATACGTACCTACGTGACTGCGCTATTTCTCCATATATCGCGGCACACGCCGTTCACAAGCTGCTGGCCGTCGGGGCAGTTGGTGGGCACCGTCACCATGTTTTGGGGGTTAATAATACGACAATATCATGATACGTACGTGACTGAGCTATTTCTCCATATATCGCGGCACACGCCGTTCACAAGCTGCTGGCCGTCGGGGCAGTTGACGGGCACCGTCACCATGTTTTGGGGGTTAATAATACGACAATATCATGATACGTACCTACGTGACTGCGCTATTTCTCCATATATCGCGGCACACGCCGTTCACAAGCTGCTGGCCGTCGGGGCAGTTGGTGGGCACTGTCACCATGTTTTGGGGGTTAATAATACGACAATATCATGATACTTACGTGACTGCGCTATTTCTCCATATATCGCGGCACACGCCGTTCACAAGCTGCTGGCCGTCGGGGCAGTTAGTGGGCACCGTCACCATGTTTTGGGGGTTAATAATACGACAATATCATGATACTTACGTGACTGCGCTATTTCTCCATATATCGCGGCACACGCCGTTCACAAGCTGCTGGCCGTCGGGGCAGTTGACGGGCACCGTCACCATGTTTTGGGGGTTAATAATACGACAATATCATGATACGTACCTACGTGACTGCGCTATTTCTCCATATATCGCGGCACACGCCGTTCACAAGCTGCTGGCCGTCGGGGCAGTTGGTGGGCACCGTCACCATGTTTTGGGGGTTAATAATACGACAATATCATGATACGTACGTGACTGCGCTATTTCTCCATATATCGCGGCACACGCCGTTCACAAGCTGCTGGCCGTCGGGGCAGTTGACGGGCACCGTCACCATGTTTTGGGGGTTAATAATACGACAATATCATGATACGTACGTGACTGCGCTATTTCTCCATATATCGCGGCACACGCCGTTCACAAGCTGCTGGCTGTCGGGGCAGTTGACGGGCACCGTCACCATGTTTTGGGGGTTAATAATACGACAATATCATGATACGTACGTGACTGCGCTATTTCTCCATATATCGCGGCATACGCCGTTCACAAGCTGCTGGCCGTCGGGGCAGTTGGTGGGCACCGTCACCATGTTTTTCGGAGCAATACTCCTTTGTCTGTAATGTAAAGCATTTTTTTATCAATTCCAAATCGAAACTTCCCGATTTCTTAGTTGTCGTCGCCCGTCGGTGGTATCTATTTAAAGGTTATTTAACTGTAGGAAACCATTACGAAACCTGATCATGACTAAAGACGTTTAGGCAAAAAAAAACTCGTACGTTGTCGTACTCAAAAAGAAGACATTTCTATGTGGGGGAGTTTTATAGTTTTTTTACATGTAATGAACCAGGAAACGAGCAGACGGATCGCCTGATGGAAAGCGATTACCGCCGCCCACGGACACTCGCAACACCAGAGGAGTAACACTTGTAACTCCTCTGGTGTTGCGACTTGCGATCCTGGTCCTTAAAATCCCCAATTCCCCCTATGGGCCTCCGGTAACCTCACTCACTCGGCGAAACACAACGCAAGCGTTATTTCACGCCGGTTTTTTTGTGAGGTCGTGGTATTTCCCCGGTCGAGCCGGCCCATTCATGCCGAAGCGTGGCTCTCCCACAGTTGAAGTGATAGTGGAGAATCACGTAGAAATATTATACTTTAAACAAGATGGTTACTTAATGCATGTCGGCGTCTTATTTAATTTGTAGTTTAACATTTAAAGCCAGTAGCTACTGTAAGCTTATAGTTGAAGGTTTCATAAAATACTTCTAATTAATAATATGTAAACGTGCAATGAATGGTTTAAATGTGCATTAATATATAATTATTATTATTTGTTTATGAGATGAAATGATTTTAAAGTTTATTTCTTAGGCATAAGAAATAATATTCAGTGCCATGTTCAATTTGTATAAAAAAATGCAAGATCAGTATCGTCGCTTGTTATGTATTGGCATGATTACCGAGAGACGGCCATGGAGGCACATGTTATGTTAATTTATGGAGAATAAATCCTGTATATTATTTATTTGAAGTTTTAATCACTGGATATGAATAAGGATTTCAGAGAGGACTTTACATTTCAGAAGTGGGATCGGCGAAAATTATATTTTTTTTCGCTCTGAGCCTACGTAAGTATCGTTGTTTATATCGACATTTATTTTGAAAATTTTTCTTTGTTTTTGTGGTACCTAACTACCTACCTAATAATGATTAATATTATGGTAAACTATAATTAATTGCTTAGATAATAGTAAAGTGAAAAATCGTAATATTATCTAAAGGGATTAAATTAAATTTTTGATGCATATCGTGAAAAAGGGGCATAGAGAATCGGAAGAAATTTGAAAATGGAATATATATTTTATTCTCGAACGTGCTCATGAGTCATGACGTCATATGAGTGCAAAAGAGATAGAATGATGATGGAAGAGATAATATTATTAAAATAATAATTTAAATAGTAGTTAGTTATTAATAAATAGGTTTTGCGATTTTATGATATTATATCAGATACTTTAATCGAGACGATATTGTTTATACATAATTATTGTTTATTAATATGTAAGTACAATTGGTTTTTCGAAAACAGTTGCAAGTATTACCTACCATGAAATTTGCAGAGAAAATATGTGGGGGAGTAAAATCGATCTCACTAAGGCTTATATCTGGAGAACTGTGCATTTTTTGCTACATTATGTATATGGTTTTTTTTTTCGTCTTGTAACAATGTAATATAATTATTTCTATAATTTTGACTATTATAATTTATAAATGTTATGACAACTTGATCGAAATAGAACTCAAAATAATAATATGGGTTTTTTCGACTGGAGCAAAAGATTTGTATTTATGTTTAAAAGAGCATTTATTAGTTGAACTTCAATATATATGATTTATTAATTTTAATATAGAATAACGCTTAAGATTCTTAATTTCTTTTTATTTGGAGTGACATGGTATTAAGCTGTATTCTGTCAGTTTCAGATCAGATGGAATTCCGATTACGACTATCTATTTTGGGTATTTAAGGACCCAGGGAGCCCAAAATGAGAGTGAAAGTTAGGAAGTTCCTAATACCATTAGAAAGTACTAGGTGAGAAAATAAATGCCAAAATTAATATGCCAGTTGACCAGGACGACCCGGGTGTAAGCGGTCAGGTCAGCCGGTGGAGCAATACAGAGTGATACCCAGGGAGCCCAAGGTTAATGGGACAGGGTCAGGAAATAGACTTCTGCCGGTTGCTCAGGACGACCCAGGTGTAAGTGGTTAGATCAGCCGGTGGAGCAATACAGAGGGATACCCAGGGAGCCCAAGGTTATTGGGACAGGGTCAGGAAATAGACTACTGCCGGTTGCTCAGGACGAGCCAGGTGTAAGTGGTTAGATCAGCCGGTGGAGGTGAGTGGTCAGGGGTGGCGCAGGAGAGTAGCGCTACCGAGACCAGAATTGTAAGGGGATCGGTGGAGGCCGATCCCAGGATTGGTGGAGGCCAATCCGAGACGAAACAAATTGTAAGGGGATTGGTGGAGGCCGATCCGAGACGAAACGAGACGAGGACTGTATTGACGGAGAGCACCTATCAGAGAATATTGGTGGGTGCCTATTCAAGAGCATTGGCGGAGAGCGCCTATTCCAGACGAGATTTGAGGATGGGATTAATGGAGTGTGTCGATCACGAAACGTTTTGATTATTCATGGAGTATGAGGAGTGAGGATGGTGTATTTTTCTGCCGTAGCCAGGCCAGGCCGTGGGTCTACCGTGGAACACCAAAAGTGTGATAGAGATCAATCATAATTATTTAAGAGCACTATATAGTACTTTCGACATAACAGTTCGAGTAGAGTGGAGAGAACGATATAAAAAAAAATGAATTTGAAACAAGGTGTAAAAGTGAGAGAAGTAAGGTACAGATTTTGTTTGTATCAATTTTATAGTAAGGGATTATATATGAGATTTAAATGAATTTACAGAATCAATATAGAACAAGGTTTTGACAATAATAGTGTCAGTCAATGGTTTGGGTAGACAAAAATTTATTAACCTACTTTTACCACAAATATTGAGTTTGACCCTATGTCTAAAGATAAGACAATGTTAATGTAGCTTATAGTAAGAGATTATACATATATAAGATTTAAATGAGTTTACAGAATCAATATAGAACAAGGTTTTGACAATAATAGAGTCAGTCAACGGTTTGGATAGACAAAAATTTAATAACTTACTTTTACCATAAATATTGAGTTGACCCTATGTCTAAAGAGCAGACAATGTTAATGTGGCTTACAAGTAAAATAAGTATTTGTTATTGGAATGAAAGTTCCTATGGGGCGTTGCGGAGAGGTACTCTAGTCGGCAAAAAAAAAAAAAAAGGGGTCTGTAACGTTAAATAAAACCGTAAGATTAAAAAGCAAAATTCGATCGATCGATCAATTGACATCCTACATTATGGTCTAGTGGCAAGGATGCCTGGATTCTCACCCAGGAGGCTCGCGTTTGATTCCCGGTATTGGAATTAAACTTTTACATTATTTTAACTCAAATAAGTATTTATAATTATCACTTAATAATAATAATAATGTGACCTACACAAACTTTCTTCACATAAAAATAATATTTTTGCAAACAATGTTACGTAAAACGCCACCTGTGATCTAGAAACGGTACTTTATTAGGGTTCATATCGGAAGCGATCGTAGTTCTTATCGAGACAAAGTACAGTTTTAAAAGGTAAAGCTGATCGACTGATGTATTAATGCACAGACCATTGCTAGAAATTTAAAATTTTGCACATGTATTTCTCATAATATGACAGGAATTGGTTGCGGGGTTATTAGGGTGGAGGTAATTTTCATTATTTTTCAAATAGGATACACCGTTTCTGAGATAGAAGTATTATAGAAGAAAAAAATACGGCAATGCTCTACTTTGAGACACGAACGGTGTATAAATCTGTACAAAATTTGGAAAATTCAGGAAGGATTTTTCAAAATTCAACCCCCCCAAGGGGGCAAAATATTGGATTAAAGTTTAAAACCTAACTTTACGCAGGCGAAGCCCCAGGAAATTAATATTGTTTTCTATAAACCTCAAATAGAACTTGAAATCAAAATTTTATAATGAGGAACTTCGTTCCTATCTGGTGTCCAACGACACCACACGGCTTTTTGTTCTAATGAATCGAATAGAACGACTAGGTATGTAAAAAAAATGTTAAATCGATGTAAGGTTGTGAGCTGTAGATTTTTAACAGCTGTACGGTATAAAAGATAGGGTGATAAAGATATGACGTGAGGCACTAGTAAAATTTCAAAGACTAAAATTCTTTTAAACATGTGTACTTGAACGATTACAATTTGTAAAACTTAAAGAGATGAAACTTTGGATAATTGTCATTCTGATTTGAATAGACAATAACTATTTATCTAAAATGAAAATTTAACTAAATAATAATTATAGTGTAATATTTTCTTTGGGCTTTGGCTTTGAATATGGGCTTCTGACCGAAATAATAATCGAACTTGAGGATACCGAGCTGTCTGGTTAAAAAATAGACAAGTGATAGAGAAAGTATATTTATAGTATACAATATAAATAATAACGTTTTCTTAGGTTTTTACAGTTTAAATATTTGACCTTGCGGACTATGATAGGTACTAGATGCAAAGATTCCACTTTCTTCCCCTGCATTATCGTAGGAACATCTCCGATCTAGTCTACTTATGTAAAATTATTAACAAAATAGATGTTCCTGACTTACTAATTTGATACAGTTTAACGTTCCCACTAGGTAATCATAGTTTTATGCCTTTTTATGTCTCACCATTTAACACCTATTATCGTCGAAACTCTTTCATCCTTAGATCAAGCGCTCAAATGAATACATTCCTTAATGAAAATCCACTTGAAGATATATTTTCATTAAATCCACCTAAAATTAGGAGACTCCTAACTGATACCCTTCTTCAATTGTAACTAATAAACCATTTTAAATATTAATCTTAATTACTAAACAAATATAAGACTATCAAATAATTATGTGTACGAGTGTAGTTTTGAATTTTAATATTAACATTAATTCGGTTTATTATGTTTGTGGTTATGACTGCTTTTACTTTAAGGTATATATGGATATTTTTTTGACACATTCAGGGGCTTAACTTGAGCTTTGCTAATTTGTTTTGTAGTTGTGAAAACTTATCATTGGTACTTTATTTTTTTTAATATGTTAATTTATTATCATTGTATTTGTTGCTGTAAGCTTTCATAACAAAATAAAAAAAAATCGCCCAAGTGCGAGTCGGACGCGCGCGCCGAGGGTTCAGTACAAACCGGTAGTGATTTTGTTACACCTTAAATGTACTTTAAAGCTGAGTGTTTGATATGAATTTCAATTTAATATCACTACGCGTTCATGAGGAAAGGGGTAGTAAGTTTAAAATTATTAAAAATATTTTTATTATATTATGTAAAAACTAAAAAGTTACGGTTTTCGTAATTTTTCCTTTATATGTGCTATGAGACGTTACTCTATGTATTTCAAGTTTCAGGATTCTGAGTTCACGGGAAGTAGCCTGTTGGTTTTGAGTTTGTGAACTTCAAAAATTTGCGGAAATTTGCGGCATTAACAGCTGTATCTTTTGATTGCATTGGCTTAGAAGTTTGTTTTTTTCACAGCTCTAAAGGACCGTAGACCTTACCTCTACGCGTTCCTGAGAAAAAGGGTCTTGACAGACATTCGGACGGACAACAAAATGATTCTATAAGGGTTTCGTTTTTTCCTTTCGAGGTACCCTAAAAATGAATAAAAATAAAAATTAAAAAAATAATTATAGTAGTAGGAAGCGCAAGTAGAGAGGCAGATTCCCCACGATGCAGATGGTCAGTTTCAAAATTACTACTCAAATAAGTCCCTATCGGGGAGTGTATACTAGATGTTCATACGCGCAAAGAAAATTCCCGCGGGAACCGTACATTTTGTCACGAAAAGTAGCCTATTTAGATACTAGTGGTGACGATGATGTTTCTGAGAATGAAGAAGTGGTCCTAATAGTTATAAATATATTTTAATAACAATAGTCAGTAAGAAATTCATAGTTGTTATCTTTGAGTATATAACCACGTTGTTATATCTCTACCTCTCAATTATCAAAAGTGTCGATTTGTATCTGTCGGACTAGATTTCGGCCTAGGTCTAGAAATAGCGCCCCGTCGCATTAAAATGACGAAAACTCCCTAATTTTGTATTATAGATATAATTATATAAAACTTATGTTGTTAGAATCTGTACAATGTAAACTAACAGAATTAATACAAGTTATATTCTTTTACCCTAAAATATTTTGTAATCCTAAGGAGAAAATAGGTGAAAGTAAGTGAAAGTATACGCGAATATTTCGAGTGATAATATAAAAAAAAATCATTCATTAAAATTTCTTATAGTCTTCGTACAAATGGATATACTGTTTTACAATAATTCATTTAAAAAAAAAAAACAACACCTTTACATACTGTGTTTTTTTAAACCACAAGCTTTTTAAAAATATATATTTGGCACATCTATCGATACGCCTGTTTATAAAAACGCCATGAGATGGCATTCGACAGACAAGGGGATATTTCATTAAATTGAGCGGTTTTTTTTGGTAGTTTCTCTAGTTTACTAACTATTGTTGTATGTTATAATATTATGGTTGTGTGTAGATAAAGTGTTATCTATCTATCTATCTGAAGCGAAGGGACTCGCTTCTTGCAGGAAGGCCGAGCTGTAAGCTTATAGTTGAAGGTTTCATAAAATACTTCTAATTAATAATATGTAAACGTGCAATGAATGGTTTAAATGTGCATTAATATATAATTATTATTATTTGTTTATGAGATGAAATGATTTTAAAGTTTATTTCTTAGGCATAAGAAATAATATTCAGTGCCATGTTCAATTTGTATAAAAAAATGCAAGATCAGTATCGTCGCTTGTTATGTATTGGCATGATTACCGAGAGACGGCCATGGAGGCACATGTTATGTTAATTTATGGAGAATAAATCCTGTATATTATTTATTTGAAGTTTTAATCACTGGATATGAATAAGGATTTCAGAGAGGACTTTACACTACATAAGTACATAATATTAGGTACATGAGCACTTGCTACTTACGTTACTGCGAAAAATCTCCATATATCCCTGCATACACCGTTCACGAGTTCTTGACCCTCTGGGCAGTTTGTGGGCACAGTGATCACGTTTTGGGGGCTGATGATACTTTGGTTTAAGATCTAGTTATCTGTACCGTTCTAAAATTGAATGATAGAGAGATCAAATCCGAGTTTAGCAATGAGCCCGTTTTAAGAAGTTCGGTGAAATCGGATCTAAGTGCTCAAACTTATAGTTATCTCTAAGATTATACGACAATATCATGATACTTACGTGACTGCGCTATTTCTCCATATATCGCGGCACACGCCGTTCACAAGCTGCTGGCCGTCGGATCAGTTGACGGGCACCGTCACCATGTTTTGGGGGTTAATAATACGACAATATCATGATACGTACGTGACTGCGCTATTTCTCCATATATCGCGGCACACGCCGTTCACAAGCTGCTGGCCGTCGGGGCAGTTGATGGGCACCGTCACCACGTTTTTCGGGGCAATACTCCTTTGTCTGTCATATAAAATATAATAATAATAATATGTAATAATAACGGTTAATCGTTAAATAGAATATAGATTAATACACAGTCTCATTTTGTTTTTGGTAATTGTAAATTAATAAGTACTTACCTAGGCTGGAACTAATTAGAAAATAATTTGAAAAAAATTATTATAAAGTTCAAAATTATTAATTTTTAGCTGTACCTATGCTAATAAAACAAGAGAGCCAGTTTATTTTTTTTTAGTTTTAAACTTAATTATATAATTGTTAAGGGTAGAAAAATATCCACACCTACCTTAATCCAGCAAGTATATTTCGTACACTTTTGTTGGTGAATAATTGAATATTCTCAGGCCAATGTTTTTTCGCCCAAACCAAAACTGTCTTCAAAACCTCAGAACGGACCTGGTAGCGACTCTTAAAGCTGTCCAATAGGTTCTACATACATACGAGTACAATTAAGAGCCTGCTTGAAACTAACTCGTAACAACTCTAACGGTTTCCATGGGCTGATTTCTACATTTCACCCATCCTGGTTGATATTCTTAAGCTCCATTGGGAATGACTGTTATTTTGGTAACGGTTAACTCCCAATAATCATCATCATCCCGTCGCGCCGTTAGGTATATGGTTATCTTTGGGAACTAGTGCTTGTTTAACGGTACCAGTCTTTCAGTATCGCTATCAGGTCCGCCGTCCGTTGGAATGTTTGAACTCATATTTGGTGTTAAGCGACAAAACATTGGCTGCAACCTTCTATGAGAACATTTACCACAAGATTTGTATGAAATAATATACTAGCTCGTATGTCTTAATTAAGGCAGGCGATAAAAATCTAAACAAGAATGCGTATTGCTCTACCAGGAACTTTCGTTGGTTTTCTTTTTAAAAGTTTTGTTTGGGTCTGGTGAAAAGTTGGGTTTTGGAACAGGAATTATGTTTTCTGGCATCAGTATTTCACATATCAATTATCAAAATAATAAGGTAGGTAAGTACTTACGTGACTGCGCTATTTCTCCATATATCGCGGCACACGCAGTTCACAAGCTGCTGGCCGTCGGGGCAGTTGACGGGCACCGTCACCATGTTTTTAGGGGTTAATAATACGACAATATCATGATACGTACGTGATTGCGCTATTTCCCCATATATCGCGACACACGCCGTTCACAAGCTGCTGGCCGTCGGGGCAGTTGGTGGGCACCGTCACCATGTTTTGGGGTTTAATAATACTTTTCTGCCTGAAAATATATTTTGCGATGGCATTAGTTAACCGTTTTTGGGTTATTTTATTATTATTGATCGTTCCCATTTTAAGTAGGTATATGTGCGACAAAATATCACATTTAGACTACATCGCGGCAAAATTTTACCCTCGCGTAAAACTTATTTCTGCGATATAGGAAGTTGAGGGCAACGTCTAGAAAACCAATAATAAAAGTTAGTTACGTTACTGCGTTGGATCTCCAGATGTCGCGACAGACGCCGTTCACCAGCGCCTGTCCTGGAAGGCAATTGGGTGGCACTGTGATCATGTTGCGACCATTAATATCGTTCCTATAACAGAATAAATGCGTGAAAACTTTGAACACATTTTTAATAATTCACGCAAAAAGTTTGAGATTTCTGAGCATCTGTGTCATCTATGTGTCTGTGGCATCGTAGTTTAAAAAAGAATGGACATATTTTTTTACTAAATGCAGGAAGATTCATTTTCTAATCATAAGTTTTAAACTCAAGTACCTAACTCGTTTTTGTGCATAATCTGCGTATTTGCAAACATGTAATATTAATATTTTGTACTTACTATTAATTTATTTGGGGTTGCATTGAAATTAAGATTTTCTATTACAATTATATACCTACTCTCCTTTTGTCATTTATTTATTTTTAAAGCGATCGTAACCACGGAACTGACTTAGGTATTAAATAATGAACAAAGAATCGTGAGGTATTATATCTGCTTATCATCTTTTGAAAAGTTATCGGCCACTTGATTGCAATCAATTGCAATGTTGATGGAAATAAAAGGCAATGTCACTTAGTGCTAGTAGTAATACAAAGGAAATGAATTATTTTATTAAAATATCAATGTGGAAATTCACTGTTATAACTTATAGTCAAGCGTTTTTAAATACGAAATACAAAACAGTTGTAGCTCAGAAAAATATTTATTAAGTAATTACTGTGAATGTAGGTACATTGGTAGTATATTTTAATTTTAACAGCTAGCTCAATAGTTTCGTTAAATTAAATAGTCCTATTTCTTTTTATAATTTATAAAAAGGTAAGATAACCATAATAATTATAGTCTTATAAAAAAGAAATCTAACAACTACTATTTATATTATAAACAAAACTACTGTGAACTTTCGTTTACAATAGCAGTGGGATAGCCCACTACTATTGTAAACGACAGTTTGTGAGAATGGATGGATGTATATTAAATGGATGTTTGCGAAAATTTCACGCAAAAATAACTGTACGGATTTTGATGAAATGTGGTATAGTCGTAGTTTAGTCTTTGGATTAAAACATATTAATGCTATCTTTTATCCCGAAAAAGTACAGAGCCGCGGGCATAAGCTAGGAAATATTACTATAGGTATACATTAAATTACATTAGGATACTTACGTGGCGTAATGTTGGGCTAAGAAGGCATCATTATAGGGTATATTTTTACCACACACCAAACATAATCCCAAAAGGAACACAAAAGTAACTGACATTTTGTCGCACACGGGTTTTGGAAAACAACTTTCCAGAAAACACAGTTTGTTGTGGCGCGGCGTTATATAAGGTTCGATTTAATTGTTTTTATCGCTTATCCATTATTTATAACGAGTCGCATGATAAGAATATCGTCCTTATCTTAAAATCGTAATAATTAATATGTACACAGTAATATCTACGTCAATTAATAAAGATCACTGCAAGAAATACAAACGTTTTAGACCACTGCGTTACTAAAGTTTTCTATTTTTATTCACACTGTTTACATTTGCCTGAAATAAACGAGGATGTTACTTGCTAGTTCTTCACGTCCAAATCTTTCTAAACGTAAACTCTGAATGTTTGCGCATCTTTGTTATCTATTCCTAATATAATAAAGAGGAAAAGTTTGTTTGTTTGTTTGCATTTAATAGGCTCCGAAACTACTGGACCGATTTTGATGAAATTTGGCACAGATGTAGACAGTGGTGGATTTACACTAGGGGCAGTCGGGGCTAGTGCCCAGGGCGGCAAAATTTGCAAAGCGAAAAAAAAATTATAATACTCGTATTAGGTACCAAATTACACAATATAATTAATTAATTAGTTCTCATATTTAATAGGTATTTTTTTATTTATTACATTATCGAAGCATGTGTTAAATCGTAATTTCGTAAATTTTATTTTTGGCACTAGTAAAAAATAAACATCAAAATAATTTAGTTTATTTATTTCCTTATAAATTTGAAATGATAATATTTATTGTTTTTATTTACAGAAATTAATAAATTTAACTAGTAGTACAATATTTTCAAAAAAATTAAAATATATTCAAATTATTTTTGCATTTAAAAAAACAAACTTTAATTACAAATATAACAAACTAATATAATAATAATAATATAATAACAAATAGCAAAATGTTATAATATATTATAATAATAATATTTATAACAAAAACAAATATTTTTTATGTAATAAAATTTGTGCATTCAATCAGTTATTCTAATTTAAAAAAATCTATATAGATTTTAAGAGAAGTTTGTTAGTTTATTTGTTTGTTTGCATCGAATAGGCTCCGAAACTGCTGGACCGATTTTGATGAAATTTGGCACAGATGTAAGTAGACCACGGGAAAGGACATATGCTACTTTATGTCGCGGAAAAATGTACGGTTTCTGCGAAATTAACTTTTGTGCGCACGAAGTTGCGGGCAACATCTACATCAAGTATTTAATAATTTAGTCTTTAGCGTTGCATCTCGTTTCGGTGTGAAGTAAGGTACCTTTTATTTTTTAGGCTGAAGCTGAAGGCAAATTATTGTATATTTATTATTAATAATTATTGTATATAATTTACACCGAAATTATTATAGCGATTTAAAAATTTTACTTTTATAATTAGCAGGAAGATACACGTTTCGCATGCTAATCTAATAGTATGACGAAACTACTGAAAATTGAAACCAGTAACGCCCCAATATTATTTTAATGTCCCTGTTAACACGTATGTTATAAACTATCGTTTTACTCGGCAGGTACTGTAACGGATCCTCAGGTGACAAAAATGGACTATGTGACAAGAATCGTATCAAAATCTGAGTGTCTGGCCGAGATGATAACCTGCGGAACTGTTATTTTAGACATCACGAGCGAAAATTCTCTCTCGTTGAAACCGATTCTGGAGTTCTTAAAACGTAATATGTTCTACTCGTATTTTTTTTATGATTATTGTTCCCCCGGCCATTAGACAATTGTTTACATTTTGTTTTGTTACATTTTTATTGTTTTTTATTTATTTACATCTATTTATCATCTATTCTTTCTTCATTATTCCTGTTCTTATTACATTATTTACTCGTTTGCCCTCTATTACATATCAGTTCTACATATTGTCTTATCTATTAATTTACAATTCTTTTATAGTTTCTATATAATTCTTACATTTCGTTTCTTTATTGTCTATTATAATTATTTGTTTCTGTTTTTTAATATAATATTTACTTATTTGCCCTGTATTACATATTTATTTTACATATTGTCCTTGTCTATTCCTATACAATCCTTTTTTATTTTCTATTTATAGTTTACTACAGCTTCCATACCCTCACATTTTCCAAAACTAAAGTAATACTACAAAGTATTATTTCTTACTATTGTTTCATTTCTATTTTATAACTTCTATTTTACATTTTTCTTTTCCATCTTATGCTAATTCAATTTTGTTCTATTTATTCATTACTACATTTGCTTTACATTGTTCATACATCTCTACTCGTATTCGGCAAAATGAATGCATATCGATATATGAAAAGATATATCTACTTCTTTGGCTGCTGTTCGTTTCAAATATCTCTTTTTACCCAGCATATTGATATATGAAAAGAGATACTTAGGTATTTGGCTGCTGTTCGTTTCAAATATCTCTTTTTACCCAACTACAGCGTAGCCAAAAGGATGGGTTTGCCAGTCTATGTTCGTATGTATGTTTCGTCGTGGCGCCTAAACTACTGATCCGATTTCAATGTATGAGGTGTCAAATAAATTCGTAATAATGGCCCGGGTAACATAGGCTATTTTAATTTGCGTAGTCGTGTTATAGTTTTTAAGTTTTTATTATAAAAAGATCGATGTTAATCCTTTTTGTCCCGGTAGGTACTGTAACTATGTTATGATGCTTGTTGTTATCAGATTGTAAATATTATTTAATCTTTCTTATCTGTAAATTATTTATTTAACTAGGTATTTAGTATACCTAATTTAAAGATTACAAAGATCTGGATTAATATTTTTAATCACTTCTTTGAGAATAGTTGAATATTGCTGATAAGCTGTGCTACTTTTCAGTTCTGACAGAGTTATTGGACATCGAGGCGAAACTAAACGAAGGAATAGAAGGGAAAGAGTATAAAAAGCGATATTTAATTTTAATTTCCACTGTAATGACTTGGGCTCTGACGAAACCATTGGATCCGGTGAGTGGTTAACTGGGTACCTACTAGGTTTTGCCCGAAATTTCATTCGCGTAGGCTGAAGGTTTGCGCAGGGTAATGCTTATAATAGCATAGATCATTTATTTAGAAAAGTTTTTAAACCAAATAAAAAATCTCTTGCTTTGCTTGCTTGCTTGTATATTGCTTGCAAGTTGCATTCAGTTTGAACATTAAAAATAAAAAGATTTCGTTAGGCATGTTTTTCAAAAGTTTTTTTTTATGATACCTGCCATAAAATACAATTACTGTTTTTAATCAATTTACTTTCCGTCCACTTTCTAGGATACCCCAGATATGCCTTTCATCGAAACAGATTTCCGGAAACGGAAACCTCATCCGAATTTCCGGATGCACTACGAAGTTGAAAACGAAGTTATCGGCATAGCTAGAAAGTTCAAACCTCAAATTGGGTCGGTGTTAAATCAATAGTACCTACCTTAATTAGTATAAGTATGTAGAACGACGTACGTACCTGTACTTTTAAATACTAACTAGCCTTAGCCCGCGGCTTCTCACACGTGACATTGGGTTTTAATTAAAAAAGGTTTAAGTCAGAGGAAATGCTTGTTCGGGAAAATACCACAGCCTCACGGAAAGCCGGCCTTAAAACCGCACGATTTCGCCTAGTAAAAATCTTATTTGGTATTTGTGCTTACAACACGCAATATGGAATTCATTAGGATAGTGATCGCTGAGTGCTAAGTGTGAGTTTTCTTTTCGCATTCGATCGTGAGCGCTCATTATGGAATGCGAATAGAAAAACTCACACAGCACTCTGATGTCGTAGAGTCTACGTCGAAAATTCTTATCAGTTTATGATTAAAATTCTATCAGTGATAACCCCCAGAAATGCACATTGACCTTTGATGAAAACTGATATTCAGCTAGTGTTGGATTGTAGAGCGTTTACTCTCAAGCACTTTCACACAGTGACATTCGCTTTATTCCTATTGACAGTGTCTGACAGGGATGATGCTTTTGGACGGAGATCCCAGGCGCGCCAGACAGCAGACACCCTTATGTTCTAACTTATAAAATGTATATCAACCCGCTAGTTTCTGCGTGGCAATATGAAATACTAGCAGTTGGCCGCGGCTCCGCCCGCGTAAATATAGTATCCCTCTGGAACTACTTTACCGGGATAATAGTAGCCCATGTTTTAGTCTAGAGCCTAAACTACTATCATACCAAATTCATCAAAATCCGTTCAGTAGTTTTTGCGTGAAGGAGTAACAAACATCCATCCTCACAAACTTACATATTTATAATATTAGTAGGACATTTCATCAGGATATAAGGGGTATAAGTGATAGGCGCGCCTGGGATCTCAGTTCATTTACATTTTACACTAATCAAATATCTCTTTTCAAAGGTCGATGTGCATTATTATTGGTCGGCTACTATGTATAATAATAATCGATAAACTTCTACAACATAAGAATTATCTCAACAGAGCGACTGTGGTAGCGTCTGGTATAACGTACGGTGGACAGGAAGACGCCCTATTCTACTGGTTTCAGAAGGCTTGGGAATGTGAACCACTTGTACCCATAATATCCTCAGGAGGCAACTTTCTCCCACTGATTAACGTTCAAGACTTAGCTAAGTAAGTTTATTAATTAAAATTAAGTTTTACTCGTAATAAGTGTACTTCTACGTACTCACACGCACACACACACATATAGTAGGTACGTTTATAAATAACTTAAGGTCCGAACGCACTAGGCGGAACTGCACTTCGGCGGAACTGAGCGACACGTCGCGTCAAAATATTCTTTATATGAAATTATATGAGATAACACGCACTAAGCGGTAACGGAACTACACTGCAGCGAACTGCGCGACAAACTTAATCAACTGACCAAAAGTGTCGCAAACTGCAGTTAACTGCAGTTCGGTTTGGCCAACTTCATTTTCATAGTCAGTCAACCGAGATAGGTACTTGGGAGCGCGATAATCGTTCGTCAAAAATGTCGATACATGAATAAAATTTATTGTACTCGTGAGCCAGTATCCGGAGACATAATAATATTATGACGTCCAGCATAAAAAGTACATGAACACTTTTATGAAAAAAAAAAAAAAAAAACAACTTTGGAGTGAAACGACCTCAGTGGCTCAATGGTTAGCGCGTCGGCGCTATCCTTGACTTCGGTTGTTGCCAAATGTTGCCCGCGACTTCGTGCGCGCAAGAGGGAATCCCGCAGGAACCGTGCATTTTTCCGCGATAAAAAGTAGCCTATGTCTTTCCTCGTGGTTTACTCTATATCTGTGGCAAAATTCATCAAAATCGGTCCAGTAGTTTTGGAGCCTATTCGATGCAAACAAACAAACAAACTTTTCCTCTTTATTATGTTAATAAGTATAGATTAAAAATACTTAGGGCACTTTTTCTGACACGCGGGTTGCAACGCGCGTGCGGGTATCGGCCGCACTTGGCCACATGCTAGATGGTTAGGATAGGATGTTCCAGTCCGCGTGCGTGCTGCCCGCGGGATAAGTAAGGGATCGTCCATTAATCACGTGATGCCTAAAGGGGGAGGGGGGGGTCCGAAAAAATATCACCAAGTATCACCAAGGGGAGGAGGGGGTATAAGGAGACATCACGTGTATTAATTTTCGAATCTAGTCTATGCATACCGAAATTATTATCGGTTGTAGATTCGTAGTGTTGTTTAATTACTTACAAGACAAATGACTCGTATAGTTTTTAATTGCTTAAATTATTCGATTAAATTGTTTTTTAAGTTAAAGTTTTTCTGCAAACATGACCTGCTCACTATGTAAAAATAAATACACGTGATCTTAGATGGGGGAGGGGGGGTAATATAAAACCTCACCACGTATCACCAGGGGGAGGGGAGGGGTCTAAAAAGCTGTTAAAAACATCACGTGATTAATGGACGGCCCCTAACATGTATGAAATGATAGAATGCGGGCAGCACGCATGCTGCCGAGACCCGCAAGCGTGTGGCAACCCGCGTGACAGGAAAAGGGCCCTTATACTGTTTTTTGCTATTTTTTGTAATAATGGATTATATGTATATGTATGGATGAGGAAACATGGACACTCGCGACACCAGAGGAGATTAATTTGAGTTTAAGAATCGTAAATTTCTTTATGTTCTGCTTTCAGAATAATATTCAATTTGACTGATAATTTTCCTAAGAAGCTCTACATTTTGGCGGTCGAACAAAATATTATGAAACAAAGAGAGGTATACGTCATTACTCTTAAAAATCTTTTTGTTTATAATGTAACACCAATATGTAGAACATAAAACAGAAAAATGCACGCTCCTCTAGGGCTGGTACTGTACCTACAAGCAATACCCACCACCATAGAGTATATAAGCAGTCGGTTTTGCTAAAAGTTGCAGGTACTATAAGCGCAGTGGAAGTAAAAAAATGTACTTCCATTTTTAGAATGGTTGCGTCTACATTGTTATTTTTGTTGTAGATAATCAAGGCTCTCGGCAGAATAGCTGGATCTGGAATGTTCCAAAATATCCCAGCTGAGAAGGCGTTTTTGATTCCTGAATTAAATGTTAGTCTTGTGCTTAATATAACGTTTTTCAGTAGGTAGCTAGTTTTTGCTAAGGCTAAGTAAATTCAACTTTAGAATTTAGAAATTACATTAAAAAGTGACTGATGAAATGACAAAGTATGAAATAACTTTTAGCAAAGAACTTACGACATGATAATGTTAAATATTAACATGGAGCCAGTCTTTATCGTGGAAGACATGGGCCTGGAGTGGACATCCGAATTGACATTTGAAGAAAACGTGCCAACTCTGATGAAACAGTTCACGAAAGCAAGAAAATTGAAACCTTTTAAGGTATTGACAAAAGTATAACTTTGTGCCTAGGGTCTCCAACAATGTTTCACCTTGAAAATGTTGCGACTACCTCATCATCATAATGTGTAAGTATTATTATTTGCATAACCATTATTACTAAGTTTGGAGGACAATTTCTGCTATTGATTGTTGTTAAAATCAACTTCGACACGGGTGTTGCCTCTGCTACAAAGTTTCAAAACCAAGGATGGACTATATCGTACATTTCACAGAACAAATCTTCATACAAGGAAAAGTAACGCCATTTTGATACCTCAAAAGTCAAAATGTCCTCCAAAACCCCGAGTAGGGCCATTTGAGAGGGAACAGTTTTTGTATCGACATGCCTTGTCTATAATACAAACGTACATGGTCTTCTAGATTATTGTATACGGACCACCAGTTGTGGGAAAGACGAGTTTGGCGAAACAGATAAGCGAAGCGTATGGACTCGTGTATGTATCGTACGACAACATCATACAAGATACAATCGACTATATGGTATGATATTGTATAATATAGTCTAGTAATTATGATTATAGTAGATAGTCAATGCTATATTTTTATAACTATGAATAAAAGCTAATGCTATGTTACGCAATCAAAAAACATGCTATTTTGAAGTAAAACTCTTTGAGGTGTATTGGGAGTAAAATTTCAAAGTCGCGTCACGACCACTTCTGCCATGTGCCATACCTACAGACCTACTCTACTCCTCATGTTTCTTTTGTCAAAATATGTTCTCTTTCTAAAGAGTTTTCGTATAAATTACTGGGAACTGAAAGACAAGGAAAGAGAGATAAAAGAGCAGTCGCCCCAATCGGACATGTCGCTCTCAGACGAAGACGACGAGGACGATGACGAAGAAGATAGATCAACAACACGACAGACCCTGGCGCTGTTGCAGTCTGGTAGCCCGTTTACTAATGAAGAGATGATTGGGTAAAAATACTCGATTTTATATATTGTTGAATATGAATATATATGAGTAGAAATTCAGATTAATCTTAAATTAATATCTACATAATAGACAAGGTTTCCGTGGTCCAGTGGTCTTGGCTTTCAACTCTAGAGGTCGTGGGCTCGATCCCCGCGTGTATACAAAAAAAATGATTTTTTTGTCTGACAATACAAAAAAATTGTCTGACAAGAAAGATAATCCATGCGTCAGATGGGCATGTAAAAAGTCGGCCCTGCGCCTGATATCTCGCTCGTCATGTCGGTCATCCGTCCTACTGGGTTACGCGAGTTAAGGAAAAGAGAGTGCTTTTGAGTAGCTACTGGTTTCAACGAAACTGCCCACCGTCACTGAAATCGGTGTAGGACTTGGAAGTTATTATTATTATTAACTAACAGGGAGAGTAAGAGAACAATAAGACACCTATTTATTATACAAATAAATTAGTGGAAATAAAGAAAATAAATATTTTCCCTAATATTATGTCCCATAATTATGCTTTACAGATATATTCGTCAGAGATTATTGAGAAGAGACGCATTAAATAGAGGATGGGTTCTTGATGGTGTCCCCAGAACTCTCGAGGAATGCTCTTGGTGTAAATTAATCATTTCATGCTTTTATTTCATATATGAATTTAGTAGCTATCTTTGTAAAATATAATTGCAGTTGTTAGAAATAGTTTTCTTGCAGTTTGCTCCATAGCTGGGCATTAACTCGTTAATCCGTTAATCGTTAATTAACGAAGTTAACATTTTGATTAACGGATTAACTTTTAAGTTAACTTTTAAAAATGTTAACGGACACGTTAACTTTCGTTAATATGAAGAGAAGTCCGTTAATCGTTAATCCAATGCCTACTATTTACCGCACGGCACCGCGGCGCGGCGCGAAAAACAGATTCAGTAGCGTGTCAAGCCAAGTTCAAGTAACAGAACTGGCAAGCAGCACCGTGTTTAATATTACACGAACCATTTGAAGCCACTTTTGACCCCTCATAACTCAAAAACTATTTTACATAAACGTGTCAAATATGGCTCATATATTGAGACTTGCGAGATACATATGTGCTCCAAATTTCATAAACACATCTCAAACGGTTATTTAGATATTAACGTCCAAAAATTGACATTTTTATCACTGACTGACCTATAGATCAAAACTCTAACCCAGTTCCAGATGACCTAGAAAGTTCAAGTATGTAAGGATCGTAGCAAGTGGAAAGAAGTGGTCTCTGCCTACCCCTACGGGAAAGAGGCGTGATTATATGTATGTATGTATGTATGTAGAAAGTTCAAATTTGGCATACAGATAGGTAATTAGGTGAATACAAAGGAATAGGTAAACCAGAAACTCGTAAATTTTTATCATTTCATTATAATTTTTCACTTAATTGATTCTATTAGGAACTCTTAACTTTGGTATTAATTTTGTTATAAATAAGTACCTACTAATAATTTATGTACAAAAAGTAATGATATCCTATCAAAAACATAAATGTGAAGTGAGAGCCAAGTTCAATAATATGATATAATATGCCTTGGTTGTTGATTTCAACGACAAAAGAAGTGAGATCTAAATGGGAGCTAAGTTCAATGGTCAGTCCTGAAATTTATTTATAACAACATAAAATATCATTTCTTCTCATAAATTAGGATAATATATTGTAGCCTAAGGTCTGACTTGGCTAGTTTTCATATACGAATTATATTATAGAATTTGGAAGTTTTAAGCCTGTTACTTATCGGTTCTTAATTCTTATTTTATTATTCCGAAAATTTGGCTTGCTGGTAGAAACTAGCCATCGAACATAATAATTCGTATATGAGAATTGAGAACTAGCTAAGTCAGACCTTAGGCTATAATATATTACCTAAGTTATGAGAAGAAATGATACATATTTTATGTTATTATAAATAAATTTCAGGACTGACCATTGAACTTGGCACCCATTTAGATTTCACTTCTTTTGTCGTTGAAGTCAACAACCAAGGCATATATTATATAATTGAACTTGGCTCTCATTTCACATTTAAGTTTTTATAGGATAAATGACTATCAGTGATAATTTGCGTGTTGATAAAGAAGAGTGCAGTGTAATTTAGTTATATAGAAAAAGTGTACTTTGCAGTGTAAAACCATATCATGGAAGACATGGAATCGGATTCCAGCGGTTCTGATGAGAATAACCACATTTGACTTCAACATGTTAATGTTCATGAAGGGGAATATGCACCTTAGGCCGACGATTAAATTACACATGATTTTAATTATACCAGTATTTTGTTTTGTTCCTAACCTGTTAACTTCCAGAACCTAAACCAACAGGTTTTATAAATTCACTCACAAACGCAACGATATAAAAATGCATTTTTACACATATTAACGGATTAACGATTAACGTTAACTTGCGTTAATTCTTCCGAAATGTAACGCTTTAACGTTTAACGAAGCTAGCTTTTTTTGTAGCGGATTAACGATTAACGAAGTTAACTATTTGATTAACGGTGCCCAGCTATGGTTTGCTCTATATGATTTTCAACTCTATTATATTTTAAAAGTTATAGGTAGAATTATTAATTTTCAAATAAATTATGAATACTAGATGTTTTCTGCTTCTTTATGCGCGCTTAAAGAAAAATCACAGGAACTATACAGAAAGTGGTCCAGTAGTCTAATCTATATAATATACCCCTTACTAATAAACGCGGTATAAGCTTTGAATAGTTATACAGTGTTTTGTTCACGTCACACAAGTGACATTTTTAATTCGATAGAAGGAGACAAAACACTGAATTGAATCTTGAATAGTTATTCAAAGCTTAAACAGCGATTAATAGTAAGGGGGTATGTGTGTCAAATTTCATCAAAATCGGCCCAGTAGTTTCGGTGCCTATTCAATGCAAACAATCAAACAAACAAACATTTCCTCTTTATAATGTCAGTATAGAAAAAACAATTTTTGCAGTGTTTGATATTGGTGAGGATGAAAATTCTGTCATGAGCGAGGAGCAAGTTGATACATTTGACGAAGATGTAGAGTTGTATAACAACGTCCTGATGAAGTTGCTCCCAGGTTCGTAACGCCTTATTAGTGACTACCTAGATAGAGAACAGCCTATGTCCTTCCCCAATTTGTAATAATATTAAATCTGTTTAGTAGTTAAGCATGATAGAGTAACAGACAGACAATAATACCTAAATAATTAAATAAACAAAAGCTACTAAAATTAATCTAATATGTAAAAATCTCGCGTCATTGTGTTCGTCATAGTACTCATACTCCTCCGAAACGGCTTGACCGATTCTTATGAATTGTTTTTTGCATATTCGGTATTCTGAGAAGCCGTAGAAGCCGATTTAATCTATTTTTCAACCCCTAAATAATAAGGGTGACTCACCTCTAAATATATTTTTTTTATTTTTTCGACAAAATACTAGTAGGTACTAATATAAACATGAAATAAATATAGGGGTGTCTAGTCTTAAAATAATAGGTTGGGGAAAAAGTCTTTTCGCATTATAGTATGTATGAACTTGTCATAAAATATCTTGGGCTATACCAATTGTATCTGGCTGATTTTGGTATCATTAAAAAGTTTTAATTTTACAGAAGACAATTCCAAATTCAAATTAGGTAAATTTGAGATTTTCATTTGTTTTTCTTATTGTTAAAATGAGTGATTCTTATGAAGAATTTCGATACATTTTAAAATTTTATTACAAAAAAGGAAAAAATGCAACACAAGCCGCGAAAAAAATTTGTGATGTTTATGGACCTAATGCAGTATCTGTGAGAGTAGCGCAAATTTGGTTTAAGCGTTTTCAATCCGGAAATTTTGATATCAAAGATGCACGTCGCTCTGGTCGCCCTGTTACGGACAAAAATGTTGCCATTTTTGAAAAAGTGGAGCAAGATCGGCATATTAATAGTTACGATGTAGCTGAAGAACTGGGGATTGACCACAAAACGGTTTTGGCGCATTTGAAAAAAGCTGGGTACACAAAAAAGCTCGATATTTGGGTGCCTCATGAGCTCACTGAAAGAAACCTAATGAACCGTGTACTCATTTGTGATTCTTTATTACGACGTAATGAAACCGAATCATTTTTGAAGAAGCTGATAACTGGTGATGAAAAGTGGATCACGTACGACAAGAACGTGCGAAAAAGATCGTGGTCAAAGGCCGGTCAGGCTTCACAGACTGTGGCGAAACCCGGGTTAACTCGCAACAAGGTGATGCTGTGTGTGTGGTGGGATTGGAAGGGCATTATTCATTATGAGCTGTTACCGCCAGGCAGGACCATCAATTCTGAACTGTACTGCGAACAACTGATGAGAATAAAGCAAGAAGTTGAGAGAAAGCGGCCGGAATTAATCAACAGAAGGGGTGTGGTTTTTCACCATGATAACGCTAGACCTCACACATCTTTAGCCACTCAGAAAAAATTACGGGAGTTTGGCTGGGAGGTGTTAATGCATCCGCCGTATAGTCCTGACCTTGCACCTTCAGATTTCCACCTGTTTCGGTCGCTGCAGAATTCCTTAGGCAGTGTCAGGTTGACATCACAAGAGGACTGCCAAAACCACTTGTCGCAGTTTTTTCATCAGAAGCCCCAAAAATTTTATAGCAATGGGATCATGTACCTACCAACAAGATGGCAAAAAGTTATCGAACAAAATGGCACCTATATACTTTAGTCACTTGTAAATAAACTTTATAAAAAAACCTTTTGAATTTTTATATAAAATGCGAAGAAACCCAACCTAATATTTCGTCAATAATTAATATTACATTTTGTTGTTTAATTTTTTTACTCATGCGGACAGAGGGAATTTTGCAGATATCGTCGTAACATTAGAAGCTACAGATGAATTTATTTGTGACAAAGCTATGCGTTTGCCCAACGACGATGGTTTATTAGACGAGGAGGTGGTTCTGAAACGTTTGAGTGAATTTAGAGCTAACGATGCTATTGATAAAACTATATTAAGTTACTTCGAGGAGTTAGACATACATCCTCTGAAATACACTGTGGCTGATCACAATGATTATGCGATGAAGAGCGCGTACTCGGCCGTCAGTTTGCGAATGGGAAGAGCTTGCCGCTATAAGAAGTTGATAGGTAAATAACTTCTTACTTATTTATAAGTTTCTAGCTAAAATTTATTAGTAACTAGCTTTTGCGCGAGGATTCGCCCGCGTAAATATATTATCCCGAGGGAACACTACTTTTTCGGGATAAAAAATATCCTATGTCCTTTCCCGGGACCCAAAGTATGTCTATACCAAATTTCATAAAAATCAGTTCAGCGGTTAAAGCGTGAAGAGGTAACAGACAGACAGACAGACATACTTTCGCATTTATAATATTAAGTATAGATTATTATCATATATTTTTTAAACACGTAGATTCCAGTCTTAAAGTAAAGGAGCACGTAATCTCTTAAAATTTGTAAAAATAATAAACATACTTAATTTCTGACATTCTCAAGTGCGTACTTAGATATTTGCTCATTCACAGACGCTAGAATCGATGCCGAAATAAAAGCAAAAGCAGAACTAGACGCTAAGAAATATAAAGAAGCGAAGGAACAGGCAAAGTTGGAGAAGAAAATGAAGGAAACTCGCGAAAAGAGTATGGAGTATTGGGTGAGAAAGATTTCAAATACAAAATATAGCGTTTTCTTTATGTAAACCTGCTCTCGAATAGCTACGGAAATAGTCGAACGAAACCGATGATTCACGAAGTACTACATTTTCCATCTTATTCCTATATACATATATAAATAAACAACCAAACTGATCGCCAGGTGAGCGATTACTCTCGCCCATGGACACACAACACAATCCCAGGGGAGTTAACAGCCTTCATAGTCCAGTGATTTAGAGCTTGGCTCTCGACTCGGAGGTCGTGGGTTCGATTCCCGCATTAGAACAACAAAAAATGTTGTTACCAAGTGTGCTTAGGACAATGCAGGCTGATCACTTGATTGTCTGACAAGAAAGATGATCCATCCATGCGTCGGATGGGCATGTAAAAAGTCGGTCCTGCGCCTTATCTCTTGCCAGTCGTGTCGTTTATCCATCCCACTAGGTTTCGAGAGTAAAGGAGGAGAGAGCGCTCTTTTGTTTTGCACACACTCTTGGGTACTATGAAATTACTCCTGTGAGTCCTGCGTAACTGACCTGGTTTTAATGAAACAGGCCCTCTAGTCAAGATGCATTCGATAATTTCGACGGCGAACTTCGAAGTCAAAAATGTATAGGATTTGACATAAGTCTTGACTAGAGGCCCTGGTCAGCTCACGAAATCGGTGTGAGGAGCTATTTACCAGAGGAGTTATAAGTTCGCTGCTGATCTTTAAACTGCTACTAATAAACTACCCCCTTACTAATAAAAATATTTACACAACGGATAACTTAAACAACGTTTGTCGGTCAAGTGACTTTTCCAATGTTTCAGATAGAGCCAGCAACGTTGTATAAGTTATACGTTGTGAAAATATTTTTAAAACGTAAAACGGGACGAGTATAAAAATAGATTGCAATTCCAATGTCTCGAACTCGAGAACGGCTGGACCGATTTAGCTAATTTTGGTCTTGAAATAATTGTGAAAGTTCAGGGAAGGTTTAAGCGGTGAGAAATATTGGAAAAGATGTAGGTGTAGGACGTAGGTTGCATTGTAGGTGTAGTTATTTATTCATTCCAGTTCAAATATAAGACAGAACATGTGTCGGGACAGCTAGTTTTATATAACTTACTGAAATCATAGGCAGAGGTGTACGCGTCGATGCAAGAAGAAGAGGAAGTGGCTCTGGCGGCGGCCACGGAGCCCATGCGACAATACCTCATGAACAACATCTTCCCTACACTAACCACGGCTCTGCTAGAGGTGGCCAGAGTCCGACCCGATGATCCTGTTGATTTCCTAGTAAGAACTGCAGGTCTAAAAAGGCCGTTTTGGCAATTCATTTTCAATTCTTGTTATGAAAGATGACAGCGATCATAAAATGGCCACTTGAATTTCAATTCATAATATGATTTGGATACAATTCACATGCTGAAATTGGCTGAAATGCATTCATTTGACAGATTTACAAGCAGAATTGCTTTAGTGTCAAATAGCAATATTGCGATGATATTGCGCAAGTGGCCTTTTTAGACCCGCTGTACCCAACTACCTATTAAGATTAATTAATCGATCTTTTAGCGTACCTTAATACTCAAGGGCCTCTAGTTAAGATGCATTCTATAATTTCACCGGCGAAGTTCGAAAACAAAATGTATGGGATTTGACATAAGACATCTCAAGCGACATGTCACTTAACGATGACTTATGTCTAATGTCAAATCCCATACATTTTTGATTTCTAAGTTCGCCGTCGAAATTATCGAATACATCTTGACTTGCCAAGGAACCCTTATAGTTTCGCTCTGTCCGTCCTTCTGTCTGTCTGTCCGCCCTTCAAGCTCTTGTAATTATGAATATAAATTGATGAATTTGGTAAAGTTATATAATGTGTATAGATGTTGGTTTTGGCATCATAAAATAATAATTTTACATTTTAGAGGAGGCTCTCCATACATGCGATGTAATTCAAAGCCTACTAAGCCTACTACGCGTTGATAGTTACGGAACCCTCCTTTAACATGTCCTGAGATGCTCTTGATTAGGTTATTCAGACTATTCCGAGAACTAGTAGCACTTAGTACCTAAAACGGTTGATGACAAGTATGCAATGTTATCCTAAAATGGATTTTAGGATATATAGATTTAAATGTATTTTGATATTGGAAAAGGTTTGAGCCGGAAAAAAATACTTGAACCACCGCTGTGCCTCCAGACAAAACGTGGCAAAGGATACAGACACACCATAGGGAGTTAGGTACCTTCTACTTGGATAAATTTAAAAAATGTAAATCAAAACCAGTGTCATAAACCGTTATCAGTCTTACGATAGAGTTGAAAGTTTCAAGGAACTGTTTAATCGTAGGATAATTACATGAGCATTAAGATAGCACACGATTTCAAAAAATAAAAAACAAAATTCTCGAGATTTTTTGCTATCAACATGTCTACATGCAAAAAAGAATAGCGGATCATTTCATCAATTTTGTTTTTAACCAAAAACCTTTAAAATTTTTGCTAATAAAATTAAATAGGATGGGCTTTAAAATAGGGGTAGCCTGAATTTATATATTTTGATGGTTGGGTTTTATGGGTTAACCTTACCCCATCATTTTGGTACCAATTTTTTGGGTGAGGAAATGAGTATTTTACTTTTTACAGCCATTATTGTGATTAAAATTTTAATATTATTTTTCACGTTTTTCACAGTAGTTACTTAGGTAAATCTGTTTTTATCACTAAAATGTGTATAATAATAAAAATAAAAATAATTGTCATATTCAAAGCATTTCCGGAGTGGAATACAAGAATCTTTTTGGTAAATAACGTTTGTGTAGTTTTGGGTAAGGTTAGGTTAGAACTTTTTTATCACGTTCAAAACGTCTTCGGATTGGAACACGACCTTACGAAAACCCGGCGTGAAATAACATTTGTGTAGTTTTGGGTTAGGTTAGGTTAGAACTTTTTTATCACGTTCAAAACGTCTTCGGATTGGAACACGACCTTACGAAAACCCGGCGTGAAATAACATTTGTGTAGTTTTGGGTTAGGTTAGGTTAGAACTTTTTTATCACGTTCAAAACGTCTTCGGAGCGGAACACGGCCTTACAAAAACCCGGCGTGAAATAACATTTGTGTAGTTTTGGGTTAGGTTAGGTTAGAACTTTTTTATCACGTTCAAAACGTCTTCGGAGTGGTTACATGGTCTCGCAAAAACGCGGCCTGAAATAATGTTTGTGTAGTTTTGGGTTAGGTTTGGTTAGAACTTTTTAATCACGTTCAAAACGTCTTCGGATTGGAACACGACCTTACGAAAACCCGGCGTGAAATAACATTTGTGTAGTTTTGGGTTAGGTTAGGTTAGAACTTATTTATCACGTTCAAAACGTCTTCGGAGCGGAACACGGCCTTACAAAAACCCGGCGTGAAATAACATTTGTGTAGTTTTGGGTTAGGTTAGGTTAGAACTTTTTTATCACGTTCAAAACGTCTTCGGAGTGGTTACATGGTCTCTCAAAAACGCGGCCTGAAATAATGTTTGTGTAGTTTTGGGTTAGGTTTGGTTAGAACTTTTTAATCACGTCCAAAACATCTTCAGAGTGGTAACACGGCCTTACGAAAACCCGGTATGAAATAACGTTTGTGTAGTTTTGGGTTAGGTTAGGTTAGAACTTTTTTATCATGTTCAAAACGTCTTCGGATTGGAACACGACCTTACGAAAACCCGGCGTGAAATAACATTTGTGTAGTTTTGGGTTAGGTTAAGTTAAAAAAATTTTATCACGTTAAAAACGTCTTCGGAGCGGAACACGGCCTTACAAAAACCCGGCATAAAAAATAATCGCTTAAAAATGCAAATGGAAATATTTTTACCTCAAAAAAACTTGTAAGGTACAGGTTTCTGGAGTAGTTGATGGGAGGAGTAACCCACTCCTCCCTCAATATTGATTAAATATTTTCACAAAATACTGAAGAATTGCAGGAAAATTAGTAAATATTCAAATGCACTTTTCTCAAAAACTATACATCTCCTCACTCAGGGAATGGTGGAGGGGGGTTAGGTAACCCTCCCCCTCCTCCCCTCTTCACCTCTCCCCTATTTAGGCTACCCCTATTCTAAAGCAACCCCATTAAATAGTCCGTCATATTGTATAAAATTGTTTTAGGCCGAATACTTATTCAAGATGAATCCTACTGGAAAAATGTTGGAGCCGGGATATAATTTGCAAGCTGAAACGCTTTTCAAGAAAATTAAGTTGTTGGACGATTCGATGAAAGAATTGGATATCAAGATAGATCCACTACTGCCGCCTGACGTCGATGCCGGCGGTCCAACTACTAGAAAAAAGATAGATAATATGTATTCACTGTAATATTACAAAATTTAAATTCATATAAATTGATTATTTTCCAATAAAGTACCTATTATTTGTTTAAATCGATTGTTTAATTCACGTATCAAATTTTGTTGTGACGTAGTGATATGATGATGATTAGCTAATATGCTTCTTATGTATAATATGAAGGACTAGCTTTTGCCCGCGACTTCGTCCGCGTGGAACAATACTTTGGGATATCGCTGAAATTTACCCGCGACTTTATTTATGACTAACGAAAGCGAATCCTATTTTTTTACACGGAACCCTAAAATAAAAGTAGCCTAGACCCTATAACATCAGCTATCTGCTAGTAAAAGTCCCGTGAAAATCGGTCCAGCCGTTTCAGAGATTAGTCGGAACAAACAGACAGACAGACCGACTGACAGACAGACAGACGGACAGACAAAAATTAAAAAAAAATGTATTTTATTGTAAGTACCGAATATACTTTCAGATTCATTATGTAAAAAGCTGTTAATTTGAAGTTACAAACAGACACTTAAATTGTATTTAACTGTATAGATATTATAATGTATTATATTTTAAGATATTATCAATTTGATGTTTATAAAATAACTAAACTATTTAACTAAACTAAACTAAACATTAACCCGCACGCGCACCCCGCCTTGGTGACGCCCACTTCGCAACGGGCCGTGCAGCAGAAATCGTAATATTTTAATTTCGCCATAACTTCAAAACCAAATGTCCAATTTTAATCATTCAAAGACCAAATATTATCTACATAAACTGTACTTAGTGATGAAATAATTTATTTTGATAAGGATTAACAACATGAGTAAAATAAACGCGTTTAAATGTAGTCCAAAAAAAATTCAAGGTTTCTAAATAAAAAAATGGTTGCTGTGCCTCACTCGACATAGATAGGTATAGTGTGTCGCGGACTTTTTTGTAGATATTTATAAGATCTACCATTAATTAAAACATTTTATGGTTCTATCTTTTATAGTTTAGGCAGCGTACGCAAAATAAGTAACTTTTCTGGTTCATTTTTTACACCTTGTGTCCGAAAAACCCAAATATCTTACGGAACCCTATTTTTTTCCAAAATAAAATTTAGCCTATGTTACTCGTGGATAATGTAGCTTTCGAATGGTGAAAGAATTTTTGAAATCGGTCCAGTACTTTTTGAGCCTTATCATTACAAACAAACAAACAAACAAACAAACAAACAAACATACAAACAAAGTTTTCCTCTTTATAATATTAGTGTAGATTACGTATTATACAATCAGAGGCGATAAAGCAGATTTCAAGATAACTCCTTCACGATTTTCGGAAATTGATGTACATGTGAACAAGATTTAAAAAATAAGTAGATCAGCTTATAAAATGTTAGTAGGTTTAGAATTTAGATTTAGAAAGAATGGAGCCTTATGTTACAGGTAATTTAACATTGTTCATTGTATGTCCGTAAAATATACATTTTCCTAAGTTATGATGTTACAAATTTTAATGACTCTATGCGCCGTACAATGGCAATCATTATCCAGCTAATATGTATTATTTACAACCTAATTGGAGTTATAAACAAATCTGTCACGCGATTGAATCAATAGATATCCTCAGTCACGATTCAAACATGGGCTTAATACGATGTAGACTAAGCCCGTAAAATGAGGGTTCATCCTGAGGTAATAGTGAAAAATAGGTTCGGAGCGAGACCGTCTAGAAGTAACTTTGTGTCTAAGCGCCAAAAGCCGACGAACGACGATGGGATTCTGCCTCTCTTGGCTGATAGTCTACGTCATCAGACTACAGAATTTTTCAAAAATTCCACTTTACACGGTGTGAGATATATCGCTGAAAAGGATCGACCTTTTTGTGAGAAGTGAGTATTGAACAATTAAAGTTATGCTGCGTTACTCGACATGCTACAGTAGAAGTATTACGCCGCCTACTTATACGATAGACTGTCTACCTATAAAGCAATGTGGCGTGTAGCGCTATACAGCCTCCTGTAGATGTAAATCGCTGCGAAACAACACAGTTTATCGTTGAAGTATTACGCTCAATAACGCTATCATAGAAGTACAGCTCAGCGTAGTGCCGCGCGTTTTACGCCCGCGGTGTGTGCGGTTGTTTGCGGGTGCCGCTGCACTGGCGGCGGGCAACTTGTAAAATCGCGCGGGCTGCGGTCACCCGCAGCCTCGGCGGGTAGCGCCCGCGCGCTCTGCGTTCGGTTTGCAGGCGAAATTCAGAAATTCTATTGTAAATATGTATTTGCGATTTTGCAACCGCGCGTCCTAAGATCTTCGCCCGCCACGTTTGCGGGCGATAATCTCAACCGTGGCGGCTGTGTGACCGCGCAAATCGCGGTCTCGTGTGTTAAGAAATAAAACCGCAGTTCGACGACCGCGGCGGGCACGGGAAAAAACCGCTCCGTGAGTTCTTAGCGTAATACTACACAGCTGTGTATATGTATAACGCTGCGTAACAACATACCTTACCGTTGAAGTACTACGCCGCGTAACGCTACATGACCTATCGTAGAAGTACTATGCTGCGTAACGCTACACAAGATCCCGTAGAAGTGCTACGCGGCAAACCCTACAGCTTACCGTAGGTGTACTACGCCGCGTAACGCTACATAGTCTACCGTAGAATTACTACGCGACGTAATGCTTCATTACTTTTGCAGTAATTGATAATCACTGCAAAAGTAATGAAAAGTAATGAAGATTAGTAAAAAGATTCAATAATTTGGGAATAATGTAACAACATGTTTTCAGGTTTATGTGGTTTAGCTTTACGGCAGTAGGTGCTGTAGCAACGTGTATCATTATTGTTAGTTTATGGGAGAAGTTTCAGACCAATCCCACAATTACAGGTTTGTGTTAATCAGTACAATTCAAAAGCTTTTTCAATCATAATCGCTTGATATTAAGTGTTAATAAATAAATAAATACTGCTCCATTTAAGAAAATTATAACAGTAATTATCATGGGATAATTACTGTTATAATTGAAATAATACATGTTAAAATAATACATGTTATTAGATAACGTATTTATAACAAATCATATTTAAAATAAATAAAAATTAATTTATCAAATAACTTCTTGTTATTTTTTTTTAGGTTTGGACACAGACTTCCACAACTGGGACGTGCCTTTCCCGGCCGTCACGATTTGTGACCTGGACCCTGCTGATCCGGAGCTACTCCAGGAATACATTGCCAAGTAATTTACATAAGTACAATATTCTAAATAAATCTGAAAAAATGTATGATATGAGTCATCACTTGTAAAACAAATAACGTTCAACTCAAAAACATTTGCAACGAAGCTATCGAAGCCATGATTTCTAAAAAAATGGAAGATCGTGGTCATATAAAATACTTTAATGATCATAATAATAGGTCTTTACCTATGAAATTGCCGTTCTGCAGTACTGGCCATATCAAATCAAAATAATTTTTGTTTGGCTAAGAACTCTAATTACAAATTAATTTTATTTTAAAAACATGGAAATCTTTTTCCAAAAGTAGTCATTTGTTTATTGATTAGTGTTACATTTTCATTGCATTTTAATCTTTTTCGTCATCATGGATATGTTAAAAATTCGAGTAATTATGGAATATGAGTACCGTCGTGGCAGCAACGCGGCACGCAACATCAACAACATTTACGGAGCTAACACTACAAACCAACGCACTACCTGTTATTGGTTTGCTCGCTTACGTACTAGAAATTTCGACCTGAAAAATGAACCTCGCGGTCATCTGAAGACTTTGGTCGACAATGACGAATTAAAGGCGATTGTGTAAGCTGATAATACACAATCTACGGCTAAATTAGCAGCAGCATTTGACGTTAGCGTCACAACAATATTGGTTCATTTGCGTTAAATTGGCAAGGTAAAAAAGCTTGACAAATGGGTGCCCCACGAACTCAATGATTGCCAGCGCGAAGTACGCGTCGAGACGTGCCTTGCACAGCTCAACAGACACGCAAATGAAGGAATTTTGAACCGCATTGTTACCTGCGATGAAAAATGGATTCTATTTGATAACCGCAAGCGCTCAGCAAGTTAGTTGGTTGGATCCTGGTTCAGCACCTAAACAATGCCCTAAACGAAAACTTACCCCTAGAAAAGTGATGGTCACTGTTTGGTGAATGGTGGTCTAGCGCCGGTGTAATTCATCACAGCTTCTTACCAAACGGGGTGAGCATTACTGCAGATATGTACTGTGAAGAACTGAACACAATGATGGAGAATACACACACATCTCCAACCAGCATTGGTCAATCGCTCGTCTCCGCTGCTCCTGCAAGACAACGCGCGACCTCATACTGCACAGCAGATGGTCTCCAAGTTGCAAGAACTGGGGTTAGACGCTCTCCGTCATCCACCCTACTCACCAGTCCTTGCGCCTACAGACTACTACTTTTTCCAGAATTTGGATAACTTCTTGGCGGGAAAAAAATTCAATACCCGAGAGGCAGTACAAAATGCCTTTGAAGAATTTCTTGCCTCCCGTCCAGCTGATTTATTTTAGAAGGGTATCAATAAACTGCCACTGCGTTGGCAAAGATGCATTGATTGCATGGGTGATTACTGCGATTAATACAAATAAAAAATACATAAAAAAAAATTCGTTTCAAATTTTTCATACAAAACGGCAATTTCATAGGTAAAGACCTAATATTGTTATAAACAAATTACAGAATATGGGGTGACGATCCGCCAGCAAAAGCTGAGGAAATGTTGCGTTGGCTGTCCACGCTCTCCTACCAGTCGATAGAAGATAGAGCATCTGAGTTTACCTCTCCTGACTTGGTGGGGAATTCTGAAAGTACTTTGGAACCGGTTGTTAATCCGAAGGATGCGGTTTATAGTGTAAGTTCAAGATTATAGTCTATTGTCATAGCTATGTGAAAGTTTGAATAGATTGATATATCGATGGATGATGTACCTATTTGTTGTTTGTAATTCTTTCGAATAAGCTATAAATATTTTTAAATGAATTGCTAATAATATGTATGTAAATATATTACCTGAACCTCAACTCTCGTATTTAAAGTAGACTTTCATTTTACTTCGATCGTATTATAAGTGTAGCGACTTGTTATCGTAAACTGACTTTGTGATGTTTCGACCAATCAGAGGCCGTTAGATGCTGCTTTAACGTTTACGAGAATACCGGTTTGACAGTTTAAGCGGGACTTGATTGTAATTGTATTGTTGCTGGTTTTGTTTAGCAGAATTGACCCTCTGGCTAGCTAGCTAGCTACGTTCAAGCTACTATACTTTTGTACTTTGACCGCTTTCAAAGGCCTTTTAAGGCGCGACTTACTTACTAGGTACTGAAAAATGACGTCAATTAAATGAGAATACATCGTCATCTGCACCGACAACTCACTGCTGGGGCTCGTGAGTGAGGACCGAGGAGGTTGTAGGGCATCACGCTTTTCAAACGCGCAGGACTCGTTTAAAAAAAGACATTACTTATTAGTTTCATGAACGCAGGTGGTGCGACACTGCGAAGTCCTCTTCTACGACTGCGAGTGGAAGGGCGACAGCGAGGAGTGCTGCGACATGATCTCGCCGGTGTTCACCGAGATGGGCTTCTGCTACGCCTTCAACTCCAAGCATGCCGAGACCAGCTGGCCGTGGTAAGGAATTTACAGAAGCCGCACATCGGTCAATGTAAAGAGATATTTGGCTTGTATCGGCCTTCTTCTGACCTTCTCTCTGATATTCTTGTATCTATAATCATAATCTCGGAAATAGCTGCAGATATATCCATGAAATTTAGTATGCAAGGAGTAATTGATTTAAGTAGGTCTGAGGAAGTTGCGCATTTTTAAGTTATATAATATGTTTTTTCTTTCGTCGTGCCATAATATATTATCAATAATTTAGACTACATGAATGTCAGACTGAATGGCAAATCTGCTTGCTTATACATGTATAAACAACACAGTTCGGAATAGGGTGAGATCGAATCCTGTTCAGATAAACATTTTTATGATTCTTATTATTTCTTTCTCTTTATGATTTTTATTTAGTATTATTTTTTTATCATTTTACTAAAACTCCAAGTAAAGGTGGTGCTCCGAATGGAGATTGGGTAACAGTGGATCACGGGTCACTTTGGATTATTCGTTATAACTCAGTATGTATATTGCTTGACGCACACAAACGAACGCGTGGCCACTGCTCATCCACACCCTACTCCACCACGCTAATCGACGACGCGCTGTCAAAGCGGAATGACTTGCTATTACACTCCGGTCAGTAGGTAAGTACAAAAGTATTATTTTACGTAATTTAGAATTTTGTTGTACCTCTAAGTGATTGAGAAATATAAATTATAGTTTTATGTTTTGCACTTGTTATTTATTAAAGCCATTGTAGATAATGTAATTTTGTCTGCAGTATAGGTAGTTTTATTTTGGTATTTTTTTTTTCTCTCATAACAGCCTATGGGTTACAGTGAATCATTTCAATTTGGGTCACAGTGAACTGTTGATCCAGTGTACCCCGTGAAATAAAATGTTTTTTTTTGTAGTTAAAAATGCCTCGCAATCGAGTAAGAAAAACTAGCATTGGACTTCACACTGAAGAACAGATGAGTGAAGCCTTAAAATATATATCTGATGGCCAAAAAATAAGAGCTGTAGCTAAATCGACTAGAATTCCATATACAACGCTATAAAGATATTATACCAAGTTTAAACAGAATCCTGATCCTGAAAAAAAGAAACCTATTATAATACAGAAACTAACTTTAAGTTCATGTTTGTTGCATAATTAAAACAAATGTTGATTAGGTCTGAGACTAATGTAATATTTACCTCTCAGATACCTACCTATTTTCTTTTTAATTTAAAAGTGACTTTTGTTAATTTTTGTTAATACTGTTTAGACTTTATAGTAAATGATAAATAAACGAGTAATAATGTGGAAATGTCTTTTATTGAGTTTTTTTTTTCAATAGATCCAGTGTGCCCCATATGATTCAGTGTAACCCCTTAGTTGATCCTAAGTGACCCACCCCCGGGTCACAGTGGATTATTTCATATTTAAAAAAAAAGTTGTTATTACTTGTAAGTTTATGTAGTAATTAACAATGAGTGCATTTTTCTTTGAAGATTAGGTACCCGTACTATGATGAATTATCAGAGATTAGTTATTTTGGCATGAATTGCAGATTTACGAGGCTTCGAAAAAAAATGATCCACTGATACCCACTCTCCCCTACATAGAAGAAGTAATCCAAAACTAATATACATACAGTAGTACATAAAAAAATGTATTAATATTAAGTAATTCTTTGCCTTACAGGCGAACCCAAACCGACACTTTCACAGAAGCGTTCATCCACGAAACGGACGCGAAGTGGTCATTCATGTTCAATTCCTTTAGAAACGACACGACCATTGATGTAAGTCATTTGCGATTGCTTTCATTAACGATTGCACGCCTTGGGAATAACATGGCCCACTGTAACGCCGCTTGTATGTTCTTATGTATCTTGATTTTTGCTATATTTTAAACATTAAGTTATATTTGGTACATTGTAATATTTTTTTTGAAAATAACAAAATTCCTTTTTTTATAAAATGTGACCTGCGCGAGTCCTAACCGATGATAGGATAATTCAATTAACCTATATGGAAAAAAGGTTTGAATTTCCAATGATAAAAACTTAACCGTTATGTGAACATCCGTAGTATATGCCGAGAACGTTGTAGGTACTAATGGCCGTCCGTTTTATAGGTATGTTCTCTTAGATGTTCTTAGTGGGTTTGTATTGCATTTAAGATCTACATACATTCAACCGAAGAGATGGCTGGCCTCGAGCAGACCGCTCAACACTCGTGGGACAGGCGGGTGGAGAAGGTGTCTTTCTCCGTCAAACACACCTACACGACGGAGGACGCGCGACAGCTCACCGTACGTCAGAGGAGATGTATCTTCGCGGACGAACAGAAGTTAGAGACGTCTAATATTTACACGTATTCGGCGTGTATGCGACAGTGCCGCATGCAGCGGTGCCGCGCTTTCTGCAAATGCGTGCCGCACTTTTATCCGCAAATAGGTAAGCATGTATCTTTTCAAGAAACAAGATTGAAAATCAAAATTGTACGTCCATCACTATTAGTAGGTAGGTAATAAGGTTACTATAGTAGATATGTCCTCTTATGAGCTCTAATTTCGCTAATGAAATAAGAGATTTATTTATTAATTAAAGAAGGATATTCGATACAATATATCTATTTCATAGAATATAAACTATAGAGTGTAAACGATTATAACTCTGTAATATCTATTTATAAATTAGGTAATATTTCATATGACCATCACTCAAATTATAGTTATTTCATACTTATTGTCGCTGCATGATGACACTTATCATTATAACTCATTTTAGCTAAAAGTAAAATAATTGATAAAATAATTTAATGTATGCTTATTACTTGCATGTTGGTGAGTCAACAAACAAAATAAAACATTTCAGAAGGCTACCGCTACTGCGCCATAAAGGAACTGGAATGCATAGCCAAGAACGCGGCAGCCATCACCGACCCCACGCGCTGCGCCTGCGAGCTCGGCTGCACGCACACCGTCTACGAAGTCGAGAAACTCACTGACATAGAGTACGTCCACATATAACATACATGTATTGACTAGACCACGCATTAAGTGTATGTACTTCGCGTGTAAGAGAGGAGTAAAATTTACTTCCTTCAGTGCCAAACGTCAAACGAAAACTAAAAAAAAAAATGCAATGGGGCGGCGCATGGCTACGGGCTTTGAATCGTTTACTCGGGAGTTAGCTCCATAAAATCGCTCTTGTGACGTCACAGTAGGTAGAAAAATAATGGCACGCTTGGTTTCTATACAGACGATGAGACCTGCGTTATCTAGTCAATATATGTCTGTGCAACATACACAAAATATAAGTACTAATAATAAGCAGTACCTTATGACAATACGTAGTTCTTAGTTCAAATTCTGATACAAAATAAACCTAGTAATTAATACTAAGATGTGGGACATTGAGAAGTTGGTTTTGCTCAAATCTGGAGAAAATGAATAAAGCTGCGATAGTGATCTTGTCCTCTTTATTCTTATATTCCTAATACTACTATAAATATGAAAGTTTGTGAAGATGGACGAATGGATGGATGGATGTTTTTAACTCTTTCACACAAAAACTACTGATGAGATTTCGATTAGATTTGGCATTGTAGTAGTTTAGGTTCTGGATTAAAACATAGGCTACTTTTTATCCCGAAAATGTATAGTGTTCTCGTGGAATACTATATTTATGCAAGCGGAAACGCGGGCAAAACTAGTAATTTATATTACAATAGCTTTTACCCGCGGCTCCGGCTACATAATTTCAGTATTCCATGGTAACACTGTACTTTTTCAGGCTCAAACTACTATCGCACCTTTTGTAAATCGTCACAAACTTTAACATTAATAATATTACTAGGATTGTTTATTCAATAGGTACTTACCTACCTAGTACCTAGTAAGAGGTTGAAAACATCCTTGCTGATTACAACTAAACGATGATCACGGCAATCTACAAGAAGTACCGAGTGCAATTATTGCATATAGTATTCATTACTAGCTAGCATTAAAAAGTACCTAACCTATGTTTTAATCCAGAGCTTAAACGACTACCATACCAAATTTCATCGAAATCAGTTCAATAGTTTTTGCGTGAAACAGGAACAAGAATGTTTGTTCCTGTTTCACGCAAAATCCATCTATCCATTTTTTCACAATTATAATATTAGTAGGATAGTTGAACATTGATATTTAAAATACATATTTTATCGTTTATTTATAGTCCGAGTAAGCTCTCCACTTCAACGAATTCGTTGGAAACTGAGTTTGTATCGTGGCCAATGGTGCGCTACAAACGGGAGGTGCTTTTCGGATGGGTAGATCTATTGGGTAAGTGAAAAGTTTTAAAAATGGTTTAACTTTGTAGTTTTGGTGTGCCATAAAGTGTATTGTAAGTGCAGTCGTACACCATACTGCCTAGCGATCAATCGGCATGACGCTACCAATTTGATGAGTAAGAACTGACCGTGTACTGTAGTTCATACTGTTTAGAGCAAAGATTTTAAAACTCAAGTTAAGCAGCGACGTACATTTGACAGAACAAATCTTCATACATTCAAAAATTATGCCATCTTGGTTTTAACCATACTACAAATGTCAGCCATCTTGTTTTAACCATACCTACTTTGAATTTCAAAATGGCCCCAAAAATCTCAAAAGTTTGGCAATATAAGGCAAGGTCATAGCCTACTTTGTCATTTCCCGTCACCTAGTCTACCTAGTCAAAGTTCAATTACGAAGTGGAAAAAAATATGGGATAAATTACACGATCCTTGACAGGTACGGAACCGTACACATTTTGGAAAAAAAAAATATTTCCTGATGTTGAATTCTATCTCAATTCATCGACAAAAATCCCTCTCTTTTGTTTATTCAAAGTGTTTTATTTAATCTCATATCCACGATCTTCAACATAATCTAGCCCTAAATCCAATACCTGAGTTAAAAAATCATAAAATCACCTCTTAAAAATCTCACAATCTCCTAAAACGTAAAAATTTGTCCAGCACCATATAATATATTTTTTTTTTGTTAAATACTAAATATAAATATCATAATATTTCAACATAAACCGAAGACTTTAGTGATTTGGACAATATTTTAAAAAGTATTTAAAAATATCTTGCAGACACCGTCTTCTACATGAGTATAAAAAATAATGCTATGCAAAAGAGAATCTTATTACAATGTGAATACGAGTAGTGTAAATCATTTTATTTTTGGGCTTGGTCCTTAACTGGAGACACTTTTTTCTTCAACATGCCTCGTCTATCTATACTAATATTATAAAGAGGTAAACTTTGTTTGTATGTTTGTTTGTTTGTTTGTAATGAATAGGCTCAAAAAGTACTGGACCGATTTCAAAAATTCTTTCACCATTCGAAAGCTACATTATCCACGAGTAACATAGGCTAAATTTTATTTTGGAACAAAGTAGGGTTCCGTAAGATATTTGGGTTTTTCGGACACATGGTGTAAAAAAACAACCAGAAAAGTTACTTATTTTGCGTACGCTGCCTAAACTATAAAAGATAGAACCATAAAATGTTGTAATTAATTGTAGATCTTATAAATATCTACAAAAAAGTCCGCGACACACTATACCTATCTATGTCGAGTGAGGCACAACAACCATATTTTTATTTAGAAATCTTAAATATTTTTGGACTACATTTAAACGCGTTTATTTTATTCATGCTATTAATCCTTATCAAAATCAATTATTTCATCACTAAGTACAGTTTATGTAGATAATATTTGGTCTTTGAATGATTAAAATTGGACGTTTAGTTTTGAAGTTATGGCGAAATTAAAATATTACGATTTCTGCTGCACGGCCCGTTGCCACAGAATAAATAATAGTACCTAGAGGTACTATTATTGCCGTTGCGAAATGGGCGACATTCTGTTGTATTAGTACATATCAGTATTGTACCCGTGCGAAGCCGGGGCGGGTCGCTAGTAATATTATATACGTCTATGGTTTAGTGTTTATAACAATATGGACAAACTGCAGATTGGATCGAACATGCATGATGTGTAATTATTGGTTACTGTAAGACCAGCAATTTCGACATTCAGACTAACGATCATTTTATTATTAACGATTTTGATACCGAAATAAGTTAACGGATGTAAGTAAAGCAAATCGGATTCACCAATAAAAGTAGATAAATTGTTTAAATACAGTTAAGTATGACACATACATATAAAACAAACATACCTAGATAAATAGATCTCGGAGTCGTATCCGTAAAGATAGACAGGTAGCTAGTAGGTACATGCGACTATCGCTATCGCTAATGCCCACTTACCTCATTGTTTATCGTCGCACAGATTACATGAGTGCACAGCCGGTTAGTCACTCCACTCTCCAAGGAAACGTTTTATTTATCGGGGAATACCCATTAAGGGGCAAATAGCCCCTAAAGCTTAAAAATCGCTCAGTTTGAGTCGGAACTACTCCGAAAAATGGGAATAAAAAAATTTAAAAAAATATACATTTCACACTTCAATCCTTCATCTTTAATATCATCGTTAATTTTTTTAATAAGACGAAGATTAATATTAAATAAATTAAAATTAAAAAGCCCTGTTTTCAGATTTCTTTTTCTATCTACTTACTACCTACTACGGCTATAAAGATGGTTCTTTTACGAAAATGTGAAGAATATATTTATCTAACATTTCATCGTTGGGTTTTTCGAAATACCGTTTTGTTTTCAAAATATACGTAAATAACTATTATTTTGTGAAAATATTTTGCGCGGGCGCGCGGGACAGTGAGCCGCTGACTTTCGTACGAGGAGGTTGTGTCACTCTCCGCGGTGCCGCTATTTAGCAATCGTTTATTTTACTCTTGAAATAATAGGGAACAACATGCAGTAAAAAATAAATTATGTAAACCTTAGCGAGCACTCTGCCTGCGATATAATGAAAATGTTCGATCGTTGAATGTACTTTTTTGTTCCTTCAACTTCTTACTTGAAATTTTAATAATATATTAATATAATATTATATAGTATATATTATAGTATAATATTATATAATATGTACTTGTAAATTTCACAGAAAGTGTATAGTTCTATTTCTATGACGACCTCTGTGGCTCAGTTGGTTGAGCGTGTCGTAGCTCAAGCCGGGGGTCGCGGGTTCAAATCCCGCCGACGGAGCAAAAAGTTTTCTGTGTTCCTGGGTCATGGATGTGTATTAAATATGTGTATAATATAATAAAAATCTTAATTATGTGTATAGTATAAAAGTATTAAATATACTTCCGTTATCTGGTACCCGTAACACAAGTTCTTCGAGAACTTACCACGGGATCAGATTGACGTGGTGTGAAGCGTCCATAGATATATTATTTGACGACCTCTGTGGATCAGTTGGTTGAGCGTGTTGGTGCTCAAGCCGGGGGTCGCGGTTTCAAATCCCGCCGAAGGAACAAAAAGTTTTTCTGTGTTCCTGGGTCATGGATGTGTATTAAATGTGTGTATAATATAATAAAAATCTTAAATATGTGTATAGTATAAAAGTATTAAATATATTTCCGTTATCTGGTACCCGTAACACAAGTTCTTTGAGAACTTACCACGGGATCAGATTGACGTGGTGTGAAGCGTCCATACATATTATTATATTATTATTATTATATTATTTCTGTTTTAATTGTCTATTTAGTATATCAACGTTTTGAGGTATATAGTATATGAGGTAAAAATGCCTAAGCGACATTTATTTATTTATTTAACACACATACAAATACCATTACAGACAAAATCCAATTCGATAGCGTAGGAGAACAAATTCATATTTTATATAATACATATTATGATATTTCCAGTTTAAATAATAATAATTGATAAAAAATAATAATGAAATCATTAAAAATCACAAAATAGTCGGATTTTGATGGTTTTAACATACATCTATATATCTATATATCAATAAGATACAACGTGTATCTTATTTTTATAGCAATTTTTGATATTAAAACGAGTCATATAGCTTTCGAATTACAGGCAGTTTATGTCGCTTAGGTAAAAAAGTCCTAATTCGAAAAATAGGTAAAATTATCTAAGCTATCAACGAAAGTTATGTAATAGCAAGTAAAATTGCCTACATTTTATTTTAAAGGTTTTCAGCAACATGTAAAAATAGATAAGCTATAGATACATTTTCTGTAATAACAGGTAAAAATAACTAATTCCAAACACTTAAAAAAAATTATAGGAGTATTCATCTAAATGGCCTAAGAGTTTATAAAATAAAACAAGATAAGTTACATAAATGTTGCTTACATTAAGAATTTTCTACGGCTAAAGTTATCTTAGTAAATTTATTATTCAATGACATTGTAAATTTTTGCTCCTAACTGACAATATTCTCCTTCTTGTTTATAAAAATTAATTGCAGTTCCCTTGTCTGACTAAAACGAGCTAAAACGTTAGGTAATTTTGATCTTGAAATAATAAAAAATATAGAAGTAAAAACTCAAGGCCTAGGATTTCAGCCCATTGCTTTATACTTAAGCTGCGGCCCCATTCCTTGAGTTCTCTCTTGGTAGTGCTGGGAGATATTCCACATACCGATTCTGGGCATGACACCGTGACACAATTGGCCCAAAGCCCAAAGCTCATCCGCGGTTTTGTTGCCGGAGATATTGCCGTTGCCCAGAACCCATACCAGACTGATGCTGTTATCTCGTCCTAGCATGTTTAGCGTTTGAACACAAGCCATAACTAATTTAGATGAAAGAAGAAGGGGCAAAAAGTCCCCATCCTTGTAGTTGTCCCCATCCCAATAAGACATATTATATCAAATGAAAGGGCTTAAAAAAAGTGTCATTGTTTTGTATGACGAAAATCCTCTAAACTATGGGAGAAAAAAGTAAATGGGTTAAAAAAGTTTAAAAAAATCATTCTATATTATTGCACCGTTTCATAGTGTTGCTACTATGGAAAATTTTTTGGAAAGTAATGGTATACACTCAACTTTAGAAAAGTGTTATATTTTGATAAACTGCCTAATATTTTGATGATATGTATGGAATGATAATAAAATACTAAAAATAAGCTCTTTCCTCAATTTTTTAACACATACCTAATTACTTTCTGGAAATTGTTTCTTACTTGCAACGCTATCGAATGGTGCAATAATACAAAATGTATTTTTTTTTCCTAATTTGCGGATTCGAATCCTGGCCTGGAAAAGTGGTTTATGTAAAATCAAATAATTCAGATAAAACAATTACATTAAAATACATATAATTAAATAGCAAAAATAATTTTAAAACGATTAGGTACAGAAAAAAAGTAAAAAATATATAGTACATGGTGAATTATTCTTCTGGGCGTTGTAAGAGAAGTCAAAAAAAATTAGCAATAGCAATTTAGCCCTACGGAATATCGAGGCCGACTTGATGAAAACTTAAACTGCATCATTTTTGATAACTCATTTTTCCTAGACAGGATTCGAACCCATAAATTATGGAAAAAAAATACATTCTGTGTACTGCACCTTTAAATAGTATCGCAAGTAAGAAACAATTTCCATAATGTAAGTATGTGACAAAATTGAGGAAAGAGCTTATTTTAGCATTTTATTATCATTCCATACATTTCTTCAAAATATGGGACAATTTATCAAAATATAACACTTTTCTGAAGCTTGCTGTATACCATTACTTCCCAAAAATTGTTCCTTATTAGCAACACTATGAAATGGTGCAATAATACAGGATGATTTTTTAAACTTTTTTTCACTTATAACTCTCATTAACTTTTTTCTCCCATGGTTAAGAGATTTTTCGTCATACAAAAAAATTACACGCTTTTTAAGTCCTTTGATATATGTCTTGTAGTGCTACAGTAGTGGGGACGGGATCCATACAAAAATGCCCCTTATTCTTTCTGCTGCTGTCAGTGCCTTCAGCGCAGTGTGATTGTTCTGACAGACTGCGCTGAAAGCATTGACAGTAGCAGAAATATCATCTAAATTATCCTAATCTTCTCTATAAGATTAGGATGTTTTATGGACAAAGACAATCTGTAGGCTCTGTAGTGAACAACTCATCACAGCCTCAAACATGGTTGTAAATTGTCCTAAGCAAGTATATAGGCAAGCCTGTAGGTGGCATGCCCCCGTAGAAGGTCCGTCCACCCGGTTGTCTTTCCTGGATCCGTCCGTGTACCAGACTATGTCATTGGAGTGAACATTGATTCCTATCCTCTACTCTCCCTAGACGATAGGAAAACCTGGTGTTGCTTTGAGAAGCTATGCACCTTGATCATATCGTCTGATGGCATGGCCATGATAGGTGTCTTAAGAAGAGACTATTGCATCTGTCCATTTGGCTTCCTGGCCTTGAAAAACGTTACTACCGCCATACATTTGTCATTAAAAATGTACGGTGATAGCAGCTTTTGATGTAACAAAAGAGATGAACAATATTTGTTATATTCTGATAATTTTTTTATGAACATCAACTTGGCAAAATCGCTTTAAAATTTTATCATAGTAACATATTTTGTCGGCAGCGTTAATTCGTTAATCGTTGAAGTTAATTCTTAACCCCAGTTAACGTAATTTTTCCAAGGAATCCACGGAAAACTTTTTATTCTCTTATGGATTCGAACCCACGCCCTCTGGCTTGAGCACTAAAGCGCTAACCACTGAGCCACAGATATCTTCATCTAAACTGATTAAATTTAAGTCTCTATAACTCCTGAATTTATGAAGTTTTTTGGACCGTTATAGTTTTCGTTCAAAGTTTATTATATGGACTACCATCATGAATTTTTCACATTTTTAGAGCCAGCCGTTTGGCTTTTAGAGGGGGGGACGCCGTATTTTAACAAGAAATGCGCTTAAAAGTGGAATATCGCGCAAACGGATACGTACGTACATCAAAATATAATCTCAGAAACCTCTCAATGTTCTTATAATGTCTATGTACCTAATTATATCTCCCCTTTTCGTGTAGGTGTAACCAAAAATTATCTTCATTTATTTTAGCACTATGTCGACGTGATAAATAAACTTATCCATTCAAAGTTTCATATTTCAAGCACCATCGTTTGGATGGACAGCCGGACGGGCGGACGGTCGGTCAAACGGAAGGACATGACGAAACTATAAGGATTCCGAGACATGAACTACGGAACCTTAAAAAAGGAATAATAATGAAACCACACCGATTTCAGTGACTGTTGCCAATTTAATTGAAAATAGACCAGCTATAGGAGCTATTTTATTATGTCCAAGTATGTGCGCAAAGTTTACTCCCATAACCTAGTAAATTGATATTTTCTACTACCGACAGGACTAACTAGCGAAACATTAGGCGCATAAATATAGAAATATATTTAGCAATGTTTGCGTTCATTAAGGTTCCCACACACTGTAAATTTATTACTTTTAGTTACATTTTATCTAACCGACGACAAAAAAATATCTAACTGACATACTTAAAAACAAAAGTTTTCAAGTAAAAATATCTACATAGTACGAATACGAATAGTTATTGTGTCAAATATGTAAAACTATCTTTACGCCAATATTGTTTTATTTCACTATGGGTAAAATTCTACAAGTTGCACTTTCGTAAAATAATGCTATCAAATTAAATGCACTGTAAGGACAATTCACAAATAATTTGTATGGAGAAAATGTACAAAGTGTTAAACGAAAAGAATTTTTTAAACAAGTAAAAATATTTTTGTGCAAACAAAAGAAAAGTAAAAACATGAAAAATAGACTAAGTAGATTTTTAAAATTCTTCAAAATATCCAAATGATTTTTTTTATAAATAGCTTTTTGTTGTCGCTTAGTGAACATAACATTCATGATTTTGTATAAATTTCACTATATCTAAGCGACAAAAAAATCGTCGTAGGAAGACGACGATTAGACCAATCGACGCAGAAAAAAAAAATACAAACTCATTGATATAACTCATTTTCGGTATTTTTGTCGCTTAGGAAAGCGAAAAAACACCTAGTGGATATTTTAGTGATTCTGTCAATAGCACTAAGTATTGCATTTTGGTGGGCGTAGAGGTGGAAAATGAAATCAAAAGTGATGGGTTGGAAGCCGCATTGCCTACCAAATAATTTCTAGATTTCGGGAATAACCTCGACCGGCTTCTACAGAAGAAGGAGAAGCGGCTTATACATTCTACGTTTTTTCTTTGCTCATAGACCAGAAATAAATTAATATTTTCAAGTTGCATTTAAATCAATCCTAAAGTCGTTTATAAGGGCCGTTCCTCAGTTTATAATTTGAGTCGCGGCGCGGCCGCGCGCGGAGATCGCGAGCGCTGCGGGGTGTATGCGGGTGGCGCGGCGGGAAGTGTTAGGCCACGCCCGAATCTGTGACGTCATCTACGTATATTTTCGCCTTAACGCCTTGCACACGTACAGTTCGGGCCACGGAAAATAGCACGTGCCGCTCTAACCCGCGTGCCGAAACGAACATGAAAACGCGCGGGGCCGACAATCCGATCTGGCATGTCGATATTAGCGCAAATTTCTCAGTTTTAACCGCACACTATGACGTATTTTAACATACCTTTTATGGTGTGCGTGTGGTTTGAGGGACCCACCTGAATATCCCCAAAATAAGTATAGCAAGTTTTAGTAGAAGTCTAAAAAAAATTGTAGAACAAATCTGGGAATTTGTAAAAAGATAGTTTAAAAGATATAGCCCTCAGAGTGTGGTCCCTCAGTTCACACACCGCTATTTTCCAGATCTCGAAAAGTATGTGGAAAATTATGGTTTTTTCACTACAGAATTTTAGTAGAACTTTTGTAAAAGTTTTTACAAATTTATCAAATACATAGCATTAGAAATAAAAAAGCTACAACCACCGAAGTGTGGTCCCTCAGTTCACACAAAAATGACATACTCATTTCGCGATATATTACTGACTTTTTTAATTATTTCTCTACGTAGAGTTTTAGTAGAAAATTTGTAGAATTTGTAGACAAAATTTCAGCAAAATCTATCGGCGCATTTGGAAGATATATACCATTATGTTGGGTCCCTCAGTTCACACACTTGTGTATAAGAAAAACTTAAATAACTAATAAACGAGAAAACTAACAGAAAGTCTACTATATTTAAATTTTAGTAGAAGTTTTTTTCTCTTGGATTAGCACATAAAATATTTAATTTCTTGCTTCCTAGCTGAGATAATGTTAATTTTTTGATTGTATGAAAATGCAGAGTAGGTTACCACACAAGAGGCAAAATGAGGACAAGTCCTAATATTATTGTGTATGTTATACCTTATTAAATTTACGTTTTGCTCGCGGTTTCGCACCTTTTCACTATTTTAGGGGTTCATAGTACTACAAACAACCCATATACTTACCAATTATTAACAATGTACCTATTTGTGGGTTTGCTCTGCCCGCCTTTTTCTCTGTCCGTTGTTTCTAACTCCGTATATGTAATTACATATGTATTATATGAATAAAAAACTGGCCAAGTGCGAGTCAGGCTCGCGCACAAACGGTTCCGTACAAAACGGCAAAAAAAATCACGTTTGTGGTATCGGAGCCCTCGTTAAATATTTATTTTATTTTGTTTTTAGTATTTGTTGTTATAGCGGCAACAGAAATACATAATTTGTGAAAATTTCAATTGTCTAGCTATCGCGGTTCCTGAGATACAGCCTGGTGACAGACAGACGGACGGACAGACAGCAAAGTCTTAATAATATTTTGGGTCCTTTTGGGTACAGAGCCCTCATTGATGAAATTTCATATTTTTATTATACCTACCTATTTTCTATAAAAAAAAATATAGAAATCTTAGGTCTTCAAATTAATGTCAAGCTTTTATGAAAAGGAAAAAGTTAATTTGTGGGATGTACGGTGTACATAATGTTATTCTTAAGTGTGTGTGCTTTTTTTGTGTGCATTTTTTTTGTAGGTACACCAACACACGATAGTATTCCACTTTTAAAATACAGTTCACGAGTGGTCTTAGTATTTTTTACCACTTCGTAGATGTCCAACAACGAAAGCATGACGCAACGAATGTATATTCAAGCGCGACAAATATAATATTATGTATATATCAAGCGGTCGCTCATATCGTGTCGAGGCGAAACTCGAAAGGGTCCAATTTTTAACCATTTGCATTGGGTAAACCTAAAAACATTTTCAGTATTGTATCAGAAGTATATTGCTGTAAGTAGAGACTTAGAGAGTTATTCGCCGAAGTAGTTTTTTCTCTAAGAACACTATTCCACGCGGGCGAAGCCGCGAGCAAAAGCTAATATAACAAAAATATTAGGTGCAATCATAATATTACATTGAGTATGTATAATCTTTGGTGCTGGGGGCGAGACGACGACGAGACGAGGACGAGGGCTCCGATACAACAAACGTGATTTTTTTTGCCGTTTTGTACGGAACCGTTTGTGCGCGAGCCTGACTCGCACTTGGCCAGTTTTTTATTCATATAATACATATGTAATTACATATAAGGAGTTAGAAACAACGGACAGAGAAAAGGGCGGGCAGAGCAAAACCACAAATAGGTACATAGTTAATAATTGGTAAGTATATGGGTTGCTTGTAGTACTATGAACCCCTAAAATAGTGAAAAGGTGCGAAACCGCGAGCAAAACGTAAATTTAATAAGGTATAACATACACAATAATATTAGGACTTGTCCTCATTTTGCCTCTTGTGTGGTAACCTACTCTGCATTTTCATACAATCAAAAAATTAACATTATCTCAGCTAGGAAGCAAGAAATTAAATATTTTATGTGCTAATCCAAGAGAAAAAAACTTCTACTAAAATTTAAGTATAGTAGACTTTCTGTTAGTTTTCTCGTTTATTAGTTATTTGAATTTTTCTTATACACAAGTGTGTGAACTGAGGGACCCAATATAATGGTATATATCTTCCAAATGCGCCGATAGATTTTGTTGAAATTTTGTCTACAAATTCTACAAATTTTCTACTAAAACTCTACGTAGAAAAATAATTAAAAAAGTCAGTAATATATCGCAAAATGAGTATGTCATTTTTGTGTGAACTGAGGGACCACACTTCGGTGGTTGTAGCTTTTTTATTTCTAATGCTATGTATTTGATAAATTTGTAAAAACTTTTACACAAGTTCTACTAAAATCCTGTAGTGAAAAAACCATAATTTTCCACATACTTTTCGAGATCTGGAAAATTGCAGTGTGTGAACTGAGGGACCACACTTTGAGGGCTATATCTTTTAAACTATCTTTTTACAAATTCCCAGATTTGTTCTACAATTTTTTTTAGACTTCTACTAAAACTTGCTATACTTATTTTGGGGATATTCAGGTAGGTCCCTCAAACCACACGCACACCCTTTTATGTAACACGTAGGCAGTCCAAACCGTGGATGAATTTGACGTCGTAATTAGCACGACAGTTCGATCCGCAGTCCAAACCGCACAGATCCCGCCGCGATTAGGAACGCAGTCCGATGCGCGGTTCTAAGTGTACGAGTATCTTTAATCAAAAACATTATACAAAAATTTGATAAATAATACTGACTCTTTCGATTAGTGCAAAATAAATACTTGATCTATTAAATGTCAACATGAATAGATGTTTTGAGCTTTAGGTAGGATTATAGGACCATAATTAAGGTCCAACGTTGAAGTGTTTAGTAGGTAATTGTCAAATTGATGATAGGTACTATAATTAGTATTATAATATAGGTACTATAATTAGGCCTAATAGCCATAATTACCGCATTGGACCTGCGACGGTGGACCGTGAGTATGCCGCTTTAAACGTTCCCCTTTCCCGAAATAGGTCGCATGTTTAGTATTTAAATTTTGAGGAAATCATCTGTCAACAATTCCGATTAGCGTCACATGGCCAATATTGTTTTAGTATCATTCGGCGGCATAGCGGGCCTGTTCCTGGGATTCTCGCTGCTGTCAGGCGTGGAGCTGATCTACTATTTCACGCTGCGCGCGTGGTGCGCGGCGGTGCGCGACGCTGACGTGCTGCGGCGCGAGCGGGCGGAGCGACGCGCGCGCCCGCACCCCCCCTACAACCTCAGTCTAGTGCCGTGGTAGGTTATGGTAACATTGGTACAGAAGGCCAATTCTACTATGAAATTAGTTAAAATGCAGTACCAATTCAGTCTCAGGTTATGCTGTCCGCACATGTTCTTACGATTTGATCCGCGTATAGTGCGCTGGACGACCTGAGACTGTTTAGGTATAACACATTTAATTAATCAGTATGCATGCATAAATGGACCGGCGTAGAACAGCGCTAGTGCTTTTGTTTGGCTGGCTGAGGCTCACTTGTGCAGATCTGGGTAAAGGCTAAAGTTAACCCTAACTATCATGTTATCTCTCTCGTTCTTCGTATTTATGAAAGAGAAAGCATAATATTTTAATCCAAAGGTAACTTTAACCAAGATTTACGCATGTGGAGCTAAGCAGTTAGGTAACCGCTTAGCTCCACATGCGTAGATCTTGGTTAAAGTACCCTGCAGGTACGCTGCACTGTAAAGTGTACTGTCTCCATATTATAGTTTATAATTACTGGAATGTCAAAATAATTTTATATGTATTTTAATTTTCAGGTGGAAAGAACCGCCCATGCCACAGACTTCGATTCCTCTGAAAGTAAAACCGAAGAACTCACAGCCGCCTCAATACTCACCGCCGCCGGGTTACACAGAATATTTACCATAAATATATATCCGACTTCCGACTTACTACTGACTGAAACAGGCTTTTAGGTCTAAACGGTAAAATAAAAGAAACAACTATTAAGATGGCTTTTATTCAATGTCACAATCATTATAAAGTCCATTAGTAAATCACAATCGAACAACTTTACCCTGAGAACGGTCAACATTACCCAGTGGAACAGCGGGTTCAAGGTAAAGCAGTTCAATTAACAACGAGCTTTGAACGTCGACACAACAAGACTTCTCAAGTTATATTTAAATTCTTTAAACATACCTTATGTGTGAAACATGGAATCATAGGAACTTTCAATTGGAGATGAAAAAGTATGTTATCCTAATTACTATTATAATATTATAATTGTGAAAGTTTGTGAGGGTAGATGTTTGTGACTCTCATACAAAAACTACTGAACGGATTTTAATGAAATTTGGTATGATAGTAGTTTGAGCTCTGGATTAAAACATAGGCTACTTTTTATCCCGAAGAAGTACAGTGCTCCCGTAAGATACTTTATTTACGCGGGCGAAATCTAGTGTGCTATAAAATATTTCAAGCGAGAAGCATCAATTAATATTATTCTAACAATTTCTACGATAAAAAAAATATTTTCTTTATTCGGAATAAAAAACAAGGTTTTGTTTTCTGGACGTCAAACACCGGTTGGGAACCCTAGCCCGGCGTAAGAAACTCGCGACAGTATTCGAGATCTGTATCTCAAATCTCATTTTTAAAGCAGACTTTCATTTTACTTTTGATTGTATTATAAGTGAAGCTACTTATCATCATAAACTGATGTGAAGTTTGGAGCAATCAGAACGCGTTTCACGTTGTTTTAAAGCTTACAAGAATACCGTTTGGCAGTTTTAGCGTATCGGGACATGGTTGTAATTGTATTATTGCTAGTTTTATTTAGCAGAATTGACCCTCTGGTAGTTATATTATTAACATACATTTCCGAGCTCTTTAAAAAAAATAATAATGTCTATGGACTCTTCACACCACGACAATCTGGTCCCATCCTAAATTCTCAAAAAATCTTATGTTACGGGGACCACAACGGCTATGGTATATATTTAATACTTTTATACTATACACGCATTTAAGATTTTATATCATACACATAACATTCAAAACACATCCATTCCATCCAAACACACCCGAAAACATTAGGATTCGACCCGCAGCCTCCGACTTATGCGCCGACGCGTCAACCACTGAGCTACAAAGGTCGTCTTTTTCATCATAAACAAGACATATAAGGCGGAGAAGGACGAGATAGAAGGAATGAAAAGATGCCTCTCGCTCGGCAACTAGAAAAGTTGAACTTATAAAGACTCTTGTTATTCCAACATGTTATAGTCTCACCTTTGATATACAACTTTGAAATGCATTTTCAAATGCAACAATAAAAGCTTGAGCTGCCTTGTTAGCGTCGTACAATTCACGGAATCTATACCTATGCCTAAGTAAGTCTATGACCATCTTTAAAATATATATTTACAAATTATTATTCATTGGTCATAGAACTAGAGGATCCTAAGTACTCTCGAGGAATGAAGCATAGCCTTTTAATACTAATATTAAAATTGCATTTAAAACACTTTTTTTAAATGGCAAGTAACCATTCGCTAAGTTAATGTAAATAAATATATAAATAAAAAATGGTAACAGACAAAAAGTAAGCTACGTGCAAAGTTTTAATGGATTTAAATTACCTAGATAAAAATAAATATAAATTAGTAGTAAAAAAATAATATTATATTGACCGTGCGATATTATAAGTATACCTAATGAGGGATTGAAACGAGTCGATATCCGTCGCACCGCGATCGTGTAAATGATATAATTCGGCTAGGTCGCAAGGCAATGATGGTTTTCGATATTTTTTCTGCCGCTAGGAGGCAGACCCGTCTCACACAGTGCCATCTGGTGGCGGAAGTGATTTCGATAACTGTCAATAAAAAAAATCGACACTTTCTGCCACCAGGCGCTTCGTAAACGTCGTGTCAAACACCTGTCAGACACGAACTTCCGCTCATTTTGCCAACAAAAATGACAAGCGACTCCGCCGCACGGCAAAAATCGACCCATGTATATCCCCTATATACAGCGTGTCCCGACAGCTATATCGGAGCCTTTAGTGGTAAAAAATATGGAATTTTTTACCGACAAATTGCCCCTCAAATTTTATTTTTCTCTCACGTTTATAAAATGGAATCTATTTTATTTTTTGGTAACCAAGACTCGGGCTCTCGTACTAATTCGACCACCACTACTCATGTAAATGTCCTAGGTATATAAAAAAGGTCTTATTTGATAGCTAAATATGTGGAGAATATTCACACTTAAAATGTTTTAATTTTCTTTGAACAGAAAAACAAGAAAAGGTAATTTAAAAAGTAAATAGTTTTTTTTAATTATTTGCTTTTTGTGAAAAATCTAGGCCATTAACCTGCTTGTTTTTTATTCTAAAACGATAGAAGAGGACGTTTGATAAAATAAAATACAAACCCCTTTACTCTCAGTGCAATAGTTTAGAAGTTATAACAATTTGTTCGTATCATCTCAGGCAGTGGGCCAGCCAGTCGTCTTTTTCAAATTGTTTTAACTACTAAACTATTGCACTGAGAGTAAAGGAGTTTAGTATTTTATTTTAGGAAACGTCTTCTTCTATCGCTGTTGAACAAATAATAAGTAGTTATAACATTTTAACTGTGAATTATTGTTCACATACTTAGCTATCAAATGAGACCTTTTTTATGTTCCTAGGACATTTACATGAGTAGTGGTGGTCGAATTAATACGAGAGCACGGGTCTTGGTTACCAAAAAATAAAATGGCTGCCATTTTACAAACGTGAGAAAAAAATAAAATTTGAGGGGCAATTTGTCGATAAAAAATTCCATATTTTTTACCACTAAAGGTTCCGATATAGCTGTCGGGACACGCTGTATAATAAACATTACAGATTTTCTTGTTCCAATTCGCTACTTCTTTAAAGACACACTATAAATGCACCTAGAGCGACCAAAACAAAACAATCAGCTGGATAGCGTAGAAAAGAAGTAAACATTTTTTGATAATGGAATTAGAAATACCTTTTTTGGCATTCTAAAGCTGCGCGTCCACTGCATCGGAATCGGAGCGGACGGAGCGGACGGAGCGTCGGCATTTACAAAATGCCGATGGGGTGCGTCCACTGCATCCGGATTCAGCATCGGCAATTTAGTTATTTTTAATCCGTCAGCCTGCCCGTGCACTTGCATTATGGAGGATAGTGACGAGATATATTGTTGTAATCTCAGACCGAATAGGTTGTAATTAGCTTATTTTATCAGAAGAGGAAAAGAGAAACAAGAGGAAACGAAAGATATGCGTTCATAAATCATAATATAAATTCAAAAAGAATAATTTTTGGAGAATTTCATACATTATATTCTGATTAATTAGAAGATGAAAATAGATTTTTTGGGTACATTCATATGACTCGAAAAAAGTTTTTTGAACTTCACTATATTCTACAATTTTTATTTATTATTTGCCCAATTTTATCCCAAATATCGTCTCTCCTCAGTTGGTTATGATAATGTTGATGTTTTAGATTGTAAAGTTCATCATATTTTTCTACTAAAGTAATTAAAATATCGTCATTCATCGTGAATAAGTATTTATGTATAGCCGTCGCGTCGTCGCAAACACGTCAGAACTTGAAACGTTCGGAATCCGAATGACGGGTTCACTGCCGATGACGTCATCGGCAAAAATACCGGTCGCGGGCGCAGAAATGCCGATCCAGTGGACGCAGTACCATAGAAATCCATACAAAGCAACAAATCCGTCCGCTCCGTCCGCTCCGATTCCGATGCAGTGGACGCGCAGCTTTATACTGCATTTTCCTTATTTATTTTTAAATTTTTAATCTAAAACATAGAGTGAACGTACTTTTAAATAATCTTAAGAATATGAATTCTATTAAACCCTACATAAATAAATGTATGAAACTACATATCACACATATATAAATAATTATCCCCTTACTAATAAAAGTATTTACACAACGGATATCTTACACGACGTGTCTGATCTTTGTCTGTCAAGTGACTTTTCCAATGTGTAATAATGAGAATAATAAGAATAAGAAACAGCTTAACTAAAACTAAAAATAATAATTAAGCTTATATTTAAATATGATAAGAAAAAATACAGAAATGAAAAACTTTTTAAACTAAAACAGCGTAGGTAGCCGCAAATTGGATCAAGTTTGGCATTGCTGGCACACCTACAGTGTATACAGGACAGGTATGTCTAGCACCGGTCTTCCGCTTGACCCATTCCGTGACCTCATAGCCGTATAAACACCTACACAGTACTTTGAACATCAGACAAAGACAACAGCACATTGTGTAAGTTCTCCGTTGTGTAAATATTTTTATTAGTAGGGGGGTTAATTTATACTAACCATTTTTTTCCATAGAATTACTAGGCATAGAACAAGTGTCCGTTACCGGTATTGACATGAAAAAAATACTATTTCGTTATAACATCCCAAAATTTTCCATGCCTAATATTTCTATAAAAAATTTACATAAAAATCTATGCAATTTTATTTATTCAAATTTTATTATATAAAAATAAAGGTATTTGATATAATTACAAATAAAATGATTAAGTATAACGTTAATTTTTAGCTCAGTACACACGCGGACGCATCAAAATGGACACCCTAAGCTTGGGTACACACATATTAAAGTAGTATAATGTGTGTGTACATATTAAAAAAATATCCTAGAAGAATGTTAAGTTCTGTGAAAATTTACAAAATATGTAATATGGAAGTGTCAGATATTATCTGACATAATCAGGATCTGAACGATTCAGCACGCGTGTGGGACATGTGCGTTTTGTATGGAAACATGGCCTTTGATCTGAATTTGATATGCATTAAAAATCAGATTGAAGGTTTGTCTTAAAATACAATAAAACGACATCCCAAAATCGTTGTTAGTACTAAATACAAAGAAGGAAAGAGAGAGAAGTTTAACGTAAAAACAATTACTGACTGAATGTGATATAGTTTGAAGTGTCCGCATGAGACCCTTATTAAAGTAAAAAAAATGTTCTTAACTGTAATTAAGTATTTTTTAAGTTTTAGAAACTCTGATTTTTTTTCCATTTACTAAGTACTTAATATTGATGTTGCATTGATTTTAATACACATTGTTGAACGAGAAAAGAGTGTGTGCTTATTTTTAATATTGCCTATGCTTGGCTATTTTATTATTTAATAACATTTAATTATGAGTAGGGGATTCTACTCTAAATCGTACAAAAGTTTACTTTTTTCACGACTTCGGTCTACACCCTAGAGCTAGACTGTATAAAACCTATGTTTAAATTATCTAATATTCGATTTATAAAAATGTTCGCAGAAAGACTAAGACAGTGTCTTTTTCCATTGGCCACATTCATGATAGCATTTTTTTTTCATAAAAAAAGAATGTGTACAAAAAAAATCTTAAGTATCAACCATTTTTAAGTTATTTACGCTTACTTGAGAAATTGAAAAATTATTTAAGTGTTGTTAACTTTACCCGCTAGCAAGTTAAACTTAAACTGTAAATAAGAAATTAAAATATTCAAAGAACACGATTAAGTGTTATAAATCTCTTTCATTTAAATCTTAATATTTAGAATAGGATACACTAAGTAGGTTCGGATATAAAAATACTAACGAATTTTGATGTGTCCATAAAGGGAACACAAAATACAACCATGATATAGCAACATAATTTTAGAAATGTGATTCCAATAGCAAATATTTAATAGTGATCTACACTACGTTTACTATCTTAAAGGAAACCTGACATTTTGACAGCCTGACCAGCATATTTTTGCTATCGCATACAGTAAATATATTATTTTATACGATAGCAAAAATATTTATCTAAAACGTTATTGCTGATATTACACATTCGGTCCACAAATGTGCTTCTAATAAATAATAACCTAATCATTGGTAGATACCACAAAAACAAGAATATGTCAGAGTTCACAGCCTAAAATAATTCCAATTTAAAGTATGTATAAGAAAAATCAAGCATGTATACAGCAACTGTTTTGTACATACTTAAATTTTCTAGTTTGTTTTCAAAGTGTAATTCCAACAATATTAAATTTTGATCTATGAAATGCTTTGCACACTTTTTTATGATATATCTATTAGAGTTATCAGAATAACACTTTTTTCATACAAGTTTGTTTTATTTCATATTTTCTCCCATATAAAATCGGTTTCACTAAAGAATATACTCAGGATTACAAGAACACGGATTTTGAGCGTCGTCTGATTAAAGATAGAAGACCGCTACTCCAAGTTCAACGCGAACATACTATTTATCTAACACATGAGTATTCTGTGTAACTCATTCGCTATAAAGTCAGTAAGACATCTATCCAAATGGAACCTTCCAGGAAATGATGTCACGTAAGAAAATTGCACACGAGCGGCTCGACAATTTGTACTAACTTCTGTCCCATGTACAGCGAGGGTCCCCTTGTGGGCGGATGTCAGCACGCGTTGTCGCGTAACGCGATATCGCGTGTAGGGTAAAGCGGCTGCTCGACGTCGTGTGCTTTGTCGCAGCGTCGCCGGAACAGACCCGTGAACGACGACAGTTGCTTAACTTCGGATAGACTCGCCTGAAAAAAGTAAATTGTGTTCAAAAGAAAAAAAAATGTCTTTAAAATAGACGTCAACATCTTTAAAATACGATCATTTAAGACCCATTAGGGCGCATACTCAGGTTTCGAAACGGAAAGCGACTACGTTACGACTCGCGTCTCACACCACACTTCTGATTTCGTATTTTAGACCGTGAATGTGTAAATATCAAGTGGATATTCCGTATCAAAACTTCGATGGATAAGTAAATAGATAGCATTGCAGGTGAATAATCGAATTTTGTTGCCAAATTTATGTTGTTATGTTTATACATTCGAAATGACTTCTACGCATAATATGTCACGTTATGTACAGTGATCTGGGGGCCTAGCAAAAACATATGACAGCGGCGTAAACGAAACGTTATCGAATGAAGATTGTATGGGCGCAATATTTTGACATATTTTCATTTTTCTGCCGCTAGGGGGCAGACCGTACACAAAACGCCATCTGGTGGCGTAAGTGGTATCAAAACGGTCAATAAGAATTTTCGATTGTTTTTCGGTCACCAGGCGGTGCTTAGTAGCCCGACGGTCGTCCTTGACCGTCGGGCTGGGTGTCAAAAAGCTGGCAGATGTCACGAATTAAAAATAAAAACCCTAATTTTAAACCCACCTCTATAGCGATAGCCAGTAACAGATGCAGCAGCGGTATGAGCAGCAGGTACACCCTGAACATGTTCTGCTGCGGCTCCGAGGTCCTGAACGGAAGTACCTCCATGTTATCGGCGAGCCACGTCCACGGGCACAGCAGGAGGAGGGTCACGAACACGGACTGTGTTATCAGCGACGCTACCATTTGATCTGCAAAACGAAAAAAAAATGAAATACCTAGTGCCTAGGCGTATATTATAGACGAGGCATGTTGAGGCAAGAAGTGTCTCCAGTTAACTAGCCCCTTTTTGAGATTTTTGGGGCCATTTTGACATTTGAAGTATGATGCAAACAAGATGGCTGACATGTGAAGTATGGTTAAAACCAAGATGGTGTAACTTTTTCTTGTATGAAGATTTGTTCTGTCAAATGTATAGTTATGTCACGTCATAGCCTATCATCTTGAGTTTGAAATATTTGCTACAATCCTATAGTTTTAAATACATGATTTATATTATAACTAACTAACAAAAACACTAACTTTGGTTGTTAATTTTCTCGGAAGAAGCCATTCGAGAAGATTAACAATTTTTCTTTGCAAATTGAAATATTGCCTATTTATCAATTCAGGCTATACATATATACTGTGTATTAAATATTATTAATTATAATATGGAATAGGACAGGTGGGTTATAGGATTAAAAAGTGATGGTCGGTTGTCAGTTCTTATCATATTTCTAGCCATCCTCAAATATATTCGCATTAAAATATTATACTAACTATTATAAGTACAATATTCTAGATTTGTGTACAATGCAATGATTACAGGTTTCCAAATATTAAATAGTTTCCAAATATATATAAAGTAACTTACAATTGGCACAAAACGGTTGGCGGAATGGGTAGCCCTTCGCGTAGACGCAAGCCATAATTAAGTACTGGAATGATGAGACTATGAATATGATCGTATTCTCCCAACACACGATTATTGCCTCGTCCGGCCCGCCCACCACCGGCGTGTACCTGCAAATAACGTTTTTTTTATTATACTATGTGAAATGTTAGTGGTTGTTATTAACGAGTATGGAACGATACAAGTATTCAAGTACGAGTTCCATTTTGTATGGAATAGCAGTTTTTTTTGCGGTACTTGTACCGTTCCATACTCGTTATTAACGAGTATGGAACGATACAAGTATTCAAGTACGAGTTCCATTTTGTATGGAACAGCAGTTTTTTTTTGCGCTTATTTTATTGATATTGATTCATGATACCTATAAAGAGGGCTTCGTCAAAACAACCACTAAAATTTCCCATTGTACTTATATTTAAGATTCTATAGGATCTACGTCACAATCTTCTAATAAATGCCGCAAAACTTTAAGTTTTGTCACTGCTTACTTTATATCGAGCAACAGAGACAAAACATGCAAATAATCTATCCGACAATAAGGAATATGCACATATATTTTTTATTTTTTTATATAGATCTATCTTGTTTAGTAAATTGTATGGTAAAATCAGTTTTTTGATATCATTAAAAATAACTAAGATATGAACGTTTAAAGTAGTCTATTAGACAGAGAGATCGGACGTGTATCGTGACGTCACATAACACGACTTTCATAGAGAGTTCATACTAAATTTCGTTTTGCTAGAAAGAGATAGATTACAAACTTTGACCGCTCATATCTTGCTCATTTATCAACAGATATTGAAATTTTTTTCGCCATTTGCTTTAATTTTCAGTCTAGTATCATATTATTATGTTTTAAGCTATTTTTATATTTTATGCATATTCCCTATTATCAGTATATTGTGAAACAGACCCTAAGCACACAATTTATATGCACTAAGAAAAAGCTAGTAAAACGTTTACGTTTTCTAGCTCACATATAATAATAATAGGTGTGCTCGACAGCGCCGGAGTTAATCTAGTTATAATCACAAGTTTAGGAATATTTAGCGATTCACACTGCCGGGCACAACCATGGCAGTGGGTTGTCACTTATCGCGCGACTTACGAGATAATCACGTTCCGTCAAACTCGTAATTCTTTAAGTCTTATAAATCGATGCACGCCAGCTGCACGCACAAAAATTGTCACGTTCCGCCTGAGCCGAGCGTGCAAGCCAGAGCGCGGAACAAGCCATAGAGAGGCACGATCGGACTAAACGTTCGGCATTCTTTTTTTAATTACGCATCGTACATATCGTATTTAATTAATACATCAAGTAGGTACAAAAACTTCCAAGTGACTGACCAGGGCTGGTCGTGCAGCAGGTACAACGCGACGAGCTGCAGCATCAGCACGAGCAGCACCTGAGCGGTGAGCGGCAGCAGCGACGGCAGCGCCACGAGCGACACGGGCGGCGAGCGCGCGCACAGCTTGCCGCCCGGCCCCGCGCGCCCGAGCGACAGCGCCAGCAGCGTCGTCAGCACCAGGTCGATGTACAGGAACTGGTTGTTGCCCAGGATCGAGTAGTACTGGAGTATGTATGTTGACGTTAGTTTTTGACGATTCATTGATTAAGCTACTAAAGCGTAATGCGCGTTTAGTATGTGCGCGAGTTGAAAATTCAATTTTATTAATGATAGCTTTTTCCCGCGACTTCGTCCGCGTGGAACAGTTACTTTGGGATATCGCTAAAATTTACCCGCGACTTCATTTACGTAGAAGGAGGAGCGCTTGCCCGCAACTCACGACGCAGCGCGCCGCACATCATTATTGCGCGCTGATTATTTTATTACTGCGATATCTTCTAAAATACTTATTGAAATCAAATTATGTAAATGGCAAATTTCTTCTAAGTTAAATGCTTGTAATGAATAACGTATTTATTTGGATAAGGATTAAAATCATCTTTATGAAAACACCCTCACAAATAATGCTTAATTTTAGAACAAATTTGGTTAGCATAAAAAGGTTATTGTGAGCCAACCTTAAAAGATAGACATATACTGTCGCGGACTTTTTTTTAGAACGTTTAAAGGGGGACAATTCTGTCATACATAATTTTAGCGAAGCTTTAACCGTTTCCGCAGCGTACGCAGCGAAAGCTCTCAAAAGGGAAAAAACACCCCGATTTTGAAACATTATTGATTGGAGCTCCGCTCGTATTGAGCTTAGCATGATGTTATATAGCCTAAAGCCTTCCTCGATAAATGGACTATCCAACACAAAAAGAATTTTTCAATTCGAACCAGTAGTTCCTGAGATTAGCGCGTTCAAACAAACAAACAAACAAACAAACAAACTCTTCAGCTTTATAATATTAGTATAGATAGAAGTTGAAAGAATTGAATAATTAAAAACCGATGTTGCGATAAAATTCATTATGATAGAAGTGAAACCTTGAATTGCATTATTTTCATACATTTTCTAAACATACACTTTTGTCCACATTCTCTCTCAAGTTTAATAGTGTAGAAACGTCTATTTCATTCGATCGGGCGTATCAATGTTTCAATCTTCTATCAATGTATTACTTGTCTCAAATCACAACAATGCTCAAGCTTAGATAAATCATAATCCTATTGTATTCCAATATCCGCGGGCAACAACCTAGCCGTTGCCCGCGGCTGCGTCCGCGTAAATACAGTATCCCAAAGGAACACTGTACTTTTTCGGGATAAAAAGAAGCCTATGTTTTAATCCAGAGCCTAAACTACTACCATACCAAATTTCATCGATATCCGTTCAGTAGTTTTTGCGTGAATGACTAACAAACATTCATCCATCCTCACAAACTTTCGCATTTATAATATTATATCAGGATTCATACTTACATTATAAAGTATCAGTATGGAGAAGAACTGTATGAGCGAGTAGAGAGCCATGTACTTGAATATCGCGAAGGAGGTGCTGAGCGCGCAGCGGCCCTCCAGCGCCAGCAGCTTGACGCATCTGATGTTCTGCTCTTGTGAGGTGAACGGCGCCGCCACTGTCACAAAATATAGATGTATTGTAATGGCGGTGTTCCGCGGAAAAAAGCGCTTGTTAGCGCTTGCTAGCGCACTAAAAAACAGATTATCTGTCTGGACACGTTTGCTAACTTCAACACTGCTAACATAATCCACCATTTTGCTTAATATGTGATGATGTATGGATATTAAATAGGTTTTAATATTGTATTTTTATTTGACAACATATACACAGATACAAAACAAGCTGCACTTAGACCTGCAGATAAAAATATATAAGTAGGTAATACATATTTAACAATTTTTTATGAGTTAACAAAACTACTAAAATCTGCTATTAACAAAAAAAAAAAAAACAAAAAAATATTTATAGAGTGATATGCAACTGAAGAAGTAAATACATTTTATATATATTGTGTTTAAAACAGTAAACCACCAAGCAAAAAATTTGCATTTGCAATTGGCAGCAATCGGACGTGTTCTAAATTAATTTAAAATAATTGAATAATCACGTGCTGACTCGTGGCCTAGTTTGATCTTATATTGATTAATATCGAATATTCAAATTATAATGTTGTATTATGTGTCTGAAATAATTAGTTACATTCAAATAACGTGTAACCAACGTGAAACATCATAAAATCCGTTCATGTTACTACACTTTCATTCCAAACAAAGTAAAATTAAGTCTACCTACTTTAAATACGAGAATTGAGGTTCTGGCTAGGTTTAACAAGTGATATGAAGCAACACACCTGAGGCGTCGGCCTCGGACAGCGATATCCCTACGTGCGCGGCCTTGAGCGCGCCGCAGTCGTTGGCGCCGTCGCCGCACATCCCCACCACGAGCCCGCGCGCCTGCAGCGCCACCACCAGCTGCGTCTTTTGGTCGGGCCCGAAGCGACCGAACACGCCACCTGTTGGTCATACACGTATATTTAATAGATGAGGCATGTTAAATGGCCCCACTTTTGGGATTGTTTGGGGCTAGTTTGTCATTTGAGGAACGGAGTATAGAGATAAGGAGTACCATCTTCATACATGAAAAAGTGTCCGTAAAAAGCGTTAAATAGGGGGCACTGAAGACACAACTGGGTGTAAAGCGGCAAAATTTAAACAGATAACTAAATCTTAGCATCTTCTTCGGTTATATTTATAAAAATATATTCGACTACGCGAGTAAGTAGAATATTCATGATTTACTGAATTAACTACTTTTAGTCTACTAAATTCGTCAAAATTTTTAAATAATTAAACTCAACTTCAATTCACTACATCTCTTATTCCTAACTTAATACCATACCCTTTTTGTACATCAGTGCCATTGTAAAACTTTTGAACTGTTATTTATATAGCATACAGCTGGACACTTTTTCCACTTTTCTCCCTTATAAGATGGTTCTTCTTAGCTCTACCCTCCATAATTTGCTGTTAGACGAAAAGTTCTACTAAAACACCTACAGAGAACCTAAAATGTATCGATTTTTTCTAAAAATCGAATGCTCCGAGCCGTTCTAGCAACATTGCTATCATTTATCATTTCAAACATTGTCATTAAAGTTTTCATTTTTTGTCTATTATGAATATGGAACGGACCATAGACTGATTTAGGCAAAGAATTTGCGTTCAAATTTCACTGGACAAATAATTATTTGACAACCATAGACAACAAGTAACAACTATAGGCGTTTTTTTATATGTAACTAAACATGCTGACTGGTACAGACCTCTGTCAACTATAGTTTCCATTAATTCTGGATAGTGCGTTCTTAGCACGGCCCAAGTTTTGCCTTCCAGTGCCAACACGTACGCGTCCAGAGGTAACTTGGGTTGACAACCTTCTCCAACAACCTGCAAATAAAAAATTACAGTTCACATTTTTATTCCGTGAAAATCTACGAAAAAATTATAATAAATATGCATGTGACACCAATATGGATGAAATATTTTTATTTGTAATCTTTATCGCTAAAGAAACATACCCGTACAATTGTTTTTTTTTTAATTTATCGTGAATTATTATTAATCATCAAAAAGTGTTGTTTTTGAAAATGCCGCGCAAATTTCAAAAAAGGATATTATTGGCTGAACAAAACGTGACATCATCGACCGCACGGACGTGTGTCAATGGTGTCAACTTTCTAAACTCTTTTTTTTTTATTTAAGGCGGAAGGTATTAAACCATTCTCAATGTAAAAAATGTCATTGTGTCAAGTGAAATAGAAATTTCGTATAAGGCTGGGACTTTAATATAATCTGGAATCCGGAAGGCCGAAGAAAATTCTGAGCAGTGAAAACAGAACTCTGTGCTAATAAATATAGTTGAAAATTGAACACATGAGTGTCGAGACAAATTTAATTATAATATGACATATAATCAAAGAAAGTTTGGACATTACAATTTCAATGTCCTATATGACATCTCGACACTCGTAACTTCTACTCTATTGTATCAGCGCAGAGTTCTATTTTGAGTGTACCGAATTTCCCAGGGCCAGGTGGAATCGGGGTGATATAGTCCTATCACTCCCAGACCCCAGCTAAATAAATGCTGGGGCCGCACCTGCGTCTATCGTCACGAAGCTTCGTGCTATGACACGATACACGCAAATCTGACCGGCCGTTATCGGGTATCGTGGCGAATATTCGGGTTGCGTCTTCGTTATCGCGCGGGTGGCGGTACGTCAAAGAGTTTTAGCGCGCTAACAATTCGCCCTGCGTGGTCGCATTAGCGTCGTTCATTTTCGTGTTTGTTTTCAACTCGTTAAGACGCGCGCTGTGCGACGGTTTTTAATGCGTAAAAATTTAGTGGAGCGATGAAATGGTGTTAGAATGAAAATGAGCCTATCATATGGGATCCAAAAAATATTAATCATAAAAAAGCATTTGGTGGCTGACACATGGCGTCGTTTGAAAAGTAATTTAAGTTAAAACTCAACGACTATCGAAGAATTGAAGAAGAAGATTCCTTGACGGCGTATTAAAGAATTCATCTGAATAAAATTAAAAACAGTAAAAAATCTGGAATGGGATATGGGATTCTTTTTAGATTTCAATAAATGCATTATGTAATTGTAAGCACACATGTAAAAGTAAAGAAAGTCGTCGTCGCCCATATTCAAACGCCTAGATGACGCCATCTTGGATTATTGCACGATATATCGTGAAAAATAACGAAGCCGCTAATATGACCGTAGGTTTATCGCGATAACTTTTTAGTGTACAAAACGTACGAAGCTTCGCCACGCATGACATTAGGACGATACCCGATAACGGCCGGTCAGATTTGCATGTATCGTGTCATACCACGAAGCTTCGTGACGATAGACGCAAGTGCGGCCCCAGCATAACAGTAGAGAAGTATTGATCTTGGAAATGAATGCTTTTTATTCGTTTATTGTAAACAAAAAAATATATATAAGTTACGACACTGACTGGAAGAATGGTGCAAATCCTTTGCAACGGGATTGCCACTGTTTACATATTGATGGAAAATATTAACCATTAATTATTCGTTGAGGTACTAGTGCACCTCAACGAATAATTAATGGTTAGGTTAGGTTAGGTTAATAATAGGTTAGGTGGAAAAGTGATGGGGGCGATACCGGTTCCTCCACGTTGGTGTCCCTGGGCAACACCTGGGTGCGCCACTCCGCCTTTTACACGGGGTGAGGTACTCAGGTGGCTGAACGCCGGTCTTTCTCTATCTTTCTTTCTTTTTGTAGTTTACTCTTCCTTTTGTTTTTATTTTACTTATTTTTTCTATCTTTCAACACCTTTTCTTTTCTATCTTTTCTCTTTTATTTTATTCTAATGTGTGTGTGTAAGGTTGTATGTCTGAATGGTGATGGATGGGCTTTTACGGCCCCTAATCCTTGGTTTGTGGTGCCCGGCCTTGGGATGCATGGCGAGCAGGCGGCTCGTCCCGAGGGCACTGGGGCAGGATTCACCCCTTAACTGATCAATCATGGATAAAAGCAGATTGGAAAACACTCCCCGGGTGGGTCCCAGCAACGCTGGGGAATCCCACCCTCTCGCTTCGGCGGGAGGCTGCCCCTTGTATACGGGGGGGGCACAAGCTGCTAGGAGGCAGGAGGAGGTCGCTCAGGCGACGAAGGAGGGCAGAGGCGCGACGGCGCAACCCGATCCGAAGCTGGCGCACATTACCGCGCCAGCGGCGGATCTTTTAACCGACGAGGAGGTGGATTTTTCCCAGCCCGTCGAAAATGGAAGGGAGCGTCTCCTGAGGCTTCTTCATAGGAAGAAGCTGCGAGGAGACACGGAGGGGCTCGCACGTGTGCAGCACGAGCGCGAGCTGATCCTCCCTCCCTCCATTCGGAATGAGACATCGACGGCGAGGAAAGCCAGTGTGGCCGCACCGCGCGTACCACTTGTGGTGCTCACGCGCGACGTGGCTATCCCGCCGTCCCACGAAGATGACAAGAGAGATAGTGATGACTATCTCTCTGACTCCTCGGTATTCAGCGTCATGTCGCTAGAGTCCGGGGAGTCCACCACCGGACGTGACAGGCCTCGAAAGAGGAAACCAGACAGTGACCCGGTACCGTCCTACAGTAAAGGAGCGGTACCCAAATCGAAGAGGGGACGCGGCAGGCCGCCGACGACAGGTCAGTACGTTGGCTTGGCGAAGGCGCAGGCCCAACTCAACAAGGAAAGGGAGAAGGCCCTTCAGCTTCAAGCTGAAGCCGAAGTGACGGAAACGGCGAGGGCTGTGAGGGAGGCGCGAACACCTTTTCGCGCGAGTCCCGCCGACACCGGAGTGACAGAGCCGGAGCAGACGAGTGCTGCTCTGGCAAAAACGGTTGAGAAGTCACTGGAGGCCATCACGATGGTCGCCGTCAGGTCATCGAACCTTAAGGGCACCTTCCAAAGGTGCCTCAAGGACTCGGTGGCGGCCATCAAATCGGCTGTGGCCGAGATGAGGGGCCGCTCAATGACCGACGAGTTGGCAAGGCTGGAGGCCCATAATAAGCGCCTCGAAGAGCAAATGGCCGCATTACGCCAGGAGCTCGACGAGCTGCGCAAACGGGCCTCCCCCCACAAGGACAAGGACATGCGTGAGCTGTTGGCGGAGGTCTCCCGATCAAACGCGGAGACCTTCGGCAATATGCTCAACGCCAGGCTGGCAGGTCTTGAGGACCGTCTTCTGCCGGCCCCGAGAATAAGACCGCCGCTGGCGGCGGACAGTGCCACTGCAGGCGCACCGCCAGCGGCAGCAAATACGAGGGCGCCGAAGCCCAAAAAGGCGACGGCGCCCTCATACGCGGAAGTGGCGGCACCAAGTGCAGCAGCCCCCACAGTGGCGGCGCCTGCGCCGGCCCCGCCAAAGAAGAAGGCAAAGAAGCGGCCATCTATGGCCGCTCAGGAGGCAGCGCAAGGGAGGGCGAATATCAACCCCTCCCCCGCCGCCAAGGCCCCGTGGACCACCGTAGGTCCACGCAAGGGCAAGAAGAAAGGGGCGGCTACATCAGCCAAAGCCGCCCCAAAGAAAAAGGCGAAGCTTCGCCCCCCCACCACGGCGGCAGTCACCCTCACCCTCGAGGCGGGGGCTGCGGAAAGGGGGGTGACCTACCAGAAGGTGCTGTGTGCGGCCAAAGCGGCGATCGACCTGGGGGAGCTCAACATCCCCAGGCTCGGTTTCCGCCTGGCCGAAACAGGAGCACGCGTCCTCTCAATTGCCGGAGAGGGCGCACAAGAGAAGGCGAACGCCTTGGCCGCTAGGCTGAGGAACGTTTTAAGCCCGGATGAGGTGAGGGTGGGACGCCCGGTGAAGTGTGTAGAGATGCGCTTCACCGGGCTGGACGACTCGGTGTCGGCCGCCGACGTTGTCCAGGCGGTCGCACAGGAAGGAGGTTGCCCGACTAGCTTTATCAAGTCGGGCAAAATAGTAGTGGGGCCCAGGGGCGACGCATCACTCTGGATGCGTGTTCCTGTTGCGGCCGCCAAGAAACTTTTAATTTCTGGGCGGCTACAAGTCGGTTGGGTCTGGGCGAAGGTGGTGCTGCTGGCTGCGAGGCCTAAACGGTGCTACCGGTGCCTGGACACCGGCCATGTGGCGGCAAAGTGTGTGTGCCTGGTGGACTACAGTCGGAGATGTTTCCGCTGTGGGAAGCCGGGCCACAAGGCGCCTGAGTGCGGGGCGGAACCAAACTGCCCCGCATGCGAGGCTGCCGAAAAGCCGAAGGGCCACTTGCTGGGAAGCAGCGGTTGCACCATAGCAGCCAAGCCCAGTAAAGAAGTAAAGAAGCGCAAGGCTCCCTCCAGGGCCCGGCTCAAGGAGCCCAAGGCCGGCGCAAGGGCGGTTCCGCCCGCCCCCGCTGACATGGAGATGGACGCCTAGACCCGTGGGTGGTGATTGGGGGATCGCCGCCTACAATAGGGTCCCGAGAGAAAGGCTCCCCTATGCCCGGGGAGCCCTCGGTAAGGCATGCGGTGGCAGTGCCGCCGCAATAGAAGAGGGCCGGACGCGGCACGCGCTGCGGGGTCGTGGAAGATATGTACAGTTCCCATGGCCCCGCATCAGCGCAGAAGAGGCATCGGGGGGTTTTAGACGGTAAACCCCAGCGCACGTGAGCGCTGGGGGAGTCCGTCATACCCCCGTCGCCCTCCCCCGCGGGTGACGGGGGATACGTAACGTATTTCCCCCCGTCAAAAAAAAAAAAAAAAAAAAAAAAAAAAAGGTGGAAAAGTGATACAATTACAAAATGCGTGCTAAATTGGGTTTCCCGCCAAAACTCCCTAGGAAGTTTCAGTAAAGCGTCTACCACTTTACTGAATCGAGTGACTTGACTGATTGACTACAGTGACTATTTATTTGGACTTTGACTAGACTTTGGACTTGACGATTTAGAAATACGTTGATAAAAATATACTTGACACTGGCAAATGGTGATAAGCCGACGCCATAAATAATAGAAAAAAGTCAAACAATGATTTTATCTGTCAACTGTCTATGCAAACTGTCAACTGTCTATCCAAGTGCGATGACGTTGTGACGTCATAGTCCACAACGCAAGGGCTCGAAAATGGCGTTTTTAAGTCACCCAAAAATTATTGTGATTTTAAAACATTTTTTCCAGGATAATAATTATTATTTTAGATGTGTTATATATATATATATATATATATATATATATATTAAAATGTTATAATCAGTAGAAACGTTTAAAAGAATTAAAAAAAATACATGCATATTGCTGCAAAATGTATGTTTTTTTTTTCATACCTTTTATAATAAAGATTTTGTAACTATAACTGAGTTACAAAACATCCGTTTAAATAAATTGCGCAATAAAAAAGATCTACTTGTACGTAGGTGAAAAGCGTCATTGTTATAAAGAGTAAGAAGATAAAAATAACGCTCCAATGTACAAATGACTCACCTCCATACACAGCGGCGGCCTCTGATCTAGCGTCTGTGCCTGGCCCACGGTGATCAGCACCAACTGCTGATGCGACTGCACCATCAGACACCCGCGAGCCACGGACATGGCCGTCATTATGTTGTCGCCTGATAAAAAAAGTTGTCATTAGTATTTAGATATTGTTGTCTTTCTGAGATAAATGTTGGTCTCTTTCTAGCATGGGCTAAAATTAATAAACAGTTTGCATACCTTTTCCTCAGTAATATTAATCACACATTGTCGCCTCTCTTAGACTTATGTAGGGTGTAGGTCTCTTTCTAGCATGTTAAAATTGTAATCATTATTTGTAAAATCTTTTAACGTTTTAGACAAGCGTGAACGATGTACACTTGAGGATATTGTATTTATTTTTGAAGTAAATATTTTTGAACTTCTTTAGCGACGCTGAGCACTTTTCTTGGGATGGGTAAAAACTATAAAACTCGCTCGACAGGTCACGTGTCCTGATCGAAAATGTGTAAGATTCAACTTGCAATTGTTTGCTGTCTTGGTTTACGCGAGCATGTAACTATTTTAGTTTGTATTAACTTTTGACCCCAACCTTCCCAACACATTGACCTTGACCTTTGACCCCACCACATAGACCTTTGACCCCCCAACCTTCCCCTTATTCCCTAACCATTCCAAAATATCAAAAATACACAGCATTACCTAGGTAACACTGAACATGTTTAGAAAATGAAAAACAGCTTAATGTAGAAAGTTGCCAATACTTTTATTGTTTTTCGAAGTAATCTCCGTTCCTCTCTACACATCGTCGCATTCGATGAAACCACTGAGAAAAGCAGTAAGCCCATTCTTCTTTAGAGGTCTCTTTTATGGCATTTTCGCACGCTTTAACCGCATCTTCAGGGCTCGTAAAGCGAATACCACGAATTTTATGTTTAGTTCTTGGGAATAAATGAAAGTCGCAGGGCGCCAGGTCAGGACTGTATGGCGGATGACTCATTATCTCGACACCTGCCATAGTCAAATATTCAACAGTCCGTTGCGGAGCGGAGTGCGTTGAAGCATTGTCGTGGTGAAGGAGGATCCTGCTTCGAGGGCGCTGCTGTCGAATTTTTTCCAAGACAACAGGCAAACAGCGATTGACATACCAGTCTGCAGTAACTGTCCTTCCATCTTCTAGCAAAACTGTCGCGAAATGACCTTTCCGACCAAAGAGTGAGGCAATCACCTTTTTTCCTTGACGTCTTCCTTTCTTTACCATAGTTGGCCGATCCTCGAAAGGAAACTTTCACTGAGCTGATTGTCTTTTGGTTTTGGGTTCGTAGCAATATATCCAGCTTTCATCACCTGTGACGATGTCAAATACAGCATTTGAGTCACCAGTCCATGCGAAGGTGTTTCTGGTCGTCGGTTAAAGTATGGGGAATCCATCTGGTACAAAGCTTCCTGACGCCTAAATGTTCGTGTAATATTTTTTTACTTGACTCATACCAATGTTTAGGCTTGCCTGTATCTGCTGATAGGTCACTCTCTTATCTTCCTCTATCATGCGCCGCCATGATGTTATCTTCAGTCGTCGCTGTTAAAGGACGTCCCTCACGCGAATCATCATTGAGATTGCTATGTCCATGCTTAAACTCGTTAAACCAATTTTAAATAATTTCACGAGATGGGGCTTCATAAAGAAATGCTAATCGCAACCTATCAGCTTTGTTGTTGAGTAAGCCCACAACGAAAGTCATTTCTAAACATTTTCAGTGTTACCCACGTAATATTCAAGTTTTTACGTCTGCCGGCACTCTGGAGTGCAACCCGTCTTTTTTTTAAATAGTTCACTTCAAGTGTTTCTTTCAAATTGTTGACAGTTTAGACTTTTACTTTTTGTTTAGCGAAATATATTAAATGCTTAAACTTATTATAGCAAAATATCTTACCAGTAACCATAATCTGTCGCATTTTCGCATCGTGTAGCTCCTTTATGATCTGAGTGGTCTCGGGTTTTAGGCTATTTTGCATGACTAGAAAGCCTAAGAACGTCATGTCGCACTCAATTGACTCCCTCTTTAGGCGCTGCGCGTCGACCCATTTCATTTTCCTGTCCAATTTCTTGTAGGCGAGGCCGATGACTCTGAATCCATTAGATGTATATTCTGTGAGCACCGAACTGAAGTTCTCTGGCAGGGTTGCTGGTGTGCACATGCCGCCAACCTAAGTATAGTGTTAATAGTTATAAGGGAAAGATGTATTTTTAAAATTGCTATGTAGTACAAAATTAACAATTTCATTATTTACTGCCGTTAAATCTCTCAAAATAACAAGGACAATACGAGCGGAACGACAAAAAACTAACTAAATCCATCCCTTTACAAATGGTAAAAAATTAAAAATGTCTACAAGATTTTGCCACTATAACTGTTTATCAAAAAAAAAAAAAGGTTAAATGTTTATTATAGACTGCATAAGTTACCTTTTCAGGCGCACCTTTAACAAAGTACACCATTGAGGGTTGACCGAGAACTCTGGCTATCACTCCCATAGACTGCTGAGACGACGAGAAATGGAACCTTCGCAACAACCCTATCTGAAAATAAAATATCGTATTACCAGTTGTAATACGATATTTTGCCGCCGCAGCTCGCCGCTGTGTTCGAGGCAGCGGCATTATCAATAAAACTAGCTGTCCCGGCGAACTTCGTACCGCCTTAGAATTAAATTTGTTGACGTATTGAGCTTTATAATATACGTATAGATAAGCAACGCACGCGTAGCCGCGGGCAGTAGCTATACTCTAATTTATAATGTTGGCAGTGACATTTCTGATTATGCACTTCACTTCTCTTTCCTTCTTTATAAGTTCGTAGAGACAGCATGATGTGTGGCTATCATTACTTCATTACACTGACTTGTATAAAGTCTAGTCTAATAAATGTAGGCCTCTTGGCAACACCTTATAATAATTAACAATACATACTAATGTAATTGACATTACAGCTTTAATCTCCCTTTACGTACCTCATACGGTATTTCCATAGTAAAAGGATCATAGTTATCTAAATCTTGTAAGTCCTCACTATGGCTTGTGGCAGGCTTCACTATTGCCGGAGTTAGGTTATCATATCTTGTATTCTCTGGTCCAGGTTCTTCCAATACCTATAGATATCAAAATATAGAGTTTATAGCGTATAAACAAAAAACATCAGATTTAGTTAATACATAGTTCTACTTTTAAGAGTTTTCAAGGAAATTTGAAAGATAGATATCAGCTAACTTCACGTCCCTTTTAGGTTATCGGTGTGTGGCGCATCTTAAAAATTTATTTTTTCCAAATGCAGCAAAAATATTATAACTTTACCAGAACACAATTATGCTACGAATTGGCTGTTTGTAAAAAAAAATTACCCATTTAGTAAAATCGAACATTTTCAAATCTAACGGATCGCCTTTCAGCTCGCCTTGTATACTCGTGAGTGAGTGGCAGGACGCAAGAGCCTGTACCAGCGGACTCTTCACAGACAGCGAGTTGACATTGTCCACCCGCCGACCGAACTTCTCGCCCTCATTCCAGGGAATGATTGCGTAAAAATCCAAGCCGTCCTCCGTTAGAGTGCCCGTCTGAAATTAAACAAATATTAGAAATAGGACATCATTAAAATATATAATATGTCCTGGAGTTATAAGTTTATTTATACTGGGTGTGGTTAAAAAATAAGCCAAGCATTTATAAACATTGTTTAGAATTGTCACATTCACACACACATTGTCTATTTGAAACTGTCTAATGATGGGGGGAGTACTTAGATAATTCCATTACATACTTTCCAGTTTGAGTTTTTACCTTTATGAACTTTAACTATGAACACCACATGGTATACTCATCCCAACTTACCTTTCCGGTAGTTGTGGTATAGTATATGGGTATGCGACCCCGGGTTCCCTAGCTATTACTGTCCTATCTCTTGCCCTCCTGGGCGGTAATATCCTACATTTCCAATTTCCCACTCTAACTTACCAATCTTCCTTTCCACACCACCTATCCTTCCCTTTCCCTATTACTACCCTCTCCGTCAATCCATGGGAACGCAATGGATAATTATAAAAATAATTTAATTATCCAAAATGGCGGCGATGTGGTTCGCTACCCATCACGTCTCGTTTCTCGCGGAGACGAAAAACGGACCATGGAGAGCCGCTTCGCTACGTTGAAAGTAAGAGGAGGAATAGATGGTAAGAATGAAAGTGAACGAAGCGAAACAAGTATGTAAGGATCTTAGCAACTGGAAAGAAGTGTTCTCTGCCCACCCATACGGAAAAAAGTGTGACTATATGTATGTATGTAACTATGAACAGTTCTAGCGCAGGCTGATAATAATAATAATGACGTCATTACCTTGTCGAAGCACATGGCCTGCAGCTTGCCGCACATGATGATGCGGGGCGGCGACACGCAGAACACGCGGCGCGCGCGCAGCCGCCGCTGGCTGTACACGATGCCCGCCGTCATGGCGGCCGGCAGCGCGGGCGGCACCACGATCGTGATGATGTCCAGCGTCCGCAGGATTATAATGCCCACCGCGCTCTGGGGAACAAATTTTGAATAAAGAATTAAAATTTTTAGTAAATAAAAATTTTTGACAACCGATTGCAAGATAGTTACTGCAATATGTTATTAAAGAACTTGCAACTTATACAAGCGCTTGCAGAGATATTCGGCTAGTGTCGACATTGTGGAGATTGAGGATGTCGGACTACTTATTCTATTATTATCTATATATTTTTAAAGATGAATTATTCGACATAGTACTAAACTGTTCGTACATAAGGCCTCGAATTTCGTGAGTGGCGCGGCAGCGGGCAGTGACAGCAGTAGCAGGACTGTATTTTTGACAAAGGGTGACTATATCACCGCTGTTGTCACTCTGGAGCCATCACTGTGGAGTGATGCTCACGTAATTCAGACAGCGGCCTAAAACGGCGATCTTCACTCAGGGCCGTGCCGGCCCCCGGCAGCGCCTGTGTGCGAAACCTATGAAGCACCTCTTATTTTTACGAATCCTCATGTTTTAGCCGCCTGCGGCGCCCCCATCGTCTTGGCGCCTGTGTGCGCCGCACACATCGCACATAGGGGAGGCTCGGCCCTGTCTTCACTCGCACAAGGACACGCGTTATTTGCTAACAGCTTGGCGTATCTCTTACGGTACAATCGACAAAGGGCCTTTAATCAAGATGCATTCGATAATTTCGACGGCGAAGTTCGAAAACAAAATGTATGAGATTTGACATAAGGCATCGTAAGTGACATGTCGCTAAGCGATGACTTATGTCAAATCCGATATATTCGCGCCGTACGTTCCAGCGTACACGCGTTGAAATGCCATATTGTAATAATTATTGTTTAACAACTAAATTAGTAGTTTTTACCTCTTTAGGCATTTAGTTCTTAATAGTTATTTTTGTAGGAAATAGTTTCAAGCCAGAAAAATTAGAAAGAGCGTTCTAATTTTTCTAGTATAAGTATACTTAGTCTGGCCATAAATACTGTTACAATTAAAAAAAAAACAAAATATTACATTTGAATTTCGAATCTGTCATTTTTATATGATTGTTCATTGTGTTTCTCATTTTGGCGCCAATACACTGTACAATATTTTGCGATATTAAAATGGAGTGGGGTGATAAAGAGAACCGAATCGAAAATCTTGCGATAGCGTGCTTACACGTGATTCGCACGGCCGGCAACACAATCTCGACTCTTTGTGCGCATACTTATGGTACATTTTTTTCTCGTTGCGAAAAGCAGATATTATTATAAAGATTTTCTAGGCTATTTTTAGGTATTTTTGCTTTTGTATGGGATTGATGTAACTGTTACGTAGTAAATTCTTCTTAATCTGTGCTAAAACTCACCCCTCTTTGAACATACAGCCAGATAGAATACGCCATGCCGATGGCTGCGATACAGAACATGAAGATGACGAATTTCACTGCATCCTTGTAGAACTGAAAATCGAACTCCTTCGGGAACAGTATACTCTTGATCAGCTCTCCTTTGGCGGTGTCAAATCCAGTACGCACTACTTTTGCTAATACCTACAACATTTTAAAACTTTATTTTATAAGAAAATATAAGTATTTAAGCACAAATGTCGATTATTATTAACTAATAGGTATGTACTATTTTTAGGGGTTTCCACGTAATTAAATAACAATACGCTACTTTTGTTTTATTTCATAGATTTTACCTGATTATTGCCATAAAATCTCGTTTGAATGACGTGTGTGCCAGCGAACAGCGTATGCCTCTTGTGTGTTTCGGTGGAGTAGATTTCTTGAGATGGACACGGGGGACCTTTCATTACAGGTACACTTTCACCTAAAATACATACGTTATAATTTATTAAATGTTATAACACCATTATCAAATCATTTTTAACACGTCATGCTTTTTTAATCAAGCATCAGTATTAATTAAATAACAAATATACAATTTTAATTTCAAACAAAGTAAGAGTAATTTCTATTTCGATGTTTTAGGGTTCCATAGCCAAAGGGTAAAAACCGGGGCCCCGTTTTTACTAAGACTCCACTGTCTGCCTGTTCCTCTGTCTATCACCACCAGTCTGTATCTCATAATGTATTTTGTTTTACCGCTTTAACAACAAATAATATAAACAGAATAAAATAAATATCTAAGAGGGGCTCCCAAACAAACGTGTTTTTGTATGGAACTTTTATGTTTCGTGTGCGATTGCGACTCGCCCTTGGCCGGTTTGAATTTCTTTTCTCTTACCGGTGAGCATAGATTCATTAACAATACACGATCCAGTCAGTAGCACCGCATCACACGGCATGAGGCACCCGTCAGGCGGCAGCACTAGCACGTCGCCGGGCACAAGTCTGCACGCGCTCGCGACGCACTCCGAGCGCTCGCGCCCGCCGCGCAACACGGTCACCATGCACGCAGTGGAACCCGCCATTTTGTGTAGGTTGATGCTCATCTACAAGTGACATACTACTTATTAAATTACAGGGAAGATCTCATTTTATTATTGACATTCAACGAAATTGTATCCTAGACATGCCTGCGACCACTGTAGAGCGTTCGAGCTCGCCGCGAATTACGTTAAAGGTGAGACCGCACTGCGCGGCAACGGAACTACGCGACACGGCACGGCCAAATATTCTTTGTATGAGATATAACGCACTACGCGGCAGCAGAACTACGCGACACGGCACGACCAAATATTCTTTGTATGAGATATAACGCACTACGCGGCAGCAGAACTACGCGACACGGCACGGCCAAATATTCTTTGTATGAGATATAACGCACTACGCGGCAGCAGAACTACGCGACACGGCACGGCCATATATTCTTTGTATGAGATATAACGCACTACGCGGCAGCAGAACTACGCGACACGGCACGGCCAAATATTCTTTGTATGAGATATAACGCACTACGCGGCAGCAGAACTACGCGACACGGCACGGCCAAATATTCTTTGTATGAGATATAACGCACTACGCGGCAGCAGAACTACGCGACACAGCACGGCCAAATATTCTTTGTATGAGATATAACGCACTACGCGGCAGCAGAACTACGCGACACGGCACGGCCAAATATTCTTTGTATGAGATATAACGCACTACGCGGCAGCAGAACTACGCGACACGGCACGGCCAAATATTCTTTGTATGAGACATAACGCACTACGCGGCAGCAGAACTACGCGACACGGCACTACGCGGCAACGTTGATCAACTCACGAACTGTGAGCGTGCCGTGCCGTGGCGTGTTGCGTAGTTCCGCTGCCGCGTAGTGCGGTATAGCGAGCGGCGCGACACTTCATATTTCAACAACATGGAGTGTATTCCGTAATGTAACCCCGCCGAAAATTTTTATTGTATTATAAATTTGTAATAATGACGTCAAAATAATATCAACAATTATTTATTATGTTAATTTATTTTGTTTTTAAGTAGACGTCAGTATTTTGGAATGAATAAACAATATAGCGTCGATACATGACGTCATTAGCACTGGATAGTATGCTGGGTTATATTACGGAATACACTCATGACAAGTCATAACAAGATTGTATTGGTGGGAATGCTTTCATCATGCTCAGACGTTGCCGGAATACTGAGAAAATTTTGCCGCATAGTGTCGCTGAGGTGTCGCTCTAGTGCGGTATAGCTAGAAGTGTCGTGCCGTGTCGCGTCGCTCCGCTGTAGTGTTGTTACGCTTATTGCGGTCTCACCTCAATGGTGCAAAAATGGTCACCGTACTTTGTCGATTTGCAAAATTAGCAATCACATTTCTTACTTTACGTATCAACGTAGCAAGATATATTTAATAGTGTTTTATAAGATAATAACATTATAACAAAATCTCTTTTATTATTTATCACCAGAAGTCTATCATCAATCATACGACATATCCTAATAAACAATAACAACTTTTCAAAATACCATTTACATAACCTTTAAAATGTGTCACAAAAATTCATTCATGTTTAAATACTACGCAGAGATAAAACGCTAAAACAAATTTCCTTATCGGTAAATTGTTTGAGGAGAGTAAAGCCCCGGTGTGTGACGCAATTTACCTGTTTCGTTTGGTAAAGCGCCAACATGCACGAGCCCGCCGAGAGTATGAAGACGCACGTCGCATACTGATAGTACTCGTCCAGCGACCACAGAATTATCGAGAACACTTGGAACAGGTAGAACGGGTTGAACACTTCGTCAATGAACAGAGTGTAGTAGCTCTTCACCTCGACTTCCACCGAGTTGGTGCCGTACAGCTTCATTCTGAAAATAATTCAATCAGTAACTAATCAATGCACTACAGTGTAACTTTCTTACTATCCCTCGACAATTGCTGTATTTATATGGCTGTGACAAACGTGTGAAAAACGACGATTCACGTAAGACATTAAAAACGTAGTTGTATAGGTACTTCTTAAGACGCTAATGTCTAGGATAAAAATTACGTATCATGATATTTTGCTTTGGCCCCAACGATCGAATATATTAGGTCCTTACATATTATTATGAAATTGGCGTTTTGTCGTACTGGCCACTTTGATCTCCAATATATCTTCTTTGGTTAGGAATTCCAATTTCAAATTTATACCGATCTTAGTCATGCATTTGTGTTTCGAAAACCGTAATTCATTTGTTTCTCCTCTTTTGGTTTTTTCTTTGCGTCACTCTGTTTACAAAATGGAAAACTTGAAATATCGTATTATTTTCGAGTACGAGTCCCACCGTGATACCAGTGCTGCATAAACGGATCGAAGGATTAATGGTGGGTATGGTGGCGGCGTCGCAAAAGAAAACACAGTGCGTTTTCGTTCTGGAAATTTCGACACGCGGAACAAGCCCTGGACGGCCAGAGACCAAAGTTGATAATGAGGAATTAAAGGCTATTGTGGAAGCGGATCCATCGCAAACCACGCCCGAGTTAGCTGCAGACTGCAGTGTTAGTGATAAAACTGTATTAACCCACTTGGAGCAAAGAATTATATTGCCAGCAACAGCTAGGAAAAGCAAGCTGCTAAACAAGCGAGGTTGGTCATTCGCTCTAGGCCACTGCTGCTTCAGGACAACGCTGGACCACACACTGCACAACAGACGGCTACCAAATTAGAGGAGCTTCAATTGGAATGTCTAAGACATCCACCGTACTCCCTGGACCTTGCTCCAAAAGATGACCATTGTTTTCGAAATTTGGGTAACTTCTTGCAAGAGAAAAAAAATCAACTCCGATGGGGCAGTCCAAAGCGCCTTCAAAGATTTTATTGATTCCTGTCTGAATGGTTTTTTTAGTAAAGTAATCAATGAACTACCTATGAGATGGCAAAAGTGGGTAAATAGCAATGGTATTTACTTTGATTAAATAAATATATTATGTTAAAAAAAATGACTTTATGTTCCTCCTTTATAAAACGCCAATTTCATATGTAATATTAAACCAAACAATTCAAAAGCTTCGTGTCGCTCAAAGAGCTATGGAGAGGGCTATGCTTGGAGTCTCTCTACGTGATAGAATCAGAAATGAGGAAATCCGTAGCAGAACTAAAGTTACCGACATAGCCCAGCGCATTAGCAAGTTAAAGTAGCAATGGGCTGGACATATAGCCCGTAGAACCGATGCCCGCTGGGGCCGAAAGGTTCTTGAGTGGAGACCACGAACTGGACGCCGAAGCGTAGGACGGCCTTCTAGGATTATCTAATATGCTGAGTTGCTAGTTGCTAGCATCATGTAAGCTCGAACCAGAAACTCGTATGTGTTAAAACGGGGCTTAGTAAGTATCTAATTAGAACATTAATGGACGGGACAATCTATGAAAACTATTTTTAAATGACCATGCGTTTGACACACATGAGTCATGAGTCATGACTCACGAAATTATGAATGTATTTTTATAAGCTTAGGTAGATGTTCCTACTTATAAGTCTTGTAACTAGAGTTTATTAGGTATGTACCTAAAAAGTAGGAAGGTAGGTGTGCTCGAGAGGCACATAATATTATTAAATACCTAGGTACGAGTGGTAACGACGTGTAAGAGGTTCTTGCTTGTTAAGAACTATAAAAAAAAACAGTGAAAAAAATATCCTAATAAAAGTGATATGGGTGTTATGAAAATAGATTATCTAAAAAAAATCGGGTTTCCTTAATAGCCCTTAGGGATTGGATAACTAAACTACTTTCTTTCCAAACAACATAAGTAACAATATTTGCTATAAGGAAACTATGAGCGTGAATTGAATTTTCCTCCTTATCATTAGTTACCAAGAGAGGCAATCCCATCGCGCGATTACCTCATATGATGAATCTAAGTCATTGTAGATTCAGTTCAGACATTGTATGCGTCATGGCAATTCGATTAGATGTTGTGTTTGTTTGGTATTCCCCGATTTTTTTTTGTTGCGTTGACAAGGACTTTTTATCATGATTTTTGGCGATTTCGAAAAAATATGTCTAGATTTTTGTTTCTACTAGATTTTACAAAATATTTATTTAGACATTAAGATGTTCAAGTACAAAATGATTTTTTGATATAATATCCAGTATAGGCTAAAAACATCTGGCTATATTTTGAGTTGCAATATTTGCTTAAAACCTTTGACAACAAAGATAATATCGCAACCGTGCTGATAAACCGCTGACTCATAAAGATACTACCGAAAAAAAGACAGACATATATATTATAGGCATGTTGAGGCAAAAAGTGTATCCAGTTAAATGGCAACACTTTTTAAAATTTTGGGGCCATTTTGACATTTGAAGTATGGTGAAAACAAAATGGCTGACATTTAAGGCATGGTGAAAAACAAGATGACGTAACTTTTTCTTGTATGAAGATTTGTTCCACGAAGTATAGCTGATAACAAGGAGTCCGAACGTAATGTTAAAATAATGGTCTCAATTACGGGGACAGATTTTTGCCGGTAGAGCGCGCGACGGTCCGACATGAACTCGTTTGAAATTACGCGGGAAGTTTAAAGTTGCTATTGACAGCTCTGGAAAGATTGAAATCTTAATAAATAAAAGTTTTAGGAAATTCTTAGAAACTGTTCTCGAAAAATAGATACCGTAGAACACGGTAATTGCCTAACGGTAATTTAAAAATAATTGTAATAAATAATAGTATTGGCAACACTCGGTATAATAGTATTGGCAACACGCGGTACTCGTCGGTCTCGCACGCCTAGCGGCAGAAAAGAGAACTAAGATCTGGTCCTATTATTGTGTACATAATTATTATTAAAAAGCCTATACCGTTCGGACTCCTGGTATCTATGCTTCATGATTTGTTCTGTTAAATATACGTCATTGCTTCGCTTGACAAAAAAAATCAGTGACTAAACTCTGAAAGAATGACGTCGCAACTTAAATCATCTGGTGACTGGAACTTTTAATTAAATAATAATAATTGATTCCTAACCACATAATTTGTTTCTAAGAGTCTATATTTGTTATAGATATGTAGAAACGCGTGACGTGTAGAACAAAACCAATATTAGCGTCTCAATAATTCGGTGAAACGGCTGTTTGCTTTTTACTTTATTACTTTAGTATTTTTTTTGCTTTAGACGTACTCGTCTAAATATACTTATTTAGCAGGACAAATATCTAATGTGGTTGTACTTGGTCCTACAAAATGTAGGTATTTTCGTTTTTTTATAATTATAAAAATTTTGTTTCTAATTATTTTAAAGGTGTCACCTATTTTGATATAAAGATCGATAGTTTCAACTTTCATTTCAATTTAGAATAAATGAAAAAAAAAAATTAAACTGATATAGGTGTACCAGAATCTCATGACAAATAGGCAAATAAAATTTTGTAGTGTGCAATACTGGGGAAACAGGATTAAACGATCTTGATACTGGTTAATTTTTAATTATGTCTTTAGTATTATTGAACATGAATTATAATAAGACTGTGTGAAGAATGTTCGGTGTATAATATAGAAAACTAGCTTTTGCCCGCGGCTTCGCCCGCGTGGAATAGTGTTCTTGGAGAAAAAACTACTTCGGCGAATAACGCTCTACCTTCTTACAGCAATATACTTCTGATACAATATTGAAAATGCTTTTAGGTTTGCCCAATGCAAATTGTTAAAAATGGGACCCTATAACCTCGACACGACATGCGCGACCACTTGATAATATACTTACATAATATTATATTTATGGCACTTGAATATAAATTTTACCATAATCTTAAAGACTAAATACTTAAAGATTTGCGTAGATTTAAAGATCTAAGCATACAAGATTAAGCATACAATATACTATACCTACATAGGGACAGACAGATAAAGCGGCTTGTTAAAACAAACTTTACTTACTACATAGTACATAGTATAAATACTATGTACTATGTAGTAAGTAAAGTTATTTGACATTCCAACAAAACTGACAAACCACCTCTGGATATTCCATTAAGAACTGCAGTTACTATTATGTATTCTGTGCTGCAGTTCAAAATATTCGTGAACCTCTTTATACTGTATACGTCCCGCGTTTTCGATAGCGCGATGTAGAAACGCGAGCGCCCGCGCCGCGCAGCAACACTATATCCCTGCATTTTAAATCTGTAATATCTTCGAAAATATTCATTTAAATTACATGCCGTAAAGGGCAGTTTTGATCTATCTTAAATGCACAATGTATTTAAGGTACTTAATTGGATAAGGATTAATACTGTATTGCTTAAAATCGCTTTGTAAATAAGCTATTTAATTAAAATCAAAGTAAAGGATAAAAAAATGATTATTGTGGGTTATCCCTAAGAGATAGACATATGCCATCGCGGACTTTTTTGTAGGCTTTTTAAAGATGAATACAACTGTAGTACATAATTTTGATCTATCTCGTAGTGTTCAGCCAGCATTTTCAATGTAAGCGCAAAATATGTGATTTTTTAGGACTTTAGAAACCTCTAAAATTATTTGTGTACCTCTACTATGTTATGCATGTTACATACCTAAAAACCTTCCCGTTAAATCACTCTATCTGTTAAAAAAATGGCATCAAAATCCGTTGCGTAGTTTTAAAGATTTAAGCATACATAGGGGACAGACAAAAAAGGGACTTTGTTTTATACTATGTAATGATAATGATATTTCATGAAAAATAAATCAATCGTGAATTACTTTATATACTTATTTATTACGAATAACATACAATTAAATTAGCAACAGTTTATTTATTTTAATGTTGTAATTTCCTTCCGAACTGTATAGAACTCGTTTACTTAATTCATAATCAACTATAAATCGAAACTGTCTTATATTGATTTTCTTTTTTCCTCCTCTCTGGCATGGAAAACAAACCATCATTCGATGTGCCATCAGCTACGATTCACCTTATAGTAGTACTGGAAACACATTTAAAGAAGTCACAATAATTACCTAAGAAAATATAAAAAAAACTAAAAGTATCAAAACAGCTCACTCTAACTTACCGGTCAACTCTACCACAAGCTTTAAATTATAAGATTGAGTTCGATTTACACCTTCTTCTTTCTGTATTTTACTATAGACATAGAAAACAATATTTCTCGCTTGAGTTCGAATTGCCTTTTTGGATATTTTCACAAAAACAACAAATTCCAAGAACATAATCACAAAATTTTAACAGCTGTTGACAGATCACGTACTTTGATTTGACGGGTCATACTTGACATTGCCATATGAAAATCACATTTTTTATTTTTTTTTAAATGCCATCAGATTCTGGTAGACCTATAGTGTAGGTATTCTCAATATTAGTGTGTATTGTTTATGGAGGGTAGAGATAAGGAGTGCCATATCCATACATGAAAAGTGTCCGTAAAAAGCGCTGAAGACTTAACGGGGTGTAAAGCGGAAAAATTTAAACAAATAACTAAATCTTAGCATCTTCTTCGGTTATGTTTATAAAAATATATTCGACAACGCGAGTAAGTAGAATATTCATGATTTACTGAATTAACTTTTTAGTCTACTAAAGCCGTCAAAAAATTTAAATAACTAACTCACTTCACTCCATCTCTTATTCCTAACTTCATACCATACCCTTTTTGTGCATCAGCGTCATTGTGGAAGATTTTTGAACTGTTATTTATAGCATACAGCTGGACACTTTTTCAACTTTTCTCCCATATGAGATGGTTCTCCTTAGCTCTACCCTCCATAGTATTGTTGTTGTTATTGTGGGGTCTGTATACAAGTGTGTGAATGCTGACGCGTGCGAGAAATAATTGTGTGTGTAAGATATGTGTGTGGCAGGAGTCAGTTAGAAATTATTTTAATAAACCAGTTGGCATCTAGCACTCGGGTGTTTCACTTGTGTTCCCTATTAGGCTCTACCCTTTATTATACCACAGTCCTAACAGTGGTACATAATAGTGGTGACCCCGACTCTCTCCAACGCGCACCGACCCGACTCAACGCCACGCGCCCGGACCAGACAACGCGCCCCGACCCGACGCGACGTGCGACGCAGCCCGACTCGAGTGCAGCCAACTCAATTCCTACTCGGATTCCAACTCCAGCGCGTCATGATCGAGCCGCAGCAGCATCTCCCGGCCCCCGCGGCGCCAGCCAGGCCGACCGTAGCCGCGCCGACGGGCGTGAAAAGTGAAGAAAGTGATATGGCTACTATATCTTTGGCGAATAAAATACCAGGTTTTTGGCAAGACAACCCACGACTATGGTTCTACCAGGTGGAGGCGATTTTAGCACCGCAAAAGACGTCGGATGCAAACAAGTATTTTATGGCCGTCGCGAAGCTGAGCAAAGACGCCATACAACAAGTTGCTGATATTTTGGCAGACCCTCCGGAGAAAAACAAATTTGAAACCCTAAAACGGCGCCTGCTACAAATCTACGAAGAGTCAGAGGCAAGGCAAGTCAAAAAATTAATTTCGGAAATAGAACTAGGTGATCAAAAACCGAGTCAGCTATTAAGAAGAATGAAGGATTTAGCAAGAGGAAAAATCGAAGACGACACCCTGAAGATCCTGTGGCAAGGTCACCTGCCCTCGTCAGTCCAAGCTGTGCTCACCGTAACATCCTCGAATAATCTTGAAGAATTGGCCGTTATAGCCGATAAAATAATGGACACTCACCAGCCCGTCCAGATCAACGAGGTAGCCCGCAGTCACCAGCAGCCGTCGTCATCCAGCTTCGAAGTAGCTACCATAATAGCAGAGATCGCGAAACTTAACCTGAAAATCAATGAGATGGAAATACGAAGAGGCAGATTCCGGAGCAGAAGCAGGAGCAGGACGTCCAGGACGTATTCACGGGACAGTTTCCAGTCAAGGCCACGCAGAGCACCGGAGAGTCCAGGTTGGCTGTGCCCGTACCACTGGAAATATCGAGGACGAGCGATCAGGTGCGATCCACCCTGCAGCTGGAAGAACAGGAATGAAGACACCATCCCGAGGTCGGAAAACTAGCAGAACTGCAGCCGGTGGCGGGAAGCGACGCAGTTACAGATCACCGCCTAATTGTAAGTGATAGAATATCTAATTTAAAATTTTTAGTAGACTCAGGAGCTTGTATTTCCGTATTACCTAAAAGTTTCATAAAAAATAAGTTAGATATAAATGTAAATTCTAATTATTCGCTTTTTGCAGCGAACGGTTCAAAAATTAAGACATATGGCACTAAAATACTTACCTTAGATTTAAAATTAAGGAGATCTTTTAAATGGTCATTTATAGTGTGTGATATTAAGCAGCCAATTCTAGGCGTAGATTTTTTAAATCATTTTAAACTCATTGTAGACATTAATGGACGCTGTTTAGTGGATAAAATAACTAACCTGACCGTACGTGGAACGATCGTAAACCAATGCGAAACTACGATTTCTACGTTACGAAATGATCATCCAGTTTATGAGATTTTAAAAAAATATCCTGATTTACTTAAGCCTATGTCATTTAAAGAGGCACCGAAGCATTCCATTTATCATTACATTGACACACAGGGTCCGCCGGTCTTTAGTAAGCCTAGACCGTTAGCACCGCAACGATATAAAATTGCAAAAGAGGAATTTAACAACATGTTAGAAGCAGGTATTTGTAGGCCGTCCAAATCGGCTTGGGCGAGTCCACTGCATTTAGTACCCAAAAAAGATGGTCAAGTTCGACCTTGTGGTGATTATAGAGCTCTAAATGCAATAACTAAACCAGACAGATATCCCATCCCTCGTGTTCAAGATTTTACGTATATGTTGTCAGGAAAATCAATTTTTTCAAAAATTGACATAAAAAAGGCATATCATAATATTTTAATTAACCCAGAGGATATTTGTAAGACCGCAATAATTACTCCTTTCGGTTTATATGAATTCGAGCGCATGACATTTGGTTTAAAAAACGCGGCACAAACGTTTCAACGTTTTATGACTAATATTGTATTAACGGGTTTAGATTTTTTATATTGTTACTGTGATGATATTTTAATAGGGTCCTCTAGTGATAAGGAGCATGATAAACACTTAGAGCAAGTATTTAATCGCTTAAATGAATATGGTATAACAATAAATTTAGATAAATGCAATTTTAAAGCTACGAGTGTAGAATTTTTGGGGTACGAAGTCACAACATCAGGTGTTCGGCCGTTGAAAACTAAAATACAAGCGATTATCGACTACCCTAAACCGCAAAATGTTAGTGAGTTAAGAAAATTTTTAGGCATGGTAAATTTTTACAGAAGTCATTTACCTAGAGCTATAGATTATTTAGACATTACTTTTAAATAAGTATATTCATAAAGCTAAAAAGAACGATAGAACGCCGATAAATTGGACACCGGATGCTGATAGAGCATTCTCGGAGTGTAAGAACGGACTTATGAACGCAGCTACGTTATCATTTCCTGCGAACAACGTGCCACTTGCACTTTTTGCAGACGCGTCAAATAATTGTGTAGGAGCAGTGTTGCAACAATATGTTGATGGCAAATGGAACCCGTTAGGTTATTTTTCTAGAAAGTTAACGCAAACACAACAGAATTATAGCACTTATGACCGAGAGTTACTTGCTATATTCTTAGGTGTAGAACATTTCAGGAATTTATTTGAAGGCCGTGACTTAATAATTTTCAGTGACCACAAACCCTTAACTTTTGCATTTTCAAAGCTCTGTAAGAATAATAAAAAAGAAAGTCCGAGACGAGTTAGGCAACTAAGTTTCATAAGCGAATTTACTACGGATATACGACATGTGAGTGGACAGAATAATATTGTAGCGGATGCGTTATCTCGTATACAAACTATTGAGTGCACATCGAGTACAATAGATTATGAAAAATTAGCCTTAGAACAAATTAAAGATGTAGAATTTCAAAATATTATTAATAATCCCAAATTTGAATTTAAAAAATTTTTAATTCCGAACTCCGATCAGTATATTTATTGCGAAATTTTAGGCAAAAATGCAAGACCTTATTTAACAGAATCTTTTAGAAAAACAGTATTTAGTAACATACATAATCTTAGTCACCCAGGACTGCGTACATCGCGCCGAATGATTAAAGAAAAATATTTTTGGCCAAATATGAATAGAGATATAGGTTTATGGGCAAAAACTTGTGTGAATTGTCAAAAATCAAAAATAACTAGGCATACGAATTCCAGTTATGGTAATTTTCCGCAGGCCGATAGATTCGACCACATACATGTTGACATAGTCGGACCGCTTCCGATTACAGTAGAGGATTTTAGGTATTGCTTAACAATCATGGATCGAGGCACAGGTTGGCCAGAAGCTTACCCTTTAAAAGATATTTCAGCTGATACGGTAGCGAATGTAATATATAAAGAATGGATATGTAGATTTGGCTGTCCTGTTAAACTTACAAGTGACCAGGGCAGGCAATTTGAAAGTAAATTATTTTCTAGTTTAATGGCACACTTAGGCATACAAAAGATAAGGACAACTCCGTATCATCCACAAAGCAATGGTGCTGTGGAGCGGTGGCATAGAAGTTTAAAGGCATCTTTGATGACAAGGCTAAATGGTAACAAAAATTGGAGTCACGAACTACCTAGCGTGATGTTAGGACTTCGTGCAGCCATTAAAAGTGAAACAGGAGTAAGCGCTGCGCAAATGGTTTACGGACGCTCACTACGATTGCCAGGCGAATTTTTTGTAGAAAGTCCTGAAAAGCAAGATCCTGATTCAGTCATACAAAATATCAGAGATAACATTAGAAAGTACAAGCCAATGAATGTAAAATGTCACAGTGCCAAATCATTTTTTGTACATCCAGACCTTAAACATTGTTCACATGTATTTTTAAGAATCGACAGAAGTAAAGTATCATTAGTTTGCCCTTATGAAGGTCCTTATAAAGTCATAGAAAGATCAGAAAAGGTTTTTAAAATTCAATTGGAGGATAGAGTAATTTCAGTGTCAGTAGATAGATTAAAACTAGCATATTTGTTAGAGCAAAATATTACAGAACAAAATAATACTGTAGAAAATAACGTTGTAAAAAATAATATAGTAGAAAATAATTTTGCACAGAAAAGTATTTTAAAAAATAATAATCAGAAGATTACAAAGTCTGGAAGAACAGTCAAAATGCCAGTAAGATTTTTAGACACATAAAATAAATCATTATTTAAAAGGTACAGTTGTTATGTTGAAAATATATTATGTACGTATTCTTTATAATAGTGACAGTAATAATAGTAAGTAAAAATAATAGCGAGTTTACTCGAAGATTCGAGTTTAGCATTCAGTAGTAACGCCAAGTAACGTTCAGTAGCGAGTTTCATTCGAGTTCACGAAACAATGGTAACGCTAATGTATTAGGTTGGGGAAAAAGTTTCTTCGCATTTTATATAAAAATTCAAAAGGTTTTTTTATAAAGTTTATTTACAAGTGACTAAAGTATATAGGTGCCATTTTGTTCGATAACTTTTTGCCATCTTCGCCAAAACCGTTTTGTGGTCAATCCCCAGTTCTTCAGCTACATCGTAACTACTAATATGCCGATCTTGCTCCACTTTTTCAAAAATGGCAACAGTTTTGTCCGTAACAGGGCGACCAGAGCGACGTGCATCTTTGATATCAAAATTTCCGGATTAAAAACGCTTAAACCAAATTTGCGCTACTCTCACAGATACTGCATTAGGTCCATAAACATCACAAATTTTTTTCGCGGCTTGTGTTGCATTTTTACCTTTTTTTTAATAAAATTTTAAAATGTATCGAAATTCTTCATAAGAATCACTCATTTTAACAATAAGAAAAACAAATGAAAATCTCAAATTTACCTAATTTGAATTTGGAATTGTCTTCTGTAAAATTAAAACTTTTTAATGATACCAAAATCAGCCAGATACAATTGGTATAGCCCAAGATATTTTATGACAAGTTCATACATACTATAATGCGAAAAGACTTTTTCCCCAACCTATTAATATGATTCCTTGTACCACAGCATAAGAAAAGGGAAGTGGACAGACAGTAAGACAGTCAGTTCATTTTAAACATCTACAATTTATACTGATGATATTTATACACAAACGTATAAGAACAATATGAATATTAAATAAAAAACTTATTTTACTATTAACATTTATTTTACATTAATATATAGGTACCTTACATTATTTTTTTACACTTTATACTTTGATTTACTATTTTATTTAGGCTATGGCACAGTGAATGTGCAATGTAAATGCAGTGTCAATCATTTTAATTTGGAACATTGATTTCGAAATATTTCTCTTACATACTATAAATAATAATGTTTAGATTTATTTCGTCATATAAATTAAAAGTTAAGCTTTGCGTACTTACCAGTAAAATTCGATATTAGTAAAATGGGAAAGGCTTTCAGTAAAGAAGAAGTCATTGTTAACCAGAACGGACAGCAAAGCATTGAGCATAAACTTAACCAATTTGGAATAATGATAATGGTTATTACGGCGATGTTGACAGTAGTTGTCGCCTATGTTTTTATCAAATATTGTCGTCAAAACATACAAGGTTGGCTTCGAAGAGAAATGGGTTTTGTAGCCAGTCAGCCGCCGCAGGTGGTGGTAAGAAATACGCAACCCCAGCCAGCTACCACAGGTACTACTTACATGTAATTTGTACAATATATGTACTGTTTTATGTACTTAGAATAATTTTGTACGAGAATTATTAAAATGTATGTTGAATAGAAATTTTAAATTGTAATTGTTAGTCCCTTAACCTTTTGTGTTGTAATGTAATATGAGTAAAAAGTTGCAAATTGTGTAATGATCAGTATCTAGTATGTTTCTAACCAGTGTAAATTATAATTTTATGAACTTATTATGAATTCTTATGTAATTTTAATGTGTAACAATTTTTAAAAAAAGGGGGGAATATTGTGGGGTCTGTATACAAGTGTGTGAATGCTGACGCGTGCGAGAAATAATTGTGTGTGTAAGATATGTGTGTGGCAGGAGTCAGTTAGAAATTATTTTAATAAACCAGTTGGCATCTAGCACTCGGGTGTTTCACTTGTGTTCCCTATTAGGCTCTACCCTTTATTATACCACAGTCCTAACAGTGGTACATAATATTATTATTTAACTAGCATTTATTGTCTGCGGCTTCGCCCACGTGAAATTATGTTTTAAATTTTCATTCCCTATTTTACCCCCTTGGTGGTTGAATTTTGAAAAATCCTTCCTTAGCGGATGCTTTTGTCCGTCCTATGAGGAATACGTGTGCAAAATTTCAAATTTCTAGCCTTAAGGGTTTGGCTTATGCGTTGATATATCAGTCAATCAGCTTTGTCTTTTATATATTAACCCACTTACTAATAAACTTTGTATAAGCTTTGAATAGTTATACAGTTTTGTTCACATCACACAAGTGACATGTTTAATTCGATAGAAGGAGACAAAACACTGTGTAACTATTCAAAGCTTATACAGCGTTTATTAGTAAGGGGGATAGAAGATAATAGATAATTAAGGGGCAAATAGCCCCTAAAGCTTAAAAATCGCTCAGTTTGAGTCGGAACTACTCCGAAAAATGGGAATAAAAAAAATCAAAAAAATATACATTTCACACTTCAATCCTTCATCTTTAATATCATCGTTAATTTTTTTAATAAGACGAAGATTAATATTAAATAAATTAAAAAGCCCTGTTTTCAGATTTATTTTTCTATCTACTTACTACCTACTACGGCTATAAAGATGGTTCTTTTACGAAAATGTGAAGAATATATTTATCTAACATTTCATCGTTGGGTTTTTCGAAATACCGTTTTGTTTTCAAAATATACGTAAATAACTATTATTTTGTGAAAATATTTGTAAGCGGTGCGTGCGCGGGCGCGCGGGACAGTGAGCCGCTGACTTTCGTACGAGGAGGTTGTGTCACTCTCCGCGGTGCCGCTATTTCGCAATCGTTTATTTTACTCTTGTAATAATAGGGAACAACATGCCGTAAAAAATAAATTATGAAAACCTTAGTGAGCACTCTGCCTGCGATAGAATGAAAATGTTCGATCGTTGAATGTACTTTTTTATTCCTTCAACTTCTTACTTGAAATAAATATTTAATAATATATTAATATAATATTATATAGTATATATTATAGTATAATATTTTATTATATAATATGTACTTGTAAATTTCACAGAAAGTGTATAGTTCTATTTCTATGACGACCTCTGTGGCTCAGTTGGTTGAGCGTGTCGTTGCTCAAGCCGGGGGTCGCGGGTTCAAATCCCGCCGACGGAACAAAAAGTTTTCTGTGTTCCTGGGTCATGGATGTGTATTAAATATGTGTATAATATAATAAAAATCTTAATTGTGTGTATAGTATAAAAGTATTAAATATGCTTCCGTTATCTGGTACCCGTAACACAAGTTCTTCGAGAACTTACCACGGGATCAGATTGACGTGGTGTGAAGCGTCCATAGATATATTATATTATTTCTGTTTTAATTATCTATTAAGTATATCAACGCTTTGAGGTATATAGTATATGAGGTAAAAATGCCTAAGCGACATTTATTTATTTATTTAACACACATACAACTACCATTACAGACAAAATCCAATTAGATAGCGTAGGAGAGCAAATTCATATTTTATATAATACATATTATGATATTTCCAGTTTAAATAATAATAATTGATAAAAAATAATAATTAAAGAAAATATAATAATTAAAGAAAGACACATATGACGCATAAATTTAGTAAACTTTATAGAAGAGTGATTTAACGTTAAAATATTTAGAAAAAAAAATCATTAAAAATCACAAAATAGTCGGATTTAGATGGTTTTAACATACATCTATATAGTAAGAAACAATTTCCATAATGTAAGTATGTGACAAAATTGAGGAAAGAGCTTATTTTAGCATTTTATTATCATTCCATACATTTCTTCAAAATATGGGAAAATTTATCAAAATATAACACTTTTCTGAAGCTTGCTGTATACCATTACTTCCCGAAAATTGTTCCTTATTAGCAACACTATGAAATGGTGCAATAATACAGAATGATTTTTTAAACTTTTTTCACCTATAACTCTCATTAACTTTTTTCTCCCATGGTTTAGAGATTTTTCGTCATACAAAAAAATTACACGCTTTTTAAGTCCTTTGATATATGTCTTGTAGTGCTACAGTAGTGGGGACGGGATCCATACAAAAATGCCCCTTCTTCTTTCTGCTGCTGTCAGTGCCTTCAGCGCAGTGTGATTGTTCTGACAGACTGCGCTGAAAGCATTGACAGTAGCAGAAGTATCATCTAAATTATCCTAATCTTCTCTATAAGATTAGGATGTTTTATGGACAAGGACAATCTGTAGGCTCTGTAGTGAACAACTCATCACAGCTTCAAACATGGTTGTAAATTGTCCTAAGCAAGTATATAGGTAAGCCTGTAGGTGGCATGCCCCCGTAGAAGGTCCGTCCACCCGGTTGTCTTTCCTGGATCCGTCCGTGTACCAGACTATGTCATTGGAGTGAACATTGATTCCTATCCTCTACTCTCCCTAGACGATAGGAAAACCTAGTGTTGCTTTGAGAAGCTATGCACCTTGATCATATCGTCTGATGGCATGGCCATAATAGGTGTCTTAAGAAGAGACTATTGCATCTGTCCATGAAGGGTGGAAGTCCATTTGGCTTCCTGGCCTTGAAATCGCTACTACCGCCGTACATTTGTCATTAAAAATGTACGGTGATAGCAGCTTTTGATGTAACAAAAGAGATGAACAATATTTGTTATATTCTGATAATTTTTTTATGAACATCAACTTGGCAAAATAGCTTTAAAATTTTATCATAGTAACATATTTTGTCCGCAGCGTTAATTCGTTAATCGTTGAAGTTAATTCTTAACCCCAGTAAAAGTAATTTTTCCAAGGAATCCACGGAAAACTTTTTATTCTCTTATGGATTCGAACCCACGCCCTCTGGCTTGAGCACTAAAGCGCTAACCACTGAGCCACAGATATCTTCATCTAAACTGATTCAATTTAAGTCTCTATAACTCCTGAATTTATGAAGTTTTTTGGACCGTTATAGTTTTCGTTCAAAGTTTATTACATGGACTACCATCATGAATTTTTCACATTTTTCGAGCCAGCCGTTTGGCTTTTAGAGGGGGGGACGCCGTATTTTAACAAGAAATGCGCTTAAAAGTGGAATATCGCGCAAACGGATACGTACGTACATCAAAATATAATCTCAGAAACCTCTCAATGTTCTTATAATGTCTATGTACCTAATTCGGTCGTCGTGTGTCGTGTCGTGCGTTGAGCGCTGTCGAACGGTCGCGTTCCGCATTACATTCACGAAGCAAAAAATTTTTGCGAGTCGCGCGGCTGATTGTCGCTGCACGTCCAACATGGCGCCAATGGTGGCCAACGAGTTGCTGGCATTCATCCAGCATGCCATCGACACCATGGACGAGGTCAGCATCATGCAGATCTGCAAGTCAACCTTCAGCAGTGAAGAGATTTGTATGGGCAAGCAGCTGCTGTACGAGACGCTCGGCCAGAGCGCGAACATGCCATCACGGAGGCGAGATGGCGGCGAACGAAGCGTGCAGGATATCATCTCCCTGCTGAAGCAGACGGATCCAGACGACGTGCCGGCCTTTGTGGCGAAAGATCTCCACAAGCTGCCGGTAGTAACGATGGACCACGTCGACGTCTCCAGCCTGCTGAAGAACTTCAACAGTATGAAGGCAGAGCTGGATGAGATGCGAGGTAGATTGGATGCATCGGAATCTACCATCCGTGACTTGCGTAGTGAATTATTAGAATTAAAATCTAATAATTCAGTAAGTAGGTCACCCGATCATTCGACTATCTTTGTCAACACACGTCGTGGCGGCGCGCGCGCTGACACATCGTTTTACGTGTCAGCGGAATCTGCAGAGTCAGCTACCGCGCCCGCCCCCGCCGCATGCGTTCCCCTCCGGGTTGCGCCAACGCCGAGTCAACCAGCGACTCAGCAGAAAAATTTTGCGAGTATTGCCGCTCGCCCCGCACCTCCCCCGCGGGCGAAGACAAAGGGCGAGAAAGAAAGCCGTAAGGCTACGGAAAGCCGCAAGGCTGAGCCTCTTCAACCTGGCAAGGACAAGAGCAGGGGGTGCGATGAGGAGGGCTTCATACTAGTGGAGAGGAAAAAGAAGAAGAAGCCCGCCGTCCGCAACCACCGCGGCACCGCACCCTACGAGCCCGAGCTGCGACTGCGGTGTGAAGTACCCGCGACGCCGCTGTATGTCTCCCGCCTGCACTGGTCCATGGAGGTTGAGGATGTCATAGACTACATCCGTAAGAAGACGTCCCTCGCCTTAAGGGTCGAGCGTCTGGAGTCTCGCCACAAGGTCAACTTCAGTTCCTTTGTGGTGAGAGTACCGACGCATCTACTGTCGACCTTCGAGGTGGAGGATTTCTGGCCAGCGGGTGTGGTCTACCGGAGGTTCCGGGGGAGACTCCGGAACGAAGCGCGCATCACGTCGCCGTCATCACGTGTGAAAGTGTAGTTTTTAAGTATATAATATGTATGTTAGTCTGTAAGGTATTTATAATATGGGCCTATGCAGCCTGAAATAAAAGTTATTTATTTATTTATTTATTATATCTCCCCTTTTCGTGTAGGTGTAACCAAAAATTATCTTCATTTATTTTAGCACTATGTCGACGTGATAAATAAACTTATCCATTCAAAGTTTCATATTTCAAGCACCACCGTTTGGATGGACAGACGGACGGGCGGACGGTCGGTCGAAAGGAAGGACATGACGAAACTATACGGATTCCGAGACATGAACTACGGAACCTTAAAAAAGGAATAATAATGAAACCACACCGATTTCAGTGACTGTTGCCAATTTAATTGAAAATAGACCAGCTATAGGAGCTATTTTATTATGTCCAAGTATGTGCGCAAAGTTTACTCCCATAACCTAGTATATTGATATTTTCTACTACCGACAGGACTAACTAGCGAAACATTAGGCGCATAAATATAGAAATATATTTAGCAATGTTTGCGTTCATTAAGGTTCCCACACACTGTAAATTTAATACTTTTAGTTACATTTTATCTAACCGACGACAAAAAAAATATCTAACCGACATACTTAAAAACAAAAGTTTTCAAGTAAAAATATCTACACAGCACGAATAGTTATTTTGTCAAATATGTAAAACTATCTTTACGCCAATATTGTTTTATTTCACTATGGGTAAAATTCTACAAGTTGCACTTTCGTAAAATAATGGTATCAAATTAAATGCACTGTAAGGACAATTCACAAATAATTTGTATGGAGAAAATGTACAAAGTGTTCACGAAAAGAATTTTTTAAACAAGTAAAAATATTTTTGTGCAAACAAAAGAAAAGTAAAAACATGAAAAATAGACTAAGTAGATTTTTAAAATTCTTCAAAATATCCAAATGAATTTTTTTATAAATAGCTTTTTGTTGTCGCTTAGTGAACATAACATTCATGATTTTGTATAAATTTCACTATATCTAAGCGACAAAAAAATCGTCGTAGGAAGACGACGATTAGACCAATCGACGCAGAAAAAAAAAATACAAACTCATTGATATAACTCATTTTCGGTATTTTTGTCGCTTAGGAAAGCGAAAAAACACCTAGTGGATATTTTAGTGATTCTGTCAATAGCACTAAGTATTGCATTTTGGTGGGCGTAGAGGTGGAAAATGAAATCAAAAGTGATGGGTTGGAAGCCGCATTGCCTACCAAATAATTTCTAGATTTCGGGAATAACCTTGACCGGCTTCTACAAAAGAAGGAGAAGCGGCTTATACATTCTACGTTTTTTCTTTGCTCATAGACCAGAAATAAATTAATATTTTCAAGTTGCATTTAAATCAATCCTAAAGTCGTATAAAAGGGCCGTTCCTCAGTTTATAATTTGAGTCGCGGCGCGGCCGCGCGCGGAGATCGCGAGCGCTGCGGGGTGTATGCGGGTGGCGCGGCGGGAAGTGTTAGGCCAGGCCCAGGCCCAGGCCCGAATCTGTGACGTCATCTACGTATATTTTCGCCTTAATAGCCACAAACAATTTGTGGAACTTAAATACCTATACTTTATTTATGGTAGGCGAAAAGTACGAGTATACTACTTGACTCTTGAGTATATAATTTTATGTTTATTATAGTACCTACATACAAAATTACGTCATATTATTTATATTTTATGTAACATCATTGTGTTAGTATTATTGAACTAGACATAAACGATAAGATATTAAAGTAAGCAACCTAAGTTTATCTACTAGGTATCTAGAATAACGATTCTAAGACCTCGCTTATAAACTACATTTTCGGGCGCGTAATGCTTAACATAGGTACTACACCCCGTTACATTTTTCGTAAAGGTTCAATAAACAGACACCATGAAAATATAATAAAATAATGCAAAAGGTCTTACAAATAGCATTATTAAAAAACGAAGCAATTCAAAATATACTAATAAAATGTTTGTTTGTTTGTATGTTTGTTTGTTTGCAATTTGCATTGAATAGGCTCCGAAACTACAGGACCGATTTTGATAAAATTTGTTACAGATATTGATTAGAACACGGGGAAGGACATATGCTACTTTTTATCGCGGCAAAATGTACGATTACTGCGAGATTTACTTTTGCGCGCACGAAGTCGCGTGCAACTTATAGTATTTTATAATGTAGACGAAACATGAACTGAGATCGAGACAGACAAGAAATATGTGACATTGTAAACAATTACAGAGCACCGACAGTTATTGTTGCCCAATCGATGTTCATTAAATAATTGATTCCGTCGCGTGATCTCGTCCAATGACATTATTTGGTGACCAACTTTTCCATACCTTTTCCATTGCTAGGGGACAAAAAGTATTTTTAATACAAGCTATTTAGGAACCCGTATAGTTACGCTCTTTCCGTCCCCCCTTGCTGACTTTGGTAATAAAAAATATATAATTTGACGAAATTGTGTATCAACTTTATAGATTGCATTATTTTTGTATACTTTATTTTTAGCGTCATAAAACAATTATAATTTTGTTTTTTAGGGGTCGCTCTCCATACATGAGAAGTTTATTTATTCTACCTCATCGTGTGGGTTTATAATTAAAAAACCATTTTCGAAAATTCAACCTCTAAAGTGCTTTACAAGTTGCTCCCCCTGGCATTTCTTAGCTGTACCGCACTAAGCGTAACTACACGGCAGTGGAGCGACGCGACACTTCATTTCTAGTTATACCGCACTAAAGCGACACCTTAGTGACACAACGTGGCAATATTTGCTCTTCAATCTTCCGGCAACATCTGAGCACGATAGAAGTATGTGACATGGATGGAAGGATAATACACGTCTGATGATATTGATGATATCGGTTCACAAAAAAGAAACGAAATTTTCGCCTCAAATTTCTCGGCAATCTTCTTTTTAATATATTTTTTTTTTATATTTACTAACAAGTATTTGATTAATTGTTCCTCATACCATTTTTACCAATTAAGTTTCGTTTAAGCGTTTTTGCGTCAAAGTCGATGAGTTGGTCTACTTTGTCGCGCAGTGCCGCGGCGCGTAGTTCCGTTGCCGCGTATTTACGCTCAGTGCGGTCTCACCTTTATAGTTAGAAACTTGTAACTTTCCTGTTTAATACTCCTAAGGAAAATTATTTTCAAAACAGAAAGTAACTTTTCAAGTAATTTGAAAATCCTCCTTATTCATGTTAGTTATTTAAACAAGTACAAAATTTCACACAAAGCTATAGATAGATCATTATTCCAAATGATACAACATAAACTTGAATACTTACAGTTCATTCTGTTGTCGTTTGTTAAGCCCCGACATGTTTTCCATCAGCAAATTAATAGTAAGCTTCTCATTAAGTGCCAGTACATTTATAAAAGTGCCTTGGTCGTTAAGCCAGATATAGCGAGTGTGTTGGTAAATGAAGTAGCGCAGTTTATTATCCTTGTGGTTCGATAGGTTGAGATCTAATTCATTTACTTTTTCCATTTTAAAAGATTTTTCACCATCCATTACTGAAAAATAGAAAATTCAAAACTTGCTATAGATTTGTAATAACACATAACAATTACAATTGAGTACTAAAGCTCTCTCTCAAACAAAATATTTCACCAGTCTAATAACATTTTTAATAATGAATATATAATTATGTCACTGTAAAATTGTAAAAACCGTTAGATTGTAATAAAACTACTGAAATTGTAAAATGTTGATACACTTCCAACGCAAATATGCTGCCTATAATTTAACACATCATTTTTACAATCTCGTTAGTTATTTTACAATCTAACGGTCTATACAATTTTACAGTGACATATACAATGGCAGATTTTTTTTTCAAGTAGGAAAGATGATGCCATAGTAAAAGTTGCTTATAAGTTATATTCAAGAGTATATTCACTCTTGTAAGTTTGGTCATAGACTGAAAAAACATATACTCATACTCATTAAGAGACGGTTAAAGTATTTGTGGTGTATTTAATATCGTTCAGTAACAGGATAATTATATAATGTTTTAGCAATTATATCAATGAAGCCTTTCATCACATTTTAATTTCTGAAGCATATTATTTTTAATCTACTTAATTTACTTAATAAACTATGTAAATAAATAATAACATTACATTGAGTAACTACTTTTTGTATAATGTCTATTTTCCAATATACTTATTGGTTTGAAGATAAAATTCTTACCGCATATTTCCTTAGCCGTTTTCAAACTGCATTTTAAGTATTTGAAGCGATTTAGAGTTGGATAATAGCTCAAAGCAAAATATGGTATCCCACATAGTACTATGCAAATAAAATGGAAAACAGCTGCCCTGATTTTAGAATATTTGTATCCGAAAATCTTGATGACTTGGTCATCCACTTTGTTCTCCAGAATTTGCCATTGAGTTTCACCAATAACTTCATATTCATCTGAAAAAATGGCAAGTTTTAAATAACATATGATTATAATCTAGACTAATATTATAAAGAGAAAAGATTTGTTTGTGTTTGCATTGAATTGGCTCTGAAACTGCTCAACTGATGAAATCTGGCACAGATAAACCACGGGGAAGGACATAGGCATCTTTTTATCATGGAAAATGTTGAAACCATTCCCACAAGATTTTGTTTATAGCGTATGGAGTTGCTTCCTGCAACTGTTTCCTGATCAATCATTCTTGAAATAAAATAATTGTCTAATTGTCAGATTAAATTCACACACAACAGTAACAGATGTTTAATCATAATAATATATGGTCAGTAGATTTATACAAAATGCTTTTAAAATAAACACCTATTAAAAAGATGTGTACTCTTTTAAACATCATGTCACAATCTATACTCAATAACCAAAAAAAAAAACTTATGGGATTTAAATTGTCCTTATTCAAAAAAAAATTACATACATTTTGTTTCAATTTTAGCACTCTCATATAGTTATGAGAGCACTAAAATTGAACATGAATTTACAGTGGAATTAATTCAGTTTTTAAATTTACCTTATGATACTAAAACATGAACTATTTAAAATTCAAAACTGTTCCTACATGAAAACTTCAAATTTTATTGGTTTTATTTCATTTATGTAAATAGTTTGGGATATAGCTATATGCAAGTGTTTTGCAAGAAGACACAATTTCAAGGGAAACATTAAGTTACATAACTAATTTTATTTTTAAATATGCAGCAGACTTTACAAGGCTCATTTCTGGAAACTGATAACTACTTACCACTGGCAGAAGAAGCATTATTCATGTTTGGCATTCCTAACATAGAAAATCTTGCAAAAAGCACTAAGCAGCTAGGGCATAATACAGCGGTACTGGATTTTTTGTATTGCTACTGTTATCTCATGGCAAATATTTTTATAATGATCGGTTCCGAGATGCACTTGCGCTCACACATCACATTTCACGAGTTCTTTCTTTTTTTCCTTCGTGTTCCTAGTTTTTGCTTAGCTACATTTCATTTGACAATTGACATGTGATTGTGAGCAAAGAAATAGGAGTATAATAGAACTAAAACAAAAAATCGAAGCGTAGACAGCTATTTGTCTCACAAAACATCAAAGGCAAAACCAATAAGAGTGAAAGAGAAAGCCATCTATATGTCTATACGTTTTTTTCGAAGGTTGCTCCAATTTGGAGTCCAAATTGGAGTCCAATTTTAGACGTTGGAATTACGACTTTATTGCTTTAACAATAAGTGACATTTTGAATTAGTAGCAGTAGATGTGGCCTGAAGTTAGCCACTGACAGCTAATGCCATTTGTTTACGTGTGCATTATGATACAAGAAGAAGAATAAGCAAATCATGAATTTATAGTGTGTTATTTGGTAAAAATCTCAGTTTATATTAAAAAGTCTTATTAGAAAACAAAGCTGTGCTCAAGTTAATATGGCCCGTTTTGTGGAGGGCTGTAAATCACACTCTACGAGGAAAGAAAATCGTGAAGAAGTGTTAACTTTTCACCAGTATGTTGAGAATTGTTTCAGGTTATATAAATACAAGCAATTACACTGAAGTTATTATATTCTTGTAGATAAATGTGTTTATTGTCCATTATATGCAGATTTCAACAATATAATATAATAGAAATTTTGTATAAATTTCAGAGGTTGTGTATTTACATAGTGATGTTTTGGATATCGATAAACCTTCGAAAGAGAAAATATGTTAATCTGAAAGAAAAATGTTTTGCCTACTTCATATTTACCAAACACCATACAATTATACAAATTAGTAAGATCTAAAATATAAACTAAGTGATAATATATAATATAAAATAGTGTGGTGTATTTTTTATTAATTATAATTATTAATTAATAATTCCTGTATATTATAATGGAGTTACGGTTGTACATCATCACAAAAACATGTCACAAATTTTCAAATTTAACTTTGCTTTTTGGTTTTGCAGGGAATTAGGTGGCCTTTTGCAAAAATACTTCTTTGTACTTTTTTAATTGACCAGAAAACGGGCAGACTGATCGCCAGATGGAGAGCGATTATCGCCACCTATACATATTCGCAATAGCAGGTGTCACAAGTACGATCCCGGTCTTAAAATCCGCAACTACTCCTTGAGTACCCGGAGGCCGTGGTATTTATCTGGTCCAGGTGGACCGTTCGTGCCAAAGCATGGCTCTCCCACGTAAACGGACTGCTGTGCACTGTTTTCTTCACATATTTAGCTCCATGCTGACAATCTGAGAGCTTTTTGGTGTTGTCGTAACGTGTAAGCTAATAAATGATGTCCAATTGTTAATAAATAATAAATATATCTATTAAAATTTCCTGTTTTCATTTATCTTTCCACGTAGGTACCCCAACTAAAGGGAGAAATGCATAAAAAGTCTATACGTCTACTGTTTATATATTTACCAGCTGTATCCAAGGGAAAAGTATCCTATGTTTTAATCCAGAGCTTAAACTACTGCCATACCAAATTTCATTGAAATCTGGTCAATAATTTTTGCGTGAAGGAGTAACAAACATCCATCCATACATCCTCACGAACTTTCATGTTAATAATAGTAGTAGGATATAGAACTGACAAGTCGATTGGACGATAGCCTGCATAGTGTGTGGGTGTATAGTGTAGTAAGGACGAGAAATAAAAATACGTGTAGCTCGAATTAGAATATGTACCTATTCCAATATATCAAGATAAAATTATTGACAATTATATGTCAAAGTATTAATTCACTTTTTAAACTGTTAACAATACAGAGGTTTTATTAATTGGAGTTTTGTAGATACCAATACACCCCCTCAAAAATTCAACTAAGTAAATAATGCTTTAACAGTATAGGCAAACATTAAAATAAGTACATAACTGATAATATTTCATCTTTTAACACGATGATATTAATTTATATTTTCCATGTTGTTCCTTGAAATTAAGGAACTACAATGTCTTTATATAATTCCTCCGTGGTATTTTCTGAAGATATCTAAAAGTAATTATTCTGTGGAAAATATTACATTAATTTTAGTATATTATCAGCTGTTTAGGATTTTTATCCAATCATTAAATTATCTTACATATTAAAAATTACATAAGTATAAAAATATTTGCTATAAGCAGATATGCACTAATAATACAATTTTGTTTCATGCCTATTTAAAAACCAGCATCGCAAATCTGTTTGCAACATAATGCTGAATGGGATTTGATAGAACTTCATGTAATTAGTTACTTTATATTATTGTAGGTACCTAAATATATCTTAATTATTAATTTCTTTGTTTCCTTCTATACCAATGTGCAACAACTGTTGTCATGGTTCATTCATATAAATAATATTAATTATGCTGCTAAAATATGAGCTTTTAGTTTCTAGCTATTATACATAATAATATAAACATTTATGCTCTTTTATAGCTTCACAAAACTGTGTACATGCCTGGCTTATGTTTCTTAGACAAACATATACACTTTGTTTCCGTGTATTCAATGCCATTGTACACTTAGTAACAAATAATAAAAAATATATATAAATTATTAACATTTTAAAATTTAATATATTTATTATAAAATATAAAGATCCATTTTCCAGAATCGATATTTACATTACTAGAATTATCAACTAAATACCTAGGTACTTATTTGTTTTATTACATATGGTCTACTTTGTAACGAACCAATTTCGTTTTGAGTGTTTGACCATTTTTCTCTATCTAGCCAATTCATTAACGTAATTGAAATTATTATTATTATCAATGATAATAATTATAGTTATTCACAGCTTAGTATTATTTAATTAGACATTTGAATAATCTATATTGAATCAGTAGCTTAAAATCTTAGGAAGTATGTACATTACCTATTGTAATATTCTTCCCTTTCAACTCCGCCGGTTTGACATCCGGTTTGTTGATTTTGGCTTATTGTGTTTCTAATTTATTGCCTATCAACTTCGCCTGTTGACCATCTTTGGTTTGTTGATTTCGGCGGGAATATTTTCAATTACAAATCTTCTGCAGTAAAACTTCTGCAGGAATAATTATTATAATACATATTAAATATTTTTCGGGTTTATACCATGTCACATCGCTTATTAGCTTTTTCTTTTCTTTTATTACTTAAATAAAATAATAAATTAATTGATTTCCATATGCTGTTGCCTCGATTTTTATTTAATTTCATACTTGACGCCATAGTGAATTAGGTAAACGTATGAATTATGCGTTTGGCCACCGCATTTTATCGGGGAACTTCAGCGATTAAACTAATTATGTTATTCCCTTACAAACATCACTGCTCATTTTTTACAGAATTTCATTATTGTAATCGACCATTAAAAATAAAACATTCATGTAGTAGCTGACAAAAAAAAATAAAAATCAGCTTTAGAAACAACAATTATTAAGTAACAGATTATTATTAATTGTAAGTAGTAGTCGGGGCTACCAGACTACACCACAAAGACATCTGCTTGTATTTTGTAATACAACATATTTTGTACATCTCATTTGAAAGCGATATTCCCAACTAGCAAAAACTTACTTTATAATTGCTATGAAAACAATATTTCTTTGCTTTACAGTAGTTCTTTAATTAACAGTCATTATACGTATTATGGGCACAAATTATGTGTTAAATCGTAGTAGACGTTTTGTTGTTACCAATTTATCATATTATGATAAGCAATCTTTCATCTTGCCATGTAAAAATAAAACGGATAATCTTTCTATGGACAAGGAATGTATGGCTTTCAGCGTTTACCGACAATTAAAAAATTATGATCTCAGTAATTCATACTCTGACCGTTATTTTACTTGATATCTTTATATTAAGCATTTCAGTTCTTATTTCATTTTTAGGCGTCTGATAATTTATATTATAATAAGAATTATCTGGTACAATGCTTTTATATAAAAGTAATTTTCTCTTATAGTTGAGACTATAAGATGCCTATTCAGCCATATTGAAGAAATTAGGGTTCAGCCTCCACAATCTATTGCTTAAAACCCCTTTTTTCTTGCATCATTAACAAGTAAACATAATGTTTATAGATGGATTTGTATCAAAATTGGTTTTCACCGTTTAATATCACATGTTTTTAAATCCATTTCTGGCTGAGGAAGTTACATAATGGCACAATTAAACAAATGTATAACAATACTGTTTTTGTAGTGCACAACCACAGAACCAGCCAAAAAAAAATATTGATTATAAAAGCTATGACATATCTTGCTTTTTGCATTATGTGCATTTTATCAAACATTGCAAAGGTAAAGGGTTATAATAGTTTTTAATTGTCATATAAGGTAATATTTCTGATCTTATGAGACTTCAACTTAGTTTTGAAATGTTTGCTTCAACCATAATAGCCATAATATTATGCTTTTAAATACATTATTAATATAAATTTTAAGACCCATAATACTATTATTAGCAAAAGAATACTTATAGCATGCAATTATAAAGGGAAAATATTAAGCTATTGCTTTTATAAAATATAAACAAGAATTTTAACCCTATAATTAATCATCCTTTATATAGCATTTTTGCTTGTTGGGTTATATTATTTAAAATTCATTATAAATATTGTATTTTCTATTGTGTATTAAAAACAATTAGTATATTCCTGCTTATTGCATTCTACTATACTATATTGTATATACTAAAAATAAATATATACAATATAGTATAGTATATACCTATGTGATACCTCGGTGCACATAATATTATAAAATCCTTTTGTGGCCCTGCGCTCCTCAGTTGGCTGGATGCACTAATAGGACTTTGTACTTTTCCATGTAGATAGTAGATACCGATGATCCAGATTAGGGTAAAAATTGTTTTAGTTATACTTGGGAGCAAATGTATCAACAGAAGATTAACAGACGTCCTTCACATTGACAATATTATTGGTTGCTCCGGGATCTAAAACAGAATTTCTGAATATTAGTGTTAATTTGACTGCGCAACTAACATTCCTAGAACATCACACGATACTCTCCTGATTGTTGTTGTTGACTCGAAACGAGTGATTCTGATGAGCAGTAGAGCTTTAAGCTTCTCGTTGCAAAAATTCAACTCTTGTGTTAATCCTTTCTAACGTGATTCCTTTCGATCCCAATGCTCACAAAGTATCCTTGTAATGGTAACTCCAAATTTTCGGTTGCTTTTCCACGTTATTCTCTCTGCTTGTTATTTTGGATATGGGTAGATACTGTTTTTTAAGCCACAAACTGAAAATGGTGCTGAAAGATCTTGGGCTGAAAAAAAAAATGGTTTCCCGATTTCGGGTCTGAAAATTTTCCTTTTACTGAATTTCGAGATACGTTTTACAGAAACGTAGGGCACATAACCTGTAGTAAGGACGAGAAATAAAAATACGTGTAGCTCGAATTAGAATATGTATTCCAATATATCAAGATAAAATTATTGACAATTATATGTCAAAGTATTAATTCACTTTTTAAACTGTTATCAATACAGAGGTTTTATTAATTGGAGTTTTGTAGATACCAATATATAGTTCAAGAGACTAGCTTCCCCAACATATTTCGGTTTGTTGTAGACAATACTGCATAAATTCGTTTTTGATCGACTGATAATAATTTATAAATCACAAAGGTGCATAGATCATTACGCATAAATCTTCCACTTTAATCATTCTATCTATTGGCTGCAAACTGCATTTTAAATTCATTTAATAGTTTAAAAGATCTAAGCAAACATAAAGCGGAATAAAAGACTTCATTTTATGCTATGAAAAGATTAACATTTTCATCCACATTTTGATTTTTATCGACACAAAATGCCGACTAGGTGTAGTGTACATTTAGACCTCTTTTATATCATAAGATGTCTCTTATATTGATCTCATGTTGTTGTCATAGCTTGACATGTATTACTAATTTAAGTAGCATTTTATTTGGAATAAAACCAAATATTCCTTGGTTTTGTCTTTTTATTACATAACAATTTATTCCAAATAACAATAAATACCATTACAAACCTCGATGTCTACTACTGCGCAATTACTAAAGCCAGAAAAATTCGACGTCGAACCTGGGTCACCGGCAGCCGAATTAAAGTACGAATACTGGAAAACAACGTTCTCAAATTATCTCAGTGAAGGGATAGGAAAAGAAACGATTTCAGAAGAAAATAAACTAAGGTTATTACAATGTGTATACGCATATCCGTGAAGCAAAAGATTACCTATGTCTCGACCATTCAATATTAGATAAAATTTATCTCAAAGAAAAGAATAAGGTTCACGCCAGATACATACTTCTAAAATCTACACAAAAATCGGATGAGACCATTGCAGATTTCTTACGTACACTACACTAGGGACTTCACTGGCGGACGGGAATATATTTACATATGAAGTTGCTGATAAATACGAGTATGGCAACTTGTAACCAACTTCAGACAGCTGATCTGTCTGAAGTTGGTTACATATGTTCAAAACCTGTAACCGTCTACAAAAAACGAAACTAACGAACAACTAGATATCTCTTTCTTTCTCATTGGCATGTGTCATATAGGGGGATAAGGAACGATGTATAATTTTCCTCTTGCTAATAGCCTTTACTCTTGGTACTCTATGATTGTGAGTGACAGCTGACATTTGTTTTTTTTACTGAAGGTTTATGTTCACAGATCATCACAGCAGATTACAAAATCTATAAATAGCTCTTCAAAAGATGATTGCTGAGTGCTGACATTTAAATTATCATAATATAGACCCATACTAACTTACAATAAATAAAATAACTTTGTATGAATGTTAATAATTAACAAAGCTATGTAGTTCTAAAAATATGTTTCTATTGAGATCTTTGCTATACGATGATGCAAGAAATGTAAAAAAAAATAATATTGATTTTGGCGCGAATGAAATAAAAACTGTGTCTTCAATTTTATAAATATTCCTATTTCTGGAGTTCCATCTGTTCCTTTTATTTATTTACTGGACTTATCAAATTAAAATGTCACAAAGGGGTTTATCGGATGTAAAACCAGACTATTTTCGCATTGGAGAAATAAATTTTTCATGGCCCGGTGAAAACGGCACATTTCGTGATTTTGGATCAGTAAATTACACAATGCCTTCAGGTAAAGCTAGCAGAATTAGAATAAAAATTATAACTTTAACCTAATAACTTAATATAATATACCTAACAAATATTTTTATCTACTATCAAAATATTATGTTCATTAAATTCCTTTCTTTCAGGGCCTTGGTATTGGCCATGGTGTCCACTGTGGAGAGTGTCTCAACATCCAATATTTCAGGTAAAAATCTTATTTATTTCATCAAGTATTTCTTTTTAAAGCCAATGTGTAGCGACACCGCCTGCTTAGTAAACATAATACCTATTAATTACTTCCGTGGTGGTTAGAGCATTGGCCCTCGACTTGGAGGTCGTGGTTTCGATTCCCGCATTGGAACAACAAAAAATGTTGTTTCCAAGTTTGGTTATGACAATGCAGGCTGATCACCTGATTGTCTGACAAGAAAGATGACCCATGCGTCGGATGGGCATGTAAAAAGTTGGACCTGCGCCTGATTTCTCGCCAGTCGTGTCGGTCATTCGTCTCACTGGGTTACGAGAGTAAAGGAAGAGAGAGTGCTCTTGTGTACTGCGCACACACTTGGGCACCATAAAATTACTCCTGCGTAACTGGCCTGGTTTCAATGAATCCGGCCACCGTCACCGAAATCGGTGTGGGGGGGGGGGAGTTAGTAAACATATTCTACCCCTTGGAATGATTCACAGAGTACCTACCTACCTAAGTAACTACCTAGTTATCTACCTACTATAAATTCCTAATCATAGTCTTGTTTTGTTTTAGTTGTCCAATATCCTATTTGTGGCTGCATACTGTGCTCCTAGTACTAAGAAAGGACAGCTATGGATGCACACTATATTAATTTTTGGTACGTATGCCGTTGATAGTAAATAAATAATAATATTGTGAATGATAAAACATGCTCGTAGTTAATTTTTTTTAATAAGTGAAAACATTTTATTAATATATAATATTTACCTACACAACGGATAATAAAACGGACATATTCGATGTTGCTGTCCTTGTCTGTCAAGGGACTTTTCCAACGTATCAGACGAATAGGTACAGCAGCATAAAATGCTAAACATTTTTGTAAATTTTATTGTAAATTGCTAAACAGTTTTGTAAATATTTTTACTAGTAGAGAGCGCAATCACCATGTTTAATTAAATTACAGAAGCTAGAGGCGTGTACAGACAGACAGACAGACGGACGGACAGAGCGAAACCAAAAAGGTTCCTTGAGTATTACGGAACCAAGTGTACCTACGTACCTATACCGCTTCCCTCTACGACGCGGCGTAGCCTACTACGTCTCTTTCGTTCAATTTTGTGTTTTCGGTAGTTATTAACATAATGCTTTGATAAAATACTTATTATTTATCAAACAGCCTCCGTGGTCCAGTGGTTTAGCTTGGCTCTCGACTTGGATGTCGTGAGTTCGATTCCCTCGTTGGAACAACCAAAAATGTGATTTTCAAGTTTAGTTAGGACAGTGCCTGATTGTTTGACAAGACAGATGATCCATGCGTCGGATCGGCATGTAAGAAGTCGTCGTCGGTTATCGGTCTCTTGTATCGAGAGAGCCCTTGCGTATTGCGTACACACTTTGGCACTGTAAAAATAGCTCCTGCGTAACTGGCCTGGTTTCAATGAAACCGGCCACCGTCACCGAAATCGGTGTGGGGAGCTATTATTATATTATGTAAAAAAACATTTTAGTATTTAAAAGTTTAAATGCGGATTCTCACATTCCCTCCATCGCGTAGCCTAATTGTATTTTATCGTTGTAAGCAAATAGGTACTCCAGATTGATAGATACCACTAAGATGCCTCCGCACGGAGATGCGTTGTGTCAGCTAGTAGTTATATTGTATTAAAATCGCAAGCAATTAATGTTGTTTTACTACCTAGTAATTTCAAGAAATTAGGTAGATACAGCATAAAAAATAAATTTACCAACAAAAACACACTTCTTACGTAAAATATTCAGCTTTATATACATAAATATGAGTGGGTTATAAATTAAGGACACGTGGACTTGAGAACATGAAGTGACCATCCATTCAAATTTCAAACTGTATCTACGTGCTAACGTTAACTTCTCTTTACTGGGTTAACACTTATTACGTAGCACTGTGAAGTTGCCTATTTATAGTCTATTCGCTTTAAGAAAGCAGTGAATCAAAATTGTCAATTGACGCATATGTTGACATTATCCATTAAGGGTTTTCGAAGGCTCACATAAAAAATAATCAAAAATCAAATATTATGCCAAATCAATATATTCATTAATAAAAACCAGCCAAGTGCGAATTATGCCAAGAAGGAAATGAATCGTGCATAGGTACCTACATAATATTATGTACGAACGTTATACGTATGATTCAATGAATCCGATGGCGCGGCAGCGGCATCGCCAAGTAGGTATTAAGCGGCCGGCCATATCTATTTTTTCTCGAAGCATTTCGCGCAGTACCGGATTAGCCATATCTATAGGCAAAGGGCAAGGCTGAAATGGCTGCGGGCCCCGCGCTCCAACTTCTGTCTAACCGCGACGACCGCGGAAGCGTAATTTTTTTTTCATAGGTACATAGCAAAAACAGCGCTGAAAATACATTTCTGCGCTAATATTAGGTCCTTAGATATGAAAGTGGTCTTTTGTCGTACTGGCCACTCAAATATATTATAATATCTTCTGTAGTTAGGAATTCCAATTTCAAATTTATACCGCTATTTAGGTGGGTACTCATGCATTTATGTTTCGAAAACCGTAATTCATTTGTTTTTTCCTCTTTTGGTTTTTTCTCTCTGATCACTAAATGGAAAACTTGAAATATCGTATTATTTTCGAGTACAAGTTCCACCGTGGCACCAGTGCTGCAGAAACGGCTCGAAGGATTAATGATGTGTATGGCGGCGGTGGCGCAAAAAAAAACACAGTGCGTTTTTGGTTCCAACGTTTTCGTTCTGAAAATTTAGACCTGCAGAACACGGCGACGGCCGGAGACCAAAGTTGATAATAAAGAATTGAAGGCTATTGTGAAAGCGAATCCATCGCAAACCACGTCCGAGTTAGCTGCAGGCTGCGGTGTGAGTGATAAAACTGTTTTAATCCATTTGAAGCAAATTGGGATCCATTTGAATTGAGTGCAGCAAACCGACAAACGCTCGTCGACTGCTGCGTTACATTATTCAACCGGCAAAATAATTAAGGAATTATAATTGGATCATAACCTGTGATGAAAAGTGGATCCTGTACGATAATTGGAAACGCTCATCGCAATGGCTGAACCCTGGCGAACTAGCCAAAGCCTGCCCCAAGCGAAAATCACAGAATACAGAAAACATCCAGAAGCCGTCAACACGCTTGAAAGTGAGGCCGTCAAACCACTCCAAATTGGAATGGTTATCCACATATAACACGTTGCCACAGAATAACGGAATGTTTTACCCAACTTTTTTTTAATTAATTTGTATTGAATACCTAATTGTCGTAACATAACAACGCGATTTGTTTTGTAAGTGTAAAGAGTAAAGATTAAAAAGAGTGGGCGGGGCGGTATTTCGCCATGATTTTGGACACAGTGCGCTGCATACAAATGTGATCGAACACTCATTCTGCATGTTCTGTATTCTGTGACGAAATTTACTTTAAAAAAGTTACTTGTTTGTTGTTAAGTAAGATATTATGTTTTTTTATGAGTAACTAATAAAATGGACTATCTTGAATTTCACTTGGTCTCTACGACATCTCATAACTTTTTGCAAAGGCTTTTTCATTTCTTTTGGCTTTTTCACTTGGCTTTTTCATTTAGGTACCGTTTAGGATAGATTATTCTGGCTTAATTAGATGTTCCAGTAATCTTATCTTTTTAATCGAAATCAATTTTGAAATGCGCGTCGGTACATTTTAATCTATTTTTGATTTTGTTAAGCAGATAAGCAGATAAGATAACCGATAACCGACACGACTGACGAGAGATCAGGCGTAGGTTTGACATTTTACATGCCCATCCGAAGCATGGATCATCTTTCTTGTCAGACAATCAGGTGATCAGCCTGCATTGTCTTAACCAAACTTGGAAACAACATTCTTTGTTATTCCAATCTAGGAATCGAACCCACGACTTCCGAGTCGAGAGCTAAGCTCTAACCACTAGACCACGAAGGCTGTATGCTGCCGGGTCATATTGACCCGAATTTAATTTGTATTTTTTTAAAGAAATTTAGCCAGCCATAATTTTAATGACTATTTATTAAAAAAGATAATTTGCTAAGGTAGTGAAATAAAAATGGTAGGTAATAATCAGTTCTAGAAATTAATAATTTCAATAACACATGCAAAATCAACTTTGAAAACGTAACATGTTTATATTTAACATATTCGGTAAAGTATTCCTAAATGATAGGATCTTATAATTTTATTAATCAGGTATGCTTTATAATATGAAAATAAAAACGAATCAGCTGGCATTTCAAAACTATATGAGATATAAACTTCTAAGTTTCCATGCATATATCTAGATCATGCTTAAAACTCTTTAGACAAATTAATTTCAGGGAAGTCGGACAATAAATTTTAAAGTAATTTTAAGAAGATATATTTCGCGTACGAAACCCGCCTTTGAGATGTCGTCACTCTTGGTTTGGTTATTTGAGACTATTTTGATTGCTTTACCATTTTGCGTGAGTCGTATTATAATAAACTAGCTGTTGCCCGCGGCTCCGCCCGTGTAAATGCAGTATCCCACGAGATAACTGTACTTTTTCGGGATAAAAAGTATTCTGTTTTAATCCGAAGCTTAAACTACTATCATACCAAATTTCATCGAAATCCTTTCAGTAGTTTTTGCGTGAAAGAGTAACAAACATCCATCCATCCATATTCCATACATCCATCCATCCTCACAAACCTTTCACATTTATAATATTAGTAGGATAGCAAAACCTCAGTCACTATTTCTAGCAAGTGCTCAGCTTTTAACCCATCGTTGTCAGTTTTAATACTCATTCCAACTCCCCAGTCCAAGTTAAGCAATTTGAAAGCTTTAATAAGTCTGCACTTATCATCGAATTAGACGCTTTATATAAGTCTCTTGTTATATATTATCACTGTTCCACGGTGCCAGCGACAGGCGTGACACTTTTATCGGATTAGTAACCTTTCCAACAACGGATTTAGGTTACACTACCTATACAGGATGTTCCTTTTGATATCCCATAAGTCTAGAGTCAAGAGTACAAAATATGGGAATGAGAAGTGAAACTTTAGTTTTGGTTTTTATTTTGTAAGTATTCAATTAAGAAATACAACTTTGATTGATTTTTCAATCCTACTATTCCTACTAATATTATAAATGTGAAAGTTTGTGAGGATCTATGGATGGATGAATGGATGTTTGTTACTCTTTCACGCAAAAACTACATGGATTTGGTATTTTAGTAGCTTAGGCTTTGGATTAAAACATAGGCTACTTTTTATCCCATAAAAATACAGTGTTCCCGAGAGATACTTTATTTATGCTGGCGGAGCCGCGGGCAACAGCTAGTTTCATGACGTCAATGTCAATAACTACTCACTATGGAATCTTATGAAGCTGATTTTAAAATTGCTGGATCAACTTATTTTTATCAATAAAATTGGATGCACTGAGGAAATTTGAGTACACTGTTATCTTCGAAACCATGCATTTTAGAAATTAGAGCCCTATTTTTCTTAGACCTTTGATATTATTTAAGGCATAGAAATCCCTGACGTTATGGGAAATAAAAAAGACACGCTGTATAAACTGACCTCTTACGCCATACCACTGCAACCGTCTGCAATGTAAATAAGAAATTTAGATTAAGCAGACGGATTTTCTTACAAGTTTCGCGTTTTTGTAGCTCATTTCATTTTTATGTGCGCTATTTGTCGCTACATAGTAAAGCGAATAAGATTTGTATCTAGCTTTCGTTTTTGTCCTCGTAAAACCGAAAGCTATACAAGCAAATGAAATAGAAATCTTGTCCTTAAATTATTCTAGCTAATTTTTTGATATCTTACAGTCAACTATTAACTTTTGAAATTTACTAACTTAACAAACAACTGCAGTAGGTATAGAGTGGCTGAAATAAATTCAGGTTCATCTAATTGATTTTTACTCAACTACCGCGAAAACAATAGGAAGGGTAATGATTTTGGCAGTCTATGTATGTAGATTGTAGGTATGTAGGTATGTTTGTTCCATCGTAGCACAGTATAAAGAGAAATCGTAGCGTCTTAACTACATACTGATCCGATTTTAATGAATAAGGTGTCAATAGATTCGTAATAAGTAAATGCACGGGTATCATGGATAGCCCATGATACTCGTGCATTAATTATTACGAATCTACGTAGTCGAGTTTTAGCTTTTGATTATTCAAAATACAACACCTGACTTTGGAGAAAAAGTTGGGACTATTTATTATGACTTAGAGTTTTTAGGATCATGAATATGAATCAAGACGATATCTGTGGGAGATGCTTCGGCATGAATGGGTCGGCTCGACCGGATTAATATCACAACCTCACAAAAAACCGGCGTGAAATAACGCTTGCGTTGTGTTTCGCCGAGTGAGTGTGGTTACCGGAGGCCCATGGGGATTTTCCCCCCGATGGTTGCACGCCTTGACGTGGCGGTGGGGCTTAGTAACCGTAGTTTGGACACCCACGGTGAAGCGAAGAGGCAACCAGGGCCGGCTTGTTTGCCGCCGGCTGGCCCGAGGAGGGCGCTCCCAGCGGGCTGGAGGAGTCCGCTGCGGACGCGCTAGGAGGTGGGACCGCAGAAGAAGAGGAGTGCCGGTATTACGGTGCGCCGTACTCCCTATCTTCTGCGGCCGTGGAGGGATCGCAGGGGGAGAGGCGTGGTGGTGTTGTGCCACTCTCCCTACCCCCCTGCGAGCTGGCGGGGCCGTTCCGTACGGTTAACGGCATTGGTGGGGCCGCAGAGGAAGAGGCAAGTTGGTATTACGGTGCGCCGCTTGCCCTATCCTCTGCGGCCGAGGTGTGGTCGGTGGCAGAACCATATACCAGATCTGCCACCGGGTACCGGTTGTGGAGGCTGGTATCCGTGGCCTCCTAGTAGCAGACTCAGGGGGAGTCTGCTACAGTACTGGTGGAGGCCGAGGAGGGAGGCGCACCCTACCATCTGGTGCGCCTGGGGCCTTCGGGCCTAGGATGGAGCCGCTTATTGGCTGCCGCCGGCGGGGTCGCGGATGTGTTTATCGTTCCCGTGGCCCCGTCACAGGGCGGCGAGGAGGAAGGTGGGGGGTGGTTTTTAGTGGGTATACCGTGGGTCTCATTAGCCTGGGTGGTATGCGTAATGCATTTTCCCCTCCTGAAACAAAAAAAAAAAAAAGGCCCATGGGGATTTTAAGGACCAGGAACGCAAGTTGCAACACCAGAGGAGTTGCCAGTGTAACTCCTCTGGTGTTGCGAGTGTCCATGGGCGGCGTTAATCGCTTACCATCAGGCGATCCGTCAGTGTCCTGGTTCATTACATAAAAAAAATGTATTTTTTTGCTATCGTTGCAAAATATGGGCATAAAAATAAATCACGTATTCAAGTTTTAAGCATAAAATATTGTCTATTTTGCCCTTGCATGCATTGCATGTTTACAAACACTTTTTATTATTTTCATCCGAGCTTGTTTTTCAGGATTCATGTTGTACTCGGTGTGGGCCTGGCATGTTATTTGCTCGCCGGACGCGTTCTCTTGGAACTTCGGTTTCGTGTTTCTAAATTTGGGACAGGTGGTGTATTTGGTGTACGAAATGAGGCCTGTGAAATTTGATCCAGAATTGGAAGAGGTGTATCATACCCTCTTTGAACCGTTCAAGGTGAGTTACTTTGTTTATTGCATTGCTATTTACCTGGTAGCAAAGATTTCAAAACTAAAGATGGGCTATGACGTACATATTTTGACAGAAATCTTCATACAAGAAAAAGTTACGCCATTTTGATTTCACCACATCTCAAATGTCAGCCATCTTAATTTCACCAATCTTCAAATGTCAAAATGGCCCCCAAAAAAAAACACAAAAGTGGGGCCATTTAAGTGGGGATAGTTTTTGCCTCGATGGCAGATGTTTGTTTTATTATTCAAAAGTTTTTGAGCGAATAAATCATAGTGTAAAATTTACTTTGATCGACAAATTGGAAGCATTTGATAAAGAGTAGCCAAATATGTAAGTGTCTACAATCTACATTAGGTATTCGGGACTTCTTGAAATAAAGGGAGAGGGCTGTGCCCAGCAGTAAGAAACTAACGGCTGCTATAGGTACTCTGTAGTCTGTTCAGATCCAAATTAAGCTTTTTGTAAATAGAAAGACAATAGTACACTAAAACGCTACTGTACATTAATAAATGCTACCAATTTAATATGTTTATTGAAACCTTTATTGTACATGTCACTTACAGTGCAAAAACGAACACAATGACACATTCATTTGATCGAATTGAAAAACATAAACATTAAAAGAGATGTTTGATTTTGGGCCAGTTCTATGTACACTACATAGGTAAATAGGAAAAAAAATGGGAATATCATAAAAATACGAAAAAATTAATTTGAAGAAGGGTACATGCGTACAAAAACGTTTATTTGAAGAGTTTTTTATTACGAGAACACTATTTTTTGGGCGGCCATGACAGTTGTTTTGACTTGACTTTTGACGTAGGTAGCTGTAGTCAGTAGACAGTTTTACAAAGAGACGTCGTCTTGAACGTCATACGTCTTTCTTTGTCAAAAGTCATGTCATTGACAAAATGACATTCTTTAGTTATTTCTGATCTGATCCGCCATGTTTTATTTTACTTTGTGTTGCTCTCCTTGACGAAGTTACGAAGTGAAATTAAACAAAATAAAGAATAGGAAACGGTTACTATGTTATGTAGCTATATTTACATATACTGTACATAGGGCTGGCCCAGGCCTCATACATTTCTTGAACATCTCTTTTGACAGACTAAAAAAAAAAACAATATAAGTAGGGGAGACCGAGGGGTTTTAAAACAAAGGTGATTTGGAATGGTACTGAATTTCTTCGAACTTAAAACCATTAGCGAGTTCGCAACGTTGCATTTCAACCGCTCCCCTCACCCCCTGACTTGAAATGACATTTTGTTTATCTGACTGTTATTTTAACTAATATTACGAATTATGACGTTATGTTACTTTTAACTTCTTTAGGATACGTTGATTATATTTTGTATTAGAACTGTAGTTACCTACTTATGTGATATGTCAGTACAAAAAATAAATTCATATTTACGTAAACAACAAAATACGTACGTGCTTGAAAAGGTTTTATTTTTATAAATTTCTTTAAATTATATCACAATTTTTATATTACAGCCCTTAATATTTCTCAAAAAATGTTTTAACTGTTCTCGACCCTTGGTTCATTTTACCTCGGTATGAGGGGAATTAAAAAAATGTTGTTACGTTAACAACTTGTTACGGTTAAGTCAATTTTTTACCACGATATTTAACGCTTATAATTTCTTTATGTTAGTCATTTAGAAGTGTTAGGAATGACCTAACGATTGGTACTAATATCATACCATTTCTGTCAATAGTGTTTGATATATGAGATAAAATGTCAAAATTGTTTCAACACCCTAGACTTCAGACTAGGGGAGACCGAGTCTCCCCTAGTCTGAAGTCTAATATGTATATTATTTATACAATATTATGACGACTATTATATACAGGCTCTACGTGACATACATATCTACACAAGAAATACAATTGTTTTATCTAGAACTCCAGAAACATGTCGGCCATCAATGTTGCTTTAGTCCCAATAAAGTAGAAATACTCACGCGAGCGTGAATCTCATTTGTACAAACTACATTCAGTGATATCTACTCGTATAATTATATAAGTTGTGCAGACCTATTGTTATTTCAGTAAACGAATAACGATGTTTTATTTATATAAATATGGGTTATTTACTTTCGATCATGTCAGCTTTCGACCAAAATAAACTAGATCAAAATCGGTTCATCCGATTGGAAGCTACGATACCACGGACAGACTGACTGACTAACTACTAGTCAGTCAGTCTGTCCGTGGCGCTGAAATAGGTCAGACAGACAGACGCGTCAAATTTATAACACTCCTTTTTGCGTCGGGGGGTTAAAATGACCTGCTTAGGCCCACTTGCGCCAATCCGGGTTAAAGTTAACCTTGGGTTAAAATATCGTGCTTTCTTTTTCAGAAATACGAAGAACGAGAGAGATAACATGATTTTTAACCCAGGGTTAACTTTAACCCGGATTGGTGCAAGTGGGCCTTAAAAGCTATTGTATCATGTATTTTGACTTACCTCCCACCTTACAAATCTTTACTCAGAACCTCAATTCTCGTATTTAAAGTAGACTTCATTTTACTTTGTTTAGATTGTAAGTGTAGCGTCATGTTACGATGAACGGATTTTATGACGTTTCGACCAATCAGAGCGCGTTTCAAGTTATTTTACGTTAATAAAAACACCGTTTGAGAGTTTTAGCGTATCGGGACTTGATTGTAATTGTATTAATGCAGGTTTTATTTAGCAGAATTGCCCCTCAGGTCTCAAGACTTCAGTTCAAGCGAATGGTGTCCCCGGATTTCGCGCACGTGATGTCTCTACACGCGGGCGAGGCATACGCCATGCAGAACCTCACCAAAACCGATAGGCTGGGTCTGTTGTTATCGGGAAAGGTAAGTTCTTGGATCTTATCAAAGTATTTTTGTAAAAACTTAGAAATAATACAGAAAGTAGATTAAACCTAACCGAAACCTAAGTTATATCTATTAGTATATATTTACTTTGATAACGTTAAATACAATCATCGGAATAGATAAGGGAATGGTGCGTTACCAATGAGAGTTTTGGATATTTTTGGGGGCAGACCAAACTCACACAAAGCGTCATCTGAGAATTTTCGATTTTTTTTCTATCACCAGGCGGTGCTTAGTTGCACGGCGTTCCTTGTCGTGTGAAAAGGCTGTCAGATGCCACGAATTTAAAAACCTTCATTTCCACAAATAATTAAAAAAATATATAGATATTTACCTATTTATGAAAATATGTATCTTCTAAACCCCTTACTCATAAACGCTGTATAAGCTTTGAATAGTTATACAGTGTTTTGGTCGTCACACAAGTGACATGTTTAATTCGATAGATTCGATAGAAGGAAGGGGGTAAGACTATAAACCATTATCTAAATAACTATAAGTAATCTTGTCCATTTCATTTACTTTTAAATTATATCTCCTTTTAAAGTGAAAACAATTTCCTCATTTCGATCAGATTCGCGGAGTGATTAAATTTGCACCAGTCTTCTCTGAAAATAGTTTACATTCCCTATAAAATAAAATAAATACAGGCTTCAGGTAAAACCGCTCTCTTTTTTCCCCGACTGCGCGACGCAAAGGACGCCATATTGTGAAAATGAAAAAAATGAAAGCCAACAAACTATATCAAGTGGGGTATCGTTAAATAGATAGATAAAAATCATTGTTAGTTTTCTCTCAACATTTTTCGATTCGACTGACCGTTTAGGATCTATATCGATTTAAAGTTGCGTAACAACCATTCTCACATTCCAGTGATGTAGTACTGATGCTGATAGGAAATCCAGTCTGGTAAATAGCTAGCTAGGTACTCATAACTAAAAAGTATAAAATAAAAAATTATAATTTAAAAAATTTAAAAACCCGACTGCGTAAAAAGTGAACCAAACTAAGTAGGTACATAATTAAAACTGAAAAGAAAAAAACAAGCACTTAGATATCCGGTGGTCTAGAATTCTATAATATATTATTGAATTAATACTATTGGAACATAACAACTGAACAGTCGGGATCCATTATTCGACAGCCAATCTAATTTTTCAATGGATCCTGACTGTTTAGTTGTTATGTTCCAATAGTATTAATTCAATAATATATTATAGAATTCTAGACCACCGAATATCTAAGTGCTTGTTTTTTTCTTTTCAGTTTTAATTATGTACCTACTTAGTTTGGTTCACTTTTTACGCAGTCGGGTTTTTAAATTTTTTAAATTATTATTAGCAAATGCGATACATAGCTTTTTTTAAAGTCAAAATTAGATCGCTTTACAAATTTACCTAAGTACTAGTCTATTCATTTCACAAAGGAAAGTAAAAAATTAAAACCGGCTTCCAAAGTAAAAATGTATAAAATAATTATTATTTTATAAATAATTCTTCTTTTCAATTAGGATAATCTTACAAAAATCTGGGGAATGAATCTACTAAATGTACTGATGTTTCAATAAAGATCTTAGAGTTACTTGACCCCTAAATTGCATGATTTTCTTTACTATTAATTATATTATATCTTTTATATCTACGACAGATAATTTTTCAGTAACATTAACTAATAATAAAAGCAGACAGACACGAATGTGATTATGAGCATTATAAATCTAAAATTCATAATGTACGAGACAAAATGCGCGAGCACGATTGTCGATTACGGTTAAACTGCCCATTCACAAGCGCGTAAACATTACATGAAGTGTTATTCGGAAAATGTTCGAACAAGTCCCCGATATGCCATAAACAATATCCAATAAAAGGACCAAGTATAAAACGTAGATATTAATAAATAAAGAATTATGCCTTTACATAAAATTTTACTTCATTTTTATATCGACTCATACGAGCAGCAGTTCCCATATTACACCATTTTTTTTTGACATTGCAAACTGTTTTTCTGGGCTTTGATTTTTCAGGAAACTAAAATGCCCCGAGAAAAGTAATAAAAAGGAGTGTGTGACACGAGTCAGAAATAAAACTTAAAATCCAAAATCGTCTCGCTAATACCACTACTCGCAATTTCACTCTTAACGCGCCTAAAGTGGTTTAATTACTTCAAAAATCCTATGTTTCGTTATGAATACTCCATACAAATAGTCATTAAACTGCTATCGACACTACGAAAGCACCAGTCTAAGCCACTCCTAGACGATGGTAACAAATTATGTAAATCGGTGGCTTGTTTCGCGGCTCGTTACACAGTGGCGGAATTTAAAACAATTACTGCCGTACACGTGCCAATGCGATATCTACAGTAGGTGGGCCTTTTGCCTAACGACCCGAAAACGACTGTGGGATCCATGACATGAAATAATACCGAATAATAAATATGTTGTTTATCGTGCGTAAAATTACGTAATGTCAATTACCGTAATAAAAGGTAAAGAAGAAAAACACAATAAGACTTGTCTCTACACTCAGAGCTCTAATAAGTTCTGAAGTCTACATGAAGAGAGAGATTGCGACAAATGAAGTATACAAAATGATTTTTTACTTGACGCATCGTACGTAGACTTCGTTTGTCTTTAGCTCTCTGTTTATGTAAGTGCATTATCTTTGGATACTTTTATCAGCATTCGCGTTATTTTACCGTCCCGTTTAATATTGTAATAATATTTATTACACTCCGTGTACACAGCCTTCCTGATCTAGAGGTTAGAGCATTGGCTCTCGACTCGGAGGTCGTGGGTTCGATTCCCGCATTGAAACAACAAAAAATGTTGTTTCAAATTTTGGTTAGGACACCCGATTGTCTGACAAAAAAGACGATCCATGCTCGGATGGGCATGTAAAAAGTCGGATCTGCGCCTGATCTCTCGCCAGTCGTGTCGGTTATCCGTCCCACTCGATTACGAGAGTAAAGGAAGAAAGAGTGCTCTTGTGTACTGCGCACACACTTGGTCACTATAAAATTACTCCTGCGTATCTGGCCTGGTTTCAACGAAACCGGCCACCGTCACCGAAATCGGTGTGGGGGGTTATATATTTATATTTATATTTATTACACTTTTTTGGCACAGGTAAACGTGATGAGTGGTCATCAGTTTCTACATCCAATACTTCCCTGTGAGTTTCTGGATTCGCCTGAATTCGAATCCAGCAGGGCAACTATAGATGAAAAGTTTAAGGTAAGCTATTGTTCCAACTTCTAGTATTCTTTATTTCCTGTATGCTTATTGGCTAAAAATGACGAAAGCTATGTACGTTTGTTCCAATGTAGCGCCTAAAATACTGATCCGATTTTAAATAATGAGGTATCAATAAATTCGTAACAAAAGGGTATAATGTAGTTTACGTAGTCGAGTTATAGTTTTTAACTTTTGATTATTATATTTTAACATGTTACATACTAGCATCTACATGGTATATCTAGCTTATTTATAAGGGACATTTACAAATTATTTATTGTCTACAATTCATTGTTCAGAATATTTTAAAGTACATCTAAATAACACTGCATTTCGTGCTCCGCGAGTTGTGTAAATGAAAGTCACGTCAAGTAGGTTGCGACAAACAACGCCACTATAATTGAAACCTTCCCCGTTTTATTACACCGACGAACACTAACATTAATAAGGTGGCTTCATTAAACTATTTTGCAATATATCAATAGTATTTCTCGTGTAACGATACGTTTAAGAATGATATCTAATAATCTATTTTTAATAATAAAGGAAATAAAAAAATGAAACGGTTATGTTTTTGTGAACGCTAACTTGATGGTCCTTTTTTAGTCTCATGAAGGCACAATTTGTTGTTTTCATATTGCAATTTCTCTTTTTAAATTCTAACTTATTTTTATATTGTTTTCGCTTTTGATACATTTGCGTCTTTATGAAAACTGGAAATAATTTTTCTTTCTTTTCTTTTTCTTCTTCCCTTATTCAATAATAGATATATTATGATGATGATGGTTTTTAAATTACAAATTATACAATACGAGACTCAATACCGTATATCGACGTATACGAGCAATAATCTTGGCAATTACGGAAAAAATTACAGGCATGATAAAATGAATCACCAATTATTGTGTCTGTGAACTCGGCACGCTATACATGTGTAAACAGTGAATCGTTGAACATCCACACGCCAATTTCATTCGAATACATCGTATATTCCATATGGTCGGAAATATTAATTAAAATAAACATCAATGTGAGCGTAAACTGAAAAACAGTTGTATTGGAATTTTTATGGCTTAGCGAGCAAGCGATGTCGATAAACTAAAATTGCCCGTGGATACTCGCAACACAAGTATATTTAATTCCAGCGGTACCTAGGGCGTCCTACCGTTCCTCTACCGGTCACTCGCCCCACAAACGCTCTTTTTGCCACTCGATCATCTTTCAATCGTTCTACGAATTCGAGCCAGCGAAGTCGGTGGGACTCGTATTCCCCGATAATATTGGGCATCGCCACCAGATATTTGATTTCGCAGTTTTTATTGACCTCCAGGTATACCGTCTTCATCCCTCGCCGCGTCTAGAATTTTGTAGCCAAACAATTAATTAAAAATGCACGCCAAAGTGAACGTAGAGTGAACACAGTTGACAATACAATTGTTATTAATGAAGCCGGGTAACTAACTGGAATGGGAGTTAGTTTATTATTTAGGGGAGATGTGACGCCCTCGACATTTATTAGCTAAATGTTACGGGCCCATTGTGCGAAAGGTCCCTGGAAAATTCTGCAATGATGTAATGTATGGCATTTGTTACCTTTTCCTGGTTTCTATGTGTCATCATCCTTGTCTTGTTTATGTCAACTTATTGCTTATTGGGTGCGTTCGTTAAATTGAACATTTTTTAAATATTTTATAACCGACTTCCAAAAAGGAGGATATACATTGTATCTTTATGTCCCTGTAAGATAGTCAAGTTTAAAAATCTTTAAGTATATGTTACCGTAAAATTGTAAAAACCGTTAGATTGTAATATTACTAGAGATATTATAAAATGGCGACAGATTATCAAATAAAAATTTATCCTTACTTCCTTTTCGTTATAAGTAATTATTATTATGAAAAAGCAAACAAATATGGCGGCGCGGGGGCACTTGCCGTTTAACCAATCGGCACGGTAAATATTACAATATAACGAAAAATAATGCGTACCTACAATTGTAAGGATAAATTTTTATTTGTCAATCTGTCGACATTTCATAATATCTCTAGTAATATTACAATCAAACAGTTTTTACAATTTTACGGTGACATATACAAAAAACAAATATTATGATGGCATACACTACACATTCAAGGCAAATTACCTGGAACGATATTGATACCATTAAATTACGATGTTATACACCTATAACGCAATGATCGATTGTACTTGGTCATAAACGAAGGTGTGTTAGATACCTTCGGCTAACAATTTTAAATTTGAAAACGCTTTTTATGACATTTTTTAGGAGATTATATAGGAATATATAGAAATAAAAGACCTTATTTTATGTTCATAACAATTTCATAATTTACATAAATTACAATTATAGGAAATTGAATTTGTAACTTTCATGTATTATAAAATAATTATGTTTCTTATATTTTAAAGTTCAAAATGCGACCATTTTAATTTATAAAAGCCATGCTCAACTGCTCATTATATTTGTAAGCCGAATTGCTTGGTAGCTTAGTGCAAATGAGCGAACGCTCGTATCTTGGCTGCAAAACTAACGGCCAAATATTTAAAAGATACTTAAAATTGGGGCCCCCCTAAATCACAAGACTATCACTGCTTGACAGAATGACAAGGGTAGCATGTGACTTGAGTGTCACTTAATTTAATTAGCGTTTCTGTAATGGCCGTATAGAGCGCCATTTTTTAAATATATAAGTTTTATATAAATCTGCAACTTTTTCGAATAGCTACAGGCAAGCGGACTGATTTTTATTTATTGCATAAATGATTAATACTCTAAGATAAGAGTAACTTCTCAGAAGAAATCGTATATCAAAAGTCAATATTTTCAAAGGTACAGCGATTTGTATACAAAATTCCGCAAGTCTCGTAAAAACGGTCCATATTAAAGTCGGGTTACAAGTGACGTCACTCTTGGGTTAAAGTGTATAAAGTAGGTATGAAGTATATGGCCGCAGGAACATATTTGTAAATATCTCCAATATTTGTGCGTTTAAGTTCATACTTACCATAATGAATGTTTTTGTATACGATGTAAGTAAAATAACGATGTAGGTTTTGTTTACCAATTTGACAAAAAAAAAATGGTACTTTATAAATGTAATTAGTAAACTACACATAAAATAATATTTCTGTTTACATTTACCAAGTAGTAATGCCTCAATATTTCTGTATATATTAATGAAACTAAATATTTTAGATGAAGTCCGATCCCCTATTGGCTCTTTATGGTGCGGAGTGGCGCCATACGTATCACTGTCCTCTGACAAATTATTATGAAGATCGTTTAAATAAAAGCGCACTCTATATATTAAAATCTTGTTTTTGTAAACCTTTACTTACTTGCTAGGAACAGTCCTTTATTTCCTAAAATCACAATAGATTTATTAAGCTTACGTTGACAGTCTCATAATATAGGAAATTATAAAACGAATCATAATTTATAACGTATACTTCTATTAGGTATGCAATACTATAACTACATTTTGAAATATTTTTGAATGCTTAATGCATATTTCAACTTGTCATAATATATAGTTATCATTTGTCTAAACCCCTATCTTGTATTAAACGAGTTATTTTTCGCCCGTTAACATATTGTGATAACTAATTCATCCATCTTTTAATTTTCCCCTAACATTAAATTGTTACGACGAATATGTTATACTCGTAAACTAACGCCTATAAGATTGCATCAATTCACAAGTACAAGTTTTATGATCAATTTGAAACGTGCGTCATGCCTCTGACCTAATTGTTGTCTAATACGGCTGCTAGCTAAAGCTATAAATAAGAAAGTAGGTTAAATATCGATGGAACTTTAAACACTTTCGGATACGGCTGACACGTACGGGCATAGCGAGCAATTACTGGCGCTGCTCGCGTATTATCTATGTTCGAACAACATCAAACAGTTCGTGTAAATATAAAGAACACGCTCGTTATTGTGAATACGGTTGCATGAGTTTTGTAACTGATACTTGTAGCTGCTTTTTTTAAATGTTCATTTATTAACAGCCAGATGTTGCCTGCGACTTTGTGCGCACAAAAGTTAATCTTGCGGATACCAAACATTTTTTCAGGGTCAAAGTAACCTCTCCCCGTGGTCTATATCTGTACCAAATTTTATCATAATGAGGAATGTTCATAGGTATGTAAAATCACTTGAAAATTCGTTACAGTAAAGCTTTTATGTATACAAATACACTAGTTTTTGTTTTATTTAAAAATACCTAGTAGTTTTAATTTTACAATCATTCAAAGTTTGCGTAAATTTGTTGCCCCGCTAGAAGTCACTGAACACCCGATGACGTCATTTTTTAACGCTCCCCGTCCGGCTGTAGCAGTGTATAGGTCCCGCGCAGTGTTTTCTATTATTTCTTCATGTAAACAATATCCCAGACAATAACCCTACAATATTTTATAGAACTCACGTTCATATTTGCTGGTACCGACTTCAAAATTAAGAAGATTGAGTAGTATAGAGAGTAGAAAGAGTCAAAATTTTATCCGAATTTAAAAGGGGAATTATTTAGAGGATAAGTTTTATTTCATAATTTTTTGTTTATTTTTACTTTGGAAGTCAGTTTAATTTTTTGTTCAAATATAATAATTATACCCTGTTTAGTGATATTTGTTAATTTATTATTAATACATCTTAAGAACGTTTAAAATAAACGATCGAATGTATAATTGAAGACGCGCCAAGCTTCCATTTGGTATTGTAAATAAGATGATGATGATGATGATTACTGTAAGTTACAAAGTTGTACTTAGTTCTTTAAACAATGCCAAAATTTCCAAATGCGTATCTTAAAAGACTGAGGAGTTCCGTTCAGTGCTTTTGGATCCAAGGTATACCTTGGACAAAATCTTATTTTCTGGTAGCATAATACATTTGTGTTACTTCAGAAAAAGTCAAAGTCACTATATATAGTGTCCAAATAAATTTCGAGGAGTTCTCTCGATTTCTCATGGATCCCATCATCAGGTTTGTTGTCAAAAGGACCAATTTTGGATTATACCCTATATATCTCAGAAAAAAATTTGAATATACAGCCGAACGTATAAACACCTCCTTTTTTGGTAATCGGTTAAAAATATTAATCAAATTTATAACAGAGTTGCTGACTAACTGAAGTTTTAGTAATAGGGGTTTTACCCATTGGGTAAGGAACCCAAAAATGAATCGGTAATACAAAATAGCTTGATCGATTCCAAGATATTATTAATTAATAATAATGTCCTCTTCAAATTTCAGTCAAACTAAGATATGTAAGTACCTATGTATAAACACAGCGAAATAAAGTTTTTGATACCAAAGATTTTGCACCTCTGACCTGATTCTATGTTTATATTTACCAACAAGTAAATGCAAATTAAAAAAGATTATATGTAGTAATATACCTATATCTACATAAACGTACGGTACGGTACGTACGGAAGCGCTCGAACGGACTAAGTGAGTGTTAAAACTCACTTTAAATTCTATAACATGGGAATTAATTGACGTATCAAAACAATTCTTTCACATGTATTTTTTATTTTTGACAGAGAATACATTAAGCTAAAATTAAAAATTAGTGAACATTCTTCATTGACCCAGTTGTTTTGGAGCCTTTCAGTACAAACCAACAAATTTTTCTTCTTTATAAAATTAGTAAGGATAGATAAAGTTGAGTTAAGTCTTTTAATCATTGTGTACTTACATTATCAGAATACCATGTCAACGTAAAATTATACAAACCGTTAGATTGTAATATAAAATGTCGAAAGATTGCGGACGCGAATATTCTGCTTATAATTTAGCACATTATTTTTCGTTACATTATAAATGTATAAGTAAAGAATCTTTCGCCATATTTTACACATAGGTACATAAGTAAAAAATATTTAACTACTTAATACCTGCGCGTACCTATACTCTGTTCATATTAAACGTAATTTTCTTGTAAATATGAGCACACTATAATGCTACTAATTTAAATATTCCTTATCAATGTTCCTGGGTCATGTGTTGTCTGATCCATCGTAACACAACTACTTCGGATACTTACCACGGGGCCAGACTGACGAAGTGAAGTATCCAATAGGTATAATAATATTATTACAACATAAGAATATATAATAATAATATCTATGGACGATTCACACCACGTCAATCTGGCCCCATGCTAAGTATCCGAAGAACTTGTGTTACAGGTACCAGAAAACGAAGTATATTTAATACTTTTATACTTTACATATATTTAAGATTTTTATTATATAACAACATAACCCAGGAACACAGAAAAAGTTTTTGTTCCTTCGGCGGGATTCGAACCCGCGACCCTCGGATTGAGCATTAACGCGCTGTACCACTGAGCCACAAAGGTCGTCAGAATAATATTATGAACATAATTTTCGAGGCTTTAAAATGAGTTTGAACTCCTGCAACCTCTTATCAAGTTTGCGTAGCACGTCGCCGCGTAGACACAAATGACGTAGCATATTCAAGTGCTACGAGGTGCTACGAGATTTACGCGTAGAGCCACTGTTAATAATTTTTGTCGGTATTTGGCTAGCTCACTGTTTTTGTTTTTTACTCGTACTTTGTAAATGCAAAGTAAATATACCTTATCGTAGGTATTATCTTAGTCTTTTCTTTCATAATAATTCATTATTTTCATAATAATAACAATATTTTAAACCAGTTTAAAAATACTATATGCGCCTACCAGGACATGGTAGGCAAAATCAGGAACTATAAGAATAACGAAAATTCGATGCTGATACGATGCTGATGCGAATTCGATGCTGATACAAGCTATTACGTATAATTCCTATCCTGAAAACAACTGAAAAAAATCGTTTACCATAATATTATACCAATAGATAGTGTTGTTTTGATAATCTCTGTGGCTCAGTAGTGCAGCGCGTTGGTACTTAAGCCGGAGGTCGCGGGTTCGAATCCCGCCGAAGGCACAAAAAGTTTTTCTGTGTTCCTGGGTCATAGATGTGTATAAAATAACACGAGGCCAGATTGACGTGTGTCTATAGATATTATTATTATATTATGTTTTCAAATCCTAACATAGTATTTGATTATCGTAGGTATCAATAGTAGCCGCGTCATCGTGTAGATATGTGTACTGGCAGCGCAGTTCCCTAGAGTATCTGTTCGTGAAGGAGCCGTATCTAGCCAGCGTGATAACCACGCTCATAGCACGGGACATCACCACGAAGCTGTACGCTATGAACAACAAGATCATGACAGATAGAGGCTCACACTTGGACATAAGGCTGCCGAGCATATCGCACGCGTTAGCGCGCAGTCCGCGACGGCTGCGGGCGACGACGAAACCGCCGCTGTCGACGACTGTCCAGCCGGTACCGCCGGAGAAGAGACCGAGTAAGTACAGTCAGCAAAAAAATATCACCATTTTCACATTGAATCACCAGAAATAAATATGACGACCTCTGTGGCTCAGTGGTTCAGCGCGTTGGTGCTCAAGCCGCAGGGTTCGAATCCCGCCGAAAGAACAAAAAAGTTTTTCCGTGTTCCTGGGTCATGGATGTGTTTTTTTTTTTTTATGAAATATGGGGGCAAACGAGCAAACGAGTCACCTGATGGAAAGCAACTTCCGTCGCCCATGGACACTCGCAGCATCAGAAGAGCTGCAAGTGCGTTGCCGGCCTTTTAAGAGGGAATAGGGTAATAGGGGAGGGTAGGGAAGGGAATAGGGTAGGGGATTGGGCCTCCGGTAAACTCACTCACTCGGCGAAACACAGCGCAAACGCTGTTTCACGCCGGTTTTCTGTGAGCCCGTGGTATTTCTCCGGTCGAGCCGGCCCATTCGTGCCGAAGCATGGCTCTACCACGTATGCCACCACGTGTATTAAATATGTGTATAATATAATAAAAATCTTAAATATATGTATAGCATAAAAGTATTTAATATACTTCCCGTTGTCTGGTACCTGTAACACAAGTTTTTCGGATACTTAGCACGGGGCCAGATTGACGTGGTGTGGATTGTCCATAGATATTATATATTATATATATTATTATATATAATTTTTATATACAAATATTTTGAAAAAGTTATTTTCTGTTTGATTAATAAATAAATGGCTACTTTAATTCTAAAATTCTCTACCAGTCATAAACATTTAATTCGATCGTACCTAACAAATTGTTTGTAATAAAAATATAGCATAAAAATATATTACCTAAACTATTTTGTAGATCTACTGGATACTATGGATGATCTATACCTATAGTAATAATAGGAATTCCTAATTTAGCTTTAGTTTTTGTTTAACAACTCTTGAATAAATTAAGTAATTTATTAGAATTCCTACGAGTAACACGAATATTTACTTCTTATCAAAACCTATTTGTTTCCAACAACCTTCAACCCTATTTGTGTTTTATTCTATCTCCAAACCTTGTGAAAGATCTAGTGAATTTGTTTTATTTAGAGAGAGCGACCCTTCAAGGACAAGGTTTCGTATGCCCGAATTAAGGCCAACGACCCCTTCAGACACTTTACGACAGGTTAAACAAAGAAAAACTTTCTCGTGGACATATATTGGCCTAACGAAGAAACATTGATACCAGCTTGGTACACAAGCTTCAGAATGTTATATGCCCTTTTGGATTTTATTCTTGCTCATAACTTCTATATCCGGCATATACATAGTATAAAACAGCCTCCGTTGTCTAGTGGTTAGAGCATTGGCTTTCGATTCGACGGTCGTGGGTGCGATTCCCGCATTGGAACAACAAAAAATGTTGTTTTCAAGTTTGGTTAGGACAATGTATGCTGATCACTCGATTGTCTGACAAGAAAGATGATCCATGCGTCGGATGGACATGTAAAAAGTCGGACGGCGCCTGATCTCTCGCCAGTCGTGTCTGTTAACCGTCCCACTGGATTATGAGAGTAAAGGAAGAGAGAGTGCTCTTGTGTACTGCGCACACATTTGGGCACTATAAAATTACAGTACTTCTGCTCTATATAAGGATTTTCATGTATTAAGCATTAGAAAACTTTACATAATGAGGGTAACACAAATCGATTCTTAGTTCTTCACAATACAAAATGTTAATCAGAAAAAGGTCATTCAGAGTTCCTCCTATCGCCGTCAAAACCTCATACGCTCAACGCTTTGACTCGTTTCTCTTCCCTCACATATACAATAACCTTATTAAATTATGTCATATTGAAAAGTGGTCCCTTCCAAAGTCAAAGCTACATCTTACTGACACTCTTCTCTGTTGCTCGTACGAAGAAGCCGAAAACCTGATAAGGGGGTAACTGTCTAATAGTCACACACAACACATACACACACACACACACACACACACTTACAGTAAATATGTAGTAAATAAGTATAATATTGTGTTTTTTTCTTTTCTTTTTTTTTCTGTCTGAGTCACAATTCTTTGACAAATAATTGTATCCTCGGTGTCCCCACAGGACAGGCATTGCCTAGTGTGGGGATCCGGTATAACTTTTTGTAAATGACTTTTTGGACAATAAATATTTGTATTTGTAAAAAAAAAAAATTACTCCTGCGTAATTGGCCTGATTTCAATGAAACTGGCCACCGTTACAGAGATCGGTGTGGGAGTTATTATTATATATCCGGCATATTTCTGGATTTTCCTTTGGTTACGTCAAAATTTTAATTGAACGCATTGGGAACAATTTCATTGTAGACGACTCTGGGTCAATTTTTTACTTCACCTTTGCCCTTGGCGCATATACATTCTTGCGCTCGTGTAAGTCTATTATACATAAAGCCGACCAAAGGAACGTGCTATCAGCGCACTACAGTGACGTTAAGGACCCTCGTAAGTTATAATTTAATGAGACTACTTTTTTAATTATCAAACTTTTTGATGTTATAACTTTTCGCGAGCTGCGTTTTTTAAAAGAAAGCAGTGAAATATGAATTCTAGTAGTTACAGTTTCAAACTTGAAATTTAAATCATGAAAATTTTAAATTTAGAATACATGACTTTTGTCTTTTTAAACGAAGCATAACCAAGAGTTCAAGCAGTCAAAAGTCATACAAAGTTCTTTCTCAATTAAGGATAAAAAGAATACCTCTTTTCTTTATTACTTTTTTATCACAACTTTTTTTTCCTATAAATAATGGAATCTAAATGAAAGAATAATTTTTTTTTCAATATAATTAAGACAAATTAAAAAAATATGGAAGGCAAACTAAGCCTCGCATAGGGCGTTACGAAAACAAAATTTTGCCCTAAAAATTCCGGCCGTTGTTTGTTATTGTGGGTCAAGAGAATTTTTTGACTTATTAGGATGCCTTAATTAAACTTTGACCTAAATGTTCGTGGAATATATTATGTTATTAAGTATAATAATAAAATGGTGTCAAAATATTTGTACCTACCTATTTACAAAAAGGTTACAGGTAGGTACTTTTAACTTTATAATAATTGTGTGTGTATTATATTTAGAATTTTATGGAGGACATTTTCTCAAATACCATCCTGCGGGTAATACGAACAACTAATATGCTTTGATTCTCTGCAAATTTCATCTCATTTTTCAAGTTCCAGCACATTGTAAGCCTGGTCCAAAAATAAGTCTTCGCTGCAAGTTCCACGTATTAAGTACCTAGTACCTGGGTAACCGAGCTTTTCTTCTTTCTCTTTTTAATTCTTTAAATCTGATAAGATTTAAAGAATTAAAAAGAATCACAAAAATATTTTACCAGGGTTTGAACCCACCACATTCCATATTTCCGAACAACGCAAAAATTATGCATATATACATATACTAAACTGCCAATCGGACTGATATATTAGAGTCGAAATTATTGATATATTTTTGCACGACGAAATAAAAAACATGTATATTGTATAATTCATATTCACAGGGTAAGACAGATAGCTAGTTCAATTTTTCACCCCCAAAACTCCCTGCATAGTTAATTTTATGGAAATACTTGCAGCCGTTTCCGAAATGACAATTATATATACAAGATTAACTCTTAATATTAAAATATAAGATAACAAGACTTCAATCTACATTTTTTACAGGTTGCTGGACACGAGAAACCGAGAATACAGCGCCAGCCATACCCAAACGAAATGGCATGCCGTCTTTCATAGACGAGGACGAGGAGCTGATACCATTAGCTGCCCACGAGGCGCCGACCGCATCTTCCGATGACCTTTCTCTGGCCGAGAGTCTACCGGACACGTCGTCTAAATACCACAGCTGCGAGGCTGTCGAGACTGATGATGATTTACGGCACTGATGGTGAGGAAGGACCAGCAAACTTGTAAAATTCAAATACCAGATGATTCCGGCGGCTTCGTGCATGCAAAAGGAAATCTGGAGGGAACTGCACATTTTGCCGCAATAAAAAGTGTTCTTCCCCGTGATTTATTCTATATTCGTGCGAAATTTTATCAAAATCAATCCAATCGTTTCGGAGCCTATTCAATGCAAATAAACAAACGAACGTACAAACAAACCTTTCCTTAGTTTTTAGTAGTATAGACTAATTATAAAATTAATAATTATGTAAACATACAATGAACGGTTTTAATGTTTATTAAGAGTTAATTATTATTATTTGGTTTTGAGATGAAATGTTTTTATAGGCATATGAAATAGTGTTCAAAGTACGATGTTCAATTTGTCAAAAAAATATATAAGATTCAGTATCGTCAATTGTTTCGGATGGACGACGTGATAGTAATCATTCCTTGCAGTAACCTCAGTCAGATTAAGGAATATAGCAAAGATACCAAGAGGCCATAGAGACACATGTTAAAATAATTCCTGTACATCATTAATTAGAGTTTTTAAAACTGGACATGAAAAGCGACTGTATAGAGAACTCTTCACTATTGTCCATCTCACCAACAAAAGGTTGACTGGTAGAGATTGCTTAGCTAGTAGCAATAAGTTCGCCTGTTGTATTTATTAGTATTAGCAATATTGCTGTATATTTTATGTGTTTTTGGTGTACAATAAAGTGATACGATGAATAACAGTTTGATTATACATTCAGTACATGCGAAACGTTCATTATGTGGGTTCTAGTTTCCACGCATTGAATATTTCTCACCCAGCGCTGTCGGCATTGTAACCGTACCGCTATAATAACACCCTGTACTCCACACCACAAGATCATTTAATGACGTCATGCTAGTGCTGTAGCTTTGAAAATACTGTGTAGTGTGTGAATGTAAACACCATAGTCTTTTACTATTTTACTTTTGCCCGAGACTCGTCCGCGTGGAGTTCGGGTCCCATACAAAATTTTAACCCCTTTTTTCACCCATTTAGGAGGCGAATTTTCAAAAATCATTTCTTAGCGGATGCCTACATCATGTCTGTATGCCAAATTTCAGCAAAATCTGTTCAGTGTAGGTTCGGCTGTGCGTTGATAGATAAGTCAGTCAGGTTGGCCTTTTATATATTATTTAGTACATTATTATAGACGAAGTATGTCGTCGCAAAAAGTGTCTCTACCTAAATGACCCCAAACATGGGGTTCTTTGGGCCATTTAGGTTTCGTATTTGTCATCTTAATATATTAACACAAGTGTCTTGCAAGTATTGCTTTCCGCAGTATATTCAGTCTTCTGAAATCAAGATGGCGTAATTTTTTCTTGTATGAAGATTTTTTCTGTTAAATGTACGTTTGTTTTGAAATATTTGCTCGTATGCATGTACGATCGCCAACATACCCAGCTTACCACTTTTCGATCATATTACTATGCTATAAGGCTTAAAAGTGGTATACTCAATAAGTCGGCACTCGGCGACTGTACACTCTCGTTTATGTAAACTACAAAATATAAAAAAAATACATTATCTTATGTCGCTTTCTATTTCACCCTTAGCTGTTAGTGTCAGTTCACACCTTTCTTAAAAACTGTGCAGTATGAGCTGACCCATAAGATGAAGCCAATATAAAATCAATAGTAGTAAATGTTTTTATTTAATATTGATAAGCATTAAGTACTATTTAATAAATTATAGATAGTTTTTTTTCTGAGAATCTGTTATGTCATAATAATAGTGCAATCAATTACAGGACGATCTCGACCTCAATGTCTTTCGGCAATCGTCGTTTTTCACACATCGTCTGTTATTTCCGTGGAAAAACGAAGATTGCCGAGGCCTATGAGGAGCATGGTTTTACTGTACATGATATATTTAATGTTGTTAATCATTGCGTTTAATGAATAATATAAATTATAGTTTTACTATCAACTATGTATTTGTTTCATTATGTCCTAATTCTCTTTATAGTAATAGAGCAGATGCATAATGTTTTTTATTGGCTTTTTGAAAAGTACATTTATGTGAGGAAATATTGTCTTTGCAATGGCATATCTACGAGCGACCGTTGACGAAATACAGTCATCTCAAAAGTGAAGTTGTTGGTCATTAAAAACGCTCTATACAAAAAATGTAGCAGGAGTGACGTCACAGCTGTTGAAAATGTATGAAGATAAATACAAAACTGATTTTATTAACTCAAATACTGCGTTTATGTATATCATTGTTATAAACAAAAAATGACACAAATAACATAAGGATTTGAACTGTAATTTTCATTTTGGGATCAAAACAAAAAAAATCTACGAATTTTTTAATCCGGTAACTTTTTAATTTAGCACTACGTACTTAATTACTGTACTTTTTGCATTTTTGGTCCATATTGCCTTTCGGAAAATATAAGAATTTTGCTGATTTAAAACAAATGCATCTTCTCTGTTGGCGATGCAACATCTACGACCAATTCCTTTCCAATGATATTCGTTCGATTCGGACCTTAGTTTTAGATAAAGCGACTTAAAGGTTACTTGTGTTTCAGACAAGGAAACTAGGTAAGTGGCATTATAGTTAAGTTAATAAGATAGTAAATTTTACTGAGTAGGTTTTTTTAAGGGAAAACCTTTAGCAATCTTATAATCTACTAATATTACAATAAGATTTCTTAATACGATTACAATTTGCAGATATCTAAATGATGAGAATTTCCATGTTTAGAATAGAACTAGATTTTGCCCGCGGCTCCGCCTGCGTAAATACATTATCCCACGGGAGCACCGTACTTTTTCGAGATAACAAAATATCCTATGTCATTTCCCGGGACCGGGAGTATGTCTATATACCAAATTTCATAAAAATCGGTTCAGTTGTTAAATAATGGAAGTATTGATATAGATTGACTAAGTTAATTAAAACAAGGATATTATATAATATAATATTATTTTTTTGCTTGCGTAGAGGGGTGAAGTAGAGATTGAAACATTGTACGGAAAATCTTTAAATCCGCACCGATTTTGATTAATAATATTGAGATTCGCACTCTTAAAATTATATTTCAATAAATACAAACAAGGTTTATAAAAATTCACACTCTGAGAATAGGGTGTAAAATAAGGCTTGAAAGTTTGTCTAATATATATTATTATAATTACTATCAGTAGAATATAGCCACTAATTATTTTGTTTATTACGAAGAGACAGTAAAAGTTACTCAAAATAATTACGAATGCTTTTATGTGATCAATATATTATTACTTAAATTAATTGGTTCCTATGAAATGAGTTTATTTCACGTTAACACCTACCTGTATATTAATTTCATAAGTCAAACACAGGCCCTTGGGGAAAATGTTTGATTAATTTATTAAGCAGCTGTCCTAGCTTAGTGAACTCCGTGGCCTAGTGGGTAGACCATTTGGTTCGCATTCGAGAGAGTGCAGGTTCGAATCATAGGTTATGGCGTGTACCAATGAGACTTTTTCAGATTTCAAGTACATTATACGGACGCTCTAGCGGTGAAGGAAAACATCGCGAGGAAACCTGCACATAGTTGGCCCCAGACGTATTGACCAGTTCATTCCTCTGGACTAGGCTGACTATGTTGTGAGAATGCCGTATGTATGTGTATTGGGCAACTATACCACAATTAAAAAACCAACTGTCCCAGACTACAGTATTTTAAGAGTGGTTACTTCGCTCGGATAATAGTATAAATCATCCATTAACTGATGGAAAAGCCTAAGTTTTTGTCCTTAGCAGTTTGGCGAACCAATCGATTAGATAATGATAATACCTAATATAGATCCATTTGAAACGGATTCGTTCTTTTAACATAACGCAAACTGTATAAACTAGTTTCTTAAGTAATTATAACGATATTACAACTGAGTGTAGGTATATAAGTCATATTAAACAATATAGATATAACTATTATATTATGTAAAATAAGCGTGTTAGAAATATTTGAACACACTTAAAAACCAGCAGTTGGAAATTCTTTTAGGAAACGGTTCAACCATCCTAATGTAAGTAAAATTTATATTATGTCCCTATTTTTGAAGTACAATATTATTTACCGACTTATATGTTTAAAATATTATATACCTAACTAACCTACTTAGTTGGTAATCTCAGTCATAAAATTCTATAGTATGTACACTAGTCAAAAGAATTTAAATATATTTCGAAATCACAGTTTATTTAACCCTTTCAGACTGTGTCAGGTCAGTTGCAATGGTTAGATAAGAATCGCATCAAAAGGCACGGAAGTGGCCAAGGTTGGCCAGCCCTGGCCGCAATACTCCACAACACAGCTGTTCTTAAGTATTATGTGCGATTAAGCTTTTCAAGTTTTATCTGATGGCCTAAGGCATTAACAAAGGGTCTTTAAATAACGTTCGAGTAGATCGATAGCTTCGAAGTTCGTGACTTCGTAGCGTTTCTTTCGAACCTTAATGAATTTTCATAATGTTATAAACTAATTATTCGTCGTATGGCTACTAAGCGTATAAGTAACGTGCTTTACGCGATAATTGTGTTCAAAATCATAGCGTTTAAAAACCGGCCAAGCACGAGTCGGACTCGCTCACAAAGGGTTCCGTACAAACGGAAAAAACTCACGTTTGTTATATATATATAACAAACTTGGGTAACAAAATCGGAAATGTAAGGCTAAGCATACACACACTTGACACTCCATTATAAAATGAAAACAAAATAAGTGAAAATGAAAATTATTTAGTTTTATCCTGTGTTATAATCTTCAAATTTAGTAATATATACATAACAAAAGATATATATAACATTATGGGGATTAAACGAATATAGATACCTACCTACCAGTATGGCAATTTTACGAAATGTGTACTTAGCTTTAAAAACTCCTTTTTTGTTACCCCTCGTTCTGGTTATGCGAAAGTAACAAAAACAGAAGTAACGAAATGACGGGTACAGATTTTGAATAAAATACATATTCTTTAAAACTCAATACTTAAAACAGTATTTTACATCAAATTGTAGCCCATTAAAAGAACTATTTATCAATTTCAACAAGAGTATTAAGTATCTTGAACTTACCTTCACACAGTATAACAAAATCCAGATCGAATTAGTCGCAGTGCAGAGCACTACGTCAAGCCGCGGCTGTTGTCGACACCGAAATGACATCACAACAAAATGGCAATGTGAAATGTCGTCAATAGTGTTGCCAAAGGAAAAAAAATCAATTAACTTTGTAGTTTAAAAAATCTTTCGACACAAAAATCGGTAACAAAATCTGAATTCCGTTTTGGAATTTTTTATGGGACAATATTATTTTCCTGAAACTGGCTAACTTACGACGTATTTCACTATTATACTACATAAAATATGTATTCAAATACTCTAAGTAGTGTTTTAAGACTATAACATATAATCCGTTTCTTAGAATTTAATGAAATAAATGAGTTCAAAATCACCGCGGTCGCAATGGGACAACCTATTTTCCATACTACGAAAATTTTGGTATTTTAGATTATTAATTATTTATTGTAGTGAGAGTGTTTTATTTATAGCTTTGATATTTTCTCTGATAATTAAATAATATCAACGAAGTTACGACAATCATGTATGTTATTTATGTTATCGTAGTAAAAAAATAATCAAAGACCAAACATGGGACATCGACGTTGCGGCTATGGTCAAAAAATTTGAGAAATGCTCATATGGAAGTCCCAATTAAAAACATATTTATAATTTCATGTTTTTAGTATTTGTTGTTATAGCGCAACTCAACTGTCTAGCTTTCACGGTTTACCAGATAAATCCTGGTGACAGACAGACAGACAGGTGGAAGGGCAGATGAACGTATAGTGGGATCTTAGTAACAGGTTTCTCTTTTTTTACACTCTGGGGATGGAACCCTAAACAGTAGCTTTAAAACTTTGCCGACCTGGACACATGGCGTAATTGTAATGAAGAGGTCACTATCATAGTTTCTGATCTTTTTCTTCTCGATTACAGAATGAATAGTAAAATGTTAAGAAAAATTAAATGGTCATAGCAAAAATATACAAACTAATGACGTCAAATGGGCATGTAGGTCATCTAATGGTAAGTAGATAAATGTCTGGTGTACATAGGTACATAGGCTCTCAGTACGCTGGCCATTATTATAACAGCGGACACAGAGGTATGTAGTGTAATTATATTATAGCAAGTTTATAAAAAGCTTGCACCTACACAATCCAATGAATTCAATATGCAACATTATTTTAATACATTTAAACTCACAGTTTTTTCGTTGTTTTAAGAAAGTATTTTATATTATTTACCGTTGTCGACAGGTCCGGTGTACCACTTTCGATCTTATTACTATATTAATAAGGTTAAAAGTGACCTACGCTCCTTCTGCGACTGTACTTGCCTGCATATATGCGTTTTGAAGCTAATTAATTATTATTCTTACTTTTAGGTTTCCGTACCCGAAGGGTGAAAATGCGACCACATTACTGAGACTTTGAAGTCTGTCTATTAGTCCATCCTTCCGTTCATCTATCTATCACCAAGCTGTATATATGTATATAAATATTGTATATATGCGAACGTTTGTATGTATGAACGGTTGGTTATTAGTACTACTTCGAGCAAGAACTACGACGAACGGATTTTGATGAAACTTGGGATCGTAGTAGTTATGGCTCTGAAGTAACCGCAGGTACATTTTGCAGCGATAAAAGTAGCTACTTCCGCAGTGTAAGTTCCGCAAAGTGGCAAATTTCTTATTGTGCGTACGATGTCTCGGAAAACATGAGAAAATAATAAACTTATGCAGCATTCTAATGATAAGTAAAACCCAATTATAAATCATTTAGTACCTAAAGGTCGGAATAGAATGGAATACTAATCCGATAATCTCTACCCGGGTATTACTGGGGAACGGGATCGCCTATCTACGTGCACTATTACACGTAGGGGGATTTCTGATGTTTGCTAAGTATCCATTTTCTACTAGTTGGTGCCCGTAACTTCGTTTGCGTAGAACTAAAGGGAACGGAACCGTATTTTTAAACGCTACCATTTTAGAATCCTATATTAGACCTTGTAAAATCAGCCATCTGCCAATGAAAGTCCCGTGAAAATCGGTCCAATCGTTTTAGAGATAAGCCGGATCAAACAGATATAAAGACAGACAGACGGACGGACGGACAGACAACAATTTTAAAATACCATAAATTATTGTAAGTACCTACCGTAAATACTTTCAGCATTAAGTGAGAAGCTGTTAATTTAAAATACAAACAGACACCTCATTTTTATTTATTTGTATAGATATTAAGGTACTTAGGTATGGTTAATGGTCGTATAGGTTGTTGATATAAACTTTGTTTGTTTAAGCATGATATACGATATTTAGTCATTTCTTTAACTCTTGTAAGCTACCTAAATAAGTGTAGGGAAGTAATGAAATATTTCGACACTAATAAATTCTTTATTTTTAAACAAATCGTAACTAAGACATCGTTTCTCGATATTTTTTAAAATTAGGTAAACTACCGCTGTTAAAAATACAGAAAATACGTTATGGAACAAATAACCATGTGTATTGTAGAATTATTTTTTATTTTTAGGTTCTGTAGTACTCTGTACTAATGCAAGGAACCCATTTGGTGTCGCGCAGTCTGTCTGTCCGTATGTCCGTGTAATTGTTAGTAGTGTGGGTGTAGGTAGTAGATGTAGGGTTGTGGTAGTAAATGTAGGTTGTAGGTAACTGTAGGTGTAGGTACGTAGGAAGTTATTTATTAATTATTCCAGTTCATAGTTTAGATACATAGTTTCTGTTGGGTACAACTAGTATTATTTTAAAATATAAAATGATAAAAAATGAAAGTAAATCATAATAATCATATCTTGGATGATAAATGTTCTCGAAGAACTTGAGTTACAGGTATCAGACAACATAAACATAATATTTGATACTCATGTACTCGCACTATACTCTAGAATTCTAGGTGCTGCCCGCGAATTCGTGGACGCAAAAGTTAATTTCGCAGAAACCGAACATTTTTCCGTGATTAAAAGGAGCCTGTCCTTCCCCGTGGTCTACTCTACATCTGTGCCAAATGTCATCAAAATCAGTCCAGTAGTTGCGGAGCTGATTCAATGCAATAAAAAAACAAACTTCTCCTCTTTATTATACAGAAGTACAGATATAGATATATCCAAGATATATAATAATTTTACTTTATTTAATACACATCCAGACCTAGGAAACACACACTATAATTTTTGATCCAGGGCGGAATTCGAACCCGCAACCACCGGCTCAGCGCCAACACGCTTGAGCCACCCAGGTCGTCAACTGTTCAAGCACTTCAAGTTAATGGACGATTATAACAACCAGACATTTTTAAATGCAGGGATTAGGTGAAAAGCATCAGGTTCTGTTATAAATAATAATCAACAATGTAAATATCCAAAATGGCGGCGATGTGTTCGCCACCCATCACGTCTCGTTTCACGCGGAGGCAAAAAGCGGACCATGGAGAGCCGCTTAGCTACGTTGAATGTAAGAGGAGGAATGGATGGTGAGAATGAAAGTGAACGAAGCGAAACAAGTATGTAAGGATCGTAGCAAGTGGAAAGAATAGTCTCTGTTAAAGGGAAAAAGGCTTGACTGTATGTATCAACGTATATTTGGTAAGTACAGCGCACAGCGTATATACCTACTCGTAAGCAGAAACTTAGAATAGGTACCGCTTTCGTCATCTTTATTTCGTATTCTCAGTTCGACATTTTAAATGACCTTTGATAAATTTACAAAACGTGGTAGTGGTAGTAAGCGAGTGCGACCTAATACCTATCAACAACAGTCAGCTATATTTAAATCCAACGTCGTGAAAATAAAGTTTTATTTGCCCTTTTATTACGATTACAGACAACAGTTATGTACTTTCATTTAGTTTGTTTAGCGTTTTATCACCGCGTCTTTATGTGCGGCGTACCGACATCAAGAGTTTGCTAATACAGTATTTAAATCTAATAGCAAAAATATAAAAATAGATTACAAGGATGTGGCAATACAGATAAAGTTACCAAAACTAGGCAATCTAAATATTTATACTGTATCATAACCCTTAATGCTTTTGCTTTAACGCGCCAAAGATCCTTTTAATATAAAAACATGGCGATGTAAAAGACCCTTGTAATGTCAATAGCTGACCCTTTGTAAGCTTATGGTGGGTAGAAGTTAAAAGCGTGTTTAAGATATACACTTTTGTTCTTCCAAGTGATATATTACCATAAAGTGATTTGGGTAGGCTTTAGGTTGATGCTGTTAAAACACACACATATTGGGGGTGTGTTTTAACTTTTTATTGTAATACTAGATATTATATTTAATATTATTACAATAAAAAGTATAATTTGCAAGCACGAGCACCAAGTACCTACTTCACTGCTGTCTAATGATGTTGATGAAAATGAAAAAGAGTCATCTTTCTTAGTAATAAATATTTCTTCATCGACAAAGGAAAAAGAGCGTGTTAGGTAAGACATAGGTCAATATCACATCGTGTATTAAGCATAAGCAACAGAAATAGCTAGGGAGCTAGAGATTGCAATTTAAGTACGTTTAATATGATTTCAACAATAAAACCGGCCAAGTGCGAGTCGGACTCGCGCATAGAGTTTCGTACCATTATAGGTACCAATATTTTATATGTTTACTTACTATTCCGTTATTTTTGTACGAAGTTTTCCAAATAAGCACATATTAATTTAATAGGCAATCTGACTATTTTTTTTATTGCATAAATGAATAGTACTCTTAAATATGAGTAACTTCTCAGAAGAAACCGTATATCAAAAGTCAATATTTTCAAAGGTACAGCGATTTGTATAAAAATTTTCGCGAGCCTCCTAAAAACGCTCCATACTAAAGTCGACCTACAAATGACGTCACTTGTAGGTAGTATATGAAGTATATGGCCGCCGGAATATATTCGTAAATATCTCCCATATTTGTGCGTTTAAGTTCATACTTACCATAATGAATGTTTTTGTAATATAATATGAGGAAACTAATGATGTAGGTTTTGTTTACCAATTTCGCAAAAAATAAAAATAAAAATTTTGTACTTTTTAAATGAATTTAATTAGTAAACTACATATAAAATAATATATTTTTTTACATTTACCAAGTAGTAATGCCTCAATATTTCTGAATATATTAACGAAACTACATATTTCAGATGTAGTCCGATCCCCTATTCTATAATTGGTTAACGAACATAGTTATCTAAGTCGTTATAGTTTCCATTCAAGGTTCATCACATGGACTATCTACCATCATATATTTTTTTAGCTTTTTCCAGCTAGCGGTTTAGTTTTTAGAGGCCATTTATTTTACCGAAAAAATGCGCCTTTTTTATTCAAATAGGGTTAAAAGTGTTATATTTCACAAACGGATACCTAAATAGACTGGTTTTTGTTTCTTTTTTTCTAGTTGCAGACTAAATTGCGTCTCAGTATTAATGACGACGAAATAATATACCTAATTTGCCACCAGAGCCTCTAGTCAAGATGTGTTCGATAATTACGACGGCGAAGTTCGAAAAGTTCGCCGTCGAAATTATCGAATGCATCTTGACTAGAGGCCCATCTTCCGAGCTATAACGCTGCCTAAATATTATTTTATCATTCGCTCCAATTTCCTTGTTATTATTTATACATTTTGACTATTTTTATTAAATTTCTCCGGGTTTTATATTTCCTTATAATCAATCAGCTTTCTTCCTTATTGGTCACTTGACACTTTCGGCCCTAGAGGCTTACACGATTGATCTAAATCGGCTGGGACTTGGGAATCACTTTTTCAATAAGTTTTGTCAATCATTTTAGCTTAGAGTTCATCTCTACCAGCTAGATAAATTGCAAGTAACATTTTTGCCTTCTAGAAAATAGAAGAAATTCTTAACTGTAAACTTTAATTAATAAGTACTGCTGATAATATTAGAGAAATAGCTGATATTTTTCTACTATGAAAATATTTCATAATGGAAAATGATCATCATACTCATGGGGTAGATACTTTATGTATGTGTGTCTGTGTGTCCAAGGCTTAAGTCAACACTGGACTCTTGCCAAACGCTAATCGTCACGCAGCTATACATTCAATTGCAAAGGCCAATCCAAATCTTAATAAATATAATAATATATTACAATGCTCAATAATTTACTGAATTACCAATCAGTAGAGGACGTGATTGTAATAATAGTATCTCGTTTGATCTTATTATGTTTATAACAATGTCTGATTGAAAACGCGTGCTTCGTTTCCGCGATACATGCGTTTTTCAATGTACTGTATAATAATAATAAGTATATTGCGATAAATGTTAAAACTTAATTATTAACATCAATCAAAGAGCAATCTACTCTTTAAATTGTAGAATTCGTTTTATAATTTACGAAGCACATTCTACAACGAACTAGTAAGTACATTTTTAAATTAAACTAGGGGGCAAACGAGCAAACGGATCACCTGATGGAAAGCGATTACCGTCGCCCATGGACATCAGAGCAGTTGCAAGCGCGTTGCCGGCCTTTTAGGACGGAATGCGCTCACTAATTGCAAGTTTGCAGGTCGTAATGGTTATTTCGTAACTTCAATATTTATAAAAGTTGAAGGTAAAACGAAGGACATTTACGCAAATAAACAAAATTAATTACTCAAACAGTATTTACTAAATTAACCAACTGTCTCCGAGGAGAAAATTTAAGTAAGTAGAAAAAAATAACAAGACTATGCTTTTACATTTAATTTAAATTATCAAAGGGAACGCCAAGAAAAGTTTGCTGAAATTAATTTGAAGTAAATTTTTGCAAGCTCAGCGAGTAAACTCAGATGATTTGTGATCGTGATGACATTTCTAATTCGCAAAATATTTGTGCACCTTCTTGACTCCCAAAATATTTTTGGACGCGTGCCTGAAATTCTATTTGCGACAGCACACCCGATACGCGACCCGCTGAAAGGCTCGTTTTACGTCCCATGCAAGCGCCTACTTAATTAATTTGAACGAAGACGCGCATACATTTAGACCCCGTCGGTGCTGCCGTCTGACAGATTGCAGCTATCGGATAAGTTCATGTCGAACAATAATTTTATTGATAATATCAAAGTGGGTAGTAGCGAGATGCAAGTAGGGGTGTGCAGGGGAGCGGGGACGGAGCGGCGCGCGTGCGCGGGCGGGCCGCGGCGGAGGCAGCGGGCAGTAGTACCGCGCGGCGCCGCGCTCCCGGCCGCACGACCAGCCACGCCGACTATGCGACGCGCGAGCGATCGCCCGTGTTGTGATGCTTTATGATGGTACGGCATGAGAGTGCAAGGTATGCGGACGTTCCGTGAGCGACCCGCCAGCAGCGTCACCGCCACAAGTGGGCGGAGAGACGGACTCGCGCGGCTGCTCAGGTGAGCGGTCTCTCGCATCTCGCGGCTCGGCCCGAAGACGCTGCTATCTCGGGGTCGATAAAAATATTTTCGTTGGACCCCGAGATCACACCTATACGGCCTACGTGTGATGCGGAACACCCGCTACGCACGTATCCACGGCCGAGCGCGAGGCTCCATATGGCTCCCATCTCATCAATTTTGTGTAACATTGGGTATTTTGGTTTTTAATTAAAATTCAGTACGGTATCGGCTGCACGAATCCCGAGAGATCGTTATATGACGTAATTAATTACCGATGCATTAAGCGAATGAGTTTCATCTCGCGTCAGAATGAATCACGCCTCTCCCTTAAGAACGTATCGGCTTTATGGTTACGATCATCATAGATTTAATTTTATCGTTCATAAACATTGATGTAAAAAGAAAAGTAATGAAAACAATGCCCTCCGATTTAAGATAAGTATCAAGGTTATGCGGTGAATGTAAATATAATACAATCGATACATTACTACAACAACAGGCAGAGCACGGCATCCATTGAGCCGCGGTTACCCGTTAGCGTGTCACGCTATATTGGCTGGAGTTATCTGAGTCGATAAGCTTTCAGCCGTCCTCGTCAATCACCGAATTTTTCAGTATTACGTTACACGGAGGAATTCTATTCGTGTTCGTCCATTATTTCTAAATGTAACTCTTTATACTATTGTGACATGTTTTACCTTTTGCTTTAAGTATTTATAATGAAATATTTCCTTTATATCATTCACATCATTGGTTTTATGTACCTTTATAGTAAAATAGCTTATTTCTATAACTGATTGTTGCTTGGTGAAAGTTAACTTTTTTCAGTCATGTGGCTGATTTTAAGCGACAGCTCTCAAGTCCTAGCTGACAGTTTATTACGATACCCTACATTTTTATACAAAATATTACACGGATAATTATTTATTTAATGGCTTCTATTTACTTACTTTAACAAGCATTAAAGTATAGTTGAACATAGTTAAAATGATATACCTATCTATTTTACAAACAACAGAAAACGTTATTTTTAGATACTAACTTGCCTATGCTTTAAACATTAAGAGCCACCGCGCACTTACGATTTTTAGTCGTCCGACAGTTTGATCGTTATGGGATTCAGTATGGGGATGTAAATTGAAAATTGAAAACAAATAAAAATAAATAAATAAAATATTAATAATATAAATAAAATAATAATAATATAAATTAAATAATATAAATAAAATAAAAAATACATCCCCATACTGATTCTTATAACGATCAAACTGTCGGACGACTAAAAATCGTAAGTGCGCGGTGGCTCTTAATGTCATTAACGAGATCCAATAAAACCCCAATGCTTTTGATAAGGGCTTTGAACTTTGAGATTCTTGACAATCAAAAATTTTCAGAGGTTAAGAATATTAAATGTGCGTCTAGCCTGATTTAGCTATAATATTTTCTTAACAAAACAATAATAAAAACAGCATTTCTAAAACTGAATATTTATTAAGCAATCTACATTTTAAGAGCTCTCGTCTAGTCTTAAAGTCCTATTGTACGTTACGATTTTTTCATTAAGAATATATAGGAATTCCATCACAAATATGTAGCATGTGTGTTATAGCACTATGAATTGACTCTGCCTTATCTATTAATCTACAAACAAAATCGGTAGGCAACAAAACATACAGATATAAATGTTAGAAGTAGAGTTTGGATTCATATTCAATTTGCCATTTAGGTATGTTTAGCATAAATCGGACTAAACTGGCCTACTGGAGGGCTACCCTCGGTTGCCCTTTGAGACTCGATACAGATACTTGAACCCTTCCAACAATATGATTTCACTTTTATAACAATCTTATAGGTATTTCAAATATCACAACACAATATTATTCTGATTTGTTTACAGAAGTTCGCAAGTTGTATGAATTAAATAACGTAATTGCTAATACTATTTACAAAAATTGTGCATTTAAGTTTAAACTAACAGTAAAAAAAATGTTTAGTTTACTTACATCATATTATACAAAAACATTTACAACAATACATTATTATATAGGTAGGATTTTTTTTATAATAATATAGCAAAAAATGATAACTTTTAAGTAGCAATACCTCAATATTTTTGAATATATAAAATAACTAAATATTTTACATATACTATCTACCCTATTACTGATTATCGATTAAATATAGTGTACTCTAGTCGCAGTCATTAATTCCGATTTACCATACTTATTTGTTCAAATTAACAATTATAATATGAATCCAAATTCCGATGTCCAATCATTATTACGAAATTAGTGTACATTTATAATGCAAAATATAATATAATATAAGGATTATTCAACTCGTGACACACAAAATGACACTTTTACGCGAGTATAAGACAATATATTATAAACTCGTCCATTTACAAAAGTTGATTAGCATGTCAAATGTAGCTCAGTGAAGATAAGACGGGCGCGACAAGCCGTCGCCGTCGGCGCGACGGCAGCCAACTTCGGCAGATTTGTACCATATTGTCGTATATACGCCATGTCACTTGTATGAGATATTTGCATACAAGTCCAAATATAAAGTCAAAGAAGTTACATGCTGAAACGCTGTGCTGTTGAGACAAAATGCCAAATTGTGATTGGCTGCTATGAAATTACCACCAACTAGCTAACTACGCCTTAAAGTTTGCTAGCAATGTATTATTGACTAAGTGTTGCTCACGACTTCGTATGTGTAAATAGTAATCACTCAGGAACCATAGATTTTGCCACAGTAAAAAGTATAGATTTATTTGAATCTAGAGCTTATTAATAATTAATTATTATTTTTATTAATCTCTACCAATTCTTCCGTTCTATAGCTATTGCGTGAAGCTGTCACAAACATTCATCCAACCTCACAAACTTTCATATTATTACATTAGTATATAAATATAAATAAAATATATTTAACTACGGTATTAATACATGTTTGTGAAATACCGTTTAAAATTAAAATAAATAACTCTTACGCGATATGTACAAACAAGTTGATTGATTTATGAAGCCAATTATAATTTTCATTGCAACATAATCGAAAAAGTTATTTCAGAATTTGAAACAAAAGCGTATAAAGAAACATGGATTATGTTTAATCAGCATAAGATATATCGATTATACTTAAACAGTATTTATTTTTTGTTATAAAAAGACGAAATCTTTATTCCATTTACACAAACATTGAGAATTTTTCTTAATAGAAATATATTAGTCGTGTAAAATATAAGGTAGAATCGTAAAAAAAATTAGATTTTACTAATACATCACCTTTACGAAAGACTTTCACAAAATACCACGTCGTAAAATAAAACAAATCTTACAATTCCTAATATTTTACAGCACTCTGCTGTTACTATAATAAATCTTATTACGTTTCACAATGTAGAGAACGTCTCGTGTCACAAATCCTGACATGTTACCTTTTCGATTTTTCTCGAAATATCATGCTTCGGTACAAAAGTCAAAGATGTTCGCTCACCTGGAGATATGACGTGTAATGTAACGTTACATATCGGAACATTAAATCAATGTAGGAAGATTACCGAGCATTACAACCTTGTAATGATCACGTCCGCTCGGCGCTCAAAGTAGAATATATAACGTTACACGCGAATGCTTGTCTACTAGTGTATTAGGAGAGTGTATGCTGATCTACTAGTCTAGTAGGGGCTAGTATTGTAATGTAATGCTATAAGTCGAATCTATAACGTTACATTACACGCGAATGCTTATATACTAGTGTATTAGGAGAGTGTATGCTCATCTACTAGTGTAGTAGGGGCTAGTATTGTAATGTAATGCTATAAGTCGAATCTATAACGTTACATTACACGCGAATGCTTATCTACTAGTGTATTAGGAGAGTGTATGCTCATCTACTAGTGTAGTAGGGGCTAGTATTGTAATGTAATGCTATAAGTCGAATCTATAACGTTACATTACACGCGAATGCTTATCTACTAGTGTATTAGGAGAGTGTATGCTCATCTACTAGTGTAGTAGGGGCTAGTATTGTAATGTAATGCTATAAGTCGAATCTATAACGTTACAGTACACGCGAATGCTTATCTACTAGTGTATTAGGAGAGTGTATGCTCATCTACTAGTGTAGTAGGGGCTAGTATTGTAATGTAATGCTATAAGTTGAATCTATAACGTTACATTACACGCGAATGCTTATCTACTAGTGTATTAGGAGAGTGTATGCTCATCTACTAGTGTAGTAGGGGCTAGTATTGTAATGTAATGCTATAAGTTGAATCTATAACGTTACATTACACGCGAATGCTTATCTACTAGTGTATTAGGAGAGTGTATGCTCATCTACTAGTGTAGTAGGGGCTAGTATTGTAATGTAATGCTATAAGGTGAATCTATAACGTTACATTATACGCGAATGCTTGTCTACTAGTGTATTAGGACTTAGGAGAGTGTATGCTCATCTACTAGTGTAGTAGGGGCTAGTATTGTAATGTAATGCTATAAGTCGAATCTATAACGTTACATTACGCGCGAATGCTTGTCTACTAGTGTATTAGGAGAGTGTATGCTCATCTACTAGTGTAGTAGGGGCTAGTATTGTAATGTAATGCTATAAGTTGAATCTATAACGTTACATTACACGCGAATGCTTATCTACTAGTGTATTAGGAGAGTGTATGCTCATCTACTAGTGTAGTAGGGGCTAGTATTGTAATGTAATGCTATAAGTTGAATCTATAACGTTACATTATACGCGAATGCTTGTCTACTAGTGTATTAGGACTTAGGAGAGTGTATGCTCATCTACTAGTGTAGTAGGGGCTAGTATTGTAATGTAATGCTATAAGTCGAATCTATAACGTTACATTACGCGCGAATGCTTGTCTACTAGTGTATTAGGAGAGTGTATGCTCATCTACTAGTGTAGTAGGGGCTAGTATTGTATTGTAATGTAATGCTAGTCGAATCTTTAACGTTACATTACACGCGAATGCTTGTCTACTAGTGTATTAGAAGAGTGTATGCTCATCTACTAGTGTAGTAGGGGGTAGTATTGTAATGTAATGCTCGAAGTCGAATCTATAACTTTATATTACACGTGATCACCTCAAGAATATACATAAACAATTTCGTAATATTATGCTTCAATAAAATTCCTATGTAATAAAAACTCGTAGCACGTAGCAGTTTCGTAGCACCGTGACGTAGCGCCGTAGCACCGTAGCGTACAAAATTTAAAGTTGTAGTACTATTTTATAGTCGAAGGAGCTAGTCTATAACAGCTATCAGCCCCGCGTCAGACCTTAGTAGTTGGATAACCTTGGAATTCTCAATTTGTATCAATGTAAGTAATACTAAAGTTTCGTTAAAAACAACACACGTAGGGACAATTCCGTGAGTGTTATGTAATAAACTATATGGAAATAAAGATTTGATAAAAAATACGACACGATTCAATAGTTGAGCGCAACAGTGCTCTAGCCGGAGGTCATAGGTTCAAATCCCGCCAGATGAACAAAAAAAATCTGGGTCGTAGATGTGTCTTTAACATATTGTGTATGTATATAATTTAATAAAAATCTAATATATCACCGACTAATACCTTTACATTACATAAATGTTTTACTAGCTTTTGCCAGCGGCTCCGCCCACGTACCGATACAAACCGTTCAGTATTTTTTTATTGAAAGATTAACAAACATCCATCCGTCATTACAAATTTTCATATTTATAACAGTAAGAAGGTTTTTAACCAACTTCTGATTCTGTATACATGATAAACTCTTTATTACTGCTCACTCTAATACTGATGTATCTATAACGCGTTGTACTGAATAGGTTATATTTTACGGCTGAGGTCTGGAGTCTAGACGCACTATTATTAATGTTCTCGTCGTTTCAGATTTACGTCATTACTCCCAGCATCTTACTACTCTTGTAGGTACAGCTAAGTCGAGAATAGAAAATTATACAGGTTTATGGCTTTGAAGAACCAAGTTTCAAGTATTTCAATGTTTATATCAATTGTCTAATAATACCGTCATATCCTTTAAGCTATATGTATATCAGTCTTATTCCAAAAGGAGAATTTTTAACTTCCCGCTAAGAAAATCTAAAATTTTCAAAAATCGAGAAGTTATTGGTTTTTACCCCGTTTTGCAAAAATCGAATCCTCATCAGATCTCGACGTTCTGAGGTCACGCACTACGCAAAAGGAAATTCCGATGAAACTATACATTTTACCGCAATAGCCTAAATCCTCTACTTTATCTGTGCCGAATTTCATCAAAATCGGTCCAGTTGTTTCAGAGTTTATTCAATGTAAACAAAATAACAAATATTTCCTCTTTATAAGTCTAGAGCTCTAATCAGTTATTGAATGAATGAATTATTTATTAAGTAGCCGAAGTCCTGTGGCCAATTCTTTAATTCTCAAGCCACTCAATTTATATAATATATAAAAGGCAAAGCTAATTGACTGATGTATCAACGCACAGGCCAAACCCTTACGGCTGAAAATTTAAATTTTTGCACATGTACCTATAATTCCTCATATGACGTACATCTACTAAGGAAGAATTCTTCAAAATTCAACCCCCAAGGGGTAAAATAGGGGATGAAATTTTAAAATCTAATTTCACTCGGGTGAAGCCGCGGGCAATTTAATAAACTAACCCATTCGCTGCATTTCTAAGAGCGGCACTGCGCTGCGTGGCGTCATTCAGCTCGAAATTCAAAGTCTTGCAATGAAACGTGTATCTTCGTGTGTAGGGAATAAAGTTCATTTTGAATCACTTTCTTAAAAATACGCGCCGCGTCGCGTCGCTTCTCGTGTGAACTGACACTAACTTGTCATAAATGACGGTACTGTAGAAGCGGGGTGATACAAAATGATTAATCATAATATCAACTCACTCATTTCAATGAGTTGTTAATCAGTCCTCATTAGTCTAATCACTCTAGCCGAGTCTATCTGCAGCCGCGTCGCATTGTCCATCTCCCTTTTACGGTAATAATTAATTAGGTACAGTCACGAGCATTGCTATACGTTGCGTCGCACCATTATTACGCTAATTAAAACAAAGTTGTCGTTTGTGCAATGTAACGATGACAACTTCGTGTAAAATCTAGTACGTTTTTTTCTATTGTGTGTAATAAAAATAAACATGCAATATTCATTTATAACTAAAATGAAATCCCACAAAAAACATTGATACCAAGATCGCACGGTCAAAAAACTATTAGATCTCATGTAAAACCAAGTTTCTGACTCTACACGCATTAACTCTACAAGCCTAACTTCACAAACTCTACGCCGTAGTCAATTAACGCGGCCTGGCCATTTCGCTAAATTCGCTAAAAATTTACTGACTGTTTTTCTGTTATACAATTCTTGTAAGAACGAAACGGCCATGTTCAAATCAGAGGTTTTTATATATCAATAAAATCTAAAGTATAAAAACTATGCAATAAAAACTTTACATGTTTAATAGTTCGCTACTGGGAACGTATCCTGAAAATTTCATTTAATCTGGTATAATCAAAGAGGTTAAAAAAATCGACGAAACGCTTCGAGAAAAGGTGGTGCAGGTTGCAGGCCCTTGCGCTTCTCTTGGTTTGCCCGTGCCCCCAGAAAAAAATCAGATGAAATGAAAATGAATGAAACGAAACGAAACGAAATGAAATGAAATTAATGATTATGACAGTGTGTACATATTGATACGTGAAACAAAAATTTCAATTACAGTTTTACGAGAATTGTGCATACGGATTAGTGTGAAAGGCACATTCAAAGTTTAAGTGGGGGAAGGACTGCCGAAAGCTAATATTTAAAAAAATAACGCTTATAAATACATTAAATTTATAAAATTATCAACAACACACAGTACCTCACTCATACTAGCATTCTTGTATTATATATGTCACTGAGTCTTTCTTCTTGCTTTCACGATCATGTACATAATGAATGAAAGTTGAATTTCGACCACAGAGCGACCGTTTGAATAAAAATCGACACTATGTCTAATACCCCTAAAGAATCAAGCTTTCATGCTACAACACTTCGTCATGTGTTACGTAACTTTAGCAATAAAAATATCGACTTGTAAAATTTTAAACAAACTTAAAATATGTGGAATGTTTCGCTGGCACCGGGCACGGCACGCCGTCCACGTGAGATTTGTGGCCACCTATTTCCTATGACATATTGAAGACCGTATTAAGTAGAGCACGGGGGACATCTATCTCGCTCTGTGTGAGGCCATAATAAATAGCTGTCTCACTTGGTTGTTAATGTGCAAAGACACTTATTGATGGCACTTTACTTTGTTCAGATTAAATTCAACCTAAACACTTAAAATATCTAAACAAAAAAATAGTACAATATAATGCTACCGTAAAAAATAGAAGTATAATTATGCATTTATCTGATCGAATTAAATATGTATTACTAAGTTTAGTTTTATATACATACATACTTACATATAATCACCCCTTTCTCCCGTAGGGGTAGGCAGATACCACTTCTTTCCACTTGCTACGATCCTTACACATAATATACTTGTTTCGCTTCGTTCACTTTCATTCTTACCACCCATTCCTCCTCTTACATTCAACGTAGCGAAGCGGCTCTCCATGGTCCGCTTTTCGCCTCCACGAGAAACGAGACGTGGTTCGCCACGTTGGATAATTAAATTATTTTTCTGATTATCAATTGCGTTCCCACGGATTGATGGAAAAGGTAGGAATAGGGAAAGGGAAGGATAGGTGGTGTGGAAAGGAAGATTGGTAAGTTAGAGTGGAAAATAGGAAATGTAGGATATTACCGCCCAGAAGGGCAAGGGATAGGACAGTAGGTAATAGCTAGGGAAGCCGGGGTCGCGTACCCGTATACTATACCACAACTTCCGGACAGGTAAGTTGGGATGAGTATCCCATGAAAGATGTATAGTTTTAAACGCATTAATTTCCCGCGATTTAAATTGTATAGTGAAATTATGTTTTAAACTTTCATCCCCTATTTTACACCTTTAGGGTTGAATTTTTAAAAATCCTCCCGTAGTGGATGCCTACGTCATATGAGAAAAAGTTTTAAATTTCTAGTCTTGAGGGTTTGGACGTGCGTTGATACCTTAAGACCTGTGCGCTGATACATCAGTCAATCAGCTTTGCCTTTTATATATATAAGAGAAAAAAGAAGAAGATAAATTCTGTAACCTATAGAGAATATTGTATATCCAAAGATTTCAACTCAAGATAGGCTATCATGTACATTTTAGTAGACAAAAAAATTCATACAAGAAAAAGTTACGCCATCTTGGTTTTCACCAAAACTCAAATGTCAGCCATCTTGTTTTCACCATACTTCGAATTTCAAAATGGCCCCAAAAATTTAAAAATTGGGGCCAATTTACTGGAGACACTTTTTGCCTCAACATGCCTCGTCTATAATATACGTCTATGTGTATATCAATTTAGACATTGGTCATAAATAAACAGAGGAGACAAAATGCATACAATTCTTAATACAAAAGGGAACCTGAAACTTTGAAATACAGCCCCGTAGGGAAGTAATTCTGTTCAAAGTTTTACTATCTTGGACCTGTTACATGGCCAACTAACCAGTGATGAAACTTATGATGTAAACTATTACAAGGTTACATTTGTACATTTTTATGAGAATTGTGTGAAAGTAGGAGTATGAAATTTGGTAAAGTTAAAGTTAATGTGAAGGAGGAAGTGCAGAAAACTAATATTTTTTAAATATGCTAAGAAATACATAAAATTAATAAACATAAAGTTACAAACACTAGCACACAATTACATGTTTGACACAATCGTCAATCCTTTCATTCACAATTATATATGTACAAATAAATAACCCCCAAAGAACACTGAAAAAGTTAACAATTAAAAATACGAACTACTAGCTGATGCCCGCAGCTCCGCCCGCGTAAGTATAGTAACCACGGAAACCGTATATGTCCCGCGATAAAAAGCAGCCTATGTCCTTCTCCATGGTCTACTTTATACCTGTGCCAAATTTAATGATGATCGGTTTAGTAGTTATTACGTGAAACTGTAAATAAAGTATCCTACGGGAACCGTACATTTCCCTGCGATAAAAGTAGCCTATGTCCTTTCTCAGGTATTTATTCATATCTGTGTACCAAATTTCATTTCAATCGGTTCAGTAGTTTTGCCGTGAAAGACGGACAAACAGACACACACACTTTCCCATTTATAATATTAGTATGGATGGTCCATTTCGACCACAGAGCTACTGTGGTGGGATTCGTACCCGCGACCTTCGGCTTGAGCGCCGACTGCACTCATGCACTGAGCACAAAGGTCGATAGATTATGACAGATTTTATTGCATTCAAAATGCCAACATAATGCATATTATTATAATAATTTGAGTTGTTATATGTAGTTGCATCATAGTATCATATTATTTGAACACGACGTACAGAGAAAGTTATGATTACAGGGAAAGTTTTTAGTAGAGATGAAATTTAGGAGCGATTTTACCAACATTTCAGGATGATTTAAGGTTAATATTTTCAAACAAAACAGAGTAACATTATTTATCCTCCGTCTGAACTCTCGAGTTAAATAAATATTTGCGGTTGCGTTCCGCTCGGATACACTTAGCAGATCAGTACTTGTCATTTAATGAATATACATTTTTGTTTTTACTATTTTTAAGATAAAAACACACACGCAATACACGTGTATAGGTTCAAATGCGTAAAAAAGAACCTTCAAAAATAAACCTGTCTAATTCTGTCGCACCTTTCAATCTAGTTGTTTTTTTTTTTCAATGTCATATTTTTGTTTCATAGAGTTTCAAAAGAGATGTTTCATTTTGGGCCAGCTCTATGTACACCACATAGGTAAATAGAAAAAAAATGGGAATTTCATAAAAATATTGTCAAAATGACATTCTTTGGTATATATGATCTGATCCGCCATGTTTTATTTTAAGTCGTGTTGCTCTCCTTGGTGAAGTTAATTTAAATGTACATTGAAACGAAGTGAAATTAAACAAAATAAAGGATAGGAACCGGTTATTATATTATGTAGCTATATTTATATATAGTGTATATAGTGCTGACCCACGCCTCATACATTTCTAGAACATTTCTTTTTAAATTAAATGAAATCTGAATAGAGTATACCGGTGTATATCTGTGTACAGCAGTGCAACCACATTCGTACAAAACATTTCACTTAACTTGTTACTTGAACTTAGCTAGAGGATTACTGGATTAGTAACCACTTAATACGCTGTCAACCGAGTTTAGGTGTAATTTATGTAAATATTAGAAACAACCTGCTTTGCTTCTTAATTATTTACTAACATAAACTATAATATAGACCACTAACGCTTTACACAACGGATTTTAATAAAAATAAGATTTAAGATTTTATAAATATTATTTAATGCAGTTTTCACCTGTGACGTGATTTTATTTTTTAACAAAGTATTTTTTTGGTTTCGTATCATCACGTCACGTGTGAGCGGTCTGCGGTTACACAGTAACACGTGCTCACATCGCAACACGTATTATGTAATTAATTGTATCATCTGGGGGCACGGCAGTGCACCCGCCAAGTCGAGCGCGAAGCAAACACTGCCGTACCATCCTTTACTGGAACCATTTCGCCGCATTTTCAGGCCCCTATTTGAGAACCTCTGGATAAGACCAGAACGCAGAAATTTTCGTCATCCAATAAGCTACAATCACGTACTTAAAATCCAAAATTTCAAGTCTGTAGGTCATTTAGTTCCGAAGTTAAGCGAAAGCAAAGTTTCGCATTTTCGACACTCACTCACTCACTCACTCACTCACTCACTCACTCATGATCATCAAAATAGAACTAGTACTTCCCATAAACTTAGAGAGCTGAAATTTGGTACAGAGTTGGGGTTTAATGGCCACATAAAGGGAAAACTATAAAAACTAGGATAATCGATCTGGGGGCACGGCAGTGCCCCTGCCAAGTCGAGCGCGAAGCAAACACTGCCGTACCATTCTTTACTGGAACCATTTCGCCGCATTTTCAGGCCCCTATTTGAGAACCTCTAGATAAGACCAGAACGTCGATCTGGGGGCACGGCAGTGCCCCCGCCAAGTCGAGCGCGAAGCAAACACTGCCGTACCATTCTTTACTGGAACCATTTCGCCGCATTTTCAGGCCCCTATTTGAGAACCTCTAGATAAGACCAGAACGTCGATCTGGGGGCACGGCAGTGCCCCCGCCAAGTCGAGTGCGAAGCAAACACTGCCGTACCATTCTTTACTAGAACCATTTTGCCGCATTTTCAGGCCCCTTTATTCTACTCGAACTTTATTCTACTCGAACATTACACAAATTAAATAAACAAATTACACTAAAATCTAGGAAAATAAATCAATATGCCCACGTTTCTACAAAAAGAAGTGAAATCCCACCAAAAACATTCTGTAAAAAACTAGCCAAGTCTCGATGGAGCTGCTTGTTTATCTCTAAAAAGTTATGAAATCTAGACAAAATCGTGCCAAGTCTAAGGTTCCTTACTGCGGTTTCTTTATTATTGTAGTTAATGTTGTGTGACTTGGCCGTTGAAGGGCACACAAGGGTACAAAAGGGGCTCCATGACACCATTGTTCCAATACGTGTGTTGTACAATCAACAACAGCCTAAAATGAGACAGTAGCGTCCAATTACCAATACCAGTATGGGCTATTATCTCGCTTTACAAACATAGGTAGTTACAAATGTAAACAAAATTGACTTGTACCCACAAAAGTATAAAGAATGTTCAACGGCCAAGTCACTCAACATCAACTGTAATAATAAAGAAATTGCAGTAAGGAACCTTAGACTTGGCACGATTTTGTCTAGATTTCATAACTTTTTAGAGATAAACAAGCAGCTCCATCGAGACTTGGCTAGTTTTTTACAGAATGTTTTTGGTGGGATTTACATTGACTCCATTCATGCTCCATACAGCCTAGCTTTTGATCGCGTATTTGGGGATCATCCCGTAATCGTCCGTCGTCGTCGTCGTCATCGTCTGATCGCGACAGTAGCTATCGCGTTTGGACGCGATATTTTTATGATAATAAAATATCTTCTCCACTTAGGTACCTACCCACTTTGATTAATTATTACAAATATTATATATCTATGGAGACACATCTATACTTCTATACTTATAATAATATAATAAATGTGAAAGTGTGTCTGTCTGTTACCTCTTCACACTTTAACTGCTGAACCGATTTTTATGTTTGGTATAGACATACTTTGAGTTCCGGGTTCCGGTATTAAAGGACATAGTAGTGTTCCCGCGGGATAATGTATTCACGCGGGCGGAGCTACGAGCAAAAGCTAGTGACATATAAAATAACGATTAGGAATACTTAATGGCAGCAATTGCAAGACGGGGCAGTTCTTATTGCCAACATAAATAACTAGGCGCGTCTTTACGGCTTTCTAGTAGTTTCTTGTTTTTTTATTGCTGACGAGAACGTCATACGAGGATCGATTTACTATATTGATAAACTTCATTATAAAATTCAATAACAATAATAATGTCTTCCAGTGACCTCGGCTTTTGTATAGTGTCCTAAAGATCTGTTCCCGCGTGCAGGCAGAATCTAAATGAAATAATATGTGCGTAGTCTTCGATCAATATAAATAGGTATGGATGGGCCGTACCAAACACATCGACATTGTTAACTAGTTATGGACATGCCTTGCCCATACAAACAGCTCTTGAAAAATGAGTCAAGGCATAACTACATAAACACACGCGTATAACTACAGTCCTTCTAATCATGTGTATATATCACCGTAAAATTTTAAAAACCGTTAGATTATAATATTACTAGAGATATTATAAGACGGCATATTTATGATAATTACTGAGCTTCAATAGACGCGCCGCAACGTGTTACTCGTTAGGCGGCGGAAAGCCGACTGAGCATGGTCACTCACCGGGGCTCTCTATTAATTGTTTAAAACACTTGTTCGGTCTTCGATCAATATAAGTAGGTATGGATGGGGTTACTGTTTATACTAGGTACAAGAAGTACGAGTATTACTATTTACTACTACCATGCTACCATTAGATTGATTTAATTTATTTTGACTTTAATATAAAAATTGGTGACATTTTTTTTTCTCTTACACCTTCTATTTTAAAGAACTTATCTGTTTCAAATCACGAAAACATTTTTCAGTATAAAGGCAGCGCGGCGTCAGCAGACTCAAAGAGATGCCACCCATGTACTTAAATTGGATGTTTGATACCAATTCCTCTGTCATCGTAAATACTTATTTCTAAATTAATCACAGAGTTTGTACATTACTACTTAATAATCGTAAAAAAAGATAATGTTATGATATCTTTGCTAAGATCATAAGAGGAAAGATTTATTGTTTTTATATTTGTTTGCATTGAAAAGGCTCCCAAACTAATGGACAGATTTTGATGAAATTTGGCACAGATATAGATTAAACCACGGAGAAGGATCTATATACTTTTAGAATCATTTATACTTGTTATCGCGGCAAAATGTACGGTTCCTGCGTAATTTCATTTCGCGTCATCGACAACATCTAGTATTAAATAAAATAATAAATAAATTCATTCATTCATTCATTAAAAAATCTTTATTTCAGGCATATACCCATAGTAATTTATATAGTAAATACATACGAGTACCTCAGTACCACCACGATCTAAATGGCTTTATTATTTTCCCTACCTCGTTTGTCGTTTCCATAGAAAAAATTGTCGAGCAAGTATTAGCAACATGGTTTTACTGAACGTTCCAGATAAGGTATAGACAAATACCACAAACTTCCACAATATTTTAAGGTGTTGTTCACAAACTCTTTTGCGCACTCCACATTCATAACCCAATTTGTACATATTCGCAGCTGGGTGCTGACCTTTTTTAATAATACCAATTCAAATGTTGCTATATTATATAATTATAAATAATAGAAATATAGGGAATATTTTATGGCTTTATTAAATTGAGTAGGTTATTGTTAACCATAAAATTTACAGCATGAAATATTTTAGAGGGCTTCTATTCAGACTATTTTAACAGACGAAAAAATCGGTAGACGTTCTCAAGTCAACAACCATACATAACTTTTTACAGGGTATTCCAATTTTGATGATGTAAGCGTAACGTGCCTAATATTCTAGCTATATAATTCATGGGATAAGGAACCCTATCCGTTTGTTGTTCAAACGTTTTTTTACGTTTGGGTGAACACTCCACGAAATATTTTTTTTACTAGGTATATTTATGATTTCTTTTGTTTATGAAGTAAACCAGAAAAAGAGCAGACTGATGGTAAGCTATTACCGCCGCCCATGGACACTACACTTGTTACTCCTCGTGTTGCGACTTGTACTCCCAGTCCTTAATATCCCTAACCCCCCTTGGGCCTCCGGTAAACTCACTCACTCGGCAAAACACTACGCAAGCGTTATTTCACGCCGGTATTCTGTGAGGCCGTGGTATTTACCCGGTCGAGCCTTTCATGCCGAAGCGTGGCTCTTCCACAATAAAATACGTGTGGTACATCAACTTTTTGTTTTTTAGCAGTGAAAACATAAAATTATCTTTATTTTATACAAGTAACGCCACGAGAAACAATCTGTAAAACGCGATATTATATTCTTAGAGCTTTTGAGCCATTGTACAATGAATTGTCATAAGAAGGAATAAAATGCATTAACATACATAAGTTTATTAGGTACTATGAAAATAAAGCTACATTAATATAATGCCAACAAGAAACCGCTTTGGCCGACTACTTCTTAGAACACTTTATTCCAGTAGGTCGTAATTTACATACATACCATACAATATATGCCATATACTAGCGCTGCATGACAATGTTTTAGGGGCAAAGGTTAATCCGTGTACAATTTAATGCAAATAAGGCTCATATACCGATGCACCACATGGCTTACCGCGCCTGATGACTTAATGTGTTCGGAAATAACGAGATACGCGACTTTCGACCTTACAATCTATTATAATATTTGCACAGAGGTTTTACTTTACCTCAGCCAATATAGATTTTGGCTACCGAACAAAAGTTATTTCCGTTCCTGGGCGATATATAAATGATAAATTTTCAAATATATTTGGCGGAGATGACTTTTAATAAGAATTTCAAAACTATTTCTCTACTATTTTATCCTTAAGTAGGAAGATAAGACAGCGCGAAATAAAATAATACAGGATCGTGAAAACACGAGTATACTCATGTGGGTTTCATAACAATCTAAATATTGACAAGAGAGTAGGTAAGGTTTAAGGAGAGGGTTCAGTGAAAGGTTCTAAGGATTTTACCAATACGTCTCAATATATGTGTTGAGTAGACACTTGAAGGCTTTGAGCTTATAGGCAAGGGAATAAACAATCGATGAAATAAACAATCACACAATGAAATTTGGTATAGTAGTAGTTTAGGCTCTGGATATGCTACATTTTGTCCTGAAGAAATACAGTGTTCCAGAGGGCAGCATTAAGCAGCATGGCTCTGTTATGTAAACGCAGGGACTACAAAGTACATAATATACAATTCATATAATATATCATATATCTTTTATAGAAAAAAATTGATAGATTGACTAACATCGGGTAACAACATTGTATCTACGCACGATAGTATATGTATGTTAATAAGCTAATGTAATGTGTGTTGGTGTGATTCCCTTTAATTTCATGTATTTCTAAGCATTATTTAACTTGCCCCACGTAAACTGTAACTGTGCGAAATATCATACTCCTCCGGTCGCACAATTCTCGTAAAACTGTACCTACTGTAAAATTTTGTAAATAATTATTTATTCATAATGTTATAAAATTATTTTGAAACATGCAAATGATTGTTATTTGGTTAATGGATACGTTTTATCCACAAAATATCAGCTGATGATGCAAAAACGGATCGCCGACGGAGCCAACACCTATATTGAAAGACTGATATATTTCGCTGCAGATGTTGGCACGTCCAATGTCGCTGCCAGCCGCCCACACTTCCGAAAATAGGGCCCGAGTTACTGTTACTACTTACTTATGGTGGTTTTTGCTGATTGGCAAGGTCGTTGTACTGTTCAAGTTATTTTAGAAGTACAGTATACACCTGTCCCGCTTAAATAAAAAAAATATGTACCTACCTATTGTATGTAATGCTTTACCTCATGATAAATTATTTTTCAACGTTTTTATTTCCTTTTTATTTTAGTGTGCTCAATGCAGTAAATTAACTTGCGAACATCCTTGTATTATCAACTTCCAACAACAGCCTCCGTGGTCTAGTAGTTTAGAGCTTTGCTCTCGACTCGGAGGTCGTGGGTTCGATTCCCGCATGGGAACAACAAAAAATGTTGTTTCCAAGTTTGGTTAGGACAATGCAGGCTGATCACCTGATTGTCTGATAAGAAAGATGATCCATGCGTCGGATGGGCATGTAAAAAGTCGGTCCTGGGCCTGAACTCTCGCCAGTCGTGTCGGTCTCCCGTCCCACTGGGTTACGAGAGTATAAGGAAAAGAGAGTGCTCTTGTGTACTGCGCACACACTTGGGCACTATAAAATAACTCCTGCGTAGCTGGCCTGGTTTTCAATGAAACCGGCCACCAGTCACCGAAATCGGTGTGGGGAGCTCTTATTACTGTTATTATTATCAATTTCTTGGAAAATAAATAATTCTATTCTATTCTAAGAAATAATTCTTGACAATGTCGTATGTAAGGATTAGTACGTTAAATAACTTGATAATTACTTACCTACACCCATTAGTGCGACTACAGCCAAGTCAATGAAAATCCTTAGGGCATAATCAGCTAAACGTCTGTATAAACACCTACCTACCTGTACAAATAGAAAGGTAGATCCAGCGACCCAGATATGGGTAATGAAACGCCATTATACCTTCACATATCTTTGTACAGTAACTCGAGCTCACGGGAATTCTGTTAACAGTTTAAAGAAGGTTTTAATAAGTATAGCTTGTTAAAATGAAAATAGTGACGAGTTAGGTATAGGCATGCGGACTAATTTATTTTATTCCATTAATCAATAGTACTCTTAAATATGAGTAACTTCTCAGAAGAAACTATCTATCAAAAGTCAATATTTTCAAAGGTACAGCGATGTGTAAAAAAAATTCGCGACTCTCGTAAAAACGCTCCATACTAAATTTAACCTACGATGTAAGTAAACTAATGATGTAAGTTTTGTTTACCAATTTCGGAAAGAAATATTTTTTTGTACTTTTTAAATGTATTTAATTAGTAAACTACACATAATATATATATATATATATATATATATATATATATATATGTCAAAGACTCCATTAGGATAAGATGGCGAACGGTTGAAATATTCCAAGTTTAGATATTTTTTACAATATTATCGAATAGCCCAAATGCTGAACGATCAGAAACGTGACAAGTTCGATGCCACGTATTTCACGACTTCCGTATTTTATCCTGATTCCTGAGCTTCTATAATCCGGTCATTCCCAAATTCCGGCAAATAATACCCCCAGTCTCCATGACAACCATTATTTTTCTATGACATCTGTCAATACTGGCATCGACCAAGTCCAAATAGTAAAACTACTTGACGTTTCCAATCAGAGACAATCTTAGCTTTTACACGCTCCGACACGGCCATTCTGACAATTCGCACGTCCCTGTGCGAAACAAATCCATTGACACTCCGACAAGATCACCCTGGCGATTCTGAGATCCTTGTGTGAAGAATATTTATGTGCATCAACGCTCCGACACGGCTATTCTGTCCATGCACACGTCCTCGTGTGAAGCGTCTCACGTCTTCGTTTCAAGGTTCTGAAAAAAAACATTTGACAGCACAGTAAAAGGTTCTCACTCGGTCAACCTGACCTCGGAAAATTAATAAGAACTGCTTTAATCCATGGATATAACATTTAATTTTCTCATATTCTAACACATCAATACCTCCCTCCTGTGTCAATTACACTCTAATTAACATCCTTCATCTAACCTCTATGTAGTGTTCTCAGAGTTAAGTTCTAATTCACATTTTATACTCTCAGATTAAACACACATGAAGTATACAGATACAACACAATATCAACCATAATCTTGCTACCAAATAAATCATGACATGCTTTACCACACACTTCACACTTTACATGTACCAATCTCAATATCGAAAAACGATGCTGTTATATTCCTATCCGGTAGGCAGCCAAAGAGCCGACTCCATCCGGCCTAACTATATTCAACCACTGCAGCATTGTTACAATACAAGGCCACCTCCTTCCGGTGCACCTCACTACAAAAAAACACTGGGTTGCCTCCATCCGACACCCAGTCACAAGGCCACCTCTATCCGGTGCACTATGTGGACACTCCTAAGAAAGCCGTGCCATAAATGCTTTTTCCAAAAGTGGCAGAGGTACATGTATTATACCTCAAATTGTAGACAAAGGTCCAATCTACCTAAATACAAACGATAAACACTTCTGTTTATCCCTATTTTTGAAAAAAAATACGCTCAAAATTGCTGAATGGAAATTTGTTGAAAACTATTCTTGAAATGTAGAAATTTAACTTTGATTTTATAGTAGTTTTCCTCTATGGAATATATAAGTGTTATACCATTTTGGAAACCTTAAAATATGTTCTTTATTATAAATTAATTAAATATTGGGTTTCTGCATATATGATACCACTAGAGGCGTACATCTCGTAGTATGCCATTTTTTCTTATGTTTCATTTTCGATTAGAGTTTTGACAGTTAGCGAAATTTGCCGAAGTTCTGTAATTACACTTATTTTATAGCAAATTTAATGTAGATTTACATGGTGAATTTTTTTGTTGCGGCATCAGTGCGCAACATGTGTTAATATGTAAAAATGTGAAGGTATGTTTTCCTTCTTTATGCGATGCAAATGATGAGTTTTTGTTTATCGTCTAATTAATTGGAGAGAATCATATAAGTATATACCATTTTAGAATGCTTGAAATATGTTTTTTACGGTAGATAGGATCAATATCGTTTTCTTCAGTAAATTACACCTCTAGAGACGTATGTTCTGTATCGTTTTGTCTTCTCTTCAATTATCGACTTGACATTTAATGAAATCTGCTAAAGTACTGAAAATAGTCTTATTTTGTAGTAAATATAATGCAGATTTACAGAATACAATAGTTTTTGCAGTTTCAGTGCGTAAAATATAATATTATACATTAAAATGTGAATGTATGTATGAAAAAATATCAGTCCTACCAAATTTTGGCCATTACGCATTAGAAATAACACAATTGTATACTTATTATGTATATAAATGGTAAATAGCCTTCTTCTATGTATAAAGTCTTAATTCACGACGAAAGTGTAATGCTTAATTTTGCTGTGTTGCCCTTTGGGCAACTCTCTGAAGGCGCCCAGGGAGTTACGGAAAAAATATTAAAATAGGTCTAAACTAAAGTCTGAACTTTACCACATAAGAAAATGCAAGAAATAAGCCACTAACGAAATCGTTTTACACATAATTTACTATACTTCGTATATTTATACATCGAGTTTAAAGAATCATATTTCTAGGAAGAGTCAGAGTTCTAGATGAAGTTGTAGAACTTTTAGATAATTTTTGAGCGACTATTTTGTTATATTTATGTCTTAGAATATCATATAAAATTTAAATAATTTCATATTTACTAGGAATTATTGTATTAAACTCGAAAAACATAGCTACAAAGACTGTATGTTTTTTCATGTTTTCATGATTTTTTTCGAAATAGTATAAATTTTTTGTCACTTCATACCTAAAGTACCTTTTAAAATTTCATTTCTATATTTTTTTTTTTGTAAAATTATCTAAAATAAGCTTAAAATAAGTATGAGATTATTCAAATTCTCAATTTATTATTTTGGCGTATTTTTTAACGGATTTAATAAAAAAATTATAGGATCAAAGTGAACGTCATTTGAAAGTGTATGTATTCAAGAGTAAAATATAAAAAAAATCATGTAAATATCTTGAAAAACAAAAAAGTTACAGATTTATGACACGAAAATGGCCTAAAGTCCACATAGTGCGGTGCCTACTCTCGTCAAGCACTGGGCTGACTCCATCCGGCATCCACTCACAAGGCCACCTCTCTCCGGTGCCTACTCTCGTCAAGTAATGGGATGCCTCCACCCGGCACCCAATCACAATCCTCGCTCGCAATCCGCAGTCGCAATTCACATTCGCAATCTACAGTTGCAATTAACAGGTGCAAAAATATTCTCAGTTTACATTTTAACAAACAGTTTACAATGTACTTCAAAATCTTAATGTCTTTTGGACCGCTTAGATTATTACCGGATTGAGCGCGCCGAACATCTTGGTGAAATAACTAAACCTACTATTAAACCAAAAGCTAATATCATTTTACTTTAGTGCTAAACAGAGCCGTCGTATTGCATACACGTCACGAACTTTTAACAAAATATTTTTGCATTTAACTTTTTTAATAAATACATCCAGAAGCAGAGACGGGCGAGCAAAAAAAAACATTGACCGAACCGGTAGCACATTTACAAGAAATAAATAAAGATTTAGTGCCTCACATGACTATCGAGTACTTTAAAAATTATTCCACATAATTCGAAAAAAAAAATACTGTCGCAAAAATGTTAGACCGGGCAACCCGATCGTCTTTGTTTTAGGCTCAAATTGTAGCTGACTAAATTGTCCAGAGGAATTTTTCGCAAATTTTGAAATAATTCTCCGTTTCCAAATTATCGCGCTCCAAAAAATATAAAAAAATCTGAATAAAATTTAATTTTTATTTCACTGTTTCAGCCATAACTTTTTTCGTTTTTTTTTCGTGAATACGCGTCCTTTGAGCTTTTTTTGAATATCATATCCTTCACAACTCTCCGAGATATAAGGGAATCTTAGTTTTTCATGAAATCGGAGCTTGCACTGGAGCGAACGAAAAGAAAGTTACAATGTCAAAAGTATTTCGTATTTTTTCTAGCTATACACACTGCAATTAATGTTGAAGGGTCAGGTGTTTCACAATACTCCCGCCGAATGTAAGCAGTTGTAACTTGTTACTTAACATAACGCACCTTTAGAATTAAAGTGGCGTAACTCAAAAATTTAAGAAATCGACTTTTATACATAAAACGACTTAGAAACATATTATCTATCGGTCTAATAGAAATAAACAGCCACTTTCAAGCTAGAAAAGGATAAACGTACAGTTGTGTCTCTTTCATATCGACCGCTTATCACGCGTTCCTTCACTTTTGAAGAGCCCCTTTTAGTATTGAGTCGATAATGCTAAAAGTTGGGTGCTACGCGGTTACTCCGTAAATGGCGTAAACTGTAATTCGTCGTTTTAATTGTAAACGTAAGGTGAGTAATTTGTGTGTTATTTTATTTTTGTACAGCCTCTTTTAGGTTTCGGGCGTTTTAAATCTAAATGATAATAATATTTGACGCCATATTTGTATTAGTGTCATTTCATTTCTAAACATTTCATAAATACATGAGCCTGATTATGTGTTATGTCTTTACTTTATAAAACGTTTTTGTGACTACAATGGCGTATACGGAATTATGTCTATTATTTTCTACAGAATGATGTTAATTGGCGAGTTCAATTGTGATTGAGTCTTTTTATTTTTATTTCAATGAAAGTTTGAGGTTAGTAATGAAAAGACAGGACCAAATTTTGCCACTATATAAATATAACTGGAATGAAAATACAATACGAGAAAAGATGATTTCAGCAAAACCTAAACGTATAAAAGATATTTAAGGCTAAGTTTTTTCTATAAATATAAAAGTATTGGGCATTTTTGGGTCATCAAGCAAGCTATAGTGTGAATTAAGAGCTCGACGATATTTGATAAACTCTATGACTCACGTTGTCATATTTTGTCAAAACTCAGCCGCAACTTGCAAGACACTATTGTTACCACGCAATCGGAGATTCTCGATGAAGTCGAAATGTATTCCCCATACACCTAAAACACGAGATCACCCCAAACCCATCTTGCAGATAATTCACGAGCCAGATTTATGTGCCACCTTACTGATGAGATTACTGATATTGACATGAGTGAGATTAGAATAGCTCTCAGACAGATTCATAATAATAAAGCACCAGGAGATGACGAAATAACCACAGAGCTGCACCAGGAGGAACACCTGTCTTGATTGAGCTCTTCAATTCCGTCATCCACACTGGCACTATACCTGGAAGCATGCAGCAGGAGCATGGTGGTTTTGTTTTTTAAAATAGGTGATAACACGCGACTTGAAACTACCGTCTTATTCCGCTCCTGAGCCACGTGTATTAGCTATTATTGAGGGTTATCAGAGGGTCTGAGGGTCCCAGAAGTTGAACGACTTTCAGCTAGTGGAGCAGACGTATAATCAGCCTCTCTGCCTAGCGTTTGTGGATTATGAGAAAGCCTTCGATATCGTCGAGACCTGGGGGTCTAAAAGGGCCATTTTAGGTGTTTCATATAATGTTTCATATATTTTGACAGTTTTCAATAGAAATGCGTAAAATGGCGCACATAATATAAATTGCATATGATTCATCTAATGTTCACCTAAAGTGGCCCCTTTTGGACCCGCTGAGGGACAATTCTGCTAAATTAAACCTGCATTAATACAATTAAAATCAAGTCCCGATACGCTAAAGCTCTCAAACGGGTATTTTATAAACGTTAAACCAACGTGAAACGCGCTCTGATTGGTCGAAACGTCATAAAATTCATTCATGGTAACATGTCGCTTCACTTTCAATCCAATCAAAGTAAAATTAAAGTCTACTTTTAATACGAGAATTAAGGTTCTGGTCTGTGCTGGAATTCATGCAGAAATGCCTCGTTGACTGCCGATAATATTTTGAGGTGTTAAGATGTCTGTTCAAGTGATCTCTGATCCAACTTCTTCAAGGAGTGAAATAGGTAGATGTTATCTCTCCAAAACTTTTACTAACGCGTCGGAGGATGTTTTCAAGTCGTTTGATTGGAATGGCCGGGGCCTGAGACTGAACATAAACGGCCAGTACATCTCACACTTGCAATTTGCGGATGAAATAATCTTTATGCCAGACATATCTGCAGGACCTGGAAGAGATGCTGAACAGCCTAAGCGATTGTTCAAGACGGGTGGGTTTCGGAATGAACATTAACAAAACCAAAATTATGCAAATAATTTTGATTTTTCTAAGTATTGAACATGTTCTCCCAGGATCATCATGGGTCGTGTCATCGTACATGGTACTAGTCTTGAAGTTAAGAAGCAAGAATACGTATACCTTGGGCAAACTTTTAATCGTCGATACCACAATCACAATCACCTTTAGTCAAGTTGCATTCGATAATTTCCACAGCGAAGTTCGGAAACAAAATGAGAATTTGACATAAGGCATCACAACGATTACTTATGTCAAACCCGATAGATTTTTAATTTCGAAATTCGCTGTCGAAATTAGCGAATGTTCTTGACTAAAGGTCCAGAGTCTTTAATCGATGCGTTCTACCGGTAAAGAAACACGGCAGCGAACTCTGCTAATTGGCAAGTTCAAGGTTGTTCAGCCTGTGATGGAAAGTGCAATGTTGAGGGTATCTCTGGTTGATAATAAAACTTGCTACGATGTGATTCGACAGAGAATTAAAGTCACTGATATTGCTCATAGAATTAGCACACTGAACTGGAAGTGAGCCGGCCATGTTTGCAGACGGACAGACGGTTGATGGCGCAGACAAGTGTTAGAGTGGAGACCACGCTTAGGCAAACGTAGTGTAGGAAGACCTGCGGCACAATGGACCGATTTAAAGTTGGCTGGCAGCAGATGGATGAGGGTTGTCCGAGATCGAGATGGTTGGCGCTCATTAGTGGAGGCCTACGTTAAGCAGTGGACTATCCATATGTCCGTAGGCTGATGATGATAAAATTTCCCATCGATAATAATTAATATTGACCTCTGATATTGAAAGGCTTATTTAATTATTGCTTATTTAAATAACATTTCTTTTTCCTGTATAATAAACATTATTTTGATAGGAAGACGTCACGGTAACTTAAGTATCTTATATTTTTATGTACACGGTAAATACATAAAAATATAAGGAACCTAATACATACAAATAAGGTATAAGTTAAGCTTTATTACGCATAAAATAAAATATTTTTTCAGTTTTCTCTATTCTAATTTACCTTTAATTTTAAAAGTCAACCATTAATAAACTAGCATATTCCAAAATTAGTCACCAAAAATAAATTTTACATTAGAAATAAATAGCCTATTTTTAAAATAGTTACGTTTTATTTTTGAATGCTTTAGTAAAAAATAGACACAAAGCTAAATAAGTCAATAAAATTTTAAACATTTTGGAAATAAAGTGACACCTTTTTTTAAATTATTAATTAACAGAGGTTCTAAATAATTAAACTCATATTTTTAATAACAAATCACTAAAACAACTATTCACCTACGGCAAATAACAAAAACTGTAACTAAATAAGGCTCACACTTACTATTATAGTCAAAAAACCAAAAAGTGGCCTATTCTCCAATTACATTTTAGGCGTTTACCAAAAATCAAGAATTTTGGATTAAGCCACTTCAATTCTAAAGGTGCGATAACACATATTAGGACGATTACGCTAAAGATTGATATCAATATAAAACTTTTGAATTTTCAAAGTTTCTGATGGAAACTATACGTTTCTTTCTCATAAATTTAATAATCGTTTGGTCGTAAGCAACTTTGGTGCGTTTATAACGAACGACAAGGGTATTCAACTCGAGGTTCATTTTCACGTTTACAGATGAGCAATCGGATTGTTGATGGAAAATAACCATAGCCGTCGCTTTTATTACCATACCAAAAGAGTCATAAATGCGTTGCTAGTCGTTAAGATAATCTTAGGTCTCCTGTCGCACAATTTTTAAGTATTTTGGTTTTACCTAAGTACCACAATATTCTAGGCAATTTGATTTTAGCATGTGTAACAATATACATTCGAAGCCCACAAAGTAAACCAAAAGGTCGATTCTACTAATCAAATTCCGTAACATTACAGTTACGATCCAGTCCTGATAATATATTAAAACTGCAAAAATGGCACTCTCACAAACGTCTAACCAACGTCAAACCCGTTTTGATTGGGCACAACTCCAAAAATCAGTTCATGACGTCAAGACTAGTCATCCACAACTCAACAAAAGCAAACTAAAAGTGTAAGTCAACTACGAGAATTGGGGTTCAGAATAACTGATAGTTGACACAGAGATGACTGAATATACCAGTAGTGATAAACCTCCTCCTGACATTTCATAAGCTTACTTCTACATCTGTTACTTTCTGGTCGATATCCTTTAACTTCATTGGAAGTAACTGCAATTTTAAGTCCACGGTTTTAATATGCGCAAGTAAAATTCAGGCTTCTGAAACTTTGCCATTACTTTCTACTTAAAACCTTACCGATCAATAATTAATTGACAATATTTATAAGATCAAATAGCTCATAAATATCAAAAAAAGTAAGATCAGGACAAAGATTGGTGATTTGCTTTGATGTCCGTTTTCGCAAACTAGAGTATGTATGTTGTGTCTATATGATGACGTTGCCATAGGTTGACATTTCCAGTTAGGTTCAAGTAGTTCATTTTTCTGAAGGTTTGGGGGCCGTTATACCAAATACTCCATAGACCTTAGGAAAACAATTATTATTAGCAAAATCGGATATTGACTTTTCATTATGCCTGCTTTTTCTTAAAACAGTAACCTATATTCAGAAGATAGATGATTCGTCATTTCGATATATAATAGTAAAAAAAATTTAGTCATTCGTATCGTATCGAAATAAGTTGTTATTTCTTTGTTCTAAGTTAAACATTTTTTCAATGGCTCGGCTCTGATCACTAACATTCCCAACGCTGGGGCTCGGATCTCTCATCAACTGGAAGTTGCATCAGTCTACTACGCTACCTAATCACAGAATGCTTATTACGGAGAAGAATGTCGACCTCATACAAAAAAATTGGGACCAGATAAGCGCTTCTAGTGAGCTGCCTCTTCAAAATTTTAACCGCCTTCCAACAAAAGAGGACTACTTATTATTTATTATTTATTTATTTATTTATTAATTCATACAAATAAAAACAAAATATAAAATAAAGTCCTACAAAACTGTTCTTCAGTTTGTCTGTAGGATCAATGTTATAAAACGTAATATTATAGACAGAGTATAAAAATAAAATTAACAAGATAATTACAACATTACATTACAATAAAACTAAAATTAAATATCTATTATAAAAACAAATAAAGTAAAACAAAATGAGAATAATGATTAAAAGAATATATATAATTTTTAGGTGGTGAGGGAGGGTGGTAGTAGGGTAATAAGGTGTTTGAAGATGTTTTTTTTGAAGGAATTTGTTTTGGTCTCATGTCGGATATCGTTGGGCAAGCTATTTAATAGATATGGTATCCTTTTATTTAAAGTTCGGTCCCCAAAGTAGTTATATACTCTGGGTACCTTGTATTTTCCCTCCGATACCGACCGAGTACTATAGTTGTGATTCAATAATTCTAGGTTATGGCTATTATTATGATTGTGGTTGTTAATTGCCAGAAGGTATTTGTGTTTTAAAGTAACTGGGAGAATTTTACAAATTTTAAATAATTTTGAATAGTCGCCTTTACAATTAGATTTGGTTTTTTTACTGACCATGAGTTTTAAAAATCTTATTTGTAGAGATTCAAGTTTATTTAAATAACTTCTAAACGTCAGACCATAACTATCCAGGGCATAACCTAGAATTGAGTCCACCAATGCGAAGTACAAACACTTTAATATACTTCTCGGTACTTTTAGACTCAGATGATAAAATTTTCCTAGGAGAGTTCTTAATTTGTTTGAGATGTAATCTATGTGACATGACCAAGAAAAATGTTTGTCTACTTTGACACCAAGGTAAGTTATACAATCTACTTGTTCAATTGGCTTACATTGACAATTGGTAAGTTTATTATTAATGCAGGTAAAACAATGACTATACATAGGAGGCGAATTCGGAGGGCGTAAGTAAGGAGAATGTATGATAAGTAATTTTGTTTTTTCTGAATTTAGTATTAAGCCGTTGTCGTGAGACCATCTGACCACAGTATCAATGTCCTGCTGTACTAAGCGACATGTTTCTGCCAGATCGGTACCAGCTCGTAGAGTACATAAATCATCCGCGTACATGTATGATGAGCAGTTGAGTATTCCACATAAACTGTTGACGTGTAATAGGTAACACACTGGCCCACACCCGGAGCCCTGTGGAACTCCATATTTGACCGCAATCTCGTCGCTGAGCGTGTCACCTACTTTTATACGGTACGAGCGCGAAGTGAGGTAGTCCCGAAACCATTGGTTCAGCGGTTGTCCCACTCCGCATTCTTCCATTGCATTCAAGAGGGTTTCTGTTTCAAGGGTGTCGAATGCTTTTTTGAAATCATAAAAAATAGCCACAACAAATTTTTTATCCCCTAAATGTGTGTTAATTTCATCGGTAAATTTTGCTAATAATTTGTTAGTGCTTTTACCTTTTTGGAAACCGTATTGACATTCGGTCAGAATTTTATTTTTATGCAGGAATTTTCCAAGTTGATTAACCACGCATTTTTCAATAACTTTGTCGATACTAGATAGTATAGCTATGGGTCTATAATTAGTGACGATTTTGTGGTCTCCTCTTTTATGAACTGGTCGGATAATTGCTTCTTTCAATTTCAGTGGAAATTCGTGCTTAGTAACAGATAAGTTAATTAAGCTGGCTAAAATAGGGCTAACTTTGTCGGCGAAAATTTTTAAGTGTGACATGCGTACGAGATCACTTCCAGGTGATTTGTTTACATCCATTTTATCAATGACTCTTTTGACGTCCCTAGAATTTACTGGTTGCCATCTCATGCATACATCTGATCTAATTATATAGTCATCCCTTGTTAACCATTTATCAGGGCATTTATGTTTTAATTCATCTATCTCTCTCGAAAAGCTTCTAGCAAAATTATCACATATCTCTTTAATATTATTTATACTTAATTGATTATATCAATATGGCGACAAATTTAAGATACGTAATCATAGTTTAAGATATCGTTAAATTCCTCTTTCGAATACTATTTGATATTCCAACAAAACCGATTAACCATCTCCATAAACTATTCATTAATACTGCAGAACAATATATTCATTTTTTTTTTCTGTTTCTTTTTTTTTCAAATGGGGCTACGTTAATGTCATTTAAGTTGTTTTAACTTAATCGGACTGGTGACTGCCATTTGGCTAGTCTTCATGGTACAATATATTAATCATTCGTGAGCCTCATGTACATAAGTCTAGCGTTTTCGATGGCGCAAGGCAGAAGCGACATAGTGTCATCTGTTGTGGTTTTAAGTAGCTTTTATGTAACGTTAACCCTGTAGGACAGAGCGATATATTGAAATGTCGCCATTCTCGTTGCACCGAACTGCCCCCTTGTACCTAATACTAAAACCAAGAGAGAAAATAATTTATGCAATCAATAATTATCTGTCAAAATAAAATCATCCCAAAGTACATACGTATCATTCCAAATTAATAAACAATTTCACTTGGTTAGATAATAATCTAGCGCCTGACACATGAATTTTCAACTACTATCTTAAAGTATCATGCGAATTCTTATTGCAAAGTTAGATTTTGACAAACGGACAAAACTGTATTTTCAATTTGATCCAAAGGTTGCGAAGTACTATAATTTTATGTTCGTTTTAAATATTCTTTTTATTTTTGTCTCATGAAATCAATTATGAGTTATTATGTACTCAAATAAAAATGTCATTCGTGAGAACGCGCAAGATCACGCTCCTTCTATATTATAACAAAGATTACTTAAATTTGCAAAATTTAACAACTATGTCATACATTCTTATAGCATCATCTGCAAAATAGCAGTACACTGTAAGAACTAAATTATTACACTCATGCACATCGTCTCAGACTTCAGCAGGCTACGCGTCGCTATATAAGTAGGTAGGTCCACACATATGCAGTCTTTCGATACACAAACTAGTATCTAACCTAAATCTTAGTTTGAGATGTGCTAACTCGGTTAGACCATGAAGCCATTAGCATCAAGAGAAGCAACATCTTATATGATCTTTATTAGCTAGGTAATTTCGCTATGTGTATCAAATGAAAGAGACTTCATAAACAATACTAGATCAATTCTACCAATATTTCGAAAAAAATATCGTAATGGAAGGAATACGCTCACCACAGTTATTGAGTGTCCAAGTTGGAATCTTTATGCCCAATATATTATCATTTACCAAGTTAAGAGAGCAAAACTGCATCTGCCACGTAATTTATCGTCAATTCCCTCCAAGTATGTCAATACATAGTGTCCTTATCTCCCGCTGTAAAATAAAAATAAACAATACATGACATATCTCAGAATTGCTATTAAACTAGCTTTGATGTTCTGATGCAGCTAAACGTCTTTAACAAAACTTTTTCTCATGCAGGACAATCAATTGACTTGTGTCCCTATCAACCACAAACAAAGCATTTGCGACCAGTGTGTTGACCACAGGATCTTATATTCTCTAGTTTTGGCTTTCCATCTCTTATATTTGTTATTATTATATTTTTAGCGATCAATACAATTCAACTTCAACTCAAGAATCTTGTGTTCTAAGTCTCCGCTACGGATTAAGTGTACCCAATATCCTTTGTAATTGGAATGTGAATGCAGTCTGATTATTTCATCTTGATTTTACACCATGAAGATTCACCCATGCTAAATGCATGTAATACACTCTTCTGACTCTAGTGTCATTCTGATCGGTTTCGATCTATTAATCTAGGTATTACTTTCGTCGGACAACTTTGTTTTCTCCACGTTTAGGCTCTACGCATTTGTTCATTTGCGATTTAAGCAATTTGCTCATCCTGCGTGTCATGCTCATTCTGCCCTTTGCACGTTATGCTCCGAAGGGTCTTTCTATGTGGGTCGTGATGTTCATACCAGTTCTGATGTCAAAGACTCCATTAGGATAAGATGGCGAACGGTTGAAATATTCCAAGTTTAGATATTTTTTACAATATTATCGAATAGCCCAAATGCTGAACGATCAGAAACGCGACAAGTTCGATGCCACGTATTTCACGACTTCCGTATTTTATCCTGATTCCTGAGCTTTTATAATCCGGTCATTCCCAAATTCCGGCAAATAATACCCCCAGTCTCCATGACAACCATTATTTTTCTATGACATCTGTCAATACTGGCATCGACCAAGTCCAAATAGTAAAACTACTTGACGTTTCCAATCAGAGACAATCTTAGCTTTAACACGCTCCGACATATATATATTTCATGTACCAAGTAGTAATGCCTCAATATTTCTGATAAACTTTTTTTTTTTTTTTTTTTTTTTATTCTTTATTTAAGGGTTTTATCGCAAAGCGATTATGACACCCGAGTTCATAAACATACAGAATTTACACATTATAAAATAAAAAAAATAAATAAAAAATAACAAAATAACAAAATCAATAACGCTTGATTAATAAAAGTCTGTACAGTTCCCTGGCCAAATCAGACAGAGGATCTGTCAGAGCACTGTTACAGACTCCCACATTCATTACCCTACGAGATCTTAAGGCCTCGCTACAGACACATTCCATCAAAACATGATATACGTCATCAATCACGTTGCATCTTGGGCATTTTGGAGTAGAAGATTTACCCATTAAAAAGGCGAATTTATTTGAAGGAATATGTCCGGAACGAAGTCTCAATGCTGCGGTCAATTCCGTCCTACTTAACACTACATTCTTATTGTCAAACCAGAGTGATTTAGGTGGATGGGACTGGATCGTTCTGTACCATATTCCCTTCAATTTCGAAACCTCATCAAAATACTCCTTCCACATATCATAACATTGTTTTTTAATGACATTAACAAAGTCACTATATACCGGATACCTCAAACACGGAATACCATCGGAGACTGCTTCCCTTGCTAAACCATCCACTACCTCATTATAGACTAGACCTATGTGTGACGGTATCCATTGAAGGATAATCGATTTACCTTGAAATGTTAGCTTACAAATAATCTTTAAAATGTCATAGGCTGTCGGTGTTCCTCGAACGGTCGAGGTGCACCGAGCCAAGTGTTGAAGCGAGCTTTTCGAATCCGACAAAATCACTACCTTGTTGTAATTGGTTAATTCTACATATGAAAGCGCCTCTTTAATTGCTGTAAGTTCAGCTGACATTATAGAACTATTGGTATCTAACTTTAACTTAACTGAAATATTTGAGTAAGTATCTAGAAAAGCAGCACTAACTCCGTTAATATCTTTAGATCCATCAGTATATATAGAAACACAATCAGAATAATTGGAAGTAAGGTAATCAATACATAAATTTTTCAGAACCCGAATATTAAACTGACGCTTCGGTATAGTTAGCATGCCAATATTAATTTTAATAATGTGACTTAGATCAATGTTCGTCATCCAAGTATTTAGAGAAAACATTTCTAATTTATTACTTGTATAAATAGGGAGAGTATTAAATGATTCATGGATCAATACTAAAATAGGTTTACGCTTATTATTCCAAAACCGATTATGACATAAGCTAGAAAGCTGTTCTACTAACCTAATACTGATCTTATTCATACTTTTACTTTTAAGCCAAAATTTCCCTGCTAAAAATCTACGACGCAAAAACAACGGATGAATACAAAGTTCACTCTCCATAACATACTTTGGAGTGCTTTTAATAAAACCACCTACTGTTCTCAAACACAAATTTTGAATTACATCTAGCTTATTTAGATTTGATTTACAGCTATTGTCAAATAAAAAACTTCCGTAGTCAAGTCTACTACGAACAAGAGAGATATATAATCTCCTTAAATGAATCGGATGTATGCCCCATCCAGAACCGGCCAACACTTTAAATATGTTAATAAATTTTAAAGTTTTCTGCGATAAATGTTTAATATGTAGTCCCCATCTAAGAGAACGATCCAACCACATCCCCAAGTACTTAACAGAATCCACAACCTGTAATGACCTACCATTAATTTTTAAATCTATACTATTTCTATGATAGCCTCTTTTAAATATACAAACGTTACTTTTTGAAGCAGATATGTCTAAATTTAAATCGTAAAATTTTTTATATATTAAATCTAATGCCGATTGCAATTCTAAAGTGGCTCCCTCTAAATTTTTCGTAATTACATATATGACAAAGTCGTCGGCATACTGATTAAAATAAATATTTGACAATGATTGACAAACAGGAACTGTAACTACATTGAATAGAAAAGGAGACAAAGGGTCTCCTTGAGGTAAGCCACGACCTGTACTTCTCTGACATTTATAATCCGATGTTTCAATAGTCAGCATACGTTCATTTAAAAAATACCAGAGATATTCACAAATTTTAGATCCTACCCCAAAACTGTCCAGAATTAACAATAATGAGGTGACATCAACGTTGTTATATGCGTTTTCAATGTCCAAGAAACAACCCACTGTGTATTCATTTTTAGAAAATCCAATTTGCGCTCTAGTAACAAGAGAGGTCAAACTATCCATGCTAGAATACGCTTTCCTGAATCCAACTGTATTATCAGAAAATCTATTAGTTTTTTCGAGAAACCACTCCAGTCTATTTTTTAAAATCATATGGAATATTTTGCATAAGCAAGAAATTAATGAAATTGGTCGGTATGATTTATCCAAAGCATTAGACCCTCGCTTCAGAATTGGAATTACGGAGATAATTCGCCATTGAGTTGGAACAAAACTATAATTTAAAAAGAGATTATATAAAAAAAGTAAGAATCTAATTCCACTGTCGGGTAGATTTTTAACCATGGAATAAGAAATTCCGTCCGATCCCGGGGCAGAGTCCTTTGACTTAATGCATTTTATTAATTCCTGCAAGGATATACTTGCTTCTACCTTGTGGTTATGCGAAACAAATCTAGGCTGTGGAGGATGAGTAAAATCAGGAGTTAAATTGGTGAGAATGTCATTGGCAGTGTTCTTATCCACGTAGCCTCTTGGTTGCCTGCAACCCTTAAACCATTTCATTTTATGCCAAACATCACGAGCTGAAACTGATTGGTCAAGTGAAGAACAAAATTGAAACCAAGATTCACTTTTAGCTTTCCTAATTAATCTCTGAGCCGTTCTAACCTTTTCCTGTAGCAAACGGAGATTATTTGGAGTGGGATTTTGTCTAAATAATTTTAAGGCAAGACGTCGTTCAGCTACTACTTTAGATAGACTCGGAGACCAATAAGATTTAGGGCTAAATTTATTACATACGCTTTGACTAATTTTATAGAAAGGAATACTATGTTCAGCCGCTTGATTTAAAATATCCATAAAAGAATTATAACGCTCCTGAAGATCGCCCGATATAGCACATTGAGGAAGCAACGTCTCAATGTTTTGTCTATAAGAATCCCAATCGGCCGCTTTAAAATTCCTTTTCTTTATAAAACTTGATGGACTATTTTCGGAACATGACATTTTAATAACAACGTGGTCACTACCTAATGTTTCTCTTGTGACAGACCAATCAAATCTACAAGCTATATTAGAAGATACTAATGAAATATCTGGCGATGACTGTTGTAACAATCCATTCACCAGCTTGATTCGAGTTGGAGAACCGTTGTTCAAAGTCACAAAATTACTATCAATTATGGAATCAAAAATTTGAGTGCCCCTAGAATCAGTTCTATTGGACCACGTCGAATGGTGACCATTAAAATCACCTAGGATTAACGTATTCGCAGAAAACTGCGAAAATAATAAATCCCAATCGGCCCGAGAAGTACGAATCGAAGGCGGACAATATATTCCAACTATATTCTCTAAATAGCTACAGTTAAATACTCTTAAATGTATAACTTCTAAACCAACTATAAGGTTTTGAACTGGACAAGTCATGCAATGAATAGAATTATGAGTCACAATGGCGACACCGCCATAGGAGTCTTGTCTATCACATCGAAATATATTAAATCCCTTAATACGAAAAATTGACCCAGGAGCCAACCATGTCTCACTCAAAATAGCGAAATGTATTTTTTCTTGAATAAGAAGATGTTCAAAACTTGTGCTCTTAGGTTGAATACTTTGTGAATTCCATTGGATAACATTAACGGCGCGGTTACGTCTATCCATCACCACTTATATTTAAAAAATAATTACTAAAATGTTGTACTACATAAGCTATTACCCAATTACAAAAAAATTTAATAGACTTATTAATTTTATCTTTTAGAGTATACCTGCTACAAAATACAATTTCCTTTAACTTTTTAAGTAAACTATCAAACGTCGAAACTCCTTTAAATCGTCGATTCTTCGATTTACCTTCCCTTTCTGAAATATTGGGAATTTCACTAGAAACTGAATCCACGCTCATCTCCGTTTCAGACCAAAAATTAGTAACGCCATTTTCTTCTTTGTTCTTTTCTGTCCTTATCCTTCTTCTTTCTTTTGATAACACTGGCTCATTTTCTGTCTGGGATAATCTTGTCTTGGCGCTGGGTTTCTTTTTAAGTACTTCCGAATATGCTGGAGTATTAATTAGATTTTCTTGAGGATTATTATCAATTCTCTCAGACTGATTTGCTCTTGGCTCAGAAAATGAAATATTTATAGTAGGAGGAGGAGTTACGGGGGGTACATACATACTAAGAGCTTTCCTATAGGAACAGTTAAACTCCGACATAAGATTCCTTAATTTACTTTCCTTTTTGTAAAATGGACACAGCTTCGAAAGGGCTAGATGGTCTCCAGAGCAGTTAATACACTTAAAATTTTTAGTCTCACAAATTTTATGTTTATCACCACATTTTGGACAGAAAAAGTTGACTGATGGGCATCTGTTGAGGGTGTGACCAAATCTCCAACACTTGGAACATTGAGTGACAGGGAATCTATATGGTTCCACCTTAATTTTAAGTTCGTAAATACTGATAAACGCGGGCAGTGACGTTCCTTCAAACCCAAGCCGAATAGTTTCACTTGCAACCCACCCCTTCTCCGTTCTCCGATTTAAGCGTTTAACAGTTTTTACTTTGATAGAACTAGAAATAATATCTAAGATATCTTGCTCCGACATACTTAGCTCCACGTTTTTAATAATCCCGAAAGATAATAAGACTTCAAATGGCCTATTGAATCGCCATCCTTTCTCCTTGAAAAATTCCGATGAAGATAACTTCATTGCACTGTCTTCATTATCCATATTAATTAGAATTTTATAGGGATTAATGTACTTCACTTTAGTAACATTCATAATTTTCTGTTCTTTAAAAATCTTGGCCAACGCAAACTGCTTGGGCAGCATTTCTTTACTGGTAATATACATTTATATTCTTTCCGCAGCCTGTTTTTTTCCTGACTTCTGTACTAAATGCCAATCATCCCCTTCCTCATCATCATTATATTCACGTCCTCGCTTACTGGATCTTCTACTTGGCTCCATCAAAATATCACTTTCCTCCCTCCTTGAAATATCCAAAATATTGTCCTCAAGAAAAACATTATTCTCCTCTTCTATCATAATATTATTACAGGCTGAATCTTCCGTCATTATCTATACAGTAACCGGCCTGCCAACCCGCGAGCGGGCCGGCACTATAGCAAACCGGTTTCGCGATCGATAGATAAATATGAGTATCGAAGAACAACTAGCGTGCGTAAGCGACCTATGTGCATCGATGCGCGCGCGCAACTGTGATAAACTTAATATTTCAGATGTAGTCCGATCCCCTATTGTGTGGATAAGTTTTATACCGAACCAAGACCTGGAAGGGTGAAAATATAAGTCCATTTCACTAAGGGAATCAAATTAAGCTAGCGGATGCTTACAATTTTTATAGCCAAGTTGTAGGTAATAGGTACCTAATGCTTTTTATATTTGTGTTAAATATGCGCTAATTTGTTTAATATTGTTATCCATATTATAACAATTAGTTATATGGATAACAATATTGGTATTTAGACGCTAAATTGTAGATTTTTACGATCAAAATGTAAACTCAAGAGAATAGCTGCTTCTACTTGATACTGAGCCCCCGACGAAAACAGAGTAGTGTAGTAGTTTGAAGTGTCTGTTAGTGTGTCTGTAAATATACTATCGAGTATCCCGCGGAAACACTGTACTTTTCCGGGATAAAAAGTAGCCTATGTTTTAATCCAGAGCCTAAACTACTATCATGCCAAATTTCATCAAATTCCGTTTAGTAGTTTATGCGTGAAAGAGTAACAAACATCCATCCATCCATCCATCCTCACAAACTTTCACATTTATAATATTAGTAGGATGATCAACAGGTCACTCACTACTTAACAAAGTCGGGGATAACTCACAAATTTTAATAGGCAATCGGACATTTTTTTTATTGCATAAATGAATAGTAGGTACTCTTAAATATGAGTAACTTCTCAGAAGAAACCGTATATCAATAGTCAATATTTTCAAAGGTACAGCGATTTGTATAAAAAATTTCGCGAGCCTCCTAAAAACGCTCCATACTAAAGTCGACCTACAAATGACGTCACTTGTAGGTTATAGTATATGAAGTAGTATATGAAGTATATGGCCGCAGGAATATATTTGTAAATATCTCCGATATTTGTGCGTTTAAGTTCATACTTACCATAATGAATGTTTTTGTATATGGGTCCATCCACATATTACGTCACACCTGATGGGGGAAGGGGGGGGTTATACAAAGTGTGACAGTACATGTTAAATACAGGTAAAGGGCTACTAAAAAGCGTGACATGGGGGGGGTGGGGGTTCAAAAAGTCGAAATTTTGCGTGACGTAATATGTGGATGGCCCCTACGATGTGAGTAAACTAATGATGTAGGTTTTGTTTACCAATTTCGCAAAAAAAAATATTTTTTTTTTGGTATAAAGACTCGCGAAATTTTGTATACAAATCGCTGTACCTTTGAAAATATTGACTTTTGATATACGGTTTCTTCTGAGAAGTTACTCATATTTAAGAGTACTATTCATTTATGCAATAAAAAAAATTAGTCCGCTTGCCTATTTTGATTGTTACTTAATAATATTTAAACACAGGTTAGATATAAAAAATTCTCCAATCAAAATGCGGAAATCTGAGGTAAAAAGTTCACTAGGGTAGATTATAATAAAATTGATTTTAAAAATAGCTAAGTTTATAAGTATTTTGTAGACGAAACTTGTGCCAAGTAAATTGAACAAAATGCTCACTCCGTATAAGATTTTATAGTCCTAATGTTACAAACCGATAAAATAATAGGTACTTTACCCTCTTTATATAATGTTCTGAAAATACGGTCTGGTTTTCCTGTATATGTGTTTTGTTTTTCTTTCTTTAGAAATTTGGATAATGATTAGGCTTCTTTAAACGGCTTTAACATATAATATTAATATATATACTAAATATTGTACTTATTCTAATTTCCTACATAATAATATTAACTACTAGCTTTTGCCCGCGGCTCCACCCGCGTAAATACATTATCCCGCGGGAACACTACTTTTTCGGGATAAAACATATCCATGTCCTTTCCCGGGACCCAAAGTATGTCTTTACCAAATTTCATAAAAACCGATTAAGCGGTTAAAGCGTGAAGAGGTAACAGACAGACAGACACCCTTTCGCATTTATAATATTACAGTATAGATGTATATCAACGCACAGGCCAAACCCATAAGGATAGAATTTCAAAACTAAGGATTTTTTTTTAATTTCACCCCCAATGGGGTAAAATAGGGGATGAAAGTTTAAAACCTAATTTCACCCGAGCGAAGCCGCGGGCAGTTAATGCTAGTATTGATATAATATTGTAGTGAAAAACAATAAAGTAGGTAACTAGTATTTCTAATAAAAAGCAAAAGTGAGTAAAACATTGCCAATGCCATCGTGAAAATATTGCCAGCATAATTTTACAGTGTTAATATTTTTAAAGTTCAAAAATGTAAAAGTTTCGAAGTTGAAAGATTGCAATTTTATAAAAGCTCGCGGCGGATATTGTGTCTGAGCGAGACTGCAGATAAGCGAACTTCGCCTTCGTATTTTATTATAGAATACTGTCGGTTTAATGTTAGAAACAGTAAGCTCTACTTATGGTTACTTAAAATAGTTAGATTTTAAGTATCAAATAATCTTAATCCCTAAGTACCTAATATTATGAAATATAATGAGTTTGTTGTATGTTTACTAAATATTTTGGCATGTAGGTACGTTTTAATATATTATTTTTTCCGATCAAAAGTAGCTCCACCAAAACCAACCAAAAAGGTTTTTGGTTGGTTTTGGTTTAAATATAAAAAAAAAGAAATTAACAAAGCTGATGGTATTTTTAAGATAGCCAATTCTTATAATATATATAAAAAAACTAGCTTGTAGGTATTCCTAAATGAGAGCCAAATAAATATTATAAATAAATCAGAGAAAATATGGTAAGGATCACATTATGTACTGTTATAAAAAGCTTACAAATTAGCCAATCGGCAAGCTGTCTACTTATTTTCGTTTTGTGACTTTACTAACGTCCCGTTTCAATGACTGTCTACCACTAACTAGTTGTTAAAAACGTCAAACTTGTATCGCAAAAAATCGGCAAATAATTGAATGACGACGTTTTTAAGCAAATAGTTATTGGTAGATAGGTTATTGATACGGGCCGTAAGTAGCTCAGAATTCAGAATCTTCACTCTTGCGCAATTTATAAATATTAGACGTAAATAACCTAATATTACCAGGGCGGGACTTTGGCCATTATACATCTTAAGTAACCATACCCTATTCCCAACATCAGTTATAAAATATGCACCCTTTATGCCATTTTAAGCGATGCGTACTTAGACGCTGTTAAGCGGCGGCATAATTGTTCAGAGTTCCGACAAAAAGCGCTGATGAGTTGAACCGCGATCACCAAGCGAGCGGACAATGGCTTTTATTGCCTTTTGTGATGTACCTCAAGTGCGACTAGCTCGTTAATACAAGCTATGTTCATAAATATATAGGCGTGTCTTGCAAAACAATGGCTCCATTGATGCCGACAATCTTTAGACTACAAATAAACTGGGATATACCAGTGTATACTGGCCTGACGAAATTCGCCCACAATCTTATATATTTAAACGAGCAATTCTTGTATATAATATACTGAATATCGGAAACGGCTCCAACGATTTTCATGGAATTAAGTATATAGGGGCTTTCGGGGGCGATAAATCGGTCTAGGTAGGTTTAATATCTGGGAAACTGCGCATTTTTAAGTCATTTTCATATTCGAGCCCAGGTGAAATATTTACGTAATACTTTTTTTTAATCTACTACAGCTCCGAGCAAAGCTCGGTTACCCAGGTACTTTATATTGAAAAAAAGAATGTAATCTAGTGTCATATATCCCATTTTTACAAATTAAATTTAAATTGTTGGATAGAGATATCTACATCCTACTCCTACCATAGACGTATATATTATAGACGAGGCATGTTGAGGCAAAAAGTGTCTCCAGTTTTGAGATTTTTGGGGCCATTTTGACATTTGAAGTATGGCGAAAACCAAAATAGCGTAATTTTTTAATGTATGAAGATTTGTTCTGTCAAATGTACGTCATAGCCTATCTTGAGTTTTGAAATCTTTGACTCCTACTATAAAAGTAAAAGTTTGTGAGGATGGATGGATGTATATATGGATGGATGAATGTTTGTTACACATTCACGATAAAACCACTACTTAATGTAGTATTAAAATATAGGCTACTTTTTATCCCGAAAAATTACAGCATTCCCGTGGGATACCTCATACTAAATTTCCATGGGCGGAGCCGTGGAAAAAAGCTTGTAATGAATAAACGATACTCATGCATACAGATTATAATATAGAAGATATTATATAATTTAGACTATGAATTTGCTTTCTTACGCTATCGGATTGAATTTTTGTCTGTAATAATAGTTGCATTTATTAAATAAATATAAATATTATCTTCTTTGTTACTTTTTAAAATGTAGCTGGCCTCTTTTTAGAACTTTGAAGTTAATAGTTGGGTAACTATTTGGACTGATAGTTTATCTATACTTCTATACTAATAAAGTAAAGAGGAAAAGTTTGTTTGTTTGCATTGAATAGGCTCCGAAACTAGTGGACCGATTTTGATGAAATTTGGCATAGATATAGATTAGACCACGGGGACGGACATGTTATCGCGACAAAATGTACAGTTTCTGCGCACGAAGTCGCGTGCAACATCTAGTAAGTTATAACACAACTTTAGTTTAATAAAGAAAGACATCGGAACAGCCTCTTTATATCTGTAGCTATGTTATGCATTCCGAGTCTAAAAATAGTCGGTTTGAAAGTACTCCGATGTACCTCGTTAACTCCGCGACTGCACTTTTTATTCATACAATTGTACTCTGTGAAACTTTTGAAAAATGTTTATATTTTGGCAATATCATTGTAGGACGAGAAGAACTCGATAGACTGTCGTCTATCCGATAGGATATTTTACAAAGCTATCCTATCGGATAGCTTTTCCCCGCGACTTGCGCCTGGAGTTCGAGTTCCATTCAAAATTTTAACCCCATTTCCAGCCCTTTAGGGGGAGAATTTTCAAAAATCCTTTCTTAGCAAATGCCTACATCATTACAACTATCTGTATGCTAAATTTCAGCAAAATCCGTGCAGTAGTTTCGGCTGTGCGTTGAAAGATGAGTCAGTCAAGTTTGCCTTTTATATATTTAGATTAAAACTGCTACCCTAAAATGCGTTGCATTTAAGTAAGTTATAATAAAATTAGGATGTTTTACGATATAGTAATTCATGATTGTAATACACAACACCATGATAACTTTTCATAACATAACAACAAGAAATTGACTTTTTTTATTCGAACAATATTTCGCAAAGTTCGCTTAAAGATGGAGATTAGGTCGTCAATCCGTAGAGAGTTCTTATTAAATTATTGGCACAGTGATGATACCCATAAATATAAATACGAAACGTGCGCAGAATATGTTGGAGCAGGGGAAACCCCGTAAGGGCCCCATTATCATCGGTGTTCTCATATTTTGTATTTTTTCTCACGTAGCGGTGGCGTGATTTGATTTTGTACGGTGTTGTATGTTTTGTTTTACGCAATATCTGCATGTATCGACTTGGCTTTATTAAAATTGTGACAGTGACTAGTACAAAAGTAGATCATCTATTTTTGAATCTAAATAATAAAGGCAAACCTGACTGACTCATCTATCAACGAACAGCCGAAACTACTGAACGGATTTCGCTGAAATTTGGCATACAAATAGTTGTAATGACGTAGGCATCCGCTAAGAAAGGATTTTTGATAATTCGCCCCCTAAGGGGATGAAAAAGGGGTTAAAGTATTGTATTGAAACCACTATTACCCGCAAAAGCTAGTAGTATATAAACAAGCACCATATGTCTTAACATTTTTTAGAAAATGCATTAATTTTAATCTAAATATTGCGAAAACGCGTTGTTTCTTATAAATTTCTCTGAAAATGTTGTAGTAAAATATTATTATTTTGCAGTTATAATAAATGATAAATTTGAAGATACCGTTTTAGCTTAAAATTTATTAAAATATAACACTATTAAATAAAAGCAGAAAAGTGAGTAATGTCATAAATTGTGACATTTTCATTTTAATCAGTACTTAATTACGCCACTGATTTTAATATTGTGGTAATATGATTTCCGTATTTATTTTATAATCAATATTTAATTGGTTCAATAATTAATATACAGTTTAACGATGCTCGTTATAAAAAACTGTATCAATGGAAATATTCAACTATTAAACGCAAACATTTCTGAAGCGCGGCGCTGCGGTGTCACAACAATTTCGACGATAAAATATTTCATATGAATGCCTACACCAATAAGTACACCAATTAAGGCTCGGTAGAAACAGATATCGATAAAAAGTTTCATTTTATTCGTTCATGAATGATTCAGACTCAGCGCAAACTGGCTACTGCCGACCACGGTCGCTCGCCGCCGATACACAACATACATTGTTCATTTATACACCTTAGTACGCGATAACGCACAATGTAAAATTTACGCCACTATTAGTAGCCCATTTACGCTGAGCCTAAAAACCTGTAATTTTAACTTCCTTTATATTTGTAAAATCTGCATTGCGACCGATTGCTAAACAAATTTTATTAATAAATTTTGTATTTTATAATTATTATTATGTATTGAGACTATTTACCATGCCACTGGCATGGCAGTGTAAACTTGTCAGTGTAAAATTTAAGACAAAATGTACCGATTTTCGGTACCGATTTTTTTTTGCCGATTTTCGGTGGCCCGTTTGCGCCGTCCCTTAAAGTCCGTTTCATTTAAACTGCGTTCATGAATGATTCATTGTTCCGTCTCAGCGTTTTTCCGGCTGCACCCGTGCAATAGCGTTTACCTTGCTAAAACTTTTTTAAATGCTAATATTTTTGTTTTTTGAAGGCTTATGTTAATTCTATTGTTTTAAATTCTAAAGAATATTAAAATATTAATACCAAACTGAATTTAAAACTTAAATATATTATGGCTGTGCTATTTAATGACAAAAAGTACTTCTAAGACTAAGAGTTCAGTCCTCCTAGACAAATCGCATTAGAGATTTCTAATAGAACAGACATTAAACAAAAATGCGAAGGCTCGAATACGTGATGCCACTTCAATTACTATTTCATGTCTAGACTAAGCCGAAACTAGATTATGTGCCCGTCTAGTAACGTAGGCTATATTTCTTTAGCTAGGCGTCTTCAGTTCAGGATTTACGGACCACATTTCATAGTCAAGTTACTGGAGCTGCTGGTAGACCGTATTTCATAGTCAGTTTCTGGTTCGGTTTTAATTTTCACAAAGTGTTCGGAACTAAACAAGTTATGCTACGAGAACAGCTCTTTCGTAGCAGCTACGAGTCGTAGCACTACGGCGTAGCACGCTCACTTTTCCGTAGCATACTCTTTTTATAAATTTATCTTTAATACTTTCTTTAATTATTATTAATTTAAAATATAAACTCAAAAAAGGGTTTGATTAACACTTACCCAACTTTACAACCTTTTTGTTGTAATTTACGCAGCAATTATTATTGAAAAATAAAACATTGTTTTTTTAATAAACGTTTCCAATTACAAACCATATAAAAGTTGAATATACTTAAAAGTCTATTAAACACTTACTAATACTTAAAAACATTTTACCAAGTTTGTTTTAATAATTAAAGTGTTGTTAAATCCGCGTGCGGTTCGCGTGCTATGGAAATTAATGTTCTATCTTTGTTCAATTAAGTCAGTCGAGTGCGTGTACTCGACGTGGTTAAATGACTGATTTTTTATCCCGAGAATAATTAATGGGAAAGGTTTTTTTATTTATACCATGGGGGGCTAAAGAGCAGATGAATTGCCTGATGTCAAGCGATTACCGTCGCCCATGGAACACCAACACCAGAGGAGGCGCAAATGTATCGCCGGTCTTTCAAAAAGGAATCCGTTCTTTTCTTGAAGATATTTTGAAGGGCTTAGCACTTCAGAAATACTGCTGGTGACAATTCACTCCAATTCAAAAAATGTGACAGAAAACTGAAAGAAATTTCGCAGAATCGTAGACAGAACGTTGAACGTTGGTAGATCCACAAGCTAAACGCGATAATGAATGAATGAATGAATATTCTTTATTGTGTTTATACTTGCATACAATGTATAATCTTATACATAATGCTTCATGGCATTAACAACTGTGATCTATTGTAACGGCAACCGAGTAACAAGACTGAGAATAACCTAATTTTAAAAAGTCGTCCCGAAGAAAGAAATCATTAAAGAGCTAAACAAGATTTACAAAGAATTGTAAATCTGATGCGCACTTGGCCAATATTACACAACTTGTTCATAAACACAATAGCCAAATATTTTCGCGCCAAAACTCGCTCGTAATAGCGTATTATCATAGAAATATTCCGTTACTGCCTTCAGTTCAAAATCACTTTGAATAATTTTTTTGAGTATTCGAACAATACTCTGCGTCTTGTTATTCAAATGAAAGGAAAAAGTGAATTCATTTAGTAATTTTCGCTATGAATTGCTGAATAAATAAATTCTATTAAAATAATAAAGGATGCATTTGTTGCATCTAGTTCATATTTTTTTGGTTCATCGAATGTGGTTATGAAATGGCTAAGGCCATAGTCCGTGGAGGCAGTGAGCACAACTGCACACTGCGCAGCATACCAGTCATCATCATCATCATCAGCATATCGCCGTCCACTGCTGAACGTAGGCCTCCCCCAATGAGCGCCAACCTTCCCGATCTTGGGCAGCCCTCATCCATCCGCTGCCAGCCACCTTCTTCAAATCGTCGGTCCATCGTGCCGCAGGACGTCCTACACTACGTTTGCCTAAGCGTGGTCTCCACTCTAATACTTGTCTGCTCCATCGATTGTCTGTCCGTCTGCAGACATGGCCGGCCCACTTCCACTTCAGCGTGCTAATTCGTTGAGCAATGTCGGTGACTTTAGTTCTCTGGCGAATAATGTCGTTACGTATTTTATCCACCAGAGATACCCTTAACATTGCTCTTTCCATCGCACGCTGAGCAACCTTAAACTTATGAACCAAGCCTACGGTGAGTGTCCACGTTTCGGCTCCGTATGTCATTACCGGTAGAACGCATTGATCAAAGACCCTGGTCTTAAGGGATTGTGGGATCGACGATTCAAAGATGTCCCGGAGCTTCCCGAATGCAGCCCAGCCCAAGCGTATTCTTCTACTCACCTCCTTCTCAAAGTTGTGCCGCCCGAGTTGAATGGTTTGGCCAAGATATACGTATTCTTGCACAACTTCGAGACTAGCGCCATTTACGGAGACAGGTCTCGGGAGAACGTGTTCATTATACATGATTTTAGTTTTGTTTAGGTTCATACCGAGACCCACCCGTCTTGAAGAATCGCTTAGGCTGTTCAGCATCTCTTCCAGGTCCTGCAGAGAGTCTGACATAATGACTATGTCATCTGCGAATCTCAGGTGTGAGATGTATTGGCCGTTTATGTTCAGTCCCCGTCCGTTCCAATCGAGCGTCTTGAAAACGTCCTCCAACGCGTTATTAAACAGTTTTGGAGAGATAACATCTCCCTGTCTTACTCCTCGACGCAGTTGGATTGGTTTTGTACTCTGTTCTTGTACTTGGACGGTCATTGTTGCGGCCTTGTACAGATATCTCAACACCTCGACATATCGGCAGTCGACGAGACATCTCTGCATGGATTCCAGCACAGCCCAGGTCTCGACGGTATCGAAGGCTTTTTCATAGTCCACATACGCTAGGCAGAGAGGCTGATTATACTCCTCGGTCTTCTGTATAATTTGCCTTAGTGTGTGTATGTGGTCCACAGTGCTGTAGCCTTTGCGAAACCCGGCCTGTTCCGGTGACTGAAAGTCGTCAAACTTCTGGGCAAGACGATTCGATATAACCCTCGAGAACAGCTTATACACGTGGCTCAGGAGTGAAATGGGGCGGTAGTTTTCTAGTCGCGTGTTATCGCCTTTTTTGAAAAACAAAACCGCTATGCTCCTGCCCCATGCTTCCGGGGTAGTGCCAGTGTGGATGACGGAATTGAAGAGCTTGAAAAGCTCAGTCAAGACGGGTGTCCCTCCTGCCTTGAGCAGCTCTGTGGTTATTCCGTCATCTCCCGGTGCTTTGTTATTATTAAGCTGACTGAGAGCTATTCTAATCTCACCCATGTCGACATCAGGAAGCTCATCTGTAAGGTGGCGCGTGAGTCTGGCTCGTGGGTCATCTGTATGATGGGTTTGGGGTGGGCTTGTTTTTTGGGTGTATAATTCCCCATAGAACCTTTCGACTTCAGCGAGGATCTCCGGCTTCGAGGTGACGGTAGTGCCTTGTGGAGTATTGAGTTTCGTCAAGTGACAACGGGAGTTATTGGGCTTAGCGAATATCTTCGAGCCCTTATTTCGCACTATGGCTTGCTCGATGGCTTGGGTATTCGCTCGGCGGGTGTCGCGTCTAATTTGCTTTTTAATCTCCCGATTGAGAACTTGACGCTCAAATTTTGTGGCATTTATATGTTCTCGTCTCTTCCTCATCAACTCCAGAGTTTCGCTGGAGAGCATAGACTTGCGTCCATGGCTCTTTGGACGAAAGTACTTACAACCCACCTCGCAGATGACACGAACTAGACTGTTGGCAGTGTGGTCTATGTCCTTCGTGGTTTCCAACATGGCGAATCGATTTTGGAGTTCTAGCTGAAAGCTTTCGCAGCCTGCTTCGACCTGGGGCCGTGTAGGCCTGAGAGTTGACCCTACTAAATGCGCTCGCTCTACACTGACATTTATACTCAGGCTGCCTCTTACCAATCGGTGATCACTTCCGGTATTAAACCTGTTAATCACGGAGACATCCCTGAATACATGGCGCTTATCGGAAATAATAAAGTCAATCTCATTCCTCGTCACGTTATCGGGGCTTCGCCAGGTCCACTTTCTATGGGGCTTTTTCTGAAAGAAGGTATTCATCAGAAAAAGTCCTTTGGATTCGAGAAAATTTACTAGCATTTGCCCCCTGTGATTTCTGTGCCCATAGCCAAAGGGACCTACTTTCGACTCGCCACTCTCTTGTACTCCCACTTTAGCGTTAAAATCGCCCATGACAACAGTGTAGAATGTATTAGTACCAGACATGGCTTTCGCTATGTCTTCGTACATGGCCTAGACCTCGTCGTCAGGATGTGCGGATGTTGGGGCATACATTTGGATTACCTTTAGGTAGTATTTTTTTGTAATCTTCAATACAAGGTATGCCACTCTTGCCGACACACTGCCTATTTCTACAATGTTGCCTTTAAGCGATTTGTGGACTATAAAACCGACGCCACCTTGGGATGGTTGATGTCCTTCTCGGAAGTAGAGCAAGTGACCGGAATCGAGAGTTATCGTCTCCTCACCCTGTTTTCGGACCTCCGATAACCCCACAATGTGCCAGTTAATACGACTTAACTCTACTTCCAGCTCAGCAACGTGCTCGTTCAGCCGTAGAGAGCGTCCGTTATATGTAGCCAAGTCTAATTTTCGGAGGTGGTACCCTGCCGTCGCCCGGGGATTCTTAGCACCCCCCGCCGCGCCGTTACCGTGGCCGGTACCGTGGCCAGGAATAGCGCAGCAACCGGGAACTGGGGGCCGTAAATCTGGGTTGTGCTGCATAGGGGGGGGGGATTTGCCGTAGTCACCACGATTGGCGTACGGGTTGGTGACCGCAGACTGGAATGCTTTTCACTAATAGCGCTGCTGCCCACTATCAGTTGTGGCATTTAGAGCATTCCAGAATATAGACATGGTTATACCGCCATGAAACGGTTACCGGAGCCCAAGCGGGCGAGGAAGATGTTTGTCCTCTAATCCGGCTGATATCCTTTAGTCGCCTTCTACGACACCCATAGGAAGGAGATGGGGTGGTCCTATTCTTTAGCCCGAGACCACACAGGCAATATGTCAATATGCAGCATACCAGTGTCAAATGTCAATTAGACTGTGGCGGACCAGGGGTGGTCGACTTTGTATGAATGACCTTGGACCAAAAAGGGGGCAGTTCGGTGCGACAAGAATGGTTATATTTCAATATATCGCTCTCTGTACTCTGTGTCTACATGGTTAATATTACATAAAAGTTACTTAAAAACCACAACAGATGACACTATCCCGCTTCTAGATCGCGCTATCGAAAACAGTATACGTATGTATATAAGGGCTCACGAACATTTCGTGACGTAGTAGTTATGATTTGTGCGTGGAGGTGGTTGCTCGGTTTTGTTGGAATGTAAAATTTAACTCTAAAGAGAAATTTAACGTTAAATTAAACTTTAATTACGCATCTTCAATTTCCCGCCATATTCATCTATTCAAATATATAGTCCTCCTTTGTTGGAAGACGGTTAAAAGTTTGAGGGGGCAGCTCACTAGAGGCGCTATTTGGTCCCAATTTTTTTGTATGAAGTCGACCTTCTTCTCCGCGAGTAATAGTGTTCTGTGGTGGCGGACCAATCAGCGCACAGTTCTGAATCGCGCTATCGAAGTTTTCACAACTCCGCAGTATATATACGACAGCTGAATTGCATACAAGCGGGCTTCGGCCTGACCGAGCATACCATCTCGCTTGGTTGGAGATCTCCCTTTGGGGCTTACATCATTCCCACAAGACGGAATGTGGAAAAATAGTTTTTGGGGTACTGCTGGACTCCTAATCTGTTGTTTCTTTTACGTTCAATTACAGATATAACCCCCAACGCAAAGACGGTTGTTTTAATTTGACGTGTATATGGATATTTCAAATGGATCATCATCACCTCGCTTACTGCTTGACAATATTGGAATGTTATTTAATATATAATTTTTTTATATGTACTAGGCGTCCTACGGGAAGAAAAAATAAACTAAGTTTGTTACTTAATGATCATTTAGCATTTTATTGGGGAAAGAACTTTGAAATTCCTGTAACTCTTTACTGCTTGTGTCTTGTATACGGTGGCGTGCTTGCAAGCAATATTAAAGCTGCGGAACTATCCATAGTAAATCTCTGTTATTGTTTGCAGGTAGAGTGTAGGCTCACACGCGCGTGGGGCGCGCGATGGAGCTGGTAATACTGAGAGCTCGAGCCACAAACCGTCTCGAGCGGCGCGCGCGGGCCGACGGCGGCAAGCGCGCGGGCGGCGGGGCGCGGGCTGACATGGCCGGCCCCCCCGCGGCCAACGCCACGCTCGCCTTCAACTTCACCACGCACAATGCCTCCTTCGACGACTACGAGTTGCTGACCAACAACACCGACGACCCAGACAACCACTGGTTCTGCGCGAAGTGGACGAGCGCGCAGCAGGACCTATTTCAGGTTACTATTATATTATGTCAATATAATCAAAATGTTTAAACTCATTAAAATATATTGCAGTTATAAGCATTGTTATGTATGATAGAACAAGAAAGAGCGGGCCTCCTAATACAAGTATCTTTATTACTTACTAGGTGGTTCCAGTCTCTGATTAATTGTCACTAAATACTGTAATAATGGTAAAATAAATATTTTTCATTTTTATTTTTATGTAAAAAGCTATAGACACTACATCACTATCTAGTAGAATCAAATATCAAGAAATATTTACTAATATATTTTTTATGTTCATTCAAGTTTGAAGCTCTAATACTCCTAATTTATATAGATTGAAAGTTCATTATAAACTTGGCTATACATTTAGGCATTTCAGGCTATGTGCACACGTCTGTGCCACGTGCCTGTGACACGCATATCTACATAAATAAATTAAAAGTAAAAACTTTTTTAAAATACAAACTTTTATTTGAATGCGCTAAAAAGAATAAAATAATATTTTCCTTTAAAACTCTTACTTTCAACTTATAACGTCATTACACAATCTAGGTATATGATATAAAATCTTGTCGAGAATCAATCAATAAATCAATCAAATATTCATTTTTATCATTTTCTATCCGTTTCGGACGCAATAATGTACCTTCAATTCAATTTGTAGGTCTCCTTACATGACAAATGATATCGGTGTGCCACAGGGCTCTATATTAGGGCCTTTATTGTTCCTAAACTACATAAACGACCTACCAGATTCATTAGAACACCAATCCATTTTATACGCTGATGACACCACAGTCCTCGTCGAAGGAAAGAATCCACTTCATATTGAGGCAGAACTAAATAAAACAATTGTCAGTGCAATGAATTGGCTAAAAATAAATAACCCTAAAGCTAATATATCTAAAACAAAAATCATAAACTTTAAAAGTCGAAAACAATCACATAACAATTTTAAAATATGTTTTGAAAATTCTGATATAGAGGTAGTAGAATCTTTTGTATTTCTTGGTATCACTGTCGACAATTTATGTAACTGGAAAGAACATATAAACAAAATTTGTATAAAACTTGATAGATATGTGTATGTACTTAAAAATATAAAAAATACTGTGAGTACGGCGGCGGCACTCTTCTCATATCATGGTTATGTCGCCTCCGTACTACGATACGGTTTGATTATATGGGGAAATTCGGTAGACCTAATAAGAGTATTTAGACTACAAAAGAAGTGCATTAGATGTATTTCCAATGCCAGTTATATCGAACCCTGTAAACCCTTATTCGAAATGTATAACATACTACCTCTACCATGTCTGTACATCTATGAAATGTGTTTATTTGTGAACAAAAATTTAGATCGATATTTTATAAAGAAAACAGAAGTAGCCACCAAGAGCTCTAGACATCAATATAAATTAGTTGTGCCCAATCAAAGACTAGGCATTTGTAGTAGAAATACTTACTGTATGGCAGTGTCGATATACAATAAACTGCCTGATTACTTTAAAAACCTTTCTGAGAGAAAACTTAAAAGAGAGTTACATGGATGGCTACTTAACAAAATGTATTATACAATCAATGAATATTTTAATGATCAAATAGATATCAAGTAACATTCAAACTTTAAAAAATGACATTACAATAAATTTTATTTAGAATATTTATCACAAATTTGACATGCATTTTAATTTAATTTGTATATTATTGTTAAATCTGACCTTTTATTGTGACGTTTTTATAATTTTGACTATATTATTCATTAATGTAATTATTATAACAACAAATTCTAATTACTTAATTGAAAATTAAAAATCTAAAATAAATTTTAAATAACTATGAAAAACTGAAAATATTTGCACACTATTTATGTAGTAGAATATGTCGAACTCTATAAAATATGTAAACACCTACTGTACCATATTCTTTGCAAATAAATGAATTTGAATTTAAATATGTATCCATGAGAACTTTCTCAATAATAAAAATTATTATATTAGTTTGAAACAATAAATAACATTTATTTGATTAAATAGAAACTAAACCGATTAAGTTCTATAATAGTTAAGCATTTCATACGTACAAACGATTGAAATACCTATCTTTCTGGAAGATAAAATTTTCCCACAAAGCGTCCAATTTTTGCAGGAAATGAGAAAACATAAAAGTAAAATCCGATGCGGGGAGATCTTTAAATTGAACACCATTTCCTACTAATTGCTGATTTCACTCGATTCGATTTACTGGAGAAATTGCACCGTAAGAGTAATGACGCGATGAACGGATATTTAACAAGTTACCATTAAGATGCATATGAACTGAATAATTATGTGTACCTACTTATTGGTGTGAGCCAGTTATAATTACCGTCTGTCGTTAATTTTAAGATGGTACAAATGGTCTATTTGTGGTTACCGCTATCTACTTACACAAAAGTGCAAAAATATATAGCCATTCTCCGTTTGTAAAAATCGACAAACATCACGCGACAGTATTATGAATTGTTTTCTACTATGTATACTAAGGGAAGCTGTGAACCCGATAGCTGCTGAGCGAGCAGCTTCCTCAGCAGATAATTGCCTATCGTGTGTAGGCGGCTAACGGACCGTTTCAATATAACTAATAACTCCCCCACACCCCGGTTTCATTGAAACCAGGCCAGTTACGCAGGAGTAATTTTGTAGTTCCCGAAGTGTGTGCGCAGTACACAGGAACACTCTCTCTTCCTTTACTCTCATAATCCAATGGGACGGATAACCGACACGACTGACGAGAGATCAGGCGCAGGTCCGACTTTTTACATGCCTATCTGACGCATGAATCAGATTCTCTTATCAGACAATCAGGTGATCAGCCTGCATTGTCGTAACCAAACTTGGAACAACATTTTTTGTTTTACCAATGCGGGAATTTTTTGCGATACAAATTTGACGTTAATAATAAATAGTTATTGGTAGATAGGTTATTGAAACGGGCCGTAAGTTAATTTAATTGCCTGTAGTTTACGCTTGGGCTGGGCTGCATTCGGGAAGCTCCGGGACATCTTTGAATCGTCGATCCCACAATCCCTTAAGACCAGGGTCTTTGATCAATGCGTTCTACCGGTAATGACATACGGAGCCGAAACGTGGACACTCACCGTAGGCTTGGTTCATAAGTTTAAGGTTGCTCAGCGTGCGATGGAAAGAGCAATGTTAAGGGTATCTCTGGTGGATAAAATACGTAACGACGTTATTCGCCAGAGAACTAAAGTCACCGACATTGCTCAACGAATTAGCACGCTGAAGTGGAAGTGGGCCGGCCATGTCTGCAGACGGACAGACAATCGATGGAGCAGACAAGTATTAGAGTGGAGACCACGCTTAGGCAAACGTAGTGTAGGACGTCCTGCGGCACGATGGACCGACGATTTGAAGAAGGTGGCTGGCAGCGGATGGATGAGGGCTGCCCAAGATCGGGATGGTTGGCGCTCATTGGGGGAGGCCTACGTTCAGCAGTGGACGGCGATAGGCTGATGATGATGATGATGAGTTTACGTTCCCACTAAAGATCAGAAGCAATCGGGATGATGGTACTTTATTCTCTAGGCAGCCAACCTCTGCTTCGCGATCGCGTTCCTCGCGCCGAAGAGCTTCAAGCAGAGCATCCTGGTGCTGCGCGCGCTGGCGGCGGCGGGCGCGGTACTGATGGCCATGTGGGCGGGCGCTGACGTGTGCGCGCCGGACGTGCTCGCCTGGAGCCTGGCGCTCGTGCTCGTCAACTCCATACACACGGTGTTCCTGATCATAAGGTAGATAGATATGTAAAATATACACATAAATATTAATTTTACGGGGAGTGCTCCCAGGAATTGTTAATACTTACTTATAGTTTTATATTTGTACTTATATTCTAAGCGACAAAATATTCATCATCCTCATCACCTTGATGAGTGGCAGTCCTCCACCGTGCGCTTTATCTGAAGCTTTCTGCCGCGCACAGTAAAACTCTGGAATGAACTGTCGCCAGCGGTATTTGCGAACCATTACGACCTTGCAAACCTTCAAAAAGGGAGCGTATGCTTACACTTTATAGGGACAAAGATTTCAAAACTAAGGACAGGCTATGATGTACATTGGACAGAACAAATCTTCATACAAGAAAAAGTTACACACCATCTTTTTTTCAGAAGATTTAATTTTTATTTTACACTTTTTCAAATCTAATTTATACGTAAAAGGCCGGCAACCCACTTGCAGTTCCTCTGATGTTGCGGGTGTCCATGGGCGACGGTAATCGCTTTCCCTCAGGTGATCCGTAGGATGGTTTGCCCTCTAATTTTATAAAAAAAAAAATATGCGTACCTTTTCTTTGAGTAAGGGCTTGTTCCCACTAGGGCTCGTAATTATAATAAATCTTTATATTTGAATTAACTTTATACGTAAAATTCAAGGCTTTCTTTTTTAAATTATATACAAGATAAGATAAACAACGCGTGAGTGTTGTCTTCAGACTTTAGAGAATTCTTTAATATAGAGTACAATAATTGTCTTTATATTTTGTTTCTTAAACCATTTACCCATATATGAGTATATTAATTAGCTAGTTTTTAATGGTATCATCAAATTGTCAGTCGATAATTTAGATATCTATTCGTCGAACTCTAATTTATTGGGTCACAATGATGAATGGTCGATAATAATTATTAGCTACGAGGTAGTGAATTATCAGTAATATTAATGTTATCTAGTTCAAATTGTAGACATTGTGTGGAAATTGGAATACATAATTATGATCAGGTACTAGATAGCGCCTTTAGGTACACACGTGCCGAAGCTCCGGCGGCGGCGGTGGATTTTGTACGGCCGTCGCATCAGCGTTCCGGTGCTGCGACAAAAAATTACATACAAATCCCAGAATAGAAATAGAGAAAAGCTTCCTAAAGTCTAAAGGCACGGAAAAAGAGAAGGGTCAAAGGTTCTCACTACACAAAGCGAGTGTGTGTAGGTATCATCAAACTATCGTCTATCGTCGAATAAAACTCCATGACAGCGCATCTCAAAAATATTTTTAACGAAAGCAAAAATTAATAAATCTTAAAAAACTAGACAAGCAAGCAACCCGCCCACGGACCACCGGGGGTTCTATAAAGTAGGAACCAATCCGGTCTGTGAAGATGGAAAGAAATTAATTAAAAAAAAAAACAACAGGTTGCACTCCGTAGTGCCGGCAGAAGTAAAAACTTGCATATTAACGTTGTGTATTTTTAATATTTTGGAATGGTTAGGGAAGAATTTTGCACGAATTGCTTTAATTATCAGTATAAAAGTAATATCATTTTTGTGGTAAAATACAATATTCATTTGTTGCGCGTGGCGTTAAGAGGTCAATGTAAAGGTCAAATGACAATGTGTCTGGGAAGGTTGGGGTCAAGGGCAATGTGTTGGGAAGGTTGGGGCCAAAAGTCAATACAAACTAAAATACTTTCATGCTCGCATAAACCAAGACAGCAAACAATTGCAACTTGAATCTTACGAATTTTCGATTAGGGTCACGTGTCCTGCTCGAGTTTAACAGTTTTTACCCATCTCAAGAAAAGTACATAGCGCCGCTAAAGAGTTTTCACTTCAAAAACTTTTAATGTATTACAATATTATAAGGTTTACATATTTGTAATTTGTCTGCAGGTTTCTCCCGCCGGCGCTCTCACTGGAACTAACAGACCTATACCTCAAGCTGTTCAAGCCGTTGAAAGTGAGCAAAAAGCACTTCCAGGAGCTAACACGGGAGGCACGGATAGTGAGGCTGGAGCCGGGAGAGGCGTACGCGGTTGAGGAGGTCACGCCGGCTGACGAGAGACTGTCGATATTGTTGAAGGGAAAGTGAGTAATTTTGTATGCCAGACGGTGGGTTAGCGATAACTGTCTGTCAAATAGATAGTTATCCCCTTATTAATAAAAACTATTTACACAGTGGATAAGCTATACCGCTGGAAAAGTCGCTTGACAGGCAAGGATAAAACATTCTATTGCCTATCTATTGTATAAATATTTTAATAACTAAGGTTTGACTGAAATCTGATTGCGTAGTTGATAGGTACGTTAAAACATGTTGAATACGAAGTATTGCACCATTACATTGTTTTATATATAGTATAATACTATACTAATACTACTTAAAAAAGAGTAAATAAAACATCTAGGATCAACAATATACAAAAAAAGTTTGGTATATAAACTATGCACGGCCCTAGCTAGGATATATCGATCGTGCAGGCAAAAATTTTCAAATGCGAAAAGCGGACTCCCACATACATTTTTGTCCTTTTATTTTTAAAGACTTTTTATTGCGCAGTTCTCTTTTGGGCCCGGCTAAACACTGCGAATGTAGCGTGCTCTGTGACTGTTACAATTCCCTTGTATACCTTTAGGGAAAGGGACATTATTGCGTACTAAGCACTCGTACATTTTCTGCCCCGAATGAAATACACATTCATGTAACAAAACGTCCACAACTGTATTCCACAATTTTTTATTCCTTTTCTTATAGCTGTGTTGGGTACAGATTTATAATGATACAAAAGTCTTTTTAATGTATGTTTTATCTTGGTATACAAATAAGTGAAATTGAAATGTCTGTTTGGAATTTTAAATAACAGCTTTTTACTTAAGACATATGAAATTTTACGGTGCTTACAATAAAAAACAAATTTAAAAAAATTTATCTGTCTGTCGGTCTGCTCGTTATTCTGTCTATTTGTTCCGGCTAATCTCTGAAATGACTAAACTGATTTTCACGGATCTTTCGCTTCCATTTTCATTAGTTCTACGCAAACAAATAATAAAATTATTAACCTGTTGTAAATAAAGATAATTTTGTCTCGAGGTCAGTTAAAAAAAGGAATAATTATGCATCAACAAAATGACATAAAATATTAAATTGCTGCTGTAATATCGTATTTTACACTGTGTCGTATTTAATCTGCAAAATGCAAAAGCAAAAAACCTTTTGACTTATGACATCATTGAATGCAAAAAGGCTAATTTATGCAACGTTAACGAAAAGCGAGGTATTTCACTGCATGTTCGTTTTAATAGGCGTGCAATTTTCTACGCCCACAGACCTCGGTCAAACTCCATTTCTAAGTTTGTACGAGTACTTACAACACTATGTGTCCCGATAAAGCTAGCGTGAGCAGTCTGTGTAGAGAATAGGTATTGTGTAGGTACTGTCGATAAACCTCTGTGCTTTTAACTTTCAACGTCGAAAGTTGTCTTACAGTAAAATACAGAGGGTACCTACTGAGAGGCTAGGCGCGCATTCAAGCCGGCTTTCATTATGAATATTATTTATCTGTAATATATTTTTAAAATACGGTACTAAACCAAACATATGCGCCATATGCACCAAAAATTGCGCTAACATTTTCAAAGATTTTTACTATTTTATCAAACTCTATTATAGATATAATAAATTATTAGTAGAAAATCATTGTTATTATTCTTTCTTGTTTAATATGCTATTAATTTTCTGTGGTTGATTTTCTATTCTGATATTTTGTGATTTGGATTTGTTAGTGATTGTTAATATCGTTTAATTTCAATCCAACTAACATACCTCTATTCGTATCAAAAAGGATTTACTTTTTTAATATTTGTAGAATGCGAGTGAGTTGCGATGAGACACACCTCCACTACATACAGCCGTATCAGTTCGTGGACTCGCCCGAGTGGGAGGCCAACAGGGAGCAGTCGGACGATGTCTTCCAGGTAAGCACCCAGCTAGGTCACTGAACCATGCCAAACGAAATACAATCATCGGTACATGAATGTAAAATCCAAATTAGCAAACGCCTGAAGCCTAGCCCATTCTGATGACGTAATTCGCGCGAGTAAAGTACTCAAGTCTTATACGGTCCAAATGCATATTTTAGGGTTTGTCCGCATGTTATACTGGAGTTTAGGTATAGATTTTTAACAGCAGATACATACATGATGGTAAGTGTTTACCATCGCACTTGATACCCGCAACTCCCAGAGATACAAGGAGCCTTTAGCCAAGTTTCCATCGCTAATTACGACGATGAAGTTCAAAATTGTAAAGATATGGATTGACATAACGATCAATAATCGACAAAGTAATACATAATCCGACATAGCGCGCGTATATATAGCAGCATACATTTTTGATTTCTAACTTCGTGATTTTAATTAAAGAAGTCACCTTGTGTAAGCACCTTGCATCTTTTTAATAGCACAACTTTATTTCCCCGTTATGACCATCCGGACAAAGTTATAAGGAACATCACCTGTGTCTAAATGGTACACACAACGTCCAACCTAAACCCAACCTTACCAGCTGCGTACACGGTGCTATTTCATCTGACACTGTTCAGGAAGCTGGCCTCAAGTAGGTACGTTGCGGGAAGGCCCATTAGATGTAGGTAAGTATAGCTCTCAGTCTTGCGAGTGTCGCTCAACACCTGTAGCGAAATAATGACTAAATGGCGAAATGGCTCTAGCTAAAAGCTTTCACTATGCAAATCGTCAACTCCATTTGACTAAACGGCACGGCGTTTAATATTATGCATAAATATGTATTTCTTTATTTACCGAGAACTTCGTCAATTTTATTTTGCATATAATATAATAGAAAGAAATAGAAATAAGTACCTAAGTACTTATTATTTATTTGTGAAAAAGTAACAAACATAAAATAACGACAGTACAAGTTTATATTTTATCAGTTGGTGCTCACTCAGCATAGTGAAATCGCTATGCTAATTTTCAGTGAGCACAGAACAAACAGGTAAAAATTAAAATAGCATAAAAGTAAAAATGCTTACTGGGAAAGTAAAAAATAGATTAATTAATTATAACTAGTGACACATATTATACAAAACACTCTTTTAAGTGTTACAAATATTGATAACAAGAAGAGTCAGAGATATAGTTTTACCCCCTTACTAATAAAAGCTTATACAGCGATTATTATTAGTAAGGGGGTAGATGTTACCCGCGACTTCGTGCGCGCAAAAGTTGATTTCGGTACATTTTTCCGCGATAAGAAGTAGCCTATGTCCTTCCCCGTGGTCTACTCTACATCTGTGCCAAATTTCATCAAAATCCAGTAGTTTCGGAGCCTATTCAATGCAAACAAACAAACAAGCAAACGTTTGCTTTTTATTATATAAGTATGTATAGAAGTATAGATAAACCTACCTTTTAATTACTACACGATTGTATATTATCCGGTTTTCCAAGGTGTGGCACCACCGGTGAGTAGTGTGACGTAATGTAATGTTTCATGTTAAAAACGTTATGGGTGGGCTAACATAAAAAGTACGCGTTGGCTGTTGACTTGAGATAACTAATTCTCCATTTTTTCGTCAGTTAAAAAACACATATTTTGTAAACACTATAACTCTAAGCTATAACTTTGTTTTGTAACGCAAACTCTATCTAACATTATCTTATTTACCACTTTTAAATCCTACTGGAATTCGTGTTTGCGAGTTAGTCTCTAGCCAAATTCAAAAAAGTTATTTATAACAAGCTGTCCCGACACAGTTTGATATATGAATTGAAATAAATAAATAACGCACCTATAAATATTCGACAGGGTTGATGCTCGTGACAAAAGGAACACAGTGAACAGTTAGTATGGGAAAATTACATCGTCGCCGACTAATATTCTTTTCACAATTATTCCAAAATATCTCCGTTTAAACTTTTCCTGAACTACCACAATCGTTTCAAGAACAAAATTAGCCAAATCGGTCCAGCCGCTCTCTAGTTTTAGCGAGACATTGAAACAGCAATCCATTATATAAAAATACTAGCTGTCCCGACAAATGTTGTTCTGCCTTAACTATGAACTGAAATTTCCCACCGCACCGTTCCCTGAACTGATACGATTATTTGAAGACCAAAATTAGCCAAATCAGTCCAGCCGTTTTAGCGAGACTAACGAACAGCAATTAATTTTTATATATAAGGAGAAGAAAATGAAGACTCTACCCGTAATGTTAGAAATAATCCAAAACAACAGACTTAATAAAACAATGTAATAAAATCTTTAAAAGTAGTTTTATTAGGAGAAGTCGTGTGAACTACATGGCTCATATGAACAAGATACCGAACTTTCCTCTCTTCAATGGCTTAGAACACGAAACTTTCTCCGCACACCGGACTCGAGTGCTCAGTGCACCAAAACGTTTGCACATTGTATTATCAACTACTTTGTTCCTGTTGTGAAATTCTTTGAATACAAGTTTCCTGTTTTGGTTTTCTAATAATAATATATATAGTATATGTAGTGAGCTCCGTGGCCTAGTGGGTAGACCGTTTGGTTAGCACTCGAGAGTGCAGGTTCGAATCCCAGGTTGTGGCGTGTACCAATGAGACTTTTTCAGATCTCAAGTACATTATACGGACGCTCTAACGGTGAATGAAAACATCGTGAGGAAACCCGCACATGGTTGGCCCCAGACGTATTGACCAGTCATTCCTCTGGTCTAGGCTGACTATGTTGTGAGAATGCCGTATGTGCTTGGGCAACCATACCACAATTTAAAAACCAACTGTCCCAGGCACTACAGTATTTCAAGAGCGGTTACTTCGCTCGGAGAATACTGTATAAATCATCCAAAAGGCCTAAGTTATATGTAGTTTCACAGAAAAAACTATCTTACTGTTGATCTTAGGTATATGGGATTGGCAGTATAAAAGCAATCGCAACTAAATTCATTTTTCAGTTTTTGCGAGAAGCTAGTGTCGAATGCTACCATCAAAGGACCATACCATTCTGACAACTATCTAACCCTGTGTAAAAAAATCCATATTTTATCTTTAGAGAGTCGGCGCGAGATAGCTGACTGTGTCTTATTAATGAAGGCGATGACTAATGAGCTTGATTGTACACATCCTAACGTCAACGGATACTAGAAAAATAACTATAAAATTAATTTAGCTGTAAGTTTTCCATGTTATTAAATAAATAAAAGAAATAAATTATATATAAGGACACCATAGATACTCTATCTCTATTGAACCTTTGCACGTCGAGATAAATACGACAAGAATATGTGTGACAATCAATAATGTACCATCTTACAGTACCATATTTTTGCAAATAAAGATTTCTATTCTATTCTATTCTATTCTATTCTCTAGGCCCATACGTCCCACAACCACATCACCATACCGACGCGGACAAAATGTGGTCAAGTTGTGGTTACGTGCGAGTTTACCGGAGGCCCAAGGCAGTTTGAGGATCTCAAGATCCAGGAACGCAAGTGCACAACATCAGAGGAGTTAAAAGTGTAACTCCTCTGATAGATAGATAGATAGATAGATATATAGACTTCATTACTCACATTAAAGTAGGTACAAACATTTTACTAGAAACTAAACTATTAACTAAATGTGGGCAAGGGCGGCCTTATCGCTGATGTTGCGAGTGTTCATAGGCGGCGGTATTATGGTACAATTAGGCGATCCGTCTACTCATTTCCTGGTCCATTTCTTTACAAAACCTTTTATGTCTACTAATGTTTGATTGTCTCGTTCGTTTCAGGTGACGGTGGTGGCGGAGGAGGTGTGCACGTGCGTGTGCTGGCCGCGCATGCGCCTGGAGCGCGTGCTGCGACACCGCCCCGCAGTCAAAGTCGTGCTCGACTGCCTCATAGGTATATTTATCTAGCACTTGCCTTTACCAGCGGCTTCGCCCGCGTAGGTACTGTATCCCACGGGAACACTGGTACTCATTCGGGATAAAAAGAACCTAACCTATGTGTTAATCCAGAACTCAAACTACTACCATACCAATTTTCATCATAACCAATTCAGTAGTTTTTGCGTAGAAAGAATAACAAACATCCATCCATCCACAGGATCTACTTACTCATCAAAGCAGCGATTATCTTACAATTCACCATAAAATCCTAACGCTTTCTTTCCATGATGTTATTATAAGTATTACTTACATCTTGACGACTCGTCCCTCAGATCGATTAAATACTGCAGAAGTTAGCCCTTGGAATTTGGGATGGATTATGGAATTTTCATAATACGTAGATTTCTAATTTAGCTGTCTCATATTTTTAGGTAAGGACATAACGCACAAGCTGTATTCAGTCAGCGAAGGGCTGAGTGCGGGCGCGACCGCAGAGGGCGAAGGCCCGCCGCCTCACCTGTCGCGCTCCGCCAGTGTGGACGCCGTGCACGAAGGCGCACGCGGCCGCCTGCGCAGCCTCGCGTGGCGGAGCAGGACAACTAACAAATGTGAGTGAGAGAGAAGGAAATAAAAAGAAAGAAAAAGAGTGTTTGAAATTTCACGAGAAATGATAGTTTATTGAGATTTGAGACCCGTCGTATCACTCTAATCGAGACGATCGATCATGTCTCTCCTGTCATCTTAATCCAATCTCGATTACAACCTAATAGCAGCTTAACTATAAAGCTCGCTCCAGGACTTTTTTAACCTCAAGGCTTTCTTTAAAAAATACCACGTATAATAATACCTACTTGCACCTATTAATATTATGTTTATATTATCCTACTAATAATATAAATGTGAACGATTGTGAGGATGGATAGATGGATGGATGGATGGATAGATGTATGGATATGCAACTAATATTATTCATTCAAATTTTCAGCAAACTCCTACTGGCAGCCATTAGTGGCGCGGCAATTCCTGCGCCAGTCGCCGTTCGGCGGCCGCGCGGCACCGAAGCTCGTGCCGCAAGCGTCATCGACCAGCCTCCAGCCGCCGGCGTGCAGGCGCAGTCCGCCGCGGCGCAGCACGTCGTTTCGGCGCGGGAGGGAGGTGAAATTCGCGGAGCCGAGCGCCCCGGGCGTGCCGGGCGTGTGACGAGCGCCGCGGCGGCCCGAGCTCGAGCCGCTGACGCACGACACCTGACCCGAACACGAGCGAACGAACACCACTGAGTTTTAATAGCGCCGGTCTGATGGTAGAATCGACCTTAGGCTCCATAGAGGCTTATTAAACTTCGATTCGACGTCGCATCGCAAAAATGACGTCACGCAATCATACCTATACTTGTGAAATTAATTGTATGGCTGTGCGCCGCGTTTCATGTACGAGCCCTTAGAGTTGCAATAATCTCTACCAACTGCATCATTAAAAAAAATGTTGAAAAACCGGGATGAAAAATTTTAACGGTAGAGTGGTGCTAAGGTATAATAAGAATACCATAAGAATTTAATAGATTGAAAAGATTACCGATTAAGGAAAGTCTAAGAGGAAAAAGTCAACCTACAGTTAGGGACACCTATACTTAGAGCCTGTTTCACGATCGCCTAATAAGAAACAAATAGCTTATGCAGAAGTTTTGTCGTTGCTTAATTTATACTGAGCGACAGACACAAAACTTTCGGATAAGCTACACACACATAAAAAACAGGCCACAATCGTGATGTTACTAACCCAAAAAATAAATAAAAATTATGTAATAATTTGTGTATATCAAACTGATTTATTCCTTGTTCAACCCCTAGATCTTCTACCCGCGTCCTTTAAATAACGACTTTACGTGGGACGGAGGGTAGAGAATCTAGGGGTCGAACACGGAATATAGCTTTAATCTAGGGCCCATTTCTCTTACCGCGAATCTCGGTTTGGTTAACGCGCTTACTCAGTCGCATAGGTGACCAATCATGCGCGCGCGAGCAGGACAGATTGACAACCGAATCGAGATGCGAGGTACGAGAATTGGGGCCCAGGTTATGGTAGATGAATATAGCAACTCTACGATCGAATATTTTATATATTACATACACTTTTGGACTGGCGCTGGTGCTGCCTACATATGTTGTATATAGTTTGGCTGGAAATTTTCAACAATCTCCTTCCCAAAGTTTTCCACAGTTAGTTAAACGATGTCTCTCCAAATGTATCTTCCATTTTTTTCCTCCTCCAAAGACTTATGTACTCGTATAAGCACGTAAACTACAGTTAACACCAGATTTGTATTCTGATTAAAACTACAAATACTCTCACTAAAGGTACAGAGTAAATATCGTAATATTTTTCAAGCCAAACTATATTTAATAGGTACCTACTTACAAAACTTCCAACGTGATTTGTCAGCGAATCTACAATTACACATGCAATAAGTTAGCAAGCTTTAGTTTATAGAAAAATGAGCTTCCCGCTATCATTAAAGTTAAGGAACATTCGTTCGCTCAGAAGATAGAAGAGAACTTTGAAAGGACGCCCAGTGTGCCATAGCATACCTACTCGTGTAGTGACCGTGCAGTGATATGACTGAAGAAACAGTTTAATATTTAAAGTAACTGTGTGAAATGTAGATTTATCTAGCTAGAAGTTAACGTATAACTATTTTTTATGATAAACAAATTATTTTGCAAGAAAGCTAAACGCCCAAAATTATATAAATCGGTAGAGATGGAAATGTCAAATGACTGACTGAAAGTGGAAGGAAGAATAATTGTTAGTAAATTAAATTGTTCATTTTTTATTCACGTTCAATATATGTAAAAAATGTCATGTAACCTTGGCGATCGCTACTAGCGTTTGCCACCGAGGACCGCAAGTCGCGGTCGCCAACAACTAAATTTACGTACTACCGACAAAGTTCCCGACAAATTTACGTACTACCGACAAAGTTCACCTTTGCACTAGGACGCCTCAAAATATTTAAACGCAAAGGAAGTAACCGCAACGACTGCAGACGAGGTTGAACTACGTATTTACACGTGAGTATGTTTGCGAGCCCACTATTCAACGGCGCTGTTTAGCGATTTTCATCTTATGCCGGTCGAGCGGGAACTTGTTCAGTAGTACATGATCATCAATTTATTTTTGTCAATTTTGATATTTTGTTATAAATAATTTAACGGCCTTAACGTTGATTTTGATTTGGCCTCGTTATGCAAATACTCACGGACATTATAATAATAATATTTATAGAAAATGGTTATATTATAAAATGAAATATATAACAACGAAACGATATATTTTTAAATTACAATTCTATGTACCTACTTACATTATGATAGGCAATAATACAACCAGACTGAACTGTTTTTATAGTTATCTTAACAGTCATTAACCTAATGTTAGTTAACTTACGGGCGTGTATAATATTTTTCTGTATAGTCGTTTCATAGGGACATCATATTTAAATTATAAAATGAGTATGCTTGTCTTTATGAGAAATATAAACGTTTCTAGCTAAAGATTTAAAGTTAAGGACCGAATGAAGTGCCCTAAAGGCACCAGGACGCTCTGTCTTATGAAAGTCGGTTGGGCTCGAGTGTGCTTGGACAAGGCGACCATTACAATGGCTTCTCCGCTTGAACAATTCTAGAAATCGTAAACTAGGTATCGGTGGGACAATCACAAAAACTTAACGTAAACACAAAGTGGTTGTATTTAAAACAAATTGTTTAATACCACTCCGTACCATTTGAAAATCTGGTACAAAGTTCTGAATGAACTTGAATTTAATATGAGAATGATTACATTCATTCATTCATTGTAATGAAATATCAGAGAGCATGTTAATACTAACAGTGGAATATCTATATCTAATAAACTAGAAAAGTTTTTGCATGTGTGTGTAAACCTCACACAAGACCGGCCTTCGTAAGACAGAGCGACTGCAACAAATTGTAATGCATTTAGCAATGTTGCACGTTGCGGTATAAGTCACATTCATGAATCGTTACACAGAACAAATGTGCTTTAATCTATGTATATTAACACTGACTCAGTTTAACTTGTTATTCTATTTCATTGTGGTAAATTATAAGGTTGTTCAAAATCAATAACAGATATTTGGTTAAATGATCTATTAAACAAAGATGTTTCGGCGGAAAATTAAACAAATTTAGAACTAAAACATATTTATGCTAAAAGAAATAACATTGCGCTCTATACGGCACTGAGGTCATTTAACTCGCAGAAACAGGGCCTCTAGTCAAGATACATTCGATAATTTCGACGGCGAAGTTCGAAAACAAAATGTATGAAATTTGACATTACGCATCGCAAGCGACATGTCACTTAACGATGACTTATGTCAAATCCCATACATTTTTGATTTCGAACTTCGCTTAGCTGTCGAAATTTTCGAATGCATCCTGACTAGAAGCCAAGATGATTTAAAATGGAAGCAGAGACTCTTCTTTAATAACATCAATGAAGCTGTGTGATGTCAATGACCTTAACAGCGCCGTAAAGAGCGTCATGTAATATTTTTTGGATTTTTTTTTTTCAGAAATGTATAGGTAATACTTAATATATTTTTTCGCCTAAACATCTTGACACGAGTAGTAGATTATATGCCCAAAATATCCTTGATTTTTAATAACCTTATATAAAGAGCTGGGAACTCTTAATAATTTTGTAACTACGACCCACTAGTACGACACAAATGTATCACCGACTTTCGCTAACGGCTGTCGCTACCGCTACACAATTATCATACGTTTAGGGATGCCGCGACCGACGACACGGTGCTGGCAGTAGCAGCGACTCGTTAAAAATCTATGACAACTGTGTAGCAATGAGATGAACTCGTCCGCAACCAGCAAACAGTAAATCCAAATTGCTAATGGTTTTTGACAATCATCGTTTTTCTATGGAATTCGACATACGATGTATGAAAAATTACAACTGTCGAAAACCATTAGAATCATGGGCCTCTAGTCAAGATGCATTCGATAATTTGACGACAAAGTTTGACAATAAAATGTATAGGATTTGACATAAGGCATCGCAAGCGACATGTCACTTAACAATGACGTATGTCAAATCCCATACATTTATGATTTCGAAGTTCGCCGTCGAAATTATCGAATGCATCTTGACTAGAGGCCATGGTCCCACTGTATATAACGATATAAAGTGCCACTGTACCATTGGTGCCGGTCGTAGGCTCATCTATAATACATTCACCTCAATTTCTACATCATTTCATATCAGATGCTTCACATCTATCACGTCGGTGTTTAGTTGATGTTGTCGCTTACGTACTGTGTCTTAATAGATGAAATAGGGTTACTGAACTTGTATTTAAGCCACTATAGTTTCTACGTAAAACAGTTTACTGTATACTACGAAAGCAAGGTTCTTAGCGTACAGTATGATTTTCGAATACATATCGATATATATATGTCGTCTCCTCACCAGTTTCATCTGTGTAATATATTCACGTTGTTCTCGAATGCACAAGTTTGTTTAATAACGACTCCCAACATTGTAGAGTACAGGACACGGAGTCCTATAATGTGATAAATACCAAGTTGTTACATAAAACCTTAAATCGTTATTGGCTTCGAAAATGTATAAGGCTGGATATGCACTGGTCAAAATTTTCATAATTATTAACACTACAAATTGTAGGCCTTGCTCGTATTTACATTGGAAAAGGCTAGTGAAATTTTGATATCAAAACATCTAGATTTGAATCTAAAACTATTGTTACATTGGCTCGAATGAATTCCTAAGGAAAACGTGTTTTATATGTGCACTTTAAATGTTTTCTAATCGAAACATGTCGTTCAGCTTAAATATGCAAGTTTGTTATTAATTTTTGCGATAGCTTTATTTATTTCACATTAAAATATATATCATAATAAAGCCTTCTTGTACTTGCTATTTTTTTTAATCATATGTGTATTTGTTGTTTCCGTTTCAAAAATGTAACATTCTAAATATTTAAAATTGAGTCTTCCACTGTTATCGATTGTTAATAATACGCAAGTTGTTCTGTTCCAAATATGTTGTGATCATAACAATAATACACCTCCGAGAATATTTTTGTAAACCACAAGTAGCCGCGTCTAGGGTATGATTTTCGAATCAAAATGTGATAATAAAGCAAGGTCCTGCATTTATTAGTTATTGACTTATTGTATACGTTTCCCTGTTCATTTGATCACCGCTCTATGTACAAATATGGGAACAAGTTACCTTCCCGCTGGTTCATATTGTTTAATTATTTTTGTACCGCAAAAATGTACAATTTAAAATACTGTAGATGTAATACGATGGTTGTTGAATTAGATTTTTCTCTATCCAATTATTTGCAACATAATTATTATGTAAATTTTGTATATTCATTAGTTAGATATGTGTTATAGGCAGTGACTGTGTGATACAACTATATAGTCCTGGACCTCTAGTCAAGATGCATTCGATAATTTCGACGACGAAGTTCGAAATCAAAAATGTATGGGATTTGACATGTCATCGTTATGTGACATGCGTTAAGTCAAATCCCATACTTTTTGTTTTCGAACTTAGCCGTCGAAATTATCGAATGCATCTTGACTAGAGACCCTGGTATTAAGTAGACGTGCTACTTAGTCGTAATCCTGAGTTTGTGCTCGTCTCGACAGCCTATGTGTATTGTTACGTTGAACTATGATTACTATAGGATTATTACGTATTACGTATTGAAACCAAAAATGAATTTAAAAATTGAGACCACGGAAAAGAAAATAGGTGGAAGTTCCGTAATAGGTGGTTCGCGTGCGTTTAAGCGTTTTTACGCGTACTTATTTTCATTCAATTCATTTCATTTCACTTACAATACAAAACGTCGAAAGTACCTTTCGCAGTATAACAAAATAAACTTTGGTGGGATTATCTGATACTTTAATATAATAAAGAGGAAAAGTTTGTTTGTTTATTTGCATCGAATAGGCTCCGAAACTACTGGACCGATTTTGATTGAATTTGGCACAGATGTAGAGTAGACCACGGGAAAGGACATAGGTTACTTTTTATTGCGGAAAAATGTACGGTTCCTGCGAAATTTCTTTTACCGCGCACGAAGTCGCGGGCAATATCTATATGAAATAAACTTACTTTTTACTTAAATACAAACGACCAATCAAACGAATTATTTGATTATTATCGGTGTATTTGTGTGAATTTGGCGACAACGACTTCCATTCTAATTGTGTCATCTAATCAGTGTATACTGTGTATTGCATCCGACACTTCCACTTGTTTTCTGTTCCGTGAGCTGGAGACCAGCTGGAAATGATTGGGCTTTTAACATTAACCATGCGAACTTGCTAGAGTTAACAGCGAAAATTAAATAAAAGTGATGTACGTAATAATTCTGTAACCTAACCTACTGACTAGTTATTTGGTATTCGTGCTTGATTATTTGACGTACGATAGTGCTTCTAAACAGATATTTAGGGTAGCTATACACTGTCTGCCTGTCGTCCAATCGGCATGACACTGCAGGCTTGATCCAATCTGCAGTTCGTCCATATACACCACACACTATGCTGTCATGCCAATTCATGTCCATGCATGGTCAGTTTTGAATGATCCAATCGGCAGCGCCCGCGCCATGCCGATTTAATGATTGGTAGTATGGCGTATGACTGCCCTTATATGAATGGGTGGGCAAGAAGTCAAGTCATATTCCATGGCCAGTCGCTGATTGTAAAAAACGCTGGTCCTATATAATCGTGGCAAATACTTTTAAGATTATAATGATAGCATTTTAATTGGTATTGAATGAAATTGATTCTTAAAGCTAAGGGCTTCTTACATAACATAACATGCATGACAAGGACAGCATGTGACTTAAGAGCCTCTTAATTTAAGAAGCGAGAATTCGACCGATGATGCTCGAAGTCAGAGACTGACAATCGGTATATAGGCTTGACAGTTGACACCAATTAAAATGTTTCACTTCCATAAGAATATCAGCGGGTTTAAAAAGGCCACTTGCGCAATATCATCGCAATATTGCTATTTGACACTAAAGCAATTCTGCTTGTAAATCTGTCAAATGAATGCATTTCAGCCAGTTTCTGCATATGAATTGTATCCAAATCATATTATGAATTGCAATTCAAGTGGCCATTTTACGGTCGCTGTCATCTTTCATACAGTAATTTATAACAAGAATTGAAAATGAATTGCCAAAACGGCCTTTTTAGACCTGCCGATGTTTGTTAATTTAAACCAGAACCTCAATTCTCGCATTAAAAGTAGACTTTCATTTTACTTTGATTGTATTATAAGTGAGGCGACTTGTTATCATAAACTGATTTTATGAAGTTTCGACCAATCAGAACGCATTTCACGTTGGTTTAACGTTTACGAGAATACCGGTTTGGCAGTTTTAGCGTATCGAGACTTGATTGTAATTGTATTAATGCTGGTTTTATTTAGCAGAATCGACCCTCTGTTCCATGGAGGCGCGTTTTTGGGCTCCTCCAGTAGATCAATAGCAATATTAATAATGCTAATAAGTCATAAAACAAAAGTTATTCGATAAATTAGGAAAGTGATTAAAGAAGAGAGGCTTTATAAAAATAAAAAAGGTAGCTTGATAAAATGTTTTTGAATACATAAAACTAAGTCAACCTCATCAATTATTTGAACTATTTTGGTATAAACAACCACTAAGTATAATAAATTGAAAACCGTTTATAATGACATAATTTATAAACACGATCTATCGTAACACATTACACATTAGCACAATTAGTTTTTACATTTAATTAAATGTCTATCAGCTATTACGAACATAATACATAATATATCGATCCCTATAATGTCGTTTTTTTTTCAGTGTATTTTTATGGGAGTGAATCATTCGACAGTAAAAGTAGCAAAAATCGGAACGTCACTGTGATACGCGTTAGCTATTTAGTATAGTCGATTGTCATACGCAGTCCGTGACTTTAGAGATGTGGAACAGACCCTAAGGGTCAGCTAACACCGATACGAGACAATACGCAACGCGGCGATACATTTTATTGAATAGTGACTCAAAATTGAACTTTATTCAGTACACAAGAAAATACACGTTCCATTGCAAGATCAGCGCCGAGCTATGCAGAGCGGTCTTGTTTGACATTCGAACTCTTGCAAATAAACGTGTATCAAATAGGCAAGCGGACTGATTTTTTTTTATTGCATAAATGAATAGTACTCTTAAATATGAGTAACTTCTCAGAAGAAACCGTATATCAAAAGTCAATATTTTCAAAGGTACAGCGATTTGTATACAAAATTTCGCGAGTCTTTATACCAAAAAAAAATTTTTTTTTTTGCGAAATTGGTAAACAAAACCTACATCATTAGTTTACTCACATCATATACAAAAACATTCATTATGGTAAGTATGAACTTAAACGCACAAATATCGGAGATATTTACAAATATATTCCTGCGGCCATATACTTCATATACTACTTCATACTACTTCATATACAAGTGACGTCATTTTTAGGTCGACTTTAGTATGGAGCGTTTTTAGGAGGCTCGCGAAATTTTTTATACAAATCGCCGTACCTTTGAAAATATTGACTTTGATATACGGTTTCTTCTGAGAAGTTACTCATATTTAAGAGTATTATTCATTTATGCAATTAAAAAAAATGTCCGATTGCCTATTGTTCAATTTTGAATCGTTATCTTAGAAATGCAGCGCCGTGCCGCGTTTCGTCTGGTTTTGGTGTGAACCGACGGTAACGAATAGAAACGGAATAGAAACGACTTAGCGAATAATAAACGACGTAGGGATCTCCATCGTTATACAGAATGTTTTGTTTCGCAGCAAAGAGATTTTAAGGGCAGATTATACGTACTTTTTAATTAAACAACAAAGTAAATACATTATATATTAATGCTATTTTTAGCCCTAAAGCCGAAGATATATTATGATATATTAGATAAATGTGTAGTGGGTTGTAAGTTGTAACCTAAACATGGACTGCCTTATTAATAAAAATATTTACACCACGGATTAGCTAATCCAACATGGCTGTCTCTGTCAGATAGTTTGGAACAGTCACTTGATAGACAAAGAGAGCGATTTGGATTTGCTAATCCATGGTGTAAATATTTTTATTAATAAGGAGGAAAATATGCAGACGTTGCTAACTCGGGAGTAAGGGTTCGGACCCCTAAAAGTAGGGATGTTTTGTAGATAAAAATAAACATTATAATATGTTGCTAAAATCTCTTTGCCACCAGATTAAACACCCTGTATATCATTCAAGGCCTTTGAAATTGTGAGGCTACTACGATGTTCAATTATTCGTCATTTATTTTGCTATTTCATTCCATTTCTTGTAGATAGAATTTCAAATATCTATCCATTTTATAATTTAAATCTCTTCTATTTCTATTCGTCAGTGTTTGTGCCACTTGTCTAGAGACGCGGAATTTGTTCTGGTTATGGGTTGCCAGTGTCTCGTGCACGGTGCATTACATTACATTACAGTTATCAATCATAATATATTATTGTATTTATTCACTTTATTAACATGTTTATTATGTCTTTAATAAAAACAATTGCTTACAACGTATTTCATTTTATTCCGTTCCGTCACAAAAATTCCGCTTGATGTATATATCTACACACACGTAATGCATATTATGTCACCGTAAAATTGTAAAAACCGATACATTGTAATATTACTAGAGATATTGTAATATGTCGACAGCTTATTAAATTTACACGTTATTTTGCGTTATATTGTAATTTTACCGTGCCGATTGGTTAAACGGCAAGCGCCGCCATATTTGTTTTCTTTTTCATAATAATAATTATAACGAAAAATAATGCGTACAATTGTATGGAGAAATTTTTATTTGACAATCTGTGAACATATTATAATATCTCTAGTAATATTACAATCTATCGGTTTTTACAATTTTACGGTTACATATTATATACACCATGCATGTGGATGAAGAACTAGGTACTAACGGTTTCAAGATTGTAGTAATAAAAAATATTTAGTGGTGGACATAAGCCAACTTAAGTAGCAAAATAAGATACAACCATAGATGTATAATATTAAAAAGATCACTGGATACAACAATACCTATAATTTCAAACCAACCACACAAGGTCAACTTGATTCTAAAGTTGGTTACTGATTCTAAACCATTCACGGTTTGCCGAGCATGCACCGATGCAGTAGTAAATTTAAGTCGTTACGATGAACCTTGGCCTCTCTGACGTTGCGCTCACGAAATATTCATCAGCTCCGCATAATGTTTGTGATTACAATCTACTTACGAGTTAAGTACGTCTTACATATTTGTTTTGCCGGCGATATCAGTACGGGCCGTTGACGCGAGCTGGATACTCGTTTTATTCTTAATTAATTAAAAAATCTATGTTTATAAAATGTTTGCTAGGAAGTGCTTGCAGCTGAGACACTTGAACAAATGTAACAAATTCGCTTTGGTATATCAAAATGTAAGTGATTTTTACTCGAATTATGTCCGTGTGCTGCACAAAAACGTGTTTTCCGCAACATAAAAACGCTTCAGTAGGAATGATTTTGCATTTTTAATAAACATTTTTACAAGTTAATTTTGTTATGTATTTACTGTACCTAGCTTTATTAATACGAATATTAATAAAGCTAGGTAATCATGTACATAAATAATACACTTGTAACTTTAAGGTTGCAAATAACAAAATAATAATATTACAAAACTATCTAAATTCAATGTTAGTTAAATTATCAACTTATATTATGTAACGAAATTAGATAACACTTTAACATAAGTAAATAACATTTGTTTAAGGAGATAAGAAAAAACTTGGGCGAATCTTATCAGAACAACACAACAAACAGCTCCTTATCTCACATTAATAATAACATCGAGTTTTATACCACCGTGACCCCCTATAACAATATTATCATCAGGTTTTATCTCGCCTAGAAAGTGAAGTATTTGGCAATGAAAATCATTCTGTGTTTCGATGTCAACTTACTTTAATATACACATAAAACACCATCAAATTAAATGTCACGTTAAATTAAAATAATGTAATATATTTCATATTTTTTTACTTTTCAGAAAGTCTATCTCAGAAATATTTCTTCGAGGGTCCCAAATAATTACGATATTGGACTACGATGTATACATTCAACAAGTATATTGAATAAAATAGTTCCGTTTAAGCTATCTGATATCGGAGAGGGCATCAAAGAAGTAGTCGTTAAAGAATGGTAAGTTACACTCATTCATTCATTTTAAATCCTTCTCCAATGGTCTATTTAACGAACAGTTTATAAATAAATTAATATAAAATAAAAATAAAAAAACAAAAATATACACAGCCGAACGTATAACCGCCTCCTTTATTGGGAAGTCGGTTAAAAATGGGGTTTTTATTTGCTGTAGGTCCCATTAGTCTTCCGCAAATGCCTCCCTTTAGCCTCTTAAATTTAATTTTTAGAGTTCCGTACCTCGAAAGGAAATAACGGAACCCTTATTGGATCACTTTGTTATACGTCCGTCCGTCCGTACGTCCGTCTGTCTGTCAAGACCCTTTTTCTCAGGAACGCGTGGAGGAATCAAGCTGAAATTTATATCAAATACAATGAGTATTTGTCTACTGTCCCTTGGAGCTGTGAAAAAATCTAACTTCTAATCCAACACAATCAAAAGATACAGCCGTTTATGCCGCAAATTTCCGCTCGACACTCGAAAGGTCAAAACCTACAGGGTACTTCCCGTGAACTCAGAATCTTGAAATTTGGTACGAAGCAACGTCTTATAGCACAGATAAAGGACAAATTGTGAAAACCGTAATTTTTTGTTACATCATATAATAAAAATATTTTTAATAATTTTAAACTTACTAATGACTCGATTGTCGTGGTAGGTGAACTTTTACTTATATACCTACATGTTTGTATAGAACCCTCGGTGCGCGAGTCCGACTCGCACTTGGCCGGTTTTTAGGGTTCCGTAATACTTAAGGAACCCTTATAGTTTCGCTCTGTCCGTCTGTCTGTCTGTCTGTTTGTCTGTCTGTCTGTCTGTCTGTCTGTCTGTCTGTCTGTCTGTCTGTCTGTCTGTCTGTCTGTCTGTCCGCGCCTCTAGCTCCTGCAATTATGAATATAAATTACTGAAATTTTGTACAGTTATAGATTGTGTATAGATCACGGTTTCGGGATCATAAAAAAATAATAATTTTATATTTTAGGGGTGGCTCTCCATACATGTGAAGTGGGGATGAAAAATATTTTTTCACTCTACCCCATCGTGTGGGGTATCGTAGAATAGGTCTTTTAAAATAAAGGCAAGGTTTCATACGTTACTTTTTTATAAAGTTGACCGTTTTCGAGTAATCGGCCTCCAAAGTAGTTTTTAAGTTGGTCCCCCCCCTAGCATTTTTAAACTATAGGAGATAGAAACTTGCAAATTTCCATGCTGATAGATCATGCTAAAAACTCTTTAGGAAAATTATTGTGAACCAAATCGGACAGTAACTTTTGGAGTAATTATAAAAAAACCTTATTACGCGTTTATAGTTACGGAACCCTCCTTAGACATGTCCTGACATGCTCTTGGTTAGGTTATTTATCTATGAGGTCTTCGCTATTCTGCACTCTATTTTGGTGGATACGTCCTTAAATTAAAATTGATTACTTTTTCAATGTGTTGCGTTACAGGTTCGTAAAGGAGGGTGATACAGTTCAACAGTTCGACAATATTTGTGAGGTACAAAGTGACAAAGCGACAGTCACTATCACAAGTAGATACGATGGGACGGTAACCAGATTGTACCACCAGGTTGACCAAACTGCCTTGGTCGGGCAACCGCTAGTCGACATAGAGGTGGAAGATAGTGGTGAAGAAGGTAATATTGATAAAATGAATAGGTCTTAGATATTTGCTGAAAAAGTAAAGTCTTATAATATTACACAACTAAATTTGCTAATATAATACTATGTAGTTATAGTCAGCATACTAAGTCATCCCTCTATTTAAACATTTCAGAATCTCTTAGTCCAAAAATTGAAAACACAGATCCAAAAGCAAAAACAGAAAGCATAGCACAAATAGCAAAGGTACTAACAACACCAGCAGTACGAAGGATTGCAGCACAATTTAAAGTAATACTTACTTAACTTCTTGTTTATATTTTAGTATTGTAACAATTTCGAATTTAAACAGAAATACTCACAATTTTAAGGTAGACCTCAGCACTGTTAATGCTACAGGAAAGAATGGGAGACTACTCAAAGAAGATTTGCTTTCGCATTTGAATATATCTTCTGATAACTCAAATATTATTCCTGAACCGAGCCAAATAAAATCGGCAAGTGTCGAAACAGTTACAGAAGATAAAACCGTGCCAATAACTGGATTTACGAAGGCAATGGTCAAGTCAATGACAGAGGCTATGGTAAGTGCTTAGGCAGAAACGTACCTAGATAAGGTAGCTCGTAGAAACCATACTGCGAATATAACAAAAATAATTACGCAAATAAGACTTCTCTTTCATTATTCTAACTCAATTTCATAAAAAGATAACCTTAAAAAAGTCTATATTTGTTTCGTAGACGCATCATAAATTAATTTGTCTCAGACCGTGCCTTTATTCAGATAAAGAAGTTATGCTACATTTTCTGACAGTTATTCTGTTTATTTTCCAGAAAATTCCACATTTTGGATTCTGTGATGAATATGACGTTACCAAACTAGTCGAATCTCGTGAGAATCTTAAAGTTTTAGCTCAAAAACAGGGTGTTAAGTTGACGTACATGCCAATAATTATAAAGGCTGCGTCACAAAGTCTAACGGCGTATCCAATTTTGAATAGCAGCCTGGACAGTGCTTGCGAAAACATCACATACAAGAGCAGCCACCATATAGGAGTCGCTATGGACACGCCGAACGGTTTAGTTGTTCCCGTTATAAAGGTAAATAATTTGAAAACAACCATAATATAGATACAGCATCAACAAGGATTGGGCCACTTGTATATAATTAGTTATTGTAATGAAACAAATATATAAAAATTGTTTAACAATAATTGTGCAATGTTAAAATGATTTTAAATCATGAATTTTTATTATAAAAATTAAATGTAAATATTTGAATTTTTCAGAATGTGCAAAATAAAAGTATTATTGAAATTGCCAGAGATCTCAATTCATTACAAGAAAAGGGATCTGCAGGTCAACTTAATCTGACCGACCTATCTGGAGGAACGTTCACCATCTCGAACATAGGGATTGTGAGTTGTTAAACTTATTACTTACATAAACAGAAAACGTATAAGTATTCCACCACCACAATTACCACATTAGGGAACAAAACTAAGGCCTGTCTAAGAAGACTACTAGTACCTACTACGATAGGTTATTAGTACTATATACCTACTCTTGAGTTTTAATCTCATCAGTCAATATTCCAAAGATTTCAAAACTCATAATCCTCAAGATAATTTAGATTTCGTAATACTCAAGATAGGCTATTACGTACATTTAACAGAACAAATCTTCATACAGTAAAAAGTTACGCCAACTTCACCATACTTCAAACTCAAAATGGCCCCAAATTTCTCAAAAGTAGGGCCATTTAACTATTTAATTATAATATATTATAATAATATAATAAGCGGACCCGATTCACTCCGAAGATGTCATGGACCCTCTCATATTCTTGGCCGGCATGGCCAAAGCTTCGGCTGGTTTAAAGCTGCGCGTCCACTGGATCGGAATCGGAGCGTACGCAAGGTACGAAGCGTCGTCATTTACGAAATGCCGATGGGATGCGTCTACTGCATTCGGATTCATCATCGGCAATTTAGTTATTTTCAGTCCGTCATAGCCTGAACGTGGTAGTAACGGATATTGACGAGGATATTGTTGTAATTAGCTGTATTTTATCAGAAGAGGAAAAGAGAAACAAGAGGAAACGAAAGATATGGGTATAAACTCAAAAGATTTTTCGGAGAATTTCATACATTGTAATATATTCTGATTTATTAGAAGATGAAAATAGATTTTTTGGGTACATTCATATGATACGAAAAAAGTTTTTTGAACTTCACTATATTCTACAACTGCGGATGACGTCATCGGCATAAATACCGGTTTCAGGCGCAGAAATGCCGATCCAGTGGACGCAGTACCATAGAAATCAATACAAAGCAACAAATCCGTACGCTGCGTATGCTCCGATTCCGATCCAGTGGACGCGCAGCTTAAGGCGAAAATATACGTAGATGACGTCACAGATTCGGGCGTGGCCTAACACTTCCCGCCGCGCCACCCGCATACACCCCGCAGCGCTCGCGATCTCCGCGCGCGGCCGCGCCGCGACTCAAATTATAAACTGAGGAACGGCCCTTTTATACGACTTTAGGATTGATTTAAATGCAACTTGAAAATATTAATTTATTTCTGGTCTATGAGCAAAGAAAAAACGTAGAATGTATTAGCCGCTTCTCCTTCTTCTGTAGAAGCCGGTCGAGGTTATTCCCGAAATCTAGAAATTATTTGGTAGGCAATGCGGCTTCCAACCCATCACTTTTGATTTCATTTTCCACCTCTACGCCCACCAAAATGCAATACTTAGTGCTATTGACAGAATCACTAAAATATCCACTAGGTGTTTTTTCGCTTTCCTAAGCGACAAAAATACCGAAAATGAGTTATATCAATGAGTTTGTATTATTTTTTTCTGTGTCGATTGGTCTAATCGTCGTCTTCCTACGACGATTTTTTTGTCGCTTAGATATAGTGAAATTTATACAAAATCATGAATGTTATGTTCACTAAGCGACAACAAAAAGCTATAATTATAAAAAAAAACATTTGGATATTTTGAAGAATTTTAAAAATCTACTTAGTCTATTTTTCATGTTTTTACTTTTCTTTTATTTGCACAAAAATATTTTTACTTGTTTAAAAAATTCTTTTCGTGAACACTTTGTACATTTTCTCCATACAAATTGTTTGTGAATTGTCCTTACAGTGCATTTAATTTGATACCATTATTTTACGAAAGTGCAACTTGTAGAATTTTACCCATAGTGAAATAAAACAATATTGGCGTAAAGATAGTTTTACATATTTGACACAATAACTATTCGTACTATGTAGATATTTTTACTTGAAAACTTTTGTTTTTAAGTATGTCGGTTAGATATTTTTTTTTGTCGTCGGTTAGATAAAATGTAACTAAAAGTATTAAATTTACAGTGTGTGGGAACCTTAATGAACGCAAACATTGCTAAATATATTTCTATATTTATGCGCCTAATGTTTCGCTAGTTAGTCCTGTCGGTAGTAGAAAATATCAATCTACTAGGTTATGGGAGTAAACTTTGCGCACATACTTGGACATAATAAAATAGCTCCTATAGCTGGTCTATTTTCAATTAAATTGGCAACAGTCACTGAAATCGGTGTGGTTTCATTATTATTCCTTTTTTAAGGTTCCGTAGTTCATGTCTCGGAATCTTTATAGTTTCGTCATGTCCTTCCGTTTGACCGACCGTCCGCCCGTCCGGCTGTCCATCCAAACGGTGGTGCTTGAAATATGAAACTTTGAATGGATAAGTTTATTTATCACGTCGTGCTTACATAATAATGCTAAAATAAATGAAGATAATTTTTGGTTACACCTACACGAAAAGGGGAGATATAATTAGGTACATAGACATTATAAGAACATTGAGAGGTTTCTGAGATTATATTTTGATGTACGTACGTATCCGTTTGCGCGATATTCCACTTTTAAGCGCATTTATTGTTAAAATACGGCGTCCCCCCCTCTAAAAGCCAAACGGCTGGCTCTAAAAATGTGAAAAATTCATGATGGTAGTCCATGTAATAAACTTTGAACGAAAACTATAACGGTCCAAAAAACTTCATAAATTCAGGAGTTATAGAGACTTAAATTGAATCAGTTTAGATGAAGATATCTGTGGCTCAGTGGTTAGCGCTTTAGTGCTCAAGCCAGAGGGCGTGGGTTCGAATCCATAAGAGAATAAAAAGTTTTCCGTGGATTCCTTGGAAAAATTACGTTAACTGGGGTTAAGAATTAACTTCAACGATTAACGAATTAACGCTGCCGACAAAATATGTTACTATGATAAAATTTTAAAGCGATTTTGCCAAGTTGATGTTCATAAAAAAAATATAAGAATATAACAAATATTGTTCATCTCTTTTCTTACATCAAAAGCTGCTATCACCGTATATTTTTAATAACAAATGTATGGCGGTAGTAGCGTTTTTCAAGGCCAGGAAGCCAAATGGACAGATGCAATAGTCTCTTCTTAAGACACCTATCATGGCCATGCCATCAGACGATATGATCAAGGTGCATAGCTTCTCAAAGCAACACCAGGTTTTCCTATCGTCTAGGGAGAGTAGAGGATAGGAATCAATGTTCACTCCAATGACATAGTCTGGTACACGGACGGATCCAGGAAAGACAACCGGGTGGACGGACCTTCTACGGGGGCATGCCACCTACAGGCTTGCCTATATACTTGCTTAGGACAATTTACAACCATGTTTGAGGCTGTGATGAGTTGTTCACTACAGAGCCTACAGATTGTCCTTGTCCATAAAACATCCTAATCTTATAGAGAAGATTAGGATAATTTAGATGATATTTCTGCTACTGTCAATGCTTTCAGCGCAGTCTGTCAGAACAATCAAACTGCGCTGAAGGCACTGACAGCAGCAGAAAGAAGAAGGGGCATTTTTGTATGGATCCCGTCCCCACTACTATAGCACTACAAGACATATATCAAAGGACTTAAAAAGCGTGTAATTTTTTTGTATGACGAAAAATCTCTAAACCATAGGAGAAAAAAGTTAATGAGAGTTATAAGTGAAAAAAAGTTTAAAAAGTCATCCTGTATTATTGCACCATTTCATAGTGTTGCTAATAAGGAACAATTTTCGGGAAGTAATGGTATACAGCAAGCTTCAGAAAAGTTTTATATTTTGATAAATTGTCCCATATTTTGAAGAAATGTATGGAATGATAATAAAATGCTAAAATAAGCTCTTTCCTCAATTTTGTCACATACTTACATTATGGAAATTGTTTCTTACTTGCGATACTATTTAAAGGTGCAGTACACAGGATGTATTTTTTTTCCATAATTTATGGGTTCGAATCCTGTCTAGGAAAAATGAGTTATCAAAAATGATGCAGTTTAAGTTTTCATCAAGTCGGCCTCGATATTCCGTAGGGCTAAATTGCTATTGCTAATTTTTTTGACTTCTCTTACAACGCCCAGAAGAATAATTCACCATGTACTATATCTTTTTTACTTTTTTTCTGTACCTAGTCGTTTTAAAATTATTTTTGCTATTTAATTATATGTATTTTAATGTAATTGTTTTATCTGAATTATTTGATTTTATATAAACCACTTTTCCAGGCCAGGATTCGAATCCGCAAATTAGGAAAAAAAAATACATTTTGTATTATTGCACCATTCGATAGCGTTGCAAGTAAGAAACAATTTCCAGAAAGTAATTAAGTATGTGCGAAAAAATTGAGGAAAGAGCTTATTTTTAGTATTTTATTATCATTCCATACATTTCATCAAAATATGAGGCAGTTTATCAAAATATAACACTTTTCTAAAGTTGAGTGTACACCATTACTTTCCATTAATTTTCCATAGTAGCAACACTATGAAACGGTGCAATAATATAGAATGATTTTTTTAAACTTTTTTAACCCTCATTTACTTTTTTCTCCCATAGTTTAGAGGATTTTCGTCATACAAAACAATGACACTTTTTAAGCCCTTTCATTTGATATAATATGTCTTATAGTGCTACAAGGATGGGGACTTTTTGCCCCTTCTTCTTTCATCTAAATTAGTTATGGCTTGTGTTCAAACGCTAAACATGCTAGGACGAGATAACAGCATCAGTCTGGTATGGGTTCTAGGCAACGGCAATATCTCCGGCAACAAAACCGCGGATGAGCTTTGGGCTTTGGGCCAATTGTGTCACGGTGTCATGCCCAGAATCGGTATGTGGAATATCTCCCAGCACTACCAAGAGAGAACTCAAGGAATGGGCCGCAGCTTAAGTATAAAGCAATGGGCTGAAATCCTAGGCCTTGAGTTTTTACTTCTATATTTTTTATTATTTCAAGATCAAAATTAGCTAACGTTTTAGCTCGTTTTAGTCAGACAAGGGAACTGCAATTAATTTTTATAAACAAGAAGAAGGAGAATATTGTCAGTTAGGAGCAAAAATTTACAATGTCATTGAATAATAAATTTACTAAGATAACTTTAGCCGTAGAAAATTCTTAATGTAAGCAACATTTATGTAACTTATCTTGTTTTATTTTATAAACTCTTAGGCCATTTAGATGAATACTCCTATATTTTTTTTAAGTGTTTGGAATTAGTTATTTCTACCTGTTACTACAGAAAACGTATCTATAGCTTATCTATTTTTACATGTTGCTGAAAACCTTTAAAATAAAATTTAGGCAATTTTACTTGCTATTACATAACTTTCGTTGATAGCTTAGATAATTTTACCTATTTTTCGAATTAGGACTTTTTTACCTAAGCGACATAAACTGCCTGTAATTCGAAAGCTATATGACTCGTTTTAATATCAAAAATTGCTATAAAAATAAGATACACGTTGTATCTTATTGATATATAGATATATAGATGTATGTTAAAACCATCTAAATCCGACTATTTTGTGATTTTTAATGATTTTTTTTTCTAAAAATTTTAACGTTAAATCACTCTTCTATAAAGTTTACTAAATTTATGCGTCATATGTGTCTTTCTTTAATTATTATATTTTCTTTAATTATTATTTTTTATCAATTATTATTATTTAAACTGGAAATATCATAATATGTATTATATAAAATATGAATTTGTTCTCCTACGCTATCGAATTGGATTTTGTCTGTAATGGTATTTGTATGTGTGTTAAATAAATAAATAAATGTCGCTTAGGCATTTTTACCTCATATACTATATACCTCAAAACGTTGATATACTAAATAGACAATTAAAACAGAAATAATATAATATATCTATGGACGCTTCACGCCACGTCAATCTGATCCCGTGGTAAGTTCTCGAAGAACTTGTGTTACGGGTACCAGATAACGGAAGTATATTTAATACTTTTATACTATACACATAATTAAGATGTTTATTATATTATACACATATTTAATACACATCCATGACCCAGAAACACAGAAAACTTTTTGTTCCGTCGGCGGGATTTGAACCCGCGACCCCCGGCTTGAGCAACGACACGCTCAACCAACTGAGCCACAGAGGTCGTCATAGAAATAGAACTATATATACACTTTCTGTGAAATTTACAAGTACATATTATATAATAAAATATTATACTATAATATATACTATATAATATTATATTAATATATTATTAAAATTTCAAGTAAGAAGTTGTAGGAACAAAAAAGTACATTCAACGATCGAACATTTTCATTCTATCGCAGGCAGAGTGCTCGCTAAGGTTTACATAATTTATTTTTTACGGCTTGTTGTTCCCTATTATTTCAAGAGTAAAATAAACGATTGCTAAATAGCGGCACCGCGGAGAGTGACACAACCTCCTCGTACGAAAGTCAGCGGCTCACTGTCCCGCGCGCCCGCGCACGCACCGCTTACAAATATTTTCACAAAATAATAGTTATTTACGTATATTTTGAAAACAAAACGGTATTTCGAAAAACCCAACGATGAAATGTTAGATAAACATATTCTTCACATTTTCGTAAAAGAACCATCTTTATAGCCGTAGTAGGTAGTAAGTAGATAGAAAAAGAAATCTGAAAACAGGACTTTTTAATTTTAATTTATTTAATATTAATCTTCGTCTTATTAAAAAAATTAACGATGATATTAAAGATGAAGGATTGAAGTGTGAAATGTATATTTTTTTGAATTTTTTTATTCCCATTTTTCGGAGTAGTTCCGACTCAAACTGAGCGATTTTTAAGCTTTAGGGGCTATTTGCCCCTTAAGGCGGAAAACGAAAAATAACCGAATATACCTACATTTTTTGGCCGAAAGTGGCCGAAAACTAATATCCGGTCGGTCACTAAACTAACAATTTTTATTGTTTAAGATTAAAAATCAGAGTACATATTCCTGATATAACATTAGATAATAAATATCTTACAGGTAACTAACTGTTAAATAATAATATTACAACTAGTTATAATATGCGTAGATTTCTTAGTATATATAGTAGATGTAGGTACTTTGATATAAGAAAGGCTAACTAAGTATAAATATAGTTATATACATCACTATAGACAGTATTTCGTAGAACGACCCACTTATTTTAAGTACCTACTAGTAATAATTAATTGTTTGTATGCTTAATTAATGTTATGTATAATATGTTACTGTAAAAGCTCGAACTACGGTAAATCCTAAGATTTTCCAGTAAAACCTAAGATTTACCAATTCTTAATGGTAAATGTCCAAAAAGGTTTGCAATTCGAACTTTTACCACCATTCACTTGGTAAATCTTAGGATTTACATTAAACGCACGGTAAATGTTGAAAAAAAACAAGGTTTCTTTTTTACTACCTACAATTAATTGTCTTTTTTACTTTGTTTGTTAAAAAACAAATAATAAGAAGAATAATAAATTCAATTAGACTACCTTATGTAAGCGTTATGTTTGTACTTCGTTGTTAAATGCCAAATAGAAAAATACTGATTCAGTCTCACGTCTCACGCGCAACGTATACCCGAGCGAACGCATTAATTGCGATCTATGTGCAGTGCGGGTGCGTGATCATAACACGTAAAGTTGTAGGTGTTTTGTAACCCATTATTATTATTGTGTTATTGTTATGGAGTGCCAAAAGTGCAAAAAGGCCCTACCAAAAAAAGGATCGCATTTCTTGTGCCAAGGTCCTTGTCAAGGTACGTTTCACCCGTGCACCAAAAAATGATGCCAGAACGGCTCCGATCATCGTTACTTTCAAGCCAGCAGGGGCGGAGGCCCGCCGAGGATGGCTTGCACAACGTCGCAAGATGATGGAAGTAACAAGTGACGCCATTACAGGTGGATCAGAAAAAAACAAAATATTTATAAACGAAGCGTTGACTAAGGTCACTCGAGCCCTCCTGTGGAACACAAAGCAGCAACTTCGTGCCATCTACAAAATAATACATATGGGTATCCAACGGGAAAATTCTTGTTAAAAAGATTGATGGTGAGAAGTCCATTTGTATTGGTGACGAAAGTGACATATCCGAATTACTCAACAAAAAATAAATTGTTCTGTCTATAGGTATATATCTTATCAACCAGTTAAGGTGTGTAATTTTCTAATTATAATTCACGGACTTACAGCAACTTGAGCTTATAACCAATAATGTCTCAGTTAATTATGTGTGTGTTAATAGCTTAGACCACTGCATAAGACAATCTACTCATAATAAGGACTTATGTATAATACACGTAAATATACGTTCAATTAAGAAACATTTCTCAGAACTTCTAGTAGCCCTTAACAACTACTTATGTAGCATAGATATTATAGTTGTAACAGAACCAAACATTAACTTTTTTTATTGTCATTTTATAACATAGCCGGATTTGATCTTAACTTTTATACTCGCAATGGGCGAAGAGGCGGCGGAGTGCTGGTCTACTCGCGCACGAGTTTATTTGCATATGTAAGTGAGATGCCTATATTTGTTAATTATAACGAGCGCGCGGCAGAGCTTGTTCCCATTGTCTTTGATTGGCAAGGCGAAAAAATTTATATTATTTCTATTTACAGACCACCGAGATATAATAATCAAAATAAAATAAATGAATTTTTAATCTATTTACAAAAATTACTACATTCATTACCATCTAAAGCTAAGGTAATAATATGTGGAGATATAAATATTAATTTGATAAAAAAAAATGAAAGTAATGTAAAACTATATGAAGATATTTTGGCAGAAGGCGGTTTCGTTAAGTGTATACAGAATGTAACAAGAAGGGAAATCGTAATGGGGAACATAGTGGAATCATGCCTGGATTATATTTACGTCAAATCGCCTTCATCGTTTATTGAATCTGCAGTAATAAAATTTCAGACCACTATTTAGTCGCGGCCGCGGTTCAATGGAAACAAGCTCAGCCTACTAGCTGCGTAAACAACCTACGATGCGACGCAGTAGGTACGGGTGGGGTGTCGAGGGTGCGCGCGACCCGATCGCCGAACTCGGCCCCACAGCGAGTTCTCGATAATAGGTTAGTGAGAGAAAAATTGTTAGAAACCGATTTTAAACACCTATTGACTTTTGAATGCCCACAAAAAACTATATGATGCACTCTCTGCGATATTTAGTAATATATATAACCAATGTTATAAACTAAAAAATACGTCAGGAAATAGAGATATAAGAAATGAAAAATACTGCATAAATAATAAATTAAAAAATAAGGTATTAGAAAAAGATAGATTATTTAAAATATAGTGCAACGATCCAAAGAATATGGTAAAGAGGCTTAATTATACAAAATTTAGAAACAAATGTCAGAAAGAATTTTTTAAATGTAATGTCGAGCATGATAAAAAAACTATATTAGACTGTAATAATAATATTAAAAAATTATGGGATAAAATTAATAATTTATTGGGTATTAATAAGCAGTCGTTGGACGATCTGATATTAAATAATATGAAAAACCATGGAAGCTTAGATAGAATTTGTAATGAATTTGCTGACACATTTACCACTGAAATTAAAGAGATAAAACACTTATATAATGAAAAATGGCTAAACAGGAGTACCTACGTTAACTCATCGGACGTTTCTATGAGGTGGCAACCGGTGAATAGTCGTGATGTTAAAACAATTATATATAAAATGAATAAAAACAAGTCGCCAGGAAGTGACCTCATACGAATGTCCGATTTGAAATTAATTGTTGATAAAATTAGCCCAATTTTAGCAAACTTAATAAATTTATCTGTAAAAAATCATATATTTCCTCAAAAGTTAAAAGAAGCAATTATACGTCCTATTCATAAGAGAGGTGACCGAAAAGTATTTTCTAATTATAGAGTATAGACCAATAGCAATACTCTCAAGTATTGACAAAATAATTGAAAAAAGTATTGTAAAAATAAAATTTACAATACTTTTTTCAATTATTTTCAATTATTTTCACTAAAGTGCTCAAGCCGGGGGTCGCGGTTCAAATCCCGCCGAAGGAACAAAAAGATTTTCCGTGTTCCTGGGTCATGGATGTGTATTAAATATATTTACAATATAATAAAAATCTTAAATATGTGTATAGTATAAAAGTATTAAATATATTTCCGTTGTCTGGTACCCGTAACACAAGTTCTTCGAGAACTTACCACGGGATCAGATTGACGTGGTGTGAAGCGTCCATAGATATTATTATTATTATTAAATCAAATTGGAAGATTTTTACAGAAAAATAAAGTACTAAATGAGTGCCAACACGGTTTTCAGAAAAATAAAAGCACGAACACATTACTGTCAAAATTTACCGACGAAATTAATACATATTTAGAAAATAAAAAAAATATTGTAGCCATATTTTATGATTTTAAAAAGGCGTTCGATACTCTGGAGACAGCAACCCTCTTAAATGGAATGAAAGAGTGCGGCCTGAGACAGCCGCTGAATAATTGGTTCAGCGACTATCTCAGGGCGCGCTCGTACCGTGTAAAGGTCGGTGGCACGCTCAGTGAAGAGAAATCGGTCGACTGCGGTGTTCCACAGGGATCCGGATGCGGTCCCGTGTGCTACCAGATGCACGCTAACAGCTTGTGCGGGGTGCTGCGGCACTCATCCGCCCACATGTTTGCCGATGACCTGTGCATGCTGAGCGCCGGCACCGACCTCGCGGAAATATGTAGCCTAGTCCAGTGGGACGTAGATGCGGTGGTGAAATGGTGTCATGATAACGGCATTACGCTAAATACGGACAAAACAAAATTACTCATCATTCACTCGCCTCATCTGCGTACCGCGAACTATACACCGTCTGTTATTACGCACAGTTTTGAGTGCTTCCATAAAAATAAATTAAATTGCCAATGTAAACCTATGGAAAATGTTAATTGTGTAACTTACCTAGGTATTAAGATTGACAACAGCTTCTCGTGGACATCTCATATAGATTACATAATATGTAGTAAGTTAAGAATATTACCTACTAAAATATTAAAATGTTTATACTTTGCCTTAGTAGACTCGATTATCAGTTACGCACTTGATTGCTATGGACTCACCTTCAAAACATATATAGATAAATTAGAAGCACTACAAATAAGATTCCTAAAACTATTGGTTAACAGTAAAACAAAAAATAACTGTAACGGTGATTATACCAAACTATTTAAAATTTGTAAAATTTTACCGGTCAGTTTAAAACATAAATACCTTCTGGCTATCAAGAACCATAGCAATCAGGACCTTAACTTATCATTAATACAACATAAATGTGGTACTAGATCAGTATCTATGAGTAAATATGAAGTCCCTAAAGTAAACAATTATTTTGGTGATAGAACATTAAAAAAACGCTTGCCATACCTACTAAATAGTCTACCTGAAAACATCAGACAAGAGCCAAGGTTGTGTAAGTTTAAAAGTCTATTAAAAAAATATTTGTTAGAAACACTTTAATGTACCTACTTTACAAGGACCGTGCTTATAAATTATTATGTACTTATGTTATACGTATTATATAACCTACTGAGACTGTAACCTGCAGTCAAACTGCGCAAGCAGTTTTGCGGGGCATATTTAAAAAACAATGTAAATTGTAGTAAGTATATAATAAACAAAAAATATATAAAAAAGTTAGATCAGCCAACGTAAGCGTTATGTATGTGAGAAGATAATTTTACTTCTGCTATTTTTACTACTTGGGAAGTATTTCAAAGATTTAAAAATAACTACTTAGTTGAAATAAAATAATATCCGAAATGAAAATAATTTAAATAGAGATTAGTTATTTAATGACTATCGTTTGTACCTACATAATAATAATAATATGTACCTGAGGTTTTGACTAATAGTTTATTGAAATAAATTATTAAGAATACTCATGGTTTTATTCCTAAAACCAACATCTACCAGCTGACCGCGGTAAAACCTAGCATATACTGAATTCAAATGGTAAAAGCCCGAAAAAATCTTCCCATTTTCAGAAATACTTACATTTACCAACTCATGACGGTAACTAAGACTTGCTCTTAAATCTTAAGATTTACCGTAGTTCGAGCTTTTACAGTAACATATATATTATGTATGCTTAATAAAAATTAATTAATGTTTATGTTTATGCTTCCAGGTCGGAGGGACTTACACGAAACCTATCATCTTTCCACCTCAAGTATCAATAGGTGCTCTGGGGAAAATACAGGTAGGAGAACATTGTCCCCGTAAGACTCAAGTTACTAAGTACTAACAGTACTTACAATATTATGTCATACTTAAAATGCGTCTGAAATCCAGATCATTGTATGCGCAATTGCGCATTATCTTCCAAAATAATATGATTAGTTGAAACTAGCTTTTGCCCGCGGCTCCGCTCACGCAAAACAGTATCTCAAGGGATCACTGTACTTTTTTCGGAATAAAAAGTAGCCTCAATCGTGTTTGTTGTGAATATGTGGACGTATGGTTGTTTGCAGTGGCGAAGCGTGTATAGAAGCCGATTCCCATCGGCTTCCCTTTTGTGTTGGATACATTTCAGTAACTATGACAAATTATTTCGAAAACTAATTCACTACAGCAATGACTTATTGTACAAGCTATAGCGTGATGTAGGGCCGCGCGAGCGCCATCTATGCAACGGACATCACAATATCACATAACCCGATGAATAACGGCTTATCGCATTGTATAAAAGACCTTATTTCGTTCGAAATAAAGTTGAAATTTAAATATGCCGTCCTATTGGACGGCCAGTTCGAATTTTGAAAATCGCAATACAGTGTCTGAGGGTTTCAGTAATGAAATATATGTTTCATTCTATAATAGTCATTATTTCGTTTGTTTTAAGGTTAAATTCAAACTGTAGGCCTAATGGCTCTTATTACGTTTTGGAAATGAATAACAAAGTATTTGTACAATTTTATTGGTCGAAATTATAATTAAATAAGCTGCTCGGAGACCGGTTATGGTCTCTCATTGGTTGAAAATCCCAAACATTAGAAAATTTCTTTTGCCATTTTTATGCAAACGACATGACAGTCGACTACATTCCATATTATGCGTTGTAATTTCGTTATAAATTATTCGCTAGTTTCTTGTATTATTGTAATTTGTAGTGTATACTGTAGTGTAAAATATTATATTTATATTGTGAAGTGTACTTATTTGGATTGTAAATTGCATTATTGTGGTGAGTAGATTCTAGTAGGCATAGTATTTACATTATTGAAACGATCGTGAATTTCTTAAAATGGCGTTAATACATATTGAATCAAACGAAACTCTAACTCTGTACCGAAATAGATAGAATCGCACGAAGCAGCCTCTAGGTATGTATTTACTATGTACTTGTTTAATATGCATAAAGACCATAGTGGCTTCCCTCTGCGGAAAAACCACCCTTCGCCACTGGTTGTTTGTTACTCTTTCAATCAATAGCTACTGAACGGATTTCAGATTACACTCATAGGCTAATTTTATCGAGGCAAAATGTACGATTTTTGCCGGATTTCTTTTTGCTCGGATTTCAGATTACACATAGGCTAATTTTATCGAGGCAAAATGTACGATTTTTGCCGGATTTCTTTTTGCACGTAGAAAGTCCCGGCCTACATTTAGCTACTTATATTTAAATAAGCAGCCCCCTAGCACAATTGACTAAGACGCAACGTGAGGCGACATTTAGGTAGGTATGTCTACAGAATACCATCTGCAAAGCTTTTCGACGCCATACATTATCTAAAAAGTAAAATACGTAGTGTCGACGGCACATATTATACCTAATGTTTGGCTTGAGAAAGTCTTTATCGCGACCATTCCTTGTTATATTATTATATGTCACCGTAAAATTCTAAAAACCATTAGATTGTAATATTACTAGAGATATTATAGTATGTCAACAGATTGTCAAATAAAATTTTCTCCTTACAATTGTATGCATTATTTTTCGTTATAATTATTATTATGAAAAAGCAAACAAATATGGCGGCGCGGGGCACTTCCGTTTAACCAATCGGCACGGTAAATATTACAATATAACGAAAAATAACGTGTAAAATTGTAAAAAGAAATTTTTATTTGACAATCTATCAACATTTTATAATATCTCTAGTAATATTACAATCTAACAGTTTTAACAATTATACGGTGACATATATAAGCATACTCTTCAAATTCATAAAACTTGGAATCTGTCATACCTATTTAGATATAGGTTATTCACACATTTATAACTGAGTTATATTCTCAGGTGTTACCGAGGTTCGATGCGGCCGGAAACCTGGTTAAGGCCCACATCCTGACAGTGAGCTGGTCGGCCGATCACAGGGTCGTCGATGGAGTCACCATGGCGCGATTTTCAAACCAACTCAAGGAGTACTTAGAAAACCCATACAAACTATTGCTAGATTTATAAATAATTATTGTATTCAGTGCAAATACTTAATACAAATATTTATACAATTAGTTTTCTTTTAATTTATTGCCATCATTTCTGCCGTGACGTAGAACTTGAAATCGTGCTATTTTAAAGAGAGCTATCGTCCATTCTGGAATGCTAGATGGTGTGTACTCACGGTGGAACCGGGCTAGTATCTCAGTGAATATCAAGGCTTCGACACTATTTATTGGAGCCCACTTAAGAGCTAGAAAGGCCATGTCCACATCGCAATATTTCTTGTCTGAAAAAAATACAATATAAACCTTAGCCGTTAAAGAAAATGACAACGCCTTCCGTTGTTCCGCTTTTGTAACTTATAATATATTATTATGATCGCGCCCTCAAATATGAATAATTTTCCCCGTTTTTGCAACATTTTCCACTGATTCTTCGCTCCTATTGGTCGCAGCGTGATGTTATATAGATAGCCTAAAACCTTCCTTAATAAATGAACTATTCAAAATAAATATATTTTATCAATTTAAACTAGTAGTTCTTGAGATAAGCACGTTCAACAAACAAACTCTTTAGCTCTATAATATTAAGTATAGATTTCTATAAATTAGTATTATAATATGAACAAAAAAATGCAATAAAAGGCATGGCAAGCGACATACCTATATGTTACTTAGCGATGACTTATGTCAAATCTCATAGATTTTTTATTTCGAACTTCGCCGTCGAAATTATCTAATGCATCTTGAATTCTTGACTAAAAGCCCAAGAACGCAAGTGTTGCGAGTGTCCATGGGTGGTGGTAATCGTTTACTATTAGGCGATTTGTCTGCTCGTTTCTTAATCCATATCATAAAAAATACAATCATTGACAAACTTTACACAATAAAATGTAGAGTTCTCATGGTTAATAGACAGATTTGCGTTTTACGCGTTCAAATTCGTGAGTAAAATAATAAATATTACTATTATTAAAGAAAATACCTGCGATCTTTATAAAATAGACCTTCCGCGGTGTAGATATTTGTATATCATCCCCCTTCAGTACCAGCAAAGACCGCTGCTTCTCAGGCCAGTTTCGGTCCAACTCTCGTAGCAGACTGAATCTGGCTGATCTTGTTAGAAGGCCATTTAAGTCCGTCAATTGGCCTCCGCTGATAACCTGAGTGACTCGGTAAATTGCCTGAAAATTAAATGCAAACATAAGATTATGTTTGAAACCTGGATTTGCTACAGCGCGTATGGTCCGCTACACGAGGCATCGAGTTCCATCAGGGAACAGAAACGGCGGGCTTATTACGTATCTTGCAAAAGCCAAGCATTAGCAAAAATTGCGCAATTTCGTATTGCGTAATGCAAAACCTAGCAGAAACAACCTAGCGGCAGTACTGGCTCTACCGTTCGGTAGAGCCAGTACTGCCGCTAGGTTGCTCAATTGTTCGATTGTTCAATCGAAGAACTATAAATTGCAATCAATCGTTCGATGTCTTCACTGCTGTCTAATTTTTCGTATTACGTAAGACTTTTACAGCAAAGCGAAAGCAATCAGCGAGCGATTTAAATTGTCATTTAGCAATAATAAGCGAAAATGAAGCGAAGTGCATTCAAACACAACAACGAGCGATTAGCAATCGATCGCATAGGTTATACGATTTTATTTGACGTTCAGCAATCGACTGCGCGTCTATCGCGCGATGACTGCAAGGTTTTTGCTAATGCTAATCGCTATTTTTAACCCCCGACGCAAAAAGAGGGGTGTTATAAGTTTGACGTGTCTGTCTGTCTGTCTGTCTGTCTGTCTGTGGGTGTGTCTGTCTGTCTGTCTGTGGCATCATAGCTCCCGAACGGATGAAGCGATTTCAATTTAGTTTCTTTTATATTAAAGGTGACTTACATGCGAGTGTTCTTAGACATGTTTGATGAAAATCGGTTGAGCCGTTTAAAAGTTGTGGGGGGTGAAAGCGGGGAAGAAAATCCGAATGTGCAAATATACTTGAGTAAGGTCTCAAATGAAAGCGCACTGAAAGAGAATATTGATGACTTAGTCGACAGTGTTCGTAGCTTCGTTTGATGAGAAATTTGGTGGTGGGAAGATCAGCCGTTTGAAGATGATCAGCTCTTTTCTAGTTGATGAGGGGATCTGACTAACTTTCCAATGTCCGATCGATTCAAAATTTGGTACTGCGTTACTTCAACGATATTCAAAGAACATGCTAATGTAACCATGACCTGATCAGCCGTTTGAAGATGATCAGCTCTTTTCTAGTTGATGAGGGGATCTGACTAACTTTCTTATGTCCGATCGATTCGAAATTTGGTACCGTGTTGTTTCAACGATATTTAAAGAACATGGTAAGGTAACCATGACCTGATTAGCCGTTTGAAGATCATCTTTTCTTTATTAGTTGATGAGGGATCGTCCACATGTCCTATCGATTCGAAATTTGGTACCATGTTACTTCAATGACGTTGAAAGTAAAAAATAATAATGAAAAAAAAAAAATACTTTAAAAAGGATAAAATAAAAGTAAAATTAAAAATTTTAAAAACCCCCCGACACAAAAAATAAACTCAAAAAAATAATAAATAATATTTTAAACCTATTATAATTATATTATCACATATAATATTAAATAACTTGAAATAATTTTATTTTCCAATCGTCGTCTCGTCGGGGGACCGCTATGTGAAAAAAACACGTGTAGTCGCAGAATGAACAAAAGAATTTACTCCGAAAAAAATTTGCTCATACCTACTTAAATGTAATTCGTAATAATTAATTAGCTGTTGTTGTAAAAATACTTTATAAACTTTAGCGGTCCCCCGACGAGGCGACGATTGGAAAATAAAATTATTTCAACTTACTTAATATTATATGTGATAATATAATTATAATAGGTTTAAAATATTATTTATTATTTTTTAGAGTTTATTTTTTGTGTCGGGGGGTTTTAAAAATTTTTAATTTTACTTTTTACGTAATACGGCGGCGGGCATCTTCCTACATGTGAACATTTAGTTTTTTAAATAAATTATATATTATATAAATAATAAGGTATTACAACTTGATAATAGTAAAAACTAATTAAGATTTTATGTGCAGTTTTGTAATTATAATATGCATTTCGAAGTCACAAAAAAGATAAAAAATTACAATATAAGTGTAAAAAAGCAACATAATCAGTTTACATACGTCAGATACAAAAAGTTGTAATATTGTACCTATGTATAAACATAAACGCGCAAATTTCAGAGATATCAGAAATTTTGAGTACCTATATGGCCATACATTTCGTAACAACATTAGTATAGCGTGTGATTTTTAGTATTCTAATTATTTATTTTGTAAACTCTTAGTAGTTGTAAAGTCTTATTTTTCAGAGCACTATTCATTTATTGTAATAAAAAAAAAACAGGAAAATATCGTATTCTTTGTACCTACTGTTTTCGAGGAACACCGTATCATTGTTAATGAAAATAATATTTTAATATCTATAACTCAAACTCAAAACTCGAAATTTTATTTCCATGTAGGTTACCGAATACCTAACTCTTATAGAATAGGGGATCGGACTTATTTATTTTAATTGCATAAATGAATAGTACTCTTAAATATGAGTAACTTCTCAGAAGAAACAGTATAACAAAAGTCAATATTTTCAAATATATAAAATTCCGCAAGTCTCGTAAAAACGCTCAATACTAAAGTCGTACCCACGTGTGTCGTCATACGTGGGAAAAAGTGTATGAAGTATTTCGGCTGCAGGAACATATTTGTAAATATCTCCGATATTTGTGCGTTTAAGTTCATACTTACCATAGTGAATGTTTTTGTATATGATGTATCATGTAAGTAAACTAATGATGTAGGTTTTTTTGTACTTTTTAGACGTATTTAATTAATAAACTACACATAAAATAATATATTATAATTATGTATAGTTTAATATACCTACTCATACAAACTAAAGACTTACTTAGAACCCGAAGTACAAGTTCATCACAAACTTAGCTTAGTATGTTTTTATCTACTCATTCGACTCCGATTCGTTTTAAGTTACCTATTAAGTAATACTTAGTAAAAAATATAATTTATAACCTGCGTTGCGCCATATTTAAATTCTTTTTCCTCAAAGGAAGGATCCCACAAATTCTTCAAGACACTGAAATCTATTTTTACCATGAGCCATGTCCAAGGATTTTGTAAGAGTATTAGTCTAGGTATTTTCTTCTCTTGTTTTATAGGATTTGACCACAATTTTTTGGGAAACTCGTTGATAGAATTTCGATAAAAATTCTGGTGTAATAATATAGCTACACCGATTGACCTTCTAGGTTGGAAGTGATGAAAATTTCTCGAAAACTCCTTCTGGATTGGTGTGATATTCTTTACGTAATGAGTTTGACGTTGGGTCAAACATTGGCCAGGCTTCCAGTATTCCGAAACTTTCGGAGTAACTAATGGGGTTGTTTTTTGTTTGCCAATATTGGAGCCTATTTGTTTTAGTGCAAACATCTGAAACATTTTAAACATTAGGTACTTAGTGACCGACCGACATGGTAGCTGTGGCTCTAAACAATGTTTTGTGAATTGGAGCAGAGAGAAATAGGCAAGCGGACTGATTTTTTTTATTGCATAAATGAATAGTAGGTACTCTTAAATATGAGTAACTTCTCAGAAGAAACCGTATATCAAAAGTCAATATTTTCAAAGATACAGCGATTTGTATACAAAATTTCGCAAGTCTCGTAAAAACGCTCCATACTAAAGTCGACCTACAAATGACGGACTTGTAGGTTATGGTGTATTAAGTATACGGCCGCAGGAACATATTTGTAAATATCTCCGATATTTGTGCGTTTAAGTTTATACTTACCATAATGAATGTTTTCCTATATGATATAAGTAAACTAATGATGTAGGTTTTGTTTACCAATTTCGCAAAAAAAAAAAAAGTTTTTTGGTACTTTTTAAATGTATTTAATTAGTAAATTACACATAAAATAATATATTTTTTTACATTTACCAAGTAGTAATGCCTCAATATTTCTGAATATATTCATGAAACTAAATATTTCAAATGTAGTCCGATCCCCTATTGTTGTATGTCTTAGAAGATTCTAAGTTTTAAAATATTTATATCTCAATAAGAATGTAGGTAGGCACATCTAATAAGATGTGCCTACATTATACCTGATAGTAATAACTATAAATAGAAAAAACTACATATTGAAACAAACAACAGGAAAATATGATAACGTATCAATGATCTCTACTTTGCGTAGTTTTGTCGGCATTGTTTCTATGATGATAGTAAAAACCAGCCAAATGCGAGTCGGACTCGCGCACCGAGGGTTCCGTACAAACCTGTAGTGATTTTGTTACAGCTTAAAGGTATTATAGACCTGAGTATTCGATATCAATTTTAATTTAATACCTCTACGCGTTCATGAGGAAAGGGGTAGTAAGCTTAAAATTATTAAAAATATTTTTATTATATTGTGACTAAAAATATACTGTTTTCGCAATTTTTCCTTTATCTATGCTATAAGACGTAACTTCGTACCAAATTTCAAGATTCTGAGCTAACGGGAAGTACCCTGTAGATTTTGATTTCCTTGCGAGTGTCGAAATTTTGCGGAAATTTGCGACATTAACGGCTGTATCTTTTGATTGCGCTGGCTTAGAAGTTTGATTTTTACACAGCTAAAAGAGACAGTAGACCTGAGTATTTAATATAAATTCCAGCTTGATACCTCCCCACGCGTTCCTCAGTAAAAGGGTCTTGACAGACAGACGAATGGACAACAAAGTGATCCTATAAGGGTTCCGTTTTTTTCCTTTCGAGGTATGGAACCCTAAAAACCAATTTTCAATAATCACTTATTAATTTACAACTAATCAAAAGATTAGGCTTGTTTTGAATGTTATTCGCTGGAGGTCCGTTCCCTGATTATTATGTATTTGCGATAGTAACAAGATAAAGTTAATATTAATAAGATTATATTTTTTAATTTACGGATTTGACTAAGACTTGTTACTAAGGTTTTAGGAAGACGCAATTTAGGCGATTGGGTCATCCACACCAAGGTCTAAGAAACAAAAATGTACAAATGCACTATGTAGAGTACCTAGGTATGGGTTTTATGATAGCTTAGATCCTCGTTGTATGAAAAACTAAAAAAAAAAACAGTTTAAACATTTTTAATTACCTAACTTCACAGATACTAATTTAACCAGACCTGATATCATAGATTATACAGATATATACTCCTGATATCAACATATTTAGTTGACCGTATTCAGTCTCTAGAGCATGCTTTAGACGGCAGCTAGAACTTAGAATAGAATAGAATAATAGATCTAGAGCTCGTCGTCGAAAAAGGAGGTCATCGAGAACATCTTCTTCAGTGGTCCAATGCTTGTTCTCGATGACCTCCTTTTTCGACGTTGAGCTCTAGCTTTATAACGAGTCGTACATGAGTCGTAAAACAAATTAAGTATGTACTGACCGTAGGTATACCTATTATATATTTTTTTAAATGTCATCGCCTGTGGAATAAATGAATGTTGCAGATACTTGTATAATTTTCCATATTATTCAGTTTCACATGATAGTGTATTAATTAAATAGGATATTATTTTATCACAAACAATTTTGTTTCCATTTTCAACGTCAACCTGACATCATGAAAATGACTCGTGACGTAAAAACTAGAAACTCGTGAGAAAAGAGAAGGTCTACTCGAAATAAAAAGTTTTTTTGTAATATAAAAAAACTTTTAACCCAACCTCACATAATATCCAGAATAGAAAGGAAAACATGGAGTAAATATGCTCCATATTGCAAATTTGATGTGTGCTTCAGATTATTACAAATTTAATATTTGTAAAATATTATATCTAAAAATATTATAAATGTGAGAGTTTGTGAGGATGGATGGATGGATGTTTGTTACTCTTTCACGCAAAAACTATCAAATGGATTACGACGAAATTTAGTATGATAGTAGTTTAGGTTCTCGATTATATCATACCTAGGCTACTTTTTACTCCGAAAAAGTACAGAGTTCCTGCGGGATACTGTATTAACGCGGGCAACAGCTAGTATTATAATATTATACCAGGAGTTATGTCTCCCCATTTTTAACCGACTTCCTAAAAAAGGAGGCGGTTATACGTTCGGCTGTATATATATATATTTTTTTTTTTTGTATGTTCAACGATTACTCCGCCGCCTGTGGACCGATTTCCAAAATTTTTTCTGTGATGTATAGGGTGTAATCCCAAATTGGTCATTTTGATATCAAAATGGTGGTGGCTGATGATGGGATCCATGAGGAATCAAGGGAACTCCTCGAAATTTATATGGACACATATGGTGATTTCAACTTTTTCTGAAGTACTTCAAGCATATGCTACCAAAAAGTAAGATTTTGCTTCAAGGTATACCCTGGGTCCAAAAGTACTGAACAGAACTCCTGACTCCTTATACATACATGTTTGGGGATTTCGGCGTTGTTTAAAGAACTGCAAACATATGCCACTATGTCAATAAGAGTATTCATCATCATCACCACCATCATCACATTATCATGGTATAAAAGGTACTTTTTATAGTATTTTACACCGACACGAATATCTTTGAACATTACTATGCTGTTTGTGGACATATTTCCAAAATTCTTATGTCATTGTAAGGGGTATACTTCGAAATTGGTCCTTTAGTAACTAAAGTGGAAACCTGATGACGGGATCCATGAGAAATCGAGGGAACTCCTCGAAATTTATATCATATTATTTACAATACCTAATGGAAGCTTGGCGCGTCTTCAATTATCCATTCGATCGTTTATTTTAAACGTTCTTAAGATGTATTAATAATTAATCAACAAATATCACTAAAAAGGGTAAAATTATTATTTTAAACGAAAAATTAAACCGACTTCAAAAGTAAAAATACACAAAAAAAGTATGAAATAAAACTTTCTCTAAATAATTCTCCTTTCAAATTCGGCAAAAATATTTACTTTTTCTCTACTCAATCTGCTTAATTTTAAAGTCGGTACCAACAAATATGAACGTGAGTTCTATAAAATATTGTAGGATATTGTTTAGGCTGGTACCGATTTTAAAATTAAGAAGATTGAGAAGAGAAATAGTAAAATTTTTTGCCGAATTTGAAAGGAGAATTATTTAGAGAAAGTTTTATTTCATACTTTTTTGTGTATTTTTACTTTGGAAGTCGGTTTAATTTTTTGTTTAAAAATAATAATGTTACCTACATCTTTTACTATGTCTTACTCGCTTACGGTTCAGAGAAAATCGTCGCATAATATGTATGTTACTGCTCCTAGCTATACCTACCTACCTATCAATTTACGGACAGTGATATAATACATAAAGTGATAAATTTGTACTATTGTAATCGCTGCCGATACGAGCCCGCACACGATAAGGAATTTAGATCAGATCAGATCAGAAGATAATATCTAAGGTCCGATGAAGGTATAAAAGATAATTTAGCTTGTAAGATAGTTTAGTTTAGTTGTAACAGTACAGTTCCAACAAAAGACCGGTGAGTATTTCGGTGAAATTGAACTTTGGTGAAGCATTCGTAGTGATTTGAATAGATTTCACTTAAAAAGTGCCCTGAGAATCGTACCTATATTCTTTTTTCAAAATAAACGATGAACGTTCAACTTTTCGTCTTTGGTTGATGGTTGAAATTTACTTTCACATACCAAAGTGTACATTTTAAGAGCATAATATTATATCATAGCTACTGTGCATAGCAGTAAACATGCCTCGAATTTAACAGCCTAATATACAGTCTTGGCAGATGTAAATATAGAAAAAAAATTACATCTGCCAAGTGCAACCACCACCAACACTGACATCAAATTGTTTGTAAATCACAGAGTACTTTTGGTATATATTGTTATTTTTCAATGATTTTTCACAAAATTTCCTGATCAATGAGTTTTAGTCCTGAACACTAAATTTTAGCTACTCGTCTTAAAATAACGCAAAAAAAATTATCCCGTCTTTATTTAAGCTCGTTCTGCACGCTAAGTAGGTATGTAGCAAAGCTAAGTTCTTCTTCTTAGCCTTTACGCTTTGTGAATTATTGACCTTTTTTTATTTATTTTCTCTTTCCAATTCCACCATGTTGTGCAGCACGATGTGGTCGACGTTAGCCTTCGTGTTGGCGCTCGCCGCGGTGTCCCGCGCGTGCACCCCCAGTGTCACCACCGTGAGCGGCACCTTCGCCCCCGCCACCGTCTGCTCCGGGGCCCTCATCTTCTCCGATGAGTTCGACGAGTTCGACCTTGAGAAGTGGCAGCACGAAAACACGCTGTCTGGCGGTGGTGTGAGTAGTTTTCCCTTTAAGGACAAAGAAGAAGGGGTATTTTTGTATGGAGCCCGTCCCCACTACTGTAGCACTACAAGACATATATCAAATGAAAGGGCTTAAAAAGAATTTCTTTTTATTGTATGACGAAAAATCTCTTAGCCATGGGAGAAAAAAGTTAATAAGGTTAAAAAACCAGCCTGTATTTTTGCACCATTTCATAGTGTTGCTAATATGGAACAATTTTTGTGAAGTAATAGTATACTGCAAACTTCAGAAAAGTGTTATATTTTGATAAACTGCCTCATATTTAGAAGAAATGTATGGAACAAAATAAATTGCTAAAAATAGGCTCTTTCTCAATTTTTTCGAACATAATTACTTTCTGGAAATTGTTTCTTACTTGCAATACTATCGAATGGTGCAATATACAGAATGTATTTTTAACTTTCCGTTAAGATATCTAAGATTTTCAAAAATCGTGAAGGTTGGTTTTACCCCGTTTTGCAATAATCGAATCAGATCTCGACGTTTTGAGGTCACTTCTTCCCTGTCTACTCCCGCGAGGGTGTCACAATGTCTGTATGTACCTATGTATGTGTGTGTGTGTGTGTCTATAGCGTGTGTGTGCATGTGTGTGTGTGTGTCTGTGTAAGTATGTAAACCTCTTATAACTTTTGAACGGTTTGACCGATTTTATTACAGCTTGCGCCATTCGAAAGGGCTTGGCCAAACTTAGATTTGGAATACAATTTGAACCGATTCGAACAGATAGATTTCAAGAAATCTCAAAAAAGTGTGTTTTTTTTTGGAATAACGTTTAAACGGATTTATCGATCAACTCCAAAAACTAATCAACCTTGAAAAACCACGTCGATTGCCGCTAAATCGGTCAAAATCAGTTGATTCCTTCGACAGATATCGTAAAGGAAAAAAGGCTAAAAAAGTGGTTTTTCGGAATTACGAATACTCTTGTTTCATCAAAAAAAAAATGTTGTTGTCGATTCTTTCAAAGGACACGAAAAACTGCATCGATTGCCAATCGTGTGAAAATCGGTTGATTCATTTCAAAGTTATGACAGTCTGAAATTTCCAAAAATAGTGTTTTATTAAACTTTCATCAGATGAAAATTATCGGTGAAAATTTTGAGAAGCACTTTTATTTTTGAGCTCGATAAGCTCAAAAATGACGCATTAGATAAAATTTAAGCGCTTAGCGGGAAGTTGCACGGATGGCCTTTAGATCAACTGTTTTCCTATTTTTTTTCACAGTCTATGGGTTCGAGTCCTGGCTAGGAAAAATGAGTTATCAAAAATCTAATGATGCAGTTTTAGTTTTCATCAAGCCGGACACGACATTCCGTAGAGCTAAATTGCTATTCCTAATTTGTTTTATACTTCTCTTACAACGCCCAGTGTAATAATTCACCATGTACTTGTTTTATCCGCATCATTAGTTTTTACATAAACCAATTTTCCACGCCAGGCCGGAACCCGCAAATTAGAAAAAAAAAACATTCTGTATTATTACACCATTCGACAGCATTGCAAGTAAGGAACAATTTCCAGAAAGTAATTATGTGCGATTGAGGAAAGAGATTATTATGTACCTACCTATATAAGATCTCATCTTATATAGGTAGGTACATAATAATTAACTTACCTATATTTTTGGATCTCCTCATCGACGTTACGAAACAAAACACAAGCATTTTCAAATGCCGGATTTTTATATCCAGCTATGAAATCTTTTCAGTTGAGCGGGCCATTATAAATTTTGTTCATTTGTTGCTAGAACTGGGAGTTCCAATACTACAGCAACAACAGGACCAACTCGTTCGCGCACAGCGGCACCCTGTTCATCCGGCCCTCGCTCACTGCCGATCATTTCGGCACCAACTTCCTCACCAGCGGACACCTCAACATAGAGGGCGGCGCCCCCGCCGACAGGTGATACAATACTACAGCAACAACAGGACCAACTCGTTCGCGCACAGCGGCACCCTATTCATCCGGCCCTCGCTCACTGCCGATCATTTCGGCACCAACTTCCTCACCAGCGGACACCTCAACATAGAGGGCGGCGCCCCCGCCGACAGGTGATACAATACTACAGCAACAACAGGACCAACTCGTTCGCGCACAGCGGCACCCTATTCATCCGGCCCTCGCTCACTGCCGATCATTTCGGCACCAACTTCCTCACCAGCGGACACCTCAACATAGAGGGCGGCGCCCCCGCCGACAGGTGATACAATACTACAGCAACAACAGGACCAACTCGTTCGCGCACAGCGGCACCCTGTTCATCCGGCCCTCGCTCACCACCGACCAGTTCGGCACCAACTTTTTTATATCCCAAATATAAAGTTCAAATCAAGTTCGTTGATGCACAAAATTCTAGGTATTAAATCGCAGATTTTTTCTAAAGCATATCAAAACAATTCGTCAATTGAATATGATTTATTTGAAAACGTATAAAATTATCAGTTAAAATAGTTGTAACCTGTTCCACCAATGCTTTTGAGCTAGATATCAAAGATATCAATATCTGCATGATTTGTTTTAAAAAAATAACTATGCAAATTGCCTCCTCCACTGGGAAAATTTCCTGCAAATAATTATCTATTAGGTACCTATCTAGTAAATATTGGATCTACTTTATAAATTTGTCCCGGAACTACAACAGCTAGAATGCTTTCCTGTAACTCTAATACCCATTTGCACTAAACGTGAGTTAGGCCAGTCCTAGTTAAGATATACTTAAACATAAGAACAGCCTAGCTAAACATTTTGTTTGCACTAACAGATATAACTTAATTATGTCGTAGCTTAGGCATTGCCTAGATAAGTGAATGATTGAACGAATGTAAAGATTGGTTGTTTATGGTTTTATAAACCGGCTAAGTAATGTAGTCCATAGAAAATATTTTGGCCTTCTCTTTACATTGATTCCGTCGTGTGTTAAAAAGTGACAAAAGATAAGACCTTGGTTTATTTTATTTGGTAACGTAGGCTGTCAATTGTCTTGTCATTACAAGACGTCAAACAGATATATATTATACGTATTTACTGTTGACTAAAATTATACATCGATTGATTTGGAATCGTTATTGATATACCTATTATGTAAAATAAGTTAAAATAAAAAGTAAAAACCGCAAACTTTACGGCGGAGGAAAAAATAAATTTTGTGCGATTGTTGTGCGACGAAGGCCCGTGCATTCTATCGAAAGTAACTTCTCACGATGCCACGAAGAATAAAGAGAAATAATTCTTTTGCACATCCTATATCGCTTAAAGAAGACGATTTCATCGAAATTTTGGAGCAGTTTGGTCGTGATCTTGTTATTCTAGTTCTCGTTCTAGTTCTCGTTCATTATGAAAATCGACTTCTACAAATTCAAGGAAATTCAATAAATATTAAATCCCCTGCCATGGTGATTGTGATCTGACTATTTTAAGCTTTGAATTTTTAAAATCACTGTAATAAAAAATCTGCTAAAAATATACCTCTTTTTATTGTAATACATCTAAGGCTAGATCTCTGACAATAGTTTATCAATAAAACTATATCAATAGTTACAAAATGTAATCTACAAGACTAGATAAAACACCGACTTATGTGTTGCCTACGCTTACGCATTTCCTAATCGGGCTCATAAAGTTAAGAATATCCTAAGTGGACTTAGGAATGGCCTAAGGTTAGTGCAATAGTATTTTTTGCTAGGAGCAGCCTAAACAAGTTAGGAAAGAACTTAGGCGATCCTTAAGTTTAGTGCAAATGGGCATAACACACTTGGATACTTACCTATAGCATGTGCTAAATTATTATGAGCTAGTTTTCACTCAATAACAAGAAGCCCTGGCAACGCCCTTGTGGCGGACCAATTAGCGCCACAATACTTAATTAATCGCGCTTTCGAAGTTTTCACAGTTCGGCGCTATCTGAAATCGTGTCTAGTGTTGCGGAGAATAGCTTTCCATAAGCCGTTGTCGTTTGCCTCCGTGGCGCATTGTTTAATGTTCTAAAACAACAACCGTCTATATTCCAGATGTACAAACCCACAATGGAACGGCTGCGAGCGTGTGGGCTCACCCTCCAACGTGCTGAATCCCATCAAGAGCGCACGCGTGCGCACCGTCGAGTCCTTCAGCTTCCGCTACGGCCGCCTCGAGGTGCGCGCCAAGATGCCCGCTGGAGACTGGTTGTGGCCAGGTAATAACTTATAATAATAGTCACCTCCATACCGAAGAACACCACTATTTATATTCATTGTCAGTTGAGTATCAAAAGGTCAAAAAGTAAAACCATAGGGTTAAGAGATTTAAAAAAGAATGGAATGATTATGTATTTTTAATCCAAAAAAATACAAAGATATATTATTTGCTCGTATACTTTGCCGTTTGAAGAATTATTCATAAGAGTAGAACATGAGAGCGCTAAAAAACGATAATATTAATAATAAAAAAGAATATTTTCTGATCACTTTACTTGTTTGCCACCATACACTGGCCACTGAAAAAAAAATCTACTCTACATTGAACCATAATTTCCAGCTATCTGGCTCATGCCCGCCCACAACGTGTACGGTACCTGGCCGTCCTCCGGTGAGATCGACCTGGTGGAGTCCCGCGGCAACAGGCACATGTTCCACAACGGTCAGCACATCGGCACACAGGAGGCTGGCTCCACCCTCCACTATGGCCCGTACCCCGAGCTCAACGGATGGGACAGAGCCCACTGGCTTAGGATCAATACAGCTGGTTACGACACGCAGTTCCACCGCTACCAACTTGAGTGGACTCCAGGTTTGTGTTTATAAATTTTAAAAATATGTAGTAGAAACTAAAGAAACGTTGCCTGCTATGATATCAAAACGTAAAATATTTCCTTTAAATAGTGCTCAAAATCACACGCGTATTTTGTACTGATTTTAGACAATCATAATATATTGAATCCATATTGCGTAATATTATGCTTTAATAGTAGATTATGCACCAAGGGGATAAAGCAGTGTCTTACGTCACGGGTAGCGTAGCATATTGGACCCTGAGCGTAACGAGGGACTCTAGAGTTAACTCCCGACGTAGCGAGGGAGTTAAACCTTAACTCCCGAGTGAAGCGAGGGAGTTATGTAGAGTCCTGAGTAAAGCGAGGGGTTTAAGCTGCCCAAGACGAAGACAGGCTTATCCCAGAGGTGCATACTCTACTTTTCATACCTACTGCGAGGCAATAAAAACCCAGGGCTACATAAATAAAACATTTATTTTGTTAAAAGTTAATATTGATATTGGACACATCTGTCCAGTTATGGAGGGACAGAGTAATATTTTTATTAGAGAGAATGTTAAAACACGGAACTGTTAAAATAACGTAGTAGGTATGTACCTATTTTAATTTCTTAAAATAGCACCAAACACTGGCTTTTGCTCTGAATTTTTTGAATCGCATTTTTCCTTTGTTATAGGTGGCCAGTTTGATTTTCGAATAAACTCTCAGCAATACCATATTATTATTGAAAAACTCTATGATAGATACGTATCTATTAGAAGTTTTCATACGAATTTTAACGTTCCAAATTCAAATCACTTTAATCCCTTGGGAGTTTCATACAACATTATCTCCCTTGGGAGACAATGACATGCTTTACGTTGAGATTGCGTGATATATAATCGAACATTGTCGAGCGGGTGGTATGAAAAATATATTTTGCAAAAAAGTCAAATACGTACTAAGTACTCCAAGTACCTACTACTAATTTACTCCTTAATAATAGATATGTTCCGCCGTCAAAGCTAAGCGTCAATAATAAAACATTTATCTCTCCCCTCAGACTTCATCAGGTTCAGCATAGACGACGTCGAGCTCGGCCGCGTAACCCCTGGCAACGGCGGCTTCTGGGAGCACGGTGGCTTCAACTCCAACCCCAACATCCTCAACCCCTGGCGCTACGGCTCCAAGATGGCGCCCTTCGACCAGAAGGTAAAACGCACTTGTATTGTGTTGAGTATTGTGAATGATCCGACCATTAGTTGATCAGTCAGATCACGATTGTCCAATGCCCTCCATCTATATTTTCAGTCTTGTTTTATAAACGCTTATTTTCGTTTAGCTCTGAATTTCCTAAAATGTAAATAATTATACCTAGTATTCCACTGCTACTAATGTGTTTACTGTTAACTAAATTCTATATTATTAAACTTTACCTAGATGGATTTATAGCATTTTAAATTGATTTAAAAATATCCACTTTACTCATTTATATATTTCCGTTACAGTTCTACCTCATCATGAACGTTGCTGTCGGCGGTACCAACGGTTTCTTCCCTGATGGTGTCACCAACCCCTGGCCCAAGCCCTGGTGGAACGGATCTCCTACAGTAAGACAGCGTATAAATAGGATTTTGAATTTGACTCTAAAACATGTCTTTATAGTTTAGACAATCTTAGTTATCGCGCCCGGGCCCTAAAAATATATTTTTTTCAAGTACCTTAATGTTCTGAACGAACCGAAGCTGTTGAAACCATGTGACAGTCAGTAAGATTTGTTTTTGAGGATGTCTGAATAACGTTTTTCAGAATAGGCGTTTAGTCTATACATTTATCGAATGCCTACGCTGAAATAACACTATTCTCACGTCTATATATATTTCAATAAAAAAATATCAACTTCTCGCTTACACTTGCCTAGTATTTTGTGTGGTAGCAACACGCAATACTGAACACCTTCTATTTACATTAGTACTATTTTTTCTTTTCCAGGCCGCTACCGACTTCTGGAACGCCCAAGGCACCTGGCTGCCCACATGGAACCTCAACCACAACGATGGACAAGACGCCTCCCTGCAGGTCGACTACGTCCGCATATGGGCTTTGTAAACGCGAGGAGACTGATATTTATTATAATATACAAATATCAAATTATATAATTTTATAAACATTGTTGTATTTTTAAACAATCTACATTCTTTGTGGATGTGGCCAAGTTCGAGTTGGACTGGCACACAAAGGGTTCCGTCCATAGCGACAAAAAAAATCGTTTGGGAGCCCCCTTAAATATTTATATCATTCTGTTTTTTAGTACTTGTTGTTATAACTGCGTAAATAAAGCTTTTTGGTCGAAAGTCCTCAGAAACAGCTCCGATTTGGATCATTTTTTTTATTTTGTTTCTTTATATTACCTGTTTAAAATCAGAAATCATTCAGAGGGGGGAGATAATAATTTTATTTTTTAAACAATATGTACATTATTATATATAACAAATTGAGTTTTGAGAATCTTTCAGGGGTAAAATTTCGAAAAACTATAAAATACCTACTTCATTTTTATTTATTAGCTCGGATATTAAATTACATGGAAATCGGAGCAAATTTTTAATATTTTTCATACAAATTTCCATCTCTTATTTTACACCCTCAGAAAGTGAAGGCTAAACCCTAAAAATGTTATTTATTTAAATGTATTTAAGACCATGGATCTCAATTTTCATCGAAATCGGTGCAGATTTGAAGCATACAAACTTTCAACCCCTATCACCCCTACCCCTTCAAGGATGAAATTTTTTAAAATCAAATTTGTACAGTAGTTTTAATTTACAATGTAGACACGCACTAAGAAGGGATTTTAGCATATACAGTACATACACATAGCTTTATATAGCTTTAAATAGCTATCTAAAGCTATGCTATGTGTATCTAAAAACTTTAAATAGCTTTTTTGTTAAAATAGTCCCTTATTTTAACAAAAAAGCTATTTAAAGTTGAATATCTCGTAAACGGATACCTAAATCAAAAATCGTCAGAGATACCTCTCAATGCTTAGATATATTATATATTAAAAAGAGGTCTCAATGTTTATAAAAGACCTTTCTAATGATAAGTTTTAATTCAAGGTACTGTCCACTGTCCACTGATACTGTCAACTGTCACTGAGTGAACACCGCAATTCGAAGCTCCCGCTTTACAGACGAATTTTTGTGTGTAAAAGTGCACAGTTAATGTGAAAAGTGATTGCGATTTATAGAACTTTGATCAACCTTTAGTGGATGTGTATCAAAACAGAAATCAGTGCAAAATTTTAACAAATAATTAACGATAAAAGTGCTGATCTGACAGTTTACTAAAATTATTTCTCGAACTACCTTCATTTATTTCATTTTTTATTTCAAAGGAAGTGACCATAGACAATACGGTGTTTCCACATAAAATTTCGGGATACCATATCAAAATTCGTGTTGCCATATAAAAACCTGTGTTGCTACATAAAGATTTGGGTTACCATAGTTTAATATAAATCTCTTCGAAATGAATCCAGTAAACTGTTTCAAGTGTGACTACAAGACAGATGATAAATTGCCTCGGGTGTCATGGAAAGGCTGCAAACGCTCTATTTGCAACAAATGTAGTGGATTGTCGGCTACTGAGCTCCGTGTGTTTGGTCTGCAATCTTTTAAATTGTCCTATCTATGTGAGGACTGTGAAGTTGGCCTTAGACAGGTGCCTGAGCTACGTAGATTAATTATGGAGCTTCAAAAACAAGTCGAAGAACTCAAGACAACTAAACCTACATCAATAAATCTTGATAGTGTGATTAATGAGATCCAAGAGAGGGAGAAGCGGAGTCGTAATATTATTGTTCATGGTATACCAGAATCAAGAGCAACTACTCCTGAAGAACGTATATGCTCCGACAAAGATAAAATGTCAGGCGCATTTAATACTTTACCTTTTCCTGCACCCGAAATGGTCTCGCTTATCCGTCTGGGTAAGCCAAACAGCAACGATAAACCAAGACCGCTAAAAATTATTCTTAATAATAAATATGCTGCAGTAAATATTCTGAAGAATAAGAGTAAGCTGCCGAAATCTGTGAGGATCTATTCTGATATGACACCATATCAAAGGGACCAACTCAAGAAGTTACGTGAGGAATTGTCGTCAAGAATCGATAATGGTGAAAATGTCCTGACTATAAAATATTTTAATAATATTCCTAAAATAGTCAGTTCCACAAAAAACTAGCTTCACCAAAGCTTACCGAAATCTTTTATACGAACCTGGCATCCCTCATGGCAAAATTCGATCTGTTTCTTATTGAAGTTAAAGTACATAAACCCGCCTTCATTATGATTACTGAAACCCACCTAAATAGTAAAATCAATGATAGCCTTATTGCAATTCCAGGATACTTGACCTACAGATTAGATAGGCATAATAGAGGAGGCGGTGGTGTGTTGATATATGCGGCATATGAGATTAACAACATAAAAGTTACGACTAAAGTGAACAATCTGTACCTCGACTCTCGTGTTGAAGCTTTGTGGCTCGATGTTGACTTTAAAAATACCAAGATTTTATTGGGTTGCATATATCGCCCTCCTTCCAGTTCTGACCAGTATGACGCTGTTTTGTACGATATTATTGAGAGGGCTTCGTTTGACAATACAGTAATCATTGCCGGTGACTTTAATTTACCCAATGTTAAATGGCCACTTAATTCTATAAATAAACAGGACAAGCAAAGCGAATTATTTCTCAATATGTTCACAAATACCAGTCTAAGTCAGTTAGTTACGCCAATTACCAGAAAAAGAAACAATGAAGAGTCATTACTCGATTTGGGCCTGTGTAACGACGAAACACTAATTAGCACCTTAGAGTACCATCCACCTGTAGGCAAAAGTGATCATGTCGTGATAGCACTATCTGTACAAATAGTAGGCTCTGAAATGGAAAAAACTTCAAACGAAATGAAATATGATTTTTACAATTCTGATTATGATGGTATCAATCAGTACCTATCTGAAAACTTAAAAAAGTCCCCTGATTCTAGTAAGACATGGTGTGACTTTAAGAATACTATTTTTTCTTCTTTTAAGCAATTTATACCTATGAAACGTAAAATGAAGAATAATAAATTATATAAACCTTGGATAAACAAACACATATTGGACTTAACTAAACAGAAGAAGAAGCTGTGGCGTCTTTATAGAACAGACAATTCTAACAATACTTACCAGGAATACAGAGCTATAAATAACAAAATCGTAAAAATAACGAGAGCCAGGAGAAAGGACTTCGAATCTAATGTCATCAAATCAGGTCCTAAGGCTTTTCATGGATACATAAGAGCACAATTAAGCTCAAAAGTAAAAATTCCCTCTATTCTTAAAAATAACTCTGGTGACCTCGTGGATGATCAAGAGCTCATAGCTGAAACATTTGCCGACCAATTCGAGCGCTGTTTTGTAATGGAACCAACTGGACCTCTGCCCGATATAAAACTTTCCAGAGTTATCGACTCTTTCGAAAGTTTTGTTATAACTAGTGAAATGGTCAAAAAAACATTGCTTTCATTTGATATTGATACTGCAGCGGGACCAGACGACATCCCAAGTATGATGTTAAACAAATATTCGGACGTATTATCAGAGTCTTTAGCTAATATTATGAACTCATCTCTTGAAACAGGATGTGTACCTGACGACTGGAAACTAGCATCTGTTGTACCTATATATAAAAAAGGTGACAAATTGATGGCGTCAAATTATAGACCCATAAGTCTTACTAGTATTGTTTGTAAATGCATGGAGAAAATAATAGCTCAGAAACTCAGAGACTTCTTAATCAAAGAAAATATCATTCCAAATGAACAACATGGTTTTGTGTCCGGACGTACGGTGACTACCAATCTTCTCCTTTGCTGTAACAAATGGGTCACAGCCTATGATAAAGGTTGTCCAACAGATGTTATTTATCTTGACTTTGAAAAAGCATTCGATCGTGTTCCTCTGAAACGGCTTTTAAAGAAGTTAGAACACCTTGGAATCCGAGGAAAAATGCTGTCATGGATCAGAGACTTCTTAACAAATAGAAAATTTAGAGAACGGATTGGAAATAAACTGTCTACTCCGCGTTTAGTCCTGAGCGGTGTACCACAAGGCTCCGTACTTGGGCCACTTCTATTCATACTCTATGTAGCTGATCTAAGGAATACGATCATTACGTCCTTCTCCATGTTTGCTGACGACACAAAATTCTTCGCAAATCCTGTTACTTACTCCCAAGATATACAAAATGATTTGGATTCTATAATGTCCTGGACTGAAGAATGGTTACTGACACTTAACACATCGAAATGTACTGTATTGCACATAGGAAAGAAAAATCCCTATAAAACTTACTTTCTTGGACAACAAAAACTAACGCCAGTTGAGACCCAAAGCGATTTAGGTGTCACTATTAGCATGGATTTGAAATGGGAAACGCATATTACGTCAATCGCTAAAAAAGCTAACTCTCTACTGTTCTTGGTTAGAAAGGCATTTAAACATCTCACCCCCGAGACATTATTGATGTTATATAAAACATACGTGCGACCTCTATTGGAGTATGCATATGTGGTTTGGAATCCATACTTTAAAAAAGATATCCAACTTCTTGAGAAGGTTCAAAGAAGAGCGACAAAGTTAGTCAGAAGCCTAAAAAACCTAGAGTATGAGGAACGATTGAAGTACCTTCGACTCACCACCTTGGAAAAACGTAGAATGAGAGGCAGCCTTATTGAAACATTCGAAATACTTACTGGTTACTATAATGTCAATGGAATTGAGAACTTGTTTGCTTTAAATGAAAATTGTCATCTTAGAGGACACACACTTAAACTATGGAGAATACCCCATAACAGCAATCCATTAAAGCACTTCTTACCAAATAGAGTGGTTTCTGAGTGGAACAAGCTACCTGAGACTGTAATAATGGCACCCACAGTTAACTCATTAAAAAATAGACTGGACAAACTTTAAATCGTGTGATACACACGCATCAGCTTTTAGCTGCTAGTGTGCTTACATATATAATAATAATAAGGTTAAAATGTTTAAAATTAAAATGGTCGAAGTTGCTCAAAAATCGATTTGAATTCTTCACTTCCGGTTTACTGTAATACGCAAAAAAATCAAATTGAGAATTTGATAAAAAAATTAAAAATTTCAACTTTTTAGCTATAAGAAACAATACTTATTGGTCTTTGTTACAAATTAATTGATGAAAATATTAAGCATGCAAAAATAACGGAGTTCACTTTAAGTAATTTTTTCAAAGGCCATAAACTCAGCAATAAAGAATGATACGAAAAAAATGTGTGTACACACGTCACCTAGAAGTATAACTGACGAGTATAAACAAAACTCACGACCACACTTTTTTTTTGGTTGTCCGATTGACGTGACATGCTCCACCTATAATATACAGCTACTAATATTATAAATGAGAAAGTTTGTGCGGATGGATGTATGGATGGATGTTTGTTACTCTTTCACGCAAAAACTTTCGAATGGATTTTGACGAAATTTGGTATGATAGTAGTTTAGGTTCTGGATTATTTTTTATTTATTTTTTTTTATTTCCATGTAGGTTATAATATAACGCTTATAGAATTGTCCTACATGATGCCTACCACCGGTTCGGAAACTAGCCCGGCGAGAAGAACCGGCGTAAGAAACTCGCACGGGGCCACCTTTTAGCAAAAAGATGGGAAAATTGTTCTTTTCAAAAAATATTTTTACAATGTTGTAACTTAATCTATATAACAATAGTCATAAGTACAAAGAATATACTTAAGTACATAAAAGCAGCCTTGCATGGGGCCATCTTATTCCCAAGGTGTGCAATCGTTAATGAAATCACTGACTTTATAATAAGCTTTAGCACACAAACGTTCTTTAACAGCTTTTTTAAATTTATTAATGGAAAGATTTTGAACGTTTTCTGGGATTCTATTGTAAAGGCGTATACATTGACCTTTAAAAGATTTACTTACTTTACTAAGTCTGATCACTGGTATTTCTAACTTGTTCCTATTTCTAGTATTCCTACAATGTGTGTCACTTTTCTTTTTAAAATTCGTTAAATTCTTTCTGACATACAACACATTGTCCAAAATGTATTGAGAAGCAACGGTCAGAATACCTATTTCTTTAAATTTTTCTCTCAGAGATTCAAAACATGACATCTTATAAATAGAACGTATAGCTCGCTTCTGTAGCACAAATATTGTATTAATGTCCGCAGCGTTTCCCCATAGAAGGATGCCATATGACATTATACTATGAAAATAACTAAAATAAACTAGCCGCGCTGTATCCTCATCGGTAATTTCTCTAATTTTTTTGACTGCATATGCTGCAGAACTGAGCTTATCTGCCAGATTTGCAATATGGGGACCCCACTGTAATTTACAATCTAGTGTTATTCCTAGAAATACAGTGGTGTCCACTAAGTTCATTTTCTCATCATTTAATAGTACATTGGTTTGTGCCTGCCTAACATTTGGGAGGCTAAACTTTCAACATTTTGTTTTATTTGAATTTAAAAGTAAATTATTAACATTAAACCAATGTACCATTTTTGAGAGAGCACTATTTACCTCGTCATAATTTGACTGTCGTCGCTTCACATTAAAAATTAGTGAAGTGTCATCGGCAAAGAGTACTATCTCATGCTTATCTTTAACTAGATAAGGAAGGTCATTTATATAGATGAGAAAAAGAAACGGGCCTAAAATTGACCCTTGTGGCACACCTAGTTCAATTTTGGTCCCAGTAGACCTTGTAGAATTAATTTCTACTCTCTGCGTTCTATTTTTAAGATAAGAATCTAAAAGTTTAAGTGCTGTGTCCCTTATACCGTAATGGTATAATTTTCTGACCAACGTAGCATGCTCAACACAGTCGAAAGCCTTGGATAGATCACAAAAGACACCAAGTGCATCATGCGATCCCTCCCAGGCCCCAAATATGCTGCATAGAAGACTGATGCCTGCGTCTGTTGTGGACCGACCTTTAGTAAACCCGAATTGGTTACTATGTAATAAATTATTTATGTTAAAGTGGGCTAGCAATTGATTTAAGATTATTTTCTCGAAAATTTTACTGAAAGTCGGTAGTATAGATATTGATCTATAATTTGCTGGGTCAGACTTATTCCCAGCCTTAAAAAGAGGCATCACCTTGCTATGTTTCATTAGGTCAGGGAACACACCATTCTTTATACAATTATTGAAAACTAAGGCTAGATAGGGGGCAATGATGTCAATTATTGATTTTATAACTTTTATAGACATACCCCAGAGATCGGTAGTATTTTTAATATTGAGTAATTTGAAGGTGTTAATAATATCTCTGGAGTCAATTTCTTTAAAATTAAAGTTGACATCACATTCCTTGACATTTTCTCTGAGTATTTTTTTCAGCAACTGCAGGTGAAGAATTTAAATATTTTGTAGTTGAGACCGGAATGTCAGCAAAAAATTTTTCGAAGATTGTCGCAACCTCTAGGTCAGAATTTACCTTTTTATTATTAATACAAAGTTCAAATTTAGAGTTACGACTGCCTTTACCTATTCCAGTCTCATCTGCAATTATCTTCCAAGTGGTTTTCACTTTATTTTTAGCGTTCATTATTTTTTCTTTAATGTGAAGTGCCTTCGCTGCTTGACATACTTTTTTAAAAATTTTTGAGTATTGCTTGGTGTGCGTTACCCCAGCCAGATGTTGTGGATTTTGTTAACTTTTTACCTATGCTCAATTAGAGCGTTGTCTCCTGTAATTGAGCGTTGCATTTTCATAATTTGCTCCTTTGTAGTTTTCGAGAAAAACTCGAAAAACAGATCTGGCTGGAGTAACGTTTCAAAACGTTACTCCAACCAGATATTTTTTCTTCTAAAGGATATTTTAAGAAAAATAATATGCAAATAATTAGAGCGTTGCAGGGTGTAATTGAGCGTATAAAAATTTCATTTGTAGCTTGATCCGTTATGAAGATATTCAAAATCCTGCTGGAGTAACGTTTGGCGATTTCTTAGATCTCGAAGACTGTTGGATGCAGATGTACAATTTTTGGTACACGGCTTCTCCCAAATGTGCTTAAATTTGCTCGGCAATAAAAAATAAATAAGAATACACGCTTTAAAAGTTTTTTGATATTTTATAAAAACTACTTAGCACGTTCTAGCACTTTTTTTAACAGGTCTAGAGACCTAATTCAAATTGCATATTATAGTTTACATCAATCTTCAATTGAGCATTAAAGTCTTATCAAGATCCAGTTGGTAGTTATCTAATTATGACGAAAATTAATTTATAAAAGTGCACAATACCAGCGAGATCTTATAAAATCGGTATCTTGTATGTTTCCTATTTCTAGGTGATACCAATAATTAGAGCGTTAGTTTAATTATATACAGGTAAATTTTTACCTAAAAACACTAAATAATTTGGGAGATAATAGAAAAAATAACAAATCGATAAATACGCTTGACAACACGACCGAGTTAAGATGGTCACAAAAAAGCGGCCGTTTCATACATCAAGCATATATTCTGAAATGTATAGGATGATATTGGTACTAAAAGTACAGTTAAGTAAGCAAGTATTAAAATGTTATAATACTAGAATTTAAGAATCACCCATATACATAATACACAATAATACTTTTTAGGGTTCCGTAGTACTCAAGGAACCCTTTTAATTTTGCTCTGTCTGTCCGTCCGTCCGTCTGTCTATCCGTCCGCCCTTCTAGCTTCTGTAATGTAAATATAAATTGATGAAATTTTTTGTTATATTTATAGATTGTAATATATAGATCTCGGTTTTGGCATAATATAATCATAATTTTATATTTAAGGGGTGGCTCTCATACATGTGAAATGAGGATTAAAAATATTTTTTCATATTACCTCATCGTGTGGGGTGTCATTGAATAGGTATTTTGAAATTATAGGTATTTCTAAACTATGAGACTTAAAAACTTGCAATTTTTCCAGCTGATAGATCATGATAAATACTCTTTAGAAAAATTGTTTTGAACGAAATAGGACAGTAAATTTTGAAGTATTTTGAAAAAACCTACTACGCGTTTATATACCATATCTAGGAGGGTTCCATAACCCTCCTTAGATATGTCCTGAATTCCTGACATGCTCTTGGTTACAATTATTGGTGATTAATACTAATCACTACATACTCGGCATGGAGAATTGAGGTAAGGAGAACCATCTCGTGTATTAAAAAGTGTCCGTTGAAAGGGAGCAAGATAAGATGGCGCAATAGTAGCAAGTGGAAAAATTTCAAAAAGAGCGCCACAAAATGGCCACAAATTATTATAGTAACTAACCAATAATTAACTTTCAAATAACTTTACTCCATCTCTTATTGCTAACTTCATATCATTTCCACTTCCTTCACGCTAGTGTATAGCGCTATTTCGGTGAGTTTTCGAACTATAATTTGGTCTTTACGGGTGGACACTTTATGGAGTTATCCCCCACACAAGATGGATCTCCTTACCTCTATTCTCCATGATACTCGGGTTGAATCGGCCCATTCCTCTCGAAGCATCTTCTCGAATTTAAAATAACCTACCACTTCTCAATTTATGACGTTTGGTAAACAAATAAGGATTACAAGGTTACCAGTGAACTTATACATTTTGTTTATGTGAATTCTTAATATATATACATACATATAATCACGCCTTTTTCCCGTAAAGGGGTAGGCAGATACCACTTTTTGCCACTTGCTACGATCCTAACATACTCGTTTCGCTTCGTTCACTTTCATTCTTACCATCCATTCCTCCTCTTACATCCAACGTAGCGAAGCGGCTCTCCATGGTCCGCTTTTCATCTCCGCGAGAAACGAGACGTGATGGGTGGTGAAGTGAACCACATCGCCGCCATTTTGGATAATTAAATTATTTTTATGATTATCTATTGCATTTCCACGGATTGGTGGAGAGGGTAGGAACAGGGAAAGGGAAGGATAGGTGGTGTGGAAAGGAAGATTGGTAAGTTAGAGTGGGAAATAGGAAATGTAGGATATTACCGCCCACGAAGGCAAGGGATAGGACAGTAATAGCTAGGGAAGTACCTATAGTATACGGGCATACCCGTATACTATACCACAACTACCGGACAGGTAAGTTGGGATGAGTATCCCATGACATACGCAACATCTAGTAAATTATAAAATCATTACTTTTATTCAGAATTTTTACTTTTCCTATATTTTCCCTTTACTTGTAGCAAAATGACCTAGCCTGGCAGAAAATTTAAATTTCTAAGTCTGCTATAAGTATGCTTTGAATTGTGCTTGCGATGGCTCCATACCTCCATCCATCTTTCAAAATCGTTTTCGTTCCCGCTTACCTAATATCTCCTAAACTATACACACGATTTTTATGAAATTTAAAATATTAGCTTGTGCCGCCAACGACGTCTTCATTACAAAATTTCAGACCGCTAGCTTGATTACAAATACAAACGAAAATATGGGGGCACGAAAAAGCCGCAAAATGCTTCGAGAAAAGATAGAACGGCCGCTTATAGACTAGCTAGCTAGACGACCTCTGTGGCTCAGTGGTTAGCGCGTTGGCGCTCAAGCCGGAGGTCGCGGGTTCGAATCCCGCCAGGGAACACAAAAAGTTTTCTGTGTTTCTAGATCATGAATCATGATTCATGAATATGTATTAAATGTGTGTATTATATAATACAAATCTTAAATATAATATAACTAAATCTACACTATATAATATATAATAATATTATAAAGAGGAAAACTTTGTATGTTTGTTTGTTTGTTTGTAATAAATAGGCTCAAAATGTACTGGACCGATTTCAAAAATTCTTTCACCATCCGAAAGCTACATTATCCACGAGTAACATAGGCTAAATTTTATTTTGGAAAAAAGTAGGGTTCCGTAAGATATTAAAATAAATAAATAAAATAAATAAATAAACGTTTATTTGACACAATGAGACATTACACCACAAATAATACAATGACTTACATTTAAAAAAAAAATACAAAAATAGGACAGAAAAAATTAACATAACGACACTCCCTAGGAATAACAACTTAACTCATTTTTTACGTTTTTTCAGGAGAGCGATTTTAATGTTAAAAAATATTCTCACGCCTACATTTTTTAATAATATTAGTGATTATTTTATACATAGCATGCATTTTTCTTTCTTTTTCTATTTATTTATTTGTTTTTCTTGTAAAAAATCTCCTTCATGTAGTTTTATGACTTACAATGATAGGTTTCAATATTTGATTCGTAGAATAACATTGTAACTTGAAATACAAACACCAAAATGATAGAGAGATTAATGAACTTACGGGGTATATAATTGTATGTCTGAGATACGTTATAATTATCTTTGGTGATTTGAGTTTTTACTTCAAAAATACGAGGTATATCAAGTCAATTATCGAGAATAATACATTAAGGTACTAATGGTGTGGTAAAGTAATGGAAATATTGGAATCGTTGACAGAGGGTCTGTAGAAATATGTAAAAACTCTAATGGTTTAATTAAAAATATTTCGACCTATGCGTAGAACAAAGTCCGATTTGAAAACTTGCTACTTTTCAGTAGAGGCAAAACAAGTTTTGCGAATGGAAAAACTTGAATAACTTATAAACGGTGAGACTTTTATTTTTGAAATTTTGATATGTTATTATGACATCCTAGTCTAGTTAACCGCTTTATACTATTTATTATTAATTATTATATTTACTGAGATAACGAGTTCTATATCAACCTAGGACGTTTTACAGCGGAGAAGCGAGAGTTCGTAGTGATCATATTACGTTGTTTTACGGAGACATTTGAATGAAACGCCGTTCTATATTCATATGATTTGTTTTTTGTTGGAGTTATCCGACATTTTTAAGTCCTATGTGAATAATTATAATCTATTTAACTTGATATAGCATTAGCCACATTACACATAAATGAACAATAATACATCATTATTTATTAAAATCGTTTATTTACATAAAACAATCTCAAAATATGGTGGTGTTTTAAACTATAATTAAATCATAGTCGGTACTAGGTACTTACTTAAAATTAAAAACTAGTTACCATAGTCTAAAACCTACAAAACAATTAAAATCTCTAAGATATGCCCATAAAAATAAATATTGTTTGAAACTTAAAATGAGATAAAAAAGTAAAAAAAAATATAATTCTACATTAACAAGCCCAAAACAAAATTTAAACTTAAAAAACAATAAAAAACTTTTCTTAAACGTAATGAAATGAAATGAAATGATGTTTATTTGGTAAAAATATGGTTACAATAGCTGTTACAATTTTTTATAGTAGGTCGCATATTTTGTCGCATTAACGACGTCCAAATAGGTACTTATATTAACTAGTTCACAGTATTACTTATAGGTACATTTTAACCATAAAAATATTTTTATCATCATTCATTAGTCAAAATACCATGTTAATAAATATTTTTCTACATATTATATGTCAAGAAAATAAATGATATAATAAAATGTCAAAGATAATAAATAGACTCTAAAGTTAAAAGGTTTAAAAATAATAGAGATGTTAAAAAGTGCATAATTAAGTCAAAAGATTATATGTCATAAACTTTATGATAAAATGTAAAAGTACAATATTTACCTATTCAATAATATCAATAATGTCAGGAACTATAATATACTATTCAAACAATTTTCTTATGCAAATTCAGCAAAATCATATTATGTCATACAAAAATACTTAGTCTCATAGCATATTAGTCATTTAAAAATTCTTTAACATTATAGTAAGACTTCTCTATTAACATTTTTTTTAATTCTCTTATGGAGTGTTTTTTTGATAGTGATTTTACATGTGCAGGGACCTTGTTATAAATTTTTACACACATTGCATATGCATTATTTAAGAATAAAGTTGTTTTTGGTGTTTTGTCTATGATTAGTCTTTTTGAGTTCCTGAAATACTTTGTAGGTATCTTATCAACTAATTGTGTGAAAATGTGATTGTTATCAATTACAAATTTAAAAATTTCCAAAATGTACATACTTGTTAAAGTCAATATACCATATTGTTTAAATATAGGCTTACACGAGTCATATGGTGAAACTTTAGCTATAGCACGGAGACATTTTTTTTGTACAATAAATACTTTATCTATGTGTGTGGAATTTCCCCATATTACGAGTCCATAGCGCAGGACTGACGAAACATAGCCGTGATAGGCCATAATTGTAGTCTGAACACTTACTGTCCACGCTAATCTCCGTAAGACAAATACGAATCTGTTTAGTTTAGAACATATTTTTTCTATGTGTGCATGCCAGTTACAATATTTATCAATTTTTATACCTAGAAATAAATTCTCGTCTACTTGATCTATAATTTCATCTTTATATCCTAATTTAAGTTGTAAAGGTTTTTTATTGTAGTTTCTAAATTGTATATATCTAGTTTTATTAATATTGATTTTCAGATTATTAGAAGTAAGCCATTGAATTATATGTTCAAGTATTAAATTGATGTCAGTTTCGATTTTATTCACGTCTGTTTTATTATTATATTTAAATAGGATTGATATGTCATCTGCAAATAATGTCAATTTATAATTAGTCTTTATTGGAATGTCATTAATATATAGTAAGAATAGCAAAGGTCCTAAAACCGAGCCTTGTGGTACCCCAAATTCATTTAACAGGCTTTTGGATTTACTGTTAACTAGTTCTTTACCTATGTTGATGTGCTCTATAACTGTGTATTGTGTCCTATTTTCAATAAATGATTTAATCCAGTTAAGTGCTGTTCCCCTTATTCCCATTCTGCTTAATTTGTCTAGTAACAGTTTATGAGACACAAAGTCAAATGCCTTAGTCATATCTATAAATATGACTATACAATGGTCTTTGTCATCAATACTATAAACGATTTGATTAGTAATATTAAAGCAAGCTTGTTGTGTAGACTTATTCTTTTGGAATCCGTACTGTTCATTTTTTAATATGTTGAATTTATTTATAAAGGAAGTTAGTCTTTTGTGCATTGCCTTTTCAAATATTTTAGATATAATAGGAACTAAAGTAATAGGTCTGTAATTGTGTAACAGTCTTCGATCGCCTTTTTTATGCAAGGGTTTAATAATTGATGTTTTTAATTTATCCGGAAAAGCACCATCCGTAAAAGATTTATTTATAAGTACTGTTAAAATTGGGGCTATTATATTTTTACATCTCTTTATTATTTTTGTGGAAACTTCATCGTAGCCAACAGTACTAGTATTTTTTAAGGAAGAGATAATTTGTATTATTTCATCATATGTGCATGGGTTCAAAAATATACTCATAGCATTGTCTTCGATAGAGTTTGTTAATTTGGATTTAGAATTTATATGAATGTTGGTAGTTTTAATAAAATATTCGTTAAATGTGTTTGCTATATCTAAAGGTATGTCAATTCTATTATTATTTAAATTAATTATTTCTGAAATATATACTTTTTCGTCACAGTTATTCGAGTAATTTTTAACAATGTTCCATGAAGCTTTGCACTTATTTTTTGCTGTTGCAACATATTTAGTATGAGAATTTATTTGGGCACACCTAAAGCACTTTCTTAATGTTCGGCTATATTTTTTGTACTTATTTTTTGTTGTTGTATTTTTCTCCCGGTAGGCACTAAATTGCAATTTGCGTTTTGTTTTGCAGCTTATTTTTAAGCCTTTGGTAATCCAGTGTGGCAAAATATGTTTTTTTGTAACCTTGAAGCGGACTACAGGAAAGCAGAGCTTATATAGCAGTACGAATATGTCATAAAAATTGTTAAAAGCTTCATTAAAATCATTTAAATTATAAGATTCGTTAAAGGAAATACTTGCTAGATAGTTTTTAAATTTTTTTATATTGTCATTGTTATAAGCTCTTTTATAAATATACTGACATTTTTTTATACTATTTTTATATCCCTCTATTTTTACTGAAATCAGTTGTGCCGTGTTATGGTCAGAAATACCCAAGTGTAGAAGTTCACTATTTGCATGTGTCAAATTACTTATTATATTATCTATGCATGTCAAATTTCTTGTTGGTTGATTAAAGTGTATTTTTAAATTATAATTACTTGAAATGTCTCGTAAGGTATCTGAGTCTTTAGTTCTTTTTAGTAAATTTACATTAAAATCCCCTGCAATTATTATATTTTTACTAGACTTTTTGCTTAAGTTATGTAATAATGTGTCAAACTTTTGAAAAAATGTACTTATTACAGAGCTTGGAGTTCTGTATAAGCAGATGATAATCATGTTTAGATCTAAAATTTCTATACCACAACATTCGAAATCATTATCACTTGAAAACGTTAAGTCAATTTTACTGTAATACAAAAACGAGTTTTTTTTAACAAGTATACAAGTCCCACCCCTTTTTTGTTTTTTGACCTAGTATAAAATGCTGCTAAATTATAGTTATTTAGGTGTATATTTGTTTCTGTTCCTTTTTTAATAAATGTTTCAGTTAAGCAAATTATATCAGGCTCTTTATTATTAGATTTAAGTTCTATAAGTGCAATTTCAAACTGACATCTTTTAGCATGAAAACTTGCAATATTTTGATGTAATATTTTAATTTGTTGTTTTTGGTTGTCTACGAAAAAGTACCTGGGGCTTAAAATAGTCGGTAATATATTTTTGAACTTTTTTGTCACTGTTACATAATTTATTTAAATCCGAGTTATTTTGATTTTTATTCTTATTATAATATTGATTGTAAAATTGATTTTTATTCTTAGCATAATATTGTGAGTGTTTTTTTTGACCAGTGATAGTAGTGTATGTATTTACCCTTAATTTTTTTATAAATGTTTTTTGTACTGTCTTTTTTGTATTCGAGTTAAATTTTAAGAAATTATTTTCATAATATATTTGATCAATTGTATAGTTAATTTTATTACAGATGTTAATTGAGTTTAATACATGAGTATTGTTAAGATTTATAAAATGACAGTTAGCATAGTTTTTACATGTCATCCTAATCAAGTTATTTAATTTCCATTCATTAAGGTGTACATTTTTTACAACACTTAGAATTAAAATAGGACAGTTTATTTTAGATGCCTTAAGAAAACCGCATAACTCTGATATAATTTTCATGGGGTTTTGGTCATGTTGTCCAACGCTTAATATTATTTTATCTTCATTTGTAATATTAAATAAATACGGTGTTTTCAAAATTTCTTCGGTGATCGCGCCAGGCTTGATGAAGGATATTATTTCAAATTTTTCGTAAGGGTTATTTTGTCTTTGTTTTCTAATCAAGTTAGCTATACCAGTACATTGACTTGCTCCAAATATATATAAAGTTTTTTTTGATTTGTTTTCCTTTTTTTTATCAGTGTTGCAGTTGTCATAATTAGTATTTAAGTTTTCTTTTTGTGAAGTCGATTTTATACTTTCTGTTTGTACAGCTTTTTCATTGCATAAGGTGGAATTTGTATATATTATTTTGTTTTTGTTTTGTATTTTTGTCTTTTTTGTAGATCTATTTGCAGACGTTTTTGTTAATGGACTAGCACATACTAATTTTAAGGTATCCAATTGCTGTCTTAAATTTAAAACTTCCTTCTTAAGTGTATTATTTTCTATTATTATATTATCTAATTCATTTTGAGTGCTTTGTAGTAATAATGACATGTCATCAAGTTTTTTCTTCATTTCAATAATATTTTCTGGTTCCAGTGTGGATAAATCAAAGCTTCTGTGTTCATGTTCAGAGTCAGTTGATATGTCCGTGATACTTATATATTCATTGTTTTGTCCAAGGGATTCATATGACTTAGATCTAAATAGTTTTTTGGGTCTAATTGTAACATAGTTCGGACTGTCCATTTTTTGTATAAAATAAGTGATTATTAATAATGTCTTGATTGTAATAATAATAAGATTGTTTGATTAATATTTATTCTTTGTCAAATTAGTATTTAATTCATAATTTTTATTTATATTTCATAATATTGTAATAATGTCAATATGATTTTTTTCATACAAGTGCTGCCATCTATGATTGGTTTATGCAGTTACATTTGATAGAACAAGTTTATAGATTTTTACACTGTATCCAATTTGACAGTTCTTGTCTTTGATTTTAATTGTCAATTTTGAAGTTTCTGTTGTTACTTGTCAAATGTCAGTTGTAATTTGTCAACAAATTTTTATAAGTGGTTTACACTCTCGCGCGAGTGGCGAGGCGAGGCCCTCAGTGAGTCGCGAGGCGAATGTGTAAACGGGCATTCGTTCCTCGCCTCGCCATTCACCTCGCCACTCACGACGCTCGCGTCCGGAGCGGTTTTTTGCGCACGAGTCAAAGGACCTCGCGACGAATACGAGCGGGTGTTCACATTCTCGCGTTCGCTTCAGTCTGTTGCTAGTTCTCATGCGCGACAGTTGTTTCTCTCGCACGGGAAATAATGCGTTTCTTAGAACTTTTTCAAAAAGAAAAAGAATAATATATATAGGCTACTTGACTCAAATATTTAATTTCATACATTAAGGGAGTATTTCATTAAGTAGGTACTTGGCTTAGGAAAACGTATTCTAACGATATCATAAATTAAAAACTTAAGATTGATAAATAAAGTTGATATTATATAAAATAAGTATTTTTGTTTTTTAATTTCTATGATAAAAACACCGAAGTTACTTCCGGAAAGGATGTCACGATACAAACACACTAAGCAAATATTATACCTTTAAACGAGCAATTCTTGTATGTATAGTCTTATGTTTGGGAAAATGCGTATTTTCGAGTTTTCATGCGTTTTTCTTTCCACGCAGAATATGTTCGCTAATTTCGTCCTGACGGCCACTGTCCGTTTGGTTCAGCGGGTTAAGAGGCGGATGGCAAGAAACGAGTGTTACGGGTTCGAACCCCGCTCGGTGACTTACTTTTATATAAATTTACTTTATATAATTTTTTAATTTTCATTGTTTTTAGACAAGTTTTAAAAAAAATGTTAATGCTTAAGATCAAATACCTGATCTACACAGAAATCGATTGTAAATAATAATAATCTATCAACCAATATGTCGAATTGTGTTTTCGGCTGTTTTTAAAAAGTGTACTTATTTTTAAAAAAATTGTAGGTTTTGACGACCTCTGTGTATCAGTGGTTCAACATGTTGGTGCTATAGTCGGGATCGCGGGTTCGAATCCCGCCGAAGGAACAAAAAGTTTTTCCGTGTTCCTGGGTCATGGATGTGAATTAATATTAATTCATATTATGTGTATAATATAATAAAAATCTTAAATATGTGTATAATAAAGTACCCGTAGCACAAGTTCTTCGAGAACTTACCACGGGACCAGATTGACGTGGTCTAAAGCGTCTAAGATAATATATTATTATTATTTTAGGTTTCAAAATAATGTAATATATTTTTTTTGTGTAATAAAACAATTATGAAACGTTTAGGACTTAAATAAAAACAAGGTCAAGTCGCATAATATATGGAACCCAAAGCATAATTATATTAACCATAAAACTCAACTAAGTTAGACTTGTTGCCGCTAAAACTTCGACGTCCTCCATTGTCAATGGCATACAGACAACTGAAAGCACCACGAGAGTGTAAGCACCCACTCGTAGGCGCGTCGCGCGAGGTGAGAAACGAGGCGAAGGGCGAAGTGAGTTGCGAGGCGAGAGTGTAAATCTTATATTAGAGTTGCATAGAGATTAGTGTTTATTCCAAGTTAAAACAATAGATAATCCAATCCAAACTATTTTGAATTTCGGCAAACGGTTATGATGAAAAATTGTCGAAACAAAATATGTGATGTGTAAATTGGAAGCTATAGACTACTATGTCCTTGTATTCTGAATTCTAAGAATGCTTGTATATATTTTTCATATAATATAAGGTTTGTTTAACTGTTTTTACTGTTTTATAGATTTATTTCTTATGTAGTATGAATGAATCTCTGTGATGATGTACAATATTCAATTTGTACTCACAACTTTTCTCCTATCACAGGTTTTTTGTTGCAAACACTTGTGAACACTTTTGAGGTTATATTGTATCTCTTGTTGAACTTTTTATTAGAATTTAATTATTATTTTAATTTAAAATATAAAAATAACGTAGAGCCAGTGTTTATCGTATCTTTGACACCTGTCAACTCTAGTTATAAATTAAACTTCTTTGGTACTGTTAATTGTATCTAAACTATCTAGCTATGTTGTATAATATAGTTGGATAGGTACAAGTTCAGTTTAACCTACATGGGGGAGGTATCTGCCCGTTTATCCAAAATAATGAAAAATAACCATAATATTGTTATGGCCATAATCCTGTAGCAATAAGCATGTCGTATGCAGAAGAAATAATACTTAAAAAATCTATTTTGTCATATTAAGGTCCGGATTGATTTAAATTATCAATCTCGTGTCTATATAATCGATTATCCTGAATGTGATAGTGTATAAGTGGGTCAAACAGTTTGACCCACGTATACAATATGTAATACCTTATAGGCATGTCCATCAGGTACACTTTAACCTCTCGGCTGCCCCAAGCGTTTTATGTCATATCTCGCCAAGCGCGTCTTCAAATCTGACGTCGAACGTAAGTTGCCGGTCAGTGCTAAAATGCCGATTTCGACAAAAAGTTGTATGAATACACTAACTTATATTAATATATTCGGAATCTACATAAAACTTCCTTTAATAAGTATATAATATAAACTGAAAAATTAACAAGTGTAATTATTTCGAACGGCCTAATCGTATAAGTATGTAAAATCCCACCTGTTGTTGTCGAAAAAAGCATTTAAAAAACAATTTAAGACGCTAAAAACATTTTAAAGAGACTAATGATATTAATAACGATGATATATTATATCTAAAAGGTGTTTAGCAAAATGTGATTTATCACGATAACCATTTCTATAAGACGCGATGTATTCTTTGTACAGAGTCTCAAAGTTACGTTCAGTTTGAGTCAAACTTTGTACCGTGTTTCAGAGTTACATATAATCACATTTCGCTAAACACCTTTTAGATAGTGGTTATTATAGTATACCCGATGGCCATTCCTTTAAGGTATATATGAGACAAAGGCTTTTTACCGAGCGCATTAGCGCATAGCGCGTACATGCGCAAGAGCATTACGCATGGTTAAACGTATACTCACACATTTGCTTGCAGGTTGTGGGTATTTTTCTAGATTATACTTTCGGGATATTGCTAGATATAATATTAGTTAAATTGTATACTTCTTATATCTACATGATTGAACCTGAAAACGCTGTCATAGGTGGAATGACTATCAGTAGGAGGCTACATAGGAGTTAGCACCGACAGTTCTTGACCAACTGGAGTACACCTATGGTCAGAATTTTCTAAGTCACAATTTGTATTAAAGGTGATTTTTCGAAACTAGAAGCGCTTTTAAAGAAAGTATTGATGGTCGGCCATAAATTGTATCTCATTAATAGGTGGATTAGGTGTGGCATTAATTTTATTCCAAACATCACCCAGTTGCCGACTTGTTTCTTCTGCACCTTGTTGTCAACAACTGAAATATTAAAAATTGTATTAGGTACTACACTGCACCATAATATATTAAAAATAAGTCGATTATAATGTTATATGATTTGCCGAAGACCCTACAAATGTGTATATATTGTAAGGTAACGCAGCTTAAAACTATTTTTATTTATTTAATATAAAATATATTTCTATTTAACGATATTTTTAAAAGAACAACGTCCTAACTGATGTCATCATTCAGGTGATAACGCCCCACCTGCATATCGACTTGACAAAACGTATTGTAACTGTTCTGTGATTCCGTAAAAAACGTCCCATAGTTACATGAAACCCTTAGAAGTTCTAAAGAATTAGTCTTACATCGTTCTAATATTACTTATAATGTCAACTTTTATGGTAAGTCAACTTTTATTGATAACACGACAAATATTTATCTAAAAAATAAACATGAAACTAATCATACTTTTCGCACTAAAACGTATTTTTCTAACTCTCCGTCAAAAATGTCTTATATGAAGATAGATTTCCCGATTCTATTTACTAGCTTAAAAAGCGGAATATTAAAAAAAATCATTTCAAAGCATAATAATATTTAATTTAAAGAATAATATAAGTAAAAATGTCAACTTACCCGGATCTACACCGTTCTTCATAAAAATATCTTGCATATTTGAAAAAGAAGGACCAAGTTAAAGCTCTTCCCTCTTCTTATAGTATATCCAGCAATATCCGTAAGCGTGATATCTCAAAAATACTTTTAGTACGCAATAATAAATAAAATTATAATTTTCGCCAAACCGAAAAAAAATCACACACATGACGCAAAAATCCCTTCTTTCCGCTCGACTACGCCTGAAGTGAAGATCGCGCGAAGCGCCCGTGCCGCGCGCGCTCCAATTTCTCCGTCCTATGAACACAAGGTGCATTTTAACATGGAGCTTACATCAAATAAGACGTTGTACGATTCTGTATTTAATTTATAATCAAATTCAATCAATGAAAAAAAAAATATAATAAAACCTAACATGCAGTGGTTTTTGGGGGGCTTCAGGAATTCCTAAGTAGCTTCTAGTTGTTTTTTAGTAGTTTTTAGTAGAAATCGATACGAGTTTAGTAGTTTCACAAAAACAGAGCTGGCAACACTGAAACGAATCGCTTCAGTCCATACGGCTGACTGATGCGATTTCGAAATTGCACACAGACTATACGATTTTGCATCCGTTCAGGCCGAACTGAAGGCAGACTGGACCATGTATGGGGCCCCTTATGATCCGTCTGTCAAGCGTAAACAAAATAGCCATCCCCGCGCGTCCACGCCCCCGACCCCGCAAATATCCCGCACGTCGTAACTTGTGCCGCATCGCGAACAGTTCATTCCTGTATATTTTTGGATTCTGTATTGTAGTTTTTGACAATGTAATACTTATCTATGCCATCGTCACTCAATTTAAAATGATTTATCTTATTTTCATACACTTCCAAAAAAATGAAATGCCAAATAATAAAAATGTAATTAAATATAAGATGTTTTGATTTTCAAATCACGAAAAAAAAATCAATACGGGTACAGACGAAGTATGGTAATTTAACTTAACACAATTATCCATTTTCTTACTCTGTATGAAATACGGTGACAAAAACGTAACTCAATTTACAATGCTTTCTATGTAGTATGTCCAAAAAAAATACTGATAAAAAAATGTAATTAAATATAAATTGTTATTGCTTTTAATCAGGGAGTAACTTATCCGTATTATAAAATTGTATATAAATATAGGATCCTTTTTATGTTGAAATCTATAAAATTTCCACCAAGTGACACGGAATACGTTAATATCATTCTTGATATCTTCGGATCTATTTAACGTAGAAATACCTTTCCAGGACTAAAAAATGGCAAATTAATGGATAATAAAGAATATGGAATAAACTCATTTTTCACGTAACTCAAGTTAAGTTGTTATTCCTAGGGAGTGTCGAATTAACATGGTTAAATTGGAAAGAAAAGAAAACACATACAATTCAAGCAAATTGATATGCAAGTGGTAAGTACTATAATGGCACGGAAGGTAGGTAGTGTAATGCCTAACTGTCAAAAAGGAAGCCGCTCAGGCGTATCACTGCGGCGTAACACCACAGTGCCTGGTATTATGCGGTTCCGTATTGTTGTCGTTTGATGGACAGATTTAATACACTCAGCAACAGCAAATAAACAGTTACATATATACATTAACGATTAACGAAATAATAATAATATCTAACTGTATATATATTATGGGTAAAAAGTACGTAAGAATAAAATACAATAAGATAATAGTGTGAGTCATTGCTATGGACAATGCATCAATCACGCCACCCGCGCCCTCCGCACTCCCCTCGCACACCTCCGGCCTCCTTAGTCCCATAAACCATAGTTTGGGTTTTTCGGACACAAGGTGTAAAAAATCAACCAGAAAAGTTACTTATTTTGCGTACGCTGCCTAAACTATAAAAGATAGAACCATAAAATGTTCTAATTAATTGTAGATCTTATAAATATCTACAAAAATGTCCCAACGACCATTTTTTTATTTAGAAAATTGATTTTTTTTGGACTACATTTAAACGCGTTTATTTTACTCATGCTTATTAATCCTTATCAAGATAAATTATTTCATCACTAAGTAGATAATATTTGGTCTTTGAATGATTAAAATTGGACGTTTGGTTTTGAAGTTTTGGCGAAATTAAAATATTACGATTTCTGCTGCAAGGCCCGTTGCGAAGTGGGCGTCACCATGGCGGGCGCGGGGGTGCGCGTGCGGGAGGGGAGTTTAGATCTATGAGATATGAGTAAGGTACCCGCAGTATTAGTATTGTACCCGTGCGAAGCCGGGGCGGGTCGCTAGTATTATATATTTCCGATGTCTGGTACCCGTAACACAAGTTCTTCCGATACTTAGAACGGAACCAGATTGTTGTGAAGCGTCCATAGATATTATTATTATTATTATGGACTAAATACTTGGCAGCCGCGCCGTCAGATTTGGTTTGAAAGCCTTATTGATATATTTTGGACCAGACTGCAGGCGGACTGTTAGTATTACCTTAAAATTGTAAATAGTAAGTAGACCTTAAAATTGTCCGCCGTTTATTAGTTTATCTTGTATTAGATGTTGCCCGCGACTTCGTTTGCGCAAAAGTTAATTTCGAAGAAACCGTACATCTTTCCGCGATATAAAGTAGCCTGTGCCCTTCCCCATGGTCTACTCTACATCTGTGCCAAATTTTTCCATGAAAGAATCGTCCATACCGTAAACAAATTTTCTGAGCACAATGAGCATACAAAGCCCATTTAATCTGCCTTCGGTCATAGTCGATCTTATGGTGTCTACAGAGTACAGACACACGAATTTGGTACGGAGCGTACAGCGGATCTGGTACGCTCCGTACCAGATCCGAGCGTGTGTAGGGCAGTCCGGCTAACATAAGAAGAAGGTAAAGAGTTCGCCGTTGTCCGCATCGGATCTGGTCCGCTCCGTACCAGATCCGTGCATGCGTAGAGCAGTCCGGCGGTATGGCCGTACAACAGTACCAGTGTTGCCAAATTAGGGATGTACCCCCCAAAATTGTCGGGACAGGATGTTTAGAGTTTACTCCTTATGAATCAATTTGTATGTATTAATAAAAATTATTTTAATGTGTGTATATAGCCAGGGATATGAAATGTATTGGGAGTGAAATCAGATTAAGACAAGTTAGTTTTATGTTACTCACGCGTAAGTCTTTATGTTAAACATATAACCTTTCTTTCTAGCTTATTATCTCTTAGACCTGTCAATTGTATAAGTAATCAGGGGTAAAATTTGGGGAGAATATTTTTTGAAGTGTTGGTATCACTGCCCGTTATCAATTAATTGCGGGAATCATCGTCGTCGTTTAAAAACAGCACTGTAAATAGAACTCTGTGCTAATGTAATAGAGCATAAAATCGAACACACGAGTGTCGAGCGTTTCGGTCCACTGCACCGTACCAAATCCGTGCGTGTGTAGCGACACCGGATTTGGTCTCCGGATATGATCCGCTGTACGCTCCGTACCAAATTCGTGTGTCTGTAGATAGCATTAGGATTTAGCCACGTTTTTATTAGGGTTCCGTAATACTTAAGGAACCCTTATAGTTTCGCTCTGTCCGTCTGTCTGTCTGTCTGTCTGTCTGTCTGTCTGTCTGTCTGTCTGTCTGTCTGTCTGTCCGCGCCTCTAGCTCCTGTAATTATGAATATAAGTTTATGAAATTTGGTGCAGTTATAGATTGTGTATAGATCACGGTTTCGGGATCATAAAAAAATAATAATTTTATATTTTAGGAGTAGTTCTCCATACATGTGAAGTGGGGATGAAAAATATTTTTTCACTCTACCCCATCGTGTGGGGTATCGTAGAATAGGTCTTTTAAAATAAAGGCATGGTTTCATACGTTACTTTTTTATAAAGTTGACCATTTTCGAGTAATCGGCCTCCAAAGTAGTTTGTAAGTTGGTCCCCCCCCCTAGCATTTTTAAACTATAGGAGATAGAAACTTGCAAATTTCCATGCTGATAGATCATGCTAAAAACTCTTTAGGAAAACTATTTTGAACGAAATCGCATCATAATTTCTATTTCTAGAGCAATTATAGAAAAACAAATTAACATATTAAGGCAAATCAGAATAATTATACATCATGTGAAATTATCATTTAAAATAATGTTTCAAAACTGGTTGCAAAATTAAAAAAAAACTGAAATTAACAATTAATAAAAATAACTTAAATTTATAATAAATAAAACATGCTGTCGGGTTTGAACCTACATCCAAGGACAAACACTATGATTAACTGAGCTACAGTAATTATAGTGATTATTGCGAATTTACGTTTCTTTACCAGAATTAGAGCTAAGTTTTGAAACACGTAAAATTTTAATTAATAATTAATTTTACGAATATGTGCCTCTTTTACCAATTATTACAATAATTTAATAACACTAAAAACACATGAATATAATTATGTTATCAATTACCATAGTATTATTGTTTTTTATTATAATTTAATACCTACCTTTAATATTAAAAGCTTCAATTTGCTAGTAACTACGAAAACTAGGTATATCATATATGGCGCTAGTCTCCTGTTTAAATCGTGGATTGTTTTTGAAAAATAATACTAGATGTCGCTGTGTTATTGGATTTAAATTCTGTATCACGCTATCGAAAACCTCACTGATATGTATAATCTCTCAGGTGTCGCGCTTTAAAATTTTCCCACCATGAGACTAGCCAAAAGGCAGTCGTTATCCGATTAAGCTAAAGGGACTTAAATGTCATTAGCGTAGACCCATTCGAAAAAAAAAAAAAAAAAAAAAAAACTTTAAAATTTTTATAAGTATCTGGTTGTATTCTTCGTACCTACTTTGAGGTCTCGCTAGAGTGCGCTAGAGTAAATATTTTCTTTGATTGTGATAGGCGGTATCGTAATAGACTAAAATAATATGCTCAAATGTTATGTGATTAGCGAAATGCGAATATTAAATAGAAATTGAATAAAACTTATTCTTAAAGAACATCTGGTTACTATTCACTTATATATATTTTGATTATTAATCAACATTCAACATTTACGGAACCCTCCTTAGACATGTCCTGACATGCTCTTGGTTAGGTTATTACACGTCTAAGTTTGCTGAATGACCTTTCAATTGTAGCAGTGGAATAAGCATAATTTAACCAAAACTCGTTGTGCACTTTGAAAACTATATAACATGTCAAATAAATGAAAGCCGCTCGCTCGTGAGTACTCTCTCACAATTTGGCTATTTTCTACCAGCAAGCCAAATTTTCGGAATAATAAGATAAAAACCGACAAGTAACAGGTTTAGAAATTGCGAAGGTTATAAATATTATAATTGTACCCAGTACCAAGTACCAAAATTGTAGCAAGTACCCAGGGGAGCAGGGCCTACCTATTTAGCTATGTCCATTATTGAGTGGACTAGAAAACTTATGCACTCAACGTCTTTTACGTAAAAGATGTTGAGCGCTTAAGAGTCCAAAAGCTTTGTTTAAAGCTCGCAATGCATTTATTGTGTTATCAATAATTATGCCTACCATTTTTAGGAATGATTTGTTTTATAACTTTTCAAGCGATATTAATAAAGTGAAGTCTGATAATCCGTTGATTGAAATTTTTACACTTGCTTACATACCTGTACTAATATTACCCTATAAATTTCAGAATGTCAGCTTAATGTATAAAACGGCCGCTTTTTTGTGACCATCTTAACTCGGTCAGGTTGTCAAGCGTTATTTATCAATTTGTTATTATTTCCATTATCTCCCAAATTATTGAGTGTTTTTAGGTAAAAATTTACCTGTATATAATTAAACTAACGCTCTAATTATTGGTATCACATAGAAATAGGAAACATACAAGATACCGATTTTATAGGATCTCGCTGGTATTGTGCACTTTTATGAATTAATTTTCGTCATAATTAGATAACTACAGATTGGATCTTGATAAGACTTTAATGCTCAATTGAAGATTGATGTAAACTATAATATGCAATTTGAATTAGGTCTCTAGACCTGTTAAAAAAAGTGCTAGAACGTGCTAAGTAGTTTTTATAAAATATCAAAAAACTTTTAAAGCGTGTATTATTATTTATTTTTTATTGGCGAGCAAATTTAAGCACATTTGGGAGAAGCCGTGTGCCAAAAATTGTACATCTGCATCCAACAGTCTTCGAGATCTAAGAAATCGCCAAACGTTACTCCAGCAGGATTTTGAATATCTTCATAACGGATCAAGCTACAAATGAAATTTTTATACGCTCAATTACACCCTGCAACGCTCTAATTATTTGCATATTATTTTTCTTAAAATATCCTTTAGAAGAAAAAATCTCTGGCTGGAGTAACGTTTTGAAACGTTACTCCAGCCAGATCTGTTTTTCGAGTTTTTCTCGAAAACTACAAAGGAGCAAATTATGAAAATGCAACGCTCAATTACAGGAGACAACGCTCTAATTGAGCATAGGTAAAAAGTTAACAAAATCCACAACATCTGGCTGGGGTAACGCACACTATTGCTTGACATATAGTTTAAAAGATTCACTCCTATTAAATGTCTTTTCGTTATACAAATCATATAATCTCTGCTTACTTATTATAATTCCTGCAGTTGCCCAGGTTTTAAAATTACTTTTTCTATTATTTAAATTGACCGTTTTAGAAGTAAATACAGAGTTATACTGGGTTCTTATTATTTTAAATAGTTTATGAAATGCTTCATCTGAGCTATTAAACCCATCTAACTGTTGAATATTTGAAACTAATTTACCTCTAAATTTCTCAATACGTTTTGTATTCACAGGAATATAAACAAGCTTTTCTTGAGGTTTATTTTCACAATTAATATTAAATGAAGCAAATTGTCCACAGTGATCAGAGCTAAGCGCATTAATTATTTCTTTTTTATAAGGAGTAATATTAGTGAAAATATTATCAATACAAGTAGCTGCTGTATCACATATTCTTGTCGGTTCATAAAATAAATTACTGAGGTTATACGATTATATGTATACGATATCAATCACTAGGCTACTTTTTACCCCGAAAAATACAGTGTTCCTATGGGATACTGTATTTACGCGGGCAACAACTACTATTATAATATTATACCAGGCGTTACGTCTCCCCATTTTGTTACCTACATCTTTAACTATGTCTTACTCGCTTACGGTTCATAGAAAATCGTCGCATATTTATGTTACTGCTCCTAACTAGGTATATCTACAATTTATGCACAGTGATATAATACTTAAAGTGATAAATGTGTATTAATGTAATCGCTGCCGATTTGAACCCGCACACGATAAGGAATTTAGATCAGATCAGCAGATATCTAAGGTCCGATGAGGGTATAAAAGATAGTTTAGCTTGTTATTTGTAACAGTTCCAACAAAAGACCGGTGAGTATTTCGATGAAATTGAATGAATGAATGAATTATTTATTTATTTAAGTTATATAGACTCATAATTGTTAGTAAAGCTTATAATAATGTATGTTAGTAATTTAATTTAAATTGTTTTGTAAATTACATGCATCACTTCTGCACCATGCCGTTAGATATGGCGCAGCAGTGACGAATGTAAGGGCAGTCAAGCCGACCCGCAATCATGATCAGAATGCTGTTGGCGCTTCCCCGCACCCTGCGCACCAGAGATGCACATCTTTTGCGCATGGTAGCTTAAAAGCAGTCCACTCGTACTTCTACAAACATACCCGATGCACTGCAGTAGCGAGGAAGCCCCAACAGCATCCTGAACGCATTATTAAATTGTACGCGAAGGGCGCTGTAGGTTCTAAGTGTAAGAGGCCCACAGGCTGCACGTGTAAAAAGTGGTACAAAACGCTCTGAAAAGAGTAATTTTGACCACCCATGAACATCGAGCAAATCTGCGGACCAACATATTCGCTCGAACCGACAACGCCCTTCGTTCTCTTTCTATGTCGTCATCATCCTTGAGGTCGGAAGTCAGCATATGTCCTAGATATTTGAACTTCTGTACCCTCTGTAACACGCAGGTATTAATATACACAGAGGGCACATCTGACCAGCGCGCTGGTCAGATGTGCCCTCTGTGTATATTAATACCTGCGTGCAGCGTTTACTTCCGTCCTCAAAGACCATGACCACACTTTTTTTAACTTTGTAGGCTAGTCCATGTGCTGAAGCATATACTACACACATGGCTATAAGCCTCCTAAGCCCACACACTGACCCACTCAGCAGCACCATGTCGTCCGCGTAACTAATGTTGTTAATGCTAACGCCATCTATATAACAACCGACTCTGATGCTGCTGAGCTCGCCAATGAAGTCGTTAACATGTATGTTAAAAAGAGTTGGTGAGCTCAATCCCCCCTGTCTCACACCGCACTCCAAGACATACGGCTCAGACAATGCACCGTCCCATCTAACACAGTTGACTTGATTTCCATACCAGTATTTAAAGATTTTTATTAAATCTGGAGGTAAATGTAGGTTTTCAAGCTTTTTCCATAATATATCATAGGAAACCAAGTCAAAAGCTTTAGATAAATCTAGGAAACACGCAAAAATGGGTGTTCTACGCTTATTGTAGTATCTGACAGCATGCTTAAGACACAGTATTGCACTCTCTGTAGACAAGTTTGGTCTAAAACGAAATTGATTATCGTGTATTTTTATATTTTTATTCAACTGTGTATTAAGCAAGCAACACTTTAGATATGATAGTGGCCAAAGATATTGGCCTATAATTACTAATATCTGCTAGGTCACCAGTCTTATTTTTAACAATAGGTACTACCACCGTGCGCATCATATCACTTGGCATATAACTATGTCCAATACAAAAATTAAATAACATAAAAAGTAATCTTGGAAGGTGCGGGCCAGCAAACTTGAGATGCTCAATACTGAGCCCGTCATGGCCAGGTGATTTTCCTTTAGACATAGATTTTAAATAACTGAACAAAATATATCACTAAAAAGGGTGAAATTATTATTTTTAAACAAAAAAATTAAACCGACTTCCAAAGTAAAAATTCACAAAAAAGTATAAAATAAAACTTATTTTCTAAATAATTTCTATACGTGGTAGAGCCATGCTTCGGCACGAATGGGCCGGCTCGACCGGAGAAATACCACGGGCTCACAGAAAACCGGCGTGAAACAGTGTTTGCGCTGTGTTTCGCCGAGTGGGTGAGTTTACCGGAGGCCCAATCCCCTACCCTATTCCCTTCCCTACCCTCCCCTATTACCCTATTCCCTCTTAAAAGGTCGGCAACGCACTTGCTCACGGCACGGCACGGCAAGTGCTGCGAGTGTCCATGGGCGACGGAAGTTGCTTTCCATCAGGTGACCCGTTTGCTCGTTTGCCCCCATATTTCATAATATATATATATATATATATATATATATATATATATATATATATATATATATATATATATATATATATAATTCCCCTTTTAAATTTGGCTAAAATTTTAACTATGTCTCTACTCAATCTTCTTAATTTTGAAGTCGGTACCAGCAAATATGAACATGAGTTCTATAAAATATTGTAGGATATCGTTTGGGCTGGTAGCAACTTCAAAATTAAGAAGATTGAGTAGAGAAATAGTTAAAGTTTTAGCCAAATTTAAAAGGGGAATTATTTCGAAAATAAGTTTTATTTCATACTTTTTTGTGATTTTTTACTTTGGAAGTCGGTTTAATTTTTTGTTTAAAAATAATTAATATTATAAGTACATCTATGGATTTTTCACAAAGTTTTTGATCAAATAATATGATTTTTATTCCTGAACACTAGATTAAAAACTATTATGGGTAGCCTTAAACTAACGCGAAAAAATTTGTCCCGTCTTTATTTAAACTAGCTAAGTATGTAGCAAAGCTAAGTTCCTCTTCTTAGCCTTTTTGCTATGCTTTGTGTAATATTGACCTATCTTTATTTATTTTTTCTTTCCAATTCCTCATGTCGTGCAGCACGATGTGGTCAACTTTAGCCTTCGTGTTGGCGCTCGCCGCGGTGTCCCGCGCGTGCACCCCCAGTGTTACCACCGTCAGCGGCACCTTCGCCCCCGCCACCGTCTGCTCCGGGGCCCTCATCTTCTCCGATGACTTCAATGAGTTCGACCTTGAGAAGTGGCAGCACGAAAACACGCTCGCTGGCGGTGGTGTGAGTAGTTTTTCCTTTATAGGACAAAATGACGATAATTTTGAAAACAAACTCCATTTAAAAAATGTGCAATAATATTTTCTATTAAGATTATGTAAGTTGTTTCGTTGTGTTAATTGTTTTTGAAAACTTTGGTTCAAATTTAATCCACTTATCAATTTAAGGGGCTTGGCCCTACTGGTCTAAAATGAAGCGAAGTTCAAAGAAGATAGATATCAAATACAATTTCATCTTATATAGGTAGGTACATAATAATTAATTTACCTATATTTATAGATCTCCTTATCAACTTATCGAAACAAAACATTAGCCTTTTCAAAGGCCGGATTTTTATATCCAACTATGAAATCTTTTCAGTAGAGTGGGCCTTAATAGATTTTGTTCAACTGTTGCTAGAACTGGGAGTTTCAATACTACAGCAACAACAGGACCAACTCGTTCACGCACAGCGGCATCCTGTTCATCCGGCCCTCGCTCACCGCCGACCAGTTCGGCACTAACTTCCTCACCAGCGGACACCTCAACATAGAGGGCGGCGCCCCCGCTGACAGGTGATAAATACTACAGCAACAACAGGACCAACTCGTTCACGCACAGCGGCATCTTGTTCATCCGGCCCTCGCTCACCGCCGACCAGTTCGGCACCAACTTCCTCACCAGCGGACACCTCAACATAGAATGCGGCGCCTCCGCTGACAGGTGATACAATACTACAACAACAACAGGACCAACTCGTTCACGCACAGCGGCATCCTGTCCATCCGGCCCTCGTTCACCGCCGACCAGTTCGGCACCAACTTCCTCACCAGCGGACACCTCAATATAGAGGGCGGCGCCCCCGTTGACAGGTGATACAATACTACAGCAACAACAGGACCAACTCGTTCACGCACAGCGGCATCCTGTTCATCCGGCCCTCGCTCACCGCCGACCAGTTCGGCACCAACTTCCTCACCAGCGGACACCTCAACATAGAGTGCGGCGCCCCCGCTGACAGGTGATACGATACTACAGCAACAACAGGACCAACTCGTTCACGCACAGCGGCATCCTGTTCATCCGGCCCTCGCTCACCGCCGACCAGTTCGGCACTAACTTCCTCACCAGCGGACACCTGTACATCGAGGGCGGCACCACCAGTTACGTTAGAGACAAAGGAAGTTCGTTGATACATAACATTCTACCGGTACCAAATCTCAGAATATTCTAAAGCCGATCAAAAAACAATTTATCGATTGAATAATCGACAAATTGTTTTTTTATCGGCTTTATCTTATTCTTATAGGTATATAATATCTTATTACAAATCTTTATTTGATAAACACAGGGATTATTTTTACAACACGTGTAAACTTATCATTTAAATTAGTTATAATTACCTGCTCCAACAATGTTTTTGAGCTAGATATCAAAGATATAAATATCTGTATGATTAATTTTAAAAAAATAATTACGCAAATTGCCTCCTCCACTGGGGAAATTTGCTGCAAATCATTATCTTGTAAATATTGGACCTACTTTATAACTTTGTCCCGGAACGTGGAACTACGAGTACAACAGCTATAATGCTTTCCTGTCTCTAACACATTTTACCTTTTGCATGTGCTAAATTATTATGAGCTAGTTTTCACTGAATAACAAGAAGCCCTGGCAACGCCCTTGTGGCGGACCAATTAGCGCCACAATCTTTAATCGCGCTATCGAAGTTTTCATAGTTTGGCGCTATATACCTATAGGTACCTACACAACATCTGAAATCGTAGCTTACCCTAAGCGCGGTCGTTTGCCTCCGTGGCGCATCGTTTAATGTTCTAAAACAACAACCGTCTATATTTCAGATGTACAAACCCACAATGGTACGGCTGCGAGCGTGTGGGTACACCCTCCAACGTGCTGAATCCCATCAAGAGCGCGCGCCTGCGCACCGTCGAGTCCTTCAGCTTCCGCTACGGCCGCATCGAGGTGCGCGCCAAGATGCCCGCTGGAGACTGGTTGTGGCCAGGTATTAACTTATAATAATAATCACCACCTCCGTACCGAGGAACACCACTATATTATGAACATGAATAATTAGTATTCATCAACGTCAGTTGAGTATCAAAAATTCAAGAAGTAAAAACTAGGTTTAAGAATTATATAGATTGAAAAAATAATGGACTGATTACGTAGTTTTCAATCCTTGATTTAATGGCATAGTTATTAGTTTAATTTCATTGCATAACAATATTTGCTCGTCTGTTTTTCTGACTATTGAATATTCATAAGTATAGAACATAAGATAGCTAATGATATTTCTACAAAACGATATATTTTCTGATCACTTTATTTGTTTGACACCACGCACTAGCATTTGGCAGCCACTAAAAAAATTAACTACATTGAACCATACTTTCCAGCTATCTGGCTCATGCCCGCTCACAACGTGTACGGCACCTGGCCGTCCTCCGGTGAGATCGACCTGGTGGAGTCCCGTGGCAACAGGCACATGTTCCACAACGGTCAGCACATCGGCACACAGGAGGCTGGCTCCACCCTCCACTACGGCCCGTACCCCGAGCTCAACGGATGGGAGAGAGCTCACTGGCTTAGGAGGAATTCAGCTGGTTACGACACGCAGTTCCACCGCTACCAACTTGAGTGGACCCCAGGTTTGTGTTTATAAATTATCAAAATAATATGTAGTAGAAGCTAAAAAACCTTACCTGCTATGATATCAAAATGTTAAATATTTCCTTTAAATTGTGCTCAAAATCACGCGCGTGTTTGTAGGTACTGATTTTAGACAATCATAATATTATATTGAATCCATATTGCGTAGTATTATGCTTTAAAATATATTTTGCAAAAAAAGTCACATACCTACTAAGTACTCCAAGTACCTACCTAGTACTAATTTACTCCTTAATAATAATATGTTTCGCCATCAAAGAAATGCGTCAATAATAAAACATTTATCCCTCCCCATAGATTTCATCAGGTTCAGCATTGACGACGTCGAGCTCGGCCGCGTAACCCCTGGCAACGGCGGCTTCTGGGAGCACGGCGGCTTCAACTCCAACCCCAACATCCTCAACCCCTGGCGCTACGGCTCCAAGATGGCGCCCTTCGACCAGAAGGTAAAACGCACTTGTATTGTGTTGAGTATTGTGAATGATCCGACCATTAGTCGATCAGTCAGATCACGATTGCCCAATGCCCTACATCTATTTTTTTTGGTCTTGTTTTATAAACGCTTATTTTCGTTTAGCTCTGACTTCCCTAAAATGTAAATAATTATACCTAGTATTCTACAGTTACTAAGGCGTTTACTGTTAATAGCTAAACTCTATATTATTAAACTTTATTTAGATGAATTTCCACTTATTTCCAATAACTCATATATTTCCGTTACAGTTCTACCTCATCATGAACCTTGCTGTCGGCGGTACCAACGGTTTCTTCCCTGATGGTGTCAGCAACCCCTGGCCCAAGCCCTGGTGGAACGGATCTCCCACGGTAAGATAGCGTATAAATACAATTTTGAATTAGACTCTTATTAGACTTCACAGTATAGACAATCTTAGTAATCGCGCCCTCAAAAAATTATTTTCTTTTCAATTTAATTAATGTTTTGAATGAACCGAAGCTATAGGAGCCATGTGACAGTCAGCAAGATTTGTTTTACCTAAGGTTGTCTTCATACTACGTTTTATAGAGTAGGCGTTTGGTCCATACGTTCATCGAATGCCTACGTAATAACACTATTCTCACGTCTACTTATTACAATAAAAAATATCAACTTCTCGCTTACACTTGCCTAGTATTTTGTGTGGTAGCAACATACAGCACTGAACACCTTCTACTTACATTACCATACTTTTTTTTTCTTTTCTAGGCCGCCACCGACTTCTGGAACGCCCAAGGCACCTGGCTGCCCACATGGAACCTTAACCACAACGACGGACAAGACGCCTCCCTGCAGGTCGACTACGTCCGCGTATGGGCTTTGTAAACGCGAGGAGACTGATATTTATTATAATATGAAAATATTAAATTATATAATTTTACAAACATTGTTGTATTTTTAAAAAATAATAACTTTTTGTTTTTGTAAAGCATAATAAAACAACCATTTTTTGAGACTGAAAGATCCCACATACAATTTAGATTACATTGTATGTGGGATCTTTCAGTCTCAAAAAATGGTTGTTTTATTATGCTTTACAAAAACAAAAAGTTATAATGTTAGAGCTGATACAAAAAATCGGCCAAGTTCGAGTTGGACTGGCACTCGATGGGTTCCGTTCATAGCGACAAAAAATACGTTTGTTGTATGGGAACCCCCTTAAATATTTATTTTATTCTGTTTTTTAGTATTTGCTGTTATAGAGACAACAGAAATACATCATCTGTGAAATCGCCAACTGTCTAAATTCTAACTATCACGGTCAAAGATCACGGTTCAGTAATGATCTGAAATAAGCGACCTTGAATTAGTAAAACTTGGCCACAAAATACAACACATGCAACAAAAAAGAGTTTTCCCTTGTGTTATTTTCTAAACTGCAAAATATCAAAGCAATGTGGACTATGTACCAGTGGCGAGGGGTTATAACTCCATTCCTATCGGCTTCCCTTACCGCTTACCTTTTGACGACCCTCGTCCAAATCCCTACCTATACAGGCTACGGCTTCCCTATGGAGGAGAACCAGCGTTCGCCACTGCTATGTACTTTGTAGGTATGTAGAGACCGAGGAGAAGGAAACTATAGAACCATACACAGTTACCTAACACTTAAGTGACTGGTTTATTTACACAAATTTAAAGACTAATTTAACCAATGACTCATAATTCTATGTTTATTGGCGTTAAAGGCCAATTACTTCTCATTCAAACCGGTCGATAGGACATCCTGCGATGCCATTTACCTAGTAGATGTACTGAAGTGAAGTTATTTTATTTATATACCATAATATATTATCTGAATTTAGTTAAAATTGTATGTCAATTACAGTGACAAAGTTGGTAAGAATTAGGTAATGATGTAATTTATTTGACAGAAAAACTCTTAGAAGTTTACTAAAGTGATTTAAAGTTATTCTTCGACTAAGAGTCAATTCACATAGAAATTAAATTATACGCGACGCGACGCGGCGCTGCAGTATATGATAATTGAACTTTATTAATTACACAAGAAGATACACGTTTTTTTGTAAGAGTTCGAATGTCAAGTTGCACCGTGCTGCACAGCGCATACTGCAGTGTATGACTGATGTCATATTAGGGGCATTTCACGTCAAGCGGACAACTAAAAAAAGGTGAGGTCGTGAATTTTACTTATATTCTGGTCAGTTATACTTCTTGTTGACGTGGATGTGTACACACAATATTTTTTTCGTATCATACTTTATTGCTGAGTTATGAGCTTTTAAAAGTTTTTAGTAAATTCTTAAAAGCTCATAACTCAGCAATAAAGTATGATACGAAAAAAATATTGTGTGTACACATCTACGTCACCTAGAAGTATAACTGACCAGAATATAAACAAAATTCACGACCTCACCTTTTTTTGGTTGTCCGCTTGACGTGAAATGCCCCATTATGAAACGGGTATGTTTTTGTGTACCTAGTAATTAAAGTTTAATTTTGTATAGCTATCTCAAAAATGCTAAATAATAATAAATGCGTTTCAGTGTGAATCAATTTTTAAACTTCTAACAAGGAAGAGATATCAATTGTAATAATTAGATATTCAAAAAGAAAATGTCACAAAACTGGTAAATTTGTACTATGGTTGCTGAAATAGATTATTATCTAAGTAAAATATCATAAAAAACGCGTTATAATTTATAAAGACACAAGTAGATATTTTTTTATAATGGTAAATTTAAATTCGCCTTTTTAGAAATATGTGGTTAATATTCGTTCAACTTCTAACGGCACTGGTGATAACAAACGCATGTAAGATAAGTGAGACCAAGGTAAGCGGGTCACATTCCCCAAGCGCTGTGTGTTCCGGAGATTTGGTGTTCGAAGACAACTTTGACGAGTTCGACTTCGATGTATGGCAACATGAGATTACTTTGTCTGGAGGTGGGGTAAGTTAAGTATATTTTTTATTATTATCATACATATATCATACATTTTTTATATATATCATAGGTATATACATACGTGCACAATCGTAGAAAACCAGCGGGAAATATGGCGAGCAAGACTTCCAGAGCCTTTAGCCAAGTTGCCATCGTTAATTACGACGACGCGACGGTGTTCGGAAACAAAAATTCTAAAAGTACCTCACAACAAAAATGTATTGGATTTGACGTCATAAGCATCGCTAAGTGGCATTAGTACCAATCACTATTATGTCACTTAGGGATGTTTATTGCCAAAAATATGCCAAAGCCATATTTTTTTTTTGTTTTAGAACTTCTTCGTCGTAAGTATCAATGGCAACTTGGCCCTGAAACCCAAGTACGTAACTCATTTGGTGTTGCGAATGTCAATGACCGCGGTTATCGCCATCCTATGACTGATGATTACTGATATGATCAGTCTGCTATTCCGATTCAATCAAAATTGAATACCTTTTGCTAGTGAACTTGATACTATGGAAACTTTTGTTACCAGAATTGGGAATTTCAATACTACGACAACAACAGAACGAACTCATATACTCACGACGGTCTGCTGTTCATCAAACCATCGCTCACCGCCGATCAGTTCGGCGAGGCCTTTCTGACGAGTGGACACATACAAGTTGATGGTGGAACACCTGCACATAGGTACAGTTTATTATAAAATTGTTTATTATCCAGGTCACAATTTTTAAAATACCGAGTGTTCGGGTCGTTATGTTTATAGCGGGTATTATGGGTTTTGTAGGTGTTTAAACCCTTACTCATGTAACTTAATCTACCAAACAGAAACATAATAATTGATTAAAATGGCTTTTGAATAGTGGCACAGACCTAGGCGTTACGCACTCCGCTGCAGACATGGCCCAAAGCCCAATTCTCATAATTATTTTCGATATAATCCCGTTACGATCCGCGCTGACTTTACCGATAATATTTACGAGATATCCCCTCCCCTTGCCAAAAATTAACAAGAGATTTTGATATGCTCACTAAATTAATCTCCTTCTTTGCAGATGCACCGATTCTTCTTCATGGGGTTGCGAACGCTACGGCACTCCCACAAATATACTGAACCCAATAAAGAGTGCTCGTATACGCACGGTAGAGTCATTTAATTTTCGCTATGGCAAAGTGGAAGTTAAAGCCAAGATGCCTCTTGGAGATTGGCTGTGGCCTGGTAATAAACATCATTAAATCTTAGTAGAATAATCTCAATAGAAACTTTATACGACCTTTTAATTAAAATATGAGACTTCTTAACCCCAGTAAATATAGTGATTTTAAAGGAAATTACAACTTTCACGTATACTGGCTTATGTATCAATAGGTACAGGGCCGGATTTAATATTAGTGCCGCCCTGGGCACTGAAGGAAATGCCAGTGTAATTTTACTTAAAATTGTAGTTTTTGTCTTATTTCTTACGAATTCATCAATACATCTGCAATCAACTATAGTTATTCTAACTAGGGGCCATCCACATATTACGTCACGCAAAATTTCGACTTTTTGAATGAATTATTAATATATTGTTTTACAATGTATTAATACAATGTTGATAATTGTAAAAAAATAATGTAGTGTTCTAGAAATTATTTCTTTCACTTTCCAAATTTTGCCGCCCTACAAAATTTGCGCCCTACAAAAAACGCCCTGGGCACTAGCCCCGACTGCCCCTAGTGTAAATCCACCACTGAATAGGTAATATGTATTTCGCCAAATGATCGAAGTTTATCTCTTGTCAAAAGATTTCTTCTTAACTCTAGTAAATACCTATCGCCTTTTTTATTAGCCATTGCGACTGTGTGATATATTTTATCTAAATGAGCGAAGTTTAACTCGTGTTTAAACTTAAAGGATTTTAACAGGAGTTTAACTTGTCTGATTTTATTCCAGCTATCTGGCTTCATCCTACAAAAAACGTGTATGGAAATTGGCCAGCCTCTGGTGAAATAGATCTGGTCGAGTCGCGAGGAAACCGCTACTTGTATCAGAACGGCAACAATATTGGTGTAGAAGAAACAGCTTCGACTCTACAATTCGGTCCATTCGGGTCGTTAAATGCCCACGATCTCGCAGTATGGTCTCGCAACAATCAGCAAGGTTATGACAATGATTTCCATCGATTCCAGCTTCTATGGACACCAGGTACTTACTAAATTCGAAGTTATGGTTATCTATACTAATGTTATAAAGAGGAAAAGTGTTCGTTTGTTTGCATTGAATAGGCTCCGAAACTACTGGACCGATATTTAAGAAATTTGGCACAGATATAGAGTAGACTACTTAAAGTGTAGTAGTCTAGTAAAATGTGCGGTTTCCGTTAAAAGTTGTTTCTAGCGGTTTCGTGATTTTCGTAGTTGTTCTAAGTTACTAAAATTAACTACCTACCTATATATTATGTTTTTCAGATACTCTTACGTTTAGTATTGACGATATTGAACTTGGAAATGCTACTCCAGGTAGCAACGGCTTTTGGGAGTACGGAGGCTTTCAGAAGTACCCAAATATTTCAAACCCCTGGAAATATGGAACAAAAATGGCACCGTTTGATCAACAGGTATATAGTAAAATAGGTATAAGAATCGAAAAAAAGTTCCAAAATAATCTGAGAGGTAAGACAAAATTAAGCACATATTCTCATAGTCTTTTTTTTTTTCAGTTCTACCTTATAATAAATCTGGCGGTGGGTGGAGTCAATGGCTACATGCCTGATGGAGCATCGAACCCGTACCCTAAGCCGTGGTCAAATCAGTCCCCAACGGTATGTGGAAATTGCTTATGCCAATTATTATTATTATTATGTTTGTGCAATGCATTCCTTGCTCACGGGCAAATAAATCCCGGACCTTTGGAAGGCATGCGTGGAGCCGAATCCAACACGCAGAGGCCCTATTACACAATTTTAATCTAAATTTAATGTGACACTAGCCGACGACTCTCCCTGTACGCAATGAGAGTGCGCCCAAGGAGAGCCGGATAGTGTAGGACTATTGCAGGAAATGGATAATAGAAATGATACTGGGCTATGGTGGTGAGTTGCTAGTGGACTGGTTACCGGGAACTATGGGAGGACTATGGCGCCTGCCGATACGATGTGGTAACAATTAACATGTATCATAAAGTTGGCAGACGGTGACTCGCCAATGGTCGCACGCACGGTGCACCAAGGCGGCAACATTTACAGAGCGTCTTGAGGCAGGAGAAGTGTCGCGGACTTTAAACGACGATCTCTGCATTATTATTTATTATCATTATTATTATCAGCCATTGATGTCCCACTGCTAGCCATACGCATCCTCTTTCTTTCCTGTCTAAATAGTTCTTTATCTTATAGTTCGTTCTCAGACCGAATAAAAGTACTTTATTCGGTCTGAGCGTTCGTTCTAGTTAGTTCTTTCAAATAATGCTTTTTACCCAGGTTAGTGGCGTATAGAGCTGCTATTTCTTAGAATAATTACATATAGAAACCAAGTCCGCGCGCCCATTTTGAAGCACCTTAATTGGAGCCATAAATGGCTCCAAACGCCGGGCCGCTCCGTTGTGTTTAATGACAACGCATACCGAACGTGTCTCGCGAAAAAAAAAAATATGACGATTTGTGTCGTTAAATTGTGTCACAACACATCTGAAAAACAAAAGAAATGTGATAATATCACTTTTCACAGGTAAGCTTTCAGTATTTCATAGTATTTTGTAGTTAAATAAGTCACAATATAATCGTTTCAGTTCAATGCTCAGTGTTGCCCGATGCCGATTGTGAAAAAATTTTCCCATTTTAACTGACTATAATTGCTCCGACTAGTTAATTTTAAATCAGTTGCTACTGTTGTTCTTTAATTTAGGAGTTTGTGTTATTTAGCGATATCATATACCTGAAATTGTGTTACTTGAAATTTGAGAAGTATACGAACTTTTTAACCGAATTCAAATAAGGAGGCTATCAATTCGACGCGTATGTATGTAATATTTCCAGACCTGCCCAGTTTTTGTATATATTTGTCTATGTCAGTGTCTGAATGAATGTATGTATGTATGTATGTTTTTATGTTTGTGTTCGCATATCTCCGGAACTACAAGTACGATTTAAGTATTTTTTTTAATCATAATTGTATACAACCATTAAAATAAACATTGATTTTCTTTTTAAGTGTTGTTGTTTTATTTTATTCGTCACATAACGATAACAATAAACATTCCCGTATTATAACAACTTTACATTACCATATCCACACTTTAATTTGCCAATTTCGGGCAAAATGAACCTTTACTGGCAACATTACACAAATGTATGTGTGCGTGTCGCCGAGCATAAGCACGGAATCGTCACCCCTGTGTGAACCGGTTTAGTGCGTCACTTTGGAAAGAGCGCTTGTATGAAGACTATCTTTCTATATGTAATTATTCTAAGTGCTATTTAAAAATACTGTTGGGTACATAATATGTACCTAATAGCTGTTTCCCGCGGCTCCGCCCGCGTACATATACCATCGAGTATCCCGCAGGAACACTATTTTTTCGGGATAAAAAGTAGCCTATGTTTTAATCCAGAGCCTAAACTACTACCATGCCAAATTTCATCGAAATCCGTTCATCAGTACATCCAAAAATCCATCCATACATCCTCACAAACTTTCACATTTATAATATTAGTAGGATTTTGATTTTCACAAAACTTTTCAGGCTGCTACCGACTTTTGGAAGGCAAAGGACAGTTGGCTACCAACATGGAACTTGGACAAAGACGACGGCGAAGGTGCTGCCTTAAAAGTTGACTATGTACGAGTTTGGGCTTTATAATTTCTTAATTATTATATCAAATTGTTAATAATAAGTAATATAATGTATTTTTATTAACATTTTTATTATGCGATTGATTTTCCTTATAAACATAAAATAAATAAAAAAACCAAAATTACAATAACCTTCAATATTCAAAGCAGGTACTTAATAATAATGTCCTAATAATGTATCCTGCTTACATGAACCAAAAAAAGAGGCTGCTTATAGAAGATTTTTTGTTTCATTTTCAATCTATTGCATTTAAGAAACTTCTAGAATATTTAAAAAAAAAGTTGACAATATTACGGAAATTATGTAACTTATTTTGTTTATTGTTGTCCATAACAAGTTTTTTTTCTTTTTTTTTATATTAATTAAAATAATTATTAGGAATGTCGCTACTTGATATGTACCTATGTAAAGTCATTTGAAACTTTGTCGTCGTAAAGCTTATAAGTAGGTATACCGATACACTAATTTATGTATATGTCACCGTAAAATTGTAAAACCCGTTAGATTGTAATATTACTAGAGATATTATAATAGGCTGACAAATTGTCAAATACAAATTTCTCCATACAATTGTATCTACGCATTATTTTTCGTTATTATTATTATTATGAAAAAGCAAACAAATATGATGGCGCGGGACACACACCGTATAACCAATCGGCACGGTAAATATTACAAATAACTAAAAATAATGCGTACAATTGTATGGAGAAATTTGTTTTTGACAATCTGTCAGCATATTATAATATCTCTAGTAATATTACAATCTAACTGTTTTTACAATTTTACGGTGACATATAGATAACGGAGAATACAGAAATCTTACATTTAAAATTAGTGAACATTCTCAATTTAGGAATGTAAGTACCTAGTCATATTTACGTAGTTATTAAATATTTTATTTTACAAATATCTCCTCAAATATGTTCACAGTGAGTATTAACTCACCTACGAAAAAAAATTAACAACAATTAATTATGTATCGGTTTTGTAATTTAAGAATAAATAAATATTGACAACTATATTATATATTTTATGTTAAGAATGTAGTATGATATACAACGGCGGATCCAGGGGGGGGGTCATGGGGGTCATGACCCCCCCCTGAGCTGGTTCCAGGACTTAGGTGGACCACTAATTGAACATAATGATTTTATTTATATACCTTCAATATTTAATTAATTTAATATAATATAATAACTTTGTATGATGGCAAACGTTTGGGAACGAACGCATCAAAAATTTAAAATTTAAATCGTGGCTAAGATCTTCAATGGTTGAAGATCGCCTAACCGGACTGGCATTTCTCCACGTTATTAAAAATGTACCCATTGACTTTTGCGGAGTTTTGCGTCTATATAGTGCGATTCAAATGAGAATAGGATCGAGTCGGCGCCATATTGTTTCGAGTTTAGACTGTTATGATAGTTAAATTTATGTTCATATAATTGATTACTATTTAACGTTTTTATTTTAATTCGATGCAAGACTATTAATATTTATATGCACATAAGTTTTTATGAAAATCGCACTTTTCAAGTAATATTTGACAGAAAAATATCACTTGAAAAGTGCGATTTTGAATTTTGAACACTTGAAAACCGAATAAGTTATTTGTCATCTAATTTACAACATCAGTAATTACACTAATTTTACTTTAATTTAAATTACAAAATGATACTATTTTCAGTCTTTTAGGGTGTAAATTTGAGTAGATTTAACCTATTAAATAGGAAAAAAAATTTGCTTGCTCGCTTCGCTCGCTCGCGTTTAACATAAAGAACATATTATATTATTTAGTAGCGATGTTCTGATTTAGCCGGTTCGTTTTATGATATTTTTCCGAAGTTCACCGTTATCCAGTGTTTAAGTTTAACGATTGAATAGATTTTAACCTATAGAATGGGAAAGAAAATTATGCTCGCTCGCTTCGCTCACTCATGTTTGGCTTATACAGACATATTACTATAAAACTAGCGACCCGCCCCGGCTTCGCACGGGTACAATACTGATACTAATACTACAGAATGTCACCCACTTCGCAACGGGCCGTGCAGCAGAAATCGTAATATTTTAATTTCGCCATAACTTCAAAACCAAACGTCCAATTTTAATTATTCAAAGACCAAATATTATCTACATAAACTGTACTTAGTGATGAAATTATTTATTTTGATAAGGATTAATAGCATGAGTAAAATAAACGCGTTTAAATGTAGTCCAGAAAAAATTCAAAATTTCTAAATAAAAAAATGGTTGTTGGGCCTCACTCGACATAGATAGGTATAGTGTGTCGCGGACTTTTTTGTAGATATTTATAAGATCTACAATTAATTAGAACATTATATGGTTCTATCTTTTATAGTTTAGGCAGCATACGCAAAATAAGTAACTTTTCTGGTTGATTTTTTACACCTTGTGTCCGAAAAACCCAAATATCTTACGGAACCCTATTTTTTTCCAAAATAAAATTTAGCCTATGTTACTCGTGGATAATGTAGCTTTCGAATGGTGAAAGAATTTTTGAAATCGGTCCAGTACTTTTTGAGCCTATTCATTACAAACAAACAAACAAACAAACAAACATACAAACAAAGTTTTCCTCTTTATAATATTAGTATAGATAGTATAGATTTAGTACCGACGTTCAATTTGGGCTTTTGATATTTGTATTTTTCGAATTACAGAGTTTTTCAGTGTTTCAGTCGTTGAGGGTTTAAAATTTGAGCAGATTTAACCTATTAAATAGGAAAAAAATTTTGCTCGCTCGCTTCGCTCGCTCGCGTTTAACATAAAGATCATATTATATTATTAAGTAACGATGTTCTGTTTTAGCTGATTCATTTTATGATATTTTTCCGAAGTTCACCGTTATTCAGTGTTTAAGGGGAAACCCTGAAAGACTGTGCTTTAAAGCATAAACAGGTAAAAATGAAAAAAAAAAAATGGGCGCCCATTATTCTAATGTATGATCCTATTTCCACAGTATTTTAGGGTTTAAAGTTTGAACAGATTTAACCTATTAAATAGGGGGAAAAATTTGCTTACTCGCTTCGCTCGCTCGCGGTTAACATAAAGGCCACTACATTATTTATTACCGATGTTCTGTTTTAGCCGGTTGATTTTATGGTATATTTCCGAAGTAAATATTTTAGTTTAACGTTTGAATAGAGTTGAACGTTTGAACCTGTAAAATAGGAAAAAATTATGCTCGCTCGCTTTGCTCACTCATGTTTGGCTTATACAGACATATTACTATAACAATTAGTACCGACGTTCAGTTTTGGGCTTTTGATATTTGTATTTTTCGAATTACAGAGTTTTTCAGGGTAACAGTCCTTGAGGGTTTAAAATTTGAGCAGAGTTAACCTATTAAATAGGAAAAAAATTTGCTCGCTCGCTTCGCTCGCTCGCGAGGTTATATTATTAAGTAACGATGTTCTGTTTTAGCTGATTCATTTTATGATATTTTTCCGAAGTTCACCGTTATTCAGTGTTTAAGGGGAAACCCTGAAAGACTGTGCTTTAAAGCATAAACAGGTAAAAATGAAAAAAAAAATGGACGCCTAGGACGCATAGGATCATACATTATTCTAATGTATAATCCTATTTCCACTGTATTTTCAGGTTTAAAGTTTGAACAGATTTAACCTATTAAATAGGGAAAAAAATTTGCTCGCTCGCTTCGCTCGCTCGCGGTTAACATAAAGGCCGCAACATTATTTATTACCGAAATTATTTTCATATCATTATTTTCCGAAATAGTCTTTCAGGGTTTAAAGTTTAAACAGGTAACGAAAAAAAATTCTAATGTGCCCAGGGCCTCTAATAGGTTAAAGACGGCCCTAATTATTTAATGTACTTGTATACTTGTAGTAGTTTTATTTTCTTGAACACCCCCCCCCCCCCTCCCCCGAAACTAAAACCTGGCTACGCCCATGATGTGACCCCTTCCTGGCGCCAAAGCTGGATCCGCCCTTGATGATATATTCAGTGCAAATGTCGCAATTACATTTTGGTGAAAATAAACACGGTTTAAGCGTCATTGGTTGATTTTGTATCTAATATTTGCACTGATGGCTCACTACATTCTTAACGTGATTCGCGAAAATAGTATAGAATAAAAAATATATATAGGTATTAGGTACAGCCGAAAACGTATAATCGCCTCCTTTTTTGAAGTCGCTTAAAAATAAAATACTATGCTTGACCAATTTTTTTTTACTCCTGTTCAACCCCCGAAGGGCGACACGAAAACTTACATCCAAATTCCCAGTCGACCCCTATATAAAATAAAATTTAAAAAGTTGAACAATAATTGCTAGTTTTTTTTATGGACAGCATAGAAATTATTACGTTACTAGCTTAAAGTTACAACTATTTAGCAAGCCTAAAACAATTAGGCTTGCTAAATAAATGTAACTTTTGCCAATCATACATTAAAGTTAATCCCATTATGTTTAGATAAAATGTATGTGAAGTGTGAACAAAGATATGAAATATTAAATTGTGTCCACAGTCATTTCTATTGACTAGACCAGTGTTTTTCAACCTGTGGGTCGCGACCCCCTGGGGGGTCGCGAAGCTTCTGTAGGCGGGTCGCCGGAGGTCGAGAGAACTTTAGTAAAAAACATTAGATTAAAAAGATTGATTTATTAAGTAAGAGAATTTTAACAAAAGGATATATCATAATTCGATCATCGATATCATCGATGTATGTAATTGTAAAATAATGTGTTTGACGTACTATATTATTTACTTATATCCGAATAATAATTATGGAGACGCATAAAAACGTCGTATGGAATAAATATTTGTAACACTGTAACATACACATTTACACATACATACTCATGTATGTATGTGTAAATGTGTATGTTAAAAAAGCGAAGGGTCGGGGTGTTGCGAAAATTTTTTTCCTACAAGGGGGGTCGCATTATGAAAAAGGTTGAAAAACACTGGACTAGACAATGCAAGTGTATGTAGCGCTGTAACTTCGCGTGTAGCTTTCCGTGTAAAGAGGAGTGAAATTCACTTTCTTCAGCGCCATTTCCTCTCGAATATTCTCGGTGCTAAACGTCAAACGAACTAAAAACCTAAAAACGCGACAGGGCGGCGCGCGGCTACGGCCTTTGTTTCGTTTACATATAAAATAATAGCATTATATAGGTTGCTATTGTTCAATTGTTTACGATTAGGCCAAATTGGACGCAAACATAGTGTACAATAACTTACGAATATGGAGGGTAGAGGAAAGGAGGACTATGTCCATACATGAAAATGTCCGTAAATAAGCGGAAAATAACAGTTCTAAAACTGGCCATAGGATATGATACCCTCTTATGACTCTAGCACCATTATGGCCAGTTTGGGAACTGTTATTAAACTACATTCATCGAACAATCGAACACTTTTTAGCTTTTCTGCCATAGAGAGATCCTTTGCTCTACCCTCCATACTTACAACTAACGAAAAAAATTTTGACAATCATACATAATATTTAATCAATCAACAACGAACCATAGAGTAAACAGTAGTCAGTCCATGTGGTAGAAGCGCGGGCTGAGGTACTGCGGGGGGCGGCTGCTCAGCGGCGTGGAGGTCAGCACGTGCGGCGGCAAAGGGCGCCGCTTGTCCGCGAACGGGCTCGCGCGACTGTAGTAACGTCGCTCTATCACCTGCAATATTTTTGTTATGCTTTAGCCCACGTGGATACAAATAATAATAGCCTGAACATTGTTTAACATATGTACATCACAGATGATGACTATGTGAGGGAAGATGTCGCGCGACAGTTTGTCTTCTGTGCAACTTGTGATGGATAATGTCGCACGACAGTTTGTCTTCCGTGCAACTTGTGAATGTGAGGGATAATGTCGCGCGACAGTTTGTCTTCCGTGCAACATGTAAATGTGAGGGATAATGTCGCGCGACAGTTTGTCTTCCGTGCAACTTGTAAATGTGAGAGATAATGTCGCGCGACAGTTTGTCTTCTGTGCAACTTGTGAGATATAATTTCGCGAGACAGTTTGCCTTCCGTGCAACTTGTGAATGTGAGGGATAATGTCACGCGACAGTTTATCTTCCATGAAATTTGTGAGGGATATTGTCGCGAGACAGTTTATCTTCCGTGCTCTTTGTGTTGCGAGCGAGGTCTGTTTGATTACCAAAATATATAAAGCAAAATATATATTTAATATGTTATCGAAATATATTAATTAATTAATTACCTTATCAAAGAAACGCGTTAATTTCACGGCATTACTGGTACCCGGAGCTAAAGACCTGGAAATGAAATAAATATTTATTTTATATTTATTAAAATTTAAATCTTAAATATAATCTAAAAATCACCTGCAGGTTCAAAAATATACCCACCTTGCTTGATGACAATTGACGAATATTTCATCGGCCCCACACTGTTCCGCAATGTTGCTGGCGAGCCTGCGGTATTGGTTCTTCTTCTGAGTCTCTTCAGCCAGGTCGTATTTTGTCCCTATCACTAAAATTGGTATCTAAAACGAAAAGTGTAATGTATTTACAAAATGGTAATTACAAAATGGCACTTACCTATATACTTATAAGCAAGAAAACAAAATATTTAAAATACAAATTAAAATTATTATTGACTAATCATAATATTTTATTGACTTTAAAAATGTTTCTTACTTGAGTTGATCCCAAGAACTGCTCTGGGTCCACATCAATATGTTGGTAGTTGGGATTATTATTGCCTTCGTTGAGAATTTCCGACAGCCATTTTTGTAAGTTTACTTGGCTCTTTCTATTTGTCAAATCATGCACGAGAATAATACCTAAAATATATTTAATTTTTAAATGTTTATCTTACTTTAAGTGCGACCATACATTAAAGACGTAGGACACCTAAAGTTCGACGGGAGTTGGCTAGGTCGGCTAGATTACTACCACACTCTCAAATAAAACCGATGTGACCTTGTCAGACACTTGAGTTGTATTTCGCCAAATTGAGATTTCATTGGCCACTTAAGGGAGAGAAGTGGAACAACGCACTTGTGACTCCTTTGTTAATGTTGTGTCCATGATGGGTTTACTTACTATCTGTTCATTCGCCCATAAAGGCCTTATTCCAAACAAAGTTATTTAAGTTTTTTCAAATGTTGTTCTAATCTCTTTTTTGTACCTCTAATATTATAAATATCATGAAATTAAAGCAGTCATAACATAGATATATAATATTAAAAAGAGGAGTCATAATATGGGTAGTTATAGGAGTAAAGAAGAAATACTTAGATTACCGTGAGTGGGCTGATAGAAAACATTTCGAGTATTTCTATGGTTATTGGATCCTCCTACATCCCAAAACTCAACAAAAAAAGTATTTTGAGCCTGGGTCCCTTCTTTGTAACGGTGGAATTTAACTTCTACTGAACACCCTACTGTCCATCCAGGAGATAAAAGGGGCTTGCTGTGAGCTATGAGGTAAGTAAGTGATGTTTTTCCAACACCTAAAAGAAAAAAAAAATATATAAATGTTAATTTCCAATTTAGCAACAATTTGGATATGGTATTGAAACCTAAATGTTGGTTAGGGAGGCAATTAAATTGAACAATTTTGAATTTTTGGCGGTTTTACAATAATTTCCTTACACATTATTTATCTGTATGTTGCCTAAATTGCAATTAAACTGTCATGGCGTCGGCCGCCTTGACGTCAGTTGGTGATCGCAAATATTTTTATGGTTATTAAATGTTAAATTAAAGGTAATAACGTTAACAGTGTGAAAATTAAATGCATGAAAGTTAAATTACCAGAGTCACCGAGGACGACAACTTTTACTTTCTCAATTGCTGCCATTTCCAGGTAAAAACATTAACGCTTTCTGTTTGTCTGAATTGTTTTGACATTTAATCTGAGTGACATATAAAGTCAAGAGTGCCAACTACGAACAACACAAAAAAATGTTACCAGTCATAATAATACCTTAACCTTTTATTTCTTTTCCTCTTTAAATTAAGGAATGCACTTGAGTAAATTAATTTTGTTCTTTGTAATTATATTATTTAATGAATAATTGTTAAGCTTATTTGCTGAAAAAATTACAAAATAACAATATCGCTCATCGTTTTCGATTCTTCTGATTCTTCTTGTCTGTTTTGTTCTCGATTTGATACATTTCCGGTTGGCTCTTGCAGTTTGACGTTTCTACATTGAGCTATATAATATATTTGTAGACGTGAAATTTTGCTAAATCAATAATAAATAATGCGTCCGCCATTGAATCTTATTAATAATGCTTCTAGTATTTTTTATAAGTATTAAGTAGTGTTAAGATAAGATGCAACGTTACCATGTTATATACTTTGAAATATTAACTCATTTATAATGATGAACGGGTTATTACGGGGAATTATTGTTGTGCTTTTTACAATAAAATCAGTGCATTTATACTGTGGACCATACAATGGACAGATATGTAAGCATTATTCTACGGGATACGTGTGGTACAATCACACGGGTGGCCTTGAAAATGAAAAAATCACGACTGGCTTGTGGAAGGAAATGATATCTGCTTTGAAGGAGCCATGTCGCAGTACAGCAGAAAAATTGTTATGCGCCTATGCTTTTCCTAAGTGTACTAATAGAGATGGAGTGGGCTACTATGCCTTGCCATTATGCTATGAGGATTGTATGGCTGTAAAAATGCAGTTTTGCTACAATGACTGGATTGTTATCGAAGATCAAAAGAGTCGTGGAGTCTTTTTTGAATCCAGGGGACATTTTCGTCTCCCTGATTGTGAGAAATTGCCTAAGTTTTCTGGGAAAGGCTCTCATGTTACATGCAACAATGCAGGCATTACGGATATGGACTACAGTCAAGTAACAACTACATGTATTCATGGTAATGGACGTTACTATCAAGGCACTATGAATAAAACAGAAACTGGACTAGCTTGTCAAGCTTGGGAGTCTCAGTCTCCTCATCAGCATACAAGGCCACCATTGGTGTTCCCCGAAGTACAAAACTCAACCAATTACTGTAGAAATGCAGGAGGTGAGGAGGGTAAACCGTGGTGCTATACCATGGACCCAAATGTCCGATGGCAACTCTGCGATATTCCAGTATGTGCTAACTCTAGCTTAGACATAGACAATATTAATGGACCAATAATTATGGAGAACTATTTTACACCAACTTTTGTTTTGATATTATCTGTTGGAGGACTTGGATGTATTCTAGGAATAGCATCAATAGCACTATTATGCCATTATTTCTTAAAAAATCATTATTCTAAGTGTAATGTGTCAAACAGAAGGAATTTACAAAGTATGGATATTGATCTGGATAAACTTCCGAGCAACATGGCTTACCATACAACTGGTGCACAATTGAATCCAAAATTAGAAAAATTGGAGTTTCCTAGAAACAACATAATTTATATACGTGATCTGGGACAAGGTGCTTTTGGACGAGTGTTTCAAGCTAAAGCACCGGGCTTGGTACCTGAAGAAGAGTTCACTCTAGTGGCAGTTAAGATGTTAAAAGATGAAGCTTCACATGACTTGCAGCTAGATTTCGAAAGAGAAGCTTGCTTGTTGGCCGATTTTGATCACCCTAACATTGTTAAATTGTTAGGTGTTTGTGCTATAGGACGTCCAATGTGTCTATTATTTGAATTCATGGGTAAGGGAGACTTAAATGAATATTTGCGAGCATGCAGTACAGCAACAAATTATCCACCCGGTGTTGAGAATAGAGAAGACTTGAGACTTCTTGCTACTCCCCTTAATCATTTAGATCTCCTTCATGTTTCTCGACAAATCGCTTCCGGAATGGTTTACTTGTCTGACAGGAAGTTTGTTCATAGAGATTTAGCGACCCGAAATTGCCTTATCAATGATGATATGGTTGTTAAAATTGCTGATTTTGGCTTATCGCACAAAATTTATTTGCAGGATTATTACAAAGGTGATGAGCATGATGCTATTCCTGTGAGGTGGATGCCATTAGAAAGTATTCTTTACAATAAATATACCCTTGAATCTGATGTATGGGCATATGGAGTATGTCTTTGGGAAATCTTTTCCTTTGCCTTACAGCCGTACTTTGGTATGACTCATGAAGAAGTAGTAAGATTTTTAAAAGATGGCAATGTTCTAGCTTGCCCTGATAATACACCCAGATGTGTGTACGAACTAATGAAGCAATGTTGGAACCATCACCCTAGTGATCGCCCAAACTTTAGAGTAATATACCAGACATTGGACAATATTCAAATGATATTAGAAAGAAACATTTCAGAATGATGAAATGAGAGAAGTTTCTCATATGACATGTACTATATATTTTTTTATTCCTACTTGTAAATACACTTAGATGTATCTTATAAATTATGTTTAGGTAATAAGTATTTATTGTGTGATTTCATACATTATTGCCACCATTGTATGAAAACAATTAAGATTTTGTATTGGTTTTTGTAAGTGATATTAAGAACAAAATACATACTTGCTCAATTGAGTTACTTAACATTTGCTTGTAGTAAAAATATAATTCCTCTTTTTACTAATAGTACTAATAGGATTTAGTTTTAAAGTTATTTTTATTTGCCTTGAAAAGACTGATTTTGGTTATTTAAGATTAGAAAGCCAATTTCAACTTTCTTGTACTAAGGATATTTTATATGAGTTTATAATAATTTGCTAATTAACCTATGCCAGGAATAAGACTAAATATCGTAACTCGTGCACATTTTTAAATTATGATGTACCTATCAATAATTTAATGTTTTTATAAATTAATTTTAATAAAAGTGCTGCTAATCTGCACTATAATTCCAAGCCAATAATAATTTTAAATAGTATTTTTTATAAAACAGTTTTACAAATCTTGTAAAACAGAATTTAACTGAAATATTGTTGCCAAATAAGAATTGTTTAGTTTCCCTGTAAAAGAACATTTAGATAGCTATTGATTTTTTAAAGTATACAAATATTACTTTGTTTATGTTAATCTATTTTAAGGTAAAATAAACAAATTTTCACTGAAATGCTTTCTTTATTTGTTTTACAGAATGATTAGTTATTAGATAATTCAATATTGAAGCAGTTTTTTGTAAGCTTATTCGGCTATATATGGCCCGTAAATATGCAATATTATTGTCAATATTTTTTTTTTTTTTATGTAATGAGCCAGGAAACGAGCAGACGGATCGCCTGATGGTAAGCGATTACCGCCGCCCATGGACACTCGCAACACCAGAGGAGTTACACTTGTAACTCCTCTGGTGTTGCGACTTGCGTTCCTGGTCCTTAAAATCCCCAATCCCCCCCATGGGCCTCCGGTAACCTCACTCACTCGGCGAAACACAACGCAAGCGTTATTTCACGCCGGTTTTCTGTGAGGTCGTGGTATTTATCCGGTCGAGCCGGCCCATTCATGCCGAAGCGTGGCTCTCCCACAGTCAAAAAATATGATCAATATGAGCATTATTTTCAATAATATTGCGTGTGTGCGGCTAGCCTTATAGTCAGTAGTCACCAAATATTTCTTGATGACAGACATCTACCAGAATCTTTATAAAAAGTTTTTGGGACGAAAAATGAGGAACCAATGTCAATACTTTATTTGTGATTTAAAACATGCTTGTTTTAATCCTAACTTATTATTATGACTAAGTATGCTCATAAACTGTAGGCAGCCCCAGCTTTTAATTACTGTTCTTACTGCGTAAAAGAACAACAACTAGACTTGATTCTATTTTTAGATATGTTTGGGGTGAAACAGACAATGATGTTTCTTTAAACTAATCAAACAACGACCCAATTTTCTAATGAATATATGAGTTTTTTCTTATTATTAATATTGAGATGACTCACCGCATTTCCGTTACTATTTATCTAAGTAGGTATCTAGTCTAGAATAGAGATGGGCGATGGGTAAATACCCAATCTACCCATTTGGGTATATACCGGGTAGATTGGGTAAATACCGGGTATATTGGGTAAATACCCAAAAGTGGTGGGTATATAAAATTTAGCATTTGTTGCAACTCCCGGTTTTTTTAAAAACCTCCCTAATATAATGCATATTTAATAACGAATTCATATTAGTTAAAATACACACCGTAAAATCATAAACCAATATAGTTTTGAAAAATAGAATATGTTTCTCAATGTAAATACATATTATAAAAAATAAAATATTAATGTTCAGGGCCATACTCAATTCTTTCTCGTGGTCCAGCGTCGTAGGTCCAGTAGCCCGTCAATAGTAAGCTGTTATGAATTGGTAAATATAGTTTTTAAAAATTATCGACACTAGTGATGTTAATTATAGTCGTAATAATCGTGTTGGATCTACGGCGTATAACTTCTATGCAGAGATTATAGAGGAACAGATAAACAGTTATCTATAGCATATATATAGCATATAGGTATACCACGATTATGTGAAAAAATCGTGGGCCGTTAAAGGGGACGTCAAAATGTTCAATTTTGGAACGTTCTATGAAAGCTGTTTCTAAGTGCGTAAGAATATAATATCGATACCTTGGGGTAAAAAGGTCGTATAAACCATTTTACCCAAAATAAGTTATGAATGCAGTTTTATTTAAAATTTTCTCTATCGATTGGTGCATGTTCGTTCGTTTTAATCTGGTGACGTCAACTGCAGGACATAGGTCTCCCCCATAAATTTCCAGTGCGACCGGTCGCTCGCGGCCTGTACCCACCGACTCCTTGCGACTTTTCTCAGGTCATCTGTCCAACTGGTGGAAGGCCGTCCTACGCTTCGACGTTCAGTTCGTGGTCTCCACTCAAGAACCTTAAAGCCCCAGTTCATCGATTTTACGGGCTATATGTCCAGGCCATTGCCACTTTAACTTGATAATGCGCTGGGCTATGGTAACTTTAGTTCTGCTGCGGATTTCCTCATTTCTGATCCTATCACGTAGAGAGACTCCGAGCATAGCCCTCTCCATAGCTCTTTGAGCGACACGAAGCTTTTGTATAAGTCCCGTCGTGAGTGACCACGTTTCGGCTCCATATGTCATCACCGTTAACACACACTGCTTGAAAACTTTTGTCTTCAGACACTGAGGGATTTTTGATGAGACGATGTTTCTGAATCTCCTGAACGCTACCCGGCCGAGCTGGATTCGACAGTTGACCTCTTTTTTGAATTTGGACCTACCTAACTGGACTTTGTGCCCCAGGTATATAATAATATAGTCGTCAACAACGAGCGTAGAATTTCCAACGGTCACTTGGGTGGGCACAACATGGGCATTAAACATAATTTTTGTCTTATCCACGTTCATACTAAGTCCTACCAGTTGTGAAACTCTACAGAGGTCTTCTAGCATAGTGTTAAGGTCTTTCAGAGTTTCTGCCATAATCACGATGTCATCGGCAAATCGAAGGTGAGTGATGTAGTCGCCATTTATATTGATCCCAAGTCCTTGCCAGTCTAGGAGTTTGAACGCATCCTCCTGCAGCGGAAAACAGTTTCAGAGAGATGACGTCTCCCTATCTGACACCGCGCTGCGGTGGGATCGCCTTTGTGCTATGCTCCTGTACTCGCACGTACATGGTGACTTTACTATATAAACACTTCAACACTTCGATGTACCGGTTACTACCGGTACATCGAAGTGTTGAGGTGTTGATCCGGCATCTCTGAAGAGACTGTAACACCGCCCAGGTCTCAATCAAATCAAAGGGTTTCTCATAGTCCACAAACGCCAAGCACAGTGGCAGATTATACTCCTCATTTTTCTGTATAACTCGGTTTTATGTATGTGGTCTATGGTACTAAAACCTCTTCGGAAAGATTTCCTTGACTTCCAGCCTCCCGAACAAGCAGATGCTTGTTCGGGAGGCTGGAAGTCATCAAGCTTCCGATCGAGACGATTCGTTATGACTCTTAAAAACAGCTTATAGACATGGCTCAGCAGCGTAATGGGTCTGCGATTCTTCAGCAAAGTCTTATCTCCTTTTTTGAAAAATAAGACTGCCACGACTTCGCTCTATGCCTCTGGCGTTTTGCCCTCGAACAAGGCGGAATTAAAGTCTCTGGAGCATTTTGAGTGTTGGTGTTCCACCAGACCTCAGCAGCTCCGAGGTGATCCCATCCTTGCCCGGCGTCTGTTTTTAAGCTGTTTAAGAGCCATACTAATCTCGTATAGGCTGATGTCCGGGATATCTTCCGTGTGATGTCGATTTAGTAGCTCTAGGATCCTTAGCCAGATTAACGACAGGTTCGGCAACTGAGGTGTAAAGTTGCTCATAGAATCTCTCGACCTCTGCGAGCAACTCAGGCCTGGCTGACACAACTTTCCCATCCTCTGTCTTCAGCTTCGTCAACCGGCTCTGCCCAACAGACGTGTCTCTTGCAAACACTTTTCAGCCCTTGTTTCGCTGTATCCTGTCCTCAATACTTCAAGTATTAAATGGACGAATATCGTGCTGCAAAGACTTTTACATCTGTCTGTTAAGCTGCCCATAAAACCATCGCCAGAGGTTTGAAGAATAAGGGTGTGTCGACTAGCCATTAGTGTAAGCGTGTGGTTGGAGATTTTCTGTGGCTTACCTCTACGGCGGGTCTCACAGTACTTTGACCCAACCGCATGGATAGTCTCTGCGAACCTGTCATAGATTTTGTTTACTGAAGCGTAGTTTTCCAGGCCAGCAAAGCGGTTTTGTAGCTCGAGTTGAAAGCTTTCGGGGTTTCTAATTCCAGTTTGAGACGGTCGGAGCGTAGACTTTACCAAGCGAGCTCTTTCGAGTTTGATAATTAAGTTAAATGTGCCTCGCACCATTCGGTGATCGCTGCCGATTTTCACTCGGTGTATCACGGAAACATCCTTTAATATCTATCTCTGGATGCTCATAATGAAGTCTATCTCGTTTTTGTCTCTCAGGGCTCATCCAGGTCCATTTCCTGTGAGGTGGCTCCTGGAAAAATTAATTCATCATAAAGAATTCTTCCTTTTCCATAAAATCAGCCAGCCTTTGACCCTTGGGATTCCTCTGACCAAAACCAATTTTTTCCCACTTTCAGCTCGTTTTCCCCTCGCTTGCCTAATTATGCGTTGAAATCTCCCATAACAACATTGAAGTGAGTTTTCGAGTTATGTATGACCTTAGATATGTCCTCATACATATAACCTCTACTTCTTCATCTGGGTGAGACGAGGTAGGAGCGTAAACTTGTATGACCTTCAACGAATATCTTTGAGATATTCTGAGTATAAGGTACGCATCCCTACTCGACACACTTTCGATGGCCACGATGTTGTTGACAAGAGACTTGTGGACGAAAAACCCGATTCCACCTTGGGACTGTTGGTCGCCTTCCCAGTAGAAGAACAAGATAAAGATAAGAAGAATAATAAAGTTCGCGGAAACTTTGCTGCCCATTTTCGGTATGTATTTCCCTTAGTCGTCTCTTACGACACCCACGGGAAGAGATAGTATATGGGGAGGTGCTATTCTTACTCCGGCATGGATTGGTGCATGTAACACTTTTAAATTCGCAAAAAATGGTATATGACTTCAACATCTCAACATAGTTTTTGTTGAAATGTATGATGTAAGATTCAAAATATAGATATTGCTTCGACTATTTGGTGTAATGTCATATTAAATAAGATTAGGTCATAAAAGACAGTAGATTGAGTCAAATACAAATGCACTTGGTTGTAAAAACCAAAGTTCAGTACGATTTTGATTACCAACATAACAAATGCGCTTGGTTGTAAAAACCAAAGTTCAGTACGATTTTTACTTACCATTACATTATTATGTTTACTAAAATTTGATTTAAAGATTAAATTCCAAAAGAATGTATGAAGAACAAAAAAATATATAAAAAAGCCTTTTTCCTCTATAAATATATAATTAAAAGCTATAGAAGTGGAATATTAGTGATTAATAACTAATACAACATTAATCAGAGGTAGTCATATGCTCAAAAATTGTTACAAAATGTTGAATTTTATCTACCCAGCATTTTGGGTAGATATGGGTATTTACCGGGTACGTATGGGTATTTACCCGGTAGGTGGGTAAATACCCGGGTACGTGCCCATCTATAGTCTAGAAGCGGTTAATTTACACAAATAAAAGATTTAAGAACACCTAATATAAAAATTAAGGAAGCAGTGAAGCCAATTTATCTAAGTCATCGTTTCTCAACCTTTTTTATGCCGCGACCCACGAAAAAGCCAAAAAGTTAAGTAAAAAGTCTTGCGACCCCGACACGATTTTTTTACGTTCGATACAAAATTTCATTTTCAAATTTCAACATTCGAAAAACTAATCTTTTGTACCTATATGTAGTTTTTTAGTTATTATTTTCAACAGACTGCGACCCCCTTTAAAAACAAACTCGACCCCAAGGGTCGCAACCCACTGGTTGAGAAACGATGACCTAAGGGCTAAACTTACCAACTTGAGTATAAACTATGAACTATGAAGCTGTGTTTGTTAAATAGTTGACAGCTTTAATAGCAACTTGTAGGATACCTCATAATAGTATGCCTTAAGTCGGGATTCTCGCCTGTAGGAAGCCCGTAGGTATAGATTGTTGAGTAAATTCCGGTTCGAAGGACCAAAAAATGTTTCCCAAGAAAACTCACATTTCTTGCAATCCATCTGCTCTATGTTGGTACTTTAACCACCTGCAAAATTATAATCCTTGTTTTTCAAGTTACTATGACGGAGGAGCGTCTAGTAACGGAAGTGCCTAGCAGTTTGAAACAGCTTGCACGACTTGTAGTGCGAGGCTTCTACACGATTGAAGACGCTTTGATAGTGGACATGCTCGTTCGAAACCCATGTAAGTTGCATCTACATATTACATTGTTCCAAGCGTTAACTTAAACCTTTATCAGTACTCTTCAATACCAGGTTAGGTACTATAACAGCATAGTTTTTAGGGTACCAAGGAACCCGTATAGTTTCGCTCTATCCACACTCTATCCGTCCGCCCTTGCTAACTCCAGTAATATAAAAATGTTATGTTGGTTTGTGAACGCTTTAAAAACTCGAAAAGTTCTGCACCGATCGAGCTGAAATTTTAGCATGATGTATAATACGCATCAAGGATTGTTTTTATCTAATTTTGCATCAGTCATATATACCGCGACAGCGAAAAAACTATATTTGCGCGGACGGAGCTGCGGGCAACAGTTATTAAGAATATAAATAGATGAAATTTGGTATACCTACTTACTTATAAGTATATAAAGATTGCTAGACTTTTTTAGCATCATAAAATAATTATAATTTTGTATATTAGGGGTGAATCCCCAATCCCCATATGCGAAGTGGGGATTTTTTTTTCATTCTCTCCACATCGTGAGAGGTTTCGTCGTTTCAAATAAAGGCGAAGTTTAAAGGTGGTTTACAAATTGCCCCAAAAGGCATTTCTTAGCTATAAGAGGAAGGTACCTAGTTGGTTGTAACTTTTCGATCGATGCTGTTAGCAAAACCTATCAGTAATAGATTTCTGCTACATAGTTACTAGGTATAGGAAAATTATTATGAGCGAAATCGGACAAAAACTTTTTGTAGTAGGTAGGTTATACATCTAATTTGAAAAACCCTGTTGCGCGTTGATAGTTACGAAACTCTCTTCAGACATTCCCTGCAATGCTCTTTGTTAGGTTTTATTTTGTCTTTGTTACTTTACCAGTTACCTATTTAATGAGCTTCTTCTAATGCATATACCTATTATATGTTGTATAATTTCAGGTATGAAAGAAGACGATATATGCGAACTCCTAAAATTTGAAAGAAAGATGTTACGGGCTAGAATTTCTACTTTGAAAAATGACAAATTCATACAAGTGAGGCTAAAAATGGAAACAGGTAAGGAAGTTTTAGTAACTTTACATACAACCTACGTAACTAAGGTCAAGTCCACCTGAGCTCAAACTCTGGGATCTTATCTAAGTCTTACTGTATACAGTATAAAATAAGTAAACTATAGATTTTCCTTAATCCGCCACCGAATAAATATCTAACTATACTTCCAGGTCCGGATGGCAAAGCACAAAAGGTCAACTATTATTTTATAAATTACAAAACATTTGTCAATGTTGTGAAGTACAAATTGGACCTGATGCGCAAACGCATGGAGACAGAGGAGCGGGACGCTACTAGTCGCGCCAGTTTCAAATGTCCGTCCTGCGCCAAAACATTTACAGATCTAGAGGTTTGTGTTGTTACTTGTTACATCCGGGCTCCGTAGCCTAGTGGGTAGACCGTTTGGTTTGCACTCGAGAGAGTGTAGGTTCGAATCCCAGGTTGTGGCGTGTACCAATGAGACTTTTTCAGATCTCAAGTACATTATACGGACGCTCTAACGGTGAAGGAAAACATCGTGAGGAAACCCGCACATAGTTGGCCCCAGGCGTATTGACCAGTTCATTCCTCTGGACTAGGCTGTGTGTTGTGAGAATGCCGTATGTGCTTGGGCAACCATACAACATTTAAGAACCAACTGTCCCAGGCAATACAGTATTTCAAGAGTGGTTACTTCGCTCGGAGAATACTGTATAAATCATCCATTAACGGATGCAAAGGCCTAAGTTGTTACATAAATATCCGTGTTTATGGCATAATTGAAGTTAATTTCTTAAGGGTTTATCGTAGGTACCTATAGCAAGCCAGGGTCACCCATTAGTCTTTGTATTTCTAGCAAGCTTTACTTACAAAATTCACAAAATAATAATTACATTGCTTTTTATGCTACACCCCCTTTTAAATAAAAATATTTACATCATGGATACGCTATAATCCGTGTTTCTGTCTTCGTCTGATACGTTGGAAAAGCCACTTGACAGACAAACACAGCAACATGGATTGTGTATCCGAGGTGTACCTACCTAAGTACCTACCTACTAAATATTTTTGTACGAATAAGCTAGTATTTTTATAAGGGCGCAACTGACAACAGTAGTATGACTACGGACTAAGTAAGTTGTCAAAACTTTTAACTGTTTTTTTTTTTTTACTTTTATTTGCGTGCCATAAAATCTTTTAGGTACCTACCTATATATTTTAGCTAACATACCTGAAACCATACTAACATAAAATAACCAACGTATAAATTAACTTTCCAGAAAAATAAATGTATACCCCAACAAAACTTTTAACTTATTTACAGGCTGATCAGCTTTATGACATGATGACACAAGAATTCCGATGTACGTTTTGTAATGATGTAGTAGAGGAGGACCAATCGGCGCTTCCAAAGAAAGACTCGAGGCTTTTGCTGGCGAAATTCAACGATCAACTAGAGACACTATACATCCTACTGCGGGAAGTGGAAGGTATCAAGTTGGCGCCGGAAATACTGGAACCGGAACCAGTGGATATAAATACTATACGAGGGTAAGTCGAGCTAATTTCATAATATTTTTTTAAATTACATTGAGAAAAGGCGAAAACACTTAGGGACCATCCATAAATAACGTCACACGTTAAGGGGGAGGGAGGGGGTCGACGAAGTGTGACATTGTGTGACAAGGGGGTGGGAGGGGTCCTAAATATTGTGACGTCACATTTCAAAATCTATTAAATTATGTGTTAAAATGCGAACTATAAACTTTAGGAAAACCTCAAAAACATATATGCCAGTTATAATTTAAAGGAGTGGGTTCAAAGTCCATGGATTGAAGATTATTAAGTTTGTATCTTTAACTTAAAGATAAGTAATTCTATTAATATTATTTTTTGTTTTATTAATTTCTTTAATTAATATACTCAATCGTTTTTTGTTTTGTTAATTTATTTAGTTAACATAGTCAATCGTTATTAATTGTTTCGTTAATTTCTTTAATTAATCGTTTTTTGTTTTATTAATTGTTTCATTTGATGTTAATTTAATTAAAAATAATTTAAATGGAAATAAAACTGGTTTCGGAAGCAATATTTTTATTCAATAATTTCTAAATGTAAATTTGCAAAATATGTGACGTCACACTAGGGAGGGGGGTCTCACAAATGTGACCAACTGTGACAAGGAGGGGGGTAGGGGTAAAAAATCTTGAAATTCGTGTGAAGTTATTTATGGATGGCCCCTTAGGGCCGATCACACCGGACTGGCAGCGGCGTGGCGGGTACTTACAGTGTGAAATAATTTTAAAGTTTACCTACTTATCGAGACTTTTAGTATCGTTTAAATATTCGAAGCGACCGAGCGGCCATCAGCGGCGCCTCAGGCGGCCGCGTAGCAAAAATTATTTCACAGCGACGCCGACGCCGACACGAACCTGCCGCGGCCAGCCCTGTCGGCATCGTCCGCGTCGCGCCGCTGCCGGCCGGTGCCATTTCGGTGTGAATCGGCCCTATGGCTCTATACGCATACCTGTACCTACCAAGTTTTAGACACAGAGCCTCTAGTCAAGATACATTCGTTTAATTTCGACGGCGAACTTCGAAATAAAACTATATGGGATTTGACATAAATCATCGTTATGTGACATGTCGCTTGCGATGCAATACGTCAAATCCTATACATTTTGTTATCGAACTTCGCCGTCGAAATTATACGAATGCATCTTGACTAGACGCCCAGGTGCGATACTATAATATGCGCGTGTTTTAAAACTTTCCATGGCATTTACACTGTTTGAATATTATAGGTTACGGTATAACGGTATAACATTGTATTTTATACTAGATGTTTCCTTATATATACTAGATGATGTTTGTTTCCCGCAAAAGGAAATCCCGCGGGATCTGTACTTACATTTTCCGGCGATAAAAAGTAGCCTATGTCTTTTCTTTTTATAGATGGATATCAGGTAAAGTTCTACCAACAGCAAACTAAAATATACAGAAGTCTATGTTTCTTTCAGTCTAACAAGCAAAGCGGCGGGCGGACGTGGTGGCAACGAGCAATGGTCGGGCGACGCGACGCGCGGCTCCGGGCTGGCGGTGGAGGAGACCCGCGTGGACATCACCATCGGCGACGCGCCCGCCGCCACCGACGCCGCGCGGAAAGAGAGGCCCGTGTGGATGATGGAGAGCACTGTCATCAACGAGCAGGTTCACTTACCTTTTTTTCTATACGCGATGAACAAAACGAAATATTTCCATGGTCGTTGCACAATTCTTTGTAAACGTGATTCAGATATAGTCTGACGTGGTGTGATAACGTCCATATTAAAAAAACATATTATTATGTTGTGACAGATTGACAGGTAGGTATACCTTGACCGCTTTAAAGTCGACCCTCCCGATGGTATGCGGGACGCGGGGCGGGAGGTATGCACGGGTACACACGGCATTGTGGCCACAGAGATTTATCTCGAGATATCTCATGATAAATATTCGTGTTATTGTTTAGGTGAACAGTAAAGTGTTACCATGAACAGTAAAAAAAAATTGAAGAAATATATAAAAATTAAAAAATGTATAAATAAATTCAGCCAACTTTCAATGAAAAATAAGAAAATTATGAATAAATTGTCTACAGCAATTAAAGAAAAGCAATTGTCAAAAAATAGCTTGCTAAATTGTAGAATTGATTTAGAACAAACAGAGTGTGATTATGAGGCCGATGTATCCAGCCTTCAGACAGAAATTTCCTATTTACAGCATACTTTAGATAATTTAACTAAAAAATATGAGCTGTCACAAAAGGAAATACAGGCACATATATCAGCAATGGATGACTTGCTTGAAGTGATTCGGTATAATGAGGAATGTGTCAATTCTATATTGAAAGTCAGCGGTTCCTCGGACAAAGTAAGTCATTCAGTGTCTAATAGTATACCAGATATATGTTCCACTGGGAAGGCTCATACTGAATGCCAGTCACATATTAGTATATTTAGTGATGAGTTAGGTAAGGAATTAGGTCCATATTTAAGTAGAATGTGTAACGGACAATCTTTTTCTAATTTTTGTATGCCCGGAGCCACTTACAAAGAAATAGTAAATAGGGCATTAATTAACAAATATTGTCCTAATACAACATTAATAATTATAGTTGGGAGAAGAGGAAAATTAAACAAAAAACAAATGACAGAACTATTAGAATGTTTAATTAATATTGAAAATGTAAAAAGTATATTATTGTTTACTTTTCCTTATATAAAAATGTTGCCACAGAGTAATGTAAAAGAAAATTTATATAGACATGAGTTGAACAGCCTATTGTATAGTGCTGTGAATAATAATTGTATAGTCATAAGCGACCCACAACCACAAAAATGTCAGGTTGTCGACATAAATAACTTAAGTTTTAAATTAAGCAATATGTACAAAGATAAGTATTTCTTATCTAATTTCTGTAAAAGACATGTAGCTAGTATGCTATATAACTTTTTATTTTATTCCCAAGCCAAGAATTTGGCTTCTTCGACTACTGCTTTTATTGAGCAGAATACTAAATATAGTATTAACGAATTGGAATATGTTCCAAATATTTCTTTAAATTAGATAATAAGACAATAGAGAATGTCTCTTGCAGAAATAATTTAAGTTTTAAATGTAAAATACAAAATCCTACCAATAATGTAAAAAATCCCATTGTATTACATAATAAATCATATGTAATTAATCTGGTGCATCAAAATTTACAAGGAATGGTAGGTAAAGAACTTGAAATTGAGTTATTTTTAAAGGAATTTGACATTGATATTATTTGTATATCTGAACATTGGTTCAGACAACATGAACTCATTTTCAATTTCAATGAGCACCAGATAGCAAGTTCGTTCAGTAGAGAAAATGCCATTAGGGGCGGCTCATTAATAATAATTAATAACAAATTGAAATTCAAAGAACGTAAAGATGTTGTGAGTCTCTCCACCGAACGAATAATTGAAGTAGCCTGCATAGAGTTGAGTCAACTTATTATTGTAAGCGTATACAGGCCTCCATCAGGGTTATACGATTCCTTTGAACAAACTTTGGAACAAGTATTGACAAAAATATGTGCATCTAATAAAAAGGTTATAGTATGTGGTGATTTTAACATTAATTTATTAGACTTGAACTCCACTACCATTAGATTCACATCTTTGTTAAAATCGTATAATCTTTTTAATCTGTTTCATGAACCGACAAGAGTATGTGATACAACGGCCACTTGTATTGATAATATATTTACTAATATTACTCCAAGTAAAAAGGAAATAATTAATAAGCTCAGCTCTGATCACCGAGGACAGTTAGCTTCTTTTAATGTCATTTGTGACAGTAACATCAAGGACAAGCATGTGTTTGTTCCTGTGAATACAAAACGTATTGAGAAATTTAGAAGTAACTTAAATTCAAAGATTCAATTGTTAGATGGGTCAAATAGCACAGATGAAGCTTTTAACAAATTATTTAAGATAATAAGAACCCAATTTGATTCGATATTTACTTCTAAAACTGTTAGTTTTAAAAATAGAAAAAGCAACTTTATTAAATGGGCAACTGCAGGAATTATAATAAGCAGGCAAAGATTATATGAATTATATGAACAGAAACATATTAACAATAGTGAAACCTTTAAAACATATGTTAGAAATTATTCAAAAACTTTTAAAAGAGTATGTAAAGCCGCTAAGGCTCTTTATATAAAGAATAAGATTAAAAATTCTAACAATAAAATTAAAACTACATGGAAGGTGATAGCTAGTGAGACTGGAAACGTCACCTGTCGTAGCTCCGATTTTGAACTTTTTTTTGAAAATAAAAAGATAACCACTGACCTAGAAGTTGCGACGGTCTTCGAAAAATTTTTTGCTGACATTCCGGTCTCAACTACAAAAAATTTAAATTCATCACCTGCAGTTGCTGAAAAACTACTCAGAGACAATGTAAAGGAATGTGATGTCAATTTTAAGTTTAAAGAAATTGACTCCAGAGACATTATTAACACATTTAAGTTGTTGAATAAAAACACTGCTGATCTCTGGGGAATGTCTACAAAAATTATTAAATCAATAATTGACATCGTAGCTCCTTATCTAGCGATGGTTTTCAATGATTGTATAAAAAGTGGTGTTTTCCCTGACTTAATGAAGCATAGCAAGGTTATACCTTTATTCAAAGCTGGAAATAAATCTGATCCGACAAATTACAGGCCTATATCGATCCTACCGACTTTTAGTAAAATTTTTGAAAGAATAATTTTAAGACAGTTACTAGTACATTTTAATTCGAATAATTTTTTACACAATAATCAATACGGTTTTACCAAGGGTCGATCCACTACGGATGCTGGTATGGGTCTTCTTTGTAGAATCTTTGAAGCTTGGGAGGGGTCGCAGGATGCATTAGGTGTATTTTGCGATCTTTCCAAGGCATTTGATTGTGTTGAGCATGCTACATTGATCAGAAAATTGCACCACTATGGTATACGGGACTCTTCACTCGACCTTTTGAGTTCTTACCTTAAAAATAGAACTCAAAGGGTAGAAATAAATAGTAAAAGGTCTACTGGGACCAAAATAGAATTAGGTGTCCCACAGGGATCCATTTTAGGCCCATTTCTTTTTCTCGTCTATATAAATGACTTACCTTATCTAATTAAAGATAATGATAATGAGATAGTACTTTTTGCTGATGACACTTCACTCATTTTTAATGTGAAGCGACAACAGTCAAATTATGACGAGGTAAATAGTGCTCTCTCTAAAATAGTACATTGGTTTAATGTTAATAATTTACTTTTAAATTCAAATAAAACAAAATGTTTAAAGTTTACTTTGCCCAATGTTAGGCAAGTTCAAACCAATATACTATTAAATGACGAGAAAATGAACTTAGTGGACACCACTGTATTTTTAGGTATAACACTAGATAGTAAATTACAGTGGGGTCCTCATGTTGCGAATCTTGCAGATAGACTCAGTTCTGCAGCATATGCAGTCAGAAAAATTAGGGAAATTTCTGACGAAGAAACGGCGCGACTTGTTTATTTTAGTTATTTTCACAGTAGAATGTCTTACGGCATTCTTTTATGGGGAAATGCCGCCGACATCAATACAATATTTGTGCTGCAGAAGCGAGCAATACGTTCTATTTACAAAATGTCCTGCTTTGAATCTCTGAGAGAAAAGTTTAAAGAAATAGGAATTCTGACAGTCGCTTCTCAATACATTTTAGACAATGTGTTGTATGTTAGAAAAAATTTAAATATCGCTGCCCTAGTTCAACAGTAAGATATCTTTAAAAAAATCAAAATTGAGATAAGTTTTGTTTCATGTAAAAAATATGCTCTTCTGCCCGGTTAATAAATCGGATATGTGGAAAACGCAACCAAAGTGCCTAAATTTCAATGTCTCACTGAGACATTTCAGCATATTTTTAGCGACCTTTAGTTCAAGATTCTGACATCTTAAGATATTTCTAAAGTCAGGAAGATTTTTACTTTTCTTTTAGTTCTACACAGAGACTTCTTCAAATGTCCTTATATGAAATTATAAAAACAATTCTATGTTGAGACATCTTAAAATTGTCCCAGTGTTTCACTAAAATATCGTTCAATTCTATTTCTTTCTAGGACATTTTGAAATAACCTACCTACTCTTCTAATAAGATGACCGTATCACGCGGCTGCGTGAGGCGCAATTTTTCGTTCCGTTCGTCGAATGTCACGCGACACCCCCGCGGGGCGGTACCCCGCGCTTCCAATGCAATGCTTGCGCAAAGATAATGAAGCTATACTACGTATTAAGAGGTGTCACTCCGAATAAAAATAATAATTTCGAAATTCAAAATTATACCGTAGCTTTTTTACGTACCTATTATATCTTCTAAAGTGCGAAAGATTCAAGCCTACAATAAAAAAAAATAAAAAAAACTATACGTAGGTTATAGGTACGTATATTGTTTTCAATTTTATTTTTAGGACCCAATTATTAGGTTAAAAAGGTAAATAAAACAATAAACAACAAAACAACTGTAATTCGATCGTTTTTATTGCATTAAAAATACAAAAGTAAGGCTACGTTCCCACGAGCGTTTTTATGTGATCGCGACTGAAAAAACTACACTATAAATAGTACTTTGCGCTAATACGACACAGCTGAAAATCGTGTACACTTGACTATTGTAGATTAAGTGCAGAGTTCTATTTACAGTGCAGTTTTTCCTGATGCGTCACGACTCGCGACCACAAAAAAACTCTCGTGGATACGAGGGCTAAAGGTTGGTAACCAAAATATTTCAGATTACCACATAATTATACGAACAGCTTGATTAACTTCAGCGGTTATCCTTTGGTGCAAAATAGGTAGGTACACTTTTGTGGGCCTAGCAGGCCATTTGACAGCGGCGTAAAGTAACGTTATACGAATGAGAATCTTGAAATATTTTCATGTTATCATTATTATTATTGCGTGCCCTTGAAATTGGAATCCAATACCTGCAAATTATGAAATTATATTACATTTTACTTATTCGCAATACAAAGGTTAAACTAAATGTAAAAATAGATTAATAAGTATGCGGTAAAACTGTACAATAGTATTAAAAATACAGTACATAATTATTATTAGGTATGTACCTATTTAAAGTTTTTACTGACTGGCAGAAGAAAACGTAATATTTTTTGTTATATTATATTATATAAGGTTCGGTAAAATCAATTACGGATATTTTGAGCATATGATCTGCTGCTTATGTAAAGACGTTGAGGCAGAAAAATAATTGTCGTACTCGAAAAAAAAAAAAATTCTTTATATGGGCGAGCTTGCGTTTTGCGGAGAGTCACCCATACAAGAGATGATTTTTTACTTTGAGTATGACAATTATCTTTTAGCCTAAACGTCTTTACATAAGCAGTGGATCATGTGCCCGAAGTATCCGTAATTGATTTTCGGAGACCTTATATACATTTTTATACACAATATCCATGACCCAGGAACACAGAAAAACTTTTTGTTCCTTCAGCAGGATTCGAACCTGCAACCCCCGGCTTGAGCACCAAAGCGCTAAACCACTGAGCCATAGAAGTCGTCAAACAAATATAATCTTATGTCTGTTTTCAATAAAATGAGAAGTTAAAATAATATGGTAAAACTTTATACAAATACTCACCGATATTCTTTGAGCATATTTATATTTTGGTTAAATACATGAACTTATTTTATATAAATCACTGTTTCATCATAATAAATATGATTTCGAGTTCACTTCACTAAAAAATACAGTTTTTGTCAAATAACAAAACATAAGATAACAAATTTAGTAAAAGATGAAAATAATTTTTCAAGTAATAGAATAGTATTTCGTAGTTTGAAATTTAAAATTAATCTGCTATTTCTGCTTAACCAATCACAGGCGATGTGTGAAAGAGTACACACGATAAAAGAGCGAGCAAGGTATGTGGTTTGCACAGACGATAGTCAGGTATAATTTTGGATTTCGAACGCCAATACTTACGATAGGAAGTTGCGACACCCTGAACATTAAAGCACTGACTGATTATTATAATAGTTAAACTGACTTGTGCAATAATAATAATAAGATTTTAACTGATAATATGAGACTGATTTGTGCAATTCTGATAATAGATAATAATTAATACATTACAAGCAAACTAATTTCTCAGTTTTAAATAAATTTTCCTATTCCCTTACCAAACATTTCCCCGTATTTCATCGGACAACTCACATTCTCTAATGTCGATGTGCTGTAATACTAAGATATCTTTAAATTTTGTCGATCTGTGTTTATTTCCCATAAATTTGGAAGCTTGGTTGGATAAATATTTAGTATTTCTTAAACAAAACAAAAAATAGTAACTCTATGAGTTACAATATAGACATAATTTTTAAGAAACCATTTAAGAGACAACATTAAAATCACAAAACATTTTTTATTTAGTCTGAGTTCAATATAAGGTTATCTCACAATTAAAAAGCCTTAAAACTATTATAAAAATATTTTATTCAAATTTAAATATAAACAACTCCCTAACACATTAAACTAAGCTATACTTTTAAAAAATCAACCACATTTCAAATAAATACGAGTGAAATAATGACAGTAAAATCATAAAAGTATGAATAACTCAAAACATACTTTGTTCAACATATCTTACTGTTGAACTAGGGCAGCGATATGTTCAATACGAAAAGTAATAATCATTGCATGAACACTAGAAATAAACACAAATTAGACATTCCGGTGATCAGACTAAGTAAAGTTAGTAAATCTTTTAAAGGTCAATGTATACGCCTATACAATAGAATCCCAGAAAACGTTCAAAGTCTGTCTATTAATAAATTTAAAAAAGTAGTTAAAGAACGTTTGTGTGCTAAAGGTTATTATAAAGTCAGTGATTTCATTAACGATTGCACACCTTGGGAATAAGATGGCCCCATGCGAGGCTGCTTTTATGTACTTAAGTATGTTTTATGTACTTATAACTAATGTTATATAGATTAAGTTACAACATTGTAAAAATATTTTTTGAAAAGAACAATTTTCCCATCTTTTTGCTAAAAGGTGGCCCCGTGCGAGTTTCTTACGCCGGTTCTTCTCGCCGGGCTAGTTTCCGAACCGGTGGTAGGCATCATGTAGGACAATTCTATAAGCGTTATATTATAACCTACATGGAAATAAAAAAATTTTGAGTTTTTTGAGTTTGAATGATTATAATAGGGAATATGCACTTAATTTTTTTATATAGATCTATCTTGTTTGGTAAATCGTATGGTAAAATCAGTTTTTTGATATCATTAAAAATAACTAAGATATGAACGTTTAAAGTAGTATATTAGACAGAGAGATCGGACGTGTATCGTGACGTCACATAACACGACTTTCATAGAAAGTTCATACTAAATGTCGTTTTGCTAGAAAGAGATAGATTACAAACTTTGACCGCTCATATCTTGCTCATTTATCAACAGATATTGAAATTTTTTTCGCCATTTCCTTTATTTTTCAGACTCAAACTCAAACTCAAAATTTTTATTTCCATGTAGGTTATAATATAACGCTTATAGAATTGTCCTACATGATGCCTACCACCGGTTCGGAAACTAGCCCGGCGAGAAGAACCGGCGTAAGAAACTCGCACGGGGCCACCTTTTAGCAAAAAGATGGGAAAATTGTTCTTTTCAAAAAATATTTTTACAATGTTGTAACTTAATCTATATAACATTAGTCATAAGTACAAAGAATATACTTAAGTACATAAAAGCAGCCTTGCATGGGGCCATCTTATTCCCAAGGTGTGCAATCGTTAATGAAATCACTGACTTTATAATAAGCTTTAGCACACAAACGTTCTTTAACAGCTTTTTTAAATTTATTAATGGAAAGATTTTGAACGTTTTCTGGGATTCTATTGTAAAGGCGTATACATTGACCTTTAAAAGATTTACTTACTTTACTAAGTCTGATCACTGGTATTTCTAACTTGTTCCTATTTCTAGTATTCCTACAATGTGTGTCACTTTTCTTTTTAAAATTCGTTAAATTCTTTCTGACATACAACACATTGTCCAAAATGTATTGAGAAGCAACGGTCAGAATACCTATTTCTTTAAATTTTTCTCTCAGAGATTCAAAACATGACATCTTATAAATAGAACGTATAGCTCGCTTCTGTAGCACAAATATTGTATTAATGTCCGCAGCGTTTCCCCATAGAAGGATGCCATATGACATTATACTATGAAAATAACTAAAATAAACTAGCCGCGCTGTATCCTCATCGGTAATTTCTCTAATTTTTTTGACTGCATATGCTGCAGAACTGAGCTTATCTGCCAGATTTGCAATATGGGGACCCCACTGTAATTTACAATCTAGTGTTATTCCTAGAAATACAGTGGTGTCCACTAAGTTCATTTTCTCATCATTTAATAGTATATTGGTTTGTGCCTGCCTAACATTTGGGAGGCTAAACTTTAAACATTTTGTTTTATTTGAATTTAAAAGTAAATTATTAACATTAAACCAATGTACCATTTTTGAGAGAGCACTATTTACCTCGTCATAATTTGACTGTCGTCGCTTCACATTAAAAATTAGTGAAGTGTCATCGGCAAAGAGTACTATCTCATGCTTATCTTTAACTAGATAAGGAAGGTCATTTATATAGATGAGAAAAAGAAACGGGCCTAAAATTGACCCTTGTGGCACACCTAGTTCAATTTTGGTCCCAGTAGACCTTGTAGAATTAATTTCTACTCTCTGCGTTCTATTTTTAAGATAGGAATCTAAAAGTTTAAGTGCTGTGTCCCTTACACCGTAATGGTATAATTTTCTGACCAACGTAGCATGCTCAACACAGTCGAAAGCCTTGGATAGATCACAAAAGACACCAAGTGCATCATGCGATCCCTCCCAGGCCCCAAATATGCTGCATAGAAGACTGATGCCTGCGTCTGTTGTGGACCGACCTTTAGTAAACCCGAATTGGTTACTATGTAATAAATTATTTATGTTAAAGTGGGCTAGCAATTGATTTAAGATTATTTTCTCGAAAATTTTACTGAAAGTCGGTAGTATAGATATTGGTCTATAATTTGCTGGGTCAGACTTATTCCCAGCCTTAAAAAGAGGCATCACCTTGCTATGTTTCATTAGGTCAGGGAACACACCATTCTTTATACAATTATTGAAAACTAAGGCTAGATAGGGGGCAATGATGTCAATTATTGATTTTATAACTTTTATAGACATACCCCAGAGATCGGTAGTATTTTTAATATTGAGTAATTTGAAGGTGTTAATAATATCTCTGGAGTCAATTTCTTTAAAATTAAAGTTGACATCACATTCCTTGACATTTTCTCTGAGTATTTTTTCAGCAACTGCAGGTGAAGAATTTAAATATTTTGTAGTTGAGACCGGAATGTCAGCAAAAAATTTTTCGAAAATTGTCGCAACCTCTAGGTCAGAATTTACCTTTTTATTATTAATACAAAGTTCAAATTTAGAGTTACGACTGCCTTTACCTCTTCCAGTCTCATCTGCAATTATCTTCCAAGTGGTTTTCACTTTATTTTTAGCGTTCATTATTTTTTCTTTAATGTGAAGTGCCTTCGCTGCTTGACATACTTTTTTAAAAATTTTTGAGTATTGCTTGACATATAGTTTAAAAGATTCACTCCTATTAAATGTCTTTTCGTTATACAAATCATATAATCTCTGCTTACTTATTATAATTCCTGCAGTTGCCCAGGTTTTAAAATTACTTTTTCTATTATTTAAATTGACCGTTTTAGAAGTAAACGTTTCAGTCTGGTATCATATTATTATGTTTTAAGCTATTTTTATATTTTATGCATATTCCCTATTGTTTGAGTCATGTGAGTGTGGCAAATAATAGACTGATTCTATATTTATTTTTATTATATATTATTTATATATATACACAATTAATTAAGCAACTATGTTAGATTTATTGTTGGATGTAACCAAGTAAAATAATCGCATGTGTAGCGGGCACAATGCTTCAACTGCGCGAGCTCTAGCTGCGTACGTTATTCGACGTCGGTGGCCGACATCGGACTGATTGATTGGTTGAGCGCTACCCGCCCCCGCGTCCCGCGGACCATGGGGAGGGTCGACTTTACAGCGGTCAAGCTATAGTGTGTGATAATAATTTTACGAAGTGTGTTCTTGTTATTTTTCATTTTTAATCATTTTATGTATTTCTACGCATTTTTTAAAAATGCTTGCATTCTGCACAGCTTTTTCCACATAAACTTTAACTGTTCCAAATAGCATACTCCTTTGCAGAATTCTCGTAAAACTGCTGAAAATTTCTGCTTTACCGTACATTATGATTACAGAGCGACAGCGTACACTCGACGGACGCGGCGCTGGAGAAGGCGGCGACAAACGCCACGAGCGCCAAGAGCGCGGGGAAAGACAAGAACGACGACATCATGTCCGTCCTGCTCGCGCATGAGAAACAAAACACTGGTACTTTGTTTTATTTTATCTACAATGTTATTAAAACCTGAGCTCTATTATTATAATATTGCGCGGCAGAACGCGGGGGATCTTCCCTGAAAAATAGGTTTGTTTTCGCCCAGTAGGTACTACTACTGGTCGATTTAATAAATATCCCCACATAGAGGGGCAAAGCCCCTGACCGTGGTTCCCCGCTAAGGCCCCTTAAGGGCCCGGTGTGAGAAGACGTAGATACGGTAAAACCTGAGCAGTGGCCATGATTAGGTAAATATAAAAATGTCGCTTTATTTTTCATAGCGCTACATATTTTGTAACAATCCTTAGACTATGATGGGATTGGTTAAAATCTCAAAGATTTGACATTAATGGAATTTCAATTTGGCGCAATTTTTTGCGCAACATGGCGAAAATTTTTATATTTTTGGTCATAATAATAGTATACTGTAATTTTTTTAATGGTTGTCAATAATTTGAATATTTAAACGAGATCTTAACATAAGCGCTAAACGCTAATTCCCAAAGATATGTAAACATAATATTATGGTCCTTTGTGGCGTTTGTAAAAGATTCATGAATGTACGTACTTACTTTCAGAAAAACAAAATGCGGCCATTTAATCTGAGGCGACCACTTTGTTTGTCCGATTAGTACGTACTTTACTTTGAACTAAACTAAGCTAATTTATTTTTTCAATTTATAGCAAACGCTGCGGCTATATCGCTTAAGGGAGTTGAAAAGGACAGTTCAGATTCCAGCGATGACGAGTCTAAAGACCCGTATAAGCTTAAAGACGAGATGGCGGCTGTTGGTAAGTGTATATCTAAAATATATGAGTTCTTCTTCGTTTGTTATATAATTTTAAAGCCCGTCATAAAATGTCGCCAATGTATTAATCCAGAACCTCTATTCTCGTATTTAAAGTAGACTTAATTTTACTTTGTTTAGATTAAAAGTGAAGCGACATGTTATCATGAACGGCTTTTATGACGTTTCGACCAATCAGAGCGCGTTTCACGTTGGTTTAACGTTCATAAAAACACCGTTTGAGAGTTTTAGCGTGTCGGGACTTGATTGTAATTGTAGGTAATAATGCAGGTTTTATTTAGCAGAAATTTATTTAATTATTTACTGGTCTTAAACTGTATGCCTGCTAAATTTCATTCATATTCGTTCTGCGGTTTTTGGGTGAATAAATATCAAGTTAAAACAAATCCTCTTTGACTTGCAAATATAAAATACTAGCTGTCCCAACACACGTTGTTCTGTCTTAACAGCTATGAACTGGAATAAATTAATAACCAAACAGGTAAACTGAACGCACCTATAAATATTTGACAGTTAAGTGACAAATTAAACACAGTGAGCAGTTAGTATGGAAAATTCTATCATCTTTTTAGTATTTTATCCACAATTGTTCCAATATCTCTCACCGTTCAAACCTTTGTTTTCTCCAAGCCACAATCATTTCAAGACCAAAATAAGCCATATCGGTCCAACCGTTCTCGAGTTTTAGCGAGACATTGGAATCGCAATTCAATTTTATATAATGTAACTAGCCGGTGGCCAGAACTTCGTTTTCATAGAACGAGCGGAAACGGAAGCCTAAAAAAGTAGCCTATGTTAGACCTTATACCAGCAGATGTCTGCCAGTGAAAGTCCCGTGAACATCTGTCCAGTCGTTTTAGAGATTAGCCGGACCAAACAGATAGACAGACAGACAGACAATTTTTTTTTAAATATATTACCGTATATATTTTCATATGCATTATGAGAAAATCATGAACGTAAAAAAAAGTAAGGTTTTTTTACGTCCATGGTGAAAATCTGTTAATTTTTAATTACAAACAGACACTTCAATTTTATTTATTTGTAAGTGTATAAAAGAGATGATTGGGTAGTAAGATAAGACAATTTATTTCCAGCCGAAATGGAGAGCGAAGACTCCGAATCGGATGACAACGCGCCGAGCGTGCTCGTGAATGGCAAGTCCGTGCCCATCACTAGCGTGGACGATGACGTCATCGCGCGCATGACGCCCTCGGAGAAGGAGACGTACATACAGGTGTATCAGGAGTACTACAGCCACATGTACGATTGAGGTTAGGGCAATAAATGTTATTCCTATTACCACTTTTTATTTTTTCCATAATGGGCAATTAATCTAGCTTCATAAAACATCCCGGGAGCACTGTATTTTTGTGGATAAAAGTAGCCTGTTATCCAGCCATACCAAATTTCATAAAATCTGTTCAGTTGTTTTTGCGTGAAAGGGTAACAAACATTCATCCATCCATCCTCACAAACTTCCACATTTATTATCTTTTTTGAGATTACGTTAACACTACCTAATGGCCATAAGGCTGTATAAATATAGTATTTATTTCAAAACACGGACGTTTATCAGAAATAAACTATAGGCCTACTTACTGCCACATGTGCCTCTTATTACTGAAAGAACAAACTGAAAACAAGCCAAGTACGAGTTAGGCCACGACCTCCGCATAGAATAGGATTCCGTAGTCGCCGATTTGTGATTCTAATTTTAATATTTGGCATTTCGTTATTTTGCACAAAGTTATTCAAGTAATTGCATTTTACAAGTTAGGCCTCTGTAACTCCTGAACTAACAAAGTTATATAAGCCGTTATAGTTTACATTCAAAGTGTATCACATAGACTACCGCCATGCATTTTTTTCAGATTTTTCGAGCCAGCCGTTTAGCTTTTAGAGGGAGGGGGTCGCCCTATTTTAAACAAAAAAAATGGACTTAAAAGTTAAATATCTCGGAAACAGATGTCTAAAAAATAGTTTTAGCAACCTCTCAATGTTTTTTTTTTTTTTTTATGACATATGTGGGCAAACGAGCAAACGGGTCACCTGATGGAAAGCAACTTCCGTCGCCCATGGACACTCGCAGCATCAGAAGAGCTGCAAGTGCGTTGCCGGCCTTTTAAGAGGGAATAGGGTAATAGGGGAGGGTAGGGAAGGGAATAGGGTAGGGGATTGGGCCTCCGGTAAACTCACTCACTCGGCGAAACACAGCGCAAACGCTGTTTCACGCCGGTTTTCTGTGAGCCCGTGGTATTTCTCCGGTCGAGCCGGCCCATTCGTGCCGAAGCATGGCTCTACCACGTTTTATAAGATCTTTCTAATGACACCCCACAATATGGGGTAGATGCGACAAAAAAATCATCCCCGCTTTGTGTAGGGGAGGGTAAAATTAGCACTTTATGGGCGTGGTAAACACACATATCCATGCAATGTTTCATCTTTCTAGCACTAAGCGTTTGGAAGGTAAGCCGAAGTCTGTCCATCTTCGGCTTACCTTCCTTCTTCGGCTTCGACTTTGGGCATGACGAAACTATAACGCCGTTTGTCCATAGCCACCGTCAACGCGACGTCAATGAGAAAGAAATGACGGCGCCGAAGTAGCGATACAGATATTTACTATAGTCGTCTGTCCACTGCACGGCCGTCCCGTCAATCTAATCTCAACCAGGTATAGTTAATGGCTGTGTTCCGCGAAAAATGGCGCTTGTTAGCGCTTACTAACGCTAAAAAGAAAATGACAGTTGTCGACCAGGACATGTTTACTAACTTCAGTAGCGCTGACATAATCTGCCATTTTGCTTATTTATTTTGAAATCAGTAGTGTATTTTAGAGGATAACGTGTCCTAGAGGAAAATAGCATTCAGCATTGACAGCGCTTACCGCTTAGCAATCGCCATTTTGCTTACAAGCGCTTATATGCGCCTTTTTCCGCGGAAGACAGCCATAGTATTGTTACGAACACACAAAAGCGCCATCTAGCGTCAACCAATGACACCACTTGGTGTGAACAGGGACAGCGTGGGGCCCCCTACTTAGTACTAGATGGCGCTACTGTGCAAACGTTCCAGAATAAATCTAACACGGTCATGCGACTCGGGAACCTTCTGGAGACGTCTGGGACTCGTATCGACCGGTATAAATACGTCGGAAGAATGCGAGCGAGTCGAGTTCTTTTTGAGCTTCCATTGAAGCGATACGGGCGATACCAGCGAAAACTAGTGATCGGGAGTTCGACTTGAGACGCGAAAGAGGCGATAACGATGTGAATACTAGTGATGTGATGATACCACGAGTGAAACCGACGACTTGGCTACGACTAAGGACACCGTTAGTGCTTAGTGTTTGGACTTAGTGTTTAGTGTTTGGACCTAGTGCTTAGTGTTTGACATAGTGCTAGTGAATAAAGTCTCAAAGGAGTCAGCAGGCTTTATCTCCAAATCCTTCGAATTCTAACACGTAACAACTGGTGTCGGAAGTGAGATTTGGAGATGCCATTGACTTCGAGAGAAGACTTCAAGAAGTACGGCGGGAGGAGCAGCCCTGGTGGAGGAGCGACCCCTGGTGGAGGAGCGACCCCCGGGCGGAGAAGTGCTACCCCGGGCGGAGAAGTGCGACCCCGGGCGGAGGAGCGACCCCCGGGCGGAGAAGTGCGACCCCCGGGCGGAGACGTGCGACCCCCGGGCGGAGACGTGCGACCCCCGGGCGGAGACGTGCAACCCCCGGGCGGAGAAGTGCGACCCCCGGGCGGAAAAGTGCGACCCCCGGGCGGAAAAGTGCAACCCCCGGGCGGAAAAGTGCGACCCCCGGGCGGAAAAGTGCGACCCCGGGCGGAGGAGCGACCCCCGGGCGGAGGAGCGACCCCTGGGCAGAGAGGTGCGACCCCTGGCGGAGAGGAGCGACCCCTGGCGGAGAGGAGCGACCCCTGGCGGAGAGGAGCGACCCCTGGCGGAGAGGTGCGTGCGGCCCCCGGGCGGAGAGGTGCGTGCGACCCCCGGGCGGAGAGGTGCGTGCGACCCCTGGCGGAGAGGTGCGTGCGACCCCCGGGCGGAGAGGTGCGTGCGACCCCTGGCGGAGAGGTGCGTGCGACCCCTGGCGGAGAGGTGCGTGCGACCCCCGGGCGGAGAGGTGCGTGCGACCCCTGGCGGAGGCCACACCCACTGGGGACCAAGCTCCGCCCACTGACCACGCCCCTCAGGCTCCGCCCGCTGTGGGCCAAGCCCCGCCCACTGGCCGCGCCCACCGGGCCCCGCCTGCTCAAGTCCTTTGGGTCTCTGGGAGGATGATGCTATGAGGGAGGCTCGAGGAAGAGATGACGAACTTCGATCGTCACGTGCAAGAAACGGGGCGTCGTAAAACTAATCTGGAGTGAGGTTGCACCCACTGGCGCTATCACTAAGGCGTACTGGGCGCAATGGGACAGTCTGATAAACGGAATACCCTACCGGAAATAACGGCAGAGAGTTCCATCTTCAGATAATTGTCCCAAGAACGAGAGTGCCAGATGTTCTCCGTGAAATGCATGATGGCGTATCAGAAGGTCATCTGGGTGTCAAGAGGGTCATTCAAAGTGGTGCACATAGATCGTCTAGCGCGGTACCATGGCAGTGGTAACGATGCTCGGGACGAGCATCTCTAAGAGAGGAGTAGTGTTACGAACACACAAAAGCGCCATCTAGCGTCAACCAATGACACCACTTGGTGTGAACAGGGACAGCGTGGGGCCCCCTACTCAGTACTAGATGGCGCTACTGTGCAAACGTTCCAGAATAAATCTAACACGGTCATGCGACTCGGGAACCTTCTGGAGACGTCTGGGACTCGTATCGACCGATATAAATACGTCGGAAGAATGCGAGCGAGTCGAGTTCTTTTTGAGCTTCCATTGAAGCGATACGGGCGATACCAGCGAAAACTAGTGATCGGGAGTTCGACTTGAGACGCGAAAGAGGCGACTTGGATACGACTAAGGACACCGTTAGTGCTTAGTGTTTGGACTTAGTGTTTAGTGTTTGGACCTAGTGCTTAGTGTTTGACATAGTGCTAGTGAATAAAGTCTTCAAAAGAGTCAGCAGGTCTTTTCTCTCCAAATCCCTCGAACCCCAGCACGTAACAGTATGTATTGCTACTTCAGCGCCGTCATGTCGTTCTCTCTGACGTCCCGTTGACGGTGGCGGTGAACAAACAGGGTTCAGAGACGTGAATTACGGAACCTTAAAACAGTTTTCAAATTATGTATTTCGGTGGCAATAATGCCACTGTGTGAGCGGGACATCAATATTATTTCAATGCTTGCATTATAGTTGTAGTAGTAGGTCACGCATGTCTATTGAATAATTTATTTACTAATAACTTTTAGCTATACAAAAATATTTTAATCCAAAAGTTAAATAAAAACAGATGGTACAAGTCAACTTTTATTACAAACATTTACACTGCAGTTACTAATTTATATTTATATTTTACATTACATAATATCTAGAAAATCATCAAAAAATAAATAACGTAACAAACATGAATGATATGACATAATTATTTAACATTATGATTTAATACTGCATATATCTAGCTTTTACTACTTACTTTTTAAATTTTGTTTGAATGACTCAGCTAGACTTTGAAAAAACTCGGCTAAGATGTATAATTAAGTACTTTTTTTACATATCGTTATTCAAATAAATATAATCAAACTAAACTCAGATAATACCTTATAATCAAATTTAAATGAGCAATCATTGCTTTAAAAATTATCTATTAAAAAATATCCAATTAAAAATAGGACGATAAAATATCTTCTCTATATCAAAATAACATTTTATAGTTATGAATTCAATAAAAATACCAATTATTATTTTTAGCTATCGATAGTTTTTCTATGGAATGACTGTAAAGAATGTGTACATATTTTGTACTTACATAAAACATTTAAAGTGTCTAAAATAAATAAAAAATATTCATTGTTATCTTGAGTTGTCTCGACAAAATGTGTTGAGTTGGTATAACTATTACATTAGAACATGCCTACATTAAATAAAGCAAAAGAAAAATTAATGGCAAGTGTAAAATAAATAAAATTAGTATGTTTTTTTTTCTATAAAAGGCACTACACATTTAAAGTAGTTGTGGTAGCTAGTAGGTTTATTTGTGCTTAATGAAATATCAGAGCACTTAAAAACGAAATAGTATCAGAAAAAAATATTGCGAATTGTGCTAAACACAAACAAATTTGATTCACTTTTGAATTATGTAAGGCATCCTTTAATTGTGACATACAGACTAAAATTTTACTTCATTATTATACATGTTTTTTTAGCTTTTTAAATTTTTAAGGATAACTTTGTATTTGAAGGGTACAAATTCAAACTGAATCTTGGTGACCTGCAGGACAGGCTAAGCCTAGTGCACCAATGTTACACAAAATTACTGATTCTGTACAAATCTTGATTAAAGTATGCCTTTACTGAACATTATTGTACTCATATATAAATAAATTATTATTATTATTACTATTATAAGTATTAGAATAACTTTATACAACCTTTTGTGTTTTAAGAATTTATAATCTTGACTTTAAAAAGTACTAACTGAGATGCTGTCCCCATTTGTCCCAATACTCATCCGACTGCATCTCCATTATTCGTGACAAACATCTGTCACACGCGAACATTTCTTCCTCGCCAGTAAATATTGCAGCATTCGCATCCTCCTATAACCACAAATTAGTTGTTTATATAACTTACTTATTTTCATGGTGTCTTAATTTTTTAAAGAGACATTATAGGAGAGTGGAATTTATTTGAAAGGTCAATATGTAAGTCGACCATTACTTACAGAATCTTTTGTTATTTTTAAGTCGTCCATCAATGCTCGGTCGGCGTCACCATAACTGTCTTTTGCATCATCCACTTTGAATAAGCTTTTAGGGTCACAATCTGCAGCCATGACAACCTATGACAAATAAATACATAAAAAATAACTATCTACATACATCTACATTTTCTACACCAGCAACTACATCTAAAACCCTACACCTACACCTGTCTCGAACTACCTCCCCCTACCGGCTACAACCTACAGTTGATGTGTGAGAGTTAATGACGACAAAGGGTTTAAGTTTATTACAGTATTTACTATTAAACATTAAACAAACAAAATTTTGCGGTAGGCCACCCTTATCACTTAAGTCTATGAAAAATAGTTTACACCCTATTATACCCTCATATACATTATCATAATATAGAACCTATTATATAGGTAGGCTACCTATTACACCTGCAAATTATTATAAAAATCAGTTTAGTTGGAGGAATTTTCTAATGAACACTGACCTGAGAATTGTATATAGGTATATTTATTTATTTATTTACTTACTTACAATGATACAAATTAAAACATACATTAGAATAAGTAAAGAGCTTATTGTACTTTAAAAAGGTTATTTCATCATGCAAATTAAAATCCATAAACATAAAGAGAAAAAATTAAAATTAAAGTTACTAAGATAATAGCTTACAAAATAATAATAAGTACTAAATTTACAATAATAATAACTAATTAATTAACCACAAAAATTTAAGTAGATAAAAAACTCTTTGCACAGAAAAACAGAAAAACTGCAGCTTTAATATACAGAACATGAAATTTAAAGCCCGTTTCAATAACCTATCTACCAATAACTATTTGTTAAAAACATCGTCATTCAATCATTTGGCGGTTTTTTGCGATACAAATTTGACGTTTCTAACTAATAGTCATTGGTAGATAGGTTATTGAAACGGACCATTAGTCATAAAAAAATAAACAGATTAAAATTAGGTCAAATAAATGTCAGATCAAATAATTGTCAAAGTTGCGATAAATTAAAAATGTTAACAATGTTAATAATATAATTAATGATGTCAAGATTAATAACAAAATATTTGAATAAATAAAATAAAAATTATTACAGAATTATGACACAATTAAGTAACATCAGTGGATTCATAGTATTTGAGGATCTTTGTTTTGAAATTGCGAAAACTATCATGGTTTACGTCAAGATCCGTTATCCTCGATGATAGCTCATTGTTTATAAGAAGTAAAATAGATTTTATTTCTAAAAGTTCTACTGTTTAAATCATTTACTGGACAACTTCACAATGTGAATAAAGTAGTGAAAAATGTATGCTAATGATCATGTAAACTAATAACTTTTTAATTTCATAAAATCGCTTTATCTAAGAATACTTACTCGGACTCTGTTGTCATATAAAGTATCAATGAGGGTTATAAATCTTCTTATCTGAGATCTATGTGTAACAATAGATAATTGCGGTATATTCCTTACAAAAACCGTATGAAACGTTTTTGATATCACTAAATAATCACTTGCACCAAGTGGCTGGAAAAAATATTTACAATGGTGATAAAATATTATAATGAACTAAAATATAATATGGGAAATATAATGTAACAAAAACTCACATTAAGAATAAATTCTTGAATTAAAATATTATGTAAACTAAACTTACTCTATCACAAAGTTCGTCAAAGGTTGAGTCTAACACTCCTCCACAACTTTTTGCGAATTTCACATTTCTTCCAAAAATGTTAATAACTCGAACCCTTACTGTGTCATTCTCTTTTGATATAAGGAACTTAAACAGTGTGTCTAATCCATTATTCTCAGGTGTAAGTTCATGGTTACTGAAAATAAAAAAATGTTTTGTTTTTTCTAGCCAGGGGTATATAATTTTTTTTATAATTAAATAATAATTATAATGAATACTTACATAAAATATTTACCATATTTACCACCAGATCCTCTGACTCTATAGTCAATTCCAGAGTCCAATTGAATGACATCGCAGTGTGCTTTTAAGATTGGAATAAATGGTAAAAAATTTGCTCTTTGCAGTCCATTTTTATATAGGTCATCTGGTTTTCGGTTGCTGGTTGCTATAACAACACAACCATTGTCAAACAGTTGGGTAAACAGACGTTTTAAAACCATAGCATCACCAATATCTGTCACCTAATAAAATAACAACTCAGATGTATTTTATTTTTACTGCGGAAAAGGCTATCATAGCATATCATTTTTTTTTAAATTAATATGATTTACTAGTCCCATAACCAATATTGTCATTGTTTAACTTTGGTGACTTTTGATTCCAGTCTGTTTAGTTAATCCTACTATCCTACTAATATTATAAATGTGAAAGTTTGTGAGGATGTATGGTTGGATGGATGTTTGTTACTCTTTCACGGAATAACTACTGAACGGATTTGGATGAAATTTGGTATCTTAGTATTAGGCTCTGGATTAAAATATATATGCTACTTTTTAGCCTGAAAAAATACAGTGTTCCCGAGGGATACTGTATTTACACGGGAGGAGCCGCGGGCAACAGCTAGTGATTTATAAATTTGTGAATGAGACATGGATTAAATGATAATAATAAAAAAACTTACTTGAAATTCATCAAAACATATGAGCCAAGACTCTTGTGTTATATCTGCAGCCACAGGTGGTATAGGATCAAAGGGCTTGCCCTCATCTCTAAAGGAACTAGCACCCTTTCCAGACTTTATTTTAAGTTCATGTATTCTTGTGTGCACATTAAGCATAAATGAATTGAAATGAACCCTCAATTTCTCTTTTATCTACAAGAAAATAAAAATCTAATATTATGTAACACCTACTCAATAACATTGTTTGTATTTGAAATCTATAACTTACTGGTACGGTTTCGTAAAATAAGTCCATCAACATTGTTTTTCCTCCTCCAACACTTCCATATATGTATAACCCCTTTGGCGCCTCCATTTTAAAAGGCTCTGATTTACTAAAAAAGTTGAAGAAAGATTCACCAAATCTAGCTTTGATTTGTGGTCTTTTAAATGATGACACTTCATTATACACTTTTTGGAGATGTCGCACAACTTCCTCTTGATGTGAATCTTGGCTCAATAATCCTTTTGATACTTTTTCTGAGTACAACTTCCAAGGATCACGATCCAATATGGGCTCACTTTCAGGGCGTGTAGAAAGTGCTTTTATGCAATGGAAACAATATATATTCGTGTTTCTCAACAAAAAGGATATGTGATTGTAAGGAATGTTTTTATACATATTTATTAATTTTTTACACAACCGTTTAAAAATAACATTCGAAGGGCCTTCGACGAAGGCTGAATGTACATTAACTGAACTGGGTTATTAATAACATTAATATTATCATAATAAAAACTTTATAATATTTAGGCATATTTTTTGTTCATTATCCACATTAATTACAGAGAAAACTATTTAAATATCTTTTATTTTTAGGCACGAAAAGGACCCAAAATAGTCAGTAAATTCTCATATTTTTCAACAATATTTAATGAAAGTGACTTATGAGTTATGACATTAGTCATTACTAGAGCTGACAAATCGCATGACGCATGTATTCGGTACTGACTAACGGGTGAGCCATATTATAGTACCGAGTAACGAAACGTTACTCACATTTTTCGTAGAGCCATGTTAGCATCGTGTTATAATTATTCAAAAAGAGGTTCAAAATATGGAAAAGTGAAAAAGTTCACCTCACGCAGCTGTATGTATGTTTTCTAAAAACGTTACGTTACCGCGACATCATACTATACGCGTATGTAATACGACTTATCGTATTACATAAAATCAAGATTCGTGGCTCTAACATGACATAGCATAATATGAGGTTTTTACAGGCCCATCCGATGCACGGATCATCTTTCTTGTCAGACAATCAGGTGATCAGGTCCTAACCAAACTTGGAAACAACATTTTTTGTTGTTCCAATGCGGGAATCGACCCCACGACCTCCGAATCGAGAGCCAAGCTCTAACCTCTAGACTGCTGTTAAAGTAACGATACTATAGTAACGAGTACTAATGCTAATGTAACGAATACATACGAGTACGCTTTTTTTCGTTACTTTTGCACTTCACTATGTCTTCACTGATTACTGACAAGCTAAATGTCAGTTGTCACTTACGTTGTCACATCACATGTTTTGTGTCATCTGTCAAGTGTACAATGTATGACATTGACAGCAGTATTTTTTAACTCCTTCGTAGTTCGAATCAAGTTCGAATAGATCATGGAGGTTAGAGAACAGGAGACCGATCGCTACGTGTGTTAAAGCATTGCCCGCCTGTCCCTGAAAATTTGTAGAATTTATAATTCATTTTTCAGCCACCAGCCGCGCTGCCGTCGGTTAATACCTAGTATAATTTTCTTTACGGCATTGGTGGGCCGCTTTTTCTGAGACAACTTAGCGATCGCAGCGCCTCCTTATTTTGTCCATATTTCTGGGACACTATTTTCTACAGCGATCGGTCTCCTGGTCTCTAACCTCCATGGAATAGATATAAGATATGTATATTATATGAAATGCCTAACCGCGTAACCGCGAACATAGCGCATCGAAAATAATATTATAATTATGTTGTGTCTGTCTGTAGCATCTGAGATCCGAAACAAAAGCGTTCTTTAGGATAACCATTGCCGATTAACTATAAATTTATTTTCTACTTAATTTATAAATCGGTTTAACAATAGCGAAGGTATGTAGTACTAGACGCCGCGCAGCAACACTATATCCCTGCATTTGAAATCTGTAATATCTTCGAAAATATTCATTTAAATTACATGCCGTAAAGGACAGTATTGATCTATCTTAAATGCACAATGTATTTAAGGTACTTAATTTGATAAGGATTAATACTGTATTGCTTAAAATCCCTTTGTAAATAAGGTATTAAATTAAAATCAAAGTAAAGGATAAAAAAATGGTTATTGTGGGTTATCCCTAAGAGATAGACATAATATGCCATCGCGGACTTTTTTGTAGGCGTTTTTAAGATGAATAATAAAATTGTAGTACATAATTTTGATCTATCTCGTAGTGTTCAGCCAGCATTTTCAATATAAGCGCAAAATATGTGATTTTTTAGGACTTTAGAAATCTCTAAAATTATCTGTGTACCTCTACTATGTTATGCATGTTATATACCTAAAAACCTTCCCGTTAAATCACTTTATCTGTTAAAAAAAAAAACGGCATCAAAATCCGTTGCGTAGTTTTAAAGATTTAAGCATACAAAAAAGGAACTTTGTTTTATACTATGTAATATAATGATATTTCATGAAAAATAAATAATCGTGAATTACTTTATATACTTATTTATTACGAATAACATACAATTAAATTGGCAACAGTTTATTTAATGTTGGAATTTCCTTCCGAACTGTATAGAACTCGTTTACTTTATTCCTATCCTAATCAACTATAAATCGAAACTGTCTTATGTTGATTTTCTTTTTTCCTCCTTTCCTCTTTTACCAGGCATGGAAAACAAACCATCATTCAATGTGCCATCAGCTACGATTCACCGTATAGTAATACTGGAAATATCTTTAAAGAAGTCAGAATAATTACCTAAGAAAATATAAAAAAACTAAAAGTATCAAAACAACTCACTCTAACTTACCGGTCAACTCTACCACGAGCTTTAAATTATAAGATTGAGTTCGATTTACACCTTCTTCTTTCTGTATATCTGTGTATGTCTGTAGACATAGAAAACAATATTTCTCGCTTGAGATCGAATTGCCTTTTTGGATATTTTCACAAAAACAACAAATTCCAAGAACATAATCACAAAATTTTAGCAGCGGTTGACAGATCACGTACTTTGATTTGACGGGTCATACTTGACATTGCCATATGAAAATCACATTTTTTATTTTTTTTTAAATGCCATCAGATTCTGGTAGACCTAGGGCCACTTGCGCCAATCCGAGTTAAATAAATAAACCCAGAGTTAAACCCTTGTCTGGAGTTAAGTTGACATTTGGTCTTGCACCATCGAGAGTTAAGAGATAACCTGGAGTTAAAAATTTAAAATTTTAACCCTACCTTTTTGGCAGGTTAAATTGTCTAACTCGGAGTTAATTTCTTATCTAAGCAAATATCATTGACAAAAAATGATTTTTGAGGTTATATTGTGGTTATATTATTATGATTTGTTGAAAAATGATAAATGAAAGTAATATTATGTTTTCTGATCGAATTTATTGGTTCGGATTTTTTTAACAGAAGGGTAGATGAACACACTGATCTCTTACTCCCTCCGAGATAAAAGTTTCCAAAGAAGATTCCGTCTGGAGATATAATATAGTGTACCTACCTAATGTTCTTGTTGGACAAAATAAAGTATAAATTAGAAATACGCAAATGAAAATAAAAAAGTGAGCTTCCACCATATATGTAACTTACTACATATTTGTGTCTATAATATGGACTTTGTTCATTATGATTTACCTACTTGTTTTGTAGAATTAGGTCCCCTTAACCTATTTTCGTCTCCATTTTTACTCATAAATTGAGTTTTATTATTATTATACAAAATTATTGTTTTGATGAAAAATTTTCAATGTCAGCTTCTAATTATTGACATTGGCGTATATTATTATGAAACAAAAATGAAAGTCATTGTCAAAATAAAATAATGCGACATTCATATACGACAGACTGTAGTGCAAAAGAGACAAATACAATTGTCACTTCCACTCAATTATGTCGTATTATACTCGTTTTAAATAGCACACGCAATGTTGCCAGTACTAAATGAACTAACACAAGGTTAGTTAACTCGGGACTAATTTTCATTGGCGCAAGACAAAAAAGAGTTAAATATTTAACCCTGTAACCCTGAGTTAACAAACTCGGAGTTATCGAAATTTAACCTAGTTTTGGCGCAAGTGGCCCCTATACTCTTAAATATGAGTAACTTCTCAGAAGAAACCGTATATCAAAAGTCAATATTTTCAAAAGTACAGCGATTTGTATACAAAATTTCGCGAGTCTCGTAAAAACGCTCCATACTAAAGTCGACCTACAAATGACGTCACTTGTAGGTTATAGTATATGAAGTAGTAGCTACTACCTAGGTATATGAAGTATATGGCCGCCGGAATATATTTGTAAATATCTCCGATATTTGTGCGTTTAAGTTCATACTTACCATAATGAAAGTTTTTGTATATGATGTAAGTAAACTAATGATGTAGGTTTTGTTTACCAATTTCGCTAAAAAATATTTTTTTTTGGTATTGGAGCGTTTTTACGAGACTCGCGAAATTTTGTATACAAATCGCTGTACCTTTGAAAATATTGACTTTTGATATATCAAAAGTCAATATTTTCAAAGGTCTTCCCCAACCTGACCCTATAGGGTCAGGTTGGGGAAGACCGTCTACAAGGCAAGACCGTCTGCACGCAATAACTTATATTTATGAATAGCTATGCAGCTTGAATTGACAGTCGGCAAGACAGTATCATACTTTGGTTAAAATTTATAATCATAGATGTCGCTGGCAACACTATGATGGGAGAAAATTTGCCGCCAGTTTTATTTGGGTTTTGAAGGTCCATTAAATATGAAAACAAGAATTTCATATGACTTTTAACTTTATTATCCTACAGTTAAAGTGCATATTTAAAGGTAAAATACACTTTTTAGATATAAGTTGGTATAAATACATATAACATACCAAGTGACGTGTTAAATGTCAATAGACGGTCTTGCCTCCAATAGCACGGGAAGACCGTCTGCACGCCGAATTTTAAAAAAGGGTTTGTATTTGAAATATGTGCTATTATATTGTAATTTATGTAGCACAAAATTGTTACTGTTAATATGTTTCAGCACATGGAATACTTAAGATCGGTCTAGAACATACCAAATATTTGTTTTATTAAATTGAGTAAATTTTCAATGAAGTATGCCGGTCTTTCCCAACCTGACCTTACGGTTTCTTCTGAGAAGTTACTCATATTTAAGAGTACTATTCATTTATGCAATAATAAAAAAATCAGTCCGCTTGCCTATTTAAAACCAGTGACAAACGCTTATTATCTTCGTACCTAATAATATGGCACTTTTGAGTGAAATGATAAAACGTTTCTAACTGCATATTACGGGCCGGAAAATGACTGCTTAGCAGGCTTAGCTGTTTGACCCCATAAATTTTCTAACTGCATATTACAGGTCGGAAGATGACTGCTTAGCTGTTTGACCCCATAAATTAATTGACGTTGTGTTATCATCCGTCGCTTTATCGTTGGCTGTGTCATGTGTATGTGCCAAACTGAAACTAAATCGAGCATACCTACTTAACCTGTCATGAGTTTTGGTCGTGAGTCGTGACTCGTGACCCCATCATCTCCGCTGCTGCACTTGACCGTGCGCAAAGGTCGCTCGATCACTCACCCACGTGCGGCTGGCGGTCACGAATCAAGTGTCACGTTCTGGCGGACCCAAGTTTCCGCTCGATGATTTGATCGCTGCCTAATTCTTCAAGTTCATTAGAAAAAGTTTAAAGGCCCCTGTCGACGCTCCGGTTTCAACACGGCGCGGCGCGCGCGGGCGCCAGTTAAAAACCGGAGCGTCGACATGAGCCCTTAGACTTGCCATGGATTCGCATCAAAAACACCTAAATTGTAGGAACCGATAGCGTACCTATCATCTATTAGCCCAAGAGCCCACGAGGGCCAGACCTTCGTTATTTTATAAAAGCTAAAACTTTTTGTACAATAATGACCAGCGAAAGAACTAGAAGCACAAAACTTATATTTAAGGCTGTTGATTAGATATCTATACTTCTATACTTAATATTAAAAATATACATATACAGCCGAACGTATAACCGCCTCCTTTTTTGGAAGTCGGTTAAAAATGCGAAAGTATGTTTGTCTGTCTGTCTGTTACCTCTTTACGCTTTAACCGCTGGCTGAACCGATTTTTATGAAATTTGATAATAGACATAATATCTACTTTGAGTCCCGAGAAAGGACTTAGATATTTTTATCCCGAAAAATTACAATGTTCCCGTGGGATAGGTAATGTATTTTATGTGTGCTTTATTGCGTGGTTCACGCCGCAAGTCAACGCTTTCACGTAAAAACTACTTGACTGATCATCGTGAAATTTGGCACAGATATTATAGAGTAGACCACAGGGAAGGACATAGGTTACTTTTTTATCGCGGGGAAATGTACGGTTCCTGTGTGATACTTTATTAACGCATTTAGGTACCTAAAAATTACTAAACCGATCATCATGAAATTTGGCACAGATATAAAGTAGACCATGCCGCCTCCTTTTTTTTGAAGTCGGTTAAAAATACAGGAAAAGTTTGTTTGTTTGCATTGAATAGGCTCCGAAACTACTGGACCGATTTTGATGAAATTTGGCACAGATATAGAATAGACCACGGGGAAGGACATAGGCTACTTATTATTGTGACAAAATGTACGGTTCCCTCGAGATTTCCTTTTGCGCGCACGAAGTCGCGGACAACATCTAGTCTGAATGTATAAAAGGAAAAAAACCTGACGTAGGTACTCATCTAGCAACGCACAGCCGAAACTACTGAACGGATTTCGCTGAAATTTGGCATACATCCGCTACGTGTTTATTACGGACACTACTTATAATAACTACTTAATAAGTTCTGTATATAATTTCTGTATAAACTGCAATCACAGATTTATAGTATTAAGTAACTAGCTACCTAACTGCAATATATGACGTCGCTCGCGCTCGAGTTTGCTCGGGAGCTGTCGGCGTGTTTTCGACACTGGATTCAAAAATTATTTTTTATTTTGATATAACTTTTGAATTATTGCTAAAAATAAAAATAATTTTGTTATAAAACTTATATGATCTTTCCATTTATCACAAAACGAAACATGGTCATTCACAACGGGACTTATTCAAAAGCTTCGTGTCGTTTAAAGAGCTATGCAGAGGACTATGCTCTGAGTCTCTCTACACGTGATAGAATCAGAAATGACGAAATCCGTAGCAGATATAAAGTTACCGACATAGCCCAGCGCATTAGCAAGTTAAAGTGGCAATGGCCGCGAACTTATGAAGACGAAGACGAAGAACTTAGGCCCGCGGGGCCGAAAGGTTCTTGAGTGGAGACCACGAACTGGACGTCGAAGTGTAGGACGGCCTTCCACCAGGTGGACAGATGACCTGAGAAAAGTAGCAGGGAGTCGGTGGATACAGGCCGCGAGCGACCGATCGCACTGGAAATTTTTTGGGGAGGCATAGGCCTCCCCAATACTCCCCAATAGGACATAGGTCCTGCAGTGAACGTCACCAGGCTGAAACGAGAGGTAACGAAGCGAAATAATAAGAGTAATATGACGTTTACAGACTACAGAGTAGGTACACGTAGGAGAATTAATTAGTGTAACTTAATTCATTATTTAAAATCCAAAAATCATGTCATAGACAAAATACCTTTTATTTATCGCAGAAATTTCTCTGCGATTCAAAAAAGAATTGAAAAATTGTAATTTTCTACACCTAGCGCCATACACAGTACCTACCTACACAGTATTGAGCCGTACTTTTTAAATTTAAGTTTATTTGTAAGAAGTATAAGTAGCTTCTGACAGATGGCGTTATATCCAAAATCGTGTCGTGACGTGACCTTGAAATTTCACTCTCAACGCCGCTAAAGAGTTTCACTTGAATAATATTTGCGATTCTTGAAAAATATTACCTAGACTTACTGAAAGACAACCGGTTGTCTTTCAGTAAGTCTAATCATCCCTCTCCCATTGATGAGAGACACGTGCCTCAACAGCAGGTACGTGATCCGATGATAAAAATAATTAAATTACCAAAACTGCCAAAAAACGGTATTCAATTGTACCGATCGAACAATACACAATGAACGCGAAAACAATGTACTATCCATTATGAATACCTAATCGAAGCCGCAAAGATGTGCCGGTGTGGACAGATAAGATCATAATACGTAAAAGGAAATAAATTATACAGGTCGAATGAGTCAAACTTGTGCGTGCAATTTGCGTGCAAGGGTGGTGGTGGTGATAATGATTATTTAAAAGTAACATATGCTTGCAGTTTTATAAATAATCCTGAAATTTCCAAACGTGTATCTTCAAAGACTGAAGAGTACCATTCAATACTTTTGGATCCAGGGTATACCTTGGCACAGCATTTCACTTTTTGGTAGCATATGTTCAAGTTACTTAAAAAAAAAGTCAAAATCACTATAAATAAAATTTTAGGACTTCTCTCGATTCCTCATGGATCCCATCATCAGGTCTACCATTTAGTGACAAAGGGACCAATTCGGGAGTCAACCCTTTAAAAATAAAATATGAATTTCGAAAATCAGTCCACAAACGGCGGAGTAATCGCGTAACATACATACAAGAAAAAAACACACACGAATTGAGAACCTCCTCCTGTGCTTTGGAAGTCGGTTGAAAAACGTAATAACTTTTATATATAAATTTAGATACCTATTTGAAATTGTGTACTTATAATAATTAAAATAGTTTTTATTTTCATTATAATGTATCCCATTTTCCATTTACCTTTTCTTGATTATGTATTTTTAGATTTTATCAACCGACTTCCAGAGGAGGTTTACAATTCGTGTGTATGTTTTTTTTTTTTTGTGTGTGTATGTTACACGATTACTCCGCCGTTTGTGGATGGATTTTCAAAATTCTTTTTTTGTTGTAAAGGATTGACTCCTGGATTGGTCCCATTGTCATCAAATGGTAGATCTGGTGGTGGGATCCATGAGGAATTGAGAGAAATTCTCAAAATTTATAGGGACACCGATAGTGATTTTGACTTTTTTTGAAGTAACTAGAGCAAATGCTACCAAAAAGTGAAATGTTGTGCCAAGGTATACCCTGGATCCAAAATCACTGAACGGCATTTCTCAGTCTTTGAAGATATACGTTTGAAAATTTCAGCAATGTTTATAAAACTGCAAGCAAATTTCAGTATTAAATAATAATTATCATCACCACAACCATCATAATCACACCATACATCATGATAAATTATGATGATACAGGTATTTTTCATAGTGTTTTACACCGATATCGATTTCTTTGAACATTCACAGCTACCAACAATTGAAATGTTATACCAAGGTATCCAGGTATACCAGGGTATCCAGGGATCCAAAAGGGCTGAACAGCACTCCTCAGTCTTTAAATATACACGTTTGAAAATTTAAGTATTGTTTATAAAACTGCAAGCAAATGTCACTATTAAATAATCATCATCACCACCACCATCATCACACCATACACCTTGATATTTTATTGATATCTAGGTGTTTCTCATAGTTTTTTTTACACCGAAATCGATTTCTTTGAACATTCACAGCTACCAAAAGTGAAATATTGTGCCAAGTATACCCTGGATAAAAAACCACTGAACGGCATTTCTCAGTCTTTAAAGGTACACGTTTGGAAATTTCCGTATTGTTAAAAGAACTGCAAGCAAATGTCACTATTAAATAATCATCATCTCCACAACCATCATCACACCATACATCATGATATTATGTTGATATAGGTATTTCTCATAGTATTTTAAAGTGATATCGATTTGTTTGAACATTCAGATTCAGACCTACTCAAAAGTAAAATGTTGTGCCAAGCTTATATACCTTCCTACTAAAAGTGTTACATTTGGATAATGATAATAAGGATAATGATAACTATGGGATCCACGAGGAATCAAGGAAACTGGATGGTAGAATGGTAATTTATAGGTTGTTTACGAATTGGCCTCGAGTTCGAAACCCGGTCAATAAAAATTTTTGTGATCCTTTTTATTTCTCTTCTCAATTTTATTTATTTTTAAATATTTCATCGTCCTACGAAAACTCCGAACAAAGCTCGGTCTCCCAGGTACTAGTTAATAATATTATAATATCACTGAAAAGAAAAAAATAAAAAATATTTAAAAAAATATAAAAACCGACTTCCAAAGTATTTAAAGCAATAACATTCTTAAAATCACTAAAAAGTATAAAATAATTCTTAATGTCGAAATAGTTCCATTTTAAATTCTGCTAAAATTTTACAATTTTTCTACTCAATCTTCTTATTTTTTAAATCGGTACCAGCCCAAATAATTGTATAAATCCTTCAATAAAACAGATCATTAATTTTAACACAACTACGTCCTTATATGTATATAAGTACAAATAATATTTTAAAGAACTCACGTTCAAATTGGCTGGTACCGACTTCAAAAATAAGAAGATTGAGTAGAAAAATGTAAAATTTTAGCAGAATTTAAAATGGAACTATTTCGACATTAAGAATTATTTTATACTTTTTAGTGATTTTAAGAATGTTATTGCTTTAAATACTTTGGAAGTCGGTTTTTATATTTTTTTAAATATTTTTTATTTAGCGCAAGTTAGCCTTATAATAATTTATCAATTAGATTCTAAATACTACACACTTCTATATAATGTTAGCGTAGTGTATTACGGGTGGTCGTATTGCTAAGTAGGTATACTAATATTATAAAGCTGAAGAGTTTGTTTGTTTGAACACGCTAATCTCAGGAACTACTAGTTCGAATTGAAAAATTCTTTTTGCGTTGGATAGTCCAGTTATCGAGGAAGGCTTTAGCCTTTAGGCTATATAACATCATGCTAAGCTATTACGAGCGGAGTACCAATCAAGAATGTTTCAAAATCGGGTTTTTTTTCCTTTTGAGAGCTTTCGCTGCGTACGCTGCGTAAACGGTTAGTTTCGCTAAAATTATGTATGACAGAATTGTTTCCCTTTTAAAGTTCTAAAAAAGACTATATTATATTTATGTCTATCTTTTATGGTTGGCTCCATATAACCTTTTTATGCTAACCAAATTTGTTCTCAAATTAAGCATTATTTGTACTTGTGAGCAGTGGGGTGTTTTCATAAAGATGATTTTAATCCTTATCCAAGTAAATACGTTATTCATTACAAGCATTTAATTTAGAAGGAATTTGCCGCTTACATCATTTGATTTCAATGAGTATTTTAGAAGATATCGCAGTAATAAAATAATCAAGCGCGCATGTACGGCGCGCGGCGGGAAGTCGTGAGGAGGAAGCGATTCTCCTTAGTCCTTCTACGTAAATGAAGTCGCGGATAATTTTTAGCGATATCCCAAAGTACCTGTTCCACGCGGACTAAGTCACGGGCAAAAGCTAGTTACTAATATAAACACACGAGCGGTGTCGATTTATTAGTGAAGAGTTTCAAATGGTAACTAGATACTAGATAAAAATCAAATTAACACATCGCAATTAGGTTGTGCGGATAGAATTAAATAATTAATTTATGTTTTTGAGACTTAAAAGCTCCATCTAGTGGCCCACTATTAATATTTTTAATTTTTTAACATCATGAGGGTATCCCTACCCTCATGATGTTAAAAAATTAAAAATGGGATGCAGATGCTAAATTGGATACAGGTATAAGCTATTCGAATGTACATAATTTATAGGATATTGATAACTGACATAATATTATCTTCTTATACATATATAAATCGGCCAAGTGCGAGTCGTACTCGTGCACGTAGAGTTCCGTACCTTTATACCAATATTTCACATCTATATATCTAATATTTACTTATTATTACTTATTTCGTTATTATTGTACGAAGTTTTCCAAGTAGGTACCTAAGCTCGTCTTGCAAGTAAGGCAACTATAAATCCTAAACTATTAAAGTTACATAACCCGTTATAGTTTTCCTTTAAAGTTCATCACATTGATGATAGACACCTACTCCATCATCCATGTGATGATTGTGAATTTTTTTAGGTCTTTTCGAGCCAGCCATTTAGCTTTTAGAGGGGGGGGGGGGACGCATTATTTTAACAAAAAGCTGGTCTTCAATGTAGAATATCTTGCAAACGGACACCGATCAAAAATTGTTCTAGCAACCTCTCAATGTTTTTAAAAGACTATTTATTTATTATAATTTATTTATTTTATTTTATTTAAAACTAGCGACCCGCCCGGCTTCGCACGGGTACAATGTATATATCTGTATAATCTATGGGTACAATACTGATACTAATACTGCGGCTACCTCATAGATCTAAACTTACGCACACCCCCGCCTTGGTGACGCCTACTTCGCAACGGGCCGTGGAGCAGAAATCGTAATATTTTAATTTCGCCATAACTTTAAAACCAAACGTCCAATTTTAATCATTCAAAGACTAAATATTATCTACATAAACTGTATTAAGTGATAAAATAATTTATTTTGATAAGGATTAATAGCATGAGTAAAATAAACGCGTTTAAATGTAGTCCAAAGAAAAATCAAGATTTCTAAATAAAAAAATGGTTGTTGTGTCTCACTCGACATAGATAGGTATAGTGTGTCGCGGACTTTTTTGTAGATATTTATAAGATCTACAATTGATTAGAACATTTTATGGTTCTATCTTTTATAGTTTAGGCAGCGTACGCAAAATAAGTAACTTTTCTGGTTGATTTTTTACACCTTGTGTCCGAAAACCCCAAATATCTTACGGAACCCTATTTTTTTCCAAAATAAAATTTAGCCTATGTTACTCGTGGATAATGTAGCTTTCGAATGGTGAAAGAATTTTCGAAATCGGTCCAGTACTTTTTGAGCCTATTCATTACAACCAAACAAACAAACAAACAAACATACAAAGTTTTCCTCTTTATAATATTAGTGTAGATATTAGTGTAGAAAAAACAGTGGTGTCGGTCATCCGTCCCACTGGGTTACGAGAGTAAAGGAAAAGAGAGTGCTCTTGTATACTGCGCACACTGGCCTGGTTTCAATGAAACCGACTACACAGAAATCGGTGTGGGGAGCTATTATATATTATTATGTTCCTTGGAAGTAGCTGTAGCTGTAGGTAGTAGGTACCTATAGATTTTTAAGAACTTGACTAAAACTTTTAAGTAAGATTTAGTAAGATCAACCCACTAACTTACCAAGGATATTTTGCTCCCCAAAAAACCGTCGATTGAAATTATAAAATTGCATTGTGCCGTGTGCCCAAATTGCTGAATGTCATCTTCCAATCAGCGGGACAATGTACTTACTCAGCGAATAAAATCATATCATTGCAGTGATTCGTGCAAATGACTCCACTTTGCGGCCATAAAAAATATCTTGAGAAAGGAGGATGTGGTCGAATTGAAATCGACATTGATGCATTCATGTCGTAAGTGCATAATATAATGCAATCACCGTAATGTGACCTCCACTTTTATTTTGATTCTGTAGGGGTGCGAAAATTTTTAAAGAATTATATCTTACAAGCTGTCCCGACATACGTTGTTCTGTCTTAAATATGAACTGGAATAAAAAAAAACACCTAAAATGCAACCTACGTGGTAGTTGTACCTACTCCTACTCCTACAACCTACACCTTTTTCAATATTTCTCGCCGTCCCTGAACTTCCACAATTATTTCAGACAAAAATTAGCCAAATCGGTCCAGCCGTTCTCGAGTATTAAGTCCCTCGGTATGGGGGATAAAAAGTGTCCTATGCCCTTCTCCTGGTTTTAAGATACCTCACCACCAATTTTCCGCCGAATCGGTTCAGCCGTTCTTGAGTTATAAATAGTGTAACTAACACGACTTTCTTTTATATATATAGATGTGTTGTATCATTGATAATATCTCCACTGTAACGTAAAAATAATCCCCAAGTTAATACAGACGTCGCAGGCTGCAGTCCATTAGAGACATATTTTAAGATGTTGTCTTATGTAGGAACTAGCTAGTCACTATTGACCGCGGCTCCTCCCGCGTAAATACAGTATCCCACGGGAACACATTACTTTTTCGGGACAAAATACAGCCCATGTTTCCATGAATCCAGAGCCTAAACTACTACTATATCAAATTTCATCACAATCCGTTGATATAGTTTTTGCGTGAAAGAGTAACAAACATCCATCCATCCATCCCTACAATATCCGTCCATCCTCACAAACTTATACATTTACCCCCTTACTAATAAACGCTGTATAAGCTTTGAATAGTTATAGTTTATACAGTGTTTTGTCTCCTTCTATCGAATTAAACATGTCACGTGTGAGATGTGAACAAAACACTGTATAACTATTCAAAGCTTATACAGCGTTTATTAGTAAGGGGGTTATAATAGTACCCCCTAAATTTACCCCCTAAGTAAAATTTTCGCACCCCTTCATAATCAAAATAAAGGCGGAGGTCACTCCGCTTTTATTCGGAGGTCACATATTACATTACGGTAATATGTGACCTCCGCCTTTATTTTGATTCTGAAGGGGTGCGAAAATTTTTAGTCTTATTTTATCCTAATATTTGTCACGAAAAAGTAAAGTGGTCCCGTGGGATACTGTATTTACGCGGGCGGAGCTGCGGATAATAGATACTTACTAGTTAGTTCCTACATCTTAAAATATGTCACTTATATGGACTGCAGCCTGCGACGTCTTGATTAACTTGGGGATTATTTTTATGTTACAGTGGAGATATTATCAATGATACAACAAATAAGATAATCTTCTTTATTGGTACGTATGAGAGAGATATGTATAACACAGTAACGTATTACATAGGTATTATGAGAGAAGCTAATACAGATACGTCTAAACTAATTTACACTATACAACTTACAAGCCTTTCGGCTAACTAAAATAAACACTCTCTCAATAGGCTGTATTGCTGACATCTGTCAATTAAACATTGACTTTTATTATTCTTTAATGCTACTTCAATAAGCAACTGTCTAGTATATTTAATATTATAACGATCTGAACCCACTGAATTAAGACAAAAAAATCTCGAGAATTTTAATCCGATACCTACTATTCCAAACGTGAAATGCATTATTTCAGGCAATTAGAAACTCTTCTTAGCAGTTAAAATTTCTACATATCGATAGCTCTTTTAATTGATGTATTAGACATTGTATGTGAGGCAAGAGCAACATATTTGCTCGACTGAAAAGTTAAAACTGAAAGCCCTAACAAGCTAACAAAAGGAGTACGAAAGACTGTCAGCAAGATGTCTTCGTCCGGTTAATTTGTGATGGTTTTTTTCTGTCTGACCCCCTAGCTCCTGGAAATTCGTCGCGACGCTTTTACGGCTGCTATTTACAGAATACTCCTTATAGAATATAGATCTAGACAGTGTGTTTACCCTTGTAGAGCAATTTGTTAACGTGTTACATACCTACGTCATACACAATCAGCAAAGGTTTTTGGAGGAGCATGGATATTGGATAGCTCTTTTAATTAATGTATGTATCCTACATAAACACAAAGACGTTTAGGTGGTTAAAATAATGTAATAATAATCTATACTTCTATACTAATATTATTATATTAGTATAGAAGTATAGATTATTAAGAGGCGTGGGGTTCATATAACTCCATTCCTAACAGCTTTTACTTTTTTAAGACTCTCTTCCAAAATCCAAATCCCTACCTATTAGGTACACAGGCTAGGGCTTCCCAAAGAAGGAGGATCAGCCTTCGCCACTGATATAATAAAGAGGAAAAGTTTTGTTTGTTTGTTTGCATTGAATAGGCTCCGAAAGTACTGGACCAAATTGAAATGACGTTTAAAGCAATGAACCCAAAGAAAGCACCTGGAGAAGACGGCCTGACATCGGACATAATATGCGAGACTGCCTTTAGAGCCAACCCAAAGGTATTGATAGCACTCTATAACGCTTGCCTGAGGATAGGCTGCTTCCCAGTGACATGGAAAATAGCTACCATAATCGTCTTAAGAAAACCCGGAAAAGACAATTATACCACCCCAAAAGCATACAGACCCATAGGCCTACTACCAATACTTGGGAAAGTATATGAGAAAATCCTGTGCAGAAGGTTACTCTGGAGTTTGGGACGAGTTCGTGCGCTAAACCCCAGACAGTACGGATTCATGCCCCAGCGCAGTACAGAAGATGCCCTCTACGACGCCACAGAACTGATAAGACAGGCAATCCAACAAAAGAAAATCGTCGCGGAGAAGTAGTATAATTTAAAAAAAAAAAAAAGTTCATAATAAACCGACTAAAAGAAAAAAAAGTAATAAGGCTGTCGGAAAATAAATACCGACAGTTCATTAAAAAAAAAAAAAAAAAAAAAAAAGAACGTACTGGACCGATTTTGATGAAATTTGGCACAGATGTAGAGAAGACCACGGGGAAGGACATAGGCTAATTTTTATCGCGGAAAAACGTACGGTTTCTGCGAAATTAACTTTGCGCGCACGAAGTCGCGGGCAAAATCTACTCGTAGGTAGTTAGTAATAAAATAATAAGCATATCTGCAATGAATGTATCAAACTTTTGATGGGTTTTCCCAACGTGACAGCTGGCTTAGCTTATATTTGCTAATAGTGTCTAAAATTTTGTAAAAAAAAGACATACCTACTCATAATTATGTTTTTCATTCAAGATTGATTAAAAAAGCAATCCCGAAATTAAAGTTTTGTTCAACGGCGACACAATGCCGATTGATAATAAGAGCTAATTTTATCAGTGACGCCGTATGAGCAATTAAATGTAAATTATAGATAACAGATTATAAAAATATGACCTCATTGCATATTCTTTGATGTTAAAATTAATAACTAACACGCGTAGTAATTACAAAACGATATTTAAAATTTCAGAAAAAAAGATGGTAAGTAGAAATTAGGATGCTAATAGGGCTTGCTAGAACTACATTAACTAGATGGTAAATGTGTTATCTACGAAACTTAAGTAGACAATTTATTGATTTAATTGTTTTTGATCTGGGAACACGGCAGTTAAATTTTTAGATATAGGTAGATAGGTACTTAAAACGGTTTACTCTGTAAATCCTAATATTTAAAGTCATATAATTTCGAACTTTTTGTGGCTCAGCTATATTGTGCAGTATACAAACATACAGGTGTATAGATGTCAAGGTTACCTTCGGCGAACTGACCTACGGAACCTAAATTGCTCTTGAACCCGCTCACACAGTGGCCTCAATTGTCCCGTCCCGTCGGTTATCAACCTCTGCCGCCAAGGTGCTCTATGTCGTTCCCAATGAGAAAATCATTAAATATATTGTTGTTAACATACATACAAATAGTCAAAATACACGTTATAACATACATATACACTAAAATTATTAAGAGATAATATCTTTATCAAATTCAAGCCAATAAACTGCTATGGACGAGTAATTTTGGATCGTAACTGACTTGTAATTTATAATTATTGAGAAATCATAAAAAATTAGAGTTGCTTATTAAACTGAAATATTGTCTACAAAGCGACATTTTTTTTATAATATACTAGGGGGCAAACGAGCAAACGGATCACCTGATGGAAAGTGATTACTGTCGCCAATAGACACCCGCAACATCAGAGAAGTTGCAAGTGCGTTGCCGGCCTTTTAGGAGGGAATACGCTCCCTTCTTGAAGGGTTGAAGTCGTAATGGTCCGGAAATATTGCTGGTGACAGTTCATTCCAGAGTTTTACAGTGCGCGGCAGAAAGCTTCGGGTAAAGCGCACGGTGGAGGAATGCCACTCATCAAGGTGATGAGGATGATAAATAATTTGTCGCTTGGAACGGTGGCAAAAAGTTGCAGCAGGTATAAGTCCGAACAATTCCTCGGAGCACTGCCCGTAATATAACCGATAGAGGATGCAGAGCGATGCTACATCTCTACGTAGCTCTAAGGAGTCAAGCCTGTTTGAAATACTATGGCAGTCGACAATTCGAGCGACCCTACGTTGGATACGATCCAGCGGGATAAGCTGGTAGTTTGCCGCCCCTGCCAAGGGATGAGAACAGTATTCCATGTGAGGCCGAACCTGCGCCTTATAGAGTTGTAGGCGTTGGACTGGACTGAAATACTGCTTTGACCGGTTCAGAACATCAAGCTTCTTGAAGGCTAACTTGGCCTTCGGAACTGGACCTCGCTCGATATGTTAACACCAAGTATTCCAATGTTGGAGGAGACAGTTATGGGTATGCTTTCAAAACGAGGACATACGACCATTGGTAACTTTTTAGCGGTGAACGCGCAAACTTGTGTCTTAGAGGGGTTGAATTGGACTAAGTTAAGTCTATCCCATCGGTCCTTCTCGTAGAACCGGCCAGTCGCGAGGTTACCCTGTGCTTGACAGATCCGGGGTAACCTCATTATGCGGCCGATGGCAACCGTAGGTGGTTTAGTGCGGTATTCCGGTGACTAGCTCGCCGGTGAGACCCACATGCCCCCGGGGGACCACCCAAACCCAAGCCTTCCCCTACGAAAAAAAAAGTCTACCCCATTCAGAGACCTTCTCCAATGAATTCTCAATTTGAGAGACGAGTTTGTTTCGACTCTCAATGACATTTTGCCGAGATATGTTCGCGTGGCTGGTATATAAGGCATCACCCGTGCTGTCATCTGCATAGCAATTAATGCCATTGGTTTGTAACATATCATTGATATGCAGTATGAACAGGGTAGGATATAGCACACAGCCTTGTGGGACACCAGTATCAAAGGACAGAGTATCCGAGCATTCACTGTCGACTACGACCCTTATGCTTCTGTCTGCTAAGTAACTCGTGACCCACTTGCATAATTTCTCGGGGAGCCCATAGGAAGGAAGCTTCGAAAGAAGCGCTTTGTACCAAACTCGATCAAAGGCTTTCGCTATGTCCAAACTTACAGCCAATGCCTCTCCCTTAGACTCGATCGCCTGTGCCCAACCATGAGTTAGGTACGTCAGCAGATCACCAGCCGAGCGACCTTTACCCGTACTGTTTGTCACTTAGCAACTGCTAAACGTCTAAGTATCGAAGGAGGTGACTATTAATAATGGACTCGCATTATCTTCGAGAAGAGAGAGGTTATAGCGATTGGTCTGTAGTTGGAAGGATTGGAGCGATTGCCTTTTTTAGGGATGGGGTGCACCAAAACTGTCTTCCAAGATGCCGGGACTGTGCCATAAGAGTAGGAGAGCCGAAAAAGACGCGTTAAGACCGGTGCCAACTCTGGAGCACACATTTTCAACACTATAGGAGGGATTCCGTCAGGCCCACTCGACTTTTGGGTATCAAGGGAACGGAGAGCAACTCGCACTGAGCGCTGATGGAACCGAATATCCAACATGATATTCGGTTCCATCATCGCGGTATAGTCGGCGGTTCCTGTACCCGTCATCCAGGGTGGAGTTGGACGCAAAGAGCTTGCCAAGAGGGTTCCCTATTTTTTCGCATAAAATCATATGTCATAATTTTACTTGGCATAATTTCATTTGACCTAATAGTAGTTTCGCATAATATTCATTTGTCATAACTTTGTTAGCATAATTTTTTTTCGCATAATTACTAAAAGCATAATAATTATTAGGCATACTTATTGTAAGGCATATATTTTATTACGCATAATTAAGAATATTATTTTTATGCATAATATTAAAAAGCATAAATATATTTACGCATAATGATATTTAAGCATACTATTATATTTACGCATACATATTTGTAGCATTTTTTTTCACACACTAATGAATGATAAATTCTACTGGGTGTGCGAGTGAAGACGAAATAACAATTATAATTGTAATTTTCGACTGATTACGAAATTAAACTCGAATAAAAAACACGAACTGCTATCTAAGAACATGCCGAGCTATAACCACGAGCCCAATGCACTTAAGGATAAAGTAAGTTTTGTTTTTGCATACAAACCTTTCGTATTAATTATTTTAAACATGTTAGCGGCTTACGGGTGGCCCAAGGGCCACCCCGCCGCAACTTAACCTACTGTTACACATGTTACACTAGGTATAATGAGTATAATACCTGCTTTTAATGTTTCATAAATATGCGTTTAATTACCTAATAACCGTGTTTTCATTATGTCTTCCATTTTATGCATATTTGTGTGACAGAATGCCTTGAATTTATTGTGACAAAAAATATGCCTAACGAGTTTATACCAAAAACAATTATGCCAAAGTATTATTATGACAAGAAAAATTATGCCTTACGAGTTATGCCTCATTAAATTAGGACAAACAATATTAGTCTAAATGATATTTATGCCTAATGATGTAGTATGCCAATAAACCATTATGTCAAAGTATTATTATGCGTAGTAAAATTATGCCAAGTGAGGTATGCCAAATGAAATTATGATAAATAAAATTATGCGAAAGAAGAGGATCCCTGCCAAGAGAGATCAGCTTTCTATTTTGCATCATGGGCCAACGAGCTATTTCCTACGTGTAGGAAACACATGGCTACTTCTTTACAAGGTACATCATTATGTCTTCAAAAGGCAATGTGTGTAAGTTAATGTAGAGACAATTTTATAGACCTCTGCAATGGACATAGAAGTATATTATCAGCACGTGTTGACATAACGCACAAACTCTCTGCAAATACGCCTTATGATACATTTGCTTTCAAAAATATATACATTTTCTGGACACGCCCATACTACGTTAGTGCTATATCTATTATTTGTCCATACTCCATAGTGAGTCCTTACACACTGCAGAGTTCTCTGAAATGATCTACAAATAAATACATTATAATATGTGTCGTAGAATAATTGGAATTTGGGAATTATTTGATTCTGAGATAAAATTTCGCCATCTTCCTAGCAATTTTCAGGATTTTCGCAAAAATAATCCGGCTCTTCGCAATAATCTTAGGATTTTCACAAAGATCTTTATTTTCCAATTATCCTACGACATATTATTAAGCGGCATTACTTTTTAGGGTTCCGTAATATACAAGGAACCCTTATAGTTTCGCTCAGTCCGTCCATCTCTCTGTCTGTCTATCTGTCCGCGCTTCTAGCTTCAGTAATTATGAATATAAATAGATGAAATTTGGTATAGTTATAGCTTGTGTATAGATCTCGTGTCTAGACCCCTTTTCGATTAATCGGCCCCAAAGTGGTTTGTAAGTTGGTTCCTAGCATTTCTAAATAGGAGATAGAAACTTGTAAGTTTCCATGTTGATAGATCATGCTAAAAACTCTTTACGAAAATTATTTTGAACGAAATCGAACAGTAACTTTTGAAGTAATTTGAAAAAATCTATTACGCATTGAGAGTTACGGGACCCTCCTTACCATCCCTCCTCCTCCTTCCTCCCATGTCCTAACATGCTCTTGGTTAGGTTTGATTATTTAAATATTAAATATTTTATAATTTTTTTTTAAACTATTACCTACCCAGTACCCACTAAACCCAATACAAATACAACTAACGGCCAGTTTCAATAACCTATCTATAACTATTTGTTAAAAACATCGTCATTCAATCATTTGCCGGTTTTTCGCGATACGAATTTGACGTTTCTAACCAATAGTTATATATATATATATATATAACCAATAATATAGGTTATTGAAATGGGCAGTAGGTAGACCTAGCTGACTTTTTCCAGGTACATAATTTCTATATTTTTATCATATTCAATATTATTTTTTGTTTGTTCCTGAACCTCAACTCTCGTATTTAAAGTAGATAATTTAAACAGTCAATTTTACTTTGTTTGGATTGAAAGTGTAGCGTCATGTTACGATGAACGGATTTTATGACGTTACGACCAATCAGAGCGCGTTTAACGTTGGTTTAACGTTCATAAAAACACCTATTGGGAGTATAAGCGAATCGGGACTTGATTGTAATTGTATTAATGCAGGTTTTATTTAGCAGAATTTCCCCTCTGCTTAATGACATACCGTTATCTGGTTGGGGTTTTACATTATCTAATTACCTAATGTTTACACATTTCCGCAATGTGAAATCCAATTTTTTGTTTGCACACGTATCTGCAATTCTAAAAACGTACAGATTTAAAGTAGAGATTGTTTTTAACTTCTAACACCCGTAAAGGCTATTGATTCATAACAATAAAGCAAAGAATATAATAATTAATTTATATTGTCGTCCACAATAAAACGATTGGTGATTATGCTTTATTACCTATATTGTTGTACCCACTACCCAGATGGGTAAAAAATGACATATCAATGGGGCGTTAGCGAGGATATCAGATTTTTTGCAAGCTCGAGGGTGCCAATGCGGGTTCAGCTGCCTTTCGCAAGTCTATTATAATTTATAACCGACGGATGCACTTGAGATATCCGCAATCTATATTTATGTTAATAAACTAACTAGAAGTTGCCAGCTTCCTTCGCGTAGAAGGTACATAAATCTTAAAAATGTAGAGTCGTCAAAATGTCCAATGCGCAATACTATGCTCTATCGCGAAACGGCGAAACGCATAAATCTACACTAATATTATAAAGAGGAAAACTTTGTTTGTATGTTTGTTTGTTTGTTTGTTTGTTTGTTTGTTTGTTTGTAATGAATAGGCTCAAAAAGTACTGGACCGATTTCAAAAATTCTTTCACCATTCGAAATCTACATTATCCACGAGTAACATAGGCTAAATTTTATTTTGGAAAAAAATAGGGTTCCGTAAGATATTTGGGTTTTTCGGACACAAGGTGTAAAAAATCAACCAGAAAAGTTACTTATTTTGCGTACGCTGCCTAAACTATAAAAGATAGAACCATAAAATGTTCTAATTAATTGTAGATCTTATAAATATCTACAAAAAAGTCCGCGACACACTATACCTAACTATGTCGAGTGAGGCACAGCAACCATTTTTTTATTTAGAAATCTTAAATTTTTTTGGACTACATTTAAACGCGTTTATTTTACTCATGTTATTAATTCTTATCAAAATAAATTATTTCATCACTAAGTAGAGCTTATGTAGATAATATTTGGTCTTTGAATGATTAAAATTGGACGTTTGGTTTTGAAGTTATGGCGAAATTAAAATATTACGATTTCTGCTGCACGGCCCGTTGCGAAGTGGGCGTCACCAAGGCGGGGTGCGCGTGCGGGTTAATGTTTAGTTTAGTATAGTCAAATAGTTTAGTTATTTTATAAACATCAAATTGATAATATCTTAAAATATAATACATTATAATATCTATACATCTATACAGTTAAATACAATTTAAGTGTCTGTTTGTAACTTCAAATTAACAGCTTTTTACATAATGAATCTGAAAGTATAATATTCGGTACTTACAATAAAATACTTTTTTTTTAATTTTTGTCTGTCCGTCTGTCTGTCTGTCAGTCGGTCTGTTTGTTCTGACTAATCTCTGAAACGGCTGGACCGATTTTCACGGGACTTTCGCTAGCAGATAGCTGATATTATAGGGTCTAACATAGGCTACTTTTAATTTTAGGGTTCCGTTTAAAAAAAATAGGATTCCGCTTTCGTTAGTCATAAATAAAGTCGTGGGTAAATTTCAGCGATATCCCAAAGTATTGTTCCACGCGGACGAAGTCGCGGGCAAAAGCTAGTATTTAATATTTTGCAATTTTTTAGATAAAACAGAATCACCTTAGGTGGTTGCCATAAAGAGCAGTATCATAATTCCATCCCCATAGATATTTACAATATAATATTTTGTAGTTTGACAAATATTATATTTCCCAGCACTACCAAAGGAGCACTCAAGGAATGGGGCCGGAGCCTAAGCATAAAGCAATAAGCTGCAATCCCAGGCCCTGTGCACTCCAAAGTCACAAATTCACATTACCGGAGGTAGAGCCTCAGAAATTAAGAACCATGTATATAATATCGCGCTCGACTTGGCGGGGGCACTGCCGTGTCCCCCGATTACATACATATTTAAATATTAGGCCCTTACATATGAAATTGGCGTTTTGTCGTACTGGCCACTTTGATCTCAAATATATCTTTGGTTAGGAATTCCAATTTCAAATTTATACCGCTATATTTACTCATGCATTTTTGTTTCGAAAACCGAAATTCATTTGTTTTTTTCTCTTTTGGTTTTTCTTTGCGTCACTCTGTTTACAAAATGGAAAACTTGAAATGTCGTATTATTTTCGAGTACGAGTTCCACCGTGGTACCAGTGCTGCAGAAACGGCTCGAAGGATTAATGATGTGTATGGCGGCGGTGTCACATAAGAAAATACAGTGCGTTTTTGGTTCCAACGTTTTCGTTCTGGAAATTTCGACCTGCAGAACAAGCCCTGTGGACTGCCGGAGACCAGAGTTGATAATGAAGAAGAATTATGGAAGTGGATCCATCGCAAACCACGTCCGTCGGAAACGCTCATTCCAGTGGCTGAACCCTGGCGAACCAGCCAAAGTTTGCCCCAAGCGAAAATTGACTCAAAAAAGTTTGTCCACCAAATGCTAACAGCATTCGGGGTGGACTAGTGCCGGTGTCGTTCACTACAGCTTTCTTAAATCTAGCCAGATTACGGCAGATTGCCGCTATTGTCTATTGCCAGTAACTGCAAATCACGATGGAAAAACTAGTTGCTAAACAACCAAGGTTAGTCATACGCTATAGGCCACTGCTGCTTCAGGACAACGCCAGACCACACACTGCACAACAGACGGCTACCAAGTTAGAGGTGCTTCAATTAGAATGTCTAAGACATCCACCGTACTTCCCGGACCTTGCTCCAACAGATTACCATTTTTTTTTCGAAATTTGGATAACTTCTTGCAAGGGAAAAAATTCAACTCCGATGGGGCAGTCCAAAGCGCCTTCAAAGATTTTATTGATTCCTGTCCGAATGGTTTTTTTAAATAAAGGAATCAATGAAATACCTATGAGATGGCAGAAGTGCATAATATACCATTGCTATCTATGCATACTTTGATGAAATAAATATATTATGTTTAAAAAAATCGACTTTATGTTGCTCCTTTACTAAACGCCAATTTCATATGTAAAAATTACAAAAAATTAAATTCGTTTTCTCGTCCCGTTAGGACGAAACTTTGTGGGACGAACAAGCGAACGACTCATATTATGCACTTAGAAATAATTATTTAAGAAAAGAAAATTCAAATTAAGTTAGACATTGCGTTTTTAGCAGTTGGGTTATTTTATATCATGTGCCATTCGCACTTTATCGTAATTAGTAAGAGTTTTTAAATAAGAGCGCAGATAGCCTGCCACAAAAGTGGACATTATAATAATCAGCAATTAATTTTTCATATCTCATTATGGGCTAATTTATCCCTTAATCGGGCACAGGGAACTATTTTCCCACCCTATCAATCTAGCTAAAATTCCGAATATTTTTGAAATGGCAACCTTTTATGTATTTTTTTTACATAAATTTATTCTAAGATAATAACAACATTAACTTACTAGCAACCCAGCCCTTTCAAGTGTCAAGTGTCAATGTGAGAATCAAATAAATGTTAGTTTTGAAAAAATTGCGCGATTTTCACATGTGGAGAGATAAATCTGCAAAGTTTCTTCAAAAAAAGATTCTGTTATGTAGATATTTGATTTCTCATGTACTAATTTATTATATTCTGTATAGCTTTGTTTTGATTTTCAGTGCAAAAACGTAGAGTTTATGTGGTTTTGATTCATTTAAAATACATACTTGCAAGTGGGAAAATAGTTCCCATTGTCCATTAGCAACTCCATTTTGCGTCACTATATATAAAAAAATGGGGATTTATTTTTGTCAACTTTTTAGATTTGTCAATTATTTTAGTTTATTTTAAATTTTTATTTTCAATTGTATAAGATAATGCCTTTATAAACATACTGAATGACAAATCTCTTGAAAATATATTAGAAAATCTTTCTGATTTATCGGACATCGATATTGATAATGAAGATATTTATGACGATTGCCTGATAAGTCCAACGGATCCTTTATTCGCATACTGATACATAAACTTGTTTTAATTTAAATAATTTTGTGCACATTTATTGAGGAAAATAAATTCAAAAGCAGAGTCAGAGCAACTAACTAGTCTATTTATTTATAAATTAATAACGTAATCGGGCAAAGGGAAATAATTTCCCACCTTGGTTGGTCATGAACAGGCAAAGGGAAATAATTTCCCACCCGTAAAAACATAATTATTTTCAGTTTCAGTAATTTATAGTTGATTTTATGTACACAGATATCCTAATTGACCTAAGAGCATCTACTTAAGCCATGCAAAACTGTTTTTTCGTTATGCCCGGGTTCCGTACCGTTATACATGAATTTTACCATATTTACACATTATTTCGTTATGTTTGTATGAAGTTTTCCAAGAAAGCTCATTTTACTCTATAATTCCTGAAATAACAAAGTTATGAAATCCGTTATAGTTTTCTTCAATCGTCATGATTTTTTTTTAATTTTCAATAGTTCATGAGCATAATTTTTAACCGATTTCAAAAAAGGGGGGCGGTTATACATTCGGCTGTATATATTTTGTGTTTTTTTTTGTATGTTCAACGATAATTCCGCCGTCTGTGGACCGATTTTCAAAATTCTTTTTTTGATGTAAAGGGTAGGGTATAATTCCAAGTTGGACCCGTTTTCAAAAAAGTGGTGACCTGATGATGGGATCCATGAGGAATCGAGGGAACTCCTCGAAATTTATATGGCGATAAATACATATGGCGATTTTGACTTTTTCTGAAGAAGTCCAAGCATATGCTACCAAAAAGTAAGATTTTGCACCAAGGTATACCTACCCTGGATCGAAAAGTACAGAAGAGAACTCCTGACTCCTTATAGATACATGTTTGGGGATTTTGGCGTTGTGTTAAGAACTGCAAGCATATGCCACTATGTCAATTACAGTAATCATAATCATCAACACCTTCATCACACCACACATCATTATATTATGATGATTTCTCATAGTATTTTACACCGACACGGATAGGTATCTTTGAACATTACTCTGCAATTTATGACCTATTTGCAAAATTCTTTTGTTGTTTTAAATAATTCGAAATTGGTCCTTTAGTTACTAAAGTGGAAACCTGATGATGCGATCCATGAGGAATCGAGGGAACTTCTCGAAATTTATATGGACACATATAGTGATTTAAACTTTTTCTGAAGTAACATATAAGCATATGCTACCAAAAAATAAAATTTTGCAACAAGGTATACCCTGGATCTAAAAGCGAACAGAACTCCTCAGTCTTTAAAGATACACATTTCCAAATTTCGGCATTGTTTAAAAAACTGCAAGCATATTCCACTACGTAACTTACAGAATCAACATCATCATCTTACGTACTGGAATCTTGGCGCGTACTAAATTGTAGATTCGATCATTTATTTTAGACGTAGGTACTTAAGATGTAATTAATAATATGTTTAACAAATAGATATATCATTATATCACTGAAAATGGTAAAATTATTAAGTTTAACAAAAAATTTGGCCGACTTCCGAGATTAGCCGGAACAAACAGACAGAGAAACAGACAGATCGACAGACAAAAAATTTTTAAATTAATTTTATTTTGTAAATACCGTATATACTTTCATATGCATTAAGTGAAAATCTGTTAATTTGAACTTACATAAGTCACTTCAATTTTATTTATTTGTACTCGTATAGATGTATAGATTATTATCGAGTTCTGTCTCTACTCAATGTGAGCTAACTGTACCTACACACGGTGTATATAAAGTTAACTCTACGGTATACCTAAAACCTACTTATATTATAAATGCAAAAGGTAATTAAGATATGTGACTCTTTTACACAAAAAACTGCTGATAAGATACACCAATACGTAGTTCGTACTCTAGACTAGATATGAGCGCCGCGCCGGCGCACCGCCGCCGCCGACGATTTTGCCGCGCCGCCGCCGCCGCGAAAATTCACCGACGCGCCGAGTGAGCGAGAGGGATGGTCATAATGTGTACTTTCAGTTAGAGACTATGAGCATTATATACATATAACCCAAGTCATATATACCCATATAAGCACTTATGTGGATGTCCTCGTTCGTCTCCTCGTTTAAAGCATTAATGAAGTACATTCATGCTTTAAACGAGGAGACGAACGAGGACATCCACATAAGTGACACTTATCTCATCAAAATAGTTCTGCATAGAAGACAACGTGCTTACTACAAAGGGAGATCTACTGATTGATCGAGTAGATCGAGCTAGTAGATCGCATTGATAAAGGATAAGAAATTTGCGCTATGTACCTTCCTAGGTATTGAAGGCGCGTTCGGAAAAAACTCCACCTGATGTATTACCCTGATAGCTTGGCTTCAAGAATTACTATAGAGTGGATCAAAACGCTAAACAACAGAGTAGCTTCATCAACTATCATGGGCTTGGCGCTCAGGAGCAGGTTGACCCAAGGATGCCCACAGAGAGGGGTGGGGTACTGTCGCCGCTAGAGCGGTCCCTGGTAGTGAATGGGCTGCCAAAAAAAACTGAACAATATAAGGTTTTAAGCATAAGGATACGCCGATGACCTAATAATAATAAAAAAATCAAATCCAATTTTTTTCTTTTCTTAACAATATAATATATTATAGTATTACATAGTGTGGGGATCTAGTTAAGTACTTGTGTATATATCAAATAATAAAAGCTCCCCATACCGATTTCGGTGTCGGTGGCTGGTTAAATTGAAACCAGGCCAGCCGTTATTCTAATAGTACCCTAGTATGTGCTCAGTACACAGGAACACACAAGCACTCTCTCTCGTTTTACTCTCGTAATCCAGTGGGACGGATAAATAACACGACTGGCGAGAGATCAGGCGCTGGTCTGACTTCCGATGCATGGATCACCTTCCTCAGACAATCATCAGGTGATCAGCCTAACCAAAATGCAATGTCCTAACCAAACTTGAAAATAACTTTTTTTGTTGTTCCAATGCGGGATTCAAACCTCCGAGTAGAGCCAAGCTCTAATCCGACCTAGCGATACTAGTGGTGGGTAAATGCGCATCAGTAGCCGCTGAGCTAATGCAATCAAGTGCAAAATTGGTGCAAAAGGGTCAAGCTAACCGTCAACGCGAATAAGACAGTCCTGATACCTAACACCAATAAGAGGAAATTGAAGGGACTAAAACGCCCAACACTCTTCGGTGAAACAAGCGAGGTCGAATATCTTGAAAGTGATCCTAGATCACTAGAAAGATAAACAAAAAGCAGATGACAGGCTACATTGATATTTTGAGTAACAAAGAAAATGTTACTAAGCTTGTACTGTTTACCTTTCCTTACATAAAAAAACTGCCACACGAGAGTACCGAAAATTATATTAGATTTAAGTTAAACAGCCTACTGTGTAGTGCTACTAATCAAAATTGTATAGTCTTAAGTAACACTCAATCACATATAGATGTGGTTGACATAAATAATATTATAAGTTTTAGATTTAATAATATAACATATGATAAGTATTTCTTATCACAGTTTTGTACTAGACGCATAGCTAGATGGCTATTTAATTTTTTAGTTTTAAGACAAGCCAAGGAATTGGCTAAACCGACCACTGCTTCTATTGAGCAGTGTATTTATTCTGATAACTATACAGTTAACAGCTTGGAATATGTTCCAAATAATTTAAATTAGTTTCTAAGACAACAGAGGCCCACTCTAGCGATGTATTATACAATAATATAAATTATTCAAATAAATTACCTACCATACCTACCAAAATTGTTAGCAAAAATTGTAATTCTACTGTAAACCTGGTGCACCAAAATTTGCAAGGAATGGTAGGTAAAGAATTAGAGATTGAGTTGTTTCTTAATGAATATATCATTGATATTATGTGTATATCGGAACATTGGTTTAGAAAATATGAATTAATATTTAACTTTTGTGGTCACCAGGTTGCTAGTTCGTTCAGTCGAGAGAATGCCATTAGAGGTGGCTCTTTAATATTGACTAATAAAATTTAAAGAACGAAAAGATATTGTAAGACTCTCTACTGAACGAATATGTGAGGTAGCTTGTATTGAGTTGAGCCACCTTATTATTGTAAGCGTATACAGGCCTCCATCAGGTTCATACGATTCCTTTGAACAAATCATGGAACATATGTTGACAAAAATATGTGCATCTAACAAAAAGATTTTTGTATGTGGAGATTTCGACATTAATTTATTAGACTCTAACTCCACCACTGTTAGATTCACATCATTGTTAAAATCGTATAACCTCATTAATTTGTTTTATGAACCGACAAGAATATCTGATACAACAGCTACTTGTATTGATAATATTTTCACTAATATTACTCCTTATAAAAAAGAAATAAATAATGCGCTTAGCTCTGATCACTGTGGACAATTTACTTCGTTTGAGTTTGAGATATTATGAGACTTACTTGGAATAAGCACATCGAGGACATTATGAAAAAGGCTCTGTGATCCTTTTTTTTTTTTTGGGCTCGCAGGGGAAAGGTCGTTACGCCCTTCCCGGGTTGGGGGACCCGGGGTATGTGGGACTCACAAATGTGACCAACTGTGACAAGGAGGGGGGTAGGGGTAAAAAATCGTGAAATTCGTGTGACGTTATTTATGGATGACCCCTAAGGGCCACTCCAGCATACTGGAGCGTCCCCCTCGGCGTTGAGACTAGCTAAGTCGGGGAGGTTCCCATCCTCTCCCGGAGCCCCGTTAGACAGGAGATTAGAGGTTCGCAAAGCGATGCCTCCCTACTCCTGTCCTACGCTAGTGGAGCGGAACAGAGGATGGATCTATCTATCTTCGCAGAAAGAGACCGGCACCCTCTAGGCCTCATCGCTCTCGAGCATGCAGCGAACCACACTCGAGAGCGAGAGGTCCCGCCTAAGCACTGCCACGAGATCGTGGTGCTGCACGGCCCATCGGTCGCACACCTCTAAGGCGTGCTGGGCCGTGTCCTCCGCAGCGCCACATTGGTGGCAGGCTGGCGTAGGCTCCCTCCTGGCGACCTTACACAGGTACGCACCGAAGCATTCGTGCCCGGTGAGCACCTGTGTAAGGCGGAAGGCGAGGGGTATCCGCCTGCGGCGCATCCACGCCGCAAGGACTGGACGCAGTGCCGCGGCCGTATGTTGGCCGTACGGCGACGGCTCCAGGACCTGACCCCACCTCCTCAGCAACCACTGCTCTTCCAGCCTTTAGAACTGCCCTAGCTCCTTCCACGAGGAGCCCTCGCCGCGTGACCTCCCCACTGACACGAGGAGGTTCGTCTCGACTAGGACCCTTGCCGTGAGCTCCCAAGGTGGCTCTCCCGCCAGGGGTGCTCTGTGATCCTGCCCAAGTCTTGTCAGCTCTAAATGTGACCTTCGGTCGAAGGCAATGCTATGCTTGGTTATACACAGTTATAGTGAGGCGATTGTCACATATGCATAGTGTGGTATTATTCGACGTCAGTTCTTGAAAATGTGGACGTTTATAAAACGAAAACAGAAAAAGATTACAGTAATTACGCTCTTTGGAATCAAAGCACTGTTAACTGCCAAGTGCCAACTGTGAAAGTTGTTCCTACTTTAAAATTATATTATTACGTTGTCTTTTTCATCACTACAAAAAGTTCCATAAATTGTATTGTATTGTAATTATACGTTACCCAATAAACAAAGTAAACTACACTTTTTTTACTACCAAGTACAAACTTCAACCCTTTCAAGGTCACGCCGCCGACGCCGCCGCCGGCGACCCAAAATAGTCGGCGCGCCGCCGCCGACCTACCACCCATCGGCCTCATATCTACTCTAGACACATATTTTTTCCAAGAAAAATGTACAATTTCTCACGACGTGCAGTTTTTTGCGAACGTAGGACTCCCAGAAATCTCTCGTTACTATGACCAAAATTTAAAAGATTCGTAAATGATCAATACATAGAGTCACAAACTCTACAATATCTTGCAAACGAAAAACAAAAGCGCGTAGTTCGCAATTATGTAGTTCTAATATTAATGTACCACTGTGGCCGGTCGTTGCCTTCTATGACGTAAACTTCAGTGGCGGTTACAAAAATTTCGCGAATTCAAACATGTGTTTGTGCCAGTTGTATTTAAGTGTAAACTGAAAACATTGTACGAGTAAATAAACATGAATGAAATTAGGGATTAACTTATTAACTGCGGCATTATGATCAAAGGCACACACAACCTGGGGAGCAGTTCTGCTAAATAAAACCTGCATTATTACAATTATCATCAAGTCCAGATACGCTTATACTCTCAAACGGTGTTTTTATGAACGTTAAACCAACGTGAAACACGCTCTGATTGGTCGAAACGTCATAAATTCCGTTCACGGTAACATGTCGCTACACTTTCAATTCAAACAAAGTAAAACTAAGTCTACTTTAAATACGAGAATTGAGGTTCAGGTGGTGTCCACTCTAGAATGATCTGGTGCCTACCTCAGGACGAACTTACACTAAAATATTCGTAATATTCTACAATGGAAAAGCCTACACAGCTCTACAAGTAGAGATGCTAAGAGTTTGGCAGCAATTATTTTTTATTTTCTTAATTAATATGGCATAAATAATGTACCAAGTAAGTATATGGCATATGATGGAGCGAGTGTGATATACGAAAACACAATGGTCTGCAAGCAATCATCAAGGAAATGTATCATCATACTATTTACGTTTAGAGCGAGCAAAATCCAGTTCGTAGAAGCGGCAGAGACTTTTATATTGTTTCTTTTTTTTTTAATTGACACAAAATTAACCACTAAAATTAGCAAAAAGTTTGCTCGCTCGCTCTGTCGCTCGCATTTAACTTAAATATTATATTCTACACGTAAAGCTCTAGAGCTACCTAGAAAAACGTATTTATTGTAATCGCAACTAAAATGCAGTTTTATTCGGCAGTCCCGATTTGTAGACTCAATTCCCGATTTATTTTGTCTTCTATCCCGATTTTAATCAAATAGCACCTGGCATCACTATAGACCGTACATACATTATTTAAATACAACATAATATATTAAGAAAATATAAAATAGGTAATCGCAACCAACTTAATACTTTTAGCTAGAGTCCGACCGAAACTGGTTTTCCGGCCGAAACCGAAACTGAAACCGAATGTTCGGCCGTGGCTTCAGTTTCGGCCGAAACCGAAACCGAAACCGAAACTCACGTGGTCAATTAGAAAATTCCTTAAAATACTGAAATTTGGTGCATTTTATCCAATATTCTGCATTAATTAGGACATGAAATGGAGACACGGTATATTAATTTTGTTGTAATCATTTTTTTAATATAATATAAAAAAATATTAATTATATTTTAAACACTACACATTTTTCATTTACAATCTCTTTTTTACATGTGACTTGATTTGTTAGTAACAACAAAACAAAGTTACTGACTCAATATTTAACTATATAAATCATTCAAGTACAGAAACGAAACAAAAACTTATATATGTAATCAGTTCCATCAAAACAACCTCTAATAGTCTATGCGACAAGTTGAAAATGGTACAAAATAGAGATACTGCTCTTAAAATTATGTGCAATAGCTCATTGAATCCGGAATGACGTCTAGAAAAATGTGCCAAAAGCGTGTATTAGCACATAAAAAATTGCAAAAGTTATAAACAATTAATGAAAAAAAATGGCCTTTCGTTTTTGCCAATATTTAATAAACTATTAATATTTAAGAAATTTCAAAAAAAAATTCTGATTGAGGAGGAAATTTCCAATTAAAAACTCCTAACTCCCGGAACTCTATCTCCATTATTTATAAGTTTAATTTAACGCTGAAAATAGGTCTGCGCGTGACATTTTTAGGATGCGCGCGTGGCGTCAAAAGCGAGTACGGCACATTAATTAATTTATTTAAGGTATTGAATATTTTTTTTTTTAATTTGAAAAAATTATGGTGTGTTCTAAACACTATAAATAATTTATTCCCGTTGGAAATTTTACTTAAAGTTAATTTTTCAACGAGTTAAACAATTGTTAACTAACGAAATTTTCTCGAACTACCGTCTTAATTGTAAGTGAAAAAAAAAAATGTTTAAATAATGGTCGTAAAAAATTTTCGCTTCGTAGAGCCTTTCTTAGATACATACTTAACAAGATCGTGCCATAAAAGTTAAAAAAATATTTATACTTTGTTTATAACAATTTTTTTACTTGAACAAAAACTTAAAAATCCAAGTAATGTAAAAAAATTGTTATAAATTGTTATAAACAAAGTATAAATATTTTTTTAACTTTTATGGCACGATCTTGTTAAGTATGTATGTAAGAAAGGCTCTACGAAGCGAAAATTTTTTACGACCATTATTTAAACATTTTTTTTCACTTACAATTAAGACGGTAGTTCGAGAAAATTTCGTTAGTTAACAATTGTTTAACTCGTTTAAAAAATAACTTTAAGTAAAATTTCCAACGGAAATAAATTATTTATAGTGTTCAGAACACACCATAATTTTTTCAAATTAAAAAAAAATATTCAATACCTTAAATAAATTAATTAATGTGCCGTACTCGCTTTTGACGCTACGCGCGCATCCTAAAAATGTCACGCGCAGACCTATTTTCAGCGTTAAATTAAAATTATAAATAATGGAGATAGAGTTCCGGCAGTTAGGAGTTTTTTATTGGAAATTTCCTCCTCTTTCAGAATATTTTTTTGAAATTTCTTAAATATTACTAGTTTATTAAATATTGGCAAAAAACAAAATGCCATTTTTTTCATCTTTAATTGTTTATAACACACGCTTTTGGCACATTTTTCTAGACGTCATTCCGGATCCAATGAGCTATCGCACATAATTTTAAGAGCAGTATCTCTATTTTGTACCATTTTCAACTTGTCGCATAGACTATAAAGAATGTTTGCGTCGGGCGATAACGCACTGACTAAGTTGTGTTGCTACAGACTACAGAGCTATCCGAACGGCGCACGACAATTCCCGAACAGGCCGCCAACGTCCGCCAAAGCGTTGCCGCAAGAAACGAAGTTAGGCGAGCATGCACGACAACTTCCGAAATCAGTTTCGGTTTCGGCAAAAGTTTCGGCCACTTTTGGCCGAAACCGAAACTGCCGCCGAAACTTGATTTTTGGCCGAAACTCGGCCGAAACCGAAACCGAAACCGAACTTTCGGTCGGACACTACTTTTAGCATATCTCCTAGTACAACATTCAATGGGTAAATCCCTTAAAGTCATTTAAGTCCTCGTCAAACCACAAAGTTAATTATTAATTTTACGAGCAAGCTTCACTGTACATTGGGCTTCATAGTCTCGGCTTCATCAGCATCGTATCGTATCTTAGGTGTCAGACCCCCATTCCCTAAGAATGGACCTAGATACGGCAATGGCTATCATATTCATACTAATTGTCATACGTAGTTTGACAATAATTAGATAGCAAAAGAACTCTTATGTATTATCTTTTCAACGTAAGAAAAAAGTATTTAAACTAAAAAATTGACAGTTTCCCTAGGATAATACTTTTACCCCAAAAACCCCCTGCAGTCTGCATACTGAATTTCATGTAAATATACTTAGTTAGGTACTTGAAGTAGTTTCCGAGATTCTGATATATAATTTATATATACAAAATATAAAAAATATAAGATAATATTTTTATACTAATAATAATCTATACTAATATTATAAAGAGGAAAACTTTGTTTGTATGTTTGTTTGTTTGTTTGTAATGAATAGGCTCAAAAAGTACTGGACCGATTTCAAAAATTCTTTCACCATTCGAAAGCTACATTATCTACGAGTAACATAGGCTAAATTTTATTTTGGAAAAAAATAGGGTTCCGTAAGATATGTGGGTTTTTCGGACACAAGGTGTAAAAAATCAACCAGAAAAGTTACTTATTTTGCGTACGCTGCCTAAACTATAAAAGATAGAACCATAAAATGTTCTAATTAATTGTAGATCTTATAAATATCTACAAAAAAGTCCGCGACACACTATACCTATCTATGTCGAGTGAGGCACAACAACCATTTTTTTATTTAGAAATCTTGATTTTTTTTGGACTACATTTAAACGCGTTTATTTTACTCATGTTATTAATCCTTATCAAAATAAATTATTTCATCACTAAGTACAGTTTATGTAGATAATATTTGGTCTTTTAATGATTAAAATTGGATGTTTGGTTTTGAAGTTATGGCGAAATTAAAATATTACGATTTCTGCTGCACGGCCCGTTGCGAAGTGGGCGTCGCGTCGTCGCCAAGGCGTGCGAGTTTAGATCTATGTGTAAATTTTTTGTTTTGTGTTCGTTGTAACTATGATGGATAGATACTTGAGTAACTATTTATTTAGTGATTGTTATATTGTTAGTTCTGAAAAGTGTAGGTATTTCATACGATAAAAGTATACCCACCTACTTATTTCATTAAGTATTAGTAGGTACCTATATTAATTTGTTTCTGTTTGTTTTGACTAAATTTCACCCGTTTTGTTAGAGGTTTAAAGATATTCTGTTATCTGTAGTATTAGTATCAGTATTGTACCCGTGCGAAGCCGGGGCGGGTCGCTAGTAATATTATAAATAGGAAGGGTTTGTTTCTTGGCATTGAGTTGAGTTGATTAAGTTACGAAAGTACTGACCGATTTTGATGAAATTTTACACAGATATGTAGTAGACCACATAGGACAAATTTACGGTTCCCGCTGGATTTGTCTCACACGAAGTCGCGGGAAACGTCTAGTCCTACTAATATTATAAACTACCATTAATTTCCCGCGGGTTCACCCGCATGAACTTAGATTTTAAAATTTCATCCGCCATTTTACCCCCATGGGGGTTGAATTTTTAAAAATACTTTAGACGAAATATTTTGATATTGCAGTAGTTTAGGCTGTGGATAATATAATGTCACCGTAAAATTGTAAAAACGGTTAGATTGTAAAATAACTAACGAGATTGTAAAAATATGTTAAAAGATTTATTACTATATATTAATAATCTAACGAAAAATAATGTGATATATTAATAGGCAGAATATTTATGTCCGAAGTCTATCGACATTTTACAATTTCACTAGTTATATTACAATCTAACGGTTTTTACAATTTTACGGTGACATATGCATTATACGTCTATGTTCAAACTCTTACAATGAAATGTGTATCTTCTTGTGTAATGACTGAAGTTCAATTTTGAATGGCTATCATAAAACTGCATCGCCATATTTTTCGTTTCCGTGTGAATTGACCATAACGCGTTGCACAATGCAAAATGTTAACTGCTGCTAATTTATTATAATTAATTTATGAAGTTCAAGTCTCAACGTTTTTAACCAAGTCTACATTTTTAAAGCTACGGAACCCGAAATACAAATTCACCAGCCGCGAACGAACCCTACTAATTGAGAATGATAAAACGAGACGCCTTGATCCGAGCAATTAAGGTGACTGCGGCAGCCATAACAATCGATCGCGGCAAATGGACGTCTGGCCAGGCTAGAAGCTACACTTGGAACATATTTGGCAAAACCGCAGTAGGCTCACGCGGCAAATGGACAGCCAGGCAACTGGACGGCCAGACAACACTTTGAACATTTATACCGCACACCGCGGTAGCCTAAGGTGGTTCAATCCGATGACTCCTATTGCTCTTAGGTTCGTCGATAGCAATTCCGAGGTAATATTGTTAAAGTCATGCTCTTGCACTCTTACTCCTACTGGACTAAGCAGTAATTTCTTCTGGTATAAAGCATAATCCTCCATAAGCCTCGAGCTCCTGCAGTGGGACGTAAGTGATCGGTGATGATGATGATATATTCTTTTATATTTATTATTGATAACTAAAAAAATCACGTATTGTTACTGCTAAAATGTAGAACATTGTATTGTCATCGTCATAATAATTATCATAGGCCACTAGGTACGCCGTACGCCTCTCCTCAATGTGAGAATGAGTAAGGTGCACCTATCGTTAAGCGGTGTGTTCGGGTTAACAATAGACTAACACTCTTTGGACTTAAAAAATAGAATTTGGTGTATTCAATGTACTTAGAAATTTTACAAGTAAAACATTATTAGAACTCTATCACATAATTGCGATTAAATATTTATTGTATAAAACTCTACTTTGCGCCCGCGCACTTTTTTTAATAAGTATGTAGTTGGTAAAGAACAAAAATGAAATAATATGTATTAACAAAATTATGTACCAAGGTTTATTCTAATATAAGTAGAGAAAGTTTCAATAACTTCTCTAAGTGTTAACAAGCGAATGTTGTGACTCGTTAAAACTGCTCCAATGTAGAAACAATTGGTTCATTTTCCACACCACCACAGAGGTACGAACCGTAGGTGCGTTTTTTTATAGAGGTATCCCCGGTAGGCCTAATCCTCTTTGGTGACACACTTGGTAACATTGACGTTTTCGCAAGTGAGCTGACCAAAAATTGTAGGCTAATGCTATTAGCTAATTTATAAGGAATTGTGTCACCCAGTTCTATGGAGGCGGTTCGTCGATTACTGAGCGAGGGCACTCCACAGAACTATTAGATCTAGGTTCTTGGCCTACTTCAGATTTTTGATAACCTCAGGTATGAAAATTTTAATTTGTATTATAATAAGTAAGAGAAGACTTTCTTTTATTCTATTATATATTTTAGTAGGTATGTGATATTAGCTATAGGCGTCAAAGATATCACAAACAGAAAAAAATCGGATGTGATTGTCAACGACGCGACATAAGGGCTACAAATCAACGCAGCCTTCTGCCTAGGTAGAGCTGTACCGTTTTAGAATAATAATTGTTTTATAACAGTAACGGATATATTAACAAGTAGGTATACCTATTACTTATTCCGAAATATATAATTTATAATATTATCTAGAATTAATATAAGTACCTAAGTAGTAACTAGTGCTTATATTCTACATAAACTATCCACTGTACTGAGTAGTTACTCTGTACAATAAAAATAGAATTTTAGCTACTTAAAAGTAGGTATAGTAGTTAATAGTAATAGTATAATAGCCATGTTTTCAGTCTTTCATCTCATAACCAATCAAAGAGTTTAATTTATATCTTTATACAAAACGCAAGAAAATTTTGTGGTGGCGGCCACGCATCTCCTACTGTTTTCATAAAGCTATAAGTTAAACAACATCCAAATTCAACCTTTCATTTTATACATTCATAAATATATTGGTTTTTAGTAATTTTAAATTAAATATAATAAATTTATATCTATAACTTATCTAAATAAATGAGTATAAAGTAAAATAACGTTATAATGGACCTAAAATAACACTACCTTCATTTTGTAATTTGTACATTAAAATGTGCATCAGTTTAACTTGAGCCTCGTGCAATATTTACAAACAAGTTGCATGGCCAACGTCTATCACGTGAACTCTGTCATTTACATGAAGAATGAACTACATTATCAACTTTGATAATAATTATTCTAAAAATACACATGTTCTTACACTTTTAGGTCAACTGTGTATTGCTTATAACATTTATGCTTCATAGTTACAAGATTAAAAAATTAAGTAAAAATTAAATTGTAAATAGGTATATCAGTAATGACTGTTTAAGATTCGAGTTGTCAGTCATGGGAATTGATAGGCACAGAATGATTTTCATATTATCTTGGCAATTTATTTTAGCATTGTCCTTGGCACACTAAAAATTCCGCGATATCCGTCGTTTGATAAGTGCGACAACTGATGTTATATCATTTCCTCATAGACATTGTTTCTATTCTTTACATTATTCTATTCAAGCATTACGTATTCGATCCGAACTTTTAATTTGGATAATGAAAAATAATAGTAGCCGCTTTATCTACTTATTTCCCGACTTTATGGCTCTATTGTAGACTTAACTAAAGATTATAAAGGTTGACAATCGATAAGTGCGTAAAATCATAAAACATTATGCATTAATAGAATTATTCCAATTCAAGTGTTTTATAAGAAGCTCTAAGGTCACCGAACACACTGACTCTATCTCGGTCCTTTTTGGTAGCCTTGTTCTGCGTAGAGTAGGTACGTAAATCTATTTATCCTAAATCCTTACTTCTAAAAATAGTCCAAAGGAACGCGCCTGCAAAATATATGCGTGGAAACAATGCCGGGGTACGTGTGCCGCGCGGCGGTGGTCGATCTTCGGCTAATTAAAATTGGCGATGCGTGAGGCGATCACCGAGTAGTTACCCACTTATAAGCTGCACACGTATCTGTCAATGAACTTTGTAACTAGAATAAGTTGAATAGACGTCGCACGTGGAACCCACGGCCGTACACGTTCGTACGCACTCCACTTCCGACAACTCCTAGGCAGTTCTATAATATTTCACATATTCGTCTTACCAGGTACCGTCATCGGTCGCGAGAGGTCTTCGGGCGGGTTAAAGCGATGCACATTTTACTTCAGTAAGCTTAACTTTATCGATAGAGAGATAGAGTATATAAACGGCGAACTACATCTGGATTTAATGGAGCCTAGATCCTTTGCTTTTCGAAATATTAACGAGGGCATAAAAAAGTAAACAAAACTTAGGGTACTGACGGGCAAAAACGACTACGTTGTCGGTGCGAGCCAAAAAGTCATCTCGCTCCGTGTGCGTGACTACGGTGCGGGCGGGCGCCGGTGCATCGGCCTGCACGCCGGCCGGCGGCGGGCGGCGCTCGAAGCGCTCCATGAGATCGGCCGGCACGCGCGGCAGCTGGCGTCCAGTCGTGTTGGGCGCCTGCGCGAATCCCAGCTTGGCCAGCAGGCTCTCGCGGATCACGCGCAGGCTGTGCTCGCGGGCGTTCTCGTACGAGCGGCAGGAGGAACAGTCGACGCGGGTCTCCGGGAGCTCCTGCGGGCAGGCGAGGTCGGCGGCCACGGCCGCCAGCCACGCGGCGAGCAGCAGCAGGCTCGCGGGCCTGGCCCGCGGCCCGCGCGACGCGCCCAGCGCACGCGTGGTGCGGCCGACGGAGAGCGGCGCGGGGCTGGCGCAGAGCGGGCGATGTACAGCGCGGGCGGCGCGTGCGACACTGCACGCGGCGCGCGCGCAACGCACCGCGCGCTCCCCGGTGCTGCACCGCCCCCCGCGCCGCGCCCCCCGACCGCCCGCCGGGAAATGGGAAAACGCGCCCACTCGCGCCGCCCGCCCGCCCTGCACTATCTATCATAGATATCTACGAGTTAATAGATGTATTACGGACGTCAGATACTCAAAATTATTTACTATTTTGTTAGTTTGGTAACTATTGCTATTAAGCAATCTTTAACTTGCTTATTGTTTTAATATTATGTAATAAAACTGTGAATAAAACATTTTAAAAGCCACACTTAAAAATAATTAATATACCTACTTAAGTACAAATCCAAATGTTGTAGTTCCCACAGTTTCCTTAAAATAAAAAATTGTTGCTTACTAATGACTATAATAAAAAAATTAAATTGGTGTACAAAATCCTATTTTAATAAAATTTGGCCATTTTGAGAACTGCTGGTTAAGTGGTTACACACCTATCGTTTAGTCGTGTAACGTCAGGTGTGTAACGTCAGGTGTGTAACGTCAGGTGTGTAACGAGGTGTGTAGCGCGCATAAGTCATCGTAATTCGTAACTACTTACGCGTACCTATAATAGTAGCTCTATCGTAGTTTTTAGGGTTCCGTACATATAGGTTAAACCGACCCTATTACTGAGACTACTGTTTGTATATTCGTGACCGTGATAGCTGTTGTTGACAGTTGAAATTTTCACAGATTTTTTCACAGAAATTGCCACTATGACAACAAATACTAGAAACAGAATGAAATAAATATTAAAATGGGGCTCCCATGCAACAAATGTGATTTTTGCCGTTTTGTACGGAACTCATCGTACACGAGTCTGAGTAACACTTGGCAGGTTTTTTTATTTTATTTACAACATAATATAACATGCGTTTTATTATAACGTATGTTATATATCAACTCTACGTACATTTTTTCTGTCATCATTAATAGCACATGCATTCAAAGTTAAGTATGAGACGTAGGTAGGTTAATGGTTATTTACGATATGTTTGAAATTTTTTGCAGTAAATAAATTGTAAATCCTAAGAAATCTATTTCAGTTATAAACAAAGATCGTCTGGATCGAAAGCAAATGTTTTCATTATGTTGCCTTAATTTAGTACATTATTCCCAGAAACTCTACAATTTTTATATTATTAGAATATGTAGTTACAAATTACAATTATGAGCACTAATATAGAAACGGCCAAACTTCCACACATATTATATCATGTTCATTGTACACGACACAAATCATGTTTTATTTATTTTATTTTATTTTATTTTATTTGGAAAACTTACAGCATATAAGATATATAACAATAAGAACACATATTAAAAAGCGAAATGCCAATAACAAGTTTCCACTAGTGTAAAACAAATTAAAGTTAATATAAGCACATTCTAAGCATCTGATTATGACAACACATAACTTAGACCCACTACATAAAAGTAAAACTAAAATCAATAATAATAATAATAATCAGCATAATCATTGCTTAAACCACAAGAAAAGGCTTGCCGATTAATAAATGTCATAATTAAATTAAAGGACACGTCACACATACTTGCAGCTAATGGTTTTTAATAATTAATTAGAACATAAAATACTAAATAGAGAGCTTATAAATTAGACTTAAAGAAGGCATCTGTCATGAGTTTCCTAACTTTCGTTGGCTTTAGTAAGAATAAGTCCTCACGTGGATTAATATTTAGGAATTTGTTGAATTGTGCGCTGGATCTAAAAACAAATGAGTTTCTACGATAGTAGGTATTAAAAGGTGGGACATAAAAAGGCATAAAATTTCGAGAAGTTCTAATAGGAACGTCAAAACTAAATTTAGATAATAATTCAGGTACATCTATTTTATTATTAAGAATCTTACACAAGTAAGCCAGGTCAGAGATGTTCCTACGATAGTGCAAAGGAAGAAAATGGAATTTTTTGCACCTGGCATCATAATCAGAAAGGGTTAGGTGGCATTTAAATTGTAGAAATCTAAGAAAGCGTTCCTGTATTGACTCAATTCTATTTATATATATATTATAAACAGGGTTCCAGAGCTCTGAGCAGTACTCCAAAATACTGCGAACATATGCGCAATAAAGGACCTTTACAACTTTAATAGATTTGAATTTATTACAAGACCTTATTATGAAGCCTAAAGCTTTCGAGGCCCTATTAACAATATAGTCAATGTGCTCATCGAAAATCAATTTACAGTCAATAATGACTCCAAGATCTTTAATCGATTTCCTTAATACGAGTACTTTGTTTTTAAGTTCATAATTATACTTAATTAAATTTACTTTTCGACTAAAATTTATGGCAAAACACTGTGATACATTCAGGTCTAATTTATTTATTTCACAGTAGTTACAAAATCTACTCAAATCCTCCTGTAAGAGGCGACAGTCGTCATAAGAGGAGATTTTTTTCAATATTTTTGTGTCGTCAGCATATAATATGAATTTTGAGTGGTGAAAACAAGAAGTAATATCGTTAAGGAATATAGCAAAGAGCAATGGCCCCAACAGAGAACCTTGAGGAACACCAGAAGGAACAAATATCCATCTAGACATGAAGCCGTTAATAGCTACTGCTTGGGATCTGTTACTAATATATGAGGAAAACCATCGGAGAAGATTTCCATGAATCCCCGCATAAGATAACTTCTGCAGTAAGATACAATGGTCTATACGATCAAACGCCTTGCTAAAGTCCGTAAATATTAAATCTACCTGTGCACCTGATTCCATACCCGAACTAACATGGTCATAGGATATTATAATATATTCTATACAAATAATAAAGTTGTAACTGGTCGCTGTCTGTTCATGGGCTTTATGAACGACATAGAGCCCAAAACAATGATTTTTAGAATTTTTGTCTGTTTGACTGTTTATCTGTTTGTCTGTACGTTTTACGCGCTAATCTCAGAATCTACTGAACGGATTTTGATGAAATTAGTATGGTAGTAGTTTAGACTGAATTAACACAAAGTCAACGGCTTAACCGATTTGAATGCTGATTTCACCAATGCGTTTTCGTTACTCCACTCCACTTGAAATTTAATTAACCGACGTCCCAAAAAAGTGGCGGTAATACATTCGGCTGTTTATAATAAATTTTTAGGGTTCTGTACCTCGAAAGGAAAAAACGGAACCCTTATAGGATCACTTATAGGACAGTAGACCTGAGTATTTGATATAAATTCCAGCTTGATACCTCCAAGCGTTCCTGAGAAAAAGGGTCGTGACAGACAGACGGACGGACAACAAAGTGATCCTATAAGGGTTTCGTTTATTCCATTATTTTTTATTCAATTCAGCCTCAACGGGTATCTCGCCCACCAGCCTCAACGCACCTCGGCCTGTTCGAACCCTCATCGGCTTCAACGGGCACTCTCACTGCACGGATCGGTCAACAAGCAGAGCACGAAGCATCTCTCCTGGTCAGAACACGTAGCTACAACGATCGGTTAGCAATCAGAGCATGAAGCACCTCTCCTGGTCAGCACTTAGCATCGGCCCCGCACGGCAGCACTCCGACACACTGGAGCCCGTGCAGGAGCAGCAAAGTTCCGACTCACTGGGACTCTCTGGCACTGGCCGAACAAGCAGAAGACTCAAGATTCGGTCTTGAGGGGAGTGATGAGGCGGACCATTAAGCGCTACAATCCTGAATTGCGCTATCGAAGTTTTCTAAGATTTGCGCTATATATAAAGTTCAGTAAAATCAACTACGGATATTTTGGGCATATGATCTACTGCTTATGTATAGACGTTTAGAAAAAAAAATCTTCTTTTATATGGGTCAGTTTGCGTTGAGCGGAGAGTCACCCATACATGATTAAAAGCAAAAAAAATACTGTCATACTTTGAGTATGACAGTAATTTTTTTGCCTAAACATATGATCAGTAGATCATATACCCAAAATATCCGTAGTTGATTTTAACAAACATTATATGTATACAACATCTGAAGGCTTCGGCCTGACAAGATATACCACCTCGCTCGGTCGAAGATCTCTCTTTCGGGCTTGCCACTACTTTTCCCACAGTCTTTTTGAGACCAAAGTGGTGATCTGATGATGGGATCCATGAGGGATCGAGGGATCTCCTCAAAATTTATATGGACACATATAGTGATTTTGACCTTTTCTGAAGTAGTCCAGGAATATACTACCAAAAATAAAGATTTTGCACCAAGGTATACCCTGGATCCAAAGTACTGAACAGAACTCTCGAGTCGTTATAAATTCATGTTTGGGGATTTCGGCGTTGTTTGAGGAACTGAAAGCATATGCCACTATTTAAATTGATGTAATCATCATCAATCACCGCCTTCATCACACCATACACCATCACATTATGATGATAATAGGTACTTCTCATAGTATTTTACACTGACACGTATATCTTTGAACATACTCTGCCGTTTGTCGAACTATTTTCGAAATTATTTTGTTGTTGTAAAGAATACTTATAATGTCACCAAGGTTGATGGCATCCATGAGGAATTGAAAGAGCTCCAAAAATTATAAGGACATTTACAGTGATTTCGACTTTTATAGTAACTAAAATTTTGTGCCAAGGTTTACCCTTCATCCAAAGCACTAACCAAAACTCAGTCTTTAGAGATACACGTTTAGTAATTTTGTTTAAAGAACTCCAAGCATATGCCACTTACAGTAATCATTATCAATAATGATAATAAAATGATAATGATTATGATGATAACATCATCACCACCATATTCTTACGACACACCAACATATTATTATGGTGACATAGGTACTCCTCATAGTTTTGTACACCGATATCAATGTATTTGAAATTTTGCCATTGCCAAAATTATATTCATCATCATCACTATAATATTATATATAATGCTGACTGCTACATTTTTTCCTCCGACTAAGTACTACAATAGATAAATAAAAACTTAGGCCTTTTTCATCCGATATTGGATGATTTATACAGTATTTTCCGAGCGAAGTAACCACTCTTAAAATACTGTATCTAGTGCCTGGGACAGTTGGTTTTTAAATGTCGTATCTATGGTTGCCCAAGCACATACGGCATTCTCAAAAAATAGTCAGACTAGTCCAGAGGAATGACTGGTCAATACGTCTGGGGCCAACCATGTGCGCGTTTCCTTACGTAATTTCCTTCACCGTTAGAGCGTCCGTATACGGTATAATGTATCTACTTGAGATCTGAAAAAGTCTCATTGGTACACGCCACAACCTGGGATTCGAACCTAAACTCTCTCGAGTGCGAAACAAACGGTCTACCCACTAGGCCACAGAGCTCTTAATAGATATATTTATTATTAATAGATATATGCATTTGCACACACACACACAAAAGGTAGATAGCTAAATAACTATTTAGTTTTCTAGCCATCTACCTAGGTATAGCAATTCATCCAATGCAATGATATTCACAAATCTGTCATTTAAAATCTTTTTCTATCCTCGGAAAAACGTGAAAATTTACAGAGAACCCCTTCTCCCTGACGTATGATATGACTCTAAGACTGCCTCTCCCTAAATAACGTCATTAATTAACATCCCCTAAGTATAGTAGGCGTTGGGCGTAGGTTTCATCAGCGTCCTGGTAACAAAATGTGATATTAGATATCTTAACAACTTTTAGCTTTTGTACTTTTGTCACACGATCTTCTAAGTTCGTGTTGTATTACTATTTTTGCCTCTAATGTATCTATTATGAATAGACCCATTAGTAACACACGTCCATCAAACTCCCCTATATATTGTCGGGAAATATGGGAAAATGTACCTATTATTGTGGTACCAGTCGTCCAAGAATAACGACATGGTAGGTAAACTTTCGATTGTTCGATAGGTATAGGTATATATAAAACATCAAATATGTAATCATAGTTAATTTTGTTAATTTCTAATTACTAAGTATTTACTAATTATCATAAATTTTATTACTATCTATTACAAGCTCAATCATTAATACATACTAGAACTTTTTCTTTATAGAAAAAGCTTGGTCATTTAAAAATTATGATAATTAGTAAACAGTAATTAGAAATTTACTAAAATTTAACGCAATAGCCAGTTTACAAATTATAATTACAAGCCTTTGCTTTTCATCGACATTTAATAATTTTAAAAGATTTGATTTTATGTTGATTTGCGTTTTCAAAAGGCATCAATTGACGCGCAACATGTGACGCTCAACATGTTTGGCAATGTTGCAAAACAAGGCGCGACGTTTTCAGCTGGGGGCGCAACATGATTATGTTATAGTAGATTCGTAGACAGTAATTGTTATTCAAGAGTTCCGCGTTATATTTCAACATTTTAGCATGTCGCGCGCCTGTAAGGTTACAGTATTATTATTGGTAAGTAAATTAATTTCTTATTTTCCAGACTAAATTACCCATACTGCTGTTACAAGCATGTGCAATAATTTTGATTAACATTGACTTGTTGGTACCAATTTTGGCTTCGAGAAAACCGGCCCACACTGACAGATTTCTAGTTGAAAATCAAAGGACACGTAGAAAAGAAAACTACGTGCTGGAGAGGGCTTTGATGAATGACATAGATAATGATAACTCTGCTTTGAGTTACGCAACAGATCCCTTGGATTCGAATGGAAATACTGACGAACTGCCAGCTTTGATAGTTGACTACGCTAATATGATCCGAAACGACATTACCCTGTTGGACAATTCAGTCGAAACGAGAACGAGAAAGCGTGGTAATGTTAAGATACAAAGACCTGACGTGAGTGCTAATAAATATCCTTAATTTTAACTCTAAGTATCTAGGTGTTAAGTGCACTGCAAGTAAATTATATTCCGTAGGTTGGAAGGTACACTACTTACCTAGATGGATAGATGAAATTACCAAATTTTGATTAAAGTACTAGTTTTTTATGTAGGTACTTTAACGGCCCGTTTCAATAACCTATCTATCTTAACTATTGGTTAGAAACATCGGCAAATGATTGAATGACGACGTTATTAACAAATAGTTATACTTAGATAGATAGGTTATTAAAACTAGCCGTAAATCTATTTTACTTACGGCCCGTTTCAATAACCTATCTATCTATAACTAGGTATTAAAGTCGTCATTCAATCATTTGCCGGTTTTTTTTGCGATACAAAAATATTTTTAACGAATAGGGTAAATACGCCAAACGTCGGCCACCCTCCAATCCTCGGCCGTCTGCACATTTTCAGCTTGCATTCATTCAAAAGGTAATTAAGTGGTAATTTTGCCACTGAAATAGCAAGCTTAGTTCATACTCTTTAAGTGCAAACCGTTGCTATCCGATTACGTCACTTGCTCTTCGCACACTGAGCGTCAGTAGCGATAGCGCCGTTGAAGCATTGAAGTTCGTAGTCAAAGCAAGCTTACTTGCTGTGAATACCCACGATTCGGGGATTGATATTACAACGGTAAGACATTTCTTTTTTTTGGTTTTTAGCTTTGCTATTACTAAAAAGGTATTTTTACTATATTTTGAGATAGTTTTTTCAACGTTTCGAGTATTGGTTTTAGGGAAAAATAGGGGGCCGCCATTAGAATACCAGTTTCGACTGAAAATCGGAATCTCGGCCGGGGCCGTCTTAAGGTAAATGCAGTCTGTTTTATAAAGTCCAATACTACGAATTCCATTGTCTTAATAGTAAACTTTGTGACGCTTTTATGTTAATAAATCTACTTTACGTTCAATCGCCAAATACCGGCCGGGGTGGTATTAGCTGAATCTCGAGAAATAAGCTATACGAAACAGGGGCCGACTTTGGAAATATTAAAGATCGTAATATCGGCCAGCCTAAGAATCGAGTACTACTGTATAGGCTAATCACTTTTGTATTTTTCATTGTTTGTATAGGTACTGGGTAGTCATTTTTCAATTTATTTATCAAACTTGCTGTCTCAAAATTGAATTATGTATTATTATAATTTATTAATATTATAAGAGGTTACACACTATGCCCGGCCGACATTTGGGAAAAACGCGACCGACCACTGGGCCGTGAACGGCCGACTTTAAGGTTTTTCCGTACTCGACGCATTTAAACCTTAATACTTTTTCCGTTTAGAAGAAAAGTCAACCATATGCCTATAAATATAAAATAGATTTATCAACCTGTCTAAAACCGTATAACAAGCTATCCTTTCGTTGCAAACTGATGGATCCGGAGCGATTTAAAGTGAGAAAATCCGTAAGTGGCCGACATTTAGCGTATTTACCCTAGTTACTGGTAGATAGGTTATTGAAACAGGCCGATAGTCAGTTCTTTATCTACCAACCACCAAATCTAATGGTTCTACTTTTAATTACATGTAATTTCAGAAACGAGCCGCGTTAGAAGGAAAATGCACTTGTGAACAAGAAGAAGTGAGTATGTACTAAATTACTTCCCCTCGGATAAATGCAGTCTGACACTAGATCCGTCGCTGTCTGCGTCAGGAGATGTGTTGCGTGCCAGCTCAATCTCAATTTATTCTCACCTCTATTCACTTTTCCTAAGTATAAACAATGAACAAGAAGTGCCGTTGCACACGTCCAGGTTGCCGGGTAGTCGGTCGCGAAATGTACCTACACCGGTATAGTGCGATTCAAATGAGAATAGGATCGAGTCGGCGCCATATTTTTTCGAATTTAGACTGTTATGATAGTAAAATGTATGTTTAGATAATTGATTACTATTTAACGTTTTTATTTAAATTCGATGCAAGTCTTAATAATATTTATACGCCCATAAGTTTTTCTGCAAATCGCACTTTTCAAGTGATATCCGACAGAAAAAGGTCGTTGACGTTCCTATTCTCATTTGAAACGCATTATACATGATCACTTCGCGACCGAGTCCCCGGCACCGGCTACCCGGAAACCGGGACGTGTGCAACGGCACTAAGGATAGAGCTAGGACTACCTATATGATCCGGCATCCGGAAGGCCGAAGAAAATTCAGAGCAGTTAAATTCGAACTCTGCGCAAATACAATAGAGCTGAAAATCGAACACACAAGCGTAGAGTCAAATGTGAGTGTCATATATGACATCTCGACACTCTACACTTCGATTTTCAACTCTATTGTATTATCGCAGAGTTCTATATTAAGTGCCCTGAAATTTCTCGGGCCCGCCTCCGTCCGGATCATAATATAACGCAAGCTAAATGTTTAATGTACCTGTACATTTAAAAACACATAGGTACTCAAACTTTTTTTGCTTAATTAAATGTACCTATCTATTAACTTCTATAGTTAATAGGACTTAAATTCCCGTATGTTATAAATACAATTATTTACCTATATTAAATCGTGTCATCGTATTTGCACTTTTCTTTCAAATCGTGTTTCACCTAAAATCACTTGTATGTTTTCAGAGGCAACTCAGAGTTTTGGGTGACAATTACATTCCGAAAACCATTGAGGAAACAAAGTGCAACAGCAGCCTCTGTGCGTTCCCGCACTGGTGCAAGGAACGACATCATTACGTATGTATATATATGTTACTTTAATTATTTTGAAGTGAAACTTCTTTGGCGGCGTTGAGTGTAATGTCAAGGTCGCTTTACGACGTCACGACTCGATTTTAGGACACTACGCCATCTGTCGTAAGCTACTTACAACTTAACTTTCTAAAATACGGCTCAATACACAGATGACGCTAGGTGTACAAATTTTATTTTTTCTATTATTTTTTGAAGAGATGTGCTTTAGGCACGATGAGAGTGATTTCTGGATTTTAAATGATGAATGAAGTGTCACTTCTACCACGCGTATTTTGTACACGTCATGTTTAATGTTTTCTTTTTTTTTACTTGGGATAAGAATAACTTTTATAGACACTAGACAATACACCCACAACAACATAGTAATAGATACAAGTATGTTGCCTCCTTAGAATAAATTATACAGGTCTCAAAATATACTTTGTATGTATACTATTGACTATTGTCTCTTTCCACTTTCAGTGCCTGGGCCTTCGCGCCGTAGTCCTCACTACCAATTTAGCAAACCAAGCGTTATTTTGCACCGGTTTAGGAGCCGTAATATCAATCTTAATCGTTTAAAACATCAATAACTTTTCAGGTTACCGTCTTGAAAGCCAGAAACAGTCTCAACGAAGAATCTAAGGAGGATTTGCCAAAATATTTTAAGAATTGGGTCGCTATACAAACTGCAGTCGTGGTCGGATGTCTCTGCGTGCGGGAACACTTCGACAACATGGAAATCGAATCATATTAAAAATGGAATTCGAGATTATGAAGAAAAATGGTTAATAATTCGGGAATATTTTGTACGACGTAATAAAATAATGAATTGATGTATATTTTATTGTTCATATTAGCTTATGTCTCACTAAACCTCTCGTTTTAGAAATTCATTACACATTAAGCTTGGCACAAAAAATCGATGTCCGCAAAACAATAATAACACAATGTATTATATTAGCAATTTATTATGACTCTCACAATCCACTGCCGAAAAACCAAAATGTCTCACCTTACATTTAGTAAACTAACCTAAAAGAATGTTACTTCTATGAAGAAAATTCCTCAACCTATAATAATATCAGTGCTATAATATATGGCTTGATATTTCGTTTAAATCAATTTTTACATACGTATATTTGACGTAATATTTTACAGTTCACATTATAGGTCAATTCACACCGTTTTAAGATAGCTAATACTTCCCCACACCGATCTCGCTTTCATTGAAACCAGGCTAGTTACGCAGGAGTAATTTTATAGTGCCCGAGTGTGTGCGCAGTACACAAGAGCAATCTCTCTTCCTTTACTCTCATAATCCAGTGGGACATCCGTCCCACTGACACAACCGACACGACTGACGAGAGATCAAGCGCAGGTCCAACTTTTTACATGCCCATCCGACGCTTGTATCATCTTTCTTGTCAGACAATCAGGTGATCAGCCTGCATAGTCCTAACCATACTTAGAAATAACATTTAAAAAAAACAATGCGGGAATCGAACCCACGACCTCCGAGTCGAGAGCCAATGCTCTAACCACTAGACCACGGAGGCTGTAGATAGCTAATAGCTATTCAAAATTTATCTTTATTCACTACATAAAAAAATAAGTTTAATGAGCGGCGCCATGGAAATAGGGGATCCATTTGAAATATTTAGTTTCATGAATATATTCAGAAATATTGAGGCATTACTACTTAGTAAATGTAAAAAATATATTATTTTATGTGTAGTTTACTAATTAAATACTAAATGTATTTAATTAGTAAACTACACATAAAAGTTCTTAAAAAATTCTTTTTTTTTTACGAAATTGGTAAACAAAACCTACATCATTAGTTTACTTACATCATATACAAAAACATTCATTATGGTAAGTATGAACTTAAACGATATTTACAAATATGTTCCTACGGCCGTATACTTCATACACCATAACCTACAAGTGACGTCATTTGTAGGTCGACTTTAGTATGGAGCGTTTTAAGGAGGCTCGCGAAATTTTTTATACAAATCGCTGTACCTTTGAAAGTATTGACTTTTGATATACGGTTTCTTCTGAGAAGTTACTCATATTTAAGAGTACTATTCATTTATGCAATAAAAAAAATCAGTCCGCTTGCCTATTAACTTTAATTGACTTGACATTCGAACTCTTGCAATGAAACGTGTACTTATCTTCTTGTGTAGTAAATAAAGTTCAAATTTGAATAGCTATCGTAAAATGCAGCGCTGCGTCGCGTCTCGTCGCGGTGTGAACTGACCCTAAGAGGCATCGACTTTATCACGTCACGTGTTGTTTATTTAGTAAATTCATAATAATGTACAGTTTACTCAGAAATATACAATATAAAACAATCAAAAAACTTAATAAAAGAAGTTGAAAGGGTGTCTATGGGTCAGAATAGACCCAATCCTCACTCACACTCAAGTGTTTATGTAATTTATATTACAAAGTATCAAATCAGTTTCTGCATTATTGTGTTACTTTCGTCAATATCATTATTAAAATAAAACTAGATTCATGAATTAACCAAAATTGAGGACTCCATAAAGATCATTAAAATAAATGAAAATAAAAATCTATAAAAGTGGTTCTAATACCAAACTTATAATATTGCTAGAGTGTTTACCATGAGCAATCAGCAACGGCTACTCTTGCCTTGCTCGCCATTTACATTCTTAACACAATACATTAAATAAAGTACGGTCGCAGAGCACGTAGAATATCGTGAATTGACTCATCGCTACTTGTCTCTTTCACTTGTTTACACACGTACGCGATATATTCGTGCACGAGTGAAAGAGACAAATAGCGATAGCTCAATGTACAAAATTGTTCGTGATCATGATCGCAATTTAAATTAAGATTGAATGTTACCCGAACCATCAACATGCATGATATGTGGGTCAACATTGACCTACACACTGTAATCGTTACTATGATGCACTGTTTCATGCGCGCCCGGTGTAGGCACTTCTCCTAGTTGAGGCATAATATGGGCTATGGCTTCTCTAGCCTCGTTTACCATATTCATCTCTCTTCGGAGCACATCCTCTGTCACCGTATGGATAGACTTGAACTTAAGATTGATCCCGTGTATCTTGAAAACGTGGTTGTTCAGGTTGACTTTGTAGCTGAAGGCGAGGTCACATACCTGCAAAGTGGAAAAGAGAATTTAAGCTTTAAATACTTTAACTGTAATAGATATTAGACTCCATAATATATTATAAGTTTTACAAACGTTATAATATACAAGGCTGACCCCACATAGGGCGTGCGCGTTCGTCGGGCGTGTGAGTGGCGCGAGCAGCGCCCGCATCGCTGACACGCCGGAGGAATGCGCACGCCTAATTTGGGGGAGGCCTAATTAATACACCAGTCATTTTGGAAGTTCTGGAAAATTTAGCGGGTGTTCTAAAACTTGGTAATTTTAACACCATCCTGAATCAGATTAGCGCCAAGCTGGACAGCCCCCTTCTGCGGCACTGGGTCTAAGCACACGTCCGGAGAGTCCGGAGCCCCAGAGGGGAAATACCTACATAAATTAAATAAATCATTTGTGTAGTAACTATATTATGGGCTATGTCTGAAATAAACATATTTAATTTTTTTATATATATATATTTTGATGTTTTGAAGGTAGGTGTAGGGCCGCTCGCCCGTGTGCATCCGCTCGTGGTTCTGCAGCTGGTGCTTGGCGTTGAAGGAGTACTACAGTAGAGTACGGTAGACACTCACCTGGCAGGTGTAGGGCCGCTCGCCCGTGTGCATCCACTCGTGGTTCTGCAGCTGGTGCTTGGCGTTGGAGTACTATAGTAGAGTACGGTAGACACCTACCTGGCAGGTGTAGGGCCGCTCGCCCGTGTGCATCCGCTCGTGGTTCTGCAGCTGGTGCTTGGCGTTGAAGGAGTACTACAGTAGAGTACGGTAGACACTCACCTGGCAGGTGTAGGGCCGCTCGCCCGTGTGCATCCGCTCGTGGTTCTGCAGCTGGTGCTTGGCGTTGAAGGAGTACTATAGTAGAGTACGGTAGACACCTACTTGGCAGGTGTAGGGCCGCTCGCCCGTGTGCATCCGCTCGTGGTTCTGCAGCTGGTGCTTGGCGTTGAAGTACTATAGTAGAGTACGGTAGACACTCACCTGGCAGGTATAGGGCCGCTCGCCCGTGTGCATCCGCTCGTGGTTCTGCAGCTGGTGCTTGGCGTTGAAGGAGTACTACAGTAGAGTACGGTAGACACTCACCTGGCAGGTGTAGGGCCGCTCGCCCGTGTGCATCCGCTCGTGGTTCTGCAGCTGGTGCTTGGCGTTGAAGGAGTACTATAGTAGAGTACGGTAGACACCTACCTGGCAGGTGTAGGGCCGCTCGCCCGTGTGCATCCGCTCGTGGTTCTGCAGCTGGTGCTTGGCGTTGAAGGAGTACTACAGTAGAGTACGGTAGACACTCACCTGGCAGGTGTAGGGCCGCTCGCCCGTGTGCATCCGCTCGTGGTTCTGCAGCTGGTGCTTGGCGTTGAAGGAGTACTATAGTAGAGTACGGTAGACACCTACTTGGCAGGTGTAGGGCCGCTCGCCCGTGTGCATCCGCTCGTGGTTCTGCAGCTGGTGCTTGGCGTTGGAGTACTATAGTAGAGTACGGTAGACACTCACCTGGCAGGTATAGGGCCGCTCGCCCGTGTGCATCCGCTCGTGGTTCTGCAGCTGGTGCTTGGCGTTGAAGGAGTACTATAGTAGAGTACGGTAGACACCTACTTGGCAGGTGTACGGCCGCTCGCCCGTGTGCATCCACTCGTGGTTCTGCAACTGGTGCTTGGCGTTGGAGTACTATAGTAGAGTACGGTAGACACCTACCTGGCAGGTGTAGGGCCGCTCGCCCGTGTGCATCCGCTCGTGGTTCTGCAGCTGGTGCTTGGCGTTGAAGGAGTACTACAGTAGAGTACGGTAGACACCTACCTGACAGGTGTAGGGTGCTCGCCCGTGTGCATCCGCTCGTGGTTCTGCAGCTGGTGCTTGGCGTTGAAGGAGTACTACAGTAGAGTACGGTAGACACTCACCTGGCAGGTGTAGGGCCGCTCGCCTGTGTGCATCCGCTCGTGGTTCTGCAGCTGGTGCTTGGCGTTGAAGGAGTACTACAGTAGAATACGGTAGACACCTACCTGGCAGGTGTAGGGCCGCTCGCCTGTGTGCATCCGCTCGTGGTTCTGCAGCTGGTGCTTGGCGTTGAAGGACATCGCGCACGTGCCACACTTGTACGGCTTGTAGCCAGCGTGGATGCGCAGGTGCCGGCCCAAGTCGCACCGCTGTAACACGACGTTCATAAATATAGGAATGGATTGAGACCATAATTTATTATCCATATCTACGCTATAATATTATAAAGAGGAAAAGTTTGTTCGCAACTCGCGCGGTCGTATCGAGCACCTTTATCTTCTCACTAACTGTAGCGTGAACGGAATTATTGTTTTTTTTAAAGATAAGCTAGTTTAAAAATTACTTGATCTTTGACGCAAGAATTCAGTTGTTGATACATTAGGTACATACCATATTTTTCCAAACGGTAAAGAAAAATCACTGTGCCAAAATTAAGACGGACTAATGTTGTTTAAATTCGTTCTATGGTTATTGCCCACAAGAGTAGCAAACACACATCATCACAAACACTATTAGTTAGAATTATGGTCTACACTCTATATAGGCAATATTATGTTATCTTTTGTGTCGTCTTTCTTTCTGTGAATATTTTTGTCAATCATTTATGTGTGCAATACTGTTAAATAAATAAATATAAATATATATAAAAATAATAAATAATAATAGCTTCCTCACACTGATTTCGGTGACGGTGGTGACCAGTTTAATTGAAACCAGGCCAGCGACGCACGAGTTATTTTTTAGTGCCCAAGTGTGTGCGCAGTACACAAGAACACTCTCTCTTCCTTTACTCTCATAACCCAGTGGGACGGATAACCGACACGACTGACGAGAGGTCAGGCGCAGGACCGACTTTTTACATGCTTATCCGACGCATGGATCATCTCTCTTGTCAGACATCAGGTGATAGCCTTCATAGTCCTAACCAACCTTGGAAACAACATTCGTCAAAAATAAATAAATAATATGTTACTCACTGCAATAAAAGACTTCGAACACAGGTTACAAGAGTATGGCCGTTCACCCTTATGTATTAAATTATGCCTGAAAAAAATTAAATAGAATTAGAATGAAAACATTAGGTTTGATGACTGCTCATGGACTCAGGCAACGCTTCCAGTAAGGTTCGGTGGCCTGGGTGTTCGAAAACCTTCCGACATATCACTCCCGGCCTACTTGTCCTCAGTCCACGCCAACCATAGACTCATCTTCAAAATACTAGAGCACCAATCCTACTCCATTATAGTTCCCTTTCTGGACGAGGCCAAGGACGTCTGGAGCGCAACTAGTGCTTGTAGCGAATTGCCTGACAACGTTTTTTCCCAAAGGCTCTGGGACGAGCCACTCTGCAGACTGGTACGGAATAATCTCCTTAATACGTCCTCCAGTCCTGTGGAGCAGGCTCGCCTCTTAGCAGCGGAAAAGTGGGAGTCGGGCCTTTGGCTACAAGCGTTGCCGTCACCCAATACGGGCACATTGCTGGATCGAACCGCTTTTCGAATAGCCACTTCCCTGCGTCTTGGCACCTCCCACGTCGTCCCCCACCGCTGCGTTTGTGGTGCAAACGTGGACAGCCTCGGACACCACGGTCTGTCCTGTCAGCGAAGCGCGGGCCGCATCTCCCGACATCACTGCCTGAACGACCTCATCCGTCGGGCTCTTGTCACCGCCGGAGTACCAGCTGTGCTGGAACCCTCTGGCTTGGCGCGCGACGATGGCAAGAGACCAGACGGTATGACCTTGGTCCCTTGGAGAGTGGGACGGGCTCTTGTATGGGACGCTACTTGCGTCGATACACTTGCTCCGTCCCATGTCCAGGGCACCTCGAGCACTGCAGGTGCGGCCGCCAATCAGGCGGAGAACTTCAAGCGGCGCAAATATGAGAACCTTAGTGGGGATCTCATATTTGAACCGTTTGGGGTTGAAACCCTAGGTTCATGGGGTCCGGGTGCGCACAAACTTTTCAGAGAGATTTCCAAAAAACTAATTGAGGCCACCCGAGACCCCAGAGCCGGCACCTATCTGGCCCAAAGAGTGAGTATCGCAATCCAGCGGGGAAACTCTTTGAGCCTTCTAGGTACTCTGCCTGGTGGGGACGACCTGGGAGATTTCTTTTTATTGTAGCTTTTTAAGTTTTTCTAGTTTTAATATTTTTTAAGTAGTTAGCAGCTATTAGATATAATACCATAATTGTTATTTAGAATACACTTAAATAGGTTTTAGAGATAAAAAAAAACAGAATTAGAATTAATTACCTAAGAAAGACATAACAAATATACCTACAGGTCAAACTGACAACCTCTTTTTTATGTCAGTAAAAAAATGAAAATAACATGAGAGTCTCCAACAGACTTATCTTTGAACTGGATAGGAAATATTATAAGGTTTGGTAAAATCAATTACGGAAACTTTGGGTACATGATTTACTGCGTGTATAAAGACATTTATTAGGTAAAAAAAATTGAAAGTCGTGGAAAATTCATTATACAATTTAAAAATTATTTTGCAAGAAATTAAATATGTTGCATAAAGCGTCCGCGTGCGACAAGGACAGATGTAGCACGACAGAGACAGCGATACATATTATATACACCGGGTAAGGTCATTCGAGTTCATATCTGAACAGCTGTTCGCGCGCGGTCGATATAATGCAATAGGTTTAATTTCTATAAATTTTTTTCTACGAGTTTAAATTTTTTTTAGCAGCAATTCACGTCCCCAAAGTTTCCGTAATTGATTTTACCAAACCTTATATACAAAAGGCATGTATTTAAACGTGCGACAAAACAATTAAATTTTGGATGTGAAAATACCCAATATTGAATACTAAATTACCAAGTTGGCGTAAGGAACAAAAAAATTACTAATCTGGTGACTAAATAATACCACTGAATTTTCCAAACTGGCAGACAGATTATGTTTTAGCGACTAAATAACCATCTTGGCGACAATTTGTGAGTACACATTTAATTTAAGAATAGGCACATATATTTTCCCTGATGTAGGTAACTCAAAAAACATACAAGCAGCAAAACGAGCGCACACGAAAAAAACAAAGGAGCGTACAAAATTCCCAATTTTTTATTTTTCTCGGTTTTTATTAGGGGGTGTAGATTATTGTGTAGATTAATTTTGAAATTTAAAAATGGCGGATATTATTTTTCGTAAAATTGATATGGGTGTCGTTTACCAGGTTTTTGGGAGTGCTGGATACAAAAATGACATTCATTTTGAAATTCCAATATGGCGGACATACTTAATTTCATAAAAATAATATGGGTGTCCTTTTATTTGTTTCTGGGGGTGCTGATTACAAAAAAGTCATCAATTTTAAATTTCCTTAGTAACCCAAGAACCTCATATTTTCTTCATGATGGGAGAAAAAGAAATTTGAAAATCCTGAATTTTCCAACATTTCTATAGCTATAAACATCCGTCGTATCTCAATGTACAGCATTTACTTCTTTTTTTATAAAATTGATTCTATCTCGGAAACGGTGCATCCTATTGAAAAAATAATGAAAATTCCGCCCCCCTTAGGAATTCCGCAACATCACATTTTCTTCATGATGGGAGAAAAAAAAAATCCGAAAATCCTGAATTTTCCAACATTTCTATAGCTATAAACATCCATCGTATCCCAATGTACAGCATTTACTTCTTTTTTTATAAAATTGATTCTATCTCGGAAACGGTGCATCCCATTGAAAAAATAATGAAAATTCCGCCCCCCTTAGGAACCCCGCAACATCATATTTTCTTCATGATGGGAGAAAAAAAAATTCGAAAATCTTGAATTTTCCAATATTTCTATAGATTGATACACCCCTCGTATCTCAGTACAGCATTGCCATTTTTTTTTTTCTATAGTTGCTTCTATCTCAGAAACGGTGCATCCTACTGCAAAAATAATGAAAATTTGCTCCCCCTTATTAACCTAGAAATCGCATATTTTCTTCATGAATGGCAGAAAATTTTAGAAAAAATTCTATACATAGCTGGTACCTTGAGCTACATAACATACTGTAATAATAATCATCAATCCTAATTAGCATCCCAAGATCTTTTAATTTAGTATATGAAATCTTCGGAAAATGAATATGAATTCATTTTCCGAAGATTGAATATTCTCCATTTTGGAAAATGAAATTGGAAGACAATTTTGTAATCAGAACCCCCAGACACCGGGAAAAGGACAACCTTGTTAATTTTAATGACAAAAATTTATGCCATTATGGAATTACGAAACAGATTTTATTTTCATATTATTCTGCACCCCCAGAAACCTAGAAAATGACACCCATGACAAAGAAAAACATACTCCAACAGTATCCAAAAATATGGCCGTGACAACAATATCAGTCTGGTATGGGTTCCTGGCCACAGCAATATCCCCGGCAACGAAACTGCGGATGAGCTGGCCAGACTAGGAGCCGAAAGTCTCATTTACGGACCAGAACCAGTCTGCGGAATATCTCCCAGCACTTCCAAAGGAGCACTCAAGGAATGGGGCTGCAGCTTAAGCATAAAGCAATGGGCTGCAATCCCGGGCCTTGTGCACTCCAAGGCGCTAATCCCGGCCTTTAACAGAAAGCATGCGGAACTAGCGCTGTCAATGAGTAGGAATCAACTAAGAATCCTTACCAGAACCCTAACTGGGCACTGCAAGCTCCACAAACACCTCAACAAAATAGGAGTTGGTGACACAACGACTTGCAGATTCTGCAAGGAGAAGGATGAAACTCCCATTCACCTTCTCCTTGACTGTCCGGCACTCCACCAGAACAGAAACAGGTACCTTGGGCAGCACGAATACTCCACCACAGACGAAATTCGTGGCCCCAACCACATCGTTCAGTTTATGAGCAGCATAGGCCTGGGGCAGGTACTATAACGCGAAGGAGTCACAATAGATCCACTTGGGTCGCAGTTGGTCAGGCTCGATCTTGACCTGCCTTCGGAAGGAAAAAAAAGAAAAAAAATCCAAAAATAGGATTTTCCGTAGCCTGCAAATTGAATTTTTAGCAGCCATTAATTTATCAACCAAATCCGGTTTAATAGCTGCTTATATGGTATAATGGTCACCAACTCGGAAATTAAGTCACCAACTTATAAATGTCGGTGCTAATTTGGATTAAATTTCGCCTCTTTTTATCTACCGACTTTAGAATTTTTTGTCACCCGAATGTTTTCGCCAGTTTAGTAATTTAGTCGCCAACATATTAATTCGCTGCCAAATTCAGTAATACAGTATGCTCACATGCAGCCGCCAACTTATTTTTTGTTCGCTCAATTAATTATATCTCTATACAAAATAACTACCTACATACACCTACACCTAACTGTTTCTTAACCAATAGCCGGTGTAGGAGTTGGTAGTAGGTGTAGGTTGTAGGTATAGTTCCCTACAAAATACACCAACTACCAACTCCTAGACCTACACCTACTACCCACCTATGCAACCTACCAGTGAAAAGTTATCAACCACTGTGTTTGAGGAAGATTATTGCAATACTATATAATATACTAATATTGCTATTAAACAATGGGTTCAAATTTAGAATTAGACAGGTGAAAATTTAGGGTTATAAGTATTTTCAAATTTCAATGCCAAAACATAAATTACCTCACTTTATAGAAATAAAAATAAAACGATGGAAAAAAAAAATATTTTTGGGAGTATGGGGTACTGTAGGTATGAAAAATAGCATACAACCTATTCTCATACCTACCAGTGGCGAAGGCTGCTTGTCCTTCATAGGGAAGCCGGAGCCTGTATAATAGGTAGGGATTTCTATGAAGGTTTGCAAAAGGTAAGTGACAAGGGAAGCCGATAGGAATGGAGTTATAGGAACCCTTCGCCACTGATACCTACTGTATTCAGTAGGCAAGGCAAAATTTCATTAAAACCAGTCAAGCCATTTTGGCCTTCAGAGGATTTTGCCACAAACACTGTGACACCAGAATTTTTTATCATATTATATTGTATCAGAAATTGATATTTTTTACCCAAAACTTTTTAATTCAAAAAGTTACATAATAAATATTACATAATAATTATTGATTTTATTACTTTATGGCAAAAGACAGACAAATAAACAAACGGATCACCTGATGGGAACTTCTATGCATCACCAGAAAAAGTTACAATTATGTTGATGGTATTCTAAGCACCCACCCTCTTTGGCCACCATTACACACTACACACTGTCAGGAATTTCTCTGGTTGATGCGGCTTATTCCTGATAAAGCATAAAAGAGTGATTTACCTGGCTAAAGATTTCTGTGTATAGAACCCAGCCCCACACACATCGCAGATGTGGTCCTTAATACCACTGTGCTTCTTAAGATGAACTGCCAAGTTACTTTTCTGCGCAAAAGTCCGTGGGCATTCGGGGCATGTAAACTTTTTCTTATCTGTAAAATAGAAAATCATTAATATGTTTTGATTTTAAACTTGTCAAGAACTTATATTTGTTGATACTTATTTTTCGTCGTTACATAAATGTAGATGATATAAATGTAAAAAAATGCCTTTTCAAAATATTTGTGATAAATAATGATAATAAATACTTCCTTACTACTACTACACCTTCATGTTAAGCAGAAGAAATAATGACTAAATTTGAAAATTACCTTCATGTGTCGCTATATGGTTTCCTAGAGTGTACGTCAAAATACCACAAACAGGGCAAACTAATTTTTCTCGTTCTTTCGGTACATGCTTTTTAATCCTTGAACCGTCACGGGATGAAGTTTTATAGTTGCCATGTACTTTCACAACTGTTGCATCTTTCGGCCTTTTTAAGTATATTGGAGCACCTTTAGTTCCATTTTTAAGAATGGGATCTGGAAGATTAAACATACAATATAATATTGGATATATTTTGATCCTACAAAATATTTTATAAAATTTAATAAGGTTTAGTAATGTAAAAATTAGTAGGTATTTAAAAAATATACTCTTCCTTATATTTTTTTTATTGTTTTATTTAAAATTGGAAAAGTAATATTTTCAACTTACAACAGGCAATTCTTGTAGGCACTTCTCCACTTGAAATATCTCTTTCACTTGTCATCATCTCCTGTTTTACTTTATTACTAACTTTTATTTTTTTTATACCTTTCTTTGCTTTGAAAACCTTTATATTTGTTAACTTTGGCTTCTTAAATTTAGTTTTACTTGTAATCTCTACATCTGGTACATAATCTTCATCATTATCATCATCATTGTGAAATAAGTCATCATCAAAAAAGTCGGCCTAAAAATCAAACCAATATTAAAATTTTTAATTATTGCAAAAATTTCACACATTATATAGAGGGAAAAAAGCAGTGACATTATAGATTTGGTTACAGTTATTTTTTTATTTCGAAGCAGTTGCAGTATTGTAAAATGGCATTGAAAATCGTACTTACATCACCATAATCATTCTGCTTCATTGATTGGCTGTCACTCGTATGGTCCACTTTGCGTATAACCGTATTTGCTATAACAATGTCCTTTCCATCAATAGTTTCAATCCTGCCTTTCGCAGCATCAGCATCCAGAAGATCAATCTCCATTTCCCATTTTGGCTCCATTTTGACAGCTAGCGGGGCAATTTCTTCTTTGATATCCGTAAAAGAATCAAAGGATATCTTTTTTGTGGGAGCACGCCCTTTGACTTGTGCAATTAATTTTCTCATTTTTTTATCTGATCTGTTGAGGATGAAAAAAATAAAAAAAATAACTTGAATGTGTAATAATTATTATTTTCAATGTAAAATCAGTAATAATTATAGAAATACACTAAAACTATTATATTATAATTTATGACTAACAATAAAATCTATACAAAAACATAGTTGATTTTATTCAATGTTGTTTTGTCATTTATATTATTTTTATCTTTTAGGAGTTGAAAAAATAGATTACGACCAATTCTTAGACTTGGTAAAATTATTAATAGTATCTTCTACGCCTTCAAAAGTCATATCTGACAACAATTGTTTTGTATGAACATTTCGCTGATGTTAAAAAAGTCATTTTTTTTAATTAATAACTGGTATTTTTATACACTTTCTGAACATTGGTCTACATGACGCCTACCACCGGTTCGGAAACTAACCCGGCGATAAGAACAGGCGTAAGAAACGCACAGGGATATATTTCTTTACATCAACCATTGTGGTTAATGAGAAATTGAGAAAATCATGGTTTGAGGCTTGCCACTCGATACAATATTTTGTGGGCTCAAGTGGAGATGCATTGGCTTTCCCAGCCCGCGGCACACTCAAGATGAGGCTGGAGGCAGCTCGTCACGAGGATGCACAAGATACCCAGATAACCAGCTTATGAAAGCATTGCATTATAACATTTATTACTTTCCATGTAACCTGCTTACCTTTCAGCAATAGTTTTAAGTAAATAAGCCTTCTCCAGGGATATACAACATTTGGTACATATTTTATCTGGCAGACCATCGTTTGACGCAACCTGTAATATTTTTACTATTTTAAAGAAAATAAATATATAATTTTGGTAACCCCATAAAATGCAGCTTTGCTAAATAATTACCAAGTATTACTAGGATTGTAGTAATAAGTTTACAAACATCATTATCAAAGGCTTGTTGATGAAGTTGTTGTACAATACGGCCGATGTATCTTGGCGAGTCTGAACTTCGCGCTGAAGGTTGCGCAATAACTGTTTAAGTGTTTTCGTATTTATTTTATTTGTACTAATTGGTCAACTGTATTAGGGAAATTTTATTAGTACATAGGTATATAAAAATAATACAATAACAGTTTTCTTCACGAGTTGTACATGCGCTAAAGTTCCCTATGTTCAAGACACAGCGGCCGTAGTGTATTGATGTTGTTGAAACACAGTATATTAAGGTTACTTTCTTAATTATATTATTTCAAGTTATGGTTAGAATAGTTATTGTATTATTATAACAATTACTCCGAACTGTTATAACAATAAATTAGCTGGTTTGTCACCAATGAGAACAACATTGTAATCGTGATTGTAATAAAACATGTTTTATATACACCTACCTTAACGTCGGCAATTGCTGTAAGCATTTCAGCATAATTTCCAGACAATTTGTACCTAAATAAAGGACATAATGATTTCTTCTTTGACAAACAAATTCTGCACATTGTCAAATCTACCTCTATAGCCGATTGCATGTTGTTCAAAATAAGATACAACTTATATTAGTGAAGTAGTGAACGCCAAAACCTATAATCGATGTCGATTGTTGTAGGGATCCGTGAAAAACTATTGAACATGACAAGAATTTATGATACGGCACGTACTACGAGGTAAAACGGCCATAGTAGTGATGTCTTTGACAGCAATATGACGTTTGGGTGGAAACCGGATGTATGACAGAACGTGAAATTTTAGGACCAAAATGACACCGACATCACTATTGGTGGCGAGCCTGACGAGCAAATTTCCCTAGTGGCGGATTTCGGAACTATCTAATGACTGTTAAAAGCACGGTTATAGAATTAGCGCTCGCAGTTTTAGTGATTGCAGGTCAGGGCAGGATAGCTCCTGACGTCACAGCTTGTTAGAGAGAGAACGTAAATTGGTCAATACTTGTGAAGAAACGAGACAAAAATGTTATGTTTTGTCCCTTTCGCTGTAACCGGGTTTTTGGCACAGAGCTGTCAAATTTGACATTCCTGTGCCAAACAAATGACTGTGAAGAGTGAGGTTTCGTGATAATTGAACTCTTTTGTGTTTTTTGGTGTGTTTTATGTTATATACTCCTTTGAGATAGAGACTCCGTGTAGTTTTAAGTATTTTAAGAATGTGTGGATGCAGTATTTTGAGGTGCAGCGAACGAAAATGTGCTGCCGTAACTTTTCACTCGTAATTAGCTATAGCTCGTGTTTTTTTAGTTTGTGATTGCATATAACATAAGAATGATGATATATGGATGTAAATACAGTCATATTTTCCATAGAAAGTGAGATGAAATCTGTATTTTTTACATAATTCGTAACATATTCTAAAAACATATTTGTCTTAGTGTTGCTATTTAATTTAGTACCAAAATATACTGACTAAAGTTCTTTCGGTAAAAATTTAGTATAATATCCCACGATTCCACGATTTGGGGAGGAGGGAGTTAAGAGGGAAGGGGAGGGGGAGGGTTGAACCCCCATTCCCCTCATCAGGAAACCCACAGTTACTGAGATATTACTTAGTGGTTGTAGTTTTAGGGTTATAAACTAAACGACTAGTTTAGTTGTAATTTGGAGTGGTAACTTTGAGTATCCAACTATACGGAGACGACATGACAGCTAATTTCTATGCGAAAAAGTCTCGCCACTTTCTGCGGGAGGGGGGACCGCACCGCTAGAGCTTGACACTATCGATGTTTTACTATCGATGAGTTCGGCTAGTAATAATTATGTGGCAAAAGTAAATTTTAAAAATTATATCTATTAAATCTTAACTACAATATTTAATTTACAATTTCGCTCAGTATCATAAAGTAAATAAGTATTAAAATGTTGAAACATGCAAAAATGGAAGCGTCATCCAGCGTGAAGAAGAATTTTAGCATTTTTAGCAGTGTTGCGAATATCATAGTTGCGGAGCGGCTGGTGCGTACAACCAATTTGTAGCATTCCGTAATACTCAAGAAACCCTAATAAATTTGCACTGACCATCCGTCTGTCTGTCCGTCTTTCTAGCATGTGTAATTATGAATATATATAAATGAAATTTTGTATAGTTTATAGGTATTTTAAAATTGAAATAAGAATTTATAAATTACCTTTTTACAAAGTCAACCATTTTCGAGTAATCGGTCTCCATAATGGTTTATAAGTTGGTCATCCTCCTAGCATTTCTAAACTATAGGAGATAGAAACTTGTAAGTTCCCATGTTGATTGACTATGCTAAAAACTCTTAGGGAAAATTATTCTGAGCGAAATCAATTCGAAATCGATTTTTTCACCTATATTTTCTCTTATAAGTTTCTGTATGTCTAACTAGTCTAACTAGCACATAGAATAACTAATGAGAGAAAGTATAGATAAATATTAATTTGCGGTCTAATCTGACTGTACGTCGTTTAAAAAAATATTTGTTTATAAACCTATGTAGTATATAATAATCTATACTAATATTATAAAGAGGAAAGATTTGTATTTTTGTGTGTATGTTTGTAATGAATAAACTAAAAAACTACTATGCCGATTTCAAAAATTATTTCACCATTCACCCTGAGTAAAATAGGCTATATTTATTGCTAGAAAAGATTAGGGATTCTTACTAAAACTTTAGTAACGTAACCCAAGGTGTCAAAAATGCCATTAAACAACTTTCGTCGCATGCGCTGCGGAAACTATTGATGATAGAACAAAAGTATGTTTTACAATATTAAAGAACATCCATACATTCACCATCTATCCATCCTCACAAATTTTCACATCCTATCCTAGTAGGTAATAGTATAAAATGTGAAAATTTGTGAGGATGGATGGATGGATAGATGGTTGGATGTATAGATGGATGCTTGTTACTCTTTCATGCAAAAACTACTGAACGGATTTTGATGAAATTTGGTATGGTAGTAGTTTAGGCTCTGGGTTAAAACATAGGCTACTTTTTATATCGGAAAAGTAGAGTATTCCCGCGGGATAACCGATAGTATATTTACGCGGGTGGAGCAGCCGTAATAACTAAAGTAAAATAGATAATAGCTTCAAGAATTAGCCTCATACGTGTTGAAACCCATTATCTAGCACGCTTCACGCTTTTTATTTGTTGTTGTAAAAAAAGGAGTCCGTGGGTCTACCTACGTAAAACAAGTTCTTCGATAACTTACCACGAGACCAGATTGACATGACGTGAAGCATCCATATATTATATTTAAAATATATTATAGTATTAAATAAAAAAAAACCAAAATCGTACTATAATCGTAAGTATGTGTTGACTTGACAACCTCCTTCGGTTTTTTGTCGGTTAAAAAAGGTAGAGCTAAGTAAAAATGCGGAATCGTTTTGATAAATAGGGTCCACCCTAAATACGTTTTTTTTTGCATTTATAATAGTTCTGTTCCACCTCAATGTTTACCAATGTTCACCATAAGTAGTTCAAAGATTGGTTCAAATTCACGGGCAAAAACTAGTTAATTATAAAATGCACTTTTAATAATTTCAAAGTTGGCAAGGCGCGCTGTTTTAATCTCCTACTGTTGTTCGTCTGAACAATAAAACATGAAACTTCAAAATGCACCGAGCAAATTGTACTCGTACGTTTGGGAAACCAAGAAAAATGATTAGCGCAAGCTTGGACCCAGGCATTCCTAATCATCCTATTTTTAGGAAATCTAAAAAAAATAATGGTCAGAATAACATACTGATAAAGTCGATATCGATATTTCTTTTACGTTGTCACAACCCTCAGTTTTTATGAAGTGTGGCCTGTTTATAAATTAAAAATGCATAATTTCAGGATAAATTTATCAGCACATATTTTATTGTAATAAATAATAATTAATATAAACAAATATTTGTTAACACAATTGAATAATTATTTTATAATAATTTGCAAATTTTCAATGTGTTTCGTGAAATAATATCATGAAGAAAAACAAAATTGTAAATAGTGTACTAATTAATTAGTCATGTTTCTTCATTATGAAATAGTAAAAACAAGAACGAATATGAAATAGAAGTTTTTATAAATTACTACTTTTAAATATTACCCTAAATTTGGATGTTGTACGATTTAGTAGCAACATTTGTTCATCGAGTAAAATTTTTGGATTTTTGCTAATATATCGCAATTATTGTTAATATTTAGGCAAAATAATACATACACATGGAAAGTAACACCATCCTTTTGTTTATTTGATGTTTCCGATCTGTTTTTGCAGGAAAAAATACAGCAAGTCGGCATTTTCTGCTCCGGTTCGTTCCGCCTCGCTGTAATTTTCCGAATACGTCAAAAACGCGCAGCAACTAGTTTTATATAACCCTCACGACCGGAGGGTCTAACCTTTGGCAGCGGGGAACGCCTGATAATGGCGTCTCCATAGTTGGATACTCAAAGAGTGGTAAACATAGTTGAGTGGTTGGGAGTAATAGGGTGACAGCTAACCCTAACCGCAAACCTCACTAAACATAAATTTTGGATACATAGGTAATTAATCAAAGAACAAATTTTCCATCTTTTTGCTAAAAAGTGGCCCCGTGCGAGTTTCTTACGCCGGTTCTTCTCGACGGGCCAGTTTCTTATTGATATATTATGTATTTTAACTGTTTAACTTTTTAAATGTGTTGAAGCGAATGAAGAATGTTTGAAACATCTACTTAAATAAAAACTATTGACTTTTTTTACATTGTTTAATTTTTATATTAAGAGAAATATCTACCCTACCTAACAGTATTAATAGTAAGACTTTTTGGTAGCTTACGCTTGGTCTACTTCAGAAAAAGTCAAAATCACCATATGTGTCCATATAAATTTCGAGGAGTTCCCTCGATTCCTCATAGATATTTTATGTAAAGTAATTCATTCATTTCATTCAAAAATTTTCTTATTATAACCCCTAATCTATACTAATATTATTAAGAGGAAAGATTTGTATTTTTGTATGTTTGTAATGAATAAACTCAAAAACTACTATGCCGATTTCAAAAATTCTTTTTTTTAACATTGGAAAAGGTGTATGTTGAGGAGTAGGTGTAGGTGTAGGAGCAAGTGTAGGTGTAGGAGTGGGTGTAGGAGTATGGGTAGGAATAGGTGTATGAGTTAATGTGCGAGTAGGTGTTGGAGTAGGAACTGGAATGAATAAATGACTTTCCCTATAATGCATCCTACGTCCTAGTCCTACACCTACAACCTACACCTTTTTCATTATTTCTCACTGTCTAAGCCTTCCCTGAACTTCCACAATTATTTTAAAATCAAAATGAGCCCAATCGATCCAGCCGTTCTCGAGTTTTGAGTCCCTCGTGAACGGGATAACAAGTATCCTATGTCCTTCTCCTGATTTCAAGATAGTCCACCAATTTTCAGCCAAATCGGTTCAGCCGTTCTTGAGTTATAAATATTTTTACCACGTACATAATATTTTGTTAATTTAACTATTACTCTCGGTCTTGGCCTAGAGTTAACTTATTAATAGGTCTCGATCGAGACTGAGAATCCAGGCACGATCGTACTTTAATCGCATGTTTTCTTTTAACCTCTGACTCATAAAAAATAACTAGAACAATTTAATCGCCAGTATTAAAATATTGAAATTTACTTATTTTAATAATGAGTGGTGCAAGGAAAAACTCGTTCTACGATTCTTATTTATTACTGACTACGACGAGAAAACTTACGTGTGCATCCTAAGATCAAGACAAAAATACTACAACTGAAGGCTATGTTTGTACATGGCAACACATAGTGGGTGAGCGAGATGCACTCTAGTGGTTACAAGAGCTGCGAATCTATAGGTAATTTATCTTAGTTGCAGGTGTAGAATCTAGGAGAAAACAGAGGTTCTGAATAGGCCACTTTAGGTGTTTCATAAAAGTTTTTTTTTTCAACTCATAAATATGTGCGCCATTTTACGCATTTCTATTTTTCAGGCCATATATTATGAGCGATCACAAAAACGAAAATAGCAACAAGCAAAACTATAATCCTCAAAAACCTGTACCTAGGTGTCATGTGATTGTGAATGATGTGAACACTTGTTATGAAATGAAACATTTATTCCCCTCTCTAGAGTCTAGTCTCTACCCGCGCGGGAATGTTTTCCGTCCGTCTCCGAAAACAAACAAATATGTATCGCCCCAATGTTTCGATGTTTTGTGTAATGTTTCGATGAAGGAGACACGGCTTTAGCTGTACACTGTAGTTTGTAAGGCCGCCTTTTTGTACAGTTTCTATGTGTTGTTAAGTGCTTGTGTGTGTGTGTGTTTTTTTTTGTTTGTCTGTTATATTATAATAATTATAACATTGAGGAACACAACACGCCAATAAGATTTTCGCAAAGGCTGTACTGTGTGTATTTTGTTTTTATAAAAAAATCAAGACGAAGGAGAAGAAATGTCACTAACGTCAAATTAGCAATGCGTCTTCTCAACATAACAGGAACTAAAGTTTAAACATTTTGCATTGTATTTAATTTAATTTACAAAAGAATTCAAATAATGTAAAGGCTACTACCGTGTATTATTTGCATTTTACTACATTTGTGTCTTCGTAATAAGTGTGAGGAGAAAATGGTATAATGGCTACTTTCGAAAATAGATTGAGTCGTAGGAAAGGTAAATATTAGTTAAATAATTTGCTTTAAACCAAAAGATTGACAAAGAATATGAAGTAAAATAATCATCTGCCTCTTGCTAAAGTTTTATGCTTAAAATGCCTGAATGTACAAATGAAATTCTCAATAATTACAGGTAAACATGGTGATGAAGTATATAGGTTAGACACTAAAAATAAAACTCCCGAGGAGAATATAATTGAAATTATCCAAGGTCTATACTTAAAGAAACCCTTCCACCCTGATACCTCACCCACGAAAAAGAATGTGCCTACCGATAAACCAGGTTTTAGAAGTATGCAAAAGTCAAACTCAGATAGTCTTAGAATGTCCTACCTAAACGCCTTAGTAATGCTTTTACGAAAAGAAGATAGAAGTAACCTGGGATTCACCACTGATGAATTGATGGTTTGGTAAGAAAAATCTAAATATTCCTCAAATTTATATTCTACTTTTCTACAAACATTATAAACTCAAATTAAAAAACATAGCAAAATAGTAGTATAGAAAGCTAAATTAGTTTCAAAACAATATTTGCATAAATATTAGAGAATCTTAGTAATTATTATTATAACTGGATATATTTTACATTGAGTATTTTATGTTAAAATCATAACATTAATAAAGCTATATTTATGCGTTTTGCATTGCAGCCTACGTGTGAGTCTTGTTGATGAGTCAATGGTAATAAGAGCAGCTGCTTTACGAGTCCTACGATATTTAATAAAAACTGAAAGTGATGTTGCTACATTTAATGTGATGAAATTACCCTATTTAGTAGTAAGGTAGGTAACATTATGTTATAACTAGGAAGCTTGTGATAATTTGGGTATGTGATTTCATTGTTATTGATAGTAAGACATAATATAGTCTGCAACTACGTTAATTAGAAAAATACAATTTCGCCGTGCAGTACAAAGAGAGGGGGATATTACTTCCTCTCCTACGCCTCTCTTACGAATTTTCGAGCAGGTCACGTGTCCTGACTTGAGTCAAAGATTCCTTACCCATCCCAAAAAAAGTGCACAATGCTGCTAAAGATTTTTTCTCTTAAAATTAGTGGCAAGTGCAGCTAGCTCTGCAATAATAAAAAAAAAGGGTTTAATTTTTTTTCTAAGGTGTGGAACCCTAAAAATTACTGTACAAAAATTATATCATTGTTTCTGTATACATATGTATACATATATATATATATATATATATATATATATATATATATATATATATATATATATATATATATATATATATATATAGATAGTGAAATTAAAGTTGGCAGGATTGTGGGAGTTTTTACAAAAATAATGAATGATTAAATTTCAAAAAAAGTATAATTCCATCGTCTTTTTAATAATATTTTTATGGTTACTAGTACAATAGTTTTTGTGCATGATTTTGTTTGAAAGGGATATGAATTTCGAAGACGCCCTTTTTGATAAATAATCTATCTTAATAACTATATGTATGTCAAGATTTAACACAATCTGCTCAGTTGTTGATATTTCACTATACAAAATTTTGGACACCCATTTCAGGCCTCCACAAATAAAAAAATTGACTCACTGATTTTTATCGGATATTATCTTACACTGTGTGTAGCTTACACATTGTATAGCTTACACTGTGTTTTTATTAGTAAGAGGGTTAGTTATACTATTATCCTCTATTAGACAATGAAATCCTTTATAAAATTACTGCCAGCCACCAGCTCCTTAGTTATTAAATCTGGAAGTTTGCATTATAAAAAAACTTACATACCTATGTAAATGTTTATATTTTTTGTTTATTTCTTTTGCTGCACATTAGAGTATTTTTTCTTATTCCTTGAGTAATAACCTTATTATGTAACAACTGTAGGTCAATGGATTTGGTGTTACGTAATGAGGAAGAAAGAGCGCAAGCTTTAAGAGTAGTACGAAGAATTATTGCTGTGGTTGGAGCAGTAGATCAAGGCCAAAGTCGATATCGGTCTGCTCATGTGGATCAAGGCCTGCTTCGGTGTCTGGCATCTGTTGCAAGAGCAGGCAGTGCGGGAGATGGCACTGGTGATCGGTTGTCGAGACCAGCTATAGCTACACTGGCAGAAATATGTAAGTCTTGGTATTTTTAATATATTTTATATTAGATAATTTATATTATGAGTGTGTTGTTAAGAATGTACACATAAACTGTAATTATAGATTGAGTAAACAACAGTTATAATATTGAATGTATTTCAAAAGCTATAAATAAATTAAAAATGACTATATTGTAGATAGTATGGTAGGTTTTACAATCATTTGCTTGCAGTCTTGAAATATCTGTTTGGTGTAAAGTGCTTTAATTTTCAATTACGTGCAATTTCTCTTGTTATGAATCAGATTAACAAAGTATTGTAATATTTCAGGTGTGCTGAATCCTGATCTATTTATATCCTGTGGCGGTGTGACTGCAGTTACGAGACAGCTGGCTGAATGTGCTACTCCTCGGATGGCTGAAGCACTGTGCGGTGTTTTATTGCACACATTCAATGATCCTAATTCACGTAATGCTGCAAGAATTGATTTAACCTGTCTCAGCTCTCCATACTGCGATTTTCATTTTCGACCAGCGGGTACTGATAGCAGCAGGTATGTATTATTTATTATTATAATAAGATTTTTATTAATAATCGTCAATTGTTTGATGCCTAGTTAATAATCACAATTTGACCTATGTTTTTTGAAAATATTATTATAGTCATTTGAAGTATATCTACAAATTACACATAGTAAATGTTTTGAAAAAGTTTTATAAGAACTTAGTTTTAAGTTTTAGTAGGTATCAATATTACACAAATTATAGAAGAGATTTATTATCCATGAGTTACCATCTAATGAGAACAAATAGGATTCAAAATTCGTGTGCAGTACCTCAATAGCAATGGCTGGTACATTATAACTGTTTTTCTTATTTTATAGGGATGAACGTGAGATGCGTTTTACGTGCAGCAGGCTCGCGCTTTTGTGCGTGCTGCGCAGTTGGCCTGGTCTACTGCATTTCTGTCACCCGCAAGCGCCAGGGGGATTAAGAGCCCTTGTACACGCCCTATATCTACCTCGCCTTGAGGTTCGAGTGAGTATGCGCCATTTTGTATTTCGTTTTATTAATTCATTGCTCTTTATTATGTCATAATATAATTCTTGTGATTATATGCTTGACCAGAAATATAAAATACCTCGCCATGTTGCGGAATATTTACGATATCATGTAAAATCTGCGAAAATGAAAATGAAAATGAAAATTTTTATTTCCAAATAAAACATAAAAAGCTATTTTCGGAAAGTCAACAAAAAAAAGCTACCACCGGTTCAACCCTAACCCGCCGAGAAGAACCGGCTTAAGAAACTCGCACGGGCCCATCTTTTAGTAAAAAGATGGAAAATTGTTCTTTTTACGAGATTTAAACACTCACATGCCAAGCTATTCATAAAATTAGAAGCGCACTTGATGCAGGTCTTTTACACAATTGTTCAGGCTGACTATTAATTAATTATTATTACAAATGATGTAAGATTTTTGATTAAAATGTTTATTGCTAATTTTTTACAGAAAGCAATTTTGGATCTTCTCTATGAATTGGTTGGTCTACCTCAGCCCGAATGGACGGACGAAATATCTGTAGCTTTAGGTGCTGTTGATCCATCGGACTTTCAAGTGAGTAACCAATAATGACTAAGCATTACCTTAAAGCTACATTTACAGCAGTGGCATATTTACCTTAGGGTCAATGGGGCCATGGCCCGGGGCGACGAAACAAGCTTCGCGGATTTTTATAGGTGCTATTTATTATCAAAGTAATTAAAATAATTTAATTACAATTCTTTAAATTATGAAATAAAAAATACGAACGTTTTGCCAAAAAATTTTTAATTTTTTTCCAGTGCACAGACATATTTTCAGATAAGATTTTCGCGAATTTTAATTGCTATTATAATAAACAAATTTTTTTCGCTTACTCGCTCGTTCGCTGTTGATACCTGTCTTTTTAGGCTTTAAAGTTTGAACAGAATAGGGGATCGGACAACTTCTGAAATATTTAGTTTCATTAATATATTCAGAAATATTGAGGCATTACTAGCTGGTAAATGTAAAAAAATATATTATTTTATGTGTAGTTTACTAATTAAATACATTTAAAAAGTACAAAAAAAAATTTTTTTTTGCGTAATTGGTAAACAAAACCTACATCATTAGTTTACTTACATCATATACAAAAACATTTATTATTATAAGTATGAACTTAAACGCACAAATATCGGAGATATTTACAAATATGTTCCTGCGGCCGTATACTTTATACCTACTTAATACACTTTAATCCAATAGTGACGTCATTTGTATGTCGATTTTAGTATGTAGCGCTTTTACGAGACTTGCGAAATTTTATATACAAATCGCTGTACCTTTGAAAATATTGACTTTTGATGTATGGTTTTTCTGAGAAGTTACTCATATTTAAGAGTATTCATGCAATAAAAAAAAAATCAGTCCGCTTGCCCATCTAACTAGTTTAATAGGAAATTGTTTTGCTCGTTCGCATTTAACATAAACAAATGATATTGTGTTTGAATCTTTTGATTATTTTGGACTTAATTGTGAAGTGCAATCTTTTCGTTAGCTCCGCTCGCTCGGGTTTAACAAAAACAATATTAAATTATATTATTTTGACCGCGTTATAGCGCAGTTTTAGGCAGTTAATTTTATTGTATTTTACAAAGTGCGCCAAAGTGCAATCCGAGTTGCTCGCTCGCTCGCATGTAACATAATAAGAGAATATCATATTATTTAGTAACGACTTTGTGTTTTAGGCTGTTCATTTAATTGTTATTTTTTCCGAAATGCATAGTAGTCAGAGTTTAAAGTTTAGTGTAAAATAGATAAAAAAATAATTACAAATTCACCACTAGTTATCGAGGCGGCCAAGTTAATGTCAATTTTTTATTGCATAAATAAATAGTAGTTTTATATATGAGTAACTTCTCAGAAAAAACAGTATATCAAAAGTCAATATTTTCAAAGGTACAGCGATTTGTATGCAAAATTTCGCAAGTCTCACGTGTGACGTCACGCCTAGGTTAAAGAGTATGAAGTATACGGCCGCAGGAACATATTTGTAAATATCTCCGATATTTGTGCGTTTAAGTCATACTTACCATAATTAATGTTTTTGTATAATATGATGTAAGTAAAAAAAATGTAGTAGGTTTTGTTTACTAATTTAGAAAAATAATTAAACTTTTTTGTACTTTTTAGATATATCTAATTACTAAACTACACATAAAATATTATATTTTTCTACATTTACCAAGTATAGACCAGTGCCGATAGGTTTTAAAACAAAATAAATTAATAGTAGGATGAAACCCATTGGAAAAGGAAGAGAATATAACAAAAATAAAAGGAAAAATAATTTACGGGAGTTCGGGAAGTGAAGGGGGTGAGTTTTTAAGGGTAGAAAACGGTTTATCTCGATTTCTGGCAAAACTACAAATCCTATGGAAAAAAGTCGAATGGCAAAGTTGTAGAGAAAAAAAAATCTACAACTTTTGTATTTACACTCTTTTCACATAACCTCAAAATTTATGTGAAAAATTCAAATAACCAAGTTTTTGGTTTTTTATTTTTTATTTTTATCTTGTACAAAAACAAAAAAATTTTTCACGAAATTTAGTGAAAACTTACCTTTTTATGTCCTTAATACACTGTAATTTTTTTGATTTAAAATATTTATTTTTTCACCTTATTTTGTCGTAATATCGAAAAATTAACCCTAATTTTCAATCGAAAATTCTCCCGTCAAAATATCAGCTTTTTTTAAAAAGTTGGTGGACTTCTTGTTTGTTGAAATCTATTCTTTCTGATAATGTAAAAAAATACATACATTACCATAGTAAATGTTCTCAGAAAATGCAAAGAAAAGATTAGGTAGTAAGGCCTAGCCCCAATAAGACATCTACAGTATTTTGAGTAAGTTGTCGAATCTTCTTTAAATTACGCGCATACATGTCTATTTATTGCTATTTTAAGATGACTTGTATACTTGAGTGACCTACGGATAATTTTAACCCATCAAAAGGTATTTCATATACAAGAGGGAAAGGGGCTAGGCGAGCTTTTCTGAGAACATTTACTATGGTAATGTATAATTTTTTTACATTATCAGAAACAATAGAATTCAATAAACAAGAAGCCCACCAATTTTTTTTAAAAAGCTGATATTTTGACGGGAGAATTTTCGATTGAAAATTAGGGTTAATTTTTTGATATTAAGACAAAATAAGGTGAAAAAATAAATATTTTAAATCACAAAAATTACAGTGTATTAAGGACATAAAAAGGTAAGTTTTCACTAAATTTCGTGTAATTTTTTTTGTTTTTGTACAAGATAAAAATTAAAAACCAAAAACTTGGTTATTTGAATTTTTCACATACATTTTGAGGTTATGTGAAAAGAGTGTTAATACAAAAGTTGTAGGTCTTTTTATTCTCTACAATTTTGCCATTTGACTTTTTTCCATAGAACTTGTAGTTTTTCCGGAAATCGAGATAAACCGTTTTGTACCCTTAAAAACTCACCCCCCTCACTTCCCGACCTCAAATCGCCCGTAAATTATAGTTCCTTTTATTTTTGTTACATTCTCTTCCTTTTCCAATGGGTTTCATCCTACTATAAATTTATTTTGTTTTTGACCATTTTCAGAGGTAAAAGTACTAGTCTAGTAGTAATGCCTCAATATTTATGAGTATATTAATGAAACTAAATATTTTACTTTAGATGTAGTCATCATCCCTTCTGATTTACAGAATTATTATTTGTTATTTTATGATACAGTATAAAATAAAATACAATAAAAAATAGTTTAAAATGGGAAGATCAACATTACGATCTATTTTTCCTTGCATCAGGACTCTTTCCGCCTCAACGAGGGATTCGTGGCGGCGGAGGGCATCTCTATACTACCTCACCTCAGTGCCACTGGTCTCGATATTATTGAAATACATCTAGCGCTTCTACTTCAGTGCTTTTTAGAGGTAAACGTGTTTGAAACTATTGTAATTGAGATTATAATATGTCTTGATGTAATTTATAACAATTGTAATTGTAGCGTTTAATTGGAATTTATTTGATTTTATTATTTGTTTTTAAATTTGTTGTTTGTTTGATGAAAATGTTTGAATGAAAATGTTTTTAAATGTTATAACCAAAAATATTCAAAATTACTTTTTATTTCATAGACACTTAGTACCTTAATGGTTTTGATAAAGAAACCTTTGGCAGTTGGCAGGTCTTTTAATGGTTTGAACATTATTAATTTTCCAGGCTGGACTTCTCGACGGTTTGGCGGAAGTGATAGTGACTAGCGACACGTTTATATCTGTGCGAGCGACAGTATTGCTAGGGCAACTGCTACATCTCGTCAATTCATTGTTGCCTCCGCCCCTCAGCGCGTTGTCGCCGGCCCTGCCAACCCTACTTGGGGTCGCCGCAGCGGGCAAACCCGCGGCCCTCGCGGCAGTGGCGGCTCTAAGACGACTACACGCCACTATGGAGGCGCGCCCGGCAGCTAATAGTCTATTCCTAGACCACGTGATACAATACTGCAGCGGAATATTCGCGACCAGAGACAACACCTCGAAGAGTCGTAAAGAAAGAGACAACGCTAGTGTTGCCAGCCCCAAAACAGACGTGCTGTACAAGGATAACAGTATTGAGTTTTTGAACGAATCGGACGGGGAGTATGAGCCCAAACAGAGGCATAGTGTGGGTTCGCGTGCGGATCTGGCTTCTAGAAATGTCAGCGCTCTCGTCAAGAGTCGAAGTGTCAGTTCTCGCACTAGTGCAGCGGTGAGAAAAGTAACGAAGACGAAATTCTTCAATCTCTTTGAACGAGAGAGTGATACTTTGCTGAAGTCTTCTCTGGTGATGCAGAACAAAGACGGCAACACATGGAATTGGGAAATCATTCGGACAATATTGAAGGTAATGTATTATTTTTATATTTATGTATATTATTGTGTATCATTTATAGAGTCCGACCGAAACTGGTTTTCCGGCCGAAACCGAAACCGAAACCGAAACTCACGTGGTCTAGTAGAAAATTCCTTAAAATACTGAAATTTGGTGCATTTTATCCATTACTCTGCATTAATTAGGACATGAAATGGAAACACGGTATATTAATTTTGTTGTAATCATTTATTTAATGTAATATTAAAAAATATTAATTATATCTGGGGGCACGGTAGTGCACCCGCCAAGTCGAGCGCGAAGCAAACACTGCCGTACCATCCTTTACTGGAACCATTTCGCCGCATTTTCAGGCCCCTATTTGAGAACCTCTGGATAAGACCAGAACGCAGAAATTTTCGTCATCCAGTAAGCTATAATCACATACTTAAAATCCAAAATTTCAAGTCTGTAGGTCATTTAGTTCCGAAGTTAAACGAAAGCAAAGTTTCGCATTTATGACACTCACCCAGTCACTCACTCATGATCATCAGAATGGAACTAGTACTTCCCATAAACTCAGAGAGCTGAAATTTGGTAAAGAGGTAGGGTTTAATGGCCACATAAAGGAAAAACTATAAAAACTAGGATAATCGAAGATCTGGAGTACCTGGTGACCCTTATTAGAAAACACAAGAGCCCAACCAAACTATTAGAGTTCATCATACTGCCTTTACAAAAAATATTCAACTTGGTGGGCCACTTCATTTGATGTCAAAAATCTAAGGTCTGAATTATCTGATGAAGAACCCTCAGCTGGTCTCAGCTGATTAGAGATATGGCAATGTCCCCTTCTACTATTGGTACATAAAAAATCGACTGTCATTGCAAAAATCCAGTGAAGTGGGACACATCTTCTAATTTAATCTAGCCGGTAGCGTCCCACTGCTGGGCGAATGCCTCCCCTTCTGCTTTTAATACGCATAAAAATAAAATTAAAGGAAAACTCTGGATAAGACTAGACTGGCTTTTATGCTTATACTTACAAGTTTACAACAAGAAATAGTCGAACAATTAACTTTATTCTACTCGAACATTACACAAATTAAATAAACAAATTACACTAAAATCTAGTAAAATAAATCAATATTCCTACGTTTCTACAAAAAGAAGTGAAATCCCACCAAAAACATTCTGTAAAAAACTAGCCAAGTCTCGATGGAGCTGCTTGTTTATCTCTAAAAAGTAATGAAATCTAGACTAAGTCGTGCCAAGTCTAAGGATCCTTACTGCGATTTATTTATTATTATAGTTAATGTTGTGTGACTTGGCCGTTGAAGAGTACACAAGGGTACAAAAGGGGCTCCATAACACCATTGCTCCAATACATGTGTTATACAATCAACAACAGCCTAAAATAAGACACTAGCGTCCAATTACCAATACCAGTATGGGCTATTATCTCGCTTAACAAACATAGGTAGTTACAACAGAATCTGATATAACATTACATGTAAACAAAATTGACTTCTAACGTATAAAGAATTTTCAAGGGCCAAGTCACACAACATTAACTATAATAATAAATAAATCGCAGTAAGGATCCTTAGACTTGGCACGACTTAGTCTAGATTTCATTACTTTTTAGAGATAAACAAGCAGCTCCATCGAGACTTGGCTAGTTTTTTACAGAATGTTTTTGGTGGGATTTTAATTATGTTTTCAAATTCAGTTGCGTTGTCAAAGCGTTGCCGCAAGAAACGAAGTTAGGCGAGCGTGCACGAAAACTTCCGAAATCAGTTTCGGTTTCGGCAAAAGTTTCGGCCACTTTTGGCCGAAACCGAAACTGCCACCGAAACTTGATTTTTGGCCGAAACTCGGCCGAAACCGAAACCGAAACCGAACTTTCGGTCGGACACTAAATTCATTTACAAAAGGAGTAATATAATTAAAAAAAAATTGCAATAAATAAGTACTACAGAAAATTATATTGTTGAACTTTGCTATCTTTGTTTACGGGAGCATGAAACTATTTAAGTTCTTATTGAAGTTTGACCCCAACCTTCCAAACACATTGACCTTTGACCTTTACTTTGTCCTTAACCTCAAATCTTTTTTTTAGGAAACGGACAGTGCGCCCATACTAAACCTCAACGACAGCGGTCACCGAGTTTGGGCCGCTCGTATAATGAACTATCTAAGGCCGTCCGCCAACAAGTACTCGCATACTGACCTGTCCAGCTCCGGTCATGGACACGCCGCTACGCGTGCCGGCTGCCAGCTGATACGACATCTGCTGAGGCATAATGACGTAAGTACTAAATTGGAGAATGTTGCCGTCCCGCTTTCACAGTTGTATTGACCGCTGGCATTATACAATATTTTAATATGATGTGAAGACAATTTAGTAACTAAAAAAAATAGGGATGGTTACAAATAAAATTAAAATCTAAAGGAATAGTTATTAAGGTTAACGCGTTTAAAAACTAGAAGCAAATACAAATATTGCCCATCTCTTTCTTGCGAAACAATTTCTGCCATGAAAAATGTAATGGCCGATATTCCGGTTGCTTTTTTACTGCAATTAAATTTTTGTATCTTTGTTGGTTATTTAAGATATATGATAATATGTTTTGGATTGTTTTTTTATCATGATATCTAGCATTGATTATACAAAAAAATGTTTGTAAACATCCCTATGTGTTCATGCTTTACCCACTAACAAAAATAAATTTTTAACGCAAATATTTCAAATAATATTTATTGACAGTTGGACTCTCAAAAGCTGTTGGAGGATTTCTTCAACGACGTGAGTCGTCAGATAGAGGCTATCGAGACGGGTCGTAAGGCGCACGAGTGTCTGTTCAGCCCGCAGCACATGTGCACCACCATGTGTCAGATGTACTTCCTGTTCATCGGACAGCTGTGTCACTCCCACACCGGCCTACGGATGTTCAAACAGACGAGGCTTTATGAAAAGTTGGTGATTTTTTTAAATATTTTAAAATTATATGTTAAGTATTATAACTAGTGATGTGCCGGATCCGTGGATACAGATCTGAATACGGATATTTGGTGTCAAGATCCGCTGATACGGATACGGATCTTAACTTTCTTACGCAGTCGGTGTCGGTGCGCGCGACCTTCACACATGTTTTGACTTGCATTGCTCGGTGGTTCTTTATAGTTTTGTTTATAGTTTAGTGTGACACTGGACAGCATAAATAACGTTTGTTTGGTATTGGTACATCAGTTTGAAAAAATGTCTACAAAGAAGTTTAGTAGTGTAATTTTAGCAAAATGATGGCCAAAATTGTTTTTTTTAAACATTCATATTTAACTTTTCTTTGTACTTGAGTTTTAAATACCAGGCAAAGGCGTTCCTTCTTTTTCCCACTCAAGATTTAAAGCAACTCTAAGGCAATAAAAGTATTAAATACTTTATTACTTCATTTAATATTATTGCTTCAAACTTTGTCATTTTTGGTACCCATAACATTAAATTAATTTATTTCCTCTTTCAGCCTCCTTGAACTGTCAACCAAAACTCATCATAGCTGTTACGTTAAGTTAGTGATATCAAGTCTAGATTATACGTTAGATGCCTGCCCCCGTGATATTCTTGCCAAAACGATGACGTGCAATATTCAAGCATCGAGACTGTATGCTACTCAGTTCCTAAACGTACTTCTGCGCGCTTCTAGAAAGAGTATTGAACTGATCCGTAAGAAGTCTAAGTTAAAGAAGAATATAGAAGCTTGGAGATCCCAGAGGGATGTGGGTGACAATTCCGTGGACATGGATATATGGTTGTTGCAGATGTTAATCGTTCAAATAAAAGACGAATCTAAGGCGGTCGTGAAGTGTGCTCTGACGATTTTGGAGGAAGCTTTTAGTGTACCAGTAAGTTACATGTCTTTTCGAATGATTATTTTTTTTTCTTCACATGGGCGCCCCAAGTTTGCGTTTTGCGGAGAGTCACCCATACATGAGATGATTTTTTCGTTTGAGTATGACAATTATTTTTCTCCCCAAATGTCTGTAACAAGCAGTAGAGCATATGCCCAAAATATCCGTAATTGATTTTACCGAACCTTATATAATATCCAATGGAATCTCGTATATCTTAGAATGGAAAGTTTTTTTGGGTTATTAGACTCTTTAAGTTTCTAGCTTAAATTATTATGTTCACTCGTTTTGACATACTAACTTTAGTTAAATGGCAACTAAATTATGTTTATTTCCAGGTATTATTCGATAAGCTGATGACGATGCGCGACTCGTTGGGTCTGAACTGTCGCCTCGACCGTTCCATGGAGCCGTCGAACATCGACTGGTCGGTCGCGGGCGACCGCGGCTACTTGCTGTGGCTGACGCTAGAGATCACGGCCGCTATACAATCCACAGACGCGGCTTCGTCCACCTTTGTCAAGAAACATCTCGACTTTTGGAACAAGTTTTATAATTACAGGTGGGTTGGATTCTTAAAGCTATAGTCGCCACACAGAATACAGAACATCCAGAATGAGTGTTCGAACACATTTGTACGCAGCGCACTGTAACCAAAACCATGGCGAAACACCGCCCCGCCCTCTCTTTACTTTACTCTTTACACTTACGAAACAAATCGCGTTATTATTTTACGACAGTTAGGTATTCAATTAAAATTAATTGAAAAAAAGTTGGGTAAAACATTCCGTTTTTCTGTGGCAACATATTATGTGTGGATAGCCACTCCAATTTGGAGTAGTCGTGACGGCTTCACTTTCAAGCACGTTGACGGTTTCTGGATGATTTCTGTATTATGTGAGACGCAAGAATAATATAAAATTATTGTGAAATGGATAAGTAATATTTCATCACTTTAACTTTTTTACATTTTTCCTTTTTAATGTTTATTTAATAAGAATATAGAAAACTGGAATGATCATTCCTTTAACCATTTTATCCTTATTTGTGAACGGAAGTCTAGCAGTTATCGATGATGATGAATAAAATAATCTCCAATGAGGAATACAAAAAAATATTCTATTAAATAAATAAACATTTATTCATTTTTTTGTGCATTTTATTAGACGTGTACATCTGCGGTAGTAATAGAAAGAGAAACAGAATGAAAAATAACGTTTACATACAGATACGTTCGCCTGGTGGACGCGGCGCTGCACGAAGCGTTAGCCGCGGGCGCGGGTGGGCGGCGCTCGCGGGCACGACGCTCCGCCCGCCCCCCGCCGCACCTCCACGCCGCGCTCGCCGCTGCACTACCGCCCGCCCAGTCAGCGTCACAGTCCGCGCACACGTCACATCTGTCGCACACGCCTGCGTCACATCTATCGCACACGCCCACGTCACACGCGCCCGTTCCGCGAGCACGACTGCATCTGATGACCGCGCTACCGCCACACTACAAGGTAGTGTAAAAAAAAAATGTTAATCATAAAGGTAGTCTTAAAAGCCAGTAAATATCATTTTTACAGCCGCCATTTTCCATGAATGTTAATCATAAATAACTCCGCCACACCGATTTCGGTGACGGTGGCCGGTTTCCATTGAAATCAGGCCATTTACGCAGGAGTAATTTTATAGTACCCAAGAGTGTGCTCAGTACACAATAGCACTCTCTCTTCCTTAACTCTCGTAACCCAGTGGGATGGATAACCGACACGACTGGCAAGAGATCAGGCGCAGGTCCGACTTTTTACATGCCCATCCAATCGATGGATCTCTCTTGTCAGAAAATGATCAGCCTGTATTGTTCTAACCAAACTTGGAAACAACATTTTTTGGTGTTCCAATGCGGGAATCGTATCCACGACCTCCGAGTCGAGAGTCAAGCTCTAACTACTAGACCACGGAGTTTGTTTATCATACTTGGTCTATCAACCATACATTATCAGAAAATTAGTACTTAGTTAAAAAAAATATATATTTGTTGCTTCAGTTAACAACTCTTTTCATTGTTAACTTATGTAAAAGTCAACCTCACTCTAGGAATAAAATTATTGATCTGTAGATGTGCGTCAATCGTTGTCGTTTAATACTTTAATATATTTTTAAATTTAGGTTTTACAAAAGAAGAAATGCTCCACTGAACAAGAGATAGCTAATCTAAAGGCTTCGCTCTGGGCCATTGGCAGCACTGCAGTGACGCCACAAGGGCTGCAGCTCCTTATGACGTTGAGCAACGGTTTTGTAGAAGATTCTGCGCCGGTGCATATAGTGAGGCTGGTTAAATACTGCCCAGTATACTCCGTTCGAGCGACAGCTTTCTATGTATTGGGCTTAATTGGCAGCACTTACGACGGAGCCAACTTATTGGCAGAGCTTGGTAAGTATTTATTTATGTAAAAATTACCTCGGTATGATCCTATTCATCAATATTATGATGTAACCTTGTGAATTATTTATTACTAGATGTTTCCCACGACTTCGTGAGCACAAAAGTTAATTTCGCAGAAACCGTACATTTTTCCGCAATAAAAAGTCTATGTCCTTCCCCGTGATCTACTCTACATCTGTGCCAAATTTCATCAAAATTGGTCCAGTAGTTTCGGAGCTTATTCAATGCAAACATACAAACAAACTTTTCCTCTTTATTAGTAAAGATATTTTTTATTATATTAGTAAACATAAACAAACATTCAAATACAGGTTGGTTGTGTGTCCGACATACAAGACATGAGCAATTCCCGGTGATACCAGATGAAAATTACTCGCAAGTAATGAACCCAGCGGACACCGCTCACTACTATGTCACGTCACCGGATCGACGGTACAACGCGTTTGATATAGACCTCAGCGAGCAATCGGACCACACAGACCAAAGTACAGCGGAGAGCCTACACTCGGAGAGTACAAAACTGAATAAGACAATTGGACCTATATCGTTGGAGCAGATTGAGAAAGACCAAGACGTGGTAGACCATAAAATGGGTCTTATTGACCGTCGCGAGCCAGACAAAAGAAAATCTCACACGCTGCCCACGCAGGGTTGTTCTACGTCCCAGGAGAGATCGCTTACTGAGTCACGGACAGTGGATATTTTGAGAGATGTGACCAGCTACGATCGTTCAGGAATGCACAGGATGAATTTAGAGAATCGACTGTTGCTAGGCAGAATGAACTCTCTGGAACACGCGCATGAAGGCAGAGTGCGGAACACGAGTGAGTCCAGCACTAGCGGCGTTAGTAGCTGCGACTCCTTCGTTGGCAAATACGCAATTCCGTTAGTAAAATATTTACTTTTTACATTCTAACTTTTCTACATAGATATACATAGAATAAATATTCACACAACTATTTTATGCTTATTAAGTTATTCACTTAAATTCTTACCGCTTTTGCAAAATTGTAAATAAATATATAAATAAAAAATTCTTTATTTGCACAAAAATCAAATACAGTCATCTGTAAGCATAATATAATATTTAACTTACGGCCTGTATGACAATCGTCCAATAAGTGGTGGATAGCTTATTCGGAACTTTTGTGCTCCTTACTTTATACCGAGACAGAGACAAAACATTACAATTAAGATATTAATTACAAATAATATATCTGACACTTATCAGTAGATTATATTTATGAAACAGGCCATTATATTACTTATTTCTATATTTTAATCTTATTAAGAAGATAACAAAACCAATATATATGTGTGTTAGTAAAATAATTTTCCTTTTTTTTTAAAGTTTAGTTCAAAAGTTTTTTTCTGAATTCTCATCTTAATTATAACTGTGCTGAATGATGTAAACCTATTGCAGGGACCGTGTGCTGACCCTGAGCCCTATACCCAGCTCGTCGAGTCTGTACGGCATGAAGGCGAGTGCCAGCACACATCGACAACGGCTTGAGTCACACCGTCGAACTTCCACATCAAGTAAGTCCAGTTGATATAGGCATAGAGTCCAGCCGCTGAATATGTAAAGTCCAGTCGTTAAAGTCCATAAATTCCAGTCGCTAAAAACGTAAAGTCCAGTCGCTAAAGATGTAAAGTCCAGCCGCAACTTTACGTCTTTACGTAAAGTTCAGTCGATAAAGACGTAAAGTCCAGTTGCTAAAGATGTAAAGTCTAGTCCCTAAAGACGTGAAGTCCAGTCGCTCCAGTTATTTTTTAGGGTTCCATACCTAAAGGCCACTCAGCCTATCTCAAAAACAGTGATAGCTAGATATAGTTTAGTAATTTTTCACATAATATGGTGTATTTCTGTTTCCGCTACAGCAACAAAATTACTTAAAAAAAAAAAATAAAATAAATATTATGTATTAAAGTTGGTTATTTGTTTCTCATTCAATGAACCTGTTTTTTTTTTGCCGTTTTGTACGGAGCTCTTCGTGCTCGAGTCCGACACGCACTTTTTTTAAAATATATTTTGTATGTTACAACAGGTTTCACCCCGGAGGTCGCTAGCTCGCCGCCCGCCACGCTCGACATGAGCGGCTACGCGACACTGCACTCCTTCAATAAGCATAGAAGGTTTGTTAATATTTACTTTTACCATTTATTTATTACAACCATATATTATGCTTTATGAATCATATTATTGTGTGACACGTTACTGCGTGACGTCATAAATTAGATAGACAAGTACAGAATTCGCAGTTCGTAGCAATAGGCAAGCGGACTAATTTTTTTTATTGCATAAATGAATAGTACTCTTAAATATGAGTAACTTCTCAGAAGAAACCGTATATCAAAAGTCAATATTTTCAAAGGTACAGCGATTTGTATACAAAATTTCGCGAGTCTTTATACCAAAAAAAAAAATATTTTTTTTTGCGAAATTGGTAAACAAAACCTACATCATTAGTTTACTCACATCATATACAAAAACATTCATTATGGTAAGTATGAACTTAAACGCACAAATATCGGAGATATTTACAAATATATTCCTGCGGCCATATACTTCATATACTACTTCATATACTATAACCTACAAGTGACGTCATTTGTAGGTCGACTTTAGTATGGAGCGTTTTTAGAAGGCTCGCGAAATTTTTTATAAAAATCGCTGTACCTTTGAAAATATTGACTTTTGATATACGGTTTCTTCTGAGAAGTTACTCATATTTAAGAGTACTATTCATTTATGCAAATAAAAAAAATTAGTCCGATTGCCTATTACTGCAGTTATAAATAATTTGTATATTAGCATTGCATATTATATTATTATATTATAATTTATAAAGTATTTGTTACTTATCTTAATATCCTACTACTATTATAAATGTTAAAGTTTGTGAGGATGTATGGATGATGGATGGATATTTGTTACTCTTTCACGCAAAAGTTTCTTACGCCGGTTCTTCTCGCCGGGCTAGGTTCTGAACCGGTGGTAGGCATCATGTAGGACAATTCTATAAGCGTTATTTCATAACCTATATGGAAATAAAAATTTTGAGTTTGAGTTTGAAAAACTACTCGTTATTTTGATGAATTTTGGTATGGTAGTAGTTTGAGATCTGGAAAACCCCCAACTACTTTTCTTCTACTTTTTACCCCGAATAAGTACAGTGGGAAAAATAAATAAATAAATATAGTATCCCGCGTAAATATAGTATCCCAATTCTATATTTACGCGGGCTGAGTCGCAGGCAAAAGCTACTTTATAAATAAATAGAATATGATCATAATATTTTTTATGACAGGCCTCATCTATCAGAGAGCGCGGCCACAGAAGACGACCTGAGCTGGCTACTGACGGACACCAACTCGCGCGCCAAGCCGTTCCTCTCCCTCCGAGACAGGTCTAAGTCGACGAGGGAACGGATGGCTAAGATGAGGTGATATATGATACGCATTATTAAACTTCAGCTACTTGTATAATGCACAGCCAAAACAACAAAAAATTAAGTTTACATAAAAGTAGGAGCTGAGACAAGTAAAGTGTACTTATTATAGTTGACGTATCATAATATGTTTTTTACTTTGTCTTAATTTCACTGTCTTAATCAACATTAAGAGTTAATGTAAAAAGCCGTTATAAAAACCTACATAAATTCAATGTTGATAATACAATAATATGTGTTTGGTCAAAATATTTATTTGAGCTTGTTATTTAAGGTGGTTCGTTTCCCATACAAAAATACAATGGACATTAATTAGGTAATTTCATACTATTACTACATAAATTTATATGCACATCTATTTATTTTGCAATACAATTGTCGCAAAATATATTTAAAATACTTTATTTCACACAGAAGTCACATTTTTATTGAATTTTCGACAAAAAGTGACATAAGTTACAAATGTCACTTTTTGTCGAAAATTCAATAAAAATGTGACTTCCGTGTGAAATAAAGTATTTTAAATATATTTTGCGACAATTGTATTGCAAAATAAATAGATGTGCATATAAATTTATGTAGTAATAGTATGAAATTACCTAATTAATGTCCATTGTTTTTTGTATGGGAAACGAACCACCTTAAAAATACAGCCTCACAGTGATAATGACGACTGATGACAGCCAAAAACGATGAATTTGTCGAAATCGATTGTGTAATAATACCTATTAAAGTGTAAGAAAGCACAAGAGGTTATGTGTATTATTAATTTGAAAAATTAATTTCTAACAAGAACCTACAATACAATGAGGTTTTTCAAATTCATGAAATCTGACAGCTTTTTAACACGACAAGGACCGTCGGGCTACCGAGCGCCGCCTGGTGACAGAAAAAGAATCGAAAATTCTTATTGACCGTATTTGATACCACCAGATGACGTTTAGTGTGCGTTGGGTCTGCCCCCTAGCGGCAGAAAAAATATCAAACACCCTCATTAATAACATAATATATGACATGTAGCCTGTTCGAGTACGACTGGCAACAAGTGCGCGGCGGCAGCTGCGAGGTGGGCAGTATGGAGCTGCCCCCACCCCCCGCGCCCGCGCCGCCCGCCCCGCCGCCCTCCACGCAATACGTCGGCGTCTGCCTGCCCAGGGACCTCATGGATCTGTTTCCCAGGTTAGACACAGCCAAACGACCACACAAAATAAGGGGGTAACAAGCGTTCCCCAGAATAAAAAGTTCTAGAAGTTTGAAAATGCAATGTAATAACGGCCCTTAAACATTGCGAATTGTAGCGATATAGTCGCGCGGCAGTTGGAACAGCCTTTCGTAAGTCCCAATCGTGCCTTCAGACTTGATAGTTATAATCTTTTTATTTCAATTTCAGGGAAGACGATGCGAAGCCAAATGATACTAAAGAATCCACGTTAGTTCAAACTCGAGTTCCCTCCTTTTTAGCTGACTCCATAGTTATAAGTGACAATAAATCTCAAAACACTGCTGTTACTACCTCGGCCATTATAAATATCTCCAAAACCGACCACGGCATGACGCGCATCATAGAAACAAAGGCGGAACTACCGACGCATATCGAGAAGGAATCGGACGAACTCGCAACTTTAACGAAAGTGACGGAAGATTTGAGAATAGAGGAAAAGAAAGAGAAGGAAGATGAGCTAGTAAGGCTTAGAAGTGTAGACGTGAACGTAGAGGGAATAACTGATGGAAGTAGGTCGGTGGGCGGAGCCACATTCACGCATTCACCGTCTACGTGTTTAGCGTGCGTGCGTGCGCGCCCGCCATCTGCGCACGAGTTGCGACAAGCGTTCTTGTCAGGTAAGTTTATAATTTTTTTATTAATATGCAAGTGGCCATCCACATATTACGTCACGCAAAATTTCGACTTTTTGAACCCCCCATGTCACGCTTTTTAGTATCCCTGTACCTGTATTTAACATGTACTGTCACAGTATGACCCCCCCCCCCCCCTCCCCCATCAGGTGTGACGTAATATGTGGATGGACCCTAATTTAATTTTTAAACAGGCTATGTTAGTAATTATTGCATAACTTCTGTTGCGATTTTTGAAGTTGAAAATTTAACCCTTCACTACAGGCGCAGGCGGTGTATCGAGAGAGACCAGCGCTATTCACTCTCAGCTCTTGAATCACGTGCTCTTTATGGCAAACCCGATTCATTTGCGACAGGTAAAATATACTTTTCAAACTAGAACTCCTATTTTTATTATTATAAAATTGTTATAACATGTCGATCTAATATCTGTTACCTTGCAATCGTGAGAAGTTACAATAAAAAATAAAGAGCGAATTGTTGCACGCAGTCAACAAGCATGTTTGAATTTAGAGTGATTTTTTAGCGGCAATTGACAATTGACATTTCGAAAAATGTTTTAAAATTGAATAATCCTACTACTGCTATAAATTTGAAAGTTTGTGAGGATGGATGGATGTTTGTTACTCTTCCACGAAAAAATTACTGTACGAATTTTGATTAAATTTGTTACAGTTGTAGTTGAGGCTCTGGATTAAAACATAGGCTACTTTACATAGGCTAATTCCCGTGGGATACTATATTTAGGCGGGCGAAGCCGCCGGAAAAAGCTAGTTCGTTCATAAGCCGCCACTGCTAATATACAAAACTAGCTGTTGCCCGCGGCTCCGCCCGCGTATCTAAATATAGTTTTTTCGCGGTCGCGGATATGCGACTGATGCAAAAAATAGATAAAAACAATCCTTGATGCGGATCTGGGGGCACGGCAGTGCACCCGCCAAGTCGAGCGCGAAGCAAACACTGCCGTACCATCCTTTACTGGAACCATTTCGCCGCATTTTCAGGCCCCTATTTGAGAACCTCTGGATAAGACCAGAACGCACAAATTTTCGTCATCCAGTAAGCTATAATCACATACTTAAAATCCAAAATTTCAAGTCTGTAGGTCATTTAGTTCCGAAGTTAAGCGAAAGCAAAGTTTCGCATTTACGACACTCACTCACTCACTCATGATCATCAAAATAGAACTAGTACTTCCCATAAACTCAGAGAGCTGAAATTTGGTACAGAGTTAGGGTTTAATGGCCACATAAAGGGAAAACTATAAAAACTAGGATTATCGATCTGGGGGCACGGCAGTGCCCCCGCCAAGTCAAGCGCGAAGCAAACACTGCCGTACCAATATTTACGGGAACCATTTCGCCGCATTTTCAGGCCTCTATTTGAGAACCTATGGATAAGACCAGAACGTCGATCTGGGGGCACGGCAGTGCCCCCGCCAAGTCGAGCGCGAAGCAAACACTGCCGTACCATTATTTACTGGAACCATTTCGCCGCATTTTCAGGCCCTTATTTGAGAACCTCTGGATAAGACCAGAACGCAGAAATTTTCGTCATCCAGTAAAGTATAATCACATACTTAAAATCCAAAATGTTAAGTCTGTAGGTCATTTAGTTCCGAAGTTAAACGAAAGCAAAGTTTCGCATTTATGACACTCACCCAGTCACTCACTCATGATCATCACAATAGAACTAGTACTTCCCATAAACTCAGAAAGCTGAAATTTGGTACAGAGGTAGGGTTTAATGGCCACATAAATGGAAAACTATAAAAACTAGGATAATCGAAGATCTGGAGTACCTGGTGACCCTTATTAGAAAACACAAGAGCCCAACCAAACTATTAGAGATCGACATACTGCCTTTACAAAAAATATTCAACTTGGTGGGCCACTTCATTTGATGTCAAAAATCGAAGGTCTGAAGTATCTGATGAAGAACCCTCAGCTGGTCTCAGCTGATTAGAGATATGGTAATGCCCCCTTCTACTATTGGTACATAAAAAATCGACTGTCATTCCAAAAATCCAGTGAAGTGGGACACATCTTCTAATTTAATCTAGCCCGTAGCGTCCCACTGCTGGGCGAATGCCTCCCCTTCTGCTTTTAATACGCATATAAATAAAATTAAAGGAAAACTCTGGATAAGACTGGACTGGCTTTTATACTTATACTTACAAGTTTACAAGAAGAAATAGTCGAACAATTAACTTTATTCTACTCGAACATTACACAAATTTAATAAACAAATTACACTAAAATCTAGTAAAATAAATCAATATTCCTACGTTTCTACAAAAAGAAGTGAAATCCCACCAAAAACATTCTGTAAAAAACTAGCCAAGTCTCGATGGAGCTGCTTGTTTATCTCTAAAAAGTAATGAAATCTAGACAAAGTCGTGCCAAGTCTAAGGATCCTTACTGCGATTTATTTATTATTATAGTTAATGTTGTGTGACTTGGCCGTTGAAGAGTACACAAGGGTACAAAAGGAGCTCCATAACACCATTGCTCCAATACATGTGTTATACAATCAACAACAGCCTAAAATAAGACACTAGCGTCCAATTACCAATACCAGTATGGGCTATTATCTCGCTTAACAAACATAGGTAGTTACAACAGAATCTGATATAACATTACGTGTAAACAAAATTGACTTGTAACGTATAAAGAATTTTCAACGGCCAAATCACACAACATTAACTATAATAATAAATAAATCGCAGTAAGGATCCTTAGACTTGGCACGACTTTGTCTAGATTTCATTACTTTTTAGAGATAAACAAGCAGCTCCATCGAGACTTGGCTAGTTTTTTACAGAATGTTTTTGGTGGGATTATATTATATATCATGCTAAAATTCTATCGGAATCAGCTCTATCGGTGCAGAACTTTTTGAGTTTTTGAAGCGTACACAAACCAACATAACATTTTTATATATATAGACTAATAATTTGGAACGATATTTGCAGACTCGTTCCGCGCTGCTGTCGCTCAAGCAGCGGCACCCGGACGCGTTCCGCAGCGCGTGCGTGTACAGCGACGTGTGCGCGCTGCTCGCCCGCGGCACGTACATGCTGTGCGCGCGCCGCTTCCTCCAGGTAATGTCGCTAGTTAATTTTTATTTCAACATTTTAGTTTCGTATACAATTTGATACAAAATAATTTATGGTGTTTCTATTAAGCGAATTGATCAACTGTATATCAATGTAGCAATCTCAAAACTCAAACTCAAAATTTTGATTTCCATATACTTAGGTTATATTAGGTTATACAATTATAGAATTGTCCTACATGATGCCTACCACCGGTTCGCGAACTACTAGCCCACCTAAAGGGCTGAACTAGCCCGTCGAGAAGAACCGGCGTAAGAAACTCACGCGGGACCACCTTTTAGCAAAAAGATGGAAAAATTGTTATTTTCAAAAAAATATTTTTACATTGTAGTAACTTAATCTATATAACAAAAGTCAAGATACTTAATTACATGGAAGCAGCCTTGCAGGGGCAACATGCGTGGTTCTAACAGCAGCCGCCGTGGTCGAGTGGTTAGAGCTTGGCTCTCTAGTCGGAAGTCGTGGGTACGATTTCCGCATTGAAACAAAAATGTTGTTTCCAAGTTTGATTAGGACAATGCAGGCTGATCAGCTGATTGTCTGACAAAAAAGATGATCCATGCGTCGGATGGGCATGTAAAAAGTCGGCCCTGCGCCTGATCTCTCGCTAGTCGCGTTTGTTATCCGTCCCACTGGGTTACGAGAGTAAAGGAAGAGAGAGTGCTCTTGTGTACCGCGCACACAGATGGTCACTATAAAATTACTCCTGCATATTTCAATGACCAGAGACCGGCCACCGTCACCGAAATCGGTGCGTTAATTTAATTAATTACAACATCTTTTAGGAACTTTTCCTGGAGACGACGTTCGAGTGCTTCGCCGGCGAGCCCGCGGCGGTGCTCGCTCGGCACGTCCCGCCTCGCGTGTCCCTCCCGCCCACCGTCGAGGCCACGTAGTAGGAAGCTGACGTCGTAGCGGTATGATTGGTGTAAATAATTTTCGTTGTGTCAATTGGCACGCCTAGGCAGCAATGACGTAATGGCTGACGCTGTCATGCCGTGACACTACGCGCGTATACTTTATTTTTAACGTTTGATATCTGCAAGGCGTCCCGCGATGGCTCTAATTTATACACATTATCAGTTGTTCACATCTTAAACCGATAGTCTCCAATCTATAGCCCTATTTTGTAAGCTCTACTCTCACTAGCATCCCAATTTTTGAAGTACACCACGGGCTGGATCCCGACGAACTTATCTGACTGAAGTTGGAGCAAAAAAATAATCTAACATTACTAATGTCAATAAAAAAGCTTACTTTAACTTCGCTTTCAATATACAAGTCTTGTCTGATTGTCTTTCTTTTATTAAACTTGAGCGACGCATTCAGATAAGTTTGTTATGTATTTATTTAGTAAACTAAAGTTTTATAATTTCCACATGATCGATTATTATTATTGTTCCTCTTTTTTTTGTATAATATTGTATAATTGTATCTTAAATCCGAAGACGATCTATCAAAATACGAAGCGTCCTAAGCTCGATCGTCGTTTAATTGAATGGCGATCAAACGCGAGGTAACGTGACTAGTGTCTGCTTGCTACGTAACGAGCACTCACGCACGATTCGTGCGATCATCAGTATCCTATCGACCGACCTCTAGTGGTCTCATAGTATATCCGCTTAACCTGTGATTTATATAATCTTAGCATATTGTCTTGTAATTTTGCTCGAAGTGTGTACGCCGCGTGCGTGCATTTTGGCGTGCCGAGTCGACGCAATTGTATGTTTGACGATAGTAACTCCTACTTGTACTTGTAACTTATTGTATTTTACATAAGTATAGTGTCTTATTTATAAACGGCAATATTATAATAGCTAAGTAGACGGCGTGCGTGTATATGTTTCACCGTAAAATTGTAAAAACTGTTAGATTGTAATATAACTAACGTGATTGTAAAAATATATCGAAAGATTCTTTAATCGTGTCTTTAATTGCGTAATGGTAAAATTTCGAAAGACTGCGGACGCGAATATTCTGCTTATAACTAATTTAACACATTATTTTTCGTTAGATTATAAATATATAATAAAGAATCTTTCGATATATTTTTACAATCACGTTAGTTATATTACAATCTAACGGTTTTTACAATTTTACAGTGACATATCGAATGTCGATAAGTACGAGTATATATATTATATTCTAGAATACGTTATGTTCGACTACTTAATTATATACCAAAACTTGTATGTGCACTCGGGAACAAAATATGTCCTTAGACTTTAAATGTGTTAGAAATAATTACTATCGAAAGTTAAGTTTGAATATTTATTGTCCTTACTTACTATGACATTTTACGGCGTTCAAATAGGTTGAATGAAAAATAATTTATTTAAAACGATTTTTGTTTTAGTTATTGAGTGTACATCTTCATAAGTAATTTGTAGCTTGCAATAAACATTCCCCACATCCTAATGAAATGGTTTTGTAAAAAATATCCTAAACCTAGTCAAAAATAAGTAGTTAAAATAGTTCGAAACTAGTGCCACATTAGCAAAGGTAACTTGTTGAAGTTTTGAAATATACAAATAGATATGATATACTTTAGTTTAAGCGAATCCATTTGTATTACACTTAATAAGCTTGTACAGTAAAGCGCAAACTGTACTGTAAAAAACTGTAAAAATAAGACATAGTTGGCGTTTATGAACCATTTTATCATTTTCAGTAGTCCTTTATTATGCCCCACTGACTACATGATTATAATACACGAAATAGCTTAAGAGCTACTAGGAAATTAAACAGGTGTTTGATTGAGGCAAGCGAAAATCTTGTCGTATACTTCTCCTATTGTACCTCAACATGAGACTGTAGGTTTGGCTGGTCAGAATCGTGGCTAAGTCAGTATACAAATTTTTGAAAAGTGAATTTTTGAATCCCAAAAAAACAGGTTTGAGGCAATTTGAAATTTTGATATAGTGTTACTTTAATGTTTAAAGGGTTGGAGAAAAAAATCCAGGTCATTTAGTCAGGGCTTTAATCTTGCCAGACCAGTGTGAAAGTTAATTGGAAAAAGGTTAAAAAAAAGGTGTTTGAGGCACCTTGAACTTTTAGTAGGGTAATATTTATTATTAAAAAAAAATTGTAAAAAAATACAAATCATTAAATTTTCCACCAGCCAGGTGACTTAAAAAATCGAGAATATGCTGGCTATAAATCATGATATTCTGACATCTATCGGTCATTTTATGAACTACTATATCAACGTAAATGCGACATCTAAGAAGGCCTCAAAGAACTACGTGGTCTTGAAAATCTTAGCAAAGTCGATATGAGAATTTTTTTTTTCTTAAATAATTAACCTTATGGCCGTGCCATAGCGATGAAAACGGACTGTGACATGAACTTCGAAAGACATTTCTTTCCCAAACTCCTTAAACGTTAAACTAACACTATATTAAAGTTTCAAAATGCCTCAAACATGTTTTTTGAGGATTAAAAATTCCCTTTTCAAAAGTTTGTATATTGACTTAGCCGCGCTTCTGACCAGCCAGACCTGCAGTCTCGTGTTGAGGTACAATAGGAGAAGTACAGGACAAGGTTTTCGCTTGCCTCAAACACCTGCTCAAAATTTCCTAGTAGCTCTCCATCTAAAACGTTTCAAGTAAAAAACAAATCATATTACAAAGTGAACAAAACGAAAGCGCTTAAATCTGTTTACTTTTGTATTTTATGATATTATGTGTTTTATAATACCATGCCTTCAATACATACTGTGAAGTGTGCTTTTTTAATTTCGGCAGAATAGTGGAACGATAGTTAAATGTCACTTAAGTCACATGCTGTCCTTGTCATTTCGGCTAGTAGAGACAGCGACAACCTGTGAATAAGAGGGCTCTTATCTTTGATTAACGTTTCACTATTCGGCCGTTTGTCAGTCAGCGGAGACAGGATTATTTTTAGGGTTCCGTAATTTGGTGTAATTTTGCTGAGATAAAAAATCGCAGTATAGTGTCAAGATGTTATAAAAGTTTTTCTTTCTTTCTAAATATACGTTAAATATAGAACATACATACTAGTGGCGAAGGCTGCTTCTCCTTCATAGGGAAGCCGGAGCCTGTATAATAGGTAGGGATTCCTATGAAGGTTTGCAAAAGGTAAGTGACAAGGGAAGCCGATAGGAATGGAGTTATAGGAACCCTTCGCCACTGATACATACAAATAAGAATAATTTTATTACTCCTGTAACATTTCCATACATCTATTTTTTTATTTATTTATAAAATAGTACTGTAACCCAACCACTGCCCGTAGGATATTAACACTGCCGTTTTAGTGATCTCGTTGAAATAGTCTTAAACAAAGCGAATCATATAATATTATAATAGTTTGTAGATCGATCTAAATACTATAAAGTTCGGAATGGGTTTTGCTAAAATATTTTGTGAAACTTTATTTTTTCCAACCCATCCGAGAATTTTTCTCTACACTAGCTTCGTACATAATATTATAATATACTCTGTATTGTTTTTTTTTTGTTTCGAATATCCATAATGAGCCATTAGTGATATTTTCTAACGCCATGCAGTTCTTTGCTTTTTGTTGTTTCTACTTTTTTTTACAGAAATTGACAGTTCCGCACAGACATTTGGAAATGTCATTTTTTATGTAACTACCCTCGTAGACTATGCTTGTATAATCTCTACTGTGTATCCTGTGTGATATATCCCACCTATAATAGTGTGTACCCATATTTTTATTGCATACAGGTTGTAGGTAAGAATTACACCATTGTGTTCAAATATTAACAGTTTTGTTTCGCATTTATTTTCCTTCATTATGTTTCTACTACTGTTAAACTCTGGCAGATTTTGTTGCTGTTGCAGATAAGTATTAAGTAATTTTATTAAAAAATGGTCCGGTGTCATTATTAATTAATAAATAATATAAAATTTGTTTGTTGATTCGAGAACCTAGTGCTATTTTTACACGTTTGCGTTTCTATGTTGATGGCGTGCTAAAAAACACGGAACTGAATTCAATATTATAAAATTATTTCAAATACATATTTGTAAAAATGAATATATTTTGTTACATATAAAGGAAACGCGATACATTTAAAGCTTGCACTGAGTGCCTTGTAATATTGTTATCGTCCGTAAAATGTATAAGTTGCTATTTAGTTTAGTTATTTATAAAAAAATATTAACAATATTCTCAAAGACTTATAACAGTATTCTACAAAATAATGACCCATTCTCATGTGTGTCCTAGATATTTGCATTTATATCCTAATGTATGTTTTAGTCACTAATAACTAAGGCGAAATGTAATCAGTTGTCCGTCGTAAAGGAAATTTATATGAAGACAGTGTAAATAAGTAGCATAAGAATAATACTGTTTTTCCAATATTGCAATATAGCATAGAAACCTGTTTTCTATAGTTTGGTGACACAGTTGCATTTTGCAAACATTTAGAAGAATAAAGTGCCATTGAGGCGGTTCCTTTTAAAATATATAAGTTTAAAAGTAATTCATTATTGTAACGTTTAATAACAGGTTATCAGTTATCACGCATTCACTAAGCAGTATAAACAATATATATTTTATAATTAATTTCTGCATTTTTATTTTAGTTTTTGAAACCAATATTTAAACCTTCTAACGCGTAACGTAGACGTGCGCTATAAGCTACGTGTGCTTATACGAATTGAGCAAATTCGTCTGAACAACAAAAGCAAAGCTCATGGAATTATTGTACAAACAGGAATTAAAACTTCGAAATTTTGTACTTACAATAGGCTAATGGCTATTTTTTTATTGCATAAATGAATAGTAGTCTTATATATGACTAACTTCTCAGAAGAAACAGTATATCATAAGTCAAGGTACAGCGATTTGTATACAAAATTTCACAAGTCTCGTGAAAACGCTCCATACTAAAGTCGTAACTCGTACCTAGCTGTGACGTCACGCCTAGGTTAAAGTGTATGAAGTATACGGCCGCAGGAACATATTTGTAAATATCTCCGATATTTGTGTTTAAGTTCATACTCACAATAATGAATGTATATATGATGTTTATGTAAACTAATGATGTAGATTTTGTTTCCTAATTTAGCAAAAAAAAAACTTTTTTGTACTTTTTAGATGTATCTAATTACTAAACTACACATAAAATGCCTTAATATTTCAGAGTACCTATATGAAACTCAATATTTTAAATGTTGTAAACAGACACATTCAGTGCCACTAACACGCCTAGCGTGTCCACACTAATCTTTATATCCATGCCGCGAGCACGCCGGGCGTGCTCTCCGTTTTTCATCAATATCTCAAAGATAAGACAGTGTTTTTCACCGAAACGCTCAGAGCATAAACTTTGTGCCGTAAGCTAATGAATTCTTAAGTGGTTCCGTGATCTAATATTTTTTTCATGTTATCGAAAATAATTTATTATGTAATGCCGCGAACATGCCAGGCGTGTTCATCTACACGCGTTCTCAACCTTTTATGTTGTTTGGTCAATTTACTAAATTTATAATACGAATAATAAAATATTTTTTTTTTAATAATTTGAACAAAAAAAAATTACATAAAACATTCACCTTTAATTCATCTGTAGAAGACAAAACACTGCCCGGTATCTATACTACATATATGTATATGTAGTATTATAAAGCTGAAGAGTTTGTTTGGTTGAACGTTTCAGTCGTAACGGTAAGTTTTTCGTTAAAAACGGAAGATATCTATTTTGTAGAGGACAAGTTTCCCACCTTTTTTATACCAAATTTTATACCAAAAATTTGGTAAAAAATATTCAGGTAAAAAACCAAATTTTTTCTTTGTGTAAAGCATCTCAAAATTTTTTGGAGATACGAAAATTTGATTTGATTTGATTTGAACCAACTTTGATTCAAATTTTTTTTTGCGTATCTCCAAAATATGAGTTATAGGCTCACCTTCTACTTTTGGACGATTATTTGATGGGGGACTATCTGCTTGCGTCGCATCATTATCATATTCCCCTGTTTCCAGCTCATATTTTCTATTCTCTAAAAAAATCATAAATAAGTAACCAAAGCTTGATATTCACTGGTCAAATTACGATAAATACTTACCTCGGAATCTATTTACTGCCATAATTAAACCTTCAAAACCACAAACACTTCTAAAAACAAAATATCTCTTCAGTAACTCAAGAAGGACTAACGAATAAGCACGGTTGAAGTCGAAATAACGCTTTTTATGATTTTACCTCTTTACAGTGCCAGTGAACACGCCTAGCGTGCTACGTAATTTCATCCTGCAGTGCCGAGAGCACACCTAGCATGTTTGCGTTTTTTATACGGCGGCATCGCTGGGAACTACTAGAAAATGTGGTGGCATTGAATGTGTTAAAATGAACCGCATATTATATTATGTTGATAGATTTTCTGATGCACCATGTATGCACCCAAAAAGAGGTATATGTTATAAACGCGTAAAAATGAAGACTCGAATTGGCCCGAGTCGGGCCAATTTTGGTTAGTGTGCTCCGCGAGTAATAGCGTGTTTTGTGTTACTATGCGACGTTGACATATTGACACGCGTCCCATGTCAATGTGTGTCGTGGCACAGAAATTTTGTCAGTTTTGTAAGGGTATAACGTATCCTTAGTTATCACTGTATGCACCTCACAGAGGCAAATCAAAGATGGGAGGAGGCCGTGTGTCCCGTTCTTGAATGTTGCCAACCAAAAAAATGCTGATGTTCATAAATAATAACTTGAAAAATGGCTTCAGTACAAAATTATTGTATTTAAATTGCTATTTAATTGCTAACGTAGGTACATCGTACTACAAAAGTCAAAAAACCACCAAAATCACAATCAACGTCACAATGAAGACCATTTCTAGTTGTCAGTTGAAGTCTATAAAATTAGGTAATAGGGCAGCAGTATAACTGGTTTATAAAGAAACGGCTATACTGAATTGACGTCACAAAGTACAGTGGTCGCAGTGCATATAGGAACTACCCTTTGTGTGTTCGCCCAAACTCCCTAGAGATTTTCAGTAAAGCTTCTACCACTTTACTGAATCGACTGACTTGACTGTACTGACTATTTATTTGGACTTTAACTAGATTTCGTATTAAGATGTTGAAAACTTTAATGAAAATTGTATTTCCCGCCTATTTAACTTACAATGGTAAAAGTTTTTACCGAACGCCATCCAAAGAAATTGGAGTTTCATAGAACTAAAACAAAAATCGAAGCCGTAGGCAGCTATTTGTCTCACAAAACATCAAAGGCAAAACCAATAAGAGTGAAAGAGAAAGCCATCTCTATGTCTATACGTTTTTTTCCAAGGTTGCTCCACTTTGGAGTCCAAATTGGAGTCCAATTTTAGACGTTGGAATTACGACTTTATTGCTTTAACAATAAGTGACATTTTGAATTAGTAGCAGTAGATGTGGCCTGAAGTTAGCCACTGACAGCTAATGTCATTTGTTTACGTGTGCATTATGATACAAGAAGAAGAATCAAATCATGAATTTATAGTGTGTTATTTGGTAAAAATCTCAGTTTATATTAAAAAGTCTTATTAGAAAACAAAGCTGTGCTCAAATTAATATGGCCCGTTTGGTGGAGGGCTGTAAATCACACTCTGCGAGGAAAGAAAATCGTGAAGAAGTGTTAACTTTTCACCAGTATGTTGAGAATTGTTTCAGGTTATATAAATACAAGCAATTACACTGAAGTTATTATATTCTTGTAGATAAATGTGTTTATTGTCCATTATATGCGGATTTCAACAATATATAATAGAAATTTTGTATAAATTTCATAGTATTTACATAGTGATGTTTTGGATATCGATAAACCTTCGAAAGAGAAAATATGTTAATCTGAAAGAAAAATGTTTTGCCTACTTTATGTTTACCAAACACCATACAATTATACAAATTAGTAAGATCCAAAATATAAACTAAGTGATAATATATAATATAAAATAGTGTGGTGTATTTTTTAATTATTATAATTATTAATTAATAATTCCTGTATATTATAATGGAGTTACGGTTGTACATAATCACAAAAACATGTCACAAATTTTCAAATTTAGCTTTGCTTTTTGGTTTTGCAGGGAATTAGGTGGCCTTTTGCAAGGATACTTCTATGTACTTTTTTAATTGACCAGAAAACGGGCAGACTGATCGCCAGATGGAGAGCGATTATCGCCACCTATACATACTCGCAATAGGAGGAGTCACAAGTACGATCCCGGTCTTAAAATCCACAACTACTCCTTGAGTACCTGGAGGCCGTGGTATTTATCTGGTCCAGGTGGACCGTTCGTGCCAAAGCATGGCTCTCCCACGTAAACGGACTACTGTGCTCTATTTTCTTCACATATTTAGCTCCATGCTGACAATCTGAGAGCTTTTTGGTGTTGTCGTAACGTGTAAGCTAATAAATGATGTCCAATTGTTAATAAATAATAAATATATCTATTAAAATTTCCTGTTTTCATTTATCTTTCCACGTAGGTACCCCAATTAAAGGGAGAAATGCATAAAGACATAAAAAGTCTATACGGCTACTGTTTATATATTATCCAGCTGTATCCAAGGGAAAAGTATCCTATGTTTTAATCCAGAGTTTAAACTACTGCCATACCAAATTTCATTGAAATCTGGTCAATAGTTTTTGTGTGAAGGAGTAACAAACATCCATCCATACATCCAGCCATCCTCACGAACTTTCATGTTTATAATAGTAGTAGGATATAGAACTGACAAGTCGATTGGACGATAGCCTGCATAGTGTTTGGGTGTATAGTTCAAGAGACTAACTTCCTCAACATACTTCTGTTTGTTGTAGACAATACTGCATAAATTCTAGTTAAGATCTAACCGCCGCACTCAGTCATTTAATTGTTACTTTAACCATTACTTAGTATAGATTTAAAAAAGCTCACTCTCAGAGTCAGTTAATGGATCGTTAACGTGACATAATGATGATTAAATTTAAGTACTGCAAAACCTCTATTTAACTTGCTAATTGTGGATTAAGTCGATCGAATTTGAGGTTATTTATTTGTTTTTGTAAAAAAAATTACATTTGAATTTTACTAATACGCTATTACTAGTTATTGTAGTTATTATCTCAGTTACTACTACGTTGTTTTTACCATTTTTATGCAAAATGTCTAATCAGATGGACTTTATAGATTTAGAAAATTTTTCTTTAAGATTCAGTAATGTGGGACCAAGATGACCAAGACGCTATAGAAGACATTATTCGGATCCTTTCACTAAAATATTCAATCCAAGAATTCCATGTTAGATATAGATTCACTCCGAAGTCCTACTTATGTTGTAAAAAAACTTATTAATAATAGGTATGTAGAAATCAGATTTAAATAGATCAGATACCTATTAGAAGAGGATTACCATTTACCTACTCCCAAAATAATGTTTCTGTTTACTGTAAGATATTTAGCTACAGGCAGTTTTCAGGTTAGTTTCTAAATTATAGTACCTAAAATAATAAACAAAACTAGAATCATGAGAGTTTACTATGTGCTTGTAATAAGTTATATTATTTGTATGTTGCTATCTTATTTTTATATTAATATCTGTCAGTAATCGGTCTCACGAATTGTCAGCAAAGTTTCTGCATTAATTGCTATGAAAATGCAAGATTTTGTCAAGTTCCCGGCTACTGTACAGGTACTGATACTACTACTGATATATTTTATTCGTTTTGAACTAAATGTATGCCAAGATAATGTATTATTATAATATTAATTAAACTACATCTAATGATTATATTATAATTATGTAATTTAAATATTATATTCTTGTTACAGACGACAGTTCTATGAAATTGCACACTTTCCCGGGGTGATTGGGTGTATTGAATTAAATATCATTATTAAAATAAAAAGTCCTGGAGGAATCACTTCAGAAGTGTACAGAAATAGAATACACAATATTTGTGCTACAGAGGCAAGCTATACCTATGTTCTATTTATAAGATGTCATCATTCTTTCCATTCCAAGCTACTTAATCATGAGTTTTCTTTGAATCTCTGAGAGATAAGTTTAAAGAAATAGGTATTCTGACCGTCGCTTCACAATACATTTAGACAAATACACAATTCAATGGACAATGTGTTGTATATCAGAAAGAATATACTTAAATAATTACAAAATAAAGCGACAATCATATTATATAGGAATACAAGAAATAGAAATAAGTTAGATATACCTGTGATGAGTGATCAGACTAATTTTTAAAGGTGTATACAATAGAATCCCAGAAAAAGTTCAGATTCTTTCCATTAATAAATTAAAAAAGGTTGTTAAAGAATGTTTGTGTACCAAAGCTTAATATAAAGTCAATGGTTTCATCATTTTACCACCTTGGGAATAAGATGCTCCTTGCAAGGCTGCTTCTATGAATGTACTTACTTATTATGTATATTGACTTTTGTCGATTGTTACTATATTGTAAAAAAATATTTTTTGAAAAGAACAATTTTTCTTCTCGCCGGTGGTAAGCATAATGTAGCAGAATTTGGATTTGATTAATAAAAGACAATACATATAAAATAATTTCTTTTATTTATTACTATTTTTTAGTTAACTTTTCTAATATTTTTCCGCTTCTTGTTTTATTTCTTCAATCTTCCTTCACAACAACAACGAATTTCAATTTTGGTAATCATATATTCACCATAGACGGATATTCACCTTAATATTAATATTATAATTTGAAACACAATTCAAAATTACACTAATACTAAAATGTAGAGTGCAATAAACTTTAAACTTTAGATTTTTTGTATTAGGTAGGTATCTATTCACGCTCGCCGCCCGCGAAGATTTGACAGTTAGCAACTGTAATGCCATATTAGAAAATTAAAATTAATTTACCAATATATTCGATAAATAGCTATTTTGGATTATTTTTTGTCGATTTTCTTTGTTTATTAAATAAATTCTAACTATATTACTACTTTACATGATTTCTGATGTTTATTAAAGCCAAACTTAACAGTTTCATATTAATTAATTTTAAGTATGGCTACATCTTCTCCAAGTTTTTAAGTAATCGACAACTTATTTCGAAGATGAACCGCCCTACGAATGATTAAATTTGTCATTAGTTAACGATCCATTAAATGTTGACTCTGGGAGACACGCTTCATTAAGATATTTAATGTTCATTAGTTAAATACTGATTAGGGCTAATTTAATGAACGTCTCTGAGTGCGGCTGTAAGAAACCATAAAGCGGAATAAAAGACTTCATTTTATGCTATGAAAAGATTAACATTTTCATCATTATTTTGATTTTTATCGACACAAAATGCCGACTAGGGAGTTCACAGGCGGACGGGAATATATTTACATATGAAGTTGCTGATAAATACGAGCAATGCAACTTGTAACCAACTTCAGACAGCTGATCTGTCTGAAGTTGGTTACATATGTTCAAAACCTGTAACCGTCTACAAAAAACGAAACTAACGAACAACTAGATATCTCTTTCTTTCTCATTGACATGTGTCATATAGGGGGATAAGGTACGATATATAATTTTGCTCTTGCTAATAGCCTTTACTCTTTATACTCTATGACGCCATCTAATAAATTAAAAAAACAAATGTCATTGAGTGTCATTTGTCAATTCATTTGACATTTCAAATTTCAATGTTTTTCTTGGTGTTTTTACTTTTTTCATTGCTATTTTGTGATTTGATAATTTAAATTTTCTGTATTTACTCAGATTTATAGTTATAAAAGTTGAATAAAATGTAAATCATACAAGTACTTTATAAAAAACATAATAATGTACCAGTATTGAACAAAATAAAAACTGAAACAATGGAAAGTAACGATGTTCATGTTTTAAAAAACTGGAGTCAGGCTGAAAAGTATGAATTGTTACAAGCACTTAGAGGAAACGGCTCTCTTGAAATCGATCAATTATGTGCTACGGTTTGCTCCAAGAGCAAAGAGGAAATTAAAGCAGCTATAGAGTTTTACAAGAGAAAAGCATTAGGTCAAGAAACACTTAAAACATACAAAAGAAAACTGGTAAAAGACAGAACTACTTATGTACCACTTTCTAGCTGGGCAAAATTTATTTCTGATCAGCACAACTTTGATGATTTAGAAACCGAAACTGCCGCAGCATTACGCTTGATAGCTGATTTTGAAGACAGGCCTCCAGCAAGTTGTACCGAAAAGATTGATTTCAAAAGAGTTTATAATATTTTAGCTGATGCTTTGGAAGGTAAAGCTTTGCGTGAAAATAAGTTCATAAAATCGGCCATAGATATTTGCGTTGTAGAAACGGCTCTTACCAGTAAGACTTTTTTTAAAACTACATCATACAGACAAGTATTAAAGTCTATTAGCATGTGTGAAAAGCAACCAAAAAGCTTTAAAAAACCACACCACAGCCATGAACTTACTTATCTAAGGCATCTGTCAGAACAAACTGCATACAACCCACTAGATATTCCTGAGCATTTCCTGAAACTTGTGGTAGACTGTGAATAGATATATAGTGAAACCAACATCGAAGGGCCCGATGAAAATATATGGTCGTAGTAGCTTGATAGTAAAATGTTCATACTGTGACATGACAGTCCTCAACAATTCGTCGTTATACATGGTTCGACATTATCAAAGGTTTTCACTAGTTTGGGCCAGTGAACTAATTAATATACCTGAATTTCTGAATATATCCCAATATTTATGGAGGGCAGTATATTGTATTATAAGGCATAATTTTTTAACATAGTATTATTACTTGTAATAAGCTACAAGGTTTGCATAATAAAAATATATTTTAAATACAAAACAACTATTATTGCTTTTATAGTGTTCCATAAATTTTATATTCTATACATTAAATAACATTTTTTAAAAAGCAGCTTTAATATCTTTAATTTGCTTGTATATGTCACCATAAAATTGTAAATACTGTAAGATTATAATAATTAGGCACTTTTTAGTGGCAACAAAATCTCACTCTTTTGTATAATATATATTAGGTCCTTAGCCTCTGTGGTCTAGTGGTTAGAGCATTGGCTCTCGACTCGGAGGTCATGGGTTTGATTACCACATTGGAACAACAAAAAAATGTTTATTCCAAGTTTGATTAGGACAATGCAGGCTGATCACCTGATTGTCTGACAAGAAAGATGATCCATGCGTCGGATGGGCATGTAAAATATAATGTGATCATCTTTCTTGTCAGACAATCGGGTGACCAGCCTGCATTGCCCTAACCAAACTTGGAAACAAATTTTTTTGTTTTTCTAATGCTGGAATCGAACCCACGACCTCCAAGTCAAGGGCCAAGCTCTAAACCTGCACGGAGGCTGTTAAATTTATTTATGTGACATAGGTATTATTTAATTGAATTAGGTATATAATACCTGTGTCACAACCCAGATTAAAGTCACAACTCAGATTAAAGTCACAACTCCAATGTTAAGTTACTCATACGCGATATTAAAAAAAAACTTATCTGAAATAATATTTACTGTAGTAAATAGTATATTAGGAGGAATTTAACCATTCTATGAATCTATTAAACAATTTCAAGGCAACTTTTACAACTCTGTCCCAAAATCCTGGCTCCTCTTGGCTCTCCTGAGATTGGCTTTGTGGATATTCATCATTGTCAAACTCTTCAATTTCCCGTTTTTCTCTCGCTATTTCATTCCTTTGTTGTTCTGCAAAGTGGTAGAAATAGATAATTTAAATTTTTATAGGATTGTTAAAAAAACACCTTCACTTCTAGTTTCTAGAGACTTATGTAATAAATACTTACGTGAATCTCCAATTTCGATTACAGCCTGAAAGAAAAATAGTATTTGAGCATATTATTTCATAAAGCCTAGGTAGGAAGGCAGGTAGTAGTGACGATATTTAAAAGCGAGTAGGTACGAACGCAACGGTATCCTATGGTACTAATAACTAAGGTAAAAAGCAAAAAAGGTACTTGTAGAACTGAGCACGGGATTTGTAAGGGTTCCCTTGTGGGCGAAAATGAGCTATTATATAGTTCCCAGGTCAGTTGTCTGCCTCCCCCCGATGGTTGCACGCCTTGTCGTGGCGGTGGGGCTTAGTAACCGGACTGGTCACCCACGGTGAAGCTAAGAGGCAACCGGGGCCGGCCTGTTTGCCTCCGGCTGGCCCGAGGAGGGCGCTCCCAGCGGGCTGAACATGTCCGCTGAGGACGCGCGTGGAGGTGGGACCGCAGAAGAAGAGAAGTGCCGGTATTACGGTGCGCCGTTCTCCCTATCTTCTGCGGCCGTGGAGGGATCGCAGGGGGAGAGGCGTGATGGTATTACGGTACGCCACTCTCCCAACCCCCTGCGAGCTGGCGGGGCCGTTCCGTCGAAACGGCGTTGGTGGGGCCGCAGAGGAAGAGGCATGTCGGTATTGCGGTGCGCCACTTGCCCTATCCTCTGCGACCGAGGTGTGATCGGTGGCAGAACTGCCACCGGGTACCGGTTGATGAGGCTGGTATCCGTGGCCTCCTAGTAGCGGACTCGGGGGAGTCTGCTGCGCCTCGGGCCTTCAGGCCTTAGATGGAGCCGCTTGTGGGCGGCTGCCGTCGGTGGGGTCGCGGATGTGTTTATCGTTCCCGTGGCCCCGCCACAGGGTGGCGAGGAGGAAGGTGGGGGGGGGGGGTTTAGTGGGTATACCGTGGGTCTCATTAGCCTTTACGGGAGTCCCTCATCACCACTCGGGTGCCCCCTGCGCCTGGGTGGTATGCGTAATGTATTTTCCCCCCCGGAAACAAAAAAAAAGGTCAGTTGTCTGCCTATCTACATGAGGTTCTGAATTCGGAAAATGCCGACTGTACCTGTATTTAGTACCTACCTACCTATCTCCTTTTAGCCTTATCACAAAACACTATAAAATTACCTTATAAGCCACACTTCGTGTGACACAAAATGCAAATAAACTTAGGATTGAAATTAAAAATAATAGAGTTAATCTCATGTTGCTGATCACATGCACAATGTTAACTTCATGACTTTGAACTTGTGTTATATAATATGGGGGCGTAACAAAAGCGGATGTTGGTGGAAAATCATGACTTACAACTGTTAGCGAGGCAGTGTAATAATAGGTAATACTGGTACCAATGGATGAATAGCCGTACCTCTTATTTTCTCTGTGTTTTCAATGGTCATTGTTCATTTCGATGTAAATTTAAAAATAAATAACAATACATTTGTTCGACTGTACCTACTGGTCTACTGTAATTTATGTTTCAATTTACCTATCCCATTAAATATAAGTAGTGATATTTCCTCTTATAATGAAAATAAAACTCGACCGTATAAATACCATGACCTCACAGAAAACCGGCGTCAAAAAACGCTTGCGTTGTGTTTCGCCCAGTGAGTGAGGTTTCCGGAGGCCCAAGGGGGGTTTGGAGATTTTAAGGACCGGGAACGCGAGTCGCAACACCTGAGGACTTGAGGAGTTAAAAGTATAACTCCTCTGGTGTTGGACACTCGTCCATGGGCGGCGGTAATCGTTTACCATCAGGCGATCCGTCTGCTCGTTTCCTAATTCATTTCATTAAAAAAAAAAAACTCGACGCAGGTCATTAAGTAAGTACTAAGTAGGCTATTGAATGCACTGTGGAGAACTATGTATAACCAAGGGTTTCATTTTTTTAATGCAATACCGCGAAATTTGTTCAAATTGATTTCGAATGGTGAAAACAAGTGGTAATAGACCAGCATTATGCTTCGCTCCCAGCCATGGAGAATAGAGGTACCTCTATTCTCCATGCTCCCAGCCTCCCGCGGTAAAATGTGGTCACTTGGACAAAAATACGATCTTTCTGTCAGATTTCAGAGCGCCATGTAGATACCATTGTTGTGTCGACTTTTGAATGGTCTAGTGATCTAGTCAGACAACTGAGAGCATAGTTACTACTTATACATAGGTACTTTTAATTCTTAAATATGGCAGTAATGTGCAGATGTGAGCTGTTCTCAGCTTGAGTTTAAAACTTGCGATTACCTAACTAAAATATTATCTTAGAAGTACAAAAAATCCAGACAGTATTATACATCAATATCTTTCTGACTGTACATGATAAAAAGAGCTGATGTTCGCATGTCTGCGCGTTTTATTGTGACCTTGTTACGCATCATAGCATGTTTTGAATGCAAAAAAGAATATTATTATATATATTTTCCTACAGGTTTGGGTTGTTCCTAACGAACTAAGTACTTTTTACTTATGTGACTATAGAAACTGCTCAATACATAATATAATAGTTGTTAAGTACATGGTTGTTACTAAAATGTAAAATTCTAAATCCTTTTTTTAAAACATGTTATTTATAGCCCAAGAGCTACTAGGAAATTTTGAGCAGGTGTTTGAGGCCAGCTGAAACCTTGTCCTATGCTTATACATACTTCTCCTATTGTATCTCAACACGAGACTGCAGGTCTGGCTGGTCAGAAGCTGAACTTAGTAGAAATACAAATTTTTGAAAAGTGAATTTTTTAATGCCCAAAAAAAGGAGGCAACTTGAAATTATTATATAGTGTTAATATAACGTTTAAGTAGTTGGGGAAAAAAAAGCTAGGTAAATTGGTTGGAACTTTAACCTTGCCAGACCAGTTTAAAAGTAAATTGGAAAAATAAAAACACGATTTAAACTCTAAACCTTAACATTAAACACTGACTATAAAGACTAGGATAAAAACCTAACCAAGAGCATGTCACATGTCTAAGGAGGGTTCCGTAACTATCAACATGCAATAGATTTTCTTTGAGAAGTAGATAAGGTTTCAGCTTGCCTCAAACACCTGCTCTAAGTATCCTAGTAGCTCTCCATCTATTTACAGTTTACTAATTAGCAGCACCACACTGAAGGCTAAAAAGTACAGCAGAAACTAGCAACATAGTCATAAAACAAAATGAACTAGAATTATGTTAAAATGGTATCATAATAAAATTGCAAAAGAAATATGAAACTAAACATTAAATATTAACTGATTTCTCAATCAAAATAACTTTATTATTATAATTATTGTAACAAATACATTATGATTTGTAACTTATTATGATTTGGTTGTATTTAATCTACATTTAATATGCAAAACATTAAAAACCAATAGTTTATTATTATATTAAAAACAACTGTATAATAAAGAAAAAGTTTTATTAAAGTAAAATTAATACTTTATAAATTTATCTATTTTTTAGAAGCTCCAAAACCAGAGAAACCCATAATTTGAGCCAGCTCAGATTGAGCTGGTACTTCGTCATCATCATCATTTTCTTGTAGCTTCCTTTTTTTGTCACGGCGTCTTTCCCGTCGGAGCTCCTTTAGCCTTGCTTCTTCTTCCGCTGCTTCCTTGAGGCGTGTGTCTAGTTCATAGTCATGCTTCTTTTCCTCTAATTTTCTTTTATTCAATGCAAAACGTGCTTTCACCTGTAATTTTTAAAATTTTATGTTTATTTGTTACATTATTAGATGCATGTATCAGGAAAATCTTTTAGCTGTTAACCTATCGGTTGAGCTATCGCTCACATGATGAGAAATGTCAATCACATTCATTAAAACTATGAGCAAAGTACGAGGCTGGTTAATGTGCTCAAGGATTTGATTTCCTGAAAGTTTATGTATGCCAGTAATAAACAAGATACCTGATCCAGTGAACTCCTTTCAATCTTCATGGACATGCCAAGATTTCTTTGATGTTTCTTGCCATTGATGTGATCAAGGAAGTTAATGGAGTCCTTTACAACACAGTCACAAACATTACAATAATAGCCTCCTGATTGTGAAGTTGGGGTGTTCTTTGTTATAACTACACTTTTACCCAATTTGGAGTCCAAATCGACTTTGTAATCACGCTGTTTCAACAATTCTCTTTTCACAGGTGGGGCTGAAAGGATTTAGTTGGGTTATTAATGTTTATTTACAGAATTAGAAGTATTAGAACGTGTATTGTGAGAATTTTAAAATGTACCTTTCTTCTGGGATCGTTCCTCTTCTTCTAATTCAGCTTTTAATCTTTCTGCAGCTATTCTTTCAAACTCATCTTTGTCCCATTTTCTGCGATGATCGTCTGGTCTCATACTCATTTTGAAGGTTTTTTGATTTCTTCTTAAAATATATCAGCTCACACCCTTTCAGACCCTGTAAGTCGTAGCTTTTGATAATAATTTAAGAATTACAGCAATAATTAAAACGAATAACCCTCTCAAACAAAACCATCAAAACACATTTGACACTAACGCAAATGTCAAATAAAAATGGCGTTAAATATGTCACTGTCAATTTGATTTTTTTTTAAATAAATAACATCACGGTTTAAAATAAAGTGCTATTAAATGGCATGAATATTCTTATACATATTTTAGTTCATGTAGTCTGTTAATTGAGTAATGAGTTAGTACGCTCACTGTCTCGTGGCACGCGTTTCGTAGACGTAGTAGGGTAAGCTCATGTAATTGTGTGACTCATCCTTTGGATACTCAAAGGACTCATCTTATTTGGTGATACCGTGTTTTGAGGCTGCCCCCGCCTTGTGTAAGCAAAATTAACTATTTTATATTATACCTTACGATCGAGGCATAAAGCTTCTTTTTGTGTGCAAAATTTTGTTAAGATCGTGCGAGCGAGATGGTAACAATAACACGATTTGTGATTTCGCGCGCACGTTTCGACTTGTCAGCGCCAGCGCATTGCAGTGTGGATGAAATTAATTCGTTTTAAATAGTAAAAAGTGCTTAAAAGGAATAAAAATTGAACCAAATTACGTAAAATTGATCACCTGATTAATATTAAAAATTAGTTTTAGTGTGTTGTTATTAGTTATTTAGTAAGACCTTATTTACTGGGACCTTAGATTATATACTACAAGATAAGGCACGCGAGGAAATTTTCAAACAAAACATTCTGCCAATTTTGGTGCGGGGAGGGTAACTCCCACAATGAAAACAAAATCACACATTCACAAAAATATTGTAATCGTTACAAACTCACACATTTATAAAACTGCAACACTAGCTTATTTATTTCACACAAATAAGACTCGCGCTAATATAACAGTGTAGCGTACGCACTAATACACTGACATGTTAAGTGATGTTACCAATACAAATTATATCGATATATTGTCGATATGAATTTGTATTGGTCACATCTTTGTTATTTGAAAATAATGTATTTTGTTGAAATAAAACCATTCCGAATAATTCCGATATACATATTATATTATATTACACGTAAAAGTTATGGCAGCAATAGAAAACTTCACATACATAAGTAGTAAATACAGTCTATTCACGTTAAGTTTGCAATGAGTCGTCAGTACAAATTACAAATGTTAAACTGGCTTACCTTTATTGTCAAAAGTGAACACGAGCTAAGCGTCATTGCTTTCTAGACATTTGCACTGATGACTCACTGCAAACTTAACGCGTACCTATAGGCTGTATTTACCACTTATCTATGTGAAGCTTTTTAAAACCGCCATAGCTTCTGCGTATACTATAGACTGCATATACGCACATACATACGCTAATACTCACATACGTAGATATTATTATGAACACTAAACATACAACTCTCCTTTTTTGCAAACATCAAAAAAAAAAAAATAACCTAACCTAATCAAGAATATATCAGGACACGTCTAAGGAGGGTTCCGTAACTATAAACGAGTAATATTTTGTCAAATTACTTCAAAAGTTACTGTCTGATTTGGTTCAAAATATTTTTCCTAGAGAGTTATTAGCATAATCTATCAGCATAGAAAATTGTAAGTTTTTAAGTCTTATAGTTTAGAAATGCTAGGGGGGACCAACTTATAAATCACTTTGGAGGCCGATTACTCGAAAATGGTTGACTTTATAAAAAAGTTATGTATGAAACCTTGCCTTTATTTTAAAATACCTATTAAACGATACCCCACACGATGGGATAGAAATAAAAAAAAGTTCATCCCCACACCTAGAATATCTTATACGTTTAAACGAGCAATTCTTGTATATTTATGTATGTGTATATAACCATGATCTTGGAAACGGCTCTTAACGATTTCGCTGAAATTTGGTATATGGGGGTTTTCGGGGGTAAACAATCGATCTAGATTAGTCTTATGTTTGGGAAAATGCGTGTTCGTGTGTTAATGCGTTTTTCTTTCCACGCAGAATATGGTCGCTAATTTCGTCCTGCCGGCCACTGTCCGTTTGGTCCAGCGGGTTAAGACGCGAATGGCAAGAAACGAGTGTTACGGGATCGAAACCTGCTCGGTGCCTTACTTTTGTTTTTTTTATATGTTCAAGTATATAATTATATTTTTTTTATTTTTTATAGTTTTTAGACAAGTTTAAAAAAATGTAGTTAATGTTTGAGATTAAACACCTAATCTACACAGAAATCGATTGTAAATAATAATAATTATCAGTTCACATTTTACTTTTTAAGTTTATGTAGATTATCACCTAAACACCACCCACCATATTACAATAAATAGTCACCCAGGTACTAAAATTATTATTATTTTATGATGCCAAATCCGAGATCTATACACAATCTATGATCTAGCTACATAATACTAATCTGTGATCTATGACTGTACCAAATTTCATCCGTTTATATTCATAATTAGGCTAACGGTAGAAGCGCGGACAGACAGACAGACGGATGGACAGAGCGAAACTATAAGCGTTCCTCAAGTATTACGGAACCCTAAAAATGAACTGCGCTTCAAACAAGGAAAACTTGTGTCCCTCTGGCTGGGAACATCTTGATTTTATAACGATACCCCATAGTCCATATTTCAAACATCCAAATAAACTGTTCAGCCTTTCAAGTTTCAAAGTTGCGGTAGGGTAAATAATAAACATCACATACATACATGCACACTTTATACTCCTTGCTTGATCTGTCGTATAAAGTGTAAAAGCAATCCAATATTTTTACATCACAAAATATAAAATTAGTTTACCAAGAAAAAAATTAATTTTTATCGACATCGTTATTCTAGTGATTGTCACGTCACTCAAAAAGTAATAAAAAAGTTCCGCCATGTTTCGAGAATTAAGTGCCATAGTAAAATTCGAATCTATTGCATAGGAAATAAAGACTAAAATTCGATATCTAACAACAATAGTCTCGTGGGGAGTACGATCGAATATTCTACGATTATCTGTCTCGTGTACACCGCTATTCGATACATCGTCGATTTTTACGAAATTACATTTAAATAGAAATATACAATAATTAAATAAAAAAATACTCATAAATGAAAGGTTATTCCATCTTTTTTAAGATTCGACGTGTTGGACTTGTTTTTATAGGACATAAGAGCACAAATCGGCATTTTTAGCGGAGCATTTCGGACGTCCTTTCGATGCTATACCGATGCACATAATGATTAAAATCGATTACGCAAATAGTTTTATGAACGCATTAGATTCAAAAATCTTATACCTCGGCAGAGGGGAAAGCTCATGTAAGGCGTATCCCGTAGTATAAGATCTAAGACTGGGACTAAAAAGTTACCGTTTTCGACAATTTGACGGAGAAGCAGTATCACCGCATTAAGCAAGGTAAAAATTATGTTTGTTTGTTTTTTATATTAATAATAGTTTTCGATTAGATTAATTAAGTAAATTAACCTTTAAAAAAATATTGGATTACAATGACAAACATTGTAGCTGTTTTGACGCATTTTAAATACCCAGTGTAGTTTTTAATATCACCGAATTAAGTAAGTCTTTGTAATGTTTTTCCATTCCACGTCCATTGCCAAAGCCAGATTGTAGAAGATAATCAAGCTGTATATATGTGTGATATTTGTAGCATCGACGATGATTCTAGTGGTGAAGAATAAGTAATTAAAAGAAGAACATAAAAAATATTATAGTTACCTACCTACTTACTTAATATTATATTTTTTTTATTTCTTATATGTTAAAAATATGATTACCTAACAGAGTTTATTTTGTGTTTTTGTTACTGTAATTTTTTGTTAATTTAACATACTTGGCTAATTTGGCGATAAAAAATAATAATTTCTCATTTAATTATGTTATATCCAAAACAGAGTAATAGCGCCACCGAATTAAGGTGATTATCACAGAATTACCCAAGTCATCATACTTTTTAAAAATATTCTTAAAATATGTTAATTATATTAAATTAAAGATCTCTTGTACTCAAAGGATACCGAAAAGTCTGATTATTGTTTTAAATAAATATAAAAATAATTGATTAAATATAAGCCGGTTTTTCTTACCCTTTACCGAATTATCACCGAATTACATGAGCTTACTCTATATAGCTTTCGTTTTGCACCATGTATTTATAAAACTTGGCGAGAGGCTTTTTTTTCTTTCTCTCCTATACTATAGTTTTTTTAAATATAAAAATTGTGTGTACAACATATTGTAACATTTCATTCATGAAAATAATCTACCTTCCTTTTCTTTCATAAATACCTACTTACAAAGAAAGAGAGAGATAACAATATGATATTTAACTCAGGGTTAACTTTTACCTAAATCTGAGCAAGTGGGCCTTACTGTTAAGGAATCCCTGATCTAATAATCGCACGTAGGTGAGTACTTTGTAAATGGGTTTTCTTCATTTATCAACGTCAGCCTGTTTTGAAATCTCTACGTATCAAGTTGCAAATTGTTATAATAAAGCTTCTATTAAACATCGTTATTAGGGGTACTTACCTAAATGCCAGCTAAAATAATATATTTTTGGGTAAATATTTAGGTTTAGTAGGCTGAAGGCTGTAGGCTCAGATCAAATAAAAAACCTTTTATTTGGTTTGAGGCTGTAGGCACCTACCAACGTTGTTTTTTTTTCAACTCCGAACTCACACAGTGAAGCCAAAAGCAAGGAGAATGATTTTGACAGTCTATGTATATATATATGTATGTCCACCGTACTCCGTAGAGCCCAAACTAATGATCCAATTATAACGAATGAGGTGTCTAATGTCGATAGATTCGTAATTCGCTTAGGTAACATAGGTAGGCTATGTAATTTGCGTAGTCGGGTTAAGTACAGTGGCGTAGCTATCGTAGGGCTAGGTGGTGCAGTGCACCAGGGCCCCGGAGCTCAAGGGGCCCTCTAGCCTCAGCTTTGAAAAGAGAGGAGCATATAAGAAATAACCTAACCAAGAGCATGTCAGGACATGTCTAAGGAGGGTTCCGTAACTATAAACGCGTAATATGATTTTTTTTAATTACTCCCAAAGTTACTGTCCGATTTGGTTCACAATAGTTTTCCTGAAGAGTTTTTAGCATGATCTATCAGCGTGCAAATTTGCAAGTTTCTATCTCCTATAGTTTAAAAATGCTAGGGGGGGGACCAACTTACAAACTACTTTGGAGACCGATTACTCGAAAATGGTCAACTTTATAAAAAAGTAACGTATGAAACCTTACCTTTATTTTAAAAGACCTATTCTACGATACCCCACACGATGGGGTAGAGTGAAAAAATATTTTTCATCCCCACTTCACATGTATGGAGAGCCACCCCTAAAATATAAAATTATTACTTTTTTATAATCCCGAAACCGTGATCTATACACAATCTATAACTGTACCAAATTTCATCAATTTATATTCATAATTACAGGAGCTAGAGGCGCGGACAGACAGACAGACAGACAGACAGACAGACAGACAGACAGACGGACAGAGCGAAACTATAAGGGTTCCTTAAGTATTACGGAACCCTAAAAAGGAAAAAAAAATCTTGTGAGCAGGCTCGAGACCGGAGGCTCGATTTTTTTTTAATTTTTTTATTATTTAATGTTGTTTAACACCAACAATTACAAGACTTCTGATTTAAGATTTTCAACACATGCGCTAAGCGTCCTCGATGAGCATGTGCTGTTTGTTATCGTTATTTCAGTTATTTGGTATTTGATAGTTGCGATGAGTACGCCCGTAGCACATTGGATCAGCGATAAGCACACGTGCTTGACGGTCGTGAGATCAATTCGACAATTCCATACTCCTATTAACTTTTTCGTCAAGTTTTCATTCCCTCTTGCCTTGCATCAGTTCTCATTTATGATATTCATTACGTGTTTTCAACTATCTGGGGTCTGGATGCACTATAGTCTATAATAGTTGACGCTAGGTCGACTAGGTGTGTCACTGACCGTTGCAATTCGTTTCCCCTACTACCCCTACTACCAGCGCCAGCCTTATTTCATCTTTCATTAAGTATGATACTTACTTAGTAACAAACTTTATTTTTGGCATCAACATACAAAATATGTAATATTGTACACTTAACTCTAAAATCAACTCCCTTTGTTCAGTAGCGATATTAGTAAGGTAAATGCCCCCTATGTTCGGAATCGTAAGGCTCTTCGGATTTTTTATTACAACACTATCGAGAAATAGCGTCCAAGAACTCATGAATTAAAGCGCGCAAGAGATTGTGAATTGGACGGGGAATTCTATTAAAAATCTTTTTTCCCTTTATTGATCTCATCAGTCATCTCGTCATGTATGTGCGTCGTTGTTTATTTATTCCCATTTTCCTCCATTTAACACAGAGATTCTACCCCTCATAGAGACGACGTATGGATTCAACCTACTAGGGATAAGTTTAACCCACTGTTTCCTATTCTTATTCCTATGATTATTTTAAAAGTCAATATAAGTTCAAGGTACGCGGAAAGAGGGGATGAGTTGCATGAGGGCCCGATTCTTCCCTTATGCACCGGGGCCCTTGTCCACCTAGCTACGCCAATGGTTAAGTATATAGTTTTTATAAAAAATATTAATGCGTGTAGTGCGTAGCTACGCGCGCACTACATGGGTAAGTAGGTACATAAAACCCGGTCTCAGGTTTAGTTTGACAAAGCGCTGTCTTCACTTTTTTATTTAGTCTGAGGTTTTACTACTAGATCCGTAACCCATAATTATTATCCAAAATGCTCTTAGTAAAATTATAATAATCATATCTGCTATTATTTATACTTTCGTTAAATAAAAATCGAATCGGGTAATTCAGGTTACATCTTCATTTCAATTGTCAGGAGTAAAAAAGAATTGGTCTAACCGCGGCATATAATTTATTACTTTGAAGCCAGGCGATGCCTGATCAAATATTCATTCTGATTTATCGCCCAATACCCAAATACGATAGGCACATTAATTTTTACGTCTCGTAAATGCCAAATTGGTCTGTGCTCGATTCAAAAACCTTTTACCCGATGGCCGGTACGAGTTGTTTGATTTCGTCATTTCAAAGATGATTTTATGACACTTTTTACGTTTTTGATCTGAAGAACACTAGTATTGTGTATTTTATTGCGACGTTTATATTTTATTGTACGAATGGGACTCTTTCTTATTCCGCTATACTGTCGAGAGTCGTATCTTACTACCGAGTTTATATTTGATACTGTTTATAGCTTTAACTTCGCTATTGAAATAACGAAGGCACAGTCAGTGAGACAGACAGTATAATAATATTAGATAATCGTATAATATGCTGTGAAAATGTTCAAAATTGTTTACTAAAATGTAAATAAATAAAGTCTTCCTTTAGCTAGATCTGTAGGTAAATTGTACAATTCCGTGTTTTTAGTTTTTGTAATTTGTACTTATGTTAATTAGTATTTTTAAGTGATATTCTGTTGGTTGTCACATATTCTTGTACCTAGCCAGTTAAATTCCTCGTGTTCCGGTTTAATTTTTTTTTAAATAGGACCTATATTATGTAGGAAATAAGGATTAAAAAACAAAAGGGAGATCAAGTGTCCCTAGTGTTGCGAATATCCCTATGCTTTCATTCAGTGACGGATTAACCCTTAATCAAATTAAGCAATTGCCTAGGGCATCACGTCTGGGGGGGCACCAGAAGAAGCCCAAAAAAGAATTCGTCCTTAGGGCATCACGTCTCACTCTCATCACCAAACCAAACATGTCACCAAAAACCACACCAAAAAAAGGTTCTAGGACGAATTGAAAATTCGCGCATTTTAAGTTGACATAAAGTCCGACCTAGAGTCATAAGTCATAACCCCGCTCCCGCTTGCCTATTCGCTGCCTGCTAGTGCATTCAGCAATTCGAATGTACCGGAATTGTGATCAGCCAATCACAAACTACCCCTTTCCTGCGGGCTCCCCACCTGGCCCCGCAAATCTATGCCAAGTCAATCAAACGTTTTGTTTTTTGAATAGTAGGTAATTGTATCAGCCGGCTTCTATGCATACGTAATACAATTAACTACCGTTGTCTGGTACCCGTAACACAAGTTCTTCAAGAACTTACCACGGGACCAGATTTCTTCAATTTATTATGTATTACGGAACCCTAGAAATTAATGTATTTAGGCGGTACTTTTTATGGGCGTAGTATACAGAGGCGTATTTAGAAATGTTGCGCCCCAGGCCAATTAACATATTTTTCCGTCCCATTAACCCTATCTAAAAGATGATTTTTTGAAGTTATTTTAGAAAAATAAAACAGCCTAAAACAGAACTTTAATACTAACTTGTTCTATATGTATGTGTTTATGTCATAGATGTATAATATAGTTATCACTGGTTTATGTTAAGTGCGTTCAAACTGAGAAAGCGAGCGAATGTTTTTTTACGCTTTAACCTGTTAAAATCTTTTTATACATTTAGCCCTGAAAGAATATTGTACTTTAGAAGAAAAAACAATAAAATAAATAGCCTAAAACAGGGATCGCGAACCTATGGCACGCGTGCCATCAAATATTCGAACGTATAGCATGCGACACAATATTTTGGGCACGTCACTGATCACAATTTTTTTTTTAATTACGTACTACGAAAAAAGTGTGAAATAGGTATTATAATATGACAAACCTAACATAATAAGTTATTTGTCATCCATGTATTTTGCCACATCAGAAATTACACTAATTTTATTTTAATTTAAATTACAAAATGGTTCTATTTTCACAGTATTTTAGGGTTTAAAATTTGAGCAGATTTAACCTATTAAATAGGAAAAAATTTTGCTCGCTCGCTACGCTCGCTCGCGTTTAACATAAAAAACATATAATATTATTTAGTAGCGATGTTCTGTTTTAGCCGGTTTATTTCATGATATTTTTCCGAAGTTCACCATTATTTAAGTTTTAAGTTTAACGATTGAATATATTTTAACTTATAGAATGGGAAAAAATTTTGCTTGCTCACTTCACTCACTCGTTTTTGGCTTACAGAACATATTACTATAAAATTTAGTACCTACGTTCAATTTTAGGCTTTTGATATTTGTATTTTTCGAATTACACAGACTTTCAGGGTAACAGTCTTTTGGGGTTTAAAATTTGAGCAGATTTAACCTATTAAATAGGAAAAAAATTTGCTCGCTCGCTTCGCTCGCTCGCGTTTGACATAAAAACATATTATAATATTTAGTAGCGATGTTCTGTTTTATTCGGTTCATTTTATGATATTTTTCCGAAGTTCACCGTTATTCAGTGTTTAAGGGGAAACCCTGAAAGACTGTGCTTTATAGCTTAAACAGGTAAAAACGAAAAAAATGGGCGCCCATTATTCTAATGTATATTATAAAATGATCCTATTTCCAGTCTTTTAGGGTTTAAAGTTTGAACAGATTTAACCTATTAATTAAGAAAAAAAATTTGGTCGTCCGCTCGCGGTTAACATAAAGGCCATTACATTATTTATTACCGAAGTTTATATTTTAGTTTAACATTTGAACAGAGTTGAACGTTTGAACCTGTAAAATAGGGAAAAAAATTTGCTCCCTCGCTTCGCTCGCTCGTTTTTCGCTTAAAGAACGTATTATCTAATTTAGTACTGACGTTTAGTCTTTCAGGGTTTAAAGCTTAAACAGGTAAAAACGAAAAAATATATATATTATTATATGTTTAGGGCCTCTAATAAATTAAAGACAGCCCTGATTATTTAATATACAAGTCGTTTTATTTTCTTGAAACCCCCGCCCCCCCCAAAACTAAAACCTGGCTACGCCCATGGTACTTTTTAAAGACCTATTCAAAGTTGACATACGGGGGCCCACAGGCGTGGATTGCTTAGGGCATCAAGTAGTCTTAATCCGTCACTGCTTTCATTTGAAACCACTCAGTTGTGATTAAGAGCAAAAGTATGTTCAATGAAACTAATAACCCTAAATTCTAGCGGTTTACGTGCATAAAAATAAAAATATTGGTATAGCGTTCGTTCCGCTCCTAATATAAATTTGCTGCCGTCGACCGGAAAACACGTTAGATATGCTTTAACAAATCGCACATAACCTCAACCAGAGTAAATGGATTACCTCGTTACTTAGCGTATTTAGGTTTTGTCTACATCATCGTTGTACATATAGGGGGAACATGTAATTCAGAGCAAGTTGTTGGGCCACTTGGCTTTTTCTAGGTATTCATGACTTCACGAGCTTTTGAATTCTATCTTAAGTACTTAATAAAGTGTTCGCTACGTCTTTAGCGACCATCTTATATGTGCGCTATGGCACATTTGTTGCTGGGATTGAGAGAAGTAAAACAGCGACGATAATTTTCCTTTCAGAAATCTTCCTTTATTCTTCTTACTATTTCTTCATTACACTAGTATGTAGCCGAATACTGAAGTGCCGAATGCCAAAATCGATCCAATATTTATATGGATCCTGCCACAGAATTATCTAAGCTCTTATTGGTCCAAAAATATACACCAATCAGAATGAATTTACAATTCACCAATAAGAGCGTTCCTATCTACCTCTTACTCTAACATATTGCCTATCTTGTCTAACAATACAAAATCTTTACATCGAAATTTCTTATAAAATTACTATATAATGTAAAAAGATTATTATTAATTATCAAACTTAAAACAGAGTAGAAGCTAAATATCACGTTTACAATTACAAAAATTAACAATAACATATTCTAATAAGACTTTTAAAGTTCCCATACATATTGCATCTTTGTCACACATATGCAATAATAGCGGGACAACAAGCTATAAGGTAACCTCGGTTAGGGTACAACCGATAGGGGCTAAACAAGTTATTTAGTAAAAACTTATGTGAACTAACTTTTCTAAGATTCTAATATGAATTTATGTTATCAAATCTTATTGGAATGACTCAGTATTTTATAATTGTAAGTATTTAAACAAATATTTACATTCCTATCACTAAATATGAATCTTATATTGATATTAAACTATATTTACATGTCACGTTTCGGTGTCGTCCTGCACATTCCTCCCGCCGTGTGGCTCCGTCACACCTTCTTCCGGTGCTGCGACGACGCTGTCTTTGACGGGCAGGATCACCAGCTTCCGAACCGGGCGCCGAAGTACTCCGCCTCTGGTCCGGATGTCGACTGTTCTTACGACGTTGTCCGGTCCAGGAAACGTTGCGACGACTTTCCCCTTGAGCCATACGTTGCGCGGTGAGTTCGGGTCGACCAGCAGAACGAGATCTCCGACTTGTATCGGGGGGCCTCGGCCGTGGGGCTCCCGCCGGATTTGGAGTTCGGGGAGATACTCGCGAAGCCAGCGCTCCCAGAAGGTGTCTGCTAACTTCTGCGCGGCTTGCCAGCTGGACTTCGAGATGGTGTTCTTTTCTGAGAAGTGCCCGAACGCTGGTACTCTTCCTGGTCCTCCCAATAGGAAGTGGTTGGGAGTTAGAGCTTCTGGATCTTCTGGGTCGACTGATACGTGTGTTAGAGGTCGACTGTTGACGGTGTATTCAGCCTCTGCCAGTAGCGTTGAGAGTACCTCTTCAGTTGGATGTTGCTCGTGGAGTGTCGACGTCAGGCATGTCTTTACTGATCTCACCATTCGTTCCCAGGCGCCGCCCATGAATGGCGCTCCAGGAGGGATGAACCGCCAGTGGATTTGTCGTCTCGCTGCTTCTTCAGCCGTTGACTCGTCGATCGCTCGGCGCAGTTCCTTGTCTGCTGCTTTTAAGTTGGTCCCATTGTCTGACCAGATCTCCGTTGGACAGCCTCTTCTGGCCATCATTCTTCGTAGGGCCATGACTGCTGAGCTGCTACTGAGTGAGCCGGCTATTTCCAGGTGTATCGCCCTCGTGGTCAGACAAGTGAAGATGGCGACGTATCTCTTCTGGTGCGAGCGTCTTACGGTGACTGAGAGGGGTCCAAAATAGTCCACTCCTGTGAAGGTGAACGGGCGTTGATGATGAGCCAGTCGACACGGTGGCAGGTCCCCAGTTCTTGGAAAGGGTGGTGCTTGTGTCTTCATTCTGCAGTGTAGGCATTGTCGTATGATCGTGCGAGTTATAGGGCGTAGACGGAGAACCCAGTATTGTTGGCGACACTCGTTTACTGTGGTTTCTACCCCGGCGTGATGTAGCTTGCAGTGAATGTTCTTGACCCATAGCTTCACCGTGGGATGATTTCCGTCTATGATCATAGGACTTCTTTGGGCTTCAGAGACTTCCACCCATATCTGTTTCCTCAGATCCGCCTCGACTCAACCTCATCTGAGGTATCCTTGAGAAGTTCCTCGAGTTTGGTATTCTTAAACGTAAGGTTGAGTGGAGGTATGACATCATAAATAATCATGGAAAAATATATTTCTTTATGTTAACACCAACAGTAACCATTAAAACTCGAGCCTTATTTTACAGAATGATGAATATCTATGCGCTGTATAAATTATACGGAATTTCGTAAAGACAGTGGCGGATTTTCGTAAAGTAAAGATCCAAAAAATCCTCCATGCTTATCTTTAAACAAGTATCCCTCTATAATTACGTAATTGCTTCAAATAATTCCACTCTGATTGTAAGAAAAATTTATATAAATGTCGGAAATAGACGCTTGAGGGAGCCTCAAGGTACGTCCTGAGGTACCTTAAGTTTGACAGTTGATTCCTCGACTCGCGTAAGGAAATTCCTCAAGTCGAGGGAATTTTGTTGAACTAATGATACAACTTTCGTGGATTGAGGTTGAGTCGAGTGGAGGAAATCTCGAGGTAACAACTAATGATATGGGTGTTCTTGTACGGCTGATATGCGGCTTCTTAGCTTGAGGGCCCCGTTCAGGTATTCTATACTCAGCTGATGTAGTCGGCTTTCTTTACAGATGGGTTTCCCTCTTCTTATGTCTTGAAGTTCTTGTGTGAAGGCTTCTTGTTGAGAAGACCGCATGAGAAGTTCTTCTGCCTTGATTAGGAGTTCTGCAGGAACTGGAATAAATTTTATTTCTTCTTTCTTCTTTTCCTGTCGTGGCTGTACTCTTTCTGCTCTGTTACGCGTATTTTTCCAATTCGGGTCAGCTTCGGAGTTTCTTGAGTTCCTTTTGTAGTGAACTTGTTCTGTTGGCCGGCAGAGTTGAAGAAATTGGAGTACTCTTGCTGTAGTGTAGCGTAGTCCATCCCAGTTGGAGAAGCGTGAGACCTCGGGTAGGGCTTCTGCTAGCTTCGGAGTATCGTCGACTGAGATGTGATGAATCCTTTCTTCTCCTGTTTCTTCTGCCTCCACACTGGTAGGTTGTTCCATTGGCCATGAGTCTTCGGGCTCGTAGAGAAACTCTGGACCTTTGTACCATCTATGGTTCCTGTCGAAGTTGGGTGGTACGTCCCTTGTGGCGTCGTCAGCGACGTTGAGCTTAGTCGGAACCCATCTCCATTCATTTACTGTGGAGCATTCTTCAATAGCGGCTAGTCGGTGCGCAACGTATGGCTTGTATGAGCGGGATCCAGTCTTGATCCAGGTGAGTACAGTTCTGCTGTCCGTCCAGAAGGTCTTCGAGTCTGGCTTCCTTTCGTGTTCATCGATGGCTGCTTCTGCAAGTCGTGTTCCCATGACGGCGGCTTGTAGTTCCAGTCTCGGTATTGAGGTTACTTTCAACGGTGATACCTTTGCTTTGGCCATGACGAGTGACACGTTGATATCGCCATTTGGAGCTACCGTTCGCCAGAATAGTACTGTTGAGTAAGCAGACTCGCTTGCATCTGTGAAGACATGTAGCTGAAGAAACACGGCGTTGCTGTAGCCTAGGTAGCATCTTGGTATGGCCACATTCGAGAGGTTCTTCAGGTGGAGTAGCCAGGTCTGCCAATCTTTCGAGAGGTCCTCGTCAATCTCGTTGTCCCAGGATGTTCCACGTCGCCATACTTCTTGTAATATTTGCTTGGCCTTGATGGTAACTGGTGAGGCGAAGCCAAGTGGGTCAAATAGAGACATGACGACCCTTAGTGCTTCTCTCTTGGTTGGCTTCTTTCCCTCGGACAGTGATGGCGGTATTCGTGTCATGTCGAGATTGAAGGTGAATTCGTCTCTTTCTGGCTTCCAGATGAGTCCCAGTACCCTCTCGATTCTGTCTTCAGACTTGTAGAGCTCGATGTCTTCTTGGCCATCTGATTCCCCTATGGCTTCTAGGAGCTTCATTGAATTAGACTTCCATTGCTTCAGCTCGAAGTTGGCTTCTTTATGAATACTTCGGACTTCTGTGGTGATGCGTATTGCTTCTTCTAGACTTTTGAAGCTGTCCAAGTAGTCGTCTACGTAGTGTTTCTTTACTATGGCTCTTGCGGCTTCGGGGTACGTTTCTTCGTATTTCTTTGCGTTTATATTCTTCACGAAGATTGCTGTTGCTGGAGAGCTTGACGCGCCGAAGATGAGCGATGTCATCCGATATTCATCCGGTGGCTGGTCATCTCTTCTGTCCTTTCGCCATAAGTACCGCAAGGCGTCTCTATCTTCTTCTCGAAGCTTCACTTGCATGAACATCTCCTTGATGTCCGCAGTCACAGCGACGGTGTGCTGTCTGAACCTCATGACGACTCCTGGTAGTGATTGCAGAAGGTCTGGGCCTTTGAGGAGTTGGTCGTTGAGCGATGTTCCTCTTGTCTTGGCTGCTGCATCATGGACCACTCTGAGTTTGTCCGGCTTCATTGGGTTGACTACTCCGAAGTGTGGTAAGTACCATGTCTTGTTTGGTGTCTTCGTCTTCGGAGCTGGCTCGGCATATCCTTTCGTGATGAGAGCCTCCATTTGTTCTGTATATTTCTGCTTCAGCTTTGGATCCCTGTCAAGCTTCTTTTCTATATTGTGAAGCCTTTTCAACGAGTTTTCATAGTTGTCAGGGAGGTTGATGTCTTCTGTCTTCCACAAGAGCGCCGTTTCATATGTTCCTGTCTTCGTTTGGACTGTATTCTTTTCAAGGATTCGTAAGGCTTGCTCTTCTGGATCCGTCTTTGGCTTCTTAGGGTTGATGCATAGGGAGTCCATCGCGAAGTATTGCTTCATTAGTTCTTCTAAGGAGTCTTCAGCTGGATCTTCTCTCAGGTGGTGGATATAGTTGATGCTAGAGCTTCTTGTATGGCTTCCATGGAGCACCCAGCCGAGTGGTGTGAGTGACGCCACTGGTTGCTCTTTGTTTCCTTTCTTCACCGCCGACGTGAGAAGAAGATGCCAGTTGTCTTGTCCTACTAATATTTCTGGCTTCGCGTATGTGTATGTGATGAACTCGCTGATGTCTTGAAGATGTTGACATTCTTCAATCTTTTCTTTCGGAACCCTTTGAGTGGCCACATGAAGATTCTTCACTGTTCTTGCTTGTATGTCTTCTTCATGTTCATTTACTCCCTTTAGTTTGATGTTGACTCTTCTTGATTTATTCTCGGATGTCTTTAACTCGTTGATAGCTTCTATGCGAAGTGGGTCGATGGGTCCTCTTGCTCCGATGCGGTGAGCCAGGTTCTCGTCAACGAGTGTTACTGTTGACCCATCATCCAGCAGGGCGTATGTGTTGACTGCTCCTGCTGGTCCCGACGCTGTGACTGGGACGATCTTCAGGTAAGATTGTCTTGTAGCTGAAGTCCAGGCGGAATTGATTGCTTCAGTTGTTTTCTGGTCGTCTTCTTTCCTTTCAATGTTCTTCGTGACATGCAGCATCCGGTTATGATAATATTTACAGTTCTCGATGTCGCATGTCTGTTGACGACACGTGTGGTTCTTGCTCCTGTAGCGTAGGCATCTGAAGCACAGTCGATTACTCTTGGCGATGTCCCATCTTTTGTGAACATCTTCTTTCTTGAACTTCTCGCAGTCCTTTGTTGAGTGTCCTGTGGCCTCGCATACAGGGCATTTGACTGTTGGTTGTTTTTCTGTGACATGGTTCACTCGCTGATGACGTCTTGGTGCAGCGGGCTGCGGCTGTGAACCTACTTGCTCCGGTTGTGCGAATGGTCCGCATAGTTCGGCTTCTCTTTTCATGAACTTCTCGAACTTCAGAAGTGCAGGCTCTTCCTTTGGTAGTGTTGCAGAGTAATCGAAGTATCTGTATCTAAGTGTCGGTGTTAGCTTATCCACCATGGCCCTTGCGACTTCTGGATTGTACAGATAGTAGATGCAGTTCAATGCTTGTAGTGTAGACACGGCGTTGGTCACCCTAGTTGAGAAGATGCAGATGTCCCTCGGTGACTCGGAGAGGCGCGGCAGTGTGCGCAGTGTGTCTATTTCCATCATGGCGATTGATTCTGGTCTTCCAAATCTTGATTCCAGAGTCTTCATAATGTCAGTTGGGTCGGCGTTTGTGATAAGTAGACCATCGACGGCTTCTTTGGCTTTTCCTTTCAGATTTCTTCGAAGTCTGTTAATGTTCTCCGTCTTCGAGTAGAGGTTTTCTGTTTCTTCGTAACCGGCTTTGAAGTGAAGCCAGTCTTGGTGAGCTCCATTGAAGACGGGTAGTTCCATGAGCCTTGGACGCGCGGACTTGACAGCGAGAGTGATGGCTTCAGTCAGCTGAGAGAGCTCTGACTGAGGATGCTTCTCTTTACATTTTTCTTCTATGAAGACAGCTGGCTCCGATTTCCTTTCTTCAACTGTATTCGGTGGTCTCGGTCTTCTTTCTTCAGACACGATGACAGGTTCTTTGAAACTTCTCTGTCTTCTGTGTTGATTGGCTGCCCCAATATCCTTTCTTCTGTGGTGGCAGGTTGATGAGGTACATGGCTGATGGCTAGTACTGGTGGCTCTGCTTGAGCCTGCAGCCATGTGTCGACCCGTGTGGTGGTTTCCATCTTCGAACACACGGAGACAACATCTTCTTCTTCATCATCCGAGTCCGCTTCTAATATGGCGAGGCGAGCAGCGGCTAGCTCGACTTGAAGGCGCGCTAACTCTTCCTTTGCCTTTGCTATTTTGTAAGCCTTTCTTGACTTGACGGATGCGGCTCGTTTCCTTTCTTCATGCTTGCTGGCTTCAGGTAGGCAAGCAATAGTAGCGCTTGCTTTGCGCAATATCGGCGGTGCGTCCCGACTGGCAGTAGTCAAAGGGCGCGGCTCTTCATTTGACTCAGTATCCGGTCTACCAGTCATCTCGGTGACGTTTGATTTCGTTGTGTCGGTACTAGTAGTTAGTGTGGTAGTACCGGTGCCCGAAGTGGCTGTATCACCAGATGTTTGAGTTCGGTCTGAACTAGTGGTTTCGTAGGACGTGGTATGCTCAGTCTCCGACGCAGACCGTTGCGCCCCCATAGACTGTTGTGCTTTACGGGTGACCGGCATGTTCACACTATACGCGGACAGGCAGTTGTCTTGACACGACGGGCAGAGATTTCACACTATACGACGAGCAGGGATTTCACACTATACGACGAGCAGGGATTTCTTCTCTATAATCCGGCGACCGAAGGACCATAAATGTGCGCTATGGCACATTTGTTGCTGGGATTGAGAGAAGTAAAACAGCGACGATAATTTTCCTTTCAGAAATCTTCCTTTATTCTTCTTACTATTTCTTCATTACACTAGTATGTAGCCGAATACTGAAGTGCCGAATGCCATTTTTTTTTTCTTTTTTTTCGAAAGGGTCTATGCTAGCGGTCGGGTTAAGACCGCTCTAGCGTAATCGGACTATAACTAGCCTGGTGGCTAGTTGGTTTGTTTAGAGTTTAATGGGAGGGTTGGCCCTCCCTAACTTCACCCGGGTGAAGTTCAGATCGGTTGTTGGGGACAGCTACGGGTAAGCTATTTTTAGGACGGGAGGGACTCGGGTCCCCCCCGCTAAGGGGTCCGACCCCTTCCTCACTCTCTGATGAGTGAGGTTGCTCGCGCGCGGTAGCAAAAACTAGCGGCGGAGTTATCGCGATAGAGAAGCTCGTGTTATTTATGATTTCGGAACTGAGAGGGCCGTCCCTCTCCCCATCCGCGTACAATCGGGATGACTCGCGCGCGTAAGTCCTAATATCGATGAGGTTCGCGGTATTGGTAGAGCTCTCTATAACAATATCGCGGTCGCGGACACTATTTTGTAGTGACACTAAGCTACTGGGATGCGAACTCGAGCTCGGGCTCGGGCTTGGTCCCGTATTTGGGTCGGTCTGTACGTTGGTACGTGTGTCAGTGTTTGATATGGGTCCTCGGGGTAGGCGCCGGCGTCGACCCCGGTACTTTACTAACAAACCGGGTGCGTGTGTTTTGTGTTTACGTAACTGTACACAGTACGTTACGTATTTTGTGATCGGGTCTATAGGATCGGCTAAGATATGCTTAGGCCGTTTGAAGGGGTATCTAAATGTCATTGCGTCATGTTCGTAGTCCTGGGCCTTTCGAATGAGAGGATTTGGGTGAACTTTGCTTCTATCAAAGAATCTCTCTACGAGTTCTTTGATATACGCTTTAATCGTGACTAATTCGCAGTCTCTATGCAAGTCGATGTTTCGCATGTACCAGGGGGCACCTGTTGCCATGCGCAGAAACCGGTTTTGGACTTTTTGCAATCGGTCCATCTGGCTATCACTTATTTGTGCGAAAGAGACGCACGCATAAGTGAGTATTGTTCTAATACAAACCTTGTACAAGGTAAGCTTATGTCTTAGGGACATTTTGCTTCGCGAATTTAATAGCGGAAATAATTTGTAGAGTACAAATTTCGCTTTTCGTATCGTTTCGGAGATGTGATTCGTCAAGGTCATCGACTTGTTTAGTACTACGCCTAAATATTTGACTTTATTAGTCTCTGGGATGATATTACCGTGCAGGCTAATAGGACTCATGTTTCTACGGGCACCATAATGTATGGTTTGGGACACCTTTCTGTCAAATTGAATGGCGTGACTTTTGTCGGGGTTAACTTCTATTCTCCATTTAGAGAACCACTCACCGAGATCGGTGACTGACTCCTGGAGTTTTTTAGAAGCGTAGGAGGGAACCCTATGCGCGAAATAGAGGGCTGTATCGTCCGCGAACATGGCTAGTTGCACCTTAGCGTGTTTTGGGATGTCATAAGTGTACAGGTTGTATAGGGAGGACGAGAGGACCGAGCCCTGCGGGACTCCCGCCTCCATATATCTTGGCGATGACAGTGCGCCTTCCACGCGGAAATGAAATTTACGGTCTTTTAAATAATTACTTATTAACAGTACCAAACTATCGGGTATGCCCATTTGATAAAGTTTGTACAACAGTCCGTTGTGCCAAATTTTATTAAAGGCTTTTGCAATATCAAAGAAGACGGCGCATGTCATCTTCCTGTCATTCTTATTAGAGATAATGTACTCCGTTAGGCGGTGTACCTGAGCGGGACAGCTGTGCATTTTGCGGAAGGCAAACTGCTCGTCTGGGAAGAGTTTTTTGTCGGTAATGACGTCATTGAGGCGCCTTAGAATAACTCTTTCATAGACTTTTCCGAGGGAGCTAATTAGACTGATCGGTCTGTAGCTTCCAGGTGCCCTCCGGGGTTTCCCCGGTTTATGGATACCTATAACAATAGCTACTTTCCAAAAGTCTGGGAATGAACATCCTACTAAGAGGGCGTTAAAGATGTTCACGAGGAGTTGAATTAGTTCGGACGGTAACATTTTAAGTGTTTTGTTAGAAATACCGTCGAGGCCTGGGGCCTTTCTGGCATTTAAACACTTAATAATGTCTTGGACTTCCTCCGAGTCCACCGGCCTCACCCTGTCGTCCTCAGGTGGCCTCGAAAGTCGTCTTTCGACCTCACTATTCACTAAGCTAAAGTGCGTGGGATCAATCGGGAGGGTACTCGGCCGGCACTGCTGTTCTAAGTTATCGGCTAGACATTCAGCCTTGTCGATATCTTCTAGTGCGGGAGGTCGATTTAATCTGTCTAATGGGGGCATGTCGCTCTCCGTGTTACTTTTGAGGGCCCTCGCGAGCGGCCAGTAGGCCACGTGTGACGGCTCTAAATCACTGAGAAGTCGATCCCAACTCTCGGCTTTGTGTTGTTTTATTTTATATTTAACTTCCCTTTCGTAATGGAGGAGGGCTTTTCTCCACTCTTCCGACGGGTAGCGATCATAGGTGCGTTTGGCCGCGTTTCGGAGTCTGATGGACTCCTTTATGTCCTCTGGGAGGGGCCAGCGAACTTTGGGGTTCGTTGACACATCCCTAGATGATTTTTCTATGGTCGCTACCAAGTGTTCGGTCAAGTGGGAGGCGGCCTCTATGGCGACCTCTTTACTATCTATTATATCGGGAATCTTATCGAGGTGACTCGATTGAAGGACTTTAATGTTCTCCGCCAGGGATTTATAGTCTATGATCCTTCTAGTACTGGAATAATTTGGGTTAAAATTACCAAGTGTAATCATAACCGGTCTATGGTCCGAGTTAAGCTCGTGGAGAGTCTCAATAGAGATATTGAGAGAAACGTTTTTTATTAAAGCTATATCTATAGTACTAGGATCGCATATGACACCGTTGATGTGTTGGTTTGTGTCATAACGAGTGGGGTCATTGGGGGCTAGAATGGCAAAATTAAAGGAATCGATTAGTCTTTGAAGTATAAGGCCGTTTGTATTGTTATAAACATTACCCCACTCGCGGTGTTTACAATTTAAGTCGCCGGCAATTAGAACGGCGTTCGTCGAAAAGCGATTGTAAATCGCTAGAAAGTAATTTTTTAGTACCTGAAAGGTACGCGCTTACTAAGACAATGGGCTCGTGGCCGGACATACTTATGTGACAAATGGAACACTCCATTGTTTCTAGGGTCGGCACTTCTAAGGGAATACAATGGAGGGATTTTTTATAATAAATAATAGTACCTCCGAGTTGGGATCGAGTTCTATAATTTCTGATAATTTTATAATTTGCTATTTTTGGGCTCCTCATACTAGGTTTTAGGAACGTCTCCTGCACTAGAAGAATATCTACATTATGCCTGATGACGAAATCGCGGATTTCGTCAATGTTATTACGGATGCCGTTCGTATTGAACGACACTACGCGTAATGAGTGCGGCTTAATCCTTCCCGAAGGCTCCATTAATTACCGGCGGGGGATGCCTTGATCTTTTTGATCAAGTCTGCGTGATCTGATAAAGCCATAATGCGGTCTGTTTTTGACCCTTTTAGCTTCGCGGTAAGAATAGAGAGCTCAACCGGGTCGATTGGCTCCATTTCGCTCAGAAAATCGGTGACGAACGATAGTTCCTCAGCGAATTTCGAAGTCGGAGGGGGCGTGACCTTAGGCGCCTGTGGCGCGGAGGGCGAGGCCTTCTTAGGGAAAGCGGGGAAAGCCGCTTGAGAAGGGGGCTGGGTGGGTTTGGCCCACGCCGATTTAGTGGGTAGGGGAGCAGGGACGAATCTCTGCTTTGGCGGGGCACCTCTAGTTTGAGGTGCAATGCGCCTTTTTACTTTGGGTGCTTTTTTGCACCCTCTGTAATTGGCTGGGTGGCCCTGCGTCTTACAGAGGACACAGCTGGGAGGCTCGACCTCCTCAGCTGGGCTCTTGCGAGTGCAGTCAGAGGTGCCGTGGTCGCCCAGGCACTTGACACAGCGTGGCCGTGTTTGGCAGTTTCGCGCCGAGTGCCCGTAAAGTTGGCATCGGTGGCACTGGCCAGGGATGCCCCTTTTACGGGGAGGCTCGACGCGAATGCCGGTGATATGGCAGACGGCTCGGATATTGAAAATATCCTTGCCCTCTGGTGTCAGGGGGAGCGTTACCAGTACCACATTGTACTGGTGTTTTTTAATTGGATGGTACATCCTGTGTACCTCCGTGGCAGGGTACCCTTGGGACTGAATGTCCAAGAGTACTTCTGATGTAGACAGACACTTGTCTACACCAGTTATTACGACGCGCAACATGCGCTCGTCTTCTAAGGCATAGGTATGATAACCTATGCTATAAGTGCGTAGAAACGCAGTGAGGAGGCGGTGATCCTCCGAAGTCTTTGTCTGTACTTTAATACCGACTGGAGTAATAGTAACTGCGGAAGCAGGGCGAAGCTTGTGTTCGCTAAGCGCCGCACTTACTATGCTCCATTTTTCTTTCTCCTGTACAATTACAGGAGGTGGAAGTTTGGGTGTCGGGGTGGCTAGAGGGGCCTGAGAGGCCGGGAGGGCCTGAGAAGTCGGGGGGGGGGCCTGAGAGGCTGGGAGGGCCTGAGAGGCTGGGAGGGCCTGAGAGGCCTGAGATAATGGCGGGGCCTGGGAGGCCAGAGGGGCCTGTGTGGGGCTATTAGCCTGCAGGGTTTTCCTGGCTTTGGGAGCCTTTTTAGGGGCCGGCTTAGTGGGGGAGGAGACTGGAGAGGAAGTGCCCTCTGGGCATTTCCTCTTCTTAGTCTTCTTATATTTGACTGTAGTGAATTCGCCTTCACTACGGTCAGAGTCTTGCTCCGAGCAAGACATGTCGGAGTGGTCATTTCCGGAGGCGGCTCCGGAAATGACGGGTATTTCATCCGCTAAAGGGCGGGTATCTATATCCGGAGAGGCCGGAGAGTCAGCGTCGTGGTTGCGCAGAAAGCGTTCCCACTTAGTCGCGGCGTCGGGGAGCTCGTGGCTCAGGAAAACCAGGAATTTCTTAATTAAAGCTTCCGCCATAATTAAGAAATTTTATCCCGGTTGGGGGATTCTGCTCTCTAATAACGAATGGTTGGGGGTACAGCCCCGCCCGGCATCCGGGAGGGGAGGTGTGTAGGGAGGAAAACCCTCCTCGTGTAGTGTGCCTAACCGTGTCACGGTACTTACAGTTCCTCCGGGAGGCTGGAACGTAATCCAAAAAAGGGCACTAGCACTGGCACTAGCACTAACACTAGCGAGCACTAACACCTCGGAGCGTGAGCAGAAGGCTCACGCTAAAAAACCGAAGGGACGATGCGACTGGTCGCACGCTCGTCCTGCGCGGCGGGCGCTGCGCGACGGGGGTGCGAGCAGAGGGCTCGCACCAAAAAAAGAGACGGACGATGCGAGCGGTCGCAACGATCGTCCTACAGGGGGCGCGACGGTCGCGGCGCGGCGCGAGACACGGTACGGCACGGTAAGGGCGGTGCGGCCGTTATAGCAGGCCGGTATAGCCGATAAGGGCGGCTAGGTCTTCTGTCTTCTTTCTTGAGCCTTGACTCTTGAAGCTTGATTCTTGAGGTTTCACCCTCTTGAATCTTGCTCTTCAAGTCTTGCCTCTTGAAAGCTTCTGTCTTCTTTCTTAAAAAGATGTTGTCACTTTCGCGAGCGGTTAACACTCGCGAGAGCGGAACGGGGGGCTGCCCGCGCGAGAGCGAGAGAGCACTGCACGCGCGAGCGAGACGGAACAACCGGATAGCGCGCTCACTGGGAGCGAGAAACACGTGCTCGTCGGACGGAGGCCGAGAGCAGAATGCCGCCGAATGCTTACGTCGTCACGCGCCGGGCCCTTTGAAAGGGGCCTTGGGCGGGGAATCATGACCAGGGGCTTTGCCCCTCTACATGAGAAGTTCCGAAATTTTTACGCCCAGTACGAATACTGGGCGCAATTAAGCCTGCTTTTAGGGAAGACCCCCCGCGACAGAACGCAGGGGAAACCCGAAGTTATAGGGTGTTAATTAAAAAGCGACGGCCGAGGTCGGCCAAGACCAGCGGAGGACTCCGGCGACGATTGGGGTCCTGGTCCGGGGACCAGGAAGCGTGTATGGGTCCACTCCCCGCACGCCGCTTTTGTCGACCGCGGACACAAACCGACCTGGGAAAAAAGGGAAAAGGGAAGGATTCCCTTGCCCCGGCATACGTACCGGGGGGGGGGGGGGAGCGCTGCGTTTAGTGAGCGCGGGGAAAGGAGAGGGTGGGGGGGCAACAATCCATCGGTGCGGATTTGGCGCACAGTGCACGAGCGCGCCAGCATCAATTGGTTGCGATGTCCCCAGCAGATGGCGTATGAGTGCACTGCAGCTGTCTCGTGCGGCGGGCATGCGACGGCAACGGGTCTGAAACGACCGGGCGCATCGTTTCCGCTCGCACGAATTAAAATAGATATTTCTGTGAACAGTAACAAAGAAAATTAATTTTCCCACGCACGCGGGGCGCGGGGAGGGACGGTGCGCGTAGCACACGTATGTCCCTAATCCGGGATGCGCGTGGTAGATCTCCGGCAGTCACATACAGCTCCTCTGATAGGAGCCTCTGGATGCCGGAGATATCTATCCGCGGGTCCGGAACTAGGGCCTGGGGATCCATAGGGCTACTAGTGCTGCAAAGGTAGGGGCGCCTTCAAGAAGGGCCTGCATAAGGGCAGTAATAATTTGCTCCCCGGCTTGAATTTTATAATAACAATTCATAGCCAGGGAGAAAAGGATCCGCAGGAGTTCTGCGGTTGTTTGGGGGGCCTCTTGGTCACATACCTGGGGTGACGGAGGGGCGGGAGGTGGCACACACTGCGGGGCAGCCATGTCAGAAGGCGGCTCCGGGTCGGCTACTACTTCTACAGCCGTGACGGCCGAAGAGGAGGCGCTGGGAGTGCGAGAAGGGCGCGGAGAGCGCCGTGTCGGCAGAGTTACCTGTGTAACTGTCTGGAGTGGGGCGAGCGTCGGCTCAAGCTCGGACTCCAAGGCGGCAGCGGAAGGAGGGGCTACATGGGGGCCGGCCGTAGGGGATACGGTACCTTTCCTCCTCCTAGTGTTTTTCCTCCTAGGCTGCGGTGCAGGGGGGTCGGACGCCGTTATAGACGAGCGCCGGGGACGGTGGTCGTTGGCCTCCGCCATCAGTGAAGTGGCGGTAGGCGGGGGCGGTGGTGCCTCTTGCTCCGGAGAGGGAGGCGTAACTAAAGTGTCACTGGGCGGGGTGGCGCGGCCGTTTCCTGTGTGGCGGTTCCGCGCCAGCCGGCGGTAAACAGGGCAATGCCTACTGTTTCCTGGGTGGGCCCCCCTGCAATTGGCGCAGGTGGGTTCTTCGGAGGAGGGACGGGGACAGTCCCGTGCGTGGTGTTCTCCGGCACAGTAAGCGCAAGCCACCTTTTGGTGGCAGTTTTGGCTTGAGTGCCGGAATTTTAAGCATCGGTGGCATTGGGCGAGGCCGTTGTTGCTCCGCCAGGCTTCAATTCTTACGCCCGGCATGTTCAGGAACTCTGTAACCTGAAAAATGCCGGGTACGACGTTCGGGGCCCTTTTAATACGGGCGAAATAAATACAGCCGGAGGGCTCTGATTTCGCTGAGACTGATGAGACGTACTCCGCTACGAATCCCAGCTCAGCGAGGCCCTCCTTAATATGATCGGTGTTGGTCAAGGCAGGTAGTCCCCTAATACCCACCTTGATTGCTCGCTCCTGGGGGAGAGAATAGGAGAACCAGGAGGCGTGTCCGTTCTCCAGTTCTCCAGGTTCGATAGATAGCGTCTGACGGTCCGGAACTCAAATTCGCTACGGGGCGTAAAGCGAATTTTGGAACCGCCAGAGGTTGCATTTGGGGTGTGCCCCAAAATTTCCTTGAGGCGTTGGAAGTGGCGCACCCAATCATCGATCTTCTCGACGACCAGGGGCGGGTAACTTGATGATGCCGGGGGCGGCGTCGGAGGCGAACAGGGCGGCGTCGGAGATGATCTCAACAGCGCCGGATCAGTAGTGTTTACTGGTACAGTAGTAGGTGCACTCACCTCGGCATATGTCAGCTGTTGTTGTTCACTGTGGTGAGCCTGTGGTGGTGCAGAATTCTCAGCGACACTGAAGTCGATGAGTGGTGGCGGGAACGAAAGAGGGCGGTGTTTAGTTACCGCTGGTGCGGCACGGCGAGTATCTCGCGGCGAGGAGGCCGGCGAGACGTCAGGCGATCGCGGTGTTACCGCGGTTGTATAGCGGCGCGGCTGGGAAGCCTGCGAGTGGCGGGCTGAGCCCGCAGAGTCGCGGGATGAACCCGCTTGGTGGGCATTTTGCTGTCCAGGGGGTGCGGCAGGGCAGCGGGAATCGCTCCCCCGCGCAGTACGGCGCGATGAGCGCTTCGGCGTAGCCGGGCACTGTTCGGCTGCACGGAGAGGGAGCCCGGACTCGCCTCGGGCCACCGTCGGAGGGCATTGGGGCGGGGGGGTAACAGTACACCCCCGCGAGAATGCCGAAGACGGCCCGGGGCGGGCGGTGTCCTCTCCGCACAAGCTAGGCTCGGTGTTCAGGCAGTGAAGCGCGCGGACCGGGGTCGAACGCGAGCTGGACCTCGATGAGGCCGGGCTGTACGTCGTCTCGGAGTCGGCGCGAGAATCGATGCGGTAGGCGCGGCTGGGTAGCCGCGGGTCACACACAGTCATTGTCAATTGGCACAGCAATCAACATATACACAAAAGTCACGAGAACGGGACAGTTGCACGAATACAAACAAAGAAAAGTACTCACGTAAACGCGGTCTTAAGAAACACTAAGTGTACGTACACGGACGGCACACACACTTAGGGGGGCTGTCTCCCCGTGACCCTACACTGGGATAAAATCCCAGCGGGAGGCCAAGGGCAGGGCAACTCCCCAGCAAGGCGTCAATCCACAGCCTATTCTAACGAAGTAGGATGTGAATTGACGATCGCTATCAGGAGTTTGTAGGCACTGCACTAGAACGGGGTCGACACGTAGCGGCACGTAGGCAGAGCTACGACGTAGAGGCTACGGAGCAACTGCAAACGCGCGCGCAACGGGAGACAGGACGATCCCCGCCGAATGCCAAAATCGATCCAATATTTATATGGATCCTGCCACAGAATTATCTAAGCTCTTATTGGTCCAAAAATATACACCAATCAGAATGAATTTACAATTCACCAATAAGAGCGTTCCTATCTACCTCTTACTCTAACATATTGCCTATCTTGTCTAACAATACAAAATCTTTACATCGAAATTTCTTATAAAATTACTATATAATGTAAAAAGATTATTATTAATAATTATCAAACTTAAAACAGAGTAGAAGCTAAATAACACGTTTACAATTACAAAAATTAACAATAACATATTCTAATAAGACTTTTAAAGTTCCCATACATATTGCATCTTTGTCACACATATGCAATAAGAGCGGGACAACAAGCTATAAGGTAACCTCGGTTAGGGTACAACCGATAGGGGCTAAACAAGTTATTTAGTAAAAACTTATGTGAACTAACTTTTCTAAGATTCTAATATGAATTTATGTTATCAAATCTTATTGGAATGACTCAGTATTTTATAATTGTAAGTATTTAAACAAATATTTACATTCCTATCACTAAATATGAATCTTATATCGATATTAAACTATATTTACATGTCACGTTTCGGTGTCGTCCTGCACATTATAAGAGTGACTTATATACTCTCGCGAATTTCATAGATGGGATACCAGAGACATTCATTTAAGCCGATCCCGAAGGATCACTTTTGCCAGAACTTTAGGAACCCTTTAAAAGAAATATAACGTCTACCTATTTGCTTAAACATTTTTATTTCTACAGATTTTGAAAGAAATACAACAAAATCATTGTGTGTAGGTTAATATTATTTGTATTATAATGACATAATTGTCATTATAATACAAATAAATTGAGAACTCTACTGCTCCTGAATTAGTATCCCTGATAGTACAATGATAACACACATACAACTATAAATAAGAAATACAAACTAAACTTTAAAATTCATACGTAGGTATGTATTACCTAATAGTTTTTTTCGAAAATAAGTTGGTATGTAATACACACACCGGCATTTTAGCGGAACATAAAATTAAGGTTTGATATCAGTGTCATATAAGGTTGCTGGCTGGTTTATACGTCATTTAATTTAAAAAGAAATATTTTCAAATTAAGAAAACAACTGAACATCACATTTTATGCAATTGTTTTAATTTTATTCAATTATACACCTTATCTGGAGCGAACTTCGAGTATTTCTTCCTTCTGAGTTTGATTTAAATTTTCATTGAAATAGGTACTGTGTTTTGTTAGTTTTTTTTAATCGCGTATCTTTTTGGAGTTGAGGACTGAATTATTCCTGACTTAGCCCCAACGGAGATTGCCATCGAAATACAAAGAAATGGTCAAACCTCTGTAGGTTTGACCATTTCTTTGTATTTCGATGGCAATCTCCGTTGGGGGATCGTTGAAACTGGTCGACGAAGATCTCTGGATATCACTCTGTAGTGATATCCAGAGATCTTCGTCGACCAGTTTCAACGATCCATCGCAGTATCCAACGGTTCAGGGAGACCGGTACTGTGAGAAGGACCGAGATGTGAGAAGAGCAGGACAAGGCAGAAAAAGACGCACTTCGAGTAGGGATGATCATTTCATTCGGCTTCGTGTACGTAGGAACTCCCGTTTGACGGCAGTGTGGGGTGTAACCGTAAGTGAGCGTACGGTACAAAGAAGGTTCAAAGAAGCTGGTTTGGGTTCATTTGTGCCCGCCAAGGCTCCAAGGCTCCCCCCGATGGTTGCACGCCTTGTCGTGGCCAAAAATGCGTACGAGCAATAAGATTTGTCACAAACTAGGGGTTAATACGCAATATGAGATAAAAAGCTTGACGAATTGTCGTCTTGGAGAGCGAGTGACATATGGTCCTGCCCACGCCTTAATAATGTTATGACAAAAATAATTTATTATGTTATTTATTAACTTATATTCTTTTAATAGGACGGTAAATTGGAAAATACCAAGAACTTGTGTTTATATAAGAATAATATGTCTGTTGACCGTTTATTAATTAAATGGTCAAAGTCGGACAGAGAATATTATTTTTAGAACATTTTCCACATCGCACATTATATATTTTATTTGATAGTATACCTATAAATAACAAAGCAAATCTACCCTGAACGTTTTGTTATGTTTTCAAGAAAAGTATCTACAATAGTAATTACGGCTCTATCTTTTTACTTTTTATTTTTTTTAAAGGAAATCCTGCTGTTGCATCTTATTATGCACCAGAGTTAAATAAATGAAAAAAAAATATGAAAAAAAAATATATCTACCGTTAACGAATGAATGCAAGTAAAACTTCATTAAAAACCGGCCAAGTGCGAGTCGGACTCGTGCATGTAGGGTTCCGTACCACTATCATAGATTACTAAATAGTTACATTTAACATGTTTACTTAATATATTTAGATTTCTGTACGAAGTTTAACAAGTACGCGTATTTTACAAGTTACGCATCTTTAATATAAGCCGTATGCGCCTTCAAGTTGAATGTCTCGCAAACAGATAAAATAATAATATTTGTTTCAGCAACTTCTTAATATTTTTAAATGACCTATCTATTGATACCCCACAATATGGGGTAGACGCGAGAAAAAAAATCATGTAGGGGAGGTACCCCAAAAAACTATTTTTCACGATTTTATTTTAGAACATTATCGATGTACCTATTAAATACACATATCCATGCAAGTTTCATCTTTTTAGCACTAACCGTTTGGACAGTGAGCCTAAGATGGACTAACGGACGGACATGACGAAACCTTAAGGGTTCTAAGACGTAAACTACAGAACCCTAAAAAGCAACAAGTAACAAATCAGATTAGCCGTGTGTTAGATATTTGAAAAACAGGATTTCAGTTTTGGATTGGACCGACGGCCGAACATTAAAAGTCCTTTTTAATCTCGATCCGGCCTAAACTACCGGTCACGACTCAAAAGTTAATCCTAGAAGTTAAAACTCAAGAGTTAATCCAAAAATCAGAGAAAAAGTTCTCCAGTATGTTTAAACGGAAGTTTGATTAACACTAGAAAAGGCAAGAGGAAAATGCGACTTTGAGTTGTTAATAAATACGTAATCAACAAAATTTTTAAATACTGTTTGCTGTTTTTGGTGATTATATATGTTGAGGATTAAGTTTTAATATAATAACATAACATCTAATATAGTATACAGAGAAGTTGTGAACGATTAAAATAAATTTGTTAAATTTCAATGATTTCAATATCTCATTTGAAACCCGTCAATATAGCCAATTTGGCATGCAAATACACTTAAATAAGCAGTTAAAATATAACCCTCCTTTTGGCAGTCAGGAATAGCATAGAACTCAGTATTAACCGAACCATAATAATAATTTCAATACAATTAAAAAAAATTACCGTCCAACGAAGTGGGAATGGGTCAGCTAGTCTATACTTCTATACTAAATACTAATAATATTATAGATGCGAAAGTGTGTCTGTTTGTCTGTCTGTTACCTCTTCACGCTTTAACCGCTGAACCAATTTTGATGAAATTTGGTACAGATATTCTTTGAGTCCTGGGAAAGGATATAGGATACTTTTTATCCCGAAAAGTAGTGTTCCCGAGGGATACTGTGTTTACGCGGGTGGAGCCGCGGGCAACAGCTAGTTATAAGTAAATTAAATAGAAGATATTACGAAGCAATACGTAAATAAAAAGCAACAAAGATAAAACCTTCAAGTTCAAATCATTTACTTGTACAGCCATCTACCTATCTCAATTAAAGTATAGCTGTTTTTAGACGAGGAACCCTAGAATGAGTATCAGCACAGTTAAGGTTCACCGAAACTTTTGATTAGTTGCTTTAGTTCCACACAATTAATGACATGGCGAAAAAGTTGAAGCAAACTGTTGGCTAAATAAATACATTAATGATTAACCTATTGCGGCTGATAGTCGTTGTTCATACATTATTAACAGAATAAAATTGGTCAATACTAGTCAACACTTACAAAAAAACGGCAATATGGCCCGCACACAAGGAATATTATTGTCAATATGAGCATTATTGACAATAATATGGTGTGTGTGCGGCTAGCCAGTAGACAACTTGGCAATAAGGTTCAAAAGCAAAGATTTCAAAACTCAAGATAGGCTATGACGTACATTTGATACAGCAAATTTTCATACAGTAAAAAGTTACGCCATCTTGGTTTTCAGCAAACTTCGAAAGTCAGCCATCTTGTTTTCACCATACTTCAAATGTCAAAATGCCCCCAAATTTTTTTAACGAAGTGTCTAGTCGTCCGATAACCGGATGAATAAGATATATTAATCGTCCGGTTATCGGATGAATAATATATCTTATTCGTCCGCTTATCGGATTAATAGTCCAAACATTAAGGCTGAAGCTAGTAGTCCGAACGTTTCAGAATATTTTTGGAACGAAAGTTCCTTAAATGGAGCTTTGCGGAGGGGTGCGGAGGTGGACATCAAAAAACGTCCGTAACGTTAAATAAAAACGTAATGGTCTAAGATACGAACTAAGGTCGACCTTCACTGATGTGTTTACCAGATGAAAGTGATATTTTATCAAATAAAATAAGTTTCTGAACATATTTAAATTAGGCAACCCCTTAAAAATGGTCAAGACTATAATTAATTCAAAGTCATTTTTTTTTTAAAGTAAATATTACGTGTGACATATAAGGTATATCCATCCGAAACCCAGTGAACCCATGAAACTGAACAACTTTTCCCAAGGAACATAGGTCGAAATATGAAAAAAAAAAATTTGGACCTCCCATATAAACCGCATGGTCAGTTAATCAAATTAGTATGGGAGAACCAAATTATTTTTTTTTTCATATTTCGACCTGTGTTCCTCGGAGAAAGTTGTTCAGTTTCATGGGTTTCGGATGGATATACCTTATATGTCACATGTTATATTTACTTTTAAAAAAATTTGACTTTGAATTAATTATAGTCTTGACCATTTTTTAAGGGGTTGCCTAATTTAAATATGTTCAGAAACTTATTTTATTTGATAAAATATCACTTTCATCTGGTAAACACATCAGTGAAGGTCGACCTTAGTTCGTATCCTCTACTATAAGATTTTTATGTTTTGTGATATTCTGACAGTTCGAAAGAAGCAAAATTTCGCAAGATTTTGTACATTCGGTATGATCTAGTGGCTAGCATACACAAGCGTAGACACTAGAACCTCGTACTGTATCACGCATTAGGTGTTACGGTTACAGCTCGCTAATGAGTACCCGGCTCTAGTACTGGACACACTACTGGTCAGGGGCCACATTATGATTTTCTAATCCTAAGTATCTATTTGATTATTTAGTCAATACTAATATAATAAAGACGAAAAGTTGGTTTGCATTGGATAGGCTCCGAAACGAACAAAGTTTTACTATTAAATTAAGTGTTTTGTCCTTAGTAGGAATTTAGTTGTTAGTAGTGTTTTAGTAGGAAGGAGTCAGACAGTAAATCATATGTAATATGGCCTAGGTTAAGCACAATAAAAACAAAAAAATACATCTTATCATAATAGTATCATTCGTCCATAGTTTGCTTAAAACTACCCGTTTAATTACTATATACGTAATATTTCCTAGTATATTTTAATTTAACGGTAAAATTTATAGTAAAATCCAATGAATGAAAAAAAATTATATAACAAAATCTAAAATACAGTGGTTTTGGGGGCTTATTTAGGGATTCCTAAGTTAGGTAGCTTCTTTTAATAATTTTCAGTAGTTTTTTAGTAGTTTTAGTAGAAATCGATACGAGTTTAGTAGTTTCACAAAAACAGAGCTGGCAACACCGGAACGAATCACTTCAGTCCATACGGCCGACTGTAGCGATCTCGAAATTGCACACAGACGATATGGTTTTGCATCCGTTCATGCCGAACTGAAGGCAGACCACAGAAGTGTAACGTTTCGTTACTCGTTACTAGATGGCGCACCCGTTAATCAGTACCGAATACATCCGCTTTGCTACAGCTCTAATGTTATCGGACGATTAAGTTATTTTTATTCATCCGATAATCGGACGATTTTAAAGTGGGGTCATTCAGCTGGAGACACCTTTTGCCTCAACATGCCTCGTCTATAGTATATATATACGTCTATGTTCAAAAGTGGTACTTCGGATCTGTCGCCGACTGTACATCAGGGGTTCCTATAGCTCCATTCCTATCAGCTTCCCTTACCAATTACCTTTTGAAGAATCAGCCTTCGCCACTGCTATACACAGTACATATATGCAGCAACACCATGCATGCATAAGCAACAAGACAAAAGTTAAATTATTACTATAGAGTATAGAGTCCATGGTCATATTTGAACCACTATTCAACTATTATATATCTATACTTCTATACTAATATAATAAAGAGGAAAGGTTTGTTTGTCTGCATTGAATAGGCTCCGAAAGTACTTGACCGATTTTGATGAAATTTGGCACAGATGTAGAGTAGACCAAGGGGAAGGATACAGGCTACTTTTTATCGCGGAAAATGTACGGTTTCTACGAAATTAACTTTTGCGCGCATGAAGTCGCGGGCTACATCTAGTAACTGCTATATTTATACTTATTGCCAAATTCCAAGTAATAAGGTTAAAAAGTGGTACACCGGACCTGTCGGCGATCGTACATTGTACAATGCACACTGTCCACTGTCCAGTTTCTAGCAGTTAGCACTATGTAACATACTCGTATTTTGTTAAAATGTGCTCCAAAGTTTTAATAAAATTGTCAACAAAAAGTAAAATTAAAAATTTTTAAAACCCCCGACACGAAAAATAAACTCTCTAAAAAATAATAAATAATATTTTAAACCTATTATAATTATATTATCACATATAATATTATGTAAGTTGAAATAATTTTATTATCCAATCGTCGCCTCGTCGGGGGACCGCTAAAGTTTATAAAGTATTTTTACAACAACAGCTAATTAATTATTACGAATTGTATTTAGGTATGAGCAAATTTTTTTCGGAGTAAATTCTTTTGTTCATTCTGCGACTACACCTGTTTTTTTTCACATAGCGGTCTTCCCGCTTTCACCCCCCACAACTTTTAAACGGCTCAACCGATTTTCATCAAACATGTTTAAGAACACTCACATGTAAGTCACAGTTTAATACAAAAGAAACTAAATTGAAATCGCTTCATCCGTTCGGGAGCTATGATGCCACAGACAGACAGACAGACACACCCACAGATAGACAGACAGACAGACAGACAGATAGACAGACAGACAGACACGTCAAACTTATAACACCCCTCTTTTTGCGACGGGGGTTAATAATTGTCATTATTGTGAATTCATATTTTACAGTTATTAACTAATTTCATCATGCCAATTTTGGCTCTCGGTGCGTGCACAATTTTTACTTAACTTCAGCTTTACAAAAAGAATAGCGTTTAGATACCTACATAGGTAGATAATAAAGCTTCTGACTGGAATAATTATTCTAGAAATTATTGTACACTAACACTCTACAGCGCTCGACTATCAATTTCAATTGAATTTGATTCATTAGGGAAAATCTAAGCTCGCTTCGCTCTATTTTAGGGTCTACCACATCCAATCAAAGCCAACTTGACTAGCAATAACCAATTCCAGACTGATTGATACATACTTATATAATATATTAATGTATTATTATCTGTGAGAGTATGACACGGTTGTCATGGTGGCAACATTATTACATACTTATTAGTTTACAAATGGAAAATGAATTCCTAGAGATTAGGTAACCACATAATTATTCTTAACAAGTATAATAAAAAAAACCGACTTCCAAAGTAAAAATACAGAAAAAAGTATGAAATAAAACTTATTTTCTAAATAATTCCTCTTTTAAATTTAGCTAAAATTTAAATTTAGCTAAAGTGTCATGGGGTAGGTACTCTTCCCAACTTACCTGTCCGGTAGTTATGGTATAGTATACGGGTATGCGACCCCGGCTTCCCTAGCTATTACTGTCCTATCCCTTGCCCTCCTGGGCGGTAATATCCTACATTCCCTATTTCCCACTCTAACTTACCAATCTTCCTTTCCACACCACCTATCCTTCCCCTTCCCTATTCCTACCCTCTCCACCAATCCGTGGAAACGCAATGGATAATCAAAAATAATTTAATTATCCAAAATGGCGGCGATGTGGTTGGACAACAGATGGCGCGCAACAGACACTATGCCGCTTCTAGATCGCGCTATCGAAAACACTAGACGTATGTATATAATATGGGCTCACGAATATTTATTACGTAGTAGTGGTAGTAATGATTTGGTCGTGGAGGTGGTTGCTCGGTTTTGTTGGAACGTAAAATTTAACTCTAAAGAGGAATTTAACGTAACTTAAACTTTTATTACGTATCTTCAATTTCCCGCCATATTTATATAATCAAATATATAGTCCTCCTTTGTGGGAAGGCGGTTAAAAGTTTGAGGGGGCAGCTCACTAGAGGCGCTATTTGGTCCCATTTTTTTTGTATGAAGTCGACCTTCTTCTCCGCGAGTAATAGTTAGGGATGTTCGATGTTGCAAAAACATCGATAATGACATCGATAGCTTATCATCGATGTTCGATGTTTATCGAGCTCTAAACATCGATGTCAGGCAACATCGATGTTTTTTTTTGCAAACGTCTTCACGGCCGTCCGTCATCAATACATCTATACTACTAATATTATAAATGCGAAAGTGTGTGTTTGTCCGTCTTTCACGCCAAAACTACTGAACCAATTTAAATGAGGTAAAAAGGAAAGAAAAGGCTACTTTTTATCGCAGGGGAATGTACGGTTCCTGTGGGATACTTTATTTACAGTTAAACATAAAAACTACTAAGCCGATTATCGTGAAATTTGGCACAGATATAAAGTGGACCACGGGAAAGGAAATAGGGTACTTACTTTTTATCGCGGGGAAATGTACGGTTCCCATGGGATACTTTATTTACGGTTTCATGTAAAAATTACTAAACCGATTATCATGAAATTTGGCACAGATATAAAGTAGAACATGGGGAAAGACATAAGCTACTTTTTATCGCGGGAGATATAAGGTTCCCGTGGGTTACTGTCTCCGATGGCGTTGATATTAGTGGTTAAATATCTTACCGCAAGTTTTTTCAACTGGGTTTCCGATTATGTGTGTCCGTGACATCGATGTTACGATGTTTTGAATAATGCAATATCGATGTTAAAACATCGATGTTTTATCGTCTAACATCGATGATCATCGAAAATCGATGATCATCGAGCATCCCTAGTAATAGTGTTCTGTGCCATGGAGAGACGCTTGGCTACGTTGAATGTAAGAGGAGGAATGGATGGTAAGAATGAAAGTGGATGAAGCGAAAGAAGTATGTAAGGATCGTAGCAAGTGGAAAGAAGTGGTCTCTGCCTACCCCTACGGGAAAGAGGCGGTCCTGCCTACCCCTACGGGAAAAAGGCGTGATTATATGTATGTATGTATGTAAAATTTAACTATTTCTCTACTCAATCTTCTTTATTAATTTTGAAGTCGGTACCAGCAAATTTGAATGTGAATTCTATAAATTATTGTAGGATATTGTTTAGGCTGGTAGCTACTTCAAAATTAAGAAGATTGAGTATAGATAGGTATACCTAGTTAAAATAAAAATAAAAACTTCTTATCTTTAGAAATCTAGTGTAGAACAAAATCAACTTGTTTACTTGATGTGATTGCTAGACTATACTAATTATTAGGTATAATTATAAAGAGGAAATATTTGATTGTTTGTTTTTGACATTGAAGAGGCTCTGAAACTACTGGGCCGATTTTGATGAGATTTGGCAAAGGCACTGAGAAGACTACGGGGAAAGAGGCTACTTTTTATAGCGGCACAATGTACGGTTGCGCGCACGTCGAACACAACATTTATTATTTTATATTATTATTTTAGAGTATTTCTGAAATACTAAGCATATTTATCTACTCGTATACTGAGACCCACAGACATCTGTTGACTATATCATGCCAGTCTCATCGTTTGTAGAAACCAAACGCCATTATTTTTCTATCTACTGTGACGTCATATGAGCGAGTTAGTATAGTATTAACTCCCCGTCCCCGAGTAAACGGTACAAAGACCGTAGCCGCCCGCCGCCCTGTCGCGTTTTTTAGCTTTTTAGTTTTCGTTTGACGTTTGGCACCGAGAATATTCCAGAGAAAATGGCGCTGAAGGAAGTGAATTTCACTCCTCTTTACATACGCGAAGAACATATAGACGTACTTATTTGCGTGGTCTAGTCAATATATTATGCTGTGTTGCAGTGGCGTAGGGTTAATATAACTCCATTCCTATCGGCTTGCCTTGTCACTTGCAAACCTTCATAGAAATCCCTACCTATTATATAGGCTCCGGCTTCCCTAGGAAGGAGAAGCAGCTTTCGCCACTGCTGTGTTGAGTCCTCTTTCTAACGTAGCGGCATAGGGAAATTTGCATGCTCAGCGTGCAGTGGGTGAGCGTGGCCGGAAACTAATTGTGGAGAGGCCGGAAAAGTAGCAGTGGAGTCGTTAGTACTGATGATGATGCTGACAAACATGCGTGGGCATCGGCAGTTATTATGGAGCGCGCCGACTAAACCGATTTGCATTAATGAGGTCAATAATGTTCTCGGAATCGTATATTTGACAATTATGCTGGTAGCCCGTAATATAGGTCCGTAAAAATATCTATACCTTTAAAATATTGAGGTAAATACTAAATCTAAGGAATTTTACTAATACAGGAAGCTTTATTTTGATTTTTGAATTATTCCAACACTTATATTCCTTTTCTACTCTAGCTAATATTATATACGTCGTATCCGGTCATAAAGCAGAAGCGGAACTACAAGTGCGCCATCTATAAGAAACGCGTTTGGCGCGCTTTGACAGAGTCTAGTCTGAAGTTCGTACAAGCGACATGGTGGGATGTGGTGGGGCCTTAGGAGTGATGACTTGATGAGCTACCACAAGACAGATCTCAGCCAGTCGTGGCGCGGGCAACCAGTCTAGGAACTGTCCATAGTTTCGTTTTAGAACCTGTGTATATAAAAGTACAGTGTAGTAATAAAGTGTACCTAGTGAATGTTTAAATAATTGTGAATCCGAATAAACGAGTGATATTGTAAGTTTGTTACTTCTCTTTGCAAGATACACTCACAGTACCTATGTCTGAATGGAATAGATCCAAAATCATGAGCCATCAGCCGATATATAATATTTTTTACATACATACATACATATAATCACGCCTTTTTCCCGTAGGGGTAGGCAGGACCGCCTCTTTCCCGTAGGGGTAGGCAAAGACCACTTCTTTCCACTTGCTACGATCCTTACATACTTCTTTCGCTTCGTCCACTTTCATTCTTACCATCCATTCCTCCTCTTACATTCAACGTTGCCAAGGGTCTCTCCATGGTCCGCTTATTAATAATATTTTTTAAGTAATTAATTATATTAAGTACCGAGAAGAATGTGCTTTGTTAGGAGTTCTAGTAGAACGGAAAAATATTATTAGGTATTTAAAAAATATTAGTCTAACGGAGATTCGAATCCGAGAGATAGGTTTTCACCCGTAAAACCCATCAAATTTCATGGAAATTGTTGAAGCCGTTTCCGAGATTCTCATATAGGTAATTAGCTACGAAACAGTAAAATATATATACGAAACGAGACAAAATACTGGTTTAAATGACAGTCGTCACAAATTTTAAGTGTAGTTTAGATTGAAAATTTAATTTAAATATCGCAAATTTGATGTGTAGTTTAGATTAATTTAGCGGCATAGGGAAATTTGCATGCTCAGCGCGCAGTGGGTGAGCGTGGCCGGAAACTAATTGTGGAGAGGCCGGAAAAGTAGCAGTGGAGTCGTTAGTACTGATGATGATGCTGACAAACATGCGTGGGCATCGGCAGTTATTATGAAGCGCGCCGACTAAACCGATTTGCATTAATGAGGTCAATAATGTTCTCGGAATCGTATATTTGACAATTATGCTGGTAGCCCGTAATATAGGTCCGTAAAAATATCTATACCTTTAAAATATTGAGGTAAATACTAAATCTAAGGAATTTTACTAATACAGGAAGCTTTATTTTGATTTTTGAATTATTCCAACACTTATATTCCTTTTCTACTCTAGCTAATATTATATAATATTTTTTACATACATACATACATATAATCACGCCTTTTTCCCGTAGGGGTAGGCAGGACCGCCTCTTTCCCGTAGGGGTAGGCAAAGACCACTTCTTTCCACTTGCTACGATCCTTACATACTTCTTTCGCTTCGTCCACTTTCATTCTTACCATCCATTCCTCCTCTTACATTCAACGTTGCCAAGGGTCTCTCCATGGTCCGCTTATTAATAATATTTTTTAAGTAATTAATTATATTAAGTACCGAGAAGAATGTGCTTTGTTAGGAGTTCTAGTAGAACGGAAAAATATTATTAGGTATTTAAAAAATATTAGTCTAACGGAGATTCGAATCCGAGAGATAGGTTTTCACCCGTAAAACCCATCAAATTTCATGGAAATTGTTGAAGCCGTTTCCGAGATTCTCATATAGGTATTTATATGTAATAAATGCTCGTTTCAAGTATAAGATAATTAGCTACGAAACAGTAAAATATATATACGAAACGAGACAAAATACTGGTTTAAATGACAGTCGTCACAAATTTTAAGTGTAGTTTAGATTGAAAATTTAATTTAAATATCGCAAATTTGATGTGTAGTTTAGATTAATTTACCGTGTATCGTGTAAAAATGCAAAACTTACACCGATTCAAGTGTCACAGCGGCTTAATACTTTACTTTATCACAGTCCGCAGGGCATTAATAATATTTATGCAAGCGAAAAACAAACTAAGAGCGACTAAGCTTCGGGAATCTTAACGACCGCTATCACTCTTTTGACTTAACTTGATTTATGCTGTAGTGCGGTTAAGAAATGCAACATTAAACTTACTGGGACTCGCGGTTGCAATCATTTAGTATAACGAAACTGACAAAGTGAATATTGCATCTGAATTTCAGAAATGGTATTTACACTATTACCCATTGATATTTGCGTCCGTTGTCTCTTAGGATAATGTGGATAAGTGAGTTAAATGTGAGATTTGTGTAACAATTTAGATAGTGTAAAGTTTTGTAGATATATAATATGTATAATTTTTTTCAAAATGTAAGTTATCTGTTACTGTTTATTGTTATTTACAAGTACCTACCTACTAGTGATGTAACGAATGTCTCTTTTTTAGCATTCGCGAATGCGAATGCGAATATCTGCTACCGACATTCACGAATGCGAATGCGAATATTTAGTTTTTGTTCATATTTGGCTCCAATTTGTCTATGGCTTGGCGGCAGTCGCGTTCGGACAAGATTCGTTATGGGTTCGTTACGTTCGTATCTTCCGAGTATTGCCGAATTCTTACGAACTCATCTATGATCTAAATAAAGCGTAATTCATTCCGCTCCTCTCACTCAAACTTAAACTAAAAATTTTATTTCCATGTAGGTTATGATATATATAATAGAATTGTCCTAAATGTCAAATGATGCCTACCACCGGTTCGGAAACTAGCCCGGCAAGAAGAATCGGCGTAAGAAACTCGCACATTTGCTTTTGTTTTCTGATATTCATATTCGCAAAACATTCGCAAAAATTTTGCGAATGCGAATGCGAATATACAAAAATGTGCGAATATTCGCGAATGCGAATGCGAATGCGAATATTCGTTACATCACTACTACCTACAAAGCCGAAACCTTAAGGTGCTCTCTCACCTGGAGCATTCGCGTGTTATGTATTATGTAACGTTATAGATTCCACTTTGAGCATTACATTACAATACTACCTCCCTGACTGATGAGCATTCGCGTGTAAGGTAACGTTATATATTCGACTTTGAACGCCGAGCGGACGGGATCATTACAAGGTGCGCATTGTAGTTTGTTATGCTCGGTAATCCTCATACACTCATGTACCTAATGTTCGGATATGTAACGTTACAATACACGCGAATGCTCCAGGTGAGTACCCTAACGCAAATAGCCAACCTTTTTTCATACAAATGATTCACATTTTTAACCGACTTCCCAAAAAAGGAGGCGGTTATACGTTCGGCTGTATATATTTTTTTTATTTTTTTTGTATGTTCAACGATTACTCCGCCGCCTGTGGACCGATTTTCAAAATTTTTTCTGTGATGTATAGGGTGTAATCCCAAATTGGTCCTTTTGATATCAAAGTGGTGACCTGATGATGGGATCCATGAGGAATCGAGGGAACTCCTCGAAATTTATATGGACACATATGGTGATTTTGACTTTTTCTGAAGTAGTTCAAGCATATGCTACCAAAAAGTAAGATTTTGCTCCAAGGTATACCCTGGATCCAAAAGTACAGTATAGAACTCCTGACTCCTTATAGATACATGTTTGGGGATTTCGGCGTTGTTTAAAGAACTGCAAGCATATGCCACCTTGTCAGTTAGAGTAATCATCATCATCATCACCACTATCACACCATACATCATCAGATTATGATGATATAAAAGGTATTTCTCATAGTATTTTACACTAACACGGAGATCATTGAACATTATTCTGCCGTTTATGAACCTATTTGCAAAATTCTTTTGTTGTTGTAAAGGGTTTAATTCGAAATTAGTCCTTTAGTCACTAAAGTGGAAACCTGATGATGCGAGCCATGAGGAATCGAGGGAACTCCTCAAAATTTATATCCACACATATAGTGATTTTGACTTTAACTGAAGTAACACAAGCATATACTACAAAAAAAATAAGATATTGTACCTAGGTATACCCTGGATCCAAAAGCACTGTACAGAACTCCTCAGTCTTTAAAGATGTGCGTTTGGAAATTTCGGCATTGTTTAAAGAACTGCAAGCATAATTATGCCACTTTATAACTTACAGTAATCATCATCATCATCTTAATAGCAATACCTAATGGAAGCTTGGCGAGTATTTAATTATACATTCGATCGTTTAGTTTAGACGTTCTTAAGACGTATTAATAACTTAACAAAATATATCACTAAAAAGGGTGAAATTATTATTTTTAAACAAAAAATTAAACCGACTTCCAAAGTAAAAATACACAAAAAAGTATGAAATAAAACTTAATCTCTAAATAATTCCCCTTTCAAATTCGGCTAAAATTTTTACTATTTCTCTACTCAATCTTATTAATTTTGAAGTCGGTACCAGCAAATATGAACGTAAGTTGTATAAAATATTGTAGAATATTGTTTGGGCTGGTGCCGATTTCAAAATTAAGAAGATTGAGTAGAGAAATAGTAAAAATTTTAGCCGAATTTGAAAGGGGAATTATTTAGAGATTAAGTTTTATTTCATACTTTTTTGTGTATTTTTACTTTGGAAGTCGGTTTAATTTTTTGTTTAAAAATAATAATCATGTATCAATACAGAACAATGTTTAGAAACATATATTTTGTACAATGTGTAGTTAGTCGTAATAGGTAAAAGAACAAACTATCGACATATTACTCTCCAAGTGTCGTTGCCTAAATGTACAAACTTTCACGGCCGGTGACGCGGGTGTGTGTACAAACTTCACATATTAAGGCCCTCCCCCGAGCAAAAGACCTTGAGGCGGTCAGACGCATAACTCAGTTCAAAATTTTTCACATAACTTAGTTCAAAATTGACAAAAAAAAATATGTAAACGGCGAATATCTAGCTTATGAGATTGCCTATCTATTGGTGTGTGTCCCAAATAAAATTAACTTGTAAATACTATGGAGACGCTGAAACTATAATTCAATGTTACATTCAATTATAGTTTCAGCGTCTCCATATACTACGGGAGGTAGCGCTATAGTTGACAAAGTCATTTTATACCGGCTGAAAATCATAAGAATAATAGTTTTCCCCTAACACATAACAGCTCTGAACGTCAGCTGCTCCGATAGCGGTGGAGCTAAAGGAGACAGCATGACAAAGTCATTGGAAAAAAATCTGCTCCGAGGAATTTTATACCGAGCGAAAGTTGTATTAAATTATTGTTTCAATCATATTTTTTACAAAAATTATCGTCAGCTGTAAAGACGAGGGGGGGTTCAATGTCAGTCACGTGCATAAACCTCATTTAAAATTTAAAAAATAAAGTTATTTTATACCTTATGAAATTTATATATCTCAATTTTCATACTTTTAAAATAATAAAAAAAATAGTCAGCTGTACGTTTGACGGGGGTAACACCGTCAGTCAGCGTGTTAAACATGTCGCGCGCTCAACGCATTCGAGCGTTTTTGGAACATAAACTGACAACCTTTACACCCACAAAAAATCAGCTGGCGACGATTTTTTGTTTCTTTAACATTTAAATTATCTTAGACTTAAAAGTTAATAAATATAACATCAATTTAATTTATATAACACCACAGTAGGTACATTTATTAATTTTGTGTCGGTTCCAAATTATATTAATATGTACTGTAGCATCAAGGAATTTCAAGCTAAAAAAGCAGTTACATCATCATATAAGGAATTTATTCTATTTTCTAAATATATATATAACATGCAATAGTTTTAAAATCAATTGATTAATATAATCTTGAAAAACCGGAACCGGAGAAACCGCGCGAACGCCTTCAGTGCCGGACGCCGGACCCGCTGACACCACCCGCTTTTGAAATTTTAACAGTCCGACGCCCGAGAGGTTAATATGGAGGTAATAGCCTCCGTGATGCAGTGGTTTGCGCGCGGTGGATAACAAGTTACACGTGTTTTTATCCACAGTTCATTGGAATCGAGAGGACGAGCCCTACATTTTGACTCTAATAGATTCCCCAAATTCCTGTCGGGATCTGGTATATACCACAAGGACCCCGAGAGACGCTCCCTCCCATGGAAAATTTTTAAGGCTCCACCAAACGTACTTTTCATTCCAGCAAATAATAGATGCTTATAAGTGTAAGAAAGACATACAGAGTATTTAAATACTAAGTGCATTTCGTTTTTGCTTTTGGAGTCGTTGTATGTGTATTGTATAACAGAGAGACAAGATCGGACTATAGTATATCGGTAACACGTACGCTGTCCTCCTCCATCAGTCGTGCTCCTCATGTCTGAGGGTCGTGACCACCACCTTCCATGGTCTTTATCCTTACGATATTTCTCCAGTTTTCCCTGTCCTCGGCCACTCGAAGTGCACGTACGCTGTACGCAGGTAGTTATTTTTTACTTGTAACGCAATACGCCTATAGTGACGTATTCTGTTATGTTATTTAATAACTGTTATTTTAATAACTGGATATCGACTGTTATGTGTTATTTCCAAATACCTGTTATTTTTTAACTGTTACGTTAAATTTATACGTCCCACCTCTATTGAGCGCGCGACATATTTAACACGCTGACTGACGGTGTTTCCCCCGTCAAACGTACAGCTGACTATTTTTATTATTATTTTAAAAGGGCATGTATTTAAACTTGCGACAAAACAATTAAATTTTGGATGTGAAAATACCCAATATTGAATACTAAATTACCAAGTTGGCGAAATAATGTAAGGAACAAAAAAAATACTAATCTGGTGACTAAATAATAACCACTGAATTTTCCAAACTGGCAGACAGATTATGTTTTAGCGACTAAATAACCATCTTGGCGACAATTTGTGAGTACACATTTAATTTAAGAATAGGCACATATATTTTCCCTGATGTAGGTAACTCAAAAACCATACAAGCAGCGAAACGAGCGCACACAAAAAAACCGTAAAGGAGCGTACAAATTCCCAATTTTTTATTTTTCTCGGTTTTAGGGAGGTGTAGATTATTGTGTAGATTAATTTTGAAATTTAACAATGGCGGATATTTATTTTTCTTAAAATTGATATGGGTGTCGTTTACCAGGTTTTTGGGAGTGCTGGATACGAAAATGACATTCGTTTTGAAATTCCAATATGGCGGACATACTTAATTTCATAAAAATAATATGGGTGTCCTTTTATTGGTTTCTGAGGGTGCTGATTACAAAAAAGTCATCCATTTTAAATTTCCTTAGTAACCCAACAACCTCATATTTTCTTCATGATGGGAGAAAAAGAAATTTGAAATCCTGAATTTTCCATCATTTCTATAGATTTATACATATAGGAATGTATCTCAATGTAAAGCATTTACTATGTTTTTATAAAGTTGATTCTATCTCGGAAACGGTGCATCCTATTGAAAAAATAATGAAAATTTCGCCCCCCTTTGGAACCCCACAACATCATATTTTCTTCATGATGGGAGAAAAAAATTTTCAAAAATCCTGAATTTTTTAACATTTCTATAGCTATAAACATCCGTCGTATCTCAATGTACAGCATTTACTTCTTTTTTTATAAAATTGATTCTATCTCGGAAACGGTGCATCCTATTGAAAAAATAATGAAAATTTCGCCCCCCTTTGGAACCCCGCAACATCATATTTTCTACATGATGGGTGAAATTTTTTTTTTCCATAATCTTGAATTTTCCAACATTTCTATAGATTTATACATCCGTCGTATCTCAATGTACAGCATTACTTCTTTTTTTATAAAATTGATTCTATCTCGGAAACAGTGCATCCTATTGAAAAAATAAGGAAAATTTCGTCCCCCTTAGGAACCCCGCAACATCACATTTTCTTCATGATGGAAGAAAAGAAATTTCGAAAATCTTGAATTTTCCAACATTTCTATAGATTTATACATCCGTCGTATCTCAATGTACAGCATAACTTCTTTTTTTTATAAAATTGATTCTATCTCGGAAACGGTGCATCCTATTGAAAAAATAAGGAAAATTTCGTCCCCCTTAGAATTCCCGCAACATCATATTTGCTTCACGATGGGAGAAAAAAAAAATTCGAAAATCCTGAATTTTCCAACATTTCTATAGATTTATACATCCGTCGTATCTCAATGTACAGCATTACTTCTTTTTTTATAAAATTGATTCTATCTCGGAAACGGTGCATCCTATTGAAAAAAATAAGGAAAATTTCGTCCCCCTTAGAATTCCCGCAACATCATATTTTCTTCACGATGGGAGAAAAAAAAATTCGAAAATCCTGAATTTTCCAACATTTCTATAGATTTATACATCCGTCGTATCTTAATGTACAGCATTTACTTCTTTTTTTATAAAATTGATTCTATCTCGGAAACGGTGCATCCTATTGAAAAAAATAATGAAAATTTCGTCCCTCTTAGGAATAACGCAACATCATATTTTCTTCACGATGGGAGAAAAAAAATCGAAAATCTTGAATTTTCCAACATTTCTATAGATTTATACATTCGTCGTATCTTAATGTACAGCATTTACTTCTTTTTTTATAAAATTGATTCTATCTCGGAAACGGTGCATCCTATTGAAAAAAATAATGAAAATTTCGTCCCCCTTAGGAATAACGCAACATCATATTTTCTTCATGATGGGAGAAAAAAAAATCGAAAATCTTGAATTTTCCAACATTTCTATAGATTGATACACCCCTCGTCAGTACAGCATTGTCATATTTTTTTCTATACCTAGTCGCTTCTATCTCAGAAACGGTGCATCCTACTGCAAAAGTAATGAAAATTTGCTCTCCCTTATTAATCTAGAAATCGCATATTTTCTTCATGAATGGCAGAAAAATTCATGAATCCTGAATTTTTAAAAATGTCTATACCTACATAGCTGGTACTTTGAACTACATAACATACTGTAATAATCATTAATCCTAATTAGCATCCCAAAGATCTTTTAATTTAGTATTCATATTCATTTTCCGAAGATTGAATATTCTCCATTTTGGAAAATGAAATTGGAAGACAATTTTGTAATCAGAGCCCCCAGAAACCGGGAAAAGGACAACCTTGTTAATTTTAATAACAAAAATTTACGCCATTGTGGAATTACGAAACAGATTTTATTTTCATATTATTCTGCACCCCCAGAAACCTAGAAAATGACACCCATGACAAAGAAAAACATACTCCAACAGTATCCAAAAATAGCATTTTCCGTAGCCTGCAAATTGAATTTTTAGCAGCCATTAATTTATCAACCAAATCTGGTTTTATAGCTGCTTATATGGTATAATGGTCACCAACTCGGAAATTAAGTCACCAACTTATAAATGTCGGTGCTAATTTGGATTAAATTTCGCCTCTTTTTATCTGCCGACTTTAGAATTTTTTGTCACCCGAGTGTTTTCGCCAGTTTAGTAATTTAGTCGCCAACATATTAATTCGCTGCCAAATTCAGTAATACAGTATGCTCACGTGCAGCCGCCAACTTATTTTTTGTTCGCTTGATTAATTATATCCCTTTTAAAAGTATTAAAATTGAGATATATAAATTTCATAAGGTATAAAATAACTTTACTTTTTAAATTTTAAATGAGGTTTATGCACGTGACTGACATTGAACCCCCCCTCGTCTTTACAGCTGACGATAATTTTTGTAAATAATATGATTGAAACAATGATTTAATACAACTTTCGCTTGGTATAAAATTCCTCGGAGCAGATTTTTTTCCAATGACTTTGTCATGCTGTCTCCTTTAGCTCCACCGCTGGTGCGACAACTGACGCTCACTTTAGTAATTTCCGAACATTAAACAACTGTTTGAAGTAAAATTCATTCGGTATAAAATTACTAAAAAAAATGTAGCGCTACCTCCCGTACTAATAGGATTTACAAGTTAATTTTATTTGGGACACACACCAATAGATAGGCAATCTCATAAGCTAGATATTCGCCGTTTACATTTTTTTTTGTCAATTTTGAACTAAGTTATGTGAAAAATTTTGAACTGAGTTATGCGTCTGACCGCCTCAAGGTCTTTTGCTCGGGGGAGGGCCTTAAGCCGCTTCACACCGGCCGCGGCACAGCAGCGGAGCGGAGAACAGAACCTCAATTCTCGTATTTAAAGTAGACACTTTAAACAGTCAATTTTACTTTGTTAGGATTGAAAGTGTAGCATCATGTTACCGTGAACGGATTTTATGACGTTTCGACCAATCAAAGCGCGTTTCACGTTGGTTTAACGTTCATAAAAACACCTATTGGGAGTATAAGCTTATCGGGACTTGATTGTAATTGTATTAATTCAGGCTTTATTTAGCAGAATTGCCCATATGATTTTGAGATAAAATAAATATATATTAACGGCTACTAATGGCCTAGCGGTTGCAGAATTTGTTTATTTTCTGAAGCTTATACTATAATAATTGTGTTGTACATATAAAGTGTTGTAATAATTTATACAATAATTAAGTTTTAAATTATTCACTAAGGACCTAATAATCAAACTATTTCAGGTCTAAAAGTAAGGCCTCCTTTAAACGTAAATTGCCCAAAACGTTAGGGTCAGCACCAAAGTTTTGTAGGTACGATATTTGTTTAGAGTCTGTCACGAATCACGATAGCTATTTGGAATCGGCTATAAAACTGAACGCCACTCCACCACGTTGCCGTTTTGGTGTGAAATGGCCTTTATACTTTGTTTTTAACACAATCAGAATCTGATATGTGGATTTAGCTTACATGTAGGTAAGTTTGGTTACTAAGAAGAACACCTTTTGTTCGAAAAGGTAAATCAAAGGAGAAGTTTCTGATTCGTCCATTATGTTACATTGTTACAATATTTCTCCTAATTTTCATGACATTGCAGTTGTTTCTCAAATGTAACGGTTTATATTATACACCAATATTATAAAGTTTGTTTCTTTGTTTGTATTGAAAGCTTGGCACAAATATAGAGTAGACTACGGAGAAGGACACAGGCTACTTTTCATCTCAGAAAAATGAAAAATGTACGGTTTCCGCGAGGTTAACTTTTGCGCGCACGACGTCCCGGGCAACATCTAGTATATAGTATCTCAAGTCGGATTTTTAAGGCTTTTAACCATAGATATATGTATAATCACTGCTTTTAACATAATATTTGGTTTTCTTCTTTACACACAGTCTACAACAAATATTCCAGAACTCTAAATAGGTTATGACGTACATTTGGCAGAATAAATCTTCATACAAGAAAAAGTTACGCCATCTTAGTTTTCACAATACTTCAAATGTTAGTCATCTTGTTTTCACTACTCTTCAAATGTCAAATGGCTCCAAAAATCTCAAAAGTGGGCCAATTTAACTGGGGACACTTTTTGCCTCAATATGCCTCGTCTAGGTCTACAGTCTAAAAGAGTCGAACATCTGTTGAGTTCAATATTATACACGTCGTTTGTAGTTTATACTTTTGAAGTCACCAAACCAGTTCTTTGAAAACTCAGAATATGTTAGGAACATTTTCCGTAGAATATAAAATATAAGTTTCATGAAAAACCCTGGCTTTGGTTACTCTGAAACGGGTACACGAAGAGATCGGCTAGAGCTAATTAGCTTGTGAATGGCTTGTTACGAGCGACTAATTGATGAAAAAGATAAAAAAAAGCCAGTTATGAATTCGTCGAAATCACAGGGGCGACACTCTCTACAAATGACAGTTCGAGCACCGTCAAATGTCAGCTATGTTGACTTAAGCCTAGGGTTGACATCGAATTCATTAACACGTTCCCTGCGCAATAAAATTTTGTCTACCTGGCGAAATGTGCGATATGAGATATAAAAACCCCATTCTATACCTTTCTGGAAGTGCTGTTTGAGATCTTTCGGCCCCACAGCATATAGCTCGCTTCGAATGGCCGTATTTATGCTAAATACACCGATAACTTTAAAAGAAAAATACCATTATAAAGCCAAGAAACGACATTAACTACCTTTAACTTCGCCCCGGGTTTAGATCAAAGAAAACTGAGAAAATAAAGAAAATGTTTGTGGGATCTAAAAACCTCATAATGCACCGAAGGAAATGTACCTATCGATAAAAACTAGTGATGTCAAGACTATTTATCGAAAAACGAAAACGCAGTTAAATGTTAAAATTAAAAAAACATACTAAACACATACTTTTTGCACATTCCTTACAATAAGACATAATTTTTTTCCTGGATCATCTACGCGTGGTGTCATTCTCTGGTAAACCCGGTCATATTTGGAAACTAAAGGATCTTCATTATAATTGTTTGAAGTATTTCCACTCATTTCGCAAGCTAACTGCAACATCCTTCTGCCTCGTTTCTTACTATTTAGTGACATACTGGAACGCGCTCTACGACGAAACGTTATTTTGTGTAATATCGATAGTCCTCCCGTCACACGTACGTCCTGCGCAAGCGACACGCACCACTAGTTCGATTTGATGCAACTGCGCTAGAAAATAGATGCGGGTGGGGGCGGAAGCGCCTCCCGCGATTGTGAGGCAGTAACATCTCACGTTCGCACTGACAACCGTTTTTTTGATTTCTATGCGGAATGAGGTCTTACTGCCTCATTTATATTTTTCTAGTATTTCAATGACAGTTTCAATAGGCAAATGCAACTGTGTATTTGTCTTTTTCATACGCATTATATTTTGTACAGTATGAGCTCCGCACTGGAGGGAGACAGCGATATTTGTTCCCCGCACGGAGTGGGAGTATGCTTATGCGGTCTTTAGACCGCATATCGCAGTAAACGTGTTAAAAATATTTTTTTACGCTCGCGTAAATATAATACTTTTACGCGGACGAAGCCGCAGGCAACAGCTAAAAAGGGAAATCATACCTACCTACTAATTTAATCCACGTCTCAGTTATTTATTGTACCTACTGCGTGTGACAAAGGCAAGGGTTAGGTTAGAAAAAATAAGTAATAATTATCGAGGTAGGTACTTACTTTTCTGGATTATTAGGCAAGCGGAAGAAGCTTTTGTCATAATTTTTTTCTTCGGCTGGCGACCAATTATACAACCACAATTAAGCCCACTCATTTTAATGCCGATCAGGAAATTTCTATTATTTTAGGTACCTACACGGTGCGTGCGATTTAAACTTTTGAACGATACTGATATTTACAATAAAAATCAAAATAGTCTCCAAATGCAAACGAATAATAGCCATATTTTTTAATCAAAAATGAACTCAGCCATTGTGGCCCATAAATTGGAAAAATATACCTTGTGTCCTTAGCAATTGGGTTGAATTTGTACTTAATTCTTAAGTAGTTTAAAGACTATATTTTGAATTATATCAATGCAATTTTAAATTTTTATTACCACTCAATAAGTGTTGTAACTTGTAACACAACTAAGATCGTCGCACAATATCGAAAGGTATCGACATATTTAAATGCGATTAAGCTACTACAGGTATTTAACGTAATATTCAATCTAAAATATTATGCGGATATCCTTACTAATATTTTACTACTATTATAAATATGATAGTTTGTGAGGATGTATGGATGGATGAATGGATGGACGGATGAATCTTAAACGGGCAAATGGCACAACACACGTTTGTTTCTCTTTAACGCAATACCTATTGAACGGGTTTTAATAAAAAAATTATATACGTTCGAGGTTAACCTCCTACAAACTTTACCCAACCCAAGCATATTTCGTTAAAAATATCGATAAAATCAAATTATTACATGACTACATTTTTTATAAATATCGCGATAAGTCTTTCTTAGGAAATTACACTGTCGCGTCGGCGAAACTGCCAGCCCCGTGAACCATAGTCCAGGCTGGGAAAAAGTTACTCCCCACCCGCCCCCGCATTCGCCCAGACACGCACACATAGCTGCGAGCGGTGAGTCGTGTAAATCGGTGGAGTGACGGTTCTTTACGTTAGTAATATATATTCTTTGTCGAAATTTCGCGATAAATACGGTCGACAGCTGCTGTTATGAACGTTTCCAGAAAGTTGCTAGTTTGGAACAAAGGGACGTGTCACGGTCACGATGTTCGGTTTTTAGTTTTTATTTAATCGATAATATAATTATATGTATAAACATAATATATTGTATTAAAATGTGATATTATAGTATGGAAAAGCAACCAAATTAAAATGTTTACCTCGCTTTGCTTAGTGCTTATAATACAAATCTAATCTGTAGCTACGCGGCGCAAGTCGCAACAGCGCGCTTGCATGGTTAAAGACTTCTATATCCTACAAGACCTACATAATTATATAATAAACTAGCTGTCCCGACACACGTTGTTCTGTCTTAAATATGAACTACAATGAATAAATAAGTACACCTACTGCTACACCTACTCCTACAACCTACACCTTTTCTAATATTTCTCACCGTTTAAACCTTCCCTGATATTCCACAATTATTCCAAGACCTAAATTAGCCAAACCGGTCCAGCCGTTCTCGAATTTTGAGTCCCGCGGGAACGGGGTAAAAGTATCCTATGTCCTTCTCCTGGTTTTAAGATACTTCCTCACCAATTTTCAGCCAAATCAGTTTACCCGTTCTTGAGTTATAAAAAGTGTAACTAACACGACTTTCTTTTATATAAATAGATAGAAAAGTTAGTGATTTCAAAAATCAGTTTATGATAACATGTCGCTTTACTTTTAATATAATAAAAGTAAAATGAAAGTCTACTTTAAATACGAGAATTGAGGTTCTAGTCTCGTGGTAAGTTCTCGAAGAACTTGTGTTACAACTTGTGTTGCCTGGTACCCGTAACGACGGGTACCAGGCAACGGAAATATTATAATATTTAATACTTTTATATTATACACATATTTAATACACATCCATGACCTAGGAACACGGAAACACTTTTACTCCTTCGGTGGTATTCAAACTCGCGACTCCGGGCTTGAGCACCGACACGCTCAACCACTGAGCCACAGAGGTTTAAGTAATATTCACTCAAGTTGGACTACGGACAGTGGACGTTACAACTTTGCAAACATTACGCCTTAGGTACTTTTTATGAAAACGGTCGTAGTTTGCAAGTTAAAATAAACTTTGTTACTTTGAAGTTTGCCTCGGTACAGAAAGGTCACTTTATGAGTTATGACATTGTCCGCTTGAAAAGGTTTTCCTAATAATATAATATCACGTTTTACATTGTTTATTCAATCTGATCATATGTTACAAACTATTTTCTAACTACCTCGCAATCTATAATGAGGATATTACGTTGGAAAAATCTAGTTTTGAAAAATCTAGAAATATTTTGTCTATCTGAAAAATTATGTATGTATAATAGATGTGTAATATTAAAAAGACTGCTATAAAACATGGATGTACTAGTATTTAAATATTAAAAAGAGGTTAGTGTAATAAGACATAATATTGAAAAACGTCAACGCATGACAAAATTTAATCAAACGCACGGTAATGACTATGTTATTAATCTGAGGTAGGTAACGTGTGTAATGTTATTTTTATTTTATTGAATTTTTAATCATTATAAAAATATTAGTGCAGTTCTCTCCTCCCTTGTATTATAACTTTAATCGTGCCAAATTTCATACACCTCCGTTTCCACAATTATTTTCGTAAAAAGGTTTTGCTTCACAATACGATGATATGATTATTGATTATTATAATATTAATAATATATATATATGTAGACTCGCCAGGAGGCCAAATCGCGTTATAGTATTAATAAATAATTGGGATGTATAATGACAATTATTATTACATTATTATCATGACTGATGTCAATGTACTAATTGTGCTTGTATGATATATATTCTATGTATTCTATGTATATCTATAAGGTCTCCGAAAATCAATTACGAATACTTCGGGCACATGATCCACTGCTTATGTAAAGACGTTTAAGCAGAAAAATAATTGTCATACTCGAAGTAAAAAATCGTCTCATGTATGGGTGACTTTCCGCAAAACGCAAACTCGCCCATATAAAGAAAAAAAATTTTTTTCGAGTATGACAATTATTTTTCGGCTTAAACGTCTTTAAATAAGCAGTAGATCACGTGCCCGATATATTCGTAATTGATTTTACCAAACCTTATATACTTTTACTTTTTATAGCATAATAGGAGGATAAATGCATCGTAATAGTATTCTTTCTCTGCAGGTTTTTAAAGAGTCATCTCAATATTCATTGGGGATAATTGACAATTACCAGGAGAAGTTCTCGCACTTACAGACGAAATTAACTGTAATTGCAGTACGAGTTCTGTAATGAAACTGTAAAACCTTGCAGATTTAAGTTTCATTACACGGCGCAAGATGGTGATAATAAAACCGTTCTCATACTAGCCGTAGCCCGTAATCCGTATCTACCCATAATAAAATATAACTAATAACATTACATAGCTATCTCGGGTACATTTTAGGTGAGCTATTTTAATAGAATTTTTAAGCTAGTTTATAAAGTCTGCGATCAAAAAAATTATTATTAAGTATTTTTTTGTCGCAGATCATGAAATTTGAAATTTGAAACGAGCAACAATAGTTCGTCTAGTTTAGTTATTATTGTTGTGTGTAATGTGTTATATTAAGTCCGTCCTCTCAAGTTATTAAAACTTCGATGAATCAATATAAATGACAATATTTTGTACAGTTATAGATTCAAGATTTCACAATACTTAATTTTATTTTTGGTATCATAAAATTAGAGGGTTTCGTTAAATAGGTAATAATAATAATATAATAACTCCCCACACCAGTGGCGAAGGCTGCTCCTCCTTCATAGGGAATCCGCAGCCTGTATAATAGGTAGGGATTTCTATGAAGGTTTGCAAAAGGTAAGTGACAAGGGAAGCCGATAGGAATGGAGTTATAGGAACCCTTCGCCACTGCCCCACACCGATCTCGGTGACGGTGGCCGATTTCATTTAAACCAGGCCAGTTAGGCAGGAGTAATTTTATAGTGCCTAAGTGTGTGCGCAGTACACAAGAGCACTCTCTCTTCCTTTACTCTCATAACCCAGTGGGACGGATAACCGACACGACTGGCAAGAGATCAGGCGCAGGTCCGACTTTTTACATGCCCATGACCCATCCGACGTATGGATCATCTTTCTTGTCAGACAATCAGATGGATGCCTGCATTGTCCTAACCAAACTTGGAAACAACATTTTTGTTGTTCTAATGCGGGAATCGGACCCACGACCTCTGAGTCGAGAGCCAATTGATGCTCTAACCACTAGACCACGAAGGCTGTTAAATAGGTATTCTTTAAATAAAGGCAGGGTTTCATATAATATGACTTTTTTGTAAACCATTTTCGAGTAATCGACCCCCAAAGTGGTTTCTAAAGTTGCCCTAGCATTTCCGAATTATGAGACTTAGAAATGGCAATTTTCCATGCTGATAGGTCATGCTCAAAACTCTTCAGGAAAATTATTTTTAACGAAATTAGACACACGGCGCAACTTTTGAATAAGAAAAAACCGTTTGCGCATTGGTAGTTACGGAACCCTCCTTAGAAAATAATATGTCCTGTCATGCTTGATGCTCTTGGTTAGGTTATTTCTAGATTACGAGGAACACTATTACAGATAGATTAAAAAGAGTTCATAATGCTATCTAGTTTCTGATTAGAAATTACATTTAGTTTAACATTCTATTTATACTAATATGTATTATAAAAAGGAAAAGTTTGTTTGTATGTTTGTTTGCATTGAATAGGCTCCAAAAGTACTGGAACAATTTTGATGAATTTTGGCACGGATATAGAGTAGACCACGGGGAAGGAAAAAGTAGCCTAACTTTTTATTGCGGCAAAATGTACGGTTCCGGATTTCCTTTTGCGCGCTCATCTAGTATCTAATAAACGTTAATTGAAGCCTAACAATATAATGTCTCAAATTTATTTGGTTAGAGTGCAGATACGTTGGGAAAGTTTTATTAGCAGCGACGTAGCTTTGTTCGTGTGACAATAACACGTGGTATTGTTGCGTTTGTTGTTATCAAGTTAATTATGCCGCATTCAAACAACAAAAATGTTTTAATTAAGAATGTGCAGGTACCAATTTGTATTTTTACGAAACCATAATTAAAATTGTGTGTAAAATAATAAATAACTAGTTTAAATATACGTTTGAGAGCTTGAATATTTATTGTATTGAATTTTTATTGTAGAGTATTGTACAGTTAAAAAAGCTGATATTTTGACGCGAGAATTTGCGATTGAAAATTAGAGTTAGTTTTAGATATTAAGTCAAAATAAGGTGAAAAATAATAAATTAAAATAAAAAAAATTACAATGTATTTCGGACATAAAAAGGTAAGTTTTAAATTTCGTGCAAAAATATATTTTTTTGTATAAGATAAAAATAAAAAACCAAAAACTTAGTTATTTGAATTTTTCACATAAATTTTGAGGTTATGTGAAACAAGTGTTAATGCACAAGTTGTAGATCTTTTTGTTAAGTACCTATAACTTAGCCATTTAATTTTTTTCCATAGGACTTATAGTTTAGCCGGAAATCGAGATAAACCGTTTTTACCCTTAAAACTCACCCCCCTACACTCCGAGCTCAAATTATTTTTCCTTATATTTTTGTTATATTTTCTTCCTTTTCCAGTGGGTTTCATTCCAATGAGCCCAAAAAAACAAAAACTTGGCTATTTGAATTTTTCACATACATTTTGAGGTTATGAGAAACAAGTGTAAATGCAAAAGTTGTAGATCTTTTTGTTAAGTAGGTACGTACCTACAACTTAGCCATTAAACTTTTTTCCATATTACTTGTAGTTTAGCCGGAAATCGAGATAAACCGTTTTTACCCTTAAAACTCACCCCCTTACACTTCCCGAGCTCAAATCACCCGTAAATTATTTTTTCTTATATTTTTGTTAAAATCTCTTCCTTTTCCAATGGGTTTTATTCTACTATATTTTTTTCCATTTTTTTATCCTTTTTCAAAGCTCTGTCTATTGTGACTTAACCAAATTGCCATTACACGGTTGATTTTCGGTGTGTGGCTTTAGTTAAGTACCCGTGTCAAGTATGTCTTACGCATCGCGTCTACAATGCTGTAGTCGCAACGCGACGCTATAATCAAAGAATATATATCTATAACCATAGTCCTAGGGGCCAGCAGCACATAGTTTGGTACTAGTAGCTTTAGATAAAGATAAAATGTCTGATTTCCATACGCCGGTACTTAGGGATCATTAAAAAGAGTAGGATTATGTTAATGTGGAAATAGGTTGAAGATGGAGCGGTTACACTTAGCTGGTGTAAACTACTTACGAAAATATCGCTTTGAAGCCGAATCACAACCCTAGGGATCGTTTCCTCTTTATTTTTTTATATTTCATAATATGATGTATGATTGCTTCATATAATACTTTACAATACGGGCTTTTGCCCGCGACTTTGTTCGCGTGGAACATTTACTTTGGGATATTGCAAAAATTTACCCGCGACTTCATTCACGTAGAAGGAGAAGCGCTTCCCCCTCACGACTGCCCGCAGCGCGCCGCACATCATTATTGCGCGCTGATTATTATTTTATTACTGCGATATCTTCTAAAATACTCATTGAAATCAAATGATGTAAACTACAAATTTCTTCTAAATTAAATGCTTTTAATGAATAACGTATTTATTTGGATAAGGATTAATATCATCTTTATGAAAACACCCTCATAAACAATGCTTATTTTTAGAACAAATTTGGTTAGCATAAATAGGTTATTATGAGCCAACCTTCAAATATAGACATAAGACATTATCTCCCTTATTAATAAAAATATTTACACCACGGATTAGCTAATCCAACATGGCTGTCTCTGTCAGATACTTTGGAACAGTCACTTGATAGACAAAGAGAGCGATTTGGATTTGCTTATCCATGGTGTACTTAAATATTTTTATTAATAAGGAGGATACAGTCGCGGACTTTTTTTAGAACTTTTTTTCAATTCTGTCATACATAATTTTAGGAAACTTTAACCGTTTCCGCAGCGTACGCAACGAAAGCTCTCAAAAGGAAAAAAAACCCGATTTTTAAACATTCTTGATTGGTGCTCCACTCGTATTGGGCTTAGCATGATGCTATATAGCCTAAAGCCTTCCTCAATAAATGGACTATCCAACACAAAAATAATTTTTCAATTGGAACCAGTAGTTCCTGAGATTAACGCGTTCAAACAAACAAACAAACAAACTCTTCAGCTTTATAATATTAGTATAGATTTATTGCCACTTGTTTATTCTTAGAAATCACATTTTAGGTTACTCGTAGCGTAGCCATTAGCAATGGCTAATAACATACATACATATTGCCTTTCGTCCAATGGACTTGACGCTACCGATTAAATTGAATCAAAAATGGCATGACAGTTCATAGGTACTATTTATGGTCTAATTCAATATTTTCTAAAAATCGATCTTTTAAGGGGTGAAAACTGTACTGAACTTTGTATGGAGAAAAAATATTAAATGAGCATTTTCGCTTGGAACTTTGTAAATGTAGTCCTAAAAGAAAAAAAGTAAACATGTGTTTCATGATTTTTCGATATTCAACCTCTAAAGGGATAAACGGGGGCATGAATGTCTTTTTTTCAGATTCATACTCATGCTTGACCATTTTACTATAATATTATGTGTTGTATATTTTTGGAATGTTCTCTTCAAGCTCTTTATTTTGATACCATACACCTTCTGCAGTCAGGTAATAAATAACACACATATAGCCAAAATCATTGTTGTGTTTGCCAAACTCATTCATGAGTTTGAATTTGATCATTCAAATTATTTATCATTAAAGAATTTGAATTATCCTTCATTTCGGCTTCGCCGTAGTCGGGTAAAAAGGGTTCCGTTTCTATTTACTATTTCCACACAAACGAAATCGCGGGCACCAGCTAGCCCTTATATGACTTATACTTGGCTCAGTACTTACTTAAAACAACCATTTTTAGCCGCCTCACAGCCTCCGTGGTCTAGTGGTTAGAACATTGGCTCTCGACTCGGAGGTCGTGGGTTTAATTCCCGCATTGGAACAACAAAAAGTGTTATTTCCAAGTTCGGTTAGGACAATGCAGGCTGATCACCTGATTGTGTGACAAGAAAGATGATCCGTGCGTCGGATGGGCATGTAAAAAGTCGGACCTGCACCTGATCTCTCGTCAGTCGTGTTGGTTATCCGTCCCACTGGATTACGAGAGTAAAGGAAGAGACAGTGCTCTTGTGTATTGCGCACACACTTGGGCACTATAAACTTACTCCTGCGTAACTGGTCTGGTTTCAATGAAACCGGCCACCGTCACCGAGATCGGTGTGGGGAGTTATATTATTTTTAGCCGCGATTCTCTTGCGAATTGCAACTCGCATTCCACATTTCTTCAGTTATAAAATACCTTGTTACCTTCGGAGATATTCTTTTGAGTATTTCTTTTGTTTCATACTTCTTTATTTTTTAATATACAATTTAAAAAGTATTTTTGCAATAAGTCTTTGATAAAGTTTTTTTATCTCCGTTCTTTCAGTGAATTGAATTGCCTTTTTAAACTTTTTTTCAATTTGGTTGTCATTATTTGCAGAAATTACGTATGTTGATTACATTGGCTGTGTTCCGCGAAAAAAAGCGCTATTAAAAAAGCGTAAGCAAAATGGCGACTGCTAGCATTAAATAAGCATGGCGGATTATGTTTGCGGTATTGATGTTAGCAAACGTATCCTGGCCGAAAATCTGTTTTATTTTCTTTAGCACTAGCAAGTGCTAGCAAGCGCTTTTTTCTGCGAAACACAACCATTGTTACTCTTTTCTAACACGTTTATTATCACTAAATTCTCGCAGCCGTTTCACACCCTTTGAATTTTGCGATAAAATGGTATTATATCTATTACTAATATAATGTGTCATGGGATACTCATCCCAACTTACCTGTCCGGTAGTTGTGGTATAGTATACGGGTACGCGACCCCGGCTTCCCTAGCTATTACTGTCCTATCCCTTGCCCTCCTGGGCGGTAATATCTAACATTTCCTATATCCCACTCTAACTTACCAATCTTCCTTTCCACACCACCTATCCTTCCCTTTTCCTATTCCTATCCTCTCCGCAAATCCGTGGGAACGCAATGGATAATTATAAAAATAATTGAATTATCCAAAATGGCGGCGATGTGGTTCGCCACCCATCACGCCTCGTTCTCGCGGAGGCGAAAAGTGGCCCATGGAGAGCCGCTTCGCTACGTTGAATGTAAGAGGAGGAATGGATGGTAAGAATGAAAGTGGATGAAGTGAAACGAGTATGTAAGGATCGTAGCAAGTGGAAAAAAGTGGTCTCTGCCTACCCCTACGGGAAAGAGGCGGCCTCTGCCTACCCCTACGGAAAAGAGGCGTGATTATATGTATGTATGTATGTACTAATATAAAATAGGAAACATTTGTTTGTATGTTTGCATCGAATAGGCTCCGAAACTACTTGACCGATTTTGATGAAATTCGGCACAGATGTAGAGAAGACAACCGGGAAGGACATAGGCTGGCTACTTTTTATCTACTGGATTCCTTTTGCGCATAGTCGCGGGCAATATTTTGTAGATTAAATATAGGAAGATGAATAGGTTTTTCTAGGTATTGACTTACCTTCTTTCACCGGTGTAGTTCGTAATTCGTATACTAGTGAATTTGGGTCCGCCATGAATAAAGACTACATGTAGGCAACATTTAGGGCATTTCGTTTAAACTTTGAACCTTAAAGCTCAGTGAGACGACTCATCGATCAATGTGACGATGAATGTGACTGATGAGTTATGACACGCTATTTGTCAGTCACATGAGCATGAGCACTTCGAAGCACACGAGGGCTAAACAATTAAAAAACCTGCCAAGTTCGAGTCGGCCTCGGGATCGTTGGGTTCCGCACCATTATACCAATATTTTACATGTTTACTTATTATTGCGTTATTCTTGTACGTAGTTTTCCAAGTAGGCGCATTTAAGTCTAACTCCAGAACTAATAGGTAAAGTTATATAAGCCGTTATAATTTTTCTTCAAAGTTCATCATAATATGGACTACCATCATGAATTTTTTTAAAGATTTTTCGAGCCAGGTGTTCAGCTTTTAGAGAGAGAAGGGACGCCCGAACCGCCCGACGAAGGGATGTTTTAACAAAAAAATGCGCTTTCAAACTGAATATCTCGCAAACGGAAAAATAAATAAGAAAACACCATATTATAGCACTTCTCAATGTTTTTAAAATACCTGTCTAATGACATATACTATGGGATAATGGGGTAGACACGAGAAAAAAATCATCCCCACTTTATGTGTAGGAGAGGTACGCGTAAAAATATTTTTCATGATTTTATTTTACCACTTTGTCGACACTCTGAACGAAGTTGCTGTCAACATCTAGTAAGAAACAAGATTCAAAATCGGCTTTAACTTTATCATATTATATACGTTTTTCAAGTGCTTCTATTAAAAAGAAGTTCATTCAAGTAAGTACAAAGTTGTTTAGTTTTTCTATTAGCGGTCGAGCAAGTTTATGAAGCACTAACCTGAAACTTGAAACGTACTGTCTGCTTCGCTTAACGGGCCCGTCTGCCGCACGCGGTTAGTTATAAAATGTTGGGGATTTCAAGCTGAAATTACTTTTAAAATTACCATGAATATGGTTATTTGCTTTATACTGGTATTTTAATCTTACTTATACTGCAGTCTGCAAGCTGTGCAAGTTTGGATGGATGAATTATTACTCTATCAAGGCAAAGGAGTCCAATAATTTTTACACTTTATGGACTATCACATTTTTACTGTAAAATTGTATTTATTTACAATTTTACAGTAAAAATGTATCATAAGTGTATGAAAACGTTTATTTTAGATGAACACTGTGGTTCAGTGCGCGGTATCAAACTCGCGGGTTCGAATTCCGCCGAGCGAACAAAAAGTTTTCTGTGTTCCTGGGTCATTGATGTGTGTACTAAATATGTGTATAATATAATAAAAATCTTATTTATATGTATAGTATAAAAGTATTAAATATTCTTCCGGTTATCTGGTAACACAAGGTCTTCGGACACTTAGCACAGGGCCAAATTGTAGTGGTCAGAAACGTCCATAAATCTTATGTTATTAGATGTTACCCGTGATTTCGTGCGCACAAAAAGAAGACACGTACTGTTTTCCAAGATAAAAAGTAGCCTATGTCCGTCCGCGTGGTCTTATCTATATCTGTATCAAATTTCATAAAAATCGATCCAATAGTCTCGGAGTCTATTCAATGCAAACAAACAAACAAACTTTTCCTATTTTTAATATTAGCATTAGGGTTGCCAAGAGTCCCCCCGATGTTTGCACGCCTTGTCGTGGCGGTGGGGCTTAGTAACCGTGGACTGGACACCCACGGTGAAACGAAGAGACAACCAGGGCCGGCTTGTTTGCCAACGGCTGGCCCGAGGAGGGCGCTCCCAGCGGGCTGGAGGAGTCCGCTGCGGACGCGCTTAGAGGTGGGACCGCAGAAGAAGAGGAGTACCGGTATTACGGTGCGCCGTACTCCCAATCTTCTGCGGCCGTTGAGGGATCGAAGGGGGAAAGGCGTGGTGGTGTTGTACCACTCTCCCTACCCCCCCTGCGAGCTGTCGGGGCCGTTCCGTGGTTATCGGCATTGGTGGGGCCGCAGAGGAAGAGGCAAGTTGGTATTACGGTGCGCCGCTTGCCCTATCCTTTGCGGCCGAGTTGTGGTCGGTGGCAGAACCATAGCTCAGATCTGCCACCGGGTACCGGTTATGGTGGCTGGTATCCGTGGCCTCCTAGTAGCAGACTCGGGGGGAATCTGCTACAGTACTGGTGGAGGCCGAGGACGGAGGCGCACCTTACCATCTGGTGCGCCTGGGGCCTTCGGGACTAGGATGGAGCCGCTCGTAAGCGGCTGCCGCAGGCGGGGTCGCGGATGTGATTATCGTTCCCGTGGCCCCGTCACAGGGCGGCGAGGAGGAAGGTGGGGGGTGGTTTTTAGTGGGTATACCGTGGGTCTCATTAGCCTATACGGGAGTCCCACATCACCACTCGGGTGCCCCCTGCGCCTGGGTGGTATGCGTAATGCATTTTCCCCCCCGGAAAAAAAAGGTTGCCTAGAGTCCTGTTTTCCCAGGACATGTTCTTGTTTTTGAGGTGACCTGGGGTGTTGTCCTGGATAGTTTTAAAGCAGCGTCCTGGGTTTCTAAAGCGCACTGATACATACATACACACTCGTAAGGTCATGTATTATAAAATACGCAAAAAGAATATTAGCGTAACATGTATTTTAGTTTATCAATTTTCACTAAATATTAATTTAACTGTTGAAACTCTATTACTGCGTCCTGTTTTTAACTAAATTGTCCTGGTTTTCTCAACTTCAATCCTAAAAAACTAGAATTTGAAGTTGAGAAAACCAGGAGTTTGGGATTGGCAACTCTAGTATAGATAGATAAGTATCATATATTTTTATGTCAATTTAACGACATAACGATTAAATCTTCCTATTTAATCATTCCACGTGATCTTTTGTATCCCCTTCCGTACGAACTCCAATTATGCAAAATGTTCCTTCGTGCGTGAAATACGCGAGCTGCCAAGTGCAAAGATTTTTCATCACGTACAGAATCTATATCAATAGATACTCTGCAGTCTGTAGACTGTAACTGAGATCCGAAGATATTTTCAATTTAGTTCCACTTTCGTGTCATAATAGTTCTTCTCTGATGTATACGCTGTCAGAGTTATGGCGCAGAAAGGTCTGTCTGATCGACTATTCGTTTTCACAGTTCACTCGAGTCACTGACTGACGCTCTTCAATATTGGATTAACTTAAGCATCGATGACATTCGTGCTGCAGAAAGCTCTTAGTGTAATGGAAATATTAATGCATTCATTTTAGCATTAGTTCAGTCAATGATTTCAAAACTAAAGATGGACTATGACGTACATTACATTACATGACAGTTACGCCGTCTTGATTTCACCACACCTCAAATGTCAAAATGGCACCAAACAACCATTCAAGTGCGGACCGTTTTTCCTCGACATGCCTCGTCTGTAATATGTATGTTTTTGACATCAGCTAAATTTTTATAAACTAGTCGAAGATTCAGTAACTTTTATCAATGTAGAGATTATCTACAGTAAATGAAAGTCGCAATACAACAAAGAATGGTCCCCAATAAATTAAAAAAACGTCTAAAATATCTACAATGAAAACGGAGAACCGATAATATCGTTACAAATAACAGCTGGGAAGGGCGTGTAAATAACATAACCTCAAAATAACAATATCGCTTTGAATTCCCGGGTAATTTTTCACGGTACTGTCAAACGCTCGTAAAAGATATTGGAAACAATTTGAGCGATCTCGCCTCTGTGGGCGCGGGCTGAATAGAGGAACTTTATACACACGCGTATCAATCATCAGAATATCACGGTGCTTACGCGAGATTTTCTTCATCTAATGAAAGTCTACTCTATGATTTATTATGTCTTTTGAAACACTTAGGGTCTGCGTACACCTAAACCAGACGCTACGCGACGGGGCACTGTATATCGCGTCGCTACTCTTGCAATGAAACGTGTATCTTCTTGGGTAGTAAACAGAGTTCAATTTTGAATGGCTATTTTAAAAATCCAGAACCTCGTCGCGTATCATCTCGTTTCGGTGTGAACTGATTCTTATAGTCAATTTATAAGCAGATATTTGTTTCTGCTTAAAAACTTAGCAATAAAATTTAAAAGAAAAACTTAATAAAAAACTCGAAAACATACCACATGTTTTCGAAAATCTACAATTGAAAACAAAATATTAGAGAATATTATCTACGATGCTTCATGATGATTATGAAATCTTTTCTTTGTGACTGTAATTGTAAACACAAAATACCCTTTTTCTAAATATATAAAAGGTAAACCTGACTTGACTGACTTACCTATCTATCAACGCACAGCCGAAACTACTAAGGTAGAGGCAGACGAATGTCGTGCTCATAATAGGCAATCGGACTATTTTTTTTTATTGCATAAGTGAATAGTACTCTTAAATATGAGTAACTTCTCAGAAGAAACCGTACCTATATCAAAAGTCAATATTTTCAAAGGTATTTGTATAAAAAATTTCGCGGGCCTCCTAAAAACGCTCCATACTAAAATCGATATACAAATGACGTCACTTGTAGGTTATAGTATATGAAGTAGTATATGAAGTATATGGCCGCCGGAATATATTTGTAAATATCTCCCATATTTGTGCGTTTAAGTTCATACTTACCATAATGAATGTTTTTTATATGATATGAGTAAACTAATGATGTAGGTTTTTTTTACCAATAACGCAAAAAAAAAATTTTTTTTTGGTAAAAAATAATATTATATAATAAAACATAATATTAATTAATTTTATGCTATGGATTTCCGCAAAGTAACGCCTGATTCTATTAACTATTTTTTTGGTACTTTTTAAATTTATTTAATTAGTAAACTACATGTAAAATAATATATATTTTTACATTTACCAAGTAGTAATGCCTCAATATTTCTGAATATGTTAACGAAACTACATATTTCAGATGTAGTCCGATCCCCAATTAATAAAAACTTGTAACGGATTTCGCTGAAATTTGGCATACAGATAGGTGTAATACGTCATTACATTACGTCATACATTAGAAAGAAAGGATTTTTGAAAATTCGCCCCCTACGGGGGTAAAATAAGAGATGAAAGCTTAAAACCTAATTCAACGCAGGCGAAGCTGCGGGCAAAAGCTAGTAGGTTATATTTGCGTTGCAATAACAAAACATATTAATGTTGCAACTTAAGCTACTTTAATAAGCTAAATTCTCGCGCTCTACAACTAATTTCTTTCACAATTTCTAACTACTTACCTTTTGCCCGGATAAAACGTAAAAGAGTCACAAACATCCATCTATCTATCCATCGGTCCATCCATTCTCATATTCAGACTATAGTTTATGATAATATCTATGGACGCTTCACACCACGTCAATCTGATCCCGTGGTAAGTTCTCGAAGAACTTGTGTTACGGGTACCGGACAACGGAAATATATTTAATACTTTTATACTATTTTATATTACATATTTAAGATTTTTATTATATTATACACATATTTAATACACATCCATGACCCAGGAACACAGAAAATCTTTTTGTTCGTTCAGCGGGATTTGAACCCGCGACCTCCGGCTTGAGCACCAACACGCTCAACCAACTGAGCCACAGAGGTCGTCATATGATATAGGGAAGAACAACACACAGAATATGATTTAAAATATTGGGTAAAATATTTTTTTAACACTAATATTTTGAGAAAATTATAAAAAAAATGTGTGTGTGACGTGAAAGATTACAAAATAAAAAAAAAAAAACAACAATAAAACGATAAAGAATTGATGGTAAATATAATTTGCATCATTAATTAACGAACTCGTAAATACCTCTTTAAATTAAGTGGGAACTCGAATTTATTTACTCTTAAATTCACTTCCATTTTAATAATTGCTTCCCCAAAAAATTTAAGTAAGGCTTTAAGTGTGATATTTTAAATATATATTTTTGATCAGAAAATATGGATTCGATTATCGCAAAGAAACTAAAGATACTTATGTAGTTTTATGTGAATCTTATTACATTGGGTTATTATATTTTATTAATTTCAGGAATTAGGTATAAAAACATAAAGAATATATAACGTTTCTCCATTTTTATTTTGTGTAAAATAGAAAGGCTCTAAATAATTTTAATGAGAAATGAGCATACTGAATATTTTTTGGTCTTATTGAGGTACATTATTTATATTAATTATTAGAAATGAAAATAGTTTTAATTACAGGTATTGCGAAAAATAACAATTTGGGAGGATGTAAGCTCTAAAATCAAAAAGCTTAAGTGGAGATGGACGGGCCACATCATCAGAGGGCCAACTAAATGGGCAAAAATAGCAACCGAGTGGACCCCGCGCCGTGATACAAAAAAAATTGTTAGGAAAACTGTTGACCTAAAGGCCATCCGTGTAAATTCCCGCTAAGCGCTTTTTATCTAATGCGTAATTTTTGAGCTTATCGAGCTCAAAAATAAAAGTGCTTCTAAAAATTTTCACCGATAATTTTCTTTCATCAGACTTTTGTTCGAATCGGTCCAAATTATATTCAAAATCTAAGTTTGGCTAAGCTCTTTCGAAATGCGCCAGCCGTAATAAAATCGGTCAAATCGTTCAAAAGTTATAAAAGTAGTAAAGGTATCCAGTCGAGTAGTAAAAATAATAGCTTCTGGTTTACTAGCTGTTGCCCGCGGCTCCGCCCGCGTAAATATAGTATGCCTCGGGAACACTGTATTTTTTCGGGATAAAAAGTAGCTTATATTTTAATCCAGAGCCTAAACTACTACCATACCAAATTTCATAGAAATCCGTTCAGTAGTTCTTGCGTGAAAGAGTAACATCCATCCATTCATCCATCCATCCTCATAAACTTTCACATTTATAATATTAGTAGGATAACTAACAAAACCTACTTTCGTTTTGCTCTATTTTCTTGAAAATTTGTTGACAGAAAACCAGGACTTCAAAGATACTTTTGTACAAAAGTTGCTCTACTTTTCTCAAACACTTTGTAGTGCAATTTTGCACCAAAACAAGATATTTTTCATACACTTCTTTCTAAAAACCTAAAACTGCATTAGCATAACATAAAAATAAGTTTACACATTGATACCATATACACAGGTAGTATTAAAACCCTGTTACAAGTCAAATTATACGAGTAACAATGTGCTTAGTACTTAAATCTTTGTGTAAGATTTAAATATTTAAGATTAAAAATTTCACTTTACAGACACAAAATAGTTTCGAAACCAAACTTGTATATTGATTCGATAATACGTGGTGTGCATTCTTGTGTTTTTTATTAATAGACAGTAAATTTTGTTTTGATTCGATTGGATGTAGCTACGATTTTTTTTTTATATTGACAGATATCAATACTTTGTAACTTCTAAAATTTTAGTTTCAGCAACAAACACTATCGATTAATCGTACATGATGATATAATTGAACATATATTACTAAATACAACTTTCCCGATGTATCTACACAGAAATCTTCACAAAAAAGCTTAGTGCATGTAATATTTAAGCTCTCGGCCACATAATTGAGAAATATGGGGCGGAGGGGAAGAAGCAAGGCGGTTTAGGGCCACCGCACACTCGCTACTTTCGGTAAGATACTGTGATGGTCTTTCTCCGTCGAGCGCGTGAATTTTCCGATACGTCTGTCTCGCTCGCGCGGTAGGTCGCAAGTGAGCGGGGGTGTAGCGGGTGTAGCAACTGGGCCAGCCTCATTAATTCTGGCGGCAAACACTGACCGTTGCGCACTGTGTGAGAATGACAGCACTCGTTTGTTATCCAACCTCGTGTAACAGCGTTACGACACCAATATATTATAAGCTTTGACATACTCATTTTTGTGTGTATTGAACAACAGAAGAGTTCATTAATTTGGACCTAAGTTAACAGACTTATAACAAAACTAGATTTTTGAGATGATTTTATATCAATATCTATATTATAAATGGAAAAGTGTGTGTGTCTGTCAGTTTGTCCGTCTTTCACGTCAAAACTACTGAACCGATATAAATGAAATTTAGTGCACTGATAGTCTAGAGCCTGAGAAAGGACATAGGATACTTTTTATCTCGGGGAAATGTATGATTCCCGTGGGATACTTTATTTATAGTTTCACGTAAAAACTACTTAACCGATTATCATGAAATTTGGCATAGATATAAAATAGACCATGGAGAAGAACATAGGCTACTTTTTATTGCGGGACATATAAGGTTCCCGTGGGTTACTGTACTTACGCGGGCGGAGCCGCGGGCACCAGCTAGTAAGCTATAAAAATAATACCTAATTTCATATCAACATTTCGAAACCTTTGAAACTAGAAGTAGAGCTGAAAGCAAATTATTTTAAACTTAAAGTTGTTGCAATAATTTTAGTAGTAATAACAAATTAATTTCCATTTTAAAACTGACACATTAAAGGAAATCATAGCAGAAAACGTCATCTGTGATAAACACTAGACATAAATAAATTGGAACAACAGATCTCTTTGTGAAAGTAACGCTGAAATTGTACATACGATGTGCGAAGCTGCCTTTTCAGGAACACGTTAAAGCCTAACGACGCCATCATGCGGAAGTGTTGTTTGGGCCGATGCGCTGTAAAGAGTACCCGGCTCTATCTACAGGGTGTTGCATAGTCACGTTCATTTCAATAGTCGATTTGACTATGTATAACGTTAAACATGTTCTGATTCTAAACTGTGACTTAAAAGACTTTTATATGACTCTAAAAGGACGTCTTCTTGGTGAAGTGTCGTTTATGCCGATGCGCTGTAAAAAGTACCCGGCTGTATATACAGGGTGTTGCATAGTCACGTTCATATTAATAGTCAATTTGACTGCTATGTATAACGTTAAACATGTTCTGATTGTAAACTGTGACTTAAAAGACTTTTATATGACTCTTAAATGACGTCTCCTTGAAGTGTCGTTTAGGTCGATGCGCGGTAAAGAGTACCCGGCTCTATCTACAGGATATTTCACATTCACGTTCATTTCAATAGTCGATATGACTACTATATAACGTGTTTTTATGATTCTAAGCTGTGACTTTAAAGAATTTTATATGACTCTTAAAGGACGTCTTCTTGAATGAATGAATGAATATGCTTTATTGTGTTCACAAATGTACAGGTAAGATTAAAATTACAGTTGACAATTTTAGCATGAACACAAAGGCGGCTTTATCGCTAAAAAGCGATTTCTTCCAAGCAACCCTTGGCGCATGGAAATAAAAAGATAATGCAGTGCAATTACAGAACTAAGTATGACAAAAACTAGAACTAAACATAAAACCTTACATACTAATAATACTATTACTCTATAGGAAATATCACAAACTTAATAAACATAAAATAAAGAAAATAACACTAAATGATACCTAATCTAAACTTACGTATTAATAACCTACTATATTATACTAATACATAAATAATTTTATATAAATATACTAATATATATTCCTATTTCCTAATGATAGAACTTAAACTTTATGCATCTACATACTATTAACTTAGTACGAAATATTTAGTGACTTAGATAGTATTGTTTGAGCAATGTTTTAAAATTATGAATACTTTTAGCTTGCCTGATATTGGCAGGTAAAGAGTTCCATAGTAGTATCGACCTGACAGTAAAGGATTGACCAAAGAAATTTGTGTTATGTTTAGGGATTTGGAGAAGAAGATTGGCCGAGGACCGCAATAACTTAAATTCGGACGTTCGGAAGTCAAATCTATCCTTTAGGTAAGAGGGTGCTCTTGGATCAAATAGCAAAGTGTACAGTAAGGAGAGAATACGCATATTACGCCGAAGACGTATGTTCAACCAAGAAAGCCTAGAACGGTACTCCGAAATATGGTCGAATTTACGCAGACTAAAAATGAAGCGAATTGCGACATTCTGGAGACGCTCAAGCTTATTTAACTGTTCTTCGGTAAGGTCAGTAAAACACGTATCCGCGTAATCTAATATGGACAAGAATAAAGACTCGGCTAGTAAAATTTTGGTCTGTAGTGGAAGAACGTTCTTTAATCTTTTCACCGAGTGCCAAACCGCGTACACCTTGCTACTGATCATTGATATATGGTCGGACCAAGAAAGATGGTCATTCAAGAGAACACCTAAATCTCTTACCTTCCTACTGAACGGTACATGAGTACCACATACGAGCACCGGAGGTAGATTCACCCAGTTAATCCTTGAGACTAATCCTTGGCTGCCAATAATAATGACCTGTGATTTGATTGGGTTAATCGAGAGGCCGTTACACCTACTCCACTCACAAATTTTATTTAAATCATTATTTAAATCCGTGATTTTACTAGGAAGATTCTCTAATGACGTCTGGGCGTAGATTTGAAGATCGTCTGCATACAAATGAAAGAGAGAAGAACTGAATACCGTAATAATGGAGTTAATAAACAAAGCGAATAGTAGAGGAGATAATACGCCACCCTGCGGAACACCAGCCGTGTTAGTGGACCATGATGAAAACTCATCATTTACACGAACACGCTGCTGGCGCCCCCCAAGGTAGCTTTGGAACCAACCAGTCACTGAGGGCGAGAAATTAGCGGCTCTAAGTCTACTTAAAAGAATATCATGATCTACGCTATTAAAGGCACAACTAAAGTCCAATAGAGCCAAAATCGTAAGTTGCTTATTGTCCATAGCAAATCGGATATCGTCCGTGACCTTCACTAGTGCTGTAGTAGTGCTGTGGCCAGGTCTAAAACCAGACTGATAAGCGCTTAGGAGGCTGTTTTTATTGACGTAAGATGATAATTGTTGCTGTATCAATCTTTCCAGGACCTTAGCTAAAAACGGCAGGATCGAAATAGGCCGGAAATCAGCTACTGAGGTAGGCTTACTCTTTTTAGGTAAAGGAATGATTTGTGCTGATTTCCAGATAGACGGGAACACGCTATTTACCAAAGAAAAGTTAAAAATATGCATAAGGATTGGTGCAATCTCGTCTTCTTGGTGAAGTGTCGTTTATGCCGATGCACTGTAAAGAGATCTACGGGTGTTGCACATTCACGTTCATTTCAATGGTTGATATGACTACTAATTAACGTGTTTTTATGATTCTAAACTGTGACTTCTTTCAGAATTTATACGACTCTTAAAGGGTTTTTCTACAGGTTGTTTCATATTCACGTTTACTTTAATAGTCGATATAAACTGTTATGTTTTATGTAAGTTATGTTACCCTAAAATATTATAAGTAGGTACCTATTCGGTAAAGGTTTTTTATGATAATTAAAAGATGTATTTACATTCAATTCTTAACACCATACAATCATAATTATTATAAAATTAAAATTATAATTAATTTAACAATACAAGGAAAATAATTATTTGTGATAAACATGATATCATCACCATTAAAGCCTCGAGCATAATTATTGTTTATTATAAAATTGACAAAATATTATCTCATTTTTGGTATTAACTTTTGCAAGTAGGCTAGATAATTTACATAATATTATAATATTACTTAATCGGCACCAAAAAAGAACTCTGAATTTATTTCTTGTATTTAAATAAAAGTGCTGAGGTAATCGTGTAAGGCTAAAAGTAAAGAGTTATTAAATTTTACTAATAATATAAATGTGTAAGTATATGAGGATGCATGGATGGATGTATGGATGGATGTCTGTTATTCTTTCACGCAAAAACTACTGAACTGAATTTTGATGACATTTTTATATTATATTTGACGGTAGTAGTGTGAGCTCTGGATTAAAACAGGCTACTTTATCTCGAAAAAGTGCAGTGTTCCCGTGGGATACTTCATTTACGCGGGAGGAGTCGCGGGCAAAAGCTAGTAAATAATTAAATTTAATTCACTTTATTAATACTTATGTTTAAATAAAATAGAATTATTAGTAGTAACTGAAAGACGCGCACGGCAAATCGACGGTTATTTCCGCTGGGAGCGATCCGGAAGGAGAAAATTGAAAAATACTTCATCTGTTGACTACATAGAACAACAACAGCTATTTTGGACTGCACTCGTTTCCTGTTGTTGTTCTTCTATTTATTCTTTTTAAAGAGATCCATTACATCACGGAAGTTGATTTTATTTTACAAAAAGGACAGATACTGGATGAACTTTAGAAATATAAATATTTTTGAAATAAGCAGATCAATATTGCGATAACGACAACACTCGGAGGCTTACATGGAACGTTCTATGTCTTTTCGCCAAATGTTTTAGCAATTAATTTAAATATGATGTGTTCACATAATAAAGTTTATTATATTGTATCCAAAATCTACATAAAATATTTACATTGTACAAGTCAAAGACCTTTACAATTAACGCTATCCTTATTAATAAATGTAAAAAAGTTATCTATGTGCTGACATTCAGTTGGTGCTTATTTTAGTGTCGCTTAATTAAGAAAAAGTAGTTTTAATCCGCAAGGGAGCTGCTGTTCACACCTGAACCGCTTTTTTTACTTTAAATAAAAATAAAAAAAACGTACAATTTTATGCAACGAAAAGTTTTATTTTAGTGTAAAAACCTGTTCAATTCGCACCTCGTTATTTTTGTAGGAAAAATAAGAGTAAGAATTTTTCACGATTTCGCTTTTGAATTTGGAACATAAATTAAATTCGTCAAAATATCAATGAGATATTCATGGAAGATGATGATTTTCAATTATTTAAATTAAGAAACACTAGGTACTTAAATGTAAGCAAACTTTTTGCCGCTATTTTTCGATTATTGAAAACTTTTAATAACAAGTTCTGCACATCAAACTTAATTATTATGCCATGCTGGTTAATAATTTTAATGGTTAAATTAAATTTTGTTTGCATTTCGATTTCCCGTATTTGGGTCAGCATAGTATCATAATAATTGACGTCGTTAATACGAAGTTAATGCATCAGTAATTTTAAGTGCAATATGCACCCAACGTCGACATGGTGTAGTAAAAGTCTATACCTACCTAAGTTAATTAAAAATAGTCAAAACTACCTAATTTTTAAATCAATAATAATAATAGCTATGTTTATCAGGCACTCGCTAGATACTCCACCAGGAATGAGCAAACTTTGAGTAAAATCAGACAGACTAAAATGTGTGGCAGTTTTTACTAACTACTAAACGTTTAGGTAGGTACATCAGCTTTAGAAAGATAAGAAATTGAGAAAGGCAAATAAAACATAATAATATACTAATAATACATCGATATATCGAAACTCGTAGTTGGGTAATATTACTAAATAAAAAGCTAATAAAAAATATGTCAACGAAATTGCCAACATTCGGGTAAATTCATATCAAAGCGAAATGATTTAATAAACGAAATTAAGATAGCTATTCACGGACTGACCTGTTAATGAAGCACCGGCTGCATCTCCCGACATCACTGCCTGAACGATCTCATCTGTCGGACTCTTGTCACCGCCGGAGTGCCAGCTGTGCTGGAACACTCTGGTTTGGCGCGCGACGATGGTAAGAGACCCGACGGAATGACCCTGGTCCCTTGGAGAGTGGGACGGGATCTTGTATGGGACGCTACTTGCGTCGATACACTTGCTCCGTCCCATGTCCAGGGCACCTCGAGTACTGCAGGTGCGGCCGCCAATCAGGCGGAGAACCTCAAGCGGCGCAAATATGAGAACCTTAGTGGGGATCTCATATTTGAACTGTTTGGGGTTGACACCCAAGAGAAATCTCCAAAAAACTAATTGAGGCCACCCAGAGCCGGCACCTACCTGGCCTTACTCTCTAGTAAGTATCGCAATCCGGCGAGCAAACTCTCTGAGCCTTCTAGGTACTCTGCCTGGTGGGGACGACCTGGGAGATTTCTTTTTTGTAGCCTTTTAAGTTTTGCAGTAGTTATCATTTTTTTAGTACTTACCTACTTTTATAGTTTGTAAATATTTTAAATAGATTTTAGTTAATTTTAGCTTTTAACAATTTGTTTCCTATTCGCTAATAGTTTAATTATGTATTAAAATGTAAAATATTGTACAATAAAGAAAGATAGCTTTAAATTGAACTTTAACATTACAAAAGTTTCATTGTAGAGTTCGAATGTCAAGTTGCATTGTGCTGCACTACGCATGTTTAGTGTATGAGGAGTATGACTAATGCCATATGAAACGCGTGTCTTTTTATGTACGGAATTAAGTTCAATTTTGAATAGCAATCTTAATCATGCATCGTTGCGTATCGTCACGTTGTAAAACCCTTACTGACGCCATTATCGCAATTAATAGTTTACCTAATAACAGCTTATACTGTGTAATAACAGCTAATACTGTGTTAATAACAGCTAATACTGTGTTAATAACAGCTAATACTGATTTTATATCTATTTCTAATCACGATCGGGTTTGTGTCAATAAAATAAGATTTATGTAGTGATGTGGATTAGATCCGTGATCGATACCGGTCGGGGCGATTTGTTCATTGTTGGATGGCAATTTGTTGGATTAAAAACGTCAGTGCATGTGATGGATGTTTTTTGATTTGCAATTTAGAATAGTTTGTTTACCTTTTTTTTTTATGAAATAAGGGGGCAAACGAGCAAACGGGTCACCTGATGGAAAGCAACTTCCGTCGCCCATGGACACTCGCAGCATCAGAAGAGCTGCAAGTGCGTTGCCGGCCTTTTAAGACGGAATAGGGTAGGGGATTGGGCCTCCGGTAAACTCACTCACTCGGCGAAACACAGCGCAAACGCTGTTTCACGCCGGTTTTCTGTGAGCCCGTGGTATTTCTCCGGTCGAGCCGGCCCAATTCGTGCCGAAGCATGGCTCTACCACGTACTTACCTGTATTTTTTGTGTATATCTCTGAAATACTTTTTTTAATAATAATAATAATATCGTTTATTTCCGAGAAATTGGTGTACAGTGTTCTTAAGTCTAATTAGCTTCACAATTTCTACCTCTTTAGAGGTGTGGAAATATTATATAATAATTATAGATTAATGTCTTTCAAATTATACATAAATTATTTATATCATTTAAAGGTTACATATAAGAATTCAGAGTAATATTGATAATAATAGGCGTATAAAGGTCACATCAAGATAAATAATAATTATAAAACAATAAAGCACAATTATTATAGTAATGTCAACTGTCAATACAATTCAATTATTCAATATATTAAACCTACTACATATACATTTTTTATAATTTTTTTTATAATTTATAATTATTTAATGTCAAATTTTTTTGCATTATTTAAATATTCAAAATATTCCTTATTAGTATAAAAGCATTTGTCCAGCAACCAATTTAATAGTATTCTTTTAAACTTAAATAATACAGAAATATCTCTAATGTCTTTTGGCAACAAGTTGAAAATTTTTATTGACATACAATAGCTGTTATCGCTGTATACTTGTTTTTTCTGACGAGGCACACAAAGATTTTTGCTATCCCTACTTGCATACCTAGTTGTAGTAACTTTAAATAATTGAGTCTAAAATCCATTATGTATTTTAAATTATTTACACCATTCTCATCTGTGGGCTATTTATATGTATCAGTGGGTGTAAAAATGACACTTATTTAGCAGAAGTAAATATCCAATTGTTTTACTTTATTTTTTACGTCTGTGAGTCAATATAGTTTAATTCGTAGCAAATCTACATACTCGCCGTAGACGTGCTACGAAAAAATATACAACCCACAGACGTATACCTCGTCTATATTATAATAGACGAGGTATGTTGAGGCAAAAAGTGTCTCCAGTTAAATAGCCCCACTTTTGAGACTTTTGGGCCATTTTGAGGTATGGTGCAAACCATACTTGGCGTACAAACCATGGCGTAACTTTCTCTTGTATGAAAATTTGTTCTGTCAAATGTACGTAATGCCTATCTTGAGTTTTGAAACCTTTGATATAACATCTATAATACATACGGGCGTAATTAATTATTATTTCAATGTTGACATGGCTAATTAGTTATCGACCTACTTATAAAGTTAAAAGTTTGAAGTATTACGTAACCCTATAATTTCGGCTCGCGCTTGACAGGTTTTGTTCCTCCGCAGAAATAAATTAAAATTAATTGGCCTTCTGTATGTGGAATTCCTTCTCTGCAGTAGACACTTTTCATTAGATAAGACCGAGACACGTATATGGAACATGGTTAGAATTTTTATTTCTAAGTACTTAAGCTTTTTGTAGGTTAGTTCTAATGGTTAAAGGTTATATTGTTCTTCACAATATTCATTTTGTTCTTGTCCTTATCATAATATAGTTTTAATATTGTTTGTACTAAGCCAACATAGATTATGCCTAGAATTTTGTTTTATTTATTTAGTTGCAGAAAATATATCAAATATCCGTTGAGGCCAGCTGCCGAAGATATAATATTCATTGCAAAAGCAGTTCGTGCCATATGCGCTATACGTTCAATCGCATATTTACAAGATTAGTCTAAAATATATCAAAATGCAACTTATTTTAAAGTAAATATTTGACACAAGCGGAAATGATGTTTTATTTATGGTTTTAATTTGGCATTTTAAAATTGGCGCTCTTTTCTTCAGGTTTATGACTGTGTATTTTTTCTATAGACCTCTTAATAAAATTTTCGATGGTTGGATGGCCTCAAAGCATTTTTAGCAATATACACAAAATGGATGCTTAGTGCTCACTGGATATAATGTCCGCCCATAGCTAGAAATTGGTTTCCAATATTTTCACTATAAACTTAACGAGTTTCGTTATGATTGTATCGTTATAGAAAATCATAGAATTGTATTATGTGGCAGCTATCGCTATGAACGCTGTCGGAGAAGAAAAAGTTTACGTTAATAACAATAATAATAATATATTTATAATATATAAATAATAAATTGACAATAATAGTAACTTAGAATAATAATAATAATTACTATTATTATTAACTAATGCTAGGCAAAGCTAAAAGTAATTAGACAAACAACATTTGCTAATTATCATTATTTTCAGTCCAAAAGTTTGTGATAATGAAAGTTTATGTACTAAATAGCCTAGTGCCTAGTTTGGTTAACCCCCGACGCGAAAACACTCCTCGTGTTACAAGTTTGACGTGTCACTCTATCTGTTTGTATGTGTGTCTGTCCGTGGCATAGTAGCCCCAAAACGAAAATTCCGATTAAGATGCGTTTTTTGTTTGAAAGCTCACATGATCGAGAGTTACATTAACTATGTCTTCCAGTTGGATAGATTTTCCTTCTTCATGAATTATACAGATTACATCCATACATACAATACTGACAGGGCATCTAAACAGACATTAGTATGTATTTTGTACATAATATATCAAAAACTCCTTAAAACCACAGTAAAATAGCGAATCAATCAAAGTAACAAGTGAGTAGAAATTGATGTGTAGTTTATGGTGCATGCGATTTACGAGCGGCCTGCGTTTGTACTAAACTAGATAAGTTACTTAATTTATGACACTCGAGCGGCCAGTCCGTCTCTCGAACCTTCGCATACTGTCATAGAATACACTATGACCACGCCATAGAGCATTATAGAGGCGCTTCGCCGCCATGAGTTGTCCACATGGTGGTCAAAAATGATCATACACTGGCGTACGTACACACTCACACATACGTGCGTCGTACACGGAACTTGTGTGGCGAAGTTTTGGTTCTGCGAGTGCATGTTGGCCCCAATTCTTGTACCTTGAATTTCGGTTCAGTTAACTCACTGACTCATTCGCATTTCGCATAGGTTGGGCAAATCATGAAATGCGCGTGAATTCGACTGGCGAGTAGCAACGCACGCATTGCGTAGTAACCGTGCGGATCGTCCTATCTCTTATTTATAAATCTGTGGCGATGAGAATATGATATAGATAGTATGAGTAAGTATGCGATCGTAATGACAAGTGCCCATTTCCAGCAGCCCGGTCTTATTACTTAGAAGTTCGTTATCCGATCTTCACTGAACTTTTGTCCTATAATTGCTCTCTTGGCTTAGATTATTATTGCTCTCCTGGATTGTAAGTCAAATTTTATAGGTCTATAATTACTTGTCATAAACACACGTTTTTAAATACTTTAATATAACGTTAATCTTTAAAACAGACTGTGAATATTTGGCTCGTGTAAGTAGCGAATTAAACTCAGCTTTCAGTTAAATTTTGTGTCTTAGGGCGGTATTCTTGGTCGATTCTTATTTCTAAGTTCGCCTTATAGACATGCTTAAGGTGACATTTCGATTCACAGTCGTAACTTAAGCATTGTCTTATGTATTATTTCATACAAATAAGTCTTTTCTTAAGCAACGACCACGAATTCCGGCCTTAGTAGTAAAGCATAGTTTTAATTGCCACACAAACATTTTTCAAATCATTGGGGAATTGAGATTAGCCATTTCACGGTGTCTGAATGTTTCTGACGTAGCTGAAATAATGAAAAGGCATTGACTGCCGGCATTAGCCGCTGATTTGACGGTCGATTTGCGCAACCAGCCACGTTATGTGCAATTACTGTAGCCAATTTTGTTTCTTTATGTTATAACATAACTATTATAATTCCGTTAGAAATACGAAGTAAACAATCGAAACCTTATCTGTTACTACAATATATTACTTTGTTTTCCGAGAGTGCCAAAAATTACTAATAGTTATAAAAAGTTTGACAAAGCACCTACAAAATTGTTGGTAATTGTAGAATGTGTGTGGGCGGAATCATAATTCATACCATCTTTCAAGCGAATAAACTTTTCAATTTGTTAATCATTCTGTAATTTAAATTAATTTCATCTTACTCAAATAGGGATGATGACTAGATCTAAAATATTTAATTTCATTAATATACTTACTCAGATATATTGAGGCATTACTACTTAGTAAAAGTAAAACACTTATCAATGATACCATAAGAGATCGAGATTTCTTTTGTGCTTATTCCTAATTTTTTTACTATGTGTAATAAGTACGTAGCTAATAGCTATAAGCAAAGAATATATATTACTCACGTTCTATAAGCCTAATTGGCTACTTAATTTGTGGAAACTTTTAAGAAAAAATATTCAATGATGACCTCTGGGGCTGGGCTGGGGCTCAGTGGTTAGCGCATCGGCATTCAAGCCCGAGGTCGCGGGTTCAAATCCTGCCGAAGGACCGTAAAGTTTTTTGTGTTGCTGGGTCTCGGATGTATGTTAAATATGTGTATAGTATAATCATAAAAAATGAAAATATACATAAAACTTAGGCCTTTGCATCCGTTAATGGATGATTTATACAGTATTCTCCGAGCGAAGTAACCACTCTTGAAATACTGTAATGCCTGGGACAGTTGGTTTTTAAATGTCGTATGGTTGCCCAAGCACACACGGCATTCTCACAACATAGTCAGCCTAGTCCAGAGGAATGAACTAGTCAATACGTCTGGGGCCAACTATGTGCGGGTTTCCTCACGATGTTTTCCTTCACCGTTAGAGCGTCCGTATAATGTACTTGAGATCTGAAAAAGTCTCATTGGTACACGCCACAACCTGGGATTCGAACCTGCACTCTTTCGAGTGCGAACCAAACGGTCTACCCACTAGGCTACGGAGCTCTTAAAAATTGTTGTGGAAATATACATACATACATACATATAATCACGCCTTTTTCCCGTAAGGGTAGGCAGGACCGCCTCTTTCCCGTAGGGGTAGGCAGAGACCACTTCTTTCCACTTGCGACACGATCCTTAAATACTTCTTTCGCTTCGTCCACTTTCATTCTTACCATCCATTCCTCCTCTTACATTCAACGTAGCCAAGCGTCTGTCCATGGTCCGCTGGTCCATGAAAATATATGTGTAATATATTTCCGTTATCTGGTACAAGTTCTTCGAGAACTTATCGTGATAAGTTCTCGAAGAACTTGTGCTCCCGTGGGACCAGATTGACGTGGTGTGAAAAGCGTCCATAGATTATTATTATAAAATATTATTATTATAAATTATTCGGCAGCTATTTTAGAAATTCAAAAAAATATTACAAGACGTAATTCTCGTTATTATTCATTTGCGGTATTTACATTAGCTGTGGTAAAGAAAACATAATTGGATGAGTGGGGCCGGGATGAATGATGGAGTAATTTTCGGTTTAAACGAAATATCCAAAACTCACGATTGATGTAAATGGTACTTATGATGAGTTTTATAAATATTCTAATCTGTTTGAAGTCTTGTCGGTCATCCATAAGAGATTCGATCCTGCGATCTCCTTCGCTCTAACTACTGAACCACAGAGCTGGTCCAATTTTAAATTACTTAAAATAAATAAATAAATCTTTATTCAAAAAATTCTAGACATTACAGGACAGAACTTTACTAATTACTAAAAAAATGCGGTCTTTGAGAAAGTAAGCTATCTTGCAGGACGAGAATCTGAATTTAGACCAATAGCTATTCGGTAATGGGACAATGAATTAATAAATGATATATAAAAATTTTATGTAATTAAAATTCAACTTTCATGTGACATGAAAAAGTTTGCTTAAGTTTATTTTCACAACTGAATAATTCGACGAATCGCCTCAACAGAAACGTGTTTCTGTTTTTATTTTTTGCGCAAAAGTCGGGAAAATTCGAGCTCAGATTAATGGTGGGCGAATTGTAGAAATCTATAAATTTCATTCGCTCCAATTATCGAGCCGACGGAAAAACATAACGTGACACAGAAATATCACGGAACTGGCAACCTCGACCGGGAGCGACGAGGAAAAACTAAATAATCTAATTCCCCTTCAACTACTGACAGCCTGTGAAACAAACAAGATGGGCTAGTACTAGTTAATAGCATAAACAATTTTACAAAATATCATCAGAAATCACTTTTCTAGAAAGTGTTTTCTAATGATATTTTGTAAAAAAAGAATCAAAGCTTTGCAAACAGGTATGGTAAACATAAATGATCAGATTGATGGTAGGCATGTACCAAACAGGTATGATAAACATAAACGATCAAATATTGATGGTAGGAGTATACTTCCTAGAGGGTTCCCGATGTTTTACTTTATGATGGTCATTCTAACTAACACACCACTGATACAATATGTGCTTTAATAAAATTATAATATTGCGCAGCCGCTGAAAAACATATAAGTTAAGTCATGCACCTTCCTATTTGAGTTCTAACCTGTATACTTGGTTCAAAGCCAACTTCCCTACAAACTACAAAACTATAACACTAAATCAATGTACGCAGCGTGTATTTTCCCGTTAAAAATACGTTTCAAAACGTTCCGCTTAGAAATATGGAACTCGCATGTGAGGAAATTTGGGGCAAGTTGGCAGCATTGAAAGCGAATATTCTATGTAATGAGTCCAGTGGGAGAAGCGGTGACACTCCATTATACCTTCCCGGAGACAAGATATTACGTGTAATGTAGTGCCGCCGGATTGTGGCGCTTTTTGTCTCCCGAACAAAGAATCGCCCGACTACCTAGATAGTTCTTATAAAAAAACAATGCTCGCGCCGCTCAGTCTGCAGAAACAATCTAGGTACTTAGTACTGTGCCTCGTTTTCAGCTACAAAAGATTCTTAAATTCTTCATAAACATTCCCTCTGTCGCCGTCAGTCAATCAAATATGAAGCGCGGCGAGGAAATATTCTCCGCTTTTATATATAACAAACAGTCCTCTGTGCTCGCGTTATTTTGTGGCTTACCTGTTTACTGAAAATAAACGATATCACGCTTTGTTCGGTTTGTTTATTTTAAATATTGTTGTTTGTGTACTTGTACAATGAATAACTATTACCTACCCGTTACAATGGTAAAGACTATGTATGAAAGATTTAAGATAATATTAAATTAATTTTTACCAAAATATTTACATACATTGTTTCAACATTTCAATTATTTAATAGATATTATAATACAAATAAGATGTCTTGTTCTGAAACGTAGTTACGAAGAATCATAAAGAATAAATCAACTTTTCAGGTCTTTGTGAGTTGTAATTTCTCATATCTTGCGAAGGGAGAAATCTTTTGAGGAATTTACAAACAAATAAGTACTTGGTAATTTGTTGTATAAATTTTATTTTCATAGTTATCAAGTATGAGAATTGAGAAATAACATTATACTGTTTTATCTTTTGTATTTCAATAGAGCAAAATATTATCTGTCTAACTACTTCTTAAGTATTTTAATTACAAATTTCAGAAATATTTATGCTAACCCTAATATTTTCGAATAAATCTACGGAAAAGTATTATATTTATAGTAATTTCCCTACAATTTTTAATAAATTTCGGCACTTGCTTAAATCTTAGAGCTTTGGCCGTTTGTGGAGAAAAAGGCAAACTAAATATTGTTAGCGAAAATGCGTTTAATCTAGAACCTTTCTGTTTATGTAAGAAATATCTTACATTCAAGCATATTATATGGTACCTAATATAAAGAAAACTTCACAAGAAAATAACAAAGGAACATCTTTTCCTCCATTGATTCAGGTTAAACCGAGCGATTTATACCTATTATTTACTTTATTTCTTTTCATATTTTCTCCATTTATATAAACCAAGTCAAATAACAAGATAATTGTTAGGTAGGTATGTCATTTTCAAATAATCAAAAAGACAAACAACTTTAGGAAAGCAGTAAAGTTCAGTAAACATTTTTTTGTTTTATTTTAGTCCAATAAATTCTCAAAACATGCCTAGCTAAGGGCAATGTAATGAAATAGAAAATATTATTATCTTTACCTACCTATAAAATATAAATATATATATTTGATTTTTACCATACCCAAAAACAAAATTAAACATTAAAAAAACGTCACGTCAGGTCTTATTTTACTATGGTATGTAATACTTCACCCACTTCACCGTAAGATTTCTTGGCGGGAATTTGAAAAGGCGCGCATCTTAAATTTTTTCAAAATTGAACAAAATTTTTATTTATTATTATTTTATTTGTCAATAAGTATAAATAGCTTTATTTTAAATAAATATAGTGTATAAATAATAAAAATGGACGGAGACGAGGCGGGCGGGGATAACCCGCCCACCTCAAAGAAAAGACCTCGGCCTCCTGATGATCCTCGGGGGGCTTCAAGTGCTGGCGGCGGAGGTGGTGAGATTAACTTTTTAGCATATAGAAAACCAAATTATAAGAGACTATATTCTGAAAATTCGATCAACACAGAATTCAAAGTATTTATAGAAAGCAAACTAGCACAGGAGAGACTTGGAAATAAAAGTCCAATTTATCTTAACAGTATATTTTCAAACATAAAAGGAGTTGTGGCAATACGGCGTATTAACGCAAATAAGATAGTTGTGATATTTAAACAACATAACACGGCCAATAATTTTATCAACAATATTAACTATCTTGAAAAATATGATACGAAAGCATACATTCCAGCTGCTCAAATTGAGAAAACTGGCATTATACGATTTGTACCGGCAAATATATCGAATAAAGAACTATTTACTAATTTAACATCTATATATGAAATAATTGCAGTAAGAAGATTCATGAGAAAAGTCGGTCATGATCTAATTGGTACACAAACTGTTAGCATTACATTTTTATCAAACACTTTACCTGACAATGTACAGTATGACTTATTTTACTATAGAGTATTCGATTATGTTGCTCCTTTGCAACAATGTTATAAATGTTTTAAATTTAACCATTCAGCTAAGATTTGTAATGGCAAGCAGCGTTGCTCAATTTGTTCAGGCGAACACTTTTATAAGGAATGTAATAAAACAAATGAGATTTGCTGTATCAATTGCAGTGGGCCTCATCTGGCTATTTCTAAACAATGTCCAATTAAGATAAAGAAAATATTAGAAAAGAAAAATAAAATTACTTATGCAAGCGCTGCTACCACTACAAAAGAAAATGTTGACTTTCCCCCTCTGCCATCACGTCCCATCCCTGTAAATAAAAATGTAAATAGTGTAAATAATATGTCTCAAAGTGTAAAAAAACATGTAAATAAATCTGTAAATATTAAGCCTATCTCTCAAGATGTAATTATTACTGATATTAAATCTCAAATAATTGGAAACAGTGATGTACTTATGGCCCTAGTACACACTCTGGTCCAAGTAGGTAATAAAAATGATGATGAACCTATTACCACATCATTAATTAAAGATATGCTTATTAAAAATCTGTCAACATAATGGATACGCAATCTTGTGATTCGTCATTTCTACGTATTGCGCAATTCAATGTTCAAGGAATAAATAATAAAAAACCTCTTTTTACCAAATTTTTAAATGAAAAATATATTGATATTTGTCTTATAAATGAAACATGGTTAAAAGACCATCAATCTTTTCGTATTTCTGGTTATAATTTTTACAACAAAAATTCTAAAAACCCACGTAATGGTGTTGGAATATTGGTTAAACCATATTTGAAATACAATATTATAAATACAACCTTTTATGAAGATATACAAACAATAGCTATATGTGTATATACTGAGAATACAACATTGACTATTCTCTGTGTATACTGTCCTCCCTGCAGTGGGCACATAAGAATGAATAAATTGCGCAATATTTTAAGAGATTTACCAAAACCTGTTTATATAAGCGGTGACTTCAATGCACATCACATTGCTTTTGGATGTCTGTCCACCAAAAGTCGAGGTCAAAATTTGTATGATATAATTGATGAATTTGACTTATGCATTTTGAATAATGGTAGCTTCACAACAGTAAATTATCCTACACGCAATCCCTCAGCAATAGATGTAAGTTTTGTTAGTCCACATTTGGCCCCACTTTGTGAATGGTTTGTACATGATGATACCATGGGTAGTTATCATTATCCAACAATTACAAACATTACAATGTGCATTGAAAGATACGCAATCAACGAGTATGATGACAGATTTTTATACCATTAAACAGATTGGGCTAAGTATAATGAATTATCTAGTTCAGTCTTTCATGAAATGATGGTTAGTGAAGAGGACCCAATGAAATCTTACGAGGAATTTTGTAGCAGGCTTGATAAACTTAAGCAAATGGTTGTTCCTAGATTTACTAGGACCAGCTACAGGAGTAGACCACCAGCCCCCTGGTGGAACGCTGTATGTGAACAAGCCGTCATCAAATCTTATAAAGCTCTGAAACTTTACAGAAATGATCCTACATTAGACAATTACATCAATTATAAAAGAATAGATGCTTTAAAAAAGCGTACTATAAAAGAGCAAAAGAAGAATAGTTGGAATAGTTTTTGTAATAGTTTTAATAGAACTACTCCCATCAGCAAAATCTGGAATCTCATTAAAAGATTTAAGGGTATTAGAACTGGTAATAAGTCATATACAAATGAGTTTGTACAACCACTTTTAGACAAGCTATCTGATAATTCCAATTTAGTCGATCCGAACTTATTAGAAAATTATTTTAATTCTAATAATGAAAATCCTCAATCAAGGTTTCTATTGGATCCTTTTACATGGTCTGAATTTTTAATGAGTATATGTTCTAGGAGAAATACTAGTCCTGGTTTAGATGATTTTCCATATTTATTAATAAAATATTTACCTGATACCATACAAAAAATATTTTTGAACGTTCTAAATAGTCTTTGGCATAAAAAGTTAATACCAAGTTCATGGAAAACTCAATGTGTGATACCCATACTTAAACCAGATAAACCTCCTGATCAGGCTAGTTCATATCGTCCAACCTCCCTATCGTCATGTCTTGGAAAGATATTTGAAAACATGGTGAAGTCTCGCTTAGACTGGTATGCAGAATCTAATACTATCATCCCTCATGTTCAATATGGATTCCGTAGAGGAAGGAGTTGTGCTGACAGCTTCATTTCCCTCATAAATGATCTGAAAAATGCAAAAGGTAATAAATTACACTCAGTTTGTGTATTTTTGGATGTGCAGGGTGCATTTGGGCATACTGGTGAAGGTACTGAGTAGTGCTGGTGTACCTGGATACTTATGTAAATGGATTTATGATTTTCTTACTAACAGAATATTATATGTTAAACACAATAATATTTTACATGGACCTAGAATTGTATCTAAGGGAACAATGCAAGGCGCAACATTGTCGCCTTTGCTATATAATTTGTATATATGGGAGATACGTGGTAGAGCCATGCTTCGGCACGAATGGGCCGGCTCGACCGGAGAAATACCACGGGCTCACAGAAAACCGGCGTGAAACAGCGTTTGCGCTGTGTTTCGCCGAGTGAGTGAGTTTACCGGAGGCCCAATCCCCTACCCTATTCCCTTCCCTACCCTCCCCTATTACCCTATTCCCTCTTAAAAGGCCGGCAACGCACTTGCAGCTCTTCTGATGCTGCGAGTGTCCATGGGCGACGGAAGTTGCTTTCCATCAGGTGACCCGTTTGCTCGTTTGCCCCCATATTTCATAAAAAAAAATGTAAATATTAAAAATGTAAATATACTTCAATTTACAGATGACTTAGTGTTGTACAGTTCAGATGTTAACTTATCAGTAGCAATTGAAAATGTTAATGCTTGTTTAATGCGGTTATGTAATTATTACCAGCTAAGATTAAATTTGAAAATAAATGCAACCAAAAGTAGTGTCATGATATTTGGAAAAGACACACCTGCAATAGATGTTACTTATAATGGTGAGGTTATTCAAAGAGTAGCCTCACACAAATTCTTGGGTGTTTACATTGATCAGAGGCTATCATTTGAAGACCACATTAAATATATATCCAGAAATGCATTGAAAGGTATTAACATTTTAAGATGTCTAGCTGGTGTTACATGGGCCGCAGATCCCAAAATACTTTCAGTGTTATACAAATCTATTGTAAGAAGCCATTTTGATTACAGTTCTTTGGCCTATTTAAATAGCATTCACACTCAAAAATTAGATATAATACAGAACAAGGCTTTGAGGATTATATCTGGGGCAATGTGTTCAACTCCCATAAGGGCCATGGAAGTTGAAACAAATATTATGCCCTTGATATTGAGACGACTTTTGCTTGCAGAAAGATACTGTCTTAAACTTTTATCATCAAATAATTTACAAATCATAAATAGAATTGTACCTCACCCAATAATTACAGATGGTCCACTAGCTTCACCTCAAGACCTTCTGACACATACATCTCCAACTTTATGCCGGATTTTCCTAGAAATACAGTCTCATTATTCAAACATCAAAACACATTCACACTGGCCATGTTACACACATCCATATAGTAGTATAATACATCCTATTATGATTTTAACTAAGTCTATTGACAACAATTCATAGTTTCTTGCATTTTTAGAAGAAAATAGTAAGTATTATACAATCTACACTGATGGTAGTAAAGGTAATGAATATGTGAGAAGTGCCATATATGATCCACAAAAACAGATTGCTCAAAGCTTTGTTCTAGATAAACAGTGTTCGATATTTACGGCAGAGGCATATGCAGTTTTTGAAGCCTTAAAATTCATTAGTGCTTTAAATAATAATTGTAAATATTTTCTAATCTTATCAGATTCTTTAGGTCTCATTAATAGTCTAAAGCATATTAATTTTAATTTTAAAACTAATTATATTATATATTTTATTAAAGATTTTGTCTGGCGGTTACATAACAAAGGAGTAACAATTGCCTTTATGTCGGTCCCTTCACATAAAGGCATTTCTGGAAACGAAATTGCAGACAAAACTGCATATGATGAGGTCAACGCCCTGAATGTCAAAAGTGTAGTGAGGGTACCAATGACTGACTTTTATTATAATGTAAATATGTCTATAAGAAGCATGTGGGAGGATTTTTGGAATGAGGACCAAAAACTCAAAGGAAAGTGGTATGGACGGATACAAGAAAATTTAGCAATAAAACCATGGTACCATGAGCTGAAGATGGCTAGCCGTGATTTTATCACAACTATAAATAGACTGAGATTTGGCCATAACTCTGCACCTGCACATCTTAAGAGACTAAACATAATAAACAGTAATATTTGCACTTTTTGTAACGTTGGGATCGCAGACATGAACCACATTTTTTTCAAATGCCCAAACTTCACCATTCAAAGAGTAGGTAGTGTTGGCAAGTGAAATAATTGAAGTCAGTGATACCTCCCGCCGCCAATTGTGTGATTTGCTCCAAAATAAAAAATATTATAGTGCGTTATTCAAATATATAAAAAATACTGTGGGAACTATTTAAGTGTTAATTTAAAAGAAACCTCAATAATATAAGACTTGGCTTAAAGATCTTGTTACCAGGCCATTAAATCTTCAAAAAAAAAAAAAAAAACTTCACCGTAAGGGTCAACTCACACCGATACGAAACGATACACGATGTGGCGCTCCATTTCTAAGATGGCTATTCAAAATTGAATTTCATTCCTTACTCGTGGTCGTTTCATCCATGTCATTATTGATTTTAAATCCCAAAAATGTATGCCAAGATTTACTTAGGCTTTATGAGGTACTACTATGTTTCACATAATTTTTAAATAAACACTATTTATGGCAAAAGCTAGTATTTTCTTAACAGAAAATGCCCTTTTTAGTGAAAATTAAAATTTTGGAGTTGTTTGGGGCAGTCGAGGTTTGACATATTTTGTCATTATGACATTTTTAATCCGGAATTATTATAATTTTGCAGATAACATTAATCCTCATCTAATGAGGGTTTTTAAAATCGTGACATCTGACAGCTTTTTAACACGACAAGGACCGTCGGGCTACCAAGCGCCGCCTGGTGTCAGAAAAATAATCGAAAATTCTTATTGACCGTATTTGATACCACCAGATGACGTTTTGTGTGCGTTGGGTCTGCCCCCTAGCGGCAGAAAAAATATCAAACACCCTCATTGACAAAATCTTTTGAAATCAAGATGGCGTAGTTATTTCAGAAAATTATTTCTGGATGAAGATTTTTCTATGAAATGTACCTACGTTTATATAACGGGACTTACTTTTAAAATCATTGGACACGACACAGAGTGGTATGACAAGGTCTTCGTACTTTGGTTTCTCTTTTGATAGATGTTATAACAAGGTATTTAAATAGGGTTTTTGAAAATTTTGCTGGAAAATCGTAAAAAAAAAAACCTTTATGTTGGTACAGACCGTAGGTAATACCCCACATTAAGACTATAAATAAACAAACTTTCAATGCGGTAACCAGCCATAATTAAATTAAACATTAATTATTTTGCAAATTTAATTTAGTCGCAGTTTAATTGAATTTCGTAGCGATATTAATTTTAACGCTCCATAGAGTGGTGCGGCTCAGACGTACGAGACAGGGATTATCCGATACAAAGTTTTGAACTACTTTGAGCTGTCTTGATTTATTTTCGTACATATTAATACTTCAAGATTGTGAACTTATTAACTTGTAATAAGCGGTTTCCCGCGTCTATGTTCGCTTAAGTTTAACGCGTAGCACGTCCTACGCATGTCCTACGTTTTGAAATGATAAGATCTATTCTACGACGTAGTACGATGCTACGAGACGCCGCGTCTTGAGATGGCAAGAAAAAGTGTATGAAACCCAAAATTTAATTAAGAATTACTACGTATGGATATTATTACACTTTATACTTGAAGATTGTAAAGTTTAATTTGCAACAAGCGGTTCCCCGCGTCTTTGTTCGCTTAGATTCAACGCCGTAGGACGTCCTTCACATGTCCTACGTTTTGAAATGCCTACTAATGTTATCGTATTCAAAATATTTTCCAAATCAATAAAACATTAATGGATTACGAGGAAAACACTTATACATTAATATTAACTCGAAAGTTTGTATGTATAGTTGTTCGTGTAGGTTGTAGGTATTGGTGGTAGGTGTAGGAGTAGTATATTATGTAGTTACCTATAGCCTTTTTTATTTTTCATTTAGACAAAAACCTTTTTAGATAATAATTTTGTTACTAGTTTTTAATACAATATATAACTTTACAATAATAAGTACATATTTAAAAACTTCACTCATGTAATAGGTAAATGTAGGAGTAGGTAGAAACTGTAGGTTTATTTAGGTAGGTAGAATAACGTCTATTGGGTACAGCTAGTACTGTACAGCTAGCTACAGCTAGCTCTTGGGTAGAGTTATTTGATATTAAACTTAGCTCAGTTTATATAAATATGTAAAACTTTTATTAAAAAATTAATTTACCATAGAGAAAAAGATTATTTGGGTAAAATTAAAACAAGTAATCGTTATTGTCGTTTGGTCGCAATTTTCAGCTCTTTTGCTTTGTTAGAATTGTAGAAGCTTTGTGAATATAAGCATTTTAAAATAATTATTTTATCTTATCTCTCTATTTTTGCAGTACAGAAAAATAAGCAGTGCCAGGTCCACGATGAAATTTTACTTAAATATTCAAACGAAGCTTTTTAAAATTTTTCGTTTTTAATTGTTACAAAATATCAAGAGTCAGAGGACCTATGAACTGTTTATAAAATTAAATTCCTTCACTTTCCAGGAAACAAAAATTAACTTAAGCTACTGTGAGGAGACCAAACGAACTTAAGTGCCCACATGGAACCAAGGAGCCTCATCCTTATTACATTACCGGACCTCCCTGGTATCTGAACTTTAAGATGGATAATGTTTGCTCAAGACATAAAAGACTTTTATAGACGTTTTTCACCAATATATATAAGTCTCGAGCACGTATAAAGAAGAGCTGTTTGAATAATGTATGATTTTATATACTATCGGTCTTTGATAACACACTTATCGAAGTATAACACTTTTATATTATCAAGTATAAAAATATCCCACCAAAAACATTCTGTAAAAAACTAGCCAAGTCTCGATGGAGCTGCTTGTTTTTCTCTAAAAAGTAATGAAATCTAGACAAAATCGTGCCAAGTCTAAGGTTCCTTACTGCGATTTCTTTATTATTATAGTTAATGTTGAGTGACTTGGCCGTCGAACATTCTTTATACTTTAGTGGGTACAAGTCAATTTTGTTTACATTTGTAACTACCTATGTTTGTTAAGCGAGATAATAGCCCATACTGGTATTGGTAATTGGACGCTAGTGTCTCATTTTAGGCTGTTGTTGATTGTACAACACACGTATTGGAGCAATGGTGTCATGGAGCCCCATTGTACCCTTGTGTGCCCTTCAACGGCCAAGTCACACAACATTAACTATAATAATAAAGAAACCGCAGTAAGGAACCTTAGACTTGGCACGATTTTGTTTAGATTTCATTACTTTTTAGAGAAAAACAAGCAGCTCCATCGAGACTTGGCTAGTTTTTTACAGAATGTTTTTGGTGGGATTTCACTTCTTTTTGTAGAAACGATATTGATTTATTTTCCTAGATTTTAGTGTAATTTGTTTATTTAATTTGTGTAATGTTCGAGTAGAATAAAGTTCCGAGTAGAATAAAGGGGCCTGAAAATGCGGCAAAATGGTTCTAGTAAAGAATGGTACGGCAGTGTTTGCTTCGCGCTCGACTTGGCGGGGGCACTGCCGTGCCCCCAGATCGACGTTCTGGTCTTATCTAGAGGTTCTCAAATAGGGGCCTGAAAATGCGGCGAAATGGTACCAATAAAGAATGGTACGGCAGTGTTTGCTTCGCGCTCGACTTGGCGGGGGCACTGCCGTGCCCCCAGATCGACGTTCTGGTCTTATCTAGAGGTTTCAAATAAGGGCCTGAAAATGCGGCGAAATGGTTCCAGTAAAGAATGGTACGGCAGTGTTTGCTTCGCGCTCGACTTGGCAGGGGCACTGCCGTGCCCCCAGATCGATTATCCTAGTTTTTATAGTTTTCCCTTTATGTGGCCATTAAACCCCAACTCTGTATCAAATTTCAGCTCTCTAAGTTTATGGGAAGTACTAGTTCTATTTTGATGATCATGAGTGAGTGAGTGAGTGTCGAAAATGCGAAACTTTGCTTTCGCTTAACTTCGGAACTAAATGACCTACAGACTTGAAATTTTGGATTTTAAGTACGTGATTATAGCTTATTGGATGACGAAAATTTCTGCGTTCTGGTCTTATCCAGAGGTTCTCAAATAGGGGCCTGAAAATGCGGCGAAATGGTTCCAGTAAAGGATGGTACGGCAGTGTTTGCTTCGCGCTCGACTTGGCGGGGGCACTGCCGTGCCCCCAGATATAATATTTTGGGTAGAATTATACACGTGTAATAATAATACTTCCACGAAATATATTATTTAAATTTCATATTTTATAGTACGTCGCCCTGGGGTCAAAATTAGCCCATAACATTAAATTAACTTTAATTATATTTTAAGTTTCAACTTTTTATGGGTATTAAAAATTAAAAATGTAATAGACTGACCAATGTTAACGTGTATAAAAATGGCAACTATCAAACGCATAGTAGTGTGTGATATAATCTGAGGTAGATGTCTCGTTGTTATTTTTATAGATACTAAGGTGAGTGGGGCGAAGTGCGCCATACTTTTTTTATAGATGACTTCTATGCAAAATAAACTTCTGTAAGAGTTCACCAATAATTATAAATTTAATAATTTAAGAATCTGTGATGTTTTGAGATTACGGTCCATGTCATGTCAATGAAATCCAGCAATAAAATAATGAAATTTTTGCACGAAATCACAAACATGTACGATAGGCGCACTTTCCCGCAAAAACGGGGAAGTGCGCCTGGTGGAGTTAAAACGAATTTTCAAAGCATTAGATACATTTTATAGTAGAGCATAAACAATAACACGCAGAAGTTTTTGTTTTTCTTTTATTGTCTCATCCTTATAGTATAGACTATAGAAAAAAAACGAATTTCGGGAAAGTGCGCCATATATTTATAAATCAGGAGTTGTAAACATTTTTTTTCTGCTTAACTTTATCCTCGCTATGATAAGTATTACAATAACAATAGGCTTTAAGCAGATCTAAGGCAAGAAACTAACGTTTGAAGAGCTTTCTAAGGAATAGCAATAAAAAGAAGTACAAGTTTTTTATTTATACGAAAGTACATTAGTACTTAGTGTTCTTTTGTAGTATTTTATTTTTTAATACATATTTATTTGGCAAAATTAAGTCAGTTAACTTCAATACTAATAAGTGGGGACACCACGTCTTTTATAAGGACATTCTTAAGAGCTTGGTGACTTTACTACCCACATGAGAGAAGTAAACATTAACAAGCAATATATTAGGAATTTCAGTTATTATTTATGGAATGGCACTTGAACTTAACTTACTTATGTGTGCTTATACGTCGTATAGTTAGGCATACTATGTATAATTTGCATATAAACTTAATTATTTTACAAACATAACCTTCCCAAAGAGAGTTAAAAATGCCACGTTTTAAAATGTTTACAACCTCTATATTTCAGGGAAGTGCGCCATATACCCAATGATAGGGCGCACTTAGCCGACTTGCCAAATTTGAGGTTAGAAATTTTTATCTGCTATAATTTTATAAAGTTGATTAGTTACAGCTGAAATAAAGACAAAACCTAAAAATAAAATGTTTTAATTATTTTATTAGTATATTTTCTTGTTGGAAAACATTTAGCTTCTTGAGAGTTTTAACGATGACTTTCACGAGGTCAACTCTGCTTACCACTTTCAAAAACAGAAAAAAGGGATGGCGCATATTTCGAGTTTACAATTATAGAGCCATATGTGGATTTTACCCAGAACTATGTTTTAGTTTCCTACATCGATGTAAGATGTCGTTACTAGTATATTGTCAGCAGTTTACGATATATTTAAAGTAGGCGCACTTTTCCGGTAGGCGCACTTCGCCCCCTTCACCTTATGTATTTCTAAGCATTATTTAAAATAATATTAGATTTCTGCACACCTTTATTTACATAAAGTAAAATTTATCGGCCAAATTTCATACTCCTCCCGTTTTACAATTCTCGCAAAACTGTTAGTACTGAAAGTTTTGACTTGTTAATAGATATGTATTTCATTTTTATAATATTTCTGACATGGTTGCTTTGAAGCTGCGGTTTATGGTAACGGTAAATTATATTGAGTATTATTTTTGTTTTGCCTATTTTAAATTTTAGGGTAGCAAAATAAAAGAACCGACCAAGTGCGAGTCGAACTCTATACGAAGGGTTCCGTACAAAACGGTAATAAAATCTCGTTTGTTGTAAGAGGCACGCCCGCATGCACCCATATGTATTAAATATTATATTCTGTTTTAGTATTTGTTATAGCGGCAACCGAAATACATCATCTGTGACAATTACTGTCTAGCGATCATGGTTCATGACATACAGCCTGGTGACGGACAGACGGATGGACAGCGGACGAACGGACTCAGTAATAGGATCCCGTTTTTATATTATACACCTTGGTTACAGAACCCTAAAAATATGTTATTCCCACATAATTTCAAACATAAAGTATGTAGGACTTTTATCGAAATTATAATTTCGTAATTGAAAATTAAACAACGTTTCTAAAGCGTAAAAGTGCGTGGGCACACATTTCGAAGAACTTTGCTGAAAAGAGTATTACGTAATATTAGTAACAGCTACAGAAATAAATCGTTGAATTTATATTTGAATAATATTTAAATGGCAACAGGAATAGCAAGTTAAAGCCGATTGTAGCAGATAAGAAATACCGCCGCAGCTCTGCAGTATGCACAGCGCAATCGCACGGCTCAAACTAAATTAGTTGACTTATTTAAGTGTACTATGATTATATATCTGTCACCGTAAAATTGTAAAAACCGTTAGATTGTAAAATAACGTAAATATATGTCGAAAGATTAAAAACTATATATTTATAATATAACGAACAAAAATGCGTTAAATAATTATAGGCAGCATATTCGCGTCCGAAGTTTATCAACATCTTACAATTTCACTAGGTTTGTTACAATCTAATGGTTTTTACAATTTTACGATGACATATCTACTAGATATTGCCGGAATGAAAAATAAACCTGTACCCCAAGCAGGAATATTTTGCGTTATCGTTACGTGTACCTAAGCGAGAGATATTGTATGAAAACCATGAAAGCGCCTCTAGCGGACGTAAAAGTAACTAAAATTTGCATACAAAATTTCTCATATTTACCGTTTACGTACACGTAACGATACCGCAAAATGTTCCTGCTTGGGGTACTGTATCCCGAAGAAATCGTATACTTTATCGAGATACATCCTGTAATCATGTCCGTGTTCAAATCGGCCTTAAGGCGCTCTTACCCTAGAAATACGCTTCTTTCAAAAATTTTTTGAGACGAATGGATACATTTAAGTGCAGCAAAAAAATATATGTTAATTTTGATCATATTTGCTAGGGGACCTTCGTTTTCAAAACACGTTATCTGAAAAATTTCTCGATAAAAAAAAATCATAAAGTAACCATTAAAATAGAAATTCTTGGAGTTGTAACTGTATTATTTGTGAACAGAAATGAGAAAATTATTTGCAGTTTCGTAAAACATAATAAAAGGAAGGGAATTGTTGTTTTGATTTTTCGTATAGAATGTGATATTTGTTAGTATTAATTTATTTCAATGATTAATAATTCGTACGAGTCGAATGAAACATCGCGAAATGGCGACCTGTCATTCCTTCTCTTTCATATCTATTGAATAAGACAGTACCGGCTTAGGCCTCTTGCTAATGAGACGTATGTCAAATTTTTCCCCTCTTTTCTGCTCAAAAATTATTCGAATTTATTGTAGAAAGTCCGTTCAAATTTATTTTACCCCCGAATGGACCTTTATGTCGTCTGCATAAAGGTCAAGTCGGGGGTAAATATTAGTTTTTCTTTCGTCGTGTAATACTTATGATATATACGTAATTTCGCTATCTGACGTAAGACGCTTGGTAGCCCTTTGGCTTTTTGCGTTGTTGCGACCAATTGGTCTCGGGTTCGAATCCCGGTCAGACGATTTTTTTTTCTTTTTTTTTTGTCGCACTATAAAACTCCGAGCGATGCTTGTTTTCCCAGTAATAGAAGTATATGGTTAATTATGTACTTATTTATTATTAGTTACTTTAAGTTGTTGTTAATATTAGTGTAGATTATATTATATAAAATATGAAAAGATTGTATTCGATGAATGTCCAAATTTTTAGTTCAAAGTTTTAAGATGGAGGTACAAAAACTCTTTATAAGTAGGTACTAGGGAGACCGAGCTTTGATCGTAGTTTTAGTACAACGATAAAAATTAATAAAAAAATATTAAAGAATCACAAAAATAATATTTATCTTACCGGGATTTGAACTCACCACCAAAAATCAAACGGTACGCAAACTGAGCTGCCAGTCAGACTGACGTAAAACAACCGAAATTATTGATATAATTTATTACACGACGAAAGAAAAAACATAGGTATTTGATTCATAATTGACAACATTGATTGACAACAGAATAAGTAAATATAATATATATACCTAAATATTATTATTCTGTTGGTTTGTAAAGTTTATACATATAATTATATCAATTATTATAATCAATTCTAATTCTAATCACCATGAGCAGATATTAGGAACATGAACTTATTCAGTAATCTACGTTTATTTTTTACTAGCTTTTGCCCGCGACTTCGTCCGCGTTAAGTTCGGTTTCCATACAAAATTTTAACCCCTTTGTTACACCCGTAGGGGGCGAATTTTCAAAAATCCTTTCTTAGCGGATGCCTACGTCATTACAACTATCTGTATGCCAAATTATAGCAACATCTGTTCAGTAGTTTCGGTTGTGCTTTGATAGATGAGTCAGTCAGTCAGGTTTGCCTTTTATATATTTAGACTAGGTGTTGCCCGCGACTTCATGCGCGCATAAGGAAATCTCGATGGAACCGTACATTTTTCGGCAATAAAAAGTATGCCTATGTGCTTCCCCGTTGTCTATTCTATATCTGTCCTAAATTTCATCAAAATCATTCCAGTAGTTTCGGAGCCTATTCAATGCAAACAAACAATCATACAAACAAATAAACCTTCTCTGTGTATTATATTAGTAATAGATTAAATAAAACAATATTTACAATTAATATGATGAAGCCGAAGAGACTATTTGGTTAAACCACAAATGTCAGAAACTAGGTATTTGAAATTGTATTTGTTTTTGCTGTCAGTGCAAGTTTCATGTACCTATGTAGAAGGGGAATATTTGATATTGAATTTAATTGTGTATTTATGTATTGTATACAATCAGTCGACAAAATTTAGCTTTGTGCTACGCGAACAAAGTTGCGGGCAAAAGCAAGTTTAGATTTTGTAACCGCTGAAAAATGCGAATTAAATAAAATTTTGAAATGTCGTTCTAGGAAGAAACGTCAATGTGTGTAATGTCATAATGTGTATCCCACCAAAAACATTCTGTAAAAAACTAGCCAAGTCTCGATGGAGCTGCTTGTTTATCTCTAAAAAGTAATGAAATCTAGACAAAGTCGTGCCAAGTCTAAGGTTTCTTACTGCGATTTCTTTATTATTATAGTTAATATTGTATGACTTGGCCGTTGAACATTATTTATACGTTAGTGGGTACAAGTCAATTTTGTTTACACGTTATATCTGTTATATCTATTGTAACTACCTATGTTTGTTATGCGAGATAATAGCCCATACTGGTATTGGTAATTGGACGCTAGTGTCTCGTTTTAGGCTGTTGTTGATTGTACAACACATGTATTGGAGCAATGGTGTCATGGAGCCCCTTTTGTACCCTTCAACGGCCAAGTCACACAACATTAACTATAATAATAAAGCGACCTATGCGTAGAACAAAGTCTGATGTGATCATAGAGCAAAAGTGCGTTTTTTGGATAAGTGAAATAAGGAATCAAAGCTCTACAGACTGACATTTTTTTTTTTTTTATCTGGCTTATTTTCGGAAATACAGAATCGTACAATGTCTTATTTGATGTAAGCTCCATGATAAAATGCACGTAGTGTTCATAGGACGGAGAAATTGAGGCGCGCACGGCGCGGGCGCCTCGCACGATCTTCACTTCAGGCGTTGTCGAGCGGAAAGAAGGGTTTTTTGCGTCAAGTGTGTGATTTTTTTTCGGTTTGACGAAAATTATAATTTTACTAATTATTGCGTACTAAAAGTATTTCTGAGATGTCATGCTTACGGATAATGCTGGATATGCTTTAAGAAGAGAAGAAAAAGAGCCTGAACGTAGTCCTTATTTTTCAAATAAGCAATATATTTTTATGAAGAACGGTGTTAGCCGGGTAAGCTGATTTTTTTACTTAAATTATTCTTCAAATTTAGTATTATCATGCTTTGAAATTATAGTTTTTTACTATTCCGCTTTTTAAGCTCATAAATAGAAACGGGAAATCTATATTCATATAAGACATTTTTTGACGGAAAGTTAGAAAAATACACTTTAGTTCGAAAAGTATGATTAGTTTCATGTTTATTTATTAGGTAAATATTTGTCGTGTTATCAATAAAAGTTGACGTACCAAATAGTTGAGATTATAAGTAATATTAGAACTATGTAAGACTAATACTTTAGAATTTCTAAAAGTTTCATGTAACTATAGGACGTTTTTTTACGGAATCACAGAATAGTTACAATACAATTTGTCAGTTCAATATGCAGATGGGACGTTATAGCCTGAATAATGACATCAGTTAGGACGTTGTTCTTTTAAAAATATCGTTAAATATAAATATATTTCATATTAAATAAATAAAAATAGTTTAAAGCTGCGTTACCTTACAATATATACACATTTGTACCCTACAAATTCGGCGAATCATATAACATTATGATCGACAGTTTTTAGTTCTGTACTGCGATGTTCATTAAACCTTGTATATTCATACTTTTTCTAATAGCGACGCACCTCCTAATCGATGGATTCTCTCATTAGTAGATGAATAATGAGAGAATTTATGGCCTTCGACCATCAATACTTTCTTTAAAAGCTACTCCTAGTTTCGAAAAATCACCTTTAATACAACTTAAAGACTTAGAAAATTCTGACCATAGGTTCTGATCATCAGTTGATCAAGAAATGTCGGTACTAACTCCTATGCAGTCTCCTGCTGATAGTCATTCCACCTATGACAGCGTTTTCAGGTCCAATTAAGTAGATAGTAGTATACAATTTAATTAATATTATATCTAGCAATATCTCGAAAGTATAATCTAGAAAAATATCTAAAACCTGCAAGCAAATGTGTGAGTTTTCCTTTTTACCATGCATAATGCAAGTCTATTGTTGCTCTTTTATTTAATTATTTCTAATAATCATTCCAGCACGCTCGGTCAAAAGCCTTTGACCACTATCTAAAAGGTGTTTTGCAAAATGTGATCATATGTAACTCTGAAACGGGGTACAAAGTTTGACTCAAACTGGACGTAACTTTGAGAATCGGTACAAAGTTTGACTCAAAATTGACGTAAATTTAAGACTCGGTACAAAGAATACATCGCGTCTTATAGAAATGGTTATCGTGATAAATCACATACTGCTAAACACCTTTTAGATATGTTAAATCACTATAGTGTAAGTACCTGAGGCCATTCCTATAAGGTGTTACAGAAAATATGATAATGTATACATAGATATACACTACCACATTCAGGATAATCAATTTTATAGACACTTAATTGATACTTTAAATCAATCCGAACCTTATTATGACAAAATTGATTTTGTATGTATTATTTCTCCTGAATGCGACATGCTTATTATAACGGGATTATGGCCATTAGAATATTATGGTTATTTTTCATTATTTTGGATAAACGTGCAGATACCTCCCCCCCATGTAGGTTAAACTGAACTTGTACCTATCTAATTACATTATACAACATAGCTAGAAAGCTTAGATACAGTACCAAAGCAGTTTAATTTATAACTACGTTTTAGAAATCGGAAATCGGAAAAAGGGTTAACATATCGAGTGAGGTCAGTTCCGATATCATCTGGAGGGCAAGGCCAAGTTAGCCTCCAAGAAGCTTGGTGTTCTGAACAGGTCAAAGCAGTATTTCAGTCCGGTCCAACGCCAACTCTATAAGGCGCAGGTTCGGCCTCACATGGAATACTGTTCTCATCTTTGGGCAGGGGCGCCAAAGTACCAGCTTCTCCCTCTAGATCGTATCCAACGTAGAGCCGCTCGAATTGTCGACTGCCATAGTATTTCAAACAAACTTGACTATGTAGCATCACTCTGCATCCTCTATCGGTTATATTACGGGGAGTGCTCCAAGGAATTGTTCGGACTTATACCTGCTGCAACTTTTCGCCACCGTTCCAAGCGACAAAATATTTATCATCTTCATCACCTTGATGATTGATCACCCGAAGCTTTCTGCCGCGCACTGTAAAACTCTGGAATGAACTATCGTCAGCAGTATCCGGACCATTACGACCTGCAAACCTTCAAGAAGGGAGCATATTCCCTCCTAAAAGACCGGCAACGCACTTGCAACTTCTCTGATGTTATCACTCATGGTAACGGTACGGTACCGTAAGCACTACGGTAATCGCTTTCCATCAGGTGATCCGTTTACTAATTTTCCCCCTAGTTTAATAAAAAAAAAAGTTTTAACTGTTTATAAGTTTAAATTTTGTTTTGGGCTTGATGTATTTTTTCAAACAATATTTATTTTTATGGGCATATCTTAGAGATTTTAATTTTTTTGTAGGTTTTAGACTATGGTAACTAGTATTTTAATTTAATTTTAAGTAAGTCCCTAGTACTGACTATGGATTAATTATAGTTCAAAACACCACCTTTTTGAGATTTTTTAATGTAAATAAACGATTTTTAAAAATAATTAGGTATGTATTATAATTCATTTATACGTAGTGTGGATAGTGCTATATCAAAATAATAGATTATGATTATTCACATAGGACTTAAAAATGTCGGATAACTCCAACAAAAAACGAATCATATGAATATAGAACCGCGTTTCATTCAAATGTCTCCGTAAAACAACGTAATATGATCACTACGAACTCTCGCTTCTCCGCTGTAAAACGTCCTAGCTTGATATAGAACTCGTTATCTGAGTAAATATAATAATTAGTAATAAACAGTATAAAGTGGTTAACTAGACTAGGATGTCATAATAACATACCAAAATTTCAAAAATAAAAGTCTCACCGTTTATAAGTTATTCAAGTTTAACAATTCGCAAAACTTGTTTTGCCTCTACTGAAAAGTAGCAATTTTTCAAATCGGACTTTGTTCTACGCATAGGTCGAAAGAAATCGCAGTAAGGAACCTTAGACTTGGCACGACTTTGTCTAGATTTCATTACTTTTTAGAGATAAACAAGCAGCTCCATCGAGACTTGGCTAGTTTTTTACAGAATGTTTTTGGTGGGATTTCACTTCTTTTTGTAGAAACGTGGGCTTATTGATTTATGTTACTAGATTTTAGTGTAATTTGTTTATTTAATGTTCGAGTAGAATAAAGTTAATCGTTCGACTATTTCTTCTTGTAAACTTGTATAAGTATAAAAGACAGTCTAGTCTTATCCAGAGTTTTCCTTTAATTTTATTTATATGCGTATTAAAAGCAGAAGGGGAGGCATTCGCCCAGTAGTGGGGCGCTACGGGCTAGATTAAATTAGAAGATGTGTCCCACTTCGCTGGATTTTTGCAATGACAGTTGATTTTTTATGTACCAATAGTAGAAGGGGGGAATTACCATAATAACTCTAAATCAGTTGAGACCAGCTGAGGGTTCTTCATCAGATACTTCAGACCTTCGATTTTTGACATCAAATGAAGCGGCCCACCAAGTTGAATATTTTTTGTAAAGGCGGTATGTCGATCTCTAATAGTTTGGTTGGGATCTTGTGTTTTCTAATCAAGGTCACCAGGTACTCTAGATCTTCGATTATCCTAGTTTTTATAGTTTTCCCTTAATGTGGCCATTAAACCCCTTACTCTGTATCAAATTTCAGCTCTCTGAGTTTATGGGAAGTACTAGTTCTATTCTGATGATCATGAGTGAGTGACTGAGTGAGTGAGTGTCATAAATGCGAAACTTTGCTTTCGCTTAACTTTGGAGCTAAATTTTGGATTTTAAGTATGTGATTATAGTTTACTGGATGACGAAAATTTTTGCGTTCTGGTCTTATCCAGAGGTTCTCAAATAGAGGCCTGAAAATGCGGCGAAATGGTTCCAGTAAAGAATGGTACGGCAGTGTTTGCTTCGCGCTCGACTTGGCAGGGGCACTGCCGTGCCCCCAGATCGACGTTCTGGTCTTATCCAGAGGTTCTCAAATAGGGGCCTGAAAATGCGGCGAAATGGTTCCAGTAAAGAATGGTACGGCAGTGTTTCCTTCGCGCTCGACTTGGCGGGGGCACTGCCGTGCCCCCAGATCGATTATCCTAGTTTTTATAGTTTTCCCTTTATGTGACCATTAAACCCTAACTCTGTACCAAATTTCAGGTCTCCGAGTCTATAGGAAGTACTAGTTCTATTTTGATGATCATGAGTGAGTGAGTGAGTGAGTGAGTTTCATAAACGCGAAACTTTTCTTTCGCTGAACTTCGGAACTAAATGACCTACAGACTTGAAATTTTGGATTTTAAGTATGTCATTATAGCTTACTGGATGACGAAAATTTCTGCGTTCTGGTCTTATCCAGAGGTTCTCAAATAGGGGCCTGAAAATGCGGCGAAATGGTTCCAGTAAAGGATGGTACGGCAGTGTTTGCTTCGCGCTCGACTTGGCGGGGGCACTGCCGTGCCCCCAGATTGTGTAATGTATTACATGTTGTAGTGCGTATTCCGCAGTACTTCGACCGCATATTATAATAGTACTAGCTATCCCGGGAAACTTCGTAGTCTTCGTACCGCCTTAGAATTAAATTTGTTGACGTAGTGACTACTGACAGCAGCGCCACCTACCAGGTCCAATTGCAAATTTAAACCATTCTCGAATCAACCTGAAGACACATAATTTTTTTATTAAAATCGGTCCAGCCGTTTAGGAGTTCAGTGACTAAATTGAGCTTTTTTTTAGATTTTTTTTACCCTTTAACTACTTACTAAAAAGCTTAACTTTCTCAAATCGCAATGGCTAAATTTGGCACAAAATTAGGAATTAGACTTATTATAATTGACCTAGACAGAAAATAGACATTTTGAAATTGTAATGAGATTTGAACCTAGACGCTACGCTTTGCTTTAGGCGGGCAAAATACCGCTAGGCTATGAAGCACATTACGATATTATCGAAATTACGCTTTTGTACATTATAGACACATCACTTTGACGTATTTCGCATGAAGCCCCCCGCAGTAACGGGGGCGGCACGTCCCCCACTCATCTCCTTCACCCCCTCGAATACTTCATAGTTGACTACTCACAGCGCCTTAATGCATGAAAACAAACTCACTTTTGCGCACTTCCTGTCTATTCTCTAAGAATATTTTCAAATCTCGTCAGCTGAATCCGCGGTGAGTGTCAAATTAGTATATGATATTTGACTCTCACCGCGGATTCAGCTGTCGAGATATATGAAAATGTTCTTAGAGAATAGCACTGCTGGTCGGTTTCGTTTTTTAGATCTTCATTAAGTTTTTAGCCGACTATGGCGAAGCCAAAAGGAAGGTTAGTGATTTTGGCAATCTATGTATGTATGTATGTTTGTTCTATAGTAGCGCTTAAACTACTGATCCGATTTTAATGAATGAGGACCCATAGATTCATCATATAGACATGGGGCTATAGGTATAATTAACGTAGTTTTTATAAAAATTGTAGTTATTCGAATATTTTAATTACTGAGTGTACTTAGGAAAAAACAAAAGGCTAAATTGTTTAACCTCTGTTTAAATGAAAAAAAAAAAAATTAAAACCAAAGAATTTTAAATGTGACGAAAAAAAATCACCTACCTGCCGCGCCTTGCCAGCCGGCGATGTGCGACGCTCAACGGAGGTATATTTCCATATCTCCCGCGGGCACGCGACGCTCAAGAGGTGAGACTGCAGGTCTATTGAAATTATATAGATGATATTTCTTCATATTACATTCACTTTGTGGCAATTTGAGACCCTGAAAGCTAGTTTATCGTTTTAATTGTTACTAAGTATTTGTATTACAATAACGCTTTGCTTGCACTCTGGAATGAAATAATGTGCAAATAACAGTTGTTGCCTACTTTACCGTTTAAAGTTAATTTTGTAATCACATAGTTAAATTTGAATTTAATGACAAAAACGTACATACCTACTCATCTGCTTAGCTCAAAGGACATTTCAGAGGTGCTTAAATAACTAACAAAGGATATATTAAAAACGACACACGCTCAAAGGAAATTGAATTAAAACGGTGTGGATAGAGGAAATGTATTTTATTTCTGGAAGAATACAAAATTTTGTAAAAAGGGAAAAGGGATGATTTACTCTGGTTTATTATACGCCGGTTAGATATTGTGATGCTATTGATTTTATTACGGACACACCATGTGTGTTGTTAGTCTTTTAACGTTTTTTCTGCCGGTTAATACTCTAACCAAATAAAAAAGTGATGGCAGAGTTCTGCGAACACAGTGAGGCCGGTCTAAGCTAAGCTAAGCCACGCCGTGAATTACACAGTATAGCACACACACACGTAATGAAACTACGCCTTGCCTTGTAAGGCGATCTGTCAAGATTTTTTTATGCATGTAGAGCGTAGTACGCGCACTACTTACATAATGAACCGGCCACAGTTTTTGTTTCACAAAGCTCTCTCTTCACTTTTTGTTGGGTCTGAGGGTTTACATAAAACTAGAGATGGCTGGACACTGGCGGCTGGACCGGTTTGCCAAATTTTGTTATAGGCGATAATATAAGTTCATATTAAAATTTTTAAGTTTCACCTTTTCAGGATTGTTTTGCCTCTTAGATACGCAACCAAAAATATTATGTAGGTATTTTGACTATGGAATACGAAAGAAAGATTGACCGTGTCAGACCGTTAAACTACCTACTGTTATTATACAAACGCATGGTAGTATGAATGAGGTAGTATTTGCAACTTTATTTTTATTAATTTTATGTATTTCTTAGCATTTTTTATAAAACTATTAGCTTTCTGCACACCTTCCTCCACATAAACTTTACCTAACTGTGCCAAATTTAAAGTTCGCACACAAAAAATACTCTATTGCCCATTTGCACTAAACTTAAGGATCGCCTAAGTTCTTTTCTAACTTGTTTAGGCTGCTCCTAGCGAAAAATACTATTGCACTAACCTTAGGCCATTCCTAAGTCCACTTAGGATATTCTTAACTTTATGAGCCCGATTAGGAACTGCGTAAGCGTAGGCAACACATAAGTCGGGAGTTTTATCTAGTCTTGTAGATTATTTGTAACTGTTGATATAGTTTTATTGATATACTATTGTCAGAGATCTAGCCTTAGATGTATTACAATAAAAAGAGGTATATTTTTTAGCAGATTTTTTATTACAGTGGTTTTAAAAATTCAAAGCTTAAAATAGTCAGATCGCAATTACCATGGCAGGGGATTTAATATTTATTGAATTTCCTTGAATTTGTAGAAGTCGATTTTCATAATGACATAATTTTCACACGCGAGAACTATAATAACAAGATCACGACCAAACTGCTTCCAAAATTTCGATGAAATCGACTTCTTCAAGCGGTATATGATGTGCAAAAGAATTATTTCTCTTTATTCGTCGTGGCATCGTGAGAAGTTAGTTTCGATAGAATGCACGGGCCTTCGTCGCACAACAATCGCACAAAATTTTTTTTTCCTCCGCCGTAAAGTTTGCGGTTTTTACTTTTTCTTTTAATTTATTTTCCATAATAGGTATAGTAATAACGATTCGAAATCAATCGTAATGTATAATAATTTTAGTCAACAGTAAACACGTATATATATCTGTTTATTCTATGAAACACACACCGAATTTGACACAATAATATGACAAGACAATTGACAGCCTTTTGGTGAATTTACGTTACCAAACAAAATAAACCAAGGTCTTATCTTTTGTCACTTTTTAACACACGACGGAATCGATGTAAAGAGAGGGCCAAAATATTTTCTATGGTCTACATTACTTAGCCGGTTTATAAAACCATAAACAACCAATCTTTACATTCGTTCAATCATTCACCTAACTAGGCAATGCCTAAGCTACGACATAATTAAGTTATAAATCTGTTAGTGCAAACAAAATGTTTAGCTAGGCTGTTCTTATGTTAAAGTGTATCTTAACTAGGACAAGCCTAACTTACGTTTAGTGCAAATGGGTATATGTCTATTAAAAGTTTTTGTCTCATGTATTAATATATTATATTATGATCATAACTCTAGAGTAGGTATTTTCAATTTTGTGAGGTATAATATTACTAGCTGTTGCCCGCGCCTCCGTCCGCGTACCTAAATACAGTATCCCAAAGGAACATTGTACTTTTTCGGGATTCCCACTGGATTATAATGAGAATAAAGGAAGAGATAGTGCTCTTGCTGTCTGCGCATACACTTGAGCACTATAAAATTACTCCTGCGTAACTGGCCTGGTTTCAATGAAACCGGCTACCGTCACCGATATCGGTGCTGGTGGAGTTATTTTCTTAGCTGCATCTTCTAATGGGACGTTTACACTCAGCCACTGCCACTGCTCCTACCACTGCCCCTGCCGCTGCCGTAAATATTGCCGCGGCAGTATCGACGCGAGTGAGTGTTCACACTCAGCCTTCATTCTTCTTTATTGAATGACTCGCAAGTCGCAATGATGGCAGACGTCGAGGTTGTTGCGGCGACAGCAGTATGTCTGCTCAGTATAAGTAACTATTTATGTGTTTTAAAACGAAACAAAAGACGCCGTCGTTCAAGAAGATGGTGGATGAGGGAAATTCGATTAGATGGTTCCTAAAATTTTTTTCATTATTTCAAATGCAAACCATATCGGCTGGAATACATCATCCTCACCTCCACCACATCGTTTCGTAATCAAAGTCAAACAAAATACGTGCTTTCGCCTTGCTTTCGCGCTTAAACGCCGGCAACAAGTGAGCAAGAATGGCTGAATGTAAACATTCACTCGCGCTCGCGCTGCCCGTCCTTTGACTTCCGCGCGATAAACCGACAATCGAGGGAGCGCTAGGCAGTGACAGCGACATGAGCAGTGACAGCGCGAGTGACCTGTTTACATTCTCACGCTGCCCACTTCCCTGCCCACTTCCCTGTCCAACAGGGCTGAGTGTAAATGTCGCATAATATGTTATAATGTAGGATGCAGATCGCCTACTTTTCTGACTTATTTTTCTACACACCCAATTTTATTTATTATACTAGATAGCTTTCTCAGCAATTTTCATAGCCGATATAAATGAACCAGTGAACTAGGTAATCGTCGACTCGCCTGAAAAATAATGTTAAGTTGAGCAAACACAATTTTTGCGAAATAATACCCAAGCGAGGACGCCGCGCGCCGCTCGCGTGAATCTGAATATTATAAAAACATCGTTATATTTCTGAGTTTTAATTAAAATTTTGAATTTCTTCATACCGTTTATTCTTCACAGATACAGGTTTCACAGGTATATTTCTGGTGCTTTTACTTTTGCGAGGCACGTTTTATTTTGTGCATTTTAAGTTAAATGAAATGTTGTCGTTTTCGCTTAAATTTTACCTACATCAACTACATCTAAAATAAACAGGCTACATGTTCGGCTTCACCTATACAAAAAAGCCGACAACCTCTTTTTTTAAGCGCTAAAAATTTTATGAAAGATTTTAAAAAATCCTGGATACTGTAATAAAGGTAGATTGTAGTAAGCAGTTTCTTAGGAAACAGGAGATTTTTTTTTCAAGTAGGAAAACTGATTTCCATATTAAAATTGTTTATTTTCAAGATTATAATAATTATATTCACTCTTGAAAGTTGGGGCACAGACTGAAAAAACATCCGTATGAACATACAACCACATCAGGTACAGTTCCCCAAGCTTGGAGTAGCCAATTCCTTAATTAGTGGTCACCACCTTTGTGGAATAGTAATCCAGTAGTCGTATTTAATTCAGTTCATCAGTTCCTAAACCTTTGGCCTATATCTATCAGTATCAGTATAGTCAGGTATGCGAGTAGGTGCAGTAGTCATAATAATCAGTCATCGAATTCTATTATATTTTCTTTCATTTTCCATTATTATTATCGTGAATTTTCATCGATTATTTTCTCTATAATGCCTACATCATATACTATAGCAAGATACCTATATCTTATTATAGACAGACGAACGGACAGAGCGAAACTATAAGGGTTCCTTGAGTATTACGGAATACTAAAAATACAGTATTATGTGTATTATCTATTATGCAGGGGTTTTAAGGAATAGTGCGCCGAGGCCGCCGTGTGGAAATAAATCAAACACACCTTACCCTTGGATATCGCTTCACTTTTTATATCGACGCGGCGGATATAAAAATAAGATATCGTCTATAAAAACTACAGTCAACACATTTTATTTACATTCTTACCTACTACTTAAGTATACTTCAATAATATGTGCATAATATTATAGACATTTTATATGGGGGTAATAATATGGTTTATGCCTTATGGGTATGGCCAGTGCCGTACAAAATGTATTTTCTTCTTGGCCAATGGCCATGAAAAAAATAATGTTCATTTTACCCCATCTAACCCTATAAGATATAATTATATACCTATCCATGATTAATCTACGTTTTTCTCTGTAACAGCATAATCAGAATTGAGATTACACAAATATCAGTTGCTGACAATGGTTTCTAACTGATCTATTAACGCCTTAACAATCTGCGCTGAAAGTACACAGATAGTCATCATGACGTAGGTCACGTAGGCACTAGGCAACCATTATAGGATTCTCCAAATACTATCCTTTCATTCTTCATGTCCATAAGGATGACCCAGGGTCAAAATTTTGCATAGAAAAACAATCTTTTAAGTAAGCAATGCCGCTGGATATGTAAGAATTATGAAGCATAAAGTGCACTCAGACTTTTAATAAAAGAAGCTATGCGTTACATGTGTGTTATGAACACAGAACATTAGTTTAGTAAAACGCCCGCAATTTTAGCTCAAGCTTAATATTCTTTAAGTTTATTAAAATATTCGCTTAAATACCACGCATGCTCGGCGAGTCCACTAATAACATTTTATAAATTTTCTCATTATTTCGTACATTTCGGCTTTAATTTATTTTCTGGAGACATTTTCTACGAATTATTACATAATGAAAACAGTTGACTCGGGACAAAGTTAAATGGTTAGTTTTAACTATTTGATAAAGTTTATTTATGTCAGGATAATATTTTTTCTCACTTAATAAAAGGAAGTAAATATTAATGGACAAAGTTAAATGGTTAGTTTTAACTATTTGATAAAGTTTATTTATGTCAGGATAATTGTTTTTCTTACTTAATAAGGAAGTTAATATTAATGGTTAGATAACTTTCACCATATACACACAATTCACACCGAAATAAAACAGCTCGCGACATGGCGCTGCATTTTTAAGGTAGGTATTTAAAAATGAACTTTATTAATTGCAGTTTATCTTTTTGTGTAGTGAATAAAGTTCAATTTTCAATAGCTATCTTAAAGATGCCTATCGTCGCGGTGTGAACCAATCCTCAAAATAAACTATTTTTAATCTTACTCTTTTACAAAGCAAAGATAATGAAATAGAAAAATATTTTGAGTTAATAGTCCATCTCCTTGGAGATAATAAGTTGGACTGAAAAGAAAAGTAATGAAGAAGTTTTGGAATTAGTTAATGAGAAGAGAGAGATATTAAATACCATCGAGAACAGAAGAGGAAAGATGTTAGGAGAAGGTTTATTAGAGGAGTAATTGAAGGGAAGGTAGAAGGTAGAAGAAAACGTGGAAGGCCGAGAAGAACTTTATTGAAAAGTTATGGTCGTGTCGTATCAGGAGGTCAAGAGAAGGGCGGAGTGCAGAGAGGAATGGAGAAAGCTCCACCGACAAGAGCGTAGCTCTTAAATTAGAATGAATGAATAGTCCATCCACAGAATACAGAAATCATCCAGAAGCCGTCAACACGCTTGAAAGTGAGGCCGTCACAACTACTCCAAATTGGAATGGTTATCCACACATAATATGTTGCCACAGAATAACGGAATATTTTACCCAACTTTTTTTCAATTAATTTTTATTGATCGAAAATAGAATGTGATCGAACACTCATTCTACATGGTCTGTATTCTGTGAGTCCAACATAATCTTTCTGTTTAGATCGCTAAGTAACTTTAGCATTATTATAAAGGAAAGTATATCCAGTGAATAAAAATGGTACAAAGAAGAGCTTATCCCAAAAAGGGATTTCTTTGAATAAACTTCGGCTGAGCTTTGTTAAGAGTGATAGTTTACTTCTATATGGATTAAATATTTTGCATCTAAACCTTTTTATGTTTGTACTTAGTGGGTTTCATAAACATAGATAATTATAATATAGCTATGATACTTTATAGTAATAATAATAATATATAATATGATTTACCTTAAGACATACCTAACGATGCATTGGGAATTGGAATTGGTCACAAATATCCGCAAAACAAAACATTCTGAGCCAAAACTTGTTTACTTTATTCAACAACGCGACGTACAATAACTGGTGCGTGTTATTTGTTACCATTAAATAAAGTTACAAACAATTATTTGAGGAGAACTATTTTTTCAGTGGGATTTTGCGAAGCGCCCGAAGCTGTAGTAATAATCCTGTTATATACTGCGGTACCCTCAATGTACAAATCCCTTCTACGAGCAAGACGGATTAAATGTTGTAGCCAATTTTATGTGTTCAAAAAATATTTTTGCTATCTACAACATTTCAAATGGCTCACAACAAGTTTATCTAATCACTAATCAGATACAAAACTTATTTTACTATTTTCAGCTATTGTAATAACCTAACATATAAAATAATATTATGTAAAATATAATATATTCTTATCGAATACTACATAGTTCCACCAAATTACAATATAAAAAAATACCGATTTAAAAACTATTTAAAATAACTAAACTATCAACTTAACGTATATTCATTGATTTTCATTATAATATGTACTTACAATCTATCTTTAAAATACAGAAGCTTTCACACCACGTCAATCTGGTCCCGTGGTAGGTTCTCGAAAAACTTGTGTTACGGATACCAGACAACGGAAATATATTTAATGCTTTTTAAACTGTATTTATATTTAAGATTTTTATTATATAATACACATATATATTACGTCCCATTTTATTCACGGAACACAAAAAAACTTTGTTCCTTCGGCGGGATTCGAATCCACTCGCCCCCTGGCTTGAACACCAACGTGCTCAGCTACTGAGCCACACGGGTCGACAATAGATCCTATCGAATCTAATTTTATGTTTATTACAGCCTTCGCTAACATCAGCAAGCCGTGCAAGTATTTTTATTTATTCACGAAAGGTGCGGCGCCCATCTTGACTAAGAAGTGGTGATTATTTTAACGATAAGCTTTATTTATTTGTCCGAAGCCTTCTCGGACCCGGCTAATGCCCGCCTATTGACTTTTACAAAGCGACTCCAATGAATCCTGGTTTCTCGCCTATTCTTTTATTTCAGGTATAAATGGGGTTTGTTTGATAACTTAGTAATGCCGCCTATTCTTTGCAGAAGTCAAAAGTAAGCTAAACTGACAATGGAGGTTAATCTAATTTAGTTATTTGGCACACTTTAAATCAAGTTGAGACGAAAATTCGACTGTCACTCGACTCGTTATTCCGTAATTCGGGCCCTTTTATTTTTAGAGTTCCGTAGCTTACTGTAGTGTATTGGATAAATAAATATAGACACGCCCACACTGTTGGTGTGGGGTGGGGATTGCTCGCCTTTATAATACGCTGTACGTGCGGCGCGGCGGTCAATCCTTTACCAACCGCCACACAGAGTGGAAGTGTCTAGTGACAAGTTCTCTTGTGTTTTATTTACCTCCTACAAGTGTTTGGATTTTACACTTACGTGTCGGAACCCTTAAAGTTTTGTTATGTCCATCCGTCCGTCCGTCCTTGGCTTACCTTCCGGTTACTGCTAGAAAGATGTAACTTTGCATGGATATGAAAATTCACGAAAAATATTTTTTGTGGTACCTCCCCTACACGTAAAGTGGGATGATTTTTTTTTTGAGTTAACCCCTACACCTCTTGGTTGCTGAGACGACTTTTTGATTTAAGTATTAATTTGCGAGCTACTCAACTTTAAAACCCCCATTTTTTAAAAAAAATACGGGCGTCCCCAGCCTCTAAAAGCTAAACGACTTTTTTCGAAAAATCTGAAAAAAAATCCTAATATATTTTATAGTGCACGTGACGAACTTTGAAAGAAGACTATAACGGCTTTGATAACTTTGTTAGTGCAGGACTCAGGAGTTATAGAGGCCTTACTTGTAAAATGCGCTTACTAGGAAAACTTCGTACAAATATAACGAAATAATAACTTAATATTATGTAAAATATTAAAAATCAAATTATTTATAAATGAATAACTACGGAATGGTATTCTATGCGTTGCCTGGTTTTTCGCACAAGGGGCTGAAAATGGCCATCAAAATACTAAATTCCGTCTTATCTTCTTACGAGGTCATTAACTCAACTCGTCATTACTCATAAAAGTTCCTCTTTGGTCCATCTCTTTGTTGGCAGACGTGGTAATAGGTCAATTGTGTTCCTCCAGAATACAAATGCTGATAGACAATTCAATAAAAGAAATAGCCAAAGAGTAGCCTTTATCTATTTTCTGTCTAGGTCACATTTTGCGTCGTCATTAACGTAGAACATAACTTTATCGTGAGTTAGTGAATAGTTTTATGAGTGTTCTACAACTGTCAGTAAGATAAGTTCGTGATGAATCGTTACGGCCGGGCCACACGGCGCGGCGCCGCACCGCACCGCAATACTCCGCACCGCACTGGCGGCCACACGAGCAATGCGGCGTCGCAATGTCCTTACGGCGTCGCTGCGGCACCGCAATGTTCTTACGGCGCCGCTGCGGCACCGAACAGGGTTGACTTGGCTAATGGCTTGCCCTGTTGACGACAGTCTACAATAAACAATGGTTTTTTTTTGTATAATATGTATCAGCATCACGTAATTATACGTTGATTCTAACGAGCGTACACTTCTCCCTACGCCGTACATACAACTGAGCGGTGCCGCCGCGGCACCGCACTGCTTGCACCCCTCCCCGCCTCATCTGCCTCGCGCCGCTGTCCGGTGTGCCTGCGGTGCGGCGACGGAGCGGCGCCGGACGCGCCGTGTGGCATACCATGCCTTTTTATATGAAAAAGACCTGTTGCGATACCGCTCAGGCGCCGCGCCGCAGCCGTACCGCACCGTGTGGCCAGGCCCTTACCGTCCGCGTCGGTGTTTATTTTGCGAAAGTTCGTTTTATGATAAAGATGAATTATACATTTTTATTCTCATAAGTTGACTGACGAGCAGCTGAGGGATTTGTATTAATTAATTAAAACAGATGCGCTATTTTTATTAAGTATCCATTTGCGGTCTTAGTTTCAAAAGATGGAGTGTTGAAATCGTTTCGCTGAGTGTATTTTTATTATCTGTGTACTTACCTAATTTTTTTAAAGAAGAATTTTTTATATTGAACGATATTAATTATGGCAAATGGTTTTAAGTATATACCTAATTCAATAATCTGACTTTCTAGATAATTAAAAACCTTACCAAGATAATGTCAGTAGGTACAGGTCTAAGGAAGGTTCCGTAACTTTAGGAATGGTTGACTTTATAAAAAGGTCATATTGCATCAAACTTTGATTTCATTTAAAAATACCTATTCGACGATACCGCACACGATTTGGAAGAATGAATAAAAAATAAATAATAAATAAAATTAAAAAACCCGACTGCAAAAAAAAGACAGATACCTAAGCAACGCACTAAAAAGACCGAAACAAGATTGAGAAAACAGACTACACTATGAGCTGAAAGCCTAAGTGAAATAATTGACTTTATGTTTGGTAGCAGGCGGGACCCATTCGCAAATTATAAATCGTACAAAAATAACATCACCCCACCTGCTAACAAACATAACATCAATTATTTCACTTAGGCTTTCAGCTCATAGTGTAGTCTGTTTTCTCAATCTTGTTTCGGTCTTTTTAGTGCGTTGCTTAGGTATCTGTATTTTTTTTGCAGTCGGGTTTTTTAATTTTATTGAATATTTATTTAATTTTTGATTTTTTAGTTTAACCAACACACGTTTGGTCGATTTAAAGCAAAAATACGATGATACGAACACTAACATATAGGCTTAATGTGAGAATGGTTGTTATGCAACTTTAAATCGATATAGATCCTAAACGGTCAGTCGAATCGAAAAATGTTGAGAGAAAACTAAAAATGATTTTTAAATACCTATTCAACGATACCCCACTCGATATAGTTTGTTGACTTTCATTTTTTTCATTTTCACAATATGGCGTCCAGTAGTCGCCATATTGAATTTTCACTAACGTCATGTCTTTAGTGACACTCGCCGGACTAAGAGGAATCGATTGACATGCTAATCATAAAAATCGGTCCAGGCGTTTGGTCTGTATAGTGCTTCAAAGGAACATACATACATACATACATACATACATAGGCTGATAAACACATTACCACTCCTTTGCGTCGCGCAGTCGGGTAAAAACAATGGGTGCCGGCAGAAGTGAAAACTTGAACATTAACGTCCATCTTACGAATTTTTGATCAGGTCACGTGCCCTGACGCGAGTAACGAGTTTAACATTTTTTACCCATCCCAAGAAGCACAACGCCGTTAAAGCAGTTTTCTCTTAACAAAAAATTTACATCGCCAGTCGCCACAATATATAGATTGTAATGAAGAGCCGAGTCACCCCTAAATTATAAAAATATTTTTATTATTTTATGATGTCAAAACCGAGATCTAAACACAATTAAGGGGCAAATAGCCCCTAAAGCTTAAAAATCGCTCAGTTTGAGTCGGAACTACTCCGAAAAATGGGGATAAAAAAATTCAAAAAAATATACATTTCACACTTCAATCCTTCATCTTTAATATCATCGTTATTTTTTTTAATAAGACGAAGATTAATATTAAATAAATTAAAATTAAAAAGCCCTGTTTTCAGATTTCTTTTTCTATCTACTTACTATAGGTGTACCAGAATCTCATGGCAAATAGGGAAATAAAATTTTGTAGTGTGCAATACTGGGGAAACAGGATTAAACGATCTTGATACTGGTTAATTTTTAATTACTCTTTAGTATTATTGAACATGAATTATAATAAGACTGTGTGAAGAATGTTCGGTGTATAATATAGAAAACTAGCTTTTGCCCGCGGCCTCGCCCGCGTGGAATAGTGTTCTTGGAGAAAAAACTACTTCGGCGAATAACGCTCTACCTTCTTACAGCAATATACTTCTGATACAATATTGAAAATGCTTTTAGGTTTGACCAATGCAAATTGTTAAAAATGGGACCCTATCACCTCGACACGACATGCGCGACCACTTGATAATATACTTACATAATATTATATTTATGGCACTTGAATATAAATTTTACCATAATCTTAAAGACTAAATACTTAAAGATTTGCGTAGATTTAAAGATCTAAGCATACAAGATTAAGCATACAATATACTATACCTACATAGGGACAGACAGATAAAGCGACTTGTTAAAACAAACTTTACTTACTACATAGTACATAGTATAAATACTATGTACTATGTAGTAAGTAAAGTTATTTGACATTCCAACAAAACTGACAAACCACCTCTGGATATTCCATAAGAATAATTAAGAACTGCAGTTACTATTATGTATTCTGTGCTGCAGTTCAAAATATTCGTGAACCTCTTTATACTGTATACGTCCCGCGTTTTCGATAGCGCGATGTAGAAGCGCGAGCGCCCGCGCCGCGCAGCAACACTATATCCCTGCATTTTAAATCTGTAATATCTTCGAAAATATTCATTTAAATTACATGCCGTAAAGGGCAGTATTGATCTATCTTAAATGCACAATGTATTTAAGGTACTTAATTGGATAAGGATTAATACTGTATTGCTTAAAATCGCTTTGTAAATTAGCTATTTAATTAAAATCAAAGTAAAGGATAAAAAAATGGTTATTGTGGGTTATCCCTAAGAGATAGACATATGCCATCGCGGACTTTTTTGTAGGCTTTTTAAAGATAAATACAACTGTAGTACATAATTTTGATCTATCTCGTAGTGTTCAGCCAGCATTTTCAATGTAAGCGCAAAATATATGATTTTTTAGGACTTTAGAAACCTCTAAAATTATTTGTGTACCTCTACTATGTTATGCATATTACATACCTAAAAACCTTCCCGTTAAATCACTCTATCTGTTAAAAAAATGGCATCAAAATCCGTTGCGTAGTTTTAAAGATTTAAGCATACATATATAGGGGACAGACAAAAAAGGGACTTTGTTTTATACTATGTAATGATAATGATATTTCATAAAAAATAAATCAATCATGAATTACTTTATATACTTATTTATTACGAATAACATACAATTAAATTAGCAACAGTTTATTTAATGTTGTAATTTCCTTCCGAACTGTATAGAACTCGTTTACTTAATTCTTAATCAACTATAAATCGAAACTGTCTTAAATTGATTTTCTTTTTTTCCTCCTCTCCTCCTTTTACCAGGCATGGAAAACAAACCATCATTCGATGTTCCATCAGCTACGATTCACCTTATAGTAGTACTGGAAACACATTTAAAGAAGTCACAATAATTACCTAAGAAAATATAAAAAAACTAAAAGTATCAAAACAGCTCACTCTAACTTACCGGTCAACTCTACCACAAGCTTTAAATTATAAGATTGAGTTCGATTTACACCTTCTTCTTTCTGTATTTTACTATAGACATAGAAAACAATATTTCTCGCTTGAGATCGAATTGCCTTTTTGGATATTTTCACAAAAACAACAAATTCCAAGAACATAATCACAAAATTTTAACAGCTGTTGACATATCACGTACTTTGATTTGACGGGTCATACTTGACATTGCCATATGAAAATCACATTTTTTATTTTTTTTAAAATGCCATCAGATTCTGGTAGACCTTTACCTACTACGGCTATAAAGATGGTTCTTTTACGAAAATGTGAAGAATATATTTATCTAACATTTCATCGTTGGGTTTTTCGAAATACCGTTTTGTTTTCAAAATATACGTAAATAACTATTATTTTGTGAAAATATTTGTAAGCGGTGCGTGCGCGGGCGCGCGGGACAGTGAGCCGCTGACTTTCGTACGAGGAGGTTGTGTCACTCTCCGCGGTGCCGCTATTTCGCAATCGTTTATTTTACTCTTGAAATAATAGGGAACAACATGCCGTAAAAAATAAATTATGAAAACCTTAGCGAGCACTCTGCCTGCGATAGAATGAAAATGTTCGATCGTTGAATGTACTTTTTTGTTCCTTCAACTTCTTACTTGAAATTTTAATATAATATTATATAGTATATATTATAGTATAATATTTTATTATATAATATTATGTACTTGTAAATTTCACAGAAAGTGTATAGTTCTATTTCTATGACGACCTCTGTGGCTCAGTTGGTTGAGCGTGTCGTTGCTCAAGCCGGGGGTCGCGGGTTCAAATCCCGCCGACGGAACAAAAAGTTTTCTGTGTTCCTGGGTCATGGATGTGTATTATATATGTGTATAATATAATAAAAATCTTAATTATGTGTATAGTATAAAAGTATTAAATATACTTCCGTTATCTGGTACCCGTAACACAAGTTCTTCGAGAACTTACCACGGGATCAGATTGACGTGGTGTGAAGCGTCCATAGATATATTATATTATTTTTGTTTTAATTGTCTATTTAGTATATCAACGTTTTGAGGTATATAGTATATGAGGTAAAAATGCCTAAGCGACATTTATTTATTTATTTAACATACATACAACTACCATTACAGACAAAATCCAATTCGATAGCGTAGGAGAGCAAATTCATATTTTATATAATACATATTATGATATTTCCAGTTTAAATAATAATAATTGATAAAAAATAATAATTAAAGAAAATATAATAATTAAAGAAAGACACATATGACGCATAAATTTAGTAAACTTTATAGAAGAGTGATTTAAACGTTAAAATTTTTAGAAAAAAAAAATCATTAAAAATCACAAAATAGTCGGATTTAGATGGTTTTAACATACATCAATATATCTATATATCAATAAGATACAACGTGTATCTTATTTTTATAGCAATTTTTGATATTAAAACGAGTCATATAGCTTTCGAATTACAGGCAGTTTATGTCGCTTAGGTAAAAAAGTCCTAATTCGAAAAATAGGTAAAATTATCTGAGCTATCAACGAAAGTTATGTAATAGCAAGTAAAATTGCCTACATTTTATTTTAAAGGTTTTCAGCAACATGTAAAAATAGATAAGCTATAGATACATTTTCTGTAATAACAGGTAAAAAAGACTAATTCCAAACACTTTTAAAAAATTATAGGAGTATTCATCTAAATGGCCTAAGAGTTTATAAAATAAAACAAGATAAGTTACATAAATGTTGTTTATATTAAGAATTTTCTACGGCTAAAGTTATCTTAGTAAATTTATTATTCAATGACATTGTAAATTTTTGCTCCTAACTGACAATATTCTCCTTCTTCTTGTTTATAAAAATTAATTGCAATTCCTTGTCTGACTAAAACGAGCTAAAACGTTAGCTAATTTTGATCTTGAAATAATAAAAAATATAGAAGTAAAAACTCAAGGCCTAGGATTTCAGCCCATTGCTTTATACTTAAGCTGCGGCCCCATTCCTTGAGTTCTCTCTTGGTAGTGCTGGGAGATATTCCACATACCGATTCTAGGCATGACACCGTGACGCAATTGGCCCAAAGCCTACCCAGCTCATCCGCGGTTTTGTTGCCGGAGATATTGCCGTTGCCTAGAACCCATACCAGACTGATGCTGCTATCTCGTCCTAGCATGTTTAGCGTTTGAACACAAGCCATAACTAATTTAGATGAAAGAAGAAGGGGCAAAAAGTCCCCATCCTTGTAGCACTATAAGACATATATCAAATGAAAGGGCTTAAAAAAGTGTCATTGTTTTGTATGACGAAAATCCTCTAAACCATGGGAGAAAAAAGTAAATGAGTGTTAAAAAAGTTTTAAAAAAACATTCTATATTATTGCACCGTTTCATAGTGTTGCTACTATGGAAAAATTTTCTGAAAGTAATGGTATACACTCAACTTTAGAAAAGTGTTATATTTTGATAAACTGCCTCATATTTTGATGAAATGTATGGAATGATAATAAAATACTAAAAATAAGCTCTTTCCTCAATTTTTTCGCACATACCTAATTACTTTCTGGAAATTGTTTCTTACTTGCAACGCTATCGAATGGTGCTATAATACAAAATGTATTTTTTTCCTAATTTGCGGATTCGAATCCTGTGCCTGGAAAAGTGGTTTATGTAAAATCAAATAATTCAGATAAAATAATTACATTAAAATACATATAATTAAATAGCAAAAATAATTTTAAAACGATTAGGTACAGAAAAAAAGTAAAAAAGATATAGTACATGGTGAATTATTCTTCTGGGCGTTGTAAGAGAAGTCAAAAAAAATTAGCAATAGCAATTTAGCCCTACGGAATATCGAGGCCGACTTGATGAAAACTTAAACTGCATCATTTTTGATAACTCATTTTTCCTAGACAGGATTCGAACCCATAAATTATGAAAAAAAAATACATCCTGTGTACTGCACCTTTAAATAGTATCGCAAGTAAGAAACAATTTCCATAATGTAAGTATGTGACAAAATTGAGGAAAGAGCTTATTTTAGCATTTTATTATCATTCCATACATTTCTTCAAAATATGGGACAATTTATCAAAATATAACGCTTTTCTGAAGCTTTCTGTATACCATTACTTCCCGAAAATTGTTCCTTATTAGCAACACTATGAAATAGTGCAATAATACAGGATGATTTTTTAAACTTTTTTTCACTTATAACTCTCATTAACTTTTTTCTCCCATGGTTTAGAGATTTTTCGTCATACAAAAAAATTACACGCTTTTTAAGTCCTTTGATAATTGTCTTGTAGTGCTACAGTAGTGAGGACGGGATCCATACAAAAATGCCCCTTCTTCTTTCTGCTGCTGTCAGTGCCTTCAGCGCAGTGTGATTGTTCTGACAGACTGCGCTGAAAGCATTGACAGTAGCAGAAATATCATCTAAATTATCCTAATCTTCTCTATAAGATTAGGATGTTTTATGGACAAGGACAATCTGTAGGCTCTGTAGTGAACAACTCATCACAGCCTCAAACATGGTTGTAAATTGTCCTAAGCAAGTATATAGGCAAGCCTGTAGGTGGCATGCCCCCGTAGAAGGTCCGTCCACCCGGTTGTCTTTCCTTGTCCTGGATCCGTCCGTGTACCAGACTATGTCATTGGAGTGAACATTGATTCCTATCCTCTACTCTCCCTAGACGATAGGAAAACCTGGTGTTGCTTTGAGAAGCTATGCACCTTGATCATATCGTCTGATGGCATGGCCATGATAGGTGTCTTAAGAAGAGACTATTGCATCTGTCCATGAAGGGTGGAAGTCCATTTGGCTTCCTGGCCTTGAAAAACGCTACTACCGCCATACATTTGTCATTAAAAATGTACGGTGATAGCAGCTTTTGATGTAACAAAAGAGATGAACAATATTTGTTATATTCTGATAATTTTTTTATGAACAACTTGGCAAAATCGCTTAAATTTTTTATCATAGTAACATATTTTGTCGGCAGCGTTAATTCGTTAATCGTTGAAGTTAATTATTAACCCCAGTTAACGTAATTTTTCCAAGGAATCCACGGAAAACTTTTTATTCTCTTATGGATTCGAACCCACGCCCTCTGGCTTGAGCACTAAAGCGCTAACCACTGAGCCACAGATATCTTCATCTAAACTGATTCAATTTAAGTCTCTATAACTCCTGAATTTATGAAGTTTTTTGGACCGTTATAGTTTTCGTTCAAAGTTTATTACATGGACTACCATCATGAATTTTTCACATTTTTAGAGCCAGCCGTTTGGCTTTTAGAGGGGGGGACGCCGTATTTTAACAAGAAATGCGCTTAAAAGTAGAATATCGCGCAAACGGATACGTACGTACATTAAAATATAATCTCAGAAACTTCTCAATGTTCTTATAATGTCTATGTACCTAATTATATCTCCCCTTTTCGTGTAGGTGTAACCAAAAATTATCTTCATTTATTTTAGCACTATGTCGACGTGATAAATAAACTTATCCATTCAAAGTTTCATATTTCAAGCACCACCGTTTGGATGGACAGACGAAACTATAAGGATTCCGAGACATGAACTACGGAACCTTAAAAAAGGAATAATAATGAAACCACACCGATTTCAGTGACTGTTGCCAATTTAATTGAAAATAGACCAGCTATATGAGCTATTTTATTATGTCCAAGTATGTGCGCAAAGTTTACTCCCATAACCTAGTATATTGATATTTTCTACTACCGACAGGACTAACTAGCGAAACATTAGGCGCATAAATATAGAAATATATTAAGCAATGTTTGCGTTCATTAAGGTTCCCACACACTGTAAATTTAATACTTTTAGTTACATTTTATCTAACCGACGACAAAAAAAAATATCTAACCGACATACTTAAAAAAAAAGTTTTCAAGTAAAAATATCTACATAGCACGAATAGTTATTGTGTCAAATATGTAAGTAAGTAAGTAAGTAAGTAAGTAAGTATTTATTTGCCAGAATATGGTTACAGTAGGTGTTAATAATTGTTAAGGTACATCATATTCTACGTTTACAGTGTGCAAATATTAATGTCATTTAAATCTAAAAAAGTTACTTTTCTGACAATTTATCTAGTCTTATTATAATACCAATACATATAACATAGTCAAATAAAATTTCATGATTAATAATTAAATAAACATTTCACATTATTACACAAATTACACATTATTTCAACAAATATATTTCCATTATTTCTCATTAGTCATTACAGTACACATTTTTTTTTAATTTAAAATCTAAAGGATTTATGTCAATTGAAATTAATATAATAAGTATTAACTAAATACAGTTACAGTTATAAGTTATTTATTATCATCAAAATATTCTTTCACTGAATAATACATTTTATTTAAAAGCCATGTAAATAGATCTCTTTTAAACTTTTTTTCGGGTAAAGATTTTAGGTGGTTGGGTAATTTGTTATATACGGATATAGCCATACAAGACACATTACTACTATACATTTTGATCCGTTGCTTTGGTACTTCTAATTTAAATGTATGTCTACAGCTTCTCGACATCGTTTTTGATTTTTTTATGAAATATTCGTCACCATTTTTGTACACAAATAAACATATTTCTAAGATGTATTGACTTGGAAGAGGTAGTATTTTATTGTATTTAAAAATTGGCTTACATGACTGTAAATTGTTTAGTCCAAAGATGCATCTTAAGCACTTCTTTTGAACGTTGAATACTCTCTGAACATCCACGGAATTCCCCCATATAATTAGTCCGTATCTTAGAATTGATCCGACATATCCGTGATAAGCCATTAAAGCCGCGTTAGTTGATGCTACTTGTTTTATATTTTTTAGAACATATACATATCTGTCTAGTTTAGTGCATATTTTATTAATGTGATCTTTCCAGCTACAAAGCTGGTCTATAGCTATACCAAGATACAAAACGGATTTAACTTCTTCAATTACAATATCATCTTTATAGGAAATATTTAAAGGAGTTTTCGTGTCTTGTTTTATTTTAAAGTTAATTAGTTTTGTTTTTGTTGCATTTAGGTCTAAATTATTTGTTTCTAGCCATTCTACTATACGGTTAATTACATTCTTTATTTCTGTTTCAAAATTCAAATTATCTTTTCCTTCAACTAATATAGTCGTGTCGTCTGCAAATAGAATACTCTTATGTCGTATTACGTTACATAGGTCATTAATGTAGCAGAGAAACAACAGTGGACCTAAAATTGAGCCTTGTGGTACTCCACACGAATTATGTGCAAATGATGACCTATGTTTACTTTTTAATTTTCCTATTATTTTCGTAATTTCTACGCATTGTTGACGATTCGACAAATAGCTTCTTATCCAATCTAAAGCCACTCCTCGGATACCTAGTCTTTCTAATTTATCCAGTAATTTTTGGTGGGATACAAAATCAAAAGCTTTAGTCAAATCTAAAAATATTGCCATGATTGGTATTTTGGAGTTTAGACTCTCTGTTATTGTTTTTACTAGAGAGAAGCATGCGTGTATGGTTGATTTATTTCTCCTAAATCCAAATTGTTCTGATTGCAAAATATTATGCTGACTAAGAAAACTATAGAGTTTTTCGTACATAACTTTTTCAAAAAATTTCGAAAATATTGGAATGAGTGTAACAGGTCTGTAATTATTCATTAAATTTGGATCTCCTTTTTTAAACAAGGGTTTTATTATAGAAAATTTTAACGCTGTTGGGAAAGTACCTTCTGCCATTGTTAGGTTGATTATGTGAGTGAGGGGTACCTTTATTTGTGATTTACATGCTTTTACTATTTTTGTGCTGATATCATCAAAACCTGTTGAGTTTGTATTTTTTAAGCTGTCGATAATCTTGCAAATGTGCACGTCAGATATAGGCGATAAGAAGATCGAATGAATATTATAACTAGATTTAAAAATATTTTTACTTGTGTTTTTGTTTGTTAATTTATTATTCGATGTCAAATTAATAAAAAATGAATTAAATGATTTTGCTATGTCAATGGGATTAGTAATAACTTTGTCATTTGATATAATTGTATTGATTTCAGTAAATTCACGACCGTTTCCTTTATAATGTTTAATAACGTCCCAGGTGGCTTTCGGTAAGTTCTTGGAACTAGCTATATATTTAATATTATTATTTTTTTGAGATTGTAGAATACATTTTTTTAATATTTTAGTGTATGTCATATATTCCATTTTATTAATATGTTTATTAGCTTTATTCTGCCGGTATTGTAAGTATAACATCCTTTTTTTAGTGCAACATTTTTTTATTCCCTTAGTTAGCCATTTATTTCTAATAGCTTTGTTTGTCCTTTTAATTGTTATAATTGGGAAGCATAAATTATAAAATAGATAAAAATAGTCATAAAATACTGTGAAGGCTACATTTGCATTTTGCTCTGAAATAACTTCTTGAAATGATAGAGCTTTTAAACATTCTATAAATTTCCTTATATTGTCTTTACTATAATCTCTTACTCTTTCAAAACAATAGTGTAATTGATTATTATAATTTTCAGTTATTTCTCTGTGTTTAAACGTTATAGATTGCCCGGTTTCATGGTCAGACAATCCCAAATAGTGTACCTCCGGCTTAATGTCGGGGCTTATCATATTGCTACAAATTAAATCGATACACGATGATTTTCTCGTTGGACGGGAAATGTAGCTTTTAAAGTTGTGGTTTAAGAGTAAGGATTGTAGATCTCTTGAAGACGGAGTATCTTTTAACAGGTCTATATTCCAGTCCCCACAGATAATTACTTGTTTAAGCTTTTTGTTATTTATGTATGTTAACATGTTTTTCAATTTATTTAAAAATATATTCGTGTTTGATTTTGGAGTTCTATATATACATATGACTATAATATCATACGAAATTATATTAACGGCACAGTATTCGAAATGATACATTAACGGTGTAATATTAAAGTCAAATTTTTTATACTTTAGTTTTTTTTCCAACAGAATACATGTTCCTCCACGTCGCTGGTTGTAACGGCAAAAAGATGCTACTAAGTTATAACGATCTAAAACTAAATTGGATTCACAACCATGTTTAATAAATGTTTCGGAAAGACATATAACTTGAACTTTATTATAATTTTTGTTTAAATTTTCTATGCATATTTGGAAAATATCTTTTTTGTTTAAAATACCTGCGATATTTTGATGCAAAAGTGATATTGATTGTGTATTATCATCGAAAAAACGGCTGATTATCACTATTTTCTATTTTCTTAAAATAAAAAGGAATGGTTCCTTTCCCTTGTTCCTTCTCTTGAATACTAACTGATTTATTAATTAAATGAGATCTATTTACATTTTGATTAAAATAATAGGGAATCGTACCCCTTCGAATAATGTTTTTATTGTGAGAAGAGTTATTTGTTGTTTTTAACGTAGTATTTTTATAACATGGTTTTTGTTTCGTATTACGTAAATATTGTTTTATACATTCATAATTGTTAATATAATTATTGGCATATAAGATACGGTCAAGTTCAATATTTAATTTAAAATTTAGAGCATTAATATATTTATGATCAAAGTCAGTGTGTTTTATATTTAAGTAATACGTATAGTTATAAATATCTAGAAAGTTGCAGTTTTTATAATTTTCGCACAATTTTTTGAGTTGGTAATTAATTAGCTTAACATCAAAAAATTTATTATCTTTAACATTTATCAAAAATATTTTGTTATTACTATATTTATACAATGTGTTACATAACTGTGAAAATAGAGAGAATGCATTTTTATCATTGGTTCCTAATCCTAAGACGAGTATGTCTTCTTTTTGAATTGTTCGACAGAGCACATCACAGCTGCTTAATATGTGGGTGCAAGAGGCGCCAGGTTTGATAAATGACTCTACGGTGTATTTGTCATTCCACTTATATTGCCTACTATCAATTAATTTAAAACATAATCCTTTTATTTGCTCATCTCCTATGATTATGATTCTATTTTTTTCTTGACTTTTTATACTTGATTGTATTTCAGAATTCCTAATATTATCCTCATGATTATTTAGCTGCGTTTGTGGTTTAGGTTCTTTATCTGATGTTGAAATGAATTCGATCTTGTTGCTGTTCATATTAGAATTTATTTTTCCTAATCTTCTTGAGATAGGGGTGAAAATGTTTGTAGTAACAATTGAGTTTACTTTCGCCTGTTTAGATAAACATACAGGAGTTACATATGGACTGCGTACTGGGCTGGAGGTCTTTTTTGGAGTTTTTGGTAAGTATTTTTTGGTTGGGGTTAATAATTTGTCTTCATTAATTATTTTTTTGAAAATATTAATTTGTTTGTCTTTCTCTTGTATTTGTGAGTGTAGAGATCGTACTTCACTATTTAAATTTGCAATTTCTTCATGGGCTACTTCAATCTCCACTTTAAGATCATTCACTTGTTTTTGTAATTCAATTAACATCGATGTATCAAGGTCTATAACATTAGGTAAGCTCTTAGCTGAAATGTCAATACTGGTAGATGATGATAGAATCGAATCATTATTTGAAAAATTACTTATGTTTAAGTTTAAGTCTGATTTAACTTGTCTCTTTTTTCGCCTGTATGTAATGTTATCCATGTCGTAATAATATTAACCAGAGTTGTAAATTTGTATATTTTTTTTTTCGGTTTGATAAGTACTTATAACGCCATCTGTTGTTGATAGATGATAACTTTCTGTTATCAGTAATGTTATTTTTGAACACTGATTTTGCTTGACGATTTTGCTTTATGAAATAGAAGAACAAATTATTTTTCTTTCAAAAAGAGCCGATATGAGGATTTGAACCACGGACTTTAAGCATTTAGGCTCGTGGCTGCCGCTGAGAGCTATCCAAGTGATGACGAAAGTGGTTAAATTAGTCGATTGTATAATTTGTAGTCCGTCAAGATTAATAAGTCCGTTACTTTTAATAGTCTTTTCACTTTTTAAATTTGAACAAGGATTTTAAATACCCACTTTTTTGTTTCACATATTATCTTGATTTATAATTGATTTTAACTTATAAGCACTTGTATTCTTATTAGAATGTTTTAATTATATAAACACTTTGTTTTAATTTGTCTAGTTTCAACGTTTTTAATTAAATTTCTATACTTTTAATATATTCACTTCTGAAAGTTTTATATGGGTTCACTGGTCACTTTTTATATTTCAGTTTTTTATTTGTTTTTGATAAGTAAGACTTTCACAAACACTTGTACTGTAGAGTCATATTTTAACACTTAAAATAAATAGCTTTTTGTATGCTGATTCCGGACTTTTATATTTTTAATTCGAAAAAAATACGCGGAGCTGATACGATCGTGACGACTGCAGCGCCACCAGCGCTTATGTAAAACTATCTTTACGCCAATATTGTTTTATTTCACTATGGGTAAAATTCTACAAGTTGCACTTTCGTAAAATAATGGTATCAAATTAAATACACTGTAAGGACAATTCACAAATAATTTGTATGGAGAAAATGTACAAAGTGTTCACGAAAATAATTTTTTAAACAAGTAAAAATATTTTTGTGCAAACAAAAGAAAAGTAAAAACATGAAAAATAGACTAAGTAGATTTTTAAAATTCTTCAAAATATCCAAATGATTTTTTTTTATAAATAGCTTTTTGTTGTCGCTTAGTGAACATAACATTCATGATTTTGTATAAATTTCACTATATCTAAGCGACAAAAAAATCGTCGTAGGAAGACGACGATTAGACCAATCGACGCAGAAAAAAAAATACAAACTCATTGATATAACTCATTTTCGGTATTTTTGTCGCTTAGGAAAGCGAAAAAACACCTAGTGGATATTTTAGTGATTCTGTCAATAGCACTAAGTATTGCATTTTGGTGGGCGTAGAGGTGGAAAATGAAATGAAAAGTGATGGGTTGGAAGCCGCACCAAATAATTTCTAGATTTCGGGAATAACCTCGACCGGCTTCTACAGAAGAAGGAGAAGCGGCTTATACATTCTACGTTTTTTCTTTGCTCATAGACCAGAAATAAATTAATATTTTCAAGTTGCATTTAAATCAATCCTAAAGTCGTATAAAAGGGCCGTTCCTCAGTTTATAATTTGAGTTGCGGCGCGGCCGCGCGCGGAGATCGCGAGCGCTGCGGGGTGTATGCGGGTGGCGCGGCGGGAAGTGTTAGGCCACGCCCGAATCTGTGACGTCATCTACGTATATTTTCGCCTTAACGAAGTTAGGATGGTGGACAGACAGACACACGGATGGACAGAGCGAAACCACAGATTACTAGTTATGGCGAAGCTATAAGAATAGGCAATCGGACAAATTTTTTTTTATTGCATAAATGAATAGTACTCTTAAATATGAGTAACTTCTCAGAAGAAACCGTATATCAAAAGTCAATATTTTCAAAGGTACAGCGATTTGTATAAAAAATTTCGCGAGCTTCCTAAAAACGCTCCATACTAAAGTCGACCTAAAAATGACGTCACTTGTATATGAAGTAGTATGAAGTAGTATAATATGAAGTATATGGCCGCAGGAATATATTTGTAAATATCTCCGATATTTGTGCGTTTAAGTTCATACTTACCATAATGAATGTTTTTGTATATGATGTGAGTAAACTAATGATGTAGGTTTTGTTTACCAATTTCGCAAAAAAAAAATTTTTTTTGGTATAAAGACTCGCGAAATTTTGTATACAAATCGCTGTACCTTTGAAAATATTGACTTTTGATATACGGTTTCTTCTGAGAAGTTACTCATATTTAAGAGTACTATTCATTAAAATGCAATAAAAAAATCAGTCCGCTTGCCTATTCCTTGAGTATCACTGTAAAAATTTTTTGTAAAATTACCATTTTTTTACTCAACATGATATGGCTAAATTTACTAATCAGTATGTATGGAATCAAATTTCAATACATTTTGAGTAATTTTCCAAGACATATCAGAAAATTTGCTAAGATGCGGTGTAATTTTACAACCTTAGAGTATAAATCTTACTTGTATTGTAATTTTACGGAACTGTTTATTAAATTTTAATAACAAACTTTGAAGATTTACTAAAATTTTTAGTAATTTGAGTTACTATATTTTTTTGTAAAATTACCAAATATTTTATAATTCGAATTACTGTGAAGTGTTTAGAAATTTACAATTTTTTTTATTAGTTTTACAATTTGAACTGTAAAATTACACAGTACATTGTAAAATTACAGCCATCTGTAATTTTACTATACAGGTTATGAATTTTCGATACCAAGCTCCTTAAATTTACTAACATTGTTTGTGTTTTAAATTACTAATTTTGTTGTAAATTTACAAAAAAAATATTATAATTTAAAAGATATTCAATGTATTGAAAATTCAATTTTTTTTTTGTATTTTTACTATTCTTATTGTAAAATTACACAATATATTGTAAAATCAAAAAAAAATAGTATTTTTTTAACCTTGTGTAATTTTACTAAACACGTTGTCGACTTTCGTTTCCAAGCTTCGTAAATTTACAAACATTGTGCATATTTTAATTTAATCTCTCGTCTCGTCTAATTATGAAAAAATATTTAAATTCGAATTCTAATCAATTCATCGGAAATTCAATAATCTTTTCATTAATTTTATTATTTTGACTGTAAAATTATACAGTGTTTTTCTCAAGCAAGGTTTTTCTTGAGACCGTGATTTACTTGACTTTCACTAGTAGTCGGTAGCATGAGTTTATTCCTTTTGTCTAGCGTCGGGGAAAGCTAGGTTCGAATCCTATACAAAATTAAAGATTTTTTTTTATTTCTATTTTATTTCGAATTATTACTTGATTTTTTTTTAAATTGATGATTTTAATTTTCTGTACATTTTTATTTTATTAATAAACTATTTTATGTTTTAAACTAAAAAAAATGTATGTAATATACCTACTAAAGTAAATAATCATTTAATCTAATACCAAGAAACATAAACTCGTTCAATCGGTCTCGAAAAATGCTCTTTCTTGATTTGAGTGTCTTTATTGTTAGTATACAGATATACTTGACGACACTACACTGTGTTCCTCGAAAAGAAAATAAATGTAATTAATATAAGTATACGAAGGTCACACCAGATAGTTGATCAATCTTCAACGTAACCAGCGTCTATAGTATTAAACTTTATAGATTTAATAATAATCATATGAAAAAAATCTCCGAGCGAAGTAACCACTCTTGAAATACTGTAGTGCCTGGGACAGTTAGTTTTTAAATGTCGTATGGTTGCCCAAGCACATACAGCATTCTCACTACATAGTCAGCCTTGTCCAGGGGAATGACTGGTCAATACGTCTGGTGCCAACTATGTGCGGGTTTCCTCACGATGTTTTCCTTCACCGTTAGAGCGTCCGTATAATGTACTTGAGATCTGAAAAAGTCTCATTGGTACACGCCACGACCTGGGATTCGAACCTGCACTCTCTCGAGTGCGAACCAAACGGTCTACCCACTAGGCCACGAAGCTCTAGTAGTATTATGAACAATAATAATAATTGTCGTTATGATTGTTGTTGCTATGATTAATTCAATTAATAATCACTTTTATAAATACGCAGTTATTTTGTAAAAATAATGTTGTGTAAAGAAAGTGCGTACGTTATAGTGATGTGCCGGATATCCGTATCCGCGGATATCCGAGGCAGAAGAAAGATCCGTATCCGTGTCCGTATCCGTTACTATTTGGCGGATCTTTTACGGATCTATTTACCTTATTAATATTAAAATTATAGATGAATTATTTAAATTAGTGATTACTGATTAAGGTAGCGACTAGGAATAAAAACTATTAAATTCGATACAGATAATATTCTTGAGGATGTTTTCTTTGTAAATGATTTTTTAAAGAGTTGTGCCTTTACCCTTACGGGAATACTTTCCATCACAAATTTTACACTTTGTACATTCGTCATTTACTAACACAAAATAATTCCAAATTACATTACTAAACTTTTTTGTAGTCATTTTTTCAAACTCATGTACCAATACCAAACAAGCGTTATTTATGCTGTCCAGTGTCACACAAAACTATAAACAAAACAAAAGAAAGAACCACCATGCAATGTAAGTCGAAACATGTGTGAAGGTCGCGCGCACCGACACCGACTGCGTAAGAAAGTTAAGATCCGTATCCGTATCCGTATCCACGGATCTTGACATCAAATATCCGTATTCAGATCCGTATCCGCGGATATACATTTTTAACGATCCGGCCATCACTAGTACGTTATATTATGTACCAATAGAAAAGTACCTAAGCACATTGAAAACTAAACATGTGTATGTGTATACATGTACATCATTAGTTAATAAAATATTTTAACAGAAGTTATCGAAAAAAGTTAGAAAAAAGTACCTATATAAATTTTATAACGAGTAAAATTCCATACGTCGGGTGCCGTAATTTACTTATAATTCGATCAAAAAATTGATATAATGGTTGTAACTTGTAATTGCTATTAAAATATTATGTTTAAATATAGATGATTACACTATTAAGTAATCAGAAAATCCAAGTTTTACAGTATAAATAGATTGATAAAATCGCTATGAGCGCGCGTAATTGCTAGGGTTCAAGGACAGATCATACAAACAGTAGGTACATACAGGTCGCGCAACGGTTTATGAGCGCTCAGTGAAAGTGGAGGGGGTCGTTCGCGCATGTGACCAATAGCAAAGAATATATATTACTAACGTACCAATAGCGTGTCGGCAGCCACGTTCGGCATGCGTTCGGCGAATCCACACCTCCCCGCCCGAGCCCGCTTGCGCGACCTATACGCGGCAGTGAAATGTCGAGTGTTTAATTTTACGCGCGGAGTGCATTTAAAACTAAACTTGAACAGTCATTATCGTGTTTTGAAGCATGTGTATACATGTACATCATTGTGTATTAGTAATTTACTAGTGTTTAATATATCTATACCTATGTATCGGCATGATCTTTTGTTTTGGTGGTCTCGGCTGAGTTCGCCGGCCCGCGGCCGACGACGCTAGACTTTTCTAGAGTTCTAGACGCTAGACGCACTTGTATGTTTATGGCGTTTATGGAAAATTTATTATTCAGACATTTGTTTAGTATCAAGATTGTTGTGTGTGGTACCCAGAGGTTGTAACGCCGTATAATTAAAAAGTTATAAGGTTATCTATCCGTGTGGATTAATAATTTGTGATAAATCAAGTTATCATTAAACAATAATTAATAGGTATTTATTTATTATTATTAATATAATTAAAATGTAAGTGTGTACATACAAAATAAATTTGGTATTACGCATCTAAAAGGGTAATTGTGTGCTACGGATAGAGGTTGATAAATTTTCGGTAAGTAAAATATTGTTAATGATACCTATTTATATTAATGTTTTTCTATACGTCTCAACCTCAAGGCTGATACACACGTTAAGTTGATAAGTAGGTAACTAAATTTTAACTTAATTTTAAGTGATTAATTGCATGTGAACACAAAAAGTAGTAAGTTGCAAATTAAAATTTAGTTAACAACTAAACTAAATAATTAAAATTTTTTCTATTTTTCGATTAAGTTGGTGGGCGGGGCTTGCTACTTGACACGTTTGGACATGCACAAAATTAGGCTGGCCTCACACAGACGGAACGTTACTCTGAATTAATAATCTGAATTCATATTATTAATTCAGAAAGACCGGAATACCACACAATATCAGTATGCTCCACACACATTCTGATCTTTTCAGATTATGAATTTCTCAGATCGATCTGTAAGAATGATACTGACGAGCGTTCTGAATTCCGGATCGGAATATTAAAGATTATGATTTCATAACGCACGTATTCCTTTATTCTGTTCACATTTATAGGATGAACCCAGTATTTGCGTTTGCATTTCATTTTTTTTTATTATATAGAGCCAAAAGCAATGCGATTAGTATTAATTCTTCTTCTATAAAGACGTTTATATGTGCCGGGAATCACGAGACTACTGATCAATCTGAATTTTTAAGATATGTGTGAGGCAAGGTGCCGAAATTTAGATTATGAATTTCCGATTATGAATCCAGAGAGACATTCCGGCTGTGTGAGGCCAGCCTTAGTAAGTGCATAAGTATAGTGGCGCTCTCGGATTAAACAAGTAATTAAAGGAGTCTTCTGTCATCCGTAGTGCATTAAAATATTATAATATCAAATAAAGTGACACTTGCGCCATACTGATCTCTTCTATTTATCCAATTTCTCACCCACAGTCTTTTGGGTATAGTTATAGTTATTTCCCTAATAATTTCATCTTTGACTTCGTCCAAAACCTCACTAATAACAAATTTAGATAGGTACAGAATTTAGTGAGGTTTTGGACGAAGTCAAAGATGAAATTATTAGGGAAATAACTATAACTATATCCAAAAGACTGTGGGTGAGAAATTGGATAAATAGAAGAGATCAGTATGGCGCAAGTGTCAATTTATTTGATATTATAATATTTTAATGCGCTACGGATGACACAAGACTACTTTAATTACTTGTTTAATCCTTGAACGCGACTACACTTATGCACTTAACTAATTTTGTACATGTCCAAACGTATCAAGTAGCAAGCCCCGCCCACCAACTAAACCGAAAAATAGACACAATTCTAATTATTTAGTTTAGTTGTTAACTAAATTTTAACTTGCAACTTACTACTAAATTTTGTATTTACATGCAATTTATCACTTAAAATTCAGTTAAAATTTAGTTACCTACTTTGATAAGTAGGTAACATCGGCCTTCACATAAAAATTTGTTTTATTCATTGACTTCTTATCTAACAACAAATCTCCTTTTATGATTTTACGTTATTGGTTAGAATCAAACAGAAAAATAAATTATTTAAAATGTAAAATTAAAAAATTTCAATCCACATTTTTTTTCAACAAATAGTTTCTCATAAACTATTTATTAAGTAAGTAATTTATTAATTCAGAATAGAAAATATTTTTTTTATGTCGATATCAGTATTTCCACTCTGCTTTTAGATTTCTATGATATAAATAAAATAACGATTAAGGAAAAAGAATAGAATTCATTATTATTATGTCATGTAGTTTTTCATCATAACAAAAAGCAATAATTCAGTAATGAATAAATAATTAAAAATTAGGGCTCCTTTCAACTTTAATAATTTTGAGAAATAAAGAATTTATATAGCGTACTTTAAATATTAATGAAAATTCAAAATTTATTTATAAAATTTTAAAACTGATTGACAACAGCATCGGAGTCTTGGCGGCATTGTTCAAAGTTTCTTCATACAACAAGCCGGAAGAGCGCAAGATTGTAAAAGCTGCATCAATTGATACACTTATTGCTGGAGTAAAGACTAAATTAAAACTTGGAGAATGTCAATACCAGGTATTTTAATTGTTAGTTGTTACCCTTACGTGTACTTTTTTCTTTTCATATAAATACCACTGAAACTTACGTATGCTTTTAATTTTTAGTAGGTATTAAAGAAAATATTACTAACTCAAATTTTTTGCATAATTAATAATTATTATCATACTTAATTAATAATATAAGTAAATTATGAAGCCTGGTTACATTCAAAATGAAATGATTCATTTAAAAAATATTTTAGCTAGATTTTAGAAAAATGTTAATTTTCTAGAATTTATTGTTTTTTCATTTTTACTAAAATTGTTTGAAAAAATATTAACTTCAATCAAGAACAAGATTTTTTTTTTATAAAATTATTTTCCTAAGTGAAATTTATAATTTTTTTTATTCAAACAGGTTTACACAGACTATTTTTTTGAAATAGATGAAGATGATATTTTGATGGATTTGGCTAAAGCTAAAGAAACTCATGGGCAGCAACTGTCTCTTACCATTGTTCCTAATGAGGTTGATTGGAATCCAAAAAGTGCCCAACAATATAGTCTGGCTCAAACAAATGGTAATTTTTATCAATGGTTTTTAAATCTGAACAAAAATGTCTTGTTTTCAAAATTAATTAATTTTAAATTATATATGCTAACCGATGAAATAATTAATTATGTATATTTTTTTAATTTCAGAAATACTTCCTGAAAATGTTCCTACAAGACCTCCCATTGTACCTCAAGCAGCGGCAGATAACAGTTCGTCACAATCAGTATCATCCTTACAGCCAGCAGAGATCACTTGTCTAAAATTTATTATAAATTTCCGACAAATATACAGACTGCTTTACGTAAAGGAGATCATTTAAAACCAAGAGAGAGAACGCTTGTTGTTCACACAGTTCGAGACTACATCATTTATGATTTGAGAGATTTGAGCCTAGGTATTGCAGGGACCATCAGCAATCAACTTATATCAAAATATCAAGAAAGCTTTACATCAAAAATAGGCAGTACTGATGGCGAGATTCAATCACTACAACAAGCCGCATACAGCGCAGTACGCTATCAAAAAAAAATCAAGCTGGAGATAGCAGTAAAATAACTGATTCGTTGGATGACAATGATGAGCTTGTTGAAAAGCCAAAGATGCAGGATGAGTATGGATGTGTAGCTTATTCACCGTCCTCTGAGGAATTAGAGTTAAATGTGTAATAATTTTTGTTTAAAAATCAAAATTAATAGATGTATATGATGCACCAGATAAGCAAATTACTGATGAAATATTAACTCTAATGCATGAATGCTATTTTTTGCAAAGAAAAGAAATTCATACTGGAAAAGATCTTGCAGTAATTTTTCAATATGTATATATGGAAAACGTCATTGAAAAATTTATCAAAACCCATCAACCGCTGGGCCAAAAATTTAGAAGTCGCTCGAGAAGTAAAATATAAGAGTAAAAAAAATATGGTTGACGATGAACGAAAATTCGTTCGTGATCGGCTAAAACTCGCTACGAAATACAGTGAAATAAGAAAAAACGATGAACCATTTCACACGGTTGTGTTTGAATTTATCGTGAAATTCATGAAATAGAATTTAACATTTCTCTACAATCTAATTGATGTAAGTTGTAAATATTTTTATTATTCTTAATCAAAGATTAGCAATAATACGCAATGATACGAAAAATATTAAGCAATAATACGAAATTTAATTTTATTAATTTGATTTGCAGGAAGAGATTGAAGATGTGGAATTACTGAGACACGTTCCTGTTGTTAATCCTGTTTCAATAATCAGAGGTATAGAGATATTGTATATTTTTATTAAATTCATGAATTTTTTTTTTCTACAAAAAAAAAATAATAATTTGATTAATGTTCAAATCGTTTGCATGCTACTCTTTTACGTAGCTTATTTTAATTATCTGCAGTTGAATAATTGTAATCATATAATATTAATCGTTTGAATAAATTGAAACGAATTTTTAAGTACAATTATGTTGTTTGTTTCAGGTCAAGATTTGCATCATTCAGAAAATTTATATAATGTAGTAATTAACAAGCGCATTATAATACAAGCTGAATCGTTTTCTAGTGGGCTTCTAACAACATTTTTATCTTACTATGTGTTTGGTATTGTTTATCCTCAAGAAATCCAGGGAACACTCGAAGCAATTCAGTGGTGAGTACCTAATAAAAAATGTATTCTAAAAACTTTTTTATAAATTAATTTTTTTTCTCTATACATAAATTTGAAAAGTTCGTTAAAAATCAATATTATATTATGACACATCTTAATTTTTCTGTAATATTATCACTTGTGTACAGTTGTTAAGATCTAAAATTACACAAACGTTTTACAGAAATAAAAAGTTTCAAATTCAATCCTCGATAGTCCTCAGATGATCTCTCAGAAGAAGTTCAACTTCCTCTTTGATTTAAGTTTTCTTAACTGGGAGTTAAATTTCTCGAATAATAATTAAAATTTGTACTATTTTCTTTTTTTTACTTGTTAAAATTTATTTAAGATTTAATTTTGGTTTCAGATTGTTCTTACAAATTTGTCCTCCCAAGGGAACAAAGAGAGGTGGTAAGAGGAAGGCCATGATAATCCATCCCAAAGTTACTAAACTGACTAAAGATATTTACTCCTACCTTGCTGATGAATCTGATGACTAGTATCCATGAAGATACTTTTTAATTATACGATATAGGATATGTTTATTCCAAAATAAGTTTAGTTTATATTATTCCGTTATTATTATTTATAACTATATCGTACAGCTTATTTTTGTCATTTTGGTGTGAATTGTTTATGATACTTTGTGAAATATTAATATTATTTTATGCTGTTACTCGTGTTACTATACTATTTTACTCAATAAATGGTTTTATTAACGTAAACAATGTGTAATAATATTTATTTATATTTTAATTTGAAATTAATCAATCAAGTCTTATTTTTAACGTTTAAATTATTTAAATTAACGACTAACAGATTATCTGGAACTATCTAAAATAATTAATGATGTTGATTAATAGTTTCCGTTGCAGATATTTGGCGAAAAAATTGGCTTAATTTTAATTAAAAATTATCATATTATATGTATAATTTAAGAAATTTACATACATATAATCACGCCTTTATTCCCGTAGGGGTAGGCAGGACCGCCTCTTTCCCGTAGGGGTAGGCAGAGACCACTTCTTTCCACTTGCTACGATCCTTACATACTTCTTTCGCTTCGTCCACTTTCATTCTTAATTTCTTACCATCCATTCCTCCTCTTACATTCAACGTAACAAGAAATTTCAAACTGCGAAATACTTTTCAGAATGATTTATCTACAAAATTTGTTCAGTATACAATTATACCAAATAGATTTTTGGAAAATCATTGGTGAAATAACATCATACATCTCTAATTCTCTAATTTTTGTACATCAGTATAGAAAAAAATTGCGTAGTAAAATTACTAAACATTTTTATGATCAATCATTGCATAAAATTACAAAACTATAGTAAAATTACTAATCAAATTCAGATAATTTGAATATTTTGTAATTTTATCAAACCCAATTAGATTGAATTAGGTGGTATAGTTACAAAACTGCATACTAAATTTACTAATCATTTTTATAATCAATTATTGAATACAATTACAAAACAATAGTAAAATTACTAATCAAATTTTCTGTAATCGCTTGGTAAATTTCCAAAAATATTTTGTAATTTTATCAAACCCAATTCAACAGAATTGGGTGGTATAGTTACAAAACTGCATAGTAAATTTACTAATCATTTTTATGATCAATTATTGAATAAATTTACAAAATTATAGTAAAATTACTAATCAAATTCTCTGTAACCGCTTGGTAAATTTCCAAAAATATTTTGTAATTTTATCAAACCCAATTCAACAGAATTGGGTGGTATAGTTACAAAACTGCATAGTAAATTTACTAATCATTTTTATGATCAATAATCGAGTAAAATTACAAAACTATGGTAAAATTACTAATCAAATTTTCTGTAACTGCTTGGTAAATTTCCAAAAATATATTGTAATTCACTCAAATTGAGTTGAGGTATTCTGTTTAGCAAATTTACTAAATTGTTTTGCGTAAAAACTTCCAACTCATTTTTAGTAATATTACCAAAGAAATTTTTTACAGTGTACAACGAAACTAAAAATTCAATTGAATCCCATAAAGTTCCAGGAGGAAAGTGTTAATTTATTTAAAAGAGTTTTAGTAAAATGATTTCTCGAGCGAACTTTGTTGGGAACGAGTTAATCTGATTTAAATGCATTAAGAGTGGCACTTCTCCCCTAATCTATCGTAAGTGTGGCTCCAGGGCGAGGCTAGATATTAGATTTCAAGAGCTTTGTCGGCAGATCAGACGTCCTTACAACAACCTCGATTTTACATTTTACGATAATATTTTACTAGAATTCTGCTGCTAAATATATTTTTGTGTTTTTTCTTAAATGAAGACTTTATCAGACATGTTTTTTCACTTTTTTTAACTCAGATTAAACTATCTATCCATACTAATATTATAATGGGAAAGTGTGTATGTTTGTCCGTCTTTCACGTCAAAACTACTGAACTGATTTAAATGAAATTTGGTACACAGATAGTCTAGAGCCTGAGAAAGGACGGTTACTTTTTATCGCGGGGAAATGTACGGTTCCCGTGGGATACTTTACTAAAAGTTTCACGTAAAAATTACTAAACCGAATACCATGAAATTTGCCACAGATATAAAGTAGACCACGGGAAAGGACATAAGCTAATTTTTATCGTGGGACATATACAGTTCCCGTGGTTTACTGTACTTACGCGGGCGGAGCCGCGGGCATCAACTAGTGCTGTATAAAACCTAATTTGTAATATCAGTAATATGCTATAGGCATAATAACCCGCCATTTCTGGATTTAGCCGGCTTAGGGCAGCGGGTTTAAGGTTTACCCTAATCTAACGAAATCACTAAAACCAACTGAAATATCTCCCCACCTTTATCTTATTTCCCTTATTTTACGTTGTTTATGCTATTAACAAAGGGATGAAAGTACGAAATAATAAAGTTGTCAAGTGAGTAACGGTGTGGCGGTTGGTGAAGGAGATTAATGCGTGATGCTAAACTAATATACTGAGCCCGCTACGGTCCACATTGTACGGTTAGCGGTAGTGTACAAGTCGGTGTACCACTTGTCGACCTTATCACTATGGGATAAGGTTCAAAAGTACACCGGCTTGTTGGCGACTGTACATACGTAACTCGACAACCAGCACACCGCTTCAGACCTACACAATAATTCAATCACGTAATAATATAGGGTTACGATTTCGTTTGCTTAAAATCAACTAAGTTTCACAGTCAGCATATCGTCGGTCTAGATGTGATATCTCGTAACTAACTTTTAACAATTTTTAGTAAAATGAGATTTTGTTGCAGAAAAATTCAAATAATATTTGCTTACTTGCAATTAATAATAGACTAAGAATAGTAGTAGTAGTATAATAGAATAACGCTCACAGTATTTACGGGTTAGCACCAACCAGTAAATACTGTGAGCGTTAGTGACATTCTAATTATTAAAAGATGTTTGGTCTCTCCCGTAAAGTTGGGTAGTTTGCATTTACGAGCTATCACATCTAGACCGACGATATTGCATACACATATTTGCTAACAATTAGTAAAAAAAATATTCGGCTGTCTTCTTATGAGTAAAGCTATGGTTATTGTTAGGTATAGTTATTCTATTATAAATATTTCATTCATTTTATTAAGATTCTATGCCATAATATAATAATGATTCTATGTCGACTCTATAATTAGGATTGTACAATATTAGTAGCTGACCCACCCATTAGGCAAACGTTGTTTTGCCATATTATTTTTTAGAATATGGCAAAACAACGTTAGATTACGACTGATTTTCAGACCTACCGAATATGCAAAATAATGTTCATAAGAATCGGTCAAGTCGTTTCGAAGGAGCGTGTCCCCGAATACTATGACACGATAATTTTATATGTATATTAAAAAAATTAAAAAAGCCGACTGCAAAAAAGACATACCTAAGCAACACACTAAAAAGACCGAAACAAGATTGAGAAAACAGAGTACATTATGAGCTGAAAGCCTAAATGAAACAATTGACGTTATGTTTGGTAGCAAGCGGGGCCCATTTGCAAATTATAAATCTTACAATATATATATTAAATATATATTAAGTAAGTATTAGGTCGGGTAAGTAGAGTAATAATTAGGCTATATTTAATATTAAGTCAATGAAAATACTGTTTGTTAATGTCTAATACAATAAGACTGTTTCCGGTCGATTTGCGGCAGTAAATAACACGGATTCTAAGCAAAAAATATCTTGATGGAAAAAAATATAAGCTAGAAGCGGGAAAGCGAGTGGTTCTGATGGAGGATATTTTCAAGGAAAATGTTAGCAATTATTTTCATGTCGCATTACTCTCAGGGTTAATTTTGTTGTTTTATTCCTACTACACTGTTCTTCTGAGTAGAAGTTATTACAATTGATGGATTGTTTCCTCTTTCATCGTTATCTATAAGAAAGTTATTATTGACACTTTTATATTTCTCGATTATATTTTTTGTAAGATCAATAAAAAATATTTTATTGGAGAAATTAAAATCGTAGATATAAGTACACATAATATTATGATACCTACTGTTGAATGTAGGATATTACCGCCCAGGAGGACAAGGGATAGGACAGTAATAGCTAGGGAAGCCGGGGTCGCATACCCGTATACTATACCACAACTACCGGACAGGTAAGTTGGGAAGAATATCCCATAAAATACATTAATATTATAATTCAATTACCAAAAAATGATAAATATTCAAAATGTAGGAAACACGTGTAACTTTTCTTCACGGTCATTCACTTCATGCAATAAGAAAAAGTTCCTACGCCCTTTGAAGATCGCGGTGAAATTAAAATAAAATTTCCACGCACTGAATTAAACAAACTTGGCGAATTATATCATGTAAATGAGATTAGGCAAATACTTGGCTTTGGACGTCATAAAGTTTCTCATATTTTATGTTTAAACACAACTCGCAGACATCTTCATTATTATATTATAAAGTAAATGTTTCATTCAGATTTGTTTAATCGTGATGTTGATTTTTCTTTGTCTTACACGTGTAGGTACATTGTTACTTGTTAGTGATTAAAATATTATGTTGATAGAAATAAAAGAAATAGTTATAGTGACTAAACTGTATAAAAGAAAATGTCAGATTTAAAGATAAATTTGAAAATAATAAATCTATTTGAAGAATGTTCACAAATTTTGTTTTTTAGCTCGCCGTAAACTCAGTTGAAAATAAAAAATATGAGTGAAAAAATTATTTCGATACGCCGTGTTGTTTCCGAGATATTTAATTCCAAAGTGAGTGCGCGACTCTGGATTCCACCAGGCTGGCGCTCGGGGCGATGACGTCACTGCACAGTACATCGCAATACTCGCTAAGTAACACCGCGTCGCCCGTACCTTTAACTTACTATTAAAGTTAAAAATGTCTTATCTACTTGCTAAAAATCATGTGTTTTAGGTAGGTTATGCGATTGCCCTTTTTAACCGACTTCCAAAAAAATGATTCGGCTGTATATAAAGACTATATTGTTTATTTTTTTGTATGTTCAACGATTAGGTACTCCGCCGTCTATAGACCGATTTTCAAAATTATTTTTTTATGTATAGGGTATAATCCCAAATTGGTCCTTTTGACATCATACTCATAGTAGTGACCTGATACAACACCTTCTGCTAGTATAGGTGTTGCCTAATGATGGAATCCATGAGGAATCGAGGGAACTCCTCGAAATTTATATGTACACATATGGACCATATGGTGATTGAAACTTTTCTAAAGTTGTCCAAGCATATGTTACTAAAAAGTTAATTTTGCTCCAAGGTATACCCTGGATCCAAAAGCACTGAACAGAACTCCTCAGTCTTTGAAGATACGCATTTGGAAATTTCGGCATTGTTTAAAAACCTGCAAGCATATGCCACTATGTAACTTACAGTAATCTTCATCATCATCATCATCTTATTTACAATACCCAATGAAAGCTAATGGCGCGTATTCAATATTATACATTCGATCGTTTATTTTAAATTATCTTATAATGTTTTAATAATTTTACAAATATTAATAGAAAGGGAAAAAATATTATTTTAAACAAAAAATTAAACCGACTTCCAAAGTAAAAATGCACAAAAAAGCATGAAATAAAACTTATTTTTTCAAATAGTTGCCCATTTAAATTTGGCTGAAATTCTAATTTATTTCTCTACCCAATCTTCATAATTTTGAAGTCGGTACCAGCCAACTTGAAAATGAGTTCTCTATTTTAATTTAAAATAGAACTAATTTATCATTTTTAAATATTGTTTTATTATGGTGTTGTTCAGGCTGGTACCGTTTCTAATTCAAATCCGTCATCCGTTGTACTTACTGCACATAAACTACAATATTATATACACTAATATTACACTACTAAATACTAATAGATACTTATTAAACTTAATATTACTTATTGTACGGAGAAACAATATAAAACACTGCAATAATCGCTGAGCGCAAGCATTATTTGTACTAGGTAACTCGGCCAGCACTGTGCCGTGACGTCACACTCTCCACGAGCGCCTGCTACGGTCCGCGAAATTTACGAGAATTTGAAATGTCTATAAATCCATTAATACTCGGTCTTTTTCAATGAAACAAAAACTAGTGTATTTGTATAGATATAAGCGTTACTGGGAGAATCGTTTTAAACAATTTTGTATACCTATTAACATTCTTCAAGTTAATGTTACGTACTATAGGTACATGGCATGTTTATCGATGTCTGATTCAAGACCTATTTTCCTGTTGAATTACTAAAGTAAAATACCAAGACAGAGTAATGTAACTATCGTAAACAGAGGAAACGCTTTCAGTTATATTGACAGTATATCATTCGTTTATGACAATGTTTTAAAATTTCAACACCGCCTGTCAAATTCGTGGAACGTATGTTGATTTACGCGCGCCACCCATGTTGCCGCGGAAATAGAACGCGCCCACATTTCTCTATATTTAATAAGTTAGTTTTCGCGTTAAGCCACGGAGACTGTCATAATTATATTTATTTATTGCTTCATTAGACCATGCGATAACGTTGGAGAAGACATTGTAAATCTAGAGCTTAGGCACTATTAGAAAGTAAATTGTCTGTAGTGTTACCAACAACTATAGAAAGTTTTCAGACCGCTTGATTATTACAAGATATTGTACAAATTATTATAAAAGTAGAATGCTTTATTTGGCCGCTATCTATAGACCTTTAAATGATAGACGAGGTATGTCGAGGCAAAACGCACACTTAAATTGCCCTACTTGCTGGAGTTGCTTGGGGCAGTCGAGGTTTGTCTGCATCTTGACATTTTGACTTTTGCTTTCCGCAGTATTTAACCAATCCGCATTCAATTGGCGGAAAATAGCGCTAACAAAGAACGTAAGCAAAATGGCGACCGCTGGCGTTAAATAAGCAAAATGGCGGATTATGTTAGCAGTATTGAAGTTAGCAAACGTGTCCTGGCCGATAATATCTGTTTTTTTTTCTTTAGCGCTAAGAAGCGCTTTTTCCGCGGAACACAGCCGTTGACAAAATCTTCTAAAATTAAAATAGCGTAACATTTTCCTGTATGAAGATTTGTTCTGTCAAATGTACGTTGTCATTTGTCGAATCATTGCCGTTCTCTCTGACAAGACGCTCTACATAGCAAGGAAAATCGTCCACAGAGAAAGTAATGCTAGATAAAATATTATTAACTAGCATTAATTGCCCACGGCTTCGTCCGCGTGAGTTTTGGCTTTAAACTGAAAATTAATTAATTTAATTTTGATTTAAATTTTTTTTACCCACTTAGGGGCTGAATTTTAGAAAATGCTGAAATACGTATCTCATTATTTTTTCCGTACTCATTAATACGAAATATCATGCATATAATATGTCCTAGGAGTAAAAAGTTTCTTATAAATTTTATCACCAATTATACCCACTTGGGGGTTAAATATTTAGAAAAATCTTTCCTTAGTGGTTGTCTACGTCATATGAGAAATACGTTATAAATATTATACGTATTAAAAATAATTATTAAACGAATAGCGTACTACTTAGTCTAGCATAATATTGCACAACAATGTAAATACTAATGAATTAAATATAGCCTTTTATAGAATTTTAAAGGGAAGCACTCCCTCATATTTGGTCAGAGGGATATCCGGGCTTAAGGGGTGTTTACCTGCAAATAATAATAAATCTAATGTTGGGTACGTGTTGGGTCCACCGTCCGTCCGTAAATTAAGACTCAAATAGGTAGTAGTTGCGTTGAGTATATACATAAATATTAGCCGTACAATATAGATACATACAGTGTGCTACGAAAACATAGCTAGCTTTTTTATGCAGAAATAGTATATTTTAGTTCATACCAAACACAAAATACTAATAATAATTTTTAATTAAAAAATAACAAATATTATTACTGAGTTTATCAAGTACATAATTAGGTAGGTACCAAATATAATGGTATATAGGTAAAGATTGTCAATGCTATTATCCTACCAATCCTACTATGTCCTACTAATATTATAAATGTGAAAGTTTGTGAGGATGTATGGATGGATGTTTGTTACTCTTTCACGCAAAAACTACTGAACGGATTTTGATGAAATTTGGTATGGTAGTAGTTTAGGATCTGGATTAACACATAGGTAACTTTTTATCCCAAAAAAATACAGTGTTCCCGAGGGATACTGTATTTACGCGGGCGAAGCCGCGGGCTAGTACTATTATAAATGTAAAAGTTTGTGAGGATGGATGGATGGATGTTTGTTACACTTTCACGCAAAAACGACTGAACGGATTTCGATGAAATTTGGTAGAGTAGTAATTTAGACTCTGGATTAAAACGTAGACTACATTTTATCCCGAAATAGTACAGTATTCTTGTGGGATAGGAGGCGGGCGGAGTCGCGGGAAACAGCAAGTACATTAAAAGGATAGGCTTCTTGCCCCAACTTACCTTATATAATAAGTAGTAATAATTTAAATAGAGGAAAGTAGTCCCTGTCTCTCTGTATTTAACCAATTATTAAAACTATACATAATTAGCTGTATCCAACAGCGGTTTTGTCCTAACTTTGAACTGTAACAAATAAATAAAGCTTGTTCTACCTACACCTTCAGTTTCTTCACCAAAAATTACAACTAAAACTAAAACTAGGTGTAGCCTGTAGGCTACACCTAGTTTTAGTTTTAGACCTACAGGTCCTACTGCTCCTACACCTATACCCACCATCTACAACCTACACCTACACTTATTGGCAACAATCTACACCTACCTCCACAAACTACAGGTGATGTGAGAAAGAGTTATCGTTAGAGTTAGTTAAGAGTTATAGTTATTGAAGATTGTTGCAGTACTAATATCGCTAACGGATAATTGCTAATTAAACAATTTAGTTACATTTGTGGTTGTTACATTTGTGAGTGAGGAATAAAAATTGAGGGTAGTATGTATTTTTAATGCTAAATCATAAATTAGTCTAAGTAAAAAAAAGTTAAAATTAAACGAAAAATGAAATATTTCTTAATTTCTTAATAATTCCTCTTTTAAAATCGGCAAAATTTTAACTATTTCTGAACTCTATAGTCTATTTTTATACTTTTGAAGTTGGTATATGCAAGCGTGTTAATTATAATTAAATTTATTAAATTAACCTTCTTCCTAATTATTTAATTCTAATTAAGTCAACTACTAGCCGGTTTACAATTTGAGCCGTAACAATCGAGCATTATTGAGAAACGTAATATTATGTAATTAATAAATGGATTGCACTGTCATTAAATATGCAAATAATTTGACAGGTGTACAGACTGCTCATTATAACATTGCCGATCGGACTTCATTTGTTTTAATGAACATCATTGTTGCTATGACCTGTCTGTTCGGGTACTCCCATAATCCATATAAAAAGGACAATGGGGGATTTGGTATAAATCTCGTCCCCACCGTTCAACAATCTAGGGTTAACCAAATACCATGGACTTTTTTTAATAAAAAATAACTTTGAAGGGTATTTTTAAATATATTTTTTTAGATAAACAAAAAAACACAGTTCACATTGTGGAAGAGTCAACGGGCTCATAGAAAACTGGTATAAAAACTTGTCTTTAAGCTGAGTATCATAAATTAATTATTAATAACAGTGCTTTTATTGCGCAATATTATGGAATGAAAATATTATGTAAATTATTTTGTTAAAAAAAACTCTTTTCTTAAAAGAGATGGCCAAAAACTCTACACAAAAAACCCAGAGTCGACAAAAACGCCTTTGATGCGATTTGAAGCGGTTTTTTATGGCCATAACAAAAATGTACTCACTGATTCTTAAAACTATGGTGGTCTGATAAAAGGAATATCTAAATATATGATATTTTCTTTACCTTATAATACCTTTCTTAAAATACTGTTCTTATGATGGGGCTGGCATGCCTTGTATGGTAAAAGCCTCTTAAAAAAAAAGATAAAAAAAAAGAACTGTTCTTTTAAATCTGCTTTTTGAGTATTCTATTATTATTATTTTGGTTAAACAAGGGTTAAAGTAAAATAATCCATGAATTACTAAATTACGAAAAGCAAAAATAAAAATCACGACGAAAGCGAACGACGCACTGACACTGTGTGTGCGTCACAGGTAGAGATGGCCGTTATAACGTAAAGCGTTTAAAATAGCGTGCTTTTATAAATAAGTTGTAAAGTCGTTTAAAAATTTAAGCGTTTATCACTTATAATTATCGTTCATATCGTTTATAGTCATAAAGACATAAGTGTGGTATGAGCAAAGAAAAATAGTTCTTATGACAGCGCAATAAGAGTGAAAATTCTTTAATGTAGCTCATCACTTATTTAAACGGGTTATTTTTTGTACTTATAACTATTAAGCTTTTTCGTGTTTATTCACTTTTTGTTAGTTGCGCTTTGCGGGTTGACGAAAACACGTTATATTACGTTACGCAATAATTCGTATTTTAATCGTAATAGTGGTGCTTTGGTGGCTTACCGTGAAGTTTTAATGTAAATAATAAATATAATAATGGTCCATATGGACGTAATATAAACTTTTCGTGTAGTGTTTTAGTATTAAGTTTATTTAGTTTTTGTCGTAAGATGACGAATAAACGACGTGAATTGGAACAGTAATTTATGGAACTACTTTGAAAGAAATGAGGTGGAAAAAGTGGCGATGTTTGTTATCCTATAAATCAACTATTACTAATGATAAGCAACATTTAAGATTAATGCATATTATCAACATGTAAAAACATTTTTATGAGTTCATATTATTATATTAATAATTATTCAGATTTCAGACAGTCCTAAGCCTGCAAAGTACGAAGGAAAGTTAATTTAAATCAGTTTAAGCGATCGAAAAACGTAACATAAGCGCAAAAAATATTATAACTTATAAGTGGCAATAAGTAGATAATCAAATAAGCAACTAAGCAACTAAGCAGTTAAAAATAGCTGCTATTGAATATTTAATAACGGATAAGTTAACTTTTAATTTTAAGCCGTTTATCACATCTCTAGTCACAGGTTTACCGGGTGAGCGCGAACACTATAGCGCCGTCGCCGCGCCAGACTCAGGTCGCGGGTATAATAAAAAAAGGGCCGCTGATTATTATACATAAAATATTATACATAAAATATCGTTGTGAATGAGTAGTAAAGAATTAAGCTTGACATGATACTGCGTCTCTAGAGTGATATGAGATAGTTATGGAATCCCAGTAGTTAAGAAAAAAATAAAAGCATTTTTTAATATACATATAAAGCCTATTCAACACGCACATAAGAAATGTTTGTCGAAACTGGGTTCTTTTATGGCCATCGTCTTTGCCGTATGTCATTACTATCAAGATTTAGCAACACTATTGAATCAAATGGAACTAAAAAATAATATAGGTAGGACGTTTAAAATCTTCTAAAATCAGTCAGTTTGATTACTGGCGAGGCAACTTTATTTATTTATCAAAAATCTAATGATGCAATTTCAGTTTTTATAAAAATCGGGCACGCAACTCCTATCAGCATTTTTCTCTATTCCTTTATAGTTTCAGATATCGCCTACCATATAAATCCTAAACCCCTAATAGATCTTTCAAATGATACCGGTTTCAAATCTGTTGGATGGTGAGAACGTTTCTTCCCATTGTCCTTTGTTTTTTTCTTTAAAAAAATCTTCATAGCCACTCTGATAGGATTATGCTTAGGCCTTAGATTCAAAAACTGCTAAAAATTAAAAATGTTTCTTTTTCTGCATTTAAAATTTGTGAAATAGCACAATTAATTTAGTAATGAATAGACTTCAGCGATGAAAACAAACTTCAGTGGCTTTTGAAGAACGATTATAATGACCCTTGTGGCCATGACAAAATATTTTGCTAACAAAAATTAGGTTGCAATCATTAAATTTCAGTTTTTATTACGTGAACTATATTTTTCATCCAGCATCTTTACGTTTCAAAAATTATAATTATTGTGTAAAGCTCTATATAAAATAAGGTTAAAATTGAACTACTTAATATTATGTACTTACCCCCTTACTAATAAACGTTGTATAAGCTTTGACTAGTTATACAGTGTTTTGTTCACATCACACAAGTGACATCTTTAATTCGATAGAAGGAGACAAAACACTGTGTAACTATTCAAAGCTTATACAGCGTTTATTAGTAAGGGGGTTAATGTTTTAACTGTTGTAGTTGTTAAGCTTTAATCATAATAAATATAAATAATTTGATACAAATATGTATTTAATTTTAGTTAAAGTCACCGATCATCCAAAAAAAGTAAAAAAAAATATATATAATTAAACAAAAGATTTCGTATCCGATTAGTCTTGTTACAAAAATCGAGCGAAAAACCCTGAACATATTTCAAAGCATTCCATAGGTGATAGATCCGTGCTTTGGCCGGTTACTATCTGCGGTGGTAGTAGCTTATTATCAGGTGAACCGTCTGTTCGCTTATCGCTTTTAATCCATATCATTTGTGCATTTCAAATTTGAATGCCAATGCTTTTATGGTTCAAAAGATTTATCTCGATAAAATAATAATTTCACATGTCGCGTAATGCGGAGCGATGGATCATGTCATGTCGCAACTCGCAACTCCCACCACACTTGATTGATAATATGCCCCACCCTTCCACTACATTAAAGATTTTCATATTTTCCAATACACCAGATAACATTATGTCAAATATATTGCATTTTCTTTCACTAACCTGATATCATTGTGTACTTACATACGAGTAATTCACGGTATAAGAATTAAGTATATACGTATCTACATAAAAATCTAAAATATTCGTCACTTATTAAGCGATTGTGGAACAGGAGCAGGACCTTAACTTAGTTATTTGCGACTTTTATGAGGATTACAACGATATTTTCATCATATTAAGCACTAATCACTTTAATACGATTATAATAAGTGCCTAAACTTACTACTACTTCTAACAAACTAACGTACGATTAAACTAGTGGTCGCCCTGTGGTCGTTATTTACCCTCACTAAAAATTATTATTTAAATATTTTTAAGAGAGAACTTTATGAGATTATAAGATTTTTTTGGAACTTTATGAGATTATTATGATTATTATTATTATGATACCTTTTCTTCTGAGATAGAAAAAATAAAATGTTGTAAACTTGTAACGGTTGACGAAAATGTCAACTTGTAACAAAATTGAATTTATCAGACGCATTGTAGTGTATGTTGTTGTTCTTTATTAATTTGATGTATTTCTAAGCATAATTAAAAAAATATCAGCTTTCTGCACACCTTCTTCCACATAAACTTTAAGAATGTGCTTAATATCATACTCCTCCGTTCGCACAACTATACTGAAGATTTTTGCTTTACGGTAATGGTTAGAATTTTTTGTGTTATTTTGGGAGCGGAAGGATAACTTTTAGTTACAAGAATGGTTAGCGTCGAAAACTGAACTGGACTTCCTTTATCAAATACAACTTTTCGAAGAAAAACGCTCGAAGAAAACATAAGAAGTAAGAGCCCACATGCGCGTGTACAGTTTGAAGACTCGTCGATTCTTCATGAATTTTGTGATTTTGTGTAGTGAATAAAGTTTAATTTTGAATAGCTACGTTAAAAATGTAACTATGTAACCTATAACCTAAAAATGTAACTATGTAATGTATGATACGCATAACGCGGTGTACGCAGTGCTACGCGGTAGCAATGCGTACACCGCGTTATGCGTATCGTCGCAGTATCAAACGTCAAAACGTCAAACCAACGTGAAATGCGTTTTGATTGGTCCAAACTCCTTCAAAAGTCAGTTTATATTCAGATATCATTTAGAGCGGATTCACACCGAAATTGCAGCGGCTGGCAGCGGCACGCCCGGCTGCCATCGGACCGCTGGCGGCCGAGCGGCTGGCGGAACTTTTTAAACGATACTAGGTCTTATAAGTATGTAGATAAAGTTTAAAATTATTTCATGGCGATGCGAACCTGCCAAGGCTGGTCCTACCGGCGGCGTCGTCTTGCCGCTGCTGGTCGCTACCGGCCGCTTTCATGTCGGTGTGAATCGACCCTTATAATTCAACAATAAAAGTAAATTAATGAAAGTTTAAGTTAATTACGAGACAATGGGGTTCAGGTCGCTCTTTCCAGGCTCATGTTGGGTGGGCGAGTGACAACTAACCCGTAATAATAAATATTAAACGTAAATGAAAATTTCGTGGGACAGAGTTGCGTAGGCGATTTACGAGTTGCGATAGGATAATATTAAAAAATATTTAACCGCCACAGACGAAAATCTGTATAGTTTTTTTTTACAAAAATAATAAATTTTAACTAGACAGAAATATTTAGATTGAAATTCTGACCGAACCGAGACGCACACAAAAGTAGTATACCCTAAAATGTCACAGATTTGCGCCAAATATATCCGTTGAAAAAGTTTTGATGGATGGCTGGCGATAGATCGACAATGTTAACGCCCGGCCGCAGATCCATCTCCGCACCCTTTTGTGGCTGTTGATCTTATCAAGGGTTTGCTTTGATAAATCTAACATGTGTTCCGAGTAAAATGTCTGTAAAAAGCTTGATTGATTTTCGTTTCTTACTATCTGTAGTAACGAGTATATCCTGAACATTATATGAAAATTTTGATACAAATTTGATACTGTGATATTCCACACTAGGCAACATCCCTAGATGTTGCCTAGTGTGGAATATCACAGTTTAACAAATTAAATTTTAAAATAATTGTTGATTAAAGATACATAAATCTGAAAGAAATAGGTATTTAGAGTGACATGATTAAAAATATAAGCAAATAAAAAATATTGTCCATCTCTTTCTCGCAAAACGATTCGTGACGTCACAACCTGCTACCGCCATACATTTTGTAATGACAAATGTATGGCGGTAGCAGGCTGTGACGTCACAGGCCGATATATCGCTCTCTTTCATATTGTAAATTTCAATGGTTTGTATCTACTTATTTTTTCAGATATACAAAAATGGGTTCTGGATTGTTTATTAACATGTTGTCTAACATCGAATAGACGAAAAAAAAATTTTCGGCAACATGCCTATTCTGCCCTGCTAAGCGCAAAAGCGGTATCTCAAAAAAGTGAGTTTTGAGAAAATTGCAGAAGTTTTGTAAAATACCTAATATTCTTTAATTCTCTTAGTAATTTATTCTCAGTGAAACCTTCTTTTAGGGGTTTTTTAATGTTTTAAATAAGATATGATACTATGTGGCTTAGTTCATTGAATGCGTATTTCTTTTAGCTAAACATAACATAAAAAAGAAAATGTTTTTTGAGATACCGCTTTTGCGCTTAGCACGGCAGTATTATAGATTTAATATATTTACAGAGAGTAGATAGTGCTGTATTCCTATTACCTGCTAAGAATACTGTATACCTTGCTGCCCCACGTGTAAAACTAATACATAGTGTGCATTGCAGTGCAAGCATAGACTAAATAACATATACTTCCGTGTAATTTCTATACCGAATTTCATAAAAATCGGTTCAGCGGTTAAAGCGTGAAAAGGCAACAGACAGACAGACACACTTTAGCATTTATAATATTAGTATAGATAATATAGATATAGATTGTTATGTGTATATTTTTTTGTGAGTATAGATAGTATAGATATAGATATAGATTATTATGTGTATGTTTTTTGTGTAAATAAAGAATTTTCTATTCTATTCGATTCTATGAAGCTGTTTATCTATTCCTCTACAAACTAAGCTGCAAGTGTCTTAAGTAAGAGAAGAAAAGTAAAGTTAAGTAACCTTACCAACATAAAATATACTTAATGCACCATAATATACTGCATTAGAAATTCCACTTAAGCGAATGTTTGCTCCAAAATTTTAAAATAGTTATAATAATATAATCCATGCATTAGATTTCCATTTGTGATTTGGCTAAAGTTAATTACACAAAGTTTGTACTTATTTGGCGCTAAGTTATTAATTAAAGTTGTTACTGCATTCTCGTCTCTGAGTTTGGGAACATCTTGAATTTTAATACTGTTTCCTTGTTTCCGTTCGCAATCTTGTTTTGAGACCCAGGAGCAGAACTTAACTTTGATTGTTCTCGAGTTGGAGCTGGTCAATTGTTATGTACATAAACAATGCTAATAGTAAGAACAGTGTGCAAATGGTGCAAATGCACCTTAAGAATATCTTTACCCAGAAAGGAAAATAACTCGGATTTAGCTGAAAATGGCTTTTCTAAAACATGTTATAATTAATGAAATCTATACTAATCCATACTAGTCCATACTTAATATTATAAATGCGAAAGTGTGTCTGTCTGTCTGTCTGTCTGTCTGTCTGTTACCTCTTCACGCTTTAACCGCTGAACCGATTTTGATGAAATTTGGTACAGAGATACTTTGAGTCCTGGGAAAGGACATAGGATACTTTTTGTCCCAAAAATTTGCGGTGTTCCCGTGGGATAATGTATTATTATTATGTGTACTTTGATTGTCTTTTACTGCTAAACGGTTGAATTGATTTGAATGAAATTTGGTATGGCAGTGGTTTATGCTTTGGACAAACGCGCAGTGTACTTTTTAACCGACTTCCCAAAAAAGGAGGTGGTTATTTTTTTTTTGTATGTTCAACGATTACTCCGCCGCCTGTGAACCGATTTTCATAGTTTTTTCTGTGATGTATAGGGTGTAATCCCAAATTGGTCCTTTTGATATCAAAGTGGTGACCTGATGATGGGATCCATGAGGAATCGAAGGAACTCCTCGAAATTTATATGGACACATATGGTGATTTTGACTTTTTCTGAAGTAGTTCAAGTATATGCTACCAAAAAGTAAGATTTTGCTCCAAGGTATAGCCTGGATCCAAAAGTACAGAACAGAACTCCTGGCTCCTTATAGATACATGTTTGGGAATTTCGGCGTTGTTTAAAGAACTGCAAGCATATGCCACCCTGTCAGTTAGAGTAATCATCATCATCATCACCACTATCACACCATACATCATCAGATTATGATGATATAAAAGGTATTTCTCATAGTATTTTACACTAACACGGAGATCATTGAACATTACTCTGCCGTTTATGGACCTATTTGCAAAATTCTTTTGTTGTTGTAAAGGGTTTAGTTCGAAATTGGTCCTTTAGTCACTAAAGTGGGAACCTGATGATGCGATCCATGAGGAATCGAGGGAACTCCTCGAAATTTATATCCACACATATAGTGATTTTGACTTTTGCTGAAGTAACACAAGCATATGCTACCAAAAAATAAGATATTGTACCAAGGTATACCCTGGATCCAAAAGCACTGTACAGAACTCCTCAGTCTTTAAAGATATGCGTTTGGAAATTTCGGTATTGTTTAATGAACTGCAAGCATATGCCACTTTATAACTTACAGTAATCATCATCATCATCTTAATAGCAATATTTTATGGAAGCTTGGCGCGTATTCAATTATACATTCGATCGTTTAGTTTAGACGTTCTTAAGACGTATTAATAATAACTTAAGAAAATATATCTCTAAAAAGGGTGAAATTATTATTTTTAAACAAAAAATTAAACCGACTTCCAAAGTAAAAATACACAAAAAAGTATGAAATAAAACTTAATATCTAAATAATTCCCCTTTCAAATTCGGCTAAAATTTTTACTATTTCTCTACTCAATCTTATTAGGTAATTTTGAAGTCGGTACCAGCAAATATGAACGTAAGTTCTATAAAATATTGTAGAATATTGTTTGGCCTGGTATCGATTTCAAAATTAATAAGATTGAGTAGAGAAATAGTAAAAATTTTAGCCGAATTTGAAAGGGGAATTATTTAGAGATTAAGTTTTATTTCATACTTTTTTGTGTATTTTTACTTTTTATCCCAAAAAGATATATAATATTGTTCCCGAGGGATAATGTACTATTGTGTATATTTTTTTAATGTCTTTCATGGCTTAAGTGTTTAAACCATTGAAAAGAAATATGGTATGATGGTGCTTCGGACAAACAATTAGTAATTAAAGAGAGAACGTAAGATAAGGAAGATACAGATTTAACTTAGAGTACAGTCGTAAGTGGCCAAAAAACCCCATTTCTCGCGGGCGGAGCCGCGGGCAAAAGCTAGTAATATAATAAAGAAGAAAAGTTTGTTTGATTGCATTGAATAGGTTTCGAAACTACAAGACCGATATTGATGAAATTTGGCACACATGTAGAGTAGACCATGGAGAAGGACATATGCTATTATTTATCGCGGAAAAATATACGGTTCCTGTGAAAATATTTGCGCGCACGAAGTCGCGGGCAATATCTAGTAATAATTAATAATCAGCAATAGGCAATCGGACTAATTTTTTTTTATTGCATAAATGAATAGTACTTTTAAATATGAATAACTTCTCAGAAGAAACCGTATATCAAAAGTCAATATTTTCAAAGGTACAACGATTTGTATAAAAAAATTCGCGAGCCTCCAAAAAACACTCCATACTAAAGTCGACCTACAAATAACGTCACTTGTAGGTTATAGTATATGAAGTAGTATAATATGAAGTATATGGCCGCCGGAATATATTTGTAAATATCTCCGATATTTGTGCGTTTAAGTTCATACTTACCATAATGAATGTTTTTGTATATGATGTGAGTAAACTAATGATGTAGGTTTTGTTTACCAATTTCGCAAAAAAAAAAATTTTTGGTATAAAGACTCGCGAAATTTTGTATACAAATCGCTGTTCCTTCGAAAATATTGACTTTTGATATACGGTTTCTTCTGAGAAGTTACTCATATTTAAAAGTACTATTCATTTATGCAATAAAAAAAATCTGTCCGCTTGCCTATTGGATATCGATCCTTAATTGCTGGCTGTCAAGAGCTATGTATTTTGTTTAGGCTCATTTGTTTTACCAAAAAGATTATTGTGGTTCTTATAGCTATAAGGACTAAAGTGAATTTTTTGAACAATAAACTCCCTAATAAATATATAATAAACTGCCTAAAAACTTTTAACCATCGTCTGTTTATAGCCATCAAAACTAACGAGTTGTAAAGTTTAACTTATACCTACTGGGACGCGTGCGGAAAAATCTTTCATACCTTTGATGTTATATTATACGAAGCAGAAAGCTGCAACTTTATTATAACTGCTTATTGCATATTCTCCTACTACAGAACATACTACTATTATAAATATGAACATATATAGTACAACTATTATAAAATTTTGAGGATGGAAGGATGGATGTATTTTCACGATAAAACTACAGAACAGATTTCGATGAAATTTGGTATAGTAGTAATTTAAACTCTGATTAACACAGGCTATTTTTTATGCCGAAAAAGTACAGTACTCCCGTGGGAAACTTCAAACTATATATACGCGGGTGGAGCCGCCGTCAAAAGCTAGTCTTTTATTTTTTGCTAATATAACATCAACATGGATGGAAAATAAAATTCAGCTTCTCAACTCTGCCCTTGAAATGAAAGACAAATGCAGAAATACTAACAGATTAGCGTTTAATTTAAGTAAGAGTCCCGTCATTTCTCCGAGGATTTCCCCTTACCTTAACCCTTCGTCCCTTTTGGTACGTAATTATACATAGTGTATTGCCCTTGCTTAGGCAAGACGCGCATAATAGGTGGAGCGTTAAGATGGTCCATCTATTATTCAGCGCGATCTCTCCGTGCACCTGGGTTTCGGCTAAGTGAGGGTGTGGTGACGTCATCTACTTAGCAGATACGTCATCAGTCGCTGCCTAAATTTTTGTCGAGATTATAGATTATAGATATTATAGTAGAAAAAAGTTCGGTCTTCGGCGCCATGGAACCACTACAATGAGGGTTTTTAAATTCGTGACATCTGATAGTTCTTGACATGACAAGGACCGTCCGCGTTTGGTCCGCCGCGCCTAAGCGCCGCCTAATTCTTATTGACCGTTTCTGACACCACTTCCGCCACTGACGCTTTGAGTACGTTGGGTCCGCTTCTTAGCGGCAGAAATATCAAAAACACCTCATTACTGATGAGTTTTTGTAACTATTCTGAGACCTAAGTAGGTATAATATTTCATAAAATAAATTAGTATGAAAGTAGAGCACATTATTTACTGCATAAGTAAAGACGATTAGGGTAAATTCAAACCGAAGCGAAACGATACCCCTAAACGCCCTATAACGAACTTTGTTAGTTACAACAACAAAAATATTTCAATCTTCAACAGAAAGACACGTTTCATTGTAAGGTTTCGTATGTTTTGCAGTGTATGTTTCGTATGTTTTAAGTGTAATTTGCAGTGTGCTGCATAACGCAAGTGCACTGACTTATATCATATGAAATGTATATGCTTGCAAACATTGTCATTGTACTTAATTTCCTGATTAGAATATAGGCTACCTGCTGATTAAATAAAATAAATAAAAAAGCCTTTAATTTTTTTTACCAAATATACGTAGGTACATAGAATGAACATCAATAATAGTTAAATATTATGTACTTTGTTGAGTTAGTAAGAACCCCTCGTTCTCGAAGGTGAAGGCCTCCATATCTCCCTACTTTTCGCTGTATCCATCCATTGCTTACCAGTTACCTTCACTATGTCGTCCTACCTAACGGGCAAAAGGTCTACCTCTCTTCCTGGTGCCTGTTAGTCCTTTCCATGATGTTACCACTTGAGTCCATTTCTTATCCGTCAATCTTGCTACGTGTCCCGCCCAGCGCCATTTAAGTTTTTTTGCAGTGCGTCTCAGTAATAGCGTCGGTAACTTTTGTTTTTTTTTCCTTATGTTTTTATGTGCAATTTTATGAATTCTTTTGATATGTAGTAGATTTCTTACCTCTTTGACATGATCTGATCTTGGATTTGATTTTATATGTAAGTTTCCAAGTTTGGCTGGCTACTGGATTACAATACTGTTATCAAATCAATAAAAATAGCATATAAAAAAATAGGCTGATTACTAAATATTAAATATGACGTACCATAAACCTGAATATTGAATAATGAAGTACCGGGCAGCAGCTACTCGCTAGTTCCACAAATTCGATATTAGCAAGTCTAGGTGCTGGGACTACGGGCTCGTCTCAATTTGTGATAAATTGTGTGAAGTTATCTAGCTGAATATTGTAAAGTTAGTTTCCGTAAGAGATACGTCTGATATTTCTGCACGGCTTTTAAAACTTAAAAATGCATTTTTCAGAGCGATATATCTAATGGGAAGCGGGATTTGCAACTTCGCTTCGCTTTGGAACATAATTTACTTTGAATGAATTCTTTATCTCACAATTATAATAATGAAATTGAAATTATGAGTGATGTTTATTAAGGCGAGGTCATAGGCTACTTTGTCATTTCCCGTCACCTAGTCTACCTAGTCAGAGTTCAATTACGAAGTGGAAAAAAATATGGGATTAAGTACACAATCCTTGACATGTTCTGAACCGTACACATTCTGAAAAAAATGTATAATTCCTGAGTTACAATTTACAAAATCTTAAAATCACCTCTTAAAAATCACAAAATCTCCTAAAACGTAAAATGATGTGCAGCACCATACATCTTTTTTTTGTGAAATAATTAATATATATATATATATATATATATATATATATATATATATATATATATATATATATATATATATATATGTTACAGTTAAAACTAGTTTTTAGATAGAACGCGTTTTCCCTAGTTAGAACTTGTTTTTACTAAGCACCTTTGTTAAAACTAGAATTAACTAAGGCTCAAAATTTAATATCAGTTAAAACTAGTTATTACTAGTCCAAACGCGTTTTTCCAAAGACTCGCAGTAAAACTGTTCCAACCGAGGTTAAAGTTGACTTGATAAAAGGCCCTTGGCCTCTAGTCAAGATGCATATGTCCCGCGATAAAAAGTAGCCTATATCATTTCCCGAGGTCTACTTTATATCTGTGCCAAATTTTATGATAATCGGTTTAGTTATTCCCACGGGAACCGTGAATTTCCCAGCGATAAAAAGGAGCCTATGTCCTTTCTCAAAAACTTTTATTTTCATAAATTTCGTTTAAATCGGTTCAGTAGTTTTAGCGTTAAAGACGGACAATCAGACACACACACTTTCCCATTTATAATAAATATTTGTATGGATTGTCACCTTAGCAACTACTAGTCGATGTTCCCTAAACTGTTTCTTTTGTGTAAGATTATTAATTTTACTAGGTATATTATTATATTTATTTATTTTTTCAATATATTTTTTTTATATGACTCTATGTCTTAAGTCTCATAATAAATATTTTTAAAACTATATTTAGCTTTAAATCCCAAATTAGTTTCCCTAGTGCTCGTTTTAACTAAAAGTCAGAGTTACATATAGTTTTATCTGAAAATCAAATATATTAGTAGATAATTCTAGTTTTGACTAGGTATTTCTAGTTTTAACAAAGGCATTTAGTAAAACCTAGTTTTAACTAGGGAAAACGAGTTATAACGTAAAACGGGTTTTAACTGTAACATATATATTATATTTCAACTTAAACCGAACACTTTTGTGATTTGTACAATATTTCAAGAGATATTTAAGAAATACCTTGCAAACACCGTCTTCTACATGAATATAGAAAATAATGCTACGCAAAAATGACTCTTATTACAATGTGCATACGAGTAGTGAAAATCATTTTATTTTTGAGCTTTGTCCAGGGGGGCAATTCTGCTAAATAAAACCTGCATTAATACAATTACAATCAAGTCCCGACATGCTTACACTCTCAAAAGGTGTTTTTATGAACGTTAAACCAACGTGAAACGCGCTCTGATTGGTCGAAACGGTATAAAATCCGTTCACGGTAACATGACGCTACACTTTCAATCCAAACAAAGTGAAGTTGACTGTTTAAATTGTTTACTTTAAATACGAGAATTGAGGTTCTGGCCTTAAGCAGCACTCCCATCGTTATGCCAGATCGGACTGTCAACCCTGCGCATCAAGCTAAAAATAGAAACAATGCTCCGTTAGGGTCAACTCATACAGAGACAAGACTCGTCGTTGTTCATAACGCAAACGATATTTCACGCCGATTTTGTCTAAAACAATGCATCACTCACCTTACATAATTAGCATTGGCTATAGGCCCAGAAAATGTTGCTTCATTACATAATTGTAACATACAGAGACAAGACTCGTCGTTGTTCATAACGCAAACGATATTTCACGCCGATTTTGTCTAAAACAATGCATCACTCACCTTACATAATTAGCATTGGCTATAGGCCTAGAAAATGTTGCTTCATTACATAATTGTAACATACAGAGACAAGACTCGTCGTTGTTCATAACGCAAACGATATTTCACGCCGATTTTGTCTAAAACAATGCATCACTCACCTTACATAATTAGCATTGGCTATAGGCCTAGAAAATGTTGCTTCATTACATAATTGTAACATACAGAGACAAGACTCGTCGTTGTTCATAACGCAAACGATATTTCACGCCGATTTTGTCTAAAACAATGCATCACTCACCTTACATAATTAGCATTGGCTATAGGCCTAGAAAATGTTGCTTCATTACATAATTGTAATTCCTTAACGTCAAGTAAAACCTGCTAATGGACCATTCGACAAACATATCCCGTCGTAGATGGAAGATGAAAGATTTTTCTTGGAAAGTTTCGCGGAATATGTAAAGAAAGAGCTAATTTACATAGTGGAATGATGTCGCTAACTTCGGCGGAGTAATAAAATTCTTTATCATAGCTAATGTTATATCGTTTACTACTTATACCATAGGGCCGTGTTGATTTATTACATCAAATGGAGCTTCGTAGGATCGCTAAGAGTTTTTTTCAGTACATGCAACTTAAAAGGAATATTTGGGACTTAATACATTTTGTTTACTGACAAAATAATTTTGTTTCATTTGTGTGCTGCGTATCGAAGAACAAAGATTTTGATACTGTAGGTATTAATTTTTTGGCTCTCGATTTCGAAAGTTGAACCCCGCAAAAATTCAGTGCTCTTAGATATTGCGCGCATACTTAGGCAATATAAAATAACTCCTGTGTAGTTTAGTCCGGTTTTAATGAAACCGACCACTGTCACCAAAATCGGTATGGGGAGCCATAAAAAAATCAAAGCTAGGCTCTACTTAATAAAGAAAAATTAGTCTAGGGAACTTTCCTCTCACTAAAGTCAGGTAATTTAGAAGCCTTTCTATTTCTGAGCAACCTTTGTATCATAATAAAGTTTTACTGAAAGTTTCGCGGTAGAAATAGGAGGCGATAAATTGGCTGCCCTGGGAGCTGTAAAGTAATCATATTATCTTTAACGAAGTGACCTGTTCTCTATTCTTCGATTTTTATCGATGAGAACTTTATGAACACTTTAATTTTTATTTTTACTACCTATTGTTATCTTAGAAACATATTAGATGTACTATGCATTAAAACAATCTTAACTATTAAATGATTTGGTAAAATCATAAAACTATGCGTTAATTGAATGAAATAATATTATTTTACATTTAATAAAGCAAGTCATTTTGCATTGCGAAACGATCTAAAGGTTTGAAGTCAAATTTTGGACCTTGGTGTTTGATCTTGCTTGAGTTATTCTACGCCCCCCAAGTGGGACGCGCCCCACTGGTTGGGATTTTGGGAATCTCCGCTCTATGCATTAGAATTCAAAAACCTAGGAATACGTAGAAAAAGCCAACTAGCTGCAATAATATATTCCTCTACACGTAAGTAATGATATAAGAAATTCAGGAACTGTTTTACGACTATTCTTTCTGGAAGCGAAGAACAAAATCAGAAACGTCGGCACTACAATAAATGAATGCAGCAGAAATTCCAGCTGGAATTTTGCGCCTTTAAATGAAATATAAGAAAATCTTTTCTAGATTCAATACTCGGTCTATTTACTAACGTAAAAAGACCATTATGTAGCCAGTTTACCCAACCAAAAAGGTACAGTATTTTTTGTTCAAATCGACAATTTATGTTACTTTAAATTTGCTGTTGCCTTTGAATTTTGATTAGTTCCAAACTTAAAATAGAGTGAAATACAATAAAAATACTCGTACAATTTACAAAATGCTATTTATTTTTACGATTTTAATCTAAATACATAAAAGGCAAATCTGACTGACTCATCTATTAACGCACAGCCGAAACTACTGAACGATTTTGCTTAAATTTGGCATACATATAGTTGTAATGACGAAGGCATCCGTTAAGAAAGAATTTTTTAAAAAAGTCGCCCCCTTAGGGGATGAAAAAGGGGTTAAAATTTTGTATGGAAACCGAACTCCATGTGGACTAAGTCGCGGGCAAAAGAAGTCATAATTAAAATCGTTAATAATAATCTAATCGTTTGAAATAGGTTAAATATGTTACATAATAATTAAAAACCAATTTTGTAGTTAAAAGTTTATAGGTAAACCTATTTTAAAATTAGTTCTGTTTTACGAGAGTTATTAAATTTGTTATTGTTTGTTTCATGTGTTTATCTTTTAAGTAATTTCACGGCGCTCAAAGAGAAATTTAATAAATTTGACGCAAATCATAAAGTCGAGCAGGCTTACTTTTGAAACCAATCACAATTTGGAAACTGGAGATCGATTCCCGTCTTTTGGCGCTCTTAAGCGCAAGACTAATGCATAATCAGCAAATTGAATCGAGAATTCCAAGGCAATTTCAATTCTATTTTGATTGATTTGTAGGGTAAAACCGATACAGATAAAATATTATGGAAGAGGATCATTACGCACTATCAAAATTTTGCAAATATAATAAATAATATTACTTGAGATAACCGACACACGACCAGAGGGTCGAAATTCGTTCATAATAATTCAGATATCATATTCAGGTGATCAGCCTGCATTGTCCTAAACAAAAGGTATTTATTGAAGGTATTATAGACCTGAGTATTTGATATGAATTTCAATTTAATACCTCTACGCGTTCATGAGGAAAGGGGTAGTCAGTTTAAAATTATTAAAAATAATTATATTATAATATGATGTAACTAAAAATTTATGGTTTTCGTAATTTTTTTATTTATCTGCGCTATAAGACGGTGCTTAGTGCCAAATTTCAAGATTCTGAGTACACGGGAAGTACCCTGTAGGTCTTGAGATTGCGAGTGTCGAACATTTGCAGCATAAACGGCTGTATCTATTGATTGCGTTGGCTCAGAAGTTTAATTTTTTCACAGCTCCAAGGGAAAGTAGACCTGAGTATTTGATATAAATTCCAGCTTGATACCTTCACGCGTTCCTGAGAAAAAGGGTATTGACAGGCATTCGGACGGACAACAAGGTGAACCTATAAGGGTTTAGTTTTTTTCCTTTCGAGGTACGGAACCCTAAAAATAGCCTAAGTGTCTATTAACAATAAATTAACAATAAACAGTCATAGTAGTAATAATAATACTGATGGTTTATGTAATTTACCGCTGGTGTATCTGACGCGTTACAAGCGGCCGTTTATGTTTACAGATATTAAAGCTGGCTGGCTAAAATACATAGATTAGTGACAAACTAAATTAATTACCAACTTAACAGCTGATAATATTATTCAGCCTTTCAACAAACTCTGCGCGTTATTTAACCAAACTGTGATTTCAAATCGAAGCAAATACATATAATTACAATAATTTTTAAGGCTGCCAATCAGGCGGAGAACCTCAAGCGGCGCAAATATGAGAACCTTAGTGGGGATCTCATATTTGAACCTTTTGGGGTTGAAACCCTAGGTACATGGGGTCCGGGTGCGCACAAACTTTTCAGAGAAATCTCCAAAAAACTCATTGAGGCCACCCGAGACCCCAGAGCCGGCACCTACCTGGCCCAGAGAGTGAGTATCGCAATCCAGCGAGGAAACTCTCTGAGCCTTCTAGGTACTCTGCCTGGTGGGGACGACCTGGGAGATTTCTTTTTTTTGTAGCCTTTTAAGTTTTGGAGTAGTTATTAATTATTTTTTTTTAGAATTACTTTTATAGTTTGTAAATATTTTAATAGCTAACTATAGATTAATATTACCCTGTATAGTTTAATGTTCATGAATAAAAATTTTTAAGTAAGTTCGTAAATTATATTTTAGATTTCTTGTAGTAAGTGTTTTTTTGGTTGTCGCCGATTGCGTGTTCCGTTGCCAAAATATAAATAACGATTGTAGGTACGCCGAATACCGATTTTTGTATTCGTATATTGAGGCTTCAAGTCTTTGCCAAATCATACCTAAGCTACGTTGATATAATATAACTAACATCCTTATTACAAAAAATATTTAAACATCGTATATAAAGCTGGCATTATCGATTTCGACACAAGCCTTTAAATAAAGAAAAAAAAATCGTTTATTCCCCGGCTACATTTTAGTCGGATAAGGGCAAAAATGTAACACTTGGAATATGGGCGGACACCCTACGATAAGTAGGTTTTGAAATAAGTTTATACAAATTTGTTGCCGACTATCTCTCGTTCAAAGAAACCCCTAATTTCCCTGGACTAGTATAACCAAAGATTTCAAAACTCAAGATAGACTACGGCGTACATATGACAGAACAAATCTTTATACAACAAAAAGTTACTCCATCTTGGTTATCACCACTTCAAATGTCAGCCATCTTGTTTTACCATACTTCAAACATTGATTTCTTATGTTTACACGAATATTGTTCATTGTTTTAAATACTAATGGTGTCTACAGACACACGAATTTGGTACGGAGCGTACAGCGGATCTGGTACGCTCCGTACCAGATCCGAGCGTGTGTAGGGCAGTCCGGCGAACATATGAAGAAGGCGAAGAGTTCACCGTTGTCCGCATCGGATCTGGTACGCTCCGTACCATAATATTCGTGCGTGTGTAGAGCAGTCCGGCGGTTTGGCCGTACAACAGTATCAGTGTTGCCAACTTAGGGATATACCCCCCAAAATTAGGGAAAATATCTACGGGGTTTACTAGAGGACAGGATGTTTAGAGTTTACTCCTTATGAATCAATTTGTATGTAATAATAAAAATTATTTTAATGTGTGTATATAGCCAGGGATATGAAAATGTATTGGGAGTGAAATCAGATTAAGACAAGTTAGTTTTATGTTATTCACGCGTAAGTCTTTATGTTAAACACATAACCTTTCTTTCTAGCTTATTATCTCTTAGACCTGTCAATGGTATAAGTAATCAGGGGTAAAATTTGGGGAGAAATATTTTTTAAAGTGTTGGTATCACTGCCCGTTATCAATGAATTGCGGGAATCATCGTCGTCGTTTAAAAACCGCACTGTAAATAGAACTCTGTGCTAATGTAATAGAGCATAAAATCGAACACACGAGTGTCGAGCGTTTCGCTTCACTGCACCGTACCAACCCAACAAGCAAAGTAATCCTATAACGAAAGATTATAAGTGTACCTCTTCTTATAATGTTCTTATTAAGGCATTGGTGCAGACTGTGTCTCTTATAATAGCATAAGATAAGCTCTAACATACTCAAGAGCATTAGGATTTATATCTCAGTCTTATAGTTTGCTACACGACCACTTACAAAACAGTTATAGGACTTTTTTACTTATAATAACATTTCACAAGCGTATATATTCTCAAGAGCATTTGTTTTTATTACTCAATCTTATAGTTAACTACAAGATTACCTTATAAACCACTAATAGGAATATGTATCCTATAATTGTCTGCAGAAAGATTAAATAGTCTTGAAATCTTATAGTAGCATTTTGTAAGAAAGGATTATGTTATAACACTCTTATCGAAGATAATTATAAGTTAGTCTCGTTACTGTCTTGTTTAACCCTCTATTGCATGAATTATTATTAAAATAAAAAATATTTTTTTGTTTTAATGTGTTTGATTAGGGCTTACAAGACAAAATATAATGTAAAAATAAAAATAAGTTTCTTATTTTTTGGAAAAAAAATAGAAGCCGAAATTGGCTTCCCATGCAATAACGTCTGTGTACAAGACTGCCAGTTTTGGCTTCCTATGCACAACGAATACCAAAACTCAAGCAACGTGAATTCTCTAAAACAGTTTCTTTTCTCATTCAAGCAAAGAAAAGCGTTACATTTTCCACATTTTATATATGAAAATGTTCTTTACATTCATTCTGGAATAATTGACGATTCCTTTGGTGAATCGGTAAATGGTCAATTTTGTCTGAACGTACTGAATTTAGTGGTAGGTCTTGTACTTTTGCTGGGGTTTTCCGTGCCCTTTTCCGAAGTGCTGGAGCTTCATTTTTGGAGTACCGGTTCTGCTTAACGTAGGAGTATCTCCTCTTGACGAGGTAGGTGTGCCGGGATTTTTGAAACTAGGATGGCCTCTTTTTCTTGAGATGCTCTTGTCAGCCTAGCAATAATGTTCAGAAATCGCGAGCTTGAAGTCAAATAGTGACATGTATAGGTCAGTATTACGTCGCCACAGTAACCAAGCATTAACTGCGCACATATCAACAAAGTGGAAAAATATTTTTTTATACCACTGACGAAACCTTATTTTGATCCTATACAAACCTAACAAAGAATCAAGCAAATCAATTCCTCCCATGTGTCGGTTATACACATCAACGGATTGTGGCGATGTTATGTCCTTGTACTGTTTATCTTTTCTGAAATATCTAGTCTTAGTAGAAATCGGTTCGCTACCAACAAACGCAGACAGTAAACTGACCACCTTATTGTCATCAATGCATGCGAAGCCATTTTAGACGCAAGCTTACTTCATCGTAAATGCATACGAAGCCAATAATGGCTTCTGTAGAAAATTGTGGTTATGAAGAATAAGGAACAAATATTTTGAATAAACTGTGATAGGGGTCAAAAACAGAGGCTTTGTTTAACATTATTTTAATTTTTGAAAATCAATATTCTTACCTTTTCTATTTAATTTCCACCAACAAAGCTGCAAAAATTTCACTAAGAAAGACTTTGCTTACGCTCCGGAGAAAAATGAGGTTATAATGACATACGATGTTGGCCACAGATAATAAAAACTGCATTTTGTTTATGCTTGATCTCTCTAATATTACTATAATAAAATTTTAATAATTGTATTTTAAATTAGGGTAGAAAAAAATTACTAAAGTTTAGTAGCCAAAAATGGCTTCGTATGAAATAGAGGGTTAAGACTCTTTTAAACGTAATAGTGCTTAATCAGAGCGTTATAAAATCAAACAACCTTATAAGCTACTTGATCAATCACATAATTAATAAATATTATACTTCTAGCTGTTCTAATTTGTCCTGAGAAAATAGTTTATTATCAGTTTATTATAGAAATGGAATTGTTTTCTAGCAATTAAATTGAAAAATTAGTAAGTAGTCCGAATACATGAGGAACCCTAAACTTGTTTAAATATGGAGGAAATGTATCTTAATCGAAACTACTATAAGTACTAATTTACTTAAAATTGTTCTATAACATACTCAACGCAGAGTATTTAAATAAAATGGCGAATGTTTGTAAAAATCATTGAAAAATTATTTTACAGTAAATACTATTACTGCTAGTTTTCAAAGCGCGTTGTAAAATTAATCAAATCTTAGCCCACATTTACAATAAAAATGACTTCCCCGTCGAGTTCCCACATCGTATATATATATTATTACGAGTGTTAACGTTATGCAGTTACTATAAATTAGAATGAAGAATACTTACATATTTAATATTTCGTTTTATCACAAGCAATAACCAAAGTTTATAAAATATCCTTATAACTAATAACTTAACTAAGTATATTACTAGAGCATTACAAACAAGATTGCTTTAGTAAGATATTTATGTCAGATACTAATAAGAGTGTTTGTATTTAAAAATGAGTAGTCTCAGAACATTACAGAAATAATTGCGCTTCCTTAAGTATACTATAGGGCTAATTGACATTCTATAAGTTGATTATAAGAGAGTTATAAGAAAACAATGCTCCTATAACTGCACCCAAATCCAGCAATGTAGTAAACTATAAGTATCTTATAAGCACAAGAAAAAGTAGTGTTGGAGAATACTTCAAGTACTGATTTTGCTTGTTGGGAAATTCGTGCGTGTGTAGCGACACCGAATTTGGTCTCCGGATATGGTTCGTTGTACGCTCCGTACCACATTCGTGTGTCTGTAGATAGCATTACGGATTTTGTCGCGGTGCACTTTTCTTTTTCCCGACGCTTTGGCTACTTTCCAGCAGCCGTGGTCACGGGAGGACCAGTAGCCGAAACGTCATGAAAAAGAAAAGTGCACCGAGACAAAAAAAAAGAGAAAAAAAGTGTTTAAATTAACATACTTCAAATTTCAAAATGGCCCCAAAAATCTCAAAAATTAACTGGATACACTTTTTGCCTCAACATGCCTCCCTCGTCTATAATATATAAGGTTTGGTAAAATCAATTACGAATACTTCGGGCACATGATCTACTGCTTATGTAAAGACGTTTAAGCAGAAAAATAATTGTCATACTCGAAAAAAATTTTTTTTCTTTACATGAGATGATTTTTTAGTTTGAGTATGACAATTATTTTTCTGCCCAAACGTCTTCGCATAAGCAGTGGATCATGTGCCTGAAGTATTCGTAATTGATTTTACCAAACCTTATATATACATCTATGAGTATAACACAAACAATTGCTGCTGTAGTAGTGAATTTTCCAACGTATCAGAGAATGACAGCAACGTTTTATTATGTAGGTATGTTACCTATCCGTTGTGTATTAGTAGGTATTGCCAAGGGGGTTAATATCATTTTAAAATCATTGCACAGTTTTTAAAAATCAAATACATTATCTATAAAACTCTATAATCATATTAACATAATGTTGTATTGTATAAGTGTCAAGTATGTAAACAAAAAAAAAAAAGGAAATCCTGAGGCAACCGTACATTTTGCCGCGACGAAAATTAGCCAATGTCCTTCCCCGTGGTCTAATCTATATCTGTATCAAATTTCATCAAAAGCGGTCCAGTAGTTTCGGAGCCTATTCAATGCAAACAAACTTTTTCTCTTTATTATTAGTATAGATTTACCTCATACTTTGATATTTAATTATTATTTTTAAACAAAAAATTAAACCGACTTCCAAAGTAAAAATACACAAAAAAGTATGAAATAAAACTTAATCTCTAAATAATTCCCCTTTCAAATTCGGCTAAAATTTTTACTATTTCTCTTCTTAATCTTCTTGAAATCCGTACCAGCCCAAACAATATTCTACAATATTTTATAGAACTTACGTTCATATTTGCTGGTACCGACTTCAAAATTAATAAGATTGAGTAGAGAAATAGTAAAAATTTTAGCCGAATTTGAAAGGGGAATTATTTAGAGATTAAGTTTTATTTCATACTTTTTTGTGTATTTTTACTTTGGAAGTCGGTTTAATTTTTTGTTTAAAAATAATAATTTCACTCTTTTTAGTGATATATTTTGTTAAGTTATTATTAATACGTCTTAAGAACATCTAAACTAAACGATCGAATGTATAATTAAATACTCGCCAAACTTCCATTAGGTATTGCTATTAAGATGATGATAATGATTACTGTAAGTTATAAAGTGGCATGTGCTTGCAGTTCTTTAAACAATGCCGAAATTTCCAAACGCATATCTATAAAGACTGAGGAGTTCTGTACAGTGCTTTTGGATCCAGGGTATACCTTGGTACAATATCTTATTTTTTTGGTAGTATATGCTTGTGTTACTTCAGTAAAAGTCAAAATCACTATATGTGTGGATATAAATTTTGAGGAGTTCCCTCGATTCCTCATGGCTCGCAGCATCAGGTTTCCACTTTAGTGACTAAAGGACTAATTTCGAATTAAACCCTTTACAACAAAAGAATTTTGCAAATAGGTCCATAAACGGCAGAGTAATGTTCAATGATCTCCGTGTTAGTGTAAAATACTATGAGAAATACCTTTTATGTCATCATAATCTGATGATGTATGGTGTGATAGTGGTGACGATGATGATGATTACTCTAACTGACAGGGTGGCATATGCTTGCAGTTCTTTAAACAACGCTGAAATCCCCAAACATGTATCTATAAGGAGTCAGGAGTTCTATTCTGTACTTTTGGATCCAGGGTATACCTTGGAGTAAAATCTTACTTTTTGGTAGCATATGCTTGAACTTCTTCAGAAAAAGTCAAAATCACCATATGTGTCCATATAAATTTCGAGGAGTTCCCTCGATTCCTCATGGATCCCATCATCAGGTCACCACTTCGATATCAAAAGGACCAATTTAGGATTACACCCTATACATCACAGAAAAATTTTTGAAAATCGGTCCACAGGCGGCGGAGTAATCGTTGAACATACAAAAAAAAAATATATATATATACATATACAGCCGAACGTATAACCGCCTCCTTTTTTGGGAAGTCGGTTAAAAAGAAATATTAGATAAACATTATCATAATGCAACAATTAAAATATTAACACGCAGAACGCGTTGATGATAATAAAATTTTGATGACGCCCGGAAATTATTAACCGCTTATGCCTGACGAATTTTCATTGTGAAATAATTTCTAAATATAACATCAAGTGTAAATATCTCGTACACCATGGAGAGAGAGGTTTCGTTATTTAACGGACCAGAATAATATTTGTAAGCACGGTTGTATAATTTATTAATTTAATCAACTGTTCAAAAACGACGTTCTCATGAGTTTTACATTAAGTAGAGCGTAATGTGATTATTTTATTTAAGTATTTTTTTTTCGAAATGCTTAATTATTTTTTAGATATCATCTTGACAATCGACATACGCAGTACTAGATCACATGACAAAAAATCCGTAGGTAATTGATTTTGAACAAGCCAATACATATAACTGACAGAATATATTATTGCTATAAATTTAAAAAAATATGTCTATACTTAATATAATAAAGAGAAAAAGTTTGTTTGTTTGTTTGCATTGAATAGGCTCCGAAACTACCCGTCCGATATTAATGAAATTTCGCACAGCTATAGAATGGAGCACGGGGCCTTCCCCTTACATAGGCTACTTTTTATTGCAGCAAAATGTACGGTTCTCTCGAGATTTCCTTTTGCGCGCACGAAGTCTCGGGCAACATCTAGTTATACAGCCGAATGTTTAACCGCCTTCTGTTTCTCGAAGTCAGTGAAAAAGTTAGATATAAATAGGTATACAACGTGCCATCGCAATTATGGTTTTTTACATTTTTTTGCCGCTAGGGGGAAGACCCAACTCACACAGCGTAAGTGGTATCAAAAACGGTCAATAAGTATTTTCGATTCTTCTTCTTTCACCAGGCGGCGCTTGGTAGCACGTTGTGTGAAAAACATATCAGATGTTACGATTTAAATAATAATAAAAATAAAAAAACCCGACTGCAAAAAAAGACAGACACCTAACAACGCACTAAAAAGACCGAAACAAGATTGAGAAAACAGACTACACTATGAGCTGAAAGCCTAAGTATTACACTTAGGCTTTCAGCTCATAGTGTAGTCTGTTTTCTCTACTAACTAAAAAATCTAAAATAAAATAAATAATAATAAAAAAAAAAAAAAAAAACCCCTCACAGTTACTCCGCGACCACCGCGCCGATCGGTTCACGCGTTATCGCACTCCGACGTAACGGCTCGCCTATTAGATATCGTAACTACCTAAACAATTATTATCGCGGGTGCTCCTGCCTGCAGGGGCACCTTTATTCGTTATGGAGAATATAACAAGTACCCCTACTGTAAGTTATGCCAACGTTACCTCTAAAATAATGTACCCAAAGAAAGACCAAGCGATCGTAATTGATTCTATTGACGGATTAATGTTAAGAGATTATTTACTGGCACTCTCGACTGTGACAAAATCATCGAATATTCGATTTATTTCCCGGATCGCAAATTCAAGAATATGTGTTTACTTGGATTCCAAAGAAACTGTAAATGAACTTGTTGATGTAACTAGAAAAATCAAGATTAAAGATCACATCCTAGAAATTCGACCATTGATTTCAAGAAATAAACGTATCGTTTTATCGAATGTTTGCCCGATTATTCCGCATGAGGTCTTAATAGAAAAATTCAATGAAATAAATATTAAAATCTTAAGTCCGATTACCTTTATGAAAGTTGGAATACCTGATGTTGGTTTCTCCCACATTATGAGTTTTAGACGTCAATTGTATGTTTCGCCTGAGGACGAAAAAAAACTTCCTGAATCGTTACAAATCCAATATGAAGACACCAACTACTGGATTTATATATCAAATGAGTCAATGAAATGTTTTGTTTGTAATACTATGGGACATTTGGCTAAAACTTGCCCCCAAAGTAAAACTACCTCTAAAAACGTTAAAGATACACTAGAACCTATTGAAAACCTTAAATTCGTTTTAAAAGAAAATTCAAACCCTCAATCGCGAGTAAATAATTTATCCTTAAATGAATATGAAAATAACAAGGGCATTAAACGAATCCACTCAAATACCACCTCAGAACCTTCGCAATCAGACATGAATCAAAACAAAGATCTTACCATGGAAGAAATCGTACCATTGAGTGATTATACTAATGACACCGACAGCAATTTTTCATTAGAAGAAGAAGCACCTAATAAGAAAAATCTAAAAAAGAAAAAGAAAACATTAGATAGTAGATCGGAAGAACAAGTATGGACTGATGTTAGAAATGAAATTAAAGAATTAATAAATACAAACTCCTTACCACACTTCCCCTTAACTTTGGACCAATTTAGCAATCTCCTAGACGAAACGCGCAACAAGCAAAATATCCAAGACATAATACAAGACTACACAGAAAACATCGCTGATTTAATTAATATGTGCCTATTTCTCCATCCGAAGCTCAATAGAAATTTAAAAAACAGATGTTCGAGATTTACAAGAAAACTACAAGAACTTAATTTAAGAAAAGATAAGTGATTATTCTTTTTCCTTATTCTATTTGTTATATTATATAAGTATACTAATTGTATTGTTAAGAAAGTTAATATGATAATTTTGCAGTGGAACGCAAATGGTTTTCATGTAAGATTAGAAAACATAAAATTACTTTTGAATGATGTTGATCCTTTATGTTTTTGTGTACAAGAAACAAATTTTAAAGATAGTTATTTTGCTAAATTAAAAAATTATGAATGTTTTAATAAAAACCGCACACATAGCAGTATTGCTAGTGGTGGTGTGGCTACTTATGTCAAGCCTCATTTACTACCTGAACCGATAAGTATTATTAGTGGTCTTGAAGTTGTTGCAATAAGAATAAAATTTCCTCTAGAAATTACTATTTGTAATGTTTACCTACCTAATAGCTGTTCTTTTAATGTTACTGAGATTAATAATTTAGTCAATCAGCTTCCGACACCGTTTCTTCTATTAGGAGATTTCAATTGTCATCATTTTTATTGGGGCTCAAATCATTGCGATCAAAGGGGGAAAATAATATCCAAATGGTTAGATCTAAATGACAATATAATTTTGCTTAACAAAAATAAACCAACACATTTTAATGCTAGTAACGGTCATACAAGTAATATTGATTTATCTTTTGCTTCTCAAAATATATCGAGCTATTTTGATTGGAATGCATTGGACTACCTTTATGACAGTGACCATTTTCCTATTATAATATCTACAGAAATTAATTTAAGTCCTTACATACAAACTGTGTCTAAGTATTGGAAATATTCTAATGCTGATTGGATAAATTTTTATAATGACATTAAAAACCAGATTAAACAATTAGAAAAATTAAATCTTACTTCGCGTATTTGTATAAATAAAACTGTTGATGAATTCAACCAAATAATTGTTAACTCAGCTGAAAAAAATATACCGAAAACTAGTGGAAAGCAAAAAAATAATCAGGTACCATGGTGGAATGAGGAGTGTTCTAAATCATTAAAAGAAACGAAAAGGGCCTATAGAAAATATATAAAAATAAAAAAAGAAAATCTAAATAAGCAAATTAGACAAGTATATAACCAAGATGATACACGTAGGGAAGAATTATTAAAGATAGAATATCGTAAAATTAGATCTAAGACTAGAAGAATTTTTAAAGAAAGTAGAAAAGTAAATTGGGAAAGATATATTTCATCAATTAATAGTCAAACACCCTTAAGAACTGTATGGCAAAGAATAAATTCTATAAATGGTAAAAGAAGGAATAAAGTAGAAATAATTTTAAAGAATAATGAAGGTGAACTCTCTAGTGACCCTAAAATTAATGCTGATTTATTAGTAAGAGGTTTTGCTGCAAATTCTAGCTCGAATAATTATAGACAAGAATTTTTAAATTATAAAGAAGAAAAAGAAGAAAGTCATATAGGTTTTGATAATCATGATAATAATCATCCTATTAATAATAATATAACTATGGATGAACTAAACTTAATTATACAAAAATTAGGAAACTCCAGCCCTGGTCCTGATAAAATATCAAACACAATAATTAAAAAACTTCCCTTATTGGCTCTCGAACGTCTTTTAGATATTTATAATTACATTTGGGTAAATCAAGTTTTTCCTGATCTTTGGAGAGAGGCCATTGTTATACCAATCTTAAAACCAGGTAAACTATCTACACTAACATCAAGCTACAGACCAATATCACTCACATGTAACCTGTGTAAAATTTTGGAAAAAATTGTGAGCAATAGAATTAGATGGTATTTGGAGCAAAATCAATATTTAGCGTCTTGTCAGTTTGGATTTAGACAGTTTAAATCAACTTTAGACCATTTATGCCTTTTAGAAGATGAAATTCTCAAGTCTTTTGCGAACAAGAATAAAGTAGTATTAATTGCCCTTGATTTGGAAAAAGCTTACGAAATGGTATGGAAACACCGAGTTGTATTACTTCTGCAACAGTTTAACCTAAAAGGTAATGTCCTAGCTTTTGTTATAAATTTTTTATCTGATAGAATTGTAAGGGTTAAAATTAATGACATTCTTTCAAATCCTCTTTGCACTGAAAATGGACTTCCACAGGGTTCTGTTTTGAGTGTGATTTTATTTTTAATATCAATTAATAATGTCCTAGAGATTATAAAACCGCCTGTTAAAGGATATTTATTTGCAGACGATTTAACAATTTTATGTAGTGGTAGTGATGTAAAAATTATTGAAAAAAATTTACAAATCACCTTAGACAATTTAAGTAAATGGAGTCTAGAAACTGGCTTTAAGTTTTCTGAAACCAAAACGGAACTCATGATAATGTCAAAAAAGAAAAACAGAGATAAATTAAATGTATTTATTAATAACTGTAAAATAAATGAAGTGAATGAAACAAAAATATTGGGACTTACCTTTGATCCTAGAATGAATTGGGTTTCACACATTAAAAAACTTAAATCTGATTGTTATATTAGAATGAATATTATAAAAAAATTGTCGTCAAATAGTTGGGGATCTGATAGTAAGTGTTTAAAAAATACCTACAAAGTCTTAATTAGGCAAAAAATTGATTACGGCGCAGTCTTGTACGACTCAGCTTCAAATAATATTTTAAAAATTTTAGATAGTATTCATAATACGTGTCTAAAGGCCTGTATTCACTTTGATTAGTGCGAGTGCGAGTGCGTAGTGCGAGTGCTTAGTGATTAGTAGAAAACACGTGTGGACAGCGACTGCGAGTGCGAGTGCGAGTGCGAGTGTTTAGTGCGAGTGATTAGAAGCGTGTTCTATTTTTTTGCGAGTAGACTGCGAGTGAGGGGGAAGGGGCGCGCGCGGGGTGGGCCCGCGCGCCCCGCTTCCCCCTCACTCGCCGCGTGCCTCCTACTAAACACGTCTGGACATGGTTTCAAATGAATTTACTAAACAGAGCCACTAAACAGTATTGGACACTACTCGCACTACACACCTGCACTAAACACTAATCACTCGCACTCGCACTAATCAAAGTGAATACAGGCCATAAGGTTAAGTTTGGGAGCTTTTCGAACAAGTCCAGTTGACAGTATTCTTGTTGAGTCTGATGAAATGCCTTTAACATATCGAAGGATGGAGTTATGCCTTACGTATGCAGCCAAACATATTGTTAATAATATAGATTCTCTTTTTTCAAAACCAGCATTACTATCTGATATAGAATACAGCTTACGACCATCTCTTTCTGTTCCTCTTAGAGTCAGAGTTAAAAACTATTTTAAAGAAATTAAATTTGATCTACCTCCTTTATTTTGTCGTAATCTTCCTAATAAGCTCCAACCTTGGAATAAAATTAAATATAAAATAAATATAGATATAGCTAATAAATATCCCCGAGAATCTACTCCTGATTATATTTATAGGAAGTATTATTATGAACTTACAGACGAATATTCGGATTATACTTTGTATTTTACTGATGGGTCTATTTGCAATGGTAGAACGGGTTGTGCAATTGTTTCGGAAAATTATAGTGGCAAGTACAGACTACCTGACTATACATCTATATTTACATGCGAGGCTATAGCCATTTGGAAATGTTTGGAGATCATTAAAAATAATCCAACGACTGCAAAAAAGTACATTATTTTTTCTGATTCACTATCATGTTTGACTGCTTTATCGAATAATAAAAATATTGACCCCCTAATTAATATTATAAAAGAATACCTAACAAATCTAATTGATAATAACTTTTCTATTGAAATTATTTGGATTCCTAGTCACCAAGGCATCCCAGGAAATGAAAAAGCAGATATTCAAGCAAAGGAAGCTACAAATTTAAATGAATGTAATTTGATGATTGCTAATATTTCTGATCTTAAAAAGCACCTAAAGTTAAGTATTAAAAAACTATGGAACAGCTATTGGGCCAGGAATAATAAGAGTTCATTGTATGATATATTGTTATAAATAGACTTAGAATAGGTCACTGTAATGTCACACACATTCACTTAATTACCAAAGCACCTAAAAACAAATGTTCTAGATGTGATTGTGACTTGTCTGTGAAACATTTATTAATAGATTGCCCTATGTTTAATACAGAAAGAAGTAATGTTAAGCTTCATAACACACTAAAATATTGTTTAACTGATTATAAAAACACTGTAAATTTTTTAAGATTAACTAACTATTATTCTATGATTTGATATGTTATTATGTTAACTGTTACAATAAGTGGTCGCTAATGACCATAGATGTTAAAAGCGACCTTAAATAAATAAAAAAAAAAAAAAAAAAAAAAAAAAAAAAACCCGACTGCAAAAAAAGACAGACACCTAACAACGCACTAAAAAGACTTTTGCGAATGGGTCCCGCCTGCTACCAAACATAACGTCAATTATTTCACTTAGGTTTTCAGCTCAGTGTAGTCTGTTTTCTCAATCTTGTTTCGGTCTTTTTAGTGCGTTGTTAGGTGTCTGTCTTTTTTTGCAGTCGGGTTTTTTTATTTTTATTATTATTTACTTTTATTTTACATTTTTTAGTTTAACCAAGACACGTTTGGTCGATTTAAAGCAAAAATACGATGATACGAATACTAACATATAGGTTTTTAGACAGTAGACTATCCTTCCTGCCCTGATCTTCATGCGAGAACGGTTGTTACGCAACTTTAAATCGATATAGTTCCTAAACGGTCAGTCGAATCGAAAAATGTTGAGAGAAAACTAAAAATGATTTTTAAATACCTATTCAACGATACCCCACTTGACATAGTTTGTTGACTTTGATTTTTTTCATTTTCACAATATGACGTCCAGTAGTCGCCATATTGAATTTTCACTAACGTCATGTCTTTAGTGACACTTGCCGGACTAAGAGGAATCGATTGACATGCGAATCATAAAAATCGGCCCAGGCGTTTGGCCTGTATAGTTCTTCAAAGGAACATACATACATACATACATACATACATACATACATACATACATACATACATACATACATACATATATACATACATACATACATAGGCTGATAAACACATTACCACTCCTTTGCGTCGCGCAGTCGGGTAAAAATAGGTATGACTGCGATAAACATAAGGATCTAATAAAGTTCTTCTATTTTACTAAAGTATCATCAAAAGACACATCTTTTATTTCTAACGTTACTAATTTGAGGTAACATGAGACCAACGTTAAAATAATACGCACAATTTAGTAGAACCGAGTCTGCTCGTGACAGATCCAATAACTAAACGCTTTGAACATAATTCCAATTATATTATTGACAAATATCAACGAAAATACCAAGCTGCAGATATGACCTAGGCAGACTAGGCTAGAATAAAATAGCAGATCGATTATGATTACGGTTGACGGTACAGTTACATTACAGGTTTGGCTGCCACAGAACAATTAATAACTTACTTTTTGAAGTGAAACTCTTTAGCAGCATTGAGAGTAAAATTTTAAGGTCACGTCACGATAAGATTTATGATATAACGCCATCTGTCGAAAGCTACTTATAATTCTTACGTAACAACTTAACTTTACTTTCTAGAGTACGGCTACAGTAATAGAAAAGATAAAATAATATATACATTATTTTATTATTCAATAGAAGAAAATGGTATAATGATCTTGTTACTTTAGGTATGATGAGAGTATTTTTGGATTTTAAAAGGTAAATTTTTTGTTTTCATAAAATACCATGATATTTTTTTTTTTATAAAATACCAGTACTAGAAGATAACATATTACTTACTCGAGCACAATTAATGGTCGACGTAGGCATATTTTTATTAACATTAAGCTTGTATAAAGCCTAATGGAGTCAGAATTGGAAGCTTAGGCCTACAATGAGGGCATTTAAGTTAGAAAGCGGACCTTAAGGGCCCTATACGGCAATCGAGGGTCGGGAATATAAGAGAATTATACAGAAAAAGATACTCCACAACCTTGAAAAAAATCACACGGCTAGTTAATGAATGTTACTAGCCGCTGAAACATTCGAATTTAAGATAATATTTATGGATAAGTGTAAAAAAAAATCTGAATATCACTGAAAACGTGTAAATCGCACTCCCGTATTATAATAACTGAGTCGTAATTATCAAGAATTATTAAACTAATTTTATCAAATAATAAAGTTAAAACTATAAAGAAGTAAATGAAATCTTTATTTCTTAGTAAATATATTCTTATTTTGTGTTAAGAAATCATAAACTTGCCCAATTTTTTCGCTCAAATTCTTCATACAAATTACTATGAACTGGCGAGTTTCCACAAATACATGTGCGAGCGCCCGCTGCGGTCAGTACGCCACGCAACTCCGAGGAGAGAGCACGTCGCTTTACGCCGCATCCACAGATCGCGATCGAACCACAGTATAATTAATAATAGTAGGTACATTTGTTCTGTTGAGCAAGTAAATATTTCTTTTGGAACGAAGTTCCTTATGGCGCGTTGCAAAAGGGAGACGGAAAAAATTAAGACCAAAAGTTGTAACGACACTTTTTGCCATAGTTGTAAGCCGTGCGGTGTGTTTCTCTGTCTCTCTCTCTCTCTCTCTCATCATCAATCAACCAAACCCAACAACCCTCCACACCAAAAACCCCACCCCCTATACAATGTAACCCCCCTCCCCGTCTAAAATTTTTTGACCTTACCAATAGCCTTCCCACGAAACCTCCCCCCATCCCCCGCACCCCCCAAAAATTCCCCTTGAGGCATATCTCAGTCAACTGGACCCCTAGACCCCTCGAGTCAGGTATCATTGGAATCGCGAGAACGAGCCCTATAATTTAGCTTAATCAGATCCCCTAAATACCTCAAAAACGTCAAGACACCCCCCCCCCTCAAAAAATTTTTTTTACCCCTCCAATAGCCTTCTCACGAAACCTTTCGAAAATTGTTTTTGGACTTGTGGAATGGATTTCGATCAGGACTAGTGACTCGACTTAAACTCGCGACAGGTCAACAGGACAGAACAGGACAGGAAAATGCGGTCGGCGTTGTGCACTAAGCATGTGTCGTTCGTTCAATTTCCGCGAACCAGTTTTGAGGTTTTTAGGGCCATTTTGAAATTTAACGTATGGTGAAAACACTATTGAGAAAAAAAGTGTCTCCAGTTAAATGGCCCCACTTTTGTGATTTTTGGGGCCATTTTGAAATATGACGTATGGTGAAAACACTATGGAGAAAAAAGTGTCTCCAGTTAAATGGCCCTACTTTTGAGGTTTTTGGGGCCATTTTGAAATTGAAAATACTATGTAGAAAAACGTGTCTCCAGTTAAATGGCCCTACTTTTGAGATTTTTGGGGCCATTTTGAAATTTGACGTATGGTGAATGGGGCCATTTTGAAATGAAAATACTATGGAGGTGTCTCCAGTTAAATGGCCCCACTTTGGAATTTTAGGGCCATTTTGAAATTTGACGTATGGTGAAAACACTATGAAGAAAAGTGTCTCCGGTTAAATGGTCCCACTTTTGAGATTTTTGGGGCCATTTTGAAATATGACGTATGGTGAAAACACTATGGAGAAAAAAGTGTCTCCAGTTAAATGGCCCTACTTTTGAGATTTTTGGGGCCATTTTGAAATTGAAAATACTATGTAGAAAAACGTGTCTCCAGTTAAATGGCCCCACTTTTGAGATTTTTGGGGCCATTTTAAAATTTGACATATGGTGAATGGGGCCATGTTGAAATTGAAAATACTATGGAGGTGTCTCCAGTTAAATGGCCCCACTTTTGAATTTTAGGGCCATTTTGAAATTTGACGTATGGTGAAAACACTATGAAGAAAAAAGTGTCTCCGGTTAAATGGCCCCACTTTTGAGATTTTTGGGGCCATTTTGAAATTTGACTCTCGAAGTCTTTGGGGTATTGGTGACGACTATTGGTCTGGTCAAAAAATGTATGGTGTTGGGTTGGGACACTTCGTCGATGGTACCTGAAGGTTTACCGGTTCTGCTAAGGAGCAGCAGGCTTAGCATGCACATCGCAGAAACATCGGAGAGTCGACAAAATGAGAGATTGAAGAAACATTAATACCATTTGTAGCAAAATAGGTCTTATTGTAAGGCAGCAAGGTCGATGCATTGTCGTTTGGAAACAATCTTTCTTTTCTTCCCGAATTTTCTCTTTCTTTTCTCACAGAAGATTTCCCGACAGCCATTTTAAAACTAGATAATATGTCTGTTTAGAAATGTTGATTTCTATTGGCAACCTTGTCGCCAAGGATTAAGAACTATTTTGCAACTCACTATTTGGATAAAATATTTCTTCCTTAAATTTATTTCTTCGGATCGCCATGCTAAGCCCGCTGGCTGGTGTTCTTGAAAATTATTATACGAGGTGTGTGCATGCGTGCGGAATTGCGGATTTAAACCGAAACGCGGCACGTTTGTATGCAGATGGTTTACTGTTCTTTATACTGTGGCGCGAGGCTCGATCGTTGTGAGAGTAGCGCTAAAAACCTAAACTTCGCGCGGCGCGTCTCCGAATACGGTCCTTAATAATAGTCTCGGATAGCTCTTAGGGAAAATGGTCTGAACCTACATAAATATAAAAAGAAATATTTGCCCTAAATTTCTCATCTGTCCTACAATTAGTGATGTGATGTAAAGTGACAGGCGACACAATGGCTGTGTTCCGCGAATAAAGCGCTAACAAAAAGCGTAAGCAAAATGGCGACAGCTAGCGTTAAATATGCAAAATGGCGGATTATGTTAGCGGTATTGAAGTTAGCATAGTTGTCCTGGCCGATAATGTTTTGTTTCTTTAGCGCTTGCAAGCGCTAAAAATTCCACGGAATCGCAGACATTATCTTGCTAGCTTTTATGTGCTACTTCGCGATGTTTTGTAGGGAAAAAAATTCAGTAGATTAAATACGTAACTTTCAATTTGTTTTCCACCTTAAATCTATACTAATATAATAAAGAGGAAAAGTTTGTTTGTTTGGTTATTTGTTTGTTTGTTTGTTTGTTTGTTTGTTTGTTTGTTTGTTTGTTTGTTTGTTTGTTTGTTTGTTTGTTTGTTTGTTTGCATTAAATAGGCTCCGAAACTACTGGACCGATTTTGATGAAATTTGGTACAGATATAGATTAGACCACAGGGAAGGACATAAGCTTTATTGCGGCAAAATGTACGGTTACGGCGGGATTTTCTTTTGCGCGCACGATGTTGCGTGCAACATCTAGTAGGAATATAAAACCAAAAGTAGGTATTAATTTCAGCACGAGTGTTTAGTTGTACCTATTCATAATACGTAAGGCCTCCCCCATATTTGGCGTGCGCGTTTCTCGGGCTTTGAGTGACGTTCGACGATCACTCAGCGCGTTCGCGTCGTGCGCGCTGCGTGATCGTCGCGAAATTCGAGAAACGTGCACGTCAAATGTGGCTGGCGTAAAAAGGATGACCGCCTTATATTATATACTACCCAAGTAGTTATAAAATTTAGGAACTAAATAACTTCAATAACTTCAACTTCAAAAGAAAAAAATTCTAAAAGGCCGGAAACGCACTGGTGTTTCGGGTGTCCGTGGGTGACGGTAATCGCTCTCCATTAGGTGATCCGTCTGTTCTTTCGTCCCTTATTTCATTTAAAAAACTTTCAGTTAACACTTATGTTGTCCCAGACAATCAATTTATAGTCTTAGTTATAAATGTGGGACTTACGACTAAAAGATCGGTTACTTTTGATAAGCTTAAGGCCGGGTAGACCAAGCGAAATAGGCATTTAACGCTTCCAAGAGTTGCCCGCAATTGCCGCAAAGCGAGCCGCGCGCCTACGTCGCCGGCGTGAACTTACATGAACCCAAAGTGTTACAGTGTAGTCGTGTCGGCAGTAGATCATCTTATTTTATTATCTGTATTGAAAAAGATAATAAAATCCATAGGTAACTGTTTTAATGCAACACATAGCACACATAATTTGAATAGATATTATAGGTAGGTACCTAAGTAAAAAATGCTTAAATTTTATTCAATTACTAGCTGATGCCCGCGGCTCCGCCCGCGTATGTACAGTAACCCATGGGAATCGTATATGTCCCGCGATAAAAAGTAGCCTATGCCCTTCCCTATGGTCTACTTTATGTCTGTGCCGAATTTCATGATGATCGGTTTAGTAGTTTTTTCGTGAAACAGTAAATAAAGTGTCCCACGGGAACCGCACATTTCCCCGCGATAAAAAGTAGCCTTTGTCTTTCCCCGTAGACTACTTTTCAACTGTGCCAAATTTCATAATAATCGGTTTAGTGGTTTTTACGTGAAACTGTAAATAAAGTATCCCATGGGAACCGTACATTTCCCCGCGATAAAAAGGTAGCTTATGTCTTTTCTCAGGCTCTAGAATATCTGTGTACCAAATTTCATTTAGATCGGTTCAGTAGTTTTGGCGTGAGAGACGGACAAACACACACTTTCCCATTTATAATATTAGTATGGACTAGCTGTTGCCCGCGACTTCGTCCGCGTCAACTGATGGCGCAATAATGCATTAATTTCTACCAAATTTGATTACCATAAAAAAGGTTATAGTGAGTCAATCTTAAAAGATTTTTTTACATCATTTAAAGAGGAATAATTATTTTATACATATTTTTTGGGTAACTTGAGCCGTTTACGTAGCGCACGCAACACGCTGTGTTCGATGTGTGCATGGAGACGAGTACCTATCGTTAGCTCGTGTGGTCACTAAAGTACGTGTCGTTTCGTGAGATAAAAATACTGTATCAGGTAGGTGCTGACGATTTGATGGTAACTACTTAGGCAGACACTTGCAAAAAATGTATTCCTACTGCCGAGTCCGCACGTTTGCCACTTGCCGCAAAATCCAAACCTCCACAAACGTTTGACTTTTTGAAAATCCGGATTTCCGAATTATTCTCCCAAAAATCCGGATTATCCGGATAATTCAGATTTTTTCATTTTTTTTTTAAATTTGTTGCATATTTTATAAAACTTTAATGTTAATTTTACTACTATGTTGTAGCAAAACTTACACTCGTTAGTAAAAAAAAAAGAGTTACTTTTTTATAATTTAATTTAAATAAATTCTTATTTTAAGTTTTAAGTATTAGAATTACAATCTGAATAAATAAAAACATAATGAGATTATATCAAAATTATATATTTAATTATATTTATTTTTTCATTTTTAGAAATATTTTTGATTACGTTTCAAATCCTACAATGTTCAGTTTTATAGTTAGTATATTATTTTAAATAAGGTATGTATATATTGTTATTTACTAAATGTTCCAGCAGAAATAATTATAAAAAAGTGGAATAACCTGTGATCTTTTTAACGCTTTTTTTACATATCTACGCCACAATTCACCACTACCGTTTTCGTAAAGTTCCATTTCTATGTGAAAGTACTAACGTAGGAAAATTAATACAGTTTAATAAAACGTAGGAAACTGAAAATCCTTTAAATCGAGATCCGGGGAGTGAAGACAAATCATTTGAAGCATGGGGCTGAACACATAATTTTGTATGGACGAAATTGGACCACTTTTGAGTTATTGAAATTAAAAACCACCCACCTGTTTGGGTAATAATTAAACACGTAAATGGTGCTTTTAATTCCCTCGGTAACTAACAGAAGTATAATAAGCAATTCTAAGCACAATTTAAAATCTATAACTGTTGTAAGATCTTTATTTTAACATTTTACTTACAAATAAACAGTAACATCTTACTCTTCATTGCACTTTGAAGTTTCCGCTACAAGATGAAAACTACATTACTTAAAAAAAAAAGTGGTTTACACAAATCGTTGGTGCTATTTTTGACACCTATATCTTATCTTTAAAATATTATCTAAAAATAATTATTTCTACGCAAAAACAGGAGCGTTGATTTTCATTTAGTTTTGCTACTGACTCGTAAGTTTAGGTTAGTTTAGTTCAATCAAATTAATTTTAATAATAAAAAAAAATATTACCTTCATTCATTCGGCAAAACTCTCTCTAATCTTAAACCAACCAGTCAGGTATTATCGAAAACTTCTTCCTGATATCATAGAGATAAGATTTAGGTATTTGGACTTAGATATTCATTATTTAGAAGATAATTAAATATAGTTAAACCACTACATTTATTTTTAAGCTGTCATATTAATTTGGCATTCTATGATTGCAGAAATTAAAATTGCAATAATATGTTTCAACTTTCGTTAGTAAGAATTCAATAAATATAAAAATACAGAGCTTTAATTGGGTTTGGATTTGCTTATTATACTTCTTACTACTTGTGCAATTGAAACTGAAACCATATTCAGTGTTTTTATAAATTGGATCACCTATTACTGAACTGTACTACTACTGAAAAAATATAAAATGGTAAGTATCTTAGAAACAGTCCATACATATACATATATAGCGGCCATAATATTTTAGCAGATCTTCATCCCTCGCATCACCATTTAATGGATTGACTATGTTCTACCAAATAACTTGAATAAATGGAAAAATGTGTCAAGAATTTCAACAGGACAACAAATAATATCAAATTATCCAAAGGCATGTATTTAAACTCACGACAAAACATATTGATTTCTTATGTTTACGCGAATATTGTTCATTGTTTTAAACACTTACGGATATTGTCGCACAACACGAAAAACTTACGGAAAACAATCACGACAAAACAATTAAATTTTGGATGTGAAAATACCGAATATTTAATACTAAATTACCATGTTGGCTAAAGAATGTAAGGAATAAAAAATTACAAATCTGGTGACTAAATAATACCACTGAATATTCCAAACTGGCAGACAGATATTATATTAGCGAACAAATAACCATCTTGGCGACAATTTGTGAGCACACATTTAATTTAAGAATAGGTACATATATTTTCCGTAATGTAGGTAACTCAAAAAACATACAAGCAGCAAAACCAGCGCACATAAAAAAAACAAAGGAGCGTACAAAATTCCCAATTTTTAATTTTCCTCGACTTTAGGGGGGTGTAGATATTGTGTAGATTCATTTTGAAATTTAAAAATAACGGTAATTCATTTTTCGCAAAATTAACATAGGTGTCGTTGCCAGGTTTTTGGGGGTGCTGGATACGAAAATGACAGTCATTTTGAAATTCCAATATGGCGGACGTACTTAATTTTATAAAAATAATATGGTTGTCCCTTTGTTGGTTTCTGGGGGTGCTGATTACAAAAAAGTCATCCATTTTAAATTTCCTTAGTAACCCCGCAACCTCAAATTTTCTTCATGATGAAAGAAAAAGAAATTTGAAAATCCTGAATTTTCCAAAATTTCCATAGCTTTATACATCGCTCATAATATCTCAAAGTAGAGAATTGCCATATTTTTTTTCTATAATCACTTCTATCTCAGAAACAGTGCATCTTACTTGAAAAATAATGAAAATTACCTCACCCTTAAAAACCCCGCAACCATATATTTTCTTCATGATGGGAGAAAAAGAAATTCGAAAATCCTGAATATTCCAACATTTCTATAGCTTTATGCATCCCCGGTATCTCAATGTAGAGCATTTATATTTTTTTTATAAAATTGATTCTATCTCGGAAACGGTGCATCCTAATGAAAAATAATGAAAATTTCCTCCCCCTTAGAAACCCTGCAACATCATATTTTCTTCATGATGGAAGAAAAAAAATCTGAAAATCCTAAATTTTCCAAATTTTCTATAGCGTTTTACACCGTTCGTGTCTCAATATATCTAAAACAAAAATCATAAACTTTAAAAGTCGAAAACAATCACATAACAAATTTAAAATATGTTTTGAAAATTCTGATATAGAGGTAGTAGAATCTTTTGTATTTCTTGGTATCACTGTCGACAATTTATGTAACTGGAAAGAACATATAAACAAAATTTGTATAAAACTTGATAGATATGTGTATGTACTTAAAAATATAAAAAATACTGTGAGTACGGCGGCAGCACTCTTCTCATATCATGGTTATGTCGCCTCCGTACTACGATACGGTTTGATTATATGGGGAAATTCGGTAGACCTATTAAGAGTATTTAGACTACAAAAGAAGTGCATTAGATGTATTTTCAATGCCAGTTATATCGAACCCTGTAAACCCTTATACGAAATGTATAACATACTACCTCTACCATGTCTGTACATCTATGAAATGTATTTATTTGTGAACAAAAATTTAGATCGATATTTTATAAAGAAGACAGAAGTAGCCACCAAGAGCTCTAGACATCAATATAAATTAGTTGTGCACAATCAAAGACTAGGCATTTGTAGTAGAAATGCTTACTGTATGGCAGTGTCGATATACAATAAACTGCCTGATTACTTTAAAAACCTTTCTGAGAGAAAACTTAAAAGAGAGTTACATGGATGGCTACTTAACAAAATGTATTATACAATCAATGAATATTTTAATGATCGAATAGATATCAAGTAACATTCAAACTTTAAAAAATGACATTACAATAAATTTTATTTAGAATATTTATAACAAATTTGACATGCATTTTAATTTAATTTGTATCTTATTGTTAAATCTGACCATTTATTGTGACGTTTTTATAATTTTGACTATATTATTCATTAATGTAATTATTATAACAACAAATTCTAATTAATTGAAAATTAAAAATCTAAAATAAATTTTAAATAACTATGAAAAACTGAAAATATTTGCACACTATTTATGTAGTAGAATATGTCGAACTCTATAAAATATGTAAACACCTACTGTACCATATTCTTTGCAAATAAATGAATTTGAATTTGAACTCAAAGTAGAGCATTATCGTATTTTTTTTCTATAATGGCTTCTATCTCAGAAACGGTGCATCCTACTTGAAAAATAATGAAAATTACCTCCCCCTTAATAACTCCGTAACCATATATTTTCTTCAAGATGAGAGAAAAAGAAATTCGAAAATCCTGAATTTTCCAACATTTCTATAGCTTTATACATCCCTCGAATCTCAATGTAGAGCATTTAATTTTTTTTTATAAAATTGATTCTATCTCGGAAACGGTGCATCCTATTGAAAAAATAATGAAAATTGCCTCCCCTTAAAAACCCCGCAACACCATATTTTCTTCACGATGGAAGAAAAATAAATTTGAAAATCCTGAATTTTCCAAAATTTCTATAGCTTTATACACTGTTCGTGTCAAAGTAGAACATTGCCATATTTTTTTTCTATAATCGCTTCTATTTTAGAAACGGAAAAATAATACTATTACTGGAAAAATAATAAAAATTTCCTCCCCCTTAACCCGGAAATCGCATATTTTTTTCATGAATGCCAAAAAAAGAAATTTGAAAATCCTGAATTTCGAAAAGTTTCAAATACCTTACATAGCTGGCACCTCTACAAACTACATGTTAATTTTACGAAGATTGGATAGTCTCCATTTTGGAAAATCCAATTTCATTGGAAGACAATTTTATAATCAGCATATGAAACATGGAAAAAGACATCCATTTTTAATATACAAAAAATATACGCCATTTTGGAATTTTAAAACGGATTTTATTTTCATATTATTCTGCACCCCCAAAAACCTTGAAAACGATACCCATACCAGAGAAAAAAAAACCTCCAATAGTATCCAAAACTGGGATTTTCCGTAGCTTGCAAATTGAATTTTTAGCAGCTATTAATTTATCAATCAAATCTTTATTAGCTACTTACATGGTATAATGGTCACCAACTCATCGGTGCTGATTGGATTAAATTTCCCTACTTTTTATCTGCCGATTTTTGTATTTTTTGTCACTTGAGTGATTTCACCAGTTTGGTAATTTAGTCGCCAACATATTAATTCGCTGCCAAATTCAGCAATACAGTATGCTCACGTGCAGTCACCAACTTATTTTTTGTTCACTCGATTAATTATATCCCTTATTCAAATATTGTACGTCTAGAGTACATACTAATTACAATTAAAATATGTAATTTTCATAGTAGTAACCAAGATTCGAAAAAATCGAAAAATCCGGATTTTTAAATGAAAATCCGGATTTTTTAAATTTGTTGAATTTCGAAGTATCCGGATTGCAACCCCTACTTGCGAGTGACTTGGTGTGTTCTGCAAAGGCAAGCATGACGGATGTTGAGCACGTATCCTTATATTTTATTGTAAATAGAACAGCCTCCGTGGTCTAGTGGTTAGAGCTTGGCTCTCGACTCGGAGGTCGTAGGTTCTAATTTCGATTCCCGCACTGGAACAACAAAAAATGTTGTTTTCTAAGTTTGGTTAGGACAATGCAGGCTGATCACCTGATTGTCTGACAAGAAAGATGATCCATGCGTCGGATGGGCAGGTAAAAAGTCGGACCTGCGCCTCATCTCTCGTCAGTCGTGTCGGTTATCCGTCCCACTGGATTACGAGAGTAAAAAAAAAGAGTACCTTTGTGTACTGCGCACACAATTGGGCACTATAAAAATACTCCTGTGTAACTGGCTAGGCTACAATAAAACCAGCCACTATCACCGAAATCGGCGTGGGGAGTTATTTATTATTATTATTGTAAAAACAGAAATCGAAATAAAAAGAAACGAAAAATACGGCAAAGAAGATGGTAGATGTTACAAATTCATAAAAACTGTTTACTGGCTTATTCAATAATGTACTAAGGCTACTCCACGCATCAGCTACTTTTTTCTCATAATACACAACACAATAATATATCTATGGACGCTTCACACCAAGTCAATCTGGTCCCGTGGTAAGTTTTCGAAGAACTTGTGTTACGGGTACCAGACAACAGAAATATATTTAATAATTTTTATATTATACACATATTTAAGATTTTTATTGTATTATACACATATTTAATACACATTCATTACCCAGGAACACAGAATTTTTTTTGTTCCTTCAGCGGGATTCGAACCCGCGACCCCCGGCTTGAGCAACAACACGCTCAACCACTGAGCCACAGAGGTCGTCTCATCTGGCAAAAGCAACGACGTGGCGACGATAATGTTATTGTGTATGGTTATATGTATAACTAGCCGATGCCCGCAACTTCATTTGCGCCTAACTGACGGAAGTGGAACCCTATTTTTTAAACGGAACCCTAAAATAAAAGTAGCCTATATTAGACCTTATGACATCAGCTATCTGCCAGTGAAAGTCCCGCGAAAATCGGTCCAGCCGTTTCAGAGATTAGCCGGAACAAACAGACAGACAGACCGACAGACGGACAGACATTTTTAAAAATTGGTATTTTACCGAATATACTTTCAGATGCATTATGTGAAAAGCTGTTAATTTGAAGTTACAAACAGACACTTCATTTTTATTTATCTGTATATAGATTTAGTTCAAAAATAAAAAGAAGCATAAAAAAATACAAAACAAACTTTCCTATAGATTTTTATTGTATTATATGTCCATGACCCGGGAACACAAGAAACTTTTTGTTCCTTCGGCGGGATTCAAACCCGCGACCCCCGGCTTGAGCACTAACACGCTCAATCACTGAGCCACAGAGGTCGTCTCATCTGGCAAAAGAAACGACGCGGCGACGATAAAATGTAACATGTTATTGTGTGTGGTTATATGTATAACAAGCTGATGCCCGCAACTTCGTTTGCGCAGATCTAACGAAAGCGGAACCCTATTTTTTTTAAACGGAACGCTAAAATAAAAGTAGCCTATGTTAGACCTTATAATATCAGCTATCTGCTAGTGAAAGTCCCGTGAAAATCGGTCCAGCCGTCTCAGAGATTAGCCGGAACAAACAGACAGACAGACAGACAGACGGACAGACAAAAATTTTAAAAATTTGTTTTTTATTATAAGTACCGAATATACTTTTAGATTCCTTATATGAAAAGCTGTTAATTTGAAGTTACAAACAGACACTTCAATTTTATTTATCTGTATAGAATTAGTTCAAAAATAAAAAGAAACATAAAAAAATACAAAACAAACTGACTTTCCTTTAGATTTTTATTATTGTATTATACATATCCATGACCCGGGAACACAGGAAACTTTTTGTTCCTTCGGCGGGATTCAAACCCGCGACCCCCGGCTTGAGCACCAACACGCTCAATCACTGAGCCACAGAGGTCGTCTCATCTGGCAAAAGCAATGACGCGGCGACGATAAAATATAACATGTTATTGTGTATGATATGTATAATTTAGTTCAAAAAAAAAAAAAAAAAAAACAAAACAAACTGACTTTCCTACACTGCGTTAGAAACGAAAGAATTGTTCGATAAATACGCGGGTAAGCCGTGCGCTAGCAAAACTGACATAGGTCTGTTCTCGTCAACGCCTAGCGGGCGACTGTGGGGCGACTCAAGCGGCTTACGCACGCTGCATTTCAATAATTATTTAATGTCAAAATAATTAAACCAACATGCAAAATATAACCACAAATTATTCTTCTTTAAGTTATTAGCTTTTCGTAGATATGATTTTTGAAAGTAAAACTATCATGAACTTCATGAACAAAAAGAAAAATATTCAAATTTAGCCTCCTCTTCGGAATTATTTTTGATCGAGTGAAGTTTTCACTAATATGTTTCGAACCACAAATTGTAAAAGAACATTAAGTAAACAACAATGTGTATTTTTTTTTGGCTTTTTAAAGTTACTATTTGTTTGTTTATTATCGATTCAAAGTCATGTAAAATTGGGTCTACGCGGCCTTAATTAATGTCATTCCGATGTGGAATTAATTGTAAGGGAAACACTTATAAATAAAGATTTCGGGCTATTCCGATACATCTATCACAAGCAAAACATTTCCGATTTTTGCGTTTTCGTTCATAGTAATAATTGTTAAGGTTAAAGTGGTTAGGTATTTTTAATATGTAGCTTAGATTTAAAATCAGAACATAATTACTATCTTATAAGGTTCATAGGTAAAATTACTAATGTACCTTTACCTATAGATGCTTTAAGGCCCTCCCCCGAGCAAAAGACCTTGAGGCGGTCAGCCGCATAAATTTTTCACATAACTTAGTTCAAAATTGACCAAAAAAAAATTTAAACGGCGAATATCTAGCTTATGAAATTGCCTATCTATTGGTGTGTGTCCCAAATAAAGTTTACTTGTAAATACTATGGAGATGCTGAAACTATAATTCAATGAACATTCAATTAAAGTTTCAGCGTCTCCATAGTATTTACAAGTTAATTTTATTTGGGACACACACCAATAGATAGGCAATTTCATAAGCTAGATATTCGCCGTTTAAATTTTATTTTTTGGTCAATTTTGAACTAAGTTATGTGAAAAATTTTCAACTGAGTTATGCGGCTGACCGCCTCAAGGTCTTTTGCTCGGGGGAGGGCTTTAATACACAACAAAACAAATGAATAGCTCGAGAATACCCATAACGTTCAGATTGTTAACAGAACCGTTTGAGATGTTTATTGTTTAGTATGAACTATGTTAACTCGCGCCGCAGACGTTTACTGCTCTCAAGTAGTAAAGAGAAGCAATTTAAAGCAGCGCTTTCTAACGCTCCATCGACGAAAGTATCAAGACGATACATTAAATAGTCCAAGAAAGGCTCTGAAATACGAATGTTGAGTTAAAACTTGATTTTTTGATATAAGTTGCTTTGAAGAATCTAAAAACGAACTGTGAAAGGATTTTTTAAATTCGCCCCCGAAAAGGTGAAAAAAGATAAAAAAGGAGTTTCTCAGTTAATTTTTAGATTCTTCAAAGTAACTTATATAATTTTTTTATATAAGTTACTTTGAACTTCATAAAGTTTCAACTCAACATTCGTATTTCAGAGCCTATTTTCTTGGACTAAAAACGCGTTATAAGAGTTTCGTTTTTACTTTATTGAAATAGAACATTGTCCATTGAACACCCAGAAAAGTAAAGTAAACAAGTAGTTTAACAATAGAGGAATAAATAGGTAAAAACATTTAGCATTATTAATGAAGATCTGCCATTTAGGAAAAGGATAGGCAGTTTTAAGCGCTGATCTGGAACTTATGAAGATTGCATATTCTCGCAACCGAATGAGGATATTCAAATACAGCGATAAAATCAAAATTACGAGGCTAGTATTATATAACTGCTGTAAGAAAAAAAGTTCTACTAAAAGGTCGGAAGATCAGTTATGATCACAATTCCACAAATAAGTAGATAATATGTTTCTAGGTACGGAGTAGAGTAGAGCTCTATAGGGAAATCTATTACAGAAGGGTCAAATAAACACGCCAGCTTCCTTATTACACAATAATATTTTTATACAGGAATACTAAAGTTCATTCTTGGAAATGTTTTTGAAATCCAAATATTACATCTTCCACGAAATTCCATATACAATTTAACAGAATAATATACCCCGAATTAAATACACATAACTACAATAACAATAATGTTATTGAAATAGCGAATCAATGTATTCTATTTATAATTTACTAGCGACCCGCCCCAGCTTCGCACGGGTACAATACTGATACTAATACTACAGAATGTCTTTAAACCTTTAACAAAACGGGCGAAATCTAGTCAAAACAAACAGAAACAAATTAATATAGGTACCTACTAAAACTCAATGAAATAAGTAGGTGGGTATACTTTTATCGTATGAAAATATACCATAGATCTAAACCCACTTCGCAACGGGCCGTGCAGCAGAAATCGTAATACTTTAATTTCGCCATAACTTCAAAACCACACGTCCAATTTCAATTATTCAAAGACCAAATATTATCTAAATAAACTGTACTTAGTGATGAAATAATTTATTTTGATAAGGATTAATAGCATGAGTAAAATAAACGCGTTTAAATGTAGTCCAAAAAAAAATCAAGATTTCTAAATAAAAAAATGGTTGTTGTGCCTCACTTGACATAGATAGGTATAGTGTGTCGCGGACTTCTTTGTAGATATTTATAAGATCTACAATTAATTAGAACATTTTATGGTTCTATCTTTTATAGTTTAGGCAGCGTACGCAAAATAAGTAACTTTTCTTGTTGATTTTTTACACCTTGTGTCCGAAAAACCCAAATATTTTACGGAACCCTGTTTTTTTCCAAAATAAAATATAGCCTATGTTATTCGTGGATAATGTAGCTTTCGAATGGTGAAAGAATTTTTGAAATCGGTCCAGTACTTTTTGAGCCTATTCATTACAAACAAACAAACAAACAAACAAACATACAAACAAAGTTTTCCTCTTTATAATATTATTATTAGTATATTAGTATATATTAGTATAGACTAGTATAGATATACCTACAGTAATTTCTATTACCAGCTTTACCACTAATAATAATAACTATTAGTGGTAAAGCTGGGTCACAAACTCAATGCAAAAGCGTTGGCAGCGCGGCGGGTCGCAAGCTTAAATGGGCTGTTTCATCTTCTATTAACTTTCGGATAGCTTATTCGGAAGTTTTGACGCTTTTTGCTTTATATCACGTGACAGAGACTAACACCCATATCATGAGTTGTTACCTCGAGATTTCCTCCACTCGACTCAACCTCAATCCACAAAAGTTGTATCATTAGTTCAACAAAATGTCCTCGACTTGAAGAATTTCCTTACTCGAGTCGAGGAATCAACTGTCAAACTTAAGGTACCTCAGGACGTACCTTGAGGCTCCCTCGAGCGTCTATTTCCGACATTTATATCAATTCTTTTTACAAACAGAGTGGATTTTTTTGAAGCAATTACGCAATTATAGAGGGATACTTATTTAAAGATTAGCATGGTGGATTTTTTGGATGACCTTTATTTTACGAAAATCCGCCACTGCCTTTTACGAAAATCCGTATAATTATACAGCGCATACATATTCATCATTCTGTAAAATTTGGATCGAATTTTAATGGTTACTATTGGTGTTAACATAAAAAATATATTTTTCCATGATTATTATTTATGATGTCATACCCTTACTCAACCATACTGGAGGAGCAAACAGCTGAGGTAGAAATTATGTTTAAGAATACCAAACTCGAGGAACTTCTCAAGGATACCTCAGATGAGGTTGAGTCAAGGGGGATCTGAGGAAACAACTAATGATACGGGTGTTAACCATGCAAATGACCTATCTGACATTTATGCGGTAGGTAAATTGTGAAACTATTGGAATTATAATGTAACAAAATTGTCTATGATGCTATTGTATCTATGGTTTTGTAAAAAAAAAAAATAAAGCAGTCGATTACGAGCAGCGTGTTGTTTTAATAGGTTATGCGGCCCTTTATATTGAAAAACAAGTATATTTGTAATATTTTTCGTGTTGTGTTAGCTAAAAATGAGTTCCAGTTATCTTGCTAATGTTCCAAAGTTAAAGGGGAGAGAAAATTTCGACGATTGGGCGTTTGCTGTTGAGAACCTGCTAATTTTGGAGGGAGCAGCCAAGTACTTAAAGCAAGAAGGAACAGATGAAAATGCGATTGCGGCAGATGCAAAGGCTCGCGCAAAAATGATTTTAACGATTGATTCATCTCTATTTGTTCACATCAAGGATACAACGACCGCGAAAGGATTATGGACAAAACTACGTTCTATGTTCGATGATTCAGGTTTTTCGCGGAGAATCACGTTGCTTCGTCATCTTATATCAATAAGGTTGGAAAATTGCGACAACATGACGATTTATGTGACGCAAATTGTAGAAACGTCTCAACGTTTAAGTGGGACAGGTTTCGATATTAACGATGAATGGGTTGGGTCATTGTTGCTTGCCGGGTTACCGGAGCGATTTATGCCTATGATTATGGCTATAGAGCACTCCGGGATCAAAATTACCGGAGATTCTATAAAATCAAAACTACTTGATATGGAAATAACAGATTATTCGAGTGAATCAAATAATAATTCAGCATTGGCGGCTAAATGGCATAAGAATAATTATAAGAAAAGTAAAGGTGGCAGCACTGGTAAGCAATATGGCGAACTGATGCCGACTTCGTCAAAATCAAACAACACAAAAACAATAACTTGTTATCGCTGCAAGGAAATATGTCATTATCGTACTCAGTGTCCACTTTTGAAGGAGAAAACAGAAACTAAGAAACAAAGTAACGCTTTCAATGTTGTTTTTCTCAGTGGCGGATTCAGTAAAAGTGACTTTTACATCGGTTACTTTTACTCGGGCGCAAGCATGCATATGACGCCGAATGAATCTTGGTTGAAAAATCGTAATAAATCAACAAGTTTACCTGAAATTATTGTCGCCAATAAGACAAAAGTTCCTGTTTTATATTCAGGTGACATAGAAATAACGACAAGCTACAATTACGACATAACTGTACGGAATGCGTTGTGTGTACCAAGTCTCACGACTAATCTCTTGTCAGTGACTGAGTTAATTAACAACGGGAACAACGTCGTATTTGAACAGAATAAGTGTCTTATAAAAATAATTTAAACAAATTAGTGGCAGAAGCTGATTTAGTTGACGGAGTGTATAAATTAAAAGTACAAACACAGAAATTGGTGGCCACAGCAAAGTCCACACCTAATGTAGCTAGTGCAGAGCTTTGGCACAGAAGATTAGCACATATCAACAGTAATGATTTAAATAGAATGAAGAATGGTATTGTGGACGGATTGTCTTACCCGGATACTAGTGATATAACAATGACTAAATGTGTGACATGTTGCGAAGGTAAGCAAATAAGATTACCATTTGGTCATGTGGGACAAATAAGTACAGAAAACCTACAGATAATACATGCAGATGTATGTGGTCCTATGGAGACGAAGTCCATAGGTGGTGCTCGATATTTTGTCCTGATCATTGATGATCACAGTCGTATGACATTCATTTACTTCCACAAATATAAAAATGAAGTTTTTAAAATATTCAAGAATTTCAAAGCAATGGCAGAAAATCAGCAAAATAAAAAAAATAAGATATTGCGCACAGACAACGGTGGTGAATTTTGCAATTGTGAGATGGAGAATTATTTACAAAATGAAGGAATTGTCCACCAGAAAACAAATGCATATACACCTGAGCAGAATGGTGTTTGTGAACGAGCTAACAGAACCATTGTAGAGAAAGCGCGATGCTTACTTTTTGATGCCAAATTAGAAAAGAAATTCTGGGCTGAAGCGGCCAATACAGCTGTATACTTAAAAAATAGATCTGTAACTTCAAGGTTGGGAAATAAGACACCTTATGAAGTGTGGTTTCAAAAGAAGCCAGATTTAAGTCATATACGTCTGTTTGGTAGTCCTGTGATGGTTCATATACCTAAACAAAGAAGATTAAAATGGGACAAGAAAGCCCAATTAAACATTCTTGTAGGATTTTCAGAAACAGTGAAGGGATATCGGGTATATGATCCTGTAAAAAATATTATAACTATAAGGAGAGATGTAATGGTGATGGAAGATAAAATAGTATCATCAAAAATGAATGAAGAAGCCACAGTAGAATGGATACAGGATGACGTTGAAGTTAACGTACTAGAGTCTCCGACTACAAATGAAGATGGCAGAGATTCAGTGGGGGAGTCTTCAGTTAATTAATCTCTACATGACTCGGATTCAACTGTATATGCTGATCCATCTAGTGATTATGATGATGACACAGGAATCACAGAAATAGACATCACAAGAAGTGAGGTTCAACCAATTCCGGAATTAGAAGATAAGAGAATACGAAAACCTCCGGAACGTTATGGTTGGTATAGTAAAGTCAATTCTCATCCAGAAGTTGAACAGATAGATTTCTCAGAAGCATTGAATGGACCAGAGGCTGAATAATGGAGACAGGCCATGCAAGATGAGCTTCAGTCATTTGAGGATAACGATGCTTGGGAAATTGTTGATGTACCAAGTGGTGGTTCAATTGTGAAAAATAAGTGGGTATTAAGTAAAAAACTAGATGTGAGTGATAAAGTGCGGTATCGTGCCCGACTTGTGGCTAAAGGTTTTACACAGCGACGGGGTATTGACTATGAGAACACTTTTTCACCTGTAGTGAAACATTCTACATTGAGAATGTTGTTTGCTCTTAGTGTGCAGTGGGACATGGACATTACACATCTAGATGTGATAACAGCTTTTTTAAATGGACATTTGAAGGAAAATATTTACATGTCATTTCCAGAAGGTTTTGTAAATAAGCAGGAAGGTAAGGTATTGAAACTTAAAAGAGCTATTTATGGATTAAAACAATCCTCTTTTGTTTGGTATGAAAAAGTTAAAGATTGTTTACTTAATTTTGGTTTTAAAATTAGTGAATTTGAACCATGCTTGTTTACACTTTTTGATGATAATGTTAAGATTATAGTAGCTGTCTATGGTGATGATTTTTTAATTTTTTCAAATAGTACTTCAGAAACTGAAAACTTAAAAAAGGTATTAAGCTCTGAATTTAAATTGAAAGATTTAGGTACTGTTAGACGTTACTTAGGCATGAGAATTAATGTTAATAAAGAATGTAAAACTATAACTGTAGATCAGCAGGAATATATAGAACAATTACTCTTAAAGTTTAATATGCTGGATTGTAAAACAGTGGATACACCTATCGAATGTAAGTTAAATATAGAAAGGGCTAAAAATTGTGTAGCAGGCATACCTTATCAAAAACTGATAGGACGTATTATGTATATTGCGGTTTTAACAAGGCCTGACTTATCTTATGCACTTAGTTACCTCAGCCAGTTCAATAACTGTTATGACGAAACTCATTTTAGTTATGCAAAACGCATATTAAAATACTTAAAAAAAACTAAAGATTACAGTTTGACATATCATAGGGATAGTTTGGAATTAAATGGTTTTGTTGATGCCGACTGGGCCAGCGATAGTTTAGATCGTAAGTCTTATACTGGGTTTTGTTTTACTATGAGTGGTTCAGTAATTTCATGGCATAGTAAAAAACAAAAGACTGTCTCCTTATCCAGCACCGAAGCAGAATATGTTGCACTTTCTGAGGCTTCTAGAGAAGCTGTTTACTTAAGAAATCTTATGTATGAGCTTACTGGTAAAAAATGTGTAATTAATTTAAAATGTGATAATCAAAGTGCATTAAAGTTAGCAACAAGTCATCAGGCACACGCTAGATCAAAGCATATTGATGTTCGTTTTCATTATGTAAGAGATGCAGTTAAAAATAAATTAATTAATATTGAATATGTTTCAACCCAGGATATGCCCGCTGACATATTAACCAAAGGTCTTATCTCAACTAAGCATTACAAATTTTTGCACATGCTGGGAATTAAGGGTAATAAATAAAAGAATATGTAATTTGCTTAAAAGCTTACATTTATTTTGTTAAGTGGGGGTATTGGAATTATAATGTAACAAAATTGTCTATGATGCTATTGTGTCTATGGTTTTGTAAAGAAAAAATAAAGCAGTCGATTACGAGCAGCGTGTTGTTTTAATAGAAACATGGGCAACATTAAACAACATTAATGGAAAATGAACAAAATATTACAGGTACGTACGCTTATTATTTTAGGTCATATTGTAAATTAAATACTTACAAATATTAATATATAATCGTAAAATTAATGGTTTAAATGTGTAATATGACTTAAAATATATTATTATTTGTTAGAAACGTTAATAATAGTTTTGTTAATGTCACCGTAAAATTGTAAACACCGTTAGATTATAAAATAACTAACGATATTGTAAAAATATATCGAAAGATTAAAAACTATATAATATTTATAATCTGTCGAAAAATAATGTGTTAAATTATAGGCAGCATACTCGCGTCGGAAGTCTAACAACATTTTACAATTTCACTAATTTTATTACAATCTAACGGTTTTTACAATTTTACGGTGACATTAATATTAAGTAGACTAAGTTTTATATGTAAAAATATTCATTTTTTAAAGAACAATTTTCCATCTTTTTTGCGAGTTTCTTACGCCGGTTCCGGTTCTTCTCGCCGGGTTAGTTCCCGAAACGGTGGTAGCCTGTAGGCATCAAGTATCAATATCATAAGCGTTGCTTTGTAACCTATAAGGTTTGGTAAAATCAATTACGAATACTTCGGGCACGCGATCTACTGCTTGTGTAAAGACGTTTAGGCAAAAAAAAAATTAAACCAGTGTAAAAAAAATAAAAACTAAAATTATTAAATTAAAATATTTCAAGAAATTAAATCATTTGCATAAAGCGTCCGCGCGCGACAAGGACAGCAGATTTAGCACGACAGAGACAGCGATACATATTGCATACACCAGGAAAGGTCATTCGAGTTCATATCTGAACAGCTGTACGCGCGTGGTCGATATAATGCAATAATTGTAATTTCCTGCAACATAATTTAATTTTGTATGAAAAAAAATCCACGAGTTTCAAATATATTTTTTTTGCCTAAACGTCTTTACACAAGCAGTATATGATGTACCCAAAGTTTCCGTAATTGATTTTACCAAACCTTATGTATATGGAAATAAAAATTTTTTGATATTGATTTTTGATTTTCATATTATCTGGTTAAAATAGTATGTTCAAAGTGTTATGTTTAATTTGTATAAAAAATATACTAATGCATACGCATTTGTTTTGGATGAACGCTGAACAGTGAATCCATCACTAGCGAGAGACGGCCATTGAGTGACATGTTATGATCATTTAAGAGAATTAATCCTGCAGGTCTAAAAAGGCCGTTTTCGCAATTCATTTTCAATTCTTGTTATGAATTACTGAGAGCGATCGTAAAATGGCACTTGAATTGCAATTCATATTAAGATTTGGATACAATTCATATGCAGAAATTGGTTGAAATGCATTCATTTGACAGATTTACAAGCAGAATTGCTTTAGTGTCAAATAGCAATGTTGCGATGATATTGCGTAAGTGGCCTTTTTAGACCCGCTGGACATCACTGATTCGAGTTTTAATAACTAGACATGAATACCGATTGTAGAGAGGGCTTAACACTCTACAGGTATTTTTTGAGGAAACTCAATTTAGCCGCCGTTGTAACTGCATTCCGCCGCTTTCGTGGCCAGGACCAAGGCACGATTACGGAATTCCGCGTATTGAAACAGAATTCAAAGTTTCATACATTCCTCCCGTGTTCCTTCAAATCGCGTTTCTCCACATAGTTCCCCTCATATTTCTCCACATTGCGTTCTGTATGTCACAAAATCGACAAAGTTCCTGCTCGACCAGTTTCATAACTTTGTCTTTGCACTAGGACGCCTCAAAATATTTAAACACAAAGGAAGTGAACGCAACGACTGCAGACGTGGTTGAACTACATGCGCGCGATTTATGCCTGGTTGAGCGGCAACTTTGTCGATAGTACCTACATTTCAGTTACATCGCTGTATTTCCATGCAAAAGGCCTCACTACCTGTAGTCTGCATATTTATCCTAAGTATATAATGAAACTTTTACAGTACCTATATTGTTGTTATCTCATGTTATCATAAGTGAGTCAATCTTGTATATATAATCGGTTTCTCGAAAACCGCTGCAAGTATTAGGTACCATGATTTTGAGCATGCAGGGAGTTTTGGAGGAGAAAAATAAATCTAGCTAGGCCTTATCCCTGGGAACTGCAGATTTTTAAGTTCTATAGTATGTTTTTTCTTATGTAGTGTAACAAGCTCTATTAAAATATATAATAGAGTCGAAATTATATATCAATATTTTCGACTCTATTATGTCAGTCCGATTGGCAGTTTGGTACGTGTGTGTATAATTTTTGCTTTTTTGAGAATTCGAATTGTGGTGGGTTCGAATTTCGGTCAGATTTTTTTTATTCTTTTTTTTTTTAAATCTATTCGAACTACGAGCAAAGCTGGATAAGTGTAACCTCTACTTATTTTTATTTAAAAAAATATACAATCGATCTCTCTCCTTAAATCTAATTCAAAAATCCAGTAAATTCATTAACAATGGGTCGGTACTCATTAAGATTTTTAATTATTTATTTCAACCGAGGACTTCCTTAGGATTTATCTTCATTTGAATGTAATTTGTTCCGAATTATGCTCCTCGTTTCAATTAGCATACAAATCGCTTCTTCCTAGAATCCGAGAAGAAAAATGAACAAAAAAACTTGATTAAAGTAGGCGTTAGCCTAATTCATATCGTCACAATAATGCCGTAGTCGGGAAACAGCAAAACAACTATTTTATTAGGAGATTTAATAAAATAAAAAGAGATGTTCTAGAAATATATGAGGCGTGGGCCAGCACTATGTACACTATATGCAAATAAGCTACATAACAGTGGCGAAGGCTGGTTCTCCTTCATAGGGAAGCCGTAGCATGTATAATAGTAGGGATTTGGATGGAAGTGGTAAGTGAAGCCGATAGGAATGGAGTTATAGGAACCCCTCGCCATTGCTATATGATATAGTAACTGTTTTCTATTTTTTATTTTATTTTATTTCACTTCGTTTCTATGTACATTTAAAATAACTTCGTCAAAGGGAGCAACATAACGTAAAATAAAACATGGCGGATCAATTAGAATTATCCAAAGAATGTCATTTTGACAATTACAAGACTTTTGGCAAAGAAAGACGTATGACGTTCAAAAAGAAGTCTCTTCATACAATTGTCAAATACGTCAAAAGTCATGTTAAAATAACTGCCATGGCCACCCTAAAAATAGGGTTCTCGCAATAAAAACTTTTCAAATAATCATTTTTGTAGCATGTACAAAAATGATTATTCTTCAATTTTTTTTGTATTTTAATGTACTTGGCGATTTTAATGCCCACCACGCCGACTGGCTCAATTCCAGTAAAACTGATCATGCGGGGAGATCTGCCTGCGACTTTGCCCTTGCATATGACCTTACACAACTGGTTACTGCGCCTACGCGAATTCCAGATGTGGATGGTTAGATTCCTTCCCTTTTTGGACCTTCTGCTGACCTCATATCCGGACGACTACCAAGTATCCGTGGCCCCACCGCTTGGCTCATCGGATCATTGCCTTGTCCGCAGCTCTGTGCAACTCACGAGCGCGTTGCGACAGCGTGTTGCTAAATACCGTCGTGTGTGGCACTACAAGTTAGCAGACTGGGATGGGATGCGGTCTTTTTTGCTTCCTACCCTTGGGGGCAGGCGTGCTTCTCGCCGGATGATCCTGACGCCGCTGCCAACTCTGTTGCCAACGTGGTGCTACAAGGAATGGAACTTTTCATTCCGTCCTCTGTGGTCCCTACTGGCAGCAGATTCCGTCCCTGGTTTGGTTCATCTTCCAAAAAAGCTTCTCGCCGGAAGCAGAAAGCTTACCAAACCTGGGCTAATGCAGTGTCAGCACAGGATTTAAACACCAGCAAACTTAAAAAGGAGTACAACCTTGCCTCTAGGTCCTTCAAAAGAGAGATCACTTGGGCGAAGAAACAGCACATCGGTAGAATTGGCGAGAGACTCGAGCGTCTCCCTTCGGGAACCCGTGCATTCTGGTCTCTCGCCAAAGCTATCGAAGGGAATTTCTGTAAGCCATCTCTTCCATCCTTACACGTAGGAAATGGCTCGTTGGCCCATGACGCAAAAGAGAAAGCTGAACTTCTTGGCAAGCTCTTTGCGTCCAACTCGACCCTGGATGACGGGGGACAGGAACCGCCGACTACACCGCGATGCAAGAGCATCATGTCGGATATTCGGTTCCATCAGCGCTCAGTGCGAGTTGCTCTCCGTTCCCTTGATACCCAAAAGTCGAGTGGGCCTGACGGAATCCCTCCTATAGTGTTGAAAGTGTGTGCTCCAGAGTTGGCACCGGTCTTAACGCGTCATTTTCGGCTCTCCTACTCTTATGGCACAGTCCCAGCATCTTGGAAGACAGCTTTGGTGCACCCGATCCCTAAAAAAGGCGATCGCTTCAATCCTTCCAACTACAGACCAATCGCTATAACCTCTCTCTTCTCGAAGATAATGAAGTCCATTATTAATAGACAACTCCTTCGATACTTAGACGTTCAGCAGTTGCTAAGCGACAAACAGTACGGGTTCCGTAAAGGTCGCTCGGCTGGTGATCTGCTGACATACCTAACTCATCGTTCGGCACAGGCGATCGAGTCTAAGGGAGAGGCATTGGCTGTAAGTTTGGACATAGCGAAAGCCTTTGATCGGATTTGGCACAAAGCGCTTCTTTCGAAGCTTCCTTCCTATGGGCTCCCCGAGAAATTATGCAAGTGGGTCACGAGTTTCTTAGCAGACAGAAGCATAAGGGTCATAGTCGACGGTGAATGCTCGGATACTCTGTCTGTTGATGCTGGTGTCCCACAAGGTTGTGTGCTATCACCTACCCTGTTCATACTGCCAACCAATGGCATTCATTGCTATGCAGATGACAGCACGGGTGATGCCTTATATACCGGCCACGCGAACATCTCTCGGCAAAATGTCATTGAGAGTCGAAACAAACTTGTCTCTCAAATTGAAAATTCATTGGAGAAGGTCTCTGAATGGGGTAGACTTAACTTAGTCCAATTCAACCCCTCTAAGACACAAGATTGCGCGTTCACCGCTAAAAAGTTACGAATGGTCGTATGTCCTCGTTTTGAAAGCATACCCATAACTGTCTCCTCCAACATTGGAATACTTGGTGTTAACATATCGAGTGAGGTCCAGTTCCGATATCATCTGGAGGGCAAGGCCAAGTTAGCCTCCAAGAAGCTTGGTGTTCTGAACAGGTCAAAGCAGTATTTCAGTCCGGTCCGACGCCTACAACTCTATAAGGCGCAGGTTCGGCCTCACATGGAATACTGTTCTCATCTCTGGGCAGGGGCGCCAAAGTACCAGCTTCTCCCTCTGGATCGTATCCAACGTAGGGCTCGCATTGTCGACTGCCATAGTGTTTCAAACTATTTATCGTCCTCATCACCTTGATGAGTGGCAGTCCTCCACCGTGCGCTTTACCCGAAGCTTTCTGCCGCGCACTGTTAAACTCTGGAATGAACTGTCGCTAGCAGTATTTCCGGACCACTACGACCTGCAAACCTTCAAGAAGGGAGCGTATTCCCTCCTAAAAGGCCGGCAACGCACTTACAACTTCTCTGATGTTGCGGGTGTCCATGGGCGACGGTAATCGCTTTCCATCAGTTGATTCGTTTGCTCGTTTGCCCCCTTGTTTCATAAAAAAAATATATGAAATTCCCGATTTTTCCTATTTACCTATGTAGTGTACATAGAGCTGGCCCAAAATCAAACATCTCTTTTGCGTAAACTTACAGTTAGGTGATAGGTATCTTTCAACCTGAAGCGAAAATCCTTCAGCCCTTGTTATGAAACTGGTTTATCTACGCTAGTATTTTTGTGTAGGTACAAATTTTTAGGAACTCACATTTCACATATTGCATATTAGCTTCGTCGATGAAACAGCTTTTCATTACCTGAAAAGTAGCTTTTAGTACATTTTGAAACGGAGAAACGCTTTGACGCTCGATGGTTAGTCACGCTACACGCTTCCCGTGTTCGGTGTTAATCATATTAAGGGGCAAATAGCCCCTAAAGCTTAAAAATCGCTCAGTTTGAGTCGGAACTACTCCGAAAAATGGGAATTAAAAAATTCAAAAAAATATACATTTCACACTTCAATCCTTCATCTTTAATATCATCGTTATTTTTTTTAATAGGACGAAGATTAATATTAAATAAATTAAAATTAAAAAGCCCTGTTTTCAGATTTCTTTTTCTATCTACTTACTACCTACTACGGCTATAAAAATGGTTCTTTTACGAAAATGTGAAGAATATATTTATCTAACATTTCATCGTTGGGTTTTTCGAAATATCGTTTTGTTTTCAAAATATACGTAAATAACTATTATTTTGTGAAAATATTTGTAAGCGGTGCGTGCGCGGGCGCGCGGGACAGTGAACCGCTGACTTTCGTACGAGGAGGTTGTGTCACTCTCCGCGGTGCCGCTATTTCGCAATCGTTTATTTTACTCTTGAAATAATAGGGAACAACATGCCGTAAAAAATAAATTATGAAAACCTTAGCGAGCACTCTGCCTGCGATAGAATGAAAATGTTCGATCGTTGAATGTACTTTTTTGTTCCTTCAACTTCTTACTTGAAATTTTAATAATATATTAATATAATATTATATAGTATATAATATTATAGTATAATATTTTATTATATAATATGTACTTGTAAATTTCACAGAAAGTGTATAGTTCTATTTCTATGACGACCTCTGTGGCTCAGTTGGTTGAGCGTGTCGTTGCTCAAGCCGGGGGTCGCGGGTTCAAATCCCGCCGACGGAACAAAAAGTGTTCTGTGTTCCTGGGTCATGGATGTGTATTAAATATGTGTATAATATAATAAAAATCTTAATTATGTGTATAGTATAAAAGTATTAAATATACTTCCGTTATCTGGTACCCGTAACACAAGTTCTTCGAGAACTTACCACGGGATCAGATTGACGTGGTGTGAAGCGTCCATAGATATATTATATTATTTCTGTTTTAATTGTCTATTTAGTATATCAACGTTTTGAGGTATATAGTATATGAGGTAAAAATGCCTAAGCGACATTTATTTATTTATTTAACACACATACAACTACCATTACAGACAAAATCCAATTCGATAGCGTAGGAGAGCAAATTCATATTTTATATAATACATATTATGATATTTCCAGTTTAAATAATAATAAGTAATTGATAAAAAATAATAATTAAAGAAAATATAATAATTAAAGAAAGACACATATGACGCATAAATTTAGTAAACTTTATAGAAGAGTGATATAACGTTAAAATTTTTAGAAAAAAAATCATTAAAAATCACAAAATAGTCGGATTTAGATGGTTTTAACATACATCTATATATCTATATAACGAAGGCTCCATTAGGATATTTATTACAATATTATCGAATAGCTCAAACGCTGAACGATCAGAAACGTGACAAGTTCGATGCCACGTATCACCAACCAAAGAGCATATAATCACCACGTTTACCAACTCCCGTATTTATCCTGAGATTTTATAATCCCGTCATTTCCCAATCCAAGCAAATAATAACCCCGTCTCCATGACAACCCTTATTTTTCCATCACATCTGTCAACACTGGCATCGAACAAGTCCAAATAGTAAAACTACTTGACGTTTCCAATCAAAGACAATCTTAGCTTTAACACGCTCCGACACGGCCATTCTGACAATTCGCACGTCCCTGTGCGAAACAAATCCGTTGACACTCCGACAAGATCACCCTGGTGACTCTGAGATCCTTGTGTGAAGAATATTTATGTGCATCAACGCTCCGACACGGCTATTCTGTCCATGCACACGTCCCGGTGTGAAGCGTCTCACGTCTTCGTTTCAAGTTTCTGAAAAAAACATTTGACAGCACAGTAAAAGGTTCTCACTCGGTCAACCTGACCTCGGAAAATTAATAAGAACTGCTTTAATCCATGGACATAACATTTAATTTTCTCATATTCTAACACATCAATACCTCCCTCCTGTGTCAATTACACTCTAATTAACATCCTTCATCTAACCTCTATCTAGTGTTCTCAGAGTTAAGTTTTAATTTACATTTTATACTCTCACATTTTATACTCTTAGATTAAACACACATGAAGTATACAGATACAACACAATATCAACCATAATCTTGCTACCAAATTAATCATGACATGCTTTACCACACACTCCACACTTTACATGTACCATCTCAATATCGAAAAACAATGCTACTATATTCCCATCCGGTAGGCAGCTAAAGAGCCGACTCCATGCGGGCTAACTATATTCAACCACTGCAGCATTGGTACAATTCAAGGCCACCTCTATCCGGTGCACCTCACTACAAAAAACCACTGGGTTGCCTCCCTCCGGCACCCAGTCACAAGGCCACCTCTCTCCGGTGCCTACTCTCGTCAAGTAATGGGCTGCCTCCGTCCGGCACCCATTCACAATCCTCGCTCGCAATCCACAGTCGCAATTCGCATTCGCAATCTACAGTTGCAATTAACAGGTGCAAACAAAAATATTCACAGTTTACATCTTTTAACAAACAGTTTACAATGTACTTCAAAATCTTAATGTCTTTTGGACCGCTTAGATTATTACCGGATTGAGCGCGCCGAACATCTTGGTGAAATAACTAAACCTACTATTAAACCAAAAGCTAATATCATTTTACTTTAGTGCTAAACAGAGCGTCGTATTGCATTATCATACACGTCACGAACTTTTAACAAAATATTTTTACATTTAACTTTTTTTTTAATAAATACATCCAGAAGCAGAGACAGGCAAGCAAAAAAACATTGACCGAACCGGTAGCACATTTACAAGAAATAAATAAAGATTTAGTGCCTCACATGACTATCGAGCACTTTAAAAATTATTCTACATAATTCGAAAAAAATACTGTCGCAAAAACGTTACATCGGGCAACCCGATCGTCTTTGTTTTAGGCTCAAATTGTAGCTGACTAACTTGTCCAGAGGAATTTTCGCAAATTTTGAAATAATTCTTCGTTTCCAAATTATCGAGCTCCAAAAAATGTAAAAAAAAAAAAAAAAAATCTGAATAAAATTTAATTTTTATTTCACTGTTTCAGCCATATCTTTTTTCGATTTTTTTTTTATTTTCTCGTGAATACGCGTCTTTTGAGCTTTTTTTGAATATCATATCCTTCACAACTCTCCGAGATATAAGGGAATCTTAGTTTTTCATGAAATCGGAGCTTGCACTGGAGCGAACGAAAAGAAAGTTACAATGTCAAAGTATTTCGTATTTTTTCTAGCTATACACACTACAATTAATGATGAAGGGTCAGGTGTTTCACAATACTCCCGCCGAATGTAAGCAGTTGTAACTTGTTACACTAAGTGAACATAACACATATTAGGACGATTACGCTAAAGATTGATATCAATATAAAACTTTTGAATTTTCAGTTTGTGATGGAAATTATACGTTTCTTTCTCATAAATTCAATAATCGTTTGGTCGCAAGCAACTTTGGTGCGTTTATAACGACAAGGGTATACAACTCGAGGTTCATTTTCACGTTTACAGATGAGCAATCGGATTGTTGATGGAAAATAACCATAGCCGTCGCTTTTATTACCATACCAAAAGAGTCATATATGCGTTGCTAGTCGTTAAGATAATCTTTGGTCTCCTGTCGCGCAATTTTTAAGTATTTTTGGTTTTATCTAAGTCCCACAATATTCTAGGCAATTTGATTTTAGCATGTGTAACAATATACATTCGAAGCCCACAAAGTAAACCAAAAGGTCGATTCTACTAATCAAATTCCGTAACAATACAGTTACGATCCAGTCCCGATATTATATTAAAACTGTAAAAATGGCACTCTCACAAACGTCTAACCAACGTCAAACCCGTTTTGATTGGGCACAACTCCAAAAATCAGTTCATGACATCAAGACTACTCATCCACAACTCAACAAAAGCAAACTAAAAGTGTAAGTCAACTACGAGAATTGGGGTTCAGAATAACTGATAATTGACACAGAGATGACTGAATATACCAGTAGTGAAAAACCTCCTCCTGACATTTCATAAGCTTACTTCTACATCTGTTACTTTCTGGTCGATATCCTATAACTTCATTGGAAGTAACTGCAATTTTAAGTCCACGGTTTTAATATGCGCAAGTAAAATTCAGGCTTCTGAAACTTTGCCATTACTTTCTACTTAAAACTTTACCGATCAATAATTCACAATATTTATAAGTACAAATAGCTCATAAATATCAGATAAAGTAAGATCAGGACAAAGATTGGTGATTTGCTTTGATGTTCGTTTTCGCAAACTAGAGTATGTATGTTGTGTCTATATGATGACGTTGCCATAGGTTGACATTTCCGGTTAGGTTCAAGTGGTTCATTTTTCTGAAGGTTTGGGGGCCGTTATACAAAATACTCCATAGACCTTAGGAAAACAATTATTATTAGCAAAATCGGATATTAACCCCTTCATTATGCCTGCTTTTTCTTAAAACAGAAACCTATGTTCAGAAGATAGATGATTCGTCATTTCGTTAAATAATAGTAAAAAAAAACAGTCATTCGTATCGTATCGAAATAAGTTGTTATTTCTTTGTTCTAAGTAAACATTTTTTTCAATGGCTCGGCTCTGATCACTAACATTCCCAACGCTGGGGCTCGGATCTCTCATCAACTGGAAGTTGCATCAGTCCACCACACTACCTAATCACAGAACACTTATTACGGAGAAGAATGTCGACCTCATACAAAAAAAATTGGGACCAGATAAGCGCCTCTAGTGAGCTGCCTCTTAAAAATTTTAACCGCCTTCCAACAAAGGAGGACTATTTAATTGACTATATGAATATGGCGACAAATTTAAGATACGTAATTATAGTTTAAGATATCGTTAAATTCCTCTTTCGAATACAATTTGATATTCCAACAAAACCGATTTACCATCTCCATAAACAATTCATTAATACTGCAGAACAATATATTCATTTTTTTTTGTTTTTCTTTCGAATGGGGCTACGTTAATGTCATTTAAGTTGTTTTAACTTAATCGGACTGGTGACTGCCATTTGGCTAGTCTTTATGGTACAATACATTAATCACTCGTGAGCCTCATGTACATAAGTCTAGCGTTTTCGATAGCGCGAGGCAGAAGCGACATAGTGTCATCTGTTGTGGTTTTAAGTAGCTTTTATGTAACGTTAACCCTGTAAGACAGAGCGATATATTGAAATGTCGCCATTCTCGTTGCACCGAACTGCCCCCTTGTACCTAATACTAAAACCAAGAGAGAATTATGCAAACAATAATTATCTGTCAAAATAAAATCATCCCAAAGTACATACGTATCATTCCAAATTAATAAACAATTTCACTTGGTTAGACAATAATCTAGCGCCTGACACATGAATTTTCTACTACTATCTACTATCTATAAGTATCATGTGAATCCTTATTGCAAAGTTAGATTCTGACAAACGGTCAAAACTGTATTTTCAATTTGATCCAAAGGTTGCGAAGTACTATAATTTTATGTTCGTTTTAAATATTCTTTTTACTTTTGTCTCATGAAATCAATTGTAAGTTATTATGTACTCAAATAAAAATGTCATTCGTGAGAACGCGCAAGATCACGCTCCTTCTATAACATAACAAAGATTACTTAAATTTGCAAAATTTAAACAACTATGTCATACATTCTTATAGCATCATTTGCAAAATAGCAGTACACTGTAAAAAGTAAATTATTACACTCATGCACATCGTCTCAGACTTCAACAGGCTACGCGTAGCTATATAAGTAGGTAGGTACACACATATGCAGTCGTTCCATACACAAACTAGTATCTAACCTAAAATCTTAGTTTGAGATGCGCTAACTCGGTTAGACCATGAAGCCATTAGCAACAAGAGAAGCAACATCTTATATGATCTTTATTAGCTAGGTAATTTCGCTATGTGTATCAAAATATGAAAGAGACTTCATAAACAATACTAGATCAATTCTACCAATATTTCGAGAAAAATATCGTAATGGAAGGAATACGCTCACCACAGTTATTGAGTGTCCAAGTTGGAATCTTTATGCCCAATACATTATCCTTTATTCTTATTTACCAACTTAAGAGAGCAGAACTGCATCTGCCACGTGATTTATCGTCAATACCCTCCAAGTATGTCAATAAATAGTGTCCTTGTCTCCCGCACAGGATCTTATATTCTCTAGTTTTGGCTTTCCATCTCTTATGTTTGTTATTATTATATTTTTAGCGATCAATACAATTCAACTTCAAGTCAAGAATCTTGTGTACTAAGTCTCCGCTACGGATTAACAGTAGTAAATACACTCTTCTGACTCTAGTGTCATTCTGATCGGTTTCGATCTAATATTCTATTACTTTCGTCGGACAACTTTTAGTTTTCCCCACGTTTTGGACTCTACGCATTTGTTCATTTGCGATATAAGCAATTTGCTCATCCTGCGTGTCATTCTCATTCTGCCCTTTGCACGTTATGCTCCAAAGGGTCTTTCTATGTGGGTCGTGAGTTTCATCGCACTTCTGATAACGAAGGCTCCATTAGGATATTTATTACAATATTATCGAATAGCTCAAACGCTGAACGATCAGAAACGTGACAAGTTCGATGCCACGTATCACCAACCAAAGAGCATATAATCACCACGTTTACCAACTCCCGTATTTATCCTGAGATTTTATAATCCCGTCATTTCCCAATCCAAGCAAATAATAACCCCGTCTCCATGACAACCCTTATTTTTCCATCACATCTGTCAACACTGGCATCGAACAAGTCCAAATAGTAAAACTACTTGACGTTTCCAATCAAAGACAATCTTAGCTTTAACACGCTCCGACATATATATCAATAAGATACAACGTGTATCTTATTTTTATAGCAATTTTTGATATTAAAACGAGTTATATAGCTTTCGAATTACAGGCAGTTTATGTCACTTAGGTAAAAAAGCCCTAATTCGAAAAATAGGTAAAATTATCTAAGCTATCAGCGAAAGTTATGTAATAGCAAGTAAAATTGCCTACATTTTATTTTAAAGGTTTTCAGCAACATGAAAAAATAGATAAGCTATAGATACATTTTCTGTAATAACAGGTAAAAATAACTAATTCCAAACACTTTAAAAAAATTATAGGAGTATTCATCTAAATGGCCTAAGAGTTTATAAAATAAAACAAGATAAGTTACATAAATGTTGCTTACATTAAGAATTTTCTACGGCTAAAGTTATCTTAGTAAATTTATTATTCAATGACATTGTAAATTTTTGCTCCTAACTGACAATATTCTCCTTCTTCTTGTTTATAAAAATTAATTGCAGTTCCCTTGTCTGCCTAAAACGAGCTAAAACGTTAGCTAATTTTGATCTTGAAATAATAAAAAATATAGAAGTAAAAACTCAAGGCCTAGGATTTCAGCCCATTGCTTTATACTTAAGCTGCGGCCCCATTCCTTGAGTTCTCTCTTGGTAGTGCTGGGAGATATTCCACATACCGATTCTGGGCATGACACCGTGACACAATTGGCCCAAAGCCTACCCAGCTCATCCGCGGTTTTGTTGCCGGAGATATTGCCGTTGCCTAGAACCCATACCAGACTGATGCTGTTATCTCGTCCTAGCATGTTTAGCGTTTGAACACAAGCCATAACTAATTTAGATGAAAGAAGAAGGGGCAAAAAGTTCCCATCCTTGTAGCACTATAAGACATATATCAAATGAAAGGGCTTAAAAAAGTGTCATTGTTTTGTATGACGAAAATCCTCTAAACCATGGGAGAAAAAAGTAAATGAGGGTTAAAAAAGTTTTAAAAAATCATTCTATATTATTGCACCGTTTCATAGTGTTGCTACTATGGAAAAATTTTTGGAAAGTAATGGTATACACTCAACTTTAGAAAAGTGTTATATTTTGATAAACTGCCTCATATTTTGATGAAATGTATGGAATGATAATAAAATACTAAAAATAAGCTCTTTCCTCAATTTTTTCGCACATACCTAATTAGTTTCTGGAAATTGTTTCTTACTTGCAACGCTATCGAATGGTGCAATAATACAAAATGTATTTTTTTCCTAATTTGCGGATTTCGAATCCTGGCCTGGAAAAGTGGTTTATGTAAAATCAAATAATTCAGATAAAACAATTACATTAAAATACATATAATTAAATAGCAAAAATAATTTTAAAACGATTAGGTACAGAAAAAAAGTAAAAAAGATATAGTACATGGTGAATTATTCTTCTGGGCGTTGTAAGAGAAGTCAAAAAAAATTAGCAATAGCAATTTAGCCCTACGGAATATCGAGGCCGACTTGATGAAAACTTAAACTGCATTTTTGATAACTCATTTTTCCTAGACAGGATTCGAACCCATAAATTATGAAAAAAAAAATACATCATGTGTACTGCACCTTTAAATAGTATCGCAAGTAAGAAACAATTTCCATAATGTAAGTATGTGACAAAATTGAGGAAAGAGCTTATTTTAGCATTTTATTATCATTCCATACATTTCTTCAAAATATGGGACAATTTATCAAAATATAACACTTTTCTGAAGCTTGCTGTATACCATTACTTCCCGAAAATTTTTCCTTATTAGCAACACTATGAAATGGTGCAATAATACAGGATGATTTTTTAAACTTTTTTTCACTTATAACTCTCATTAACTTTTTTCTCCCATGGTTTAGAGATTTTTCGTCATACAAAAAAATTACACGCTTTTTAAGTCCTTTGATATATGTCTTGTAGTGCTACAGTAGTGGGGACGGGATCCATACAAAAATGCCCCTTCTTCTTTCTGCTGCTGTCAGTGCCTTCAGCGCAGTGTGATTGTTCTGACAGACTGCGCTGAAAGCATTGACAGTAGCAGAAATATCATCTAAATTATCCTAATCTTCTCTATAAGATTAGGATGTTTTATGGACAAGGACAATCTGTAGGCTCTGTAGTGAACAACTCATCACAGCCTCAAACATGGTTGTAAATTGTCCTAAGCTAGTATATAGGCAAGCCTGTAGGTGGCATGCCCCCGTAGAAGGTCCGTCCACCCGGTTGTCTTTCCTGGATCCGTCCGTGTACCAGACTATGTCATTGGAGTGAACATTGATTCCTATCCTCTACTCTCGCTAGACGATAGGAAAACCTGGTGTTGCTTTGAGAAGCTATGCACCTTGATCATATCGTCTGATGGCATGGCCATGATAGGTGTCTTAAGAAGAGACTATTGCATCTGTCCATGAAGGGTGGAAGTCCATTTGGCTTCCTGGCCTTGAAAAACGCTACTACCGCCATATATTTGTCATTAAAAATGTACGGTGATAGCAGCTTTTGATGTAACAAAAGAGATGAACAATATTTGTTATATTCTGATAATTTTTTTATGAACATCAACTTGGCAAAATCGCTTTAAAATTTTATCATAGTAACATATTTTGTCGGCAGCGTTAATTCGTTAATCGTTTAAGTTAATTCTTAACCCTAGTTAACGTAATTTTTCCAAGGAATCTACGGAAAACTTTTTATTCTCTTATGGATTCGAACCCACGCCCTCTGGCTTGAGCACTAAAGCACTAACCACTGAGCCACAGATACCTTCATCTAAACTGATTCAATTTAAGTCTCTATAACTCCTGAATTTATGAAGTTTTTTGGACCGTTATAGTTTTCGTTTAAAGTTTATTACATGGACTACCATCATGAATTTTTCACATTTTTAGAGCCAGCCGTTTGGCTTTTAGAGGGGGGGACACCGTATTTTAACAAGAAATGCGCTTAAAAGTGGAATATCGCGCAAACGGATACGTACGTACATCAAAATATAATCTCAGAAACCTCTCAATGTTCTTATAATGTCTATATACCTAATTATATCTCCCCTTTTCGTGTAGGTGTAACCAAAAATATATTCATTTATTTTAGCACTATGTCGACGTGATAAATAAACTTATCCATTCAAAGTTTCATATTTCAAGCACCACCGTTTGGATGGACAGACGGACGGGCGGACGGTCGGTCGAACGGAAGGACATGACGAAACTATAAGGATTCCGAGACATGAACTACGGAACCTTAAATAAGGAATAATAATGAAACCACACCGATTTCAGTGACTGTTGCCAATTTAATTGAAAATAGACCAGCTATAGGAGCTATTTTATTATGTCCAAGTATGTGCGCAAAGTTTACTCCCATAACCTAGTATATTGATATTTTCTACTACCGATAGGACTAACTAGCGAAACATTAGGCGCATAAATATCTACACTAATATTATAAAGAGGAAAACTTTGTTTGTATGTTTGTTTGTTTGTTTGTAATGAATAGGCTCAAAAAGTACTGGACCGATTTCAAAAATTCTTTCACCATTCGAAAGCTACATTATCCACGAGTAACATAGGCTAAATTTTATTTTGGAAAAAAATTGGGTTCCGTAAGATATTTGGGTTTTTCGGACACAAGGTGTAAAAAATCAACCAGAAAAGTTACTTATTTTGCCTACGCTGCCTAAACTATAAAAGATAGAACCATAAAATGTTCTAATTAATTGTAGATCTTATAAATATCTACAAAAAAGTCCACGGCACACTATACCTATCTATATCGAGTGAGGCACAACAACCATTTTATTATTTATAAATCTTGAATTTTTTTTGGACTACATTTAAACGCGTTTATTTTACTCATGCTATTAATCCTTATCAAAATAAATTATTCCATCACTAAGTACAGTTTATGTAGATAATATTTGGTCTTTGAATGATTAAAATTGGACGTTTGGTTTTGAAGTTATGGCGAAATTAAAATATGACGATTTCTGCTGCACGGCCTGTTGCGAAGTGGGTGTCACCAAGGCGGGGGGGTGCGCGTGCGAGTTTAGATCTATGAGTAAATTTTTTGTTTCGTGTTCGTTGTAACTATGATGGATAGATACTTGAATACCTATTTATTTAGTGTTTGTTGTATTGTTAGTCCTGAAGAGTATAGGTATTTTATACGATAAAAGTATACCCACCTACTTATTTCATTGAGTTTTAGTAGGTACCTATATTAATTTGTTTCTGTTTGTTTTGACTAAATTTCGCCCGTTTTGTTAGAGGTTTAAAGACATTCTGTAGTATTAGTATCAGTATTGTACCCGTGCGAAGCCGGGGCGGATCGCTAGTAGAAATATATTTAGCAATGTTTGCGTTCATTAAGGTTCCCACACACTGTAAATTTAATACTTTTAGTTACATTTTATCTAACCGACGACAAAAAAAAAATCTAACCGACATACTTAAAAACAAAAGTTTTCAAGTAAAAATATCTACATAGCACGAATAGTTATTGTGTCAAATATGTAAAACTATCTTTACGCCAATATTGTTTTATTTCACTATGGGTAAAATTCTACAAGTTGCACTTTCGTAAAATAATGGTATCAAATTAAATGCACTGTAAGGACAATTCACAAATAATTTGTATGGAGAAAATGTACAAAGTGTTCACGAAAAGAATGTTTTAAACAAGTAAAAATATTTTTGTGCAAACAAAAGAAAAGTAAAAACATGAAAAATAGACTAAGTAGATTTTTAAAATTCTTCAAAATATCCAAATGAATTTTTTTATAAATAGCTTTTTGTTGTCGCTTAGTGAACATAACATTCATGATTTTGTATAAATTTCACTATATCTAAGCGACAAAAAAATCGTCGTAGGAAGACGACGATTAGACCAATCGACGCAGAAAAAAAAAATACAAACTCATTGATATAACTCATTTTCGGTATTATTGTCGCTTAGGAAAGCGAAAAAACACCTAGTGGATATTTTAGTGATTCTGTCAATAGCACTAAGTATTGCATTTTGGTGGGCGTAGAGGTGGAAAATGAAATCAAAAGTGATGGGTTGGAAGCCGCATTGCCTACCAAATAATTTCTAGATTTCGGGAATAACCTCGACCGGCTTCTACAGAAGAAGGAGAAGCGGCTTATACATTCTACGTTTTTTCTTTGCTCATAGACCAGAAATAAATTAATATTTTCAAGTTGCATTTAAATCAATCCTAAAGTCGTATAAAAGGGCCGTTCCTCAGTTTATAATTTGAGTCGCGACGCGGCCGCGCGCGGAGATCGCGAGCGCAGCGGGGTGTATGCGGGTGGCGCGGCGGGAAGTGTTAGGCCACGCCCGAATCTGTGACGTCATCTACGTATATTTTCGCCTTAAGCAATAATTGAACTTAGATACAGCGCACTTTAATTGCGAGCGAGATAATAAGCTTAGGTACATACAAACAAGTATCAAAGAGCGTCATTCAGTGAACACGACTGTTTAGTACTCGTAGTATTTACGGACAGGTGTTCTGTCGCTAACGAGGTGTCTTGATCATTAACGCGTCGGGATATAGTTGCAGATGTGCCGATATAGTGTATATTCTAAGTCAGCTTACACCGAGATGCGATGCCGCGCGCACTTTTTAAGAAAGTGATTAAAAATTGAACTTTATTCACTTCACAAAAAAAGTGGAGATGCTTTGTGCAGTGCGGCGCGTAAGAGCCGGTCCACACGGCGTGTTGCATTGACGCAGCGCAAACATGTTAACGCAATGCCGGCCACACGGGTGCTGCGTTAACGCAGTGTTGTTGTGATGTAAACGTAATGTGGTTACCCCTCCCGCTTTGTCTCGGGGGATGCTGTCCGTTGTTCGTGCGTCGTCACAGCGTTGCGTCGACGCAGCGCACCGTGTGAACGGTACAGTTTTTAGTATGTAAAACGACGGAGCGACAGCGCTGCGTCGACGCAACGCTGACGCAACGCGCCGTGTGGACCGGCTCTAATTCGAACTCTTGCATTGAAACTGCGTATTTGAAGACTTGACTGCTATGACTTATGATTAAGTATAAATTTTTTTTTGTACTTTCTAGATTACTTACCGCGGTAAAATGAGGTAATTCTTTTTTTGAGAATTTTATATTTATTAGTAACTAGGTATTACTTCTATTATACGAGATGTTTTTTTTTTAATATTTTCTTATTGCAGTGAAATGAGAAAACGTAAACAAAGATATTATAAAGCTCTCAGGAGCTCCAGATTCAAGAAAAAATGGATAAATAACGTGTATGTATAAAATAAATTACTATTTACCAAATGTCTAAATAGGATTGCCAGTAATAGATTCCACGTAGAAAGCCTAGTTTTTACACGACTGCCCATATAAGGAGTGTAATGTGTTTAGACTACATGTACGTGTGTAAGTAGGTATGCATGAAAAAAAAAAACATTTGACACGGTTAGTACGGTCTGCACTAATGATATTAATACCACAAATTTATTTGTTCCTTCAACGATTTGATAAATTTTTAATATTAGGGGCCATCCATAAATAACGTCACACGTTAAGGGGGAGGGAGGGGGTCGACGAAGTGTGACATTGTGTGACAAGGGGGTGGGAGGGGTCCTAAATATTGTGACGTCACATTTCAAAATCTATTATAATAACTAAGTGTTAAAATACGAACTATAAACTTACTTTACGATAACCTCAAAAACATATATGCCAGTTATAAATATTTAAACGAGTGGGTTCAAAGTCCATGGATTGAAGATAATTAAGTTTGTATCTTTAATTTAAAGATAATTGTATTAATATTATTTTTTGTTTTGTTAATTTCTTTAATTAATATAGTCAATCGTTTTTTGTTTTGTTAATTTCTTTAGTTAACATAGTCAATCATTATTTGTTTCGTTAATTTCGTTAGTAAATGATGATCATGAAGATGGCGAATCATCAAAAAATGATATTGAATGGAAATATACTACTTTGGAATGATATGGAAGAAGAATTGAAGAAGTTCTATTTTAATTGTATTCTTCCAGAACTAATTGATTCAAGATTAGATAGACAGATGGGAATTAAGAAACCGGAGTTTATTCTAAAAGCAATCAATAACAGAAATACAAATGAAATCAAGTGTAAATTACATGACAGAACTAGAGAAACAAAAGCGAAATGAAAACAAAAATAACGTTGATACAATTATAACAAACTAACTTTATACTAGAAGGAAATAAAATTACTTTCGCAATACGCATTTCTGTCGTTTGAATTCAATAGGCGATCGGACTTTTTTTAAATTGTATAAATTAATAGTACTCTTAAATATTAGTAACTTCTCAGAAGAAACCCTATATCAAAATTCAATATTTTCAAAGATACAGTGATTTGTATATGTCACCGTAAAATTGCAAAATCCGTTAGATTATAATATAACTAGTTAAGAAAACGCTCCATACTAAAGTCGGCCCACGAATGACGTCATTCATGGGTTGAAGTGTATGAAGTATGCGGCCGCAGGAACATATATTTTGTAAATATCTTCGATATTTGTGCGTTTAAGTTCATACTTACCATAATTAGCAAAAAAAAACTTTTTTTGGACTTTTTAGGTGTATTTAATTAATAAACTATACATAAAATATATTTTTTATATTTACTAAGTAGTAATGCCTCAATATTTTTGAGTATATTAATGAAGCTAATTATTTTAGATGTAGTCCGATTCCCTATTATGGAAAACTTAACTGATGCCCACTATTTCGTTCGCGTGGACTTTATGTCTTCGTCAGGTGTTCCAAATCTTCGATTTTTATACCTCAATAAGAAATGCTCATCAGGCTGAACAATTTTTGTTAAGGTGTCATTTTTATATTTCTTACTAGCTGATGCCCGCGGCTCCGCCCGCGTAAGTGCAGTAACCCACGGGAACCGAATATGTCCCGCGATAAAAAGTAGCCTATATCCTTTCTCGCGGTCTACTTTATATCTGTGCCAAATATTATGATAATCGGTTTGGTGGTTTTTACGTGAAACTGTAAATAAAGTATCCCACGGGAACCGTACATTTCCCCGCGATAAAAAGTAGCCTATGTCCTTTGTTAGGCTCTAGACTATCTGTGTTGTATTGATCGAAGCTATCTGTGTACCAAATTTCATTTTAATCGGTTCAGTAGTTTTGGCGTGAAATACGGACAAACATACACACTCATTCCCATTTATTATATTAGTATGGATAGTTTAGCTGGGCCATTAGTTCTGCATCACGTGTTCCATTTTCCAAGATCAATTATACCCTATTGTTGCCCAGCCGCATAACAAAAAAAAAGTTTCATTAGAACCCGTCCAGTATTTCTGAATTAGCATGTAAAAACAGACTGACAGATATACGTTTTTTTACTGTTTTATTATATGTAATAGATATAGATAGATAACTTATTTTTATTAACAAAATATATTGTGTTATCATTGAATAATGAATACTCAAAAATGTAAAAACTATGAGTTGTGTCCTTTTTCGATCGGTCGTTCCATCAGAAACACACGCACACTAACTGTTGTGTGCGTTCACGCACACGTCTAGAGAAATAGCCAAACAGCGCCCGCGAGTTACGCACGGCGCAGTCTTAATTAATATTAATACTGTTATTTGTGAATTTTAGCATCATTATGTACCTCATCGGCACGGAATCTTGGCCAAACTCATAATATGCAATAACACTTTTTTAAGCGGTTCTAACTTGGATCTTGGTAGGTGGGTAGAAAAAATGGTCACGTTAATCTCAAGAGAGTAATTCACTAATTTGAAGTGCATATTGGTCTGTGTTTTAAAGTTTAGTTAAATCGTGTCATATATCCGGCCAAGTCGCAGTTTTGAATTGTGCTCTGAACATTTTGAATTTTAATTTGACAAACATTTTTGTTGTTATTTTGGGTAATAAACACCTAAGAACCCCTTAGGATTCATAAAAATTCCTTTATCACCAAGTCAGATAGCGCAGGCAGTAGCTTTAGTGGAAAAGGGGATGACTCATCGTGAAGTGGCTACTATCCTAAACGTGCCGCGTTCCTCGATGCAATATGCACTAAAACGATATCAAGAGACTGGCCGCTACACCCGAAGACCAGGTAGTGGTGGTGTACGATGCACATCAGCTCGTGACGACCGCTTTATTGTGTTAGAGATTTTAAGAAATCGCTTCCTGACCGCAGTCGAGATCCGTCAGCGCCTTCAAATCTCCAGAGGTGTGAATGTTAGCGAGCGTACTGTGAGAAGACGTATGGAGGAAGTTAATTTGAGGGCAAGAAGACCAGCCCGTGGTCCACAGCTTCTCCCTCAACACAGAGTAGCTCGACTTCACTTTGCCCGCGAACACGCTAACTGGACTTAAGTATGAGCATGTGCATTGTGCACGCACCTGATGGTCGACAACGTGTCTGGAGATGGAAAGGCGAACGTTATTTGGCGATAACAACCACTCCGACGGTCAGTTTTGGCGGAGGCTCTATAATGGTATGGGGTGGCGTGAGTTCTGATGCTCGTACGGGTTTGGTCATCGTTAATAACGCCTTAAATGCGACTCGGTACGTCGCGGAAATTCTCGAAGAACATGTTGTGCCCTTTGGAGGGTTCATTGGTTATGAACAATTCATTTTAATGCATGATAATGCCCGTCCACATGTCGCTCGCATAGTAAATGAGTACCTTCAAGAGGCTGGTATTTAAAAATTGCAGTGGCCAGCTCGCAGCCCGGACTTAAATCCGATAGAACACATATGGGATAAGCTGAAACGAGCAATAAAATCATCATCGAACCCACCACAAACCATTAACCAGCTTCGAGATGCTGCAGTGAGAGCGTGGCGCGACTTATCACAAGTCGATATCAAGAACGTCATTCAAAGCATGCCAGACCGAATGCAGGCGGTTATAAGGGCTAGAGGAGGTGACACGCGCTATTAAAAAGGACAGAAAGCGACAAAAAATCGGTCAATTTTAAATTCGTAGTGTTTTAAACTTAAGTGTAAAATTTTGTGTAAACGTGTTTTTTTGCATAAACTACATTATCAATTTATAAAACCTTTAACTGTGAGAAAAAGTGATCAGGAACGTTAACTGGATAGACTCAGCTCTTAATTAACCAAAATTTGTAGAGCTAAGTGCAAAAAAAAGACAGTTATCACATCTTTTGTACTTGGCCAAGTTTCCGTGCCGGTGAGTTTATATTAATTACTGTAAAATTTCTGACGACGAACGATCATTGTATTTTGAAAACCATGTTATCAAGTAAATGGCTGCTCACTTTTATTGACAATAAAGAATATTTAAACCTAAATCTGCGTCTCGGTGCAAGTTGACCCTAACGTGTCAAGATACAGTCGCAGATGTGATCAGTACGTGTACTCTCTAAGACAGTGTTTTTCAATCTTTTTCATAACACGACCGTCGACCCCTTAAGGCGCTGTGAGTAGTCAACTATGAAGTATTCGAGGGGGTGAAGGAGATGAGTGGGGGACGTGCCGCCCCCGTTACTGCGGGGGACTTCATGCGAAATATGTCAAAGTGATGTGTCTATCTACACTAATATTATAAAGAGGAAAACTTTGTTTGTATGTTTGTTTGTTTGTTTGTTTGTTTGTAATGAATAGGCTCAAAAAGTACTGGACCGATTTCAAAAATTCTTTCACCATTCGAAAGCTACATTATCCACGAGTAACATAGGCTAAATTTTATTTTGGAAAAAATAGGGTTCCGTAAGATATTTGGGGTTTTCGGACACAAGGTGTAAAAAATCAACCAGAAAAGTTACTTATTTTGCGTACGCTGCCTAAACTATAAAAGATAGAACCATATAAAGTTGTAATTAATTGTAGATCTTATAAATAACTACAAAAAAGTCCGCGAAACACTATACCTATCTATGTCGAGTAAGGCTCAACAACCATTTTTTTATTTAGAAATCTTGAATTTTTTTTGGACTACATTTAAACGCGTTTATTTTACTCATGCTATTAATCCTTATCAAAATAAATTATTTCATCACTAAGTACAGTTTATGTAGATAATATTTGGCTTTTGAATGATTAAAATTGGACGTTTAGTTTTGAAGTTATGGCGAAATTAAAATATTACGATTTCTGCTGCACGGCCCGTTGCGAAGTGGGCGACATTCTGTAGTATTAGTATCAGTATTGTACCCGTGCGAAGCCGGGGCGGGTCGCTAGTAATGTATAAAAGCGTAATTTCGATAAAATTGTAATGTGCTTCATAGCCTAGCGGTATCTTGCCCGCCTAAAGCAAAGCGTAGCGTTTAGGTTCAAATCTCATTACAATTTAATATATTTCAAAATGTCTATTTTCTGTCTAGGTCGATTATAAAAAGTCTAATTCCTAATTTTGTGCCAAATTTAGCCATTGCGATTCGAGAAAGTTAAGTTTTTTAGTAAGTAGTTAAAGGGTAAAAAAAAAATCTAAAAAAAAGCTCAATTAAGTCACTGAACTCCTAAATAGACAACGGGGAAGCACATAGGCATACTTTTTATTGCCGAAAAATGTACGGTTCCATCGAGATTTCCTTTTGCGCGCATGAAGTCGCGGGCAACACCTAGTCTAAATATATAAAAGGCAAACCTGACTGACTCATCTATCAAAGCACAACCGAAACTACTGAACAGATGTTGCTAAAATTTGGCACAGATAGTTGTAATGACGTAGGCATCCGCTAAGAAAGGATTTTTGAAAATTTGCCCCCTACGGGTGTAACAAAGGGGTTAAAATTTTGTATGGAAACCGAACTTTACGCGGATGAAGTCGCGGGCAAATGCTAGTTAAAAATAAACGTAGATTACTGAATACTTATTCAGTAATCTACGTTTATTTTTTACTAGCTTTTGCCCATGTACTTACATGTTCCTAATATCTGCTCATGGTGATTAGAATTAGAATTGATTATAATAATTGATAAATTATATGTATAAACTTTACAAACCAACAGAATAATATTTAGGTATATATATATATATTTACTTATTCTGTTGTCAATCAATGTTGTCAATTTTGAATCAAATATGTTTTTTCTTTCGTCGTGTAATAAATTATATCAATAATTTCGATTACTTTACGTCAGTCTGACTGGCAGCTCGGTTTGCGTACCGACGTTTGATTTTTGGTGGTGAGTTCAAATCCTGGTAAGATAAATATTATTTTTGTGATTCTTATAATGTCTTTGTTTTTCTTTAATATTTTTTTATTTATTTTTTATTAATTTTTATCGTTGTACTAAACCTAGTACCTACTTATAAAGAGTTTTTGTACCTCCATCTTAAAACTTTGGACTAAAAATTTGGACATTCATCGAATACAATCTTTTCATATTTTATATAATATAATCTACACTAATATTAACAACAACTTAAAGTAACTAATAATAAAATAAGTACATAATTAACCATATACTTTTATTACTGCGAAAACAATCATCGCTCGGAGTTTTATAGTGCGACAAAAAAAAAGAAAAAAAAATCGTCTGACCGGGATTCGAACCCGAGACCAATTGGTCGCAACAACGCAAAAAGCCAAAGGGCTACCAAGCGTCTTACGTCAGATAGCGAAATTACGTATATATTATAAGTATTACACGACGAAAGAAAAACTAATATTTACCCCCGACTTGACCTTTATGCAGACGACATAAAGGTCCATTCGGGGGTAAAATAAATTTGAACGGACTTTCAACAATAAATTCGAAAATTTTTTGAGCAGAAAAGAGGGGAAAAATTTGACATACGTCTCATTAGCAAGAGGCCTAAGCCGGTACTGTCTTATTCAACAGATATGAAAGAGAAGGAATGACAGGTCGCCATTTCGCGATGTTTCATTCGACTCGTACGAATTATTTATCATTGAAATAAATTAATACTAACAAATATCACATTCTATACGAAAAATCAAAACAACAATTCCCTTCCTTTTATTATATTTTACGAAACTGCAAATAATTTTCTCATTTCTGTTCACAAATAATACAGTTACAACTCCAAGAATTTCTATTTTAATGGTAACTTTATGATTTTTTTTTATCGAGAAATTTTACAGATAACGTGTTTTGAAAATGAAGGTAAGGCCCTGGCAAATATGATCAAAATTAACATATATTTTTTGCTGCACTAAAATGTATCCATTCGTCTCAAAAAATTTTTGAAAGAAGCGTATTTCTAGGGTAAGAGCGCCTTAAGTATGAAGAATTGCTTTGCCCTGAACCGCCGTTGCTTTTTTTTCATGTGTTTTATATTGTGACAAATATTCAATCCAACATATTTATTCATTTTCTTAATTAGGGTTCGAATAAATACATAATTGTACGTAAAATTAATTTTTAATTTTTTTGTTAATTTAATACAAATGTTTAGAATGGAAAATATCTCACAAGTAATTTTTATTTTTGTTACTTGTTAACCCCTAGGGGGTCGCGACCCACACTTTGAAAAACACTGCTCTAAGACACCCTAAGTACTATAGATTAGTGGGCGGAACTCCGACACGTGCCAATTTAAACCTGTGTTTTGTGGCTGTAGCTAGGCTATTTAAATTGTTGTTTCTTTGTTAGTCTCTATATAATATGTTATTTTACTTTGTAAGTACACAGAGTAGAAAATATGTTTACCTATTTACGTACAGAGAAACAGCTTTCATAGAACGATTCAATTAATCGAAATTTGAAAACTTTGACGTCCTCTTCAACGGCCCACAATTTTTCCACACAACTGTGGACTCACCGTTACATGCTTGTACTCAGTGAGGTAGGTAGGTATCTAGTATCTACATATTGTTCATAGGTAGTATAGCAATAAAAAGAGGATACAGACATTATATTATTACCTAGATTAAGCGACCGTTATGTTCTGGTTTAGGTATTAGGTACCAGATGTTACCCGCGACTTCGTGCGCGTAAATGTTTATTCCGCAGGAATTGCAAATTTTTCCGCGATAAAAAGTAGCCTACGTCCTTCCCCGTGGTGTACTCTATATCTGTACTAAATTTCTTTAAAATCGGTCTAGTAGTTTCGGAGCCTATTCAATGCAAACACACAAACTTTTCCTCTTTATTATAATTATAGATATATTTTTAAAGTAGTGTAATACATGTCAATATTTTCCACCTCTCCAGATTATGTACCGTCAGCCATGTGTGTGACGAAATAGACATTGCGCACACTCGCGCCCTATAAACAACTCCTGCGCAGCTGGCGGCGGCGACGGCGACCAAATTGGCTGCAGTTAATGTAAATCATTTCAATTTTAATAACTTGAAATAGTAGATTATAAAACAAGCTAATACAATATTTTATGTCTCGTTGATTAAAAAAAATTTGTGAGTGTGTACGAAATTAATAAGTAAAATTGTATCCAAATACTACAAAATAACCCAGCAATTGAACAGCATATATATATATATAGGGTTCGGTAAGGAACCCTTATAGTTTCGCTCTGTCCGTCTGTCTGTCTGTCTGTCTGTCTATCTGTCCGCGCCTCTAGCTCCTGTAATTATGAATATAAATTGATGAAATTTGGTGTAGTTATAGATTGTGTATAGATCACGGTTTCGGGATCATAAAAAAATAATAATTTTATATTTTAGGGGTGGCTCTCCATACATGTGAAGTGGGGATGAAAAATATTTTTTCACTCTACCCCATCATGTGGGGTATCGTAGAATAGGTCTTTTAAAATAAAGGCAAGGTTTCATACGTTACTTTTTTATAAAGTTGACCATTTTCGAGTAATCGGCTTCCAAAGTAGTTTGTGAGTTGGTCCCCCCCCCTAGCATTTTTAAACTATAGGAGATAGAAACTTGCAAATTTCCATGCTGATAGATCATGCTAAAAACTCTTTAGGAAAATTATTGTGAACCAAATCGGACAGTAACTTTTGGAGTAATTAAAAAAAAGCATATTACGCGTTTATAGTTACGGAACCCTCCTTAGACATGTCCTGACATGCTCTTGGTTAGGTTATTATAATTGATCTACTAGCTGTACCCAAAAGACGTTGTTCAGTCTTAACTATGAACTGAACTAAATAACCACCAAACAAAAAACTACACCTACACCTACAGGTGATGTGTGAAAGGCTTTTTTTTTTTGACTGTCGTAATTAATGTGATGTAATGATCTTTAAATGTATTATAAATGTTGTTCATGAATGTTGTACTCGCCTATAAGTGGCATACGCTTATGTAACGCACTTATGTGCATTACATAAAATGTTTGTGTGTTTTGCTGTTGGTGAGTCTAATCTATACATATAATAAATCTGTAGAGGGATCATGTCTGTACATTAAAGATATTTAAGTGAAACTCAAAATGGGGGGTCTAAAAAGGCCACAAAACCTAAAAATAACGTTTTTGAAAAACATGTATGTCTGTCTGTCTGTGTGTTTGTTATCACATCACGCCGAAACCACTGGATGGAAGAAAATGAAATTTAGCAGGTAGGTAGCTTAGGACCTGAAGGGTAAAATAGGATACAATTTATCCCGAAAAACGAAACGGTTCCCATGGGATCTTCAAAAAACAGTACCGTATTTAAATGAAACTTGGCACAAAGGTAGATTAGAACATGATATAACTAACAGGATATAAAAGTGTTGCCACGGGTTTATGAAAAAACTGTATTTTTGAACCTTCTTCACAAACCGGAATAAATCATCATTTTTCGCATTAAATCATCTTTTTTAACTGCATTATTTTGTTTTCTTTTGAAATAAAACTATTAAATTAAAACCTCAAAAATAAAAACGGGTTGCACTTCGGGAGTGCCGGTAGAAATGAAACATCTCAAAGTGGGGCCATCTAACTGGAGACACTTTTTTCTCCATAGTGTTTTCACCATACGTCAAATTTCAAAATGGCCCCAAAAAATCTCAAAAGTCGGCCCATTTAACTGGAGACACTTTTTTCATTTAACTGGATATACTATTTTTACCATACGTCAAATTTCAAAATGGCCCCAAAAATCTCAAAAGTGGGGCCATTTAACTGGAGACACTTTTTCTCCATAGTGTTTTCACCATACGTTAAATTCAAAATGGCCCCTAAAATCTCGAAAGTGAGCCATTTAACTGGAGACAATTTTTTTCTCCATAGTGTTTTCAACTTTTTACCATACGTAAAATTTCAAAATGGCCCCAATCATCTCAAAAGTGGGGCCATTTAACTGGAGACACTTTTTCTCCATAGTGTTTTCACCATACGTTAAATTCAAAATGGCCCCTAAAATCTCGAAAGTGAGCCATTTAACTGGAGACAATTTTTTTCTCCATAGTGTTTTCAACTTTTCACCATACGTAAAATTTCAAAATGGCCCCAAAAATCTCAAAAGTGGGGCCATTTAACTGGAGACACTTTTTCTCCATAGTGTTTTCACCATACGTCAAATTCAAAATGGCCCCAAAAATCTCGAAAGTGAGCCATTTAACTGGAGACAATTTTTTTCTCCATAGTGTTTCCACCATACGTAAAATTTCAAAATGGCCCCAAAAATCTCAAAAGTGGGCCATTTATAAATTGGAGACACTTTTTTTCTTCATAGTGTTTTCACCATACGTCAAATTTCAAAATGGCCCCAAAAATCTCAAAAGGGCGCCACCCTTTTGAGATGAAGCGTCGCCACGGCAATTTTCACCACGCCAAAAATTAGGTTTACCCTCGCCTATAGATGTTTCAGATTAATAAATCTATTCTCTATCCTATTCAATACAAATAATAAATAGCGAAGGAGTAAAACCAATAGTACAAGGTCTCTTTAAACTAAGAATTTACTTCAAGCGGGAGGTCAACTTATCTGGAGGCTCATAATAAGTTGGTAAAATTTGACAGATAAGTAAGTACTATTCGAAACCTCCCAAATATCCCTCGAGGCATATTATCTTAGTCATCTTTTTACAAATTACAAAAACCTGAAGACCTCTTCAAAATTTTTTTTTTACCCCTCCAATAGCCTTCTCACGAAACCTTCCCTTGAAAATGTAAGGATGTTTGTTACTCTTTCACGCGAAACTACTGAAAGGATTTTGATGATATTTGGTATGGTGGTAGTTTAAGCTCTTAACATAGGCTTAACTTATAAGCATTACTTTTTATTACGAAACATTCCCGTGGGATATTTTATTTACGCGAGATCTATACTAATATTATAAAGCTGAAGAGTTTGTTTTTGTTTGTTTGAATGCGCTAATCTCTGGAACTACTGGTACGAATTGAAAAATTATTTTTGTGTTGGATAGTCCATTTACCGAGGAAGGCCTATAACATCATCATAACTCGATACGAGCGGAGCACCAATCAAGAATGTTACAAAATCGGGTTTTTTTTCTTTTGAGAGCTTTTGCTGTGAACGCTGCGGAAACGGTTTCACTAAAATTATGTGACAAAATTGTTTCCCTAAAAAAGTCCGCGACTGTATAAGTATATGGCTATCTTTTAAAGTTGGCTCACTATAACCTTTTTATGCTAACCAAATTTGTTCTAAAAGTAAGTATAATTTGTGAAGTTGTTTTCATAAATATGATACTAATCCTTATCCAAGTAAAATTCATTACGAGCATTTAATTTAGAAGAAATTTACCGTTTACATTATTTGATTTCAATGAGTATTTTAGAAGATATCGCGGTAATAAAATAATCAAGCGCGCAATAATAATGCACGGCGGGCAGCGGGCAGTCGTGAGGGGTAAGCGCGTTCTCCTTCTACGTAAATGAAGTCGTGGGTAAATTTTAGCGATATCCCACAGTAACTGTTCCACGCGGACGAAGTCGCGGGCAAAAGCTAGTAAAGAATAAATATATTGTAACAGTATTATTATAGGGAGGGATGATTGAAGGGTAAAAATTTAGCTGACTCGTGCCCATTTCGTTGGGCGTTAAACAAAATATGTTCAACTCCTATTGTATGGTGATGATGATAATAAAAATTTGTCTAAGTTACTGCTTATAATATCAGCTATCTGCCAGTGTAAGTTCCGTTAGCATCGGTCGGCGGTCCAGCCCTTTCAGAAATTATTCGAAACAAATACCTACAGACAAAAAAAATTAAACCGACTTCCAAAGTATTTTACTTAAGCAGCAAGCTTAAAGTATGAAATAAAACTTATTTTCTAAATAATTCCACTTTTAATTTTGAAGTCGGTAGGTACCTGCCCGAACAACATCCTGATAAAATGTCAAGTTTAAGTTGGCTGGTACCGATTTCAAAATTATGAAGATTGAGAAGATAAATAATTAAAATTTTAGCCAAATTTATAAGTGGAATTATTTAGGAAATAAGTTTTATTTATACCGTGGTGCAAAATCTTATTTTTTGGTAGCATATGCATTATGCATATGTCATGGGATACTCATCCCAACTTACCTGTCCGGTAGTTGTGGTATAGTATACGGGTATGCGGCCCCGGCTTCCCTAGCTATTACTGTCCTTAATATCCTATATTTCCTATTTCCCACTCTAACTTACCAATCTTCCTTTCCACACCACCTATCCTTCCCTTTCCCTGTTCCTACCCTCTCCACCAATCTGTGGGAACGCAATGGATAATCATTAAAATAATAACTACCAAAATGGCGGCGATGTGATTCGCCACCCATCACGTCTCGTTTCTCGCGGAGGCGAAAAGTGGCCCATGGAGAGCCGCTTCGCTACGTTGAATGTAAGAGGAGGAATAGATGGTAAGAATGAAAGTGGACGAAGCGAAACAAGTATGTAAGGATCGTAGCAAGTGGAAAGAAGTGGTCTCTGCCTACCCCTACGGGAAAGAGGCGGTCTCTGCGACTCTGCCTACCCCTACGGGAAAAAGGCGTGATTATATGTATGTATATGCTTATGTTACTTCACTACATAAGTTTCGAGGAGTTCTCTCGATTCCTCATGGATCCCATCATCAGTCCACTTTATAATTTTGTTTTATCAGGATATAATATGCAACATATAACACCACACTTACACACTAGAACTTTTTTATAAGATTTTGTATCATGTTAGTGATGATGACTGTTTACTACATGTACCTGCTAAACGCCCACCAGCACAAAATAACACCACCGAATCGTAGAATCTGATGAGAAATCGGATACTGAATTACTAAGAAAATATTTTTTGGAATATATCTGTTGCCATCCAATCACACTGATTAATTCCAGATAGGTTAACAATTTCAATGAAAATATCATTTTAATTGAATCAAAGTAAGCGGTTGGATAATAGAGAATCAAAATTCAGCAATTATTTTGGAATTGTGTTAATATATCTCTGAAGCCAGCCTCGGCTTCGTTTCGTTTAATTTAATGGAATTAGGGGGAGTGAATTTATTTTTCTTTGCTTTTGTTTCTCTGGTAGATGAGACAGTTGATACAGTGGGAACGATTAACAAAAGCTTCATTCTTATCAATCAACTCTAGTTCAGTGAGCAAACCGAAAATGTGGGTTATGTTATGATCAGATACCTACAGCTATAATGAACATATTATATTATTATTAAAACGGATAATGAAACTATTTTTAATCTTCTAATATAATATATAATATTTTAATACAAAAACTCCTGTTACAGCGTTTGATATCGAAGTTGTCCGAAACGGCTTCACTGATTTTACATTAGGATACCAATATCGAGAATAAGTTGTAGGAATACCCCTAGGTAGAAAAAGAAGATTTTTGTATGGCTAAACAACATTTGACAGGTGAGTTATATAAATGAAACTTAACAAAAGTACGTGGCAGCTCTATTATATTGAGAATTACGTTCAGACAAGTGTAACAATTTTTGTTTCTTTATTCGTTTCACGTACACACGGTGTTAGGATTAATATACTCAGGATATTTACGTTTCAGTGAAAATAATAAAAACATATCTACTATTTATGTTCACACACATGGAATGAATAAAAAATGTAACACATGAAAGGGGTCGGTAGACTCTGTAAAAAAATGAAGTGTGTAAACTATGTGGGACGAGCGCTGCCTGGGCATTAATCACGTTATTATAAACAGGGACAGTGTTGCCAACCTAGTGGGTTTACCACTAAATTTAATATTGTTTACCCCCTTTAGTGGGAATTTAGTGATCAGTATTTTATTTTCGTAGGAAACAACCCCCAAATGAGACATAAATTAATTGACAAATTCTCCTAGTTAATAATCAATTATTCAAATTTGTTTTGGTTTTAAGGGTTCCGTAATACTTAAGGAAGTAGGAACCCATATAGTTTCGCTCTGTCCGTCCGTCTGCTGTCTGTCTGTCTGTCCGCGCTTCCAGCGTCGGTAATTATGAATATAAATGGATCAAATTTGGTATAGTCAAAGACTGTGTATAGATCTCAATTTCATCATAAAATATTAATAAAATTATATTCTAGAGGTGGCTCTCCATACATATGAACTGGGAATGATTTTTTTCTTTTTGCCCCCCCCCCCTGGCATTTCTAAACTATAAGACTTAAAATTTACAATTGAAGAAATGCTAATAGTTCATGCTAAAAACTCTTTAGGAAAAATATTTTGAACCAAATCAGACAGTAACAATTTGAATAAAAAAAAACAAAACATAGTTTATAGTTACGAAACCCTCTTTGGACATGTCCTGACATGCTCTTGGTTGGGATTTTAAATGATGAAAATCTATTTCAATTAATACAAACAGCTATAAAACTACTTTTAGGCAATTATATTTTTATATAGTACTTTTTTGATGTCGCGAGTTTAGTGGTCTCGAAAAATAGAGTTGGCAACACTGAACAGGGGGCGAAATAAACATGAACTAAATCATAAACACGTTCCTACCGTTTCCTTTCACTGAAATATCATCGTTCCATTCAAGTGATTCATAATTAAGTTCGAAATGTATTTTTGGAAGTGAATCACGATATTAATTCATAAAGACTCCTAACATTCCCGCAGGACAGCATTAAAATGTTATATTTACGCTCTTTTGCATCTTCTTTGTGTTAAGTCGAAAAGGTACATACCTACTTTCATATAATTTGGTACATAATTGATTGCAATATAAGCATGCGTTATAATAAAATCTAAATATATATGTTACCGGCCAAACCCGATTTTAGGACAAGCTAGTTTTGCCTAGGCTAAACTGTTTCTTCCTATACGCGATAGGATTAACTAGTATATCCTAGTCGAAACTAATTTGTCCTAAGCCCGATAGGACAAACCAGTTTAGCCTAGGCCAAACTAGTTGATCCTGATATTAATACGCACACTCTAGGACAAATAACTATAGGAATATCGTTAAGGACTGCAGGTACGAAACATTTTGTTGGATCAGGCCAAGGTTTCGTGAGATGCAGCTGCATCATAAACTGTCCCACAAAAGTGCAAGAAGGCAATGATACTCTGCAATTCTAAGTGCCACCAAAGCACACCATGTAAAAATAAATAACAATTTTAATAATTGAGATATGATTATTGCTTCTATTTCAAAACATTATTTGTTATATAACCAATAAATATCCATAGCTTTCATTATCATTTTAATAAAAATGATTACTTTTCGAATTACGGAGTATTTTATTCAGTATATGTAATATTTATTTAGACTTTCTAGATATACCATAATGTTTAGACTAGGCCGTACTAGTTTATCCTGGAGTGTGCGTATTAATATCAGGATCAACTAGTTTGGCCTAGGCTAAACTGATTTATCCTATCGGACTTAGGACAAATTAGTTTGGACTAGGATATACTAGTTAATCCTATCGCGTATAGGAAGAACCAGTTTAGCCTAGGCAAAACTAGTTTGTCCTGAAATCGGGTTTGGCCGGTAACATTATATAAGGCAAACCTGACTGACTCATCTATTAACGCACAGCCGAAACTACTGAACGGGTTTTGCTGAAATTTGGCATACAGATAGTTGTAATGACGTAGGCATCCGCTAAGAAAGGTTTTTTGAAAATTCGCCCTCTAAGGGGGTAAAAAAGGGGTCAAAATTTTGTATGGAAACCGAACTCCACACGGACGAAGTCGCGGGCAAAAGCTAGTTAATAATAGAAACGATTTCGTGGGCGTAGCAGGTTTAACTTATCTACACTAATATTATAAAGAGGAAAACTTTCTTTGTATGTTTGTTTGTTTGTAATGAATAGGCTCAAAAAGTACTGGACCGATTTCAAAAATTCTTTCACCATTCGAAAGCTACTTTATCCACGAGTAACATAGGCTAAATTTTGTTTTGGAAAAAAATAGGGTTCCGTAAGATATTTGGGTTTTTGTAAAAAATCAACCAGAAAAGTTACTTATTTTGCGTACGCTGCCTAAACTATAAAAGATAGAACCATAAAATGTTCTAATTAATTGTAGATCTTATAAATATCTACAAAAAAGCCCGCGACACACTATACCTATCTATGTCGAGTGAGGCACAACAACCATTTATTTATTTAGAAATCTTGAATTTTTTTTGGACTACATTTAAACGCGTTTATTTTACTCATGCTATTAATTAATTGAATTATTAAAATTGGATATTTGGTTTTGAAGTTATGGCGAAATTAAAATATTAAGATTTCTGCTGCACGGCCTGTTGCGAAGTGGGCGTCACCAAGGCGGGGGTGCGCGTGCGGTAGGGGAGTTTAGATTTAGATAGATAAGTCATTTTTTTGTTTTGTGTTCGTTCATCGTTGTAACTATGATGGATAGATATTTGAATACCTACGAGTATTTATTAAGTGTTTGTTGTATTGTTAGTCCTGAAGAGTATACTCTTATAAGAGTATAGGTATTTCATACGATAAAAGTATACCCACCTACTTATTTCATTGAGTTTTAGTAGGTACCTATATTAATTTGTTTCTGTTTGTTTTGACTAAATTTCGCCCGACATTCTGTAGTATTAGCACAGCCTATAGAACTTACCTACAGTCGTCCAACGGACACGTCTAGACAGAGCAATCGTGCGGGGCGTGCGGGGTGAGAGAGGGGCGGTAGCGAGCCCAAGCTGCCATACACTCGCTTGGGACACGTCAGCCGGGGTTGACGCTTTTTAATTTGATTGTTTTAAGTGGTTTGCGACAGTGTTTCGTTTGAGTTGTATGTAGGTACTTATTTACAATGGTCAATTATATGAACAGCTATAGAAGATTAATTTTAATACAAAACCATGCGCCTGTTTCCCGTCAGAATTTTTAATAAAATTGTATCTACGTATGAGAATTTACTAACTACATCGTCAAATTCAACAATCGCAATCTAAAAACTAGTAAATCCAAATGTCGAAAATAGTTTCAGTTTCGCATTTGTAGCTTTTGCAGGGTTCGTAAATATCCGATATTTATAATAAATATCAAAATATCAGATATCTTTGATATAATATATCCGATTTTTTTTTATTTTTTGATATTCTTGATATTTTCAAAATTACATACAAATTTCATACTTTGATATGTTTTTTCGTAATAGTTGTATCGAAATAATTTGTATCTCTGATAATTTGAAGATAGGGAAGTAAAATTAAACTCATTTATTTATTATTGATATTCAAAGTTTTCAAATAAATTAAAAATCAACGATAGATAATTTAAGTCTTAAATCCATAAAATGACTTTTGTTTATAACCAGAAGAAAAAAAAATTGTATTAATTTTATCAGTCGAATTAATTTGACACATGGTATAAATGGTATAACAATAGTATAATAACAAACAAGGAATTTTCTTCCGAAAAACAGGGGGTCACGTGGGTATCATAAGCCTAATGATTAGTTAATGTCGTGTCAAATAGCAAGTTTTTGATGACCTAGGCTTGTGAAACTCTCGGAAAATAAGACCTGTGTCTTTTAGACTATGACTTGATGTAAGATTTTTTACATTTAAAACATTATTTTACATTTTTAAACATAAATATCAATTTTGATATATATCAAGCATAAATATCAATTGATATAATATATCATGATATATATCCGATATATATCAACTGATATATATCATGCGAACCCTGAGCTTTTGTATACGCATTTGTATTTTTTATAATAAAACTCTTCATTAATACTTCTATAATACATAAATATATATTTTTTTGTTTTATTCCTAGTACTCTACATACACATACTACGAATACACAAAATGTAGAACAGATTATAATAAAACACATTATTGTGACAACCCTGCAGCAATGACGAATACCTACACAAAAGCGGCATTTCGCGCGACTTCAAACGCGTTGGACCACTGTATCTCTTTATTACACTGTGGTATTAGTATCAGTATTGTACCCGTGCGAAGCCGGGGCGGGTCGCTAGTACAATTAATAAAGACTAAAGACTTCGTGTGCGCAAAAGTTAATTTCGCAGTAACCGTACATTTTTCCGCGATAAAAAGTAGCCTATACCTATCCTTCCCCGTGGTGCCTGTGGCAAATTTCATCAAAATCGGTATAGTAGTTTCGGAGCCTATTCAATGCAAACATACATTTACCATCTTTATTAAATTAGTACCTATAAGTAGCTTTAGGAATACCCAAACCAAAACCTTTATGAAAGAAATCACTTGTAAATTCTACAAAGACGAAGCCGCAGAATACTCCTAGTGTAAAACCATAGTATTGATCTTCTCAAGGTAAACATTTCCGAACGCTCGCTTCCCATATAAATCCGACCATATACGATTTTCCCACAAAATATTCTCTTGAGAGTCATTTCATAAAGTATACGTACATTTTATTAGCACTAAAGATGCACACCTTGCTATCTAACTCCTATTTCATTGTAACCGAGACTCTATTTCGATACGGAAAAGGTTTAAAATGTAACCGAGCAATTTTGAATATTAAGTAGGTAGTAGCTAAAATTGTAAAATGTAATCACATCAGTTTATTAAGCACGGCCATTATAAAAGGACACCCACAAAGCGTCTTATTTATTACACATTTCATCGGAATTGTTATTAATATACAAAACATTAAGGAATTATTAAGTACCAACTAGTTTTTACCCGCAGTTTTCTTCCTGTTAAATTCCTACGAAAACCGAACATTTTGTCGTATACATGTAAATATAGAGTAGCTATGCTATGAGTAAATATAGACTAGCATTTGCCCGCGGATTCGTTCTGCAAATATGCCCACGGAATAAAAAGTTCTATATTAAATTAAATTAAATTCCGTTTATTTCAGATTGCATAGGCCATATAAAATGTTATTCCCTATTTCACCATCTTTGGGGTAGAATTTTGAAAAATCCTTCCTTCGTCAATAAATGAGGAATACATGTGCGAAATTTCAAATTTCTAGCCTTAAAGGTTTGGCCTGTGCATTGATACATTAGTCAATCAGCTTTGCCTTTTACATATTTATATAGAAGATATTTAAGCTATCTGAGGTTGAAACTGTTTGAAATCTGTTTAGTCATTTAGGCGTAAAAGCGATACAAACAAACCAGCGATATCACTCGCTTATAATGATATTATTATGATCAACAAGCATTTATTCAGAATCTAATAAAGCCAACACAATGTGTCTAAAAATAGCCGTTTTATTTGTTTTATGTAAAGAAATAAATAATGGGAAAGAAAGCTGTTTCTCTTTAACGTGAATATAATATGTAATAATAATAATAGCGTAAGGATTATTATCTTCAAAATCGCATCTTATGACTATATTATAAGGTTTCATCAAAATTATTACCATGGAAATAAAGATCAAAAGGTATGGTTACAAGTATACCAAGTAACACAGTTTTTTACCTGATCGTATAAATGTGAACCTATAGTTTTGCTCTATTTCGTTCATCAATCCAGACAATCCTTGGGTCCAAGCGATTCAAAATTAAATTTATTCGCTACACAACAATATACCCAATTCGGCAAAAAAATAAAAAAGCGGCTGCGCAACGTAGTGCAAGTGTAGCTCGCAATTCGAATTCTTGCAATGAAACGTGTATCTTATGTGTTATGAATAAAGTTCAATAATTGAATTATTTTGATTCAATAATTAATTTAATAGGCAAGCGGACTGATTTTTTTTTTTATTGCATAAATGAATAGTACTCTTAAATATGAGTAACTTCTCAGAAGAAACCGTATATCATAAGTCAATATTTTCAAAGGTACAGCGATTTGTATACAAAATTTCGCGAGTCTTTATACCAAAAATTTTTTTTTTGCGAAATTGGTAAACAAAACCTACATCATTAGTTTACTCACATCATATACAAATACATTCATTATGGTAAGTATGAACTTAAACGCACAAATATCGGAGATATTTACAAATATATTCCTGCGGCCATATACTTCATATACTACTTCATATACTATAACCTACAAGTGACGTCATTTGTAGGTCGACTTTAGTATGGAGCGTTTTTAGGAGGCTCGCGAATTTTTTTATAAAAATCGCTGTACCTTTGAAAATATTGACTTTTGATATACGGTTTCTTTTGAGAAGTTACTCATATTTAAGAGTACTATTCATTTATGCAATAAAAAAAATTTGTCCGATTGCCTATTGCGCTTCAAAATTATTTTGAAGCGCAATCTTGAAAAACGTCTCGTCGCGTCTCGGTGTAAACCGACGCTTAGGAACTTTGAATACTATTGTGTGTCTTGTGTGGTCTTCAAAACAGTCATAGTAAAGATCTACTCGTACTTTTGTACAACTCTTACATGTACCTAATAATAATAACATAATAATAATAACTCCCCACACCGATTTCGGTGACGGTGGCCAGTTTCATTGAAACCAGGCCAGTTACGCAGGAGTAATTTTTATAGTGCCCAAGCGTGTGCGCAGTACACAAGAGCACTCTCTCTATTCCTTTACTCTCATAATCCAGTGGGACGGATAACCGACACGACTCAGGAGAGATCAGGACATGTAAATTTTTATTACAAAATATAGGTTTTATACATGTTTTCCAGAATACGTAAGTAATGACTAATGTCTTAAATCGAAAGAAAATGACCACATATACATGTAGGAAAACATTTAAAAGTAACCGAGGTGTGCTCAAGTGTGGTGGTAGAGATGTGCAGCAAGTTAAAGGTCGGCCATAAAATGTTACGAGCTACTTCAGATCGATAGATAACTTCTACTTCGAGCGATTTTTGAATACTAAAGTTAAATATTATTTGTGTACTTTATAATTCAAAATATTATGTTGTTTTATGTATAACCTTAGAGGGCTACCTTCAGTTACTCGTACTTCTTGAAGCTTGAAAACCTTTTTTGGATTTGCAGTAATCTACAAAAAACTATGTAATTTTCCCGTGCAATATTAATAGCTTAAATATAAATCCAACATTACCTACGTGATACGTCCTACACTATTATTATAATGACAATCATTATGTATTCCACCTGTAGGGACATATTCGAATGCAATAACAATAATTACCCACGAGGCACGACCCAGAAAAGCCTTTAATAGTCGACTTTGATTCTGAAAGCTGCTGTTTTGTGCCGGAGAGATACTTAAGTATATACATACATCACGCCTCTTTCCCGTAGGGGTAGGCAGAGACCAGTGTCTGTCTTCTTTACACTTGCTACGATCCTTACATACTTGTTTCGCTTCGTCCACTTTCATTCTTACCATCCATTCCTCCTCTTACATTCAACGTAGCGAAGTGGCTCTCCATGGGCCACTTTTCGCCTCCGCGAGAACGAGACGCGATGGGTGGCAAACCACATCGCCGCCATTTTGGATAATTAAATTATTTTTATGATTATCCATTGCATTCCCACGGATTGGCGGAGAGGGTAGGAATAGGGAAAGGAAAGGATGGGTGGTGTGGAAAGGAAGATTGGTAAGTTAGAGTGGGAAATATGAATGTAAGATACTACCGCCCAGGAGGGCAAAGAATAGGACAGTAATAGCTAGGGAAACCGGGGTCGCATACGCGTATACTATAGGTACCACAACTACTGGACAGGTAAGTTGGGATGAGTATCCCAGATACTTAAGTGCAGATTAAAAAGAGCCATTGGCTAGTATAGTATAAACTTATTTATTTCATTTACAAAACAAAGCAGGACTTGTGTCCGCCGATTTTCTGTGAGGCCATAATATTCTTCGATCATGCTGAATCAACACCTTTTTGCAATTTCCTTTTGCCATTTCAACATTTGCCTCCACGGTTTTACCAATATTTATTCAATTCAAACACTTTCAATAAGAGCCTAGTACCTAACCAAAATTTCATTGCCAGCGTCACGTAGGTACGGAATTTCATTGCGTACGGAAGGTTCGTGGCGGTGATAATGGTTCGCCCCATCGATCCCAGCTGTGCCTTTGATTAATTAAAGATTAATAATTATTATTCAGGCGCCCGTAGGCCGTGACGTACCTAATCTATTCTGTATCCATTTAATATTGTAAATTTTACGCCTCCGCACCGCTTACTTTAACGCCCTGTGGAATAAAATACTAATGTTTACAAGATTAAAATTGAGTTCGCTCGTTTAAATCTTGTTAAAAAATTGTTGAAGTTTAAATCTAAATATAAATGGCAGACCTGACTGACTCATCTATCACCGCACAGCCGAAACTATTGAACGGATTTTGTTGAAATTTCGCATACAGATAGTTGTAATGACGGAGGCATCCGCTATGAAAGGATTTTTGAAAATTCCCTCCCTAAGGAAGTGAAAAAGGGGTTAAAACTTTGTATGGAAACCGAACTCCACGCGGGCGAAGTCGCGTGCAAAAGCTAGTGTTATATAAATATCATCAATGTTTTAAAGCATTTCCATTTGCAGGTACTGAAGCCCTTAAAATGCTACCAGGTTATTTAGAAAGCATAATAGAGGCCTCTGGGGATAACTAGATCATTGAAAATGTTGATAATTTTACGACTATTGAGCGTGAAAAGCACCAATATTTTTTGGTGACAGAATTTGTAATAAGTCATACGGATAGTCCCAGATGTTATAAGGCAAACATTCGCTTATTACCTAATAGATCTAATACCGAATATAATATTACTCTCTACAGAAAAGCCTAAGGCGGCAAGATTTATAATCAACACCTGCGTCGCTGTCTGTAGGGAGTGACAGATTAGATGGAACAGTACGCTTAGCTGAACGCTGTATTAACTTATAACAATATACCCGTATGTTTCTATTATCCGTACTGACTACTAACCCATACGATAAGGTTTTTCTTGCCACAGTTAATATTAATAGGAACTATTAGATAACGTATTGATAAAATTGTAAACGTTTTATTTAAATAACCTAAACTAACCAAGAGCATATTATCACGAGTCACGACATGTCTAAGGAGGGTTCCGTAACTATCAACGCGCAATAGGTTTTCTTTGATTTACATAAAAAGTTATTGTCCGATTTCGCTCAAAATAATTTTCCTAAAGAGTTTTTAGCATTGTTTATCAGCATGGAAACTTATAAGATTATATATCCTATAGTTTAGAAATGCCAAGGGGCCAACTTGCAAACCAAACCACTTTGGGGGCCGATTACTCAAAAATTGTCGACTTTGTGAAAAAGTCATGTATGAAATCTTGCCTTTATCTTGCCTTTATTTTAAAATACCTATTCAACGATACCCCACACGATGGGGTAGACTGAAAATAAAATTTTCATGTTCAATTCACATGTATGGAGAGCCACCCCTAAAATGTAAAAAGTATCATTATTTTATGGTGGCAAATCCGAGAGCTTTATACAGTTTTTAACCATACCAAAATTTATATATTTATATTAATTATTACAGAAGCTAGAAGCGCGGACAGACAGACGGACGGACAGAGCGAAACTATAAGGGTTCCTAAGTATTACGGAACCCTAAAAACGATTTTTAAATTAGCAGTGCGACCAGGGTGCTACCTTATTATAATAATGATCATTAATCTACTATGAACTCGGATATTGACACAGTGACTAGTATTTGTTAACTGTGAAATCTTAAATGTTAAATTCGGAGTATGGTGTCAGTCTTAAGTAAAGCGATCGCATTTGCACACGCATTTCGTGCGCGTGGGAGTGAGACAATATAATATACTGCGAATTGAACATTTTTGATTACGAGATTAGCCATTCAGATGTTACGGTCACACTAAGTAATCATGATGAAATAATCAAGATTTACTACAAGTAGATAGCTATTACAACCAATATAACTATCAAATATACTCCTTCCAAGTATAGAAGTTGGCAGCGCTCACTTTTACTACCATCCATTTGCTGCAAATGGCTGGAGAGAAGCGACAAGCGACACACGGACATCTGTCACGAACGTGCCACCGCTTTCGTCTGCTATAACTGGATACGTCACGCCTCCGACACACCACATGCGACCCGACCCGACCCCACTTCCTAGGGCATGTGGGAGCGCGTGTTGTAAGCGTTGTATGATACTAGCTTAATAGTTAATCCCGTCTTCAAGTTAGGAGCTAGAAGTAAGATTCTAGGATTCATTTGTTAGGAAAATTAATCAACACGGTGCGTCTTACTATTGTGCATTATCACATTACAGCAAGCTATAATATATTTTCAAATTATATTATGTACGAGCAACCAATAATAGATTTTCAAATTATATTATGTATCTACCTACGAGAAATATGAAAAAAAATATACAAATAGACGTAGATTATTTCGACAAGCTTCTTGAAAGTTTTTGCTTCGCATATTAATATAATGATGATGACGATGATGATGATGATACTAAATTACGAAAAACTTTTATAGAATCTTTTAATCTGAAAAGAATTCGTTGCCTTCGCAATAAGTCTCATTTTTTTATTATAATGAAAAACGTAATAAATACTTTTTGGTAACAAAAGTTTTGCAAGCAAAACATTTGCAAGCATTTTTCCATTTTACGTTTCGTTAAAGATCTTAAAGGTTAACATTGAGTTCATATTGTAAAGAATTGAAATTCCTTTACCATTTCATAAAATGTACAAATCACTGAACTTCTCATTTAATACGACTGAGGCTTTTATTTAACAAATTAGGAAAAAATCTTATATTAGTTTGCTTTTAGAAATTGGAATGATTTCACCCATCACACGACATTTACAATATTACACATCAAACCAAAAAATAGCACAAAACCAAATCTCTTTCATTCGAAAACATTAAAAGGAGCTCTATGTGATATTTGATTAGAGCGGTGTCCAAACAAGAATGTAATTAAAGCAAGTAGGATACACGGTTCTAACGAGCACCTGTGGTGTATTTCAGTGTATCCGGTAACACAGCTGTCCGCGGTCTTAATATGACGACGTTCGTGCCACCGGTGACACTTTGCCCATTCTCCTCGGAATATATTAAGTGTCACTCACGTGGACACCAATATTTATTTTTCATTAGAGCGTTTTATTTATGTTCTGACTTGTTTTTTAAATAGAAACATTTTTAAACTATATTAATAATAATATCTATGGACGCTTCACACCACGTCAATCTGGCCCCGTGCTAAGTATCCGAAGAACTTGTGTTACAGATACCAGAAAACGGGAAGTATATTTAATACTTCTATACTATGCAATATATATTTAAGATTTTTATTATATTGTACACTTATTTAATACACATCCAGTCGGTATCAGCAAATATGAACTTGAGTTCTATAAAATATTGTAGGATATTGTTTGGGCTGGTACCGATTTTCAAAATTAAGAAGATTGAGTAGAGAAATAGTTAAAAATTTAGCCGAATTTAAAAGGGGAATTATTTAGAGAATAAGTTTTATTTAATACTTTTTTGTGTATCTTTACTTTGGAAGTCCGTTTAATTTTTTGTTAAAAAATAATTTGGATAAACATTAAGTTTGAAAAGAAGGACTTATTCGCCCAATTAAGTATTAATATTCTTATCACTTACGCACTGTTATTTTATCCGTAATAATATAAATAATAGATAATTTTAGTCGAGTGTGTGTTGAGTCAGTTGAGTGTGGTGTTTATTTATTAAAATCATTCTTTCAAAAAACATTTAATGGATGTCTTACACTTTGTTAGGCTAATCGTTAATTTAACAAAACATCATAACATTGTGTTTCTCGTAAGTCATTTACGAGAAACACAACTGTACCTATATTAAATTATAATTTAGATCATCCGGTAAGCCATATTGGAATTTCCATTCCCGAAATAACATAATTATACTAATCGGGCGGGATATTACGCGAGAGACAATTGTATTCAATCAGAACTGAAAGACGCATTGTCGAGAATATTTAATGAGGATTACGGCCCGATAGCGGCATTGAGGAGCACGTCCTCTTTGTTCGACATCGAGTGTCAGCGTATCCCGGGATATATTGCAGGGATAAAATATTTCCCATCTAATAAGTTTTTGAATAATTAACTGATTATTGCAAAGTTTACAGACAATATTGAAATTACTTTATTGGCTTTTCGAAACGTACTTAATGCCAGGAAATATTGTCTTTGCAATGGCATATCCACAATCAACCGTTGACAGTCAGATAGAAACAGTCATCATAAAAGTGTGATCATTAGAGTGCATTGAAGCTGCTTTAGTACACCTTATGTACCCTCCGTGGTCCAGTGGTTTAGATATTAGCTCTCGACTCGGAGGTCGTGGGCTCGAGACCCACCATGGACCAACAAAAGAATGTTGTTTCCAAGTTTCGTTAGGACACTGCAGACAGATGATCCATGCGTCGGATGTGTATGTTAAAAGTCGTTCCTGAGCCTGATCTTCTGCCAGTCGTGTCGGTTATCCATCCCACTGGGTTTCGAGAGTAAAGGAAGAGAGAGTGCTCTTATGTACTGCGCTCATATTGGGCACTAGCTGGGCTGGTCTTAATGAAGTCGGCCACCGTCACCGAAATCGGAATTATCAGAACACCATGATAACCTTAAGCGGTTTAAAATAAATTTTAACCAGTGCGAGTATAAAACCAATAGTGAATTTTTAACAATCAACAAGTTGATAATACCATATTTAACTGAATTACAAAAGCTTACTTAATTTTCAAAAATATTTCTATTAATTTTATTCGTCGAAACGCATATCCGAGTGATAGAGCTTAATCTTTATAGCCGTTGATTGAATTGTTTTCAATTTTATAGCTTATTCGACAAGCCCATTTATTTTATTTAAATAAAAGTCAATAATTTTCATTATTGTATTTTTTTTTATAAATTACTAGATGTTGCACGCAATCCCGCGGTAGCCGTACATTTTGCCGCGATAAAAAGTAGCCTATGTCCTTCCCCGTAATCTAATCTATATCTGTAACAAATTTCATCAAAATCTGTCCAGTAGTTTCGGAGCCTATTTAACGCAAACGAACAAAGAAACAAACTTTTCCTCTTTATATATAGATTAAATAAATTATTTAGTTTCTATGTTTCGCTTTTCGGAACTAAAATTAGGTTAATGGTCAAACTTGTACCAATCCCATCTAGGTTTACAAGAACTTCATGAGTATGATATCAAAGATAAGTGTTATCTAGAAATCACAAATTATATTATTCAGAGGCTTCTGAAGTATATAATTCCTAAATTATTTATTAATACTTGTCATAACAAAATCTACATAAATGATATTTCGGTTAAATCAATTACGAATATCTTAGGCATATTATGATCTATTATTGCTTATGTAAAGACGTTTAAGCAGAAAATAATTATTGTAATACTAAAAATCTGTATATCTGTAAACGCAAAGTCGCCCGACTTTGCGTTTTGCGGAGAGTCACCCATACATGAGATGATTTTTTACTTTGAGTATGACAGTTATTTATTTGCCTAAACATCTTTACATAAGCAGTGGATCATGTGCACGAAGTATCCGTAATTGATTTTCGGAGACATTATATATTATGTAATAGATCAATAAACATCGATCATTCAGAGGCAAGTAAGTTTTCGCGTTACGCAATACCGATGTGGCGGACCAATCAGCGCACAGTCCTGAATCGCGCTATCGAAGTTTCTGAGCTCGGAAAGTATATATACGACAGCTGAAATGATTACAAGTGGGCTTCGGCCTGACCGGGCATACCACCTCGCTCGGTCGGAGATCTCCCTTTGGGGCCTGACACCATATTCCCACATTGGTGACCCTCGACAGAACATGCCTCCTTCTAGACATCATCATCATCACTCCCCACCCCTCCGCACCACGCCAGCCAGCTTCAGCCTCATCGGGTACCTCGACCACCAGCCTCAACGCACCGCGGCCTGGTCGAACCCTCATCGGCTTCAACGGGCACTCTCACTACAACGACCGGTCAGCAAGCAGAGCACATCTCTCCTGGTCAGCACGTAGCATCGGCCCCGCACGGCAGCACTCCGACTCACTGGAGCCCGTGCAGCAGCAACGCAGTTCCGACTCACTGGGACTCTCTCCACTGGCACTGGCGACTCGAGCACAAGATTCATCAAAAATGGTTCGACCTCCGGTCTTGGGGGGGAGTGATGTGGCGGACCAATCAGCGCACAGTCCTGAATCGCGCTATCGAAGTTTCTGAGCTCGGAAAGTATATATACGACAGCTGAAATGATTACAAGTGGGCTTCGGCCTGACCGGGCATACCACCTCGCTCGGTCGGAGATCTCCCTTTGGGGCCTGACACCATATTCCTACACCGATATTCGCTCGTTATGTGAAAACGCTCTAAACCTCTGAATGTAAGCAAATCCTGACCTAAACCAACAGAGCACCTGCGTCAGCCTTCAAGACTACCGTCATTTGTTTGATTGACGCTTAATTATCTGCACGTTCCATACTTCCTAGTTCATCATAATCATAATCCAGTGCTAACGTCTGCACGTCTACAAGTATTAAGTTTTTAATCAACTAAGCGTCCTGAGTAAGGACGCTTTTAGTTGACGGAAGTATCTTAACCCGAATTCTCTTACTTTATTAAGTTTAAAATGTTTATTTTGGCGTTTAATCAGACTATTATAATATATTTCATCCAATTAATTTTAGTAACCAAACGCTAAAAAGAATGTTGTTTACATTTTGACACGCGGCCCCTTAAAAAGCTTTCAAGTGAAGAAATAAATCCATTAAGTTTATAACTAAGCAATATTTCCTTGTCTACCGATAAACTTTTCCTCTAGCCTATAAATTAATTTATTAACTTTGTTATTTATTCGAAAAGTTTAGAGTAACGTTTGCTCCAAAAAAGCTGTGAATAGGTTCAATGGAAAAGCTTGTATTTTATTTATGTTCAGATACGATCGCTAACAAATATTATATGCGTTAGAATTTTGAAGAATATGACACTCGCTTTGTAGCAAAAGTTATGAAAAAAGTGTAAAAAGGCCCTTAGCAAAAAATAGTAGGGAAAACGGATATGCCATAGTATTTTTTACGTGGCAGCCTAACGGTTAATTTTGAATAGCTACTTTAAAAATGCAGATTTCCGGGAGGTGGTACTTTTTTTTTAGGAAATTTCCCCCTCTTTAAGGATTTTGTTTTTCAAATCATTTTTCATCGCCCGTATTTTGTATATTATTTACGAATGAATTCGATATACTTGTAAAAACCAACGATACTGTGTGTGATATGTCTATACAAAATATTATAGCAAAAACAGTAGATGAACGTATTGTATTATGTCAAAACATGATTTCAATTCTTCGGCACAAAAAATACCACAGTAAATTATAATTTACAAGGAAAACGATTTTTACAAAAAATGAAAAGGGTTTTTTTTACAATTGAACCCTTATCAAAAAGGCATTACTTGTGTCGTAACTCCTAATATTACAAACATTTTTCAAAAACGACATTTTAACATTAAACATTTTGTATTTAGATTCCCACGCGTAAAATTTGTGTTCAAAGTCACAATCGGAAAATATAATATGAACGCTTGTATAATATCCTACTGTGACTTCGCACGAATATTATATTTAATACAGCCGCCGTGGTCTAGTGGTTAGAGCTTGGCTCTCGACTCGGATGTCGTGGGTTTGAATCCCGCATTGGAACAACAAAAAACGTTGTTTCCAATTTTGATTAGGACAATGCAGGCTGATCACCTGATTGACAAGAAAGATAATCCATCTGATCTCTCGCTAGTCGTGTCGGTTATCAGTGCTTTTGGATGAAATGCCAAGGTGTACACACAAATCTTATTTTTTGGTAGTCTATGCTTGTGTTACTTCAGAAAAAGTCAAAATCACTAAATGTGTCCATATAAATTTCGAGGAGTTCCCTCGATTCCTCATGAATCGCATCATCAGGTCACCACTTTTTGGAAGTCATTCAAAAATTAAATAAATCAGCATTGGCCTCTTATTTAAGCATCTTGGCATGATTTAAGAATCATTAGGCATTTTTAAATGACTTCCAAAAAGGAGGAGGTTTTTAACCAATGATTTCAAAACTAAGGATGGGCTATGACGTATATTTGCAAGAACAAATATTTAAACAAGAAAAAGTTACACCATCTTGTTTTCACCATACCTCAAATATCATAACCAAACAACCACAAAAGCGGGGCCATTAAGTGGGGACAGTTTTTGCCTCAGCATGCATATATATAGTAATATATATTATGTCACCGTAAAATTGTAAAAACCGATAGATGGTAAAATAACTAACGAGATTGTAAAAATATGTCGAAAGATTAAAAACTATATATTTATAATTTAACGAAAAATAATGTGTTAAATTATGGACAGCATATTCGCGTCGGAAGTCTATCAACATTTTACAATTTCACTAGTTTTATTACAATCTAACGGTTCTTACAATTTTACGGTGACATATACATACCTATATGTTTTTATCCGACGAAAATCCGCAGGAGTTTCTCAAGTCATGACTACTCTACGAAGCAAATATGTACAGTTTTACAAGGTCACGTTAAACTGGTCGAGTGTCATTCGCAATATTACCGTATGAGCCGCAACAGGAAATAGCGAAGGCTCTCAGGAAGCGGGGAATAAGCGCAGGGGCTGCATTACATGATCTTCCTGAACGAAATGATATCAACACGGACCCAGCATAATAATATTTTCTCTTACAACCAATATACGAAATAACTATCATTTATTTGAAGCGAGTATTTCCTGAAGTAGAGTTTTCCAAACTTGGATGGAATTGAACCTTAAAACAAGTGGATTTGGAGAAATAAGTCGTAATATTATAGTTAAATGTAATAATACCTACTAATATTAGTTTTTATTTACAAAATACTCAAACTGTGTTGAGAGTAGGTATCTACTGAATCTAGTAGATTTCTGTAGTATTTCAGTTTAATTTTAAGCAGAACTTAATTATGGGACAAACAATGCAGTTCCACGACGTTCATCAGCGCACCTGGATATCATTGTCAGTTCTCACATTTTGAACAATTTAGGCGCGTACGTGTACGGTGTAGTAGACTGAATAGAACGAAATTCAAACACAGTTATTACGAGAGCTCCAACTCTCAGTTTGCCGATTCAAATGCAAACCAAAAAGGTATGGCCGTATTTATTTTATCGCGCGACAAAATGAACAATAAAAGTGAAATATTTCGAAACGAGATGTGCAGATGGAAACCAGATATGGTTATGGAAGTGAATAGCTACAAATGTTGACGTCGATCGTCGATTTCAAAATTATAGATGGGCTATCACGTACTTTTGACACAACAAATATTCATACAAGAAAAAGTCATTTTGTTTTCGCCATACCTCAAATGTCAAACATCTTGATTTCACCATACCTCAAATGTCAAAATGACCCCAAACGACTCCAAAAGAGGGGCCATTTAAGGAGGATAGTTTTTGCCTCAACATGCCTCGTCTATAATATTATAATATACTGGGTACTACTGGGTACTTACACTTATTTTCATTAGCGTATACCTCGGGATTAATTATTTATTAATATTAATGAATGAATGAATGAATTAATTAATTGATTATTTCCATTAATTCGTAGGTCTTGCTTAAATCAATATAATTATATACCTATATAATACTAAGAATTTTGTACAGTTGGCCCGTAGTTATCGTAGTACCTACAGAGCCCTTAACCAAGTTGCCATCGCTAATTACAACGACGAAGTTCGAAAACAAAAATATAGGGATTGGACATAAGTATCGGATCCCATACAAACTCATACATTAGTGTTTTAGAACTTCGTAGTCGTAATTAGCGATGGCAACATGGCTAAAGGCTGGTACAGTACAGTAAACAGCAGTGGCGAAGGCTGGTTCTTCTTATTAGGGAAGTAGGGCTTCCCTATAAAGATTCTTCTTGTTGTTCTCAGCAGTCGACTGCTGTTTGCGGCCTGTATAGTAAGTAGAGATTTTGATGAGGGTTCAAAAGATAAGTGCAAAGTGAAGCCGATAGGAATAGAGAACCTCACGCCATTGGTAAACAGCGGAGCCGTTATTGGTAGTCGCCGACATATTATAGTTTACCAAATTAATATAGTATGACTAGCTGTTGCCCTTAGGACGGCCTTCCACCAGGTGGACACGTGACCTGAGAAAAGTCGCAGGGAGTCGGTGGATACAAATCGTGAGCGACCGGTCGCACTGGAAATTTATGGGGGAGGCCTATGTCCTGCAGTGGACGTCACCAGGCTGAAACGAGAAACGAGAGCTGTTGCTCCACTCACATAAATACAGTATCCGAAAGGAACACTGTACGTTTATAATTTTATCCCGAAAAAGTACAGTATACCATATAAAATTTCATCAAGATCCGTTTAGTAGTTTCTGCGTGAAAGAGTAACAAACATCCATCCAAACATCCGTCCATCCATTCAACCATCGATCCTCACAAACGTTCACATTTATAATATTAGCAGGATTAAATTTTATTCTGCATTATTATGAGTATAAGATTATATTAATTGATTGTAATTTACACAAACAATAAAATACCTCAATTCATACAAATTCAGTATTAAATAAACATTTAATACTGTTAAATTAAAATATAATTAAGTGCTAGTGAGTACGTATAATTTGAAATTTCGTTTGTCCTTTGTGCTCCGAGTTTATAGCCAGTGGACTGTGGTGTACCTACACTTGTTTCAACTTAATTCTAAACCCTTTTACGGATCGAGATAACACGGAGAACAAAAGTTTGAATAATCATTAGAAAACATTAAAACTTTTTACAAAATATACTTTTACTCGTGTATAATGATTAATGACCCTTAGGGCCAAAACCTAAACGAAACGATACGCGACTTGGTGCTGCATTTTTAGATAGCTATTTAAAATTGAACTTTATTCACTAAACATATACACGTTTCATTGTAAAAATTCGAATGTGAAGTTGCATAGTAATAATAATAATAATATAATATCTATAAACGCTTCACACCACGTCAATCTGGCCCCGTGCTATCCGAAGAACTTGTGTTACAGGTACCAGAAAACGGGAAGTATATTTAATACTTTTATAGGTACTAAACATATATTTATGATTTTTATTATATTATACACATCCATGGCCCAGGAACACAAAAACTTTTTGTTTCTTCGGCGGGATTCATAATCATAATCATAATTTATTCACGAAATGTGGTTTACAATTCGAACCCGCGACCCCCGGCTTGAACATCAAAGCGCTGAGCCACTGAGCCACAGAGGTCGTCAAAGTGCATGTGTAGTGTTATGACTGATGTCATAATATAAACCGTGTACCTTTTTATGTAGTGAGTAAAGTTCAATTTTAAATAGCTATCTTAAAAATGCAGCGCCACGTCCGTCACGATGTGAACTGACCTCATAATGATAAAATTTATTTATTCCTGCGAAAGTTTTGACGTAATTAAAATGGTAATCATTATTACTAACAAACAATAGTATTGTGTTACTTGTTACTAAAATAATACGCGCAACAGCCTCCGTGGTCTAGTGGTTAGAGCATTAATCTCGACTCGGAGGTCATGGGTTCGATTCCCGCATTGGAACAACAAAAAATATTGTTTCCAAGTTGTCTGACGAGAAAGATGATCCATGCGTCGGATGGGCATGTAAAAAGTCGGACCTGCGCCTGATCTCTCGTCAGTTGTGTCGGTTATCCGTCCCACTGGAATAATCCAGAGTAAAGGAAGAGAGAGTGCACTTGTGTACTGCGCCCACACTTGGACACTATAAAATTACTCCTGGTTACTAAACTGGCCTGGTTTCAATGAAATGATTGAAACCATATGATTCTCAGAATACACAAAATATTATTTCATATGTACCTATTTGATACGACAATTTACAATAAATCGGTAACTATTACTCTCAAATACAGCATTGAGCACAGGGGGAGCTATCTGTTAAGGACAGCGGCCTCGCCTGTGTTTTAAAGTGAATTTAAAGACAATGAACACTTATCAGTGCTTTAAAACGTTTCTAAAAACTGTGAGTAAATAGTACATAAACTTTTAAGAGTGAAAATAGTGAATATAAGTGTTGTACATAAGTGTTAAGTTCATTAGAATAGCGGTAAATAATTGTTTTAAAGTCACGAGTTTATTTTCTTTATAATTTCTTAACCGTAGCTTATTTCACTTGGAAAATTAGTGTTGTACATAGGAAAAATTAGTGGCTAAAGTAAATAACATTTAGGTAAATAGAAATGTAAATGGTTTTAGAGAAAATTAGATTATAATGGTGAAAAATATATGGTTTTTCTTATACTTGTAATTTTGCTTATGTGTTACTAAGTATCTATGTAAACTGTGTGATTATGTATTGTTTTATGGTAAATAAAGAATTTCACGTTATGCGTTTCACTTATCCTGGCTCAGGGGAAATAAAGGGAAATTAGGGAAAATTACGGAAAAATAGCCGTATAGAGAAATAAGAGAGAGATAGCTTATATGGAAATTAGAAGAGTACATTTGTGCTCTCTATACGGCATTGCCCTGAGCCAGGTAAGCTAACGAGTTAATGTGAAAAATGTTCTCCTCAAATCAGTGTTATTTTTTATACGCCCCAGCTCTGCCCGAATCGGTGTAACCTTGCTATCTTCGAGTCTGATCAGAGCCGGCGGTGAAAACCTAGTGGAAAAATACAGTCCCATACAGTAGTGCGTGGTCCTTGCGATCCGGATTGCAAGTTAGTGAGTTAGTCGCGTGTGATCCGAGATACAAGATTGAAGAAATTTTCGAAGTCCAATACCAGTTGAAAACAATCAAGACGACACTTAGAAGAATTTATTGATGACGGAACATAGAAAAATTTACTGAACATCGGACATAGAAAAATTTTACTGAGCCAAGGAGATAGAAAAATTTATTGAAGACTGGACTTAGAAAAATTTACTGAACACTGGACATAGAATAATTTCATCGAGCCAAGGACATAGAAAATTTTTTGAAGAAAATTTATCAAGCCGAACATAGAAATTTGGAAGAAAGGAATTCAACACCGGGGATCAACGGACTCAGATTAGAAGATTGGACTCGAAGATACAAGACAACACCAAGGAAGAGGGAAGCAAGGATTCGCAGATTTTTCGCCTGAAAAACCTACCGAAGATTCTTGAAGAGTCGTGAAGACTCTGAAGATTTTTGGAGTTTGAAGACGAATATTTGAAGATTAATTTGATTTGAGGATTTAACTTAACGTAACATTTAACTTAAACTATGGTCATCACAAGGAGTCAGAGCGGGGCCGAGGAGAACCAACCACAACAACAACAACCGCGAAGATTTCCAGATCCGCCACGATCGCCGTCTGCTGCCGCCACGAGCCAGCCGCCGCCGACCGAGGGAAGGGCAGATCTGCTTCAAACAATTTTAAAACCGAGACCAGGTACTAGCAAGGCACCTGTAGCTCCGGAAGTGCAAACACTAGCCAGGAAGAAGGCTATTTCAATTAGGTCGCGTCGATCGACAGCGAGTGTCGTCGCACGCATGCAATATGAGGCGGAAGAGAAGCTGGCCGCTCTCCGTAAAAAGGAACTGCAAATAGAAGCAGAACTTATCAAGAAGAAACTCGTCGCCGACGTCGCCGCTGCAGAGGATGGAAGCAGCCCCGATGACGACGAGCCGTCTGAACAGGTGGAGCAACGTGTACGAGCCTGGCTAAGCGAACAAGGACCCGACCATGAAGAGGCTAGACAAGAGCCGGTCGTGTTAGAGGAGAGAGAGACGCCGAAGCCAGAAGACATGCCACCAACTGGAGGAAGACGCGAAGGCCAGAAGACGAGATTTGAGTGGCCGGAACAACGCCGCCCACGCTCACCCACACCGCCCACGTCTAGGGCCAACGGGGTGGAACATCTCGCTGAAACGTTAGACAAGCTGCTGAATCAACGCCAGACGCGCCACACAACGGAGCTGCCTACATTCTCAGGGGCTCCCACCGAATGGTTGTCCTTCAAAGCAGCCATGGAAGACACCACTGCATTCTACAAGCTGAAACCGATCGAGAACTTAGCTCGGCTGAGGAACTGCTTGCGGGGAGAAGCCAGGGAAGCCGTGGCACCACTGCTGAGCGTCGCTACGCCACCCGAACAAATCATGAAGACTCTAGAACAATGCTTCGGACGTCCAGAAGTTATGGTGGACCGCATGATGGAAGACCTGAAGAGGCTACCGAGGCTCGGAGGTTCGGCGGCGGAACTCAACCAATTCGCCGTGAAGATTCAGAACATGGTGGCTATCCTGAAGAGGCTGAGGCACGGGTACCTTTTCAACCCGTTGCTCACGAGAGACATTCTAGAGAAGCTCAGTCCCTACGAGAAAAGCAAGTGGTACGACTACGCAGAAGAGACGTCGCGCTTCAGGAACGAGCCCGATGTCGTCCTTCTCTCTGAATTCTTAATGAGGGAAGCGGACAGGGCACTGCGCTACGGATTCAGCACGACATCGAAGAGAGAAACACCGCGTCAACCTCCGAACAAGAGTGAAACCAGAGCAAGAAGGCCAGTCTTCGCGGTGACAGATGAGGGCAGGGGTTCGCCGAGCCACAGCCAACCCAAGAAGGTACGCGAGGAAGCAATGAAGTGCCCGGTATGTGCCAATGATCACGCTCTGCCTCGCTGCGCCGCCTTCAAGAAAATGAGCGTACCAAAGAGATGGGACACAGTCAGGAAAGAGGGGCTGTGTTTCCTGTGCATATCGAGTCGACACAGAAGATTCAACTGTAAGGCGAAACGATGCGGCGCACAGGGTTGTAAGCGGCTGCACCACACGTTGCTGCACGAGGAGAGGTCCGGCGGCGCTCCACAGGCTGAGGACGCCGTTATTACCGCATCGGTCACGTCCGACCGTGCGGTAAAACTCAAGATGAGAAGGGTTCAAGTCGTGGGTCCACGGGGCGAAGCGGACATCTTCGCGCTGTTCGACGAGGGCTCGACAGTGACTCTGCTGGATGAAGACGTCGCGAAGGCTATCGGCGCAGACGGTCCGTCGAAAGTGCTGCGGATGCACGGGATCAATGCCGAGAGAAATGAGGAAAAAAGCCGACTCGTACAACTGGGCGTACGGGGTCACGACGGTACCAGGCACGACATCACTGCGAGAACGGTGGGCGGATTGAACTTGCTCACTCAATCCGTTCCGGAATCATTGCTGCAACTCGCTCACCTGCACGATCTCAGGGATGAAGAGATGTGTTATGAGAACGAGAAACCCCAACTTCTCATCGGTACGGACAACTGGCAGCTCATCGTGTCAAGAGAACTGAGAATCGGGAAAAGGAACCAGCCTGCGGCCTCAAAGACCAAACTCGGCTGGGTAATTCACGGCGGCATCCCGAGTCGCATGAGAACGAAACAGGATGACGAGAATATCCTGCACATATGGACCGTCGACTACCCGGACGAACGAACGGGCGAGAGTCTAGGCGGGACGAGACTCCAGTGGCGCAAAGAGGGCGTCACATTACCCCGGAGTAACAACGGGGGGAGTCAGACAAACTGCAGTATGGGACCGGGACTCCAGTGGCACACGAGAGATGTCATAACCCCAAGGATCGACGGGGGGAGTCGTGCGGGCTGCAGTTTGAAGCGAGAAGATGGGGATGTCCGAGCCGTGTTGGCCGCTGCCAAGGCCAAGGTGTCGCCGCTGAAGGCGCAATCAAGACCGAGATTGAAGCTGCAGGCTGCCCCGGTGAGATGGAGCCTGAGAAATGACGACGCAGCAATAAGTGGAAAGGCAGTAGAGAAGCTGCTAAAACTGAACGAGATGATTGAAAAGAGGGACCCAATCATCCTGGACGGAAGACATCCGTTCACGAAGCTACTGGTGGCACGGGAGCATGCCAGGGCAGGACACGGGAGCCGTGAGAGGGTCGTGAACGACCTCAGGCAAAGGTTTTGGATCCTGAAGCTGCGGCCGACGGTGCGCAGCATAACAAGTAAGTGTGCGTTTTGTCGGCTACGACGGGCGCACCCGAGAACACCACAAACTGGAGACTTGCCGGCGGAGCGCCTGGGGGCGTTCCAGAGACCATTTTCGTACTGTGGTCTCGACTGTTTCGGCCCGATGACGATCACCATCGGCCGACGTCACGAGAAGAGATGGGGAGCGCTCTTCACCTGTCTGACGACGCGGGCCGTGCACCTGGAGCTGGTGGCCTCGCTGTCGACAGACTCAGCAATAATGGCCATGAGAAGGATGGCTGCGCGGCGAGGATGGCCGTCAGTCATGTACAGCGACAACGGGACGAACTTCAGAGGCGCGGACGTCGAGCTGCGGCAGGCGTACGCCGAGTGGGCACCGGCTATGGCTCAGCTGGGCCTCACGCACCGCATGCAATGGAAATTCACCCCGCCGGGGGCGCCGAGTCAAGGAGGTGCCTGGGAACGGATGGTGAGGTCGGTGAAAACCGCCTTACTCGCTACGCTGAACGAGAAGTCGCCGAAAGAAGAGGTACTCCAGACCCTGATGGCCGAGGCGGAGTATTCCGTGAACGCACGACCGCTAGTTCACGTTTCCGTGGACCCCAGCGACCCGGAGGCAATCACACCGAACCATTTCCTCCTGGGTTCGTCCACCGGACTGCCGTACGTCGGACCGTGTGTGCCGGCGGACAAGAAGACTTGGAGAGTCGCGCAAGCCCTTGCCGACGAGTTCTGGAGGCGCTGGGTGAGGGAATACCTCCCCACGCTCACGCCACGCTACGGGGCGCCGCAGAGCAGCCGTGCCCTGGTTCCGGGCGACCTGGTCGTGGTCGTAGATCCGGCGCTGCCGCGTAATACGTGGCCGCGCGGGGTCGTGCACCGGGTCTACCCTGGCCCGGACGGACAGGTGCGTTGTGCGGACGTTCGCACGCGCAGTGGTGTGTTCCGCAGGCCCACATCAAAATTGGCAGTGCTGGAGGAGGCGCCGCAGTCGCAACCGCGACCGCTGGCGGAGCAGACGGAGCCGGGGGCGTCGCCGGGCGCGGAACGAGCGCCGGGGCGAGCTACAGACAGCTCGCAGTCGCCGGAGCGAGCTACACACAGCTCGCAGTCGCCTGAGCGAGCTACAGACAGCTCGCAGTCGCCGGGGCGAGCTACAGACAGCTCGCAGTCGCCTGAGCGAGCTACAGACAGCTCGCAGTCGCCAGGGCGAGCCACAGACAGCTCGCAGTCGCCTGAGCGAGCCACAGACAGCTCGCAGTCGCCTGAGCGAGCCACAGACAGCTCGCAGTCGCCGGAGCGAGCCACACACGGCTCGCAGTCACCATCACGAGCTGTAGCGAGCACAGACAGCTCGCGGTCGCAGCCAGTTGCAGCGGGCACGGTCAGCCCGCAGTCACCAGAGCAGTTTGCGGCGGACACAGACAGCTGGCAGTCAGCGGAGCAGTCCACGGCGGGTCCAGCGAGCCCGCGGTCACCAGAGGAGGCTACGTAGAACCTGGCTACTGCGCCGGGGGGAGGATGTTAAGGACAGCGGCCTCGCCTGTGTTTTAAAGTGAATTTAAAGACAATGAACACTTATCAGTGCTTTAAAACGTTTCTAAAAACTGTGAGTAAATAGTACATAAACTTTTAAGAGTGAAAATAGTGAATATAAGTGTTGTACATAAGTGTTAAGTTCATTAGAATAGCGGTAAATAATTGTTTTAAAGTCACGAGTTTATTTTCTTTATAATTTCTTAACCGTAGCTTATTTCACTTGGAAAATTAGTGTTGTACATAGGAAAAATTAGTGGCTAAAGTAAATAACATTTAGGTAAATAGAAATGTAAATGGTTTTAGAGAAAATTAGATTATAATGGTGAAAAATATATGGTTTTTCTTATACTTGTAATTTTGCTTATGTGTTACTAAGTATCTATGTAAACTGTGTGATTATGTATTGTTTTATGGTAAATAAAGAATTTCACGTTATGCGTTTCACTTATCCTGGCTCAGGGGAAATAAAGGGAAATTAGGGAAAATTACGGAAAAATAGCCGTATAGAGAAATAAGAGAGAGATAGCTTATATGGAAATTAGAAGAGTACATTTGTGCTCTCTATACGGCATTGCCCTGAGCCAGGTAAGCTAACGAGTTAATGTGAAAAATGTTCTCCTCAAATCAGTGTTATTTTTTATACGCCCCAGCTCTGCCCGAATCGGTGTAACCTTGCTATCTTCGAGTCTGATCAGAGCCGGCGGTGAAAACCTAGTGGAAAAATACAGTCCCATACACTATCTATATGAAATAATACTTTGTAGGCAAAACGATTTGGGATCTCGGGGGACACATAAAACTCAACCTTCTTCCAAATTGAGAAACTTGTTGAAAATCTTATGTATGAGATGTAAAAAGTTTTTTCTATTTTATGCAAAATGTGATAAGACGTTTGCTAAAACAGCAATTCTTGTGCGTTTTGAAAGGAAAAGTTCAAATCTTCATAGCATATAAAAAGACAAAAGACGGTGAAGTAATTCTAAGCTATTTTTAGTACAAAATTTACAAAGCGTTGATATATTTTGATCCAATGTAAAGAAAGAAAATAATACCATCTATATAGTTTACACTAACCTAAAGTGCGGTCGCGGAGAACGTAGGATGTCGTTTATAGACTTATAGCTACTTGTCTCTTTCATTCGCGCACTAAAATAATATGTATTGCTATTGCGCTTCTATCGCGTACCTGTGTAAAAATACTTCATGACCGCTTTTAAGATAAGTTTTATATAAGAATTTATGCGATTAATTCATATAATTTTCTATACTTGTAGGTATATTTTAAATAGCGTAGATGTAGGTCTTTACTTTTTTATGTAAAGGGATGTAGAGATAAATATAAAATCCATACTAATATTATAAATGGGAAAGTGTGTGTGTCTGTTTGTACGTCTTTAACGCCAAAACTACTGAACCGATTTAAATGAAATTTGGTACACAGATAGTCTAGAGCCTGACAAAAGACATAGGCTACTTTTTATCGCGGGACATATATCCCGTGGGTTATTGTACTAGGCGGAGCCGCGGGCATCAGGTAGTAAAAAATATTTTCGCGTAACCATCTTTCAGAAAGCGAGAAATCGAGAACGTGAAATTCTTCGAAGAGTTAGGCAGAAGCGTTAGATTGATGAAATATATTCGTGGTGGTCGGTCAATATACTCTGTAGTGTGAGGTATGCATACATGATATTTGCGAAGGCAGCGGCGTCGTTTGTTTCAACTAGATCCACAGAAACCAGGGATTTATGTAGGGTTGCCACATTTTCAAAACTGAAAAGCCGGACAGACCTGATAGTGTAGCTGGTCGTGTGTAGACAGTTGAATGGGGATCCGAAGAAAGATATAAAAGACTGGCTAAATACAAAAGTCAGACAGGTCGGTCAGACCAAGAAAACTTTGTCCTACATTAACCAGACGTCTAGTAACCCTGTGTGTAATACACGTTTCAAACCACGCAGTTAGTTACCGTTGTATTTCAGAAGAAAACCCTGGAAAGCCGCTCGTTGCTCGCCGACTGGCCTTTGTATAAAGAATGTGAGATATGTTTCTAAAATCTATTTCGAAACAAAAGAGATTTTGTTTCTATTTCGTCGCCTAATATTGTTTTGTATCTACTTCCATTGCTGTTTCAGAAAATGTTATAGTCTAAAGGCTATTTACGAGCTTTCGTTTCTAAAAAAAATTAAATTATGAAGATGCCTAAACAGAAATAGTTATCTTTGAATCCCTTTTAGATTTGACCCAAAATTTATGGAAAATATAAATAAATAATATTTAAATTTATGTCTGACTAGCTGTCCCGAAAAAAACGTTGTTCTGTCTTAATTATGAACTAAAATTTCTCACCGTTTAAACCTTCTCTGAACTGATACGATTATTTAAAGATCAAAAATAGGCAAATCGGTCCAGCGGTTCTCGAGTTTTAGCGAGACTAACGAATAGCAATTCGTTTTTATATTTAAGAGAAGATAAGAAGAATAAAAAAGAAAAAGAAGAAGAAGAATTAATGGCCTATTGTTTTATAATCTGAGGATATAGGCATTCCGACGAAAAAAAAAATGCTACGTGCAGTTGACCCGACGAAATGTAACGTGTCTTTTAATTAAATATGGTTATAAAATATAAAAATACACAATAATATTATGATTGTTTTTCCACTTACCGGGCTGGCACCGACTCCACATTTCACTCCACTCCATTCTTCGGCACGTCATCGGCCCGGCCCGCTGCATGCCGGTACAGATTAAGGAAAGAAGAATAGATAAACAACTATAAAGTTAGCTTTCGATTAGATTTTACTTAAACTTAGGCCTTTACATCCGTTAATGGATGATTTATACAGTATTCTCCGAGCGAAGTAACCACTCTTGAAATACTGCAGTGCCTGGGACAGTTGGTTTTTAAATGTCGTATGGTTGCCCAAGCACATACGGCATTCTCAGAACATAGTAAGCCTAGTCCAGAGGAATGAACTAGTCAATACGTCTGGGGCCAACCATGTGCGGGTTTCCTCACGATGTTTTCCTTCACCGTTAGAGCGTCCGTATAATGTACTTGAGATCTGAAAAAGTCTCATTGGTACACGCCACAACCTGGGATTTGAACCTGCACTCTCTCGAGTGCGAACCAAACGGTCTACCCACTAGGCCACGGAGCTCTAGATTTTACTACTAGAAGCATAATGTGTGAGTCCGGTAAGTGAAAAATCATGCAATAATATTATTATAATAATGTATTCATATTTATATTTGCCCTCCCGCCAGCCGCAAGTTGCCAGTGCCGGCGCCGCCACTTACCGGGCCGATGACGTGCCGGAGAACTATATAAAATATACTACTATAACTATAAAAAATAGGGTGACACACCCAATTGCTAGCACTGTACCAAATAATCAGCAACCCGAAAAAATAGTAGAATTATAATCTTCTCACTAATTAATTTTTGCTTCCACTTAATAAAAACAAAAAATTAATGTTTCTGAAATCTACTGCCGGTGACACCATACTTTAAACAATAAAGTATTTTCCTCTGTAATAAATAATAATCGAGGTTAAATTTGGACCATCTCTTAAAGTGCTGATAATAATTGGTGCTCTCACCCTATATTGAATCGAATCGCCTGATTTATAATTGGCAATTCGTTTAAAAATCACACCTTTTTATAATAAATAATAATCTAAGGTAGGTAGGCATACCGTTTCCCATGTAAATATTTTATAATGTTTCAAACAATGGTGTCCAATGTTTAAAGATTTCACGGTCTGATGTTTACGATTTATTATTCACAGACATTTCAACTCCAGCTTTGTATACTTTAAGCGGCCATTATTAACGCCGAAATAAATAATAACACACCAAACTTAAGTAAACATTCGGGGTGTTTATCTATTGTTTTTGTAACCAGATTATAAAAATATAGATTAAGTGGAAAAAACCGTATTTTATTCAACTTTATTTGTGATATTTTTTTTCTGTACTATCCCTAATTCCTATAATTTAATAAAGTATGCAGTGTTGTTGTTGTAGTATTGTTTACAGCATTCTCAAATGCTAGCTTACTATCGATAATGCTCCCACACTTTTTCATTACAATTTTTCAAATGTGTAAGTACTAAGTACTAATTCTCTTCTGAGCGGAAATATTCTGACAAAATTAGATATGCACAGCAAGTGTTACTCTAATTCTTGGCATTCCTATAATATGCTGTTCCGAGTCAGTAGTTAAGGACATGTTGACACGTCAACATTTGGCACGACCGCGCCCGACGATACCGCTTGTAAAGAACTTAGGCTGAGAGTACTAGATTCTGAATCAGGAAGGCCGTAGTAAATTCTGAGCATTGAAAATAGAACTAGGTATCAGTAGAATTCAAAATCGTACGATTAACTGTAGAGTTAAACGTCAATGTCATATAATATGCTCAGCTCGACACCTGACATTTCTATTTTCACCTCTTTATATTTCAATGCTCAGAATTTTCTACGACCTTCCGGATTCCGGTGCATAAAATCCCTAACTTAGGCTGGGAGTACATGATCCGGAATCCGGAAGGCCGTAGAAAATTATGAGTATTGATAAAGGAACTCTGCGCTAATACCATAGAGTTGTGTAACTGTTCAGTGTACAAGTAGGCACATGAGCTGGCGGTTTTTGTCCGTTACTATAACCATAGATTATACAGATATATACTAGTATACTATAACTATAAATTAACTATAACTATAAATTATAATGGATATATTTTGTATAGCGGGCTTTCTACTCACGTAAACTACAAACGTCATACTACCAGTGGAATATAGATGCAATCACGTTCGCGCTTTGTAAATCCTTTGTCATGGGCAAAAATATTGGCAACGGATGCGGAACAACGCGAAATTCAGAAAACCACCTAAACTCGCGATTCGCACCCTTCGCTGGGTTTCGCGCGAGTGTAGAGCTGGCATAATGTAGATAAAAATGTTTTATTTCTAAATACATTAGAAATTAACTATTTCAGAATTACCAACCACCGGTTCGTGAACTAGCCCGGCGAGAAGAACCGGCGTAAGATAGATCGAGGGGAGCCTTTTAGAAAACAAATGGAAAAAATGTTGTCTTGAAAAAAAAGTTACAAATTTATAACTTAACATGAATTATAAATCATAAGAGTACATCAGTACATAGTCAACAGGCTTTAATGATAATATGAAATGGAATATAATAAATACTCATTTTGACACGTTTTGCGTATTTACGTACAGCACTGTATCTATGATAAAGCTACAACGTATTTTTAGAATAGAATAGAATAGAATAGGTTCCGTAATACTTGAGGAACCCTTATTATCAATTAAACGAGTTCTAATTTTATAGAGAATTTACACCTTGTCTCCGATGTCCGTTTACTCGTAAAGCATTCAACGATGAAGAATCTTATTTATTTTTATCTCACATCCCGGGAAGGGAACAGGAAAAAACTAATTAAACGGGGCTTTGAGTGCGATAGCGGATATCAAGCATTAAATTTAAAACGACGAAAAAATATCGGACAAGATTAAGTGGGGTTAAGTGACAAATGTCGGGATGAGTATAAAATATATACGTATAACCTTTGATTAATTATTACATAGATACGTTATATCCTTACAAAACTGACAATATTTCTGTGCCACGACACACATTGACATGGGACGCGTGTCAATGTGTCAATGTCGCATAGTAACACAAAACACGCTATTACTCGCGGAGCACACTAACCAAAATTGGCCCGACTCGGGCCAATTCGAGTCTTCATTTTTACGCGTTTATAACATATCTACCTCTTTTTAATATTATACATCTATGCGTATAACAGTCAAATTGATAGCCAACGTGCGGCACAGTGTAGGTATTAATTTTTTAGGTTTCTATGGCAACGAATGCCGAAAGTATAACCTTTAGAAGTTTTAACCGCTACGCCCAGTTTAGTACCTACTACGTTTAGTATGCAAATTGCGCATAAACTATCACAAATCAGAGGGTCGATTCTGCTTATTAAATCCTGAAAAAATACAGTTACAATCCAGAATCTCGATATGTTAAAAACTACAAAACGCTATTCTCTTAAACGTCAAACCAACATCAAACTCGTTATGGACGATTCATTTATAATTCAATAAAAGTAAAATTATCACTCGCGCACCATCAGTGATCCGTTTATAATTGTCTGCCGGCCATAAGGGAGGATACTATAATATTTCATCTTATAATGCCTGGATATATTTCATATTATAGAACGTAATAATATGAAAATACTAGCTGATGCCCGCGGCTCCGCCCGCGTAAATACCGTATCTCTCGGGAACACTTAATTTTTTCGGGATAAAAAGTAGCCTGTTCTAATCCAGATCCTAAACTTCTACCATACCAAATGTCATCAAAATCCGTTTAGTCGTTTTTGCGTGAAGGAGTAACAAACATCCATCCATACATCCTCACAAACTTTTACATTTATAATATTAGAAGGATATAGTATCTAAGACGTCTGTGATAGTTCATACAAACTGTATAGCAAGCGATAACATATCTTTATATAAAATAATATAATAATAATATAACGTCTGTGATATATAGTCTTTGAGTAGAGTGTATTCTAGTTATTGACAGATATTCTCAAAATGGCAAAATTTACTGCACAAAGACGCTGCCGAAAGCCGACATAATGTTTATGCTATTTTACCACGGTATTCCGTCGCAGTCGATGCCAGCGCGGCTGAAACCCGTAACTAGATGGGTTATTATGTAAATAGTGGTAAGGAATAGCCCATTAGTTCTGTGCCGGCGACAAAAGCCGTAGCTATTTCGGAGATAGACCATAATTGACATATTAAAAGCCGTGATTGTACCAACTACCAGCGCTTCTGTAGTTAATGGCACCGAAGTTGATTCGAATTTATTGTAAGTTACTGCTTTATTGACGTCTGTCATAACTTCGGTAGTACTTTAAATTGCCACATAATCTTGAATCTTGATTAAAGTTTTAAGGACTTCTCTTTTAATGGGTTTGTTATTCGCAATTCGTATGAACACTTGGAAACTTGAAGGTTATATTTCTTTAGCAGCTAGATATTTTTTTCAGTTATGGTACTAAAAACTTAAATGAAAGAAGTTATACTTAGTTTAAACGCAGATATAATATTATGTATATGCAGAGAACTTTCGTAGCATACGATATTATTTAAAAGTTGAAGTTTCTTTTGTAGAAGGACAAAAGAAATGTAGTTTTCTTCAACCTTTATAATAGGAATATGATGTATTTCAAATTAGATATTAGGTTATCAATTTTATAAATACCTACAACAGCGATAGGTTTTTATTATCCGTTTTTAATAATATGTAGCCAAGTTATTTCCTAGTCTAGTCACTGACACCAGCTTGCTCTCAAATCTGCCAAATTGTTTTTTGTGCGTGTTAAAAATATGACAAGGCGTTCCCCTACGACTAGAATGATAATGAATCAGTAACTCATACTCATATTATTATGTATCAGCGTAGCGTTGAGATCTATTTTCGGATATCCCACAGTAGCTATACAGCATACATTAACGCAAAGCTGTCGCTTAAGATCACCAATAAATCATAACAGCTGCGAAAATACTCCAAATGTGTATAAAATAAACTACATTATTTTTCCAAACATATTTCTATGGAAAGAAAATACTCGTACTGTATATTATAATATCCATTTATACTACAAAAATAAATTTAATTTACTGTAAAATAAATACACGTAGAGTCACTCAGCCCGGAGACAAGTTCGGGCTATGCTAAGGTCAAAATGGTTTCATCAAAAAATATTTTTCTCTTTTAATGATTTAAGTTATTAGCATATTTTGTTAAAACGTTCAAGTGAAAACATTTTTATGATCCCACAGTTACCTACATAAAATCTTGATAATAAATTTTTCGAGTATTTAAGATTTTCACGTTGAGACATCTTAAAACCTAAAAAGCCTATTTGGAAGTTTAGCTTAGCTGTTCAATTAGTCAGTGTACTTTTGTATCGTCTTATTGCATTTCTCGTTCCGTACCGAACAGACAGTCCTCAGACTCAATCAAGTGTCCTTAGCATCGCTATGGCCGTGTTAGCGCAGCATAAGTGAATGAAGGAAAATGTACTGATGGGTATTCAACTTGACTTTTGTAGTGCACTGTTTCTAAGTTGAATTTTTAGTTACCGTGTCTATTTCATCGTGCTATGTCGACTTCTTCAAGCGTTACACTTTTACTCTGATAAGGACACGTTTATAAAGACATAAATTGTCTGATTTTCGGTCAAATGAAAATAAATCATATAACAAAACCAACAACTGTCACAAATATAGTACTTATTTTTGTCTGTAAAATGGTTAAAAATATTGAAAAAATACAACAAACCACTTATTCTCTCAAAATTTACAAAAAGATGTCGTGCATAGGTTAATAATTTTTCTTTATGTAGGTTATTTGATTATTAAAATACCTAAACATAGTGGATATAATCACCTTAAAATTGCCAAGTCATTATTTAATATAATAAATTATAAAAATAAAATTTTCCACATACGGTAACAAGTTTTTTATGAGTACCTAACTAATTAAATGGACTATCTTAAATTTCACTTGGTCTCTACGACATCTTATAACTTTTTGCAAAGGAAAACTTGGCTTTTTTTCATTTAGGTAATTTTTTTTGGGATCTCATTTCTTTTTTGTAAGTTACCTGAAGACCAAGGAATTTGGGGTCTTAAAGACCGTGAATGCATTTATAATTTCTCGGGTGTTGCGAATGTCTTAATGCAGGAGTAATTGCTTACTATCAGGCGATCCATTTTCTTGTTTCTAGATCTATTCCATAAATAAAATGATTACTATTATATACCTATAACTTATACCCACCACACCAGAGGAACCACAAGCATCCAAAAATAACGGACCTCACTTTTAGTAATTTTTTAAAGGTCCATAACTCAGCAATAAAGTATGATACGAAAAAAAATTGTGTGTACACATCCACGTCAACAAGAAGTATAACTGACCAGAATATAAACAAAATTCGCGACCTCATTTTTTTTTGGTTGTCCGCTTCACGTGAAATGCCACTCTGCCACTAACGACTTCTCTGCGACAAAAATTCAATCCGCTAGTTTAATTACAAACAAAAATATGGGGGCCCGAAAAGGCCGTGAAATGCTTCGAGAAAAGGTATTTAACGCCGCTTTATACTTGGTGATACCGACGCCGTGCTATCAGATTATGTATAGATGGATAAGTATAATTTTTATATAAATTATGCAATTATGCGCAATAAGGCAGCATCACTGCTTCAGAGACTGCGAGAAAGTGACAACAGCATTCTGAAGGCTTTTTGCCTCTAGAGTGCAATGTCTCATTCAAAGGCATTCACTACTAAACTAACATAATAAATATTTGATTATTTATTTATATTGGTATCAAATAATAAAATATAATTTAAAAAATCCAAGCAAAATATTTTTCCATTTCATTTGTATATATTTAATGTATTTAATGCATTACTGTACAAATCTTAGCTTTAAACAAGTTATAATAACCTAATTATGTCTAAAATTCAAAATAAACTAAAAATTAAAACTAAAAAAAGAAGACATATTTACAAATAAAACTATCTCTAAAAATATCTATAGATAAAAAAACTTCCCTAAGTCATCCCCATCTGGCAGAGTACCTAGCAAACTGATAGCATTGCCTCGTTGGATAGCAATGGCTATCCGTTGTGCCAGGTAGTTCCCGGCTCTGGGGTCACGGGTGGCTTCAACAAGCTTTTTTGATATTTCTTTAAAAAGCTTATGTGCACCCAGACCCCATGCGCCTAGTCAAATATGAGATCTCCGCTTAGGTTCTCATATTTGCGCCGCTTGAGGTTCTCTGCTTGGTTTGCAGCCGCACCTGCACAGTTCGAGGTGCCCTGGACATGGGACGGAGCAAGGGTATCGACACAAGTAGCGTCCCATACAAGAGCCCGTCCCACACTCCAAGGAACCAAGGTCATTCCATCAGGTCTCTTGCCATCATCGCGTGTTAGACCGGAGGGCTCCAGTATAGCTGGCACACCGGCGGTGACAAGAGCCCGACGAATGAGGTCATTCAGGCTGTGATGCCGGGAAATGCGTCCAGCGCTTCGTGAGCAAGACAGCCCGTGGTGACCGTGGCTGTCTACGTTCGCGCCGCAAACACACTGATGAGGGACGACATGGGGGGCACCAAGACGTAGGGCAGTAGCTAGCCGAAATGTATTGCGGCCCAGCAGTGTTCGGGTGTTGGCTATTTCATTTTTTATTTCATTTTGGGTATTTAGAATTTTGACTCTTATAAGAAAGGTATTGCAAAACTCTTTTCGGATTTTCATCACCATGAAAATAACACTAAATTTATTATTGTTCAATGAAATCATTATTATAATTCTGTCATGGAATTTAACCCGAAAAATGTCTCACGGAATCTATTTTCAATTTTGTCAATATAATAAAAGGCTTATTTTGTTCATATTATTTTAAAAATTGCACCAACTTCCCAAGGTCCAACTACAATTTCCTAATGCTTTGTTGTTTACATATAAATGACACCCCAGGGCCCAGGGACAAAGTGCGTAGGTACATTACAATAATCAACATATAAAATTTTATGTAAAAAATTTGGTAATTTGCATACGCTAATGAGAATCCCTTTCTTTATGACCTCTGAAAGGTCGAGGAGTAGGGTCAGACCTTTGCAAGCTGATATCAAACAACCCTAATTATAAGTCTGGGCCAACACGTGTCACCTCTTTGAAATTGTTAATTCCTACTCAATGACTTCTTAAAACCGAATGCGGCTGTATTTCTAAACGACCCTTAATAAGGTTCGACTGTGTTCATATGTTTTGTACGGCAATAATATTATAAGATTTTTCGTCATTAGGTACAGAATATCTACTTTTTTAACTTTTTTTAAATTAAATAATACTAGCACACGAGCGAATAAGTCACCTAGTTAGCGATCCGCTGCCTATGGAATGAACACCCGCAAAAGCAGTTACATGTACGCACATGTAACGCTACCAGCCTTATAAAGACCCACTTCCTTTTGACAACCGGAACCCTAAATCGTATGCGTATTTTCATGATTTTCTCTGCGGCCGTAGTAGCTCTCCGGTAGCTCCCCGCTCATTTGTGACAAAGCATTGTTTTGCAACAGCCCTTATAGTCAGGATTATGTATCTACTATTAATAATGTTTCAATAATATGTTTCATTTATTATTTATTTTGGTTACTCACGTGATGGTTATAAGGGATTCACTAAGCCTTCTTCACATCTACCAACATTCTTTATTCAGATATGATCTTCAATATTTTATATCGATAAAGCTAGAATACGAAAATATGTTTAACATTCAATGTGTGTTATCTTATGGAAAGCTATTGATAGCGATACTTTTATTCGATATGTATTTCATTTTATATTACACTTCGAGTTTGCCTTCTACCTCAGTAGACACAAAATATACTGTATTAGTTTCGTATTCATCATAAACATTAAAACCATTTTACGTACGAATATATTATGTCACCGTGAAATTGTAAAAACCGTTAGATTGCAATATTACTAGATATATTATAATATTATGTTGACAGATAGTCAAATACAAATTTCTCCATACAATTGTACGCATTATTTTCGTTATATTGTAATATTTACCGTGCCGATTGGTTAAATGGTATGTGCCCCGCGCTGCCATATTTGTTTGCTTTTTCATAATAATAATTATATCGAAAAATAATGCGTACAGTTGTATGGAGAAATTTGTATTTGACAATCTATCAGCATATTATAATATCTCTAGTAATATTACAATCTAACGGTTGTTACAATTTTACGGTGACATATAAAATTATACACTAAATTAATTTAATTTTTTTACGTGATAATGTCCTATAAATCGATGAACGCCTGCTGTACGCACGAAAAATTGTCACGTTGAGCTTGATTGTCACGTTCCGTCTGTGCCGAGCGTGCAAGCGAGAGTGCGGAACAAGCGATTGAGAGGCACTATCGATCTAAGCAATCGGCTTGTGATGACGTTATCATATAAAATTAGCATCTGTTAACCGACTTAACAGACAACCATATTGTCTTATTAGATTTACCTACGTAGGTATGGTTAGACATAACTACTTTTCTGAGTTGTTCATTTATAATGATAAATATAAATGCTACACGATATCTAAGATTAAACCTAAAGCAGCACCTACATAGTGCGAAATTAGTAATTTATATGTGTTAAACGTCTCATGTTCAATAAAGGCAGAATGTTTCGTTTCAGACCTCATTTTGTGAACTATCTCCAAGATAATTAATCTTATCGTTTTGTCGTATAGACCTATTTCAGTGCCTACGGCGTATTTTGGAGATATCTTGAATTGTAATTGAAAAGTTTTAAGTTTGGTTAGAACAATTCGCCACGCCAGTCTATATTATGGTGCCAATAAACGAAACACATGTGATACTGATACTATTCGGAAACCTGCACAGTTGTTCAACATATATACGCTCGATGGTAGGTTCGATGCCGGGCTTATTATGGTTTGTACCAATTAGATTATTAGACTTTCTTAATAACCGTATATTGATGCCAGTCTTAGTTTAATCTATCATCATATGACATATACCCATCTTCTGTGAGAGCGTTCAAGTATTACGTAACGCAATTTTTGAAGATTTTAGAAGTCACATTTTGACATCTTCTCTATTCTCCAGCAATTATCGCGGCGTAAAGCTTGTATGATAATTATAATAAGGAATGTTTCACAACATTGTAATAAATGTCGGATAACTTATTTGAAAGTTTTTTCGCTGTAGACAGCGAAACTAGTCTACTAGTCTAGCGAAGGTACTTACCGCATAACAGAAACAAAACCTACAAATAAGCTATCTCACATATATCAGTATATCGTGAAACAGACCCTAATAATTGTAAAATGCATGGGCACTGCACAGAATGTAATACATTTAACCACGCTTTCACTCCACGCCAGTTTGGTATGTTACAGATTGGGTACTGTACGTGAAAAAATGTTTCTGTATTATTGATTAAGGACGGTATAAATAGTCTTTATGATAATCGTATCTACTTACTTATAAACTCACTAATAAACGCTGTATAAGCTTTGAATAGTTACACAGTGTTTCGTCTCTTTCTATCGAATTAAACATGTCACTTGTGTGATGTGAACAAAACACTGTATGACTATTCAAAGCTTATACAGCGTTTATTAGTATGGGGGCTAAGTAGAAAATCTACCTTACTAATATTATAAACCGAAAACTAAGTAGCTAAGCTTTTCAAAGTCAGGTCGGCATCAATTATTCAAGGAGGCACCTACAATCCTGCTGCCCGTTTAATCCTTTTATCATAAATAGCTTAACACACTCGCAAAATTAAATTGAAAGCTTCTAAATCCAAATATCCACTATAGTAAACTCGTACCAAACTTCGGATGTTAATGGCGAAGTTTTGATAAGTCTCGAGTACTTAGCGTGCATTGTCTGCCGCCGTGATATAAATCTAAGTTAAAAGTTAATTTTGTCAATCCGGATAATTCCTCGGGGTTTAATCAGACCGAGTTGATGGTAATTAATGTTCACTAAGGCCACAATCTAGGAGCTGCTAGGGCGGGCGGTCTGGGCGGTTTGGGCGGGCGGCGGGCGAGCGCAGTATCGCCCGTGCCGCGACCGAGACCAATACTGTACGTACGCGCGGTCGTTCGCGTACGCTTACGAACTGTCAAATAATCTAATTAGGCCGGTAATAAATTTTAATTCACGAAAAGTTGAAAGCTAAAATGTTATGAACTCCTGAAAGTTTTTCGTACTTTGTTCAGTGGTGGCGAACTTTTTACAAGTGTTAAGTGGAAAAAGTACAATATTACTTTAAGTTAAATAAGTTACAATTAAAAATATTTCAACTTACGGTAAGTTTTTAATTTAGTTACATAATATAAAATACGAGTAATTTCTTAGTTTTTAAGTTATTTAAATACGCGAAAAGAGGTTTATAGTCAAAATTAACAGTAAGCCAAAAAGTTTCGAATACCTACTTAACTAAATTAAAATATTATTTTAAAAAGTACGATTTCCTTCGTTTTGGCTATTTAACATTCTTTATTTTGTACAAAAAGTTTAATTTAATGATTATTTTTATTAGATTTATGAATAATATTATTGATAAATTTGTGAAGTTTGTGAAGTTTGTAAGGATTTACAATTTTAATTATTATCAATTTCCTTTTTAAATAGCAAACATAAATAGCTCAGTAGCCTAGTAGGTAGACAGTTAGATTTGCACGCGAGACAGTAGGTTCGATTCCCACGTTGTGGCGTGTACCAATGAGACTTTTTCAGATCTCAAGTAAATTATATGGACGCTCTAACGGTGAAGGACCACATCGTAAACAACATGAAAACATTTCTTATGATGATAATATTATTAAAATCTTAATTAAAATTACATTTAAATACCTAAGTTATGAAAAAATATTTTACCATTAACTAAACAAAAGGCCTCAAGAATGCGCCACTTAAAGAGTTTTGGGAAAATGGTTTCACGAAGGTCCAGTAATAACGTTTGCTGAGAGGGTCTGCCCACTGCGGACATTCGATTATCACCTGCCTATCTCCTGACAATCACTCGTCTCGCATGAAGAAAGACATCATCATCATTACCAAACACTATCGTCCCCTGGAGTTCATATTATACTTACTTTACTTCTTGACCACACTAACGGTTACAGTACTCCGGCTCTTCCAAATGTGAGGAAGATTTAGCTTAACATGCAGATTTGGGTGTTTGAGAAGAATGTGAAATCTGCTAATCCACACACGCTAAGCAGGATTAGACTAAATCGTGATAGGCTAGTCTGATTAGGCTAAAGCGTGATGGATAGGCTATAATCTCATAAGGCTGAAGCGTGATGGACTATAGTCTGATTAGGCTAAAGCGTGATGGGCTATAGTCTGATAAGGCTAAAGCGTGTACCTATGGGCTATAATCTGATTAGGCTAAAGCGTGATGGGCTACAGTCAGATTAGTCTAAATCATGATTGGCTATAGTCTGATTAGGCTAAAGCATGATGGACTACAGTCTGATATTAGGCTAAAGCGTAATGGGCTACGGTATCATGTAACCAGAGTTTTTTTTTTTTTTCGGAGGGGAAAATGCATTACGCATACCACCCAGGCGCAGGGGGCACCCGAGTGGTGATGTGGGACTCCCGTATAGTCTAATGAGACCCACGGTATACCCACTAAAAACCACCCCCCACCTTCCTCCACGCCGCCCTGTGACGGGGCCACGGGAACGATAAACACATCCGCGACCCCGCCGGCGGCAGCCGCCCACAAGCGGCTCCATCCTAGGCCCGAAGGCCCCAGACGCACCAGATGGTAGGGTGCGCCTCCCTCCTCGGCCTCCACCAGTACTGTAGCAGACTCCCCCCGAGTCTGCTACTAGGAGGCCACGGATACCAGCCACCATAACCGGCACCCGGTGGCAGATCTGGTTTATGGTTCTGCCACCGACCACACCTCGGCCGCAGAGGATAGGGCAAGCGGCGCACCGTAATACCAACTTGCCTCTTCGTCTGCGGCCCCACCAATGCCGTCAACCGTACGGAACGGCCCCGCCAGCTCGCAGGGGGGTAGGGAGAGTGGCACAACACCACCACGCCCTCTCCCCCTGCGATTCCTCCGCGGCCGCAGAAGATAGGGAGTACGGCGCACCGTAATACCGGCACTCCTCTTCTTCTGCGGTCCTACCTCCTAGCGCGTCCGCAGCGGACTCCTCCAGCCCGCTGGGAGCGCCCTCCTCGGGCCAGCCGGCGGCAAACAAGTCGGCCCTGGTTGCCTCTTCGCTTCACCGCGGGTGTCCAAAATCCACGGTTACTCACCTCACCGCCACGACAAGGCGTGCAACCATCGGGGGGAACCAGACTGTAGCCTATCACGCTTTAGCCTAATCCTGTTTAGTGGGTGAGGGGTTAGCCGATTTCACGTTCTTCTTAAGCACTCAAATCTGCATCAGCCTAGTTCGCATTTAGCCAGTATTTTAGTGGAGTAGCGAGTAATTTAGTAGCTAAACGCGTCTGAACACTAAAAATTTAGTCGAGTAGATTAGTAAGTAATTTAGTCGAGTCAATCCATTTATTTCTATTTTTCACGGGCGAGTAGACCCCCCACCAGGCGTCCCTGCTTACTGGTTCACCGGCTAAACAAGTCCGAACCTATCGATTTAGTCGAGTTCATTAGTTGCTACAAAAATAGCAGAAAATTTGCACAATTTTCGGTCATTCTTAAAGTCTCGAAGTATTGTTTCGGATCTTTCAACACTTCCTTCAGAAGACAGTTAGTTGCTCCTAATGTATTTCTTCTATCGATCCATTTTCTTATACATAGCTTCTTTTTTATAACACAAACTTCTTCATCCACTTCTTCTAAAATAACTTTTACAATTAGATTAATCAGTTTATTCACTTTGGAGGCAATCGTAGGCTATTCATCTTGTAAAACACGCCTCACTTGTGAACTGCACTTGAACGCAAGTGCGAACAGTCTTCCGGTTAGTAGCGAGTTGAAAGTGAGTTAGTTGACTAAAATACTGGCCTAATGCGAACTAGGCTTTAACTTTAACTTTAACTAGGGTCAGTTGATAGTTCACACCGCGACGATACGCAATGCGAAGAGGCGCTGTATTTTTAAGATAACTACTCTAAATTGAACTTTATGCAGTATCCAAAAAAGAAACACGTTTCATATGACATCAGTAATACACTGCACATGCGCCGCGCTGTGCAATGCGGTGCAAACTGACATTCGAAGTCTTACAATGAAACGTGTATCTTCCTGTGTAATTAATAAAGTTCAATTTTGAATAGCTATCTTAAAATCCAGCGCCGCGTCGTATCGTTTCGTTTCAAGTGTGAATTGACACTTAACCTTAACCACCGTTCCGTCACTATTTGTGAAACTTTTGCTACGTCTATAAATATTAGGTTGGGGAAAAAGTTTCTTCGCATTTTATATAAAAATTCAAAAGGTTTTTTTATAAAGTTTATTTACAAGTGACTAAAGTATATAGGTGCCATTTTGTTCGATAACTTTTTGCCATCTTGTTGGTAGGTACATGATCCCATTGCTATAAAATTTTTGGGGCTTCTGATGAAAAAACTGCGACAAGTGGTTTTGGCAGTCCTCTTGTGATGTCAACCTGACACTGCCTAAGGAATTCTGCAGCGACCGAAACAGGTGGAAATCTGAAGGTGCAAGGTCAGGACTATACGGCGGATGCATTAACACCTCCCAGCCAAACTCCCGTAATTTTTTCTGAGTGGCTAAAGATGTGTGAGGTCTAGCGTTATCATGGTGAAAAACCACACCCCTTCTGTTGATTAATTCCGGCCGCTTTCTCTCAACTTCTTGCTTTAATCTCATCAGTTGTTCGCAGTACAGTTCAGAATTGATGGTCCTGCCTGGCGGTAACAGCTCATAATGAATAATGCCCATCCAATCCCACCACACATACAGCATCACCTTGTTGCGAGTTAACCCGGGTTTCGCCACAGTCTGTGAAGCCTGACCGGCCTTTGACCACGATCTTTTTCGCACGTTCTTGTCGTACGTGATCCACTTTTCATCACCAGTTATCAGCTTCTTCAAAAATGGTTCGGTTTCATTACGTCGTAATAAAGAATCACAAATGAGTACACGGTTCATTAGGTTTCTTTCAGTGAGCTCATGACGCACCCAAATATCGAGCTTTTTTGTGTACCCCGCCTTTTTTTAAATGCGCCAAAACCGTTTTGTGGTCAATCCCCAGTTCTTCAGCTACATCGTAACTACTAATATGCCGATCTTGCTCCACTTTTTCAAAAATGGCAACAGTTTTGTCCGTAACAGGGCGACCAGAGCGACGTGCATCTTTGATATCAAAATTTCCGGATTGAAAACGCTTAAACCAAATTTGCGCTACTCTCACAGATACTGCATTAGGTCCATAAACATCACTAATTTTTTTCGCGGCTTGTTTTGCATTTTTACCTTTTTTGTAATAAAATTTTAAAATGTATCGAAATTCTTCATAAGAATCACTCATTTTAACAATAAGAAAAACAAATGAAAATCTCAAATTTACCTAATTTGAATTTGGAATTGTCTTCTGTAAAATTAAAACTTTTTAATGATACCAAAATCAGCCAGATACAATTGGTATAGCCCAAGATATTTTATGACAAGTTCATACATACTATAATGCGAAAAGACTTTTTCCCCAACCTATTATTATATGCAAATTGACGTAAATCTAAAGTATACGTAAAATAATAGTAGTGGGTTCCTACTGAAGCATTTACTAAAAACAATTAAGACTTTAAACATGGTCATCTTACAGAAAGGATACACTACTAATTGGCACATAAAAATAATAAATACCCACATCATGTTCAACAAATGAGTTGCTCAGCGCCATAATTAATATTATTATTTTGTCTCATTTCAAAAGTATCGGTGGCGTTGGGTTCCTATAACTCCATATTAAATATCACTTTCTCTTACCACTTACCTCTTCAAGATCCACATCCTATCCCTACCTATTAGGGTTAGGGTTTCCCTAAGAAGGAGAACCAGCCTTCGCCACTGAAATGTATTTAAAGGTAATCCAAAGGACATGAGGAATTTTATTATGGAACGATTAGCCAGGGTGACCAAAGATAAAATTAGGTAAAAATATGAAAGCGTCATTGCATATGGACAGTGGCATAGGTCTCATATTTTCTGGAGATGGGGTGAATACTGTTGAATAATATTTTACTGTATACTTTATTTTAACTTATGTTAACAATTAATCCTACTTTCACATTTATAATAATACATTATTATAAATGTGAAAGTTTGTGAGGATGTATGGATGTATGGATGGATGTTTGTTCCTCTTTCACGCAAAAACTACTGAACGTATTTCGATGAAAATTGGTATGATAGTAGTTTGGGCTCTGGATAACAAAGGCAAATTTTTATCCCGAAAAAGTACAGTGTTCCCTAGGGATACAGTATTTACGCGGGCAACAGCTATTCTTCATATAAAACATGATTAACAATTTACTGAATATATTCTTATAATCGAAGGCAATTGACTGAAAATTGGACAATTAAATAGTATTTTGGTTCGCGGTTAGCTCCTTTTTAAAGGGGCGGGGTAAACAACTCCCAATGTCTTTTACAAGATTAATTAAATAAGGGATGCTATTAAATAATAAGCATTACGAATTGCGTTTTTATTTTTAAAATTCTTAAAGACTATTTCAATATTAATTCTCGACAATGCCAACTGCGAATGTCTACATTAAGTGCTTAACAGCTTAGCATCAGATGTTTTTTTTTAGCATACCGTAGGTCACGCCTCGGAAACCTTATGGTTTTATCATCTCTGTGCGTCCGTGCTACAAAGGTAAAAGTTGAAACTCTTAATGGATAAATGTACCTATTTACTGCGTCGACAAAGTGCTAAAATAAATCATTAAAATTGTTTCGAGGATTAGGATGATTTTTTTTGTTACTCCATAGTGTGGTGTATTGTTAGATAGGTATTTTAAAATCATTGAGAAGTTACCAAAACGGTTTTTTTTTTGATTTAGGTATCCGTTTGCGAGCTTTTTTACTATAAATATAAATTTTGTTAAAAATCATCCATTCTCTAAAAGCTAAGCGCCTGGCTTGAAAAATCTGAAAAACTTCATGGTGGTAGTTCATGTGATGAACTTTGAAGGAAAACCAATTCAGGGATTATCTGACTTTGTTAGTTTAAGAGTTTGAAATACTTTAACTTGTAAAAAATGCTGTTAATTGGAAAACTTCGTACAAAACTAACTAAATAGTATAATATAAAGTATAAACATAAAATATCGGTATAGTGATACGAAACCCGACGTTCGCGAATTCGACTAGCACTTGGCCGTTTTTTTTATATTTCTTTTTATTGAGAAACACATTTAACAATATTTTCATAAGCTTTTATTTTTTTGTCATTTCTACTTAATCTCTTAACGGGCTTATTCGAAATATTTTCTTGGTATGCTTTTAGTCTGCCTTTATTTAGGAAAAATAATAATGACATCTAACACTTGAAGGTTCTTCTATACGAATAAGTAAAATTGTAGTGTCAGTTTGTAATTTTAAATTAACAGCTTTGCACTATATGCATAATATCATAGCTTTTACGGCACCTACACACAAAAGGAAGCATTATTAAAATTGTTGTCTGTATCTATCTATCTGTCTGTTTGTTCCGGCTAATCTCTGAAACAGACATGGACCAGACAGATTTTGTCTAGACTTTCCAAACAAAGTTGCGGGCACCAGCTAGTTTCCAGATTGTTATGTTACAAAGATTCTTATATTAACATAATATTATATTAATTCTTATAAATATAATATTATATCGATTCTTAAATATTAATATTATAATGGTTATTTTCGTATGTAGCTGTATACACTATACCAGTCTTATTAATAAAATTATTTACACCACGGATTAGCTAATCCAACATGGCTGTCTCTGTCAGATACTTTGGAACAGTCACTTGATAGACAAAGAGAGCGATTTGGATTTGCTTATCCATGGTGTAAATATTTTTATTAATAAGGGTGTTATGTTTAACAGTTTCCTAGTACTTGTTAATTTTAAAGTTTTTAATGAAAAAGTTTCCTACTACTATATAAATGTGGGTTTAAGATAATGGATAGATGAACGTATGGATGTAAGGATGGGTGGATGGATGGATGTTTGTCACTCTTTCACGCAAAAATTACTGAATGGATTTAGATAACATTTTCTATAGAAGTAGTTTGGGCTCTGAATTAAAACATAGGTTACTATTTATCTCGGAAAAGTACATTATTCCCGCGGGATATCCAATAGTATATTCATGCGAGGGGAGCCGCGGGAAACAGCTAGTTTAAAATATTTCTTGTGAACTAAACTACCCACGTCTTGTTATGTTTTAATTATCCTGGTACTTATAAAATGAAGCGGGTTATGTTATATTACGTAGGTAGGTACTTATCTGCCCTCTACATACAAAATTTAAATTTTATAACACCACCGCGGCGAGAAATGTTTAAATATGGATAAGAACCTTCGTAAATCATAAAAGTGATTTAGCGATTTATGCATTTAATTGATAATAATAGTGTACCAAACGACTCAGTGGCTCAGTAGTTGAGAGCGTGTGTGATCAAGCGCTCAAGTGTCCCGGGTTCGAATTCCGCCGAAGGAACGAAAAGTTCTTTTGTGTTCTTGGGCCACGGATGTGTCTTAAATATGTGTAAATATAATAAAAATTGTTTGTGTATTTGTTTGCGTTGAAAAGGCTTCGAAACTACTGAACCGATTTTGATGAAATTTGGCACAAATATAGTGAAGACTACGGGGAAGGATAAAGGTAGGCTACTTTATATCTCGGTATAATGAAAATGTACAGTTTCCACGAGCTACATTTTTGCACTTGCAATCGAAGTCGCGGGTTACATTTAGTCTATACTAATATTATAAAGAAGAAAGATTTGTTTGTTTGTTTGCATTGAATAATCTCCGAAATTACTTGACCTATTGTTATAAAATTTGGCACAGATATAGACTATACTACGAGGAAGGACATAATATTATGCTAACTGTGGCTAGTTTTCATCGCGGGAGAATGTACGATTCCCGCGGGATTTCTTTTTGCGCACACTAAGTCGCGGTCGACATCTTGTAGATAATAAAGTGCTAGTAACCGAAGACTTCTACTAGTAACTTATTTTCGTGGTTCCTATAATTATAGTTGTGTAGTGTAACCTATGATGTACCTACATTTGACAGAACAAACCATAGATTAAACAGAGAACAAACCCTCATACAAAAAGTTACGCCATCTTGGTTTTCACTATACTTCAAATGTCAACTATCTTGTTTTCTCCATACATCAAATGTCAAAATGGCCTTAAAAATATCAAAAGTGCGGCCTGGAGAACACTCTTTGCCTTAACATGCCTCGTTTATAATATCTAACGTCTATGTTCAAAATGCAAACTTTAGCGACTCTATTGTTTCGAATGCCACACAAAATAGCAAAATATTAACAACTAGCTATTGCCCGCGACTTCGTCCACGTCAATTTCTGTTATTATGATTGCTATAAAAAAATGTATAGTGACTAACTTATAGGTAAGTAACTTAAAATATACACATATATATCGCGGACATTTTTTAGATCATTTCAATAGGAATGATTCTTTCATACATATTTTTTGGGTAACTTGAACCGTTTACGCAGCGCACGCAACGGAAGCCCTCAAAGATGAATAATTTTCCCGGTTTTTTCCACATTTTCCACTGATTCTTCACTCCTATTGGTCGCAGCGTGATTTTGTATAGCCTAAAGCCTAATAAAATAATTTTTCAATTCAAACTAGTAGTTCCTGAGATTAGCGCGTTCAAACAAATAAACAAACAAACTCTTTAGCTTTATAGTATAGAGAATAATAGAATATAAGTTTGTGTTTAGAGTTTGGCGTGAGACATCGTTGTATTGGAGAGAATTCTCCAGTGGTGCCAGATCCTAAGAACTTAAACCTGCATTTATAGGAAGTTAGTAAGCAATATATTGTTACCATGTCTCGCAGTTTCGGACAAGTATCGTATAGAAAATTTGTTTTTTCGCATACAGAGAATTCATCGTGCTTCTGCAATTGGTCATGTTAAGCCATTTATGATTACTAGAGATCACCCTGTGGTCGTAACTAGCCCATAATCACTATCACTACATAGCATAAAGCAAACTCGCTTTTTGGATGCTTAGATCTTTAAAACTATGCAACGGATTTTGATGCGGGTTTTTTGTTCGTTTGTCCTTCGGTTGCACAATACTCGTAAAACTATACTGAAAGTTTTTTCTTCACTCATTAATAACAATACGTAGGTATAAGTTAAATATTATGTATATGAAATATTACCTATTATTTATTAATAATAATAATATTAAGTACATAATACTGAAAATTGGTTAATGTTTCGATTTCACTTGTTGATATTTGATCACGATATTTATATAATGATTTATAATATTTGATTGAATAACATGGAAGTGTTTGTGAGTACAAATATCGGCGATGAATAATTATTATAAATAAATTAATCCTACCTCCTACTACTATTATAAATGTGAAAGTTTGTGAGGATGTATGGATGTACGGATGAGTACTTGTTACTCTGTCACTCAAAAACGGATTTTGATGTTTCATATGGTATACCTTGAAATATGGTAAAATGGACTCTGGATACTGCTCCCGTGGGATACTGTGTATTTATGTGGCTATGTTTGACTATTTTTCACGCCCAAAGGGCTTATCGGTTTGAATGAAATTTGGTATGGTATTGGATTGCACATAGGCTACTTTCTGTCGCGGCAAAATGTACGGTTTCCCGTAGTGTTTTTTTTTGCGCGAATGAAGTCGCGGGCAACATTTAGGAAGTATAATATCGTATAATATGTAGAAATACTTATTATTCATAGAATTGTAAATTGTACGGGAGGAGAGGAACACTTGATCCATAAGGGAGAATAGGTACACTCAATTTACAGATGCTGTGGGGACCTACTATGTACCAACTTTTGCAGTGGATATGTCATAATTATAGTCATAATTATTACCGTTGTTTGACAGAGCGATATAAGGTAGTTTTTACTACGGAACAGGACAATAAGATAAGGGGTAAATATGGAACAAATTTTTCAATATTATCTATTATTATTCGGTTACTTTAAATTACTACGGACTATAATTCGAAAGCAAGAATTTAGAATTTCCTCATTCAATTAAGTTTTTGCCAAAAGTGAAGTCAATAATATTATAGAGCAAACATACTCGTATAACAAATGCCTACGTAGTAAATACGTAATATCTTACGATGAAAAAATAAACGTGAAACAATAGGGGATCGGACTACATCTGAAATATTTGGTTTCATTAATATATTCAGAAATATTGAGGCATTACTACTTGGTAAATGTAAAAAAATATATTATTTTATGTGTAGTTTACTAATAAAATACATTTAAAAAGTACCAAAAAAAAATTTTTTTTTTTTGCGAAATTGGTAAACAAAACCTACATCATTAGTTTACTCACATCACATACAAAAACATTCATTATGGTAAGTATGAATCGGAGATATTTACAAATATATTCCGGCGGCCATATATTTCATAATATACTACTTCATATACTATAACCTACAAGTGACGTCATTTGTATGTCGATTTTAGTATGGAGCGTTTTTAGGAGGCTCGCGAATTTTTTTATACAAATCGCTGTACCTTTGAAAATATTGACTTTTTACTATATACGGTTTCTTCTGAGAAGTTACTCATATTTAAGAGCACTATTCATTTATGCAATAAAAAAAAATTAGTCCGATTGCCTATTTGTTAGGTTAACCTATACCTAGTGCTAGTTTTTACACTGATACTCGATTTCAGCCCCAAAATAAAAGTTTTTATCAAGATTCATAGCAATAATACTTCGATAACTTCATCACAAAGTTATAACTCACGAAAGTCGGATCCTCCCCATAAATCTTTATTAGGATAAATAAAATCAAACAAGTTAGAATTGAGCCGAGAGGACAGCTTCATTTTCTTAAGAAATGGATGACATTTTTATTTGATAGAACATAGCTGTATTATATAATATAATGTGTGTATAAAACCAAGTTTAAGAAAAACAGCAGGCTAGGTTTACAAATATTATTTTATACTAGCTGGTGCCTGCCAATTCGTTTGCATGGAACTATAACCGACGCGGAACCCTATTTTTTAAACGGAACCCTAAGATAAAGTAGCCTAAGTTATGCCTTTTTACATCAGCTATTTTCCAGTGAAAGTCCCGTGAAAATCCAGCCGTTGCAGAGATTAGCCGGAAAAAACAGACAGACAGACAAAAACTTTAAAATAGTTTTTTTATTGTAGTTACCGTACCTATAATCTATATAGGTACTTTTATATGCATTTAATGAAAAGCTGTTATGTTATAATTACAAACAGACACTTCAGTTTTATTTATCTGTACTTATACATATTTTGAACAAGCGTCACCAGCAGTCTATTAAGAAAGTAGTTAAATGTATCGTAGAATTTTCAATTTTCTGAATTCATTTTCTAAGCCGTGAAAGTTTCTCTTGCATATTATTATCGACTTGAAATTGCAAAGTTCTTTATGATAGTTTGCTAAAGTATAACATAAAAATCTAAGAAAATAAACCAAATCTAAGATAGAACGAAACTAACGAACGAAAAAAAAGAACGAAAATAAATTGGAACATAGAAAACAGTTTTATCTATGTTCCAATCAAATATTATATTGATTAATATTTGAGGTAATTTCATTGATCATTCGTAACGCAATGACTATGATAAGTTAGGTTATTACTCCGAGAAAGCTTTTCATCTAGTGTGTCTGTCTGTCTGTCTCGGATTTAGTTTCATTTATTCACTCGTAAAGTGAATAAATGAAACTAAGTCCGAGATTATGAAGTTGAAAACTAATTACTTTGAAGGTGTCGGGGTCACCACGACCTGGGTAGGCTAGGTTAGGTCAGGCTAGTGTGGCTTGGGTTCATATCACAGATCAAAGGCACCACACTATAGAAACGTTTTAATATAGCCTGTACCGTTTAGACCTTTTCAAATTTGATTAAAAATATTATAAATAGCCATAACTAGAAACAAGTGTCAGATTACTAAATATTTTTCAGTTTCATGCTGTTCAAACTAGAAAATGACACTTAAATTATAATAAATCCTCCACACCGATATCGGTGACGGTATCATTGAACGGCCGGTTTCATTGAAAGCAGGCCAGTTACGCAGGAGTAATTTTATAGTGCCCAAGTGTGTGCGCAGTACACAATAGTACTCTCTCTCTTCCTTTACTCTCATAATCCAGCGGGACGGATAACCGACACGACTGGCGTGAGATCAGGCGCAGGTCCGACTTTTTACATGCCCATCCGACGCATGGATCATCTTTCTTGTCAGACAATCAGGTGATCAGCCTGCATTGTCCTAACCAAACTTGGAAACAACATTTTTTGTTGTTCCAATGTGGGAATCGAACCACGATCTCCGAGTCGAGAGCCAATGCTCTAACCACTAGACCAAGGAGGCCACATAAATTAATAGGTACTACCAAATATATCAATGACTCTAATTCATAAGCAGGGAGAGTGTTAATTAATTTACTTACTTGTATTATAATGACAGTATAAAGTCACAATACCGTATCAGTTTGTTATCATAAAGGTGCATTTTATATTTAGAAATTATTATTATTATTCATATTCACCTGGAGCATTCGCGTGTAATATAACGTTACATATCCGAACATTACATCAGTGTAGGAGGATAGCCGAGCATTACCTACAATACGCACCTTATAATGATCCCGTCCGCTCGGCGCTCAAAGTCGAATCTATAACGTTATATTACACGCGAATGCTCGTCAGTCTGGGAGGTAGTATTGTAATGTAATGCTCAAAGTCGAATCTATAATGTTACAATACACGCGAATACTCCAGATGATAGCACCTTAATATTAATATAATACGAACAAATTATGACAACGCTCAAACTGCTTATGAATTAGATTCCCTGATAGTGATGAAACACTTAGTTCCAAAAACGGCATTTAAAAAGAAATTAACGAAACTCTATAAAGGCACTAATTAGAGTTTTAATGTCGTGCCAAGTCTAAACGGACATACCCATTTACATTGAGCGTTTTCCGTAACTCTACGTGAAAGAAGGCACTTACTTTAATTAGCAATATATTCAAAGTGCAATTCTCTTATGTCTCCCTATACCGTGGTGAAACTTCAGTGCGATACATTTTCCGGGACAAAAATATCACACACGACACTTTACACAGCTGAATTGTTTATCACGTTTAGAGCAATATTAAATAGTGTTTCTATAATAATACTAAATGTTTACCGCGACTTTAAAATCCGAAGGAAATCGTACATTTTCTCGTGGTCTGCTCTCTACTCGACAACATTGGTCTAAGAATTTCGGATCCTATTCAAAGCAAACAAACAAATCTTTCCTCTTTATAATCTTACCCCCTTACTAATAAACGTTGTATACAGCTTTGAATAGTTACACAGTGTTTTGTCTCTTTCTATCGAATTAAACATGTCACTTGTGTGATGTGAACAAAACACTGTATAACTTATTCAAAGCTTAATACAGCGTTTATTAGTAAAGGGGTTAGTGTAGATTGAAGTATTAAGGGCATCACTGACAGATACTATAGTATTTTATCTTAAGATGCCTGGATTTCATATTAACCTTTGCTCGCGGTTTCGCCTGCGTAAATTCAGTATCCCGCAGGAACACTACTTTATCGGGATAACAAATATCCTATATCTTTTCCCGGGACCCAAAGTATGTCTATAGTCTATACCAAAGTTCATAAAAATCGGTTCAGCGGTTAAAGCGTGAAGAGGTAACAGACAGACAGACAGACAGACAGTCAGACACACTTACGTTTTTATAATATTAGTATAGACTATAGATATAAATAGTATATAGTATAGATTACAGTAGATATGAAAATATCGTGGTCTGTGATGTCTTTTAAAGCTACCTAATAATAATAGCTCCCCACACCGATTTCGGTAACTGGTGGCCGGTTTCATTGAAAACCAGGCCAGCTACGCAGGAGTTATTTTATAGTGTCCATGTGTGTGCGCAGTACACAAGAGCACTCTCTTTTCTTTTTACTCTCGTAACCCAGTGGGACGGAAGACCGACACGACTGGCGAGAGATCAGGCGCAGGTCCGACTTTTTACATGCCCATATGCCCATCCGACGCATGGATCATCTTTCTTATCAGACAATCAGGTGATTTGGTTAGGACAGTGCAGGCTGCACTGTCCTAACCAAACTTGGAAACAACATTTTTTTTGTTGTTCCCATGCGGGAATCGAACCCACGACCTCCGAGTCGAGAGCCAAGCTCTAAATCACTAGACCACGGAGGCTGTTAATAAATTGTTAAATTAAAGCTATCTAATAAATTGTTAAATTAAAGTAGATTTTCATTTGAAAGAAAAACACATTTGACAACTATTTATTACGGGATTTTTTATAAAACTATTGTAATGCCTAATGTATAAGCAGTACGTCATTATCCTTGGCTTATTTTAATAATTTTTGTAAGTTAATATTTTTAAGTCACTGATAACCTTGCTACCTTCCTTCTGATAACTTATTAATTTGTAAACAATCAAATCTTGTAACATACAGAATGAACAACAAGCCCGGAAGACTTATCCCTAATTTATTATTTACATTGCGTCTCAGGAAGGATAAAGGTGGGGTCGCTCCGGGACAGACTTTCTCTATAAGCTGTAAATAAACTATTGTATACTGGAATTATGACAGATAACACTTTTGTAGAAAATAGCTGACATTTTTTTTTAGTAGGAAAGTTGACACCATAGTAAAAGTTGCTTATATAAAATAAAATAAAAAAGCCTTTTATTTCATGTAAATAACACTTAATAATAAACCTACTCGTACAGTTATTTTAAATTCTATTTGTATTTTTGTTAGTGGTTAAATCCTTAATTCTATGTTAGTTCCTTTATCTACATGAACCCCCGTATGGGTAAAGGCCTCCTCCAAGGATTCCCATTTAGCTCTGTCCTGTGCTACTTTTTCCCAATTTGGGCCTGCTGTTTCATCTGCCCACCGTGTTATAGGTCTTCTTTGAGCACGTTTGCCTTTTGGGCCGTTCCATAGCGTCACAATTTTTGTCCATCTTTGGTCTGTGATTCTCGCTACATGGCCGGCCCATTTCCACTTTAGTTTCATTGCAAAGCTTAGACTATCTTTTGCTTTTGTTATTTTTCTTATATTAGTGTGTCTAACTTTGTCCATCTTTTTTATCTTAAGCATACTGCGTTCGAGTCCTCTCTGGCATACATTTATTTTCATCTTTGTGTCAGCAGTTTTCCATGTTTGGTATGCGTAAGTCAAACAAGGTAAAAGGCACGTGTTCAGGACCTTTGTTTTATAATTGGAAGCCATTAGCGGTATGAAAAATCTTCATATCGCAGTGTCTCCAGTCTGTCACGCTATTTCACTCGGACTCGCATCAATCGTGCGTGTGCGAGTGCGAGGCATTATACTCGTATGACCTGAAGCCATATTGCGTTTAAATATTTTTAATTTCTTAAATTGGCCTCCATATTTTGCTATTTTTACATACCCATCCGACGCATGGATCATCTTTCTTGTCAGACAATCCTAACCAAACTTGGAAACAACATTTTTGTTGTTCCAATGCGGGAATCGAACCTCCGAGTCGAGAGCTAATGCTCTAACCCTAGTCGTTGGTCTAACCATGGAGGCCAAGGAGGCACGGAGCTGACAAAAATATACACAGAAAGAAAGACTACACAAGAGTGACTAAATTCAAATTAGGCTGCTTTTAGGATCCTAATTAGGACGTCTAAGTTTAGTGAGGTGGACGCGCATTAGTGGACGACTATAGACATTTCGAATATTATAAATGCAAAAAGCTTTTATTTATAATATTCGAAGTGTAGAAGCCTTATAACCAAAATAGGTACACATTCATACGAGCTATTTTGGTTATGGCATTTGTGGAATTCAGATTTCCTTTTTGCACGTCACCTGTCAAGACTCGGGCAACATCCAGTTATTGACATTTGAGTCGGGCAGGCTATTTTCTCTCAAGTTTCCTACGTGTTTTATCAGGCATCACATGAACTGGTAAAGGCACCTTTTATTTTCTCCATTTTTGAAGGACTATTAATATCAAGGACCATCGCCGATAGCTGTGTGACCTGTAAAAGCAAAATTCACATTGATGTCGAAATATGGAGGTCAATTCAAGAAATTAAAAATGTTTAAAATCAATATTATGGCACGATTGATGCGTGTGCGAGTGTAACAGCAGACACAGACAGACTGGAGCCATACTGCGAATTGAAAATTTTTCATACTGAGAATGACCTCCAATTAGGTAGGGATATTTCCAAAAAACAGGACGTTCATAGAGGTATAACAACATTATGTATCTCGTGTGGTAGTTTAATAACATCTTGGATTGCAGTTTCAACGTCTCGTTAAAACTCGAAAACGGCTGGACTGATTTAGCTAATTTTGATCTTGAAATAATTGTGGAAGTTCGGGGAAGGTTTTAACGGTGAGTCGGACTCACACACCGAGGATTCCGTACAAGCCTGTAGTCATTTTGTTATAGCTTATAGGTATTTATAGACCTGAGTATTTTAAATGAATTTCAATTTAATACCGCTACGCGTTCATGAAAGGGGTAGTAGGTAAGTTTAAAATTATTACAAATATTTTTATTATATTATGATGTAGCTTGATATCTCCACGCGTTCCTGAGAAAAAGGGTCTTGACAGACAGACGGACGGAAAACAAAGTGATCCTATAAGGGTTCCGTTTTTTCCTTTCGAGGTACGGAACCCTAAAAATTGCGGGGAAAATACTAAAAACTATGACTGAATTTTCTCATGCTAACTATTCCCTGTTTTCAATTTGTACACTTGACTGTAAAATATATGCGTTCAGTTTACCTTTTCACAAGGCTCAGCCGGCCCCAGTAGGTGTGTAGGTGTAGGTGTTTGTGTAGGTTGTATCTGTGGGTGTAGTTGTTTATTTATTCCACTTCATAGTTAAGACAGAATAACGTGTGTCGGGACAACTAGTCTATCTATACTTCTACACTAATATAATAAATAGGAAAAGTTTGTTTGTTTGCATTGAATAGGCCCCGAAACTACTAGACCAATTTTGATAACATTTGGCACATATGTAGAGTAGACTACGGGGAAGGACGGTTTTTGCGAAATTAATTTTTGCGCGCACGAAGTCGCGGATAATATTAATCCCCTTACTAAAAAAATATTTATCTAGTATTTATGCAATACAATGTTTTGTCTTTGTCTTATGCGTTGGAAAAGTCACTTAACAGACAAGGACAAAACATTGTATTTCTGGATACTGGATAAATATTTTTATTAGTAAGGGGGCTAGTGTATAATAACTTTAACCCCAGGCTTTAACCCCCTTACTAATAAACGCTGTATAAGCTTTGAATAGTTATACAGTGTTTTGTTCACGTCACACAAGTGACATTTTTAATTCGATAGAAGGAGACAAAACACTGTATATTCAAAGCTTATACAGCGATTATTAGTAAGGGGGTGTATGTATAAATGAGCGATGAATCGATATCGCATCTAAACAGCTGTCAGCGTGATGTGGTGATTGGTGACAGCGATGACGAAATATCGCGTAATAACATAATCCCTGCATTGTGAATTGTGATAATGTGATTAAACTAATTGCAGTTATGATGATTAACTACATACATAACTAGCTGGTGTCCACAACTTCGTTTGCGTGGAACTAGTGGAAACGGAACCCTAAGATAAAAGTTGTCTAAGTTAGCTCCTTATCACATATTAAGCTATCTGCCAGTGAAAGTCCGATCAAAATCAGTCCAGCCGTTTCAGAAATTTGCCGGAATAAAAAGACAGACGGACAGAAAACAGACAAAAAAAATTGATTTTTTGGCGTAGGTACCTACTATATTATGCATTTGGAGTAAAACTTTAAATTTGAAACTACAACAAGAAGATAGTTATAAGATGTATAGATAGGATAGGTATCAGAATATAAGCTACAGCGTCTGCTACATGATGCATCGTACGATTTATATGTAAACTGTGTAAAACGGGCCTAAGTGAATATCTACTACATATTTTAAAGTATAGTGCGATTCAAATGAGAATAGGATCGAGTCGGCGCCATATTGTTTCGAATTTAGACTGCTAAGATAGTTAAATTATGTTTAGATAATTAATTACTATTTAACGTTTTTATTTAAATTCGATGCAAAACTATTAATATTTATATGCACATAAGTTTTTCTAAAAATCGCACTTTTCAAGTGATATTTGACAGAATAAAAAATAATAATTTAAAAAATTTAAAAACCCGACTGCGTAAAAAGTGAACCAAACTAAGTAGGTACATAATAATTAAAACTGAAAAGAAAAAAACAAGCACTTAGATATCCGGTGGTCTAGAATTCTATAATATATTATTGAATTAATACTATTGGAACATAACAACTAAACAGTCAGTCGAATCGAAAAATGTTGAGAGAAAACTAACAATGATTTTTAAATACCTATTCAACGATACCCCACAGCACTTGATATAGTTTGTTTACTTTCATTTTTTTCATTTTCACAATATGGCGTCCAGTAGTCGCCATATTGAATTTTCACTAACGTCATGTCTTTAGTGACACTCGCCGGACTAAGAGGAATCGATTGACGTGTGAATCATAAAAATCGGCCCAGGCGTTTGGTCTGTATAGTGCTTCAAAGGAACATACATACATACATACATACATACATACATAGGCTGATAAACACATTACCACTCCTTTGCGTCGCGCAGTCGGGTAAAAAGGTCATTGACGTTCCTATTTTCATTTGAAACGCGTTATACCGATTTAGAAGCTTAAAGTCCACAACGAATCATCACGATAAAAACACTTTTACACTTAGCATATTTTTGTTACCTATTCTTAATTTAGGAATGGGATCAAATAATTTTGTAAGCAAGAATGATGCTCAAAGAATTGAAGAATTTAATAAACGTTCACTGTAACATTGAATCCAATACAGGAAGTAATAATATAATCAAAGGCACAATATAATATTAAGTATTCGTTTTAAGTTCTTTTGTATATTTATTAGAATCTCGATATTGCGTTTTTCCCTTGTCGGCGTAGCGAAAATGCTTGCGAAATTCATTTAATGTTTGTAGAGTTGTAAATATTTGGAGCTAAAACCAAACTACTTTCAGCCTGAGGGTGGATCTGTGAACAAAAGCGGAGCGCAAAGCGCAATGGAACACGTTTTGCGGAGTCGCACCGTGGCCCACATTTCGTAACGAGATGATGGGTCTTCAGTCTTCACTGTGGTTAAGCTCGTATCATTCGTGTTTATTAAAACTAGGTTTTACTACCATCTTTGTTTGATTGACCAAAACTTACGCCAGAATTGCTATTTCATTAATCTCTGAAACGGCAAAACCAAATTTCACAGGACTTTCACTAGCAGATAGCTAATGTTTGTATAAGGCCTAACATAGGCTACTTTATCTTAGGGTTCCGTTTAAAAAAGTGAGGTTCCGTTTCCATTAGCATTTACATATTGCAAACGAAATAGCAAGCACCAGCTAGTTATTAAATAAATTGGTTCAAAATCAAAAACGGGTATTTTGGGCATATGATCTACTGTTTATGTATAAACGTTAAGGCAAAGGTAGGGTTTGGTACTACAATATCTTAAAAACTTTATGCGTAAGGCGATAGTAATAAACATTACGTTGGGTATCGGTAGCACACACGCTTTACAAAATATTTATAGGATACTAAAAATCTACGAGTATATTCTGCATACTCAGTTTGTACACTTTCATTAACTAAACTAATTCAGTGTACGTACACGTACAAAATCGATTGCCACAACGAATCATCACGATAAACACACTTTAACACTTATGCTATTTTTGTTACCTATTCTTAATTTAGGAATGGGATCAAATAATTTTGTAATCAAGAATGATGCTCAAAGAATTGAAGAATTTAATAAACGTTCACTGTAACATTGAATCCAATACAGGAAGTAATAATATAATCAAAGGCACAATGTAATACTAAGTATTCGTTTTAAGTTCTTTTGTATATTTATTAGAATCTCGATATTGCGTTTTTCACTTGTCGGCGTAGCGACCTGTGAAAATGTCATGGAGTAGATACTCACGGGGCTATAAAATGTAACCTTATACGTAAAATACGCAAAATCGTGCCTATAGCAGCAGTAATGTTCCATATTAATTTAAATTAACTACATATTAATAAAGTTAATGGAGTTTAACATAATTATACATTACTAGCTGTCCAACACACGTTCACGTTGTTCTATCAGCTATCTTAACTATAAACAAGAATAAATAAAAAAACTAAATATACACTTAACAACCTACTTTTTAAAAATTAACCAAAGAGGTGAATTGAACGCACGTATAAATATTTGACAGTTATGTGACAAATTGATCACAGTGAATAATTAGTATGGGAAAATTCAATCGTCGCTATAATATTTTTTTTCCAAAATATTTTTAATATTTCCCACCGTTTAACCTTCTCTAAACTTGCACAACTATTTCTACACCTAAAACCATATCGGTCCAGCCGTTCTCGAGTTTTAGCGACACATTATCCATACTAATAATATGTATTAAAAATGCGAATGTAACTCTGTCTGTTTGTCTCGCTTTCACGCCAAAACTACTGAACCGATTTAAATTAAATCTGGTACACAGATAGTCTAGAGCCTGAGAAAGGACATAGGCTACTTTTTATCGCGGAAATGTCCGGTTTCCGTGGGATACTTTATTTGCAGTTTCCCGCAAAAACTACTAATATTATACATCTATGACTTAACCGATTATCATGAAATTTCGCACAGATATAAAGTAGACCACGGGGAAGGACATATGCTACTTTTCATCGCGGGGAAATGTACGGTTCCCGTGCGATACATTGTTTATGCTTTCACGTAAAAACTGAATACTAAACCGATTATTATGAAATTTGGCACATATAATTATAGAGATGACCATATGTCCTTCACATAAGCTACTTTTTATCGCGGGACATATACGGTTCCCGTGGGTACAGTATACTTAGGCGGGCGGAGCTGCGGGCACCAGCTAATTAATTTATAATTACACCCCATAATTTTGTCATTTCCCCTAAAAATATTTCTGTGTTTATGTTTTAAACGCACAATATACTATAAAATATGTGAATGGAAACTTATAAGTTATATTATAACGCAATTTAAGCATCATTACCTAAGTACAGTATTACATATTATGATATTACCCAAAAGAAATTGTAAATATTAACTTTGAATACCCATTTTTATGACATTCTACAACACAAACTTGCAAACTTTCTGTGTTTTATTTAAATTCTTTACCAAGTATGTATATTGTTCGCTCTAGTATTCATCCACTTTTTTTTCTGTTGAATAATTTCTTTTTTCCTTCTTTACTTTTACAACAGATAATATTTGCCAACTCAAATTTCATTATCTATGTGATCTTTGCATCCTTAATCGGTGATGTCTATAAGTTTTGTACCATAAATAGAACTTTCATAAAATGATTATTTGTATGAATATGCTTAAACTATTTTCATGATATTTGAACTTTCGAATATCCTTAAAATAGTTGTTCAGACTGGTCTACATTATGTAGTGTTAATTAAAACCCAAACTTGAAAATGTTTGCGAAATTCATTTGATGTTTGTAGAGTTGTAAATATTTGGAGCTAAAACCAAACTACTTTCAGCCTGAGGGTGGATCTGTGAACAAAAGCGGAGCGCAAAGCGCAATGGAACACGTTTTGCGGAGTCGCACCGTGGCCCACATTCGTAACGAGATGATGGGTCTTCACTGTGGCTAAGCTCGTATCATTCGTGTGTTTATTAAAACTAAGTTTTACTACCATATTTGTTTGATTGACCAAAACTTACGCCAGAATTGCTATTTCATTAATATCTGAAACGGCAAATCCAAATTTCACGGGACTTTCACTGGCAGATAGCTAATTTTATAAGGCCTAACATAGGCTACTTTATCTTAGGGTTTCGTTTAAAAAAGTGGAGTTCCGTTTCCGTTAGTTCTATGCAAATGAAATAGCGGGCACGAGCTAGTTAATAAATTGGTTCAAAATCAAAAACGGGTATTTTGGGCATATGATCTACTGTTTATGTATAAACGTTAAGGCAAAGGTAGGGTTTGGCACTACAATATCTTAAAAACTTTATGCGTAAGGCGATAGTAATAAACATTACGTTGGGTATCGGTAGCACACACGCTTTACAAAATATTTATAGGATACTAAAAAGCTACGAGTATATTCTGCATACTCAGTTTGTACACTTTCATTAACTAAACTGATTCAGTGTTAATACACGTACAAAATCGATTGTACACACATGTAAGTACATTACCTTATTATTAGATAACGACCTAACTGATTTGGCACAGTATTATCATAATTTAGGTATTATTTACACGTTAGAAATGTTCATGAATAATAATTACCCGAGTCCTGACTTAAATCTAGTTTACCTAGCCAGATGTGGTAAGATACACTTCGAGAACATAACTTTCGTTTATAAATAAATATAAAAAAAAAAAACTCTTTGAGGAAAGATAGAAGTGCTATACTAACATAAAACATTATGTTCCTCTAAAGTATTGAACTGATAGTACATTTTCATGTTTTTAGTTATTTACGACTGTATGTGCCTACAATCTGACAATTTGCTCGATCAGGCGTAGTATAAAAAAGTCATGTGCACATACATGACATACCTACTCACGTGTAAATATGGACTTCAACCACGTCTGCAGTCGATGCGGAACTACTTTTTAAAATTAAATAATTTGAGGTATGCTAGTGCCAGGGATAATGTTTAGAAACTGGTCGAGCAGGAAGTTTACCGATATTGTACATAAAGAAGTAAGTCTGCATGTTATGGCAAATCTTTTTAATTGGTTGGTCAGATTTGAAACTAATGACCTAATTTTTTTACGAAGCGAGGTTACAGTAAAGTAGGATACAAGTAAAAATTTACGGATAAACTCGCAAATTACCGAATTCCGGTAGAAAACGGCTAGTGGGTAGAAGATAAAAGTAATCTTTCACGTAATAGGCTACAAATTATAATAACTGCCAGCCTAAAAATTAACCATAAGCTCGTAATAACGTTAATTGCTGGCCGCTTTTTTAGGGTTCAGTAAAGAAAATAAAAAAAAAACTCCTGGAAAATGGGAGAACTCGTGTGTGTGTCACTAAACATTTCTATTTAAGCACTTTCCTGTGGGATCTCCGTAAGACGGACGTAAAACGAATCTTTAATAGCATTAGTATTAGGTGTTAAAGATTGCTAACTTTTAAGCAAAGATAAAAAGATATTGATAGATTATATTAATATACCAACTATAGATAAAACATATCCATTCATAAAAAGTATTGTCTTTATGACCGAATTTAATAATAAAGCCTGTAGTATCCCACTACTATTATTTATATGACAGTGTGTGAGGATAGATACAGTATGAATGTATGGATGCATGGATTCTTTAATGCAAAAACTACGGAACAAATTTTGACAAAATTTGGTATGGTAGTAGTTCAAGCTCTGGATTAAAACATATGCTAATTTTTATCCCTAAAATGAACAGTGTTCTCGTGGGATACTTTATTATTCTACTAGATGTTGCCCGTGACTTCGTGCGTGCAAAAGTTAATTTCGCAGAAACCCTTCATTTTTCCGCGATAAAAAGTAGCCTATGTCCTTCCCCGTGATCTACTCTACATCTGTGCCAAATTTCATCAAAATCGGTCCAGTAGTTTCGGAGCCTATTCAATGCAAAAAAAAACAAACTTTTCCTCTTTATTATATTAGTATAGTTATAATTATTATTGAGAATTTCACATTTATAATAGGAGTAGGATTCTATGGTCAGCTTACAGAACCACCACGCGGGTTTTCTATCGCACTTACCGGAGTTTAGTACTAAGCCGAATTGGCCGTGCGTCGATGAACAATAATTTGGACTGGTTTAATTCCTTTTTAATTCCCACCAGCGATCGATGTTAATATTCGAAAATAGATGTGTCAATAGAGCATTTTGTGGAACAGCGCATTGCGACACAACGCCGGCTTAATAACGGCTAAGTCATAGCGATTTCTTCGGTCGAGTAAACAATATGACAGACAACCTAAAACATCGCTTTTAAAGTTTTAGGTTTTTTTGGATATTTTTTATCAGCTTTTTATTTGATAACATGATACAGATGTTTATCGCAGATTATTATTATTCATTATTATTATCTGCGACTGCCGATATTTTGAAGCTATATTGCATCCTGAAAATGTTTTGGCCGTGAAAAAGTAAGTTACAAAAGTTAAAAGTGTTCAGTGTTCAATCAAAATTATTGCCAAGGGTTAGTTCACTTCGTGACAATACACGACGCGACGCTGCATTTTGAAGATAGCGATTCAAAATTAAACTTTAATATGAAATACATGTTTTATCACAAGAGTTTGAATTTCGAAAATAAAAATGCGGCACCGCGTTTCGTCACGTCTCATTTCAGTGTGAATTGATAGGTTGTAGGAATATGGTGGCAAGCCCCAAAGGGAGATCTACGATAAGGTCATTATGGTAAAGAAATAAAAATTGTGACCTTAGCAAACTTTCTTTTATCTCTTGACATGAAATAATTTTTTATTGCTTTTCTTTTATTTTATGTGCATTGATTGGCATGCTGGTTAAAAACAACAGAATATTGAAAAAAACTTTCGTACAATTTTTGCACGTAATGTAAGTGATATAATGAAAATGTTCTTATTTACTTTCTGAGAATTATATTTCTTTCTTCAAATAACAAATGCTGGTTCCCAGAAGTTGTTGAATTTTTCATGTAGGTAAACAGGTAAAGAAAATGTAATTTGTAGCTGAGTTGTATTTGAAAAGCGTGGCATTTTACATTTTTGATCGCGTTAACTAGACATTTCTTGAGCTCTTAGTTTTAAAAGTTAAAACAATGCAATGGAATATAAAACTGTCAAAACTTTTGCATGTTAATGGCTTAATCATAATGAAAGGTAACTCATAATAAACTTCAAGGATATGTATAAAAACAATTAAAAATAAAATCTTTTGTAGCAATCCATCACCTTTAGGGTGCCCGCCCACTTCTCAACCAAACGTCCACGTCATACTTTTTGTTGGCCGATTTTTCCACTGATTTTTCCGCATATTATTCCACCGTAAGAATATGACCGATTTTGTGACCGACTTTTTGTATGACGTGTGCGTTGCACTATTGCAATCAGTATGTTATATTTTTAACCTACAAAAAATCGGTCACCGATTATCGTTTGTGGGCCCTGAAAGACTAAGCTTTACATAATATATATATAGATAATCAAAATACATTTTACTGTTAAAATCGTTACAGCATTTTATTAAACCACTTTATATCCATTCCAAGCCTCGAGCTGTCGACAGTCTCAAACTTCCAATACAATATTGTGTTTCGAGTTACTTAAGTGCCCTTACACCTAAAACTGGGACCATCCGAAAACTATTAATTCTGGTTACAATAGGCACGAGAGTCCGGGATTGATCGTAGCCTTATCTTCGGCTCCACGGAGGCAATTCGCTCACAATACACAGTAATTCTGGGTACTTACAGTATTTGAATATATATAAGGTTAAACCTTATAAGGTTCGGGTAAATGAATTACGCGTATATCGGAAATATGATCTACTGCTTAAATAAAGACTTTTAAGCTGAAAAATAATTGTCAAACTCGAAAGTTCTTTATACATATTATGGGCGAGTTAGCATTTTGCGGAAAGTCACCCATACATGAGATGATTTTTTACTTTGAGTATGACAATTTTGTTTATCTAAACGTCTTTACACAAGCAGTGAATCATGTATGTTCCCGAAGTATTCGTAATTGATTTTCGGAGACAATAATATAATTATAATATTATATACAATGTTCTTAAAGGTTGTTACGATTGTTGAATTTGTTTTCACAATTTTCTGCTAGGAAATGCAAAGTTGTTTTCTTTGCGACTAAAAATAATGAGTTCTCTAAAGTCTAAACAATATTACAACGTAATAATGTTGCCAATTTGGGTACATTATCAAATTATATGCTTCATGCTTCATTTAGGAAAGAAACTTAGAATTTAAATTTCTTTCCAAAATTTAAGACAAGTAGGTAAGCAACGTTTGTGAATACCCGGCGAATTTTTATAAATAATAAGAGTTCGAATACTGACCTTGAATGGACCAACGGCTGGATGGATGGATGGATGGATGGATACATAGAAAATTGGAAAATTAATAAACATTTGTCAGTCATCTGTAAGTACCTACCATTCTTATTAATCCTACCTAGGTACTACCTACTATTTTAAATTTGAAAGTTTATGACGATGGATAGATTGAATGTATTGATGGATGTTTGTTACTCTTGCACGCAAAAACTGCTGAACGGATTTTGATGAAATTTGTTATGGTAGTAGCTTAAGCTCTGGATTTATTTTATTTTTTTCATGAAAAAGTTCATTCCTCCGTGTGGTGCCGGAGTAAGAATAGCACCTCCCCATATACCATCTCTTCCCGTGGGTGTCGTAAGAGGCGACTAAGGGAAATACATACCGTAAATGGGCAGCATCGTTTCCGCGAACTTTATCATTTTTACATAATACTGCGCTCGCCAACACGTTTGCCAAGCGCGGTGAGTATGGCATTTTTCCCCCTATATGAGGACCAGATATGAGACCAGGCCCCTAGTCCCCGGCAGCCCCGCTAGTCTTGGCTACGGTAGCGGCCATGGAAACGGCGGGGCAGGGGGTGCCAAGAATCTCCGGCAGAGATCCGGCTACCACTCCCGACGACGACCTCTGGCCCTGGTAACAACGCATGCACATTGAGGATCCGAAGAAAGGGAGAAGACACGATGACCCTGGCATCCGGTAACTAGTTCTTCTACCGGGAAGGCGACCAACAGTCCCAAGGTGGAATCGGGTTTTTCGTCCACAAGTCTCTTGTTAACAACATCGTGGCCATCGAAAGTGTGTCGAGTAGGGTCGCGTACCTTATACTCAGAATATCTCAAAGATATTCGTTGAAGGTCATACAAGTTTACGCACCTACCTCGTCTCACCCAGATGAAGAAGTAGAGATTATGTATGAGGACATATCTAAAGCCATACATAACTCGAAAACTCACTACAATGTTGTTATGGGAGACTTCAACGCAAAGTTGGGAAAGCGAGGTGAAAACGAGCTGAAAGTGGGAAAGTTTGGTTTTGGTCAGAGGAATCCCAGGGGCCAAAGGTTGGCCGGTTTTCTGGAAAAGGAAGAACTCCTTATGAGTTTTTTCCTTCTTCCAGAAGCCTCCTCACAGGAAATGGACCTGGATGAGCCCTGACGGAGAGACAAAAAATGACATAGACTTTATCATGAGCACCCAGAGACAGATATTTAAGGATGTCTCCGTGATACACCAAGTGAAAACCGGCAGCGATCACCGAATGGTGCGAGGCACATTAAACCTAAATATCAAACTCGAAAGAGCTCGCTTGGTAAAGTCTACGCTCCGACCGTCTCAAACCGGAATTAGAAACCCCGAAAGCTTTCAACTCGAGCTACAAAACCGCTTTGCTAGCCTGGAAAACTACGCGTCAGTGGACAAAATCAATGACAGATTCACAGAGACTATCCATGCGGTTGGGTCAAAGTACTGTGAAACCCGCCGTAGAGGTAAGCCACAGAAAATCTCCGACCACACGTTTACAATAATGGCTAGGCGACGCACCCTTAGTCTTCAAACCTCTGACGATGCTAAGTCTTATAGGCAGCTTAACAGACAGATATCAAAGTCTTTGTGGCACGATATTCGTCTCTTTAATACTAGAAGTATTGAGGACATGATACAGCGAAACAAGGGCTCAAAAGTGTTTGCAAGAGACACGTCTGTTGGGCAGAGCCGGTTGACGAAGCTGAAGACAGAGGATGGGAAAGTTGTGTCAGCCAGGCCTGAGGTGCTCGCAGAGGTCGAGAGTTTCTATGAGCAACTTTACACCTCAGTTGCCAAGCCTGTCGTTAATCTGGCTGAAGATCCTAGAGCTAGACTAACCCGACATCATACGGAAGATATCCCGGACATCAGCCTGTACGAGATTAGTATGGCTCTTAAACAGCTTAAAAACAACAGGGCGCCGGGCGAGGATGGGATCACCTCGGAGCTGCTGAGGTCTGGTGGAACACCAACACTCAAAATGCTCCAGAGATTTTTTAATTCCGCCTTGTTCGAAGGCAAAACGCCAGAGGCATGGAGCAGGGGCGTGGCAGTCTTGTTCTTAAAAAAAGGAGATAAGACTTTGCTGAAGAATTACAGACCCATTACGCTGCTGAGCCATGTCTATAAGCTGTTTTCAAGAGTCATAACGAATCGTCTCGAACGGAAGCTTGATGACTTCAAGCCTCCCGAACAAGCCGGTTCCCGAAGAGGCTTTAGTACCATAGACCACATACATACGCTACGGCAGGTTATACAGAAAACCGAGGAGTATAATCTGCCACTGTGCTTGGCGTTAGTGGACTATGAGAAAGCCTTTGATTCGATTGAGACCTGGGCGGTGTTACAGTCTCTTCAGAGATGCCGGATCGACTACCGGTACATCGAAGTGTTGAAGTGTTTATATAGTAAAGCCATCATGTCCGTGCGAGTACAGGAGCATAGCACAAAGGCGATCCCATTGCAGCGCGGCGTCAGACAGGGAGACGTCATCTCTCCGAAACTGTTTTCCGCTGCATTGGAGGATGCGTTCAAACTCCTGGACTGGCAAGGACTTGGGATCAATATAAATGGTGACTACATCACTCACCTTCGATTTGCCGATGACATCGTGGTTATGGCAGAAACTCTGGAAGACCTTAACACTATGCTAGAAGACCTCTGTAGAGTTTCACAACAGGTGGGACTTAGTATGAACATGGATAAGACGAAAATTATGTTTAATGCCCATGTTGTACCTACCCAAGTGACCGTTGGAAATTCTACGCTCGAAGTTGTTGACGACTATATATACCTGGGGCATAAAGTTCAGTTAGGTAGGTCCAACTTCGAAAAAGAGGTCACCCGTCGAATCCAGCTCGGCTGGGCAGCGTTCGGAAAACTCACGGCGGCGCGGCGCGCGCGCAGTGAGTTGTGGTCCAGTATCCCGTGTTGCGAGATAAAGCTGTAAACAGTGGCGTCTGACTGTAATTGTTTTGTTTGTTCTGGGTTTATGTGATGTTTTTAATAATAGAAAATCGTATAATAATTAATCATAGTATGGTTTGTAAAGTAAAAAAAAATAAAAAAAAATAATGTGCTGATGTGAGATCTCAAACTGATAGGGGACCACGGAAGATCAGGCGCCTCGGCATTGCCGTGGTCGATGCCTGAGTGGATTCCCTTTGAACATGTGGTGTAGGGATTTTGTTCTGTTTTTCGATTCATAACTTTTTTTTTGTTGTGTTAAATGTCCCTTATGTGTTCAATAAATATATTTTTATTTATTTTTTATTTTACATATAGCCCGTAGAACCGATGCCCGCTGGGGCCGAAAGGTTCTTGAGTGGAGACCACGAACTGGACGCCGAAGCGTAGGACGGCCTTCCACCAGGTGGACAGATGACCTGAGAAAAGTCACAGGAAGTCGGTGGATACAGGCCGCGAGCGACCGGTCGCACTGGAAATTTATGGGGGAGGCCTATGTCCTGCAGTGGACGTCACCAGGCTGAAACGGAACGGATTCATGAAAAAGTAGTGTTCCCGTAGTATACTATAGTATTTAAAGTAGTATTTAAATTTTAAGGCCAAAAGCTAGTATAATAATTATAAACGAGAAAATTTGTAAGAATTAATGTAAGGATGTGTGGATGTTTGTTATTCTTTCACGCAATAACTACTAAACAGATATTAATTGATTTTGGCACGGCAGTAGTTTAGATTCTGAATTAATTATGCTACTTATTAATTATGTGATTTTCTTACGCCGCGCCGGTTCCTCTCGCCGGGTTAGTTCCCAAACACCGGTTTGGGAACTAACCCGGCGAGAGGAACCGAGGATAGGCATCAAGTAGGGACAATTCCATAAGCGTTGCTTTGTAACCTATCTATACAGATAAATAAAATTGAAGTGTCTATTTGTAACTTCAAATTAACAGCTTTTCACATAGTGAATCTGAAAGTATATTCGGTACTTACAATAAAATACCAATTTTTATAATTTCTGTCGGTCCGTCTGTCTGTCTGTCGGTCTGTCTGTCTGTTCCGTTTGTCTGTTGTTCCGGCTAATCTCCGAAACGGCTGGACCAATTTTCACGGGACTTTCACTGGCAGATAGCTGATATTATAAGGTCTAACGTAGGCTACTTTTATTTTAGGGTTCCGTTTAAAAAAATAGGGTTCTGCTTCCGTTAGTTCTGCGCAAACGAAGTTGCGGGCATCTGCTAGTATGGAAATAAAACATTATTGATTTGATTGACATTTTAAAGCAGCAAAGTGTACAGTTCCCCGTTTCGTTTTTGCGAAGTCGCGGGTAACATTTAGTATTATGCTGTAATTGTGGCAAGAAAACCAAAAACCACCATAAAAATATTTTTCAAAGTAACGTGAAAATTGTTACACCTGAGCCTTGCAAGTTTATAATTCAACGAGCCCATTCCGAAGATGATAATATAATATATTCATCGAATTAAACTCTTCGCATACGTGAATTAAAAAAAGAAATAAGCATTTTATCTTCGCAAATCTGAATAGGGCGAGCACATGAATAACTTTTTTCAATTTACCATTGTGACTTTGTTATTAAATTTATGCGACAATTTCACTGTATCGTAATATGATCGTAAAAATGTACCAGTAAATAAGCGTATGATAATGTAATAAATTTCATTTTTACGCTTTTATTAAAATGTCAAACGTGCTTTGTGGGAAATTATATTAGATTAACGTCTTGGCAAGCTTCACAATAATTTTGTTCCTACTTCGTACACACTCGTTTGTTTTATACTTTTGTTAACTCTGCTTGCCTAGACGATCTCTTCTATAGTATATTCGCGTTACGATTGCAGTGAATTATGCCAGCGTAGTACATATTATTATGTCCATATGGCAGATAAACAGCTCTACATAGTTAGCTTTCGGTTTTATTGCACTAGGTAGGGGAGCGAGGGGCTTGTTGTAGCAGGGGTAAGTAGTAACAGGCTCTTTTCACTAGGATCTTAAACTTTATTAACGTATTTCTTTGACTCGATTTGACCTATAAACCGCGCCGCATCATGTTGTCATAGCCAGTGTTCCGCCAGCCCGCGCAGTTAGCGGAAGTGTGCAAGCGCTTCATTTTTGCCAGGTAATATAAAATTGTACTGTCGTAAAATTTTGGTTTGCGTTATTATTATTGACTCTAATCAAACTTTCTATATCTTATTTACATTTAAATTTATCTATCTCTGATAATGTGTAACAGTTTTTAAGATTGCTAAATTGTTTAAATAGTTATCATGATAAATGTTAAAAATCATACCATGGGGTTAGTTGTAACAAAATCCCGGGGCTTGTTGTAACGTGTTACAACATGCCCCAAGTAAGATGATACCTACATTTTTTTTCCTATCTTCTAGAATGAGGGTGTATAAAAGAAAGTTAGAGCGTGCAACACAAAGGCAAGAAGTGTACGAGTTAGCGGCAGCTGAAGTTTTAGAAAAAAAATGCAGTATGCTTCCGCATGTCAGACTTTCAGATTATGTCTCGTCTCTCTTTATAGATACGTAAAGAAAAATAAGAATAATTAACGTTTAAGAGTTGGTTATTTTAAGCCTAGACAAGTATAAATACTTTTATACTTGTCTAGGCTTAACCGAAATATATTTTGGATGAGGATAAGATGAAAAAAAACAAAAAAAAATTGACATTATTAAAGGAAAAGGTAAAGGGAAGGGGAAAGGCAAAGGTAAATAAACAAAAAATAAAACCGGAGAGGACAGATCTAAAAAAAGATTTTATGTTCAGATTCAGAATCTGAATCAGAAGAGTGGTATTGTCTGATATGTGGTGAAGGTTACACATATTCAAATAAAGAAGATTGGGTAGAGAGTCATCATTTGTAAGAAGTGGGCACATGTAGGATGTGTTACAGGAGACACTATATCTTTTATTTGTATTAATTGTAGCTCAGATGAAGACTGAATTTAATTATAATGAAACCCACCAAATGTTGATTCTTATATAAGTACAATACTTGTTAGATAGATATTAAAAAGAGATAGTTACGAAGCATACCTTAGAGATAAATAATTTAATTACTTACTGTAATTTAAAAGTGCCACGATGATTATAAGTAGTGTATTACTTAATTTTTAGGTGTTCATTACTTAAAAAGTGTATTTGAGTTGATTTTTGATAAGAATTACATAATAGATACTTTAGAAAGATGTAAATTTTTGTTAAAAATAAACAAAGAATAAATGATTAGAGGTATTATTGCGGTTTTTTTTGGCGTTACTACTTGCCCCGGTAGACGTTACAACTTGCCCCAAGTACGAGGTAAGTTGTAACACCGCACTTCTTCTGGAAAATAATTAATTGTAAAATAATGGCAAATAGTTTATTTATTTATTTATTTATTTAATCACAGGAGATTCAACAGCCAAAAATTAATAATAAGTTACAAGTCATGGTCTTAGTTATGGTCTTATTTTTACTTGATTTGGTAGAAGAAGAGTTGCAGCATCCATCCATATTTATTTAGTAGCGATTTAATCAATAGATCTCAAGATATATAAGTTTTCATGAAAACTGTTACAACAAGCCCCTCGCTCCCCTACCTACTACAAGCATACGGTGTGATCATGATTGTGTGGAAATATTGTGATTTGTGGGCCGTTGAAGGGGATGTCAAAATTTTCAAATTTGGAACGTTTTGGGTCATTCTATGAATGCTGTTTTCAGTGTACGTTAGTATTTTCTACGCTTATTAAAACCTGGCATTGCTCTATTTTGACATTGATATTTGACAAACTTAACGCGAATAGTATTAGAGTAAACATCGCTTGTTGGCAGTAGGCGCTTATTTTCTTTGGTAAACTACCCACCTGTATACACTACCTATAAACTCGCTTCAAATGTACCTACATACACCTAGTTATGTATTAATATCAAATATGATATTAAGCTTAGATGATATTGTAGCAGATAATTTATTAATATATTTTTGGTAAAATCTTAAAGTAAACGAGTTTCGCAACTTGTATCATCACTTATTACATTGTCATAGTCTTACAAAAATAACAAATATAAATACAGTTTTAGGACACTAGAAATAAAGAAAATACAGATCCGAAATTCTGCAAGCAATGTTCTAGGTACTTTGTTTCACAATAAAATGCAAATGTTGGAAATAGTCCGGTTTGTCCCCAATTTGTCTTTTATATCCTTCATAGCTGCATAATAAGTTTTATTGCTGGCGGAGCCTCGGCCTTGCCACTTTGGTTTGACGACATTTGCAACATAGTCTTTCAGCTCGCGTGCGGTACGTGACCGTATTACCATACAGCTCCGTCTCTCTCATGTGTGCCTGGTACCTCACGTCTTCCCCACCTACGGATGTTCGTTTTGTATGTTCACGAGCAAAAACTTTTTACTCGTGCCAACGAAACTTGGCAAGCCGCATTGCTTTCTTGGATTGAAAAAAATAATTTGTGAATTCATATCTAAGTTAAATTATTATTAATTAGGTTGATATTATGATGTTTTAATTAAATTTGACCCGAAATACACGATGCTTTTATTAAGTGCACTGGCCAGGATTGTGGTAAAAGATAAATATGAGCTGTGGTTTTATAGCTTTGGCTTGTTTCCCTCGATACCTACTTTTACACTCGTAATATAATTTCGTAAATTCATCCTTTAATACAAATACAACCTAGATAGAGACCTTATTAAATAGAGCGTATTAAAAATATCTCGAATAATTTGGAAATGACACATGATCACAAGAAAGACACTGTAGAAATCAGCATATCACTGTAAAATCTACTTGTGCACCATATTTCCAACTGTAATTTGGCGATAAACCGTAAACCAGTAGATCATAAAATAGTCTGTTTGTCTGTTCCAGTAGCAGTTTCAGTGTTATTTAAGCTGTGTAACTCAATCCGAACGCGATGACACATGTGTGTCAATAATAGGGTTATTCCATTAGGCTCAGGGCCACGACCCATTTCAGCCAGCAAGGGATTGCCGTTTAGCAAATGATAAAAGGGTGATGATGGGCCTGAGAGAAGTGAGAGATCTTTGCCTCGTGACGTCGCAAGGCTACGTCGGTGATTGACGAGTAATATGAGGAAGCCAAGTGCTTTCATTAATGGAACCATTATTATTAATACCAAATATGAAAACATTTTCTGCTTTCTTATAAGCAAATAAAGGTAGCGAATATCTAGCTTATTTTTTTCTTTTCCAAAAAGTTAACTATTTTTATACTTAAGATACGACACCTAATTTATTTATTTTGTGGACATTTACTGGCGTTCGCGACGGACGTATAAAGAATACTAGTTCAATGAAATCCCTTCAAATAGCTATGATGCGGTTGCTGAGTAGAGAAAATATTGGCTATTATCCTTTTTATCCGTCTCCGCTTCTCGTTTTATATGAAAATATATTGCCCTTGCGCTGTTTTGGCACGACGAATCTGTATGAGCTAGCTGCTAGAATCTAGATGTTTTATTAGGTACTTAGATATAACGCGTTTCAAATGAGAATAGGAACGTCAATGAAAGGGTTATCTGTCAAATATCACTTGAAAAGTGTGATTTCCAGAAAAACTAATTGTGCATATAAATATAATAGTCTTGCATCGAATTTAAATAAGAATGTTAAATAGTAATCAATTATCTAAACGTAAATTTAACTATCATAACAGACTAAATTCGAAACAATATGGCGCCGACTCGACCCTATTCTCATTTGAACCGCACTATATATGATAGAAAATTAAAAAGAATGAACTACTTCTATAAAGAGATCGAACGTACAAATGATTACAAATAATAATAATGTTACAACTTACAAGTAATAATATTATGTAACATAATTGACTGTAAACTCTAATAATATTGTTCATAATATAACAATATAATTTCGAATCCAAAAGAACCAACATCTAGAAAATTACACAAAAATGATGAAATATTATTTACTAATCTGTATGGTTGTTTGTTGATTAATATAAAAAGGCCCTGGATTTAACGTCTGCGCCAGTGCGATAAGGAGGAAGATACCAGGGCTCCATAAAGTGCAGGACAACAGACTCAATGAGATTGGCGCGATCACAGCCATCTGCCTTTCATCTCGACTCGCCACTTGCAGTGGAAGACTTGTATTAAAAAAAAGAATATGTTGACCTTGTAGTATTTATTATAATTATTTGTTAAAATTGTGGGAAATGTAGTATAGATAATAGAGCATATTGTAAAAAAACCCGGCCAAGTGCGAGTCGGACACTCGCACCGAGGGTTCCGTACTAGGGAATGGAAGAACCGGTCTGATTTTGAGAACCGGGAATTTCGGGACTGGGCAATTTCGGAACCGGGATTTCCCGGGAAATTCGGGAATTTCGGGACTGGTGTGAAGGCATGAAAATAACAAGTATAATTACTGTCTAAAAAGTAATTCAAAATATAATAATAACATTTTATAGTATAATTACAAATTAAATAAGGTTTTAATGGCAACTCGACAAATCAGCCAACATGTCATCGCCATATTAATGACAATACTACTGGCGATAGTAAAGAGCCGTATGTCATTTTAGTTTATTAGCATTTATTGGTGGTTTTTAAATATGTTATTTCGAGTTATTTGATTTTTGCAAAACATCAAATAGTTGGGGTGCCCAGAATGCTATTAGTGTACATGCTCGAACGTCTAGGTAACCTATTAGAAGTGACAAATTAGATAATTAAAAGACTAAATAACCAGACACATACTGACAATAGCTGACACACTATAGGAATAGTGTGTCAGCTTTTAGCAGTCGTCGTCCTGCGTGGTTAAAAAGTTGTAAAAATGACCATGACATGGATATGCTGAACGCGTCAGATTATAATTAATGTTGTTCATGCGCAAATAAGTTTCTGATATGAAGTGTATATTAATCTGACGATTTGCGTGAAAGATGGGAAGGGGTAAAAAAAAATTTACTCGAGTGTCAGAAGTTCAATTCAGTGAATCCTACAGATGCTCCAATTTGAAATTAAAATTTTAAAATTAATATAATGCGTAACTATTTTTATAAGGACAATAAAGAGTATTTAAAGGACAATAGGTAAAATCCATCTAAACTGCTCACCAACCCCAAAAGCAACCAATATGCATATTATTAGGTATACGAATATATACGTATATATTTATCAAAAAAAAAAAAAAAAAAAACAGATGCCATACAGACCTTGTAGGCCAAGTCCCAAGATGTTCTATTTAATCCTCAATACCATTAGCTCCAGTATTGGCTACTATGTCAGTCGATGTGTGGTGCTATCATACTACATATTAATATTAAATACGGCATAATATTATGGTTATTATTTCCTCGCACCGCTCACAGTTAACTTTTATGTACAGAATCTATTATCTAATATTATGAACTACTCATTCTATCCTTTTATATATTTTTCATTCTTGTCTTTAATTCGCTTTCGGAAATAATTAAAAATTATTTTTAGCTAATATTTACAATTACCGATGATAGTTTCCTTAAGTACTTGTAAATTTTAATACAATTTGTTCGGTACCGAAAGTACCGAAATTCCCGATTCTAAATTTTTGATTCCCGGTTCTCAGAGCGATTCAAAATTTCGGGAATTCCCGGGAATTTCGGGACCGGGATTTCCCGGTTCCATACCCTATTCCGTACAAACCTGTAGGTATTTAAGTAAAAGTTCACCCATCATGGCAATCGAGCCATAGTAGTAAGTGTAGTAGCACTTACAAGGTAGTAAGTTTAAAATTATTAAAACTATTTTATTAATAAGGTCTTAGATTTACAATTGAGCCCGGTAGGTGGGGCTGCTGTCAGTGCGTCAACAAATTCAATACCTACTAACTTCTAAGGTGGTACGGAGTTTGGCTGGACAGCTAAATATATTGTTTTTTTTTTTGCTAAGCTTCTGTGTTTAAGCAATAAATCAAGTAACCAATCTATATTTGATTTGGCAAAACGTTATAATATAGGTAATCCTGAAATGTGTATTTTATAAATACCAAAAGAAATTATGATAATTTAAATTAAGAAGTGTTAAAAATTTTTAAACATTGACACCTTCATTTGAAATGAAAAATATTATTTTCATAATGCTAGAGAAAGTCTGTGGACTAGTTTTATAACCCAACAAAAAATTTAAATATAATTTTAATGTAGGTATTATTATTTACCTTGAAATTCAGTTTCAGCTTAATTCCTCGCACATACAAATATGCGACGTCATAATAATTTATAACATTATGTCGTTTGAGAATAATATACGTATATAGGGTGAGAGCACCAATTATCAGCACTTTTTAAGAGATGGTCCAAATTTAACCTCGATTATTATTTATTACAGAGGAAAATACTTTATAGTTGAAAGTATGGTGTCGCCGGCAGTAGATTCCAGAAACATAAAATTTTTGTTTTTATTAAGTGGAAACAAAAAAGAATTAGTGAGAACTGAGAATTCTACTATTTGTTCGGGTCGCTTATAATTTGGTACAGTGGGGTATAATTGGGTGTGTCACCCTAGTTATGAATAAGATATTATAGGTTTGTAGATAGTTTACACTGCCATATCCACAGAACACTATTACTCGCGGAGGCCATATCTCTGTAGATTAGTTAGTTAGTAGTATTACAGTTACAGTAGTATGTACAGTTTATTTAAATCTCCTATTCCTGTGTTTTTTTAACACAAAACGCATGTTTTGCGAGAAAAGCATAGGTATTGGAATAAATTCTACGAAGAAAATAAAATTTAATCGTTCCATAAAATAGTTTGAATGAAATAAAAATCTGCATACTCTCCAGGAAATTTTGTGAGTGCTGAAATTTATCGCATAGCAGCTGTAGAAAATTGGTTATTGGTAAGGTGTCGGCTGGGTAACCTTTATTCAAGTCGAGAAAGGTTACGTTCCCACGAGCGTTTTTAGTGGTCGAGACAGAAAAAACTGCACTGTAAATATAAACAGGCCTTTTCATACGTTAATGGATGATTTGTATAAATCATCCATTAATGTATGAAAAGGCCTATTCTCTGAGCGAAGTAACCACTCTTAAATTACTGTAGTGCCTGGGACAGTTGGTTTTTAAAATGTCGTATGGTTGCCCAAGCATATACGGCATTCTCATAACATAGTCAGCCTAGTCCAGAGGAATACGTCTGGGGCCAACCATGTGCGGGTTTCCTCACGATGTTTTCCTTCACCGTTAGAGCGTCCGTATAATGTACTTGAGATCTGAAAAGGTCTCATTGGTACACGCCACAACCTGGGATTCGAACCTGCACTCTCTCGAGTGTGAACCAAACGGTCTACCCACTAGGCCAGCTCTCTGTAAATATAAAAATATAATAATTATTATATACTGTAAATATAATACTGTAAATATAATAGCGTAAATGGTAGGCATCAAGTAGGGACAATTCTTTAAGCGTTACTTTGTAACCAATATGGAAATAAAACTTTTTTGATTTTTGATTTTTTTTTGATAACTGAGCGCTAATACAATATAACTAAAAATCATTTAGAGTTGTCAAATCAGACATTTGACACGACACTTCGATTTTCAGCTTTATTATACTAGCGCAGAGTCATAGATATATAATATTAAGCGCAGAGTTATATAATATAGTGCATTTTTTTATGTCGCGACCACAAAAAACTCTCGTGAATACGAGGGCTTACGTACGTACTACGTTACAATGAAGTTGCACTTACGACTTACCACTTAGGTTTAACGCTTACAAAAGTTAGGCCCACTTGCGCCAATCCGGGTTAAAGTTAACCTTGGGTTAAAATATCATGCTTTCTCTTTCATAAATACGAAGAACGAGAGAGATAACATGATTTTTAACCCAGGGCTAACTTTAACCCAGATTGGCGCAAGTGGGCCTAAGGCAATAAGTGTACTATGTAAGGCGCATAAAAGGTTATTCTTTCATTTATACCTACTGAGTACGGTTATAGGCAGTTGACCCATTTCCACATTTGTCATGGCGGTATAAAGTATGATTAACATAATATTTAAATAATACCTACGTTGTGACTGTTTTGAGATAGTATTGTTATACATTTTAATATCTATTCACAGAGATAAGCTTTGGTATTGACACTGTATAATGTACTATCGAACAAGTTCCTGCTCGATCAGGCATAAGACGAAAATCGCTCAAAAGCGCGCAAACATACTCACGTGTAAATACGTAGTTGAACCACGTCTGCAGTCGTTACGGTTAATTCCTTTACGCTTAAATATTTTGAGGTGCCCTAGTGCAAATGTAAATGTTTAGAGACTGGTCGAACTTTGGGAACTTTGTCGGTGGTATTACCTAAATATTATAATAGTACCTGGGAGACTAAGCTTCATTCGGAGTTCTAGTACTTAGTACGGAAAAATTAACAGAGAACGATTAATAAAAAAATATTATCACAAAAATATCTACCAGTTTGACCGGGATTTGAATCCGAGATACTAATTTGCCAACAACGCTAAAAGTCCTACCTACATGTAGCTCTTACTCCCCCACCAATTTCGGTGACGGTGGCCGGTTTCATCAAAGACAAGACAATACTGTATCAACTAACAAGAGTGTCAGAGTACTTCTACAAATTCACAAATTAATAATGACCTTTTTCTTTCTTTCCAGGCAGTGACATGTGTGTGTGGCGAACTATGGTGTCGTGTGTCAAACAGTGAGATGAAGCGGGTGTAACATGAGCCGGTCGCACTTGACGTCAGGTGGCATGGAGCTCGTTCTGTCCACGGCGAGCCGCGTCTTCGTGGCGTTCGTCGCCACCGCCTTTTGGGGAATGGGTATGTAATAATTTCTTATTTTTAAAATAGGTCCGGACATGTTGTTGATGATGATGATTGATAATCCGTCATCATTATCAGCCCGGTGGAGAGTGGACCTATTAAGATTATTCCATTAGGAATAGCTTAAATCTAATTAATGCCAATAGCATACAAAATGATCCCACGATAAGATGTATGACACATTTCCATTGCTTTTAAACTTTAAAGTGTTTTACATTTTAACTAAAAAATAGAAATAATATTGGATATTGTGTGTACCGTCTGTATTAATTAACGTTCGCATCGATCAATCCAATGGATTATGAAGCCTAAAATAATAATACGTTAAGTAAACGTTTATTTTCCAAAAGGTAATTTAAAATATTCCCTATTATATTACTAAATAACTGAGTCGAGTATAAAATTATAGCATCATGAATTTATGAACGAAATCAATTTAACGCGAACAAAACCCGTTTGATATCAAAGGCTTTATGCTATGACATTTTCCCACATCATTAAAACTTCTACTTGACGATATATAAGGTTTTAGACGAAATAAAAAAAAATCCAAGGCCTCAATACGATTTAGATACATAATACATATTATACAATAACGTCTCCGAAAATCAATTACGGATACTTCGAGCACATGATTAGGTACTACTTGTGTAAAGACGTTTAGGCAAAAAATATTTGTCATACTCAAGGTAGAAAATCATCTCATGTATCGGTGATTCTCCGCAACGCAAAAACAAACACAAAATATTTTTTTTTCGAGTATGACAATATTAATTGAAATAAAAAAATATATATATTTTCTGCTTAGGCCCACTTGCGCCAATCCGGGTTAAAGTTAACCCTGGGTTAAAAATCATGTTATCTCTCTTGTTCTTCGTATTTGTGAAAGAGAAAGCATGATATTTTAACCCAAGGTTAACTTTAACCCGGATTGGCGCAAGTGGGCCTTAAACGTCTGTACATAAGCAGTAGATCATATGGCCAAAATATTCGTAATTTATTTTACTGAACCTTAGATATTTAGGTCACGTGTGATATTAATTACTCTTTGGTTAGGCTTCGCAGCACGCAACCATAGAAGGCAAAATGCAAAACTTCGACAAGGTTACATTTGGCATGAATGGGGCGGCTCGACCGGGTACGGCCACGGCCTCACAGAAAACCCGTGTGAAATTTCACCTCCTCACAGAAAACCCGGAAGCCCAAGGGGGATTGGAGATTTCCTAAAAAGGACTGGGAACGCACTGGTAACTCCTGGTGTTGCGAGTGTTCATGGGCGGCGGTAATCGCTTACCATCAGGCAATTCCTCTGCTCGTTTCCTAGTTAATTTCATATTTTAAAAAAAGGACGACAAAACAAAATCGGCTGCCGAAAATTAAAAGGTCCTTAAACTTTTACTAACTAGGCGCCAATGAATGAAAACAGGATTTTTTAAAAGGAGAAAGTTCAGAGCCTTTAGTCAAGATGCATTCGATAATTTCGACGATGAATTTCGAAAATAGAATGAATGGGATTTGACATAAGGCATCGCAAGTGACATGTCACTTAACTATGACTTATGTCAAATCCCATACATTTTTGTTTTCGAACTTCGCCGTCGAAATTATCGAATGCATCTTGACTAGAGGCTCAGTATTATTACAATTACCTGAAAACAAATTTGAATTAATTGTGAAAAGATTGCAACGCTATTTCGCTTAATTAAATAATTATATGTCTACAAAAAATAGAACGTTGTAGAAAATGTACAATTTTACTCTTACCCGTCTATTTTCCTACCAGCTGTTTTACAAGCGAGTCCACTTCAAACTATCATGAGAGTTCTTACCGGTGAGTCAATATGCTCTTCATCCGTTTTATTCTTGTTCGCTGTAACAAATTGTGCCGCTATTTATTCGCCTAAGAAAAGACGGTTCGTGTTGATCCAGAATTCCATTGCTTTGGCTATTATAGGCAATTATTGTTATTAAACGGTATTTAGGTACTCAGTTTTTCAAAATTGTTTCTATATAAGTTAGGTAACATTGGCTATAAGTTGGAGCGTCACCCATTAAATTAAATATCTTACCTACTGGGCGTCTAATTGGGGAGACGACTACATATTATTGTAAATTATTTAGTTTGATTTATATAATTACTCATAAAAATTGAGTACTACTAAATGATAAACGTTAAAAAATATAAGTAATATTTGATGTGCAGTTTAGTAATTACATACATCTAAAAATACAATAAAAATTTAAAATTTTTTTGCTAAATTAGCAAAAAAACCTACATCATTCGTTTCGGAGATATTTACAAATATGTTCTTGCAGCTTTACATTTCATACACTTTTACCTTCTCGTGACAAAGTAATGACACTTACTAGGTTAAAGAACGACTTTTGTATGGAGCTTTTCACGAGACCTTCGAAATTTCGTAAACAAATCGGTGTACCTTTGAAAATATTGATTTTTATATTATACCTACTGTTTCCTCCGAGTACTTTCCTACTCATATTTAAGAGTACTATTCATTTATACAATAAAATAAATTCAGTTGTCTAGCCTAATATTATCATTTTATGTTAATGGTACCATCATGCCTATAGGAACGGCCTACCGTTCTCATATCTAATTTTAGTAGTACAGCGAAAATTCATGGAAATAGTAAAATTTTACGATATCAACTAGATACCAAGCATTTAATCATTTTACACACTAATGCAAAATGCAAATGCATTAAATGCAAATGAATAATTTGTGAGCATGTAATATTAGTATTCTCGTTACGCCGACAAAATTCCCCGTTGACAACTCCAAACATCTGCATTTCGTCGACGTACCCGCATTGTTAGCATATTACTATTTGTATGTCACTATTATATGCTTTGTTAAGAATAATATCCTCCATTTCACACTTAGACATTAGTATTATATTTCTAAAAAAAATATATTCGCGTAAGTAAATTCGCGAAGGATTTCACTTTATACGTACCCCGCCGCGTGCCGTCGTCCCTTGTGGAAAGGGTCTAGAACTTTCCAAATTCAAAACATAAAATCGGGAATAGCCTTCACCGGTATGTTTTAACAAAATAGGGCGAAATTAAATGTCATTTTCAGAGCTACATTAGGTGAGTTTCTCCCTATAATTAGCTTTATGTGTTTTCTTTGTACTAAAAAGCTTGAGGGATTAGATAAGCTGTTTATAAAATTACATTTTACGTAAAAAGCTACACTATTAGCTACCCCTAACATCAAAAAACAGTCGATATTTTTTTCTAAGAAAACATCAGAAGGAGCTTTTAAAAGATTGTGATCCATCTAATATTATGTTTTGTATACTCAAAGTACTTTTAGTAACATTTTTCGATTTACTTCATGAAAAACATACAAAAATACAATAATTGCTTCAAAAATTAATCTTCAAAGAGAGTTGAAAAATGGATTGAATTATTTTCTTATTGCTTCCATATATGTGTTTTTGTAGAGTAAAATATGTGAAATAAATCATTGTGCTCCGTACGAAATGCTGTAAGTGGTTAATACCTTTTTTTTGATCTCGCAGGGGGAAGGCTGTTCCCGGGTTCGGTGACCCTGGTGTATGTGGAACCTAAGGGTTACCCATTAAACCACCTGCGGATTGCCATCAGCCGCTATAATGGGAAGTGTCCCGGATCTGTCTTACACAGGACACCCCCCGCGATTGGCTGGTCTCCCTCTCGAAGGGACCGGACTTCCAACACAATTAGGAGCCACTCCGGCAAAATATGACATCACGGTCTTAGCCTGGCCGCAAACGTACTATCGAGCAAATTCACGCTGGACCACGCGTAAGATGAAAATAGTTTAACAACGCCATAGAATCGTGCGCACGTGGGATTGAAATTCAGATCGAAGCCCAAGTTTCCATATAAAACACGCACATGCTGAATCGTTCAGATCCTGAATATGTTAGACCGATCTGATACTTTCATACAATTTCGGCTATTTTCCTATGGACCATCTTATTTTAAGGATGGCTTAAACTAGAATTATCTTCTTTAGGATCATAATCGTTATAGTCAAAAGCTAAAAACTATAACTCGACTACGTAAACTATACAGTTTTTGTCACTCGGACCATTATTGCGAATCTATTGATACCTCATTCATTAAACTCGGATCATAATATCTTTTTAAATGTAACTCTTTTCACCCGGGCTACGTGAAGCTAAAAGGAAAAAAGGTAACTTGGCAGTATATGTTTGAATTTATGTATGTATGTTAGTTTGTACAAAGCGCCTAAACTATTCGAGCCCAAGCAGGAACAATTGACAACTACCTATTCGTAACGTTATCGAAGTCAATTGTATGGAACCTGTCATTTCGTTAATATTACGAATACAATCGACAGTTGTTCGTACTAGCACAGAGTGTAAAATACCTTTCTTTTCCTATATACTTCGCCGTGGTCGGGCAAAAGGAATCATATTTAATACTAGCTGTTGCCCGCGGCTCTGCCCGCGTAAATACAGTATCCCTCGGGAACACTGTACTTTTTTGGGATAAAAAGTAGCATATGTTTTAATCCAGAGCCTAAACTACTATGATACCAAATTTCATCAAAATCCGTTCAGTAGTTTTTGCGTGAAAGAGTAACAGACATCCATCTATTCATCCATAAATCCTCATAAAGTTTTACGTTTATAATATTAGTAGGAAGATTCCATTATTATAAAAGAGAGAAACGTGACATGATTAATTACTTTAGTTTTCATCTTAACTCTTGCTTTTTTACTAGAACCAAACACCATTCATTATATTATAACTAGTGTTATGCTATAGTTATAACAGCTAGTGCTGATGCCCGTAACATCGATTGCATAGAACTAACGGAAACGGAACCCTATTTTTTTAAACGGTACCCTAAAATCAAAGTAGCCTATGTTAGACCTTATAACATCAGCTATCTGCCAGTGAAAGTCCCGTGAAAATTAGTCTAGCCATTTCAAAGATTAGCTGGAACAAACAGACAGACAGACAGACTGATAGACGGACTGACAAAAATTTAAAAATTGCTATTTTATTGTGAGTACCGAATATAATATGCAATAAGTGAAAAGCTGAATTAATTTGAAATTACAAACCGACACTTCAATTTTATTTATCTGTTTATAAGATATATTATCTTCTATATATAAAAATGAATTGCTGTTTGTTAGTCTCGCTAAAACTCGAGAACGGCTGGACCGATTTGGCTAATTTTGATATTTAGATAATCGTATCAGGTACGAATACCTTACAGACTAACTTGCATAATATTATGATATACATACTTAAAAACTACACTTTGTTACGTGTTATCGGCGACGTGATGTGCGTTTTGTTCCGAAGTCTACAGGAACCTGCAGTCAGTGGCGTAGCGTAGTAGGGGCGGAGGGGGGGCGGTCCGCCCCGGGCGGCACTTTTAAGGGGGCGGCAAAACCTAAGTAAGGGGATGGCAAAACCTAAGTAAGAGGGCGGCAAAACCTAAGTAAGGGGGCGGCAAAATTGACGTCCGCCCCGGGCGGCAGACACCCACGATACGCCACTGCCTGCAGTAGACCACACCCTCATCCTCCAAATTAGGGAGAATCTCTAGCTTAATTCATGTTTCGTTAGTAAATCAACTGTATATCAGCAAAATACTAAACAACTAACAAATAAACTATCGAGTTTTCCGTAAACCACAATCGCGGTTCCGTGAATTTCGTAGTTGCTTAGTTGAAGTCAGATATAAAACTATTTCATCCGCTCCGTCCTGAATACAAATGTATACAATTGTAATCGTTGTCTGTATACAATTGAAATTTATGCATGAACGTCACGTAGCACACATTACTTCACATTTGACTATGCACTATGTTACGTTGGCGAAATTACACGTTTATAGCAAAATCTGAACGTACTTTAATAGGTTTTATATGTGACTTTTCTGCGTATCAATAGAATCAAATATTATTTAAATGCTAATATTAATATTTAAAACATATTTACTTTAATATAAACATTTAACCGTTAATACTCATAAAATATATAAAAAGGGCGGTGACTGGAAAATGGCGGCCACTCTACTAATAAAGGTAATTCTATCCTTCAAGTGTACCTTTTTACTGCTGCTGCTGTCGCCGCAGACCTGATCCCTATTTCACAAAACTACAAAAATCACAAGGAAAAATTAGAAGGAAAAAAATGCACTTATTGTCTTCCTCTTTTCTTTTGTGTGCACAAATCGCTATTTTAACAATATGTTTTAAACATAAAAGATAAACATGTATAAGTATTTTTAATGCATAAATTGGTTTAAATTTATCAGAAATGAGATTAATCATAACCGTTCCGTAACAATAACGCTATACTCGTTGTATATACTTTAATACCCCGAACCGAGCCATTAAACACGAACCTCAAACATATTGAATATTGAATTTAGATATTCGATACGTAATTATAACATTAACTGCAGAATAGAGCCCGTTTCATCGATAATGACTGGGTCGACCGTTATTGAAATAGCCCGAATATTCTGAAAATCTATTACTTACGGAACAAATAAACACTACAATCCCGGGCTTTCCGTAATTAGATTTCTTAGCCAAATACCAGTGGAGTTAGCAGGAACAATTGACAACTACTTGTTCGTAAGTCGTAACTCGTAACGTTATCTTAAAACTTACGATAACGTTACGACACTTAAACTTGTATGAAAATTATGACAACGATCGTATGGTAGGTACCTATAAACTTAACGAACACGCAGTTGTCCATTGTTCCTGACCTTACAGATCTTGACTAACAAATGGCTAATTTATTATATACTATTAAAATAATATAAACATTTTATTATAAATTATTAAATTAAGTTAAGTAACTTTTAAAACGTAATGAGTACTTTGCTTTAATACATGCGCAACAAAATATTTTACGAGTTTTAAGCGTCTTTGGTAATTCAATTGTGACACCAAACTTATTTTCTGTCAGTTGACACTTACGCAAAGGTTAAAGGTAGAAGTCATAATAAAGTTAACGTATAGTAGGTTACACAAAATTAAATATAGATACGTAGATCTGATCCCGAAGATAATGTCATAAAAATTTGTGATTTGGGTACGAGACAAGAGATATAAATAAGATATTTTATATAAATAATATCTAGGTATTATATTCCTGGTTTTTATTACATGTAACTCTACATAAATTCGGAACGTAACTACTTGTTTCTTTTCTATAGCATAAGTGAAAATTAAGATTAAAAAACCGAATGCAAAAAAGGCAGATAGCTAAGCAACGCACTAAAAGGCCAAAACAAAATCAAGAAAACAGACTACACTATGAGCTGAAACTTGAAAGCCTAAGTGAAATAATTAACGTTATGTTTGGTAGCAGGCGCGACCCATTTGCAAATTATAAATCGTAAAAAATTTGTATGCCCTTCCATTAAAATCCTTCCATTTATTTTCTATAACATGCATTCTGTTCTCGACGAAAAACTTATTCTACTTTTCCTTGGGACATTTTTTTTACTTTTAAAAGTTGTGTTTTCAATTTCACCTGTATCTATATCAAATCCATAATGCTGTTCTCGATTCTGCTCTATATAACCAAAAATGTATAGGTAAGTACTATACAATAATGACTACTATATAATATTAAGCTACACAGAGAAGCTAATCAAAAATTAATAACCATTATATTTTATTCTCGATCTGTTTCGAACCACATCATAATAACATCATATATTATCACATAGATAATATTATTTTCGTTATAATCTCAAAAGAGATATAGGTATTATAGGTTTATAAATTAATATTCACATTAATCACATTTCATTTTTATTTTCATCCATGAAGAAGTGGAGATAGTCATATTAATATGAATATTCGTTGAAATGAGTTAAAATATCCAGGGCTTGTTAACGTTACCAAATAACACCAAAAAATTACGTTAATTAACGGTAATTTTATAAAAATACTTTGGTAACGATATTAATTTTAACGTTATTTGATACTTAACAATATTTTTAACGTTATATACTAACGTTATTTTATTTTGTAAATAACAGTATTTATGGTATATATAACGTTATAATATAGGGAGCGTCGGTAGCGCAGCGGTTTTATCCATGTTTGAGGTAGGTAGGTAGGTACAATAATATTTAAGAATATAACAATATAATAGCCGACGCGACGAAGCTAGTGCATGTTCGTTCTGTCACTTCGAGGCGGGGCGCAGGCAGGGAAATACGTAACGTTATATAAAATAACGTTCATTAATAACAATACTTTTTCTTAACGTTACTTTCATGTACCGATAAAAATAAATTTATTTTTCCTAACGTTAATATTTATTCCTAACGCTATTCTGTGAAACACAGGTAACGTTAACAATTTAATAACGTTAATCAAGCCCTGAAAATATCACAGTGTTAACTTCACCTCCTGCAGATATGCGACCTATGGCGTTAAAATTCAGAATCAATAACGTTTAAATCTAACCTAGTTTTATCTTAGGTACTCGTGGGTATTTACTATTTAATAATGGCATAGTGAAATTCCCAATATGCTTTAAAATATTTATTTTAAAACAATTACAATCTTTAAAATTTACAAAGATGCAAAACTCTAAAAAGGCATAATGAAAAAGCATTCTAGATTTAAAAACACGCGGATTATGCTAGTACGAGTAGTACGTATAAGATCGAAATTTTCTTAGCAAACTTTATTCTTATTTTCGCTTTATGCAGCGATCAAACTTTTCCCATTGATTCTGATTTCGTATTACGAAAGATAAAGAGGGATTTGATTTATAGATTGCAGGAATTTATAGGGGCCATCGTAAAACTGATACCAGAGACCTGAAAGTATTAAATGAAACGAAACAGCTGATAGCTCCGCCGTTTCAAGTCGAGGTTCAAAGGCGGCATATTTTTGTTTTCGTCAAGTAAAAGAGTTCGTGCTCATTTTGTTGTTCATTTTCTTTTGGCACTCCGAAGCAGTGACGGATTAACCCTTAATCAAATTAAGCAATTGCCTAGGGCATCACGTCTGGGGGGGCACCAGAAGAAGCACAAAAAAATAGAGACATAACCCCGCTCCCGCTTGCCTATTCGCTGCCCGCTAGTGCCCCCCCAGCTGGTATATATATGACAGAGATCTGACCCATATACAGAGGCGTATTTAGAAATTTCGCGCCCCAGGACATTTAACATATTTTGCCGCCCCATTAACCCTAAATTTGCGTTCAAACTGAGAATGCGAGCAAATGTTTTTTACTCCTTTCAACCTTTTTAACTTTAAAGCCTGAAAGACTGTTCTACTTTAGAAAAAAAAAATCAATAGCCTAAAATAGGAATCGTGAACCTATTGCACGCGTGCCATCGAATACTCAAACCTATAGCACAATATTTTGACACAATATTTTGGGCACGTCACTGATCAGTGATCACAAAATTTTGTAATTATGTAACTACGACGAAAAAAGTGTGAAATAAGTATTATATGACTAACCAAACTTAATTTTGTCATCTATTTTGAAACATCAAAAATTAAGCAAATTTTTCTGTAATTGAAATTAAAAAATCCTCCTAGTTTTACAGTATTTTATTTAGGGATTAAAGTTGGAACAGATTGAATCTATTATATAGGAAAAAATTTTGCTCGCTCGCTTCGCTCGCTCGTGTTTCACATGTAAATATATTTAATTATTTAGTATCGATGTTCTGTTTTAGCTGCTTGATTGTATGGTATTTTTCTGAATTTCACCGTTTAACGTTTGAATAAATTTTAACCTGTAAAATGGAAAAAAAATTTGCTCCCTCGCTTCGCTCGCTCGTATTTGGCTTAAAGAACATATTATAAAATTCCGTACCGACGTTCAGCTTTAGGCTATTGATATTTGTATTTTTTCGCATTACACAGACTTTCAGGGCTTAAAGCTGAAAGAGGTAAAAACGAAAGAAAAATAAGGGCCCATTATTCTAATGAGCCCTATTCTAATGAGCCTACTTTTAGTTTTATTTTCTTGAAACACCTCCCCCCCCCCCCCAACAGTAATGTACTTTTAGTCATTTAATTTTCTTGAACCCTCCCCGAAACTAAAACCTGGCTACGCCCGTGAGTAGGTAATTGTACCAGCCGGCTTCTATGCATACCTACGTATTACAATTAACTACCGTTGTCTGGTACCCATAACACAAGTTCTTCGAGAACTTACCACGGGACCAAATTTCATCAATTTATTATGTATAGCTGTTGCCCGTGACTTCGTCCGCGTCAACTGATGGCGCAATAATGCATTAATTTCGACCAAATTTTATAACCATAAAAAGGTTATAGTGAGTCAATCTTAAAAAATAGACATATACTGTCATGGACATTTATTTTATCATTTAAAGGGGAATAATTCTTTCATACATATTTCTTGGGTAACTTGAACCGTTTACGCAGCGTACTCAACAGAAGCCCTCAAATATGAATAATTTTCCCCGTTTTTGCAACATTTTCCACTGATGCTTTGCTTCTATTAGTCGCAGCGTAATGTTATATAGCTTAAAGCCTTCCTCGACAAATCGACTATCCAACACAAAAATAATTTTTCAATTCGATCTATCAGTTTCTGAGATCAGCGCTTTCAAACAAACAACAGAAGCCCTCAAAGATGAATAATTTTCCCCGTTTTTTTCTACATTTACCACTTATTCTTCGCTCCTGTTGGTCGCAGCGTGATGTTATATAGCTTAACACCTTCCTCGATAAATGGAATATCCAACATAAAAATAATTTTTCAATTCGCTTAAGCAGTTCCTGAGATCAGCGCGTTCAAACAAAATACGGAAACCGTCAAATTTGAATAATTTTCCCCGTTTTTTCCACATTTTCCACTGATTCTTCGCTCCTATTGGTTGCAACGTGATGCTACATAGCCTAAAGCCTTCCTTGATAAATGGACTATCCAACACAAAAAGAATTTTTCAATTCGAACTAGCAGTTCCTGAGATCAGCGCGTTCAAACAAACAAACAAACTCTTCAGCTTTATAATATTAGTATAGATTACGGGACCCTAAAAACTAATGTTTTTAGGCGGTAGGTACTTAATAAACAGTAAAATCGATTCAAGTTGACATACGGGGGCCCACAGGCGTGGATTGCTTAGGGCATCAAGTAGTCTTAATCCGTCACTGCTCCGAAGTCTATACTTACTTGCAGACGAAAATGTTTTACAGGTAAAATTATTATGCTAGTCTCATGGGTATATTTTTTGTTTTTGTAATGGGTGAAATGGGTTACGCGCTCATTTTTATAATTGTTTTCTCTAAAAAACCTAGTTTTGCCTTTCGTAATAATCTGTTTCACCATAAAAACTCAAACTCAACTCAAACTCAAAATTTTTATTTCCATGTAGGTTATAATATAACGCTTATAGAATTGTCCTACATGATGCCTACCCAATGACTAAAGAATTCAAAGGACAGGCCCTACCTATGACAAAAACGTGTCCAATTTATCAGCTGATTATGAGCAAAAAATGGCTGCCGAACTAGAGTTGCAATTATGGGTATCGACAGTATCGATATTTTAAATTTTCATAAGTTTTACAATAACTTACATGTATACGTAAATAAAAAACTTATTTTACTAATGACGTTGTACATTTAATTACTTTTATTAATCGATAATATCTTTTAACGGACATCCAAAAAAGTATTCGATGCTGACGATATATTTAGGTATACATTCTATTTGTTCTAACTGGACCACTTTCAAAAAAGTTTTTGTAATATCTTTATTAATCATGTAAGGCTTACCTTTATTTACCATGGGACAGAAGTGCCATTTCTTTATTGAAGTCAACACGCTTAAGTATAATTATTAGTTAAGGATCTTTTAACTCCTAGGTCCTTATAGGTTATAATATTATAACCTCTAAGGACCTAGGTAGGAGTTAAAAGATACTTAAATATTTATTTATATAAGAGCTGAGCCAACTGTATAAATTGGTTTATGACATGAAATTATGCTTTTTTTATTCTTAATTTATGCATACGTAAGTATATACCTTATTTTACTAATGACATTGTACATTTAACTACTTTTATTAATCGATAATATCTTTTAACCGACATCCTGAGTATTCTATGCTGATTGCTGAGGATAGTTTTATTCTATTTGTTCTAACTGGACCATTTTTTTTTTAAATACCTTTATTAATCAAGTAAGACTTAACTTTATTTACCATGGGAAAGAAGTGCCATTTCTTTATTGAAGTCAACACGTTTATCTTTTATTATTTAAGGATACTTTAACTCCTAGGTCCTTAGAGGTTATAATATGGTTAAATATTTATTTTCATACGAGCTGAGCCAACTGTATAAATTGGTATAGGTATGAAATGAAATGGTGCTTTTTTTATTCTTTATTTAGGTACTTTTGATGTACAGCATAAGTCAGTCCCATCGTAACCTAATCTTATACATAATGACAAGATGCTTTATTTGGTGAAAATATGGTTACAATTAATAGGTGTTACATTTTTATAGCTTGGCAAATAATTAGTCCTTGTGGCATCGACAGATGGAACTAAAAACTTTTTGAACTATCTAAGGTGGAATAGAAATAAAAGACAAAGGAATATATCCACTTATATTAAAATGAATAAGTCTATCCATTTCTAAATAAAATTAAGTTTGTTCAAAAACTGGCTATGCTATTCTCTTGACTGGGTCCGGGGAATTATATTTTCTTCTCCAGCTTTCAACTATAATTTGCTTATTATATCACTTTTCGGAAACCTATAAAAAACAAGTATTATTAGTTTTATCATTTGTCAAATAATTTTGGTCACAACAATATTATTAAAAGCTATCAAACTTATATTTTTAAAACCACATCGAATACATTCAGATTGCTTTTTGAGACATAACACAAATGTAATTATTATGTTTTTATCGATGTAATTATTATTTGTACCTTTATCGATAACTATTACAAACGGTAGGTAGGTACAACACTTTTCAATTACGTAAATAAATCTAATGACTTAAAATGCAATTTAAAGGACTGTTCTAATGAAATTTAAGTGGATATGAATATAATAAATGAAAAAATCAAATTGCAATGCAATTATTTCATGAAATGTTTATAGTATTGCATAAAACCGGCTACTAACCTGCGTAAGTACAATTGAGGTTGATTTATACTCTTTAATGCATTGCACCTTGCAATATAACGTTTAGGCATGTTAATTATCACTTTTACAACATTCAAATAAAATTTTAAAGAATAAGTCTTTATAATCTCTTGGAAATTCTTAAATAAACAAAACATAAACAACCTTTTGACAGGAGACCTACCACAGTTAATTGACAGTTAATGAGCAGAAAATGGCGGATCGTTCCACATTTCGTTAATTGTCAAAGTTTTGAAGTCTAATGTTTCTAAAATGAGCAAAAACAAAAATACTGCTGTTTCTTCTAACATGAAAATTATTGCATTAGATAGAAAGAGACCAAATGATATTTCACCGTCTGTCTCATATTTCCATCATATTTGTATAAGCGCTAGTATGTATAGAACTGTAAGGGCCCCTCCATGTATATACCTCAATGTGCCTACCACCGGTTCGGAAACTAGCCCGGCGAGAACAACCGGCGTAAGAAACTCGCACGGGGCCACCTTTTAGCAAAAAGATGGGAAAATTGTTCTTTTCAAAAAATATTTTTACAATGTTGTAACTTAATCTATATAACATTAGTTATAAGTACATAAAACATACTTAAGTACATAAAAGCAGCCTCGCATGGGGCCATCTTATTCCCAAGGTGTGCAATCGTTAATGAAATCACTGACTTTATAATAACCTTTAGCACACAAACGTTCTTTAACTACTTTTTTAAATTTATTAATAGACAGACTTTGAACGTTTTCTGGGATTCTATTGTATAGGCGTATACATTGACCTTTAAAAGATTTACTAACTTTACTTAGTCTGATCACCGGAATGTCTAATTTGTGTTTATTTCTAGTGTTCATGCAATGATTATTACTTTTCGTATTGAACATATTTAAATTTTTTCTAACATACAACACATTGTCTAAAATGTATTGAGAAGCGACGGTCAGAATTCCTATTTCTTTAAACTTTTCTCTCAGAGATTCAAAGCAGGACATTTTGTAAATAGAACGTATTGCTCGCTTCTGCAGCACAAATATTGTATTGATGTCGGCGGCATTTCCCCATAAAGAATGCCGTAAGACATTCTACTGTGAAAATAACTAAAATAAACAAGTCGCGCCGTTTCTTCGTCAGAAATTTCCCTAATTTTTCTGACTGCATATGCTGCAGAACTGAGTCTATCTGCAAGATTCGCAACATGAGGACCCCACTGTAATTTACTATCTAGTGTTATACCTAAAAATACACTAAGTTCATTTTCTCGTCATTTAATAGTATATTGGTTTGAACTTGCCTAACATTGGGCAAAGTAAACTTTAAACATTTTGTTTTATTTGTATTTAAAAGTAAATTATTAACATTAAACCAATGTACTATTTTAGAGAGAGCACTATTTACCTCGTCGTAATTTGACTGTTGTCGCTTCACATTAAAAATGAGTGAAGTGTCATCGGCAAAAAGTACTATCTCATTATCATTATCTTTAATTAGATAAGGTAAGTCATTTATATAGACGAGAAAAAGAAATGGGCCTGTGGGACACCTAATTCTATTTTGGTCCCAGTAGACCTTTTACTATTTATTTCTACCCTTTGAGTTCTATTTTTAAGGTAAGAACTCAAAAGGTCGAGTGAAGAGTCCCGTATACCATAGTGGTGCAATTTTCTGATCAATGTAGCATGCTCAACACAATCAAATGCCTTGGAAAGGTCGCAAAATACACCTAATGCATCCTGCGACCCCTCCCAAGCTTCAAAGATTCTACAAAGAAGACTTATACCAGCATCCGTAGTGGATCGACCCTTGGTAAAACCGTATTGATTATTGTGTAATAAATTATTCGAATTAAAATGTACTAGTAACTGTCTTAAAATTATTCTTTCAAAAATTTTACTAAAAGTCGGTAGGATCGATATAGGCCTGTAATTTGTCGGATCAGATTTATTTCCAGCTTTGAATAAAGGTATAACCTTGCTATGCTTCATTAAGTCAGGGAAAACACCACTTTTTATACAATCATTGAAAACCATCGCTAGATAAGGAGCTACGATGTCAATTATTGATTTAATAATTTTTGTAGACATTCCCCAGAGATCAGCAGTGTTTTTAATATTCAACAACTTAAATGTGTTAATAATGTCTCTGGAGTCAATTTCTTTAAACTTAAAATTGACATCACATTCCTTTACATTGTCTCTGAGTAGTTTTTCAGCAACTGCAGGTGATGAATTTAAAGTTTTTGTAGTTGAGACCGGAATGTCAGCAAAAAATTTTTCGAAGACCGTCGCAACTTCTAGGTCAGTGGTTATCTTTTTATTTTCAAAAAAAAGTTCAAAATCGGAGCTACGACAGGTGACGTTTCCAGTCTCACTAGCTATCACCTTCCATGTAGTTTTAATTTTATTGTTAGAATTTTTAATCTTATTCTTTATATAAAGAGCCTTAGCGGCTTTACATACTCTTTTAAAAGTTTTTGAATAATTTCTAACATATGATTTAAAGGTTTCACTATTGTTAATATGTTTCTGTTCATATAATTCATATAATCTTTGCCTGCTTATTATAATTCCTGCAGTTGCCCATTTAATAAAGTTGCTTTTTCTATTTTTAAAACTAACAGTTTTAGAAGTAAATATCGAATCAAATTGGGTTCTTATTATCTTAAATAATTTGTTAAAAGCTTCATCTGTGCTATTTGACCCATCTAACAATTGAATTTTTGAATTTAAGTTACTTCTAAATTTCTTAATACGTTTTGTATTCACAGGAACAAACACATGCTTGTCCTTGATGTTACTGTCACAAATGACATTAAAAGAAGCTAACTGTCCTCGGTGATCAGAGCTGAGCTTATTAATTATTTCCTTTTTACTTGGAGTAATATTAGTAAATATATTATCAATACAAGTGGCCGTTGTATCACACACTCTTGTCGGTTCATGAAACAGATTAAAAAGATTATACGATTTTAACAAAGATGTGAATCTAATGGTAGTGGAGTTCAAGTCTAATAAATTAATGTTAAAATCACCACATACTATAACCTTTTTATTAGATGCACATATTTTAGTCAATACTTGTTCCAAAGTTTGTTCAAAGGAATCGTATAACCCTGATGGAGGCCTGTATACGCTTACAATAATAAGTTGACTCAACTCTATGCAGGCTACTTCAATTATTCGTTCGGTGGAGAGACTCACAACATCTTTACGTTCTTTGAATTTCAATTTGTTATTAATTATTATTAATGAGCCGCCCCTAATGGCATTTTCTCTACTGAACGAACTTGCTACCTGGTGCTCATTGAAATTGAAAATGAGTTCATGTTGTCTGAACCAATGTTCAGATATACAAATAATATCAATGTCAAATTCCTTTAAAAATAACTCAATTTCAAGTTCTTTACCTACCATTCCTTGTAAATTTTGATGCACCAGATTAATTACATATGATTTATTATGTAATACAATGGGATTTTTTACATTATTGGTAGGATTTTGTATTTTACATTTAAAACTTAAATTATTTGTGCAAGAGACATTCTCTATTGTCTTATTATCTAATTTAAAGAAATATTTGGAACATATTCCAATTCGTTAATACTATATTTAGTATTCTGCTCAATAAAAGCAGTAGTCGAAGAAGCCAAATTCTTGGCTTGGGAATAAAATAAAAAGTTATATATAGCATACTGGCTACATGTCTTTTACAGAAATTAGATAAGAAATACTTATCTTTGTACATATTGCTTAATTTAAAACTTAAGTTATTTATGTCCACAACCTGACATTTTTGTGGTTGTGGGTCGCTTATGACTATACAATTATTGTTCACAGCACTATACAATAGGCTGTTCAACTCATGTCTATATAAATTTTCTTTTACATTACTCTGTGGCAACATTTTTATATAAGGAAAAGTAAACAATAATATACTTTTTACATTTTCAATATTAAATAAACATTCTAATAGTTCTGTCATTTGTTTTTTGTTTAATTTTCCTCTTCTCCCAACTATAATTATTAATGTTGTATTAGGACAATATTTCTTAATTAATGCCCTATTTACTATTTCTTTGTAAGTGGCTCCGGGCATACAAAAATTAGAAAAAGATTGTCCATTACACATTCTACTTAAATATGGACCTAATTCCTTACCTAACTCATCACTAAATATACTAATATGTGACTGGCATTCAGTATGAGCCTTCCCAGTGGAACATATATCTGGTATACTATTAGACACTGAATGACTTACTTTGTCCGAGGAACTGCTGACTTTCAATATAGAATTGACACATTCCTCATTGTACCGAATCACTTCAAGCAAGTCATCCATTGCTGATATATGTGCCTGTATTTCCTTTTGTGACAACTCATATTTTTTAGTTAAATTATCTAAAGTATTCTGTAAATAGGAAATTTCTGTCTGAAGGCTGGATACATCGGCCTCATAATCACACTTTGTTTGTTCTAAATCAATTCTACAATTTAGCAAGCTATTTTTTGACAATTGCTTTTCTTTAATTGCTGTAGACAATTTATTCATAATTTTCTTATTTTTCATTGAAAGTTGACTGAATTTATTTATACATTTTTTAATTTTTATATATTTCTTTAATTTTTTTTTACTGTTCATGGTAAAAGATGGCACCCTATCATCACTAGTTAAATCAATTATAGTAATGTCATTGTTAGGCACTGATAAGTTTCCATTTGGAATCAGTTTTTTAAAGAGGTCTTGCGTTTGACATTGATTTTGATAGTTAAATAATAATATAATATTACAATATGAACAGTCAATGTGTGATATGCGTTTGAAATATTTTTGGTCTCAAAAAGTAGGATCAATGTTTATCCTTTGTTTAAGCATCGAATGAATATGGGTTGCACTCCGGGAGTGCCGACAGAAGTGAAAACTGCTTTTGGCGCGTTAGACATGTTTTAGATGGGTACTAGGGTTATTGGGTTATAAATTGCATTTTATTTATGAATTGTATTTTATTAATTATTAGAAACTTTAAAAGACATTTAATATTCTTTTATGTATCATCGTTAACAATTTCGACAACTCTTGTATCATTATCATTAAAATTATAACAATCTAAAATAGAAAATATAGGTTCCTGGTAACTAAAATAGGAAATAAACAATTTTGATTCGAAGTTATTTAAATTTCACCAAACGTCAAACTGCGTCTCGTGAGTCCAGAGATTTTATCTCATCAAAAAATATGCGTACCGCGCTAAAATGAGTTTTCACTTCAAAAACCCCATGGTAAGTATCCAAAGAACTACAACAAATGTTGTTCTTTTTTTTTTTTTTCAAATTGTAGGGAACCCCTCGTGCGCTCGTCCGACTTGCACTTGGATGGTTTTTTCGTTTAAAGTAACAATAGTTTACAGCTCGCCGACCCGCACTTATATTGTAATGTAATTCGACTAAAATGAAAACTAAATCTTATAAAATAAACACGAACAACAGAATAACTTCACAATTCACTTTTAATTAACGACAAAATAGTTTTCTCGAAGTTTAGTTTCATGAGACATGTTTTTTCAGCTCTATAAAACTGTTTTGTCACATACCTTATTTGTATGTTTTGTTTCTGTCGCTCGATATAAAGTAAACAACGACATAACTTCCGAATAAGCTATCCGACACTTTTTAGAAGATCGCAATCGTCAAACAAACCCCGAGACTCGCTGTCTTGTTCGCGGTAGGTATACATCATTTAGAACTGAACTTGTTTATTTAATAGGTGCATAACTAAATATAAGATTTTGTTGAATCAATTACGGATATTTTGGGCATATGATACTGCTTATTATAAAGATGTTTAGGCAAAAAAAAATTGTCACACTCAAAGTAAAAAAAAATCATCTATGTATGGGCGACTCGCCGCTCAACACAAACTAGCCCATATGAAGGATTTTTTTTTCGTGTATGACAATTAATTTTTGCCTAAACGTCATAAGCCCAAAATACCATTAATTGATTTTACCGAACCTTATATATATATCACCGTAAAATTGTAAAAACTGTTAGATTGTAATATTACTAGAGATATTGTAATGTGTCGGCTTATTGTCGAATAAAGACTTCTCCTTACAACTGTACGCATTATTTATAATTTTATTATTATGAAAAAGAAAACAAATATGACGGCAAAATGTAAGAAGAAATTTTTATTTGACAATAAATCGACATATTACAATATCTCTAGTAATATTACAATCTAACAGTTTTTACAATTTTACGGTGACATTTATAAAAAAATTGAGAAAAACATAATACTATTATGTTCTCGTTAATAATAATGATTGGGTTATGACTTATGATACAAAATTTTGTTAAAGAAGATTTGTTAAAACTCCTTATATCTAGGTCAGTCAATCAGGCGACAAAATATAATAAAGCAAAGTAATAAAAGAACACACTCAGACCATCTCCAAAAGTAATGAGATAAAATGAAATATTCTCGCAATTGGGCGAAGGCATCTCATTTCGCCCAGGGCGAGTCGACACCGGGATCGCCAGGATCGGCAGCGCTAACGAAATAAAAATTACATAAAGGTCAATTCCTACTAGCGTAAAGTCGAAAAGAAGCATAAATCTGATATATAGTAATATAGCAAATTCACTTTTATGTCCACAATGTAATGCACATACGTAACATTGCTTCTGATTTCTGATATAAAAATAAGACGCGCGTCCCTGCACGACTAACACTCAGTTTTATTATCTCAAAAGAAATATTATATTGTGCACTTTTGCCCGCAGCTTGGGAGAGTATTTATTCTTCTTCAAGCCGTTAAGCCGTTGACTTCGTACGCACAAAAATAAATATCGCGGGAACTGTACATTAACCGCAATAAGAAGTAGCTTATGTGTTAATCCAGAGCTTAAACTACTACCATACCAAATGTAATAAAAATCCGTTCCATAGACTCTGAGATTAGCGCGTACAAATGTACAGACAAACAGATAAACAGACAAACCGACAAAAAATCTAAAATCATTGTTTTGGGTTCTATGTCGTTCATAAAGCCCCCTGTGATAGTTTTTCTTATAAAATATTTATCTTCCATGTACCTACAGACAGCGACCAGTTACGAATTTATTATAATATGTAACTTATATATATGTAATATGTATGAATATCCGTAATCCGTGGCTCAGTGGTGAGCGCAGTGGCGCTTTAGCCGTAGGTCGCGGGTTCGAATTCCGCCAGGGAACAAAAAAGTTTTCTGTATTCCTGGGTCATGGATGTGTATTAAATATGTGTATAATATAATAAAAATCTTAAATATAAGTATAGTATAAAAAGTATTAAATATATTTCCGTTGTCTGGTACCCGTAACACAAGTTCTTCGAATACTTACCACGGGGCCAGACTGACGTGGTGTGAAGCGTCAATAGATATTATTATTATGTTATGGAAATAAGGGTGAATTTGCAATATTACGTTCGAATTTCGCTTCGACTGCGACAGTATAAAAATTATATTACGCGTAGGTTGCGGTTACTTTTGTTCCATAATCAAATTACAGTATGTTCCCGCATGTGTAAATAGTAAATAGGCTTAACGACACGCGCGATATCTGACCTCACAAAAGGGTTAGGAGTAGGGACTGAAATCTTGACATTCCTTTTACATTTTATCACAAAGAGTTTCTCTTTTCACGTGAAAACGAGTTTAAAATGTATTTCTATGTTGTGTATTTATTTTTATGGTTAGCATTAATGTGTATTTTATTTTAGTACATAATTAAAGGATACTTTGACGACCTCTGTGGCTCAGTGGTACGGCGCGTTGGTGCTCAAGCCGGGGGTCGCGCGGGAAGAAAAAGTTTTTCTGTGTTTCCGGGTCATGGATCTGTATTAAATATGTGTATAATATAATAAAAATCTTAAATATATGTATAGTATAAAAGTATTAAATATACTTCCCGTTTTCTGGTAGCTGTTACACAAGTTCCTCGGATACTTAGCACGGGGCCAGATTGGCTTGATGTGAAGCATCCATAGATATTATTAGATATTATATATTATTATATTATTATCCATAGATATATATTACTTACCTTAAGACTCAATTCGCGTCACTTCGCCGTAATTAGTATAATACTTACCTAAAAGGGATAGATTTTGAAGCTACATAGATATCTAGCGGTAGCTTGTTTTCAGTATTAAGATTCGCTTAAAATAGATAAATTTCAAACTGTCCATTTCTTTTGAATTGTTTTCAATTACGACCTTTATTCAGTGTAGGCAAAAGACGTAACAATATCTGCCAGTTAGCCAACTATTACAAGAAATTTCTGTTCCGTTTGTAAAAGCAATTCATAGGAAACATACGAGACAAATATTATTTTCCCGTGCTGAAAAAGAAAAGGTGAACGTTTTAATTAACCTTTCTTGTTTTTCACACGATGTAAAGTGCGCTCTGCTTAAAGTAAACGGTGGTTTAACTTTAGATACTTTGTTTTTCCTTTGAACTATTTTTATTTCTAACATGTATATGTAATATTTGTAATAATAAAATAACAATGTAATATTTTCAATGTTGTGACGGATATACACAAATTGTAGTTTTTGAATATCGTCCAAAACATACAAGCATGTATGTGTGTTCAAAACTTACTAGTTGCCGTGCTGATAAATACCTTTTAACAGTAGAACTATTTTGCAAATGGTCCTCGACAATCTTCGTTTGTCTATGGAAATTATATTGTGTGAAAAAGAACGATTGCCGCAAGACATTGAGGTTGTGGTCGTACTGTACAGCGTACACGGATGTCAATAGAAACTTTTTAGTAACTTTTTGGATATAAGTTAAAATCTAAATTTAACTTTAAATATTCTATAAGTTTAAGAATATTTTTAGTATGAATTTTCCTACTAACCTCACATCTCAGAGTAATAACTATAGCAGACCCGGCTATTAGTAAGAGGAGAAACATATATCGTTTCGTATCCTACATGCCATCACTTACATAATATTATGAGTGCAAAATTGTCAATTTCGTCGTAATTTCAACGTCGTAAAAATGGACTCCAAAGGATCACCAACGCTGAGACAACCTTACTAATAAAACGAAAAGACATGGATTTGCTTTCTCTTTCACTGTTAAATGTTTTTTTTGCCTTAATATGTCGTGAGACAGATACTCCTTCCATATTTTATTATTCTTCTTAGATACACATTAAACAATAGTACTAATTCAGCTCTATCTAGTACTTGTTAGGTCTATATCTCGGTGGCCTGGATAGCCGCATCTACTATGATAATCCTATTTATTAAGTCAGACTAGACTATATATAGCTTCAGTTGTAGCTTGGTTGTAGCATATATCTATTGACACTTGGCAGTTATTTGGTCTTGGCCAGTCGAAGATTGATTCGATTTGATTCAATCTGTATACAATCAATTCAAATCTAGCAATCATAGAATCTAAATACAATACAAGTTCTAAAAATAAAAGTCATGTGTCACTTTATTCTCAGTATTTTATTAATATAATATATGTTGCCCGCGACTTAGTGCGCGCAAATGAAAATCTCGGGCATATTATGATCTATTGCTTATGTAAAGACGTTTACGCAGAAAAATCATTGTCATACCTACTAGATTTTTTTTTTCTTTATATGGGCGAGTTTGCGTTTTGCGGAGAATCACCCATACATGAGGTGATTTTTTACCATGAGTATGACATTTATTTTTTTACCTAAATGTCTTTACATAACCAGTGGATCATGTGCCCGAAGTATCCGTAATTGATTTTCGGAGACATTACTATATATACCTACTCCAGGCGTCTGACTGTCCCCACTATTTTCGCCAAAGGGACAAACATCCATTTTTTATAATAAAAATTAATAAACCGGATGTTTGGTCATGACTACGATGATCTTTCGTGCCATAAAATTCAATACATAAAATAATTAATGAATTAAATTAATGTAAAATGAATAAAATATTTTGCGGATATTATATTATAAGTATTTTATAAAAATGCTTACATGATGTTGTAAATTAAATACTTATAATATCCGTAAAATATTTTATTAATTTTATTGTGCATTTAAGAATTACGTATTGTGCAATGTGCAGGCTTTAGAGCTTATATAATATTATATTATAACACATATAATATTATAGTAGCTATATGTATCGTCTCGCACAGCTCACAATAGGTTTAATTTTATCAGCAAAACACCGCCCTTATGGTAGTGGGGCTTACTCGATTTTTAATAAAAAGTTATAATTAAACCTCCCATTTAATAAATATTATTATTCGACGATAAGACACGATGGGATAAAATGAAAAAAATAAACTCCTCAAATGTTATGAGAGTCACCCAAAATATTATAAAATTATTATTATTTTCGATGCTAAAATTAAATCTATTCGCTATCTATAAGTACTCACACCAAAGGAAAGGAATAATTTTGGGCCACGAGGCCTTAAGTAAGCCAGTCAACGAAAAAACATTGAAGTTTTGGAATGTACTAAAACTATGATTTTTAACGAAAAGTGTTCAAGGGAGTTTCGAGAACGACTTTGATAAGAAATAAAACGTATATTTACTTTTTTATTAATATATCCAGCTGGTTATCGAATCTGTTGTTGTTTAAAAACATACACCCTGTATTATTGCACTTTTCGATAGTGTTGCTAAGAAGAAATAAATAATGGCAATTACATAAAGTACCTAAAGTGATAGTACTTTTCTTACGTTTCCTATAATAGGTCAGGTTATGAAGTAAAAAATATTATTTTTCGCAGTATGTATTTATTTTCTTTGATTACTAAACTTACCCTGGAATGGTAGGGAAAGTCAATCTGAATGAATTCATGGTTTAGCTTGTATATATATATATATATATATATATATATATATATATATATATATATATATATATATATATATATATATATATATATATATATATATATATATATATATATATATATATATATATATATATATATGTGTGATTTTTTTGTATTGTTTAAGAGGGTAAAAATGGGTAGATGAAAGTTTGTACGGAGAAGCTATTATTTTTGTCATTTTCATAAAAAAATATGCGTGGTAAAATTTAATTAAATATGTTTTGGAATGTTCATATCGAGCCCTTTTATATTATAATATCCCATTCGAACTTTCAACGTGAAATTTCGACTCCTTCTTAGACTTTAGACCCCTTATTTCATCTTTTGTGGCAAAGCATCTTTTTTATATTAACTTAGAAGTGTGTTATTTTCAGTGTCAATGGACCGTAGACTTGAGTATACGTTATAATTTCAACTCAATTACTCAAAGACTTCTATGTATGTGGTTATATATTATACTCAAAGCAATTACTTTAAATGTTCCAGAAATAAAAGATCTTGACAGAAAGACAGATAGACGGATGAACAGACGGACGTCAACAAAGCAATACTAGGTTCCGTTATAATTATCCGTTTTTTTACTTTTGAGGTACGGAACCCTAAGAAGAGTTAAATGTTAAAAAATGTTGTCTAGACTGCATAAGACCATTTTGGACTAACGATTAAACTACCCACGACGTATTCTCAGACTTACACATTGCACGCCGTGGCTTTAAGTGCATCCAGAAATTAAAGTTTTCATGCATGGTGTTGGAAAATATTTTACTGGAAAAAGGCTTTATAGGTACTTTTGTTGATACCAAGTTGTTGTAAGGTGCCTTTAGTAGATGTCCAGATTGACATGATAATAATATTTCGTTTTTATTTAGATTCCTTATACTCAGATTTTAATACCCTTTTGGAAAAGTCAGAAAAAGTTGTTCTGACTTTACTAACTTATACTAATTATACATTATAATACTCGTATAAAGTAGGAAAGAGAATTTTAGTCACTCATGTGAAAAATCAGAGTTTAAACCTCTGTGGCTCAGTGGTTCAGCGCTTCAGTGCTCAAGCCGGGGGTCGCAGGTTCGAATCCTGCCGATCCTTGTTCCTACAAAAAGTTTTTCTGTTTTCCTGGGCCATGGATGTGTATTAAATATTGAATAATATAATAAAAATCTTAAATATATGTATAGTATAAAAGTATTAAATATACTATACGTTGTCTGGTACCCGTAACACAAGTTCTTCAGATACTTAGTACGAGGCCAGATTGACGTGGTGTAAAGCGTCCGTAGATATTAAATTATTATTCGGAAAAGCGATGTTCAAGAAATGTATGAGGCCTGGGCCAGCCCTACGTACAGTATATGTAAATATGGCTACATAATATAGTAACCGTTTCCTATTCTTTATTTTGTTTAATTTCACTTCGTTTCCATGTACATTTAAATTAACTTGGTCAAGGAGAGCAACACAAAGTAAAATAAAACATGGCGGATCAGTGTGCTGAGTGTGAGTCCCACAAATTTTTTCGATTACTTTACTACCTTGTAAATCGAGTTTGCGCAAATCGAATCGAAAATTAAAAGCTAACGAGTGCGAGTCATTATCCAATCTAACTAATCGAACGCGTTTCCTCACCGAGAGTACGCTTTATTATTTTTGCTATATTGGTAGCACGACTTCACTGTGAGATTAACCGTCCAAATTGAATGTCATTTTCACTGTATTATTTTGTTATGAAGCTGCTGTCATCAAGATTGTGACGGGTTATATCGAGTGTTATTGTTTGTGACACTGACATAAGTCGCCGAAATTTTGAATTTTATTTGAAAAGCATTTTACACAATTTTACATTTCGTTTATAATAAATTGTATTTAAACTTAAAAATGATGAAAACAAGTTTTTCTCAATTTGATACTATATTAACATTCATGGAACAGTAAGTATGACAATCGGTAAACAATAATGTCCAATAAACGATCGAAAGATGCACGAACTCTTGCTTCGCGTTTTGCATTAAAATTGCGGTTGTCTTGAGATTGAGCAGCCACAAACATCCTCCACGCGAAAAAAACGTCCTGCCATAGCAAATTAATTGCTAAAATGTTCTTTTATAAATGATTTCACCGCAATTCACTACCTAGTCACTGAGAAATTGGAAGTGAGCGCGGGGTGACAACTTTTCGACGTCGTTAACACAAATTTACTATTCGAATGTCAAAATGTGCAACTGGCACTAGCAAGACTTTTGAAACAACCAATCAAAGCGCTGAAACACCCACATTCGAACGTGAGTGTGAGACGACGCTCGATTAGTTAAAATCCACAAAACTCACACTCGCTAATTATGTTTCCTATTTTTGCCACTAGGGGCATTGTTTCGATACCATACAAATTGTAGTTTACTTTTTCATGTCGAGTAGTGATAAAATCTCGCACTAAGCACACAGATCAAAATTAACTAAATATCTATCATTTTGTCAATAATAATCATTTTGTCAATGACATAACTTTTGACAAAGAAAGACGTATGGCATTCAAGACGTCGTCTCTTCGTAAAACTGTCTACTACGTCAAAAGTCAAGTCAAAACAACTGTCATGAAAAATAGTGTTCTCGCTATAAAAAACTCTTCAAATAATCATTTTTGTACGCATGTACCCTTCTTCAAATTAATTTTTCGTATTTTTATGATATTCCCATATTTTTTTCCTATTTACCCATAGGTAAATAGGAAAAAAATATGGGAATATGTTTGATTTTGGGCCAGTTCTATGTACACTACATATAGTGTACATAGAACTGGCCCAAAATCAAACATGTCTTTTAGATTTACCATGTAATATAAGTTTCACTGCTAGTGATCATGTTATGCAAATATTTGATGCTTTTATTCCGAAAAATACCTACATTTACACATCAGTTATGACGGATCCGCATACACGGCGTAGCCTGTGGAAATGGCCCCAAGACAATGTTCCAAAAAGGGGATAGACATACACCCCCTTACTAATAAACGCTGTATAAGCTTTGAATAGTTACACAGTATTTTGTCTTATTCAATCGAATTAAAAATGTCACTTGTGTGACGACGATATAACTATTCAAAGCTTAAACAGCGTTTATTAGTAAGGGCGACAGAGTCCATTGCCTTTTGATTTTTTTAAAAGACTTGAGTTAGTTTGAATATTACGAGTACACTGATGTAGCAGATTATGTATTAGGTACACATAAAATCTTAATACTAAATACTAAATTGTGTGTTTGTGTTATGTTTAAATTAAAATACAAATGGTATAAAATAATAATAAAAAACGATACACAAAGTCATACACGTGCCGGTAAATACGAAGCCGTATTTTAGCGTGACGTTGTTTTTCAACTGAACAGCGAACTTCGACCTGTTAGAGCTATAGACTATGCAATCAAAAGTGGCTAGAAATGGCATTAGAGAAAAATTAAACAATACCTGTAAACGTTTGTAAGTAACTTCCATTTTTTTTTCAAGTTGTGTTTAAAAGTCTTCTAGTGTACATATTTTACACAAAAAAGATGTTCTAGAAATGTATGAGGCGTGGGCCAGCACTATGTACACTATATGTAAATATAGTGTACATAGTATAGTAAATGTTTCCTATTCTTTTTTTTATTTACTTTCACTTCGTTTCAATGTATATTTAAAATAACTTCGTCAAGGCGAGCAACACAACGTAAAATAAAACATGGCGGATCAGGTCAGAAGTATCCAAAGAATGACATGACTTTCTGACAATGACATGACTTTTGACAAAGAAAGACGTATGACATTCAAGAAGACGTCTCTTCCTAAAACTGTCAACTACGTCAAAAGTCAAGTCAAAACATATGTCATGGCCGCCCTAAAAATAGTGTTTTCGCAATAAAAAACTCTTCAAATAATAATCAATTTTGTACGCATGTACCCTTCTTCAAATTATTTTTTTTGTATTTTTATGAAATTCCCATATTTTTTACCTATTTACCTATGTAGTGTAGGTACATAGAGCTGGCCTAAAATCAAACATCTCTTTTTACTACCGAATAGGTGACTATATGGGGTACGATCATAATATCATGTGGGTAGTTGGGTACACTACAAATACCTAACAGATGGTACAAGTTACATTTGCCTGCCAATATAAACTGGCTGTATCCGACGTTCACTCTCATCTCACAATTTGCTTCGAGGCATCTAATCCTCAACCTAAACTACTATTACAGATGCAACGATTTTATTCATATTATATCCAATTACCACAACATCAGTTTTCAATTTAACATTAACTTGGGAATATTTTATAGTATAAAAGTTTACATGAGCTAAAATATTGTTTTATTTACAAAAACTATAACCCATCTACGTATATTGTATAGCGTGACCCGAGCTATTGGATGTGTTCCGCGGAAGAAGGCGCATATAAGCGCTTGTAAGCAAAATGGCGATTGCTAAGCGGTAAGCGCTGTCAATGCTAAATGCTATTTTCTTCTAGGATACTTTATACTCTAACCCCCTTACTAATTTAAAAATGTCAGTCGTGTGAACAAAACACTGTATAACTATTCAAAGCTTAATACAGCGTTTATTAGTAAGGGGTTAAAACACTACTGATTTCAAAATAAGCAATATGGCGGATTATGTCAGCGCTACTGAAGTTAGTAAACGTGTCTTGGCCGACAACTATAATTTTCTTTTTAGCGCTAGTAAGCGCTAACAAGCGCCATTTTCCGCGGAACACAGCCAATATAACGAATCTATTGACACTTAATTTGTTATAACCCGATCAGTAGCTTAGGCGCTACGGTGGCACAAACATACATCCATACATAGACGGCCAAAATCATTACCCTTCCCTTTAGCTTCGGCGTAATCGGGTAAAAATGTGGTAAATCTATAATTTAGTAAACTCTATGATGGTGATACATAAATCAAGGGAAAATTTACGTTAAACGCTTTAACATGGCCAATAGTTGTTGAATTTTAACGGAAAAAGTGTGTGTATTTATCCGGTATTTTCAAACTTCAAACAAAATATCAGATTTTAAACCAGATATGCAATTCAAGCTAAACCTTATAAACGCAACAATACGGAATGGATAACGATAACACTTAATATATTTTAACTGGTTTTATAATATTTTGTACGAATGAAAAACCAAATTATTTGACGTCAAAAATATTTTGTATGCAACTACTACCTATTAATAATATTTTGAAGCTACTGACTCGCATAAGTGTCTAGAAAGAATGTCTAGAAAAATTTAAGATGTTCATGAAAAGTTCACGAAATGTTGAACCGTAAGTAAGTATGATTGACAATAATTTATTATATTAAATTGATGTGACCTGAGAGAGGTCATGTTATAAATTTCAGTCATCCAATACCTTAGACACTTTATACGTATAAAGTTACTCACTATACGTTTCGTTCGTTTTTGTTTTCAAACGTTGGTAGAACAGTGGCGAAGGTGGGTTTTCTATCATAGGGAAGCCCTAACCTGTATAATGGTAGGGATTTAGATGGATTTGGTAAGGAAGTCGATAGGAATAAGTTATGGGAATCACACGCCATTGTGGTAGAACCATATAAAGAGTACTTAAATTAATAAATAAACAAATAAAGCTTTATTGATTCCATAAAGAGTACTTACTGTACCAAATTTTTTAAACAAAATATTGTTACGTCTATATTTTTAGACCTTGTCAGACCTTTCATAATAATAAATAATAATAATATCTATGGACGCTTGACACACTACGTCAATCTGGCCCTATGCTAATAGTACCCGAAGAACTTGTGTCACGGGGACCAGAGGGTCAATTCTGCTAAATAAAATCTGCATCAACTCGTACAATTACAATCAAGTCCCGATACGATAAAACTGCGAAACCGGTATTCTCGTAAACGTTAAAGCAGCGTGAAACGCATCCTGATTGGTCCAAACGTCACAAAATCAGTTTATGATAACATGCCGCTTCACATAAAATACAATCAATGAAGGTCTACTTTAAATACGAGAATTGAGGTTGTGAATTCTGATAACTTTATTATTATTTATTTATTTATTAATTCATACAAATAAAAACAAAATATAAAATAAAGTCCTACAAAACTGTTCTTCAGTTTGTCTGTAGGATCAATGCTATAAAACGTAATATTATAGACAGAGTATAAAAATAAAATTAACAAGATAATTACAACATTACATTACAATAAAACTAAAATGAAATATCTATTGTAAAAACAAATAAAGTAAAACAAAATGAGAATAATGATTAAAAGAATATATATAATTTTTAGGTGGTGAGGGAGGGTGGTAGTAGGGTAATAAGGTGTTTAAAGATCTTTTTTTGAAACTGGAAGTATATTTAAAGCTTTTATACATACATACATACATACATATAATCACGCCATTTTCCCGTAGGGGTAGGCATGACCGCCTCTTTCCCGTAGGGGTAGGCAGAGACCACTTCTTTCCACTTGCTACGATCCTTACATACTTCTTTCGCTTCGTCCACTTTCATTATTACCATCCATTCCTCCTCTTACATTCAACGTAGCCAAGCGTCTCTCCATGGTCCGCTTTTCGCCTCCGCGAGAAACGAGACGTGATGGGTGGCGAACCACATCGCCGCAAAAGCTTTTATACTTTACATAAATTAAATACTAGATGTTACCCGCGACTTCGTGCGCGCAAAAGTTAATTTCGAAGAAACCGTCTATTTATTCCGCGATAAAAAGTAGCATATGTCCTATCCGTACTACTATACATTTGTATCAAATTTCATCAAAATCGGTCCAGTAGTTTCGGAGCCTATTCGATGCAAACAAATAAACAACTATTCTTCTTTATTATATTAGTATAGATTTAAGATTATTATTCCATTATACACCATTATATACATCTATGACCCAGAATCAGTAACACAGATTTTTTCCTGTCCTTCGGCGGGATTCGGATTCGCGAACTCTGAGCTTGGGCGCCAACGCTCTAACCACTGAGCCACAGAGGTCCTCAATAGACATATATTATTTACATCCACTGTCTGCCTGGCTGAATCACAAAACAAGCTTAATATGATTTGGGAGCCCTCTTAACTTTAAAAAGCCTTTGAAGAATATTGCATTATTCCTTATTTCTTAAACTACATTGTAAAATCGTACATAGTGTTTACAACAGAATGATGATAATAAAATAGCTCAGACATTAAACCTCGAATATTCCAGGGCTTTTAACTAATGTATTATCACATAGTTAACGCAACCCCACGTAACGACTTTCCACTGGCTTTATCATCGCTCATTCGGCGGAGTGTTGCGAACTGACAGCGCCTAGCTGCGAGCCAAACTCCGAAGCTATCAATATAAGCCAAAGTACTCCGTGATTGATCGACGCTATAGACCACGTTAAAGACGTAGGTACTCGTAATCATAGACTTATTTTATGTATTTTATATCGCTATGCAAATAAGGTTTTACAAGTTTTTATATTAAGTGCTAGCTGTTGCCCGCGGCTCCGCCTCGGGAACACTGTACTTTTTTGGGATAAAATGTAGCCTATGCTTTAATCTAAGGCCCAAACTACTACCATACCGAATTTCATCAAAATTCGTTCTGTAGTTTTTGCGTGAAAGAGGAACAACCATCCATCCATTCATACATCCTCACAAACTTTCACATTTATAATATTAGTAGGATGGTGGCTCATATTTTGGTCACTCTATTGTCTGTCTGCAGAAAACTCCATTAATACTAATATAATAAATTTAATGTGAAAGTTAGTTTGTTTATTTGTTTCTGTTTTTTTTCTCTTTTACGTAAAAACTACATAACCGATGATCATGAAATTTGACACATTTATGTGAGAACACGGAGAACTAAGGGCATAGGCTACTTCATCGCGATAAAATGTACGGTTTCTGTGGGATATCTTATTGCGCGCACGAAGTCGCTGGGAACATCTAGTATTAATTATAAAATAAATGAAAACAAAGAGTCATGCATTTAGTTGACAGTTTCATAGGAGTATTAAAAACCTTAAGCCGAATAGCTATCTATTCAAAATTGAACTCTATTAATTACACAAGAAGATACACGTTTCATAGAGTTCGAATGTCAAGTTGCACCACGCTGCACAGCGCATTTTTTTTATGAAATATGGGGGCAAACGAGCAAACGGGTCACCTGATGGAAAGCAACTTCCGTCGCCCATGGACACTCGCAGCATCAGAAGAGCTGCAAGTGCGTTGCCGGCCTTTTAAGAGGGAATAGGGTAATAGGGGAGGGTAGGGAAGGGAACAGGGTAGGGGATTGGGCATGTGCAGTGCATTACTGATTTTATGTGAAACGTGTAAATTTTAACGTGTAGTGAATAAAATTCAATTTTTAATTAAACCGCAATACGCAGCGCTACATTTTTAAGACAGCGTATTCTTACGCACGTAAGATATACGAACGTAGTCGAGGTACTAGGGCCCCATACATTGCGTCCAGGAGCTACGTGCGTATTATTTTAGCTATGCGCGTATCGTACAAAATTGACCTATTAAACCGCTTTGGTTGATTCAGGCACGGATCCAGCTCTCAAAAGAAGATGTGGCCCGAAAATTTTGATTTTATTATTTCCTTCATAACATGGTTATTAGAATTTAAAAAAAGAATTGTATTATTTTCTTTATAACATCAGCAGGAGTAATTCCTATCGGTTCAATCAAAGTATTATTTTTTCTTAAATCTGTTGGTTATTAAATAAAAAAGGGCTGAAAATTTATGGAGAGGTGATAAATTTTGCGCTATCTTCAATCTACCTGACTAAAGGTCCGCTTAACACTAAATCCACTACTATAAATATGTATTTTAACAATAATATAAGTATGACCAGCAGGTAAAAAGCACCAGGTAAGACTCAAAAGGTTAACAATACCAATACTACTACCCACTGAACCTATTTAGATTATAAATTAATAGACCTTGAAAGTATGCACTAACAAGGCTGTTGGGGTTGTGGGTATGCCCATACTATACGTATAGGTGCTCCGCTCCTGACTCAAATAGGTGCAGCAATTACGCAGTAATACGCAGCTACCTCGAGTACGCGCGAGACACGAAGTGAAAGAAAAATGTTTCTCTCGCTCCGATTGTATGATTCAGAGTGAGACAGAAGTATTCAGTTCATTCCTTACACAGCATTCAGATCGGTTGACACCGTTTGGCATTTGGTAATTTTGTCATTTTCACAGTACTCACACTAGTGAAATTTTACTTTACAGAGTGTTCCGAAATTTTGTGCTGTCAATGTTTTGTCAAAACCATTTTTTTCTGAAGAAAACTTCTATTAAAACCTTGAACACGTACAATTGATATCGATTTGAAATAGTCAAAAGTGTCATCCCCTGTATTTTGGAGTGCAATGAAAGCGTAGTAAGATCGAGTTGCCAAGTTTCAAAAAATATTTCTCCCTAAAACAAATAGTACGGTTCCCGTGGATTTTACCTAGCATGCGAAGTCTCTCAAATATAATTATTAAAGTACTTATGCCACATCGAAACTTCATAAAGTTACATAATACGATAAAATATATAGGTACTTACCGTTAAAAATCAAAAAAGTTACGTACCAAATATGTAAGTATTACTTATTTAGAAAAACATACCTATAAAGATCTTTAAACAGTAAAACTACTTTGCTAATATCTTTCGGAAGTACCACACATGCTTTCCAACATCCGTCATTTCCGTAGAAAAAAAAACGATGATTGCCGAAGGCATTAACAAATTAGTTGCACTGTACGCAGCACATTGAATGACGCGGTCGCGTCCTATTCGTGTTATATAAAGTCTATACTTTAGCCTATTCGCGTTATGAAGGCAGTGAATCATGCGTACATACTTTGTCAAAATGGCTTACTTTAATAGGTAAATTAATGTAATCACAGCATCAGCGTCAATTTTGACATTTGTATGCATGATTCACTGCTTTTTTTAACACTTACAGACTATAAGTTATTTCGTAGGTATCTAGACGGTAAAAACTGTATGTCTGTCACCAGGCTATTTCTCATAAGATCATGATCCTTGATAGCTAGACAGTTAAAATTTTTACATAACCTTTACTAAAAATAGTCGATTTCGTAATAAAAAGGAACCCTTATAGTTTTGCTCTGTCCCTCCGTCTGTCTGTCTGTCCACGCCTCTAGCTTCTGTAATTATGAATATAAATGGATTAAATTTGGTATAGTTTTTTGTATATTATATTATGTCGGATTTAGAATCGTAAAATAATAATAATTTTATATTTTGATTTTAGGCTCTCCATACATGAGAAGTGGGGATGAAATATATTTTTTCATTGTACCCCATTGTGTTGCATAACGTTGAATAGCGCTTTAAAATAGAGTCAAGATTTCATACATGTCTTTTTTCAAAATTTTCGAGTAGTTGTAGAGTAGATTTCTAAATTATAGGTTAAACTTGTAAGTTTCCATGCTGATATATAATGCTTAAAACTAAGGGAAAATTATTTTGAACCAAACCGGACTATGACTTTTGAAGTAATTTGAAAAACCTATTACGCGTTGATAGTAACGGAACCCTCCTTAGACACAACAAACGTGAATTTTTTGACGTTTTTGGCGTGATTATTTAATGGCAAGTTGGCAACAGGTAGACGCTTGCAATAAGAATTTTGGTTTTTTATACAATACATTTTTATACCAATAAGTGATAGGTCAGCTGTAATTAAATAATAATAGTATATTATATTACTTATTGTCAAACAAATCAATTGCATATTTAAATAAAACAAGCATAAAAACCCCCTAATAACCCCTTCAGATACCTTTTCTCCCTAAATTTAGGGAAAAAGTCCCAAGTTGGCATCACAGATAGACCGGCAGACATTTTGTTGTGATAAGATAAGAATCTCTACGTGCGTAGGTTTACGCAGGCTTACGCACTTTCTGAACAGAGTCTTAAACTGTAGCACCGCGTAACACTGCGTAACACCGCGTAGCACCGCGTAACACCGCGTAACACCGCGTAGCACCGCGTAACACCGCGTAGCACCGCGTAACAACGCGTAGCACCGCGTAGCACCGCGTAACACCGCGTAGCACCGCGTAACACCGCGTAGCACCGCGTAACACCGCGTAGCACCGCGTAACACCACGTAGCACCGCGTAGCACCGCGTAACACCGCGGAGCACCGCGTAGCACCGCGTAACACCGGGTAACACCGCATAGCACCGCGTAGCACCGCGTAGCACCGCGTAACACCGGGTAACACCGCGTAACACCGGGTAACACCGCGTAGCACCGCATAGCACCGCGTAGCACACCGCGTATAGCGGTGTGAACTAATGTTACGTTAGTAATATAATATATTCTTTGTTAATGTTCTCTAGCGGCCCGATTCCATATTCTATTAATTTATATATCTATTTGTTAAAAACGTCAAATGTGTATCGCAGAAAACCGGCAAATTATTGAATGACGACGTTTTTAACCAGGTCTACGTAGTCTAAGATGCTTACAATACTTTTCCAAAAAAAAAAAAAAAACAAATTCAAAAAATTTCAATTATTGACATTTCTGGAGGGCTCGTTGAGAAATTAAAAATGAATTAGAAGCCCCAAAAAACAATTTTACTAATGAACATTGGAATTTTGAATAATTAAATTCCGTGACGATAACACACAAAAGAGAAGTGGGAAAAAAAAATTACCATTAATTATGTAAAAAGTTGCATATGAAACATTTATTTTAGTCTAGCTGTCCCGACACTCGCTGCTCTGTCTTAACTTTTAACTAGAATTAATAACCAAACAGGGTAAAACTGGATGCACCAAGGATGCACCTATAAATATTTGACAGACAAGTGACAAATTGAAAACAGTGAACATTTTAGTATAATCGTCGTTTTTAAAGCGCGGGCGCGGTTGCGGATCATAGTAGTGCGATAGCAATATATTCGTGTGCGTGTGAAAGAGACAAGTAGCGATGAATCAATGTGCGGAATTCTACGTGCTCCACTACCGCACTTTAGTATTTTGGCCGCAATTGTTCCCACAACTCTCACCTTTGAAGGTGAGCTAAACATTCATCTAAGCCTTCCCTAAACATCCATAACAATTTTAAGACAAAAATTAGCCAAATCAGTCCAGCCGTTCTAGAGTTTTAAGGAAACATTGGAATTGCAATATATTTTCATTTAAAAGAAATAGTAAAAACCATATCTTCACATATTATGACTTCACATGAGATAAGGGCCACGTTTCGGCATGAATGAGCCGGCTTGACCGGATAAATACCATGACCTCACAGAAAACCGGCGTTAAATAACGCTTGCGTTGTGTTTCGCCGAATGCCCAAGAAGGGGAATGGGGATTGTAAAGACCAGGAACGCAAGTCGCAACACCAGAGGAGTTACATATATAACTCCTCTGGTTTTGCGAGTGTCCATGGGCGCGGGTAATCGCTTACCATCAGGCGATCCTGCTCGTTTCCTGGCTCATTATATTAAAAAAAAATATTAGTGTAAAGAAAATAAATAAATATACCAAACACAGAGCGTTTTCACATTGTGCGATTAAATTACTGAGGTAATTATGTCTTTGGCAAAAGTAGGTTTTTTCAATATCCCGACCATTATCGCACTGATAATGACAAAGACAGGTATAATGTTTCATATTAAAACATATTGCTGTCTCTCTTAGTAATTTATCGCTGCGACGTGCGATATCGCAACGCACAATGTGAAAACGCTCTAATACTTAGGTAAATTTCTAGGTTTCTAGAATCACAAAGATTAAGATTTAATTTCTGTGTAAATGTAGAAGACGAGTTGGTAACGACTGTTTACGGTGGCTAAAGTAAATGCTTTGATGATGCAATTAGTGAATTTTCAAATACGAAAGTAGAAAACCTCCGTTTCTGAAAACAGTTTCCTTTGATGTCTTACATCTATTTGCTGTTTCTTAGTTAAATAGAATATTATGGTTAGCAAATAGATATTTGCAATAAAATCCTTGAAAATAGTATCGTATTCTAAGTGAAGCTACTTGTATCGTAAATAACGCAAACTTAGCTATATTTTAGAGCCAAATAAAAACTAAAAATTAAATACTAACTAAAAAACAAGTAGGTAACTTCATCCACACATAATATTATGTTGCCACAGAATAACGGAATATTTTACCCAAATTTTTTTTCAATTAATGTTTATCGAATTCCTAATTGTCGTAACATAATAAAGCGATTTGTTTTGTAAGTGTAAACTGTAAAGCATAAGGTAAAGTAAAGAGCGAGCGGAGCAGTGTTTCGCCATGGTTTCGATTACAGTGCGCTGCGTACACTGTAACCAAAACCTTTTGTTTTTTCAAAAAAATTCTGGATGTTCTGATCATGTTTTGTATTCTGTGGAGCCGCGCTACTATGACTTTGTGAGATTGTCATACATTTCTTCTCTTCTTTATCGTTAAGTTTATGCCGCTGTCAAATGTTCTAGGCCATTGTCCTATTGATTCATAAGAATTAACTTTAATTGTTCAAACATTGGCAGCCTCCGTAGTCTCGTGGTTAGAGCTCGGCTCTGGACTCGGACGGAGGTCGCGGTCGATGGGGAAGAGAGAGTGCTCTTGTGTACTGCGCCCAAGCGGTACTATAGCTACCTACTATATAGTTATATGGCCTTGGCCTACTATATAGTTATATGGCCTTATATGGCCTATGGCCTTCCACCAGGTGGACAGATGACCTGAGAAAAGTCGTAGGAAGTCGGTGGATACAGGCCGCGAGCGACCGGTCGCACTGGAAATTTATGGGGGAGGCCTATGTCCTGCAGTGGACGTCACCAGGCTGAAACGGATACAGTTATAAGCTATAATATATAGCTATAAGCTACCCAAGTAGTACTATAAAATTACTCCTGCGTAACTGGCTTGGTTTCAATGAAACCGGCCACCATCAACGAAATCGGTGTGGGGAGTTATTATTATTCAAACTTTTTTTATGAAAAACTTTGGAAATAATAAGAAAAAACTTCAGATCATATTCCGGTGACTAGCAGACTAGGTACTATAACCAAAGCCTACTAGTCCAATAAAGTCAATTACTAATATCACCTACATGTCTCGAATAGAGATTTCGGAGACTATTAACACACAAATCGGCAAACAAATGCAATTACAGAGCTCGCCTGGTAGTAATGTTAGTGTAGAAATTCAAATGTGCTCGAGAGTGTAACCTAATATTATAATTACATAAAATGGCGTTCTGATGATAATGCGATGTTTGGATTTCATCGCCAAAATTATACGTTGATACGTATAACTTTAACATAACTTGGGGCGATGAAATACGTTGTCATTAACATATTATCACATTTATACATATTATGTACCTACAGTTAAATGTAATGCCTTTATGTATGTAGATTGTACTCTCACCCCCTTACTAATAAACGCTGTATAAGCTTGGAATAGTTATAAAGTGTTTTGTTCCCGTCACACAAGTGACATTTTTAATTCGATAGAAGGAGACAAAACACTGTATAACTATTCAAAGCTTATATAGCGATTATTAGTAAGGGCGTAGTGTATTGACACTTATAATAATAAATTTAAAACACGCACACTTGTAAGGCGTGTAGGTATCGTTGGTGTAGTGGTGGTGGTAAACTAGTGGTGGGAGCTCCCCACGCACCCACTGGACACTGCCAACTTACCACCGACCAGAGTGGGTCTGTTATACAGCAGTCTAGAAGTGTTTCTGTTACCCATCCCAACCCTACAATGCAGATAATAGGTAATAAATAGTTCACGTTTCTGAGTTAGGCTGAAGGACCTCGTTACTAGACATCGAAGGTACATCTCCTTACTCATAGAAAATAAAACAGCAGAATTTTCGAAATTTCCTCACAAACTAAAAACCGGCCAAGTATGAGTAGCACAAAATAGTCGCAGTTCCGTACATAACAGCAAAAAATTACGTGCGTTGTATGGAAGGGGCTCCCCTTAATATTAATTGTTCGTTTTCATAGCGGCAACAGAAATACACCTGTGAGAATTTCATCTGTCTAGCTATCACGGCTGAGGAAATACAGCCTGGTAACGGACAGATAGACAGACAGTGAAGTCTAAAAAAAGCAGTAGGGTCCCGTTTTTACCCGTCGGGCATGGAACCCTAGAAAGATTAATCTTTGACCTACCCGGAGCCTTTTTGTCAAAAAATCCGGACGGGGCTTTATACTTTATTGGAGAAATTTTAATAAGAGTCTGATTCCATCTGTCATCAGATTCGGATTTTTATGTAACACAATTTCATACAGCTTTGATTTGTTGCTGCTCCGACGATTTCATCAATTTTTTTACACAAAATCCATCTAGAAAGTTTTTCCCATGAATATTTTAAATAAGTTTCTACTGGCTGGGTTTTTGCCAGATGGTCGAGTTGTGTTTTTCCGATTTATTTGGTTTCTGACTAATTCGTCGGCGAGTTTTGGGCTCGTTTATTATCTTTGACCTACAAGTAACCTAGTAGAGTATAAATAGAGGTAAATATAATAGATAGGAATAAGAAAGACAATAAACAAGTAAAACTATACTAAAGCGTTTGCTTAAGGGTGCCCCGCCCACGTCATTCTATTCGAGTTTCAGACTTAAAAGCTATAAAAAAATGTATCTCGCCTGTCTTGGCGCAATTTGTTAACATGTCATTGTCTGAGGGGGTGTATCCTAGCCTCCTAAAAAACGCTATGATACGGCCTATCTACAAGGGTGGAGTTCATGCTGAGCACACTAACTATAGACCGATTGCCATACTGTCAGCCGTCAACAAAATAGTGGAAAAGATAGTGGTAAGACAGATCAGTACTTTCTTAGAACAAAATAAATTACTATTTGACGCTCAACATGGGTTTAGGCGCGGCCGCAGTACTGCCACAGCATTGTCATTGTTCTCTGATGACGTAAATGATAGCCTGGACCAGGGTCACCAGGTCCTGGCTCTTTTTATAGATTACAAAAAAGCGTTCGACACACTGGAGCACGAGACGCTACTTCAGGCCATGGACGAGTGTGAGATCCGGGGCCCCACCAACAAATGGTTCCGCGACTACCTGAGCGGCAGGACCCTGCAGACCTGTGTAGCAGGAGAGGCCGGAGAGGAGGCCGCGGTGGAGCTCGGAGTGCCTACCGGCTCCGTGTACGGGCCGGTGGGCTACATCATGCACGTCAACAGCGTGAGTAACGTGGTGGGGCGGTGCCGGGTCTACATGTACGCGGATGACATGTGCCTGTTGTATTCGTCCAAAAATATTCAGGAGGCAAGAGCGGTGCTGCAGACAGACTTTGACCAAATAACCAGGTGGGCCCACGATAACGGTATAATACTTAACCTAAATAAAACTAAATTAATGCATATTTATTCTCCATACAACATCATAGCAAAAAATATAAATAAGTCAGAAATCAGTATTATAGGACACACTTACGAATGCATGCATGCTAAAAGTATTAACTGTTTTTGCGAAAAATTAGAGCTCGTTGACAAATTTAAATACCTAGGACTATGGCTTGACTCCCATATGAACTGGAAGTGTCATGTTGACTCAGTCTGTGCTCGACTTAGATCGGTCTTGAGTAAGTTTTACACTAACACCCTTATTAATAAAAATATTTACACCATGGATAAGCAAATCCAAATCGCTCTCTTTGTCTATCAAGTGACTGTTCCAAAGTATCTGACAGAGACAGCCATGTTGGATTAGCTAATCCGTGGTGTAAATAATTTTATTAATAAGGGTGATTGAATATATTATATCGCTTAATAAAAAGACGTTACGCGTCATTTACTTCGCGCTCGCCGACTCGCTGCTCAGCTACGGGTTAAGTACGTACGGCCGCACATTTAAAACTTATCTAGATTCTATCAAGAAATTACAAATTCGCTTTATGAAATACCTAGTTGATCCAAAAACAAAGAAAGAATGTAAAAACGACTACGAAGCATTGTTCAATGTATTGAAAGTTCTACCGGTTCACAAAAATTCAAAGTGAATCATAAAAACTCGCATAATACTAAAAATGTTAGATTAGGTAAACTTGTAACACCGCGGATTAAAAACTATTACGGGATGAGAACCACTAAGTATTTGACCCCTACACTGTATAATAAATACACCTGGCTGGGAACACAAGCGTACGATGGTAGTTGTAAAGTAAGTAGAGTTATTGTTAAAAATAAATTGAAAAAGTCAATGTTACCAAATACCAAATAATTAATAATACTAAATAAATAATATTTATCTGTCATAATATATGTAGTTGTTCTGCATAAAAGGTAATTAGTGCAAGCAGTAATCTGTTAAGTGCGATAGTGTCGGTGTTGCTAAACGTGTTATTGTTATAATAATATTTTTAAAATGTTAAGATGTTAGATTAGAGAACGAGCGCAATATCTGCCGACAAACTGCTACGCAGTTTGGCAGGTTTATTACAGTATGTAAAAGTTATTTGCCAATAAAGTATTTTTTCATTTCATTTTCATTTTTTTCATACTTTTTGTAGGCCGATTTTTCTACCGATTTTTCCGCATATTTTTCCACCATAAGAATATGACCGATTTTGTGACCGACTTTTTGTATTACGTGTGCGTTGCACTATTGCAATCAGTATGTTCCATTTTTTACCTATAAAAATCGGTCACCGATTATCGGTCGTGAGTGAGCACCTTAATAGTTTTGACTCGGTGAGCTCGACGATTCGCATTTTGCGTCGAGTAAAGACTGAAGAGGCCGATTAACGCATCAGTGGACGCCGAGGCTAATCCGGGCTAAGTATTCTGACGTATGATTCCATTGATTGGAGACCTTCCGCAGTAGATCCCAGATTCTACTTGTCGTACGGACGGAAATTAAAGCCCTACGTTTTAACTAAGGCTTGGACTATATAATCCGGAATCCGGAGGGCCTGAGAAAATTCAGGGCACTGTAAATAGAACACTAGGCTAATAAAATACAAATGTCAAATTTTACAACTCGCGACTTGAGTTCGATTTTCAACTCTATTGTATTAGCGCAGAGTTATATTTTCAGCGCTCTAAAGTTTCCCCAACCTTCCAGATTCCGGAGTATATTATTATAGTCTCAGCCGAAGTCTTCTATTAGTCACTATAGATTCAGTTGAATGGTAAAAGCCGTTGATGTAGTGTCCGTATTCGCATTATGAAAGTAAAATGTTGAAATTGTAATAACGGGTACATGTACAGAATTTAAATAAGATTGTTATTTAAATTTTGATCGTTAAATATTTACATAGTAGTCGCTGAATAACCGTATTGTTGCTACTTTTATTTTATTCTATTATAATATTATTTTATGTGCGTCTCCGAGTGTATATTTGATATTGTCTTTTCTCAAGCACTTTATAACCTATATCTTAAGACGGATCCATAGCCGTGACCTTAGCTTCATCTAATATTTAAAACGAGAAAGTTTTCGGTTCTTTCGGTACAAAAAATGTCTGGGCGGATCTCGTGGGAACTTTTTTATATAATAACCTCAAGACAGGAAGATAGATTTGCATTACAATTCTGTCTTCATAAATATCTCATAAACGAATTGTGTACCTGGAAAGATAAGTTCGCAGATTATTTTCCTTTTATATTCCTCCAGGAATTTTGGTTGTCCCGATAAATCAATGATAAAAGTTATTAACAGACTTCCAAAAAAAGGAGGCGGTTATACGTTCGGCTGTATATATTTTTTTTGTCTTTTTTTTTTTTTTTTTGTATGTTCGCGGATAACTCCGCCGTCTGTTGGGCGATTTTCAAAATTCTTTTTTTAATGTAAAAGGTATAATCCGAAGTTGGTCCCATTTTTAGAAAATTGGTGACCTGATGATGGGATCCATGAGGAAACGAGGGAACTCCTCAAAATTTATATGGACACATATGGTGATTTCGACTCTTTCTGAAGTAGTCCAAGCATATGCTTCCAAAAAGTAAGATTTTGCTCCAAGGTATACCCTGGATCCAAAAGTACAGAACAGAACTCCTGACTTCTTATAGATACATGTTTGGGGATTATGGCGTTGTTTAAAGAACTGCAAGCATATGCCACTTTGCCAATTAGAGTAATCACCACCACTATCACAGCATACATCATCACATTATGATGATAAAGAAGGTACTTCTCATAGTATTTTACACTAACACGGAGATCTTTGAACATTACTCTGCCGTTTATGGACCTATTTGCAAAATTCTTTTGTTGTTGTAAAGGGTTTAATTCGAAATTGGTCACTAAAGTGAAAACGTGATGATGCGATCCATGCGGAATCGAGGGAACTCCTCGAAATTTATATCGACACATATAGTGATTTTGACTTTTACTGCAGTAGCACAAGCATATGCTACCAAATAATAAGACGTTGTACCAAGGTATACCCTGAATCCAAAAGCACTGAACAGAACTCCTCAGTCTTTAAAGATTTGCGTTAGGCGGAATTGTTTAAAGAACTGCAAGCATATGCCACTTTGTAACTTACAGTAATCATCATCATCATCTTAATAATAATACCTAATGGAAGCTTGGCGCCTATTCAGTTATACATTCGATCGTTTATTTTAGACGTTTTTAAGAAGTATTAATAATAACTTAACAAGATATATCACTAAAAAGGGTGAAATTATTATTTTTAAACAAAAAAATTAAACCGACTTCCAAAGTAAAAATACACAAAAAAGTATGAAATAAAACTTATTTTATAAATAATTTCCCTTTTAAATTTGGCTATTTCTCTACTTAATCTTCTTAATTTTGAAGTCGGTACCAGCAAATATAAACGTGAGTTCTATAAAATATTGTAGGATATCGTTTGGGCTGGTAGCGACTTCAAAATAAAGAAGATTAAGTAGAGAAATAGCCAAATTTAAAAGGGAAATTATTTATAAAATAAGTTTTATTTCATACTTTTTTGTGTATTTTTACTTTGGAAGTCGGTTTAATTTTTTTGTTTAAAAATAATAATTTTCTTTACTTTCAGCTTAAGATAAGATCGCGATTTAGAGCTTGAACGGCCGTGTTTTGTTCAATTGATATTTTATGCGTAAAGAATTAAATGCAGGCTAGCGATATTGTCAAAGATAAGTTGGAGATAAGCGATAAACTTTTTAGACGCGAACATTTTTATGGACTCTTTTTATACCTATATTTGTTATTTTACAAAAATATTTCAGATTTCACAAGTACTTAATATTTTTCACGTTATAGTAATAGGTTTGTTAAAAGAAATAAATGTTTGTGTAAAAAATTCACAAAATAAGAATTGACTTTGGTATTAATATTTAACCATCTAACTGAACGTATATAAAAGATCAAACTTATTTCAAGTGCTATTAAACTCCACGTACCTACACTTGTACTAAAGAGGTCTAAAATATCTAAAAAACCTTTTAAAGATATTTATGAGGGCTCGGATGTGATGCGTATATTTTTACAGGATTTAACTCTTACCACGGTTAACAAATAATGTAAAACACTCGACAAATATGATGCTAATTGCAATAAAGGCCCACCTTAAATGGCTTTATCCATTTATTCCACGGCTTAATAGCACTTTAAATCCATTGTCACGATGTTCATACGAAACGGGACACCTTTTTAAAAGGCTCATATATTACGGAATTAACATCTTTTGTACAAATTATTATGATTATGGCACGTTATTCTGGAGTAGCGTATTATGTGACCTGCAGTCGGTATGCGACAACAATGCATATCTAAGCCATTGTAGTCGAATGCCGAACGTGTCTGCCATTCTATATCTGAATATACACAGTTTTTATACGAGTTTCGTAGCTGTTAAACTTGAAAATTACTAGAGTTTTCTTTAGGGGTTTTTAGAACTAATGTCTAGCTACTATCATACTTACATTAAAATGTACCACTTGTTATTTTTTCAAATGTTAGAAATTTAATTGCTATTCGTTAGTCTCGCTAAAACTCAAGAACGGCTGGACCGATTTTGTTCATTACCGATTTTGTTCATTTTGATCTTAAATTAATCGTATCGTAATCGTTATAATAATCGTTCAAACGGTGAGCAATTTCAGTTCATAGTTAAGGCAGAATAACGTTTGTCGGGACAGCTATTGTTTTATATATGTCACCGTAAAATTGTAAAAACCGTTACATTGTAAAATAACTAACGAGATTGTAAAATATGTTGAAAGATTTATAACTATATATTTATAATCTAATGAAAAATAATGTGTTAAATTATAGACAGAATATTCGCGTCCGAAGTCTATCAACATTTTACAATTTTACTTACTAATTTTATTACAATCTAACGGTTTTTACAATTTTACGGTGACATATACATGTTGATTCTCACTAGAAGAAACATGATATTATATTTTGCTCTCACGTAGCTTATTTTAGACGTTTGTACTGTGCTAATTATTTGTATGATACGTACCTTTTTTTTATTTATTATTTTTAATGGAGGTTTATATGATACGTACCTATGCATAAATCATGAAACAACACACATATTATTATCTGCGGGATTTTTACTACATACTTGGTATAAGTGTCATTTTTCCGTAAAGCATCAGGGATAGAAAATAAAACAAGGAAGTATTAGAGTTAGTTTTTGTAAACACTTTCGCGCCAAATCTTAATTAGAAAAAGCCCTTACATTTCGCTTAATCGCCTAAGAGATAGCAAACTTCCAGTGACTAATGTAGTAGTAAATCTGTGGGGATTTAAGCCCCCTTAAATCTAGACTAAGTTTCAGTGAATTTACTTTGATTAATTACTTTAGTCTTTATCGATCACATTTTTATGAATTAGCTTTCGCTCGTGCCTCCGTTAGCTTTGGCTGCGATTTTATGGAATAGAAGACTGGCAAGTCGCTATACATTTCCTGCCTGCCTTAAACACGCGTTAAAAAAAGTGTTTATTTGATATACTATAGGAATGTTGAATATATTAAAAAAATGTAATAATATCTAAATATATATAAAAGGCAAACCTGACTGACTCATCAACGCACAGCGGAAACTACTGAACGGATTTTGCTGAAATTTGGCATACAGATAGTTGTAATGACGTAGGCATCCGCTAAGAAAGAATTTTTGAAAATTCTCATCCTAAGGGGGTGAAAAGGGCTTAAAACTTTGTATGGGAACCGAACTCCACGCGGACGAAGTCGCGGGTAAAAGCTAGTGAGACATAAACGTCGGGGGATGAAAGTATGTTTTTAGTATGTCTATAGCTAGCTTCATTTAGGCACTGGCTTAATATTGTCTGGATTGAATAAAATATTATTATGTGATTTTGCTGTAAATGTTAATATACAAAAAACAATATTAATATATCAAATCTAAAAGTAATTTCTAAACGACAGATCATTCTAACGAATGTAAATAAACCTAAAGTATTTTGTCCATATTAGACGAAGACTCCAATTACTGATTTTAAATCTAAATAGCATCATCATCATCAATACCTTTAAAAGAGCCAATAATTAATTAAAACTAATTCTATTCCACCTTCACAAGCCGTTATTTGTTTAGGATGAATTTGAATAAACATTTTATTATTCTGGCGACAAACACGAATCCTGTCCTGTATTAGCGTGAGGTCCCCGGGGGAGCGGACGATCATCAACATACTGAAATAATTCGCAGAATATTTCATTTGTGAAAGCCTTAACGTGTTTTGTACTTTACGTTTTTGTATATCAAATAGAGCCTGCGGGGCCGCTCTTTTTTGCATGTACATTAACCTCTGTGATTCCGGAAGTGATAAAGTGAATTGTAATATCAACATTCAGATTTTGGACGAAAATATTTCAATTCAAATGTGATAAAAAATAAAGTCAAAGTCAAAAAAAAAATTCAAAATTGGTATTTTTATACACTTTCTGAACGTCGGTCTACATGATGCCTAACGGTTCGGAAACTTGCCCGGCGAGAAGAACCGGCGTAAGAAAATTACTTAACACGTTCGCTGCGAAGCAAGGCATTATTTGATTTATTTGATTGGTTGATTGCTTTCCGTCTGTGCGGGCTCTAAAATCGTGCCCTTTCGCTCAGTGCGGGCACTGTCACTCGGGAACTACTACGCGCACGAGTGAGATAGTTATATAATATCTAACACCCATATTTAAAGCTTATGACGGTTAACGATTAAAAAATGCACCAGGTTTTTAAAACAGTTCGCACTGAATTAAAATTTAATAAGCTCAGTGCGAATACAAGGCCTTGATTTGAGGCCTGGTAGCCGCACTGAGCGGGGGAAGGGCGCGTGCGCCGCGGTTAGTGCTGTCCAGTGCGTTGTTTGTTGTCGATTGATTTTAATGAAAAACACTTTAAGTAATTTTTATCATTCTTTTTATTTTCTTTTTAACACGCTTTTATAAGCTTAGGCTATATGTATGTATGTATGTTTGTAACGGAATCTTTGAGCATGATTTTTAACTATTTCCAGAAGTCTAATTAATTTGAAACTTTGCATACGTATTAAGAGCCAATGAAAATACAATAAGCTTGATTTTTTTTTAGGTTTTTTCAACTATTAATTATTATTATATTATAATTTGTCGATTTCATGCATTTCTTTTATTGTCCCATCCCTATTACTTTATCTTTACAGTGCTTTAACAGGTCTGGTAAACCTGGTGTCACTTTTCTTAAAAAAAGTATCAAGTTTCTGTCCAATTCCCGGGCGAAGGTAGTTTCAAATAGGCCCACTAATGAACTTTATACACGCGAAATTTCATTCATTCAATCCTAACATTGATGATCCTGGGATCATATTTCTATGAACGGGTTTCACCAGGCCATTAAAACCTAGTTCGCATATGATAAAAACTTACTACAAGATCGAAAATATCTGGTATCGCATGGTATGCTAGGTACAAAAAATCAGCCTCGCAGCGAACGTGTTAATGTTACTGTAATTGCAATATTTGACGGTTTCTTCTTTATTTACATTTTCAGAGTACCTACCGATAATTAAGTAAAGTCACCCTTCGCCACAAAGAGATTACATTACTATTCAGTCTAGTCATTTGACCGCAAACTTCGATAACAGAATACAAAGGTCAGGAAATTATATTATAAATAATTCAAATACAACAGCTATACAACAGAATACATAAATAATAGATGATAAATTCTCAAATTGAATCCGTTATAATATCTAGTTATATCTATGGACGCTTCACACCACGCCAATCTCGTCCCATGGTAAGTATACGAAGAACTTGTATTACGCCTTACGGGGACCAGACAACGGGAAGTATATTATTAATTAATACTTTTATACTATACTAGCTGTCCCGACACAGTTGTTCTGTTGCACTTATAAGTATAGTTTTAATATTTTCCCTGCAATTTTTCCAAATTTTCTCACCATTTAAATCTTCCCTGAACTGATACGATTATTTTAAGTCCAAAATTAGCCAAATCGGTCCAGCTGTTCTCGAGTTTTGGCGAGACATTTAAATTGCAATCCATTTTGGAATTAGATGTTGTCCCCAATTTCGTGCGCGCAAAAGTTTATCACGCGGAAACAGTACATTTTTCCCGATAAAAAGTGACCTATGTCCTTCCCCGCAGTCGACTGTATCTGTGCCAAATTACACCAAAATCGATCCAGTAGTTTCGGAGCCTATTCAATGCAATCAAGAAAACAAACTTTTCCTGTTTTTAATATTAGTATAGGGATATATTAAAGATTTTTATTAAATTATACACATATTGTAATACACATTCATGACCCAGGAATATTGAAAACTTTTCATTCCCTCGGCGGGATTCAAACCCGTGACGTCCGGCTTGAGTGCTAACGGCTGACCACTGAGCCACAAAGGTCGTCAAAATGCCGTAATGTGTGGCAATAAAATTAATAACATAAGAATTTAATATATAAAAGCTTAGTTTAGAGCTTTTCAACAGCTTTTATGTAAAAAGGTCCGAATTACAAACAGCAAAAAATCGTAAAAAAGTTTTAGTTATGCTAATATCCACAATAAAAGTTATTATCAATTCAAATAAGTTTCTTTTCAATTACAATTATGCAGAATTTTTAATGCTCTAAAATTCCCGACGGTATTATAATTTCAATTGTAAAACAGTCGCAGCGAACGTTTTAATTCCTTTTACCAAACTTTATTTACGACCGAATTCCCAGCAAAGCCTGACTATTGAGAATAAATGACAAAACGTATTAAATATTTTAGCGCAAAGATATTACTCAGTGGCAGTTTTCACTTTTACTCGTTCAACCGTTTCATGTCATTGCGAATTACTTTTTGGTTCCGACATTTTATAGAATATTAGGGGCGCGCGAGGGCGCCCCAAGGACAATTTTTTAAATTGAAAATGTCAAATGCAACATCATCAAAAACAATTATTTCGATAAAGAAATAAAAAAACGTAGATACGGTTTTTGACGAATAATTAATACGTTTGATAATAATAATTAATAGGTTATTGCAGAATGTTTGTTAGATGAGTCTAATCTAAGACTGTGTTATCCCATGCGTAGAGTTGTAACAGGGATACACTGACTTGAGATTATGTATCTCACAAATAGACGATGTTATTATGTTCTATAATCCGACAAACCTTTAGCTAGACAGTACGACTATCTGGCTTAAAAGGTTCTCGGTAAATCGCAATCACTTTAATCACACTAACGAAGGATTAGACGGGAGCCGGATTCTGTATATTTTATAAATAATAATAATAAATAAATACCTAGTTTTATTTTCCGAACATCATAGGCTCATTTTTTGTGAGTAACACTTACGAACTAAATTTAATAATACCTAACGTTAGTACCTATTCCCTGCGATATTATAGTCTGCCAAAAAATGTCTCAGGACAAAGGACTTGAGATCTTCGGCAATTACTTTTAGGATGCTGTTGTCGCTCTTCCGGAGCCTTTTTACGAGAGATGCTACTAATTTTATCATAAAGGGAGCAAACGAGCAGATGCATCCCCTTATGGAATGGATGGATGCGTCTGCTCCTCTGCTATCACTGTCAGCAACATTGTCAGCAACACCACAAGTTACTAGTGCGTAAACTGTATCAAAGTAACGAAAGATAGACAACGACTACCATCGCGCATAGTCTTCCGCATCACCGGAGAAGTTTGAAGTGCATAGCCTGTATCAAACTAATATAATGTTTTTTTTTCACAGGTGTCCGAGGTCTCCACAACTTAGAGATAAACGTGCCAAGTGCGGTGCTAGTAGGGGAGACAGTCACTCTAGAATGTTCCTGGCAACTGGAAGACGAGGAGGCTCTGTACAGCGTGAAGTGGTATCGGGGAAGAGAGGAGTTCTACAGGTATATACCGAAGGAGCTCCCGCATACACGGGTATTCCCATTGCCCGGGATAGAGGTTGATGTGAGTATAAATATTTACATTTCAAACTTACCTGTTAAGTGTTTTTGCCCGGTTAGTCTGGGGTGATACTTTGAGTTTGAAAAAAGGAAACATGCTAAAATTTCCTGTTTCGCTTCATTATGTAAAATTCGCTGTTTATTATTATTACAGTGATAATTGCGTTTACCGGTTTTGTGCTGATAATTCGCTATCACTAAGAACTCATAGTTAGAACAACGTCCTGTCTGTATCCATTTACACCTATTTTTACAGATTCCAACCATTAGGTAACCTTTTATGGTCTATATCGATACATCTAATATGTAAAATTCTCGTGTCGTAGTGTTCGGGGCACACTCCTCTGTAACGGGTTAACCGATTCTTATGAATTTTTTTTTTGCATATTCGGTAGGTTTGAGAATCGGTTTCTATTTTTTTCAACTCCTAAATGATGAAAATAATATACCCGGCTTTGCCGGGTTAGCTAGTTAAATTATAATATTACAATTATTATAGTCCATATAAAATCAAAAAACACGAAGCAGGTTATTTTTACACAATAACCTTTACTTAGCAACATAGAATGAAAATATGAGCATTTTAATTGTAACAGCAAAATATGTAGACTACTACTTACGAGCGAGCAGTTCTAATTTTCGAGGTGACGAAAGGGCAGGGATTTCAAAACTTTGGTGACGAACGGCTGGCAAACTCATATTTACATCACATTTAGGCTGAGACTATGATGCCCGGAATCTCTAAGGCCAGAAAAAAATCAGAGTGCTGAAAATAGAACTCTGCTGTAATATAATAGAGCTGAAAATCGAAAACATGAGTGTCAAGTCAAACGTCAGTATCAAATCTGACAACTCAACACTCATGTGTTGGATTTGTAACCGTATTGTATTAGCACAGAGTTCTATTTTCAATGCTCTTAATTTTCTTCGGCCTTCCAGATTCCGGACAATATAGCCCCAGCTCTTATTTAAATTATTATTATCATATAATTAAATGGTTTTATTTGGCGTTATAAAATACGTATTAATTAATTATTGTTATTTTATAATCAAGGGATAAACCTTAAAATAATAAGGTAATTCATTATATAACCCCAGTAGAAATGAAATTTTGTTTTATAGCTATAGGGTATATTACTTTATAAAGCCTTCCATTTGGGTTGTTTTATTGCCAAGCAGTAAAATATATAGCAAAACTATATTGATAACATTATCACTTATCATAAAAACATTACATGTCACTGGGATAAAGTTAAAGATGAATGGCTGTATTTATGTATTTATCTGCTAAAGGACGCACCTGTATAACCAGTAGAAAGGAGAAAAGGAGGAATTGACAGATTGTTAATACGCTGTTTCTTCTGACAAGTTGAATATTTAATATAGTCCATTGAAAAGTTACATTTGGGGTTGCGTTTTTTAGAGGACGCAATTTTATTTTTTAGATGTGTAGGGGGGGTCAGTGTAAAGCTAAAACCAAGTTTGTGGGGTCGCCACCCTTGTCCCACGGCCGCCATCTTGAAAATAGGGGTTGAAATGGTTTTTACGGTATATGTCAAACTATTTATTTGATAAAAAAAATTTGTTAACATTTTTTGTTGCAAATTAAATTCTCTACAACTTTGGTTCAGTAACTTTTTGTCGTAGAACTATAAATAAAAAAGTTATAAGCGAAAATCTTCAGAAATTCGAGAAAAAAAATTATATTTTTTGATTTAACTTTTTTTTATCATTTTACGAAAAAATGATATCTGACCTTTGACTTTTTGTAAATCTTTTTTTGAGGAACAACTTTTATTTGCATCATTTTTTCATTAAGTCAATAGCTAAGGTTTTACAGCACTCCGAAGTGAGTACTATTTTTTAGTACTCTTAACTATACCTATATTATACGTGTGTACTAATAATATGTCATCAGTTATTTATCTTTTTTAATTTTTTTAATTACAAATTTTGCAATATTATTAATAATTAATTATTGACTCTTTTCCCCACCACCCACGAGGTAGAGTCTAGTTGCGCGTTTTTTTTACGTGGTATCCCCAATAGGCGTAATCCACGGTGATTTTCTAAATTAGAACTACTCCGTCCTCAGTCGTTTCGATGGACCAGGCTGCGGCTCAGCATCTGATCGGCTTTCTGAATTAAATACCAGTGGAAGAAATGGTGAAGGAAGGGGTGTTAATGTTGACGGTTCATCATAAAAGTCATTTTCATTTATTAATTCTGAGAGTTCCATTACGTTGCTGCAAGTCTCTCCAGAACAATGGAAGCACACTGAAGAACATTTCAGTCCTGCTTTTCGACATCCACACATCGCTCCACAGTTTCCTTTGCATTTGCAGAAGATCAATTTTAGAAGCTCAGGAGGTGCTGGAGGTTTAGAGTTCTGCACTGGCATCAATAATTTTCCACATTTTTTCCAGCCCCAGTCTTCAGGATCATTATAATTACCAAGCCACGACTGGACCTGATGGTAGACTCGGAAAGTATGAAAGCGAGCTGTGTCTTGTGTTGGAGGAAGTGAAGATAAGTTAAATGTACTTTTTGTCACTGCCTTGGCGAATTGTTTGTAATAATATAACACAACTTTTTATACACACTTTTCCACTTTATTTAGATTTTTTACAATAAAATTTGTTTGTATCTTAGGCTGTCAAGAGAAATATCATCTTTATTACCACCGTATAAAGAGATAAAAAAACGTTCACCAATTACAGTGAGCAAAGCAGTTATGGAGTGAAAAAGAGTCAATAATTAATTTTTCATAATATTGCAAAATTTGTAATTAAAAAAATTATAATAACAAAGTAAAAAAAAAATAAAAAAAAATAAAAAAAAACAATAACTGATGACATATCATTAGTACACATGTATAATTTTGGTATAGTTAAGAGTACTGAAAAATAGTACTCACTTCGGAGCGCTGTAAAACCTTAGCTATTGACTTAATGAAAAAATGATGCAAATAAAAGTTGTTCCTCAAAAAACGATCTACAAAAATGGTCAGATATCATTTTTTCGTAAAATGATAAAAAAAAAGTTACATCGAAAAATATAAATTTTTTTCTCGAATTTCTGAAGATTTTCGCTTATACCTTTTTTATTTATAGTTCTACGACAAAAAGTTACTGGATCAAAGTTGTAGAAAATTTAATTTGCAACAAAAAATGTTAACAATTTTTTTTATCAAATAAATAGTTTAAGAGATATACCGTAAAAACCATTTCAACCCCTATTTTCAAGATGGCGGCCGTGGGACAAGGGTTGCGACCCCACAAACTTGTTTTTAGCTTTACACTTTACACCCCTACACATCAAAAAAATAAAATTGCGTCCTCTAAAAAACGCAAGGTAAGGCCTAAAAAATGTAACATTTCAATGGACTAATAGTACAATGCATAGATATATAATATTAAAAAGAGGGTACAATGCGTTTCTAATAAGATTAGGAATCAATAACCTTTTTCTGTCAAATACGAGTATCATTTGAAAAGTGTTTGCAAAAAAAACTTACATGCATTTCAATAATTATAGTATTGCCATAGATATATAATATTAAAAAGAGTAGGTACCTACGTATTGTATCGAATTTAAATAAAAACGTTCAATAGTAGTGAATTATCTAAACATAAATTCAATTATCTTATTACTCATAATTCGAAATGATATGTCGCTTAGTCGATTCTATTCTCATTTGAATCGAATTATACTAATTATTTATACAACAATAATAATTATTCGGTTAGCCAGCCCATGTATTGTGATAAACACGTCGTCAAGGAGAACTGTCACGTACAGAAGACGTTCTATAAAGCTGACATTCGCAGAAATCTCTTTTCAAAGATCAAAGAAACTAGATATGCAATGGCTGTGTTCCACGGAAAAAAGCGCTAAGAGAAAATCGTAAGCAAAATGGCGATCGCTAAGTGCCGTTGCACACGTTCCGGTTGTCGGGTAGCCGGTCGCGAAATATATGGCCGTGTACACCGGTACGTATGAAAGCTGTTGTACATGTCAATACAACTCGCGACCGACTACCCGGCACCGGCTACCCGGCAACCGGAACGTGTGCAACGGCACTTAGCGATCGCCATTTTGCTTACGATTTTCTCTTAGCACTTTTTTCCGTGGAATATTAATGTTAAATAAGCAAAATTGTGGATATGTTTGCGGTATTGAAGTTAGTAAACGTGTCCTGACCGATAACCTGTATTTTTTTCTCTTTAGCGCTAGTAAGCGCTAACAAGCGCTTTTTTCCGCGGAACACAGCCAATGTTTATATGAATCATGTTAAATATGAGTGTTTACATATTACAACGTACGTTAACACAGATATCGCGGTCAGGCGCTCGGCGCGTGGTGCTGCAGGACGCGACGCCGGTGCTGGCGGGGCGGTTCCGCTGCGAGGTGTCCGCAGACGCGCCCACCTTCCACACTGAGATCCGCTCCGCGCCGCTCGAGGTCGTTGGTGAGTATTCACCTTTATTGAAGTGAAAACTTCTTTAGCGGCGTTGTGCACTTTATTGGGATGGATAAAAAATGTTAATCGCGTCACGACACGTGACCTGATCGAAAATAAGATGGAGGGAGAGTAGACCGCCGGCGCGGCGTAGGAGAGGAAGTAATATCCCCCCCTCTACCGCGCGGGAAAATGTATGCCTTCTCCTGCTGTTTTTCACTTCTGCTGGCACTCTGAGTGTTCAACCCGTTGTTTTTTGTTGTACGGCTCGGTTGCGTTTACGTATGGGTACCAACCTCGCTAACCGATATCGCCAATATAAACGCGTATCAAAAGCGACGAAGTTGATGTCACTCCAATGACTATGTTGCGCTAATACACTGATTTTATAATCAGAACATACAAATTAAGGATTGTCTCTATAAAATATATATTTCTTTAAAATGTAGGTATAAGTCATGATACTCAGAGCCTTCACAATACTCACACTTATGCAATTTTACGTACACGTAGTGCTTTTCACATACAGCACACAACGAAACATGTCAATGTGTGGCTCATGACACTCTTAAATTTCCGTTTACATATAACACTACCAAAACAATGTACCATCCTAGTATTCAGTTATATTTTACCTCACGCTTTTCACTTATCCAGGAATTATTTGTGTTTGGTACATGATAAATATTACCAAATTCTTCCGCCCTAATGTTTACTTAAAACCTTTATTGAGTTATTACTATCGTTTACTATTATTATTTTATGAATGACTTTATATATTTGCTAAAATAAGATAATATTATTTCCAAATATTCTCGATACTAGGGGAATAGTCAGTAAATATTTCACGATTCCCCCTACCCTAATATTTCCGTATTACTTTTATGTGGTTATCGCAGTATCATCAATTATCATAAATATTCTTTATACGTTAGTAGCTAATGGTGGTTTTTAGTGTTATTTACAACAGAATATGTTCGTACTATTTAACCTTGACCACCCTTTTTCTTTCCCTACCTACATTTAATTAATATTATTTATATCTATATCCCCCGAAAAAATATTCACTACTTGCACACATTAGCATGCGTAAAGCACCTCCCTCCTTCCACACTGATAAATAATGAGTGCACTCAAAACAACACTATCACCACACAAGCAACAGTATCAGCAAGATTGTATCACAGTTCAAAACCTCAATTCTCGTATTTAAAGTAGACTTTATTTTACTTTGTTTGGATTGAAAGTGAATCGACATGTTATCATGAACGGATTTTATGACGTTTCGACCAATCAGAGCGCGTTTCAGGTTGGTTTAACGTTCATAAAAACATCGTTTGAGAGTTTTAGCGTGTCGGGACTTGATTGTAATTGTATTAATTCAGGTTTTATTTAGCAGAATTGCCCCTAAGGTCCCACATCATGCAGGTTGCAAAACTCAATTACATACTTATAAAAAAGGCAACAAGCCTAGCTGAACGTTATGTAAAAAAAACTAGAAACTTCTTCTTTAGTAGTTTGATGCTAAGCTTAAATAAAACACTAGATTTAGCCTTGGAAGTAAATTTGACGTCTCCACACCTTAACGAGGCTCGCGGGAACCATACCGTCCTTACACAGGGTGGTGTTTCTAAATAATTTATTAGTGTTTCAGGTAGAGTATATTACTGGTCTAGGCTCCTAGTATTTTAAATAGAAAATGTTTAAATAGCGACAGCAAAAAATTAGAACGACAGCTCGCAACAGTTTAGCACAGCGGATTTCAGACGAATTTTATTGTAACGTGCTCAATACATAAGTCGTTGGTGTTCTATAATATTAAATGTTTTTAATTTATACTAATATAATAAAGAGGAAAAGTTTGCTTGTTTGTTTGCATTAATAATAATAACTCCCCACCGATTTCAGTGACGGTGGCCGGTTTCATTGAAACCAGCCCAGTTACGCAGGAGTAATTTTTATAGTGCCCAAGTGTGTGCGCAGTACACAAGAGCACTCTCTCTTCCTTTACTCTCATAATCCAGTGGGACGGATTACCGACACGACTGACGAGAGATCAGGCGCAGGTCCGACTTTTTACATGCCCATCCGACGCATGGATCATCTTTCTTGTCAGACAATCAGGTGATCAGCCTGCATTGTCCTAACCAAACTTGGAATCAACATGTTTTGTTGTTCCAATGCGGGAATCGAACCCACGACCTCCGAGTCGAGAGCCAATACTCGAACCACTAGACTACGGAGGCTGTTTGCATTGAATAGGCACCGAAACTACTGAACCGATTTTAATGAAATTTGGTACAAGTATAGACCACGGGGAAGGACATAGGCTAGGATATTTTATCGCGGCAAAATGTACGGTTACAGCGGGATCTCCTTTTGCGCGCACATAGTCGCGTGCAATATCTTGTAGCCAATAAAAGTCTAAGTATCTAGTGCCTATCCAAATTTTTATAGAGAAAACGCCTAATATGAACATTTACTCTTTAGTTTTTCATCCACATTAAACAAAATGTACACCACGGATACGCTAATTCATGTTGCTATCCTGCTACGTTGGAAAAGCCATTTGACTGACAAAGACAGTAAAATGAATTAGCGTATCCGTGGTGAAAATATTTTTATTAATAAGAGGGTTAGGCCATAGCTGTTACGCTTACAAGCAACGTTCCAATTTTCAATTTCACCGTACTTGGCTCGCATCGCGCGTCTTCATAGGAGTCATGCCAAAGTTTTTGGCTGGCACTATGTCTTCACCGATTTATAGGGCACGTTTACAATAAATTATATTTGTATATTTACAAAATTTACTTACGAAGGTACAAATAAACAGCGAATGCTATGCAATATCTTTTTCTTTAAGAGACAATCTTTTATATAATATACTAATATAAATAAGAGGAAAGGTTTGTTTGTTTGTTTGCATCGAATAGGCTAAGAAACTACTAGACCGATTTCAATAAATTTGGCACAGATATAAAGTAGACCACGGGGAAGGAAGTAGGCTACTTTAGATTGCGACAAAATGTACGGTTCCCGCAAGATTTCCTTTAGCGCGCACGAAGTTGCGGGGAACATCTAGTATATAATATAATCTGTTTCTCGAAAACGGCTGCAAGTATTTCTATGAAATTTACTGTGCATGGAATTAAAAAAAAATCAATCTAGCTAAGTCTTATCTCTAGGAAACTGCGTTATTTTTTCTTTTTTTTTTCTTTTGTAGTGCAGTAATAAATCAATACTTTCGTATATAAAATAATAACGTATTTGGCTACGTTATTATATGTACATGTAACTGAGTTTAGCTCGGAGTTCTAGTAGGTTTAAAAAAATAAAAAGAATCGCATACTTAAATATTTTTTATCTGACCGGGATTCGAAATATGGTATTTCGAATTTCCGAACAAAGCAAAAGTTGTTCATGCTCACTAACTATTTCGGACTAACAATTTAGAGTCGAAAGTGTGGGAATAGTAGTGGAAGCCCCAAAGGAAGATCTCCGACCGAGCGAGATGGTAAGCTCGGTCAAGCCGAAGCCCACTTGTAAACGTTTCACATATTGTACATATAGCTCCGAACTTCGGGAACTTCGATAGCGCGATTCAGGACTGTGCGCTGATTGATCCGCCATATTACTGCACTTCAAAAGAAAAAAAAACTTTAAATTCTCAGTTTCCTTGGGATAAGCCTTAGCTAGATCGATTTTTCCCACAAAACCCCCTGCAGAGTAAATTTCATAAAAACAACAGCAACAGTTTTCGAAAAGCCAATTATACTATGTATATGTCACCGTAAAATTGTAAAAACCGTTAGATTGTAATAAAACTAGTGAAATTTTAAAATGTTGATAAACTTTCGACGCGAATTTAACACATTATTTTTCATTAGATTATAAATATATAGTTTTTAATCTTTCGACATATTTATCTAAATCTAATGGTTTTTACAATTTTACGGTGACATATACATACAATTATCTCCTAAGTCTGTCTATCTGTCACTCAGGATTTTTTTCTTTCCAATAATCGTGATTTTTGTATAATATTTTCTTTTGAAATACATCTTAAGTGCGCTATAAAATGCCATGTTAAATTTTATGAACGCCCTAAGTGACGTCATTAGCCTAAAAGCCGTAAAATGAACAACATCTTTAATTGTACCTTGAGTACTTGGAAGATATTTTGCAAAAGTATGGTTAAATTGATGCACTTTTATCATAATAGTCATAATAAGGCCATGAGATGGTTAGTAATCTTCTACAAACATATAGACACACATACATACACACTGACAGTAGACTTAAGTCTTTATGTGTATTACACCCCTCTGTTTTCGTCGTGGGTTAAAAATTAAATGAATTATGGTCAAATTCGACCACTAGGCGATTAATAGTTAATATTAATAGGATTTCGTCTTATTTACGTATTTTTTAGATTTAAAAGAAAAGAAAATCTTTGATATTTAATCATTTATAATACACGAAGAAATTTTTATAGTTAGTACACTATGGACTGAGATTCCATTAAAATGTAAAAAAAGAAATACGAAAAACGTCGTCATTCATTATTTACCGGTTTTTCGCGATACGAATTTGACGTTTCTAACAAATAGTTAAAGATTGAAACGGGCCGTTATACTACAATATGATTTACATTTTATCAGTAAGAATATGATGGTAGTCTGGCACGACTGGGATCTCGGTCTAGTAGATGTTCTACATTCTACAAGAACAACTTGCTACCTGCGCTACGCAAGCCTCCACAACGTAGTTTATTCGTAGCAGTTTCGTAGCTACCTGCTACAACACCTCATGTCAAGTGCTACGCGGCGTAGCGGTGTATGTTTGGCATATCGGCCGCCGTATTACGTAAAAATAGCGATTAGCAAAAATCTTGCAGTCATCGCGCGATTGACGCGCAATCGATTGCTGAACGTCAAATAAAATCGTATTACCTATGCGATCGATTGCTAATCGCTCGCTGTTGTGTTTGAATGCACTTTGCTTCATTTTCGCTTATTATTGCTAACTGACAGTTCAAATCGCTCGCTGATTGATTAGGCTTTGCTGCAAAAATCTTACGTAATACGAAAAGTTAGACAGCAGTGAAGAGATCGAACGATTGATTGCAATTTATAGTTCCTCGATTGTTCGGTAGAGGCAGTACTGTCGCTAGGTTGCTTCTGCTAGGTTTTTGCTGATACGTAATACGAATTTGCGATTTTGGCGCAAAAATTGCGCAATTTTTGCTATTGCTTGGCTTTTGCAAGATACGTAATAAGCCCGCCGAACAGATTGAATTTTCGACGAGTTTTAAAAATTCTTGTATAGATTGGCTAAAATAAAACCACTAGTAGCCTTGATAAAAACAAGTTCTTACACTTATTTGATATTAAGGTAGGTACCAACAAGTGTACGTGACATGTAAAAAATTTCCAAAGCCTTTATTCAGTTTTACTGTAAGGTCGATGGCGTATTTCTCTATTTATCGATAAGCCCAACACTAACAGAATGGCGAAAACGTGTCGATTACGCCCGCCCAGGTATTAGAGTAAAATGTTTTTATAAACTTCACCTGCCGGTACAAATTTATCGAGCGCCGGCGAATGGTTGGCTGAAATAAAAATTCGGAACAGACAGTATAATAATATTTGTTTTATTAGATTGTCTGTTTCTTTTTTATAATCGATGCTAGCAATATTGATAGCCCGCGGTACTTTTCCTCATTAATGAAACACATTTGCCACAATAAAGTAGCATATGCTCTTTTTCATGACGACCTCTGCGGCTCAGTGGTTAGCGCATTGGCGCTAAAGCCGGAGAGGTCGCGCATTCGAATCCCGACAGGGAACAAAAAAATTCTGTGTTCTTGGGTTATGGATGTGTATAATAATACTAAAAATCTTAAATATTTAAGATGACACCAGATTGACGTGGTGTGAAATCGACCATAAACATTATTTATTATGATCTACTTTATATTTATGCCAAATTTCATCAAAATTCGTCCAGTAGTTTCGGAGCCCGTTCGTGCAAACAAAAAAAACATACAAACGAATAAACAAACCTTTCCTCTTTATAAGATTAGTATAAATTAAAACAAATAACATTGAAAATGATACAAACAATTATATTGTTCAATACTCAACAACGTAATTCTTAAAGGATTAGACGGAAAAAGAATGTTGTACAATTATACGTTAATTCCAAAGAACAAAGTCGAGCAAGATAATTAATATTCATGATACAGTTATTAGAGAAAAAATTATCAAGATGAATAAATACCTAGTTAGTTAGTAGTCGACCGCAGCTCGATCAGTACAAAACGATATTTTTATATTTATCCGAGCGTATTCCTAATTATAGCTATGGTAAGTAGCATAGCCGCTGAACAATAGACGACCTCTGTGGCTCAGTGCTACAGCGCCTTGGTGCTCAAGCCGTGGGTCGCGGGTTCGAATACCGCCGAAAGAAGAAAAAGTTTTTCTGTGTTCCTGAGTCATGGATGTGTATTAAATATAATATAATAAAAATCTTAAATATATGTATAGTATCTGGTACCTGTAACACAGTTCTTCGGATACTTAGCACGGGGTCAGATTGACGTGGTGTAAAGCGTCCATAAATATTTATTATATTTATAACATATACCTATAAAAATAGAAGTTTAAGCTCTGGGTTTAAACATAAACATTTAAACATATGCTAAATAGATTCATCCAGGATCAAAAGTATCGTTAACGACTATTGATACGAATATATTATAATAGTAAGACCACAGAATGAGAAATGATATTAAAATATAAAAATTGCGAAGCTTGTTGAAAGCAAACATTATTCAATTTGAACCTTATTGCAAGGGTATATGGGCAAGTTTAGTTTACACTTTGAGATTAAATTGGAAATTAAAATGCCGAAGCGACAGGCGTGACGTGATCGAACTGAAAGCGTATTTAATAGAAATCGACAATGACAGGCGACATGCAATAGCCGAGTTATTTTACAGCCATTTTATATATCAGCCATAGATATATAATATTAATAAAAAATATTTAAAAAAATATAAAAACCGACTTCCAAACTAAAAATTATGAAATAATTCTTAATGTCGAAATAGTTCCATTTAAAATTTTGCTAAAATTTTACTATTTTTCTACTCAATCTTCTTATTTTTGAAGTCGGTACCAGCCAATTTGAACGTGAGTTCTTTAAAATATTATTTGTACTTATATAAAAGGACGTAGTTGTGTTAAAATTAATGATCTTTTTTATTGAAGGATTTATACAATTATTTGGGCTGGTACCGACTTCAAAAATAAGAAGATTGAGTAGAAAAATAGTAAAATTTTAGCAAAATTTTAAATGGAACTATTTCGACATTAAGAATTATTTCATAATTTTTAGTTTGGAAGTCGGTTTTTATATTTTTTTAAATATTTTTTATTTTTTTCTTTTCAGTGATATTATAATATTATTAACTAGTACCTGGGAGACCGAGCTTTGTTCGAAGTTTTAGTAGGACGATGAAATATTTAAAAATAAATAAAATTGAGAAAAGAAATAAAAAGGATCACAAACATTTTTATTGACCGGGTTTCGAACCCGATGCCAATTCGTAAACAACGTATAAATTACCATTCTACCATCCAGCTGAAGCTACATTTTATGGCGGCAAAATGTACGGTTCCCGCAAGATTTCCTTTTGCGCGCACGAAGTAGCGAGTAACGTCTACTATAGTTTAATTATGTGTTTTCAATGTCAATTTTAAGCACTTATGCATATAACACCTCCATGAAGTTGTAGTGACACCCTCGCGGGGGTAGTCAGAGAAGCTTCCTGTGACCTCAGAACGTCGAGATCTGATGAGAATTAGATTTTTGCAAAACGGGGTAAAACCAGTATCTTCCCGATTTTTTAAAATCTTAGATTTTCTTAGCGGGAAGTTAAAAATAATCCCCTTTTGTCTTGGTCATTCATTGCATGAACTGCTAGACAAATTTTCATAAATCTTGTGTATTGTATTGACCCAAAAAGTTGCGGGGAAATTAAAAAAATGTTTAGAAAACTTAATGGTCATAAGCATTGCTTTTAAGAGTTTCCTTGATTCCTCGTGGATCCCATAGTTATCATTATCCTTATTATCACTATCCAAATGTAACACTTTTAGTAGGAAGGTATACAAGCTTGGCACAACATTTTACTTTTGAGTAGGTCTGAATGTTCAAACAAATCGATATCACTTTAAAATACTATGAGAAAGACTTATATCAACATAATATCATGATGTATGGTGTGATGATGGTTGTGGAGATGATGATTATTTAATAGTGACATTTGCTTGCAGTTCTTTTAACAATACGGAAATTTCCAAACGTGTACCTTTAAGGACTGAGGAGTGCTGTTGAGCCTTTTTGGATCCAGGACCATACCTTGGCACAATATTTTACTTTTTGGTAGCTATGAATGTTCAAAGGAATTGATATCGGTGTAAAATACTATAAAAATACCTATATCGTCATAATGTTTTCATTTTGTATGCTATGATGATGATGGTGGTAGTGGTGATGGTGATTATTATTTAAAAGTGGCATATGCCTGCAGTTCTTTAAACAACGTTGAAATTTCCAAACGTTTATCTTTAAAGACTGAGAAATGCCGTTCAGTGGTTTTTATCCAGGGTATACCTTGGCACAATATTTCACTTTTGGTAGCTGTGAATGTTCAAAGAAATCGATTTCGGTGTAAAAAAACTATTAGAAACACCTAGATATCAACAAAATATCAAGGTGTATGGTGTGATGATGGTGGTGGTGATGATGATTATTTAATAGTGACATTTGCTTGCAGTTTTATAAACAATACTTAAATTTTCAAACGTGTATATTTAAAGACTGAGGAGTGCTGTTCAGCCCATTTGGATCCCTGGATACCCTGGTATACCTGGATACCCTGGTATAACATTTCAATTTTTGGTAGCTGTGAATGTTCAAAGAAATCGATATCGGTGTAAAATACTATGAAAAATACCTATATCATCATAATTTATCATGATGTATGGTGTGATTATGATGGTTGTGGTGATGATAATTATTATTTAATACTGAAATTTGCTTGCAGTTTTATAAACATTGCTGAAATTTTCAAACGTATATCTTCAAAGACTGAGAAATGCCGTTCAGTGATTTTGGATCCAGGGTATACCTTGGCACAACATTTCACTTTTTGGTAGCATTTGCTCTAGTTACTTAAAAAAAGTCAAAATCTCTATCGGTGTCCCTATAAATTTTGAGAATTTCTCTCAATTCCTCATGGATCCCATCACCAGATCTACCATTTGATGACAATGGGACCAATCCAGGAGTCAATCCTTTACAACAAAAAAAGAATTTTGAAAATCGATCCACAAACGGCGGAGTAATCGTGTAACATACACACAAAAAAAAAAAAAAAAACATACACACGAATTGTAAACCTCCTCTGGAAGTCGGTTGAAAAGAGGTAGATATGTTATAAACGCGTAAAAATGAAGACTCGAATTGGCCCGAGTCGGACCAATTTCGGTTAGTGTGCTCCGCGAGTAATAGCGTGTTCTGTGTTAGTGTGCGACGTTGACACGCGTCCCATGTCAATGTGTGTCGTGGCACAGAAATATTGTCAGTTTTTTAAGGGTATAACGTATCTATGTAATAATTAATCAAAGATATCAGCTATTTAATAAAGCACATGTCTCCTCCAGGATTTAATAGGTACAGTATTAAGGTCAATTTTAAGACAAATATTTGGCAATAAAAAAATATTATAGTGTTAAACGAAAATGTTTAACTTTGCTACGATGTCGATATCCTTTATGAAAATATGGAATCGATTTTGTGGTAACAAAAGAGGCAAACATAACTTTGTATCTTTTGTCACTACCGGCTGTTGCCAGAAGTCAATGTTTGCGCGTCTTGCTAACAATATTTTATCGTATATCTGATAACGCTTTCAACTTGTAACGCTTTATCATATTATTATAATAATTATTGTTACTAAGACCAACTGTCCCAGGCATTACAGTATTTCAAGAGTGGTTACTTCGCTCGGAGAATACTGTATAAATCATCCATTAACGGATGTAAAGGCCTACGTTTAAGAATAACAATAACATGATCCATAGAGTAATAAATATATGCAATTATTTATTGTAATACTGCATTCAGTTTGGCTTATCCGCACTCGTATTAGAATTAATTAAAATTCATGTCCATTTTGCTATCACAAACACACGAGCTACAGTGTGGACCACGGATTACATAAGTGAATTACTGAGAGAGATGTGTTTTATAGGTGCCATAAGGTATATAAAACACAAATGTGGTTTTAGTTGAGGTTTAATAAATAGAATTGGCAAATAAACGATTCTTTCTTTTTCAGAAAGCGTTAAAGCTAACATTTTGATTTATAAAACCAAACTTAAAAGCTTTTATTTCCATATAGGTTATTAAATAATACTTATAGAATTGTTCTATATATATAATGCCTACCTCCAGTTCTATCCAAAACTAAACTACCCAAAACATCAAAACGAATATTTATTTGAAGTGTACAAAAAAACCACAGCATATTATGCTATACTAGGTATGGCATCAGATTTCATTATGATGTTACAAAACAGTTCCTTACTTTTAGTTTTTACAAATAAGAAATTCAAGTATTCACTAGCGGTAACGTGAAGTTTTTGAGCTTCAAAGTAAATAATATCTTATTAAAAAACCTACTCTACGTTTGTCGTAGCAGATAGCTACGAACTGCTACACGTGCTACGACGTGGAGGCGTAACGCAGGTAGAAAATTGTTTTCATTGTATATGTCACCGTAAAATTGTAAAAACCGTTAGATTGTAATAAAACTAGTGAAATTGTAAAATGTTGTTAGACTTCCGACACGAATATGCTGCCTATAATTTCACACATTATTTTCCGTTAGATTATAAATATATAGTTTTTAATCTTTCGTCATATTTTTATAATCTCGTTAGTTATTTTACAATCTAACGGTTTTTACAATTTTACGGCGACATATATATAACTACGAAAAAGAGACTTCACGTAACAAGATACAGTAACAAGATACAATAATAGAAAAGACTACCTTTCCTCAATTTTACAAAATAGGTTACAATACTTATTAAGTTGGTACCGCTGCGCTGTCATATGGGGCTACAGCCACCAATTAGTACAATAGGTACCAAATAGGTACCATGCTTATTGCATAGCCACAAGACACATAAATTTCTACGGAGTAGACTATTTGCATGTTAGCTCTAATTTGACTAAAGCTACGACTGAAATTGAATTCTGAATTATCCATCAGCGGCTAGACAATGTGGCTAATGCCCGATATACACGTAACGATAAAACTGCACAGTTCGGTTAAGCCAGCAGTGGTCAACAACACGCGACCCAAGGGCCAACGTCATACATTATTTTTCCTTCTTAATATAAATTAGTTTTTTAAATACTTCAAAGTATTTGTTTTATATTCGTTTTTCTCTCCTTTTTTCTTTTTCCAGATGTATTAATTTAATAATAAACAAAATTTTAAAAATAAGTAAACCCCGAAATGGCAAACAGTGAGTGATCTGATGGTGATGAATTTAATAATAATATAATAATAATAATAGTAATAATAGTTTATTTTCTCTCCACAATTATTGATATACAATTTTAACATTTAGTGTGTAGTGTGCAGTCTTTGTGAGGAGACTGGAGTCTTAAACTAAGCAGTTTCCTGCTTGTATTTCATGACACCAGGCCTCCAACCTTCGTTTATGTTAACAAAAGCTAAAATACTCTCAATCATGTCAGCTTTAAAAAATATTAGATCAAAATCGTTTGATCTCTCCGTTTGGGAGCTACGATGCCACACACAAACACAATTCAAAATTTATAACACACCTCTCTTTTCGTCTGGAAAAAAATGAGGTGTGTTATAAATATTGAAATTCAAGAAATTGAAAATAAAGTATATTGTGGTTTACATCATTAATTTAACCGATGTGCACTTGCGCAGTTTTATCGTTACGGGTGTAGCGGGCATAGATCTAATATTGAAATTAGCTAAGTACACCGATCAGCAGTCAATCCGGCCAGCGTCCGATGGATGGAATAAACTTCTAATGTGATAACGCGCGCGCTGTAATCCACTTAGCTTCGCCTCAAAGGGATTCCATGAAATTTGATCTACGACTCCATTAAGAGAGGCTTAGGACCAGCGATGGCACGATCATAATCGGTAATCACAAATCAAGATCAAAAAAATCTATTGCCCATTTAAAAGATAGAATATCTTTGACCTTAGTCAACAATATTTTCTTTGCTTTGTATAAATCAAGCAATATAATTTTTATCTCATGAAATGCAAAGAAAAGTAGTATAGTTTCAGGACAACTTTTTGCCAAACTATATATTGATATTTGTAAAAAATATGTTTAAAAATGTGCTATTAAGATTTATATTCATGCTGTTTATTTCCATAGTAAATGTTATATGATTGGCGGGTGTGAAAATCTCAATATATGCGGCCAATATTAATTATTCGCTACGCCGCGCTACCCCGTATTGCTACGTAGAATTTGCCATTTTGATAATCCACTCTTTAATCTCCTCGCAAATATGATTTCCAATAATTGTTATCCCCCTTATTCAAAAAATTATACACCACGGATGCGTTAATCCATGTTTCTGATAAGTAAACCGTATGCGTAGCCGCGGTGTAAATTGTTTTCATTAAAAACGAATTTCCAATGAGGTCACATTATAAAATGAGCACCAACTAGTAATTATTTAAGGATAATTATTATGGTAAGATAACTTACATAACCACAATTATTTTGTTTCAACTTTTACAATATTTTTCATAATAATACTGTTATTATTATAATAACACACTGTAATAAAAACAGTGTTATTATGAAAAATAATCATACACTCCATTAAAAAATTTAAATTGAATATATTATGTACTTTAAAATTGTTTTGATGGGAACATAATAAATAAAAACAATGACTACAATGTTTATTAATCCCTTCCATTCCATAAAGAGCCAAGACGCTCCCGATTCAATATTAAATCATTCTAAAGTTATTATAACGTGAAATTGCACAAGTTTATGGCATGTCGAATCGGTGATTTTATTATATAGCACACGCCCAAGTTAGTTCCCAACATATTGCGGTCTGATAGATTATATAGGCGAAGTTTACGATGTTAAACACAACTCAGCAACTTGGTAACACAAGTGTTAATAAAGGAACACTTCTATTTCTAGATTGTTGTACGATATTGTTGAAATTACTGTGTGGTTTGTATAAAATCTGTAGACGCTTTCACACCACGTCAATCTGGTCCCGTGGTAAGTTCCAGACAACGGAAATATAAATAAAAGTAGTAACTTTTTATACTAAACTTTTATTTAAAATTTTTACTATCCTTATCCTATTAATATCATAAAAGTGAAAGTTTGTGATGATGTATGGATGTTTGTTCCTCTTTCACGCAAAAACTACTGAACGGATTTTAATGAAATTCGGTATGGTAGTTGTTTGGGCCCTAGATTAAAACATAGGCTACTTTTTATCCGGAAAAAGTACAGTATTCCCGTGGGATACTGTAAATACGCGGGTGGAGCCGTGGGCAACAGCTAGTATTTAATACACATCCATGACCTTGGAACCTTGGCATGATTCGAACCTAACGCTAACCACTGAGTCACAGAGGTCGTTATAAATTCGATGGCTAGCCGCACACGTGCAATATTATTGACAGGATAAATTTGTCAATACTAGTTAACACAAAAAAAATGAGCATTATTGCCAATAATGTGGTGTGTATGCGGCTAGCCGATGCGATGCATCAAAACACAGACGATGCTAAATGCGTAATATCCTTCGTTACTCTTAGCTATAATTTTGTAGCAACTTACCAAAAATAAATTGAATTATAAAATTAATAGATCTATAATTTTATATTAGTTTATAAAAGTTTATATTAGTATTATATTAGCTGGTATTTATTACAAGTCTATTAACACTCATTATTCAAAATCGAACAAAGTAGTTTAGGCTCTACAGTAGAATAAACATACACACAGACTGCCAATATAATTAATTATCTTTTCCTTTTTACTTATCCGTTGTCGGGTAAAAAACTTTTTGTCAGGAGGATAACTTACGAAGCCAACTTCAACTACCCTCTTACCCCTTATCCTTCAAAATTACATTTGAAGCACGCGAAGCCAAGTACAATATAGAGTTTAAATGCATTCTACTAACAACTTTAGAACATTCTCTAATAGCTTTAGATGCTAAGATTTGGCTCGGGTAAGACTCTGCCTTGAAAACTAAAACTGCAAGTTAAAACACATTTGAGTTTAAAGTGTAAATGAAATTTAAGAACTGCATTTTCTCTAAAATTGTAAGTATTTAAAAGTTTTCAAAACTTATTCGTAATCGCTGTAAGTACGGTTTGTGCAGAAAGTTTATACCTAGTTGATTTTAAATCTGTAACCTCTTCGTCATATCTTTCGACATAACAATTATTAATATCTATTACTAGATGTTGCGCGCACGAAAGTTAATTTCGCAGAAACGGTATATTTTCCGTGATAAAAAGTAGCATATGTCCTTCCCCGTGGTCTACTCTACAACGGTAAAATCGGTCCAGTAGTTTCGAAGCCTATTCAATGCAAATAAACAAACAAACTTTTCCTCTTTATTATATTAGTATAGACAAAACTTTTACAATTTGCACAATCTGTTATCTATTCCATTATTTCTAATTTAAAGGAAGCGACCAAAAATAGTACTTATTTGATATTCCGAGCGAATCCGGAGATTTTAAAATTCCGAACACATAAATTCAATTATTTCGTAGTAAAATATTCAGCAAACCTGCCTTCCGCACTCGGGTTCCGATAGCTTAATTGTTTAAAAAAATAACACTCAGGAAATCAGACGTATTTACTTTCTGTTCAACAGTCATAATATTTTTTTAATTAATTTTTTGAAGTAAAAACTTTATTGTATCGCAGTGACTTGAAATTCAATAAAACTTAAAAGCGACAGAGAAAATAAATAATTTTATACATGTCGTCTGAGGCTCTAGATTTTGGATCTATACCATTCAGACATAGGTAAATCGTGCAAATAGAATTCTAGACTTACAATATCACTCGTTTATTCGGAATCACAATTCTTTCTTTATAAATGTACTACACTAAAATCACAGCACTTTTGTATACACTCGCACTAAAACGAAACTTGGACAGTTCCGTGACGTGTTGACTAGTTGGTGGCTCAGTTTGAACTGCTGCCCCGAATGCCTGGTCGGCACAGGAGGGGACACCCCCCACTCCAGCACTGCTTTCCGACACGTCCCGACTCTGTCGAAGCGCGCCAAACAAGATGGCGCACTTGAAGTTCCGTTTCCGCTTTATGACCGGATGCGACACGGCCATCCTGCGAGACGCACGTCCCCGTGCGTTAAACTGAAACAATGTTAAGACAGCACAGTATTTGCTCGTCCAATCCTGACACGATCTGATCTTAATGCTGATCTTTCATGTTCAAAAATAAAGCTTGACAATGCTTTATTCGCTTCGAAAATTGTTCGTTTTATTTTAAAATGATTTAGACTACTAACAATATCATTTAAACCAAAGAAAACAAAATAGACAGCATTAATCCAAAATATCATTAGGATTTTACTAAGTAGGTTCATAGAAAAAGTATCTCATCTCAAAACTTTACACAAAATTAATGATAGTTTTAATCAAACCTGGACCAAGTACCATTGACGTTCAAAAACAAAACATTGTACAACTTAATCACATTTTAAACCTTGGGTCACTCATTCGTGGTCAAACAGAAATTGAGTCGCAGACGGACTCTATGGTCTTGGCTTCAAGGCTAGACCCGACCACAGCATCCAGAGCTACAGCACTACCGCGTACCCACGGACGATGCCGATTTAGGCTACGGCTACTGTACAATGGTATGGTCTCCGACACAGCGAATAGAGTACCCAAAGAAACAGAATCTCATTAAATATCATCATCTTCAACAACTTCAATAGGTACTTGGCGCTCAGGCATTTTTCGGACTCGATCATGAGCGTATTTATAGTCACCGGACGTTTAAATAACTGGTATGATCGAACACAATACGGTAGACAGTATTTTACTCGACTTTTGATTACAACTTAAATTTGTTCATCATTAACCAACCAGAATTATCAAGTAGGATCACTTATTAATCATTAAGAGTTAATCATGTAGCATAGCTATTTCGTAACATTACTATTCAATTTAGACTTCTATTTTGAATCATGTACCTTTTGAGAATCATCTTTAAATAAACAATCAGAAAAACAAAAATTATTAACAGCTTCAGGTTTCACATTCACAGTTCATAGGTTTGTATACCTTTAACCACACTACACACAAGAGTAGCTCTCTTAAGGAGAGACCAAGTCAAGCTTTAACTCAAAATATGATCTATGCTACGAGGCAAGATCCGACTGTACTACCCAGGACTACCTCCTATAGTATCCTGGTACAGTCTCCGAACTTGTGAATTGTGAACCTGCTCTGACATCGTACCTGATGTCCCTTCATTCTCTATCTCATTATACTACAATCTCAATAGGTACCTGACTCTCGAGTATCTTTCTAAAAGACTATACCGAGTCTTAAGACTACACTCACGAGATAAACAATTACGCTCACCAAATAACTTGAGCTCAAAATCTGATACTTCAATGAAGTACAGAGCCGACACCTGGCCGCCGCGGCACCCCGTCGCACGGCCTACACCACCAGCCGCGCTCCGTCGTGTCGCGTCGTGTCGCGTCTCGTCGCATCTCGTCGCGTCTCGTCGCGTCCTCAACCTCCATCTGTACACAAAATAACACAGCACAAAAATGTTCGAACTATGTACAATTACTTTCTTCTTAGGGTTCCGTATCAAAGGGTAAAAACAGGAACATAAAAATCTAAGACTTTGCTCTATGTCTGCCTGTCACCAGGCTGTATCTCAAGAACTGCGATAACTAGAAAACTGATGTCCTATTTTTTTTGGAGATAAAATGTCAGATTTGATCATGCAATAAAGTTAATTTCATTTCATTTCCTTTCAAAAATCAAAAACAGTCTTACTATACCAGAAGACTTCCAAGTGCGCTTACAACCTTTTACATGATAACCAAGTTCACCGATGAGCTTTCTTATCCGCCTCATTCACAGCCAATGAACCGTTGAGCGTGTGCTGCCGCGATCACCATCAACACCAGCACTTTCTTATCCGCCTCAGTCACAGCAACTGAACCGTTGAACGTGTGCTGCCGCGATCACCATCAACACCAGCCATAGGCACTTGCTTACCGCATACCGCAACTTCTGAAACTGTCAAATTATTTCTTTTAACCTCTTTTCTTTTTGATGTCAATTAAACTATTATTTCCTACAATTTACGTAACCTATACTGATGCACGCTCATGGAACTAATATAATGACTCCCCACACCGATATCGGTGACGGTAGCCGGTTTCATTGAAACCAAGCCAGTTACACGCAGTAGTAATTTTATAGTGCCCAAGCGTGTGCGCAGTACACAAGAGCACTCTCTTCCTTTACTCTCGTTTACTTTACTTTACTTTGTTCCTCTACTCACAATGGGACGGATAACAGACACGACTGACGAGAGATCAAACGTAGGTCCGAATTTTTATATGCCCATCGGACGCATGGATCATCTTTCTTGTCAGACAATCAGGTGATCAGCTTGCATTGTCCTAACCAAACTTGGAAACAACATTTTTCTTTGTCGTTCTAATGCGGGAATCGAACCTGCGACCTCCGAGTCGAGAGCTGATGCTCTAACCACTAGACCACGGAGGCTATTTCGCTCGCTCATGGACCTACCACACCAACAATATTATCATGTTATTTTCGCACTTTTAATCATTTCAATCCGCCTAGACTAAAAAGTAATAGATAGACAAACATGTAATGTTTCATATTTTAACAGCTTACAACAACGATATCATAAACTCAAGTTTTCTCGCGAATTGCGAATGTCCTAGAACTAATTATTATCATGTTAACATCTAACAGTTTTTAGACACTTTCAGAATAAATAACAACATACCTGACATTATTTAAAGTCACTTTTGAAACTGACCAATTGTTAATTTCTCTTACTACGTGTGCAGTAACGCCAAATAAGAAATAAGACTATTCTCAAACTGTATGTACTGTGATTAAAAACCAAGTACAAAGTTGAGTTTCAATATTTAATAGGTAGGTAGACGTAAAATTTAATTGAAGTCGTTTCAAACTAATACTGCCTAAGCTGCGCGTCCACTGCACCGGAATCGGAGCGGACGGAGCGGATGGAGCGTCGGCATTTACAAAATGCCGATGGGGTGCGTCCACTGCATCCGGATTCAGCATCGGCAATTTAGTTATTTCTAGTCAGTCAGCCTGAACGTGCATTTGCATTATGGAGGATAGTGACGAGGATATTGTTGTAATTAGCTGTATTTTATCAGAAGAGGAAAAGAGAAACAAGAGGAAACGAAAGATATGGGTTCATAAATCATAATATAAATTCAAAAAGATTAATTTTTGGAGAATTTCATACATTATATTCTGATTTATTAGAAGATGAAAATAGATTTTTTGGGTACATTCATATGACTCGAAAAAAGTTTTTTGAACTTCACTATATTCTACAATTTTTATTTATTATTTGCCCAATTTCATCCCAAATATCGTCTCTCCTCAGTTGGTTATGATAATGTTGATGTTTTAGATTGTAAAGTTCATCATATTTTTCCACTAAAGTAATTAAAATATCGTCATTCATCGTGAATAAGTATTTATGTATAGCCGTCGCGTCGTCGCAAACACGTCTGAACTTGAAACGTTCGGTATCCGAATGACGGGTTCACTGCCGGTGACGTCATCGGCAAAAATACCGGTCGCAGGCGCAGAAATGCCGGTCCAGTGGACGCAGTACCATAGAAATCCATACAAAGCAACAAATCCGTCCGCTCCGTCCGCTCCGATTCCGATGCAGTGGACGCGCAGCTTAAACAACATTTGTAAAATACGCGTCAACTGATTTTGTTTATGCAGTGCACTAGCTATTGTTTTTCAGGAATACCTGCAATTGAGGATTGTCTTTGTTTTCTCAAGAGTTGTTTACAACTTGCGCGTACTGCCGTGACTTGTCATTTTATTACAAAGTACAATTTGATATCACTAAATAGAATGTCGGTAATGATTTTTAATTACCAGAAATAATTTAGCTTTTTAGTAACTACTGCTATAATATTCAAGCGTGATGCACAGTGTCGGTTAATCAAACAATAATGAGTCTGTAAGACGTATGTCGTATGTACTGAGTATTCGTTTTTACTTTGCGTTTATTTCTGCTCATTTACTTTGTTTCTTTTTCATAATACTTTGGTTATAAAACCAGAATAATTTAGAACCCTATAATGAAATAAGTAAAGTTCGATACAACCAGTTCACATCATTGTGAAGCGAATAGACCAGCCCAGAAGAAGCGCAATTCACATCCATTTGGCACTGTCGCCATGGAGGTAGCCGCCGCCCGCGCTGCCGCTGCTCGGCCGCGCAGCGCCGCTTGTTGTCCCCTTGGCACGGCTGTGCATCGCCCAGTCGAACGTCAATCTGCACAATATAAAATAAAAAGCAAAACAACTGAACACTAAACTAAAGGTTATTTTGAGAAATAAGCAAGCAATTTCATGAACACTTGAAACACGAGATAAATCACTATTGTATTGAAGGTCTTAAAAATTATAGCGAGAAATAAAAGTTGGCTACCACCTGTTACCAAAACCACCGAATTCATAATCAAAGCTCGTGTCACCACCATAGACGTCATGTGACTGTCGTCATCACGTCACCGCTGTCCTTACTTCAACTCCGTCTTAATCCAGTCTTCGTGGCGGGCACGAATAAAGGGTTATTGGTACAAGGTCACCTTGCTTTCAGTTCACTGTTGTCCCGTAGTTTGACAATCACGCCATATGCATGGCGTGCTGCCTTGTTGTACTCACTGCCAAACTCAATCCACATCATTCGCAATGATTATTATCACTTTTTGTAGCATTTGTGCGGGCTACATTACACTTTTTGGGAGTCCACATCTGGCTGTTCCGGGTTGATTTCGGGTAAAATAATCACAGGCATCGTCGTCAGCGATTTGATAGTGTTAATGAGCAGCAGCAGTGGTAGATTCTGCTGCATTTCAAACAGGGCGCGTCATTGGGTATCTGATCCCAATTCTGATGTCGTCTGAGGCTCTAGATTTTGGATCTATACCATTCAGACATAGGTAAATTGTGCAAATAGAATTCTAGACTTACAATATCACTCGTTTATTCGGAATCACAATTCTTTCTTTATAAATGTACTACACTAAAATCACAGCACTTTTGTATACACTCGCACTAAAACGAAACTTGGACAGTTCCGTGACGTGTTGACTAGTTGGTGGCTCAGATTGAACTGCTGCCCCGAATGCCTGGTCGGCACAGGAGGGGACACCCCCCACTCCAGCACTGCTTTCCGACACGTCCCGACTCTGTCGAAGCGCGCCAAACAAGATGGCGCACTTGAAGTTCCGTTTCCGCTTTATGACCGGATGCGACATACATATTATTATAGGATTCGTATGAGAGAATTCAAATTTACTTCCATAGTTTCACTTTTTCTACTCTCGTGTGAACTGCACACAATACTTTTAATTAAAATTTTAATATGTTTCATGATTAAGAACAAATCAGTCTCAAAAACTTTCAATTTTATCATTTTCAAAATAAAAAGTAGGTCAGTATCAACAGATCGATAGAAATGATATACGATACAAAACAAGATCGGGTCGGTCGGTAAATTACAATAGGCACTCATTTGCGTTGTCACAGCTCAGCCAAGCTCCACTCGCATATGACAAATGGCTCCGAACCGCTCGTACAAGGAATTGATTTTACCTAGTATAATGGGAGTGCAGGCCCAGATAGGGCTACCAGAATATGTTACAACGGGTATGAGATTTACGGACGGGTTGTGCACAAAAATACGGTAAGAGTTTAGTAAAAATATTCTACAAATGTTCTCACCGTTTAGACCTTCCCCGTACTACCACAATTATTTCAAGAGCAAAATTAGCCAAATTGGCCTAGTCGTTCTCGAGTTTTAGCGAGACATTGAAAGTGCAATCCATTTTTATATATTTAAGAAGGTATACGTAATAAGTTAAAGAACATGGTTTATGTCGTCAATAATACCAAAATAGCGAATATAACATTGCTACGCTTTTAATTATCAAAGCGGGCTTCACTTTTAGCACGCCTGAACTTTAACGCCTAATTAGGCGCGTTAAAAGTGAAATTTCAAGGTCGTGTCACGACACGAGTGATACGATTTCGGATTTTGTATGATGAATGAAATTTCACTTTTGTCACGTGTAATCAGTACCTAAATGTCATACATTTTATTTTCATTAAAAAATATTATAATTTTATTGACAAAAGAAACTATAATCTTTGTAATGTTAGTGACTAACATTTTAAGAAAGTAACCCAATTCATTTGGCAACCCTATATACACAAGCAGTCTAATCAGTGCGAATCACACGGTACGCTTACACAGCGCGGTATCTTTCAATCAATCTATGTCACCACATACCACCATTTACAACTTCGAGACAGAGGTACCGCAGCTTTTATACTATTTGAGAACAGATCCTTAATGTACAGAGGCTATTACTTAATTGCTTTAATTTTTAAATGAAGTTGACCTGAATACATTTTACAATTTTGCTTGAAATATTATCATTAAATTTTGCAGGGTATCTGAAAGTTTTTTATTTATCTATTGAATTTACATTGACATGGTGACACGTTTCTTCACCACCATGCCAACAGATTTTTGCATTAATACAATTACAATCAAATCCCGACACGCTTACACTCTCAAACGGTGTTTTTATGAACGTTAAACCAACGTGAAACGCGCTCTGATTGGTCGGAACGGCATAAAATCCGTTCATGGTAATATGTCGCTACACTTTCAATCCAAACAAAGTAAAATTAGGTCTACATAAATACGAGTATTGAGGTTCTGATCTCATCGAAATTAATATTCCACACCAAAAACCAGAATAATAGCCCTTTAAGTCTTTTGATGAAGGTTATGGAACTGATTTACATTTTGTTGCAGAGCCTCCGGACTGGGCGCCGAAGATGGTGTCTGACCGCTCGTGGTACGGCGTGGGGTCCACGCTGCACGCCACCTGTGCCTCCCCGCCCTCGCACCCGCCGGCAAACCTGACCTTCGCTCTCAATGGCCATGAGGTAGGGGTCATACTGACCTGCACATATTTAGTGTTAACACTATGTTAACCTCTCGAATATGGCGTCCGGCCATGGTACGGCGTGGCATGGGCTCCACCATGAGCACAACTTATGGACGAGATAGGGATCTCATTGGCAGCCATATGTGACGTAGCAGCCCAGTGTTAAGTGACGGAGACTAAAAAGTATTATTCAGAGATCCTAACGACGAGTGTAACGAGTAAGACTCTGTCCAGAAAGTGCGTAAGCCTGCGTAAACCTACGCACATAGAGATTATTATCTTATCACAACAAAATGTCTGCCGGTCTATCTGTGATGCCAACTTGGGACTTTTTCCCTAAATTCAGGGAGAAAAGGTATCTGAAGGGGTTATTAGGGGGTTTTTATGCTTGTTTTATTTAAATTTGCAATTGATTTGCTTGACGATAAGTAATATAATATACTATTATTATTTAATTACAGATGACCTACTTATTGGTATAAAAAATGTATTGTATAAAAAACCAAAATTCTTATTGCAAGCGTCAAAAAATTCATGTTTGTTGTGTCTAAGGAGGGTTCGGTGATGGCATTTGAAAAAAATAAATAATGTGATTTTTATATGGCAATGTCAAGTATGACCCGTCAAATCAAAGTACTTGATCTGTCAACCGCTGTTAAAATTTTGTGTTTATGTTCTTGGAATTGGTTGTTTTTGTGAAAATATCCAAAAAGGCAATTCGATCTCAAGCGAGAAATATTGTTTTCTATGTCTATTGTAAAATACAGAAAGAAGAAGGTGTAAATCGAACTCAATCTTATAATTTAAAGCTTGTGGTAGAGTTGACCGGTAAGTTAGAGTGAGTTGTTTTGATACTTTTAGTTTTTTTATATTTTCTTAGGTAATTATTGTGACTTCTTTAAATGTGTTTCCAGTACTACTATAAGATGAATCGTAGCTGATGGCACATCGAATGATGGTTTGTTTTCCATGCCTGGTAAAAGGAGGAGAGGAGGAAAAAAGAAAATCAACATAAGACAGTTTCGATTTATAGTTGATTAGGAATAAAGTAAACGAGTTCTATACAGTTCGGAAGGAAATATACGTGTAGTATGGGCATACCCACAACCCCAACAGCCTTGTGAGTGCATACTTTCAAGGTCTATTAATTTATAATCAAAATAGGTTCAGTGGGTAGTAGTATTGGTATTGTTAACCTTTTGAGTCTTACCTGGTGCTTTTTACCTGCTGGTCATACTTATATTATTGTTAAAATACATATTTATAGTAGTGGATTTAGTGTTAAGCGGACCTTTAGTCAGGTAGATTGAAGAAAGTGCAAAATTTGTCACCTCTCCATAAATTTTCAGCCCTTTTTTATTTACTAACCAACAGATTTAAGAAAAAATAATACTTTGTTTGAACCGATAGGAATTACTCCTGCCGATGTTATATATAATCTATAATTTGTGTATGTTTCTATACTTTATATGCATATATTTTTATTTAATTAATTTATAATCTTAGTTGATGTTAATTTGTTTAAGGTACCTATATTGAAAGCTTATTTTTTACCAAACATAAAATAATTTTTTTGCTTAATAAGCGAAAAACTTTCTCGCTCACTCCGCGCGTTAGCTTTTAATTAACAGAATATTATAAAGAAATTAATACAATTATTTTTTTTAATTCTAATAACCATGTTATGAAGGAAATAATAAAATCAAAATTTTCGGGCCACATCTTGTTTTGAGAGCTGGATCCGTGCCTGAATCAACCAAAGCGGTTTAATAGGTCAATTTTGTACGATACGCACATAGCTAAAATAATACGCACGTAGCTCCTGGACGCAATGTATGGGGCCCTAGTACTTCGACTACGTGCGTAGACCTTACGTGCGTAAGAATACGCAGTTTCTGGACATAGTCTTAGACTATGTCCAGAAACTGCGTAAGCCTGCGTAAACCTACGCACGTAGAGATTCTTATCTTATCACAACAAAATTTCTGCCGGTCTATCTGTGATGCCAACTTGGGACTTTTTCCCTAAATTTAGGGAGAAAAGTATCTGAAGGGGCTAAGAATCTTATGCTTGTGTTATTTAAATATGCAATTAAACTGCTTGTCGATAAGTAATATACAGCACACTATTTTTTTAACCGACTTCCAAAAAAAGAGGCGGCTATACGTTCGGCAACATAATATATATATATTTTTTTATTTTTGTTTGTATGTTATACCATAATCCCGCCGTCTCTGGACCGATTTTCAAAATTCTTTTTTTGATGTAAAGGGTATAATTTCAAGTTGGTCCCGTTTTGAAAAAAGCGGTGACATGATGATAGGATCAATGTGGAATCGAGGGACTCCTCGAAATTTATATGGACACATATAATGATTTAGACTTTTCCTGAAGTAACATAAGCATATGCTACTAAAAATAAGATTTTGCACCAATGTATATCCTGAATTCAAAAGCACTGAACAGAACTCCTCAGTCTTAAAAGATACGCGTTTCGAAATTTCGGCATTGTTCAAAGAACTACAAGCATATGCAACTAACTTACAATAATCATCATCATCATCTTATTTACAATACTTAATGGAATCTTAGCGCGTATTCAATAATTATACATTCGATAGTTTATTTTAAAGGTTTTAAGATAATATATTAATAATAATTTAACAAAATATATCACTACAAAGGGCGAAATTATTATTTTTAAATAGAAAATTAAATCGACTTCCAAAGTAAAAATACCCAAAAAAGTATGAAATAAAACTTATTTTCTAAATAATTCCCCCTTTTTATTCGACTAAAATTTTAACAATTTCTCTACTCAATCTTCTTAATTTTGAAGTCGGTACCAACAACACCATGTCACACATACGCTGAGCCTGGCCACAGACGTTCTTCATTGACATTCTTAAAGTTCGAACTGACATTTAAGAATCTGAAAGATTATGCACGTGTGTGGGCTATGCGTGTTTTGTATGGAAACTTTGCCTTCGACCTGAATTTGACGTTCTTAAAGAATGTCAAATTTAGAACGTCTGTGGCCAGACTTATGGGTCATACTGACCACACCTACAAGCACAAGGCCGCGGATTTGCAGGCAAAAATTATAAATGATTGATGATGATGATGATGAATGACACTATTGACAATAATGATACTGTTATACTATAAGTACCGTTGCTGGATTTGCTGCTTGGCCCGTGAGTATGGCGCTTTAGGGTAAATATTATTTTTGTTGGTTATTTTATAATTATAATCGAATTTAAATAATAACGTTACATTATCTAAACATTTAATTTTAATAATACATATTCACAATTCGTTCTTAAAATCATACATTAACATTTTGTTTTTCATTGTTGGTGCAAGGCAACTTGCCAAAATTATATTGTTTTTGTTATTGTCCTACTCATTTTGCTCGAAAATGAGCAATCATCGTTTTTTTTTCTACGGAAATGACGGATGTTGGAAAGCATGTGTGGGACTTCCGAAATATATTAGCAAAGTAGTTTTACTGTATAAAGATCTTTATAGGTATGTTTTTCTAAATAAGTAATACTTACATATTTGGTATGTAACTTTTTTGATTTTTAACGGTAAGTACCTATATATTTTATCGTATTATGTAACTTTATGAAGTTTCGATATGGCATAAGTACCTACTTTAATAATTATATTTGAGAGTCTTCGCATGCTAGGTAAAATCCACGGGAACCGTACTATTTGTTTTAGGGAGAAATATTTTTTGAAACTTGGCAACTCGATCTTACTACGCTTTCATTGCACTCCAAAATACAGGGGATGACACTTTTGACTATTTCAAATCGATATCAATTGTGTGTTGAAGGTTTTAATATAAAGTGTCTTCAGAAATAATTGGTTTTGACAAAACATTGACAGCACAAAATTTCGGAACACTCTGTAAAGCAAAATGCCAACAGTGTCAACCGATCTGAATGCTGTGTAACGAATGAACTGAATACTTCTGTCTCACTCTGAATCATACAATCGGAGCGAGAAAAACATTTTTCTTTCACTTTGTGTCTCGCGCGTACTCGAGGTAGCTGCGTATCACTACGTAATTGCTGCTCCTATTTGAGTCAGGAGCGAAGTACCTATACGTGTAGTATGGGCATACCCACAATCCCAACAGCCTTGTGAGTGCATACTTTCAAGGTCTATAAATTTATAATCAAAATAGGTTCAGTGGGTAGTTGTATTGGTATTGTTAACCTTTTGAGTCTTATCTGGTGCTTTTTACCTGCTGGTCAAACTTACATTATTGTTAAAATACATATTTATAGTAGTGGATTTAGTGTTAAGTGGACCTTTAGTCAGGTAGATTGAAGAAAGCGCAAAATTTGTCACCTCTCCATAAATTTTCGACCCTTTTTTATTTAGTAACCAACAGATTTAAGAAAAAATAATACTTTGTTTGTACCGATAGGAATTACTCCTGCCGATGTTATATAATCTATAATTTGTGTATGTTTCTATACTATATATGCATATATTTTTTATTTAATTAATTTATAATCTTAGTTGATGTTAATTTGTTTAAGGTTTAAGGTATTGAAAGCTTATTTTTTTTTACCAAACAAAATAATTTTTTTAGCTAAATAAGCGAAAAATTTTCTCGCTCACTCCGCGCGTTAGCTTTTAATTAACATAATATTATAAAGAAAATAATACAACTCTTTTTAAAAATTCTAATAACCATGTTATGAAGGAAATAATAAAATCAAAATTTTCGGGCTACATCTTCTTTTGAGAGCTAGATCCGTGCCTGAATCAACCAAAGCGGTTTAATAGGTCAATTTTGTACGATACGCGCATAGCTAAAATAATACGCACGTAGCTTCTGGACGCAATGTATGGGGCCCTAGTACCTCGACTACGTGCGTAGACCTTGCGTGCGTAGGAATACGCAGTTTCTGGACATAGTCTAAGATTAGTATCAAATCGCAATACATTTTAAACTGAATGAGTAAAAGCAAACAATCTCTTTTATTTATCTTATGGTCGATTCCCTGGTCAATAATAATAATCTTATTGACTAAATAAATTATACTCGTTTCTAAGAAACACAGATATAAGAGTAACAGATAAGTTCAAACGAATGATAGCGGCATTTTCACATATAAAAGAATGAATCTAAATATAAAAAGAAATAAACTATTTTGGTTCAAATACCTTATTGACAAATAGTAGGTAAATAGTTCGGTCAAAAGAAGAAAATAGGCCCATGTCAAGATAAAACAATAGATTCGAGCCCGACTGCCCGCGTTGGCGGCGTTTTTGTCCCCGGCCTCGGCGCGTCATTAATCAAAAACAGCTCTAAGCTACATTAGCTTTTAGCGAGCCACCCATTTATCTATCGCATCTCAGCTATAATATTTCTCTCGGAACCTCCCACGTGTATGTTTTGTTACAGATCGACATGGAGTCGTTTAGCCACGAGTTGCCGGACTGGTTCAAATGGGATCCGCCGCAAAAAGCCGACACGACGACCACGGAGCAGGCCGAGGACGACTTCAACATATTTCACGAGGACAACAACATACAATACTTGGACGAGACGTACATAAACATCCACAAGGACGAGATAAGGCGGCCTTCCAAGGATGCTAAGAATGCGGAACGAATAGATTCAGGGAGCAGGCTGGTCTCGGTGGGGGAAATTTTGTTTGTGGTGCGGCACGAGGCGTTCGAACGCGGCAGCCTCCGGTTGACCTGCATCGCCAGCATATACAACCTGTATGCGGCGCGGGCCGAACTAATTTTCGATATGGAACAGCCCGAAGTCGCTTCTGTGCTAGGCGTTCGCAATTGTGCCCGAGGTGAGTGGTATTGAAAACTCTGAAGTGTGTCACCGCACAGATATAATTACTGAACAATTCGCACCTGCAACGAAACGAGCACTCAATGGAGCAAATATACTTCCAATTAATATATCTCAATCCAATGCATTTCATAATCATCTTCAAACTATATTTACTAGCTTTTGCCAGCGGCGCCGCCTGCGTGTATACGTTACTGCCTGGTGTGATACTAATAAAACCGGCCACCGTCGCCGAGATCGGTGTTGGGAGTTATATACTTTTATACTATACACATATTTAAGATGTTTATTATACTATACATATATTTAATACACATCCATGATCCAGGACACCAAAAAAACTTTTTGTCCCGTCGGCGGGATTCGAACCCGCGACCTCCGGCTTAAGCGCCGACGCGCTTAAGCCACAGAGGTCGTCAGTTTGAAAACATGTATTTAATGAATGAATGTTTGCTTGTTTCAGGAGTAAGCAGTGTCGGCCAGATGTATACGGTGCTGCTACTGTTGTTCTATAAAATACGGTAGTTCATTAGTACTCCGTTATTGTCATTGTAAATAAACAATTCGTTCACCAATTCTATCTGATTGTACAAATTTGTCTGACATATCTCATTATTTTCATTTTCACACCCAAAAGTTTCAGAGGTCGGACGGCCAAAGGTAGAGTAACAAACGAATTAAGTAAGAACATTTTTAATAAGTAAGTAGCTCGTAAAATATTTTTATTACTAATTTCTTTTTAGGAATTCAGTGTAATATATCTAAGAGATAAGTTATTTTTAAACTTAAACCCTGTTTCTGAGCATTATGTGTTATTCAATAAGTTATTTAAAAAATAATCTTAATAAAGACTGACCCCTTAGTTAAGAAATTTAAAAATATGAAAATAATAATACCCTATGTATGTAGTAATTATAATTTTATTAATTAATTTACGACACCGTCGATGAAGTACATCACAAAATTTTAATTTACGAAATTTCTAATTATGTTACATACCTATTAAGGAATTCAATCATCAACTCAAAATTTGCAATATATTTTGGCTCCTAAAGATTAAATAACTTGGGAATTTCCAAAAAAACAAACATTAATCTCAAATCCATTACCATTTTTTAAAAATTTGCTTTTCAATACCTACTTCAGTTTTATTAAGAATCTGGTGGACACTATGACAGTATTAAATACACCTATGTACTAAATAAATATTGCCTGAAACCTACAGTTCAAAATTTGTTTATATACTCATACTTTGCAATATACACGTTTTTAGATTTAATAAAAAGATCTTCAAAACATTAAAATATAGTTTATTGTATGTTTGTGTACATAATAGTAACGTTATTAATTGTACATAAAGTTTATGATAAATCAAACAAATACAGAGGCATTTAAGTGCATTTTTAGCTTACGTTAAAATCTATTTTGAAATACGAGTAAGTAGATACCTTTACCTACTGATTACCTACTGTTTAATTTCATATTTATTTGATATATAGAAGTCTCTATCTCTAGTTATTAACGATTATATCGTTAGAAATGTGTCAAAGGTTCTTAAATTTATTGTAAATAATAGGAGATCAAATATTAAGAAATAGAATAAAAATGTTGATATTTCTACCAGGCTTTTTTATTTCGATTACCTTTCACAAAATTGTTTCTTATTACAAAAAAGTTAAATTGTAGTACAAGAGAGTTTCGCTGAATATTTTCATTATTCAATACAAAGAATTAAAATGCTTTTATGAAAACCGCGGATGAAGAAAGTAAAATGTAAGATTAAAATTTAAATTTTAAAATGAGTACTGTGAACAAGAGTATTTCTACAATAAAAAAATTGTAGGTCTAGAATGGTATATAAATTGTATTTTTAATTAAAATTAAAATTTCTTTTTATCTCAAATATATGTTTACAATTATATTACCATACTAGCAGACCAGTACCCATTTCGTTAGGCGTTAAATATTTTTTGATGATGAGGATAAAAAGTATCCTAAGTTGTAACATCGGTTATTTGCCAGTGAAAGTTCCGTGAAAATCGATCCAGCCATTTCAGAGATTAGCCGAAACAAACAGACAGACGGACAGACAAATTATGTGTAAAGCTGTTAATTTAAAATTACTAACAGATATATTTGAACAGATGAAATGTAACAAACAAAAAAATGACGTGTACTGACAGCGCACACGTAGCAGCTAAGGTAAACTTCATTCGTCATTTAAAATCCAAAAATACTCTCATTATGCCTAAAGCAAAAGGATAGAAAATTAAAACGATTACACCTAAAGCGCCACCTGTGTATTGAGATTTAAGGCATGCTTTAGAAAGTTAAGTTAAGCTGTTAAGTAATATAAGTATCAGAACTCTTCTTATACTTATTATACAGAAGCTACTCTAGCCTTCTAACAGATGGCGATAACGATAATATAAATCGATAGCGTTATATCCGAAATCGTGTCGTGACGTGACACGACCTTGAAATTTTACTCTCAATGGCACTAAATAGGTTTTACGTCTATGAGAGAATCAGTACCTACCTAAAACATACAAACATACCTGTGCTAAAAATAATGTGGTTTATGGAAAATACATAGTACATTGAAACTGGTACAATTACAACATTTTAATGAACGATAACCATCTGTAAGGGTATCAAAAGGTACGGTTTCCTGAATCGTCTAAATTCGGAACATTTTTATGGTTACATTATAAATTTATGATTGCGACATTCGCCGACGTTTTATGCGTACTATAAAATATTTAATACTGACGTTGTGCGTGAAAATGATAAAAAATCCATTTGTATGAAAAACCTCATGAAAACCAATTTGGCAAATACTGACACGGATTGAAGGCACTAACGCGGTATGAAATATGAATATATAACATTTTGACACGAACATTGCCTTCACTTGCCTTTCCGAGCTTTTCGCGAAAAATAAGGATTTAACTGACACGTTATAGGTTCATTTTATCGATGTTATTACTTCGACTTAAAAGTAATAGGCAATCGGACAATTTTTTTTTATTGCATAAATGAATAGTACTCTTAAATATGAGTAACTTCTCAGAATAAACCGTATATCAAATGTCAATATTTTCAAAGGTACAGCGATTTGTATAAAAAATTTCGCGAGCCTCCTAAAAACGCTCCATACTAAAGTCGACCTAAAAATGACGTCACTTGTATATGAAGTAGTATGAAGTAGTATATGAATATATAGCCGCAGGAATATATTTGTAAATATCTCCGATATTTGTGCGTTTAAGTTCATACTTACCATAATGAATGTTTTTGTATATGATGTGAGTAAACTAATGATGTAGGTTTTGTTTACCAATTTCGCAAAAAAAAAAATTTTTTTTGGTATAAAGACTCGCGAAATTTTGTATACAAATCGCTGTACCTTTGAAAATATTGACTTTTGATATACGGTTTCTTCTGAGAAGTTACTCATATTTAAGAGTAATATTATTCATTAATGCAATAAAAAAAATCAGTCCGCTTGCCTATTTATAGAATCTAAATATATAAAAGGCAAAGCTGACTGACTCATCTATCAACGCACAGCCGAAACTACTAAACGGATTTTGCTGAAATTTGGCACACAGTTGTAATGACGTAGGCATCCGCTAAGAAAGGATTTTTGAAAATTCGCTCTCCAAGGGGGTGAAAAGGGGGTAAAATTTTGTATGAAAGCCGAACTCCACGTGGACGAAGTCGCGGGCAAAAGCTAGTTATTTTACAATTTTTTAACTATAGTTCAAAGAAAGTTATCTTACACACAATGTACCTTTCTTTAAATGTATAATCATAATTATGTAAATTACAAAATGTTAAAAATTCAACGTTGATAAAATATAAATAATTAAGTTAAATTAAGGTAAGGCGAACATAAAATAGTACCTTTGTATTAAAATCCGTAGATGGGACAATGTATAAACTAATTTATCGAGCGGATTTTCACCAATATGCCAAACAAGTTTAAACCTTAATTCTGGAATAAATCAGGTTTGATGTATGAAGGCCCTAACGCCTCCTGACCCGCGCCTCACGTGGGCCATATTCAAATTGCGTCCGGGATGGCTCTGCTATCTCCATATCTTGTCTCGTTACCGTGAAATATAGCCTATGTCCGACTTAGGTCAGGGCAGAATTTTAGAACCCTAGTGGCAATTATTTCTTAATGTAGATGTAATAAAAAGCATAATAAATTATGAGAAGATGCTAGATAGGTATGCGACATTAAGTTATAATATATTTCTGAACTGAAGTTCATAAATATATTCAAACAGCATTCTTTCTTATATTTGCGATTGAATAAAAAAATATGTCTTACTAGATGTTGTCCGCAACTTTGTGTGCACAAAAGGTTATCTCGGAGAACTGCACATTTTGTCGCAATAAAAAGTAGCATATGTCCTTTCCCGTGCTCCACTCTAGTTTGTGCCAAATTTTATTAAAATGGGTCCAGCAGTTTCGGAGCCTATTCGATGCAAACAAACAAAATAACAAACCTTCCCTCTTTATATACCATCTCGCTCGGTCGGAGATCTCCCTTTGGTGCTTGCCACCACATTCCCACATATTACTAGATGTTAATTTTGCCAAAACCGTACATTTTTCCGCAATAAAAAGTAGCCTATGTCCTTTCCCGTAGTCTACTTATATATGTGCCAAATTTCATCAAAATCGGTCCAGAATTTCATAGCCTATTCAATTCAAACAAACAAACATACAAATAAACGTTCCCTATTTATTATTAGTATACATAAGTACAGAAAAACAAATATCTAATAATGAAGATTTTTTTTTTAACAGATTCCTAAATGCCATTCACTAGAACATTTAACATGGAACCATTAGGGTTAAATCAAAAAACTCTACAAACGTACTATTAGCTTTGACTAAGTAACTTTAAAGCTCTTTGAATACTTTTAAACTGGGAAGAAAACATTAAAAGAGGGCAATAACGTTTTCCATTAAAACCAAAAAAGAAACAGCCGACGATTACGGTCCGTGTTGAAAAAAATTTATTTTAAAATGTTCGCTAAAATAAATCCGAGATCCGTTACTTTGAGTGGAAAGTTAGTGCTCTGGTGCTATTTCTGTGAATTATATTTTGTAAGTTTGTGTGAATTCTCTTGGATATGTGTATGACGTATCTATGTGCGTATGCGTCATATATGTGTAGGTGTGTACCTACGTCTTGTTTATAGTTGAACGCAAAAGACGTTGTTTTGTCATAACTATGAACGGGAATAAATAAATATTTGACTACTACTAATATACACCAACAGTTTCTCCACTAACAACAACACCTACATCTACTTACTCCTACAACCTACACCTACTACCTACATCTACAAACTACACCTAATACCTACACCTACTACCTAGTCCGACAACCTACAGGTAATGTATGAAAAACATATCGACCACTGAGTTACATATTACAGTACTATACAATAGGGGTTTGGTGTAACAAAAATTAAAAATGTGTATTTTAATGTCAAATCATAAAATAATTATAATTACAAAAAAAATAAGGTCACCCAACTTTATCACTTAGAGGTACAAAAAATAGTTTACAACCTATTCTCCCTACCTATACCTGCAAAATTTCATATAAATCGGTCAAGCCGTTTCGGAAGAATTCTCTAACAAACACTGTAATAATATTTTTTTATGTGAAGCGACGACAGTCAAATTTTGACGAGGTAAATAGTGCTCTCTCAAAAATGGTACATTGGTTTAATGTTAATAATTTACTTTTAAATTCAAATAAAACGAAATGTTTAAAGTTTAGCCTCCCAAATGTTAGGCAGGCACAAACCAATATACTATTAAATGATGAGAAAATGAACTTAGTGGACACCACTGTATTTCTAGGAATAACACTAGATTGTTAATTACAGTGGGGTCCCCATATTGCAAATCTGGCAGATAAGCTCAGTTCTGCAGCATATGCAGTCAAAAAAATTAGAGAAATTACCAATGAGGATACAGCGCGGCTAGTTTATTTTAGTTATTTTCATAGTATAATGTCATATGGCATTCTTCTTTGGGGAAACGCTGCGGACATTAACACAATATTTGTGCTACAGAAGCGAGCTATACGTTCTATTTATAAGACGTCATGTTTTGAATCTCTGAAAGAACAATTTAAAGAAATAGGTATTCTGACCGTTGCTTCTCAATACATTTTGGACAATGTGTTGTTTGTCAGAAAGAATTTAACGAATTTTAAAAAGAAAAGTGACACACATTGTAGGAATACTAGAAATAGGAACAAGTTAGAAATACCAGTGATCAGACTTAGTAAAGTAAGTAAATCTTATAAAGGTCAATGTATACGCCTTAACAATAGAATCCCAGAAAATGTTCAAAATCTTTCCATTAATCAATTTAAAAAAGCTGTTAAAGAACGTTTGTGTGCTAAAGCTTATTATAAAGTCAGTGATTTCATTAACGATTGCACACCTTGGGAATAAGATGGCCCCATGCAAGGCTGCTTTTATGTACATAAGTATGTTCTATGTACTAATGACTAATGTTATATAGATTAAGTTACAACATTGTAAAATATTTTTTGAAAAAAACAATTTTCCCATCTTTTTGCTAAAAGTGGCCCCGTGCGAGTTTCTTACGCCGGTTCTTCTCGCCGGGCTAGTTTCCGAACCGGTAGTAGGCATCATGTAGGACAATTCTATAAGCGTTATATATTATAACCTACATGGAAATAAAAATTTTGAGTTTGAGTTTTTGAGTTTGTGACACGATAACTTTATATAATACTAGTGATAATTGCCCGCGGCTTCGCCCGCGTGAAATTAGTATTTATACTTTCATCCCCTATTTTACCCCCTAGGGGGGTTAAATTTTGAAAAGTCCTTAGTTTCCTGCGCCATAGGTATGAGGAATACGTGTGCAAAATTTCAAATTTATAACCTTGAGGGTTAGAAGTTAGCCCGCGTCGCTGCTGCAGCTATCACTGCCCGCGTCACCGCACAGCAGCAGCGACGCGGGCAGTGACAGCAGCGGCACGCGAGCAGTGACAGCAGCGACACGCGGGCAGTGACAGCAGCAGCGACGCGCGCAGGCGCCATAGTCAACGCTTCTCAGAAATGCACGCAACCGCAAATTTGAGGCAATGCCTGCCTTACAGATTTGTTCAACACATTAAACTTAGCGAATAGACGTTATAACATAGATGTATATAATATTATAGACGAGGCAAAGTTGAGGCAAAAAGTGTCTCCAGTGTAATGGCCCCACTTTTGACAATTTTGGTGCCATTTTGACATTTGATGTAGGTATAGTGAAAACAAGATAGCTGACATTTGAAGTATGGTGAAAACCAAGTTGTCGTAACATTTTAGTGTCATGAAGTTTGTTCTGTTAAATGTAAGGCTCGCGACTCGGAGGCCGTGGGTTCGATTCCCGCATTGGAACAACAAAAAATATTGTTTCCAAGTTTGGTTAGGACAATGCAGACAATCACCTGATTGTCTGACAAGAAAGTTGATCCATGCGTCGGATCGGCATGTAAAATAGTCGGACCTGCGTCGTCTCTCGTCACTCGTGTCGGTTATCCGTTCCACTGGATTATGAAAGTAAAGGAAGAGAGAGTGCTCTTGTGTACAGCGCACACACTTGGGCACTATAAAATTACTCCTGCGTAACTGGCCTAGTTTCAATGAAACCGGCCACCGTCACCGAGATCGGTGTGGTGAGTTATTACAGCCTATTTTGAGTTTTGGAATCCTTGCATGCTCTTAATCTTGACTCTCTCAATATTTTGACTTATCTCGCGTCTACGACAGTCACGCTATGGGACTGGGTTAAATTAATTTTAAACATTTTTCCAATCAAATAATATAATGTGCAAGAGTTAATATGGTAGAGCGCGTAGCGAACGATGTTTTTGTAAAAAAAATAAGCTTCTCAAGTTTTATTTCTAGAACATATTTTACGTTTTCAAAATTATTTTATTACTTGTTTTCGTTTATAAAAACACTTTGAAGAAATCGTTTTGGTAGCGTAAAAATCTTTGTGCAATATACTTTTTGATGGGTCGTAGAATGGGGACTAATATTCAGAACGGAGACTAAACGAATTGTATACGTATCTTTCTTCATCTTCATCTTTGTTTTTATTACTAGGTAATTTTGTAGTTCATGATTTGTTTTGTTTTTATCAATGTTCTGTATCTGACTTATCTAAAAGAGTTTTGTTAACAAAACTCAATTTTTATAGATGCTACGGAATTGAATTTAGCCAGATGGAATATTTTAACAATGTTCAAATACTTGTACTTATTTTTAGTGTTTTGAGCGATTACAGACAACAGTAATTACCATCAGGCAATCGGTCTATTTGACAGTTTTATTTCGCGAAAAAAGGAAATCTAGTCCAATACATTGCTCATCCTTTTGTTAATTTAAAATGAAGTATCAAGGCTAGTGATTTTTTTTTCTTGTGGCTAATTCCTGTCTACTTAATAATCCACGAATTTAGATTGTTAGGTACCTTTCTATCAACTTTTAATCCCGCTCAGGGCTGACTTAAGCTTCATCCCATTAAGCTTTTCAATTAAGCAGATAAAACGTATTCTTACAAGTACAAGTACAGACCCACTTTAACTTTGATGAAGTAGCCTTTGAGAAGTTACCTTAACTCGTTTCCAGCGAAATTGGAACTAATACAATGGACTTTCTTCAGCCTTTTTACTGCATTGTAGTCATAACATTATTATGATAGTGTTGGCATATATGCAACATTATCATAAGAATGTATAATAATAATACGTCATCTCTAGTGTTGCCACTCGTAACTTAGTGTAACAAATACACTAGGTAAGTATGTTATGAATAGTATTGACATCATACATGTAATAAAATGATTGACAATAATTTAATGTCTTTGGTTGTCTATGGTTGAATGTAGATGTCAAAATGAAAAAAAATAAGACGGCGCTTTTTCGGTTCTCTGGACGAGATAGCATGAAAATTTATGTTTTCGATTAAGAAGATTCAGTGACAACAACTACCTACCGACATAGAGCATTCGTGGTCTAGTAATAATCAACCCAAGCATATATACCTGCAGTAGGTATTTAAAAAATGGTTACTTATTTTTGTTAAATATGATAGAGTATAGGTACTCTATAAATCGTCCAATTACGGATGAAAAGGCCTAGTATCTGCCTAAACGTAACATTGTGACCCACTTAAAAAAATTGCAGCCCTAGTTTTTCAAGTTGACTGCACACTATTTATGTAAATAGAGGTACCAAGCTACAATTTATTTTCCGTCCATTGATTCGTCTCAAAAATAAACATGCTACGTTTTCTATCGTTAGAAATATACATTAAACCGGAAAATAACTTGGACATCAAACGCCTTAAATGAGAAATATGAATGAGAAATTTCGGAAGCAACGGTATATTGTGCGAATAATGAATTTAAGTGCGGTCAACCTTTGGGGAATGAAAAAGTTTAGGCCTTTGACAAGTGTAACGGAAGATAGCGCAATTCAAATATTATTATTTTCCTTGAGATAAACATGAGAAATTACAAAATAAATTGAATTTATTTATAAGCCTATTTTGTGAAACTAAATCTTTGAGAAATATGTGTTTCCTAGATAAAGTAAAACGATTTTAAGGGAAACCATAGTTTATCAAACAAAAAATCTCGTTTTGAGGAAGAAACAAAAAAAAGATTTGGAAACAAGGTATCTGTTTATTCAAATTTGGCATATCATCTGGCAACAGTGACCGGATGTGACGTCATTCGCTAGAAAAACTCCCCAGTGTAAATTACCATAACCCACTTCACTCCACATTTTCCCCATTCGCCCCAAATCCACAGTATCCTCAGGAGAGTTGACTCGACAAACATTCGCTGGATGACGCAGAGGTTATATTGCTATTAATTATACTCGATCATTCCAATAAAGTTATGTTTACTTACTGCTGCAAACTTTGTATGATTTGATACGTATAATATTATAATACTAGATATTATAAATTTATAATACTAAACTTCGTACGCGCAAGAAGTATTTTTTTGCTGCAGTAAAAAGTAGCCTACGTCTTAATCCAAAACTACTATCCTAAACTACTACCATACAATCACAATCCGTTCAGTTATTGCATGCAATATCCTAATTATTCTTCATCTTGCATCGTAATAGAATTAATTAATACTTATCTGTAACTATAAATAAGTGAGCCTAAAATCCTTTTCTAGAATGGAATAAGCGAGAAAATAAGTTTTTGAGATATTATAAATTTTCAGCGATTATGAATAAGTAAAACGTTAAACGGGTAAAGGGGCAGAATGAAGAGGCTAAAAGGATTAATTTAGAATTCAAAACATTTTCTTAGCGCGATTAAGACTAAGTTTACGGAAAATCGTTAGGAATGTAGGACTTAGAAGAATACATAGGCACACTATAGCATATTATACTTACTGCAGGAGCTAAGAAACTAGTAAGAGAAGTAGGTAAGTGAATATTATAATAAGAGAACATCCTACTAATTCTAATAATAATATTATAAATGTGAAAGTTTGTGAGGATGTATGGATGGATGTTTGTTACTCCTTCACGCAAAAACTACTAACGGATTTTGATGAAATTTGGCATGGTAGTTTAGGCTCTGGATTAAAACATAGGCTACCTTTTATCCCGAAAAAGTACAGTGTTCCCGCGAGATACTCGATAGTATATTTACGCGGGTGGAGCCGCGGGAAACAGCTAGTTATTATTATATATAATTACAAGAGAGTCTTGTAGTCACGGAAAATTTGTTACAATACTAAAAACTAAATTATCTATCTATCTATCTGATCTCTACCGTAATTCTATAGCTCCGAAATGTCTACAAAAGATAATTTTTTCATTAATAGGCCCTGCACTCGTAAAGTTTGGGTCACGGATCGGACTGCATTCAATTCGGTTTAGACTACGGAGTACGGATAGAACTGTCGTGCTAATAACGAGTAATACGACTAAAAGCGAGCGTAGTTTGGATCGGCGCGTGCTATTTCCCGTGGTCAGAACTGCAATGCTATTCTCTAATGGTCCGTTTACATAACGTATCTACCAATTACTATTAGTTAGAAACGTCAAACTTGTATCGCAAAAAACCGGCAAAAGATTGAATGACTACGTTTTATTGTATATGACGAATGTATAAACTATATTGAATGAATACAAATAGATAAAGATAGATAGGTTATTGAAACGGGCCGTTAGAGAATAACACTGCTGTACGTGTATCATCTGTAATACTGTCAAATTCGTATACTGATATGAAAATGTTCTTACGGCCCGTTCCAATAACCTATCTATCTATAACTATTTGTTAGAAACGTCTAATTTGTATCGCGAAAAACCGGCAAATGATTGAATGACGACTTTTTTAACAGTTACAGATAGTTACAGATAGATAGGTTATTGAACGGGCCGTTAAAGAATAGCACTGCTGTACGTGTGACGGGCGCTAATGTATCTTGAATGACGCGGACGCCAAGAGTTCTTATAGCATTAAGCCAACCAGTTTCGTAATTATAAAATATCAATTTACCAAAAAATTATATTATCTCAATAGGGTATAGGCAATCTATACAAAGAAATAAAATTGAATTATCTGTTTGTAATTTCAAATAAACAGCTTTTAACTGACATAATATGAAAGTATAATACAGTACTTACAAGTTACAATAAAAAATAAATTTTTAAAAATGCTGTTTATCTGTCTGTATGTTTGTTCCGGCTTATCTTTGAAATAGTTGGACCGATTTTCCGGGACTATCACTGGCTGATGCTATAAGGTGTATAATAGCCGATACTTTATCGTAGGGTTCCGTTTAGGAAAATAGGATTCCTATTCCGTTAGTTCTACGCAAACGAAGTTGCGGGCACCAGCTAGTAATATAATAAAGTTCAAAAGTTGGTATACCTAGAACTAATGCTCTTCAGTTTAGAGCCAATAAGGTAACGTATAGTCTCTACAGCTACGAGTTCCTAGAAATGTAATATATTTTAATGTATGTTTAATTGTGTGGCGTGGAGGTATTCAGAATTGCGTGCTCTGAAAGGGAGTCTGAGTGCCAGGGAAATACGGCACATAAAGCCCGACTAATAATCGCTTGAACGTCTCGTGTGATCACGTGATCGTTGCTATGTACTCTCGTCACTTGCCTCGTGGTCGTGTTCATGTAATAGTGAATCGAGCTCATGCGTCATGGGCGGTGTTGAGAAGGAGATTTAAAAAGTCTCACAGTTTCGTAATCGCGATTTCAGATAAAATGTTATCATCATAATCAGAGTTTGGTCATTGCTAAGTATAGCAGTCAATAAGTATAATATCTAAAAGCTCAATAAGTGTATGTAGAACTGCTATTGACTATTGTGAATCTACCTCGTCTTTTTATCCGATTACGCCGGACCTCTGTGGCTCAGTGGTTCAGCGCGTTGGTGCTCAAGCGGGCTCGAATCCTGCCGAAGGAACAAAAAAGTCTGGGTCATGGATGTGTATTAAATATGTGTATAATGTAATAAAAAATCTTAAATATAATATGTATAGTAGATATAAATTAGAGTATTTAAATATATACTTCCCGGTTTTTTGTACCTGTAACACAAGTTCTTCGGATACTTAGTACGGGGCCAGATTGACGTGGTGTGAATAGATATTATTATTAAATAATTTAATAATTTTGGCAGCCTACAGTAGGTATGTAATTATGTATGTACAGGGTTATATGTTAAGTCGATATTCATTCTTATTTATGGATGAAATTTGGTGTAGTTATAAAATAAGTATATATTATCTCAATTTTGGCATCATAAAATAACAATAATTTTAGGAGTGGCTCTCCATAGGTACATGTGAACTGGGTCAAGTGGGGATGATTTTTTTTATTCTTCCAAAGTGGTGTATAAGTTAGTCCCCCCTAGCATTTCTAAACTATCGGAGATAGAAACTTATAAGTTTCCATGATGATAGATCATGTTTAAAACTCTTTAGGAAAATTATTTTGAGTAAAATCGGTCAATAACTTTTGAAGTCATTAAAAAAAATCTATTGCGCGTTTATAGTAACGGACATACCCGACATGTGCTGACATGCTCTTGGTTAGGTTATTTCACTCTTGTTTTTTTTTTTTTTTTTTTCAAAATTATCTTGATGATGATGATGAGATAACACACAGATTAATATGACAAGACACCTATGAACAAACGACACGAAATATGACACCAATGTCCCTTTTAACTTCACAAAAAATTACCTTTCAAGTTAAAAATGGAGTATTTTTTACTAAGTTCCAATTTGTATTTCCCCAGTGCAATATAAAACCCTGTCCGGAGATAATCTCATCGCCAGTAACGGAATCTAGATAAATTGGAGCTAGCTTATCTCCCAGAGATTTTAACAATATCGACACTTAACCCAAATTATTAAAATTGGAACTAGAATTTTATTTTATAAGAATTCAAAAAACTTGTCTACCTTACGTGCATATATTTTTTCTAACTAAAATAATAAACAAGTAGATATTTCCGACAATCACGCGCAAAATTTAGGTATTATAGTGTCTAACGACCTCTGTGGCTCAGCAGTTCAGCGCTTTGGTGCTCAAGCCGGGGGTCGCAGGTTCGAATCCTGCCGAAGGAACAAAAAGTTTTTCTGTGTTCCTGGGTCATGGATGTGTCTTAAATATGTGTATAATATAATAAAAATCTTAAATATATGTATAGTATAAAAGTATTAAAATATACTTCCCGTTTTCTGGTACCTGTAACACAAGTTCTTCGGATACTTAGCACGGGGCCAGATTGACGTGGTGTGAAGCGTCCATAGATATTATTATTATTATTAAGTAGTAGGTAAGTACTAAGTAGGTAAATACATCGGTAAAAGTAACACCTGTATAAATAAAGTAAAAAAGAGATGTTAGCGTTGTAAAATGTCTGTTAAATGTTAATTAACTTTTGAAAGTAGGTTCAGCTTTCAAACAACTTAATTTAGTAAAAAAGTACCTAAGCCTATGAAATTAACTAAACAGGTAACACAAAGCTTCGTAATCATTATCACATTATATTCAGCGTCGAAAATGGAAACCTAATCAAAAACGGAAACCTAGTTCTTTATGGGATAGTAGTAAATTACCTATAGACCCCATACATTAATACGAGGCCATAATAAACTGATATTGTTATAAGATTTTAGCACAAATAATCTGCTATTTATTAAAACGTAAGACTATGACATTCCCGTATGCGCATTATTTTCAGAATTTTTTCTTTAACTTTTGAACTTGTAAAATGTAAAATTAGTATTTGTTTACTGTTGTTGTTTTTTTACCAATATAATATACCTAAATAAAACCTTAAATTGAAGCCGCATCACTTTTTATACGGACTTGTACTTGCAACGGACCATAGAGAGCCGCTTCGCTACGTTGAATGTAAGAGGAGGAATGGATGATAAGAATAAAAGTGAACGAAGCGAAACAAGTATGTAAGGATCGTAGCAAGTGGAAAGAAGTGGTCTCTGCCTACCCCTAGTTCCGATGCAATGTACCTAATCTAATTAATATTTAAAACAAAGCTCAATCCGATTCGGAATGGAAGTGTCAAATGTCAGATTAGACAACTACACGATTTTCAGCTCTATTATATTAGCGCACAGTTCTATTTACAGTGCTGTTTTTTTTCTGTTGCGACCACTATAAAACGCTCGTGGGAATGAGGGCTTAGAATACATTGAATCGGAACGGTATACATAGTATCATTTTAAAAAGCTTTGTTCACATGGATACGGAACCCAGAAATAGATTATCCAAATAAGACAAGACGAGCCATTAATCATAATAATCATTAAGATCGTTCAAGTTAGTGATAAAATTGACACATCGTAACTGCTGGCCTATTACGAGACGATTTCCATTAATGTCTATCAATTTACTTTGATACACTTTGTTTGATTTTTTAAATTTATTAATTTAAGGTCGCTTAAACATCGTGGTCATTAACGACCACTATTTACTACACATTACAAGAATTTATATTTATCATAAATCAATTTCATATTTTAAACTTCTGAGAACTGCATAACTGCATACCCTAACATACAATATAGGTAATAATATCTATGGGCGCTTCACACCACGTCAATCTGGCCCCGTGCTAAGTATCCGAAGAACTTGTGTTACAGGTACCAGAAAACGGGAAGTATATTACTTTTATAGGTACTATTAGGTACTATAGATATAGACTCCGTGGCCTAGTGGGTAGACCGTTTGGTTCGCACTCAAGAGAGTGCAGGTTCAAATCCCAGGTTGTGGCGTGTACCAATGAGACTTTTTCAGATCTCAAGTACATCATACGGACGCTCTAACGGTGAAGGAAAACATCGTGAGGAAACCCGCACATAGTTTTAGTATTAGTATTTGTTTACAATTTAGTATGTTCCCTTAATAGATTTCCTCAAATGTGCTGCTGAATTTTTTACACTTTTATGTTAAATTACAACAGCTTCTTTCCTTGCCCAGCTAACTCCAAAAGTATTGACTCTATGAGTAACTATAGTCTATTCGCGTTAAGTTAGCATTGAATCATTATTTCAAAATTGGCTAATGACGCATACCTAAGTCATGTTCACACAACGACATTATTCAATTACATATAAGCCATTTTGACATTTTTACTGAATACTGAACACTGCAAACTTGACGCGAGTATTATACATACTGCAGTTACACATAGAGTCAAGACTTTTGCCTCTATATTTATAAAAAAAATGAATAAAAAAAACTACGGCTAATGTTACGTTAATTCACGTTGTGGTCTTTCTCTGTCAAGTGGCTTTTTGGCAACACGGATCAGCGTATCCGTGGTGTATAACGCGTTTTTAATTAGAATAGGAACATCCTAGGAACATCCTAGTGGCCTAGTGGGTAGACCGTTTGGTTCGCACTCAAGAGAGTGCAGGTTCAAATCCCAGGTTGTGGCGTGTACCAATGAGACTTTTTCAGATCTCAAGTACATCATACGGACGCTCTAACGGTGAAGGAAAACATCGTGAGGAAACCCGCACATAGTTGACCCCAGACGTATTGACCAGTTCATTCCTCTGGACTAGGCTCACTGTGTTGTGAGAATGCCGTATGTGCTTGGGCAACCATACGACATTTAAAAACCAACTGTCCCAGGCATTACAGTATTTCAAGAGTGGTTACTTCGCTCGGAGAATACTGTATAAATCATCCATTAACGATGTAAAGGCCTAAGTAGGTACTATAGGTAGTATTTTATAGACAAAGATCCTGCTCTGCCAGTTTCTAAATATTTTCCTTTGTACTAGGATGCCTCAAAATATTTAAACACAAAGGAAAGGACCGCAAAGACTGCAGACGTAGTTGAACTACGTATAGTTTCTCGTGAGTATGAGTGCATGCGCTTATCAGATTATGGTAGAACCCTAATCCGATATGTTATGGAATTTATGGGATTGATTCTAGACTGGTTGCCTATTCTAAAGGTCAACCCAGTAAAACAATGTACTACAAATAAATTATTGTCAGGTCAGGATACCGACATAATATTTTACTAATTAAAAGTAGAAAAGTAGGTAGATATAAATATACCATTTTCTATAAGGATCATCACAGTTCAAAATACAAAACAAAGAGATAAATCAACATTATTTATTAATTCGAAAATAACAAAAACACGTGGATAGGATTATTTATTAAAATACTCATTTTCTATTTGCAAAACACTATTAATCTAACATTACATTTCGGAACTATAATTTATTGCTATTCAGATTCAAAAGGAACATGTGCTAACAGCTAGGTATAAACCATACATCAACTAAAGGAAATGAATGTCGTGAACAATACTATTTACTTATTCACAATAATATTATAATAATTAATTATTAGAAAACAATATAATACCAAAGGCTACAGCCATGAAATATCAAATAATATTAAACACAACAATCTTAAGATTAGAGCAATGACAAAACAATAAGTAAGTAACATCACCTGAATCGGCTTCCCGTGTAAGAGACCGACTTCTGTCTGTTTCGCCTTTTTATAGGCTTGGTGTTGCTACAGTTTCCACAGACCATATTTTATATACATTTAGTCTTCACACTTAAATATTTTATAATAATATAAATCATTACATCAACGACTCTGAACTAAGGTTTAGATAATATACAACGGCATTAATATTGGTGTTGCCAAATATTTAACGGAACTTACGAAACCAAATCAGACTTAAGTACAAATACTTCACCGATATCTATCTATACTTCTATAGTATATCCATATCTAATACGGCCATACTGACAAAGACTTCGTCCCCGAAGTCAAAAAAAAAAACAATATTATAATGAATAGTAACAACTTCAGTGACTGTAATTTGTTTTATCTTTCCTTTTTCTTTGCCATCTTTCTTTTTTCTTTCAAATTTTTTTTTCCAACCCATATGCTATTGACACAGTGTTCCTTATTTCTCAGTATTACAGTAGGGTGGCAGCATTTTTTCAGCTCGCGTTTCCCCTATTATACTATTGACATAAGGGTGGCAGCTTTTTCAGCTTGCGTTTCCCCTTTCTCATTATTATTTGACCAGAAACAAATTATTTAATAAATAAAAATAAAGTTACCACCGTTAGTGTATCATCGTTATTTGCTACAATATACATATACCTGTCAACATAATATGAAAATGTTGTACTTGAAAATTTTTGTATTTATTAGGTATATATCCGTCAACGTATGAAAATATTTTACTTATAAAAAAAAACTTAAAATTCCTTATTGAATTGTATTACTATCAATTGTCTGAATAAAAATTGTATTATCGTATTCTTCATTAGTGAGAATGTACAATGTAAAACCTAAATTGTGTCACAAGAAACAAACATCAGAAAAGAAACATCGTTTTACTATTTATAAATCAAAATGTGAAAATGTTTTACTGTAAAATCTATACTGTATCACATACATTTATCGAGGAAAATATTTTATACACGCCATTGATAATGCTTTACTGTAAATGCAAAACATTACCACTGTCATATTTTAATCAGAACAAAAATCGTTTTATAAACAAACTGAAAATTATGAGAAAAAAATATATGTCAGTGTTTAACGAAACTAATAATTGTAATATCCTAAACTGTATCAGTATTATTTATAAATGCAAAAATCGTTTTATAAACGTCAATATGTGAAAATGTTTAACGAAACTAATTGTAATTTCGTAAACTGTATCAATGTTATATTTTATAAATGCAAAAATAGTTTTTATATTAATGTCCATAATATATCTCATGCCCTATTATCAAACTCCCAAGTTATCGGGACTGTTCTGTATACACCCGGTAAAAAATATAATCCTGATTAAGAGGTTTAATTACACTAGTCTACAGCCAAAATGCAACTGAGTGGATATTTCTTGTTTTTATGTTAGTTAATGTGTTCTTAATGTCAATTCATAATTTTAAAAAAAAAAACGTATCACGTAAGGTTTTTGAGATTTGTGACTTGATTTTTTAACAAAGTACTGAGCAATTTTGTTGTTCTATTTCCAATGAATCGTATTATTCTTATTATTGAGGTATTTTTAACAAATTGTATGTGTCTAGTTTGTAATCTTTGTTTTCTCAATTCAAGACTGGAAGGTAGTTGTAAATTTGTTGCGATAGCTTCAGAAAGTGAGATTTTCAGAAAATAAATGATAAAAATTAAAAACGTGATTAAAATACATCAATGGACTTATTTTGTGGCTAGTATGCACCTAAATCGCAGGCCAGAATAAATAACCAATGTGACTAAATTAGCATATCTTAAGTATTTTGGTTTTACTACAGTAGATCATAGGTTCCCCATATTCGTTGTCAGACTTGTATGCCGAACTTAAGTAACTGGCTTTATGGAAAAAAAAGTCTTCAATGCCGTTTGCTATTCTGATGATTGCTTTCGATGTTTTTAAATACCTTAGAGAAGTTTTCCCGAAGTTAAGTGATGCAAAGCTTAAAAAAGGAATTTTCATTGGATCCCAAATCTGGAAAATTCTAAAGGAGGCAGAGCTTGAAGAGACTTAACCTTGTTCAATTTCAAGGCTGGAGATCATTTAAAAGCGTTGTCATAGAAATTTTGGGACAAAGAATCTGATACGTATGAGGAACTGGTTAAAAACTTTCTGAAAAATTACAACATGGGCTGAAGAATGTCTTGAAAAATTCATTTTTTACATTCTCGTTTCATTTTTTTTCCACAAAATTTAGGTTCCGTTAGTGATGAGCAGGGAGAGGTTCCACCAATATATTTTAACAATAGAACAGAGATATCAAGGTCGCTGGGACCCTGCAATGATGGGGGATTATTGTTGGTTCCAAATAAGGGAAAGTAATGCAGAATACAAGAAAAAAATCGTTATTTGCATAATCTACAAACAGTTACAATAGTTACGTGTACCTTTCATTACCTCAAAAATAAACATCTTAAATAGATAAAAACTTTTTTTCTTTCAAACTGTATCGGTAGGTATATATAATATTAGCTAATAGGGCATTTTTCATATATTTTTTTCTAAACTTCATTTTGATGTAACTCAAAATTTAGACGTGATGGATTTCCCTAACTTTTTAATTGAAACTTGGGAACCTTCAAAAATAACGCACCAAAATGCACCTTTAACCATGTCAGTTGTATTTTTTTCACTTTTAATTTGTAGAGTAGTGATAATATTTTCATATGGATAAAAGAGTTCCAATCATATTATATATGTATAGATATTTAAAATCGGTCTATTTAAAATAATGTACAGACTCTGAAGATGACATTTATCAGAAAAACAATGGTCTTGAACTTTGTCGGTAATTATATAGTCGGTAGTAATGTATAAATTAGGTACTATACAAATTTTCAATTAAAACGAACTATCTACTACTACTAACTATATTGTGTTTTTTGTCAAATTATAACTGACAACAAAAAAAAAATATATTAATGCGTTATCAATTTCTGCAAACTATTAGCGAACCACGTCTTTTTAAGTCGTACCGTACGTCGTCGTCGTACGTACGTGTGCCTTTTCTCAAAAATGTTATATTTAACACCAATATCAATCCGTTATCAATTTCTTTTGATAATTAAAACAATTATTACATTATTATTCGTCAAACCTTCTTATCATTATATAATCTTAAAATACCTATCAATATTAAATTAACCAATCACTCCATTGGTTGTAAAAAAAAAATACATATAACCTTATATACCAACATTATCAATTGTATTGTAATACCTGACTAAAAACTAAAATTTTATTCTACACTCACATCACTTCAATAACCGTTCGGCCAGTTCTGACAAGAATTATGACGCTCTGGGGTAGTACCTCAGAAAGCTTGGAGCACCGCGGAAGACTACGCCACTTTCGTAAGTTGCAAATCTGTCTTGGACAGACCTTGCAAGGCGACGACACGACGCTGCATCACACGACCATTCTGAAACTGACAAAACTGTATTAGTGGGTTGTTCGTAATCCAACTTCTGATATCAGATTATGGTAGAACCCTAATCCGATATGTTATGGAATTTATGGGATTGATTCTAGACTGGTTGCCTATTCTAAAGGTCAACCCAGTAAAACAATGTACTACAAATAAATTATTGTCAGGTCAGGATACCGACATAATATTTTACTAATTAAAAGTAGAAAAGTAGGTAGATATAAATATACCATTTTCTATAAGGATCATCACAGTTCAAAATACAAAACAAAGAGATAAATCAACATTATTTATTAATTCGAAAATAACAAAAACACGTGGATAGGATTATTTATTAAAATACTCATTTTCTATTTGCAAAACACTATTAATCTAACATTACATTTCGGAACTATAATTTATTGCTATTCAGATTCAAAAGGAACATGTGCTAACAGCTAGGTATAAACCATACATCAACTAAAGGAAATGAATGTCGTGAACAATACTATTTACTTATTCACAATAATATTATAATAATTAATTATTAGAAAACAATATAATACCAAAGGCTACAGCCATGAAATATCAAATAATATTAAACACAACAATCTTAAGATTAGAGCAATGACAAAACAATAAGTAAGTAACATCACCTGAATCGGCTTCCCGTGTAAGAGACCGACTTCTGTCTGTTTCGCCTTTTTATAGGCTTGGTGTTGCTACAGTTTCCACAGACCATATTTTATATACATTTAGTCTTCACACTTAAATATTTTATAATAATATAAATCATTACATCAACGACTCTGAACTAAGGTTTAGATAATATACAACGGCATTAATATTGGTGTTGCCAAATATTTAACGGAACTTACGAAACCAAATCAGACTTAAGTAAATACTTCACCGATATCTATCTATACTTCTATAGTATATCCATCTATACATATAATAAATCTGTAGAGGGGTCATGTCTGTACATTAAAGATATTTAAGCGAAACTCAAAATGGGGGGTCTAAAAAGGCTACAAAACCTAAAAATAACGTTTTTGAAAAAAATGTCTGTCTGTCCGTCTGTCTGTCTGTCTGTCTGTCTGTGTGTTTGTTATCACATCACGCCGAAACCACTGGATGGAATAAAATGAAATTTTGCAGGTAGGTAGTTTAGGACCTGAAGGGTAAAATAGGATCATTTTATCCCGAAAAACGAAACGGTTCCCATGGGATCTTCAAAAAACAGTACCTACCTATTTGACGTTATTTCAGGCAATCTATTCGACGTATTTAAATGAAACTTGGCACAAAGGTAGATTAGAACATGAAATAACTAACAGGATATTTTTTTTTCTTGGAAAACAAAAGTGTTCCCACGGGTTTATGAAAAAACTGTATTTTTGAACCTTCTTCACAAACCGGAATAAATCATCATTTTTCGCATTAAATCATCTTTTTTAACTGCATTATTTTGTTTTCTTTTGAAATAAAACTATTAAATTAAAACCTCAAAAATAAAAACGGGTAGCACTTCGGGAGTGCCGGTAGAAGTGAAACATCTCAAAAGTGGGACTTTTTAACTGGAGACACTTTTTTTCCATAGTGTTTTCACTATACGTCAAATTTCAAAATAGTCCCAAAAATCTCAAAAGTGGGGCCATTTAAATGGAGACAATTTTTTTATACATAGTGTTTTCACCATACGTCAAATTCAAAATGGCCCCAAAAATCTCGAAAGTGAGCCATTTAACTGGAGACATTTTTTTTCTCCATAGTGTTTTCACCATACGTAAAATTTCAAAAAGGCCCCAAAAATCTCAAAAGTGGGCCATATAATTGGAGACACTTTTTTTCTCCATAGTGTTTTCACCATACGTCAAATTTCAAAATGGCCCCAAAAATCTCAAAAGTGTGGCGAAGCGTCGCCACGGCCATTTTCACCACGCCAAAAATGAGGTTTACCCTCGCCTATAGATGTTTCAGATTAATAAATCTATTGTCTATCCTACTCAATACAAATAATAAATAGCGAAGGATTAAACCAATACTACAAGGTCTCTTTAAACTAAGAATTTACTTCGAGCGGGAGGTCAACTTATCTGGAAATTCATAATAAGTTGGTAACATTTGACAGATAAGTAAGTACTATTCGACCCCCCCCCCCCCAATTCCCCTCGAGGCATATCTTATTCATCTTTTTACAAATTACAAAAACCTCAAGACCCCCTCAAAAATTTTTTTGACCCCTCCAATAGCCTTCTCACGAAACCTTCCCTTGAAATGTAAGGATGTTTATTACTCTTTCACGCGAAACTACTGAAAGGATTTTGATATTTCGTATGGTGGTAGATGGTAGTTTAAGCTTTGGATTAAAATTTAAAACATAGGCTTAACTTATAATTATTTTTTATCACGAAACATTCCCGTGGGATATTTTATTTACGCGAGATCTATACTAATATTATAAAGCTGTAGAGTTTGTTTTTGTTTGTTTGAACGCGCTAATCTCTGGAACTACTGGTACGAATTGAAAAATTATTTTTGTGTTGGATAGTCCATTTATCGAGGAAGGCCTATAACATCATTATAACTCAATACGAGCGAAGCACCAATTAAGAATGTTACAAAATCGTTTTTAGGGTTCCGTAATACTTAAGGAACCATTATAGTTTCGCTCTGTCCGTCTGTCTGTCTGTCTGTCTGTCTGTCCGCGCCTCTAGCTCCTGTAATTATGAATATAAATTGATGAAATTTGGTGCAGTTATAGATTGTGTTATAGGTCACGGTTTCGGGATCATAAAAAAATAAAAATTTTATATTTTAGGGGTGGCTCTCCATACATGTGAAGTGGGGATGAAAAATATTTTTTCACTCTACCCCATCGTGTGGGGTATCGTAGAATAGGTTTTTTTAAAATAAAGGCAAGGTTTCATACGTCACTTTTTTATAAAGTTGACCATTTTCGAGTAATCGGCCTCCAAAGAAGTTTGTAAGTTGCCCCCCCCCCCCCTAGCATTTTTAAACTATAGGAGATATAATAACTTGCAAATTTTCATGCTGATAGATCATGCTAAAAACTCTTTAGGAAAACTATTGTGAACCAAATCGGACAGTAACTTTTGGAGTAATTAAAAAAAAAGAATATTACGCGTTTATAGTTACGGAATCCTCCTTAGATATGTCCTGACATGCTCTTGGTTAGGTTAGGTTATTTTTTTGTCTTTTGAGAGCTTTCGCTGTGTACGCTGCGGAAACGGTTGAAGTTTCGCTAAAATTATGTGACAAAATTGTTTCCCTAAAAGTTCTAAAAAAAAGTCCGCGACTGTATATCTATTTAAAGTTGGCTCACTATAACCTTTTTATGCTAACCAAATTTGTGCTAAAAGTAAGTATAATATTTTGTGAAGTTGTTTTCATAAATATGATACTAATCCTTATCCAAGTAAAATTCATTACGAGCATTTAATCTAGAAGAAATTTACCGTTTACATTATTTGATTTCAATGAGTATTTAAGAAGATATCGCGGTAATAAAATAATCAAGCGCGCAATAATAATGCACGGCGCGCAGCGGGCAGTCGTGAGGGGGAAGCGCGTTCTCCTTCTACGTAAATGAAGTTGTGGGTAAATTTTAGCGATATCCCAAAGTAACTGTTCCACGCGGACGAAGTCGCGGGCAAAAGCTAGTATCTCATATATCTAATACGCTCGATTCAACCGCACTGTTAATTCCATTTTCATGTGATGCCTGATCAAGTGGCAATTTGTTCGATATTACATAGGCATATCTTACATCAGTGGGGTAAAAAGATAAGTAGTTCTTTCCTTTTGAGATAATTCTATTATTAACATATTTAATAAATTATAAATAACTTTTATTTCAGGCTGCGTAGGCCCATATTATTAATACCTTACAGACTAACATACATATTATATACTTAAAAACTACACTTTCACACGTGATGACGGCGACGTGATGCTTACCAATTCGACAGATCTTCAATATCTCCTGTCCAATATCTACCACCTATCATGATAGATTATTTCGAGAAAATCCTAAGCTGCAAGTAAAAATTATGACAACTGTTATAGGCTTTAGTAGGAAATTCTTAAAGTACCCTAAATTAAATAATATTACCTACTTAACTTCACTTACACGTTTACATAATAAGTCCACAGACCACGGCGTACGATTATGACTTGCGAGAAAAATAATTCGTACAAAACGTCCACCCTTATCAATCATTATGAACGAGCAATAAAATAATCATGAAGTCAAATTAGTTGTTACAACATGATCTTATTTAAAAAAAATCAGTTTCTTTGTCTCGCTAGAACTAGAGAACGGCTGGACCGATTTGACTAATATCTATCTTGAAATATCTGTGGCAGTTCAGAGAAGGTTTAAACAGAGAGAAATATTAAAAACGACGATTAAATTTTCCGTTACTTACTGTTCCTACCTGTCAAACATTTGATATTCGACCCGTCGGCGTCGGTGACGGCCTTCGGCCCTCTAGTGTCATTTGTCATTTGACTGTTAAATATTTATAGGTGAGTATATTTCATCCATTTTATCTTAAAAAAAACTTACCTACTTAAGCTTCGGACTAAAAAACAGTTCTATATCAGAATAACCTATTACCTAACCAAGAGCATGTCAGACCATGTCTAAGGAGGGTTCCGTACCAGGGATGTTGCGAATATTCGCATCCCCATCCGCATATGCGGAGCATCCGCATCGATTTAGACATCCGCATCTGCATCCGCATCCGCATAAATCGATGCGGATCTAATGCGGATGCGGATGTGTAGCAGGTTGCGACGAGAAAGAAAGGGAAACAGTTATTTAGTAGCGCAGAATTAATATACGAAGTACGAACCCTTGCAAAACGAACTGGAGTCCGAAAAGGCGGCCACTTTTAGTTAAATATCCAATCCAATATTCAAATTTAATTATTAAAATAACTCACTACCTACTTTATTATTAAATTAGCTTTTGCCCGCGACTTCGTCCGCGTGGAACATTTACTTTGGGATGTCGTTAAAATTTACCCGCGACTTCATTTACGTAGAAGGAGAAGCGCTTCCCTCTCACGACTGCTCGCCGCGCGCCGTACATTATTGCGCGTTTGATTATTTTATTACAGCGATATCTTCGAAAATACTCATTGAAATCAAATAATATAAACGGCAAATTTCTTCTAAATTATTAAATGCTTGTTATGAATAACGTATTTACTTGGATAAGCATTAATATCATCTTTATGAAAACACCCTCACAAATAATGCTTAATTTTAGAACAAATGCTTAATTTTAGAAAAAAAAAATTGTTGTAAGATCTTTATTTTAACATTTTACTTACAAATAAACAGTAACATCTTACTCTTCATTGCACTTTGAAGTTTCCGCTATAAGATGAAAACTACATTACTTAAAAAAAAAACAGTGGTTTACACAAATCGTTGGTGCTATTTTTGACACCTATATCTTATCTTTAAAATATTATCTAAAAATAATTATTTCTACGCAAAAACAGGAGCGTTGATTTTCATTTAGTTTTGCTACTGACTCGTAAGTTTAGGTTAGTTTAGTTCAATCAAATTAATTTTAATAATAAAAAAAAAATTACCTTCATTCATTCGGCAAAACTCTCTAATATTAAACCAACCAGTCAGGTATTGTCGACTCCAAAACTTCTTCCTGATATCATAGAGATAAGATTTAGGTATTTGGACTTAGATATTCATTATTTAGAAGATAATTAAATATAGTTAAACCACTACATTTCTTTTTAAACTGTCATATTAATTTGGCATTCTATGATTACAGAAATTAAAATTGCAATAATATGTTTCAACTTTCGTTAGTAAGAATTCAATAAATATAAAAATACAGAGCTTTAATTGGGTTTGGATTTGCTTATTATACTTCTTACTACTTGTGCAATTGAAACTGAAACCATATTCAGTGTTTTTATAAATTGGATCACCTATTACATTTGGTTAGCATAAAAAGGTTATTGTGAGCCAACCTTAAAAGATTTTTAAAGAGGAACAATTCTGTTATACATAATTTTAGCGAAACTTTAACCGTTTCCGCAGCGTATGCAGCAAAAGCTCTCAAAAGGAAGAAAAAAACCCGATTTTGAAACGTTCTTGATTGGTTTTGATTTCGTTCAAAAAAAAAGGATGTCTAGTTGTGGTGTTGACATTGTAGGCATATAGGAAGCGTATAGGTACAGGTAGGTTGTTAGGTAGGTAGATTTCGGTGTAGTTATTTATAGAACAACATGTGTCGGATCAGCTAGTAATTTATAAAAATAATACTTTTCATTAGAACTGCATGTGATTTGTCATTATTATACTTGAATAATAATACCTATTTATAATAGATTAATAATAATAATTAGTATATGTCCTATATTCAGGCCAATGCGAGATTGATGTCGCATAGACCTGGGGTCCCTATCCTATGTTTTATAAAAAATTATGTTAATTGTGAATTTTAGATGTAGATATTAATTAATTTCTATCATATGTTTGACTATGATCTAAGGTTTGACCGTTTGATGCTTTCAAAAGTATACAGATTGTGAAATATTTATTTTATGAACATTACAAACTTAAAGCAGTGGACTTAGAATTTTCAATATAATATTACTCTTATAAATTTATTAGAAGGGGACAATTGCAAACAAAATTCATCTGGTGCACAATACACATACATACATCGACGTACAGGTAACATGTGTGGGTTAAGGCCGGATCCTCTGGGAAATTTAACTCCGTATAAACTCCTAACTAAAATGAATTTAATCAAAAGAACTTAATTAAACTGAATTGAACTTAACTTGTTAGTTCTTCAAATACATTATCTCCTACTCACGTTGCCGATGGGTTTTATTTGAATTTTAACTGTTTACTGATGTCTGTAAAATCTTAAAAGGCAGAATAATAATATAGTTGGGTGGTTTAGCGACAACATATTTTATATTCATAGAAAAGTGATCCCTTATTAATAATAATAGTTTCTCATGACGTGTCAATGAAAATAAATTAATAGTTAAAAAAATACTGGGGCGTTTTAGTATTAGTATTTGTTTACAATTTAGTATGTTCCCTTAATAGATTTCCTCAAATGTGCTGCTGAATTTTTTACACTTTTATGTTAAATTACAACAGCTTCTTTCCTTGCCCAGCTAACTCCAAAAGTATTGACTCTATGAGTAACTATAGTCTATTCGCGTTAAGTTAGCATTGAATCATTATTTCAAAATTGGCTAATGACGCATACCTAAGTCATGTTCACACAACGACATTATTCAATTACATATAAGCCATTTTGACATTTTTACTGAATACTGAACACTGCAAACTTGACGCGAGTATTATACATACTGCAGTTACACATAGAGTCAAGACTTTTGCCTCTATATTTATAAAAAAAATGAATAAAAAAAACTACGGCTAATGTTACGTTAATTCACGTTGTGGTCTTTCTCTGTCAAGTGGCTTTTTGGCAACACGGATCAGCGTATCCGTGGTGTATAACGCGTTTTTAATTAGAATAGGAACATCAATGATCTTCTTCTGTCAAATACTTTGATTAATTATTACATAGGTACGTTATATCCTGACAAAACTGACAATATTTATGTGCCACGACACACATTGACATGGGACGCGTGTCAATGTGTCAACGTCGCATAGTAACACAAAACAAGCTATTACTCGCGGAGCACACTAACCAAAATTGGCCCGACTCGGGCCAATTCGAGTCTTCATTTTTACGCGTTTATAACATATAAGAGGTAGTCTTTTTAATATTATATATCTATGGTCAAATATCACTTGAAAAGTACGATTTTCAGAAAAAACATATGTGCATATAAATATTAATAGTCTTGCATCGAATTTAAATAAAAACGTTAAATAGTAATCAATTATCTTTTATTTTTTATTATTAACAGTCTAAAAGCGATGTTCAAGAAATGTATGAGGCCTGGGCCAGCCCTATGTACAGTATATGTAAATATAGCTACATAATATAGTAACCGTTTCCTATTCTTTATTTTGTTTAATTTCACTTCGTTTCCATGTACATTTAAATTAACTTCGTCAAGGAGAGCAACACAAAGTAAAATAAAACATGGCGGATCGATCAGAATTAACTAAAGAATGTCATTTTGTCAATGACATGACTTTTGACAAAGAAAGACGTATGACACTCAAGACGACGTCTCTTCTTAAAACTTTCTACTACGTCAAAAGTCAAAACAACTGTCATGGCCGCCCTAAAAATAGTGTTCTCGCAATAAAAAACTCTTCAAATAATCATTTTTGTTAGAATGTACCCTTCTTCAAATTAATTTTTTCGTATTTTTATGATATTCCCATATTTTTTTCCTATTTACCTATGTAGTGTACATAGAACTGGCCCAAAATCAAATCTCTTTTGAAACAATATGGCGCCGACTCGATCCTATTCTCATTTAAATTGCACTATACATTAATTTTATTATTAATAAAGGGGTTGGAGGTGAGCTGAGCTGGAGCTACGACTGGGCTATTACTAGTGTGAGGAAAGTATCGTTGCCGCAGACCGCATTTTACTTGGATTAACCACGAAGTGTCTATTAGACTTCCGAGCGCGTGTTCAAGAGCCAATATTTTCTAGGTTACTTCGGTAAGTACTTCCAGCCTGAGCATTATCCAGATGAAGAGAAAGTTGGGATACTCTGTACAAAACTTTGATGGTTATTTTTTATTAATTAGTTAGTAATAGGTTGCCTTCTCGGATGCCAATTTTTGAAAAAGTGAGAGAAAATAAGATGGTTGGAATCACTTCAATATTGTCAATTGATACGACTGCTTTCATACCAGCGTTCGTATTGGGCCGATGGACGTTGTTTGCGAGTATGGCGCATTGATTTATATTTTTTTATGAATATTTAGGTAGGTCTGAGAATCGGTCATATTTTTTTTTAACCCTAAATGATAACCCACCATTATTTTTTCTTGATTTTTCATTTATTTTTATATGATGTGGCATTAAAAAACACCATACAATGGCAAAATAACGCTTGCGGGGTCAGCTATAGTAGCTGTTATTATAATATTAGGTCTTTACCTATGAAATTGCCGTTTTGTATGAAAAAATTTAAACTAATTTTTTTCATGTATTTTTTATTTGTATTAATCGAAGTAATCACCCATGAAATCAACGCATCTTTGCCAACTCAGTGGCAGTTTATTGATGCCCTTCTTAAATAAATCAGCTGGACGGGAGGCAACAAATTCTTCAAAGGCATTTTGTACTGCCTCTCGGGTATTGAATTTTTTTCCCGCCAAGAAGTTATCCAAATTCTGGAAAAAGTAGTAGTCTGTAGGCGCAAGGTCTGGTGAGTTGGGCGGATGACGGAGAGCTTCCAACCCCAGTTCTTGCAATTTGGAGACCGTCTGCTGTGCAGTATGAGGTCGCGCGTTGTCGTGCAGGAGCAGCGGAGACGAGCGATTGACCAATGCTGGTTGGAGATGTGCCAGCTTCTCCATCATTGTGTTCAGTTCTTCACAGTACACATCTGCAGTAATGCTCATCCCGTTTGGTATGAAGCTGTGATGAATCACACCGGCGCTAGACCACCAAACAGTGACCGTCACTTTTCTAGGGGTAAGTTTTCGTTTAGGGCATTGTTTAGGTGCTGAACCAGGATCCAACCAACTTGTTGAGTGCTTGCGGTTATCAAATAGAATCCATTTTTCATCACAGGTAACAATGGTTCAAAATTCCTTCATTTGTGTGTCTGTTGAGCAGTGGAAGGCACGTCTCGACGCGTACTTCGCGCTGGCGATCATTGAGTTCGTGGGGCACCCATTTGTCAAGCTTTTTTACCTTGCCAATTTGACGCAAATGGACCAATATTGTTTTGACGCTAACGTCGAAAGTTGCTGCTAATTTAGCCGTAGATTATGTATCATCAGCTTCCACAATCGCCTTTAATTCGTCATTGTCGACCAAAGTCTTCGGACGAACGCGAGGTTCATTTTTCTGATCGAAATTTCCAAAACGGAAGCGAGCAAACCAATAACATATTATGGTAGATAGATTTATTTATTTGCATAGAATGTAGGTAATATAATTAGATGTTACAATGGTTTTGGAGCCTTATACCACCTTACGGTATGCAAAAAATTCACAAAAATGCGTTGGTGTGTAGTGTTAGCTCCGTAAACGTCGTTGATGTTCTTCTTCTTCTTCTTCTTTTATTAATGGCCAACCATCGCTTTTTGCTTTTTTTATGAGAGAAAATTAATTAATTACGACGAGCGAAAGAAAAAAAACTACTTTTATTTATTTTGGAAAAATTTGGGTATTTGATATCTGAAATAAAACATACATTTTGTTAGTAACTAATTGAGAGTTATACGTATATAAGGAGAAGACAAACATACTAGGGAGGGTTATAAACTAATCTTATTTAAATTTATAAATTTAGATAGGAGAAATACCAATTTACAGTCATCGAAATAGGAAAGAAGAGAGCGGAAGTTAATAGGTAATGGGATGTTAAGATTTGGAAGGTGATCATAAATGTGTAACAGAGAGGAATTTTTAGGACAGTTGAAAAAAATGTGGTCAAGAGTCCCATCGTCTAAACCACACTCACATAAGGACGAATCTCTAATTCTAATTTTGTTTAAGAAAACAGGGGAGCAGCAATGGCCTAAACGAATTCTACACAATGTAGAAACAATATTTTTTGATAAGTTTTTATATTTGCAGAACCAAGGTTTATGTCTAATTGAATGTTGAATTAAGGCATAAGGTCTCCCCCGAAGCCTGCTTGACGATTCCCAATCAGCTTGCCAAGATTTGAGAGCATGTTTTTGTGGGATGGTAAGTAGGTCATATGTTTGATACCTAAAGTGTTTATGATCCACTTTATGTAGTGAAGCATACTTAGCTAGGGAATCCGCCACTTCGTTACCCCTAATGCCTGAATGTCCTGGAATCCAAACAAGTGAAATATTTAGACCTTTCTGAAAACTATTTAAGAGGGATTGTTTAATGTTTAGAAGAACAGAACTATGGAGTTTATTATATACTGAACTAGAAGAAAGAGATTCCAGGGCACTCCTTGAGTCAGAAAATATAACTGCATCTGATATATTGTGACTGTCTATAAATAAACCAGCCTCTAATATACCAGTGCATTCACCCGTATATACAGAAGAATGGGAAGGGCACTGGAATTGCAGTGCTATTTTAGAATTTTGGTAATACACTGCAACACCAGTGGTTCCATCCTCTGTTAATTTAGATGCATCTGTGAAGAAGTAGTGACTGTTATTCCATCTCTTATCCAATTCTGAGAGAAATTTTGCATTCGTTGAGGGAGAATTTTTTACAAAGCCAAGGTCAATATATACATTTGGTATGAAGATTAGTACCTCATATGGGTACTCATACAAAGGTAGCTTGGAATGGGATTGTATGGGAGTATTCTGTTTAATAATGCATAGTTTTCTAAAGCTATTTATTAGTGAGGGAATGGGTTTATGACGCCAAAACGGGGATGTGAGACACAGGTTATTTAGACAATCAAGTTTTCTTTCCAGTGGATGATTTGAACGTAAACTGGTTCTAAAGAGAAAGCGGTCTGATAAAAGTTGGAAGCGGATGGAGAGAGGAGGATCACCAGATTCTACTTGAAGTGCATTGATTGGAGTAGATTTCATGCAGCCGAGAACACAACGAAGTGCTCTTGAGTGCAGTAAATCTAAGGACTTAAAGGAGGACTTATTACAAGGTTGGAGAAGGAAGGTGCCATAATCAAAAATACTTCTGATGATGGCGTTGTAAAGAATTTTTTGTGAAAAGGGATGGGAGCCCCAGGAGACGCCTGCAAGAGCCTTTATTATATTTAGATTGCGTTTGGTTTTTTAAATTATATTATTTATATGGCTAGCTCCAGTTAGTCCAGAGTCCAAGGTTAAACCTAAAAAATTAACACTATTTTTGAGAGGAATGATTTGATTTTCAATTTTCAGATCTACAGGGGGGATATTTCTTTTTCTACTGAAAATCACCACATTACTTTTTGAGGCTGATAATTGAAGACCAATCTGTTGTAATGAAGATATAAGTGAGTCTAATGAGTGTTGCATAGAAGATGAAGCTGCTAGAATTGAGGGATTTAATATGTATAGGACAAGGTCATCTGCATACTGAAGGATGTGACAGTCTAAGTTTAGAGAGAGATGGAGAGAGGATGAATATAGGTTATAGAGGATTGGACTGATTACAGATCCCTGAGGAAGACCTATCCAGACCAATCGGGAATCAAAATGATAGCCAGGAACATGGAGTTTTACTTCGCGACACATCAGCAGGCTACAAATGACATTTATAAACTTCTCTGGTATGTTCAGCTGTTGTAACCTGTACCTGAGCATAGAAAGTTGAACACTATCATATGCCGCCGAAATGTCTAGAAATGTAGCAACAAGGGATTCCTTCCTAGAGAAAGCTATATTAATATCGGAAAGTAATAAACTGAGGTCCACTTGCGCCAAAACTAGGTTAAATTTCGATAATTCCGAGTTTGTTAACTCAGGGTTACAGGGTTAAATATTTAACTCTTTTTTGTCTTGCGCCAATGAAAATTAGCCCCGAGTTAACTAACCTTGTGTTAGTTCATTTAGTACTGGCAACATTGCGTGTGCTATTTAAAACGATTATAATACGACATAATTGAGTGGAAGTGACAATTGTATTTGTCTCTTTTGCACTACAGTTTGTCGTATATGAATGTTGCATTATTTTATTTTGACAATGACTTTCCTTTTTGTTTCTTATTAATATACGCCAATGTCAATAATTAGAAGCTGACATTGAAATTTTTTCATCAAAACAATAATTTTGTTTAACAATAATAAAACTCAATTTATGAGTAAAAATGGAGAAGAAAATAGGTTAAGGGGACCTAATTCTACAAAACAACTAGGTAAATCATAATGAACAAAGTCCATATTATAGACACAAATATGTAGTAAGTTACATATATGGTGGAAGCTCACTTTTTATTTTCATTTGCGTATTTCTAATTTATAATATATTTTGTGCAACAAGAACATTAGGTACACTATTTATATTATATCTCCAGACGGAATCTTCTTTGGAAACTTTTATCTCGGAGGGAGTTAAAGAGATCAGTGTGTTCATCTACCCTTCTGTTAAAAAAATCCGAACCAATAAATTCGACCAGAAACATAATATTACTTTTATTTATCATTTTTCAACAAGAAATCATAATACCTAATATAACCACAATATAACCTCAAAAATCAATTTTTGTCAATGATATTTGCTTAGATAAGAAATTAACCCCGAGTTAGACAATTTAACCTGCCAAAAAGGTAGGGTTAAAATTTTAAATTTTTAACTCTAGGTTATCTCTTAACTCTCGATGGTGCAAGACGAAATGTCAACTTAACTCCAGACTAGGGTTTAACTCTGGGTTTATTTATTTAACTCCGATTGGCGCAAGTGGGCCTGAGGCTATCATATGTGCTCAAACCTTTGCGAAAACCAAATTGGCAGGGGGGGATGAGGTTATTACTTTCTACAAACCATTCAAGCCGATTCTTTAGAAGGTGCTCAAATACTTTGCAAAAAGTGGAAGATAGAGCTATGGGGCGATAGCTATCACTTACATCAGGTGGTTTTCCTGGTTTAAGAATAGGGACAATTATTTGTACTTTCCATTCATGAGGGATGGAGTTACTGTCAAAAAAAACATTAATAAGTTTAAGGAAATAGTCTAAAAATTTTGGACCCGCTTTTTTAAGAAAGGAGTAAGGGAAGCCATCAATTCCAGGGGTGGAATCTTTGACATGGGAAAGCACGGATTTAAGTTCTGTCATGGAAAATGGAGAGCAGAGATTATGGGTTTAATACGAACGGGATGTATTTGATATGTCACAGATGTTTGGGACAAAAGGGGGGGCTATTTTATCAAAGAAGGACATAGCAACATCATAAGAGATGCGTGGAGAATTCGTGGAAGAACAACCGCGACGAAATCTATTTATTTGATTCCAAACTTTACTGGAACCAGTACCTGGGGAGAGGGATGCACAGAATTGACGCCAGCCAAGGAATTTCTTTTTCCTAAACAAACGTTTTGACTTAGCTACAACTCTCCGGTAGTTTATCAAATTAGTTTCGGTCATGTTTCTATTATAAGTCCTTTCTGCTGTCTTCCTGACTTTTATCATTTCCGTGCATTCACTATCCCACCAAGGAGGGGATGATATTTTTCTTTTAAAAGAATTTTTGATGGGGATAATTAAATCTGCTGCTTCAGAAATAGTATTACAAAATTCAAAGTAAGATTGATTTACATTTTCTGAGCTGATATCAGGTAATAATGCTACTTTGGATTCTAAAAGTAAATTATACTGATCCCAATTGGCATGTGACAATCTGTACTTAAGTAAAGGAATGTGGCTAATATGGGGGATGCATCTGAGAGGGTAAACAATACAAATGGGGTAGTGATCACTGCCATATGAGCTAAGCAAACATTCCCATTGTAAAAGGGTAGACAAGTCACTTGTACAAAATGAGAGGTCTATACAACTCCTTATTTGTCCAGGAGGAGTTATTCTTGTAGCTTGTCCATTGTTCAAGATGCAGAGGCTTAACTCCTCTAGCAATTCTCCAAGATCATTGCCAAAGGAGTCATTCGCCTCTGAACCCCACATTATGTTATGGCTATTGAAATCACCAAGAACAAGAAGAGGAGGAGGAAAAAGGAGAAAGGTATAACGTAGAAAAGGTAGGATAGAAGTATTAGGGTGTGGAATATATATAGATAAGATATTTATACCTTCCAATTTAATACCAACAATATTGATGTCATAGTTATTGTGAGCAGGGATTGGTAAAATATTGTATGAGGTATTATTATCAACAAGGATCATAGATCCACCGTAGCCATCATCCCGATCATCACGGTATGATGAAAAGCCTTGTAAATTAAAGTTTTGATTAGGATTTAACCACGTTTCTGAGATACAGATTACAGAAGGTGTAAGATTGTTAGCTAAGTGTATAAGTTCGTGTTTCTTATTCTGAATACTCCTAGCATTCCACTGGAGAAATTTGAGAGGATCCATTGAAGTGGTTTAAGATTGAGTAAAGTTTATGGGCAACGTGGTCTGTTATAAAGTCTTTTTTACTGATTAAATTAATTAAAAGATTCACAAGAAGGTCATTAATATTAGAACTATTGTTGTCAATTTTATTTTCTGTGTCTAAGAGAGCGCAACCATTTTGGGATTCAGGAATTCTAAAATCATTTAAAATAGTATTGTGAGCTTGTTTATCATATCCGGGCGCTTGGGGAAGGCGAGGCTTCCGGGGAATAAAGGCAGTTTTTTTGTAGGATGTAGGAGTATTGGGATTTAAGTCAAATGAGGGAATAGTTGGTGTAAAGGATTTATGTTGAGGAATGGTGCTATGTTTGGAGACATCAGCATAAGATCTATATGAGGCTGGGAAGGATTTAGATGCCTCCTCATAGGATATGTTACGCTCTGCCATGATTGTTTTAATCTCCATCTGTCTCAAATATTCACCAAAACAAAAAGAGAAAAAGTCAAATGTAAACAAAAGTTTGGATAATAAACCGGCGCGTTCAACACTTGACAGAGCAATCCCGTCGTTGATGTTGCGTGCCGCTTGTGCCGCGTTGCTGCCACAACGGTACTCAAATTCCATAATTACTCGAATTTTTAACGTATCCATGATGACGAAAAAGATTGAAATACGATGAAAATGTAACACTTATCAATAAACAAATGACTTCTTTTGGAAAAATAATTCCATGTTTTTAAAATAAAATTAATTTGAAATTAGAATTCTTAGCCAAACAAAAATTATTTTGATTCGAAATGACCAGTACTGCAGGACGGCAATTTCATAGGTAAAGACCTATTATCATATATTATTATGTTCTCATATATTATTACAGTACTCATACAAATTGTTTAATATAATATTATTGTTCCTACTGCGAGTTAACGAAAAAAATTAGTTTTCATTAGACAAATTTAGGAAATAGTAATTGTAGAAATGTACGGTCCAATTGACTCATGACTTTAATTGCTATCGATTTTATAATGGTCGCTTTCCAATGGCCATTATGACTATAGATTTATATACTAGGTACTTGGTGTTGCCCGCGACTTCGTGCGTTCAAAAGGAAATCCCGCGAAACCCGTACATTTTGCTGCGATTATAAATAGCATGTTATGTCCTTCACTGTCGTACTATTCTCAACATCTGTATCAAATTTTATCAAAATCGGTCCAGTAGTTTCGAAGCCTATTCAATGCAAACAAACAAACTTTTCCTATTAATAATATTACTACAGACTTCGTGATTAGGTACCTACTAAATTAAAGCAGAGTTTTCATACGAATACAAAAATTTGTTCAACAAACAACAGAGTAAAATAAATAACAAACGCTGTAAAACTTTGTTTAATGTTCAGTCTCTTGCTGGTACTGAGTCCCTAGCTGCTTAAAGCATAAACATAACATTGTGTGTTATGAAAATAAATGAAGTTATATAATGTTCATTTTAAAGCGGTAATTAAATAATTAATCCAAATTTGAAAAAAATTGGGTCAGAGATACTTAATCTTATCTATAAATAACATTATTTTCATCCCCTTTTTTACCCCCTTGGGGGTGGAATTTTAAAAGTCCTTCCTAAGTGGATTTCTAGCTTAAAGGGTTTGGCTTGAGAGTTGATACATCAGTCAATCAACTTTGCCTTTTATATTATTATTATCTATATCTATAATAATCCTTCTATTATTGTAAATGTGAAAGTGTGTAAGGATGGATGGATATTTGTTACAATTTCACGCAAAAACTACTGAACGGATTTCGATGAAATTTGGCATGGTAGTAGTTTAGGCTCTGGATTAAAACATAGGCTACTTTTATCTCGAAAAAGTACATATTCACGTGGGATACCCGATACTATATTTACGCGGGTGGAGACGCGGGAAAAAGCTAGTAAATAATATAGTAGCACCGTACATCGATTTCGGTGACGGTGGCCGGCTTCATTGAAACACCATTGTGTACGCCAGTGTTTTTCAACCTTTTTCATGACGCGACCGATTTTTTTGTATGAAAAAATATTTCGCGACCCCCCGACCCTTCGCTTTTTTTATCATGTATGTATGTGTATGTTACAGTGTTACAAATATTCATTCCATACAACGTTTTTATGTGTCTCCATAATTAGGATTCGGATATCTATACTAATATTATAAAGCTGAAGAGTTTGTTTGTTTGAACGCGCTAATCTCAGGAACTAATGAGGAAGGCTTTAGGCTATATAACATCGTGCTAAGTTCAATACGAGCGGAGCACCAATCAAGAATGTTACAAATCGGGGTTTATTTTTTCTTTTGAAAGCTTTCGCTGCGTACGCTGCGGAAACGGTTTAAGTTTCGCTAAAATGATGTATGACAGAATTGTTCCCCTTTAAAAGTTCTACAAAAAAAATCCGCGACTGTTTGTTTGAAAAACCAAATTTGTTCTAAAAGTAAGCATTATTTGTGAAGGTGTTTTCATAAAGATGATATTAATCCTTATCTAAGTAATTACGTTTTTTATTACAAGCATTTAATCTAGAAGAAATTTCGCGTACATCATTTGATTTCAATAAGTATTTTAGAAGATATCGCAGTAATAAAATAATCAATCGCGCAATAATAATGTACGGCGAGCGGCGCGGGCGGGCAGTCGTGAGGTGGAAGCGCTTCTCCTTCGACGTAAATGAAGTCGCGGGCAAAAGCTAGTAAGTACGTAATATAGTACGTCAAATACATTATTTTACAATTACATACATCGATGATATCGATGATCGATATAAATTAAAAATTAAAATTAAAATTAAATTAAATTTCATTTATTTCGGGCGGCATAGGCCCATATTATAAATACCTTACAGACTAACATACATATTATATACTTAAAAACTACACTTTGTCACGTGTTGTCGGCGACGTGATCCGCGCTTCGTTCCGGAGTCTCCCCCGGAACCTCCGGTATACCACACCCGTCGGCCAGAACTCCTCCACCTCGAAGGTCGACAAAAGATGCGTCGGCACTCTCACCACAAAGGAACTGAAATTGACCTTGTGGCGAGACTCCAGACGTTCGACCCTTAAGGCGATGGAAGTCTTCTGGCGGATGTAGTCCACGACGTCCTCGACCTGCATAGACCAGTGCAGGCGGGATACGTACAACGGCGTCGCGGGTACTTCGCTCCGCAGGCGCAGTTCAGGTACGTAAGGTGCGGTGCCGCGGTGGTTGCGGGCGGCGGGCTTCTTCTTCTTTCTTCTCTCCACCAGTATGAAGCCCTCCTCATCGCACCTCCTGCTCTCGTCCTTGCCAGGTCGAAGAGGCTCAGCCTTGCGGCTCTCCACAGCCTTACGGCTCTCCTTCACCCCCTTTGTCTTCGCCCGCGGGGGTGGTGCGGGGCGACCGGCGACAGTCGCAAAAGTTTTCTGCTGAGTTGGTTGACTCGGCGTCTGCACGACCCGGAGGGGAGTGCGGGCGGGGGCGGCGGCGATCGCCGACTCGTCGGAATCCGCTGACACGCAAAACGATGTGTCAGCGCGCGCGCCGCCACGACGTGTGTTGACAAAGGCGGTTGAATGATCGGGTGACCTACTTACTGAATTATTACATTTTAATTGTAGTAATTCACTACGTAAGTCACGGATGGTAGATTCCGATGCATCCAACCTACCTCGCATCTCGTCCAGCTCTGCCTTCATACTGTTGAAGTTCTTCAGCAGGCTGGAGACGTCGACGTGGTCCATCGTTACTACCGGCAGCTTGTGGAGATCTTTCGCCACAAAGGCCGGCACGTCGTCTGGATCCGTCTGCTTCAGCAGGGAGATGATGTCCTGCACGCTTCGTTCGCCGCCATCTCGCCTCCGTGATGGCATATTCGCGCTCTGGCCGAGCGTTTCATAAAGCAGCTGCTTACCCATGCAAATCTCCTCGCTTGAGAAAGAAGATTTGCAGATCTGCATGATGCTGACCTCGTCCATAGTGTCGATGGCGTGCTGGATGAACGCCAGCAACTCGTTGGCCACCAACGACATGGTGTACGTGCAGCGGCGTAACCGCGCGACTCGCAAACAATTAAATTTGCTTCGTGTGTAATACGGAGCGCTACCGTTTCATAGCACTCAACGCACGACACTGAGTATATCCTTTAATTAAAACTCTCTTAATAAATCAATATATTTAATCTTTATTTTTTAAAGTTCTCTCGACCTCCGGCGACCCCCCTACAGAAGCTTCGCGACCCCCCAGGGGGTCGCGACCCACAGGTTGAAAAACACTGGTGTACGCGATAGGACGCGACATTCACCATATTATGCTTGTAGTAGTGCAATAAAATCGAAAGCTAACTTTGTGGCTCTTTATCTCTTCCTCTTGATGTAATATCTAAACCTCAATTATCGTATTTAAAGAAGACTTTCATTTTACTATGATTGTATTATAAGTGAAGCAACATGACTGCCGTGAAATGGTCAAAAACTGTATTCAATAATACAGTGTTTTAGCTTAACAATGCTTATTCTACTCGGTTTAAGGTCTACTTTATCCCAAAACGTAGATTTTTGTCATACGACCTTTATTTATCGAGTAAAGCAACATTTAAAAACCATGTATTTTTTAAAAATTGAGCCGTTAGCAAGGTAAAATAATGTATAGCATAATACCGTGTTTTTTCTAAACAAGAAGCTTACATTAAAGAATACAGTGTTTGCCCATACTTAGGCGGCAGGGCCAAGTACGTGTCATGCTTTATTGCTATCTTTCTCACTCACTGCCCTTGCATAGATGTTAGAGTAAGACAGCTGAAACCGGCAAAATGATAAAAGCTTGGTAGAAAATGAAGAATTGATGTCACAAAATATTCATCATAAATAGTAATTTAAAGAATGTCATGAGAATTCGATAGAGGCAGAGAATAATGTAAAAGAACATGAACACACAGGAAATGAAGCTAATAGGCTTAGTAAAGATGGATCGGCTGAAACAGAAAATAATATACAAAGCCAAAATGGAGAACAATCACAGAGTGAACCAGCTGGTAATAATTACGATCAAGGGGAGAAACGGGTGACAAAAAGAAAAAGATATAGAAGTCCAGAGAGTATACTAAAAGCACAAATAAATAAGCACCGTATGTTAGCTTCATGTCCTTTCAAAAAAAATTGCATCAGAGAAAATTAGGATGTTTCTGTGGACTAAGGCCAACTCTAGGCTCTCTAGTGAACAACCAATAATGGCGAAGATCTCAGCCTGAAACACGGTTGCAAATTTTTGGGAGAATTTGCAGGGAGAGAAAATCAAGCATATTTTGTGATACCAAGTTGGTGGCATGCCCCCGTAGAATCCAGCGCCCGCCCGGTTGTCCTTCCTGGATCCATCTGTGAACCAAACTATGCCATTGGGGTGAACATTAATCGGGATATTTCCCTTAAAGTCCTTCCTAGAAGGTATGTAAACCTGGTATTGCTTCGAGAAGCTGTACACCTTGGTCATGGCATCCGATGGCATAGCCATGACCGGTGTCTCAAGAAGAGACTGCTGCAGCTGTCCCAGTAGGGTGGAAGTCCATTTCGTCCTGGCCCTGAGAGCTGCCCTCTTAGCCTCCATCTGTACAAGCAGCGTAAGAGGAGTCAGGTCAATCAGGGCTTCAAGTGAGGCGGTGGGTGCCGACATTATCAGACACGCCAGCCTCTGTACACTATTTAACGTTGTGAGCCTTTTTGTGCCATACTACACAGCCTTATGTGGCCATCGGCCTCACTACTGCTGTATATAGCCACAGCATTGCCTTCGACCGAAGGCCCCATTTCGAGCTGACAAGTCTCCAACAGGATCCCAGAGCACATCTTTTTCGTAATGCGCTCGATGTGCTTATTCCAAGTGAGTCCTTTATCTAGGATAACTCCTAGATATTTGACCTCGCTTGCAAACGTGATAGTTTTCCCAAAGAATGTTGGGGGTTTTAGTCCCTCCAACTTCCTCTTTTTGGTGAAGGGTATCAAGACTGTCTTATCAGCGTTGAATATTTGACCCTCGTGCACCAATTTTCGACGACTCTCAGTGCCGATTGCATTAGCCCAGCAACCACTGATGCGCACTTACCTACCACTAGTATCGCTAGGTCATCAGCGTATCCTTGAGCGTAGAAAACCTTTTATCATTCAGTTCTTTTAGGAGCTCATCCACTACCAGGGACCACTCTAGCGGCGACATTACCCCTCCCTGGGGACATCCCTGGGTCAGTGCTCCCAAGCTCCCGAGCGTCGAGCCCATGATAGTAGATGATGCTACTCTGTTGTTGAGCGTGGCTTTGATCCATTCCATAGTGGTTGGATCTATATTCCTTGAAGCCAGGCTATCCGTAATAGAGCATGTTGAAACTCGATCTAAATATTTTAGTAGTGCAGGGAGGATAATGTTCTTGCCCTGTTGGATAAAGGCCGGAAATATGTTATTCTCGTCACCAGTCTTATAAGGCTTAAGACTGTCAATTGCCCATTTGACTCGGTCAGGTTTAAAAATCATAGAAGCTCTTCTCCAGTCGTCCAAAGTCGGTCTGGTTTTAAGGGATGTGTGGGAGAAGGCTTCATTCACGTGCAGATAAACACTGTTGGGGAAGTGTACCTCAGCAAGGAGCCTTAGTGTGTCTTCCACCGTCTTTATGTAGGTGCCATCTGGCCTCCTCTGAGTGCTAGGATGGGAGCAAGGGGCTTTGGATACTATTTTATATAGTTTAGAGGTTTGCGAGATGTTTGTTGTTCACTTCTTCGCAGAACCTGCTCCAAGAGCGTCTTTTGGCTTTCCTTAGCTCCTTACTGAACGTCGTAAGGGCGGTTCTGTACGCGTCCCAATTCCCGTCTCGTTTGGCTCTATTAAACAACGTTCGGGTTTTCTTTCTGAGACGCGCCAGAGTACCACTCCACCAACGTACGTTGCGCTTACTTGTTGATTTTTAAGAGGACAGTTTTTTAGATAAGCCTCGTTTAGGCCAAACTGTAGCTCTCCTACCGCTTGCTCTAAGTATGTGATACAAAAGTATGAATTTTATTTCTTAAACTTTATTTGTTGTTATTGTTGTTATCTTTATATTAAAATTATATCCTCTTTATATATTATAGCTTATTTAAATTTGCTTTCATTTTACATACATACATTATCCAACAACTACCAACTCCTATTAGTAACTATTCATAGATCTACTGGTTATATAAAATAATCCTTCTTCCTTCCTACTAATATTATAAATGTGAAAGTTTCTGAGGATGTATGGATGGATGGATGGATGAATGGATGGATGTATGGATGTATGGATGTTTGTTACTCTTTCACGGAAACACGTCTACTGAACGGATGACTGTACTGCATAGTACATTGTTTTGTATTGTGACATATTAGTTATGATTATTAAGGCCAAACACTGTAAATCGATATACCGTCTATTACCTGAATATGTTTGAATATACATTTTTTGCTTTGTGAAACCAAAACAATTTTTTAAGTTTTATTTAAAAATCGTTAATTATGTAATCAATTTTTATACATGGCTGTATCCACCATTAGAATACCTACACGTTGATACCACTTTCATATAATTTCGCATACTGAATTTGAAATAAAAGGCGAAAAATGTTAAAAATCTTTAAACGCTCTTTTCTCAAAATTGACTTTTTAAAAGTACAGTGTTTGACCATTTCACGTCAGATGAATGGATTTTATGACGTTTCGACCAATCAGAGCGCGTTTCGCGTCACCGTTTGAGAGAGTTAGCGTATCGAGATTTGATTGTAATTGTATTAATGCAGGTTTTATTTAGCAGAATTGCCCCTCACTTAGCTATAGCTACAGCTTAAACTCTGTTTAAAGAGAGTTTCGCAAAGTGTTCGATGGTGATAATGATTATTAGAATTTAGGAGTACTACTCACTAATGCATGGTGAAATGTTCGGAGCGGTCATCGTTTCCATTTGTAGGTCACGAGTTCAAATTTAATAAGGGACGGAAATGCGGTTCAAAAGACACGACCTATTTATTCATAATCCACTAATTGCATGTTTATAAAATAAGCTGATGCACTCTATTCGTTCAGTTAAATTGTTAAAATTGAATATTTAATACATTGAAAAGAAAATCCAGATTTTGTAAAGATATTCTTTGTGGGATGCTTCTAATGGTTTATTCAAAATTTTAGAATCAAATTTAAATGTCACGACTCCAGATGCATAAAAAATTTCTAAAAATATATTATATTAATATCTTAATCTAATAATATCTTAATACTTATGTTCCTACGAGTAACTTCATAATATTTAACTTGTGGTTTATAAAATAACACACTTTATATATTTTATTTTATGTAATTTTTATATTTCACTTACTTGTGTCCCTACATAATACGTTTTACAAATGTTACAGTTATACCTACAGTTATTGTGAATTATTGTCCTATTCAGAACAATTACCTACAAATTATAATATATCATGGGGATAGTGGACCACGGAACACCAGGAATAGTTGCAACAGTCGCTGTCATAACCTGAGGGATCTTCTTTTCCAATTTTTACGCATTGCATTGCAACTTGTTTTTAGTCGTAATAGAATATCTTGTGTATTTTTAATATAATTTTTTTTTTTTTTTTATGAAATAAGGGGACAAACGAGCAAACGGGTCACCTGATGGAAAGCAACTTCCGTCGCCCATGGACACTCGCAGCATCAGAAGAGCTGCAAGTGCGTTGCCGGCCTTTTAAGAGGGAATAGGGTAATAGGGGAGGGTAGGGAAGGGAATAGGGTAGGGGATTGGGCCTCCGGTAAACTCACTCACTCGGCGAAACACAGCGCAAACGCTGTTTCACGCCGGTTTTCTGTGAGCCCGTGGTATTTCTCCGGTCGAGCCGGCCCATTCGTGCCGAAGCATGGCTCTACCACGTCATATACTTATCTTGTTTTAGTTCTGTTTTTTTATTATACTTTTTATTGGTTTACTTTTGTAAATGAATACATTTTGTGTTATATTTCTTATGGTAGTGTTCCAGTTTAAAGGAATAAATAAATCATTTATTCCTTTTAACTGGAATAAATTATTTATTTATTTCATAGTTTTTATGGATCTACAAAAAAGTGTTACGCCTATAACTGGGATATTAGCCTAATTAGCAATAAAGAACAAACTTCAGAGTAGGCTCGAGGTAAAACAAATTAAGTTACAACTTACAACCTATTAAATAAACACTCAAACTTCTTTCACGAACGCGGTTCCTGGAATAGGGGACGGGTAGAGACGTCGCCGGTAATCGGTTATTATTTGTTCACGTGAGACGCTGGCATATCTAACATTTATCTATGTTGTTTGTACAAAGGTAAATAATATTATAACACAGGTCCACGAAGTTTTTTTGGTAGATTTATAGTCGTTTTTCGTTGTTATTAAATCGTTAGGTTCGTATTAATGGGGGATTTAAGCAGTAGGGCTTATACCTAGGGCTTGTATCTGACAAGTTAGACTGCACAATTATGGCTCATTCCACTGTTTCGTCCGAATCGGTGTGATTTTTTGAATTTTATTTTATTTTGACGGTTTCGAAAATTGATACGGTAAATGGATTCGCATACCTTCTAGATGTAAATCGCTGCTAATGGCGTTTATTAAAATACAAATGAGCAAATGAGTGAGTAAATACTGAACCATTAGATATAATATTAATTGAGTTTTACATTATTTTATTTAAAAATACGACCCTCATTACTTTATATTCACAAAAAAATCACTACCTTCCAAATCCTCTTAATATTCTCCCTCTAAAATTTGGAATGGAATCGAATGTAATGAAGTGGAAAGGAATGAAATTTTGCAAGATTTTCTAGATTTATTTCAGAATAAATAGTGCAATAACCTTAATACGAATAATGTGATGAAACGTAACTATAAACTATCGTTATATAAAAAAAAAGAATGAATTCGATCATGGATTTACTTCACAATGCGATGGAATGTAATGAGTACTTACCTGTGACAAAAGCCATTTCTAAACATAAAACCGAAAATATTTTCCGCTGTGAATGCGCACGTTCTTCGGTGGTGAACTATTTCAGCAGGCAGAAAGACACAAGAGAGGTACGCATTAAGCTAAAGTAGAAATAGAGATGGGAACTTACAATAATGTCAGTTGCAAAGTTTGTGGAAGGTAATGACCTTTTTCGTTTGACAAAATTTAAATGTCGATTCTTTATATACTACGCACTCATTTAAACATAATATGCTATGAATTATTAATTGCTATTAAGTAATTTGATATATCAGTTATTGTAAAGTAATAATACAATTAAAACATGTAGTATTTATTTGCTAGATATTTACAACTGCCATAACAATGTTGACACCATGGCAACGGCCATCGGTGTCACAGATAATAATATATATCAGCTCTCCGCCGCTATTCCTGTAATTATTGAACGCCTGGCGCAGGCAAAAGCTGCTCTAGGTGCCGGCGCCAGACTATACCAGCATCCGTTCGGACCTCATAATGCAGTCGGCCCAAACGACGTATAATAGTCCCAAATTCCCATCGCTGGTTTGCGTAAGCTCTAGCTTGGACCCGGTCGTCTGGTGCGAATGCCCTAACTGCAGGTATGTCGGGATTGGTCCTTGCCGTAGAAGACAGCGGTTTGCGAAGCATCGCGTGAAGCGATGTTCTAATGTCGCGACCAAATATCAATTGGTACGGACTTTGTCCTTCGATGTTGGGGGAGCGTCTCAGTCTAGTCTTCACTGTTATTAATTTATTAACTAGGTCACCTTCCTCCCCCTCCATTGCGCGTAATGCCTTCTTTATAGTTTGTACATAGCGTTCTGCTTGGCCGTTTGTGGCTGGATGGTAGGGAGCCGACGTCTTATGTACCACTCCGCATCTATTGAGAAAGCTCGTAAATTGTTCTGAGACAAATTTTCGTCCATTGTCTGATACGAGTGTGTATGGGATACCAAATGTGGAGAATAATTCTTTGAGCTTGTTGATACACCAGGAGCTTGTAGTATTTTTGGTTGGAAGTATTTCAACCCTTTTTTCAATTTTGTAAATGCGTCTACGATTATAAAGAGCTGTTGTCCCTGGATTGGTCCGGCAAAATCAACGTGCAGTCTTTGCCAAGGTCCCGTCGGTTGCTCCCAATGATGTATAGTCCTTTCGGAGGTTCGTTTTGTTGTAATCGGCATGCTCTACATGATTTAACTTTCTGTTCGATATCTCTATCGATATTTCTCCAGTATACGTAACTGCGAGCCAGAGCCTTCATTTTCACGATACCGCTGTGCCCGGCGTGAAGTTCGTCAAGCACACGGTCACGTAAGTTTCGCGGTATAACAACTCGAGTTCCTTTCAGAATGCAGTCATCTTGAAGCGTAAATTCGTTGTCGTTGAAACCTATTGCGCGTAATGATCTGCCACTTTGTAGGGCTTCTCTCAAAATAATTAATTCCTCGTCCTTTTTTGTTTCTTTGACTATGGTTTCAGGTCTTATTTCTAATACGTTGATTTGAGAGCGTTGGAAGGTGCAGTGTTGGTCTTCATAGGTTTCATTTACCGTTTCTACCGGAAATCTTGAAAGGTAGTCAGCGTTGCAGTGTTTTGAAGCGGCTCTGTATTCTACGTCATAGTCAAATCCTGATAAAAAATGTACGTAGTGAAATAGCCGCATGGTACTTAAGGCCGGGAGTGTTTGATGGGGATGGAAGATGGAAGTAAGCGGTTTGTGGTCTGTCACTAGTGTGAATTTTCGTCCGTAGCAATAAGGGAAAAATTTCTTGATACCCCAATATATAGCTGTAGCTTCTTTGTCTATTTGGCTGTATTTCTTTTCACTTGTAGCTAATGTTCTTGAAGCGAAAGCTATGGGTCTTTCTGACCCGTCTGGAAATCTGTGAGAGAGTACTGCCCCTAATCCGGTAGGTGAGGCGTCAGTGGCTATTACTAATTGCTTATTTGGGTCGAAATGAGTAAGAACTTTATCGCTGGCAATTTCTTCCTTTATAGTATTAAAACTTGTCTCGCATTTTGAAGTCCAGTGAAATTTATTATCTTTCTTTAGTAATTCATTTAATGGGCTTGTGATAGTTGCTAAGTTTGGAATGAATTTATTGTAATAGTTGGCCATTCCGAGGAAAGTTCGAAGTTCATTGATATTTTCGGGTCTTTTTGTATTGAGTATTGCTTTAATTTTTTCTTTGTTCTTATGTAAACCATCTTTATCTATTGTATGTCCTAAATAATTGATACTATGTTTGAAGAATTGACATTTATCTCTGTTTACTCTAAGATTGCTCTCTTGTAGTTTTTGTAGGACTTGGTTCAGTCGTATAAGGAGTTGTTCTTCCGTGGACCCCTGTATAATTATATCATCGAAGAAGCATTTAACGCCATCTAATCCCTGAAGTAGTTGGTCCATAAATTTTTGCCAGAGGCTTGGGGCGACTTTAACCCCGAACATTAAACGATTTACCTTGTACGTTCCTTTGTGTGTACTCAAGGTTTGCAGGGCCGCGCTTTCATCGTCCATTACCATATTTATTTATTTATTTATTTATTTATTTATTTATTTATTTGGCATATCAACAATATAAACACAAGCTTACATAATTATTATTATTTTGGTCATAAAGCAGTGTTCATATCAATTATAGACATGCACAACATTGCTTATAAAACACAATACAACATTTAGTAAAATATACAAAAAGTTAAATACATTTGATTACAATAATATTAAAACAAAAAAAAATTAAATCTATTAAGTAAATCTAGGTCAGTAAAAATTTAAGATTAAGTTATTAATTATTATGTATACAATTTATTATTATGTCATGAATCCGGTTGGGACAATAATTTAATTTTAGTCAGAAACACATAATACAATAATAACACACGAACAATATAAAAAAAATCAAAAACAATATAAAAAAATCATTGGCATTGAGATATTATATTGATGAAAAATTAGAGAGCTAGGTTATTAAGAATAAGATGTCAAGGCATTATAATAACAATAATCAAATTTGCATTTTTAATTAATAAAATATATAAAAACAACATGTCAATAAGAATGTTAATAAGAATGTTACAATAATTAATCATGTCAATAATTTTTTCTTGAAAGATATGGAGCGATCGTGAAATATGTCTAAATCATACATTTTATTCCAGATATTATAGGAATTGATCATTCTCGTGATAGGGGCGTTCTTGCCGACATTTGTTTTATACCTAGGAGTATTGAAGAAAGGTTTCAGCCGTGTCCTAGCATTTGGCCTTGGTACTACAAGTCCTATAGTCTCCAACAGTTTCGGGCAGGGAGTGGAACCAGTCACAAGGTCTCTGAGGAAAACCAGATCAAGCATACGTCTGCGATCTGATAGCTTGTCAATTCTAAAAGTTGAAAGTCTCTTATCGTATGGTACTCTGTTGTTCATCTGTGGGGTGACGTATGCTAAGTGCCTTGTAAACGATCTTTGAATAGATTCGATACGTTGTGAGTGGACCTCGTAACAAGGGTTCCAAATAGTGCTGCCGAACTCCAAGATACTGCGTACGAAGTTATTATAAAGTAGGATTTTAGTATCAGTGCGCCTGAAGTCTTTTGTGTTACGCTTCAGAAACCCTAACGTTTTGGATGCTTTTTTAATCATATAATCGAAATGTGCTGTAAAAGTTAGCTTGGAGTCAATTATTATTCCTAAATCGCGAATTTCCGGTGTGAATGTAATTGGGCCACCGTTAATATGATATTGGGTTGATAAAACTTTTTTTTTCTTTGTGAATTTGATATGTTGACATTTAGAAGCGTTTAATTTCATTTTATTGTCGAGACACCATTGGTGAACACGGTCAAGGTCGGACTGTAGTAGCAAGGAATCGGAAGGGGACTTTATCAGCCTCGATATCTTCATGTCATCGGCGAACAAGGAATATCGGCAGTGGTGAATACATTTTGTAATATCATTGATGAACAACAAGAATAATATTGGTCCCAAATGTGAACCTTGAGGGACACCTGAGGTTGCAAAATATTTTAGTGACTCGTGTCCGTTAATCACCACCGACTGCTGTCGTCCGCCTAAGTAAGACATGAACCAGTCGAGTAGCCTGCCATGAACACCGTATTGTTTTTGCAGCTTACTACAAAGTATTCCGTGATCCACCAAGTCAAACGCACTAGCAAAATCGGTATAAACAGCGTCTACTACGTTTCTATTATGTATGGCTTCAAAAATAGGTGTCAAATGTTGGATAAGATTGGTAACCACTGATTTTTTTCTTTGAAGCCCATGTTGGTTAATATTGATTAGACCTTTGCAATGATACGTTAAGATACCGCAAACCAGAGCCTCAAAGATCTTAGCAAATGAGGACAAGATAGCTATAGGCCTATAATTTTTGACAATGCTGTTGTCTCCTTTCTTAAATATCGGCACAACTCTCGCTTTTTTCCATTCATTTGGAAATACACCAGTATCTAAAGATTTATTAAATATGAGCATGAGTGGGAGTGACAGAAATTTTGCACACCTTTTGATGAAAAGCGGTGGAATGTTATCTGGTCCGGCTCCTTTATTTTGGTCAATGGATTTTAAACTTTTAATTATCTCAGACTCAGATATAACTATACGAGAAAGTTTACAGGTGTATTTCCCTTCAATCTCGTGATGCAAGGAGTATTCAGGAGCTGCGTATCTATTGGGAAAGCTATTTGAGTAAACTGATTTGAACTGAGAGGCGAACAAATTAGCGATGTTTGCATCACCTGTTGCTGTCTCGTCGTCTTTACACATTGTGGAAGGTAAGTTATTTGAGTTTGACTTTTTATTCTTTATAAAAGCCCAGAATGCTTTGGGATTTGATTTGATACTACATTCTACGGTCTGGACGTAATGTCTATGGCAAATTTGTAATAATTTGTTGCAACGTTTGCGTAATAGATCGAATTCTAGTTTGTCACGGGGATTACCAAATTTTCGCGCCTTTTGCCTAAGTTTATCTTTTTCTTTTAACAACATAACTAGGTCTTTAGTAAACCAGACAGGGTATTAAGCTTTACGAGGCTTTCGTCTAGGTACATATATCTCAATAATAGCGTTAAGTTCTGCGTAAAAAGAAGAAACCATTTCGTCAACACTCCCACATTTAAGAAAGGCATCGTGCCAATCTAGGTTATTTAGTGCCTGAAGTATACTAGGGTAGTCAGCTCTATAGAAATTAAAATCAGACCGCTGGGATTTCTCCAGCTGTGGAACAGACACGCTCCATTGAATTTCAATTTCGAGCGGAGGATGATATGGGTCTAACTTACTTATTGTACAGCAAGCTTCACTTACCCGACATGGAATATTCGTTAATACTAGATCGAGAATCTTACCATCCTTGTTTTGAGTACTATTTTTCTGATTCAGTCCTGTCATATACCATATTGAGATAAGCTTGGGTAATGTCTAAGGTACAAAAATATTTACCTCCGTTCATTTCGGTAAATATGTCGTCAATTATAGGGATAGGATATTTTTCATCTTTAATTACCTTGTTTAGGGTAACTTTGTAGTCGGCACATAAACGTATATTGCCGTTTGGTTTCACGATAGGTACGATCGGTGTGCCCCAATCCGAATGATCAACTTTTGTGATTACTCCTTCTCTACTAAGCCGATCTATTTCTTTATCAACCTTTTCCTTTAGGGCATAAGGGATGCGTCGTGGTTTGATAAAAATAGGTCGAGCGTCTTCTTTCAGGTTCAAATGGGCTTGGTAGTTGGGTATTTTTCCTAAATCAGATTTAAATACAGTATTTGAGTATTCTTCTAGTATTTTTTCTAGTTTAGGGATAGGGGCGTGTATTACTCGAATGTCTGCTAGTTTAATTGTGACTTCTTTCATCCAACTTCTACCAAATATTGGATCTACGTCTTGATTAATAATATAAAGTTTTCCATTAAAATTTTGGTTTTTGTAGGAGCATTTTACGTAAGTTACCCCCGTAGGCTTAAAAACTTCTCCTGTGTATGTTCTGAATTTCATATCTGTTTTAAAAATTTTTGTTTGAATTTTTAATTCTTTGTAGAGCTTATATGATATAGAAGATAGGGTGGCTCCTGTGTCAAATTCCATATTTACTAATTTGTTCTCTATTTTAATTGGAATCATGTATTTTTCGGAAATTTCCTCTTTGATAAGGTGTATGTCGCATAGGCTTTCTTCACTACTTAAATTGTCTTCTACTTGGTATTTTGTATGTGCATTCCTTTGGAGGCAGACACGTGCCAGATGCCCCGTTTTTTTGCATTTTGAACACACGGTTTTTTGGGCACCGCATTCGTTTGAGTAGTGATCGTCTTTTTCACATCGATAGCATGTTCTTTTTCACATCGATAGCATTTTCCTCTTAAATCTTTTATTGTTGTAGGTGACCTGTACTTTTTATTGTATTTCGTTGAAGTGGGTGGCCTGGAATATCTGGATTGATTGCTAGTCGATGCTATAGCGTTTGTATTCAATGGTCTGTTTATGTCCTGTGCCATGTTAATATTTTCGTGTTTTCCCATTTCCATCGATGAGGCCATTTGAATCAGCTTTGCAAAAGGTGGAGTGTCTCGTTCTTGTAAAATTTTAGTTCTTATGTCACTATCTCTCAACCCTCGAATAAACTGAAGTGATAAGAAACTTTCCAATGTTGATTTCTTACAGTTTTGGCATTTAAATTCGCAATTTAGGGATAATTTCTTCAATTCTGCGGCATATATAGCGATGGTTTCATTCTCTTGCTGTTGTCGAGATATAAATCGATGTTGTAACGCCCATGTGCTGGGTTTCGGGTCTAGATACTCATCTAGTAGGTCTGTTAATTCTTTAAAATTCATGTTTATCGGTTCTTCTGGAGAGCACAGGTCGTAGAGTTTTTCATGAAGTATGGGCGGTAATGCCGAAAGTAATGTGTAAACTTTGAATTTTGCATCTGTAATGTTGTTCAACAGGAAATATACAGTTAAGCGCTGTGTAAAATTTTTAAATGTTTCGTTATCTTGCAACGCTTGAAAGTTAATTTTAGGTCTGGATTCTGTTTGGATGTTAGTGCTTAATTGTGATCTTGATATTTGCGTGGAGGCAAAAGTCAGTTCACTTTGGTCTGGCATATTTAACAATTTTGTTTTCAATAGTGTAAACTTCTCTTCAATTTCATACCTGTTTTCCGTTTCGTTTTCAAATTCTTCATCTGGGATATCAAATTCAATTTTTTCTTGTAGTAACCGAAATGACTGTAGGTTTTCTTGAAGACATTGAAGTCTCGTTTGGGTCTCCGCGTATGATAAAATTTCCTTAGCGTTCACGTAATTCTCCAATTTAGTCAGTTGGGCGCGTAAAGAGGCGCGGGTTCTTTTTAATTTCCTTAATTCTGTTGTCGACATCGTCGCCAGATATTGTAAAGTAATAATACAATTAAAACATGTAGTATTTATTTGCTAGATATTTACAACTGCCATAACAATGTTGACACCATGGCAACGGCCATCGGTGTCACAGATAATAATATATATCATCAGTACAAAAAACCTGAACATTTATTGGAAGAAAGTACTCTAAAGTATCTGGAAAACGCCTAGGTGATCATTTGGATAAGGAAAGGAATGACATTTTGACATGTTTTTGTTCCAAGATCTTTTTATTTAATGAACTGAGAGATCAAATGAAACATGCGTCTTTGAGATCAAATTAATCATGAACTTAATCAATTAAAACATTTTCACTGACTGTAATATTTATAAGGTTTTCTGGCCTGGAATGACGATCCGGACGAAACGGTGGAATGAGCCTTATACCTTCAGCTGTCTAAGATTTAGCTGAGTAGAATGGAAACCTCCACAACTGTGCAACATACACGCTCCAGCCGCGCGATTTCCGAAAATCGACCGTCTAAATGGCAATTCGGCGAGGTCGCAAGTGACTAAATTGAAATTGTCACGGTTGATTTTCATCCCGTTATCCGTGTAAATCACTTGCCTTGTAAATATTTTGCCCTTGTACCCACGGAAGTTTTTTCGTGGTCGCGACATAAAAACATGTACTTACTGTAAATAGAACTGTCGCGATCACTAAAAAACGGTCGTGGAAACAAGAGCTCTCGGGCTCACCACTCAACATGAGTAGTTTACCACATGCATTTTGATATAAAATTATTCAATATACTATTCAAGTAATAGAAAATAATAATCGTTTCAGGTTCTCTAGTCAAGATGCATTCGATAATTTCGACGCCGAATTTCGAAATCAAAAATGTATGGGATTTGACATAAGTCATCGATAAGTGACATGTCGCTTGCAATGCCTTATGTCAAATCCCATACATTTTGTTTTCGAACTTCTTCTTGACTAGAGGCCCAGGTACTCTTGCAGTTTTTACACAACATTATTAGGCACGGCATATCTAAAGCTACTTATAAGTGACAGCATAACTTAACTACTTACAGTAACTAACTACACAATGTAAACTGTAAATTCTACGTCAATTACAATAAAATGTATCGTTTCGTATATAATTTATCCGAGTTCGAACCAGAATCGGTTTCAATCCATCCCATTTTATTACTCGTAAAATCGTGAACGTTTGTAGCTAATAGCCATAAACCACAAAAGGAGATGAAGCGTTTATAATTGGAACTATGTTCCTTATCGCGTACTGACGGATGGGGGTAGATGGGGAAAATTGTCCTGATAACTTTTAGAAAGAAAGGAGTGAAAGGAAGAGAAAGCGACTTGTCAGAACAGGGCAAATAAAAGCATTAATATTTTAGATAGTAGGTTATTAGGAAATGTATAATATGTTTTACGTTTCGCAATTAATAATAGTTATATTAATACATAGGCGTAATTTTACCATAAATATAAGGTAGTGAAAGTAATGCATTTTTTCGAAATATTTTGGATAAAAAAAATCACGTTATTTTTAATCGAAACATTTAAAACATGTCAATTTTCATGAAACATTTCACGTTGAAGGAAAATATTTTTAACCCCCGACGCAAAAAGAGGGGTGTTATAAGTTTGACGTGTCTGTCTGTCTGTCTGTCTGTCGGTCTGTCTGTCTGTCTGTCTGTCTGTCTGTGGGTGTGTCTGTCTGTCTGTCTGTCTGTCTGTCTGTGGCATCATAGCTCCCGAACGGATGAAGCGATTTCAATTTAGTTTCTTTTATATTAAAGGTGACTTACATGCGAGTGTTCTTAGACATGTTTGATGAAAATCGGTTGAGCCGTTTAAAAGTTGTGGGGGGTGAAAGCGGGGAAGAAAATCCGAATGTGCAAATATACTCGAGTAAGGTCTCAAATGAAAGCGCACTGAAAGATAATATTGATGACTTAATCGACAGTGTTCGTAGCTTCATTTGATGAGAAAATTGGTGGTGGGAAGATCAGCCGTTTGAAGATGATCAACTCTTTTCTAGTTGATGAGGGGATCTGACTAACTTTCTTATGTCCGATCGATTCGAAATTTGGTACCGTGTTGTTTCAACGATATTTAAAGAACATGGTAAGGTAACCATGACCTGATTAGCCGTTTGAAGATCATCTTTTCTTTATTAGTTGATGAGGGATCGTCCACATGTCCTATCGATTCGAAATTTGGTACCATGTTACTTCAATGACGTTGAAAGTAAAAAATAATAATGAAAAAAAAATACTTTAAAAAGGATAAAATAAAAGTAAAATTAAAAATTTTAAAAACCCCCTGACACAAAAAATAAACTCTAAAAAATAATAAATAATATTTTAAACCTATTATAATTATATTATCACATATAATATTAAGTAAGTTGAAATCATTTTATTTTCCAATCGTCGTCTCGTCGGGGGACCGCTATGTGAAAAAAACACGTGTAGTCGCAGAATGAACAAAAGAATTTACTCCGAAAAAAATTTGCTCATACCTACTTAAATGTAATTCGTAATAATTAATTAGCTGTTGTTGTAAAAATACTTTATAAACTTTAGCGGTCCCCCGACGAGGCGACGATTGGAAAATAAAATTATTTCAACTTACTTAATATTATATGTGATAATATAATTATAATAGGTTTAAAATATTATTTATTATTTTTTAGAGTTTATTTTTTGTGTCGGGGGGTTTTTGCTTTAAAATATGAGGAAAGTGGTAACAATAAACTTTTCGACCTCGGCGTGAGAGTCTAATACAAACAACGCGTAAGAAGTAGGAACAGTTGTGTACCTACTTATGCCTTATGTTTATATTGATCGTGTAGTATAATAAAATATAAAGCATCTATTGAAATATTATGTTGTCTTGGCATTTTTAGGGTTCCGTAAGTCGAAAGGAAAAAACGGAACCCTTATAGGATCACTTTGTTATCCGTCCGTCTGTCTGTCAAGACCCTTTGTCTCAGGAACCCGTGGAGGCATCAAGCTGGAATTTATATCAAATACTCAGGTCTACTGTCCCTTGGAACTGTGAAAAAAATCAAACTTCTAAGCTAACGCAATCAAAAGATACAGCCGTTTATGGCGCAAATTTCCGCAAATTTTCGACACACGCAAGGGAATCAGAACCTACAGGAGACTTCCCGTGAACTCAGAATGCTGAAATTTGGTACGAAGTAATGCCTTATAGCACATACAAAAGAAAAATTGCGAAAACCGTAAATTATTAGTTACATCATATAATAAAAATATTTTTAATAATTTTAAACTCACCCCTTTCCTCTTGAACGCGTAGAGGTATTAAATTAAAATTCATATTAACAAATACTCAGCTCTGATATTACCTTTAAGCTGTAACAAAATCACTACAGGTTTGTACGGAACCGTCGCGCGTCGGTGCGCGAGTCCGACTCACACTTGGTCGTTTTTTTTTATCGATACATAGTTTTACCTAACGTTACCAAAAGGAAGGATAATGATTTCAGCAGTCTATGCAAGTATGTATGTAGGTATATTTGTTCCACTGTAGCGCATAAACTAAGGATCCGCTTTTAAAGAATGAGGTGTCAATAGATTCGTAAGAATGGCCCGTGTAATAATTGGTTGTAATATACTTTTCATTTTACGTTTGATAACCTGATGGTTATAGTTTTTTTGACTTTTGATTGTTGGGATGAAAGTTATCCTATCAATACTATGACCTTCTTTTGCACCTACCTACCTAGTTACTACTTACTACCCAAGTAAATAACTTCAAAATGATCCTTATGTAGTTACTAATTAGTTCATATATACATGATTGAAAAGCTATTACATATTTCGTTCAAATTATAAAAATTTATTTTCTGCGTAACAAAATTACGTAGCAGAAATTATTCTTATAAAATGTTTTACATTATAATAGGTAAGAGAGGTGAAGTTATAATGAAAATAGGTGCTATATTTTTATATGACGAGTTTTGTAGGACTACAGAACAAAAAGATTTCATCTACATTTTGCCTTTTGTTTGAATCAGACGGAAGCTTTCCTTTCCGCCTTAGATATTTCCTTCATTTCCTTGAGGACGCTAAAACAGCCTAACTCCCAATTAATGGAGTTCAGTCAGATCTGTTACATGAAATTAGTTTTTTGTTTACTCAATTTTGACGCGACGAGCTGGAATAAATAACCCTATTTTGTCTTTGAATAGGTATAATATTTTATCTTTGGCAACGCGAAACGCGTTTGTTTTAAATCAAAAAAATCTTAATATATTTCCCAAACGGCAACATTAATATGGGCCGAAAAATGCAAAAAGTACAGATATCAGTAAAGTTGCTAAATTAAAAAGTTACAGGAAAAAGGAGTAAAAACGTCGATTTTTTATTTTCTATGATTGAAAAACGAAAATTACTATTCCAATCCTAAGGGATTTGAATAGTAATTTTTATAACATCTTAATGTTATTAATTGTTAATTTTTTTGTTAAATCAATTTTGTAATTGGCTTCATAAATGTTCAAGTACTGTGACGTGGTTTTTATATATAGCGTTTTTAATGCCCTCCAATGATGTCACTTTCGTCAACAGTTGATCGTAGATATGCTATTGTAAAGACCATATTTCCTGGCTTGTTATGTACTTTTCGAAAATCCGTTAAGGCGGTCAGCCGCATTACTCAGTTCAAAATTTTACATTCAATTATAGTTTCAGCGTCTCCATAGTATTCACAAGTTAATTTTATTTGGGACACACACCAATAGATAGGCAATTTCATAAGCTAGATATTCGCCGTTTATTTTTTTTTTTTTGTCAATTTTGAACTAATATAAGTTATGTGAAAAATTTTGAACTGAGTTATGCGGCTGACCGCCTCAAGGTCTTTTTCTCGGGGGACGGCCTTAACAAAACTATGCAAGTTCCCCCTTACATAAAAAATATTTCATCATGTTCTTATGTACCGCATTGGTTTTTCTTCCATACTAAGTAGTTTTCGTTCGAACATTTCATGAAAAATATTTGTTCACTAGTTGTTTTCCGCGGTTCCGCCCGCTTAAATAAGTAGTTTCGAGTATCCCGCAGGAACACTGTATTTTTCCGGGATAAAAAGCAGCCTATGTTTTAATCCAGAGCCTACCATACCAAATTTCGTCAAAATCCGTTCAGTAGTTTTTGCGAGAAAGAGGAACAAACATCCATCCATACATCCTCACAAACTTATAATATTAGTAGAATGTACGAGTAATTTATACCGATAGCGATAAGTACCAACTATAACAATAAACTAGTAATCTAGTTTGTGAAACAAATTACGATTGTCTTCAGGCGACAATAGACAATTCGGAGGGAATGAAATGATAACAGCCGGTGTCTGAACAAGCAAATAGAGGGCGAATGCAAAGTAGCTAGGCTGCTATGCCTACTTCCTCTGGGTAATTATTGAAACTTTCGTTACTTTGGTAAAAGTTGTTATTTTTGAGGTGATATACCTAGATATTTTATTTTCATACGTTGTTACGTACGTAATCTATTTATTTAACACTCGTTTTTAAAAAACTAGTATCGGGTATCCCACGGGAATACTGTATTTTTCAGGATAAAAATTAACCTATATTTCATACCAAATTTCATCTAAATCCGTTCTTGCGTGAAAGAGTGACAAACATCCATCTATCCATCCTCACCAACTTTCATATATTTTATAATAGTAGTAGTATTCATTGCAAATAAACAAGTATTTTAAAATTACACCAAAAGTTATTGTTTAATTATAATTTTGTAGGTCTTTTTTGCAGCGTTTAAATTGCAATCGTTGGTGAGCGCCATTGTAATGCTTGTTCACATCAATATAATACCTAACAAAAATTATTAAAACTATCAGAGTATACCTGCGTTATTACGACCGTTTCCCGTATGATTAAATCTAATGTTTGGAATACGTGGATGGAGGGAAACAGTGACATTTTGCAGAGATGGCTGTCGAGGTCAGAGGTCTATAATAGAGGTGGGACGTATTTAACGTAACAGGTAAAAAGGAACAGGTAATTGGAAATAACACATAACAGTCGATATCCAGTTACTAAAATAACAGTTATTAAATAACATAACAGAGTACGTCAGTTACTAGCAGCGTAACAAGTAAAAAATACCTACCTGAGTACAGCGTACGTGTTACCGCTATACTATAGTCCGATCTTGTCTCTCTGTTACACTGTACGGTATCCCCCGTTCCTTCGATAATGTGGAGATTGAAAAGCGTTATTTTGTAGTTGGACTGTATATTGAAGATATAGATTTTAAGTACAATAGATTTCTAGGCCCGACAATTTAGCGTGTCGACTCTTGTAGGATTAGCGTAAAAGTGATTAGTCACGGCGCGAGCGCCGCGACCCGACGAATCCCGATGGAGGCCGATGGCACACGAAGCTGCTGTCTCCTCCTCCCCCGGGTGGCGCGCGTCGCGCGGATAATTGCCATTAACATACTCCCCCCGTTGAAGTCTCTTCAACATTGGAAGTCGGGAGGGGGCATATGGTGTTGAATGCACGTCGAACAACGCCCTTTCTAGTGAGGATGTCGGCAACCCTGGAGACGCCGTCTCCTCCAGGCAGCACACGCAGGACTCGCCCCAGCAGCCACATCAAAGGCGGGCTCGCCTTGTCTTTGAAGACGACAAGGCCTCCTTCTTTAAGAGCTCCTTGCGACCGGAACCATTTTGTTTTCTGTTGAAGCAGAGACACGTATTCATTAGAAAATCTGGTCCAGAAATGCTGCTTCAACAGCTCGATGCGACGAAATCTTGGCAAAGATGCCACCCTGCTGCAGGTTATTTGAGTATCGGGAATCGCAACCAAAGATCGTCCGATAAGGAAATGTGCAGGTGTTAAGGGGCAAAGATCAGAAGGATCATTAGACAGGGGAGTAAGTGGACGTGAGTTAAGGATACCCTCAATTTGTACCAATAGAGTGTTCATCTCCTCATAGTCCAGGTATGCTAGTCCTAGAACCCGACGTAGGTTCACGGACTTTTCCGCGGATTCCCACAAGCCGCCGAAGTGTGATGTGTACGCTGGAATGAAAGAGAAATTTATACCGTCTATTTGACCGTCTATGTCTGCAGGTGAAACCTGATTAAGTATTTCTGACAGCTCATTGAATGTGCCAACAAAAGTAGTGCCATTGTCAGAAAATATTGACTTTGGTTTAGCCCTACGCGCGGTAAAACGTTTTAAAGCTGCGAGAAAAGCCTCCTTCGTCAGGTCGGAAACTAACTCGAGATGCACGGCCTTAGTTGATAGACACACAAACACACAAATATATGATTTAATATGCTTGCATCCACGGCCCTTGCGATCGGCTATTAAAACTGGCCCAGCGTAGTCCACTCCAGATTAAAAAAAGGGAAATGTCAGCTCAGTACGTTCGGCCGGTAAGTTACCCATAATGGGTTGTATAGTCTTAGCCTTTAGGCGACAACTCTTGACACATCTGTGTACTGTCTTTTTAGCTAAGTTGATACCTCCCAGTGGCCAATAATTGTGACGCGCTATTGCTAACAGCAATTGTGGACCTGCATGCATATGCTTAGGATGCAAAGATTGAAATATTAATTCACAAAGACGGTGCTTGCCACTTACTAAAATTGGATGCTTAATGTTATAATCATAATTGCTGCTAGCAAGCCTTCCCCCCACTCGCATAAGACCTTCGGGATCTATAAAGGGAGAAAGCGAAAGCAATCTGTTTTTGTGAGGTAATTGTTGGTTACAAGACAATAAGTGTCGCTTTACATAAAAAGATGCATTTTGTGAGATTTTTAATGATAAAGTTGTAGCTTTACTTATCCCAGTGTTACTTAAGGAAGATTGTTTGTTAGAGGAATTGCGACAATATAATAGTAGATCGGCAGGATTTAATTTTGACGGCCATTCGTGTCTACTAAAATCATCTAGTATCTCAGAAACTGTAGACTTTATGAGGAGTTTCTCGTGCGATTGCTCTCCTGAGGAAATATTATATTTATCTGGTATACAATCTAATTTCGAAAATCTAGAAATTTTTAAATCTAAAGATTGACTTAACATGCATATATGCGTTTGAATATTATTATTATTAGGTTCGTTAGATATAGTACCGGAAATAAGCCAGCCTAATTTCGTCTCGAAGAGACATGGTTTGTTTCTACCTAAATGTATACGATTCGTGCCGATTACATTCCAAAATATATCTGCACCCAATAGTATATCTATTGTGTTCGGTATGTGGAAGGATGGATCAGCTAAGCGAATTCCTGTAGGCAAGTCTAAGGCTTGTAAATTAATGTGTACACTAGGTATTTGTGATGTAATATTAGGCAAGATGATACAATCAATGCTCGTCGTATAGCCACCAATGGAAGACTCCAATGTAAGAGAGCAGGTGCGCGAGCTCTGTAGAGATTGATTATTGATGCCCGATATGTTTGTATTAAGATGAGATGTATTAAGTTTTAGCTTACCAGATAGGTCCTGGGTAATAAAGTTAGAGGTACTCCCACTGTCGAGTAGTATCCTCGCAGCGTGAGACTGCCCATTGATGTCCTTGACATTGACCAAGGCTGTGGACAGTAGTACAGTTGTTTGAGAGATTGGTTTTTTATATTGGTTCGCAGTTAAGGCTACGCTTTGGGAAAAACCAGGTTCATTATTGTTAAGATGCAACAAAGTATTGTGTTTTTTGTTGCAGTATTTGCAATGTGTTAATTTACATTTATTTTCTGAGTGGCCAAAACGTAAACAATTATTGCAGACTTTAAATTCCTTTGCCCTCTTAATTCTATCCTCTATTGACAGTGCTCTAAATGAATCACAAGTGTATAATAAATGATGATTTTTGCACATAGGACAGAAGTTAGATTTATGTTTATCTGTTGATACTAAAGGGTTTTTATTTTTGTTTATATTTATGTAAGAATTAAAATTATGATTAGAATTAATTTTATTTATGCTATCAGGCTTAGGTGAGTCTAAAGTTTCTAACAAGTCTGCTTTACTAGATATGAAATTAAGAAAACTATTCAATGTTGGGGACTTGTTTGCAATATTGCGTTGGGTCTCCCATTCTCTTATAGTAGTTGAGTCCAGCTTGGATGAAAGCAAAAATATAATAATAGTATCCCAGTGTTGCACAGGTTGACCTAAGCTAGCTAATGCCCTAAGATTTTTGTTAGCACTATCCACCAAATTACGTAAAGATCCACTAGACTCTTTTTGTATAGTAGGCAATGTAAAAAGAGAATTTAAATGGTGCTTTTCTAGAAGACGCTTATTGTCGTAACGCTCACACAGAGTTTGCCATGCAGCGTCATAATTATTGGCGCAAAAGTCAAGACCGTCTATAGTCTGAGCCGCACTGCCCTTTAATGAGGCGCGCAAATAGTGGAACTTACTTATTGGATCAATACTATTATCGTTATTAATTAAAGAATTAAAAGTGTCCCTATATCCGAGCCAGTGTTGATAGTCGCCGCTAAAATGTGGTAGATCTATTTTAGGTAATTCAACAACCTTACGTTTGTGTTTGTACAAAGATGCATCCGAGCATGTTCCCGTTGCCGAGCCTGCTGAAGGAAGCTCACCCCTGGTTGTCAACAGCAAGGCTTTGCCAGCAGACATCAGAGAATAATACTGGGCCTCCATGGACTCCAGATCCTGGCGCAGCTCCTCGGGGATGTCGGCTTCATCCTCGAATTCGCTCTGAAACATTTCGAATTCCTCATATGATTTTTGTAATTTTTCCAAACGCATTTGAAGCTCGATTTGGATTTGGGGTTCACTAAATGGTTCACTAGTTTTAAGCAAAGATAGAAAACTTGAGAAAACTGTAAGTTTAGCTTTAAGCGTTGATTTTTTCTTATTAAATTGTTTAATTTGTTTATCAGCCATTTTGTTTTATTTACTTTATAATTTAGATTATATGAATAAGAAAGATAGGCGCTGCGTAGTGCGTACAAGCGTGCTGATGATGGTTGCAATATAGGGCAAGAATAGGCGTACTTAATGTTGTGCGCAAAGAAAAAACTAAATAAATTAGCTGAGCACTTTATAGACAGCTGCGAGCTGCTGATGATGATGCAAAGCTAATTATTTTGATGAAATAGCGTAGATTCGTATTTTAATAAAGCTATGCAAAATGAAGACACTAGAAGACAGCCTATGTTCAGCTATAGACAGCTGCGGACTGCTAATGATATTGCACAGCAAGGAATTATTAAAATACAGAAATATGGGGAAAAATAAAGAATGAAATTTGCAAAAAAATTTAGGAGTTCAGGCAATAATACATAAAAAAGCCCTTATTACAGCGCGCCGATAACTAGGTAGGTATGTTGCATAGATTGCATCAGCTGTAGGTACGCGACGAGTCGACCGTTCGAGCCTAGAACAAAGAGATAGGTAAGTAACGAGTTAACAGCTGATATTACTTGTTATTTGTTGTAGAAATTTATGAATATTATTATCAAGCTGTATTTAATGTTGTTTGATTGTATAAACTCAATGAAAAGCGATGATGGGATTATGATTAAATGATTCAGTAATCAGCCACCGAAGAATTTATATTCAATATGATATTTTGTTGATTTATGAGGCGATTTAATGAAACTAAATGATTTGAATGAAATAAATTAATAACGAACAAATGAAATGTAATGGCGTCGTGGCTTGTCGTATGACGAAGTATGACTTGCAAAAAATGATATTATAATGATGGTTTTACGAAATATTACGATTGAAATTGTACGATTGATTGAATGAAATTAGGACTATGAAATGAATTTACTATTGTGCAAATTTGAGGTTAAAAATGGATATGAATGATGAGAAATGAATGGAAAAAAAGGAAAACGGAACGATCTTACGGTTTTATGCACTTCCTGATTCCTCTGCTTGCAATCCTTGTGTTTGTTGCTTGTTCCTGCTTTCGTATCGTGGATTTTTATGCAGATTTCTTCGTTCTTCCTGAATCCAGTTCCTCGATAAATGCGAATTCTCTCGGCGAGTGGCGATTTGGTTCTTTTGATGGCGAGATAAGGACCATATGTACGGTATCCCCCGTTCCTTCGATAATGTGGAGATTGAAAAGCGTTATTTTGTAGTTGGACTGTATATTGAAGATATAGATTTTAAGTACAATAGATTTCTAGGCCCGACAATTTAGCGTGTCGACTCTTGTAGGATTAGCGTAAAAGTGATTAGTCACGGCGCGAGCGCCGCGACCCGACGAATCCCGATGGAGGCCGATGGCACACGAAGCTGCTGTCTCCTCCTCCCCCGGGTGGCGCGCGTCGCGCGGATAATTGCCATTAACATACACATACAACGATTCCATATGCAAAAACGAAAGGCACTTAGTATTTAAATACTCTGTATGTCTCTCTTACACTTATATGCATCTACTACTTGCTAGAATGAGAAATAATTAGTATTTTTTTAGTAAAAAATTCAGGTTGTAGTCAATCAAGAACAAATCCCATATACACTACGTGCTATTACATATGGTCGGGTTATAGACAGACGTCATTTGTCACGAGTTCTGTCTTTTTTTTTATACGCGTTGCGGCTTCAAACCATTTGCCAGTGTCAAGTTGAAAGGGCAGGAAATTGAATTTTCTTTTAAATTTTCAACACCGTAGTCAAGTCCAAAGTCCAAATAAATAGTCAGTGCACTTAAAGTCAAGTCAGTCGATTCAGTAAAGTGATAAAAGCTTTACTGAAAGTTCCTAGGGAGTATTGATTATTTATTCTCTTTGAACTATCAATTAAATCAATTTAAAAATTCTAAAGTCAATCAAAAATAATTGTCTTTCAAAAGTATTGTTATTTTGGTTGTTAATGCCTAATATTGGTAGAATATATTTTACCTTTAGATATTCGTTGTCGTGTATAAATGTGGGCAAGTGATTCAACTACAAAATGCGTGCTATTTTGGGGTTTTCCGCCAAAACTCCACAGGAAGTTTCAGTAAAGCGTCTACCACTTTACTGAATCGACTGACGACTCATTGACTACCCTGACTGTTTATTTGGACTTTGACTAGACTTTGGACTTGACGATTTAGAAATACGGTGATGAAAATTTGAACGAATATTCTATTTCCCGCCTTTTTAACTTGAAACTGGCAAATGGTTAGTACTGTTATAATTAAATGTACTTACAGACTACAGTGTTATAAATTCTAACATCACACTAAATATTATGAACAAATACATTTACAATATGAGGAATTTATTGTAAACGTTGTGGAAGGCCGTTCAAGTATACTTGAACGACCTTCCAACCTAGTAATCGAACTGAGTACGTATAATACATACGTACCTACTAACATGACTGTTATTTTTTAACAGGTATCCGAAACAGGTAGTTACGTATAACAGTAACAGGTATAACAGGTATCGTATTTAACCTGTTATATCCCACCTCTAGTCTATAATACACGGGGTCGCTGCGGTGACACGGTAATGAGTTTTCACTTCTATACAAATAGTCTTTATCGATTTAAAGCGACTTTAAACTATTAACCTGGTTGAGGCTATATTCTGTTTATGGGGTGAAAAAGTATGGCTCATATAACTTCCTAATTTAAGTAGGTACCTAATATCAATACATTTGTAAAGTAAAAATAAGAGCCATACTTTATTTTTCATTCAAACATATTAATAATAGTTTCCAAGTCCCCACACCGATTTCGATGACGGTGACCGGTTTCATTGAAATCAGGCCAGCTATGCTGGAGTTATTTTATAGTGCCCAAGTGTATGCGCAGCACATAAAAGCACTCTCTCTTCCTTTGCTCTCGAAACCAATTGGACGGATAACCGACACCACTGGCGAGAGATCGAATTTTGCACGCCCATCCGACGCATGGATCATCTTTCTTGTCAGACAATCAGGTGATCAGCGTGTATTGTCTTAACCAAACTTGGAAACAACATTTTTGTCCCAATGCAGGAATCGAACCCACGACCGATCGAGTCGAGAACCAATCCCTAAACCACTAGACCACGGAGGCTGTCATACTTTCTTTATGGCACTTTCTTTAGAGATTACCCATAAAATAGACTAGGAAATCTAGCCCCATCAGACAATTATTAAAGTTTGCGCCTGCGCGTATAAACTCTATTTATTTTTCAATTACTTCTAAAAATAATATATCTGATGTTACATTCAAGTTTCAACAAACTGTTTATAAAATGTAACTTGTATGTAGAGTATAATTTTGGAAGCGCTATTTATAGCGCTTTTGGTACAATTTGGCATGTTTTGCGGCTGTAACTAACTCGCTTTATTACAGACTAGCTTTTGCCCGCGACTTCGTCCGCGTGGAACAATACTTTGGGATATCGCTGAAATTTACCCGCGACTTTATTTATGACTATTTTTTTAAACGGAACCCTAAAATAAAAGTAGCCTATGTACCCTATAACATCAGCTATCTGCTAGTGAAAGTCCCGTGAAAATCGGTCCAGCCGTTTCAGAGATTAGTCGGAACAAACAGACAGACAGACCGACTTACAGACAGACAGACGGACAGACAAAAATTAAAAAAAAAATATTTTATTGTAAGTACCGAATATACTTTCAGATTCATTATGTAAAAAGCTGTTAATTTGAAGTTACAAACAGACACTTAAATTGTATTTAACTGTATAGATGTATAGATATTATAATGTATTATATTTTAAGATATTATCAATTCGATGTTTATAAAATAACTAAACTATTTAAATAAACTAAACTAAACATTAACCCGCACGCGCACCCCGCCTTGGTGACGCCCACCATAGATAATACAGATATATATTAGTATAGATGCGCAACTCTAAAATTGAAACTGAGTCTTGCAAAAGTTTCGGAATGTCGTTTTTAGATGGCGTTGTACCGTTTTAGTTACTATCAAACCCGCTAGATGGAAGTAGTACCGCCTGATAATTTTTATTGAACTGAATTATGGACAGAAATTAAGTTTTATCGAAAGTCGTAGACACAACAACGACCAAGTTCCTCTTAATAGTGGGATATGGTTGCTGCATAGTAAAATGTTCGCAAGCCCTTATAAATACGCCTTGTGTTAGCGATAGCGCGATGTAGAAGTCGTTTAGTGGCATCTGTTGTGACAATCCGAAAACTTTCAAACTGTTAGTACCGGACAGTCATTTTTAGATGTCTCTGTACTCTGTTAATTTGTGCATGTATGAGAGTTTCACCCCCCTGACGCCCACTTCGCAACGGGCCGTGCAGCAGAAGTCGTAATATTTTAATTTCGCCATAACTTCAAAACCAAACGTCCAATTTTAATCATTCAAAGACCAAATATTATCTACATAAACTGTACTTAGTGATGAAATAATTTATTTTGATAAGGATTAATAACATGAGTAAAATAAACGCGTTTAAATGTAGTCCAAAAAAAATTCAAGATTTCTAAATAAAAAAATGGTTGTTGTGCCTCACTCGACATAGATAGGTATAGTGTGTCGCGGACTTTTTTGTAGATATTTATAAGATCTACAATTAATTAGAACATTTTATGGTTCTATCTTTTATAGTTTAGGCAGCGTACGCAAAATAAGTAACTTTTCTGGTTGATTTTTTACACCTTGTGTCCGAAAAACCCAAATATCTTACGGAACCCTATTTTTTTCCAAAATAAAATTTAGCCTATGTTACTCGTGGATAATATAGCTTTCGAATGGTGAGGTGGCATTGAAATCGGTCCAGTACTTTTTGAGCCTATTCATTACAAACAAACAAACAAACAAACAAACAAACAAACAAACAAACATACAAACAAAGTTTTCCTCTTTATAATATTAGTGTAGATATTTATAATCATTACAAAATATTCAGCTTTATGAGATTTCCCCCCGATGGTTGCACGCCTTGTCGTGGCGGTGGGGCTTAGTAACCGTGGACTGGTCACCCACGGTGAAGCTAAGAGGCAACCGGGGCCGGCCTGTTTGCCGCCGGCTGGCCCGAGGAGGGCGCTCCCAGCGGGCTGAACATGCCCGCAGAGGACGCGCGTGGAGGTGGAACCGCAGAAGAAGAGGAGTGCCGGTATTACGGTGCGCCGTTCTCCCTATCTTCTGCGGCCGTGGAGAGATCGCAGGGGGAGAGGCGTGATGGTATTACGGTACGCCACTCTCCCTACCCCCTGCGAGCTGGCGGGGCCGTTCCGTCAAAACAGCGTTGGTGGGGCCGCAGAGGAAGAGGCATGTCGGTATTGCGGTGCGCCGCTTGCCCTATCCTCTGCGACCGAGGTGTGGTCGGTGGCAGAACCACAGACCTGATCTGCCACCGGGTACCAGTTTATCTGGTACCCATGGCCTCCTAGTAGCAGACTCAGGGGGAGTCTGCTACAGTACTGGTGGAGGCCGAGGAGGAAGCGCACCTAATACCATCTGGTGCGCCCATCGTGGAGGGCTTTCGGGCTTTGAAGATGGAGCCGCTTGTAGGCGGCTGACGCCGGCGGGGTCGCGGATGTGTGTATCGTTCCCGTGGCCCCGTCAGAGGGCGGTGAGGAGGAAGATGGGGGGGGGGTTTTAGTGGGTATACCATGAGTCCCACATCACCACTTGGGTGCCCCCTGCGCCTGGGTGGTATGCGTAAAGCATTTTCCCCCCCGGAAAAAAAAAAAAAAAAAAAAAAAAAAGCTTTATGAGATTTGCCCTTTTAGATACTATTTTCACGCGAATTATCCGTGGTTTTGGATATTCTGACTGTAGTGTTTTTTTAAGGAAAATAGGTTGATATATACCATTATAATTCTCCCTATACACCAAAATTGTTAACATAGGATATTATTAAGGACTTAGGAATAATTGAAATAAGAAAGAATCGAAATAAATAGTCGTAGTAGTTATTTGTAGACTTTACGAAAGTAAATATTTTAAGTTAAGTATTAAATAGTCGCAAAATGGTTTGGTATTTTCTAAACATCAAATATTGGTTCAGTAAACATCTATTGGTTCAGGAGTCCTAATGTTTACGTTAGAAATTTCAATGGAATAGGCTAGATGACTGATTTTTTACTATTAAGAACAGTAGGTGTATCAAAAGTCAATATTTTCTAAGATCCAGCCATTTGTTTACTAAAGACTCGTGAAAACGCTCCATACTAAAGTAGTACCTAGCTGAGTTAAAGTGTATGAAGTATAAAGACTGCAGGAACATAATCTCCGATATTTGTGCGTTTTAGTTCATATATACCATAATAAATGTTTTTGTATATTTTTTTTCTAATGTATTTATAGTTTATGGCGTTGCCTGCCTTAGTAAGGAGTACCTACCCTTTTTTCTTAAAGGTTTGAAAGTTCATAGTAACTAGGTAAGTACATACATGTAACTGTAACACATATTAGGGATATCTATCACAAATTCACAAAGTAACCGGAACTAATTACGTAACATTAAACCTACCGTATCATTGTTAATGTTACTCCTATCATACAGTGTAAATATCAAGGGGTAGAGTATTTGACAACAAAGCACCGGCTACGAACTTAACCGCGAATTATAAACACAGGAACTCCCTAACACAACTTACAAGTTAGAACAAAATTAACTTACACGGAACTTTGAATCAAGGCAATTAATTTCTGTATACACGTTACATTATAAGGGAAGACTGTCGTGAATAAAATCTCTAGAAATTAAACAGAACACATCCCGGATTATGCGAGTATTGTGTGGAATTAAAATAAATATTACCTCAGTGTATGTGAGGAGGCTTATCCTGATTAGGGCTCACGTACAAGTGAAATTGCCTTAGCAACTATACACTTGGAAAATACGTTTCCAATTCGACTACTAACAGTAGGTGGTATAAAAAAACTGTTAGTGTACTTACACACGCACTGCAGCATCGGGGAGCCGATGTTGCAGCCCCTGCACAGAAGAAAAATATAGATACTTACGTACAGAGCAACAGCTTTCATAGAATGATCCAAATTTTATCAGGGTTGTCACAGAAGATGGAAGCAAATTACTAAGGGTCGATTTTTCAAATGCAAGATAACTCTTACCTGATGAATAAATAAGTGATTTTAACAGATTTTTTATACAAAATTTGTCAAAGACACATATTTATTCCTCAGGTAAGAGTTATCTGACGATTGAAAAATCAGTCTTAAGTTTAGCGCCAGAATGCGTTTTATTTTAGATAAAATAAGAATTTGCAGGAGATATAATAATATTATGTATAGTGCGATTCAAATGAGAATAGGATCGAGTCGGCGCCATATTGTTTCGAATTTAGACTGTTATGATAGTTAAATTTATGTTTAGATAATTGATTACTATTTAACGTTTTTTATTTAAATCCGATGCAAGGCTGATAATATTTATATGCATATAAGTTTTTCTGAAAATCGCACTTTTCAAGTGATATTTGACAGACAAAGGTCATTGACGATCCTATTCTCATTTGAAACGCGTTATACCTACCTTCCATAACTAAAAGATAGAATAGAGGTAAGAAGAATAAAATTCAATGTATTAAAACTGAATAGAAAAATAAAATCTAGCCTGTAGTTTCCGTAGCACGGCATCAACACGGCGCGGCGTCAAGAGCCCAGACCTATCCAATATTGCGCTACTGATCCTGTTTGCCCTCCTTTTAAGGGGATAAAATTGCAAGTCTATCCGCACTTACCCTAGTCCCAGCAAACAAAGCCTGAACCAAGGTACTCTCGGGTTCTAACAAATGTTTGTTTCTTATTTTTTGCAGAACAACAGACTGACATTGCGTTCACGTCCTCACCAACTATTCCTTGTAATAGAAATATTTATCTAAAAGGCTCAGATATTTTAAAATTACTTCTACAAAAGCGGTCCCTATGTATATAGTTAGGTATCTATTATTATAAGTATAATTAGTATTTACCGTAAAAATATTATGTACATATTATACATATACATTTCAAACACTCATTTTCCCTATCCTTGATTATGCTGACTCCTGCTACTTGGATGTTACCGAAGAGTTATTATCGAAACTGGAACGTTTGCAGAATCTCTGCATTCGTTTTGTGTTTGGTCTAAAAAAGTATGACCATATTTCAGCTTTCCGCTCAAAATTGAAGTGGCTTCCTATTCGTCTTCGGCAAAATACTCATATTCTCTCTCTCCTTTACAATATTCTGTATAATCCCATGTCTCCCACTTACCTTATAGATCGGTTTAACTTTTCACGACCTCTTGATATCCCTTGTAGGGCTAGTGTCAGGACGAATCTTTCCCTCCCCTCCTATCGCTCCAACTTCTTCTCCTACTCCTTTACTGTTCATGCATGCATGGAATTCTCTTTCCCACGCCGTTTGTGACAGTCCCACTATTACTGTCTTTAAAAGACGCTCAAAAATTAATCCTAATACCATTATTAAATGTACACATAGTATAAATATATTTAAAATATCTTAATTACGTATGTATATTATTAGATATTATAGGGCCGAGATTAATCTCGGCTTGAAATAATCTCATTCTCGGTGACGTCCAGGAGACGGTGGCGGTGGACAAACAGCGTTAACCTGATGTTTATTCAACAACGGTCCCGTTGGTAATACTCGTAATAGGTAAATAGTTATAATTCAAATCTAATACACATTATATTGACATTACACAATTCAATGGCAGATTGCAGTGAAGCTCTGTAATTATGGCGAATTACCTACAATATTAACGACTAATGCACATTGTGAAATTAATAAATAATTACTTATCTATACTAATATTATAAAGAGGAGGTTTTATATTATTCTTCAATCCAAATCTTATTGTTCAGTAAATAAGATTTGGAGTCATTATTCTTAAGGCGAAAATAAACAGCAGCCAAATTAATTTACCTATTTGGATATATTATATATTTTTAACATCTGGAAAATGCTGAATAATTTTAAGATTTATTTTCATAATAAAACAGATCAGTAACAGTGTAACTATTCACTATTACTAATCCCTAAACTATTTAAAGTTAATAACATTTTGTAGAGACATCACGAAACCGCAGAGATAAATAGCGGAACTCGTTGGGGAGGAAAATTTGAAATTGAAAAGAGCAATTGGATGGCGTTTGGCCGGGCCTTTGTTCAGGCTGCACCTGAACTTCAACAATTTACTATCACAATTCACAATTTAGTAGCGCAATTCACTGGCTCAAATATTATGCCTCCATAGCTTCAGGCTATGCCGAGCACACGATTTCTTCCATACCTATCTAATGGTTCATATTCGTTTGACATTAAACGTATTGAGTAGTAGGAACGTAATATATGAGAGGAAAAGGACACTTGATTTTTATGGGAGGCTGAGTACATTTTTAGAGCCTGTGTAGACAAAACTTACTTTTCGGTGGACGAAAAATGTTTCATGTTGCAATGAACTTTTATTTCATAAGTTATCAGTGTAACATCACACTGATAACTTATGAAAAATCTAGTGATTTATTTATAAACTATTTTTAAGATTTAATAATAATAATAATATCTATGGACGTTTCACACCACGTCAATCTGATCCCGTGGTAAGTTCTCGAAGAACTTGTGTTACGGGTACCAGACAACGGAAATAAAAATATATTTAATACTTTTATACTATACACATATTTAATACACTGCATCCATGACCCAGGAACACAGAAAAACTTTTTGTTCCTTCGGCGGGATTTGAACCCGCGACCCCCGGCTTGAGCACCAACACGCTCAACCAACTGAGCCACAGAGGTCATCAAAATTTGTATTGTGTATGAATAAAAAACTTTCGTTCTCGCGACTTGAATTATTAATTTGTTGAGGTAGGTATAGCTTAAAACTACTCCCGAGTACACATAGTACACTTTAATTGGAGATACTTGACCCCCGGGATTAAGTACCCCTTAAAATATTTAAATAAATAAAAAGAAAAGGTTTATAAGAAACAATGACAGTAAAAAATTTTATAGTAAACTAGCTTTTGCCCGCAGCTTCGCTCGCGTCAGAGGGAAAGCTTGTTCGGGAAAATACCAATACGAAAATTGAATACATAATGGTGTAGGCACTGCACAGTCGTATCAGTTGTATTTTATTTGAATGTTAAGTACACTCAAGAAATCTACCGAGAACTGTACCATAAATAAAATTTTATAAGCTGCAAAAAGTATTCTGTGTTAATTCTGCTTAACCTACTACCATACCTGATTTCATCAAAATTCTTTACGTGTTTTCTTTACTTTACTTTATTGCATGAAAAACTAAAAATATTATTATGTACAAACAAACTTTCGCGTTTAGGTATATTAAGTAAGGATTTCTTTGTAGCCGATAATTAGTATTTTAACGATTTCGAAAATCTTTTGAATGGGAAGACGTTGTGGACTTTGAACTAAATAAAAATAATTTGGATTGTGATCGCCCATCCTAGTTGGGACCACGACAGAGTTTGAGAGAGAGAGATGAGTAAGCAGTACGACCACGAAGCCATCTAGCTTCTCACTTATTCCTCATATATAATAATCATACACATTAATGATTAGGATTAACCTAGGTAAAGTTTTAACCAATTCAAATATCTGGTTATTTTATAGCATTTCATACTACGTTATTTTTAGATTAATAAAACTTTTTGTAGGTATGAACCGATTGAATTGAAATACCTACACAAAAATTATAAGCAGAGCTATTCTAATTCCTTTCCGCGTACATCCTATATATTATATGGAACCCGTAGGTAGTTAGGTACCCAAAATTTTTCCGCGATAAAAAGCGAGTCCTATGTGTTTATCCAAGGGCTAAACTACTACGGTAACAAATTTTATAAAAATCCGTTCTGTAGTTTCTGAGATTACCGCGCACAAACGTACAGATCAAAAACCTTTTAAGAAAATCTTAAAAGTAATTGTTTTGGGTTAAAAACTAAAAACCTATGTATTAAACACTCATAAATTAAGCATTACATATAACAACAAAAGAGAAAGAAATTTAATTATACCTACACTCAAAATATTCTACTGAAATAGTATGTAATATAATAAGTTTTATGAATATATTTTAATGCAGCAATCGCAAATATTTAGGTGCCTACATAGATATATAATATTAATAAGAGGGGTGCCTAGTTTTTCAAAGACATTTTCATCAAATTTAACTTTCGCATTCTTGTCAGATTTATTTTTCAACATGATGACAATATATTGTTACGTGTTGGGATTCGTAGGATTTGGAGATAAAAACCTGGTGACTCTTTTGAAGACTTTATTCACTAGCACTTAGTCCAACATTAAGCACTAGGTCCAAATACTAAACACTAAGTCCAAACACTAAGCACTAACAGTGTCCTTAAGTCGTAGCCAAGTCGTGGGGAGAACTCGCGGTATCATCACATCACCAGTATTCACATCGTTATCGCCCGTTTCGCTGTTCAAATCGAACTCCCGATCACTAGTTTTCGCTTGTATCGCCCGTATCGCTTCGACGGAAGCTCAAAAAGAACTCCTGATCACTAGTTATCGCTGGTATCGCCCGTATCGCTTCGGATGAAGCTCCAACTGAACTCGACTCGCTCGCATTCTTCCGACGTATTTATACCGGTCGATACGAGTCCCAGACGTCTCCAGAAGGTTCCCGAGTCGCTTGACCGAGTTGGATTTATTCCGGAAGATTCGCACAGTAGCGCCATCTAGTACTGAGTAGACGGTTTCACGTTGTCCCTGTTCACACCAAGTGGTTTCATTAGTTGACGCTAGATGGCGCTGTCTCTTTGTGTTGTTCGTAACACTACTCCCCTCTTAGAGTATGCTCGTCCCGAGCATCGCTGCCACTGCCATGGTACCACTTTGAATGACCCTCTTGACACCCAGATGACCTTCTGATACGCCATCATGCATTTCACGGAGAACATCTGGCACTCTTGTTCTTGGGACGATTATCTGAAGATGGAACTCTCTGCCGTTATTTCTGGTAGGGTATTCCGTTTATCAGACTGTCCCATTGCGCCCAGTACGCCGTAGTGATAGCGCCAGTGGGTGCAACCTTACTCCAGATTAGTTTTACGTCACCCCGTTTCTTGCACGTGACGATGTGTTGAAGGTCGTCATCTCTGTCTTGAGTCTGCCTCATAGCATCATTCCTCCCAAAGACCCAAAGGAGTTGAGCAGGCGGGGCCCGGTGGGCGGGGCCAGTGGGCGGGGCTTGGCCCACAGTGGGCGGAGCCTGAGGGGCGTGGTCAGTGGGCGGGGCATAGTAGGCGGGGTCAGTGGGCGGAGTTTGGTCCCCAGTGGGTGTGGCCTCCGCAAAGGGTCGCTCCTCTCCGCCAGGGGTCGCACCTCTCCGCCAAGGGTCGCACGTCTCCGCCAGGGGTCGCACCTCTCCGCCAGGGGGCCGCACCTCTCCACCAGGGGGCCGCACGTCTCCGCCAGGGGGCCGCACGTCTCCGCCAGGGGTCGTTCCTCTCGGCCAGGGGTCGCACCTCTCGGCCAGGGGCCGCACCTCTCGGCCAGTGGTCGCACGTCTCCGCCGCCAGGGGTCGCACGTCTCCGCCGCCAGGGGTCGCACGTCTCCGCCGCCAGGGGTCGCTCTCCATCGCCTGGGGTCGCAGTCTTCCGCCAGGGGTCGCTCTCCACCGCCAGGGGTCGCAGTCTTTCGCCAGGGGTCGCTCTCCACCGCCAGGGGTCGCTCTCCACCGCCAGGGGTCGTACTCTTCCGCCAAGGGTCGCTCCTCTCCGCCCGGGGGTCGCACCTCTCCGCCAGGGGTCGCACCTCTCCGCCAGGGGTCGCACCTCTCCGCCAGGGGTCGCTCCTCTCCGCCAGGGGTCGCTCCTCTCCGCTAGGGGTCGCTCCACTCCGCCAGGGGTCGCCCTCCACCGCCAGGGGTCGCAGTCTTCCGCCAGGGGTCGCAGTCTTCCGCCAGGGGTCGCACCTCTCCGCCAGGGGTCGCAGACTTCCGTCAGGGGTCGCTCTCCACCACCAGGGGTCGCTCTCCTCCGCCAGGGGTCGCTCCACTCCGCCCGGGGGTCGCAGTCTTCCGCCCGAGGGTCGCTCCTCCACCCGGGAGTCGCTCCTCCACCCGGGGGTCGCTCCTCCACCCGGGGGCTGCTCCTCCCGCCGCACTTCTTGAAATCTTCTCTCAGAGTCAATGGTATCTCCAAATCTCACTTCTGACACCAGTTGTTACGTGTTGGGCGTCGAAGGATTTGGAGATAAAAACCTGGTGACTCTTTTGAAGACTTTATTCACTAGCACTTAGTCCAACATTAAGCACTAGGTCCAAATACTAAACACTAAGTCCAAACACTAAGCACTAACAGTGTCCTTAAGTCGTAGCCAAGTCGTGGGGAGAACTCGCGGTATCATCACATCACCAGTATTCACATCGTTATCGCCCGTTTCGCTGTTCAAATCGAACTCCCGATCACTAGTTTTCGCTTGTATCGCCCGTATCGCTTCGACGGAAGCTCAAAAAGAACTCCTGATCACTAGTTATCGCTGGTATCGCCCGTATCGCTTCGGATGAAGCTCCAACTGAACTCGACTCGCTCGCATTCTTCCGACGTATTTATACCGGTCGATACGAGTCCCAGACGTCTCCAGAAGGTTCCCGAGTCGCTTGACCGAGTTGGATTTATTCCGGAAGATTCGCACAGTAGCGCCATCTAGTACTGAGTAGACGGTTTCACGTTGTCCCTGTTCACACCAAGTGGTTTCATTAGTTGACGCTAGATGGCGCTGTCTCTTTGTGTTGTTCGTAACAATATTATGTCAAAATAAAAATAAAGCTCCCCACTCACGGTCTATCGATTGCTTCGGTCAAATTAGAAATTAATTTGTATTTGAAAGTAAATTTCTGACGACAAACTATTACACAAAATGATTAGTGTAAGACCTACCAGCTAGTTTTTGTGGTGGGGGTCAAAAGTGGGAACAAAATTTACGGGTATATATACGACTTTCATATAAAAAGTGTAGTAAGGTGGTCCTAGGATCTCAGACTATATTAAATTTTTATCCATACCGATTTACTTGCAATTACGAATCCAGTAAATGTTTAAATTGTAAAGACTAAATCGATCGATCGCTTGTGAGTGGGAGCTTTAAATCAAAAGCACTAAGGAGTATTTATATCAATTTTATAGCAATTCGCTCCCAAACAACTTTCTTTCCCTTTTTATTCCCGTTAGGGGACGAATTTCAATAACCTATGATACACGAATTCCATCAATTCTGTTACATAATCTTTGTGCAAAATATGAAGTAGATTGGACCAAGGAATCACGTTGCCCCATACAAACTGTTTTCCACCTTTTCACCCCCTTAGGAGTCGAATTTCAAAAATCCCTTCTTATCGGATCCCTACGCATTACAAAGAACAATCCCTGCAAGTTTCAGGTCTCTACGATCAGCGGTTTAGGCTGTGCGTTGATCCGTCAGTCATTCAGGACAAAGGATTTTATATGTATAGATTAATATTGAAACGTCATATAACACGCGAATACCATATTATTAATTTAAGCTTTAAAAGTATAAACAATAAATGAAGTGTAAATTAACTTGTTTAAAAATCCTTTTAAAATTGCATAGTAATTGTATCACGAGTCCTTTATATAGGGAAACTTGGTACGATTCCCAGTCTCATGTTTTAGTAGGTAAATTATTGTTTTTTCAACTGGTATTCTATTGGTTATCAGTTTTTTTTAAATAGGACCTTTATATGAAAGAAACTAAAGAGGAGATCAAGTGTCTTTCAATTAATAAAATATTTATTCTCGTCATCTCTTAATCTTCATTTTAAAAACATAAGAGGGTATCAAGTGTCTCAAGACTCCCCTACAATATTCTCGTTCAATACTATTTTTTACTATTTCAAATATGAAATTTTTATTATCTATGCACGTAGTTCTATTTTGTATGACCAACAAATTGTTATAGGTGCCGCTTTACGACTTCTTTCTTACTATCTCAGATTAATAACTATAGCACTTACCCTGTTCTGACTTACAACTGTTACATCTCAGATGTCACACATTGTAATGTTATAATCACTATTCTTAGATTTGTCACTAATCAGTAGGTAATCAGTCACTAATAATAATAATAACTCCCCACACCGATCTCGGTGACGATGGCCGGCCTCATTGAAACCAGGCCAGTTACGCAGGATTAATTTTATGTATACTCTCTCTTCCTTTACTCTCATAATCCAGTGGGACGGATAACCGACACGACTGACGAGAGATCAGGCGCAGGTCCGACTTTTTACATGCCCATCCGACGCATGGATCATCTCTCTTGTCAAACAATCATATGATCAGCCTGCATTGTCCGAACCTAACTTGGAAACAACATTTTTTTTTGTTCCAATGCGAGAATCGAACCCACGACCTCTGAGTCGAGAGCCAATGCTCTAACCATTAGACCACGGAGGCTTTTAATCACTTTATATTAAGCACAGAGTAAAAATACAAGATTGACGTCGTTTGAAAGTTTTTGCGACTGCATATCTGTTGGAAAAATAAATGACGCCATTTTAAAAGTAGCCTGCAAGTTCAATAAAACTTTTGCAAGTTCAATACTACATATAGGACATTTTATTTTAAACGGGTGTTACGAGGATACAAAGTAAGGTTCAATAAATATACCTAAAAGTTTCGAGCCGGTCTTAAGCTAACAAGAGACAAAACTCATTAAAGTTTTATGTTCAACGGTGGGCTGCACTCCCGAACTCCTGATCTAATCTTAGGCCAGGGCTTCCAACTTCTATATTTTCTTCCTGTGTCAATTCTGAGTAGAGGAGGAACCGCAAAAATTTTTTTTTCGTCGTTTTATTTTAATAATGATATAACTCCCCACACCGATTTCGATGACAGTGGATTGAAACTAGGCCAGTTAAACAGAAGTAATTTTATAGTTCCAAGTTGTAAATACACATATCCATGCAGTTTCGGCTTTCTATCACTAACCGTTTGCATGGGAAGCCAAAGACGGGCGGACGGACAGACTGACATGTCGAGACTATAAGGGTTCCCAGACATGAACTACGGAACTCTAAAAATTATTGAGAAGTATCAGTGCGATCCAAATGGATCTATCGGGACTACGTAGTGGCAAATGGCGCCCGCTGGTAACCGGACAACCTTCTTGCTTTGCCTAGTGTGTAACTAATAAAAAATATTTAAAAAAATATAGAAACCGACTTCCAAAGTAAAAGCAATAACATTCTTAAAATCACAAAAAAGTATGAAATAATTCTTATTGTCGAAATAGTTCCCTTTCAAATTCTACTAAAATGTTACTATTTTTCTACTCAATCTTCTTATTTTTGAGGTCGGTACCAGCCAATTTGAACGTGAGTTCTTTAAAATATTATTTGTATATATAAGGACGTAGTTGTGTTAAAATTAATATTTTTTTATTGAAAGGATTTATACAATTATTTGGGCTGGTACCGACTTCAAAAATAAGAAGATTGAGTAGAAAAATAGTAACATTTTAGTAGAATTTGAAAGGAACTATTTCGACAATAAGAATTATTTCATACTTTTTTGTGATTTTAAGAATGTTATTGCTTTTACTTTGGAAGTCGGTTTCTATATTTTTTTAAATATTTTTTATTTTTTTCTTTTCAGTGGTATTATAATATTATTAACTAGTATCTGGGAGACCGAGCTTTGTTCGGAGTTGTTATAGGACGATAAAATATTCAAAAATAAATAAAAATTTAAGAGAAAGGAAATAAAAAGAATCACAAAAATATTTATCTGACCGGGTTTCGAACCCGAGACCAATTCGTTAACAGCGTACAAATTACCATTCTACCATCCAGCTGAAGCTACATTATATCGCGACAAAATGTACGGTTTCAGCGAGATATCCTTTTGCGCGCACGAAGTTGCGATTAACGTCTACTATAGTTTAATTATGTATTTTCAATGTAGATTTTAAGCACTTATGCATAAAACACCTCCATGAAGTTAGTTGGAGCAAGAGGTCCTACACTCACGATTTCAAAAATGAAATCTACTCAAAATGCCTAATATTGAATCGGCCGGCGCAGCGCCGTGTCTCAGATTAGTTCTTAGTAAGTGATCATCTTCTGTATAAAAAAATCCCCTTTTCCCTTGGTTATTCATTGCATAAACTGCTACACCAATTTTCATAAATATTTTTTGTGGTGTTGTGTTGACAGAAAAAGTTGCGGGGAAATTAAAAATTTGTAAGAAAACGATCATTAACTTTTCTATTAAGAGTTTCCTCTATTCCTCATGGATCCCATTATCATAGTTGTTAGGATATATATACGCTTGGAACAACATATCACTTTTGAGTAGCTCTGAACGTTCAAAGAAATCGATGTCGGTGTAAAATACTATGAGAAATATCTATATCAACATAATATCATGATGTATAATGTGATGATGATGGTGGTGGTGATGATGATTATTATTGAATAGTGACATAATATTATGCTTGCAGTTCTTAAAGCAATGTTGAAATTTCCAAACGTGTATATTTAAAGACTGAGGAGTTCTATTCAGTCCTTTTGGATCCAGGGTATACCTTGGCACAACTTTTACTTTTTGGTAGCTGTCAATGTTCAAAGAAATCGATATCGGTGTAAAAGACTATGAGAAATACCTATATCAACAAAATATCAAGGTGTATGGTGTGATGATGGTGGTGGTGATGATGATTACTTAATAGTGACATTTGCTTGCAGTTTTATATACAATACTTGAATTTTCAAACGTGTATATTTAAAGACTGAGGAGTGCCGTTCAGTACTTTTGGATCCAGGGTATACCTTGGCACAACATTTCACTATGTGGTAGCTGTGAATGTTCAAATAAATCGATATCGGTGTAAAATACTATGAAAAATACCTATATCAGCATAATTTATCATGATGTATGGTGTGATTATGATGGTGGTGGTGATGATGATTATTATTTAATACGGACATTTGCTTGTAGTTTTATAAACAATGCTGAAATTTTCAAACGTATATCTTCAAAGACTGAGATATGTGCCGTACAGTACTTTTGGATCCAGGGTATACCTTGGCACAACATTTCACTTTTTGGTAGCATTTGCTCGAGTTACTTAAAGAAAAGTCAAAATCACTATCGGTGTCCCTATAAATTTTGAGGACTTCTCTCAATTCCTCATGGATCCCATCACCACATCTACCATTTGATGACAATGGGACCAATCCAGGAGTAAATCCTTTACAACAAAAAAATAATTTTGAAAATCGGTCCACAAACGGCGGAGTAATCGTGTAACATACACACAAAAAAAAACAAGAAAAAACATACACACGAATTGTAAACCTCCTCCTGTGTTTTGGAAGTCGGTTGAAAATTAAACCAAATATTTTTGTTACTTTAATGCGCGAATAAAAATTTTCATCGCATGTGTAATTTGTTACTCAAATTAAATCATCGATCACACTTAGTGAAGGAGATTAATTTCGGTAGCTGTCACACGATTTAATGCTATACAGATTTTTAATGTTAATATTTGATTATGGGTAAGATGTGCCGAGACAGGTAGGTATGTAAAAGGTTTTATTTCGCTCTGTAATTCCAGCTCTCGAAATACTTTTTGCAGTAAAAACTAATATAAAGCATGCGTGATACAACAAATCTTTCGTGTAAAAAACCAGCCAAGAACCAGTCGTAATCGCGCACGAAGTATTATGTACCATAGATAATTGTATATTATACTAATATTTTACATGTGTCCTGTCCTTATTATTTCGTTATTCTTGTACGAAAATTTCCAAGTAAGCCTATTTATTAAGTTAAGCCATTTTATCTCTTGAACTAACAAAGTTTTGAGCTATTACAACGTTATTGTAATATACCTAAGTATTAATTAGTGTATGTGTAGATGTACGTTTAAGTTGTACTTGTGGATACTGATGTAGGTTGTAGGTGTATGTAGTTAAATATATGTACTTATTAATGCCAATTTCCAGTTCATAGTTAAGATACTCGTAGAACAACAGTTAACCTTTTATAAAAATGTCCAACGGAAAAAATGTTTCCAGAAAAGAAAAACTTAAGAGGGGCAAACTATTTGAATTATTTACCATTTATACAGAAAAGATATTTCAAAGCAAGATTTTCTCCTTAAGTTTTTCTATGAGAAACTTTCCCGGTGTGTACCGAGTGGAAGTGTTTTAGAAGTTGGTAGCCCTGAAGAAGTTCTTTGGGTTTAATTATTTTATTAGTTATTATGATTTACAAGGCCTTAGGGAGCAATGAAATTTTGTTTTAAGTTATGTTTCATTGATTAGCATTAAGAACATTGGTAGCTTTTTGACCTAGTTAGTCAGGAAAAAAATATGTATATTTTTTAAAGTTTTAAACGATTTTAATGAAAATAAAGATTAAGATGATGTAGACAATGCAATGTACTAAAAGCTAAAAAATAATTCGGTCCTAGGTACTAGTAATCACTCATCAAGTCATCACACCACTCTCATCATCAATTTAGGGCATTGATCAGACAAAAAAATATATAATTTCGAAATAAGCAGTTTCTACGAATTTATGACACGCTCAAGATAGTCCGAAGACGGTATTGTAAATTGATTATGTCGCTAGTCGCCACACATTATATTGTGTAAGAAGCTTTATCTTAATACACAAATGTTTTACTACGTATTTTCTTTACCAAAAAACATTACATAGGGCGGTATTCTTGGTCGATTCTTATTTCTAAGTTCGCCTTATAGACATGCTTAAGGTGACATTTCGATTCGAAAGAGGTCTATACAATGCACATCTAAATATGTATAAAAGGACGCGTCGCCACTGACATATAGACGCACGCACAGCTGTAACCGCTTTTGGTAGAAACGTGAAATTTGGAGTTGTTTAAATTCATAGCAAAGACGCACATCAAAAAGGGATTTTAAAAAATTCCACCCCTAAAAGGATGAAATAGAGGTTGAAAGCTTGTATGGAAAATCTTCAAATTTGCACCGATTTTGTTGAAATTAAGATTCATGCTCATATTCATAGACAGCACACAGCGTAACATATAAATATGTACGCGCCAACTCTTATCTAACGGCATAATATACATAGCATTATTCACAAAAGTTTGTACCAAATCACCTTATTCTTGTTATACATTACGAACAGAAAAAGGTCGAAAAAGATGTCGGCAAGTTTGAAAAAATAATTTAACTTAGCGGGAACTTGTCGTCAAACTTAAAAGATATATTGTTTGCAGGCATACAAATATGTCAGACGCGTCCCCGTTGCCAGATCGGCGTCTTTGAAAGTCTTGCCCTAGATTGGACGACATGTTTTAGAATTTAGATGAACCTACCTACGCGACGGGGTATTTTATATCCACACCGTCTTTAATTAATATTCTTTTGTTATAGTCTAGATATTTGATAGTGGTTTAAACAACTCTTGAAAATTGGTATAATTAACTTTAAGCTTAAAATTTATACTTAAAAAAGTTGAAAGTCTTATTTAACATCTACAATTTAACGTACACGGTAAGGTGGTACTACACCTACATTACATATCACATAAAATATTTTTAATAATTAATTAAAAAAGTAAAAACCTTTTTTAAAAAACATACTTTTATTTGAATGCGTTAAAAATAATAAAATAATCTTTTCCTTTAAGACTTTTACTATAGGTCGCGCAACGAATTAAGATCTTTCGACCAAAGTAGAGGGGGTATGCGCAGAAGTCAGTTTTTGGGTGTGTTTGGCGGTAGCGGGCTCGGGCGGGAAGGTGTGGTCTGTGGATGCGCCGAACGCATGCCGAACGTGGCTGCCGACACGCTATTGGTACGTTAGTAATATATATTCTTTGCTATTGGTCACATGCGCGAACGATCCCCTCCACTTTCACTGAGCGCTCATAAACCATTGCGCGACCTATATCAACTTATAACCTCATTACAAGTTAAATAAGAAATAATATATTTTTCTTTGTCATTTTTATAACTTATGATTATGTAGAAGCGACGTATTAAGTTAGTTTCAGAAGATTTAGCAAAACTTTCCCAATTCTAGAACAGCTGAATCACACTGCAACGTGCTTGATGATAAGTAACCTTATTTATGGGCCAATATCATACTCCTCCTTTCGCACAATTTTCGTAAAACTGTACTGAAAGTTTTTGCTTCACTTATTAATATAGATAAGCCTTTTTACTCCTACTTACTCTCTCTCTCTCTATCGTAGTTCGAATTTAGTTTTTTATCCGACTACAATGAAGCCAAAAGGAAAAGTATATAATTTTGGCAGTCTCCTCTTTAAAAATTTCAATTGTCTATCGATCACCGTTCATTTTTAAGATAAAGTCTGGTGATAGACGGATGAACGCACAGCGATGTCTCAGTTATAGTATCCCGTTTTACCCTATGGGTACTCGTTTTATTAAGGCGAATTTACAAAGCAGGTACAATCTCAACATAGAGTGTACGTCGCACGCGCCAACGTTTTGTACCACCTAGCACGATCCTGCTATTTATTTGGGATGTATGTATTGATTGCTTCACTTACCGTGCGTCATAAGTCATAACTCACGGCTTAGCGTCTGGCGTAGCTACATGTCAGGGACACCCACCGGGCCCATTTACTGATCTTAGCGCACAGTTTACTGATTGCTGGATGATATAATGTGGTATAGAATACTTACATATTTAAGTAGTACATAGGAGACGCGTCGTAGAGAATAATAATAATAATATCTATGGATGCTTCACACCACGTCAATCTGGCCCCGTGCTAAGTATCCGAAGAACTTATGTTACGGGTACCAGACAAACCCGTTACATTATTAATTTATTATATTTACCTAATACTTTTATACTATATACATATTTAAGATTTTTACAATATCATACGCAGATTTCATACACGTGCATAACTCAGGAACATTGAATACTTTTTGTTACCTCGGCGGGATGCGAACCCGAAAATTCGGAAAATTATATCTTAGTTTAAAGTGTTTTCCCCGCAATTTTTGCAATATTTAACACCGTTTAAATTTTCCCTCAACTTTCACATTCATGTCAAGACCAAAATTAACCAAATCGGTCCAGTAACACAACTGATTCGCTAGGAATTAAAATATTGCTGTCTTTGACTCGACAGACAATTGAATATCTAATCAGTTATGTAAATATTTTTATTACACCTCAATCCCCCTAGGGTTATAGTACAACTACATTCTTAATGTCTTTCAGTAGTCGTAATTTTTATACATCGTCTGTCACTGCCATACCTAGACAAACGATAATTAGGTACAAAGCAACATAATGAAAGTAGATGCACTTAAAATATATTCAGTTTTTTTAATGCTTATATTTTATTAACCGACTTTCAAAAAAAGGGAGCGGTTAAACGTTCGGCTGTATATATATTTTTTTGTATGTTAGACCAAGAATTCCGCCGTCTGTGGACCGATTTTCAAAATTCTATTCTTAATTTACCTACCTACATAAAAAATTTATCTGTTCAGTAAACTCAATATTTATTTTTGCGAGAAAAATTGAAAAGATTAATTAATCTGTATTTAAACATTATTATTTCCGTTTTTAAATTTAATTACTATCACCTTACTATCACAGTTAAAATTAGGTCAAACTTATCTAAAAAAATGTCATATTGTTGTACAGACAAGTCAATTTCAAGTGAAAATAAATTGCATAGTAGTTAACAATTACCATAGAAAGTAGTGAATTACAAAAGCTGGAGTTGTTAGCTCCACGGTTGTTTGCGCTGATTGGCAGCCGTCGGTCGGTGGTTGCGGTTGTTCGACAAAACAACCACAAAAATACACTGAAGCCATTCGGTATTGCATTGGGAACTTGAATTAAATTCACTCTTAGACATGCTATGTTTTCGTAGCGAAGCGCGAAAGCTTATTTTCATTGTAAAATATCTTCGAAAATGCAACTTCATTGAATTAAAATTAAAAGTGGGCGAGCCATGTTTCGGCTTGACCTGTGAAATACCACGGTCTCAAAGAAAACCGGCACGTAATAACGCTTACGTTGTTTCGCCGAGCGAGTACCGGCTGGTCGGTAGTTAATCGTTTACCATCAGTAAATCCTCCTGTTCTTTTTTTTTGTGGGCTTCCGTAGTTTACGTCTCGGAACCTAAGGTATCGCTGTGTCCGTCCGTCCGGTCCGTCCATCTTTTTAACCATCCAAACGGTTAGTGTTAGAAAGGTGAAACTTTGTATGGATATGTGTATTTACTACGACAACAAAGTGCGCTTACATGAAAAACTTCGTACAAAAGTAACGAAATAAAAAGTAAACATGTAAAATATTGGTATAATGGTGCGGAACTCTACGTGTGCAAGTCCGACTCGTACTTGGCCGTTTTTCTGTAGTATTTTTTTGGCAATTTTTAACCACCGTTCATCAGCAACATCAAAATATGCAGACGCAGAATGTGTGAAACACCGTTGAAATATTCTTGTAAATGAAGTAGGTACACTGATATAATTTAGTATGCGTGATCACTTCATACCCCGACTTGCATATCAAATGCAATTAGCCCACGACAAAGAGAATATTCAGGATTAGTGTACTCGTATTATGCACAGCCGATATGGAACAATTGGAATATGGCATTCTGTATCTTTGTATTTATCAGAGTTTATTTTATGTTTTCTGATAGTTCTATTCAGAGAAAAAATTTGCATTTTTTACGCTTCAATTTATATTTTTTTTTTTAATCTTTAGCTGTTTTAAATTTTTGTACAAGTATGACGACGCCCTGTGTTTAAAATTACCTATTAAAATGCAAATAATTTATAACATAGAGCTTTATAAGAGTTCTTTTACATAAGTGATAGATTGACAAATGTCAGCGCGCAGATCTGATTTTTAATATACTGTTTCTTTTGAGAACTTACTCATATTTAAGAGTTATTATATAAAACAATTATATATAATAAATTAAAGAGGAAAAGTTTTTTTGTTTGCATTGAATAGCCTCCGAAACTACTGGACCGATGACTTCAGCGCGCACGAAGTTTCGGGCGACATCTAGTATTTTATATGATTTAAAAGCCAGTTAGAACTGACCGTGTATGAGCGTGGGATTGACATAAGAGTTTATACTGTTTATGTCAATATGGAACAGATCCTTTTTGTCTAAAGACAAAGTTTCGTTATTACAGTAGCCATACACCATACTGCCTATCGTCCGATTGGAATGCCGCTAACGATTGGATCAGTTCTATATTGACATAAACAATATACCTAAACTCTTATGCCAATCCACGTTCATACACGGTCAGTTCTAACTGGCTTTTTAAATAATTATAATAATAACTAGATAATAACTTATACATACACGTGTTACATAATATGATTGTGTTTGTTAGCAAAAGCCCTGAGTAGCCTCACTTAAAATCTCCAGAATAATCTCCTTAATATATACTCTCAAACTTCATTGCTAAAAGCTTTCAAGCCTCAGTTAATAATAAGTAAGGACTCACCTGGAGAATAATTTGTTAGGCTCATCGAACACTATAGTACCAATACCTAATATCAGTCTGTTAATCATTTATTGTCTCCATAACAGTTTAATTTGTCAGTAAATATGTGTTTTGACTGACAGATTAAAAATTGAAGAGTAGGACGGTCTCCCACCAGTTCGGCAGACGACCTCAGAAAAGTCGCAGGGAGTCGGTGGATACAGGCCGCGAGCGACCGGTCGCACTGAAATATTTTGTATTGATAGTTTCTTTAATTATTGTACTTTTGCACATCGCCTATTTTCCTAATTATTATTATTTCCAATATCATCCAAAAGGTTGCCTGGAAGAAATTGCTATATATAAGTAATAAGGCCGCCTTTGTGTGCATGTTTGATTTTTTTTTAATGTATTGTCTCTATGTTTTCTGTTATTTGTTTTGTGCACAATAAAGTATATTTGATTGATTGATTGACTGGAAATTTATGGGGGAGGCCTATGCTATGGACGTTACCAGGCTGAAACGACGAGATAAAAAATCAGAGTATTGTCCTTACAGCAGTATTCTACGCCCATAACAGCCTCCATGGTCTAGTGCTAGAGCCTAAGATTAAGAACCTCTAGATCCGCAGCTCTTGTAACCACTTGAGTGCATCTCACTCACCCACTAGGTGTTGCCATGTACAAACATAGCCTTCAATTGTGGTATTTTTGTCTTGATCTTAGGATGCACATGTAAGTTTTCTCGTCGTAGTCAGTAATAAACAAGAACCGTAAAACGAGTTTTCCCTTACACCACTCATTATTAAAATAAGTACAATATTTTAATACTGGCGATTAAATTGTTCTAGTTATTTTTTATGAGTCAGAGGTTTTAAGAAAACATGCGATTAAAGTACAATCGTACCTGGATTTTCAGTCTCGATTAGAAGTCTTTGGTCTCGATCGACACCTATTATTAAGTAAAATCTAGGACGAGACCGAAAGTAATAGATATATTAAAAAAATATTATGAACGTGGTAAAAATATTTTTAACTCATGAATGGCTGAACCGATTTGGCTGAAAATTGGTGAGGTATCTTGAAACTAGGAGAAGGACATAGGATACTTTATAACCCGTTCACAAGGGACTCAAAACTCGAGAACGGCTGGATCGATTTGGCACATTTTATATTGTTTTGAATCTCATTCAAACTCTTTGTAAATTAAAAAAAATTAGGGTAGGCTTGAACAGTGAGAAATAATGAAAAAGATTGTAGGTGTAGGACTAGGACGTAGGATGCATTATAAGTGTAGTAATTTATTCATTTCAGTTCATGTTTAAGACAGAACAACGTGTGTCGAGACAGCTAGTTATATATTATTATTAGGGGTTATAATAAAAAGAAAATGATAAAAAGGCCTTTACCATAGTTACTGAGCCTCTCATACAATTTGTATGGTTTAATGGCTTCAAATACCTAGTAATTTTGTTAAAATTAACGATTATTCCGCTGTCTGTGGATCAATTTTCGATTTTTTTTATGTAAAGGGTTCCTATGGGTGTAAAAAGTGGTGACCTGATGATGGGATCTATGAGGAATCGAGGGAACTCGTCGAAACTTATATGGTGATTTTGACTTTTTCTGAAGTAGTCCAAGCATAAACCACCAAAAAGTCTTACTATTAATACTGTTAGGTAGGGTAGGTATTTCTCTTAATATAAAAATTAAACAATAAAATGAAATAATATTAAAAATTAAACAATATCAAAAAAGTAAATAGTTTTTTATTTAAGTAGATGTTTCAAACATTCTTCATTCACTTCAACACATTAAAAAAATTAAACAGTTAAAATACATATAAAAGAAACTAGCCCGTCGAGAAGAACCAGCGTAAGAAACTCGCACGGGGCCACTTTTTAGCAAAAATATGGAAAAGTTGTTATTTTCAAAAAATATTTTTACAATGTAGTAACTTAATCTATATGTCACCGTAAAATTGTAAAAACCTTTAGATTGTAATAAAACTAGTGAAATTGTAAAATGCTGATTGACTACCGACGCGAATACGCTGTCTATAATTTAACACATTGTTTTTCGTTAGATTATAAATAGGTATATAGTTTTTAATCTTTCGACATATTTTTACCATCTAGTTAGTTATTTTATAATCTAACGGTTTTTACAATTTTACGGTGACATATAATATAGCAAAAGTCAAGATAACTTAATTACATGGAAGCAGCTTTGCAAGGGTCTATCTTATTCCTAAGGTGTGCAATCGTTAATAAAATCATTAATGAAATAACTTTTTTAAATTTGTGGCACACCTAGTCCTATTTTGGTCCCAGTAGACCTTGTAGAATTTACTTCTACTCTCTGCGTTCTTATTTTAAGATAAGAACTTAAAAGTTGAAGTGCCGTGTCCCTTTATAATTTTCTGACCAACGTAGCGTGCTGCGTGCTCGACACAGTCGAAAGCCTTGGATAGATCACAAAAGACACCAAGTGCATCATGTGATCCCTCTCAGGCCCCAAATATACTGCATAGAAGACTAATACCTGCGTCTGTTGTGGACCGACCTAAAAGTAAAACCGAATTGATTACTATATTATAATAGATTATTTAAGTTAAAGTGAACGAGCAATTAATTTAAGATTATTTTCTATTTGAATTGATTATGTATCCAAAATTTATTTTTAGTGAGTTTTATTACTCCCAACTAAAAACTTCAACCACTAATATCTCAGTAACTGTGGGTTTCCTGATGGGGAGAGTGGGGCTTCAACCTTCCCCCTCCCCTCCCCTCTTATCCCCCTCCTCCATAAATCGTGGGATCGTGGGATATTATACTAAATTTTTACCGAAAGAACTTTAGTCAGTATATTTTGGTACTAAATTAAATAGCAACACTAAGACAAATATATTTTTAGAATAAGTTACGAATTATGTAAAAAATACAGATTTCATCTCACTTTCTATGGAAAATATGATTGTATTTACGTCCATATATCATCATTCTTAAGTAATATGCAATCACAAACTAAAAAAACACGAGCTATAGCTACTTACGAGTGAAAATTTACGGCAGCACATTTTCCTTCGCTGCGACTTTTGCGCCTCAAAATACTGCATCCACCAATTGTTAAAATACTTAAAAATACACGGAGTCTCTATCTCAAAAGCGTATATAACATAAAACACACCAAAAAACAAAAGATTTCAAATAATACGAAACCTCACTCTTCACAGCTGTTATTTGTTTGGCACAAGAATGTCAAATTTGACAGCCTTGTGCCAAAAACCCGGTTACAGCGAAAGGGACAAAACATAACATTTTTGTCTCGTTTCTTCACAAGTATTGACCAATTTACGTTCTCTCTCTAACAAGCTGTGACGTCAGGAGCTATCCTGCCCTGGCTAGAGCATTGGCTCTCGACTTTTTTTTTATTTTTTTTTTTATTTATTTATGGCGTCGGTTTATCACCATTTGCCAATGTCAAGTATATTATTTTCATCAACGTAGGTACTGTATTTCTAAATCGTCAAGTCCAAAGTCTAGTCAAAGTCCAAATAAATAGTCACGGTAGTCAATCAGTCAAGTCAGTCGATTCAGTAAAGTGGTAGACGCTTTACTGAAACTTCCTAGGGATTTTTGGCGGGAAACCCAATTTAGCACGCATTTTGTAGAATGTATCACTTTTCCACATTAATGCACCTCAACGAATAATTAATGGTTAATATTCCACCACTATAACACATTAAAAACCGAATTAACACGAATTTAGAAAAATAATACAGAAACACAACATTGCTGATTGACTTTCCCGGCAAAACTCGGCTCTCGACTTGGAACAACAAAAAAGTATAGGTTGTCTGTAAAGTCGGTTTACTGACGATAGTTGAACGTGATAACGTCATATGGAACGCCTCAGAGCGAGGTAACGCCGCATACGTCATGTTTTTTCGTGCGTGCTGCCGGCTCCATCGAATTATATAAGACGTTGTCACGTCAAAAATGTTGTTGTTTTTTTTTTTATTGAATATGGGGGCAAACGAGCAAACGGGTCACCTGATGGAAAGCAACTTCCGTCGCCCATGGACACTCGCAGCATCAGAAGAGCTGCAAGTGCGTTGCCGGCCTTTTAAGAGGGAATAGGGTAATAGGGGAGGGTAGGGAAGGGAATACGGTAGGGGATTGGGCCTCCGGTAAACTCACTCACTCGGCGAAACACAGCGCAAACGCTGTTTCACGCCGGTTTTCTATGAGCCCGTGGTATTTCTCCGGTCGAGCCGGCCCATTCGTACCGAAGCATGGCTCTACCACGTAAAAAACGTGTTTCCAAGTTTGGTTAAGACAATGCAGGCTGATCACCATTATCTGACAAGAAAAATGATCCATGCGTCGGATGGGCATGTAAAAAGTCGGACTGCGCCTGATCTCGCGTCAGTCGTGTCGGTTATTCGTCCCACGGGATTATGAGACCACAGGCAGAGAGAGTGCTCTTGTGTACTGCGCACAGACTTGGGCACTATAAAATGACTCCTGCGTAACTGGCCTGGTTTCAATGAAACCGGCCACCGTCACCGAAATCGGTGTGGGAAGTTTATTCTACGCCCAAATATGAGGGAAACCCCATTGGCTATGGTCGACTAAACCATTAGCATTCTGCGGATTCTATTAACGGGTTTTATTTTATATGTGAAAAAGAAATTGCACCGAGCATGTAACCCGCGAGCACTAAGCTACAGCTACACCTACTGCTACAGCTCTAAAAATAACATTTATAACCGTTTAAAAGCGACAAGGTTTCACGTAAACATTGTAAAAATGTAGGTAGTACCTGCCTAACCTAGATATAAAATAATAATAAAAATAAAATATGTTACATGTGAAAATATAAGAGAAAAAACAAAAAATATGCGCCTGAATTAAACCTCACCGTATTTTGTCCAGTTTTTATCTTTCCCTCACTAGTTTTATACTCCCACAGAGACTCCTATGTATTGTAATTTACACGTAAAACTTTCTTTGTTATTTTAATGAAAACTTTCTTGTTATCAAAACATCCATGATGAATGAATAAAAATGCGAATTTATTTAAATTCTTCATGCGCGGTTCCTGCATGTTTACGTTATGTGCAACTCAGAATACCCAACACCCAACTAAAATGAGTCAATTCTGGAAAATTGCCAGAAGATACTTTGATGCCTGTAGTTACTACCAAAAGAAAAACCTTAAACCACTAATGTATCCCTATATTATCGTACCTCGGATTATACATTTATACAGGTATAGAGATAAGGTTCCGTAAAATCAATTACGGAAATATTTTGGGCATATGATCTACTGCGTATTGGCAGAAAAGTAATTGTCATAGTCGTAAAAAAAATCTTACTTTATATTGACGAGTTTTGAGCGGAGATTCTCCCATACATGAGATGATTTTTTTGCTTTGAGTATGACACTATTATTTTTGCCTAAACGTCTATATTATAAGCAGTAGATCATAATATACCCAAAATATCCGTAATCGATTTTACCAAACCTTATATTATTTCGCAGGCATATTGTATGATTCCGCCGTTTACATACGGCGTCGTCAGTTTAAAAAAACGCTATATAATAAATCTAACGTTTTGTAAAATCAATAAGGTACAGAAAAGGTGATGGTCCAAAACTGACCCAGAATCGACAGCAATGAAATGGTTCACTTAGAATCATAATATTTGTTACGATGATATACGACAATTCCCGAAAGACATTAAAACGTGGTTGTAATGTATTGTATGGTAATATATTACATAATATGATGGTCGTTATTTATTAGTGTTGAAATTGTACTCGTAGATATGATATGTATAGATATTTAGCTATAACACTTACCTATAACAGCAACCTATTACCTAATACTGAAACGATAGTTAAAGTGCCGCTCAAGTCACATACTGTCCTTGTCATTTCGGCTAGAAGAGACAGCGACAGTCTGTGAATAGGAGGGCTCTTAATTTTGATTATCATTCCAGTATTCGACCGTTACAGTACTAACACCAACTAATACAATATCTACACCTACATCTCCAGTTTCCACCTACTATGATTTTGGATTTAATTCTTGCTCATAATTTCTATACCCGGCGCATTTCCCTTTGTTGACGTGAAATATGAAAGTGAACCCATTAGCAAATATTTCTATGTCTTTTGGGCACATGATTTACTGCTTAAGTAATGATGTTTACGCATAACAAAAATTAAAATCGAATAAAAAATCTAGTAATGAAACGAATCTTCACAATTGGGGCCATCACTATCAGCTGAAACTTAAAGTCAAGAAAGATCAAAGACAAGTCAGTTACAGAAAATTTGGCCACTTATTTTACATAAGTGGCCAAATTTTCTGTAACTGATTTCACAAAACGTTTTATACTCATTATTCTGTTAACGTATCAATTAAATGTATCTAGCTCTAAAATTGAAATCAAGTGTCGATAAATTTAATGACTACTACAAGCACCTAATCATTCCATGCTTCTATTTTATTACTCAACTTTTAATATTATAACTCAGGTCTATAAGCATTTATTTATATTACTGGAGAATGAAAAATGATGCCTTTGCTAGTTACTACTCCTTATTTACTTTTTAATTAATAAAATGTTATTAAAGTGATTTAATGGTCCTAAATAACGAAGTACTTACCAAACTGCCCGAATTTAATAATTAATGTATTGATCTTTTAAAGAGCTTACCAAGTTTAAGCTGCATAATCCTCTGTGAGGGATAGTTCGCTTTTACGACTAAACATTACAGTAGCAATAGGGGATCGGACAATATCTGAAATATTTAGTTTCATTAATATATTCAGAAATATTGAGGCATCACTAGCTGGTAAATGTAAAAAATATATTATTTTATGCGTAGTTTACTAATTAAATACATTTAAAAAGTACATTTTTTTTTGCGTAATTGGTAAACAATACCTACATCATTAGCTTACTTACATCACATACAAAAACATTCATCATTATAAGTATGAACTTAAACGCACAAATATCGGAGATATTAACAAATATGTTCCTGCGGCCGTATACTTTATACCTACTTAATACACTTTAATCCAATAGTGACGTCATTTGTATGTCGATTTTAGTATGGAGCATTTTTACGAGACTTGCGAAATTTCATATACAAATCGCTGTACCTTTGAAAATATTGACTTTTGATATACGGTTTCTTCTGAGAAGTTCATATATATTTAAGAGAGTATATCCATTCATGCAATAAAAAAAATCAGTCCGCTTGCCTATTTGCGTTTAACTTTTGTATTAGGTATACTAAAACTCTATATCCAGTATCAGGAAATCTAATTCATAAGCAGCAGCAGCAGGTAGAGTGTTTTCATTATTTATTTGTATTATAATGATGCAGACACAATACAATTGTCAATGACATGTAAATATAAAATCAGTCACTTCCCTCGCGTCGTACTTCCAGCCGAAACAGCTCGGTTTTGCCTGCAAAGGGGGCTGTGAGGCCGCCGTACACTCTTTCAGAACAGCTATTCACAATCAAGGCGATGTTGTGTTTCTGAAGGTCGACGTCAAAAACGCCTTTAACTCAGTTGACCGAGGCACCATGTTGGCCCAAATAAAATCCAAAGCCCCTGCCATTCTACTATTCATGCTCCAGTGTTACAATTACCCTACCAAACTTATTTACAAAAATCACCTCATCTCATGCGAAGTTGGCTGCCAACAGGGCGACCCTCTTGGTCCAGCAATTTTCAGCCTTGCCATACACCCGGTCATCGAGCTTCTAAATTCAAAATTTAATGTTTGGTATTTAGATAACGGGACCATTGGAAGCGATGCACCCACTGTACTATCCGACTTCCAGACTCTGATCAGCGAGTTCCAAAAAATAGGTCTGGAGCTGAATCTAGGAAAGTGCGAACTTTTTGTGCCAGACAGTTGTGGGGATAGAAACGCGATTATATCCAGCTTTAAAGAAATAGCTCCACAACTGTCTGTCATCGATAAGGATTCGCTCTTCCTTTTGGGCTCACCTATTTTAGACGAGTCTCTCCCAGGATTCATAAATAATAAATTACAAAATTTTAGTGAAACTTTAGACCGCCTCCTCCAAATTAACTGTCACATGGCCTTCACCCTAATCCGTTATTGCATTTTCGTACCAAAATTTACGTATGTCTTACGGTGTTGTCAACTGTGGAAGTTCCCTCAACTTCTCAAACAGTTGGATGATACCTTAAAGGCGTGACTCCTGTTCGAAACATTACACAGAAAACATGAAACATTGGGGCGTGGCTATACACATTTGTCTAGGAATAGACAATGTTTTTGTTTTCGGAGACGGACGAAAAACATTCCCGCGCGGGTAGAGAGGGGAAGAAATGTTTCATTTCTTAACTAGTGTTCACATCGTTCACATGACACCTAGGTACAGGTTTTTTAGGGTTATAGTTTTGCTTGTTGTGTTTTTTGTGTTTGTTTTTGTGATCGCTCATAATATACGGCCTGACTTAATTAAAAAATACAAATTTTTACAGTTTTCAATAGAAATGCGTAAAATGGCGCACATATTTATGAGTTGAAAAAAATACTTTTATGAAACACCTAAAGTGGCCTTTTCAGAACCCCTCTTTTCTCCTAGATTCTACACCTACAATCACTAAAACTGTGAGCGCTAATACGTCTTCCTCGTCGGAACTTAGATCGTGTCTGGACAAAATGTTTTGTTTCGACCAAAAACATTTTCTGTAGCTGGAGACAGCTTGTGTATGAAAACAAATGTTTTTGTTTCATGTTTTCTGTGTAATGTTTCGAACAGGAGTCACGCCTTAAGACATACGCTCTCGACGATTTTAAACATAAATCCCACCAAAAACATTCTGCAAAAAAACTAGCCAAGTCTCGACGGAGCTGCTTGTTTATCTCTAAAAAGTAATGAAATCTAGACAAAGTCGTGCCAAGTCTAAGGTTCCTTACTGCGATTTCTTTATTATTATAGTTAATGTTGTGTGACTTGGCCGTTGAACATTCTTTATACGTTAATGGGTACAAGTCAATTTTGTTTACACGTTATGTTATATCTGCTATAACCAGTGACGGATTAACCCTTAATCAAATTAAGCAATTGCCTAGGGCATCACGTCTGGGGGGGCACCAGAAGAAGCACAAAAAAAAATAAAGTCATAACCCCGCTCCCGCTTGCCTATTCGCTGCCCGCTGGTGCCCCCCCGGTTGGTATATATATGACAGAGATCTGACCCGTATACAGAGGCGTATTTAGAAATTTTGCGCCCCAGGACATTTAACATATTTTGCCACCCCATTAACCCTAAATTTGAGTTCAAGCTCAGAATGCGAGCAAATGTTTTTTACTCCTTTCAATCTTTTTAAACTGTAAAGCCTGAAAGACTGTTGTACTTTAGAAAAAAAAAACAATAAAATTAATAGCCTAAAACAGGAATCGTGAACCTATGGCACGCGTGCCATCGAATCCTCAAACCTATAGCACAATATTTTGACACAATATTTTGGGCACGTCACTGATCACAAAATTTTGTAATTATGTACGACGGAAAAAGTGTGAAATAAGTATTGTATGACTAACCAAACTTAATTTTGTCATCTATTGTGAAACATCAAAAATTACGCAAATTTTACTGTAATTGAAATTACAAAATCATCCTACTTTTACAGTATTTTATTTAGGGATGAAAGTTGGAACAGATTGAATCTATTAAATAGGAAAAAATGTTGCTCGCTCGCTTCGCTCGCTCGCGTTTCACATGAAAAATATATTAAATTATTTAGTACCGATGTTCTGTGTTAGCTGGTCGATTGTATGGTATTTTTCTGAATTTCACCGTTATTTATTGTTTTAGTTTAACGTTTGAACCGATTTTAATGAGGTCATGGCTTCTAATAGGTTAAAGACTAGTATTTAATGTACTTTTAGTTTTATTTTCTTGAAACCCCCCCCCCCCCCCCCGACAGTAATGTACTTTAGTCGTTTAATTTTCTTGAACCCTCCCCGAAACTAAAAACTACCTGCTGTGTGGTACCCGTAATACAGGGACCAAATTTCATCAATTTATTATGTATAGCTGTTGCCCGCGATTTCATCCGCGTCAACTGATGGCGCAATAATGCATTAATTTCGACCAAATTTTATTACCTAAAAAAGGTTATAGTGAGTCAATCTTAAAAAATAGACATATACTGTCATGGACATTTATTTGATCATTTAAAGGGGAATAATTATTTTATACATATTTTTTGGATAACTTGAACCGTTTACGCAGCGTACCTACTCAACGTAAAATATGAATAATTTTCCCCGTTTTTGCAACATTTTTCACTAATGCTTTGCTTCTATTAGTCGCAGCGTAATGTTATATAGCTTAAAGCCTTCCTCAACAAATTGACTATCCAACACAAACACATTTTTTCAATTCGATATATCAGTTTCTGAGATCAGCGCTTTCAAACAAACAACGGAAGCCCTCAAAGATCAATAATTTTCCCCGTTTTTTCCACATTTTCCACTGATTCTTCGCTCCTATTGGTCGCAGCGTGATGCTATATAGTCTAAAGCCTTCCTCGATAAATGGACTATCCAACACAAAAATAATTTTTCAATTCGAACCAGCAGTTCCTGAGATTAGCGCTAACTCTTCAGCTTTATAATATTAGTATAGATTACGGAACCCTAAAAACTAATGTTTTAAGGCGGTACTTTTTAAAGATCGATTCAAGTTGACATACGGGGGCCCACAGGCGTGGATTGCTTAGGGCATCAAGTAGTCTTAATCCGTCACTGGCTATAACTACCTATGTTTACTAAGCGAGATAATAGCCCATACTGGTATTGGTAATTGGACGCTAGTATCTCATTTTAGGCTGTTGTTGATTGTACAACACATGTATTGGAGCAATGGTGTCATGGAGCCCCTTTTGTACCCTTCAGCGGCCAAGTCACACAACATTAACTATAATAATAAAGAAATCGCAGTAAGGAACCTTAGACTTGGCACGACTTTGTCTAGATTTCATTACTTTTTAGAGATAAACAAGCAGCTCCGTCGAGACTTGGCTAGTTTTTTTGCAGAATGTTTTTGGTGGGATTTCACTTCTTTTTGTAGAAACGTGGCCATATTGATTTATTTTACTAGATTTTAGTGTAATTGGTTTATTTAATTTGTGTAATGTTCGAGTAGAATAAAGTTAATTATTGATTTATTTCACTAGATTTTAGTGTAATTTGTTTATTTAATTTGTGTAATGTTTCAGTAGAATAAAGGTAATCGTTCGACTATTTCTTCTTGTAAACTTGTAAGTATAAGTATAAAAGTCAGTCTAGTCTTATCCAGAGTTTTCCTTAAATTTTATTTATATGTGTATTAAAAGCAGAAGGGGAGGCATTGGGACACTACGGGCTAGATTAAATTAGAAGATGTGTCCCATTTCGCCGGATTTTTGCAATGACAGTCGATTTTTTTATGTACCAATAGGAGAAGGGGGCATTACCATATCTCTAATCAGCTGAGACCAGCTGAGGGTTCTTCATCAGATACTTCAGACCTTCGATTTTTGACATCAAATGAAGTGGCCTACCAAGTTGAATATTTTTTGTAAAGGCGGTATGTTTGGTTGGGCTCTTGTGTTTTCTAATCAGGGTCAGCAGGTACTCCAGAGTCCAGATCTTCGATTATCCTAGTTTTTATAGTTTTCCCTTTATATGGCCATTAAACCCTAACTCTGTACCAAATTTTAGTTCTCTGAGTTTATGGGAAGTACTAGTTCTATTCTGATGATCATGAGTGAGTGACTGAGTGAGTGAGTAAGTGTCATAAATGCGAAACTTTGCTTTCGCTTAACTTCGGAACTAAACGACCTAAACACGTGAAATTTTGGATTTTAAGTTTGTGATTATAGCTTACTGGATGACGAACATTTCTGCGTTCTGGTCTTATCCAGAGTTTCTCAAATAGGGGCCTGAAAATGCGGCGAAATGGTTCCAGTAAATAATGGTACGGCAGTCTTTGCTCCGCGCTCGACTTGGCGGGGGCACTGCCGTGCCCCCAGATTTTGATGACCGCTCATGGACTCAGGCAATGCTTCCAGTAAGGTTCGGTGGCCTGGGTGTTCGAAAACCTTCCGACATATCACTTCCGGCCTTCTTGTCCTCAGTCCACGCTAACCATAGGCTTATCTTTAGAATACTAGAGCACCAATCCAACTCCATTATAGTTCCCTTTCTGGACGAGGCCAAGGACGCCTGGAGCGCAACTAGTGCTTGTAGCGAATTGCCTGACAACACTTTTTCCCAAAGGCTCTGGGACGAGCCACTCTGCAGACTGGTACGGAATAATCTTCTTAATACGTCTTCCAGTCCTGTGGAGCAGGCTCGCCTCTTAGCTGCGGAGAAGTGGGAGTCGGGCCTTTGGCTACAAGCGTTGCCGTCACCCAATACAGGCACATTGCTGGATCGAACCACTTTCCGATTAGCTTCTTCCCTGCGTCTTGGCACTCCCCACGTCGTCCCCCACCGCTGCGTTTGTGGCGCAAATGTGGACAGCCTTGGACACCACGGTCTGTCCTGTCAGCGAAGCGCCGGCCGCATCTCCCGACATCACTGCCTGAACGACCTTATCCGTCGGGCTCTTGTCACCGCCGGAGTACCAGCTGTGCTGGAACCCTCTGGCTTGGCGCGCGACGATGGCAAGAGACTAGATGGTATGTCCCTGGTCCCTTGGAGAGTGGGACGGGCTCTTGTATGGGACGCAACTTGCGTCGATACACTTGCTCCGTCCCATGTCCAGGGCACCTCGAGCACTGCAGGTGCGGCCGCCAATCAGGCGGAGAACCTCAAGCGGCGCAAATATGAGAACCTTAGTGGGGATCTCATATTTGAACCGTTTGGGGTTGAAATCCTAGGTTCATGGGGTCCGGGTGCGCATAAACTTTTTAGAGAGATTTCCAAAAAACTAATTGACGCCACCCGAGACCCCAGAGCCGGCACCTATCTGGCCCAAAGAGTGAGTATCGCAATCCAGCGGGGAAACTCTTTGAGCCTTCTAGGTACTCTGCCTGGTGGGGACGACCTGGGAGATTTCTTTTTACTGTAGCTTTTTAAGTTTTTCTAGTTTTAACGTTCTTTTTAGTTAATATTTTAAGTAGTTAGCTATCGATATTATACTATAATTGTTATTTATTGTGTGTACATAATAAAACTTTTTATCAGCAAATATAAAATTCTCCTGTATTCTGGCTGTGTTCCGCGGAAAATATCGCTAACAAAAGACGTTAGCAAAATGGCGACCGCAGGCTTTAAATAATCAAAATGGCGGATTATGTTAGCAGTATTGAAGTAAGCAAACGTGTCCTGGCCGATAATCTGTTTTTTTCTGTAGCGCTAGCAAGCGCTAACAAGCGCTTTTTTCCGCGGAACCCAGCCGTGTACACTAGATGTACTCCTCCGAAACGGCTTGAGTTTCAAAATCATAGGAACCGGTCAAGACCGATTCCTATGATTTTTTTGCATAATATATCGTATCTGGTAGGTCTGAGAATCGGTCGAAATCTACTTTTTCTCCTCTAAATGATAATCCACCACCCCTATATATTTTTTGTTAAGTTTTAAAATCTTTGACGGACCTGCTTAAGGATTAGATTTTCTGATAGAACATACCTGTTTCATTATTCAAATATATATTTTTTATTTAAATTGCGGAAATACATAATATATTTTAACACATAGTATATCAGTAATTGTGACTTTTTATACTTAGGTATTTTGTAGTCTAAGACTTGGATACTACACAGTTACATAGGAGTCGGAGTAAAACTTAACCCAATTATAAATAAATAAAAATATTTTAAAGAAAATTTTTCAGGTCCTCGCTGATATTTTTGCTAAGAATTGGAGAAAATTCAGCTGATAAAAAAGCAGTCATACACGGTTTTATTATTGACCCAATTACAAATAAAAATATTTACACAATGGATAAGTTATACAATGTTTTTATGCTGGATTATCTCCAATTCTTAGCAAAAATATCAGCAAGGACCTGAAAAATTTCTTTAAAATAAAAATCCGTCGCTCCGCGCTCGGCACACCTCAACGGAAATTAATTGACTGAACGAAATTTATCATTGTTTATTTTGTGACGTCACAAGCTTATATTAACTTATACCAATTTCGTATGAGGTTTTATGTTGCCAAATAGCTTAAAGCTATAAATAAGTTTGTAATAAACCATTATCACATAAGTTTATACCTACGACAGAAGTGAAACTACTAAAATTATACCATTGATTTTACTGTCTTGCATGTTTAGATATATATTTATATTAATATGTGATTGACGACTGTCTTTTTTATCGTTTCTTCTTTGATCAAGAGTAAAATCACAATTCACAATAAAATTTATTGATATTATAACATTTTTAAGCAAAACTTACACAGGCTATTAGATATATAATGTAGAGCTAACATTAAACAAGCAGAAAGTGTAAGCGGCGGCTTAAAACAAAATGAAACCATACCCAGTTGAAAGTAGGTATGTACGTATGCACTTGTGCATACAAGTTGTGTAATAATATTTCATCTGGTTTTTATTCCCCGCAATATTTGAAAACTTGTTTCGCTTCCCGGAATTACAAATCGTAGCGAAATGCAAATTATGATTTAAGGCTTTTTGTGTAAAAATTGTAAATGGACTACATTAATCCATGATAAATAATAAATATTCATTATGATTTGTTTAATATCAACGATGTTATGCGTTGGCGCTTGGGAGGTCTAGGACTCGAATCCCGCCAAAGAAAAACCGTTTCCTGTGTTTCTGGGTCATGGAAGTGTATCTAATATTATATCGTGTATTATATTATAATATAAATCTTGAATTTAATATGCATATTGCATAGTATAAAAGTATTTAATACACTTCGTGATGTCTGGTCATTATGTTTTTCAGATACTTAGCACGGGGCCAGAGGGACGTGGTGTGAAGCGTCGACAGATATTATAATTATTATATACTTACAATAGGGATGATAGATGTGCCTAGTCATCTAAAATATTTAGATTTATTAATATAGTTAGAAATATTGAGCCATTACTACTTGGTAAATGTAAAAAAATATAATGTTTTATGTGTAGTTTAGTACTTAGTTATATTTCGGAGGGATTCAGGTTTGACTGCGTTTATTCATCTTCTGGCGTTGCGGAAGGTCAACACCAGACTTACCTTTTGACATTTCACTCGTTTACTTTGATTAAAACTCTAGTTATTTTAATAACATTTAACTGACATTTTTACACTTAAAACACGAAACTTTACTTTACTTATAAACTTGAACAGTAATAATTATAACAAAAGAAATATAATGATTCTGACCCACTTCATAGGGTGGGGCGAATGGTGGGGCATCCCCACTTTGCGGATTTACGAGTTGTCAGAGTGGTTTGATGAGTAACATTGCACGTGTGCATGACAAACAATATCAAGTACAATAACACCTGCACCGACATATAATATCTAAAAAGTACAAAAAAACATACTAACTACCCCACTAACACCATCATACCAAAACCAGCTACATATCATTGTTAACCTTAAAAACCTAAGTCATACCACAGAATGGACTCATAAGTCATAATTGGCTGCGCAAACGGTCCCTTAAAGGTCAATTCACACTGTAGAGAAACGATACGCGATATGACGCTGCATTTTTAAGATTGCTATTCAAAATTTAACTTTATTATATTACACAAGAAGATACACGTTTCATTGTAAGAGTTCGAATGTGCAGTTATATACTTAATACCACAGAATAGACAAAAGTAATACTGCTTATATGACTCATATGAAACGTGTATTTTTTGTGTAATGAATAAAGTTGAATATGAATAGCCATGGGCGTAGCCAGGGGGTGGTTTAGGGGGTTCAAACCCCCCCCCCCGAAATGGGCCGGCTGGTATATATACAGAGATCTGACCCATATACAGAGGCGTAGTTAGAAATGTTGTTGTTAGTTAGGCTTAAAGACATATTATAAAATTCAGTACCGACGTTCAGCTTTAGGCTATTGATATTAGTATTTTTTCGCATTACAGTCTTTCAGGGTTTAAAGCTGAAAGGGGTTAAAACATAAGAAAAATGAGGGCCCTTTAATCTACCCCCCCCCCCCCCCGCGCGAAAGTAATGTACTTTTAGTACGCCGTACCTGGCTACGCCCGTGTGAATAGCTATCTTAAAAATGCAGCATCGCGTATTGTCGCGGTGTGCCTAACCCTAAATCAGGCTGAATAAAGAATTTTAAATGAATAACCCTTCGCAATTTGCTGTGTAATCTCACAAGAGCCACTAGCAGTAGGTACATTAGTCAAAGTCCCCAGAGGGAGACCTTACGTAACTGAAATAACATTTTTCAGGAAACACTGATCTGAACTTTTCCTTTTACTTTTTTCTTAAAAGATGTCTGTCGATGTACTTTGTTATGTGATTTATTTATTGAATACTTTCTTGTGTTTATTCGTAATATGCAAAGATTTCAACTCAAGATAGGCTATTACACATTTAGCAGAAAAAAAATTCATACAAGAAAAAGTTACGCCATCTTGGTTTTCACCAAAAATCAAATATCAGCCATCTTGTTTTCACCATACTTCGAATTTCAAAATGGCCCCAAAAATTTAAAAAATGGGGCCATTTTACTGGAGACACTTTTTGCCTCAACATGCCTCGTCTATAATATACGTCTATGGTAATATTATGTAATTTCCTAAATAATTGTGAAACCAACGCAGAAGTATGAGTACTTTGGATTTATCTATGAAACTCTTTTTATTCAATCACCCACTAAACGAGCAGAGGGATCACGATGGTAAGTGATTAGGTACCGCCACTCATGGAACTGTTACACTTGTAACTCCTCTGGCGTTGCGAATTTGTGTTCCTGATCCTTTAAATCCCAAACTTCCCACAGACCTCCAGTAACCTCATTCACTCGACAAAACACATTACACAACGCAAGCGTTATTTCTCGCCAGTTTTCTGTGATGTCATAGTATTTGTAGTTCATAATACTAAAAACTACTAAAGGATCAATTTCATACTCTTCGTCAGTTTAGTTACTGCCGAATATTATAAACATAATATACATTTTATAGATGAGACATGTCGAGACTTTTGGGGCTTTTGGGGTCATTTTGACATTTGCGGTATAGTGAAATCAATATAGCTGACATTTGAGGTACGGCGAAATCGAGACGGCGCGGGCGCGGCGCGCGGCGTAACTATTTATTGTAATAATATGAAGATTTGTTCTGTCAAATGTACCTACTATCGAACAAGTTGCCACTCGACCAGGCATAAGATGAAAATCGCTTAACAGCGCCGTTGAATCGTGCGCACGCACATTATACTCACGTGTAGAAACGTAGTTCAACCACGTCTGCTGTCGTTGCAATCACATCCTTTGTTTTTAAATAAATTGAGGCGTCCTAGTGCAAGAAAAATATTTAGAAACTAATCGAGCACGTACTTTGTCGATATTGCACATCATCCTTAGTTTTGAAATCATTGGCTGTGTTCCGCGGAAAATAGCGCTAACAAAAAAACCTAAGCAAAATGGCGACCGCTGGCATTAAATAAGCAAAATGGCTGATTATGTTAGCAGTACTGAAGTTAGCAAACGTGTCGTGGCCGATAATCTGTGTTTTTTCTGTTTTGTTATAATCTATGGCGCTAGCAAGCGCTAACAAGCGCTATTTTTCGCGGACCGCCATTTTTTCGAGCCATTGCCGACACATATAAGCTTCGCAACGAAAGTTGGAACATTACGTAAATTCTCAACACGTGAAATAGCAATAGGTACGGCCAGCAGCGTTAAAAAATGTCATACAACATTCTCCATTCTCCCGAGTATAATGAAAGTAGAATTAGTGTTCATATTATAAAACATTTCACATCATGATACTACTCGTGAAATGTATGAAACATTCTTTTCAACCTGTTATTCCTTTGTTAATTAGTGTTTTAATTATTCCAATTTCAGTTGAGACTAAGGCCTTGGGCAAAATAAGATTGTATATTTGTATAATTAAAATATAAATTGCAACATAAATCTACTTTATGTTTACAAAATATAAGTAAAATTTAAATGTAATATACTTGGAAACCATAACCGATGCCCATGCGGTAAGTATATATAAATTGCAACATAAATCTACTTTATATTTACAAAATATAAGTACAATTTAAATGTATATAGTTGGAAACCATAACCGATATCCATGCAGTATTTTGTAAGTGTCTATTACCGAAAAATATAAGCTTTAATAAATCATTAATATTTATGATAATGACTAGATGTTGCCGGCGACTTTGTGCGCGAAAGAGAAAATATAAGTTGTCAATAAAAAGAAGCCAAATGGTCTATTCTATATCTGTACCAAAATCGGTCTTAGGGGCCTATTCAATGCAAACAAACAGATCCTTCTTCTTTTATAAATTAGTAAATATTTATAAATACCTTACTTTGAAATAATTGTAAAATACCCACCTACCGATTACTAATAGTCAATACCAAATCATTATTTGTCCAAAATAATTTCAGCTCAAAATTTGCTATAACCTAAGTTATAGAAGATGACTATGAATTTACTTCCCAGTAGTTTATTAATTTTAAATTATTGACGTCACTTCCGTTAAACTTGCGGAAACGGGAACCGTACTCTGGGGCCTCATTAGCGACCCGCACATTGCTCCTTTATGTAAAACAGAACAGATTAACCAAACTAACCTTAATTAGCAGGTAGGCCACCCGCGGTATACTTTTGAACCTTATTGCGATAGTAATAAGGTCGAAGTACACGCGCTTTGTTGCCGACTGTACATTGTGTGAATTCTTTTGTATGTACAACACTTTAAAAGCGGATTGAAATGAATCGTTAATTAAGCAAGTGGCTACGAGGCTCGTCAGCGCTTTTGTAACATGATATAGTTGCGTTTTTAGCCGAGATAAATTACATTTTCCTATTAAAATCATTATACATTGAAAATTCGTTGCTCAGAATATCTACCAGTTTCAAGGTAATTCGCTTGATTATGTTTTTATATTAACTAGAGGTCACCCTGTGGCTGAAATTCAACTATAATTTCATGTTCATATTTTAATTTCAAAGTTTCAACTTTTTAAAGTTTCTTTCGCCAAATGTTTTGTTTTTATGTAAAATATGGATGTGAAAGATAATAAGTGATCAAACGAACTTACCTTAAGTGAAGTTCGATCATTATTATATGAAACATTTCATTTCGAAGATATATATTTTACCATGTAGTATATCCATACTTACGAGGCAATCCACGCATATTTCATAGCTAGAAATCAAGAAAAAAGTTACTTCTTGTCTATGATTCCTAGTTCCATAGATAGGTAGGTATGTTTCCTGTCACGCCATTCTGTTTAGAGCTTTCCACATGTACACAACTCCCAGGGCTACGCATGTAAGGCTTATAATATACTTATAGCCTTATGTGCTTGGGTTGGGTGGGTATATATCTTCGAAATGAAATGTTTCATATAATAATGATCGAACTTCACTTAAGGTAAGTTCGTTTGATCACTTATTATACTACACATTTCATTTCTCGATATATATTTTACCATGTAGATGTTCAGAGCGTATGGGAGTTGTGTAATGTGTTAAACACTAGAATAATAGTATGGTATTAGTCTTGTTATAATATAATTATACTTCCGGTTTATTTTACCTGTTGGTTTAAGTAAAATAACAAGCATTACTAAATTATGATACCTTCTTGCATGTTTAAGCTTATATCAGTTATGTAACCGATATTTAAGTATCTACTTACAATTATAATATAATATTTGTATTTTATAACTGTTATTTTTAAATTTTCTCAAATCAAAATTATTCAACTAAATAACTATGCTCATACCCTTAATACTTATCGCGCCAAGAACCCATCATATAACTGAAATAATTAATTTCAAAATATTTATCCTACTTTTATGTAAAAGAGAAACGATAATTGTGTCTTATGGAAGTCACATCACTTATTAAGACTAATATATTATGAAGGATAAATAATATGATCTTAAACCAAATACAGACTATATAATGTAACTAAAATTGTTAGGGTAAGACGTATGCCTAATAAAGAATTTGGTGAAAGATTGTGACAACCGTGTTTTACAAGCATCCATTGACTCTGTATTTTGTTTTGATCTGGAACAGCTTTAAAGTTCCATAAAGTAAGTACTTCTTAAAACAGCGACTTAGTTATCTTTATCTGTTATGGTTTTAACCAGAATTTATGTCTAAAGTAAATTTATTCAGTTTTATTTAATTATGTGTAGGACATAATTCAGGTTCACTAAGTATGTTTTTGTTTTGGATAATAAATTTTGATTAATGGTGAGTTAAGTTAAATTATTGTTATTGAGACTAAACACTACTGTGTTATTATATATATGATGATATACTTATCAACAAGATATTATCAAGATGAATTATATTTTTAATACCTTTTCTTATGTATATTGCTGCTAATATAATTTTTTATATATTTTGGTAAAATGTATAGATACAGAAATCCCCCTAATGATTCAAATTCATTATTGACTACACTATCGTCAGCTTAGATATTTTCTATTATCTAGATTCTAGATGAATAAGTACAAGATAACTTAAATTTGAAAAATTATCTTGATTAATCATTGCCACCCTATTCTATGTTGTGCTTAGTGCTATATTGAAAAAAGGTTACAAATATAAAAAATATTTGAGTAAATTCAAAGTATACCTTTGTTACCGTTTTAGGATTACCAAAATTCACGATACAAACTGATAAGAAATAGGTTCACAAAAATGTTATATCTCCTAATTCAAGATATTTTATAATTTCAGACTCAATGTTTTGCGTCTCATGCTTTGATTTATTGGTTATGCTTTGCTTGTGGAGCAAGCTTGAAATAGTGAAGAGTAAAATTCAAACAGATATTGTAAATTTGAAACGAATTATGCCAGATTTTAAGGAGAATATGAAGTTTTAATAAATTAATAAATTGTATTATATGATAGATTTTTCCAAATTCAAATTATGATATTTTTATAGTAAGGGTGTAGTATGATATTTTTATATTGATAAAAAAAAATATATATATATAAATTCAAAGGCATTAGTTGGTATAAGAAATAGAGCTCTATTAAAAAAAACGGGTAGGTATAAACCCTGCCTCAGTTGTTGATTATCATTTATTTATTTATTTCTGTTTTAATACTGTCTGTCACACTAAGTAATTTTGAAACTTGTTTATTGATGCACCTTGAAGGATTAATATTGAGTTATTTAAAATAAGTTTTGCTAGATTTCCATTTTATATTGGGTACTTAATTGTGTTTTTCCTTTAAAGTTACACTGTGTTTCTCTTATATCGGATATAATCAACTTCTGTTAATATTTCTTTGTCCTCTTCTTGTTCATATTCCTCTCCAGGTCTTTTTTGGGAATAAGTCTGTCATTTTATTTTTAAATTTTTATCGATTTTTGGGTCATAGAGATTAAGCGTTCATATATGTATAATATTACATGAACTACTCTTGTATTGCACCCCTCCTCTTTCTTTTTGTGGACTCATCTAGAAGGAGTAACGTGTGTTGTACAGACACAAGTACCTTCTTGTATATATCGTATACGCTCAATGATTGTATAAAATATACCTACTGGTGCTTCACATAGTAGGTACACTAATTGTAATAAGCAACATATCAATGAAAATATCACCCATGGATAATGTAAATTGTGCATTGCTATGTTATTTTTGTTATAGCTTGTGCGTATCCAGATTGAATAAAGTATACCATTGTATCTAGTTCCCAATTATTGTATTCAGTAACACGTCAATATGTCTCACATATTACCCATGTAAAATGCACCTAATGTAATTTTAGGGTCTTGTTCTTGTTCATTTTGTTGTGGCCAAACAAGTACATCTCGTTCTCGCTTGCATTCAGCAACACGTCAATATGTCCGTGTATGCTGTAATCACGCCAATATGTCACGCATATCACTCGTGTAAAATGCACCTAATGTATTTTTAGGTTAATCTTATTATGGCAAAACATGTACATCTCATTGTCACTTGCATTCAGCAACACGTCAATATGTCTCGCATATCACCCATGTCAGCTGTTATCACGTCAATATATCACGTATATCACCCGTGTACAATGCACCTAATGTATTTTAGGTTAATCTTGTTGTGGCAAAACAAAAGCATCTAGTTCCCACTCGTGTTCAATAAGACCTCATATTATCATCTGTATTATTGTCCATGTTTCAATTTTTTATTTCTTATTCTCTTTTTTAATATTATTCTTATATTTGTGTCTTACTGTTAACAGATTTTTTTTTTTTTTTTTTGCAAAAAACTTTCTACTGGTTTATCTGGTCAATCCTTAATTCATATCTTGATACAAATTTATCATTCATCAGATACAAATTGTTGCTTTAAACTGTTACTTGATAATTAAGCTATCATGGTATCTAAAGAGATACTTGGCTTTGCTTGTTCAACGTTGTTTGCCAATGGCCAATAAAATGTACAATGAAATATTATCATGTTCCAAATACCATACTTGTGCTGTGAACATTTAGCAAGGTCTATGTGTGACCATAATTTGATTTTTATAAACTGAAATATTCTGTATATAATATAATATAAATTAAGTATATTTTCCAAAAAAAATATAAATAGCAATAGACTGTTTTTCACACTTTTCTCATACACATGTATACATTGTTGTAGTGGGATCCGTCCCACTCCGGGATCCGTCCCACTCCGGGATCCGTCCCTTAATCCGTTATGAGAGTAAAGGAAGAGAGAGTCTCTTGTGTACTGCGCACACACTTGGACACTATAAAATTACTCCTGCGTAACTGGCCTGGTTTCAATGAAATCGGCCACCGTCACCGAAATCGGTGGTGGAAAACTTACCACCCAATAAATTTTTGGTTGAAGTTTTATTGCTTATATTTTATTTCATTAAATTTATTATATTTCTATTTCTTTATTATTATATTTGTATAATAATGTTTGTATTGTAGTTTATTTATAGCCAGAATAGTTTACAAACAGATCCGTTTCAGTTCAGTTTTTTAAATTAAAATTCCTGTTGTTTCTATATACCAATGACTTTTTAAGTATTACACACAATCTAAGATGCTTTGTATAAATTTCAAGATTAAAATTATTATTAGATTCTGAAACTTTTTCAAAGGTTTCTACCCATTTTGATCCATGAGTATATTAATTTCTATTATCCATGAGAAGCAATGTTATGCAATAAGCAAATAACTCTATATGAACTGCTGGGTAAGCCAATACCTAACAGCTGAGTTAAGCCCCAAATATCATGACTTTGATTTTTGGATTATTTACCTACTAACTTTTACAATGAGTATCTTCATTTAAATAGAACCAGTATTATAAATGAAACCTAAAAACCCTTACAACTTTCCAGAGTACTCTTTAAATTAGTATTACTAACAAACTTCAAGGATTCTAAAAATAATCCTAACACCAGGTAGGTATACACTATGCCAATGTATTATAATGACAACTTTCCAGTTATATATTCTTATTTCTTCTTAGGAAGAATAAACTAAGCAAATTTATAATATTAGATCATGTTAAAAAACAACTCGTGTATTTGCAATATAAACTAATCTTGTACTAAGGACAGTTCCAGCGTTAAATTTGCCTGAGATACAGGATTACCTAGTTCAGACACTACTTTAGATTTTCTGTAGCAACAGATGCAAATCGCATACTGTTTCATGTGTATATGTGGTTCTATGCAAAAAATGAATAATAAATTATTATATTATACAGAGAGAGAGAGCGGATTCCCGACAAATACGTTCTTTGTATAATGTTCCTTTATGAGACTAAACTGACAGAAATTGCGTTTGATTTTTGGAACTAATGTTAATTGTAGAAAATATATTATAATCTTGGCATACCTGGATTATTTATTAGACATTGTGATTGTAATGGAGCAATTTTAACGCCGGCATTTTTTCTTTGACTTACGTATTTTCGTCCTAAATTTTGCAATTTCTTCCTCTATTGTTAGTTTTTGTCTCAGCATTTCTCAAATGACTTGAAATCACATTTCGTATCATATTTCAACTTATAGATCAATTATTTTCAACTTTTTGGAACAAAAATATGCGTCATTTGCCACGCAAACATAAATGGCGTGACAGGAAACATACCTACCTATCTATGGAACTAGGAATCATAGACAAGAAGTAACTTTTTTCTTGATTTCTAGCTATGAAATATGCGTGGATTGCCTCGTAAGTATGGATATACTACATGGTAAAATATATATCGAGAAATGAAATGTGTAGTATAATTGACACTTATTGACAATTGTGTCAAACCTACTGTATGAGTGAGGTCATAGATATATAATATTAATAAGAGGAGTGAGGTAGTGTTTGTTGTTGCTAATATTTTCATTAATTTCATGTATTTTTAAACATTATTTAAAGAAATTAAAGTTTCGCACGCCTTCATCAGCATAAACTTTAATAGTGCCAAATTTCACTCTAATTCGTACGCACAATTCACGTAAAACTTAACTTGAAATTGCTTCACGTATTAATATAATGATAAATATAATGATGCTGATGAATGCTATTGGTTTAAAATATTAAACTATCGCAAATTACTTACAAGTTTTATAATATCGTTGAAGTTAGGTAATATTTCTTTATAAGTTATGTCAGGGGTGCCAAACTAGTAGTCCGCAAACTAAAAATCTCCAAAATATTTGAACAAAGTTTCCGGTGCCGCAATAAATTAAGAACTGTGGAGGGATTATGTGCCGTTGCACTGATCCCTAATTACTGAACATTAACTGGGTCAAATTTTTAATCCGATGCTTTGGGGCTTTCACATAAATAAACTTTTAAAACCTCTTTTTATATGTACGTAAATCACGTGCCTAAGGTACCTAATTAATATATACTCAAAACTCAAACTCAAAATTTTAGTTTTTAATGTAGGTTATGAAAGAACGCTTATAGAATTGTCCTACATGATGCCTACCTGTCTTACCGGCGTAAGAAACTCGCAAATATAAATCCATAGAGAGCATGGATGTTTTAAATATCGATGCAAAAAAATCGACGGCTCATTAATTTTAATAATAGATATACGTACCCAATACCTCGTATTATAAAAACTTTACGAATATATCGAGTGACTCGAGAATAACACTTATAATTAAAGAATATGGATCCGTATCAAGCGGCACATAATATTCTGAGCTAGGCAGGTCTGGGCCTTGCTACCTGTTCTTTTCTTTGCATTTTCTGAGAACATTTACTATGGTAATGTATATATATTTTTACGTTATCAGAAAGGAGATATTTCAACAAACAAAAGCCCACTGATTTTTTTAAAGGAGCTGATATTTTGACGTGAGAAAAAAGTAAAAATTAGGGTTAATTTTTCGATATTAAGTCAAAATAAGGTGAAAAAATAAATATTTTAAATCAAAAAAATTACAGTATATTTAAAACATAAAAAGGTAAGTTTTCACTAAATTTCGTGAAAAAATTTTTTTTTTATATACTTAAGATAAAATTAAAAAATAAAAACCTTGGGTATTTGGCTTTTCCACATAAATTTTGAGGTTATGTGAAAATTATGTAAATACAAAAGTAGTAGATATTTCTATACCTACAAGTTTGCCATTTGACTTTTTTCCATAGGACTTGTAGTTTTGCCGGAAATCGAAATAAACCGTTTTCTACCATTAGAAACTCACCCCTTACACTTCCCGACCTCAAAGCGCCCGTAAATTATTTTTCCATTTATTTTTGTTATATTCTCTTTCTTTTCCTACTATATTTTTTTTTTTCATTTTGGTCTTTTTCAAAGGCACTAGTCTAAAACAGCAAAGAAATATTATATTTAGTAGGTATGTAATAATAATATAATGAATTAGTGTTATTTATTATAAAAATCTTATGAAGCGAAAGTAACGGCCGTAACATGATATTACACAAATGTAAGTACTGTGTAAGCAAAAAACTCTCTCCGGCGGGGAATCGAACCCCGGTCTCCCGCGTGACAGGCGGGGATACTGACCACTATACTACCGAAGACATGCTGTACAGCGATTAAATGTAAGATTATACGTGAACTTTTGCATAAGAATATGTTTAGCCTTGTGTTATCACAATATGAAAATTATTTTATTGCACACGATATGTGATTATAGATAAACAATTGGGTACACGACTACATCTAAAATATTTATGTACTCAGAAAATTTGAGGCATTACTACTTACTAAATTATAGTATTTTATGTATAGTTTAGTAATTCGATACTTACATCTAAAAAGTACAAAAAATTTAATTATTTTTTTGCTAAATTAGTAAAAAAAACCTACATCATTAGTTTACTTAAATCATATACAAAAACTTTTATTATGGTATGTATGAACTTAAACGCACAAATATCGGAGATATTTACAAATATGTTCCTGCGGCCGTATACTTCATACACTTTAACATGGACGTGACGTCATAGCTACGTACGACTTTAGTATGGAGCGTTTTCACAGGACTTGCGAAATTTTGTAAACAAATCGCTGTACCTTAAAAAATATTGACTTTTCATATACGGTTTCTTCTGAGAAGTTACTCATATTTAAGAGTACTATTCATTTATGCAATAAAAAAAATTCAGTCGTCTACCCTATTAACTGAAGACGAGTTAAATAATAGGTATTATTATATTTTTTTTTATCTGTTTCACAAATTTATACTGTTAAGCAAAGACTTCTAAAGACGGAGTCATAGTTTTTGAAAGTTGGTACTATGTTTTTCTGTTGCTCTGTCTTACTAGTTACTAACGATGTGTCAATACGAGTGAAAGAAAGAGCTTATATCGGTGTATAAACGCGTGTTTCGTGTCATGTTATGACCAGCTCAGTAGGCCATTGCAGAGCACTGTATTTTTTGTGTTTCATCAATGAAAATAAATGTATAAAGGAAATAATAATATTTAAACATCTAATATGTGTTGATCCGCTGCATATTGTGCCTCAAGAATGACGACAGAAGGTGTCAAATACTTGGAATTATCGTTTTACACGTAATGTTTTAACAATGTTTTGTGAACTAAATAATGAGTATTTTTATAATATAAACAGATAATCATTAAATTTAACGAACCCTTTTTCGTACTATATCACGCTTTAATGATGAATATCACGTAATGAGTAATAATTTGTGCAAAATAAAAGCTTTGTTTTTCTGCGTATTTTGAGTGATGTACCCTACTGACACAAGAGTTTATCGATAAAGATAATAAACTTTTACTAAACGGTTTTATTAGGTCTCGGAAATGCTCCGGAAGAAGAGGTGAATAGATTGAAGCAGTTAGATGCGAAAATTAGAAGAGTGTGTCCCACCAGTGAGACATCTTTGTGTGACGGTATTGATACGGGAAAAATATTTCTGTTTTACCGGACAATTAAGAAGACTTACGATAATATTATATACTTTCTTAAACATTTTTTTTTTATTTAGTTTCCAATTAAAATGCACAAAGAGCATTTTTCCATTATCCGATCCGGATCGAATACGATATCGGTATCGAATGCCGATACAGTAGTCGATATTCAATAGCCATGCAAGGGCAAGTAAAATTTTATTCCTGTAAATATGGGCCTAGCAGGAACAATTGACAGGTGCGTAAAAGCAATGTTATCGAATGTCAATTGTATGAGCGCTGTCATAATTTTTATACAAATCTCTTTCGTTAACGTAACGTTGACGCAATTGACAATTGTTCCTGCTAGGCCCCCAAGCAAGTGAGTAATCTGACTGACTCAGCTAATCTCTCAATGTATTTACTATTTAGATGCTAATCAAAAATGCAAATACAATACAAAGAGAGGAAATCGACCGCAAAATTTTTGTGTTGTCAGATTTGACATGAGACTCGTGTGTTCGATTTTCAGTTCTATTGTATGATGTATCAGTCCAGAGTTATATTTTCAATGCTCTGAATTTTCCCCGGCCTTCCAGATTCCTGATAGTACGTCCGTCCGGATATATTATCGGGTCGGTATTACTAAGGCTTACTTACTAATAAAGAGGAGGTTCTGTGTTCGGCTGTATATATGTCACCATAAAATTTTAAAAACCGTTAGATTGTAATATTACTAAAGATATTATAAAATGTCGACAGATTGTCAAATAAAAATTACTTCTTACAATTTTACACGTTATTTTTCGTTACATTGTAATATTTACCGTGCCGATTGGTTAAATGACAAGTGCCCCGCGCCGCCATATTTGTTTTCTTTTTCATAATAATAATAATTAAAACTAAAAATAATGCGTACAATTATTGTAAGGAGAAAATTTTATTTGACATAATATTATATATTACTAGCTTTTGCCCGCGGCTCCGCCCGCAAAAAATGGGGTTTTTTGGCCACTTACGACTGTACTCTAAGTTAAATCTGTATCTTCCTTATCTTACGTTACTAATTGTTTGTCCGAAGCACCATCATACCATATTTCATTTCAATGGTTTAAACACTTAAGCCATGAAAGATATTAAAAAAATATACACAATAGTACATTATCCCTCGGGAACAATATTATATATCTTTTTGGGATAAAAAGTAAAAATACACAAAAAAGTATGAAATAAAACTTAATCTCTAAATGAATTATTTAGTACCGACTTCAAAATTAATAAGATTGAGTAGAGAAATAGTAAAAATTTTAGCCGAATTTGAAAGGGGAATTATTTAGATATTAAGTTTTATTTCATACTTTTTTGTGTATTTTTACTTTGGAAGTCGGTTTAATTTTTTGTTTAAAAATAATAATTTCACCCTTTTTAGAGATATATTTTCTTAAGTTATTATTAATACGTCTTAAGAACGTCTAAACTAAACGATCGAATGTATAATTGAATACGCGCCAAGCTTCCATAAAATATTGCTATTAAGATGATGATGATGATTACTGTAAGTTATAAAGTGGCATATGCTTGCAGTTCATTAAACAATACCGAAATTTCCAAACGCATATCTTTAAAGACTGAGGAGTTCTGTACAGTGCTTTTGGATCCAGGGTATATCTTGGTACAATATCTTATTTTTTGGTAGCATATGCTTGTGTTACTTCAGTAAAAGTCAAAATCACTGTATGTGTGGATATAAATTTCGAGGAGTTCCCTCGATTCCTCATGGATCGCATCATCAGGTTCCCACTTTAGTGACTAAAGGACCAATTTCGAACTAAACCCTTTACAACAACAAAAGAATTTTGCAAATAGGTCCATAAACGGCAGAGTAATGTTCAAAGATATCCGTGTTAGTAAAATACTATGAGAAATACCTTTTATATCATCATAATCTGATGATGTATGGTGTGATAGTGGTGATGATGATGATGATTACTCTAACTGACAGGGTGGCATATGCTTGCAGTTCTTTAAACAACGCCGAAATTCCCAAACATGTATCTATAAGGAGCCAGGAGTTCTGTTCTGTACTTTTGGATCCAGGGTACCTATACCTTGGAGCAAAATCTTACTTTTTGGTAGCATATACTTGAACTACTTCAGAAAAAGTCAAAATCACCATATGTGTCCATATAAATTTCGAGGAGTTCCCTCGATTCCTCATGGATCCCATCATCAGGTCACCACTTTGATATCAAAAGGACCAATTTGGGATTACACCCTATACATCACAGAAAAAACTATGAAAATCGGTCCACAGGCGGCGGAGTAATCGTTGATCATACAAAAAAAAATAACCGCCTCCTTTTTTGGGAAGTCGGTTAAAAAGTACACTGCGCGTTTGTCCAAAGCATAAACCACTGCCATACCAAATTTCATTCAAATCAATTCAACCGTTTAGCAGTAAAAGACAATCAAAGTACACATAATAATAATACATTATCCCACGGGAACACCGCAAATTTTTGGGACAAAAAGTATCCTATGTCCTTTCCCAGGACTCAAAGTATCTCTGTACCAAATTTCATCAAAATCGGTTCAGCGGTTAAAGCGTGAAGAGGTAACAGACAGACAGACAGACAGACAGACACACTTTCGCATTTATAATATTAGTATGGATGCCATACCAAATTTCATTCAAATCAATTCAACCGTTTAGCAGTAAAAGACAATCAAAGTACACATAATAATAATACATTATCCCACGGGAACACCGCAATTTTTTGGGACAAAAAGTATCCTATGTCCTTTCCCAGGACTCAAAGTATCTCTGTACCAAATTTCATCAAAATCGGTTCAGCGGTTAAAGCGTGAAGAGGTAACAGACAGACAGACAGACAGACAGACAGACAGACAGACACACTTTCGCATTTATAATATTAAGTATGGATAGTACATTATCCCTCGGGAACAATATTATATATCTTTTTGGGATAAAAAGTAAAAATACACAAAAAAGTATGAAATAAAACTTAATCTCTAAATAATTCCCCTTTCAAATTCGGCTAAAATTTTTACTATTTCTCTACTCAATCTTATTAATTTTGAAATCGATACCAGCCCAAACAATATTCTACAATATTTTATAGAACTTACGTTCATATTTGCTGGTACCGACTTCAAAATTAATAAGATTGAGTAGAGAAATAGTAAAAATTTTAGCCGAATTTGAAAGGGGAATTATTTAGATATTAAGTTTTATTTCATACTTTTTTGTGTATTTTTACTTTGGAAGTCGGTTTAATTTTTTGTTTAAAAATAATAATTTCACCCTTTTTAGAGATATATTTTCTTAAGTTATTATTAATACGTCTTAAGAACGTCTAAACTAAACGATCGAATGTATAATTGAATACGCGCCAAGCTTCCATAAAATATTGCTATTAAGATGATGATGATGATTACTGTAAGTTATAAAGTGGCATATGCTTGCAGTTCATTAAACAATACCGAAATTTCCAAACGCATATCTTTAAAGACTGAGGAGTTCTGTACAGTGCTTTTGGATCCAGGGTATATCTTGGTACAATATCTTATTTTTTGGTAGCATATGCTTGTGTTACTTCAGTAAAAGTCAAAATCACTATATGTGTGGATATAAATTTCGAGGAGTTCCCTCGATTCCTCATGGATCGCATCATCAGGTTCCCACTTTAGTGACTAAAGGACCAATTTCGAACTAAACCCTTTACAACAACAAAATAATTTTGCAAATAGGTCCATAAACGGCAGAGTAATGTTCAAAGATATCCGTGTTAGTAAAATACTATGAGAAATACCTTTTATATCATCATAATCTGATGATGTATGGTGTGATAGTGGTGATGATGATGATGATTACTCTAACTGACAGGGTGGCATATGCTTGCAGTTCTTTAAACAACGCCGAAATTCCCAAACATGTATCTATAAGGAGCCAGGAGTTCTGTTCTGTACTTTTGGATCCAGGGTATACCTTGGAGCAAAATCTTACTTTTTGGTAGCATATACTTGAACTACTTCAGAAAAAGTCAAAATCACCATATGTGTCCATATAAATTTCGAGGAGTTCCCTCGATTCCTCATGGATCCCATCATCAGGTCACCACTTTGATATCAAAAGGACCAATTTGGGATTACACCCTATACATCACAGAAAAAACTATGAAAATCGGTCCACAGGCGGCGGAGTAATCGTTGAACATACAAAAAAAAATAACCGCCTCCTTTTTTGGGAAGTCGGTTAAAAAGTACACTGCGCGTTTGTCCAAAGCATAAACCACTGCCATACCAAATTTCATTCAAATCAATTCAACCGTTTAGCAGTAAAAGACAATCAAAGTACACATAATAATAATACATTATCCCACGGGAACACCGCAAATTTTTGGGACAAAAAGTATCCTATGTCCTTTCCCAGGACTCAAAGTATCTCTGTACCAAATTTCATCAAAATCGGTTCAGCGGTTAAAGCGTGAAGAGGTAACAGACAGACAGACAGACAGACAGACAGACACACTTTCGCATTTATAATATTATAGTATATAGTATATAGTATATAGTATATAGTATATAGTATATAGTATATAGTATAATAGTATATAGTATATAGTATATAGTATATAGTATATAGTATATAGTATATAGTATATAGTATAAGTATGGATATACAGAACCTCCTTTTTTTTAAGTCGGCTAAAAATATTTATGAACGGTCTATTTCTATTACAATAGTGCAGAATTGTTAGGAATTGTAAACTTTCAATTGGTAGATATAGGGAGTAATTTTATTTAATGTAAATAGTTATTAATAAAACGTTTTCTCATAATATATAATTAAAATACGCAATTGACTGAATAGTGTGAAAGAATTATGCTACTAATTATTTCATACATTTTACTCGCCTTTGGCTATTGTGTATCGGCTATCAGCATTCTTTACCGATATCGTGTCGGATAATGGGAAAACGCTTTTATGATAAAAACTAGATGTTGCCCGCGCCTTCGTGCGTGCTAAAAGACATGCCGTGCCGCAAAAAAGTAGCCTATGTGGTCTTTTCTATATATGTGCAAAATTTCAAGGTCATTTTAGGTCAAGTACTTTCGGAGCACATGCAAACAAACAAACCTAATAAGAATACAGTATTTTTACACATCTAATAAAATCTTGTTAATTTCAAATACCTATATCTTAAACTTATCCTATTAAATATACCTATATATTAATTATCTTTATGTCATGGGATACTCATCCCAACTTACCTGTCCGGTAGTTGTGGTATAGTATACGGGTATGCGACCCCGGCTTCCCTAGCTATTACTGTCCTATCCCTTGCCCTCCTGGGCGGTAATATCCTACATTTCCTATTTCCCACTCTAACAATCTTCCTTTCCACACCACCTATCCTTCCCTTTCCCTATTCCTACCCTCTCCACCAATCCGTGGAAACGCAACGGATAATCATAAAAATAATTTAATTATCCAAAATGGCGGCGATGTGGTTCACCACCCATCACGTCTCGTTTCTCGCGGAGGTGAAAAGCGGACCATGTAGAGCCGCTTCGCTACGTTGAATGTAAGATGAGGAATGGACGGTGGGAATGAAAGTGAACAAAGCGAAAGGAGTATGTAAGGATCGTAGAAAGTGGCAAAAAGTGGTCTCTGCCTACCCCTTTACGGGAAAAAGGCGTGATTATATGTATGTATGTATGTATATCCTAAACTAGCGACCCGCCCCGGCTTCGCACGGGTACAATGTATATATCTGTATAATCTATGGGTACAATACTGATACTAATACTGCGGCTACCTCATAGATCTAAACTCCCCTCCCGCACGCACACCCCCGCCTTAGTGACGCCTACTTCGCAACGGGCCGTGGAGCAGAAATCGTAATATTTTAATTTCGCCATAACTTCAAAACTTAACGTCCAATTTTAACCATTCAAAGACCAAATATTATCTACATAAACAGCTGTACTTAGTGATGAAGTAATTTATTTTGATAAGGATTAATAGCATGAGTAAAATAAACGCGTTTAAATGTAGTCCAAAAAAAATATCAAGATTTCTAAATAAAAAAATTGTTGTTGTGCCTCACTCGACATAGATAGGTATAGTGTATCGCGGACTTTTTTGTAGATATTTATAAGATCTACAATTAATTAGAACATTTTATGGTTCTATCTTTTATAGTTTAGGCAGCGTACGCAAAATAAGTAACTTTACTGGTTGATTTTTTACACCTTGTGTCCCAAAACCCCAAATATCTTACGGAAGCCTATTTTTTTCCAAAATAAAATTTAGCCTATGTTACTCGTGGATAATGTAGCTTTCGAATGGTGAAAGAATATTTGAAATCGGTCCAGTACTTTTTGAGCCTATTCATTACAACCAAACAAACAAACATACAAACAAAGTTTTCCTCTTTATAATATTAGTGTAGATTAAAAAGGTATTTAATGAGTTTTACACATTATAAACTGATGACATAAAACTTAAAATGTGTTTATAAAATAAAAATTCAGAATTATAAAAATATCTACAAACGTCGATATAGGTACCACAAAAAAGTCGAGTAGTTTATCGATATTATATCGATATACGTTATATCCCTGCACGTACACTAATACAATGCACACAAGCAGAAAAAGGACACGCGTTTGCTGGCTAAAACTCTCTCTAGTGGTTATACAGGATGTCCCAGAAGTCGACGTCGTCCCTTCGAAGGCTGATAGACCAGCTCATGACTCACCAGAATATCGTAATATGACCTTAGTAAAAAATCTTTAGTTTTCGAGATATTGGCACTTTTTATAATTTCTTAAAAATTACACCTCATGTCAGTTTTTAGACTGCCGCAACTACAATTTCCCGTATTGTGGGATACAAATTTGTATTGCGGAATCCTGACCAGTTCTGCTATTGACCACGGTTATAACAAAGCTAATAGAGTTTGAACTTTGTAGAAAAAAAGAAAACTTTTCCCTAATCGTGATTTCAAAAACTTTTTCTCCTAACTTTCACTATCCATAATAATAATAATAAGCCGTTTTTATTCCAGTAGCTGCCTATGCAGTTATTGGAACCCCAAAAATTTTATTATGTGGGTAAACTCATTTATGCGCACGGTGCTATGTTTGCGTGCGCTTGTAATTTAATGCAGCTTTTATTTAGTAGAATCAGGCGTTACTTTGCGGAAATCTATAGCATTCTTTGCAATTTCCCACGAAAAAAGTAAAAACACCCACAACCTGCAAGCAAATGTGTGAATGCACGCATACTTATGCGTAAAGCACACTCTCGCGTTTGCTTGCAGGTTGTGGGTGTTTTTACTTTTTTCGTGGGAAATTGTTGCTTTTATTTGTGTGGCGGTGACTAGCGTCACTATCCTACTCCTGTACGTAGATAGTACATACACATAACGCCGCGCGTACTAATTCAGTTAAACTATCTATAGTTGTCCTCAGAACCCCAATTCTCGCTATTAACTTACACTTTCATTTTACTTTTATCGAATTATAAATTAATCAAATCGGGTTTGACGGTGGTTTGACATATTTTTATTATTATTATTATTAATATGCAGTTTTAACATATCGGGAATAGATCGTAATTTTGTATTATTGCAGGATTGCAGAACCGACCTCTGATTAGGTAAAGTTGTATCTAAGAACACGATTATGAAAGTACTTAGTAAATGAAATAAAAATGTTTAAACACCGGCTTTCCTTAACATTCTTTGTGCTGTAGCTGCATTGTTCTATAATGTTCCAGTTCATTTTAAAGTTCATTTTAAAATATCAAATATATTTTTGGTTACAAAGGAACAGATAAATCTTAACCCTAGAATGCTCAAGGGGTCCATTCGCCGGCGAGATCTCTAACCCTCAGAACGGAACTTGAGATAATAATGAAAAATGGAAAGTCTTTCGTGGTTGAAGTATGATACCTTCTTACCGGAATGACTTCATCTATACTTTATTGTAAAACTGAGCAACTCTACATTCGGTTCGCAGTCTAGATTTGGTAGACTATGTTAAATTATGTCAATTTTTAGGGTTCCGTAGCCAAATGGCAAAAAACGAAACCCTTATGGATTCGTCATGTCTGTCTGTCTGTCCGTTCGTATTTCACAGCCGCTTTTTTCCAAAACTAAGAGCTATACTGTTGAAACTTGGTAAGTCGATATATTCTGTAAACCGCATTAAGATTTTCACACAAAAAAAGAAAAAAAAACAATAAATTTTAGGGATTCCCCATACTTAGAACTGAACTTCAAAAATATTAATTTTTTCGCCAAACCCATACGTGTAATTATATGACATGACATATCTATGGATAGGTCTTCAAAAATTATATTGAGGTATCTAATATCATTTTTTAAACTGAATAGTTTGCGCGAGAGACTCTTCCAAAGTGGTAAAATGTGTGTCCCCCCTGTAACTTCTAAAATAAGAGAATGATAAAACAAAAAAATATATGATGTACATTACCATGCAAACTTCCACCGAAAATTAGTTTGAATCTAGTAAGCAGTTTTATTTTTAATACGTCATAAATCGTAAACACCAATTTACCTTTCATTCAATCAATTCAAATATAAAAAAATAACATTTAATTTCATAAACATTAAATAAACCTTATGCATAAACCGTGGACCATTATTTTTTATTACAAGTTTGTACGGAACCCTCGGTGCGCGAGTCCGACTCGCACTAGGCCGGTTTTTCGTTTTATTTTTCTTATCATTATTATTTATCTATACTATAATAAATATGAAAAATTTGTTTGTTTGTTTGCATTGAATAGGCTCCGAAACTACTGTACCAATTTTAATGAAATTTGGCACAGATGTAGAGTAGACCACGGGGAAGGACATAGGCTACTTTTTATCGCGGAAAAAATTAAGGTTTTGGTGAAATTAACTTTAGCGCGCACGAAGTCGCGGACAACATCTAGTTTTTTATAATTTCGATTCGGTCAACGCGGTTTTTCATTCCCATACTCGTCAAATCGGGCGCGCGCAAGCTGGACAGCCTGAATAAATAATTACGAGAATTGACCACTTCTTATAATATTATTATTTCTTTAGACAAAATTAGGGCTCGAAAAAGTATTAACATTTACCAACACACTAATGTGCTATTATTTAAGTGTTAGTGATGCGTCATACTCATATCGCACAATTAACTACGTATTATTGGGGTAATTATTTTATATCACAGTTCATTTAAACTTGTAAAAGAAAATTTAATTACGTTAAAACAAAGAAAAACTTTAACGTAATTTTAACAGCCTTCTAAAAAATTATTAAAGTAACTTCTTTTTTACAAAGACTTTTAATGGATGACAGAATACTTTGCCTTTTATAGTCACAAATAATTATTACACTTTTAATATAATAATTAATGTGATAAAATAATGAAAATAACTTTTTAGTAGGCTATATCCACGTGCTACGTCTTCTCAAAAGAAGTATCAAAATCAAAATTGTTTTCTAAATTTAAGCACGTTATTGTTTGTAAATATTCGGCTTACGGCCCATTTCAATAAACTATCTATCTATAACTATTGATTCAAAACGTCGTCATTCAATCATTTGCCGGTTTTTCGCGATACAAATTTGACGTTTCTAACAAATAGTTATTGGTAGATAGGTTATTGAAACGGGCCGTTAGTCGACTATATCAGAATTATAACTAATGCAATAAATTAAGACATGCCTTACAGTAAATGGTGATCTATATCGACAAGTCCGAGGAGTGTCGTTCGCGAAAATGTGCGAGAGAGATGCATTGGTGTGACCTTTTCTCAGTCAGAAAAAAAAAAACTATATTTTTTCAATGAAAAACTATAACACCTCCCCCACTCCGATTTCGGTGACGTGACCGGTTTCTTTGAAACCAAGCCAGTTACGCAGGAGTTATTTTTTATAGTGCCCAAGTGTGTGCGCAGTACACAAAAGCCTTATCTCTTCCTTAACTCTCGAAACCCAGTGGGACGGACAGACCGACACGACTGGCGAGAGATGAGGCGCAGGACCAATTTTTTACATGCCCATCCGACGCATGGATCATCTTACTTGTCAAACAATCAGCTGCCATTTTCTAACCAAACTTGGAAACAACACTTTTGTTGTTCATATGCGGGAATCGAACCCACGACCTCCGAATCGTGAGCCAAGCTCTAAACCACTGGACCACGGAGGCATGTAATGTAAGTAACTAGCCTATGCTACCGGCTACGATTACGAATCTATTAATACCTCATCCATTAAAATTGGATTGACTACTAGTGTAGGATCTATGGTGGAACAAACATACATACATACATAGACTGTTAAAATCATTACCAATCTTTTTAGCTTGCCGTAGTTGGGTAAAAATTTGTATTTTCTACTGAGTTTAAATTTAATTTCAGTTTTTAAAACATCTTTCCTAAAATGATGCAATTAAGAGGAATCAGCAACCCATGTTTCATTCCACATAATAATAATTATGAGTATTGAGTACCTAATAATGTCAGATAATTTACGATTAGCATCAAATAGGTATTTAATAGCTATATATAGTAACTAATCTACCTAGTTTATAGTATCCTACTAATCTAGTGTTGTTTCTAAAAGTATCGGATGCAATATACGTTCATGACGAACGCTGAGAGATATTTCGAGCTTTGCGGTCAACGTGAGGTTTGTACCTAAACTAGGGCGGACGAGTTCTTTTAAATATATTCTACCTCTAAGTCTGGGACTATATGTTACGGAATCCGGTGGGCCCTGGAAAATTCAGAGCATGGAAAATAGAACTCTGCGCTAATACAATAAAGTTGAAACTCGTTAAAGTGTTAGCTGTCATGTTTTTGATATTTTACTCGACACTGCACTAGTGTGTTCGGTTTCCAGCTCTATTATAGTAGCACTGAGAACTATTTTAAATTCTGTGAATTTTCCCCGGCTAACCGGATTCCGGACAATATAGTCCCAGCCTTAAGGGTCCCACGGATGGTCGAGCTCCCATACAAACGTAGTTTCGTTTTCATTTTAAAACGGTACAACCAAACTTCACCAAACTTTGTACACATAATTAAATGCATCATATCTAGTCTTATAATTAGGTTTGGTTAGAAAATACTAACCAAGAACGAAATAAGAGCGAATTTAATTACTGGAGGCAAAAATTAAATTCGCTCTTATTTCGTTCTTGGTTAACATTTTCTAACCAAACCTAATTATAAGACTAGATAGTATGCCTTAAATTATGTGTACAAAGTTTGATGAAGTTTGGTTGTACCGTTTTAAAATTAAAACGAAACTACGTTTGTATGGGATGTCGACCGTCCGTGGGACCCTTAAGGCGTTTGCCCAGATGAGATGACACGGGATATATACAAAACCATTCATCTAGCGACATAATATACAAGCTGTTTGTTTTTTATTTTTGTTTAGTTACACTTGGTAACTTTCGAATATAAACTGTCTCGCTTTAACATTGGTCTAGCAATTTGTTTTGCTTCCATAACGCCCTTAGACAACGTTAATTTTCAACGAAACCTAATCCTAATCCCTAATCGGCCAAGTTAATATTTTATAAACATCCGAATATGTACTAGAATACCGAATAGTTAAATATATGTGGCACCTCTATCCTGAACGCACCACAAGATATAGCAGGCTGATCCCATAAACGAGCAGCCTCAACCGAAATTCATTTGCGGTGGATTCCACTAGCCGTATAGGACAGATTGATACTGCACACGAATTTTATGTCTCATTTAATGCTAGATCCTACATCTCTACTAAAATAATCGGATAAATTATAATAGTGCTTTTTTCGTAGTTATAAAAAATATATAGGGGAGCCTTTAGTTCCTCGGCCACTTCTTTAGTTATAGGTTCGTTATTTTTCCATATTGACTAACTGCACTTAAGCCATGTTTGTATATTTTGGAATTTCGGTATAATTTGCCAAAATATGAGAAATGTACATAACATGATTACATGTCTAAGACATTTTTAAAAAGTTATAAAATTGTCTAAGGTACAACATACATAACAGAACCATGTTGTACCTTAAAATTCCGGCTAAAAATATAAATACTTGAAAAAACTATACATTTGGCGATGTCTAGTAGCATATTTAATGAAGAAGTAAATAGAATTGTATAAATAGTTAACAAAATCGGCATTAGAATTCAAAAGCTGAGAAATACTTAGGAAAAGCCTACTGACCAAGGTACAACTGGCTCCGAGGTACAATAATTTCCCCTATTGATGACGTTCAACTTATACAGCGTTTTAAACTTAAAACATATGGTTAAAGTAGGTAAGCTTATTTCAAATATAGCACCTTCTCTCACTTAAAGCACAACCTAGTAGTTTTTACACTGTGCTTGTAGTAAAAAGTACCTAACAATTAACTATTGTAATAAGTTTTTCACGTTCAAAAGCAACTTATCCCTAAAGCTGTATGAACAACTTTTGTATTACGAAAATTGCGTGTACACGTTTTCCACCTTTTTACCTGAAATATCGCTGCCTATATCCCAAATCCCAATCATATCCATCTTATTAACCAAACTTTGAAAATATATTTTTGCTACAGGGCTCGAGGTACGTCATGCAAAACCTCGCAAATTTCCCTTTTATGATATTGGCTTTTTTCAGATAAGCTTCTTATTATGAAAAAGATTCGTTCATTGAATAAATATCGCACACCGGATCTCTGAAGGGTTGTGAAAAATCGGATAGTATTTGAGAGAACTTAATATGAATAGAATTTAGATATGACGATTGATAGGCTTGCTGCCTTGACAGGAGTGCATTTCTGACAACTGGTGAATATGGCGACGGTAAACAGAGAACAGCAGAACATCTAAAGGTAGTCTTCCAATCTATGCAACTACGAGGCGAAACGCTACCAGCAAATCAGAGTCTCTAGTCAAGATGCATTCGTTGTTTTCGACGGCGAAGTTCGAAAATAAAATGTAAGGTATTTGACATAAGGCTTCGTTATGTGACATGTCGCTTGCGATGCGTTATGTCACATCCTATACATTTTGTTTTCAAACTTCGCCGTCGAAATTATCGAGTGCATCTTGACTAGAGGCCCTGGTTCTCAGCTGGCCTCGCTCACCAGTCGCGCGATGCGGGTCACGGGGATCGTTTATGTTTAAACTTAGGCCTTTGCATCCGTTAATGGATGATTTATACGCTATTCTCCGAGCGAAGTGACCACTCTTAAAATATTGTAGTGCCTGGGACAGTTGGTTTTTAAATCTCGTATGGTTGCCCAAGCACAAACGGCATTCTCACAACATAGTCAGCCTAGTCCAGAGGAATGAACTGGTCAATACGTCTGGGGCCAACTATGTGCGGGTTTCCTCACGATGTTTTCCTTCACCGTTAGAGCGTCCGTATAATGTACTTGAGATCTGAAAACGTCTCATTGGTACACGCCACAACCTGGGTCGCGAACCTGCACTCTCTCGAGTGCGAACCAAACGGTCTACCCACTAGGCTACGGAGCTCATTTACGTTCGTTTACGTTTAGGGCTCCATCAATTCATGCTAAGCATTAGCTCCACGACCCTATTTTGGTCTTGAGTCGCGGTCTCAGCTCTCGCGTCGTCTGTCGCATGCATCAGGAGGCTACCCGCACCATATTTCATTTTATGTCGTGCCTTACATTCCACTATCAAAATGTCCATAATTATGTACGTGGTAACTAGTGATGTTCCGGATATCCGTATCCGTATCCGTATCCGCGGATATCCGAGGCAGAAGAAAGATCCGTATCCGTGTCCGTATCCGTTATTGTTTGGCGGTTCTTTTACGGATCTATTTACCTTATTAATTTTAAAATTATAGATGAATTCTTTAAAAAGGGGAATACTGATTAAGGTAGCAACTAGCAATAAAAACCATCAAATTCAATACAGAAAATATTCTTGAGGATGTTTTTGTTGTAAATAATTTTTTAAAGAAGTTGTGCCTTTACCCTTACGGGAATACTTTCTATCACAAATTTTAGACTTTGCACATTCGTCATTTACTAACACAAAATAATTCCAAATTACACTACTAAAATTCTTTTTTAAACGACTTCCAAAAAAGAAGGCTGTTCGCCTGATTTTTTTTTATGTTCGTTTCGTATGTTTTGTAAATTATTTTGTTGTTGTAAAGGATATAATTCTAAATTAGTCCTTTAGTCACTAAAGTGGAAACTTGATGATGCGATCCTTGAGGAATCGAGGGAAATTCTCGAAATTTATATCGACACATATAGTGATTTTTACTCTTACTGGAGTAACACAAGCATATGCTACCAAAAAATAAGATGTTGTACCAAGATATACCCTGGATCTAAAAGCACTGAACAGAACTCCTCAGTCTTTAAAGATATGCGTTTGGAAATTTCGGAATTATTTAAATAACTGTAAGCATATGCCACATTGTTACTTACAGTAATCATCATCATCTTATTAACAATACTTAATGTAAACTTGGCGCGTATTTCAATTATGTAGTATCGTTCTTAACATGTATTAATAATAACTGAACAAAATATATCACTAAAAAGGGTGAAATTATTATTTTTAAACAAAAAATTAAACCGACTTCCAAACTAAAAAATCACAAAAAAGCATGAAATAAAACTTATTTTCTAAATAACTCATGTACCAATACCAAACTGACGTTATCTATGCTGTCCAGTGCCACACTAAAATATAAACAAAACGAGAAAAAAACCGCCGTGCAATGCAAGTCGAAACATGTGTGAAGGTCGCGCGCACCGACACGGACTGCGAAAGAAAGTTAAGATCCGTATCCGTATCCGCGGATCTTAACACCAAATATCCGTATTCAGATCCGTATCCGCGGATATACATTTTTAACGATCCGGCACATCACTAGTGGTAACTAATTACATAATAATAATAATATCTATGTACCCTTCACACCACGTCAATCTGGCGGCTTAGCACGGGGCCAGATTGATCCGAAGAACTTGTACTGTAATACAAGACAACGGGAAGTATATTTAATACTTTATACTATACATATATATAAGAATTTTATTATATTATACACATATTTAACACACATCCATGGCCCAGGAACACAGAAAAACTTTTTTGTTCCTTCGGCGGGATTCGAACCCGGGACCCCCGGCTTGAGCACCAACGCGCTGAACCACTGAGCCACAGAGGACGTCAAAGTCGTCAAATAACGTAAGGTAAGTACTACAAATTGGGTTCTACAAAAACTGAACTTCAACTCAAAACACAATTTTCATAACAACTATTTCATTGTTTAACCACAGTGTAATAAAGAGATACAGTGGTCCAACGCGTTTGAAGTCGCGCGAAATGCCGCTTTTGTGTAGGTATTCGTCATTGCTGCAGGGTTGTCACAATAATGTGTTTTATTATAATCTGTTCTACATTTTGTGTAGGTATTCGTAGTATGTGTATGTAGAGTACTAGGAATAAAACAAAAAAATATATATATAGAAGTATTAATGAAGAGTTTTATTATAAAAAATACAAACGCGTATACAAAAGCTCAGGGTTAGCATGATATATATCGTATATATATCATGATATATATCAATTGATATTTATGCTTGATATATTATATCAAAATTGATATTTATATTTAAAAATGTAAAAGAATGTTTTAAATGTAAAAAATCTTACATCAACACAGGTCTTATTTTCCGAGAGTTTCACAAGCCTAGGTCATCAAAAACTTGCTATTTGACACGACATTAACTAATCATAGCCGTCGACGCGGCTTGTAACGGCATATGACACCCACGTGACCCCCTGTTTTTCGGAAGAAAATTCCTTGTTTGTTATTATACTATTGTTATACCATTTATGGTATAAATGGTATAACATGTATGATATAACATGTATGTGTCAAATTAATTCGACTGATAAAATTAATACACTTTTTTTCTTCTGGTTATAAACAAAAGTCATTTTATGGTTTTATGGTTTATTTAAATTGATACTCAAAAGTATCTATCGTTGATTTTTAATTGATTTGAAAACTTTTAATATCAATAATAAATAAATGAGTTTAATTTTACTTCCCTATCTTCAAATTATCAGACATACAAATTATTTCGATTCAACTATTACGAAAAAACATATCAGAGTACCTATGAGATTTGTATGTAATTTTGAAAATATCAAAAAATCAAAAATATCGGATATATATTATAATCAAAGATATCTGATATTTTGATATTTATTATAAATATCGGATATTTACGAACCCTGCAAAAGCTACAAATGCGAAACTGAAAGGTGTTTTCGACATTTGGATTTACTAGTTTTTAGATTGCGATTGTTGAATTTGACGATGTAGTTAGTAAATTCTCATACGTAGATACAATTTTATTAAAAATTCTGACGGGAAACAGGCGCATGGTTTTGTATTAAAATTAATCTTCTTTAGCTGTTCATATAATTGACCATTGTAAAGAAGTACCTACATACAACTCAAACGAAACACTGTCGCAAACCACTTAAAACAATCAAATTAAAAAGCGTCAACCCCGGCTGACGTGTCCCAAGGGAGTGTATGGCAGCTTGGGCTCGCTACCGCCCCTCTCTCACCCCGCACGCCCCGCACGATTGCTCTGTCTAGACGTGTCCGTTGGACGACTGTAGGTAATAGTTCTATAGGCTGTGGTTTAACACCGTAATTGAAAAATTGTTTTGACTGTTTGTAGTACGTTTGTATAAAACGAAAACAATAATTCACACCGTGTTCGAGCATTCATTTTAACTTTTTGATCCCATTTATAGCAAATAACGGTTTTTGTTGCGTAAACTCCTACAACAAGGTTAAAAGTTGAAACAAACAGAGGTGTTATGTTCATAAAAGTTCGAGGGCTTCGTCGGGAAACGGTTCGAGACACATGTGTCGCGCCATTATCTTTTATATCATAACTTTTAAACTCACAAATAGATCCTACCTCAATCCTACTAAATACTTCATTTTAGAAGCCTTTTTAGGGTTAAAAAACGGGACCCTATTACTAGATTCCGCTGGGCGCTGTCAGTCCGTTTGTCCGTCTGTTTGTCACCAGCCTGTATCTCATGAACCGTGATAGCTAGATAATTGAATGAAATTTACAGATATGTATTTCTGTTGCCCGTTTTAACAACAAATACCAAAAACAGAATAAAATTAATATTTATGTGTGGCTCCCACATACAAGAAACGTGACTTTTGCTGGTACGGAACGCTTCGTGTGCGATTCCGACTCGCACTTGTCCTGTTTTATTTGTCATTGTGTAATTTTTTATTCATCTAAATTCTACTTATTGTCTCATCGTCTAGTAAACATTGTTGCAAAATCAATTCCTATTTCCTACTAATTTGATGCTATAACTATTATTACTAAAAAATAAGCAAGTGTATTTTCGTAGGTAACAATCAATATTTTGGTTTTTATATTTAAACACAGTATTGCGTGATAACAAACAATATACAAAACTTTTGATCGATTAGATAAGGAGACTACATGACAGTATAATTATGTATCTACCTATAATATTTAGGGATCTTCTTTTCAATATGTTGCCAATTTGTTAATGTAGGGTTTAATTACTGTTATCAGAGAATATTAATAATTAACAAACAGATAATAATAGTCTGTTAAAATCCTACTATCCTACTAATATTATAAATGTAAAAGTTTGTGGGGATGGATGTTTGTTACTCTTTCACTCAAAAACTGCTGAACGGATTTCAATGAAATTTGGTATGGTAGTAGTTTAGGCTCTGGATTCAAACATAGGCTACTTTTTATCCCGAAAAAGTACAGTGTTCCTTTGGCATACTGTATTTTCGCGGGCGGAGCCGCGGGCAACAGCTAGTAATATCCTATTAATATTATAAATGTGAAAGTTTGTGAGGATGGATGGATGTTTGTTACTCTTTCACGCAAAAACTGCAGAACGGATTTCAATGAAATTTGGTATGGTAGTAGTTTAAGCTCTGAATTAAAACATAGGCTACTTTTTATCCCAAAAAAGTACATTGTTCCCGAGGGACACTATATTTTCGCGGGCGGAGCCGCAGCAGCTAGTTATAAATGTGAAAGTTTGTGAGGATGGATGTTTGTTCCTCTATCACGCAAAAACTACTGAACGGATTCCGATGAAATTTGGTACGGTAGGAGTTTAGGCTCTGGATTAAAACATATGCTACTTTTTATCCCGAAAAAGTACAGTATTCCGTAGGGATACTATACTCACGCGGGCTGAGCCGAAGGCAACAGCTAGTGCGTAAATATTGCATCCAGACGGACATTTTTACGCAAATAGATCAGTTAAACTATTTTAACATAAATATACTAAAGATCTATTTTACAGTTGTCTAATAATAATTGTCGAATAACTTATTCGGAAGATTTGTCGCTGCTTATTTTATATCGAGCGATAGAGACAAAACATGCAAATAAGCTATATGACACCACGTCCTAAGTAGATTGTGAAACAGGCCCTTAGAATTAATAGTTAATACAAACACTATATGTGTTTAATCGACTTAATAATCTTATGAACGACTCTATCGAACACAGTAATAAGTATGTACTAATCATGCAATAGAAAAGATGACCGACTTCTGGCGGCATAACAAAAGGTTGATGATTAAACATAATTGTTTCGTGATGGTTTCGATAGTTATATTAATAATCAAGTAGTAAGTACAGATCGCGGCACGTAAGTTGAACCAAAATGGCGGTCGTCCGCGCAGGCGCTATACGTGGTAGAGCCATGCTTCGGCACGAATGGGTCGGCTCGACCGCAGAAATACCACGGGCTCACAGAAAACCGGCGTGAAACAGCGTTTGCGCTGTGTTTCGCCGAGTGAGTGAGTTTACCGGAGGCCCAATCCCCTACCCTATTCCCTTCCCTACCCTCCCCTATTACCCTATTCCCTCTTAAAAGGCCGGCACTTGCAGCTCTTCTGATGCTGCGAGTGTCCATGGGCGACGGAAGTTACTTTCCATCAGGTGACCCGTTTGCTCGTTTGCCCCTATATTTCATAAAAAAAAAAAAAGGTACAACTCATACCGCACTTCGATAATATAACATGTCACTGCGCTATATATCTGTATTATCTATGCACTGCGCATTCAAGGACATAGTTCAACTTACGCGCCGCGACTTGTATAATGCGTTTCAAATGAGAATAGGAACGTCAATGACATTTTTCTGTCAAATGTCACTTGAAAATTGCGAGTTTCAGAAAAACTTAGTGCATATAAATATTAATAGTCTTGCATCGAATTTAAATAAAAACGTTAAATAGTAATCAATTATAAAAACATAAATTTAACTATCATAACAGTCTAAATTCGAAACAATATGGTGCCGACTGGATCCTATTCTCATTTGAATCGCACTATAATACGCTTATCGCCGAGTTCTATTCATGTTAAACTTTTGTCCATAATTGTACCTGCGTGGACGACCGCCATTTTGGTTCAACTTACGCGCCGCGATCTGCATCGTTATCGATACCACATCCATCTAAACATTAGCATGGAACATCAGCATAACATTACGCTAAACACTCCTGATGTATGGCATATAGATGATCAAAAGAACAATTAGGGGCTCATTACCGTACATTAAGGCAGTGGCGGGGTGGCAGAACTATAATGGATAAATTACAGGCATGTTCTGCCAGCTCTTAGTTCCCAACGGTGACTTGCAACATTGTTGTTCAACTTGCTAATGAGTTCCCGATTCGACTCGCAGCTTGAGCTCGCGATTATCCGCTAAAACCAGAGGCGGCGGATCAAACAAATGTACCTACGTAGTTATTGTGTAATAACTCCCACACCGATCTCGGTGACGGTGGCCGGTTTCATTGAAACCAGGCCAGTTACGCAGGAGTGATTTTATAGTGCCCAAGTGTGTGCACAGTACACAAGAGCACTCTCTCTTCCTTTTACTCTCGTAACCCAGTGGGACGGATGACCGACACGACTGGCGAGAGATCAGGCGCAGGACCGACTTTTTACATGCCCATCCGACGCATGGATCATCTTTCTTGTCAGACAATCAGGTGATCAGCCTGCATTGTCCTAACCAAACTTGGAAACAACATTTTTTGTTATTCCAATGCGGGAATCGGACCCACGATCTCCGAGTCCAGAGCCAATGCTCGAACCACTAGACCACGGAGGCTGTTCAATTGTAAGTAGGTGTATCGAGAAACTATATATAGTTGCATTAGAAGATTTTTTTGGTGCTGTATATTTGCATGTTAAACCCTTTTAAATCGGGATCCTCTTCTTTCGCATAATTTTATTTGTCATAATTTCATTTGGCATACCTCACTTGGCATAATTTTACTACGCATAATAATACTTTGGCATAATGGTTTCTTGGCATACTACATCATTAGGCATAAATATCATTTAGACTAATATTGTTTGTCCTAATTTAATAAGGCATAACTCATAAGGCATAATTTTTCTTGTCATAATAATACTATGGCATAATTGTTTTTCGGCATAAACTCGTTAGGCACATTTTTTTGTCATAATAAATTCAAGGCATTCTGTCACAAGGTACAAATATGCATAAAATGGAACGACATAATGAAAACACGGTTAAGGTAATTAAACTCATATTTATGAAACATTAAAAGCAGGTATTACACTCATATACTTAGTGTAACATGTGTAACAGTAGGTTAAGTTGCGGCGGGGTGGCCCTTGGGCCACCCGTAAGCCGCTAACATGTTTAAAATAATTAGCTCGGCATGTTCTTAAATAGCAGTTCGTGTTTTTTGTCCGAGTTTAATTTCGTAATCAGTCGAAATTTACAATTATAATCATTATTTCGTCTTAACTCGCATACCCTGTAGAATTTATCATTCATTAGTATGTGAAAAAAAATGCTACAAAGATGTATGCGTAAATATAATAGTATGCTTAAATATCATTATGCGTAAATATATTTATGCTTTTTAATATTATGCATAAAAATATTATTCTTAATGAATATTATGAGTAAAGAATATATGCCTTACAATAATTATGCCTAACAATTATTATGCTTTTAGTAATTATGCGAAAAAAAATTATGCTAAGAAAGTTATGACAAATGAATATTATGCGAAACTACTATTAGGTCAAATGAAATTATGCCAAGTAAAATTATGATATATGATTTTATGCGAAAAAATAGGGAACCTTTTAAATCATGTACAATATTGACGTTCCTGCTCGACCAGTTTGTAAACATTTTCCTTTAGGTATGTGGGAATATGGTGGCAAGCCCCAAAGGGAGATCTCCGACCGAGCGAGGTGGTATGCTCGGTCAGGCCGAAGCCCACTTTTAATCATTTCAGCTGTCGTATATATACTTCCGAACTCAGAAACTTCGATAGCGCGATTCAGGTCTGTGTGCGCTGATTGGTCCGCCACATCACTCCCCCCCGAAGACCGGAGGTCGAACCAGTTTTGATGAGTCTTGTTGCTTAAGTCGCCAGTGCCAGTGGAGAAAGTCCCAGTGAGTCGGAACTGTGCTGCTGCTGCACGGGCTCCAGTGAGTCGGAGTGCTGCCGTGCGGGGCCGATGCTACGTGCTGACCAGGAGAGATGTGCTCTGCTTGCTGACCGATCGTTGTAGTGAAAGTGCCCGTTGAATCCGATGAGGATTCGACCAGGCCGCAGTGCGTTGAGGCTGGTGGTCGAGGTACCCGAGAGGCTGAAGCTGGCTGGCGTGGTGCGGAGGGGTGGGGAGTGATGATGATGATGTCCATCAGAAGGAGGCGTGTTCTGTCGAGGGTCACCAATGTGGGAGCGTAGGGCTACTTACTGCGCGTAGGGCTAGGTAGTACATGCAACACAGGAGCGGCGTGGTTGCGTATCTGAGCGGCACTGTCGCGGGCGCCGGTCGACTGGGAGCAGGTTCTCTCCCCCGCACCGCGCGCGCCCTGCCGCACCTCCACTGACGCCTGTACCGGTTAGCGACTAGGGATGTGTGTGATATGTGCCGTGGCTAGTAAAGCGCCGCCACACCACCCCCCTTGGAGTTTGGAAAACCTGCGGTAAAATAATCAGGAAATCTGATTATGCGTCCGGACCTCGTGGTCTTTACCGGACGTTGACCATCAGGGTTTTTAATCACCGATTTTGGTGTGTCTTCCAAGGAGTCAGACAGTATGCACGCAGGTTTTACGCGATTCATTGGTGCGTCTTCTAAGGAGTCAGACAGTATGTACGCAGGTTTTACGCGATCCATTGAGACAGTCACTGGTCCTCTGTCCAATTTTACAATGACTGTCTTGTTTGTTCTGTCAAGTACCAGATATGGGCCTGAGTATGGTGGTTCTAATGATCCTCGAAGAGCATCTTTTCTTATAAAAACGTGCTTACAAGTTTTCAGGTCCCCGTGCACGAACACAGAAGCAGGAGAATGTCGGGATGCTTCCTGAGGTCTCAGCAGTGACATATTGTGCCTGAGTTGTGAGACAAAGTCTGATGGTTTCAACTGGTTGGTATTAGTTGACTGAAGGAACTCACCCGGTATTCTTAAGCGCTCACCATATACCATCTCAGCTACAGAACATTGCAGGTCCTCTTTCCAGGCAAACCGTGCGCCGAGCAGGACCACAGGTAAGATGTCTGTCCAGCGTTTCTCGTCGTGAGCCATGATCGCAGCTTTCAGGGTACGGTGAAACCGTTCTACCATTCCGTTGGCAGCTGGGTGGTATGCAGTCGTGTGACGCAGCTGGACTCCACACAGCTCTGTAAGAGATTTAAACAGTTGAGAAGTAAACTGCCGGCCTTGGTCTGTCGATAAAGTCTGCGGGCAGCCAAAACGCGAAATCCATAACTCGTAAAATGCCCTTGCCACCGTTTCAGCTGTTATGTCCTGTAGCGGCTGTACTTCCGGCCATCGTGTGTACCTATCGACAGCTGTAAGATAGTATCTGTAGTCGCGAGATGGTGGCATCGGACCGATTAAGTCGATGTGCACGTGACTAAATCGTGACTGCGGTAGCCTGAAACTGTCCAGAGGTGTTGAAGTGTGACGGTGTACCTTTGATTTCTGGCAGGCTTCACAGGCTTGAACCCAGACGTGGCAGTCCTTTCGAGCTGACGGCCAAATAAACCTGTCAGTTACCATCTTTGTCGTTGACTTTGCTCCAGGATGACTCATCGAATGGACGGAGTTGAAGATCTGCCGACGTAGCTCCTTTGTAACAAAAGGAGCTACATCGAGCTACGAGGCCTCGACAGAGACACATCACAGTATAACTTGATGTTCATACCAGGTACAGGGATTTGTTCCAGTTTCAATGAGGTTGTGTGATTGGAGAGAAGTTCATGCAGCTCGGTATCATGTTCTTGAGAGTGAGCTAGCTCTTCTAAGGTGGGCGATACTGATATGGCCTCGATACGCGTCAAAGCATCTGCAGGGACGTTGTCTTTTCCAGAAATGTGTCTAATGTCTGTGGTAAATTGCGAAATAAAATCAAGATGGTTAAACTGCCGTGGTGAACACTTCTGCTTGTTCTGCTGGAATGCGTAAGTAATAGGCTTGTGATCCGTATATATAACAAAGTGTCTACCTTCAATCATATAGCGGAAATGTTTGACGCTTTCGTAAATGGCGAGCAGCTCCCTGTCGTAAGCGCTATAAAGCTACTGGGACTTCTTTAGCTTCTTCGAGTAAAAAGCAAGCGGTTGCCATTCTCCTTCTACCAGCTGCTGGAGCACTGCAACCAAGGCCAAGCTAGAAGCGTCGGTCACGAGGGCAAGCGGTGCATTCATGACAGGATGTGCAAGTAGTGTACATTTGATAATACTTGCCTTGCAGTTGTCAAAAGCGGCAAGAAGCTCAGCTGTCCAAGTCAATGGCTGCGTACCTTTTACTTTAGGTCCTGACAGCATATCGTGGAGTGGTCCTTGATTAGCGGCGGCGTGTGGGATGAAACGCCGGTAAAAGTTTATCATCCCCAAGAACCTCCGTAAGCCATTGACGGTCTTCGGCGGCGGGAACTGCTTTATGGCTTCAACCTTGTCTTCTAGGGGTCGCGTTCCGAGTCTGGAAATGTGAAAACCAAGGAAATCGATCTCATCCCGGCCGAATTCACACTTTCCTTCATTGATACGGAGTCCGTAATCATGCAGACGCTTGAAAATTATTTCCAGGTGTTCCAGGTGTTGAGACCTGGATGCAGAATATACTAAAATGTCATCAATATATGAGAAACAGCAGAAGTCTAGGCCTCTCAGCACTTCATCCAGGAAACGCTGGAAACTTTGCGCAGCGTTGCGCATGCCAAATGACATAAATGGGAATTCCAGCAGACCGAATGGCGTGGTGATGGCGGTCTTCGGAATGTCTTCTGGAGCGACCGGAATTTGGTGGTAAGCTTTTTCCAGGTCTATTTTTGAGAAGATGGTACATCCTGCCAGCCTATGTGAATAATCTTATATGTGCCTAATTGGGTACCTGTCAGGTATGGTGCGCGCATTGAGTGCGCGGTAGTCACCGCAAGGTCTCCAGCCATTTTTCTTAGGTGCCAGATGTAACGCTGATGCCCAGGGTGAGTCTGAGGGTCGTGCAGTGCCATCTCGAATCATGTCCTCAATCTGTTCCTTGGCTATCTTGAGTCGATCGGGAGCCAAGCGTCGTGGTCTGCAAAACACAGGAGGTCCAGGTGTTGTATTTATATAATGGACAGTAGAATGCTTGACCTCGCGGAAAATACCTGAAGGCCTGGTCAATTCAGGGTAGCGAGACAATAATTTTTGAAACACTGACGTACCTGATATGGCTTTAATACTGGTCTGGTTGCAGGTCTTGATGGTTCCAGGTGTGACTAATGTAGTCATGCTGTCAACCAGGCGCCTGTTCTTGCAGTCTACCAATAACCCGTAATGTGCGATGAAGTCGGCTCCGATGATTGGTCTATCAACGCTCGCTACCACGAAGTTCCACACAAAGTCTCGTCTCAAACCCAGGTCCAGGTGCATAGTCATGGTACCATAGGTATTGATAATACTACCGTTTGCGGTGGTGAGACTGTAGTCCGTGGGCTGTCTGAACTGGCGCAGGAATCGACGCGGGAGAACACATAGATCAGAACCGGTATCTATTAAATATTGTACCTTAGTTTTCCTTGGTAATACCTTGACAGTCGTCCGTCGCCTCTACGAACTGCCGTTGTGGTTTTCCGACTTGTAAGTACAAGGAGGTGTGCACTTCCTGGCTTTATTCCCGAAGCAATCGTGATACCAACATACACCAGGTGTATGGCTGCGACTTCTACTCCTCGAACGATATCGGCCTCGAGACGGAGAGCGGCCACGCCGATAAATACGACGAGTAGCGAAATTCGTTGACTCAACTCGGTCTGGATGCGTGACGCAATCATGTCGTCGATGCGTCGCAATAAGCTGTCGAAGTTTCCAGACGCAGCGACGGTGGTGGTACTTGTACTCGCCACTTGCTGATGTAATGGTGCCGCTGTAACCTCATATATTTTATCTGCCAGCTCCGCAACGTCTTCCAGGTTGCCGGATGTTGTTTGCGAAACAATGATCGCCTGAACATGCGGTGGCAAGCGACTCGATCACAAACTGCGCAAAAACTCGTCCTTAACGCCATCTGCCGCTAGCGTTTTTAAATGGCGTAAAAACTGCGACGGTTTCCTATCGCCTAATTCCTCGTGAGAAAGTAGTTGTGTAATTTGATGTTCACGGGAAATAGATAAACGCTTCGTAAGCTCCTGCTTTAATTTTTCATACTTATTAGTCGATGGCGGGCTCCTCACTATGTCCTTTACTTCGCGTATGTACCTCTGATCCAGCTGGGAGATAACGTGGTAAAATTTTGTGGTATCTTCCTTAATGCCCGATATTTGAAATTGCGCCTCAGCTTGCACGAACCAAACTTCCGTGTCTTCGGGCCAAAATGGCGGCAGACGCACGGCTACCCTATTCACCGTGGCGTCGGTGGCGGCAATATCTGTTGTCTTCAAACTGGCTGTTGTAGTCGGCATCGGTCTTGCTATCATGTCCGTTCGACATATTAATCACGTCGGGGTCACCAATGTGGGAATATGGTGGCAAGCCCCAAAGGGAGATCTCCGACCGAGCGAGGTGGTATGCTCGGTCAGGCCGAAGCCCACTTGTAATCATTTCAGCTGTCGTATATATACTTCCGAACTCAGAAACTTCGATAGCGCGATTCAGGTCTGTGTGCGCTGATTGGTCCGCCACAGGTACACTAGGACGCCAAAAAATATTTAAACACAAAGAAAGTGACCGCAACCACTGCAGGGCGCCTAGACAAATTACCTTCGTTAAAATTCGGAAAGATCTGTCGTATCGACTTCTCTTTTGAGATCACGACATTTTGTCCCTAGACAAACGCACACTGTTGTTCGAATCGCAACAACGAATTGCTCAAACGTTAGTTGTTTATGATTTCAAGAATTTAGCCGTCAGTTGTGAAGTTGTCAAATGTCATATATATTTTTTTTAATTATTGATGGCGTTACGGCATAAAACTATTTGTCAGTGTCAAGTTAAAAAGGCAGACAACTAGATTTAATGTAGGTACCTATATGATTTCAACACCGTATTATTTTCAAGTCTAATGTCTAGTCAAAGTTCAAAATACAAATTTTGATACAAATAGTCAGTGCAAGTCAGTCGATTCAGTAAAACGGTACCTAGAAGTTTTATTGAAAGTTCCTAGAGTGTTTTGTATAAAATGGAATCAAATTTCAAGTGTAGATATTTACAATAAGAATAAAGTAGGTACTTATTTAACAAGGCCGATTATTACGGTTGTAAGGCTGGAACATGAAGCATAGATACCAGGAGTCCGAACGGTATAGGCTTTTTAATAATAATTATGTACACAATAATAGGACCAGATCTTAGTTCTCTTTTCTGCCGCTAGGCGTGCGAGACCGACGAGTACCAAGTGTTGCCAATACTATTATACCGAGTGTTGCCAATACTATTATTTATTACAATTATTTTTAAATTACCGTTAGGCAATTACCGTGTTCTACGGTATCTATTTTTCGAGAACAGTTTCTAAGAATTTCCTAAAACTTTTATATAATAAGATTTCAATCTTTCCAGAGCTGTCAATAGCAATTTTAAACTTCCCGCGTAATTTCAAACGAGTGCATGTCGAACCGTCGCGCGCTCTACCGGCAAAAATCTGTCCCAGTTATTGAGACCATTATTTTAACATTACGTTCGGACTCCTTGTTAACTATACTTCGTGGGCTGGAACTTCAATATGCACCGAAATCCGAAACACCGGGAAAAATTCAGAGGATTATAAATTAGACACACAATTGGATAACTGTTTATCTATTGTATGACTCCAGAGTTCTATTTTGAATAATTATATTATATAATACATTATTTAATTAATTATCTTCTAGTTTTCATTGATAATACAGATTTTATACAGATTTCTTGCCAAATGGTCATAGGACACACATTATAAACAGATTTTAAGAGATTACACTAAAGGCCATACTCACGGTGCGTCCAGCAAATCCAGCACTGGTACTATTATGAATTTTAATATTATCCGGTGTTCAGCATAAAATATGTGTACAGTCTGACAAGGATCTTTTGGCACGTGGACAAAATCAGAACTAACATCGCCGTCTTGTAAAATGTCACTTTTAGTATTAAATTGTATTGTTTTGTAGTTGCGACACTTACCTTTTGGCACGTGGATAAAATCAGTAATAACATCGCCGTCTTGTAAAATTTCACTTTTAGTAATAAGTATTGTTCTTATTTGCGACACTCACGCCCCCATCCAAGTGCCAAAAGATCCTTGTCCGACTGTAATGGCGTATCTATTGTCTTGCGAATGATACCATCTAATAAAAAAGAAGGAAAAGGTTTTAATGTAAACTGCATTTTTATTTAGTATTAAATGACTATTTCTAACTTTTTTAATTAGAATATGATATAGTTATAAACATTTGTTAAAATAATAATAAAGTACACTCGTTTTATCTAAGATTTTTCAAGTTACTTTTTAAAAATACCAACATTTTTCTGGTTGGCAACATGCAAGAACGAGACACACGGCCTCCCTTATGGCTATCTCGCTCGGCTCGGATTTGCCTCTATGATACGTGCATTGTGAAATACACTCTATTACCAAGGCAATACAGTTCTTTTTAGCAATTACAAAATACGGAGTCTTCTATCCTTAGGACTATATCCATGTCCTGGTAAAAAAAAAAACTGGCCAGAAGAAGAAGAAGATGAAGTACAATTATTTTTGTTTGTTATCAAAATAACAATTTACCTAACTTAGGCCTTTACATCCGATGATGGATGATTTATACAGTATTCTCCGAGCGAAGTAACCACTCTTGAAATACTGTAGTGCCTGGGACAGTTGTTTTTTAAATATCGTATGATTTCCCAAGCGCATACGGCATTCTCACAACATAGCCACCCTAGTCCAGAGGAATGACTAGTCAATACGTCTGGGGCCAACTATGTGCGGGTTTCCTCACGATGTTTTCCTTCACCGGTAGAGTTGTCACATACCTTTTGCAAACCTTCATAGAAATCCCTACCTATGATACAGGTTCCGGCTTCCCTTTGAAGAAGCAGCCTTCGCCACTGATAGTGAGAAGTGATATAAATCATAATGTAATTATTAATGTATCAAAACCGCTTCCAACCTAAGTTAATTTGTATTCATTCTGTGACAGGCTCTAACTAGTGCGTGTAAATAATAATAATTATTAGCTGTGTTGATTTTTAAATTGTATAATGTTATTATTGGTTATGTGACTTGAGATAAAACTAATTATTTAAAGAAATATCTGCATTATGTAATTCCTTTGCAAGAAATAAAAGTATTTTTACATTTTAAGTTTATTTTCTTACTAAAACCATGTAAAACTTACTTTAAAAAGTAAAATAAAATGTAGATACTCTTGTATTGTTATTATTTAATCAATCCTAATACAGACACTTGATACGGCACGAATTATTTAGTCACAAATATACTATAGAGATTAAATATTAAGTATTTAATTGGTTAACACTACTTGACTGTTTATAATAGGTGTATAATAGCATAGATATATAATATTAAATTTGTAATAATTAATCAAAGTATAATAGCAAATATTTCAAAACTTTTATGAGGTGTTTGTGTCCTTCTAACCCATTTATAAGGCGAAGGTGTTGAGCATCGATGACAATAAAATATCATTACATTGAAAAACTTATAAATTTTAATTACTAAATACAAATCTTTATTTCTAAGGAAGTTTCAGAGAAACTTGCTTAATTATGAACTCCATTTGGTACCTAAATTATAGTAGTAATTTAGGTACCTACTATACACCTAAAGATTGCTTTCAGCTGATATAGTAGCGTGTAAAGATTACAAACTGCAAGTAAGCTACAAATTAAGAAATTTATATTTTAACAAAGTGTTGAATTATACTTGAATACAATGAATTACATATTAGGTATTGACAATAATTGTGATTTATTGAATACTTTAGATTGAATTCTTTTGACTTTTTGCAATATAGACTACTAGCAGAAGGTGTTTTATAGACCGTTTAGGCAACTTTAGGCAAATCATTATTATTTACAAATAACAGCTGATCAATAAAAATCCGCCATATTGTTCGTTGAGGCGATAAAGGTAGCTATCTGGGTATCTTTATCGTTAGGTCGATAAAGATAAAGATCACGATCTGCTAAATGTCACTTACGGCCGCTTGTCTAGGCATTGTATGGAGAAACGCGTTAGAGCAATTCGTTATATGGGTGCATCGTTAGCGTCAGGGGTAGGCCACTTCGTGTAAACGACGGTTCCACACTCACACATATGCAACGGGGAATCCCCTTCAAAATCTCCTTCTTTTTTTGTTTTATTTTTAATTTATTCATGACCATGGATACAAAGTCCTTCAGCCGTATACATTTTATATGTTCCTTCTTCTTTCTGAATAGTGATGCGCTAACTCGGTAAAAACACGTCTCAAGTAGGTTCAGGGTAGCATTACTTCTGTCAATGATCTTTGTATAATCATCGGCAAACTTCTTGAGTAATGACCTTGAATACGCAGAAACGTATTTTAGGTCTCATCGGCGGTGCGGTGCGGGGCACGACGATGGGAATCGTCATTACGATCGCACAGTGTTTTATAAAGCCAAAAAAGTTACATGATCCTTTTTTTTGTTTGCAGTTCTTTAAAGATCAGATCAAAATAAATGCGAGAGTAGAATTCCCGATTTTATAATATGCCTAAATCCGGAGATAGAAGCCTTCAAAAATGCGAAATATTTCACCCGGATTTACGAATAAAAATTCATTAAAAATTACTGGTGCATATTAGCATCAAGTAGATTTATTTAGTCGATGAAGACATTAAAGACGGAGATAATTCAGTAACAAAATCTATTTTAAGCTTATTAGAAAAGATCATTTTTAACATTTTCGATTTCATTTAATAACTCGAATAGTCCGCAAAATCGACACTTCTTTTTTATTTATAAATATAGGTAACTTGGTCTACACGTATAGAAAAAATCATAGGTCAATCTCGTGAACTAACAAAGTTAAAAGCACTCAAAGATTTTTCGTAGGATTGTCACTTAAACTCGGATTTGAAAATATTATGAATTGTAAATATTTAAAACGAAATATTAAAAAAATAAATATAAAGGTTTTAAGGTATATAACCAACAAAAAATAACCTAACCTAACCTAACCAAGAGCATGTCAGGACATGTCTAAGGAGGGTTCCGTAACTATAAACGCGTAAAAAAAAAAGAGATAATTAATAAGCTCAGTTCTGATCACTGTGGACAGTTAGCTCCTTTCAATATTAATTATGACCGTAACCAAAAGGAAAAGTTTGTGTTTGTTCCTGTGAATACAAAACGTATTGAGAAATTTAGAAATAATTTAAGTTCAAATATTCAATTATTGGATGGGTCAAATAGCTCAGATGAAGCTTTAAGTAAATTATTTAAGGTAATAAGAACCCAATTTAATTCCGTATTTACAACTAAAACGGTTAGAAATTGTAAGAAAAAAGTAACTTTATTGAATGGGCAACTGCAGGAATTAAAATTAGCAGGCAAAGACTATATGAATTATATGCTGAAAAAAGTATTAATAATAATGAAACATTTAAAACATATGTTAAGAACTATTCAAAAACCTTCAAACAAGTATGTAAAGCTGCTAAGGCTCTTTATATTAAGAATAAAATTAAATATTCTAAAAATAAAATTAAAACTACATGGAAGGTAATAGCTGGTGAGACTGGAAACGTCACCTGTCGTAGCTCTGAATTTGAACTTTATTTTGAAAATAAAAAAAATACTACTGATTTGGAAGTTCGACGGTCTTTGAAAAGTTTTCTGCTGACATTCCGGTCTCAACTATAAAAAAATTTAATTCCTCACCTGCAGCTGCTAAAAAACTACTCAGAGATAATGTTAAGGAATGTAATGTCAATTTTAAATTTAAAGAAATTGACTCCAGAGATATTATTAACACGTTTAAATTGTTGAATATTAAAAATACTGCTGATCTCTGGGGCATGTCTACAAAAGTTATTAAATCAATAATTGATATCGTAGCTCCTTATCTAGCGAAAATATTCAATGAATGTATAAAAAGTGGTGTATTCCCTGATTTAATGAAGCATAGCAAGGTAATACCCTTATGTAAAACAGGAAATAAATCTGATCCGACAAATTACAGGCCTATATCGATTCTACCAACTCTCAGTAAAATATTTGAAAAAATATTTTAACACAGTTATAAGTGCATTTTAATCTAAACAAATTATTACATAATAATCAATACGGTTTTACTAAGGGTCGATTCACAACGGATGCTGGTATAGGTCTTCTTTGTAGTATCTTTGAAGCTTGGGAGGGTTTACAGGATGCATTAGGTGTGTTTTGCGATCCCTCCAAGGCCTTTGATTGTGTTGAGCATGCTACATTGATCAGAAAATTGCACCACTATGGTGTTCGGGACTCTGCACTCAAACTTTTGAGTTCTTACCTTAAAAATAGAACTCACAGGGTGGAGATAAATAGTAAAAGGTCCACTGGGACCAACATAGAATTAGGTATCCCATAGGGATCCATTTTAGGCCTGTTTCTTTTTCTCATCTATATAAATGATTTACCTTATCTTGTTAAAGATAATGATAACGAGATAGTACTTTTTGCCGATGACACTTCACTATTTTTTAATGTGAACCGACAACAGTCAGACTACGACGAGGTAAATAGTGCTCTCTCAAAAATAGTATATTGGTTCAATGTTAATAACTTACTTTTAAATTCTAAAACAGCAAAATGTTTAAAGTTTACATTGCCCAATGTTAGGCAAGTTCAAACCAATATACTATTAAATGATGAGAAAATGAATTTTGTGGACACCACTGTATTTCTAGGTATAACACTAGATAGTAAATTACAGTGGCGTCCTCATATTACTAATCTTGCAGATAGGCTCAGTTCTGCAGCATATGCAGTCAGAAAAATTAGAGAAATTTCTGACGAAGACACGGCGCGACTTGTTTACTTTAGTTACTTTCATAGTAGAATGTCTTACGGCATCCTTTTATGGGGAAGTGCCGCAGACATTAATACAATATTTGTGCTGCAGAAGCGAGCAATACGTTCAATTTACAAAATGTCCCCCTTTGAATCTCTGAGAGAAAAGTTTAAAGAAATTGGTATTCTGACCGTCGCTTCTCAATACATTTTGGATAATGTATTATATGTTAGATTAGAAAGTATATCGGTAATTTTAAAACTAAAAGCGACAATCACTGTAGAAACACTAGAAATAAGCATAGCTGGGCACCGTTAATCAAATAGTTAACTTCGTTAATCGTTAATCCGCTACAAAAAAAGTTAGCTTCGTTAAACGTTAAAGCGTTACATTTCGGAAGAATTAACGCAAGTTAACGTTAATCGTTAATCCGTTAATATGTGTAAAATTGCATTTATATTAGGTTGGGGAAAAAGTTTCTTCGCATTTTATATAAAAATTCAAAAGGTTTTTTTATAAAGTTTATTTACAAGTGACTAAAGTATATAGGTGCCATTTTGTTCGATAACTTTTTGCCATCTTGTTGGTAGGTACATGATCCCATTGCTATAAAATTTTTGGGGCTTCTGATGAAAAAACTGCGACAAGTGGTTTTGGCAGTCCTCTTGTGATGTCAACCTGACACTGCCTAAGGAATTCTGCAGCGACCGAAACAGGTGGAAATCTGAAGGTGCAAGGTCAGGACTATACGGCGGATGCATTAACACCTCCCAGCCAAACTCCCGTATTTTTTTCTGAGTGGCTAAAGATGTGTGAGGTCTAGCGTTATCATGGTGAAAAACCACACCCCTTCTGTTGATTAATTCCGGCCGCTTTCTCTCAACTTCTTGCTTTAATCTCATCAGTTGTTCGCAGTACAGTTCAGAATTGATGGTCCTGCCTGGCGGTAACAGCTCATAATGAATAATGCCCTTCCAATTCCACCACACACACAGCATCACCTTGTTGCGAGTTAACCCGGGTTTCGCCACAGTCTGTGAACCTTTGACCACGATCTTTTTCGCACGTTCTTGTCGTACGTGATCCACTTTTCATCACTAGTTATCAGCTTCTTCAAAAATGGTTCGGTTTCATTACGTCGTAATAAAGAATCACAAATGAGTACACGGCTCATTAGGTTTCTTTCAGTGAGCTCATGAGGCACCCAAATATCGAGCTTTTTTGTGTACCCAGCTTTTTTCAAATGCGCCAAAACCGTTTTGTGGTCAATCCCCAGTTCTTCAGCTACATCGTAACTACTAATATGCCGATCTTGCTCCACTTTTTCAAAAATGGCAACAGTTTTGTCCGTAACAGGGCGACCAGAGCGACGTGCATCTTTGATATCAAAATTTCCGGATTGAAAACGCTTAAACCAAATTTGCGCTACTCTCACAGATACTGCATTAGGTCCATCAACATCACAAATTTTTTTCGCGGCTTGTGTTGCATTTTTACCTTTTTTGTAATAAAATTTTAAAATGTATCGAAATTCTTCATAAGAATCACTCATTTTAACAATAAGAAAAACAAATGAAAATCCCAAATTTACCTAATTTGAATTTGGAATTGTCTTCTGTAAAATTAAAACTTTTTAATGATACCAAAATCAGCCAGATACAATTGGTATAGCCCAAGATATTTTATGACAAGTTCATACATACTATAATGCGAAAAGACTTTTTCCCCAACCTATTATATCGTTGTGTTAGTGAGTGAACTTATAAAACCTGTTGGTTTAGGTGCTAGAAGTTAACAGTTTAGGAACAAAACAAAAAAATTCAAATGTGATATTTAATTGTCAGACATAAGGTGCATATTCCCGTTCATGAACATTAACATGCTGTAGTCAAATGTGGCCATGGATTCTCATCAGGACCGCTGGAATCCGAATCCTTGTCTTCCATGATATAGTTTTAATTACTACACTGCACAGTACACTTTTTCTATGTAACTAAAATATTACACTGCACTCTTCTTACCCGACTGCGCGACGCAAAGGAGTGGTAATGTGTTTATCAGCCTATGTATGTATGTATGTATGTATGTATGTTCCTTTGAAGCACTATACAGACCAAACGCCTGGGCCGATTTTTATGATTCACACGTCAATCGATTCCTCTTAGTCCGGCGAGTGTCACTAAAGAATGACGTTAGTGAAAATTCAATATGGCGACTACTGGACGCCATATTGTGAAAATGAAAAAAATGAAAGTCAACAAACTATATCAAGTGGGGTATCGTTGAATAGGTATTTAAAAACCATTGTTAGTTTTCTCTCAACATTTTTCGATTCGACTGACCGTTTAGGATCTATATCGATTTAAATTTGCGTAGCAACCATTCTCACATTCCAGTGATGTAGTACTGATGCTGATAGGAAATCCAGTCTGGTAAATAGCTAGCTAGGTACTCATAACTAAAAAGTATAAAATAAAAAATTATAATTTAAAAAATTTAAAAACCCGACTGCGTACAAAGTGAACTAAACTAAGTAGGTACATAATTAAAACTGAAAAGAAAATAAAATAAATAATAAATAAAATTAAAAAACCCGACTGCAAAAAAAGACATACCTAAGCAACGCACTAAAAATACCGAAACAAGATTGAGAAAACAGACTACACTATGAGCTGAAAGCCTTAGTGAAATATTTGACGTTATGTTTGTTAGCAGGCGCGACCCATTCGCAAATTATAAATCGTATAAAAATATATGGGCCCCGCCTGCTAACAAACATAACGTCAAATATTTCACTAAGGCTTTCAGCTCATAGTGTAGTCTGTTTTCTCAATCTTGTTTCGGTATTTTTAGTGCGTTGCTTAGGTTTGTCTTTTTTTGCAGTCGGGTTTTTTAATTTTATTTATTTTATTAACACGCAAATGATCACTGACAGTAATTTATCCTATCAAAAACATAAATGTGAAAAGAGAGCCAAGTTCAATGGTCAGTCCTGAAATTTATTTATAACAACATAAAATATCATTTCTTCTCGTAATCATAACTTAGGTAATATATTGTAGCCTAAGGTCTGACTTGGCTAGTTCTTAATTCTCATATACGAATTATTGTGTTCGATGGCTAGTTTCTACCAGCAAGCCTCGGAATAATAAAATAAGAAACGACAAGTAACAGGTTAAGAACTTCCGAAGGCTATAATATAATTCGTATATGAAAACTAGCCAAGTCAGACCTTAGCCTACAATATAGTTTCCTAATTTATAAGAAGAACTTAGCCATTGCCATTGAACTTAGCACCCACTTAGATCTCACTTCTTTTGTCGTTGGAGTTAACAACCAAGGCATATTATATCATATTATTGAACTTGGCTCTCATGAAACATTTATGTTTTTAATAGAATATCATTAATTTTTGTACATAAATTATTAGTAGGTACTTATTTATAACAAAATTAATACCAAAGTTAAGTGTTCCTGATATAACCAATTAAGTGAAAAATTATAATGAAATTATAAAAATTTACCAGTTTATGATTTATTCCTGTGTATTCACCAAATTACCTACCTGCATGCCAAATTTGAACATTCTAGGTTGGGTTAGGAAATGGAATTGGGTTAGAGTTTTGATCTATAGGTCAGTCAGTGATAAAAATGTCGATTTTTGGACGTTAATATCTAAATAACCGTTTGAGATGTGTTTTTGAAATTTGGAGCACATATGTATCTCGCAAGTCTCAATATATGAGCCAAATTTGACACGTTTATGTGGAATAGTTTTTGAGTTATGAGGGGGTCAAAAGTGGCTCCATATGGTTTGTGTAATATAACACATCGTGCTACTCGCCAGTTCTTTTACTTGAACTAGGCAGTAGCTAGGCTAGTAAGCTTGACACGCGGTAGATAATAACAACAAACATAACACTCGTCACTCTAAGCACCGGCGCTAAATAATGAAATGATCAAACGAAATAAATCTCTTCACAGTTCTCTCACTCGAACGCGCCGGCAAAATATATTATCTAGTTTTTTTTGTTTCACTCGCTGCCACACGCCGCCCGTCTGAATCTGTTTTTCGCGCCGCGGTGCCGTGCGGTAAATAGTAGGCATTGGATTAACGATTAACGGACTTCTGTTCGTATTAACGGAAGTTAACGTATCCGTTAACATTTTTAAAAGTTAACTTAAAAGTTAATCCGTTAATCAAAATGTTAACTTCGTTAATTAACGATTAACGGATTAACGAGTTAATGCCCAGCTATGGAAATAAGCACAAGCTAGATATACCGGTGATCAGACTAAGTAAAGTAAGCAAATCGTTTAAAGGTCAATGTATGCGCCTATACAATAGAATCCCAGAAAACGTTCAAATTCTTTCCATTAATAAATTTAAAAAAGTAGTTAAAGAACGTTTGTGTGCAAAAGCCTGTTATAAGGTCAATGATTTTATTGACGATCGCACATCTTGGGAATAGAATGGCCACCTGCAAGGCTGTTTCTATGTACTATATTGTAAATAACATCATTTTTTTAAAAAAAAGAACAATTTTCCATCTTTTTGCTAAAAAGATGAGCCACCCCTAAAATATTAAATTATTATTTTTTTATGATCCTGAAACTGTGATCTATATACAATCTATAACTACACCAAATTTCATCAATTTATATTCATAATTACAGGAGCTAGAGGTGCGGACAGACAGACAGACAGACGGACAGAGCGAAACTATAAGGGTTCCTAAAGTATTATGGAACCCTAAAAAGAGATCATCAATTTATAGGGGTTGCGTCATTTTCACATAATATGGTGAAAAATTATGCAAGGTCTTTCAAACATAAGACTTATTATTAGATTTGCGGTTAATTCGAGCAAACTATTTTTTTTTTAATAATTATTTTTTTAATATATTTCTTAACTTACACGTATATTTTATCGAGTAAGCCTTACAGTAGTCGCATATGTGTAACATTTTATGTAAATATTTCATACAATCAAAATGCTTAGTACCATTTTCTAATGTGATAAAAAATATGGAAATATTTCCAATAAGCACTGATAGAAATCAATATCAAAATTAAAAAAAAAAACAAATACTGAAATATTTTGCTCGAATCTGACGGCCAAATAGCGCGCGCTTCCACTTCTTCCTGTTAGACACTTCCTTTAAGGCGGCCAACCGTCCCGCATTCTGCAGGACCGTCCCGTAATGCTAGACGAAATCCCGCTTTGAAATTATTAGTAAAATAGTCCCGTAAAACGTTGTATGCGTCCCGCATGTCCCGCATTCCTATTTTTCTACCACACTTCTACACAACATCCACACAACAGCGCAGAAACACAGATTACTATAATAGCGACAAGCGTATCGAATGCTCTGTGGACGTCCGAAAAGTCGTCACTAAAAGTGGAAACACTACGAGCTCTGCCTGTACTTAAATTTAATATGGGCAGTTGCGAAGATTTTTATATTCTCAATAAAAATCCTGAGCTTGTTAAAAAGTGTCACTCCAGTGCAGGACCGCGCCGACCCCCGGTAGCGCCTGTGTGCGAAACCCATGAAGCGCCTCTTAATTTTACGAATCTTCATGTTTTAACATTTCGGTGGCGGCCCGCGGCGCCCTCATCGTCTTGGCGCCTCGCCTGTGTGCGCCGCACACATCGCACACAGGGGCGGCACGGCTCTGCTCCAGTGACAAATATGATTTTAAAAATAAATGAGTTCTACCTTAGTTTTGGGTTTTTTTATTTTTGGTTATTGACTGACTAATCCCTAACAACCCCCCCCCCCCCCCACAACTCTATCTATTCACCAAAAGTCCCGCATTCAGTTTTTAGAAAGTTGGCCGCCTTAACTTCCTTCCCATATCACGACATCAGTCCCACAAATTGCAAGAAATCATGAGGAAAGATGTTTCACTTTAAAAATACATAATAATATTAATCATCCTCAGTTATAAATATTTCCTGTTCAAAGGTGTAGGGAAGGATTCCCTTGCCCCGACATACGTATCGGGGCGCTGCAAATTGGCTGAACGCGGGGAAAGGAAAGGGGGGAGCGGAGGACAGCGATCCAACGGTGAATTGGGATGCGACGTTCGCGGGCGAGCCAGGGCAGCTAGCACTGGTGTCCCCGGCAGGTGGCGTACATTTTAAATTGGCTGCCATGTCGTCGGGCGGGCATGCGCTGGCTACGGGTCGCACACGACCGGGCACAACGCTTCCGCTCGTACGAGCACTTTATACTCGTTAAATCACTGCGAACATAAAACGGAATTAAATTTTCCACGCTCGAGGAGCGCGGGGGGGGGGGGGGGGACGGTGCGTGTAGCACGCGTATGCGCCGAGTCCGGAGTGTGCGTCGTAGATCTCCGGCAGTCACAGTCAGCTCCTCCGATAGGAGCCTCTGGATGCCGGAGATATCTAGCCGCGGGTCCGGTACTAGGGCCTGGGTAGCCACAAGGAAATTAGGGCGGAAAAAGTAGTGGCGCCTTCTTTAAGGGCCTGCATAATTGTAGGTAAAAACTACTACAAATAAATATCTAGTCGTCACCGTCACGGGTGATTGCTTAGCGAGTAACGAAAATGTATTCGTGTGTCACGTTTCGTTACTCGGTATCGAATACATCCGGTTTGCTACAGCTCTAATTTTATTTATTATCAAATATGGCTGCTTTTTTGTAAAAACGGAATTGCTGCTTTTATTTGGTTTTTGTTGTAAATTTCTATTAAAGAAGCCAAAAAAAAAACCATCATGAGCTTTAGATGCATTTTTGGCTGCCCACCAGCAAAAAGTAAGTAATACATATCATATTATATTTAACATAACCTCGTTTCAATTAAAAATAGTCAGTCAACGCAAAATAGTTATATTTAATATTGTTTATGCATTTAACAAGTTAAATAAGTAAAAAACAACAGTTAACACTAACAAAGCATTGCTCGGTTACTATTTTATTACATTCCAAATAAATATGACATGAGGTGTTAAGACTTGTAGTTGAAAGTTTTATAACTTAATTTACAATCAGTAGTAATTTAAATACAATTTAGATTTTATCTTCACAGTTAAGTCTTTTTACTATTCGATCTTATTTTAATATTTATATTTTCTTTTAGGGTCAAAGGTTATACATCATTTCCCTAATCCTATCAAATACCCAAAACAGTTTGAAGCTTGGTTGAATCTTATTTCAAACGACTTCAATAAAGAAAATTTTAACTATACACGTGGAATAGGCGCATTAATAGGCTTGCAATTCCAAAATTGCACTTACCTGATCAGATTGGTAAGTAAGTCTTTATAATTCATCTAGGAGTTCAGAGATAGCAGCTATTATTTGTATTATTACGGATGCTTTACATAATAATTTATACCAATTGGTATCACACATACCAATAAGTGGCTGTGTTCAGCGGAAAAAAGCGCTAAGAAAAAAGTGTAAGCAAAATGGCGATCGCCAAGCCTTAAATAAGCAAAATGGTGGATTATATTTGCGGTAATGAAGTTAGTAAATGTGTCCTGGCCGATGTAATCTGTAACTTTTTTCCAGCACATTTCTCCGCCAAACACAGGTATTGTAAAGGGCCCTGACACAATCAAATGGTTCGGCTGAAACCATATGTGTTTAATGCAACCGTTTGACATCAGTTTCAGTCAGTTTGTCGAACAGAACTGTTCAGTTTCACTGTCAAACAAAACAAAATTAAGTAATTCCATGAAACAAGCTTCAAACCCTTTAATTTTTGACGAACCGGTCAAACTAGCTTTGTAAACAATCAAATTGGTTTGATCGTCTCAGGGGATGTTTATGCATCTTTGCCTTCATTCTGACTTACTGAATGTAAAATGTGTTTATCACAGAATAGATGTATTGTAATGAATATTATAATATTGTTGATTCAAATATGTAGAAATATAAATATGTCTGTTGTGTATAGTGTTCTGACTAATCAAAGGGAGGAATTTAATGAGATGTATCATTCTTTAATATACATCTTTACATTATAGTTGCTGTTTGTAGACTTCTTTACTTTCAATAAGTATTTATTAGTACAATTCATATTTAAATAATTAATTTTAAATTGAATACTCACAGGTAAGTTTATATGTTATATCATATTCATCACAATATTTTACCATATTTCCAGGTACACATTTTTCCTCTGCAGATTCATTTAGCATTGACTTACCTTCCTCAAGTGAGTAGCAATACAATTAGTACAGTAGCAATAGTATTCAATATTTAAAAATATGTATTAATACTCTGCACTCTACTTAAATCATCTGTAATAGATGATAACACGAAGTATAGATACCAGGAGTCCAACCTTATGTTAAAATAATGGTCTCAATTTAGGGGACAGATTTTTTGCAGATAGAGCTCGCCATTTTTCAAGAAGTACCAAGCGCGATTCAGGACTGTGCGCTGATTGGTCCGCCATAATAGCATCAGTACATCCAATACCACTGAATATTCCAAACTGGCAGACAGTTATTACTTTTTTTATTAGGCCTTAACATTAAAGAATTTTAAAAGCATTATATTCTAATTTCTATGTTCAATGTTATAGAACAGTATTTATGAAAGTTCATATTATGCACTTTAAATTTCTATGTACATATTATGCACAATCCAGAATGAAAATATTCTCTTGTCATTTAAGTTTTTTTAATTATTTTTTCAGACTGTATTAGAGTAACACCTCAACTACATTCACCAGGACAAGTGTTTGTTATACAATCTTTTGGTGGGATTGAGGAACCGGAAGAAGAAGTGAATCACGAGTTCTTAGGGCTGTGTGAGTATATATTTTTTATAATATTATAATAGTTTTATAACATTCACTCTCAACATACATATGCTCATGAGCAGTCGCCATTTTTAGGGTTCCGTAATACTTAAGGAACCCTTATAGTTTCGCTCTGTCCGTCTGTCTGTCTGTCTGCCTGTCTGTCCGCGCCTCTAGCTCCTGTAATTATGAATATAAATTGATGAAATTTGGTGCAGTTATAGATTGTGTATAGATCACGGTTTCGGGATCATAAAAAATAATAATTTTAAATTTTAGGGGTGGCTCTCCATACATGTGAAGTGGGGATGAAAAATATTTTTTCATTCTACCCCATCGTGTGGGGTATCGTAGAATAGGTCTTTTAAAATAAAGGCAAGGTTTCATACGTTACTTTTTTATAAAGTTGACCATTTTCGAGTAATCGGCCTCCAAAGTAGTTTGTAAGTTGGTCCCCCCCCCTAGCATTTTTAAACTATAAGAGATAGGAACTTACAAATTTCCATGCTTATAGATCATGCTATAAACTCTTTAGGAAAATTATTAACCAAATCGGAGAGTAACTTTTGGAGTAATTAAAAAAAGGCATATTACGTGTTTATAGTTACGGAACCCTCCTTAGACATGTCCTGACATGCTCTTGGTTAGGTTATTTGTTTACAAGATTAATTATATTCTTTATATAATTTATAATTAATTAATAATAATATTAATAAAAAGAATAAATAATATGAAGTAAGATTAAATAAAATTCAAGTGTCTGTTTGTAATTTTGAATTAACTGCTTTTAACTAAATGAATATGAAAGTATATGCGGTAGTGACAATAAAAAATCAATTTTTAAAAGTTTTCTTTGTGCGTCTGTCTGTCTGTTTGTTCCGGCTAATCTCTGAACCGGCTGGAGCGATTTTCACGGGAATTTACTGGCAGATAGCTGATGTTATAAGGAGTAACTTAGGATACTTTTTACTCTCATCATCATTACATCAAATTTTGTAATGCCTAACGAAGTGGGCATGGGTCAGCTAGTATGTAATGATAATGCACATGCTCTTTGGCAGGTTACTCAATTATAGGAAAAAAAATGTGTGTGCGGTGCGTCAATAGAAGTTTTCACTTCAAAAGTCGTCGTTTTTTTAGTCCTTTTTAGTCCTGTAACTGAGTACTGTCTATTAAAATTTAGTGCAGCTAACATCTAGCATCACATTTATTACAGCTGCTTTAACACCCGCTCGACGTATTGATTTAGAGCGTAACTATTGCCTTTCTGGCTCCCAGGAAGTAAATAAAAAAAGAAGCAAGAGTAAGATTAAATTTATTTTATTTAAAAAATATATATTTTAAATAATTCTTCTTTTGATATAAAGGATATTGTCCCATGTTGGTCCCGTTTTCCGTGGCATGATTGGTGACCTGATGATGGAATCCATGAGGAATCGAGGGAACTCCTCGAAATTTATATGGACACATATGGTGATTTCGACTTTTTCTGAAGTAGTTCAAGCATATGCTACCAAAAAGTAAAATTTTGCTTCAAGGTATACCCTAGGTCCAAAAGGGTTTTATTTTGTACGTAGTGTAGATTGTAGTGTATTTAACTTGTATCTATTTTAGTACAATTTTTACCCAATTGCGTCAGAAAGAGGATTTTCTTTTTTGAGTGTAGGTATGTATGAATGAATGCATATATATTATATTTCTTTGGCACACTCCGCAGTGTTCAATTTCACCCAAAAATCGATTATTGTTTTTTTATTGGTCCATTCGAAAAAGAGTACCTACTTAATAACAAATGCCCGAGTAAAATATGCTTGACACGTATTCCTCATATTATGACAAAGGCATCCACTTAGGAAGGATTTTTCAAAATTGTTTCATACAAACTTTTATCCCCTAATACATGTGGTGTATTAGGGTATAAAAGTTTGTATGAAACTAAAAAAGGGACTCTTAAATGTTGGTTAAATTTAAACTTGAATGTTACAATATGTTCATTATACAGAGTCAATGCTGCCTCCGAAATATAAGAAAATGGCAGCAGAAGTAAGATCTCTTCGTCGTACAGTAAGGAACTTGCGTAAGGGACGTCATCATCATCATCATCAGCCTATCGCCGTCCACTGCTGAACGTAGGCCTCCCTGGCCGCCCAATGAGCGCCAACCATCCCGATCTTGGGGAGCATCATTACAAACTAGATTAGATGAAGCTGAAAGTTGGCTTGAATCCGTGGAAAATATTACAAAGCCTGCTCGAATTTTTTGCAAAATGCAATTCACTCAAAGGAATAAAAAACTAAGAGGACGTCGTTTTACTTTAGACGAGAAAATTTTATCCTTATCTATCTGTAAAAGAAGTCCTAAGGTCTATAATACTTTATTGTATAAACTATTTACTTTGCCCTCTCCAAAATCTTTAAAAAGGCTTCTCGCTCAAGTAAAACTGTGTCCTGGCACGGATAATCATAAAATATTTAAAATTTTTAAAAATGTAGCCAATCGTTCTGCTCCTGAAGATCGTCTTTGTTCATTGATGTTCCTTGTTGCCAAATTTGTCAATAATATTATCTATAGGATGTCTTACATAATACCTAAAATAACCTTATTGCCCTTGACGTCATGACTTAAAACATTTGTCATCCCTAATTATAAGTACCTATTATTATTTAAACATAAGGATATCATATTTTAATTTCCTGATTATTTTTTTCAGCTTCAAATGGAAAAGTGTGGGCGCTTCTTGTAGATTTATTGTGGTGCAACCTATTGTCGTGGAATCGAAAGTTAAAACATGAGAGCTAGTCCATGGTCATCAATAATTAATAAAAGAAACAAGAAAAAGCCGTTGAAGGTAAGCACACCATTTATTTAAAAAATGATTAATTTGTAAAAATACTGAATAATTTCAGGTCTTTTAATTTTTTAATAATTCATTTTGTTATAAGGCTACTAAAATTACTACTTAACATTTAATACGTATCTATTAACAGCCTCCATGGTCCATTGGTTAGAGCTTGGCTCTCGACTCTGAGGTCCTAGGTTTGTTTCCTGTGTTGGAACAACAAAAATTGTTTCCACATAAGGACGATGCAGGCTGACCACTCGATTGTTTGACAGTAAAGATGATCTATGCGTCGGATGGGTCAGCCTGATCTCTCGCGAGTCATGTCGGTTATCTGTCACATTGGGTTTCGAGAGTAATGGAAGAGAGTACATTTGTGTACTGCGAACACACTTATTCAATGAAACTGGCCTCTATCACCGAAATTGGTGTGGGGAGCTATTTAATACTCAACTTGACGACCTCTGTGGCTCAGGGGGCGGAGCCAGAGCGGGGGTTGAGGAGGAACAAAATATTTTCATGTTCCTGGGTCATGGATGTGTATTAAATATGTGTTTATAATAAAAATCTTAAATCCATACTAATATAAATGCGAATGTGTGTCTGTCTGTTTGTCCGTCTTTCACGCCAAAACTACTGATTTTGAATAAAATTTGGTACACAGACAGTCTCTTAGCCTGAGAAAGGGCACAGGCTACTTTTTATCGCGGGGAAATGTATGGTTCCCGTGGGATACTTTTTTTTTTTAATTACACGTAAAAACTACTAAACCGATTATCATGAAAATTGACACAGATATAAAGTAGATCATGGGAAAGGACATAAGCTACTTTTTATCGCGGGACATGTAAGGTTCCCGTGGGTTACTTACTGTACATACGGGGGCGGAGCCGCGGGCATCAGCTAGTATGTGTATAATTTTAAAAGTATTAAATGTATTGTATACAGATGTCATGGGATACTCATCCCAACTTACCTGTCCGGTAGTTGTGGTATAGTATACGGGTATGCGACCCCGGCTTCCCTAGCTATTGCTGTCCTATCCCTTGTCCTCCTGGGCGGTAATATCCTACATTTCCTATTTCCTACTCTAACTTACTAATCTTCCTTTCCACACCACCTATCCTTCTCTTTCCCTATTCCTACCCTCTCCGCCAATGCGTGGATAATCGTAAAAAATAATTTAAGTATCCAAAATGGCGGCGATGTGGTTCGCCATCCATCACGTCTCGTTTCTCGCGGAGGCGAAAAGTGGCCCATCGAGAGCCGCTTCGCTACGTTGAATGTAAGAGGAGGAATGGATGGTAAGAATGAAAGTGGATAAAGCGAAACAAGTATGTAAGGATCGTAGCAAGTGGAAAGAAGTGGTCTCTGCCTACCCCTACGGGAATAAGACGTGATTATATGTATGTATGTATTAAATGTATTTCCCATGTCTGGTACCCGTAACATAAGTTCTTCCAGAACTTACTATGGAACCAGATTGTCGTGGTGTGAAGCGTCCATTGATACTATTATTTTAAATAATAAACCATAAAGTTTACTAGTTTTTATATTAAACCAATGCTTTTTATTTTTCAGTATTATGTATTCAACGTGTCAATCTAACTATGAAATGCTGAAAGTCAAGAAAGTCAAGATAAGAATTGGATCCCGAATATGGTAGAAAAATAAGCATTGATTGGGAGGATGGACGAAGACGTCGTGGCTGACCTCTAGAAAGAGATGTCGTGACTGTAGTACAAGATGCAGTATAAGGAATATATCCTTCAACTATTATTTATTTGCAATAAGTTTCATATTTAACATATCTATCGCAAATATGCTCGTAATTAAATTCCGTGCAGATAATATTAAACGAAAAAGCTCCATCTATATAACGCCGGTTCTTCTCACCGGGCTAGTTCCCGAACCCGTGGTAGGCATCACATATATACGTTCAGAAAGTGTATAAAAATACCAACTTTGAATAAAAAAAAAAAATACTTGAATTAAAATATATGCTACATAAATTTATTTTTTAATTCAGGCAGAGTTAATTTGTTTTTTGTTATTCAACAATTAGGCTAGTTTTATAAAGACCATATGTCACTTTTGGTGTACAAGGAATCGATTTAAACTATTTTGACTAAGAAAGATAATTATTTTCTTAATTTTCTCGATGTGAAAGCGTCAACAATGAGTAGCATTTCTGATCAAAAAATTATTAATTTCATAACTAGCAATTAATGTTGACATTGCTACTGATGATGGCAAGAAAGTCATGTTTGTTGTATGAGTCCTCCCTTAAATATTTATTGTTTTTAATTTTGTATTTGTATTATAGCCGCAACAGAAATACATCGCCGGTAAAAAATTAAAGTGTCTAACTACAGTTTAAATATCCACTCACAAAATTTCCGTACTCAAAGTCACTGTCTGTCTGACACACAGAGACTTTGGGTACGGAACCAAAAATAAATTAGAAGTATCTAGATGAAGCCTTTTCGTTTAAAAGACATTGGGAGTTTATGACCCGCTGTTTAAAAATTGGCGATCACAAACCACTATTAGATTGTAAATTTTCATTTCCTGTAATTATTTTAATTCTCATCCATAGAAAAATGGAGAGAAAAATGGATGGAATTCCCAGTATACTTTAATTATTTATTAATATCCGCACGAACTTTAACTAAGCAGGCTATTTGCGATTGTTATTTTGTTTTTTATCTTTAATATAAAACATAACGCAAATGAATAACAGATGAGGATATTATATAAGGTCTCCAAAAATCAATTACAAATACTTCAGGCACGTGATCTACTTCTTAATATTAAGCAGCAGATCATATGCCCGAAGTATCCGTAATTGATTTTACCAAACCTTATATAATATTCTTTATACCTGATCTTAGACTAATGTCACCGAAAAATTGTAACAACCGTCAGATTGTAATATAACTAGTGAGATTGTAAAATGTCGATAGACTGCTTATAATTTAACACATTATTTTTCGATACATTATAAACATATAGGCAGTAAACTTTCGACATATTTTTACAATCTAACGGTTTTTACAATTTTACGGTGACAAATACAAGCTTATTAAGGGTATCACAGGTGGCGAAGATACTATAATATTCTATCTTAAGATGTCTGAATCTTTATATAAAGTGTACTGTAATAACAAATAATATGTTATTGATTGTACTGTAGGTTCTTGATGGAAATTCATGTTTCACTGTAATAATACACACTACTTCTTGCACTATTTTCGCTTTAATAAATATAAAATAAATATATTAAATTAAAACATAACCTTAAAATTAATAAATTAAGTCAAAATGATCTAAATTAATACCCTTGGATACAAATTGAATTAATGGTGAAATGTAGAAGATAGTATAACCTATAAATAATAATTAAATTTCTTGCAATAATATGGAACTCGAAAGACATGTCTGGTCATTAAGTAAGATCCCAAATTTTTTTGTGTTTGTTATTTTTTTTTAATCTACCTACGCCTAATTATGAATTTGTCGAAACCGGTCGTGTAATATATTAAAATTAATGTAAAATAATTATTAAAGTGGAAATAGTGCAAGAAGTAGTGTGTATTATTACAGTGTAACAGATAATAATATAAGTATACTAGGTGACCCGTCACCCGACAGACATTAAGAGTTTTATGTAAAAATAAAATATCCCTTTATCATTTAGGGGTTTAAAAATAGATCATGACCGATTCTCAGACCTACCGAATATGTTAAAAAAATCATAAGAATCGGTCAAGCCGTTTCGGAGTGTGTCGGGGTAACACTATGTATGACACGAGAATTTTATATATAATAATATTTCTATGATACCTCTTAAAAATAGCTTGAAAAATGTGGTTTTGGAGTTTCGCTGATCATCACCGCTGCCGGTTGCCAGTTGGCCGGTTGGCTGGTTAGCTTACCCAGCCTATTGCTACTACTTATCAATATTTTTAAAATTGTTTAATGTTATGTATAAAGGATTTTATAGCTTGACTGGGCTTATACAAAATTTTGCCATATTGCGGAAAATTCGCAAAAATAAATAAAAAATGAAACAAATGTCAGATATTAGAGCTAATGCCAGCTTTTCGTATTTTTTCTGCAAAAAAATAATTAATCAAGCTGAGTGCAGGTTTTGAATTTTTCTGTTTAGGCCTTAAATTTATTGTATTTATTTGTATTTTAGATAGAGAAACAAAACGGAGTTCTTCCTTTTGTCAAACTAACATTCTCTATAAATTTCCTATGGGGTCCTAAAATGCATAGTTTTAAAGGTAATAATAGATATCTTAAATGATTAAGTATAATGGTGACGATCGCGATATTATGTGGTGCTCTAAATATTGACACATAATTGGATTTACATTTAATGTTATGGTACTGAATGTTTTCATAATAACATAGTCCTAAATCTAAAGGTAACTATGGGAATCAAAAAGAACACGTTGTATTAATAATTGGTGATAATTTTATATGAAATTATATCTGGCAAGATTTATTCAATATCAAATAATTATATTCTTAATTCTGTAAATACCTGGGCTCTGTTTAATAAAAGTTACAAGTCGACAATTTTGTAAATAAGTAACAAATTTGTTGTGTGACAAGTGATGTTTATTAACCCTTACAAATAAGTAAGAATTTTACATATAAAGTCTTACAAATATTGTAATTACAAGTGCTGTTTTATAAACGTTTACAGTGTGTGTGCGTGCAGAAAACGCCTGTAGTATTTCAATGAAAAATTGTATCCACAAAGAAGAAGTGGCAAAACGTCCCCACCCTTGTAGCACTACAAGACATATATCAAATGAAACAACAAGAAAGGCCTTAAAAAGTATGTTATTTTATTGTATGACGAAAAATCTCTAAACCATGGGGGGAAAATGTTAATGAGGGTTCAAAGTTAAAAAAATGTTTAAAAAAATCACTGAAATGGTGCAATAATACAGAATGTATGTTTATTTTTAACATTTTATTATTTTCCCATACATTTCTTCAAAAATATAAAGCATTTTGTTGAAATACATTTTCCTGAAGTTTGCCGTATACCATTACTTACCAGACATTCTTCCTTGCTAGCAATACTAAGAAATGGTGCATTTCTCCTATGGTTTAGAGAATTTTTGTCATACAATACAATTACACACTTCAAGCCCTTTTATTTGATATGTCTTGTAGTGCTACAATAGTATGGATGGACTCCATACAAAAATGCCCCTTCTTCTTTGTAGTTGTAGGTTAAAAGTTGCTTATAATGTAAATTCTTATTGAAGAAATTCATGAGTGTAATTTTTTTTAATATTATTTATATATTTTTTGCCTTGAATGTAAAACAAAAACAAAATTAAAAAACTGTAACTGTGTCTGTCACATCAACAGTAAAATTAATCCTTTCTCGAAAAACTCCGTTGCCGTTCATTTACATAATATTATTCATCACTACTACTGTCACTACTTCTAGTTGTTAGAACCATTGTCCATTTTTGTGTATCAAATAACTTTCTATAATAGGTTGAGGCACTAAATTGTGAATTTCTGACACGACAAGTCCACCTATCGGAATTGTACTACAATTTACAAAATATGTAAAATTGTTATTACAATTATTATGTGTTTAATAAAACAGTTCTAAATACAAATTTGTAAGTTAACTGTAAAGAGAAAATGTTTATTACACGGAAATATGTAAAATTGTAGGTACATTTTGTGAATTTTCCACCATGGTAAACTTGTAAGTTGTATTCTTTAAAAAACTACAATTTACAACCATTTGTAACATTTATTAAACAGGCCCAGGTCACATGTTACATGAGTTTGACATGTCGCATATATTTAGTATGTTTATGAATTAAAGTTAAATCTTGTAGTGTGTTCCAAAATATAAAAAAAAATAATATTTACTACAAAAAACTTAAAACTATTGATAACAATGTTGTACTCATGTTTAACTTATGGTTCTTTTTTAAATCTCAGCAGTTAAATGTCATTTTTATAAGTATAAGTATTAAGAATGTTAAGTTGTAAACTCAGTTCAGATCGCAATTAATCTAAACGAAAGCAAAATTCACCAAATATCATTGTGTGTATTTCATTATTGCACGGCAAATAAGTGACATTTGAATAAGTAGCTACACGAGTATTCGCTTACGTTTAAATTAAATTGGATCTAAACAGAGTATAAGTAGTATAACGTGTTTAATAAATAATATTTTTCCATTTCATATGTGAAAATAAAATATTTTTTCTTTTTTGGTTAAGTTTTGTTTTATTGTGTCGGATTTTTATGTTTCAAAGGCTTTTTTTTTGTGAGAATTGTGTATTTGCTAAGGAAACTTAACAAATAAACACTGTTCTCACAAAAATCAAGGTCTTTGAAACATAAAATTCTGACATAAAAATCCCGTAAATCCGTACCTATGTATATATATATATATATATATACAGCCATTTAGTGCAACTGCACCAACACCAGGTGGCGCTAGGACCTACATCGAACCTTCATTTTTGAACCGTCAAACAGCGTTAGTGCGACTTCTATCTCTATATGTATACTTTTTTCTATGGTTAGCGTATTCGTTCAAAGTGGCTGTTTGGCTACCAATTTTTTTAACGATACGACTGAATATGTCATTTAACGCACGCTTATGTCAATCCCATACATTTTTTATTCACGAAGTTCGCCGTCGATATTATTTAATGCATCTTGTCTAGCCCTCCAGGCATGGTATCTAGTGAATCTACGTATTTACTTCAACGGTGCTTTTGAGCGAATATCCACGTCTTTATAACAACGTAACGAACAACGTAGGTTTGTGAATCTTGGGGTCGAACACGGAACAATTCACCAATGCATTTATAGATTAACTCAAATTAACGGTTGCATGCTTTCTGCATGGCTTTCTTGTATCCCTTCTATTCAGTTATTTGTTCCTGTGGGTTGTGTTCGTAAGTATTGTACATTTGCGACGTAAAACTGAGGTAATGAACATCTTGTGACGAAACTTCTTGTAACTTCGTGTATTTGCACTCCAGAAGGACGTGGCAGAGCGTTAGTGGATTTATCATCGAAAAGTAACTCCTTTGTTTGACTGAAGAAAGCTTGTTGTTTACATACAAATTACAATACATAACAGCATTAAACCTACACTAATATAATAAAGAGGCAAAGTTTGTTTGTTTCTATATTTGTTTGCATTGAAGAGACCCTGAAACTACTGGACTGATTTTGATGAAATTTGAACTTTGATCAAATTAGACCAATAACTTTATTGTAATAAATACGTGTTTATAAAAAACTAACAAACCTATTAACGAAAGTAACTTTCAGCGGAAAGTCTTCGAGCACTCATCCTTTTGTACTTTAAAACGGTGTTTAAAAGATTAAGCTAATGCGTAATCTTTTAAACCGTCCATTTGCTAGAGTACCTCGATAAAATACATTATTTCGTCTCTCCTTAAATGTATTTTAGCTTGTCACGTGTTGCATTATTTAATGGAATTATTTATTTAATAAGTACTTTGATGTCAAATATTTACAAAACTACACCTACGTCTACCAACGAATATCTGTATTATTTAAATAAAAATAAATAATTTTGCATTTTTAATTCATATCACTCATTATGTCTGCCAAAAGATTGCCGACCCCTGGTTTGATCCGTAAAATTTAACCGAATTGTACAGTTTTATGGTTTTGGTAGAGCGGGACTTATTCATAATTAATTAGCTTTTTAAAATACTAACATATTCATTCGCACTTGGAACCCTTTGTATATTGGACCGTTTCTGAGATATTCGCCATTTTGGATTTTTTCAGAAGTGGGATTTCTTTTTTTCGTATTTGGATCGTAATAAAACACTGAAATTGGTTTTAATCGTCAATGTTTTAATTTCCTTGTAATGACCATGACATGATAGGGCATTTCAAACTTCTTTTCTGGCACGGCTTTGGAACAGTTTAGGAAACTTAATTAGCCGGCTGTGAGTTAGTGTAAAATACTAGTAACTTTTGTTCAAACACGTTCCCACTAAGATTTTAAGTCATTCCCTAACTTCCGATCTTAAATCTACCGTAACTGTGGTTTCGATAACTCGGGTGAAATATTAATGTGTTTATAGGTTTTGTGTTTACCCATTTGGGTGAACTGTAAATCTCTCGATACAAGCACTTATAAGTTGAATTACTTTGAGACTTGGACTTTCGAAGCTTTGCTGGGGACATAAAATAAATATCAGCGAGATTATTGTACCTACTGCTTTTTTATATTTTTGAGGTGAAAAGCTTTGTTATATTTATTTTTTAACGTAGAGCTGTAGTTGAACGTAAAGTAAATTCCAAGTTTTAGGGGAAAAACTGACATAATACCAGTGGCGTGGGGTTCCTATAACTCCATTCCTATCAGCTTCACTTACCACTTACCTTTTGAAGACATTCATCCAAATCCCTATTATACAGGCTAGGGCTTCCCTATAAAGGAGAACCAGCCATCGCCACTGCATAAAATAGTAATTTTTCACAACTTTTTTCAGTTTAAATAAATTAAATAAAGCATAAAAATATTCTGTTATTTCCTTATAGCATAATTATTTACGTAGCTGTACAACTACGTATACAAAGAAGTAGTGGTTGAGGTATGAAAAGACTACACTTGATGAAACGTGTCAACAGCGCATAAATAGGAGGCCACCAGTGCATGTTGGTCTTTTGTTAGAGAAATATTATAAAGATGTTGTTATCTTCAACGAACATTCTAGATTTATATAAAAACTAGCTTTTGCCCGATTATATATGTCACCGTAAAATTGCAAAAACCGATAGATTGTAATATTACTAGAGATATTGTAATAAGTCGACAGATTGTCAAATGAAAATTTCTTCTTACAATTGTACGCATACTTTTTCGGGTATGTGTTAATCTAGAGGGGCAATTCTGCTAAATAAAACCTGCATCAATACAATTACAATCAAGTACCGATACGCTAAAACTCTCAAACTGTGTTTTTATAAACGTTAAAACAACGTGAAACGCGCTCTGATTGGTCGAAACGACATAAAATCTGTTCATGGAAACATGTCGCTTCACTTTCAATCCAATCAAAGTAAAATGAACGTCTACTTTAAATACGATAATTAAGGTTCAGAGCTCAAACTAATTACTACCATACCAAATTTTATCAGAATCCATTCAGTAGTTTCTCTGTGAAATAGTGACAAACATCTATCCATCCTTACAAACTATACAATATAAAATCATTAGTAGTAGGATTGCTTAGGCACAAGTAATATAGGATGCACACAGCAGTTATATAATAATAATAATATCTATGGACGCTTCACACCACGTCAATCTATCCCGTGGTAAGTTCTCGAAGAACTTATGTTACGGGTAGGTACCAGACAACGGAAATATATTTAATGCTTTTATACTATACACATTACACATATTTAAGATTTTTATTATATTATACACATATTTTAATACACATCCAAGACCCAGGAACACAGAAAAACTTTTTGTTCCTTCGGCGGGATTCGAACCCGCGACCGCCGGCTTGAGCACTAACACGCTCAACCACTGAGTCACAGAGGTCGTCAATTGTCATAACATTGTTTAGCACGACACAATTTTATAATAGTGCATTTTTATATCAAAATAATAATTATTATGATAATTACGTAACATTATTTATGTTATCAAATAGTGGTATACTCTTACCCCCTTACTAATAAACGCTGTATAAGGTTTGAATAGTTACACAGTGTTTTGTCTCATTCTATCGAATTAAAAATGTCACTTGTGTGACGTGAACAAAACACTGTATAACTATTCAAAGCTTATACAGCGTTTATTAGTAAGGGGGTATATAATATAAAGATATAGGTACTCGTATTGCTATTAGCTAGTGAAAAAAATTACTAAATAACTAAATGTAAATACTATTCACAATAACTAATTCTAATTATTATCTCCCAAAGTATCTCTATTCTTTCAAACATAATTACAAGATAAGAAGTTGTAAAATGTTTTAAAAAGCTTAAAAGAGAGAGCCTGTAAAAATAAATTGTGAACACTTAAGTTTTGCCACACTCCGTCTGTTTTATATTGTCTATTCCGAGAATCTGTAACGAATGGATTTATTCCCGATGAAAATATTCTGTACAGTCCAGGCGGGTGCCTACGTCTGTAATCCGTATACAGACCGATTTCCAACGATTTGGAACATTATTATATTATGTTAAATACATATTTAGTAAAAATTATAATTCACCTTGTGGTTGAAATTTGCCCATAATAAATCATTCATTAAAATAAAGTAAGTAATTGTCTCAGAATAAGGATTATAGGGAGTTTTGCCGGGAATGTCAATCGGCAATGTTGTGTATTCGTGTCTTTTTGCTAAATTTGTGTTTTTAATGTGTACCTAATATTGGTAGAATATTAACCATTAGTTATTCGTTGACGTCCACAAGTGTGGGCAATTGATACAATTACAAAATGCGTGCTAAATTGGGTTTTCCGCCAAAACTCCCTAGGAAGTTTTAGTAAAGCGTCTACTAAGGTAAACTTTACTGAATCGACTAACTTGACTCATTGACTACCCCGACTATTTATTTGGACTTTGACTAGACGATTTAGAAATACAGTGATGAAAATTTGTGCTACATATTCTATTTCCCGCATTTTTTACTTGACACCTTTTTTATAATATTAAAAAAAAAACAAGTTCTTGCTATCTAACGCATGGTAGTGTGTGTTAATAATAATTTAGCAACAGCAAGTGTATGTATAAACGACGCGACGTGATAAAACACGCGTCTGACGTTCTGACGGCGAAACTTACAACCGTGTACTCTATAAGGAATTCTTGATGAAACCCCCTGAGATGTCTAGGGTTTATAGCCCACTCTACTCAGAATCTTATTACGTTTAAGTTTGCTCGACCCAACAACTTAATATTCAATTCGGCAAACTAACGAATGAAGATTGTGAACAATTCGATTGAAACTGCGAGTTATTAATAATTGGTTTATTATAACTAGTTTGAAACTGGATCTAGTCGACGGTTTTATTTCTAAGCTGACTAATAATTATTACCATTGTTGCTTTTTACTATCCGCTTTCGTGACACATATTTTTGTTTTGTGTTAAATATAATTATACCTTTACCAGCTTTAAGATTAACAAATAAAAATTACCGAGACTACTCGTACGTGACCTGTATCAGAAAGAAAAAAACTTTAAATCCATATTCGTACTGTAGTATAGTAGCTGTCTAAAATGTCAAAAACATTTTATTATTTTTTGGTTCACTTTGTAGTGTTAGCTCTGCTACGCCGTAGTCCGTAATATTTCGTAACAGTGCTACGACAAATAACCTATTGAGTGGACGTAGCACTGTGCTACGCACAAGTGAAAAGCAAATTCGCATTTAAAATACTATATTAATGTTATGTATGAACGACTTAAAAGCCATTAAATAATATAAATAGTGGGTTAATTAACTCACGCAACCAGATGTTAAATTGGAATATGAAAAAATATCAGCAAGTTGAATATTTTGCCGGCACTTGTTTGTAAACAAGCACGTCACAAATTTCACGTTCGACTTGGAAATAAATAACGGAACTGGAACAAAATTTACTTTGACCCATTTCTCTGATATATTACATATAATGCGCGTGCCGGTTACCGCTGCGCTGTAGTTTGCAGTTTGGGGTTACGGTTTCTTATAAAGAGCTGAATTTTGATACCGTATCTATACAAATACTTCACTACGTTTGCTACCCGCGATATAATGTAGAGATAAAGTTAAATATTGTTACAGTTAAATTATAACAAAACAAGCTTTTGCCCGCAGCTTCACCCGCGTAAATACATTATCCCGCGGGAACACTGTATTTTATCGGGATAAAAAATATCCTATGTTCTTTCCCGGGACTCAAAGTATGTTTATACCAAATTTCATAAAAATCAGTTCAGCGGTTAAAGCGTGAAGAGGTAACAGACAGACAGACAGACACACTTTCGCATTTATAATATTAAAGTACTTATACATTGCAGTTACCTTTTAGTTATTATCGACCAATAATATAATCTAACCTTACTTTATGAATAAAGCACGAAGCACTTCTCAATATGAGCATAATAATAGTATTACTTAGAATTTACCTGGTCTTTCACGCTATTCTATTTTGTGAGCCTTCATAGAGACACAAGTTTTTGGAGATGTATTCTCACATGCATTGAGCAAGGGATGAACTTCATTGTAGTCTAACCAACTTCGTGTCTATTAATTTAAGCTATATATTATTAGTAGTATTTTATATTATATAATTTATAGTATTCTAGTACCTATAATAATATAGAGTATCTACTTGAGTACACTCACTAATGTAAAGAATATATTATTAATATTATACTTACATATTACTAACGTACTCATGTCGTCATCGCCCCAACGATCTCAAAGAGCAAATAAACTTACTTAGCGCTCTTTCCACCCGACTTTAAGTACGTTCGTGAAAATAGCGTTCGCACTCCAGTCGTTTTATGAAATAAAATAAAAATAGAAAGAGCGTCTTGTAATTTTGAAAGTAAAAAAATCGATGTAAATATATTAGGTAGCAAACGTAGGTTTTATGAATTTCTCGTAAATCGCGACGTAATAATATAATATAGGTATATAAATAGGTATTTGTCTATAGATATTAGATACAACTTATTATTATAAAGAGAAAATTTACCCGCGACTTCATTTACGTAGAACTAAGGAGAAACTCTTTCCCCTCACGACTGTTCGCCGCGCGCCATACGTTATTGCGCGTTTGATTATTATTTTATTACTGCGATATCTTCTAAAATAGTCTTTGAAATCAAATTATGTAAACGGCAAATTTCTTCTAAATTATTAAATGCTTGTAATGAATAACGTATTTACTTGAATAAGCATTAATATCATCTTTATGAAAACACCCTCACAAATAATGCTTAATTTTAGTACAAATTTGGTTAGCATAAAAAGGTTATTGTGAGCCAACCTTAAAAGATAGACATATATAGTCGCGGACTTTTTTTAGAACTTTTAAAGAGGAACAATTCTGTCAAACATAATTTTAGCGAAACTTTAACCGTTTCCGCAGCGTACGCAGCGAAAGTTCTCAAAAGGAAGAAAAAAAAACCCGATTTTCAAACGTTCTTGGTTGGTGCTCCGCTCGTATTGCGCTTAGCATGATGCTATATAGCCTAAAGCCTTCCTCGATAAATGGACTATCCAACAATTTTTTTTTTTATTTTTATTCTAACCAGTAATTCCTGAGATTAGCGCGTTCAAACAAACAAACAAATTCTTCAGCTTTATAATATTATATAAGTATAGATAAAGAAAGGATTAATATTACTGTGTTTTTTTACCCTACCAAACCAACGCTTAAGTTTTATGTACAGATCCGCATCCACGGATGTGAGCCTCTTAAAATCCGCATCCGCGGATGTGAAAAAATATGCATCCGCAACATCCCTAGTATGGACATATAATATATGGCCATCTAACGGTATCTAGGTAATATGGTAACTACAAATAAATATATTTTGTATGAACATATTAGAAGTGGATTTGTTTTATTTTATAGAGGTACAACTTTAATATATATTTTTTCATTACTGATTAGTCTGTCTGTCTACAAATATAATAAAAACGTTTCAAGTTACGTTATAATTTGTGAACCTCCAACATTCGTAGCATTTTATAACGGCACTGGACACTTGAATTGTATAAATTCCATTAACTTAAGTGGAGTTTAATTCAGGCCGTCTTGGTAATAATTTTGCCACCAGTCAACTTAAACTTCCTTATTGTTTTAGAGTTTAATTGCCTACATTTATTTATTAGCTGGCATTTCGACGTGAAAGGTTAATAAAATTAGGTATATTATTTTATTTTAACATTTAAGTATAATATATTTATTTAAGTTTATATATTTATTTATAGGTAGGTACATAAGTAAGTAAGCCAATAATTTATTTAGCTATTGTCCAATACGCTACCGATTGGATCAGAGAACTGTACCTCAATTCTCGTATTTAAAGTAGACTTTCATATTACTTTGACTGTATTATGAGGTGAGCGACAAACTCAAAACTCAAAATTTTTATTTCCATATAGGTTATAAATAACACTTATAGAATTGTCCTACATGATGCCTATCACCGGTTCGGAAACTAGCCCGGCGAGAAGAACCGGCGTAAGAAACTCGCACGGGGCCGTCTTTTACCAATAAGATGGAAAATTGTTCTATTAAAATAAAAAAGGTATATAACAATGTTATGACTAAAACTACATAACAAGAGTACAGTAATATGTAATTTAGAAGTAGCCTTGCAAGGGTGGCCCCCTCATTCCCAAGGTGGGCTATCATTCATAAAATCATTAACTTTATAATAGGCTTTAGCACATAAACGTTCTTTAACTACTTTTTTAAATTTATTTATTGAAAAAATTTGAACGCATTCTGGGATCTTATTGTATAGGCGTATACATTGGCCTTTAAACGAATTCTTTACTTTACTAAGTCTAGTCACTGGTACATCAAGCTTATACTTATTTCGAGTATTTCTATTGTAATTTTCACTTTTCTTTTTGAATTGGCTTAAATTTTTTTTAACATATAATACATTTGATAGAACATACTGAGAAGGTACAGTTAAGATTCCAGTTTCTTTAAACTTCTCTCTTGTTATCATAAACTGATTCTGTGAAGTTTCGACCAATCAGAGCGCGTTTCACGTTGGTTTAACGTTTACAAGAATACCGTTTGGCATTTTGAGCGTATCGGGACTTGATTGTAATTGTATTAGTGCAGGTTTTATTTAGCATAATTGACCCTCAGACTGCGTGTAGGCGTGGATTATCATGATAGTTCATCGGCATCCTACTACCATTTTAATCAAAACTCAAGATAGGATATAACGTACATTTGACAGAACAAATCTTCATACAATAAAAAGTTACGCCATCTTGTTTTCACCATACTACAAAAAATGTCAAAATGGCCCCAAAAATCTCAAAAATCCAGTTAACTGGAGACACTTTTTGCCTCAAAATGCCTCGTCTACTATATACCCCTTACTAATAAACGCTGTATAAGCTTGGTATAACTAATACAGTGTTTTGTTCACGTCACACAAGTGACATTTTTAATTCGTTAGAAGGAGACAAAACACTGTATCAGTTATACCAAGCTTATGCAGCGATTATTAGTAAGGGGGTATATGTTTATATCTAAATGTAAAAATTTGTGAGGATGGATGGATGGATGTTTGTTACTCTTTCACGCAAAAACTACTGAACAGATTTTGATGAAATATGGTATGTCAGTAGGTTGAGGTTTAGATTAATACAAAGGCTACTTTTTATCCCAAAAAAATAAGTTTTCCCGTGGGACACTGAAATACGCGTTCCAAGCCGCGGGCAAAAGCTACCTGTGGACGCAATGTGGACGAACTGCAGATCAGAGCCCTTCACTCAATAGTCATGAACCAACACCAAAAATCTACACCTAGTCACCTACTACCTACTCTACTCATACTTCCTACTCCTACTACCTACACCTACAACATACAACTACACCTGAAAACCTACATACCTAAATAACTGCGAATTAATCTGAGACAATCGAATCAACATTATGCACTTTTGACTACTGATCAGAGCCGTGCCGCCCCTGTGTGCGATGTGTGCGGCGCACACAGGCGCCAAGACGATGAGGGCGCGCGGGCCCGGGGCCGCCACCGAAAAGTTAAAACATGAAGATTCGTAAAAATAAGAGGCGTTTCATAGGTTTCGCACAAAGGCGCTACCGGGGGTCGGCGCGGTCCTGCTACTGATTTTATTTCTGAACTCGTGTTTGTATGTAATAATTTATATTTTTACATAATATGTCCGAACTCTATGAAACAAAGAGCATTTAATTTATAAAGCAATACTCTTCGTGATAAAGATAATATTTTTTGGATAATGATTAATATTAATACCATCTCTTCCCGTGGGTGTATACCATCTCTTCTCGTGGGTGTCGTAAGAGGCGACTAAGGGAAATACATACCGGAAATGGGCAGCAGCGTTTCCGCGAACTTTATCATTTTTACATAATACTGTGCTCGCCAACACGTTTGCCAAGCGCGGTGAGTATGGCATTTTTTCCCCCTATATGAGGACCAGATATGAAACCAGGCCCCTAGTCCCCGGCAGCCCCGCTAGTCTTGGCTACGGTAGCGGCCATGGAAACGGCGGGGCAGGGGGTGCTAAGAATCTCCGGCAGAGATCCGGCTACCACTCCCGACGACGACCTCTGGCCCTGGTAACATACAACGCACGCACATTGAGGAAAGACGAGAAGATAATAGAGCTGGAAGAAGAATTGAGCAAGTTACGCTGGAATATAGTTGGTTTATCGGAAGTCCGAAGAAAGGGAGAAGACACGATGACCCTGGCATCCGGTAACTTGTTCTTCTACCGGGAAGGCGACCAACAGTCCCAAGGTGGAATCGGGTTTTTCGTCCACAAGTCTCTTGTTAACAACATCGTGGCCATCGAAAGTGTGTCGAGTAGGGTTGCGTACCTTATACTCAGAATATCTCAAAGATATTCGTTGAAGGTCATACAAGTTTACGCACCTACCTCGTCTCACCCAGATGAAGAAGTAGAGGTTATGTATGAGGACATATCTAAAGCCATACATAACTCGAAAACTCACTTCAATGTTGTTATGAGAGACTTCAACTCAAAGTTGGGAAAGCGAGGTGAAAACGAGCTGAAAGTGGGAAAGTTTGGTTTTGGTCAGAGGAATCCCAGGGGCCAAAGGTTGGCCGATTTTCTGGAAAAGAAGAACTATTTATGATGAATTCCTTCTTCCAGAAGCCACCTCACAGGAAATGGACCTGGATGAGCCCTGACGGAGAGACAAAAAATGAGATAGACTTTATCATGAGCACCCAGAGACAGATATTTAAGGATGTCTCCGTGATACACCAAGTGAAAACCGGCAGCGATCACCGAATGGTGCGAGGCACATTAAACCTAAATATCAAACTCGAAAGAGCTCGCTTGGTAAAGTCTACGCTCCGACCGTCTCAAACCGGAATTAGAAACCCCGAAAGCTTTCAACTCGAGCTACAAAACCGCTTTGCTAGCCTGGAAAACTACGCGTCAGTGGACGAAATCAATGACAGGTTCACAGAGACTATCCATGCGGCTGGGTCAAAGTACTGTGAAACCCGCCGTAGAGGTAAGCCACAGAAAATCTCCGACCACACGTTTACACTAATGGCTAGGCGACGCACCCTTACTCTTCAAACCTCTGACGATGCTAAGTCTTATAGGCAGCTTAATAGACAGATATCAAAGTCTTTACGGCACGATATTCGTCTCTTTAATACTAGAAGTATTGAGGGCATGATACAGCGAAACAAAGGCTCAAAAGTGTTTGCAAGAGACACGTCTGTTGGGCAGAGCCGGTTGACGAAGCTGAAGACAGAGGATGGGAAAGTTGTGTCAGCCAGGCCTCGAGGTGCTCGCAGAGGACGAGAGTTTCTATGAGCAACTTTACACCTCAGTTGCCAAGCCTGTCGTTGATCTGGCTGAAGATCCTAGAGCTAGACTAACCCGACATCACACAGAAGATATCCCGGACATCAGCCTGTACGAGATTAGTATGGCTCTTAAACAGCTTAAAAACAACAGGGCGCCGGGCGAGGATGGGATCACCTCGGAGCTGCTGAGGTCTGGTGGAACAATCAAAATGCTCCAGAGACTTTTTAATTCCGCCTTGTTCGAGGGCAAAACGCCAGAGGCATGGAGCAGGGGCGTGGCAGTCTTGTTCTTCAAAAAAGGAGATAAGACTTTGCTGATGAATTACAGACCCATTACGCTGCTGAGCCATGTCTATAAGCTGTTTTCAAGAGTCATAACGAATCGTCTCGAACGGAAGCTTGATGACTTCCAGCCTCCCGAACAAGCCGGTTTCCGAAGAGGCTTTAGTACCATAGACCACATACATACGCTACGGCAGGTTATACAGAAAACCGAGGAGTATAATCTGCCACTGTGCTTGGCGTTTGTGGACTATGAGAAAGCCTTTGAATCGATTGAGACCTGGGCGGTGTTACAGTCTCTTCAGAGATGCCGGATCGACTACCGGTACATCGTAATCTCACGCCAGGCCCTTGAAAGGGGGCCTTGGGCGGGGAACCACGGTCAGGGGCTTTGCCCCTCTACGTGGGGTGATATGAGAAAGACGCGCCCAGTACGAATACTGGGCGCAAAGGTCTAGTTTTGGGGGAAGACCCCCTGCGACAGAAGGCAGGGGAAACCCATAGCGAGCGAACTTAAGGATAACAAGATTCGCCAACCAGGCACGACCAGGACCGGCGGTCGGCTCCAAGCGACGCATGGGGGTCCCGACCCGGAGGCCGAGAAACGTGTTTGGGGCCACTCCCTCACGCGCCGCGCTTTGCCGGACCGTGGACACGAGCGACCTGGGAAAGGGTGGGAGTAAATACTTCCGAGCCCCAGCTTTTTGTTAGCGGGGTGGAAGATTCGCCTCGGAGGCGACGGGGTGGCAAGAGGGCTGCCACTCCGACAGGCCCCAGGCGAGTGGTAGAAAAATTTGCACCGGTAGGTTTTATTCAGGTTTTTTTTTTTTTTTTTTTTTTTTTTTTTTTTTTTTTTTTTTTTTTTTTTTTGTTACCGGTGCAAGGGAAGGAGGGGGGCTGCGATCCAGCGGTGGATGTAGCGCAAGCCTGCGCCTCGGCGGGGCGCACACTGCGCTTAGGCTCCTCCTCTTCGAGGGCGGGGGGTGGCGCATCATTACGCTTGTGCTCCTCCTCTTCGGGGACGGTGGAGCGGGCCGCGAGGCTCCGCTGGGTCTGCTGGAGGGACGGCGTCCCTCGGCAGACGGTGGCGGTCGGGCGGGCGGGCGTGCCACGGCGCCAGGTCGGTTAGCTCGACCAGGCGCGAGGCATCCGCACGCGCGAACATGTTCGTGGAGAGCCGGGCCACGAAAGCCTCCACACTCTCCATCCGGAGATCCCTCTCGATGGTGGAGTTGCGGACGTACCAGGGGGCGCCCGCAATGTAGCGCAGCACCCGGTTTTGGGCTCTCTGCAACAACCCTTTCTAGGGTGCAGAGAGCAGGTGGTGCCACGCAGGTGCTGCGTAGGTGAGGCGGGACCTTACGTACGTCTTGTACAAGGCCATCCGCATGTTGAGAGGGATCTGTGGAGATGTAAAGGCGGGGCGTAGTTGGGCAGTCGCCGATTTGGCTTTTGCCACGGCTGACTGGCGCTGGGCGACCATGGAGAGGCGGCGGTCTATGATGACTCCCAGATACTTCGCCGTCCTCCCCCACGGTATTTCGGCGTCTCCGATCTTCAGAGGAGCCGGATACCCTCTTCTCGTGGTGACGGCGAGCGCTTGGGACTTACCTGCGTTAACGGATAGTCTCCAATTGCTCAGCCAGTCAGGGAGAAGGTCCAGCGTCCTCTGAAGTTTAATAGCGGCGTGATCCGGATTCAAAGAGCTGGAGATAAACGCCGTGTCATCGGCGTACAACGCTGCGGTGGTGCCAGGGTCCTTGGGGACATCGCTGGCATAAAAATTATAGAGCCCCGGAGAGAGCACGCTGCCCTGAGGCACGCCAGCTGTGATGGGGCGCACGTTGGAGAAGACTCCGTCGACTCGTACCTTAAAGGTCCGACCGGTGAGGTAGGATGCCAGGAGCCTTACTAGAGGGGGTGGGACGTTGGCTCGAATGAGCTTGAAGAGCAGACCTTCATGCCAAACGCAGTCAAACGCCTTTTCCATGTCAAGGAAAACGGCGACTGAAGCTTCCTTCTTGTTCGCCGCAACGGAGAGGTGGTGGATGACTCGAACCAGCTGGAGGGAAGTGCTTAATTCCGATCGAAATCCAAATTGGTCCTCACGAGGAGGGAGGTAGGGGGCAAGATGTTTGAGAAGAAGGAGTTCGAACGTCTTAGAAAGGGTGGAGAGGAGGGTTATGGGTCTGTAGCCCTCTGCCCTTCTCAGGTTTTTGTGGGGTTTGGGGATATTTGTGATTAACCCCAGCTTCCAGGGGGTGGGGAAGTGGCCGGTTCTTACGATGCCGTTGTATAGGCGGGTAAGGGCGGCCACTGTCCTGAAAGGAAGGTGTCGAAGGGCAGAGTTGGGAATACCGTCTGCTCCGGGGGCCTTCTTGGGTTTAAGGCGAGATATGATTTTTTGAACCTCCCTCGGAGAAAAGGAGAAGGAGGGGGGGGAGGAGGGAGAAAGAAGGAAAACCTTTACCTCCTCGGAGACCATTCGTGCGTGGTCCGTTGCGGTCGTTGGCAGTGGCGAAAATTGGCGTTCGAGGTGTTCGGCATGAATTTCTGCTCTATCCTCTGCACGGTATCTCAGATTGCCGTCTGAGTGGAGCAGGGGGCATACAGGGGCAGTGGCTCCAGTAAGGCTGCGGCAGAAACGGTGTAAAGAGGGCCAGTCCTCTCCCGCCTCCTGGATGCGTCGGGTCCAGTTTTCCGCGTTGAGGAGCTCTAACTGAGATCTTACCTCTGCGGTGAGGCGGTTGAGCTGAGTCTTCTCTGCTGGGCATCGGGTGAGCTGCCATCGTCGTCGCAGGCGCTTCTTCTCGGCGATCAGGTCGGCTATATGGCGTGGGAGAGGGGGCCGCTTGTGTTGGCGGCGGGTGGGCGGCTGGGTTGCCGCGTCCATTGCAGCTGTAATCGCCTCGGTGATCTGCAGCGTCATGGATTCAACGGATTCTGCAGAATTCACCGGGAAATTTGGCGTGTTTTCGTGCAGCTGCAATGAAAAGGCGTCCCAGTCACGAGCTGGGTACGAGGGGAGAGGGGGTACGCTTGCCGGAGAAGCTCGGATGATGGCCAAGACCGGGAGATGGTCGGAGCCGTGAGCCACGTCTAGTACCTCCTGATGAAGGTCGCCTGCGATGCGGTAGGTAATAGCAACGTCTAAGACGTCTGGAGAATGAGCGGGGTTCTCGGGGTAATGTGTGGGGGTGTATGTACCTACCACCGTATACCCGGCTCGCTCAGAGTCGGCGAGCAGACGTCTGCCGTCCATGTTGGACGTGCGGGAGCCCCACTCGGGGTGTTTACAATTTAGATCTCCGGCAATCACAGTCGGCTCATCTGATATGAGCCTGTGGATGTCGGAGATATCTAAATGTGACCCCGGGGGCTTATAGCACGCGAAAAGACGAGTGCGATGGGTGCCAAGAGACACCTCGATGCCCAGCGCGTAGAGGGAGGACACCGGAGGGGTTGGGACGAGTTGATGGAGGAGCCTCCTGCCGACCAAGACAGCGAGGCCTCTGCACACTCGATCACCTCCTAGGTAGTCCTGGCGGTATATTATATACCCAGGTACGTGGAAACGGTCCGGGGGGGAGAGAAGGGTTTCGCTGAGGAGAGCGATGTCCACCTCGTACTCCCGAAGGAGGTGACGTATCGGGGCCACTTTTCTGCGAACCCCTCGGACGTTCCAATGGATGATTTTTAGAGTGTTTGGGGCGTTGGAAGCCATTGGGATATCAACTTTGAGATGAGGGAGGCCCCTTCGGGGAGGGCCGACAAAAGGCTTTTAAAAATGTCTTCCCCGGCCTGGATTTTATAATAAGTATCCATGACCAGGGAGAAAAGGGCAGAGATAAGCTCTGCAGTGGTTTCAGGGGCCTCGGGGGCCTCCCTCCTAGTACGACGACGACGAGGAGGCGGTGGAGCGATTGCTGGAAGGGTGGCGGCAACTGCTGCTGGATTAGCAGGTTCGGTAGCAACCTCGGTCACTTCGGTAGTTGTAGTGGCCGACGGGGCAGTACGCTGTGCACGAGAAGTGCGCGGGGGGCGCGGGGTGCGCTGAGGTAGGGGGGGGGGCGACAGAACGGCTTCGACATTGGGGAGCGGTAGGGCCAGGGGCTCAAATTCGGAGTCCGTTGCAGCCGTGGAAGTGGCTCCAGACTTGGGGCCTTTCTTCTTTGTCCTCTTCCTTTTCTTATGTTTCCGCACTGGGCGGGCGGGGACAGTGGAAGACGAGGGACGGGGGGTAGGGTCATTGGCCTCGGCCATGAGGGATGTGGCCGTAGGCGGTGGTGGGGGGACCTCTTTCTCAGTGATGGGTATGTCATGACTTACCCGGTTGGATGCACGGTTGGTGCGGGCAATAGGCCCCGCACGACGGTTTCGTGCCTCTCGTTTGAAGACCGGGCAGTGCTTACTGTTCGCAGGGTGGGCCCCCTTGCAGTTTATACAGGTGGGCTGTTCGGTGGCAGGTCTGGGGCAGTCTATTGCGGCGTGCTCGTCTCCACACCGGACACACGCCAGCCTACGGTGGCAGTTCCGGCTTGAGTGCCTAAACTGCTGGCATCGGTGACACTGGGCGGGGCCGTCCTTACCGCGCCAGGCTTCCACCTTGATGCCTGGCATGTTAAGTAGCTCCGTCAGCTGGTATATCCCAGGGACCAGTTCCGGGGTACGTTTAAGGAGGACGAAGTAGGAGCATCCCGGGCGATCCTTCCTAGCTAGGATCCGGGACACATGCTCAACCACGAAGCCCTTCCTGTTGAGCGCTGCAGCGATTGCATCTGTAGGAGTGTTGACGGGCAGGCCATGGATACCTACCTTAAGTCCACGGTCCTGCGGGAGCGAGTAAGAGTACCAGCTTATTTTCTGGGTCTTGCTCAAGTCGTCCAGGTATTTCTGGACGCAACGGTACTCCTTTTCCCCTTGAGGGTTAAATTTAACCCCATTTCCTAGCGGCTTTGCGTTGGGAGGGTGGCCAAGGAGATCGGCTAGGCGGCTAAAATGCGTGATCCAGTCCTCCAGCTTTTCCACAATTAACGGTGGGCAGCGGGGGACGGGGGGCGGCGGCGGTGATGACACGTTCGGTGCAGGTGTTGCCGTGGTTACCGTGGTGGTGTCCATCGGCGATGCGGCCGTTGAGGTCGAGGCCGGTGGTGATCCGGATCCCGTCGGAGCGGCGGTAGTGGCTGCGGCGTACGTGGCCGGACGATCGGCGCGTTTGGCAGGCGGGGAAATGTCTGAGGACACCTCCTGTCGTTGCCTCTTAGTAACCTGCACAGGTGGGGCAGGGGGCGGGGGCATGATGCTCGACGAGGGGGCCGCTACGGGGGCCCTCGAAACAGGGACACTCACCGAACGGCGGTCCTCTTGCGGCGGTGATGCCGGCGAGGCGGTGAAAGTGAGCTTAGTGCTCACTGCAGCTGCTGCTGGAGGGTGGCGGGGGGTGCACACCTCCGCTGAAGGGCGCACAATGCGCGGCGGTGATGCCGAACCCTGTTCGGCTGAGCGGGGCGGGGGCCCGGTCTCGCTGCGGGTCGCCGTCGGAAGGCATTGGGGCGGGGGGGTGTCAGTACACCCCCGCGAGAATGCCGAGGACGGCCCGGGGCGAGCGGTGTCCGTGCCGCTCAAGCTGGGCTCGGTAGGCGTAAGGTACGCACGCTCGGACGTACGCGAGCTGGACCTCGATGAGGTGGAACTACGCAATGAGCCCGAGGTAGCGCGAGGTCGGCTGTTGCGGTCGCGGCTGTGCGGCCGCGAGTCGCGATCGGCCATGGTAGTGCGGTTGTATTATATACACCGTATAATAGTCATAAACATGTTCACAAAACGACACAAGTGATACATGTACAAAAGAACAGTTAATACAAAGAGTACTCACATAAAACTAAACACTTAACACGTATTTAGAGTATCAGTAGTCACTATAGTGTACGTACTTGGACGGCACACACACTTAGAGGGGCTGACTCCCCGTGACCCAACGCTAGAATAAATTCTAACGGGAGGCCAAGAGCAGGGCAACTCCTCAGCCTGGCGGCAATCCACACCTTATTCTAACGAATAAAGTGTGTATTGACGGACGCTGTATAGAGTATTTAGGCACTGCACTGAAAGCGGATCGGCACGAGCGGCACGTAGGCAGGGCTACGACGTAGAGCTACGGAGCTACGGAGCTGCTACGGAGCAACTGCAGACGCGCGCGCACTGGGAGACAGGACGATCCAGATACAGGAGCATAGCACAAAGGCGATCCCATTGCAGCGCGGCGTCAGACAGGGAGACGTCATCTCTCCGAAACTGTTTTCCGCTGCATTGGAGGATGCGTTCAAACTCCTGGACTGGCAAGGACTTGGGATCAATATAAATGGTGACTACATCACTCACCTTCGATTTGCCGATGATATCGTGGTTATGGCAGAAACTCTGGAAGACCTTAACACTATGCTAGAAGACCTCTGTAGAGTTTCACAACAGGTGGGACTTAGTATGAACATGGATAAGACGAAAATTATGTTTAATGCCCATGTTGTACCTACCCAAGTGACCGTTGGAAATTCTACGCTCGAAGTTGTTGACGACTATATATACCTGGGGCACAAAGTTCAGTTAGGTAGGTCCAACTTCGAAAAAGAGGTCAACCGTCGAATCCAGCTCGGCTGGGCAGCGTTCGGGAAACTCAGAAATATCTTCTCGTCAAAAATTCCTCAGTGCCTGAAGACAAAAGTTTTCGAGCAGTGTGTGTTAGCGGTGATGACATATGGAGCCGAAACGTGGTCATTCACAACGGGACTTATTCAAAAGCTTCGTGTCGCTGACGCTCAAAGAACTATGGAGAGGGCTATGCTTGGAGTCTCTCTACGTGATAGAATCAGAAATGAGGAAATCCGTAGAAGAACTAAAGTTACCGACATAGCCCAACGCATTAGCAAGTTAAAGTGGCAATGGGCTGGACATATAGCCCGTAGAACCGATGCCCGCTGGGGCCGAAAGGTTCTTGAGTGGAGACCACGAACTGGACGCCGAAGCGTAGGACGGCCTTCCACCAGGTGGACAGATGACCTGAGAAAAGTCGCAGGAAGTCGGTGGATACAGGCCGCGAGCGACCGGTCGCACTGGAAATTTATGGGGGAGGCCTATGTCCTGCAGTGGACGTCACCAGGCTGAAACGGAGATTAATATTAAATCACTAATAAATTTTTAATATAAAAGCTATTTTTCTACCTTAAATATAAAAAAATTAAAATAAATAAGAATACCTACGGAGCGTACAGCGGATTTGGTCCGCACCGTACCAAATCCGAGCTTGTGTAGAGCAGTCCGGCGATTATAAAATTTATTATTGAGTTTGCCGCTGTCCGCATCGGATTTGGTACGGAGCGGACAAATCCGAGTGTGTAGAACTAGAGAGTAGTCTGGCGATAAGGCCGTACAACGGTGTTGCCAACTTAGGGATTTTCCCCCCAAATTAGGGAAAATGTCTACGGGGGTTTACTAGGAGACAGGATTTTTAGAGTTTACTCTCTCATTAAAATTATTATTATTTATTTTATCCTATTAATATTTTATTATAATAATTTTAAAAATTAGTTTCACCTCACAAATAATTACCAACAATAAAATAATATTTTAATTTATTTATTTTTATTATAATTGTTTACTAATGAGGTGTACATCTTAATAATAACCTTACAGTAGAGATATTTTATATGTATAATAATATTTTTGTTGTTACTTAAAGAAAATTATAAATCAAATAATTCATATAATGTAAAATTTTAAATAAAATTATTTTTATAATACTCGACACTGGTAGAATCTCCGCGAGTATCATGTGTTCTGTGGGCAGAATGGTGCAAAACCTTTGCAACCGTGATTGCTATTAAATAAAAGAAGAAGAGGAGGTTCGCTGGGAATGTCAATTGTGTTTATTTGTATTATTTTGCTAAATTCGTGTTATTTCGGTTTTTAATGTGTAATATTGATAGAATATTATCCATTAGTTTCGTTGACGTGCGCTTGTATGGAAAAGTGCTACAACTACAAAAGCGTGCAAAATTGGGTTTCCCGCCAAAACCTCTTAGGAAGTTTCAGTAAAGCGTCTACCACTTTACTGAATCGACTGACTTGACTGATTGACTACCCTAACTATTTATTTGGACTTTGACTAGATTTTGGACTTGACGATTTAGAAATACGGTGATATATACTTGACACTGGCAAATGGTTGTAAGCCAACGCCATATATAAATAAATAAATAAAAAAAGAAGAAGAACAAGAAAATTTTTAACTTTAATTTTGAATTGGTGAACTTGGGAATTGGGATATTTATGATTATTATTTATTTTTAAACAATAACTATTGTCATATTATTAATCTAACAAATATTAGAAACTTGGCAAGAAATAAAAATGGTTTGCGTTGGCAGTAATGGTAAGTACATTATATGTTTATAAGTTTTTAATGTTCTAAATATTATACAAATTTTTACAAAGGGTATATGAACCAGATATTATATCCAAATCATTTTCATAATTAATAAATTGTAGGTAGATGTACAAGGTAAATTTTAAGGTTTTTAAAACATTTGTCGTCATTTTTAAGAAGGAACTTACTTTTAAGCACTGCAATATAGTCGTTTCAAATAAGAATAGGAATGTCAATGACCTTTTTCTTTCAAATATCACTTGAAAAATACGGTTTGCAGAAAAACTTATTTCCTTAACATTGAAAACAGTCTTGCATCGAATTTAAATAAAAATGTTAAATCATAATAATTAAATGAATGTTTAGAAAAAATTTCTAAACATTCATTTAATTATCTTAATAGTCATAACTCGAAACGAAACGGCACTAAATTAATCCTATTCTCATTTCAATCGCATTGTGCCTAATTTTTTCTGTTACATATTTCAGGTCAAGTACTACCCCTTATTGACACACACATAGACAGAAATAGTGTTGACAGACAAATCCAGAGTATACTAACAAAGAATTTAGTTACACAACCTATGCTGTATAAAGAATGGTTACTCAAAGCTGTATCTGTTATTGATCTGACAACACTCTCTGGTGATGATACTAAATCTAATGTTACAAGATTGTGCATAAAGGTAACCCTCTCAATTAAAAGAGCCTCACTGAAAAATTTTCAGTTGATTAAAGTTCAGTTGAGAGACATAATCACTGAAGTTGTATGCTACGTGTGTATTACACTTATTTGATACTAGATGTTACCCGCCACTTCGTGCATGCAAAAGTTAATTTTGCAGAAACCATACACTTTTTAGCTATAAAAAGTAGCTTCCCCGTGGTCTACTCTACATCTGTGCCAAATTTCATCAAAATCAGTCCAGTACTTTCGGAGCCTATTCAATGCAAACAAACTTCTCCACTTTATTATATTACTATAGATTATTATTTATGTGATACTTTATAATTTCTGCTAATTAAGTTCTAGGGCCTCAGCAGATAAAAAGTCTGTGAGGTGTTCTGATTGCTTGCAATAAAAAACTTCTGTTCTTTCATAATTAATCATTATTAAAAGTTACTCCACACCATTACCTTTAAAATCATGAAAGTCTAAATATTCAAAACTATATACTGTATAGGATTTAATTAGGTACATTTTATTCTTATAGGCAGCAAATCCAATTAATACAAATAAAGATGTCAGGACTGCAGCAGTGTGTGTATATCCTAATAGAGTTGAGGATGCCTTTCAAACTATAAAGAGAATGGAGTTACTCAAGGATATTCAAATTGCCTCAGGTAAATTATTTTAACGAATTTATTGAGTGATTTTAGCTATATTGATTTATCTATATACGAAGCTTTATATATATAATATAACTAAACTAACTGATTTCGGTGACGTTGGCCAGTTTCATTGAAACCAGGCCAGTTACGCAGGAATAATTTTATAGTGCCCAAGTGTGTGCGCAATACACATCAGCACTCTCTCTTCCTTTACTCTGAAAATCCAGTGGGACGAATCACTGACACGACTGATGAGAGAACAGGTGCAGGTCTAACTTTTTACATGCCCATCCAATGCATGGATAATCTTTCTTGTCAGACAATCAGGTGATCAGCCTGCATTGTCCTAACCAAACTTGGAAACAACATTTTTGTTCACGAACTCCAAGTTGAGAGCCAATGCTCGAACCACTAGACCACGGAGGCTGTTAATAAAGCTTTATATTAAGAATACAAAACATGAGTTATAATTACTCTCTCTCTTCTTCTCTCAACTTCCAACTGAAGACTATTCCAATCCACCTGAATTAAAATCAAAACTTGTTAATAAATGAGAATAGTATTATAGTTGTAGTCTGTTGTGTATACATACTTAACCTGTTCTTATATTTTTCAGTGGCAACGGGATTCCCGTCTGGCCTATATCCGCTAGAAACTAGAGTGCAAGAGATTTCTTTTGCGGTGGAAAAAGGTGCTAATGAGATTGACGTTGTTTTGGATCGCAGTTTAGTTCTAACTGGTCAGTGGGACAAGTTGTATGGAGAAGTAGTGAAGATGAAGGAGGCATGTGGAAGTGCACATTTAAAGGTTATTTTAGGTGTTGGAGAATTGGGTACTTATGAAAATGTAAGTAAATTTTTTACATTAAAATATATTCTGTAGATTTATTAATCGGTTTTCATTTATGAAACATCTATACTATATTATATTTAGGAGATTGGAGAAGTCAAATGAAACTTAATAATAAAATAATAGTAATATTATCTCTGTAATCTTATCTTTGTTGTTACTGTATTCTGACAAGAACAAAATACTTTTTATCAATATTGACGATTTGACTTTTCGACCCCTGATGTTAATTTAATCATTTGAAGCACACCATGTCAGTAGAAACAATAATTATTTTATATTAGTTATTTCGATCACTACAAACAGTGTTCGAAAGTTTGGAAAGAAAATTATAAACAAAAAAATATTCATAACGCTAATTAGTAATTAACTACAGTTTTTTTAATTTAAATTATACTATACAACGTTTTTGTTTACTTTAACACTTCTTTAGGTACGCGCCGTATTTTATACATATTATGGTGGGGCGTAGCGGGGCGGCATCACTCCGCCGCCGATTTCGGTTATGGCGATGCGGCCCGACAAAGTGTGCGAAAGTTATGGTCTTCTAGCAGCGTTCTGTACGCAAAATCCATCAATGCGCTAAGATCCGGCCCGTCTCAACGTGCTAAGTACGCATTTTGCGTTGTGATGCGGCCCGACATAATGTGCACCTACCTTTAAAATATGTTTTCTTCTGATTATTTTATTCATTACTAGATGCTCCCATGACTTCGTGCGCGCAAAAATTAATTTCGCAGAAACCGCACATTTTTTCCCGATAAAAAGTAGCCTATGTCATTCCCCTGGTCTACTCTACGTATGTGCCAAATTTCATCAAAATCGGTCCAGTAGTTTCGGAGCCTATTCAATGCAAGGAACCAAACAATATTTTCCTCTTTATTATATTAGTATAGATTAATTAAAAACGAATATTATACTTATATTGCAGGTGTACAATGCATCAATAGTGGCCATGTACGCTGGTGCGGATTTTATAAAGACATCAACAGGGAAGGAGGCAGTGAATGCAACTTTACCCATTGGATTGGTCATGTGTCGGGCCATTCGAACCTATTACCAATTGACGGGCATCAAGGTATTTACAAAATCGCTATTAACCACAGAATGCATTTTATTCAAATTTGGTACTTGGATTAGATATTTGAATACGAAACGTAACTTATAGATTACGTTTGTATCGTATCAAAATGAACAGAACTTCAATTCTCGTATTTAAGTAGACTTAATTTTACTTTGTTTGGATTGAAAGTGTAGCGACATTTACCATGAACAGATTTTATGACGTTTCGACCAATCCGAGCGCGTTTCACGTTGGTTTCACGTTCATAAAAACACCGTTTGAGAATTGAGAGTGTAAGCGTGTCGGGACTTGATTGTAATTGTATTAATGCAGGTTTTATTTAGCAGAATTGCCCCTATCTTCTCGCGCGATTCATGCGCGAACAAAGTTGGAGGCAATATATTATTATAATACCTGCACTTATAAATCCATAGTAGAGTGCGTGTCAGATAACTCTGCGCGTGACTGGGGTGTTTTCTTTGCATAATACAGTACTTTTTTTTGTTTTAAGCTCTAAGTTCTAATAGGAAAAAATAGTATCTGATTTTGACTGTGCGCAGACTTATCTGTAGCGCACTACGAGTATACATAAAATTTGGTAGTGCGGCCCGGGGATTTTGACTGTGCGCAGACTTATCTGGCGCGCACTTTAATACTACACTTTACAAACTACAAAAGCGAAACGTTGTGGGTAGACTAAAATAAAATGACAAATTTACTGGGTCTTCTACATAGACGTAGTTATATATTGTTGAGATTGTCATGTTGAGATTTGGCATGTCAAAAACTGACCCCACTTTAATGGCCCCTTTACTTTTGGGGCCATTTGGGGTCTTTTTGACATTTGAGGTATGGTGAAATCAAGATGGCGTTACTTTTTCTTGTATGATGATTTGTTGTGCCAAATGTATGTCTATAGCCTATATTTAGCTTTGAAATATTTGCGTTAAAGCGCCTTCTATTGGTAAAAACAGTTAATAAATATTGATAAAGCGAGACAATTAGCCTCTTGCAAATCTTTATGACAGAGAATTATAAAATAGTAGCTATCCCGACACACGCTAAATATAGTGTTAATATTTTCACAAGAATGTTTCCAAAATTTATCACCGTTTAAACCTTCCCTGAACTGATACGATTATTTTAAGATCAAAATTAGCCGTTCTCGAGTTTTAGCGAGACTAACGAACAGCAATTCATTTTTATATATAAAAGAAGAAGAAAATAAGATTATTTCTTGCCCTGGACATTAATTTAAAAGAGACATTTCATAATCCTTATTATCTATATCTTTTTTTAGGTTGGACTGAAACCAGCCGGTGGTATTAAAACTGCTAGGGACGCGGTCAACTGGCTTATTCTGGTTCATACAGAGTTGAGCGCCGAGTGGCTAAGCCCGAAACTATTTCGCATCGGAGCTTCGAGCTTGCTGACGGAGATTGAAAAGGAATTGGAAAAACTTCGTGCCTAATAAATAGCTATATACATGTTAGTACCCTTTAGCTATGTATTATGTTTTTAATAACATTTTATAATTCATAAAAATAACGGGAAAGCAAAAATTGGACGCTTTGTGAAAAAAATCCTTTCTAACGTGTTTAGCTGCTGTCACATAAAAGCTTCCGTAAAAGAGACGACTCAATAATAGTTTCAACTTTATTTAAAACAAATTCTATGTTTATTACTTCCATTATCGAACTAAGGATAAGAATACCTTATTAACATTCCCAAAATTTGATATAAAAATTATTTTCTATAAATATTATACAAATATTTTTGTACTTTTATAAGGGTAAGTGTTGTTGTTACCAAAGAATTATGTTTGAAATCTCAGTTCGTAAAATATCGACATATATTTTTTTATATAGACGCAAATATTTTTAATAAAAAAGTCAATTAAAAAGTGTTTTATTTTTGTAGATAAATTAACTTAAAATTAACTTACAAATACGCAATATACAGATAAATATAAATAAGGCAACGTTACATAGATAAATAACTGCTTATTTTTACAACAACTATTGCAATACATGCTATATTATGTTACATATTTTGTACTATTCTATCTTACTGCGTAATTATAATTTACAATCGCTTAAAGGTGAAGGCACACTTATCCGAGCCGAAAGAATCGAACGAATCGAATTCCATGAGGTCTCGCATACCTATCCGCGCCGAAAGAATCGAACGCATCGAAAGAATCGACCGCACCGAAAGAATCGTTTTTATTTTATTAGCCCTTACTAGAACATAACACGATGCGCTTACTAGAATGCAAGCGCATCGGCCGATTCGACCGCATCGCTCGCATCGAATCCGGTGACATCATCCGAATTCGTCTAGGAGTTCTGGGGTGCTTCCAGATTCGACCGATTCGATGCGGGCAAATGAGCGAGGTTTCATAGGATTTCATATAAAGAATTCTAAAATTCGTTTCCTTCGGCGCGTTCGATTCTTTCGGCTCGGATAAGTGTGCCTTCACCTTTAAAATGGCTGTAAAAGAAGTCAAGAAATTGATTTTTTTTAAATCACATGCGCTACAATTTATGTTTCTGAAACAATATGCATTGAAATAAAGATCATAGAAATGTCAAAAATTTGCTATCACAGCAAATGGTCCGCAATTTTTCGTAGTTTAATTTTGCTTGGATAAACCTCATTCAAGAGGACGATTTGATGGGGGTTGCGCGCGCTCGAAATTTCCATTCATAACCTTCTCAAAATAGAAAAGGCGCATGCGTTTAAACAGTTTTTCCGTGTAATTTAAAAACTATTCATTTAACGTCTCAATTTATTTGCAAACATTTAAACAAATATAGTGGGTAAAATGTGAATGTGATTTATAGAGATATTTCTGATTCATTATTTTGTATTATAAACATTGTTCAGTGCAATTAAACAAAGGTCTTAAAGGTCATTCCAACATTAAAATTTATTTTCTTACATTTATTAATTGGTGAGAAAATAGGCATCCCAGTAACAAAAATCTCTGGCGCGTCCTCTTAAGATAATTTGTCTTATAATAAGACCGCAATAGCGAATGTTGAAAAATCTACTATAGTGCGATTTAAATGAGAATAGGATCAAGTCGGCGCCATATTTTGACGTCATAGCTGTCAATTTTACCCAATTGGGTACCTAATTAGGTAGGGTGGGCAAAAAAAGTTTTTTTTCTTTTATTATAATTTATTTACAAAATTGAGTGAAAAAAATGTAAACTGAATCAAGCGAGCAAAATGAGTATGACAAAAACAAAAACAATATAATTTTGGCAAGTTGCCTTGCACCAACAATGAAAAGCAAAATGTTAATTTATGATTTTAAAAACGAATTATGAATAAGTATGTATTATTATCATTAAATGTTTAGAAAATTTAACGTTATTATTTAAATTCGTTGTAAGAATATTATTCCTCTTCTTTTATTTATGGCAATCGTGGTTGCAAAGGTTTTGCACCATTATGCTAGTGTCGAGTATATAAAGAATTATTTCGACTATTATTATTGGCAAATAAGTTTTTCTGCTAACCGTACTTTTCAAGTGACATTTGACAGATAGAGTTCATTGACGTTCCTATTCTCATTTGAATCGCATTATACTATATATACGGCATTGACGAATTGTATATAGTCGTAATTTATCCGAGTCCCTCTCTTTAACGAACTAGGTATATATAGATTTTATTCCTTCTCCACCGGCGCCTCCGCTCTGAACCCATGCTGGTCGGCGTCGTAGTTAACGACCCGAAGTTTGCCGAACTTGTCCACGTAGCCGTAGTGCCCCTTCACGTTGCCGTCGTTGTCTCGCTCCTCGTACCGAAACTGACGGTTTTTGCTGGGTGACAGAAAGAGATAATAGATGTAGGTATCAAATAACAAGATCGGTACAGCTTGGCAAAAAAAGGGGATAACGCGATGACAGCAGGAACTAAAAACATTTTCGATTGTATCATCTTTTATCCTCATTATTTGTTCCGTCTTCGATATCCGGAATCCATCTTGAGTCAAGCACCCGTCTTTCTGTCGATTTCCGGCTACTTACCTCCTTCCACGTACGGCAGATGGCGCTAGTGTCGCGGATTTGAGACGGTTGCGCGCCTAACTGACTTTCTTCATTATGGCGTCGTTTTTCATGTCGTGAATATCGGCAAAAAATTTTTGTTACGTAAATTTTGCTAATTGCTACAATTTAATATCATTTAATTTGAAAGTAATGTTAAGTAATAAAAAGTGAAATCATATTTAGTATTTAACAATAAATTTTCGCGATTAAAGATTTTCTTTGCCGAACACGTGTTCGTAATTTTACTTCGCGATAAATGTAGCATCTCCTTCCACTGGAAGACGAAATCATGAGCGAGTCAAAGGATTCCACTCCGCGTAAGAGGAAGTCTTCCCGTTCGAGAGAATCTACGGACAATTCATCGTCATCGTCGTCTTTGGAGCATGGGGTCGATTCGGACCCACGCGGAAACAAACGTTTCCGCACCGTAAGTAAACGTTCCCGCCATGTGAGTAATGAACAATTTGAACATTTATCGCAACAAGTTTCGTATTTGACTAACTTAATCGCGTGTAGTTATAGTGATACGCGAGTGCATGCGTCGGACATAAACGTTACGGGCGGTAGTTCGATAAATATTCCCGCCGCGGTTTCGAACAATACTCTCGAGTTGCAGCCGCCGCAAAAGCCTGCGCAAGTGTTAAATTTGTCTGATCTATCCACTACAGTGAAAGATCCTTTGTTTCCAAAATCGAATGACGAACATTATAAGAGAATTTTTGATTTACAAAAATTTAAGAGTAGCGACTGGAATTGTATTCGTTTTTCGGACGCTCAAAAGAAATATGCTACTGTTCCGGGCTTTATCGAGATGAACGTTAACGACGAACTTAGGCGTTTCGCCCCATCGGCTACGGACGAAAGGTCATTGCGCCTCTATTTAACCGAACGTAGTTTTGCTTCGATTTCAAATGCTATTTTAAAGCAAAAGGACGAGTTACGTAGTAATTTACAGTCGTTGATAAATTGGGCTACGGATAATGATAAAAATTTAACTCCTACATCTTTGTTTGATAAAATTGAACAATTGTTTAATAAGAAATCCGGTTATACAAAAGTTTCGGACGATATTTTACAAATTGTATGCGGCCGACGGGCCGATTATATTAACGCGCGTAGAGAAGCAGTGTTGAGACAATACCTGAAGAATATCACAGCAGTGCGTTACAAAAAATTCCTCCAGATGGAGAATTTTTATTCGATAAAGACATTTTATCGTCGTACCTCCAAAAAATTGGGGGGGCCGATAAGCTCGCTCCCATGGCAGGTCCGTCCACACAAAACCGTTACACGGGACGCGCTGCACCTGCCCATTATTCTGCTACTAGCTCTGCTAATCATAAGCAGTCCGACACGTTTTTTCGATCGTACAACAAATCAAAACCAAATAATCGAAAATCGGAACGACCATCTAATAAACGAGCTGCATGTATATGCATCAAACTATAAAAACAAGCGCGATAGCAGAAATAAACCGCGAACAAAAGCAAGTTCACCAAGTAACCGATATCACTAATGACTGGCCGAACTTTCGAGGAGGCTGTCTCGTGAAATATCAGCGTGTTTGGAAAAGGTTAGGAGCACCGGATCACATTTGTCAACTTTTGAAAAGGGTTTTAATACCGTTCATTCGAAAACCACCTTTAATTTATCCGGGAAAGACGGTTTTGAAAGCATACGAGACCAAAAAGAGCTTCGATATGTCACAACAAATTCAGAGCATGCTGAAACAAGGAATCTTAGAGAGGGCCGAGGTCACTCCCAGCTATATCTCGACCTTCTTTCTAGTGCCTAAACCAGACAACAGCTTTCGGCCGATTTTCAATCTGAAGACGCTCAACCAATTTCTGGAAATAAAGCCCTTTCAACTTTTCAACCACTTTAGAGTACCGAGTTTCTTGCAGAAAGGAGACTGGATGGCGAAGCTAGACCTAAGCCAAGCGTACTTTCATCTGAGCATTTCCGAGAAGCACCGTCGGTTCCTGAGGATGAGCTACGAAGGCGAACTGCTCCAAATGACCTGCCTACCCTTTGGTCTGGCGTCAGCACCACGAACGTTTGCTACCTTAACCAATTGGGTCGCCGAATACCTCAGGTCTCACGGCATCAGGTGTGTGGTCTATCTGGACGACTTCCTCCTAGCCCATCAGTCCGTCGACCATTTGACCGAGCAAGTAGCTTTTACCATCGCCACGATGAAGCTACTCGGTTGGATGGTGAACTGGGAGAAAAGTGTGCTGGCTCCGACGCAACGCCTAGAATTTCTGGGCGTCACCTGGGACACCACTCACAACACGAGGTCCTTGTCGGAGCCTAAGTGCCTAACGCTACGCAGGGCACTTCAGCACCAAATTTCGGTTGGCAGTTGGTCTCTCAGACAGGCCCAGTCCCTAATGGGAAGACTCAACTTCGCCACATTCGTCGTTCGCCGAGGTCGTCTACACTGTCGAACACTGCAGTACTACAGTCGACATCTGTCCACCAAACATCCATACCGAAAATCTTCTATACCTGACCCTGCGCTACAGGAGATGGTTTGGTGGATAAAGGAAGCAGACGGGACATTACCGATACACCCGAACCCGATAACTCACTTCCTAACGACCGACGCGTCCAACATCGGTTGGGGTGCGCAGCTTGGAGAAAAGAAGATGGCAGGAAGGTGGAAGCAGGAACAAAAAGATTGGCACGTAAACCTGAAAGAGCTGTACGCCGTTCACGCAGCGGTCGCCCAGGAGAGCTATCAACTACAGAATGCACAGGTATTATTACAGACGGACAATAGGGTATTTTCCAAGTTTTTAAAAGGTATGTCAAATCGTTCCTAATACTAAAATACATTGGCAGTTTGAACCATTCTTCGTGAATTTCTTTCTTTTCCTTGCAAATTAGCCTAAAAGTTTAAATTAATATTATAGGCGCGAAAACGCTTTATTACTGTGTCATGACGTCACATTCTTGTAACATTGTAACTGTCAAGTGTCAAGTGTCAAATTACACTGAAAATGCCAAATACTTTGTGAATAAATGTTTTAAGCCCTTTTAAAAAATGCCTTATAAATGGTGCGCAGTGCCAAAGTGCACTAATACGTCTATTAAAACACCGGGGAAAATCTCTGTAACCATACCAAAGAACACTGAAATGGGAAAAAGTGGCTATTACTCGCTGACGCATGACGTTAATGATTCTGATGCTGGCCATTCTATATGGAAATCGGGAGGCCATTAAGAAAAAAAAAAAAGAAGAAGAAGTACAAGAATATGACGTCACATTCCAATCTCGTGCGTTTTTAGTCACGTGGTCAAACGTGAAAAATTCATAATTTTATTTTTGATATTTTATAAAAATCATACATATTTTTATGTAAAAAGTTGGTTAAAGTGGTTTAAATTAATGTTTAGCGATAAAATATCAACAATCTGATGTATATTTTCATCATAGGATAATACCCTATTGCACTGTAGTTGCCTACATTAACAAGGAAGGTGGTACGAAATCCAAAAAGTTACTGCAACTGACACAACAACTTCTTTCGCTACTGGACGAGTTTAATGTATCTTTGACAGCACAGTACTTCCCGGGAAGATTTAACGGAGACGTAGACGCGGTGTCTCGAGGGAAGAAATGCCCAGAATGGCATTTGACAGAAGCAGCGACTTCGATGCTCTTTCATATGTGGGGGATGCCACAAATCGATCTCTTTGCGTCCGCGACAGCCCACGTAGTTCCGAGCTATGCGACACTAAATTTACGGGACCCCCGAGCACAGTTCTACAATGCCTTGAGTCGCCAGTGGAGGTTCGATCTAGCGTGGCTGTTTCCACCACCAAACCTAATTCCGCAAGTATTAGCTCATTTGAACACGCAAATTGGTCGATACATTCTCATAGTACCCAAGTGGAACAAAGTGTTTTGGCGAGGCGACTTACAACGTCGAGCGTTACAGATACCACACTCAATCCCGAATCTACGCAATGTACTGATCGACACGGTCACAGGCAAGCGCCCTCCTGCAGTAGAATCAATCAACCTGGAGGCCTGGCTGATCTCGGGTGGATTGATGTAATCCAATATTGATCATTGTGAGAAAGGCTTTTTCTTTCTTATTTTTAATTATTTTGGACCTAAGTAAAAATTTTGAATTGATGTAATTAAGTCTAATTAATATTAAATGATGTATTCAAATAACACATTATGGCATCATTTTCAAATTCTTTAAATTTGCAGTATGTATACCAGGAGATAACAAACACATCACTCAAGATGGATTCCGGATATCGAAGACGGAACAAATAATAGAGAGTTTTACCTTACAATAAAACTTACCTATTATTTTTCCTGAGATATCCGGAATCCAGGTAATCCCTACCTGGTACATCTCGAGCTTCATAATGAAGAAAGTCAGTTAGGCGCGCAACCGTCTCAAATCCGCGACACTAGCGCCATCTGCCGTACGTGGAAGGAGGTAAGTAGCCGGAAATCGACAGAAAGACGGGTGCTTGACTCAAGATGGATTCCGGATATCTCAGGAAAAATAATAGGTAAGTTTTATTGTAAGGTAAAACTCTCTATTATATTGAAATTAAATTTATTAAAAGCTTTTATTTAACTTGCTATGTATGTAATTAGTTAGGTTGGAGTTTTGCAACTCGGAAGCAGATATCTTCAACCGATTGAGCTGAAATTTTGTATACATGTTTAGTTTGGATGACAATGATTAGCTATAATTATGACGTTATTCTAAATCCAAAATAGCGGAACACCCAACATGACCGACAAGTCATTTTTAATGCACTCCTACTATATGGGTATCAAATGATATTAATGTGTGTTGGGGTTACTTTAGGTCCTGAGTAGAGTAAAATCTCTAGGTCTCCTTATTAAAGAGCTTGACTGTACTAAATTAACCGGCAAACGACCTTGGAACAATGATGCGTTAAATGAGATGAACAGACTGAGAAACCTGTCAAGCGATAACTAAAAAGTAAAAAAATAGATTAAAACTAAAAAGAACTTTTTTAAAAAACAAACTTTTATTTGAATGCGCTAAAAAAATAAAAAATATTTTCCTTTAAAACTTTTACTATCAACTTATAACGTTATTACACAATTTAGGGTGACACACCCAATTGCTAGCACTGTACCAAATTATCAGTACCCCGAACAAATAGTAGAATTATAAGCTTCTCACTTATTAATATTTGTTTCCACTTAATAAAAACAAAATTATAATGTTTCTGGAATCTACTGCCGGCGACACCACGCTTTTCGACTTAAAAACAGCGACATATAAGTAAATGAGTGTTGGTGTCCTACAGTTTGAATTTTTTTGGCAGATTCCTTGTGATCGGACTGTAAGCTCACGTATTTTCATATTATGCTATTTTTGACCTTTTCCATATTTTTTACTCAAACTTTTGGTCTGTCTCATAACTGAGATGTTTTATGAGGCTTATCTAGTAAAAGAGAGTTAAAGTTATAACAAAATTAATGATAAAACATATGGTGCTGACATCTGGGTCCAATATTTTGTAAATTCCAATTTATCAGCACTAGTGGTCTACTATGGAACAAATTAATGTTATATCAACGTTTATACTCTTTTAAGTTCATAGTATTTTTATGGAGTTTAAGTTTAAGTTTCCTTTATATGGGGACTTAAGAGTGCGCTAGTCAACGTATCGAACTCGGTGCGGCGCGTGGGGAAAATGCTTGTTATTTCACATAATATCGGATATATCGGAATAAAATAGATATAGCCATAAAATAATTATCTATACTTATATGAGAAGCTATAGTGTACACATTTATATTGCTTTGTAAAGTATTTTAGAAAAGGTGTCCTCAGATTACGCAAATCAACACTCAGCTGTTGGTGTCTTATGAACATACTACCTATATAATATTTATGTCTGAAGTAAAGTTATCTCAATTTCGGAACGGACGGACATACAGACAAACAGTGTCTGTATGTCAGTCCGTATGTCACAGCCACTTTTTTCCGAAACTATAAGAACTATAGTATTGTTGAAATTTGGTAAGTAGATGTATTCTATGAACTGCATTAAGATTTTCACACAAAAATAGAAAAAAAACAATAATTTTTGAGAGATCCCCATACTTGGAACTGAAACTCAACATTTTTTTCACGTGTGGGGTATTTATGGATAAGTCTTCAAAAATTTAGGTTTATATAATTTTTTTTTTCCTAAACTAAATAGTTTGCGCGAGAGACACTTCCAAAGTGGTAAAATGTGTGTACCTGTAACTTCTTAAATAAGAGAATGATAATACTAAAAAATATATGATGTACGGTCGAGGTCAGATCCGGTGTGCCACTTTTCGACCTTATTACTTGGCAATGAGGTCGAAAAGTGGTACACCGGATCTGACCTCGGCCGTACATATATATTTTTTGTAAAAATATCATCCCCACTTTACATGTAGGAGAAGTACTCCCAAAAATTATTTTTTGTAATTTATTTTAGCACTTTGTCGACGTAGTAAATACACATATCCATACAATATTGCACCTTTCAGGCCTTATGGTTTCGTCATGTCCATCCAACCTCATCTTCGGCTTGCCATCCAAACGACTTGAGCGCTAACCACTGCGCCACAGATGATACAATAATTATTGTGGACATTGATTGTGTTTTGTATTTTACATTTTCGGAAACACAAAATTAATATTGACATTATACTAAAAAAAAACAATGCTTACATGTTATTGACATTGTCACGTATACATAATTATAGCTTTTGGGGTGTTTACTATTCACTGACAAACTGTTGTTCACTTTATTGTAAAAAAATGTATTCATAATTTTGAAGCATTTTGTATGTTACATAATTGTGAATACAACATGGTGTACATATTTTTGAAATATTCTACGTTGACATATTATTGCAAATTTACATTAGTATGCAAACTTCCACCGAAAATCGGTTTGAACGAGATCTAGTAAGAAGTATCTTTAATACGTCATAAATCGTAAACTGCAATTTACCTTCCATTCAATCAACTCTCTACAAGAACTTTTATGTTATGCTACTTGCTGCTACGGAATCCTTCATGGGCGAGTCCGACTCGCACTTGGCCGCTTTGAATTATTTGAAATAGGATCCATGTAGAAAATAAGAGGAAAAAACAAAAGAGGGGATCAAGTCTCTCCAGTTTCCTGTACTATAAACTATAACTCAATAGTAATTTGACCATAGTCATTTACTAATTTATTTTGATGCTTCATTAAGACTTAAGAATATTAGTGGAATAAAAAATAATAAAAAATACTACACTTAAACTTGGAATAACCATATTATATGAGAAAGACTTGACTAATTAATAAGAATTAATTTGATATTTTTTAAAGACAAATTTTTATGAAACTGATTATCAGGCAAGGTATAAAAAGAAATTATTCTCTCGTCATTGTTTTATTTCATAATGTTGCCCGCGGCTCCCCTCGCGTAAATACAGTATCCCATGGGAACAAACTGTGCTTTTTCGAAATAAAAAGTATCTTTTGTTTTAATCCAGAGCTCAAACTACTACTATACAAAATTTCACTGAAATCCATTCAGTATTTTTTGCGTGAAAGAGTAGCAAATATCCATCCATCCATACATGTATCCATCCATCCTCACAAACATTCACATTTATAATATTAATAGAATTAACTACCGAATTTCATCACCACTATCAGAGGGCTGATAATTTGGTACCCCAGTGCTGATAATTGGTGACGAGGGTGCTAATAATTGGCGACACGGTAATTTTTTAGTTATAATTATTTTTATAAAATGTAGATGAAGGTTAACTATATTATGAAATAAAAATCAGTCGCTTATTAAATAATGGACCCAGAAAACTCATCATTGTGGGTAAAAAAGTATTTTCCTTTGTAATAATCGGGGTTAAATTTGAACTATCTCTTAAAGTGCTGATAATTGGTACGTTCACCCTATATGTTATAACTTATAAAAGCTTGTCGAGAATCAAACAAATCAAACTAGTAAATTCTTAACTTCATCTGATAAAATTTATGAGACGATTTGTTTGATTCTCGACAAGCTTTTATGTATATCATACAAATTGTGTAATGACATAGTAAAAGTTTTAAAGGAAAATATTCTTATTTTATTATTTTTAGCGCATTCAAATAAAAGCTTGTTTTTTAAAAAAGTTTTTTTTATTTTAATTTATTATATTTATTTGTTACTAGCTTTTGCCCGCGACTTCGTCCGCGTGGAACAGTTACTTTGGTATATCGCTAAAATTTACCCGCGACTTCATTTACGTAGAAGGAGAAGCTCTTCCACCTCACGACTGCCCGCCGCGCGCCGTTGCGTGCTAGATTATTTTACTACTGCGATATCTTCTAAAATACTCATTGAAATCAAATGATGTAAATGGCAAATTTCTTCTAGATTAAATGCTTGTAATGAATAACGTATTTACTTGAATAAGGATTAATATCATCTATATGAAAACACCTTCACAAATAATGCTTACTTTTAGAACAAATATGGTTAGCATAAAAAGGTTATTGTGAGCCAACCCTAAAAGATAGACATATACTGTCGCGGACTTTTTTTTAGAACTTTTAAAGGGGAACAATTCTCTTATACATCATTTTAGCGAAACTTTAATCGTTTCCGCAGCGTACGCAGTGAAAGCTCTCAAAAAGGAAAAAAATACCCCGATTTTGAAACATTATTGGTTGGAGCTCCGCTCGTATTAAGCTTAGCATGATGTTATATAGCCTAAAGCCTTCCTCGATAAATGGACTATCCAACACAAAAATAATTTTTCAATTCGAACCAGTAGTTCCTGAGATTAGCGCGTTCAAACAAACAAACAAACAAACAAACAAACTCTTCAGCTTTATAATATTAGTATAGATACTATCAAATAGATATAAATTAAATGTCATTCCAATCTAATAAGGTTAAAAGATGATGATGTTCCTGTTTTCACCGCGTCCGTTTTTGCCAAGCTGTATGTAGTTCTTGTCTTGGCTTGGTAAACAGCAGCATTGATAAACATTACAGAAACAGCAAATAAGAGCATTTGAGTGGAAGTTTGTTCAAGTTGGTGTTTGTCAATGACCATAGTTGGTGTTAGTTTTTTTTTTTTCACAGATCAAGGATTTTTCTTGCTAGTCCGGAATACTTTAAAAGTAATACCGCACTATGCGGCATTGGGGCGACGCGACGTCCCTACTAGTAATACCGCAATAGAATGCGGCGTCGCGTAGTTCCACTGCCGCTAAGTGTATTATATTTCATACATATAATATTTGGACGTGTCGCGACGCATATTTCTGCTGCCGCGTAGCAACGCCTTAACAGTGCGTCAAGCTTTGAGAATGGAGATCACTGGTTTGTGTTGGCTGTTTAAATATGGACTTGACTTCAAGCTAAAGGCATCTTATATGCGCATGTAAAAATTATTATAAGTATTGTGCAAAAAACAAAAGCTACCCACGTAAAGTTCGTGGGCCATCTTACCCTTTGCCAGTGTCGTAGCCAAACTGGTAGCTGTGTGGGCCCTTCATGCCGTGCATGCGGAACTCGGTGCGCTCGCCACTTGGCGATGCGTACTTAGCGGGGGCCACGGGAGGTGCCTGCTTCAGGGGGGCGGGGTAGGCGTTACCTAGAAATGTGAATTTTATTTTATTTTAATGAAAATTTTCATTGTGTGGAAATTTTCAGTGGAAGGCTAGTGGTCGTATTTTGTTTACACTTTTGAAAATTGAATAAAACTTAATGTTCACATAAATGAACAGTACCTACCACCAAGTTCTGAATAGTCCTCGGCACTCGCTTTTCTATTGAAATAATGGTGTATTAAAAACTAAAATTCCCAAAAGATATTAAGAATTTGATTTTACTGTAAATTGTTAAAAGTAAACGTTTTTTTTTTGGCCAGAAAAAAAATTGTGACTTGAAAAAACATAAAACTTTTCTTAAGTAATAAAGAACCTACGTCCAGGATGTCCAAAATTAGTTTCCGAGGCTTCCTGTTCGCTCGGAGGGTCTTCATAAATTTCTTCATTGGCCATGATCTGAAATTATAATCCAATTATAAATTATTACTTACTTCAAAGTTATTATGATGGGTAGTGGGTTCAAACTTTATTTCATATTTTTTTCCTTATATCCATGATAATTTTAATGAATAATAAAAGAATTAATAGACAATTTTGCAGTATTTTTTTTACATTTTAGCGGGTTTTACTTTATTTTACCTATGTACATACATTACAGGTGATCCGGTGATCTATATGAAATATAAGGTTTGGTAAAATCAATTACGAATACTTCGGGCACATGATCTATTGCTTATTTAAAGACGTTTAAGCAGAAAAATAATTGTCATACTCGAAATAAATTTTTCTTTATATGGGCGAGTTTGCGTTTTGCGGAAAGTCACCCATACATGAGATGATTTTTACTTTTAGTAAGACAATTATTTTTCTACCCAAACGTCTTTACATAAGCAGTGGATCATGTGCCCGAAGTATTCGTAATTGATTTTACCAAACCTTATATCGACAGCGACTACGCATAAAGTCGGAACTCGTTTTTTGGCCAAATTAGTTTTTTTGTACAATTGAAATCTTCGCACCAAGGAGTAGGTACATGACCATAAAATCTAAATTTTAAAATATTACTTAATTAATGAGATATTTAATGGACAATAGTCTTAAGTATTAAACGTTCCCGCGCACAACGCGGTATCGACAAATACAACGATAGGGCCAGGCCACACGGTGCGGTACGGCTGCGGCGCGGCGCCTGAGCGGTATCGCAACGGGTCTTTTACATATAAAAATGTATGGTATGCCACACGACGCGTCCGGCGCCGCTCCGGCGCCGCACCGCAGGCGCACCGGACAGCGGCGCGAGGCGGGGCGAGACAGATGAGGCGGGGAGGGGTGCACACAGGGCGACGCCGCATTGATCGTGTGGCCGCCAGTGCGGTGCGGAGTATTGCGGTGCGGTGCGGCGCCGCGCCGTGTGGCCCGGCCCATAGGCTTGGATCTGTAGCACGGCTGCCAACCAATGAGCCCGCAGTAACGACGTCGCAACTTACGGTTGAAGCTAGCAATTTTGTTTTAAAGTATAAAGTATTTATATAGTATTTGTTGTAATATATTTGTTATTTTTTAATTTGTATTATATTATACTTATACACTAAAACATGAGCAACGCACGTTTATCGCAGATTTTAAAATTAGTATTAGGAAATAGTAATAGTTAAGTTTATTCTGCTTCAACTTATGAGATTTTAGGTAAGTTTTACAGTTTTATTTTTACATTAGTATTTAAAAGAGTTATAAAGTAATCAGATTTTGTCATTCGAATATATTATTTAAGCATTTGAAAGTAATTGATAGCATCTAAGAAAAAATATTGAATTCCGAAGCATAACGTCGAAATGCCTATGTTACGACTACATGCGCTGGTTTCAATCACTTGGTGCGGTCGGTTAAGACTTTTTACGTTACAAATATATTTTTTTCAGGAGTCGTAACTGATACTTACGACTATGTGCTTGGTTATAATATAAATTTAACTAAATGTATAAAGACGTATCATAGGCATACGACTATATGCTTAGTTATAAAATAAAGATACGATTGTCTGCTTTTTTGTTATGGCTAAAATATGTCTTAATATAAAATAATATTACTCGTTTTATATTATATTATGTCAGATTTTTAACTAATTGAAGTATAAATTTTTCAAAATCACCTTTACCACCTGATGCTGAACACCAATGGGAAGAATATAAGATAATGTATGGGCACTCATCACTTACCTGTCTGGTAGTAGTATACGGATATGCGACCCCGGCTTTCCTAGCTATTACTGTCCTATCCCTTACCCTCCTGGGCGGTAATATCCTACATTTCCTATTTTCCATTCTAACTTACCAATATTCCTTTCCACACCACCTATCCTTTCCTTCCCCTATTCCTACCCTCTCCGCCAATCCGTGGGAATGCAATGGATAATCAAAAAGATAATTTAATTTTCCAAAATAGCGGTGATGTGGTTCGCCACCCATCACGTTTCGTTCTTGCGGAGGCGAAAAGTGGCCCTTGGAGAGCCGCTTTGCTACGTTGAATGTAAAAGGAGGAATGGATGGTAAGAATGAAAGTGGACGAAGCGAAACGAGTATGTAAGGATCGTAGCAAGTGGATAGAAGTGGTCTCTGACCACCCCTACATGAAAGAGGCGTGATTATATGCTTGTTGTATGTTGTATGTATAAATGTATGGGCACTCTTTTAATATTCGGTTCGGAAGTCGGTTTTCATCTCCTGATCGACGTGGTAGTACTCGAACTTTTGTCATGGACGAGGAAATGACATAAATCATTTTAACATATTATGTAAAAATATTTCAGCCTGTTGATGTTTTATGTGCGTAAAAATAATTATAAAATTTGTACTTAGATAGTGACCTTTCATTCCGAAAAATGTTTTCTTTGTATAATAAATGGTGTAGTATTGAAAATAATAATAATAATATAATATCTATGGACGCTTCACACCACGTCAATCTGGCCCCGTGCTAAGTATCCGAAGAACTTGTGTTACAGGTACCAGACAACGGAAATAATATATTTAATACTTTTATACTATACACATATTTAAGATTTTTATTATATTATACACATATTTAATACACATCCATGACCCAGGAACACAGAAAAACTTTTTGTTCCTTCGGCGGGATTCGAACCCGCGACCCCCGGCTTGAGCACCAACACGCTCAACCAACTGAGCCACAGAGGTCGTCGAAAATATAATTCATACAGCAACAACAGTCAGACAGTATGGAGATATCATAGGCTGAATATGAATATTATATCATTTCATAAGCCGAAAAAAAGACATATGTAACGAGTTCCACGTAATATTTAATAAAACTATTAAAATAAATATAATATAAAAATAAATGGACGATAATTTTACTGTATATGTACAGAAAAGGTTTTTCGGAATGAAAGGTCAATATATCAGTAAATTTTAGAATTATTTTTAAACACATAATGAGATTCAACAGGCTGAAATATTTTTACATGACGTGTTAAAATTCTTTGTGTCTATGACAATAGTTTGGGTACTACCACGTCAATCAGGAGGTATGGTGAATGGTCCCACCGCCTGAAGGCATTTTCGCTAACTTCTTTAATTAAAATATTTTTTGCACAAAAAAACACTAGTAATCCAAAAATTTCATGAAACAAAATTAAATAAATTGAAGTTAAGTCTTCTGACCCATACACCATAAACTATTGTTACATTTTGAAGAAGAAAATAATATTATATGCTTTTACTAACGAAAAAAGATACTTTTCAAGAAGAAGGAATAATAATTATTATATACTAGATACAAATAATATTATTTTAGAATTATATCAAACTACTCATTTAACCATAACGTCTGCGATATTCAATTACTTATTAAGCCTTTGCGGAGCTCGTATAGTATCTGAAGAATACCATATTTTTTACGATATACCTTATGCACAGTTCAAATATTTCACATAATATGATAGCGATTCTTCCGAATAATTTATATTTTTAATTTTAATGTTAAAAATTATAATTTATTCAGATTTTTTTTTATATAATAAAAAGTAAAAAATTGTTTTAGACCTTGATATATCTTATTTGTTTCAATTTATGTACACAATTTAATATTATGTTTTGTGGTTAAGAAGTATTACCAAATTTATCTTGAATAGGAAAAATAATTTCTTATATTTTTTATTGTCAGTTAAAGCAAAAAATTTACTTTTCAAATGCTGTTTTTATATTTAAAACGTTATATATAATATAACTAGCTTTTGCCCGCGGCTCCGCCCGCGAGAAATGGGGTTTTTGGCCACTTACGACTGTACTCTAAGTTAAATCTGTATCTTCCTTATCTTACGTTCTCTCTTTAATTACTAATTGTTTGTCCGAAGCACCATCATTCCATATTTCATTTCAATGGTTTAAACACTTAAGCCATGAAAGACATTAAAAAATATACACAATAGTACATTATCCCTCGGGAACAATATTATATATCTTTTTGGGATAAAAAGTAAAAATACACAAAAAAGTATGAAATAAAACTTAATCTCTAAATAATTCCCCTTTCAAATTCGGCTAAAATTTTTACTATTTCTCTACTCAATCTTATTAATTTTGAAATCGATACCAGCCCAAACAATATTCTACAATATTTTATAGAACTTACGTTCATATTTGCTGGTACCGACTTCAAAATTAATAAGATTGAGTAGAGAAATAGTAAAAATTTTAGCCGAATTTGAAAGGGGAATTATTTAGAGATTAAGTTTTATTTCATACTTTTTTGTGTATTTTTACTTTGGAAGTCGGTTTAATTTTTTGTTTAAAAATAATAATTTCACCATTTTTAGAGATATATTTTCTTAAGTTATTATAAATACGTCTTAAGAACGTCTAAACTAAACGATCGAATGTATAATTGAATACGCGCCAAGCTTCCATAAAATACATATTGCTATTAAGATGATGATGATGATTACTGTAAGTTATAAAGTGGCATATGCTTGCAGTTCATTAAACAATACCGAAATTTCCAAACGCATATCTTTAAAGACTGAGGAGTTCTGTACAGTGCTTTTGGATCCAGGGTATACCTTGGTACAATATCTTATTTTTTGGTAGCATATGCTTGTGTTACTTCATTAAAAGTCAAAATCACTATATGTGTGGATATAAATTTCGAGGAGTTCCCTCGATTCCTCATGGATCGCATCATCAGGTTCCCACTTTAGTGACTAAAGGACCAATTTCGAACTAAACCCTTTTCAACAACAAAAGAATTTTGCAAATAGGTCCATAAACGGCAGAGTGATGTTCAAAGATATCCGTGTTAGTGTAAAATACTATGAGAAATACCTTTTATATCATCATAATCTGATGATGTATGGTGTGATAGTGGTGATGATGATGATGATTACTCTAACTGACAGGGTGGCATATGCTTGCAGTTCTTTAAACAACGCCGAAATTCCCAAACATGTATCTATAAGGAGCCAGGAGTTCTGTTCTGTACTTTTGGATCCAGGGTATACCTTGGAGCAAAATCTTACTTTTTGGTAGCATATACTTGAACTACTTTAGAAAAAGTCAAAATCACCATATGTGTCCATATAAATTTCGAGGAGTTCCCTCGATTCCTCATGGATCCCATCATCAGGTCACCACTTTGATATCAAAAGGACCAATTTGGGATTACACCCTATACATCACAGAAAAAACTATGAAAATCGGTCCACAGGCGGCGGAGTAATTGTTGAACATACAAAAAAAAAAATAACCGCCTCCTTTTTTGGGAAGTCGGTTAAAAAGTACACTGCGCGTTTGTCCAAAGCATAAACCACTGCCGTACCAAATTTCATTCAAATCAATTCAACCGTTTAGCAGTAAAAGACAATCAAAGTACACATAATAATAATACATTATCCCACGGGAACACCGCAAATTTTTGGGACAAAAAGTATCCTATGTCCTTTCCCAGGACTCAAAGTATCTCTGTACCAAATTTCATCAAAATCGGTTCAGCGGTTAAAGCGTGAAGAGGTAACAGACAGACAGACAGACAGACAGACAGACAGACAGACACACTTTCGCATTTATAATATTAGTATGGATGTTTGGTGAAATTAATAAGTATGAATTATGTTTATATAGTTATATGAATATTAATACTTTAAAATTTCAAATAAACTTGATCGAAGCTTAATTTTCTGAATATTTTCATTTATGAAATGCCTTCATACGACCATTCTTTTTGTAATTTTCATAATATGAACAAAGCTTAAAGTCGTAACTTCCACTTACTACTTATCTACAACATATCGATTAAAAGTAAATAGTCGTAACAGTAAGATACGACTTTTGTCTACTAAGTATATGGTCGTATGTAATTATAATGCTAAATTTTACAAGAAATGTTATTTATTATAACCAACAGCTTATCGAACTATGTATATATAGCTAAAAACTATCGCTTAGTGCAAAAACAACGAATGTGAATGCTAAAGAAACTTAATAATTAACTATAGAAAACAAAATTCGCTCTCCTGTAAAATTGCATTTTTGGCGTTCCGACCTTTTGCGTAGTCGCTGTCGATATATCTCAATGTCACACCTACCAGAATGTCCCATGACGGCTTATTGTTTCAGTTATTATTAATTTTAAGCGGAACAAATGCTGCCCTTGGGAATTACCTGTACACGCCTTTTGATCTATAGGAGTATTGGGCATAACAAATTACTCGTTGAAGGTATATTTTGCTACGCAATTAACATCATAGATATCCGTATCGATCGACTTAGCTACAGATTACTTTAAGGTTTCCAAATGTTTACGAAAATGTCATTATAATGTAACTTAACAGATTTAAGTCTTGCTTTCCATGACCGCTATATTGTGGTACATCTTTATTAAAAGCTTATTTACACCTTAAGATTTTAGTATGTATTAAATTAAATTGATAATAATAATAATTGTGAGTTTTTACCTTTTGCTCCTCGGAGCCATTAATTTCTGTCTGTAATTTCCTTTGATTTTCAGCCTTTTCGTACGAGTACACCTGTTTGTCCTCAGGGACCTCGTATTGACCTCCAACGTTTATTACGGGACGGAAAGGTTTTACTGGTCGCGCCATCGGGGTCTGGTCTATAGACTCGTCCGCGTATTGGCTTATCGGTATGGGAATTGGCTTGAATTCATTTACGACCTTTTTCGGATACAATTTTGTCGGGTAATACTTCTGCGGTGGTTTTGGAGGCATAAAGTACGGCGCTGGCACAATTTTAGGATGAATATGTGGCACCTTTTTGTGGAAGACTCTCTTTGGTATCTCCTGTAGAATTGTTGGCTTGTCAATATTCTCGTTCGGCAGTTCCAACTCGATCGATGGCGCCAAAATGATGTATTCATTCTGTGCATTTGCTGTCGGTGGGACTAGGCTCCTTGAAGGTAATTCCTGATCACCTTTTAAGACTTTTCCATTTCTGTTCTTTTCTTCAGCGGACGTCTTATCTGTCTGCGTTTGAGTCTCTTCTTTTTTCTTAGGGGATATAGGATACCAGTCAGTCTGTTCAGGTTCTTCACCTCTATAGTAGTAGTCTATATGTTTTCCTGGAGCTGGTGGCAGTAAATAAGTGGCGGGAGTCTCTAATGGTGCTGCCACCTCAATTTCTTCTAGTCGGTGAGGCGGAATGAGGAAGGATTCTCTGGTACCGTCGCTAGGTAAATAATAACCTGGTTGTTTTGGGCTTTCGTCTTCCACTTTAATGGGTAATATATCTGTTGATTGTGTTTCTATGTTGTCTACTGGCACTTTGATCGATAACACTGATATGGCAATTGATGAAATCTGGAATAATATGTTATTATATTCACAATTTAATGAGTTGAATATAAGTACATTCATTAAAATACAGGGCTAAGACATCGAACTTTGAAAAGAAATATTCCTTTTCATGTTTGTATATATTATATTTACACCTATTTAAAATGTAGGTATCGAAATAACAAACAAATTAAATCAGTTGGATACTTATTTTACTGTAGTATTCCAGTAAAATAGGTAAGCATCCAACCTCCAAATGGTACTGTACCTTGAAAACGGTTATAGATACAAAATATAATTGAAATTAAAATTGCAGATATTTTTTAATCTACAAGTTATATATTAACTTGGAATGACGTTTTTTTTCTTCATAGAAATCGAGATAATTAAAAAAACTGATTTTCCCGTTCTAACCAAGAATATTCAAGGTTAATATCCTGCGTCACAGGATCCCTTGAATATCCTGTGACTCAGACACGAAATTATATAACTTTTTTTTTCCCAATCTTTAGAATGCCATACAAAGATTTTTACCAATTGCCAGCTTATTCGCTTCGATTCCGGGGTTTGTAACTTTTTTGGGCTTATTTGACTCTACTATTAAGCAGTCAATAAACTCTGTTCGATAAGCACTATTTCACCGACGCTTCGTCGCCAAAATTGTGTCAATATCGATACAAATGGTTACTGGTACGGAAAATAAACGATATCTGGCAGACAAACACTTTTTCATTGCATCTTATCACGTAATAGGCGGAAAGTGGGCCACCGCAAAAAAGTGGTCCGAAAAGTTGATGAAAAAAGTCTACGACTCATTTCCAGTAGTAAACGAAACTGAGAGTAGTTACAATGTGAGGCAATAATAGTTTTGATTGTGACTCATTCGTCGAAATAGATTAATCTTAGAATTCAATTGGCTATTGACTCAGATCAAATAATAAAGTTTTTTATTTGATCTGAGGCTATTGGCTAGCCGCACACGTGCAATATTATTGACATAATAAATTTGTCAATACTAGTCAACACATACTAAAAAAAGGGCAACATGGCCCGCATACCAGGAATATTATTGTCAATATGAGCATTATTGACAATAATATGGTGTGTGTGCGGCTAGCCATTAGTTTATGCATTTGTTACAAATAAATTTATCTTCAGGACCTCAGGGGTAGGTACCTAGGTAAGGTGTGATTAGGTCTCTAAAAACTTATTTTCTATTTTTTCCGTTAGGTATTGGATGATTTATATTTTATACAGTATTCTCCGAGCGAAGTAACTACCCTTGAAATACTGTAGTGCCTGGGACAGACGGTTTTACATGTCGTATGGTTGCCCAATAACATACGGAATTCTCATAACACAGGCAGCCTAGACCAGACTAGAGGTATGACTGGTCAATACGTCTGGGGCCGACCATGTTCAGGTTCCTCATGATGTTTTCCATCACCATTAGAGCGTCTGTACTCTGTATGATCTAGGTAGGTACTTGAGATCTAAAAAAGTATCATTATTCAATGGTAGGTAGTAGGTACACTCCAACGTAACGTAAACTGGGAATCGAACTTGAACTCTCTCGAGTGCGAAATAAACGGTATAGCCACAAGCCCACGGAGCTCTTTATTTTTTTAGATACCTAGGTATATCTTCTAAAACATAACCTCGATAAATATTCCCCATGAATATAATATGTATTTTACTCATTTAGGAACCCACCTAGGTAGTAAAAAGAAAATACTATAAAATCGCAAGTAATAACAAAAGCGCCAAAATTTTAAGAAATGTTAACCATACAATGCGTCATTAATATATGTAAAGCAACGGAATAATATTCCTTTTAAAAATGCTCGAGGAAGATAAAAATACCTTGCGGTATATGAACCGCAACCATTCATCCTGACTCGTAAAGTCGTAACGGACGCAAAAAAAATTAAACCATGCGTGGCAATCGATAAAATAACTACGGATTACACTTTCTACATGCATCCTAGAATACTGGTTGTGCCACTTTCGGTTTTTACAAATAGACCCAGGTTCTAATGTGTAATACCTACTAATGCCCTAGTAAGTCCGCGAGATCGCAGATTGAAAATGAAAGTATACCTACACGCGATATCACTGATGTGACGGCCCTATGCCTATATAAAGTAAAGCTGGTGCACATTACCTGCATAAAAATGTTATGCCCTCCTGGCGCAACAGATTTAGAAATAAAGTACTGTATACTGCTATGAGACGACCTGCTTATTGCACGCGCTTGATACTCTTGGTAGCCTTAGTCCTTGTGTACCAAGTCATTGGTAGTAGTACCTACAACTGGGTCAAAATATCTGTGCACCTGGCGTAAATGACGTCACTTTGTCGCGTTGGTACCATGAACTCAATGACAACGCGCATCACTGGAAACAAGGGGCGTAGCTACCGCTGTATCAGCCGTATCAATTATATGGGGCCCCTGGGGCCTCATAAAGCGAACGTGTGTAAGAAAAAAAAATCGTTAAACATTATCTACACATTACACAGCCTCACTCTTCCGAGCCCGTACGTCCCGATGAAAAAATCATAATACATTTTAAAAGCTCATGAACACAGACGTAGAAAACTTATGGAACTTTACGTGTGTCTAAGACTAAAAACCACTACACTCCTATCACCTATGTAAATTTATTACCACTCAGTGTTGTTCGATCTCCCAGGAACTAGTCCTAACTCCTACCTATTATCTATTTTAAATAATAACTTTTTGAAATGATATATCTACCTAAGACCTAAGTAATACTAGATAACGTTTTACCCTTCCCTATTCAAAATGAGAGAGAGTTATCTAAATGAAAGTGCAACTAATGAACTACGACATGCTCAGAAATTTCTTCCAAGGTAAACGCCGATAAGTGCTCGGTGTCGTAGTAAAATTTTAAATTACAGTTCATGGTGTCATTGACCTTGTCTTTTATAGTTTTATAGCTTTTTAACTAAGACATGCTAATTGCTAAGACATAAAGTCCTTTTATGTACTTGATATGTACACAGCTTTCGTGGTCCAGTGGTTTAGAGCTTGGCTTTCGACTCGGAGGTCGTGGGTTCGATTCCCGCGTTGGAACAACAAAAAATGTTGTTATAACGTGTTTCAAATGAGAATAGGAACGTCAATGACCTTTATCTGTCAAATATCACTTGAAAAGTTCGATTTTCAGAAAAACTTTTGTAAATATTAATAGTATTGCATCGAATTCAAATTATCTAAACATAAATTTAACTATCATAACAGTCTAAATTCGAAACAATATGGCGCCGACTTGATCCTATTCTCATTTGAATCGCACTATACCAAGTTTGGTTAGGACAATGCAAGCTGATCACCTGATTGTCTGACAAGAGAGATGATCCATGCGTCGGATGGGCATGTAAAAAATCGGATCTGCGCCTGATGTCTCGCCAGTCGTGTCAGTTATCTGTCCCACTAGGTTTCGACTTTTCGAGAGTAAAGGAAGATATATTGTGTACTACGTGGTACTACGCACACACTTGGGCTCTATAAAATAATTCCTGCGTAGCTGGCCTGGTTTCAATGAAACCAGAGACCGGAATCGGTGTGGGGAGTTATTACCTACTATATTAGTACCTAACATGTAGGTATGATCGGATCCAAATAATGAAGTTTTTTTTTTGAGTAAAAAATTGAACCAAAAACGTTAACTTTATTCCGGATCTAAACGATCGAGGATTCTGACTTAATTGATTTCCTTCGTCAACAAATTTAAAAAATATCGAAACGTTTTTCCTTTAATTTTCCCCGTTATGTTTCCAACATAAAATGAAATAGAGCATAGTCTGTTATTCAATTCCAATGTTATCTATACTCGTAGGAAAAAGTGTAAGAAAGTGTATCAAATGCAGAACCGTGAACACTGAACATGCGTCCACTTCCCATGTTGTAACAGTGACCAGTGTAAGGGTGCGGGCTTCTTACGGCATCGCGCGTAATAACTTTATAATTAACTTTCCACGGACAATTTTACATAATTTTACAAACTAATAAGGAAATATTGATTGATTAGTTTATGGTGGCCTTATTATGGTTCACGATAGAGCTAAGATCGAAAGCCAATGGTTATATAGCTAATAGCTAGTTATTGTCATAATAACAACTTCCTACAAACTTCTGCTAAAAAAACTTAGGCCTTTTCATCCTTATTGGATGATTTATACAGTATTCTCCGAGCGAAGTAACCACTCTTGAATTACTGTAGTGCCTGGGACAGTTGGTTTTTAAATGTCGTATGGTTGCCCAAGCACATACGGCATCTCACAACATAGTCAGCCCAGTCCAGAGGAATGACTGGTCAATACGTCTGGGGCCAACCATGTGCGGGTTTCGTCACGATGTTTTCTTCACCGTAAGATCATCCGTATAATGTAGGTACTTGAGATTTGAAAAAGTCTCATTGGTACACGCCACAACCTGGGATTCGAACCTACACCCTCTCGAGTGCGAATCAAACGATTTACCCACGGATATGCCAAGGAGCTCACAATCTTCTGGTAATCGTTAACATAATTACTTCTAGACACGGGACACCTATAAGTATGTAATTATTTCATTCTTAGACCCAGACTTTTTTGCGGCTGATCAAGACGCAATATGGAATGTAAGTGTACCTACCTAGTTGGTTAAAGTACCAATTAATATATTATATTTAAACTAGATGTTGGGACCGTAATCCGTATAGTTTTCCGCGATAAAAAGTAGCCTATGTCCTTCCCCGTGGTCCTCTATATCTGTGTAAAATTTCATCAAAATCGGTCTAGTAGTTTCGGAGCCTCGCGTAGTTTGTTTTAATGGCATTGAATAACAATCAAATATTTTCCTTTTTATGAGTATTAGAAGTATAGACAATAATAAACAATTAATTAGTAAAGAAATTGACTTGGTATTTTACATTTCTTTGAAAATTTGGTGAAATAAAAATATATTATGTCTGTGCTCGTGATTGGACGTCGGCATACGTCATATAAATTTATACCTGTTTCTTTATAAAGAAACAGCCACGAAAAATATAATAAAATAAAAAATTCTCGTTGTATTTGCTTTGAGTTGACTAATATTTAAGACCACACATACACACGACATCACGATACCAGCTTCACGTGGTGTTTAACAAAACTGTAAAAACTAAGTTTTGCCTTTTTTCTAATCTATTGTTTCATCAGATTTAACCTCGATTTAACCATTGTTTATCATCAAACACTTACAATTAATAAATTCGATGCGATGCGAAGATGCATCTTGAGTTCACAAGTTTTCACCTTTATCATAAACTTTTAACTTTTTTATCAACACTTTTTGCCGCTCGATTGACGGCGTACTGAGTAATGGACGCGCAGTGCGGTCACGCCTGTATTTTATAGTCGGTCAATTCACCACCTTAGGAAATGGAGCTCGAGTCTTTTGTTTTGCACGTTAGATAATATTGTGGTGTCTGCACATAATTATCAGAGCGATTGGCGCGTAACAGCCGAGATCGGTGGCATTAATTACTGAAAAAAAGTAATTTGGGTTACCCTGTATGATTAATACAATTTCTGTAATAGAAAATCGATTTGATATTTTTCGTAATGTTCAATTTTCCAAACCTATTTACAGACAGACAGACAGACCATACCTAATTTGGTTACCAACTTACCTATTATTGTAAAATCTGTTTAAAATGGTATTAAATTACAACTACAGTTGGCCCAGTTTGATTGATTAAGCAAAATAGATAATTTGTTGTATTGCGCAAAATTATACAGGTTCCAATTTTTAACAAGAAAACCTCTACTTTGACTACCTACAGAGGTCGGACTCCTTTGAAATTTTAAAGGTAAAATATACCTTTAGTTGTGTAAAATTATATAGATCCAAATTTTCAACAACAAAACCTCTACTTTGACTACCTGCAGAGGTCGGACTCCTATGAAATTTTAAAGGTAAAATATACCTATAGTTGTGTAAAATTATACAGATCCAAATTTTCAACAACAAAACCTCTACTTTGACTACCTACAGAGGTCGGACTCCTTTGAAATTTTAAAGGTAAAATATACCTTTAGTTGTGTAAAATTATATAGATCCAAATTTTCAACAACAAAACCTCTACTTTAACTACCTGCAGAGGTCGGACTCCTATGAAATTTTAAAGGTAAAATATACCTATAGTTGTGTAAAATTATACAGATCCAAATTTTCAACAACAAAACCTCTACTTTGACTACCTGCAGAGGTCGGACTCCTATGAAATTTTAAAGGTAAAATATACCTATAGTTGTGTAAAATTATACAGATCCAAATTTTCAACAACAAAACCTCTACTTTGACTACCTACAGAGGTCGGACTCCTTTGAAATTTTAAGGTAAAATTATTAATTACACACATGACTTTAAAAATAAATAATTACATGTTATTAAAGGTATAAAGTATAAGAAATATCAAATAATAATCTCACGTATCTACTTAATAACGCATGGAGATTTTTCCTGATTTTATTTAATAAAAACCTTCATATCTAAAACTATGATTAGTCACGATGCAGATTCCAAGGTAGGTACTAAGGTAGTTAAAAACCGTGTACATTTTGTTATGTTCTTTATTAGATATTGCCGGTACAATACTATTTAAAATGCAATATGTATGATGCACATATTATGACTTCTGTACACAGGACAACATTCAGTTAGAGAATTCGTCGACAAAATTCTTATAGAATTTATCATCTAAACGTGTACCTATAATATTTAATCAAAAATAGTCTAATCAAATTGTATCACAAATAAAAAAGTCTAAAATGAATAAGTTACTTTCAAAAGTAATATTAAAAAGGTGTTTTTTAAAATAATATGAATAATAGTAGAAAAGCCGTACAAACAATTGTATGATAGAGATTGAATAAATTATAAACAAAAGTTTAAATACACTTCAAATTCGATGCAATCCTCCAACTTAACAAAATATCAAGTCTCAAAATTTTAAGCTGACAAAAGTACGAGTAAAAGGACTCAGTTTGGCCGCTACGAAAATAGCTAATTTTATATTTATCATAACGAATACGGTTAAAAAAAAACAATTTGATTCGTTTTGCACTCGGGTCACATTTATAGTCATCGCACAATTAGCAACGACACAACATATCTATAAGATAAATGGGTTCAATACGATTAATGTATTACGATGTACTTCTACTCATTGAACGCAGTTTTGTATGATTAAATGACAACCGAAAAATTCTATGTTATTCTATTATATATCTATCTAAGCAAGTCTAATTAAACGATAAATACTTCTTATCCTACTTAACTTATTCTAAATAGCATTTATCACATCCAACAACATAACCATAGCCAAAGTAATGGAAACCGCCGAAGTTCTCACATATAGTCATACACAAGCTGCACACACGCCGAAATGCAGTCGATAAAAACCCTTTTTAAAGTCGGTTACACATATTTGTTCATTAAATATGGAAATTTAAATAAGTACTACAATATGAGATGTCGAAGACAGTATTATGTAAAGTCTTATTCGATCGAAACTTAAATATAATTAATACAAGTTTACAATCGTACTTAAACATTACTGGGAAGCGAATAACCAAAATATAGAAGACGGCGACGTCCGAACATTACAATCTCAGTACATTTCAATAGTGAAACTTATGATACATGGCAAAGTTATAGTAGAAAATAATATGTACATTTTTGAGTTATATTATCTTTTTTCCTCACGGTGCGTACGCATTTTCGAAGAAAGTTGGCAACGTAAAGTCGTAATAAACTTATTTCACTGTATCATAAACTAAAACTAGAATTTTATACCAAATGTATTTCAGTAATAAGGTAGTTGTCACTTGTCATAAACAACACTGACCGGTACAACAGACTTTGTTGTCTTTGAATCACAAAATAGCGTACCTACTGCTGATTCAAAGTAAGCATTTTTTTTTACTTGCTTTCAGTTTTTGACTAGCCGTGCATTTTCAACGCAACAGTTTAAGTTTATTGATCAAATTAAGAAAAAAAAGTAAAAAATAATTACCCCTACTTCTTGTCTATTACATTGTGTAAAATTATACTAGAAAAATATTTAAATGTATGTATGAAGTAATAACAAATGAAATGATTTTGTGACATAAAGGTTTTTGCAAATTTGTTTTGACCAATGAGTTGATTTAAGTTAACAAGAGTGTATTAATATCTAAAACATTTTAATGTTCTTTAAGAACTTTTTAATACTTTGCATTACCCATTTTCTGTAAACAAGTGTGTAATTTTTATTCCAGAAAAAAAAAAGATCCACAAGTTCAGCATAAGACTATGAGCATTCGATGGAACTATTTCACTATTATTTTGTAAAAAAATACAACTAAATAAAATAATCTTTTGTATTGTTTGTGTACCCAGTTACAAAATGCTAACACGAAAATTATATATCGCGTCTTAGATGGCATGTTTATAACTCTAAAGGCCTAATACTTATACGCTACCTAAGTGACACTCAAGTTACATGTTTCTTTGTACTGCCTGTTCTGTGATTTAGAGGCTCCTATTTTAAGTAGCATTTAAGTCTTCGGCCGTAAGACAAATTAAGCGAGACAATTTTAATGTGAAATGATATTCCAATATTAAAAAAGTTTGACATACAGTGTCGCTGCCCGGTGGCAAAAATAGGAACTAAAAATCATTTGGAAATGTCATTCCACTGTCTTCGTGACTCTCGCAATAATCTCCCACAGACGAGTTAGTTGGGCTTTTGTAATATTTAGTACTGGTTTTTCTTCCAGTCCACCTTGTGTTGTAGTCTCATAATAATATTACAATCAGTTCCCTCTAACGACTCAGATGTGGCTGAAAACTTATATCTGAATCGATCTCTAATTATTTTAAAACTTATAAAGTCTTTCAACACAACTCAGGCCTGAGCCTTTTCAAAATAACTTGAGACTGAATTTCTTTACATGTACACGGAACTGAGTCTTTACAAAAATAACCAGTACCGAGTCTTTCCAAGCGTGTTCGGGCCTGAGTCTCTTCAAAAGTACTCGGTACCAAACGTGATTGTGATGGAGTATTTCCAAAAAAACCCGGTCTTTCCAAACAAACTCAGGACTGAGTCTTGTCAAAAGTTCTGTTTTTTTGGGACTGAATAATTATGAGTCTACCAGTGTTGCTCTGGAGGCAGATACCGATCGGAGGGCGGGGCGGGGGCGAAGGGCGCAGGCGGCGGGGCGTGGCCGGGCGGCGCGTACCCGGCGCCGTAATACGGCGGCGCGCCGTACCCGCCATAGTACGGCGCGCTCGGGTACGGGTAGCTCATGCCGTAGCCTGGAACAAATAAAATATTTTGTATATTTACTTATTTACGAAAATCTATACTAATATTATAAAGAGTTTGTTTGAACGCGCTAATCTTAGGAACTACTGGTTCGAATTGAAAAAATATTTTTGTGTTGGATAGTCCATTTATCGAGGAAGGCTGGCTATATGTATAACATCACGCTGCGACCAATAGGAGCGAAGAATCAGTGGAAAATTTGGAAAAAACGGAGAAAATTATTCATATTGGACAGATTTTTAAAGAAATTTTTCCACGAACCCATCTCGAATTTGCACTTAGCAACATATTTGGCAATTCATTTTTTTATTGTTCTAGTTCTTTAATTATTGTTCTAGTTCTAGACTAAGAATATGGTAAAGAAAGAGAAGAGCGTAAATGTTATTTTAAATTTAAATTAAATTAATACTCACCAGGGTACTGACCATACGCCGCTTCTGGTGTAGGATTAGTGGGGTACGCCTGAGCCGGCGGTGGCAAGGTGCTTTGAGGCTGCATCACAGGTGGTACTTTGTTGCTTACCGTACCCCCCGTCATTAAACCAGTGTGTATGCTCGGCGCTATGGTTTGACGATTACTCGAGCCTAGGCTGAAGTCAAGCGAATGATTGTCCATTGGAAGTGCTGGCATATTACCGTGGTTATGGACCGGCTGTGGACTCGGAGTCAATAGATTGTTCGAGACCGGATCGGCCATTGGCGGCTTATTATTTGAGTTGAGCATACTAGACACGCTATGAGACATGTTAGGATTAACTTTCTTATCCATCTGAGATTCAACGTTTTCTATCTTTTTAGGCGATCTTTTCTTTCGGGAGGAACTACTAGTCTTTTCCTCTGCGCCTGGAGAGTAGGACTGTGTTATATCGTCCAAGTTCTTTCTGAAATCAGGTACTCCTTCTTTGTTTAAAGCGCTAGCAGTTCTCTCAAGTTGGCTCAAACTCGACTCGGTTGGCACCCTACCACCAGGGCGTTGATGTCTGTAATTTTTTAGCAGATTGATCTTACTGTCACCCCGGCTTACGAGGTTCATAGGCATATCGTCGCCTAGCTTAGTTGGGTTTAGATTTGGAGGAGTTTCTTTATTTTCTGTTACTTTATCAGATGTTGATTTGCTCTGTAGAGTTTCTTCTGAGGGCAGTTTTTCCTCCGTCGTCAATATTATAGGCTCGGCATCCTCGTTTTTACTACCAGTTTCAGACGAATCACTTTGATTTTCAGTAGAACTTCTGGTACTATCCGCCCGATTGCTATCAGTGTCTTTAGCTACATTAGCTGGTTCTTTCTTTTCGTCATCTGTTTTATTTTCGTCGTCTTTTATCTTTTCATGTTCTTGTTTCTTTTCATCGTCTGGTTTCGTATCTTCGGTTTCGTCGTCACTATCCAACACTTGGGCTTCCTCCTCGGGTTCAATTTTAATAGCTTTATTGATATCTTGTTTTCTACCCTCTTTTGGTACTCGTGTAATGCTCAGTGATCCAGGTAAATTGGGTCTCATTAGTCGATGGCCTGGATGCATTTTTCCTCGCATAGAATACGCTCTCATTTCACCCAGCCTATTTCTTATTTCGGCTATCTTCTGTCCCGGAATCATGGGCCGTGATATTTTTTGTCCCATCGGAGATCTGCCTATGATCCTATGGAAGCCTGGCCTCGGTGTGCTCTTAGATGTAATCGTGATAGCTGAGTTATTTTTCAATGATCCAGGAATATTTGCGGTTGACGGTCGACTGCCTAAAACTGAAACGACGAATAATAAAGGTTACGATATTTTGAATTGCAATAAGGAGAAGGTATAAATAATAATTACTAAAAAAGATATAAAGGAATGTGTTTTTTATTACCTTTCTTTCCAATAGGACTGTCTTTAGCGTCTAAGCCTTTCTGTCCTAAATTCTTCAAGGAAGTTTTAATTGCAATGATCTTCCCAGACTCCAACTGCATATAGATGCCTTTAGGAGACTTCAACACCATAACACGCTGGCCAGCCTTGAGAACGATATTTGTTTTCTCAGCCGAGTTAGTTGGTATCACGACATCTGAAACGTAAATAAAAAATGTCGTGATGAAATGCATGTAACGACATTTTCATCGTCAATGGCTGTATATTGTTACGAACACACAATAGCGCCATCTAGCGTCAACCAATGAAACCACTTGGTGTGAACAGGGACAGCGTGGGGCCCCCTACTCAGTACTAGATGGCGCTACTGTGCAAACGTTCCAGAATAAATCCAACACGGTTCACGCGACTCGGGAACCTTCTGGAGTCGTCTGGGACTCGTATCGACCGGTATAAATACGTCGGAAGAATGCGAGCGAGTCGAGTTCACTTTGAGCTTCCTGAGAAGCGATACGGGCGATACAAGCGAAAATTAGTGATCGGGAGTTCGAATTGAACAGCGAAACGGGCGATAACGATGTGAATACTAGTGATGTGATGATACCAGGAGTGAAACCCACGACTTGGCTACGATTAAGGACACAGTTAGTGCTTAGTGTTTGGACCTAGTGCTTAATGATTGGACTAAGTGCTAGTGAATAAAGTCTTTAAAAGAGTCACCAGGTTTTCTCTCCAAATCCTTCGAACCCCAACACGTAACAACTGGTGTCGGAAGTGAGATTTGGAGATGCCATTGACTCCGAGAGAAGATTTCAAGGAGTGTGGCGGAGAGGTGCGACCCCTGGCGGAGAGGTGCGACCCCTGGCGGAGAGGTGCGACCCCTGGCGGAGAGGTGCGACCCCTGGCGGAGAGAAGCGACCCCTGGCGGAGAGGTGCGACCTTTGGCGGAGAGGTGCGACCCTTGGCGGAGAGGAGCGACCCCTGGCGGAGAGGAGCGACCCCTGGCGGAGAGGAGCGACCCCTGGCGGAGAGGAGCGACCCCTGGCGGAGAGGTGCGACCCCTGTCGGAGAGGTGCGACCCCTGGCGGAGTGGTGCGACCCCTGGCGGAGAGGTGCGACCCCTGGCGGAGAGGTGCGACCCCTGGCGGAGTGGTGCGACCCCTGGCGGAGAGGTGCGACCCCTGGCGGAGAGGTGCGACCCCTGGCGGAGAGGTGCGACCCCTGGCGGAGAGGTGCGACCCCTGGCGGAGAGGTGCGACCCCTGGCGGAGAGGTGCGACCCCTGGCGGAGGAGCGACCCCTGGCGGAGAGGAGCGACCCCTGGCGGAGAGGTGCGACCCCTGGCGGAGAGGTGCGACCCCTGGCGGAGTGGTGCGACCCCTGGCGGAGTGGTGCGACCCCTGGCGGAGAGGTGCGACCCCTGGCGGAGTGGTGCGACCCCTGGCGGAGTGGTGCGACCCCTGGCGGAGAGGAGCGACCCCTGGCGGAGAGGAGCGACCCCTGGCGGAGAGGAGCGACCCCTGGCGGAGAGGAGCGACCCCTGGCGGAGAGGTGCGACTCCTGGGGACCAAGCTCCGCCCACTGGCCCCGCCCACCGGGCCCCGCCTGCTCAAGTCCTTTGGGTCTCTGGGAGAATGATGCTATGAGAGAGGCTCAAGAAAGAGATGACGACCTTCGGCATATCGTCACGTGCAAGAAACGGAGTGACGTACAACTAATCTGGAGTGAGGTTGCACCCACTGGCGCTATCACTAAGGCGTACTGGGCGCAATGGGACAGTCTGATAAACGGAATACCCTACCGGAAATAACGGCAGAAAGTTCCATCTTCAGATAATTGTCCCAAGAACGAGAGTGCCAGATGTTCTCCGTGATGAAATGCATCATGGCGTATGAGAAGGTCATCTGGGTGTCAAGAGAGTCATTCAAAGTGGTGCACATAGATCGTCTAGTGCGGTACCATGGCAGTGGCAGCGATGCTCGGGACGAGCATCTCTAAGAGGGGAGTAGTGTTACGAACACACAATAGCGCCATCTAGCGTCAACCAATGAAACCACTTGGTGTGAACAGGGACAGCGTGGGGCCCCCTACTCAGTACTAGATGGCGCTACTGTGCAAACGTTCCAGAATAAATCCAACACGGTTCACGCGACTCGGGAACCTTCTGGAATCGTCTGGGACTCGTATCGACCGGTATAAATACGTCGGAAGAATGCGAGCGAGTCGAGTTCTTTTTGAGCTTCCGTCGAAGCGATACGGGCGATACAAGCGAAAACTAGTGATCGGGAGTTCGATTTGAACAGCGAAACGGGCGATAACGATGTGAATACTAGTGATGTGATGATACCAGGAGTGATACCCACGACTTGGCTACGACTTAAGGACACCGTTAGTGCTTAGTGTTTGGACTTAGTGTTTAATGTTGGACCTAGTGCTTTAATAGTGTGTGTGTGCTAGTAAATAAAGTCTTTAAAGGAGTCAGCAGGCTTTATCTCCAAATCCTTCGAACCCCAACACGTAACAATATCAAAACGTGCGTTATATATCGCAGTCGCGTGAAGTGAACAGGGGGTCTAAAAAGGCCACTTTAGGTGAACATTAAATGAACATTAGATTAATCATATGCAATTCATATTATGTTCGCCATTTACGCATATTATACAGCAGTGTTTTTCAACCTGTGGGTCGCGACCCCCTGGGGAGTCGCGAAGCTTCTGTAGGGGGGTCGCCGGAGGTCGAGAGAACTTTAGTAAAACAACAATAAAGATTAAAAAGATTAATTTATTAAGTCTCTTACTTAATAAATAAATCTTTTATCTTATTATCTATCTATTTTCTCTATTTTAACAAAAGGATATACTCATAAATCGATCATCAATATCATCGATATCATATAACCAATTGGAAAATAATGTGTTTGATATACTATATTATGCACTTATATCCGAATCCTAACTATGGAGGCGCATAAAAACGTCGTATGGAATGAATATTTGTAACACTGTAACATACACATACATACATGATAAAAAAGCGAAGGGTCGGGGGGTCGCGAAATATTTTTTCATACAAGGGGGGTCGCATCATGAAAAAGGTTGAAAAACACTGTTATACAGGAATACTTTTTCATCGGTACAATAAATTTTACCACATCATTGGTATCGATAATAGAGTACATTTCATAATTTATTTATTTTTTTAATTTCAATTAATTTATCCTATAAGCTATAGGCTATAACCAATCTAATACCGCATAGGCGCACTAACTACAAGGCGTCCACGGGTGCGGTATAAGGTAGGGGGCGGCGGGGTGCGGTAAGCGATCGGCCGGGCGGCGCACGAGTTGGCAACAAAGCATCGATAGATGCGTAATGCATCCACATTTTTATTAGTTTAGCGGATAAGTTCGGGGATTGATAATTTTGTTTTTTTGTTCCAAAGGGGTAGTAACAAAAATCGCTAGTATTTTTTATTTTTGACAACAATTACGTATGTTGATTTATTGTACTGGTGAAAAAATAATCCTGTATATTGAAAACTGTTAAAATTGATGTTTTAACTGTCAAAATATATGAAACATAACATGAAACACCTAAAGTGGCCTTTTTAGACCCCCTGAGGCACGTTCGCCTCTGTTCGCTTCACGCGACTGCGCTTGCTAGTGATAAGCAGATGGACATCCGACGAGCATACTCGTCAGTACGTACCGAGCGGCAGCGTCATCTCCTGCGCCGTCATGCCCTGCCGGCGCCACACGTCGGCCGGGATCCAGCGCGCGCCGTGCTGCATCGGCCGCACGCTCGCCACTGGCCGCTGCACGAGGCTGCCGTCCGCGGCGCGCACGGTGCGGTACGCAGGTGTCGCTTTGGGTGTAGCGGCTGCCTTCTTCTCCAGCTCGTATCTAACGAATTTTGGCAGTTAATTTTTATGATGTTTCGGATTTGAATGAATTCTTGGACAGTTGAAACTTTGCGGTACGCAGATATTGCAGACGATAGCGCACGGTTAAGTTGTGCGTGAGATAACATTAATTCAAGACATACACACCGTACCTTCTAAATAGGATAATTTTTGTGGCGTACAACGTTTTTCTAAATGGTACATTACAATATAAGAAAATCTTACCCTCTCTGAGCTAGCCTCTTTTCGGCACTCGATAATTTCTTCTCTTTTCTATCCACGAGCAGTGACTCGTGCTGGAACGGCTCTTTACTCAACAAATTGCTGTGTAACGTTATTACTCCTTGCATTAGCATATCTATATATTTGTCCTTGTGTTCTGTCAGATCTTTTGGCTCCAAGTCCTGTAAAAAAACAAGATAATGAATATGATCCACAAAGAAACAGTGATTGTAGTAAAGCTAAAAAGCAAACAAATATTTTAATAACTGAATATAGACAGGGACCACAAAAATTAAGTTACCTTTTCATCATTATCAAAGCAGAGATTAGTTATTTCCTTCATAGAAAGTACAGCGTCTGGATTACATTCGTCGACCACTCGATCGGCCATACCCTGTTTGTTTATTTGCCGATCGTATATTTTCTTTTCGAGACAGCAGTCCATCACAAATCGATATACAAAGCATGGCTTTTTCTGTCCGTATCTAAAAAAATAGTTTTAAATATTATGTTTCTTTTTAAACAATAACAATTACAACTTTATTAAGACGGCGACAATGTTATTCTAATTATAAGGGAAACTCAAACTCAAATATTTTATTTCCATAAAGGTTATAATATAACACTTATAGAATTGTCCTACATGATGCCTACTACCGGTTCGGAAACTAGCCCGTCGAGGATGCAGAGATTCTAAAACGAAGGCTGTTTTTTTACTTGTGTATAAAATACTTAAAGATTAGTGTACAATAATAGGCGACATAACTTAAGAGACATGCATCCACATTACAATTTAGCTAGAAGGGCGACTAATTCTAAACTGTCAGATGCTAAATCTTAACCTGTTGTTTTTATTAGTTTAATGGATAATGTTCATTAATTTTAAATGTAAGTTTTCTGTATTATCCATATAAAATAAAAAAGTGTGTGTCAGCTCCGACGCACGACTAGAGTTTACTTTAAAAAGTAAAATTTGGTGTGCAATGCAAAGAAAGTATACTCAAAAAATAAAAATACTCTGTAGTGTGTACATAGCGTAGTTTTACAACATTTTTTATATTTTGTACTATAAACTAACAATTTTAAAAACATGATTTAAAAAAAACAATTTATTTCCTTTTTGAGAACTTATTAAGATACTTTGAACACGTTACACGTATTCAAAGTTCCGTCTAACTTCTTTCTAAAATAATAGCTACTTAATATTTTTAAATTTTTAAATAAAACAAAAACTAGTGTATCTGTATAATAGCTTCACTGTGACTAAATTTCCAGTGATTTAACATACCTAGTAACATTCTCCATTATGGACGATAATGACGTAATAACTTACCTGTAAACACGACACACCGCTTGCGTATCGTGACACGGGTTCCAACTAGCGTCAAACACTATGACGCGGTTGGCACCTACGAGGTTAATACCGAGGGAGCCGGCGCGCGTCGACACCAGGAACAAATGCACGTGGGGGTTAGCGTTGAACTCATTGATTAGTTTCTCTCGCTCTAACGCATGCGTGGAACCGTCTAGACCTGAAAGAGATAGGTTATTAATACAATTTAGAGACGTTTAACGTCTCAAAAAAGCTACGAAGCCTTCGGGCATATGATCTTTCCTTATGTGAAAAGTTTTAGACAGCAATATATGGGCGCACTGAAAAAAAAATTATCTTTTATATAAGTATTACTTAGAAATTTTATAGCTCTAAAAATAGAAGATTTTGGATTAGTAGTTACAAGCAAGATTTAAGAAACACTTACGGTAATAAGAGACATTTCGTTCCCAAACACAATGTGTTCCTGGTATATAATTTCTTTCTAGAAATTCTTCTATAAGATTCAACGTGAACAAGCTTTGGCTAAATAATAATATTCTGTCTCCTAACTTTATACTTTCGTTTAGGATATAAAAGAATAGTTCCATTTTTGATGAGTTCTCTATCATACCGGGAATATAATCCTTCAACAATTCCATAGCCCAGTCGTAAGTCATTTCCTCATTTTTCTTGGTAAGCGCCAAATCTTCTTCTTTAGTTAACTTCTCCTCTTTGTCGCTTTCCTCAGATTCCGAATTTTCATTACTTTTTTCTTTTGATGTTTTCCTATCCTTCCTTCCTTTCGGCTTCGCTTTTGGTTTAGGTTTGGATTTATCCAACTTAGTTTTATCTTCTTTGGGCCTCGGTTTTCGGCGGCCTTTCTTGGTATCTTCAAGCTCCGATGCACTTGTACTTTCTGGTTTAAGCGTATCTTCTTGTTTAGATTCTGGCGTTGTAGGCGTTACGCTTTTATCCTTGTTTGCGTCCTTAACGACATTGTTGTCCTTGACAATTTTTTTCGTATCTAAATCTTCTATTTTTACTTCACCGTCCGATTCTGATTTCATTTCGAGTTTGTCTTCAGCTTTTATTTTGTCTAGTTCAGTTTTGAGAGATTCTGTAAGTGGCCAAGTTGGTAATGGACTGCCGGCGCTTCCTAAAGGTTGCTTCGTTTCTAGTTGTGGCAAACACCCTGGATATTGAGGACCAAAACTGTTTGGATTCTCACTAGTATTTGCTGAGTAGGGGCCTGGATTTTGCTGATAATTGTATGGATGACCAAACTGATTGATATTAGTTTCATTAGTTTCGGGTTTAACAGTGGATGGAAAGTTGGTCATCTCATTTTTGATGGGATTCTGATTGGAAACACTTTGTGGATGCTGTGATGGCATATTATTTGAGTAATTCGTGTAACCAGGCGGTTGATTACCGAATTGATTATAAGAAGTGGAAGGATTAGCTTCGTATGCATCGGGGCCTGTAAATGGTGTCTGAAATGGTTCATTTCTGTAATCTTGTGCTTGATTGCTTGGGAAAACTGTGGCGGGTGTATTATCTGTTCTAGAATATTGAGAGTAATCTGGAGTATTCGGAAACTGGCCCCGATATGGTGGAGCACTTTGATTTCCGTAGCCATCTTGATTATTCGTATACGGAGTTAATGCATTGCTCGGGAATTGCTGACTACCTGTCGCATTATAATTAGGTGGAAACTGTTGGCCGCCGTCATAGTTTGGAGTAGGAGTCGCTCCGAAATCTTGAGGAGTTTGATTGTTTCCATATTGTGGATTGTTGTAGTAATTAGAATTGCCATAATAGGTGCCATTATCCCAGTAACCTTGGTTGTAACTTTGCCCTGGATTCTGTGGGTACTGATTGGGATAGTTGGGCATTGCACTATTAGGAAACTGATTTGGTTGCTGCTGATAATAATTATTGGCATATTGCTGGTTAAATTCTTGATTTGGCGGGAAGAAATCAGCTGTGGAGTTTTGATATGGCGGATACCTATAGGGCGCCATGGCTTGGTCCGGTCTGAAAGCGTTTGGGGTTGGACCATAGGGACCATTTGTTGGACCGTTGTATCCCATACTGTTGAATGGTGGGTCTGATCGGGGCTGTGATGGCGCTGTGGTCGTAGGCGATATGGTTGCTGCCGGCTTCTTGCCCTACAAGAAACATATTATTATGATGTTTATAGTATCTATTTATATAAAAATGAATGTCTGTCTGTCCATAATATGATCTTTATAGAATCGTAAACAACGTATGCATTTGATCCTGTGATGATCTTTAGCAAAGTTGTTGTGCATGAGCTCTGGCTCCAATATAAAAAAAACAAGCCCAAAAACCTCTGGGTTTCTGGACTTTTTTTTAAATATTGGAAAAGGTGTAGGTTGTAGGAGTATGTGTAGGAGTAGACGTAGACTGTAGAAACAGGTGTAGGCATAGGAGTCGGTGTAGTCATTTATTCATTCCAGTTCATATTTAAGACAGAACAACGTCTGTCGGGGTCAGCTAGTTGCAAATAAAGATATATTTATAACATTGTAAATACTAAATAGCTTAATTTAAAACAACTTTGGAACATAAAGCATGTCCAGAATAATAATAAACCTGCACTAAGGGCCCTTGATTTTTATTGCAGCAATACTTCGAAAAGCTTGGGCGTGATTGGTTAAATCTCAAAGATTTGACATATTAATGACATTTTAATTCATTTCGTGAATTTTTCGCAATATGGCGATTTTATATATAACAGTCTGTGTGCCTAAAACATAATTTCTACATTTTCGTGAACATTATAAATCATACCTTAGGTTTAGGCCCTCTTTTTCCCGGCGTTCTTGTGCTTTTTGGTCGACCGGCTTTTGTTACGCCTCTTATTTCGTCCAAATCCAAGTCTTCTTCAATCGCGGCGTTAGCTTCACTTCGCTTCTTGAGAAACTTGTACAAAACATCTGGATGATTCCATATCTAAAAATAAAGAATAACTTTTGAATTCTAACACTAGTTAAGGCGCTCTTACCCTAGAAATGCGCTTCTTTCAAAAATTTTTTGAGACGAATGGATACATTTTAGTGCAGCAAAAAAATATATGTTAATTTTGATCATATTTGCTAGGGGACCTTCATTTTCAAAACACGTTATCTGAAAAATTTCTCGATAAAAAAAAATCATAAAGTTACCATTAAAATAGAAATTCTTGGAGTTGTAACTGTATTATTTGTGAACAGGAATGAGAAAATTATTTGCAGTTTCGTAAAATATAATAAAAGGAAGGGAATTGTTGTTTTGATTTTTCGTATAGAATGTGATATTTGTTAGTATTAATTTATTTCAATGATAAATAATTCGTACAAGTCGAATGAAACATCGCGAAATGGCGACCTGTCATTCCTTCTCTTTCATATCTATTGAATAAGACAGTACCGGCTTAGGCCTCTTGCTAATGAGACGTATGTCAAATTTTTCCCCTCTTTTCTGCTCAAAAATTATTCGAATTTATTGTTGAAAGTCCGTTCAAATTTATTTTACCCCCGAATGGACCTTTATGTAGTCTGCATAAAGGTCAAGTCGGGGTCAAGTCAATATTTACATATTAGATTTTCTTTCGTCGTGTAATACTTATAATATATAAGTAATTTCGCTTTCTGACGTAAGACGCTTGGTAGCCTTTTGGCTTTTTGCGTTGTTGCGACCAATTGGTCTCAGGTTCGAATCCCGGTCAGACGATTTTTTTTTTTTTTTTGTCGCACTATAAAACTCCGAGCGATGCTTGTTTTCCCAGTAATAAAAGTATATGGTTAATTATGTACTTATTTTATTATTAGTTACTTTAAGTTGTTGTTAATATTAGTGTAGATTATATTATATAAAATATGAAAAGATTGTATTCGATGAATGTCCAAATTTTTAGTCCAAAGTTTTAAGATGGAGGTACAAAAACTCTATATAAGTAGGTACTAGGGAGACCGAGCTTTGGTCGTAGTTTTAGTACAACGATAAAAATTAATAAAAAATAAATAAAAAAAATATTAAAGAAAAACAAAGACATTATAAGAATCACAAAAATAATATTTATCTTACCGGGATTTGAACTCACCACCAAAAATCAAACGTCGGTATGCAAACCGAGCTGCCAGTCAGACTGACGTAAAATAACCGAAATTATTGATATAATTATTACACGACGAAAGAAAAAAACATATTTGATTCAAAATTGACAACATTGATTGACAACAGAATAAGTAAATATAATATATATACCTAAATATTATTATTCTGTTGGTTTGTAAAGTTATATCAATTATTATAATCAATTCTAATTCTAATCACCATGAGCAGATATTAGGAACATGTACTTATTCAGTAATCTACGTTTTTTTTTACTAGCTTTTGCCCGCGACTTCGTCCGCGTAAAGTTCGGTTTCCATACAAAATTTTAACCCCTTTGTTACACCCGTAGGGGGCGAATTTTCAAAAATCCTTTCTTAGCGGATGCCTACGTCATTACAACTATCTGTATGCCAAATTTTAGCAACATCTGTTCAGTAGTTTCGGTTGTGCTTTGATAGATGAGTCAGTCAGGTTTGCCTCTTATATATTTAGACTAGGTGTTGCCCGCTACTTCATGCGCGCAAAAGGAAATCTCGATGGAACCGTACATTTTTCGGCAATAAAAAGTATGCCTATGTGCTTCCCCGTTGTCTATTCTATATCTGTCCTAAATTTCATCAAAATCATTCCAGTAGTTTCGGAGCCTATTCAATGCAAACAAACAAACATACAAACAAATAAACCTTCTCTCTGTATTATATTAGTAATAGATTAAATAAAACAATATTTACAATTAATATGATGAAGCCGAAGAGACTATTTGGTTAAACCACAAATGTCAGAAACTAGGTATTTGAAATTGTATTTTTTTTGCTGTCAGATAGCCGAAGTTTCATGTATGTAGAATGGGAATATTTGATATTGAATTTTATTGTGTATTTATGTATTGTATAAAATCAGTCGATAAAATTTAGCTTTGTGCTACGCGAACGAAGTTGCGGGCAAAAGCAAGTTTAGATTTTGTAACCGCTGAAAAATGCGAAATATATAAAATTTTGAAATGTCGACCTAGGAACAAATGTCAATGTGTGTGATGTCATAATGTGTATTGTGTAATGGTGTCTACAGACACACAAATTTGGTACGGAGCGTACAGCGGATCTGGTACGCTCCGTACCAGATCCGAGCGTGTGTAGGGCAGTCCGGCGAACATAAGAAGAAGGCGAAGAGTTCACCGTTGTCCGCATCGGATCTAGTACGCTCCGTACCATGTGTAGAGCAGTCCGGCGGTTTGGCCGTATAACAGTATCAGTGTTGCCAACTTAGGGATGTACCCCCCAAAATTAGGGAAAATATCTCCGGGGTTTACTAGAGGACAGAATGTTTAGAGTTTACTCCTTATGAATCAATTTGTATGTAATAATAAAAAATATTTTAATGTGTGTATATAGCCAGGGATATGAAAATGTATTGGGAGTGAAATCAGATTAAGACAAGTTAGTTTTATGTTATTCACGCGTAAGTCTTTATGTTAAACACATAACCTTTCTTTCTAGCTTATTATCTCTTAGACCTGTCAATGGTATAAGTAATCAGGGGTAAAATTTGGGGAGAAATATTTTTTAAAGTGTTGGTATCACTGCCCGTTATCAATGAATTGCGGGAATCATGGTCGTCGTTTAAAAACCGCACTGTAAGTAGAACTCTGTGCTAATGTAATAGAGCATAAAATCGAACACACGAGTGTCGAGCGTTTCGCTTCACTGCACCGTACCAAATTCGTGCGTGTGTAGCGACACCGAATTTGGTCTCCGGATATGGTTCGCTGTACGCTCCGTACCATATTCGTGTGTCTGTAGATAGCATAAAGGCCCCCACACACGAGAGGCCGATCGTTTCAGATAGAACTGACGTCAGTTAGGCCTGAACGGATTCGAGCCCACACACGGAAAAAATCGCATCCAACCCAATTTACGTCAGTTCGGCCTGATCTGATTCGGGCCCACACACGGAACAGTCGCATCAGTCCATTCTGGTTTGCCGCGCGCTACGGTCGTGTTTATCAATTTTGTATTTAAACACCGCGAAAACTCATACAACGCTTGTACACGATACACGCCCACACGGCCGCGGCTCGGGCGAGAAGTGCGAGAACTGAAGCGATTTGTCCACACACGGTCAGGACAGGCCGCGCGTTCAGGCCGATCGGTCAGGCTAGAATTAATGTTGCCAACTTAGTTATTTTACAAAATTTTACTAAATTGAGTATTTTATTCCCTCCTTGGTAGAAATTTAGTTATTAGTAATGTTTTAGTAGGAAAGAGCCAGACAGTAATCATATGCAAAATAGCCTAGGTTAAACACAAAAAAAACCTATCATAATAATAATTTCGTCCGTAATTTTCTTAAAACTACCCGTTTAATTATTATATACGTAATATTATCTAGTATATTTTAATTTAATGGTAAAATTTATAGTAAAATTCAATGAATGAAAAAAAATTAATATAACAAAACCTAAAATGCAATGGTTTTTGGGGGGCTTCAGGAATTCCTAAGTAGCTTCTTTAGTAGTTATTTAGTACTTTTTACTAGAATTCAATACGAGTTTAGTAGTTTTACAAAAACAGAGCTGGCAACACTGGAACGAATCGCTTCAGTCCGTACGGCCGACTCGCGATCTCGAAATTGCACACAGACGATACGATTTTGCATCCGTTCAGGCCGAACTGAAGGCAGACCGGATCATGTATGGGGCCCCTAATGTGTTACATGTTGTAGTGCGTATTCCGCAGTACTTCGACCGCATATTATAATAATACTAGCTATCCCGGGAAACTTCGTAGTCTTCGTACCGCCTTAGAATTAAATTTGTTGACGTACTGACTACTGACAGCAGCGCCAGCTACCAGGTCCAATTGCAAATTTAAACCATTCTCGAATCAACCTGAAGACACACAATTTTTTTTATTAAAATCGGCCCAAAATAATTTAGGAGTTCAGTGACTAAATTGAGCTTTTTTTTAGATTTTTTTACCCTTTAACTACTTACTAAAAAGCTTAACTTTCTCAAATCGCAATGGCTAAATTTGGCACAAAATTAGGAAATAGACTTATTATAATTGACCTAGACAGAAAAAAGACATTTTGAAATATATTAAATTGTAATGAGATTTGAACCTAGACGCTACGCTTTGCTTTAGGCGGGCAAAATACCGCTAGGCTATGAAGCATATTGCAATTTTATCGAAATTACGCTTTTGTACATTATAGACACATCTCTTTGACGTAAATCGCATGAAGCCCCCCGCAGTAACGGGGGCGGCACGTCCCCCACTCATCTCCTTCACCCCCTCGAATACTTCATAGTTGACTACTCACAGCGCCTTAACATGAAATTATAAAAAACATAATCGATGCGAAATTTAGCTCTTTAGCATACTTTACAGTTGCTAATATTTCTGTAAGTCTGAATACATTCTTATCTTAGAAAAGGGAAAAGAACTGTCGTTTTTAAATAAAATTACGTAAGACCGAAGTAAAACTTACTTTGCAACATATAGCGAACGCTTTCAACGGATTAGGCACATTCGCAGCGCGCACAACTTCGTTCATGAACCTGTTGTACAATTGTCGCTGTAACGGTGTCATGCGAACCAGTAGCACATATTCTTCCTTCTGGGGCAAGGTTGATTGAAGTACTGCATGGGATCGCCTGGAGACGAGAGATTTTACAAATATAAAGAAAAAGATATTCAACGGCAAATTATTGCAGTAACTATCTAAAATTAAGTAAATTAAAAAAAAGTGAAAATGCGAAAAGATGGCCCATGGAGAGCCGCTTTGTACGTTGAATGTAAGAGGAGAAATGAAAGTGGACGAAGCGAAACAAGTATGTAAGGATCGTAGCAAGTGGAAAGAAGTGGTCTCTGCCTACCCCTACGGGAAAGAGGCGAGATTATAATTATGTATGTATGTATTCAAATAGTTATAGAATGTAATGAATTACGAATAATTTATATTCGAAATTAAAGAATAGTTAAACACTCAATTGATTGTTAGGGCTCAACGACTGAAAGACTTTGAATCCATGGTCATGAATAAATTTAAAAAATGTTAGGGCTCACCTTTGGACAAATCCCACTAACAACGAATGTAACACGTGCGCGCGATATCTCATAAGGCGGATGTCCTGCGGCGTCGAGTCAATACACTGTCCGTTCTGTATAGGTCGCTCGAACATGTTACAGAACTCTGTCTTGCTACCCAGATAGTTGGGACGGACAAAGTCGACCATACACCAGTATTCTAGTAGATTGTTTTGCAGCGGATAACCTTAAACAAAATCATTACATAGTATAAAACAAAGTCCCTTTGTTTGTCTGTCCCTATGTATGCTTAAATCTTTAAACTACGCAACGGATTTTGATGCTGTTTTTTTTTTAATAGATATAATAGGAGTGATTTGATAGAAAGGTTTTTGTGTATATAACATGCATAATATAGTAGGGAAACACAAATTTTAGAGGTTTCTAATGTCCTGAATAAACACATTTTTTTCGCTTACATTGCAAACACTAGCTCAACCCTACGAGATAGATCAAAATAATGTACTACAGTATTGTACACCTCAAAAAGATCTACAAAAAAGTCCGCGATGGCATATGTCTATCTCTTAGGGATAACCCACAATAACCATTTTTATCCTTTACTTTTTACGAAAAATAATGGCTTATTTACGAAGCGATTTTAAGCAAAACAGCATTCATTCTTATCCAATTAAGTACCTTCAATGCATTGTGCGTTTAATATAGATCAATATGGCCCTTTACGGCATGTAATTTAAATGAATATTTTCGAAGACATTACAGATTTAAAATGCAGGGACATAGTGTTATGGCGCGGTGGCTCGCGCTTCTGCTTCTGCGCTATCGAAAACGCAAGACGTATTTATAAGAGGCTGAGGCTCACGAATATTTTGTACTGCAGATGCAGTAGTCCACCACTTAAAATCGTCCGTGGTTGATCAGTTTTGTTGGAATGTCAAATAACATTTAAATGGCAAATTTAATGATTTTGTCCAAGGACACTATTCCACGCAGGCGAAACCGCGGACAAAAACTAGTTATCATTATACTTAAAACCAGGAGAGAGAATAATTTATATTATGTAAAAATAATCCAAAATTCATACAACCACAACCAAGTAACATAATATTAGGTATGTTACTTTGTTTTGGTTATTACAACTCCCGCGCGGACGGTAGTCTATTTAGTAAATCAGTAAAGGAGTAAAATTTACCAGTTAAAACGATACGTCGTTTTGTTCTCATCTGTTTTAAAGCGTATGATATGTTTGAGTGTGAGTTTTTAATTCTGTGACCCTCGTCACAGATGACCAGGTCTGGCCCAGGACGAACTAGTGCTTCATACATTTCTGAAAAAAAAACACATTTTTCCTGAGAACGGAGATAAAATTCTTAAGTAATGTAAAAACTTTTTTGTGATAGTGGAAACAAACAAGCTGGAAAATAAAGAAATTATTGAAATTTAAATGATTGCTGGGCTGGACTCATTATAAAAACACACTGAGCGTCTCTTTATCTATACTTTATTAGAACTAAAGTTTTATTACATACAATTACACACTATGCTATGTCGGACATTTTGGGCGGAAAAAAGAAGCTTTATTATATTACCACATTACGCTGTACTCATTTTATACAGCAGATCTTCCTTGTGACCCAGATATAGTAACAGCAACATATGCAGATGATACTGCCTGCCTTGTAAGCCATGCAGACCCATCTATAGCATCAAAAAAACTACAAACTTACCTATTAAAAATTGACAAGTGGCTAGAAAAGTGGAGAATACGCCCAAACGTTACTAAATTCACACAAATAACTTTTACTCTCTGCAGAGAGGACTGTCCCGCAGTCACCCTGCGAGGTGAAAAATTAACCACAGAAAAATGTGTAAAATACCTTGGACTTCACTTGGATCGAAGACTAACATGGGCTACGCATATACAAAAAAAAGAAAAGAAGCAGATCTACAATTTAAGAGACTTTACTGGCTGATTGGGAGGCAGTCACCACTAACACTAAACAACAAGATACTCATCTATAAATGCATAATAAAACCCATATGGACATACGGAATACAGCTCTGGGGATCAGCTAGCAACTCCAATCTAGAAATCTTGTAAAGATTTCAAAACAAAGTACTGAGATCAATCACAAATTCACCATGGTTTGCTAGAAATGTAGAGATACATGAATACTTGGAAATGCCAACAGTCAAGGAGGAGGTATGCAAATATAGTGCTAAATACAAGGAAAGACTTAAAAATCATAATATAAACAAGCTGGCTAGAGATTTAATACACCCCAATAAGACATAAGAAGACTGAAAAGATGGCAAATTTTACAATTAGATGAGCGGCATTAGAAGCCACATGTAAAACCGTGGGAGCAAATATTGAAATGCCCCACTAGAAAAAGGAAAAAAACAACAAAGCCAAAACATCTGATTATGACATAGTCGATTGCAGATAAAAAAATATATATATTACCACAGACAATACAACCATAGATATCTAATATGAGAAATTGTGTGTTGCTATCTCAACAGAAATAATTGTGACGAATAGCTTTAAAATTACATGGGATCAATCAATTACCATGAGGCAAGTAAACATATTATCATTACCATCTAAAAGTTTCTTCTCCTCATCAGTTGGTGCATCCTCTTTTTTCTCATTCGCATCCTCTGGTTTAGGAAACAGGTCTCCTAAATCTTTGTTGTCGTCCACAGGTTTCGGTAAATTTAGATCCGTTGGCTAAAAATAAAACAATGTTATTACTGAGTAAAGCAATAACTGTTTTGTATGCCTTTGTGTCAAAATTAAACAAAAGCACATTATTTCCATATATTTCTTACTAGATGCTGCCCGCGACTTCGTGCGCGTAAAAGGGATGCTGCCCACAAAACCGTACATTTTGCTGCAATAAAAAGTAGCCTATGTCCTTCCCCGTGGTCTACTCTATATCTGTGCCAAATTTCATCAAAATCAGTTTCAGAGCCTATTCGATGCAAATAAACAAACAAACGAACCTTTCCTCTTTATTATATTAGTATAGATAACATTTATCATAACGTAATTTAATTCGCAATTTAATTTAATATTTTGAAAAGAAAAATAATAGACTAATTTAAGTCTACCATTTCATCTCCTTCCGGTTTTTCTTTCTTTTCTTCCTTTTCGACCTCAGCTTTTGCATCAGGTTTCTTTTTCTTACGAGGTTTTTTGTCTTTTTTCATGCTCAATAATCTGTATAATTCATAGCCTATCATAAGGACTCCACCTGTGGAGCTCCAATCCTGTAGGAGTAAAAAAATAGTATATCACTATAACAAAAAAAATGATAATCAAAAATTAATTGAAAAAATTAAGTTACAAAAAATTAGTTATATACATTTTCGATGTTTTTTTGTTTACCAAATTACCTTAACATACCTGCGTATGGTTTGCTTATTCTTTATATTATAATAAGTATTAGCGACTTATAATATTAAGCAAAGCAGAGAATTTTACAATACCTTAACAACTTTAGCCCTCATCTGCAGTGTTTTGTGGCTGTCATTTAGCACGTAGATGGGAAAGTTCCTAGGTCTTACTTCGCCGTGCGCCGCCAGGGGACTGTTGGTCGCGTCCATCGGCAACCACATGTTGAATTCCGCCACCTGTAAAAATTGTGTTAATATTAATGAAGATGGACAATGCTTTTAAAGCTGGGACTGTTTTGTTTGGAATCAGGCATACCGGGGAAAATTCAGAGCATTGAAAATAGTACTCTGCGCTAATGCAATAGAGCTGAAAATCGACACACACGAGTGTCGAATTAAATGTCAATATATGACAGCTCAACACTCGACACTTCAATTTTCAACTCTATTGTACTAGCGCAGTGTTTAGAGGGGCAATTCTGCTAAATAAAACCTACATTAATACAATGACAGTCGTACAAGGATCTTTTGGCACTTGGATGGGGGCGTGAGTGTCAGAATAAGAACAATACTTATTACTAAAAGTGAAATTTTACAAGACGGCGATGTTAGTACTGATTTTATCCACGTGCCAAAAGGTAAGTGTCGCAACTACAAAACAATACATATTACTAAAAGTGACATTTTACAAGACGGCGATGTTAGTACTGATTTTGTCCACGTGCCAAAAGATCCTTGTACGACTGTACAATCAAGTCCGGAGTCCCGACACGCTTACACTCTCAAAAGATGTTTTTATGAACGTTAAACCAACGTGAAACGCGCTCTGATTGGTCGAAACGTCATAAAATCTGTTCATGGTAACATGTCGCTACACTTTCAATCCAAACAAAGTTGACTTCAGTCAACTTTAAATACGAGAATTGATGTTCTGTTTTCAGTCATCTTTATCTTCCAGGGCCCACTGGATTAAGGCACATATAGTCCCAGCCTGAGATAATTATAAGGTTTCCGTAACAACATATTGTATAATATTTTAAACAAAATGTTACGTCAGTAACATACTAAGCAGCTACCGTAAAAATATTAGGATTGTATAAAACTTACTTGTGCATTAGAAAATCTTTCTAAAAATACTAACTCAACCTTTGATCAATATAAGTAGGTATGGATGGGCCGTACCAAACAAGTGTGTTAATCCGCGCAAGGAGAGCCCCGGTGAGTGACTATGATCAGTCGGCTTTGTGCCGCCTAACGAGTAACACGTTGCGGCGCGTCTATTGAAGCTCAGTAATTATCATAACAGTCTCCGTGGTCTAGTGGTTTAGAGCTTGACTCTCGACTCGGAGGTCGTGGGTTCGATTCCCGCATGGGAACAACAAAAAATGTTGTTTCCAAGTTTGGTTAGGACAATGCAGGCTGATCACCTGATTGTCTAATAAGAAAGATGATCCATGCGTCGGATGGGCATGTAAAAAGTCGGTCCTGCGCCTGACGGTTACGAGAGTAAAAGGAAAAGAGAGTGCTCTTGTGTACTGCGCACACACTTGGGCACTATAAAATAACTCCTGCGTAGCTGGCCTGGTTTTCAATGAAACCGGCCACCAGTCACCGAAATCGGTGTGGGGAGCTATTATTATTATTATCATAAAGATGCCGTCTTGTGCGTTGTTAAAGTGTGTCAACAATACAAAGACCACTAGTAAAGCATCAGGCATTACCTTTCATGCGTAAGTAAACGTATTTTGTATTAAATTCTAATAAAATTTTCAAAAAAGTCGAATTGGTTATTAACGGATCGGAAGAGTTCGTACACATTCGGGGGATGCCGTGCAACAAGCGCGTGAGTCACTGACATTTGCTATCGCGTTGGCACTACAGTGCGAGTACGTCTCGCTATCTCTGTCCTTGATCGTGTATACATACGATTAGAAGGACTGTAGTTGTACACATGTGTTTATATGTAGTTGTGTCTCGACTAATTTTTCAAGAGCTGTTTGTATGCGCAAGGGATGTCCATAACTACTTAATAATGTCGATGAACTCAACACATGTATATCTGGCAAGTTATCGTAAATTATTTCAGTTGTTAATCTCTATTTCTAAAGTTATAAAATCGAAATTAACTTACCCAATTTTGAAGAGTATTTATAGGCATTATACACAGCACTGTTTTCGAGCTGGTGTGTCGTAGGAATATGTCACAGAAACATACAATCTGTAATGTCTTCCCTAGACCCATTGAATGGGCTAAAATACAACCAAAACCAGTTGATGTTGAGAATCTATTCACTGATTCAATTATATTGTCAAACAGAAACCTAACTCCACCAATCTGAAAAAAAGCAACGAAATGTTTAAAATAAAAAAGGGATCTATCCCCTATCTCTTCCTATATTTATAATAATATAAGCTGTACTTAAAGCTTCTAAAAAAATAAACAAATAAATTACTCATGATTAAGCTACAAGTTAATTTCACCAATGTTAATAAAACCATGTTTAATTCTGATCTAAGGTTTTGACCTGTCTGTCCTGTTCTAACGTTGAAAGAGAAAGAGAGATCAAATTCAGGATTATTGTTTAGCATGTTTAAAGAAGTTTGGTGACTTCGGGGCTTAGTTACTACTATAATATGATTTTTAAACTCTGTCTGTACTGACTGACAGGCAAACAAAGAAAGAGTGAAGTTAATAAAAATACAATTTTATTGGCTTAGATATAATACATACTACAATGAACAACTAAGGCCCACTAGCGCAGATCTAGGTTAAAGTTAAACCTGGCTTTAAAAAATCATACCAATTCGACGAACGAGAGAGATAACATGATGTACATGATATTTAATCCAGGGTTAATTTTAACCCAGATCTGTGCAAGTGAGTCCAATAGTTTTCATTTTAAGCATATGAACCTATTACCATTGTTCGTCAACTAACCTGATGGGGTTTAATAATTCTAGCAATCTGTGGCGCAAGGAATATTTCTTCCTCGTTCTCAGCATGACCAATGTTGATGAGAACTCGTCCTTGTTCATCCGGTATGTTATAAGCGTCATTAACATGAAGACCTGGAATATTCATTTACAAGTATTAAAACAAAATTTACAATAGCGTACACGAAATTACAATCAAGTTACTTGAGCGCAGATGCAACATAGTTATCTCGCTCTCTCGCGCTTATAATTTGCCGACAGATCTATTGATGCGAGCAAGCGAGACAGGAGATGTAACGAGTTCAGCTATTATGTACTAATACACTGGGCAAAATTATTAACATTAAATTAAACGTATTTACCAGAATTACTAGGATCGTCATCTGCTTCGGGACTAGGCGGAACTTCTGAATCAGACAACATTATACAATCATCAGAATCGGAAGACGACGACGACGATTCCTCCCCACTACTGCTTATTACGTCTACTATTTCCACTACCTAAAATCAATTTATTACTTTTAATACAAATAATACTATGGTAAGTAAATGGCACTTAGATGATTTTATGAATAAAATTATTTACAACTTTTATTATATATAAAATAACAACTTTATCTCCTCTCATACATTATAATGTAATTATAAATATAATATCTATGGACGCTTCACACCACATCAATCTTGCCCCATGCTAAGTAAGAACTTGTGAAGAACTTGTGTTACAGGTACCAGACAACGGGAGGTATATTTAATACTTTTATGTTTATACTATACATATATTTCAGATTTTTATTATATTGTACACATATTTAATACACATCCATAACCCAGGAATACAGGGAAACTTTTGTTCCTTCGGCGGGTTCCGAACCCGCGATCCTCGGCTTGAGCACCATCGCACTGAACCACTGAGCCACAGAGGTCGTCAATTAATGTAATACTTTTGTAGATGCTTTGGCTGTAACATTGTTTTGTAGAATTTGCTGTAGTTAAACTTAGGAGCTCATGACCTCATGGGCAACAGGTATTTATTGGCAAAATACAATATTTCAAAGAACTCTTCAAAAAATTGTTTGTTTAACATTAATATATGCTTCCAAAGGTTTGACGACCTCTGTGGCTTAGTGGTTAGCGCGTTGGCACTCAAGCTGGTAGCTGCGGGTCCAGCTGAAGGTACAAAAACAGTTTTCAGTGTTCCTAGGTCATGGATGTGTATTAAATACATACATGAATAATATAGTTCAAATTTTAAACATATGTATAGTATAAGAAGTATTAAATATGATTCCGATTGTCTGGTCCCTTTCAAGTTCTTTGTACAAGTACTGCTAAGTACCTGTATGCCAGATTGGCATAGCATGAAGTGGCCATAATATAAAAAAAGGGTTTACCTCACGCTTGGAGTCAGGTTTACCAGTCTTCTGGCTCGCAGTAGACCCTGATGCTTGAGGTTTGGACACCTTAGTCACTTCCAATTGACCCTGTTTCACTGAAGTTTTCTTTACCTCCCCTGATGGCAATTTAACTAATACTGTGTTTGGTAAACTGAAACAACATAAGATTATGTTAATTTCATAATCTTAACTCTGAAGAATTTTAATTTTTAGGGTTCCGTAGCCAAATGGCAAAAAACTGAACCCTTATGGATTCATCATGTCTGTCTGTCCATTCGTATGTCACAGCCACTTTTTTCCGAATTTATAAGAACTTTACTGTTGAAACTTGGTAAGTAGATGTTTTCTGTAAACCACATTAAGATTTTCACACAAAAATAGAAAAAAAAAATTGGGGGTGATAGGGATACACATTTTGCCACTATGAAAGTGGCAAAATGTGTATCCCCCTGTAACTTCTAAAATAAGAGAATGATAAAAGTAAAAAATATAATATGATGTACATTACCATGCAAACTGCCACCGAAAATTGGTTTGAATGAGATCTAGTAAGTAGTTTTTTTTAATACGTCATAAATCGTAAACCGCAATTTACCTTTCAATCAACTTAAATACAAAAATAAAAAGAAAATATTTAATTTCATAAACATAAACCTTATGCATAAACCATATACCTACCATTATTTTTATTACAAGTTTGTACGGAACCCTCGGTGCGCGAGTCCAACTCGCACTTGGCCGGTTTTTTAATGGAAGGGACAATCATTTAAAAATTAAAATTCTTTTATGTGAAATGTAAAACTGTTTAAAAGTTATATTTTCGCAAACACACTATTTCAGTGATGAAACGCAAAAAAATATGAAAAAGTATTGATAGGATAATAATTTTTAATAAAAATACATAATACTTACTTTAATTTTTGTCCAGCTCCAGCCTTCTTCAATATTGATGATCCACCTTGAAGTAGTGAGAGAGTCTTTTGGTGGATTTTGTTTTGTCTATTTATAGCTATTTGTCTCTGGACCTGTTGAGAAAACATACAAATAACATCATAATGAACAATAAAGGCTTAAAAAATTTGAGAAAAATGTAGATTTGGAACCATCCAGGTAATGTTTCATCACATGAAATTTTAAAATGAAACTTAACAAGCTTTTTTGGAAAGTCAACATAAAGCCACCGGCTCAACCCTAACCAACCGAGAAGAACCGGCGTAAGAAACATGCAATATGCATGAAAATATTAGGTTGGGGAAAAAGTTTCTTCGCATTTTATATAAAAATTCAAAAGGTTTTTTTATAAAGTTTATTTACAAGTGACTAAAGTATATAGGTGCCATTTTGTTCGATATCTTTTTGGCATCTTGTTGGTAGGTACATGATCCCATTGCTATAAAATTTTTGGGGCTTCTGATGAAAAAACTGCGACAAGTGGTTTTGGCAGTCCTTTTGTGATGTCAACCTGACACTGCCTAAGGAATTCTGCAGCGACCGAAACAGGTGGAAATCTGAAGGTGCAAGGTCAGGACTATACGGCGGATGTATTAACACCTCCCAGCCAAACTCCCGTAATTTTTTCTGAGTGGCTAAAGATGTGTGAGGTCTAGCGTTATCATGGTGAAAAACCACACCCCTTCTGTTGATTAATTCCGGCCGCTTTCTCTCAACTTCTTGCTTTCATCTCATCAGTTGTTCGCAGTACAGTTCAGAATTGATGGTCCTGCCTGGCGGTAACAGCTCATAATGAATAATGTCCTTCCAATCCCACCAGACACACAGCATCACCTTGTTTTGAGTTAACCCGGGTTTCGCCACAGTCTGTGAAGCCTGACCGGCCTTTGACCACGATCTTTTTCGCACGTTCTTGTCGTACGTGATCCACTTTTCATCACCAGTTATCAGCTTCTTCAAAAATGGTTCGGTTTCATTACGTCGTAATAAAGAATCACAAATGAGTACACGGTTCATTAGGTTTCTTTCAGTGAGCTCATGAGGCACCCAAATATCGAGCTTTTTTGTGTACCCAGCTTTTTTCAAATGCGCCAAAACCGTTTTGTGGTCAATCCCCAGTTCTTCAGCTACATCGTAACTACTAATATGCCGATCTTGCTCCACTTTTTCAAAAATGGCAACAGTTTTGTCCGTAACAGGGCGACCAGAGCGACGTGCATCTTTGATATCAAAATTTCCGGATTGAAAACGCTTAAACCAAATTTGCGCTACTCTCACAGATACTGCATTAGGTCCATAAACATCACAAATTTTTTTCGCGGCTTGTGTTGCATTTTTACCTTTTTTGTAATAAAATTTTAAAATGTATCGAAATTCTTCATAAGAATCACTCATTTTAACAATAAGAAAAACAAATGAAAATCTCAAATTTACCTAATTTGAATTTGGAATTGTCTTCTATAAAATTAAAACTTTTTAATGATACCAAAATCAGCCAGATACAATTGGTATAGCCCAAGATATTTTATGACAAGTTCATACATGGGTATGGTCGCCAAAAATTGTACTTATAACATTCATGACATCGTAACACACGTTACATACATGACCGAATGTTACGTACATGACCATTATAAAGCTTAGTCCATAATAATATAATCCGTCGTCGCCAAATTTCATTCATATCGGCTTAAGTAGTTTTTGCGCAAAAGTGTAACAAACCCCAAACTCAAGACCCCCTCTACCCCCATCTAGACCCTTTTAACCCCTCTACCCCCCCCCCCCCCTCTAGACCCTGGGTCCTGGATGGATGGATGCTCCTGACTCTCATCTAGATACCCCTCTCCTGACCCCTCTAGATCCCCTCTAACCCTCTCCCCCTCTCTAGCCTATGTAGCCTATGTCTTTTCTGATAGTATGTTCTTACCCTCTTCCAAATTTCATCAAAATCGGTTTTGACGTAGTCCTTTCTTTCAACCTTTATTTCAACCCCTTCAACGCGAAAAAAGTCGTGATGAAAGGTAGCCTATGTCCTTTCTGAGGGTCTGTTCTAACCCTGTTCCAAATTTCATCAAAACCGGTTATGTGGTTTAGGCGTGAAAGCGTAACAGATAGACATACAGAGTGACTTTCGCATATTTTATAATATTAGTAAGGATTTATCATCACCGATTTTTATTATCATTATTATTTTAAATATCACTTAAAGCTTAAAAAACTACCACCTGGCCCAACACATTGGCCAGGTTCAGTCAAACAAACTGCCGGCCGGCGCCGCGCAGTTTGAGTTTGTTCATTATTAACATACAAAAATACTTCTTATTGAACATTTTAGTAGGTATATATAATTATATTTTCAAGTGTAGTCTCCGCCTTAGAACTGGTCATGACTGTAACGTTACACATTTCGTTACACATTGTAACATTCATGACGTAAAAAAGCGTGCGACATAACCTAAAATCCAAATAACACTTCATTCCAATTAACTACAGATTTGGACGTATATTTACCGTATTCAGTAATAATGAATCTTTTAAATCTTGTTAACAAAAAAACACAATAAGCCGTACTTACCTTTGAATCAAACACTCAATAGACAATATTTTTTAGCGACAAATCTTCAAGTGAACACAAATCTTAATTTTACTTGCGCAAACAAGTATGGCCGATGTTTCTTTCTGAATGTTAGCATTTCGCTCGACAGGTATGCCATATGAAAATAGCAAAAACTGCTAAATTACTCAAAGAACATAAAGAAACAAACGTTATATTCATGACGTTACACACTCATAAAAAAAGTGGACACATTTTTGAAATCGTCTGAAATGGTAACTAAAGCGGTATTTTTTATAAATTCGTTTAGGAAACGTAGAAAAAGTATCATAAAGCGTAATAACAATTTCAAAATACGAGAAACAAATTCAGTTTTGGAAATGTTATCAAGTTTTCATACAAAAGCAGCAGTTGGACAAAAAAATTTTATATGGGATTAAAACCAGTACTTATAGAAAATTATATTTAAAAAATAAATGTTTAGGCATACTGCATTTCGTGGACATTTAATCTACACATAAGAAGCTCGTTATTTAGAACAATGTACAAGAACTCAAATTTATCAAAAAACTATCAAATTATTAAACAAATAAAATTGGGACAAACGAAAAATAATATTTGTACAATTTTTGCCGACCATACCCACATACTATAATGCGAAAAGACTTTTTCCCCAACCTATTATAATAAATAGATAATAAATTTACCTCTCGGATGATTCTTTGCTGCTCCTGGACTCTGGCTAGACGTTCAGACTCTTGTCGTTGTGCAGCCAAAGTGGAAGCATCTAGGTTTTTCTCATCCATAACTTCTCTGATGTTTCTCCTCACATTCAATGCACTAGTGTTTGATTGTTTTTTCTGAAATAAATAAATTATTAGAGTACTTACATTATATTTTAATATACTTTACCATAATATGCAAATTTTTCATAAAATATTATTATTTATTAAATTCTCAAAACTGAAACCCAGAAACGCAAGCAATAAATTGACGAAAATTGTTTTTGATTTGCAAATTTTGCAGTATAATGAATAAATGTTACACAGCAAAGCACATGAGAGATTACTCAAAAACAATACAAACATTTAACCTAAAAATTTATTATTAAATAGCTGATTCCCGCAACTTCGTTTGCATAGAAGAAACGGAACTCTATTTTTTTAAACCGAATCCTAAAATAAAAGTAGCCTATGTTAGACCTTATAACATCTGCCAGTGAAAATTCCGCGAAAATCGGTTCAGCCGTTTCGGGGATTAGCTGGAACAAACAGACAGACAGACCGACAGACGGACATACAATTTTTTTAAAAAATTGGTATTTCATTGTAAGTACCGAATATACTTTCATATGCATTATGTGAAAAGCTGTTAATTTCAAATTACAAACAGACACTTCAATTTTATTTATCTGTATAGATGTATAGATAACCCTAATAATACAGTACCTAGCTATGTATTGAAATGTGAAACTTATTTAAATAACTTAACTTATCCAAATGAAAAATCAAGCATGCAAACTATGTATTTGAAAACACTAGCTCCATAATAACTTTAAACACATGAGATTATAATATTATAAGGGATGGATCTTTATATTCATAACAGCATGAGTCTTTACTACCAATCTACACTAATATTATAAAGAGGAAAACTTTGTTTGTATGTTTGTTTGTTTGGTTGTAATGAATAGGCTCAAAAAGTACTAGACCGATTTCAAAAATTCTTTCACCATTCAAAAGCTACATTATCCACGAGTAACATAGGCTAAATTTTATTTTGGAATAAATAGGGTTCCATAAGATATTTGGGATTTTCGGACACAAGGTGTAAAAAATCAACCAGAAAAGTTACTTATTTTGCGTACGCTACCTAAACTATAAAAGATAGAACCATAAAATGATGTAATTAATTGTAGATCTTATAAATATCTACAAAAAAGTCTGCGACACACTATACCTATCTATGTCGAGTGAGGCACAACAACATTTTTTTTATTTAGAAATCTTGATTTTTTTTGGACTACATTTAAACGCGTTTATTTTACTCATGCTATTAATCCTTATCAAAATAAAATATTATATCACTAAGTTCAGTTTATGTAAATAATATTTGGTCTTTGAATGATTAAAATTGGACGTTTGGTTTTGAAGTTATGGCGAAATTAAAATATACGATTTTTGCTCCACGGCCCTACGCGAAGTAGGCGTCACCAAGGCGGGGGTGTGCGTGCGGGAGGAGAGTTTAGATCTATGAGGTAGCCGCAGTATTAGTATCAGTATTGTACCCATATATTATACAGATATATACATTGTACCCGTGCGAAGCCGGGGCGGGTCGCTAGTAGTATATAAAGTAATTTGCAACTCATAGAGTCCAATATATTGGGTGACTACTGACTTCATTTGATAAAATATTAGTAGTGTTATGTGATAAACTTCCACCTTCTTACAAAAAAGTAAAATATTAAAGGTAAAGTAAAAATTACCATTCCATAGTTTCATGTTGAATAAATTTTTTTTACTCAAGAATAAAAACCACCCAGTATAGCCAATAAAAGTGTAACCTGTAGTAAAATTATCAAAAACAACTGGCTGAGTAACTAAACAAGCCTAAAACAACAATTTTTTAACCAGAATAGTAACTGTGTAGACTGACTAAATAAATATATAAAAGGACTATTTTCCATTAGAACTAGAATCCTACAAAAAACAAATAGTAGACCATTTGAATGTTGCTATAAATTCTGATCACTTCAAATTTAATTTAAAACTAGATGTGGCTTTCAACTTTGTGCATGCAAAAGGAATAGAATCATGCATTTTGCCACGCTATAAAGTAGTCTATGTGTCCGCTATACTATGGTGTGCTATATTATGTCCTATCTTTTAATCCATATCTGTGAAAAATTTAATCATATTGGCCCAGTAGTTTCAGAACCTATTCAATATAAGCAAACAAATATTTCCTCTTTATAATATTAGTATATAGATAAGAAACTTGAGACAAGCTAAGAAAGTTTTGAGAGAATATCGGTTTTTTTATGCTTTGTTATTACAATCTGTCTAGAGACATTTAACTAGAGACACTCAACCAGTGTTGGATACACTCTATATTCTATGCAGCTTATACTAATATTATAATTATTATTAAAAGATATTGATGAAATAATTCTTACCTCCTCATCCCCCTCTTCTGATGCTTTACTACTTTGTGCACTTTCATCATCACCCTCTGATTTAAGAGGTTTAACACTAATTTCCCCCATTTCTTTTAGCTTCTCTGTCACATCAAACTCTTGGCTGTTCTCCTCTTGTTTTATATCTAAAAGTTCCTCTGCAGTTTCCTCTGAACACAACTCACTTTTCTCCACTTCGGATATCTCAACATTCTTCGTTAAGTCCAAATCGTCCTCATTGATAAGATCATTAATAGTTAACACTTTAGCTTCCTCCGACTTTGGTTCTTCAGGTTCCTCGCACTTCACAGAAGTTTCTGTTTCAGATTTTTGATCTTTTTTAGCCTCAACTATGTCCCCAGTTTCTGGGTCTATGTAACTCTCATTCTCTTCGTTCAACTCCTGAACTGCACTAGGGTTCACAGTAAACTCCTCGTCCGACAAACCATCACTATCAGTTTTATTGTCTTCACTAGAAAAATCACTTAAATCTAAAATATTGTTACCCATTAAACTATGTATTCTAATGCCAGTGTCTTTTTTTAATTTCTTGGTGAAATCATGAAAACTTTTGACCGCCTCCATCTTCCGTTTTTGGCTCATGGGCCTAGGTCGGGTGGTCGACCTCCGTCGGGGGTTCATCGCTGCGGCCTGGGCATAGTGTGCGCGTTGTATCCTGGCGATTGTTTCGTCGTCATCATCACTATCTATCAACTCCTCGCTCGACTCCTCCTCCCCTTCTCCCACCCCTTCGTTTATTATTTTTCTTACAGACATTTTGCTATCAACTTCATCAATAATAAAGCATTATAACATAAGATTTAATATATTGCACTGGACGATATTCGTGGCTATTATTTTGTTCATCCTTAACGCCATTCAATTAAAAAACGCTTTAAAATATTTTATGTGTAAAAAAGTAATAAATATGTGTGAAATATACCAATAAAACTTTAGAGACACTTCATTGTGTAAAGATCAGATCGCGGTATAAAATATATAAATCACAAAAAGTAAGAAGCAGAATGACACAAATACTAACTATAATCACTTGTGTTCGATTAAATCCCTTCAGTGAATGTTTATTTTAGTAAATTATTCACAATTGTCAGTTTGCGGATTAAATATATGCAATTAAAATTTTAGGAAGCCATTACTTCCGCAATAAATAGCATTCGTCTATTGTACATATAATTTGTGTATTCGACAAGCGTGTTTACAAAAATTGTTAGACGTTTTGAGAAATTGTCTTTTCACAACCTACAAAGATAGAGTCCTTAAAGCTGAGATTTCAATAGCAAATTCACAAACTATCCCCACAATTTGAATACAGACCCTCTATTTCTCTCATTCAAGAAACGTTCTTGATGTTTGACAACAATTAGGTGAAAATTAACTAAGCAATTAATTTTATAGCTGGTAACATTTGTATCGTGCCGATTGTCATTGTGATGATAGGTCTTTGTCTATGGACCACTTTATGGATCAAGATTCAAGATAGGGCTTTAATTAGAATCCAGCCTACAATTAATCCAGTAGGTACCTACTAATGGCAGTCGTTACTCATTAGCTCAAAGCTCATTAGTGTCAATAAATAATAATTTATAATTTTTTCCTACTAGTCCACTTCAACGCCACGGGCTTAGGGCCAGGCCACACGGTGCGGTACGGCTGCGGCGCGGCGCCTGAGCGGTATCGCAACGGGTCTTTTACATATAAAAATGTATGGTATGCCACACGACGCGTCCGGCGCCGCTCCGGCGCCGCACCGCAGGCGCACCGGACAGCGGCGCGAGGCGGGGCGAGACAGATGAGGCGGGGAGGGGTGCACACAGGGCGACGCCGCATTGATCGTGTGGCCGCCAGTGCGGTGCGGAGTATTGCGGTGCGGTGCGGCGCCGCGCCGTGTGGCCCGGCCCTTAGATTTGCAAATCGGACTTGTAGTCAAAAATTGATTGTCATTTGATTAGATTGTCACTGTTGAGGACACTAATGACTACGATAAATATGCCGTTGCTGGATTTGCAGCCTAGACGGTCAGTATGTGCTTTAAGCCTACCTTCTTACGAGCGATTTTTGTGGTTGAAATATAAAAATCTGCATTGTAAATGGAACTCTGCGCTAATACAATAGAGCTGAAAATTGTGTACAGCTGTCAAAACTGACATTTGCCACATGACGCTTCGATTTTCAGCTCCAGCGGTCCAGCCGCCAAATCCAACTTACTTATAATGCCGCCAACATCGCAAAAGAATAATAACTCCCCATCGATCTCGGTGACGGTGGCCGGTTTCTTTGAAACCAGGTCAGTTACGCAGGAGTAATTTTATAGTGCCCAAGTGTGTGTGCAGTACACAAGAGCACTCTCTTTTCCTTTACTCTCGTAATCCAGTGGGACGGATAACCGACACGACTGACGGGAGATGAGGCGCAGGTCCGACTTTTTACACTTTTCCGGACTTTTCCGCCCATCCGACGCATGGATCATCTTTCTTGTCAGACAATCAGGTGATCAGCCTGCATTGTCTTAACCAAACTTGGAAACAACATATTTTGTTGTTCCAATGCGGGAATCGAACCCACGACCTCCGAGTCGAGAGCCAATGCTCTAACCACTAGACCACGGAGGCTGTTATAGTTAAGTTGTTATGTTAAAAGAATAGTAATTTCAATGGCTAGCCGGGTGGCTAGCCATTGAAATTACTATTCTTTTAGTAATTAGGTATTCTGTCAATAATATTGCACGTGGGTACGTGCAATATTATTGACAGAATACCTAATTACTTTGTCAATACTAGTAGTCAACACACAACAAAATGGCAATATGGCCAAAGGTCCCGCAGTCCGCACACAAGAAATATTATTGTCATTGTGAGCATTATTGCCAATAATATGGTGAGTGTGCGACTAGCCATAGCAATGATTGACTGATTTGACTACACAAAAACTCTTGATACTTTTAGTATTATTTTATTTACGATAAAATTATATTACTATCAAATATAATAACTAAGTAGCGAGTATTTATTGTATACATATTTAGGTAAGTATGTCATAAATAAATGCGTTTCGACCACGTTATTTTCTTACTATTGTGAAAGTTTGTGAGGATGGATATGTATTTGCGCAGACAAAGCCGCGGCCAAAATCTAGATTCCTTATCCTCGTATATAGAGATTTCCCATGATCTGGGGGCACGGAAGTGCCCCCGCCAAGACGAGCTAAGCGAAGCGCAAGGGCACTACCAGACTACTTTTTCTCAAAGCGTTTCGTTCATTTTTTTTAAGCCCTCGTACTTAACTTGGGCTAAGATTATACCAGATATTAAACGAAATTTTCAGGATATGTTCCCAGTAGCAGACTAATTAAAAGTGTAAAGGTTTGATATCTAAAAACCCCTACTTTCCTCACTGACTCACATGATGATCAACAAAATTATATAGTACTTTCGGATGTCCTACAAATCTGAAATTTGGTATGTTAGCTAGTAATAATTAGCACATAAACAACAAAAATTGTCAAACTTAGAACTTTTATCATCCAGTGATCCAACCCCTTAAAATAGGGGATGAAAATTTGTAAGACTTAAGAGACTTACTCTAAAGGTCTGAAAATTATTGTAGAGATCCGTGTTATAAATAGTAACAATAAAATAAAAGAAGAAAATAAAAATATTGTCTTAATAACTTTCAAAAAGAAGTGAAATCCCGCCAAAAACATTTTCATGTAAAGTTATGCCAAGACGATACCATATGACTCGCACTGTCAAAAAGCTATCAGATCTCTTGTAAAAACAAGCTTCTGAGTCTACCAAACTTCTAACTCTACACGCCTTAGCTCCACAAGCCTAGAGTTAGATGTTTGGTAGAGTCAGAAGCTAGGTTTTCCAAGAGATCTTGATAGCTTTTCAACAGTGCGAGTCATATGGTATTATGCCTGGTGGTCAGGCCGAAGCCCTGGGCAATCACAACCCAATACAATAAATTTGTCAATACTAGTCAACCACATAGAAAAAAAACGGCAATATGGCCCGCACACAAGTAAAATTATTGTCAATATAGCATTATTGCCAATAATATGGTGTGTGTGCGGCTAGCCATTTATTTATTTACTTATTTACTTATTACAACAATAAACTTTCACTAACAGATAAGAGTTTCCCGCATAACTGGTGTAGGCAATGAGTACCTACATTAAGGTTTTAGTTTACTAATATTATAGAAAATTATATCTTATAGCACAACATCACCAGGGTACACAGGGTACCTAGTTAAAAATGTTAAATTAGAAAATTACTCCAGTACCTAGGCTAGTAGGTATGCTTATAAATATGTCTAATTTCACAACATCGCCACCGGTGTAGGCTGTAGCCTGTAGCTAATGACTGGTACCTACAAGAAAATTACTCTAGTGTATTGTACTATATCCAATATCACAACATCACCTCCCTGGGTAGTTAATAAATAATAATTAATACAATACAATATAATATAAATTTACTCTCGTGTGCTTATTAAATATGTTTTAACTTTGTTCTTAAATGTTTTTATGTTCTTCTTATTTCTAATGATGTTTCTGTATTCTGTTTCTAATATTTACAATATAAGTGAAGGGGGCGAAGTGCGCCTACCGGAAAAGTGCGCCTACTTTAAATATATCGTAAATTGCTGACAACATACTAGTAACGACATTTTACATCGATGTAGGAAACTAAAACATAGTTCTGGGTAAAAGCCACAGATGGCTTTATAATTGTAAACTCGAAATATGCGCTATCTCTTTTTTCTGTTTTTGAAAGTGGTAGGGTTCTTAATCTTAGGAAAGTGGTAAGCAGAGTTGACCTCGTGAAAGTGATCGTTTAAAAATCTGAAGAAGCTAAATGTTTTCCAACAAGAAAATATAGTAATAAAATAATTAAAACATTTTATTTTTAGGTTTTGACTTTATTTCAGCTGTAACTAGTCAACTTTATAAAATTATAGCAGATAAAAATTTCTACCTCAAATTTGGCAAGTCGGCTAAGTGCGCCCTATCATTGGGTATATGGCGCACTTCCCCGAAATAAAGAGGTTGTAAACATTTTAAAACGTGGCATTTTTAACTCTCTTTGGGAAGGTTATGTTTGTAAAATAAATAAGTTAATATGAAAATTATACCTAGTATGCCTAACTATACGACGTATAAGCACACATAAGTAAGTTAAGTTCAAGTGGCATTCCATAAATAATAACTGAAATTCCTAATATATTGCTTGTTAATGTTTATTGCTCTCATGTGGGTAGTAAAGTCACCAAGCTCTTAAGAATATCCTTATAAAAGACGTGGCGTCCCCACTTATTAGTATTGAAGTTAACTGACTTAACTTTGCCAAATAAATATGTATTAAAAAATAAAATACTACAAAGGAACACTAAGTACTAGTTAATATACTTTCGTATAAATAAAAAACGTGACGTACTTCTTTTTATTGCTATTCCTTAGAAAGCTCTTCAAAAGTTAGTTTCTTGCCTAAGATCTGCTTAAAGCCTATTGTTATTGTTATACTTATCATAGCGAGGATAAAGTTAAGCAGAAAAAAAAATGTTTACAGCTCCTGATTTACAAATATATGGCGCACTTTCCCGAAATTCGTTTTTTTGCTATAGATAGGTACTATAAGGATGAGACAATAAAAGAAAAACAAAAACTTCTGCGTGTTATTGTTTATGCTCTACTATAAAATGTGTTATTTTTTAATCTAATGCTTTGAAAATACGTTTTAACTCCACCAGGCGCACTTCCCCGTTTTTGCGGGAAAGTGCACCTATCGTACATGTTTGTGATTTCATGCAAAAATTTAATTATTTTATTGCTGGATTTCATTGACATGACATGGACCGTAATCTCAAAACATCACAAAATCTTAAATAATTAAATTTATAATTATTGGTGAACTCTTACAGAAGTTTATTTTGCATAGAAGTCATCTATAAAAAAAGTATGGCGCACTTCGCCCCACTCACGTTAGCCAAAGTTCTGTCTCCTTAATAGATATAATATGTAAAGGTTCCCTTGGTACAACAAATTTATAAGCAGTAACTGATCTAGTGGTATGCATTAAATTGCTAACATAAGACAATTTATTAAGGATTTTGCAATGTTGATTTATAATAAAAAAGTATTGCAACAGACTTACTGGTAGAATACTACATAATATTTTAAATAGTTTTCTGTAATCTCTATTACATATCTGGGGGCACGGGAGTGCCCCCGCCAAGTCGAGCGCGAAGCAAACACTGCCGTACCATCCTTTACTGGAACCATTTCGCCGCATTTTCAGACCCCTTTTTGAGAACCTCTGGATAAGACCAGAACACAGAAATTTTCGTCATCCAGTAAGCTATAATTACATACATAAAATCCAAAATTTCAAGTCTGTAGGTCATTTAGTTCCGAAGTTAAGCGAAAGCAAAGTTTCGCATTTATGACACTCACTCACTCACTCACTCATGATCATCAAAATAGAACTAGTACTTCCCATAAACTCAGAGAGCTGAAATTTGGTACAGAGTTAGGGTTTAATGGCCACATAAAGGGAAAACTATAAAAACTAGGATAATCGATCTGGGGGCACGGCAGTGCCCCTGCCAAGTCGAGCGCGAAGCAAACACTGCCGTACCATTCTTTACTGAAACCATTTTGCCTCATTTTCAGGCCCCTATTTGAGAATCTCTAGATAAGACCAGAACGTCGATCTGGGGGCACGGCAGTGCCCCCGCCAAGTCGAGCGCGAAGCAAACACTGCCGTACCATTCTTTACTGGAACTATTTCGCCGCATTTTTAGGCCCCTATTTGAGAACCTCTAGATAAGACCAGAACGTCGATCTGGGGGCACGGCAGTGCCCCCGCCAAGTCGAGCGCGAAGCAAACACTGCCGTACCATTCTTTACTGGAACCATTTCGCCGCATTTTCAGGCCCCTATTTGAGAACCTCTAGATAAGACCAGAACTTCGATCGGGGGGCACGGCAGTGCCACCGCCAAGTCGAGCGCGAAGCAAACACTGCCGTACCATTCTTTACTGGAACCATTTCGCCGTATTTTAAGGCCCCTACTTGAGAACCTCTGGATAAGACCAGAACGCAGAAATTTTCGTCATCCAGTAAGCTACTTCATCACATACGTAAAATCCAAAATTTTTAGTCTATGGGTCATTTAGTTCCGAAGTTAAGCAAAAGCAAAGTTTCACATTTATGACACTCACTCACTCACTCAGTCACTCACTCATGATCATCAGAATAGAACTAGTACTTCCCATAAACTCAGAGAGCTGAAATTTGGTACAGAGTTAGGGTTTAATGGCCACATAAATGGAAAACTATAAAAACTAGGATAATCGAAGATCTGGAGTACCTGGTGACCCTGATTAGAAAACACAAGAGCCCAACCAAACTATTAGAGATCAACATACCGCCGCGCCTTTACAAAAATTATTCAACTTGGTGGGCCACTTCATTTGATGTCAAAAATCGAATAAAAAAAAATCTTCATCCCAGATGAAGATCCCTCAGCTGGTCTCAGCTGATTAGAGATATGGTAATGCCCCCTTCTACTATTGGTACATAAAAAAAATCGACTGTTATTACAAAAATCCAGCGAAGTGGGACACATCTTCTAATTTAATCTAGCCCGTAGCGTCCCACTGCTGGGCGAATGCCTCCCCTTCTGCTTTTAATATTGCATAAATAAAATTAAAGGAAAACTCTGGATAAGACTAGACTAGCTTTTATACTTATACTTACAAGTTTACAAGAAGAAATAGTCGAACAATTAACTTTATTCTACTCGAACATTACACAAATTAAATAAACAAATTACACTAAAATCTAGTAAAATAAATCAATATGCCCACGTTTCTATTAAAAGAAGTGAAATCCCACCAAAAACATTCTGTAAAAAACTAGCCAAGTCTCGATGGAGCTGCTTGTTTATCTCTAAAAAGTAATGAAATCTAGACAAAGTCGTGCCAAGTCTAAGGTTCCTTACTGCGATTTCTTTATTATTATAGTTAATGTTGTGTGACTTGGCCGTTGAAGGGTACACAAGGGTACAAAACCAGGTGCTCCATGACACAATAGGGAATATGCATAAAATATAAAAATAGCTTAAAATATAATAATATGATACTAGACAGAAAAATAAAGAAAATGGCGTGAAAATTTTCAATATCTGTTGATAAATGAGCAAGATATGAGCGGTCAAAGTTTGTAATCTATCTCTTTCTAGCAAAACGAAATTTAGTATGAACTTTCTATGAAAGTCGTGTTATGTGACGTCACGATACACGTCGGATCTCTCTGTCTAATAGACCACTTTAAACGTTCATATCTTCGTTATTTTTAATGATATCAAAAAACTGATTTTACCATACGGTTTACCAAACAAGATAGATCTATATAAATAAATAAAAAAAATACGTGCATATTCCCTATTGCACCAATCTGTCGCCAGAACCGCCTACCCATTTACGATGGAAAATTGACACTTGGAAAACAAAATTGACTTGTACCCACTAGTACAGTATAAAGAATGTTCAACGGTCACGTCACACAACATTAACTATAATAATAAAGAAATCGCATTAAGGAACCTTAGACTTGGCACGACTTTGCTAGATTTCATTACTTTTTAGAGATAAACAAGCAGCTCCATCGAGACTTGGCTAGTTTTTTACAGAATGTTTTTGGTGGGATATTATTTACTAGAAGATAAAAGGAATGTACAAAAGTATTTGATATTGTATCTTACTAATATTATAAACATGAAAGTTTGTGACGATGGATGGATGGATGTTTACTCTTTCACACAAAAACTACTAAACAGATTTTGATGAAATTTGGTATGGTAGTAGTTTATGTAGGAAATGTCAACTTTGTGAGAATGTTGCTGCTATTAAAAAAATTAAGTTCCACTCCTACACTTTTTTGATAGGCTATATTATACATATCCTCCTTTGGCCACCCTTATGAGTTTAGAGTTTAGACTATGATTATTATGGGCAGTTAATTACTGCCGTGCCCCCGCCAAGTCGAGCGCGAAGCAAACACTGCCGTACCATTCTTTACTGGAACTATTTCGCCGCATTTTTAGGCCCCTATTTAATAAAAATAATAATAAATAAAAAATTTATTTATTTCTCCCACAACAAGTATAAGAATACAACGTTTGTTTCAAAGTTCAATTGCACTTGCAATGTGGGAGACAGGAGTCCAAACTAGGTTACCCTGTGTCTTGGAACTCCTGGCTCCCCCTCTCTAGCTTTTTAACTTATTTTAGTGTACCATAACTAATTATTTTAATGATACAAGCACATACATATTTAGACACAAGAAATTATAATATAATCTATTTGTTTATTTAATTATGTTAGTATGAAAGTATAAATATTTGTATTTACGTAAATGTGGTTGGTGTGTGTGCGTGTGTGTGTGTGTGTGTGTGTGTGAGTGTGTGTGTGCGTGTGTGTGTGTGTGTGCGTGTGCGTGTGCGTGCGCGTGCGTGTGCGTGTGCGCGCGTGTGTGTGTGTGTGTGTGTGTGTGTGTGTGTGTGTGTGTGTATGTTATTATATTAAACTTAAAATTAGGTTCTCTGTCTCTGCATAATCAAGTTTTATCAACCACTCATGCAATTTTTTTTTACATTCACGGCTACTTAGGTGATAAATGGAGTGTAATTTATTAGCTGTGTTGTAAAGTTTCCCGCTTCTGGAGGAGTAAAATTTTTTAGCAAAGGTTGTGTTAACTTTTGTGGATAGACAAATATTAAAATATCTCCGTTTTTTAAGTGAATTATTTGATGCCGTATACGCCATTGTTTTGTGTTTTCTAATTATTACTTCCAAAATATATAATTTTCTAACAGTCAACACATTTGCTATTTCATACAGTCTGGCCGTGGGGAAGAGTCGAGGTTTACATAGCGCTACTTTTAGGATCATTCTCTGAACACGCTCGACTTCCAACATGATCTTTTTGTCCGTCCCTCCCCATATTGTTACACCGTACATTAAGATGGATTGACAGAGCGAGATGTATACTGTCTTAAGAAGTTTCCATTCTGTTATATGCCTTAGACATTTGAACACGTATGTTAATTTGCGTATCCTTTGTATTAAATTTTTTATTTGCTCATGAAAATTTAATTTTTCATCGATAATTATGCCCAGGTATTTGATATATGGAACCCGTTCTATTATCGTGCATGTGCAGTCAGTCTTTTTTAGACCACAGGAATGTGCTTGGAGTTTATGTTTTTTTAGGCAGCTTTGGAGGTCTGAAAAATGTCTAATGGTAAAGGTAATATATTTCGTTTTTAGTGCATTAAGGGTAAGGGTGTTTTGTTCTAACCAGTGTGTTACTCGGTTAAATCCTTCTTGTGCTAATTTGAAAGTTTCATCCCAAGAAAGCCCGTGGAATGTGAGGCAAGTGTCATCTGCATAGGCAATTATTTTGCAATTTGTAATATTCAGATTACATAGATCATTAATATAACAAAGGAAGAGGGTTGGGCCCAAAATACTTCCCTGGGGAACTCCGAATTTAACAGGAAGCTCATTACTGACCGTATCCCCAATACGCACTGCCTGATATCGATCCTGCAAATAGCTTTTAAGAAGCGAGAGTTGTGTACCTCTTATACCAATTTTTTCTAATTTGTCTATTAACTTAAGAGGGCAAACGGTATCGAATGCTTTCTGAAGGTCGATGAATATAGAGAGACACTTTTTTTTACTGTCAAGACAATCTACTAAATGCTCTGTCAAATTGTGGATAGCATCACTGGTCGATTTTTCTTTTCTAAATCCAAATTGTTCATTAGACAGAATACTTTTTTTTTTCTAAGTATTTTATTAAGCTATTATTGATAATACGTTCTAAAAGTTTCGAGACAACTGGCAGTATAGATATTGGGCGGTAATTGCTAACATTTTCTTTATCGCCTGACTTAAAGATTGGTACTATTGTTGATTTTTTCAGTACTGTTGGAAAGACACCCTCATTCAAACATCTGTTAAATATAAAAGTTAGTGGTGGAACAATGACATCTTTAATGTTTTTTAGTATAGTAGCTGTAATACCGTCATACCCAGCTCCGCAGTCGGATCTTAAGTCGAGAATCAAACGATCGACCTCCTTTTCCGAAGTAGATAGGAGTACGAACGAATCACAGTAAGATTTTGTTCGACAACAATTTGGTGAAAATGTTGATTCATTTGTATTTATTTTTATTTTGCTTGCTAGATCTGCTCCCACGTTAGCAAAAAATTCGTTCACAGAATCCGTCGACTCCTTTGGGGATCTTTTGATATTTAGAAGTTCAACAGGAATTTCCTTTTTCTTAACTCTGTTTGTTATCGAATTTACTAAATTCCACATTTTTTTATTATTTGTACTTGCAGCTTTTAATTCATTTCTCTCATATTGATGTTTACATTTTTTTAATATTTCGTTGCAAAAATTCCTGTACCTTTTGTAAGAATTTATTAAAATATCATTTTTAGGATCTCTCTTAAGCCTATAATGCATCCTATCCCTAGTCTTAATACACCTAAGTAAGCCTACTGTTATCCAAGGTTTTAAAATTGTTTTATTTTTTGAGGTTTTCAGACGAAGGGTGTTTTTCAACACTATATTTTCAATACATTGATTAAACAGGCTCATTGAATGATCGATTGTAATTTCATTGTTGAAGATGCTCTTAAAGTCAGTTAGTTTCGCTTCGTCTATTAGTGTGTCATAATTTATTTTATTGAAATATTTTGATTTGTTGCAGTAAGAAGTCTTATTTTTAGTTTTAAGGCAAAAAAGTACAGGTGCATGATCAGTTATAGCACTTTTAATTACAAACGTATGTGATGATAATTTAGATTTCAAAATTACATGGTCGAGGCAACTATCATCTCTTGTTGGGACATAGAAAGTTGGGACCATACCGTAGAATGATAAAATATCAAGATAACTAGATGTTTCGGTATTAATCTCGGCAATATTTATATTTATGTCACCAATTAATATAATATTTTTATATGTTATAAGCGTTGTTAGCAGATCATTTAGGCTCTTAAGAAAATTATCCAACGAACGAAAACATGGGGGTCTATATATTGCAATTATTGCCGTATGTTCTTCTATTTTTATGATTAAGCAATTTGCTTCTGCCACATTTGGTTCAATGATTTTGGATTCCAGTTCGTCCTTTATGAATAGGACAACCCCGTCATTTTGATTAAAATTTCTAGTAGATGAATAACTTTTATAGCCAGATAGTGTAGGGAGACTGTTTACACACGAGAGCCAGCATTCAGACAAAACAATAATATCAAGGCCCAGATTCAATCTATTTTTTAAAATGTCAATGTAGGGAAAATTTTTATTTAGGCTTCTAATGTTTTGATGAAGTACTTTCAGTAGGAGATTTGGATTTGGTAAAAATGTTAGACATTCTTCAGGCTCACATGAAGTAAGCTCAGTTATATTGAAGTTGTCCAAAAAATCTATGTTATTTATGTCTGCGAATTTTGAAGTAGTAGTTTGTGACGGTCACTGTAGTGAAAATAAAAACATGATTTACAGTTACTATAGAGAAATTATTTGTTAGGGTTGAATTATAACTATGAGTATATATGGGCAATGATAGAGTGTTTTTTTGGTTACGTGATAATGTATGTGTTGTCCTAACTGAGTGCGATGAGTAAAATGAATAAAACTTGTAGTTTACTAAGTCAGATTCGGTATACAGTTCAAAAGTTATTAAAATTATATAAATAAGTGACATGCAAACATATTCTAGTCAGTCCTTTTTAAGAAGCATATTGAGATCACTTTCTTGGTCTATGCGAACTTTTTGCATTCCTTCACTCTGACGTAAGAACACCCTGCCATGCGATGTCCAGCAATATTTATAGCCATATTGATTCTTAAAGTTGCGTGCTAAATAATACAGTTTTCTGGCTTTAGGTGTGAGATTGTCTGATATATAGATGGGTTCATTAATATCTGTGGCTATTATTTTTAAATCAGATGCTCTTAACGCATTATTATTTTGTTTGTTGTACTTCTTCAGGCTATTTTTTATTGCTTCCTTAGTTGTTACAGAGGAGAATTCTATAATTATTGGGTTTCCAGCTTTTTTACTTTGGATTCGAAAGATATCCTTTATTTCTATTGGTTGTATAGGTACATTTAAAGTTTTGCTCATATTAAGTGTAATATTTGTTAAGTCATTTTTAGTTTCTCCTTCTTTTATAGGTATATTTCTCAGTTCTATGGTAGTAATTCGGATTTGACGTTCAAGCTGCTCAATTTTTTCTTCTAGTTGGGTAATGTTAATTTTCTCTTGTTTCTTTCCTTCTTTTATATTTTCGATTTCGCCTAAAATATGATCATATTTGTTAGATAAAAATTGGATACTTTCTTTTATTTCATAGTTTTGCTTTTCCAGAGCTGCTTTCATTTCTTCAAACTGCCTCTCCTGTCGTTCGGTTTGCATCTGAAATAGCTTTCGCATCTCAGCCATAACACTTAGCATAACATTTTCAGTTTGCGAATGAATCGGTGGCGATGAGTCTACTGTTTGCGGGCTACCGATAGCTCGACGTTTGCCGGTTCGTCTGGTTTTATTTATGTAATCACTCATAGATTCTTCGTTCTCGGTGAAGTTGGGTTCCGAGTCATAATGTACTGGCGTGTTGGAAGTCGATTCGAGACTTGGATGTTCAATGTCTTTTGAACTTATATTTTTATTTGGAGGTGTCCGTTTTAGTGGCATATTTTCGAATTCAATTGTAAACGATAAACAAGACTTAAATATTGCACAAATTTGAGAACCTCTAGATAAGACCAGAACGTCGATCTGGGGGAACGGCAGTGCCCCCGCCAAGTCGAGCGCGAAGCAAACACTGCCGTACCATTCTTTACTGGAACCATTTCGCCGCATTTTCAGGCCCCTATTTGAGAACCTCTAGATAAGACCAGAACTTCGATCGGGGGGCACGGCAGTGCCACCGCCAAGTCGAGCGCGAAGCAAACACTGCCGTACCATTCTTTACTGGAACCATTTCGCCGTATTTTAAGGCCCCTACTTGAGAACCTCTGGATAAGACCAGAACGCAGAAATTTTCGTCATCCAGTAAGCTACTTCATCACATACGTAAAATCCAAAATTTTTAGTCTATGGGTCATTTAGTTCCGAAGTTAAGCAAAAGCAAAGTTTCACATTTATGACACTCACTCACTCACTCAGTCACTCACTCATGATCATCAGAATAGAACTAGTACTTCCCATAAACTCAGAGAGCTGAAATTTGGTACAGAGTTAGGGTTTAATGGCCACATAAATGGAAAACTATAAAAACTAGGATAATCGAAGATCTGGAGTACCTGGTGACCCTGATTAGAAAACACAAGAGCCCAACCAAACTATTAGAGATCAACATACCGCCGCGCCTTTACAAAAATTATTCAACTTGGTGGGCCACTTCATTTGATGTCAAAAATCGAATAAAAAAAAATCTTCATCCCAGATGAAGATCCCCTCAGCTGATTAGAGATATGGTAATGCCCCCTTCTACTATTGGTACATAAAAAAAAATCGACTGTTATTACAAAAATCCAGCGAAGTGGGACACATCTTCTAATTTAATCTAGCCCGTAGCGTCCCACTGCTGGGCGAATGCCTCCCCTTCTGCTTTTAATATTGCATAAATAAAATTAAAGGAAAACTCTGGATAAGACTAGACTAGCTTTTATACTTATACTTACAAGTTTACAAGAAGAAATAGTCGAACAATTAACTTTATTCTACTCGAACATTACACAAATTAAATAAACAAATTACACTAAAATCTAGTAAAATAAATCAATATGCCCACGTTTCTACTAAAAGAAGTGAAATCCCACCAAAAACATTCTGTAAAAAACTAGCCAAGTCTCGATGGAGCTGCTTGTTTATCTCTAAAAAGTAATGAAATCTAGCAAAGTCGTGCCAAGTCTAAGGTTCCTTAATGCGATTTCTTTATTATTATAGTTAATGATGTGTGACTTGGCCGTTGAAGGGTACCTACACAAGGGTACAAAACCAGGTGCTCCATGACACAATTGCACCAATCTGTCGCCAGAACCGCCTACCCATTTACGATGGAAAATTGACACTTGGAAAACAAAATTGACTTGTACCCACTAGTACAGTATAAAGAATGTTCAACGGTCACGTCACACAACATTAACTATAATAATAAAGAAATCGCATTAAGGAACCTTAGACTTGGCACGACTTTGCTAGATTTCATTACTTTTTAGAGATAAACAAGCAGCTCCATCGAGACTTGGCTAGTTTTTTACAGAATGTTTTTGGTGGGATATTATTTACTAGAAGATAAAAGGAATGTACAAAAGTATTTGATATTGTATCTTACTAATATTATAAACATGAAAGTTTGTGACGATGGATGGATGGATGTTTACTCTTTCACACAAAAACTACTAAACAGATTTTGATGAAATTTGGTATGGTAGTAGTTTATGTAGGAAATGTCAACTTTGTGAGAATGTTGCTGCTATTAAAAAAATTAAGTTCCACTCCTACACTTTTTTGATAGGCTATATTATACATATCCTCCTTTGGCCACCCTTATGAGTTTAGAGTTTAGACTATGATTATTATGGGCAGTTAATTACACTTAGGGTCGCTCCGGTTATTAGGTTAAATTATGATAAACAATATTAATAATAACTTCTATTAAAACAATCTATTTAATAGTAATTTTTACAATGTTAAATATTTATGCAACTCCAACTAAACGCTGTTCTCTGAGTCTCAAGCGGCGCTCCCTTTCAAATTCTTTCATACGGAGCACATAGCTGCAACAAAAGAAAAAAACAGTTTAAAATGATTTAACAAAAATTATATTAAAGTTTTAAAGATATTACTGTATGTCAATTTTTAATGAACTGTACATTTTTAGGATGAAAAGAAAAAAATGGAATCCTTTGAAGATCACTTTTGTAATCTGTTTATCAGTTTTCACACGTTATTATTTCTAAATGATTTTACTTACTCTTGTTGTTCACAATTCAAGTAAACATGTTTCTCATGTGCACATCTATACAGCAAAGGCATATTTTTGTATCTGCATACTTGATAATCCAGCAAGTGATGGGCACAGTAATCTCTAAATTTAGGTGGAATTCTAGCTGACACTAAATCCTCTTCTTTAGCTATCATTTCTGAAAAATAAATAATTGATTTTTCAGCAATAATATCATTGTTATGTAACTAATTTTAGATGGGAGAACATTTGTATCATATGAGTAATAGCTTATTCATGTGATTAATATACTAGACAATAGTGTAGGTAATACCTCGCTCTTGGCGTTTGAAATTAAATCCATCTTGTGCACTAAAAGTTGGTTTATCATCCATCTGCAACCCTACTTCGCGTGCATTATAGGAACCCAAAAAGTTGCCCATTTTGGATTCTTATGCTGGGATTTTACAGCTTATATTGTGTTCCCTGTGTCGGGTTTTTAAACAAACAGGTAACCTAAATAACTGCGTTTCGATTTTTCGTAAAAATAATCCAATTTCATAAAAATTTCGCTGTCAGCTGTAAAATGTACCTAATTCTTCTTCTCCCTCTTGACTATTTCACTGTCAAATTTGATGCTTGACAGTGACAGTACTATTTTTTTATTATTATTTATGGCGTCGGCTTATCACCATTTGCCAGTGTCGAGTATATATTTTTTCATCAACGTATTTCTAAATAGTCAAGTCCAAAGTCTAGTCAAAGTCCTTATAAATAGTCACATTAGTCAATCAGTCAAGTCAGTCTATTCAGTAAAGTGGTAGACGCTTTACTGAAACTTCCTAGGGAGTTTTGGCGGGAAACCCAATTTAGCATTTTGTAGAATGCATCACTCTTCCACACTAGTGCACCTCAACGAATAATTAATGGTTAATATTCCACCAATATTACACGTTAAAAACCGAAATAACACGAATTTAGAAAAATAATACAAAATAACACAACATTGCTGATTGACATTCCCGGCAAAAATCCTGGTCCAAGAAAATAGGCTCTGAAATACGAATTTTAGTTAAAACTTGAATTTTTGATATAAGTTACTTTGAAGAATTTAAAAACGAACTGTGTAAGTTTTTTAAAATTCACCCCCGAGAAGGGGTGAAAAACATACAGAAAGTTTTAATTTTTTTATTTTGGGAAAACGGCAAGTGCTAGAAAAAACTAAGCAATACAATGTTTTGTCCTTGTCTTATGCGTTTGAAATGTCGCTTGACAGAAAAGGACAAAAAAGGTGTGCGTGTGATTTTTTTTTGCAAATAAAGGTTAGGAGAGGGGATATGATTGAAACATTGAACATTGAGGAACACAACAGTCAGTTCCTTTTTTTAAATAATGTTTGTTGTCATTTTAAAATTAAATTTTAAAGCAGTTTATTTTATATTCTTGATTAATTACAAATTATTTTCAAAATCATTTAAAATCGTACAGTCTAACTGTATTTTTATCAGTCATACGTTAGTTCTGCGATTTTCCGCTAGGGAATCTGCTCATTGCCAATGGCCAATATGCTCCGGAATCCGGATTAAGGCTGGGACTATATGCACCGGAATCCGGAAAGCTGTAGAAAATTTTGAGCATAGAAAATAGAACTCGGCACTATTACAATAGAGTTGAAAGTCGAACACATGGGTGTCGAGTTAAGTGTCAATATCATAATATATGCTCAGCTTGACACGATACTTCTATTTTCAACTATAATGTATTAGCGCCGAGTTCTATTTTCAATGCTCAGAATTTTCTACGGCCTGTCGGATTCCGGTGCATATAGTCCCAGCCTAAGGCCGTTCAGAGTATTGAGACTTGAGAGATTAGATTATTATTAATAAATAATAACGCGTTATAATTCTATGATTCAGAGCAAAACTCTGCGCTAATTTAATAGAGCAGAAAATCGTGTTACAGCTATCAAATCTGACATTGGACACTTGATCGCTTCGATTTTCAGCTCTATTGCATTAGCGCAGAGCTCTATTTACAGTGCAGCTTTTCTGTCACGACTACAAAAAATGCTCGTAGGAACGCGAGCAACGTTGCTATCGCTTGTATTTTATAATTTTATAGCAAAAGAAGAAGAAGAAGTTGTTTGTAGGGTGTGTGTGAACGCGGTGTATTCGCGTCGTATGTTTGAGTTTGAAAAATAAAATTATCTTGAAAATATCCTATAATAATTATTTATGAGGAAGTAAAATACAGTTTATCAAAATGGTTAAACTTACGGTTGAACTTATACAGAACTCTATGCAATACATGAACCCTTGCAGAGATCGCGAATTAGATCTTAGAGGTTAGTTTACTTCTTCAATTCAAATTTTAATGACAATTTTATAAATATAATATAGCAGGCACATTACTTTCTACACTAATAATAACGTTTCCAATAAACGAATTTTCAAAACTTTTTTCCAGGTTACAAGATACCTCAAATTGAAAATATGGGGGCTACCTTAGATCAATTTGATACTATCGACTTTTCTGACAACGACATTAGGAAATTAGATGGTTTTCCATTACTGAAGAGACTAAAATGTTTACTTTTAAATAATAACAGAATTGTGTAAGTACTTTTATATTATTTATCTTACATTATTTATATTACATACTAATATTGCTCATGTGTATATTTACCAACAGACGTATTGGAGAGAACCTCGAACAGTATTTGCCAAATTTGGAGTCCCTGATATTGACAAACAATAATATTACGGAGCTGGGAGATCTTGATCCATTAGTAACGCTACCAAAACTGAGGACCCTATCGTTAATGCACAATCCGGTGGCAAATAAAAACCATTACAGGTAACAAATATTAATTTAATTAATAATAACTCCCCCACCAATCTCGGTGACGGTGGCCTGTTTCATTGTAACCAGGGCACTTACGCAGGAGAAATTTTATAGTGCCCAAGTGTGTGTACATGCAGTACACAAGAGCACTCTCTTCCTTTTACTCTCATAATCCAGTGGGACAGATAACCGACACGACTGACGATAGATGAGGTGCAGGACTGACTTTTTACATACCCATCCGACGCATGGATCATCTTTCTTGTCAGACAATCAGGTGATCAGCCTGCATTGTCCTAACCAAACTTGGAAACAAAATTTTTTTGTTGTTCCAATGTGGAAATCGAACCCATGTCCTCCGAGTCGAGAGCCAATACTCTAACCACTACACTATGGAGGCTGTGGTGTAGTGGTTAGAGTATTGGTGTAGTGTATAGCTGTAGCTGCATAATTAAATTAATTATGATGGATGTAAGTACAAATTATTCAAAGCATACAAATTGAGAACATAAATGAAAATTAAAAGTTCAATACAGTTAAGTTTATTTCTCTAAAGAAAAAAAAAAAACTATCCAACTACCCTCGGTCCTAATTCATGTAGTATGCAGTACTAAAGTTACTCAACTTTGCAATGAAATTTGATGATAAATTTATGCTAGGCTGTAATTTGTTTAAAATTTTTTATTTTATTTTCAGAGCATATGTAGCATTTAAACTGCCAGAACTAAGATTACTTGACTTTAGAAAAATAAAACAAAAGGAAAGGGAGGAAGCTAATACACTATTCAAGAGTAAGAAAGGAAAGGAAATGCAAAAAGAAATTACCAAAAAAGCCAAAACCTTTGTACCTGGTGGTAACATGCCTGATCCCAAAGTTACAAGTAAGTATTCTTTATTTAAAAAAAATAACATTTGCATCAATTCATAATGTACCGTTGAAGAAATTGATTGAATTTCTTCATCCTGTTTGTGGTTTTGTTATTTAACTAAATGTCGCCCTATGGTCGAAATTCTATTACAATTTTTAAGTATAAACTTCATAAGGGATCTTTTGTCTCATAAAAGAAAATAAAAGGTAAATGTTGTGACAAATTCTGTAGTCTATCAAACTCAGAGTAGTGTGTTATTAATGTGAGGTAGTGTGTGTTGTTGCTATTGGAATTAATTCTCTAAGCATTATTGAAAAGGTGTGCTTTCTGCACATCTTGCTCCACATAAACTTTAAGTGTGCCAAATATCATATGTCTCTATTCTCACAATTCTCATAAAACTGTACTGAAAGTTTTTGCTTCACATACATGTATGATGATGATGCCTGTTGCTGCTGGGAAAAAATTAACATGACAAAGGACCATGTAAAAAACTGTATGGGCAGTGTCCCCACAACAGATTTCAAACCTATCTTAATTAATAGCTCTTATTACGCTGATAATTATTTAGTATTCACCTCAGGAGCGGGGTTTTGACAGAAATTGGAATTAATTTTTATTGTTTTATTTATGTGACCAACTCCAGCTTCCAGCTTCTATGTATAATACTTTAACAGCTTCGGATGGATACCATAAAAAGCTTCATCTTGAATTAATCTATCCATTGCTGAAAACTGCATTAAAAACCTTTGCTTAGTTTAAAAGATCTAATCGAACAGGAAACTGAGTGACTTTTCAGCAATGGATATAGTGATTCAAGAGGAAGCTTTTTATGGTACCCATCTGAAGCTGGATTGGACGCAATATAAACAATAAAAAAATTAAATTCCAATTTCTGTCAAAACCCCACTCCTGAGGTGAATGTCACCATACTAAATAATTATCAGCGTGGCAAGAGCTATTAACTGAGATAGGTTTGTTGGTGGGTGGGGACGATTTTTTGCATGGTCCTTTGAGAAATATGTATGACTTCTATATACATTTAAATTCCTTGACAATTTAAGTTTTACAAGCATCAGTTGGTTAACGATTGAAATAAACTTTTAACATACAATTCTTACACTTTCAAGACCTCACTCCTCAAGAGATACACAAGATACGAGAAGCAATCAAGAATGCTTCGTCTCTACATGAAGTCGAGCGTCTGACAAGGATGCTCCAGTCCGGGCAGATTCCTGGACAGAAACCTTTACAGTCGGTGAACCAGCAAATAGGACAACGTAAGAAAGGTTTTATTATTTTTAGGGTTCCATACTCATATAGGATCATGTCCTTGGTCGGTTATTTATTGAATTCTATCTAGCTGTTATGTTTTAGACAAGCCCACATGAGTGAACACTTGACAACAACGAACAACGCTTTCTTTTTGCAAACCTTTGCACTATGATATTATCCTCATATTATAAAAAAATCAATGCTGATACCTACATGCTAACTACTCTTTGTGTGAAATTTTAGCACAGTAAGTGGTTTGTGATGTGAAAAGCTCAGTCAGTATCAATTGTCTTTTATATAATAAAGAATAATAAAAACTGTAATTGTTACAATTCGTTTTTGCACAGTTTTTTGATATAATAATTTACCTAAATAACACTACAATATTGTTTTCAATATTTTAAAAATAAGCATATACAACTACATACTAATTACTTTTTATAATCTTTCATTTTCAGAAGACGAGTATGAAGAAATGGAGACTGACCAGACAAACGGCCAATAACTTTAGTATTCTGGCCACAGGATGCTGGAAGAACAGATATTCCTTGATCTTGAGTCATAACTTCATAAGATATTTAGCTATAAGAACGGTTTACTACAACATTCTACTTTCATTTTTTTTAAGCTGGTAAGAACAGAATCTACTTTATAAAAAGCGTGTTAAAAACAGATACTACACTATTACAAATAAGAAATATATGTTTTCTTATTTGCATCAACTAAAAGCGATTAGGTAATAAAATAAGTTCAAATAAAGTTTTATCAAAAATTCAATTCTTTTATTTCATTTATCACATTATCTCATATCACATATTTCAAAAGTTGTCCAGTCTTTATTAAGTATAAGAAATCTTCATTGCCGGCATCCAGACAAACAGTGTACACCATCGGAAGTAGAGTTTTGCTTGCCATTAGTTCTGTCACAGCTGGTCTCTTGTCTGGCATCACCGATAGCATGCTGTCTATAGTATCTTGGATGCCTCGATCGTACACACTCAAGTCAATTGGATGTACACTTCCACTAGTAATTGCTTTTACCAAGCCAACGAGAGTCTGAAAACATTTGTGATACATAACATTTATATTTCGAAGTTTAGGTTTCTACAGTGTAGTCTGATTTACAAGATCCCTGTCAGTGAATTTCTGTCCAAGGGCACCGAAAATGATGATCCAGGGCTCATTCGATTCGGAATGAAATCTAGAAACTTGAAAAATTTCAAGAGGGGCTCGAAAAAATCGCATAAGTTATAAACAATTTAGTAAAAAACATAAAAGGGGTATGGTTTTTTGAAAATATCTCGGAAACTATTAAAGATTTTGAATTTTGAAAAAAATCCTTAAAGAGGAGGAAATTTCCTAAAAAAAGTCGACTCCCGGAACTCGATTACCGATATTTATAATTTTAATTTAGAAGTGAAAATAGCGCTAAAAGCGGGTGATGCGCCGCGGCGCGCGGATATCTTTAATAGTTTCCGAGATAATTTCAAAAAACCATACCACCTTTTTGTTTTTTACTAAATTGTTTATAACTGCAATTTTTTCGAGCCCTTGAAATTTTTCAAAAAGTTTCTAGAGGTCATTCCGAATCGAATGAGCCCTAGATCATCATTTTCGGTGCCCTTGGACAGAAATTCACTGACAGGGATCTTGTGACTCAGACTGGTGAGGCTCCCGGCGCCTGAAGGTTGAGCATACATGTAAAATTGGTGCTGTAAAACGAGTGAGTGAATTAATGACTTTTTTGGGAGACAAATTTTATTGGCAACTGTGACAAGCAAAAGTGGTTTACTTTATATCTGTGCTAAATTTCATGATAATCGGTTTAGTATTTTTAACGTGAAACTGTATATAAAGTATCCCATGGGATCTGTACATTTCCCCGTGATAAAAAGTAGTCTATGTCCTTTCTCAGGCTCTAAACCAAATTGTGTACCAGATTTCATTTAAATCGGTTCAGTAGTTTTGGCGTGCAAGACGGACAAACACACTTTCACATTTATAATATTAAGTATGGATATTTTAAATCACCTCAGACTCAAAAGCTCTTTTGTGAGTGCACATTTCATACAATAAACAGCCAAGAGCCCAAATATCGCTCTTAGTATCATAAGGTTGTCCTTCGCACAGTTCTGGGGCTAAATAATATGGAGTTCCAATAACAGTGGATGTCTTTTTTGCACTGTAACAAATATTTAGTATTTCAATTGTAGTATAGGCAGTTACCACAAGGTAAATAATATTATTTTTTTCAAGACAATTTTTTTATTGAAACATTTTCAAATAGTTTTGGCTCAGTACCCATAGATGTCGCTAGATCGTCTGATTGTAACTGTGATGTGTATAATAATTAAATTAAATTACTAGCTGTTGCTCGCGGCTCCGCCCGCGTAAATACAGTATCCCTCGGGAATACTGTACTTTTTCGTAATTAAAAGTAGCCTATGTTTTAATCCAGATCTCAAGCTATTACCATACCAAATTCCATCAAAATCCGTTTAGTAGTTTTTGCGTGAAAGAGTAACAAACATCCCTCCATCCTCACAAACTTTCACATTTAGAATATCAGTAGGATTATTTAATATGAAACTTTTACCTTGCTAACATTTTTGAAATTCCAAAGTCGCCAATTTTCACAAGCACTCCATTCTTTCCAGTCAGTAGAATATTTTCTGCTTTCAGGTCGCGATGAATGACGTTTAATTTATGCAAGTAGTCCACACCCAACAGAATTTGGCAGAAATATAAAAGTATTTCCTGATAATTAAATAAGTTATAGTGTATTAATACTAAATTTAATAAGTAGATTATGGGCCTGTTTCACGATCTCCTAAAAAGTGTCAAATAGCTTAACTGCATGTTATGTTTCTGTCGCTCGACTTATAGAAGCAGCGACAAAACTTCCGGATAAGCTCTTAGAGCATCGTTTCTCAACCGGTGGGTCGCGACCCTTGTTTGTTTCGGTCGAGTTTGTTTTTAAAGGTGGTCGCAGTCAAAAATAATAAATTAAACTACATACCTATAGGTAAAATAATTCGTTTTTTGAACGAATCTTTTGTATCGAACGTCAAAAAAATCGGTACGGGGTCGTAAGATTTTTACTTAACTTTTTGGCTTTTTCGTGGGTCGCGACATAAAAAAAGTTGAGAAACGATGTCTTAGAGCATCCAACCAAAGATAAGCTACTCGACACTAATTATTAGGCGAACAGGGCCTTAAACTATAAAGTCCCCTTCAAAGCCAGGTTTAAACAATAATATTTAGATCTAGTAACTGCTTGTATTCTTGTAGGTCATTCGTACCTGCTGAATCAAATTAAAACCGTAGGTAACTTTGTACCCATTTGAGAAGCGTCTCATGAATAAAGTTATATTTGTGAGATTTTGCATGACGTTGCAATAAAGTGTAGGGAAATGTAGTTAAAGTTTAAACAGATGTAACCCTGTATATCTCAGACTACATTATCCACTAAAAAAAGCGCTGAAAATTAATCTCTGTGATAATACAATAGACCTGAAAATCTAAGTGTTTTCGATTCAACTCTATCGTAATTAACGCAGAATTGTATTTTTTCCGGTCCAAGACATTCCGGATAATGTGAAACTGATACGTGGTAGAGCCATGCTTCGGCACGAATGGGCCGGCTCGACCGGAGAAATACCACGGGCTCACAGAAAACCGGCGTGAAACAGCTTTTGCGCTGTGTTTCGCCGAGTGAGTGAGTTTACCGAAGGCCCAATCCCCTACCCTTTGTTGCTTTCCATCAGGTGACCCGTTTGCTCGTTTGCCCCCATATTTCATTTAAAAAAAAAATGTAGTCCTAGCCTGGGAAGTCCTAGGCTAACATACCCAGAGGCGGATTAAACGTTGATAGCGCCGTAGGCAAACATGTCATCGGCGCTCCTATATTATGAATAACTTGTCAGTAGTGGCTTCAGAGGGTTCAAAGTTGTCGTAGTCTAAAATTTGCAGTATTATGAAATCATCATCATACATTGTATGGTGATCGCCCAGGGCTTCGGCCTGATCGGGCATACTAACTCGCTCGGTCGAGCGCCCCTTTGTACCCCTAGGCACATGCCTAGTTTGCCTTTAGGATAATCCGCCACTGAACATACCTGTTGCATTATAAACTTCGGACACAGCTCGTACATGTATTCGGCTAGACTACCATTTGTCGCGTATTCCATAGATATCATAACATACTTGTCAATATAATAACATTTGTAAAATTTTATAATGTTCGGATGTTTCAACGCTGATAATATCTTGACTTCATTTGCAATGTCCTACGAAAAATAATGATGTAACTATTACCTAATATCGCGAAAGAAGGATAGTAATAAACTTTAGTCTTATAAAATTTTATTAGGAGAGAAAATCGGATTCACGAAAAGTTTGATCGATGAACCAAACAGTTTCGACTTTCCCGTTAAATAGTAGATAACATTATCTAGGTACATACCTTTTTGTGATCCTGGATTTTATTATTTAATTCTATGTCTTTTATTACTGTTAAGTCACCACTTTTTTTCTTTTCACATAAATACACGTTCCTATAAAAAATAGAAAGGTTAACAAACTTTTAGATTCTTGGGCGATCACTTTCAAACAAAACGTACCTACCCGTACGTTCCTTTTCCTATTGTTTTTAAAATTTTTAAGTTATTTTTGTGAAATCTTTTGATAAAATCCATTTGAATACATTCTTTTGAAAACTTATTTATTAACGAATCACTTTTAATAAAATCACCGGTAGAATGTTTTAGTTCCATACGAATTTATAAAAAATCTATCTACCTTCTAAATTATTCCATTATAGCGCCACCTAGTGTTCGGTAGTCAAAGTAAAAATGAGGTAGCATTATGTCGCAATAAGAATTGTCCATCTACTTCTCGCCAGATGGCGCTTATTAAATAAGTATAATATTTTTAATCTCGTAGTACTATGCTCTCCTGGTAGTTGGTGTTTGATGGCCGCCTGCTTCACCGAGCATGGTGTTAAAACAAAATGGCATGTATTTAAACTTGCGACAAAACAATTAAATTTTGGATGTGAAAATACCCAATACTGAATACTAAATTACCAAGTTGGCGAAAGAATGTAAGGAACAAAAAAATTACTAATCTGGTGACTAAATAATAACCACTGAATTTTCCAAACTGGCAGCAAATTATGTTTTAGCGACTAAATAACCATCTTGGCGACAATTTGTGAGTACACATTTAATTTAAGAATAGGCACATATATTTTCCCTGATGTAGGTAACTCAAAAACCATACAAGCAGCGAAACGAGCGCACACAAAAAAACCATAAAGGAGCGTACAAAATTCCCAATTTTTTATTTTTCTCGGTTTTAGGGAGGTGTAGATTAATTTTAAAATTTAAAAATGGCGGATATTTATTTTTCGTAAAATTGATATGGGTGTCGTTTACCAGGTTTTTGGGAGTGCTGGATACGAAAATGACATTCGTTTTGAAATTCCAATATGGCGGACACAGTTAATTTCATAAAAATAATATGGGTGTCCTTTTATTTGTTTCTGAGGGTGCTGATTACAAAAAAGTCATCCATTTTAAATTTCCTTAGTAACCCAACAACCTCATATTTTCTTCATGATGGGAGAAAAAGAAATTTGAAAATCCTGAATTTTCCAACATTTCTATAGCTTTATACATCCGTCGTATCTTAATGTACAGCATTTACTTCTTTTTTTATAAAATTGATTCTATCTCGGAAACGGTGCATCCTATTGAAAAAAATAATGAAAATTTCGTCCCTCTTAGGAATAACGCAACATCATATTTTCTTCACGATGGGAGAAAAAAAAATCGAAAATCTTGAATTTTCCAACATTTCTATAGATTTATACATCCGTCGTATCTTAATGTACAGCATTTACTTCTTTTTTTATAAAATTGATTCTATCTCGGAAACGGTGCATCCTATTGAAAAAAATAATGAAAATTTCGTCCCCCTTAGGAATAACGCAACATCATATTTTCTTCATGATGGGAGAAAAAAAAATCGAAAATCTTGAATTTTCCAACATTTCTATAGATTGATACACCCCTCGTATCTCAGTACAGCATTGTCATATTTTTTTCTATAGTCGCTTCTATCTCAGAAACGGTGCATCCTACTGCAAAAGTAATGAAAATTTGCTCCCCCTTATTAATCTAGAAATCGCATATTTTCTTCATGAATGGCAGAAAAAATCATGAATCCTGAATTTTTAAAAATTTCTATACCTACATAGCTGGTACTTTGAACTACATAACATACTGTAATAATCATCAATCCTAATTAGCATCCCAAAGATCTTTTAATTTAGTATTCATATTCATTTTCCGAAGATTGAATATTCTCCATTTTGGAAAATGAAATTGGAAGACAATTTTGTAATCAGAACCCCCAGAAACCGGGAAAAGGACAACCTTGTTAATTTTAATAACAAAAATTTACGCCATTGTGGAATTACGAAACAGATTTTATTTTCATATTATTCTGTACCCCCAGAAACCTAGAAAATGACACCCATGACAAAGAAAAACATACTCCAACAGTATCCAAAAATAGCATTTTCCGTAGCCTGCAAATTGAATTTTTAGCAGCCATTAGGCTGGGACTATATGCAACGGAATCCGTTAGACCGTAGAGAATTATGAGCACTGAAAATAGAACTCTGTGCTAATGCAATACAGTTGAAAATTGAAGTGTCAGGTGTCGAGCTGTCATATATGACATTGACGTTTAACTCGACACTCATGTGTTCGATTTTCAACTCTATTGTATTAGCATAGATTTCTATTTCCAATGTTCAGAATTCTCTACGGCCTACCGGATTCCGTTGCGTATATCTCTACCCTTAATTTATCAACCAAATCTGGTTTTATAGCTGCTTATATGGTATAATGGTCACCAACTCGGAAATTAAGTCACCAACTTATAAATGTCGGTGCTAATTTGGATTAAATTTCGCCTCTTTTTATCTGCCGACTTTAGAATTTTTTGTCACCCGAGTGTTTTCGCCAGTTTAGTAATTTAGTCGCCAACATATTAATTCGCTGCCAAATTCAGTAATACAGTATGCTCACGTGCAGCCGCCAAGTTATTTTTTGTTCGCTCGATTAATTATATCCCAAACAAAATTAATTTGTTTCATCTACATCTCGCTAGGTAGCGCTTATTAAATAAGTATATTTTTCTCTCCTTCTGAAGTAAGTATGTTCTCAATGTGTTCTACGGGTAGTTGGCGTTTAGTGTGTCTATTTTAGATCAGTACTCGAGTGAGTTTTCAGAGAAGATTATTTTGTTACATCATCAATATAAATTATAATTGGTTCATCTACTTCTCGCTAGGTGGCGCTTATTTAGTACCACCTTGTGTTTCTTTTTATTTACTCAGTAAAACAATGTAGGCATTAGGCAAGCGTTATTTCAGTTTTAAATTATTCTAGGTGGGTAGGTAAATGAAAGATGTGAATGAGTTTCAATTTTTTTATTCTAAATACATTAATATTCTTTAATTCAACTCAAACATTACTTTAAACTATTACAAGCTATTATTTATTTTTAAACATAAATAATAAGTTATGCAAATGTCCAGCATTGCACAATCCAACTCGATATCAAACTAGGTATGTAGTTAGTTCATACTGACAAACGTATATGACACAAGATTATCGGTGATACTTATAAATCTTAAGTATTCGAATAAAAAAAAAGACATACCAGATGTCCATAGAAAAGTTTACGAAATTAATTTTCTTTGGTTGTTAGCTAGGTGTCGTAAATCAATACACAACGCAGGAGAAGACAACTGAACGTCTATTTACACAACAGTACGCCGTATAGATAGTTTAGCTCATTTGTGCGCACGGCCCTATGTGTGCGTGCGCTTGTAAACTTTATACAGCTCTAATTTGTTACAGTGGCGCGGTCCACTCCCCGCACGCGGCGCTATGTGTGAATAACGTACTATACATTACCCACACATAGACCCGCGCGCACAAATCAGTTGAACCATCTCTACTAAAATAGAGTACACCAATTTAAATACGATATTTATAGTTTAAACCGTCGTAATACAAGCTAGTTACACATAAGGTTGTAAAGGTATAATCGGTGTTTACAAAGCCTATAAATATGGCTAAAATTTTACACTCGCATCTATATTACTCCTCAGATGTGATCGTTTAAGTTAACTCTATTGAATGACACCAATTCATATATTTTTATAGTCTATAATATTATTAAAAATAACAGTAAAAGATTCAAGCTATTTTAAGTTTAAAATTAAATGTCCCTCTTTAAATAATCTATGTAAAATGTATATAAAAATATCTGAGAAAGTATTATAGAGACGACGCGACGTACGATAATACATGTAGGTACATAGCACAGATCTAATAGTAGGTACAAATATTAATCAAGGTATTTTACATACATACTCTGTTTATAACATAAACATTTCTAAGCGTAATGATTCTATTACACACAATTTATTTAAGATAATATATTAAGCGCTTTCATTTTTTTGTCTCTCATACGACATATTCATTTTTAATCTATATTTTTAAACATTATAGATCTGGCAACATCGCGTACATATTTATAATAACGGTCGCCGAAATTTCTTAATATACCTACAAAAACAATTTACATTGGACCTTCATTCTATACAGATGAATGATGGAGCGTATGAGTTTAAAATTTAAATTATAATACTTTCAATGAGGCATTTTAATAATGAAAAGCCAAACGAATTAACACACATCAATTAGAGACCAGCTCTCGAAACTAGAGTATACATAAATTGCGTCGAACACAAATTCATAGGTATTCATCTTGTGGTTATTAACCATAAATATAATTAGCTGCACAAGTTTCCAACTGCCTCGTGTCACAGACTATTTTCTTAATATTATAGACAATGCACATTGAAACAACACCGATCGATGCGAGCATCTAACGACGAAATCTCAGGCTTAGTGAGATCAACTCATTCTAGGCAAAGACGAGATTTTCGCACATCCAGACGATTGCCGAGAAGCTTCGAGAAAACGTGGACAGTGCCTCGCATTGTTTTCTTGCTTTTGCGCAGAGACTTCTCACGATAGTGACACGACTTCTCTCGAGACTTTTCGCCGCGTCACGCGTGTCTGGATGTCGTGTTGTAACTTGTGATACGTATTACAATTAGGTACTTCGTAATGAGTTACATAGTAGTAAGGATGCATGATTATTGTGCTACGAGTTTTCAGATATTGCTGACCCCGGCCTCAGACGATTTGCAACTTATTCAAGCAAAACATTATTATAAACCATGCATGTTAGGTCAACCGTAATCAAGATCTCAAGCGGTTAGTTATCACAAATATCTAAATATAATTAATATTCTCTCGACGAGTTTAGGAAAAATTGTATAAAAACAAATTCATAATATACATTAGATACTCTAAAGGGTAAAATCGAATCGCCAGCGATTCTTCGACGTGATGAGGTGCTACAGGCTACGAAAGTAAGTAAAGCTCTATCTAACAGGATGGCGTCAGCGCACGGCCTCGCTTTACTGCCAACGGTCACCATTCAGAAAGACACGACGACAACTTTCGAAAGGCATTTTAAAAATTTACCTTAAATATTATACATAGGATACCTATCATGTTAATACCTATAATTTGGTGAATAACATTATCGCAAACCCGTATTAAATATGAGAAACGTGGATGATATGACATTATAAATTACCCTTTCATACCAATTAATAAGCGTTTTCAATATACTTACTTAGTCGGCCCGACATCGATGGAGGCGACTAAATCTATCTAAACGACTTTAACTTTACGAATCGAAGACTACTCACGGATATCGAAAGTGAACATAAGTCGAACATCTTTGGTTAGACAAACGAAACTACACGACCGAATGTTAGGTCGTTGGAGGGACATATATTATTAGGTAACTATACAACATTGCGTAATCATCACAAAATATAAAGAGTCGTCGAAATGTGACGATGTTCCGTTCGAGAACATTCAGGATCGTTCCATTTCGACGTAAGCGTCAACAAGTATCCAACAAGAACTCGCGCCTCTCGGCCGGCGCGCGACGGCTACTGCCAGAGTTTCCACCACACCTGCATCTTCTCTGAGAGTTTCTTGCATATTCCCAGTAGTTTCCGTCACATCCCACCGTCGCCCTCGCCCTCGCACTCCTCCGAGCCTTCGCCCTCTTCGAGCGTTACCTGGAAACAAAGAAACGTGGAAATTAGGGGCCATTCGAATTATCCTCAGTTTGTTATTGTCGTTATTAATCGGGGACAGCGCCATGCTTTTACACAGATTAATGATAAGGACACAAATAATAATACATTGAATTAATGAGCTCGCTTACATCTGGTGTTTTATAATCACGTTTTTCGCTCTTACGCCGATAATCATTATTTGTCTTTTAATTATGTACGATTTAGAAAAGAATATAGAAGATAAACTTACTTGAAATCTAATTTGTTCAGGTCGCTCGTCGTCTGCGGCGGAGTGCGTCTGTATGGGCGCGGGTGGCGGCGACGGCGGAATCATGCTCTGGTAGTAGTCCCGGTTCTCCTCCAGTGTGTCCAGGATGTCCTGCGCGTCCGGGTGTACCAGGTCCGCCCACGTCTCCCACAGCGGGTGCACGATGTAGTCGATGAAGCCGACCTGAGACTTCTCGATCGTCGCGTTGTGCCGGTCGCACATCGGACTGATGTCCATGCCCTGCTCCCGCTCCCTGTCGCCCTGCTGGAAGAACTCCTCCATGAGCAGGCTCACCCACCGCTTGTACAGCGGCAGCGGCTTCGTCGGGTTGCTGAGATCGGCGCAGTGCACGAGATTCTCCAAAACTTGTATTCTATCCGTGTAATTATCTAGGAGCAGCACTCCGCTGCCGGCCACCTTCTTGGTCTCCACCATGGTCTTGAGATCGGCGAGGAGACTCATATGCTTCGACATGTCGGTCGAGAGGACCATGTCGATGACCATCTTGCGCAGAGTCTGCCTCTGCTTCTTATGTAGATTCATGAAAATATCGCAGCCGTCGTTCTGGAGCAGCTTGAACGCGACCGCGAGATGATGGTTCTCCAGGACCGACTCGTCGTTGTACATGAGAGCCAGCTCGGAGCTGGAGTTGACGAGGAACTGGTTGGTGAGACCGGGGTGGTCTACATCGTGAACGCAGGCCGCGAACAGAGCGGCGCAGACCTCGATCGGCGTGAAGACGGCGTCGAGAGCGGCCGTGTTGAGCAGCACGTGCGTGGACTGCGCCACGTCGGCCGCGTGCAGCGAGTTGTGGAAGGGGTTGTCCCTTATGTAGTGCTCCTCGAGCGTCACGGCGAAGGCGAGGAAGGTCCTCGGCGAGATCTGGAGCGTGCCCAGCAGCTCCCGGGACGTGAAGGCGGCGTATGCGACGGCCGTGAGCGGTCGGCCGCAGGACAGGTCCCCGATGCGGAAGATGTCGACGCCCCAGCGATCTAACTCTCCCAGTAGTCGGCCCAGGTCCTCCTCGTGGGGAGTCTCCACTCCGTACCGAGGCACACGCTCGCCAGTGAAGCTGTTCGTATGTGTGAGAGTCCTTTTGACGCCAGATATCTGGAAAAATGTGCTTTAATGAGTGAATGTTATCTAAATGATAATATTTGCATAGTTTGATTAAATCATATTATGTAGGTAGTGTTTACACATATTTAAATACTTCAAACGGTTATTTTGTCGGCAAAAGCTACGAGCATGCGCTTGCAAATATTTCGCTATTATTTATTTTCTTCATGGTCATAATTAATTTTGTAGCGACATCCAGCTCAAAGCTTGCCCTTAAAAGTAACAACTAGGATTAAAAAAATACGTACTTGTGACATAGTTCCCACAGGTCCGCCATATCGTGTCTTTTCCTTTTTCTTTGTCCTTTCTGTAGTCTCGTCCACTTGCAGAACCGGTATATCAAGCTCCTGCTGTTTGTCTGTTGACAAAATAAAAAAAATATATTAATAAAATTAAGGTAATTTAGATTTTATATTTCAGTGCTAGTCCATTTATTAATTCGTATGTTTTTATTTATTTTTATTCGCGTAATTATTACGTTATTATTCAAGTGGCAATAATAATAATGAAATGCCTTGAACGTTAAATAAACATAAACCACTATGTAAATAATTCTATCTTGTGCGAGATAAAAAATACATACGAGGTCGAACAACAATAATACATAAATATGATACTGACACATGCTCTGTCGTCTCACCGTCTGCCATACAATAGTTGGAGTTACAACTAAAATATTATGTTATAGATAAAACTGAAAAACTTTATCAGTTTATAGTGGGTCTTACATATCCGCTTATCGCGCTATTTATAATTGATGTCACAATTTACAAGCCTAATATTACCTACCCCCTCAATAAATTGAGTAAACACTTGGTAACGCTCCTATTTAACATATTTAGGGACTGGGAGAGATCTTATCATTATTTTGAACAACTTTTGTTAGGAAACTTTGAAATTATGGAAGCAGAATATCGCGTTAAATTTTCGTAATTTCGTTATATCACTGAAGTTAGAATATTATGCATGAACCTTTACTACCTACGTGTTCGTAAATCGTAATATTTCGGAAGTGTTCTCGATGTTCGAGATGACATAACATTATTCAATTTTCAACACACAGGAAACATCTTTTGTTATTTAATTGAATAATTAGTATTGCGCCTTTGTCTTAACTCTTAACGACTCAATGGTTTTTAGGGTTCCATAATACTTGAGGAACTTTTATACTATCTGTCCGTCCGTCCGTACGTCTGTCTGTCAGTCTGTCTGTCCGCACTTCTAGCGTCGGTAATTATGAATATAAGCGGATGAAATTTGGTATAGTCACAGATTGTGTATAGATCTCGGATTTGGCATCATAAAATAAAATACAGGGTGCAATTAAACCTACCGGCCAAATTTTTTTTAGGGCTTAGGTATCAGTAGGAGAGTCCATTTAAACAAAAAAATAGGGTGTAAATTTTTTTACAGTAACATATTTTATCCCAATAAAAATCCTTGCAGAATGGTCATTTTGTACCTACGAATTACGATAGCGCTATTTATGCGGCCGGCGCCGGGCGGTCTGTCGCCACGGTAACGCGGGGTGGTGTCAGGGAGGCGCGGGTGGCATGCGCGGTGCCGGGTGCGCCGGCGCCGGCCGGTTATTTAGTTTATCGCCGTCCGCCGCGCGCGTAATTAGAGTGTGTGACAATGCACTCTAACCGCGAGTGTTATGAGATGGTGAGGTGCTACATTTTGAGTGGCGAAAGTTTACGCGGAGCCCAGAGACTGTACGAACAAGAAAGCCTTCCTCGTCTTCGTAACAGTGGATTCACGAATGCAGCTGTACCGAATCGCCAAACAATTTTGTCCGTTAACCAAAGACTCTTGGATTATGGGCAGTTCACAACACCTGCACACGCTCTAGGAGGAGGAAGGCCGAGTTTACCGATTGAACTCCAAGACGACATCTTGGAGTTCTTTGAAAGAGACCCACGAGCGAGTACCCGAGATGCCGCCCGCCGCTTTAACCTGAGTCGATTTGCGGTGTGGAAGTTATTAAACACTGTTAACTTACACCCATATCACTTCCAAAAGGTTCAGGCTTTAAACGAAGCAGACGCCGCACCCCGTCGCACTTTCTGCGAGTGGCTAATCGCACACCCTGACGCAGTTATTTTGTGGACAGATGAGTGCCTGTTTACGCGTGTGGGTTTGTACAACCAACACAACGAACATTGGTGGTCGTATCAAAACCCACACAAGATAAAAGAAAATTACCACCAAGTGCGTTTTAGTGCTAATGTGTGGGCCGGCATCGTTGGTGATAAAATACTGGGGCCTTATTACATCGAGGGGCGGCTGACCGGAATCACCTATCTACAAATGCTAGAAAACATTATTCCAGAGTTCATGGACGACGTGCCGCTCGCACTCATTCGCCATCCGCAGTTCTACTTCCAGCAGGATGGTGCACCGCCACATTACGCCGCCGCGCCGCTGTAAGAAATTATTTAAACCGCGAATACGGTGATCGCTGGATAGGTCGCGCGGGTCCTGTCCCATGGCCGCCTCGGTCACCAGACCTCACTCCATGTGATTTTTTTTATGGGGTGAGATTAAGAGGCGAGTGTACATAGATGAGGTCCCAAGCCTCGAAGACCTAAAGTCGCGTATTGAACGTGCCTTTGACGAGGTTAAAAGTGACAGAGTTGTGCTCAACAAACTTAAAGACAATGTGCAAAAACGTGCTAGACTCTGCCTAGAGCGAAACGGTTTACAGTTTGAACAATTTTTAAAGTACTGTTAAGTGTAAATAAGGTAAATTATGTAAATAAGATTTAGAGGTGGGTGGTTTTGATTTTTAATTAGTTGTACATAAGTTGATTAAAATTTTTTAAATACGCCTAAATGCAAAGGATGTGGTTTAGATTTATTATAATTTCTAAAGTGCTTATTATTCGTAATTATTTAGAAAGTTGTAATTTTTCCATTGTTTTAATGTGTATCAATTAATTTTATTTTAAACATACCTACCTCCTTTACATTTTGACGGTCCTAAGCCCGTTAAAGTATGAAGGGAAAATTTGCAACTTATGATAATAACAAGAATTATGGTTATCAATGAAATGCGTAAGCGGGATGGCGACGCATGGCGCATAGTGTCCATAATTGTGGTGTTTTTCAGGAAAACTTTCGGATGCTATTTCTCAACATTTTAGTACTGAGTGATTATAAAAGAAAAAATACGTATATTTTTATTTTTAACAAGGATCAATATATCGAAATTTGGCCGGTAGGTTTAATTGCACCCTGTATATTTTTTTATTCTAGGGGTTTATTCTACATACTTTTGAAGTGGCGATATAAAAAAAATCTACCTTTTTCTTTCTACCCCATCGTGTCACGTGTGGGATATCGTTGAATAGGCCTTTTAAAATAAAGGTAAGGTTTCATACATTCCTTTTTTATAAAGTCAACCATTTTCGAGTAATCGGCTTCCATAGTGATTTTTAAGTTGGCCCCCTGGCATTTAGAAGACTTATAAACTTGCAATTTTCTATGCTGATAGATCATGCTAAAAACTCTTTAGGAAAATTATTTTGAACCAAATCGGACAGTAACATTTGAAGTAATTTGAAAAAACGTATTACGCGTTTATAGTTACGGAACCCTCCTTAGACATGCCCTTACATGCTCTTGGTTAGGTTATTCATATATACATATATCTTATAATGTTTTGAGAATTTAATGTTACTATAATTATTTTAAACGTTAAACCTACACCTATGCATTAAAATATTTGACTTTACATGTTAAGTAATAATATTTATTTTAAATATGAGGGGAATAGAGCGATCGCATGACTAAAATTGCACCTACACAAATGTAACTTGGCGTACTTATTTAGCCAAGTTACATTTTAAAATACATAATTATTTGGTATTATATTATAATAAAATAATAAATGTTTTTTTAGCCTTATTGTGTACATAACGTAGATAACAAGATACTAGATTTGATTCAAGTACAACTGTTTAAATCAATAGCAGTTCATTATAATAAAGTTTATCATCCACATATCTATTGATTTTTATTAAAACTAGAAAGTAGGTTAAGCAGTGTGAGTGTTCGTCGAGTGTTTGATTAATTTGTATGTTTTTAGGTCACAGTTTTTGTCAATATTATGTAATTCGTTTCATTATTGTTTCATAAACTCGGGTGCTTTAAATAGGTTATGCAATGTATTAAATATACCTAATATAAAGTCGAAATCGCTTACTTTTATAGTTTTGAAAATTTTAAAAGTGTTGTACTGAGGTACTTTCAGTGTAGGCCAGTCTAGAAAGTAAAAGTTTAAGGCTTTTTTTTTATGTAATGAGCCAGGAAACGAGCAGACTGATCGCCTGATGGTAAGCGATTACCGCCGCCCATGGACACTCGCAACACCAGAGGAGTTACACTTGTAACTCCTCTGGTGTTGCGACTTGCGTTCCTGGTCCTTAAAATCCCCAATCCCCCCCATGGGCCTCCGGTAACCTCACGCACTCGGCGAAACACAACGCAAGCGTTATTTCACGCCGGTTTTCTGTGAGGTCGTGGTATTTACCCGGTCGAGCCGGCCCATTCATGCCGAAGCATGGCTCTCCCACAGTTGGCGTGGCTCTTCCACAGTTAGCGTGGCGTAAGGCTTAAACACATTAGGTGATTTGTCGAAATTGTTCGACAAGTCTGTAAGCCCTATTAAGTATGTCGTAACACAATGACAATATTATGAAAATCACTGTGATAATTTTTAGCCGCGCCTGAAAGACAAGTTCACTCGTTTATAATATGGCTCGGTACTAGGCCAGATACTTAGGTACTTAAAAAAAACTGAACATTTGTAATTATACTTGTTACGCAAGTACAACATTTCATTTATGTATCGACTATTTTTCGAGAATATTCGGATAATTTACAGACGACTAGCGTATAATAACTCCCACACCGATCTCGGTGACGGTGGCCGGTTTCATTGAAACCAGGCCAGTTACGCAGGAGTGATTTTATAGTGCCCAAGTGTGTGCGCAGTACACAAGAGCACTCTTTCTTCCTTTTACTCTCGTAACCCAGTGGGACGGATGACCGACACGACTGGCGAGAGATCAGGCGCAGGACCGACTTTTTACATGCCCATCATCTTTCTTGTCAGACAATCAGGTGATCAGCCTGCATTGTCCTAACTTTGGTTGGGAAACAACATTTTTTTTTGTTGTTCCTATGTGGGAATCGAACCCACGACCTCCGAGTCGAGAGCCAATGCTCGAACAACTTGACCACGGAGGCTAGCGTATAATTAACTCTGAAATAATGATATCTTTTAAGATAGCTAATAATTAAACTGAGAAAAGCAACCCAGGTCAGAGAGGTCTATCTCGTACCTAATAATTACATGTGTGGAATTTATGTACAAGATACCTACAGCTATAATTTAATACGATGTTTGGTTTTGAGGAGATTTTGACGATAGTTTATCTATTCCATAGCGATTTTGATTAAATGACGCAAACGCATTAACCAATCAAAAGCGCTATTGAATAGATAAATTACTGATAAAAACCTTCAGAAACCGGACATTAATCTTCTTCACAAAACTGAAAACGACACTAATTTATTTATTTTACCTAGGTAAAGAGTACCTAGGTATGTTATAGATAACGTAGTGATACGAAAGCAGTTTGTGTTTACCTACATATTATTTTCTTCAAATGTAAATTGTACCTTATCCAACTTGAAAATTTCTATAAAAGATACATTAACATTTTAATTTGATACAAGAAAAAAAAACTTAGGTACTAAGAATAATTAAATATTTATAAACTCGTTATAAATTAAACTTTATTATTATGTATTATTTCAAAGCGTTTTTCTGTCTTTTCACGTTCTGCGAATTGCAGAAAAAGAATTCTTCGAGTTATATTTTATTTAACCTCGCAAGTAGTATGTTGTAGGTATAGACGTATGTATATATTTAATGTCTCCGAAAATCAATTACGGATACTTCGAGCACAATATGATCCACTGCTTATGTTAAGACGTTTAGGCAAAAAAATAATTGTCATACTCAAAGTAAAAAATCATCTCATGTACACTACGGCCGCTGTATCTTCACTGGTCTGAACATAGGCTCTGCGAACTTTAGCACATGTACAACTCGTGAAGAAAACTTTTATTGTATTATTTTTATATACCTATGTACTAATAAAATTTCCCTTATACAGTTGACCAATTAGTACAAATAAAATAAATATGAAAACACTTAGAAATAGTTATTGCGCAACCTTCTGCGCGAAGTTCAGACTCGCCAAGATACATCGGCCGTATTGTAGGTATGGGTGACTCTTCGTAAAACGCAAACTCGCCCATATAAAGAAAAAAAATTCTAGTATGACAATTCTTTTTCTGCTTAAGCGTCTTTACACAAGCGATAGAACATATGCCCAAAATATCCGTAATTGATTTAACAAACCTTATATAAATATAGTAAGTATGTGCTTTTGAAAAAAATTACATTGTCTAATTAATTCAGTTATATTAAAAGTAATAGGTACTATTATTGAGGCAAACATCGGAAATATAAAGATCCAATTTTGCGCGTTCTAATTTAAAAGTAAGATGGCGCCTATTTCCCGGCTGAACTTTTTCTTAATAAATCCACGGTATTATATTCAACTCTCGCATTTCAAATATATTATGGTATGTAGGACGCGCCCTCTTTTAATATTGAGGTTATCTGCGTAAAATCTGTAATGTGCCGATTTATATCTAATCGAAGAGATGTAGCCTGAAGGCTAGATAATCCAATTTGAATCTTTGGCATATTTTCCTAAGTGTTGTTTATTTCTCATTCTGGTTTAAGAGGATTTTTTTAACTTTTCGTATGTATAGCCTTTTTTACCCATAGATACCTCATAGGGTTAAATAGCGTATCTAACTTTAATTTCAAAATGGTAACTATAGTTATCTACTCGTTTGAGATGAATACAAGGAACAATTAACGAGGCAGGTAACTCGTTGCATTGTAATACGTTTTTAGCATTTTCAGGAATTACTCTTTCCTTGTATGAAGAAATTTTTAGGCTAAATGTATGCAATAGCATGTCCTTCTGTATAAGTATAACCATAATATTACTAAGTATAGTATAAAGAGCGCAAAGTCGTACTTATGCAGGATCGAATCTTATAATATATTACTAGATGTTGTTCGCGACTTCGTACGCGTAAAAGTTAATTTCGCAGAAACCGAGATGAAAAGTAGCCTATGTCCTTCCCCGTGGTCTACTCTACATCTGTACCAAATTTCATCCAAATCGGTCCAGTAGTTTCGGAGCCTATTCAATGCAAACAAACAAACAAACTTTTCCTCTTTATTATATTAGTATAGATGTCTGCACTCATAATTTAAAGAGTTCAGTAATATTAATTAAGATGTAAATAGCCCTACTATTAGGTAATTAAGATGAAAATAGCATGAGTGTTAAGGACAGCGGCCTCGCCTGTGTTTTAAAGTGAATTTAAAGACAATGAACGCTTATCAGTGCTTTAAAACGTTTCTAAAAACTGTGAGTAAATAGTACATAAACTCTTAAGAGTGAAAATAGTGAATATAAGTGTTGTACATAAGTGTTAAATTCATTAGAATAGTGGTAAATAATTGTTTTAAAGTCACGAGTTTATTTTCTTTATAATTTCTTAACCGTAGCTTATTTCGCTTGGAAAATTAGTGTTGTACATAGGAAAAATTAGTGGCTAAAGTAAATAACATTTAGGTAAATAGAAATGTAAATGGTTTTAGAGAAAATTAGATTATAATGGTGAAAAATATATGGTTTTCTTATACTTGTAACTTTAACTTATGTGTTATTAAGTATCTATGTAAACTGTGTGATTATGTATTGTTTTATGGTAAATAAAGAATTTCACGTTATGCGTTTCACTTATCCTGGCTCAGGGGAGATAAAGGGAAATTAGGGAAAATTATGGAAAAATAGCCGTATAGAGAAATAAGAGAGAGATAGCTTATATGGAAATTAGAAGAGTACATTTGTGCTCCCTATACGGCATTGCCCTGAGCCAGGTAAGCTAACGGCTTATCGTGTAAAATGTTCTCCTCAAATCAGTGTTATTTTTTATACGCCCCCGCTCTGCCCGAATCGGTGTAACCTTGCTATCTTCGAGTCTGATCAGAGCCGGCGGTGAAAACCTAGTGGAAAAATACAGTCCCATACAGTAGTGCGTGGTCCTTGCGATCCGGATTGCAAGTTAGTGAGTTAGTCGCGTGTGATCCGAGATACAAGATTGAAGAAATTTTCGAAGTCCAATACCAGTTGAAAACAATCAAGACGACACTTAGAAGAATTTATTGATGACGGAACATAGAAAAATTTACTGAACATCGGACATAGAAAAATTTTACTGAGCCAAGGAGATAGAAAAATTTATTGAAGACTGGACTTAGAAAAATTTACTGAACACTGGACATAGAACAATTTCATCGAGCCAAGGACATAGAAAATTTTTTGAAGAAAATTTATCAAGCCGAACATAGAATTTTGGAAGAAAGGAATTCAACACCGGGGATCGACGGACTCAGATTAGAAGATTGGACTCGAAGATACAAGACAACACCAAGGAAGAGGGAAGCAAGGATTCGCAGATTTTTCGCCTGAAAAACCTACCGAAGATTCTTGAAGAGTCGTGAAGACTCTGAAGATTTTTGGAGTTTGAAGACGAATATTTGAAGATTAATTTTGATTTGAGGATTTAACTTAACGTAACATTTAACTTAAACTATGGTCATCACAAGGAGTCAGAGCGGGGCCGAGGAGAACCAACCACAACAACAACAACCGCGAAGATTTCCAGATCCGCCACGATCGCCGTCTGCTGCCGCCACGAGCCAGCCGCCGCCGACCGAGGGAAGGGCAGATCTGCTTCAAACAATTTTAAAACCGAGACCAGGTACTAGCAAGGCACCTGTAGCTCCGGAAGTGCAAACACTAGCCAGGAAGAAGGCTATTTCAATTAGGTCGCGTCGATCGACAGCGAGTGTCGTCGCACGCATACAATATGAGGCGGAAGAGAAGCTGGCCGCTCTCCGTAAAAAGGAACTGCAAATAGAAGCAGAACTTATCAAGAAGAAACTCGTCGCCGACGTCGCCGCTGCAGAGGATGGAAGCAGCCCCGATGACGACGAGCCGTCTGAACAGGTGGAGCAACGTGTACGAGCCTGGCTAAGCGAACAAGGACCCGACCATGAAGAGGCTAGACAAGAGCCGGTCGTGTTAGAGGAGAGAGAGACGCCGAAGCCAGAAGACATGCCACCAACTGGAGGAAGACGCGAAGGCCAGAGGACGAGATTTGAGTGGCCGGAACAGCGCCGCCCACGCTCACCCACACCGCCCACGTCTAGGGCCAATGGAGTGGAACATCTCGCTGAAACGTTAGACAAGCTGCTGAACCAACGCCAGACGCGCCACACAACGGAGCTGCCTACATTCTCAGGGGCTCCCACCGAATGGTTATCCTTCAAGGCAGCAATGGAAGACACCACTGCATTCTACAAGCTGAAACCGATCGAGAATTTAGCTCGGCTGAGGAACTGCTTACGGGGAGAAGCCAGGGAAGCCGTGGCACCACTGCTGAGCGTCGCTACGCCGCCCGAACAAATCATGAAGACTCTAGAACAATGCTTCGGACGTCCAGAAGTTATGGTGGACCGCATGATGGAAGACCTGAAGAGGCTACCGAGGCTCGGAGGTTCGGCGGCGGAACTCAACCAGTTCGCCGTGAAGATTCAGAACATGGTGGCTATCCTGAAGAGGCTGAGGCACGGGTACCTTTTCAACCCGTTGCTCACGAGAGACATTCTAGAGAAACTCAGTCCCTACGAGAAAAGCAAGTGGTACGACTACGCAGAAGAGACGTCGCGCTTCAGGAACGAGCCCGATGTCGTCCTTCTCTCTGAATTCTTAATGAGGGAAGCGGACAGGGCACTGCGCTACGGATTCAGCACGACATCGAAGAGAGAAACACCGCGTCAACCTCCGAACAAGAGTGAAACCAGAGCAAGAAGGCCAGTCTTCGCGGTGACAGATGAGGGCAGGGGTTCGCTGAGCCACAGCCAACCCAAGAAGGTACGCGAGGAAGCAATGAAGTGCCCGGTATGTGCCAATGATCACGCTCTGCCTCGCTGCGCCACCTTCAAGAAAATGAGCGTACCAAAGAGATGGGACACAGTCAGGAAAGAGGGGCTGTGTTTCCTGTGCATATCGAGTCGACACAGAAGATTCAACTGTAAGGCGAAACGGTGCGGCGCACAGGGTTGTAAGCGGCTGCACCACACGTTGCTGCACGAGGAGAGGTCCGGCGGCGCTCCACAGGCTGAGGATGCCGTTATTACCGCATCGGTCACGTCCGACCGTGCGGTAAAACTCAAGATGAGAAGGGTTCAAGTCGTAGGTCCACGGGGCGAAGCGGACATCTTCGCGCTGTTCGACGAGGGCTCGACAGTGACTCTGCTGGATGAAGACGTCGCGAAGGCTATCGGCGCAGACGGTCCGTCGAAAGTGCTGCGGATGCACGGGATCAATGCCGAGAGAAATGAGGAAAAAAGCCGACTCGTACAACTGGGCGTACGGGGTCACGACGGTACCAGGCACGACATCACTGCGAGAACGGTGGGCGGATTGAACTTGCTCACTCAATCCGTTCCGGAATCATTGCTGCAACTCGCTCACCTGCACGATCTCAGGGATGAAGAGATGTGTTATGAGAACGAGAAACCCCAACTTCTCATCGGTACGGACAACTGGCAGCTCATCGTGTCAAGAGAACTGAGAATCGGGAAAAGGAACCAGCCTGCGGCCTCAAAGACCAAACTCGGCTGGGTGATCCACGGCAGCATCCCGAGGCGCATCATAAGGCAGGATGATGAGAGTATCCTGCACATATCCATAATCGAGACCAGGGGCGAACGGCTCGAAGAAATGGTGAAGAAACACTTCGATATAGACGCATTGGGAATAGCGGCTAAGGCGAGGCTGACAGACGGCGAGCAGCGGGCCATCGACCTCTTTGGCAGGACGGCCAAGAGAACGGAAGACGGTCGATTCGAAGTGGGACTTCTGTGGCGCAAGGACGGCGTCAAATTACCCCTCAGCTACAACAATGCGCTGAAGAGGCTTAAGAACTTAGAACACAAGCTCAGGAAAAACCCAGAAGACGAGGCGCAGTACCATGGGCAGATGAAAAATCTCATAAGCAAGGGATATGCGGAAAAATGCGACGGGACGGAGGCCGGAAGCGACCGTACATGGTACCTGCCGCACTTCCCGGTCAAAAACCCAAACAAACCGGGTAAGCTGCGACTGGTTTTCGACGCGGCGGCGAAGACAAGCGGCGTGAGCCTTAATGATCACTTGTTGGAGGGGCCTGACCTTCTGACGTCACTGCCAAGAATCCTGTTCCGGTTCAGGGAGGAAGCTGTGGCTGTGAAGGCCGATATACAGGAGATGTTCCTTCGTGTGAAAGTCAGACGAGAAGACCAGCCGGCCCAGATGTTCCTGTGGAGAGAGGACCCGAACGAGCCGCCGACCAGGTACAAGACGGTGGTGATGATTTTTGGAGCGTCGTGTTCGCCGTTCCTGGCACACTCAGCCCGGAATAGGAACGCGGAAGAATTCGCTGAGTCACACCCGGAAGCCCATCGCGCTATTTCCGAAGCCCATTACATGGATGACTACGTGGACAGCTATCCAGACCGGGAGAAGGCCAAGCAGGTTGTAGAGCAAGTGGACCAGGTGCACAGGAAAGGTGGCTTCCACTTAAGAGGCTGGACGAGCAACGACCGGAGGGTGCTAGAGGAGCTGCCTGAGGACCGCCTAGCTGAGAATACTACGCAGCACGTCACCAAGGACGAGCAGAAGACCCTGGGCATGCTGTGGGACTCCAAAGGTGACAAACTAAAATTCAACACGTCGCTATCTAGAGTTCCTGTGGAGGTCCGTGAGCTGCAGCGCGCGCCGACGAAAAGGGAGGCCCTTAGCACCGTAATGAGTATCTACGATCCGCTGGGGCTACTTAGCTGTTACACCATTACCGCCAAAGTCATCCTACAAGGCTTGTGGCGTCAGAAGCTGGACTGGGACGAGCCGCTGCCAGCTGAGTCAGCCGAGGACTTCACCCGCTGGTTGACAGACATGGAATACATCAGCCATCTCGAGCTGCCCCGGAGCTACAACGGGGGGAGCCCGACGAGGAGCCGGCAGCTGCACGTATTTTGTGACGCGAGCAAAGACGCATACGCCGCAGCCGTCTATTGGAGGATGGAACAGGAAAATGGAGATGTTCGAGTCGTGTTGGCCGCAGCCAAGGCCAAAGTAGCGCCGTTGAAGGCCCAAACCATACCGAGGCTGGAACTACAGGCCGCCCTGGTCGGAGCGAGGCTGGGAAACGCCGTCGTAGCAGAGCACAGGTGGAAAACAGATACCGTTTTCTACTGGATTGACGCACAGGTGGTGCTGTGTTGGATACAGAACGGCAGCCGGAAGTACACGCCGTATGTCGCGCACCGCCTGGGGGAAATCGCCGAACTGACATCTGTCCACCAGTGGAGGTGGGTGAGCACTAAGAACAACGTCGCGGACCTAGCCACGAGAACGGGCTATGTTCCGAGGAGCGACGAGGACCCATGGTTTAAAGGGCCAGACTTCCTGCGCAGGCCTATGAGCGAGTGGCCCGCGGAGAGTCCCGCCCAAGTCGAGGATAAAGAAGAACACGTCGCCTTTTACACCACAAGGGCGAGTGAGCTGGATTGTCTACCGGATGTGACGCGCTTTTCGAGTTACGAGCGCCTCATAAGATGCACAGCGATGGTTTTGTTATTCTTAGAAAAGTGCCGAGATCGTCGAGCCAACCTCGAGGTACGACACCTAGAGCGGGCCGAGACGTTGTGGTATCAGAGGTCACAACGGGACAGCTTCACGCAAGAAATTGAAAAGATCACAAGTGGCAAGACGGCGCCTAGGTGGAGCCCCTTGTACCGGCTCAGCCCAGTGTACAAAGACGGGCTGCTCGTACTAGACGGAAGAATCAAAGCAGCGCAGGTTCCAGCGGAGATGAAGAATCCAATCATCCTGGACGGTAGACACCCGTTTACGAAGTTACTGGTGGCACGGGAGCACGCCCGGGCAGGACACGGGAGCCGTGAGAGGGTCGTGAACGACCTCAGGCAAAGGTTTTGGATCCTGAAGCTGCGGCCGACGGTGCGCAGCATAACAAGTAAGTGTGCGTTTTGTCGGCTACGACGGGCGCACCCGAGAACACCACAAACTGGAGACTTGCCGGCGGAGCGCCTGGGGGCGTTCCAGAGACCATTTTCGTACTGTGGTCTCGACTGTTTCGGCCCGATGACGATCACCATCGGCCGACGTCACGAGAAGAGATGGGGAGCGCTCTTCACCTGTCTGACGACGCGGGCCGTACACCTGGAGCTGGTGGCCTCGCTGTCGACAGACTCAGCAATAATGGCCATGAGAAGAATGGCTGCGCGGCGAGGATGGCCGTCAGTTATGTACAGCGACAACGGGACGAACTTCAGAGGAGCGGACGTCGAGCTGCGGCAGGCGTACGCTGAGTGGGCGCCGGCTATGGCTCAGCTGGGCCTCACGCACCGCATGCAATGGAAATTCACCCCGCCGGGGGCGCCGAGTCAAGGAGGTGCCTGGGAACGGATGGTGAGGTCGGTGAAAACCGCCTTACTCGCTACGCTGAACGAGAAGTCGCCGAAAGAAGAGGTACTCCAGACCCTAATGGCCGAGGCGGAGTATTCCGTGAACGCACGACCGCTAGTTCACGTTTCCGTGGACCCCAGCGACCCGGAGGCAATCACATCGAACCATTTCCTCCTGGGTTCGTCCACCGGACTGCCGTACGTCGGACCGTGTGTGCCGGCGGACAAGAAGACTTGGAGAGTCGCGCAAGCCCTTGCCGACGAGTTCTGGAGGCGCTGGGTGAGGGAATACCTCCCCACGCTCACGCCACGCTACGGGGCGCCGCAGAGCAGCCGTGCCCTGGTTCCGGGCGACCTGGTCGTGGTCGTAGATCCGGCGCTGCCGCGTAATACGTGGCCGCGCGGGGTCGTGCACCGGGTCTACCCTGGCCCGGACGGACAGGTGCGTTGTGCGGACGTTCGCACGCGCAGTGGTGTGTTCCGCAGGCCCACATCAAAGCTGGCAGTGCTGGAGGAGGCGCCGCAGTCGCAACCGCGACCGCTGGCGGAGCAGACGGAGCCGGGGGCGTCGCCGGGCGCGGAACGAGCGCCGGGGCGAGCTACAGACAGCTCGCAGTCGCCTGAGCGGGCTACAGACGGCTCGCAGTCGCCTGAGCGAGCTACAGACAGCTCGCAGTCGCCGGGGCGAGCTACAGACAGCTCGCAGTCGCCTGAGCGAGCTACAGACATATCGCAGTCGCCGGGGCGAGCTACATACAGCTCGCAGTCGCCTGAGCGAGCTACAGACAGCTCGCAGTCGCCTGAGCGAGCCACATTCGGCTCGCAGTCACCATCACGAGCTGTAGCGAGCACAGACAGCTCGCGGTCGCAGCCAGTTGCAGCGGGCACGGTCAGCCCGCAGTCACCGGAGCAGTTTGCGGCGGACACAGACAGCTGGCAGTCAGCGGAGCAGTCCACGGCGGGTCCAGCGAGCCCGCGGTCACCAGAGGAGGCTGCGTAGAACCTGGCTACTGCGCCGGGGGGAGGATGTTAAGGACAGCGGCCTCGCCTGTGTTTTAAAGTGAATTTAAAGACAATGAACGCTTATCAGTGCTTTAAAACGTTTCTAAAAACTGTGAGTAAATAGTACATAAACTGTTAAGAGTGAAAATAGTGAATATAAGTGTTGTACATAAGTGTTAAATTCATTAGAATAGTGGTAAATAATTGTTTTAAAGTCACGAGTTTATTTTCTTTATAATTTCTTAACCGTAGCTTATTTCGCTTGGAAAATTAGTGTTGTACATAGGAAAAATTAGTGGCTAAAGTAAATAACATTTAGGTAAATAGAAATGTAAATGGTTTTAGAGAAAATTAGATTATAATGGTGAAAAATATATGGTTTTCTTATACTTGTAACTTTAACTTATGTGTTATTAAGTATCTATGTAAACTGTGTGATTATGTATTGTTTTATGGTAAATAAAGAATTTCACGTTATGCGTTTCACTTATCCTGGCTCAGGGGAGATAAAGGGAAATTAGGGAAAATTATGGAAAAATAGCCGTATAGAGAAATAAGAGAGAGATAGCTTATATGGAAATTAGAAGAGTACATTTGTGCTCCCTATACGGCATTGCCCTGAGCCAGGTAAGCTAACGGCTTATCGTGTAAAATGTTCTCCTCAAATCAGTGTTATTTTTTATACGCCCCCGCTCTGCCCGAATCGGTGTAACCTTGCTATCTTCGAGTCTGATCAGAGCCGGCGGTGAAAACCTAGTGGAAAAATACAGTCCCATACAATGAGTATGTATTATTCAAAAGACGAAGATTATTAAAGTAATAACCCATGTAAAATTTAAACATACAACTAATATGGAGTATGGACAAACGACGCAGATAGCACACCGTTCATAATACGAAATTGCAAAAACGTGTCATACAAATCCATGCAAATTGTGTGCCATTACTCATTAGCCATGCAAATTACTTGTTGTAGATACCTACTGAAAGAAAAAAAAACTGAAAAATGAAAAAGAATATGTTTTGAATTCAAACGAGGCGCCATAGAGTTGTAAACAAGTTATTTGGCAAAAGTAATGGCCGCCTCGACCAGTCTGGAGCTCGTCAAAACCGTTTATTATGCGCAGAGTTAAACAAATTCCTCCACTTTCGTTAAACACTCGTACGTCAGACGTAAACAAAAACATTAACACGTTTGTAGTTTGTATATCAATTGCTTAACACGTTCTGTTATTATTTTAGCATCTAGTTTATTCTAAACTGCAGAGGATGAATGTAACCGTAATTATCGCCTCACACCGCATACGTTGCAAATTGCAGGTCAGGAAGAAAGAGTTAAAGAGTACTTTAGGTAGGTACTTCAATAATCTCCCCACACCGACACCGACACCGACAGGACCGCGCAGGACTGACTTTTTACATGCCCATCTGATGCATCGATCATCTTCCTTCTCTACAATCAGGTGATCAGTCTGCATTGTTCTAACCAGACTTAAAAACAACATTTATTGTTGATACAACGCGGAGATCGAACTTACGGCCTTCGGAGTCTACGAAGCTCTACACCACTTAATAATCTACTTTACCTCTTATTCCTCTTTTTAGGGCCTAAACGTAATAATTATAGTACAAATACATTATAATTCAGTCCCACAAATAGATAGTACTTGTATTCGAATAATAGCAGGAAGTGTGCACTGTGCAGTGAAGAGGTTATTGTAGAGTGTGTAGAGTGTAGAGGCTATCATACCGTCTGCTGGCCGTGTGACGTTGTATATATCATTATTATTATTATTATGAAAGTGATCAAAACAAACATGTTATAATGTCCATACAATAATACCGCTTCATTTTAATATATTATGTAATTATAAGTAATTATTAAATATTGTATTGATAAGTCAAGCAAAAAATATAAAATGATCAAAAAAGTACAATTTATAACAGTCGTGTTTTTATCCACGGCAAAGGCAACGCATAGATCCACTCGTGTGTGCTGAGTTCGAATTTTCACCACTGTTGCCAATGCACACCAAGTACCAACGTCCTACGATATTATAACGCCACTTTTTTTTATTTCCCGTGAAGGTAATCATCTAATCTGGCTACTGTAAAATATTTTCCTCACCGACCTGTCAATATTATCTGATACCGTTGACGAAGAACATGGTCCGTTTGAAGTGTTTTTTGAAAATAACCTCGTGCTCACTTTGATCTCGAATCAAGGCCAGGATTTCTTCTGTATCGTGTTTCTTGATTGACTTTGAAGATGTTAAATTGGCATTGAGATTTGAGAGGATCACGGTCAAGATCTGACAGGTGGCTAGTTATACCGCTAGGAAGTAATTATTATTTTATTCACATCTTTTTTGTCTATATCTATACTAATGTAATATACTACATGTTGCCTGCGACTTTGTGCGCGTAAATGTTAATTTCGCAGAAACCGTATATTTTTCCCGCGATAAAAAGTAGCCTATGTTCTTCCCCGTAGTCTACTCTATATCTGTGCCAAATTTCATCAAAATCGGTCCAGTAGTTCCGGAGCCTATTCGATGCAAACAAACAAACAAACTTTTCAAATCAAATCAATTTTATTTCCTCTTTATTATATTAGTATAGAATATTTTTATACTTATATAATAATATAGTAAAGAGGAGTTTTGTTTGTTTGTTTGCATTGAATAGGCTCCGAAACTACTGGTCCGTTTTTGATGAAATTTGGCACAAATATAGAATAGACCACGGCGAAGGACATAGCGTACTTTTTATTAAGGCTAAATTTTGCGGTTCCTTCGAGATTTCCTTTTTCGCGCACGAAGTATTTAATATTTTATAATTATGCTATTATGCTTGAATATTAGTAGTCAGAAAAAATTTCCCCGAAGTCGTCATCAGTCGTCGATTTTTAAGTTTAAACACACGTACACAAAAATATTTTTATTCACTTTCTAGATTCAAATAATATATTATATTTTATGTAATAAGTTAATAACGCAAAATGTAATAATCTGAGTAGAATTACATCATTCAAAGTGTTTTCATTGCGTATTTTAATTTAAAATATTTTTTTACCGAATACATAATTGCATTTTTATTCATTTCTGCTCTCTGGTTTCACAGTGCATTAACACTTTCATACTTTTATCGTTATATAACGTGAAAGTAAAAGAAAAGAAGACAAAAGAAAGTATTTAATATCCTCATTGTGCTAATTGTGGAGATTAATCGTCCCACCGTAAGAGAATCTGTCCGTCCTACTTCTTTGAGCTTTTGTATTTCCTGAATAAGTATTTTCTTCACTTTAGATATCTACATCCTATTAGTATTATAAATGTGAAAGTTTGTGAAGATGGATGAAAAGATTGGTTGATATTTATAACTATTTCACTTAAAAACTACTGGACGGATTTTGATGAAATTTAGTATAATAAATACTAATGTATTTAGTAGTTAAGGTTCTGGATTTTCATATACTACTTTTTATGCCGAAACAGTAGTTTCGTAGGATACTGTATATACGCGGACAGAGCCGTGGGCAATAGTATTAAAAACGCGAACTCTTTTAAGGTAAAACTACGGAAAGGATTTTTTTATCACAAAAAAGAACAGTGTTCCCGTGGGATAAAGCTAGTAAACTATAAATTCATAATAATACTTTTATTTATTATTATTTGGCACCTATCATACTTAGTAGAAATAATAAGAAGAATAACGTGTGGTTGTGCAAAGATAGGCATTACAACAATGTTGAATAAATTAATTATTAAGACTGAGTTGAAAAATAATATTAATAGTCTCGTTGCTATATTTTACATATTTTTATATTTATCCGTTGCTACATTTCAGAACGTATTGCACTTTTCCTCAACTTTTCGTAACAAATTGCGTGAGTTGCGTTTGCGTGAAATTATCGTGATGATGAGTCGAACGGATCCATACTGCTTATCGCGGTGACGTGTATGTGACGTCACTAGCGTTAGTATCACGACATCTACTACCGATTTATGTGATAAATGATAATGACTCATGTAGACATTAATTTACAATTTACCAGCTGGTACTTAGGGTAACCGTAAAATAGGTAAAGAATTTTCACATGTTAGGTTAAACAAAACATTTGTTTTATATCTTCTTTAAATGAATTTTATCACATTATATATTTCATCGGTTATTATTAAATATTCATTGAAATTTGTGAATTTATTGACCTTAATGCAAAAGCTGTTAATTGCAAAAGCTCCGTCGCAATCGGATGACCGAATTTTTTGAAGCTTTTTGTGAAAAAAGCTTAATTAACTGGCTCTCGGATCAATGTTACTTTATTTTCACACACCATTGTATATTTCTCTATAATATATTCCACTAGCGACCCGCCCCGGCTTCGCACGGGTACAATACTGATATTAATACTACAGAATGTCACCCACTTCGCAACGGGCCGTGCAGCAGAAATCGTAATATTTTAATTTCGCCATAACTTCAAAACCAAACGTCCAATTTTAATCATTCAAAGACCAAATATTATCTACATAAACTGTACTTAGTGATTAAATAATTTATTTTGATAAGGATTAATAGCATGAGAAAAATAAACGCGTTTAAATGTAGTCCAAAAAAAATTAAAGCTTTTTAAATAAAAAAATGGATTACTCGACATAGATAGGTATAGTGTATCGCGAACTTTTTTGTAGATATTTATAAGATCTACAATTAATTAGAACATTATATGGTTCTATCTTTTATAGTTTAGGCAGCGTACGCAAAATAAGTAATTTTTCTGGTTGATTTTTTACACCTTGTGTCCGAAAAACCCAAATATCTTACGGAACCCTATTTTTTTCCAAAATAAAATTTAGCCTATGTTACTCGTGGATAACGTAGCTTTCGAATGGTGAAAGAATTTTTGAAATCGGTCCAGTACTTTTTGAGCCTATTCATTACAAACAAACAAACAAACATACAAACAAAGTTTTCCTTTTTATAATATTAGTGTAGATAAATATTACAGTATTCCTCGTATGTTTAACTTATTCAAGTAGCCCTTGGCCTGACCATGGAATGGATAGACAAGTTTCTGCTCTTTGTCAGTTTCTATTTTACATTTCTTGTTCTATTGTACATAGCGATATAATATATCGAATACGAGTTTTAGCCCAACTAGTCCCGAGTGAAGTCCCGACTTTGCGCTAGTACGATGTTGCCAAATATTTTCCCTCCCGCATTGAAACGTAATAATAATAATAACTCTCCACCGTCTCGGTGACGGAGGCCGGTTTTAATTGAAACCAGGCCAGTTACGTAGGAGTAATTTTATAGTGCCCAAGTGTGTGCGCAGTACACAAGAGCACTCTCAGTTCCTTTTACTCTCGTAATCCAGTGGGACGGATAACCGACACGACTGACGAGAGATGAAGTGCAGGTCCGACATTTTACATGCCCATCTGACGCATGGATCATCTTTCTTGTCAGACAATCAGGTGATCAGCCTGCATTGTCCTAACCAAACTTGGAAACAACATTTTTTGTTGTTCCAATGCGGGAATCGAACCCACGACCTCCGAGTCGAGAGCCAATGCTCTAACCACTAGACCGCGGAGGCTGTTAAACGTAATCTGTATCCGTCAAAGTTATTTTTTGGCCAAAATTTATTCTGCTATACTACTTTGTATTGGTCCTTGGTACATATATTACATAATTATTATTTGGCTATACGCAGTTACCTACTTTGTTTAATGTTGTAAATTACTGTATACACAGTCAACTTACTGTAAGTGTAATATTATCCATATTTCATAATGACGGTTGGTTAATTATTGAAATTAATTAAATAATATTATAATTATTCAAAATGATGATCATGTATAAAGTAATTGATATTTAAAACCAAGAGACGTGCGGTATTAGTCTAATCATATGCACATTTTTCCACTGGTGTAGGTAAATTATAAATTTTAAAATTTAGATGTGTTTTTTACACACCTTGACGAATTTGTGATTTATTTTTATTATGATCATTTAAAAAAAATACTGTCACCCTCTTTTATACATATTTTATAAAATTATACATCTATGACTGTCACGTATTTTGCTATACTTTGGCAAAAAATTGCTAATTTCTGTTCCTTCGTACGTACGGGAAAAATGTATTTCATAACGGCGTTATAATTCTATGTTCATAACTAGGTAATCAAGTACCTATGTGATTTATTACATTTTTAAGTAGATATTTATACAAAACTAGCTTTTGCCCGCGGCTCCCCCGCGAAAATACATTATCCCGCGGGAACACTGTACTTTTTTGGGATAAAAAAATATCCTATGTCCTTTCCCGAGATCCAAAGTATGTCTATACCAAATTTCATAAAAATCGGTTCAGCGGTTAAAGCGTGAAGAGGTAAAAGACACACACTTTCACATTTATAATATTAGTACCAATAGATAGTACCTATATAGAAGTACAGATAGATGTTGCTCGCAAATTCGTGCGCGCAAAAGGCAATCCCGCGAGAACCTTACATTCTGCCGCCGTAAAAAGAAGCCTACCTATGTTATTACCCGTATCTGTACCAAATTTCATCAAAATCGGTTCAGTAGTTTCGGAGCCTATTCGATGCAAACAAACAAATATTCTTTAATATAGGTATTAAATAGTATAGAAGTATAGATAAGAAAAGAGTTTTAAATATTTATCATAAAAGACAGATTTTACAACAAGGTCAGATCGGAGCGAAAGGGGTTCAAGATACCCCCAATAAATGCCATCAACTAGGTACCTAATAAAAATAATATTGTTATCTAAAAGCACACCTAGGTGCGCCGTTATTTTTCGTAATTCATAATATTATAATGAGAAAAATCAGGAGATACATAAGTACTACCAAATCTAATTTTTCTTTAGAAACGATAAGCTTCTGAAAAAATTACTTGGCTATGCTATGGCTTTTTGGTACTTATCAGTTATCACATATTTTTATGAATAGATTTTTAAAAATCCAAAATCTCTTTCTAAATTAATTTTCAAATAAAATACCAGTAAGCCATAGTAGATAAGCCGTATAGATGTGAAAAATCTAAATAATTTCGTACAAATCCCTGTAACAAACTTCGCATTAGATGTTTCACATCAAAATGAAGGCTGTTGCATGAAAAAAAAGTATTAAAAAAAGGAACATACCCAAGAAAGTTGAACAAATGTACTCCGAGATCTGGTTGCCGGACTTGCTGGACTCCGAGAAGTGACTTAGCTCCTTGTTCAGCATCCGCTTGAACTGAAAATGCAGAAGCTCGAGTGAGTTAGCCATCTTCGTGGCGTGGCGCTTCAGCCACATCGACGGGTATTGCACGCTCGCTTTATCAGCGCACACACGCATTTCACTTTCAAAAAGAATTCCAAATTAATTAAAAACAAAAAAAACAACAACGCGTAAGACGTCCAGTAATCGAGAGCGCTATCAGTAAACTGAAGCATTGCGGCTTCGGTCGGCGCTAGCTCGGCCTACGTCATCGATGCGTGCCTACAACGTTAGGTTATAAGTGATTTACACTCTCGCGCGAGTGGCGAGGCGAGGCCCGAAGTGAGTCGCGAGGCGAGTGTGTAAACGCAGTTCGCATCGAGGCGAACTACGTTTACACACTCGCCTCGCGACTCACTTCGGGCCTCGCCTCGCCACTCGCGCGAGAGTGTAAATCTAGAATTAGAATCAGCTGTGAAATTATTCCTTGTAAAATATTATATTTCGGTACTGTGGTAATACCGAAGAACTGTTTATGAGTAATACTCGAGAAAAACCTACGCAAGTTCGTTATTCACTTTTTGAGGTATCGCGTGAATTTACATTTCATAAGAAAGCGTACGAAACTATGACGTCTGAAAATTGTGAAAGCTTCAAACTAAAGCTTCGTATTTTCACAATTTTTATATATATGTATAACCAAATTTTATTGAACCTATAATTAATAATCATCATAAATATGAGAAGCGAAAACTTTGACTACAGTTTTACGAGACTTGTGCGAACGGAGGAGTATAATATTCGGCACAGTTAAAGTTTATGTGGAGGAATGTGTGCAGAAAGCTGATATTTCTTAAAATAATGCTTAGGAATACAAAAATATGATAAAAATAATAACAACACAGTACACTACATAAGATTATTTAGACATAACTTTGTTACACGATTATTACTATCTGTCACAACTCACAACATTTATAATTTTTTTTTCTATCTAAGAGACAAAAGAACAACCCAAAAAATATATTAAATTATTATCATGGGCGGAATTTCGACCACTGGGCGACCTCTAGTATTTAAAATTTAGTAACGTAAAAAAAAGTAGCTCAGACAAAGATTTAATTTTTTTACAATAATAACGAGTTTTTAAGTTGTTATTGCACTGAGAAAGTTTGTTTAAACCAGCTTACATCGGCTTAATTTCAGCTGTCGCAGGCAATTTATTGGTCGGCTGGTTTTATCTGGTTCAAATCTAGATCGTCTACATTGAGACGTTCTTTTAATTGACTTAAGTGGGCAGTATTGCAATATGCGTTATGCAACATCTTCTCAATTTGGAAACCGCAGAGACGAATAAGGAAAACATATTTTAATTGTATGATAGTCAATTTTAAATGCTTAATTCTAGTCCTCGTATCCTTGGTGAGCTTTTATTTTCAATTTTGATATTACTATTATTATACTACCAGTTACCACTATTATAAATGAGAAAGTTTGCGAGGATGGATGGATGGACGGTTGTCAAAAACAACTGAACGGATGTCGATGATATTTGTTATGGTTAAGGCTCTGGATTAATTATCATAATATTTTATCCTGAAAAAGTAAAGTGTTCCCGTGGGATACTATATTAATATTTATATTAAGTAGGTATATAAGCTCTTGGTGATCTTGCCATGCATTGGCTGATTAATTATTTTTGACACCGTGCCCCGGTGCTGCAGTGGTAATATGAAGTCCATGGTCAGATGTCAGATGCCCATGGTCACAGAAATACCCATTGGTCATGGTCGTCATACTACTATCGATAATGGGTTAACAAAACAAGAAATGTCACGCAGATCCTCATTTATGTAAACGTTGGACAATAGAATGTCAACAATCCCAGGTACAGATAACAGATTAAGGTAATAATATTGTTTATTATTCTATCTTTACTCTGAAATACTATCGCATCCGGTCCGCATTTTGTGCAGGAAAATAACATTATAAAAGGGTTTAATTAACCTACGTTACAAAATATAAACATTCACAAATTAGAGCCTAGCTTAATGGAACGTTTGCGGTTCGAATATGTTGTATACTACGGCCGCTGTATCTTGGCGGGTCTGAACATAGGCTCTGCAAACTTTAGCGAATGTACAACTCGTGAAGAAAACTATTATTATATTTTTATATACCTATCTATGTACTAATAAAAAATCCTTAATACAGTTGACCAATTAGTACAAATAAAATAAATACGAAAACACTTAAAAACAGTTATTGCGCAACCTTCTGCGCGAAGTTCAGACTCGCCAAGATACATCTATATAACATCTGTATAAAATATATCTAATAGTACCTACCTATATACATCGTACCTAATCATTGGCTGTGTTCCGCGGAAAATAGCGCTAACAATAAAATGTAAGAAAAATGGCTACCATTGGCATTAAATAAGCAAATTATGTTAGCAGTATTGAAGTTAGCAAACGTGTTCTGGCCGATAATCTGTTTTTTTTTTCTTTAGCGCTAACAAGCGCTGTTTTCGGCGGAACACAGCCAATGATTTGTGTTCCAATTTTAAATTTTTGTCAAACGGGCGATCGTAACACTGACTAGTTGCGAACAGCAACCTAACAAGTGGCACCTTGACACATTTCTGTGTTATCTCACTTTTCCCCGTGTGTAGGAAGTGGCGAGGTTGCCGGATAACCATCTTGCGGGTTACCGATGACCTGATAGCGAGATGCGGGCGCAATGTTGCATCAATAAAACAAAACGATAACCATCAAATGGTTGACGGAATTTGGAGCTCAAATCGTTTATTTTAATTGTGGTTTTAAACGTTTAAGATATGTTTAGACCTTTGCCTTGGTATAATAATTGCGTCCATATTTTTCAAAACCTTTTTCGGCGGTTGAACTTTAGGGTTGTCAGTAAATAATGGTAAAAAGTTTTTAGTTTTTTATATCTATGCCACGTCAATCTGTTCCCGTGGTAAGTTCTCGAAGAACTTGTGTTACGGATACCAGACAACGGAAATGTATTTTATACTTGTATACTAATATTTATGATTTTATTATATAATACACATATTTAATATACATCCATGACCCAGGAACACAAAAAACAGGCGGGATTTCAACCTGCTACCCCAGCTTGAGCGCTACGGCGCATACCACTGAGCCACAGAGGTCGTGGGTCGTTAGTAGTTGTATCTTAAATAAGTTTAGATTGAATTAATTATAATAATTAATTTACACAGGTAAATTAATTAAATATGTAATATTATATTGTGTTAGCAACATGGTACTAACAAGTCACATTGGTAATTATGTTTGTGTTGTCTCACGGAAGACATAGAATGTCAAAATATTGTTGATCAATGATCAAAATATTTCAAATTGTTCCTTCAACATTTTTCCACTGAGAATTCTTGAAATATCTCAATAAATTAAATACGAAACATTTTATTATCTACTTTATTTTCGTCATTTAAAATTCAACACTAAAAATGATTAAGAATTACATAATGCATTCAAAATATCATAAGAAACCTGATATTTGAAAAACATCTAGTTCTTACTAATATTATAAACGCGTATGTTTGTATTCCGGTTCGAAAAAGACGTAGATCCGCCGACCGCCAAGCTGCTAACTAGTTAAAGTAGTTTAGGCTCTGGAGTAACACGTAGGCTACTTTTTATCGCAGCGAAATGTACGGTTCCAGAGGGATTTATTTTTGTGCGTACTATGAAGTCGCGGGGAAAAATCTAAGCAGTTATATAAAACACCCTATGAAATGATTTCTAAAATATTTGCACAAACGTTATATATTTTAAACGTTACCTATTACATATTTTTTACTTTTATTATGAAAATACGTAAAAGCAGTTCTTTGAACCCATATTTAAGTAATATTAATCTTATCTATACTCTATAGTCTATACTAATATACTAATAATATAATAAAGAGGAACAGTTTGTTTGTTTGTGTGGCTCCGAAAGTACTGGACCGATTTTGATGAAATTTGGTACATATATAGATTAGACCACGGCAAGGACATAGGCTACTTTTTTCGGGGAAAAACTGTACGATTACCGTGGGATTTCCTTTTGCACTCGACTTCGTGCGTGCAACATCTAGTAAATGAGTTGTTTCAATGTTGTATATTATATATTAAATAAAAAAAAAACTTAAATGACTGTAGCTATAACGGAACATGTCTATTGTCCATAAGTGTCCACCCCACTTCAAGTCACTGAAGCTCAAAGAAAACTATTACCATAGTCTTTCTACACACAATCCCACTTATGATACTCAAACAATTGTAATGTCTATATTTTTAGAATTTATCAAGTCATCGACCATTTACCTAAGCACTTGGACAAACCACTAAGCTGAAAGTAATATTCCAGTCTATTCTTAGTCGAGTGGAAAAATTTACGTCATCTTAAGTGTCGCTAATTCAACCATTCTCTTTTATTGTTGAACGCTATGCGAAACTGACTATGACTAAGATAGATAACTATACGACGTGGACATACTGCAAATTGTTTATTCTTCCTGTAAGTTTTTGCCGTGGGAGAGTTACAAATGGGCTGGTCCAACCGGAGAGACACCCGGGCTCACGGAAAACTGGTGTAAAGTAACGCTTTCGTTGAGCAAATTTACTAGAGGCCCAAGCCAAAAAATATGATGTTTGCTTTATCTAGTTTATATCTTTATCTAGTTTTAGTAAGTTTTATCGAAAATAGACAAGTGATACATCAGTAGGTAGGACGAAAGTACGTACTAGGTAGGTAATGCATTCAGCAGTGGCGAATAGATCTGAGGAGTGGTAAGCCGCGTAAGCTAATACCTATCTACTGTAATTTGTAATATACAGAATATCGATATTTTATTTTGATTGCACTTAGCGCCATCTATTAAGTCCTACTAATATTATAAATGTGAAAGTTTGTGAGGATGTATGGATGGCTGTTTGTTCCTCTTACACGCAAAAACTACTGAACGGATTTCGATGAAAATTGGTATGGTAGTAGTTTGGGCTCTGGATTAAAACATAGGCTACTTTTTATCCCGAAAAAGTACAGTGTTCCCGAGAAATAAAGTATTTACGCGGGCGGAGACGCGGGCAACAGCTAGTAATATTCATAAGGGAAGCCGATATGATATCGAGTTGTATATGTCACCGTAACATTGTAAAAACCGTAAGATTGTAATTCTAGAGATATTGTAAATATATGTCGAAAGATTCTTTGCTATATTTACATATTTTAATGCAAGGGCGGATCCAGGGGGGGGGTCATGGGGGTCATGACCCCCCCCCTGAGCTGGTTTCAGGACTTAGATGGATCACTAATTTAATTGAACATAATGATTTTATTTATATATTTTGTCACCATACAGATTTTATGTAACTAACTACCTTCAATATTTAATTAATTTAATATAATATAATAACTTTGTATGATGGCAAACGTTTGGGAACGAACGCATCGAAAATTTAAAATTTAAATCGTGCAAGTAAGATCTTCAATGGTTGAAGATCGCCTAACCGGATTGGCATTTCTCCACGTAAAGGTCCGGACGCACTAAGCGGAACTGCACTTCGGCGGAACTGAGCGACACGTCGCGTCAAAATATTCTTTATATGAAATTATATGAGATAACACGCACTAAGCGGTAACGGAACTACACTGCAGCGAACTGCGCGTCAAACTTGATCAACTGACTGACTTGACCAAAAGCAACCAAAAGTGTCGCGAACTGCAGTTCGGTTTCGCCAACTTCATTTTCATAGTCAGTCAACCGAGATACTTGGGAGCGCGATAATCGTTCGTCAATGAAAAAAATTTATTTTACTCGTGGGCCAGTATCCGGAGACATAATAATATTATGACGTCCAGCATAAAAAGTACATGAACACATCTATGAAAAAAAAAAACCAACTTTGGAGTGAAACGACCTCTGTGGCTCAATGGTTAGCGCGTCGGCGCTCAAGAAGCCCGGTCGCGGGTTCGAATCCCACCGGGAGACAAAAAGTGTTTTATGTTCCTGGGTCATGGATGTGCAATAAGTGTGTATTATATAATAAAAATCTTAAATATATGTGTAGTATAAAAGTATTAAATATATTTTCCGTTGTCTGGTACCCGTATCACAAGTTCTTCGAGAACTTACCACGGGCACAGTATAAATAATAGTACTGCCACGGGACCCGATTGACGTGGTGTAAAAGCGTCCATAGATAGATATTATTATTAAATAGTTCAAGAAATGGGAATAAATGATAAGTTAATTTTTCTATTTCTTTTTCCAGTCGATGAACGACGACCTCTCCAATGTTAATTGGTTTCATAGTGAAAATTATAATAATAATAATATCTATGGACGCTTCACACCACGTCAATCTGATCCCGTGGTAAGTTCTCGAAGAACTTGTGTTACGGGTACCAGACAACGAAAATATATTTAATACTTTTATACTTTACTTATATATAAGATTTTTATTATATTATACACACATTTATTACACATCCTGGACCCAGGAACACAGAAAACTTTTTTGTTCCCTGGTGGTATTCGAACCCGCGACCTCCGGTTAAAGTGCCATTGCGCTCACCACTGAGCCACGGAGGTCGTATGTAAATTATTTAGATTGTAGGTATGTAGGTACATATTTATTAAAAAAAAACTTTTAAATTTCAATTATTGTCCATTCGTCCATCTTGCTCTGAGGTTGCCTACATAGATAATACAGATATATAATATAGATATATAATACAGATATATATATTAGTTGCCTAGCTACTAAATATATTTTTGTAGCGCCGCTGCAGTTGAAGTGCGACTTACCAAAATGTGTCGCTCAGTTCCGCTGAAGTTCAGTTCCGCCTAGTGCGTCCGGACTTTTATTAAAAACGTACCCATTGACTTTTGCGGAGTTTTGCGTCATATAGTGCGATTCAAATGAGAATAGGATCGAGTCGGCGCCATATTGTTTCGAATTTAGACTGTTATGATATATAAATTTTTTATGTTTAGATAGATTTAGATTTTTCTGAAAATCACACTTTTTAAGTGATATATGACAGAAAAATGTAATTGACGTTCCTATTCTCATTTGAAATGCGTTATATCCCTCGATATACCTCTAGCTGTTATGACAAATCATTCACCACGGTTATGGAATATAAATAGGCTGCCTCATTCCGTGCGTGATAGTGCTTCTCTGGATGTCTTCAAGAGAAGATGGCAATATGTACGTGTATGTACAAGTTATTAAGTTGTTTTTCAAGTGTACAATAAATAATAAATATTTTTAAGTACAGTACTTACACGTACATCCATAAAATACCTACATTTTACTTTAACCTGTTAAAATCTTAGCCCTGAAAGAATATTGTACTTTAGAAAAAAACAATAAAATCACTAGCTTAAAACGGGGATCGCGACCCTATAGCACGCGTGCCCTCGAATCCTCGAACGTACCTATAGCATGCTACACAATATTTTGGGCACGTCAATTATCTTAAAATTTTGTAATAATACCTATACTACGAAAAAAGGTAAATTGGTATTATATGACAAACCTAACATAATAAGTTATTTGTCATATAATTTACAACATCAGAAATTACACTAATTTTACTCTAATTTAAATTACAAAATGATACTATTTTCAGTTTAAAATTTGAACAAATTTAACCTATTAAATAGGAAAAAAATTTTGCTCGCTCGTTTCGCTCGCTCGCGTTTAACATAAAGAACTTTTTATATTAGTAAGTAGCGATGTTCCGTTTTAGCCGGTTATTCAGTGTTTAAGGGGAAACCCTGAAATACTGTGTTTTAAAGCATAAACAGGTAAAAACGAAAAAAAATGGGCGCCCATTATTCTAATGTATGATCCTATTTCCACAGTATTTTAGGGGTTAAATAAAATAGGAAAAAAATTTGCTCGCTCGCTTCGCTCGCTCGCGGTTAACATAAAGGCCATTACATTATTTATTACTGATGTTCTGTTTAAGCCAGTTGATTTTATGGTATTTTTCCGATGTTTATATTTTAGTTTAACGTTTGAACAGAGTTGAACGTTTGAACCTGTAAAAATAGGAAAATTTGCTCGCTCGCTTCGCTCGCTCGTTTTTGGCTTAAAGAACGTATTATAAAATTTTGTACTGACGTTTAGTTTTATATTGACGTTTAGTTTTCCGAAATACACAGTCGTTCAGGGTTTAAAGTTTAAACAGGTAACGAAAAAAAAATTCTAATTGCCCAGGGCCTCTAATAGGTTAAAGACGGTCCTGATTATTTAATGTACTTGTAGTCGTTTTATTTCATGAACCCCCCCCCCCCCCCCCCCCCCCCCCGAAACTAAAACCTGGCCCATGATGTGACCCCCTCCTGGCGCCAAAGCTGGATCCGCCCTTGTTTTAATGTAACGAAAATAATGTGTTAAATTATAAGCAGAATATTCGGGTCCGCAGTCTTTTATAATTTCACTAGTTATATTACAATCTAACGGTTTTTACAATTTTACGGTGCCATATAGGTACACGCCTCGCTGCTGATACATTTAAGTTGTAACAAACAAAATACTTTTTTTTATTTAAGTATAGTCATTGTTGCTGTGAATCGTGCACTTAAAATCCGGTTTCCAATAATTTACAACGAAAACATTTCATGTTATTTTTTACTGGTTTACAACAATGATTTGCGAGAAAACGTAAAAAAAACTATTTCAGTTTAAATGTCTGTCAGTATACGAGGTAACCTACATCTTAGAATGAATCATGACTTTCGAAGAAAGACGTCAAGCTCCAAAACAAGAATCAATCATCGGGAAAAGTCGTAAAGTGAAAAGAAAATTACGTGCGCACGAGTGTCTTGTATTAAGTTAATGTTATTGTTTTAAATAATACCTACTAAAAGCATAATTGCTTTTAGTAGGTATTATTTAAAATCCATAAATTAATATCTATGGATTAGTGTAGTGGCCATTTAATTAAACTTAAAAGAGATGTTTTAGAAATGTATGAGGCGTGGGCCAGCACTATATACACTATATGTAAATGTAGCTACATAATATGATAACCGTTTCCTATTCTTTATTTTATTTAATTTCACTTCGTTTCAATATATATTTAAATTAACTTCGCCAAGGAGAGCAACATAACGTAAAATAAAACATGGCAGATCAGATCCAACCAAAGATTGTCATTTTGACAATGACATGATTTTTGGCAAAGAAAGACGTATTACAAATACAATCAAGAAGACGTCTCTTCCTAAAATTGTCAACTGCGTCAAGTCATGTCAAAGCAACTGCCATGGCTGACCTAAAAATAGGGTTATCACATTAAAAACTTTTCAAATAATCATTTTTGTACGCATTTTCCCTTCTTCAAATTATTTTTTAAACATTTTTTATGAAACGCCAATATTTTTTTTTTCTATTCACCTATTTGGTGTACATAGAGCTGGCCCAAAATGAAACATCTCTTTTGCTATGGTAATTTTTGTAAAAACCAATGAGTCAGGCACAGGTTGTCACCTGTGCCCGACTCATTGGTTGGACCTACTTTAAACAGAAAGAGAATATGAATAATTTTACAGAAAATCACCTAATTAGGCTTAAGGCTGCGCTAGTCGGTTTTTTCTCCATACATTACAAAGGCTGTTGGTGATTTACTCCAAAGTCAAACATTGTAGACCCAAATTCTATCGTAATATCGATTTTTATGACATTTATCTAGGTCGGTATTTGCTTATATTTCTGAAATTCATATTAGTGTAGAAGATAATAACCTCCAAACAACGCATTTTTAGCGCAACTTTGAAGGTAAATAAAAATTAAACGAATAATGATAATAAAAAAGCAAGCAAATACCAACACGGTTCGATTATTCAGCAATTGAGATAATTTTACTTGAGACAAAAATATTATATAAGTAGTTTCTTCATAAAACACCAACAGCTGAGTGTCGATTTGCGTAATTTGAAGACGCCTTTTCTAAAATACTATATACAGCTGCATAAATATGTGCAGTATAGCTTCTTTTATATGTATAGATTAATATTTTATGGGTATATCCTTTTTTCCCCAATATTGGATGAAATAACAAGTATTTTCCCCGCGCGCAGCACTGAGTTCGAGCCGTTGACTAGCGCACTCTTAAGGCTAATATCTACCATAGAATAACAAATCTTTTACCGATGTACTTATTCTGAAAAATTTAAAACTTTTGTCGAGTTCCTTAATCTACTAAGATTAACGTTCAAAGAAATTAAGGATGTTCGACAGCTGACATTGAGAGGTTTTACATTTTGAGATTTGTGATATTCAGGGGTACGCAAACGTCAAACATACAAGTTAATACGCAATTTAATATGAGAACAAACGTGTAAAAGTGGTTTTGCTTTGATATATTACGAGGTTTGCATTGACATGTTTGTATTGTTATTATATTATCACGTATTTGAGACGCATTTTATCCTTTTTGTAGAAAATAACAGTATTTGTACTTGTCATTGAGGTGTTGTTTATTTCCATAAATGCAGATTATGGAAATGTAATGCGACTAAATTCTTCGATCAAAAAAATAATATTATATTTTGATACATATTTTGTTACTTACAATTTATGTCAGAAAGAAAAGTACGAAGCTAATATGTACAAAATATAACAAACAACTTTGGCTTGGCAATAGACTCAGACTTTTTTACATAGTTATTTGCATAACGTGATAACGATAAGACATCTATTACCTACTAGATGTGGGTAATAGATGTCTTATCGTTATAAAGGGAATCCCGCGGGAACCGTAAATCTTGATGCGATAAAAAAAGCCTATGTCCTTTGTGATCTTCTCTATATCTGTGACATTGCGATTTCATCAAAATTGCTCCAGTAGTTTCGGAGCCGCTTCAACGCAAACAAATATACAAACAAATCTTTCTTCTTAATAAGTGGTGCCTTTGATTAAATACATCTTTGCTAAGTGTACATCGTGAGATGTTATGGACATAACATTTTTAATCTGGCTACGGCAACGAACATAAAAATAATATTATACCGGTAGTTTCGTATAATATTCGATCATCGATATTCGATTTTTAAAAAATTTCAAAAGTAAAACTCATTATTTAGACTCCACGATATAGATCCGGAATTTATCTTAAGCTTTTATATGGATTTGGTTACGGTTACGACTTACGGATAGATTTTTATTTCGGATAGCATTCCGGTGTATAACCAACCAAAGTTTTGGCTTTGTCCATCTAAACTAGAAATAGACACTATTTAAATTAGAAAATCATATTGTTGCGGCGATAAAGGCACGAGAGAAACGGGTTGGCCATGACATATTAAGGTGACTAGACGTGTCATATGATGGATTACTACGTAGAACATGTTGGTTTTGTACTGGTAACTAGGTAATAAGGTAATGTCCATGTTCTTTGTTTTACCATATTAGTCCTGTCCTACGTGATCCGCTCCGCGTTTTCTTCGATTTATCTATGTGTAGTGTAAACAATATATTTCTGATACATGAACTCCCCCGATAAAAGATTTATAAGCTTGCGTAAGTGTTTCTTTGAATATGCAAATTTATCACTTTGTTTTTATATATAAAAACACTTAAATTCGGCGTATCTGTACGATGTTGTATAACATGATTTTGAATATTATTATAAAGTCGAAGATTTGTCATAGGTCACCTGTATTTTGTAAGAATAAAAAATACAATAGAATATAATATCAAATGTGCAGTATACCTAAATAAAATGGGAAATGTATTCCCACATGGTATAACATTTTACCATGAAAAGTTGATTGGAAGGGACAGAAGCCGAACGTACTAATAAATACTTCAATTTGAATATTGTTTATCGCTCCACGACAAAGGTGAATACAATTTCATCGAAAGCTTTGCATCATTATACCGAAGGAAATTATACATATTAATGTATCATTTCCTTCTTTCAAAGAATCATGACTGTGGTTGTCTGATTTGCAGCCTATGTTTATGTGAAAAGTAGAAGACCTCGGATTTAGGAATAATGGATGTTTAAAATATGAATACCAATTCGTCGAACACACCGAACATCAGTTCTTTCATGTGTCCGTGAAAATAAATAACGAGCGTACGTTTACCTACATTTGTTTGTTGCGTTTCATTCACTTGTAAACGCTTATGTTTACAGCTTATTAATCGAATTTCCCGAAACGTAAAAAGCGGAAATTCAACGTAAATCGATCGATTTTGAATTTAAACAAAGACTAGTTAACTCCAGATCAATGGGGTAAAATGGGTATACTTAATTTTCTTTCCAGGTTAATGCATGAGAAATAGCATATCATCTCAATCTTATTGTGATTCCTAAGCATGATCAGTGCTCTTAATCTTATTTATACAAATATCATATTTTTGTTTCTACTGACAATGCTACTACCAAAGCTACTACTATTAATTGTCATTACTAACAATATTTTTATGGAATGTCAGTGTGAGTCTGAAATGAACGTAATTTATTTATTTTTATTTATTAAAAAAGTGAAAGTGAGAATGGATGGATGGATGCGTGTGCACTTTCACGCAAAAACTACTGAACAGACTTGGCTGACATTAGGTACGGTAGTAGATTAGGCATTGGATTAAAACATAAACTACATTTTATTATCCCGACAAAATAGTATTCCTGTGGGTTACTCGATTTAAGCGAGTGAAGCCGCGGGCAAAGATAGTATTATATATTAGTACCAGAGGCACATAATCACATAATTTGATAAAAAGGATCGTTGACATGGCAAACATGAACAGCCCATCGTCATAACAAAATATGAATATCGTAATCTCAGATACAGTAGGTAGATAGAAAATTATAGATAACAAATTTTTATAGCTGCCACAAACGCTTTTTGGCTGTTTTTTCACTTACCAGCTCGGCGCATAGGCGGCCCGGCGCATATTATAACATGGAATCTGGCAAGCCGGGTAAAATGCAAAGCACTGAAAGTAGAACTCTACGCTAATACGATACAGTTGAAAATCGAGGTGCTGTCATATTATGTAACATTGACATTTGACTCGCCACTTGTGTGTTCGATTTCAACTCTATTTAATTAGCGCAGAGTTGTATTTTCAGAGCTCTTAATTTTCCCCGGCCAATCGATTCCTGACAATATAGTCCCAGCCTTAATGAAAAAAATATGGCATTTATATTCATACAGTTTTTCCGCCCTGGCAGCCGGGCCGGTAAGTGGGAAAAACAGCTAAATGTTCAAACTATACTGTATACCTGATAGGGACAATATGTTATATCAAACTTGTGGGACATGTTATGGATGAGATATAGAGACGTTAACGGATATTGATGGTTTTCTGTATCCAACGGCCAACCCTTGTCAATCCGAAGTGAACCTGGGTAGCAAAATCGGAAAACCTAAAAATTATTATGTATCAAATGACATGAATCTATAAAAAGGAAAACTTATACTTATATACTTAATATTATAAATGCGAAAGTGTGTCTCTCTGTCTGTCTGTTACTTCTTCACGATTTAACCGCTGAACCAATTTTGATGAAATTCGGTACAGACATACTTTGAGTCCTGGAAAAGGACATAGGATACTTTTTATCCTGAAAAAGTACAGTGTTCCCGAGGGATACTATATTTACGTGGGTGGAGCCGCGGGCAACAGCTAGTATTTAATAACCAACGAAATTCTGTAGTTCCAATAATCCTACTTTAATTTAAGATCTAGGGATTAAACTACGCGAACGTGTGAGGCAGCCATTAGATTCAAATCGGCTGTTGCTATGGCATCATACGTAATCAAATTTTAAAGCGCACATGGATCATAAAATGTATAGATTAGATAAAAAAAATTTTTACGTAAGTTGTTTACCATTCATCGTCCGTGACCCAGTATTTTCTTGATAAATTCAATTACTCGTTACATTTACATACGCAATGACCCCACTGGAGTAGCGTAATAATTACAGGACAAAAACTTGTTAGTTCACAATGCGACGGTACAATATTTTGAATTGAAAAAAACTTCTGAAATCAAGATTACGTAACTTTTTTTGTATGAAGACTTTTCTGTCAAACGTAAGCGTAACCTCAGTTTTGAAAATTTAAAAATTCAGGACTGTGCGCTGATTGGTCCGCTACAAAATCATTGCTTATACTGCAAAAAATACTTTCCTCGACAGTATTAGTACAAGGAGTCATTGAACCATTGTATAATCAGATAAATACAGACTAAGTACCGATGTCTATGTATAACAATTACTATGCAAATTTTCTATTTAAGAAAATGACTTTCTTGTTACTGTTCAAATACTACGTAGGTTATTTGTGCGTGAGACCGTGAGTTACGTTTTCAGCTTAAAACGTCGATAAATCTATGCGTTTCTTGCAAAACTTCCGTAAAATTTTCACGAACCTTCTAAACTTCTAACCCATGACATATTTTACCAAGTGCATATATAATTTCGTAATTAATATAATTCGCAGCCAGCAGTGTCAAAAGTTATGATATTAGAAACATAGAAATCTTAGTTTTGCTCTATTATATTATTATCTGGTATCCGGAAGTCCGTAGAAAATTCAGAGCGTTTAAAATAGAGCTCTGTGCCAAATGCCAATACAATAAATCTGAAAGTCGAATACATATAATACGTGTCGAGTCAAATGTCATATTTATATGAAAGCTCCACACTTGACACTTCGATTTTCAACTCTATTGTTAGCGCAGAGTTCTGTTTTCAGCGCTATGAATTTTCCCAGGTCCGTCGGATTCCGGATTGTATAGGTATTAGGTAGTCCCAGCTTAACAAATAGAACTAGAGATTCTGAGATCTGCCATGACGAGAAAAACTGTGATTATATTATGATGACATAAGTTGGACCCAAATGCCATGTCTATAGTAAATATCAAAACTAAAAAGTCGTTCTCAAATGTGACGCAACAAGGTATACAGGAACAGGTCGCGAGTGACGTAGTGGTGACGTCACTGCTACCTGCTACGTTCGAGACACGTTTACAAGCACATTAGCACTACAGGTGTGTTATTAAAGTGATTAATGAGGCAATAACATCTTTATATTCCTCAGAATGTGGTTAAGATACGTGCTAAAGCTCGCATATTTGTGGGCTTAAAAGGACTTCGAATTTTTTATTCAATCTCCGAGTGAGGTTTACAGTAGTCGTATATAATGTGTAATCATCACATCTTGTCCGCTGTCGACGTTTCCAATTCATCACTATCACTTTTGACAAAGCACAATACCACAAAAGTTTGATATTTCCCAAAATCCCTCCCACGAACGACAATAACGAGAAATAATCAAATGACGAGAGTTAAAATGTAACACATCAAAAATGAAAAACACAATTAACAAAAGTTAAAAACTATAACCCGACTACGCAAAATATATAGCCTATGTTACTCATGATCCATTATTACGGACATCCGATTAATTAAAATGAGATCAATAGTTTAGTCGCTACAATGGAACAAACATAAATAGACTGCCAAAATCACCACCCTTCCTTTGACTTTATGCAAATATTTCAAAACTCAAGATATGCTATGACGTACTGCATTTGACAGAACAAATTTTCATAAAATAAATAGTTACGCCATCTTGGTTTTCACCATACTTCAAATGTCAGCCATCTTGTTTTCACGATACTTCAACTCTCAAAATGGCCCCAAAAATCTCAAAAGTGGGGTCATTTAAATGGAGTGCCTTTTTGCCTCAACGTGCCTCGTCTAAAATATATAAAAGTATATCTTGCTTTTTTACTTTCGTTTACGTTAGTAATATAATATATTCTTTGCTTTCGTTGCATATGTTACGCATAACGCAATTCCACAATTTGTACCAATTCAAACCAGAAATGAGTGTCACTCAGTTTAATGGCATACGTTTATAATCTTTCTATTGTTAAATTACATTGTAGGTAACCTCGCCCTAGGTTAGATTAAGATAAAATACGTCGTGGAACTGATAAAGTTAGTTCTACTTTATGCTAGGACTTAAATACCACAAGGATCGTTCAAACAAAACGGGAAAGTGTCTAAGTACCCTGTTATAATATGGCCCTATTTTTGGAGTTAGTACCTATTTGTTTGGGCACTTTTCCGTTTCGTCTGAACTGAATCTGACATAGTACTGTCACATATAATTTAAGAATCTAGATGACAAGACGTATACAAACGGTTTTTTACACTGGGCGACGTTTTATTCCGTCTGGAGTGAAAGCTCACGTATAATTTGAAAGTTAGAAAATCTTAAAAAGAACATGAATTTTTGTTACCATATGCCAGAGGTCGGCTACCTTTTGAGTTAGAAGAGTCAAAAAATACAAAAGTTTTTGAACAGCCACAATTTTTTTTCTTGCCAAAAATAATTATATAAATTCTAGCATAAGTAAAGTTTTTTTTTATAAAAAAATAATCTAATTGTTCATAAAACTGGTGAAGATGCTAATGTGTTTCATCATCAAACATCCTTTTTTTAATTAGAATGCGAGCGAGCGGAGCGAGCGAGGAATTTTTTGTCTATTTTACATGTTAAACTTTAAACCACGAAAGGTATGTACACTTGTGAAAATACAATAATACCATATACGCTCTTTCTGCAGGGAAAAGCGATTTTCCCCCCAACTAGCCAGCCAAACTGGCTGTTAGAGAGAAATGGTGCTATATCTTCGTTCATCGATTCATAACAGAATTTTCAAACTTTTTTTTATAAAATAAACAATATTTACGTATAGTACTAAAGAGCCGCAGCTGCACATTCAAAGAGCCGCATGTGGCTCGCGAGCCGCAGATTGCCGCCCTATGCCGTGGGCGGAGGGTAGCGACTTGCGCGCAATCGACAGAGAGTCGAGCGGGGCGCGGCCGGTTCGTAGGGGTCAACGGGGTTATTTGTAATATCAATGTTTTTATCTTTTTTTACCTTTAAATATTTAAATTAGTAAATAATATTTTTAATTGGTAGTGCGTTATTGTAAAACATTATTTAGCATGTTAGAAAAAAGGAAAAAGTAAACACAGTATGTCACACTACTCTATTTCATATACCTGTTGTACTCTATTTATTTTATCGAAACGAATTAAAAAGACACATACTTGTTGGCAAAAATATATAGGATCATGTGAAAACCACACACATCTAGATAAACTGGTAATTGTGTGTCTATACTCTATTGTTAACTACCGGCCTTGCGGAGAGGCCGGTGCGCGCGTCACGCGTCACGCGACAGTCCAGCGTTGCCAGAATGTTACAAAAGTAACATTTTACGTTACTTTTGACCCTCTCATGATACCACCATGTTACACGACTCAATATGTTACTTTTGTGTTACTTTTTAGACTGGGACTATGTTATTATGTTCTGGAATCCAGAAAGCCTGGGAAAATTCAGGGCATTGAAAATAGAACTCTACGTAATACGATAGAGTTGAAAATGGAAGTGTCGAAGATATAATATGACATTGATATTTGGCTCGATACTTGTGTGTTACATTTTTGTTAAATATGAAATGAAACATAATTTAGTTCAAAAACTGCCTAAAAGTATATAATAAAGTGCCAAAGTAAAGTATTGTGTCGTTTTCCACAAAAAAATTAAGAAATGTTACTTTTCTCGTGAAAATGTTACTTTTTGAGATGTCTCATGTTGTATTTGACTATCTGCTACTGGCAACACTGCGCGACACGCCGCGCCGCCGCGCCGCTAGGTCGCACCACCCCGTCTCCCGACCTTAACTCATCTATGCAAATTGCCGTATCAAACAAAATATTATATCGAGAACTGTTTAATTGAATATGTCGTCGATTTTAATGCAGAGGTGAGGGGAGAGAGGGTGTAAAGTCAAGCGAATGAAATAAACAATTAAATTTTAATTGGAAACTTCTTTAGTGTCATTGTAATTTGAATCTCGTTGTTTCAACAAAACAAAAAGAGAACTACGCACATCAATTATAGGATATCTGGTTCATCTAACAACTAACATGCTAAAGAATGAGGTAGAACTAGAAGGCACTTTTGAAAATCTCACTTCTATCGCGTGTGAACTGTAAACAATATTTTTCAAACTTAGTTTATTTTAGCTCATAGTTGATGTGATGAGTTGTTACAAAATTTAGAATTTAGAAACACTTACCCCCGTATTAATGAAATTTTTTACACCACTGATTAGCTGATCCAACATGGCTGACTTTGATATGTTGGAATAGCCACTTGATAGACAAAGGTAACGACTTGGATTAGCATACATCCGTGGTGTGAATATTTTTATTAATAACGGCGTTATGGTTTTAGCAGTATTACACCTTCAATTAGCGAAAGTACAACGTATACCGACTGAGTACTTTACAAATGGAGGAAAGTAGGCAAAGACCGTAATGAATGGAACAGGTCCCTCCGATCTCATTACTTTATATGACATCAGTCGTCCGGACAGAATATTAACATTATTATTTTTGCTAGGACATGGTATCTATTTTCTAATTCTTGTCAAAAACCAGGGAACAAAAGGCTTTTTCGAAAGGCTAGTACTAGTACTAGGTACAATGTTTCGTCGAACTTGTTGTTAAACTTTAGTTAAGAGTGGCTACTTGGCTAGTTTTTTTAGACAATTTTACAAAGAGGTAACTTAACAGATACCAAAAATTAGTGCTTGTATCAATACTTAGTACTTTAGAGGTTTGAAATAAAATATAAAATGGATTTATAAAGATTGATTGATCTGTAAACTTTAAGTTGGCACTTGGCTAGGTGTAATCGATAGTTAAACTAAATAAGACATACCCAAACCCTTCTCCCTTGCCCAAACTCGGTGACCTTCAACATAACGACCCAAGTTCAGTCTTTAATCTCGAGTTTAGTTCACTTTAATAGTACTCCGTTGGTCCCTCACCAATTGTCCAACAAATTCTAAATTGAATGATAGGCAGTAACCTGTAAATTGCTTAAGTTATTGTTTGGTTTAATAGTTGAGCTATGGTCGAAGAGTCCCTATGGCTTTTTGCATTTCACGGATGTACTTTGTATACAAAAATGTTTGATTCACATATTAATATAATATAATGTCTTAGAAAATCAATTACCGATACTTCGGGCACTTTACCCACTGCTAATGTAAAGACGTTTAGGCAAAAAAATAATTGTCATACTCAAAGTAAAAATCATCTCATGTATGAGTGACTCTCCGCAAAACGCAAACTCGCCCTTATAAAGATTTTTTTTCTAGTATGACAATAATTATTTTTCTGCTTTTAAACGTTATGTAAAGACATAATTAATATATCATGTGCCCAAAATATCCGTAATTGATTTTACCGAACCTTATATAATATTATTCAAAACAACTACGTAGTATTAGTATCCCACAGCATAACAAAAATAAAACAAAATCATAATGTACCTACTTAAAATTAATTAAATTATTAAATGCAATGGAAAATTTTACGTAAAACGTATTGTCTTTATAAAGTTGGCATTTTCTTTTTTTTTATGTTATGTAGGCAAGTATAGGATAAAAAATGCAAGGATTTTATTGCAGAGGACACAAAAATTTCATTTTTGATCTCTTTTGTGGTAGCCTCTTGAAAAACTTACCTATATACAATACGGCCGATGTATCTTGGCGAGTCTGAACTTCGTGCAGAAGTTTGCGCATTAGCTGTTTCTAAGTGTTTTCGTATTTATTTTATTTGTATTAATTGGTCAACTGTATTAGGGAAATTTTATTAGTACATAGGTATATAAAAATAATACAATAACAGTTTTCTTCACGAGTTGTACATGCGCTAAAGTTCGCAGAGCCTATGTTCAGACCCGTCAAGATACAGCGGCCGTAGTGTAAGTTTAAACGAAATGCACATTGATAAGGACTCGTTTTATATGTATATGCATGCACCCTTGCAATTTGCAGCATTTATTTGTTCTGCACTTTTGCTACTAGGCAAAAGGATGAAAAACCATAGAATACTAACATATAAAACCTTTTGGCCATTGTTGGGTAACTTTCATGCATACCTGTATTCACTAGCTTTTGCCCGCGGCTCCATCCGCCAGAAAATTGAGTGTACCAAGTCTTCCATAATGATCAAGTGTCCCTCTTTACCCGTATATATTATTTTCAATTTAATTTGTAACAGAATATATTTGCAACATTTTTCTATTTTTACATATTTAATTAGTTGAAAATAAAAACATGTTTACAAATCAACATTAAAAAAATAAAATAAATTTATTCAAAACAACTACGTAGTATTAGTATCCCACAGCATAACAAAAATAAAACAAAATCATAATGTATACTTACAATTAATTAAATTATTAAATGCAATGGAAAATTTTACGTAAAACGTATTGTCTTTATAAAGTTGGCATTTTCTTTTTTTTATGTTATGTAGGCAAGTATAAGATAAAAAATGCAAGGATTTTATTGCAGAGGACACAAAAATTTCATTTTTGATCTCTTTTGTGGTAGCCTCTTGAAAAACGGGGGTAAAAAAATCTTAATTATTTAACCTGAAACGTACATTATGATTTATGCCATCATAAAAAGTAACCTACGTGTTAATCCAGAGCCTTAACTACTACCATACCGAAGGACAAAGGACATTTTAGTATGGAACAATAATTAGCCACAGCGGTCGGCGACCAAAGATAAAATTAGGTTAGATTTACATACGCTTAAGCGTAATTGCATCTGAATTACAACTTCATATTTCTGCAGGTGGAGGAGTAAAAAATATGATTAACAATTTATTGTTTATTTCTACTAACTACTTCTCCATAGATCTGAATTAAAATAATTACGGGAAATGAAATGTGGTTGAAAATTACATTCTTATCGTATTTGGTTTGAGACTTTTTTGTGAAGCGGGTAAAATTTTCAATGACTTTTCATCAAAATTCGTTTAATTTCAATGTCTTTTTGCTGCAAGTATTCAAAAACGTTCCATCCACCCACACAAACTTTCACATTTATAATAGTAGTAAGATTATCTCGTTTTAATTAAACAGAATACGACTATATTTTATGCTATCGTGTAAGTAATGAAAGCATATTATCATACTAGAATATCTAGTAATTTTCATTGCCCGTGATGTAAAAAATAACCTTGCAGAAACCATACATTTTTCCGCGATAAAAAGTAACGAATGTCTTTTACCCGTAGTTTACTCTACATCTGTGCTAAATTTCATCAAAAACGATCCTGTAGTTTCGGAGCCTATTCAATGCAAACAAACAAATTATTTGTAATATTATTAGTTTAAAGAACATCAGTTTTACAACAAGGGATATTTTAAAATATAAATACCTTCAAATACATATTTTTAAATGTACTTTTGTGAACAACAAATATTCAAGGGCTGATCATTGTCATATCATTGTCATTGTGCCAGTTGTCTCGTGGTCATAGACGCATATAAGAGTATAATAGTAGATGTTGCCTGCGACTTCGTGTGCGCAACCGTTAATTTCACAGAAACCGTACATTTTTCCGCGATAAAAAGTAGCCTATGTCCTTCCCCGTAGTCTACTCTACATCTGAGCCAAATTTCATCAAAATCGGTCCAATAGTTCTGGAGCCTATGAAATTCAAATAAACAAACAAACTTTTCCTCTTTATTATATTATATAAGTATAGATTTAGGTACCTACAGACAAGACATGTCGAGGCAAAAAGTGTTTGCACCCAAATTGTCTTACTTTTGGGGTTGTTTAGGGCCATACAATACAAAGATACCTAAATAATAAGTAACCATGTAACATGTAAAATATTGGTACCTATAATGTTACGAAACCCTACGTTGCTTCCCGCAGTTTAATCAGTCTTCTTTCTAGAAGATTTTAGAAGATTTCAAGATGGCGTAACTATTTCTTAAAATTTCTGTCAAATGTAGGTACGTCACAGTCCATCCTGTTTTAAAATATTTGCTCGTAGTCGTTTGAATCATGATTGATATTGTCGTCTAATTAGTTCAATGACTTTTGTTTAAAAATAAACTATTGGCTCGGTTACACTAGAACTAGATAAACGATTTAAGGTAACGGTAACACAAAGCGATGTTGTTATCTCTCTCAAAGTGAAAAACAAATGAGTATCTAATATTTATTTATTGTAAACAACTACATTTATAAATGCGAAATTTTGTGAAGTGGACGGATTTGGAATTAAATTTGGTATGATTATAAGCTCAATCTGGATTAACACAAGGGCTACTTTTTATCCCGTAAAATTACAATGTTCCCGTGGTATACTGTATTTAAGCGAGCGGAGCTGCGGGCGAAAGCTAGTTTGATATTATGAAAGTCTGGCCAACGAAAGCTGTCCAAGAAAAAAGGCGGGAATTTTAAAAAATTAAGAGCTAACCTAACCCTGTCTATGCCGTTTTGCTACTATGGGATTTTGCGCCGGAGCCTCTCTATAGACTCTATCTCTATTCTGTCAGTAAAAAGCTTAAAATATGGCGGGCAGACCCATAAGTTTCGGAAGTCAGAACAGCCGAAATATATTATGCATACATTATTCGACACCATTGCGTGTTTTTTTTGTTAAGTAACCTGACTAAAAAAATACAAGTACAATATCGATAAACTTTCTGCTCAACCAGTTTCTAAACATTTTCATTTCCTAAATTTACCGCAACCACCTTCATCGAAATCGGCGTGGGGAGTTATACTATTATTATTACTTATACGTTTATTCGACTCAGATCAATCAATGTTCTTGACGTTTGGAATTTAGATAATCTAATTCACGGAATCACATCATAGGAAGTTAACGTTAAAAATCTTCTAGTGAAATTCTGAGAAAATGTACATTATCGCAACATTGTTTACAAAACTACATCATAATGCCTACAATAGGTAGTGGTAACTATAGCTACGTTTGTTTTCACGTGCTATTTTCACGAGGAAAACTCATAAAGTTCTTTGTCTAAATCATTTTAGAGTTTAGACATTACAATAACACTGCATGACACCATTGCTTTCTTTGATAAAAGACTCACGTTTTCCTACGTAGTTGGATAATGGGTACCTACTTAGGTACTTATACAAAATGTTTATTTCTAAGGGCTGATTTTTCAATCATCAGATAACTCTTAACTGATGAATAAATATTTGACTTTGACAGATTTTATATGAAAAACCACATATTTATGCCTCAGATAAGAGTTATTTGACGATTGAAAAAACAGCCCTAAGTCAAATTATTGCAATAAAATTACAATTCAGTTATCTTAAGCTTGGAAAAAATCCTCTTAGTTAAAAATATGGAGATTTTATACGAATTCACTTCAAATTCAAGTAGAATTGCGACAATCAACGAAGCCATTCGAAAAATAGAGAAATAAAATTTGACGTCCACCAGTGTGTTCCAATTAAGATGGACGACGACACATCACACAGCACGTGAAAAATGGAGGAATATGAAACGTTAAAAAGTAAAAAAATGCAATATGGCGCCCATCGGACGAACCATTCAGTATATGTTTGTTCTAGTAATAGCAATGATTGAAAAACCTCGTCAACGGATAACACACCTTTTGTAAGTCCATTAATAGGTGCTGCAAATAATTTTCGTTAACGAAAATACTGTTTCAGGATATGACTTAAAATTTGGAATATGTAGAGCGTGTGAAGAAATAAGTAAACCTAAATAAATGCATTGAAAGAAAAAAAGAAATGAAATGTTTATTTAAAAAAAATTGCATACAGAGATGTTTTTTTTATGCCTCTGCACTAGGCAGAGCCTGTCACGCAGGTAGCAAGACACAATTCACACAAATTAGTCCAAGTTTACAAAGGTGAAAGGCATCATTGCTTTAGATTCACATTTGTTTCCATCTTGAGTAAAGTTTACAGTGTGTAATAGATAACTAAAGTATTATGAAAATAAAATGCAAAATGATGTTATGATAAAATATTCACCATCATAAAACAAAAGCAGGGATAAAAATCAAAGCAGAAAGAAAAGCAGAAAAAAATGTAATTCAATCGCAGCGAAAGTTATTTTTTACTTAATAATTTTGTCAAAGTTTTTATAGTTTATAATAATTATTATAAATATAAAGCTTTTGCGGTTACTTTTATTATATTAGGTAAAATAAGTTTGTCTTTCTTTAGATAAATACCTAATAATTATTACTAAGAAAGAAGGTCTTACATTATCGTGATAAAAAATGGGGAACACAGTTCAAACAATATTATTATTATGTATGTCTCTTGGACTATATAATGATTTCATAGCACAAAAATGTGACATATATAAATAGTTATAAGGAATTCCACAACAATAAGTCATTATTTCAACATTTCATCACATTACTGGGAAATGCGTTATTTCTTTGTCCCCACATGTAAAGCTAACATGAACTTAAATTAGGTTACAATAACATACTACATTTATTGCACAAAATGATAATAATATGTAATCAATAAATTGCTAATCATATTTTACATGAATATTCGTTTAAAAGAGTTAAATTGTCACAGTATTTACCCTACTTCCTAAAGATATGTGACGTGTGCATAATTTTCTAATAAAAAAAAAAACTATAGTAAAATGCTCATTTCCAATATCCTTTTAACAGACACCTGCCGTCCACCTGCCCTGGCAAATGCAATGCGAAAAGCGCAAGAGATTCGAGAAGGTTCTAAAGCGCGCAAAGAGGCTTAGCAATATACATAACAAAAGCCTATGAATGTGAATCTCACATCAATATAATATCATATAGAGACGACGAGGTTCATCATTCTCAACTAGATAATGACACAATTTCGTCTATTAGGTAATAGTCGGCCGGCAAGGCTATTGGCCTCTATACATTAAATAGCTGTCGATTAGATGAGTCTTACCGTAGAGCTAGCCTATTGAATGGATATACGTTAAGGTTTAGCAAACGTATATAAAACTAGCTGTTGCCCGCGACTTCGTCCGCGTCAACTGATGGTGCAATTACGCATTAATTTCGGCCAAATTTGATAACCATAAAAAAGGTTATAGTCAGTCAATCTTAAAAGTATACTGTCGCGGACATTTTTCACGCTTACCCAACGTAAGCCCTCAAAAATGAATAATTTTCCCCGTTTTTTCCACATTTTCCACTGATTCTTCGCTCCTATTGATCGCAGCGTGATGTTATATAGTAACCTTCCTCGATAAATGGACTATCAAACACAAAAAGAATTTTTCAATTCGAACCAGTAGTTCCTGAGATTAGCGCGTTCAAACAAATAAACAAACTCTTCAGCTTTATAATATTAAGTTTAGATTCTTTTCTTGCACTGCAAAATAAACGAGAATTTGTTTCATGTGAAAGTAAGAAAGTTTGGTAATTACTAATTTAATGTCTATAAGGGTTAGTTCATATCGCGACGAGACCCGACGTGACCCGGCGCTGCGTTTTTAAGAGAGCTATTCAAAATTTAACTTAATTCACTACACATTTAGACACACGTTTCGACATTGACTTTGATTTGACTTGACATTCGATCTCTTGCGCTTCGCGTCGGGTATCCTCGCGGTCTGAAATGACCCTAACTCTAATGTATTGCCTTATCTCTTTCAGTTCTATGTTTAGCACATAGTGACCCTTTCAGTCCAAAGCTTGAAAAGGAATCGTCTAATGTCATCACATCAAATCACAGTCTTTGTGGTTTGTTACTTGTTGTTTGTTTACACTTAACGTAAAATTATACGTAGATATATAAGTGATATGAACACAGAAGTTCATATTATCATTAATCATCATTAGTATGTATTTACGTTTCGTTCAAAACATTTGACCGGTTTCTATGACAAGGGCGCCTCCCCCGGCGTACGTGACTGTTGCGGCGCAGCCTATGGCCCTGAGTTGCGCATCTATGTACTACACGCTACGTAGCCACACATTCCATCGCTTAGGAGTAAGGACACGACAAAAATAGATCGGGATGTCTTAATTGGGTCACTATTAAGGAGTTAAACGTTTAACGAGACGTAGCCTATTTAAAACCATCACGATTTAAATCTCAAATTACATAGTACTTCTTATAGAGCGCCTAAAATCAAATAAACGGTACAATGTTTCCAAATATTATACACTAGATGTTGCTCGCGACTTCGTTTGCGTAAAAGTTAATTTCGCAGAAACCGTGCATTTTTCCGCGGTAGCCTTAGTCCTTCCCCGTGGTCTACTCTACATCTGTGGCAAATTTCATCAAAATCCGGTCCAAACAAACAAACTTTTCCTATTTACTATATTAGTATACATAATATACTACAAAGTTTGGAAATATTGTACTGATTATTTGATTTTACGGGTTCTTTTAAAACTACTATGAAAATTTACTTTTGACTCGTAACGGTTTTAAACAGGCTACAGAAATGAAAAACTTCAGACGACGCGGACGTTTCAGATAATTAGATTAATACGAATGATTAGGGAATGGATCAAATTTCATGTCAAGAAATAGTTAAGAACTATGCGACATACTTCCCTCATGGTAAAACACTAGAAATTTTGGGAATAAAAAGTATCTAATAAATAAAAAAATATAATTCTTTTTTAATAATAACAATTAAAGCCTACGCTTCCCATTCTAACCAGTATATTAAACAAAGGATTTATTACTTGAGCTTTTCATATTATACTCTCATTAACAGATCCAAATAATCTAATGGTAAACAAAAAATTCGATCACATAATGTGTCATTGTATGTCTTTATTACACGATAATTATGTTTCAATGGTAGCATTACAGCGCGCTATTGTGTTTTTGTTTACGTTCCTTATGAAAATATTTTGAAACATAATATTATAAGGTCTCCTAAAATATGTATGACAGCAGTATGACAATTATTTTTCTGCTTATACGTCTTTACATAAGCAGTGGATCATTTACCAAACCTTATATAAACGGAGTATGAAGTATTTTAATACATATAAAAAATGGTTGTCAGTCGGTTTACGAACGACAATTTTACGTGATAACGCCATCACAAGCCGAACGCTTGGGCTGGGACTATATACACTGGAATCCGGAAGGTCGTAGAAAATTCTGAGCATTGTAAATAGAACTCGGAGCTAATACAATAGAGTTGAAAATCGAAGTGTCAGGTGTCAAGCTGTCATATATGACATTGACGTTTAATTCGACACTCAATTGTTCGATTTTCAACTTTATTGCATTAGCACCGGAGTTCTATTTTCAATGCTTAGAATTTTCTACGGCCTTCCGGATTCCGGTGCATATAGTCTTAGGTCGATCGTGCCTCTCTATCGCTTGTTCCGCGCTCTCGCTTGTACGCTCGGCTCAGGCGGAACGTGACAATTTTTCACGCGTGCAGTCGGCATTCATGGATTTATAAGACGTTATCACGTCAAACATTTTTAGATTATCATAAATAGTTAATAAATAGTTGTCCCGTGTGGTCCCCGGGCTTAGAATAGGACCAACCCATCTCTTTCCTATGGGTGTCGTAAAAGGCGACTAAAGGATATTAGCCGGAAAATAAGGTGAAACATCTTCCTTATCCACTTTTGGATACGGCAACTGATCCGGCTATCATACCTCACTTTAAGCCGGAAGTCTGGACGTTGGCAGCAGGACGTACTGACTGTTTACAAACAATTTAACATCGCTGCGGTGCAGAAGGCAAGGGGAAACCACTGCACTATTTTCCCAGGAAACCTGATGAAAGTGAACAAACTTAGGAATGCGAATGTATGCGACCCGGCTACCACCCGGCGCCATGTCGAGTCCAGGTCGCATGGTGTGAAATGTGTTACTGGCCACACTGCAGTGACTCATCAGGCGCAGTGCGGAGTAAAGGCTACTGGTGACACCTGTTCGAGTAATGATCGTCGCCCACAGATGCGCAAAAAGATAAAAATAGGGACCTGGAACGTTCGGGGTATGCTGCAACCGGGGAAAAAAGAGATCATAGAGCGGGAACAAGAAACTCATAATTTAAAGATCTTAGGCCTCACCGAAACTCACATGAGGGGCTCCGGTTTCTACTCAACCGACAACAAGTATACAATTTACTTTTCGGGCCCAGAAAATGAGAGTAGAAATGGTGTAGCACTTTCCATCTCTCCTGAAATAAATAGACATGTTTTAGGATACAGTCCAGTCAGTGATCGTATATTAACGTTGAGAATCAACACAAAGCCATGCCGTGTCAATTTAATAGTGGTCTACGCACCTACCTCAACTTCAACAGAGGACGAAATTGAGACATTTTACAATCAACTGTCGGATACTTCGAATAAATTACCCAGGAGAGATATATCGCTTCTGATGGGAGACTTAAACGCTAAAGTAGGTAACACGCAGGGGGATGATCATCTAAGAGGAGTTGTGGGACGTTACGGTCTTGGCGAAAGAAACAGCAGAGGCGAAATGTGGTTACAGTTTTGCGCAGAACATTCACTAACAATAGCCAACACATGCTTTAAAAATCACCCACGGAGATTATATACGTGGGTTATGCCCGGCAACCGAGCACGAAATCAAATAGACTACATAGCTATTACAAATAGATGGAGATCTTGCATTAGCAACGCCAAAACATACCCAGGAGCAGATTGCGGTAGTGACCATAAGCTTCTAGTAGCCGAAATAAGCCTCAAACTGAAAAGATGCCAAAGGAACACTGAACGCTCACCAAGAAGACCAAATCGAGAGCAATTAAAGATAATTAGTGAACACCTAAATACTAAGTTAGATAGTACTCAATTTCACAATAGCGACGATGACACTGACACCAAATGGAACAAGCTTAAAGACCTGATACTGGCGTCACGAAAAGAAGTCCTTAAGTCGAAGGTAGATACTCCAAGAAAAATATGGATAACAGAGGAAACATGGAAAGCCATAAAGGAACGAAAGGAACTTATGAGGGATAATGTGCAGGATAAATACCGTAAACAATCTGCTAAGGTCCAATATTTATGTAGAAGGGATTATAACAACTTTCTCAACTCAATCTGCCAAGAAATTGAAGAACATGCTCATAAATTTCAAACAAGGGATCTGTTTCTGAAAATAAAGTCCATAACACGAGAGTTCAAACCGAATACATGGGCAATAGAGAGTGACGACGGACAACTATTGACCGATATAGATTTAGTTATAGAAAGATGGCGATCATACTGTGAATCTCTATATACAGACCCTGTAGCACAGCCGACATCTACGCCTTGTATCGACCAAAGTAACATGGAACCCGATATACTTGAATCTGAAGTCAAAGCAGCAATAGGTAAACTCAAGAGTAATAAATCAGCCGGTAGGGACAAAATTTTCGCTGAAGAGATAAAAAATCTGGAAGGTCAAGGGGTCAAAATCATGTGTGAGCTGTGTAATCAGGTATGGAGGTCTGGTAAATGGGTCACAGATTGGAAAGAGTCGCTACTAATTCCACTTCATAAAAAGGGGACAGTGAAAAAGTGTGAAAACTACCGCACAGTAGCACTTATATCACACGCGAGCAAGGTACTCCTTTACATAATCAACAGTCGCTTACAAGCATACCTCCAATGGCAAATTCCCAATGAGCAAGCAGGTTTCGTCAAAGGACGTGGGACACGAGAACAGATTGTTAATGTTAGGCAAATAATCGAGAAATGCCGGGAATTCAACTCCCCAGTCCTCATGTGCTTCATTGACTACTCAAAGGCGTTTGACTGCGTAAAATGGGAATGCCTGTGGAAGATACTACAAGAAATGGGAGTACCTCAACATCTTGTGACCTTAATCGCGAATCTTTATCAAGATGGCATCTCCATGGTAAAAGTAAATGACACCATCTCAGGTACTTTTAAGCCTGAAAAAGGGGTAAGACAAGGATGTATTCTATCACCCATTCTTTTTAACATTTATGGCGAATACATCATGAGAAAGGCCTTAATTGAATGGGATGGAGGTATTTCTGTCGGGGGCGTAAAAATAAGTAACCTGAGATATGCGGATGACACAACTCTCTTTGCGTCTACGGAAGCGGAACTCGCAGAAATTTTCCGAAGAGTGGAATATGAGAGTGGGCTCGTTGGACTAACCATCAACAAAACCAAAACGAAGGTAATGCTCATTGACAGAACTGGTCAATACTCCAGAACCGGAGAACTTACAGGTTTGGAGTTTGTCAATGAATTTATTTACCTCGGATCATTGCTCTCAAGTCAGGGTGGAAGCGAAGGAGAAATCAAAAGAAGGACGCAAATGGCCAAATCTGCTATGAGCAGACTAACACGCATATGGCAAAACAGAAAAATATCTAAAAACACCAAGAAAAGACTTGTCCAAACGCTGGTTTTCTCTATATTTATTTACGCTTCCGAATCATGGACAATCCGTGCTATAGACCGCAAAAAGATAGACGCTTTTGAGATGTGGTGCTGGAGAAGAATGCTCCGCATACCATGGACAGCCAAGAGGACCAACAAATCTATTCTCGATGAACTCGATATTAAAGTCAGATTATCAACAATCTGTTATAGAAGAATTCTCTCCTATTTTGGTCACATCGCTCGCCGACAATCAGATAATCTGGAAAAATTAATTGTGACGGGCAAAATTGAAGGCAAGCGACCCAGAGGCCGATCACCTACCCGCTGGTGTGACCAAATTACGGCGCTTACTGGACTATCAATAACAAATGCCCTCAGGGAAGCAGAAGACCGTACGAAATGGAAGGACTTAACAACCGAAGTGAAGGATAACTTTTCCAGGCGCGACCTTCAGTCATGAAGATAACGACCAAGAAGAAGAGAAATAGTTAAACGTAAATAAAATCCATATCTTTAATCTTAGAAAGACTATAAATAAACATGTTTACTCGCGGCTATCGATAGTAAATTTACATGGGAATTGATAAAGATTAGACATCTGACAATATCAACACATGATTAGGTACTGAGAATTACATGAGGACAATGGAAAAACTTTTGGGTCCAGAATAGTATCACTTGAACGGTAGCTTTGAAAGAAATAAGATCAATCTTGTGAATGGATCGTTTGATGGTGTGGTGGCAATACCAGAGGAGTATCAACCTTGAGCTCCTACCACTCACGACGCGAGCGTTATTTTACGCCGAAGTCGGAAAATTTTCCAAACCAGAAATAACCGGTGAGTACAGTACGACCACGATCGACGGCTTTCGAGAATCGTCGTTTAAAGGTTCCGTACGGAAGGGTAGAACGGGATCCTATTACTCCTCCTCCTAGTCTCCGCTATACATCTGACTGTTACCAGGCTATCTCATGAAATGTGACAGACAGTTGAAAATTTTCACAGATGATGTAAATATTAATCAATCTATACAGAAAAAAAATTGAATTGTCTGTTTGTAGTTTTAAATAAACAGCTTTGCACTAAATGCATATGACAATATAGTTTTAAGGTTGGTGCTTACACCAAAAATTAATTTTTAAAAATGTTGTCTGTCCGTCAGTCCGTCTATCTGACGCAGGCGCGCAGCCCAAAATGTTATGATATCGTAGACAGAGTATTTATGGAATGCACAAAATTACATGTAACAAATAATTTTATGTACTAGAGTAAAGCTCGGAATGCACAAAAATTACATATAACAAAAAATTTAATGTACGAGAGTTATTTAAATTTTATGCTTCTGTTATTAATTAATTAAACCATAAAGAAGTTCATGGTTATAAATGTTATTGCCCTGTTATTATATAAATATAATATGATAATAATTTGAATAAAAACAACGGCTTGCCTAATCCAAATGTTAGTAAATAACAAGAATATTTTATTACAAAAGATATAGAGAAATAAAAAATAATAATTTAAAAAATTTAAATACCCGACTGCGTAAAAAGTGAACCAAACTAAGTACATAATTAAAACTGAAAAGAAAAAAACAAGCACTTAGATATCCGGTGGTCTAGAATTCTATAATATATTATTGAATTAATACTATTGGAACATAACAACTAAACAGTCAGGATCCATTGAAAAATTAGATTGGCTGTCGAATAATGGATCCCGACTGTTCAGTTGTTATGTTCTAATAGTATTAATTCAATAATATATTATAGAATTCTAGACCACCGGATATCTAAGTGCTTGTTTTTTTCTTTTCAGTTTTAATTATGTACTTAGTTTGGTTCACTTTTTACGCAGTCGGGTTTTTAAATTTTTTAAATTATTATTTTTTATTTTATACTTTTTAGTTATGAGTACCTAGCTAGCTATTTACCAGACTGGATTTATTTCCTATCAGCATCAGTACTATATCACAATTGCACTGGAATGTGAGAATGGTTGTTACGCAACTTTAAATCGATATAGATCCTAAACGGTCAGTCAAATCGAAAAATGTTGAGAGAAAACTAACAATGATTTTTAAATACCTATTCAACGATACCCCACTTGATATAGTTTGTTGACTTTCATTTTTTTAATTTTCACAATATGGCGTCCAGTAGTTGCCATATTGAATTTTTACCAACGTCATGTCTTTAGTGACACTCGCCGGACTAAGAGGAATCGATTGACGTGTGAATCATAAAAATCGGCCCAGGCGTTTGGTCTGTATAGTGCTTCAAAGGAACATACATACATACATACATACATACATACATAGGCTAATAAACACATTACCACTCCTTTGCGTCGCGCAGTCGGGTAAAAAGGTGCAGGCCTCTTTTATGTACCTACATACTTAACAGTTAACACCTTTATCTCGACAAATTAAGGAGTCTTATTATATTTTTGAATCACTTTATTTTCTTTTAAGCTATTTGTTATCTATACTTACATGTAGTTTTAGTGTAAACACTAAACCTTGAATACTAAACCGATACAAATATATAATAGCTTGCCAGTAGATTTGCGCCCAGTAAAGCCGCGATTTACCAGTTGAGGAGCATGTAATTTGGTATTAACAGCTCACGTCTATGGTTTCCTAAAGTAGGAAGTATTATTTTGGGATTGACTTGTTAGATTAATTCCTTAGCTTATTTAAATGTAGTAGTAAAATTTGGAATTCTTTTTCAATTGTGAAATACATATTTTATACCACATGTCTTTAAGAGACCTACGGTAGTTTCCTTACTTATGACTTGTAACGGGTATTAGTAGGTAGGACACTACTATGATACATGTACATCAGTAGGGTCCTACTATTACAGGTATAGCCACCAGTACAGCTTTGATCTAGTTTCTATAGAGCACTAATATAGGATCAATATCTGTGCTCTAATAGGACCTTCATTTGATAGAACACTAGATAAAATATTATTATATCTGTTCTCGGGTAGTAAAACTACACAAACCTTTAGTGAAGCCATGTCGGAGACGGAGCGGTGCGTCTGTATGGTCTCGAGCTGGTCCAGACACCAGTCCAGCTCCTCCACCGTCTCCAGCGCCAGCTTCATGTAGGCTTCGTCTGGAAAAAAAGGAAATTAGTTAAAAACGAAATCTCTATTCCTGACCAATTTTGGTATGATGATGAGAATTATAAATGTTTTTCGAAAAGAAAAAAACTTCAGTAAAATATAGGGATGAGTCTATAATTTTCTCCCTATTTATTAAAAATGAATGTTTGTCTGTATGTCCTTTATAAAATCGTAAACTATGCATTTGATCATGTCATGATCTTAAGCAAAGTTATTGTGCATGAGCCAAAGAACGTTTCTGAGTTTACTACGACCAATTTTCGACAGAATTTCGAGACTGTCATTTTTAATTCTGGTATAAGGCGGTACGAAGTTTGCCGGGACAGCTAGTTATTAATATAAACTACATAATAATTATGATATCGACAAAGCCTGTTTAACGTTTTTAAGTTCGTACAGAGTAGATGATTTTTCGAAAGAAAATGCCCGTCAAAGCGAGGCAAAAAGCTGTCAATTCGACTGAGCTGTTTTGCCTCGCTTTGACGGGCATTTTTTGCCTCGCTTTTAGCATACATAAGGAAGAAATAAATAATTTAGAATTTGGTGTTTATTGTATGTCAATCATTCTAATTAATTTCAAAGCGACCTCAATAGGTGTGAAAAAGATAATCGTTATCTTGAATTTGTTTTAAAATGCATCGCCGTCATCATTGGCCACCCACAAAACTTTGACAAAAGTCCAAGTATTAAATGTCAAAGTGCTAAGTATAAAACAGTAAATAACTTGATAACCGTTACAGGCTTACAGCACGTTCGGAAGCCGTGATGCCGTACGTCATTTTGTCGATAGCGTGCGTTACTTGACCTTACATTATGTAAACAGATAAATTTGCAATTGGCTTTAAATTATTAGCAAGAAACTTAGGCCTCTGCATCCGTTAATGGATGATTTATACAGTATTCTCCGAGCGAAGTAACCACTCTTGAAATACTGTAGTGACTGGGACAGTTGGTTTTTAAATGTCGTATGGTTGCCCAAGCACATACGGCATTCTCGCAACATAGTCAGCTTAGTCCAGAGGAATGAACTGGTATATACTGAATACGTCTGGGGCCAACTATGTGCGGGTTTCCTCACGATGTTTTCCTTCACCGTTAGAGCGTCCGTATAATGTACTTGAGATCTGAAAAAGTCTCATTGGTACACGCCACAACCTGGAATTTGAACCTGCACTCTCTCTAGTGCGAAACAAACGGTCTAGCCACTAGGCTACGGAGCCTTATTAACTTATAGCAAGAGATGGTTAGCTAATCTTAACGGGTTTCCCTAATCGAAGATCTTCAAATAATATCTAGATAATATGACTTTAATATATGTATATCTCTTATCGTTATCTGTTTATGTATAGTAATAAAGAGAAAATAATTGTTTGTTTGATTGCATTGAGTAGGCTCCTAAACTAATCGATTTTGATGAAGTTTGGCACATATGTAGAGTAGACCACGGAGAAGGACATAGGCTACTTTTTATGAAAAATGTACGGTAAATATTCTGCCAAATTAGCTTTTGCGCGCACAAAGTTGCGGGCAATATCTATCTATAATAAAGAGAAAAAAATTGTTGATTTGATTGCATTGAATAGGCTACGATAGTAGTGGGCCGATTTTGATGAAACTTGGCACATATAGAGTATACTGAAGGACATGTGCTACTTTTTATCCCGAAAAAGTACAATGTTTCCGTGGAATACAGTATTTACACGAGCTGAGCTGGGCGCATAAGCAATAGTAAATATTAAGTAAAGATGAAGTAAATGGATAAAAAATATATGCGCCTGGTTTTACAAATGATTACCGAGTGATGATGGTTTGCTAATCTAAGCCTCAAATCACACCGAAATGGCGTGGCCGCCCGCGTCGTCGCGAGCACTCCGACGACTTGAGGTGTACGTGTGTACTGAGGGAAGAAAGTATAGAACGATGCAGAAAAAATGACGACGTTTTTAACAAATAGTTATAGATAAAGGGATATAATTAATCGAGCGAACAAAAAATAAGTTGGCGGCTGCACGTGAGCATACTGTATTACTGAATTTGGCAGCGAATTAATATGTTGGCGACTAAATTACTAAACTGGCGAAAACACTCGGGTGACAAAAAATTCTAAAGTCGGCAGATAAAAAGAGGCGGAATTTAATCCAAAGTAGCACCGACGTTTATAAGTTGGTGACTTAATTTCCGAGTTGGTGACCATTATACCATATAAGCAGCTATAAAACCAGATTTGGTTGATAAATTAATGGCTGCTAAAAATTCAATTTGCAGGCTACGGAAAATCCTATGTTTGGATGCTGTTGGAGTATGTTTTTCTTTGTCATGGGTGTCATTTTCTAGGTTTCTGGGGGTGCAGAATAATATGAAAATAAAATCTGTTTCGTAATTCCACAATGGCGTAAATTTTTGTTATTAAAATTAACAAGGTTGTCCTTTTCCCGGTTTTTGGGGGTTCTGATTACAAAATTGTCTTCCATCGTGAAGAAAATATGATGTTGCGAAGATTCTAAGGGGGACGAAATTTTCCTTATTTTTTCAATAGTTTGCACCGTTTCCGAGATAGAATCAATTTTATAAAAAAAGAAGTAATGCTGTACATTGAGATACGACGGATGTTTATAGCTATAGAAATGTTGGAAAATTCAGGATTTTCGAAATTTTTTTTCTCCCATCATGAAGAAAATATGATGTTGCGGGATTCCAAAGGGGGCGAAATTTTCATTATTTTTTCAATAGGATGCACCGTTTCCGAGATAGGATCAATTTTATAAAAAAGAAGTAAATGCTGTACATTGAGATACGACGGATGTTTATAGCTATAGAAATGTTGGAAAATTCAGGATTTTCGAAATTTTTTTTCTCCCATCATGAAGAAAATATGATGTTGCGGGGTTCCAAAGGGGGGCGAAATTTTCATTATTTTTTCAATAGGATGCACCGTTTCCGAGATAGAATCAATTTTATAAAAAAAGAAGTAAATGCTGTACATTGAGATACGACGGATGTTTTTAGCTATATAAATATTGGAAAATTCAGGATTTTCGAATTTTTTTTCTCCCATCATGTAGAAAATATGATGTTGCGGGTTCCAAAGAGGGGCGAAATTTTCATTATTTTTTCAATAGGATGCACCGTTTCCGAGATAGAATCAACTTTATAAAAACATAGTAAATGCTCTACATTGAGATACATTCCTAGATGTATAAAGCTATAGAAATGTTGGAAAATTCAGGATTTTCAAATTTCTTTTTCTCCCATCATAAAGAAAATATGAGGTTGTTGGGTTACTAAGGAAATTTAAAATGGATGACTTTTTTGTAATCAGCACCCCCAGAAACCAATAAAAGGACACCCATATTATTTTTATGAAATTAAGTATGTCCGCCATATTGGAATTTCAAAACGAATGTCATTTTCGTATCCAGCACTCCCAAAAACCTGGTAAACGACACCCATATCAATTTTACGAAAAATAAATATCCGCCATTTTTAAATTTCAAAATTAATCTACACAATAATCTACACCTCCCTAAAACCGAGAAAAATAAAAAAATTGGGAATTTTGTACGCTCCTTTATGGTTTTTTTGTGTGCGCTCGTTTCGCTGCTTGTATGGTTTTTGAGTTACCTACATCAGGGAAAATATATGTGCCTATTCTTAAATTAAATGTGTACTCACAAATTGTCGCCAAGATGGTTATTTAGTCGCTAAAACATAATCTGTCTGCCAGTTTGGAAAATTCAGTGGTATTATTTAGTCACCAGATTAGTAATTTTTTTGTTCCTTACATTCTTTCGCCAACTTGGTAATTTAGTATTCAATATTGGGTATTTTCACATCCAAAATTTAATTGTTTTGTCGCAAGTTTAAATACATGCCATAGATAAATAGGTTATTGAAACTGGCCGTTAGTGTGGTCCCTCACTTCACACACCGCTATTTTCCAGATCTCGAAAAGTATGTGGAAAATTATTGTTTTTTCACTACAGAATAATAGTAGAACTTTTGTAAAAGTTTTTACAGACATTTTTAGAAAAATCTAGTTTCATCTCCTAGTTTAAGGGGTTGGAGAATAAAAGTTTCAAGTTTGATATCACGATTAGGGAAAAGTTTTCTTTTTTTCTACAAAGTTCAAACTCTATTAGCTTTGTTTATAACCGTGGTCAATAGCAGAACTGGTCAGGATTCCGCAATACAAATTTGTATCCCACAATACGGGAAATTGTAGTTGCGGCAGTCTAAAAACTGACATGAGGTGTAATTTTTAAGAAATTATTAAAATTGCCAATATCTCGAAAACTAAAGATTTTTTACTAAGGTCATATTACGATATTCTGGTGAGTCATGAGCTGGTCTATCAGCCTTCGAAGGGACGACGTCGACTTCTGGGACATCCTGTATATATTTACTTTATATAATTTTTTAATTTTCATTGTTTTAGACAAGTTTAAAAAAAAATGTTAATGCTTGAGATCAAATACCTAACCTACACAGAAATCGATTGTAAATATTAATAATCTATCAACCAACATGTCGAATTGTGTTTTCGGCTGTTTTTAAAAAGTGTATTTAAAAAAAATTGTAGGTTTTGACGACCTCTGTGTATCAGTGATTCAACATGTTGGTGCTATAGTCGGGGATCGCGGGTTCGAATCCCGCCGAAGGAACAAAAAGTTTTTCCGTGTTCCTGGGTCATGGATGTGAATTAATATTAATTCATATTATGTGTATAATATAATAAAAATCCTAAATATGTGTATAATAAAAAAGTACCCGTAGCACAAGTTCTTCGAGAACTTACCACGGGACCAGATTGACGTGGTCTAAAGCATCTAAGATATTATATTATTATTATTTTAGGTTTCAAAATAATGTAATATATTTTTTTGTGTAATAAAACAATTATGAAACGTTTAGGACTTAATGTTAACCATAAAACTCAACAAAGTTAGACTTGTTGCCGCTAAAACTTCGACGTCCTCCATTGTCAACGGTATACAGACAACTGAACGCACTACGAGACAGTGTTGCCAGATATTTGAAAGCAGTATCAGTACCGAAGATTTTAAATATCTGTATGAAATCTGTATTAAGTAAATTTAAGAAAGTCTGTAAAAAATCTGTATTTTGCATTGGTATTCTGTATAATTTTATCTGTAGTTAACTACCTAGGTGCATGGTATAATAATTTATGGTATTCTCTTCCGAAAAACAGCCAACTTCGTGGTGGTCGCAAGCTTACGTAACAAGCCGCATCGACGGCTATAATTGGTTAATTTCGTGTCAAATAGCAACTTTTAATGACGTAAGCTTGCGACTTGAAAACTTGCAAATGAACGAACGAAATAAACGAGAACGAGTTAATGACAAACATAACTTACCTAGGGAATTCCCCAAATATTTTGATCAGTGCTGCCAATAGGGTCTGAAAGACTACCATTTGAGGTAATTCTGTATGAAAAAAATTGAAATGTTGAAAATCTGTATAAATTTCACTCTCAATTTTTTATCGGTATGACATGTTGAAAATCTGTATGGATACCGAGAAATCTGTATATCTGGCAACACTGTTACGAGAGTGTAAGCATCCACTCGTAGGCGCGTCGTGCGAGGTGAGGAACGAGGCGAAGTGCGAAGTGAGTTGCGAGGCGAGAGTGTAAATCTTATATTAAATATGTGTATAGTATAAAAAGTATTAAATATATTTCCGTTGTCTGGTACCCGTAACACAAGTTCTTCGAGAACTTACCACGGGATCAGATTGACGTGGTGTGAAGCGTCCATAGATATAAAAAAAAAAACTTTATGTTTAATTAGTCTGCTACGGGGAACATATCCTAAAAATTTCGTTTATCTGGTATAATCCTAACCCAAGTTATGATGACTTCAAAGATATGGGTTCAAAAAATCGACGAAACGCTTCGAGAAAAGGTGGTCTGGTAGTGCCTTTGGGATTCGCTGAGCTCGTCTTGGTGGTATAAAGTTATAAAGGTATAAAGTTTAAAAGGATATAACAGTTATGCTGCTGGCCGCTTCGCTGCCATTTCGGTGTAATTGGAGCCTAACGGGTTTTCCAAATCGCGGCTCCTCTATTGATTGCAATCTACAGTTAACCTTGGATTAATTTTACACACGGGATTTCCTAATTGATATGACACAATTCTAAAGTAACTTCTTCATAATTTTGCATGCAGGCCTTTCCCAAACAAAACCACCTGCCTTATTTTATTGGTTTAATGAATATTTAAAAAATTCCACATAATATATTTTAAATAAAATTCTCGTGTCACAGCGGTTTCACCCAATGATAACTATAACATCTTTTTAATATAATATAACCGGTTTCACCGGTTTTTATGCAATTTTGCAGTTGCATTCGGTAGGTACGAGAATAGGTTGCAACTTGCAAGCTATTTTACATGACCCTAAGTGATAAGTGTCACCCCCAAAAACTTTTTTATTTTTGTCTTTTTTGGTTTTAATTATTTTATGATCTGACATTTATACATACACATTTAACACCAACCCGCATTATTTAGTGATATTAGTATAGTAGTTAGTGATATTGCACACATCTGTAGGTAGTGAACGTAGGTTGTATTGTAGGTAGTTTCTATTAAAGGCCATCCTCACATTACCGCTACGTCACGCTTTTTTAGTATCCCTGTACCTGTACTTTGTATGTATTTAGTATGACCCCCCATCCCCCATGCGCTGTGACGTAATATGTGGATGGACCATAATATATACGTTGTAGTTGATGGTAGTGGGTGTAGGAGTAGGTAGGTGGTTGGTATTGGTTGTAGCCTGTAGTTGTTGGTGTATAAACTGTAGCCCTAATATAATTAAATGAGGAGGGGGAGGGAGGGGGAATAGGGGGGGTGAATAAAATCTTCAAAAATTGCGTTACGTTATACTTGAATCGCTCCCAAAGTCGGTTAATACATAATATGTATTGGCAAAACTCAATAAGCATCAATCACTAAAATATTTGTTTAGTTGTCATAATATCTACGATACTAGATGTGAAATCACGAACGCAACCCAAAAAAAACTTTTGTTAATTTTCTGTTTCTCATGTACTTAAGTGACTTGTTATGTCTTAATTAGAATAAAAAATCTTTAAGCCTAAACCTACCTACATCACTAAAGTTATTGACATGATGTATTGACACTGTCGACTCTCGACATCGAGAAAAAGCTTTTGTTAACTTTCTGTTTCTCATATAAGTTACTTGTTATGTCTTAATGAGAATAAAAACACTTTAAACCTAAACCTACATCACTAAAGTTATCGACATGATGCATTGACACTGTCGACTCTCGACATCGAGAAAATCTTTTGTTAATTTTCTGTTTCTCATGTACTTAAGTGACTTGTTATGTCTTAATTAGAATAAAAAATATTTAAGCCTAAACCTACCTACATCACTAAAGTTATTGACATGATGTATTGACACTGTCGACTCTCGACATCGAGAAAAAGCTTTTGTTAACTTTCTGTTTCTCATATAAGTTACTTGTTATGTCTTAATGAGAATAAAAACACTTTAAACCTAAACCTACATCACTAAAGTTATCGACATGATGCATTGACACTGTCGACTCTCGACATCGAGAAAATCTTTTGTTAATTTTCTGTTTCTCATGTAAGTGACTTGTTATGTCTTAACGAGAATAAAAAAAATCTTTAAACCTAAACCTACATCACTAAAGTTATCGACATGATGCATTGACACTGTCGACTCTCGACATCGAAAAAAATATTTTGTTAACTTTTGTGTTTCTTATGTGTCTTGTTATGTCTTAATGAGAATAAAAAATCTTTAAACTAAAACCTACATCACTAAAGCTATCGACATGATGTATAAGTGTTGTCACTGTCGACTCTCGACATCGAAAATCGATAACCGTTCATTGATGAATCACGATTCACGTGGGTATCACTCGGGAATCATGACGTAATGCAATGTGCAGTTTCAGCTACAGACAAGTGCATGAAAGTATTTAACACGCTTTATTTCTTTCCTTATCATTTCACCGAGATTTCCTTGCAAATGTTCAAAGGTCTTGTTACACGTGTAAAGCTCTGTTAATATGATTAGTTTAATTTATTTTATTACTCATGATGTTGCCCGCGACTTCGTGCATGCAAAAGGAAATCTCGAGGGAACCGTACATTTTGTCGCAATAAAAAGTAGCCTATGTCCTTCCCCGTGGTCTATTCTATATCTGTGCCAAATTTCATTAAACTCGGTCCAGTAGTTTCAGAGCCTATTTAATGCAAACAAACATACAAACAAATAAACCTTTCCTCTTTATTATATTAGTATAGACAAAAGATAACACTTCTGTACTTTTTGCTACTATTACAACGCATTGCTCAATTTTTTTTTCAAAATTCTTAAATTTTAACAATGAAAGTCAGCAAATATTTAAAATCAAATTCCGCTAATTTGATTGCAAGAGTTTGAATTGCTGTTTTCTGTTAATAACGGGTTACGTACGTTTGGAGAGGTAGTCGATAAATTAATTCCAGTCTCAAACAGCTTCAGATTGTGTTAGCTTTGATCGGGCTTCGTTTGAACAGTATAATTACAGGTACACTCAGTGAACGTGAGTTTAAATTGTAGGTACATTATTAATTACCTACCTAATTCTAGAAAAAAACATGTTTCAAATTGAAATTGACTTATTTTTGAAAAACTTTAAGGTATAATATTTTTTGGCTTTGTAACAGGTTTTAATAAAGTGAGGGAATTTTTTTGGTAAGATAAACTTATCATAATATTTATATATAAAATACCCAGCTGAATATTAATACACACTCAACAAAGTAATAATTTATTAATAAGTAGATATAAGTCATATAAAATGGAAATTGTTAACATAAGAAACATTAAAATGTGTATACAAAGAACATAACAAAAAATCTGAAAAATTACCGTTATTAACTTCCAAAGTTAAATGACCACTCGAACACGAAATCCACAAAAGGCACATAAGTCCAAAAACACCAAAAATAATCAGTCACATGATTTTTTGATGACACTTTGTGAAACACGTCTCGTGCCAAAGCACCAGAGAAACATGTCAGACTGTCAAACAAGAAACAACCGAAGGTAATGAAATGTGACAATCGCCTTGTCACGATTTAGGAAACATTTCCAGAGGACCTCAATATACAGTATGGCGCTAACTTTGCTGACGCTAAAAATAAACACACACAAGATGAACACACACACACACGCATATAAAGGACATCATTTTTTTACATAAGTGTTTTTTTACTTGTGTTTTAGACTTAGGTTTTGCAAGTCAGGTTTTCCAATTTTTTTTAATTGTTTGAATTTACTGTCATTTTTTTTCAGTGTTGGTACCTACTTAATTGCATTTTTGGTGGTTAATCGGTACATTGTTGTTAGCAGTTGGTGTATTGAAATCAGAGGCTCCGTGTGTATTTAACGGTATAGGTCACTGATTTAGAAATAATAAATAATTAAAAACATAAAAAACCCGACTGAAAAAAAAGACAGATAGGTACCTACCTAAGCAACGCACTAAAAAGACCGAAACAAGAATGAGAAAACAGACTACACTATGAGCTGAAAGCCTAAGTGAAATAATTGACGTTATGTTTGGTACCAGCCGGGACTCATTTGCAAATTTTAAATCGTACTAAAATATATGGGCCCCGCCTGCTAACAAACATATAACGTTAATTATTTCACTTAGGCTCAAAGTGTAGTATGTTTTCTCAATCTTGCTTCGGTCTTTTTAGTGCGTTGCTTAGGTAGGTACCTATCTGTCTTTTTTTGCAGTCGGGTTTTTTATTCTTTTAAGTATTTATTTTATTTTAGATTTTTTAGTTTATCCAACACACACTTAGTCGATTTTAAGCAAAAATGCGACTATTTGAATGCATTGATTACAAAATTATTTGAATGATTAAAATGGTTGTAATAATTATTCCCGGTTGAATTTAAATACATGACATAATAAGTATATTATGATACCCTACTTGATAGGTTTGGTAAATTTTTTTTTGAACTACATACAATTTGGCGCCAAAATCCGCCATTTTGTATAATATTTTCTTTGAACTTATCTAAGAACACTTGGGTTTTTGAGACAAATCTAACGATACCTTAATTGTCGAAATCCATCTAGACATTTGGAAGATACGTGGGAATAAAGGAATTTACATAAATAAATACATACATACAAGATATGCGTGAAAAACATAACCCTTTTTGACAGTCGGGTAATTGAGTGATAATTTAATTTTTTTGTTCCTTTTATTGTTCGAAATTACTTGTCTCAAAGGTCAATAAAAATATTGACTTGAGTTTAAAGAATACGTCTTACTTGTTATTTTACGTACGTTGTTAATTTATTATTGTATTTTGATACCTTTTATGTTTATTTATTGCACTATTCGATAAAGTTATAAGGTAATAATATTATTACTTAAATTATCATAAGAAATCTTGAAAGAATTATGTATAAAAATAAAAACGTAATTATTTCTGAATGTTTAAAAGAGGTTATTGGCCCTACTTACCCTTCTTATGTTTGTTTACAAAATATAATTATAGTAAATATTTATTTTTTTACTAGATAGCGTTGCGACTTGCGATGTCTTAGCTCTAAACCATCTTTATGCTATCATTCTATTCTTCAAAGTCTTTGAGTCTTAACATAGACATCGCAACGCCATCTAGTAAGCAAGTCTAGCAATTTTACTGCAAAAGTGAAATTTACTCAGCATTCATATATAAAATAAATATAGTAAATTAATTGTGATAAAAAGGCAATATGTACAGTGTACTACATAGACTGTATTCTGAATTTAGTACCACTGACCAAAGTGTTATTTCTTCGGGCTGGGTGATGCGGGTTTGAGTTCCGCTAAAGAAAATATTGTTTCTAGACAAGATGACTATTAAAACTAGGTATATATTATTACGATGTAATATATTTTTTAAAGCTTATATCATAATTTTTCTTCTGAGAAAAATGGTTAAAATATGTTGGAAGTAGAAAAGATATATTTGATTTTGGGCCAGTTCTATGTACGCTACATAGGTAAATAGGAAAAAAATATGGGAATATCATAAAAATACGAAAAAAATAATTTGAAGAAGGGTACATGCGTACAAAAATGATTATTTGAAGAGTTTTTTATTGCGAGAACACTATTTTTAGGGCGGCCATGACAGTTATTTTGACTTGACATTTGACGTAGTAGACATTTTTACGAAGAGACGTCGTCTTGAATGTCATACGTCTTTCTTTGTCAAAAGTCATGTCATTGACAAAATGACATTCTTTAGTTAATTCTGATCTGATCCGCCATGTTATATTTTACTTTGTGTTGCTCTCCTTGACGAAGTTAATTTAAATGTACATGGAAACGAAGTGAAATTAAACAAAATAAAGAAAAGGAAACGGTTACCATATTATGTAGCTATATTTACATATACTGTACATAGGGCTGGCCCAGGCCTCATACATTTCTTGAACATCTCTTTTCCTTCACGATTGCGTGTGACTCGATAGAGTCACAGACACACAGTATATCAACTGCGCACTAAACTCTAAAGTAATGCGTAGCGCAGTTTGAAAAAATATTTATATTTAAAATCAGCTGACTTTTATCAAGTGAAAGAGATTAAGATTATACTGATAAGTCATAATCATAATCAGTTTCTAGTAATTTAGATTTATTTTAAGCCGTCCTTCCTTAACAAGCTTTTATCATACAAAACCTTATCAAAACATTCTGATTCAATTTCTTTAAAAAGTTGTAACATAATATCATTACACAAACTAATTCCATTTAGAAATATATTTCTCAATTCGAATTTAAAAAATATTTCATTATAGTGCTGTGACCTTTATTTTATATTTTTTGCAATCCCTGGTAATTTTATTATAGGTTTTATTATTTCAGAACAATGCAAAGTAAAATTATTGTGTAGCTTTTTAGGGTACCGTAACCGAAAGTTAAAAACGGGACACTATTACTAAGACTCCGCTGTCCGTCCGTCTGTGTGTCTGTCATCAGGCTGCATCTCATGATGATAGATGATGTATTTCTTTTGCCGCTATAGCTTTTAACATAATATACTAATAGAAAATAAAATAAATATTTAAGTGGGGCTCCTATACAACAAACTTATTTTTTTTGCCGTTTCGTACGGAACCCTAATGCGCGAGTCCGACTCGCACTTGGCCGGTTTTTATGAGTATTTCAGTCACGTGACATCTTCGCCGCAGGCAAAAAATATATATTACTAACGTACCGCAGGTGTTTTCACTCTAATGTATGCTAACTCAATCCTTGCATTGTAAAACAGAGAACTTATTCATCGAAAAAATCAATAAAAGCTGTGAAGCAAAACTGTGAAGTTTTGCTTTAAATGTTGTGGCAGAATTAAAGCAGACTGAATGTCATGACTCATGAGCTGTGCTTAATGCGAATGCAAGAAACTGATTCGCAGTTTGGCGATTTTTAATAAAGGAAATAATTGATTAAACTTGTAAATAGATCAATAAATAATGGTGAATTGAGTGAAAAGCGAATTAAAAATATATATAAGTTAAGAATAATAATAAGAATATCTATGGACGCTCTCACACTACGTCAATCTGGTCACGTCGTAAGTTCTCAAAAAATGTATGTTACCGGTAGGTACCAGACAACGAAATATTTAATACTTTTATACTACACAATATATTTAAGAGTTTTATAATAATAAACACATATTTAAATAATAAATACATATCTATGACCCGGGAGCACAAAAAACTTTTTTCCTTCGACGGGATTCGAACTCGCGACCTCCGGCTTGACTATCGGCGCCCTCGACCACTGAGCCACAGAGGTCGTCGAAAATAGCAGTTAATGAAAGTAAATGAGAGACTATAATATAGTCTCTCATTTACTTTCATTAACTATAATAATATAATAATAATATCTATGGACGCTTCACACCACGTCAATCTGATCCCGTGGTAAGTTCTCGAAGAACTTGTGTTACGGGTACCTGACAACGGAAATATATTTAATACTTTTATACTATACACATATTTAAGATTTTTATTATATTATAAATATATTTAATACACATCCATGACCCAGGAACACAGAAAAACTTTTTGTTCCTTCGGCGCGATTTGAACCCGCGACCCCCGGCTTGAGCACCAACACGCTCAACCAACTGAGCCACAGAGGTCGTCAAATATGCGACATGGAAATGATAATTTGTGAATGTAATCAATTGTAGTGAATAAGTGACAAAGCGTCACTTGTCACTGCTGGAACTACCACGAAAATATGTATTCACATTTAAAATTAAGTTACCCTCCCGACAGACCGTAGGAAATTGTACAATTTGTCCCTATTGGGGCTAATAAGATACAAGATAATGCAATTTATTACCATCAGATATTAACTGGTCCAGTGAGAAAAGTTTCCGAAATAACGCCATTACGATTTTCCCATCTTTTTTAGGGTTCCGGACCTCGAAAGGAAAAAACAGAACCCTTGTAGGATCACTTTGTTGTCCGTCCGTAGGTATCAAGTTAGAATTTATAATAAATACTCAGGTCTACTCTCCCTTAAAGCTCTGAAAAAATCAAACTTCTAAGCCAACGCAATCAAATGATACAGCAGTTTATGCCGCAAATTTCCTCAAACACTCAAAACCTACAGGGTTACTTCCCGTGAACTCGGAATCTTGAAATTTGGTACGAAGCAACGTCATATAGCATAGATAAAGGAATAATTAATAATTTTTGTTTGTTATGATGAGTTTTTTTTGTTCTTACCTCCAGGATTGTAGTTTTTTGGTTGAGGCGTAACAGCGGCAGCACCAGATGATCTTCTGGATCTGAAAAAGTAAAGGTGTTTTTTGTTAATATTTTTTTTATTATGGTAGTAAATATTTAACAGTGTGGCCCTAAGCCAACATTAATGAATGAATGAATTCAAAGAAACAAACATCTGAAAATCTAACGCTCGAGGTGGAGTTAGCGGCTGACATAAAATCAGTGGCAAGAAAGGACCTGGTCCGGAAATTACAGTTCAGCTAACGGAATCGAGGAGCTAATTCAGAGAATAGCTTTATCCCGGTTTTGCAGACTCAGCTTTCCTGAACAGTTCACGTAAGGAGAACCATTACAACTTATTGTGAAGGAATGTTATTTTATTCTATGTCCTCAAAAACCATTTGTACAATATATGTAACTATATATATAAAAGGCAAAGCTGATTGACTGATGTATCAACGCACAGGTCAAACCCTTAAGGCTAGAAATGTGAAATTTTGCACACGTATTTCTCATAATATGACGTAGGCATTCACTAAGAAAGGATTTTTAAAAATTAGACCCTCAAGTGGGTAAAATAGGAGATGTAAGTTTAAAACCTAATTTCACGCGGGCGAAGTCGCTATATACTCGTATTTATTGCTAGTTAAGGCCCTCCCCCGAGCAAAAGACCTTGAGGCGGTCAGCCGCATAAATTTTTCACATAACTTAGTTCAAAATTGACAAAAAAAAAAAATACGGCGAATATCTAGCTTATGAAATTGCCTATCTATTGGTGTGTGTCCCAAATAAAATTAACTTTTAAATACTATGGAGATGCTGAAACTATAATTCAATGAACATTCAATTATAGTTTCAGCGTCTCCATAGTATTTACAAGTTAATTTTATTTGGGACACACACCAATAGATAGGCAATTTCATAAGCTAGATATTCGCCGTTTAAATTTTTTTTTTGGTCAATTTTGAACTAAGTTATGTGAAAAATTTTTAACTGAGTTATGCGGCTGACCGCCTCAAGGTCTTTTGCTCGGGGGAGGGCCTTAATGTATAAAACATTCTTTCATAAGTATTATAACGTTATTGTAACATAACAAACAGTTAACCTAGTGTTATATGGGCTTTTCTCCTGAGCCTCGCTTCGTAGGTACCTACTGTATAGTGTAGGTATAGTATATAATATATTCCATTGTTTTATTTTTTAACCTTACCCTATTATGTATCGGTTTTGTAATTTGTGAATCAATAAATATATTTTGAAGACCTAGTGTTATACGTTCATACTTTATAGTCACGACTCACGACTTCTTAAACACTGAAATGTCCTACAAAACCGCTATAAAATGTACGTGCGTATTGTGAGTAATAATAATAGAAAATTACGTCTGGCGGAGGCGGGAGACCGGAATAATGAAATTTCTTATCATTCCCTTCGGTAATGTAACAAAAGTGCGCCGGAAAACGCGTAATAATCTTGATTATGCGTATTGCTTCCCGTAATGCCAGCGAAAAGATTTCGATATGAGCATTTAACGCAGTATTAGCTTTTCTCGCAATATCAAAGACCTTCGCATGCCTCTTCCTATCTGGGGGCATGGCAGCGCCCCCGCCAAGACGAGCCAAGCGAAGCGCAAGGGCACTATCAGACTTTTCTTGAAGCGTTTCGTCGATTTTTAGAATCCTTATAACTTGTGTTTGAATTATACCAGATAAATGAAATTTTCAAGATATGTTCCCAGTAGTAAACTTAATAAACATGTAAAGTTTTGATTGCATAGATCTTATACTTAAGATTTATTGATATCTAAAAATGATTGACTAAGGTGTAGAGTTTGTGAAGTAACTCTTGTAGAGTCAGAAGCTTGGTTTTACTTGAGATATGGATTACTTTTTGACAGTGCGAGTCATATTATGGTATCGTTTGGCAAATATTTTAACATGAATATGTTTTTGGTGGGATATACGACATATTTGGTTAGATGACATATTATTTTATTGCATAAATAAATACTTTTACATATGAGTAAGTTCTCGGAAGTAACGATACCCATATAAAAATCAATACTTTCATAGGTACAGTGAAGTGTTTTATAAAAAATTTATAAAAAATTCGTAAGCCTCGTGAAGACGCTCCATATGTATGGTTGTCCAGGTCATAATTTTTAACTTTTGATTATTATTTGTGATAATCCATTGTAAACCATATTCTTGTTATAAGTTCTAATACATTGTTAAAAAAATGTTTCCTAATAATTGTTAGAAAAGTACATGGAAAAATCGGAACTAACTTTTATATTCTGTTACGAAACAATTCGGAACTTTCAACATACTGAAATACCCGGCTTTTGGAATTTCGGAAACGGTTCCGAATTCCGCATCGACAGCTACACGGTCTTTTATTTGGTTCTACTAGCGAGTGGTTTGAATTTGTATGCAGGGATGGCACTTGTTATAACTACATATTATTGAAATACTAGCCATTGCCCGCGGCTCCGCCCGCGTAAATACAGTATCCCTTGGGAATACTGTATATTTCGGGATAAAAAGTAGCCTATATTTTAATCCAGAGCCTAAACTACTACCATACCAAATTGCATCAAAATACGTTCAGTAGTTTTTGCGTGAAGGAGTAACAAAAATCCATCCATACATCTCACAAACTTTCACATTTATAATATCAGTAGGATTAAGTAGGATAGAGAACCTGGATATCTAGAACTAAATTCGAAAACGAATTAGGTACTGTTTCTGAATATTGTCTGAGTTCTAATAAGAACCATTCAATTTTTGTTGAAGTTAATATAATGTACCTAGGCACCTACGTACGTCCTATTTGCAAAGTGTAAATAATGTTTTTAATAGTTTACGTATTGACCTTTGAAAAGTAAGGAATGTATGAAAATAAATATTCACATAAAATAATGATAACACACCCGTAAAACGTAACAAAACTACGCGTTAAAATATTTACAGCTCGATGCAAATAACTACTAGGTTTGTTTTTACAGTAGGTAAAATGCATTGTATACGGTAAGTGGAGGTATGCTGAAGGCTCGATAAACTAACGGGAAGATATTAGTTACCTACTACGAAATAATAGCTACTAGTGTAGCGTAGTAGGTAGTAGGTACTAGCGTACTTGAAGTACCTAGTACCTACTTAGGTTTCAGTACGGTATTTCTACCGCGTTTAGTTCTAACCTATCAAGCAATTTAATTAATATTAGTATTATATAATTATAACATCTAGATGTTGCTCGTGAATCGTGCGCGCAAAAGTTAATTTCGCAGAAACCATACATTTTTCCGCTATAAATAAATAAAATAAATAAAAAAATAAAATATGTCATTGTGCTTCCCCGTGGTCTACTCTACATTTGTGCCAAATTATCATCAAAATCGGTAAAGTAGTTTCGGGACCTATTCAATGCAAACTCTTTATTATTTAAAGTATTGATTAACACATATTATACGTAGCAATACCGCATGCTTGTGTGCACTCACACATTTTTTTGCAGGTTGTTAGTATTTTTTCGGGGATATTGCTAGATATAACTTTATATTAAATTTATGGATTTTCGCAAAGTAACGCCTGATTCTATAAAGTGTCAACTATTTCTAGATATGCAATAATACTCAGTAATTAATTTAATTAATGATCATAATTCTAAATAGACTAATCGTTAAATCTAGAGAATCTGCGTCGTTCGCGTCTTTATTGAGGCGAGATCAGAATTATTGAGGGATAATAAACGCCAAGGAGCTTGACGACAAATGATTTAGTGGCAATAGGTACAGACATCGAGTTAATTGATTAATGTTCAAGTGTGCTCAGTCGGTTGTAAACAACTAATTGGCATATACGGGCTGTTACGAAGGGTAACGACTAACGAGTCACATCTGTATAGCAATCAAACAAACTCATTTTTTTATTTCCATATAGATGTTGACCGCGATTTCGTGCGCGAAAAAGTTAATTTCACAGAAACCGTGCGTCTTTTCGCAATAAAAAGGAGCCTATGTGGCCCGTGGTCTACTCTACATCTGTGCCAAATTTCATCAAAATCGTTCCAGTAGTTCCGGAGCCTATTCAGTGATAACAAACAAATGAACAAAGAAACGAACTAGTATCTACTAGAGCAACATCTAGTATTAATATATTAATATAGATAAACGGTATTTTATTAATAACTTACTTTGTGTTGAGGAAAACTAAACAAAACGAGAAAACTATAACTGTAATATTCATTATAGTAATAAATTGAATGATTAAAATACCATTATTGATTTGTTGAGGAAAATGAAATCTGTTTACTTATTGTATGTTATCCGTACCCAAAGGGTAAAAAACGGGGCCCTATTACTGAGACTTCGCTATCCGTCCGTCTGTCTGTCACCAGGCTGTATTTTGTAAATGGTGATAGCTAGACAGTTGAACTTTTCACAGATATTTCTGTTGCCGCTATAATAACAAATACGACAAGCAACATAAAATAAAAAAAAATATTTTCCCATTTTGTATTGCCATTTCTCATAGACCAAAGGTGATTTTTGAAGTTTCTTGCTCGATATTTATAACGGAAATAGGCAATAGGCTTGAAATATTCATTGAATATCCTACTTATATAATAAATATGAAAGTTTGTGAGGATGGATGGATGGATGTTTGTTACTCTTTCACGCAAAACAATATCTACTTATGGGATTTTGATGAAATTCGGTATGATAGTAGATTAGGCTCTAGAACATAGGCTACTTTTTATCCCGAAAAAGTACAGCGTTCCTTTAGGATACTGTATTTACGCGGGCGGAGCCGCAGGCAACAGCTAGTATTATAATAAATCCAACGAGTGTACGTTTCTGTTAATCTAAATCCGTAACAGTAACGAAGTCACATCAAGTGAGCGATGTAAATCCTAACAGACATTATTAACTCTATATTTTCTCTATAAAATTTTACTATTTTTTACTTATATTATATATTAGCTGACGCCCGCGGCGTCACCGGTGTAAGTACAGTAACCCACGGGAACCGTATATGTCCCGCGATAAAAAGTACCCTATTTTCTTTTCCGTGGTCTACTTTATATCTGTGCCAAATTTAATTTAAATCGGTTCAGTAGTTTTAGCGTGAAAGGCGGACAAACATACACACTTACCCATTTATAATATGTGTATAGATTAGTGCCACATGCTGCACTAAATACTATAACTAATAAGTGGTTGTCGCGATATCTCTTTGATCGTGATACTTATTATTAGGGGAGCCCTAGTAGGAGATTCTTGTAGTAACTCGAGCGCGTCAGATTAAGATACTCGTAGTTATAGGCACAGGGGCGACACTCTCTACAAATGACAGCTCGAGCACCGGCGAATGTCAGCAATGTTGACAGCCTAATAAGGTTCATACTAAAATAATTTTACACGACAAATCTATAATAATATAATAAAGAGGAAAGGTTTATTTGTTTGTTTGCATTGCTTGGCACCTTGGCTTGGCCCCGAAACCACTGGACCTATTTTGATGAAATTTGGTACAGATATAGATTAGACCACGGGGAAGGATATAGACTACTTTTTACTACGGCAAAATGTACGGTCACGGGATGTCCTTTTGCGTGCACGAAACCGCGTACAATATCTAGTCTATCATAAATATTATGAAATTATACTGTCGAATATGTCAAAGCACGAAATGTTCAGCGGCCAGACTCGTGAACGAAAGGTCTGGCTGGAAAATACTCACGCCCCGCCCGCCTCCACATTCGCCCAGCCACGCACACAAACGCCGCGAGCTGTCATTCGTGTAAATCGGTGGAATGACGATTCCTTCTGTTAATTACTAACAGTACTACTAAAGTACGAAAATCAGTTTATCTGCTTGGGGTGTTTAAAAAAGTAAAAATATAACAAAATTGAATCGGACCCGTCAGATTAAGATCATGTTTAATGATGTAAAATGATAATTAAGAATCAAACGAACTTACCTTGTGAAGTTTGATTCCAATTATGCGAGGGTCTTAACCGAAGACGATTACATAATTTACTTGCAGCAGTACATGAGTAGGTGCCATCCTTATCACACATTTAGAGTAAGTAACGAGCTAGAAAGAGAAAACAACATACCTGTTTCATCCCACCACTCCCACGCCACCTGGCCGTGGGGGGTGGCGTGACAATTCATTATTTTAGAGACGTGAGATTTTGTGTTGTTATTGGCCATTTTATTTTTAAGATTAAAGTGGATCTGGGTGGGATGGGACGATGTAATCGTCTTCGGTTAAGACCCTCGCATAATTGGAATCAAACTTCACAAGGTAAGTTCGTTTGATTCTTAATTATACTTCGGGTCTTAACCGAAGACGATTACATAATTTACTTGCAGATGTTTAGAGCTGCAGTTTTTATTAACATGTAACAGTATAATTATAATACAAAAGGTAAGAAGTAAAAATAAAATGTGTCACTCAATGTACTATGACTTTTAATACTTAAGTGAATACCTGGTCGATAAATTTCTAAATTACTAATTTGTTAATGAATATTAGATACTGCGTTAACAAAATCATTTGGATTCGCATATTCGACTTCCCTGAAATAATATTTGAGGAACACATTAGATGAATCACTCCAGCCTGCAGCCTTGCGAACCACCTCTAAATTTACCCCGGACCTGTAGGCGGTAGATGTGGATGCCGACCTGGTGCTGTGGGCACCGAATATAGATATATCTATGCCACTATCTTGTAAGACCTTTTTTACCCAGTGTGATAGAGTCTGAGTTCCCACTTTGTTATGTGGTTTACGTATTCCTACAAAGAGATGTTCATCATTTTTTCGCAAATCCCGGGTTCTTTCTATATAGATATTTAAAGCTAAAGCTGGGCAAATACTAGGGTTTTCACGAATAAACGGTAATTTTATGAGTGGTTGGTGAGTTCCAGGTCTTGACGTCTTAATTAAGTCTGTAATTTTTATAACAATTGCATCTTCTTTAAAAACTAAATTTGGTAATTTAATTAAGCTAATTGTCTGCAATCGCTGAGCAGATGCTATACATAAAAGGGTACAAGTTTTATATGCCAGGTTAGATAAAGTGATCGTTTCGTATGGATACATCTTAGATAAGTAGTTTAAAACGACATTAGTGTCCCAAGTGGAATTGTATTTAGGTGTAGGGGGGCTAAGTCTGTATACGCCCTTCATAAACCTGTTAATAATATCATTTAAAGTAACGTTTGTACCCAAAATTATTGACAACGCTGATCTATATGTATTTAAACTACTATAACTAGCTCCTTCGTTAAATTTTTGTGTTAAAAATGACATTACACTATAACTATTAGCTTCAAAAATATTAATATTATTAATCATACAATATGACCACCAAGATTGTAAAGAGCTACTATACTGACGTAAAGCTTTTGGTGCAAGTGATGCCATCATTATTTCTAAAGAGGTAAGTGGTACGCCGCGCCGGATCATCGATTCCCGGATAATTTCGCTGCCACCAGGACAAGGTTCGTATGAAGTGGGTGGCAGGCCCTCTGAAAATGGATCCAGTTTCCAAGATGAGTATCTGGCGCATTTATTGTTTTGAGCACTTGCGAAAATGTCAAACTCAGGTTTACCTAACAATTCGGTTATTCGCACAAAGATCGTTTCACTGATTTCCCATTCCGTGTCTATATTAAATCGTCGAGATTCCCTGTCAGCTATAACATTATCCGAAGATTTTATATAGGAAGCGAATATAAAGATATTCCTATATTCACACCACTGCCATATATTTCGAGTTAATTCATTTAAGTGAGGGTGTTGAACACCGCCCATTCGATTTATGTAACTTATAGCAGTGGTGTTGTCGATTCTCAATAAAATATCACAATTGCGTAAGTCAGGAGTAAATATCTTAAGTCCGTAATAAGCTTTTAGTTCAAGCGTATTTATATGAAGATCTGATTCTGATTCAGTCCAGTTTCCATTCGCCCGCCGATCTCCGCATGCGACACCCCACCCTGTATTAGAAGCGTCACTGAATATTTCCAAAAGATAATTATTGCTTTTTCGAATTGGGCTAAATGATGAATGAATATTTTTTATCCACCATGAAAATTCATTTTTTAAATAATGTTTTATATTCATTTGTTTATTATAATCATCAGTAGAATTTAGTGCTAAGTATTTTTCACGTTCGAACAACTTAGTGTATATCCAGCCGTAACTTACGGCTGGGCATGCGGAAGTCAGCAGACCAATGAATTCTGAGAAATATCTAATAGTACATTTGTTTTTGCGCATGAACTCATTTTCTTCTCCTCTGGTAGGGTAATAGTCATGCGGTTGGTGTCCAAAAAAAAACCTAAGAATTTACAGGTGGTATTCGGTTCCATAACACTCTTTTGAGTGTTTATTACAAAGCCTAAAGATTCCAATGTTTCTCTGGTTTTTGTGACGTTAAAAACACATTCAGTATATGAACTACCAATACATAGGACATCGTCTAAATACGCCACTGATATTAATCCTAATGAGCGCAAATATTGTAAAACCGGTTTCATCAGTTTTGTGAAAACATAAGGTGCGGTGCAAAGGCCGAACGGGAGAACATTAAATTGGTATAATTGAGATTTCCATTCAAAACGCAACATCTTTCTATCTTCTTTATCGACTGCAATTAAGAAATAAGCGTCTTGTAAATCAATAGAACTCATATAATAGTTATTTTGTAATAATTTTAGGGCGGTACGATAGTCCTCCATCTTAAAATGATCCGCCTTAATATACTTATTAAGCTGTTTTAAATTTAGAATAAATCTTTGTGTCCCGTTCGGCTTAGGCACCGTGAAAATCGGTGAAAGAAATTGACCTTCACAATGTGTGCAAGGTGAAATGAAATTAGACTCTAATAAGTCACAAATACAATTATCGATGATAGCCATTTGAGACTTAGAATTACAGGCACTATTTTTTGGTTTAACTGTTTGCACTGATTCTTCTTTAAATGGTATTTTATAACCTTCAACCCAGCTTAGAATAGTACAGTCATCAGTAAACTCAGTCCACTTATTATAAAAATACTTCAAACGTCCGGCAATGATAATTACCTGTGTATCTTCTATCGTCTCCTCGTTTGCTGCCGAGAGTAGCCGGTGTGACGTTGTCGGCCTCGCGCTGCAGCCTGGCGGTTGTCCCGCGGCGGCGGCGGCGGGGGCGGCGGCGGCCGGCGGGGAGCGGGGGCCGTCCGGGGCTCCGTCGCCGCCGCACGCGGAGTCCCCCTCGAGTTTAAAGTTCCTCTCTGAGGCTGTACGACTACTGGAGTCCTGTATGGTGGGCGCGGCCTAGACTTCATCTCAGATGCAGTCTTCGTTATGGCTTTTGATGATTTTAGGTGCTCAGCTAGGTCAGAGCCAAAGAGATTTTCGTTGATCTTTGTGTCCTTAACGGTATCTCTAATATTCCTGTTTAGGACATTGAGAATCGCGTATCTACGAGATAATGACTCCCTGTAATGATTGTCGCAGAGAAGTCTCCCAGCGTCGCTCAAGGTTTTTATTATTTCGGGAGGGACAATATTATTAGATGTCAAAGCCCAGTTGAGTACTTGTCCGAGGGCTGTGAGACCGGATCCCAGTTGGTTCTGTTTATTTTGGCGGTATAAGTCCTGTTTCACATTTAAATCAGACAGGGCAGCCTTAATTTCTGGGTTAAGTTTGGGCGCGCAGATATTTGTACAGTTGTCCGGCGGTAGGTAAAGTTTTAGTAAGTCCGCCACGGTCTCCTTCTGTAGCCCGTTAGTGAGGATATGTGCCCATCTTGGTACAATATCCTTATGTAAACCGTCACCATGACTTTTTTTATCAGCGGGATCTTCGCCTAAGAGGTTTAAAATTTCAGGTTCCAAGCTAGTCACCGCGTCCCCGTTACTAGCCTCTGGCTGTAGTTCTGGTAAGGTAAGTGACGGGGTAAGTGACGGGGCATCTGCCTCCATTGGGGTCGACACATTGTCTGGTATGACGACTACAGACTCCATCTGTGGGCGCTCCTCATCAATGTTAATATCGTCCAAAGCTTCCTGATTTGGAAGGTCATCGACTAGGAGGGAAAATAAAACCCTGCTTAGTCTTAAGATACACCTAAATAGGAGGTAGAATAATAAACAGTAGCAGCGGGAGTAAAATATCGCGTATTACGGTAATATGATTATTTGAATTCACTTAACGAATTCTATTTATAAAATTGTTTCTTTTGTTTAAATTTTATAACACTTTCGTGGAGTGTAATAGTTCAGGCCTGGGTCCAAGCTAGGCTACCCATAAACTTGTTTGGGTCCAAGATAGGTACCCAATATAAGCAACAGGTCCAAGATAGGTACCCGTGCATTTGTCTAGGTTCTAGAAAACGCTAATAGAAGCAACGGGCCCAAGTTAGGTACCCATGTCCAACGGGGCTCAGTCTCGAATAAGTCCCGGCGCTGTGGCGGTTATCTGGCTCACAAAATATTATGTGTATATCATGCACTTAAATCATAGATTGGACCGTGGCTAGTCGACGTTCTGTTAACACTATTGTAACCACTATATCAGTTAAAATTATTAATGCATAAAGACAACGACATTTACAATTTTCGCCAATCAAATTTTTATTGAAGTAAGTAGGTAGTTAAAAATGTTGAACAGAAGACTAAATTTGCTACCTGGATAATAGCTATCGTATTCCGGTTCTGAAAAATCCGTCGAAGTGCTCGAGGAAACCGACGGGGAATGTTCTCGTCTTCTTCTTTTTTCTTTCAACTTATCTCTCAATCTTTTAACTTTTTTGGCCAACCTATTATAATCACTGTCCCCGGAACGATCACGTTTTCTTTTCGACATAATCTACTGATCGTATAAAACCAAAAAAAAAAAAATGAAAAATAACGATTAAAAAAAGAAAATTGTGTGACTCGGACGACACAAAATCACGTAATGAATTGTCACGCCACCCCCCACGGCCAGGTGGCGTGGGAGTGGTGGGATGAAACAGGTATGTTGTTTTCTCTTTCTAGCTCGTTACTTACTCTAAATGTGTGATAAGGATGGCACCTACTCATGTACTGCTGCAAGTAAATTATGTAATCGTCTTCGGTTAAGACCCGAAGTATAATTTATGAAGTAGGCCTCAAAAAAATTTAACTAAAAGTATTGACGATTTGAATATAGAATAAGCTCATAGTTACTTATTTAAATCTAAAAAAAATATTTCCATCTTTCTTCCCGCTCATCGTACCACTTTTTAAGAAGCTTTTAATAACTTTAACCTATCGCCTAATCTACAAAACCTACTTAGGTCTCCATGAAGCCCGAGGAAGTACACAATTAGCATCAAAGGCTTCCTAGCTATTTCGTTTATCGATTTGGTATTGATTTATCGATGGTAAGTTCAATATTATCGAGATAAATAACGGTATTTCTTTCGTAGCACACAAGTTAAACCTACATTGTATTCTTTTATCATACGTTGTGTCACAAACGTTTTGAAATAATTTTATACAAACTCTTGTTTGCGACCAAACTTGCTACATACGGACGATGTTTCGTCACATTCGCACTAATGTTGTGGCAGCACAAAAGAATAAAAAAGTTATCAAGAGAAACATGTTCAAGTCATTATCGCAATGATGCAGAAATCCTCATTGTTAAAATGCGAGTGAAATGACAGGGGAGGGATTTTTCAACGCATAAATAAGATGTAATTTTTCCCTCGCACAGAACTTTTATCCGTATCGTTCTGTTGAAAAATAATGAAAATGTACAGTCGTGCGTGAAATGTACGATCTCCGGAATATCTGAGGGGATAATCTCCGACACAAGGCGAAAAACATCACAAGATTTCGAGAACCGAATGAGAATGAAGAACGTGAGCAGTTGTCAATTAGTGGAGGATTAATTAAGGGCATGTTATTAAAAGTAGGTCATTTCATTAAATTCAAGATTATAGCAGAGTTAACACTCTTAAAAGCCTTTTACACTGTTAATTTGACCTATACTATAAACCAGGAGAGAGAACAATTTAATCTATAATAATATAATAAGGAGGGAAATATTGTTTGTTCGTTTGTTTGTTTGCATTGAATAGGTTACGAAACTACTGGACCCATTTTTATGAAATTTGGCACAAATATAGAATAGACTACGGGGCTTCAACATAGGCTACTTTTTATCGCTGAAAAATGTATGGTTTCTGCGAAATAAACTTTTGCGCGCACAAAGTCGCGGGCAACATTTAGTATTACGTAAGTAAACAATGATCGTGTGTCAAAATGCTGTTTCAAAAAACCTCTCGAGAGTCGTGCGGCGGGGCCCGCCTGTCATGTATAGGCGTCAGTCAAAGATTTCAAAACTCAAGATAGGCTTTATTTGACAGAACAAATCTTCATACACTAAAAAGTTACGCCATCTTGGTTTTCGCCATGCTTCAAATGTTAGCCATCTTGTTTTCACTTTGTTTTAAATGTCAAAATGGCCCCAAAATCTCAAAATTGGGGCCATTTAACTGGATACACTTTGGTCTCAACGTGACTTGTCTATAATATATACGTCTATGGTGTCAGTCGTGTAGAAGCTCTAGATTCTAGAATACTGTCGAACATTGTCGATACTCACTTGGACGCCGGCACGTTGGTGAGGGAGAGGAAGTTGTTGCGCACGCTGCGCAGGCTCGCCAGCACCTGCGCGAACGGCGTCACGATTAGGTCTTCCCCGTGGCTGGAAACAAAAATATACAATTAGAACATCTTATAAAATTCGTCGGTGCCATACTGTGCAGTGCGACGAAATATTACTTATTGATTTCTTATGTTTAGGTGATGACAGTCCTCCCGTGAGCAGTGCAATGGGACACAATCCCTAAGTGTTTAAAACAAAGGAATACTTTCCTGGTGCGTATCAATAATCTGCTTTAGCCTAAGGCTGAAAAGCTGATTAAGGGACTGGACAAACAATATGCTATGGTCTTGAGTGAACAGTGCGGTTATCCTGGCAGTAAAAAGTCCTATTACCAATCGGCAATAATTTGTGAATAATAAAGATGAGACTATTCTAGAAGCTCAATCGTGATGAAAGTCTCTAATGAATCGTGCAGAATATCTATCGTACTCAAGATTCTAGACACGCAGAAAGCCTGAAGTTCCCGAAACATTTACAAAGCTGATGATTTTTTATGACGGAAATTTTTTGGATAATTTGATTGATTTTCAGGTAACTTTCAATGACAGATAGCTGATTTTATATGGAGTAACTTAGGCTAATTCTATCTTAGGGTTTCGATTAACAAATAGGGTTCCATTTTCGTTAATAGTTCCACGCAAACGAAGTTGCGGGCATCAGCTAGCTGAGATCTGAATATCAATCAGTGAACTGTGGGGCGTGGCGTCCTAATTGGTATTGTAATATCATGCATACTCAAATAGGATTATATCTGTCTATCTCTGTCGCAAATTTATTGATATTGTTCGTGAATGTAGCAAATATAGCCCTTTCAGGCAGTTATTTGAACTGAAATTATAATTTATCGAACAGTTAGGATATAGGTGTAAGAGGATATGCCCAAAAGTAAAATCTGTATTTTTTTTGTTAGTAAGTAGATCATGTTTTCATTAAAAAGCGGTTACCCAAACTTTCACGTTCTTCAATAATAATAGATGATAAAACGAACTTCTCGAGTGAAGTTCGATCATTATAGATCATTATGTTCGATGAAGGGTACCTTGTAATTAATTATTATATCTGAAGAATGAAGCGACGAAATATAATAGGGTAAGTTTTTTTGACTGTAAGTTTTTAATTACAGATATGAATACTGAATAGTGCTTTAAATAAAAAACAAAGTTAACAAAGGAATAGTATAACAAAAATCAATATTTTCAAAGAAACGCGTATTGTTTGAAGCACTTTTGTAAGTCTTGAGAAAAAGCCCCATACAAAAGTTGTACCGCATGCAATGAGACGCCATACGCTCGTGAGTTTGCTACAAAATGTGTATGTCATGCACAAAATTTATATCTAATGTCTCCGAAGTTTGTGCGTGTATGTTCATACTTTCGTAATACAGAAAGTTAGACCGTGTATTACGGTCTAACTTTCTGTATTTGATTTTGATGTAACTAAACTAATTGTGTAGCTATTTAAACAAATGCTGTAAAACTAACGTTTTTTTTTAATTGCACCTAATTACAAAACTACACATAAAATCTTATTAGGTATTTTTCTTTTATCAAGTTTTAATACATTAGGTTAGGTATTTCTGAATGTATTAAAAAAACGTAATCTTTATATTATGTTGTCAAATATCTAATTGCGGATCTTTCCTAGTGATTAATAAAAAGGTCGAAAAGGTCAAAAATTAAACGTATTCAATATATTTCAAAAAGGTCAATTGGTATTGTGAGAACGTCGGTGCCCTTTGAGGCTTGGAGTATATTTTATGGGTACGTACAGGGTCCCGTGACGGGGCGCCCAATAAAAACACAATGGAACGTAAATTTACGTCACCCTGGGGGTATTTTACGAGGCCACATTTCATAACACTCCTGAACAGCGCTTCTCAAACTATTAGGGATGCTAATTTTAACACTAATTAAGGTTTTTAAGAGTATTCTCCGTAAACATAAATAAATAAATGTACAAAATAACAGATAATAATCAATTATAAATCTACAAAGGAATAAAAAAAAACAATTTTGAAGGTCACATTTAGTTTACAGCTCATGTTGCTATGTAGAGACCTTACGTTAAAATTGACGACCTCTATGGCTCAGTAGTTAGCGCATTGGTGCGCTAGCTAGAGGTCGCGGGTTCGAATCCTCCCAAGGGAACTAAAAATTTTCTGTGTTCTTGGGTCATATTTAATATATTGTGTATAATATACCTAATAAAAATCTTAAATATTTGTACAGTGTAAATGTGTACAATAAGGACAGGAAGGAACAGGAAGTAACAGCTTCCATGGTACTATGCTTAAGAGCTTGGCTCTCGACTCGGAGGTAGTGGGTTCGATTCCCGTGTTGGAACAACAAAAAATGTTGTTTCCAAGTTTAGTTAGGACATCTAAAACAATGGTCCCTGTAAAACAAGTTCTTCATGTATTACACAGGGCCAGATTGCCGAGGTGTGAAGCGTCCTAGATATTATTATTAAAGCATTTAGGGCGTCAAAACATCTATGGAGAAAATGTAGAACAAAATTACGTTATCAGTTTTCTAAGCAAACGTATATACAACTGTAACTATATAAGGTTTGGTAAAATCAATTACGGATATTTTGAGCATATGATCTGCTGCTTGTGTAAAGACGTTTAAGCAGAAAAATAATTGTCGTACTCGAAAAATTATTTTTTCTTTATATGGGAGAGCTTGCGTTTTGCGGAGAGTCACCCATACAAGAGATGATTTTTTACTTTGAGTATGAAAATTATTTTTTTGCCTAAACGTCTTTACATAAGCAGTGGATCGTGTGCCCGAAGTATCCGTAATTGATTTTCGGAGACCTTATATAAAATGGTGATCCGAGGTATTGCGACGCAAAGTTTGAGAAACACTGCTCTAGTCTAGCTATATTTCTCTATCTATATAATTAGGCGACCCATAGCCTTATTTACCTGAAGTTCTAAAATATGAGGCAAGCAATTTCACTGACACGGACGCTAGGTATTGTTGTTTAATATTTTATTCATGAGAAAATATGAATATAAAAATAGTAATATCGTTATGGTAATGTTCTGGGTGTATTAAATATATTACAGAATTTCTTGAAGTAGACTGTGGAATACTTCGCTTACGACAATAAATGTGTATTTGAACCAGAGGTTTTTGGAACGAAAGTTCCTTTATGGGGCGTTGCGGAGGAAAGATTTGTATTAATTATTTACACTATACAAGCTAAAAAAGTACAGGTGCCTTTAGAAAATCGAAGGATTCCCTCGATTTCTTACGAATCCTATCGTCAGATCATGAGTTCGCGATCATGGGACCAACTTAGGAGTACAATCTTTCAAACAAAAATTCGAATTTCAAACTGGACCGATTCGAAATTGGAATAGGTCGAGGCGTTATTCACAAACGCAGTGAGTAATATTGCACGGAAATGTATGAAATCATTAATCTTTAATTATAATTTTCTCATTAACCCCACATCCTACAGACATGCGAACTATATCATTGTAGTCCAGAGGGGCAATTCTGCTAAATAAAACCTGCATTAAAACAATTACAATCAAGTCCCGATACGCTTACACTCTCAAACGGTGTTTTTATGAACGTTAAACCAACGTGAAACGCGGTTTGATTGGTCGAAAAGTCATAAAATCTGTTCATGGTAACATGTCGCTACACTTTCAATCCAAACAAAGTAAAATTAAGTCTACTTTAAATACGAGAATTGAGGTTTTGGTGTAATTACGCTTACATCTAAACTAATTTTATCTTTAGTTGCCGTAGCAAATTGCTCCATACAAAATTCCCAGTGTCCTTTCTCAATAATCTACACTAAGTAATATTATAAAGAGGAAAACTTTGTTTGTTTGTTTGTTTGTAATGAATAGGCTCAAAAAGTACTGGACCGATTTCAAAAATTCTTTCACCATTCGAAAGCTACATTATCCACGAGTAACATAGGCTAAATTTTATTTTGGAAAAAAATAGGGTTCCGTAAGATATTTGGGGGTTTCGGACACAAGGTGTAAAAAATCAACCAGAAAAGTTACTTATTTTGCGTACGCTGCCTAAACTATAAGAGATAGAACCATAAAATGTTCTAATTAATTGTAGATCTTATAAATATCTACAAAAAAGTCCGCGACACACTATACCTATCTATGTCGAGTGAGGCACAACAACCATTTTTTTATTTAGAAATCTTGAATTTTTTTTGGACTATATTTAAACGCGTTTATTTTACTCATGCTACAAATCCTTATCAAAATAAATTATTTCATCACTAAGAACAGTTTATGTAGATAATATTTGGTCTTTGAATGATTAAAATTGGACGTTTGGTTTTGAAGTTATGGCGAAATTAAAATATTACGATTTCTGCTGCACGGCCCGTTGCGAAGTAGGTGTCACCAAGGCGGGGGCGGGGTAATTTTTTTTTGTTTTGTGTTCGTTGTAACTATGGCAAAGAATATATATTACTAACGTAACTATGGTGGATAGATACTTGAATACCTATTTATTTAGTGTTTGTTGTATTGTTAGTCTTGAAGAGTATAGGTATTTCATACGATAAAAGTATACCACCTACTTATTTCATTGAGTTTTAGTAGGTACCTATATTAATTTGTTTCTGTTTGTTTTGAACTTTTGACTAAATTTCGCCCGTTTGGTAGAGGTTTAAAGACATTCTGTAGTATTAGTATCAGTACCTACTGTACCCGTGCGAAGCCGGGGCGGGTCGCTAGTAATGTATAATACGGCAATATGGAATATTGCCTTGTACATTATTATTGAGAATAACACACACACACATATACACATGGAATATTATTGTCAATATGAACATTATTGCCAACTATATTGTGCGGCTAGCCTAATGGCAATCCACTAACCGCGCAGAGGCCGCGTAGTTAGGTGGTTGTAATATATATTCTATCTGTACGTTGTGACTTGTGACCCAGTCAATAAAGATTAATTTGCGATGGCCGCATTATGATTTTGTGGTTTATATAAACGCGTCGTATTAAGGTGTGGGATCCCTAAATTTTACTGTCTCTTCAGACTTTAGAGTGCAGACAGAATAAAATACCAGTTTGAATTTGGTATTTGGTCGTTAAACAATCGGCTCGTTACAGAACCACTGGTATGTGGAGTCGACTCGCACTTGACCATTTATTTCATAGCTTTATTTTTTCTAGGTACTTTGCTAAAGAAAGCGACGTATAAATATTTTAGCTAAACATTGGAATCGTTCAAATGCCTAATTTAAATTTCAAATAAAAGCTCTTATTTCTGAACGAATTAAGTTGTTTCAATTTACATAATTAATACTTTTGTATTATTACAATTTATCAAATTTGAAATAGCGGAATAAATGTTGTTTGTTGGAATTTTCATCATTACGAAACGTCTCAATCTGAATATACTTTATTTTTTTCCGGCATTATTTATTCTTTTCAGGATTAAATTCCGGAGTTTGGAGATTAATTTCAATTAATTCTAAAAAATAATCTTATTTAAATAAAATATTCGTTCAGGTAGGTATTAGGTAGTTTCGAGTTTCGCGACCCGAATGGGGTAAGTTCATGATAACTCTGAGGCAATTCACGAATTGGGGTTGCCATGGTATTTTGGAAGTAGGGCAAAACTTCGAATAACCGACCCCTAATCAGACGGGAAATACAATAAACGCTGGAATTTAAAGTCTTGTTAATTGCAATACCTATCATAATTTAACCCCAACGGCTTTCACGAATAAAAAGGAAAATATAAATTAATATTAAAACAAAGCTTATTTTAAGCACTCAAGCCTTTACTAATAATAATAGTTTGAAGGAATTGTAGTAGAAAAACTACTACAATTAACAACATATTTAACTTTAAAGCCACACACTATAACAGATAACCGTAAAGATTCAATGTTTACAAGTGGGCGGGTCTTTTCGTCATAATTACGTAACAATTACATAGCGTGTCTGTGACGTCACATCACATGACAGGACAGTGAACACGCTACTGACAAAGCGATGACTGTGTTGGAGCAGTGCCCAGTCACGCGAATTGCGAATTTTGACAGCTCGATAATTAAAATTAATAAAGTGTAACCGATATTCTCACGTAGTAAAATCTGGAATCTGTAGTTCTAAAATACATTTTCAAAGTTTAATCTCAGAGGAGCAGTGAAAATACTTAAAGTTGAATTTATTTTTCAATGAATAATTAAGCATTTTCTTGTAGACTGGAATGATTTCTGTCCAGCGAAATTCTTGATTCAAATTGAAAAACATTTTTCACTATTTTCTTTATCAAGTGGCACTAATGTGCTCGTATTGCGTATGATGAGCTTATACAAATTGTATTCATATAATAAATATACTCTATCGAATGTAATTAATGTGTAGTTATATGAAACCGCATCATTTTGTACAGGACGCCCTGCGAATATCAATTTATGGCAGGCAATAATTTTCACTGCGAAACGGTGCGTGCTCGATTAAATTTCGTTCTACCAAAACTAATGGGATTTCTGCCAATTTATAGAACTTTTAGGACATATAATGTAATCAAAATTTCGGAAAAATGCAAAATATTTTAATACAAATGTCATATTTTAATAATTAGACGTGTTCCGCGGAAAAAGGCGCATGTAAGTGCTTGTAAGCAAAGTGGCGATTGCTAAGCGGTAAGCGCTGTCAATGCTAAATGCTATTTTCCTCTAGGACAAGTTATCCTCTAAAAACACTACTGATTTCAAAATAAATAAGCAAAATAGCGGATTATGTCAGCTCAGCGCTACTGATGTTAGTAAACGTGTCTTGGCCGACAACTGTCATTTTCTTGTTAGCGCTAGTAAGCGCTAACAAGCGCCATTTTCCGTGGAACACAGCCATTATTATATTTCATCATTCATTCATTCATATAATCACGCCTCTTTCCCATAGGGGTAGGCAGAGACCGCCTCTTTCTCGTAGGGGTAGGCAGAGACCACTTCTTTCCACTTGCTACGATCCTTACATACTTGTTTCGCTTCGTCCACTTTCATTCATACCATCCATTCCTCCTCTTACATTCAACGTAGCGAAGCGGCTCTCCATGGGCCACTTTTCGCCTCCGCGAGAACGAGACGTGATGGGTGGCGAACCGCATCGCCGCCATTTTGGATAATTAAATAATTTTTATGATTATCCATTGCGTTCCCACGGATTGGTGGAGAGGGTAGGAATAGGGAAAGGGAAGGATAGGTGGTGTGGAAAGGAAGATTGGTAAGTTAGAGTGGGAAATAGGAATGTAGGATATTACCGCCCAGGAGGGCACGGGACCTATCCCGTAATCGACAGTAATAGCTAGGGAGCCGGGGTCGCATACCCGTATACTATACCACAACTACCGGACAGGTAGAACAGGATGAGTAGGTATCCCTGACATTATATTTAAACAGTACAAAATTTTAGAATAAAACGTGCGTGTTTTATTTTATGGCTACAAATGTTGATCATCACAGCTGTTGCGTATATTTTTTACTTTATAATTTGACAAGCAACAGATTACAACAATGTCAAAATAAATGAAAGCTAATTAATCTGATAATTGGCAGTTGACATTTTGTTGTTTTTAAGCCGTCTTGCCATCATAAAAGCTAAAATCAATGTGATGATTCCTATCTTCCATAAGTAAATTGACATTAGGTATTAAAATTAATAAGAAGGTAGTTTTACAAAAAGTAATAACTACTAATATGTAAAGTAATAAATGAATGCTTCCTAAGGCATTGACGTAACAACTAAATCAGTAAATAATTTCTAGTTCACTACCTATGGGTACATTCCATAATCCATCCTTTTTCAATGATCGCGGACATTTTTTTAGATCACTTAAAGAGGAATAATTCTTTCATACATATTTTTTGGGTAACTAGAACCGTTTACGCAGCGCACGCAACGGAAGCCCTCAAATATTAATTATTTTCTCACGTTTTCGCAACATTTTTCACTGATGCTTCGCTCCTATTGGTTGCAGCGTAATGTTATATAGCTTAAAGCCTTCCTCGACAAATGGACTATCCAACAGAAAAATAATTTTTCAATTCCATCTAGTAGTTCCTGAGATCAGCGCGTTCAAACAAACAACGGAAGCCCTCAAACATGAATAATTTTTCCCGTTTTTTCCACATTTACCACTGATTCTTCGCTCCTATTGGTCGGAGCGTGATGTTATATAGGCTAAATTTAGCCTTCCTCGATAAATGGACTATCCAACACAAAAATAATTTTTCAATTCGAACCAGTAGTTCCTGGTTGCTGGGAACAAACAAACAAACAAACTCTTCAGCTTTATAATATTAGTATAAATTAAGCCCTTCCTAGTAAAAGACTTAGAGCTTTAAGAGCAAAATTCATATTCTAAAACTCAAATAGAAGCTAAAAACGACACACACAAAGGATTCCGAGGCCGATACTTTCATGGCTTCTCTACATTTCTCTAACGGAAAGCGGGTTTTCCCTAACGGTTCATCATTAACAAAGGTACCTACAGTATTAACGTCTTTAGTAAAATAATCTTTTATTAATGCTGATTAAATCCGATTCAGGATTATAATTATTTAGCGGCTTGTGAATGGCACAGTGATAATAATTTTAATATGTACAACCATACTAATATTATAAACAGGAAAGTGTGTATGTTTGTCCGTCTTTCACGCCAAAGCTACTGAACCGATTTAAATGAAATTTGGTACACAGATAGTTATCGCGGAAAAATGTACGGTTCCCGTGGGATACTTTATTTAAAGTTTCACGTAAAAACCACTGAACCGATTATCATGAAATTTGGCACAGATATAAAGTAGACCACGGGAAAGGACATAGGCTACTTTTTATCGCGGGACATATACGGTTCCCGCGGGTTACTGTACTTACGCAGGCGGAGCCGCGGGCATCAGCTAGTTACATAATGTGACAAAGTCAAAATATGTTATGATATCATTATAATAATATGAAAAAATTAAGAGAATGGTCATCCTGGTACATTGCTTCCTTTTCTTAAGATTCCTTGATAGTACCCTCTATATGTAATTATATAAACCACTGAGTGACATTTTTAATCTATACTAATGAAATAATAATTGCTTGTTAATACAAAGTATTATTTTTTATTTTAAGATTTAATCTGATTCGCACTTTAACAGTAAGCAATAAAAAATTACTTATAGGTATTATTTAAATAATTATTAGGGAGTTGGCTCAATAAAACTTCAATTGTTAAATATTTTATAAACAAAATCAAAACTCGATTAAACAAAATAGTAGATACTAGATATATTATCTAATCTATCTCAAAGCTTAATAGAAAAGCGTATGTCAAAAATTCAAACTTATACTTGACTTATCTAAAATAAAACAAGAAATTACAGAAACACTTTAATAATTATTATTTAAATCTTAATTTCAGAATATTCATTTTCCTTATGTTTAATTAAAAAACGAAATAGGTTTATAATTAAAAAAAAAACGATCAAAAAGGTCTTAATTTTCTAATCTAACTTTCTGACCTCCGTCTTAAGCGCCAACGGCCGACGCGCTAACCAATGAGCCACTGAACTGAAAATTTATCTTATGCATGTGTGTGATGTAGAATTCGAGACATCCATTTCACAGATTCGTTAATAAGTATACATGAAGCAGTAATAGATAGTCTAAGATCCGAAGTAAGATCTTCTTTCACTATTGTGTCAACCAGATGAAAGTTATATTTTATCTATAATGAAATATTTTTATAAGGAGTTGCCTAGTTAAATTATGTCGTTTTGAAAGCATACCCATAACTGTCTTCTCCAACATTGGAATACTCTCCAACATTGGAATACTGTCGCGTCGGTGTTAACATATCGAGCGAGGTCCAGTTCCGATATCATCTGGAGGGCAAGGCCAAGTTAGCCACCAAGAAGCTTGGTGTTCTGAACAGGTCAAAGCAGTATTTCAGTCCGGTCCAACGCCTACAACTCTATAAGGCGCAGGTTCGGCCTCACATGGAATACTGTTCTCATCTCTGGGCAGGGGCGCCAAAGTACCAGCTTCTCCCACTGGATCGTATCCAACATAGGGCCGCTCGAATTGTCGACTGCCATAGTGTTTCAAACAGGCTTGACTCCTTAGAGCTACGTAGAGATGTAGCATCGCTCTGCATCCTCTATCGGTTATATTACGGGGAGTGCTCCGAGGAATTGTTCGGACTTATACCTGCTGCAACGTTTCGCCACCGTTCCATGCGACATAATATTTATCATCCTCATCACCTTGATGAGTGGCAGTCCTCCACCGTGCGCTTTACCCGAAGCTTTCTGCCGCGCACTGTAAAACTCTGGAATGAACTGTCGCCAGCAGTATTTCCGGGCCACTACGACCTGCAAACCTTCAAGAAGGGAGCGTATTCACTCCTAAAAGGCCGGCAACGCACTTGCAACTTCTCTCATGTTGCGGGTGTCCGTTTGCTCGTATGCCCCCTTGTTTTATAAAAAAAAAAACATTTCTTTAGATAAAACAATATCACTTTCATCTGGTTGACAAAGCAGTGAAGGACGATCTTAGTTCGGATCCTCTACTAAGAGAGAAACTTTCAAAAGATTGATCCCTTGGCCCTTACAGTCGATACAAACATGATACGGGCTATCTCTACTGACCTATTGAGTAAATTAGTAAGTAGTACTACTTAGATACCTACTCGGTATCTAGTACTAAGTTTAAATTACTAATTACTAGTTAAATTACTAAATTACTAGTAGTAAAATAGTTACTTATAAAGTACTTTAAAGTAAAAATGATGAACAAAAGGTAGGGTTTTCAAGGAAAAATTATTTTACTTGAAATATTACGTTAATTTTTATATAAAAAATATTATATTTCTTGTGTTTTGTTTTTTCCTCGTGTTTTATGTAATCACGTATTCTTATTTTAGATTTCTAATTTCGTGTTACCGAAGGGCAAATGTAAAGCTAGAAACACAAGACAAGAATAATAAAAAAAGTATTTAACTTCGTTTATTATATTTACACGTGGATATTTTGTGGCTTTGACTCGACTATGTTATTACTTTCACTTTTCAAACAATTTACAAGTAAGCGAAAACGTGAAAATTGAAAGTTATGCGTCTAAAAAGGCCAAAATGATATTGTAACCTGTAGGTACGAGTGTTTTATGATCCACTTGTGTCTGGACTCTGGATTGCCTCTTATCTCGCTCATGCTATAAATATCACATCCTTTGTCGTTTAATATCCGTTTATTACACTTAGTATTTTTCAAGTCCCAGAAAAAAGTTCTCGAATTTACGGGACACAAAAATTACGCTGTATACCATAACCATATGTCACCGTAAAATTGTAAAAACCGTTAGATTATAATATAACTAGCGAGATTGTAAAATGTTGAAAAATTGCGAACCCGTACATTTTGATTACAATTTATTGCACTATTTTTTGCTAGATTATAATAATACTAGCTGTTTCTCGCGGCTCCGCTCGGTTAATATAGTGTCGGGTATCACGAGGGATTAATGTACTTTTCCAGGATAATAAGTAGTCTGGATTAAAATCAGAGCCTAAACTACTACCATACCAAATTTCATCAAAATCCGTGCAGTAGTTTTAGCGTGAAAGAGTAACAAACATCCACCCATCCATCTTTGGGCAGTACGAATACTCCACCACAGAGGAGATCGTAGCACCAACCCCCACCATATCGTTCACTACATGAGCAGCATAGGCCTGGGGCAGGGCAACGCGAAGGAGTCACAATAGATCCACTTGGGTCAAAGAATATATTATATTACTAACGTACTTAGGTCGCAGTGACGTCAGGGCTTGATTTTGAACTGCCTTAATAAATAAATATATTGAAAACAAATAAATTCAAAATATGCCATGCATTTTATTCTGCATGCATGCATTATATTGACGACCTCTGTGGCTTAGTGGTTCAGCGGTTTGGTGCTCAAGCCGGGGGTCGGTTCGAATTCGAAAGCTTTCTGTGTTCCTGGGTCATGGATGTGTTTTAAATATGTGTATAATATAATAAAAATCTTAAATATATGTATAGTATAAAAGTATTAAATATACTTCCCGATATCTGGTACACAAGTTCTTCGGATACTTAGCACGGGGCCAGATTGACGTGGTGTAAAGCGTCCATAGATATTATTATATTATTATTAGTTTCTAACTTCGTTATCGATGTTGTTTGTCTAAGCCCCCGGTACCGGCGACGATATTTGTACGAGTGTTTTATGATCCACTCGTCCCTCGATGGCCTCTTATCTCCTCCTACTATTATACTCCGCATCTCCGCATCCTTTGTCCAATGTCCGGTTAACCGTAAATTGTGAATTCGCGACAAGAAAAAATAACATCTAATCTTGTTATCAATATAATCTAGCTGTTGCCCGCGGCTCCGTCCACGTAAATACAATATCCCTCGGAAACACTGTAGTTTTTCGGGTTAAAAGTAGCCTATGTTTTAAAACCAGAGCCAAATTTCATCAAAATCCGTTTTAGCGTGAAGGAGTAACAAATATCCATCCATACATCCTCACAAACTTTCACATTTATAATATAAGTAGGATAGCCTTATTGTTGAGAATTGTCCGCGACTTCATTCACCTAGAAATCCATACCTCCGTATGTTTACCAAGAAAACGTAACGTGTAGCAAATGAATCAACAAATTATGCATTTAAGAGTAAAATACAAATATCTATCCATCCATTCTCATATAGTTTTGATTTTACAATATTAGTTGGATATTTTATAACACCTAAATCGTAAACAACAATAAATAAAAGGTGCTCAGAGGAATATCACAAGAATAAAAAAAATCTCAATAAAGTATCACAAAGGGCTGGATCCCTCAGAACCTTTCAACATACACTCGGGTCGAAACCGGACATTTCTAAGGTCGCCTTTCATTCGAAAAATAAAAAAAAACTACATCAGAGGAAAAATGTTATTTGGCTTTAGGTAGGACATTTAGCATGATACAATATCATTGCTACGAACAAGTTTGCTACGGAGAAGAAAAGCCTAGCCTTTTAAATATGTTTTTCCACAGTTTAGTTACCACATATAAAAATAATTTGTAATCTGTTTAAAAATAATGTCTTTTTTCAATCGATATTCCTTGTTTAGCAGTTGCCAGTATTTTGGTTATAAAGCATAATATTAACTCAGCAACTAAATTTGCACTTAATATAAATTAATATTGTTATAATCGAAATTAATTAAGTAGGTGAGATTACGCTTATTACTTAAGGGTTAAATATGTGCTGTTAGTTAATAAATTTTAATTAAGCGGTTAATTACGGGCACAGGTGCCAAATCACGTACTGGCTTCGGATCTAAATTGAATCTTGTAGAGCAATATGAATGCGCGGTGTTAAGCCGCGTACGCACTACGCAGCACTCCGCAGACCGCGCAGCACGCAATCAAGCTCGACGTTATAATATGTAATACGCGCTAGTATAAATCGCGACGCAAAAGTAATTTACGAACCGAAATCCGACGTTATAGGTAATACGCGCTAGGTGCGAATCACGATACCAGTAGTAATTTACGCACTTCACAGCATGCAGCACGCATCAAGCCCGATAAATATTTTATCGGTAAAACGCGCTAGGTACGATTCGCGACGCACAAGTAATTTTCGCACAACGCAGCACGCAATCAAGCCCCACGTTACAATACGCGCTAGGTACAAATCACGACACAGTAGTAGTAGTAAAATAACGTGACGTTTTATAACCAATTTTAGTCGTTTGGAGTCGCAGGTAATATTAATTATTATTACTAACATTATACAAGTGTAAAAATAATCCGTGTCGAGCATAACCATTAACTCACAGCGTTTTTACTGTGACTTAATTTTAAATATACCGTATACCGCCCAAGTGGACAAAATAGGATCTAAAGTTTTTAAGAAGACAACGCTGAGCGAAGTTGAAGTCAAAGTTAGTTTCATATAGTGAAGCGTGTATAAAAGAGAATTTTGTTGCATCTCGACGCGTTTCTGTCGTGTAGCCGAGCAAACGCTGCTTTAATCCATTTTATAGGGTATAACGTTAGTAGAGGTATAATGTTTTTATATGTCGGACGTGAGGAATCAAACGCTTGGTTGGTGGCCTTATCGCTTTTAATAGAGCTTCACTGCGTCTCGACAGTATTAAATTGAAGAATAAACCTATTTTTAGCAGTGGTTAGATGAGGGCTACGCAAGACCTACGTTCAGCAGTGAACGACGACAGACTGAGGATGGTAACAAAAACATTGTGATGATGTAGTGATGATTCTTGGTCATCCCCAAACTTTGGTTTTTGAACATAGGTCGATTGGGTTTCTTGCCATACTATTCACAAAATAATCCTATTAATTATTATGATAGCACATAATATTTTAGTACAAAAGCTACAAAAGCTCAGTATTAATATAATATTTTATTATATAAATTACACTAAGTCATTGCTCAATGCTCATCTCGTTTCTCTCGTAATTTACATTTCCAATTCGAGTACTTTAAAGGGCTCGCTCCAGAAACGTCTGAAGGTAATTAATGCAGCGTGGGCGGCTTTTATACCGGTTAATGAACAACAACAACAAAAAATTGCTCTTTTGCGCTTCGTAACTATCATTTACTGAGTAGTTTTCTTAAGCAAAGTATCCTAATTATAAAGCTAGGTTTAGCTATAAAAGTAAAAAAATCTCTGTAAAATCAAACAACAACGGCCACTCTCAGAAACATTTAATGCTTACTTAAAGGGTTACTTAGTAAAGGTTTTGAAATAAAGTCCATATATATTTTCTGTCAAAATCTCCTAATAAGTGTAAACACCTTATGTAAGCATAGTTTTCTCTTTTTTAGTTTTTTTTTTCTTTCTTTTAGTCTGTAAATTATTTAAAGTAGGTAGTTATTATTATTTTATTGTAAAATTGTTTATTGATGTAAGCATTAAATATCTCTGAGTGCGGCCGTAACTATATTAAAGTGTAGTATTCTTTATAAAACTCGAGAATAAAGCTTAACAGCCATAATATTTTGAATTCATAGGGATTTTGTCATCATAACATAAAGTTAATACGGTCGTAAAAGTGCAGAATGAAGTGTATATATATATTATGTATGTAATATGAAGTGATTCCAGAATAATTCGCTTTAAATTGTCATTTGCAAATGTCATATATTGTAAAAGCCTTTGTATAGCTTTGTGTGGTACAGGTAAACATTTAAATAATTTCCAACATTCTATTGTTAGAATTCAACTGTTTTAAAGGTTAATTATTTGTACCAATACACACTATTTTGACTTTTACCTGTATAATTTCTATATTTTGAATAAGTACTAAAGAAAATTTACCCTCTTTGGTAAATATTCTTAATTGTGGGATAAATTAAGGTAAGTTGGGTCAAAAGGGGCAAACATAATTGCTTTATGGGTTAAGAGGAAGATACTTTAGAGTTTAGAGTGTCTAACCTTTTAGCTATTTATTCTATTTTTAACCGACTTCCCAAAAAAGGAGGCGGTTATACGTTCGGCTGTATATATTTTTATTTTTTTATTTTTTTTGTATGTTCAACGATTACTCCGCCGCCTGTGGACCGATTTTCAAATTTTTTTCTGTGATGTATATGGTGTAATCCCAAATTGGTCCTTTTGATATCAAAGTGGTGACCTGATGATGGGATCCATGAGGAATCGAGGGAACTCCTCGAAATTTATATCCACACATATAGTGATTTTGACTTTTACTGAAGTAACACAAGCATATGCTACCAAAAAATAAGATATTGTACCAAGGTATACCCTGGATCCAAAAGCACTGTACAGAACTCCTCAGTCTTTAAAGACATGCGTTTGGAAATTTCGGCATTGTTTAATGAACTGCAAGCATATGCCAATTTATAACTTATAGTAATCATCATCATCATCTTAATAGCAATACCTTATGGAAGCTTGGCGCGTATTCAATTATACATTCGATCGTTTAGTTTAGACGTTCTTAAGACGTATTAATAATAACTTAAGAAAATATATCGACTTTGGAAGTCGGTTTAATTTTTTGTTTAAAAATAATAGCTATTTAACAATCCATTTAATCCCATAGGCATAGACCATCTTGGCCTATCTGACAAGAGTTATATACCTATAGAACTTATAGGTTTAGTATAACTGTAACTTTGTAACAGCCCGATTAACTATTGAACAGATTAATATGAAACTTGATCGACGCATAGTTCGTAACTCTGATCAAAACGGTTTAACTTCAACGAACATGAATTATCTAGGTGTTAAACATAGTTTTAACTTCCACTATATACTTTGCTTTATTTTAATATTAAAAAAAGTATATATTAGAGCTAAAAATCGTTTTATATACTTTGGCTTTTAAAATAAATGATTATAAAAATAAGAGGTATTCAACGTTACAAGCTAGGTATTTGTGTATTATAGTATGCATCTGTAATCACTGTATTTAGAATATTATAGGCATCAATTTACAGTAAATTGGCATGTCAATCAGGCGCCCGGGTACAATCCGTGGAACTCTATTTAACGCCGTGCATGACATGTCAATAGCAGATGTAGAGTTCGGGAACTTTCCGACTATATTATAAAGGGCTCTATAGTAGCTTTGATATCTGTGGGAGAGATGTATGATGTAGGTATACAAGGCAATTAACTTTAAGTAATCTTTTTACATAATTATTATATCGTACCTACATGCAATTTCAAGCCATAAAACTTTTTATACAAGTTAGACTCTTTAAAAAAACCTTTTACGCGTTTACGAAAGGTTGTTTGACAGATTTCCGAGCATGGAGAACAAAGCATACAAATATATACATATTAGAAATATTTGGTGTAATAAATCCAGACAGCAAGACCAATGATTCATCTATGTATATAATATGATTTTTAACTATATGGAAATAAAAGATAATGTGTTGCTTTACAACTAAAGAAACAACATTTAATGCTAATATTTCGCAAATATTTTCAAACATAAATTATTCATATGAATCACAATATAAAAGTCTGTCAAGTATTTCCTGTCAAGACGAAAAAGAGTATCAAGGAGGAGCAATGAGGTTACATCTCCCCCCCCAGATCAGGCTCCGACCGCTGTAGCTGTAGGAGCCGGAACGATCTTCGTAATGTGATAGAAATTTGATTCACATTTCCTGTGTCCAGTGTCTACTCTGTATATAGAGTCAGATATCTTTTCCAAGACCTCAAATGGCCCAATTTTTAGTTCATCTAACTTTCTTCTATTAAGTTTATTTCCATTTTCAACATATACAAAATCACCAATTTTCAAATCAAGATCTCTCCTTTTTCTATCAAATTTTTCTTTATTGTAAATATGTGACTTCATAGAATTTTCAAATGCCACTTTTCTGTCCCTTTTTAAATCTTCAACTGTAAAATTTGTTTTTAATTCAGTTGGTAGAATGGTATAATTTTTTCCTTCCAAAAGATATTTAGGTGTAAATTTTGTAACAGTATGTTCTGTCTCATTATATCTTTTAATACATTCGTGAGCAATAGTTGTCCAGGCTAAGTTATTGTTATTTTCATTTATCTTACATCTTATTTTATTTACAATAGTTTGGTTTAATCTCTCGTTTAAACCATTTGAAAACGGCGCATTCACCGCAGTAAAAACTATAGTTATATTTTGTACATCTAAAAATGATTTAAATTCTTTTGAATTTATACCTGGGTATTGATCAGATAAAATAATGCCAATCTTATGTTCCTGTGTCACTTTCTGCAATAGCTTTATAAAATCATTTGAATTCTGTGTTTTCGAGGTCAAAATATAAGCATATCTTGTAAAATGATCTATTAAAAGATGTAAATATTTCTTTGTAGATCGAGATCCACCAAATCCTCCAATAGTGTCTATTGACATTATTTCATAAGGACATGAAGCTGGTCCTAACTGAGACAATAGCCCATAATTATATTTACCTCTGGACTTATTTCTTATGCATACTTCACATGTGTCACACACATTCTTTATATTTCTCATCAAGTTATTTGCAGTATAAAATGCGCTTATTTTATTTCTTATCTGTTCTGCTCCTATGTGACAATAGAGGTAATGAATATCTTTTATTAGCTTTTTACCAAATTCTTCCGTTAGTATGATTTTTTCTTTTTTCTTTGACTTTTTATAGTATATTGAATTTTGAAACTTTAATTTATTTTTATTTAGTCTTATGTATTCATTTCTTTGCTGGTCACATTGGATATCTTCTATTTTAACAAAATTTACAATTTTTAAATTATCATCATGATTATCATCTGCTTCCAATACTGGATTTCTACTAAGACTATCAGCTTCCAAATTATATTTACCTGGCGAATAAATAACTTCAAAATTGTATTGAGATAAATAATATGTAAGATCGCCTAGTTCTTCGTCTGGTCGAGATTTAATATTCATTTTTTCTAAAGGTTTATGATCTGTAAAGACTGTAAACTTTTTCCCTAGTAACCAATGTTGCCAATACTTAACAGCCTCCTTTATAGCTAAACATTCTAAGTAAATAGCTTTTTTCTTTTTCTGAGTATCATTAAGTTTTCTTGAAAAATATGCACATGGCTTTTCCTCTCCATTAAGCTGTGGCTGTTTCATAACAGCGCCAATACCCAGTATGCTGGCGTCAGTATAAATATTTATCGGTAAATCAGGATCAAAAATAGTTAATATAGGCTTTTGGCACATTAAGTTTTTAATCAACTGAAAAGATTCTTCACACTTTTTTGACCAAACAAATTGTTGCCCTTTTCTCAATAAATTATGTAAAGGATCTAAAATGATTGATATATTTGGTATATATTTACCATAAAAATTGATTTTTCCTAAAAATTGACGTACGTTCTTTTGCGTCTTTGGTATAGGAAAATCTTTTATTGCAATTAAATTATCTTTCAAAGGAGTTATCGTGTTGTCCTTAATTATATGACCAAGGTACTTTACTGAATCTTGTGCAAAGTTACATTTTGAAAATTTTAGTCTAAATCCTTCTTTTGATATTGCTTCTAGTAGTAATGATAAATGAGTAATATGTTCTTGAAACGTCTTAGAAAATATCAAAATGTCATCAATATAATTTACAGTAAAGTTCGATAGTTTGTGTTTCCTTATGATATTGCTTAATACTCTCTGAAAAATCGCTGGTGAAGTTTTTAATCCAAAGGGTAGGCAGGTCCATTGAAAATGTCCATCTTGAGTTACAAAGGCTGTTTTATGTCTGTCTTCAATTTTGAGCGGGATTGACCAAAATGCCGAATTAACATCAAGTGTTGTGAAGTATTTACAATTTCGAGTTTTCACCACTAAGTCTTCTATTAAGGGAAACGGTTGTGATTGTGGTATTACAATTTTATTTAAATCTCGGAAATCAATACATAATCTGGATTTCCGTCCGTCTTCTTTTTTATATGCCAGAGTAACAGGTGCTGCAAAAGGACTATATGATTCTTCAATTAAATTTTCTTCTAATAATTTAGCCACCTGCATTTCTATCTCTTTTTTATCCCCTATACAACATCTATATGGTCTTTTAGCGCAGTACCTATCGACCAATAAATCAATATGTGCTTCGTAATCTTTTACTTTACCAACATCGTACTTGCCTGTCGCGAAAAGTGATTTATATTTTGATATAAGATTATCAATATCATTCTGTTGATCCACATTAAGGTGATTCACCATAATAGTAAAGTCTTTTTCCTCTAGGTGTTCGTTAAAATTAATTTCATATTTTTTGTTTGCTTTGTCAAAATTGGTTGTTGTTCTATAAAATGTCTTTGTTTTATAATATGTCTTATTCTCCTTAAAAGGAATACTTTGTTTTATTTCCAAGTATTCATCTTGAACAAGATGAAATTTTTTTATTATGTCTAATCCAATCAAAAAATCGTAATCGAAAGTTTCTGCGTCTATGACAAATACATTAACATCTCTCTCTATATCGAAAATCTTTATTTTGAGAGTTATCATACCAACACTCTTTTTAACGCCATTAATCGTCTTGAGGTTCGCATTTATACCGTCCTTATTATTTTGAGTACCTTTAATTGACAAAATTTTGGAATTTACTAAGGACACATTCGAACCTGAATCATAGATCCCTTTTATTTTTAAGGAGTCATTTAATTCAACTTCAATTTTGATTAACGGCGGGATATCAAGTTTTTTGGATTGATTTCATTTAGTTCAACTTCTAACTCTGAATTGTTAACGTTTCTTATTGGATATCTGTTTTCTCCTACTGCTTGTGAGCTTCTTGTATTCTTATTTTGTTTCTCTGATTCATTGTCAGCATTACTTCTAAAGTTGTTTTGAAAATTCTTTCTGGTAACTAAATATTCTAGACCTCTTACTTGGTTAAATAAATCTTCTGTTGTACTTAAAATATTTCTATCAATTTTATTTATCACAAATATAGGTAATCCCGTTGCAATTAAATCAATCAATGTACAAACATCAATGTTTTTGTTCACTTCCAATAAAAGTCTCTCCTTTTTCAAGGCATAGTCTAATAAATAACCTTGTCTGTAATTAAATAAAGTTGCATACCTGACTGGTGACCAACCTTTGTCAGCATAAGTTTCACAGAAACATTCCTTCCATGTTTTCCATTCCGAATTAATTGTATATTTAATCATCATGGAGGTATACCAGTCTAGGTCTTCTAAAAATGCTCTTATAATCTCAATTTTCTTTGCATCTTCAACAATTGATAAGCGTGAACATTCCTCTTCAAATCTATTCATCCATTGAGATGCATTAGATGTCCTCCTGTTAAACTTTTCCAAAATAAATTTGTCTACTACATTTCCCGAAATTTGTGGTTTATTTGATTCCGTGCATTTATGTAATAATTCTGTCAAAGACTCTTCCAAAATTCCTATATGCTGTGGTGCTCTTTCAAATTTTGAAGTTATTTCCTCTAAAAAATATCCGTTAAATTGAATGTTTCCATCGTCATCTATATAGGTATCATGTATTTCTTGTGTCATTGTTATCCATACTTGCCTTCTCTCATGCCTTTTCTTCAATGTTTTTTTTATATTTTCAAATACTCGCGTCTTTTGAACAGCATCATGAAATTTAGCTGGTTGTAATTCTTCCGGAATCGAGTATGTTCTATTATCAGCATCAGTAATCGAAGTTAAGCATATAATATTAGTTTTTGGATCATCACTTGCCTTTACCACAAATTCGAATCTCAGTTTTTCCATTGTTCACAAGTTATAGCGAAAATGTTGTTTTATAATATGATTTTTAACTATATGGAAATAAAAGATAATGTGTTGCTTTACAACTAAAGAAACAACATTTAATGCTAATATTTCGCAAATATTTTCAAACATAAATTATTCATATGAATCACAATATAAAAGTCTGTCAAGTATTTCCTGTCAAGACGAAAAAGAGTATCAAGGAGGAGCAATGAGGTTACATGTATATAGCCATCTATTGTATACAGCCATGAAAAACTATCGAAAGATGAAAATTACTCTTTCTAAGTTTTTACATGCACGATTCCATTGACATTGTATTACGATTCATATCACTAAGAATAGCCGACGTGGTCCCCTGATACCTTCTGGGATTCTGTATCTAAATATCGATACAAAAGTACAACAAAAGGGAGGCCATACAAAAAAGATTTTACTACACAAAAGTTTACCGTTCCTTTTTCAAATCCCAACAAAATGCCGGATCAAATTATGCAAATTGAAATATCGAAATTAAATTCATCCAATCTATACTTGAGTCTTGCGATCTAACGAAGGGACAGCTTTTTGTACGGATCGATATGTTGTAACGCTATTTTATGTCATAGAGTCCAATATATAGAAAATTTCATAAACATATAAGTCGATAAAATAGCATTTTTTACGAAACAACACCGTTATTAAGCGCTTTATGGCAAAATGCAAATAGAAACAATAAATCACGTGGTTCATTTCTTCTGAGATAGAGATATATGACCCAATCATGCCAGTGATAGTTTATGATAGGGGAGGGTTAGAACGAATATAACCTGTTTCTATTTTGACCTTATTTACCGCGTGAAGTGACAAGAATACAAATTTATACGTAAAAAAAGGCATTCTCTAAATGGCCATATTATTCTTAATTTCTGACACGATATTCTTTGCCGCTAGCCGACGATTTATCACTTAAAGGTGCATCTAAGAATTACAGAAAACGTATCAAAACTATGTTGGTCATCTGGAGTATTTGCGTGTAATGTAACGTTATAGATTCGACTTTGAGCATTACATTATAATACCTACCTCCCTGACTGACGAACATTCGCGTGTAATGTAACGTTTTTGAGCGCCGAGTGGACGGGATCATTACAAGGTGCGCATTATAATGCTCGGTAATCCTATGTAATGTTCGGATATGTTACACGCAAAAGTTCCAGGTGATATATATTATTGATACGTTTTCTGTAATTTTTAGATAAATATTTCGCATAGGAAACTAAGAAATACAGTTACAAAATAGAATAAACTGACGAGATAATTCTAGTTCATGTTGCGTTTCTATGAAAAAGAAATCCATTATTCCTGTTATATAAACTGCATAATATTCCAGAAAATCGATACACGTGGCAAGGCTTTGTAAACAGGGAAGTGACCTTTGATGTTGCCTGGTCATTTAATTAAAAATATAAACGTTAACAAAAGGGTATTGCGGCAAAAATTTAGCCATTTATAAAAGGTAGCAAGCGCCATCTCTTAATTGTAACCGGTAAATTAATGGCAACGATGTTGCCTAAAATTAATGGCACAAGATAGAATTGGGCAACATAGATAAAACGTAGGATAGTTTTTATCCGAACAAGTGATTGCTAACACGATTCTCGTGAGTCACATAATTCTAGACAAATAAAGGCGCAAGCGGCCGCTAGATTTGTTTTCAAACCTAACGTCTAAATTTGACATTTTCGCTCCGATTTTTTAAGAATTTTCGAGTGGTTCTCGATATTTCGACAGCGCTTCAATTGGCATGACGCAAACGGCTTGAGTGTTGAAGAATAAGATCAAAAACCTCCCACTCTGTATCGTTTGCTCGGCTGAGATTTTACTAGTAAGCCTATCACGAAAATTTTCAACGATAAAATTTAATAGGTACTGACAATTGTTGCAAGGGAATTCGTTAGCGTAGAACTAATATCATCATTATCCTACTAATATTATAAACACTAATAAAACACAATTTTTCGTGCACTTTTTCCACTATATTACGATATAATTATAATTTTTTATAAATAACACGACCGGTTTCGAATTAAATCATCATCATTTAATTCGAAACCGGTCGTGTTATTTATAAAAATTTATAATTATATCGTAATATAGTGGAAAAAGTGCACGAAAAATTGTGTTTTATTAGTGTTCAACATGAATTTCCACCAAGAACCGACAGTACAATCAATTACATATAATATTAAAAATGTGAAAGTTTGTGAGGATGTATGGATGGATGGATGTTTGTTACTCTTTCACGCAAAAACTACTGAACGAATTCCGATGAAATTAGGCATGGTAGTAGTTTAGGCTCTGGATTAAAACAAAGGCTACTTTTTATCCCGAATAAGTAATATAAATTATGTTGACGTTTGTCAATCCGTTTTTCACATCAACTTACCACTTTTGACCACGCGTGAGTGAAGTAATTTAAACGTAAGTTCTACGACCAAATGTCAATAACATATTATAGGTAGATCATATATGGCATTTATTTTATTGCGCACTTTACAAGGAAAAGGGAAAAGTAACTTCTTCATATTATAACCTGTTTTAAAGAAAATGATCATTCTCATCTAGATAGACTTTTTAGTTACGTAACTTGTACATCTTTTCCTTATTAATAACCCATCTCATGAAAACCGAAACGTTTAATCTAGATCGAGTACCTATTAAGATACCTTTTACCTCCATCTCATTGATGTTATATGAAATAGTTTGTTAAACCACAAAGAAAACTTAGTTTAGGAAAAATATCCGCAGCTAAATCCGTAGAGTGTTAGGTGACACAATATAAAATGTAACAGGGATCGCTATCAGATTTTACCAGCCTCCGTAAATCGTCTGTATTCTATTTCACGCAGAATATCGGAATATCCGTGACAATACTACCTTTATATTTTACACAGATAATTCTTTTACTCTTGCCAAGTATCGAAATCTTAAATAAAATTTTGAAAGTAATACGCGAAAATGCTCTACGCGTCGCGCGTTTTGGCGTGGAATTAAGAATAGAAATCGTTTTGTGTCACGGGGACCGTGTAAAACAGCGTAAAAGATTGTCTGTTTTTATGTTATGTAATCTATTATTGTGACGAAAAAAACATTTTAGCATAGTAATATATAGGTTTTTTAAATTAATGTTATCATAATATTGTGCTCAATTACACTGATTTGCATTAATTTGTCGTTTAATAAGTAAATTGGACATTCCTTTTTAATGGACGTTATAATAACTCATAATAGAAGTAATGGATTGCTTTAATAAGTCGGACTCGGAAGTGTAGAATAGGAAGGTGGAAAAGATTTCCCTCAGGAAATACTATTGCCTCATTACTTGTTATTTACAATCATGCATTTTTTAATACATTCAGTATTAAAAAACTGTATTAATATATAGTAGTGAGTAAAAAAAAAATTTTTATTTTATATGTATCGATGGAAAAAAAAACAATTTTAAGTCTAATTCATAACTAGTTACGCTGAAAATCGGTTATAACGACATTGAAATTGGAAAGGACCGATATTCTTCTTCTTTTTTTCCTGTAAAAATGGATTGCAATTCCAATGTATGCATGAAACTCAAGAACGGCTAGACCGATTTGTATAATTTTGGTCTTAAAATGATTGTGACAGTTTAGGGAAGGCTTAAACCGTGAGAAATATTGGAAAAATTTCGAGAAAAATACTAAAAACGACGATAGAAATTTTCCATACTTATTGTTCAATTTGTCACTTGACAGTCAAATATTTATACATGCGTTCAGTTTACCTGTTTGGTTAAAAAAAAAAAACTACTGGCCCTAGTCGTTTTGTAGGTGTAGGTGTAGTTATTTATTTTTTCCAGTTCATAGTTAAGACAGCACAACGTGTGTCGGGACACCTAGTATGTAATATATTTTGATTTTACTAAATTAAATTAATAATTTTCCTTAATTTTATGATTTACATAACAAAACTTAAGAAAAAAAAATTAATTTCCTCGTGAATGCAATATGGCGGATGCATGGAACGGGGAGGGTAATAAGATTACTGCAACTTCCCCTTAAGACTTCCGTTTCCGTCCTTGACCTTATGTAGGTACTCATACTTTATATAAATGTTTTTCTTTCAAGTTAAGTAAGGGTAGCCATGCACTGTAATTTATATCGTCCAAACTTTAAACTGCAGCTCGTACAATGAAGGGAGTCACAAATGTGAAGATACTATAAGATTTTACCTTAAAATTCCTGGATATATAGTATCTTAGCCATCTGTAATAGTTTAAACAAATGGTATAGTAAGGGATGTTATATCTTAACATAAAATATCTATTATAGTATTTTCGCCGTCTGTGATACCTTTTACACTACTGTCACACGTAAGCATACTGTGAGTCCACATAATATTGTCGTTTGTGAATGTTAACAACGCTGTGCAGTGTGTACTAATATTTGAATATTAAATTCAATTATATTTAATATAATTTATTTCTACACTATAAATATTTATGGGCTCATGTTTATTAAGAATGCGTATTAAATGTAATAAAATAATAGTAGGTATTATAATATTCTGTATTGAATTTCTAAGTAACGTCATTAAATTTTTCAGCTTCTTTATTTTCAATAGTGCGATGGAAGTGGATTCTTTTCTTTTGGAATAGAATAACGTCCATAAAATTTTCGTCACAAAGAAAATTAAGTTTGACAAAAGCTTGAGATGTTTACAAAGAGCTCAATTACTAAAATAATTAAATTATCAGGATCTCAAGTTACATTATGTAGTCATTCTGCCAAGCCGAGACAGAGATAGCGTGTAATTATATCTTACTAGCTTTTTTAATTTGATGCTATGTCTATGTACATTTTTTTTTCTTTGTTTTTCTACAGTTCCACTGTAATACGGGGATTGGGGATCTGGAAAGACACGGAACAGCAGCGACCCCCTTTTCCTTTTGTCTGGACATTGCCATAATATTTGGAGAATGTTTTTTATTTCTGTTTAATTAACCCTATTTTGTTATAAATTTTGCCATTGTTTTTGATGTGTAACAACTTTCCTCTCGCTTTATTGCAATTTGTGGGAGTGATTTCGTGAAATGAGACGGAAGTATGTAATAGCATGCCCTATTTAAATTGACGAATGAGCGCGCGGTTGTAGAGTTTGCCGTCAGATTCGAATAAAACATTTCAGTATTTTGCTTTTTCAATTTTGAGGTTGATTTCTGTGACTGCTTAGTGGAAAAGTTTCGGTTTTTCATGTATATATTTTATTCACGGTCGTATAATTATTTCAGAGGAATGGTACAAATAATTCTTATTCTATTTTTCCCTAAATTAGGTTTTTTTTTATTAATATTACACATAACATTAATAAAACTTGAGTGTAAATAACAATCAAAAGGTTGTGACACATATACAGATCACGATTCACGTTTACAATAACGAGAAATCGTGAATTTCACTACAATAATATTACTATCATAGATAGCACAATAAAATTACTACGCAGCTACGCGCTGTATTTACATACTGTGATATTGTGTTCAGATTAGATTGCGGCTTACGGTGTACATTTCAATTTACGTGTGTATTGAGGGTATCATAACATAAAATTGCATCCAACTGAAATGATAAACTAGTGACTCGCCCCGGCTTTGCACGGGTGCAATGTAGACCAGTGAAAAGTAGCGGCTGGGCCGATTTTAAACGAACTTTCAGTAGCAGATAGTTAATATTATAAGGAGTAACTTAAGCTACTTTTATCTGTGGGTTCCGTTAAGAAAAATGGTTTCTGTTTCCATTAGTTCCACGCAAACGAAGTTGCGGACACCAGCTAGTTAAAACAAATAAACCTTCCTTTTAAATCACTCTTAATCTATTGCTGAAAATTGCACTAAATTCCGTTGAGCTTTATAAAAGATCTAAGCGAAAAGACGCGGAAACGACTTAATTTTATACTATGTAAAGAAAAAAAAAACCGGCCAAGTGCGAGTCGCACTCATGCACCGAGGTATCCGTACAAACCTGTAGGTACATAAGTAAAAGTTTACCCATCATGAAAATCGAGTCATAGTAAGGGTAAGTAAGTTTAAAATTATTAAAAATATTTTTATTATTATGATGTAACTAAAAATTTACGGTTTTCGCAATGTTTTCCTTTATCTGTGTTATAAGACATTATTCGTATCAAATTTCAAGATTTTGAGTTCACGGGAAGTACCCTGTCGGTTTTGATTCCCTTGCGAGTGCGAAAATTTGCGCCGTAAACGGCTGTATCTTTTGATTGCGTTTAAAGTTTGATTTTTTCACAGCTCCAAAGGACAGTAGACCTGAATATTTGATAAAATTTCCAGCTACCTCCACGCGTTCCTGAGAAAAAAGGTCTTGACAGACAGACAGACGGAGGGACGGATGGACAACTAAGTGATCCTATAAGGGTTCCATTTTTTCCTTTCGAGGTACGGAATCCTAAAAAAGATACTGAAGTATTTCTGTTTGAAAATTTCTTATTCTGTATTTATGAGACAATTTGTTTATTACTGAATTTATTTAAACACGTATAGATTATTAATTACAAAGTATAAAATACAAAAGTTTTCTGTCTCTTTGCGTTAAGATCTTATAAAGTACAAGACGGATTCTAAAGCAGTTTTCATAAATAAAGTGATTTATGAGTACGATTTATCCAAACGGAGGGGAAAAAGGTACACACGTATGAAAACATACCCCTAATCTGAAATACCCTAATAACTATAACTTGCGGTTTACTGCACCTAGTATTAGCTTTAGACTAATATCCACAGAGCAAGTTAATTATAACAATAATTTGCGGTTAGTTAATGGTTTTACGTAATACCAATTAAGATTGGGTCTGCCGTATAGTCTATACATCTATACAAATAAATAAAATTGAAGCGTCTGTTTGTAACTTCAAATTAACAGCTTTTCACATAATGAATCTGAAAGTATATTCGGTACTTACAATAAAATACCAGTTTTTAAAATTTTTGTCTGTCCGTCTGTCTGTCGGTCTGTCTGTCTGTTTGTTCCGGCTAATCTCTGAAACGGCTGGACCGATTTTCACGGGACTTTCACTAGCAGATAGCTCATATTATAAGGTCTAACATTGGTTACTTTTATTTTAGGGTTCCGTTTAAAAAAATAGGGTTCCGCTTTCGTTAGTTCTGCGCAAACGAAGTTGCGGGCATCAGCTAGTATTATTATAATAAAATCAGTGTGGGGAGACCACACTGATTTCGGTGGCGGTGGCCGAATTTATAGTTCTGTTCAATACTTTTGTATCCAGGGTATACCTTGGTACAAAATTTTATTTTTGGTACTATATGCCTGGATTACTATAGAAAAAGTTAAAATCACTATATATTGTGTCTATATAAATTCTGAGGAGTTCCCTCGATTCCTCATGGATCCCATCATCAGGTCACCACTTTGGTGTCAAATAGACCAATTGGGGATTATATCCTATACAGCAAAAAAAAAAAAAGAATTTTGGAAATCGGTTTACAGGCAGTGAAGTTATCGTTTAACATACAAAAAAAATTATAAACAGCAAATAAATAATTAACTAATATATTTTTTTGGAAATCGGTTAATAAAATTTTAGGTGGAGTGGAGTAAGTCAAACGCATTAGTGAAATCCGCATTCAAATCGGTTGTCGTTGAATTCGTACACGCAAAAACAAATATCGCGGAACCGTACAATTTTTCGCAATAAAAAGTAGCTTATGTAATTAATCCAGAGACTAAACTACTACCATACAAAATTTCATCAAAATCCGTTCATCATTCAGAGATTAGCGCGTACAAGCGTACAAATAAACAGATAAAAATCCTAAAAATCATTGTTCTGGGTTTTATATCGTTCATAAAGCCCCCCTGTAATAGTTTTCTTATTTATCTTCCATGTACAGAGCGACCAGTTACAAATTTATTATATATAAGGTTTGTTAAAATCAATTACGGATATTTTGGGCATATGATCTATTGCTTAAGTAAAGACGTTTAAAGCAGAAAAATGAATGTCATACCAGTTTTTTTTTTTTTACCATACATACCCATACATGAGACGGTTTTTTACTTTGAGTATGATAATTATTCTTTTGCCTAAACGTCTTTACAAAAGCATTGGATCATGTGCCCGAAGTATCCTTAATTGATTTTAGGAGCCATTATATTATATAGGTGAATGCTTAGTTTTAACAACAACTTAACAATACTGTCACCTCCAAAAGTTTGTACCTACGTGAATTAATTTCTGAGATGAGTCTAGTCTAGACTGAATGTTGTCGCGGTGAGGTCTAGACGTGACGCAGAACCTAAGCTATGTAAATAACAGATAAAAACAATACCCACATCAACTCCATAATCTTATAAATGAAAGAATAGTAAACCTCAATATATTTTGTATCAGTAGGTTCCATAAAATAACTGATAAAGAAAATCCAAATAGAAATCTACAGAAATATCAAATTGTCGGTATTGCTAGCCTCTAGCTAGTAGGTACTCATCATATAGCCAGTGGGCAAAAAGTCGACGGTAAAATGATAGATGTACAATTTATAGATCCACAATAGGGGATCGGACTACATCTGAAATATTGAGTTTCATTAATATATTAAGAAATATTGAGGCATTATTGGTTAATGTAAAAAAAATATATATTTTATGTGTAGTTTACTAATTAAATACATATAAAAACTATTTTTTTTTTGCGAAATTGGTAAACAAAACCTACATCATTAGTTTACTTACGTCATACACAAAAACATTCATTATGGTAAGTATGAACTTAAACGCATAAATATCGGAGATATTTACAAATATATTCCTGCGGCCGTATACTTCATACCTACTTCATACACTTTAACCCAAGAATGACGTCATTTGTAGCCCGACTTTAGTATGGAGCGTTTTTACGAAATTTTGTATACAAATCACTGTACCTTTGAAAATATTGACTTTTGGTATACGGTTTCTTTTGAGGAGTTAATCATACAGATATTTAAGAGTACCTACTATTTATTTATGCATTAAAAAAATTAGTCCGCTTGCCTATTTTATTGTTAGTTAAATAAACGATATCTGCTCTTTCTCAATAAGAGCGTTATTTATAGTTAGGCCCTGCACTCGCTGGCACGTGTTTCCAATTATCGGCCCACGCAGCATCTAGGTAAAGCAATTACGTCTACATAATATTCAAAAGAATATGCACTAATTAATTGGAAAATTTCATTACGCTTCTCGGTATTCGCCATATTTCTATGTTCCAACAAAGTTATATTAGTAAAGTCGTAGAGAAACGTTAGAGGTTCCTAGAATGAAGTCCAGTTAGCTACAATGTAGACAAGCAATTTAGACGACTAAGTTTAATAAACTTTGTTCACATAGAAGGCGCGTTTATACGGGCAATTTTTTGAGCCACAATTGCTCTGTAATACCGATGGATCAATCTGACGTAAGTTTATTACATATGAGCAATGTGGAGTAATTTTATAAAAATTCGGTAATAGTTTCAGCAATATTGCTTGTAGTTGCTACATATATTCTGTATTACTCAATGTCGCTGATAGGAATTGCCGTTTATTTTAACTGAATTGCTCGTGTATAAAAGTTTTTTCTAGTTTCTTGGAGTTGCTCCTTATCGCTCAATATTGTAGTCGCAAGAGATTTTCCCAATTACGCAATCGCAAAAACATAATTTATACTTCTATACTAATATTATAAATGCAAAAGTGTGTCTGTCTGTCTGTTACCTCTTCACGCTTTAACCGCTGAACCGATTTTTATCAAATTTGGTATATACGTACTTTGGGTTCTGGGATTGCTCGGGACCCAAAGTATGCCCGGGATTGCCCATGTAAGCGCAATTTAAGAACAAGTTCCAAACGATTATAAGTATAATTGCTGGCGTAAACCATATTGCCTATCCTCCAAGGGCATGACGCTACCATACAACACTATTACTCGCGGAGACCATACCGGACCAGTCGGAACTGACCGCGTGTGGACGTGGATTGTCAATGGCATGATAGTTTTTACTGTTTATCTCAAGTTCTAATTGATCCAATCGATAACATCATGCCGATTAGATTGCTACGTCAACAAAGTTACTTGTTTATGAAACTAAAGTCGTCTAAAGTGCTAGTTAACGTTGTAACTAACTAGACTTCATTCTAGGAATCTCTAACATTTCTTTATGTATCTCAGTTAATAGTATATGGATAAAATAAGTAGATAGTAAGTAATGTTGACATTTTTAAGTGAAACAGGTTAAAATTTTGTCTAAATTACATATTAAATATTTAAGGGTAAAACAAATGATAATTCTATAATGCGCGATCAATGAAACCAAATGATATACGCGATCAATGAAACCAGTACAATATAGTTGCAGGTCTAAGCTATTTTAGCTGTGCGTGGGCGGACATAGATAAATATGAATGAGAAATGACTTCCATTATGGCACTTCTCCTACCTGTGGCATCCAATTTCAGTAGTGAAATAGCTATATATTTTAACCGACTTCCAAGGAGGAGGTTTGACGAATTACACTTTTGTTTAAAAAAAGCGTATCAGCTACGACGCACGATTTTAGTTTACTCTAAAAAGTAAAATTTGGTGTGCAATGCAAAGAAAGTAAGTGCACTCAAAAAAATAAAAATACTCTATAGTATGTGCATAGCGTAGTTTTATAACCTTTTTTATATTTTTTACTCCATCTAGTTTAAATATTTTGAGACATCTCAGTGCAAAGAAGAATGATTAGAAACTGGCCGAGCAGGAACTTTGTCGACATTGTAGTCTGCCTACTCGTATTAGAAAATTTCTTGAACTAAGGTTAGTTTATAAACGAAAAAACTTTGCATTTTGTAGTCTTTAAAAATAATCCTACAGTCGATTATAATAAACCGCTTAAAAGTTAATCCCTTTGCAGAACGGTATTTTGATTGGAAAAATCCGATTTCTGACGTTATTTTATATGTATAACAACAAACAATATTTTACACCTAACAACAAAATTTTCATAAGGCTTAAGCACACTTTATGGACACTAATTTTTGTTTGTATTATATTACTAGCTGTTTCCCGCGGTTCCGCCCGAAACTTTTCCGGGATAAAAAGTAGTATGTTTTAATCCAGAGCCTAAAATACTACCATACCAAATTGCATCAAAATCCGTTCAGTAGTTTTTGCGTGAAAGAGTAACAAACATCCATTCATACATCCTCATAAAGTTTCACATTTATAATATTAGTAGGATAGAAGGATTAATCGGATCGAATTAGAAATTTCATAAACATTGGTCAAGCCGTTTTGGAGGAGTTCTATTATAAACACTGTGACAGGAGAAATGTATATATAAGTCTTAAAATATCGACTCATTGAATCACTTTGATATTCAAGAGCAGACAATAGAATTATTATAAAGAAATACTGACGTTCATTCTAATATCTTTCACTCAATATTGGATAAATTCTCTAATTTGTAAAGAAAGGTCGTCACCTCAAGCATAAATTAAATTTTTGGTCGACCGGTCTCTTAGTGCACAATTTGAGAACCTTAAATGAAGTAAATTCTATTCTACAACTTACCTTATTGGATTCTTAAAATTTAGTGTCTAAGAATTCGACAAATACGTACTCGTATTGGTGTTTAAATCCTGGAGTATTAAACTAGACTCGAACTAAATGTTTTAGTTTATAATTTTTGAATCATAAAATACATAAGGATTTTTATATCTCTGAGGTTTCTTTAAAGTTTCGGCTGAATTGATTTCAATAGTTTTAAATCCGATTTCACTTTTTGCATCAGCAAAGGAAGACAAAATGAGAAAGAATACCTATTTGATTCCATTTTCATTGTTCTAATTATTATTATCCTACTAATCCTACTTCGCAAACAGATATAATATTATAAATGTGAAAGTTTGTGAGGATACATGGATGTATGGATGGATGTTTGTTCCTCTTTCGCGCAAAAACTACTGATCGGATTTTGATGAAATTCGGTATGGTAGTTGTTTGGGCCCTGAATTGGCTACTTTATCCCGAAAAAGTACAGTTTTCTTAAGGGATACTATATTTATACAACAACAGCTAGTGAAATATATTCATACAAAAGAAGGGAAAAAAACGTAAATATTCATAATGTTACGATTTATCATTTCTGCTGAATCGTATTGGCAACGCACCGACTGGTAAGTGAAACATTCTTTTATCATTAGGTTCCTGACCTCTGACATAAAAGAACTCTAAGTTCCTTTAATACAACGTCGTAAAGCTCAATCCAAAGTATTGCTTAAATATCAGAGAAAACTTTGTAAACCCATTGTGCTACATAATAAGTTTTCATAATAATAATTTTCCTTTCAAATAAATAACATTATTACTGAAACTAATCCATTATGCTTAGGAACGGCAAGGATGGGGGGGTTAAGATAAATCGGTTTTGTTCTAAGTTGTAAAATTTGATTAGGTTAGTTACTTGTAAATTTTGTTTTGGATATGATTTAAAATGGGGGGTTATAAGATTATGACGTCAATCGAGCTTAGATTATAAAGGTACGAAAGATGGGGAGTGTAAATTTTTTTAAAGCCCTTTTTCGTCCTATAAAAATATGCTGCTTTATATTCGTAAACGACACGTTAAACTTTATGTAAAAACGTGGTTTTTGTGAAAACGGGCCCTGTCGTAAATGAATCCTTACCTAGTAGCTACAATTGGCTTAATGGTCATATGACTACTGGAGGATTTATGTATTCTAGTATTCTCACGTGGTTTTACCAAAAATGTAGAGTTGGATCTTCTACATTTATATTTTTCTTTTACTCTACATTTATAAGAGATATTTTTTTTGTAACTTTCTATACAAAAAAGGAAAGATTAGCTTGTCGGGCTCCAAAACTACTAGACCAATTTTGATGAAATTCGGCACAGATATAGAGTAGACCACGGGGAAGAACATAATGCTACTTTCTACTGCGTGTAAAATTCCCGCGGTATTTCCGAAGTCACGAGCTACATCTAGTCTAGTAAATAATATATTGATGCGTTCTGTCCCTAATGTTTATTGATATAATATTATTATTTTAATGTCGATGACATAAAGCCTTTTCTGTAACCATCCATTAAAAAGCTTTTCCGTTTATCATCTCACAACATAATTAAAAAGCTTATAGAGCGCTTAGAATATTTTCATATAAAATATTAATGATTTTGTAACTAATATTATAGCGTCCACGAGAAACGAAGTAAATACAATTTGTCTTAAAAGAAACGATTTTAATACATTTTGCATTAAAGATTAAAAATTGTAGAGCTTTTGTAATTAGCTAACAGCTTTTGTTAGAGTTTTGATATTACTGATTACGTACCCGCGCAAATGTGCAGAAAATTATTTTAATTCCAAATATTTATACAGCTGCGAATGAGCTTCGACATATATTTTCAATTAGGCACAAATAGAGGAAGCCGCGGGGGGTAACAAAGAGTCAGCTAAGTGCGTGCCCTCGAGTTACAGCGTTAAGCTTTTGAGCTTGAAAGCTTATAATAAAAGCTCATAATTTTGATTGATTAAAAGCTTTGATGACGATACTTAATAAATTTCGATGAATGGTGATATTTCTCTAATGTTCTACTTTATCTTATTAATTTTGTATGGAGTCCTTTGAAATACATATCCTAAAATCTCTTTACCAAATAATGGTTTTTTATTGATTGATTTCCCGGAAGGTCTTGAGCGAATAAGATTGCTGCTCCAATGGAGCCTTCTGATGAAACGAATATTAAATCTTACGTATGGAATTCTTTTTGTAATGAATGTAATACATGAATGTTTATGAGAACGTTAAGGGGAGGTTGTTAAATTTTCACAGAGACGACTTTGTGAGAGCTCTACATTACAGGTCATGAAATCTTTTAGTAATATTATCCATCATCGAGATACTTACGCATCGCGTCTAGTGCGTTCGTCCCAGAACTTGTCCCAGAAGGTGGATCGGTTTTTGATCCTGAGAACCGAGGTGCTGAGAGTGCGGGGGAGAGTGCCACTGTTGGTGACGCCCGTGGCCATGCTGTGCTCGGAGGACGAGCTCTTGGCGACGAAGGCCCCACTGGCCCCGAGCCGGTCCGACTGCGACCCGGAACGATGCATGTCGGACTACTGCTCTACATTGCGGACCCAATGTCACGGTCGCAACGCACCCTCAGCACATATCCCGCAATGCAATACGTAACATATTTTTTACACTCATTAATAACTGTTACCGATTCCAAGGCTCTACTTCTTGACGTCACTGCCTACGTATATCGGAGTGTTTATGTGTGTACACACTTTGTTATGATATCGATTGTAACAACAATTTTTAACAATTAAAATATTTGTAGATAAATATTCTCAAAAACGTGTATCAACAATGCGTGGAATTCCACGTCAACTGAGCAATGCGTTAGATTGTAAAGTGCATAAAAAGTTAATCTCGTTAGACCGGTATATCACCTCGCCAGGTCAGCCCGACATTAGCCTTCGCACAACCTAGCAACGGTACGCTTACGATTTACACCCGAGCACCATAACAGTCACATTTTCGTAGGGGGGGTTATCTTTCAGTACGGGGGGTTTTATGGCACTACGGCATAGACATGTGGCCGGCGCGGCGCGCGGACTGTCAATGGGCCTGGGCGCAGTCACGCACTGCGGCGTCCCCCTCGCGAGCCCGGCTACCGCCGACGCAGCACGAGAAGTCCCGAGGATAAATTTGGCGCTAATAGAAACTGGCGACGGTGGGCGCCGGTAATCAATGTTCGACGTGGAAATCGAGAATCAGGGGCATTTTTCAAGAGCCCGCCGCTCAGGTGAAGACGTCGCGCGTCGGGTAAACATAACATTTTCACGTCTCGGAATTGTTAATTTTGAAGGAATGACCCCGAGTCGTTAACAAGGGGGGCTTCCGGGTCCAAGTTCCAAGTCAAAGGAGCTTAACAACGTCTATTTAGAGGGCAGTAATTGTATTGAACCAATAATTTAAATTGGACCATTAGTTTGTACTTTGTAGGTATTGTTTACGTTAACTTGATACTTGAAGTATTACAAACGTTTAATATACCTTCTCTAAAGTCTTCAATCGACATTATTATTTTATTTACACATCGAAACACCTCGAAAGCAATTTCATATATTCCAGCGATAATTTTCAATCACTGTTAATTATTAATATTATTCAAAAATTGTTTTTGAATATTGAAATGTAAATTACTCTTAACGTGTATGATTACTGATATGAAAGGCTCGTGACCTTTGACATTTGACCTCGGAGGGCGATCAAATCAGTTCAAGTAGATTTCGGACAATATTGTAACATGGGTTTTAAAATGGTCTAAAATTAAAATCCTGTTTATTCGACAATCCTTATTCCTTTGTACTACGAGTACCTAACACTGATAGGTTTATTATATTTACTGGAAAATACATTTTATAATTTAATGTAAGTATTAATTGTACTACAAACATCATAAACAAATTTAAAGCTTCATTACAATTTTCTACTACACAATTCACTTTTGTAAATTACATTTCATAGGTACAATTCCGACAAAAATTGCAAAAATAATTTTGTAGTTTTTTTCCTGTTTAATTTTATTACTAGTTGGAGCCCGCAACTTCATTTGCAACTAAATTTTTAAAATGGAACCTTAAGATAAAAATAGCCTACTGAACTGTGGGATATAACTGGAATAAGAACTGGTGGGGGAGAACTTCGGCATGAATGGGCCGGCTCGACCGGCTAAATACCACGACCACACAGAAAACCGGCGTGAAATAACGCTTGCGTTGTATTTCGCCGAGTGAGTGAGGTTACCGGAGGCCCATGGGGGGATTAGGGATTTTAAGGACCAGGAACGCAAGTCGCAGCACCAGAGGAGTTACAAGTGTAACTCCTCTGGTGTTGCGAGTGTCCATGGGCGGCGGTAATTGTTTACCATAAGCCATTCGTCTTAAATCGTTCCAGCCGTTTGAGAGATTAGCCGGAACAAACAGACAGACAAAGAATTTAAAATTTTATTTTCTGTGTAGGTACCATACGTACTACATTATTTTGTGCAAAGCTGCTAATTTAAGATTACAAACAGACACTTAAATTTATATATTTGTAAAGATTTTAAATATTTATGTTGTAAATCAAGGATTTACATTTTTGCTGACGTTATTTATTAATTTACGATATAATTATTATATTAATCTTATCGTAATATTATTATGTACCTAGCTACTGAATTCGCTACTGTTGTAGGTATGACTATATACTTTTTCCACTATCTACTATCCTACTAATATTATAAATGTGAAATTTTGTGAGAATGGATGGATGGATGGATGTTTGTTACTCTTTCACGCAAAAACTACTAAGAATGGATTTTTATGAAATTTGATAAGGTACTAGTTTAATCCATTAAACATAGGCTACTTTTATATATATTTACGCGGGCGGAGCCGCGGGAAACAGCTACTTTTTATACATATTATGCCGCTGCGTAGCGTGATGTCTCGTGTCTCGTTTTATGTAGAAAATAACGTTATATTTGTGCCGCTATCTTAAAAAGTGGCGCTTTCAAAATGTTTGTTTACTATAAAAGGAAGCGGCTAATAAATCATGTTTTCATTAGATAATAATAATATGGGCAGACAAATAAAAGGCTATTAAAGTACACGTCATTATAAAAATGTTTTCGGACAACTGGTTTTCATGGGACTAAAATATCGACGATTTAAAGTCTGTAAACCTTAAGGGTAATTATCCTAAGCTAAGATAACACTAAGTACCGAGTGACACTGCCTTCATGTAAGATTAAGGATGAGTCCCTTAAGTATCGTTATATACTTAGCTTAGGACGACATTATAGAGTAGGTAATACATTATTACGAGTATGTGTCATAAGGATGAAAAATGTTTTATAATATTCTGTATATTTTCAAATGAGTATCTGACCTACTTGTATGTATTATTCGCAATAACTGATAAAAGTGTTTATAAAGAGAAGAAATTGAAGTTTAAATTTTTATATTACTATTTTTATCGCGGCAAAAGCTACGGTTCCCGAAATTGTCGTCGCGAAATCGAGGGCAACTTCTAGTCTATACTTATATTATAATAAAGGTAAAGGTTTGTTTGTTTGCATTGACTAGACTTCGAAACTACTGGACCGATTTTGATAAAATTGGTACTTACGTAGAGTAGGCCGGGAGGACATAGGCTAGTTTTAATCGCGGCAAAATCTACGGTTGACGCGAGATTGCACGCGCGACTTCGCGGGCATCACTATCAATTTAAAAAGCATTATTCACTATCCTACTATCTAATACATAAAATTTCCATGTCACAATGTTAGTTACCGTACTCCTCCGAAACGGCTTTACCGATTTTTACCAATTTTTATATGCGTATTCGGTAGGTCTGAGAATCGGCTACTATCTATTTTCCATACCCCTAATGATAAGGGTTGTTCACGCTTAATTTTTTTTTTAATTTTTGGACGAAATTTATTGTTTTAATTTTTTTATAATGTGGCATTAAAAATACATACAAATAATTTATAAGGCAAAACAACGTTTGCCGGGTCAGCTAGTCTAATATATAAAATTTCCATGTCACAATGTTAGTTACCGTACTCCTCCGAAACGGCTTTACCGATTTTTACGAAATTTTATATGCGTATTCAGTAGGTCTGAGAATCGGCTACTATCTATTTTCCATACCCCTAAGTGATAAGGGTTGTTCACCCTTATAATTTATAAGGCAAAACAACGTTTGCCGGGTCAGCTAGTAATATTATAAATGTGAAAGTTTATGAGGATGGATGTCTGTTCCTCTTTCACGCAAAAACTACTAAACGGATTTCGATGAAATTTGGTATGGTAGTAGTTAAGGCCCCGGATTAAAACATAGGCTACTTATTATCCCGAAAAAATAGTGTTCCCGAGGGATACTATATTTACGCGGATGGAGCATTTTTATTACTAAATAAAAATGCCGATTCAATGACATAGAATAAAGATGAGCCTAGAGACTTAAAGAGTGGAAACTTAAGCTCCGGGCGTCTAGGAAAGGCGAACGTAACTCGACTAATATTTACAAATGAGATAATTGGCTTAGACAATACAACGGTACTTTTTCCTTATCTATACAATTTTCCGACCGTTTTTCCTAATTCCTAGTTGAATAAACGTATTACTTAATCAATTGCCTCATCAACATCATCATCATCACTATTACTTACATAGATTTTTAAGATTCTGGGTGGCAAGCAAAACATTATCCTATAACTAATCCTACTAATACAGATATTATGAATGTGGAAGTTTGCGAGGATGGATAAATGGATGGATGGATGTTTGTAACTCTTTCACACAAAAACTACAGAACGAATTTTGATAAAATTTGGTACGGTAGTAGTTTAGGCTCTGGATTAAGACGTAGGCTACTTTTTATCCCGGAACAATACAATATTCACGTGGGATACCCGCCCACGTAAATATACTATTTACGTGGGCGGAGTAGTAAGAAACAGCTAGTATAAAAATACTGATAATTTATATCTAATACGAGCAAATCTTGTATATATATGGTTCGGTAAAATCAATTACGGATATTTTGGGCATATGATCTATTGCTTACGTAAAGAGGTTTAAGCAGAAAAATAATTGTCATACTAGAAAAAAAAAATCTTTATATGGGCGAGTTTGCGTTTTGCAGAGAGTCACCCATACATGAGACGATTTTTTACTTTGAGTATGACAGTTATTTTTTTTACCTGAACGTATTTATATAAGCAGTGGATCATGTACCCGAAGTATCTGTAATTGATTTTCGGAGACATTATATAATCGGAATCTCGGAAACGACTGCAAGTATGTCTATGATTTTTTTTTTGCAATTTCTTTGGGGACACAAAATCGATCTAGCTTGGCCTTATTAACGCATTTTTAGACATGACATCGCGTAAAAATATGAATAATTTTAATGTCTATATGTTAAATCCGCGGTTGGCAGCTTGATAGGCAGGTTGGTTGGTTGGTTGGTTGGTGGAAATTTTTGCGTTGTTGGCAAATTGGTGTCTCGCATTCGAATCCCGGCCAGATTAAATATACTTTTGTGAGTCTTTTAATTTTTTTTTCTATTATAAATATAGAATTTTTGAATTATATTTTATCGTTGTACAAGAAACTCCAAGCTAAGCTCGATCTCCAAGGTACTTAATAGTTACGAGAACTATAATTTTATTCAATTTCTATTTATTACGGCCTCCATAATAAATAGAACGGCCCTCCATACGGCCCCCAAGATTTGTGACAAAGTGGGGGTTTCCATATTATTATCCTCCAAATTATTATTTTTAAACAAAAAATTAAACCGACTTCCAAAGTAAAAATACACAAAAAAGTATGAAATAAAAATTAATCTCTAAATAATTCCCCTTTCAAATTCGGCTAAAATTTTTACTATTTCTCTACTCAATCTTCTTAATTTTGAAGTCGGTACCAGCCCAAACAATATTCTACAATATTTTACAGAATTTACGTTCATATTTGCTGGTACCGACTTTAAAATTAATAAGATTGAGTAGAGAAATAGTAAAAAAATTAGCCGAATTTGAAAGGGGAATTATTTAGAGATTAATTTTTATTTCATACTTTTTTGTGTATTTTTACTTTGGAATTCGGTTTAATTTTTTGTTTAAAAATAATAATTTCACCCTTTTTAGTGATATATTTTGTTAAGTTATTATTAATACGTCTTAAGAACGTCTAAACTAAACGATCGAATGTATAATTGAATACGCGCCAAGCTTCCATTAGGTATTGCTATTAGGATGATGATGATGATTACTGTAAGTTATAAAGTGGCATATGCTTGCAGTTCTTTAAACAATGCCGAAATTTCCAATCGCATATCTTTAAAGACTGAGGAGTTCTGTACAGTGTTTTTGGATCCAGGGTATACCTTGGTACAATATCTTATTTTTTGGTAGCATATGCTTGTGTTACTTCAGTAAAAGTCAAAATCACTATATGTGTGGATATAAATTTCGAGGAAATCCCTCGATTCCTCATGGATCGCATCATCAGGTTTCCACTTTAGTGACTAAAGAACTAATTTCGAATTAAACCATTTCAACAACAAAATAATTTTGCAAATTGGTCCATAAACGGCAGAGTAATGTTCAAAGATCTCTGTGTTAGTGTAAAATACTATGAGAAATACCTTTTATATCATCATAATCTGATGATGTATGGTATAATAGTGGTGATGATGATGATGATTACTCTAACTGACAGGGTGGCATATGCTTGCAGTTCTTTAAACGACGCCGAAATCCCCAAACATGTATATATAAGGAGTCAGGAGTTCTATTCTGTACTTTTGGATCCAGGGTATACCTTGGAGCTAAATCTTACTTTTTGGTAGCATATGCTTGAACTACTTCAGAAAAAGTCAAAATCACCATATGTGTCCATATAAATTTCGAGGAGTTCCCTCGATTCCTCATGGATCCCATCATCAGGTCACCACTTTGATATCAAAAGGACCAATTTGGGATTACACCCTATACGTCACAGAAAAATTTTTGAAAATCGGTCCACAGGCGGCGGAGTAATCGCTGAACATACAAAAAAAAAATAAAAAAAAATATACATATACACAAAATATACATGTATACAGCCGAACGTATAACCGCCTCCTTTTTTGGGAAGTCGGTTAAATAGTGTACCTTAATGTCAATCAAAATAAAAATCGAGGTTTATAAATCGAATCAAAAAGATGAATTAAGAGTATCTTAGTTTGACGACCTCTGTGGCTCAATAGTTGAGCATGTTGGTGCACAAGCCGAGGGTCACGGGTTTGAGTCCCACCGAAGGAACAAACAGTTTTTTTGTATTCCTGGGTCATGAATGTCTATAAAATATGTGTATAATATAATAAAACTCTTTATATATTATGTATAGTATAAAATTATTAAATATATTTCCGTTGTCTGGTACCTACAACACAAGTTCTTCGATAATTTACTACGGGAGCAGATTGCCGTGGTGTGAAGCATCCGTAGATATTATTATTATTATAATCGTTTGAATATTTGGCCATTTGAATAGCTAGACTGCGATTACACCTATCACTTTCTTTTACCGAAAACTTGCTCTACCGTCTCAAATATTTTTACAAAGCTACCCAATATTTAGGTAAGAGGATACACATAGCCAAACCGGCGCAGGGCAAACATGTCAAGTTTATTGACCTTTTTAGATAAACCTTCTCGAAGGGTCTATAGGGAAATATCTAACCCATGTCGGTACGGAGAAATTAAAATTGCTCGCCCAAATAAATCATTCAGAATATGTTTACGTATCGTAATTAGGGAAAATTTGTTTTGTCTATTGTTTTTAGGCGTTCATACTCTATAATTTATGCTGCTGATTAATATTTTTACTAAATGAAATTGCTATCTATTTCTACTATAAAATGACACTAAAAAGATAAAAATGTATATAATTAAAAATCTACTAATCATCTAAGAACTAATGAGAATTTATTTCATAACTATGACTACGACGTATCAAATCCAAGATACCAAAATATTAATAAAACGAAACCACTAACATCGAAGTGCACGAAAACGTAAACAGTAGTTAAACTGTCAACAGGTACACTTAACCGAATGATTAATCACTTAAATAAATAAACCTAGTTTAAACCCAAACCAAAGATAAAAATAAAAGATATGCCCAATTCTTTAAACGAGGTTGTTGCGGCAAAAGGGATACTCTATTTTTCTTTCCGGGTTTTAGGATACTTTAAGGGGCTTTTTTGATGAATACTTTTTTAATGAATACCCGTAACCCGTACTACTTTTTCGCATTAGCTATATACTATATTGCCCCATCAATAAAACCAATACCCACCTTGTTAACTTATGAATAAGCATGCATACACCAATAAGGAACCATGCAACTAACTACAAGCAATGCAAGTGCATACGTACGCTCGGTCGAACTGAGCAGCCTCCACCTCCTTGAATCTGTAAGCAATTAAAAATATGGAAAAGAAAGATAGAAACCCACGTCATCCCTTAGCGGTTAGTTAGCCGGGTTAGCCACGGTTAGCCACGGTTAGCCACGGATAGCCACGGATAGCCACACGGAGTGTGCAGGAGTGTACAGTATGTCTCAATAGAAACCAAAAGTCACTTTTCTCTAGTTCTACTCAATTTGATCTTTTTTAAAACAAAAAGACAACAGAACACTATAATGCTTCGTATTTAAATGTATTTTTGTTTACAATTGTTAATAACATTTATTAACGAGTTCATTTTTTCTTTACAAAAAAATGGTTTTAAATTAATTTAAAGATCAAATTGGATGAAATGAAACGTGAAATCAATTTACTTTCAATAAATTATAAATAAATCGTCTTGATATCATAAAGTGATTTTAGATTTTGGATCAGTGAAAACGCGTTGCACGTTTGTTTGACGTTTATGAAAATACCAAATTGCTGTTTTAACATATCGAGACTGCATCGAAACTGTATTATTGTAAAATTTAATTAGCAGAATCGACCTACTGATAAATTGCATTCCCATTAGTCAATTTCGTCCTGTAAGTCAATGCCGATCGACAATATTAACGCCCACGAGCGTTTTTAGTGGTCGCGACCGAAAAAACTGCACTGTAAAATATATAACTTTTTTGGCGCACAATTATTACAATAGAAATGAAAATCGTGTAGAGTTGTAAAATCTGACATTTGACACTTCTATTTTCAGCTCTATTGTATTATAGCAGAGTTCTATTTACAGTGCAGTTTTTTTCTGTTGCCACCCCAAAAAAACTCTCTTGGGTACGAAGGTTTACATAATATTTTTGGTTTCTATTGGAACTTGTAGTGCAGCGTAGCTTGGATGCCGTTATGCATGTGCACCATTTTGTAACAACACAACACATTGGGGTTAAGTCTACCTTACACGCATGCTATACCATTACCAGTGAAGCGTCTACCCACGAAGTAGAGATACCAGGAGTCCGAACGGTATAGGCTTTTCCATAGTATTTATGTATACAATAATAGACCCAGATCTTTTCTGCTACTGGCTGTGCTAGAATTTGTTACGTACCGAGTGTTGCCAATACTATTATTTATTACAATTATTTTTAAATTACCGTTAGGCAATTACCGTATTCTACGGTATCTATACTTCGTGAACAGTTTCTAAGAATTTCCTAAAACTTTTATTTAATCAGATTTAAATCCACGTTTCTCATAATATTTTTTTCCAGAGCTGTCAATAGCAACATAACTTCCCGCGTAATTTCAAACGAGTGCTTCTTTTACTGGGACGCGCTCTACCGGCAAGAAATCTGTCCGCTAAATTGAGACCATTATTTTAACATTACGTTCGGACTCCTGGTATCTATACTTCGTGCGTCTACCTTTCGGTTAACTAATAAGTGTCAAACATTGATCACATTTGATTGGAAAGATTTTGGTCAAGGACTATACATAATAATTTGTCAAACTATTAATTAGGTGTTGCCTTTACAAGTCGATTTGTTAAATCGTTTTTTTGTCATTCGCGGACTCAAGTTAATATTTTTTGTACATATAACAAGTTAGACGTAAGCAAATGATTATAACTTTTTTCAATCATACATGATTACAATGTGACATTCTTTTGAACACCTTCATATTTCATTGGGTTATGCTTCGATTAATAAATAAATAAATTAATATTATATTTATTAAGACCTCGATTATTATCACAATATAATATTATGCCGTTTACTATTTATTTCTTATGTATATTGCGGGATTTACACGGGTGACTAAAATCAACCGTCTAAATTACAATTTGGTCACTCACCGAATTGCTATTTAGGCTGCGACTATAATATTATCCGGAATCCGGCTGGCCTGGGAATGGAAATGGGAATTCAGAGCATTGAAAACAAAACTCTGCACTAGTACAATAAAGTTGAAAATCGAAGTATCAAGTGTAGAACTGTCTTATATGACATTGACATTTGACTCGACACTTATGTGTTCGAGTTTCAGCTCTATTGTATTAGCGAAGAGTTATATTTTCAATGCTCTGAATATTCCGGATAGTATTGTCCCAGCCTTAGACGGTCGTTTTTCGGTCGATTTTTGCCGTGCCGCAAAAGCCACCCGTGTGATTAGTCACTCGTGTAAATCCTGAAGATAATGTATATGTCACCGTAAATTTGTAAAAACCGTTAGATTGTAATATAACTAGTGAAATTGTAAAATGTTTATAGACTTCCGACGCGAATATTCTGCCTATAATTTAACACATTATTTTTCGTTAGATTATAGGTATATAGCAATGAATCTTTCGACATATTGTTACAATCTCGTTAGTTATTTTACAATCTAACGGTTTTTACAATTTTCCGGTGATATATACATATCTTTTGGTGTGTCAATGCAAAAAGTTTAGGTTTCGATACCGATGAGTCTAGTAGATCTGTTACACAATCATGCTGATAACAAAACTGTATCGATCATTGTGGGTATACTATTCTGTAGTAGTGTTAAGTAATCATTTATTAATTTCATGTTATATTGTGGAAGAGGGTTGATTGAACCGAAATCTCCGTGGTGTAACATTTTTGTTTTTTTTTGTTTTTCATAATTTAGCCGCAAAAAATTAAAAGAAGTATATGTTTAGTATATATAACGTGTATGTAATAGGAATGATTTCATTTCGAACCTTTTCCATCTGCATGTACCGGTTGATTTTAAATCAAAAATAGGAATTCAAGGAGTGTAATCAGTGTTCGATTCTGTCATTACCTTAAATTTTGACCAGATTATCCTATAAAATACTTAACGCCGACTCACACTGCACAGTCTATATTGTGCGGCGGGCGCGTGATCTTCAAAGCCGGCGCAGAGTACGACTGTGCGAGACTGTACGTATTGAGAGATCACTAATAAAACACACAATTTTATTAGTGTTCAACATGAATTTCCACCAAGAACCGACAGTACAATCAATTACATGTATTGAGAGATGTCAGGAAATGTTAATCGTGTTATTTCTCTATAAACTCAAACTATTTTTTTTATTTCCATGTAGGTTATAATATAACGCTTATAGAATTGTCCTACATGATGCCTACCTCGAAAAATTAAATTAAAAAAATATAAATTACGAAAATTTTAAGTTACACATACTGCCATTACTTACTTTATAATATTGTAGAATAATGTTGGGTTTGATATTCAATGTTAATAAAAATACACTCTGAAAATGTTTATTAGTACAATGCATTTACGGTTAAATCAAGTTTTACACAGAATTATTCTGATTGTTTGGTGCCTGCACTAGGCTGGGCCTGTAGGTACTGCAGATCACCAAACTGTTCTACACATCATCAAATTTGTATTATATATACCCATTTATATGATACACTTAGGTACCTATATCGGTCTATAAGGTAAAATATTTCGATTCTAATGACGAGGGTCTAGGTGCTGTCAGCCGTATGAGTTGAGTATCGTGTTGTACCATTTGTTAGTTTTCCTCGTTATAACTTAACAAGTTATATAACTCTATTTAGAGTTGGCCAATTTTGTTCTCACCGCGATAATAGTGGGTCGATGACATGTAAATGTTTTATTAATACATATTATGTTTTATCCTGTGACTACTTAGAAAAAAATTTTAGCGCCCGTCACACTGCACTAATCAGAATTAATTCTGTCTTGATACTCATTCATAACAACACAATAGCTGTAGATGATGGTAATCTCATTCATTAAACGAGCAAATTTTGTATACATTATATGTATGAAAATGATCACCATAGGGTCAAACCGTTGCAGGTATCATAGTATGGTCTTTATAATATAATCAGAATCTCGGAAACGGCTACATGTATTTCAATGAAATTTAGTACCTACGCAGGGAGATTTAGGCTACAAAAATCATTTTAGATAAGTTTTATCCCTGAGAAACTGCATTTTTGAGTAATATATCTTTTGTTCTTTTGTCACGTAAATGTGTATGAGTTATTTCGGTTTTGGAGTTGGCGTCTTGGTTAGCATCAGAATTTTTGCGTTGTTGGCAATTTTGAATGAATTTTTTTTTCAATGATTCATTGAATCCGCACATGTATGTTTTTTATTCAATGACAGTCACTAAGTATGCTAGGAACGAGCTGCGACTATATACAGAATAATCTTGCCGTCACTTAGATGCTATAAGAAATATACTCAATTGGGGCAAGATTTTCTATCCCCAAAGAGTAAACGAGAGAGTAACCATGCAAAAAGTATGAGTCTCTTGACACGGTAAGAGAAGTAAAACTTCTTGCCCCAACTAGTCGTAAGCACTATATGTGCAAGATTCATAATATATCGTCTTGTTTGATAACCAAACTTATTTGGGCGTAATTAAAAGTGTAAACGATCGAATAATTATGCAGTAATGGCGTAAAGCTGGAATGCAGTCTTTCTGACGTATAATGAGCGAGCTGATCGAGACAAGCTATTACCGTTGTTAATAGCGCTGTGACGTCACATTTTGTAAAGTAGTACGTGAGGTAAAAAATAATTTTAAAATATCGTTCCATTCAAAAGTAAATAAAATACGTAGAAGTAATGTGTATAAGCTTTTTACCCGACCGATTTCAAGTCAATCCTATTAATATTATAAATATAAAAGTTTGTGAGGTTGAATGGATGGATGGGTGGACGAATGTTTGTTACTATTTCACGCAAAAACTACTGAACGGATTTTGATGAAATTTGGTACGGCAGTAGTTTAGGCTCTGAATTAAAACATAGGCTACTTTTATCCGGAAATGTACGGTATTCCCGCGGTATACTCGAGTGTATATTTACGCGGGCGGAGCCGTGGGAAACAGCTAGTATTTAACTAAACCTATCACAAGAATATTTTTGACTGACACTTAGAGATATAGAATAGGATTTAGGACAAAAAAGTATTTTAAAAATATTCAGTCGTTATGATTAAGATAGTTATTAATTTAACTGTATCAAGAACATGCCAAAATATAATAATCCGGTATTATAAAATTTTGATTTGGATTGTCTGTTTTGTCAAATGAATAAGAAAAGGAAAATAAAAAGTTAGTTTTGTTAAGAGTATTATAAAAAGAGCAATCTTCTAAATTGTTATTGACACCGTCCGTGTTTTCCAGAAGCACCCCCCCCCCCCTACCCTTACTTTATAATGGCAACCTTTCCTGAAAACTTGTAAGAAAATGTTTACCTGCGAATTTCGAGTGTTTTTAACGAGTTTTATTTTCACACTAATGAATTTGTGCGACTTTGTCCGAGAACGCAGAGCTTCGATATACTTTAATGTAATTTGAAAAACACTTTTGTGATGTTCCTTTAAGTCAGAGCCTTTAAATTGCAATCTCAAGTCAGTAGTAATTTATGTGAAGAAGAATTGTGAAAATTAAATGTTATATTTTTTATCTATGATATACTATAGTTATTGTATATATTTATCGTACGAGTATAATATTGTATATATAATTATAATACTGTAAATATTAATTCGTTGTTGTAATATTATGTATTATGTATGTTTTATTATTTTATATTTATTTATGTATTTTATTTTAATTTATACTCTATGTTTATAAATTTTAGATAGTTATACTTCAAGTACAATACCCTTCTCTAGCAATTTAATTCTTTCTTTCAAAGGTCGCCTGGAAGAAATTGCTATTTAGTAATAAGGTCGCCTTTGTATACTTTCGTCTTGTTCTGTGCATAGTTTATATTGTATATGTGTGTGTAATTGCTGATTGTGCACAATAAAGTATATTTTCATTTCATTTCAATAACTGGACATTTAATTTTTCATAGAAACTCGTGTGTGGCTCTATATATAATCTAACAGAATGAGTGAAAATGTGTAAATGTAATTATAAAAATACTAGTTGAAAAATATTTTGTGATTTAATATATTGTAATCACTATTTGTACATGCTTAATATACCTGTTTAATTATAATACAAGTTAGTTCGAATCTTGTAGCTATAAAAACATAGCTCGTGTTTCTATTGATGTTTACTAGAGCAAAATGTATTAGTTAATTATGAAAGTTCAAATCTTCTAGGTTGTGAATTTACCCAATTTTCCGCTCATACACCTGCGACGTTTACTTAGTTTAAATTCCGACTATGTGTATACCTTTTCGTTCAGTACTTGTAGTCTATAATATGTATGTAATGCTACTATGTGCGCGCTTAATTTTCGACACATGCACCATTTAGATGTTAACAAAGTCAAGTGTCTTTTTCATGTTTTATGGCGACTGCTGCTAATATTATTACCCCCTTACTAATAAACGCTGTATAAGCTTTGAATAGTTATACAGTGTTTTGTTCACGTCACACAAGTGACATGTTTAATTCGATAGAAGGAGACAAAACACTGTGTAACTATTCACAGCTTATACAGCGATTTAATAATCTATTCGATTTAATTACTAATGTAAGGGGGATAATGTTTATTGTATCTACTATAGAATCGGTGTCTAGACTTGTAACTAAGAACTATGTATACAAACTGTTGATTATATACAAGGGAATAAGTTATTGACTTTAAAATCATTTGCACACCTTAATCATAAAATTATTTACACGATATCTTCTAGATGACATAATATATCAATTTTTCTACCTTATAAAATAATACTACTTAAATAATTAAGTTACTGTAAACTTTATTCCCACATGAATTATGATGATAATCAAAGTTAGAAACTTAGAACTTTCCTTTAATACAAAATTCTAATTTCAATGCTGAAGTAATTAAAAATTTTTGTTTAAAATGAAGTTGTTAATCTTTGAATTTCATTAGGGACTGCTTCATTCAGTAAATATTTAACTTCTCGATAAAACAAATAACTACAGAAAAGTGTAATCTCTCTAATAATAACAAGTTTAACGGTATTTTGTCAAAACACTGCCTATTTGAAATATTAAAGTCTACTCTCTTTGGTACGTTAAAAATAATCAAAATTATTAGTAATAACAAAAAAATAGATAACCAAGTTGTAAAAAGGTCATTATTTAATACATTTGGCTAACATACGTCATACGAACAGTAGTTTTTTAACCGTCTCAAGATAACTTAGGATTAGTTGGCGAAGCGTTAGACATGTGGGGATAAAATGTACAGTATCGTAATTGTTACGTTACTATCATATTATTCGTGTTAGTTTTAGTATGGCTATCAGTGCAATAGTGATTTAAAACATGTTCAGTTACGTATCGCGAAGGAGACATAGAAAATATACCAAAACGCTACTTAAGTCACTTTTGCACCGACCGCCCCGTAATCGTTATTTACCTTTCACTAGCGATCGAGCTATTTCTGGACATTGACTTGGGTGACATTTCGAAGTCGGAATCGGATCTATAGAGGAAGGACTCGCGGCGCTGCGGCAAGGCTTGGAGGACCAGGGCGGTGGAGGGAGAGCCCCCCTCGAGCGGGGAGCGCGCCCCACCCGCCGCACCCGGGCCGCCATTTTCCACATCGAAGCTGAAACAACAGAACGAAATAGATTAACAAACAAGTAAACGATATAATAGAGATTTTCGGATCATGACATTTTGGTATTTGAACAAAACGAGTCGATTAGACGCTATAAACTTTTCTTAAGAAAAGGCTTAAAATCGTGAAAAATTGACTACTCGTTTTAAAACACTATGACCATTGACATAATGAATAATCTATGGTTCATGGCTTTACAATTGAAGAGTGCACACAAATTTTGTGTGCGCATTTTTTCTACTAGGTATATATGTCACCGTAAAATTGTAAAAACTGTTAGATTGTAATAAAACTAGTGAAATTGTAAAATGTTGATAGACTTCCGACGCGAATATGCTGCCTATAATTTAACACATTATTTTTCGTGGGATTATAAATATATAGTTTTTTATCTTTCGACACATTTTTACAATCTCGTTAGTTATTTTACAATCTAACGATTTTTACAATTTTATGGTGGCGTAGGTATATATCAAAATTCTGTAAAACAAAAAGCGCAGTTTTACTTTATTACTAAGAACTTTATATTTATGAATAAAATTAAGAAAAAAACATTGGTTATCGAAGTTTATCAAGAATACATCTACCTAAAAAAAAATAAAAAAAAATCAGGGTTGCACTCCGGAGTGCCGGCAGAAGTGAAAACTTGAACATTAATGTTGTGCTTTTCGCCGGCGGTCTCCCTCCATCTTATGAATTTTCGTTCAGGTGAACGTTCGAACAGTTCGAACCGTGAAAAATGTTCGTGACCCGTGTGTCCTGACGCGAGTTTAACATTTTTTACCCATACAAAAAAAGTGCACAACGCCGCTAAAGCCGCTTTTCACTTCAAAAAATCATTATACGCGATCGTAGTCACATGCGATCACTTATACTGTTATTAGGTTTATATCGTATCGATAACAGTGGTACTAAGGCTCATAAACAATGAAGAAACTTCGTCTCTCGAGTGCGGCATTGTCAATATTGCGAACAACACTGTGTTATATCTCAACAGTTTCCATATGACTCACTTCTATTGTCAACTTCGCGTTGTTTATGAAAATTGTTGTTTCACGTTTAAGTATAATCGAAAGATGCCTCTTCCAGTAATTTAGAAGTAAAAGTTAGGACTCTGAGAATTTTCCTCAGTGAAAAATATAGTACTCTAAAAGCAGCTAACATATAGATTTTCTTGAATATTGTTTTTTTAAATATATTTTTGAATTGTTACAAACATATAGTTTTTTGGTTTTGCAATAAAAACTTTAACTTCCAAAACTCTATTATTTATAATAACAGCTATAACAGTAATTTAATGCTGAAAATGAGTGTCCCCCCGTCATTTCGTACTAATACTCACGCAGTTTCAATATTGTGCCTTTGTCTTACCATCATCGCTCTAACGCTGTTCATCCACCGCCACCGTCAACGAGATGTCAACGAGAAAGACATGACGACACCGAAGTAGCGATACCGCACCGATAGTCCACCGCACGCCCGTCACGTCAATCTGATCTCGACCAGAAATAATCTACTAGTTCTCCTTCTCGCGGTCTCCTTTTTGACAGTTAGGCATTACACTACCTACCTTCCGATCCATTAAAGTACTTACCACTTACGTATCTACATAGTACGTAAATTTATGTTTCAGTTCTTTGTGTTCTTTTTTTCTTTCCAATTTATCCATGTTATGTTAATATTTCTGTCCTATTTTTGTATTTTTATGTAAGTCATTGTATTTGTGGTATAATGTCTCATTGTATCAAATAAACGTTTATTTATTTATTTAGTTCTCGTTGACGTGCCGTTGACGGTGGACAAACAGCGTTAGTCTAATGTGAGTCGATTTTAATGAATTAAAATTTAAGAGAAAAAGTTTCACTAACGCCTCTTATAATCTAATCCTGTCTCACACTTTAAACAAATAGCTAATGGAGTCCTTTCATCCCCGTCTTAAGACATTTTAATAATTAATAGCTTCTAGTCTGCGCGCGTTCTAAGTAGGTACACTAAAATTATATTTCATGTTAGAGAACTATTGTTTAATTTCAAAACCACCCAATCTTCTCCCAATATGTGCTTCAAAATTCATGCCTCTTAAATGTAGGGACCTACTTTTTATCCAAGAGATAGACATTATAATTTATGAGTCTTTATTGAAGAAGTATGAAATGGGTGGGCGTAAAATATATAGGTACATAAATATATGATTTGGCTAAGCAATAACGAGAGATAGATTTTTAAACAGAATGAGGAGGTAAATGAATTGAAACAGCCTGAAAACTATTAAATTTGAAGATTTAAAGTCGAGATGTTCAGATATGTTTTTAATATCCTACTGTAATATAATAATAATATAATAACAATATTATAAATGTGAAAGTTTATGAGGATGGATAGATGAATGGATGTTTGTTACACTTTCACGGCAAAAGCCACTGAAGATTTTGATGTTTAGTATGGTAGTTGTTTAGGCTCTGGGTTAAAACAAAGGCTACTTTTTGTCCCAGAAAGTACAGAGTTCCCGTGGGTTACTCGGGCGGAGCCGCTGGAAAAACCTAGTATTTTAAACCTCGTATATTATACACATATAAATTTAAGATTTTTATTATAAACATGTTTTATAAATGTCATGGGATACTCATCCCAACTTACCTGTCCGGTAGTTGTGGTATAGTATACGGGTACGCGACCCCGGCTATTACTGTCCTATCCCTTGCCCTCCTGGGCGGTAATATCCTACATTTCCTATTTCCCACTCTAACTTACCAATCTTCCTTTCCACACCTTCTATCCTTCCCTTTTCCTATTCCTACCCTCTCCACCAATCCGTGGAAACGCAATGAATAATCATAAAATTAATTTAATTATCCAAAATGGCGGCGATGTGGTTCACCACCCATCACGTCTCGTTCTCGCGGAGGTGAAAAGCGGACCATGGAGAGCCGCTTCGCTACGTTGAATGTAAGAGGAGGAATGAATGGTAAGAATGAAAATGGATAAAGCGAAACAAGTATGTAAGGATCGTAGCAAGTGGAAAGAAGTGGTCTCTGCCTACCCCTACGGGAAAGAGGCGGTCTCTGCCTACCCCTACGGGAAAAAGTTGTGATTATATGTATGTATGTATGTTTAATACTAACTTTTTCCGGGATCCGAACCCGCGACCTCCGCGGATTGACCGCCGACGCGTTAACCACCAAGCCATAGATGACGATAATCTACTTATATAGGTTTTATTTTGTCGATCGTCTGTATGTTGGATAGGTTGATAATTTATAGTTTCATGTAGGTAATTCTTACTTAAAGCAATAAAGGCCAAATAATACATTTAAATGAAATTCATCTTCGTATTGTTATTATAATATTGTATCCGTGATAAAACCTTGTTTTGTTTATGAAAGTTTAACAAAGAGGACAGACAGAATAGTGGCCACTTTACGCTATTCAATACTACCTATTGTTTATTTGTATTTGCATTTTACGGTGAAATATACTTGTTATTTACTGTAAGTACTATTGTATAGAAAATCTAATAATATCTGGCTGTTGGCAACAAAGATATAATAATTTTGTACGCTTGTTTAAAAATATCTGACTGAATACTAGATGTTGCCTGCGATTTCGTGCGCGCAAAAGTTAATTTCGCAGAAACCGTACATTTTTCCGCGATAATATCCTTCCCTGTGGTATACCTACTCTACATCTATGCCAAATTTCATCAAAATCGGTCCAGTAGTTTCGGAGCCTATTCAATTCAAACAAACAAACAAACAAACTTTTCCTCTTTACTATATTATTTCTATATTAAGTATAGATAAGTAATTATAATACTTGTTATATTCAGAAATTTTATTGTAACCTAAGATAGAACTTGGCATAGGGTTACAAATTATCATAGATTGAACTTGGGTTCGAAGTTTAAATATTTCTAAAACTCTTTCAAGCCACTTTCCTTTTCATCTCTGTAAAAAGCGAAAAAATTGGATGAAGTATTGGATCAATATCGAAATTGGATGAAAAATTTGGCAGATTTAATATTATGTAGTTGAAAAATTTATATCTTTTATTATTGTTATTGTAAGTTACGATAGCTACAATGCCATCTTTAAAATTTGTCAGCAATTAATAAAGTATTAGCTCTGCCTAGAGTCAGTTTTCTCGTATAAAAGAGACATCTACATTACTCTGAAAGCTACCTACTGGTACAAAGTACTTGCTAGAACACCTAGAGTAGTGTTAGCTTTAACCAATAGAGGTCTCTGTTCTAAATAAATTTGTAGAGTAAATAGGTATTTAAAATTCAGTCTTCGTTATATAAAAATTATTTGACGACCTCTGTGGCTCAGTAGTTGAGCGTGTCGGTTCTGAAGCATCACGCTTCATCACGATGGTCGCGGGTTCGAATCCCGTCGACAGAACAAAAAGTTTTTCTGCGTTCCTGGGTCATGAATGTGTCCCAAAATATGTGTATAATTTAATAAAAATATTAAACATATTAAATATTAAATGTGTATAATATACAAGAATTAAAATATATTTCCGTTGTCTGGTATACGGGTACCAGACAACGGAAATACTTCTTCTTCGAGAACTTACCACGGGATCAGATTGACGTGGTGTGATGCGTCCATACAAAATTATATTTATTAATTAATTACTAGTGTCCGGTTGCGGAAAATTTAGTCGGTAGTTTCTTCGTTCAATAGACTTTTGACTGGATAACGCAAACGCGTTAACAAAAAAAATCTCTATTAAATAGATAAACTACCGACAAAAGTCCTTAGAAACCGAGCAACTTCAACAATTAGAACACACAAACAACACAAATTTACACCATAAGAGTAAAGTATGTAAGTATGTGAAAATTAATAAATCATATATTATTATATAAAAATGTATTGCTGTTCGTTAGTCTCGCTAAAACTCGAGAATGGCTGGACCGATTTGGCTCATTTTGATCTTAAACTAATCGTATCAGCTCAGGGAAGGTTTAAACGGTGAGAAATTTCAGTTCATAGTTAAGGCAGAACAACGTTTGTCGGGACAGCTAGTCATATATAAAAATGGATTACAGTTTGAATGTCTCGCTAAAACTCGAGAACGGCTGGACCGATTTGGCTAATTTTGATCTTGAAATAATTGTGGAAGTTCAGAGAAGATTTAAGCGGTGAGAAATTTCAGAATTCATAGTTAAGGTACAACAACATGTGTCGGGATAGCTAGCAATATTATATTATTTTCATTTTTACCAAACGGAAATAGCAATGTCAACTTTTTATGCATTTGCTTGAATAAAATAAAATCTTCATCTAAATTTTGTCGCTTTGCCACTTAACACGAGTAAAAACTAAAAAGAATATTGTTGCGTGGCTCGAAACATTAGGAATAATCATAACTTACTGGCCATAGTTGGCCGCCATGCCAACATGGTAATAACTACATGTAGGTACTAATAGTGTCATAATCATTAGGTTAACAATGATCGGTTATAATAACTAGCTGTTAACTCATTACATGTAAGTATCTACTACGTTTCATAATATTATGAAGTGTTATTTTTGAAATAGCTATATAGATATAATTGAAATAAAATGAAATTATACCTTGTAGAATATTATGTACCTATTACCTACCTAAAATTGCACTTTTTATCATGTATTATAATATTATAAGTATCTACTATTTATTTACCATTTTATTTTACTTAAAATATCAATATAATAATATTTATTTTTTATTCATTTATGTCTCCATATAATATCTATGTACTAAAGTATATTTTTCTGTGCCTGCTGCCAAAATAGAAAAAAAAAACTTAGGTGGTCCTAAAAATCAGCGTTAGGTCTATTTCAGGGTGTCGCAACTTCCTATCGTAAGTATTGGCGTTCGAATTCCAAAACTATACCTGACTATCGTCTGTGCAAACCACATACCTTGCTCGCTCTTTTATCGTGTGTACTCTTTCACACATCGCCTGTGATTGGTTAAACAGAAATAGAGGATTAATTTTAAATTTCAAACTACGAAATTCTATTCTATTAATTTGAAAAATTATTTTCAACGTTTACAAATTTGTTAACTCATGTTTTGTTATTTGCAAAAAACTGTAATTTTTAGTGAAGTGACCTCGAAATCATATTTATAATGATGAAACAGTGATTTATATAAAATAGGTTCATGTATATAACCACTATATAAACATGCTTTAAGTCAAAGAATATCGGTGAGTATTTGTATAAAATTTTACCATATTTTAACTTCTCGTTTTATTGAAAAGAGACATTTAAAGATTATATTTGTTTGACTACCTCTGTGGCTCAGCAGTTCAGCGCTTTGGTGCTCAAGCCGGGGGTCGCAGGTTCGAATCCTGCCGAAGGAACAAAAAGCTTTTCTGTGTTCCTGGGTCATGGATGTGTACCTATATATGTGTATAATATAACAAAAATCTTAAATATACTTAAGTATAGTATTAACATGGTATTAATTAATATACTTCCTGTTTTCTGGTACCTACCTGTAACACAAGTTATTATTATTATTTGTTTCAATAAATTAATATGTGTAATTGATTGCACTGTCGGTTCTTGGTGGAAATTCATGTTGAACACTAATAAAACACAATTTTTCGTGCACTTTTTCCACTATATTAAGATATAATTATCAATTTTAATAAATAACACGACCGGTTTCGAATGATGATTTATTTCGAAACCGGTCGTGTTATTTATTAAAATTGATAATTATATCTTAATATAGTGGAAAAAGTTCACGAAAAATTGTGTTTTATTAGTGTTCAATAAATTAATTTTATTGTGTAGTGATTTTAATATGCATGCTAAGATTTAAGATTATAAAGTTTCTCTATTAATAATATAAGATTCGAATGTTTATTAAGGCACGCAATATTGTTTAAAACAAAGTCACCCTAATAATAATTATGTAGGTATGTACTTTTTTTCTAATACTATTGTTCAGTTTTACCGCATACTTTTTACATTTAGTTTAACCTTTGTTAGTATTGCGAATAAGAAGAAATAAGTAAAATGTAATATAAATTCATAATTTGCATGTATTGGATTCCAATTTCAAGGGCACGCAATAATAAATAAGACAACATGAAAATATTTCAAGATTCTCATTCGTATAAAATGTACCTATCTATTTTGCACCAAAGGATAACCGCTGAAGTTAATCAGGCTATGTCGTATATTTATGCGGTAATCTGAAATATTTTGGTTACCAACTTTTAGCCCTCGTATCCACGAGAGTTTTTTTGTGGTCGCGAGTCGTGACGCGACAGGAAAAACTGCACTGTAAATAGAACTCTGCACTTAATCTACAATAGAGCTGAAAATTGAAGTGTCAAGTGTACACGATTTTCAGCTGTGTCGTATTAGTGCAAAGTTCTATTTATAGTGTAGTTTATTAGTCGTGAATCTCGTGATCACATAAAACGCTCGTGGGAATGTAGGCTTACTTTTGTATATTTTTAATGCAATAAAAACGATCAAATTATAGTATTAATTGTTTTGTTGTTTATTGTTTTATTTACCTTTTTAACCTAATAATTGGGTCCTAAAAATAAAATTGAAAACAATAACCTACGTATAGTTTTTTTTAATTTTTTTTTTCATTGTAGGCTTGAATCTTTTGCACTTTAGAAGATATAAATACGTAAAAAAGCTACGGTATAATTTTGAATTTCGAAATTATTATTTTTTATTCGGAGTGCCACCTCTTAATACGTAGTATAGCTTTACATTCTCTTTGGTCTATTTGGCCTAGCATATAGCTGAGGACTAGTCTTTTTGTGTAATACACTGTCAAAGATCTATTTTCTTTATATTTGCTCTTTTTTATCTTCGTTTTTTTTTTACTTTATTGTAACTTTTGTAAGCAGAGTATTTACACTAATAAACTTTTATTAATTTATTTAAAATTATAGAGTCAGATAAACTCGTCTGTACTGGATGTAAATTTTCGCAAAATAAATTATTATTATTCTTGGATAATATTTAATAGAGTAAATAAAATTGTTCAGTAAAATATTTGCTCATCTACACTAATATTATAAAAAGGAAAACTTTGTTTGTATGTTTGTTAGTTTGTTTGTTTGTTTTTAATGAATAGGCTCAAAAAGTACTGGACCGATTTCCTTATTTACCTACCGTCCGGTAATTGTAATCTAATTTTAAAAGTGTATAATTAATATGATAATTTAGTAAAAATTTAATTTTCTTGATTGTACCTAATTCTCAGGAGCTTTTAAGCTTTCAGTATTCAAGCTTAGAGTGTGACAGATAGTGTCCATCTTAATTTGTTTTGCCGGTGACGCTTATTGTGGTTAGCGTCATGAGAGAACAAAACCGCATACCACGGGAAGCATTTGCCGTAGACCACATAGTGTATGAAAATAAACATAATAATATTATATGTAATAAACAGTGGTCTACCACAACACTTTAATCAGAAACCAAACAATTAATACCATCAATATTTAGATAAATATAATTTTACATACATACATACATATAATCACGACTTTTTCCCTCGTAGAGGTAGGCCTCTGCGTTATATACCACTTCTTTCCACTTGCTACGATCCTTACATACTTGTTTTGCTTCGTCCACTTTCATTATTACCATCCATTCCTCCTCTTACGTTCAACGTAGCGAAGAGGCTCTCCATGGTCCGATTTTCGCATCCGCGGGAAACGAGACGTGATGGGTGGCGAACCACATTGCCGACATTTTGGATTATTAAATATTTTTTATGATTATCCATTGCCTTCCCACGGATTGGTGGAGAGGGTAGGAATAGGGAAAGGGAAGGATAGGTGGTGTGGAAAGGAAGATTGGTAAGTTGGGAAATAGGAAATGTAGGATATTACCGCCCAGGAGGGCAAGGGATAGGACAGTAATAGCTAGGGAAGCTGGGGTCGCATACCCCTATACTATACCACAACTACCGGACAAGTAAGTTGGGATGAGTATCCTATAACAAAATATATTTTTAAAAGTAAAAATTAGAAAAAGACCATATTTTCCGCCCCAGCATAATTGTTAAAGGACAAAAAAACGACGCACAGTGAGATATATATCTATTATGTCGCGCCATCATCGACAAAAACTTTTACGCTGAACTGCACACATCGATATGAGACAACTGTCGACGACGGCGCGAGATACATCTCGTGTCGCATCACATCTTTGTTAATGAGGTTGTTTGATATTTTTGCTACCGTTGCCCGTTAGGGGCAGACCTAACGCACACAAAGCGTCATCTGTAAGCGGTATCAAAAACGGCCAATAAGAGCTTTTGATTCTTTATGTGTCACCAGGCGGCACTGGGTAGCCCGACGGTCTTTGTCGTGTCAAAAAGCTGGCAGGTGTCACGAATTTAAAAACCCTCATTGCGCTGATGTTAAGCAGCCCACTAGCACAAATGTGTCTTTCTAGTTATTCTTAGATCTTCTAGGAAAAGGAGCTTGTTTTAAATGTTATTATAAAGTGCAACTACTAAATCTCATTACGTATTCGAAGGATAATTTATAAGTAGCTTACAAGTTTCTTGAACGACGTAATACTGACGTTTGCTGAGAAAACTTGGAGGAAACTCGACACTTGCAATATAAAGAAAGTTCAATAGAATATCTACAGAAGTGCATCTTGCATAATGCAATAAGTATTCGAGTGCCAAGGATCAAAAATACATTCGGTCATAGACGTATATTATTAATTATTATAGACGAAGCATGTTGAGGCAAAAAGTGTCTCCAGGTAAACGGCCTCACTTTTAAGATTTTTGGGGCCATTTTGTGATAAAAACAAGATGGATGACATTTGAAGCACGTTGAAAACCAAGATGGATACTTTTCACTGTATGAATATTTGTTCTGTCAAATGTACGTCAAAGCCTATCTTGAGTTTTAAAATCATTGCATTCGGTACCAATACAATATTTGATCTAAGATAGTGTGTTAAAAAACAAGACGCATGACCTTTGAGTATCCAATCATAGTATCACAGAATACAGGCGATTGAAGTGAAACTACAGTTATGATTTGAAATCCAAAAAAACTCTCATTGCGCCTAAAGCTATCGCTTAAACTATACTATGCAGTAGGAAGGTTTATTTATATCATTGGAAGATTGCTTTCTATTGTGACGGAGATGACGTGGGCGGCCGCGTCGAACCGCAAGCCGTAAACACATTACATTTTTATTGGCTATAAGTTCAAGGAAAATAATAGACAGGTCAATTAACACATAAACGCACCCAACTGTAGGTTATAAATATTTAATTATAACATAATTGATTGATTTGAAAATTTCAAAGCTACATTAGGCATAAAAAAGGTATGTACATGGCCTTTAAGAATGCATTTTGTCGATCATTGAAAAGAGATTCGGCTATCCACGTCTTTGTAGAGCGTTTACACTTTCGCACAAAGCAGTTACAGTTTGGCGTATTCTACGCTTGAAAGAAGAATTATATGTACATGGAAGGAACACTAAAGTCAAAAGGCTTCTGAAGGCCAAAATCATAACCAATGTAGGTTATGTTTTTGGCGGGTTTTCTAGTACGACGTACGAACGACGATTTTATTGCAATAAAAAACTTAGGCCTTTACATCCGTTATTGGATGATTTATACAGTATTCTCCGAGCGAAGTAACCACTCTTTAATTATACTGTAGTGCCTGGGACAGTTGGTTTTTAAATGTCGTATGGTTGCCCAAGCACATACGGCATTCTCACAACAAAGTCAGCCTAGTCCAGAGGAATGAACTGGTCAATACGTCTGGAGCCAACTATGTGCGGGTTTCCTCACGATGTTTTCCTTGACCGTAAGAACGTCCGTATAATGTACTTGAGATCTGAAAAAGTCTCATTGGTACACGCCACTGCCTGGGATTTGAACCTGCACTCTCTCGAGTGCGAACCGAACGGTCTACCCACTAGGCCACGGAGCTCTTATTGCAATAGGAGAGGCGAAAATTATACAGCGTCACGACGACGCATCGCACAAACGGCGTCGTACAATACTTATAAATTGTATTGGAATGCTTGGTCGTTTTTGGAGATACGTCGCAACGCATTGTTGTGGCCTCGCCTAAATCTTTCCCTTTCTTCCCCATTAGCATGTGTCATAAGGAGGACGGGTATCTATGATATTTATAATTATTAATCTGATACCTATTCCACGTTAAAAGGATGATGCTCTACAAAACTAATAATCTGGATATCCCTTCTCATTCACCGTTACAAACCCAAAGGGTTGAACTGCATTCTTATCGGTCGAGTACTGTACAAAGGTACTCTGCATCTTATTAAACTTTAATGGTTGTCAAATTTCAAATCTATATTAGGCATTAAAAGGTCTGTGTAAATAATAATATGATACGGGACTTGGCGTCACTTGTCCATAAATTATACTGTCGATGCTATGCTGAAGTTAAATATACCTGCCAGTAGTCCGTCTCCTGGCAGACGACAGTGGTCTACGTAACGGTCTTCTGGAGGATCCTCGCGCGCTCCACCGGCGAGGGGCATCGCTCCACCTGCTTCCATCAAAACGTTCAGTCACGGCCACCACCATGGAGTTATACCATGAATATTGCCACAACACACAACTCTGCATGTGTTCATTGTCAATACAAAGTTTCAATAAACTTACAGGATAGTAAAGGCAAGTAACTATTAACAAATACCGTTTACCAAACACCTAGCATTGTACCATTATCAGCACTTGCCACTTCTATTAGTACACGCAAAGTAAAATACCTACAGAAGTATAAAACAAAACATATTAACAGTATATACCGTCAAATATACACAATATGTAATTAATTTTTTATTTTATTTGGCGCACATCATCTGTGCAGCTCTATTTAATAACTTCTGACTGTACCAAATGTAAATGTTACTTTATTGTAGAGTCTATGAATTTAATTGTAGGGGAACCGGTAACAGAGTTACTGGTTTGGACAGATCAAACAGAATTAATATGTTCGGGAGTTTAATCAATTCGGGGTAGGGCCAAAATAAGCTGAGGGTTGGGTATAAAATAGTAAGAAATTATTAAAATTAAGTTACCACATTTTACATGAAATACTTAGTATTTTGCTTTATCTAGTCTTTCATATGACGTAGTTTTCAATTTCCGTTATAGCAATATCAATATTGTACTTTATCAAATATGATAGTAGTTATATTGTTCAAATTGTGCTATTGTACAATATTATTAGTAATGTAATGATATAATATACAATCGCAATCAACCTACATCTACAATTTGATTACAATTGATAACATGAAAGTGATAATATTCTGTCATCACACCTCTAGTGGAGTACCGTAAAAATTCTAAAATCTCGGAATCTAAAGCTGGAATTGGCGTATTCACTTCACTTTTTCACTTCAGAGCCTTTCCTATTTACTAATAAAAAATATATTATATGCGACGAAGACACTTTTGACGCCGAGCGCGAAATCTACAAAATGGCGTGCGGACACCTAGGTATATGTATTTTCAAAGTTACAAAATTATTGTAATTATTATGATAATAAAAAAAAAATATTGGAGATTGCATGCTCTTTTCGAATTTTATTTTTAAATTTCCAAATTATTATTAGGTTATATACTACTCGTATTAACGAAAACGCAAAAGCTTTATTTGTCGTCTTAATTTGTACAAAAAAAAATTAGGATCGCATTTTTTTTTAACTTTCTTAACTGATATTTTAACAATTCAGTCCAACAGTTTTTATGAAGAGTCATTGACTGGCCCTGGATTCCGAGGATGCCGATAGGATATTACGGCATTCCGCTACTGAATAGCTACTCCCACATTTTATGAAATAAATAATTTTGACTAACTGAATTTTGTATCGTGTCGTTTTCAGATTACTTATCCATGATGATGAAACTTGATTCGCACTCATTTTGAAAACGTCAAAAACTTTTCTTGCGTTATGCAGACTTTGCCTGTTTCGTTTAACTCAAAACATTTTTATGAGTAAGAATAGCAATTGTTTTTAAGCATCAATAACGTCGTTTCTATTTTTGTGCGACGCCCGTGGAATGTACAAATAATCTTAATCTCTCTGCTCCTCACTCAATTTCCCTCCGAATACTTCATTCAGCGAACAAAAAGCGCAAATTACGCAATGAAATGGTTAAATGAAATTTTTTACAGACAAAGAATGTCCTACTCCTTTACAAAGTGTTAATTCTTACTGAAGCAATTCACTCGATTTAGGTTATAGTTTTATGTTTTTTTTTTATTGTACTCAACAGTTTGTGTCCAACCACAGATGTGCAAAGCTTTGTAAATGTTAATTTAACAAATTTCAACGCACATTAAATATTTAGGTAATTTACAACTTCGTGCGTAAATTCAATTCCAAACCAAGGCACTACTCAAGAGCTATAAAAAGATAAACTTAACAAATTACATCGCTACATATATATATCTTAAAAGTAAAGGCATTCCCAAAGATGATAATAGGTATTATATTGTCGAAACTTAACACCCTTTTACAATGCTGACTCTGATTTTTAATCTCAGTTCAAGCTGAAGCTTCTCTCTCTGAAGAATCTCTATTTATTTGTCAGGTAGTACTTATTAGAGACAGAATGTTTCGGCTGTCATATCATCATCGCAGTATAAGTGTTGTGAATAAGCAAATAATAAATTAAAAAGGTTTTTGAATATCATCTACACTAATATTATAAAGAGGAAAACTTTGTTTGTATGTTTGTTTGTTTGTTTGTTTGTTTGTAATGAATAGGCTCAGAAAGTACTGGACCGATTTCAAAAATTCTTTCACCATTCGAAAGCTACATTATCCACGAGTAACATAGGCTAAATTTTATTTTGGAAAAAAATAGGGTTCCGTAAGATATTTGGGTTTTTCGGACACAAGGTGTAAAATATCAACCAGAAAAGTTACTTATTTTGCGTACGCTGCCTAAACTATAAAAGATAGAACCATATAATGTTCTAATTAATTGTAGATCTTATAAATATCTACAAAAAAGTCCGCGACACACTATACCTATCTATGACAACAACCATTTTTTTTATTTAGTAATCTTGACTTTTTTTTTGGACTACATTTAAACGCGTTTATTTTACTCATGCTATTCATCCTTATCAAAATAAATTATTTAATCACTAAGTACAGTTTATGTAGATAATATTTGGTCTGTGAATGATTAAAATTGGACGTCTGGTTTTGAAGTTATGGCGAAATTAAAATATTAGGTACAATTTCTGCTGCACGGCCCGTTGCGAAGTAGGTGACATTCTGTAGTATTAGTATCAGTATTGTACCCGTGCGAAGCCGGGGCGGGTCGCTAGTGTCATATAAAGTAGAGCATACTCTACATGTTTCGAACATACATTGTATGAGAAGTGATGACGAAAACGTGAAAGTGATCGTAAATACCTTTTGAGTCACAATCGTATGATCGCGTGATAAATCTGGCCAATATAATGTCAACTATCATCATCACTTTCATTATCAATAAGGTGACGATCAATGTTCCAATTCTTGATGATATTGCTTTTATAAACCTTAACTTCTCAGGGGGTCTATGAATTTAAGAAACATTATTACAAACATTTTTAAGTTCTCTTAAGTTCTTTTCGGCTTGATAAAAATAAACAGTCTTCTCAAATTTTATCAGTATATAAAAAATGTTAAGCGTGGAACTTAGACATCTAGATTAACAATGATGATTATGACGGCGATGATGATGATGGAAATTTTATAAATTCAAATAGTTTACCGCAAAAGGCGTGTAAATTTACAAACAATACCGAATTGAGGAGCGAATTAAATTAATACAATAATGTTAAATATACTTCTAGCAAATAAATAATAATCAAACAATGACTTATTATACAGAATGTTTGGTAGAACGCAGCCGAACCGTAAAATATAGATCCGAGGCGAGCGGGGTTTCCCAGTGTTTCAGTGTCTTATTATAACCCAAACAGTAATACCATAATAGTAAGTAGTATGTTACCAAACAAATATTTCGTACTCTTTTCGTAAGTGTCTGACATGACCTGGGTCTCTAGTCAAGATGCATTCGATAATTTCGACGGCGATGATCGATAAGAAAAATGTATGGGATTTGACATGTCATCGCTAAGTGACAAATCGCTTGCGATGCCTTATGTCAAAACCCATACATTTTATTTTCGATCATCGCCGTCGAAATTATCGAATGCATCTTGACTAGAGGCCCAGGTCATGTGAGACACTTACGAAAAGAGTACAAAATATTAGCTATCTGTATAAATGCTTCTCACACCACGTCAATCTGTTCCCTTGGTAAATCCTCAAAGAACTTGTGTTACGGGTAGGTACCAGACAGACAATTATTTAAAGCTTTTCTACTATATACAGGATGTCCCAGAAGTCGACGTCGTCCCTTCGAAAGCTGATAGACCAGCTCATGACTCATCAGAATATCGTAATATGACCTTAGTAAAAAATCTTTAGTTTTCGAGATATTGGCACTTTTAATAATTTCTTAAAAATTACACCTCATATCAGTTTTTAGACTGCCGCAACTACAATTTCCCGTATTGTGGGATACAAATTTGTATTGCGGAATCCTGACCAGTTCTGCTATTGACCACGGTTATAAACAAAGCTAATAGAGTTTGAACTTTGTAGAAAAAAAGAAAACTTTTCCCTAATCGTGATTTCAAAAACTTTTTCTCCTAACTTTCACTATCCATACTGAACAAAAAATACACCACACTAACCTGGGTTGTTACTTTAAAAAGTTGCTCATTTTATGTAGTTTTCAAAATAGTAAAATAGTTGCTATTAAGCTACGTCAAAAATTTTTTTTGCTATTTTAAGTGCACAGAGAACACATTTTGAATGTTTTTCTTTAGTTAGAATTTCGACCAAAAACACTCGTTAATTGAAATCACCCAGATGTTTACTTAAAAATTGTACGTTGAAGTGTAAGATGCTTACTAAACTTAGAAACTAAACAGAATACAAGGATTTTTTTAAACTGTAAGGAGAAATTGAGCACCGACGCGATAACCACTGAGCCACAGAGGTCATCAATTAGGTAATTTATGAATGATTTGTCTTCACCCCCAGGATTTATATTTCACGAATTGAATACGTTCTACCATACAGCCTGTATATTGGTATTTTCAATTTAATATTTCAATGGTAATGACGGAATATTGAAGTTTTTTGTTATCAGTGACCTAATTAATGAGTATTGATTACTCAAATAATCGTGATGTTTGTATCATAATAATTGAAATGTATGTCAGCTTGTTATTAAACAATTTTTATTACTTATATACGATTTTTGGACACGATATTTATTACTTGACTCTCGATAGCTAAAAGAAGCTGTAACCTGTAGTGCTAACAAAAATGCAAAACATATTATCTTCTTTGGTTTTTATCTACTATATACAGCACCAAAGTTTTTAACTTTGAACGTTTTGTACATAAGCATCAGCGAAGAGGGCAGATGACATCTAGTCCCTACCCACTCTTCTAAGAGTATAAATAGAACATCGTACCTCATATAAGAAAATTATAATATGAAACAAATAAGCTGAAACGGTACATTAATTAACAACGCCCACCTTCTCAAGTTGTTTTATTAGCAAGAAATATATTAAATTTCTACTTTATGGCTGCTTGTAAACGTATAAAACGTTTCGTTATTATATACATATATTAAAACATGCCTAATTGCGGTGTTAATTACAATGTACAACACGAACGATCATCGTCATTAGCGACATGTAGAGTTGTGTGTTACAGGCGTAGGCAAGGAGCCCGCGACCTCTTGGAGTGGTCTCCGGGACTCGTCTGGCTCGAGCTGGTGGTGGTCGTGCTGAGGGTCGACAGATCGCTGAAGGCGCGCGCCGAGCGCAGCAGCGGCAGCGCCGGCGCCTCCTCCGTCTCGGGGGAGCCGGGCCGGCGCGCGCCCACCCAGCGCGCCGCCAGCCACACCGAGTACAGTATCGTCACCATGGCGCTCAGCCCCCCGCGCCCCCACACATCGGTCCCAGTTCACGGCACCATGCTCACGGAACACACCGGACCACGTGGGATACGAAAGCATGAAACTCGCGTCGACGCACTAACGAACGGCACTCGCGCGTTCGCGACCGCTACTGGACGCACGAGGGCGACGGTGCATCTTTTGTACGATTACACGTTTTATCATATCAACAGATCAACTCGATTCGTCGACTTCGCTCGACACGATACGGCGACCTTGTACATTGTTCGTAATGATGATCGCGGATCGACGTTTAAAGAATTGAGCGTGTGTTGATATCGCGGTCGGCGTGACGCGGCACTGTTGACGTAGCGGGCGCGGGACGCGGGCGGCCGACGTCACTCGCGGCGCCGCCGGCTCGACCACACTGTCGGCTCACCCGCGCCGCTCGCACCGAAAGGGCACGTTCTATATTTACGCGGCCCACGATCACATCCCTCCTGTAACCTGTTCGTGTGTCGATAGCGGGCCCGACAGATATCACTTGTTGCACGGTCACAGTTCGCGGCTCACGTCACCTTAGAGCTCCCGACGGCCGGACCCCGGGACGGTCCCACGTGTCTGTACGGTTACGGAGGGTTTGCACGTTACACGATTTATTTTTGTTTTGGAGAGCGCTAAAACTGTCAGGCATCCTGCGGCGCAGAGGCGGCCATGTTTGCGCCGCCATTTTGCCAGGGGGTCGAAAAGTACAAACCCGCATGCGTGAGCCGGCACGCAACTCCCGTGTAGGAAACGACGCAAGTCCTATCTAGATGAAAGTTAGTAAAGTCTTGCACCCCCGGCCGAAGGACTATTTTCCGTTCAGCAAAAATTGTGCGTTCATTTGTAGGTCACGTAATTGCCCCGAAGCCAGCTGCGGATCAAGTGAACTGTTTTTGATTTTATATTTTTAGGTTAGGGGAATTTGAATGCTCAAACGCCTAATCAATTTACCTTGCTCTGACAACCTTACAAAATTAAAGTTAAAATAAAATTACATTTTGAAAGCATTAACATGGTTATGAAATTGGAAGGTGTTTTATTTACATTGGAAAACAGTCTATACCTACTGGGGATGGGAAATTTAGAAATAATTACAGCAGATTTCAGCTATGAAATACTTTAAATATCACTAATATCGAAATACTTACGAAGTTATCACTACAACCTTTACAGTAATTAATTCAAACACATTCAAAGGCATCGGACCATGTTATCCTTACTTGTCTCTCGGAGACGTCAAGAACGACGGCCGGTTAAAATATGGTATTAAGGCTAATTGGTATTAATGGTGAGTCCATTCAGCCTTGATGATACCAGCCAACTGCCAATTATAGCTGCGAACTGCAGTACGCTCGTAAGTTGGACAAGTGTTTGCCAACTAATGCATTCAAAGGCAATATAATCATCATCACACACGTTATTACGTGAAGCAAAAATTTTCAGTACAGTTTTACGAGAACCATGCGAACGGAGGAGTATGATATTTGGTACGGTTAAAATCTACGTGGAGATAGGTGTAAGGTGTAAAGAAAGCTAATATATTTTTAAAATTCGTCTGTAAATCTGTCACAACAATCACTTTTTTATCTAAGGATCGATCGATTCAAGAAAAGGATCATAAATTTCAAACTTCAAAATTATATAAATTACTATCTGATCCGGCAAATGTTGTTTATATTTGCCAATAATCATATAAAAATAAAAACAAAAATTCGATAAAATAAAAAATAAATATTTAGACCATTTATCTATTTGACCCACCCGGTTACTCTTATCATTAAGGGATTGAGAAAATAGATTACGACCGATTCTCAGAAATACCGAATATGCAAAAAAAAAATTCATAAGAATATAGTCAAGCAAGGCCAAGAGGAGTGTGTCCCCGAACACTATGACACGAGAACTTATACAGTGAGATACCTACATTAGGTGAGATACACGTAGACCAATTCACACTACCTCTAATAGGTAGTTTGTGATTTATTAGCCAGTCAGTTTCAATACATTGTCTTTCTTACTTATGCCAATCTATGATACACAAATCTATTGAAGATGCAACAGAAATTATCTTATCAATTTGCATCATCAGAATAAAACAAAAACTGAAAAGTCTTATCTAGAAGCAGATATGCGTCTTGTCTTAGGTAATAGTGCCTACGTCACGCCGCGTAGGTACCTACGTAGTATTCATGGTCACGCTCTAATGTATTTTTATCCATGTAGGTACCAGCCACATTGTTACCTTTGAATTAAATAATAAATTTTACATACAATGCATGATACAGGCATTTATTTTTATGTGACATTCAATTATTATTATGATTATAACTATCATCATCATCACAACATCAACATTCCTAGCAGCAGAGTTCTTTCTGTTCACACAGTGAGGCCGGTCTAAACGACGCCTCGCTGTTTAATTATGCAGTGTCATACACACACACACACACACACGTAATGAAACTACGCCCTACCTTGTAAAGCGAGCTGTCGCGGTGTGTGGTTTTTTATGTGTGCGTATCTACACGCGCACAACATAGGTACATTAACAACCGGCCTCAGTTTTTGTTTGATAAAGCAAGGAACCATGAAAAAAAACTGTATAGGCAGTGTCCTCACCCACCAACAGATTTCAAACCTATCTCAGTTGTATAAAACATCTATTAGTCACTGTATCAAATTTTCAGTAATATTCTGTTAAAGTAAGTTTTAATTAATAAATAATATTAAAAATAAAAAAATATGCAAAAAACAAAAATAGAAAAAGAAGAAAAAGAAGACTAATTAGACACAGTATAAAATGAGACTCATTTTCTTGTTCTCTTAGATATTTTCAACTAAACAAAGCAACATATTTTAATGCAGTTTTCAGTAATGATTCAAGAGAAAGCTTCATAGGTATGTTCAATACATTAAACCCATGTGAGGCTGGAGTGAGTCGCTAATATAAAACTATAAAAAAATCCAGGTTCTGTCAAGACCCCACTCCTGAGGTGAATGTCACCATACTAAATAATTATCCGCGTGGCAAGAGCTATATTAAATCAGATAGGTTTGAAATCTGTTGCTGGGTGGGGACAATTTTTTGGATGATCATTTGGTCTGAGAGCATCAGGCAGAACATATTGTGATTTTTGGTACTAACTATTGAGCCATTTATATATTTTTTAAAGAAAACTACCTTAGGTTTCGATGTTTGGATTTAACGAAATGCGAAGCCGTCAGTTTTAAATAATCCTATAACTAATACCTTATCTAACAAAAAAATAAGTACCTTATCTAGCTCCCTAATAACGACATCTACTACACTAATAAGGACTAGATAAATATAGACTTAAAACTATGTATGTATGAGAAAACCGGTACCTTAGGAGCATTATGTAAAACCAGAATTTAATATTTCTCTTCGATCGCAAGTGCACATAGACTATTTTAGTGAATCTTTTGGTGTTGACTGCAAAACATAGGCTTAGTAGGTCGAGTATCTATCTTGGTGACAGGTATTATAATTTAACTAGCTTTTGCGCGGGCACGCGCGCGACTTCGTCCGCGTGGAGTTCGGTTTCTATATAAAATTTTAACCCCCTTTTCACCCCCTTAGGGGCGAATTTTCAAAAATCCTTTCGTAGCGGATATGCCTACGTCATTACAACTATCTGTATGCCAAATTTCAGCAAAATTCGTTCAGTAGTTTCGGCTTTGCGTTGATAGATGAGTCAGTCAGGTTTGCTTTTTATATATTTAAATGAAGATTCGAATCTAGAGCATATTACAACGAAATCAATTTCATTACAAGCTTTAGAATGTAATAAACACTTTATTGTAAATTAAAAATTAAAAAATATACAGCCGAACGTATAACCGCCTCCTTTTTTCGGAAGTCGGTTAAAAAAGGAATTTGTTGTATAATTGTTATTAAGGGAGTTCCCGTGTGAATTTACCGAAAAAAACTTCATAAATTAAAATTTTCTAGATTGTAAATCTATAATAAAAGGAAGCCTGGCGCTTAAGAAATATGAAATATACCACTCGCGATGAAATATCCTACTTAATAATATTATAAATGTAAAAGTTTGTGAGGATATTGTATGGATGGATGTTTGTTCCTCTTTCACGCAAAAACTACTGAACGCTTTTTGATGAAATTTGGTATGGTAGTAGTTTTGGCTCTGGATTAAAACATGGGCTACTTTTCATCCCGGAAAAGTATAGTGTTCCCGCGGGATACTGGATAGTATATTTACGCAGGCGGAGCCGCGGGAAACAGTTAGTTTTACATAAATAATGTCATCACGCAATGACTTGTAGGCTGGAGCCGTCAATGGTGCAGCAGCTGGTATAAACTATAAAGTTACATTTAAAATGTTTTATCGTAATTTTTTTTACACCCCGAGTCACATTGCATTCGTCGTTTTCGCAGGTGCCACAACCTGATTTCACATACCGTTTATATAATTATGGAATGCTTTAACGCGTTTATGCTGATTTTGGCAAATCGTTCGCCGTTTAAACGCCTTTTATAAACGAGAGTTATATTAATGTTTTTGCTTATTGCTAAAATAGCGGTCATAAAGAGAAGCGATGGTACCTATGACCAATGAGACAGTTCCTTTCATAAATATACAATGCGATGCGAAAGCTTTAGAACCTATCACAGGTTTTGACACTCGACAGTGTATAATAAACCTTACTATTCTGACAGATAACTTGCTCCTAGCTCGGCGCAAACGGGCTGTTGACTTTCGATTTTAATAATTATCATGCAGCTTTAATAAATCGCCGGTACCGCCTGCGCGCAATATATTTACTACAATATTATGTTATATAAACGTCAGGACATTCATAAAATGTCGTATTATATTATAAAATGTAAGGGAAAGTATACCGGGTGTGATGCGGTTGGGTGTCATCCTGACTGCTGCGCTTCCTCTTGCGTCGGAAGCACCAGTCCTGGCCCATCGCATCACAACCGACTTGCCGGGAACCCCCGCCGCCCAGCGCGCCTTCCTCACGCCCCCAGCATCACTTCACTCGCTCTCATTGTCATAACTTCGTCACGTTCATCAACTTCAAAGTTCAAGCACTATCTTCACTTGTTACGTTCATCGACTTCGAAGTTCAAGCACTGTTTTCACTTGTTACGTTCATCGATATCGAAGTTCAATCACTGTCTTCACTTTTTACGTTCATCAACTTCGAAGTTCAGGCACAGTCTTCACTTGTTACGTTCATCGATTTCGAAATTCAATCACTGTCTTCACTTGTTACGTTCATCAACTTCGAAAATCATGCAGTAGCTACAGTTTTTACGATCATTGTGCCTCGAAGTTCAAATTAAAGCACTGTATACGTCTTGTTACGTTCACCTAATTCATTAAAGCACTGTTATTGTCTTCACCAGTTTAATGTTCACTGGTTACTCTAAACGTAAGATTTATCGATACAATTACATATTGGTTTGTATCAAACGAGCTTCAGATTTTATTTGGAAGAACTTAATTTAACGGCGAAAGTTGTTTGTTTGGTATTTCTGTGGAGTTGAAAATTCTTTATGTTTGTTTCTTTTGAGCGTTTTTCTTTTCGTAAAAGTTAAAATAAATTAGCTTTTTCATCATTCATTTAATTATGTTTTGTATCAGTGTAATTTGTTTCTTAGTCATACTTAAGTACAGTAGAGCAAGGCTTGCGACTATTAGTTATTAAGAGTAGATTAAAATTATAATAAGATTAATTTTTACTACTGAAACTAGCGCCTAATGTGGCATATACAAGTTGAACTACTACATACATGCTAAAACAGCTGATTTATTTAAATACAGAGAAATTAGCAAAAGAAGATAAGATAAAGGCTTAGGGCGTTTGTGCACTATACGGAATTTTACAGTCCGATTTTTTGCTAATAATGCCATATGCATATGATAATAACCAGAACGTTATAAATAGAAAAATCGGATGCCGGACGGTAAAATTCAGTGTAGTGCAGAAACGCCCTAATATGTTAAAACGAAGATGAGAGGACAAAAACTATTTACAAAGCACACTTGCCCGTTTCCTGAGGTGATTTGACTATAGTTTTTCTATTCAGTGGCGCTTATTGGTTTGATACATTGAGTATCCACTTTACTACCAAAGTAACTTTTTTTTCATAAAACTAACTATATTGTCGAATAGGCAATCGAACTAATTTTTTTTTTATTGCATAAATGAATAGTACTCTTAAATATGAGTAACTTCTCAGAAGAAACCGTATATCAAAAGTCAATATTTTCAAAGGTACAGCGATTTGTATAAAAAATTTCGCGAGCCTCCTAAAAACGCTCCATACTAAAGTCGACCTACCAATGACGTCACTTGTAGGTTATAGTATATGAAGTAGTATATGAAGTATATGGCCGCCGGAATATATTTGTAAATATCTCCCATATTTGTGCGTTTAAGTTAATACTTACCATAATGAATGATTTTGTATAGGTATGATGTGAGTAAACTAATGATGTAGGTCTTGTTTACCAATTTCGAAAAAAAAAAATTTTTTTTTGGTACTTACTTTTTAAATGTATTTAATTAGTAAACTACATATAAAATAATATATTTTTTTACATTTAGCGAGTAGTAACGCCTCAATATTTCTGAATATATTAACGAAACTACATATTTCAGATGTAGTCCGATCCCCTATTGTAGAAAACAATTAACAGTCGAATTTGGAAAGAATCCATCTAGCCAGCTTAGGAAGTAGTAATTGATTCCACAACTAACTATAGACCGTAGAGCTAGAACAGAACTATAGACCTCGAAACCCAGCGCCAAATAAACTCAATGTAGAGTTTATGTAAAGTTTATAGGCAAGATCTTCAGAAACCTGACATCAATCAATCAACATACATTACATAAAAACTATGTGGCTGACTATTTAAGGGATAACATCAAGCTTAACGCACCTACTCCTTTCTATAAAATGAATTCGGTGCGTTAAAAAATACAGATGGATTAGTTGGTACATCCTTTAGCCAAGTCGCCATCGCTAATTACGATGACGAAGTTCGAAAACAAAATGCAGGGGATTTAAAATTTGACATAAGCATCATTATGTAACATAGCGATGCTTATGTTACTTAACGATGCTATGTCAAATCTCATATATTTTTCTTTACGAACATCGTCATCGTCATCCGCGATGGCAACTCGGCTTAAGGCTTAATAAGTCTTAAAAATACTAGGTACTTAAAACATAAATAAAACTTATGCAGGTTTTCCTGAGTAGTAAATAAACTTTGTACAGCAATTACTATTCGTTAAGTGATTTTCAATGACCTTTAAGCCGTAGGTAATAAGTGCCTAGAGGCAAATTGTATACCCGATTGAAAGTTGTGTAGCCTGCTGGTAACCAATAAATATAAGAAAACAGAAAACCTGAACCCCGATTCTCATAATTAACTTACACTTTAATTTTACTTTTATTGAATTATAAATGAATCGTCTTGATATCGTAAACTGATTTTTAAAGTTTGGACCAATCAAAACGCGCTTGACGTTGGTTTTACGTTTAGGAGAATACCATTTTGCAGTTTTAACATATCGGGACTGGATCGTCAGTTACGATCCAGTAAGTTACGATTCGTAACTGCATTTTTTTCATCTATGGACGCTTCACACCACGTTAATCTGGCCCCGTGGTAAGTTCTCGAAGAACTTGTGTTACGGGTACCGGACAACAGAAATATATTTAATACTTTTATACCTACTGGTCTAAGATCCATTTCTTCTACTATACTATACCTACACATATTTAAGATTTTTAATTTTTATTATATTAGACACATATTTAATACACATCCATGACACAGGAATACAGAAAATCTTTTTGTTCCTTCGGCGGGATTCAAGCCCGCGACCCCCGGCTTGAGCACCAACACGCTCCACTACTGAGCCACAGAGGTCGTCATTATTGCAGGATTTAATTAGCAGACTCAACCTTCTGACTACGACCGTTCATGTCTTATTCGCCAAGTGTATCTTAAGAGCATTGATCGGCGCGAGACTCAGATTTCACGAAAAACGCTACATTTCAAATGCGTCTATATCTAACAAAAACTGGTTATTCTGATTTTTACATGTAAAAAAACACTAGAAAATACTGTATTCTAATTTTTCACTTATCATTTATTTTAAAATAATTTCAAACTTTTGAATAAAACTGACAAAACTAACCAGAAGTTTTTACAACTTTAGGTTCAGGGGCAATTTCAAAACATATAATAACTAAAACCGCTTACATTTTTTAAAAACATAGAATCTTTACAAACTTGTTGGATCCTCTTCTAGATTATCTATTTGTCAGATTATTTTTATATACGTTTCTATCTCATAATAATAAAATTTAAAGAATGCGAAATTATCAGGAATTATAGTTATTTAAAATGATGATATTTATGTATTTTACTTGCTCCTTTTGTTTCTTACTTACATAATCTACGAGAAGGACCTTTTATCTTTAATATGCTATTTAAATTTTTAACTAAATTAGTTTGACGAATTTTATATGAATTTTTAAAACTACTAAATAAATCGAGGCGCACGAGCGTTTACAAATACTGTTGTAAATGCTCGTGCGCCTCGATATTGTAGTTTTAAAAATTCATATAAAATTCTGATTAGTTTGACAACTAATTTAGTTAAAAATTTAAATAGCATATTAAAGATAAAAGGTTCTTCTCATAGATTATGTAAGTAAGAAACAATACATAAATATCATCATTTTAAATAACTATAATTCCTGATAATTTCGCATTCTTTAAATTTTATTTTTATGAGATAGAAACGTATATAAAAATAATCTGACAAAGAAATAATCTAGAAGAGGATCCAACAAGTTTGTAAAGATTTTTTGTTTTTAAAAAATGTAAGCGGTTTTAGCTATTATATGTTTTGAAATTGCCCCTGAACCTAAAGTTGTAAAAACTTCTGGTTAGTTTTGTCAGTTTTATTCAAAAGTTTGAAATTATTTTAAAATAAATGATAAGTGAAAAATTAGAATACAATATTTTCTAGTGTTTTTCTACATGTAAAAATCAGAATAACCAGTTTTTGTTAGATATAGACGCATTTGAAAAGTAGCGTTTTTCGTGAAATCTGAGTCGCGCGCCGATCAATGCTCTTAAGGCAGGATACGGTTGGGGAATCGTCGAATGGGGAATGGGGAATTGCCGAATGGGGAATGGGGAACGACCGGAACGAAGCTCCTCTTTCCCATAGCTGCCAGAGAAAAGTTGGTAAGAGACATAACACACCATAAAACACAGCTACTGGACTGGACTGGACACAGCGGACTCGCCTTCTACTTGGACTCAAGTTGAAGGATCCGTCGTGCCTGTGTCAGCCCAAAGTGACAAATGTTATATTTTGCAAACATATCTTAAATAGCAGCGCAGCATCTCGTATCGTCTCATTTCTGTGTGAACTAACCGACTAGTAAGAGCCGTTTAGGCCTACTAGATCATGCCAAATAAATACATATACATACATACACTCGAAAAACATAACCGTCCTTTTGGCTCAGTCGGGTAAAAAGGCTGTCTATTGACGCAGTGCGCATGTGCTCAACATATATACCATTCAAATACGAGCACTAATATGAGCACTATTCAAATGCTTACGTTTTGCTTTCAACAAAATATTATGTTACTAGATGTTGCCCGCAACTTCGTGCGCGCAAAAGTAAATTTTGCATAAACCGTACATTCTTCCACGATAAAAAGTAGCCTATGGTCTACTCTACATCTGTGCCAAATTTCATCAAAATCGGTCAAGTAGTTTCGGAGCCTATTCAATGCAAACAAACAAACAAAATTTTCCTCTTTATTATATTAGTAGGTATAGTGAGAGTTTGTTAATGGTTACGACTTCTAGGGTTTGTTTGATAGTCACAAAATGAGTCAGATAAAACTATATCTTTTCATTTTATAGCAATTATCTAATTATATCAATTATAGACTCAAAAGTGATTCGATGTTATTCAAATAAATATACCTTTAGACTTATGATATGAAAAATAATAGGTTGTGTAGGTATAATTCCCGAAACAAGTGATGAGTTACTTGTTTAATTTATGTTACTCGCAAAAATAATTTGTCACTCAATAGAAAATATATTTACCTACTAAAATCGTTAATAATATATTTAAATATTCTTCAAGTGTAATTAAAATGTAAATACAAACTCAATTTAGGAACAGTGTCAACTCCTCTACCAAGCCTCCGTGATCTAGTGGTTCGAGTATTGGCTATCGACTTGGAGGTCGTGGGTTCGATTCCCGCATTGGAACAACAAAAAATGTTGTTTCCAAGTTTGGTTAGGGCAATGCAGGCTGATCACCTGATTGTCTGACAAGAAAGATGATCCATGCGTCGGATGGGCATGTAAAAAGTCGGACCTGCGCCTGATCTCTCGCCAGTCGTGTCGGTCGGATGACCGTCCCACTGGATTAAGAGAGTAAATGAAGAGAGAGTGCTCTTGTGTACTGCGCACACACTTGGGTACTATAAAATTGCTCCTGCTTGACTGGCCTAGTTTCAATGAAACAGGCCACTGTCACCGAAATCGGTGTGGGAGTTATTATATTATTAATAATACCAATGCTTGTGTACGTTATTTTCTCTGTATACATAGCCCCTTTTTAAGCCAATGTATATGGAAAACTGGGCATTTATTTAGGGACACTGCTGTACCATTTCTCAGGCAGAGATAAGGAGGTCAATTTCTCTGAGATGCTAAGACGATCTCTGTAGGAAATGGCGTGTATAAATAGACTATAGAGATGTAGCGAATGCGCTAATTGGCTACTTGACTGTTATTTTTTATGACATAAATGAATAGTGCTTTGAAAAAAAAAAGAAGTGTACAAAAGGAATAGTAGTGTGACACACCCAATTGCTAGCACTGTACCAAATTATCGCGACCCGAACAAATAGTAGAATTATAAGCTTCTCACTAATAAATGTTTGTTTCCACTAAAAAAACAAAAATTTAATGTTTCTGGAATCTACTGCCGGCGACTCCATACTTTAAACTATAAAGTATTTTCCTCGGTAATAATCGAGGTTATATTTGGACCATTTTTTAAAGTGTTGATAATTGGTGCTCTTACCCTATACTAAAAATAAAAAATATTTTTAAAGAATCTGTGGAACGTTTTGAAGCATTTTTGTGAGTCTTTTCAAAACGCCCCATACAAAAGTCACTGCGATTATGACGTCATATTTCGTATGTTTCTACGAAAATATGTAGTATAAAAGTCACATGCAGTTATAATACCTATCTCCGAAGTTTGTGCGTTCATTGCACTTGTGACGTCATATGCGAAGGTTAACATATTTCCTAACATTTTTTGCTCATAATATAATATAACCTATATTTTATGGATGAGGCGTGTCGAGGCAAAAGGTATCCACGCTTAAACTGTCCTACTTTTAGGGTTGTTTAGGCAAGTTGAGATTTGACATTTATCATATTGACATTTTTCCGCAGTATAATCAGTTCGTACTTATTTAATAAAATCTTCTGAAGTCAAGATGGCGTAACTCTTTCTTGTATGAAGCTTTTTTTAGTCAAATGTACGTCATAGCCCATCCTTCATAGACGTATACCTATATTATAGACGAGGCATGTTGAGGCAAAAACTGTCTCCACTTTTGCAGTTTTTGGGGCCATTTTGACATTTGAAGTTAGATGAATTCAAGATGGCTGACAATTGAGGTATGGTGAAAACCAAGATGGCGTAACATTTTCTTGTATGAAGATTTGTACTGTCAAATGTACGTCATAGTCTATCTTTAGTTTTGAAGTCTTTGCAATAGGCATGCGGACTGTTCTTTTATATAGTACTCTTAAATATGAGTAACTTCTCAGAAGAAACCGTATATCAAAAGTCAATATTTTCATAGGTACAGCGATTTGTAAATAAAATTTCGCAAGTCTCGTTAAAACGCTCCATACTAAAATTGCCATAAAAATGACGTCACTATTGGATTAAAGTGTATTAAGTAGGTATAAAGTATACGGCCGCATGAACATATTTGTAAATATCTCCGATATTTGGGCGTTTAAGTTCATACTTATAATAATGAATGTTTTTGTATATGATGTAAGTAAACTAATGATGTAGGTTTTGTTTACCAATTACGCAAAAAAAAAGTACTTTTTAAATGTATTTAATTAGTAACTACAAATAAAATAATACATTTTTTACATTTACCAGCTAGTAATGGCTCAATATTTCTGAATATATCAATGAAACTAAATATTTCAGATGTTGTCTAATCCCCTATCCTTAGTTTTGAAATTATTGTGCAGATAAATAATGAGATGGACGTCTCTACAAAGTTACTGTAGTGTGATGTATCTACACTCTACAGTGGTGTTACTACCTTGTATTTACACAAATTACAACAATGTAATGTAAGTTAAGTTAGTCCTAGACATTTTGTGCAAGCGACTGAACCTTGAACTTTAGAGTAATAAAAGCTACTTTGTTACTTTCTACACTCTAAAATTTACAATATAAGGAGGAATAATTTAAATGACTATGAGTTTAAAATAATTTCAATTATATTTATAGTTTCATTGTAATTTTAAATGCATGCAAGTGTGATCTATTCTAATATTTTAAAGAGGAAAACTTTTTTCATATATTTGTTTCTATTGAATAGGTTCCAAACTACTGGATCGATTTTGATAAAATTTGGCACAGATATAGAGCAGATCACAGGGTAGGACATAGGCTACTTTATATCGCGACAAAATATACGGTTTCCCCGCAATTTCCTTTTGCGCGCACGAAGTCGCGGGTAACATGTATGTATAATAATATAGTTTACATTTGAACTACTTGTTACTCAAATGCTGTGGTATTCTTAATGTTAAATTTAGATAAAAAATAAGTTATTAATTTAGAAAAAAAAATCGCACTGTATTATGTTAAATTTGACGTCTGAATCATCCTTTATATTAAAAGAGAAGCAAAATGTTAAGCTTCTAAAAGTTCATAGTTAAGCTCTCCTTACTTTTTAATAAGTTCGTTTAATAGGTAAAATCGTAATTTAGGTATTTCGTTTGCTCTGTAGTTTTATTTTAAACGGATATTACTCGACACTGAGATAATAATCTGGTTTATGATTGACTAGAGTTATCACATTACTAGCTCACCAGATTAACTATTATCACTTGTAAATTCGTTACTAATACCTAAGTTACAAACTAGCTTGAGTTATGATCTTATGTAAAACGATATTATAGCAAAGATATTTTATTTACTCTGTAATAGGTATTAGATAATTATAATAACGATCATTATCAGTGTTCTTAATCATCACCTTGGATACATACAGAGACCTAGATTTGTAGTTGAAAAACCTGCGAGACCTAGGTCATGTAAAGTGTATGGGAAGACTGAAACAAACAGCTACGTTCCATTTACGTAGTCTTCTAATTTTCAGTGGCTTTTCTAAGAAAAAAGTAGTGGCTTTCAGTTGCTTCGAAAAAAAAAAATTGTGGCTTGAAATTTTCTGTGGTTTTTTAAACAAGAATGGCCTACTGCATCGTTTCTCAACCATTTTCATGTCGTGACCCACAAAAATGTCAAAAGTAAAAAGTCTTGCGACCCCGTCAGTATAAAATTATAATTATATGTACCTACCTACTTAACGCGCTATTTTATCACCTATAATAATTACTATTAGCCTCCACTGGTTCGAACGTTCGAATGATTTTTTCGACGTTCGATACAAAAGATTTGTTCGAAAAACGAAAGTTTTTTTGTACCTATAGTTCGTATTTATTATTTTTCAACATACTCCCACCCCCTTTAAAAACACACTCGACCCCTCGATCCACCGGTTAAGAAACGATGGCCTAATGTAACCATAATCACACTTTCTACTCATCCCACATTCCTTGGTTGCGGATCCCGAGACAGATTTAGCATGTCCCTCGGGCACCCCTGAGATTACATTAAAGGGTTTTTGTGGTTGGTTACCACTGTCGGTCCTGGCTGCACAGGGGTGTAGTGGTGGGTAGTTGGGGTAGACCAGTTGCGCGTTAAAAAAAATGCCATATTTTGAACCAAATATTGATCTGTTCCACTAGCATAATGTTGCATATAATGACAATGTTGTACTGCAGTGCCAAACATTATGAACCTATAAAGTGTGGTGCGCGATACACCTTAATGGTTACCACTAAACTTCAGCTTATAGCCTTCATATATTTTGATGGCTCTTTCCTCGGTGCTATGACTGAAAATATTGCTCTTGTCAAAGATTACAAAATTCAAGATAGCTATGACGTACATTTGACAGAACAAATCTGCATACAAGAATACGCCATCTTGGTTTTCACCATACTTCGAATGTCAGCCATCTTGTTTTACTATACTTCAAATGTCATAATGGCCCCAAAAACCTCAAATGCGGGGCCATTTAACTGGAGACACTTTTTGCCTCAACATGCCTCGTCTATAATATAATATACATCTATGGTTTTTGTCTTATTTTTTATGTATTTGTCTTACTTTTGAAGTAATTTTAGAACTTCAATAAGTTCAAGTATTGTTAGCTACGGAACCCTCCTTAGATATGATCTCGGTTAGATTATTAAGTATGTACGAGTCATGTGTATGCCATAATATGTCGAGTTTTTGCTGTTAACGCTATGCAACGTAGGTTTCCTGAAAAAGGGATGTATGTAGACGACGCATATATATGTTGACAGGTTTTAAAATATGCTTAATCGTATGTGGTATCCCAGAGACAAGCTATTAGACATTGCAAATTTAAGCTATTTCTGTAAAATCGTTAAGAATATTGTGTTTATAGTAGTGTACCTATGTAGTGTTTTAACCGTAATTTTTGAAAGCTTGAAGAACACAAAACTTTTTTAAGACAATCTATAATTGTGTGTACACAAATTGACATTATTTTATGAAGTATTCACTGTTATAAAATCTCGTTCGTCTACATGTAGATGATCATGACTACATTAATTAAACTTTGAAGATGTAGTATGTCTTAAGCCTATAAGCTTAATTTAAAGATGGAAAACCCAAAGTAAACTTTGCATATTCAAATGTATTATGGTAAAGAGGGGTTTTTGTAATCAGCTCCTAATTGGAAATTCCCAAAGAAGTGAACTTCAAGGAAATTCTAAACAAAAGAGGTCATCCTTCAACGATCTTTGTCAGTGGGGGTTTCCTTGGAAATATTTAATCTATACTAATAATAATCTATACTCTATACTAATAATAAAGAGGAAAAGTCTCTTTGTTGTTTGCATTGAATAGGCTCCGAAACTACTGGACCGATTTCGATGAAATTTGGCACAGATATAGATTAGATCACGAGGAAGGACATAGGCAAATCTTTATCGCGGCAAAATGTACGATTACCGCGAGATTTCATTTTTCACGCACGAAGTCGCGTGCAACATCTAGTAAATTATAAATCACAAAAAAATGACTCTATACCTTACTCTTACCTAGATGTTCTTAATGTTATTGAGATAATATATTAGCTGGATAATTATAAGAAAGAAACCGCGTAGCTGAGAAATATTATGTGTTTATCTATTATTGTACATAGCTCAGCTAGAATATTATGTCTCCATATTCTAGCTGAGCTCCTAATAATGTATTGTTTAGTTTGTTACTATATCTCCCTAGATCTCACTACTAAAATATAGTTACCCCTTGCTAATAAAAATATAAACACAAATTATAAGCTATTCAATGTTACGCTGGAAAAGTCACTTGACAATTAATAAAGACAGCAATATTCAATAGCCTGTCCGTTGTGTAAATATTTTTATTAGTGGTCGTGTACAGGGCACAGGCAGAATAGAGACATGTATTACTTCCCTCTATTTATCTAAAATTTTATGTGCCACAACGTTATGTCAAGATAAGAAATAAGAAAAATGAGCAATATTTAATAACAGTGAATGTTAAAATATAAATAATTTTGTTATACGTAGTAGATATTATGTCAAAAGCAAAGAAGTTTATAGATACTACAAGAAATGTTTAAGAACTAAGAATAAGAAGAACTACAGAAGATTTAGAATAAGTGAAATGAAAGCATGCGTAAACTGGAGCGTTAGCGGAATATACTAGATGAGATAAAACTACAACTACTATGCTCTACTATACTTAAGTATAACCTATCTCACTGTCAACATGCGTCACGTATGTGGTTGTATTGGTAATCGGAAGCTCGTGGGTTTGGTATTGGGGTTAGTTAGGCGTCACTCGTGACATCCCGCGGGTCGCGGCGGCACTGCCGCTGAGGCTGGTGTGACGTCAGAGCGTGCCGGCCCCGCGCATGCGCACCGCTCTCAGCTCGAACTCAAAAGCTCAACGAGGGCCCTACACCTTGAGACCTCAAATCCGCTTAGGGACCCAATCGATTTTTGAGCTTTTCGATATCTGGAGGTAACCGGATTACCTCTTATGGTTCAATTGGAACTTTGTTTAAAAAATGGATTATTCTATTAATAGTTTAACTAAAAGGACTCCAAAAAATCTTATATACATATAAAATTAAGTCGTGTTGGTTACACTATTTATAACTCACGAACGGCTGAAGCGATTTGGCTGAAAATTGGCGAGGAAGTAGCTTAGAACCAGGAAAAGGACATAGCATACTTTTTATCCCGTTCCCGTGGGATGTGAAATAAAACGTGGCTTTAAACGTTGAAATAATTGTGGAAAGTTTAAACGGTGAGAAATATTGGAAAAGTAGTTTGTACGGTTGTAGGAGTAGGTGTAGTTATTTATTCATTCCAGTCCATATTTAAGACAAAACAACGTGAGCCAGGACAGTTGTCGATTTCGAATTTGGCGAGATCCACTAGTTGAAAATACTTTAAAATTTTTTTGAAAATTAATATCTCTTCTTAGGTCTCGAATTTGATAAACTATTATGTAAGTTTAAAATATAATTATAAAAGTTTTTGGACACAAAGTTGTTAAGATTTTTTACCCGACTACGACGAAACCAAATGAGGGGTAATGATTTTAGCAGTCTAAGTATGTATATTTGTTTGTTTGATCCACCATATCGCCTTAACTACTGGTCCGATTTTAATAAATGGAGTTACATACATTTTTGGCAGTCTATGTATGTATGTTTGTTCCATCATCGCGTCTAAACTACTGGTCCGATTTAAATAAATGATCCATAGATTCGTAACAATTGGCCCGGGTAGCATAGGCTATATTTCACGCAGTCGGGCTATAGTTTTTTATAAAAAGTGTAATTAGTTATAAATATACTAGCTGATGCCCGCAGCTTCGGCCGCGTAAGCACAGTAACCCATGGGAACCTTAAATGTCCCACGATAAAAAGAAGCCAGCCTATGTCATTTTCCGTGATCTTCTTTACCTATATCTGTGACAAATTTCTTGATAAGCGGCTCAGTAGTTTTCACATGAAACTGTAAATAAAGTATCCCACGGGAACCGTACATTTCCCCGCCATAAAAAGTAGCCTATGTCCTTTCTCATGCTCTAGACTATCTGTGTACCAAATTTTATTTAAATCGTTTCGGTAGTTTTGGCGTGAAAGATGGACAAACAGACAGACAGACACACTTTCCCATTTATAATATAAATATAGACATTTTATATACAGTGGCGATGACCTGTCAGCTCGCAGAAGGCTAACGTGGTAGAATACTTTTTTTTTTTTCGAAAGGGTCTACGCTAGCGGTCGGGTTAAGACCGCTCTAGCTTAATCGGGCTATAACTAGCCTGGTGGCAGTTGGTTTGGTTAGAGTTTAATGGGAGGGTTGGCCCTCCCTAACTTCACCCGGGTGAAGTTCAGTGGTAGAATACAGTCTATACCGGTTTATATATGCATAGGGAACATCATCATCATTTCTGATCATGATGTCATTCTGCCGTCCTCAAACTAAAAGGCGGTTATATGACAAAAAGAGTTTTTGAGCTAGAGCTAAAAAACACGGGATTATTTCGAAATTGATGCTAGTTATTTTTTATAAACATTCATGACAACATTAATATTTGTTTATACAAAATCACTAGCATCATTTTTAAAAATATATTCCCACGTTTTTACCTCTACCTCATAAACTCTTTTTGTCATTTAGCCGCCTTTTAGCTTGAGGACGTTCACATTGGTTTCTAGTAACAGATCTCTGTTACTAGAAACCAATGCGATCGGTGTAGCGCAACTCGCGCTGGTCGCTCAGACCTTGACATGAGCAACCTGCCCAATATCTACGTTGTTGCTTGGAGAAGCATAAATTAAAAATTGATCGAAGAAAAAAAAGAGGCTAATTGAGCAAGAAATACCATCACCAAAGACGTCCTATTATTGTGTTAATATTTATATATCAATGATTACTATATTAGCATAAAGTAAAATATTAGATTATTACATAATATGAAATTGGCGTTTTGTAAAGGAGGAATATAAAGTAGATTTTTTTAAACTTAATAATACATTTATTTAATAATAATATATACCATAGGTATCTATGCACTTTTGCCATCTCATAGGTAGTTCATTGATTCCTTTCTAAACACCAATCAGACAGGAATCAATAAAATCTTTGATGGCGCTTTGCACTGCCCCATCGGAGTTGAATTTTATCCTTTGTTTTGCAAATTTCGAAAAAACACGTTGTTTAACAGCTAGCTTTTCCATCATGACTAGCTAGAGCTACGAGCTAGCTTGGCCATTAAAGTCGGATACAAAAAAAAGCTCGATGTTTGGGTGCCGCACCTTGAATTTCACGCAAACATAATAGATTTATTTTTCGCCAACCTAATATTTTAAGGACATGTATACCACATTCTTGTAATAATGGATTTATTGACATAATATTTTTGTAAATATTGACAAATTGAGGTAAATTACTCCATCCACAGCTTACTATTGGTTCTAGTGTATAAGTGTCGTTATTCAAGTGGACTCGAAGATACCGATTACATGACTACGATGTGCTGAAAGTTGAAACGTAACGAAACTTTCCTGGCTAAAAACGTGTAATAAGGTCTTAAACAGTTATATGAGATTTTCAATTTCTTTCCTCTTTTTCTTGAGGCCTAGTTTTATATTATTCCTGACAAGTAAAGCGAGTGTTATTAAATAAGTTTAATTAATAAATATGAAAGCAAAATAAATAAAAAGAAATAAATTAATTAAAAAGTTTATTAAACATAAAATATTTTAAATAACGATCATAAAATGATATTTCAAAATACTCTACGTCGAGCCGAGCCTTGAAATTGAAGCGGGGGTATGAGTGATGACGTAGGCGCTATGACGTCAATGGGCGGGGCGGCCGTTCACCGCCCGATACAAAATGCACGACGTGTCCTTACTTCCTTACTTTGTTAACTTCCTTACTATGTTAAGGCAAATTTACTGTAACATAGTAACGTATTAGGGTATTAGTTACTTGTCTTTGTTCTTCTGTTACTTTGTAAAACTTCATAATGGCCTATTACGTAAGAGTTGATAGCCTGTTTTAACGTAAAAATCGATGGATTAATTTTGATTAATATAGGTATTTATAATTTCTTAACTAACGGCCGGTTTCAATAACCTATCTACCAATAGCTATTTGTTAAAAACGTCGTCATTCAATCATTTGCCGGTTTTTCGCGATACATAGTAGGCGAATGAATACACAATATTACGTTACTACGTTTTATATAGGTGCTTGTTACTCCAGGATTAACACATAGGCAACTTTTATCCCGAACAAGTGCAGTGTTCCCGTGGGATACTGTATTTATGCGGGCGGAGACGCGGGCAAAAGCTAGTACTCCAATAAACGTATCATTACAGAATACCGCACACTAAGGTATTTACAGAATTTGCAGATTCGATGTGTGGCTTTAAATCTAGATTAATCATTTACAGAATTTGCAGATTCAATGTGTGGCTTTAAACCTAAACTAAATTTGTCATTTACCTACGTGTGGAAAATGGTGTTAAAGTGTAAACTGCACTATAACAGTGGAATATACGATATGTGGAAGGTACTGCTGAGTGCTGGGAGCTAGGGAACTATTCTGACAGACTTCGTAGAGTAACAAGCACCTATGTAAAAAGTAGTAACGTAATATTGTGTATTCATTTACCTACTATGTATCAGGTTCTGGTCTTCCTGTTTGTAGGTTTATAGGTATAATCAAATGATGTCCGATGAGGCAAAACGTCAGCGGGGTTGTGGTAGTCACAATAGTTCCCATGGCCCCGCCATAAAGCGTGAAGAAGGACATCGGGGGGCTTTAGTTGGTAAACCGGTGTATGGGAGTCCAACATAACCTTGCGACACTCCCCTGGGTCTGGGGATCTGGGGCCTGGGGCAAATAAAAAAATATTAAACGAAGGCTCCCATACGACAAACGTGATTTTTTTGCCGTTTTGTACGGAACCCTTTATGCGCCAGTCTGACTCGCACTTGACCAGTTTTTTTTTAATTTATTTTTGTATTATAAAATAATCATGACTATAGGTCTATTTTGTATCGTGCATATCTTTAAGAATAGGCGTAGGACGCAGGTGCGTGCGTACTTCCATACAACAGCTTACAATAAAATTCTGTGCATTTGACTCTATGTTTTTCTATTCCGTTGGAACACCATTTCTTTCTTTAGGGGTGATTTTTCAATCATCAGATAACTTTTACCTGAGGAATAAATCTGTGTTAGAATTTTAGATTTTTCATACAAAATCTGTCAAAATCACTTAATTATTCCTCAGATAAAAGTTATCTGATTATTGAAAAAACAGCTTTAAATCATGTTGAATAAATTTTGATTGTTTTTGATTTTTGTGTTTGATTAATATTTTTCTATTATTTTTAATATCCAGGGTCTTTGATCAATGCGTTCTACCGGTAATGACATACGGAGCCGAAACGTGGACACTCACCGTAGGCTTGGTTCATAAGTTTAAGGTTGCTCAGCATGCGATGGAAAGAGCAATGTTAAGGGTATCTCTGGTGGATAAAATACGTAACGACGTTATTCGCCAGAGAACTAAAGTCACCGACATTGCTCAACGAACTAGCACGCTGAAGTGGAAGTGGGCCGGCCATGTCTGCAGACGGACAGACAATCGATGGAGCAGACAAGTATTAGAGTGGAGACCACGCTTAGGCAAACGTAGTGTAGGACGTCCTGCGGCACGATGGACCGACGATTTGAAGAAGGTGGCCGGCAGCGGATGTATAAGGGCTGCCCAAGATCGGGATGGTGGCCGCTCATTGGGGGAGGCCTACGTTCAGCAGTGGACGGCAATAGGCTGATGATGATGATTTTTAATATAATGAAACATTTTAATTAGGACAACAACCCACCAGACCGCCACCCACGCGCTCCCATAAACTCCGGAAAGACGTCGCTTCATTAATTTTTTCACCAGATTCGAAATTTCTAATTATTCTTAATTAAATGTCAGTATTATTTTAGAGCTTAAATATATATTTTTTTAGAAAGGACCCAATGTAATATGGAAAAACAAATTGGTTAACTGGCGACCGCGTAGAGGTAAATTTTTCTTGTTTAAGTAGGTACTAGTATAATTCCTCAATGGTACTAAATAGGTAGGTCTACTCAAGCCATTTAAACTGTTGTGTTTATAAATTAATAATAATTATAATCCATACTAATATTATAAATTCGAAAGTAACTCTATCTGCTTGTCTCGCTTTCACGCCAAAACTACTGAACCGATCATCATGAAATTTGGCACAGATATAGAGAAGACCACGGGGATGGACATAGGCTACTTTTTATCGCGGGGGAAATTGACGGTTCCCGTGGGATACATCGTTTACGGTTTCAATAAAAACAACTTCAACAAAATAAAATACTAAACCGATATTATCATGAAATTTGCTATCATAAAGGGGATATAGGCTACTTTTTATCGCGGGACATAAACGGTTTCCGTGGGTTACTGTATATACGCGGGCGGAGCCGCGGGCAGCAGCTAGTATAATAATATATTACCGACCAAACCTCATTTTAGGCCACACCAGTTTTGCCTAGACGTCTAGTTGACGTTAGTAAACTAGACTAGTATCTCTTAGGACGACCAGTTTGGCTATCGTAGTTGGTGAAAAGTGGTAGTTTTATTCCAGTAATTAGATATTTTCTTCTAATTTAACGTTTTCGATAATTTTGAGAGATTGGTATATGGCTTATGACATTATAATCCAATTTAATAATTATAACACTATCTTTAATTTATTTGCATATCATTATAGTAATAATAATAATTTTGTGCAAAGGAAAATATTATTAAACCAATATTTAAATTAAAATATTTTATGCACTGCCATCTAGCGGAGTTTTCTTGAACTATAACGTTTATAGCGTGACCTGAAAAGAGCTCTTGGCAAACGTTCTACAAAAACGTTTCAGCTTCAATGTTGCAATAGTTGTCGCTTAACAGATGTAGATGGCGTTGAACACATGTTCAATATTATTTTTTTAAATATTATTTGAAATATTCTTAATTATTATTATATTTATTTAATGAAAGTACCTATTAAGAGTCATATTTATAAATTGATTCTTATTTCTCATTATGTGATTCTTTATAAAGTATGTGTAGTGTGTATAGACAACCGTATGTATAATATTATGTATTATACCAACTTATTGTTAAGGATTTTTTACTATTTTAAGTATTAACTAAGAAAAAATCTTTAAGCTTACCCAAATCGACATTCTTATAATATCGATGTTAACATAACATAACCTACACTACTACTGGTATTCCATTTAATTAAAGGGATTTAAATCTTTTACCGACAAATTAAGTTTCAGTCGAATTTTAAATGTCTTACAATATAATGCGATATTTTGATTTCTATTATGAAAACGAAAAGCGATAGGTATTAAGGGCTTAATTGAAAAGTTTGTTGGCTTAAGGTTATTCCAACCTTCAAGTTTTCCCTACAATTTTTACCCATGATCTTCTATGATTGTGGGGTTATTATAAATAGATTGTCATACAATTTATGAACGGGTCCCAAGCAACGGTAAAGCTGACATACTTTCTATACTTTGTTCCTACATGGACTTAGTAGAAATAAAATAAATCAACAGATTTAAATTCCTTTTACCCAATTATGAAGCAATATGGAAGAGTAATGATTTTGGCATTCTATGTATGTATGTACTTCAATACATTCGTGACAATAGCCCGAGTAACATAGGCTATATAATTAACGCAGTTGGGTTATAGTTTTTTTTTATAAAATTGGTTATTACGAGTGTTTTCGTAGGCGTTGTCTGAAGCAAATGCCTATCCAACTAATGTCTGTACTGTACATTTATTTAACATTAAAACCGTTTCAGTGCTTATGTTATGTATAATAGGGATGTTGCCTTCTGTGGAATATCACAATTTTACAAATAAAATTTTATAATTGTTGATTAAAGATAAGTACATAAATCTGAAAGAAATAGGTATTTAGAGTGACGCGATTAAAAAATATAAGCAAATAAAAAATATTGTCCATCTCTTTCTCGCAAAACGATTCGTGACGTCACAGCCTGCTACCGCCATACATTTTGTGATGACAAATGTATGGCGGTAGCAGGTTGTGACGTCACAGGTCGATATATCGCTCTCTTTCATATTGTAAATTTTAATGGTTTGTATCTACGTTATTTTTTCAGATATACAAAAATGGGTTCTGGATTGTTTATTAACATGTTGACTAACATCGATTAGACGAAAAAAAATTTTTTCGGCAACATGCCTATTCCTGAGACTGAGTTATCATTTAGATCTCCCTTAATAAGGACGCATAGATCCAAAACCCGAATAATCATATATAAAATTCTCATGTCATATAGTGTTCGGGGAGACACTCCTCCGAAACAGCTTGAGTCTTGACCATGTCTTGACCGATTTTTATAAAAAATGCATATTCGGTAGGTCTAAGAATCGGTCGTAATCCATATTTTTTCAACCCCTAATTGATAAGGTATAAATACTTTTTTATTTTTCTATGGCATTAAAAATACATACAATGGCAAAACAACGTTTGCCGGGTCAGCTAGTAATAATTATTAAAATTATCACCTAAGCAGATGTTTCGTTGAACTGAAACTCTTAAGTAGATTGGTCCTAGCATATTTCACCGAGATATACGAAGTTGAGATTGTGTCGCGTCGATAAGCAATATTCGACAATAATAATCTATACTAATATTATGTTACAGTGGCGAAGGCTGCTTCTCCTTCATAGGGAAGCCGGAGCCTGTATAATAGGTAGGGATTTCTATGAAGGTTTGCAAAAGGTTAGTGACAAGGGAAGCCGACAGGAATGGAGTTATAGGAACCCTTCGCCACTGTTATGTTATAAGATCTAACATACTACTTTTATTTTAGGGTTCCGTTTAAAAAAAACAGGGTTCCGTTTCCGTTAGTTCTATGCAAATGAAGTTGCGGGCATCAGCTAGTCATGAATAAGATTCCCTAATAGTACGTACCTACCTAATTTTTCGAATAATACCCACCGAAAGTGTATTATTCGAAAAGGTACGTCCTATGAAGTGGGTATTATTTGAAAAGGTAATATATAATAAATTTCTGTAAATCTCTCTAAGCGAAAGCTTTATGTCAAGAAATAAACAACTTTAAAAAAAGGCGGGAGTTTCTAATGTCCTATTTATAAATCGTCGTTTAAACTGCGGTTGAAAGAAAGTAAACTGGAGACGACGGATAAGACACGGTTTATGTATTATTTATGAACAGTCGCTGACTGCAGATCCGGTGTATCTCTTTTGAACTTTATTACCAAGTAAAAAGGTCGAAAAGTGGAACGCCGGAAGTGTCGGCGACTAAACATAATTATGCTCAGTTACAGGCTGATAAGCGATTCCTCGCCTGGTTTACTACCGATTAGTATCGTGATGTATATTATGTCACCGTAAAATTGTAAAAATTGTTAGATTGTAATATAACTAACGAGATTGTAAAAATATGTAGAAAGATTCTTTGCTATTTTATATAGGGTTTGGTAAAATCATTTACGGATACTTCGGGAATATGATATATACTGTTTATGTAAAGACGTTTAAGCAGAAAAATAATTGTCATACTCGAAAACAATTTTTTTCTTTATATGGGTGAGTTTGTGTTTAGCGGAGAATCACCCATACATGAAATGATTTTTTAGTTTGAGTATGACAATTAATTTTTTGCCAAAGCGTCTTTATGCAGTGGATCGTGAAGTATCCGTAATTGATTTTTGGAGACCATATTTATAATGTAACGAAAAATAATGTGTTAAATTATAAGAAGAGATATTCATGCCCACAGTCTATTTTACGGTGACATATTATACCTACAAGGAGGTGCTGAATTTGTTTCAGATTTATCTTCGGTATTGAAAGTGTTTCCCATAGCGCGGGTATCTATTATAAGACTATTGTAATTTACCAATAAGCTCGTTTTTAAGCATTTTGTGAAATAAAGGTTACTATCAGGGAATCTAATTCATAAGCAGGGCCTTTAGACAAGATGCATTCGATAATTTCGAAGGTGAAGTTCGTCTTCAAAAACGTATGGGATTTGACATAAAACATCGAAAAGTGACAATATATCATCGTTTGCGATGCCTTATTTCAAATCCCATGCGTTTTGTTTTCGAACTACGCCATCGAAATTGTATTGTATCTTGATTAATTGAAATGTATCTTGACTAAAGGCCCAGGTGAAAACGTGTTCCTATAATTTATTTGTAATACAAATAATGACGACATGCATTCACAATACAATTTTATTGTCAAAGACATAACAGTTTGATATCTGAATAACATACAAAAAAAAGTAATATAAAAAATTTATGACAACAGTCAACCTGCTTATGAACTAAATTTCCTTATAAGTATGGTACGTAAGGACGAGGTATAATTAGCTTAGTAATTGAGTATTAACCAATATTATACTGTCAACGATGTGCTATCAGGGATTCTAATTAGACCAGGGTCGATAATTTTTGAAACCAAACAAAATAGTAGTAGGATGAAACCCATTAGAAAAGGAGGGGAATATGATAAAAATGAAAGGAAAAATAAATTACGGGCGATCTGAGTTCGGGAAGTGGGAGGGGGTGAGTTTTTAAGGGTAAAAAATGGTTTATCTTGATTTCCGGTAAAACTGCAAGTCCTATGAAAAAAAGTTAAATGGCAAAGTTGTAGATAATAAAAAGATCTACAACTTTTATATTAACACTCTTTTCACATAACCTCAAAATTTATGTGAAAAATTCAAATAACCAAGTTTTTGGTTTTTAATTTTTATCTTGTACAAAAACAAAACAAAAATTCACGAAATTTAGTGAAAACTTACCTTTTTATGTCCTAAATACACTGTAATTTTTGTGATTTAAAATATTTATTTTTTCACCTTATTTTGTCTTAATATCGAAAAATTAACCCTAATTTTCAATCGAAAATTCTCCTGTCAAAATATCAGCTTTTTTTTAAAAATTGATGGGCTTCTTGTTTGTTGAAATCTATTCTTTCTGATAATGTAAAAAAATACATACATTACCATAGTAAATGTTCTCAGAAAATGCAAAGAAAAGAATAGGTAGTAAGGCCTAGCCCCAATAAGACATCTACAATATTTTGAGTAAGTTGTCGAATCTTCTTTAAATTATGCGCATACATGTCTATTTATTGCTATTTTAAGATGACTTGTATACTTGAGTGACCTGCGGATAATTTTAACCCATCAAAAGGTATTTCATATACAAGAGGGAAAGGGGCTAGGCGACCTGAGCCTTACTACTTGTTCTTTTCTTTGCATTTTCTGAGAACATTTACTATGGTAATGTATACATTTTTTTACATTATCAGAAAGAATAGAATTCAACAAACAAGAAGCTCACCAATTTTTTTAAAAAAGCTGATATTTTGACAGGAGAATTTTCGATTGAAAATTAGGGTTAATTTTTAGATATTAAGACAAAATAAGGTGAAAAACTAAATATTTTAAATCACAAAAATTACAGTGTATTTAGGACATAAAAAGGTAAGTTTTCACTAAATTTCGTGAATTTTTTTTTTTGTTTTTGTACAAGATAAAAATTAAAAACCAAAAACTTGGTTATTTGAATTTTTCACATAAATTTTGAGGTTATGTAAAAAAATTGTTAATATAAAAGTTGTAGATCTTTTTATTATCTACAACTTTGCCATTTAACTTTTTTTCATAGGACTTGTAGTTTTACCGGAAATCAAGATAAACCATTTTTTACCCTTAAAAACTCACCCCCTCCCACTTCCCGAACTCAGATCGCCCGTAATTTATTTTTCCTTTCATTTTTATCATATTCCCCTCCTTTTCTAATAGGTTTCATCCTACTACTATTTTTTTTCACTTTTTACCATTTTTGAAGGCTTCGACCCTGGTCTAAATGTCATATGTCCTACCTGATTATTTTGTTACATTAGCAATAGCAAAACGGTTTGTGAAAGACGTACAGAAAATGTAACATTGGACCAATAAAAACTTTTATCAGAATATCGTGTGTTACGAATAAACGAAATATGATATCTTAAAAGACGAGGAAACGAGGAAGGTGCTTAAAATTAATGTACTGTCATGGGAAATGAATGTTTAGCAGTAGAGGAAAATGGATGTTTAGTAGACACACATTTCGGAAAGCGACGAAAACGATTACGTCACGTCATTATCATACGACCAAAATAATAATATGATGACTGTCAAACTCTATCTAATGCTCAATTTTTATTTTTCTTGTCAGTACCCAATTTCAACGTTTTTGTAAAAACAATTTTATACAAAGGTTTTTTTGAGGCGTTTTTCTAACCCTTCCCGCAACTTCCCGCAACTTCGTTTACATAGAACTAATGGAAACGGAACCCTATTTTTAAAAAAGGAACCCTAAAATAAAAGTAGCCTACGTTAGACCTTTTAACATCATCTATCTGCCAGTGAAAGTAACAGTAAATCGGTCCAGCCGTTTCAGAGTTTAGCCGGAACAAACAGACAGACAGAGAGACGGATACACAAAAAAAAAAAAAAATGATATTTTATAGTAAGTACCGAATATACTTTCATATGCATTGAGTGAAAAGCTGTTAATTTGAAATTACAAACAGACATTTCAATTTTATTTGTCTGTAGGTATAGATAGATAAATAACTTGGCATCACTTCAGAATGAAATAATCTTTATGTAGCATTTTTACAGTGTTTGAGTCAAGCTCGTTCATTGCATTATTTATGAAACGAGAATAAAAAAATCACTCATCACATTAATGTATTTAGGGCAAGAAAATAAAAACTGCACTAGATTACTTGAATTGGATAACTATACTATAATCTATACTTAATATATATAAGAGTTTGTGTGGTTGTAGGGGGTAATCTCTGGATCTACTGAACCGGTTTTTAAAAATTATTTTACCAATAGAAGGCTACGTTATTTATGAGTGACATCCTACTGGATGGATAGATAGATAAATGGATGGATGGATGTTGATATTGATGATGTTTATGACTCTTTCACGCAAAAATGAAATTTGGTATAGTAGTAGTTTAGGCTTTGGATTAAAATAGGCTACTATTTACCCCGGAAAATTACGGTGTTTCTGCAGGATAATATATTTACGCAGCGGAACCACGGGAAGCAGCTAGTAGGAGTATAGATGGATGGATGGATGTTTGTTTCTCTTTGATGCAAAAACTATCGAACGGATTTCGATAAAATTTGGTATAGTATTAGTTTAAGCTCTGGATTAAAACATTATTTTCATCCCGAAAAAGTACAGTATTCCCGTGGGATACCAGTGGCGTAGGGATCCTATAACTCCATTCCTATCGGCTTCCCTTGTCACTTACCTTTTGCAAACCTTCATAGAAATCCCTACCTAATATACAGGCTCCGGCTTCCCTATGAAGGAGAAGCAGCCTTCGCCACTGTGGGATACTATATGTACGCGGACGGAGCCGAAGGCAACAGCTAGTGATTAATATAGTAAAAACCGGCCAAGTGCGAATCGAACTCGCGCATGAAAAGTTCCGTACAAAACGGCAAAAAATCACGATTGTTGTATGGGAGCCGCTTCGCTACGTTGAATGTAAGCCATGGAGAGCCGTTTCGCTACGTTGAATGTAAAAGGAGGAATGGATGGTAAGAATGAAAGTGGACAAAGCGAAACAAGTATGTAAGAATCGTAGCAAGTGGAAGGAAGTGGTCTCTGCCTACACCAATGGGAAAGAGGCGGTCTCTGCCTACCCTTACGGGAAAGAGGCGTGATTATATGTATGTATGTATGTTGTATGGGAGCTCCACATAAATAATATTTATTTTATTCTATTTTCAGTCTCAGCGGCAACAGAAATACATCATCTGTGAACAACTGTCTAGCTACCACGGTTCATGAGATACAGCCTGGTGATAAACAGACAGACAGAAGGACAGTGAAGTCTTAGTAATAGGGTCCCGTTTTTACCCGTTGGGTTGGTTTTTAGGATTCCGTAATCCTAAAAATAACTTACGCGTGGACGAACAGTTTGCCAAATTTCTGTGGTTAAATCCAGTGGCAATAATAATTTAAATCATAATAGCTTACAGCTTTATATTCTATGCTGCAACCTGATTGGTATTCTATATTTGTTCAAGAAAATATAATGTCATTTTCAAACTATGTGAAAATTAATGATGTGTTAAGTATTATATTATTTTCTTTTTTAGATTTCTTGAATTGATTTACGATTGGCATACCTAATTCACAAAACGACAACTTCGCGTTATGCCTAAATAATCACGAAGTAAGCAAAACGAAAGTCTTATTAACCATAATATAGGCCATAAGAGAGATAGGCTAAGAGATAGATGAGATTGAGTCTTGAAGCTAAAATGACTTACATCTGCAACTCCTCTGGTGTTACTCATTTGCGTTCCTGGTCCTCAAATTCCCATTCCATTAATTTTACCAATCACGTAGACGAGCAGTCGCCATCTTGGTTTTCCCCGTACTACAAATATCAGCCATATCGATTTCACCATACATCAAATGTCAAAATGGCCCCAATTGAGCCCTAATCTATTACAACCTATATAAGTTTGTGACACAGAATATCTCTTCACACAAAGCCGCACTTCGCAGAAGCTCAAAACGAAATACCAGTGGAATTTTAGGTGAACAATTCGTGTTGATCCGCCGAGATTATTTACTACCGCCATTTGTATAAGAGGCGATTTGTTATGTGAGGCCCCATGCCGCCTATGTGCTAGCCGGAATGCGAGGAACATTATTATTTATTTTGGTTTTAATTGTTACTAATATAGAATACTATATGTTGCCCGCGACTTCGTGCGGGCGAAAGAAAATCTCATGCGAAGCGTGTATTTTGTTTCTACAAAAAGTAGCCTATGTCCCTTCCCGTGGTCTAATCTATATCTGTTCTAAATTTCATCAAAATTATCCTAGTAGCCTATAATATAATGCAAACAAGCAAATCTTTCCTCTTTTTATTAGTATTAATAGATAGTTAATAGATAGTTAATAAAAATCAAAAAGAATAAAAGGTATTAAACCAGCAGGTACGTGAATTTTGCGTAGCCTCTAGGGCAATTTTGATTTGAAACAAATATTAAGGTACTCAAAGTGCGTAAGGGTCAGCTCACACTGAAATAAGACGATACATGATGCGGCGCTTGCAATTTTAAAATAGGTTCTTTGAACTTTATTCAGTACATACGAACGTACACGTTTCGTTGCAAGTGCAAAAAGTTCGAAAATCATTTGAACGTTCGAACCAGTGAAGGCTAGTGGCGTAGCGTAGTAGGGGCGGGGAGGGGGGGGGGGGGGGGCCCCGGGCGGCACTTTTAAGGGGGCGGCAAAACCTAAGTAAGGGGGCGGGCGGCAGACACCCACGCTACGCCACTGGCTAATACAACGTACCTACCTATAGCTGATAAAAATAGCGCGCTATGTAGGTACATTATATTATTAAGTATATTTTTTTAATAATGGAGTCGCAAGACTTTTTACTTAACTTTTAGGCTTTTTTGTGGGTCGCGACATAAAAATGGTTGAGAAACGATGTTCTTGTGTACTGGATAAAATTCAATTTTGAATCGCTACCTATAAAATGCAGCGGCACATCGGGTATCTTCTCATTTCAGTGTGAACTGACGCTAAGTCTTGAAATGTTCAAATTGCGTTAGAGAAATGTGAAATATTTATGATGTCCCGCGACCCTTTCACTTTGACTGTAAAATGCCGACTGAAAATTACTTAATACCCTCACCGTTGCCAGCTATCTATCGAACATTCTCCTCTTGTTGTAATCTTACTACTATTATAAATGTGAAAGTTTGTGAGGATGGATGGATGATGTTTTTACTGATTTTGATGAAATTTGGTGTGGTGGTAGTTTAGGCTACATTTTATCCCTAAAAAACTCTGTGGGAGTGTTCTTGTGAGATACTGTATTCAGGCTGACCTCACATTAGACCCATATTTATCATATAGTGTGACATCGTAAACTTATATCGTAACTTTTCAATACAAAACAAAGAAACATTTTTTTCTCTTTATAATATTAGTATAGATTTAAAGAGGAAAAAAAGTATTAAAGTATCCATTTAACTCTCAAAATTCAACAGCACTAAAGCTGAACTAGACAAAAGTTATATTCGCGCACAATAGACTGGTGCACATAGTTACGAGTATTTCAAACATTTAACACATTCACTCGTGGTTAATTTGGATACAGTCATTATTTCCGGTGGACATTTATTGAACAGTCATTTACGAAATCTATTAGAGAATTCCAATATTTAAGAATCAGGAAGATTCAGTAAGCTTTTTTAGGGTTTCGTACCTCGAAAGGAAAAAACGGAACCCTTATAGAATCACTTTGTTGTCCGTCCGTCTGTCAGTCAAGACAGGTTTTTTCTTAGGAAGGCGTGGAGGTATAAAGCTGAAATTTATATCAAATACTCAGGTCTACTGTCCCTTGGAGATGTGAAAAAATCAAACTTCCGAGCCAATGTAATCAAATGATACAGCCGCTTAAGCCGCAAATTTTCGACACTCGCAAGGGAATCAAAACTTACAGAGTACTTCCCGTGAACTCAGAATCTTGAAATTTGGTACGAAGCAACGTCTTGTAGCACAGATAAAGGAATAAAGGAAAAATTGCCAAAACCGTAATTTTTTAGTAACATTATATTATAATGAAAATATTTTTAACAATTTTAAACTTACTACCCCTACTATGACTCAATTGTTTTTGGGTTGGCTCAATTCGTGATGGGTGAACTTAAATACTTATATACCAATTATCTACAGGTTTGTACGGAACCGTCGGTGCGCGAGTCCGTCTCGTACTTGGCCGATTTTTAATTTACGCGACATTTTAACAGTGAAAATATTGTTACTCATTATTTTAAACAGTTTACGATGACGTCGCTATATTTATGCTCAAGTGGAAAGTAGAGATGAAAACGTTGTTTAAACCCTTTTCAACAGCCAGAAAACATTTCAGTTTGATATTACATTTTTTATTCGTGTATTTGTCTTTATACCCGTTCTTTTCTGGGGAAAGACCTCAAAATGTATTTATGGGTACATAAAAAGGTCTAAAGCGATAATAAAATTAAATGAAGAGGTAGTTCCTTTAGTGCGTATGTGAGGATTTACCAAGATTTGCCTTCAAGATTCATGTGTATACAGTCGTAAAGAAAAAGGGAGTACAAAAGATAATTTCAAATCTCCCAGCATTTTTATGAAAGCCACCAAAGGAACCATCATTCTGATGCGCAGATAAATAATATTATTATGTGGTATTATTGAAGTGAATTGTTCTTTGACATGGTTGGGATCTTGTTTTAATAATAAAACGAAGGGAGTCGTTAAAAGAGAAAACAAATCCATCGAATATTCTACGTATATAATATATTATGTAAGGGGATAATAGAAAGGATATATTTTGATGGTGTCACTTTAATCGCTTAGTAAAATGCAGACATAAATATATTTTTACTTTTCAAAAAAAATAAATTGGTAAGATAAAATTAAATTATGAAGATACATAAAGTTATACCTGTAGAATAATAACTATAAACATGTAGATATAAGTTATTGTTTTCATTATTTTGTGAATAAAATATACAGCTAAGTTACGCTTATTAAAACAACTTGATAAAAAGTTTCGAACTCGCGTTTTGTCCAAATTTCAAACATAAATAAGAAGTTGTAAACAATTGCGAATTTCTCCTGTGAATATTAGAGTTATTTTTCTTTCGAATTTTGAATACAAAACAAACTAAAAAAATATTTATACTTATTTTCTATTCGGCGCTGTTTTGATGTTCATCATGTAGCTTACCTGAAAACAAAGAAACTATATAAGTAAGTAAAGAAAGTACAAAGAAAGTGTCTTATTTCAGTAACATACTAGATATATTGAAGAGTTTAAAAGACGATCTCGAAACAAAAGCTTTTAAAAATACACAATTCGAACAAACAAAAAAATAATATATCAGTTTATTGTTTGTCGATCTTGAAGCTCGTTTCTAAAATAGATCGAGCTGTTATTAAGCGACGTATATAACAACCTATACCAATCTTATACATATAGACACGTCGATATTCCATTTCTTACATATACTAATATAAGTCTTTAAAGAAATACCGCCAGTTTCTGAAATGACCAATTTTAAACAAAATTGATATTTAAATGAAACTAAATAAACAAAAACGCGACTGTAAAAATACTGTAGACTGCACAATATTACTCATATTTTATCTAAACACCGATAAGATTTTGGGATATCGTATTAATGTGAATAAAATCTAATATTCTGGTTCGGCTATATAAAGCCGTGATCATCGTATTCTGCTGGTTGGGATGTACTTATGTGAATAAATCCTAACATTCTGCTTCCGCTATAATAAAGACGTGTGCACAACGGTCACACTCCGTAAGCTAGCGCGAGCGTAAAAGTATAATGAATTCAGCTTCTTCGAAATCATATCATGCATGATGTACCGACATATATAAAGAAGAACTATTTTTGATCTAAGCGACATTAAGATTTTAGCATATCGTGGTAATGTGAGCAAACCCAAATAATCTTCCACTATATGCATTGTGCGATACAATAAAGACGTGAACACACCAGTCACGCTTCGCACGCCAGCGCTAAACAACTTATCCATTGTCGTTTGTGAGAGAAAATTGCTCACAAGCGCCACAATGGCTCAAGAATTTCTCCGTTTAGCTGGATATTGCAACTATTTATAGGTAATACGAAAAACCTATGTTGTTCCGTAATATTGCTTGCAGCTAAAAGAATATATGAAATTATAATATACTATATCGCGAGATTTTTAGGTAACTTTAAACGGAAGTATGTGTGGTAGAAATCAGACAATTATTTTAATCCAAGCTTTAAAGTATCTATAAATGAATCTCATCGCGATCATATAAATCAGTCATTCAACGTTATTTACATCAGTACTTAATAGTGTTAGCCTGAAAAATCGATTTTATCGAAAGGACGTCACTATGTCAACTTATGACATGGGACAGCACTAGCTCTCTCTCACTTCAGTTTATGGCGCTCGCGCATATATTATGGTTTTGTGTAAAAGCAGTTGAATAAATGTCTCAATTGCCAGAAGGGTGTTTTTCTACCGTGACCTCCTGTGACCACGGCTGCTGGAAAGTAGCCGAAACTGCGGGCAAAAGAAAAGTGCACCGCGACAAAATCCATGGGAGAGCCATGCTTCGGCACGAATGGGCCGGCTCGACCGGAGAAATACCACGGACTCACAGAAAACCGGCGTGAAGCAGCACTTACGCTGTGTTTCGCCGAGTTAGTGAGTTTACCGGAGGCCCAATCCCCCTACCCCCCTATGATGCCGCAGTTGAAAACTAATTTGTTACCCCAGGAGGGTACCAACTGCGTTGGAGAATCCCTCTCTGGACGTCCATGCTCAGGCGCTCCTGGACCTGAGCGTGGACGTCTAGGCTGCCCCTCGTATTCTGGGGGGGGGGCAAAACTGCGCTCCAATCTGCACGGGGCAAGAGCAAACGTGCTAAGGCACCCCCTGCGATATTGAAAGTGGACTTCTGTTTTATCAGGGGACTACACTCAAACCTCAATGCCGTCCATTACCATCTTGAGACAGCAAAGCCGGCGTTGCTCTTCTTAACCGAGACGCAGATATCGTCTCCGGCTGACACATCATACCTTTCCCACCCTGGGTATAACCTTGAGCACTCTTTTCTACCTAAAGCTGGAGTGTGTGTGTACGTCAGAGATGATATCAGCTCTCGCCGCCTCAGCAATCTTGAAGTTAGGGACCTTTCAATCTTATGGCTCCGCATAGAGTGCGACGACCATCCCCGCGTCTATGCGTGCCTCTATAGGTCCCATAGCGGTGATCCCGAAATAGACCGACTCTTTGAGCATCTGCAAATAGCTACAGACTTCGTGCAACAGCAGATCCCATCCGCAGAGATCTTACTACTTGGCGATTTTAATGCCCACCACGCCGCCTGGCTCAATTCCAGTAAAACTGATCATGCGGGGAGATCTGCCTGCGACTTTGCCCTTGCATATGACCTTACACAATTGGTTACTGCGCCTACGCGAATTCCAGATGTGGACGGTCAGATTCCTTCCCTGTTGGACCTTCTGCTAACGTCACATCCGGACGGCTACCAAGTATCCGTGGCCGCACCACTTGGCTCATCGGATCATTGCCTTGTCTGCAGCTCTGTGCAATTCACGAGCGCGTTGCGACAGCGTGTTGCTAAATACCGTCGTGTGTGGCACTACGAGTTAGCAGATTGGGATGGGATGCGGTCTTTTTATGCGTACTACCCCTGGGGGCAGTTGTGCTTCTCGCCGGATGATCCTGACGCCGCTGCCAACTCTGTTGCCAACGTGGTGCTACAAGGAATGGAACTTTTCATTCCGTCCTCTGTGGTCCCTACTGGCAGCAGATTCCGTCCCTGGTTTGGTTCATCTACCAAAAAAGCTTCTCGCCGGAAGCAGGAAGCTTACCAAACCTGGGCTAATGCAGTGTCAGCACAGGATTTAAACACCAGCAAACTTAAAAAGGAGTACAACCTTGCCTCTAGGTCCTTCAAAAGAGAGATCGCTTGGGCGAAGAAACAGCACATCAGTAGAATTGGCGAGAGACTTGAGCGTCTCCCCTCGGGAACCCGTGCATTCTGGTCTCTCGCCAAAGCTATCGAAGGGAATTTCTGTAAGCCATCTCTTCCATCCCTACACGTAGGAAATGGCTCGTTGGCCCATGACGCAAAAGAGAAAGCTGAACTTCTTGGCAAGCTCTTTGCGTCCAACTCGACCCTGGATGACGGGGGACTATACCGCCGACTATACCGCGATGCAAGAGCATCATGTCGGATATTCGGTTCCATCAGCGCTCAGTGCGAGTTGCTCTCCGTTCCCTTGATACCCAAAAGTCGAGTGGGCCTGACGGAATCCCTCCTATAGTGTTGAAAATGTGTGCTCCAGAGTTGGAACCGGTCTTAACGCGTCTTTTTCGGCTTTCCTACTCTTATGGCACAGTCCCAGCATCTTGGAAGACAGCTTTGGTGCACCCGATCCCTAAAAAAGGCGATCGCTCCAATCCTTCCAACTACAGACCAATCGCTATAACCTCTCTCTTCTCGAAGATAATGGAGTCCATTATTAATAGACAGCTCCTTCGATACTTAGACGTTCAGCAATTGCTAAGCGACAAACAGTACGGGTTCCGTAAAGGTCGCTCGGCTGGTGATCTGCTGACGTACCTAACTCATCGTTGGGCACAGGCGATCGAGTCTAAGGGAGAGGCATTGGCTGTAAGTTTGGACATAGCGAAAGCCTTTGATCGGGTTTGGCACAAAGCGCTTCTTTCGAAGCTTCCTTCCTATGGGCTCCCCGAGAAATTATGCAAGTGGGTCACGAGTTTCTTAGCAGACCGAAGCATAAGGGTCGTAGTCGACGGTGAATGCTCAGATACTCTGTCTGTTGATGCTGGTGTCCCACAAGGCTGTGTGCTATCACCTACCCTGTTCATACTACATATCAATGATATGTTACAAACCAATGGCATTCATTGCTATGCAGATGACAGCACGGGTGATGCCTTATATACCGGCCACGCGAAAATCTCTCGGCAAAATGTCATTGAGAGTCGAAACAAACTTGTCTCTCAAATTGAAAATTCATTGGAGAAGGTCTCTGAATGGGGTAGACTTAACTTAGTCCAATTCAACCCCTCTAAGACACAAGTTTGCGCGTTCACCGCTAAAAAGTTGCCAATGGTCGTATGTCCTCGTTTTGAAAGCATACCCATAACTATCTCCTCCAACATTGGAATACTTGGTGTTAACATATCGAGCGAGGTCCAGTTCCGATATCATCTGGAGGGCAAGGCCAAGTTAGCCTCCAAGAAGCTTGGTGTTCTGAACAGGTCAAAGCAGTATTTCAGTCCGGTCCAACGCCTACAACTCTATAAGGCGCAGGTTCGGCCTCACATGGAATGCTGTTCTCATCTCTGGGCAGGGACACCAAAGTACCAACTTCTCCCTCTGGATCGTATCCAACGTAGGGCCGCCCGAATTGTCGACCGCCATAGTGTTTCAAACAGGCTTGACTCCTTAGAGCTACGTAGAGATGTAGCATCGCTCTGCATCCTCTATCGGTTATATTACGGGGAGTGCTCCGAGGAATTGTTCGGACTTATACCTGCTGCAACTTTTCGCCACCGCTCCATGCGACAAAATAATTATCATCCTCATCACCTTGATGAGTGGCAGTCCTCCACCGTGCGCTTTACCCGAAGCTTTCTGCCGCGCACTGTAAAACTCTGGAATGAACTGTCGCCAGCAGTATTTCCGGACCATTATGACCTGCAAACCTTCAAGAAGGGAGCGTATTCCCTCCTAAAAGGCCGGCAACGCACTTGCAACTACTCTGATGTTGCGGGTGTCCATGGGCGACGGTAATCGCTTTCCATCAGGTGATCCGTTTGCTCGTTTGACCCTAGTTTTATAAAAAAAAAAAAAAATCCGTAAGTGTTTAAAACAATGAATCTACTCACGATTAAAATCGGATCAGTAGCTTAGGCGCTACGATGGAACAAACATATTAGGTTGGGGAAAAAGTTTCTTCGCATTTTATATAAAAATTCAAAAGGTTTTTTAATAAAGTTTATTTACAAGTGAGTAAAGTATATAGGTGCCATTTTGTTCGATAACTTTTTGCCATCTTGTTGGTAGGTACATGATCCCATTGCTATAAAATTTTTGGGGCTTCTGATGAAAAAACTGCGACAAGTGGTTTTGGCAGTCCTCTTGTGATGTCAACCTGACACTGCCTAAGGAATTCTGCAGCGACCGAAACAGGTGGAAATCTGAAGGTGCAAGGTCAGGACTATACGGCGGATGCATTAACACCTCCCAGCCAAACTCCCGTAATTTTTTCTGAGTGGCTAAATATGTGTGAGGTCTAGCGTTATCATGGTGAAAAACCACACCCCTTCTGTTGATTAATTCCGGCCGCTTTCTCTCAACTTCTTGCTTTAATCTCATCAGTTGTTCGCAGTACAGTTCAGAATTGATGGTCCTGCCTAAGGAATTCTGCAGCGACCGAAACAGGTGGAAATCTGAAGGTGCAAGGTCAGGACTATACGGCGGATGCATTAACACCTCCCAGCCAAACTCCCGTAATTTTTTCTGAGTGGCTAAATATGTGTGAGGTCTAGCGTTATCATGGTGAAAAACCACACCCCTTCTGTTGATTAATTCCGGCCGCTTTCTCTCAACTTCTTGCTTTAATCTCATCAGTTGTTCGCAGTACAGTTCAGAATTGATGGTCCTGCCTGGCGGTAACAGCTCATAATGAATAATGATTCATGAATAATGATTCATTATGAGCTGTTACCGCCAGGCAGGACCATCAATTCTGAACTGTACTGCGAACAACTGATGAGATTAAAGCAAGAAGTTGAGAGAAAGCGGCCGGAATTAATCAACAGAAGGGGTGTGGTTTTTCACCCCTGAATAATGATTCATTATGAGCTGTTACCGCCAGGCAGGACCATCAATTCTGAACTGTACTGCGAACAACTGATGAGATTAAAGCAAGAAGTTGAGAGAAAGCGGCCGGAATTAATCAACAGAAGGGGTGTGGTTTTTCACCATGATAACGCTAGACCTCACACATATTTAGCCACTCAGAAAAAATTACGGGAGTCAATCCCACCACACACACAGCATCACCTTGTTGCGAGTTAACCCGGGTTTCGCCACAGTCTGTGAAGCCTGACCGGCCTTTGACCACGATCTTTTTCGCACGTTCTTGTCGTACGTGATCCACTTTTCATCACTAGTTATCAGCTTCTTCAAAAATGGTTCGGTTTCATTACGTCGTAATAAAGAATCACAAATGAGTACACGGTTCATTAGGTTTCTTTCAGTGAGCTCATGAGGCACCCAAATATCGAGCTTTTTTGTGTACCCAGCTTTTTTCAAATGCGCCAAAACCGTTTTGTGGTCAATCCCCAGTTCTTCAGCTACATCGTAACTACTAATATGCCGATCTTGCTCCACTTTTTCAAAAATGGCAACAGTTTTGTCCGTAACAGGGCGACCAGAGCGACGTGCATCATTGATATCAAAATTTCCGGATTGAAAACGCTTAAACCAAATTTGCGCTACTCTCACAGATACTGCATTAGGTCCATAAACATCACAAATTTTTTTTGCGGCTTGTGTTGCATTTTTACCTTTTTTGTAATAAAATTTTAAAATGTATCGAAATTCTTCATAAGAATCACTCATTTTAACAATAAGAAAAACAAATGAAAATCTCAAATTTACCTAATTTGAATTTGGAATTGTCTTCTGTAAAATTAAAACTTTTTAATGATACCAAAATCAGCCAGATACAATTGGTATAGCCCAAGATATTTTATGACAAGTTCATACATACTATAATGCGAAAAGACTTTTTCCCCAACCTATTATATACATCTAAATATATAAAAGGCAAACCTGACTGACTCATCTATCAACACACAGCCGAAACTACTGAACGGATTTCGCTGAAATTTAGCATAAGTACAGATAAATGTAATGACGCAGGCATCCGCTAAGATTTTTAAAAATTCGCCTCCTGAGGGGTGAAAAAGGGGTTAAAAATTGTATGGAAGCCGAATTCCACGCGGACGAAATCGCGGGCAAAAGCTAGTATAATTATATTGACTGCCAAAATCACTACCCTTCCTTCTGGCTTCACAGTAGTCGGGTAACAAAGCTTCAGTAAAACTATAGTAAGCATGATTATCCGTAAGTTCACATTACTCGTAGCTTCGTAGCAGTTGCCGTAGCTCGTAGCAAACACAGACTTGTTTGCGAACACATAGTTTTATCATTCAATTTATTATTATTTATGTGTCTCTAAATGCTAAGTGTATTTTTTTATTGCATTGTAATTAATATAACATAAAACCAGCAGTTGCAACGCCCCACGGACACTCGCAACACCAAAGTAGTTTGTACCCGGTTTCACTCGGCGAAATTCAACACAAAAGTTGTATCACGCCGTTTTTCTGAGAGACCGTAGTATTTATCCGGTCAAACCGGCCCATTCCACGAAACCCAGATCTGGAACGTTAAAATTTACGTTATATACTTACTGATTATAATTTTATGATAAAATATTGACGCTATATATCTCTGTGTTTGTGTGTAGCCACAATTTCCCGTATTAACGCCGTGGGCCTATCGTTTTAAAAATGTAAAAGGTGTTTTCCCACCGGGGTCACAAAATGTTGTTTAGCTATTTTCTGACCTCCATTAGGGTACAAAATAAGATATTCACACTGCCTTCAGTAGTTAAACCAATCAAGTAAATATTCATAAAAGTTTTATAAAGCTCTCTCATTTTAATTTGACGACCTCTGTAGCTCAGTGGTACAGCGCTTTGGTGCTCAAGCCGGGTATCGCGGGTTCGAATCCTGACGATGTAACAAAAAGTATTTCTGCGTTCCTGGGTAATGGATGTGTATTAAATATGTGTATAATATAATAAAAATCAAATATATATATATATATATATATATATATATATATATATATATATATATATATATATATATATATATATAATATAAAAGTATTAAATATACTTTCCGCTTTTCTGGTACCTGTAACACAAGTTACAGGTACCAGAAAAGCACGGAGAGAAAAAGAATTAGCACGGGGCCAGATTGACGTGGTGTGAAGTGTCCATAGATATTATAATTACTAGAGGTCGCCCTGTGGCCGATATTCGACCATAATTTCATGTTCATGTTTTAATTTTAAAGTTTCAACTTTTTTTGGTTTCTTTTGCCTTTTAAATACGCAATAAAAATGTTAATGTTGTTTACGGAATGTGAAAGATAATTATCCAAATTAACTTGAAATTAACACTCATTGACAATTGTGTCAAACTACTGTAATTTATACAAAAATGCTAGTATGATAGAGGGGCTTGTGTGTAGCTAATATTTTCATTAATTTCATGTATTTCTAAGCATTATTTAAAGAATTTCAAGCCTTTCGCACGCTTTCCTCAGCATAATCTTTAATTGTGCCAAGTTTCACTCTAATCCGTATGCACAATTCTCGTAAAACTGCTTGAAATGTTTACTTCGCGTATTAATATAATGATGTACTCAAGTTTGTATTCACCAAAATTATAACATTATTAATGATTTACGAGTACTGAGTAGGTTTCATAAATACTCTATAATATAATAAGACTAGCTTTTGCCCGAAGCTCCGCATAAAATCAGTATCCCATACACAATACAACACTGTACTTTTTCGGAATAAAGTAGCTTATATATAAATCCAGAGCTTGAATTACTACATCAATTTTTATCGAAATCCGTTTGGTAGTTTTTGCGCGAAAGAGTAACAAACATCCATCTAGCCATCCTTACAAACTTTCACATTCATATAGTAGTAGGATAAACATGATGATGTTTATTTATATATTGATGAGTCACAATTCTGAATAGTCCGTTCCCCTTGCGCTATTTATTTATGGACAGAATCATCTTTAATCTGTAATAACTTGGATTAAGTTAAGTCATTTGTTGTTTAAGAAACTGAGAAAAGAAAACCCATTGAAAATTTCAAAGTTAATTTATTATCTCAAATACCTGATGGCATTGATCCATCCAATATCCATCCTTAGGAACTTTCACATTTACAATAGTAGTAGTTAGACTTATTTAATGTAATTAGGATTCGGAAAATTCTGTTTAATATTATGTTGATTTCTTATGTTTACACAAATATTGTTTATTGTTTTAAACACTTACGGATTTTGTCGCGGTTCATTTTTCTTTTAACCGACGTTTCAGCTACTTTCCAGCAGCTCCTTCATCTTGTGACCACGGCTGCTGGAAAGTAGCCGAAAGATCGGGGAAAAAAAAGTGCACCGCGACTAATCTATAATAATCGTCACGATAAAGACATCTTTTGCTACATCATAATAGCATAACCCGACTATTGTCTATGTAATGATATATTTTCTACTTACATGGTCCGTATTCTCCTACAAAATATATTTTATATTATGTTATAATAGCTGAGAATAAAATCTTAGTCAGGACTAGTTATGTGAAGAAGCTTTGTGAATAGAAGCAACACAATATTTTTGAACATCTTAGAAAGCTCTAGGGAATTATGTCAAAAGCTGCCTCAGAACGAAAGCTGCGGAGACGGAAGCTTTAGAAAATCCTTGCTCCGGTAATTATGTAGTCAAAGAAAAACTAATGTTGAAAATTTAATGGTCGCATCACGTCATGACATGCGTCACGACACGATTTCGGATATAACGTCACAGGTCGGAAGCTACTTATACTTATTACATAACATTTTTTTTATTTATCTTAGATTCTTTTTTGAAGTGACTTACGACACGATGAGAGTATTTTTTTTTTGTTATAGACTCCGTTTGAGTTTATTGAGAAAGATATCTGCGTGCTACAGGGCGTCGCACCTACGCGTAGGCGACAAAGAGCACTCTGCTCTTTGTCGCAGCTCAAACCATCTTTTAAAGTGACACATTTACATCCTAAAATATATATAGAAAGATATAAATAGTTTATGTTTCACATTAAACTAAGTACAATAAAATTACTAGCAAATAATCCGAATACTTTGATAATATGATTCTGATTTAAACATGTATGTTCGTAAGTATGTTCAAAGGATCTTCTAATTTAAATAATAGAAATAGAAAGTCAATAGAATAGGTCGTTGAAAGACTAACACAAGTACTTACAAGTCTCGTAAGAAGCAACTCGCCTGAGGAGTTACTTTGGACCATAACCCCAGGGAGTGGTGTTTTTTCATCAAAGTAATTACATCTACAACTAGCTCATTATCCCCTTGTTCCAAAAATAAAACAAATATGCCACAAGTAAAAACCATTCCCTCTCCAATTTGCACGTAATAATCGCCATATTTATACTACAAAGAGGCAAAAGAATATAAAATATAGAAAAACCTTTAGCTAACAGTTCGCAATATTGTATTGGAGAAGAGAATTTATTGAGGTACAGTTTCTACCCACTAGATTTTGTATTAAACTTTTATAAACTAGTGTGTTATCTAGCTTAGTTTTATGCCGTTTGTGGTAAAAAGAGGCCATTACAGTTATCGTTCTAAATTATTTAATTGAAAATAAATACTATATAATATGTCACCGTAAAATTGTGAAAACCGTTAGATTGTAATAAAACTAGTCAAATTGTAAAATGTTCATAGACTGCCTATAATTTAACACAATAATTTTCCTTACATTATAAATATATAGTTATAAATCTTTCGACATATTTTTAAAATCTCGTTAGTTATTTTACAATCTAACGATTTTTACAATTTTATGGTGACATACATTCGATTTCTGTAGGCACAATGTATTATATTTAACGGTTGTCATAAAACAGTCATGGGAAAACTTTATTTAAAAGCGGACATTTAATAGTCAATAAATTTAATTTAGATGAACGAATAGCAAAATTTGACTCTTTATTAGCTATAAACCATAAAATGTTTGTTCAAAAGATTTCTAATTTTAAAATTAATCATAGGTATTCACGAGAATGTCTTTATTTACCCACTCGCAGTGTTTCTTACCACCTCGTATCTTTAAAGATCTAAGAAAGTAGGGGGGAGACTTTAAAATATCGGATCAGGAAATGAGTGGTAAAGTAAATAGTAGTGATCCACTAATAGTAGTGATCTTACTTTATCTTGGTATTGTTGTATCAATACTGTGTCAGTGATACAATTGTCATGGGTATGGCGGGGTAGCGTATTGTTTTATCCATACTACAATCATTATTATTTTAGTAATAACGTTTTACTTATAATATGTGTCAGCGCGGCCACGGCACCAAAAGCAAACCTACAGATTTATAATATCAATATTAATGTACCTGTGTTAGTGTTTCATAATATATATAAGTGTTATACCATTGCTAGGTGTGTGTATTTTTCCAGTATATTATCATGTGCGTATTTACAGAAAATTATTATATTTTATCATTTACATATTTTTCCGGTACATGTAATAATATTTATTCTGATTCTTTATATCTTATATAATATAAATATACATAATACATCATTACACTATAAAAATGCATCACAATAAGAAATTAAAAATTGGTCTTATAAACCCAGGCTCTCTTGGCACTAAACATGATGAGATGTTGGTAGCTATTAACAGACACAATTGTGACCTGATTGCGGTTAACGAAACCTGGCTGCGACCGGGCGAGGAGGGCCGTGCGCCTAGGGTGCCGGGTTATCGCCTTGTGCATATACCTAGGCCCGAGTGCGTGCGTTCCCGCGGGGGTGGAGTGGGGTTTTTTATAAAGAAAAGTCTAAGCGCGCATACCATTAAACACGTTACTACAACACCGAGCGTGGAACAAATGTGGCTATCTATGAAAACCAACGGCAAGTTAACTTTTATAGGTACGGCGTATAGACCCCCCTGGCTATCGGCTAAATTATTTACAGAAGCTCTTACCGACACTATTAGCACCCTACCAAGTCACGATTTTTTGTATTTACTCGGTGACTTTAATATAGACTACTTAAAGACTAATACAACAAATTATAAACTTTTGGACGAATTCCTGACTATACACCGCCTGCATCAATACACTTCAGATGCCACGCATTTTACGGCCGATACAGAAACCCTACTCGACCTGGTCTGCACTAATGCTGACCTTGACCGAGTCTGTGTAGACTATATACCCGATCTAAGTAGCCATGCGTTCTTAACTTTTGTAATCAACCTGCCTAAAATTAAAGCGACAGCTAGGAAAATTACCTACCGACCTATAAAGGATATTATACCGGACGACTTCGAATACTTAATGAACTTAATTGACTGGCAATATATTAAGCAGCTGTCTAATGTTAACGATATGGTACGTATATTTACTGACAGCATTCTATGGGTATTCGATTTCTTATCCCCGGTTAAAACAATTTACGTAAAGGAACGCAGCTACCCGTGGATAACTTACAGTATTAGGCAATTAATGAAACGGCGCGATGACGCATATAAGCGTGTACGTAGTACTAAAAATGAGTCGCACTTGCGCTACTACAAAGACCTCAAGCGAGAAGTATCATGCGCGATTAGTAGAGAAAAGTTAGCTTATTTTGATGTCTACATTAATGCTAATATTGAGTCCCCTAAACTTATGTGGAAACATCTCAAGAATAACATAAATTCACATAAACCTAATTCAGATTTAATACTACCAAATAACCTCTTTGACCCAAACCTCATTAATACTCACTTTCTAAACGTTCCTGGTCCTAATGTCATACCCGAGTCTACGTTTACCTTTTTTGATAACAATACGTTTAATTCTTCCAAATTTAGATTTTCTACAATCGATGATAGTGATGTCTTAAAACTACTCAAGTCACTTAAATCGAATGCTATGGGCACTGACCATATCAGTTTAGACATGTTGTTAATGTCTACCCGTATTACCAGTTGCCTAAGTGTCATAACTAAAATAATTAATTTTTCACTCACATCTCATACCTTTCCTACGCTATGGCACTTGGCAATAGTTAAACCACTACCTAAAAAAGATAACGTGTCTGATCTGAAGGATCTCAGACCTATTAGCATTCTGCCGTGTATCTCTAAAATTCTCGAGAAAGTAGTTTGTGGCCAAATGAGCTCGTACATAGAGCTCAACAACATGTTACCTGCGGTTCAGTCGGGCTTTCGTAGGAGGCATTGCACTACCACTGCCTTGATCGATGTCGTGGATAACGCACTTGCCGCACAAGACGCTGGTGAGGCCACCATTTTGGTCCTACTAGACTTTTCGCGTGCGTTCGACTCAATTAATATACCTTTGTTATTAACTAAATTAAAATATTACGGCTTCGAAGATGAGGTAACTGCTTGGTTCTCGGACTTTCTAAATAATCGATCTCAAATAGTTGAATTAATTGATAATAACGGTTCGATAGTACGTTCAGATCCACGCAGCGTAAATAGGGGAGTACCCCAGGGTACAGTGGTCGGCCCTGAGCTGTTCTCGCTGTATTGCGCAGATATCGTTCATTGCATTCGGTTCTGCAAATTTCATATATACGCCGACGACATCCAGCTTTACATCACCTTTAAGACAAGTAATATGAGCGAGGCTATAAACAAGCTTAATGACGATCTGGCGCGTATTAGCGAGTGGTCAGAAAGCAATGCTTTGGTGCTTAACCCTAGCAAAACAAAATTTATGGTACTAGGTACCAAACATCAAATTCAAAATATTGCATTCAACCAGCCTACTATACATATCAGGGGACTTTCAATTGAGCGAGTCACTGTAGCGCGCAATTTAGGTGTGCTAATGGATGAGGGTCTTAAGTTTGAAATGCATGTGGCTAAGTCGGTAAGTAGGTGTTTTTACAGACTAAAGCTATTATATAAAATCAGAAACTTTATCCCGGAACGTTTACGTAGCACCCTGTGCGAAACTTTAGTGCTCTCTAACCTAAACTACGCAGACGCTGTCATGGGCCCCTGTTTGCTCTCAAGGTCAAAATGTCTCATACAGAAGGTACAGAACGCATGTGCTAGGTATTGTTGTAACATCCCTCCGCGTGCCCACGTAACGCCATATATAAATAATAATTTACGTTGGCTAAAAATGGATGGCCGCAGAAAACTGCACTTCGCTACACTGCTGTTTGGTGTTATTAAATTTAAGACTCCTTCATACCTTTTCGACAAATTACAGTGGGCTAGCGAGAGTAATTTAACAGTGACCACCAGAGGTTCTGCATATCTGCTCATCACTCCACGTCATCGCACATCTGCATTCAGGGGAAGCTTCAGATACCTGGCAAGTAAGATCTGGAACAACCTTTTGCCGCCATCTTTCCGGGCTCTGAAAACCACAAATACTTTTAAACTAAAATTGAAATCTTTTTTGTTCCGAGAACAACATAGTACTGTATCGTTAACATAATAATTATAATATCAATAGTTCTATTTTTTATTCATTTCTAATTATAAAATTATACTAACACTGAAAAAGAATTTATATAGTATTTTGTTATTAATAGATAAATATGAAAATATAATCTAATCTAATATATATCTTTCTCATAAACTAATAAATAGACACATAAAATATTATTATAATCTGTAAAATATGTTCCTTTTTTATTTTATTTAACACTATGTTACACTTACCGTTCGCTGTGTAAGCCGTAATGTGGAGGTAACTAGGGGGTTCTCAGATGCTTGCCAGGTATACAAGACGGACACACTGTTCTTCTGTTTTTATGTTGTCCTTTCCGTGTGTAGAATATGCTATAATATTTTACAGCCTGCCTTCCCGAACCCAATTTATATTATTAAGTTTTATAAGTTAATTTTTTATCTCACGTCTCACCTGAAATATTTATTCTATGTATTTATATTACAATTATGTACTCTAAATTTGTATTTCTATTATATCATGTAATAATGCATGTGCCTAAATGTATCTAACTTATCATGCTACTATTTAATATGTTTATAAACGCACTTACCATAGTTTTCACGTTAGTATTTTATTAGCTATCTCATACGTAATATGTATGGTATGGTTGTGTGTGGGATTGTTGCTACGGGTAAGTAACTACTAACTAGTAGGTACATTGGCGCAGGCGCTCGTCTGCGCGTGCTCCGCGCTCAGCATCACTATTGCCACTGAAGCCGAGATAGCTGGCCGTGGCGGGATCGCTCCCTTTGTCCCTAGCAATGAGTCACATGCACAACTTTCTTTTCATTTTTTTTTTCTTAATTACGTATTTTATTATTATCTTTGCCCATACATTATGTAATTATTATTTAAATTTGCCTATATATGTATTATGTAAATGTAATGTTTATTTATACTTCTGAGGTTGCTTGCTTGGTCTGTCGTACGTCATACGCTTGGGGCCACGGAAGACCAGGTACCGCGGCGTGCCGTGGTGTTACACCTGAGTGGTCTCCATTTCGGATTTTTGACATTACACTGCCTTCTGCCTAATTTTTAATATTTTTTTAGTTTTTTTTCTGTATTCTTTGTTCTTTTTTTTTTATGATGTTACTGTTTTTTTTTTGTACTGTCTTGTAATGTCTAAGAATTTCGAATAAAGATTTATTTATTTATTTATTTATTTTAAATGGGGAATGTGCCTACGGTATACGAAATACTTGAAGCCCGAGCTAAACCCTCAAAGGTTGTTTAGTTCAACATAGATACGTCCCCTCTACTCTATTGTTGCCTTTGAACACGGATTTTATCATTTAAGGACACTGTTCATTATGGGGCACCCTTAATGAACAGTATCCTTACCCAATTATTGGTACAATATGTATTTAGTATTAAATTTTTGTCTACATTTTTCAAAAATATCTACACATTTTTTTTATAAAACTAGGGGACAAACGAGCAAACGAATCACCTGATGGAAAGCGATTACCGTCGCCCATAGACACCCGGAACATCAGAGGAGTTGCAAGTGCGTTGCCGGCCTTTTAGGAGGGAATACGCTCCCTTCTTGAAGGTTTGCAGGTCGTAATGGTCCGGAAATACTTCTGGCGACAGTTCATTCCAGATTTTTAAAGCGCGCGGCAGAAAGCTTCGGGTAAAGCGAACGGACTGCCACTCATCAAGGTGATGAGGATGATAAATATTTTGTCGCTTGGAACGGTTGCGAAAAGTTGCAGCACTATGTATTTTTGTTTTCGGTTCATTAGTTGGCAATTCTACATAATATTTCAATATTATATCTTCTGAAAACAAATAAAAGGTTTTAAAGAACTTGAGGCAAACAGAATTTGTAATAAAATTTAATAGACTCGTAAAATACAGTCCGTATTTCCTGTAGTTCGTTTATTCTCGAAATTGAAAATCTTTTCTATACCTAACCGCATTATACAGCTCCCACTTACAGATTAAAAATGGCGTCGAGAGGAACTTTTAATGTTTAATTTCCCGTTTTGTAAATTATATTCTTTTGTTGTTTTGTAATGTTGTGTTTTTGTAAAACGGAATGTGTGCATATTTTTTTTTTTAATTAAGTAAATGGATGGGCCCCATTTAATTCATAAAATAATATTTTCATTGTAATTTTTTTACACAATTAATACGATCGCCATTTTTTATCGTTACAGTTACAGAAATATTTTTCGTCGACAGGAATAAAGTTGAATAATTAAAATTCGATGTAAACTTGTCAATAATAGTATCGACAAGTAGGTAGCTACAATATCAGCAAAGTTCCTGCTCAACTAGTTTCTAAAAAAAAATCATTCTGTACATTAGGACGCTTTAAAATATTTGAACACAAAGTGACCACATCGACTGCAGACGTATGTACATGTGAATTTTGATCTTATGCCTGGTTGAGCGCAACATGTTCTAAAGTAAGTGACCGCATCGACTGCAAACTTATGTACATGTAAATTTTGATCATATGCCTGGTTGAGCGCATCATTTTCTATTGTACGTAAGAACCTCTAAATGCGTTTAAGAGTACAAAATATCATAATTCATACATTATGTTTTTCTATTCAAACTATTCTAAGAGGTAGTTTTGTTTCGTCGAATGTAATTTTAAACCTATGTTTAAAGTTAAAAAAGGAATAAAATCCGTGACCTACATTGGAATATCTGAATAAGAAATTGCATTCAATTACCTTCTCTAACAAGGCGAAATATATTTTCAAGTGACTAAAAGGCAGAATAAAAGTCCACCAGAATACGGGTAGTCGGACAGTGGACACAGGTGAACTAATTACTGAATAATTAATAGGATAGTACGCAAAGAAAATGTCCAGGCAGCAAAAAAAGTGCCTTTCTAATTTTGTAGAACTTGTAGTTGTCATTGTTTGTGTGAGTGTAAAAGAAGAAATTAGATACAAAATACCTATTGTGCTAGGCAGACTATAATAGATATAACTTTTGAAAGTAAATCTCGCAGAAACCTTACATTTTCCCGTGATAAAAAGTAGCCTATGTACCTTCCCATGGTCTATATACCTGCCAAATTTCAGAGAAATCCTGTCCAGTATCCTGGAAGTCCAGTAGTTTCAGAGCCTATTCAATGCACACAAACAAACATACCTTTCCTCTTTGTAATATTTGTATAGATACGCGTTGACAGTAGTAATCTTTGTAGACTAAAAACTAAATATTATATTTTTATGAAAACATACTGTATATGTCACGAATCACGAGTGGTTGATGAAAAGCATATTTTACAAGTTGTTTTAAAAGTGTATGAATTTAGAACAAATTTCACGCTTGGTTAGGGTTTTTGTTTATTAAAAGTCATCATACCTAATGAACTTCCATTTTTGCGTTTCCTTGCGTTGAATACCGCTGTTAAGTACGTTGGTATCTACAATCCACAGTTAGTATGAACTAGCCTTTTCCCGCGGCTCCGCCCGCGTTAATATAATATTAGGTATTCGAAGGGAAAAATGTAATTTTTCGGAAAAAAAAGTAGCCTATATTTTAATCCAAAGCCTTTCTAAACCCCTACCATATCAAATTTGATCGAGTTCCGTTGAGTAGTTTTTGCGTGAAAGAGTAACAAACATCCATCCATCCATTCATCCATCCTCACAAACTTTTACATTTATAATATTAGTAGTATGGTATTAGTAGTATGTTTTAATAAGACGAAGAGAGAGGAAATTTTATTCTAACATATTTCCTTCTTTATTGCTTATAAAATATTGTCTCATAAAGAAAAAAATATATTGAAATACCAGGGCAAAAGGGCTCTAATGAATTATATAATTTATTAGAAGTCTGTAAGAAAATATTTGCACATCATTATCTTACTCATAATATTATTTATGCTTTATATTTCCAAAAAACATATCTACATCATTATTTAATTGATATAATAATAATATATATTAATTTCATCATTTGTGTGGCTTGGGAAGTCATATTATATTGCACATAAATATCCAAACGATATTTATGACAGGTAGGTGTACCTAATAGATTTACTTTACTACGAATGCATGAATTCAAAGAAGCTGATTAGTCTTTATAATATTTAGTATAATATGTTCTTTAGTCACGTAACGTATAGCCTTAATCAATCATCATGGTTGACAAAATAAATCCCTTGGATTTGAAGCTTACGTCGAATGCTATTCGTTGTTAACCTAAGTTGTTATAAGACCGTTTTAATATAGTGATTTTCTAGCAATTTAGGATAGATTAACCATGTCAGTAGAAAACTTCAAGCATTGTGACAAGAGAAAACGTCACACCCTTTTCAGTGACGTCATATGCCATCCCTACCTTGGGATAAGAGATGTAACTTTTCTGACGTGAGTTTCCTTGTCTTGGATACAATAGAGAAGAATATTTTTTAAAGTTCAAAGGCCCCGTGACTATGTGATAAGTATATAGATTGTTTATGGCGTGTAATGGTCTGTCTGAATACGATAGATCCTTTAGCTGTGCAACCTGCAACCCTTTGCATCCGATAATGGATGATTTATACAGTATTCTCCGAGCGAAGTAACCACTCTCGAAATACTAAAGTGCCTGGGACAGTTGGTTTTTTAAATGTCGTATGGTTGCCCAAGCACATACGGCATTCTCACAACATAGTCAGCCTAGTCCAGAGGAATGAACTGGTCAATACGTCTGGGGTCAACTATGTGCGGGTTTCCTGACGATGTTTTCCTTCACCGTTAGAGCGTCCGTATAATGTACTTGAGATCAGAAAAAGTCTCATTGGTACACGCCACAACCTGGGATTCGAACCTGCACTCTCTAGAGTGCGAACCAAACGGTCTACCCACTAGGCTACGGAGCTGCAACCCAAGCAAGAGGTAACAACCTGCTGTAGACTCGAAAAGAGATAAAAGGAGTTCTATTCTTATATCACATTCCTAGTATAATATCTTAAACTTTAAACGAGATAATCTTTTAAATTATATAATCGGTATCTCGAAAACGGCTGCAAGTACTACTAATATTATAAATGTGAAAGTTTGTGTGGATGTATGGATGGATGGATGTTTGTTCCTCTTTCACGCAAAAACTACTGAACGGATTTTGATGAAATTTAGTATGGTAGTAGTTTAGGCTCTGGATTAAAACAAAGGATACTTTTTATCCCGGAAAAGTACAGTGTTCCCGCGGGATACTCGATAGTATATTTACGCGGGCGGAGCCGCGGAGAACAGCTAGTATTACCATGAAATTTAGTATGCAGGGAATAAAAATCGATCTAGCTAGGTCTTATCCGCGGAAACTGTGCATTTTTACATAATAGGTACTTATATGTTTTTTATTTCGTCGTGCAACAATATTATATCAATAATTACGACGCTATTATGTCTGTCCCATTTCGTATGTAAATTCGGAATGTGGGTTCGAATCCCGGTCATATTTTTATCTAGCGATGCATAAAAGCTACAATTTTCCACAAAATTACTGCTGCTATTCCTGGCTACACCACTGATGACGTAAGCCCAAACATTTTTAATTTCAATTCAATTAACAGCAAAGTTTCTTATCAGTGGGCGATTGAATAAGTGATAAGAAAGTGCCGGGTTTGTAGGTCACCGAAGTTCACCTTATCTCACGGCTATCGGAATTGCTTCCCCGATTTAACTTTCGGAAATCCTTTAAAAATTACCCATAATTTGTTTAAGACCGTTTTAGGAGGTTGAACAAATTACTGAGTCTATTATTGTATTTATAATCCATTTTATTTTTTGTACAAAATATGCCCACATCTATTATTATATTTATAATGTACCTAAAAACATTGGTAACTAATTTTTTATCTAATTTATTTTCTGTTGTTTGTAAAAGATAGGTAGACTAATATATTGATATGTATTTTCGGTTTAGATGAGTTAAATAATGGTACAAAGTTAATCAAAACTACTGTATAGCTTTGTCAAATCTAAAATCAGAATTTGTATAAAATAAACTAACAAACAGCGATGTAGGTCATCAAATTTCTGAAATAAATCGGCCATTTTATACAGAGGTTCAGAGTAATTAATTAAGAGTCAATATTGGAAATGGTTTGGGTTAAAAAATAGCGTGTCTTTTTTTTTCAGGACTGCTTTTAGGCAAATGAGTAGAGTTTAGAAACCACAGGCCGCAGGGTCCCGCGGTAGTATAAAGTTTAAATGGGAAGAGGTGGTGTTTAACATAAAATTACGGATTTTAAAATAAATTTATTTTATTTATTTTTATCGTTATTATTTCCCTGAACGTTTATTTAAAGTCACCTACCTTTGTAACAAGTTACTTACAAATCTTTTCCCAAATTCAACAAGGTTGTCTGGTAGAAATCGCTTGTAGCGATAAGACCGCCTTTTGTGTCTAGTTTTAGTAACTGTATTGTTTGATTTTACTTTTTGGTGCGCAATAAGGTGTTCATTCATTCATTCATCGTCGGATGTTCAAAAAGTAGGTACTTACATACTTAAAATCAGCTATTTTATGGGGATTAGCTTTTTCATAATTTTCATGACATCGATTTTATTGAATTGGAAGCGAGACATTGGCATTGCAATCCATTTTTATAAATAAGAAAATTTATAACATATCATTATTAAGTGATATAAGTATAATTATATGATTTACTATAATTATAAAGTGTCGAAACAGTTTTTTTTTTTTAATTTGATCCGTGCGCTTAATTTTTTTTTTATTTTCACTTGAACTTGCCTATTCGTACCCCTTTTTCATAAAAAAGTATTTTCATAAATTCCATGCCCCATGTTCTTACTCTCTTTTAAAGAATACTTTATGAATAAATTCCTTAAATCACTGTAATTATTATAATGTGTGTCGAGAATTAATGTTAAGGAACAATTAATTAAATACAAGCATTATGCTAGAAGTTTTTACATCAATTATAAGTTTAAATATATTATGCTTAATATGAGTTATGACACAACATTTGAGTCTAATGACTTTAGGCATTGAAAGTAACATCTTTATAATGTGGAGATTTATCTTATCTTATCTTACTAATATTATAAATGTGAAAGTTTGTGAGGATGTATGAATGGATGTTTGTTACTCTTTCACGTAAAAACTGCGGAACGGATTTTGATGAAATTTGGTATGGTGGCAGTTTAGGCTAAATAGGCTAGTGGATTAAAACATCCCGATTAAATTATCCCGGAAAATTTCAGTGTTCCCTCGGGATACTCGATAGTATATTTACGCGGGCGAATCCGCGTGAAACACCAGTAACGTAGTTAAAAAGAAAATAAGGCTTAAAAACATCATAATATTTAAGTAGGTATATTGTTATTAAATAAAAATCAAATGAAAACTTCACTTTTATCTTATCTTTTTACTATTTTACTTTCAACTAATACATATTATAAATGTGAGGATAGATGGATATGGATGTTTGTTACTCTCTTAAAAACTATTGAACGGTTTTCTATGAAATTTGATATGGTAGTAGTTTAGGCTCTGGATTAATACATAGGCTACTTTTTATCCCGAAAAAGTGCAGTGTTCTTTTGGGATATTATATTTACGCGAGCAACAGCTAGTATCTTATATATAAAATTCTCATGTTATAGTGTTCCGGGGCACACTTCTCCGAAGCAGCTTGACCGATTCTTATGATTTTTTTTGCATATTCGGTGTGTATGAAAATGCAATCTATTTTTCATACCCCTAAATGTCAAGGGTCGTCCACACCACAAATATAACTTTTGTCCTTTTTTAATTGAATTAATGATTTGGCATTAAAATACGCATAAACCTTAATTTTTACCCTTGTAACACCATCCAATAGCGATATTGGTACTGTAATGTAATAATTATTGACCCTCAGTGGTCTATAACTCTTTCACAAATCACCGGTAGGTTTGTCGAGGTAGGTTGTAGGTGTAGGTGTAGGTGTAGAGAGAAGGTGTAGGTATCTGATGTAAGTTGTAGGTAACTGTGTAGTTAGTAGGCGGTGGTTGGTGTAAGTAGTTGTTGGTTTAGATAGTGTAATAAGTAGTTTGTAGGTGTAGTTTTTGATGTAGAAACTGTAGGTGTATGTAGGTAGTTATTATTTATTTATTCCAGTATTTATTCCACTTAACTCTGATAAGACAGAACAACGTATTTCAGGACAGCTAGTTAATTCATAAAGTCTTGCTGACCTAGCAATAAAAACAGAATCTTTAGCAGGAATCGAACCTGCAATAAAATCTTTAATTGCATTTTAAGTTTTTACCATACAATATGTCGTTTGCACGTATTTTCAATGCCCGTAAGTCGTCTTTACTGTTGAAGTTTCTCTGCGTTGTTATGATTCCAGGTCTCGCAAACTACAACTATTCAAATTAGTTAACTACAAAACTAACTTCTAACCGTACAGTGCATGACGGTAGTTCAAGTTCCTTAGTAACAAGAAGTGAACTAATATACAAACCTTACCATGTTTCATACCTTTAATTACAGAGCGAGGTATATTGTTGAAATATTGCCGTTACCATCCAGCAAAATATTTGGAGCGCTCAAGTGTGTGGGTCTACCGCTCCTCCGAGTAGTAGACAAAGTGAGGAAGGGACAATTTTCCATATTTTGTTCTTTTAGATTGCAAGCTAAAACTGTATTCTTTATCATACGCATACTTACTCTTTATAAAGTTTTTTAAGTATTCCGTATGCAAAGTGTAAACACGGAACCCTATTAGGACTCCGCTGTCTGTCCGTCTATCACAAGGTTGTATGATGTATCTCATTAAACGTGATAGTAATGCAGTTGAAATATTCACAGATGATAATATTTTTATTGCCATAACAAACAAAATATAAAACAGAATAAAATAAATCTTTACTCCCATTCAACAAAAATATTTTTTTTCCGTTTTGTACTGAACCGTTTGTACGCGAGCCCGACTAGCACTTGGCCGGTTTGATTTAAAGAATGTGTGTATTAGTGTGAATAAATAAAGATAATGTAATAATTTATAATTATAACTAATAATATATAGTCAGAAAGTAAAGGTTCTTTATTCTGATCCCTGCCTCCCAATGGGAACTAAGCACATTTTGCGAGAATCCAAAAAGAATCATAAAGCTTAGAATTACCCAATTTCATGAAATATACAATTCAGATGAAAATATACGAGTATGTACAGGATAAATGATATTTAAAAAACAAATAGTACAATTAATTCAATAACATTTTTGAAAATGACAAATCTGTACCAGACTGATTAACGACTATCTAGTCAACAATCAGCGTTCCAAATGAGCGACCACTGGGAACAATGTACATGTAATTGATTACTTTGGCGCAACATTCTAAAATAAGCTGATTCGGTAGCCAAGATGGTGAATCAGCAGTGAATCATAGCGAAATTTTGGCATTACATCAATATATTGCTATCCTTATCAGATTTATTAATTTGTCATCACCAGATATTATATTATTGCTGAAATAAAAATGTTTGCAAAGTACCTAACTAAAACTTTGCAAAACTACCCGGCTTCCTGGCTTTCACTAATAAAATATAATCCAAGTATCTAATCGGTATGTAATAAAGCTCAACGACAAGATAAGATAATAAATAGATAATAATTGATAATATTGTAATGTCCTACTTATGAAAATTTTTCACTCATGCGCGAAATCGAATCAGCTGATATCATTTTATGCTACCGAAGGCTTTTGTGCCCCGTCACTCAAGTTCAGATGTAGGCTCCAGAGAAGCAAAAGTATTTGGGTTTATATTATGTTTTACGGCAGATTACAGAAATAGGTATTGATTTTTTAAGATTTAAAATATGATAATGAGCTGTAAGATAATCGTCATTATATTGTGCTTAAATGGAATATACTATAATAAGAATATAAAAATATTCAAATATGTGATTATAGCCTGGCTAAATATGTGATTATCATAGTCTGTGTAATTTTCACCAGATGTTTAAATTTCAAGTATTCCAGCGAATGTGGTGTGAAAAGCATCTCTCCTTCTCCTGATAAATAAGTTAATATTTTTTTAGGAGTTAGAGTTTTTCGTACGAGCATAAAGCAAACCGTTCCCTAATGGCAGACACGTTGCTTCTAGAATTCATTTTATACGTGCGAGTTCTTCAAATGACAGCTATTTTCGCGATAAGTGAACACACTGAAGAGAGAGACGTTAGAGAAATTGTGTCTTGAATTGGATGCCACATTTGGAATGTAGGACAACGCATACTCAGCTGCTGTGCGTAATAATACCTAAATAATTTTAAGTGATAATAAGAATACGCTGCTGATGATGATGACATAAAACTTTGTAAATAATTATTTTAATTCTTAATCCTTTAGGAATGGAGTAAAGTTAAACTTGTCTACTGGGAAAATGTACTAAATTGTTATATTGTGATACATTTGCTTTGTAATAAACATAAAAGTTTTTCTGAAAAAAAGTAGCAGCAGCAGCAGTGACGGTCATGTTACTTAACGTCTCTTGTTTATCGTCGCTCGTGTGTAGTTTGTGAAATGTATCGTGCTCAGTGTGTCGTGGTTACATGCGGAATCGTTTATTTTCAGTCGGAAGGTAAACATTGTTAAAATTAAAAGCGAGCATGTGTAATATAAACTTTAAACGAAAAATAAAACTTAATTACAATCTTAACGAGATAATAGAATTTTAAAAATGCACCTTTCAAAAAATACTTCCGAACCGTCCGAGTCGCTTCGAGGGAGGATCAGCTTCGGGAGGACCATTCCCTTCTTTCTCCTCCCCCGGATGCCGGACGGCGAGGGCCACTGGAGTTCGGTGGTGGCCATGGGACTGTGGGGACTGAGGATGGTGAGGCGACGCTCGGGTGGCGGCAGACTGAGCTGCTGCAGCGCGCGTCGCTCGGTGCTGGCGAACAGGCCACGTCGTTTCTCCGCGTTGCCCATGTCCTCCCCGGACAGGGCGCGGCGGGCCGGCAGCCCCCGCATCTCCCGCACGTCCTTCTCGCTGGCCGTCAGGAACGAGCTCCGGTGGACCCGCACCGAGGTACACGAGCTGGATGGACGCGCGGGCGACGTATCTTTCGGACGGAGACATTCCATTGAGCGAGCCGACTCGACTCGGGTGGCCGATAGGTATTGATTGGTGGACACCGTCGTTTGTGCTACTTCACATTCCTCCTGGCTGGAGCTGGAAGTGCCACTGCGGGAGAACGTGCTCGCTTTAGATACAAAACTTCGGTCGCTGTATTGTGTGGCCGAAATACTAGAGCACGTGTTGACATCGTTCGACTCCGAGGAGGCTTGCTGCTGGACGCAACTCTCCTCCAGCGACGCGTGGACCACCTTGGCATTGAGGCTGCTGAAGGCGGCTAGGTTCGGTCGCCTCAACTTTCGCTCGTCCTCCTCCTCTTCCATTTTTAATTTAACTAAAGCGTATCACTTTTGACATACACAACACTATAAGATGCACACCATATTTATATATTTATTGTGTAACTTTACAATTATAAAATAAAGATTCAAATTGAGGAACTCTGGACACAGTCTTATCACCTTTAACACTTTCATACAATTCACATGACCTGAAACAATAAATTCACACTGTAAATAAATTGAATTTCAGTGGAATAAAAATAATAATATCACGAACGATTGTATTGTGTTGTGGATGTTTTAAATTGTTAAATAGAATGTATTTCTCGAACAACCCGTGTGTTGCGAATGTTGACAATGTTAAGGTTGTTAGTGAAAATATGAAAATGTATATTTACAATATTTAATTAGCGGGCTTGGAATCTAGCGCTAGTTGTCCGGCCTGGTTCGCGCAGTCTGTCAGCGCCTTCATTTGCTCGGCGTTCAGACCCGTGGCTTTTACTTTGACGTCGGCGCTTTTAGTGTGCTCGCTACTCTCGCTGCTGGACTCCTTCGTTTTAGTGGTCTTATTGCCATGTTCATCTATGTAAGTCTCCTCCTCGAACTCCTCCTCGTAACTCTCCTCGTAGGACTCGCTGAATTCTTGTCTAGCTTCGATAGTAACTTTCTCGTTGGTTGTGTGTTTCTGTTGTATTAAGTTATCCATCGTCTTTTTGACGAGTTGCTGTCCAGGCTCCAGAACATTGTTCTCCGACATCTTTGTATTTAATTAATTATCTAAAACAATTCAAAGTCTTGAGTTTTGTGTAAAATATTTTCGAGGGGAATATTGAGTTTCTAGAATAAACAAAGAAACGCGTTACGAATAGATTCTTTAATGAAAGTCATTATTATTGGCAGTATGCCAGGTATTAAAATTTTAACAGTTCGCTCTATTCTGAGGTTACATTATAGTCGCTTTTGCTTTACAGAATTTTAATTAAAATTCAATTTTGAAGTGATTTTGATGTTGTAACGAGGTAGTTAATATTAAATTACTTTTCAGTTGTGGTCCCCGATGATCTTATATTACCGAGGCACTGAAAAATATTCGATTATAGGTATTTGAATTACACCAAAATACGTAACAAATTCAAATGTATTTTAATTAAATGTGGACAACTGATTTTGAATCGATGAATCGATTTTGAAAAATAAACTATTTTGAATTTAATCTATACATATTTTTAAATTCACAATTCACAAAGTACCTACTGCCTAATTAAATAATAATATTTTATAATTTAAGCTTATAAAAATTGAATATTTACCTGGTAATGAGTAAGAAAACACTATTCAAATTGCACTGGTGTACGGATTTTGTGTGAATCGCAGATGTTTCTTATGGAAAGTTCGCGAGTAAACTGACGCCGCGGGGAGTTCTTGCTTTGTTTTAGTTCGGAGCTTTGAGTGGGCGGCGCGGTATGTATGTAGGTATGCGACTACGCTTGCGTTTTGGCCAAAATAACGCATCATCTGTCATGGCAATTTATTCGATTAATATCGAGTTTGACATGAATTTTCATAACGTATTTCCTAGGTACATGAGTCATGAGCTCGTTTATCAACCTTGATTTATTGCAACTTCTAAAAGCTTCTAATTATAAAATAATTAGAATTAATTTCATCACATTTCTAATGTGTCACTGTAGGTATAACCATACTAAACTACCTACGTTATTATGATTAATATAAGAGTAACTATTGTAATAATAGCGAGTTAAATAAGAAGAAGATTAGCTAAAGATTTTAATGAATACGCCGCAAGACTTCATAAAATTATAACTCCGACGAATTATACATTTTATTTTATGCCTTTGCGGGCAAAGGTACAAAATAAAACGTGTCAATATTGCAGGAGACATTTCAGTCGTAAATTTCAAAGCACGACGAGACAGACAGTATGTGAACGGAATTCCAATAAGACCAACTGAAATAAGGCCAATTCGAGCAAGGAGCACTGCACGCTGAAAATAGATGGCATACGTCAGGAGACAGAGCGCGATGAATCTCGCGATAAACAAGTGTGTTTGGATAAGTCTGAATCATTTTTGCATTTCGAGAAATTTGTTCACATTTTGACGCATTTTCAGAAGCTCTATGACCTAAGACTGTTGAAGTTCATGGTACTTTGGTAAGTTAACGACTTAACTTTGTGTAATAGGTATTTATGTGCTTAAACATAGATACTTTTTTACATATACACTTTTCCTAGAGATAACTGTTTTTGAAACTAGGAACATATAGGGGAAATTGGGGACATTTGATCGAAGTGTCCATTTTATCTGTTACCCTTAACAAGGGTGTTAAGGTCATATTTGAATAAAAAAAAAGACACAAGAATACATCGGATTTATCTAGTCACAAGAATATGCGATAATCAACAGAATAGTATCACTAAAAAAACAAATTATCCTGCTAAAACTAAAGAGGGAATTGTAACAATTGTCTTCTATATTAGGACACTTGATCTCCTATAGTTTATACTATTACTTACTATACAACTTAAAAAAGTTTAAAAAACCTTGAATTAACCTTCATTTATCACGCCTTTCTCCCGTAGGGGCAGGCAGAGTCCACTTCTTTCCACTTGCTACGATCCTTACATACTTGTTTCGATTCGTTCACTTTCATTCTGACCATCCATTCCTCCTCTTACATTGATTATTAGACCACTAAAAGTTCTAATCACTAATAATGTATTCAATTATAATATTATTGATCAAATTCCTCCCGTATTGATTTCATACAAAAATGTTTCCGAGCCAAGATGAATTTCTATTACATATTGTATAAGAATGTTGAGGATAATATGGAAAGGAAAATGTGTAGCTCATTTGTATTTCGAGTTGTTTTAAAGATATTTTTATAAAGAAACGAGTCTAGTAGGCCATGTCAAACATGATATATCATGTAGGAAGAAAGGTGGAATACAAAAATACCTTACTTCACTTTTTGAATTTCGTATCTACTCGTTCTTTATAATTTATCGAATCGTTATATATTACGATACGTAAAATTTTAAGCAGAAAAATAATTAAAATTTTCTAATCTTTATAGGTATATAAAATAAAGTCATATAACTTAAGAACGGCTGAACCGATCTGGCTGAAAATTGGTGGGGAGGTAGCTTGGAACCAGGAAAAGGACATTGGATACTTTTTATCCTGTTCCCAAGGGACTCAAAACTTGAGAATGACTCAATTGATTTGGCTCATTTGATCTTGAAATAATTGTGGAAGTTCAGGTAAGGTTTAAAACAATGAGAAATATTGGAAAAGTAGCTGTAGGTTATAGGTCTACACCTACTCCTACAACCTACAGCTAAGACTAGGACGTAGGTTGCATTGTAGGTGTAGTCATTTATTCATTCCAGTTCATATTTAAGACAAAACAACATGTGTCGGGACAGCTAGTATATTATAATATATTAATGATAGAAAATGTTATACCTATACTAAATAAAATTATATTGCGCTCTCAAAGGGGATGAGGTCATCAACCTCTTAGAAACAGCTGACTTTTAAGCGAAAGCAAAGTATTTATCTAAATAATATTAATTGTAAGGTCAATGACAATGACATGTAGCGCCGTAAATGTTAATTTTATTAAGTTTTTTGTTCGAAGTTTTTAAATTATTTTCTACCTAAACGTCTTTATATAAGTAATAGATCATAATATGCCCAAATATCCGTAATTGATTTTACTAAACCTTATTTATATAAGAGGAGATGTCTCCAATGACGCACGCACAGCCGTAACCGTTAATTTATTCTAAATTACTATAATAAAGAGGAAAGGTTTGTTTGTAAAATGTACGGTTCCATCAAGATTTTCTATTCGTGTGCAAGTCCGACTCGCACTTGGCCGATTTTAAGATAGCTTTTCAATATGATCGCAAATATTTAAATATATTAGCTCCATAAAGTTATCTGTTATCAGAACAACAGTCAAATCTTTTAGTTATGAGCTTTTTCATAAGTTAATGAAAAAAAGAAGTTGTATTTTAAATTTTTTGAATGACTTAATAAGTTCACATATCAAGAGCTTTAGAAAGTATGTTAGTAGCTAGCTTCAGGATCATATCAAATATACCTACTATCAAAACTACGTATATATAGGTACCCCTGAAGTGGCAATTTGTACATACGATATTAATCGTAAGTCTATACGTTAAGTCTACAAGATGATATTTCAACACCATACATATTTTAAACCTGTACCCCCAATCGAATCGAATCGAATTAAAAATGTCACTTGTGTGACGTGAACAAAACACTGTATAGGTAGCTATTCAAAGCTTATATACTCGTACCCAAGGGGGTATATTATTAATAAAGACTAATAAACGCTGTATAAGCTTTGAATAGTTACACAGTGTTTTGTCTCCTTCTTTCGAATTAAACATGTCACTTGTGTGATGTGAACAAAACACTGTATAACTATTCAAAGCTCATACAGCGTTTATTAGTAAGGGAGCTAGTGTTTATTAGTAAGGGAAATAAAGTATATTTAAACTTTTCAATATTTATTTTTAAGACTACAAATTTATTAAATAAGGCTGTTGAAGAATACCAACTTTATCTCCTAGCTGTAGCATTGTATTGCTGGCGCATTCAATCCCAAATGAGATGCTGCTCTCTGCCCGAGTGTTCTCGAAGGGAAGATAGAATTAGATATACTCAAAGCAATACGATCCCTACCTTTTTAAAATGCTGCATTTTTGGTTATTTGTGATCTTCAATACAAAATTATTTCTTGCATTTCTGCAATCGATTTTATTATGTATTGGTAGTTCAATTGAATTTCCATTAAAATACTAGCTTCCTTTAGCCTGATTTCGCTTTGGAGAAGGCTTAACTTGTATTTGAGTCTTGAAATTCAATTAAAATATCAGAGATTTAGACAGGAAGCGATTTGATTAAATTTAAATGAATCGATTTACAGGAAATAACAACTTGTTCTAATCAGAAAAAATTAACAAACAAGAATCCAAGATAACAGAGTTAAACTTACTATTTAATCTTGGATTTTTGATTTTTTTAAATTGAAAATGTTATTAATACAAGAAGCTACCAAAAAAGTAAATATATTATCTCAAGTTCATAGATGTGTCAGGTATATTCTATGCTCATAGAATATACCTCATACCGTACCGGTAACAGCCCCAGTGGTCTAGTGGTTTAGAGCTTGACTCTCGATTCGGAGGTCGTGGGTTCGATACCCGCATTCAAACAACAAAAATATCGTTTCCAAAGGAGACGGAAACGCTTTCATACATTCTTGGGCCTAGATGTAAAAAGATGAGAGTCGAGTGGTGTCATTTAAGACCTTATATATTAAGAAACCATTTCTGAAAATTCTGCGAATTTTGGCAATCTGAGAGCAGAGTTATAAGAGATTTAGTAAAAGTGAGTCAATAAATTGACAATTAGCTATACTTAACAGCTGATTTTTGAACTATGATTGCTATTTTGTTTTATTATACAGTTATTTAATGTAGTTTTTATTGTATTTTATTAAGTGAGAGTAGAAAAGGAAAGTCACAAATAGAATGTATTTATTCCGTAGAATTTATTTATTTTGATCAATCATCTGGTGCAAATGTTTTTATATTCAATTTTTATTGTTGAAATTTTTTTTTAACATTTATTGCATGAAATGTGGTTTATAAAGGTGTTACAATATGATTCTTTATATGGATCCAACATTCTGCCTTGTCAGTGGCGTGCAAAATTATTACAAGAGGCAAGAGGAAATTGTTCAGAGTAATCGATTATAGTAATCGATACTCTATTTCATCAGTGCTCTTACTTGTTTTTAAGATTTCTCTTCTCCCAGATTGTGAATTAAGCTCATTTTTTATATTTTGGAACAGAAAAAAATACCACATTTTTTAAACCATATCTCATCTTACTACAATTGGGCCCAGAGATCCCCGTCTCCTTTGGTTAGGACAAAGCAGCCATCACCTGATTGTCTGACAAGAAAGATGATCTATGCGTCGGATGGGCATGTAAAAGTCGGTCCTGCGCCTGATCTCTCGCCAGTCGTGTTTGTTATTCGTTACAAGAGTAAAGGAAAAGAGAGTGCTCTTGTGTACTGCGCACATACGAGGGCACTATATTTATAAATCCTGCGTAGTTAGCCTGGTTTCAATGAAACCAGCTACCGTTTCCTACTAAAATCGGTGTGGGGAGCTATTATACTCATAGCCAAAAATGTATTATTGAGTATAAAACATTACCTTTAATAGCGAAATGATACGTTAATAAGGACAAATACACTACATACAAGCTAAGACCACTTGATCACTGGAAGTCAACTCACTAAAACGCGAGTGAAATAGACAGACACTTACTTATTTAACCTTTACATATTTGTGTAACAATATCCAAACATCGGTGACCCACTTCACAAAAATAACACCTGTAACGGTGTACCGTCCAAGCATTTCGGTAGGTAGGTAATTTTAGCCTAGTAGATATACATTATCTAGAAGTGCGGTGACCTTGAAATATGATTACTGTTTTTATATTTTTAACATGAGTTAAAAGCTATTTCAAAAACTGAAAATAATGTTCAAATTTATATTTTATTTATCATATTTTTTTTGATTGCAAAACTTAGTAGTAGTTTTTTGTACCTAATATTACCTTGATTGATGTTTAATTTATTCAATTTAGGTACATTAATTTAAATATATTAACAAAACAATTTAGGTATATTTTGTACATCCTTACTATTGTTATAAATGTAAAAATGTGTTAGAACGTATGGATGTGTGGATGTATGATGTTTGTTACTCTATCACGCAGTAACTAATAAATGAATTTCAATTAGATTTGGTATGGTAGTTGTTTAGACACTGGATTAACACGTAGGCTTCTTTTTATCGCAGCAAAATTCCCGCGAGACTTCTTTTTGCGCGTACGAAGTCGCAGGCAACATCTAGTATACTATAAACGTGTTACATAATATTATGTAGATTGACAAAAAATATTGTTTCCAAATTTGGTTAGGACAATGCAGCCTGATCACCTGATTGTCTGACAAGAAAGATGATCCATGCGTCGGATGGGCATGTAAAAAGTCGGACATGCGCCTGATCTCTCGTCAGTCGTGTCGGTCATCTGTCCCACTGGACTATGAGAGTAAAAAGGAAGAGATAGTGCTCTTGTGTACTGCGCACACACTTGGGCACTATAAAAATTACTCCTGCGAACTGGCCTGATTTCAATGATGCAGGCCACCGTCACCGAGATCGATCTGGGGAGGAGTTAGAGAGTTAGTTAGATTGTAGGTAGAGTAGATATATATATATTATAAGAATGATCAGCAGTATTCAAATCCATTTCAAACACAACAGTCATCGCGAGGAAATTGCCCTAATGTCGTTCCTAATCTACGGAAGGTTATCTTAATTAAGAGGGTAGAAAGTTCTAGAGTACTTGATAAAAGCATACTTTGTTTGGTTTAAAAAAAAGACTAATACCCCGAAGGTAGAGCAAATTTAATTGTTCGTTAACAAGGGACTTGAACCTAATTAAATCTCCAAGGATTTTATACAGAATTCTTAATTTATACGTACATTAATTATTATAAAGATTTGGTGTTGATTTAAATATACAGGACTAGCTGTTGCCCGCGGCTCCACCCGCGTACTGTTCCTTGGGCAGACTGTACCTTTTCAGGATAAAAAATAGCCTATGTTTTAATCCAGAGCCTAAACTACTACCATACCAAATTTCATCAAAATCCGTTCAGTAGTTTTTGCGTGAAAGAGGAACAAACATCCATCCATCCATCCATACATCCTCAGAAACTTTCACATTTATAATATTAGTAGGATTTTAAGGTACATTCTAAATATATAATGTGCGATTTACACGGGTGACTAAAGCACGGTGAAATTCGATGTTGTGAGACTGGGACTAAAGGCGGAGAAAATTCAGAGCGTTGAAAACAGAGCGCTGGGCTAAAACAAAACCAAAACGAAACTCTACCTACCTTTTTGAGATAGCTATTCAAAATTGAACTTTGTACATAACTGAATAAGATACACGTTTCATTGTAAGAGTTCGAATGTCAAATTTCAGCGCGCTGCACTGCCCATGTGCAGTACACTGTCTGTATCTATTTGTGTAATGAAAAAAGTTTAATTTTGAATAGCTATCTTAAATATGCAGCGCCGCGTCCCGTATGAATGAATGAATGAATGAATATATGCTTTATTGTGTTCACAAATGTATAGGTATGATTTAAATTACTCTTATAATTATAATTTTAGCATGAACACAAAGGCGGCTTTAAAGCTATAAAGCGATTTCTTCCAAGCAACCTTTGGCGCGTGGAAATAAAAAGTTAATACGTATCGTCTCGTTGCGGTGGGAACTGGCCCTAAATGACAATTTGCCGTGGTTGCAAGTGACTTAATTGGCATTACGGCATATTTTCGGCGTACGGCTTTAGTTACCCGTGGAAATCCCGTATAATACTAACACCATAGTATATTATTTCGAACTCCGTGGCCTAGTGGGTATACCGTTTGGTTCGCACTCGAGAAAGTACAGGTTCAAATCCGAGGTTGTGTCGTGTACCAATGAGACTTTTTCAGATCTCAAGTACATTATACGCATGCTCTAACGGTGATGGAAAACATCGTGAGGAAACCCGCACATGGTTGGCCACAGACGTATTGACCAGTCATTCCTCTGGACTAGGCTAACTATGTTGTGAGAATGCCGTATGTGCTTGGGCAACCATACGACATTTAAAAACCAACTGTCCCAGGCACTACAGTATTTCAAGAGTGGTTACTTCGCTCGGAGAATACTGTATAAATCATGCATTAACGGATGAAAAGTCCTAAGTTTAGTACATTATTTCAGTGTAGTGAAACGGCTGGCAACGTTTGGTTACAACAGCCACCACACTCGTTTAATCTGACTCAAAGTTCGTAAGAAATTAGCACCGTCCTTATACCCGTTCTGTAAATCTTCATAACTCTATAACTCACTTAGCAAAACATGACGTAGGCTATCACGTTAGTTTTCCGTGAAACCGTAGTATTTGTCTACTCGAGATTTTCATGGCTACTGTAAACTGCTATTATTTATGACCTACTAGATGTTACCCGCGACTTCGTGCGCGCAAAAGGTAATTTCTCAGAAACCGTACATTTTTCCGCGATGAAAATCCGCGCCTATGTCTTTTCAATTAATGATCTACTCTACATCTGTGCTAAATTTCATTAAAGTCTGTCCAGTAGTTTCCCGCGGCTCCGCCAGCGTAATAAAGTTATAGTATCCCACGGGAACACTGTCCTTTTACGGGGTAAAAAATAGCCTATGTTTTAATCTAGTGTGTAAAACTACTAATATTCCAAATTTTATCTAAACCCATTCAGTAGTTTTTGCGTGATAGAGTAACATCCATCCATCCATTCATTCTTACAAACTTTTACATTCATAATAGTAGTAGGAGATTATGTATTAAGTTGTTCCTATTAAAAATAATTGCTATCACATCGGCTCAGCCACATCATATCAATATACAATAAAGTTTGCAGATATCGTGATAAGGCCTAGACCCTGTTTAGTTTCGTGATAACGAATGTTATGATAATGTTATTATTATCAGAGCTTATTAAGTTGTTCATAATAGAACCTATGTACGTGTTATTACTAGTTATTATTAAATATCAACATCCTACTAATATTATAAATGTAAAACTTTGTGAGGATGGATGGATGTTTGTCTCTCTTTCACGCAAAAACTACCGAACGGATATTGATGAAATTTGGTATGGTAGTAGTTTAGGCTCTGGATTAAAACATAGGCTACTTTTTATCCCGACAAAGTAGTGTTCACGAGGGATACTATACTTACGCGGGCAACAGCTAGTTTTGAATAAATCATAGTTATTTAATAACATTATAAATTATACATAGATAATAATAGTCGAACAATTTAAAAGTACTTTTCCATTAAGAATTTTGCCGTAGGTAAGGAAGGCAAAGTCTCTGGAGGGTTCTGGATAACCTTTTTAGGGATCGAAAGTTTTCTAACTTCGATGAAATCTGTTTTAATGGAAATAAATAAATAATGAATAGTTTCAATTCAAATATTTATGATGTGTGCGAATAACTATGGCTGTATTATGTGGGCACATTTACGCAAATACCCATTTGTATCTTATATATTTTTTATCTAACAAGAAATAAAACAAGAAAATAAAGTAAAAGTGGTCAAAGAGGTAAGTAGGTACACAAAAAGGGAGATAGGTAGCTACTTCTATTTCACGTTAAATTACTTATCAGTTTTGAAGCACGGTAAATAACAAAGAAAATTTAACTTCCGTAAAAATTCATATTTCAATTCAATGATTCCAAAAGTTTAGATCGGATATGAAGTATATTTATTTAACTAAACAAATATTCATACAAGAAAAAGTTACGTCATCTTGATTTCACCATAACTCAAATGTCAAAATGGCCCCAAATAACCCCAAAAGTCGAGCCATTTAAGTGGAGACATTTTTTATCTCGGCATGCCACGTCTATTATATACGTCTACAATTATTATATAGGTATTCCTATCAATAAAACATAGGAATTTTTCATAGTCATTCATATCTTTAATTCCTCTGACTTAGCGACTAAGTTAGACTTAGTTAAGCGTAATAAGTCCAGTTCATTATAGTCGCAAAGGAACTTCCAGAATAAAGTTCATCCGACTGCTGAATTTTCATTAATCCCAGCTCATACTTCGGCGGTCCCTACTAACCGTTAGTATTCATCGCATAGGACTAAGATAAGAGCACCTTGGAGAAACTGAGCTAATGAATTCTAATCGAGCATATTAGAATTCTAAGTCGTGATTTAATTATTTTCGAAGATGATACAAAACTTTTAATACTCAGTAAAAATAGTTTTCATAATTTCGAAAATACGGAGTCATTTACTGAAACAAGTTGACTAGTTTTAAAGAAGAAATCGTAAAAGATTATACAAACATACAAAAAAAAGTAAAAAAGTACATGAAAAACACCTAAAATGTTCCTTTCAAAGTTTTAATTACACTAGTGCTGTACAGGTAATAAAACAACGGAGGTACGCGCAAGGTTCCTTGTCGATGCATAGATAGCGTCTACTGCACCGTGCGCTTGTTACAAAATTTACATTATGTAGAAGGACGTCGGAACTAGCCATGGCCGTGTCCCACATGCTACATAGTTCACGTAACCATAGTAACCTTATCACTGAAGGTTTAACATGGTTATAAGGCTGTTCCAGAAAATACTATTCGTAGCGATGCTTTACTGCGAAACGCTTTTATGTTGTTTGATATTGGTTAAGTAATATATGTACCCCCTTACTAATAACACTGTATAAGCTTTGAATAGTTATACAGTGTTTTGTTCACATCACACAAGTGACTAACTATACCTAAAAGTGTAACTAACTATACCTACAAAGCTTATACAGCGTTTACTAGTAAGGGGGTTAGGGTTTTCTAATGTTCGAGGAACACTAGTTTACCCGTCATCTAAATTAAATGAAAACCGAAGAGGAAATATGTCATGCATACTATGATAGTAGTAGTCACAACAGTTTCCCCCCAAAAGCGTGAAGAAGGACATCAGGGGCTATAGTTGGTAAAACCAGTGCAAAGCACTACGGGGAGTACAACATAACTCTGCGGTCCTCCCCCAGGGTATGAATAACGCATTTGCCCTCGAAAAAAGTAATACAAGCTGAAATTACGTTGAAATATTATTAGGTACCTATTTAAATAAAATTTTAAGGGTTACTAGCTATTGCCCGCGGCTCTGCCCGCGTATATATACAGTATCCCAAAGGAACAGGTTTTTTAGGATAAAAAGTATCCTATATCCGTCTTTTTGCTAAGGGTTTTGTTAGTAGTACTAGTACATTGTTTTTGTTAACCTAATATCTTGTTAACCTAATATGAAGCAAACCGAACACTATTTGGTTTTAATCAGCGAGCAACATAACTGCACGTTAAGCAAAACCACTAGAAATGGTTTCTTCCACGGAAGAATATAGCCATTATTTTGTCAATATTATCTGTCAGTATTCAGGTGTTCAGGTATTCAGGTGTATATAATGTCTATAGTTTAATGTCTATGGACGCTTCACACCAAATCAATCTGGCCCCGTGCTAAGTATTCCGAAGAACTTGTGTTACAGGTACCAGAAAACGGGAAGTATATTTAATACTTTTATACTATACATACATTTTAAGATTTTTATTACTTATATTATACACATATTTAATATACATCCATGACCCAGGAACACATAAAAACATTTTGTTCCTTCTACGGGATTTGAACCCGCAACCCTTGTCTTGAGAACCAACGCGGTGAACTACTGAGCCACACAGGTCGATGTAGACAAAATGCATTTCACATGAAAATTAAACATCTATTCTTGGACGTAAACATCTCTGAAACAGCTATTTAGTATTGTCAGTCTGTTTCAAAACCATTTCACCTAAACACAAACAATACGGATTAAGTAAATTGGGGGAATTACAAAAGTTTTCCCACAGCCTTCCCTCGTATTGTTGTAAAACATTTTCCTTTTGTATTTAAAATTCCTATTCTTTACGCCTCACTCTCGTTCATTGTTTGTTTTGACGAACGTTTGATTCAGTGAACTGCGATTCGGCTTCAGAAATGTTCCAGAATTCGCTATGAAAACATAACGTATGCTTTTTAAAACACTTTTTAAGGCGAGGTCATAGCCTACTTTATCATTTCCCGTCACCTAGTCTACCTAGTCAGAGTTCACTTACGAAGTGGAAAAAAACCATACACATTTTGATAAAAAAAAATAATTTCTGAGTTACAAAATCATAAAGTCACCTCTTAAAAATCACGCAATCTACTTAAACGTTAAATGTTGTGCAGCACCATACATATGTTTTTAATAAATACTTAATTTAAATAATATATTTCAACTTAAACCGAACACTTTTGTAATTTGTACAATATTTCAAGAGATATTTAAAAAATACCTTGCAAAAACCATCTTCTACAATCTACATGAATATAGAAAATAATGCTACGCAAAAAAGAATCTTATTACAATGTGCATAAGAGTAGTGAAAATCATTTTATTTTTGAGCTTTGTCCTGGCCTTAACACAAACATCGTGACTAGTCTCGGCAGAATACAGCCTATCTGAGCAAGCTATCTATAATTTAAAAGGTTTATAGTGGCGCGTTACGGTTGAAAAATATTTTTATTTCATAAACACGATAACTTGAAATGATACGAAAGTCTAAGCTATCTTCGTTTTTTTTTTAATATAGAACTATACCTTTTATGAAAAGATAGAACGCTATTTATTCTTCTATCTTTCTTTGTGACATAAAAATTTTGCTCCTTCTTTCTTTTCACGAAATGAATATATTTTGATTGAAATAGCTTTGCATTCATAATATATGCCAGCTCTATTCGTCGTTATTTTTCACGATTACTGTGCGAAATTGTATTACAGAGAAATAGTGAACGATCATAACATTTCTAATGGCGTCATGCACGCCACATCTTACCTTGAAGTTTGATGGTATCTTAAGTTTAATCGATAAGCCTTTTTGGAAAACAATGAAAAGTAGGTACCTATGCATAGAAACACTGCTTCAAATAATTATGAAGCTTAATACCATGAAAATTCCAATGAAATATTAAAAAATGAAAAAATTATAAACATTACTTGATAATGAACTCGACTTAACTAAAGAGGTAGGTAGGTAAAAACGCCAAAAATGACAAAACTTGTAAATTATTTATATTAGTTTTAATAGTTAAAACTAATATAAGGAAGTTTAACACTCGTATAAAACTCCCAAGCATGAAAGTAACCACTAACTGCGCTGCTATTACCTTTAACAATAATAACATAAACAATATAACATAGTGTCAACGTCATTACTAGAAACCGCTACAAAAGGGAATTTCGGTTAGTAACGTCACTGATTAAAATAATATTGTGGTCATATGTACAGCTAATTGATTCTGCAGCCTTCAGTCGAATTTGGAGACCTTTTCAAGATATTCTATTATTTTCATATCTGTTTAAAATAGGTATATCACGCTTGACCTAAAATATTAAAATAACTACCCTTCTGTTACTTTTAAAAACATAAAATACCCTAATTTGAATATAATTTTCATTGAAATTTATCTTGATATTATAATTATTAGGAAAACAGCTTGTTATTGTTGAAAGAACTTGATTTAACAAACTTTAGTATTATTAATTTCAAGGATGAATTGTTAATTTGATCCTGAGATTTTAGAAAAATAAAGTAACCGCGTATAAATTTGAATAAAATATGATACTCGTTAATAAATGATTATTTTTAAACAAAAATTAAACTGACTTCCAAAGTAAAAATACAAAAAAAAGTATGAAATAAAACTTATTTTCTAAATAATATCCCTTTTAAATGTAGCAAAAATTTTAACTATTTCTCTACTCAATCTTTTCATTTCGAGGCGTTCCCTCAATTCCTCATGGATCCCATCATCAGGTCACCACTTTTTTGAAAATGGGACCAACTTGGGATTATACCATTTACATCAAAAAAAGAATTTTGAAAATCGGTCCACAGACAGCGGAATTATCGTCTAACATACAAAAAAAAGGTATACCTACAGCCGAAAGTATAATCGCCTCCTTTTAAAGCGAAGTTGTTTAAAAAATGTATTGAAATGAAGAAAAACATACTAAGTTCTCACTTTTTAGTTTCGATGAATACCTAAAAAACTTACAGAAGACAATTTTTGAACATTTCGAGACGTAAGTCCATCTCTATACGACTATGATTCATTATATTCAACTCATATTTATGATTATGATTATTATGATCCCTAGCAAATAAAATTTTGAGTTAAAAATTGTATGTCTGCAAAAAATACTTGTGTAAGGAAAGGAATTATTTTTTGTGGGATCATAATAATATATTTAATTAACAACCACTAAACGTAATATTGATAAATTTTGTATATGATATGACTATACTGTATTAACATAATATTAATATGTCATATTAAATCTGTAAATAGCCAGAACGTAGTCTTGCTCTCGGACCCCTTGTAACGATTAGGCACGCTCTACAAAATTTGCTCTAAAACACAACATACATTTTGTACACAAAATGGCCGTCGTTTGCCAACTCAGTTTCATTAACTTTAAATTATAACAGTATTTCATAAAAGTAAATTTGTTACGAAATTGAAAGCCGAAAGATAAAAAAATGTCATTTAGGTATAGCAAATATTGTGTATTACGTTATACCACTGCAAATCAGCCCTTTTAATTTGTTTTTCACGGTGTAAATGTCATTGTAGTTTTAAAAATATTTAATACGTACGTACGTAAAGAATAGGAGAAAAATCTCCATCTTTATCAGTTTTCTTCAATATAATTTGGGAGGTAGTGTCATGCTAAAACGTTAAAAAGGAGACCCTTATAATAAACAAAATATTTTTTTAAGTACTTAACCCCCGAATTATTGGTAGGAACCTTTCAAACAAAAAAAAAAACTAGATTAAATTCGGTTTATCCATTTGCTACGAATTACGACGCCAGGGACAGACACACAGACAGTCAAACATTTTTTACCCCTCTGCTTTCGTTGGGGGATAAAAATATTCATAATATTTAAAAACTGATGGCCGCTAAAAATAAACAATTTTCATTTAATTTATAATTTAAGTATTTCGAAGCGATTGCTTTGATAGCTGTCGAGTGTCGTTATTTTATGAGTGTTTTACATATTCATGATGCTTTACGGAATTTAAAAGTTAAATTTACTTGTGATTCAGATACGTACCTACTTCTTAATACTTATACATTGCGTATAAGTTATTTTGTATTCCTAAGTGTGAGGTGTCCAGTACAAAAAACAAATACGAAACAACGTCTCAATTTTTGGTTGAAAGGGATGTTTTTAGAGCATTAAATACGTTTTTAAGCAAGTTTAAAAATTTTTTAGATAATATTTTTCAGATTCAAATCGTGTGTAGATTAGTTAATTCTAGGAACTTTATGAGGAAATAAAACATTGCGATTGGAACCATTTTCAGTTTTTTATTACGACCCAAAAATGTCAAGTCACCAACTTTTGGAAAAAAAAAAATACAAAATGGCAAATATCTCAGAAATGATCCAGTATAAGCCATACAAAGGCTCCATGTCTCGTGGCTTGACTACGATCTACCAAACATTCTGTATAAAGATCACGTTCCCTTTGCCTACTTAACTAGGTCTTAAACTTATAAGTCTGTTTTCGCTAATTTGCTACAGTGAGCACTCAGCAGGGGACTGGCGGTATCAGAGTGAAGCGAGCTGCACCAGCGACAGTCCTTTGTGTTGTTTATCAATAATTCTCATGCCGACTGAGCACACGCTTCGTATCGAGAGAGTTGAACGTTTAAACACTTTATTAGCGTAATAAGTATTTTAATGATGTAAATATTTTTTTAATTCGATGGTTGGTTAATTTTGTCGTATACAGGTCGTAATATTAAAGCGCGCACGTTCACGCACTTATGCGATTTTTAGGTAGGCACAGTGTGTAAAAAATATAGAAAATATCTTTAAAAATTCAAGACTGTCCTTGTATTTTGAAAGTTGGAGGGTTTAAATATTATTCAACTTTTAACAGTCAATATTTTGCCGGAATTTCTACCAGTTACTACTATATACTTGTTTCAGATAGTATTTTGTATATAAGGTAGATTCATCGGACTATTCTCCGGATAGATCGGAGCTTAAAGAGCAGCTGAATATGTACATACTTTTTATACTGCCTGTTTGAAAGTATATTATATCCTATATGTTTCTGGCATGGACTTGATTTATGGCGGTTTTACGAGTTAAGTGGCCCAGGGGAGGGATTATGGACCATAGCGAATTAAGCGGTTCACATTATATATCAATGGCTCAGTCATCAAAAGCGATCGATACATATAAATTAAATTTATATGTATCGATCGATACATATAAATTAAATTTATATGTAATTCTCAAGTATAAACTACCATATAAAATACTTAGACTTTTGTATATGTCTCTGGCTGATTCTGTAATAAGTTACGGATTGAGTAGCTATGGTCTAACATACAAATCTTACATTCAAGATATTTACAAATTACAGCTAAAAATTCTAAAGACTATAACACCTAAACACATAAGGAATAATTTAAAAAATAACGACAAAGATTTGTTTGAATATTGTAAAGTTATTAATGTCTATGATAAAATTAAATTCTGTATTCTTACCGAAATGAATAATACTGAGTATTTAGAGGAACATGTAAGACCTATACATTTAAGACCCAAATTATATACTAACAAATATTGTCTACCAAAAATAACTAACACATATGGCTCAAGAGCGCTAAAATATGTTATACCTAATTTTTTGAATGAATTACCTGCCGATTTACAAAACATGTATTCAAACTCAATAAATTACAAAGGTAAATACAAAAGATTCTACTTAACAAATCCAAGCTTGAGTAATTGCTAATTACAATGTAAGGAAAAATAATGTATTACTTACTTAATCTGTAGATATATTTTGTTTTTGTAATAAGTATCTAAACATACCTAATATGTACTAGATTCTAGAACGTCTCCCCCATACCGATAAATCTAAAAGGTTTTTGTATGGGGTTAAGTATTGTCATCATTTTTATTGTACCTAATTTAAGATGTCTTGAATAAATAAATAATAAAAAAAAAAATCATTGACAAGTATTTTCTAAAACAATATATATTCACAAGTAACGTGTTATACTAAATGTATGTAACATGTATATTTAAAAGGTATTATGTACTTACCAGTCAGTCAATAATATAACATTGACCCTTGACATCTTAAAATATATTAAGTGATTGAAACCTAATTACGAGTACATGTAGAGGCGGTGCGGATCGAAGTTCGTTACCGATCAGCCCTCAATCTGCCTGGAATAAGGTCAACTTAAATTCCTATTAAAACATATTTTGGTTAACATCATACACTTATAAGCATGTAGAAAGGTGATTAAACGAGCAATATTGTATATAATATAATCGATATCTCGATAACGACTGCAATTATTACCATGAAATTTTATACGCAGGGAGTTTTGGGGAAGAAAAATCGTTGTAGCTAAGTCTTAACCCTGGGAAACTGCGCATTTTTGCTATATAATTTTATTTTTTCTTTCTTCGTGCAACAATAAATTAATAATTTTGACCCTATTATGTCAATCCGATTGACAGTTTGGTATGCGTTTGGTATGCGTATGTATAATTTTTCCTTTGTTCGAAAACTTAGAATATGTTAGTTACGAATGCCGGTCAGATAAATATTTTTGTGATTGTTCTTTTTTTTTTAATATATCAGAACTCCGAGCAAAGCTCCGTTACCCAGGTACCTAGTAGAAGTGACTTACAACAAATCTTGAAACTTTAAACCAGAAATCAGAGACTATCTATTAATAATTTAATTCATAGCCTATTAAAGTGTAAGATTACAGCACTATAATTATTATTACCATAGACGTATATATACTAGGGACAGGGCATGCTAAACTATCATTACTTCTTAGCCTCGTCATGCCCGGTTTTACATTTGACAATATAGAGGTCTACAACTGACCTCTATATTGTCAAATGTAAAACTCTGCTAAAGACTGCAAAATGAGGGTGTTTTTTTTTCTGCCGGACTTGACGCATAAAGAGCGTCATCTGGTGGCGTAGTGGTATCGAAATCTGTCAATAATTTTCAATTTTTTTAAGTTGCGTTTTTTTAAGCGGCGCTTGGTAGCCCAACGGTCCTTGTAGTGTCAAAAACCTGTCAGATGTCACGAATTTAAAAACCCTCAACGACAAACGAGTCAAAAAGCTGGACGAGATATAGTATTATAGGCGAAAAAAACATAATATTAGTTGTTTCAATTGAAGTACAATATCGGTAAAGTTCCTACCCCACCAGTTTCTAAACATTTTCCATTGCAATAGAACGCTTTACACTTCAAAATTTGGAATCGACTATGGCATACCTAGTTTTTAGTAAAATACGTATTTGATTCATCATCATCATCATCATCAGCCTATCGCCGTCCGTATTTGATTAATACAGCTAAATTATGACATTCCTACTATATTCTTCAATATAATTCCTGTAATCCGCCACCTAAGTATGAGTAAGAAACTACAAAGTAATCTGAAAACATCCGATAAACAATCACGAAAATGGCGGAAATATGAAAATAGTACAGAATACGAAGAAATACCATTTCGGATATAGTTTTATTGGTATAATATTATGATCCTAGTCACAACAATAGTACGTGATTTGCCGAGAGTGAAACTACCCACGTGTTTTATTTCTGCTCCGACTGATTCATAGACCCCGGCTACATGCTCCGTCTTCAGTCCAGGACTGTACTGACCGATTTTCAGGTACTGCGCGCAGACAACATGTAGAGTCTTCAGGTTTCAACTATTTACAGTCTTATACCACAGCCTATAGAACTATTACCTACAGTCGTCCAACGGACACGTCTAGACAGAGCAATCGTGCGGGGCGTGCGGGGTGAGAGAGGGGCGGTAGCGAGCCCAAGCTGCCATACACTCGCTTGGGACACGTCAGCCGGGGTTGACGCTTTTTAATTTGATTGTTTTAAGTGGTTTGCGACAGTGTTTCGTTTGAGTTGTATGTAGGTACTTATTTACAATGGTCAATTATATGAACAGCTAAAGAAGATTAATTTTAATACAAAACCATGCGCCTGTTTCCCGTCAGATTTTTTAATAAAATTGTATCTACGTATGAGAATTTACTAACTACATCGTCAAATTCAACAATCGCAATCTAAAAACTAGTAAATCCAAATGTCGAAAATACCTTTCAGTTTCGCATTTGTGGCTTTTGCAGGGTTCGTAAATATCCGATATTTATAACAAATATCAAAATATCAGATATCTTTGATATATGTCCGATATTTTTGATTTTTTGATATTTTCAAAATTACATACAAATCTCATAGGTACTCTGATATGTTTTTCGTAATAGTTGAATCGAAATAATTTGCATGTCTGATAATTTGAAGATAGGGAAGAAAAATTAAACTCATTTATTTATTATTGATATTAAAAGTTTTCAAATCAATTAAAAATCAACGATAGATACTTTTGAGTATCAATTTAAATAAACCATAAAACCATAAAATGACTTTTGTTTATAACCAGAAGAAAAAAAAGTGTATTAATTTTATCAGTCGAATTAATTTGACACATGGTATAAATGGTATAACAATAGTATAATAACAAACAAGGAATTTTCTTCCGAAAAACAGGGGGTCACGTGGGTGTCATATGCCGTTACAAGCCGCGTCGACGGCTATGATTAGTTAATGTCGTGTCAAATAGCAAGTTTTTGATGACCTAGGCTTGTGAAACTCTCGGAAAATAAGACCTGTGTTGATGTAAGATTTTTTACATTTAAAACATTCTTTTACATTTTTAAATATAAATATCAATTTTGATATAATATATCAAGCATAAATATCAATTGATATATATCATGCTAACCCTGAGCTTTTGTATACGCATTTGTATTATTATACGCATTAATACTTCTATATATTTTTTTGTTTTATTCCTAGTACTGTACATACACATACTACGAATACCTACACAAAATGTAGAACAGATTATAATAAAACACATTATTGTGACAACCCTGCAGCAATAACGAATACCTACACAAAAGCGGCATTTCGCGCGACTTCAAACGCGTTGGACCACTGTATCTCTTTATTACACTGTGCTTATACTGTCTATCCCAACACACGTTGTTCTGTCGTACCTATAAATATAGTGTTAATATTTTCCAAAATTTCTTACTGCTTAAACCTGCTAAGACCAAAATTAGCTAAATCGGTCCAGCCGTTCTCGAGTTTTAGCGAGACATTCAATTTGCAATCCATTTTCATATTATATGAGATTATAATATTCAGAACAACCATAAAACCAATTGTCGAATTATTTCCGGCGTTTTCGAACGGAGCTAAACAGATAACTGAGGTACAGTTTATTTATATGACAAATTCGTATTTTATATCCCTACCCTCTATGGTGTCGCGCTTTAAAATTTTGTAACAGATTACGTGTCGCCGGGGGGCGGCGAGGGGTGCGGCGGGTTTCCCGCTTTTTATATTTTTAAGATTATATTGATAAATTGCTGCTAAGACCTGTGCATATGACATATATTTAAAAACTAGAATAAATTCTCTACATGACTACGAAACTGGAATTTTAAAAATACTGAATGAATACAAGTAATCTTGATGTGAACGCAATGTTTACACAAAAAACCCTTGCGTGTCGAATGGCTGTCCACGCCAAACGTCATCCGCGTTTGTTTTTCGATTTTTATTAATTAATCATTAGTAAAACCTTGGCATGTTATATATTTTTGGAAACTAGAATAAACATACTACACATTTTATTAAATAAATATCAAGAAATATAACGTTTAACATGCAAAATATCAAACATAATTTCACATTTTTGGTTTCGGTTTTTGAAGCTAAATTATGGCGAAATACTACGACACACATACCTAAGTTTGTATTAAATTAGTTAAATATATGTTTAAATAACTATTTATACAAAAAAATTTGAAATATGTAAATAATTTTTATCATAAATATCAAATAATGCAGATGACAACTGATGCCATTTGTCATTAGATTTCTTTACTCATAGTTTGAAGTTTTTTCTTTTTTATTCGAACGTATTCAGGCAAAAACAAAAAGCTACAATGCCTTCTTTAATGTCTGTAGCAAAATAATAAAAAAATCAGAGACTTTATACCATATAGTCTTTAAATCATACGACGCGGGAAGATTGACCTTGAGCTTGCCGTGGTACGGCAAGTGACACTTGCGTCTATAGGTGTCACTTGCCGTGGCACGGCAAGTGACACTCAACAGGCTACTAGCTGTTGCCCGCGGCTCCGCCCGCGTAAATATAGTATATTATCTCGGGAACACTACTTTTTCGGGATAAAAAGTAACCTATATTTTAATCCAAGGCCCAAACTACTACCATACCGAATTTCATCAAAATCCGTTCAGTAGTTTTTGCGTGAAAAAGCTGTTCCTGTTTCACGCAAACACACATCCATCCTCACAAACCTTCACATTTATAATGTTAGTAAGATAAGAAGTAAGAAGGGCAAATGGCAGTGTGTTGTTTAATAATGTCATATAATTATTCACAATCATATTTTATTATTATGAGAATGGCGAACCAGAATATCAATTAGTTGAAGTTAAGATTTTGAAGTCTACAATATGTAATAAGTAGTGCAGTATTATAAAATGTATGTTTCTTTATGAAAAAAAAAAGATAATATAATATTTAAAAATGCTCGCTGAAAATTGAATAACTGTACCTATCTGTTGTATCCAATATAATATGCTTGCTGTAAATCGAATAAGTGTAGTTTAACTGTGTCTATCACAAGTCATAACCATGTTTCGTCAATGCAGGTTGCTCGTAACGTAAGTTGTAACATCGTTACAAACTAACATCGCAATATATAACTACAATGGAGTATGTACAGTAAGAAGACATGTTTGCTTAAGTATTTAGTTCGTGGTTTCAGTTATTGCGTCACGAAAATTAACACTGTTTGAATTGTTACCACATTTTTTCACTACACGTGTATACTTTTCACCGTTTTCACTTTTATGAACTAAAACTAAAATATTTTTAAAAGACTTATACTTAATTATTTAAATGATAAATTCATTTCTTTCATAGAAAAAAAAAGTAACTCTATTTCCACTGTTAAAAGACATACATTTGGTTAGTCACCATCACATCTCTTTTCTACGACATCATGTACATACATAACTTTCAATTGTACCAAATTATGTGACAGAATGGGAGTTAATTCGCGTAGTTAATCGTTACCGAAGTCATTTACATGATAAATTCGGCGAGCGTATTGCAACGACGTGGACGGCGCGCGCTCGACAATTCAGCAGCCATGAGCTGCTCGCTCGTATACGAATTACAGTGAAATTATAAGTTAGATCGTATACATTCATGAAGAAATCTCGTATCAATGTTATAAAAATTTTATACAATAACTCCCCACACCGATCTCGGTGAAGGTGGCCGGTTTCATTGAAACCAGGCCAGCAGGAGTAATTTTATAGCGCCCAAGTGTGTGCGCAATACACAAGAGCACTCTCTCTTCCTGTACTCTCGTAATCCAGTGGGACGCATAACCGACACGACTGACGAGAGATGAGGCGCAGGTCCGACTTTTTACATGCCCATCCGACGCATGAATCATCTTTCTTGTCATCAGGTAATCAGCCTGTATTGTCCTAACCAAACTTGGAAACTACATTTTTTTGTTGTTCCAGTGCGGGAATCGTTCCCATGACCTCCGAGTCGAGAGCCAATGCTCTAACCACTAAACCACGGAGGCTGTTAAAAGTTTCATATACTATGAATGAATCAATGAGTCCGACAGTAAACATTCTAATAATTATTATTGAAACTAATTAATTATATAGGTAGACTGTAAGTTCTATAGATGTGTTACCTCGGCTGTTTTAATTTTTAACTACAAGTAAATAAGCATGCGTTCGTGAGTAAAGCACAAAGCAGGTTAGGGCCAGCCACTAGGTACGGCGATCCGGCGCCATGACGTGCATTTTTACAGCGACGTGAATTTGCACCTTATGTCAACGCGCCGCGCCGCGACACCGCACCGTTCTACGTTGACGACGTGCGTCGTCGTGACGTGAATAGGCCGTCAGCTACAAGCCCCTACTAAAGGTATGAAGGCAAATAAAAAAAAACCTTAAAGCAATAATTATTCTCATAAGAACAAATCAGCTCTTACAAGAACACTTCAGTGAATCGCGAGAAAAACTTTTCCTTTCTATTCGCAATCACCAGCACTTTGCGTTACGATCGCACTTTGTTTCATCTTTATCCTTAAAATTAAAACGATTCAGGCCAAATATTATGGACTTTACTTAAAAACTGGGTGAAACTGTGTTTAGTGAAATTTAACTCATATGTAAGTTTTTCTTTTAATTAATGCCGTGACATAATCTATATGGTTTTGATCACCGTATATAATTTTACCCATTTTCTTTGGGTCAAAATCACCTTTTAAGATCTACTAAATACTTACTTAATGAATTTAAAACAGTAAACGTTCTTCTTTATGAGCGGTACTTTAACATTTTATTTTAAAATTCTGAAATGTGATGCACAAAACGCGGGTAAAATTTCAGAGTATCTGAGTAGCACATATTTTGAGAATAAAAATACTTTAAATATGGGTAAGCCAATTCTTATTAAAGGAGTATAAGCGTATATTTTTGTAAAGGGATAAAATAAACAGATAAATAAGATGTGAAGTATTCGGGCCATGTTTAATTCGGGCTTATGATCCGGATGTACTTTTGACAGGTTCTCGCGGCTTGATCGATACAAAGCTCCGGTACCTACTAACGGTCTATTATTACCCAGGTGTTTCGTGTATTAATTTTGGTATGCCAATTACAGGAAGTATTAGCAATAAGCTGACAAGTTTCATACTAAAACAAAAGAAATACATACTTCTATTAGTGATGAAAAATAAATTATTATTTTTCATCACTAATAGAAGTATGTATTGTAATCTATTAAGATTACAAAATTCAAGGACTAAAAAACCAGTTTGTATCTTATGTTTGCTTCGAGGTATATAACGTAGTGTTTATGATCGGATGCAAACACGATGCAAGTAAACCATTAAAAACCTACGGGAAACTAGAATTGATAAGAGTCGTAGGTAGTTAGTGCGGCTTACGTACAATTTATCAATTAGGTGTCTAATATTTACTGACAAATAGGCGAAGAAAAGGTCAATATTTATATGTAATGCTACCCAATGCCTTCCGAGGCGTAGAGAAGCTCTGAGTTGCGTACAAAATCACGTTAAGCCGTGTTGTAATAATCAATATCAAAACCTTATCATGATATATTTATGATGCGGCCTAATCTTGTAATTTTCGACGTAGGATAAGGTACTTAATGTCTATTGTATAGAGTTCGAGTTAACATTCGAGTGTAATATTGTAACTAACTTGATTTAAGATTTCTAATATCTATTAATCGAAGTTTAAGAAGTTTATAAACAATACCCCCACGAATAAACTTCGTCATCCTACTACTATTATAAATGTGAAAGTTTGTGAGGATGGATGGATGTTTGTTAGTCTTTCAAGCATAAACTACTGAACGGATTTTGATAAAATTTGGTATGGTAGTGGTTTAAGCTCTGGATTAATAAAACACAGGATATTTTTTATCCCGAAAAATTACAGTGTTCCCGTGGGATACTGTATTTACGCGGGCGGAGCCGCGGACAACAGCTAGTTTTGACATATTTGGCGATGCTAGTTTACACTTACTGAATACTCTAACCAAACCACACTATTTATTTACTCACGAATAAAAAATAGACATGAGAATGAAAATCCGTAGCACGCAAATTCTGCGTAAGCGTGACGCAAATCAAACCCGACAACTGACACCCTCGTTTGTCTTGACGCAATCGGATAATTCTTAACACCTAAATACGCATTGCATACGTGTAGAGATTCAGAAAAAAATATGAAAATATTTACTAAAAGATAAAACCATTGAAGTTCCCGTGATATTTTTCCTAGAATTCAAATAAAAGTATAAGCTACTTAAAAGTTATACACAAATACAACTTCTAATACTTTATTCACGATTCGTTATGAAAAGTTTATTTACTTGAACTAGTGATTCGAAAATCTAAAAAGTTACACTCGAACTAAATAGCGATTAACGCGAACTAGTTTCAAGAGGGTAATGGAATTATAGTTCAATACAAACATTAAATATTGAAATGTCATTTCAATCTTGGAGTTGCAGAAGTTGGCGCTACGACGTGACTATAATTAATATCCTCGAACCACTGAACCGTTACACCACGACGTATTGCACGGCTTGTAACGAGAAGTGAGTTCCCTAGTTCCCTTTGAAAAGTTTGGATTGATAATGTCACCTTTGATTTTACAATAGGACAATTTTTTTTTTTATTGCATAAATGAATAGTACTCTTAAATATGAGTAACTTCTCAGAAGAAACCGTATATCAAAAGTCAATATTTTCAAAGGTACAGCGATTTGTATAAAAAAATTTCGCGAGCCTCCTAAAAACGCTCCATACTAAAGTCGACCTACAAATGACGTCATATAGTATATGAAGTAGTATATGAAGTATATGGCCGCCAGAATATATTTGTAAATATCTCCCATATTTGTGCGTTTAAGTTCATACTTACCATAATGAACGTTTTTTTATATGATGTGAGTAAACTAATGATGTAGGTTTGGTTTACCAATTTAGCAAAAAAACTTTGTACTTTTTTTAATGTATTTTATTAGTAAACTACACATAAAATAATCATAGATATATAATATTAAAATTAATCAAAGAAAATAATATATTTTTTTTCATTTACCAAGTACTAATGCCTCAATATTTCTGAATATATTAATGAAACTAAATATTTCAGATGTAAACCGATCCCCTATTACTACTCGTATTGAAAAATGTATGCGAATCCACTCAAATAATATTATCTACTTATCTTACTTAAAAACTTAAACCAGTTTATTTGTAAAAAAAAAAAAATCTCACATTTCCTCTTGTCAAAAAAATATGTGATATTTTGAGAAATGCATAATTTTCTTAATGTTTGTGTTGCTGTTCAAACTTTTTAGATTACTGCTGAGAGGTTTATCGAAGAATTAATGTCAGGAATTCTCTGACATCGTAATTATTTTTTCAATGAAATGTTAATAGAATTTCTCTTAAATGCCGGGAATTTAGGAATATTTTATTTAGAATATAAATTCATGATAAATTAACATTTTACAAAATTAGCGTTTATGACAAATCTATATTTTAGAATAAGGGGGTAAGCTAAAATTTACAGAACTACGAATGTTATCGGTTTAATTAAAACACCTAGTAGGTAGCACAAAACACTAATGAAATATTAAAGCTGTTGATTGAAAAAATGAAAAAATTAAAGTAAATCCTAAAAGATAATCGCTATAGTTTTCGAATTAGAATGAAAATTATCAGTGGAAAGTTCCCGGGCATGTTTTTTTTTTTCAATTCAATTTATTTATTTGCATGAATGTAGTTACAAAAGATCGTTTTGAGTTAAGGCTACAAACTATCAATTTGCGCCGCGAGAAGTCGTTTTGCAAATGAATACTAACCGCTGTTAGGCTAGAATAAGATCTGGATAATCAACTTCTTTCATGAATATTTGCGTATGTAGGATATTATAATTCAGTCGGCTCATTTCATATTATTATGTATCTAATATATATGTGCAGAAGTAATTTATGATGATGAAGGCAGTGTTAATAATATGCAAATTGTATACAAGATATATAAAGTTAGGTATAATATATTATAGTAAGATATTTACGACAATTACTAACTCTTTGAAATGCCTTAGCAACGCATAAAAACTACTTAGACAACATTTTGAAAACAAAAAATAACCGTGACATAACTATCATAGTAATATAATTTGCATAATATTTATAAGAATTTGTCACATAACCTCTGTACGTCGTTGAATATGAAGTTAAATAATACTACACTGATAAATAATACTTAAAATTGTCAGGTATAAAAAAAATAACAAGGTCCCAAGGAAATTTTGTCCAGAACTTTTAAGACTAATTTACTTTAGAAATAACTATAAGTATTGATTTCTATGATTTTTGATGTAGTTTTACTACATTGCCTACGTAGTAAAACACGACTAAAAATTAATTTTAATTATAATTAAAATCGTATTTAAAATTAAGTATTAGGAGTCCTAATTTAGGACATTGTAAATAAAAACATTTACAAAAATTAATACCAGTAACAATTAACATGCGATTTTGAAAGTCATTTGCTTGTAATAGTAGTTTCCTTGAACCGTGGCCTAATGAGGTGGATTAAAATTATATTAACCTATTGAAGCCGCCATCTTGGAATTAGTTACTCTCTAGTATTTTGTGTTTTTATGCACGTTTTTTGATATTTTTTAACGAAACGTATATCTTTTTGCGTAGTGGTTAAAGTTATTTATATATTTTATTTAAAGATAAGTTATCTATATTCAAAATGCAGCACCGCGTCCGTCGCGTATCGTCGCGGTGTGAATCGACCCTTATGGTCGGTTTCTGAGGTGAATTTATCGGAATAGGTCAGTGTGTCGCTATTGAAATTATTAACTACCGAAAATTAATATAAAGGTAAAAAAGAAAAAAGTAAATAATTGTATATATACTCTATACTACTACTATACTCCTAAACAATGTTTGGGGGAAAAACAGGGCCTATAACAGAGTCATAAACAACTACCAAAAAATTCACCTCAATCTTCAAACCGGTCATTAATGAAGGTACTTCTGGTTCTACGGGTGAATATTTTTTGTGAGACTCATATTTCGGAAACAACTGAATACTTTTACAGATTTAATGTTCTTAAATTTTGTTTTTACTCAAGCTTTTTCAACAACCACATTTTTATATAAAAAAAAAAACCTCCCAACATAATTTAACAAATTGAGAGTAAATGCCGAGTTGGGTATATCGCAATAAATCCTTTCGAGGAGCAACAAAATTTTATACTCGTGGAAACAAATTTTCACATTTTAATATCAAGAGGGACTTTACTGTCATTCTCATGAGCCCGTAAATATTATGTGTTGTGTGTTGCACAATTTATTATGCAGATATTTTTAACTAGATGTTGCCCGCGACTTCGTGCGCGCAAAAGTTGATTTCGCAGAAACCGTACATTTTTCCGCGGTGAAAAGTAGCTTCCCCGTGGTCTACTCTACATATCTTTGCCAAATTTCATAAAAATCGGTCCAGTAGTTTCGGAGCCTATACAATGCAAACAAAGAAACAAATACACTTTTCCTCTTTATTATTTTAGTATAGATAATATAAGCCTGGCAAAGAAACAGCTGATTATAAACGATTGATTGATGATTATAAACCCACGCACCTGAATACCCGCAATATTTGAGGAGTTACAGGAGGATTCTAACCCACAACTCCCTAACTTCCGGTACCCTCACTCGGCGAAATACAACGATTTCGCGCCGGTTTTCTGTGAGGCCCGGAGAGATACTCCGATCGAATCGACCCATTCGAAACACTCTCATGGTACAAAAGATTATACGTCGAAGTGCGCAATCATGGATTTGGCATCCAGTTGAGATATTGTAATGGCCGAACAGGTGGGCAGTGGATTACTAACTAGTGGTATTCGCCTGCCGATGTATAGCACTAAGGATTTTAGTGGTAATGGATTCCTACAGATTATTCTGATCTTTAAAATACATAGGCTGATAAACACATTACCACTCCTTTGCGTCGCGCAGTCGGGTAAAAAAAGAAAGGTGCTTTAATATAATTTTGATTAAAAATATTATAACTCTTGTTTTTTCAAATAAATCAACGATATTACTAAAAAACTAGACGTCACACAAAAACAAATTGTTGAAATTCGCGTAGAGTATCAAATAGTATTAATATAAAATAGTAATATAATGGTATAAATGTATAATCATGGAGGAATTAATGTTAAAAAACGTGTAACTAACAAACTAATACGAGTTATATGATTATTCCTAATTGGAAAACATAGTAAAATTTACATAAGATGTTTACAGATATATTTAGCATGTCGCTCGATTTGACGTCCCATTGTTCTGCATCTATCTATCTACAATGCAGTAACGGATAAACCCAATTGTTCCTATCCTATACCCCATCCTAGTACAATCCCGACATTACGGAGATTCATTTTAGTTTATTTTTAGATTGCGTTGTCTTTGTTGTCGATTTCGTACAATCAACTGTATAGTCAAAAGAACTAACGAATCGATTTAGAAATATACAACATGAAATATTTGTATTATGTAAGGATTTAATTAGGTACTTAATTTGTTTGAAAAAATAATTATGTAACTTATAGTATTATGTATTTTATTTAGATAGTACGAATATTTGTTAGTGCTCGTAGTAAATTTTATTATAAAGATATTATTATTTAAGTGAAAACTGCTTTAGCGGCGTTATGCACTTTTCTTGGGATGGGTAAAAAATGTTAAAGTCGCGCCCGACACGTGACCTAATCGAAAATTCGTAAGATGAAACTTGCAACTGATTTTAGTTCGTATGTTTTAGCCTAGATGACGATTTTTCCCTTACGCGAGTATGAAACTATTTTAGTTGTTTTTTTAAGTAAATACTTCTTTGGCGGCGCTGTCTATTTGGGTAAAAATTGTTAAACTTGCGACAGGTCACGTGTCCTGATCGAAAATGCGTAAGATGCAACTTGCAATTGTTTGCTGTCTTGATTTACGCGAGCATGAAACTATTTTAGTTCGTATTGACTTTTGACCGCAACTTTCCCAACTTCCTCAACCATTGATATTTGACCTTGACCTTTGACCCCCAATCATCCCCATCACATCGACCTTTAAATTGACCTTTACCTCCAATCGTATCCCCACGAACCACCCCCCTCTCCCCCGCCCCTCCCCTCCAATCAAAAATACCCTCGAGTCATAACTAAACCTTCCTGACCCTTAGACCCCTCGAGTATCGTTGGAATCAGGGATGTTGCGAATATTCGCATCCGCATCCGCATATGCGGAGCATCCGCATCGATTTAGACATCCGCATCTGCATCCGAATCCGCATAAATCGATGCGGATCTAATGCGGATGCGGATGTGTAGCAGGAGCGACGAGAAAGAAAGGGAAACGAACCCTTGCGAAACAAACTGGAGTCCGAAAAGGCGGACATTCTACTTTTAATTAAATATATTCAAATTTAATTATTAAACTAGCTTTTGTCCGCGACTTCGTCCGCGTGGAACATTTACTTTGGGATGTCGTTAAAATTTACCCGCGACTTCATTTACGTAGAAGGAGAAGCGCTTCCCCCTCAAGACAGCATTGCCGCATGCCGTACAATATTGCGCGTTTGATTATTATTTTATTACTGCGATATCTTCTAAAATACTCATTGAAATCAAATTATGTTAACGGCAAATTTCTTCTAAATTATTAAATGCTTGTAATGAATAACGTATTTACTTGGATAAGCATTAATATCATCTTTATGAAAACACCCTCACAAATAATGCTTAATTTTAGTACAAATTCGGTTAGCATAAAAAGGTTATTGTGAGCCAACCTTAAAAGATAGACATATAGTCGCGGACTTTTTTTTTAGAACTTTTAAAGAGGAACAATTTTGTCAAACATAATTTTAGCGAAACTTTAACCGTTTCCGCGGCGTACGCAGCGAAAGCTCTCAAAAGGAAGAAAAAAAAACCCGATTTTCAAACGTTCTTGATTGGTGCTCCGCCCGTATTGCGCTTAGCATAATGCTATGTAACCTAAAGCCTTCCTCGATAAATGGACTATCTATCAAAAATATATTTTTTTATTCTAACCAGTAATTCCTGAGATTAGCGCGTTCAAACAAACAAACAAACAAATTCTTCAGCTTTATAATATTATACCAGGTGTAACAAAAATAAGTGATAATACTTAAGGGTGTGTTTGTGTTCCTTATAGAGAGTTCACTGTGAAAGCAGCAGCGCTGAAAGAGCAAAATTTTATTGCGATTTGTATGGGAAAGCGCTCCAGCGCGAGCGAAAAGACAATTGCTCATTTAGCGCTGCTACTTTCACAGTGAACTCTCTATAAGGAACACGTACACACCCTAAAGTATTATCACTTATTTTTGTTACACCTTGTATAAGTATAGATAAAGAAAGGATTAATATTACTGTGTTTTTTTACCCTACCACTTAAGTTTTATGTACAGATCCGCATCCGCATCCGCATCCGCAGATGTGACCCTCTTAAAATCTGCATCCGCATCCGCGTCCGCGGATGTGAAAAAATATGCATCCGCAACATCCCTAGTTGGAATCGGGAAAACGAGCTCTATTTTGGCTTCAATATAGATTCCAAATTCCTGATATACTCCAAAATGTGAAGTGTAAAATTTTTAATGTACATAATTTAAATTGTCATATTATGTTTGTGTAGGATAGCGCAATAAATGAATATTGTATTTTACCAAATGATAGTACTTTTATACTGATAATTAAAGCAATTCGTGCCAAATTACTCCCTAACCATTCCAAAATATTAACAATGCACAACGTTAATATTCAAGTTTTTACTTCTGCCGGCACTCCGGAGTGCAACCCCCCTTTTTTGTTATTATATTTATACTACCTAGTACCTACTTAAAAATAAATCAATTTAGTTCAGTTACTTGACCTTTGTTTTAGGGTTCCGTAGGACTATATAGAACAATAATAGTTTATAATGTCATATAAATTATTTATTAATATTAACATATTCATGTGAACATTTCCGATGACTCCATTAACTCCACAAAAAATATTTATTTTTGCTTATTAGGTATAAAAACTCATAATATTTGATTCCCTTTTAAGAAAACATAGCGTTATAGACTTAGGTCGTTGTTTCGTTGAAAAATGTTGAAGTCGTTTTTAATATTTCATGATATTATAAATTTATTTTTCCCTTAGCGTGAATTTCTTAGAGGATGTTTTTCTTTCTTAAAAAAAAAAATATTTTATTTCACGGAATAATTAAAGTAATGTTTACAAAGATAAAATAACAGACAATCTACAGAACTGATTGAACTGTTGAACTTTTAACTGTTGAACCTTATTATTGAAATTTTCAATTTTTTTCAATTTCAATTTATTCAAACACACACATAAAAATATATACAGAGCAAATATACATTATTATATAATATATATCACGTAAATCCGATCCCGTGCTAAGTTGAACTTGTGTTACGGGTATCAGACAACGGATATATACCTATTTTTATACTACTATTAATAACAATTGTTACTGCTATGTAGTTGGATAATTTGTATCTTAGATAAAATTAAGATAATGTAGGTATTAAGACAAAAAAAAAATGGTTACATATAATGTTTCCTTGTCTAATATTATAATATAATATAGATTCAGTTAATTTTTTTTATATTAAAATCATGATGATTTCTATTGCCTTTGTTACAGTTGGTGCGGTTTGAATAAAATATTATATAGATCAATAGTATTAACTTTCAATTGCCTATTCGCATGTCGCAAGTATTCAATGTTGGTCATCTTTAGGTATAATGCAATATATCTATCGTAGCTTAAATACAATCATCGACATGTGGCAAACGATAGGCAAGCCGCACACACACCATATTATTGGCAATAAAGCTTATATTGACAATAATATTCCTTGTGTGCCGATAATATTGCCGTTTTTTTTGTGTGTTTACTAGTATTGACAAATTTATTCTGTCAATAATATTGCACGTGTGCGGCTAGCCATAAGCGAACTAACAATGTATATTATGGATAAGCATGTTCAAAGGTTCCATATAGGTTATGAAATAAGTGTTATTTCATAACCTATATGGAAATAAAAATTTTGAGTTTGAGTTTGAGTTTGAGTTTCAAAGGTAATTTCGCTTACCTTTTGCAACAACGGTCTCTCTTTGTTTAAAAATTTAATAGACCGGTATTAAAATTAAATAATAAATTTAATTTAATTTAATATTACGTCGGAAGGACGGCCAAAAGGACGGTTAATGATGTTAGCAGTCTATGTATGTATATTTGGTTGTTCCACCGTAGCGTCTAAACTAGTTTTCCGATTACAATAAGTGAGCTGTCAATAGATTCGTAGTAATAGCCCGGGTAGGTATATTACGCAGTCAGTCTATAGTTTTTATAAAAATATAAAAATTATGTCAAAGTAGCCTTAATAATTAAGAGTAATCTAATCTGGAGTTAACGGTGTTGGTTACACAATCACATATAATTTTTGTCTCATTGTGAATTTTATTGTAAGCTTAAATTGTGTTTATTTTTGGTTGACTCATATAAATAAAATAAAAAAATATTTACGTGAAATGTTACCGCTGATAGTAAACTAGATAATTTAGGTAAACTATTAGCGTTCCAAGTTTTTAAAAGAAAATACTGGTAGTAGGCATGTAAGACCAGAAGGTCAATTCTGCTAAATAAAACCTGCATTAATACAATTACAATCAAGTCTCGATACGCTAAAACTGCCAAACGGTATTCTTGTAAACGTCAAACCAGCGTGAAATGCGTTCTCATTGGTCGAAACTTCATAAAATCAGTTTATAATAGCATATCGCTTCCCTGTATAAGTAAAGCGACATGCTATCATGAAGTAGACTATCATTTTACTTTGATTGTAGTATTACAATCAAAGTAAAATGATAGTCTACTTCATACCTACTTACGTGGTTATATTTTACGTGGTAGAGCCATGCTTCGGCACGAATGGGCCGGCTCGACCGGAGAAATACCACGGGCTCACAGAAAACCGGCGTGAAACAGCGTTTGCGCTGTGTTTCGCCGAGTGAGTGAGTTTACCGGAGGCCCAATCCCCTACCCTATTCCCTTCCCTACCCTCCCCTATTACCCTATTCCCTCTTAAAAGGCCGGCAACGCACTTGCAGCTCTTCTGATGCTGCGAGTATCCATGGGCGACGGAAGTTGCTTTCCATCAGGTGACCCGTTTGCTCGTTTGCCCCATATTTCATAAAAAAAAATGGTGTTATAATAATAAGTATGTATGTTTTATTATTTTATTTTTATTTATGTATTTTATTTTAATGTATACTGTATATTTATAAGTTTTAAGATATATTTTAAGCACTCTATTAATAATAATATTACCCTTCTCCAGCAATTTAATCCTTTCTTTCAAAGGTTGTCTGTCAATATGGTTAGAAATACATAAAATTGATAAAAACCACAACATGCACTACCTCAGGATGTAACAAAATACATATAGGTAGGTATTTTAAAACTTTTTTTCATAGTTTATACTAAGATCCTACTTATCCTACTAATATTTAAAATTTGGAAATTGTGAAAGTTTGTGAGGATGGATGGATGTATGGATGGATGGATGTTTGTTACTCTTTCACGTAAAAACTACCAAAAGTATTTTGATGAAGTTTGGTAGCGATAAGTAACTTATGCTCTGGATAAACATAGGATACTTTTTATCCCGAAAAAGTTCATTGTTCCCGTGTACTATATGTACGCCCGCGGAGCCACGGGTAACAGCTAGTAGGTAAATAAAGAGATAGTTTGTTGTAAGAGTCACATCATATTTAAATTAACCCGTGCAGGTATCGGTTGCAAGATATTTATAGCTTAATGAGGGATCAGATTTACCGAATCAATTTTTCTAATTCAAATTACGAAAACCTTAATGATTGCTCTCCAATCAAAAAATCAATATCTTTACATTGTTAATGATTTTGAACCATGCAACAATATTTCTGTTTCTTTACAGTAATAATAACTCCCCACACCGATCTCGGTGACGGTGGCCGATTTCATTGAAACCAGGCATCTCTTCCTTTACTTTCATAATCCAGTGGGACGGATAATCGACACGACTGATGAGAGATCAGGCGCAGGTCCGACTTTTTACATGCCCATCCGATGCATGGATCATCTTTCTTATAAGACAATCTGGTGATCAGCCTGCTTTGTCCTAACCGAACTTGAAAGCAACATTTTTTATTGTTCCAATGCGGGAATCGAACCTATGACCTCCGAGTCGAGAGCCAATGCTCTAACCAATAGACCACGGAGGCTGTGTTCTTTACAGTATGAAAAGCTTGAATAAAATGTATTTAAATGTTTAGAAACTAATAATTGGAAAACTCTACATAGCACGTTTGATATTTCAAATGAAAACGCACAAAAGGGAATCGTTTAATATGGACAGAAATAGAGGACATAAATGGAGTTGAAATAAAAATTAATTGCACAGTTAAAGAAGGAGTTGAAGTGGGAATTAAGTTCCCATGCTGTGATCGTAAACGTGAGAGCTTGGAAGAGGCTGCTGACAGCCTCTATCAGCATTATGTACGGTTTAATGAAAGGCCACTGAAAAACAGTTGCAAAAACGTACCAACATTTTACCTGTGTGTAATAAGAAAGGGAACTAAACGTTGATGTTTAAACATTACTACCTGACCCAGCAAACGTTGTTTTGCTTTTTAAAAATACTATAATTTATCAGTTATCGAGCGGGATGAAAAATTATTAAATTACTAAAATGGCTATAAAAAATAGGGGTTGGTGATAAAAAAGTAAAAATTTAGGGTTGTATGTACTTTTAATGCTACATTATAAAAAAATAAAAACAAAAAATTTCGTCATAAAATTAAAAATAAAATTTTAAGGGTGAACAACCCTTATCACTTAGGGGTATGGAAAATAGATAGTAGCCGATTCTCAGACCTACTGAATACGCATATAAAATTTGGTAAAAATCGGTAAAACCATTTCGGAGGAGTACGGTAACTAACATTGTGACACGGAAATTTTATATATCAGAAGATGACAAGTTGACGTATTATATTATATGTTTTATTTGTCTGAATCCCTTTCTGTAATTTATTTTACATAAACGCACGCATTACGCACTGTTGTAGGTAATATCTAGGTACGAAATATGTCAGAGTTTTGTTCGCCTTATTTACTTCTAACTTTCGTTCAAAAATGTTGACTTTAAAATAAATACCTAAGTTCGTTGTTCTTATTCTTCTAATCTTATGAAAGTTTTAAATCTTTCATAAGATATAAAACTTAACCTTTATGAAACAAAGCTTTCGATAAATAACATTATAGACTTCACTTAACATCCAAAAGAACGTAAACAGTTTATATATTTTTTCTGAACATTTTAACGTTGATCCAAGTAAATTTAAGCGGAAACAGATTAATCAGTTTACAAATGTTTACATTTGAACATAATTCAGGCACAGGTATGATAATCGTAGTTTAAACACAATTGCAGAAATCGTGTTAAAAATTACAGAACTAAATGGATGAATAGAGCTGATTTACAGTTTACAACTTTATAACAAGCCACTAATGATTTACACCAATTTTATGTCAACAACTTTTTAACAGTTTACGTTTGTCATAATTTGTTCGTAATATAGAAATATTTTATTATCAAACTAATACGAGTATGACGTTTTTCGCAAATGATACAAAAAAAATATGAGAACACTCTATCTGCTTATTAATTAGATTCCCTGATAGTACCTACATTACTCCTTGATGTTATTATGAAGTTATACTGTGACATCTACGTCTATTCTTTTATGCAGAGGCTTTCAAGAAATCCTGTTAATATATAATATGTACAAGTTTGTGAGGATGGATGGATGGATGAATGTTTGTTACTCTTTCACGCAAAAACTACAAAACGGATTTCGATGAAATTTGGTATGGTAGTAGCTTAGGCTCTGGATTGAAACATAGGCTACTTTCTAATCCGAAGAAGTACAGTGTTCCCAAGGGACACTACATTTTGTCTTATGTTATGTACAAAAATGTTTCTTTTTGTTTTTCAATTGTTCCTGGTTACGAAACCTTGCCTATTATGTATATGTTATAAGTATATTATAGTTTATTATCTAAGACTCATATTAAATTATATCATCACCGTTTATGTTATTGCTATAAAGTTAGGGGTATTAAATTTGAAGCCATGCAATTTTATTGCCGTACATACTCAGTTAATATTATATTCACAAAATTTATTAGACTGCCAGTTAAGTTACTGTACAAGCAACTAATAAACGTTCTAGAAGGTTAATTAAATCATTTACTGCTCAATATAATTTTGCAGTAAAATATTTAGAATTATACCCGGAAAAATAATATAGTCAGAACAGGAACCATTCTCTGGAAATAGGAAGCAATTTCAACCAAAAAGAAATGCAATTTTGAACTTGCTCTAAAGTCTAAACAGACACCGTTGATCTTTAAGTGTTTATATTCTTATACAATGAGTTTCATAATTTAGCACAGTGCAATTTTACGACTAATTAGAGCTGTAACAGGAAGAATGTGACGTCACATACAGCTCTGCCAAAACGGCATCCAAAATTACTTTGGCAATTATGTATTGATTATAGACACGGTTACTATACTCGTACTTCTCATACTAGCGAGTAATTTATTGCAGCAACCGAAGTATGTTTCCGAAGATTAATTTTGAATCGATTGATAACTGACAACTTAAAAATTATGGATCTAATTAATTATAGCTATGTAGATTGTAGTTATTATAAGTCCTAAAAAACTTCGCGCACTTTTTTATCGATACGCCAAACTTGTTTGAAAGATTAAATTATTTTGACAAAAAGTTTAAAAGTTTTTTTGGAATACAGCAAGTATTAGTGTTTTGCTTGCTCTTTGGAGCGATTTTGCAATAAATTTATTAATTTAAAGGTAGAATTTGGTAGAATAATGATAAACGATTAACGTGATCGTTTCACGCCTACATTACCTGTTATTTATTTAAATCGATTCCATTCATTACTTCGTAACCTACACAGTGAACACCTTGTTAAATGCTTTAAAAACAACACAGGTGTTTCATTGATTTGAACAATAACAAGTGTCTTCTTATTATTAAGTGGTTTGAAACGGTGATAAATTGTGTTACATTTTCTTTTATAACACAATCAATTCAATCCTCATACATTTGGTGTAGTTTCTTGATTTTCAGCAAAAGTTTCTGTTAATTACTTTTCGTGTGACTCCATGTTATTTTCGAAAATACATCCATCAAATCCTCTGATTATGGATCTTGATCCGTCTTATTAAGCATAGAGATAATTCGCCGGATACAAGATCTTATTCGTGTGACATCTATCTGTTTTACGATCTTGTTATTAAACTGTGATGATGTTGATAGCGCCGTATTAACCCCGATAAGTAGATCAATTTGGAGCTCATTTCAAGGTCCTCTCGATAAGATTGTCGGTTCGAGATGTATTCGCATTTACATCGCACATCCATCTTCATCTGATTCTCGTTCGAAAAGTCCTTAAGTGACGTTTAGCTAATTACCGTGACAATGTCGAGAGACACGTCTAAAATAACATCGGACAACAATGATTTTTTTTAAATAGAGTAATTAATGATTTTCGGGTTGATCGAGAATTTATGGTTGAGAGTGTGTCATGGTGTTTATTTACCTGGTGTTCGGTCGCTGTGGTCGGTGGTCTGTAGCGGCAGCGGGCGACCGCGCGCGTGTGCCCGCCGGAGCTTGCGCGTCGTGACTGCCGCCGCTGCCGCACGCGGGCGCCCTGCGCTTATCGGCCATATACAACTATGCATTTTGTTGCGATAACGATTTAAATCCCATAAATGTATAATTGTTCCCGTTTCGGCGTTTAATTTTAATTTACTCGCTTTCCAATCGCTGTTCACATTACTTGTACGGATGGTAAACGATTGGATTGAAATCAAATAGGCTTTTAATGACGTTATCATCTGTGGGACATATTATTGCAAATTGAACACGCTATTATTATGATGTAATGTTTAAGTTACTGTCTCACTGTAAATAAATATTGCAGTTTCAAAGGCAAGTAATAACTTGTGTGCCTGTCTTCTGTAAATTAGACTTCTTTTACTTGAGGAATGTCAGATGAGAGTTTTTCACACAAAGTGTATGCAGAAGTTCTTAAACTTTTTCATTATTTGAGTGTAAAGAACAAAGTTTATTCTTCATACGTTCGTACTGGTTAAATTGTGGTGAACAATCGCCTTCTATTGGGTTCCATTGAGAAAACGTAAAGTTTAAACGTTAAAATTTTTTAGTTATTCAATTTTTGGTTTGGTGATACTCTATCATACAAATTTGTTCATTTACAACGTTGAACTGATTGTGATTTAGTCAAATGAATCGTGACGTAAGAAATAATATTATTTCAGCGAGAAACTAAACTAAATATTTGTTTAATTTTTTCAAATTTGCCCTGCTTCAACTGAGGCCATGGTATGCAGCCTTTGTAATCTATACTAATATAATAAAGAGAAAAGTTTGTTTACTTGTTTGCATTAAATAGGCTCCGAAACTACTCGACCTATTTTGATGAAATTTGGCATAGATATAGAATAGGCTACTTTTAATTGCCGCAAAATGTACGGTTACCTCGAGATTTCCTTTTGCGCGCAAGAAGTCGCGGGCAACATATAGTTTTAAATACAATTAAAAACTAACTCTACGTCTTCTGGCTATAATTTCCGAAGCTAAAGTTGAAAACGGTGTATCATGTTCCTAAAATATTAAGAAATTAATTTTCTTATACATGGAATGTAATTAACGTAGAATGTAATTATATTATTAATTTAACAATGTAGCTCCACAAAATATAAAAATATTATTATAATAGCATTAACGACATGTTACTCGTCGTAGACATGTTAATAATATTATTTTAACGATATGTATTGTCTGGACAACATGTTTGGATTCAACATTATATCAGAGAGTCAACTCTCCTTAATAAAACCTGCATTAATACAATATTACAATCAAGTCCCGATACGCTAAAACTGTCAAACGGTATTCTCGTAAACGTTAAACCAACGTGAAATGCGTCGAAACTTCATAAAATCAGTTTATTATAAATTGTGACTTCACTTATGATACAATCAGAGTAAAATGAAAGTCTACTTTAAATACGAGAATCGAGGTTCTGATCTGCGCAAGTGGTCCTGAGTTACCTAAAATATACGATAATATTTCAGCTTGACAGCAGGTAAATAGTCTATTCTTTTGGGATTAGACGGCACGTCTACCTTTGTCACTTTTCAAAATAAATAGTGAATATCTAGGGAATTTGGCAGGCACAGAGCGTGACGCATGATTGTGTAACACACAAAACACGAAAAATATACTATTATTACTCGTAATATCTTACCGAAGGAAATATTTTACGTTAGCATACTAGCTAGTAGCTATGGTCGCAACTGTCATTAGGTACCGAATATGGCAGTCTATCCCATTAATTTGTATTATTTATTTATCTTATACTTTAAATGAGATAATCTAGTATGCATGGAGTTTTGGGGGAGTTGCGCATTTCTAAGCTATATCATATTTTTTTTCTTTCGTCGTGCACAGTTAATAGGTATAGAGTCTAAGAGTCCGCGCCACCACTGAAGTCCGGCGGCAATTAGTGGAACTAAATTTGTTAAATTGTTATTACAATGCCTGAGGTTGTAAAAAGTGTTGTCCGAAAAATTATAACTAAGGTAAAGGAGTTTTGTGAAGCAGAACAGAAGAATCAAGGTATTCTGCTGCGAGTTTCTTACGCCGGTTCTTCTCGCCGGGTTAGTTCCCGAACCGGTGGTAGGCATCAAGTAGGGACAATTCTTTAAGCGTTACTTTGTAACCCATATGAAAATAAAACTTTTTTGATTTTGATTTTGATTTTGAATAAATAATGCTGACATCTTGTTGCGCGATCGCCGCGCCGCGTCTAGAGGACTTCTTTGGTGGCGCGGACTTTATTTGTCTGCCAATCGGACTGACATTATATTGTCAGTACGATTGGCAGTTTGGTTCATTTTTGCGTTGTTCGGAAATTCGGAATGTGGTGGGTTCGAACCCCGGTAAAATATTTTTTTATTTTTTAATCTACTAGAGCTCCGAGCAAAGCTCGGTTACCCAGGTACTATTATTCTAATGGTTTTGCGAAGGTGGGCTTTGTAAAATCAGATTTATTATTATTTATAATAAAAAAAATATAGTTCGCTTTGGCCTATAAGTAATTGAAAAGTTTGAATTGAAAATAATATAACTAAAAAATGATGTCAGGGATACTCATCCCAACTTACCTGTCCGGTAGTTGTGGTATAGTATACGGGTATGCGACCCCGGCTCCCTAGCTATTACCGTCCTATCCCATGCCCTCCTGGGCGGTAATATCCTACATTCCTATTTCCCACTCTAACTTACCAATCTTCCTTTCCACACCACCTATCCTTCCCTTTCCCTATTCCTACCCTCTTCACCAATCCGTGGGAACGCAATGGATAATCATAAAAATTATTTAATTATCCAAAATGGCGGCGATGCGGTTCGCCACCCATCACGTCTCGTTCTCGCGGAGACGAAAAGTGGCCCATGGAGAGCCGCTTCGCTACGTTGAATGTAAGAGGAGGAATGGATGGTATGAATGAAAGTGGACGAAGCGAAACAAGTATGTAAGGATCGTAGCAAGTGGAAAGAAGTGGTCTCTGCCTACCCCTACGGGAAAGAGGCGGTCTCTGCCTACGCCTATGGGAAAGAGGCGTGATTATATGAATGAATGAATGAATAACTAAAAAAATAAAACAATTTATTTTTGTCTCTAATTGTTGAAGTAAATACTTCCTTAGCGGCGCTGTGCACATTTCCTGGGATGGGTAAAAACTGTTAAACTCGAGTAGTAGTGATAGTACTTTTATACTTAAATCAATTCGTGCAAAATTATTCCCTAACCATTCCAAAATATCACAAATGCATACATACATACATATAATCACGAGACTCTTTCTCGTAGGGGTAGGCAGAGACCACTTCTTTCCACTTGCTATGATTCTTACATACTTGTTTCGCTTCGTTCACTTTCATTCTTACCATCCATTCCTCCTCTTACATGCAACGTAGAGAAGCGGCTCTCCATGGTCCGCTTTTCGCCTCCGCGAGAAACGAGACGTGATGGGTGGCGATCCACATCGCTGCCATTTTGGATGATAAAATTATTTTTGTGATTATCCATTGCGTTCCCACGGATTGGTGGAGAGGGTAGGAATAGGGAAAGGGAAGGATAGGTGGTGTGGAAAGGAAGATTGGTAAGTTGGGAAATAGGAAATGTAGGATATTACCGCCCAGGAGGGCAAGGGATAGGACAGTAATAGCTAGGGAAGCCGGGGTCGCATACCCGTATACTATACCACAACTACCGGACAGGTAAGTTGGGATGAGTATCCCATGACTATCACAAATGCACAACGTTAATATTCAAGTTTTTACTTCTGCCGGCACCTCCGGAGTGCAACTCAACAAAACTACAGTTAGGTGTATTCACATTATAAGAGGAGATGTATAAGGGATATAAAACTTTCCTTATAAATAGAATACCGAAGACATGCTATTACAGGTTGCCCTTTCCGAGGCTCGCTGCGATAAGCCTTTAATCCTCGTAGTGAGTGGCTGGTGAAATATTACCGTTAATATTGAGGGTTAACAATAAAAATATAGTAAATTAATATATTACTATATAAGTACATAACTCTTTCACGCAAAAACTACTGTCTGTCGTATGAGTCGAACAAAGTTCTAATCGAGAGCCTAAACTACTGCCATACCAAATTTCATCAAAATCCGTTCAGTAGTTTTTGCGTGAAAAAGTAACGGAGATCCCTGATATCGGTTCTTCTTGGCGTCGCGCGTCGTTTAAAAGCCGCCGCCGCCGCTCCGCTCTTCACGCAAAACTACTGTCCGTCGTATAAGTGGAAAAAAGTAGTAAACTAATGTCTGTCAGGTTTTACCGATGTTCTTGTTTCGTTTCAGAATTTATTTGACCATGCTGCATAGACAAAATGATTAAGTAGGTATATCATAATGTTCCATGGATGGATATTTGTAACTTTCACGCAATCTACTAAGCAGATTTTGATGAAAATTGATATGGTAGTAGTTTAGGTTCTGGATTAATACATAGGCTATATTAATCTCGAAAAAGTACGTGTTCCCGTGGGATGCTGGACTAACGCGAGAGCGGCGGGAAAAAGCTATAAAGAATCAATATTATAATGATAAACATACTATAAAATGCATAATAATATTTTTAGTAACTGTGTGCTATTTTCAGAGTAGTAATACCTTGAGTGTGAAGCAAGGAACAGTAAGGCTACGCCGCGCTACGCTGCTCTACGCCGGTCTACGAGCCTCTACAACATTCTACGCCATTTTCTCCCTGACATCCAGGTTTCTTCCGCTATGTATTTACAAAAAAGGACTTAATTTTTAACCTTTAAAATAATAGAAATAATAATAATAGGTATTGAGGAAAAAAACTTACGTCTTGGTTACTTCAGGTGTGATAAAGTTAAATAAAAATATATGTTACATTTTGTCTTTCACAATTTAATAATAATAACTCCCCACACCGATATTGGTGACGGTGGCTGGTTTCATTGAAACTAGGCCAGTTACGCAGGAGTAATTTTATAGTGCCCAAGTGTGTGCGTAGTACACAAAAGCACTCTCTCTTCCTTTACTCTCATAATCCAGTGGGACGGATAACCGACACGACTGGTCCGACTTTTTACAGGCCCATCCGACGCATGGATCATCTATCATCTTTCTTCAGAATCAGGTGATCAGCCTGCATTGTCCTAACCAAACTTGGAAACAACATTTTTATTTGTTGTTCCAATGCGGGAATCGAACCCACGACGTCCGAATCGAGAGCCAATACTCTAACCACTAGACCATGGAGGCTGTTAATAATAAAAAACAATACACCACCAACAAACCACTTAAAATAATATGAACAATACAGGGACACTAAAACTTAAACCTTTTCCGATCATGGCGATATGGATCTTTTCTATTTTTGATCCTGACAAACGTTAAACAAACGTACGTCGCGTGAAAATAAAGGGTGACGATAGGTTTATCCTTCGAGGATTTTGTCACTGTTCACGGTTGAAAGCCCCTTATAGCGGAGATAAGGGGGACATGTACTATCGTAAATCACTATGTGACGTCATTCTACTACTATTATAATGTGAAAGTTTGTGAGGATAGATGGATGGATGGATTTGTTACTCTTTCACACAAAAGCTACAAACTGGATTTTGATTAAATTTGATATGGTATTAGAGCTCTGAACCTCAATTCTCGTATTTAACGTAGTTTCATTTTACTTTGATTGTATTATAAGTGAAGTGACTTGTTATCTTAAACTGATTTTGTAAAATTTGGACCAACCGAAACACGTTTGACGCCGGTTTAACGTTTACGAGAATACCGGTATTCACTGAAACCGGTATTCTCGTAAACGTTAAACCAGTAAACGTTAAACAAAGTTGGGTTGGTACCTAGTTTTAGCGTATGAGGACTTGATTGTAATTGTATTTAGCAGAATTGACTGACCCTCAGGATTAATACATAGGCTACTTTTATCCGAAATTATGGAAAGGTAAAGTAAAGATAGTTTTATCATAGTATCTATAGTTTTTTATAGTTTTCTCGGCTGCGAAAAGAAAAAAGAAAAAGAAGTTTTTGTTGAGCTCCGTAGCCTAGTGGGTAGACCGTTTGGTTTGCACTCGAGAGAGTGTAGGTTCGAATCCCAGGTTGTGGCGTGTACCAATGAGACTTTTTCAGATCTCAAGTACATTATACGGACGCTCAAACGGTGAAGGAAAACATCGTGAGGAAACCCGCACATAGTTGGCCCCAGACGTATTGACTAGTTCATTCCTCTGGACTAGGCTGACTATGTTGTGAGAATGTCGTATGTGCTTGGGCAACCATACGACATTTAAAAAACCAACTGTCCCAGGCACTACAGTATTTCAAGAGTGGTTACTTCGCTCGGAGAATACTGTATAAATCATCCATTAACGGATGCAAAGGCCTAAGTTTTTTTTTTTATAGTTTTATTAAACTTATTTAGTTTAGCGGTAGTACATGAAATTATAAGGGGATAAAAGTCACACTCGATGGATGTAAAACTAAATTTAAGTTTTGTATTCCACTTGCATTACCAATATCGTTTTCCTGAAATTACGACTTAAATACGTATCTACTAATCCTTACTTAATTTTATTAACCGATCATCATGAAACTTGGCTCACACAGTAAACTGCGGGAAAGTTTCTACCTGTTCTTTCGTTTTCATTTTCTGAGAACATTTACCAGAGTAATGTATATACTTTTTTACGTTATCAGAAAGAATTGATTTCAACGAACAAAAAGCCCACCGACTTTTTCAAAAAAGCTGATATTTGACGCGAGAATTTTCGATAGAATTTTGAATTTTTGGTATATGCAAATGCATTTGTCACATACATTTTGAGGATAAGTGAGGATAAGTAAAAGTGCAAATACAAAAAGTTATTAATATTTTTATTACTTTGTTATTTGACTTGTAGTTTTGCCGGAAATCGAGATAAACAGTTTTTTTACCCTTAAAAACTTATTTTTGTTATATCCTCTTCCTTTTCCAATGGGTTACATCTTACTATGCTTCTGCTCTAGTCTTCATGTAGATCGACATTCAGAAAGTGTTCTTAAAATATCAACTTTGAATAAAAATATTGGACTTTGACTTAAATAATTACTAGCGACTTCGTGCGCGCTAAAAGAAAACTCGTAGGAACTGTAAATTTTTCCGCAATAAAAGTAGCCTATGTCCTTTTTCCGTGGTCTACCTTATATCTATGTCAAATGTCATTAAAATCGGTCCAGTAGTTTCGAACCCCATTCAATGCAAACAAACAAAATATATTAGTATTAGTATATACAAACAAGACATAATATATTAGTATAGCATAAAGCAGTACAGGTACATTTAATGAAATAACTTTAATATTTTTCAAGTTGTTTAATTTTTACCAACGTTCATTTTAAACTACAGTTTTAACTAAAAGTTTTCATGCAACGCGTCTAGTACCTGCACCTAAATGAATTGAATATTCGGGTCTTATGTTGAATTTTCTGCAAATATAATATATTTTCAGAAAATTCAACATAGGACCCGAATTTATGCGTGATTTTAAAGTGTTGAACTGTTATATTATAACAGTTCAACACTTTAAAATCACGCGAATCCAAATCCAAGCCTACGTTCATTTTCGCGGTGATAGTATTAATATTAAGAGCGATCGCACATGGCGTATTTAAACGCGCAAAGGACGCGCGTTTTAGGGGCGAGCTAGATTCTAATTGTTGAATATAGAAAGTTAATCTAATCTCATTAAAAGCGGGAATTACGCACGTCAACTGCGCTTCCTCTCCGCGTTTAAAATACGTCGTGTGCTATCGCTCTAAGGCAGGGACTATACGGCACCGGAATCCGGAGGACCGTAGAGAATTCTGATTATTGAAAATAGATTTTTTTTACTATCACAATAGAGTTGAAAATCAAACACATGATTGTTGAGTTAAACGTCAATGTCATATGTCATGGGACTATACGCACCGGAATCCGGAAGGCCGTAGAGAATTCTGATCATTGGAAATAGAACTCAGCGCTAATACAATAGAGTTGAAAATAAAAGTGTCAGGTGTCGAGCTGTATGACAGCTGAGTTCTATTTCCAATGATCAGAATTCTCTACGGCCTTCCGGATTCCGGTGCGTATAGTCCCAGCCTAAGCCTGTTTCACAATCGACTGATAATTCGTGTCAGATAACTTATTTGCAAGTTTTGTCTCTGACGCTTAGCATAAAGTAAGCAGCGACAAAACTTCTGGATAAGCTATTCAACACACATGCTAGGAAACAGGCTGTAAGGCTAAGTTCCCACGAGCGTTTTAGTGCTCGCGACAGAAAAAACAACACTTCGATTTTCAGCTCTACTGTATAAGGCGCAGAGTTCTATTTATATTACTGTTTTTTCTGTCGCGACCACACAAACTCTCGAGGGTAGGAAGACTTAGAGGCGGGACTACGCTTTCTCGCGTATACCTTGTGTGAAAGACGACATAGTAATAAATTAATAAGCGTCTGATTTTTATGGTAATTAAATTACCATATAAAAGACTTTAAAGTGACTAAAGCGCATAACGCTTCCGTGTTTCGTTGTGTACCTAATTTTCTATTCTGCTCTTAAATGTTATTGAAGATTAGGATATACTATAATATTTAAAACACCTAATTTATAGTAATGCCACTAAATTTAGCATAACAGACACAAGTAAATTTTAGTTGTACTTAATAAGTATATTAAACGAATAATTTGTTTATTATCTCGATGGAATGGATAGCATCTCTGTATGTTCTCAGAAATTCAAAATGGCTGCCACATTCCGAGCTTGTATTCAGCATGTGGCTTCAGCGGATACCTTCTGGAATGGACTGTTCTATGTTTGCCTGCACAGGCATAGTTGGCAAAGTTTTGCCTACATAGACCAAACAAAATTGTTTAAAATATTATTTTCTATTCAGTTATTAAGATTTTGTCCTTGTGCTCGGGATCGGATAAAAAAATATAAGCAATGGCCACAAATGAAATTGTTGCAGGAATGTTAAATATTTAAAAAAGGGTAATTTAAATTGTTTTAACAAATTCTCTAGGAAAAACTTAGTTTTGTTTTCAATGTAAGCTTCATCGTCTATTATCAAAAATATTTTCTATTTTAACAAAAATCAGACATTTCCTTGATAGGTCACACATTACTCATATTAATTAAACGATTTGAAATTAACTAACGTCGGAAATTAATAATCTATCTTAATCTCATTTTAGCTATAGAAGGTCAAGATTTCAATACATTTCAAGATCCTAGGTTGAACTTACGTAAATTTAAATCAATTTTTGGTTGCGAACCTAAAATTGAGGTTAATCTAAGATTTAAAATACGTTATTAATTTCGGGCTTTAGAAAATATTCAAACTAAAAAATACGAAACTAATAGGATAACAATTTAATAATAATAATTTATCTCGCTAAAGCCGTGGCTTGAAAAATAAATGCATTATTATATTCGATCAGCCTTTTTAGGATTAGGTTATATATCTATTCAAATAAATAAAATTCAAGCGTATGTTTTTAATTTTAAATTATTATCTTGCGCCTAAATTCTTAATAATGTGCGTAGACCAAAAACAAAAAACAAACAAAAATGTTGTCTATTCGTCCGTCCGTCCGTGTGTCTGTCTGTCTTTTTGTGACGGCTAATCTCTAAAACGGTCGGACCGATTTTAACTGGACTTTCACTCATCACTGGCACATGGATTAGAAGAAGGTTGGAGGTTAAAAAGAGTGACATCTACTACTTTTACCTAAGAGGTTCAGGAAAGTTTAAAAACTAGCGTTTCGTTTCCATTAAACTACCTGGAACTACCACGCATACAAAGTTGCGGGAACCAGCTAACAATTTTATGTAGAAAAAATCCATTCACTTATTTTATAGGTAGACATCTTAATATGTATGTACGGTCGCCGACAGAACCACTGTACCACTTTTCGACCTTATTGCTTGGCAAAAAAGATCTGACGGCACCTGTATTTTGTAGGTAATAAATATATTTATCACCCTATCTTGACTTTTACATACTTTCATAATAAGTTAATTCAAAAGAAAGGAAAGGTCAACATTTAGGGTGTTGGCATAATAGGCCTATTGTAGTTTAATAAATGGCTCGACGATAGTCAAATTGCCTCTGACGCCTCTACCGGAAAGGGATGCCACGCAACTCTTCGACGCTAGTAGCCTTCGTATTTTCGACACAAAGTATGTATTGGCCCTTTTCTACAAAAACTACTTATATATTTATTTTAATGCATCGCGATAAAAAATATATATTATTCATGCCTATACTTAAATTAAGATAGGTGTATAATAGTATTTTGGCCATAAAGATATAAGTATAGCAGTTGAAATTTAAAAAATAAATCGGCCAAGTGCGACAGTAGACCTGAGTATTTGATATAAATTCCAGATTGATACCTCCACGGACGTCCGTCCGTGGAGGTATCAATCTGGAATTTGGACGGATGGACGGACGGACGGACAACAAAGTGATCTTATAAAGGTTCCGTTTTTTCCTTTCGAAGTACGGAATCCTAAAAATAGGCAAAACAACACTTTACTAGTAAATAGGCTATTTAGTAGCTGCAATGCATGTAGGCTTTTAAATTAGGTTCGGTACATCGCTCCCGTGTAAGCAAACATATTCAATATACTGTTAAGTTTGTTCAGCCTAACAAGCGCCTCGAACTAATTGTAGCCTGAAGCGCTGTGAAAGGACATATGGATCTAGGTAACAAAATTACATATAAAACCCACGAATTTTACTTACATTTTGCTGAATAATATGTAGCAGTAAGTACGTATGAGTATAAGTACAACTGCTCATCAGTTAATAGCATAAAACACTTCATTTCATGATCAAAATTATTGTGCAAGACACTGATAAATCATGCAGAAGGTAATTTCAAGCCTAGTGCTTCTGCAATTCTAATCTTTCCAAAAAACAAACGCAATATATTTTGTTTTACTGTGGCATATTTTGTCTAGAATGAATATTCGCTAGATGTCTTACTATACCTAAAATATATTTAATGATAATTGTGATAATAATCTATATACCAAAGCTAAACATTAATGCAATAACCAGAACGCTAGACTTAGACCCTAGGTCATAAATCATGTGCACTGATAATCAGCAGCCATCAATCACAGACATTCAGCCCTGAACCAGCCAGTGTGTTAGGTCGCTATCATTTTTCATCATTAAACTATCGTCCATTGATTTACGATTACATACGTAGATACTGTATACTTCTATCCTTAGTTACTTATGGTCAATTTAAAAATTAAATTAAATTAAATTAAAAAACGTTTATTTGATAGGTAGGACATACACTACAAGATTTTACATTTATACATTACAACACAGAACACAATAAATGTTAAGGACAGCGGCCTCGCCTGTGTTTTAAAGTGAATTTAAAAACAATGAACACTTATCAGTGCTTTAAAACGTTTCTAAAAACTGTGAGTAAATAGTACATAAACTCTTAAGAGTGAAAATAGTGAATATAAGTGTTGTACATAAGTGTTAAATTCATTAGAATAGTGGTAAATAATTGTTTTAAAGTCACGAGTTTATTTTCTTTATAATTTCTTAACCGTAGCTTATTTCGCTTGGAAAATTAGTGTTGTACATAGGAAAAATTAGTGGCTAAAGTAAATAACATTTAGGTAAATAGAAATGTAAATGGTTTTAGAGAAAATTAGATTATAATGGTGAAAAATATATGGTTTTCTTATACTTGTAACTTTAACTTATGTGTTATTAAGTATCTATGTAAACTGTGTGATTATGTATTGTTTTATGGTAAATAAAGAATTTCACGTTATGCGTTTCACTTATCCTGGCTCAGGGGAGATAAAGGGAAATTAGGGAAAATTATGGAAAAATAGCCGTATAGAGAAATAAGAGAGAGATAGCTTATATGGAAATTAGAAGAGTACATTTGTGCTCCCTATACGGCATTGCCCTGAGCCAGGTAAGCTAACGGCTTATCGTGTAAAACGTTCTCCTCAAATCAGTGTTATTTTTTATACGCCCCAGCTCTGCCCGAATCGGTGTAACCTTGCTATCTTCGAGTCTGATCAGAGCCGGCGGTGAAAACCTAGTGGAAAAATACAGTCCCATACAGTAGTGCGTGGTCCTTGCGATCCGGATTGCAAGTTAGTGAGTTAGTCGCGTGTGATCCGAGATACAAGATTGAAGAAATTTTCGAAGTCCAATACCAGTTGAAAACAATCAAGACGACACTTAGAAGAATTTATTGATGACGGAACATAGAAAAATTTACTGAACATCGGACATAGAAAAATTTTACTGAGCCAAGGAGATAGAAAAATTTATTGAAGACTGGACTTAGAAAAATTTACTGAACACTGGACATAGAATAATTTCATCGAGCCAAGGACATAGAAAATTTTTGAAGAAAATTTATCAAGCCGAACATAGAAATTTGGAAGAAAGGAATTCAACACCGGGGATCAACGGACTCAGATTAGAAGATTGGACTCGAAGATACAAGACAACACCAAGGAAGAGGGAAGCAAGGATTCGCAGATTTTTCGCCTGAAAAACCTACCGAAGATTCTTGAAGAGTCGTGAAGACTCTGAAGATTTTTGGAGTTTGAAGACGAATATTTGAAGATTAATTTTGATTTGAGGATTTAACTTAACGTAACATTTAACTTAAACTATGGTCATCACAAGGAGTCAGAGCGGGGCCGAGGAGAACCAACCACAACAACAACAACCGCGAAGATTTCCAGATCCGCCACGATCGCCGTCTGCTGCCGCCACGAGCCAGCCGCCGCCGACCGAGGGAAGGGCAGATCTGCTTCAAACAATTTTAAAACCGAGACCAGGTACTAGCAAGGCACCTGTAGCTCCGGAAGTGCAAACACTAGCCAGGAAGAAGGCTATTTCAATAAGGTCGCGTCGATCGACAGCGAGTGTCGTCGCACGCATACAATATGAGGCGGAAGAGAAGCTGGCCGCTCTCCGTAAAAAGGAACTGCAAATAGAAGCAGAACTTATCAAGAAGAAACTCGTCGCCGACGTCGCCGCTGCAGAGGATGGAAGCAGCCCCGATGACGACGAGCCGTCTGAACAGGTGGAGCAACGTGTACGAGCCTGGCTAAGCGAACAAGGACCCGACCATGAAGAGGCTAGACAAGAGCCGGTCGTGTTAGAGGAGAGAGAGACGCCGAAGCCAGAAGACATGCCACCAACTGGAGGAAGACGCGAAGGCCAGAAGACGAGATTTGAGTGGCCGGAACAACGCCGCCCACGCTCACCCACACCGCCCACGTCTAGGGCCAACGGGGTGGAACATCTCGCTGAAACGTTAGACAAGCTGCTGAATCAACGCCAGACGCGCCACACAACGGAGCTGCCTACATTCTCAGGGGCTCCCACCGAATGGTTATCCTTCAAGGCAGCAATGGAAGACACCACTGCATTCTACAAGCTGAAACCGATCGAGAATTTAGCTCGGCTGAGGAACTGCTTACGGGGAGAAGCCAGGGAAGCCGTGGCACCACTGCTGAGCGTCGCTACGCCGCCCGAACAAATCATGAAGACTCTAGAACAATGCTTCGGACGTCCAGAAGTTATGGTGGACCGCATGATGGAAGACCTGAAGAGGCTACCGAGGCTCGGAGGTTCGGCGGCGGAACTCAACCAATTCGCCGTGAAGATTCAGAACATGGTGGCTATCCTGAAGAGGCTGAGGCACGGGTACCTTTTCAACCCGTTGCTTACGAGAGACATTCTAGAGAAGCTCAGTCCCTACGAGAAAAGCAAGTGGTACGACTACGCAGAAGAGACGTCGCGCTTCAGGAACGAGCCCGATGTCGTCCTTCTCTCTGAATTCTTAATGAGAGAAGCGGACAGGGCGCTGCGCTACGGATTCAGCACGACATCGAAGAGGGAAACACCGCGTCAACCTCCGAACAAGAGTGAAACCAGAGCAAGAAGGCCAGTCTTCGCGGTGACAGATGAGGGCAGGGGTTCGCCGAGCCACAGCCAACCCAAGAAGGTACGCGAGGAAGCAATGAAGTGCCCGGTATGTGCCAATGATCACGCTCTGCCTCGCTGCGCCACCTTCAAGAAAATGAACGTACCAAAGAGATGGGACACAGTCAGGAAAGAGGGGCTGTGTTTCCTGTGCATATCGAGTCGACACAGAAGATTCAACTGTAAGGCGAAACGGTGCGGCGCACAGGGTTGTAAGCGGCTGCACCACACGTTGCTGCACGAGGAGAGGTCCGGCGGCGCTCCACAGGCTGAGGACGCCGTTATTACCGCATCGGTCACGTCCGACCGTGCGGTAAAACTCAAGATGAGAAGGGTTCAAGTCGTAGGTCCACGGGGCGAAGCGGACATCTTCGCGCTGTTCGACGAGGGCTCGACAGTGACTCTGCTGGATGAAGACGTCGCGAAGGCTATCGGCGCAGACGGTCCGTCGAAAGTGCTGCGGATGCACGGGATCAATGCCGAGAGAAATGAGGAAAAAAGCCGACTCGTACAACTGGGCGTACGGGGTCACGACGGTACCAGGCACGACATCACTGCGAGAACGGTGGGCGGATTGAACTTGCTCACTCAATCCGTTCCGGAATCATTGCTGCAACTCGCTCACCTGCACGATCTCAGGGATGAAGAGATGTGTTATGAGAACGAGAAACCCCAACTTCTCATCGGTACGGACAACTGGCAGCTCATCGTGTCAAGAGAACTGAGAATCGGGAAAAGGAACCAGCCTGCGGCCTCAAAGACCAAACTCGGCTGGGTGATCCACGGCAGCATCCCGAGGCGCATCATAAGGCAGGATGATGAGAGTATCCTGCACATATCCATAATCGAGACCAGGGGCGAACGGCTCGAAGAAATGGTGAAGAAACACTTCGATATAGACGCATTGGGAATAGCGGCTAAGGCGAGGCTGACAGACGGCGAGCAGCGGGCCATCGACCTCTTTGGCAGGACGGCCAAGAGAACGGAAGACGGTCGATTCGAAGTGGGACTTCTGTGGCGCAAGGACGGCGTCAAATTACCCCTCAGCTACAACAATGCGCTGAAGAGGCTTAAGAACTTAGAACACAAGCTCAGGAAAAACCCAGAAGACGAGGCGCAGTACCATGGGCAGATGAAAAATCTCATAAGCAAGGGATATGCGGAAAAATGCGACGGGACGGAGGCCGGAAGCGACCGTACATGGTACCTGCCGCACTTCCCGGTCAAAAACCCAAACAAACCGGGTAAGCTGCGACTGGTTTTCGACGCGGCGGCGAAGACAAGCGGCGTGAGCCTTAATGATCACTTGTTGGAGGGGCCTGACCTTCTGACGTCACTGCCAAGAATCCTGTTCCGGTTCAGGGAGGAAGCTGTGGCTGTGAAGGCCGATATACAGGAGATGTTCCTTCGTGTGAAAGTCAGACGAGAAGACCAGCCGGCCCAGATGTTCCTGTGGAGAGAGGACCCGAACGAGCCGCCGACCAGGTACAAGATGGTGGTGATGATTTTTGGAGCGTCGTGTTCGCCGTTCCTGGCACACTCAGCCCGGAATAGGAACGCGGAAGAATTCGCTGAGTCACACCCGGAAGCCCATCGCGCTATTTCCGAAGCCCATTACATGGATGACTACGTGGACAGCTATCCAGACCGGGAGAAGGCCAAGCAGGTTGTAGAGCAAGTGGACCAGGTGCACAGGAAAGGTGGCTTCCACTTAAGAGGCTGGACGAGCAACGACCGGAGGGTGCTAGAGGAGCTGCCTGAGGACCGCCTAGCTGAGAATACTACGCAGCACGTCACCAAGGACGAGCAGAAGACCCTGGGCATGCTGTGGGACTCCAAAGGTGACAAACTAAAATTCAACACGTCGCTATCTAGAGTTCCTGTGGAGGTCCGTGAGCTGCAGCGCGCGCCGACGAAAAGGGAGGCCCTTAGCACCGTAATGAGTATCTACGATCCGCTGGGGCTACTTAGCTGTTACACCATTACCGCCAAAGTCATCCTACAAGGCTTGTGGCGTCAGAAGCTGGACTGGGACGAGCCGCTGCCAGCTGAGTCAGCCGAGGACTTCACCCGCTGGCTGACAGACATGGAATACATCAGCCATCTCGAGCTGCCCCAGAGCTACAACGGGGGGAGCCCGACGAGGAGCCGGCAGCTGCACGTATTTTGTGATGCGAGCAAAGACGCATACGCCGCAGCCGTCTATTGGAGGATGGAACAGGAAAATGGAGATGTTCGAGTCGTGTTGGCCGCAGCCAAGGCCAAAGTAGCGCCGTTGAAGGCCCAAACCATACCGAGGCTGGAACTACAGGCCGCCCTGGTCGGAGCGAGGCTGGGAAACGCCGTCGTAGCAGAGCACAGGTGGAAAACAGATACCGTTTTCTACTGGATTGACGCACAGGTGGTGCTGTGTTGGATACAGAACGGCAGCCGGAAGTACACGCCGTATGTCGCGCACCGCCTGGGGGAAATCGCCGAACTGACATCTGTCCACCAGTGGAGGTGGGTGAGCACTAAGAACAACGTCGCGGACCTAGCCACGAGAACGGGCTATGTTCCGAGGAGCGACGAGGACCCATGGTTTAAAGGGCCAGACTTCCTGCGCAGGCCTATGAGCGAGTGGCCCGCGGAGAGTCCCGCCCAAGTCGAGGATAAAGAAGAACACGTCGCCTTTTACACCACAAGGGCGAGTGAGCTGGATTGTCTACCGGATGTGACGCGCTTTTCGAGTTACGAGCGCCTCATAAGATGCACAGCGATGGTTTTGTTATTCTTAGAAAAGTGCCGAGATCGTCGAGCCAACCTCGAGGTACGACACCTAGAGCGGGCCGAGACGTTGTGGTATCAGAGGTCACAACGGGACAGCTTCACGCAAGAAATTGAAAAGATCACAAGTGGCAAGACGGCGCCTAGGTGGAGCCCCTTGTACCGGCTCAGCCCAGTGTACCAAGACGGGCTGCTCGTACTAGACGGAAGAATCAAAGCAGCGCAGGTTCCAGCGGAGATGAAGAACCCAATCATCCTGGACGGAAGACATCCGTTCACGAAGCTACTGGTGGCACGGGAGCATGCCAGGGCAGGACACGGGAGCCGTGAGAGGGTCGTGAACGACCTCAGGCAAAGGTTTTGGATCCTGAAGCTGCGGCCGACGGTGCGCAGCATAACAAGTAAGTGTGCGTTTTGTCGGCTACGACGGGCGCACCCGAGAACACCACAAACTGGAGACTTGCCGGCGGAGCGCCTGGGGGCGTTCCAGAGACCATTTTCGTACTGTGGTCTCGACTGTTTCGGCCCGATGACGATCACCATCGGCCGACGTCACGAGAAGAGATGGGGAGCGCTCTTCACCTGTCTGACGACGCGGGCCGTGCACCTGGAGCTGGTGGCCTCGCTGTCGACAGACTCAGCAATAATGGCCATGAGAAGGATGGCTGCGCGGCGAGGATGGCCGTCAGTCATGTACAGCGACAACGGGACGAACTTCAGAGGCGCGGACGTCGAGCTGCGGCAGGCGTACGCCGAGTGGGCACCGGCTATGGCTCAGCTGGGCCTCACGCACCGCATGCAATGGAAATTCACCCCGCCGGGGGCGCCGAGTCAAGGAGGTGCCTGGGAACGGATGGTGAGGTCGGTGAAAACCGCCTTACTCGCTACGCTGAACGAGAAGTCGCCGAAAGAAGAGGTACTCCAGACCCTGATGGCCGAGGCGGAGTATTCCGTGAACGCACGACCGCTAGTTCACGTTTCCGTGGACCCCAGCGACCCGGAGGCAATCACACCGAACCATTTCCTCCTGGGGTCGTCCACCGGACTGCCGTACGTCGGACCGTGTGTGCCGGCGGACAAGAAGACTTGGAGAGTCGCGCAAGCCCTTGCCGACGAGTTCTGGAGGCGCTGGGTGAGGGAATACCTCCCCACGCTCACGCCACGCTACGGGGCGCCGCAGAGCAGCCGTGCCCTGGTTCCGGGCGACCTGGTCGTGGTCGTAGATCCGGCGCTGCCGCGTAATACGTGGCCGCGCGGGGTCGTGCACCGGGTCTACCCTGGCCCGGACGGACAGGTGCGTTGTGCGGACGTTCGCACGCGCAGTGGTGTGTTCCGCAGGCCCACATCAAAATTGGCAGTGCTGGAGGAGGCGCCGCAGTCGCAACCGCGACCGCTGGCGGAGCAGCCGGAGCCGGGGGCGGTGCCGGGCGCGGAACGAGCGCCGGAGCGAGCTACAGACAGCTCGCAGCCGCCTGAGCGAGCTACAGACAGCTCGCAGTCGCCTGAGCGAGCTACAGACAGCTCGCGGTCGCCGGGGCGAGCTACAGACAGCTCGCAGTCGCCTGAGCGAGCTACAGACAGCTCGCGGTCGCCGGGGCGAGCTACAGACAGCTCGCAGTCGCCTGAGCGAGCCACATTCGGCTCGCAGTCACCATCACGAGCTGTAGCGAGCACAGACAGCTCGCGGTCGCAGCCAGTTGCAGCGGGCACGGTCAGCCCGCAGTCACCGGAGCAGTTTGCGGCGGACACAGACAGCTGGCAGTCAGCGGAGCAGTCCACGGCGGGTCCAGCGAGCCCGCGGTCACCAGAGGAGGCTGCGTAGAACCTGGCTACTGCGCCGGGGGGAGGATGTTAAGGACAGCGGCCTCGCCTGTGTTTTAAAGTGAATTTAAAAACAATGAACACTTATCAGTGCTTTAAAACGTTTCTAAAAACTGTGAGTAAATAGTACATAAACTCTTAAGAGTGAAAATAGTGAATATAAGTGTTGTACATAAGTGTTAAATTCATTAGAATAGTGGTAAATAATTGTTTTAAAGTCACGAGTTTATTTTCTTTATAATTTCTTAACCGTAGCTTATTTCGCTTGGAAAATTAGTGTTGTACATAGGAAAAATTAGTGGCTAAAGTAAATAACATTTAGGTAAATAGAAATGTAAATGGTTTTAGAGAAAATTAGATTATAATGGTGAAAAATATATGGTTTTCTTATACTTGTAACTTTAACTTATGTGTTATTAAGTATCTATGTAAACTGTGTGATTATGTATTGTTTTATGGTAAATAAAGAATTTCACGTTATGCGTTTCACTTATCCTGGCTCAGGGGAGATAAAGGGAAATTAGGGAAAATTATGGAAAAATAGCCGTATAGAGAAATAAGAGAGAGATAGCTTATATGGAAATTAGAAGAGTACATTTGTGCTCCCTATACGGCATTGCCCTGAGCCAGGTAAGCTAACGGCTTATCGTGTAAAACGTTCTCCTCAAATCAGTGTTATTTTTTATACGCCCCAGCTCTGCCCGAATCGGTGTAACCTTGCTATCTTCGAGTCTGATCAGAGCCGGCGGTGAAAACCTAGTGGAAAAATACAGTCCCATACAATAAAAGAAAAAAAAAAATAAAAAAAATATAAAAGATAAGTAGGTACCTTAGATACTCGTTTAACATAAAGTGGTAAACAAGAAAAACATTATAATTTCTAATACTAAAGGTACCATCAGTATCAAATGGTCGGTAGTGCAGTGCATTGCCTAACCATCAAAATGGAGACCACTCAGGCATATCACCACGGCGCAATCACCACAGTGCCTGGTATTATGTGGTTCCATCGGTACTGTCATTTGAGGGACAGAATAACACATAGCAATAGCTGATAGAAACATACATATACTTACATAATTACATATCAAGATAAAATATTAAATATATTATAATATTATTATGGGACATACGTATAAACATGTGACTCATCACTCATTACCATGAACAGTGCAACGTTCACGCCACCCGCGCCCTCCACACTCCCCTTGTACACTACCCATAGTAACTACAGCCATGTCGCAAGGGGTGGACGCACGCATGGCTAGCCGCCATAGATCTGATCATAGCAAGTAGTAACTATCACGAGATAAAGGTTATTGGTACAAGATAAATATAAATAGCCAATACTCGGCAAAAATAATACTATTCCATAATAACACAATGCAGGAAATACAGGTTGGTGTTTGTTTTATACTAATAACGTGTTATACTTTTGTTAAAGTCATACATATGTGAGTCAATATTATACAAGCTATATATATTTTTGTTTTAGGTGTGACATAATAATGTGAAATTTAATATTAGTTAAATTGTATGCTATGGATTTTCGCAATGCTACACCTGGGTCGCGTATCGACGGTCCGGTTTCTATGCGGCGCGGCACCGGCGCGGCGCCGGCACGGCGTCGGACCGCTGCCAGATATGTATGAAGCACCAAGGGCGCCGCGTACGATTGCACACGCGCAGGGGCGCTAGCAAATGAAGTTGCTGGCACCAGCTAGTTGTAACATACATAGGCTGCACTAAAAGTATCGGGAATGGAATATTTCCACTGTTCCTGTCATATTAAAATCTTTTTAATTTAAAACTCCTTGGTTTTAAAAATCGAATACCGTTTATTTATTTTAAAAAAGATTCTCGGTCTTATCACAAGGTCTTGTCAAACTTGTTTAGTCGTTGAGAAAATGGAATTGACTCGAGAAAATTCTAGAGCGATGATTTATTATGACTTTCTAAGTGGTTTAACACAAAACCAGTGTGTTAACCGGATGATTTCTGCAATTGGTGATGAAGCCCCATCCAAAACCACAACTTATCGCTGATTTGCTGAATTTCAACGAGGACGTGTCAAGCTCAGTGATGATTCCCGTCAAGGTCGTCCAAAAACTGCAGTCACCCAAGAAAACGTTGATACTGTGCGTAAGCTGATTGAGGAAGATCGACATGTGACATACCGTGAAATTTAGGAAACTTTAGACATTGGCATGAGTCAAATACAAATAATCTTGCATGAACAATTAGGTGTAAAAAAGTTATTTTCCCGATGGATACCGCATTTGCTCTGTGAAGAGCAAAAAGCGGCTCGCGTTACTTGATGCGTCAGAACTCTCGATAGATTCCACGCAAGATCCTCAAATGCTGTATACAACATCGTATCAAGTGACGAAACCTGGATATACGCGTACGAACCCGAAATAAAAAACCAGTCACGAGTTTGGGTGTTCGAAAATGAGTTAAAGCCAACAAAAATTGTTCGTTCACGGAGTGTTGCAAAAAAAATGGTGGCCACGTTTGTCTCCAAAACCGGCCATGTTGCGACTATTCCTCTTGAGGGACGAAGAACGGTTAATGCAGAATGGTATGCTAACATTTGTTTGCCACAGGTCTTTCTGAACTCCGTAAAGAGAACTGCAACCGCTGCATCATCCTCCATCACGACAATGCGAGTTCTCACACCGCGCACAGAACAAAAGAGTTTTTAGAGCAAGAAATCATAGAATTATTAGACCATCCGCCGTACAGCCCCGACCTAAGCCCTAATGATTTCTATACTTTTCCTAAAATAAGGAATAAATTGCGTGGTCAGAGATTTTCATCACCTGAAGAAGCTGTGGACGCCTACAAAACGGCCATTTTGGAGACCCCAACTTCCGAATGGAATGGTTGCTTCAATGATTGGTTCCATCATATGGAAAAATGTGTCAAATTTCGCGGAGAATACTTCGAAAAGCAATAAATACATTTTTAAATAGGAATGTTGTGTCACTTCCTTGATTCCCGAAATTTTCAGTGCCGCCCTCGTAAAAGTTAGGACAAACAATTTTTGAATTTTTGTTGCATATTATGTTAATTACAATGCACCTAAACACTCAGACACATGTCCACATTCGCTTAATTAGTAAAAATACAAGCATTATTAGTTAGTCAATAACTTATGCCAATGTTTATTAACATAAATTAATGAATTAGTCATTTGTTATTGTAGTTAATTATTATTGTTATAATAAGTATGTAGAATGTATTAATCTTATCCAATACGTTAAGACAAAATATAATACCAATACAGAAGAAGAGTTTCTAGCGCCTTCGATATAATATTATGTACTCATCGTTGATTCGATTTGGTTGTTTTTAATGCCTCATTAATTAAGTTGATTGAATGATTTATTAAAATTTTTAAGTAATCTCCGAAGTGTCAAGATGATGATGATGATGAATTGTAGATAAGAACCATCTCGATCACGTCAGCTTTATGATCTTGTGTTTAGGATCTTCGGTACCAGGGACTTACACACAGATAGACGACGCCTTCTTGTTTGCGTCGAGGCTTAAAAATAATATTTTTTACGAATTATTATAATTATTAACTCTTAACTTAACGTTTTATGAAATTCCTCATACGTTGCGGTTATTTTATAGCTAGTATACTCGTTAAATTAATGTCCATAAAACACAGAAAAAGTAGGTTAAATACATTTTTACGCCATCACTATTATTTTATACCTATATCATAAAAAGAAGGTTTAGGTGAAGGTTTCTTATTACTTTTCAATTTACTCGTATCTTTTAAAAACTTCAATGAGGGTGTTTGATATTTTTTCTGCATTTAGGGGGCAGACCCACTAATTTAATCTAAGTACCTAAGTGTATATCTAGTGGCGTAAGTGGTATCAAAAATGGTCAATAAGAATTTTTCAAAAAGATTATTTTTATATCACCAGGTGGTGCTTGGTATCACGACGGTCCTTGTCGTGTCAAAAAGCTGTCAGATGTCACGAATTTAATTTTTAAACCCTCATTACTTTAGTAAATTGAAAATTTTGACCATATAATTATCAAGAATAGCTCATAAGAATAAAGGTAGTTATTTTGTTTATTGGATAGTTATGTAACATTATCGATTTTATCAGCAATTTATTTATTTATAATGCGGTATGTAATTCGTAATGAGCTATTTATAAATTTTAAATAATTATTATTGAACATTTCCTTGGGTTTATTTTTGAAAACTTTGATGAAAAACTTTTGCTTATGAAACGTGTTGTGGATGGCTCCAGTGGGCGACCTTAGAACTGGGTCAAACGACCGTTTAAAGCGAATATTCAGATGTTAACGTAATTAATACACCTTTAAACCACTTTTATTCAATAAATTATTCACTATTCAATTTTATTCGATTAATGTCAATCCAATTTTATTTGAATTATTCAAATACTGAAATAAATTAAATTAAATTTTTTTTAGCTTGGTTGAAAAGCGAGGTACATTTTAAATTTCACTCCGGCTGAAGAGATTTAGGAAAAACTAGATGTTGCCCGTGACTTCGTGCGCGCTTAAAGAAATTTTGAGGGAACTGTACATTTTGCCGCAATAAAAAGTAGCGTATGTCCTTTCCCGTGGTCTATCATGTGTATATCTGATATCATATACAATGTGAAATTTTAGTGGTTGTTTCGACGAAGCCCTCTTTATAGGTATAATGAATAAAGTCCTTTTAGCAAGTTAGATCAATAAAATAAGCGAAAAAAAATCTGCGTTCCATATATTATTAACGAGTAGCCGGTCCATTTTGTATGGAACAGCAGTTTTTTTTTGCGCTTATTTTATTGATCTACCTTGCTAAAAGGACATTATTCATGATACTTATAAAAAGGGCTTCGTCGAAACAACCACTAAAATTTCACATTGTATATGTGCCAAATTTCATCAAAATCGGTAAAGTAGTTTCGGAGCCTATTCGATGCAAACAAACAAACAAACAAAATTTTCCTTTTTATTAAATTAGTATAGATAAAGTAGTTTTAAAATTTTGATTTTCCCTTTATAAGACCAAAGTAATACTGACTATACAAGTATGTGTCTTAATTTTTATGTTTATTCTAAAGAATTATAAATAATTAATATTATAATAATTAAGCCACAACTATTGATATCAACGGACATAATACGATTATGTATTAACAAAACTACTTTAGAATGCTATCTGGTTTAGATAAGGTTTAGGTTTAAAGATTCTTTAAAAAAGGTGAGTTGCCACTTTTAAACCTAAAACAAAAAGGGTGGACTATCCGCCATAATTACAAAATAGTTGTATAAACCGTAAGGTACGGTACGGTAAGTAACAGTAACATACTCTTTTGGGTAGTTGTAAATTTGATACGAGCCCTAAACCACCATAAACTGCCTTCAGGGATATTCCCAATTTCGATAGTGAACTTCGTAGATAATATTATCTTATATGAATAACCAATAAATAATACATAATAAATAATATTGACTTTGTGTTGTTATATCAACAATATAATTTTATTGAAGACAAATAAACAATTGTTATAATATTTTATTGTTATAATATAACTTATGCAGAATTTATGCTAATATATAACTTATATGTATGTTATCATGTATGTTTTTAAGTATTAAACAAAATATGTTGGATACAAGTTGATAATATTTTAATAGTCTTGATTACAATATTTTAATTAAATTCCAAATTACAAACCAAGTACAAACCGAATTATGCGAATGATCCGTGTACCTATTTTTTACAAAGAAGTAAACATTTTATAGAATATTTTAATATTACTTGTCACTGGTCCTCTTGAATCATTTAACCCAATCTGACTGTACCTATTTTTTTATTTTTAGTTATAGAAACAAGCGAGGTCAGTTACACACGACAATATCATATCGGTCAAACTCACGTTAACTCAAACGTTCATTACAATAATTTCTCACTAATTTTTACTTGTACTAAACATGATAAGGTTAGGTTTTCCCCTTTTATTACCTAAGGCGTTAAACGAAATGTATATTAATAAAAATATTTTCATGTGGGCGTTATTATACTGGAATAATAAAAAACCGGCCAAGTGCGAGTCGGACTCGCGCACCGAGGGTTCTGTACAAACCTGTAGTGATTTTGTTACAGCTTAAATGTATTATAGACCTGTGTATTTGATATGAATTTTAATTTAATACCTCTACATATTCATGACGAAAAGGGTAGTAAGTTTAAAATTATAAAAAATATTTTTATTAAATGATGTAACTAAAAATGTACGATTTTCGTAATTTTCTATCTGCGCTATAGGACGTTGCTTCGTACCAAATTTTAAGATTCTAAGTTCACGGGAAGTACCCTGTAAGTTTTGAGTTTGTGAGTGTCGAAAATTTGCGAAAATTTGCGGCATAAACGGCTGTATCTTTTGATTGCGTTGGCTTAGAAGTTTAATTTTTTCACAGCTCCAAGAGACAGTAGACTAGAGTATTTGATATAAATTCCATCTTGATACCTCCACGCGTTCCTGAGAAAAAGGGTCTTGACAGACAGACGGACAGACAACAAAGTGATCCTATAAGGGTTCCGTTTTTTCCTTTCGAGGTACGGAACCCTAAAAACATGAAATATTAATATTCGCGACAGAATAATATAATTTCATAATTTGCGACAAAAGAAAAACCTTGTCCTAGCATTTTATATAAGTAAACATAATTATATCTACAAAAATAGGTGTTTTTTAAATAATACCTAAATATCTTGATTCCGAAATGTAAAATCTTTTGCCCGCGACTCTGTTTATAGTAACTAGAACAAAACTTTATCTATGCAAGTGGCGTTATTTATCATTGTCTGTCTTGTTGTAACAAACATGCTATTCTTATCTAAATAAAACCCGGCGAAGTGCGAATCGGACTCGCGCACCAAACTTTCGTACCAAACGGTAAAATAATCATGTTTTTTGTATGGAAGTCCCACTTAAATATTTATTTTATTCTGAATTTATTGTTGTGGACGAAGGTTTCGTACCAAACGGTAAAATAATCATGTTTTTTTGTATGGGAGTCCCAGTTAAATATTTATTTTATTCTGAATTTATTGTTGTGGACGAAGGTTTCGTACCAAACGGTAAAATAATCATGTTTTTTTTGTATGGGAGTCCCAGTTAAATATTTATTTTATTCTGAATTTATTGTTGTGGACGAAGGTTTCGTACCAAACGGTAAAATAATAATGTTTTTTTTGTATGGGAGTCCCACTTAAATATTTATTTTATTCTGAATTTATTGTTGTGGACGAAGGTTTCGTACCAAACGGTAAAATAATCATGTTTTTTTTTGTATGGGTGTCCCACTTAAATATTTATTTTATTCTGAATTTATTGTTGTGGACGAAGGTTTCGTACCAAACGGTAAAATAATCATGTTTTTTTTGTATGGGCGTCCCAGTTAAATATTTATTTTATAAATTTATTCTGAATTTATTGTTGTGGACGAAGGTTTCGTACCAAACGGTAAAATAATCATGTTTTTTTGTATGGGAGTCCCAGTTACATATTTATTTTATTCTGAATTTATTGTTGTGGACGAAGGTTTCGTACCAAACGGTAAAATAATCATGTTTTTTTTGTATGGGAGTCCCACTTAAATATTTATTTTATTCTGAATTTATTGTTGTGGACGAAGGTTTCGTACCAAACGGTAAAATAATCATGTTTTTTTGTATGGGAATCCCACTTAAATATTTATTTTATTCTGAATTTATTGTTATGTTTTTATAAGAAAAAAATACCTATACTGCTCCTAAGTAGTGAAAGGACTCTCAAATTAAATAGCCACTTAAAACGCAATCATCATGGACCCGGAATCACGGAAATACCTATCACCTATGTAGAGCGAGTGACTATAACCGTATGGCAGTGGGCAGTCTGCCAGAGTGGCCGGGTGTCTGTCACCTGAACGTCGCCTGACTCAGCGCCACCGAACGTGGCATTCCTCTACAGCAGCTATACTCAACCTACGGCCCGCGGTCCGCATGTGGTACGGACCACTGTTCTTGGCTCATCTGAAGTTAAAAATTTATGATAACCATATAAAATTTCACCAATTGCCACTGTCTTAGTAATCGAGCATAATAAAAAAACAAGAGTCAATACAGAGTTTTTTTGGATTTATATAAATACCTACCTGTCCCTATTTCATAGTATTTAGATTTTAAAATTGAACACTAAGCTAAATATTATACGTCATACAGAGTGGAATATCTAGAATTTTCCAACACCCAATTTATGAACATAAGCCCTCAACAAATTGCGCCCGCAGTTCGTGGCGCTAATGTATTCATAACTACTTATGAACTTTTAAACTACAATATTATTTTTTTAATGTAAAAAACAAATTGCGAATCATCTTTAAAATTATTGGACGTTGGAAGATAATATATACCTACGTATTTGATACATTTTATTATTTATTAGGCTACAAATAAATAAAGCCATACAAAATTAATGGTAACATCTTACAATAATTAAAACTGACCTTTACTTTACACCTACTTATGAAACAAGGGGTATCTTACCTAACTCTGCTGAAAAAAATTCATAAAGTGTAAAAATGGTTTCCGTCTATAGTATTTTATTTGGCTTGAGCAGGGGCAAATGATTTGAATTCACGTGACCTTTGGTTGGTAGAGTTGAGACAGGACTATAAATAGCGGTATTACATGAAAAGGTCAAAGTGTACCGCTTACACTAGCTTCCTCGTACGACTTTGTTCGCAATACGGTCTTAATAAAGATTAAAAATAATCGTAAGTGAAACATTCGTTCTAAACGTTTAAAAAAATTGAAAAATATAGTTTTTCATTTTTTTTTAATTGTACCCATAGTATTAGTATTTATTTAAAAAGCGTCATTAAAAAAGGAATAATAAAATTTAAAGATATAGTTTAGTGGTCCTCCCAAATTCAATCACTCCACAGCTCAAATAATGCATTAGGTACGCTAAATTAAGAGCCGGACGGCGCGGCGTGAGGTTAACCGCCGTCTTTTTCCGGCAATTTTATAGATCTTCACAGTCACGTTTTTCTTTTTTTCGGAATGCCATGGTCTGTAATAGAAAGAAGGTATTTTTTTTACAAAACTATAAAGTTAGATATTTTCAATAAAATAAGTTTTTAAATAGCAAATTTTATGAATTTTTTAAAGCCAGTAGAAAGCCGATAGAATTTGTTATAAATATTTTTTATTTGAAATCATTTACTTTTATAGTTTAGAAAAAAAAATCTAAAGTTACTTTTACAGGCCAGTATAGACATATCTGTAATATTATAACTGTTACTAGGTATATACGCATTTCTTTATTCTTCGAGTGACCTATTTATAAAACAAAAATTATATGAATTGATTTATTGATTAGTGAAAATTACTTACAATAGGGAATATGCACGTATTTTTTTAATTTTTTTATATAGATCTATCTTGTTTGGTAAATCGTATGGTAAAATCAGTTTTTTGATATCATTAAAAATAACTAAGATATGAACGTTTAAAGTAGTCTGTTAGACAGAGAGATCGGACGTGTATCGTGACGTCACGTAACATGATTTTCATAGAAAGTTCATACTAAATTTCGTTTTGCTAGAAAGAGATAGAGTACAAACTTTGACCGCTCATATCTTGCTCATTTATCAACAGATATTGAAATTTTTTTCGCCATTTCCTTTATTTTTCAGTCTAGTATCATATTATTATGTTTTAAGCTATTTTTATATTTTATGCATATTCCCTATTGCTTATTATTTACTACCCCTTAAATGAATCAACGTTTCATTGAGCCAGTGTTCCATTTCCCTTAAAACTTCACTTTCACAACAGAGAGCTACATAAGTTGTAGTGAGGTAGAGATTTATGTATTACAATATAATATAATTACTGTATGTTTAGTACAATAACGCTGTTAACTAATTAAAGTAATATTTCACTTAAGAATTGTTGCCCGTCAAGTTGTAATTAGTCGCAACGTTATGTACGGGGCGGTTTACGTTTGTGATATGTTACTGACTAGTTCAGACATAAATTATGTTAAGTTTAGGCAATTATTTACTCAACCCTACTTGAATTTTGTTTTTTTTTTTTACTTTGTAGTCAAGTAAAATGAATTCGTCTTCAGTTCCTGCTGACCGAAAATAGTACGATCAACTTCAGAAGTACCTATGCTAATTCACTAAATAACCAATTTCCTCGACCGAAAGTAATAATATTGTTATACGAAGTACAAGTTACAATTAAAAGGTCCACTTACGTAACATAAACTGTTTATTTAGTAGGTAAAAGGTACGACAGTATTCGCGGTGAAATGCGGAAGGCTCAAGGCCTCGTGCTTTGTAATGCTCCTAACAGTTACCTTGTACCGGCCAATATATTAATATTGGTCGGTACAAGGTAACAGTTAGCAGCATTGGTTAGAGCAAACACACACAAGGACAGCAATTTAATACCTTAGAAATGGATTAAATTGATATTATAATATAAACTGTGGTTTCATCTAAGTAAGTATGTTTAATGTTATAGTCTATATATTCGCGTTATGGAGGCAGTGAGTCATGAGAATAGTGTAATATTCACATTAGACTGTGAATAGACTTGATATATTTGGGGATTATCTACGTTATGTAGCCTTTGTGATGGATATAAGAGATGTACGCGCCTTTACACACACATCGCAGCTTTGTGTAAATTTCGCTGCTGGATCTTCGGCAAAAAATTACATATACCTAGTACAGCGGCGGCGATGGTACCGCGAGAGCTGCAGTACGTGTGTTAGCATACTAACATTATCCTACTAATATTATAAATGTGAAAGTTTGTGAGGATGTATGGATGGATGTTTGTTACTCTTTTACACAAAAACTACAGAACGGATTTTGATGAAATTTGGTATGGTAGTAGTTTAGGCTCTGGATTAAAACATAGGCTACTTTTTTATCCCGCGAGATACTAGATAGTATATTTACGCGGGCGGAGCCTTGGGATACAGCTAGTAATATTATATTATCGTTAGGGCGTCACAGACGGCGAAAATGCTGTAATACTTTATCGTAAGATGCCTAGATCTATTTCATACTAGCTTCCCGCGGGAACACTACTTTTCTGGACATAAAGTAGCCCTTATTTTAATCCAGAGCCTAAACTACTACCATACCAAATCAAAATCCGTTCAGTGGTTTTTGCGTGAAAGAGTAATAAACATCCATCCATCTATCCTCACGAACTTCCACATTTATAATATTGGTAGGATTACAGAACAGTTTATACAAACTGTATAGCTAGCGTTATTTTACCTTGGCACAATATATTATACTCGTAGTATCTTCAACGACTGTAACCTCCTTTGAACTAGAGTAGGCAAATATCAAAGTGCTCCCGTCAATACTGGTTAATGTCCGCGTCATATATAGTAACATCGGATTGTCTGTCAATAAGTTATTTACGCGTCAGATAGGCTTGTAATTCAGTTAGTAACATGCCTGATGGATTAAATTATATGTTCAGTTATAGTAAGGTATGGTTAAGTGTGCTGGGCTCTACGACTATAAAATTTTATAAAACTCAATTAAATTAGGGCAATGATTATTAAGGAAAAATATTCACTGCCTTAATTGGTACTAGTTCAGACTTTACTTATTCATAACCTTAAATAAGTTAAAATATTCCGTATTCAAATACCAACTTAGAATCTTTAGAAGTTATTTTAGTTATAAACTAGCTGTTGCCCGCGGCTCCGCCCGCGTAAATACTAACCCCACGGGAACACTGTACTTTTTCGGGATAAAAAATATCCTATATCCTTTCCCGGGACCTAAAGTACCTATGTCTTATATACCGAATTTCATAAAAATCGGTTTAGCGGTTAAAACGTGAAGAGGTGACAGACAGACAGACACACTTTCGCATTTATAATATTAGTAATTTCGCCGAGTGAGTGAGTTTACCGGAGGCCCAATCCCCTACCCTATTCCCTTCCCTACCCTCCCCTATTACCCTATTCCCTCTTAAAAGGCCGGCAACGCACTTGCAGCTCTTCTGATGCTGCGAGTGTCCATGGGCGACGGAAGTTGCTTTCCATCAGGTGACCCGTTTGCTCGTTTGCCCCCATATTTCATTAAAAAAAAAATAGTATAAAAAATATAATTTTTTACATAAATTGTAATTTACATTTTATATTTAGATAAAATTACAATGATCAAATACAAAGGACAATATTTTTATTAAATATTTTCGACGATATTTCACAAAGCCTTTTGCCCCCAGGTCATACCAGACAAATGACGTAGGTCGACTTTCCGCATTATGTTTCTTCGGAAAATATTAAAGCGATTTCAATGAAACGGATTATTACATTTATTAAGATACGGTACGACCACGAACACAATGTATTTCGGCAATCGACGTTTTTCACACATCTATATTATATCGTCTATAGAAAAAATGAAAATTACCGAGGGCTGTACTGTACTGTAACTGTACTTTAACGCTGAAAATATTTAAGGCAAATACAATAGACTGTGAGATGCGCTTGTAACTCATACTTATGCGATGTTAACTAATTTATTAAGGGACTACCTGATGCCCGCGGTTTCGCCCACGTAAGTACAGTAATCCACGGGAACCGTATACGTCCCGCGATAAAAAGTAGCCTATGTCCTTTCCCGTGGTCTACTTTATATCTGTGCCAAATTTCATGATAATCGGTTTAGTAGTTTTTACGTGAAATTGTTAATATAGTATCCCACGGAAACCGTACATTTCCCCGCGATAAAAAGTAGCTTATGTCCTTTCTCAGGCTCTAGACTATCTGTGTACCAAATTTCATTTAAATCGGTTCAGTAGTTTTGGCGTGAAAGACGGAAAAACAGACACACACCCTTTCCCATTTATAAAATTAGTATGGATATTACGTACTGAAGTAGAGGAAAATCGTAAAATTTACAATAAATTTTGAGTTCTGTAAATAAAAAGCCACACTTTATTTGGTACATGGTAGGTAACCACGGCTGAAAAACTGAAATAAATAAAACACTAAAAGACCCAAAAAACTTCACGTTTTCAGGTTGGTTTATACAATATAGATGAAAATTTAGATTCCCAGAAAACGAAATAGAGTCAGCCTGAACATTTTAGGTTAAACATTTAGATAGCAGTGTTTACTCTTTGAATAAACACGTTTATTCAATTAGCTTAATAAAACAATTGAGATTTGCTGCAAACAGACTAAATGCAATTTCAGTGATTGTACCAAATATATTGTTTGCTGTAAATTATGCATGGTAATGTTTAGTTGTAAAGTTACAAAAAAAAGACATAATAACATTATTAGCTTACGATATTAAATAAGACAGTGAAAAATTATTTCTATAAAATAATATTATATCTGTATTTATTATAATATAATAATTTGAATTTATAAAATTCTAAAAAACAGTCAATCCGTAAAAGCGCCATCTAGCGGCATTTTCCTGAACCACTTACCTAGTTTCAGAGCCGACGACGGTCCAGCCCCGCCTGCGGCGGAGGGCGCGCACTTCAGCCGTCACGAGTCGGTCCCTTCGGCGGGGGCGAGCGCTCGCGGCCGGCGTCTCAGTGGCGCCATCTTCTGACTCAGCGATGGGCAACATGTTGCAGCAATTCGACAGTTCTTATACAGATGTCGCCACTGTTCTGTTCTTAGTTTTTTTTACTACATTTTTGGTCACTCAACTTTGTGTTTATAGTTTTAGGTCTCTACAATATATTTTTAGGTAGGAAATGAGTAAAGTAGCAATCAACTTTATAAAAATATAACTTTTTACGAACTTACGGCCTCACTCAGACACATTTAATTCTTACATAAGGTAGAGTTTTCGACTAAGTTCAGGCGTTGTGTCTAAGCGGATGTCAACTTAAAAATGCTTCTTTAATTTTTACTTTCCTGATACTCGTTATTTAGTAAAATAGATTAGCTCATTTTAGGCTCATATAAACCAACAAGCGATCATTGTTGATGTATTTATTGTAATGATAATATAAATAACGCATATAATATAAACATTCTAGATCTAAGAGGAAAGTGAAACCGACATAATAACATTGTACATTATATGTTGAGCTGGGCGCATAAAATATAGCGCTCTCATTTTATCACTCCACATATCAAAAATATAACGTTTTTGACCTAATTTCAAGAAAATAGTACGTTTTATTTATGTTATACAAAATAACAAAGAGCGAATAACATTGGTTAAACAAAGGAAAGTGTTTTATTTAGACGTACTACAAAGGAATATTCAATATTGAACTCAGATGTATCATCTTTTGTTTGTTTCAGAAAGGAGCATTAATAAATTAGAATTATAATGTAATATGTATTATCGATGTAATGTTGTCGTTTTACTATACTAATTAACTAGATGTTACCCGCAACTTAATTAATTTCGTAGAAATCGTACATTTTTCCGCGATAAAATATAGCCTATGTCCTTCCTCTACTCTACATTTGTGACAAATTTCATTAAAATCGGTCCAGTAGTTTCTGAGCCTATTCAATGCAAACAAACAAACAAATTTTTCGTCTTTTAAATATAAGATATTTAAATTGAGTTTTTAATAAAACGTTTTGTAAACTTAATTTGCACAGGTTGTACAGTGTGCATGCCTATAGCAACTATCACTCATATCTAGATCTCTCGATAGTTATATCGAGAATATCTACACGCTTATGCTACGCTCCGTTACGTCGATTTACGCCGCTCTACGTCACAGTTTATTACTAATTCGCAGACGCCAGAGGAGGTGCACACTAATTAGCTACAGACACCTCGGAACTGTCTACGGAGGTGTTTTACCACAAAAGGAACGTCTCACGACTATCATTTCGCCATGTTTGGATGAAAATAGAGAATGTAGAGGTGTAGCTTTCTTGAAAACAAATAATGTAGAGCAGAATAGGGGAGACGATTGCATGTAAAATGTTTAGTTTAATTTATATACTCAGAAATATTGAGGTATTACTACTTGATAAACGTAAGAAATTTTAGATATTAGGTACATCTAAAAATGTTTTGCTAAATTAGTAAAAAACTTACATCATTAGTTTACTTACATCATATACATAAACATTTGTTATTGTAAGAGATATTAACAAATATGTTTAAATATAAATTTTTAGCTTTAGTTAAGTACGACTTTTGAGCCTTTTTACGAGACTTGCGAAATTATGTAAACAAAACTTTGTACGTATGAAAGTATTGATTTTTTATACACTGTTTCCTCTGAGAAATTACTCATATAACAGTAGGTACTAATCATTTATGCAATTGGAAAAAAAAACAGTCAACTAGCCTATTACTCTTGTTTGATGTTTCTAAAATAAAAAATCGTTACCACAATGAGATAATTGTACAGTTCGGTCACAGTAGACGTATACAGTACTACATCTTTATACCAGACCGTCCGCAACTGCGCACTCACATAATATAGGTACTAAACAATAAACCCCTTACTAATAAACGTTGTATAAGCTTTGAATAGTTATACAGTGTTTTGTCCCCGTCACACAAGTGACATGTTTAATACGATATAAGGAGACAAAACACTGTATAACTATTCAAAGCTTATGCAGCGATTATTAGTAAGGGGGTATATCTACTGTGTCCGAACTGTGCAGTTTTATCGTTTTATCTGTATCGGGTACAACATCTTTAACCAATATTCAATGTGCGCAGAGGAATATTATTATATTGGTAACTTACAAGATGATGCGACACTGAACACATTCGAATAACACGTGACCACATGCGTTGCGTGCGTCGTGAAGCATTGGGTCGCCTACATAGTACCTTTACTATGTAGCGTTTACTACATTACTATGTATTTCAAATAACACTATTGACAAATTAATTAAGTATACGGGTATGCGACCCCGGCTTTCCTAGCTATTACTGTCCTATCCCTTGCACTCCTGGACGGTAATATCCTACATTTCCTATTTCCCGATCTAACTTAATAATCTTCCTTTCCACACCACCTATCCTTCCCTTTTCCTATTCCTAACCTCTCCAACAATCCATAGGAACGCAATGGATAATCATAAAAATAATTTAATTATCAAAAATGGCGGCGATGTGATTCGCCACCCATCACGTCTCGGTTCTCGCGGAGGCGAAAAGCGGACCATGGAGATCTCTCGTCAGTCGTGTCGGTGGGTTATGAGTAAAGGAAGAGATAGTGCTCGTGTGTCGCGCACACACTTGGGCACTGTAAAGTTACTCCTGCGTAACTGCCAACTGGCCTGGTTTCAATAAAACCGACGACCGTCACCGAAATTGGTGTGGGAGTTATTATCTATATTATTAATTTAACAGCTAACGTTACAGTATTTGGTTTTCAATGTAAAAAAACATGAAAATGAGATCAATTGCGCTTATTAAACATTTAATATAAGTAATGAAAGAATAAAGTTTAAATATTCATTTAATTCAAACATTTGTCTTGATATTTGGTAATTTCAAAGTAGGCTATTTACATTTTCAGAGAGCTTTGGAACAGTATCACTTGTATGTATTGGTACTATTGTTTTAGCAACCGATACTATCTTGAATGTATTGAAATATGTAGATGTGAAAGCATTTGTTTTATTTAGGTATCCTTTCGCAAAATGAAATTGTATGCACTAAATAAACAAATTATTATTCAAAGTAGGTACAACTAACTAACTATTACATTGATTGTAAACTTATAAAATTACTTTATGTAAACGATTATTATTATTAACTTGGACAGAATAAAAACTGGCCAAGTGCGAGTCGGATTTGCTCACGAAGAGTTCCGTACAAAACACCTAAATAACCTAACCAAGAGCACGTCAGGACATGTCTAAGGAGGGTTCCGTAACTATAAACGCGTAATATGCATTTTTTAATTACTCCAAAAGTTACTGTCCGATTTGGTTCAAAATAATTTTCCTAAAGAGTTTTTAGCATGATCTATCAGCATGGAAATTTGCAAGTTTCTATCTCCTATAGTTTAAAAATGCTAGGGGGGGGACCAACTTACGAACTACTTTGGAGGCCGATTACTCGAAAATGGTCAACTTTATAAAAAAGTAACGTATGAAACCTTGCCTTTATTTTAAAAGACCTATTCTACGATACCCCACACGATGGGGTAGAGTGAAAAAATATTTTTCATCCCCACTTCACATGTATGGAGAGCAACCCCTAAAATATAAAATTATTATTTTTTTATGATCCCGAAACCGTGATCTATACACAATCTATAACTGCACCAAATTTCATCAATTTATATTCATAATTACAGGAGCTAGAGGCGCGGACAGACAGACAGACAGACAGACAGACAGACAGACAGACAGACAGACAGACAGACAGACGGACAGAGCGAAACTATAAGGGTTCCTTAAGTATTACGGAACCCTAAAAATGACGCATCCATACGGTGTCTTAAATATTTTTTAGTCCGTTTTTTATTTATTATTCAGTATTTTGTATAGCGGCAACATAATTACAGCATCTGTGAAAATTTCAACTGTCTATCATGTTCATGAGATACAGCCGACAAATCTACTAATAAAGAGGAAAAGTTTGTTTGCATATAGGCTCCGAAACTACAGGACCGATTTTGATGAAATTTGACACAGATGTAGAGTAGACCACGGGAAAGGATGTAGGCTACTTTTTATCGCGGAAAAATGTACGGTTTCTGCTAAATTAACTTTTGCGCGCACGAAGTCCCGGGCAACATCTAGTAGTAGATAAATTAAATTCCTCTCAAATCAGTCATTGACATCAATCCTACAAAGTGTCAGAGCAGCTGCCGAGTTGGACGGCATTCATGTCTAATATTATTGTGTGTAACCTTTTTATTTATTAATTATACCCATTATCACAGAATATAAATACGATTCAAGGTTCAAATGGAAATTAATTCCCAAATGAAAACGCGCGAGTGGTCTGTGACGTCATTCTAGTCGGGGATCCCAGATCGATACTTTCAGACCTTGCTTCAGAATTTAGACTGGGGTCTATGCTAATATCGATAACACTCGATAGCTTTATCCTCTTTTACACCCATCTGACCTATATTTAAGCATAATATATCATATATCACATATCCAATCACACAAAAATCAAATAAATCAAAATGATTAATAGTAATTCTTTTACATTATTTAGAGGAAAATTTACAAAAAGGAATGCTAAAGCTTTGTTAACTATAGTGCTTCTGTTCTACAGAATAATACCTAAAATCTAACTTGTAAAATTAAGTTATCAGAAATAAAATATTTTATTATTTATTCATTAGGTAAAACTAGAGGTCGCCCAGTGGTCGGAATTCGCCTATAATAATAATTTTAATTTTTTAGTTTGACCTTAATAAGATTTATTTTGCCTCTCATAGAAAAAACAGCCAAGTGCGAGTCGGACTCGAGCAACGAGGGTTCCGTACAAACCTGTAGTGATTTTGTTATAGCTTAAAGGTATTATAGACTCGAGTATTTGATATGAATTTCAATTTAATACCTCCTGTTTTATTTTTGCCAAATTTCAAGATTCTGAGTTTACGGGAAGTAACCTGTAGGTTTTGAGATTGCGAGTGTCGAAAATTTGAGGCATTAACGGCTGTATCTTTTGATTGCGTTGGCTTAGAAGTTTAATTTTTTCACAGCTCCAAGGGACCATAGACCTTAGTATTTGATATAAATTCCATCATAACACCTCTACGCGTTCCTGAGAAAAAGGGTCTTAACAGACATTTGGACGGACAACAAAGTGATCCTATAAGAGTTAATCTTTTTCCTTTCGAGGTACGGAACCCTAAAAATACCAAATGTTTTGGTACATAATTCAAAATATCCCTACGATTTCGCAACGCGTGCTGAAGTAAACCATTGATAATAATAATAAAACAATAACTGAAAGGGTCGCATGTTATTACAAACTTGTCGTCCCTTTTGTACGCCTGAAAAATATAAATAAGTCATAACCACTACACAAGGGCAAGAAACTAAGTCGGCGAATTCAAAAGTTGGTTTGTGAAACTGGCATGGGCATATCTGTACCGAAGGGATCGGAAGCGAACTAATCATTTGACAAATTGTATAATGCTATACAAATTCTTATAGTTCTGAGGGTAAATTCTGCTAAATAAAACCTTGAATCATACAAATATAATCAAGTCCCGATACGCTGAAACCGCCAATCCGGTATTCTCGTAAACGTTCAATAAGCGTCCAAACTTCACACGTTTATGACGAGTCGCTTGAGTTATAATACAATCAAAGTAAAACGAAAGTCTACTAACACGAGAATTGAGGTTCTGTTTAATAAACGCAAAAGTTGAATATTCGTGTTCTAGATAAAGAAAAAACGTGTGTGGCGGTCTTTAACCACTTGGGGAAATTGAATATAAAAAGCCTTATAATTCCAACCTTCTACCATAATCGCAAAAAACTGCAAATTACGTTTATGCCAGAAGGAAACAAGGAACAGTTACAATTTTTCTTCAGTGCCTAAAGCTCATAGAATTAAAATAACAAATTTTAATCAATTGTTGAATTTCGTTTACTTCTAAATTGTTCAGTTTAAATCTATACTATATAATAAAGAGGAAAAGTTTGTTTGTTTGTTTTTTTTTTTGCATCGAATAGGCTCCGAAACGGTTTCTCTGAAATTAACTTTTGCGCGCACGAAGTCGCGGGCAACATCTAGTAAGTTATAAAAAAAAAATATAATATCTTTTTGGACTTTTTGAAAAACATTGGACTAAAGCGGTGATATAGAAGTACCTACTAGCAACTTCATATTTACTTAATTGAATAATAAGAGAGCTTTCATTTTAAATTCGTGAATCAAATAACCTATTTTAAACCTAAAATTAGGTAACCTAATATTAAGTACCTACATCCAATAAAGTTTATATTTAACGACACCCATTGTATCTGGAATTGTTAGGTGAATGTAGTTTTTAATTGCAATCATAAAATTTCTTATTCACGGTATCATAAAGATCAGTAATTTACAATTTATAACATCGTTTCAGCAAAAAGAAAAAGCTTTGCACCAGCAAATATATGCATAAGAAGTAAATGTAGACAATTATTATGGCTATTAATGCAGAGAGAGAAAAAGAGAGAGCTCTCTCTGAACCATCATTTATTTCTCTCTCTCTCTCTTTCTCTCTCCGCATTAATAGTCATAATAATTGTCTACATTTACTTCTTGTGCATATGGTGTAGGTACGGTACGTCTATCTAAAAAAAATTGAAGATGGGATTAAAATTATTACTTAAAGGTAAAATGAGTGTGGGTCGAAATGTTGTTCTACGATTAGGTACATGCGGTACTTTTTTAAAACTTATTGCTATAGTAATAAGATTGTAATGTGGTACACCGGGGTCGTCAGCGATTAAATAAACACTTCTGTAATATTATCTTAAATAGTAAACTTAAAATTACCTATAAGGAAAGTTACATTTTTAATAATCTACTTTCGCACATTACTCTTTGTGACAAACACGAAAATTATTTTCCTGTATTCAAAGCAGAATACTTTCTTTATGACGATTTTCTTTATACGCACCTACGTAAGTCATGTCAAGTTTAACTACAAGTACAGCCATCACAAAACCACCGTTTATCTACTAATTGTTAACGTCCAAAGTAAATACAAAACATCTTAGTAGAGAACTCGTACTTATACCTATATAAGTAGAATATGGATACAATAGGTACACCTACAACCAAAAACATGAAGCATCTATGTAGGTAAATAGAGTATTTAAATAGGGATATTAATTTATATAAAATATCCACTAATATTATTTTCAGTGGATATTAATAAACGTATTGCTATATATAAGTCATCTAAAATTAATGCGATACAAAAATTTCACTCCAAATATTATGTGGACTAAAAATGGCGCCACTTTTGTTTATTGCTACTATACTCAACGTAATCATACCGTCACATTAACCTGTAGTTACTAGTAGTTCACAAACACTGCACAATAACACGAATATTCCAGCACTCCACAAAAAATGATTTAATTTTGATCAACGTTATATTCGTCGGAAGATGCGCACGCGACTCCCTCGACTCTCGCGTCGCGGCCGGGTCGCACGTGGACTCGAATGAAGGAAAAAAATTGATGACACTCACTCAACGTCACTCATCAATTTTCTGACTCAAAGGCATTTTCCCTCAGACAAAAGTTTTGAAAATACACCGTTACGAAATGCCGAACGGAAAGTGTTGTTTTCTTGTAAATGTCTGTGCATGATAAATTGAACGGCATTTACGCAGTTTCGACTATTAGTCATGATTACAAGTAATTGTTTTTAAAATTGGAAAACTAAAGAAATTCTAAAAAAAATAGCTTTAGCTAGTGCTGATGCATAATAATAAATATCTATTTACTCTATCATAATATTGTGTGTCCATGTGTGTTAAATAAAAAATTAAAATCGAATTAATGAGTTACAAATTTTAACCTTCAAAAACTGCTTCTTTTGATTTGCAGAAATTAATTTAAATTTTCATCTACCTGTAAATTTATTATAATCTGCCTAAAATCTAAGTACATGAACAGACAAAGTTAAATTGATTTAATCTCAATCTCATTAAATACGAAAAAGAAACAAAGTTCAATTTTTGTATAATCTCATTCACTGAATGCGACCTAAAAATGAAGTTTAATCCACATCTCAAACTAAGCGGATTAGTGTATCAAAATGAGAACAGTGGGCTTAGCACGAACAATTGACAACAAAGTATTTGTAACTTTATCGAATGAGAATCGTGTGAAAATCGTGGCAGCACATATAGACAATTTTCATTTGATAAAACGTTGTTATCAATTGTTCATGCTAGGCCCAGTCTCGTAACTGCTATCACACAATATACGGAGTAAACAAGATAACTCCGTAACACGAGATCAAGCCATAAAACGTCTCCAAAACACCGAGCGAGCTAAAATTGTAGTTGTAAACATAATTTTTATGTCATAGTTTGGATTATGTTTAATAATTATGTAAAGGAGGTATGTCCATTGATCTCGGATATTTCAAGAGGTCGAGAAGCGAAGACGACAAAGATTTGAACATTATAATTAATTTTATATTTTAAATTATCTATATTAAATTATTATTAAAATAAAAACGACTCTTTACTGCACATCTAATTAAAATATTGTAAGTTTGGATCGGAGAATAACGTCTTACTTTTATAGAAAATAAAAGATGGCTGCCTCTACGATTAATGATGTTATACTTAATGATTGAGTTTATTATATTTAGCCAATAGAAGATATAAATGAAATATGACTGGACCGAGGATCCATTAGACGGTGCAGATGACCCGTGACGACAGAGGGACGCCATCATAATTAGTTCGCAGAGAAACTAATGCTATCAACTTATTACACAAAATGTTTATTATTTATTACCACTTTATTCTTTTAGTCCTCTATAGCGAAGAAAGGAAAATGGGCATACAACGTTATAAAACAGTGATTACTAGGCAAAAGGCGTAGTGGCAAGTATATCTATCTATATCTTCTTCTATTATATAAACATAAAGTAACAACGCCTGACTGATTCATCAACGCCGAGGAAAAGCTACTGAAGCTAGAAACGTAAAGAAATGAACGCTAGAAATATTTGGACCGTGGCTTCCTTTTGTGAAGTATAGGCGCACGGAGTAGGGATTTTGAAAAGTTCATCCCCTAAAGGGGGAAAAAGAGGTATCAACGTTTGTAAATTTTTTGTTTGTGGTCAGATCTGTCAGGAATTTTGTGACATTGCTTTTCTTTGGCATGATTCACTAAAATTCGATCTTTTAAGGGGCGAAAAGGGGTACTAAACTTTGTGTGGATAAAAAATATTTAATAAACGTTTCGGCTTAGAACTCTGTAAATGGAGTCCTAAAAGAAAATAAGTAAGTATATGTTTCAAGATTCTTCAATATCCAACTACTAAAGGGGTGAACGGAGGTAAGAATGTCTTTTTTTTCATCAACGCCGAGGCAAAACTACTGAATCTAGAAATGTATTTGGACCGTGGCTTCATTTTGTGACGTATTGATCCATTAAGAAGAGATATTACGAAATTCACCGTCAAAAAGGGTATCAACATTTGTATATTACTTTTTTTGTTTGTGGTCAGATCTGTTAGGAATTTCGTGACATTGCTCTTTGGCATGATTTACTAAAACTAACAGTGGCGAGGGGTTCCTATAACTCCATTCCTATCGGCTTCCCTTGTCACTTACCTTTTGCAAGCCTTCATAGAAATCCCTACCTATTATACAGGCTCCGGCTTCCCTATGAAGGAGAAGCAGCCTTCGCCATTAAAAACTAATTCATAATTTTCTAAAATTAGATTTATAAGGGGTGTAAAGGGGTACTAAACTTTGTATGGGGATATATTAAATGAGCCGTCGTCTTGGAACTTTGTAAATGTTGTCGTAAAAGAAAATAAGTAAGCACATGTTTCAAGATTTTTCGATACTCGACCATTAAAGGGATGAACCCCCCGTATATATGAACCCTTACAAAGAGATAGATTTACAAAAGTTAGGGATATATAAATGTACAATTATCTACTTTAACACCCCTAAATGGCTCTTTACATATGAGCCTCATATCGATAAAAAGAGTATTGAACTAAAAACTTTTATAAATCTGTAGTTATCTATTTATATCAAAGTCTTTATGATTATAAACCATAAAGAAATAATAATAATATCTAACGAATGCCGTGTTTACGCGCAGGCGTCTCCGAAAATAAACTGTGGCAGAGTTTCAAATATGTCGCGCTGCCCCAAACTTCAGTTTTAGCAGTATCTCTCAATAAATAACACAATATTTCACACCTGAGTATTCCAAATCATAATATTTTACCAACAAATTTGCAATTAAATCTATCTATAGAGTCGTCACAAAATGCTATTTTTAACCGACTGCGCCAGAAGGAAGGTTATGGTTTTCGATCGAGTATGTACTATGTATGTATATTTCTTTGGCACGATGTGGAGCCTAAACGGCTTGTTGCAATAGAGGTTGATTAGATTCGTCGTCGTAAGAGTGAATCTGGGTACAAAAAATATTGAAGCAGTCGGATTTCTTCTTTATTTTTTAAAATCAACGGTATAATTATAGAATTATTACGTACTGAAATCAAATATTATATTTTTTCATTTATGTTTTTTTTATAATACATAATTACATATCATGACGTTTTTATGGTTAATTTTTATGGTTAACTCCACTGAAATTTCATTGATTTAAAGTAGAGTTGGACAGTTAGTGACTTCTGCAAAACAATATCCAGGCAATATGTCCTAGACACACATGAAATGTTTATTTAATAATATTACGTAATCTATATTTTCATACTATTAATATCGTTTCATTCTCGTCACTATGAATACAAGTTCGTTTTTATGGTAGGGCCACATTTATATCAACGAACGAGAATTGTCAGCTATTGCCATAAAAGAACGAATTATACGTGAAAACGATTGCTTCAACCGATTTTGTAAACTCGGTAGCGAAAAAAATGCAACTAGGGAAATCAACATTTCATATTTTTTTATGACACTACATTCTTTAATTTCTTTAAAATGTTGTAAAACTTTACCATTTTTTTCCATTAAATTACCAAATAGGTTATAAATCCTCCTCCAAACTATTCCTTACTAATTAATTTACAAAGCTCAAAAGTTGAAATATTATTTAAAGAGGCAGGACCACTAACTTGGTAATTGGTCAAACCTGCCCGAATATTTGCTAAAGAGAGTAAAAATTATTATTACGATAATCTTTAAAATGTTCTAAAACTTTACCATTTTTTTCCATTAAATTACCAAATAGGTTATAAATCCTCCTCCAAACTATTCCTTACTAATTAATTTACAAAGCTCAAAAGTTGAAATATTAATTAAAGAGGCAGGACCACTAACTTGGTAATTGGTCAAACCTGCCCGAATATTTGCTAAAGAGAGTAAAAATTATTATTACGATAAGTCGAGACTCTGCTATGTTTTATATATGCTACCGTAAAATTGTAAAACCCGTTAGATTGTAAAGTAACTAACGAGATTGTAAAAATATGTCGAAATATTCTTTACTATATATTTATAATCTAACGAAAAATAATGTATTAAACTATAGGCAGCATATTCGCGTCCGAAGTCTATTTTACAATTTCACTAGTTATATTACAATCTAACGGTTTTCACAATTTTACGGTGACATATATATGACGATTAACGTAGTTAAATGTTATTGTGGCCTTGGTATTAAAGATATTATTCTCGAGGCGAAATAGTAGAAATATCACAGCTTGTTTTCACAGGGAGTATCATATTTACCGAAAGTGTTTGTGTATCGCGTCGGTAATGTTTATTGTGACAAAACTTGGCAATATAATTACAATTTTAAAATACAACTGTCATCGGGTTTTGATGGACAGACATTATGACAAATGCACTTGCCACCAATGAGGAAAAACAGATGAAGATAAATAGTAGATACTAGATAGATTTTTTGCATTGCGCAAAATAATCAGGTAAGAAGCACTGGGTTTATTCTACCTTACATAAGGTCAACGGCAAAACAACGGCTAATTGTCACAAATCAACGAATTGTACTATGAAACATCGAACTTTTGAAGAAGCTGCTCATACGGTAACTTCTAACAATTCTATTTTGATATTTTCCAATAGAAATGCGTTAACACATAAGAATTGCTTTACTGTCAATTAAGAAAATCATTAGAAGTTAGGTAATGTAAGAGCAAAGTCTATGTTTCATAGTGTGATTCGCTCAATGTGGATATTTTACATCTGCTGGTAGGTAAAACATTTCAACTATTGCGTTTGTGTAATAAATAAGTTGATGTTGATTACAATAGTTCAAACTACACTTCCACACTTTCCAAAATAGCTATGTTACCTATCTCTAAAACTTCAGAGATTCATCATAATTGAAAGTTCCAATTGGCTCCGCGAGAGAACTACGATTCAGCAGATACGGCAATATACGTCTATTAGCGCCCAACGCCCGTGTTTGATGAACGAAACTGTAATTGCCACATAACTGCTATTTCCTTCATCATAGATTGGACTATTTCCTAATATTTACAACAATTCCACTACGATGGCACGCTGTAGCTGTTGATTGTTTACATAATATTTGTGTTTGTGTTCTGAGGAACAGAAAATACAATTTAAGATTAAACTGCGATAAGTTTTCGGAATTTCGACAATATGACCAAAGTTTTTGTGCCTCAGAAAACAAAAAAAAAAATTAATAAATAACATTCTAACAGTTTCAATTTTGAAGAAAAGTTTAGTGAATTTACGTCCATTTATTTATTTAATAGATACACCGACAAGGAACAAACATTATTAAAAGCTCAAATTGCACATTCATGTTGTTTATACCTAAATGATCCCTTAATTATATGTGTAACCCAAGTAGCACAAACTAGTTGCTTAAGAGCTTTGGAGCCAATCCGATTATTTCCAAAGGCGTCAAGCTCATGCTCCAGAGCGTGCACTGCAGACCATAAGCAGTCGTTTTGCAGCCAAAGGGGCACAACTTTTTGCAACCTACAGTTCCAATAGAACTTCATAATAGTGGCATAAACGCGCTATAGGAGCTGCAACTAATAATTAACACCACACTAAAGCTCTTGTGGCACTTATTGAATGAATGACCGGTTTAACTGAACGAAAAAGGATCACTAATCATTCACCTTGTCTTTTCATAGTCATTTATTAAAATACATCTGTTGTTCCTGAGTCAGACATTACTGAATACAAATTAATAATATGTGAAGTGAATATTTTTGAGCTATATTTTGTATTATATACTAGTGGCTAAAAACGTAGATCAGTTCATCGTGCATATAGTTGATATTATTGGATATTTTTAACGCGCCTCAATAATTACCTCAGAATAACGTAAAATATCTAAAATAATATTATATAAATAATATTATATTACAAACCTACACGATATTACAAGTACATACTTGACTACATTTGTATTTAGTAAGTTGCTGGTTCTCTATTTGGTTATATTTTACTACAAATTGTGATAAAAACCATTAATTTTCTCAAATAATGATAAATAATTGTCTTGTAAACATGGCGTCTATGAGAAGCAGCTTTAACTTGCAACTTCAAGTTCCTCTCTGTGCGTCAAAGCGAAACAGTCGATCAAATTGCTACTTAAGTCTGCGCAAAAGTACAAATAATTTCTGCAATATAACTTTCAGTGGCAAAACAGTGATAAATATATTATATTTTATACAGTTCCGTTAAAAAGTCTGCAATTACAGTCTTTGTGCAGTTCTGAAGCGTACAGCAGCGCCAATAGCGGCTTTTTAGCAGCTTTAAGATACATGTTTTAATTCTCTTATAAAGCTATAGACGGCAAATGGGTTGTAACATGAACTCTTTTGAAGCCTATAGTGGCATTTGGTTCACTTTCTGCTACCCCTAGTGATATTTATAACTATGAGCAGTTACGGAAGCAATAGTAGAACTTAAAACCACTTTCTGAACCCCTAAAGCGCTACTGTACAGCTAAAAGTTGCAAAAAAGGCTGCTATTTCCACTAGTGTGCTAGTTGGGAATACAGCTTGCATCTTTAATATGTACTTACATTATTTCAGGGAGATTAAATTAAAATGAATTAATATAATTTACAAATTAAACATAAATTAATCAACCGCTTAATAACTAAGAATTTAAATGGTTGAAACTAAACAAAGTTGTTCGACAATTACTTCGATTTTGACTGCGTTTTTATTCTTTTTTGAATTCGTTTAACTTATTTGAGAATATACAGGCTTCGGTCGTACATGATATATTGTTATAATATGTCCTGCACATTCTATTAACCGGTGAAGATTACCCCAAGTTAGTTTTAGCAAACTTAATGTGGAATGGCTTGTAACAATTTCTTCTGGGTATTCTACTTGGCACATGTAGTTGGTTGCAATCAATAACACCTGGTACTAACTTGTGGATAAGTTCATATTTCCATTCATACAAGTTACGGTTTTTGGGTAATTCACCGTAATTTTGCTTGCCCATTTGACATTTACAAACCTTTTCATGTTCCGAATGGCCGCGTTTTCCGCTCGCCCAGCGTTTGGGAGCACCGCATAAACACAGTACACACTTCAATACTCGACTCCATAATGAAACTTTGTATCTGTATGTTCCTTGTATGTAAAGATAGATGTTGCCCGCGACTTCATGCGCACAATAGTTAATTTCGCAGTAACCGTACATTTTTCTGCAATAAAAAGTAGCCTATGTACTTTCCAGTGGTGTACTCTACATTTGTGCCAAATTTTATCAAAATCGGTCTAGTAGTTACGGAGCCTATTCAATGCAAACAAAAAAACATACTTTTCGTCTTAACATAATTATTAGTATAGATATACGCTTACGCTTAGCGTTTTTAATAAACGTCTTAAATCATAGAGAGAAATACTTCAACATGTATAAACAATTCACTTTCATAAAATGTATGTATTTTCTATAATCTCTTCTATGACGACGCGTAGTGTGCACGCATCCTAATGGGCGTAGGATACCAGCCGGTGTATTTGTTAGGCTGTCAGATTTTATTAAGGGCTCCCAAAATCAATGCTTATGTAACCGACCCCGTGTGTACAGGTGCTTGGAAAAGGGCTATTTGGGTGTGTGCGTAACAGCAAACGATTATTTTGAATACTGGCCGCTTATCAGTAAAACTCAATTGCCAATTTCAGATGTAAATTGTACAGTATAGTCGGTTAAGCATTTTACGGAATATTTGCTGTTGACATGGCAAATTGCCGATATTCATATGAATTTTTAATCGAAACATATTAAGGCCATTTTCGTACAGTGTCGATCACCAATACAAAGTCAATGAGTAACATAATTAATTACCATTAGCTTTATTCCTATATACAATTTATTTATTTATTTATAACACTTTATGCACGTAATGTACAAAGGCGGGCTTAATGCCTACCCGCATTCTCTACCCGCCAACCTTAGGGTGATGCAGAAACATGGTGAAGTAGGCGCATTTCTTGTACTATAATTGAACAGGAATCAGATAATAATAAAGTAAATTACATTTTGTAGTAATTCATTATCCGTATTACGTTGTGCAGATTATAATCGCAATACATATCCTGTGCACACAACGCGCAGAAGCAGTACAGAGGTTTGTCGTCACGTATTAATATATGAGATAAAGACGTACGAGACAAAACAAGTGGAAAATCCGCCTCATTTTGTTCAAATGACATTTGTGGGTATCACAAAGCTATCTCTGTATAGCACGGCTGAGATAAACGCGCTCGTCTATTGTGTAACTAATGACAAACTCCACTCTCATACATATTCAGCAGTTACAATTGTTATAGCAATTATAACTAACAGCTGAAAACATCCTTTCAAATCTGACACGACTCACTCATAAATTGTTATATCATATTAGCATAACGAGAATAAGTTGGTGACATAGTTTGGAAAATTGCGATGTGTTATTTATACTGAGCGTTTTGGTGCGATGCCTCACTCGTAGACGCAGTTGAAATTCAAGGAAATTGTGAAGCTCAATTCATACTTGTTCTATTTAAATGACTACTGCAATCTTCAGCAATTTATAAGCGTTTTATAATCATGCAAAACCGTGGCTCTACAATACCGCCGTAAAGGAGATGTTTGATTTTGAGCCAGCTCTATGTACACCACATATGTAAATAGGAAAAAATACGGGAATTTTATAAATACAAAAAAAAAAAAACTTCAGAATAATACATGCGTACAAAAATGATAATTTGAATAGTTTTTTAATGCGATAACCCTATTTTAGGCCATGACAGTAGTTTTTACATAATTTTTGATATGTAAAAACTAGTAGTTAGTAGTTAATAGTTTTAGGAAGAGACGTCGATTAAATGTAATTGTTAGATTTTTAATTCGCAGATATTACGTTAAACTTTAATCAAATGTCATTGTCAAAATGACATTCTTTGGATAATTCTGATCTGGTCCGCCATGTTTTATTTTACAACGTTGTTGTTAAATAAAACGTTGTTCTCCTTGACGAAGTTAATTGAAATGTAAATTGAAACGAAGTGAAATTAAACAAAGTAAAGAATAAGAAACGGTAACTACTAACTATATTAATGTAGCTATATTAACATATAGTGTACATAGTGCTGGCCGACGCCTCATATATTTCTAGAACATCTCTTTTATAGCAATGTAGCGCTTTAAATTCTCGTGAACGTGAGCCGCACAATAGACGAATAGAACATTGGCCTATTCACGGAGCTTCACGGAGATAGTGTGGAGCTAATCACAACATTTTTAGGACCTAATAAAAATACAATCTCATCGATGTAGTGTTAGTACAATGACAGCCCAGGGGCTGGTTATTTTAAAAACAGGTAATTTTAAAAAGAGCTGTTATGACCTGTCATAACAGCTCTTTTTAAAATTACCTACTGAAGAGTCTGCTCCTTTCAAATTAAGAGTTAGTACGGACGACCGATAAAGTTGGTATAACATTATAAATATCACTCGTTATGGCCAACCCATTATCCTATCCTATCCTATAATATTATAAATGTGAATGTTTGTGAGGATGTATGGATGGATGTATCTATGGATGGATGTTTGTTCCTCTTTCACGCAAAAACTCTTGAACGGATTTCGATGAAATTTGGTATGCTAGTAGTTTAGGCTCTGGATTAAAACATAGGCTACTTTTTGTACCAAAAAAGTACAGTGTTCCCAAGGGATACTATACTTACCCGGGCGGAGCCGCTATTAATTTTATAGACCGCTTTCGTATTTAATTTAAAAAGTACATTTTATGTATTTATGAAGAATAGTGGAGCTTCATTATAATTTGCGTCGAATACATCATGAATATTATTCGTTTTAAACTATCAATCAATAATATTATTATGACGAATCACATCAATATACTGTACACGTGGTACTTTTAAGCATTTACCAACTTTCATCTCGAGAAATAGTTGATTATGACGCTTGACAACGAAAAATCTATAAAATAAATAGGCTGACAACAAACAATCACATAAGTAACAATGCCCTCAGCTGAAGTATTGGCCATAAAAAACCTTTTAAATAGATTACTATAGCTGATAATCAAGACAGATGAAATTTCATCATCATTCTTTTATTTATATTTGACATGAACTTTTAGTACCCTCTCCATATTTTTGGCGCTTTTTACTCGAATGTAATTGTTTTTAGGTGCGTTATTTTGCCTAAAATAAAATTAATAAAAGTGCCTTGTTTTTCATTCAGTTACCTCACAGTTGAATCTTCTCAAAGACATTCTCAAAGGCGATTGTGATAGCCCATCCTTACGGAGGAAAAAGCGTTTTTCCTACGTGAACATAAAACTGATAGCTATTCTATCAAATAATATTATAGATATTCTATCAATGATAAATTGTTATTTAGTAAAAGCAATTCTATGTTCCTATTCAATGGCTCCATAACATCCACCCCTCATTAGATAAATGTACTCGATAAAAGTAATCTGAATCTGCTCACCCAAGTGAATTTTAAATTAAGAATATTTTACCTTTCTATGGTCTGTCGACGCCAGTTTCACTTACCTGAAAAAGAAATTTTCTGATTAACTTTTTTATCGATAAACACAATTTATTTATTAATATTTGTACCTTGTATATTGTACAAACAGAAGACCGAGCTTTGCTCGGAGTTTTAGTAGAACGATAAAAATTAAGAGTAAATAAAAATTGTAAAAAAAAATTAAAAAAGTAATCATAAAAATATTATAATTATTTTACTATCCCGCGGGATTCCAACTGGAGAAAAATAAACAAATAATTAAACCGCCTTCCAAAGTAAAAATACACAAAAAAGTATGAAATAAAACTTATTTTCTAAATAATTCCCCTTTTAAATTTGGCAATTTCTCTACTCAATCTTTTTAATTTTGAAGTCGCTGCAGTCGCTGAAGTCGTTGCAGTTCTTTAAACAACGCCGAAATCCCCAAACATGTATCTATAAGGAGTTAGGAGTTCTGCTCTGTACTTTTGGATCCAGGGTATATCTTGGAGCAAAATCTTACTTTTTGGTAGCATATGCTTAGACTACTTCAGAAAAAGTTGAAATCACCATATGGTTCCATATAAATTTCGAGGAGTTCCCTCGATTCCTCATGGATCCCATCATCAGGTCACCACACTTTTTAAAACGGGACCAACTTGGGATTATACCCTTTACACCAAAAAAAAGAATTTTGAAAATCGGTCCACAGACGGCGAAATTGTGGTCTAACATACAAAAAAATATATAAAAAAATATATACAACCGAACGTATAACCGCCTTCTTTTTTTGGAAGTCGGTTAAAAATCCAACAACGTAAAAAGTTCAACGCTAACCAACAGTGGCGAAGGCTACTTCTCCTTCATAGGGAAGCCGGAGCCTGTATAATAGGTAGGGATTTCTATGAAGGTTTGCAAAAGGTAAGTGACAAGGGAAGCCGATAGGAATGGAGTTATAGGAACCCTTCGCCACTGCTAACCAAGCCTCCAAGGTTTTGACATTTAGAATTCGAAACTCATATGACATAACTTTCTACGTGGCGAAAACAAGCATAATAATATTATAAAATATTATAATAACATAAAATGCCCAGATTCCGAGGATAGTGGGAGAGGATTGATGGCAGAAACTACAATATAATTTTTGTCCACTTTTTACCCCTTTATATTAGGTAAGTACTTCTAAAAAATTAGGGACTACCTGCAGTTCCTATAGTTGCAGATAACATTACGTTTCACTATCAACAACATGAAATCATATAATGCTAAATTGCCACTAGTTTCCTATCTAATATATTATTATGGGAATGCCGCGGGCAACAGCTAGTAAATTATTAAGAGCTAACAGAATTGTTCAGGAGTAAAATTTCATTTCAAGTTAGGAAGTTCACAGATTTATAGCTATAACATACAAACGGGTAGGGCAAACGGCGAACGTAAAGATTCGGTTCTGGTTGAGCAAATTTATGTGACATTTGCGCCCAGTGATATATAGGTGCCCCTACAACAACTAATGGGAAATAGCACAAAAACGAATCATACATATAAAGCCTATTATGAGTTATGATTAAACTTCTAAAGTAGGTACAGTTCACCTACGTTCTTATCTCAGTAAACTTTAAAGCATTCTTTCTCAACCATTTTTATGTCGCGACCCACGAATAAGCCAAAAAGTTAAGTAAAAAGTCTTGCGGGGTCGCAAGACTTTTCACTATAAAATTATAATAACATCATGGACCAATAAAACTAGTTTTATTAGTCCATGATAATATGTACCTATATAGCGCGCTATTTTATCAGCTATAAGTACGTTGTATCAGCCTTCACTAATTCGAACGATTTTTTCGACGTTCGATACAAAAAATTCGTTCGAAAAACGAATATGTTGTACGAATATAATATTATAGTTTGTATTTATTAACACGCTTTTATTAACTTCACCTGTATGTAAGCTTGTTTGCTTGTATGTAACTCTCTCTTGCGCGCCTGCTACCTTCCTCGGCTCTGGTAGCTTTAAAACACGCTTTTAAAGAATATCGAACTAAAAAGTTGAAAATAAATATAGTTTAAAAAAATATAAAAAAAACACGCTTTCAAAGAATATCAAACTAAAAAGTTGAAAATAATTTTAAAAATTTTAACGCTTTTCCCTCAATTAAAACCTAGTATTTTTTATATACTACTGTTTTAAGTTTATTTTTAAAAAATTTAAAATAATTTTCAACTTTTTAGTTCGATAGTCTTTAAAAGCGTGTTTTTTTAGTTTTTTTAAACTATATTTATTTTCATTCTATTCGCATTCGATCGTGAGCGCGTTTGGCGTTTACTAGGAATTTGTGTGATTTTTACAGCGCCACCTTGTTGTTAACGCGAGAAACAAAACATGCGAGTGCGAGTCACATAAAGATTCCTAGTAAACGCCAAACGAGCTCACGATCGAATGCGAAAAGAAAAACTCTCATTTATCGTTCTGTAAATACAATAAGCTTATAAACTTACTTGCTTATAAACTCATAAATGGGAGTTTACCTACTTACTAAAAAAAATCAGATAGAAAACTAAAACAACAAGAAACTTAAATGACTATAAATAAAAAAAAATACTTAGGTACATATAGAAAAAATGCCGAAATAAATTATACGTAAAGTTCATTTACGGTTCATTTGTATTAATAAGGAACATGTGCCGAACATGTTTTGGTCCCGATTTCTTTTACAAGATCCTCGTTTATTGTGTTCGGCTCATTGCGTTTTCATTTGTTACATTAACAAGGGATAATGGTATATTAAACAATGATAAATGATTTACACAATGACAAAAGTTACATTTTATGTATGTGCCAAGGCCAACCTACTTGGGTCATATTATTATAAGGCGTATTAACTATATTAATGTACAAGCTGTATACCGCGGCTCTGCCCGCGTTAATATGCTATCAGTAATCCCGCGGGAATATTGTACTTTTCTGGGATAAACTACCATACCAAATTACATCAAAATCTGTTAATTAGTCTTTGCGTGAATAAGTAACAAACATTCATCCATCCATGTATCCATCCTCACAAACTTGCACATTTATAATATCAGTAGGATGAAGAAGGCAGAAGCTGTAACTGTTAACTTGTAAAGATACTACATCCTTATTATTCCTATTTTTCTATCTAATTATATTAATGCGAAAATACATAACTCTATCTATCTGTTACGCAATCACGCCTCGACCAATTACTGCCCGTTTCAATAACTTAGGTATCTATCTATCTATATCTGTTTGTTAAAAACGTCGTCATTCAATCATTTGCCGGTACAAATTTGACGTTTCTAACAAATAGTTATAGATAGGTAGATTATTGAAACGGGCCGTTAAAGGATTTTGTTGGGTACAGGGATAGATTTCACCTTGTTACCAGAATATATATAGGCCTCTTTTGTACCATACGTTTTGACGCAAACAAAGTAGTGGCAATATGTATGGTGCAGGTGGTGTAGGTACTAGGTATGGAAAACTGCGCAAAAAAAGAAAAATTGCAGATAACATCCAGTTGCCTTTATTTTTTGGTAAGATTGTTAGATATTTTGGTTACGCCGCGCCGAGGGCTTTGAGACGTTTTTGTTTCCGTGAGGAATCAGTAAAGAGATCTGTCGAAACATTCAGAAATCACCTTAGGGATAGCTATAAAATAAAACTAGTCTCTTAAGAATTTTATTTTATTCTTGGTAAAACTTCAATCTTTTTCTCTCTAAAAATTGCCCAGTATGTTTACTGTAGATTTAAAAAAATAGATTTATATTTTTGGATATAAAAGCTGCTAAAATAGCTGCACTAATACCTATTATTTTGAAAAATAATTTAAACGACACTCAAATCAATATGATTGATAATTAATCTTGGTATAATTTTAGATTTCGTTTCGTTTTCAGGCGCATACAGATTTCAACCTTGACATACTTAGCAAATATTTGGGTAAGAACTTGTGCCTACTGGCTGGAAACACCAAACCGAAAACAACTGTAAGTTTTAACACATTTAATTGGAAGAGACAAGCAGACATTCGCAACACTGATTTTGTTTTTTCTATAAAAACTTTTGTAGTGAACATTTCACAAAAAATTCAAAACTACTCTTGAAAACTACAGAGTAAGATAAATATAATATAATTTCACAGAAATAATTTCACAGAAAATATTTAGATGAAAAAGGTTAATATTTTTATTTTTTAAGTACAATATTATTATGTTCTTATTAACTTTTCATTTACTTTGTGCATCCACCTATTTCTGACTTCTTGGTTTTCTTATTCATTTGGATGGTTGCCTGGAAGACATAGCTTTTTAGCGATAAGGCCGCCAAAATTGTACTTATATCATGTTACTATTGCTATCATAATTGTATGTTTTTGTGGTGTACAATAAGGATTATTATTATTACAATATTATTAATTTAATATGAATAAAATTATTGCTTGTATACATAAAATATTTTATTTGTATAAAAATGACGACAAGAATTCCTATGGATTAATCTTTTAGATATAAGAAAATTTAGTAATAGTATTCATTCATTTAGTAGTATTCATTTGAAGTAATAATTGAATTATACTTCGGGTCTTAACCGAAGACGATTACATAATTTACTTGCAGCAGTACATGAGTAGGTGCCATCCTTATCACACATTTAGAGTAAGTAACGAGCTAGAAAGAGAAAACAACATACCTGTTTCATCCCACCACTCCCACGCCACCTGGCCGTGGGGGGTGGCGTGACAATTCATTACGTGATTTTGTGTCGTCCGAGTCACACAATTTTCTTTTTTTAATCGTTATTTTTCATTTTTTTTTTGGTTTTATACGATCAGTAGATTATGTCGAAAAGAAAACGTGATCGTTCCGTGGACAGTGATTATAATAGGTTGGCCAAAAAAGTTAAAAGATTGAGAGATAAGTTGAAAGAAAAAAGAAGAAGACGAGAACATTCCCCGTCGGTTTCCTCGAGCACTTCGACGGATTCTTCAGAACCGGAATACGATAGCTATTATCCAGGTAGCAAAGGACAATGCTCAAAAAAAACCCAGAGTGAACAGATACAGAATGTAGTTGAAAACGTTAGTGATATTTAGTGAAATAAATTTGTAAACATTTTGCTATTAAATTCGATGGCTAAGTATGTGATATTGCTATTTGTTTTCACTAGGGGTTTTTTTCTCGAGTATAGAAAATATCGTTGTTTGAGTTTACTATAGCATGTAAAGTAAATAAAAATGTTATTTATTAATGCTACTCACTATTCAAAGACCACTAACAATAAAAGTAACAATTATAAGTATGTTAAAAAATAGGATAGGTACACGTTTTTGCATGAAATGAAAACACAAGTAACTTAAAAAAGTGCACAATTATTATTATCACGAATTCCAAGAAGTTCGAACAGCTACTTAGTAAACCATATTCTATCTTTCTCTTTCTCACTTAAGCACTCTTTTCAATATCGCATGATAGTGATAAGCACTGACTGCCAAACACGTTTATGCTATTTTCAACCGTGATTGCGTGTGTTAAAATTCATTGTAGCGTGCATTCCTTTATAACCAGAGCGGGACACATCCATGGGACGAGGACGTTGGGAAGTTGCAGCCACGCTATAAGTGTTATATTATATTATTTGGGACGGGCTCGATACGAACCTTCTTTTTTACATCCCGCATTTACACTTGACAATGTCACATTAGATGTAAAAAATGTATGAATCTATGTAAGATAATGAATATAAAAATTATAATAATAACTTCAAACGGCATTCTTATTTTGCAAGTACCCAAAATAGTTGTCGGTGCAAAAGCAAGTGCCGAGATGATGCTGCGCGATAATTCTCCATAATCACTACTGGGACTGGGTATATTTCCAAATGATCCAAGTTACTTAAAAAAAACATGAATTATGTATCGTTTATTTAAAACTTTATGTGAATAAATAATTATTATAAAAAGTAACAATAGGAATAAATATCCTATTGTTAATTTTTGGTACAAGAGAATAAGTAAATTATTAAATAATATATATACGTGACTTGATGAGCCGAAATCAACGATATTTTCCATACTGAAAAAAATCACCCCTATTAAAATCAAATAGCAATATCACATACTTAGCCATCGAATTTAATAGTAAAATATTTACAAAATTGTTTCAATAAATATCAACAACGTTTTCAACTACAGCCTGTATCTGTTCACTCTGGGTTTTTTTCCCGTACTTGTTGAGCATTGTCCTTTAGTCTTCTGTTCAACATTTTTAACTACCTACTTACTTCAATAAAAATTTGATTGGCGAAAATTGTAAATGTCGTTGTCTTTATGCATTAATAATTTTAACTGATATAGTGGTTACAATAGTGTTAACAAAACGTCGACTAGCCACGGTCCAATCTATGATTTAAGTGCATGATATACACATAATATTTTGTGAGCCAGATAACCGCCACAGCGCCGGGACTTATTCGAGACTGAGCCCCGTTGGACATGGGTACCTAACTTGGGCCCGTTGCTTCTATTAGCGTTTTCTAGAACCTAGACAAATGCACGGGTACCTATCTTGGACCTGTTGCTTATATTGGGTACCTATCTTGGACCCAAACAAGTTTATGGGTAGCCTAGCTTGGACCCAGGCCTGAACTATTACACTCCACGAAAGTGTTATAAAATTTAAACAAAAGAAACAATTTTATAAATAGAATTCGTTATGTGAATTCAAATAATCATATTACGTAATACGCGATATTTTACTCCCGCTGCTACTGTTTATTATTCTACCTCCTATTTAGGTGTATCTTAAGACTAAGCAGGGTTTTATTTTCCCTTCTAGTCGATGACCTTCCAAATCAGGAAGCTTTGGACGATCTTAACAATGATGAGGAGCGCCCACAGATGGAGTCTGTAGTCGTCATACCAGACAATGTGTCGACCCCAATGGAGGCAGATGCCCCGTCACTTACCCCGTCACTTACCTTACCAGAACTACAGCCAGAGGCTAGTAACGGGGACGCAGTGACTAGCTTGGAACCTGAAATTTTAAACCTCTTAGGCGAAGATCCCGCTGATAAAAAAAGTCATGGTGAGGGTTTACATAAGGATATTGTACCAAGATGGGCACATATCCTCACTAACGGGCTACAGAAGGAGACCGTGGCGGACTTACTAAAACTTTACCTACCGCCGGACAACTGTACAAATATCTGCGCGCCCAAACTTAACCCAGAAATTAAGGCTGCCCTGTCTGATTTAAATGTGAAACAGGACTTATACCGCCAAAATAAACAGAACCAACTGGGATCCGGTCTCACAGCCCTCGGACAAGTACTCAACTGGGCTTTGACATCTAATAATATTGTCCCTCCCGAAATAATAAAAACCTTGAGCGACGCTGGGAGACTTCTCTGAGACAATCATTACAGGGAGTCATTATCTCGTAGATACGCGATTTTCAATGTCCTAAACAGGAATATTAGAGATACCGTTAAGGACACAAAGATCAACGAAAATCTCTTTGGCTCTGACCTAGCTGAGCACCTAAAATCATCAAAAGCCATAACGAAGACTGCATCTGAGATGAAGTCTAGGCCACGCCCACCATACAGGACTCCAGTAGTCGTACAGCCTCAGAGAGGAACTTTAAACTCGAGGGGGACTCCGCGTGCGGCGGCGACGGAGCCCCGGACGGCCCCCGCTCCCCGCCGGCCGCCGCCGCCCCCGCCGCCGCCGCCGCGGGACAACCGCCAGGCTGCAGCGCGAGGCCGACAACGTCACACCGGCTACTCCCGGCAGCAAACGAGGAGACGATAGAAGATACACAGGTAATTATCATTGCCGGACGTTTGAAGTATTTTTATAATAAGTGGACTGAGTTTACTGATGACTGTACTATTCTAAGCTGGGTTGAAGGTTATAAAATACCATTTAAAGAAGAATCAGTGCAAACAGTTAAACCAAAAAATAGTGCCTGTAATTCTAAGTCTCAAATGGCTATCATCGATAATTGTATTTGTGACTTATTAGAGTCTAATTTCATTTCACCTTGCACACATTGTGAAGGTCAATTTCTTTCACCGATTTTCACGGTGCCTAAGCCGAACGGGACACATAGATTTATTCTAAATTTAAAACAGCTTAATAAGTATATTAAGGCGGATCATTTTAAGATGGAGGACTATCGTACCGCCCTAAAATTATTACAAAATAACTATTATATGAGTTCTATTGATTTACAAGACGCTTATTTCTTAAGACTGCGCCGTGCGAAAATGCCGAAAAAGGCACTCACCGTTAAGTTGATAAAATCAAAAGTATTCGTTCAATATATTTATAAAAAATACAGTTACAATGACTACGAATATGTTAACAATTACTCCGTGGAAAAAACTGAAAATAATAAATATTTAGGCCTACAGAATTATGTAAAGTTAGTCGAAAACTGTAAAAACATAAGCTGCCGTTAAGTGATATTTTATATCATAACAGTCAAAATCTAACATAATTTTTTGATGAAACAAAACATGAAAGGGTATATTACAGTTTGTCCGTCTTAAATATTTAAATATTGTCACTGTCAGACAATATAAGATACATATTTATCAATAAGTGCAATAAATTCCCCATACATTTTTACTATGGCGGCCGCGAGTCGATTTAAATACGCGTCGCACGGGCTCAGCAATTCAGTCGTCCCCGTGTGTCCAGAGCGGGCGCACGTCACTTTGCAGAGCGAACCATCGGCACGCCGTCTCGTAAAAGCCGCGCCGCGGTAAAATGAGGTAATTCTTTTTTTGAGAATTTTATATTTATTAGTAACTATTACTTCTATTATACGAGATGTTTTTTTCAATATGTTCTTATTGCAGTGAAATGAGAAAACGTAAACAAAGATATTATAAAGCTCTCAGCAGCTCCAGATTCAAGAAAAAAATGGATAAATAACGTGTATGTATAAAATAAAGTACTATTTACCAAATGTCTAAATAGGATTGCCAGTAGTAGATTCCACGTAGAAAGCCTAATTTTTACACGACTGCCCATATAAGGAGTGTAATGTGTTAAGACTACATGTACGTATGTAAGTAGGTATGCACGAAAAAAAACATTTGACACGGTTAGTACGGTCTACACTAATGATATTAATACCACAGATTTATTTGTTCTTTCAACGATTTGATAAATTTTTAATACTATGTACTTACTAACCGTGAGGGTTGTCACAAATATCACTGTAAAAATCGTTAAGGGTAAGATTTTTTCCGTGTGTAAGTATGTATGTGAGTATCATTATTTCAACATAGCTTCTAAATATGTATCCTTGTCTAGTTATAGCATAACTATAGTTTGTATGAAACATCGTGGAATCGTTAAAGATGATACCACTATGCTACTACTAACAGCCCTAATACTGCTACATTAACAAATACTACAATATACCATATACTATATTACATATAATTCTGTTTCAGGATTAAAAATCATGATCATGAAGATGGCGAATCATCAAAAAATGCTATTGAATGAAAATATACTACTTTGGAATGATACGGAAGAAGAATTAAAGAAGTTCTATTTTAATTGTATTCTTCCAGAACTAATTGATTCAAGATTAGATAGACAGATGGGAATTAAGAAACCGGAGTTTATTCTAAAAGCAATCAATAACAGAAATACAAATGAAATCAAGTGTAAATTAGATGACAGAACTAGAGAAACAAAACCGAAACGAAAACAAAAATAACGTTGATACAATTATAACAAACTAACTTTATACTAGAAGGAAATAAAATTCTTTTGCAATACGCATTTCTGTCGTTTGAATTCAATAGGCGATCGGACTTTTTTTTTAAATTGTATAAATTAATAGTACTCTTAAATATTAGTAACTTCTCAGAAGAAACCCTATATCAAAATTCAATATTTTCAAAGATACAGTGATTTGTATATGTCACCGTAAAATTGTAAAATCCGTTAGATTGTAATATAACTAGTTAAATTGTAAAATGTTGATAGACTTCCGACGCGAATATGCTGCCTATAATTTAACACATTATTTTTCGTTAAATTGTAAATAGCTATATAGTTATGAATCTTTTGACATATTTTTACAATCTCGTTAGTTATTTTAAAATTTAACGGTGATATATATACAAAACTTCGCAAGTCTCGTGAAAACGCCCCATACTAAAGTCGGCCCACGAATGACGTCATTCATGGGTTGAAGTGTATGAAGTATGCGGCCGCAGGAACATATTTGTAAATATCTTCGATATTTGTGCGTTTAAGTTCATAGTTACCATAATTAGGAAAAAAAAACTGGACTGAACTTTTTTTAGACTTTTTAGGTGTATTTAATTAATAAATTACACATAAAATAATATATTTTTTTATATTTACTAAGTAGTAATGCCTCAATATTTCTTAGTATATTAATGAAGCTAATTATTTTAGATGTAGTCCGATCCCCTATTATGGAAAACTTAACTGATGCCCGCTACTTCGTTCGCGTGGACTTTATGTCTTCGACAGGTGTTCCAAATCTTCGATTTTTATACCTCAATAAGAAATGCTCATCAGGCTGAACAACTTTTGCTAAGGTGTCATTTTTATATTTCTTACTAGCTGATGCCCGCGGCTCCGCCCGCGTAAGTGCAGTAACCCACGGGAACCGTATATGTCCCGCGATATAAAGTAGCCTATGTCCTTTCTCGTGGTCTACTTTATATCTGTGCCAAATTTCATGATAATCGGTTTGGTGGTTTGTACGTGAAACTGTAAATAAACTATCTCACGGGAACCGTACATTTCCCCGCGATAAAAAGTAGCCTATGTCCTTTGTTAGGCTCTAGACTATCTGTGTTGTATTGATCGAAGCTATCTGTGTACCAAATTTCATTTTAATCGGTTCAGTAGTTTTGGCGTGAAATACGGACAAACATACACACTCATTCCCATTTATAATATTAGTATGGATAGTTTAGCTGGACCATTAGTTCTGCATTAGGTGTTCCATTTTCCAAGATCAATTATTATACACTATTGTTGCCCAGCTGCATAACAAAAAAAGTTTCATTAGAATCCATCCAGTATTTCTGAATTAGCATGTAAAAAAAGACAGATGGACATACGTTTTTTTAATGTTTTATTATATGTAATAGATATAGATAGATTACTTATTTTTAATTAACAAAATATATTGTGTTATCATTGAATACTCAAAAATGTAAAAACTATGAGTTGTGTCCTTTTTCGATCGGTCGTTCCATTAGAAACACACGCACACTAACTGTTGTGTGCGTTCACGCACACGTCTAGAGAAATAGCCAAACAGCGCCCGCGAGTTACGCACGGCGCAGTCTTAATTGCAGTCGATAAAGAAGATAGAAAGATGTTGCGTTTTGAATAGAAATCTCAATTATACCAATTTAATGTTCTCCCGTTCGGCCTTTGCACCGCACCTTATGTTTTCACAAAACTGATGAAACCGATTTTACAATATTTGCGCTCATTAGGATTAATATCAGTGGCGTATTTAGACGATGTCCTATGTATTGGTAGTTCATATACTGAATGTGTTTTTTTAACGTCACAAAAACCAGAGAAACATTGGAATCTTTAGGCTTTGTAATAAACACTCAAAAGAGTGTTATGGAACCAAATGCCACCTGTAAATTCTTAGGTTTTTTTTTGGACACCAACCGCATGACTATTACCCTACCAGAGGAGAAGAAAATGAGTTCATGCGCAAAAACAAATGTACTATTAGATATTTCTCAGAATTTATTGGTCTGCTGACTTCCGCATGCCCAGCCGTAAGTTACGGCTGGATATACACTAAGTTGTTCGAACGTGAAAAATACTTAGCACTAAATTTTACTGATGATTATAATAAACAAATGAATATAAAACATTATTTAAAAAATGAATTTTCATGGTGGATAAAAAATATTCATTCATAATTTAGCCCAATTCGAAAAAGCAATAATTATCTTTTGGAAATATTCAGTGACGCTTCTAATACAGGGTGGGGTGTCGCATGCGGAGATCGGCGGGCGAATGGAAACTGGACTGAATCAGAATTAGATCTTCATATAAATACGCTTGAACTAAAAGCTTATTACGGACTTAAGATATTTACTCCTGACTTACGCAATTGTGATATTTTATTGAGAATCGACAACACCACTGCTATAAGTTACATAAATCGAATGGGCGGTGTTCAACACCCTCACTTAAATGAATTAACTCGAAGTATATGGCAGTGGTGTGAATATAGGAATATCTTTATATTCGTTTCCTATATAAAATCTTCGGATAATGTTATAGCTGACAGAGAATCTCGACGATTTAATATAGACACGGAATGGGAAATCAGTGAAACGATCTTTGTGCGAATAACCGAATTGTTAGGTAAACCTGAGTTTGACATTTTCGCAAGTGCTCAAAACAATAAATGCGCCAGATACTCATCTTGGAAACTGGATCCATTTTCAGAGGGCCTGCCACCCACTTCATACGAACCTTGTCCTGGTGGCAGCGAAATTATCCGGGAATCGATGATCCGGCGCGGCGTACCACTTACCTCTTTAGAAATAATGATGGCATCACTTGCACCAAAAACTTTACGTCAGTATAGTAGCTCTTTACAATCTTGGTGGTCATATTGTATGATTAATAATATTAATATTTTTGAAGCTAATAGTTATAGTGTAATGTCATTTTTAACACAAAAATTTAACGAAGGAGCTAGTTATAGTAGTTTAAATACATAAAGATCAGCGTTGTCAATAATTTTGGGTACAAACGTTACTTTAAATGATATTATTAACAGGTTTATGAAGGGCGTATACAGACTTAGCCCCCCTACACCTAAATACAATTCCACTTGGGACACTAATGTCGGTTTAAACTACTTATCTAAGATGTATCCATACGAAACGATCACTTTATCTAACCTGGCATATAAAACTTGTACCCTTTTATGTATAGCATCTGCTCAGCGATTGCAGACAATTAGCTTAATTAAATTACCAAATTTAGTTTTTAAAGAAGATGCAATTGTTATAAAAATTACAGACTTAATTAAGACGTCAAGACCTGGAACTCACCAACCACTCATAAAATTACCGTTTATTCGTGAAAACCCTAGTATTTGCCCAGCTTTAGCTTTAAATATCTATATAGAAAGAACCCGGGATTTGCGAAAAAATGATGAACATCTTTTTGTAGGAATACGTAAACCACATAACAAAGTGGGAACTCAGACTCTATCACACTGGGTAAAAAAGGTCTTACAAGATAGTGGCATAGATATATCTATATTCGGTGCCCACAGCACCAGGTCGGCATCCACATCTACCGCCTACAGGTCCGGGGTAAATTTAGAGGTGGTTCGCAAGGCTGCAGGCTGGAGTGATTCATCTAATGTGTTCCTCAAATATTATTTCAGGGAAGTCGAATATGCGAATCCAAATGACTTTGTTAACGCAGTATTTAATATTCATTAACAAATTAGTAATTTAGAAATTTATCGACCAGGTATTCACTTAAGTATTAAAAGTCATAGTACATTGAGTGACACATTTTATTTTTACTTCTTACCTTTTGTATTATAATTATACTGTTACATGTTAATAAAAACTGCAGCTCTAAACATCTGCAAGTAAATTATGTAATCGTCTTCGGTTAAGACCCGAAGTATAATTAAGAATCAAACGAACTTACCTTGTGAAGTTTGATTCCAATTATGCGAGGGTCTTAACCGAAGACGATTACATCGTCCCATCCCACCCAGATCCACTTTAATCTTAAAAATAAAATGGCCAATAACAACACAAAATCTCACGTCTCTAAAATAATGAATTGTCACGCCACCCCCCACGGCCAGGTGGCGTGGGAGTGGTGGGATGAAACAGGTATGTTGTTTTCTCTTTCTAGCTCGTTACTTACTCTAAATGTGTGATAAGGATGGCACCTACTCATGTACTGCTGCAAGTAAATTATGTAATCGTCTTCGGTTAAGACCCTCGCATAATTGGAATCAAACTTCACAAGGTAAGTTCGTTTGATTCTTAACTATATCTGATTTCAATTAGTTCAGTCCACCGTCTCTAGACAATACCAAGTTTACGACGTACACAGTTTTATTTAAAAGCTTGCGGTCTCAAGATTGAAAAGGTTCTGCTTCCCTTTCAAGTTGCTTGGCTCGGATCGTTCGAGAAACCAATTCCAGAGCTAAACTTTATCGACCGCATGAAATGCTTACGAAATTTTCTCATACTGACTGTGATAAGTGGTATGCATTAAAAGTTTGAGAATTAGATACAGAGATAAAGAATATATGTCACCGTAAAATTGTAAAAACCGTTAGATTGTAAAATAACTAACTAGATTGTAAATATATGTTGAAAGATTAATAACTCTATATATTTATAATCTAACGAAATATACCTAATGTGTTAAATTTTGGGCAGCATATTCGCGTCCGAATTCTATCAACATTTGACAATTTCAGTAGTTATATTACAATCTAACGGTTTTTACAATTTTACGGTGACATATTATACAAGATAATCTCGTTTCAAATATAAGATAAAAATAATAATTATGCGTTAGTCTTAACATTTTTATGTCTTCGCCTGAAGTTAACTTCACTGCAACTAGCTGCTACGATAATTAGCTACTACTTTTTTTGTAGATGGAAACAAAAGATTTATAATGTTGAGACCAATGCCTCTGGTTACGTATAGCTTTGGAGCTCGCACTTTTGAAGCTAACAAAACGGATGATCCTACTAATATTATAAATGTGAAAGTTTGTGAGGATGTATAAATGGATGTATGGATGGATGTTTGTTACTCCTTCACGCAAAAACTACGCAATGGATTTTGATGAAATTTGGTATGGTAGTAGTTTAGGCTCTGTATTAAAACATAGGCTACTTTTTATCCCGAAAAAATACAGTGTTCCCGAGGGATACTGTATTTACGCGGACGGAGCCGCGGGCCACGGCTAGTAGACGAATAAAGTTTTATTACTTTCAAGTTTTATCAACTCGATTCGTTGATTTAAATATATGCAAGTAATAGGTCGTGTTAGGTGTATAATGTACTACCGAACAAGTTCCCGCTCGACCAGGCATAAGATGTAAATCGCTCAATAGCGCCGTTGAATAGTGGGCTCGCAAACATACTCACGTGTAAATACATAGTTCAACCTCATCAGCAGTCGTTTCGGTTACTTCCTTTGCGTTTAAATATTTTGAGGCGTCCCAGTGCAAAGGTAATGTTTAGGTACCTACATATGTTACTGGGCCAAGCTAGTTTTGCCTAGAGTTCAATCTATTCGCGATCAGATAAACCGGTACATACTAGGCTAAACTAGTTTATCCTAAGCTAAACTAGTTCATCCTATGTGCGATTGAATAAGTCGGTACAGATTAGGCAAACTAGTTTTGCCTAGGCTATACTACTTCGTTCTATATGCGTTCGAATAAAACCGGTACAGATTATGCCAATCTAGTTTTGCCTAGGCTAAACTAGTTCATCATGCCGCGCACTGTAAAACTCTGGAATGAACTGTCGCCAGCAGTATTTCCGGACCACTACGACCTGCAAACCTTCAAGAATCCCTTCTTGAAGGTTTGCAGGTCGTATTCCCTCCTAAAAGGCCGGCAACGCACTTGCAACTCCTCTGATGTTGCGGGTGTCCATGGGCGACGGTAATCGCTTTCCATCAGGTGATCCGTTTGCTCGTTTGCCCCCTAGTTTTATAAAAAAAAAATCCTATATACGATCGGATAAATCGGTACAGACTAGGCCATATTCCTAAGTGCAATAGGAGAAACTAGTTTAACCTAGGAGAAACTGGTTGAGCCTAACCGACTTATATGAAAATACTATTAGGTATAATTATATGGCCCATGTATCCAAAATAAAAAAAAGTATTTTCAATCCTAAAAAGGTGGTGTTTTAATTTCTTGTTAATTGATATAAGTAGATAGTAGACAGCGATTTTCATTCTTACCCGATTACGCCGAAGACAAAAGTTAGGGTAATGATTTTGACAGTCTATTATATATTTTCTATAGCGCCTACTACTAATTCGATTATAATGAATAATGTGTCAACAGATTAGTAATATTTTAAGTAATCGATTTTTTTTTCTTTTGATTAACTTCTCCAAATCCCAAGTTTTAGCTGTTCTGAAAAAGCAATTTTTTGTTCAAAGGAGAAAGGCATATTTTATCAAGATTTTCTCTCAATGTTTCGCTGTAGGTATAATGCTTTTACCTCTTAACTAGTTCCGGCGGCAAAATTTGCTTTTGTCACTTGCAAATGGAATTCTGGCCAGACAATGAAAATACTTCTATAAATTCCTTTAGAAAGGAATTATAATAAGAAGCTGTAGAGTGTAGATTGTATGTTCAACAAGTTGTAGTTATATTTTTTACTGAATCAATAAAAAAAACTTCCTTGCAATCCTATAAACATTTTGCGCCACATATTTTTTTTTAGTTCCTGTGGCTGTGACATTTTTCACCTCGTTTGCACGCTGTTTATTACATGAATGTGGTAGAGGATGAATTGTATGTCGATTACTCAGGAGTGATTCCTAGGTTACGTTCCTACGAGCGTTGTTTGACAGAGTAAGACACTGCAGAAAAAACAGCACTGTAAATAGAACATCCTTACATCTACACTCTTCAGGCTACGGCTTCTCTTTGATGGAGAACCAGCCTTCGTTACTGTGGGCCTAGCAGGAGCATTTATATACAGATAAACGTAACGTTATCGAATTAGAAGTGTATGAAATTATAGCTGCAAATGTTGGCTGCTAGGCGCCTTGTACATCTCGTCTATTAAGCTGTTGCTACACGTACCTACAAATCCATGAGTGTCGGCGCCTGGGTATCGATGCTAGAGTGAGGGCGAAGGGCGGCAGTGGCGGCTTGGTCTCGTCGTCCTCGTCCGCCCCGCACACCCGCACCTCCGGCACCCGCAGGTGGCGACTCATCATCACATCACCATCATCATCATCATCATCGAACCACTGTCACTTATAACACTTCCATTTTATCACCTGGGGTTGAGATTTTCATTGATATTTCAGAAATAAAATAGCCAAGTAGTTTTATTAACGAAAAACACGTAGGTGTATTTTTGTTTTATATTAAAAAAAACACTGTAGGTAAATACAGTTTTAGGCTGAGACTATACGCTACGAAATCCGAAAGGCCCTAGAAAATTCTGAGCATTGAAAATAGAACTCGGCGCCAACACAATAGAGTTGAAAATCGAACACATGAGTGTCGAGTCAAATGTCAATGTCATATATTATGACAGCTGGACATGCGAAACTTCCATTTTCAACTCTATTATAATAATGCAGAGTTCTATTTTCATTGCTCTGAATTTTCACCGGCGTTCCGGATTCCGGAGAATACAGTCCTAGCTTTATAAACAAAGAATCTGTAATTAACAAAATGTTTTGTATGCTAAACAGTTGAAATATATTATTTGCTATGACAACTTTGAAGACAAACTGCAGTTGTTAGGAGGTTTGTATGTAATTTTGGCAATTTACATACGACTTCGTAGCAAATAAACGTTCTGAAATTTCGTGTCCAAATTGGAATGTGTAATTAAAATAGTTATCAACAGAGCCTCATGCAAATAGTAATTTATAGGGACATTGTGATTTTCCATTTACTGATATGGAGAGTATATTACAGATTTTCCAGGCTTGAAGTTATCGAAATGGGAATAACATTTTTCGTGTACATTGTGATGTGAGAATTGACAACAAGAATAAAAGTATCATTCTCAAATAATATAGTAGGTATATTATTGTTTCAATAGAACAATTATTATAATCATGGGCGGCTATCAGTATTCTACCAAAATACTTAGGTACCTAATCGTGCGAAATAATAACAATAAATTATATTATGTAAGAACCTATTATTTGCGAATTATTGACTGGAATAGTCAAAGGATTTGATGATTAATCTTGTCCCAGGGACGTTTGGGAGGCAATGATGAATGAAGTTTGTGCGTGGATTAAACTCTTGTTTGGGACAGTTTAGACAACGAGTATTTCAGACAATACCGAGTGACATTAATCCTAAAATACTCTCTTGTTAGGGACGGTTGCTAAGGCTTTTGAATTTTAAGTTTATTAGTTAAATAAACCTTTAATATCTTCCTGTTAATACTCTAACTTTATTGAATTATAAAGTATTAAATAGATATGAAGGCTTTTGTTTTGTTGAACTCATCGAGAAGTTTATATACTTAAGTTTCACAACAATATCATCTACGCCTCTCCGAAGACATTTCATCCATAAAATATAATTATTATAATTAAAACAACTGTTACTATAGAAATAACACTTGATGCGAGTGCTTTTTATATACCTACAAAGATCGTAGACCATACAAATTCTGCTACACGCTTTTTGTGTAGGTTCCATGTAATTAATAGATAAACAGTGCTACGGAGTCAAATAAAGGTTAGACTTTTGTTTGCGTTACAGTTATATAAGTTAATATATACGATCGTGAACGGATTAAAGGGTGCATGGTTTACGCAGCCATGAGACATAAAATAAATATGTCAGTGGGTTATCGATAGCCGGGGAAGGGCAAGGACATGGAATATTGTTCCGCCACACCTGGCTGAGTAATGGGTAAAGAGGTCATAAACTACGTAGGTACTCAAGAAACATATAGCTTTTTCCTGCGGCTCCGCTTGCGTAAATTATCCCAATTATACTTGACACTGGCAAATGGTTATAAGCCGACGCCATATTAAAAAAAAAGTGGAAATGGGCTTCATTTTGATGTTTGAACTTTTTAAAATATAATTGAAATAAACTTTTCTGATTCTGATTAAAAAGTTAAAATGTCAAAATTTTGACGTACCTAATAAGGCCATGGGTCATTAAATAAAAAGTACATAATACAGTCAATATTAAATCTTATAAATTATCTAAATATTTGTTACACATCGGTAAAAAGCCAAAATTAGGACTTTTATGGTAAAATTTACCTAAAAATCAGCAGCTACTTTGTGGAAGTCCACGGTTCAGAGGTTATGTAAATACCAAATCACCCCCATAAATTAAACGAGATATTTCCACATCTGTTGGCTCGAAGCCTAATAGACGACCCTGCCTATAGTTGGACGTTTTACTTCGTCGTCGTAAAAGCAAATTGGCATTATTAAAGATACTGGGCGTCGACCAATAATATTTTATCGTGGCGATAAAGCGTTGTTTCCCGTAATTTATGCTTTAATGAATAATTGTGCGACATTAGAGCTTGATGGAGACATGGACCGTGATTAAAATTTAGATTTCTAATTGTTACAACTTGATACGAACACAGAGAGAACTCTTGCTTTTATTCCTTTGTTTACGTACGTAAATTCAATGAATAGAAACTATATTTGCTACCAATAATATGTAAAATTTCCATTTAGGTACAATGCAGCCGCGGAACACAAAATGTATGGCTTCATGCGTAAACGATAGGACTTCTAATCTTTATCTATCTGTATAGATAAAAGGCAAAGCTGATTGACTGATGGCTGGATGGTGATCAACACACAGGCTAGAAATTTGAAATTTTGCATACGTATTTCTCATATAACGTAGGCATCCACTAAGAATTTTTCAAAATTCAACCCCCAAAGAGGTAAATAGGGGAGAAAAATTTGTATGAAGCTTTTTATTCCTTAGCCATATATGCATGAAATTTTGTTATGCGTTTATGCGTTTTTTTTTAATTAAACCCTTAATAGGGTACAATGAAGGATTTTTATTATAATTAATATAGCGTTAAAAACCAATTTCACGCGTGCGAAACTGCGGGTAAAATATGTTAGTACAGAATACCTAATTCTCAACATAAAAACTAAAATATCAATTTCTGCGAACAGAATATGTTATCCGTAGCCCGTGCTGAAAGGGACAATGCGAAAGTAAATTTTAAACTTTTGGCCGCTCTCCAGCTACTGTATAACTTCAAACGCAAAAATTTTGATCGTTCATTGTTGACACGTATTTTGAGAGTAGAGTTGAATTCAAAAAGTTTTACACCATATATTATCTTGTTTAAGCGTTTTACACTCTTACCCCCTTAGTAATAAACTCTGTATAAGCTTAAAATAGTTGCACAGTATTTTGTCTTTTTCAATCAAATTAAAAATGTCAATTGTGTAACGTGAACAAAACACTGTGTAACTATTCAAAGCTTATGTATGTTTGTTATTGTATGTATGTATGTTTATTAGTAAGGGGGATACAAAATGTAAGAGTTTTATTGAAGGTAAGAAACAGTACTTAGGCCTACCTAAGTACCTATACTATCTAAAACTCACAGTTACTTTTGCACTTAGCCTAGGTATATAGAAATTATTTTGTGCAAATAATTTAATAACAAAGTTAACTTGCTACATAAAAACATAATATGTACAGTATGTTTAACATCGAAAATCACGTACGACTAATTTACCTACATCACAAGAAACAAGTCGACGTACTGTAATGTAAACAATACGTTTTCCTTATCACTTTTGGCTACGCTACGCTATAAACTAAAGGGCACCGCGAATGGGCGATTGTTCGATAAAATTAGCGAACGTGACCTTAGTACTGCCAATGTCAGGTAGGGGGGAAGTAGGGCGTGATAGGCGTAATCGCGGCCTTAGCGTGCGCCTGACGAATATCTAACACGCACGCCGCGCGCCGCATGCGATCCCAAAACCGAAGGCGCTCCGTGCCTCTAATTGAATAACTTGTCTGCTTCTACATCACTCACGTTACGTATACAGGCCTTATATGCCTTATTTTAATTGGCTAATTACCCGACTACAGCGAAGGCAAAAGAAAGGGTGAATGTATTCCACTGAAGCTAGGTTTTTCATAAACCTAAGACTAAGGACCTACGGGTTAAACGTTAAAAAATAATATTTATATTATAATGAACGTTGATATTTTTAACGGCAAAAGTTTAATTAAAAAACCAATTTAGATATAAACTGTTGACATTTTCAGAAAAAGAATAAGGACAAGGATCATCATTTATGTATTCAGCTATCTCGCAAAAACAACTTGTACAAGTAGAGCAGAGAAAAGAGTACAAACTGTACATAAATTACTTATTCATGAGATATTCTGTCCCTTTAAACGTGTTAAACTAATAATCCCGGGCTCGTTTCCGAAAACCTAATAAAACCTTCAAGCTGTCTCGAAAAGTTTGTTTTACGAAACAAACTATTCGCAAGAAACTCGGCGCGGATAAATTCGTTTCGGGCTCTCTGTTTTATTACTTTTAAATACTGTAATGAAACAAAAACTTGTTTATTTTATTTATTTCTTCAAACATCATTACAGGCTTAACCTAATGCGATACTAGTAGGAGTAGAAATAAAATTGTAGTTAGCATATAGAAATGTAGCTTGTTATTGCAATAAACGAACCTAATAACTTATAACAACTTCTATCTTTATATAAAACGGAAAAGGACTGGTAATTTCTTGCATTACAAACCAGTAATGAACAAAAAAATAAAAATCTGATGTTAATTAACAGTGACACGGATAGTCCTGCAACAATTATATTCTAAACCCCAACTCACGTAATTAACTCACACTTTCATTTTACTTATCCTAACTAATACTTATTATAAATGGGAAAGTATGTGTGTCTGTTTGTCCGTCTTTCACGCCAAAACTATAGAATTTTTTCGAAAATGATTTAAATGAAATTTGGTACACAGATAGTCTAGAGCCTGACAAAGGACATAGGCTACTTTTATCGCGGGACATATACGGTTCCCGTGGGTTACTGTACTTACGCGGCCGGAGCCGCTAGCATCAGCTAGTATTAAGTAAATTAATCGTATAATTGATATCATAATAAGATATTTAGAGTTCGGACCAATCAAAATGGATTTGAGGTTGGTTTGACGTTCATGAGAATACAATTTTGCAGTTTTAACATATCGGGACTGGATCGTAACTGTATTAATGCGGGATTTAATTAGCACAATCCAACTTCTGATTAAGGTTTAACTCCATGCTAAAATACCTGCACAAAATATGCATAGTTGCTACAGCAGCTAGCAATCTAAAGTTTCGAGTCTTGACGATTAAAAGAAGCGGCAAATAATTGAATTAATCGCTAAATTAATTAAAAGCTCGCGTGTCGATCAAGGCCTTCTAGTTTTTTTTTAATCCAAAAATTATATAATATTTCTCAAGTTTTATTGGTTTCATTTGGAGCTTACTTACAGCTGCGAAATTGATGCAATGATTGTATTTCTTCCGTGATCTGCCTTAATTTCCTAATTATTTTACTTTCTACAATTTCTACTTCATCATAGTTTATCCACAAATTCATCATAATATTATATCCTCAATTTATTCATCCTATCGAATAACCATCCTGCGTCAAAGATATCAAAACTTAAGATAGGCTACGACGTACCTACCTACATTGGACAGAACAAATCTTCATACAAGAAAAAGATACGCCACCTTGGTTTTCACCATACTTCAAATGTCAGCCATCATACCACACTTTAAATGTCAAAATGGCTCTAAAAGTCTCAAAAATTGGGGCCATTTAATTGGATATACTTTTGGCCTCAACATTCTTTATATTATAGTCTTATTATCTATCTGCTTAATATATATATAGGTCATACATAATAACGATATTGGTTTCATGAAACCCCACAAGTACGTGACTCAAGCGACTTATTACGTTTTCTCGTTATAATAATTCCCGGCTTTCGCTATGATCATCCGAATGTGGTAGGCAGTACATATTAAACGCCCACATGCCCACATCCGTCTAAGGATAATTGACATGGTGTAAATAATTCATTCAAACTGAAAAAATATACGTTTTTTATTGCCTTCTTTTGGTTTTATGTTAACACGTTATTATTTTAAAACAAAAAATTAAACCGACATACACAAAAAAAGTATGAAATAAAACTTATTCTCTAAATAATTCCCCCTTTTAATTCGCCTAAAATTTTAACTATTTCTCTACTCAATCTTCTTAATTTTGAAATCCGTACCAGCCCAAACAGTATCCTACAATATTTTATAGAACTCTCGTTCATATTTGCTGGTACCGACTAAATAAATTTCGAGGAGTTCCTTCGATTCCTCATGGTTCACATATTCAGGTCACCACTTTGATATCAAAAGGACCAATTTGGGATTACACTCTATAAATCACAGACAAAATTTTGAAAATCGGTCCACAGGCGGCGGAGTAATCGTTGAACATACAACATACATACATACATACATATTATAATCACGCCTTTTTCCCGTAAAGGGGTAGGCAGAGACCACTTTTTGCCACTTGCTACGATCCTTACATACTCGTTTCGCTTCGTTCACTTTCATTCTTACCATACATTCCTTCCCTTACATTCAACGTAGCGAAGCGGCTCTCCATGGTCCGCTTTTCACCTCCTCAAAAAACGAGACGTGATGGGTGGTGAACCCCATCGCCGCCATTTTGGATAATTGAATTATTTTTATTTTTACAACATAAATAAAAAAATATATTATATACAGCCGAACGTATAACCGCCTCCTTTTTTTGGAAGTCGGTTAAAAATTGAAATTATACATAATATGATTGTACAATACATAGTATTATTATCTCTTTATTAGGCTGTGGTATTATTATAACAATGTATTCAAGCTATATATTATATACTAGATGTTTCCCACGACCTCGTTCGCGCAAGTTATTTTCACAGAAACCGTACATTTTTTCGCGATAGAAAGTAGCCTATGTCATTCCTCGTGGTCTATTCTACATCTGTGCCAAATTTCATCAAAATTCAATGTAAACAAACAAACAAACCTTTCCTCTTTATTATATTAGTATAGATAAAAGTTTGCTCGCTCTGGGGATTACAATATCGAGTTATAAACTGATAGTCGATTTCACTAAAATTCAATAGCAAAAAATTACGTTTTTGGGATGTTTGTGTTTTAAGAAAGTTAAAGTGCCATTTGGTTGCCAGATGTGAAATTGAATTGTATTTCTAGAAAAGAATTGTGAGGCTGTCATAAAATATTAGGGTCCTTACAAATAATGTGGCCAGTCTTGGCCAGTCAGATTTCTTTTGGGATCCATTTTTTACAACATTTTACAGTTTAGGTTAACGTAAGTTTTTGTTACAAATATTGTTTACTTCCTTGCTTCTCTCCAGAGAGTAAAGACGTAGGTAGTATAGGTTCTAGTAGGTTCTAGTAGGTTCTAGTAGGTACCTTTCTTTACTTAGTTGTCTGTGTTTATCTACTAAGTGAAAGCGCAAATATAAAATAAACTTTTGTTATTTAATCGTAATTAAAATTTAAAAGTTAATATAGTTTAATATACAAAGTGAATTTGTGAGAAACAAAAGTGATTGAGAACTATGCAAAACATCAACACCAATAGAAACATTCAAATCTTCGTGGGCGAAAATTATGACATTTGGAAATTCAGGATTCGAAATCTCTTGACTGAGCTTAATGTTATAGACGTAATTGATAAACCAGTCCCAGATATACCCGATACTACGTGGATGAAAGCTGAAGTTACAGCTAAAACTTCAATTATTGAATACCTCTCCGACGCTTACTTGTGTCTTGTGAAACCAGAATCATCGTCGAGGCAAATATTTTGTGCATTAGACAATATTTTCGAGAGAAAAATTATTGTTAAACTACTAGCAGCGAGAAAAAAGCTACGCAATTTAAGACTCGAAAGAGATGCAGATTTGAACACGCATTTCATACAATTTGACTGTCTAATAAATGAGTTAGAAACAGCCGGTGGAACCTTGACTGAGGTAGATAAAGTAATTCATTTGTTGCTGACTCTTCCATTAACCTACCAAAGTGTCATTACATCAATCGAAGCATTCTCAGAAGACGCTACGCTTAGTTCTGTGAAGATGCTACTGCTCGACCATAAAGAAAAACTTACCAACGAGAATTTAGAAGCAAACGTTCTAATTAACGATTACGAGCAAAGTGAAGCTAAGCACGAAAAAATGTATTTTGAAAGGGTGATTAATAGTCTACGAGGAATAAAGAAACTCAAATTAAATAACAAGAAATGGAATAGGAGAAGGATCGTGAAATGTAACCATTGCGGAAGGAAAGGACATTACAAAAATAAATGTCGCGATTACCTGCGGAATTTAAGAAATAATAAACCCAATACGAGTGAAACTGAGACAATACAGACACAAACACCAAAGACGGAGATTGGAGTTTTATGTAAATATTTTTTTATTAACTAACTACAATATTTCATACATTTATTGATTCACTAGATATTTATGTCACCGTAAAATTGTAAAAAAACTAACGAGATTGTAAAATATGTCGAAAGATTAAAAACGATATAATATTTCTAATTTAACAAAAAATAATGTGTTAAATTATAAGCAGCATATTCGCGTCGGAAGTCTATCAACATGTTACAATTTCACTAGTTTTATTACTATCTACCGGTTTTCACAATTTTACGGTGACATTTATAACAAAGTAGATGTTGCCCGCGACTTCGTGCACGCAAAAGTTAATTTCTCAGAAACTGTACATTTTTCCGCGATAAAAGCCGTAGCCTATGTCCTTCCCCATAGTCTACTCTACATCTGTGCCAAATTTCATCAAAATCAGTCCATCAGTTTCGGCGCCTATTCAATGCAAACAAACAAACTTTTCCCCTTTATTATATTAGTATAGAAGTATAGATTAATTCCGCGGTAACTATATATTTTGCTGCGATAAAAAGTAGTTGTGTGTTAATCCAGATTCCAGAGCATAAACTACTACCACACCGTTTCATCAAAATCAGTTCAGTATTTTCTGTTTCAATAATCTCAACAAAAAGATAGATTTTTGACAACCTCTGTGGCTCAGTTGGTTGAGCGTGTTGGTGCTCACGCCGGGGGTCGCGGGTTCAAGTCCCGCCGAAGGAACAAAAAGTTTTTCTGTGTTCCTGGGTCATGGATGTGTATTAAATATGTGTATAATATAATAAAAATCTTAAATATAAGTCTTCTTACTTAAGAACTTCCACGGGACCAGATTGACGTGGTGTGAAGCGTCCATAGATATTATTATTATTATTATAAAAGATTTTATTATTCTACTATAAATGTGAAAATTAGTGAGGATGGATGGATGAATGGATGTATGTTTGTTACTCTTTCATGCAAAAGCTACTGAACGGATTTAGTTACTACTAAACTACTTTATGCTCTGGATTATAGGGTACTTTTTATACCAAAAATGTTCCCGTGGGATACTGTAGTTATTTACGCAAGTGGAGCCGCGAGCAACAGCTAGTTTTATTATGTATAATGTATTGATTGATTACTCAAACTGACTCTTGGTAAAATTAAAATTATAGTAGGTATTAGTGACTGAAGAGTTCATATTATTACAAGTATTTAAGTTTTCAAAGTTACAAACATGTTTTAATGGTTTTACTATTATCTGCAAGTAGATAATAGTAAAACCATTATAAACATTAAACAATGGATGAGGATGTATTATACGAAGCTTTTATCCGTTTATGTACCATGTGCAATTATAATTATTATAGATACCTATTACCACTAGATAGTTGATATCCTACTAATATTATAAATGTGAAAGTATGTGAGGATGAATGGATGGATGGATGTTTTTTACTCTCACGCAAAAACTACTGAACGTATTTCGATGAAATTTGGTATGATAGTAGTTTAGGCTCTGGATTAAAACAGGGTACATTTTATCCCGAAAAATACAGTGTTCCCGAGGGATACTATATTTACGCGGGTGGAGCCGCAGGCAACAGCTAGTTACAAATAACCCAGCCAAGTCATGAAACATCCTAACGTATTGACATTATTCAATTTGAACACTAATAAAACACAATTTTTCGTGCACTTTTTCTACTATATTAAGATATAATTATGAATTTTAATAAATAACACGACCGGTTTCGAATTAAATCATCATCAGGTGATTTTGATTTAATTCGATACACCTGATGATGATTTAATTCGAAACCGGTCGTGTTATTTATTAAAATTCATAATTATATCACGAAAAATTGTGTTTTATTAGTGTTCAACATGAATTTCCACCAAGAACCGACAGTACATTCAATTACATAATATATTATCTGGGGGCACGGCAGTGCACCCGCCAAGTCGAGCGCGAAGCAAACACTGCCGTACCATCCTTTACTGGAACCATTTCGCCGCATTTTCAGGCCCCTATTTGAGAACCTCTGGATAAGACCAGAACGCAGAAATTTTCGTCATCCAGTAAGCTATAATCACATACTTAAAATCCAAAATTTCAAGTCTGTAGGTCATTTAGTTCCGAAGTTAAGCGAAAGCAAAATTTCGCATTTACGACACTCACTCACTCACTCACTCACTTATACACTCACTCATGATCATCAAAATAGAACTAGTACTTCCCATAAACTCAGAGAGCTGAAATTTGGTACAGAGTTAGGGTTTAATGGCCACATAAAGGGAAAACTATAAAAACTAGGATAATCGATCTGGGGGCACGGCAGTGCCCCCGCCAAGTCAAGCGCGAAGCAAACACTGCCGTACCATTATTTACGGGAACCATTTCGCCGCATTTTCAGGCCTCTATTTGAGAACCTCTGGATAAGACCAGAACGTCGATCTGGGGGCACGGCAGTGCCCCCGCCAAGTCGAGCGCGAAGCAAACACTGCCGTACCATTATTTACTGGAACCATTTCGCCGCATTTTCAGGCCCCTATTTGAGAACCTCTGGATAAGACCAGAACGCAGAAATTTTCGTCATCCAGTAAAGTATAATCACATACTTAAAATCCAAAATTTTATGTCTGTAGGTCATTTAGTTCCGAAGTTAAACGAAAGCAAAGTTTCGCATTTATGACACTCACCCAGTCACTCACTCATGATCATCAGAATAGAACTAGTACTTCCCATAAACTTAGAGAGCTGAAATTTGGTACAGAGGTAGGGTTTAATGGCCACATAAAGGAAAAACTATAAAAACTAGGATAATCGAAGACCTGGAGTACCTGGTGACCCTTATTACAAAACACAAGAGCCCAACCAAACTATTAGAGATCGACATACTGCCTTTACAAAAAATATTCAACTTGGTGGGCCACTTCATTTGATGTCAAAAATCGAAGGTCTGAAGTATCTGATGAAGAACCCTCAGCTGGTCTCAGCTGATTAGAGATATGGCAATGTCCCCTTCTACTATTGGTACATAAAAAAATCGACTGTCATTGCAAAAATCCAGTGAAGTGGGACACATCTTCTTATTTAATCTAGCCGGTAGCGTCCCATTGCTGGGCGAATGCCTCCCCTTCTGCTTTTAATACGCATAAAAATAAAATTAAAGGAAAACTCTGGATAAGACTAGACTGGCTTTTATGCTTATACTTACAAGTTTACAACAAGAAATAGTCGAACAATTAACTTTATTCTACTCGAACATTACACAAATTAAATAAACAAATTACACTAAAATCTAGTAAAATAAATCAATATTCCTACGTTTCTACAAAAAGAAGTGAAATCCCACCAAAAACATTCTGTAAAAAACTAGCCAAGTCTCGATGGAGCTGCTTGTTTATCTCTAAAAAGTAATGAAATCTAGACTAAGTCGTGCCAAGTCTAAGGATCCTTACTGCGATTTATTTATTATTATAGTTAATGTTGTGTGACTTGGCCGTTGAAGAGTACACAAGGGTACAAAAGGGGCTCCATAACACCATTGCTCCAATACATGTGTTATACAATCAACAACAGCCTAAAATAAGACACTAGCGTCCAATTACCAATACCAGTATGGGCTATTATCTCGCTTAACAAACATAGGTAGTTACAACAGAATCTGATATAACATTACGTGTAAACAAAATTGACTTCTAACGTATAAAGAATTTTCAAGGGCCAAGTCACACAACATTAACTATAATAATAAATAAATCGCAGTAAGGATCCTTAGACTTGGCACGACTTAGTCTAGATTTCATTACTTTTTAGAGATAAACAAGCAGCTCCATCGAGACTTGGCTAGTTTTTTACAGAATGTTTTTGGTGGGATTCAATTTACTCGTACTTACCTTCCACGCGCACAATGTGAGCAATTGACAATAACTTTTAATTACATTTTTACAGATGAGCAGATCTCAAAAATGCTGATCAAGCCACAGGAAGCCGCCAGGTTTTTTGAACTTTGGAAAAATATGACCTCGATAGATTAATATTTTAAGTTACTGTTGACTGCAAAGCTTTCAGAACTCAAGATAGGTTGTGACGTACATTTGACAGAACAAATCTTCATACAATAAAAAGTTACGCCATCTTGGTTTTCACCATACTTCAAATGTCAGCCTTCTTGTTTTCACCCTACTTTAAATGTCAGCCTTCTTGTTTTCACCCTACTTTAAATGTCAAAATGGCCCCAAATACTCAAAAGTGGGGCCATTTTACTGGAGACACTTTTTGCCTCGTCTATAATAATTTTCGTCTATGGTTTATCGTATCAATATGAGTTAATGTAATTAATTACATACCTATAATGCTCAGATCAAATAAAAAGTATAGATGGACTTCTACGAACAACATAGTGAAGCCGGGTTTTTATGCATTGTGTGCGTGAGCCGGTGTTGCCATACTAAATTTTCATTACCATATGTTGGCTAAACTTTCGAATAACATCCCACATTTGTACTATTAATTGGTTTATGGTAATTTTACCGCTTAAAGTTCTTTTACTGTCGCAGTAATTTCGCAAATTTTCAAAATTATAAGATCCGTAGTTTTCGAGATAACAATATAATAAATTTTCGAAAATTGTATAGGAATTCGGCCATGTTAACGTTTCTGTGATATTTATGTTTCGTTTTCCATAGCTTTATGTCAAAAAACTTTGCAGAGCCCTATTTTACGTAAAAGTTGTAACACGGCCTCACAAAAACCTGGCGCGAAATAACGTTGTCACAACTCTCCCCAACTATGGAATTCTAAAAATGGGTTAGATTAGAATATTTTTATTGCGTTCAAAACGTCTTTAATAATGAAAAAAAAAACAGAAAGTGATAATTATGTTTATTATTTATTTATAGATAAATTTAGATAAAGGGTAGGTAAAGATGAAAAGTTTCGATTTAGGTATACCAATACATAATATTATGGTAAGTAATAGGGTAGTTAATATACGGTCACCAGTCACAAGTCAGTGTACCACTTGCCTATTTTTTTGGTAGCATAATATGCTTGTGTTATTTCAGAAAAAATCTAAATCATTATATGTGTCCATATAAATTTCAAGGAGTTCCCTCGATTCCTCATGGATCCCCCATCATCAAGTTTCCACTTTAGTGACTAAAAGACCAATTTCGAATTTATACCCTTTACAGCAATAAAATAATTTTGTTAATAGGTCCATAAACGACAGCGTAATATTCAAAGATCTCCGTGTTGGTGTAAAATACTATAAGAAGTACCTTTTATATCATCAAAATGTGATGATGTATGGTGTGATTGTGGTGGTGATGATGATGATTACTTTAATTGACAAGGTGGCATATGCTTGCAGTTCTTTAAATAACGCCGAAATCCCCAAACATGTATCTATAAGGAGTCAGGAGTTCTGTTCTGCACTTTTGGATCCAGAGTATAACTTGGAGCAAAATCTTATTTTTGGTAGCATATGCTTGGACTACTTCAGAAAAAGTCAAAATCACCATAAATTTCCATAAAAATTTCGAGGAGTTCCCTCGAGGCTCGATTCCTCATGGATTCCATCATCAGGTCACCACTTTTTTGAAAACCGGACCAACTTGGGATTATACCCTTTATATCAAAAAAAGAATTTTGAAAATCGGTCCACAGACGGCGGAATTATCGTTCCCGATATTTTCCGTATACCGAATATAGGGGCATTTAAATTAAATTAGTTCAAACTTCAAAACATGTCATGGGATACTCATCCTAACTTACCTGTCCGGTAGTTGTGGTATAGTATACGGGTATGCGACCCCGGCTTCCCTAGCTATTACTGTCCTATCCCTTGCCCTCCTGGGCGGTAATATCCTACATTTCCTATTTCCCACTCTAACTTACCAATCTTCCTTTCCACACCACCTATCCTTCCCTTTCCCTATTCCTACCCTCCCCACCAATCCGTGGAAACGCAATGGATAATCATTAAAATAATTTAATTATCCAAAATGGCGGCGATGTGGTTCACCACCCATCACGTCTCGTTTCTCGCGGAGGTGAAATGCGGACCATGGAGAGCCGCTTTGCTACGTTGAATGTAAGAGGAGGAATGGATGGTAAGAATGAAAGTGAACGAAGCGAAACGAGTATGTAAGGATCGTAGCAAGTGGCAAAAAGTGGTCTCTGCCTACCCCTTTATGGGAAAAAGGCGTGATTATATGTATGTATGTATATAAACTTCAAAACTTCCTAATTAAAAAATAAAAACACAGTCAGACTCTCTACTTCATAATTTTGTTAAGAATTTGCCTACAAATTACTTACCTTATTTTAGGCTATTGAGAATATGAAATCCTGGCAACACTCTCTCGATCCGCCATTATTAAATTGTCATTATTTGTTTCGAGTAACCTCTAAATTGTGATAAATTATCTTAAACAAACTACAGTTTTGTGTGTACTTACTTATAAAATGTTATTCCCTGACACTTTTTGTTCGCCTTCGTACAGTTTTTACACAACTTAATAGCGCAGGACGGCATTTTTGTGGCAAAATCACTGCACGACGACTCGTTCGATACTGACGAAAAGTAGCGTACTTTTTTTGCATGAGTGTGCGTGACCGCGTGTGTTTACACAAAGGAGCGTAGTTTTTGAGGCTTCAGTTGAAACAAGCGCCATGCGCAATCTAGTTTTTTATTTGATCTGAGCTATAATGGTTTTAAACTAGAAAACATGCCCGTTTTATGCACCATTTTCAAAAAATGTAACTATGTAAGTAGGATTATATTTTCACTACTCGTTACGTCTACAAAAGTATTTAAAATTGTCATCGCTATAATAGCATTAATAGCTGGCTTCAAATTTGTGTTATGTAAGAAAATATGAATTATTATCACCTTGGTAATTTATAACAATATTTTAAAGTGTAAACAATTTTAAATGTACAATGTGTTGCTTGATTTTAGAAAACTAAAATAATAATATGTACTACACTATGAAAATAGTGCAAACATTTTTTTGCCAAGCATTTTTTATGGTTCAAAAATTAATAATTTAAAAGGTGTGATGATAACAAAAGAAACATTTGATAATATTAGAAATACTAAATTTGACATAACTATACTTAATCATTACTTTAAACGAGTAATTCTTGTGTCTCGGGTTCGAATCCCGGCTAGACGAACATTTTTGTGATTCTTTTTAACATCCGACGCAAACAAGAGTGGTGTTATACCTATTAAGTTTGATTATTTTTTTTAAATCTACTAGGGTCTAGAACTCCCAGTAACACTCGGTTACCCAGGTACACAAGAACATAGCGGAAATTGCACTCTCGTAAAAATTATATAAAGTGCTGTGCGTTATTCTGTGTATTCTAAGTCAACAAAAATTGTTTTCGCCGTATGAACATTTCGCTGTGTCAACCGTGTAACCGAGGCTTCTAGAACATTAAAAGGGGATTTAAACGGTCGTTAATGAATGGTTTAACGTTTCCGGGGTCCCTTTAGGGTCTTCGGGTAATAAACGCTCAGACGTGCTTAGTTAAGCCGTATAAATTGCAACATTGTCAGAAAAACTAAGTTTGCATTTAGTACACTTTGGGATAATTTAGAACACTTTACGTCTAGATAGTAGAGTTAATAAATACTAAAACGGTTACGTATAAGCTAAGTATAGTACGTCATTGAAGAGATTTCTCTGATAAATTTTGTGTCGCGATAAATAAATGCTCGTGAGAACAAGGGCTACGGGCTCGTAACTTCTAAGCGGCTGAGGTGATCTTCGCGAACAATACGTATACAGTACAAGGGTATAATGTTGGTATCAAGGACATTCATAAGATTGAAAAATTAAAATGGCTGAGGAAATTTTTTTATTGGGAAATTTTTGCCAAAATTAAATTTTTTTTGAGGTCAGATAGACAATTTACGTTAAAAATTAGTATTAGCACTATATGTAGGTACCAAATCACAGATAGACGTACCAAATCACAGATAGACGTTTCCTTTTGTTTGTTATTGATAATAGTTTCTAATATTAACTTAATAAAGGCAACCTAAGCAAAGGTAAGGCTATGCCATCTATGTGTAGGTAAGTAGGGAGGGACACAGTACGCGAAGTGCGAACACACCATACTGAACTGACCCTTAGTTCTCAGCGAGATTTTTGTTTTTCAAAATTGAACTTTATTTACAACTAAATGTAACCGGCGACATCGTGCGCGCAAACGTTTATTTCGCAGAAACTATACATTTTTCCACAATAAAAAGTAGCCTATGTCCTTCCCCGTGGTCTACTCTACATCTGTGGTAAATTTTATCAAAATCGGTCTAGTAGTTTCGAAGCCTATTCAATGCAAACAAACAAACTTTTCCTCTTTATAATACTAGTATACATAAAGATACACGTTTCATTTGATATCAGTCACACACTGCACATGCGTAGTTCAACTTGAATGTCCACGATTGTGGGCCTTAGAAGGAGACGTCAACATTTTAAAATTTGGATCGTTTTCGTTCTATGAAAGCTGTTTCTCTCTACGTACGCATAAATATTTTTTACTCTGTTGTTTGTACTGCACACGTGTACCTATGACGTATGTGTATTGCGTGTCAGTAGCCAAATCAAAAAATATATAATAGCAAGATAAACAAACGTACAATTATTAGTACCTACTTATTTAGTGTCTATTCGAGGCTCATATATTTGGAGTGGGCGCCATACGTGTTCGCTGTTCGTCAGTTTACCAAGCCATCTCATTACCATAATCGCTATTTCCGAGGACGCATATATCTACACTAACAAAGAGGAAAGATAAGTTTGTATATTTCTTTATATATAGGCTCCGAAACTACAGGACTGATTTTGATGAAATTCGGCACACACACAGTAGTAGGGGAAAGACATGGATTACTTTTTCTAGTGGGATAGTTTTTTAGAGTTTCATCGGGATTTTCTTATGTGCATACGAAGTCGCGGAAACATTTTCAATTTTGATTCGAAAACCTCGGAAGTAGCTCTTAATACGAGTATAATTCGTAGCTCCACCATTTAATTAATTTACACAAAACTTCCTTCTTTGATGATATAAGTATGATATAATTTAATTAATTTACACAAAACTTCCTTCTTTGATGATATAAGTAGGTATTAAAGCTTAACTATCCACAGTAAAATAATGAGACTTATTATTAGTAAAATATTTCCACTAGATTCATACTATGTACTTAATCTAAGAAAAGTGTCAACCAAATATTTTAAGCAGACTTACGTAATTTAATATCCGAATATTTTAAATTGTTTTTAAAAATCGAGGTTCTTATACCTAATAAACCTAATATAAGTAAAATTATTCCTAAAAATCGTAAGTATGTAAATAAATAATACATATTTCTTAAAATTACTGACATTTGCATAATATAGTAGGTAATTGAAACCAAAATTACATTATGTAATCCTGATAATGCATTAATATTTTATCAATTAAACAAAACAAAAAATTTAAAAGAAATTTTGCATGTGCGATAATTTTATTAGGTACTTACTAGAGTCTGGCTAACGAAAGATGAGACTGGAAAAAGACGTTAAATTCAAAAAGTCGACGTACGGCAACCTTGTCTATAGTCGGAATTATAGTTTTGATACTTGATTCTTTATGACAATTATATTATATTTTGTTAGGAACAACTCATTTCATGAAAATGAAGTTTATTGTCCTTGTTTACTTACTTTTTTTTGAATTTGCCGCCTTTTTCCAGTCTCATCTTTCGTTAGCCAGATTCTAGCTGTGCTCCGCCCGCAATACAGTATCCCCAACATTGTACTTTTCAACCGACTTCCAAAACACAGGAGGAGGTTCTCAATTCGTGTGTATGTTTTTTTTTTGTATGTATGTTACGCGATTACTCCGTCGTTTGTGGACCGATTTTCGAAATTCTTTTTTTATTTTGAAGGGTTGACTCCTGGATTGGTCCCATTGTCACCAAATGGTAGATCTGGTGATGGGATCCATGAGGAATCGAGAGAAGTCCTCAAAATTTATAGGGACACCTATAGTAATTTTGACTTTTTTTTAAAGTAACTTGAGCATATGCTACCAAAAAGTGAAATGTTGTGCGAAAGTATACCCTGGATCCAAAAGCATTGAACGGTACTCCTCAGTCTTTGAAGATACACGTTTGGGAATTTCAGGATTATTTATAAAACTGCAAGCATATGTCACTTTTAAATAATCATCATCACCACCACCATCATCATCACGCCATACATTGTATATTGATATAGGTATTTCTAATTGTCTTTTACACCGGTATCGATTTCTTTGAACATTAACAGTTACCAAAAAGTAAATTTTTGTACCGAGGTGTTCCCTGGATCCAAAGGGACTGAACAGAACTCCTCAGTCTTTAAAGATATACATTTGGAAATTTCAGCATTGTTTAAAAACTGCAAGCATATTTTACAATGAAATAGCCATTTTCATCACCACCATACATCATGATATTTTGATACACGTATTTCTCATAATATTTTACACCGAATGTCATGGGGTACTCATCCCAACTTACCTGTCCGGTAGTTGTGGTATAGTATACGGGTACGCGACCCCGGCTTCCCTAGCTATTACTGTCCTATCCCTTGCCCTCCTGGGCGGTAATATCCTACTTTTCCTATTCCCCACTCCAACTTACCAATCTTCCTTTCCACACCACCTATCCTTCCCTTTCCCTATTCCTACCCTCTCTACCAATCCGTGGAAACGCAATGGATAATAATAAAAATAATTTAATTATCCAAAATGGCGGCGATGTGGTTCACCACCCATCACGTCTCGTTTCTCGCGGAGGTGAAAAGTGGACCATGGAGAGCCGCTTCGCTATGTTGAATGTAAGAGGAGGAATGGATGGTAAGAATGAAAGTGAACGAAGCGAAACGAGTATGTGAGGATCGTAGCAAGTGGCAAAAGTGGTCTCTGCCTACCCCTTTACGGAAAAAAGGCGTGATTATATGTATGTATGTATGTATGTGTATGTATTTTACACCGATATCGATTTTTTTAACAAATGTTGTGCCAAGGTATACCATGGATCCAACTCTCAGTATTTATAAATTTCGGCATTGTTTTAAAAGCTGCCAGCAAATCATCACCACCACCATCATTACACAATATATAGGTAATCATTATAGTATTATGATGATGATGAAATAGGTATTTCACTTAGTCTTTCATTCGATTTCTTTGAACATTTGCTAGTCCAGTCATCATCATCATCATATATTGTGTGTCAACTGTTACATCATTTCCGCCGACAACTTAATTTTTCAGTAACCTAAGCATAATATGGTACCAACAAGTGACATTATGCCAAGGTAGGTATAACCCTGGTTCCAAAAGCGCTGAATGGAACTTTTTAACGATACACGTTTGGAAATTTTGAAATTGTTTAAAGAACTGTTGTAAAGCAATTGTTGTAAGAACAAAACTCGATCTTCCACTAAAAAGTAAAAAATAAATTAATAATTAAAACAATATATAAAATTATATATTGTTTTAAATATTAATTTATTTTTTACTTTTTTTCGGAATAATAATAATAATAATAATAATAATATCTATGGACGCTTCACACCACGTCAATCTGGCCCCGTGCTAAGTATCCGAACTTGTGTTACGGATACCAGACAGCGGAAATATATTTAATATTTTTATACTATACATATATTTAAGATTTTTATTATATTATGCACATATTTAATACACATCCATGACCCAGGAACACAGAAAAACTTTTTGTTCCTTCGGCGGGATTCGAACCCGCGACCTCCGGCTTGAGCACCAACGCGCTGAACTACTGAGCCACGGAATAAAACTTAGCTTATGTTTTAATCCAGAGCCTACTACCATACCAAATTTTATCGAAATCCGTTCAGTAGTTTTTGCGTGAAAGAGTAACAAACACCCATCCATCCATCCTCACACACTTTCACATTAATAATTATAATATTATTAGTAGAATAGTAGGATACCTATATTTTTTACCGCTACCTCCATAATCTAGACATATTAGGTAAAACTGATTCTTGGTGGAAATTCATGTTCCTAATAATATAACACAACTTTTTATACACACTTTTCCACTTTATTTAGATTTTTATAATAAGTGGACGCTGATAAGCAATAATGTGTCAACCCACTAGATCGTCATTTTGAGAAAATCGTGTGTAATTAAATTTATTTTCATAGAATTTCTACTATGTGTCAAAAGTTTGTATCAGTTTTTCAGTATGAAAATGATTTAATTAATTTAACATTATTTTGAAAATTATAGTTTATCGCCAGAGAAAGCGATTAGTATCAACATCTTGATTTTAGTAATTTTGTGGGTTGACACATTATTGCTTATCAGCATCCAATTTATTTTAACGATTAACCTGATGATGAGTTAATCGAAACCGGTCGTGTTTATATAGGTATACATTATTGTAAAAATCTAAATAAAGTGGAAAAGTGTGTATAAAAAGTTGTGTTATATTATTATATTAGGTAAAGTCTTCAAATCTTACATAATAGGGTTTTTAATTTATTATTTTCAATTATAAAACATTTTATATTTGTAAAATTGTGTGCACTTTGTTTACCATATCACTTTAATGTATTTTTTTTAATTAATTAACAAAAGTACAGTTGGTAATAAACGAAGGAATATAAGAAGCCACAACTCACAAGTGATACCCATTACATTTTTATATACCTACCTACTAATATTACCTACTTACAGAGGAAATAATATTTGTTTGTTTTTTTTTTTGCATTAAATTGGCTCTGAAACTATAGCACTGAACCACGGGGAAGGACATAGGCTATTTTTATCGCAAAAAAATGTACTATTCCTGTAGGAATTCCTTTTGCGCTCACGAAGTCACTGGTAACATCTAGTTAAACATTCATTACTTAACTTTATTATTATTACATAGTATATTATAATAAAGCCGCTTAGCCGTTATCTTTTCGCTAGAATTTAGATCTTATAAACTGCTCAACGGATTGTAATTACAGAGTGATTCAAGAGAAAGGTTTACTTAAAATATTATGTATATTACATTGCACTCGTACAAAACCAACGTGGGTCGCTAGTTTTAAATAAAATAAAGTATCATTTATGTACTTTAATTTTCAAAGTTTTATTGGTCCATGGTAATACCTACTTTGTTATACTCGTAATATTACTTTTAAATTTTCTTATAATATTAATACTATAGTACTCTTAATATAGCTGCGCAGTTCACACCAATTTTCTTTAATATAATATACCTAGTACCTATATAATAAAGACGATACTTGTCGTTTGGGGCAGTAGAAGCTTGACATATTTTCTATTTTGTCATCTAAACATATTTTGCTTTCCGCATTATATTATATTCAGTCCGTAACTGACAAAATCTTCTGAAATCAAGATTGCGTAACTTTCTCTTGTATGAAGATTTTTCTGTTAAATGTGCGTTATACCCATGGAGAATAGAGTAAAAGGACATCTCTCCAAGGCAGAAAATCTAAAAAGTGTCCGAAGAAAGTAATTAAATAATAGTTCCAAAACTGGCCCTAATGGCGCTAGAGTCGTAACAGGTCGTAACGTATGATATGAAGTTAGGAATTAGAGATAAGAGTGAAGTGAGTTGAGCTTAGTTATTTAAAAAATTTGACGACTTTAGTAGTCTAAGGGCTAATTTTTCAATCGCCAGATAACTCCTATCTGAGGAATAAATATGTAACTTTGACAGATTTTGTATGAAAAATCTGTCAATGTCATATATTTATTCCTCAGGTAAGAGTTAACTGACGACTGAAAAATCAACCCTAAAAGTAGTTAATTCAGTAAATCATGAATATTCTACTTACTCGCGTAGTCGAATATATTTTTATAAATATAACCGAAGAAGATGCTAAGATTTAGTTGTCCGTTAAAATTTTGCCGCTTTACACACCGTTGCGTCTGTAGCGCCCCCTATTTAACGCTTTTTACGGACACTTCATGTATGGAGATGGTACTCCTTATCTCTATCAAAGAATATATATTACTAACGTATCTCTATTCTCCATGGTTATACCTAACTTATAGATAGCCCATCTTTTGTTTTATAATCATTGGTTAGATATCATTTCATTGAAAACTATATAGGGAGAATTTATGGCCATGAACAATAGACGTATTAAAGACGAGGCACGTTGAGGCAAAAAGAGTCTCCAGTTAAATGTTTTTTTATTTTTTTTATTTTTTAGGGCCGTTCGACATTTGTTATAAAAGTATATATTTAAAACAAGATGGCGTAACTTCTTAATGTATGAAGATTTGTTCTGTCAAATGTACGTCATAGCCTACCTTTCACAATCGCCTAGTAATAGACAAGTGGACTGTTTTTTTTTATACCTTACTTATAGATAGCCCATCTTTTGTTTTATAATCATTGGTTAGATATCATTTCATTGAAAACGATATAGGGAGAATTTATAGCCATGAACAATAGACGTATTAAAGACGAGGCACGTTGAGGCAAAAAGAGTCTCCAGTTAAATGTTTTTTTATTATTTTTATTTTTTAGGGCCGTTCGACATTTGTTATAAAAGAATATATTAAAAACAAGATAGCGTAACTTTTTAATGTATGAAGATTTGTTCTGTCAAATGTACGTCATAGCCTACCTTTCACAATCGCCTAGTAATAGACAAGTGGACTGTTTTTTTTTTATTGCATAAATGAATAGTTAAATATGAGTAATAACTCTTAAATATGAGTAACTTCTCAGAAGAAACCGTATATCAAAAGTCAATATTTTCAAAGGTACAGTGATTTGTATACAAAATTTCGCGAGTCTCGTAAAAACGCTCCTGGCTGGCTCAATATTTCTGAATATATTAATGAAACTAAATATTTCATATGTATTAGTAGATTGTGAAATAGGCCCTAAGGCCCAAGTATAATTATTATATAAGGTTCGGTAAAATCAATTATTAATCAATAATAATATTTTGGGCATATTATGATATATTGGTCATGTAAAGACGTTTAAGCAGAAAAATAATTATCATACTAGATTTTTTTCTCTATATGGCCGAGTTTGCGTTTTGCGGAGTCACCCATACATGACACTATTTTTTACTTTGAGTATGACAATTATTTTTTTGCCTAAACGTCTTTACATAATCAGTGGATCATGTGCCCGAAGTATCCGTAATTGATTTTCGGAGACATTATATTATATAACAGCATTTGTAGTGATTACTCTACCCTCTACCTACACTCTGTAGCTACCACACCTAAAGAAATTCACGTGCAAATCGAATTTATATCAGGATTGCCTTGGCACGATCTAATTTGATACCATTAAAATACGAAAGCGACAAAACTAAATTTGTTAGTCAATATGTCAACTCGGGAGTCAATTTATTAGCTTGTACATTTTCTTGAATTAATTTCGGACGTTCGTCACATGGTTTACACGTTTCTAATAATATTACGCGTATGAGTCGGTTGTCTAATTTCTTCCACAAAATATTTTCGCCAGGTAGTCTGGTGTTGAAACATCTAACCAAATTGGTGTAGTTTGTATTTAATTTATGCCAACAAAATGTTCCGTTCTCACAGAGGATAGAAAGATATGCAAAGTTACAGGTAATCATTAAAAAGTGAGATTTAATATAAATATTAAGTTAATACATCCTATATTAACTTAATATTAAATCTCATTTCTTAATAATTGCCTGTATATTTTTATCCGAATGTATATATAACCCAATATTAGGCTACAATGTTATATATGTATATATTATTATACAATATCATTTACAGTATACATAACTAAAAATTTCATAATTTGCAGAAAAATATATTTTGTTTTGTGTAATGAAACAATTATGAAGCGTTTAGGACATAAATAAAAACAAGATCAAGTAGCCTATTAAGTACGGAAAAAGTAATGAGTTAAGTATTTCAGCGTTTTCTAAAATTCAGCCCCTAGGTGCGTAAAATAAGGGATGAAAGTTTAAAATGTAATTTCACGCGGGCGAAGCCGCGGGCAAATAATGCTAATATAATATATTTGGAATGAGAATCGATACTAATTACGATTCTTTAATGTCTATTTTTGTTTTGAAGACGTATATAATTAATATTAGATTTTAGATGTAGAGCGATTTATGTAAGAGGATCACTGCCGATGGTAACATAATTGGCTCAGCGACGACAGACTTACCTACTCCAACACTGAAGTTTACGACGATCCTAATTACATTATGTAGTTGCATAACGCTTAGCCCCTGAGCCTTCAGCCAAGCTGCCATCGCTTATTACGACGAAGAATTTCGAAAACAATTTAACAAAAAATTAAACTGACTTCCAAAGTAAAAATGTACAAAAAAGTATGAAAAAAAATTATTTTCTAAATAATAGGGAATATGCATGAAAATTTAATTTGCCTGAAATATATTTTTCCCTGTTCTTTATTGTCGTCACATTATAACTAAAAGGAATTTTTTAAATTTAGTTCTTATTTATACCGAAAAAAGAATATATATAAAATGCAAAATCAGCCCGGGATATTTAAAATTGCGAAACGCGTCACCATTGGTCACGAGTCGCGACCAATCGTGACGCGCGTGTGTGACGTCACACTACACGACGCTGTCTTTCATGACAATGACATGATTGAATTTTATGCTCTGACTCATCTATGATTTTAACTGTCAGCTGTCTTTTTCGTGTACGATGACGTCACAACCCAAGCCCGCGAAAATGGCGTGTTTAAACCGCGCAAAAATTATAGTGATTTTTAAACATTTTTTCCAGCTTAATGGATAATTATTTGGATGTGTTATATATATTTATGGTAATGTTATAACCAGTAGAAACGTTTAAAAAAATAAAAAAAATACATGCATATTCCCTATTCCCCTTTTAAATTTGGCTAAAATTATAACAATTTTTCTATCAATCTTCATAATTTTGAAGTCGATACCAGCCCAAACAATATCCTACAATATTTTATAGAACTCACGTTCAAATTTTCTGGTCCAAACATTCAAACATCCATCCATTCATTCATTCATCCTCACAAACTTTCATATTTATAATAGTAGTATGTATCTTAATTATTATTATTTGACCATGTCAATTATTATAAAAGCCAGTAGGTACCATAGGCGAGACGTGCATACAAGCCGGCTTCCCTTATGTATAATATATCATAATATTATAATATATCAGGTATATAATTTTTTTAAATACGGTACTAAACCAAAACAATTTTTTGTGCCCAATGCACCCAAAAAATTGCGCTAACATTATGTGACGAACTAATTCCGTATTTTAAATAATAATATTATATTATATTAAATAATAAATTTGAAGTAATATACTTAGTCTAACCATAAATATACTGTTACAATTAAAAATAAACAAAATATTACCTGATGATGAGTTAATCGAAACCGGTCGTGTTTATATATTTTAATAATTGTAAAAATCTAAATAAAGTGGAAAAGTGTGTATAAAAAGTTGTGTTATATTATTATGAAAGCAGTAAGAGAAAGAATTCGAAGAAATCCTGTCCAAAAGCAAAAGATTTTATCTCGTAGAACCATGTCGCGTATTTTAAAATATGATAGGACTTGCAGACTATAGGAGACGTACTGGCCATTTCTTAACTGATAATTTAAAAAAGAATAGGGTGTTAAAATCAAAACAACTACAGAAGTGGTACATACGAAAAATTCACAGAAAAGATTCGTTTACGGATGAGATTTTTTTTACAATTGAGCAACATTTTAAGAAACAAAATGACCGTATATTTATGCTCATAGCTCTAAGAAAGCTTCCCAATTAGTTGACAAAGTTCAACGTGGGCACTATCCAACTTCAGTGATGGTTTGGTGGGGTATTACCTATGATGTGATGTGACTGAGCCATACTCTTGTGAAAAAGGGAACAAAACAAATTCAATTCAATAACCAAGAATGGTCCTTCCAGCAAGACTCGGCGCAGGATCCTAAAGTTCGGTTTACGCAGTCTTGGTTGGAAACGAACGTTTCGGACACGAAGCATAGATACCAGGAGTCCGAACGGTATAGGCTTTTCCATAGTATTTACGTACACAATAATAGGACCAGATCTTAGTTCTCTTTTCTGCCACTAGCTGTGCGAGAATTTAGGACGTACCTACCGAGTGTTGCCAATACTATTATTTATTACAATTATTTTTATATTACCGTTAGGCAATAACCGTATTCTACGGTATCTATACTTCGTGAACAGTTTCTAAGAATTTCCTAAAACTTTTATCTAATTAGATTTAAATCCACGTTTCTCATAAAAAAATACCAGAGCTGTCAATATAGCAACATAACTTCCCGCGTAATTTCAAACGAGTGCTACTGGGACTGGGACGCGCTCTACCGGCAAAAATCTGTCCCCTAAATTGAGACCATTATTTTAACATTACGTTCGGACTCCTGCTATCTATACTTCGTAGTTTCGGACTTCATCAGAGCTGAAGACTGGCCGTCGCCTAGTCCCGATAGAGAGTACAGCTTGCTCTAAACGCCATTATAATTTGGAGTCCCTAAAACAATCCATACGATTGGCAGTGAAGAATTTTCCCATGGAAAAAGTGCGTGCTTCTATTGATAACTGGCCTCAACGTTTAAAGGACTGTATTGCAAACAATGGAGACCGTTTCGAATAAGCTTTTTATATTTTAAATGGTTTTATATTATGTATTAAACTAACACACTGTAAAAGTAATAAATGTTATTTGAAATAGAAAATATTTTTTTCTTTGTTTCAGTATTTATGGCAAGACTAGGTGCATAGAGGAAGCCGGCTTGTAGGCACGCCTCACCTATGGACTAGGTACACATTAATGCAACTATATATTCTTAATTAATCACTTAAATAATAATCGTTAGACTCTGCCAAATGTCTGATTGTTAGACGGGTCTGGATAAGTTTTGAGGGTGCAAAAATTCTAAAGTCTTTTATTTTTTGCATATAGTTTCCGGACCTTCTTCTTAGTCTAAAATTTGATTTTGTGCCATTTTGGATGGCTGCGTTTGTAGCAATTTAGGTTTTTGTGTCTTTCATGGATATTGGCCCAAAAGTAAATTATAGCTAAAAATTTTACTTTCACGATATTAAGGAAAGAGTAACCGATGCACATATGCAGTTTGAGTCGTATCCAACCAGGGGTTTCCTGGTATTCGGCTACTATATAAAACATGGTCCTACCAGGCCCACAACTATTCTAATGTCTGACAAATCTTAAAAAACTGTTCAGAGTGTTAATATCTGAGTCTGTAAGAAAGATGTGCCACATTCAGCAATTTCGTATAAAGATATTCCATTTTTTTTCCTCAAACTCGCTATAAAAACTACTAATGAAACTTTTAGTTAGTAGAGTTCATATCTATATGATGATTATGGTGTTACAAAACACTTTCTATAAGTTTAATCATGTTTATCCGCGGGATTTTTTATTAGAATGTAAAAAAACAACTTTTATCATGTATCAATGGCGAATACGGGGTGCGGGCCTCTCGCCACGCGGGGAGGGGCCCAAGTTTCATATTATACGACAAAATGAAATGACAATTTATGTGACAACTTGACAAGTAATAATGTTCTAAATGCGAAATTTATAATTTCAATTTTAAATTTATTTCATGTTTAATGATGCCAAGACGAGACCATAATATTATGACTCGCCAGTAAAAAATGTCTTCAGATCTCGTCTAGAACCTTCTGACTCCACTCTACGTTCTCTAACTCTATAAAGCTTGAATTTACAAACTCGTAAAGTAGAAAATAGTCTTAAGATAAAAAATATTTTAGTCACTGTTCGTAGCTTTTCTGTTAGAGAACACAATGGCACAACGACGACGCTCGAATATTGCTAGTGTGGGGTGTGCCTTATACAAAAGCTCATGAAGTAATGAAACGCTCAAGCTATGCATTTTGACTCATTATAAGGATCGCGCTAGCTGTTTTTAGTGGGAAGTGGAAAAATTCTAATGTTGCTGAATTTTTTCTGTACCTATATGTAGTTCATAGAGTAGTCCCTAGGGAGTTAATAATTAAGTTTTGTGCCATGTCTGCCTATTGCCTTTTCAGCATTTCGATTATTTGTGGTTAATTTTTCCGTGGCTGCGTAACGTGAGACTTTAAAAAAATAAAAAGTCAAGGAGTGTTCCCAAAAAGGCAAGCAAAGTTTAAAATTGATGTAATTGGGTACACGACTACATCTAAAATATTTAGTTTCATTAATATACTCAGAAAATTTGAGGCATTACTACTTCGTAAATGTAAAAAATCATAATATTTTATTTATAGTTTAGTAATTAGATACATCTAAAAAGTATAAAAAATTTAATTTTTTTTTGCTAAATTAGTTAGTCATTAGTTTACTTACATCATATACAAAAACTTTTATTATATATGTATGAACTTAAACGCACAAATATCGGAGATATCTACAAATATGTTCCTGCGGCCGTATACTTCATACACTTTAACATGGACGTGACGTCATAGCTACGTACGACTTTAGTATGGAGCGTTTTCACGGGACTTGCGAAATTTTGTAAACAAATCGCTGTACCTTTAAAAATATTGACTTTTGATATACGGTTTCTTCTGAGAAGTTACTCATATTTAAGAGGACTATTCATTTATGCAATAAAAAAAATTCAGTCGTCTAGCCTATTCAAAGGTCAGTTATACAAAAAACAAAATAACTTAAAGATACAAAAAATCATAGCTTCTAATACTACTTACTGTACCTACGCGGGCGGAGCTGCGGGCATCAGCTAGTTTTAACATAAAACTAACAAGCAATAATAAATAAATAAAAATTCAAAAATAAAAAACCTTTTATTTCCAGTTTCACAAATTAATGCTTTTTCTAATACTAAATAAAAATTATAATAAAATTACAAATTAAATTAAGACTAACGTTAGGTATTATAAATCAATTATTTTATAAGACTAACATTATTATAAATTAATGCTAAACATAGTAAACATATATCGAAAAGCAGTACAAGGATCGGTCCACATTCGTACGTAGTGCTCTGATGTTTCACTAGGCTCGACTTGGCGGGGCCCTGCCGTGCCCCTAGATATAAAATTGTCAACGGGATGAATAACAATATATACAAATATTATTTTGTTGGTTTGTAAAATGTATTTAATTATATAAATTATTACAATCAATTAATAACCTAATAAATAAGTCCTTAACCACGAGTATTAGAAACATGTATTCAGCAACCTACGTATAAAATTCAAGCGTTGAAATAATTTATTTATTTTTTATTAAATAATACTATTTAAACAATAAATATGATGTAGCTGAAGAGACTATTCGGTTAAACAACTAATTTCAAGAACTAAAATTAGGTATTTGAAATTGTAATTTTTTTGGTGTTAGATAACCGAAGTTTCATGTGGAAGCCTATCGGATATCAATTTTTATTGTGCATTTATGTATTGTATAAAATCAGGTGACAATTACATTCAGCTTCATCATTCGTGCTACGCAAACAAAGTTGCGGGCAAAAGCAAGTTTAAATTTTGTAATCGCTGTAAAATGCGAAATATAAAATTTTTGAAATGTAGTCGAATTAATGACATTTTATCACACACATTTACGTATATGTGTAATGTGTATGTTGTAGTGCGAATATTCCACAATACTTCGATCGCATATTATAATAATATTATTTTTGCATTTTATTATTTAAACCCTCCATGAAAAAGGCACAAACTTGGAATATAGATTCTTTATGACTTAATAATATTGAATACGTGAACTTTATTTAACGATTATGTGTTTTTGGAGCGCTTTTAGCTTAGGGAAACTAAAAAACTTAATTTCTCGAATCGCAGTCGCTTAATGTGGCACAAAATTTGGAATTAGGCCTATTTTAGTGGTCTTAAACAGAAAATAGTCGTTTATCACACTTTAGAATTTTTGCCGGTACTGTTTTCAAAAAATGACCCTAAGTCATTTTTTACTGGACGAAAACGACGCAAATTAAGTCTCCATACTCTGGAAGCTGTCCCAGTTAAGATACCATTAATATTTTAAACTTTAAATCAATATTGCCACTTTTATAGCCATATGAAAAAATCAACCACAAATAATGGAATTGCTGAAAACGCAGTGGGCAGAAATGGCACAAAACTTAATGATAAGCTCCCCAGGGACTACTTTATCAACACACAAAAATTCAGCGACTTTAGAATTTTTTCCACTTACCACCTCGAATACGCCTAGCGCGACCCGTCTATGTGTTTGATGTTTAAATCTATTGTTTTAATACAGCAAAGTTTTGTTTGTCTCTAAGTTAGTTCTCCAACATTTGTTTACATTACCATATTGAGTTACCTATTACTACGTGTTCATACCAATTTACTTAGTATGTATTAGAATTTCTTTTTTGTACAAATTGCTTTCACCGAACGAAAATTGAACACTTTTAATATTCCAACCGTAACTAAATTCCAATATCATATTATTTTATTGGAATATTATACGATATTTTATTACAAAAAGCCATTACACCGTATGATTGTAATGAAATTATGTGTGGTTTTTATTCATGAGTCGAGAAGGCGGATTATGTGAATTCGGATCAGAGCTGCCTTAGCTCTACGTGACTGACTTTTTACTGAGCGACGTACTTTATAGAAATGAGTTTATAAATACGGTACGGAAAAACCTTATCAATAGTATATTGCAGTGAGTAGAGTTATTTGCTGAATAAGTTTTTGAAGAACTATTGGAGGTAAAGGTCAATATGATGGGAATGGTTGGGGTCAAAGGACAATGTGATGGTACAGAAAAGTATCAAAATACGAGAATTTTGCAGTGGAAGCAACGGAATGAGTAAGCTTTGAGAAAAACATCTACAAGTGAAGATAAAGTGTGTACTAAAAATGTACTTTAACATTACCTCATGTTAAAGTACATTGCGACCTCAAACGACTTGAAAATCATAATGGAGAAATCTGCAAGTATACCTAGGTAGTATTAGGTACTAGCTGATGCCCGCAACTTCGTTTGCATAGAATTAACGAAAACGGAACCCTATTTTTTAAACGGAACCCTAAAATGAAAAGCAGCCTATAGAAAAATAAAGCAGCCTAGACCTTATAACATCAGCTATTTCCCAGTAAAAGTCCCGCGAAAATCGATCCAGTCATTTCAGAGATAGATACTTAGATAGATAGACGGACAGCCAAAAATTTTAAACATTGATATTTTATTGTATGTTCCGAATATACTTTCATATGCACTAAGTAAAAATCTGATAATTTGAAATTACATACAGACACTTCAATTTTATTTATCTGTATAGATGTATAGATATTAAGTTCTTTGTATTTATGAAAGAGAAGGCATGATTAACAGGTTTAACTTTAAGCCAGATCTGTGCAAGTGGGTACTTATAGTAACAACTAACAACGCTTTCAGGAATAATTAAATCATCAAAACATTAATTAAATCAAGAGATCTTCTTAAATTTTATTGAAAAAGCATCTAAAGAGACTCTAAAACCCAATGCACAAGTAAGTTCAAATTTGAAAAAGAAAGAAAAAGAGATGCGTTTTTGTAACATAAATAAAATAAGTTATCAATTAAGCCAATACCCAAAATAATAACTAACATAATATCTATAATATTATATGCGAAGATATTAAGGGTCGAAACCGGTTGTCACCGAGGAATTCTCTTAAATTGTGTAATTTCCGTTATCATGGGCCGCTTTTGCTCATAATATATTAGACCAAGAGAGGACAAATGCCAAACCTTCGTCATTTTGTAACTTGTTAGACTCCTGCGACCAGTACCCCAAGCAGGAACATTTTCCGGTATCGTTACATGTACGTAAACGAGAAACATGTGGAATATTGTATGAAAATTTTAGTTACTTTTACGTCCTCCAGAGGCGCTTTCATGGTTTTCATACAATATTTCTCGCTTACGTACACGTAACGATACCGCAAAATGTTCCTGCTTGGGGTACTGCACGTGCTCTTACAATCACACAGTTGGTATAAATTACATAGAAAGTTTCAGTGTTTAATAATAATTAAATATTTTAATTATTCGTAATATTAACGAGCAGACAAGTCGCCAAAAAGTGTGTGATTAGGAAGGGGCTTTAATAGGTAATATATAGTAATTTAATAATATATTTTGATGAAATTTGCCACAGATGTAGAATAGACCACGGGTAAGGACATAAACATTTTATCGTGGAAAAATGAATGATTTCTGTTAAATTAAAATTTGCGCGTATGAAGTCGCGAGCAACATCTAGTTTATATAATAAGTGTACCTATTAAAAATGTGAAAGTTCGTAAGGACGGACGGACGGATGGATGGATGTTTGTAACTCTTTTACGCAAAACTACTAAATGGATTTTGATGAATTTAAGTATGGTAGTAGATTAAGCTCAGGATTAACACATAGGCTACTTTTTAACCCCAAAAAATACAGTGTTACTGTGGAATATTGTATTTACGAGGGAGGAGCCGCGGGCAAAAGTAAAACTAGCTAGTATTTGACAAAACGGAAACCTATAAAAGCTGATAAAAATCTTGATTATCTTGACTTTGTTATGAGAATAATCCTTTTAGCTAATTCAGAAATAACAAAACTTTTTCGAAACAAATATCAAACTTTTCACGAACAAAGATTTGCGTATAAAAGTTTATCTTTTTTCCAGTGCTGTTATCTTCCATGCCATTAAGTATTCATGGACTTAATCAATATTTTTTTCAGAAATGAGTCTACATTTCGTAATTATTATGAAGTCTCGAATAACTCAAATTCGTACAAAGAAATTTCGATTAAAGGTGTAATCTGATGATCCCACTTAACGCAGTTGCTTTTGGATAGAAAATAGTAAACAACAATTCATTTAGCAAAGTTTTGGTATACCAATTTTATTAGGGCAAAGACTGTGAGGCAATTTGACAAAGTGGCGGAAAGGACATGGGCAAACTACTTAGGCGCAATGGGACGTCGCATATCGCTAGATGATGCATGCAGAATGAAGTAACTGTTTGCGAAAGGAAAAAAATTAACATGCATGAAAATAGCAATATATCAGGACTGTGTAAGTAATCGACACTCGCAAACTCAAAACCTACAGGGTACTGCCCGTGAACTCAGAATCTTGAAATTTGGCACGAAGCAACGTCTTATAGCACAGATAAAGGAAAAATTACGAAAACAGTAAATTTGTTACAACATATGGTAAAATTTTAGTTACAACGTATAGTACCTAAAATTTTAAACTTACTACCCCTTTCCTCATGAACGCGTAGAGTTATTAAATTGAAATTCATATCAATTACTCAGGTCTATAATACCTTTAAGCTGTAACAAAACACTACAGGTTTGTACGGAACCCTCGGTGCGCCAGTCCGACTGGTTCTAAGCTACATCTCTTCGTCATTAGTTCACAATCCACATATTATTTGACAAAAGAGAGTGGGGAAATACGCAAGATTATTTCAATTTGATTTTATGTACGTAGGTAAAGGTCTACCAGAATCTGATGGCATTAAAAAAAAAAAAATGTGATTTTCATATGGCAATGTCAAGTATGACCCGTCAAATCATAGTACGTGATCTGTCAACCGCTGTTAAAATTTTGTGATTATGTTCTTGGAATTTGTTGTTTTTGTGAAAATATCCAAAAAGGCAATTCGATCTCAAGCGAGAAATATTGTTTTCTATGTCTATAGTAAAAAACAGAAAGAAGAAAGTGTAAATCGAATCCAATCTTATAATTTAAAGCTTGTGGTAGAGTTGACCGGTAAGTTCGAGTGAGTTGTTTTGATACTTTTAGTTTTTTTATATTTTCTTAGGTAATTATTGTGACTTCTTTAAATGTGTTTCCAGTACTACTATAAGGTAAATCGTAGCTGATGGCACATCGAATGATGGTTTGTTTTCCATGCCTGGTAAAAGGAGGAGAGGAGGAAAAAAGAAAATCAACATAAGACAGTTTCGATTTATAGTTGATCTACACTAATATTATAAAGAGGAAAACTTTGTTTGTATGTTTGTTTGTTTGTTTGTTTGTTTGTAATGAATAGGCTCAAAAAGTACTGGACCGATTTCAAAAATTTTTTCACCATTCGAAAGCTACATTATCCACGAGTAACATAGGCTAAATTTTATTTTGAAAAAAAATAGGGTTCCGTAAAATATTTGGGTTTTTCGGACACAAGGTGTAAAAAATCAACCAGAAAAGTTATTTATTTTGCGTACGCTGCCTAAACTATAAAAGATAGAACAATATAATGTTCTAATTAATTGTAGATCTTATAAATATCTACAAAAAAGTCCGCGACACACTATATCTATCTATGTCGAGTGAGGCACAACAACCATTTTTTTATTTAGAAATCTTGATATTTTTTTGGACTACATTTAATCGCGTTTATTTTACTCATGCTATTAATCCTTATCAAAATAAATTATTTCATCACTAAGTACAGTTTATGTAGATAATATTTGGTCTTTGAATGATTAAAATTGGACGTTTGGTTTTGAAGTTATGGCGAAATTAAAATATTGCAATTTCTGCTGCACGGCCCGTTGCGAAGTGGGTGACATTCTGTAGTATTAGTATCAGTATTGTACCCGTGCGAAGCCGGGGCGGGTCGCTATTAGGAATAAAGTAAACGAGTTCTATACAGTTCGGAAGGAAATTCCAACATTAAATAAACTGTTGCCAATGTTATTCGTAATAAATAAATATATAAAGTAATTCACGATTGATTTATTTTTCATGAAATATCATTATCATTACATAGTATAAAACAAAGTCCCCTTTTTTGTCTGTCCCCTATGTATGCTTAAATCTTTAAAACTACGCAACGGATTTTGATGCCGTTTTTTAGGGTTCCGTAATACTTAAGGAACCCTTATAGTTTCGCTCTGTCCGTCTGTCTGTCTGTCTGTCTGTCTGTCTGTCTGTCTGTCTGTCCGCGCCTCTAGCTCCTGTAATTATGAATATAAATTGATGAAATTTGGTGCAGTTATAGATTGTGTATAGATCACGGTTTCGAGATCATAAAAATATAATAATTTTATAATTTAGGGGTGGCTCTCCATACATGTGAAGTGGGGATGAAAAATATTTTTTCACTCTACCCCATCGTGTGGGGTATCGTAGAATAGGTCTTTTAAAATAAAGGCAAGGTTTCATACGTTACTCTTTTATAAAGTTGACCATTTTCGAGTAATCGGCCTCCAAAGAAGTTTGTAAGTTGGTCCCCCCCCCTAGCATTTTTAAACTATAGGAGATAGAAACTTGCAAATTTCCATGCTGATAGATCATGCTAAAAACTCTTGAGGAAAATTATTGTGAACCAAATCGGATAGTAACTTTTGGAGTAATTAAAAAAAAAGCATATTACGCGTTTATAGTTACGGAACCCTCCTTAGACATGTCCTGACATGCTCTTGGTTAGGTTATTTAACAGATAGAGTGATTTAACGGGAAGGTTTTTAGGTAATAACATAGTAGAGGTACACAAATAATTTTAGAGGTTTCTGAAGTGCTAAAAAATCACATATTTTGCGTTTACATTGAAAATGCTGGCTGAAAGGCTACGAGATAGATCAAAATTATGTACTGCAGTCCTCTTATTAATATTATATATCTATGACTGCAGTTGTATTCATCATTAAAAAGCTTACAAAAAAGTCCGCGATGGCATATGTCTATCTCTTAGGGGTAACCCACAATAAACATTTTTTTTTTCCTTTACTTTGATTTTAATTAAATAGCTTATTTACAAAGCGATTTTAAGCAATACAGTATTAATTCTTATCCAATTAATTCCCTTAAATACATTGTGCATTTAAGATAGAACAATACTGCCCTTTACGGCATGTAATTTAAATGAATATTTTCGAAGATATTACAGATTTAAAATGCAGGGATATAGTGTTGCTGCGCGGCGCGGGCTCTCGCGTTTCTACATCGCGCTATCGAAAACGCGGCACGCATACCTACAGTATAAAGAGGTTCACGAATATTTTGAACTGCAGCACAGAATACATAATAGTAACTGTAGTTCTTAATTCGTATGGAAAATCCAGAGGTGGTTTGTCAGTTTTGTTGGAATGTCAAATAACTTTACTTACTACATAGTACATAGTATAAAACAAGTTGCTTTATCTGTCTGTCCCTATGTAGGTATAGTATTGTTACGTGTTAGGGTTCGAAGGATTTGGAGAGAAAGACCTGCTGACTCTTTTGAAGACTTTATTCACTAGCACTAGGTCCAACACAAAGCACTAGGTCTAACACTAAACACTAAGTCCAAACACTAAGCACTAAGTCCAAACACTAAGCACTAACAGTGTCCCTAAGTCGTAGCCAAATTGCGGGTTTCACTGGTATTAATCACTGGTATCACTTTTACTTATCGCCTGTTTCGCCTCGAAATCGCCCGAAGGTAGCTCGAAACTGAACTGACTCGTTCGCATCTCTGTGGCGTATTTATATGGGCCGAATCGAGTTCCAGACCGTTCCAGAAATATTCGCTAGCCGCGTGAACTGGTTGAATTGTTCCGGAATATTCGCACAGTAGCGCCATCTAGTATTGAGTAGACGTGAAAACGTTGTCCCTGTTCGCACCAAGTGGTTTCATTGGTTGACGCTAGATGGCGCTAGTCTTATTGTTCGTAACACTACTCCCCTCTTAGAGATGCTCGTCCCGAGCATCGTTGTTACTGCCATGGTACCGCGCCAGACGGTCTATGTGTACCACTTTGAATGCCCCTCTTGGTTGCTTTTGGATCCTATAAGTCACATCATTTATTCGGGTAAGCACTTTGTATGGTCCGTCCCACTTGGTCTGCAACTTTGGAGATTTCCCTTTCCGGCGAGTTGGGTTATGCAGCCACACCAGTGACCCTTCCTCGAAGCCGCTCGTGTTCGATTTCCGGTCGTACCTGGTTTTCATGTTCTTACTTGACTGTAACCCATTTTCCCGAACCAAGGCGTGTATATAGCGCATTTTTTCCCTTAAATCGCAGATATAGTCTTGTACGGTCTCTGGTCCCTCCGGTGACCCTCCTGTCAATAGGTCTACTGGTATTCGTAGTTCTCTACCGTAGTTGACATACGCCGGGGTAGCTTTTATGCTCTCATGCTCGGCGGTTCGGTATGACAGAAGGAAGAGTGGTATATACTTGTCCCAATCCTTTTGTTTGTCGTCTACCAATTTCGCCAAATGCCTCTCAAGGGTCTGGTTAAATCTTTCTACCATTCCATCAGACTGTGGATGGTACGCGGTGGTCCTCGTCTTATGCATGCCCAAAATTCTGCACACTTCCTGGAACACCTGCGATTCGAAGTTCCTGCCTTGATCAGAATGAATTTCTAGAGGCACACCAAAGCGACATATCACTTCTTCGACTAACTTAGAAGCGACTGTTGTAGCTTCTTGGTTTGGTATGGCGAACACCTCGGGCCATTTGGTGAAGTAGTCCATGACGACCATAAAATACTTGTTTCCCGATTCCGTTACAGGAAATGGCCCAGCTACGTCAACTGCAATCCGTTCCCACGGTGCACCGACGTTATACAACCGCAGGTTCCCACGGCTCCTGGTCTGTGGTCCTTTTACAGCAGCGCAAGTAGTACATTTGCGGCACCAATCCTGTACATCATCTCGACAATGCAACCAGTAGAATCTTTCGCGCACTTTTGTTAACGTCCTCTTGACACCTAGATGACCTCCTGATACGCCATCATGTATTTCACGGAGAACATCTGGTACTCTCGTTCTTGGGACAATTATCTGAAGATGGAACTCTCTGCCATTAGTCTTCTCCCATTTCCGGTAGAGTATTCCGTTTTGAAGTATCAGACTGTCCCATTGCGCCCAGTACGCCTTTGTGACAGCGCCAGTGGGTGCAACCTCACTCCAGATTGGTTTGACGTCACCCCGTTTCTTCCATGTAATGATGTGCCGAAGGTCGTCATCTCTTTCTTGGGCCTCCCTCATAGCATCATTCTCCCAGAGACCCAAAGGACTTATTCTCGTTAGCTTCAATGTAACTTCATTAGATTCCTGCTTAACACAATGTTTGCAGTCTTCCGAACACGGCCTTCGTGAAAGTGCGTCGGCATTCCCATGCGTCTTTCCGCTGCGGTGTTCCGTCTTGAAGTCATACTCCTGAAGCTGTTCAATCCATCGAGCTACTTGACCTTCTGGGTTCTTGAATTGCAGTAGCCACTTCAAGGCTGCGTGATCAGTTCGCAGCAAAAAATGTCTGCCGATGAGATATTTGTTGAAATGTTGTAGCGTCTTTACAACAGCCAAGAGTTCTCTTCTTGTCACGCAGTAGTTTCTCTCTGGCTTGGATAAAGATTTGCTGAAATATGCAATAACAACTTCTCTTTCACCCTGTTTTTGAGATAACACTCCTCCAATGGCCGTGTTGCTTGCATCCGTGTCGACTATAAACTGACCTTCAGTTTGTGGATACCCCAGGATTGGTGTTTCACACAGATGCTTCTTCAGTTTCTGAAAAGAATCTTCACAAGTCTCATCCCAACTAAATTGTCGTTTATCTTCTGTCAGCCGATGTAATGGCTTGGCTATTTCCGAGAATCCTTTAACAAAACGCCTGTAGTATGAGCATAGGCCGAGGAATGCTCGCACTTCGGTTTTGTCCTTAGGGGTAGGCCATTTTTGAACTGCTTCCAGTTTCTCCGGGTCTGTCTGGATTCCATCACTGGAGATAACATGGCCGAGATAATTGACCTTACTCCTGAATAAACGACATTTCTTTGGGTTCAACTTTAATTTGGCTCCCTCTATTTTGGCGAAAACTCGCTCCAAGTTTCGTAAATGGTCCTCGAAGTCGCGGCCGACAATGATGACGTCATCTAAGTAGACAAAGCAGGCCTCTCCAACTAAGCCTGCCAGTACACACTCCATGAGTCGCTCAAATGTGGCAGGTGCGTTGCACAATCCGAAGGGCATAACGTTAAATTGCCATAAACCTTTACCGGTCGAGAAAGCTGTCTTTTCCTTGTCCTTTGGATGAATTTCCACCTGCCAGTATCCAGATTTCAGGTCTAGGGTCGAGAACCATTTCATGCCATTCAAGGTATCTAAAGTGTCGTCAATTCTAGGTAACGGGTAACTGTCTTTCTTAGTGACATCATTGAGACGCCTATAGTCCACGCAAAATCTCGTGCTACCATCTTTCTTCTTCACTAATACAACAGGTGAGCACCACGGACTTGCAGACGGTTCAATAATCTTATTCCTTCTCATGTCCTCCAAAAGGCCTTCAACTTCTTTTTCCTTTGCAATTGGTACCCGTCTTGCTCGTTGACGAATTGGTCTCTCGCTTCCGGTATCTATCCTGTGCTGAACTATCGACGTTCTTCCAAGGTCCCCTTCTTGACTGGAGAAGATATTCGCGTAGCGCTGTAAAAACTTCTTAGCTTTCATGTTCTGCGAATAAGTCAGATTACTCTTGCAGTCATCGAGTAGCTCAGTCACTAATCCGTAATTCTTGTTGTTTACTGAATCTGCGCTTGTCATCGAACTACACTTTTTCATCCAGACAACTTCCTCGCACTTTCCAATGACGTCACCTTTGTTCAAGCAGATCTCGCGATCACCAAGATTCAAAACCTTGACCACAGCGTTACTGCTTCCACTAACAAGGGTTCTCGCCGTCATCAGTTTTTGCGCCGATGTCTTGGTAGGTGTACCTTCGATCAACACGCATCTGTTTGACTTTTTCATTCCAACTGGCGGCAGTTTCACTAGCACCCGAGCTTCCGCTCGTCCAGGTATGATGACTTTCTTTACACATGCGACTTTCCCGCAGACGCCTCCAAGAATGAAGATTTCTTCTTCACCACACTTGAAAACTCCGTCAGCGACATTAATTTTGCAGTTGTGTTTCTTCATGAAATCCAACCCCAAGATGCAATCATCCATAATCTCGGCCACGATAGCGTTATGAGAGTATGAGGACCCCCCTACATACATCGTGACTGACGTTTCTCCCAGGACAGGTATTGGTTGACCGGAGGCAGTAAGAAGCCGACAGTGAATTTTCCTCTTGTGCCCCCTTGCGGCTTTTACCAGCTTTGGGTTCACTATTGTTCTAGAGGCTCCTGTGTCTAGGGTCATTTTGCAATCCGTTCCGTTAATAGTCCCCTGAATCACAAGACTATTCCCGCTGCATGCCTGGGAAATAACAGTTATCAGGGCTTCCTCCGCGTCAGCCAGTACTCGCCCCTTAGTCCTGGCTTTTATTCGTTTCCCTGAATGCGGGCAGGGGACGGAGCCCCTTGCTTCATCAGCTTCTCTATTAGCTCCTCCATCCTTTTCATCCTTGCCATCTGGGTCTCCTTCTGTGGGCAGTTGAGCTGAAGATGGCCCCTCTCGCCGCACTTGTAGCACATGGCTCCAGAACTTTTCTTCGTAGGAGCCTTAACCTCCTTGACTTCCTCAGAGACCTCGCGGATCTTATAGGTCTGCCGTATGTCATGGCGAACAGCCTCGACCTCCAAAGCATGTGCCAATGCTTCCCTTAGCGAGGTATGGTGACGAAGCCTCACTGCAGCTCTAACCTCCAGGTCTTTGATTCCGTCGACAAATGCTTGAACCATATTCGTGTCTACCATCTTGGTATCGGCTCCTGGGTGTGCCTTCCTGACGAGTTTTTCAATTTCCAACGCCCATTGTTGTAGTCCTTCTCCTGAACGTTGGACTCTGTCACGCAGTTGGGCACGGAACACGTGCTCCAGGTGTCGCTCCCCGTATCTGGATTCAAGTGCCTCCATCAGGTCTTGGAACCCCTTTCCTGTATGTGGCAGTGCTTCCAGGACCGACAAAGCTTGCCCTCTGAGCGCAACAGTGAGAGCGGTCAGGCATTGTTCTTCCGTCCATCCGTTGGCAGTAGCAACAGTCTGGAATTGCTGACGATAAGCGTTCCAAGAAGTAGTGCCGTCGTACGGCGGCACTTTCACTCTCGGTCCTTGTGCCACACCGGTAGTTCCACTAGACATCGCAACTCCCGTGGTTTCAAGGCGCACTACTTTCTTCTGTAGTTCAGCGAGGCCGGTTTTCACGTTTTCAACATCCAATCCTAACCCAGTAACTCGTTCTTCCACTACGTCGACATCTTTTCGAAGCTTCATCACCGTGTCACTAACATCCTTTATAGCCCAAAGCGCTTTTTCTTGGAGGTCTTTTTGTTGCTCTTGCGATTCTTGCAAACGTTCTTGTGACTGTTGCAAATCACCGAGCTTGCGTTCTTGTGATTCCTTCATTGCCCGAATTTCAGCCCTTTGCAGCTCCATTATTTCAATTAAATTTCCTAATTGAAGAGCCACGGTACTGCTGGTGGGTGTGGCTTGTCTGGTGGGCGTGGCCTGTCTGGAAGGCGTGGCAAGGTGGGTAGAGTCAGTGGGCGGGGCTTGAGTGGGCGTGACCCGGTGGGCGGGGCCAATGGGCGTGGCCTGAGTGGGTGTGACCCAGTGGGCGGAGTCGGTGGGCGTGGCTTGGGTCAAAGTGGGCGGAGCCTGGGGGGCGTGGTCAGTGGGCGGGTCCTGGTGGGCGGGGTCAGTGGGCGGGGCTTGGCCCACAGTGGGCGGAGCTTGGTCCCCAGTGGGTGTGGCCTCCGCAGCTCGTTGTGCCCTTGTTCTGACGCCCTCCTTGAAGTCCTCTCTCGGAGTCAATGGCATCTCCAAATCTCACTTCCGACACCAGTTGTTACGTGTTAGGGTTCGAAGGATTTGGAGAGAAAGACCTGCTGACTCTTTTGAAGACTTTATTCACTAGCACTAGGTCCAACACAAAGCACTAGGTCTAACACTAAACACTAAGTCCAAACACTAAGCACTAAGTCCAAACACTAAGCACTAACAGTGTCCCTAAGTCGTAGCCAAATTGCGGGTTTCACTGGTATTAATCACTGGTATCACTTTTACTTATCGCCTGTTTCGCCTCGAAATCGCCCGAAGGTAGCTCGAAACTGAACTGACTCGTTCGCATCTCTGTGGCGTATTTATATGGGCCGAATCGAGTTCCAGACCGTTCCAGAAATATTCGCTAGCCGCGTGAACTGGTTGAATTGTTCCGGAATATTCGCACAGTAGCGCCATCTAGTATTGAGTAGACGTGAAAACGTTGTCCCTGTTCGCACCAAGTGGTTTCATTGGTTGACGCTAGATGGCGCTAGTCTTATTGTTCGTAACAGTATATTGTATGCTTAGATCTTTAAATCTACGCAACGGATTTTGATGCGAGTTTTTAAAATAATAGTCTTTAAGTATTTATTCTTTAAGATAGAAGATTATGGTAAAACTTATATTCAAGTGCGATAAATATAATATTATGTAAGTATATTATCAAGTGGTCGCGCATGTCGTATCTAGTTGGTAGGGTCCCATTTTTAACAATTTGCATTGGGCAAAAACATTTTCAATATTGTATCAGAAGTATATTGCTGTAAGTAGGTAGAGAGTTATTCGCCGAAGTAGTTTTTTCTCCATGAACACTATTCCACGCGGGCGAAGCCGCGGGCAAAAGCTAGTTTTCTATATTATACACCGAACATTCTTCACACAGTCTTATTATAATTCATGTTCAATAATACTAAAGACATAATTAAAAATTAACCAGTATCAAGATCGTTTAATTCAATTTCCCCAGTATTGCACACTACAAAATTTTATTTCCCTATTTGCCATGAGATTCTGGTACACCTATATTGATTTTTTTAAAGTGAAACTACAGACACCGCAGAACCATAAACTTTTAATGACACAATATTTTTAATGGTTTCGCAGATAGGGCTATTTATGAAATTGTTAACAATTTAAGTGCAGTCATAAAGTTAAAAGGTGGAGCATTGTTTTATGTTAGTCGTTAGTGGCTTAAACATGTGTACAAGTAACAACTATTATTTACAGCAGACAGAGAACAACTGGATTTCTACTCGAGTCTCAAGCCTGTCTTGTCTAATGGGAACAAACTGCCCGGTTGAGTTCGTAATCTTCTTTTTTTTTCGAAGTGATCGTATTGTAAAAGCTTTTTACCATTACACTGTAACCATAAGTTTAAATTAAGGCTCAATTCATATATAAACGAAACAAACGCGACCCGGCGCTGCATTTTTGATATAGCTATTCAAAATTGAACCTTAGTGATTACACAAGAAGATACACGTTTCATTGAAATAGTTCGAATGTCAAGTTGCACCTGAATATCTTTTTGTGTAGAGAATAAAGTTAAATTAAAATAGCTATCTTATAACCGCTTCCTTTTTTTGGAAGTCGGTTAAAAATCCATCGACGCGTCGCGTATCGTCTCGAATCGGTTTGAATTAACCCTAAATCCTAACACAGATTAGAGAAAGGCACAGCTTTTTTTTTTTTAATGAAATATGGGGGCAAACGAGCAAACGGGTCACCTGATGGAAAGCAACTTCCGTCGCCCATGGACACTCGCAGCATCAGAAGAGCTGCAAGTGCGTTGCCGGCCTTTTTAGAGGGAATAGGGTAATAGGGGAGGGTAGGGAAGGGAATAGGGTAGGGGATTGGGCCTCCGGTAAACTCACTCACTCGGCGAAACACAGCGCAAACGCTGTTTCACGCCGGTTTTCTGTGAGCCCGTGGTATTTCTCCGGTCGAGCCGGCCCATTCGTGCCGAAGCATGGCTCTACTTATTTATTATGTTTATTTATCGTACAACTTAAGAACATCCAGTGACGCAATAATACAAGTAGCGAAATGTTTGTTTACAATAGAGTCACGAACTCACGACTTTGTTTCAAAATTAATACATAACTGGAGGGCTAGACAAGATGCATTAAATAATATCGACGGCGAACTTCGTGAATAAAAAATGTATGGGATTGACATAAGCGTGCGTTAAATGACATATTCAGTCGTATCGTTAAAAAAATTGGTAGCCAAGCAGCCACTTTGAACGAATACGCTAACGATGCACTCATATAACGAATTGCTCTAACGCGTTTCTCCATACAATGCCTAGACAAGCGGCCGTAAGTGACATTTAGTAGATCGTGATCTTTATCTTTATCGACCTAACGATAAAGATACCCAGGGGGCTACCTTTATCGCCTCAACGAACAATATGGCGGATTTTTATTGATCAGCTGTGTGCTGTGAGTCTTGTGTAGAGTTTGTGTCGTGCTTTGAAAATCATTATTATGCATGCTTTGCGCTTATTGTGGGCCGCGCACCATGAATACACATGGGAGAGGCGCAGGCGAAGACTTTTGTTAAGACGGCAATTGGAGGCAATAGAAAAAATACCCGAACTTCTATTCTGCCAACAATTCCGGCTTGACAAAGCTTCGTTTAGAAGCCTCTGTGTGGACCTGCGAAATGCAAATTTAAAGGGCACCTCAGAGATATCCTTGGAGATCAAAGTAAGTAACAATATTATTTGTCACATACTTAAATTATAAATTGTTGTGTACCCACGAATAAGTAGCGGTTTTATTATATTTTAGGTATTGTGCGCCCTTAGCTTTCTAGCTACAGGGTCGTATCAAAGGATTGTGGGTGTGGGCCTGAATTTGACGCAACGAACCACCAGTCGCTGCATCAGAGAAGTGGTGGACGCCCTCAATAATCCTTGGATGGTGGGTCGGTGGATCACATTTCCACAGACACCACAAGCAAGGTCTCAAATCAGAGCTAAGTAAGTATATTAATATGATTCATTTATGAGTTCAAAGTATAATTAAGCTCCTTACTTATTCCAAGACATTTTAGTAGGGCTAGGATGCTAAATAAACACGAACATATTACCTATACAAACTCCTTTCTACTTTTTAAGTTTCCGTAATAAGTACTTACTCAAGTAACCCTTTAGCTCTGTCCATCTGTCTGTCTTCCCTTCTAGCCTTGATAATTATGAATATAAATGTATGAAATTTGCCACAGTTATAGATTGTGTAGGTATAGATCTCGGTTTTGGTATCATAATAATTTTATATTTTTGGGGTGGCTCTGCATTCATGTGAAGTGGGGGTGAAAAATAGTTGGGGTGTTGTTGAATATGTCTTTTTAAATAAAGGCAAGGTTTCATACATAACTTTTTTATAAAGTTAACCATGTTTGAGCAATTGGCCTTCAAAGTGGCTTATAAGTTGATCCCCTCCTAGCATTTCTAAACTATAAGAGATATAAACTTGCTGATAGATCATGATACAAAATTTTTAGGGAAATAAATATGAGAAATATATATATGTTATGTGCAAAATTTCAATTTTCTAGCCCCTGTGCGTTGATACATCAGTCAATCAGCTTTGTCTTTTAGGTATATATAATACATATGTCCTCATTGCTCCTCCCTGATACACTTTTTAGACTTGACAATAAAATATGTCAGAACAGACTTTTGTATTTAAAATTCATATGAATATCTTGTGTTATAGAATATTATTTATAATATATTATGGATTATAAGCATTATATATAATATGTTCTTTCTTTCATTGTAAAGCACCACATCTTTTATTTCAACATTGTTAAAAAATCAATAAGTACTTAATGTGGAAATAAAAGATACTGAATGTGTTGCTTTACAGTGTAAGAAATAACATTCATTCCTCTTTTTTTAATATAATATATCTATGCATTTAATGATCACATCACATCACAGTTTAAATTACACTCTATAACACATAGATATATAATATTAAAAAAACTACTATAACATAAGATATTCATATGAACTTAAATGTATTATAGATAAAGGGCTGGGCCAGGGTTACCAAAGTATGTCAGCATACCACAGAACTAATAAACAAAACTTTGTAAACCAAATCATGGTGATCAAATAAAGTTTTCTCTTTTAATTATTATATCTATTATTTTGTAATGAATCTATCTAATAATTCGGTACTTACTACTGATAATAGATTTTATTATTGTTACAGATTCCAAGAGAAGTATAATTTACCAGGTGTAATAGGGTGCATTGACTGCACCCATATTGCAATACATAAACCCAATGAGGAGGAACATATATTTTTCAATAGAAAAGGATATCATTCTTTAAATGTTCAGATGGTAAGCATCAACTTACTATATTATTAAGGTAATGAATTCATATTACCTATGTAAGTGAACTTAAACCATGTCCACACATAATCTGTCTACTTTTCAGGTTGTTTATTTGTTTTATTTTATTCCTAATTAAAACTTTATATTATAAGATATGCACCTACTTCAACCTATCTCTGCATCACCCTAAGGTTGGCTGGTAGAGAATGCCACAAGGCCTTAAGCCTTCCTTTGTACAATTTTTGTATAAAATGTTTTAAATAAAAACGAAACTTAGTATCTGTTCCAAAATACAAAGTAATTTATTAAAATATAATAATTTCCTCTACTTAATAATATTTTTCAGAATTCATTCATTAATTAAATAATAATATTTTATTGCATTTTTAGATATGTGACTATGACCTAAAAATAATAAGTGTAAACGCGAAATTCGGTGGAGCTACACACGACTCTCACATATGGTCGGCGAGTCATGTGGAGACGTACATGCGAGAACTCCACACAAGAGGTGAACGTGTTTGGTTCTTAGGTAAGACATTATTTATTTGAAAACTAGCTGACCACAACAGATGTTGTTCTGTCTTAAATATGAACTAGAATTAATAAATGACTACACCTACTCTTACACATACTCCTACACCTACGCCTACACCTGCTCCTACACCTACAACCTACACAATTAATATTGGTATTACAAAAAAAAGGTCCAAAAATCTTATCTGGCTCATGCACAACAACTTTGCTAAATATCATCACATCATGATCAAATGCATAGTTTACGATTTTATAAAGGACATATATATGGACAGACAGACATACATTTTTATACAGTGTGTTTTAGTCACCATCTAAACTTCCAGAAATGAACATACTCTTGATTCTTGAATATAAGCAACTTTTACTATGGGATCAACTTTACTATTTGAAAAAAAAACTGCTGTTTCATACGAAATGCTATCTATGCCGTAGGTAGCCCTTTTGTATGAAACAGCTGATTTTTTTTTCACGTGGGAAAGTTGATCTCATAGTAAAAGTTGCTTATATTCAAGAGTATAATATTAACTCTTGATATTTTCGATAAAGCACCCGGTAAAGTAGATATTGTACAGCTTGGCAAATAAGTCCTGGTGGAGTTGACAGATGGAACTATAAACTTTTTCCAACTAATTTATTTTACTTTATTATCTTATAGACACTATAGATTGGCATAAAATGTATAGCATGTACTTATTATATTATTATATACATCCTATTTTAACATAATTCTAATCTATTAGGTATGCATGAAAGCTAACAATTGAAAAATGTTTAGTTCCATCTGTCACTACCGCCAGGACTTTTTTGCCAAACTGTACATACCTAAGTAAAATAGCGAATCTAATTTTTTTCAGGCGATTCAGGCTACCCACAACGGCCCTGGATAATGACGCCAATATTGAACGCGAATCCAGGATCCCGGCAAGAAACCTATACTCGGCGCCATGTTCAAGCCCGATCAAGCATTGAGCGCTGCTTCGGCTTACTTAAAGCTCGTTGGAGGTGTATGCTTCGAGATAGAGTTCTTCACTATCATCCTGAAATGGCTAGCAAAATAGTTAATGCATGTTGTGTATTGCACAATATTGCATTACATGCAAAATTACCACCACCTCCACTCTGGGATATACCAGAGGACCCTCAGGATAATAGTGAAGATCTTGACTTGGAGCAAACCACCCCCGATGACGAGTTAATCCGTGGTAGGGCCATGCTCAATTGCTTGATAAATAGGATGAACTGACTGATTATATGCTAATAATAAATATGTGGCGGTGGATAAAAATTTAATAGGAAATAAATAAAATAAAAATAAAAAACATTTTTATTATTATGATAAACCGTTTATTAATGTTATTCAGCATTTACTGAAATGAGGTTCTCCAAATAAGGTTTGGTAAAATCAACTATGGATGTTTTCGGTATAATATAATCTACTGCTCATATAAAGACACTAGCTATATTGTATATTATAAAGTTATAACTTTGTGATATTGTAATCAATTAAACAGACTAAATAATCAAGTTACAGCTTGGCAAAAAAGAGTATTGAGTGGTGAGAGCAGGAACAAAAAATATTTTTATTTGTATCATCTTTTATCCTTATTAGATTGGAATAAGTTGTTATATATTCAATAAAATATATCATTCTACTCAAATAAGGATAAAAGGAGATACAGTTGAGAATGTTTTTAGTTCCTACTGTCACCGCGTCACACTCTTTTGAGGGTTCCGTACGTCGAAAGGAAAAAACGAAACCCTTATAGGATCATTTTGTTGTCCGTCCGTCCGTCCGTCTGGCTGTCAAGACCCTTTTTCTCGGGGATTTGATATAAATTCCAGCTTGATACCTCCGTATCAAGCTGGAATTTATATCAAATACTCAGGTCTACTGTCTGTGAGCTGTGAAAAAATCAAACTTCTAAGCTAACGCAATCAAAAGATACAGCCGTTTATACCGCAAATTTTCGACACTCGCAAGGGACACAAAATCTACAGGGTACTTCCTGTGAACTCAGAATCTTGAAATTTGGTACGAAGCACAGTCTTATAGCACAGATAAAGGAAAAAATGCGAAAACCATAAATTTTTAGTTACATCATAATATTATAATAAAAATATATTTAATAATTTTAAACTTACAACTCCTACTATGACTCGATTGTCGTGATGGGTGAATTTTACTTATATACCTACAGGTTTGTACGGAACCCTCACTTGGCCGGTTTTTTAATGTAATAATGTTAAAGTCGTAATGTGTAAATAGTACGACGCTCTGTTTAGCACCAAAGTGAATTGTACTTGCTTTTGTATTTGCTTAAGTGGTTTCGAATTTTTTTACATATATTTTTTTTATTTAACCATCAACTTATGAGTGGAACTAATAATGGAAACATAACCCTAAGATAAAAGTAGCCCAAATTACCCCTTATAACATAGGCTATCAGCCAGTGAAAATCCGGTCAAAATCGATACGCCGGAACAACGGACAGACAGACATCTAAAACTAAATATATTTTTGGTGTAGGTACCATGTGTATGATCATAATTTGCATAACTCTTAATTTGAAATAACAAAAATACGCTTTAATTTTATTTATTTGTATAGATATTATATCTATACAAATAAATAAGTCATTAGACTATGTACCTATACTAAAATCCATATAAAACACACTAATCAGTCTTCAAATTAACACCTTACAATTAAAAACGATCAAACATAAAAAAAACCCTTTTAGCAAAATTCAAAAATCCTTAGACTATACTAACATTGATTTAAATAACACGCCTGACTTTGTCCGACTATATTTTCGTACCTATAATTAAAATAAACTAATCAGTCTTCAAATTAACACCTTACAATTAAAAACGATCAAACATAAAAAAAACCCTTTTAGCAAAATTCAAAAATCCTTAGACTATACTAACATTGATTTAAATAACACGCCTGACTTTGTCCGACTATATTTTCGTACCTATAATTAAAATAAACTAATCAGTCTTCAAATTAACACCTTACAATTAAAAACGATCAAACATAAAAAAAACCCTTTTAGCAAAATTCAAAAATCCTTAGACTATACTAACATTGATTTAAATAACACGCCTGACTTTGTCCGACTATATTTTCGTACCTATAATTAAAATAAACTAATCAGTCTTCAAATTAACACCTTACAATTAAAAACGATCAAACATAAAAAAAACCCTTTTAGCAAAATTAAAAAATCCTTAGACTATACTAACATTGATTTAAATAACACGCCTGACTTTGTCCGACTATATTTTCGTACCTATAATCAAAATAAACTAATCAGTCTTCAAAAAACACCTTACAATTAAAAACAAATAAACATAATAAATCATTCGTCATTGTTAATTGGTTCCGTATGCGTATTGCTTCTTAAATATTCTAAATATTGGGCAGCTATGTTTACGATGGAGGATAGAGCTCTAGTTCTTTCTTCTTCCATTGCTAAAGCTCGCAACTCACGTTCATGATGCAGCTGGACCCGTTTGTGTTCCAGCTGCATCATCTGCTGGGTTCTTTTATCCTCCAACTCTATAATTTGCTGTGTCCGCTTCTCTTCTAATTGTATAATTTGAAGAGCGCGTCTCTCCTCCAGCTGCGTCATTTGTTGGGCTCTCCTTTCTTCTAACTCCAGGCGCGCCATCTCGACCGCCGTAAACTCATTTGCCGCCCTTTCAAATGGGGTCGGGCCACGTCTACGGCGGGAGTGTACGTGCGGGCGCCTGGGAGAGCCTGCCGAATGCGGTGTCAATGGTGTCGTTGACAAACGACGCCTTGCGGGTGGAGGGGAAGCGTTTGGACGTCTTCGTTCTAGCCTTGGTGGTGGTGGTTGGTTGTTAATTGGTGATGGTGGCTGTGGGGTGAGAGGCTGCAGAGGCAGTGCAGGATTCGGTGGCCGTTCCAATATTTCAGCAGGGATTACTTCCAGTGTCGTATGTGGTGGCCGTGGAGGTAGTTCTGATGTGACGAGAAGTTCATCTGCAAAATATTTTTTTCATAATTAGAATGATGAAAAAACTTTGTTTAACTTTTTTTTTATTCATAAGTTTATAAATTTAAAAAATACATTTTTAAACAAGTAATGTAAACCGACTTCTAACGTAAAAATGTACAAAAAAGTATGAAATAATTCTCATTTTGAAATAAATCTTCCTTTTAAATTTGACTAAAATTTAAACTATTTCTCTACTATAAACAAAATTTTATAGAACTCACGTTCAAGTTGATGTTCAATTGAGTAGAGAAATAGTTAAAATTTTACGTACGTACATTTTTACCGCAATAAATAGTAGCCTATGTCCTTCCCCGTCCCCGTGGTCTACTCTACAAATGTGTCAAATTTCATCAAAATCGGTCTAGTAGTTTCGAAGCCTATTCAATGCAAACAAACAAACAAAATTTTCCCCGTTATTATATTAGTAAAGAACGTAAGAAGCAACATATTATGTTGAGAAACTTATTAATACAAAAAAGCCTCATATTATAAATATATATTATAAAATAAGGACCAAATATCTATATATATAATACGGTCCACAGACAGCATAGTAATCGATGAATATAAAAAAATGTATACACAGCGGGACATAATATTATAACCACTCCTTTTTTGGAAGTCGGTTTAAAAACTAAATAAATGCATCCGTATTTTAAAGTTTTTCAGTAATTAGGTTTTAAGTGTCTTATTTATTTTACATGAATACCTAAATCCATTGCTATTAAAACACATACCATCCATATTATCAATTTGCATCATAAAATTGGTATCATTATGCATGACTGATGTTGACACCTCAGGCTGAGAGCTTGGTAATGCAGTAGGATTGTCTGTCTGGAAAAAAATTATTGGTAAAAATTTTATCGAACAAAAAATAATAGGTAGGTGCCTCATACATTGCAGGCACTTAAAGATAACAAATTATAATTTATTTTAATCACTTACAATAAATCCAAGCTCTTCAATTGAGTCTTGGCCTAGCACTGCTAATGGACCCATAAGGCCCAGCACCCTCTGATCAATATCAGAGAGGGACTGATGGCTTGCTGGCCCACCTCCTGTGCCATTTGCAGCTCTGCGTAACATAAGTGATTTCTTTTTTGTTTTTGATTTCCAGTCTGCCCAAACCTGTAATATTGTTGTTGGACATGTTCTTTTTAATAATCTCTTCAAAATTGCAAAATGTTACCAAATATATAAATAATCAATAATTTAAATTATTAAAATATTTTAGTATATTGAATAAATATTAGGGGCACTTAAATTGGTGTATCAAGTCTCTCAAAAGGATCAAATTATTAATATTATTCTGAATTTTAACATACCTACTAACCCTTACTGAATTAATCAGCTACCATATTATGTTACAAAAATTCATTTTAAATGTTTTTCAAGCATTTATTTCATTCATGATTTAATTATCAAATATTTAGTATATTAATAATTAATACTATCGTCCATAAAATAAAATATGGGCTATAAAAAATAATCAGTACCTAATTAATTTTAAATATTGAAAACTTACCTTTCTCCACTTGTCTGTCGATTTAGTTGTTCCTCCACCAATGGCATTTAGACTATTAGTGAGATCACACCATAAGCGGTCTGATCTCACTCTACCTTGAGGGCCACCAACAGGCCTAGCAAGATCACCATGCCTGTAATATATGTAGGTATTAAACATATTTAATAAAAAGGTTATTATGAGCTAAATACATGACAATCTAATACCAATTTTATACAGGTAGGTACCAACGCTAATGGTCTTCCCAGAGGAGCAGGTGGAAATCACATATCACAGAAAAAGTTCCACAGTAATGCAATCCAGATATAGTACATATTTGATTCACTCGCTCACAGGTTACGGGTCGCCACTGGCCTTATCCTTTTAAATCCTTTTAACGTAAGTTAAAATCAAATTTTACTTACATTTCCATAAACTCCAGCATCGTGGTGAACTGCTCCGTACTAGTACGTGCCCTTATGTTCATTTTATTCACAGATTAGTATTACGTAGCTAGCTAATTTTATTAATGAATCTAGTTAGTTAACTCTTTTTTACGGTTTATTACTTCAAAGGTTTATTATTAAGTAGGTACTCACTACTCAAGAGTCAAATAATCGCGCATATTTTGAAGATTGTTTTTTTTTTTTTTTTTGTTTAATTCGTCCCGAAATGGAACAGGCTAAGGTCTTAGACCATACTGCCTCGTCTGTCGTTTGAGGTATTTCTTTGTCTTATTTCTAAATCGTCAAGTCCAAAGTCTAGTCAAAGTCGAAATAAGTAGTCAGGGTAGTCAATTAGTCAAGTCAGTCGATTCAGTAAAGTGGTACCTAGACGCTTTACTGAAACTTCCTAGGGAGTTTTGGAGGGAAACCCAATTTAGCACGCATTTTGAAGATTGGCCGATAATAAACTATCTTCTAACTTTAACTAACTAACTATCTTCATCTTTTATTATTGGCCGTTGACACTTGGCACATAATTAATTCTTGCACTAACTATTTAAATTTTGGACTTTGAATAGACATTAGACTTGAGCATTTAGAAATACGGTGTTAAAATCTTAGTAAGGCAAATAGAATTAACGTAGATAACGTAGGTATACCTACGTTAATTCTATTCGCCTGCCTTTTTAACTTGACACTGACAAATAGTTTTATGCCGTAACGCCATCAATAATTAAAAAAAAATATATGACATTTGACAACTTCACAACTGACGGCTAAATTCTTGAAATCATAAACAACTAACGTTTGAGCAATTCGTTGTTGCGATTCGAACAACAGTGTGCGTTTGTCTAGGGACAAAATGTCGTGATCTCAAAAGAGAAGTCGATACGACAGATCTTTCCGAATTTTAACGAAGGTAATTTGTCTAGGCGCCCTGGGCTTTTAGTTAACATGCATTCGATATTTTTGACGGCGAAGTTCGAAATCAAAAATATATGGGATTTGACATATTAGTCATGTCAAATCCTATACATTTTGTTCTCGAACTTCGCCGTCGAAGTTATCGAATGTATCTTGACTAAAGGCCAGTTATAAATTTTACCGTATACCCAAAATATTCCTAGCCGATTCTGCAACCCTAAAAATTGAGCTTGTACCTAAAATTAGCACTCATTTTCATCAGGGAATTTTATGAACGGGTAGGTTAATTATTTTTAGCCCAAGCGGGCGTGATATGATCATAAAAAATAGACTCGTTTCCATTGTGTTGAACAATTACGTCGGTACTTTGACGTTCAATAATTATCTGTAATTGTGTTATTATGTCTAATTGTATCAGCAAATTAGTAATTACGTAACGATTATGCGAGACTTTGCGTATTGCTATAAGTGATTTACACTCTCGCGCGAGTGGCGAGGCGAGGCCCGAAGTGAGTCGCGAGGCGAGTGTGTAAACGCAGTTCGCATCGAGGCGAACTACGTTTACACACTCGCCTCGCGACTCACTTCGGGCCTCGCCTCGCCACTCGCGCGAGAGTGTAAATCTAGTATTAAATATAACGTAGTAATCTATTGTTAAATGTAACGTTTTGCAAAATCTATTAGGTACAGACATTTTGGGCACATGATTTAGTTACTGCTATAAAGATGTTAAGACGGAAAAATAATAATTGTAGAAAAATATATTATTGTCTAAAATAAAATACATCGACACACAGAAGGTCATTGACCTCACGCAGCTGATAAATAGTAATCATTTTAATATCAAGTCAATCAATTTAATGGTTGAATTGATATTAAAATGATTATTATTTGCAATAGCTAAAAAGCGAAAGGTTAAAAGGATTTTTCCTGAGGAATGATTAAAACAAATTCTACGCTAAGACTAATGGACCAAATAATTCTCCTCTTACTGAGGATTAGGGGATCGAAGACCGGCCATATTTTAAAAAACCGGGTTTTTCGGTCCCAGCCATCTTCAAAACCGGGTACCCGGGTTTTTTCGGGTATTTCGGGTTTTTTGTTGATTTTGTAGAATTTTGTTAGGAATGTCCTAAAATTAACTTTTATCAGCTACTTTCTGTTGTAACAACGTAATACTGGTAAAATGTGATCCCACCATAAACATTTTCATGTAAAGTAATTAATAATTTCACAAACTTTACACCTTAGTCAAAATACGTTGCCTGACGAAATGGCCAAGCCACATAATTTGACTAAAGTGTAGAGTTTGTAAAGTTAGGCTTGTAGAGTTAAGGCGTGTAGAAACAGAAGTGCCTTGCCGGCCTTTCAGGAGGGAATATGCTGCCTTCTTGAAGGTGTGCAGGTTGTAATGGTCCGGAAATACTGTTGGCGACAGTTGGTGATGAGGATAGTAAATATTTTGTCCCTTCGAACGATAGCGAAAAGTTGCAGCAGGTATAAGTCCGAACAATTCCTCGGAGCACTCCCCGTAATATAACCGATATATGATGCAGAGCGATGCTCATCTCTACGTAGCTCTAAGGAGTAAAGCCTGTTTGAAATACTATGGCAGTCGACAATTCGAGCGGCCCTTCGTTGGATACGATCCAGAGGGAGAAGCTGGTACTTTGGCGCTCCTGCCCAGAGATGAGAACAATATTCTATGTGAGGCAGAACCTGCGCCTTATAGAATTGTAGGCGTTGGACCGGACTGAAATACTGCTTTGACCTGTTCAGAACACCAAGCTTCTTTGAGGCTAACTTGGCCTTGCCCTCCAGATGATATCGGAACTAGACCTCGCTCGATATGCTAACACCAAGTATTCCGATGTTGGAGGAGACAGTTATGGGTATGCTTTCAAAACGAGGACATACGACCATCGCTAACTTATTAGCGATAAACGCGCAAACTTGTGTCTTAGAGGTGTTGGATTGAACTAAGTTAAGTCTACCCCATTCAGAGATCTTCTCTAATGAATTCTTAATTTGAGAGACAAGTTCGTTTCGACTCTCAATGTTCGTTCGTTTTGCCGAGAGATGTTCGGGCGACCTGTATATAAGGCATCACCCGTACTGTCGTCATCACATAATAATATCATTGATATGTTGTATGAACAGGGCAGGCGATAGCACACCAAAGCTGTCTACCAAGATGCCAGGACTGTGCCATAAGAGCAGGTGAGCCGAAAAAGATGCGTTAAGACCGGTGCCAACTCTGGAGCACACATTTTTAACACAATGGGACGGATTCCGTTAGGCCCACTCGATTTTTGGGTATCATGGGAACGGAGAGCAATTCGCACTGAGCGCTGATGGAACCAAATAATAAATTATACCAAGTTATGAAGGTCCAAAAAATCGACGAATCTTTTCGAGAAAAGGTAGTCTGGTCCCTTGCGCTTCGCTCACTCGTCCTGGCGGGGCGGGGGCACTGCCGTGCCCCCAAATGTACTACATACAACATGAAAACATTATAACTATTGTTCTAAAATTCTACATTGACAATCACAAGCCACTATAACGTTCGGTTTGTGACTGTAACTGTTATAAACAGTTGTAGAATTTCATAATGAAAAAAAGCTCGAAAAAACCGAAAACCGGTTTTCAATATTTTGAAAACCGGGTTTTGTTGTAGGCCCGAAAACCCGGGAAAACCCGGGTTTTCGGTTTCGGGTAAAACCGGTCTCGATGCCCTACTGAGGATAGACACGAAATCAATGAAAAATCTTTAAAATTGCTGAACTAGAACTACCACGTAAAGTTTTAAATCTAAAGTGTCTTCGGAGACTAAAATAAAAATTTAAATGGCGCGGGGGATCTTTAAAATAAATATTATTTCTAATAAAATTTAATTTTGATTTTTTATTATTAATACCTAATAAATCAAAAATACATCAATCGCTATTAGCGTGGTATTTAAGATCTACCGCCGACATGGCACTAAAGATAGCAGATTTGGCTTCTTTATTTTAATAGGTTCTTCTATATTCGTTCTTTATTTATTTAATAAATTAAAATAGCTTTAACGTTTTACTACCTTTATAATTAGGTATATTAAACTCGTAATATTCTTATTTTTTTTAAAATGGCTGTAATTATTCCTGATTAAATTTAAATACACGACATATTCTTTAAAGATTGTAGCAAACCATCACAAATATATTTCTGGCTACAGAAGAACTTTTATTCGTTCGGGTATAAACCGAAATGATCCACGTAGGATTTTAACGGCTTGACATAATCCATACGACTAATGAGTGTTTCACAAAAACGTTATTTGTTTTTTTGTTTCTTTCATAATCTCACCTAGACTTTGTTGAAAATGTTTACGAAAAGTCTAAAAATAAATGTTGGGGAATTTAAAACAGGATTAATGATAGTTAATTTTATTGTTTCTCACTTTTTGGGGCCTGTTTCACAGGACAATCTTGAAATAACTGACATAATCAGAATTTTGTGGCTGCTTACTTTATATAGAGCATCAGAGACAAAACATTGTCTCTTTCGCTAGATTTAATAAGCTATCTTATATTTCAATAATGCTTGTGTGTGCGTGAGCGCATTTGTTTACTTGAAGTAGCGTAGTTTTTGAGGCTTCAGTTCGAACAAACGCCATGCGCTATCTTGGTTTATTATTTGATCTGAGTGTATGAGTTTTCGCGGTGTTTACATAAAAAATTGATAAACACGACCGTAGCGCGCGACAAACCAGAATGGACTGATGCTATTTTTCCGTGTGTGGGCCCGAATCCGATCAGGCCGAACTGACGTAAATTAGGTTGGATGCGATTTTTTCCGTGTGTGTGCTCGAATCCGTTCAGACCGAACTGACGTCAGTTCTAACTGAAACGATCGGCCTCTCGTCTGTGGGGGCCTTTATTGAATCTAATAGAGATTTGATTTTATTTTCGCTTCCGCAAAATAAGATTAATTCATTTCAGTCAGTGTTAATATTAGGACCGGAAAAAATAATTAGGACTTAAGCTCTGCTTAAAGCTCGATTGTTGTCAAATCTTGCTAATGTATGACGCAAAATTTACTTTTTCTTTCCCAATTTTTATTTTTATCTTACTTTTACCACTGGCTCTGTTTGTAAAGATCAAAAATCTATTCCGCAGTTAAGCCTCTGTCCTCTTTTAAAGCAACAATTGTAGATTGATCTTCAATAATAATTGATCTAATGAACTGATTAGCGAATTAAGGAGGTTCACTGATATTTAACCCGTATTAGTGATATCAGTTCGACTATCGGTTTTAAACTGGTTCAATTAATCATATTTTATAAGGTTAAGTAAGGACTGCTGTAAATTAAATTTGCTGTTAAAATTCTCGTTTGTGCTACTTCCCTTTCGTTTATCTAATCAAATAAATATTCAATAAAAATTAAAATAGCTTTAATTTTTTACTACCTTTATAATTAGGTATGGTTGTAATTCTTCCTGATTAAATTTAAATACATTACATATTATGTGTATTTTTTAAATCTCCTTTTAATTCCCTTCAAAATAGGTCGATAGGTTCATTAAAAAAAAGTCGTATTTTTTCTTTGAACTAGCTATCTAAAGACACTTATTAAGAACACTTGGGTTATTGTCAAAATCCATCCAGCCATTCGGAAGATACCTGGGAATAAAGAAATTTACAAACATATTGTTAGTCTGAATAATATAAGTAAGTTTGTTTTTCTTTTGTAAATTTTTCAAAAAAAGTCGTGTCTAACAAGATATTCGAATTAGGTATATACTTAAAACAAAACAGTTATGAATATTTATGTAGAATTATTTTATTAAGCATTTTTTATTTGTATCTAAATTAATTGTAATCATCATGTTCGGAACGGGACGTTTGCTGCACAATATAGTAAGACAACGGTTGAAAATCATAGACATACGTATATCATATTATAGATGAGGTATGTCAAGACTCAAGGCAAAAGGTGTAAAGGTGACAGTCTTTGGGTGACACCTAAATGGCCTGAAACATATAAGTTGGACATTAAATTGTCATCTTACATTTGCTTTCCGCAGTATATTCAGTCTTTTGAAATCTGCTATTTTGATTTCAAAAGTATCTATTTTTACTCTGTGCTATAACTATATTATAAAACTTTTTCTTGTAGGTATAAGATTTTTTGACTAAAATTCAAGACTTATTCATCCTCAGTAGGTTCGTATTTAATCTGAGGACTAAGACATTACTTCATAAGAAAAAAAAAAAAAACAACAACAGGTTGCACCCCGGTGTGTCGGTAGAAGTGAAAAACAGCAGGAGCAGGCATATATTTTCGTCGCGCGGTAGAAAGAGAGGAGGATATTACTTCCTCTCCTATGCCGCGCCGGCGATCTACTCTTCCTCCGTCTTACGAATTTTCGATCAGGTCACGTGTCCTGACGCGAGTTTAACATTTTTTACCCGTCCCAAAAAACTGCACAACGCCACTAAAGCAGTTTTCACTTCAAAAAACATCCTAACTGAATGAATATAGGTCCCAGTTTCTAAGCATTCAATTACAGAGAAACGACGTTCAGCCATGTGTGTCGTGAGCTGGTGAGCAGTGAGCAGTGAGCATGTCCACATACCGCGGCGACACGCGTCGCCGGCTATGCTCATGTGAGTTGTGGCGGACTTGGTTACTTAGTCATTATTCTTGTGGATTACCCGGGAATCCCGAACTCCTACATGACTTATTTACTCGACTACGGCGAAGCCAAAAGTAAGTTATGATTTGGGAGTCTATGTATGTTTCCACCGTAGCGTCTAAACTACTTATTTTGACACTCACTTCATTCATTAAAATCAACTCAATTGATTTTAATGAATGAAGTTTCATGACATAGATTTGTAATAATGGCACGGGTTGTAACTAATATCTATTCTGTGGCACGGGTAACATAATTTTTATAATTTAAGTAATCGGGTTGTAGTTTTTAGCTTTTGTTTTTTTTTTTAACTTAATGCACAAACAAGTACAAATAAAAGACGGACTATAAGTCTTAATGCCAAATGACATTCTGTATCACGACTTTTCAAGCCTACTGTAGGGCTCCCATACATAATTGCGAGACTATAATATTATACTAGAGCCCATAATCCTTATACGAGCTCACAAATACTTGCGATGCAACGCGAATTCGCAATTACGCTCCCACGCATAATTCTTAATTACAAAACTAAATATAAATAAAATATTATGTATTTTTAATTGCATTTTTATAATAATTAGCGTCAGGTATTAATTACTTATTTTGACTTGGTTACAAAATAAATTGTCAAACACATTTCTTTATAAGTACCTAAGGGTTAGTTCGCACCGCGACGATTCGCGATTGACAACACAAAAAGGATCACATTTCCTAAGACATGTGCAGTGCGGAACAACATGATCCCACCAAAAACATTTACATGTAAACTGAGGCCAAGATCGCACCGTCAAAAAGTTATCAGATCTCATGTAAAACCAAGCTTCTAACTCTACACGTCTTAACTCTACAAGCCTAACTTCACAAACTCTACATGTTAGTCAAGTTACGTGGCCTGGCCATTTCGTTACATTCGCTTGGACGTAAGGTGAAATATTTACTGACTGTTTTTCTGTTACTCTATTCTTGTAGAAACGAAACGGCCAAGTCACGTAACTTAACTAAGGTGTAGAGTTTGTGAAGTTAGGTTTGTAGAGTTAAGACGTGTAGAGTTAGAAGCTTGGTTTTACATGAGATCTGATAACTTTTTGACGGTGCGATCTTGGCCTCAGTTTACATGTAAATGTTTTTGGTGGGATTTCATTTCTTTTTGTAAGTTGTTATGACAATATTTTTATTTTGTTTCCCTTTTTAGGGTGTATTTTTTGCGCAACAGAGGCGCCTTTTTACTGCCCACATTTTTATCTTTGCCAGGGCGATTCTTGGCTCTTCGACTATAGCTGTCTGTGCGCTTTATTAATATTACTAAAGTCAATATCTATATGTTGAACACCTTGCTAATTAGCCACTGTATATACTTAGTACATATAAACCTGCCCACAAGAAAACGTAAATGACTCAGTAAATTTTTCGGCCTAAGTAAAATTTGCCCATACATGTAATGATAAAAAGGTAGCGCGATTTAGCAGGACACATTAGAGGTATAATTAATTGATATTTAACTGCAAAATTAATTCGACGACCTCTGTGGTTCAATGTTTGAGCGTGTTGATGCTCAAGCCGGGGGTCACGGGTTCAAATCCCACCGAAGGAACAAAAAGTTTTTCTGTGTTCCTTGGTCATAGATGTGTATTAAATGTGTGTATCTATACTAATTCTATACTAATATTATAAATGCGAAACTGTGTCTGTTTGTCTGTCTATCTGTCTGTTACCTCTTCACGCTTTAACCGCTGAAGCGATTTTTATGAAATTTGTATAAACATACTTTGAGTCTCGAGAAAGGTCATAGGATATTTTTTTATCCCGATAGTGTTCTCGCGGGATACTGACATACTGTATTTACGCGGGCGGAGCCGCGGGCAACAACTAGTAATATAATAAAAATATTAAATATGGGTATAATATAAAAATATTAAATATATTTCAGTTGTCCGGTACCCGTAACACAAGTTAATCGAGAACTTACCACGGGACCAGATTGACGTGGTGTAAATTGTCCATAAATATTAAATAATTGGCATGCAAAAAATTATACTTACATTTCATTATGCAGTTAAAATATAACCCTCCTTTTAGCAGTTAGGAAATAAACCATAGGACTCAGTATTAACCGAATCACAATCATAATTTCGTTACAAGTAGATATGTTTACCGCCCAACGAAGTGGGAACGGGTCTGCTAGTCGTTTTATATAGGATCATACAGAAATCTGTAATTCCAATATTCGTGTCAAAGTTGCAACGTGCAGCGCATAGATAATACAGATATATATTAGTATAGATGCGCAACTCTAAAATTGAAACTGAGTCTTGCAAAAGTTTCGGAATGTCGTTTTTAGATGGCGTTGTACCGTTTTAGTTACTATCAAACCCGCTAGATGGAAGTAGTACCGCCTGATAATTTTTATTGAACTGAATTATGGACAGAAATTAAGTTTTATCGAAAGTCGTAGACACAACAACGACCAAGTTCCTCTTTAATAGTGGGATATGATTGCTGCATAGTAAAATGTTCGCGAGCCCTTATAAATACGCCTTGTGTTAGCGATAGCGCGATGTAGAAGTCGCTTAGTGGCATCTGTTGTGACAATCCGAAAACTTTCAAACTGTTAGTACCGGACAGTCATTTTTAGATGTCTCTGTACTCTGTTAATTTGTGCATGTATGAGAGTTTCACCCCCCTGGTGCAGCGCATAGATGTCTCTTTACTTGGTCTACATCGCGCTATGGCTTGTCCGACCTAACTTGTACAAGATATTATTGTTTCCAAATATCAGGTTTTGCTGGAGCTGGAATTAAAATAATTATTTTCTGAGTATTCTTAATACTTCTTTAGTAATTTAAACGGAAAATAAGTATTTTTAATCTTTATCGACATATTTTAATGTACTTAATCTTAAAATCGTAGTGTACGAACGACCCTTTAATAAATAATTAGAATTATACCTATAAGTTTAATTTTCCGTTGAAATTACTACAGAATACCTACTCTGGAAATAATTATTTCAATATTTCGTATTTCATCAATTTGTTGTCAATCTAAGCGACGAAGAACGACATAATTAACATAGTTCATAATATACGCGATAGATGGCGTTTTTACAGATAATTAATTTTCTTCTCCTAGTTTAAGGGGTTGGAGGATAAAAGTTCCAATTTTGACAATTATTATGATAGTTGTGTACTAATACAAGCTTACATACCAAATTCCAAAATTCTAGGACATCTGGAAGTACGATATAATTTTGTTGATCATCAGTGAGTCAGTGACGAAATCAGGGGTTTTTAGATATTAATAAAATCTAAAGTATAAGACGTAGGTAATCGAAACTTTACATGTTTAATGAGACCGCTGATAGGAACAAATCCTGAAAGTTTCATTTATCTGGTACAATTCAAACCCAAGTTATTAGGGTTCAAAAAATCGACGAAACGCTTCGAGAAAAGGTGGTTCGGTAGTGCCCTTGCGCTTCGCTTGGCTTATCTTGGCGGGGGCACTACCGTGCCCCCAGATATTCAAACTCGTACCGTAAATGAAACGTGTACCTTTTGTGTAAAGGATAAAGTTTAATTTTGAGTAGCTGTCGTAAAAATGCAGCGCCGCGTCACGTTTCATTGTGTTTCGGTGAGAATGAACCCTAATCGTAAAAGAACATAATTCCAGGTAACATATTATAATATAAATTACTTCAAAATCTCAGTAATCAATCTCAGAATATGAATAAGAAACATTTATTCTTATTCTTATACAGAATGCTACTTTAATTTAGGCTATGAAAGTAAGTTTTAAGTGATAAAAACATAAATATATATATAAGCCCAAAGAACATTTAACTACTAACAAGGACCAGCTGTCACACCTATTTATCTCACTCCAGAAGTTGTAAAACAACGATCCCTGGTAATGTTTACAAACTTGTGTCATATTGCTTACCATTACATTTGTAGTTGGAATTTAAATCGAGGTCAAAATATGTGTAACGCTAAGTAAGCCTAAACGGTTGTATGTAACGCAAAGTGCCGTAGCGAAGACAAAATCCACAGAATAAAAACATGGACACGTTTTTACAAACATTATCTTCAGTTTCACGGAGTCTGAAAGCTAAAGTTTACAACGTCTGATGTTTAGTAGATACTTGTGTGCAAACACAAGGTAGGTAATTTGATCTCTGTTCATTTGTGCTACGGCTTGCAATAAACGACAGAAACTAAATCACGTACTCGTTAGTGGTAACTTGTTACAGAATGAATCAATGGTTTGCAAATTGCAGGTGGAGGTATTTGCAAGTGGCGTCAGGTCCAGCACAGCGCTTATGATTCCTTATTCCTAATAACCTTTGATCGGAAAAGGTGCAATTTTGCGGGATTTCATGACGTAACACGTAACACAGAAAAAAGTTGGCATGTGCCAACCGGGCGGAATTACCATTTCGATAAGAGCTAGTCACACTAAAGATTAGTCTCGTTTAATTCTTTTATTGTATCTACATTGTATAATAATATGTAATAATAAGTGATTTTAATAAAAGGTATAATTAAATAATCAACAATACCAAAATAAATATGTTTAAATCTTTACCTTAGTAATGTATTGGCCACAATATTAAAAATCGTTTCTTATGGTTTCTTATGTTATTAAAAATATGGTTCTTTAAACATATTGTCTAGGTTATGCAAACACTTGTATTCGTAATTGGTTGCTTGCACGTTTCAAAAGAATAAAAACGTTTTTACAGAATCAATGTTTTTTGTTTCTTCCCCACTTTTTACTTTAGAAATTATATAAACTCAGAATGTTACTTGTTTTTTAGTTCCTAACAAGGAAAAATGTATGTTACACACATTGAATAATTTCCAAAATCCCGCGAGCATATCCATATTAATATAATGTTTGAGGTCGTTTACTCTAGATTGCACTACCTAATCTAGACTATAAGATTAAAGAGTCCGTATTGATGTGCATATATTTATAAATAATGTACCTAATTCTTTCCAATATTATTGTTTGTGAATGAGGAGGATAGTAATAAAATTTAGAAAACAGAGCAACATTTTAAAAATATATAGGTACCTAATATTCATCATAGTTCAGACTCTCTCAAGTCAAGTTGTAAAATACGGAACCAAATTTGCTCTTACATGAAACTGTAAAACACCAGCTTAAACAAGATAGATTGATCTCCAAATTTTATAAAGTGTGAAAAATTGAACATAATACTGTTCTTCACTTTTACTGAAACTCGGAAAAAACTTCAATAAAAATGTTACCATTTAGATAGAAAAATAACGTACCTATATAAAATAACAACGAAAATCATTAATCACGTTCAGGAAATATGTTATATCATGCACAGCATGACATGATGACATGGAATCGGAATTGACAAGAATATAGCAAAGTTCAGAAGACGTTATTAGTACCTACAAGTAATATCATATACCCTACGGCCTACACTAATATTCCAGGGACCACAGTTTCTACGCCTGCGCGCTTAGTATTAACACCATAGAAATACGTTTTGTCTACACAAGAATAGACATACTGATTGATAACATGGACAAAATGAAAGCTTTCCTTTGTCTGTCATTGTCTTTACTTCCGTATAGTCCGATCAATTATTTAGACATTCGAAGGTGCATAAAATCTTGGAAATTGGGATTTTATGCACCTTCACTCCAATTTTTTGGTCTAGATTGACCGGACTAGTAGACAGGAAGTATTTATACGGTGGTTATGCTAAACTTCCTGCACCAGCAGCAACGCGCCGAAGCCATTATGTGTATTATAAAGTAAAAACCATAACATATAAAGAGATCTTGCTTGTAACTTTACGTTGAACATCCATCTACTGACGCGGTCGTTTATTAAAAGTCACAACCTGACTGTAATAAATGTGGTAAGGAGAAAATTTTAAAGAAGACTCGATATTTATCGTACTTAACACAAATTATTTATTTTCATAGATAAAAAAAGAATATACTACTACAAGAATTAAGATCAGATAGAGGTAGGCTTATGATTGATTACAAAATAATTTAACTTAACCTATAAGAATCTGTATGCGGTAGATATTATAAAGGAATATATCGGCCTAACCTCTAAATCTTTTATACGCAATAAAAATCCTTTTCAATCATTCTATCATTGAGTAGAGCCGTCACAGACGTTTGTGTTGGATTTAAAATAGATGTCACATATTTTATGTAATTAACTTGTTCGATTAGTATTTAAGTAAATAATTTTCCTTTCATAAACATAATAATCACAAAATAAAATCCATACAATTACTTTTACAATAACAAGTATCTACGTACATTATCTGGCAGTCAAGCGACAAAGCCCTGACTGCAGCAGAAATTTCATCCAAATTAGTTGTGGATTCTGTTGAGATAAACATAAGGACGTGATAACAGCATCCGTTTGGTATGGTTTTCGGGCCATTATTATATTGATTTTGATTTTGATGTTTGGTATGGTAGTAATTTGAGCTCTAGATGACGATAATGTGTTCCTATCTATTGATATCCTACCGCTTACACTATGTGGTGAACGCGAGAAAAATCATCCCCACTTTACGAGTACGGGGAGGTACCCCAAAAAATATTTTTTTCGTGATTTTATTTTAGCGCTTTCTTGACAATTGACATAGTAAATACACTTAACCATGCATAGTTTCATCTTTCTATTGTAAACAGACCTTTATTTTCATCCCATAACAATACAACTTTTAATAAACTTAAAAGTATGTTCAGAGAAAACGAACTGAAACATTTATGTTGAAAATATTTTGTACTTTTCTGATTTCTATAACATCAGTAGAAATTCAGTAATATAAAGTTTCTACGGTTCTTCATGGCACATGGTTTTCAAATGAATTGTAATATTTTGATGAAAGCTTTACTTACAAGGGTTAAGGTTCGAAAAGTATGGTTCGAAATCATTTTTTTACTGATACCACTGATTTTCAATATACCTTAGTAAATGTATTTCTACTGAGACTACAATTCGCTTCAATAACTCTAATATTTCAAACTGTCAATAATATCTTACTGCTAAAATATAGCCTACAGCTACATACGAAAGCTCGAGGTTTAGAGTTTATAGTAAATACTGTACCGTCGCGGAAAATTCAAGTCTATTTCTATTTTTCAATCTTACTACAAAAGAGAAAAAAGAAACAAATTAAAATAACATAATAGAAAGACAAAAAATAGTAAGTTTTATTTTAAGTGCATTTATTTCTGGTTTATTGGACCAAAAATAGTTACTTATATAAAAAAAATATAAAAAAAGTGTGTATTTCTCTTTTGCAAATATTAATACAGTAAGTATCAGTTTTAAAGAAAAAGCAAAAGTATTGAGATTTGAGCCCATTTTTAAATAAATGTTAGGAATAGAAAGTTAAATTATTATTAAACTACGTCGGATAATTTTAGGAAAAAAAATCTCTGCGCAACGCTACAAAAAGTTGTAACATCTTATAAATTATTATAGTACAGTTATAGGTAAATATAGCATCTACCTATAAATGGGGAATCATGGGCACAAGTTAGTTTTTTTATAAGAAAACTGAAACAATAGAAAAAATCTTAGAAATAGATAAAAAATAGGTTTACAACATAGGTAGGTAAGTTATGCTTACCTATTTGAATTACCTTCTTATTAATAATTATATTGAAACGACCGATTTATTGCCCATCAATCCATAGTTTCAACGTTTTTATGAAAAAATAAGCATTAATAAGTATAAAATATGCATGAAATTAAAAACAATTACTTAAGCATGCAGAATTCGAAGCCTTTGCTCGTGTGGGGTAATTTTAAAATAGCAGATCAAGTCCGAGGTCTGTGTACAAATTTCACCCCTTTTGGTACTAATTTAAATATATTTGTGGATAAACTGAAAGGCCCATTATCCGCTTTTGCTTTTAATTACGAAGCGCATATGCCAAACACAAATAAACATTTGTTGTAGTTTTTTCTTTTTTTCTTGAGTATAAAAAATGTATGGCAGTTATACTCTGCATGTACGTAGAAAAACATACCTACTACTTATATCCCTTGCAATGGTCGCAGATAGAACATTCCATAGGTATTAGGTATGCCTGAGCTTATTTCATATACATAGTCTCAAAAAATTGTACACTTCTTACTAGGCACAGCCACTCCCAGTCACTATTTCAATGACAATATATTCACGTCTTTAAAGTAAAATATACCTAAGTATTTCGTCGTAGGAATAATTTATAGTACCTAATATAAAATTGTTCAAAGTGTAAAAAGTTTAATATTATTTTAATAGTGCCGGTGGTAGGCATCATGTAGGACAATTCTATAAGCGTTATATTATAACTTACATGGAAATAAAAATTTGAGTTTTTTTGAGTTTATAGAACCAAGCTTTTATTTACAGAACTAAATAAAAATTAGTCCCCCTTCCACTCTTTTCTACCCTAATAACTACCTACGATAATCTGCCAAAATATAGCCTTTAATATGCAAGCATAGTATGTACTTTGGAATATTCACTAGATTATCTGGCAGCTGGTTAGGTCAGGTTAGACTATATCAAACAAATTACACCGCCCGCGCCGCGGTCTCTTATGAACGAAATCGAGCATAAAGCCTGTTTGGTATTAGAATTGAGAACGTCATTTACCTACCAATAAATTGGTAAAAAATACTTTATTTTTCCTTAATATCTACTTAAAAGTAGATATATAGACTATTAATTTCTTATGTTTTGAATGATTATTATACTTAAATAAAAAATTTAAATGCTTTCCATTAATTGCTATATTATTATCTTTTATGCAAATTATAGGAGGATGAGCATTGTGGTCTACCTACTCAATACAAGAAGATAAAAAGTGGCCTATGTCCTTCCCCGTGGTCTACTCTACATAATATGTGCCAAATTAATTAAAATCAGCCCAGTAGTTTCGGAGCCTATTCAATGCAAGCAAACTTTTCCTCTTTATTATATTAGTATACATTTTTGTGTATGTTTATAACAGTATATTGGGGTTTTTTGTAGACTTCAGAAGCCAAACAATAAAAACAACTTTTTATGTCCTTTTACTTGGGCATACTTTACATGATTTGGCCTGGAGAGTTTGGATTTTTTTTTTCATCGTGGGAGTGGGAGTTCAGTTTCACAATGGGAGAGCCATGCTTAGGCACGAATGGGCAGCTCCGTGGATAAGAAATAAGTTTATAGTATAGTGCAATTTAGGTTTTACGAAATAATAATATATTATGCATATTGCATACGCGGTGTTGCATTTCAGCCTACCGCACCCTTGCCTTTTCTTCCGCAATTTATGCATAAGATAATGTAATGTTAGGTCATAGTGAAGGACAGAATTTTTTTTTTGCTTACTTTAACGTAAACACAAAAACTCTATTTGCATATAATAATATAGTAATAAATAATATGTGGACAATGAAGGAAATAATTAACAAGAAATTAGTTTTCCAACGTAATATCATGGCTTGTTCCTATTGAATTTGTATTACCTATTGAGCACTTAGACCAGCGTTCATACATTTCTGCATCCTTGTTTAGAACTTGTTGCTAATTGAAGTCGTTTGTAATTTATTTTTCCTATAATAATAAAAATTTAACAACGCATATTTACTCGCGGGTACTTGGAAGTTAGAGCGCACTAAGTGATAACCGATAAGAGTAACGAGTATACATAACGGGTGAATTGCGAATTACTAGTTATTTTGTAGGTGTTTTATCTGTTGAAGTGTACACTGTGTTTGCCTACCGATAGGCTGTGTTTATCTAACAACTTCAGATTATTCACAGATAACTTTAATCCAACTTTATTACCTTATAAGTAAAGTGCAACGAATGCATTCGATCTCACGTTTTTTAATCTCAATACGACTGCCGGATATAAAACAAACAGGTTTTCATATTTATCGATAAAAGTAAATTGTTTTTAAATAGCATTAAATCCAAGGTCAATACAGCTTAAACGTAAACAAGAAATTTTCATCATTGTCACTCAAAACATTTTAATAAACATTATCATAAACGTACACGAAAACAATACGCACGTTTAACTAGCTACTTCCTGATTTAAAACTAAACGAAAACATATTACGTACTGTAATTACCCATAGCATTCATCGGCTCCGATAAAAAAACGCACAAAAAAACGTATGTCATAGTATTCAAGGTTTCGGAATTTTAACTACACATTAAATTTACGACACTGTTTCCTTTATTCACATTTTTACGAACCTTATTTGAAATAATAAAACCACTTGGCTATTTTATTTCGGTGTCGTATTCATGACATGTAACATCGCACGTGCCGGGTCGCGCCGCGCCGCGAGCAACGCGCTCAGTCGCGGTTACCGGAGGACTGTGAGATTCGCAACGCAGACCGCTCGCTGAGACCGCTCGTCGCTCGTGGCCGGCGAGCGAGCGAGCGCAGCTGATCATGCGAGCGGAGCCGGCTCGCCGAGCGAACCGCCGACCTGAATCATCCCCCGTCCGTTAATAACAGACGTTTCCACCGGCATTCGCGGTGCCATTATTTTGATGTTATGACCTATCACACGCGCCTTTATTACAATTTTGGAATGTACGCCCCCGCGGATGCCGGTGGTAGCTCGAATCGACGTTTGTTTATCGCGCTGATAAAATTGTGCATACTTTAGTTAGCGGATAAGGCATACATTAAATAAGTGTTATTTTATAAGCAACTATGTAATGTTTGATAAGTTGTGCTAGATTAATATTGTAACAGTGTTTACCTACACATTGTATTCATCTCTCTCAAATTTACATAGTAGGTATAATATTATAATTGTAGATAGCTAATGAATAATGACGTCACACGATTGAATAATAGATTATATTTAATTTTTTTGTTTACCACTATGAATGGAGATTGGAGGTCATCTTCAACAAGGCGGGTGCACAAGAGTGGCGTGAGGTTAGGGTTGCCATATCTTACATATGACTCCCCGGACAAGAAACTCAAACTCAAACTCAAAATTTTTATTTCCATATAGGTTATATTATAACACTTATAGAATTGTCCTACATGATGCCTACCACCGGTTCGGAAACTAGCCCGGCGAGAAGAACCGGCGTAAGAAACTCGCACGGGGCCATCTTTTACCAAAAAGATGGAAAATTGTTCTTTTAAAATAAAAAAGGTATATAACAATGTTATGCCTAAAACTACATAACAAGAATACAATATATGTAATTTCGAAGTAGCCTTACAGGGGGCCACCTTATTCCCAAGGTGTGCTATCATTCATAAAATCATTAACTTTATAATAGGCTTTAGCACATAAACGTTCTTTAACTACTTTTTTAAATTTATTGATTGAAAAAATTTGAACGCGTTCTGGGATCTTATTGTATAGGCGTATACATTGGCCTTTAAACGAGTTCTTTACTTTACTAAGTCTAGTCACTGGTACATCAAGCTTATGCTTATTTCGAGTATTTCTATTGTGGTTGTCACTTTTCTTTTTGAATTGGCTTAAATTTTTTTTAACATATAATACATTTTCTAGAACATACTGAGAAGCTACAGTTAAGATTCCAGTTTCTTTAAACTTCTCTCTTAATGAAGTGTTGGGGGCCAGCTTGTAGATTGCCCGAACAGCTCGCTTCTGCAGCACAAATATAGTATTTATATCTGCAGCATTTCCCCACAGTAGAATGCCATAGGACATTATACTGTGGAAGTAACTAAAGTATACAAGCCTTGCTGTGTTTTCATCTGTAAATTGTCTAATCTTACTTACTGCAAATGCTGCTGAACTGAGTCTGTCGGCCAACCCAGCAATATGAGGGCCCCACTGAAGTTTTGCGTCTAATGTTATACCTAAAAAGACAGCTGTATCTACTAATTCCATACCTTTGCCATTCAATAGTACATTGGTTTCAGTTTGCCTTACATTCGGCAACGTGAACTTTATACATTTAGTTTTTTTGCTATTTAACAAAAGATTATTAACACTAAACCAGTGTACTATTTTTGAGAGAGCATTATTTACTTCGTCATAGCCTGCATTTTGGCGATTAATATTAAAAGTAAGTGACGTGTCATCGGCAAATAAGACTATCCCGTTTTTTCCATTAATAAGGTATGGTAGGTCATTTATATAGACCAGAAAAAGGAAGGGTCCTAAAATAGATCCTTGTGGGACCCCCATCTCAATTTTGGTACCTGTGGATCTTTTTCCATTTATCTCAACCCTCTGAGTCCTATTTGATAAATAAGATTTTAATAGGACGAGTGCTGGTCCCCTTACTCCGTAGTGGCATAGTTTCCTGATCAACGTTCTGTGCTGCACGCAATCAAATGCCTTAGAGAGATCGCAAAAGACTCCTAGAGCATCCTGCGACCCCTCCCAAGCATCAAAAATATAAGTAATTAGATCAACGCTTGCATCTGTTGTAGAGCGACCCTTCGTAAAACCAAACTGTTTATCATGTAAAATGTTATTTATATTAAAGTGTGCTAGTAACTGAATAAGTATTATTTTTTCATATATTTTACTTATTGTTGGTAAAATAGATATAGGTCGGAAGTTAGATGGATCCGACCTACTACCAGACTTAAACAGAGGTAAAACTTTACTATGTTTCATTAGATCAAGACGCGTGAAAACCCCGGATTTTGGAGTACGAAACCCGGACATAGAACAATTTTTACCCGACTACGGCAATGTCAAAAAGAAAGGAAGATTTATTATTGCTATAAATCAAAAAAAAACTTAGGCCTTCCTAATTCTGCCTACAAAAACCCGGAGAGCAAATAAAATCCGGCCCGGACGCTCCCCGGACGCCCTTTAAACTAGGACAAATCCGGGGAAACCCGGACGGATGGCAACCCTACGTGAGGTTAATATGACTCCATTCCTATCGGCTTCACTTACCACTTATCTTTTAAAGACCCTAATCTGAATCCCTACCTGATAAACAGGCTAGGGCTTCCCCATGAAGAAGAACCAGCCTTCGCCACTGGTGCACAATAAAAGTTGTTTCGTTTAAGATAGATTCGCGTTGTGTCAGATTCGCCTCTAGGACAGATTGGTTTCACGACAAATTCACTTTGTCTGTCGAAACTCGTAAATTACGCTGAACCTTTTTATTACAACTAACCGCAAGCTCATATTTACATCAATTTAATGCCCCGGGCGGCACTTTTAAGGGGGCGGCAAAATCTGACTCTTCTATATACACCTAGGTAATAGTCTAGCCTAAACCTGTATTAGCTAATAAAATAATATCTATTGTAATACAAAACAACGCTAGTTTTCATTTTTCGCACTTAGTGCAATGTATTGGGTGAGGTAGAACTTTATAGTGCGAGGTAGAACGTTGTAGTTCGCCTAATCGTTACATAAACTGATTTTTTGCAGTTATTAACCCACCCCTCCCCCTCGTCAGCAAAAGTAAGCAATGCTCTTAAATGCTTAAACATTGGTACAATTGATGATTCATGAAATAAGCAGCAGCAGTAGCACTAGCAGTTATAAGTCTATAAAATATAAGGAATAAGTTTTGAATACAGGACTGTATTCATTATTTGTAGGAATCCCCGAAAATGTATTTCGTTTTTAAGCATAGACAATGTGTGGGTTGCCATACGTTTAAAAAAGTAAATAATTTCTGCTGACATAACCACCATCTAGATCTCCCCACCCCCCATATCATCAAAAATAAGCAAAGTAAAGACCTCCCGCCCCCCTATAGTGCTTACACAAAACTGGAACAGCCCCTATGTAGGTAGTGTATTGTATACAAAAACCTAAATAAGGGGGCGGCAAAACCTAAGTAAGGGTGCGGCAAAATTGTCATCCGCCCCGGGCGACAGACAACCACGCTACGCCACTGACTCCCATTTTGTATTATATAGCGAAAAACATTACGTTGCGTTGATATAAGACAGGCTTTCTGCCAAATATAAAAATCAAAAACAAGAAAAGAAAAATTAGTAGTACCTACACATTTAAATCATTGAAGGAAGATAAATAAAAATATTATGTTAATTATTAATATTTATTACTTATTCGGTTATTCTTACGTAATTACAGTTCAAAGATCTCAAACAATCTTATATTATTTACAACGTGAGAAATTCCAGCTTTACTTGTGTAACAGAGAATATTGTTTATTTCAAGTTTTATTTTTATCTGGGTAGTGGCAATTGGCAAATAAGAAAAGATTTTTAATGAAAGAAAAATAAAGAAATAGCTAAAAAATCTCTAATAAGGGTGGGACTATATAGTCAGGCTGTATTATTTAACCAAACCTATTTAATTAACCAAACGGTGGCCTAGTGGGTAGACCGTTTGGTTTGCACTCGAGAGAGTGCAGGTTCGAATCCCAGATTGTGGCGTGTACCAATGAGACTTTTTCAGATTTCAAGTACATTATACGGACGCTCTAACTTTGAAGGAAAATATCGTGAGGAAACCCGCACATAGTTGGCCCCAGACGTATTGACCAGTCATTCCTCTGGACTAGACTTGCATTGTTGTGAGAATGCCGTATGTGCTTGGGCAACCGTACAACAACATTTACAAACAAACTGTCCCAGGCAATACAGTATTTCAAGAGTGGCTACTTCGCTCGGAGAATACTGTATAAATCATCCATTAACGGATGAAAAGGAATAACTTTAATTAGCTAAATCGACCTACTGGACAAATCTTACTGAAAATATAAATAGTTACAGTAACGCTTGTACATATTTTACTACGCAGATAAAGTTTCAGACTTTTACAGCAGATTACAGCATAAATACCTACTTGCCCCCTTAAAATGCTTAAAATATCATTTTGCTGTTTTAACCGTGGTTTTAACATATTATGTTAATACCACGGTAAAACAGCAAAATGGTACCCCTATGCTCGTAAACGTCTCGCAAAAACAGTTTCATAATATCAAGACGATAAATGAAAGTAAATTAAAAGTCTAAGTTAAATACGAAAATTGGGATTTTGGTTATAAAATCGTAATGCTCGGCTATTTACTTTAAATCTCTATAACATAGCACCCAGATATTTGACCTAAGTATACAAGTATCACTTATAGTATTCAGCGTGTTTTATATGCATTAAGAACGAAGCCAGACGGTGCCGGATTAAGTGTTCTCGTTGTATATGAAAACACATTTTAATACCAAATGCCTTAAACTTATATTACTTTTTACAGATCTTTATGGTTTACGTTCTTTGACTTTTGCTTCTACGGTAAGTTTATAAACTTGTTTATAAACTTGTTGTTTATAAACACATTTTCACTTAAATCCATTGGTGGAATTCGATCCTCATATTTTGCATACTCAACTAACTATAGCGCGGATGCTATAGTTAGTTGAGTACTTAGATCATATACTACTATATGATCTAAGGTTGAGTAAGCAGAATGTGAGGACCAAATTCCACCTATGGATTTAAGTTAAGAAAAGGTAAAAAATTAATCAAATCAAATCAAAATCATTTATTCACATTTAATAAGTCATACAGAAACACTTATGAATGTCAAAATTATTAGAATTGACAAATTAATACATTATAAATTTTAATATGTACTTATTATAACGAAATAATTTAACAATTCAACTGATCTCAAAATTAAATTATTTTAGCATTTTATTTTCATAAAATGTTTACACACATACCTAATGCTATATTATCATCTTATATAATATCTTATATCTTGTATAGTCTAGGCGGATTTGGCGCATGTGTACCGAAAACTATCCCACCTCAAATTTTTTATGCGATCTTCTTATATTTATATCATTTGAAGAAGATCACAAAAATATTTGCAAAATGCATTTGCATGGTGCCATGGGGCAACCCCGTGCCATATTGTTAAAATCTAAATTGTTTAAACAATTACAAGGAATTGTGATTTTGCAACCGGAGTTTTTCGAACCTCACCTCGCGACCCCCCTGGGGATCGCGAGGCTTCTATAGGGGAGTTGCAAAAGGTGGGGAAAACTACTACAGTAAAAAAATAATTAGGAATACAGTTGAACTAATAGGCCATCCTAGCAACCTCGCGCTAAGCGCTTAAATTTTATCATTTTTTTTTATTTAATTTAATTTTTTCTTTTTATTATTTTTTATTTTTTTATTATTTTTTTATCTACGCATTCGTCATTTTTGAGCTTTTCGGGCTCAAAAATAAAAGTGCTTCTAAAATTTTTTTCAAATGTCTGATGAAAGTTAAATAACACTATTTTTTGAAAATTCAAACTGTCATAACTTTGGAATGAATCTACCGATTTTCACGCGATTAGCGGCATTCGATGCAGTTTTTCATGTCCTTTGAAAAAATCGAGTACAAAAATTTTTTTAGATGAAAAATTTTGGAGTAATTCCGAAAAACCTTTTCGGTTTTCTTTCCTTCACGATATCTCTCGAACGAATCAACCGATTTTGACTAGATTAGCGGCGATCTTGGTCCATCTAACATTACTGTAGGTCGTCATGTGGTTTCAACTTTAAAATGGTTCTTTTTCGCTTAAAATTAAAAAAATATATATTATATCTATTAAACACACGGTAGCGTATGTCTAATAATCTGAGCTAGTGTGTGTTGTTGCTATTTTTATTAAACTTTTTTTTTAACCATTATTTAAAATAGCTTTATACACACATTTCTACCACATAAACTTTAATCTACCGGCCTTTCATAACACAATTTTTGTGAAACTGTACTATTTTTATTTTTTTTGCTTCACGTATACGAGTAATAAAGTGTGTCATAATATATAAATACGTGAAATATTTTTGTCATTAAAACCTATCCTTTAATAAATCTTAAAGGATAGTCTGGGTAAAGCAGAGGCGACAGATAGGCAATAATTTTTATCGGTAATCGATCAAAAGGAATTAAAAAGATTCGTAAAAGATTTGCTGAGAAAGCTTTGGGCTTTGGCACCAATCGCATATTACCATTAATCATACCTCATATTCCTACTAGCATTACCTAATATTCATTTCACTTTTCTATACTAATATTATAAAGCTGAAGAGTTTGTTTGTTTGTTTGTTTGGGCTATAGACTATATAACATCATGCTAAGCTCAATACGAGCGGAGCTACAATCAATAATGTTTCTAAATCGGGGTGCTTTTTTCCCTTTTGAGAGCTTTCGCTGCGTACGCTGCGGAAACGGTTAAAGTTTCGCTAAAATGATGTATGACAGAATTGTTCCCCTTTAAAAGTTCTAAAAAAAGTGCGTGACAGTATCTGTCTATCTTTTAAGGTTGGCTCACAATAACCTTTTTATACTAACCAAATTTGTTCTAAAATTAAACATTATTTGAGAGGGTGTTTTTATAAAGTTGATATTAATCCATATCCAAGTAAATACGTTATTCATTACAAGCATTTAATTTAGAAGAAATTTGCCGTTTACATAATTTGATTTAAATGAGTATTTTAGAAGATATCGCAGTAATAAAATAATCATGCGCGTGTCAGCAGTGGTGTAAGGACTTAAAAATAATAAAATTATATAAAAACATGTGTAAAGAATAATATTAAGTAAAATCAATTTATTAATCAGCCTCAATTCTAGGCTGCTATGATCTTCAGCATAATCCATTATTAATGTAAATAATATTAATATTAAATAATAAATATAACACAAATAGCAATTAGTTTAAAATAAAGCAACTTAAGAAAAATACTTATCTTTTAGTATCCAACTTTATCAGAATTGGTACTCAGAATCAGTTAATACTGATAGGAGGCAGAGTAGTTGTGCTCACGACGGCGCTCCAATCAAAAGTCCCCTCCCACGGGATAGTTCGCTATTTTATACCAACCAAACAAACACCCCCACTCTGCCCCACCTCTGACTACCAGAAATATTGAAACAGATCATCAAAACCTGTTGTAAATTCATAATTAATTAATTATTAAATAACCACATCTCATTTGTTATTTAATTAAGCTATTTACTGTCCTAAAAATATCTTAACAGGAACATGTGTTTTTATTTGTAAGCAGAATGGCAACTCTTAAGTATTAATAATAGAATATTAGTTTATACAGTTTATAAATCATTAATTAATAAATAAATACGATTTACATACAATTGTTCAGTATAAATCAATGTAATAAGGATCTTAAACTTACATGTGTTGCTTTGTAAACACAATGACATAAATTGATTGATATTATTACTACAAATCATAAATTAATTTAATAAGTTTATAACTTTGAGTACAGAAAACAATCAACTGATTACCCAAGATCTCACACGGCCATCCTGAACGACACTTCGTTCTCGAAGTGTTTTCAATGACTTGTAAGAGTATTTCATCTGAAACAAAAATCTCATCGGGCTGTCGTGATCAATCCCATTACATACTGCCTTGTAATGTCCAGATTTTTCACCAGGCCGATCAATCAGGCAGTAACATCTATGTTAAACTGTCGTGTTTAGTCCCACCACGTGCTGTATCGTGGTGTCCAGACATCACACCAGTTTAACCAACAACAGCAATTACACATCTCACACGGCTAGTCACACCTGTCGTGATGGATCCGTCGTACATTAGTACCGAATCTTACACCAGGTCGACATTAACAATAGCAAAAAGAAAAACAAATAAATAAATAATATCTATATTTTGGAACGTACCTGTTGCTATGAGAACATTTTCCTCTGTCCTCTCGCCTGGCCAGAGTCTAAGTTTTTCTTTCGCAACTGTAATATCATGGAGCCATCCACTGCCATCGCGACCTATGAACAACCTCAAAAACTAGTTGATTTCTGAACAGTAGAATTTAAACTTTGCTGAACTTTACAAAGACAGCTCGGCCATTCTGCTTTATTATTTAACATGTTCTATATTATAGATAAAGTTTCAGAGTCTACTGGACCTATTCTAATCATGATGCATGTTCATTAATTATAATTGTACATAATATTAAACTTATTGGTGACGTTCATTAATAACATTTATTTTAAACTTTATTAATATGCAAACCCGATTGAGAATTACAATTTACTGGTTCTGAATTATTTTCATACGATCAGCACGTTGTTTACTCCAGCACTTATCGATATCATGGCCATCTTTCTTGCAATAGCTACACTGTTTGCTCGTGGAAGCCATGCTATTGGATTGTGCCTTACAATGTAAACAGTTCATTAGTACTAGTGACAGAACTATTGAAAGAGGCCAAACGAACGGTTATGTCTCGTATCCCACCACAAACAAGCTCCACCAACTGAGCTTCCGTAAATGATACCCTAGTCTGTTTCAAAAGCATAATTTTTTCACGAGCATATTCGGTATGCAAGTCAGCGGAATCAGAGTTGTACATGACAGCTTTAGTCAATCTTTCAGAAAGATTTATTTTAGCAGGATACAGACTTATCAAATGCGATTTCAAAGTTTCCCAGTCTCTAGTCTCTGGGTCCCATGTTTCAAACCACGATAAGGAAGAGCCCTTCAGGGCCTAACCTGCCTTTGCAACCATTTGTAAGCTACTCCAATTAAATTCAGCGCCTAAGGCATCAATGCTTTTTACACCATGCTTCAGCTCCACCGTCTTGTTTCTCTGGGTTAAATGTTAGTAGGGCGACGTCATCATTATGTCGATTTGATTTAACTGCCATAGTGATCGCTCCCAAAAGATTTTCACCAAGTCAGGTTCCATTTTGTATTCACTGGAATTTGAGAGAAAAATAAACATTAAATATTTAAATCAGATAGCGATAAGCCCCATCCCACTTCTGATGTCAGCAGTGGTGTAAGGACTTAAAAATAATAAAATTATATAAAAACATTTGTAAAGAATAATATTAAGTAAAATCAATTTATTAATCAGCCTCAATTCTAGGCTGCTATGATCTTCAGCATAATCCATTATTAATGTAAATAATATTAATATTAAATAATAAATATAACACAAATAGCAATTAGTTTAAAATAAAGCAACTTAAGAAAAATACTTATCTTTTAGTATCCAACTTTATCAGAATTGGTACTCAGAATCAGTTAATACTGATAGGAGGCAGAGTAGTTGTGCTCACGACGGCGCTCCAATCAAAAGTCCCCTCCCACGGGATAGTTCGCTATTTTATACCAACCAAACAAACACCCCCACTCTGCCCCACCTCTGACTACCAGAAATATTGAAACAGATCATCAAAACCTGTTGTAAATTCATAATTAATTAATTATTAAATAACCACATCTCATTTGTTATTTAATTAAGCTATTTACTGTCCTAAAAATATCTTAACAGGAACATGTGTTTTTATTTGTAAGCAGAATGGCAACTCTTAAGTATTAATAATAGAATATTAGTTTATACAGTTTATAAATCATTAATTAATAAATAAATACGATTTACATACAATTGTTCAGTATAAATCAATGTAATAAGGATCTTAAACTTACATGTGTTGCTTTGTAAACACAATGACATAAATTGATTGATATTATTACTACAAATCATAAATTAATTTAATAAGTTTATAACTTTGAGTACAGAAAACAATCAACTGATTACCCAAGATCTCACACGCGCAATAACGGCGCGCGGCGGCCAGTCGTTAGGGGGAAGCGCTTCTCCTTCAACGTAAATGAAGTCGCGGGTAAATTTTAGCGATATTCCAAAGTAACTGTTCCACGCGGACGAAGTCGCGGGCAAAAGCTAGTTATGATATAAATTCCAGCTTGATACCTCCATGCGTTCCTGAGAAAAAGGGTCTCGACAGACAGACGGACGGACGGACAACAAAGGGATCCTATAAGGGTTCAGTATTTCCTTTCGAGGTAAGGAACCTTAAAAATATAATAAATCTATACATCGTATAAAATTAAGTCGCCTTCTTTCCTATTCGCTTAGATCTTTTGAACTTCTCAACAGATTGTAATGTTTTTACCAGACTAAGACGAAGCCAAACGTAAGAGTCACGAGTTTGGCAGTCTATACACACGAATATAATATATAGGTACATATTACATATTATATTCGTGTGTATGTTTATTCCATCGTAGCGCCTTAACTACTGGTTCAATTTTAATGAGTGATGTGTCAAATGTTAATAGATTCGAAATAATAGTCTGGTAACATAGGCTATATAATTTGCGTACCTAGTCGAGATATAGTTTTTAATTTTGATTATTTTATTAGCAATAGATAGTAATTCCAGAGGAAGGTTTATAAGTACCTACAGGCTACAATACATTCCATCCGTGCGAAGCTGGGGCTGTTCGCTAGTTGACGTAATAAATCAACATAATGTAGTATATTTTATATGCCTATACATATAATTTTATAAGCTTTTTATGATATTTTAGGCATAAAGATAGCTGCTTTTATCGTACCTTTAACCTACATAGTATTTTTTATACTTTCTTTATAATATTTTTCCGTCGATGTTATGCTTTTATAGGTCACGGGTTCCCAAAACTTGAAGATTGTCGGAGCACCAACCAAAATATTAAGATAACTGTTTTTATGCTAACCTTGATGGTTACTTATGTCCAATAATTTCAGCGGAACCCTAATAAACTAAGGAATCTTTAGGTACCGCGGAACCCATTTTGGAATAGATGTTACGAAAATGGGCTTACCTATGAGGAATTAAGCGAAATGCAGTTTCCAAGATAGAATCAGCACGTCCATTGGGTACCCCTGAGATAGCCGAAGACGAACATGAAAATAAACAATGAGTGTTGTAGATTACCGCTGCCGACACGTCTGGCTACATAAGAGCTGCAGTAGTGGAAACGTATGGTAGAACTTCCTACTTCCTATTAATTATTATCCAGTATCCTACTAATATTATAAATGTGAAAGTTTGTGAGGATGTATGGATGTTTGTTACTCTTTCACGGAAAAACTACTGAACGGATTTTGATAAAATTTGGTATCGTAGTAGTTTAAGCTCTGGATAAAAACATAGGCTACTTTTTATGCCGAAAAAAGACATTGTTACCGAGGGATACTGTAATTACGCGGGCGGAGCCGCGGGCAACAGCTAGTAAAAAATAAATAAGAATTTAAATAGTATCAACAATTCGCAGTATTACTTGCTAATGATATTCAACACAACTGTTAAAAAGTTTGTGTCAAAATAAACCGTTTCGTAGGTAAAATCTATGCCGAAAATACGCGCAAACCAAACAGATCCAAAGAGAATATTCGATGTGTACCTATTTTACGATCTCCTCTGTTCGTTTTATGACATTGTTCTTTCAAACACCTTAGATTTAATCACGGTTTGTATATTTATTTAGGCCGTAGATCTGTCTGCCTGTCATGACGTCAAGTCTCAAGACTAGTCTGTTGCAATGTTAGCAAAAACTAGGATATATTTGCTCGTTCGCAAAAACTTATTACCTTACCGAATATGTTAAGACAGCGTTTTTTGGTTAAGTAAGTAATTAGATAAGTAAAATGTTAATACGTTGCTTATATTGCTGTTGAAGGCAACATGAATATTAATATATGATTATTGATTGCTACGCTTAATCTTGTGGGCAAGAAAAGGTATTTTCATGTTAACTATTTATTAGGAATTCTGACTTCGAAGTAAGTATAAAGTCAGATATATTTTATAGATATCCTACTTATATTATAAATGTAAACGTTCGTGAGGATGTATGGATGTTTGTTACTCCTTCACGCAAAAACTAGTTAACGGATTTTAATGAAATTTGGTATAGTAGTAGTTTAGGCTCTGTATTAAAACATAGGCTACTTTTTATCCCGAAAAAATACAGTGTTTACGCGGGCGGAGCCGCGGGCAACAGCTAGTTTAACATAAATAAGTCTCAAGTATAAAATATTATACAATATTACCTATATTGGGTAATTATCCTATCCTACTAATATTATAAATGTGAAAGTTTGTGAGGATGTATGGATGGATGGATGTTTGTTACTCTTTCACGGAAAAACTACTGAACGGATTTTGATAAAATTTGGTATCGTAGTAGTTAAGGCTCTGGATTAAAACATGGCTACTTTTCATCCCAAAAAAATAGTGTTGCCGAGGGATACTGTATTACGCGAGCGGAGCCAAGGGCAACAGCTAGTTAAAAAATATAATCTAGTAGATATTTTATGTAAGGAACATGGGCCTAGTAGCCCGACCGGCTACCACATAGTACCTATATCGGCTAATTTCGCAACTTTTAGTTATTAAAAAAATTGTAAAATTTAACAATGAACATCTAAGATACATTTATAGTCATTTAATATGACCCGTAATTGAATTGTATTATTTAAAAATGTAATCTATATTTAATTTTATTTTTAGTTATTATACAAGCTACCAAAAAATAAAACAAGTTAACCAATCCATTTTTGATTACAATTAAAATAACTCCATTTGTTACTGTGTGTAGCTTAAGGCGAACGCTTTTAAATACAAAAGGTGTTTCTACACTTTAAAGTGTTTTTCTTCGGGCATTATTTCAGCCTTTGTACAAAATACTCAACAATATCGCTGAGTTTATACAAAAAACTTGAATCGTTTACTAAAACGTCGCGTTGTAAAAAAAAAATAATGTGACGTATTAAACGTAACCTTATTGACAACAAACGGATTATTTTGCAATTTTCATTTTAAATTTCCAATACTTAGTTCCATTTTCCAGCAATCTTGGCTAAGGTTTACAAAAAAAAACGTGCGATCATTCGAACAGGTGCGGTATTTACGATTAATTCAATTACATATTTCTACTTTCTAGTTTTATTTAAATGTAATAAAAACCAAGAAAATAAATTAAGTGTAGGTACCGATACCCTATACGAGTAAGTCTCGCTACACGCGTAACGATAGAACTGCGCAGGCGGCCTAAGGGGCCCCACACACGGTCCGGTCTGCCTTCAGTTCGGCTTGAACGGATGCAAAATCGTATCATGTGTGGGCTCGAATCCGGTCAGGCCGAACTGACGTCAGTTTGGTCTAGGGTTGCCACCTCTTTTTTTGCAGATAAAGTACAATGGTTATTATAGGTAGGAAAAAAAGTACTTACATTGTATTTAAAATAAAGTACAATTTATTTAATATCATTATTATATTTAAATACATGTCTACTTTTTATTGTATTTTGCACTTTGTATGATTGTATCAAATTAGTATATCTACCTTTACAGTCCATATTTATATTAAATTAATTAAGTAATACATTTTTAATCAAATTCAGAGACACTTTGTTTCTTTCGTCTCTCCATTTGCTATTGAACACGGAACATTTTCGGAATATGTATATAATAAAAATTAAATTACTTTATACAAAAAATTATCATTGTTCTTATTAAATAAACACTTGCTGCCTTTATTGTGCAGTTGATAGTTCCAAAGTATATTGTAATAAAGTTAGCTACTTAGTTAGTAAAAAAAAATTTCCATATAGATCATCCATATCTACATTAAGTTTTTGCAGATTTATGTTTTCAATTATCATCGATTGAGCAATCGATGTATTTCGCTATATCTATGCAAAAAATCATTATAATTATGTATTATGATTCATGACTAAAGTTTTCAAAATCCTAAAGAAACCAAATCGTGAAAATAAAGTATTTTCGTGTTCTTTAGTATTGTCATAAAGTATAGAGTACAATTACCTGAAATAACGTATACTTTATTATAAAGTACGGGTGGCAAGTGGCAACCCTAGTTTGGTCGGATGCGATTTTGTCCGTGTGTGTGCTCGAATCCGTTCAGGCCGAACTGACGTCAGTTCTAACTGAAACGATCGGCCTCCCATCTGTGGGAGCCTTAACAGGAACATTTTTGACAGTGGCGCGGCGCGGTTGTTGTAAACGTTATTGAACAATACTTTTATGGGCGCCGCGCTGTCATGATTTTGTCAGATTTTCGTACAATGTGGGTTTTTAAATTCGTGACATCTAACAGCTTTTTGACACGACAAGGACCGTCGAGATACCAAGCGCCGCCTGGTGACAGAAAAAGAATCAAACATTCTTATTGACCGTTTTTGATACCTGCACTTACGCCACCAGATTACGCATTGTGTGCATTGGGTCTGCCCTCTAACGGCAGAAAAAATATCAAATACCATTCTCATTCGATAACGCTAAGTTTACGCCGGTTAAATTAACGATGTTAACCAGAGGTCGACAAACCCTTTAGCAAACATGGGTAACAAGGTTAAAAATAGATAAAGGCACAATATGACGTAAGATACGAGTAATCTTGAACCTACCTGATACCTGCAAATTATAAATTATTTATTTTTATTAAATGAAAACTAATTAATATAAAGAAATTAGAATTAAAATAATCAAAACAGGGTGACGATCAGGCGGCAGGTCGAATAAAAACTTTTTATTTTTTATTTGGTTTGAGGAGTACGCAGCCCGGGCCGCGTGTAGTTTTATCGTTACGTGTGTAGCGGGCATAAGTACTCGTAATGTCGTCAGACACACAATCACAACGTGCACTTTAGCTTTTCCATCCCTGCAAACTGCAGTCAATAGCTACTTCTAACATACCCGGTATGAATAATCCAATATATTCCTAACATGGCGATGGTAATGAGATTGTGAGTCTAATCATACGTTAACGAGCGGTTATTATCCGATTTGCGTCGGTCGAACCGCTCCACTATTGGCTTTAAGTATGAACAGTCACCGATAACCCCGGTGTACCACTTTTCGATCTTAATACAATGGCAGTAAGGCTCAAAAGCCTTACGACCGGTTTGTTGGCGACCGTACCTATGTGTAACGCACTAGGTATATTTGCAGCTGATGTCGATAATTCTATTATTATATATATATTCTTGTTTCGATGCAGTTTCTTATATCATAAGCTACATGCTTATACCATTATCATAGTACGTTAGTCTGTAACGAGCAAGCTATTCTATAGCTCAAATACTTAGGTCGTTACGTAGCGAATAGCGAATAATGTTGGTTTATTGCGATTTTATATGCGATTAATTTAAACTATTAGATTCAAAAGTCCCATGAAATTTTGGATTTATTCATGCCATTTTTCTTTCTCCTGAAGCAAAGACGTGTTTGTAAACTTCCGTGGCAGCTACAATTTTTCGAAACATACATAATAAGCCACAAAATGTTGTCTATGCAACGTCATGTACAACGTTAATAATAAAATACAATAATCGTTGACGAAATCCAGTCATCACAAAAGTGAGATCGTTGTAGATTTAAATGTAGAGCATTAAAAATGCTCTATACAATACATGAAACGTTGCACGAGTAACATCACAGCAGTTTGATAAATTACATACATACATATAATCACGCCTCTTTCCCATAGGGGTAGGCAGATACCGCCTCTTTCCCGTAGGGGTAGGCAGAGCCTACTTTTACTTACTTACTTTTTTCCACTTGCTACGACCCTTACATACTTGTTTCGCTTCTTCCACTTTCATTCTTACCATCCATTCCTCCACTTACATTCAACGTAGCGAAGTAGCTTTCCATGGGCCACTTTTCGCCTCCGCGAGAAACGAGACGTTATGGGTGGCGAACCACATCGCCGTTATTTTGGATAATTAAATTATTTCTATGATTATCCATTGCGTTTCCACGGATTAGCGGAGAAGGTAGGAATATGGAAAGGGAAGGATAGGTGGTGTGGAAAGGAAGATTGGTAAGTTAGAGTGGTAAATAGGGAATGTAGGATATTACCGCCCAGGAGGGCAAGGGATAGGACAGTAATAGCTAGGGAAGCCGGGGCCGCATACCCGTATACTATACCACAACTACCGGACAGGTAAGTTGGAATGAGTATCCCATGACAATTTATAACAATAATTTGATAAATTATTGTTAGAATAAGGATAAAATATACTAAATGTTTTTTTTTAATTTAAATACTTATGTACTAAGGATTTGAAGGGTAAAAAAGACGTCGTTTTGTAACTTTAGTCAAACCTCTAGGTACTATTATTTATTCTGTGCTTTAGTCTCGTAACTTTTTAATTACGAATTTTGCTGTGTTGCCTTACTATATAGATCGCTGCCGTAAGTACTAATTTCGTTAAAGTTATTCCTAATTAATATTTTAAGGTAAAACGTTAGTATTATGTTAGCCATAGTTCAAGTAAGCACAAAACTCATGCAATTCTCAGTACATAAATATGGCCTAGACATTTTACAAAGTTATAATTTTCTTGCATTTTACTACCTTGTGTATAGTTCGCTTTAGATTGACTGGTATTAATAATCGTATAGCTTGTACTTATTATTAACTTTTTTATAGTTGGTATACGACATTATCTCTTTAACTATTCAGCCAAATTATGTGCAGTAAAACTTCAAAATATCTTATTTTAAGCACATGAGACGATAAATTTACTTATTTTGACAAGAAGTCATAGAATGATGTCTAGTGTAATATTATCACATTCTTACCTCAATCATAATACTCGTATATACGAGTACCTCTCATCATTAAGGCAGCGCGTTCGTAAAAAACGATTTTCGTTCGACCAATTTTACCCGACTGCACAACGCAAATTAGTCGTAATGTGGTTATCAGCCTATGTATGTATGTATGTTTGTACCTTTGAGGTACTATTAAGACCAAACGTGTGGACCGATTTTGATAAACAACAAGCCTTTTACTAAAAACTTATGTTTTAAAATCAGCTGTGAGGTGAACAAACTTAAAGTGTGCGGTCAACGACTTTAGCAGCGAAGATTCGCTTCATTACTAGTTTTTTCTTCCTAAACGTACTTTACTTAATCAGTAAATCATGTGCCCAAGTTTTCAGTATTTAATTTTGCATACCGTTATTTAAATTCCCAGTCATTAAAAACAGCACAAAGTAATGTACCTACTATGCATAGATTTAAGTTTTAACTATAAAATTATATCCATTTTAATACTAAATGGCGAATGAGGCTTTGACCGAAATCGCATAGTAAGCTCCACTGATTAGCCTCGTTATGTCACTTGCGTCGTATGCAATCTCATCTACTTCGATATCCGTTCCACTATTCGATTAGAATTCTCATAGAGTCGGCATAATATTCAGTACGTTTTTGAGATTCGGTCGGTATTCTAGAAAACTGTAGATCGGATGATGAGTTCTGGTTTATTAACCGGCAACACCTTTTTGACAAAAAAATATGGAAGTGCTTGGAATCATCATCACGTTAACGTGCGAACGGAGGACTATAATAATAACTCCCCACCGATCTCGGTGACGGTGGCCGGTTTCATTGAAACCAGGCCAGTTACGCAGGAGTAATTTTATAGTGCCCAAGTGTGTGCGCAGTACACAAGAGCACTCTCTCTTCCTTTACTCTCGTAATCCAGTGGGACGGATAACCGACACGACTGACGAGAGATTAGGCGCAGGTCCGACTTTTTACATGCCCATCCGACGCATGGATCATCTTTCTTGTCAGACAATCAGGTGATCAGCCTGCATTGTCCTAACCAAACTTGGAAACAACATTTTTCTGTTGTTCCAATGCGGGAATCGAACCCACGACCTCCGAGTCAAGAGCCATTACTCTAACCACTAGACCACGGAGGCTGTTCTCTAGGACCTTGTGAGGAGGACTATATTCGGCAGTTAAAGCTTATGTGGAAGAACGTGTGTAGAGACTACTTTTTTAAATAGTTCTAAGTAATAGGTACAAAAAATTAATAAAAATAACAACAACACACAAACCAAGAGTCAAAAATGTACGCTAAAATTATGATTCATATATCATATATTAGTATGGTTATAATGATAAATATTAGAAATCCCTCCCCGTATTGCGATGACACCGAGAGCACATTGAAGGAAAACCCAATCCGCCTTCAGTGGGTACTTCCATCGCTCCGTAATCCGCTATTTATAAGAAGTGTCAAATATAATCCTCAATCGAACGCTACATATAATAGGAACATACTACGATTGTATGTACAGCACCACCATGACCTCAATGTCTTTCGGCAATCATTGTTTTTCATACATCGTCTGTCATATTATATACTAAAATAATGAAGAGGAAAAGTTTGTTTGTTTGTTTGCATTGAATAGGCTCCGAAACTATTGGACCAATTTTAATAAAATTTGGCACAGGAGTAGAGTGGACCAAGGCGACATTTTATCGCGGTAAAATGTACGGTTTCTGCTAAATTAACTTTTGCGCGCACCAAGTCGCATTCGTAGAATTGTAAGGAGAAATTTGCATTTGACAATATGTCAGCATATTATAATATCTCTAGTAATATTACAATCTTACGGTTTTTACAATTTTACGGTGACATATATAGGTATATTTGTAAATGTAATAAGATTAATCCAGTCTGTCAAGGTTTACTCACACTGTGCATTTGCGTTTGACTGCTTTTGAAATAGGTACCATTTTTTCTCACTTACCTGAAAAAGAAAACAAAATATTAAAAATGTTTCTCTACTTACCGTACTCCCGCCGATACATAGAGCCGCTTCGGTTATATCATATTATATGTCATGGTTAGTAGGTTATTGAAACGCGAGTAAAGATAAAACCAATGATTTGACTATCTTTAGTAGCAAGGATTCTGTGGCTCAGTGGTTTAGCGCGTTGGTGCTCAAGCCGGGGGTCGCAGGTTCAAATCCCGCCGAAGGAACAAAAAGTTTTTCTGTGTTCCTGGATCATAGATGTGTATTAAATATGTGTAAAATATAATAAAAATCTTAAATATATTATGTATAGTATGAAAGTATTAAATATAATATACTTCGCGTACTGGTACGGGAAGTATATATTATAGAACACAAGTTCTTCGGATGCTTAGCACGGGGCTAGATTGACGTGGTGTGAAGCGTCCATTGATATTAGGCGACATAAGTTATTGAGAACGGCCGTAAGTCTAGTTTAAGTAGACGAAATAAATGAGTAAGAGTACTCTCACTCTCACGTGAGAGTTAAGGCGTTTCTAGTAAACTTAGTAAAGTGCGATTCAAATGAGAATTGAATCGAGTCGGCGCCATATTGTTTCGAATTTAGAAAGTTATGATAGTTAAATTTATGTTTAGATAATTGATTACTATTTAACGTTTTTATTTAAATTCGATGGAAGACTATTAATATTTATATGCACATAAGTTTTTCTGAAAATCGCACTTTTCAATTGATATTTGAAAAAGAAAAAGGTCATTGACGTTCCTATTCTCATTTGAAACGTGTTATAACATCATTAGTATCATCATCAACGACTAACGTTTCCAATACTGGTTGACGCATCTGTCTTAAATATAAGATATGGTAGATAACATAAAATATATATTTTCTGACAAAAATATTCGTTATTAAAATCATACTACTGTTATAAATCTGAAAGTTTGTGAGGATGAATGGGTGGATGTATGGCCATCCAGTTACTCTTTGAAGCGAAAACTACTGAATGATTTTGATGAAATTTGGTATGGTAGTAGTTTAAGCTCTAGAGTAACACATAGGCTACTTTTTATGCCGAGTAAGAAGAGTGTTCCCGTGGGATACTTTATTTATGCGGGCGAAGCCGTGGATAAAAGCTAGTTGACTCAAACAAAAAAGTTAAGCCCGATCATAGTTGTTGAATAGTTCCATGGTTTATCTCCGAAGATCGTGATCTTGAAACATTGTATGTCAATACCCTTTCCTGATAAATGTGCTATTCAATATAGAAAACCCCATCTTAATTGCTAAACCCCATCTAAAATTAATAATAAAAATAAAATTACTAGTAGGTAGTTTTTTAGAAAACCGCGAATAAACATGTCCTTTTTTTCAAGTCGTATACTAGGTACTCGTAATCAATATTACCTATTCCTGCGTCACATCACAACTTATCATAGCCTAACGTCGTATATAAAGTGTCAAAGTTAATAACAATTGACTTCTGCCCTCGGTTATTGGTGGATAAAAGCTCATGATATTATAATAAAGCAAGTCCATAGCAATAAAACTTTTACTCGTATCTATCTGCCTTTTAATTAAGGGCAGCAGTAATAAACTTAATCCGTTGAATTGATCATATAAAGCGATCGTCAGAGCTACAGAGCTAAGTATAAACGTGTAATGTATATACAATCACCAAAAACATTTTCATGTAAAGTAATGCCAGGATCGCACTGTTAAAAAGTTATCAGATCTCATGTGAAACCAAGCTTCTGACTCTACACGCCTTAACTCTACAAGCCTAACTTCACAAGCTCTAACCTTAATAAATTTATGCGATCTGGCCATTTCGCTAGATTCGCTTGAGCGTAAGGTGAAGGGGCAAAACGTCCCCACCCTTGTAGCACTACAAGACATATATCAAATGAAAGAGCTTAAAATTTGTGTAATTTTATTGTATGATGAAAAATCTCTAAAACATGGGAGAAAAAAGTTAATGAGGGCTAAAGGTTAAAAAAAATCATCCACAGGATTTATTTTATAGTGTTGCTAATAAGGAACCACTTTTAGGAAGTAATGGTATACATCAAACTTCATAAAAGTGATAAACTGCCTATTTTGATAAACTGCCTCATATTTTGAAGAAATATATGGAATAATAATAAAATAATAAAAATAAGCTCTTTCTTAAATTTTTTCGCACATAATTACTTTCTGGAAATTGTTTCTTACTTACGACGCTATCGAATGGTGCAATAATACAGAATGACTTATTTTCTTAATTTGCGGGTTCGAATCCTGGCCTGGAAAATCGGTTTATGTAAAATCTAATGATGCAAATAAAACAATTACATTATAATGCATATAATTAAATAACAAAAATAATTTTAAAACGATTATGTACGGAAAAAAAGACAGTACCTGGTGAATTATTCTGCTGGGTGTTGTAAGAGAAGTCTAAAACAAATTAAGAAAAGCAATGTAAAACGGAATGTCGAGTCCGACTTGATGAAAACTTAAACTGCATCATACATTTTTGATAACTAAATTTTTCTAACCAGGATTCGAACCCATAGATTGTAAAAAAATATATATTTATTGTGACGTGACGAGTGACGAAATCAGGGGTATTTAGGTATCAATAAAATCTAAATTATAAGACTATGCAATCAAAACTTTACATGTTTATTAAGTCCGCTACTGGGAACATATCCTGAAAATTTCATTGTTCTGGTATAATTGAAACCGAAGTTATGAGGGTTCAAAAAATTTACGAAACGCTTCGAGAAAAGGTGGTCTGGTAGTGCCCTTGCGCTTCGCTTGCCTTATCTTGGCGGGGGCACTACCATGCCCCCAGATATTAACTACGTTTGCATACATTTTGCGCCTGACGATAAGTTTATTACTTTCGTACAAAATATTGGTACATAATCAGTATTTTTAATTGCTCAGATTGCAAAATAATACATTAGCAAACGCTTTGCTTTATTTTAAACTAGATATTTCCTACGACGTCATACGCGCCAAAGGAAATCTCGCGGGAACCGTACATTTTGCCGCGATAAAACGTGGCGTATATATTCTACCCCGTGGTCTATATCTGTACCAAATTTCATCACAATCGGAACAGTAGTTTCGAAGGCTATTCGATTCAAACAAACGAACCTTTCCTAGAGTTATTATATTAGTATAGATATAATATTTTTTTTAATCATGTTTGAGTAAATCAAAATACCCTACGACAACACTAATCCACTGGAACTGTCCTAACAGTTTCCCTGTTATGCTGTAGGCTAGTATGTACCACCGACAAAGTTCCACTCGACCAGTCTCTAAACATTCTCCTTTGTACTAGGACGCCTCAAAATATTTTAACGCAAAAGAAGTAACCGCAGTGACTGCAGATGAGGTTGAACTATGTATTTACAAGTGAGTATGATTGCGAGCCCACTATTCAACGCCGCTGTTGAGCGATTTTCATCTTATGCCTGGTCGAGCGGGAACTTGTTCGGTAGTACATAAGCTCCTCACAAAGTCTAGCGTCGGCGTCCTTTAAAATATATCTCTGAATCTTTTATTACAGCGCCCGGTTCGCTTTAAATTGTTACCCGGATACCCACCCGGCTTATGTGTTATGTATGACCCAATATAAGACCTTCGGGAATTTGGGGACCCATATTCCCTACATTAATATACTTTTTATTTCGGCATGTCTTTAGTCTAAAATGTCCCCATGAAAGTATATTAGATCATATAGATTGTAGTATAGAGAATACATGACTTGAAATTTAGGGTTTGTAAGATTGAAAATAAAGACTCATTGTTTCATAGAAACGTTTGCAAAGAAGCATTCATAAATCTAATACAATGCAATTGTAATGGGGAACCTTGTACCTACTTCAAACATTCATCATCATCAACATCAGCCTATCGCCGTCCACTGCCGAACATAGGCCTCCTCCAATGAGCGCCAACCATCCCAATCTTGGGCAACCCTCATCCATCCGCTGCCAGCCACCTTCCTCAAATCGTCGGTCCATCGTGCCGCAGGACATCCTACACTACTTTTTCTAAGCGTGGTCTCCACTCTAATAGTTGTCTGCTCCATCGATTGTCTATCCGTCTGCAGACATGGCCGGCCCACTTCCACTTCAGCGTGCTAATTCGTTGAGCAATGTCGGTGGCTTTAGTTCTGTAACGAATAACGTCGTTACGTATTTTATCCACGAGAGATACCCTCAACAGTGCTCTTTCCATCGCGCGGTGAGTGTCCACGTTTCGGCTTCGTATGACATTACCGGTAGAACGCAACTTCAAACATTATAATATGCTGGCAATATGCGCTTTGTGCATCCAGATAGTTATAAATTTTATATGAATATAAAATATAAATTAATATCCGTTTGATTTTTGTTTCTTTGCATGTATTGTCGGTAGACGTACTTTATTTACGACTAGCTTTTGCCCGCGACTTCGTCCGCGTGGAATAGTTACTTTGGGATATCGCTAAAATTTACCCGCGACTTCATTTACGTAGAAGGAGGAGCGCTTGCCCGCGACTCACGACTGCCCGCAGCGCGCCGCACATCATTATTGCGCGCTGGTTATTGTATTACTGCGATATCTTCTAAAATACTTATTGAAATCAAATGATGTAAATGGCAAATTTCTTCTAAATTAAATGCTTGTAATGAATAACGTATTTATTTGGACAAGAATTAATATCATCTTTATGAAAACACCCTCACAAATAATGCTTAATTTTAGAACAAAGGTTAGCATAAAAAGGTTATTGTGAGCCAACCTTAAAAGATAGACATATACTGTCGCGGACTTTTTTTTGAACTTTTAAAGGGGAACAATTCTGTCATACATAATTTTAGCGAAACTTTAACCGTTTCCGCAGCGTACGCAGCGAAAGCTCTCAAAAGGGAAAAAAACACCCCGATTTTGAAACATTATTGATTGGAGCTCCACTCATATTGAGCTTAGCATGATGTTATATAGCCTAAAGCCTTCCTCGATAAATGGACTATCCAACACAAAAATAATTTTTCAATTCGAACCAGTAGTTCCTGAGATTAGCGCGTTCAAACAAACAAACAAACAAACTCTTCAGCTTTATAATATTAGTATAGATATTATAGTACCTATATCATTCACGTAAGCTTACATACATACAAGCTTACATTTGACATAGTTTGGGATATTTTAAGTAACATTATAGGCTCAAGTCCGAAATAAAAAATAGTTAAAAATAAAATTTTCGGGCATTTTATCAACGTCCCAGATGATCCAGTTATGTGAATAATTGCAATCTAAGGATACAATTTGTATCATACAAATAAACTGTATTCACTCGATGATAAGTGAGTCAATAATAAGATAATTAATGTGGTGTCAATAATCACCTTTTTTATAAGAAAAAGCAACAAAAAGGTAAATAATAATAATTAGCAATACGTTTTATTATCTATTAATTAATTCAAAGAACGTCATAGCATATTTGCTCTCTCGCTCTCTCTCGTAATTTGAGATCCGCATTCAATGCGTCAGATAGTATAATTAATTAGCTATCTATTGTTATTATGACAATCATCTATTTCTCTTCTGCGTCTTCGTTCGCTTACAACAAATAGTTTTTTCTTATTAAATGGACCAGGAAACGAGCAGACTGATCGCCTGATGGTAAGCGATAACCGCTGCCCATGGACACTAGCAAGTCGCAACACCAGAGGAGTTGCACTTGTAACTCCTCTGGTGTTGCGTACTTGCGTTCCTGGACCCTCAAATCCCCAAATCCCATGGGCCTCACTCACTCGGCGAAACACAACGCAAACGTTATTTCATGCCGGTTCTTTGTGAGTCCGTGGTATTTATCCAGTCGAGCCGGTCCATTTGTGGTGAAGCAAGGCTCTCCACGTTTAAAGGAGCAACCGCAAATTTGGCCACCATCATACACTATCCTATGTGATTTCATGCTTTAATTAGAAATATGATGATAACCTTCAAAAATAGCTCGGAGTAGGTACAGCTATAGTCTATATATAAAATAAAAATAAATTGCGATTCCAATGTCTCGCTTAAATTCGAGAACGGCTGGACTGATATGGCTAATTTTTTCTTAAAACAATTGTGGAAGTTCGGGGAAGGTATAAGTAAACGGTGAGAAATATTGGAAAAAATGCGAGAAAAAGTTGTAGGTTGTAGTTGTAGGTGTAGATGTTGGTGTAGGTTTAGGTGTAGTTATTTATTTATTTCAGTTCATAGTTAATACATAACGTGTATCGGAACAGACAGTTTATAAACTATCTTTCCGTAAGTTATCCAAGTTCAACAGGAGTCAAATTAGAAAACAAAAACATTTTTCCTAGATATTTTGGAGCTTCTCTCTTCTAGTATTTACTTTCTATAATACATTCTTCTGTAGCTGTAGCAACAAAGTACACGAAACAAAGCGAGTAGGTATTAAAAAGTTGTTGAGTTTTGCTGAGTGTGCGCCCGGCGTATCGACCGCGCGCCGCGTGACGTCACAGATGCTGCACAAAACGCCCCGTTCACAGAATCCATGAGAATTATCCTTATATTAATTTAAGTAGTAGTTTACTTTCAAAAGCGTCTTTGTTCTTTGTATAGCCTTTGATGTCATTTCAATAAGTATTCTTGAAGTAAATTTTTAATAATTCTACAGGGTGTCCCAGAAGTCGACGTCGTCCCTTCGAAGGCTGATAGACCAGCTCATGACTCACCAGAATATCGTAATATGACCTTAGTAAAAAATCTTTAGTTTTCGAGATATTGGCACTTTTAATAATTTCTTAAAAATTACACCTCATGTCAGTTTTTAGACTGCCGCAACTACAATTTCCCGTATTGTGGGATACAAATTTGTATTGCGGAATCCTGACTAGTTCTGCTATTGACCACGGTTATAAACAAAGCTAATAGAGTTTGAACTGTGTAGAAAAAAAGAAAACTTTTCCCTAATCGTGATTTCAAAAACTTTTTCTCCTAACTTTCACTATCCATACTGAACAAAAAATACACCACACTAACCTGGGTTGTTACTTTAAAAAGTTGCTAATTTTATGTAGTTTTTAAAATAGTAAAATAGTTGCTATTAAGCTACGTCAAAAAATTTTTTTGCTATTAAATTAAGTGCACAGAGAACACATTTTGAATGTTTTTCTTTAGTTAGAATTTCGAACAAAAACACTCGTTACATTGAAATCAGCCAGATGTTTACTTAAAAATTGTACGTTGAAGTTAATTAATTAATTCATTAACTTAATTCATGCTTACTAAACTTAGAAACTAAACAGAATACAAGGATATTTTTTAAACTGTAAGGAGAAATGCAAAGAAGGAGAACACATGAATTATATCATTTAATGAGTTAGACTCATTAGAGTGAGAGAATAGGTGACGCCACGCACGTCTTTTGTTTGTTCTATACATGAGATTGTTTATTAGTTGCAAGTACGTTACGCTATTGATGTGCATAGTTTTGTTGTTTCCTTACTTTTAACGGATTTTGCATTGTAATCTGGACTTGAGTACCTTAACCTTTTGCGATACAAATTAGCTGCAGCAGCACCGTTGCCTCTGTATTCCCCGTAAATGTAATGCATGTTAGCATACTGATGTACATCTATATTATAAATGCGAAAGTGTGTCTGTCTGTCTGTCTGAAAGTTACCTCTTCACGCTTTAACTGCTGAACCAATTTTGATGAAATTTGGTACACACATACTTTGAGTCCTGGGAAAGGACACAGGATACATTTTATACCGAAAAAGTACAGTGTTCCCGAGGGATACTATATTTTCGCGGGTGGAGCCGCGGGCAACAGCTAGTTCGTAATAATGGCCCGGGTAACAACAGCCTATAATAATATAGGGTAAATATTCACAAGTGGGGCTCCTCCTTGAAACGACTCCAAATTTTTTTTATTGCATATTTTCATTATAAAACAGTCTGTTATGCAATATTAAGGTGGCGGAAGACCAAAAAAAAAAATGTAAAAAAACATTAAAAAAAAAATTACTGCCCCGAAGACGTTTTTAACGTGATAAAAAAGTTCTATCCTAACCTAACCCAAAACTACACACAGGTTATTTCACCCCGGGTTCTTGTGAGACCGTGTTACCACTCCGAAGACGTTCTGAACGAGATAAAAAAGTTCTAACCTAACTAACCTAACCCAAAACTACATAAACGTTATTTCACGCCAGGTTTTTGTGAGGCCGTGTTACCACTCCGAAGACGTTTTGAACAAGATAAAAAAGTTCTAACCTAACCCAAAACTACATTAACGTTATTTCACGCCAGGTTTTTGTGAGGCCGTGTTACCACTCCGAAGACGTTTTGAACAAGATAAAAAAGTTCTAACCTAACTAACCTAGCCCAAAACTACACAAACGTTATTTCACGCTGGGTTTTTGTGAGGCCGTGTTACCGCCCCGAAGATGTTTTTAACGTGATAAAAAAGTTCTAACCTAACCTAACCCAAAACTACACAAACATTAATTTACGCTGGGTATTTTTGAGGTTGACATGTTTTTTATAAATTTTTTTTACATTTTTTTCTTGTCTTCCGCCACCTTAATATTGCAAAACAGACTGTTTTATAATGAAAATATGCAATAAAAAAAAATTTGCAGTCGTTTCAAGGTGGACCCCTACTTGTGAACAATTACCTAATATTATAGGCTGTTGTATAATAATATAAATTATAAAATTTGTTTAGTTGAACTATAGTTTTTAACTTTTGAGTATTAGGCATATTCAAATCAAAGGAGTTTTAGAACAGTAAGGGTCAGCTGACACCAAGACGATATATTCAAAATTGACTTTATTCATTACCCAAAAAGATACAAATTTCTTATGACATCAGTCATACAGCACATGCTGTACAGAGCGGTGCAACTTGACATTCGTACTTTTACAATGAAACGTTTACCTTCGTGTGTAATGAATAAAATTCAATTTTGAATAGCTAGCTTAAAAATGCAGCGCCGCGTTTCAGTGCAAATTGAGTCTAATATAGTTTACCTCCCTTTTCAAAAGGTGGAAAGTTGTTACCAACATTGGCCTCTAGGGATGAGGCACTAAGGGATCACAAGTCACAGCAGTAGCATAGTGTTCTTATAACTTCATTCCTATCGGCTTCACTTATCACTTACCTTTTGAAGATTCTCATTCAAAGCCTACCTAGAGGCTAGGGCCTCCCAATGAAAGAGAATCAGCTTTCGCCACTGGGTCACAGTATCTATATTACTTTAAATTCTTGAGTCTACCTAGTATAATATAGCATACTAGCTGATAAGCTGATGCCCGCGGCTCCACCCGCGTGAGTACAGTAACGCACGGGAACCGTATGTTCCGCGATAAAAAGTAGCCTATGTCCTTCCCCATGATCTACTTTATATCTATGCCAAATTTCGTGCTATATGAGTGTACCAAGTAAAATTTAGATCGGTTCAGTAGTTTTGCCGTGAAAGACGGACAAACAAACACACACTTTTCCATTTATAATATTAGTATGGACCATAGCCTTCATTACATTAGCAACAAAAAACTTGTAATATTCAAAGTCGACCACATCAATACTTTCCGCTTTCGGCATACGTGACCGCCCTCTGTGCTAATTACGAATTCTTAGCGCCATGTCAAAACTTTCCTTCTGCCCCTGGTTGTGTTGAGAACATTCGTCAAAGAAACTAATTAATAGAATGTAATAATTTACGAATACCTTATTGAAGGTTTTGACGACCTCTGTAGCACATTGGTTGAGCGTGTTGGTGCTCAAGCCGGGGTCGCGGGTTCGAATCCCGCCGAAGGAACAAAAAAGTTTTTCTGTGTTCCTGGGTCATGGATTTGTATTAAATATGTGTATAATATAGTAAAAATCTTAAATAATATCCCCCTTAACTAATAAACGCTGTATAAGCTTTGAATACTTATACAGTGTTTTGTTCACGTCACACAAGTGACATTTTTAATTCGATAGAAGGAGACAAAACACTGTTACTATTTAAAGCTTATACAGCGTTTATTAGTAAGGGGGCTAGTGTATAGTATAAAAGCATTAAATATATTTCCGTGATAGGAGTTAAACTGGGTGACAGGATAAGAAATAGTGATTTAAGGAAACGTTGTGGTCTGAAAGAAGACGTAGTGACAAAAATTGAGAAAGGTATGCTGAGATGGTTTGGCCATGTTGAGAGAATGAATGAAGAACGATTGACGAAAAAAGTGTATAATGCGAGTGTGAATGGAAGTGTTGGAAGGGGTAGACCTAGGCGGACGTTCCAAGACCAAATCGGGGACGTCTTGAAAAAAGGCCAGGTCAAGAGTACCCTAAACCGAAGAGCATTTATGAATGGAATAATGAAAGTGGATGAAGCAAAACAAGTATGTAAGGATCGTAGCAAGTGGAAAGAAGCTGTGGTCTCTGCCTATCCCTACGGGAAAGAGGCGTGATTATATGTATGTATGTATATATTTCCGTTGTCTGGTAACACAAGTTCTTTGATAACTTACCACGGGATCAGATTGACGTGTTGTGAAGCGTCCAAAGATTTTAAAAAAATTGGCGTTTCTGCAAAATTTTCATATACTTTATGGGCTACTAGCTGGTGCCCGCCACTTTTTGCGTAGAACTAACGCAAACGGAACCTTATTTTTCGAACGGAACCTCAAGATAAAATAGCCTATATTATGATATACCTTACAACATCAGCTTTCTGCTAGTGAAAGTTCCGTGAAAATCGGTCCAACCGTTTCAAAGATTAGCCGGAACAAACCGACGGACAGACAAAAATATTAAAAATCGATTTTTTACTGTAGATACCGAATATACTTTCATAAATATGCATTAAGTGAAAAGATCGTAAATTAAAGTTACAAACAGACACTTCAATTTTATTTATTTGTATAGATATAGATGTATAGATTATTATCATTAGGTACTGCAGATTTATGTTATATTAAGGTCTACTGAGCTGGACGTTGGATAAGAAAGAGACAAGAAAGAAAATTCGAAACTAGAACAATCAAGCAACTTATAAAAATCACCGTTTATATATTTTAAAACATCATCAACAATCACACGTCTAATATTTTTTCCTCTTGAGACACAAATAAATAAATATTTACTACGTAATAATACTTTTACTACATAATAATATGTATTATAAATGGGAAAGTGTGTGTGTCTGTTTGTCCGTCTTTCACGCCAAAACTACTGAACCGATTTAAATGAAATTTGGTACACAGATAGTGTAGAGCCTGAGAAAGGACATATACTACTTTTTATCGCGGGACATATTAGGTTCCCGTTGGTTACTGTACTAACGCGGGCGGAGCCATGGGCATCAGCTAGTACATAGTTACCACGTCGTAAGAGCACCATCTATACACGTCATACATCCACATAGAGCCAACGAAGATATCGTGAAATGCATGTTTTGGAGGCGAGTCCTTTGTCAGGTGAATTTCTCGGCCCGCATCTCGTACAAAAGCGTTCCGAGATAGACAGGTGGAGATAAAACATACAGTTTTCCATTGATAACGTGAAAGTTTAACAAATACGATAATATATTATCGACAGCGTTTTGTTCTACAAAAGTAATTATTATTCTTTTTTATAATTTGTCGTAAATATCGTCTATTCCTCGTGCTCCATACTCCACTTACAATAATATTACCATGTGGATCATGGGCAAAAAAACGATAAAAGTAACCGTGGCCTGGGACATCCAAGTACTACGTATACTACGGGGAATAAACGGTAATTATTACGGAAGAAAATATTTTAGTTAAATACAAGAAACCTTATTTAAGTACTAAAATATTTTTTTCTGAAGAAGCTGAAATTTTAACTAGCAAACCGTTAAACCCACGTTCCTTGTTCAGTGCTGAACTATAAATAATACAATATTATTTATATCGCGTAATAATATACGCACAAACATAAATCTTGCGGAAACTGTGCATTTTGCGATAAAAACAAACCTATGTGTGAGTCCAGAGTCTAAACTACTATCTCTTGTACCAAATTTCTTTAAAATCCTAGTTATTGCATAATGCGTGAAAACGTAACAAACATACATACAGCCACATAGACAGCAAGGATTAATAAGAATTTTAAGGATGAAAATTTCTGAACAATTTAAGTTTGGTACACAAAAATCATACAAAAGAATTCCTTTGTGTGGACTTGCGGTTACTTGGCCTTAGTTATTTAGTTTGCCGCAGTTTACGGGAAGATTCTAACTATGGACGAAGTTACTAACACGACGACGACGACGACGCTTAGTATAGATGCTGATATAAAGAACTGCTGCAAGTTACGTAGTAGGTACCTAACTATTTAGTAATGAGCCTAAGATGGTTCGTGATAGCTGCTGGATGCTTTTAATAATATCTATAGGTACGTACATACCTAATGTCTTGGAGATAACCTTATGAATTGTTAATGGACCGGCAAACGAAATGGATCGCTTGTAAGATGTTTTAAACTCCCCAAATTGTGAGTTTACGCAGATTTCCTGTAAAACTGGTAGTTATCGCCTAAAGCCAAATATAATATTTTATTGTATCTCTTGTTATATTCAGAGAACATTTTAAAGCTCATGGAAATAAATGATTGAATTGCGTTCTAGCAAATATTATTAAGTGACCAGGTGGTACGATTACATTACAATAATAAACGATATATTTAGATGAAGATTTCGACGAATAATAATAATAATATCTATGGACGCTTCACACCACGTCAGTCTGGCCCCGTGGTAAGTATCCGAAGAACTTGTGTTACGGGTACCAGACAACGGAAATATATTTAATACTTTTTATACTATACTTATATTTAAGATTTTTATTATATTATACACATATTTAATACACATCCATGACCCAGGAACACTGAAAACTTTTTTGTCCTTTTCGAATCCGCGAATTCGAGTCCGCGACCTCCGGCTAAAGCGCCACTGCGCTCACCACTGAGCCATGGAGGTCGTCAAAATAATAATAATCCCCTCGGGTGACCACCTTGACGTGGTAGGGGTTTGGGGGAAGGCAAGAGTTTATCAGTGATCACGAACATCCAGACCACCAACAGTCAATACCTGGCAACAGGAGACTCACAGCTACTACACCTTAGCTTCAATACCCTTCCAACTAACTAGGCCAGACGATAAAATTAAATAAGTTACTTATGTAGAGCAGAAACAAACATCACCCTTACCTCCTTACTAATAAACGTTGTATAAGCTTTGAATAGTTAAGCAGTATTTTGTCTCCTACTATTGAATTAAATTTGTCACTTGTGTGATGTGAACAAAACACTGTATAACTATTCAAAGCTTATACAGACAGCGTTTATTAGTAAGGGCCGTAAAGTTTACTTTGACGACGGCGTAAAAGAGTAAAAGTGATTATATTAATAAGCCATTGAACATATACTGTCCAAGATTTCATGTTACAAATTTTGGTTTGATACTTAACACCTACCTAAGTACCTATATATCTGTTTATTTTATCTCTAACAAAAAAAAAATTGTGCATTTTCTACCACCTACGCTTCCCTATCGTTCTAGTAAAACAGAATTAGTGCTTTGTACACACCTAACGTTATTACTGAGACTCGAGACTAACCACATTAACCCAACGCGTTTCTAAACTGCGAAAACTCTACCTTAAAGGTACATAATATAATTATGTACCTATATACGCGGATATTTTGTTTGTTCCATTCACAGCAAAATAAATTAAAAAAACATAATTGACAATACCGCTGTAGGATACTCCGTCATACTCCCATAATTCCGTCAATGGTGACAATACTTACTTAATTATTAATCCGCACTCCGCTTTGTAGTTTTGTATAAATAAAAAGTAATAATTCTCTATACTTGTTTTATTAAACGTTATACATACTTTACACACCATTAGTAGTACTTAGCGAACGGGCCAAAAACGGAAACGGACAGACATCTTGTAAAAAGAAAAACGCATAGACAATAATAAAAGTATTACCAGCATAATTATATTTACATTGTCTATTTCCAACACCCCCTTTCAATGTAATATTAATTATAAATTTTACTCCTTTAAGTTACACATACACTTATTAACAAATTTTAACAACAATATAGCATTCAAAGGTTTTGTTAATGCATCTGCTAGCTGGTCCTCAGTTTTAACATAGCTCACAACAATTTTTCCTTTCTTAATTAATTCTCTAACATAGTGGTAGCGTATATCTATATGTTTCAGTCTTTTTATACAATCTGTACTAGCCACTTTAATAGCAGATTGATTGTCACACATCATAGTAACCGGACACATGTTTTCATTTGGAAATAAATCTTTCAATATGTTTAGTATCCAACAGGCCTCGCTAGCGGCCATACTCATAGATATATATTCTGATTCTGTTGAAGAGAGGCTAACTGAACATTGTTTTTTAGAGCACCAAGCAATCAGACAATTTTTAAACATGAAACAAAAGCCTGTGGTAGATTTCCTATCAACTAAATCTCCACCCCAGTTAGCATCACAGTATCCAATTAGTTTTCTTTTATCATCACATTTATAAACAAGTTTATAATCTAATGTATGTTTAATATATCTTAACACTCTCTTCAACGCTGACAATAACATATTATTAGCTTTATTCTGGTACCTACTTAGAATAGATACAGATATAGACAAATCAGGCCTTGTACCACACACTGCATACATAAGACATCCTATTATTTGTCTACACAAGTTTTCAATACCTTTATCTGGCTTTTCATTACAGTTCTGATTCAATACAAAATTTTGATCAATAGGGGATGATACAGGCTTACAATTTTCCATATGAAATCGTTTTAAAACATTTTCTAAATATTCTTTTTGTGATAATTCAGTAACACCTGTCTGTAAATTTTGTTTTACATTAATACCAATAAAGTCTGATATAAAACCTAAAGTCTTCATTTTAAATTCTCTACACAACATATCTTTAAACTCATTTACGCTGTTTTCCTCTGTTCCAAAAGTCAATATATCGTCTACATACAATAACACATAAATTTTATATATACCATTGCTCTTTACATAAAGACACGAATCAGCTTTAGACTTTATAAAGTTTTCCCTACACATTATTGAGTTAAACTTATCATTCCAATGTTTAGGAGACATTTTTAAGCCATATAATGACTTATGCAGTTTAACAATATTTTTATTTCCACTAAATGCCCCTTCTGGTAATTGCAAGTATACATCATCACTAATTTCCCCATACAGAAATGCTCCTGTGACATCCATTTGATGGATTGGTAAGTTTAACATAGTTGCAACAGATACAAATAATCGAAAAGTAGTTAGCTTTGCTACTGGTGCATAAATATCATTATAATCAATATCGTCATTTTGCTCAAAACCTCTAGCTACTAATCTGGCCTTAAACTGTTTTACCCCATTAATATACTTAATTTTGAATACCCATTTACTAGTAATTACCTTACAATCATTTGGCTTCTCACAGTGTTCCCATGTCCTGTTTTCTGCTAGTGTGTTCAGCTCAGTCCTAATTGCCTCCTCCCATTCTGATGCATTTTCATGTCTCATAGCTTCCCGATATGTTCTCGGTTCATCCTCATCTAACAATACTGCATTGTTGCATCTGTAAAATGATGTTTTCTTTCTCGTACGCTGACTACGCCCCCTCATCTGTGGCTGTGAGACCATTGCTTCATCATCACTGCACTCTTCACTTGTACATGGTTCATACACACTATCTATGTCGGAACCTTCAGAACTTGTAGCGCTTGAGTCTTCTTCTGGCAATGTTATATTCACATTTTGGCTTGACATTTCTCTCTCTTCTTCTTCATCTTCCAATATTATATTGTGATTTAATTCCTTTGAGTTCTTTAAAAATATAACATCTCTCTTTATCTGAACAGTATTGTTTTTCTCAAAAAATATTCTATATCCTTTTGTTTCCTCTCCATAGCCAACCATAATTCCATTTTCACCTTTAGGGTCCCATTTTGTTCTCTTTTCATTTGGGATGTGTATGAATACAGGTGTTCCAAAAATCTCCAAATTTTGTATATTGAAACTTTTGCCCGTCCAAGCCTCATATGGAGTTTTGACTTTGTCAGTACTAAATCCTGTTCTGTTTATCACATAGCATGCAGTATTTATAGCCTCTGCCCATAATTTCTTAGGTAATCCTTTGGAATACAGTAGAGATCGAGCCGCTTCAACTAATGTCCTGTTTTCCCGTTCGGCTTTTCCATTCTGCTGTGGAGTGTATGTGACTGTTGTCTGATGTATAATTCCGCAGTGGGTAAACATTTCTTTCATGCCCTTATTAACGAATTCTAAGCCATTATCACTCCGGAAGTATATAATTTTATTACCTGTCATATTTTCACTCATCTTTATAAATTTCTCAACAAAGGTTTTGACTTCATACTTCCCTTTCAAAAAATAGACAGTCCTATAACATGAAAAATCATCTTTCAGAAGAAGAAAGTACTTGGCTCCTCCGATGGAAGTCTCGTCCATTGGGCCACACACATCGGCATGAATCAATTCACATGTCCTTGAAGTTGTTGTATGACTTATATTGAAAGGCAAGCGATGAGCTTTGCCCTCTAAACATCCTTTACAATGACCAATAAAATCCTCCGTTGCATCAATATTATTGTTTGCAAGCACCTTCTTTACATGTTGTATGTTTTGGTGCACTAATTTTTCGTGCCACTCACTTAGGGATGGTTTCACTTGAGTTACATTAGCAGCACTACATTTTAGGCGCAAATCCATTATATACATTTTTCCGTGACGATTTGCGATTGCACAAAGTTTTTCCTTTTTGTAGAAGTTGCATTTGTGCCCATCAGTCTTCATAATATAACCTCTATCTGTCACACGATTCACAGATAGTAAATTAGCCTCAAGGTCCGGTACAAACAACACGTTTGTGAATTTAGTATCAATCCACTCATGTCCATTAAATACCTGTGCTGCCACCTGGCCACAACCTAATGCACTGATTGCCGTTCCGTTTCCTACTATTACAGACTTCTTTTCAAGAGATGAAAATGAAGTAAACAATTGTCTTTCACGGCACATATGTTCACTCGCACCTGTGTCTACCACCCACTTTGAATGCGAATAACGTTCATTTAATGTATCAAATGTCCCTGACACCACAAATGCATTGCTCTCTTTGTTGAGCCGATATCTACACTCATGTTTAAAATGTCCAAGCTTGTTGCAGTAAAAACACCTTTTATTACTAGGTCTGTTCACCAAATCAGTCTTATTATTGTCTTTCACCTTACTCCTACACTCCGACTGATAATGGCCAAGTCTATTACATTTAAAGCACTTTACACTTTTCTTGTTCACTGTATTATTTGCAACAAAGGCTGAAGTTTGGGGTATTTCATCAGCTTTCTCCTTCATACGTTCCTCCTCAACCAATAATCTCGCCACCAAGTTGTTGTATGTTTGTTTTTCATCAGGTGCCGACTCCCAGGCTGAGACAAAATGTTTATAACAATCAGGCAATGACATTAGCACTTTAGTCACAACAAATTTATCTGATATTTCTTCTCCTAATTGCCGCAATTGATTTTGCATTTCCTTAATTTTAGATAAGAAAAGAGACATCTGAATTCCCTCTTCATATTTAAACTGGAAAAAGCGTTGTTGTACAATATGTATATTAGTTTCACTTTTTTGTTCATAAACAGCGATCAACTTATTCCACATATCAGCAGCCGTGCTGCATGATATTATATGTATCATAACTTCTTCACTAATACGTGTGACTATTATAGTTTGTGCTTTCGCATCTTTCGTCTGCCACGCCTGCGTATTTTCCTCTGTCTTTTTAAATTTTCCTTCGACCACATCTAACAACTCTTTGCCTCTTAATACGACTGTTATTTGAAACTTCCAGGTGTTCCAGTTTTTCGGCCCCTCTAACTTGATGATACTAAGATTTCCATCCATATTTGCTCTCGCCTTTTGCTTTCCTTCCCGCACTTTGATCACTCCTTCCCGCACGTTTGCAATTTTCTTAACCTCAAAAAAAAAATGCCGGGTGCCGGTAATTTTCACGTGCAGTATTCTTCTTACCTTTTATTATATTTCAGATTTATTTACGAGTCTGGGCCCATAACCTGTAGTTTTGTATAAATAAAAAGTAATAATCCTCTATACTTGTTTTATTAAACGTTATACATACTTTACACACCATTAGTAGTACTTAGCGAACGGGCCAAAAACGGAAACGGACAGACATCTTGTAAAAAGAAAAACGCATAGACAATAATAAAAGTATTACCAGCATAATTATATTTACATTGTCTATTTCCAACACGCTTATAAGAGATGTTTGATTTTGGGCCAGCTCTATGTACACTACATAGGTTAATAGGAAAAAAATATTAGAATTTCATTAAAATACAAAAAAAAATTGATGAAGGGTATATGTGTACAAAAATGATTATTTGAAGAGTTTTTTATTGCGAGAACACTATTTTTAGGGCGGCCATGACATACGTTTTGACTTGACTTTCGACGAAATTGACAATTTTATGTAGAGACGTCTTCTTGAATGTCATATTATGTCTTTCTTTATCAAAAGTCATGTCATTATCAAAATGATATTCTTTGGATAATTCTGATCTGATCCGCCATGTTTTATTTTACGTTGTGTTGCTCTCCTTGACGAAGTTATTTAAAATGTACATTGAAACGAAGTGAAATTAAATAAAATAAAGAATAGGAAACGATTACTATATTATGTAGCTACATTTAAATATAGTGTACATGACGACCTCTGTGGCTCAGTTGGTTGAGCGTGTTGGTGCTCAAGCCGGAGGTCGCGGGTTCAAATCCCGCCGAAGGAACAAAAAGTTTTTCTGTGTTCCTGGGTCATGGATGTGTATTAAATATGTGTATAATATAATAAAAATCTTAAATATGTGTATAGTATAAAAGTATTAAATATATTTCCGTTGTCTGGTACCCGTAACACAAGTTCTTCGGATACTTAGCACAGGGCCAGATTGACGTGGTGTGAAGCGTCCATAGATTATTATTATTATTATTATTATTATTAGTGCTGGCCCACGCCTCATACATTAATAGAACATCTCTTTTAACACTATTGGCATGCTGCTGGATTTGCAGGCTGGACCGCGAGTATAGCATTTAAGACAGAAGGAACAAATTTTGTTATTTATAATCGAAGTGTAAGGAATAATAAACCTTATCCGAGACGTAAAAGTTAAACATGGGGACAACCTAGTATAACGAGCGAGTAATCCATTAACCTCCTTACTTATAAACGATGTATAAGCTTTGAATAGTTATACAGTGTTTTGTCTTCTTCACTCGAATTAAAAATGTCACTTGTGTGATGTGAACAAAACACTGTATAACTATTCAAAACTTAATACAGCGTTTATTAGTAAGGGTGTAAGTGTTTGACTGACGTCAAATTAAACGTGTTATCTTTTTTGTAGTGAATAAGGTTCAATTTTGAATAGCTATCTGAAACTGCAGCGCCGCGAATCATCGCGGTATGAACTAAACCTTAATCAGAGCTTTGTCCATGTTAATAATAACTTTGGCTATTCGATGTTACATCTTGGTTGATCCTGTATTAGCCACTTCATTACATGTATTAACTATTGAGTAAAGTAAGAAGTAGTGAGTTTCTTTAAATAAGGCTAATACAGTAGTAACATGTTGGACTATCCTACAGACTACTCGTATGAAACAGCACAAGTTCTGAAACTGATACTTCAGCTTAGGCGGTCTGCGGTCGGGTGCAACCCATAACTTAGTTGAAATCTGAGATTCGCGAGTGTATGCATATGTGTGATATATATTAGATATTATATTAGTTTAAACATAGCGTTACTGCTAATTAAATAATAACCAAGAGTATGTTTTAGGAGCGTTCCGTAACCATCGACGCGCAATAGGTTTTCTTTTAATTACTTCAAAAGTTATTGTCATATTATTTAAATGAAAACAAGATTCCTTAACTTATAATTAAGAAATGCCAGGGAGGAGGGCAACTTATGCCGATTTCTCGAAAATATCGTTGATTTTGTAAGAATTTCACGTATAAAACCTTGCATTTATTTAAAATACCTACTCAATGATACCCCACATGATAGGGTGCAATCTTTGATTAATTATTACATAGATACGTTATATCCTTACAAAACTGACAATATAATATTTCTGTGCCACGACACACATTGACATGGGACGCGTGTCAATGTGTCAATGTCGCATACTAACATAGAAGTCATAGAACACGCTATTACTCGCGGAGCACACAATAAAAATTGACCCGACGTCGGGCTAATTGAGGTCTTCACTTTTTATGCGCAATGCCATATCTACCTCTTTTTAATATAATTCATCTTTGGGTGGAATGAAAAAATATTATTCATTCCCAATTCACAAGCATGGAGAGCCATCCCTAAAAAAGTAAATTATTATTATTTTATAATGCTAAAACCGACATATTATATAGATAGTCTTTAACTATACCTTTGATTAATTTATATTCTTAATAACAATAACCCAATGGCCAATATCAATCCCATAACGTATTAAAAAGTTCAATCCCATAACGCAATAAAAATCCCAATATCTCTAAAAATATTAATTTTGGAATAATGTGTTTCATTGTAGAAAATATTGAAAATCATTGTAACTACAACCCCTAAAAGAAACAATATCGACTTATTGATTTCTTATGTTTACGCGAATATTGTTCATTGTTTTAAACACTTACGGATTTTGTCGCGGTGCACTTTTCTTTTGCCCGACGTTTCGGCTACTTTCCAGCAGCCGTGGTCACGCGAGAACTGAGGTGTCAGTTGTCCTATTTGTTGAAGTTGTTCAAACTACCCGAAGATTCTTCAATTATTATTTGTGTTCCGATCCACGCAAAACATACTAACAGTATCTTGAAGCCGCGGTGTTTTTGACCTGAATTTAAATATCGACTTAACCAACAACTCTGTATAAAATTGTTTTTTTTTTAATAAATTGTTCGATTTAATTCGATCTTTTTAATGGATTTCTGCCACTCATGTTTGAAATTCGTTTTGTACAAAATAATGTGTTAATTCACAGTTAAGGTCTTAAATATGTAATACTAGCTAATGCCCGCGGCTCCGCCCGCGTAAGTACAGTAACCCACGGGAACCGTATATGTACCAAGATTAAAAGTAGCCTATGTTCTTCCCCGTGTTCTACTTTATATGTGTCAAATATCATGATGATCGGTTTAGTAGTATTTACGTGAAAGCGTTAATAAAGTATCCCACGGGAACCATATATTTCCCCGCGATAAAAAGTAGCCTATGTCCTTTCTCAGGCTCTAGACTATGTGTGTATCAAATATCATTTAAATCAGTTCAGTAGTTTTGCCGTGAACAACAGACAAATAGACACACACACTTTCCCATTTATAATATTAGTATGGAAGTATGGATTGTTTTCAATAATCTATAACGAGATAGTCTTATAGTTGGGCGAGATATTGAACCTCTGTGCCACAGTACTGCGGACTCGAGTACAAACGCTAATACAAGTGCAGAAAGCAATTTCTTATCGGATATTAGTTTTTATATAAACTAGCAGAGAGCGAGCTAGTATTTATATTTTGTTATAGTCGTTCAGTCGTTCAGAAAGAACGTTTCAGTTTATCTCACAAAATGCGAACTGTATTTCCTTAGCGAAGGCTGTTTCTCCATTAAGGATAACCTAGCCTGTAAGATAAGTTACAGAACACGTACAAATAGGGAAGTACCTATTTATGATCTAAAAGGCAATGTTGTATGTTACGAAGTTTTAAACGGTACTGTCAGTCTGTCATACTTCGTCCTCGTGGAACAGTTACTTTGGGATATCGCTAAAATTTACCCGCGACTTCATTTACGTAGAAAGAGAAGCGTTTCCCCTCACGACTGCGCGCCGCGCGCCGTACATTATTATTGCGCGCGTGATTATTTTATTACTGCGATATCTTCTAAAATACTTATTTAAATCAAATGATGTAAACGGTAAATTTCTTCTAAATTAAATGCTTGTAATGAATAACGTATTTACTTCGATAAGGATTAATATCATCTTTATGAAAACACTCTCACAAATAATGCTTAATTTTAGAACAAATTTGGTTAGTATAAAAAGGTTATTGTGAGCCAACCTTAAAAGATAGACATATACAGTCGCGGACTTTTTTTTAGAACTGTTAAAGGGAAATAATTCTGTCATACATAATTTTAACGAAACATTTACCGTTTCCGCAGCGTACGCAGCGAAAGTTTAGCATGATGTTATATAGCCTAAAGCCTTCCTCGATAAATGGACTATCCAACACAAAAAGAGTTTTTAAATTCGAACCAGTAGTTCCTGAGATTAGCGCGTTCAAACAAACAAACAAACTCTTAAGTTTTATAATATTAGTATAGATGAAGCCGGTGTAAATCGTGTTATAGCAGTAGCGCCAAAGAATATAATATTATATTACTAACGTAATAGTGCTGCTGTATATAAATGTATAATATTATTGGATATTGTTTATTTTATGTCATGGGATACTCATCCCAACTTACCTGTCCGGTAGTTGTGGTATAGTATACGGGTATGCGACCCCGGCTTCCCTAGCTATTACTGTCCTATCCCTTGCCCTCCTGGGCGGTAATATCCTACATTACCTATTTCCCATTCTAACTTACCAATCTTTCTTTCCACACCACCTATCCTTCCCTTTCCCTATTCCTACCCTCTCCGCCAATCCGTGGGAACGCAATGGATAATCATAAAAAATAATTTAATTATCCAAAATGACGGCGATGTGGTTCGCCACCCATCACGTCTCGTTCTCGCGGAGGCGAAAAGTGGCCCATGGAGAGTCGCTTTGCTACGTTGAATGAGTTAAGAGGAGGAATAAATTGTAAGAATGAAAGTAGACGAAGCGAAACAAGTATGTGAGGATCGTAGCAAGTGAAAGGAAGTGGTCTCTACCTACCCCTACGGGAAAGTGGCGGTCTCTGCCTACCCTTACGGGAAAGAGGCGTGATTATATGTATGTATGTATGTATGTATTGTTTATTTTACCCCATGTTAGGATCGTAAATCATTTACGTAGAATATGCAATTATTAGTATTTAGATATCTATTACGCTACGTTAACGTATTAACACGGTGAACTTATAAAAATAAGTAGCAACATTGATGGTAATAAATATTTGACATCAGCCAAACTTTCAGAAAACCATGTGGTCATCAAGTAGAGAGTATTAAACTATAACTTATCCATATGCCATATCCAAACTTTAACTAAGATAAATGGTGACATTATGTAACAATTTGATTAAATTAACACATTCGGCGGCAAATGTTCAAGTTGAGCGGTAATTCTGTAAATCCAGATTGGATTTAATTTCGCAAGCTAATTCGCTTTCTAATTATATAAATTAATTAAATCTGGATTTTGTCAGGACGTGTAGTCAATAAAACCGAGCGCTCTGTCTAACTAATGAATGTTTGCAGCTGAATGATTTATTTATTTAATTTTAAGAAGGCTTACAGACTAATAACAATATAGATCAAATGATACATAAAATGTGTGTAGGGCGCGTTAAGATGACACGCGCTCATGAGCGCTGGGGGGTTGGATTTTATAACGAGTCGCCTAAATTTGAGAGTATTGGTGGTGTAGGGGGCTTAAGGGAGTTAGTCTTAAACCCCCCAAAGAAATTTTGGCTGCCGGAGTTGCTTCTAAATATTTTTAAACAATTTTCAAAAATTCTTAAATATTATTGCAATTATGCAAAACGGCGTAATCTTTATGCTAAAGTACAAGGGGGTGAGCCAAGATCTTTTCTTTATCGCTTCTTTAAAGAATCGCCGATCAAAATGTATGGAATTGAAATTTGGAAAAAGAAAATATAATCGGGGTAATTATATTTTATATATAATGTGATATAGGAAATGTATGAGAACAGTATATAATTCTTAGGTAATTAATAGCAATGTTGGCCCAATACGACTTCATTGGGTTAGGTTAGATGGCTAAGGCGGGAGCGTAGCGCAGCGAAGCTACCGCCTTAGCCATCGTGGTTATTTCTTTGTAAACCACCCAGAAGTAGGAGCCCCGCGTAAGCGGGGCTCCGTCGACTCATAATTGAAGCCAGTTGTTATTGAGGACCATTGGGTTCTAGGTATGATTGAGGATGGATCTGAAGATTTGAGGTTGGAAGTGTGTCCAGACAATATTCGCTCTGCTGAGGTTTTGGTGCCACTTATATTAAAGAATGTGGAAATTGGCACCACCTGACACTGATTTTTGGAAAGCATATGATTGCTTGTCAGAACATGGCTACATACACAAAAAAGTCAACCACTCGGATCGTGACAATCCATTCATAGCTGAAGATGGGACTCATACTCAACGAATTGAGTCCCAGTGAAGGGCCGTTAAAAGATTTTTTAAGAAGGACAATTTTAATAACACAGCAAATTGTGCAGATGTTATTTTTGAATATTTTTGGCGGCGAAATAAGATAAAATACAGGAAAGATCCATTCGTGGAATTAATAAAAGCTATAAATCATGTTTATAAAGTGGAATAAACAATGTTTGTACAAATTTCTGTTTTTTATTTTTTCTAAGGAAATCAAGTATTTCCGGCGGTCGAAAATGGTGAGGGGGGAATCCAACCCCCTCCCCCCTCCCTCCCAACCACTCGCAACCCCTTAAAATGGCGACGTATTTTAAAATTTTACCCCAATTATGAGCGTGGAGACAATGAGAGCCATGCTCGGGTACAGCGCGATCACGCCAAGTAGGCACTAGGCGGTGATGTTCATAGATTATACAGATAATTATATTATAGGTATATCTCCAACATCGAACAGTAGCAACAGCGCAGCGTAATATTGTTATACTGCGCTGTTGCTACTTCAACGCTGAGAGGGCGCGTGTATTTTAAATGGAGATATTTTAACAAAACATAAGCATTAAATTGCAATGTTTCTAAAGAGGGGGTGATTCGGACGCGACGCGCACTCTGTCGCGCGAAAAATATTCGCGCTCATGTGAACACGTCCTTACTATACCTTCTCTATACTCACTACTTACATTACTATCTACAGTAGACCGAGCTTCGCTCGGAGTTCTAGTAGACCTGAAAAAAATACAGATGACGATAGCGGACCTGAGACACCAGTTTGCCAAAAACTTTCACAATTAATGAGCGGAATATAACTCGTATCTACGCATCGATAAAAAAAATTGTAAAACTCAACGATAATTCGCAGTTTCCTTGGAATAAGACCTAAACTAGATCGATTCGAGATTTACACCTCCTCCCGCGTACTAAATTACATGGAAATTGTTTGAGCCGTTTCCGAGATTCAGATTATAAATAAGTAATATACAAGAATCGCTCGTTTAAAGTGTTTATATAGTTCGACATTGCTGTACCCACGCTTACCATTGTGTAGGGTACAGACGGGGTAGGAAAATTCATTACTTTCCCTAGACCCGCCATCTTTCACAATTTTTCACTATACAAGTGAGTCGAGAAGGGGTGAAAGCGCGACACTATTCACTATGTAGGGTACCTACGATTTCTGAATAAGAGATCTTGAAATTATTTCGGTCTATCTGATAAAGATTGATTGAGAAAATTCAAGTGTACTAAGTATCTACGAGGGCGGGATGATAAGTAACTAGCCTAATAAGAAAATACTTAACTTTCCGTGATAAAATTAATTTTATTTTTTGACATAGTCTCAGTGAACCTCTACGCACTTATTCCATCTTCGTTCTAAAGCACTAATACCTTCCATAAAATGATTTCTTTCGAGGCCTGCAAAATACTCTTCTACAGCGGCTATGACTTCATCATTTGTGGCAAATTTCTGTCCGCCCAAAAAAGTTTTGAGCTTAGGGAATAAGTGGAAGTCTGATGGCGCTAGATCAGGCGAATAAGGTGGGTGGGGCAGCAAATCATACTTCAATTCGTTGATTGATTGAATTGATTTTTTTTTCGCCAATCCTGGTCGTTTTTGCTGAATACATTGATGAAGCTTATCTAGAAGGTTAGCGTAGTATTCTCCATTAATTGTTTGACCTTTAGAAAGGTAGTCTATCATCAAGATCCCATCTGCATCCCTAAAGACGGAAGCCATCACTTTTCCTGCCGACTTTACAGCCATGTCTTTTTTGGAGCCGGGCCGGGGGATTGAGTCCACTGTTTTGATTTAATTTTTGATTCTGGCGTGTAATGATGAACCCAGTTTCATCTGTTGTTACAAATCGACGTAAAAAATCGGCCTTATTACTCTGAAAACGGTCCAGACATTCCTTTGAGTTTTGCACCCGACTCCTTTTTTGATCGTGCGTAAGCAATCGCGGCACCCAACAGGCCGATAACTTTTTCATATTTAATTCCTCACTTAGGACATGATGTACCCGTTCTTTTGAGATACCTGTAGTGTAAGCTATTTCAGATAACTTCAATCGTCGATCTGCTAAAACCATATCATCTACTTTCACGACCATTTCCGGAGTCGTGACGCTTTTTGGACGTCCGGGGCGGGCTTCATCTTGGACACATGTACATCTTGTACGACCGCGTTTAAACCCAGCCACCCAGTTTTTTATTGTGGCATAAGAAGGAGTATATTCACCCAAAACATTCTTTAACTCGTCGTAGATATCTTCCCCTTCATGCCCTTCATATGAAGAAACTTTATCACCGTTCTTTGTTCAATTTTATCCATTTTGAGAACAGTTGACGAAATATATTTTCAAATGACAAAAAATCAATAAAATTTTCACGCCACCAAATACAAATTTAGAACACAGGTGGCCAGAGATAGGAATTTAAAAATGACATATATATTTTATTAATTTTAAGTTTTTAAATAGCAGTGGCTAGTTACTTATCATCCCGCCTACGTATTGATCAATAATTCGATATTCGTTCGTTTCAGCTTGGTAACGTCCCACAGTGTTCTATTTCACTCAAAAAATTTCCCTATGCTGTTTATCGCATACATCGATGAAGAAATATATTTTAAATGCAAGAGTAAAACACCCACGTGTCTATTTCAAATACTTTTTTTTATAAAAAATAATTTATGTTTCGTGACCTCGACGTAAAAAAAAGACTTAATAAATTCTGTAAGCGTGTCTAATCAATATATATTTTTTTGATTAATATGGTTTGATGAAGGACCTTGATTTTTGAACTTGATTTTTTTATCAGTGATAGAAACATTTAAGATGAATCTTTCAGTGTAAGTCACAAGTCGCACTTTTGAGTTTTTTGGGAGAAAAAAAAAACAAAAAACTGAATTAAAATTAATAACTCGGTAACCAGAAGTGATCTTCAAAAAATAAAATATGGAAAATATGCGCCTAAAGGTCCTTCATCAAACCATATTAATCAAAAAAATATATATTGATTAGACACGCTTACAGAATTGATTAAGTCTTTTTTTTTACGTCGAGGTCACGAAACATAAATTATTTTTTATAAAAAAAAGTATTTGAAATAGACACGTGGGTCTTGCATTTAAAATGCATTTCTTCATCGATTTATGCGATAAACAGCATAGGGAAATTTTTTGAGTGAAATATAACACTGTGCGTCCACTGCAGGACATAGGCCTCCCCCATAAATTTCCAGTGCGACCGGTCGCTCGCGGCCTGTATCCACCGACCGACTCCCTGCGACTTTTCTCAGGTCATCTGTCCACGATATTGCTTAATTCTAAACTTATATCGAATCATCCTTATTAGATAAATCTGAGAAGTTACCCCTTTATTGCGGCGCGGCGTATCAAAGTGGCCGTCGTAGTGAAAATACTTCTGAATTATAGGCTTAAAACGAAAGAGCTGACTTAAAACGAAAGTACCTAATGATGATTTCTTCTAAGATTGAAGAAAAATGATAAGTATAAAAGCAAAAGAAATGACATTGGGTTTTTACTATAAAAGATTATTATCCATGGCGACCAAAGATAAAATTAGGTAAGGTGGACGTGTTTTATAATTAGACCTGGATTACAACTCCTTTTAAAAATTATATTTAAATTTTAACAATTTATTGATCTACTTCTCCATTGAACAAAATTAAAATCATCACGAAAAATATTTTGTGAATGAAAACTTTACAATCTAATAGTACCTATTTCGGGTTACGCTTTTTTAAAAATTGACTAAAAACGTCCAATGTCTTTAGGCACTTATTTTTCGCCCTCTAATTTTTTCGCAGAGGTTTTCTTCTCGGTAGGATTAGACTTGTTATCAAACTAGAAGACAAAATTGGGCAATTTTCGAGATAACTTTGAGATAAAATCTTTTCTTTGTTTTCATATTTTTCTTTATCATATTATCTTTTTGTTTTTTTTTTTTAATTAGATATTACGAAAATGAACAAGAATATTTTAGCTGTCATATTATAGTAGGCAAGATAGGTAATTATATTGTCCAAATGGAAAATTATCAAATCATATTATAAGGTATTCGAATGAAACTTATTCCGGTAATACACAATAACGAAATCGACAGCTTCGATATACAAAGTAACCTCTTTTAAAGGACTAGAAGTGAGCAATTTCTAGGCGGTGAGGGAATCTCGGGGTGGTCTTAAAACTGAATTGCTTGGCGCTAGTCCATGTCAATTACAGACCAACTCACTGAAACTTGGGAAATTATTGAATTAAACTTTCTTTTTCATATGGAACTTTTAAAAGATTGGATCTATTAAATGCTTACTCTGTATTCACATTATACAAATTTTATTCATAATAATTGAACTCATTATGGACAATGAGATTGTTTCTATGATAAATAAGGCCTATTATGATAAATAAGGCCTCTTATGATAAACTAGCTTTTGCCCGCGACTTCGTCCGCGTAGAGTTCGGTTTCCATACAAAAAAATTAACCCCTTCTTCACGCCCTTAAGGGGTCGAATTTTCAAAAATCCTTTCTTAGCGGATGCCTACGTCATTACAACTATCTATATGCCAAATTTCAGCAAAATCCGTTCAGTAGTTTCGGCTTTGCGTTGATAGATTAACAGTTAGGTTTTCCTTTTATATAAATTATTTAGATAAGGGTTCAAAATATTTCCAGCTTTTGAAGTACCTAAGTGTAAGTTTGCTTAGATGACCTTAATTTCAGAATGTCTCTGTTATTAAAATAACTTTGCTCTAGCGCATCGTTCCTTAACCATTTTTATGTCGCGACCCACCAAAAGGCCAAAAAGTTAAGTAAAAATTCTTGCGACCCCGTCACTATAAAATTATAATAAATATATATAGTGCGGTATTTTTATCAGCTATAACGTATTAGCCCCAGTGAAGGCTGGTAGAAAAACGAACGTTTTTTTCAACGTCCGATACATTAGATTCGTTCGAAAAACGAATTTTTTGTACTTCTAGGTATATAGTTGGTATATATTATTTTTCAACAGACTGCGATCCCCTTTAAAAAAAACTCGTCACTCCCAAGGGTCGCAACTTACCGATTGAGAAACGGTGCTCTAGCGTGATAAAACTATTTTAAAACATGAATTTTCATAACCAAAGGTTAATATTGTAGGTACATAATATTTATTCATATCTAGTGCTCAGATCCTAAAATTTAGTGTAACATAAAACGAAATATTATTTTCAAGATAGTGTAGAAAAAGAGAAAATTAATTCGCGCTTACCGCTGTCCGCCGCGCCCGTAAAAAATAAAAACACTAGAGTAACAACTGCGACTAACAATCGCTTCCGCTGGCCTCGCTTCTGGAGAGGCTAGAATAGAATAGAATACGTAATAAAAACACCACAATAATTACAAAACTATAGGAAGAGTAAAAATAGGCGGTCTTACTGCTTGGTGCTTACAGCATCTTCCAGAGGCAACGTAGAGAACAAAAAACTTAAATAAATAAAAATTTACAGTTTTCTCAATTTTTCCTTTATCTGTGCTATAAGATACTTCGTACCAAATTTCAAGATTCTGAGTTTACGGGAATAGCCTGTAGGTTTTAATTCCCTTGCGAGTGTCGAAAATTTGCGGCATTTATACAAAGAATAATATAATAAAGATAGATAGAAGAAGAACAATAATAAAGAAGAAGTTTTTCTTTAGTTAGAATTTGGAACAAAAACACTCGTTACATTGAAATCAGCCAGATGTTTACTTAAAAATTGTACGTTGAAGTTAATTAATTAATTAATTAACTTAATTCATGCTTACTAAACTTGTTTCATTTTTTTTCACAACATTCAAAATGTGTTCTCTGTGCACTTAAAATAGCAAAAAAAATTTTTGACGTAGCTTAATAGCAACTATTTTACTATTTTAAAAACTACATAAAATGAGCAACTTTTTAAAGTAACAACCCAGGTTAGTGTGGTGTATTTTTTGTTCAGTATGGATAGTGAAAGTTAGGAGAAAAAGTTTTTGAAATCACGATGTAGAAAAAAAGTTTTCTTTTTTTCTACAAAGTTCAAACTCTATTAGCTTTGTTTATAACCGTGGTCAATAGCAGAACTAGTCAGGATTCCGCAATATAAATTTGTATCCCACAATACGGGAAATTGTAGTTGCGGCAGTCTAAAAACTGACATGAGGTGTAATTTTTAAGAAATTATTAAAAGTGCCAATATCTCGAAAACTAAAGACTTTTTACTAAGGTCATATTACGATATTCTGGTGAGTCATGAGCTGGTCTATCAGCCTTCGAAGGGACGACGTCGACTTCTGGGACATCCTGTACATAATATATACTAGCTGTCTCGGCGAACTTCGTACCGCCTTAAGGTCCGGACGCACTAGGCGGAACTGAACTTCAGAGGAACTGAGCGACACGTTTTGGTAAAGGTCCGGACGCACTAGGCGGAACTGAACTTCAGCGGAACTGAACGACACGTTTTGGTAAGTCGCACTTGAACTGCAGCGGCGCTACAAAAATATATTTAGTAGCTAGACAACCTCCGAGCAAGATGGACGATTGAAATTTAAAAGGTTTTTTTTTATAAATATGTACCTACATACCTACAATCTAAATAATTTACATACGACCTCCGTGGCTCAGTGGTGAGCGCAGTGGCGCTTTAACCGGAGGTCGCGGGTTCGAATACCGCCAGGGAACAAAAAAGTTTTCTGTGTTCCTGGGTCATGGACGTGTATTAAATGTGTGTATAATATAATAAAAAATCTTATATAAGTATAGTATAAAAAGTATTAAATGTATTTCCGTTGTCTGGTAACCCGTAACACAAGTTCTTCGGATACTTACCACGGGGCCAGACTGACGTGGTGTGAAGCGTCCATAGATATTATTATTATTATTATTATAATTTTCACTATGAACCCAATTAACATTGGAGAGGTCGTCGTTCATCCATCCACAGGAAAAAGAAATAAAAAAAATAATTTACCATTTATTCCCATTTCTTGAACTATTTAATAATAATATCTATCTATGGACGCTTTTACACCACGTCAATCTGGTCCCGTGGTAAGTTCTTGAAGAACTTGTAATACGGGTACCAGACAACGGAAATATATTTAATACTTTTATACTATACATATATTTAAGATTTTTATTATATTATTATGTCTCCGGATACTGGCCCACGAGTACAATAAATTTTATTCATCTATCGACATTTTTGACGAACGATTATCGCGCTCCCAAGTATCTCGGTTGACTGACTATGAAAATGAAGTTGGCCAAACCGAACTGCAGTTCGCGACACTTTTGGTCAGTTGATCAAGTTTGACGCGCAGTTCGCTGCAGTGTAGTTCCGGTACCGCTTAGTGCGTGTTATCTCATATAATTTCATATAAAGAATATTTTGACGCGACGTGTCGCTCAGTTCCGCCTAGTGCGTCCGGACCTTTAGAATTAAATTTGTTGACGTATTGACAGCAGCGCCACTTACCGGGTCCAATTGCAAATCTAAACCATTCTCGAATCCAAATGAACAAACACAAAAAAATACATTTTCCCGTTTTTGCAAAAATTTTCACTGGTGCTTCGTTCCTATTGATCGCAGGTTAATGTTATATAGCTTAAAGCCTTCTTCGACAAATGGACTATCCAACACAAAAATATTTTTTCAAATCGATCAAGCACATCCTTAGATCAGCGCGTTCAAACAAACAACGGAAGCCCTCAAAGATGAATAATTTTCCCCGTATTTTCCACATTTTCCACTGATTCTTCGCTCCCATTAGTCACAGGCCACAGCGTGATTTTATATAGTCTCAAGCCTTCCTCGATAAATGGAGTATCCAACACAAAAATATTTTTTTAAATCGATCAAGCAGTTCCTGAGATCAGCGCGTTCAAACAAACAACGGTAGACCTCAAAGATGAATAATTTTCCGTGTTTTTTCCACATTTTCCACTGATTATTCGCTCCTGTTGCTCGTAGCGTGATGTTATATAGCCTAAAGCCTTCCTCGATAAATGGACTATCCAACACAAAAATAAATTTTCAATTCAAACCAGTAGTTCCTGAGATTAGCGCGTTAAAACAACAAAAAGACAACGCGAGGATGAACAAGCCAGTACTTTAAAAGTAAGTCCACCTCGCACTAGAGCGCACTAGATATCTCAGTAATGGTGATAGTTAGGGAAAAAACATAACAACCATTTGATAAAACTTACCGTTTTCGAGAAAACCCCAAAAAACCTGAAATGTTGACCTTTGACCCCGCATAACTTTGTAAGCTCACATGGGATTGATGGGGACTTTTATATTTTTATTTATTAGGGCAAACCCAAGGTCTGCACCAATATTTGGTTCTGTCGGAATTTATGTTATTTCAATTGTCTAAATTTACCGGAGAAATATAGAATTTTCAAATTCATAACTAAACATGGGACCAAAATCGAAGTCCCCGATGAGATTTCATTGTCAAAAGCCGCGTATCGACCGCCACCGCGCTTACGTAAGCTCGGCCCGGACTATTTGCCCTGCACTCTCATTCGGCCTTTAAAACCTTTACTTACGATGCCTATTATAATGGACGTTTAATTGTTTATCTAGCCAAATAATATATAAAATATTAGCTTATGAGAAGTCTGTGAGTTGTTTTGCCTTTGAGATCTGGCATAAAAATACATTGTATGTAGGTACTACATCAAGCGTACGTATAAATTATATTATACATAATTTGAAAACAATGTAATGAAAACTTTTAATATGTACCTGTAGTAGTAGTAGGCCGTACGTAAGGCTAAATTAGTGTTCATTGTAGCTCTAAATGTAACCCTCAATCCTAATATTTTTTATTTATTTATAATATTCTATATTCTTTGCCCGCGGCCAGTCTCACTATAGCTTTTCTTCGCGAATTCAATAATAATTTATTTATTAACGATTTATGAAGATTATATTATCTGACTCCGACCATAGTGAAGGAGTTTGAGAAGTTTCCAAGATGCGGTCGAAAAGATTAGGGTAGGGCCAGAGATGATTTGGCCGCCTTTATTAGTTATGTTGTCTGAGCCTGCCTGTCTTTTTATTAGCAAGAAGGTATATATATACATAATATATAAAACATGTCCCTAGACACTAAACCTTTTCGACACGAATTAAAAATAAAACCGTGAAAAGTTTCCAAGGAGCAAAACAACAGCAAGTTGTTTGAGTAAACAAAAACTTTTAAGAAGCCATTAAAGATTTTTACATTTCAGACTGTCTTGATATAAATTCTGAATTTTCTTTTGTGCTTATCTTCTGCTCATGATAAAACTTTTCTTTTCTCGATTCTGTGTCCAAATGTAGGAATCGAGAGCAATTTTTTCCTCCTACCTAATTTATAGGTTCTGTAATTTTGAATATAATATTGAATTAAATATATTGATGAAATTTCTTATAGTCATGTAATGTGTATTAGATCTCGGTTTTGACAATTAAATAATAATAATTTTGCATTTTAGGGGTGGTTCCCATACATGTGAAGTGGGGGTACCCCATATTTTGTTCAATGTCTTTTCTTGCAATTTTTCTGAAGTTTTGGTAAATTTTCTTCTTTAGTCTTTAGACATACCCCCTTACTAATAAACGCTGTCATAAGCTTGGAATAGTTATACAGTGTTTTGTCTTCTTCAATCGAATTAAAAATGTCACTTGTGTGACGGGAACAAAACATAGTATAACTATTCAAAGCTTATGACAGCATTTATTAGTAAGGGGGCTAATGTTTACATCATGGAACAAAATATATAGAGCTCTATATTAGCTCCAAGGCTTACACAGATAATAATTATTTTCTGGCGCAAATTGTATTTACAAACATGTCCATACAAGGCAATTGAGAATGCTTGGAAGTATTCCAACTGTCTCCACTATCCACACTCCACAGCCCACAGCATCTGTTTCATTACATGCGCTCAATTATTTATACGGATACTAACTACTTGGAACTTCTTCTAACACTAAGGGTATTAATATAAATGCTTTTTAATGTTATAGGTACAGACGAATACGTTTGTAGGTTGAGTATTAATTGTTTGTTTGTTTGCTTAATATATTATGTAGAGTAGGTAAACAACGCTAGGCTAGGGATATAGGCTACTTTTATTCGCGGCAAAATGTATTGTTCCTGCGAGATTTCTGTATGTGCGCAGGAGGTTGCGAGCAATATTCTGTACAAGTATATAACTCCTCACACCCGATCTTGGTGACGGTGGCCGGTTTCATTGAAACCAGGCCAGTTAAGCAGGAGTATGTTTTATTGTGCCCAAGTGTGTGCGCAGTACACAAGAGCACTCTCTCTTCCTTTTGTAAATAAGTTTTCTAAAGAGTTTTTAGCATGATCTATCAGCATGGAAAATTGCAAGTTTCTTAGAAATGCCAGGGGGGATCAACTTTGGAGTCCGATTACTCGCAAATGGTTAACTTTGTAAAAAAACCTTGCCTTTATTTTTAAATATTTATTCAACGACACCTCACATGTCGGGGTAGGATGAAAAAATATTTTTCATCCCCACTTCACATGTATGGGGATTGGGGAGCCACCCCTAAAATACAAAAATATTATTATTTTATGATGTTAAAACTGAGTTCTATACCCAATCTATAACGATAGGAAATTTCATCCATTTATATTCATAATTACAGAAGCTAGAAGCGCGGACACACAGACAGACGGATGGGAGTGAAACTATAAGGGTTCCTTATGTATTACGGAACCCTAATAAATGACAAAAATTCCATCAGTGTCCATTCCACCAATCATGTAGCGGTCGGTCAAAAAAAATATTTTGCGCATCTTTCGAGTATTTTTGCTGATTGTGAAAGCTGCATATTAATATTGTTGAATATTTTTTCATAAAACGTCGATAATGCTGTACCTACACAGCCTACAGTCTACACTGTACACTGTGCAAACTACAACTACATTAGTTGTTATTGGATTTTTTATTTTGATCCAAACCTATATGTGTTTCAATATTATTTATCTCTTTATTTAAAAATACTGTACTAGATAGTCTATGTTGCCTGAGACTTCTTGCGCGCAAAAGAAAATCTCGCGAAAAAATTATTTCCCGTGGTCTACTCTATTTTTATTTTCTGTGCCTAATTTCATAAAAATTAGTCCAGTTCTAAGGTTTTAAAGAAAAAAAATCTATCCTTTCTTTTTTATGACGTAATATTAATAATTTTATATTTGAAGATGAAGAATTGGAAAAGTGACATCTATGAGAGCTTCTCGTAACTAGCCTGTCCAGCAGTTGAGTTAGGTTCGTAATATTTTTACCTCTTTGCGTCTCTTAGAGATACACTATATGTTTCATAGATGGCGCTGCTGAAAATAATTTTGAACAATGTTCCAGACAGAATTTTTTTTAAATAATAATAATAATAAACGAATCTCACCATCTTTTTTCTTCTTTTATTAACACAAATTTTAGTGTTATTAAAATTGTAATTTCAAATATTGTATGAATATATTTTACGAATGAAATATTTTTTGAGTCTAGCGAAAAATAATTATAACCCTTTTTTCTATGAATGATGAGAGATGAGCTGATATAACCCTGGGAGCATAAAATTGGATGAACAAAATGATTACGAGAAAGGATCTAAAACTACGATGTAGCTATGTAGTAGCAAAAAGCAATGTAGGTACGGTCTACCCAGTTAGTGTGGAATTTTTGGAATATTAACTCTTTCTGCAGGGTTCCGTTTCCGAAGTTAACGTCTCGGGACTCTTATGGTTTCGTCATACCTACTGTCCAAAAAGTTAGTGCTAGAAAGATAAAACTTTGCATGTGTAATGCTTTGCTTTGAATGCTTTGTGTGTGTACTTTGTATGTGTAATATATTTTTTTCTTTTTATATCTATGGACGCTTCACACCACGTCAGTCTGGCCCCGTGGTAAGTATCCGAAGAACTTGTGTTACGGCCCGTAACTTACGGGTACCAGACAACGGAAATATATTTAATACTTTTTATACTATACTTATATTTAAGATTTTTATTATATTATACACATATTTAATACACATCCATGACCCAGGAACACAAAAAACTTTTTTGTTCTCTGGCGGGATTCGAACCCGCGACCTCCGGCTAAAGCGCCACTGCGCTCACCACAGAGCCACGGAGGTCGTCAAGAGTTATACTACGGGAGGTAGCGCTATAGGTAGTTGACAAAGTCATTTTATACCGGCTGAAAATCATAAGAATAATAGTTTTCCCCTAACACATAACAGCTCTGAACGTCAGCTGCTCCGATAGCGGTGGAGCTAAAGGAGACAGCATGACAAAGTCATTGGAAAAAAATCTGCTCCGAGGAATTTTATACCGAGCGAAAGTTGTATTAAATTATTGTTTCAATCATATTTTTTACAAAAATTATCGTCAGCTGTAAAGACGAGGGGGGTTCAATGTCAGTCACGTGCATAAACCTCATTTAAAATTTAAAAAATAAAGTTATTTTATACCTTATGAAATTTATATATCTCAATTTTCATACTTTTAAAATAATTAAAAAAATAGTCAGCTGTACGTTTGACGGGGGTAACACCGTCAGTCAGCGTGTTAAACATGTCGCGCGCTCAACGCAATCGAGCGTTTTTGGAACATAAACTGACAACCTTTACACCCACAAAAAATCAGCTGGCGACGATTTTTAGTTTCTTTAACATTTAAATTATCTTATACTTAAAAGTTAATAAATATAACATCAATTTAATTTAAATAACACCACAGTAGGTACATTTATTAATTTTGTGTCGGTTCCAAATTATATTAATATGTACTGTAGCATCAAGGAATTTCAAGCTGTAAAAGTCTCACTACTTCAACGTACCTTTCCTAAAAAATATTATTCTGGCCTCCACTAGAATAACCTTTGGTAGTAAGTATACCCTATTCTCCTGGGTGTACGCGTAAACTCGCGTTAACTATCTAAACAAGTCTCGTGTCGGGCCATCGCGAGCTAACTCGGCCGCGTTTCCCGCCCTTTTATTTTTCAAGGTTATATTGATAAATTGTTAATATAACTTATGCATGTGACATATATTTAAAAACAAGAATAAATTCCCTATATGACTACGTAACTGGAATTTTAAAAATACTAAATGAATACGAGCAAACTTGATGTGTACACAAAAAACTGTCGCGCGCCAGTATACGGCGTTTGTTTTTTCGATTTTCAATGATAAATCGTAAGTAAAACCTTAGTATGTTATATATTTCTAGAAACTAGAATAAAAATTCTATACATTATACATATTTAAAAAAATTACGAAACGACACAGACACAGCAGATGATGCATATGAAGAAGTAGAATAATATTTTACGTATTAATAGAAATCAAATTTTTTGTCTTATTTATGTTGGTTAAAAAAAGTTTTTTCAAGTAATTAGCATTTTGTTTCTAATAAATAAATATGTTTGTATGTAATTTGGAACCTACACGAAATAAATAAATATACTGTGGTGTTATTTATATGAAATTGATGTTATACTTATTAAATTTTAAATATAAGATAATTTAAATGTTAAAGAAACAAAAAATCGTCGTCAGCTGATTGTTTGTGGGTGTAAATATCGTCAGTTTATGTTCCAATAAGACTATGCAACGCTCGAATGCGTTGAGCGCTAGAGGTGAGTTAAATACGATACCAGTTATACCTGTTACTGTTATACATAACTACCTGTTTTGGATTCCTGTTAAAAAATAACAGTCCAATGTTAGTAGTTAGTATGGTTAATATGGAGGTAATAGCCTCCGTGATGCAGTGGTTTGCGCGCGGTGGATAACAAGTTACACGTGTTTTTATCCACAGTTCATTGGAATCGAGAGGACGAGCCCTACATTTTGACTCTAATAGATTCCCCAAATTCCTGTCGGGATCTGGTATATACCACAAGGACCCCGAGAGACGCTCCCTCCCATGCAAAATTTTTAAGGCTCCACCAAACGTACTTTTCATTCCAGCAAATAATAGATGCTTATAAGTGTAAGAAAGACATACAGAGTATTTAAATACTAAGTGCATTTCGTTTTTGCTTTTGGAGTCGTTGTATGTGTATTGTATAACAGAGAGACAAGATCGGACTATAGTATATCGGTAACACGTACGCTGTCCTCCTCCATCAGTCGTGCTCCTCATGTCTGAGGGTCGTGACCACCTTCCATGGTCTTTATCCTTACGATATTTCTCCACTTTTCCCTATCCTCGGCCACTCGAAGTGCACGTACGCTGTACGCAGGTAGTTATTTTTTACTTGTAACGCAATACGCCTATAGTGACGTATTCTGTTATGTTATTTAATAACTGTTATTTTAATAACTGGATATCGACTGTTATGTGTTATTTCCAAATACCTGTTATTTTTTAACTGTTACGTTAAATTTATACGTCCCACCTCTATTGGGCGCGCGACATGTTTAACACGCTGACTGACGGTGTTTCCCCCGTCAAACGTACAGCTGACTATTTTTTTTATTATTTTAAAAGTATGAAAATTGAGATATATAAATTTCATAAGGTATAAAATAACTTTATTTTTTAAATTTTAAATGAGGTCTATGCACGTGACTGACATTGAACCCCCCCTCGTCTTTACAGCTGACGATAATTTTTGTAAATAATATGATTGAAACAATGATTTAATACAACTTTCGCTTGGTATAAAATTCCTCGGAGCAGATTTTTTTCCAATGACTTTGTCATGCTGTCTCTTTTAGCTCCACCGCTGGTGCGACAACTGACGCTCACTTTAGTAATTTCCGAACATTAAACAACTGTTTGAAGTAAAATTCATTCGGTATAAAATTACTAAAAAAAATGTAGCGCTACCTCCCGTACTATTATATAATATGTGTAATGTACCTATATTTACCATGCCGACAAAGTGGTAAAATAAAAATCATAAAAAAAAACATTTCTTGTGATTCTTTTTAATTTAGTCTACCTCATAATGTGGGGTATCATTAGAATAGGTATAACATTTGGTAAAATCAATTCGAATCAAAATCGAGAGCCAATGCTCATACCACTAGACCATGGAGGATGTTAAAATTTGGTATGGCAGTAGTTTAGGCTGGGCTTAGGATTAAAACAGAGGTACTCAACCTTTTTTTTACACGGGCCACAAACACGTTTTAGTCATAGTGTCGGGCCCTTGGGCCTTGGCGTGAAATTTATAATGGTTCACATTTCACAATATAAATATTTGTAACTGAAGAGCGGGCCAACCACAAAGAATACATTTAAATTTTATTTAGATTAAAACATAGGCTACATTTTATCCTCAAAAAGTACAACGCTCCAGTGTTCAAAATAAAATAGACTGTCAAAATAAAATAGACTGTTTATTTGTTTTTTGTTGTATATAATTTCACAAAAAAATTAAAAAAAATTAAAATTGAGTAGAGAAATAGTTAAATACCTAGTTTTAGATTTGATGGAAGTTGGAATATAAGTTTCTGTCAGTAACGAAAACCACAGAAATTATAAATTTTATTGAACGAATTATCAACAAAATATTATATAATATTAAACTCAAATTATTAATTATGTACTCACATCGGCAGAATCCAGAAGAAAATAGATTCAAAGATAACTTTCTTACCTGAAAAAAAAGAAAAATAAAAAAGTAGGTATAATAATAATTGATAGCTAGTAAAATATTGATAAGGATTTTTGCTTTGACCTTCTACAAGAAGATGTCTATATTTTTTTAATAATTAAAGTAGACAAAGAATTATTGGAAATGTTATTTATTATAAATTACTCTATAAATATTAGGTTTTTGTAACTAAAAATAATTTTATAATTCTTTAACCGGTTAGGGTGGGAAACCTCACAAAATTACAGAATTATCATAACACGAGTAAAGTAAATTTTTTGCAACCGATAAAATATTAGGTACTGCGGGCCACTCAACTGGACCCCGAGGAGTTCGTGAAATTATTATTATGTAGGTAGTAAAGGAAATTGAAATGAATAATTGAAAATTTACTGGTGCTTTTGGAAATGTTTATTATAACCTATTGGTATAGGTAAAAATACACCTACCCTTCTAACAATTATATTTGAACACTGTTACTGGATTGTATATTAATATTATGTATATGTAGGTACCTCGCGCATATTGACTACTAGCAGTTGCCCGCGGCTCCGCCCGCGTAAATACAGTATCCCTCGGGAACACTGTACTTTTCCGGGATAAAAAGTAGCTTATGTTTTATTAATCCAGAGCCTAAACTACTACCATACCAAATTTCATCAAAATCCGTTTAGTAGTTTTTGCGTGAAGTAGTAACAAACATCCACATTTTCTCCTTATTCTTCGCTCCTATTGGTCGAAGCGTGATGTTATATAGCTTAAAGTCTTCCTCTATAAATTGACGATAGTTGGATACAAAACAAAAATAATTTTTCAATTCGAACTAGTAGTTCCTGAGATTAGCGCGTTCAAACAAACAAACAAATGTAGTGTTGGACATCCTGTGGCACGATGGATCGGCAATTTGAAGAAGGCGGCTGGTAACTAGCATTTGCCCGCGGCTTCGTCCGCGTGGAGTTCGGTTTCCATACAAAATTTTAACCCCTTTTTCACCCCTTTAGGGAGCGAATTTTCAAAAATCCTTTCTTACCCCACTTCATTACAACTATCTGTATGCCAAATTTCAGCGAAATCCGTTCAGTAGTTTCGGCTGTGCGTTGATAGATGTGTCAGTCAGGATTGCTATTTATATTTTTACCCGACTGCGCAACGCAAAGGAGTGGTAATGCTTAGACTAGATGTTGCCCGCGAATTAGTGCGTGCAAAAGTTAATCTTGCGAAAGCCGTACATTTTTCTGCAACAAAAAATAGCATGTGTCCCTCCCCGTGGTCTAATCTATAGCTGTGCCAAATTTAATTAAAATCGGTCCAGTAGTTTTGGAGCATATTCAATGCAAAAAACAAATTTTTCCTCTTTAATACTATAGATAACTTTATATAGGTAGATAAATACCTATCTACATTAATATATTGGAATTTTGATAAAACTTATTCTGTGAATAAAACATAAGTAAGTACCTACTATGAAACAAGTTGCTGCTCGACCAGGCTTCGCACGCACACATACCTGTAAATACGTAGTTCAACTACGTCTGCAGTCGTTGCGGTCACGTCCTTCGTGCTTAAATATTTTGAGGCATCCTAGTGCAAGAAAACTTTTAGAAACTGGTCGAGCAGCAACATATACCTACTTACTTACCTACTACCAGGATATTGTACCTACCCCCTAATATGTGTTACCAAGCGTCTTTTCCTTCTAGTTTTTGTTAGCTACAGCTTTTACAACCCGTTGGAAATATCTGCGAACCTCGCTGGAATGCGCTTCCCTCGCGCTTTACCGGACTTCGCCCTGTTTTCAGGCGAAAACTGGATAGGCATCCAGTAACGTTGACCGACGTACGTGTATTACCTACCTATTCTCGCTTTAGTAATCGCATTATTGTTTCTCTGTTTGGTAAAATATTAATATCAATTTGCATGACGTCACTAAGCCAGGTTCGCAGATATTTCCGACGGGTTGTAGTTGAGAGTACTTTTATGTAAACTATAAGACACTGACTAAGTATAATATATTAATATTTTACATCATTGTTTGAAATTATAGAACATATAGGTCGATAGTAAATACTTGGCGCCTACAACATGTACACATGTAACGTTGTGTGTCGTCTGTGAATATAAACAATAAGTGACGAGTTACGTCATGACTATGCGTAGACAGCACACAACGTAACATGTGTACATGTTGTAGGCGCCAAGTATTTATTATCGACCTATACCTCAGGTACTCGATTAATTTAACGGAAACGAAATTTAACCATAATTTATTTAACATTTTAGTTTCACATTATTAGAGTTCTTTTGCCACTTAGATACGAAATATTATGATACAGATACTCCTCCATGTAAAACTTTAACTGTGCCAAATCTCCTACTCTCCTGTTAGCATAATTTTCACAAAGCTATTATGTATTAATGTAGATACTTAATTAGCAAATAAGAGCTTACTCTAATTTTCCTACTAATATTATAAATGTGAAAATTTGTGAGGATGTATGAATAGATGTTTGTTACTACTTCTTAGATACTTCTACCTGTTAGATAGGTATTTATCTACCTATATAAAGTTATCTATAGTATTAAAGAGGAAAAGTTTGTTTTTTGCATTGAATATGCTCCAAAACTACTAGACCGATTTTAATTAAATTTGGCACAGATATAGATTAGACCACGGGGAGGGACACATGCTATTTTTTGTTGCAGAAAAATGTACGGCTTTCGCAAGATTAACTTTTGCACGCACGAATTCGCGGGCAACATCTAGTCTAAGCATTACCACTCCTTTGCGTTGCGCAGTCGGGTAAAAATATAAATAGCAAACCTGACTGACACATCTATCAACGCACAGCCGAAACTACTGAACGGATTTCGCTGAAATTTGGCATACAGATAGTTGTAATGAAGTGGGGTAAGAAAGGATTTTTGAAAATTCGCCCCCTAAAGGGGTGAAAAAGGGGTTAAAATTTTGTATGGAAACCGAACTCCACGCGGACGAAGCCGCGGGCAAATGCTAGTTACGTAATAAAGCTATAGTTTTCATTTCCTTAAACGCCTGACCCTGAAAAATGACAATCAATACATAATGAATACCGCCTTCACAGCCTAAACAATGACACAAAAAAGCTTTTACCAAAGTATCAATTTTGTCTTCAGCCGTGTCATGAATAATATAACTGATAAATAATTGATCGGATAACTTTCGTTAGCTATTAGTGTGCTAAAAGTTTAAACAGGTTTGTGTAAAAATCGTTATTAAGTACATACTATTACGGTTTTTATGTTATTGGGGAAGACTTTGTCTTATACCAAATATACTAAAAAGTTCTAAAAAAATGTTGTTAGATTAAAATCATGAGTTTATACAATACAGCTGATTAAATGCCAATTAATTATAAATTGGCACGCTTGTAACAATTGCGTGTAACAGGAAAACAATCGTTTAATATTCTGAGCGATAAAATAATTTGTTAAAGGGCTCGCAAGTTGCAACACATAGTATCTGTCTACGAATAACGATACTATCGTTATTATATAAGAATACTAGCTGACCCGGCAAACTTTGTTCTACCTTAGAGGCAATAAATGAGCAGATTTTGGATTTCATTAAGTGCAATTTTTCATTAGGATAATAGGTAGATATAATAAAAAGAAATCAATTATTTTAATGATTGTTAAAATGGGCCATGTATTTTGGTGCATGGGTTGCAATCTTCAGTAAAGCATCTTGTAATAGACAACATTTTTTGTTTTATTTTCAGGCGCAAGAATAAATAACGCAGATGGTCTTCCGATCCGTGAATATGCCACATATAATTGACCAGGTGAAAAAAATGGATTTTGTCTACAAAACTTCCTCACCTTCGAATTTTCCTTTGAGTATCGTCGCGTAAATCACATTATTTGTAAATCCCTAAATCCCCTATTTACTAAATCCCCAAACATATTTTTCTATGATAAATAGTAGCCTATGCTCTTCCTCGTAGTCTACTCTATGTCTGTGACAATTTTCATGATGATCGTTTAAGTAGTTTTACGTAAAAGTGTAAATACAGTTGTCCACAGGAACCGTACATTTCCCGCGATAAAAAGTAGCCTATGTCCTTACCAGTGGTCTACTTTATATCTGTACCAAATTTCATGATGATCGGTTAATTAGTTTTTACGTAAAAGCGTAAATACAGTATTCCACGGGAACCGTACATTTTCTGCAATAAAAAGTAGCCTATGTCCTTTCCCGTGCTCTACTTTATATCTGTGCAAAATTTAATGATGATCGGTTAGGTAAGTAGTTTTTACGTAAAAGCGTAAATACAGTATTCCACGGGAACCGTACATTTTCTGCAATAAAAAGTAGCCTATGTCCTTTCCCGTGCTCTACTTTATAACTGTGCAAAATTTCATGATGATCGGGTAAGTAGTTACGCAAAAGCGTAAATACAGTATTCCACGGGAACCGTACATTTTCTGCAATAAAAAGTAGCCTATGTCCTTTCCCGTGCTCTACTTTATATCTGTGCAAAATTTCATGATGATCGGTTAAGTAGTTTTTACGTAAAAGCGTAAATACAGTATTCCACGGGAACCGTACATTTTCTGCAATAAAAAGTAGCCTTTGTCCTTTCCCGTACTCTACTTTATATCTGTGCAAAATTTCATGATAATCGGTTAAGTAGTTTTTACGTAAAAGCGTAAATACAATATTCCACGGGAACCGTACATTTTCTGCAATAAAAAGTAGCCTATGTCCTTTTCCGTGCTCTACTTTATATCTGTGCAAAATTTCATGATGATCGGGTAAGTAGTTACGTAAAAGCGTAAATACAGTATTTCACGGGAACCGTACATTTTTATGCAATAAAGAGTAACCTATGTTCTTCCTCGTAGTCTACTTTATATCCGTGCCAAATTTCATGATGATCGGTTAAGTAGTTTTTAAGTAAAAGCGTAAATACAGTATTCCACGGGAACCGCACATTTTACCGCGATAAATAGTATCCTATGTCCTTTTCCTGGTTCTAAGCTACCTCCCTACCAATTTTCAGCCAAATCGGTTCAGCCGTTCTTGAGTTATAAATGGTGTAACTAACACGACTTTCTTTTATATATATAGATGTGCGTTACTAAAATGCTGCTGTGCGATTTCATGCAGCAAAGCTGTGTATTACGAGTTCATTAAATTGTGATATCGAATCGCCGTTTTGTGTATAAGCCCACAAAGGGTTCCGTACCATCTATACAACTGTTAGTAGGTTCTAATTATATTGAGCACTAGTATTAATAACAAACAATTTCGGACGTTCGTTGATGGTTTTCACAGCTGGAAACGCTGCAGTAAAAATGGCGGAGAAAAAAGTATCATGTGTAACGGTCTGTATACTTAGAAATAAAAAAAAATATAGCTTTTGTAGCGCTTAAATTAAACATAATATTCATCATTATCATCAGTCTATCGCCATCCGCTGCTGAACGTAGGCTTCCCCCCAATGAGCGCCAACCATCCCGATTTTGGGCAGCCCTGATCCATCCGCTGGGCGCTGCCAGCCGCCTTTTTCAAATTGCCGGTCCATCGTGCCACAGGATGTCCTACACTACATTTGTTTGTTTGTTTGAACGCGCTAATCTCAGGAACTACTAGTTCGAATTGAAAAATTATTTTTGTTTTGTATCCAACTATCGTCAATTTATAGAGGAAGACTTTAAGCTATATAACATCACGCTTCGACCAATAGGAGCGAAGAATAAGGAGAAAATGTGGAAAAAACGGGGAAAATTATTCATCTTTGAGGGCTTCCGTTATTTGTTTGAACGCGCTAATCTCAGGAACTACTAATTCGAATTGAAAAATTATTTTTGTGTTGGATGGTCCATTTGCCGAGGAAGGGTATACGCTGCGACTAATAGGAGCGAAGCATCAGTGAAAAATATTGCAAGAACGGGGAAAATTATTCATATTTGAGGGCTTCAGTTGTGTGCGCTGCGTAAACGATTGAAGTTACCCAAAAAAATATGTATGAAAAAATTATTTATCTTTAAATGGTCTAAAAAATGTCTGCGACAGTATAGGTATGTCTATCTTTTAAGATTGACTCACTATAATCTTTTTTATGGCAATCATAGTAACAGAAATTGACGCGGATGAAGGCGCGGGCAACAGCTAGTTATCAAATATGTTTGATAAATTTGATAACACCGCATGGAGTAGGGTATTTCTTATTTGTATGTGATATTAAATTCGGAATTCGAATCCCTTATGCATAGATATCGCTCAGTATTATAAGTAAGTATCCCACGGGCAAACTGCACTTTTTTGGGATAAAAAGTAGCCTGTTTTAATCCAGAGCCTAAACTAAGACCATACCAAATTTCATTGAAATTCGTTCAGTAGATTTTTCGTGATAGAGTAACAAACATCCATCTATACATCCTCCCATACTTTCATATTATAATGGTAGAAGGATATTTAGAGATAGATTGAACTACATCGGATGTGATGGACCGATAAGTCGTAAATTATCCATAATATAAAGTTTATTTTTAAACTCAACGTATCGTAAATCTGCTTCGTATGGACTCTCGAAAACAGTTTCGATAAAAATAAATCACAATTCACACAACATACAATATCCTTTTAACATTTATTATTTCACATTATTTACGGATTGTGTATCAGACAAATTAATTTGTATGATGGATCGTCAATGAAAAAAAGGCTGACATGTTTTAATTTTTCCTATAAATCATGACGCGATGGAAACACGAAAAAATACTTGAAAAATTTTCGTGCTGCATTTAAATGGCCAGCTGTACTGAAAGTGGTTTGATGGGCGGTGAAGTACAGCAGCTGAAATGATCGCTTGACGAGGGTCATACTCGCAGTCTGACCGTCAAAAACGGCAGTCATAAGGTCTAAGAAACTGACTATACTGAATACTCATTCTTTTTCTACATTGGTGTTATTAAATAACCTTGTAATAGTAGGTATTACAGAGTGGCGAGTGGGTACCTTAATGATATCTTATAATAGTTGTTTAATTTGGTCAAAGTAAATATTTTTGTTAAATTATTCAATACATAACAATTTTTTTGTTTATTATTAGTTGTATTTAATATTCTCAATTCTAATATTATATAAAGTATAAACATTCATTAGATACAATGACACAATATATTAAATAATAATATTAAAAATTTGTTATTTCTCGGCACACAACATAATCACGAAACAAAACGCAATTTGAAAATTATTTATGTCCCCTTTGACAGTCCACGAATTTACAGGATTTTTCCTCTATTGTCGTACGCAATAGGAGATTCGTGGACACAGTTCCGTATGCTTGTAGTAGTACAATCAAATCGACAACTAACTATGTAGCTGTTATCTGTTCCTTTTTAAGTTGTGATGATGATATATCGGTATGAATATAACTACACCGCTCTAATTGCCTCAATTACTATCCTTACTGGTTTTCCGTTATTTTTACTTAATAGTTAACACAATTTCTACCGCGCTTCCCGACTTCAATACAAATTAGCGAGCCTCCGTTTAACAGTTAACTGCGGCGTTTACAGGAAATTTCATTAAAGGTTTCTGAGGTTTTCTGGCAGTAGTTTATTTATTCAATAGCGCTTTTGATTGGGTGACGCAAATGCGGTAATCAATCAAAAGCGCTACCGACAATAAACCTCAGATACCGGGCATATATAAAGTTCATTTATAATGTGTTTGCTTCAAGTCATAAACAATGTTTTAAATAGGTAATATTTCACATGAATTAAATAAAAGCAATACATCACAAGTAATATCTTAATTAGGTGGATATAAAATTTATAGGCTCGAATGAGGCAGTGTCTGTTTCGTCCTCAAAACTGCACCATCAATATAACTTTGTAATGAAACAAAGTTTTGCAATATTATGAAGCATTTGTAAAGCTGCCAATATGCAGACAGAGAGTGTTCAATAAATTCGTACATAAGGGACGTGGTCCTGGTTTTATGATCCTCCAGATGACTCAGACGTGACTTTACCGAAATTTTGTCATCTATACATCTATACAGACAAATAAAATTTATGTGTGTAAGCAATTTTATGAAATGCTTATAATGTCTGTAATATATTAGATTTTATTTATGTTAAAAATAAAGCCTTAAATATTTAATTATAACTAATTATTAAAATTATTTAATGTTTGGTCATGAGTACGATGATCTTTTCGTACTCATAAAATTTATTTAAATTTTATGAGTACGAAAAGATCATCGTACTCATGACCAAACATCCGGCTTTTTATTTTTTATTTTATAAACCGGATGTACGCCCCTTTGGTAGGAATAGTGGGGACGTCAAGCCAGGGAGGGCTGGGGCAGAGCTCGACAGCCATTCTGTTGGAAGCAACCTAAGGCAGTAGACCCAAATTGTGGTAACGCTGTTATAATTTCAATAATTAAGTAATAATTGTGGTATACTGAAATATATTAAGAAATATAGTGAAAGAAGACTTTTATTTCTGAAACTTCCCAATATGTGTCTGTTTGTAATTTTGAATTAACAGCTTTTCACTAAATGCATGTGAAAGTATATTCGGTAGTGACAGTAATTTAAAATTTATTAATGTTTATTTTTAAATGTTTGTCTGTCCGTCTGTCTGTTTGTTACGGCTAATATCTGAAACGGCTGGATCCATTTTCACGGGACTTTCGCTGGCAGATAGCTGATGTTATAAGGTCGAACATAGACTACTTTTATTTTAGGGTTCCGTTTAAAAAATAGGGTAACGTTTCTGTTAGTTCTAAGCAAACGAAGTTGCGGGCATCAGTTAGTGAATGAAATAAAATGAAATAGACATAATTCTAACTGAGATAATCTCACGAGTAAACTGTTGTAGTATACGACGTTGCTGACAAATTATTATTATTACTATATCCGAACAAGGAGTTTTACATTTTCCAGGTAAATTTTCAAAATATGCACCTATTTAATAATTAATATTCATTAAAAGCAACAGAATTGTATTGTTTCACTCGTATAATACAGCAATTATGGAAGACATTACAGTCATTACAGAATGAAACATATTTAAAGCTTTTCACGTTTTACACGTGCTGCATAACATTTTACAGCGCACCTAGTATGGATATCCAGGGTTGCTGTGTTTCTACGAAAAATCACCTTCCATTTCCTTAACAAAACCTAAAACTGACGTTTTCGGTAAAAGGGTTCTTGTTTAATCAAACCTAACTTTACCATAAAAACATGTAATGGTTTCTAAAATTGTTATAAAATCAAAAGCAAATTAACTACCTCATCAACAACCAATTAAAGTATTCATTTCTAGAAGAATTTTGCCTATTATAAATCAGAACTTTATTTACAAGCGTAGTGTCGTCCTGGAGGAAAACTTTTACAGTAGTCTATTTCCATCATGGCATCATACGTAGTACTACCTACTATTAATTATCCTGTGGTACTAGGTATTACGTAATATGTACTATTCCTAAAAAAAGAAAACTTTTCGCACACAGCCCTACTTAAAAGTTAACACTATACCTTGACCTAAGTCCTTGAAAATACTTTTTTTCAACTCTAATAGGTTTAGAGTTAGAAAAAAGCATTTTCAAGGATTTACTCTTAATTGCAGCTATAAAAATGTTTATTAATGCAAATTGCCTTAGTAGAGTCAACATTGGGAGTTTACACATTATATTAACAAAGCAAACTTTCTGTTTGTATTTATTTAGGCAAAATATCCTCAAACGACGGTCCATCATAGTAATATATTTGTTATTGTTCAAAAACAAAAGTACGGTTTTACGAAAAATACCATTGTTTTTATTAAGCTTACCTAACTTTTAAAAAGTAATGCCTCGTTAAGCCTTAATATAGATAGTACCCTTCACCGTATGGTCTACCACTCAGAATATTTATTTAATCTGAACCTCAATTCTCGTATTTAAGATAGACTTTCATTTTACTTTAATTGGATTAAAAGTGAAGGGACATGTTACCATGAACAGATTTTATGACGATTCGACCGATCAAAGCGGTTTAACGCTTATAAAAATACCGTTTGAGAGTTTTAGCGTATCGGGACTTGATTGTAATTGTATTATTGCAGGTTTTATTTAGCAGAATTGCCCCCTGAGGTCTATCAATCTGCAATTTATAATTTGCAAATGGGCCCCGCTTGCTACGAGTATAAACATAACGTCAATTATTTCACTTAGGCTTTCAGCTCATAGTGTAGTTATCTTGTTTCGGTCTTTTTAGGGAGTTGCTTAGGTATCTGTCTTTTTTTGCAGTCAGGTTTTTTTTTTTTTGTTTTTATTATTTATTTTATTTAGTATTTGTTTTTAATTATTTATTTTATGTAGCATATAGGCAACAGAAATACAATATCATCTGTGAGAATTTCAAGTGAACTATCTAACTATCACGGTTCATGAGAAACAACCTGGTGACAGACAGACAGACAGCGAAATCTTAGTAATATAGTTCCGTTTTAGCCTTTGGGTATGGAAACGTAATTATTTAATGTCATTCTAATTTTTGTTGATAGGTTACTGAATATAGGAATATTATTCAGGTCGTTTGCAATAAGTCGACCACGTAGAGGATTTGTTGACTAATGTTATAATGGGTTCTTTGATTTCTACTAATGAATCCCAAGTCACAAATCATGGAGGAAATATCTTTGAACGTGCTTCGAATAGGTTAGCAAATTGGTAACTTCTCTGAAGTTTTATGTTGATTGAAAAAATAGTTGTACGGTTTGTTTTTATTATCTTTGGAATTTGGATGTTTAATCTTTTAGATCTTTATATTTATCGATAAAAAGTTGAAACTACAGTTACAAAAGAACTAGAAAGAAGGAGAAACTTCAGTGAACTCAGATCTTGTGTTAATCAACACAAGATCTGAGTTCACTGATTTGATCAATCAAAGATTTCCAGGAAACGTCAAACTTCAAAATCTTTGCAGTTTTAAAAAATGCAACTGTTAAGACTAACATTTTTAATTATAATTTTCTTTGCATACTTATGTAAAGAAAATTATAATTAAAATAGTTGTTCTATTAAATATTATAACTGTGAAGTGAAATAGAATATATTAACTACACCTACACCTATAACCTACGCCAACATTTTCACCTAGTTGTCATCATACTGAGGCCGGCCGATTTTTTTAAATAAACCAAAAGGCAAACTGGAATCTATACTTTTATACTATTTATACTTAATATTATAAATGCTTAAGTGTGTTTGTCTGTTTGTTACGTCTTCACACTTTAACCGCTGAACCGATTTTTATGAAATTTGGTATAGATATACTTTGGGTCCCTGGAAAGGACATAGGATATTGTTCCCGCGGGATAATGTATTTACGCGGACAGAGCCGCGGGCAAAAGCTAGTTATATATAAATATTTGACAGTTATGTGACAAATTGAACAAAGTGAACGTATGAAAAATTCGTCATCATCGAAAACATCATCGTTTTTAGTATTTTCCCCGTAATTTTTCTAATATAATAAATAATATAAAAATACTAACATAATAAAGAGGAAAAGTTTATTTATTTATTCTTTTGTTTGGTTTGAATAAGCTCCGAAACTACTGGACAGATTTGATGAAATTTGGCACAGATGTAGAGTAGACCACGGGGAAGGATATAGGCTACTTTTCATCGCGGAAAATGTACGGTTAGTGCGAAATTAACTTTTGTGCGCACGAAGTTGCGGGCATCGTCTAGTTTTATTATAAAACCGTTTAAACCTGCGCTAAGTTTCCACTATTATTTCAAGACCAACATAGCCAAATCGGTCCAGCCGTTTATGAGTTTTAGCGTAGACATTGGAATTACAATCGAATTTTATATTCAAAGTACCTATTAAGCATTAAAGACTTTGATTAATCTATACATACAGATAAATAAAAATGAAGTATCTGTTTGTAATTTAAAATTAACAGGTTTTTCACTTAATGCATATAAAAGTTAATTAGGTATTTAAAATAAAATATCAATTTTTAAAAAAATTGTCTGTCCGTCTGTTTGTCGTCTGTCTGTTTGTTCCAGCTAATCTCTGAAACGGCTAGACCGATTTTCACGGGACTTTCACGGGCAGATAGCTGATGTTATAAGGTCTAACATAGGCTACTTTTATTGTAGGGTTCCGTTTAAAAATATGGTTCCGTTTCCGATAGTTCTATGCAAACGAAGTTGCGGGCATCAGCTATTTTTAATTATATAATAAAATATCTATGAATAAAAGTAAATTATTAGGGCATCATTTTTATTTGCTTTTCAAAAAGTACTTAATAAAATTTACTTAATAAATTACTTAATAAAAAGTACTTAATAAAATTAGCCGGGAAATATTGTATTTACAATGGCATATCTACGTGCCATTGTAAAGACAATATTTTAACCGTTGACGAATTAATACAGTCATCACAAAAGTGAGATTGTTGGAACTTGGAGAACATTAAAAACACTACAAAAAATGCATGACAAAATATCTCATTGGTCACAACCGTAGTTAAAAATGTACGAAGATTAATAAAAATTGATTTTATTAACTACTATGTTGCATAAGGTTGATAAAGGAAAAAAAATATACTTTACTTACAATTAACGTAAGTATTTGAAATTTTCGTAATTTTCGTTTTTCAATTATACCAAAAAAAAGGTCGTTTTTTGTTTCTGTAACTTTTAAATTTAGCAACTGATTACTTTTTGTACTTCTCGGTCCATATTTATTTTTCCTTTCGGATAATTTACAACTTTTTCTGATTGAAAACAAATGCAGATTCCCTATTCAAATACATTGCGGTTTTTGAAATAAATACTTAAAATATTCATCTAAGCTCTTTATGTACCAGCTAAGGAAAATTTATTGTCTGTCATAATAAGGGCTATCTTCGTGCTCCACGACGCGACGTCTGTCCTCCCACGTAATTATGTTTCCCGCGAAAAGCACATTTTTGACTGAATCATTGTATAAACGTGAAAATTTCCTCGGATCTACAAACAAAGAATTCTTTAGAGAATTGAATAAATTGTCTGAAAGAATTTTAATTACTTTTGTGAAGCTGACAACTGAAGGATGTAGGCCGTAGGGCTTACGCAAATTGGGTACTTGACTGTAATTTTTTTTTATTATTTAAATGGTGAAAGTGTCTGAAAAATAGGAAAGTTTACAAAAGTAATGGGTAGTATACTTTATATTTTTTAAGAACCTGCGGATTGTTTGGAACACTTGTGAAAACGCCCCGTACTTTTATTAATGCATGTTATTTCGAAACAATACATAAAACCAATTTTTTTTAAGTTAAACTACTTTAGCGGCGTTGTACACTTTTTTTATATAGGTAAAAATATTAAACAGATCGAAACTTTACTAAGTTTCAATCAGTTTAATTTTTTTTTTCAGACAGAGGGAGAGAAGACCGCCGGCGCGGCGTAGGAGAGGAAGTAATCTCCCTCTCTTTCTACCACGCGGCGAAAAAGTATACCTGCTCTTGCTGTTTCGTTTAAGTTTTCACTTCTGCCGGCACTCCGGAGTGCAATCCGTTGTTTTTTTTTACTTTTATCAAGTTGTAATACAATGATTACTTACTTCTTGCTTGTATTCATTTTTTTTTTATATGTTCTCAAATGTCCAATTATCAAAGGTCCTCAGAATACTTAAATTTTGAGTACGGAATGAACGTTACTTATTTGTTAATATAACCTCAACTATCAACTAAAATTATAGGCTACCTAGTAGGTACCTAGGTTGGTGTAACATTTCAATTAGGCCAGCGAATATTTGTATACCAAAATATGTAGACAACACTAGACAATATATTCGTATATTAGTATTCAGATTGTTATGGCATGTCTGAACTTACTCAATGTTCATGTTCTCCGTGAAATTCACTTTAGGATAGATTGGATTTGTATTGTTATGTCTATTGCCTACCATACCTCCTTGCGTTACCAATATTATTACCACCGCAAGTTAATTATTTGGTATGCTTTTATTCGTGTATCAATTATTGATTATTAATATCATAATCAATTTTCTGAAGTGTAGCCTAATCTGGGGGCACGGCAGTGCCCCCGCCAAGTCGAGCGCGAAGCAAACACTGCCGTACCATCCTTTACTGGAACCATTTCGCCGCATTTTCAGGCCCCTATTTGAGAACCTCTGGATAAGACCAGAACGCAGAAATTTTCGTCATCCAATAAGCTATAATCACGTACTTAAAATCCAAAATTTCAAGTCTGTAGGTCATTTAGTTCCGAAGTTAAGCGAAAGCAAAGTTTCGCATTTTCGACACTCACTCACTCACTCACTCATGATCATCAAAATAGAACTAGTACTTCCCATAAACTTAGAGAGCTGAAATTTGGTACAGAGTCGGGGTTTAATGGCCACATAAAGGGAAAACTATAAAAACTAGGATAATCGATCTGGGGGCACGGCAGTGCCCCTGCCAAGTCGAGCGCGAAGCAAACACTGCCGTACCATTCTTTACTGGAACCATTTCGCCGCATTTTCAGGCCCCTATTTGAGAACCTCTAGATAAGACCAGAACGTCGATCTGGGGGCACGGCAGTGCCCCCGCCAAGTCGAGTGCGAAGCAAACACTGCCGTACCATTCTTTACTGGAACCATTTCGCCGCATTTTCAGGCCCCTATTTGAGAACCTCTAGATAAGACCAGAACGTCGATCTGGGGGCACGGTAGTGCCCCCGCCAAGTCGAGTGCGAAGCAAACACTGCCGTACCATTCTTTACTAGAACCATTTTGCCGCATTTTCAGGCCCCTTTATTCTACTCGAACTTTATTCTACTCGAACATTACACAAATTAAATAAACAAATTACACTAAAATCTAGGAAAATAAATTAATATGCCCACGTTTCTACAAAAAGAAGTGAAATCCCACCAAAAACATTCTGTAAAAAACTAGCCAAGTCTCGATGGAGCTGCTTGTTTATCTCTAAAAAGTTATGAAATCTAGACAAAATCGTGCCAAGTCTAAGGTTTCTTACTGCGGTTTCTTTATTATTATAGTTAATGTTGTGTGACTTGGCCGTTGAAGGGCACACAAGGGTACAAAAGGGGCTCCATGACACCATTGCTCCAATACGTGTGTTGTACAATCAGCAACAGCCTAAAATGAGACACTAGCGTCCAATTACCAATACCAGTATGGGCTATTATCTCGCTTAACAAACATAGGTAGTTACAAATGTAAACAAAATTGGCTTGTACCCACAAAAGTATAAAGAATGTTCAACGGCCAAGTCACTCAACATTAACTATAATAATAAAGAAATCGCAGTAAGAAACCTTAGACTTGGCACGATTTTGTCTAGATTTCATAACTTTTTAGAGATAAACAAGCAGCTCCATCGAGACTTGGCTAGTTTTTTACAGAATGTTTTTGGTGGGATACATATTACAAAAATTTGTTTAAGTCGAGTTAGCACAGCACCCAGGACATCTAAGGCGGTTCAAAAGGCTGGGAGAGGAGTGGTTACTGAGGAGGTGAGGTGAGGTCCTGGAGCAATCGCCGTACGGCCGCGGCACTGCATCCAGTCCTTGCGGCGTGGATGCGCCGCAAGCGAAAACCCCTCACCTTACGCCTTACACAGGTGCTCACCGGGCACGGATGCTTCGGTGCATACCTGTGTAAGGTCGCCAGGAGGGAGACTACGCCAGCCTGCCACCAATGTGGCGCTGCGGAGGACACGGCCCAGCACACTTTATAGGTGTGCGACCGATGGGCCGTGCAGCGCCACGATCTCGTGGCAGTGCTTGGGCGGGACCTCTCGCTCTCGAGTGTGGTTCGCTGCATGCTCGAAAACGATGAGGCCTGGCAGGCGGGAGTCTCTTTCTGTGAAGTCGTCATTTCGCAGAAAGAGGCCGCGGAGCGGGACAGAGAGATAGATCTATCCTCTGTTCCGCTCCGCCGGCGTAGAACAGGAGTACGGAGGCATCGCTTTGGGAACCTCCAATCTCCTGTCTAACGGGGCTCCGGGAGAGGATGGGAACCTCCCCGGCTTAGCTAGTCCCGGCGCCGAGGGGGACTCTCCAGTTTGCCGGAGTGGCCCCTAACTGTTTTGGAAGTCCGGTCCCGGGGGGTGTCCTGTGTTAGATCCGGGACACTCCCCCTTATAGCGGCTGAGGGCAATCCGCAGGTTCCGTTTTAGTGGGTAAACCGGCGAATCGCATCGGGAGTCCCACATACCCCCGGGTCCCCCGACCCGGGAAGGGCGTAACGACCTTTCCCTTGCGAGATCAATAATAAAAATTAAATAAAAAAAAAGCACCCAGGACATGGCTGGACTAATGTAATCTATGTAATACTAATGAAGCTCAATTTGCGGTGGCCGCATTAGGATTCTTGTGGTCATATAAACGCGCCCTTAGGGTTCAACACCAGGTGGTCTAAAAAGGCCACTTTAGGTGTACATAAGATGATTCGTATGCAATTCATATTATGTGCGTCATTTTACGCATTTCTATTAAAAATTTACGTTTTCTGTTAAATACATGAAACATAATATGAAACACCTAAAGTGGCCTTTTTAGATCCCCAGTTCCTAATCCTAACTCGGCTTTTAAAGTTTTACAGTAGATAGATAAGTCCAAAGAACTAGTACTATAGCAAAGTTTGCATTAAATGTTAAACGCACATTAATCATCGTAATGTAAGAAAAGGCCATTTAAAAAAAAGAAGAATAAATAAACGATAAGATAACGTCACATTCACTTCAGACAATCCTGTGCATTTTAAATCACGTGGTCAAACGTAAAAAAATAAATATTTTTATTTTGAATAAAAACATATTTTACAGTAAAGATTTGCTCAAATTGGTTTAATACAATGTTTAGTGACAAACTATTAACAGTTTGATGGATATTTTTATCGGTACTTTGGCATAGGTTTAAAAATTCACTGTTTTTCTGTTACACTACTTTTATAGGAAATAAACGGCCAAGCCTAAGGTGTCAACATATCTTGACTAAGGTGTAGAGTTTGTGAAGTAAGGCTCGTAGAGTTATGGCGTGTAGAGTCATGCGTGGTTTTACACTGATAACTTTTTGACAGTGCGAGTCATATGGTAATATTTTAACATGAATAAGTTTTTGGTCGGATTTAATTTCTTTTAGTAAGTTGTTATTACGACAATAATAATTATTTCGTAAGTCGCCAGTCTATGTCAAATACGTGTGGCCTACGAAGCGTCAGACGTCAAAGTTTTCTTTTTAGTAAAATAATTAATTGGTTGCTGGTTCGAATCCCGGTGAGATATTCTATTTTTTTATTTTATATATTTTTAATTTTTATTATATTTTTTTCGTACAACTATAACTCCGAGCAAAGCTCGGTCTCCCAGATATTTACTTTTATTCGAATCTTTCAGTGAAAAAAATTATTACAGATACTATTAGTTTTTATTTATTTGTCTGCAAGTTTGAAACTATAACATGGGTATAAGGTATAAATCAGAAGGGATTCAACTAGTGTCCCATGGGCTACGACCGTTACTTTACGTTTGGAAGTAACAAAGTTTGTAATATATGTATTGACATCAAATGGGTCTTTTGTTTCTCTTGGTTAAAAGCCACAGCCAAGCTGACTTTCTACCGTTGTTCTTACGAATTATATCCCTTTTTTTTCAGATCATAATTCGCAAAAAACTTTTCTAGAAATATATTCTACAAGCTAAAGAACGATTTAACGATTCTGTTTATTTTTTAAAGGGTTTATTTTATAATAAATTATTTTATTCTTAAAGCTATAAAAAAACTCTACACAATACAATTTTTACAATAATGTAACTAATAAACTAAGGCACATCCTTGCAATATGTGCCGAATTTTATCAAAATCGGTCAAGTACTTTCGGAGCCTATTCGATGCTAACAAACAAACAAAAAAATCTTTCCTCTTGATAATGTTAATTTAGTAAATATCTATACACAATTTTCTATCAACTAACGATAGTTTGTAAGTCTAAGATTCTGAACTAATATTAACAATACCCGGAGCAAATCGAAGGGCTAAAAACTTAATATTACTTTAGTTATTAGTTTAGTATTTATCGAAGCCGATAATATGTAACTTTAGTTAGGCCGATAGTTGCGAGGTCAAACGGTTGAGTTGCACTAACTCCCCACAAATTGCCTCTCCAGGGATAACAAGGACACATTACTACGACGCTTAGTGCCCGTATCTTGTTGCTTATTTGGGAGATCGAAGTTTTATGCAACACTAGCTTTTGCCCCTGGCTCCGTCAGGGTGAATTCAGCTTCCCACGGGAACAGGTCTGTACTTTTTCGGGATAAAGTGTAGCCTTAACTACTACTATATCGAATTTCATTAAATCTACCGTAGTTATTGCGTGAAAGAGTAACACACATCCATCCATCCATCCTCCAGTGGCGTGGGGTTCCTATAACTCCATTCCTATCGGCTTCACTTACCACTTACCTTTTGAAGACCCTCATCCAAATTCCTATTTGGATGAGGGTCTTCAAAAGGTAGGTTCCTTCTTCTTAGGTAGGGACCTATTATACAGGCTAAGGCTTCTCCGTGAAGGAGAACCAGTCTTCACTGGAGGATGGCAGTATCCTCACAAACTTTCATATTTAGAATGGTAGTAGGATAAACTCATCAAAATAGATAAATCGGTAATAGGTGGTCTTCAAACTAAGAATGTAGGAATACTTCCGAGCTCCATGCGAGGCTCAAGCCTATTTCGTTATTGTAGTGAGGCAGAATCAGCCAGCAAGGAATTGACTAAGACAGGCTATTGGATACATTTCTTCATATGAGGAGAAAGTGAAGCCATCTGTTGAGATTGTTGAGAATCGATCGAACTACGATGTAAGCGATCGTACTAAGGCTTATAATGGCTTCAGTAACGTGCAATAACTGGATTTAATTTAGACATTATTACGAAATACCATACACACTTTAATTACAACAATTGATATTACTGATATTCTACTTTATTCATTGATTCTACTTTTATCTTTATTTTTATATTTCGTCTATCTTTTTTGCTCGTTTGTAATAATTTTGCAGCGAAAAATTTACCTCTATATTGTAAAACTCGAGTGCCCCAATAGGGCACTCAAAGTAAGGAGTAAGGACATTTTTAGCCTCGATATGCACCGTATCAAAAATGTAAGTCTATGCAGCAAGGTATTATTATTTGTCGTCTGAGGCTCATCACGCAAAATCACTGCACTTTATAAACACTGGCACTAAACGAAACTAGGACAGTTCCGTGATGTGTTGGCTAGGTGGCTCAGATTGAACTCACTGCACCAAAATGGCTGTTTGGCATAGAAGGGGATGTATTCCTTCCAACACTCATATTCGACACGTCCCGACTCTGTCAAAGCGCGCCAAACTAGTTTCTGATAGATGGCGTACTTTAGTTCCGTTTCCGTTTTATGACCGGATGCGACATATTAATTACTAAATGTTGCCCGCGACTTCGTGCGCGCAAAACGAAATCTCGATGGAACCGTGCATTTTGCCGCAATTAAAAGTAGCCTATGTCCTTCCCCGCAGTATATTCTAAATCTATGCCAAATTTCATCAAAATTCGTCCAGTAGTTTGGAGCCCATTCAATGCAAACAAGCAAACACACACCTCCAACCTCTTAAATAAACATATTAGTTAGTACCCTGGGTTAAACATCATGTTATCTCTCTCGCTCTTCGTATTTATGAAAGAGTAGACTTCTAGATCTGGCCCTTAGCAAATTAAACAGCATGATTGATATAAACAGATACGTAGTAAACTACTAGTAAAATATAATCAGGGATAAACGCTACTAATATGAGAACTATTTGATTGCACCGATCAATTAATTATACGCAACGAACGGGGACATCAATCAAATCATTAATTCCCAAAGGGGTATTACGTATTGGCTATTAGTTTGCATGAACATAGATATTAAAGTTCAACCACAGATTACTAATGTAACACAAGTTTAACTTAGCACGGGATCAGATTGACGTGATTGTAACATATATGTTACAGTTAAAACCCGTTTTTCGTTATAACTCGTTTTTCCTAGTTAAAACTAGGTTTTACTAAACGCCTTTGTTAAAACTAGAAATACCTCGTCAAAACTAGAATTTACTACTAATGTATTTGATTTTCAGATAAAACTAGTTGTAACTCTTGACTTTTAGTTAAAACTAGTGAAACTAATTTGGGATTTAAAGCAAGATATAGTTTTTAAAATATTTATTATAAGATTTAAGACATGTATATGAACATAGTAAAAATAATAATCTTACACAAAAGAAACAGTTTAGGTATGGAGGGTAGAGCTAAGGAGAACCATCTCTTATGGGAGAAAAGTTGAAAAAGTGTCCAGGTGTATGCTTTAAATAACAGTTCAAAAATCTTTCACAATGGCGTTGATACACAAGAAGGGAATGGTATGAAGTTAGGAATAAGAGATGGGATGAGTGTGTTGAGTTTAGTTCTAAAAATCTAACTAGGGAAAACGCGTTCTATCTAAAAACTAGTTTTAACTGTAACATATATACTATTTATGTATATTTGTTTTGTATCTATTTTTATGTGTGTTTGAATAAATTAAATTGATTTGATTGATTTTGAATGTATAACGTTCAACTGTTGTTTTGCTGTATAAATAGTCTATGACTTATTTTCAGATCTACAAATATATATATGTACCAAATAAAAATCGCAAAAATCGTTAGGACAACAAATACTGTACGTTTTTATACTATTTGCCTTATTAGACTATTCGTTAAAGATAGCCTCCATTTCTATGTTACTTGCTGAATTAACACCGAAGATACGCATGCTTCTTAAGCTTTTATAATATGAGCCTTATCTAAGAGTAATTTAATTTTATAGCATTAAATTACTCGTAGATAAGGCTCATATTATAAAAGCTTACGAAGCATAATATGCATGTATTTTTTTATTTTTTTAAACGTTCCTACTGGTTATAACATTACCAAAAATATATATAACACATCAAAAACATTATCCATTAAGCTGGAAAAAATGTTTAAAAATCACTATAATTTTTGCGCGGTTTAAACACGCCATTTTCGCGGGCTTGGGTTGTGACGTCATCGTACACGAAAAAGACAGTTGACAGATAAAATCATAGACGAGTCAGAGCATAAAATTCAATTTAACGTCAGTCATGTCATTGTCACGAAAGACAGCGTCGTGTAGCGTGACGTCACACGCGTGTCACCATTGGTCGTGACGCGTTTCGCAATGAGGAAGATGTAAATCAAAATTTATTCCCCTTTTTCAGCCCTAGCAAAAAATTTAAGCAATAATAAGACTGACTGTGAAAAAATTGTGTTGATATCACGAAAATTGAGTTTTTTATAAGTAAATCAATATGGGAACGCGCGAAAACTGATTGCGCCCGTCGAGTAATGGCTGTGACGTCACATCGCCGTGCGTAGCTAGCTAACTATGCAATGTGCATACAGTATGTTTTTGACACGCGCTCTGTAAACTTACCTTCGTTCATTTCGATTCATTTTTATATATTATTATAATAAATATGACTTAATAGGGAAAATTGTTAAATTTAAACAAAAAATTAATACCAACTTTCAAAGTAAAAACGCACAAAAGAGTATGAAATAAATTTTATTTTCTAAAAATAATTCTCCTTTTAAATTCGGCTAAAATTTTAACTATTTCCCTACTCAATCTTCTTAATTTTGAAGTCTGTGCCAGCCCAAACAATATCCTGATAAAACAATATTTTATAGAACTCACATTTAAGTTGGCAACCAACTTCAAAATTATGAAAATCGAGTAGAGAAATCAAAAATTTCAAACTCAAAATGGGCTATGAAGTACATTATTTTGATAGAACAAATCTTTATCAAGTAAAAGTTACGCCATCTTGGTTTTCACAATACTTCAAATGTTAGCCATCTTGTTTTCACCATACTTCAAATGTCAAAATGGCCCCAAAAATTTCAAAAATGGGACCATTTAACTGGAGATAGTATACGTCTATGAGAGAAATAATTAAAATTTTTGCCGAATTTAAAAAGGGAATTCTTTAGAAAATAAGATTTTTTTCATACTTTTTTGTGCGTTTTTACTTTGGAAGTCTGTTTTCATTTTTTGTTTCAAAATAGGCTACACGAATGAATTTTTTTTATTGCATAAATGAATAGTACTCTTAAATATGAGTAACTTCTTAGAAGAAACCGTATATCAAAAGTCAATATTTTCAAAGGTACAGCGATTTGTTTGCAAAATTTCGCAAGTCCCGTGAAAACGCTCCATACTAAAGTCGTACGTAGCTATGACGTCACGTCCATGTAAAATCGTATGAAGTATACGGCCGCAGGAACATATTTGTAAATATCTCCGATATTTGTGCGTTTAAGTTCATACATACCATAATAAAAGTTTTTGTATATGATGTAAGTAAACTAATTATGTAGGTTTTGTTTACTAATTTAGCAAGAAAAAAAAATTTTTTTTTGTACTTTTTAGATGTATCTAATGACTAAACTATAAATAAAATATTATATTTTTTTACATTTACGAAGTAGTAATGCCTTAAAATTTCTGAATACATTAATGAAACTTAATATTTTAGATGTAGTCGTGTACCCAAATGCACACAAGGAACGCTTATAGTTTCGCTCGCTCCGTCCGTCCGTCTGTTATACTTCCGTAATTATTAATATTGATGGATGAAATTTGGTACAGTTATAGATTGTGTGTAGATCTTAGGTTTGGCATAATAAAATAATAATAATTATATATTTTAGGGGTAGCTCTGAAGGGGGGATGAAATATTTTTTCATTCTACCCCATTTGTGGGGTATCGTTGAATAGGTCTTTTAGAATTTAGGTAAGGTTTCTTTTAACATTACTTTTTTACAAAGTCGACTATTTTCGAGTAATCAGCCTCCAGTGGTTTGTAAATTGGTCCCCCCTCCCTTAGAATTTCTAAATTATAAGAGATAGAAACTTGTAAGCTTCTATGCTAATAGATCATGCTAAAAACTCTTTAGGAAAATTATTTTAAGCGAAATCGGATAGTAACTTTTGAAGTAACTTGAAAAACCTATTACGCGATTTCCAAACGTGTGTCTTTACAGACTGAGTTCTGTTCAATGCTTTTGGATCTAGGGTATACCCTTGGCACAAAATTTTACTTTTTGGTATGATATGCTTAATTTACTTCACATTGGCCAAATTCTTAAAGATGTACCTATACATTTTGAGGAGTTCCCTCGATTCCTCATGGATTTCATCATCAGGTTTCCACTTTAGTGACTAAAGTCTAAAAGGGCCAATTTCAAATTAGGGGCCATCCATAAATAACGTCACACGTTAGGGGGGAGGGAGGGGGTCGACGAAGTGTGACATTGTGTGACAAGGGGGTAGGAGGGGTCCTAATTTTCGTGACGTCACATTTCAAAATCTATTTTAATCTAAGTGTTAATATAGTAATCATAAGTAATAGCTATATGATATTATGATAGCTATTGCCCCAGTGTCGAGACCCCCCAGCCCCAGTGATGTTTAAGAGATCATAATGTTGTTTTTTTATTACATAAGTTTTTTTTTTTCGCTGAGAAAATGCGTTTCAGCATCCCACTAGGGGATAGCGGTCCTACCCGTGAGTATGTGAGACTCTGCTGCACCCGAAAAGATGGTGAATGGGCGCAGCCCCTACTCAATAAAAACTCGGCGGTACTCCACTCCATACCACCCTTGGCGGGCCACGGGATCGATCGAAAGACGATCCATGCGTCAGATGGGCATATAAAAGTTGGACCTGTGCCTAATCTCTCGACAGTCGTGTCGGTCATCCGTCCCACCAATTCAAATTAAACAAATTTCGGAACTGCTGTTTTAATTGAATAATTATTTCTAGATGTAAAATTGTAAAATGTGACCTCACGCTAGGGTGGGAGGGGGTCTCACAAATGTGACAAGGACGGGGGAGGGGGTCAAAAATCCATGAAATTCGTCTGACGTAATTTATGGATGGCCCCTAAAACTCGAGAACGGCTAGACCGATTTGGCTGATTTTGATCTTAAAATTATTGTATCAGTTCAGGGAACTAAACTACTAACTACTAAAATATAATAGTCAATCTATGACATTTTGTTCATAAAGTTTTTTGTCGAGATCTCAAACAAGTGACTACACCATAAACATGGTTATAAGCGAGGGAAAAAGTAGGTAGGGAGTTTTTGTATTGTCTTATTTCATCTTTTAAGTTTCATTCAATAGATTAAATATATTTTTTAAGTAGGTACCTAACATATCTGCGTGACTCGTGTCTTATTTCTCTATGTAAAACCCATTGTTTAAAATACATTGTCACTAAAATACTGAATTCATTCTGAGCATATTCTATAAACTAAACATTTAGTAATGCAAAAAAAAATGTAGGTAGATGTTTCGTATTTATTTAGGTACCTACTCAGTACTCACATTAAAATATTCTTCGCAATAAATGTCTACTGATTTTTGTAGCTATAACACTTTTTTCAACACTTTACACAACTAATTTTCTCAGATTTTGTCGTTGGGCACATGAAAGAAGTATTTTTCTGGAGTGCTAACCGTTGTATTATACATAAAGGTGTTATACAATTATATCTATATGTTATTTTATCACCATAATTCCAAAAATTTCAATAAAACTTCAAAATTACTGCACGAGTTCCTTACCGCGGCGGTCAGAGCCGGCGAAATGACGTCACGCGTTGAGCGGTCAAGCTCGCGCTGATTTTAAAAACATCCAACTTTAAAAATTAATAAAAAATTCAGTTTTTGAGATATCGAAAAAATTCTTTCACTAATATTTTTTAGATTTTATTTTTGATTTTTATACATTATAAAATAATTACACTCATCTAGCTCATTTTAAATATCCCGGGCTGATTTTGCATTTTTTATATTAGTTCCGCGCGAGCGCTCGGTCAGTGCGTACGCGTAGTGCGATCGTTAGCGCGAGTGTACTTACGTATCGTGCGTTTCGTTTTCATAACTACCCTCATTTTATACGATGGAAGAAGATGCTTCATATAAACTTACAAAGTAGTAATAGCAGAGATTCTGACTTCATTAGAGAATGTGAGGTAGAACTTCATTACCTCGAATATTCAGCTGAGATTGAAATGCAAGAGCATATAAATACACAGACAAAAATCCAGAAAAGAAAGACGCGAGAAGATTAGACAGAAAGCAGCGATGGTTTTACAACGGTTATTCGCAAGGGGCGTAAACCAAAACGTCTTATTCGTAGTACATCTTTGCTCGATTAATCTGTTCAAGGAGAGGAAGAAGTGAATAAAGGAAAAGAAGACTATGAGAGAAAAAATTAAATTTGTGTAACTTCTCATACAGAGTTACCTAAACAAATGGCGATGGCACGGTTATTACGCAGCAAAAATATTCAGCATATAACTAGAATCATATCATAAAATACAAATCCCCTTATAAGGTATTTATACAATTTGAGAATGAAAACGATGCCGAAAAATTGCTTAATTGTTCAAAATTTAAAGACTTAGATTACCGATGTCAAAAAACACTGTTTCGTATGGTTTGATTAAAGGAGTTGATTTGGATTTAAAAGAAGAAGAGATGTTAGAGATTTTTGAATGCGATCTGAAAATAATATATACAAAGAGATTGAAAAGGTTGTCCTCTGAAGGAAAATGGATAGATAGCGAATCAGTTCGTTTATGCTTCCAAAATTCTTCCTTACCTCCATACGCATATGCATATGGATGTAGGTTTAAGGTAGAACCATTCGTATTCCCGGTGACTCAGTGTTCCGGTTGTTGGAAATTTGGACATCATCTAAAGTTTTGTCCAATTAAAAAAATGTTATGCCCCAAATGTGGTAACTCAAATCATTCAAACTGTATATTAGAGAATATTAAATGCTTAAACTGTAAAGGACCACATTTAGTACTCGATAGAAGTTGCCCGATGTTTTTAAAAGAGAAAGAAATCCGTATATTGATGAGTAAAAGAAATGTTACATATAAGAAAGCTACAGAGATGATGACGGAGCTACGAGAGAAGAGAAATAGCTATCAACCTTCTATTAATCACATATCAAAGAACAATGCTGTTGTAATAGAAAATAATTATCTGCCTTCAAATTCATATAGCGATGTCGTAAGACAAGCTAAAACATCTGAAGCACAAGATTTGATTTTAAGCTCGGTGTCAGAAAATGAGGTCAAAAATTCAGCAGAACGTAAAATAAAGAGAGTACAGAAACAAAGAAAGATACGTAGGAATGTGGACAGAGTTCATGTTAATGCGGTTACTGAAATGGAGTTAGATAACATAGAGTTGGAAAAGAGTTCGCAGCAAAATGAGAAGAATGAAGGAAAAAAATAGATGTGAAAAAGTTATTAGAAAAGATTCATGAAGCTATCGTGTCAAAAAAAACATTTGAAGAAAAAATTGTTGCAGTTATTTATATTATTATTCAGGAATGCAAAACATTTATAGTAAATTTTTTTACTCAGTTTAAATTATTTGAGAATATTTTGGCAGCTGTAATTAATAATGGATAGAGATGGAACTGTATATATTGATGTCAATATTGTGCAGTGGAATGCTCAAAGTCTGCGCCCAAAGCTGACTAGTTTTAGTGAACTCTTAATCCAAGAGAAAATCCATGTTGCTATAATTAGTGAAACCTGGCTTGACCCTAAAATCACAATTAGTTTATGTGGCTACAATATCTATAGAAAAGATAGATCTGATTCGTATGGTGGCGTAGCAATTATCATTCATAAGTCGATTCAGTGTTCTTTAAATAATTTTATCTGCCCGAATTCAAATATAGAAACGCTTCATGTTAAGGTATATAATTGTAAGTATATTCAAAATATTTTATCTGTTTACTGCCCATCATCTGCTAGAACAACGCAACAGGACTGGAACTTTTTGTTTAGCCATTTTCCTAATAAATCTATTATAGCGGGTGATTTTAATGCACACCACACTGATTGGTCATATAAAACGAAAGCGAGAGGAACTCAGTTATCCGATGTTATTTTAGACAATAATTATGTTTATTTAAATAATGGAACACATACTCGTATTAAATTAGTTAATCAAAATTTACAAAGATCATCGCCAGACATAACATTTGTGTCTGCGGACAAAGCTATAAATTTTCTTTGGAATGTTTGTAATGAGGACTTAGGCAGCGACCATCTTTTAATTAAATTCTACCCAAAAATTTACTTTCAAAATAACTATGCACAAAAAAGAAATTTTAAAAAAATTTGCTAGCCAAAATTTAGAGAAAGTTTAGTATCGTCTTTTGATGGAATTGGATGAGATTCATTCAATGATAATGTGCAATTAATGTATGACTTCTTTTTAAACAATTTAAAAAAAGCAGTAGATGTTAGTGTACCTATAATTAAAATATGTACTAACCCTCAATCTAAGTTTAAGCCAAAAGATTATTGGTGTCAATCTCTCTCTTTGATTGTAGCCCAACGCAGGTTAGCTCTTAGCATGTTTCGACGAAATCCTACCCCTGATAATTTAGTTAAATTAGAATCTAAAATTAAAGAGGCAGCAAAAATGATTCGTATAAAAAAGCAAGAAAGCCGCAAGAAATTTTATGATTGTATAGATTCAGAAACGCCACCCACTGAAATGTGGCGACGAATGCAATGGATCAAGGGTATTCGTAGAAATGTATCGTACGTAGATATAGATAAGCGAAAATACTTATTAGAGTCACTTACTCCAGATTGGGTTGTTAATCAGTCTCCAATATTTTCCTCCAACAACAATTTATTGGAATCACGTTTTACTTTACAAGAACTTAAAAATAGTTTTAAAAGTAAAGATACGGCACCAGGAGATGATAGTATCACATATTCTATGATATCCTCGCTTCCAGAAACAGTATTGCATTTTTTGCTACATATTTATAATTTAGTTTTTATTACGGGAGAGATTCCTTGGCAATGGCGAGAGGTAGTTGTTTTACCGATACCTAAAGCCACTCAACCTGGTACTGAACCACAACTGAGACCTATTTCTTTAATGACCTGCATTTGCAAAATTTTTCATAGTATGATTTTTAAGCGTTAAGAATGGTTTGTAGAGAAACACAATCTCTTATCATCCGCTACAGTAGGGTTTAGGAAATCTCAATCGTGCATTGATAATCTAGTGCGTTTAGTTTCATTTATTCAAATTGGAATGTCTGATAACCTTCCAACTCTTGCGTGTTTTTTAGATATCGAGAATGCGTATAATAATGTATTAGTAGAAAGAGTGATTTTAAGTTTGGATGAAATTAATGTTGGCCAAAAAATTTGTAAGTATTTATGGTATTTTTTAAAAGAGAGACATTTAAAGATTATGGAGGATCACGGAGTCCAATCATTTAGTCGATGGTCATCTAGGGGCTTGGCACAAGGCGACCCGCTCTCCCCTATTCTGTTCAATATTGTGACCCGTAAGATTTGTAGTTTGGTTTTGGAGGAAGGAGTTTGTGTATGCCGATGATTTTGCTATTTTTATAAAAAACAAAAACCTAAATGAGAGTGCAGAAAAAATTCAAATTGCTCTTAATAAAATTTGTAAAGTATTAGACGAAATCGGTTTAAAATTATCTATATCTAAAACTAAATTCTGTGTTTTTAGTAGAGGAAGAAGAACGAACCTACCTGTTTTAAACATTTATAATAATCAGGTGTCATCGGTAGACTGCTATAAATATTTAGGGCTTTGGCTGGACAGAAGTCTACTTTGGGGGAAGCATATTAAAGAGACTGAAGAAAAATGTAATAAATATTTAAATATTTTAAAGGTTCTTGTGGGGCCATCATGGGGTATCCATCCAATACATATGAGGCGTTTATATATTTCATTAATTAGATCTAGACTTGATTATGGCAGTATTTTATTTGATAGTTCCGCTAAAAGTAATATCTGAAGATTGGATAAAGTTCAAAACCAGGTTTTAAGAATTATAGGTGGATTTATTAGGAGCTCACCAATTCATTGTATGGAAAGTGAGTTGAGAATTCCTCCACTATTTTTAAGAAGAAAATATTTAGCGTACAAATACATGTTAAAATCATATTCTTGGGCAGATAATGCGACAGTAGTTTTATTAAATGAACTTAGTCAAAAATGTCAAGGTCGCTATTGGCGTAGAAAAAAAAATCCACTTTTGGCTAAAACTTATCGAGAAACAAACTGTCTAGAAATTTACTCGAGTCGTTTGTTGGATCAATTTTGTTTGGATGTATGGTTATCTCAAATAGATATTAATAATTTTGTAATTTCAAATTTAAACAGTGTACAGCTAAACATGACTACGAGGTAAATAATTCAAAAATTGTAATTCAAGAAGAAATAGCAGACAAATACAGACTATGGCACAGAATATTTACAGATGGTTCTAAGAATGGTTCTGCGAGAGGAGTAGGCTTTTATGATCCAGCAAATGCTCAAGGTTTTATGTTTAAAGTTATAGGCGAGGTTTCGATTATGTCATTGGAGCTGATTGGTATAAATGAGTCTCTTAAGTACGCTATATTAAATAATATAAGAAAAGTAGTTATTTTGTCAGACAGTAAGAGTGCGTTACAACACATAGTCCGATGTGCGACGGGAGTCCGATGGGTGTCAGTTACCTATGATATCCTTAGAAATATAAGTGAGTGTGTAAATAGAGAGATAGAATTAAAACTACAATGGATCCCGTCTCACATCGGAGTGTCAGGTAATGAAGAGGCAGACACATTGGCAAAACAGGCATGTTCAGCTGGTAGAGAAATTAAAATTAAACCTTTTTATTCGGAACTATTACCAATATTAAAAAAGAGAACATTCATTTGTTGGAAGGACTATTTTGATGAGAGATCTAAAACTAAAGGCATATGGTACAAGACTATTCAGTGTGAGCCTCTTCATATTCCTTGGTAAATTTGCATTTTTAATTAAATAAGACGATTCACCCAATTGTGAAATTTGTAACAAAATAGACGATGTTTGGCATGTTTTGATGGAATGTGTCAAGAATAGAAGGAAAAGAAAGTCACTCATTGACAAATTTAGTATAAATTCATTAGATGTTGGGTGGATACAGAGCTGTTTGTGCAAACCTACATCAAGTGCAGCGTTGGCTGTGTATAAATTGGCTATTGAAGCTTATGAGTAAATTTCTTTAGGGTGGATACGATGGGGTTGTCATGTCTTATAGACGAAATCCCTATAAAATAATATAAGATTTAAAAAAATATATTTTTTTTTTTCAGCTTAAATAGGAACTAAATTTAAAAAAATCCTTTTAGTTATAATGTGACGACAATAAAGAACAGGGAAAAAATATTTCAGGCAAATTAAATTTTTATGCATATTGTTTTCGTTTAAAAATGAATGGTGTATCTACCATCAATTTTTAGGACCAAAAAATTTAAACATTATTAAAAATGAAGTAGATAAATTAGTTTTGAATACTTCTATAACGTGAAATTTATCTTGCGTTTTAACAATTGGGCATGAACAAATCGAGGGCGATAAATCAAACGCAATTTATGAAGAAAGATACTAATCGCTATTTTACGTAATGACGACACCCTCTGAAATCAGCCCACTTCGAATTTTGCAAGTTTTGTTATGACGGAGATTTTACGACGATATTTTATACTGAGTAAGATGCGTATCGTTTATCAAAATTGATTCAGTCATCCATTTAGAAGACACCGTGGAAAGTCAATTTATAATATAACACAGCAAAATTTGTCTTTTGAAAGCATCGGCGCCCTTTTCAAAGTATCTTTATAGTAAACTAGTTGACCCCGATAGACGTTGTTCTGTCTTAAATATGAACTGGAATGAATAAATGACTACATCTACTCCTACACCTACTCCTACTCCAACTCCTACACTAACCCATACACCTACTCCTACACCTACGCCTACACCTGCTCCTACACCTACTCCTGCAACCTACACCTTTTCCAATATTAAAAAGGTCCGGAAACCTATACCAATATTTATACGACACTAACGTCACTCAATTGTTTTGCCTTGCCGGAACCTCTCCACTAACACTTAAACTTTATTGTATGGTATTGTATTAAAGTTCAAATTGACTTTTAAGTATTATTACGAATCTTAGGAATATTCTTAAAAAAGAGTTAGCAAAATCGGTTCATGTTCTCGAGATTGGCGCTTAGCAACATATTCAGACATTCATTTTTATACTTTAGATTATTTTGCCATATACCTTATGCAACCCTAGAGGACTCGTAGAACCTTTATACGTAAATATCTACTATGATCTAGATATTAAAATTGTTACTCATCAGTACTTGTTATGTGAGTAAACCCGACCAAGACGTTATCCGTACATACATAATAATGGCGAAACTTTTCCAGGTGCATTAATATGCATGCTAACTACATACTACCTAGCAGAAGTTAAATGATCTTTGATGCGAGCAAGACGAAGTTTTCCATTGAAGATCATTCTGGCAATATTAAGATTTCAACTTTGCATACCGTAAAATTTAATGTAGCATTTATTTTAAACGCGAACGGCACACCGCGGTTTACTAACTAACCACTAATTATTAATCCTGTTGCTTACAGCCTCCGTGGTCTAGTGGTTAGAGTTTGGCTCTAGACTCGGAGGTCGTGGGTTTGATTCTCGCATAGAAACAACAAAAAAAATTCTAAGTTTGTTTAAGACAATGCAGGCTTATCACCTGATTGTCTGACAAGAAAGATCAATGCTTCGAATGGGCATGTAAAAAGTCGGACCTGCGCCTGATCTCTCGCCTTAACTGGGCTGGTTTCAACGAAACGGGCCACCTTCACCGATATCGATGTAGGGGAGTTATTATGTCTGCAAAAATAGCTACAGTATGAACGGGTGTGGTCAACCATAATAATAGTTTACTAAATATTTCACTCTGTATTCCAAGTTCAAAAGCTTTAGTAATTAATGGCTGTGTTACGCGGAAAACAGCGCTAACAATAAACGTAAGTAAAATGGCGGCAGCTGGCATTAAATAAGCAAAATGGCGTATTATGTTAGCAGTATTGAAGTTAGCAAAAATGTCCTGGCCGATAATCTATTTTTTTAGCGCTAGCAAGCGCTAACAAGTGCTATTTTCCGAACACAGCCATCGAATAAAAATTGAATAGCGTTCGATTTTCCACGTAATATCTATAGGAACAAGCGCTTGTCATCTGCAACAAGCTATGTGCAGCCAGCGGAGCGCAACCATTCAGCGAATGAAGCTATACGGCCGCGATTAGCTCTCGCTGGCTTTTTGTTCAGATACAGTATTTCATCCCGAACTGTAATTATCTCTCTCACAGTATTTAAACACCTTGTATACGGTTTGATTTTTTGCATCGTGAGTATAAAAATGTAACGAAAATGTTTTTACTTCCTGTAACATCTATAGACACTTCAATGTGTAATAAACTATAAACAGACGTAAATAACGGAAAACCCAAACAAGATCGAGTGGAACTTGCCCACCGAGGGTTCCGTACAACATAAATAGGTTTTTGTTGAGCCTGATGGATGATATTTTTTTGTTTGAGTATTCCTGTTATTTTTAATTTTAAATACATCAACTTAATTGTTTGATGTTTTCGTAACATCCCGTAGATCTGAGTTTAATTACAACTCGATACCTCCAAGCGTTTTGACAGACAGACGGCTGGACTTACGGACGGACTGGTGGACGGGCGGGTAACAAAGTGATCTTATAAAAGTCAGTTTCTTGTAAACTACGGAACCCTAAAAATGATTAATTTGTAAAGACATATTGCGGCGGGAAGAAAAATTTTTAGCTTAGCAAGCTGACCAAAACCTGCGAGATACAATGCGTTAAACAAGCACGTTAAAAATATATTATGACAACGTAAATAGCTTAACAATGAACTAAAAGAATCATATTAAAATAAATTGAGAAAATAAAATCTAAATATAAATTTTATAAATATTATTCCAACTCTATTCAATTAATCCAAATTATTATTTAAATGTGGTGCCGAAATGTTAATTTTGCCCACGTGCCTTTTCTCACAATTAAATTATTTGAACCCGAGCCAAGGTTTATTTTAAAGGTAATAAAGTAACTTAGTGCGTAGGCATTTTAAATTGTGATAATAATAATTTGTTAACATATGCTCTGATAATATTTTAAACAGTTATTTTTGTGGCTAGTGGGTGAAATTTTATAAATAAACAGGTAGTAAAATGCGAAAGAAAATGTATTGTGAAGTTACAATAGTATGAATTCTTTAAAATAAATATTGTTAAATAATTTCATAATAACAATACTTTACATAAGAATAATTATTAGTAATCTATAAGTATATGAGCTCTACGGAGTTCATATACTTATAGGCTACGGCCTGCGGGTAAACCGTTTGGTTCGCACTCGAGAGAGTGCAGTTTCGAATCCCAGGTTGTGGCGTGTACCAATGAGACTTTTTCAGATCTCAAGTACATTATACGGACGCTCTAACGGTGAAGGAAAACATCGTGAGGAAACCCGCACATGATTGACCCCAGACGTATTGACCAGTCATTCCTCTGGACTAGGACATTTAAAAACCAACTGTCCCAGGCACTACAGTATTTGACTTCGCTCGGAGAATACTGTATAAATCATCCATTAACGGATGCAAAGGCCTAAGTTTTTTTTAATAAGTATATATAAAAGGAATTAAATACGTATTATAGGGTTTCTTACAATTCACCCTCTGGGGGTGTAAAATAATGGTTGAAATTTAATATGAAAAATATTTAATACTAGCTGTCCCGGCAAACTTCGTACCGTCTTAGAAGTTGTTGACGCACTGACAGCAGCGCCACCTACCGGGTTTAGTTGTAACTCTAAGACCTCAGAAACCTTTTTTGGTTCATGCACAACAACTTTGCTAAAGGCCATCATGTCATGATCGAATGCATAGTTTACGATTCCATAAAGGACATATTATGGACAGACACACAGACATTCATTTTAATATAATAGATAATATATTGTAGCATGACGAAAGAAACACATTACTTACTTATATAGCTCAAAAATGCGCAGTTTCTCAGGGATAAGACCTAGATAGATCGATTTTTCTCTTCCAAAACTCCCTGCATACAATTTTTTTTGTAATATTGTAACCGTTTTTGAGAAACCGATTATTTAATAAGTATGTCACCCTAAAATTATAAAAACTGTTAGATTGTAATAAAACTAGTGACATTGTAAAATGTTGATAGATATCCGACGCGAATATGCTGCCTATAATTTCACACATTTTTTTTCGTTAAATTATAAATATATTATAGTTTTGGTAATTGTTCACAAGTGGGGCTCCACCTTGAAACGACTGCATTTTTTTTATTGCATATTTTCATTATAAAACAGTCTGTTATGCAATATTAAGGTGGCGGAAGACAAAAAAAAAATGTAAAAAAAATTTATAAAAAACATGTCAACCTCAAAAATACCCAGCGTAAAATAATGTTTGTGTAGTTTTGGGTTAGGTTAGTTAGGTTAGAACTTTTTTATCTTGTTCAAAACGTCTTCGGAGTGGTAACAAGGTCTCACAAAAATCTGGCGTGAAATAAACGTTTATGTAGTTTTGGGTTAGGTTAGTTAGGTTAGAACTTTTTTATCACGTTAAAAACGTCTTCGGGGCGGTAACACGGCCTTACAAAAACCTGGTGTGAAATAACCTGTGTGTAGTTTTGGGTTAGGTTAGGTTAGAACTTTTTTATCACGTTAAAAACGTCTTCGGGGCGGTATTTTTTTTTTTTTTACATTTTTGTTTTTGGTCTTCCGCCACCTTAATATTGCATAACAGACTGTTTTATAATGAAAATATGCAATAAAAAAAATTGCAGTCGTTTCAAGGTGAAGCCCTACTTGTAAATATTTACCATAGTTTTTAATCTTTCGACATATTTTCACAATCTCGTTAGTTACTTTACAATCTAACGGTCTTTACAATTTTACGGTGACATATAAAAAAGATTGTCTCGATTAAAGTATAAGATTACTCACACTTTAAACAGTAAAGCTATGGTTTACCAGGGCTTAGAAATAACAAATATAGGATTATCATTTATAGACATCGCTATGGTCCCACAAATAAACAAGGTAAAAATAAGCAGTCAAGTGGGTAAGACAAACACAATTCATAACGCTACTTAATAATAACCTGACAAAGAGCATGTCAGTACATGTCTAAGGAGGGTTCCGTAACTATCACCGCATAATATTTTTTTTTTGTAATTGCTTTAAAAGTTACTATGCGATTTCAAAATAATTTTCCTAAAGAGTTTTTAGTGTGGATCTATCAGCATAGGAACTTACAGGTTTCTATAGTTTAGAAATGCTAGGGGGGGGGCTAACTTAAAACTAAAGTTTTCGATTACTCGAAAATGGTCGACATATTATTCAAATAAGCCATGTATGAAACATTGCTTTTATTTTAAAAGACCTATTCAACAATACCCTACACGATGGATGTGTATGGAGAGCCACCCCTAAATTGTAAAATTATTATTATTTTAAGATGCCAAAACTTGAGATCTAAACATAATCTATAACTCTACGAAATTAATCCATTTATATTTATAATTACACAAGCTAGAAGCGCAGACAGACAGACAGACGGACGGACAGAGCGAAACTATAAGGGTTCCTTGTGTATTACGGAATCCTAAAAATAACAATCCTATGTGAGTAAGGTCTCATATTATATATTATTATTATATTATTTATATCGCAACTATTATTAGTCGCGATGATATATAATTTATCAATATTAATTTATATTTTGCATAACTATGGTATGTGTGTTAGTCCTTAGGTACTCCCTAAAATACTGTACTTATCTCAGAACAGCAAGCATTTTAGAAAATATATATTGCCAGTTTATATATGATGCTGCCAGTTTTAGTCGAAGTTTTATATTTTCAAGCACAAAATAAATGCTCTTCTTATCCAAAATTGCTAATAAATTCCTTTGTCAAGCTGGTCTATTGTGCGAGTGTTGTGTTTTCAGAAGCCACGCGTGATTTGTACGGAGTTGTATTGAAAGGATGCTGATGTCTTATTGTAGTTCCAAAATAATATATTAGTTCTAAAATAAAATATTATGTTTGTTTAGACGTTTCCACGGCTTCTTAAGCAAAATGAAAGAGATATTTGATAAGCATAGTCAAATGTAGTTACGTCTTGTCTGGCAATATTGGTATTGAATTTATAGTACTTTTTGCTTAAACTACTTTTTTTCATTATGATAGTTCAATTCTAGATTCGTGCAAAAACCTACTTTAACTTATAATTATATAATATATAGAGTTTATATATTCAATGGAGCTTTTGATAGGTCAACGCAAACGCGTTATCCAATCAAAGCGCTATTGAATCGATAAACTTTAGATCAAAAACCTCAGATAGATTATTATAATCGATATAAAATGGAACAAGTAGGTATATTGTATCTACCTTCATTTCATATATTAACAAGGACAAGGTAAATTATCTTAGGGATAAAAGTATATTGACGTGGTCATAGGTCAGATCGTTAATCCCAATCCGTTAGATTGTAAAATAACTAACGAGATTGTAAAAATATGTAAAAAGATTTATAACTATATATTTATAATCTAACGAAAAATGATATGTTAAATTGGGTCGTTAGTCGTTTCACACCGCAAGGATTCGAACCGCGATGTGAATCGCCACAGCGCTGTTTCTGAAGTCGTCGGTTCGATTATAGGCAGAATATTCGCGTCCGAAGTCTATCAACATTTTACAATTTTACTAGTTTTATTACAATCTAACGGTTTTTACAATTTTACGATAACATATTATATAAATAAGTTGTTGGATACAATGAGTACAAGCTGTTAGAATTTACTATACAAGTACTGGGTACCTTCCTCGATAGCACTGAGTCTATATTCAACGTACAAGCAAATATTCACTTACATTACTGTATTAAGGACAAATCATGGCCTCTCTAATGTCTATAGTTTCAAATGTCTCTAACGTGACTTGTCTCTATTGGAGCCAAAACGACCTGTGATCTAAGGTCGCGAAATTCGCTGCGCTCGTAACTTATCGAGGTAAAGCAGTGACAGCTTACTTTTATAAAAAAAAGTTTTATGCAAAATGTTCTTAGGGACACATCCTTACTTTCAAAATCATTACGCTTTTATATGTGCTTAGTGATTATATTATGCCCGTCTACCAACAATTTACACAGCGAATTTCTGACAGGCATCTGTAAATTCCTTACATTTCACCAATTTTCGTCGGCATGCACGTTGAGGCGTAATAAATGTGATATTTCCAGACGCGTAGGTGTTAATTATGACAAAAATGTTTGTTTCTCACGTTTAAATACTAACAATATTATTTCTGACGCTTGTAGTTGTATATGTCACCGTAAAATTGTAAAATCCGTTAGATTGTACTAAAACTAGTGACATTGTAAAATGTTGATAGACTTCCGTTGCGAATATGCTGCCGATAATTTAACACATTATTTTTTGTTAGATTATAAATATATAGTGTTTAATAATTCGACATATTTTTACAATCTCGTTCGTTATTTTACAATCTAACGGTTTTTACAATTTTACGGTGACATATACACATTGAACTTTTTACTAAATCTATTCTATTTCACTTTTAAGATATACACAGCACTAATTATGTTGCACAATGCGTCAGCTGTATAGCTACAGATAATTATACTGTTATAAGCATGTCGGTGAAGCGAACGCACAACCATTCGTTTTATATTATACACGAAAATATCAACAACTTGGAAAAACTAAATAATAAAATAAAATAATTAGGTATATCGCCTTCAACAATATATTATTATTATTATTATTATATTTCATAAGTTCATACTAAGGACGCAAGTTGCAACATTAAAGAAGTTACAATTTTAAATGTCCATGGGCGGTGGTAATCGCTTACCATCAGGCGATCCATCTGCTCGTTTCCTGGTTCATTTCATAAATGATAGCTATTCAAATTTGAATTTTATTTACTACACAAAAATATTCACGTTTCATATGAATCTAACGGAAAAAAAATATCTAAAATTCAAACTTTTATGAAACTTTTTTTTTAATTGTTTCTTTTTCTTTCTTTCTTTCTTTATGAAACTGTTTCTTCTTGTGTAATGCATTAAAATAATTTTTGAATAGCTCTGCTCGTTTCCTGGTTCATTTCATAAATGATAGCTATTCAAATTTGAATTTTATTTACTACACAAAAATATTCACGTTTCATATGAATCTAACGGAAAAAAAATATCTAAAATTCAAACTTTTATGAAACTTTTTTTTTAATTGTTTCTTTTTCTTTTTTTCTTTCTTTATGAAACTGTTTCTTCTTGTGTAATGCATTAAAATAATTTTTGAATAGCTCTGCTCGTTTCCTGGTTCATTTCATAAATGATAGCTATTCAAATTTGAATTTTATTTACTACACAAAAATATTCACGTTTCATATGAATCTAACGGAAAAAAAATATCTAAAATTCAAACTTTTATGAAACTTTTTTTTTAATTGTTTCTTTTTCTTTCTTTCTTTCTTTACGAAACTGTTTCTTCTTGTGTAATGCATTAAAATAATTTTTGAATAGCTCTGCTCGTTTCCTGGTTCATTTCATAAATGATAGCTATTCAAATTTGAATTTTATTTACTACACAAAAATATTCACGTTTCATATGAATCTAACGGAAAAAAAAATCTAAAATTCAAACTTTTATGAAACTTTTTTTTTAATTGTTTCTTTTTCTTTCTTTCTTTCTTTATGAAACTGTTTCTTCTTGTGTAATGCATTAAAATAATTTTTGAATAGCTATCAATTTTTTATTATTATTTTTACTATTCAAATTTAATATGCAGCGCCATGTCACGTATCGCTTGGTACCGATGCGATCGACCATTATTTTAGTTTATTACCCGACTGCGCGACGCAAAAGAGTGGTAATGTGTTTATCAGCCTATTTTTTTTTTTTTTTTTTTATTTTTTTTTTTTTTTATGAAATAAGGGGGCAAACGAGCAAACGGGTCACCTGATGGAAAGCAACTTCCGTCGCCCATGGACACTCGCAACATCAGAAGAGCTGCAAGTGCGTTGCCGGCCTTTTAAGAGGGAATAGGGTAATAGGGGAGGGTAGGGAAGGGAATAGGGCAGGGGATTGGGCCTCCGGCTCCGGATTGGCATGTATGTATGTATGTATGTATGTATGTATATTCCTTTGAAGCACTATACAGACCAAACGCCTGGGCCGATTTTTATGATTCACACGTCAATCGATTTCTCTTAGTCCGGCGAGTGTCACTAAAGACATGACGTTAGTGAAAATTCAATATACTACTGGACGCCATATTGTGAAAATGAAAAAAATGAAAGTCAACAAACTACATCAAGTGGGGTATCATTGAATAGGTATTTAAAAATCATTTTTCGTTTTCTCTCAACATTTTTCGATTCGACTGACCGTTTAGGATCTATATCGATTTAAAGTTGCGTAACAACCATTCTTACATTGCAGTGCAATTGTGATTAGAACTGATGCTGATAGGAAATCCAGTCTGGTAAATAGCTAGCTAGGTACACATAACTCAAAAGTATAAAATAAAAAATAATAATTAAAAAAAACTAAAAAACCCGACTGCGTAAAAAGTGAACCAAACTAAGTACATAATGAAAAACTGAAAAGAAAAAAACAAGCACTTAGATGTCCGGTGGTCTAGAATTCCATAATATGTTATTGAATGAATACTATTGAAGAAAATAAAATATAATCTATTAATGGAACGTAACAACTGAACAGTCGGGATCCATTATTCGACAGCCAATCTAATTTTTCAATGGATCCTGACTGTTTAGTTGTTATGCTCCATTATTAGATTATATTTTATTTTCTTCAATAGTATTAATTCAATAACATATTATAGAATTCCAGACCACCGGACATCTAAGTGCTTGTTTTTTTCTTTTCAGTTTTTCATTATGTACTTAGTTTGGTTCACTTTTTACGCAGTCGGGTTTTTTAGTTTTTTTTAATTATTATTTTTTATTCGAGACGTTTTGATCTGGGGGCACGGTAGTGCACCCGCCAAGACGAGCCAAGCGAAGGGCAATGCGTTTCGTTATTTTTGAACCCTCATAACATGGGTTTGGATAAATGCAAACCAGATAATTCAGGATATGTTCCCAGAAGCGGACTTATTAAAAAGGTACTAGATGTTGCCCGCGACTTCGTGCGCACAAAATTTAATTTAGCAGGAACCGTACATTTTTCCGCGATTTCCTTCCCCGTGGTCTACTCTACATCTGTGCCAAATTTTATCAAAATCGTTCCAGTAGTTTCGGAGCCTATTCAATGTAAACAAACAACAGACATTTCCTGAAATGCTCTTGGTTAGGTTATTTATTCAGGAATTTCGTTATGAATTGATCCTTTTGATTATTTTACGTAAAACATTTTTGTTTTGAAGAAGATATAATAATATGTTTTTATCTTTAAACTTGCTGATAGTGTATAGGAAATTGTTTGATCTCGTTGAGTTGATTATTATTAAAGTTATGAGGTTAAAACTTAAAAGTATAATATTTATATTTTGTTTTAAGATGAGTGGGAAGTTAGCACAGATTAAAGACTGATCTGATATTACTTATGTGTGTGTTGCTACTCATATTCCATTTAATTTGAACCAAACAAATCCGGACAAATTAAAAAGCCGGACAAATGTGGATTGAACTGACAGTTATACGTTTGTGGTGTATGTGGACGAACTGTAAATTGGATCCAGCCTGTATGGACAATATAGTGTAAAGCTAATTTTAACATAATGAAAGATGATATTTTTGTAATCTATACATAAGTATCTACACTAATATAATAAAGATACAAAGTTTGTTTGTTTGCATTGAATAGGCTCCGCAACTACTGGAACGATTTTTATGAAATTTGGTACAGATGTAGAGAAGACCACGGGGAAGCTATTATGCTACTTTTTATCGCGGAAAAATGTATGATTTCTGCGAAATTAACTTTTGCGCGCACGAAATCACAGGCAACATCTAGTATACATATAAAATCAAAGTCATTAAGAGTATTATTTTGTTTTATTTGTATTACCTTACATCGTTGTAATGACTATTATACTCGTAGATCACGTTCATAGATATAACGTGAAAACGAATCATGGCATGTACTTAATTGTATAAAAACACGCTACTAATAGGTATATTTTGTTAACAAAATCGATAAAATACACGTGCCAAACTATAACTTCTAATCACTTAATAATCGATTTGTGTTACTGCTTCTTATTTATAGTGGTTCATGGTTTTTCATTGGCCATGTTTTTGACCAATCCTACGTCGATGCTTTACAATGTAAAAATATTCTAATTTACCCAAGACTATTTTCTAATATTTTTTCACGCATTCCACCACTGTATTATAAATAATTATTCGTATATTAGACGAGGAAAAGTTTGATCGACATACGTCAGAACTCAGGACTCAGGAGAGCGTCTTATGTGCTCGAACTTTATAAGTCGTTAACCCTGTCATTTGGTCGAGAAAAAGGAGATTCCTCGATGTTTTTCCGGAGTTTGAAATTTGCTAATTAGTGGGGTACTTTCGTAAGCATCACAAAATTGCGGGTTACATAATTTTCTTTGATTCGTTGGTCAATCCTACTAATGTTATAAAATATGTGAAAGTTTGGGAGGATAGATGTTGTATGGGTGTTTGTTACTCTTTCAGCCAAAAACTACTGAACGGTTATCGATGAAATGGAATTTGAGAGTAGTTTAGGCTCTGAAATAAAACATAGGCTACTTTTTAACCCGAAAAAGTACAGTGTTCCTTTGGTATACTGTATTTACGCGGGCAACAGCTAGTGAAATTTATATAACTCAAAAACGAATACTTCATAAATCATAAAGTTTCGAGTGAAACTTTTTAAGGCTCTAAATTTACAAATAGATTTAACAAGTAGGTACAGTATTGTTTCACGACGAAAACCTTTTAGTTTGTGCACCATTAGGGTTGGTTCATGTCCACATAATGACTTTAATGGACTTCTCCGTAATGTACACATTTCACCTTGTTTTTATTACTTTTCTTAGGGCCAAATAAAAAAGATATCTAGGTGTTGACTTGTAAAGGAAAAACATTCCTGCCGGATTGAGAAAACAAAAGGACATGGTATCTGAGACTTGGCGCGAGTCGCGACAGCAATTATTTTTACCATTATAATCTGCTGTGTATAGGTGTACCAGAATCTCATGGCAAATAGGGAAATAAAATTTTGTAGTGTGCAATACTGGGGAAATTAGATTAAACGATCTTGATACTGGTTAATTTTTAATTATGTATTATTGAACATGAATTATAATAAGAGTGTATGAAGATTGTTCTACTTCTTATACATCAGGTTAATAATATAGAAAATATGTCATGAAAAATAAATAAATCGAGAATTACTTTATATTATTTATTACAAAATATAACATATAATTAAATTGGCAACAGTTTATTTAATGTTGGAATTTCCTTCCGAACTGTATAGAACTCGTTTACTTTATTCCTAATCAACTATAAATCGAAACTGTCTTAAGTTGATTTTCCTTATTCCTCCTCTCCTCCTTTTACCAGGCATGGAAAAAAAACCATCATTCGATGTGCCATCAGCTACGATTCGTCGTATAGGAGTACTGGAAACACATTTAAAGAAGTCACAATAAGTACCTAAGAAAATATAAAAAAACTAAAAGTATCAAAACAACTCACTCTAGTTTACCGGTCAACTCTACCACGAACTATAAATTAAAAGATTGAGTTCGATTTACACCTTCTTCTTCCTGTATTTTACGATAGACATTGAAAACAATATTTCTCGCTTGAGATCGAATTGCCTTTTTCGACATTTCCACAAGAACAACAAATTCCAAGAACAAAATCACAAAATTTTAGCAGCGGTTGACAGATCACGTACTTTGATTTCACGGGTCACACTTGACATTGCCATATGAAAATCACATTTTTTCATTTTTTTTAAATGCCATGAGATTCTGGTACACCTATAATAACAACATATTAATTTTTATAATTAATTTAATATTTTGAAAATGTTTTATTATTTTTTTATTGACTGCTTACAGATTAAGCGTTTATACACAATGTCTTTAAAACCAATAAAAATAAATATTCAAGAAGCGTAGGTAATCAGTATTCTATTGTCGTTTCAAAAATATATAATATGTGATCTTAAATTTTGGCCAGATTATCCTAAAATATACTTAAATTCTATTCATAACCGCGCGGCCTATACAGCGCGGCGGGTGCGTGATCTTCAAAGTCGGCACGTTGTATGGCAGTATGATGCGTAGTTAGAATTGTCAAGAAATATTTAATCATATTATTTTTCTATAATTACGCAAATTTTAGTAATGCAAACTGTCATTACTTAGTAAAGTAAGTAATATTGTATAATGTTGGGTTGACATAATTATATAATTCGGATAAATATACCTATACCCTGTAGGTAATGTGCTTCAACTCAATATGGTGATAGAAAGCAAATAGAATTGGAAAATTAAGGGCCTTTATCACAATCTACTTTATCAGATAACTTAGTTGCATGTTTTGTCTCTGTCGACAGAGACAAAACAGCGACAAAATTCCGAATAAGCTATTCGACATTAGAAGATTGTGAAACATACATACATACATACATATAATCAAGCTTCTTTCCCGTAAGGGTAGGCAGAGACCGCATCTTTCCCGTAGGGGTAGGCAGAGACCACTTCCTTCCACTTGCTACGATCCTTACATACTTGTTTCGCTTCGTCCACTTTCATTCTTACCATCCATTCTTCCTCTTACATTCAACGTAGCGAAGCGGCTCTCCATGGGCCATTTTTAGCCTCCGCGAGAACGAGACGTGATGGGTGGCGAACCACATCGCTGCCATTTTGGACATTTAAATTATTTTTATGATTATCCATTGCGTTCCCACGGATCGGCGGAGAGGGTCGGAATAGGGAAAGGGAAGGAAAGGTGGTGTGGAAAGGAAGATTGGTAAGTTAGAATGGGAAATAGGAAATGTAGGATATTACCGCCCAGGAGGTTGCCCTCGGGATAGGACAGTAATAGCTAGGGAAAGCCGGGATCGCATACCCATATACTAAACCACAACTACCGGAAAGGTAAGTTGGGATGAGTATCCCATGACATTGTGAAACAGGTCTTTAGTTTCTCTTCATAAATTCTATAATTTGCCAGCCAAGTTTTAAATCACTTTCACTAGTCAATACATGATATAAGTAGGTTTTTATACACTAAAAGTAATTAATCCGTGTGAAGAAGGATCGGAACTGACTGAGAAACAAATGCTTTTAATTTACGAGGCAAGCAATCTTCACGGCTTTCGGAGGCAGATTTACGACCACTAAACCTCAAACGCACTATATCACCGGCAACACCTATACTAGAATATGACCTGATAAAAATTCTACGTGTTCATTTCAGTGAGACGATTGTGGTATAATAATATAGTGAATGTCGGTTTGCATGCAAATGAACGTATCTATTATTTTTGAAACGGGAAATTGGCCCACCACACTTACCCACCACTGCAACTCCTGTGTAGCCAGGATCGACAGTGATAACCAACCGCAAAAACCCTTTGATATGATCTCAGGGGTGTCCGGGGGACATGCTCAATCTGTCTTGGAACCCGCAACGAAATTAATCAGAAGATTGTAGGAGGAGTAGGAAGTATTCCAGTTTCCCTCCCCAAGCAAAGCGGGAGACAGCAAAAATTGTCATGACAAAAAAGTCAGAATTAACGGGTTCGTCACACGTATCTATTACTGGAAAAGTTTATAATTTATACTTGATAATTAAGCGTTTTTAAATTCGTGACATCTGACAGCTTTTTGACACGACAAGGACCGTCCGACATGCTACTAAGCGCCACCTGGTGACAGAAAAGTAATCTAAAAATCTTATTGACCATTTTTAGGGTTCCGTAATACTTAAGGAACCCTTATAGTTTCGCTCTGTCCGTCTGTCTGTCTGTCCGCGCCTCTAGCTCCTGTAATTATGAATATAAATTGATGAAATTTGGTGCAGTTATAGAGTGTGTATAGATCACGGTTTCAGTAATCGGCCTCCAAAGTAGTTTGTAAGTTGGTCCCCCCCCCCCCTAGCATTTTTAAAGTATAGAAGATAGAAACTTGCAAATTTTCATGATAGATCATGCTAAAAACTCTTTAGGAAAATTATTGTGAACCAAATCGGACTGTCACTTTTGAAGTGATTAAAAAAAAGCATATTACGCGTTTATAGTTACGGAACCCTCCTTAGACGTGTCCTGACATGCTCTTGGTTAGGTTATTATATTCCATTTCGCTAACTGAACAGAGTCTTGTGATGGTGACGATAATGATGATACTAGTTTGTTTACCTACTGACGACATTTTCTTTGTCTGCACGAAAATAGTGGGCAAAACAAGTGATAAAAACTTTTTTCATTAAAAGTCATGAGCAGGAGGCAATCCATTTCTTTCTTTGCTATGTAAAATGAAACATATTATACTGCATATGCATATTCATACTGTACTGTCACAGTTATTTCTAAACTATCAGAGAAATAGTATTATTTCTCTGATAGTTTAGAAGATAGGTTTGCGTAGAAGTCGCCACCAAACAAACAAAAAAAAAAAGAAAAACTTAATTGAATTGACCGCTATTTTATCGGTCCTACATAAAGTTTCTTAAATGTGTACTATGTACCGTCAGATAGAGTAGGAACTAGGGTTTTTTATGGGTAAAAATGCCCATTGGCATACAAAATATGTTCCTCTTGACCCGAAAAGAGAAATAAAGTATGGCTTGCTTACCCCAACTAATCTTATTCGTTATATAAATCCGATGAGATATGACTCGAACGATACGTATGTATAGTAGTTCCCGTGTGACCTATTTGTCTACGGGTATCGGCTATTATTCATTCTCCGCTCACGCTTCGTTCAAGCCAGCGCTACGAAAAAGTAGTAACGACTGAACGAACGAAGAATGTATTTTCTATTTAGGCTGGGACTACGAGTATATTGCCCGGAATTCGGAAGACCGAAGAAAATGCAGAGCATTGAAAATAATACTCTCTAAAGAGATGTTTGATTTAGGGCCAGTTCTATGTACACTACATAAGTAAATAGGAAAAAATATGGGAGTATCATAAAAATACGAAAAAATTAATTTGAAGAAGGGTACATGCGTACAAAAATGATTATTTGAAGAGTTTTTTATTGCGAGAACACTATTTTTAGGGCGGCCATGACAGTTGTTTTGACTTGACTTTTGACGTAGTAGACAGTTTTACGAAGAGATGTCGTCTTGAATGTCATACGTCTTTCTTTGTCAAAAGTCATGTTATTGACAAAATGACATTCTTTAGTTAATTCTGATCTGATCCGCCATGTTTTATTTTACTTTGTGTCGCTCTCCTTGACGAAGTTAATTTAAATGTAGGTACATGGAAACGAAATGAAATTAAACAAAATAAAGAATAGGAAACGGTTACTTTATTACGTAGTTATATTTACATATACTGTATATAGGGCTGGCCCAGGCCTCATACATTTCTTGAACATCTCTAAATACTAATACGATTTGACTAGTAAAACCAAAGACTTCTATACTCAAAGAATAAAACAATATTTAAAAAAAATGAAAATTGAACACATTAGTGTCGAGCTCTCAGATTTGACATTGACATTAGACTTGACACTTGTGTCTTCGATTTTCAGCACTCATCCATAAATAATTAAACTACATAAATAAAATAACAGTATAAAACCATAATTATAATTTGTAATATTTTACAAATCATTAATAATTATTAATGATTTGTAAAATACTACTTATTATAATAATTATTAATAATTGGTAAAATACTACAAAAATGTTCTAAAATTAAAATAAATTTTCGAAGAGATAGAGTTTAAAACAGATAGGTAAGTCTTTGATTAATTATTACATAGATACGTTATAACTTATATCCTTACAAAACTGACAATATTTCTGTGCCACGACCAAGGAATTTGTAAGTATTATATACAACAGGAAAGAGTACTTCAAACTTTATTTTCTTTTAATTCAATCAAAAATGATCTTTACTACTCAGACTTAAAGCTTATCACGTGCGCAATAAAAAAACCGGTCCCGGTGAGATAGCTATAAGTTATCCCTGTGTCTCGTTCTAACAAGTAACCTAGTGTAGCCAGTTTATATCTTTCCTTAAATTTTAGATTTGGTAGATTTTATGTGCGATATAGTGTATAAGAAAGAAATACTAATAAACTCGGTTAAATATTATGTTATTCATAATCTGACAGAGAAATGTAAAATAAAAATCACTAGTTGTTTAGAACCTACCTACTAACCGATAATTAGAAATTTGTTATTTATTTTTTGATTATTTGCATTTTGGTAGAGTAAAATGGAAGAAATGAAAATAGAATAGTTGCAACACAAAACGCCGTGTATTTCCCTTGGAACATTCTAAATGTTCGGGTGACAATATGATTTAATAGGTAATGTAGGACATTTATATTATTTTACCTACCTTCATGATATTGTGAAGATGAAACCATTGTATGTTTGTATGTTATTGATAATTTCTGAAACCTAACAGATTTGAAAAATTCTTTCACTGGTAGAAAAAAATCTTAATCCCTGAGTGCTTATTATGTGCGCATAGTTACGTGAGAACCTCGCGGGCGGGCGGGCGACATCAGACAGACAGAGTTATAATATTGGTAGGTTTATCTGTATAGGATGACTTATAATATAATAATAACATTTATGGACACTTCGCACCACATCAATCTTGTCCTGTGGTCCTGTTCTCGAAGAACTTGTGTTTAATTTTATAAGCTTTTATTTAGTTTCACCTGTCCCGTTGTCGGTCTGCAGTGGATTCTTGCAAGTTAAATTTGATCCACCTTCCGGTTTCCGATTGAGTTGAAATTTTGCACGAATATGTAAACCGCATGACAATGCTATATTATGATGACGTGGAGCTGATCTGATGATGGAGCTGGAAGGTGGCCACAGGAATTCCAAAATAAAACCACATAGTCCCATCGAATTTGGGCTCGTTTAGTTCGTCTTGACAAGTAACCAGGGAGCTAGAATATGGCCATAGGAACTTTGTAATTAAACGACGATGGGGTTCCATCGAGTTTGGGCTCGTATGATTCGTCTTGACGAGTATCTTGGTTGGCGTGAATATGCAATCAAATGAAAGGGCTTGCTGTGAATAACTCGAAAATCCAACATGGCGGAACATCCAAGATAGCCGCCAAGTCATTTTTAATGCACTCCTACAATATGGGTATCAAATGAAAGGGCTTGCTGAGAATAACATGAAAATCTAACATGATGGAACATCCAAGATGGCCGGCAAGTTATTTTTAATGCACTCCTACAATATGGGTATCAAATGAAAGGGATTGCTGAAAAAAACTCGAAAATCCACATGACGGAACGTCCAAGATGGCCGACAGTCAATTTTAATGTAATCCTACAATATGGGTATCAAATGAACGGGCTTGCTGAGAATAACATGAAAATCCAACATGATGGAACATCCAAGATGGCCGGCAAGTTATTTTAATGCACTCCTACAATATGGGTGTCAAATGAAAGGGATTGCTGAGAAAAACTCGAAAATCCAACATGACGGAACGTCCAAGATGGCCGACAGTTAATTTTAATGTAATCCTACAATATGGGTATCAAATGAAAGGGCTTGCTGAGAATAACTCGAAAATCCAACATGATGGAACATCCAAGATGGCCGACAAGTTATTTTTAATGCACTCCTATAATATGGGTATCAAATGAAAGGGATTGCTGAGAAAAACCCAAAAATCCAACATGATGGAACATCCAAGATGGCCGACAGTCAATTTGAATGCAATCCTACAATATGGGTATCAAATGAAAGGGCTTGCTGAGAATAACTCGAAAATCCAACATGGCGGAACACCCAATATGGCCGACACGTTATTTTTAATTCACTCGTACAATATGGGTATCAAATGAAAGTATGGTGTGTTGGGGTTTTTTGAGGTCCTTACTGAGTAGAGTAAAATCTCTAGGAGGTCTCCTGAAGAGCTTGACTGTACTAAATTAACCGGCAAACGACCTTGCAATAATGATGCGTTAAATGAGATCAACAGACTGAGAAACCTATCTAGCGATAACTTAAAAGTAAAAAATAAATTAAAAGTAAAAAAAAAACTTTTCTAAAAAACAATATTTTATTTGAATGCGCTAAAAAGAATAAAATATTTTTTCCTTTAAAACTTTTACTATCAACTTACAACGTAATAACACAATTTATATGATATAAAAGCTTGTCGAGAATCAAACAAATCAAAGAAGTAAATCAAGTAACTTGATCTGATAGATTTATGAGACAATTTATTTGATTCTCGACAAGCTTTTATAACATATAAATTGTGTAATTACGTTATAAGTTGATAGTAAAAGTTTTAAAAGAAAAAATAGCGGAATTCGAACCAGCGACCGGCTTGATTACCAACATGCTCAACCACTAAGCCAATGAGGTCGTCAAACTTTTAATTAGTGCAAAATATACTTTACCACGTGGTAGTGCTCATGATTACAAACTTTCCCAAAGGAACTTTTTTATTTAATCCACCTCAACTTAACATTGGGTAGCGAATTAAATAATAATAAAAAACAACGGGTTGCACTTCGGGAGTGCCGGTAGAAGTGAAAAATTTCAAAAGTGGGGCCATTTATCTAGACACTTTTCTCCTTAGTGTTTTCACTATACGTCAAATTTCAAAATGGCCCCAAAATTTTCAAAAGTGGGGCCATTTAACTGGAGACACTTTTTTCTTCATAGTGTTTTCACCATACGTCAAATTTCAAAATGGCCCCAAAAATCTCAAAAGTGGGGCCATTTAACTGGAGACACTTCTGTTCTCCATGGTGTTCACCATACGTAAAAAATTCAAAATGGCCCCAAAAATCTCAAAAGTGGGGCCATTTAACTGGAGACACTTCTGCTCTCCATGGTGTTTTCACCATACGTCAAATTTCAAAATGGCCCCAAAAATCTCAAAAGTGGGGCCATTTAACTGTAGACACTTCTTTTCTCTTAGATACTGATTCCACCGTACGTCAACTTTCAAAATGGCCCCAAAAATCTCAAAAGTCGAGCCATTTAACTAGAGACAATTATCGTGGGGGGACAATTGGAGGTAAAGGCCAATGTAAGGGTAAATGTGATGGGGATGATTGGCGGTCAAGGTCAAGGCCAAAGGTCAATAGTTAGGGTCACAAGTAAATACGAACTAAAATAGTTTCATGCTCGCGTAAACCAAGACAGAAAACAATTGCAAGTTGCATTTTATGACTTTTCAATCAGATTCACGTGTCCTGCTCGAGTTTAACAGTTTTTACCCATTCCAAGAAAAATGCACAGTGCCGCTAAAGGAATTTTCACTTATAATAAATGCTCTAAAAAGTTTATTTGGGTAAGATATTTGTTATCATGAGCATTATCACGTGGTAAAGTGTTTTACACTAGTTAAAAGTCACTCTATAATATACGTTTCAGCAACTTGTATTATCATTTATGACGTATTATTATTTTTAAACAAAAGATTAAACCGACTTCCAAAGTAAAAATACACAAAAAAGTATGAAATAAAACTTATTTTCTAAATAATTCCCCTTTTGAAGTCGATACCAGCCCAAACTATATTCGACAATATTTTATAGAACTCACGTTCCTATTTGCCGGTACCGTGGTGGTGGCTTAAAGTTCATATTAAGAAGATTAGGTAGAGAAATACCCAAATTTAAAAGGGAAATTATTTCGAAAATAAGTTTTATTTCATACTTTTTTGTGTATTTTTACTTTGGAAGTCGGTTTAATTTTTTGTTTAAAAATAATAATTTCAGCTATATTTGTTAAGTTGTTATTAATACGTCTTAAGAACGTCTAAAATAAACGATCGAATGTATAATTGAATACGCGCCAAGCTTCCGTTAGGTATTGTTGTTAAGGTGATGATGATGATTACTGTAAGTTACAAAGTGGCATATGCTTGCAGTTCTTTAAACAATGCTGAAATTTCCAAACGCGTATCTTTAAAGACTGAGGAGTTCTGTACAGTGCTTTTGGATCTAGGGTATACCCTAGATACAAAAATAAGATGTTGAAACCAAGGGATACCTTAGGGGAGTATATGCTCCTAAAAATAAGATGTTGAAACCAACCGAGGCATAATTATGCTTGCAGTTCTTTAAACAATGCCGAAATTTCCAAATGGATATCTTTAAAGACTGAGGAGTTCTGTTCAGTGCTTTTGGATCCAGGGTATACCTTGGTACAATATCTTATTTTTTTGTAGCATATGCTTGTGTTACTTCAGTAAAAGTCAAAATCACTATATGTGACGATATAAATTACGAGGAGTTCCCTCGATTCCTCATGGATCGCATTATCCGGTTTCCACCTTAGTGACTAAATGACCAATTTCGAATTAAACCCTTTACAACAACAAATGAATTTTTCAAATAGGTCCATAAACAGCAGAGTAATGTTCAAAGATCTCCGTGTTAGTGTAAAATACTATGAGAAGTACCTTTTATATCATCATAATGTGATGATGTATGGTGTGATAGTGGTGGTGATGATGATGTTTACTCTAATTGACAGGGTGGCATATGCTTGCAGCTTGCAGTTCTTTAAACAACGCCGAAATCCCCAAACATGTATCTATAATGAGTCAGGAGTTCTGTTCTATACTTCTATACTACTGGATCCAGGGTATACCTTGGAGCAAAATATTACTTTTTGATAGCATGTGCTTGGACTTCTTTAGAAAAAGTTGAAATCACCATATGTTTCCAAACTTCAACTAATTTGTCCCCAAATTAAAAATATTGTTGTCACCCTTGTTAAAAAGAGACGGAGCGGTTTGTATTGTATCTCCCTCTCGGCACAGATTTGATGCCGAGAGCTCTTTCCAGTTGTATATAATACTTACAAATTCCTTGGCCACGACACACATTGACATGGGACGCGTGTCAGTGTGTCAACGTCGCATAGTAACACAAAACACGCTATTACTCGCGGAGCACACTAACCAAAATTGGCCCGACTCGGGCCAATTCGAGTCTTCATTTTTACGTGTTTATAACATATCAACCTCTTTTTAATATTATATATGTATGGGTATAGTAATAAATATAACGTGGACTTCATTACTAAGCCTTGTTGACAATAATTTACTATAGATTCTTGTTTTGCTCCTAAATTAGATATACATATATTACTTTTAATAGTAGGAACACTAGAATAGCAATTGCCTTGACTTTCTTGGCAGACGGTCGGGTGATGTAGATTGCATCTTTGAATCAACGGCGTATCATGCTCACATAGTAAAATATAGTAATCCCACCAAAACATTTTCATGTAAAGTGATGCCAAGACAACGCGCAATAAGTTTTCTTTACTTTTATTTACTTCAAAAATTATTGTCCAAGTTCACTCAAAATAATTTTACTTAAGAGTTTTTAGTGTGATCTATTAGTATTGAAACTCATAAGTTTCTATCTCTAATAGTTTAGAAATGCCAACCCCCGACCAACTTACAAACCACTTTGGAGGCCGATTACTCGGAAATGGTTGACTTTGTAAAAAAGTGATGTATAAAACCTTACACTTATTTTAATTTTTATAATACATAATATTCAAGGATCCCCACTTCACATGTATGAAGAGCCACCCCTAAAATGTAAATTTATTATTATTTTATTATGGCAAAACCGAGACCTACATACAGTCTTTAACTATACCAAAATTCATTATTACAGGAGCTAGAAGTGCGGACAGATAAACAGATAGACGGACGGACAGAGCGAAACTATAAGGGTTCCTCAAGTATTACAGAACTCTAAAAATGAAATACATTCCATGGCGTACACGTTGGACTAGGTCTCCAAACTGGTCTCCAAAGTTTTCCGATTTCCGGTTTATATTTTGATGCTGACTCTATACAAACTGACAAGTCATCCCGTGAGCAGCAACAAATTATTTAAATTAATTTTACTTGGAAAAAATCGGAAGCTAAGCTAGCGTGACCGGTTTGTTAGTCTCCAAACTTTTCCGATTCTGGTTTATATTTTGTTACTGACTCTACACACGTTGATGTGTCATGAAGTAAGCGGCAACATTTTTTTTTAATAAATTTAACTGGGAAATGTTGGAAGTTAAGCTGGCGTGGACAGTATTAAATTTGACATAAATGGAACACTATCCCACGGTAACCGTACATTTGTCCTTTCTCGTGGTCTAATCTATATCTGTACCAAATTTCATCAAAATCGGTCCAGTACTTTCGGAGCCTATTCAATGCAAACAAACAAACTTTTCCTCTTAATTACAAAGCTGATTGATGTTGATCAACGCACACAAAATTTCAAATTTCTAGCCTTAAGGGTTTAGCCCTTAAGGCTAGAAATTTGAAATTTTGCACCCATATTGCGTATGTGCACCCATCATATGACCTAGGTATCCACTAAGGAAGGATTTTTCAAAATTGAACTCCAAAGGACCCTAAAATAGGGGATGAAAGTGTGAAATCAAATTTTACGCGGCGAAGCCGCGGGACCTTTAATGCTAGTTTTTAATAAAGATTTTCATATTTTTTATTACATTTGGAGTATTAAATAATTAAATTAATGGAATAAGCTTAATCTGATTACCTACAATGCATTTAAAGAGCAATTTGGCAATTAGTACCCAATTACGTAGTTCAAACGCCAGATTATCCACAATTAGGACCTGTAATATGATAATGGCAACATTACCTACACAAATGACTACATTTTAGCCGAGACTTTGCGTAAGATTGTTACTTTTATTCAAACAGATTTTACACAGACATAGTACTTTTAATGACCAAATGTATTATGGTTTAATTATAACTTTTTAACAAAATAATTAAACCGCCGAAGAAACAAAAGTATTCTTAAAAATTTACAAAAAATATCTTACCTTAAAAATATCCTTTTCGATTAATCCAAAATTAAAATATTTCTCTACTTAATCTTCTTAATCTTAAAGTTAGTACCAGGACAAATATTTGCAAGAATCTATAAAAAAAATTACCCACGCCACCTTGCAGCGAAAATCAACTCATAGAACACGTCCTCAATAAACAAGATCGTGAAATAAAGTATAACAGAGACTTTTGACTCGCTCATAGCATGAATGTTAGCGTATAGCATTACTAGGTAGATCAGATGCCTATCCTCCTTTCAATAAATTCTTTTTTCCGACTGTATTGTTAATAATTGTTGTCTCAATTAAACTAGTATTAAATCCTAAATACTTTACATAATGATTTCTTATGAGATAATTAATTGATATACTATAATTTAATAAAGAGGAAAAGTTTGTTTGTTTGTTTCTTTGTTTGTTTGTTTGAAAAGGCTCCGAAACTACTGGGCCGATTTTGATGAAATTTGATACAGATATAGATTTGACCACGGGGAAGGACATAGGCCACTTTTTATCGCGGTAAAAGGTACGGTTACCGCGAGATTTCCTTTTACGCGCACGAAGTCGCGTGCAACATCTAGTTTGTTATAATATAATTCCTAAACCTCATGTTTAAATGTCTAGACAGCTTTACTAGAGTAATAACAAAGTATGATATTAAAACATTAAAGGCAAAGAATAATGGTCAATAAAGTATCAACTATACGTTCAATAGATATTAATTATAATTCAGGCCTATTTCTGGCTGGAAAGTCAACACTCATAAATAGGAAAAATGTTTACTTTATACGTAGGCCGTAATCCGTAAAATACGTTACAAATAAATTGTATGATGATAAATTTAAATAAAGAGAAATGTACAACTTGTGATCCTTTCATTTGAAGTGGTCTCTTCACGTAAGGGTCTTTATGTGGACTGTAAAATTGAAGTACTTGTGTGCAAAAATTTGAATATACGAGACTGTTTACGAGATACCACGAATGAAATAAAGTCTACATACAGCTCGTGATACATCCTAATATATTATAATACAATTGGTTATGTTGATAAAAAAATCGTCTATTCAAACATTCAAACACGTATAATGCGTTTCAAATGAGAATAGGAACGTCAATGACCTTTTTCTGTCAAATATCACATGAAAAGTGCGATTTTCAGAAAAACTTAAACTTAATAGTCTTGCATCGAATTTAAATAAAAATGTTAAATAGTAATCAATTATCTAAACATAAATTTAACTATCATAACAGTCTAAATTCGAAACAATATGGTGCCGACTCGATCCTATTCTCATTTGAATCGCTCTATATGTGGCAGTAGCAGACTGTGATAATTTTTTTTACGAGAAAGAGATGAGCAACATTTTTTATTTGGTTATAATTTTAATCAGGTCAACCCAAATAACTTTTTCTTTAAGATGTATGTATCTTTATTCAACAACTAGATAATTTCACAGAAACCGTACATCTTTCCGCGTTAAAAATCCTCATATCCTTTCCCGTGGTCTACTCTATATCTGTGCCAAATTTTATTAAAATCGGTCCAGAAGTTTCCGAGCCTATTCAAAACAAACAAACTTTTCCTCTTTATTATATTAGTATAGATTTTAATGTTATATTCGACACTTATAGGCAACATTCCAATTCTTATTGACTCTTAACTATACATAACATAGCATAAAAAATCTTACCACTACTATAGTAGGTATTAACAAATGATATAACTGCAGGTTGGCTATGAATGAAAATGCAAAAACGTAGCTCTCCCAAAGTAAGCTACACGCTTAGTCATGAATGGCGGCCCAATCGTAGCCTAGCTTCGTTAGCCTAGCTACCTTCGACCGGATAAATACCACGATCTCACAGAAAACCAGTGTGAAATAACGCTTGCATTGTGTTTCGTCGAGTGAGTGAGGTTACCGGAGACCCGGAAGATTCGGGTTTTTAAATACCAGGAACGCAGGTCGCAACACCAGAGGAGTTACAAGTATAACTCCTCTGGTGTTGCGAGTGTCCATAGTCGGCGGTAATTGCTTACCATCAGGCGATCCATCTGCTTGTTTCAGGGTACATTTCATTAAAATAAATGAAAGAAAGACAAATAACATAAAACTTAGAGATTAAGGAACAAACACACAAAAATACGTATATCATATTAGTAGGTAATCGGTCGAGCATCCTCATTCCTCGGTTGGAAAATTTCGTCTACAAACACTGAGACACGAATTTTTTTCTTGTATAAGGATGATAGTATTTTATTTTTCTTATATCTCTTCTTATAATTTAAAGACTTTATACATTAATAAAAACAAAAATGGCTTCCCGCGACATTAAATTATTTAAATCCCTCAACACGGAGGACGGAAGTATTAAAATTTAATTTCGATGTTAGAACTGTTTTATTGTAATTATACTTCAATGAAGTTTTGTTCGCGTTTCGCTCAGTAATCATTTCATATTTTCATGCCTATCAGTCGTTTAATTATACTGATAATCTTTCTTTAAAATAATTTATTAATGATATTATTATTATTTTATTTTTAGTAGGACTTTAAAAGTAAAATTAATTGTTGCTTGTTTTCGTACTACATAACTAAACATTTGCTCTCAAATTAAAAAAATAATTTAAATTTTTGAGCAATTCATGTACTTACACTAAATTTAATTTAAACTCATCATTACCATAAAATTAAAATCCATCCATCCATAATTCATAAACTAATTTAATCTCTAATCACAATAATTATATCCACGTAAGATTATATTTAATTACGTATTTCATTGAATAATTCCAATTTCTAATCTCAGTAAATAGAATTCAAATGGTACGAAATCGAATTAAAAAGTTTGAAAATCCAATTTAGTCGCTTCGTTTAGTCGCAATGAACGCTCTGAATCTGTTTGGTTAGATGTGATTTTAAGAATCTACTACGAGATTGAGAGTCCGATTTTCTAATTTTGCGTTAATTATAAGTTCTATTTTCACAAAATACGTAATTTTGTAAAAATAGAACCTATGTTTAGTAAGGTAAAATTCAATAAACGCCGCAAATTATTTGATATAACCAAGAAAATATGTATTAATTATAAATTATTATTAGTTCTTATTTAACGCCATATCTACTACCTACCTAATAAAATACAATATAATAACGTGGAAAATCAGGAATAAAAAATTCAATATTCATTTTCCTGTTATTCGTAAATTCTTAGAGCAATATAAGGAGTATAATTTTCACCGAGTTTTTATTTGGCGTTTTTGACTGCCATCAAACTGGGAAAGTATTACGTTTCAAATAAACGGCGAGAAGGAAGTTATAATATTTTATTGACAGGAGGATCTTCCATGAGGCATAAAAATTTAACGATCCAAGTACAGTTACTTGTAAATATTGGAATCACTTAGGTGTTTTACTCAGTTGAAAGGGAAAGTATTCGAAATAGAAAGGAATTAATTAAGTTTGGGTCTATCAAACGTTCGCTGTTTCAGGAAGAATGGCTTCAAATACAAGGACTTGTGAAAATCTGTAATTAGACGGTCAGACAACTTATACATAAACTAGCTTTTGTCCACGGTTCCGCCCGCCCGCGTAAATACAGTATCCCACGGGAACACTGTAATAATTCGGAATAAAAAGTTAGTCAACTTATGTTTTATTTAACCCTGCATTAATACAATTACAATCAAGTCCCGATACGCTTATATTCCCAAACGGTGTTTTTATGAACGTTAAACCAACGTGAAACGCGCTCTGATTGGTCGAAACGTCTCCGTTCACGGTAACATGTAAATACACTTTCAATCCAAACAAAGCAAAATTGACTCTTTAAATTGTCTACTGAATTGAGGTTCAGAACTTAAACTACTACCATAACAAATATTATTAAATTCCGTTGAGTAGGTTTTGCTTGTAAGAGTAACAAACACCCATCCATCCATCAAATGTGAAAGTTTGAGGATGGATATCCTCAAACTTTCACATTTATAATACTCTAGCTGTTGCCTGCGGCGCCGCCCGCGTAATTACAGTATCCCACGGGAACACTGTACTTTTTCGGGATAAAAAGTAGCCTTTGTTTTAATCCAGAGCCTAAACTACTACCATACCAAGTTTCATCAAAATCTGTTCAGTAGTTTTTGCATGAAAGAGTAACAAATCATCCATCCATCCATCCTCACAAACTTTCACATTTATAATATTAGTAGTATTAGGATAGTAGTAGGATTAAACACTCTAAACGCGAAATGTGAATTTGATATTTAAGTTGATTAGAAGTTTGCTATATCGCTTGCCCCGGGGAATAAAGTCGTAATAGTAAAACCAACTTTTGTTAGGAAAAATAAAATAAGGTAATTCGTTTTTTTCTAGGCTCTTACGTAGTACTACACATGTAACACATTAAATATCAAGTGAAAATTGATATTTAAAAAAATATTTAATATAGTATAAATAGGTTAATATTAACAAAATGTACTTTACATTAATAAATTAATTTAGACAGAAGAGCAATACCATTCTACGATTGTTTCACTGTGAACTTATTTAGGAATGATGAAGTAACCGCAAATTATAGAAAGTCGTAATGTTTCTTTACGTATATTTTATGAACGTCTTTGATCGATAATACTTACATTTTGCTGTGTCCTGGGGTTTTGTCTCAAAACTGGCTTATTAACTTATTACGAATATTTTAGTAGAATTACAATCTAAACTAAAACTATCTTCATGATTGTTGCGTTTTATTTCCGACTAGCGACCCGCCCCGGCTTCGCACGGGTACAATGTATATATCTGTATAATCTATGGGTATAATACTGATACTAATACTGCGGCTACCTCATAGATCTAAACTCCCCTCCCGTACGCACACCCCCGCCTTGGTGACGCCTACTTCGCAACAATAATTTATTTTGATAAGCATTTATAGCATGAGTAAAATAAACGCGTTTAAATGTAGTCCAAAAGAAAATCAAGATTTCTAAATAAAAAAATTGTTGTTGTGCCTCACTTGACATAGATAGGTATAGTGTGTCGCGGACTTTTTTGTAGATATTTATAAGATCTACAATTAATTAGAACATTTTATGGTTCTATCTTTTATAGTTTAGGCAGCGTACACAAAATAAGTAACTTTTCTGGTTGATTTTTTACACCTTGTGTCCGAAAACCCCAAATACAAGATATTTTTTCCAAAATAAAATTTAGCCTATGTTACTTGTGGATAATGTAGCTTTCGAATGGTGAAAGAATTTTTGAAATCGGTCCAGTACTTTTCGAGCCTATTCATTACAACCAAACAAACATACAAACAAAGTTTTCCTCTTTATAATATTAGTGTAGAAAAGTAAAATTATGTAAATGACTAGTACCGCGATTATGTACGAAATAATTTCCGTGGAATAAAGTAAATAAAATTACTTTGAAGCACTCGGTGTTTATTTTAATTAAACTACATGAAAATCAGTATGATCGCCCTTAGCTCCTGCCGGCAAGTGAGAGATCGACGCTTCCTTGTAACTCAGCACCACTTTCCAACAGTCTATAGTTAGCAACAGGCAAAACTCCTATTTTTATCTATCAACTTAAATGTCATTGCAAGTGACTCAAGACTTTTCAGAACCTCTGTACCTGAGCGTTCCGTTCCATGAAGATTGCGTATGGCCAACTATTACAAACCAAAAAATCGGAAAAAATTACAGTTATAGTACCATTACTTAGGATGTCAAAAATGTGAGAACAATAAAACAGTCGTAATACTATTATGAATTACGTTACTAATTACGACTTTGTTCCCCGGGGCCAGCGACATTATGTTAACAGTAAATAATTCAATCTAGGTTGCAGACTTCAATGAAATTGACTTATGCCTGTTTAGAATTAAAAAATCTAGTTTTGTTTTTTCCATTTGATTATGAAAGTTAACAGTTTATTTCCAGGGGAAATCGTGGAAATTCCTATTGGGCATGTGATTAATTAAAATGTTGTATTATGTATGATTTAATTAATTAAACTGTAATTTATAGACTTTTGTTAAATATAGTTTATAATATCGCTAAGACCGTCCTAGTTTTATGCAACCATAAAATTTCGTTATACACAAGCATTCGCGTATTGCATCTGTAGTAGGGCCACGAAATACGATATAACATAAAAGGCTAGATGACTTTTTTTTTATTGCATAAATGAATAGCACTCGTAAAATATATTATGAGTAAGTTGTCAGAAGAAACAGTATATCAAAAGTCAATATTTTCAAAGGTACAGAGATTTGTATATATGTCACCGTAAAATTGTAAAAACCGTTAGATTGTAATAAAACTAGTGAAATTGTAAAATTTTGATAGACTTCCGACGCGAATAAGCTGCCTTTAATTTAACATATTATTTTTCGTTAGATTATAAAATATATGTATATAGTTTTTAATATTTCGACATATTTTTACAATCTTGTTAGTTATTTTACAATCTACAGGTTTTTTTTTTTTAATTTTACGGTGACATATTATACAAAATTCCACAAGTCTCGTGAAAACGCTCCATACTAAAGTCGTACCTGGCTGACGTCACGCCTAGGTTAAAGTGTATGAACTATCAAGTACACGGCTGCAGGAACATATTTGTAAGTATCTCCAATATTTGTGCGTTTAAGTGCTTACTTATCATAGTGAATGTTTTTGTTTATTATAATGTAAGTAAACTAATAATATAGCAAAAAAAAAACTGTTTGTACTTTTTAGATGTATCTAATTACTAAACTACACATAAAATATTATATTTTTTACATATTGTATCAAGTAGTAATGCCTCAATATTTCTGAGTATACCTAAATAGGTACTAATAGGACTACATATAAGATGTTTTTTTTCATAAATATGAAAAAAATATCTTATATGTAGTCACCATCCCTATAGGCGCTTACACTCATTATCACGTAACCTACACCAAATAGATGTTGCATTTATTTGGACTTTGGAGCTCTTGATCCTTGCCTGCAACGATTACGTAGAAAAAGTGAACCTGGTATTATATTTCAATAATAAAATTATTAATATACATTTTATCGATAACGTTTAACTAGTGGTGCCACCACTGACCTCCTAGTAGGCAACAAACTACTCAAATAAATGGTTTTCACAAAACTATCTACTTACTTTAGGTACAGTCGCTGACAAGGCTGTGTACCACTCTTGAACCTTATTGCCTTAGTAATAAGATTGACATACACCGGCTTGTCGGTGACCGAACATTTCTGCGCGTCCTTTCGCGTGACGCCTACGTCAAATCGACGACACTGGCCATTCTGTTACGTTAACGGTTAACGTAAACACAGGAATTACACCTAACACCGCACGTTTACAGCGCCGGCTGTCTGGAAACGAACATAAATTCTAATTTACACTGAAAACACTCTATTTTTGAAACTAGTCGCTCAAACAATCATAATTCGTATTGCTTAGTTCCTGGCTAATCTTTGGCACCAGCGAACCCGTGGCAGTTTTTTGTATGAACTTGGCGACAAGTCATTTAAGTGTACTCTGTACCTGTCTTACCTTAAAAAAAAATAGTTTTGAATCGTAATAGTAGTAAGCATTGATGTTTTACACAGTAGGTAAAAGGAATTATATTATACTAGCTGCTGCCCGCAGCTCCGCCCGTATAAATATAGTTTTTTTCTTGGTCGCGGATATGTGACTGACGCAAAAAAATAGATAAAAACAATCCTTAATGCGGATTATATATCATGTTAAAATTTCAGCTCGATCGGTGCAGAATTTTTTGAGTTTATGAGGCGTACACAAACCAACATAACAGTTTTATATATTATATAGATTTTATTAAAGCTTCTTAGGCCCACTTGCGCCAATCCGGGTTAAAGTTAACCTTGGGTTAAAATATCATGCTTTCTCTTTCACAAATACAAAGAACGAGAGAGACAACATGATTTTTAACCCAGGGATAACTTTAACCCGGATTGGCGCAAGTGGGCCTTAGATTCTTATTTGGCTACTAAGGTTCTGTTTCGCCTTTATTTCTATATTGTGTATTTTAAATGTTTACGAAACAACTTTTGTAATTCAATATGGCTTGCTTACATAAACTTTCTAACGTAAAATTGAATAAGAACAAAGTTAAAATCTTACTTACTTTTATAGTAAAACGATTGGAAAATTCGGAATTGTTCAACATTGTTCAATTTTATATAAAAACAACTCTGTTCATTTTGTTTATGTAACCGCCTTTGGCAAGACATTGTGAATTTACTCGTAGATATAAATAAAAATAAGCCTAATCTGCTTTCTTATTTGACACATGGAGGTGCTTTAGGAATAAAACTAAGTCTCCATTTACGTTTGAGTAACGTCGAGATATTAATAATCAAATTAAAGAAAACATTAGAAGAGAATTTGATGGTAAAGAAGATAATAAAAGTAATAACCTTTTACTTACAAACATGTAAGATGTTATAAGAATTAAAATAGAACCGTACACTTTGTAAACGAAGGCGATCAATCTGACATTGTTTCGTAAATAATATACGAATTCAAAACATCGTCTAAGCGAAATCGATAAACAATAACAAGTGCAATGCATTGAACACTTTCAGCTAACACTCCGATACAACATAAAGAGCATCGACGTAGAACATCGTACACGTATATCTCAAAAGCTATATCCACGTAAATAAAATAGCATTCACTCCGTTCGCATGCACCTGATACACTTGGCAAATGCGCGCTCTATCTTACAATTTTATTCCACTTTGGAGAAGATTTCACATCCGATTTTACTTTACGACGACTTGATCTATTTACTTCAGGTACTTAAATATAGATTTGAGACTCGTACCTTCTTAAAACTAAAAATGTTTTGTTCTGTTTTTAATATATTATTGTCTTCAACAATTTTATTAACGTGGGACAGCCGTGCTTCGGTACGAATGGGCTGCCTCGATTGGATAAATACCTAGGCCTCACAGAAAACCGGCGTGTGAGTAAGTGAGGTTACCGGAGGCCCAGGGGGGTTAGTGATATTAAGACCAGGCAGGCAGGATTAATACAAGGCAACACCACAAGAGTTACAAGCGTAACTCCTCTGTCGTGTTGCGAGTGTCTATGAGGCTATGGGCACGCGGTGGTCGCTTACCATCAGGTGATCGTTTTCATAAAAACAAAATTAAAAAGTTATTAGTTAATATCAAAGCACAACTTGTTTATTAATTCATTTTTATTATTACTACAAATTTTAATTACATAATATACATATAACATGTTTTGGTATTTTAATTACATATAATATAATATACTTAATTTCATATTTCAACAAACTTTCAAGCATTGCGCTGGTTTTCGTGAAATGCTTCAAGCACATTTTTACAGTTCCGGTGTTGAAATATACATGAGTCGTAGAATGTAGAGAATCGGTAGAGTGATTCTCTGAGTTGTGCTGCGCAAGCGGAAACGTGGAGAATAGGTTCGGGGCAAAATGATTGATGTTCACAATTTTGCTGAAAAAATATTATGAAACTTGTTTTTTAAGGTTCTTACTTTCCGTTGTGCTCGCTTTAATTCTTGTGTTTTAGTGACATATTAATATACTAGCTATTGCCCGCGACTTCGTCCGCGTGGAGTTCGATTTCCATACAAAAATTTAACCCTTTTTTTACCCCCTTTTTTACCCCCTTATCCCCCCCCTCAAATTTCAAAAATCCTTTCTTAGATGATGCCTTTATACTGAATTTCAGCAAAATCCGTTCAGTAGTTTCGGCTGTGCATTGACAGGTGAGTCAGTCATGTTTGCCTTTTTTTTTTATTTAGATAATATTAATGTCTACTAAGTAATAAAAATGTAAGAATAGCTCCCAATGTCGGTGGCAGTGGCTAGTTTCAGGGAAACCAGTCCGTACACTAGGCAACAAGTGCCATTTTGGTCAACTTTTTTCAGCAGTCTCCGAAAATTATGATTGAGGTATCATTCGATTCGGAATGGCATCTAGATGATTTTTGAAAATAATTAAGTTCCGCTTGCAAAAATTGCAAATGTTATTAACAATTAACTAAAAACAAAAAAGGGGTTTAGTTTTTTGCAAATTTCTCAAAAACTAATAATTTTTTTTCAAATTTGAAAAGAGATCCAAATAAAGGAGGATATTTCCTAAATAAAGTTCTGACTCCCGGAATTGTAGGATAAATATTTATATTTTTCCCAGAGGGTTGAAAATGCGCCCGAAAACGGGTACTCCGGCTTTCGCAAGCCACGCTCCCTTCGGACCTTTAATGATATTTATTCATTTAAACTTATTAAATATGAAAATTTAAAATTGAAAAAATTCAGACGCCTACAGGACAGATCAATGTACAATAATCCGTGGTAAAAAAAAATTATCGCGATTTTTCAATAAGTTATCCATTAATTAATTAACAATTTTTTGTAGCATGAACATTAACATTGCAAGTGCGATATTTGTTAAACTATTAATCTGAGATTTTTTTTCTTTCGTGGAGCTATTTCTCAAAGGTCTTAGAATAAATTCCCGTTGGAAAAATTAAAAAAATGTTAATTTTCGTTTTTTTATAAACAATTTACTAAGATGAAAAATTATAAATCTTTATTAAACATTGAAAAAAAAATATTTTTTATAATATTATTATTGATTCGTGTTCTTATGATCAGAAGCTACTTAAAAAAGATTTTTAATATTTTTTATCTCCTATTGTTTAAATAATTGTTATAAAGAAATGCGTTGTTTATGAAATAATTTTAATTTTTTTTTTTGATAACATAATCTTTAACGATAATTATAACAAAAAAAAACCGTTTCTTAAAAAAAACAATTTTTATTGCTGAAAAACGCATTTGTTGATTAACAATTATTTTCTCCCAATTCTAATTAATATTAAGGAACCATTTTCTTTCTTAAATCATTATTTATTTTTCTTTTTGATATAATATATAAAAAAAAATGTTTTATTTAATTTTTCATTGTTTATGTAATAAACAATTTGTTATAAATAAATGAATTTTTACCTTTTATTTTTTTTCTTATTCTACTTATTGTTACAAATAAGACATGATTTTGTTTTGTTTTTTAAATATTTTTTACTATTTTTTTTTAATTTTTAAATATACGTTGTCCGTAATGTCGTCATTTTTTTCATCCTTAAAATTATCATAATTTATAAACTAATGGAGATATGATGAAAACATATACATAAACAATTACAATTGCTATAAATTTAATAAATAAATTAGTAACAACTAATCTTTTCAGCTGAATTTATTGTTTAACTAATGAAAAATAAATAAGTCAAGTGTTTTCATCATATCTCCATTTGTTGATAAATTATGATTATTCTAAGGATTAAAAAAATGACGAAATTACGGACAACGTATAATTAAAAATTAAAAAAATAGTAAAAAAAAATAAAAAACAAAACAAAATCATATCTGCTTTTGTGACAATAAGTAGAATAAGAAAAAAAAATAAAAGGTAAAAATTCATTTGTTTATAACAAATTGTTTATTACATAAACAATGAAAAATTAAATAAAACATTTTTTTATATATTATATCAAAAAGAAAAATAAATAATGATTTAAGAAAGAAAATGGTTCCTTAATATTAATTAGAAGTGGGAGAAAATAATTGTTAATCAACAAATGCGTTTATCAGCAATAAAAATTGTTTTTTTTTTTTTAAGAAACGGTTTTTTTTATTATAATTATCGCTAAAGATTATGTTATCAAAAAAAAAAATTTCATAAACAACGCATTTGTTTATGACAATTATTTAAACAATAGGAGATAAAAAATATTAAAAATCTTTTTTAAGTAGCTTCTGATCATAAAAAAAGAAATCAATAATAATATTATAAAAAAATATTTTTTTTCAATGTTTAATTAATATTTATAATTTTTCATCTTAGTAAATTGTTTATAAAAAAACGAAAATTAACATTTTTTTAATTTTTCCAACGGGAATTTATTCTAAGACCTTTGAGAAATAGCTCCACGAAAGAAAAAAAAAACTCAGATTAATAGTTTAACAAATATCGCACTTGCAATGTTAATGTTCATGCTACAAAAAATTGTTAATTAATTAATGGATAACTTATTAAAAAATCGCGATAATTTTTTTTTACCACGGATTATTGTACATTGATCTGTCCTGTAGGCGTCTGAATTTTTTCAATTTTAAATTTTTATATTTAATAAGCATGGGTCATCTCTCTTGTCAGACAAACAGGTGATCAGCCTGCACTGTCGTAACCAGACTTGAAAACAACATTTTTTGTTATTTCAACCACGGACCACGGAGACGTAATTTATATTTATATTTATAAATATTATATAGTTTAAATTCTACTTATTACATATAGGAGAGGCTTGATAATTAAGTACCTAGAAGTGAGTTTTTTACTGATTTTCTTGATAGACCTGCAGTGCTATTCTCTAAGAAAATTTTCAAATCTCGACAGCTGAATCCGCGGTGAGTGTCAAATTCGTATATGATACTTGACACTCACCGCGGATTCAGCTGTCGAGATATATGAAAATTTTCTTAGAGAATAACACTGCAGAATTGCAAGAAGCTAAAAAATCCTGAAAAAAGATTAGGGATGCCGTTTTCACCAAGCAGTATTCCTAGTCTAAAAGCTATTTCTATCAAGGCAATTCCCCATAACATTATCATAATATTATAACGAGAATTATCAACAATGTTACAAGTATTATCTTGTGGTTAGAATTTACGATGTACAGTTTTACGAGGTGTTACAATATTATATGTGTTTATTTATCGATACTAAATGTACATTATTTCACAGCATGTGTTTCAGATGTTTATAACAATAGTTAATTTTTATGAAAAATAAACTTTATTAAAATTTGTAAAGTAATTCTAAATTGTAAGTTATTCTAAAATGTTACTGTAAATAATCCGATTTATTTGAAGTAAAACGTTTAACTTTTATTCTTTAATTCTTAGGAATAAACGTATGACAGTTAATTATTAAATCTAAAAATATCTCTATGTACATTATACATAAAAGGCAAAGTTAATTGACTGATGTATCAACGCACAGGCCAAACCGCAAGGGGAGAGAAATTTAAAATTTTGCACACGTATTTCTCATATGACGTAGGCATTCATTATGGGAGAATTTTTCAAAATTTCACCCAAAAGGGTCAAATAGGGGATGAAAGTTCAAAAACCTAATTTCACGCGGGTGAAGCTGCGGGCAATTAATGCTAGTTAAATATAATTCTTACCATGGTTGCCTGAAAGAATTTGAAAATTGGTAAAAATGTGTTCACAATGAAGAATATTTCATTAATTCATATTTCAACAATAAAATATTTCCTAAAATTAAAGTACCTGGGTAACCGAGCTATGTTCAGAGTTCTGACAAATAAAAAAAAGGAATCACAAAAATATATATCTGACAAGGAAAAGGGATTCGAATCCACCACATTCCGAACTTTTGAACAAAGCAAAAATTATACATACACATACCAAACTGCAAATCACACTGACATATTATAATAGTGTCGAAATTATCGATAATTATGTATATATTGTTGCACGACAAAACAAAAAACATTTAAAGCCTTAACTGCGCATTTTCCTAGGGATAAGACTAGATCGATTTTCTCCCCCAAAACTCCCTCCATAATACATTTTTCGATAATACCTACTTGCAGGCTGCAGCTGTTTTCGAGAAACCGATTGCAAATGAAATATTGTCACGTATAAAGTACAACATTGCTGTACGTTCTCTCCACTTGCCCACGGGATTTCTCTACCCTTAATTATTAGCTGCCAGCAATAGTTGCAACTTGTAATTAATCCATACTAATCCAAACTACTTTAGTACAAAGCTGCTTAAGAACTGTATCAAATCGTTGCCTACATTAGCGAATTTGAAGCGAGCATAATATCTACACTAGCGCGCGACTTCGTCCACGTGGATTCCCATTTCACCACCATGGGATATGTATTTCGAAAAATCCTTTTTCAACGGATTTACGTACTATGTACGTCATAATAACTAACTGCGTGCCAAAATTCAACGCAATCCGATTAGTTGTTGATATTTAACTATACCTACATATTCATATTCATTTATTTGCCTCAAAAGTGGTACATATGTTGTTACATATGTTGTTACAAACTTTGAAGCCCCATTTCACCCCTTGAATTGATACATTTCAGAAAACTATAAAATACGTATTCAATTATTTTTATTTATTAGCTGGGATAATAAATTTCACGGAAATCAGGGTAATTTTTTTTTTATACAAAACTTTCAATAACAATCCTTGAAACCTGTATTTAATTAAATGGACTTAACAGCTCTAATTTTTTATCGAAATCGGTGCAGAATTAAAGATTTTCCATACAAACTTTCAAGCCCTATTTAACTCCTTCTCGCGTTAAATCCCTTTTTAATGCGCGTCTGCAATTTTAATTTAAAACTACTGTCCAAATTTCACGTTTCTGCTATCTGTGAGTCAGTCAGTGGGGACATGTAATTAAATGACCTTAATACGTGAAGCAAAAATTTCAAGTACAGTTTTACGAGAATTGTGCGTACGGATGAGAGTGAAATTTGGCACAATTAAAGTTTATATTGAGGAAGGCGTGCGAAAACCTTAAATTTCTTTAAATAATGCTTAGAATATATGGAATTAATAAAAATATCTGCAACACACACTACCTCACTCATACTAGCATTTTTGTATTTGTATATATTACAGTAAGTTTGACACAGTCTGTCTTTCACATTTCAAAAACAACATTTACATATTTTTACTGCGTATTTAAGAGGGTGCGAATAAAAATGTTGGAACTTTAAAATTGAAACACAAACATGAAATTATGGTCGAATTTCGGGTAATGAAATTATGGTCGAATTTCGGGTACAGGGCGACCTCTAGTATAGCTTATATAGTATATATATCTAAGGTAGTTTTAATTACAACAATCTACATTAAAATATATGCTTTCTACATAAAAATGAACAACATCTATAGTATTTTACTTGTTGAATCGAAATAACAACAACACTTTTAAAACTCGTATAAATTTTTCTTTAACTTATTTTTTCTTCTGTAAATATGTCGCCAAAGACAAGCGAAAAAAATAGAAAATCTTACTAAAACATTAAAAAATGTGTCAACCCAACACCTACTGTATACAAACGCATGATAGTGTAAGTGAGGTAGTTTGTTAATTTATTTTTATAAAAAAATATTAGCTTTCTGTACACTCTCTACATAAACTTTAACTTCGTAATTTCATACCTCCGTTTGCACATTTCTTGTAAAACTATGCTTAAAGTTTTTCTGAGCTGAGCACGGAAGCTACTAAAGTCGGAACTTCCCTGGAAATTTTTGAACAACCCTATAAATAAATTTCACTTCACCCTAATTACACTAGATAGTGGATACATACCTACTATAAGATAAGAAAGGGACCACTGTGATGTGGGCCCTTGATAATATATCGCATCTGTGAAACTACATACAAATGATAAGGAAAGTTTCTTTGCTAGCGAGAATAGTATGATCAGTCCTTTTCTGTATACCTACGTTTAAAAATGTTCTTAGAACTAGCTAAATTATATTAAAGTTTACTAAAGAAGCATAAAAAATTACCGGTTTCAAGATGTCACTACCTAATAACTATTAGATATTATTATAAGATAATCATGACCATCACATATTTTTCTTTGCTTGAAATAATAAAAAATACACGAGTTTTTCAAAAACAATTCATCTACAAGGCTCATCGTTTTGGCGTCTGAAAACACCGTAATAAAAAAGAAATTGTTTCTGTCAGACGTATCGCCATAAAATAAAAAGGGAAGTTGAGTTAAGCCGATCCTATTTCTGTGGAACAGGGAGGAGGAAGCAACAGGGAGCAACAGGGAATCACTCACCGCCTGTCAGAGCCGATTGTTCCGGACAGGTGAACAGACACGTAACGACCGAGTTTTTTCGGATCATCCTCGCTTTTCTTTTAAATAATATTCTAATGGTGGTGTATCTATTTTTGCTTCTGCTATAACCAGGCATATTTTAATACACATATTTAACTAAGCAGTGTGTCGGGTTTTGTGACAATTCTTTTAAAGATGTAGACAAAACGCAAATTTCTATGTTGCGGTATCGCCCGATAATGACTTCATTCCAGCCATCGTCACCGCTACGTTCCTATAGACTACATTCATTCTTATCAGCCCCCAACCAAACTATCATCTATATTCTATAATATAATCATTCATTCAATTTGTTCGTTCAGTTTTAGGTAATAGGTTTGTCAAGGATATGTCGACGTCATTCGGGTGACGTACACGGGCGCGGCAGTCCAGCAACGAGTTAAATTAGGTGAACAGTGGACACGCCTGAATACGAGTGCTAATGCAGTGTGTCATAATATCCATAATTAATTTTTAAACTCGTGTAAATTGTATATTTTATATGTAAAACTATATTTTTTAAATAATACTTATAACAGTATTCAAGAGTTAATGCTATTCATTGCAGTAAGACGTTCTGATGCTATTGCTAATGGGGAATATGCAAAGTTTTTTATTTGGTTTTTGAAATGTACATAATAAGCCAGGAAGTATTTGCAATGGCCTATCTACGACTAACCGTAATTGACGAAATATAGTCATCACAAAAGTAAAACCGTTGGACAGCATTAAAAACGCTCTTTAAAACAACGACGCAATGTACGAATAGGGAGGACAGTCTACGCCAGACATCTAAGTCACACCGGTAGAAAATATAGGAAGATCAAAATTTAAAATTTATTTTAGTAACTTAAATACTGTTGTTTTTTAATAAAAATGTCACAAATAACAAAATACTGAGTACTAGTAACAGTAATTTTCGTTTTGTGATCATAGCAAAAGAATCGTCGTTTTTTAGTCCTTTTATCTACACTATCTACACTAATATTATAAAGAGGAAAACTTTGTTTGTATGTTTGTTTGTTTGTTTGTAATGAATAGGCTCAAAAAGTACTGGACCGATTTCAAAAATTCTTTCACCATTCGAAAGCTACATTATCCACGAGTAACATAGGCTAAATTTTATTTTGGAAAAAATAGGTTTCCGTAAGGTATTTGGATTTTTCGGACACAAGGTGTAAAAAAACAACCAGAAAAGTTACTTATTTTGCGTACGCTGTCTAAACTATAAAAGATAGAATCATATAATGTTCTAATTAATTGTAGATCTTATAAATATCTACAAAAAAGTCCGCGACACACTATACCTATCTATGTCGAGTGAGGCACAACAACCATTTTTTTATTTAGAAATCTTGAATTTTTTTTTGGACTACATTTAAACGCGTTTATTTTACTCATACTATTAATCCTTATCAAAATAAATTACTTCATCACTAAGTACAGTTTATGTAGATAATATTTGGTCTTTGAATGATTAAAATTGGACGTTTGGTTTTGAAGTTATGGCGAAATTAAAATATTACGATTTATGTTGCAAGGCCCGTTGCGAAGTGGGCGACATTCTGTAGTATTAGTATCAGTATTGTACCCGTGCGAAGCCGGGGCGGGTCGCTATGAGTTTTATATTGCTTTTTAGAAAATATAAAAATTTTGATGATTTAAAACAAATGTATAATCCATTAACAAGTATTCTTAATTTGTTAAATTTATGTGTAAGTTAATATGAAGATTACTTTATGTTATTAAATTATATAACATAACTACTCGTAAACCACTTTAGAGTGAGAGTACCTCTACGGCTTAGCTACAAAATTACTAAACTTAAGACCTAAGCATCTGTCATAATTTAATTGTAGAGTTCTAGTAAGACGAGTATAATATGGTTGTGAAATAGATTCAAATTACATTTAAAAGCGTGGTTGCTAAATATTTTATACATCCTACTACTATTATAAATGTGAAAGTTTGTGAGGATGGATGGATGTTTGTTTCTCTTTCACGCAAAAATAACAACGAATTTCGATGAAACTTAGTATGGTAGTAGTTTGAGCTCTGGATTGATACATATGTTACGTTTTATCCCGAAAAAGTACAGTGTTCCCGTGGGAGACTGTATTTACTCGGGCGGAGCCACAATTACGATTGTAGAGAAAAAAGATCTTACTGAATTGTTTTTCCATGGCTTAGATAAAACAACAAATTTCAATACCAAAGTTTTATTAAGTCACTTGACTAATATGTTAAACATGTAGGCTGCTAATAAAAAAAAAGTTGCGAATTAAGACTAACCGACATGGTATTAAGATCTTTACTACATACGTGTTTAATTCAAACTAGACTAAACCTGCGATTTTCTGATACCTATAGATACTTTAAGATAATAATGAAAAAATCAATTTAAAAATAATATACCTATTAAATTTCGTGTTTCATTGATTCGAATTCATTGGGACAATTTTGTGTGATTAAGAAAAATAGCAATGTATTTATGTGTTTCCTCTCATAACAAGCCTATACGATCACGGGAGTTGTTAAAAAATATAAAACTACACCAGTTTGGATAGTTCTTTCCCCAGAACAATAACTCTTTGCATATTCTGTGAGGTATTTGTGCCAGCTTTGCGTTTGGTTGTTTATTTTGGTGTTGCCGACACTATTTCTCTATTGGTATCTACAGACACAAGAATTTGGTACGGAGCGTACAGCGGATTTGGTCCAAATTCGAGCGTGTGTAGAGCAGTCCCGCGAAAATAATTATTATTAATCGAAAAACAACACTGTAACTAGAACTCTGTGCTATTACAATAGAGCTGAAAATCGAACACGAGTGTCGAGCTTTCAATTCGGTCCGTCGTACCAAATCCGTGCGTGTGTAGCGACACCGGATTCGGTCCGCGGATATGGTCTCCGGACCAAGTTCGAGTGTCTGTAGATACCATTACGCTCTACATACAAACCCTCTTCGTGGTCATTTTCCAATATGTTTGGCAGTAGCCAGTAAATAGTAACTTCAATGGAAAATCATTTTTTCAAATATTGCTGCGATATAAATTTTAAAATACTTGTCCGCCTTTTGCAATATATTTTTTCTACAGGGGCATAAGGATCAAAAATTTTTATAAAATTCGAATATTTCGCATATTTTACAATTATTATAGTAACTCAGTTATATAAATAAGTTCTCAAATTCACAATAAACTTATTTCAAAAGGGGTTCCATTGAAAATCTTGTATTTCAATGTGAATTTGTGCAGGTATTGGCTCAACTGGAGTGCCGGAGGAAAAATGGAGCAAATAAAATCATCCACTAGATTGACCCTGAGTGACTAATGATTTTTACAATTGTTTTAACTCGCTTTATATTTAGACATTAACAAAGGACTAGAAAATCTCTTTTAAGTTCGTATATTATAATATTCTAACTACTAAATACAGTATCCCTCGAGAACACTGTACTTTTTCAGGTTACAAAGTAGCCTATGTTTTAATCCAGAGCCTTAACTTGTACCATACCAAATTTCATCGAAATCCGTTCAGTGGTTTTTGCGTGAAAGAGTAACAAACATCCATCCTCACAAACTTTCACATTATAATATTATTAGTATGATTAGTAAGATACATCACTTTTTTTTTTCTTTTTGAAGCAATAAAACATCGATTAATATTCATTAATCAACGTTTTCATTTAATTTCTCTAAGGATCAGTTTCACACTACGACGATACGCGACGTGATGTGACTCTGCGTTTATAAGATAGCTATTTAAAATTGAATTGAAATAGCTATCTTAAAAATGCAGCGCCGCGTCTTGTATCATTTCGTTTCGGTGTGAATTGACCCTTAAGAGTGCGCTAGTCAACGGCTCGAACTCAGTGCAGCGCGCGGGAAAAATGCTTGTTATTTCACCTAATATTGGGGAAAAAAGGATATACCCATAAAATAGTAATCTATACTTATAAGAGAAGCTATACTGCACACATTTATTTAGCTGTGTAAAGTATTTTAGAAAAGGCGTCTTCAAATTACGCAAATCGACTCTCAGCTGTTGGTGTTTTATGAAAAAGCTAAATAATATTTTTGTCTGAAGTAAAATTATCTCAATTGCTGAATAATCGAACTGTGTCGGTATTTGCTTGCTTTTTTATTATCATTCTTCGTTTAATTTTTATTTACGTTGAAAGTTGCGCTAAAAATGCGATGTTTGGAGGCTATTATCTTCTACACTAATTAGAATTTCAGAAATATAAGCAAATACCGACCTAGATAAGTGTCATAAAAATCGATATTACGCTAGAATTTGGGTCTACAATGTTTGACTTTGGAGTTAATCACCAACAGCGTTTGTATGGAGAAAAAACCGACTAGCGCAGCCTTAAGGATGAAGTTGTAATAAATTTCAATTTATGAAACCATATAGGGAATTAGCAGGTGCTCTCAAGTACCAAGTTCAAGTAAAATTAAAGTTACCAACACAAATAAAGGAGAATGTCCTTCATAACTTGTTAGTCCAACTTGCACTTAGAACTTAGATGTTGAACTAAGAAACGCACTTAGAATAAGTCCACATAAGATAAGAAACGACACAATATTTACCTGCTTCAAACTTTTATATTAAAGCGAAACCCTTTTTACTGTACCACTAAGGGTTATTTTAAGTATTCTGATACTATTTTAGTCTTCTGCGTCCCTTTTATTTTTTAGTATCTAATCAATGTAGCTAAAGTAAGTCCATGTAGAGAGAAAACGGCGAAAACCCTCTTAAATAGATATTGACTTAGGTAGTATGAGGGATCGATTCATTCCCGACATAAAACCTTTCCAAAGAGCGAATTCGCTTCACTAAGCGAATTTATAAATAGGGCTCAAACGGGGATTATTCCAGGACATTTTATTATGACATTTTTTTTTATATCGAACTAGCTGATACCCGCGACTCCGCCCGCGTAATTACAGTAACCCACGGGAACCGTATATGTCCCGCGATAAATGTTCTACTTTATATCTGTGCCAAAATTCATGACGATCGGTTTAGTATTTTTACGTAAAACCGTAAATAAAGTATACCACATGAACCGTACATTTCCCGCGATAAAAAGTAGCCATGTCATTTTTCAGGTTCTAAACTATCTGTGTACCAAATTTCATCTAAATCGGTTCAGAAGTTTTGGCGTGAAAGCGAAGCAGTCAGACAGAGTTACATTCGCATTTATAATATTAATGCTAATATTATTACGTAACGTTAAATCCGTATGGATTAAACGTAGTTTAACGTGAAATCAATGGATTTAACGTAATTATGCTACGACCGGCGACGATTTACACTTATTTTATAATTCAAACAAATTAATTAGTAAATAATTGAAATTCTCGATTAACTTATCTCAAGAAATATACGTTTGTATTACGTTTTCGTACGCGTACGTTAAATGTTATTTTCTTACTTATTAAAATAATTGATTAAAGCTTATATAATCCAGTTACTTTCCTTAGTAATATCATAAACGGGAAAGTTTGTAAGAATGTTTCTTTTTTTCACGCAATAACTACTGAATGGACTTTAATGAAACTTAACAGCTATACAGCTTTACTTTATATACATAGCTTATACATCAAAATAAAACGTAGGCTATAATTTATAAAGATATTGTGTGAATTATCTAAACTATAACGAATATGATATGACTCCTATTTGACTCCGAAGTTCCAATTTTCATCACCGTATTTCTAAATCGTCATGTAATCTCTAAAACTATCCAGGGCACCCCAGGACACTGCAAAAAGTAGGACATGTCCTAGGACTGTGGACGGTTGCAACCCTAGCATAAGTGATGTTGATTTCGCATATAGTCTGTGCTATTAGCGTTAAACAATAGCCTCCTCTATCAATAACAGGCGTATTCACACGGGCCTCACAGTAGCAGTCACCTTGACTATCGCGATCAGCGGTCAATATGATAGGTAACCCCGGCAAATTGAACCTACGTAAGTACAGTCGCCTATCAATCCGGTGCACCAGTTTTCGGCCTTATTGCTAAGGCGATAAGCTTCAAAATGACACATCGCTAGAGACTGTGACAGTACATAATCAAAGCGTTATTAGAACTCACTGTCATTACATAGTTATACATAGACGAGATTCCAATCTAATGATCAATATTGTACGTGATTAACTGTAGTATATACAATGTACCTACATTGTATGTATTAAATCAGGAATTGCGATGTCAGGTAAACGTTATATTGTTATTTAGTTAGATACATAACAAGATTCTACATCAATATACTTTGTGATAATATTTTAAAAAATCACAGATTTCGTGCCTCGATAGACGTGTGGTCTATCGAGCACATTGGAAATGAATCTACGGAATTCGAAAAAATATTATCGCAAAAATGTTAGACCTTTTAGGCTCAAATTGTAGCTGATTAAATTGTCCAGAGGGATTTTTCCCAAATTTTTGATATCATACTTCGTTTCCGAAAAATCGAGCGTCAAAATCAAAAATGCGGATTTTTTTTTTGTTCGTTTCTGACTTTCTCGAATAATTAATTATTTTTGCACCTTTTCGTGAAATCGGAGCCTACACTAGAGCGAACGAAAAGACATTTCCAATGTCAAACTAAATATTATTTTAAAGCAATTGAATACCTATAAGAAGTTTAGATAATATTTATTTTAAATCAGTAAAAACTTAGCGGAAAAATGATTTAGGCATTTTCGGGATTTTTTATATTACCTATAAAATATTAAAAGCCGTGTGGTGTCGTGGGACACCAGATAGGAACGAAGTTCCTTATTATAAAATATTAATTTCAAGTATTTATATTAATTTCAAGTATGTATAATATTTAAGGTATAAAAAAATAATTATTCGGGTATACATTTTTTATTATGATTTTTAATTGATAAAAATCTAAATATTGGTGTACGCGTTTACATTGCGAAAAACTGTACTTTGTCTCGATAAGAACTACGATTGCTTCCGATATGATCCCTAATTAACTAGATCACAGTATTTAAAGTAGATAATTTAAACAGTCAATTTTACTTTGTTTGGATTGTAAGTGTAGCGTCATGTTACGATGAACGGATTTTATGACGTTTCGACCAATCAGAGCGCGTTTCACGTTGGTTTAACGTTCATAAAAACATCTATTGGGAGTATAAGCGTATCGGGACTTAATTGTAATTGTATTAATGCAGGCTTTATTTAGCAGAATTGTCCCTCTAGTTAATTAGGGTTCACGTAACATTGTTTGCAAAAATATCAGAATTACATTAAATTGCATTTTTTTCTCAAATATATATTTTTATCAGATTAGTTCCCGTGCCACATATTATATAGAGCCAGATATTCTAGCCACTAGACCACATCGGATGTTCATTTGAGTTGTGAAATTTTGCTTCTTAATGGGTCTTTCAAACTGTAAGAATTTGACAATACATAAAAAATGTTACGCTTTTTTTAACGTTACAGACGTTTTTTGCTGGTACCCCTCTTCAACCCCCCCATAAGGAACTTTCGTTCCAAAAAAAGTGCTATCGTAGCATAGTATCGTAGTCGTGTCTTAAATAGAAGTAACGTGGGTTTTTATTCGTTATCGTTACAAATATTCCAGCACTATTGCAAATAAATTTATCATTGGTCATCATCAAAAGACTATAAAATATATATTCGCAAGTTATAGCATACAACTCACCGGACATTCGCGAGGGTGTGCCGGCGACTCTTGAGGTACCGGCCATGGTACTTCTGCAGCTCGCCGATGCTGCCCTGTTCCGCCTGCATCTTGCCGGTCGGCTCGTCCTGGCCGGACGGCGACACGCTGACCGCGCCGCCACGCTTACGGGCCTTGTTCGACTTCCGGGCCGCGGCGGACACGCATATCTTAACGGACGAGGGGCTGCCGAAGCGTTTCTTGCCGGAACTCCGGGACGAGGTGTAGGCGGTGTCGGTGCTGCTGCGCGTGCTCTTGTAGGACGGGGTTAGGGTCGCGTCGGTGGCGTCTTCGAGGGGCCAGTCGGAATCGTCCTCCTCCTCTATACCCGGGAGAGGCGACTGTTGCCCGATCGGTCGGGGGGAGTTTATTAGGGGTTCCGGTGCGACTGAAAACAAAAGTGAGATATTGTCAATCGTTTGCTAAAGTCAAATCAAATCAAATAATTTATTATTTGCAGAAAGCACTGTTACAATAGGTGTTACAATAATTATACACGGTTCAAGTCTTTCTACCTAATAAGTAGGCATGCAAAACTTATATTATAGTTGTAGGTAAGTAATTTCATTCTTAACAGCAACATAATCGCCTAAAGTATACCATGATATATAATGTTGAAACCAGTGTAATAAATAATAATCTATATTACTACAATATACAAAGATATTACCTAATATGCTGTGTTGATAGGAAATACTTTCTTATTTGCAAGTAAAATTGCGCTTGTTTTGAGATTATTTTGATTTAGATATAAGATAGGTTTAAAAAGTGGCCCATGGAGAGCCGCTTCGCTACGTCGAATGTACGAGGAGGAATGAATGGTAAGAATGAAAGTGGATGAAGCGAAACAAGTATGTAAGGATCGTAGCTAGTGGAAAGAAGTGGTCTCTGCCTACCCCTACGGGAAAGAAGCGGTCTCTGCCTACCCCTACGGGAAAGAGGCGTGATTATATGTATGTATGTTTGTATATCGGCCCAAAAGTATTGTTGACAGAAGGATCCGTTTAATTGTGATGCATGTAATGTGCATCTATCTACTCTTGTTTTTGCAATGTGGTGCAATAGCTATTGGCTGGTTGCGGGAACCATCTAGCCATTATTATAAGTATGTAATAATTAACCTTTATCCACTCTGAATGGCTACTTTAGGTAATATTTATGAAAAACATTATATCGTAATGTTAGAAAAATAATTTTGATTACATTTAAAAAATTTAAACAAAAACCATAAACCTGCTTTGTTAATATTAATTATACTGTATCAAGTATTTGTAGTCTGCCGAGAATCAAGTACAAAACCACTTGATCAAGAAGGACCACGTATATGAAAAATAGATGTTATTATTATTATTATTATTATTATTATGTGTTAGATGTTACCAGCGACTTCGTGCGCGCAAAGGTTAATTTCGCAGAAACCGTACATTATTCGGCGATAAAAAGTAGCCTATGTCCTTCCTCGTGGTCCACTCTACATCTGTGCCAAACTTCATCAAAATCGGTCTAGTAGTTTCGGAGCCTATTCAATGCAAACAAATAAACAAACATTTCCTCTTTATTATAATATTATTATAGTATAGAAGTATAGATATAGATAAGAAAACGAACGTACAACATACGTAAACCACGTATGTTGTACGTTCGTTTTCTAATGGTTCACATAATATGTATGTGATCCATGTGGTCCTCCTTGGTCCGTGGCTTAGAGCATGGCTCTCGGCTCCCGAGGTAGTGAGTTCGATCCATTTTGTTTTCAAGTCTGGTTAGGATAAAGCAAGCGGATCACCTCATTGTCTGACAAGAAGATGCGGTGGATGGGTATGTAGAAAGTCGGTTCTACGCCTGATCTCATCGCCAGTCGTATCGGTTATCCACCCCACTGGATTACGAGAGTAAAGGAAAAGAGTGCTCTTTTGTGTTGCGCATACCCTTAGGCACTATAAATAACTTCTATGTAGCTGGTCTGGTTTCAATGAAATCGGTCACCGTCGCCGATTATGTTGGGACCTATGATTACGTCAATTCTCGCATGCAATTATATCATTTAAGAATGATTATAAATTATAATTTATTGTTTCACGCAAGAAACAATAGCATGCAATATTACAAATCATAATATAAAGCTGTTTACAACTCTCCATCAATTTAAACTCTGATTTATACACACATGCAACACTGTAAGATTAATATAAACGTCTTCACGATGCACAGATGCAACAATAAACTAACAACGTAGATTAATATTCAAAATTAATGTAAAGCCATTATGTATTCCGTTCCCATCTTGCGTACTGCTTTAATAAATAATATCCGCGTCCTACCGAGTGTTTCGAAGTGGAAACAATACTGTATTTAATTTTATCTCGCACTTAATTATTCTGGAATCTTCCTTAATAAGTATTCTGCAATTTGAAATACATGCTAATGAGCTATTATCATCATGGAACAGGAGATGAGGAAAAATGTTCCGACAATGACATGACACGTGAAAATTTTCTCGATAGTTATATGTTAACAGATAACTGTTTGTTGCGCTAAGATTAATATATTGCCATAATAAATAGTAGTTAACATTGTTAACTTAACAATATCATGCTTTTTCTAAGAAGTATTCCTCGCAAGATTATTTCAATACTGATTGACGTGAACACAATGACTTCAGAAATACAAGTAATTGTTGGCCCGAACAGCCAATTATTGGCTACCACCTTATCATATAAAATACGGGTTCTTATTTATTTGTAAAAAGTTAATGAAGGGTGGCCAACACAAAGTATGTCTTTAAATCTTTGGAGCCAATAATTGGGGAGATGCCAACAATAGAGAAAAAATCTTCCCCCAGTTTTGAAAATCTTGTCAATTTAAAGGGCTGTTTGAAGTTTTTAGACGCTCGGCATTTTCAAAGTAATGCCAAAAGTTTCAGAATACTTGCTGTCGATTTAAACGAATTGAAAATTAATGAAACTTGAAAAATCTTTATAAATCCGACGGCTTTAGGAATACGGACGGATAGGAAATAATATTAATCTTAAAATAGAATGTTTTATAGCTTTCAAACTTCAACTATCGTCAAAGGTTATTTTACAACACTTTACACTGACACGTTGAACAATATTTGACATTAAAATGTTTTGTTTAATAATGTGATTAACCACGCTTCTCTAGCGTGCAGGAGCTCACGGCTCTGCGCACAATTAGCCGCGACGCTTTTGAGAGCTGCTCTCCATACAAACGCTATTATATTCGGGTGTCAACTTCTATTTACAATTAAAATTTTCACGTAGAAAACAAATTTTAAAGATCCTTAGTTTAAAATTATTGGTAACTAGCTATTGCCCGCGGCTCCGCCCGCGTAAATATAGTATCCCTCGGGAGCACTCTACTTTTTCGGGATATAAAGTAGCCTATGTTTTAATACAGGGCCCAAACTACTACCATACCTAATTTTATCAAAATCCGTTCAGAAGTTTTTGCGTGAATGAGGAACAAACATCCATCCATCCATACAATATTATAGTCCTTTAACGTTTTGGAATTGGCAGTTCGTCTTTATTTGTTTGTCTTATGTTATACCGTGTATTAGATCCCCGGTGACTTTTAGATTCTTGTCGAAAATACTTGAAAGAAATTAATTAATTTGACCGTAACCTGTTGCTCAAAACTCCGGGGTAAACGTGACTGGCCTAGAGAAATTTTTCCGCGGTTAAATTGTAGGACCGATTCCCGATCTGTTCCTGGCCGCAACCTTGCCGATTCGATCCGAGCTGTTCGGAACTAGTGACAAATATTGCACAGTAGGATTATAATGAAATAGACTTTTTTTAAATCAGTTGGAAATAGAAGCCACTCCACAAGTTCTGAGAATAATAACAATATTGTGAAACAAAAGTATCATGCTAGGTACCGATGTCTTGTCTTGCATCTGAATTTAAGGATCCTACTAAAATTGAGCTTGGATCTATACACCATCGCTGCTTATAATTATAATATTTAAACAGCCACGAGGAATATCATCAAAGAGAGATTAAAACTTTTCGAAATTGTCTGAAAACCGCCAACAATGTAAAGAACCAAGTCCCAGTCAATTATCCTTTTAATCCTTCCTACGGCGCGCGGCGCAATGGGAACTTTGATCTTTGTGTTATTTGTATAAGTAAACCCTACGTCGTAAGTATAAATACGGGGTAATAATTAATCTGACTGATCATTTAATTTGTAAATATCATTTAGTTGTTACAAAAGAGAAGTTTTTTTTCTTTTCATTTCCTAACAAATTACCCTACTAATATACTAATAGAATAAAAGTAATCTTATAAACAGACTTCTTAGTCTCATATTATGTTTGATTAGCAAAGAACTTCTTTGTTAAAGAACTTTACAAAAGCCCTACGAAACCCTCTCATTTAAGAAAAAAACGAAAATATTATGACACAGTTGTTTTATATTGTATTTATCAACCTATTCTTAGGCCGCGTTTCCACCTGCAAGCAAACTCGCGGAAGTCTTGCATAAGTTCTTGCAGTAGTGCTTACATATCATACTAATTCCTGCAATTTATTTCTGCAATAAATGTCTTGCGAGAAGCTCGCGGATCATACTATCGCAACTTATCGTGGAGGTATTTACACACGAAAGCTTACGAATGTCACAAATCATAATTTATTCGATTCCATACTTTGAAATCATGCCGTCAAGACGCGCACGTGTAGCATTAACAATTTGTTGTTGAAAACGAAAAAAAGGATCAATTTGGGTTCGAAAATGGGTTTCTAAGACACGTGAAGATGGTGCTTATAATGCGGTTCTAATGAGAATAGGAACGTCAATGACCTTTTTCTGTCAAATATCACTTGAAAAGTGAGATTTACAGAAAAACTTATGTGCATATAAATATTAATAGTCTTACATCGTATTTAAATAAAAACGTTAAACATTAGTAATAATCAATTATCTAAACATAAATTTAACTATCATAACAGTCTTAATTCGAAACAATATGGTGCTGACTCGATCCTATTCTTATTTGAATCGCACTATACCATAATTTATTACGCGAAATACAACTGGAAGATGGTCAACAATATTTCAATTTTATTCGTATGACCGCAGTTGAATTAGAACTTCTAATCTAATAAGAAGTGTTATTAGTAAAAGTTGGTTACGTTATAAAAAAAACAAGATACCTACTTGCTGCGAGATATACGAAACTAGACCGATAGGCAGCGAGATCTGTCGCGAGTCTTGTTACGGTGTTTATACTTGCAAGCTGCTGTTAGACATCGGATATTTCTCGCGCAAATTGTCTTGCAGGTGGAAACGTTACGTTATGGTTATGTAATATTTATTAGCACATAAGTGACACAATACAGTCAAGAGGATTAAGGATAACAAACAACACTTTCATGTTATAACTTATAACATACTAGGTACAACATAAAATCAATTTTGGTTTTTACCCGATTGGGTTGTTTTTCGCGCGTATCTTGTTAAAACAGCTGGTATGTATATATGGCTTTGTATTGGCTACTTCGTCATTCGTGTGCTTAACTCTGTCCAGAAAGTGCGTAAGCCTGCGTAAACCTACGCACGTAGAGATTCTTATCTTATCACAACAAAATTTCTGCCGGTCTATCTGTGATGCCAACTTGGGACTTTTTCCCTAAATTTAGGGAGAAAAGGTATCTGAAGGGGTTATTAGGGGGGGTTTTATGCTTGTTTTATTTAAAATATGCAATTGATTTGCTTGACGATAAGTTATATAATATTATACTATTATTATTTAATTACAGCTGACCTATCACTTATTGGTATAAAAAATGTATTGTATAAAAAACTAAAATTCTTATTGCAAGCGTCTACCTGTTGCCAACTTGCCATTAAAGAATCACGCCAAAAACGTCAAAAAATTCACGTTTGTTGTGTCTAAGGAGGGTTCCGTTACTATCAACGCGTAATACGTTTTTCAAATTACTTCAAAAGTCACAGTCCGGTTTGGTTCAAAATAATTTTCCCTTAGTTTTAAGCATTATACATATATCAGAATGGAAACTTACAAGTTTAACCTATAATTTAGAAAACTACTCTACAACTACTCGAAAATTTTGAAAAAATGTCATGTATGAAATCTTGACTCTATTTTAAAGCGCTATTCAACGTTATGCAATACAACGGGGTACAATGAAAAAATATTTTTCATCCCCACTTCTCATGTATGGAGAGCCACCCTCAAAATATAAAATTATTATTATTTTACGATGCTAAATCCGAGATAATATAATATACAAAAAACTATACCAAATTTCATCCATTTATATTCATAATTACAGAAGCTAGAGGCGTGGACAGACAGACAGACAGAGGGACAGAGCAAAACTATAAGAGTTAATTTTTATTACGAAATCGACTATTTTTAGTAAAGGTTATCTAAAAATTTTAACTGTCTAGCTATCAAGGATTATGATCTCATGAGACATAGCCTGGTGACAGACATACAGTTTTTACCATCTAGATATCTACGAAACAACTTATAGTCTGTAAGTGTTAAAAAAAGCAGTGAATCATGCATACAAATGTCAAAATTGACGCATTAGCTGTGATTACATTAATTTACCTATTAAAGTAAGCCATTTTGACATATAATATAATAATTATAATAATATAATATATATGGACGCTTCACACTACGTCAATCTGATCCCGTGGTAAGTTCTCGAAGAACTTGTGTTACGGGTACCAGACAACGGAAATATATTTAATACTTTTATACTATACACATATTTAAGATTTTTATTATATTATACACATATATAATACACATCCATGACCCAAGAACACAGAAAAACTTTTTTGTTCCTTCGGCGGGATTTGAACCCGCGACCTCCGGCTTGAGCACCAACATGCTCAACCAACTGAGCCACAGAGGTCGTCAATAGTAGGTATGTAGATACGCATGATTCACTGCCTTCATAACGTGAATAGGCTAAAGTATCGACTTTATATGACACGAATAGGACGCGACCGCGTCATTCAATGTGCTGCGTACAGTGCAACTAACTAATGCCTTCGGCAATCATCGTTTTTTTTTCTACGGAAATGACGGATGTTGGAAAGCATGTGTGGGACTTCCGAAAGATATTAGCAAAGTAGTTTTAATGTATAAAGTATCTTTATAGGTATGTTTTTCTAAAAAGGTAATACTTACATATTTGGTTTGTAACTTTTTTGATTTTTAACGGTACCTATATATTTTATCGTATTATGTAACTTTATGAAGTTTCGATGAGGCATAAGTACTTTAATAATTATATTTGAGAGTATTCGCATGCTAGGTAAAATCCACGGGAACCGTACTATTTGTTTTAGGGAGAAATATTTTTTGAAACTTGGCAACTCGATCTTACTACGCTTTCATTGCACTCCAAAATACAGGGGATGACACTTTTGACTATTTCAAATCGATATCAATTGTGTGTTGAAGGTTTTAATATAAAGTGTCTTCAGAAATAATTGGTTTTGACAAAACATTGACAGCACAAAATTTCGGAACACTCTGTAAAGCAAAATGCCAACAGTGTCAACCGATCTGAATGCTGTGTAACGAATGAACTGAATACTTCTGTCTCACTCTGAATCATACAATCGGAGCGAGAAAAACATTTTTCTTTCACTTTGTGTCTAGCGCGTACTAGAGGTAGCTGCGTATTACTGCGTAATTGCTACTTCTATTTGAGTCAGGAGCGGAGCACCTATACGTGTAGTATGGGCATACCCACAATCCCAACAGCCTTGTGAGTGCATACTTTCAAGGTCTATTAATTTATAATCAAAATAGGTTCAGTGGGTAGTTGTATTGGTATTGTTAACCTTTTGAGTCTTATCTGGTGCTTTTTACCTGCTGGTCATACTTACATTATTGTTAAAATACATATTTATAGTAGTGGATTTAGTGTTAAGCGGCCTTTTAGTCAGGTAGATTGAAGAAAGCGCAAAATTTGTCACCTCACCATAAATTTTCGACCCTTTTTTATTTACTAACCAACAGATTTAAGAAAAAATAATACTTTGTTTGAACCGATAGGAATTACTCCTGCCGATGTTATATAATCTACTAGCTTTTGCCCGCGGCTCCGCCCGCGAGAAATGAGGTTTTTTGGCCACTCCCGACTGAACTAAGTTAAATCTGTATCTTCCTTATCTTACGTTATCTCTTTAATAACTAATTGTTTGTCCGAAGCACTATCATACCATAAACTCTTAAGCTATGAAAGACATTAAAAAAATATACACAATAGTACATTAACCCTCGGGAACACTATTATATATCTTTTTGGGATAAAAAGTAACTGCGCGTTTGTCCAAAGCATAAACCACTGCCATACCAAATTTCATTGAAATCAATTCAACCGTTAAGCAGTAAAAGACAGTCAAAGTACACACAATAATAATACACTATCCCTCGGGAACACCGCAAATTTTTGGTACAAAAAGTATCCTATGTCCTTTCCCAGGACTCAAAGTATCTCTGTACCAAATTTCATCAAAATCGGTTCAGCGGTTAAAGCGTGAAGAGGTAACAGACAGACAGACAGACAGACAGACACACTTTCGCATTTATAATTTTATCAAAATCGGTTCAGCGGTTAAAGCGTGAAGAGGTAACAGACAGACAGACAGACAGACATACTTTCGCATTTATAATATTAAGTATGGATAATAATTTGTGTATGTTTCTATACTATATATGCATATATTTTTTATTTAATTAATTTATAATCTTAGTTGATGTTAATTTGTTTAAGGTTTAAGGTATTGAAAGCTTATTTTTTTTTACCAAACAAAATATTTTTTTTGCTAAATAAGCGAAAAATTTTCTCGCTCACTCCGCGCGTTAGCTTTTAATTAACATAATATTATAAAGAAAATAATACAACTCTTTTTAAAAATTCTAATAACCATGTTATGAAGGAAATAATAAAATCAAAATTTTCGGGCCACATCTTCTTTTGAGAGCTGGATCCGTGCCTGAATCAACCAAAGCGGTTTAATAGGTCAATTTTGTACGATACGCGCATAGCTAAAATAATACGCACGTAGCTTCTGGACGCAATGTATGGGGCCCTAGTACCTCGACTACGTGCGTAGACCTTGCGTGCGTAAGAATACGCAGTTTCTGGACATAGTCAAAACTTTAAAGGGTAGCCACTCAGGCATCGTCCGCGGCAGAGCCGTGGCGCCTGACCTTCCGTGGCTTCTGTTATGAGATCGCAAACTTACAGGGTACTAGATTTGCGGTCTCACAACGGCACACAAAACACAATATGAATATATGAATGAATGAATATATGCTTTATTGTGTACAGGTAAGATTAAAATTACAGTTGACAATTTTAGCATGAACACAAAGGCGGCTTTATCGCTATATAGCGATTTCTTCCAAGCAACCCTTGGCGGATGGAAATAAAAAGATAATGCAGTGCAATTACGGAACTATGACAAAAACTAGAACTAAACATAGTTTACATACTAATAATACATTACTCTATAGAAAATATCACAAACTTAATTACCATAAAATAAAGAGAATAACACTAAATGATACCTAATCTAAACTTACGTATTATACTAATACATAAATAATATATTCATTCGTATTCAAATAAGCTTCTGAATAATTTCATTGTTTAGAGTTAGATAATAATTAATAAATATACATGGCTATTTTCCACATTCTCCCACACCGAAATCACTGTAAATAAATCTGTAAAGTTGAACTAAAGGGACGAACCGCAAACTAAAATAGTGTACTGTAAACGTTGATGGATTATCCCAAAAACTAAACTTGTTAACACACAGATTATTTCTACACTAATATTATAAAGAGGAAAACTTTGTTTGTATGTTTGTTTGTTTGTTTGTTTGTTTGTTTGTTTGTTTGTAATGAATAGGCTCAAAAAGTACTGGACCGATTTCAAAAATTCTTTCACCATTCGAAAGCTACATTATCTACGAGTAACATAGGCTAAATTTTATTTTGGAAAAAAATAGGGTTCCGTAAGATATTTGGGTTTTTCGGACACAAGGTGTAAAAAATCAACCAGAAAAGTTACTTATTTTGCGTACGCTGCCTAAACTATAAAAGATAGAACCATAAAATGTTCTAATTAATTGTAGATCTTATAAATATCTACAAAAAAGTCCGCGACACACTATACCTATCTATGTCGAGTGAGGCACAACAACCATTTTTTTATTTAGAAATCTTGATTTTTTTTTGGACTATATTTAAACGCGTTTATTTTACTCATGCTATTAATCCTTATCAAAATAAATTATTTCATAATTAAGTACAGTTTATGTAGATAATATTTGGTCTTTGAATGATTAAAATTGAATGTTTGGTTTTGAAGTTATGGCGAAATTAAAATATTACGATTTCTGCTGCACAGCCCGTTGCGAAGTGGGTGTCACCAAGGCGGGACTGCGCGTGCGGAGTTTAGATTATTGGGTAATTTTTATGTTTTGTGTTCGTTGTAACTATGATGGATAGTTACTTGAACACCTATTTATTTAGTGTTTGTTGTATTGTTAGTCCTGAAGAGTATAGGTATTTCGTACGATAAAAGTATACCCACCTACTTATTTCATTGAGTTTTAGTAGGTAGGTACCTATATTAATTTGTTTCTGTTTGTTTTGAACTTTTGACTGAATTTCGCCCGTTTTGTCAGAGGTTTAAAGACATTCTGTAGTATTAGTATCAGTATTGTACCCGTGCGAAGCCGGGGCGGGTCGCTAGTATTTGATATAATAGTGAAAATTATTTATTTTTAATCTCATACTTTGAATATAAATTTAGGCAAAACGTTTACAAAATGTTACGTGTTCATATTCGTGAATATTTTTATAGAGTTCGATTTTGGTTTTATATTTAAAACGTTTTACCTAATCTGAGGGCACGGTAGTGCCCCCATGCCAAGACGCCAAGCGAAGCGCAAGGGCACTACCAAACCACCTTTTCTCGAAGCGTTTCGTCGATTTTTTGAACCCTCATAACTTGGGTTTGGATTGTACCAGATAAATGAAACTTTCAGGATTTGTTCCCATCAGCGGTCTCATTAAACATGTAAAGTTTCGATTACCTACGTCTTATACTTTAGATTTTATTGATATCTAAAAACCCCTGATTCCGTCACTGACTCACTGATGATCAACAAAATTATATCGTACTTCCGGATGTTCTCGAAAGCTGAAATTTGTTACGTAAGATTGTATTAGTACACAACCAACATAAAAATTCTCAAAATTGAAACTTTCATCTTCCAACCCCTGAAACAAGGGAGTTAAAGTTAATTATTTGTGAAAGCGCCATCTATCGCGTTATTATGAACTATGTAAGTTATATATCGTCATTTATCGCTTGGATTGTAAACTAATTGACGTAATATTGAAATAATTGTTTCCCAAATATTCTGTAGTAATTTCAACGGAAAATTTAACATAAAGGTAACATTCTATTTTATTATGTTAAGAATTATTAGCGCCATCTATCGCGTTATTATAAACTATATAAGTTAAAAATCGTCATTTATCGCTTGGATTATAAACTAATTGACACAATATTGAAATAATTGTTTCCCAAATATTCTGTAGTAATTTCAACGGAAAATTTAACATAAAGGTAACATTCTATTTTATTATGTTAAGAATTATTAGCGCCATCTATCGCGTTATTATGAACTATGTAAGTTATATATCGTCATTTATCGCTTGGATTATAAACTAATTGACGTAATATTGAAATAATTGTTTCCCAAATATTCTGTAGTAATTTCAACGGAAAATTTAACATAAAGGTAACATTCTATTTTATTATGTTAAGAATTATTAGCGCCATCTATCGCGTTATTATGAACTATGTAAGTTATATATCGTCATTTATCGCTTGGATTATAAACTAATTGACGTAATATTGAAATAATTGTTTCCCAAATATTCTGTAGTAATTTCAACGGAAAATTTAACATAAAGGTAACATTCTATTTTATTATGTTAAGAATTATTAGCGCCATCTATCGCGTTATTATGAACTATGTAAGTTATATATCGTCATTTATCGCTTGGATTATAAACTAATTGACGTAATATTGAAATAATTGTTTCCCAAATATTCTGTAGTAATTTCAACGGAAAATTTAACATAAAGGTAACATTCTATTTTATTATGTTAAGAATTATTAGCGCCATCTATCGCGTTATTATGAAATATGTAAGTTATATATCGTCATTTATCGCTTGGATTATAAACTAATTGACGTAATATTGAAATAATTGTTTCCCAAATATTCTGTAGTAATTTCAACGAAAAATTGAACATAAAGGTAACATTCTATTTTATTATGTTAAGAATTATTAGCGCCATCTATCGCGTTATTATGGACTATGTAAGTTATATATCGTCATTTATCGCTTGGATTATAAACTAATTGACGTAATATTGAAATAATTGTTTCCCAAATATTCTGTAGTAATTTCAACGGAAAATTTAACATAAAGGTAACATTCTATTTTATTATGTTAAGAATTATTAGCGCCATCTATCGCGTTATTATGAAATATGTAAGTTATATATCGTCATTTATCGCTTGGATTATAAACTAATTGACGTAATATTAAAATAATTGTTTCCCGAATATTCTGTAGTAATTTCAACGGAAAATTGAACATACAAAGGTAACATTCTATTTTTATTGATAAGAATGATTAGGTTAAGAAGTCTCATATAAACTTTTATCATTCAAACCCTTAAACTACAGGAAGGAAAATTGTATAACACGTCCACAAATTTAGCTAGAGGTCTGAAAATTGTTTGAGAAAAGAAAATTGTATTATTATTATTAGGGATTTGATAATAAAAATAAAATTTAATAATATAACCATGTATCTAACCCATTATTAACAATAAAAAACACAATAAGTACTTTTAATCTAATATCGACATATTTTATTGTACTTGTTAATGTTACCTTTATGTTTTTCCGTTTAAAGTACTAAAGAATATTTCTTCCATTCCTTGACATATTTAATGTTTGAAAAAATTGACTCTGAGGTGGCGTTCGAAGTCAGAACTGCTATCGTGCAAATATGTCGTTGTTCACTGGGATGAACTACAATAATTGTATACTTGTGCTGACAATGGGGACACTTATGATAATTCCGGAACTCATGGCTGCAGCTCTTTATCCATTCACTTTTCAATTATTTGATAATATTATTATAAAAACTTACAAAAAGAAGTGAAATCCCACCAAAAACATTTCCATGTAAAAAAATTATGCCAAGACGATACCATATGACTAGCACTGTCAAAAAGTTATGAAATCTCATGTAAAACCAAGCTTCTTACCCTACACGCCTTAACTCTACAAGCGTAACTTCACAAACTCTACACCTTAGTCATTATATGTGGCTTGGCCATTTCGTTATTATAAGAGAGTATAATAGAAAAACAGTCGGTTATAAATTTTTCTCCTTACGGCCAAGTGAACGAAGCGAAATGGCCAGGCCACATATATTGACTAAGGTGTAGAGTTTATGAAGTTACGCTTGTAGAGTTAAGGCGTGTAGGGTAAGAAGCTTGGTTTTACATGAGATTTCATAACTTTTTGACAGTGCTAGTCATATGGTATCGTCTTGGCATAATTTTTTTACATGGAAATGTTTTTGGTGGGATTAACTTACTTACTTGAACAAGAAGCAACATTTTTACACCAAGATAATAAATTAATGAATTCACTCAAAGATACCACTTAGTTATAAGTAACATTATTGTACATACATGGCTATTAATAATGTTACTTACTACAATATTTTTTTTACAAGGTTTACTCTCCAGACATTTTTCTAGTTCATTTCGTTGGTACAAATTTGTTTAAATTTTATGTTATGAAGAAAAGAATTTCTCGTTTAGTAGATAATATTATGTTAGAAAAGTCAATACAAAACATGTAAAGTTTTAGCCCAATTTTCTCAGGTCGAAAGTTGAAAGTTAAAATTATTTCTAAACCAAAGTTTTTATACAATTTGATACTGACACGATTTTTAACATGTTTTACCCAATTGGCTCTTATAGAATAGGTATATTATTATTATTTTTAGCCAAAAAATTAAACGACTTCCAAAGCAAGAATACACAAAAAAATTAATAAAACTTATTTTCAAAATAAGTCTCCTTTTAAATTCGACTTAAATTAAATGTTTTTCTATTAAAATTTTGGAGGTCTGTTAAAATAAGGTTGTTTCAGTATTTTTGTATTACTTATAAAATGTTTAATGCACGAAGTACAAAACATAAGGAAAAGTCTTGCCTAATTAGTAATTACTTGTTACGCGTACATTAATCTTGTGAATTCCGTAGATTTTAATAGACAACATTTAAAAAGTAAACTGATTACATACGTTAATAAATGTTTGATGAAAATTTTCCAACTAATTATATTGATTTATTAAAGGAAAACTTTTTAAAACTAAATAAACTCAATTATGTTCGTTTTATAATGAGGTGTATTTTCATGCCGCTGAGCTGTCACATAAAATTGTGTTTTTAGTGAAATTGAAGTCAAATAACGGCGGTGGCGATCGATCCGCCCCTGTCAATATTTGATGTAATTTAAACCACGCCCTGTAGTGTTTCAGTTAACTGGCGTGTATCTTGATTGAGGAAGTTAAAAGTGTCAATAATTTATACTAATAATGATATGATATATAAGTAATGAATGAATGAATGAATATTCTTTATTGTGTTCATACTTACATACAATAAATAAACTAATCTTAACTAATGCTAAGTAATGTTATGTAACTAATGATAACGACTAATAATGTGTTATTTATAATTTAATAATATGTATAATTATATCCCACCAAAAACATTCTGTAAAAAACTAGCCAAGTCTCGATGGAGCTGCTCGTTTATCTCTAAAAAGTAATGAAATCTAGACAAAATCGTGCCAAGTCTAAGGTTCCTTACTGCGGTTTCTTTATTATTATAGTTAATGTTGAGTGACTTGGCCGTTGAACATTATTTATACTTTAGTGGGTACAAGTCAATTTTGTTTACATTTGTAACTACCTATGTTTGTTAAGCGAGATAATAGCCCATACTGGTATTGGTAATTGGACGCTAGTGTCTCATTTTAGGCTGTTGTTGATTGTACAACACACGTATTGGAGCAATGGTGTCATGGAGCCCCTTTTGTAGCCTTGTGTGCCCTTCAACGGCCAAGTCACACAACATTACCTATAATTATAAAGAAACCGCAGTAAGGAACCTTAGACTTGGCACGATTTTGTCTAGATTTCATTACTTTTTAGAGATAAACGAGCAGCTCCATCGAGACTTGGCTAGTTTTTTACAGAATGTTTTTGGTGGGATTTCACTTCTTTTTGTAGAAACGTGGGCATATTGATTTATTTTCCTAGATTTTAGTGTAATTTGTTTATTTAATTTGTGTAATGTTCGAGTAGAATAAAGGGGCCTGAAAATGCGGCAAAATGGTTCTAGTAGAGAATGGTACGGCAGTGTTTGCTTCGCGCTCGACTTGGCGGGGGCACTGCCGTGCCCCCAGATCGACGTTCTGGTCTTATCTAGAGGTTTTCAAATAGGGGCCTGAAAATGCGGCGAAATGGTTCCAGTAAAGAATGGTACGGCAGTGTTTGCTTCGCGCTCGACTTGGCGGGGGCACTGCCGTGCCCCCAGATCTACGTTCTGGTCTTATCTAGAGGTTCTCAAATAGGGGCCTGAAAATGCGGCGAAATGGTTCCAGTAAAGAATGGTACGGCAGTGTTTGCTTCGCGCTCGACTTGGCAGGGGCACTGCCGTGCCCCTAGATCGATTATCCTAGTTTTTATAGTTTTCCCTTTATGTGGCCATTAAGCCCCAACTCTGTACCAAATTTCAGCTCTCTAAGTTTATGGGAAGTACTAGTTCTATTTTGATGATCATGAGTGAGTGAGTGAGTGAGTGAGTGAGTGTCGAAAATGCGAAACTTTGCTTTCGCTTAATTTCGGTACTAAATGACCTACAGACTTGAAATTTTGGATTTTAAGTACGTGATTATAGCTTATTGGATGACGAAAATTTCTGCGTTCTGGTCTTATCCAGAGGTTCTCAAATAGGGGCCTGAAAATGCGGCGAAATGGTTCCAGTAAAGGATGGTACGGCAGTGTTTGCTTCGCGCTCGACTTGGCGGGGGCACTGCCGTGCCCCCAGATGCAATATGTCTTTATTTGCAAAAAAATGTAAAGATAATATTATGTGTTTCTTACTTTACGTAAAACGACTTTAAGAAAATTTCACCCACAATGCATATAAAAAAAATACAATACTACAATTTCGATGCAGTCTCGATATGTTAAAACGGCAAAGTGGTATTCTCATTTATGATTAATATTTTAACGTTTATAAACGTTAAAATATTTTCAAACGCGTTTTGATTGACGTTAAACTCCCCAAATATGAATGGTATCAAGACGATTTATTTACAAATTTATAAATTTAATATAAGTTTTAAACTAATACATGAATTTTGATCCCAAAAAAATCTACGGTTCCCGTGGCATAGAATTTCATTAAAGGTATTATGCAGAATAAAGTCGTAACTCGAAATCAACATTTTTTTCTTACTGAGATAAAATAAAAGTTTGTTACTGAATCATGATTACTGAGCGGACATTTTATTTCAAGTACTGAAATATGTTTTTTTAAACCAATCGAATGATTTACATCGCATTTTTAGGCCAATATTTTTTATCTAGAGTTTTTAATAAGTTGTTTCTATAAGTACGATCTTAAATAAAACTGTAGAACTTCCGGGTGCTTCGGAATCTTAAAGGTTACAACCTACAGTGATAAAGTGTACTTAAATCATCTGTATTAGAATGGTACGAGGGGATATTTTTATAGTCAAGGAATGAGGGGTTAGAAAAGAGTAATTAGGATCATTATAGTAATTTTTACCTAATCTAATGTGTTCTCTGACTTGTAATTACAATAAATATCAGGTTTCATTGTTTCCGGGCAAATTCCTAAACTATAGTCGATCAAGCAACATAAGAACAATAACAATCGGGATAGGCAATTTTCTAAAAAAAAAAAAAACAAAAAACAGCGCTCAAGAGTGTTCGCGCGCGGCTTTCGACTTCCTTGGTATCAAAAAGGATGCTGTTTTGAGTTGTGCTATTTCTGGAGACAAAACTTGGGTTATAATTATTAATTTTAGGCAAAATAACACTCAATTCGATGACATAAAAAGAGCTTAGCACCACCCATATGTTTAAGTCAGCTCATAAAGACGGTCTTTTGAGTCTCAAATCGAACTGAACGCAGGGATTACAAAGACAAGGGATTACAAGATGTTTTTATAATGGATTGCAAAGACAAAAATGTTTTTATAACCAGAAAGTACTAGGCAAGATTGTTAAGGTAAAAAGAAAAAGTCATTTATAAAAAAGTCGCTAAAAATATACGAAAGTTTTGCTGCTCGAGCACAACAACGTTCTCCGTTCCCAAGAGTCACGTGCGTTGACTGTTCTGTATAAAGTTGCAGGCTTCGATATTTTAAGCCATCTATCTTATGATCGAGATTTAAACTCTAGCTATCATTACATAGCCAAAAATATATAAAGAGCCGTGGTTTTAAGAAATCTCCCGTTAAAAAGAAGTAGGAAATTTCGTCGTTTTTTAAATTTTAAACAAGTAATTTTAAATGAGACTAAAAATGATAATTTGAAAAGTCTTAAAAATGTATTCATCGTTCTAGATGATAATACATACAAATATACTACTAAGGAAAAATAGCTTGGTTTATTTATTTTCGACCAAGGGAACCCATTCAGCGAATATGAACTGTTATCATATACTGGCTAGGTAGGCTTCTCTTTGTAATCATATTCAACATATTTTTTTAATCACAAAATAATTTCTGCAAAGAAATCTCTTCTAATTCGATCACCAAAATTGCCGCGTTTATGTAACGGATAATTTCACGGAGAAACTAACCGTCGCCGGAATTCCGATCTCTATAACACGAGCGACAGAATGTAGAAATTCATCTCAAAGGTTGAAATTTCAGCTTAGTATTCCAAACCCGTATTATGAGACCAGTAATTTAAGTTAGAACGGCAGAGGAAATGCGTTGCAGATTCTTCGGTCTTATTGCTGTGCGCTAGGCAATGGGACAGGAACTCACCAGAGCAGAATTGCTAGTTATGCATAATTTTAAGCAATTGCGCCGCGACAAGCTAGGAGTCAATAAGTAAAATTTTATAAATTACATAGCCTATGTTACCCGTGCTACTATTACGAATCTATTGACATCATTCATTAAAATTGGAGCAGTATTTTAGGCGCTACGGTGAAACAAACATATATACACATACTAACTAAGGTTTTTGTATGGGGTTAACTATTGTCATCCATTTATTGTACCTAATTAAGATGTCTTGAATAAATTAAAAAAAAAAGCTGTTACCCGCGGCTCTGCCCGCGTATAAATATAGTATAATATTGTTACGAACACACAAAAAGACTAGCGCCATCTAGCGTCAACCAATGAAACCACTTGGTGTGAACAGGGACAGCGTGGGGCAACCTACTCAGTACTAGACAGCGCTGCTGTGCGAACATTCCAGAATAAATCCAACTCGGTCACGCAAGTCGGGAACTTTCTGAAATGGTCTGGGACTCGAGTCGGCTGGTATAAAAACGCCTCAAGGTTGCTAACGAGTTGAGTTCACTTTGAGCTTCCTTCGAAGCGAAACGGGCGATAAGTTAAAACTAGTGATCGGGAGTTCGATTTGAACAGCGAAACAGGCGATATCGATGTGAAAACTGGTGATCAAGAGTGATACCATCGAAGTGAAATTTACGACTTGGCGTACGACTTAGGACACCGTTAGTGTTTAGTGTTCGACTTAGTGCTTAATGTTGGACCTAGTGATTTAGAGGTGTGTGAACATGATTAGTGCTAGTGAATAAAGTCTTCAAAGGAGTCAGCAGGTCTTTCTCTCCAAATCCTTCGAACCCTAGCACGTAACAATATAGTATCCCTCGGGAACACTGTATTTTTTCGGGATAAAAAGTAGCTTAGGTTTAAATCCAGAGCCTAAACTACTACTATACCAAATTTTATAAAAACCCGTTCAGTAGTTTTTGCGTGAAAGAGTAACAAAAATCCATCCATCCATCCTCACAAATTTTCACCTTCATAATATTAGTAGGATTAGTAGGATAGACTGCCAAAGTTTCCCTTTGTTTTGCTAAAAAAGCTATGCACTTTACATAACTCGGATGAGTCGCAGGAGTAAGGACTATCTCGCGCGACACCGTCTCGACTCCATCTCCCGATTGAGTTTCGAAACATCCAGACAAAAATTTCTTATTACGTAATTATACCAATAATCTTAATACTTATCAGTATAATCAGCATTATCATTATAAGCTAAATCGTTTGTTGCATAAAATTATTTATTTTTATTTCTTAATTATATGAAAATGAATGTTTATAATTTACCCTAATTAAAACGCTACTTAAAATTATTCTAATTTTATTCAAAAATACTTCAAGTATTGAAATATTTTACATAAATAACATTCTATTTTACAATGTTGTTTTATTTTACAGTTTTTATTTTTAGTAAAATTATTTTTAGTAAAGGTATTATGGTTTACTTAAAAGTTCTGATCGATTTGTGTATACAATATTTCATATTATACAGACTCTTCGATGATTTAAATGATGGTAAAATAATTACTAATAATTGTATGTTATGTTCAAAAGAACATGAAAATAACTTAGATAGGTAAGGCCTACCTTAGTACCTATACTATCGCGGAGCCTAGTTTGTACGCAAGTAGAGAGTTCTCATATTTTTGAAGTAAAAAATCTCCTTCTGCGGCGTTGTGCAATTTTAATGGGATGGGTAGAAAAATGTTAAACTCGCGTCAGGACACGTGACCTAATCGAAAATTCGTAAGATGCATATGCAACTGTTTGCTATCTTAGTTTCCTTACGCGAGCATAGCATTAAACTATTTTATTTCGTATCTTTTAACCTAGATGGCGGTTTTTCCAATTTATTGTTCAAGTTTTCGCTTCTGCCGGCACCCCGGAGTTCAACCCGTTGTTTTTTTGTAACCTTAATGACGACATGCAGCCATACTTCAACTGTCAACGACATGTGAGTTTGATATCTTAATCTTATTATTATTATAATTTAAACGAAACAATCTTTCATACAAATTCGGTTTTTCGAAAACGGCTACAAGTATTAGGTACAATGAAGTATAGTATGCAGAGAGTTTTGAGGGAGGAAAATCAATCTAGTTAGGTCTTTAATCCGGAAAATGCGCATTTTAAGCTATAGGCATAATAAATATAATATGTTTTATCTTTCGTCGTGGAATAATATATTATCAACTTTGATTAATTATTACATATATACGTTATATCCTTACAAAACTGACAATATTTCTGTGCCACGACACACATTGACATGGGACGCGTGTCAGTGTGTCAACGTCGCATAGTAACACAAAACACGCTATTACACACTAACCAAAATTGGCCCGACTCGGGCCAATTCGAGTCTTCATTTTTACGCGTTTATAACATATCTACCTCTTTTTATTATATATCTATGATTATCAATAATTTCGACACTATTATGTCAAAAGATTATGTCAGTCCGATTGTCAGTTTGGTATGCGTTTTTTTCTATGCTCAGAAATTTTAAATTGAAATGTGGTGTATTCGAATCTCGGACAGATTCATATTTTTGTGATTTTTTTTAATATATCAGAATTCCGCGCGAAGCTCGGTTCCCCAGGTAATTATTATAATACGAACAAATAATGACAACGGTCAATCTGCTTAAAAATTAGATTCCCTGATAGTACTCGTATACCCAAACATAGCACAAATAATATTATAAAATAGCTAAGTTCTGTCATTACATAATACATAGTAACTCCTCAAAGAACGGGATGCAAATAGTTTAAAAGCTCTTTAGCTCATAATTTAGTGTAGTATAGATAAACCAGGTTTATGGACCATGTCAAAGGGACGTCCCTGCACAAAGTGCTGCTTCACATTCCCACTAAATTCAAGGAAGTGACTTATACGAATGATGCTTAATATACCTCCAAGCATTGAGCACAGTTCTCAGGTAATACATAAGCGTGGCACTGTTGTCACTATTTAAATTTAAATCTTACCATAGTTTACGGAAAAGTGAGAATTATTAAAGAATAAATAGAATAGGTTAATTAATAGGTTATTTAAGAATTTAAATAACCTAAACAAGAGCATGCCAGAAAGTCTAAGAAGGGTTCCGTAACTATCAACGAGCAACAGGTTTTCTTTAAATTACTTCAAAAGTTATTGTCCGATTGCGCTGAAAATAATTTTTCTAAAGAGTTTTTATTATGATAGTAGCGTCGACACGATGGGGTAAAATGAATACAATATTTTTATCCCTCACTTCACATACCCCTAAAATAAAATATTAACATTATTTTATGCCAAAACCGAAATATTATACAGCGTGTCCCGACACCTATATCGGAGCCTTTAGTGGTAAAAAATATGGAATTTTTTATCGGCAAATTGCCCCTCAAATTTATTTTTTCTCTCACGGTTTGTAAAATGGCAGCCATTTTATTTTTTGGTAACCAAGACCCGGGCTCTCGTACTAATTCGACCACCACTACTCATGTAAATGTCCTAAGAACATAAGAAAGGTTTCATTTGATAGCTAAATATGTGGACAATAATTCACAGTTAAAATGTTTTAATTTTCTTTGAACAGAAAAAAAAAAGTAATTTTAAAAAATATATAGTTTTTTTTTTGGTTATTTTTTTTAATTATTTGCTTTTTGTGAAAAATCTAGGCCATTAACCTGCTTTTTTTTTGTTTTAAAACGATAGAAGAGGACGTTTGTTACAATAAAATACAAACCCCTTTACTCTCAGTGCAATAGTTTAGAAGTTATAACAATTAGTTGGTATCATCTCAGGCAGGGGGCCAGCCAGTCATCTTTTTCAAATTGTTATAACTACTTATTATTTGTTCTACAATGATAGAAGAGGACGTTTTCTAAAATAAAATACTAAACTCCTTTACTCTCAGTGCAATAGTTTAGTGGTTATAACAATTTGAAAAAGACGACTGGCTGGCCCGCTGCCTGAGATGATACCAACAAATTGTTATAACTTCTAAACTATTGCACTGAGAGTAAAGGGGTTTGTATTTTATTTTAGCAAATATTCTCTTCTATCGTTTTAAAACAAAAAACCAGCAGGTTAATGGCCTAGATTTTTCACAAAAAGCAAATAATTAAAAAAAATAACCAAAAAAAACTATATATTTTTTTAAATTCCTTTTTTTTTTGTTTTTCTGTTCAAAGAAAATTAAAACATTTTAACTGTGAATTATTGTCCACATATTTAGCTATCAAATGAAACCTTTTTTATGTTCTTAGGACATTTACATGAGTAGTGGTGGTCGAATTAGTACGAGAGCCCGGGTCTTGGTTACCAAAAAATAAAATGGCTGCCATTTTACAAACGTGAGAGAAATATAAAATTTGAGGGGCAATTTGTCGATAAAAAATTCCATATTTTTTACCACTAAAGGCTCCGATATAGGTGTCGGGACACGCTGTATAACCTACACAATCTATAAATGTACCAAATTTCATTAATTTTAATTCAAAATTAAAGAACTTATAAGTGCGGATAAACAGACAGACAAAGAAAAACTATAAGGGTTCCTTGTAGTAGGTACAGTACCTCAAAAAGGTATGATTCATTATGTATCTACAATATTATTAATTTCATTTACGTCCTTCCTTAAGAATTCTCAATTCTCATTCTTTAAGAATTATACTAAAGTGTGACAACCTTGATAATTGTAAAACGGGGGCTTTATTATTTTGCAATTTAGATTTATTCCTGAACGAATTGCAGCGGAACATGGCGCAGATAAATTTTATAACTGGATAAAGATGTCTAATGGAAGTTGTATGAGTGTTTTTATAATGAACCTCGTTAGAAAGCAATTAAACGGAGGTACCGATGCATTTCGCCCGGCCGCACTGCGCCGCTCTGATATTTAACGCAATATTCCTCGCATTAACGCTACTGAAATTTCTTTAGCGTTATATCCATTCCATAATATTTTATAGACCGGGTTTCAGGTAAAACGTTCATTATAATCATCAGCGTCATGAAAGCTATGTAAGCGTGCTTTATGTTCCAACTAGCTGTTGCCCGCGGCTCCGCCCGCGTAAATACAGTATCCCTCATGAACACTGTACTTTTTCGCAATATAAAGTAGCCTATGTTTTAATCCAGAGCCCAAACTACAACCATACCAAATTTCATTAAAATCCGTTCAGTAGTTTTTGCGTGAAAGAGTAACAAACATCCATCCATCCTCACAAACTTTCACGTTTATAATATTAGTAGGACATTTTCAGCAGTAAGATAATTAATAATATAACTATAAACTATTATTATTCATTGGAAAAAATCAAATTGTACACAAAATGCAATACATTTATTCCTTGAAAATGATTAGATGTGTACGGGGTTGCTCCTAATTATATTGTAGTATTATTGATCGAAGTAATTATATCAATTTAACTAGCATAATAATTAACCGATAACTATATCATTAATATACTCGGTAAATAAACCGCAACCTCATCTAACACTATTGTTGATTTGAAATATTTGCCGCTCCATATATTCTCCCTTTCAATTAATCTATACTTCTATACTATAATATTATAAAGATGAAGTTTGTATGTCTGTCTTGAATAGGCTTCGAAACTACTGGACTGATTTTGTTGAAATTTGGCATAGATATAGAATAGACCACGGGACATAGGTTACTTTTTATTGCGGCAAAATGTACGGTTCCAACGAGATTTCGTTTTGCGCGCATGAAGTCGTGGGGAACATCTATGGGTTATGAAATCAAAGGAAAATAAAATATCTGCAAAAGCTTATAAATATAAAACGTGGCTTGTAAAATACTCATGTCATGGCCACTTTCGCTCTTTAAAAAAATGAGTAATAATTCTAATCTTTAATATGTAGTAAACGTACTTCTCTACGTAAAAGTACAGTTTGTGGAAATGGTTGTTTCCGGTAGGTACTTTTCTAATTAGGAAGTTTTTTTTACTAATGTCAAGGCCCCTGCAGACTGAATAATTATTCAGTCATTCAACTGAGTACTTTAAAAAAAAAATGCTTCGTACATTTTTATCAAAGCCTTCCATATCGCTTGCCCTAAAACGTCAATAAAACTCTTAAAAAATTTATATCAAAGGGTTTAATAAAAAAACATGACATGTGCTATAATGTGGCAGAAGTAAAACGTTATTCATCATTAAAAATACTCTGATCATGCATGAAGAATATCACTTCCAAAAAGATTTGAAAAAAAAAATTGTACACCTAGCGCCACCTGAGTAGGTACTAAGTCGTACTTTAGAAAGTTAGTAAATATGTTATATTAGAAGCACATATTATGCTCCGATAGATAGCGTTAATCGATGGCATTATATTCAAAATCGTTACGTGACCTTGACATTTTACTCTCAACGCCCTTAAATAAGTTTCACTTATTCAACTATTTATTTACCTGATATTGCTCTATATACATGTAAATTTTTGCAAGTTTCCTTTTATGTATCAGTTTTTAAACTGTACAGTGATGCTAATTTATTAAGCCCCCTTACTAATAAAAAAATTATCCAGTAGATAAGCAATACAATGTTTTGTCCTTGTCTGTCAAGCGACTTTTCCAACGCATAAGACAAAGACAAAACATTGTATTGCTATCTACTGGATAAATATTTTTATTATTAAGGGGTTATAAATATTATCACTCTGTTTAACACACAGTTAAAATTAATGCATAAGTATGCAGTACGCGAGAAGCCAATTCAGACGAATAACATAATGTGGACGGTTTATTAGTGTGTATTAGCGCATATTAGTGCACGTTTGGCTGTGATCCACGTCAGTTTGTCATATTGTAATTATCATGGTATACTGGCGAATAGCATTGCTAGTGTTGAACTGAATATGCGTAATATGTATTGATATGTTATTGATTGTACTGTAGGTTCTTGGTGGAAATTCATGTTTCACAGTAATACCACTACATATTACGCATATGTATATGTTCTATATATAAGTATCATATTACTGCAAATTTTATCGCGGTTTCTTAAATTATATTTATAGTTATATTTAAATCGCCCGATGCGCAATTATTTAAATTATCTACATATAAAATATTCAAAACCTTGAGCTGAATGACAGACATTGAGGGAATTCTAAAAAACCGCGATAAATACAAAATAAAAAAGAACATAATAATTGCACTTACCGTATTCTTTGTGGCTGAGTGCAGGGCTGGAGTCTTTCAGGGCATAGTCGGCGTCATCGGGCACCGCCGTGCGCGCCCCGCACCAGGGCACGCAGCAACGGAATACCCCTCCTCCAACCACCTTGACGCCGTCCGCGCCCCGCTAGCCAACGCGCCCCGCTAGCCAACGTGTCCCGTTAGCCAATGCTCCCTGCTATTTAACACGCCCCGTTAGCCAACACGCTCTGCTAGCCAACGCGCTCCGCTAGCCAACGCGCTCTGCTAGCCAACGCGCCCGCACTCGCGCTCACACTGACATCCTCCACTTTGCACTTCACTTGCACTTTACACTTGCACAAACACTTTATTGTAAGCATCACCCAGTTTCTATTAGAACGTGAAAGAATCAAAATTTTACGGTCAGTCTAAAGATGCGTTGTAAGGAATTGGGAAAGTGATAGAGTCTTGCATTTCTTCAAGAATTAAAAGTCATCAAATCCTAAAATATGATAAAATCGGTATGAATAAAATAATTAAATATACGAATTCAATAAGAGCTATAGGTAAAGGTTACATTCCAAAAAAGTTTCAAATAAGACTTTATTACATTCAGCGGGTAAAAATTAGTCGCGTGATAGCAGACCTTTTGAAGTTGGTACTCTGTTTTACAACTATTTTCCGCTTTAAAGTTTAAACGTTGTCAGCGTAATAGATGATATCGCAATCTAGATAATGGCAATAAGCCTGCTGATAAGATTTATAAATGCTGTAGCGACTTAGCCTTTATAAATATGTTAACAACAATAAAATTACTTTGTACCGCTTGTTTTACGAGTATATTTTTACAATCCCACTACTGGTAGGTGATTTATTTACTCTGTACATTACATTAATTAAAATGTTATTTATGTTAAACACAAAGGTCAACCCTGATTACCGTAACAGCTACGCGGTTAACGTCTAAAAAGTATATTGTATCTGAATTTAAGCAGTTAAATATTTTGTTTTCCTAAAATGTTTCACTCGAATTTATATTAGTAGTAACATTGCATAATTATTTCAATGGAAAACTATTATCACGAGTACCATGAGTGAGTTCGAATGCAACTTCAACAGTCTACAATGTGTACTAATTATTTTGAAATAAGTTTATTTTGAAATTTAGTTTGATTACTATCATATACACATGTAGAATGAGATGACTATGTATATTTTTGTTAATCATACATCAAATTGCATTAGTATTGTGACGAAAAGATGATGCTCGATATTTTGGCTCGGAGCCAGTGTACTTCGCCATCTCTCATAGAATTATAAACGTCAAAAATAGTAGCAGACCTACATACAGGTGCTGGTAATCGTTGTTTTTAATTATTTTTTCTATACTTATCCTTATATCAAAAACTTCAATATCTACTATAAATTATTTAATGAATGCAAATTTAATAGTTTTTCGTTGGTTTCTCCAATTGCTAGGTTAGACCTCTCAACCTACGTTGAGAAGAATAATTAGAATATTATTTAGGCACAGTTGAAAAATCGACGGGAAATGGCACACTTTTTCCACAGCTTTGAATTGGTAAAATAAAATTTGAAGTACGGCATCAATAGTTTCCTACCACTGGCTGCTGCTAGATTTTTTGTAAGTTTAGACTGCTTAAACATTTTTTTCCATACAAATAAATAAAGAAGTGTCTATTTGTAATTCTCAGTTTGTTAACTTTTCAGTCAATGCGAAAGTATACACGGTACTTATAATGAAAAAACCAAATCTTAGAATGTTTTACTGTCCGTCTGTTAGTTTGTCTGTAGGCAATATGTCTGACTGCATGTCTGTTTGTTCCGGCTAATCTTTGAAACAGCTGGACCGATTTTCACGAGACTGAAGTGAAACTGAGAGATAGCCGATATTGTAAGGCTACATCTAGGCTATTTTATCTTAGGGTTCCATTTCCGTTAGTTCTACGCAAACGAAGTGGCACAAGCTGGTCTTATCTTAAATAAAGAAAATATAAATGACAACGTAAAGTAACGAATAGATTTAAATGCAAAGAACATTAACGAGAGTAAATCATTATTTCACATCGTAGAAGTCAAATAAATCGTCGGTGCGTGGGGCTAACGAGAACTGCTACGAAAGCGGTTGCATGATAAATTAATACACCACAATTTTAGCCAAAATATAATATTTTAAAGCAATAATTATTTGTTAAATAGCGATAAAATTAACTAAATTTACAGTGATTATTCCATGACGTTTTGTACACTGAATGCGATTCTTTAAACAAGCGACATATTTCATTTTATCATATTTTTAAGCAGTAATCTTCTAAATATATAAAAAGCAAACCTGACTGACTCATCTTTCAACGCACAGCCGAAACTACTGAACGGATTTTGCTGAAATGTAGCATACAGATAGTTGTAATAATGTAGGCGTCAACTAAGAAAGGATTTTTGAAAATTCGCTTTCTAAAGGGGTGAAAACGGGGTTAAAATTTTGTATGGAAATCGAACTTCACGCGGACCGAAATCGCGGACTTTTGCTAGTCATAACATATTCATCAATTTATTATTTGTAGATTTTGACACCTGTTTGTGGTAGGTATAGTCATTAGTCAACGCCAAGAGTAATTAATGGCCAGCGAAAATTTTATAACGTTTTAAAATGAAAAGTTTTTAGTTTTCTTTTTGACGAGTGCCAATAGTTTAAATTTTGTTTCCTCTTTAAAGAAACTATAGACGTTACTTTAATCGCTCATCTTTCAGCGAAAGTAATTAATTAATTACGAGCTCTTAATTATTTAATTACTTTCGCGGAAAGATTTTCCCACGCCGATTTTTAATGACTGTGGCCGGGTTCTTTTAAACCAGGCCAGCTACGTAGGACTAGTTTTCATAGTGACAAAGTATGTGCGCAGTACACAAGAACAATTTCTCTTCCATTACTCTCGAAACCCACTGGGACGGATAACCGACACGACAGGCGAGATTAGGCGCAGGATCGACTTTTTACATGCCCATTCAACGCATGGATTATATATCTTTCTTGTCAGACAATTAGGTGATCAGCCTCATTGTCCTGACCAAACTTGGAAACCAAATTTTTTTGTTGTTCCAACTTCCAACGTAGGAATTGAACTATCGAACCCACGACCTCCGGGTCGAGAGCTAAGCTCTAAACTGCTGGACCACGGAGGCTGTTTCCGCTAAATATTTTAAAGTCCGCTAAATTAAAATTCTACTGAAAAACCGCGCTATATATTGGGTACCAACAAGATAAATTGTTTCCCGGCGTGTGACCCGCGACACCTAAATTGAATTAAACTAAGGGAGCGGTTCATCTATTATAATTAAGATTGATGTTTATATTATATCAGCATTCTATACAAAGGTATTTCATTAATTAAAATGTAAAACTTAGGGCGAACTGGCCATAATCCTTAACAGGCTTTTCATTACGCGCGCCGTCAGCCCGTTGATCGTGATGGGCGGATTTTATTAATAACTAACCGATAACCAGTGCTTCATAGGCAAAATATAAATTAAATTAGGGACCTGCGCAGAGACCTGAACCTCAATTCTCGTATTTAAAGTAGATAATTTAAACAGTCAATTTCACTTTGTTTGGATTGAAAGTGTAGAGTTATGTTACCGTGAACGGATTTTATGACGTTTCGACCAATCAGAGCGCGTTTCACGTTGGTTTAACGTTCATAAAAACGCCTATTGCGAGTATAAGCGTATCGGGACTTGATTGTAATTGTGTTAATGCAGGCTTTATTTAGCAGAATTGCCCCTCTGGAATTAGTTAATATTTTACTGCAATTAGTTGATATTTTAAGCGACGCGCTGAATGTGATGATTGTGTAAATTATAATAATTTTTTCAAGAAGTAAATAACATTTCATCATAAAAACTCGTTACTTAAATGGATTTACGTCAACGAACTACAAACTATTTCCTTTTTTTTTTAAGTTTTTCTGCTATCATAAGTAATTATTTCATTGTTGTTATGTGATTCGACTTTAGCTCTAATTCCATAATATGTAGACATTTCATAAATATTCAAGGGTAAGTTCACACAAGCTATCTACATCTTAATAAGGTTCCCAGATCGGCAGCAAAGAACATATATCTTAGCTTGACCTTAGGCCCTCCCATCTATATGCAAAACAGAGATATTCGATAGATACGCATCAGAGATTCAAAAGCTAGCACATAATATAAGCACCTTCATACATTATTGTAACCAGCTATGAGCAACAGCGAGTTAATATTTACCGAAACGCGACTTGTTATTATCCGTCACTTTTGTGATTCTTATTTTTATTTTTTACTAACTGTTGCCTGCGGCTCCATCCGCGCAAATACAGTATCCCGCGGGAACACTACTTTTTCGGGATATAAAATATCCTATGTCCTTTCCCGGGATCCAAAGTATGTCTAGATACCAAATTTCATAACAATCGGTTCAGCGGTTAAATCGTGAAGAGGTAACAGACAGACAGACACGCTTTCGCATTTATAATATTAGTATAGATGATTATTTAAAAACTCACTAAGTGCCTTACAAATATATATCTATTTTAATATTACATAGAAGAAACTTTTATTTATTTGTATCGAATAGGCTTCGAAGCTTTGAAGCGTTTTAAACAAATTTGGAAAAAAAGACATAGGCTACTATTGTTTCTGCGGGATATTTTTTGCAAGTACGAAGTCGTGGGCAATATCTAGCATAACAATTAATAAATTGATTACTAAAAATATCCTTTACTGAAAAAGCTTAGTAAAATATCAAGTCACTAGCGTACATATTGCTTAATTTAAATCAAAATTGTAAAAAAATGGAAATTTCCAGAAAAAAGTTAATAAAATCAAATTAAACGTGAAAAGTAATAATCTAACCGTCCCTGTCGTGCCAATTACCAATGGATTGTGCTCATTGTAAGTTTTCATTAATAACGTTCTTATTGAGCGTGGGATCGCGGACTACAATGTTAGAGTTCAGCGGGATTTCAGACATTATTATACTCAACATGAAACCAATCTCAAAACATGGTGCCTAAACAACAACCTTTGGATATTAATCTATTATAATATTCCGTGGGACCTTTCGTCATCAAAACCATATAATTATTATTTTGCTATCAAGTGCAGAGTATAACATTTTTACATTTAGCGTACCTATACTAGGGCATAAAATTTGTGTCACGCGCTCTTTATACCTACGTACTTTATTTCCGTATTCATCTTAAATAGGTATATAAAAGGCAAATCTGACTGACTCATCTATCAACGCACAGCCGAAACTACTAAACGGATTTTACTGAAATTTGGCATACAGATAGTTGTAATGACGTAGGCATCCGCTAAGAAAGTATTTTTGAAAATTCATCCTCTATGGCCCACTTGCGCCAATCCGGGTTAAAGTTAACCCTGGGTTAAAATATCATGCTTTCTCTTTCACAAATACGAAGAACGAGAGAGATAACATGATTTTTAACCCAGAGTTAACTTTAACCCGGATTGGCGCAAGTGGGCCTAAGGGAATGAAACCGAACTCCACGCGGACGAAGTCGCTGGCAAAACCTAGTATTAAATAATTTCTACACTGACACAAAGTCGATATTGAGTAGAATTAGATTGAAACAATAATAGTAAATAATATTAATTGTCGATTTAAACATTACCCAAATAACATTACTCATAATAGCAGAAAATTGGAAGTTTAGATTCGGAGACAATGCCGTATTCAAATGTAACTAAAGTCAGATATTATTCAACAATTAGAGCTACGTATAATGGCTTATCTAATAACGTAACTTCTACTGTAGCCACCTTTGTTTGCGTTATCAATACCAAAAGTTTGACCTTAATTGAGCTTGCGAGAGTTAGAACTTTAGAACTATAATAAAATTTTTAGTATTTACTTTTGGTTACTTGTACTTTTTTTGTGTATGAATAAAATTTTACATAAATGTGTCAGGCGGCAACGCATTTTAAATTTTCACTCTTATACAGTAAATATTATTGAATGTCATCTCTGCAGTAGTAAGGGCTTACGTGGAGTATTTAATCAACGTTTCGACACGATAGGATCGTCAATTCGCTACAATCGAGGAACATGCCGAAAACGATATTTGAATAAACTGTTGAAATAAACTTTACAACGGATTTCCAATAATTGAAATGCAAGTGGGAGATTTTAATTAAGCTACATTTTATTAAAATTCAATGAATTATTAATTACAGTAATAAATCAGACTTTGTCACCGAATTCAATGTTTAATTTACCTGAAATAGCTCTACATGATCGAATGAAAAATTTTATATTTATCAGATATACTCGTAACGTCAATGCAAGCTCATTATTGTTAATGAAACAAAATGGCCTTACAATATATTGTAGGAGCAGGGTTCAACTTTCTTTCATGCAGCGAAACGGAATGACCTTGTCAATTTTATAAAATCAATACATAGGTCTTTTATGGTCCAATTGAAAGAGTACCTATAGTAATTGGATCTTAAAAGACCTTTGTTTTCAGGGTTTCGTAGTACTCAAGGAACCCTTATAATTTCGCTCTGTCGGTATCGTTTGTCTGTCTCGTCTGTCTGTCTGTCTGTCCGCCCTTTTAGCTACTGTAATTATGAATGTTAATTGATGAAATTTGGTATATTTATAGAAAGTGTATAGATTTCGGTTTTGTCATCATAAAATACATGTGAAGGGATGAATTTTTCATTCTACCCCGACGTGTGGGATATCGTCGAATAGGTTTTTTAAATAAGGCCAAGGTTATATTTAGGACTTTAAGTTTTCACGCTGATAGGTCATGCTAAAAACTCTTTAGGAATATTTTTTTTTTGAGCTAAATCCGAAAAGTGCCTTTTCAAATAATTTAAAGAAAATAATATTGCGTTGCGTTGCGTTTGCGTTGCGTTGCGTGTTGATATAGACGGAACCCTCCTTATACATGTCCGGATATGCTCTTAGTTAGGTTTTTTTAAAGTAACGTCAAAAGTCTTAGGAACTGTGGAGGTGATCGTTTGTAACGGTTTTGGTTGGAAATTTGGCCAAATAGGTCCAGTAGTCTGTGGTAAAAGCCTACTCCAACGGAAAACTGTGAGCATGTTATGTGAGTTTCAATCAAAATGCCAATACATTTTGATTATAGCACAGTATAGTCCGATCTATTATAGTCAGTACAATGGCTAATAGATCGGTCCGCGTATGGACTAAGGAACGGCCGACCAATAGCGCAGGCACACAATCAATTACTACTTATTTAGCGATCACAAGGCTCAATTGAGCGGTTTTTGTGCCTGACGTCTCTAACTAGGTAATAGTCGGTTATAAGCCGCGACGTGACAAACATCGTGATGTGCACTGATTTAAACATTTATTACACGCTAGCTTTCCCGACATACGTTGTTTTGTCTTAAAAAATATGAACCTACACCTTTTCCAACATTTATCACTGTTTACCTTAGAACTTCTACAAATTGTCAAGACCAAAATTAGTCAAATCGGTCCAGCCCTTCTCGAGTTGTGATTCCCTCGGGAACGAGATAAAAAGTATCCTATGTCCTTGTCCTGGCTTAAAGATACCTCCCCACCAATTTTCAGCCAAATCGGTTCAGCCATTCTAAAGTTATAACTTCCACTTTCTTCTGTAATTAGATAAATCTCTGAAATGTTAATTTTATCGCGTAATCTTCTTTTGGTCTCATGCTTTAGTTTAACTCTTGTAGAGCCATGTAAAATACTATAGGTAGGTACTGTGTAGAAAAGAAACAAAGAGGATATACCGAATATTTATTTTTGGTCCCCAATCCCCATTAATACGAGTTGAATATCGTGTACTCGTAGTACTGTAATATAGCTGTACCCGATGTTGCCCGCGATTTCGTACACGCTAAAAAAATCAAGAGGGAACCTAATGGTTCCCTCTGGATTTCTTTTAGCCACCTCGGGATTTTGCCACGGTAAAAAGTAGCCTATATGTTAAACCACAGCCAAAACCAAATTTACCGAATTTCACCAAAATCCGTTCGGTAGTTTTTGCGCGAAGGAGTAACACCGATACATCCATCCATCCATATATTCTCATGAACTTTTACATTTAAGATAGTAAAATAATCGTAGTAGGATTTATCTATACTAATATAATAAATTGACGACCTCTGTGGCTCAGTTAGTTGAGCATGTTGCTGCTCAAGCCGGGGGTCGCGGGTTCAAATCCCGCCGAAGGAACAAAAAGTTTTTCTGTGTTCCTGGGTCATGGATGTGTATTAAATATGTGTATAATATAATAAAAATCTTAAATATGTGTATAGTATAAAAGTATTAAATATATTTCCGTTGTCTGGTACCCGTAACACAAATTCCTCGAGAACTTACCACGGGATCAGATTGACGTGGTGTGAAGCGTCCATAGATATTATTATTATTATTATAAAGAGGAAAAGTTTGTTTGTTTATTTTTATTGAATATGCTCCGAAACTACTGGACCGATTTTGGTGAAATTTGTCACAAATGTAGAGTAGACAACGGGGAAGGACATAGGCTACTGTATATCGCCGAAAAATGTACGGTTTCTGCGACATCGCGGGCAACATCTAGTTGCTAATAATTATACTATATATCCACAAACTAAACTGAAAACCACAGATTGTTGCGAAAGAAATACGATGTTTTTCAATCCAGACTACGGAAAATTAGGTCAGCGTTAAAATTTCAACAAAACAACCTGACTGTTCTGTCGGTTCTGCCAGGTCAGATACAAAAAGGAGGGATTAGACATTAACTAACGTTTAGTTATCCAATAAGATTGTTTTCAAAGCAAATAATATTTGTTCGAGTGGTTATATAGGTAATTGGGTACTTAGAAACAACATAAGTTATAGTATATATGCTTTAGCATTTTTGAATTATGATTATTGTTTTATTTTACGTACCTATGTAAAGTTGCATTCATTATTCTTATAATGAATATATTAAATTCTTCTCGAAGAGTAGCGTAATATATTTTGTATGACGTACATAAAATATTATAAAGTAATCGAAAACAAACCATAAAAAGTTATATAAGACAGAAGGAAGCGATTGTGTAATATTTTAATAAACTGAATAAAATTCGCACTTGAAGGGTACCGTACATACAAATAAAGTCTAAAATTGTGTTTCCACTCCAACATTTACCATATCACTCTATAGGTCTTAGGACTCTCAGCCAGTAAATTGGAAACGCCTTAATAGCTTTCCCGAAAGCAACTTAAGCTACATATGAAGAGGTTTGAAGCACCACTACGTGCTACGCGTGCAGCAGTGTGCAGGGCCCCTTAGATAATTCTTCGAATCAGAATGTAATATGGTTTACTACTACCGTACTATGAACAGACCATAACTAAGTAACTAAAACCGACCAAGTGCGAGTCAGACTCGCACACGAAGGGTTCCGTAAAAAACGGCTAAAAATTCGCATCTGTTAAATCTGTTAAATATTTATTTTATTCTGTTTTACAGCAGCCTCCGTGGTCTAGTGGTTAGAGTATTGTCTCTCGACTCGGAGGTCGTGGGTTTGATTCCCGCATTGGAACAACAAAAAATTTTGTTTCCAAGTTTGGTTAGGACAAAGCAGGCTGATCACCTGATTGTCTGACAAGAAAGATGATCCATGCGTCGGATGGGCATGTAAAAAGTCGGACCTGCGCCTGATCTCTCATCAGTCATGTTGGTTATCCGTCCCACTGGGTTATGAGCGTAAAGGAAGAGTAAGTGCTCCTGTGTACTGCGCACACACTTGGGCACTATAAAATTACTCCTGCGTAACTGGCCTGGTTTCAATGAAACCGGCCACCGTCACCGAGATCGGTGTGGGGAGTTATTATTTTGTTTTTTAGTATTTTCTGTTATGTCGGCAACAGAAATAGATTTCGTGAAAATTTTAACCGTCTCATTATCATAGTTCATGACATACAGCCTGGTAACAGTCTGGTCAGCGGACTCTTATTAAGAGGATCCCGTTTTACCCTTTGGCCACGGAACTAACGAATATTAGAAAGATATTATTTACTAGATGTTGCGCGCGACATCGTGCGTGACAAAAGGAAATCTCGTCGACCCGTACATTTGCGGCAGTAAAAAGTAGCCTATATCCTTTCCCGTAGTTTATTCTATATATGTGCCAAATTTCATCAAAATCGGTCCAGTAGTTTTGGAGCCTATTCGATGCAAAAAAACAAACAACCTTTTCCTCTATATTATATTAGTAATAGATTAACATGAGTCAGAACGTTTTACTTCGCATATACCACTTTCTACAAATGTGTTAATTTTTATCAACACAATAAAAACCGATTTAAGCCGCGCAGTACAAAGTTAGCTGTACTTCTTTAAAATTAAATAAACAAATGTCTAAAACTAGTATTATCACTAAGATATTCGACCATATTAGTAGTATGTTTTGGGTTAATTTAACCGTATTTTGTGTTCAAGTTACATAAATTCCGAAATGCGGCGTAACGAACGTAGCCAAACTTTTGCTTTTGTACCGTGACTTCGTAACGGAATATGGCAACACTAATTTACGTAAACTTTTAGAATATTTTTGCATTGAAATAAAAAGGAAAGCTAATTTATAATACAATGGTAATTAACACAAAGAAAGAATTAATTTTTTGTAATACGATATAAAGTATCAGACCAGACAGCATCCGCAACTGTAATGACGAGTGATACTCATTAATAAGTTATGCATTGAGGTTCAAACCACAATGTAAATAGTGATTTTAGTGATGTATCTACTAGCTGTTGCCCGCGGCTCCGCCCACGTAAATATAATATCCCTCGGGAACGCTGAATTTTTTCGGGATAAAAAGTAACCTATGTTTTAATCCAGAGCCTAAACTATTTAGGCCCACTTGCGCCAATCCGGGTTAAAGTTAACCTTGGGTTAAAATATTATGCTTTCTCTTTCACAAATACGAAGAACGAGAAAGATAACATGATTTTTAACCCAGGGTTAACTTTAACCCGGATTGGCGCTAGTGGGCCTAAGATACCAAATTTCATCAAGAGTAACAAACATTCATCCATCCATCCATATATTCTCACAAATTATTACATTTATAATAATCTAATAGGTATAACGTCTAAATATGTCTATACACATATTTTAAAGCCTGAATCAGTAGTACTATTATTCTTCTTTATAAACATTCAATCTCGAACATTCACATAAACGTTTTTACTAGAATGTTCTCCCTAACAATAGCACTCATCCTACACCTAAATTAACGAGTGCAAGACTCTCGTAACCTCCGTGCAACCAGTTCAAGTTGATCTTCAGCTGAAAATCGATGCCTTCATCGTCAGCCGTGCATACTTGAGCATCTCGTATTATCTCCCAATGTATAAAGGCCATTAAATTCTAGAGAACAATCTTAGATAAACAAGAAATGTTGTTTAAAATGTAGTAGGAATGTGTGGCGGACCAATCAGTGCACAGTTCTGAATAGGCAATCGGACAATTTTTTTTATTGCATAAATGAATAGTACTCTTAAATATGAGTAACTTCTCAGAAGAAACCGTATATCAAAAGTCAATATTTTCAAAGGTACAGCGATTTGTATAAAAAATTTCGCGAGCCTCCTAAAAACGCTCCATACTAAATTCGACCTACAAATGCCGTCACTTGTAGGTTATAGTATATAACAACCTCCGTGGTCAAGTGGTTCGAGCTTTGGCTCTCGACTCGGAGGTCGTGGGTTCGATTCCCACATGGGAACAAAAAAAAATGTTGTTTCCCAGTTTGGTTAGGACAATGCAGGCTGATCACCTGATTGTCTGACAAGAAAGATGATCTATGCGTCGGATGGGCATGTAAAAAGTCGGTCCTGCGCCTGATCTCTCGCCAGTCGTGTCGGTCATCCGTCCCACTGGGTTACGAGAGTAAAAGGAAGAGAGAGTGCTCTTGTGTACTGCGCACACACTTGGGCACAATAAAAATCACTCCTGCGTAACTTGCCTGTATACGGGTACGCGACCCCGGCTTCCCTAGCTATTACTGTTCTATCCCTTGCCCTCCTGGGTGGTAATATCCTACATTTCCTATTTCCAACTCTAACTTACCAATCTTCCTTTCCACACCACCTATCCTTCCCCTTTCCTATTTCTATCCTCTCCGCCAATCTGTGGGAACGCAATGGATAATTTAATTATCCAAAATGGCGGCGATGTGGATCGCCACCCATCACGTCTCGTTCTCGCGGAGGCGAAAAGTGGCCCATGGAGAGCCGCTTCGCTACGTTGAATGTAAGAGGAGGAATGGATGGTGAGAATGAAAGTGGATGAAGCGAAACAAGTATGTAAGGATCGTAGCAAGTGGAAAGAAGTGGTCTCTGCCTACCCCCATGGGAAAGAGGCGTGATTATATGTATGTATGTTTGTACAATGTTAGGGTAAGACAACCAATTGTGGGCCTCGAACAGCCAATTGTTGGCCCCCTACCACAATTATTGTCTACCCCCATATCATATAAAATGCGGGTTGCTTATTCGTTTTGTTTTTTTTTTATACTCCGACTTATTTATGTTATGACCACTGGGCGATCAGTTCCAATTTTGCATAATATATGTGAACTAAATTCTCAATCTCAAATCCAATTACACAGAATCAATGATCGGGCAAAGACAATATGTATATGAGGAGCAATCTAAGTAGTAACTGGTATCTAAATGCAAATCTGTCGGAGACGGGACATGAACGTCTTATAGTTTAATAGACAAAGGTGGCCAAGTCAAGGTGTTACTCACTAATTGCTTTTGATATACTGTTACTAGCTAGTGTAAACTTCGAAGCCGTGTTTCCATTGTGCAAGTGCTAGCATGCCAGTATGCTATACATGTTATCTGTACCTATTTGAATATTGCAACTATATTTTAAGGTGAGGTTTAAACGTGAAAATGCATGGAAGCTTCTTATAAAAACAAGCGCGCCCTTAAGATATCCAAGACCTCATGTTATGATTTCAATTTAATTAATATTATATAACTAGCTGTTGCCCGCGGCTCCGCCCGCGTAAATACAGTATCCCTCGGGAACACTGTATTTTTTCGGGATAAGAAGTAGCCTATGTTTTAATCCTGAGGTTTAAGCTCAGGATTAAAACAAACAACCATACCAAATTTAATAGAAATATGTTCAGTAGTTTTTGGGTGAAGGAGTAACAAACATCCATCCATACACCCTCATAAACTTTCACATTTATAATATTAGTAGGATATAAGTAGGACGTAATATACCACGATTTTTTTGATGATTTGTTTCATTATCTTACTACGATACTGTAAAAATTTCAAACGAAATTGTATTACATTTTCATCTGACTACATGAAACTAACTTCGCAAATAATATGTGGTTTTACTATTTTGCATTATCTAATATATGAATTTATGATGAATTGTAATACAAATAATTTGAGTAAATTTAGAATACTGAACTGAAATAATTACAACTGAAATAATTTGTTTCAATTTCCCAATATTACTGAAAATAAACAAACTAATTTTGAATTTTTCCGTTAAAACCGTTACGTTAATGCAGAATAAAATGTACAATAAATGTTTATATTACTCATTACGACTTGGTAAACATAAAAATGCAGATAAACAAATATAAATTCTCGTGTGTTAAATAACAGTAGTAAGAATTTTTATTTATTTATTTTTAGCCCGAAAGAAAATTGTTACATCGTTTTATTACTGTTATAAGAAAAAATACTTCTGATTTATCTATTACGCATAATTTAAACGTTAAAATGACAATCCAAAACTTCCAAAAAATTAAATTAAGTAGATCTCTACCAAGAAAAAATAATAGTCAGTAGGTACATATGTATCGTTTTTGTTATAGACCTATTATATAGTATATGATTTATAGTCAATGTACATTTTTAAGAAAATCTAGTGGTACTAAAATAAAACGTATGTTTTTTAATCTATCATAATTTCATAGTATATCTATCATAATTTCATAGTTTACGCCCTTATACGTCGCATTGCATAATCTTCATGACATAAAAAAAATCACTATCAGAAAGCAAGCCGGGAAAAATTATATCACGACCTCTTCTAGGTGATTCTGCATGTATTCTGCCCAATCATGGTACTATTAGGCGAAAAAGGTGGACGTATGAATCAATAATGTTTGCAAACATTCAACAAGTAGCCATGTAACTACCATTTATTTATGGATTAACTGTCAATTTTCAGTTTCGTCAATAAATGTGAAACGTGACGAAGCACCTTACGGTATATTATTGAGGTTTCGTGTAACCTTCGTGTGGTATATTTTGTGAGTAAACTCTTATAGTGCTAATGAATGTTTTTACCGCGTGATTATCAGATTACGTTATCTCAGTTATCGTGGCGATGATCGCCCGTGTGTAACTGCAACCGTATAGCCCTTATTGAACCGCACACGGCCGACCACATCACATCTCGGGGAGATGCTCCACAACTTCACAATTGGGGGGGTCCGTCACATCGGACACGAACGAACCGTCGCAGCTGCGGGTTAAGAAGTGATGACACGACACAGATGTCACAGATCGCACTCAACACTGCATCTCGTGTGCCACATGACACGCGCGCGGTGGCGGGCGACGGCGGCCCCTAGCGTCGCGACGGCCGGCAGACCGCGACTGGAGCCGCGCGCTGCGCACAACAGCCTAGAGCTTCGAGCGAGCAGGACGAACATAGCGCTACATAACTACGATTTTAACCCTTGAACCCGGTATTTTAATTTCGATTTATTTTGGATACCCTATGGGACAGATAAACGGTCGCATCTTCGTGTCGGTCAGGTGTGACTCTGTGCAGACTGCAGAGCCGTCGTTTGGACGTGTACGTAACATCACTATCGAGCGTGGCTTTGACTCCTCGTTTGACCGTGAACGTGTTTCATCCGAATCTCTATTTCAAGCGTGACAACTGACAATACGTCGCTCCGACTGACAACTTTCGACATATTTTATTTACTTTATTTATTATTCATTGTTGAAAAGATTCAGTTAGTTCAATGAGTATTTCATTTACACTGGTTCATATTTCATCGATATTCGGTTTTTTTTAGGGTTACGTAGTTTACATCTCGGAACCCATAATTATGGTTTCGTCATGTCCGTCTGTCCGTCCGTCTTCGGCCTACCGTCCAAACGGTTAGTGCTGGAAAGTTGAAACTTTGCCTAGATATGTGTATTTACCACGTCGACAAAGTGCTAAAATCAAATCACGAAAAATATTATTTTTGTAGGGGTCACACGTGAAGTGAGGATGATTTTTTCCCCGCATCTACTCTATAGTGTGGGGTATTATTAGTAGGCATTTTTAAATATTGAGAGGTAAGATGATTATTGAGATATCCGTTTAAGATATATTCAGCTTTAAAGCGCATTATTTTGTTAAAATAGGGCGACCCCCCCCCCCCCCCCCCCCTAACTAAAAGCTAAACGGCTGGCTAGAAAAATCTGAAGAAATTCATAATTATATTCCATGTGGTAAACTTTAAAGGCTAATGTAACTTTGTTAGTTTAGGAGTAGCCTAACTTGTAGAATGAGCTTACATGAAAAAACGCGTTCAAAAATAAAGAAATAATAAGTAAACATGTAAAATATTGGTACGAAATCCGAGTACGCGAGTACAACTCGCGCTTATTTTAATATTTTGCGACTGAGGCGACGTCAACACCGTCTCGCGTATCATTTTGCACAACCCTCTTTTTAGTTGTTTGAATCAAAACAATAACTATTTTAATGATCTTAAAAATGTATTATAATATAACTAGCATTAACTGCCCGCGCCTTCGCCGGCGCGAAATTAGGTTTTAACCTTTCATTCCCTGTTTTACTTGGGGCTTGAATTTTGAAAAATTCTTCCTTAATGGATGCCTATGTCGTATGAAAATACGTGTACCTACAAAATTTCAAATTTCTAGACTGAAGGGTATGGCCTGTGCGTTGACAATCAGCTTTATATATATATATAGAAGATATTGAACTTTACTAATGCATGACCGATTATTGCAATGCAGGTAATACAATATGAGCCCAAGCAACTTGAACCACAAAAGATACGGTGATAAGACATCAGTGGCGAAGGGTGGTTTTTCCGCAGAGGGAAGCCACTATGGTCTTTATGCATATTAAACAAGTACATAGTAAATACATACCTAGAGGCTGCTTCGTGGGATTCTATCTATTTCGGTACAGAGTTAGAGTTTCGTTTGATTCAATATGTATTAACGCCATTTTAAGAAATTCACGATCGTTTCAATAATGTAAATACTATGCCTACTAGAATCTATTCACCACAATAATGCAATTTACAATCCAAATAAGTACACTTCACAATATAAATAAAATATTTTACACTACAGTATACACTACAAATTACAAATATACAAGAAACTAGCGAATAATTTATAACTAAATTACAACGCATAATATGGAATGTAGTCGACTGTCGTTTGCATAAACATAAAAATGGCAAAAGAAATTTTCTAATTTTTTTTTGCCATTTTTATTTTTTACTAGCTGACCCGGCAAACTTTGTTCTACCTTAGAGGCAATAAATAAGCAGATTTTGGATTTCATTAAGTGCAATTTTTCATTAGGATAATAGGTAGATATAATAAAAAGAAATCAATTATTTTAATTATTGTTAAAATGGGCCATGTATTTTGGTGCATGGGTTGCAATCTTCAGTAAAGCATCTTGTAATAGACAACATTTTTCGTTTTATTATCAGGCGCAAGAATAAATAACGCAGATGGTCTTCCGATCCGTGAATATGCCACATATAATTGACCAGGTGAAAAAAATGGATTTTGTCTACAAAACTTCCTCACCTTCGAATTTTCCTTTGAGTATCGTCGCGTAAATCACATTATTTGTAAATCCCTAAATCCCCTATTTACTAAATCCCCAAACATATTTTTCTGCGATAAATAGTAGCCTATGCTCTTCCTCGTAGTCTACTCTATGTCTGTGACAATTTTCATGATGATCGTTTAAGTAGTTTTACGTAAAAGTGTAAATACAGTTGTCCACAGGAACCGTACATTTCCCGCGATAAAAAGTAGCCTATGTCCTTCCCTGTGGTCTACTTTATATCTGTACCAAATTTCATGATGATCGGTTAAGTAGTTTTTACGTAAAAGCGTAAATACAGTATTCCACGGGAACGGAAATTTTCTGCAATAAAAATTAGCCTATGTCCTTTCCCGTGCTTTACTTTATATCTGTGCAAAATTTCATGATGATCGGGTAAGTAGTTATGTAAAAGAGTAAATATAGTATTCCACGGGAACCGTACATTTTTATGCAATAAAGAGTAACCTATGTTCTTCCTCGTAGTCTACTTTATATCAGCGCCAAATTTCATGATGATCGGTTAAGTAGTTTTTACGTTAAAGCGTAAATACAGTATTCCACGGGAACCGTACATTTTCTGCAATAAAAAGTAGCCTATGTCCTTTCCCGTGCTCTACTTTATATCTGTGCAAAATTTAATGATGATCGGTTAAGTAGTTTTTACGTAAAAGCGTAAATACAGTATTCCACGGGAACCGTACATTTTCTGCAATAAAAAGTAGCCTATGTCCTTTCCCGTGCTCTACTTTATAACTGTGCAAAATTTCATGATGATCGGGTAAGTAGTTACGCAAAAGCGTAAATACAGTATTCCACGGGAACCGTACATTTTCTGCAATAAAAAGTAGCCTATGTCCTTTCCCGTGCTCTACTTTATATCTGTGCAAAATTTCATGATGATCGGTTATGTAGTTTTTACGTAAAAGCGTAAATACAATGTTCCACGGGAACCGTACATTTTCTGCAAAAAAAAGTAGCCTATGTCCTTTTCCGTGCTCTACTTTATATCTGTGCAAAATTTCATGATGATCGGGTAAGTAGTTACGTAAAAGCGTAAATACAGTATTTCACGGGAACCGTACATTTTTATGCAATAAAGAGTAACCTATGTTCTTCCTCGTAGTCTACTTTATATCCGTGCCAAATTTCATGATGATCGGTTAAGTAGTTTTTACGTAAAAGCGTAAATTCAGTATTCCACGGGAACCGTACATTTTCTGCAATAAAAAGTAGCCTTTGTCCTTTCCCGTACTCTACTTTATATCTGTGCAAAATTTCATGATAATCGGTTATGTAGTTTTTACGTAAAAGCGTAAATACAATATTCCACGGTAACCGTACATTTTCTGCAATAAAAAGTAGCCTATGTCCTTTTCCGTGCTCTACTTTATATCTGTGCAAAATTTCATGATGATCGGGTAAGTAGTTACGTAAAAGCGTAAATACAGTATTTCACGGGAACCGTACATTTTTATGCAATAAAGAGTAACCTATGTTCTTCCTCGTAGTCTACTTTATATCCGTGCCAAATTTCATGATGATCGGTTAATTAGTTTTTACGTAAAAGCGTAAATACAGTATTCCACGGGAACCGCACATTTTACCGCGATAAATAGTATCCTATGTCCTTTTCCTGGTTCTAAGCTACCTCCCTACCAATTTTCAGCCAAATCGGTTCAGCCGTTCTTGAGTTATAAATGGTGTAACTAACACGACTTTCTTTTATATATATAGATTTTTTACTTTGGGATTTTCAACCAATGAGAGACCATAACCGGTCTCCGAGCGGCTTATTTAATGATAATTTCGACCAATAAAATTGTACAAATACTTTGTCATTCATTTCCAAAACGTAATAAGAGCCTTTAGGCCTACAGTTTGAATTTAACCTTAAAACAAACGAAATAATGACTATTATAGAATGAAACATATATTTCATTACTGAAACCCTCAGACACCGTATTACGATTTTCAAAATTCGAACTGGCCGTCCAATAGGACGGCATATTTAAATTTCAACTTTATTTCGAACGAAAATTGCTGTAGTGAATTAGTTTTCGAAATGATTTGTCATAGTTACTGAAATGTATCCAACACAAAAGGGAAGCCGATGGGAATCGGCTTCTATACACGCTTCGCCACTGTAAGACATCACTTCAATCATTGCTCGTATCAAGTGGGGAGTTGAGATTAAAGAAACCGAACAGAAGCAAATATATCATGTTACATCACGGTAAACGATCATGTGAGCCCTCTATTGGCAGAACTTCATCATCATCATCATCATCATCACACCAAAAATAATTTATGGCCAAAACTAATTGAAGCATCTGAATTGATTCTGTAACGCATTGAATGAAATATTACTCGTACTGTTTACGTTGAAATCATAAATGATATTCTGTCAACAAATATTTAAAGCTACATTGGATCTACGTATCTATTATGTATTCTAAGATATTTATATGTGTATTGCTACATGAAAGAAATCAATAAAATATCTCTATGTATCTTCCCTTATTTGAACATAATATCAGAAAGTAAACAGTCGCGATCGAGTGTTTAATTAATAAAAACATTATCTTATCTTACGCTGGGAGCCTAGTCGTAGTCTAGTAGATAATAACTAGAATAGTATTATAACTATAATAAATGCTTGCTTCTATTATAACTTTAACTATTGTATCGTTACAATTTAGCAAAAACCAACCAACCTTACTTTCCTTTTCTTATTTTCTTAACGTAGTATTATGGCAATAAAAACAACTGTTATAAAGAGTTTCTGAACAGCTCTATAACGACTATCATCCAACCCCCAGCTAATTGGCTATCTTAACCCACTGGCCAGTGCCACGGTAATGAAAGCAGAATATAACACCTGTTTACTGACTTCTAATTGTAGAACGTTTAAAAGGTACTGGATAATATTATGTTTATATAAAGCGCAAAAAAAATGCAGTAATGTATTTCTTGCTGATATAATAGTATTTTTGTATAACAATTCGTAATCATTTGATTAATATCATTATGAACTCTACTTGATACTTAGTTTTAGCACCTTTTACAGGAATTATAACCTGAATAGGGGATCGGACTACATCTGAAATATTTCGTTTCATTCATATATTTAGAAACATTGAGGTATTACTACTTGTTAAATATAAAAAAAATATATTTTCTAATAAGTACAAAAAATATTTTTTTTTTGCAAAATTAGTAAACAAAACCTATATCATTAGTTTGCTTACATCATATATAAAAACATTAATTATTGTAAGTAGGAACTTAAACGCACAAATATCGGAAATATTTACAAATATGTTCCTGTAGCCATATACTTCATACACTTTAACCCAAGAGTGACGTCACATGTAACACGACTTTAGTATGGAGCGTTTTTACGAGACTTGCGAAATTTTGTATACAAATCGCTGTAACTTTGAAAATATTGACTTTTGATGTACTGTTTCTTCTGATAAGTTACTCATATTTAAGAGTACTAATTATTTATGCAATAAAAAATCAGTCCGCTTGCCTATTGTCGAGATTCTAAATAAAGAAAGATACTAAATTCACAACCGAGGCCACGAACACTTAACAAGTTCTGTATTCTGCAATATCGTAAAGGTGCGAACAGGTGTAATACATGTCACATGTCCAGATCTACGATATTAACCATGCCATGTTACTCTGGATTCGCCAAACTGATATCAATATAACACGCAAATAGAGTACACATAAATTTAACTTCTTTTAAGGGTAAGTAGTAACTATAAGGAGCCCATAAAGTTCCGTCCCTGTCCATCTGTAATTTTTCCCTTCTATTTCCGGTGATTATATAAAAATAAATAAATTGAAAAGAGATGTTCTAGAAATGTATGAGGCGTGGACCAGCACTATGTACACTATATGTAAATATAGCTATATAATAATAATAGTAACTGTTTCCTATTCTTTATTTTATTTTATTTCATTTCACTTCGTTTTAATGTACATTGAAATTAACTTCGTCAAAGATCATCAGAATTATCAAAAGAATGTCATTTTGATAATGACATGAATTTTGACAAAGAAAGATGTATGACATTTGAGAAGACGTCTCTTCCTAAAACTGTCAACTACGTAAAAAGTCAAGTCAAGACAACTGTCATGGCCGTTAGGGCGGCCATGACTCGCAATGTTCTCGCAATAAAAAACTCTTCAAATAATCATTTTTGTACGCATGTACCTTTCTTTTCTTTTTTTGTATTCTTTTCTTTTTTTGTATTTTTATGAAATTCCAATATTTTTTCCTATTTACCTATGTAGTGTACATAGAGCTGGTCCAAAATCAAACATCTCTTTTGGTTTAGTTATACATTGCACATTTACTTTATTTTTTGGCATTATAAAATCATTTTGTATTTTAGGGGTAGCTCTCCATAGATATAAAGTGGGAAAACATTTTTTTTAACCTACCTTACATCGTGTATCCCACACGATGTAAGGTAGGTTAAAAAAAATGTTTTCCCACTTTATATCGTTGAAATCTTTTAAAACAAAGGTGAGGTTTATAACATGTTTTTTTATCACTTAAACCATTTTCGAGTAATTAAACTTGTGTAATTAAAAGTGTTTTACAAGCACTTTTTAACTATAAATAGTAGAACTTGTAACTTTTCATGCTGATTATGTTAAATAGAGTATTTAGCATAATCAGCATGAAAAGTTAGTTAGGAAAATTAGGAAATCAACATCGGACAACAACCTATTTCATGTTGATAGTTACGTAAGTGTCAAATGTCAATGTCATAATATTATATAGTTCATTACATTTCGACACTCAAATCTTTCATTTTCAACTCTATAGTATTACATAATATCCATAGATATATAATATTAGTTATCACTGATAACATCTAAGCAGAGTTCTATTTTCAGTGCTCTGAATTTTCACCAGCGTTACGGATTCTGGAGCATATAGTCCCAGCTTTAGTTCGTTTTTTTTTTTAAATTATTATAATAACACCGACCTTCTACGTCGACTTTCCTGAGGTTCGGGTATTTCCTCAATGTCAGGTGGATTATGCTGTTGGACTACGCGCTCGCCTCTTGCACGTTGACCAACTTCACGTGCCTTAGAACATTGTTAGTTTTCACAGAGATGAAAGATCTCCACCGCGCCGTTTTGAGCATGAAATCAGAATTTGGCTTATCCAATTTTTTTTGCAATGAATTAAAATCTACGAAAATAGAAGCGCTAAAAGTGCGATGAGAGATTATTGGTCCAAATAAATTTTTAAAAATCAATATTGAGAGCGTGTCGATTAATAAAATTAACGTAATGCTTTCGATTTCGGATCATGAACACTTTTAAGAATAAGAGACGGGATTTTGCATAGAATTATTCGGAATTTAATTCAGAAGCACGTTTTATGTCGGCAATTGGAATACCATGAAAATGTTTTTACACCCAACGGAAATTAACTTATCATTGTACCAACATGAGTAAAATTTTTATAAAAACTACTAACTGATGCCCGCGGCTCCGCCCGCGTAAGTATAGTCACCCACGGGAACCTTATATGTCCCGCGATAAAAAAGTAGCCTATGTCCTTCCCCATGGTCTACTTTATATCTTTGCCAAATTTAATTTAAATCGGTTCAGTAGTTTTGGCGTGAAAGACGGACAAACAGACAGACACACACTTTCTTATTTATAATATTAGTACGGATAGCCCAGCTACGTAAATTATATAGCTGCAATACTGGGGCTATTATAAAGAATCCATTCCCACCTAATCAGAGTAGTTTAGGCGATACGATGGAACATACATACATATATAAACTGCCAAATACCATTACCATATCATAAAAATTATAGTGTTAAGACTCAAACGTTTTATTAGAGAGATGGCACAGATATTTATCTAACAAAATGTCTACCAATATGGACGGTAGTTTCAGATATTTATAAACTGATCTTTCTTTAAACTTGGTCGGATTGTATGGATTAGGGCCAAGAATTAATGAAACCGAACATCGATTTGGTTAATATTAGATTTAATCTACTTTTAGATCATCTTTATACAACACGCATTATTAATAATAATTTACTAGAGGTCGAATTGAAGAAACCTGTGATAGAAATACAACCTTATTATTACAGTATTTTTCTATATTTTTTTAGAGGAATGATCTCTAGAAAACAACAAAGTTTACAAAAGGAATGGTACAATATCAATATTTTCTCAGAAACTGCGGATTGTTTGAAGCACTTTTAAGAGTCTTGTAGAAACGCCCTATAAGGTGACGTCACACGCTTGTAAGTTGCTATAAAATGTATGATCATATACACGAAATTTATGATATTATCTCCGAAGTTTTAGCGGTTATGTTCATACACATGTAAATCATGTTGTATTAGATGTAAGTAAATGATAGGTTTGTTTACCACAAAAAAAATTGCATCTAGCTAACGCACGGACATATGTGATAATATATAATCTGAGGTAGTGTGTGTTGTTGTTATTTTATTAAATTTTATCATTTTTCATGAATTTAAACATTATATTAGCTAAATAAATTATTAAAATATTAGCTTTCTACCATAGATATACTGTATTAAAAAAGATAGATACGCAAAAGTGAGAACTCGAAGTCGGGCCGATTGTGGCTGGTATGGTCGACAAGTAGCACGTATTACGCGTCCCGTGTATTGATAAACACTAGTCACCTTTTTCTTTGCTATTGAATTAAGAATGCCTCGGGGTAGCCTGAATGCCTCGGGGTAGCCTGAATCCCTAGAGGCCGCGTCCCCAGGTGGCGGATAGGGGAATGCCCGCTGGATGAGCTGAAACTCACTCCGGAGGGTAGGAGGGAAATAAAATACCTCCCGCGGACCACAAGGCCGGAGATGGAAACTCCGATATCAAACCTCTCCCGCGAGCTTCTTCGACGTACTCGAAATCGAGGTCGCGTTGAGTACTGCAGCTGTTCAGGTTGGAGCATGCAGTAGGGATGGCGGCGGATGAACTTATATAAGTCAACGGCGGCTCCCAAGCCCTCCACGAGGGTTACAACCTTGGCGTCAGGTGGCAACCGGCCGTAAAAAGACGTAGCCAAATATTTTCTCCTAGTATGAAGTACAAGGCAATGAATACGAGTGAAAATGCTAGGGCGTACCCCAGAAGCGACGCGGACATGTCGAATGCGAGAAATGCTAGGGCGTTCCCCCAAAGCGACGGTAAAATTGACAAGAAACAATGTTCGCAGTCTGCGTTTAGAATTAGGATGGCGACGTGGAATCTGGGAAGCCTCACAGGGCGTAGTCAAGAACTTGCAGAAATCCTGAAAAGGAGAAACATAAACATATGCTGCATTCAGGAGACACGCTGGAAAGGCTCAAAATCCAGAGACCTAGGACAAGGGTATCAACTGGTCTATTATGGAACAAACAACAAACAAAATGGCGTCGGAGTTATACTTGATAGCTATTTCAGAGACAGGATTGTTAATATTGATAGAAAATCGGATCGTGTCTTGGGTGTGAAACTTGCGCTAGACAGACAGCCAATCATGAACATCATTTGTGCATACGCCCCTCAAGCGGGATGCACGGAAGCGGATAAAGAATCTTTTTGGGAAGATTTGGATGAAATAGTAATTAAAATACCGTTGGAATAAACTAAATTTATCTTGGGAGACCTATTTAGGTCTTAAATGGACATGTAGGAAAATGCACAAGTGGCTATAATCGTGTCCATGGAGGTCAAGGATATGGTTCTGAAAATAAAGAAGGTAAATACATCCTGGATTTCTGTTCTCGACATAATCTGAGCCTCATTAACACTTACTTCCAAAAGAAAGCCGAACATCTTATAACATACAAAAGTGGAGGAAAATCGTCACAAATTGATTATATACTGGCAGATGATAAATCAAGAAGCAGGTTCAGTGATTGCAAAGTAATCCCAGGCGAATCTCTGACCGCTCAACATAGAATCTTGGTTGGCATCTACAGTCTACCAAAACCTATAAAGAAAACTATTGACAGAACACCCAAAATTAAATGGAAGGAATTAATTGGACCAAAAGGACAATCATTACTTGAAGATCTGATATTATATCTAGAGAATGACATGAAAACATATTATAATACGGCTGATGAGATGTGGACAAATTTTGAGAGGGAATGTAGAAACAAAGCTGGTGTCAAACTGGGTATCGCAAAAGGAGGTGTAAGCACAGGAAAAGATCCATCCTGGTGGAATGATGAGGTAAAAAATGCAATCAAAAGCAAAAAGCAAGCTTTTAAAAGATGGCAATCAACTGGAAAGGAGTCAGACCACACTATTTACAAAACTGAAAAAGCCGCAGCAAAGAGAGCGGTAGCACAAACGAGAGCTGAATCTAGGGAAGACCTATACAATAGAATTGAATATGCAGTTTCAGACGCAGAGATCTTTAAACTAGCTAAAAATAAAAACAGATCCACACAAGATATTAAAAGAAATAAATATATAAAAAGTAAAACTCAGAAACTTCTAACAGCTAACGATGATATTAACATGCGATGGCACGAATACTATCAGGAATTAATGAATACGGAGTTCCCTAGTACAGATATGGAACCACTACCACCCGTGGAAGGACCAATAAATAAAATTGAGCCAGAAGAAGTTAAGCTAGCAATAAATAAAATGAAGAACCACAAAGCTGTGGGCCCCGATGAAATCCCGGCGGAAGTATGGAAGAGACTTGGCCAAATTGGTATATCATGGTTGACAAGACTCTTTAATAATATTTTACAAACCAAACAAATGCCGGAATCGTGGCGCCTTAGTTATGTCATCCCATTTTATAAAAATAAAGGAGATGTCACACAATGTGGAAATTATAGAGGGATAAAACTAACATCGCATACTTTTAAAATATGGGAACATATCGTAAACATTCGTATCCAAAAACTGTCATCAATATCCGAAAATCAATTTGGATTCACACCTTCTAAGTCTACAACAGACGCTATACAGGCCGTTAGAATATTGACTGAAAAACATCGCCTTAATAAAGAGGATCTGCATTTCATTTTCATTGACTTAGAGAAGGCGTTCGACCGAGTACCAAGGAAAATTCTTTGGAGATCTCTGAGGGCACAATACCTGCCTGAATATTATGTGCATTTAATACAAGACATGTACAATAACATTCGCACCAAAGTTAGGTCTCCTGCCGGTCTGAGCCCTGAATTTGAGGTGGGAGTGGGTGTCCATCAGGGCTCTGCACTAAGCCCACTACTTTTTAATCTTGTTATGGATATGATTACGAGGAACATCCAAGAGCCATTACCCTGGAATCTTCTTTATGCTGATGACGTAGTTCTCATAGCCAAAACTTTAGATAAACTGCAAAGCCTACTGACTCTATGGATCAATACATTAGAAAATGCGGGACTCAGGGTTAGCCGATCAAAAACAGAACACCTGGAATGCATTTTTAATCGAAATACCACCAGTACAACAACTGTTTATTACCCTGACCAAACGCCAGTCCCTAAAGCGAGACAGTTTAAATACTTAGGATCCATTATCTCGAACAATGCAGAGGTGGAAGCAGATGTAGCACATAGAGTCAGTGTTGCATGGCAGAAATGGAGATCCTTAACCGGTGTACTATGTGACCCAAATATGCCAATCCGCACAAAAGGAAAGGTATATAAAATGGCGGTAAGACCTGCAATGCTATACGGTACGGAATGTTGGACGCTAAAGGAAACCCACGCACAGAAACTTCACACTACCGAAATGAAGATGTTACGATGGTCTGGTGGAGTTACAAGACTTGATAGGATTCGAAATGAATACATCCGAGGTAGCTTCGGAATAACTCCAGTGTCCGAAAAACTGACAGAAAGACGCTTGAGATGGTATGGTCATGTTATGCGTAGAGACGAAAACAATGTTGTAAGAAATGCTTTTAGTCTCTCAGAATCTAAAAGAGGGAGAGGTAGACCTCCAGCTACATGGTGGACCAGTATGACCAAGGCATTAGCTGTAAATAAATTGCCAAAAGCGACAACCCAAGATAGAGTTTCTTGGCGCAAATTAACTAGGAGAGCCGACCCTACGTAAAGTGGGAAAGAGCTAAGAAGAAGAAGATTGAATTAAGAATGCCATCCCTTTCACAAATTTTTGCTGTGTGAGTGAAATGTAACAATAATGAAAAATGTCAATGTGTTTCGCGGCACAGAAATATTGTCAGTTTTGTATGGATATAACGCATCTATGTAATTAATCAAAGCTTTCTACACACCTTCCTCCACATAAACTTTAACTAATATTCTTTAATTAAAAAACTGTACTGAAAGTTTTTGCTTCACGTATAATAAGTATTATGACGATTCTATATAAGTAACCATCATATTTAAATTTCTATAGGTCTGTATTTATTTACAGACCTATAGAAATTTTAATATTAACTAGTAAAATTATTATTTTTAAACAAAAAATTAAACCGACTTCCAAAGTAAATACACACACAAAAAAGTATGAAATAAAACTTAATCTCTAAATAATTCCCCTTTCAAATTCGGCTAAAATTTTTACTATTTCTCTACTCAATCTTCTTAATTTTGAAATCGGTACCAGCCCAAACAATTATCTACAATATTTTATAGAACTTACGTTCATATTTGCTGGTACCGACTTCAAAATTAATAAGATTGAGAAGAGAAATAGTAAAAATTTTAGCCGAATTTGAAAGGGGAATTATTTAGAGATTAAGTTTTATTTCATACTTTTTTGTGTATTTTTACTTTGGAAGTCGGTTTAATTTTTTGTTTAAAAATAATAATTTCACCCTTTTTAGAGATATATTTTCTTAAGTTATTATTAATACGTCTTAAGAACGTCTAAACTAAACGATCGAATGTATAATTGAATACGCGCCAAGCTTCCATAAGGTATTGCTATTAAGATGATAATGATGATTACTGTAAGTTATAAATTGGCATATGCTTGCAGTTCATTAAACAATGCCGAAATTTCCAAACGCATATCTTAAAAGACTGAGGAGTTCTGTACAGTGCTTTTGGATCCAGGGTATACCTTGGTACAATATCTTATTTTTTGGTAGCATATGCTTGTGTTACTTCAGCAAAAGTCAAAATCACTATATGTGTGGATATAAATTTCGAGGAGTTCCCTCGATTCCTCATGGATCGCATCATCAGGTTTCCACTTTAGTGACTAAAGGACCAATTTCGAACTAAACCCTTTACAACAACAAAAGAATTTTGCAAATAGGTCCATAAACGGCAGAGTAATGTTCAAAGATCTCCGTGTTAGTGTAAAATACTATGAGAAATACCTTTTATATCATCATAATCTGATGATGTATGGTGTGATAGTGGTGATGATGATGATGAATACTCTAACTGACAGGGTGGCATATGCTTGCAGTTCTTTAAACAACGCCGAAATCCCCAAACATGTATCTATAAGGAGCCAGGAGTTCTGTTCTGTACTTTTGGATCCAGGGTATACCTTGGAGCAAAATCTTACTTTTTGGTAGCATATACTTGAACTACTTCAGAAAAAGTCAAAATCACCATATGTGTCCATATAAATTTCGAGGAGTTCCCTCGATTCCTCATGGATCCCATCATCAGGTCACCACTTTGATATCAAAAGGACCAATTTGGGATTACACCCTATACATCCCAGAAAAAAATTTGAAAATCGGTCCACAGGCGGCGGAGTAATCGTTGAACATACAAAAAAAAAAAAAAAAAAATATATACAGCCGAACGTATAACCGCCTCCTTTTTTGGGAAGTCGGTTAATAAAAAATATTGAAGACAGAAAGTCGCATTCATTTCATTGTACATAACATCTTTTGTGCCTTCAACAATATAAGTGCCCTTTTATAATATTTATTACATGTTTATTTCTCTGTTTTCGTGTAGAACTCAATAAAGTTTGATAATAACAGTATTAATAAAATGTTATGTGTCTATTCTAGCACCCAGTGTTTAATAAAAAAATCTTAAAAAATACATTTCTTCATGTACCTACTTATGACATGTAGACTTAAAAATTATTGCCAAGTGCCAACACTCATTTTAATCTGAATCTATATCTGGTAACGTGGAGTAATTATAGTATATTTATACTTACATTATAACGAGGAAAGGTTTGTTTGTATGTCTGTTTGTTTGCATCGAATAAGCTCCGTAACTAGTAGATCGATTTTAATGAAATTTGACACACATATACAGTAGACCACGGAGAAAGACATAGGCTACATTTTATCGCGGCAATAATGTGTTTATAATTTGTAAATAATATTGTACGAGATAGTAGGTATGATTAGAGCGCTTCTTATTTCAAATGTTAGATTTCGCAACTATGAAATGTACGAGTAAATTACTATTAACGTTGCCTATATCATGATTTTTAATTAGAACCGAAATTTCATACTTGAATTCGTTTGAGTGTCCCAAACTATGAATAACGATACTATAGTACATAGTTATTGTTATTCGTAGGTCCCAAACAAAGGGAACATTCGAGTAGTTCTAGTACTCGCATCGAGTAACGACCGATTTTATCTCTCTGAAATATCACAATAACTTTTATTTTACACAGGCTTTATTTTTATTAACAAGCTTCCGCATAACGCGTAGGTACAATGTAAAAATATTTTTTTAAATATGTTTTACTTTTTTGTTAAAATGAGTAGGAAGGCAAATAGGAAGGGAATGCAAATTAAAAAAAAAACAAATGTATCTAACTATTTTAAAATGATATAATTTCTATCGCTCACTTACTTAGGCCTTTTCATCCGTTAATGGATGATTTATACAGTATTCTCCGAGCGAAGTAACCACTCTTGAAATACTGTAGTGCCTGGGACAGTTGGTTTTTAAATGTCGTATGGTTGCCCAAGCACATACGGCATTCTCACAACACAGTCAGCCTAGTCCAGAGGATTGACTGGTCAATACGTCTGGGGCCAACCACGTGCGGGTTTCCTCACGATGTTTTCCTTCACCGTTTGAGCGTCCGTAGAATGTACTTGATATGTGAAAAAGTCTCAATGGTACACTCGAACCTGCACTCTCTCGAGTGCGAACCAAACGTTCTACCCACTAGGCCACGGAGCTACAGTATCGCTCGCTATGAACATATTAATTAGGTATTGTCAAGTATCATTTTTGTTTCCTCAACACTGTGATTTAATTCATTCTCGTGAGCTGATCAATTTACTCCGCAGTGGAACTATAATAATTAAAGAGTTCAATGATATATGGCACTGTTGCTGAACTATGAACCGTGTTTTTAGGGTTCCGTAATACTTAAGGAACCCATAAGTGTCTCGGGTCACAGACAGACGGACACAGCGAAACTATAAAGTTTCGCTGTGTCTGTCTGTCTGTCCGCGCCTCTAGCTCCTGTTATTATGAATATAAATTGAGGTGCAGTTATAGATTGTGTATAGATCACGGTTTCGGGATCATAAAAAAGAATAATTTTATATTTTAGGGGTGGCTCTCCATACATGTGAAGTGGGGATGAAAAATATTTTTTCACTCTACCCCATCGTGTGGGGTATCGTAGAATAGGTCTTTTAAAATAAAGGCAAGCTTTCGTACGTTACTTTTTTATAAAGTTGACCATTTTCGAGTAATCGTTCTCCAAAGTAGTTTGTTGGTCCCCCCCCCTAGCATTTTTAAACTATAGGAGATAGAAACTTGCAAATTTCCATGCTGATAGATCATGCTAAAAACTCTTTAGAAAAATTATTGTGAACCAAATCGGACAGTAACTTTTGGAGCAATTAAAAAAAAAGCATATTACGCGTTTATAGTTACGGAACCCTCTTTAGACATGTCCTGACATGCTCTTGGTTAAGTTTTTTTTTTTCTTTGGTAAAATAATATGTTTACGAGTAATTTATTAAATATTTGAATATTGATATGCACTATGCAACATTAAAACTAAAGAAAACAGGCGCCGCTTTTCTTAAACAATGAGTAGTGATTGCGTTGGGACTTGGGCCGTTCAGCCAGGCTGATTAAGTCATCACGATGTCCGTTCAATCGATTGACGAGACGCTCAGTGTCAAAGTGTATTAAAGTGGATTACACGATTAAACCTGCTCTTAATCACCGGTTTATGATGTAGGATTTACACGAGTCTAAAGCCGCACGATTTCCGACTTTTGTAAGTACATGAATGACAATTCGACTGTGAAAATTGCCGCTTAGACGATCGATTTTCACCGTGCGGCTTTAGTCACCTGTGTAAAACCAACATTACGGTCAAAATTAAACACTGTGGGTAGAAAGCAGACGATGTATTTTCAAAAAATACAATTCAGGAAAACCAAAAGACCTGATAGATTAAATACTCCAGGGTCCTTAGAGAATCCTTAATGGACCTATCAAAAATTTATATCTTCTATGACTTTTGCGAATATTTTAGTTCTACATTTTTTATCACGTCACGGTCGGCAACAGCACAAAATGTTCAGGAATTTTATAAGGTACGGCTCATTTTTTAGGGGACATGAATTTACACGTTATTTTAATGCAGCGTTCCGCGACACCGCACCGTTTTGACGAGTGACATGGACATGTGGACACTGGCCGTCTATCAGTAGATGGACTTCTTAACACCGCTCATGGACACCCGAGACACTACCGTTACAAATTTGCAAGTGCGTTGTTGGATTTGTTATTAATAATAAACTTTGTCTCAACTGAAGCATAAATAAAATTGTCAAAAGTATAAAATTAAATAGCAGAAAAGAAAAATTAGCGCGGAATGTCTGAGTTATTAAGCGGAACCTACCTCTAATGTACTTTTCTGCCGCAAATGAGTTTTTCTTTCGAGATTTATTTTTACTGCGGCTCGTTTATGCGGCAACTCTACTTAAGCTGTTATAATTTAATGTACTATTTTAATAAAATAACCAAGAGCATGTCAGGACTTCGTTATCAAGAGCAGGCAATTATAATATATTAGTTTATATTATATTTTGTGCAAGAAAACTTTCTATGCAATAAACTTATTGCACCGAAACCTCTTAGTGTAAACTGTAAACTACCTAACCAAGAGCATGTCGGGCATGTCTAATTGTCTAAGAAGGGTTCTGTAATAAGTCGATAGTTATACACGATGCACACATAGGTAAATAAATGATTGGTTGCACATTGATACGTGCAAAAGATTTTTTTTTTTAAATTTATTGTCCGATTTCGCTCAAGATAATTTTTCTAACGAGTTTTTAGCATTACCTGTTGGAAGCATGGAAAGTTACAAGTTTCTACCTTTTATAGTTTAGAAATGCCTCATTACTCTGGCTGATTACTCAAAAAGATTAACTTTTTAAAAGGTCATATCAAACCCTGCTTTCAGTATCAAAGTATCAAAAACTAGACTTTTGAAATTTTGCACACGTATTTTTCATAATATGACGTAGGCATCCACTTAGGAAAGATTTTTCAAAATTCAATTCCCAAAGGGGTAAAATAGGGGATAAAAGTTGGACTTGGACATATTTGTATGAAATTTCGTATAGGTATATTGAGTACGGAAAAAATGGGGGAGGGTAAAATAGGGGATGAAAGTTTAAAACCTATTTTCACGCGGGCGAAGCCGAAGGTAATAATTAATGCTAGTACCTACAGTATACAATTTGTTACTATGACTTTCGTCCATTTATAATAATTACGGAAGTTAGAAATGCGAACTAATAGACAGACAGACGGACGGACAGAATAAAACTATAAGGGTTCCTTGTAGTATTATGAAACCCTAAAAAAAGATTTAACTAGCTCCGATTTAGGTTTTCAATAAAAGTTTTAGCTTTCCTTTAAAGACAAAGAGTAGTAAAACGAGGAAGGAAGAACGTGATTTTTTATTCCGTTTAATACCTACTCTATTAATTCATAAACCTAAAATTGTACCCTGTTTATCTCGAAACAGAATAAAAAATCACACAGTATTCAAAATACGCCTATTTCGCATTTCGCTATCGTATGGTTCCGCTTATCGGTTAAACCTATTATTATTATGTAAGTCACAAAAATTAGTTAGTTTACTTAGCAATTATCTATTACACTAAAATAAAGCTGAACTCAAGAGTTCCGAACCATGTCTCAGGTCTCTATTGAACCACAGAGGTGTGAAAACTCCTTGGAAAATTATGTTAGAACTAACTAATACTAATTTATGTTATATAGTAAGATACTGAAGATTTACGGGCAATGCCTACCAACACTAAGGCTGGCCTCACACAGCCGGAATGTCTCTCTGAATTCATAATCGGAAATTCATAATCTAAATTTCGGCATCTTGCCTCACACATATCTTAAAAATTCAGATTGATCAGTAGTCTCGTGATTCCCGGCACATATAAACGTCTTTATGGAAGAAGAATTAATACTAATCGCATTGCTTTTGGCTCTATATAATAAAAAAAAAGGAAATGCAAACACAAATACTGGGTTCATCCTTTAAATGTGAGCAGAATAAAGGAATACGTGCGTTATAAAATAATTATCTTAAATATTCCGATCCGGAATTCAGAACGCTCGTCAGTATCATTCTATCATTCTTACAGATCGATCTGAGAAATTCATAATCTGAAAAAATCAGAATGTGTGTGGAGCATACTGATATTGTATGGTATTCCGGCCTTTCTGAATTAATGATATTCAGAAAGGCCGGAATACCATACAATATCTATATGAATTCAGATTATGAATTCAGAGTAACATTCCGGCTGTGTGAGGCCAGCCTTAGTCGTACATCAAATACCGGTGTACGTAAATATGATTATTTTTTGTACTTTGTTCAAAATATAAAACCTAATTAAGCTATGTTAATTCTTGGAGTTTCAAATTTTTCGTCCGCCATTAGCATTCTCAGAGGAATTTATTACGTGGGTTTTATTAAACGAAATTGTAAGCGGCTTTCATTGTAATATTGAAAATATTTTTGATACCTAATAATCTCGGGAAAAGTACAATGCATACTTGGAACGGTCTTATGGGACCAGCCCGTTCTAAGTGTGCATTCAAAGTTGCTATGAGGTGACTAAGAAAAAACAACAGTTTTCTACGTAAGATACGCTTTAGATATTATTATATTATGTGTTTTGTCTAAGATTTAAAGTATCTATGGTCTGAAATAAGCATTATTATTAACACTATAATTTTTAATTTTCTTTAGTTTTTGTGAACAAGGAAATTTATAAAGGATATCCTATTAGAGTCACACTATAAATAAGGATGTCGTGTACGTAGTTTGTAGGAAACAAATTTAACTTTTAGTAACATTGACTTGTAGCTTGTAGCTTTTAATCCATTTCATCTCCAAAGTTCTTGTGAGAATTAAATAACTTAAAAAATATTTCTAGCAAGGGTAGCATATTAGCTTAAGCTTTATAGATCTAGCTAGAAAATCTAGGCGACTAATAAATTACTAGTATATATAAGTAAGTCTTAAACATACACCTTATGCACCTACAAGTTTATACCTAACTAGGTTAAAGAATATTTGAGCAGTTGCTCAGGCTATAGGCACTAGGGTTTTTTATAAAATAATAATATCAAGTAGGTATAAGGCATATTTCGTTTAAATTTCATTCGTCTGGTGTTATCGGCGCGCGGCGGTAACAGGTGTGCCTCATCGCCAGCATTACAAATGGCGACGGTTTTATACAAACTTTTGTCATCGTTTATGAAAAAGCCGACCTCATCTTATTTTAATATAGCGAGATTTATTCCTAAATTGGACGCTCACTTCATTTTCCATTTAATGTATTTAAAGTTTAGATGTATTAATTGTTTTCCTATATATTATTGGAAAATTGATTTGATGATATATGTAAAAACTACTGAACGGATTTTGATTAATTTGGTATGGTAGTAGTTTATGCTCTGGATTAAAACCTAGGCTACTTATTATCCCGAAAAAGTACCTACAGTGTTCCCGTGGGATACTTTTTTGACGCGAGCGGAGCTGCGAGTAAAAGCTAGTATTATATAAGATTATAACGTATGAAAATAAAGTAAAAGTTACAACGTTCTGTCCACATATCCACGTCACGACGTCGTCAACGTAAACCGGCGCGTTGTCGCAGCACCGCCCAGTTAACGTGGGACCAGTAAACCTCAATTCTCGTATATAAATTAGTAGACTTTCATTTTACTTTGATTGTATTAAGAGTTGAGCGACATGTTATCGTAAATTTATTTTGTCGAGTTTGGACCAATCAGAGCGCGTTTCACGTTGGTTTAACTCTACGAGAATACCGGTTGACAGTTTTAGCGTATCGGGACTTGATTGTAATTGTATTAGTGCAGGTTTTATTTAGCAGAATTGACCCTCAGGCGGAACTACGCAACGAGGTAGGTACTTACTAAATTGCAGTATTACTATAAGGTACGCGTTGCGTCGCGTCGCTCCGCTGCGGCCTGCCGCCTAGTATGCGCGCGGCATAGCTGGGCACCGTTAATCAAATAGTTAACTTCGTTAATCGTTAATCCGCTACAAAAAAAGTTAGCTTCGTTAAACGTTAAAGCGTTACATTGCGGAAGAATTAACGCAAGTTAACGTTAATCGTTAATCCGTTAATATGTGTAAAATTGCATTTTTGTATCGTTGCGTTAGTGGGTGAACTTATAAAACCTGTTGGTTTAGGTTCTGGAAGTTAACAGGTTAGGAACAAAACAAAATGCTTGTACAGTTCAAATGTGTAATTTAATCGTCGGGTGTAAGGTGCATATTCCCCTTCATGAACATTAATATGTTGAAGTCAAATGTGGCCATGGATTATCATCAGAAGCCCTGGAATCCGATTCCATGTCTTCCATGATATGGTTTTAATTAGGTACTACACTGCACAGTACACTTTTTCTATCTAACTAAATTACACTACACTCTTCTTTATCAAAACGCAAATGATCACTGACAGTAATTTATCCTATCAAAAACATAAATATAAAATGAGAGCCAAGCACAATAATATGATATAATATGCCTTGGTTGTTGACTTCGACGACAAAGAAGTGAGATCTAAATGGATGCCAAATTCAATGGTCAGTCCTGAAATTTATTTATAACAACATAAAAATATCACTTCTTCTCATAACTTAGGTAATGGTAATATATTGTAGCCTAAGGTCTGACTTGGCTAGTTCTCATATACGAATTATTATGTGTAGGCTTTTCTACCAGCAAGCCAAATTTACGGAATAATAAAATAAGAACCGACAAGTAACAGGTTTAGAACTTCCGAAGGCTATAATATTTTATGTTGTTATAAATTAATTTCAGGACTGACCATTGAACTTGGCACCCATTTAGATCTCACTTCTTTTGTCGTTGAAGTCAACAACCAAGGCATATTATATCATTATTGAACTTGGCTCTCATTTGACACTTATGTTTTTGATAGGATATCATTACTTTTTGTACAAAAATTATTAGTAGGTACTTATTTAAATCTAGAAGAATAGGTAGAAATTGTGAAACTAATTAAACTTAAGAACACCGTATAAGTACCAATTTTTGCGAAATAAACGATATTATTATTATAAACAAAATTAATACCAAAGTTAAGTTTTCCTAATAGAATCAATTAAGTGAAAAATTATAATAAAATGATAAAAAATTACCAGTTTCTGATTTATTCTTTTGTATTCACCTAATTGTGTGAAAGAAATTTTTAAATCACAGCTACCGCTAACTACGAAAAAAATTATTATGGACACCGAAATACTACCATGTCTCACCTACGCTTGCCAAACATGGACGTTTGACTTCAAAAGTAGAAACAAAATAGAGACCACCCAAAGGCGAATGGAGAGAAGCATTTTGGGTATAAAATTAAAAGATAAGGTAAGGAATAGTTACATCCGCAATGAAACAAAAATTAATGACGCTTTATCATTTTCACTGAGACAAAAATTTAGATGGGCAGGTCACGTTGCCAGGTATAAGGATGATAGATGGACCAAAAGAGCAGTAGAGTGGACTGGACCTCGAGGCAATAGAGCGAGAGGACGCCCATGTGCCAGATGGGCAGACGAGATAGTCGCTACGGCGGGACCACGATGGTTAATCACAGCCACAAATAGAGATGAGTGGCATTCTTTGGAGGAGGCTTTTACCCGACGGGGGTCCATAGAAACTTAAACACAATACTTTATTATACAAATGTCAGATTGAATTAATTATGTAATTATTGTATCATTAATTCGCTTTCTATTATCTCAATTGTATTATTATTTCACTTTTTATTATGTAATGATATTATTAGTTAAGTTTTTTTTTTAATATTTGTTCATTGCAATTTTATAATGTAATAATTTGTATGGAATTAAATAAAGCTCTATTATTATTATTATTATTCACCTAATTACCTATCTGCATGCCAAATTTGAACTTTGTAGGCCATCTGGAACTGGGTTAGTGTTTTGATCTATAGGTCAGTCAGTGATAAAAATGTCGATTTTTGGACGTTAATATCTAAATTTGTAACCGTTTAAGATGTGTTTAAGATATATTATTATGTATCTCGCAAGTCTCAATATATGAGCCAAATTTGACACGATTATGTGAAATAGATGAGTTTTTCGCGCGCGCCGCGCCGCGGTGCCGTGTGGTAAACAGTAGGCATTGGATTAACGATTTAACGGACTTCTGTTCATATTAACGGAAGTTAACGTGTCCGTTAACATTTTTAAAAGTTAACTTAAAAGTTAATCCGTTAACCAAAATGTTAACTTCGTTAATTAACGATTAACGGATTAACGAGTTAATGCCCAGCTATGGCGCGCGGTCGCCGCTGCGAAATGAGCTTTCTTGACTAAGACACAAAATACAACCTACTGGCAATCAACCAATCGCAGGGCGGCCGCGCAATAAAATTATTGTATTATTTCTGTACGTTGTGGCATAGTCAGTAGTCAATAAATCTCAATTTGCGATGGCCGGTCGTGGCACAGTGAGTTTTCGCGTCGTGCAATTTCACGGTAGATACGGCAATGGTGCATAACGGTGCAGAATGTACCGTAATTTTACAATGCACGGCGATATAACGTCCTGACGTACATTTTTAAGGCGACATGAATTTGGACGTATCAGGTTAACGACGCGGCGACGCACTATGTGGACTTTAGGCCGTTTTCGTGTCATAAATCTGTAACTTTTTTATTTTTCAAGATATTTTCATGATTTTTTGTATATTTTACTCTTGAATACATACACTTTCAAATGACATACACTTTGATTTTATTATTATTATTTTAAATTCATTAAATATTACCAAAATAATAAAGTGAAAATTTGAATAATCTCATACTTATTTTTAAGCTTATTTTACATAATTTCACAAAAAAATTATAAAAATAAATGTTAAAAGGTACTTTAGGTATAAAGTGATAAAAATTATACTATTTTGAAAAAAAACATGAAAACATGAAAAAACATAAAGTCTTTGTGGCTATGTTTTTCGAGTTTAATACAATAATTCCTAGTAAATATGAAATTATTTAAATTTTCTACGATATTCTAAGATATAAATATAACAAAATAGTCGCTCAAAATTTATCTAAAAGTTCTACAACTTCATCTAGAACTCTGCCCATTTGCACTAAACTTAAGGATCGCCTAAGTTCTTTCCTAACTTGTTTAGGCTGCTCCTAGCAAAAAATACTATTGCACTAACCTTAGGCCATTCCTAAGTCCACTTAGGATATTCTTAACTTTATGAGCCCGATTAGGAAGCGCGTAAGCGTAGGCAACACATTAGTCGGGTATTTTATCTAGTCTTGTAGATTATTTGTAACTATTGATATAGTTTTATTGATATACTATTGTCAGAGATCTAGCCTTAGATGTATTACAATAAAAAGAGGTATATTTTTAGCAGATTTTTTATTACAGTGGTTTTAAAAATTCAAAGCTTAAAATAGTCAGATCGCAATCACCATGGCAGGGGATTTAATATTTATTGACTTTCCTTGAATTTGTAGAAGTCGATTTTCATAATGAACGACACGCGAGAACTAGAATAACAAGATCACGACCAAAGTGCTTCCAGAATTTCGATGAAATCGACTTCTTCAAGCGGTATAGGATGTGCAAAAGAATTATTTCTCTTTATTCATCGTGGCATCGTGAGAAGTTACTTTCGATAGAATGCACGGGCCTTCGTCTAAATCGTCGCACAACAATCGCACAAAATTTATTTTTTCTTCCGCCGTAAAGTTTGCGGTTTTTACTTTTTCTTTTAATTTATTTTCCATAATAGGTATATTAATAACGATTCAAAATCAATCGTAATGTATAATTTTAGTCAACATTATTCTATGAAACACGCACCGAATTTGACACAATATGACAAGGCAATTGACAGCCTTTTGGTGAATTTACGTTACCAAATAAATTATACCAAGGTCTTATCTTTTGTCACTTTTTAACACACGACGGAATCAATGTAAAGAGAAGGCCAAAATATTTTCTATGGACTACATTACTTAGCCGGTTTATAAAACCATAAACAACCAATCTTTACATTCGTTCAATCATTCACTTATCTAGGCAATGCCTAAGCTACGACATATTTAAGTTATATCTGTTAGTGCAAACAAAATGTATAGCTAGGCTGTTCTTATGTTTAAGTGTATCTTAACTAGGACAGGCCTAACTTACGTTTAGTGCAAATGGGTATGAGTCTTCCTATAAATAGGATTCTTTAAACTCGATGTATAAATATCCGAAGTATAGTAAAGTATGTGTAAAACGATTTCGTTAGTGGCTTATTTCTTGCATTTTCTTGTGTGGTAAAGTTCAGACTTTAATTTAGACCTATTTTAATATTTTTTTCGTAACTCCCTGGGCGCCTTAGGAGAGTTGCCCAAAGGGCAACACAGCAAAATTTAGTATTACACTTTCGTCGTTAATTAAGACTTTATGCATAGAAGAAGGCTATTTACCATTTATATACATAACTAGCTTTTGCCCGCGACTTCGTCCGCGTGGAACAATACTTTGGAATATCGCTGAAATTTACCCACGACTTTATTTATGACTAACGAAAGCGGAATCCTATTTTTTTAAACGGAACCCTAAAATAAAAGTAGCCTATGTTAGACCCTATAACATCAGCTATCTGCTAGTGAAAGTCCCGTGAAAATCGGTCCAGCCGTTTCAGAGATTAGTCGGAACAAACAGACAGACAGACCGACTGACAGACAGACAGACGGACAGACAAAAATTTAAAAAAAAATGTATTTTATGTACCGAATATACTTTCAGATTCATTATGTAAAAAGCAGTTAATTTGAAGTTACAAACAGACACTTAAATTGTATTTAACTGTATAGATGTATAGATATTATAATGTATTATATTTTAAGATATTATCAATTTGATGTTTATAAAATAACTAAACTATTTAACTAAACTAAACTAAACTAAACATTAACCCGCACGCGCATCCCGCCTTGGTGACGCCCACTTCGCAACGGGCCGTGCAGCAGAAATCGTAATATTTTAATTTCGCCATAACTTCAAAACCAAACGTCCAATTTTAATAATTCAAAGACCAAATATTATCTACATAAACTGTACTTAGTGATGAAATAATTTATTTTGATAAGGATTAATAACATGAGTAAAATAAACGCGTTTAAATGTAGTCCAAAAAAAATTCAAGATTTCTAAATAAAAAAATGGTTGTTGTGCCTCACTCGACATAGATAGGTATAGTGTGTCGCGGACTTTTTTGTAGATATTTATAAGATCTACAATTAATTAGAACATGTTATGGTTCTATCTTTTATAGTTTAGGCAGCGTACGCAAAATAAGTAACTTTTCTGGTTGATTTTTTACACCTTGTGTCCGAAAAACCCAAATATCTTACGGAACCCTATTTTTTTCGAAAATAAAATTTAGCCTATGTTACTCGTGGATAATGTAGCTTTCGAATGGTGAAAGAATTTTTGAAATCGGTCCAGTACTTTTTGAGCCTATTCATTACAAACAAACAAACAAACAAACATACAAACAAAGTTTTCCTCTTTATAATATTAGTGTAGATTAGCATACAATTGTGTTATTTCTAAAGCGTAGTAGCCAAAATTTGGTAGGACTGATATTTTTTTCATACATACATTCACATTTGAAAGTATAATATTATAGTTTACGCACTGAAACTGCAAAAAATATTATATTCTGTAAATCTGCATTAAATTTACTACAAAATAAGACTATTATCACAACTTTAGCAGATTTCATTAAATGTCAAGTCGAAAATTGAAGAGAAGACTAAACGAAAGAGTACCTACGTCTCCAGAGGTGTAATTTACTGAAGAAAAAGATTTTTATCATATCTACCGTAAATAACATATTTCAAGCATTCTAAAATGATATATACTTATATGATTCTCTTAAATTAATTACACGATAAACAAAAACTCATAATTTGCACCCTTTAAAGTAGAAGAACATACCTTCACATTTTTACATACTAACACGTCATGTTGCGTACTGATGCCGCAACAAAAAAATTTACCATGTAAATCTACATTAAATTTGCTATAAAATAAGCTTAATTACAGAACTTCGGCAAATTTCGATAACTTTCAAAACTCCAATCGAAAATGAAACATAAGAAAAAATGGCATACTACTGGATGTACGTCTCTAGTGGTGTCATATATGCAAAAAACAATATTTAATTAATTTATAATAAAGAACATATTTTAAGATTTCTTAAATGGTACAACACTTATATATGCCATAGAGGAAAGCTACTATAAAATCAAAGTAAAATTTCTACATTTCAAGAATAGTTTTCAACAAATTTCCATTCAGCAATTTTAAGCGTATTTTTTTCAAAAATAGGGATAAACAGAAGTGTTTAGCGTTTGTATTTAGGTAGATTGGTCCTTTGTCTACAATTTGAGGTATAATACCTCTGCCGACTTTTGGAAAAAGCATTTATGGCACGGCTTTCTTAGGAGCGTCCACATAGTAGACTAGTGCTTTTACCTCTGAAAATGGTCAAAAACAAAATAAATTTATAGTAGGATGAAACCCATTGGAAAAGAAAGAAAATGTAACAAAAATAAAAGGAAAAATAATTTACGGGCGATTTGAGGTCGGGAAGTGAGGGGGGTGAGTTTTTAAGGGTAGAAAACGGTTTATCTCGATTTCCGGAAAAAATACAAGTTCTAAAAAAAGTCAAATGGCAAAGTTGTAGAGAATAAAAAGATCTACAACTTTTGTATTTACACTCTTTTCACATAACCTCAAATTTTATGTGAAAAATTCAAATAACCAAGTTTTTGGTTTTTAATTTTTATCTTGTACAAAAACAAAAAAAAAATCACGAAATTTAGTGAAAACTTACCTTTTTATGTCCTAAATACACTGTAATTTTTGTGATTTAAAATATTTATTTTTTCACCTTACTTTTGTCTTAATATCGAAAAATTAACCCTAATTTTCAATCGAAAATTCTCCCGTCAAAATATCAGCTTTTTTTTAAAATTGGTGGGCTTCTTGTTTATTGAATTCTATTCTTTCTGATAATGTAAAAAAATGTATACATTACCATAGTAAATGTTCTAAGAAAATGCAAAGAAAAGAGCAAGTAGTAAGGCTCAGATCGCCTAGCCCTTTCCCTCTTGTATATGAAATACCTTTTGATGGGTTAAAATTATCCGTAGGTCACTCAAGTATACAAGTCATCTTAAAATAGCAATAAATAGACATGTATGCGCATAGTTTAAAGAAGATTCGACAACTTACTCAAAATATTGTAGATGTCTTATTGGCGCTAGGCCTTACTACCTATTCTTTTCTTTGCATTTTCTGAGAACATTTATTATGGTAATGTATATATTTTTTTACATTTTCAGAAATAATACATTTCAACAAACAAGAAGCCCGCCAATTTTTTAAAAAAAGCTGATATTTTGATGGGAGAATTTTCGATTGAAAATTAGGGTTAATTTTTCGATATTAAGACAAAATAAGGTGAAAAAATAAATATTTTAAATCACAAAAATTACAGTGTATTTAGTACATAAAAAGGTAAGTTTTCACTTAATTTCGTGATTTTTTTTTGTTTTTGTACAAGATAAAAATTAAAAACCAAAAACTTGGTTATTTGAATTTTTCACATAAATTTTGAGGTTATGTGAAAAGAGTGTACAAAAGTTGTAGATCTTTTTTTTCTCTACAACTTTGCCATTCGACTTTTTTCCATAGGATTTGTAGTTTTGCCAGAAATCGAGATAAACCGTTTTCTACCCTTAAAAACTCACCCCCTTCACTTCCCGAACTCTAATCGCCCGCAAGTTATTTTTCTTTTATTTTTGTTATATTCTCTTCCTTTTCCAATGGGTTTCATCCTACTATAAATTTATTTTGTTTTAAAAACCTATCGGCACTGGTCTATAGTGCGACGTCGTGACGTAGATATTTTTTATTTATTTAAATGCACAATACACATCACAATCATTGCTTAATATAAGTAATTCCTAATACTTTATTATTTGAGCTGGATCGCAACGTAACAATTATGTGCATACAACTAAACAGTAATAATTAGGTAAAACAATAGCTTTACATTAAATATAAATATTTACAAGTTACAGCATTATATTTACGTGCTACATGAGTTTAACAAGAGTCTTTTAAAGTAACTATGTTATGGAGGATGTCTTTCACAATTTTTGTATAAGATTGGAAATTGTTATCAAAGATGTCTAATTCTGGATTATCTTTTACAAAATCATTGTATTGCCGGGCCATCTAAGAGATGTTGTTTTATCTGTTTTTCCACTCCGACCAACTAAACGGATCAACTAGTTGTTCCGATCGGAACTTAGTACGTGCAATTCTTCCCACCGATCCAACTTCTCAAAAGTAAATCATAATTGCACGTACCTACTTAGTTCCGATCGGAACAACTAGTTGATCCGTTTAGTTGGTTTACTCTTTTCCTTAATAATTAAATTCTTCTCGAAATTCAATTCACAAACGTGTGTTTTATTTAATTTCAATACACTATTGTCCTGAAATCAAACATAACGGAACTATAAAAAACCTCCCCAATTAAAAAAAGACATTCCGAATACTAGGTATAACCATGCGAACATCTTTTGATCTGCGCCGACACCGATCTCGTGCCAATACGTGGGCCAATACTCCAATACCTACTAAGACGACCACAAACCCCTAATCTTCAAGATGGCCTATCAATAGGTGTTTTCGAACGTGAAAGGAAAAGGATTTATCATTTCTTTTTGTAGGTACTTACTTTTACGCTTATTGCGGCATTGCACTTTTCTGCTTTGTAACGTGAGCATCTCAAATATTTTTTTGCCAGACTTACTTATATATAATCTTGTAGGGCAAATATATTCATGCGTTTAGCTCTACGAGCACTAAATTTAACATTAAAGTTAACGTTAGAAAGTAAATCCGGAGAATCGATAAAATAATGTATGATTTGTATAAATATAATAAATCGAAATATATGCGTCGGCTTTTAAGAGTCTTCATTTCAAAGTATGTAAGTCTAACGCGGTTTTTTAAATTTGAACGGCCGGGGTTTTGGCGATAAGATAAGATATTATTATGTGAAGAGACCCTAAGTAAGTATATTATTATAATAAGTTCTATAACATATTTATACAATAAAAATATATATTTATATATAGCACATAACTATAAATATTTTATGAATATTCAATGTATTGTTACTATAGAATTCACAGGCTTTATATAATGCATTGAATCAAAAGTATATTTATATAAAAACACTGTGTATAGTTCGAAGCTTTTAAAGAGATTAAGCTATTGATTTAACATCTAGATAAATAAAATATTTGAATACGGATTATTTTTATATCGCTCATATTCGTGGACTATATAGGCCTTTGGGTATTGGAAATAATCCTCCCTTAGGATCGTGGTGATTACCAACTAAACGGATTACTCAATGCTCTGTAGACACGATCTGATCAAAGCTTTAGACGTTTCATCGTAACAGACTTAAATAATCATTTTTTTTTTGCGAACACTACCCACGTTACGCCCACATGTGAGTTTGAGAGCCAGTACTTTAATATCTATCTATATAAAAAATATTTAAAAAAATATAAAAACCGACTTCCAAAGTAGGTATATTAAGCAATAACATTCTTAAAATCACTAAAAAGTATGAAATAATTCTTAATGTCGAAATAGTTCCATTTTAAATTCTGCTAAAATGTTACTATTTTTCTACTCAATCTTCTTATTTTTGAAGTCGGTACCAGCCAATTTGAACGTGAGTTCTTTAAAATATACTTAATTTGTACTTATATAATAGGTTGGGGAAAAAGTCTTTTCGCATTATAGTATGTATGAACTTGTCATAAAATATCTTGGGCTATACCAATTGTATCTGGCTGATTTTGGTATCATTAAAAAGTTTTAATTTTACAGAAGACAATTCCAAATTCAAATTAGGTAAATTTGAGATTTTCATTTGTTTTTCTTATTGTTAAAATGAGTGATTCTTATGAAGAATTTCGATACATTTTTAAATTTTATTACAGAAAAGGTAAAAATGCAACACAAGCCGCGAAAAAAATTTGTGATGTTTATGGACCTAATGCAGTATCTGTGAGAGTAGCGCAAATTTGGTTTAAGCGTTTTCAATCCGGAAATTTTGATATCAAAGATGCATGTCGCTCTGGTCGCCCTGTTACGGACAAAACTATTGCCATTTTTGAAAAAGTGGAGCAAGATCGGCATATTAGTAGTTACGATGTAGCTGAAGAACTGGGGATTGACCACAAAACGGTTTTGGCGCATTTGAAAAAAGCTGGGTACACAAAAAAGCTCGATATTTGGGTGCCTCAAGAGCTCACTGAAAGAAACCTAATGAACCGTGTACTCATTTGTGATTCTTTATTACGACGCGCGACGTAATGAAACCGAACCATTTTTGAAGAAGCTGATAACTGGTGATGAAAAGTGGATCACGTACGACAAGAACGTGCGAAAAAGATCGTGGTCAAAGGCCGGTCAGGCTTCGCAGACTGTGGCGAAACCCGGGTTAACTCGCAACAAGGTGATGCTGTGTGTGTGGTGGGATTGGAAGGGCATTATTCATTATGAGCTGTTACCGCCAGGCAGGACCATCAATTCTGAACTGTACTGCGAACAACTGATGAGATTAAAGCAAGAAGTTGAGAGAAAGCGGCCGGAATTAATCAACAGAAGGGGTGTGGTTTTTCACCATGATAACGCTAGACCTCACACATCTTTAGCCACTCAGAAAAAATTACGGGAGTTTGTCTGGGAGGTGTTAATGCATCCGCCGTATAGTCCTGACCTTGCACCTTCAGATTTCCACCTGTTGCGGTCGCTGCAGAATTCCTTAGGCATGGCAGGTTGACATCACAAGAGGACTGCCAAAACCACTTGTCGCAGTTTTTTCATCAGAAGCCCCAAAAATTTTATAGCAATGGGATCATGTACCTACCAATAAGATGGCAAAAAGTTATCGAACAAAATGGCACCTATATACTTTAGTCACTTGTAAATAAACTTTATAAAAAAACCTTTTGAATTTTTATATAAAATGCGAATAAACTTTTTCCCCAACCTAATATAAGGATGTAGTTGTGTTAAAATTAATGTTCTTTTAATTATTGAAGGATTTATACAATTATTTGGGCTGGTACCGACTTCAAAAATAAGAAAATTGAGTAGTAAAATAGTAACATTTTAGCAGAATTTAAAATGGAACTATTTCGACATTAAGAATTATTTCATACTTTTTAGTGATTTTAAGAATGTTATTGCTTAATATACCTACTTTGGAAGTCGGTTTTTATATTTTTTTAAATATTTTTTATTTTTTTCTTTTCAGTGATATATATTATTAACTAGTACCTGGGAGACCGAGCTTTGTTCGGAGTTTTAGTAGGACGATGAAATATTTTAAAATAAATAAAATTGAGAAAAGAAATAAAAAGAATCACAAAAATATTTATCTGACCGGGTTTCGAACCCGAAGCCAATTCGTAAACAACGTATAAATTACCATTCTACCATCCAGATGAAGCTACATTTTATGGCGGCAAAATGTACGGTTCCCGCAAGATTTCCTTTTGCGCGTACGAAGTAGCGAGTAACGTCTACTATAGTTTAATCATGTGTTTTCAATGTCAATTTTAAGCACTTATGCATATAACACCTCCGTGAAGTTGTAGTGAGACCCTCGCGGGGGTAGTCAGGGAAGCTTCCTGTGGCCTCAGAACGTCGAGATCTGATGAGAATTAGATTTTACAAAACGGGGTAAAACCAATATCTTCCCGATTTTTGAAAATCTTAGATTTTCTTAGCGGGAAGTTAAAAATAATCCCCTTTTGTCTTGGTCATTCATTGCATGAACTGCTAGACAAATTTTCATAAAACTTGTGTATTGTGTTGACAGAAAAAGTTGCTGGGAAATTAAAAAATTGTTTAGAAAACATAATGATCATAAACATTGCTTTTAAGAGTTTCCTCGATTCCTCGTGGATCCCATAGTTATCATTATCCTTATTATCATTATCCAAATGTAACACTTTTAGTGGGAAGGTATACAAGCTTGGCACAACATTTTATTTTTGAGTAGCTCTGAATGTTCAAAGAAATCGATATCACTTTAAAATACTATGAGAAATACCTATATCAACATAATATCTTGATGTATGGTGTGATGATGATTGTGGTGATGATGATTATTCAATAGTGACCTATGCTTGCAGTACTTTTAACAATACGGAATTTCCCAACGTGTACCTTTAAGGACTGAGGAGTGCTGTTGAGCCTTTTTGGATCCAGGATATACCTTGGCACAATATTTTACTTTTTGGTGGCTATGAATGATTAAAGGAATTGATATCGGTGTAAAATACTATAAAAATAGTATCGTCATAATGTTTTCATTTTGTATGCTATGATGATGATGGTGGTGGTGGTGATGGTGATTATTATTTAAAAGTGGCATATGCTTGCAGTGCTTTAAACAACGTTGAAATTTCCAAACGTGTATCTTTAAAGACTGAGAAACCGTTCAGTGCTTTTGGATCCAGGGTATACCTTGGCACAATATTTCACTTTTAGAAGCTGTGAATGGTCAAAGAAATCGATATCGGTGTTAAAAAAACTATGAAAAACACCTAGATATCAACAATATATCAAGGTGTATGGTGTGATGATGGTGGTGGTGATGATGATTATTTAATAGTGACATTTGCTTGCAGTTTTATAAACAATACTTAAATTTTCAAACGTGTATATTTAAAGACTGAGGAGTGCTGTTCAGCCCTTTTGGATCCCTGGATACCCTGGTATACCTTGGCACAACATTTCACTTTTTGGTAGCTGTGAATGTTCAAAGAAATCGATATCGGTGTAAAATACTATGAAAAATACCTATATCATCATAATTTATCATGATGTATGGTGTGATTATGATGGTTGTGGTGATGATAATTATTATTTAATACTGACATTTGCTTGCAGTTTTATAAACATTGCTGAAATTTTCAAACGTATATCTTCAAAGACTGAGAAATGCCGGTCAGTGATTTTGGATCCAGGGTATACCTTGGCACAACATTTCACTTTTTGGTAGCATTTGCTCGAGTTACTTCAAAAAAAGTCAAAATCACTATCGGTGTCCCTATAAATTTTGAGGATTTCTCTCAATTCCTCATGGATCCCATCACCAGATCTACCATTTGATGACAATGGGACCAATCCAGGAGTCAATCCTTTACAACAAAAAAAGAATTTTGAAAATCGATCCACAAACGGCGGAGTAATCGTGTAACATACACACAAAAAAAAAACATACACACGAATTGTAAACCTCCTTCTGTATTTTGAAAGTCGGTTGATAAAAGGAAGTCGTGTTAGTTACACTAAGTATTTATAAGTCAAGAACAGCTGAACTGATTTGGCTGAAAATTGGTGGGGAGACATATTAAAACCAGGAAAAGGACTTAAGATACTTTTTATCCAATTCCCGAGAGACTAAAATTGAGAAGGCTGGACCGATTCGGCTAATTTAGATCTTGAAATAATTGGGGAAGGTAAACAGTGAGTAATGTTGGAAAAGGTGTACGTTGTAGGAGTAGGTGTAGTCATTTATTAATTCCAGTTCATATTTAAGACAGAACAACGTGTGTCGGGACAGCTAGTAGTATGATATTTGAGACAACATGTCTCAAATATCATACTACTAGCTGTCTTTGACATTTACTTGTATCTCGATTTTTATTTTGTATGATATTATGGTTATTAGGATATTACTACCTTTTTTCTATATACATAGTACCTATCCCACGTTCCACTACACTTTTACAGGATAAAAATAGCCTATGTGTTATTCCGTTCCATAGTTTTTGCATCAAATAATAACAAACATCCATCCATTTAATTTATTTAAGCAAGATTTATACCGCTACTCGTTGCTGGTCACGTCACGGCTGAAATAATTAATATAGGCGCTACGTGTCGGGGGTGCGAATATGGCAGGCTTTCCCTCTAAGTAGAACTAATTTCTTACGTGAATCATTTGTTAGTTTAGATATTATTAGCTATTTATACCCTATCCTACACATGTGAAAGTTTTTGAGGATGGATCGATGGATGTTTGTTTCTCTTTCACGCAAAAACTACTGAACGGATTTTGATGAAATTTGATATTGTATTAACACATAGGCTACTTTTTATCCCGAAAAAGTACGGTGTTCCTGTGGAATATTATATTTACGCGCAAACAAAAGCTATTACTGTAGGTTATTATTATTGTTATAGGTTGTTATTATTAGCTTAGGCTCCACGATTAATACATTATTAACACGCATCTTCATCATCAAAAAGTAAAATTAGTTATCAATAGATAAATAAGATTTTTATTATCAAAAGCTAAATATATAAAAGGCAAACCTGACTGACTCGTCTATCAACGCACAGCCGAAACTACTGAACGGATTTTGCTGAAATTTGGCATACAGATAGTTGTAATGACGTAGGCATCTGCTAAGAAAGGATTTTTGAAAATTCTTCCCCTAAGGAGGAGAAAAGGGGGTTAAAATTTTGTATGGAAACCGATCGTCCGCGTGGACGTGGCGGGCAAAAGCTAGTATGTAACAAAAGTAAATATTTAGAGCTGACACCACTAAATTGTTGTATATTAATGTACTTTAATTTTTGTATTATATAATATATTAAATTTTAAACACTCATAAAAATACCTTTTACAAATAACCTTTATTTTCTTTAAGGTGATTAATTATTTATTTATGACAGAAATACTTTTGTTTATTCGTATTGACGCCCCCAAGAGACAAGACCCTCTTCACAAAATAATATGATGATTATTAAATACATTTGTCTACTGCCTACGCCTATTACTATAATTATTCTGGGAATTCAAACAGTCAAAAGTATGAAATATAATTTTGGATAAATGTACAGCTATTATGTATGAGAACATGATAAAAGAGTTAGGTTACGTATTCACGTCATAAGAGATATTATAGTTTCCTAGATATTACGTTTTCAGAGCTAAATCCATACTAATATTATAAATTGGAAAGTGTGTGTCTGTTTGTCCATCTTTCACGCCAAAACTTCTAAACCGATTTAAATGGTACAAATATAGTCTAGAGCCTGAGAAAGGACAAAAGCAATTTTTTTTTTCGCGGGGAGATGTACGGTTCCCGTGGGATACTTTATTTACAATTTCACGTAAAAACTACTAAACCGAAAATCATAAAATTTGGCACAGATATAAAGTACACCACGAGAAAGGACGTAGGCTACTTTTTATCACGGGACATACTTACGTGGGTTACAGTGCTTACGCAGGCGGAGCCGCGGGCATCAGCTTGTCTACTATCATTCGATTAACATTTAATACCCAGATAATACATACCTAGTTATTATCTTAATACGTGAAGCAAAACCTTTAAATACAGTTTTACGAGAATTGTACGTATGGAGGAGTATGAAATTTGGCCGGTAAATAAAATTTTATGGATTAAGATGTGCAGAAAGATAATATTTTTTTAAATAATGCTTAGTAATACAATGGCTGTGCTCTGCGGAAAATAGCGCTACCGTTAAATAAGCAAAATGGCGGATTATGTTAGCAGTATTGAAGTTAGCAAACTTGTCCTGGCCGAATAATCTGTTTTTTTTTTCTTTAGCGCTAGCAAGCGCTAACAAGCGCTTTTTCCGCGGAACACAGCCATTGTGCAGTTGACGATTGTCAATCTGTCACATTTACATTTTTTTTATTCAAAGAGGCAAAAGATGTAAGATCCCATATAGTTCAAATAGTTCAAACTTAAAAATTATATGAATTGTTATGGGCGAATTTCAATCATAGGGCGACCTCTAGTATCCATACTAATATTATAAATGCGAAAGTGTGTCTGTCTGTCTGTCTGTCTGTTACCTCTTCACGCTTTAACCGCTGAACCGATTTTGATGAAATTTGGTACAGAGATACTTTGGGTCCTGGGAAAGGACATAGGATACTTTTAGTCCCAAAAATTTGCGGTGTTCCCGAGGGATAATGTATTATTATTGTGTGTACTTTGACTGTCTTTTACTGCTAAACGGTTGAATTGATTTGAATGAAATTTGGTATAGCAGTGGTTTATGCTTTGGACAAACGCGCAGTCTACTTTTTATCCCAAAAATATACAGAGTGCCCGAGGTATAATGTTTTAATTTGTGTATATCCATACTTCCATATCCATACTAATATCCATCCATACTTTAATATTCTAAATGCGAAAGTGTGTCTGTCTGTCTGTCTGTTACCTCTTCACGCTTTAACCGCTGAACCGATTTTGATGAAATTTGGTACAGAGATACTTTGGGTCCTGGGAAAGGACATAGGATACTTTTTGTCCCAAAAATTTGCGGTGTTCCCGAGGGATAATGTATTATTATTGTGTGTACTTTGACTGTCTTTTACTGCTAAACGGTTGAATTGATTTGAATGAAATTTGGTATGGCAGTGGTTTATGCTTTGGACAAACGCACAGTCTACTTTTTATCCCAAAAATATACAGTGTGCCCGAGGGATAATGTTTTAATTTGTGTACATCCATACTTCCATATCCATACTTAATATTATAAATGCGAAAGTGTGTCTGCCTGTCTGTCTGTCTGTCTGTCTGTCTGTCTGTCTGTCTGTCTGTTACCTCTTCAAGCTTTAACCGCTGAACCGATTTTGATGAAATTTGGTACAGAGATACTTTGAGTCCTGGGAAAGGACATAGGATACTTTTTGTCCCAAAAATTTGCGGTGTTCCCGAGGGATAATGTATTATTATTGTGTGTATTTTTGACTGTCTTTTACTGCTAAACGGTTGAATTGATTTGAATGAAATTTGGTTTGGCAGTGGTTTATGCTTTGGACAAACGCGCAGTCTACTTTTTATCCCAAGAATATACAGAGTGCCCGAGGGATAATGTTTTAATTTGTGTACATCCATACTTTCATATCCATACTATCCATATCCATACTTAATATTATAAATGCGAAAGTGTGTCTGTCTGTCTGTCTGTCTGTCTGTCTGTTACCTCTTCACGCTTTAACCGCTGAACCGATTTTGATGAAATTTGGTACAGAGATACTTTGGGTCCTGGGAAAGGACATAGGATACTTTTTGTCCCAAAAATTTGCGGTGTTCCCGAGGGATAATGTATTATTATTGTGTGTACTTTGACTGTCTTTTACTGCTAAACGGTTGAATTGATTTGAATGAAATTTGGTATAGCAGTGGTTTATGCTTTGGACAAACGCGCAGTCTACTTTTTATCCCAAAAAGATATATAATAGTGTTCCCGAGGGATAATGTACTATTGTGTATATTTTTTTAATGTCTTTCATAGCTTAAGAGTTTAAACCATTTAAATTAAACATGGTATGATAGTGCTTCGGACAAACAATTAGTAATTAAATAGAGAACGTAAGATAAGGAAGATACAGATTTAACTTAGATTACAGTCGGGAGTGGCCAAAAAACCTCATTTCTCGCGGGCGGAGCCGCGGGCAAAAGCTAGTAATCAATATGCCTACAACAACTTTCACACTTTGTACAACTTGTACTATATTTCTCTCGTCATTCGTTCCGATCTTCGTCGAACTATAATTTTCTAGTATACGAGTAGATGATATTACAGATACTTTATGACCGCCATTCTATCTCGTTAGTAGAAGATGGCTTTAGATAACATTAATAAATCCACTATGAAATATTATGAAACGTCATAATATATAGTGTAGTACGACGCGACGTAGCGGAGGCGACCGAGATTAATTTAAGCGAGCTCGAGACGGTAATAGCTGGTAAAGTGCTTATGCCATGATGGATCAATTGCATCTAATGTACTAAATAATGCCCTATTAATAAAAAAGCGGCCAAGTGCGAGTTGGACCCGCGCACCGAGGGTTCCGTACAAACCTGTGGGAAGTTATAAGTAAAAGTTCACCCATCACGACAATCGAGTCATAGTAAGTTTAAAATTATTAAAAATATTTTTATTATATAATGTAACTAAAAACGTACCTACGGTTTTCGCAAATTCTCCTTTATCTGTCCTATAAGACGTTGCTTCGTACGAAAAGTTCACGGAAAGTATCTACCCTGTAGGTATTGACCTTGCGAGTGTCGAAAATTTGCGGCATAAATGGCTGTATCTTTTGATTGCGTTGGCTTAGAAGTTTGATTTTTTCACAGCTTCAAGGGACAGCAGACTTGAGTATTTGATATAGATTCCATCTTGATAGCTCTACGCGTTCCTGAGAAAACTTTGACAGACAGACGGACAGACAAGAAAGTGATCCTATAAGGGTTCCGTTTGTTCCGTGAAAATAATATTTTACTTTGATATTTTACCTTAAAATTAGAATTATTTAAAAATAAGTCTAGTCAAGTTCCAAAGAAATCGTCAATGAGTCAACTCAATCGATTAATTAAAGTGGTAGACACTGCCGCTTTACTGAATCTTCCTAGGGAGTTGGAGAGACCACAAAACAGCACACTTTCTAAAGTAAGTAACTAATGAATATTTAATAGTTTATATTCTACCAATTTTACATATTTATGTATTACAAACAAAGTCACACATTCACATCCCCGCCAAAACTCCAAAAAAACATTATTCAAAATGTTAACGAGCAAACAAGAATTATATAAATTGTGATTCAAAATTAATCTAGTTGTGCGTAACATTGAATAAGTAAACAAGACTTTATCAAGATGCCTACAAAAACACAAAGTTATAAAGTTATTCTATTCAATTCAAACAATTAATGCTTTCAGAATCTAAAAATATTAACGAATAGAATAGAAAAATATATAAGTAAAGTTATTAAAATAATAAAAAGGAATGTTTATTATTTTAATAATTTTGAACTTTATTCGCTTTTCAAGTACACAATATTATTATAACTTATAATTTTGCTTTTGTTTTGTCTAAAAAATTTCAAAGCACCAATTTTACTTGAAGCTTCAACAATTTTGTACCGACCTAATTAAAAATAACAGTTAAGATTGCACAGCACAACAATAACTTGAGCGACTTAACTTGCTTGAAGATATGATATTGCAGCTTCTAAGTACTTTTATTTACTCTCTCTTTCTAATATGAAAAACCGAGAGCATGTTACCTGACGTGTCTGAGGAGGATTCCGTAAAATTATGAACGCACAATAGATCTTTTTTTTTTTAAATAACTTCAAAAATCAAAAGTTACTGTCTATTTTTGCTCAAAATAATTTCCAAACGAGTCTGAACATATCAGCATCGAAAGTTTAAACTCGTGTTAAAAATTCCAGGGGGGGACCAATTGTAAGCCACATAATTGGAGGTCAATTACTCGAAAATGGTTTAAATGATAAAAAAATAATGTATCAAACCTAGCCTATACACAATGAGACGGAAGGCAAAAAAATAATCCCCACTTCACATAATATATGAGTCATACGTAAAATAATTTAAAAATATATGTGCAATCTATAACCATCTATCTATTTATAATTCAATAATTACTATCGGAGTAAACCAAGGAGGATGGACAGACGGACATAAGGACGGACCGACTGACGGATATTTGGACAGACGAACAGACGGATAGACAGAAAGGGATCATTATAGTACCTACGGAACACTAAAACTCCTTACGATCACTGCGAGCATTTTTGTAAGTATAATTTACTAGATTTTTATAACTATTACATTTTCGATTGCAGTAGTCCAAGAAAATATGCTCTGAAATACGAATTTTAGTTAAAACTTGAATTTTTAATATAAAATACGCTCTACAACTTTTATTTGAAGATTTTTTTTCTAGCACTTGCCGTTTTCCCAAAATAAAAAAATAAAAACTTACTTTATGCTTTTTCACCCCTTCACGGGGGTGAATTTTAAAAAACTTACACAGTTCGTTTTCAAATTCTTCAAAGTAACTTATATCAAAAATTCAAGTTTTAACTCAACATTCGTATTTCAGAGCCTATTTTCTTGGACTACAGCACCTGCCAGCTGTTATTAGAATTAAATTAAAAAAAAACATTTATTTGTAAACATAAGGGAGCATACTCATACTACGTACGTGTCTTGAAAGTACTTACTACGCGTAGTAATATGCTTTAGGTTGTTAAACCTAACAGGTTAACAGCCTCCGTGGTCTAGTGGTTAGAGCATTGGCTCTCGACTCGGAGGTTGTGGGTTCGATTCCCGCATTGGGACAACAAAAAAATGTTGTTTCCAAGTTTGGTTAGGACAATGCAGGCTAATCACCTGATTGTCTGATAAGAAAGATGATCCATGCGTCGGATGGGCATGTAAAAAGTCGGACCTGCGCCTTATCTCTCATCAGTCGTGTCGGTTATCCGTCCCATTGGGTTACGAGAGTAAAGGAAGAGAGAGTGTTCTTGTGTACTGCGCACACACTCGGGCACTATAAAATTACTCCTGCGTAACTGGCCAGGTTTCAATGAAACCGGCCACCGTCACCGAGATCGGTGGGGAGTTATTATGCTTTAGGTTTCTGTCATGTAGTCAACATCTCCTAGAAAAATTTCGCGCGACCGCCATGATTATTATAGGTATTAGTGATGTTGGATCTGATTGTTGGACCGTAAGTGTAGCGATTTAACTACTATATTTATTTACGATTATTTTATTTTTTTACTTTCTGTTTCCAAAAAATATTTTTTAATTTTATGTTTATGAAGTATAACGTGAAAAGGATGAGGTTTCGGCATATACTACGCATAGTCACCGAGGGGTGTGGGTGTGTAATAATGAGGTAAATAAAATAAATAATAAAAAAAAATTAAAAAACCCGACTGCAAAAAAAAAGACAGATACCTAAGCAACGCACTAAAAAGGCCGAAACAAGATTAAGAAAACAGACTACACTATGAGCTGTAAGCCTAAGTGAAATAATTGACGTTATGTTTGGTAGCAGGCGGGACCCATTCGTAAATTATAAATCGTACAAAAATATATGGGCCCCGCCTGCTAACAAACGTAACATCAATTATTTTACTTAGGCTTTCAGCTCATAGTGTAGTCTGTTTTCTTAATCTTGTTTCGGCCTTTTTAGTGCGTTGCTTAGGTATCTGTCTTTTTTTTTTTTGCAGTCGGGTTTTTTAATTTTTTTTATTATTTATTTTATTTTAGATTTTTTAGTTTAACCAACACACGATTGGTCGATTTAAAGCAACAATACAATGATACGAACACTATCATAATTATAGGCTTAATGTGAGAATGGTACTACGCAACTTTAAATCGATATAGATCCTAAACGGTCAGTCGAATCGAAAAATGTTAAGAGAAAACTAAAAATGATTTTTAAATACCTATTCAACGATACCCCACTTGACATAGTTTGTTGTCTTTCATTTTTTTCATTTTCACAATATGGCGTCCAGTAGTCGCCATATTGAATTTTCACTAACGTCATGTCCTTAGTGACACTCGCCGGACTAAGAGGAATCGATTGACATGCGAATCATAAAAATCGGCCCAGGCGTTTAGTCTGTATAGTGCTTCAAAGGAACATACATACATACATACATACATACATACATACATACATACATACATACATAGGCTGATAAACATATTACCACTCCTTTGCGTCGCACAGTCGGGTAAAAAGTGGGCAGGTATGGATACGTTCCTAAAACAGTAAACTCATCCGAATATTGAGCTTTATACGAAAGTCAGCGACGGCCATATTTAAAGTCTCGAAGAAGGAAATCCCGTTGTCTGCAAATCTTGTGAAATGAAGTCTCCGGGCATTTCCATTCCTCGGGCTTATCCACAAATACCAATGACTGTTCTCATACAACTTCGTCGTTAAACGAAACTTGACGTTTGAACACTTTTCAATATCCCAAGCCAATTTCAACATCTTTTTACGATTCTTTTAGCATTAATTTTATGACATAAATCTATTGATTTTATTCAATTTATTGCAATAAAATTTTAACAAACATCAGCATCATTATAGCTGAACTTGCCACATTACTAAAACAAAACTATACCTACGCTAAGATTGAAGGAGTAATAAGTAAGAAAACTTCTTCTTTTGTAAAATAAGAAACTAAAAAACATCAATTTTTATAACCTTTACAAGACATTATTTAGCTACGCATAACGCACCAAATAGCGAATCTGCGCGATATACGTTTTTACGTATGATGAAAAACAAACCTTTATATAAAATACATTATTCAGAAAGATTATTTATATTGAACAATGTATAACTTACAAAGGCCTAAAGTGACATGTGAAATAAAGATTGGCCAACACAGAACTTAAGGTGGTTATACACCAGACAAGTAAACGCAGAGCAACGCAAGGTGATAAAACATAATATTCTGTAGCTGCTTAGTGAAACACGCAAAAATAGCTTATATCTTGAAACGGGCCAATGGGAATGTAAGCTATATTCTGGTTTCCATTCATTTTAATGTCTATGTCTGTAACATAACAATAAAGCTATATTTATTTAAACATTCTAACTAACCCTTTGTTTATATCATAGCTCAGACTAATAACTCCCCCCACCAATCTCGGTGATGGTGGCCGGTTTCATTGAAACCAGGCCAGTTACGCCCAATATAGTGCCCAAGTGTGTGCGCAGTACACAAGAGCACTCTCTCTTCCTTTACTCTCGTAATCCAGTGGGACGGATAACCGACACGACTGACGAGAGATGAGGCGCAGGTCAGATTTTTTACATGCCCATCGGACGCATGGATCATCTTTCTTGTCAGACAATCAGGTGATCAGCCTGCATTGTCTTAACCAAACTTGGAAACATTTTTTATTGTTCCAATGGGGGAATCGAAACCACGACCTCCGAGTCGAGAGCCAAAGGTCTAATCACTAGACCACGGAGGCTGTTAGAGGCTCAGACTAATGATTGTCCATCAACCTTATCGTGAAAGATGGCAGCTAACGTGTCACGTCTCACAGCCTTACGTTACGTTCTCTATTGTGTACATTACTTTAACTTGACGTGCCTACTCAGCAAATAGCTTTGCTTTCACCCAAACCTTTAACAATTGTAAATTATTTCCATATTAACTCATTCTATAATTTATGCCAAAGAAATGAATTCCGTAATACCTTTGTGAATATTTCACTAACCTTTCGTCCGTAGCAAACAGAACAGGGTAAAGTTAAAATTTGCCTACCTTTCGATAGGTATGTCTTACCTTATTTTTTTAACAATAATGTATTAATTATTATTTCGCTTTATTTTTAAACTTCTTACGAAATAAACTTATATCCTATGTAATAAAATTTAAGAATTATTATGCATGACACAAGTTATAGCATGGTAAATGATTAAAAAATCAAATTAATTAAAATAATGATAATAACTGTACTTACCGAAAATAACTTAAGCTTTCCCTTCAACGGTCGTAAAAACTAAACAGCTTCCATTTATTACATCATATTTTACTTTTTAGCACTTTTATAAAAATTAGCAAAGTAATTAAATAGATGATAGCAGAAATTCCCCAACCAGTAAAGGAATTAATTTCCTGCCGCTGACATAAAAAGCTGATCACTTTATAAATACCTCAACACTTGTGCCGCAGAAGACCAATCTTCCAGTCCTCTACTGTTTTAATTTAAACCTGTAAAAAACTTCACACATAAAAAGCGGAAATTTGTGTCTACTTTGAGGGACATCATTTACAAACTTCGAGAATATTTAAGTGAAAATAAAAAGGAAGTTAAATAAATTACTGTAGAAATATTAAAAGTAATGATATTTTTTTTTTTCGTTGGGTAGAATTATTTTATCTTTATATAAATTTATAAGTATAACTGAGGTTTTTCTTATAAATAGTTTTAATTAATAAAAGCCAGGGAGACGAAAAGCCTAAAACATTATATTGTACTTATTTGTCATTCTTCCTGACACTTGACTCTTGAAATCACAATAGCAAAAATCTTCACGATTTCGTTAAAGCGGATTAACTAGCAAAAACAAAAGTAACCAAAGGGACTCGGACCGGAAAAAAACCGATTTCTTACAGAGAAACTTAACATTAATTTACATATTTACCAGGCCGAAGGATGATCTCCCCCACGCCGCGACTTACCTGAAAAAATAAGATCAATAAAGCAACAATCTCATCGAATAGAGTAAATATTCCACCACAAAGCTGTTCGATCCCACAAAAGGCGGTATAATACATTTTTATAAGGTCAGCGGGTGGCCAAACACGCTGATGGGTGGAAAATAAATAGGATACGCTGTTTATTTAACGCTTCCAATACTATACAGGTTTGTACAATGAAACGGTATTCAATTGACAATTGTAAAGGCTAGTTACGATTCAAAATTTTGTTAGATAGGTACTAATGTTTTCTTTCTAACAATTGCTCAAAGGGGGTGAATAAAAAGAGAAAAAATATAAATGAACCAATTAGCTATATAGCTAAATGTGAAAGTTTATGATTATGGATGGATGTTTGTTACTCTTTCATGCAAAACAGTTGTACTCATTTTGATGAAATTTTGTTTGGTAGTAGTTTAGGCTCTGGGTTAAAGCATATGCTGATTTGTATCCGGAAAAAGTACAGCATTCCCTTGGGATACCAGATATTATATTTACGCGGCTGGAGCCGCAGGAAATAGCTTTTACCTTATATTATACATTCATAATATTATGCATTTAGTGAAAAGCTATTAAATTTAAATTACAAACACACTTCAAGTTTATTTATTTCTAAAGATAAACAAAGTATTTGTAATGTGTCGTCTTAGTTTCAAACTCATTCGGGTCAAATCTGAAACTACGAAACTTTATAACACGTTTGTAGTAGAGTGTAGAGTATGTGTCACGGGAACTCTTTCAACCAACTTTCAACAGGAAAATATGGCAAAGTTTGACAGCGCACCTTAATGCGGGCAAAGTTGATGATTGAAAATCGTGTAGCCGCAGGGTGATGAATAGGTTAAAAAATATGTTTTGTATATAGTTAAGAATATACCGGCGATGTGGTTCGCCACCCATCACGTCTTGTTCTCGCGGAGGCGAAAAGTGGCCCATGGAGAGCCGCTTCGCTACGTTGAATGTAAGAGGAGGAATGGATGGTAAGAATGAAAGTGAACGAAGTGAAACAAGTATGTAAGGATAAGGTATGTAGCAAGTGGAAAGAAGTGGTCTCTGCCAACCCCTACGGGAAAGAGGCGTGATTATATGTATGTATGTATGTTAAGAATATGACGTGTTTCCATCACTAAATTTTAGTAGAATAGACAATCTAGGCATTAGTAGTTTTTTTAATATTAAAAAAAAAGTGCCCGCAGAAGTGAAAATTTGAACATTAACGTTGTGCATTTTTGGATATTTCGGAATGGTTAGGGAGTAATTTCGCACAAATACTCCGTCTTACAAATATTCAATCAGGTCACGTATCCTGGCGCGAGTTTCACATTTTTTACCCATCCAGAAAAAAGTGCACAACGCCGCTGAAAGAGTTACTTATCACTTCAAAAACAATATCTAGTATTTGCTCAAAACACCTGCGTAGAAGCGTATTATAACTAAAGTAATCATCAAATATATTCAGACGGACGGACAGAGCGAATCTATGAGGGTTCCGTGTATAACTACGGAACCCTCACACAAAAAGTCTAGTCTACAGTTCGTGTTAAAAAGGCAAAAAGACGGTAAAACGTTAATTTTCACTCCGTGAATTTACGTACACAATAATAAAACTTTTCGTAGACGCCTTTAAGATTTTGGCTTATGCGTAAATAAGATTTGAGCATAAAAATAAAGCAGTCTTAAACTAAGCCTGCTGACTCGAATTATCCCTGTAGCATAGACTTATATATTACTCACGTAAGGACAGGCCCTATCTAAGCGTCTACTTATACTTACGTTAATACATTATACTTCTGTTATTACGAGGAAATTAAATCATTGACGATTAAAACAATTTTCTGTGTTTTATTATTTTTTATGGCCCAAACAGGTCAGGTCACACATTAAAAAAAACAAAATGGTGAATACACAAAACGTTCCAAAATCTTCCACAGTACCGGATTAGCCTAGTAGTGGATGCAGCAAATGCTACGGGACCCGCGCTTAGGGGAGCCCCGCGCTCCAACGTCTGTTTGACCGCGATAACCGCGGGAGTGTAAAAATATTTTTCACACACATTACAGCAGTTAAAATGTCAACGCTTGTGAGTTCGATTTCAGCTCTATCGTATAACGTAATCGTGCTGAAAGTTAATTGTATTACTCAATAGTAATAAAAAATAGCAAAAAAAAATTAGAACACACGAGCATCGAGTTTCTAAATTGCTGCCGTGAGTTCGATTTTCATCTCTATTGCTTTACTTCCACCTGAAAATCTAAAACTCAATTTCACAACGTCCAATATCAAGTAAAATTAATAATTTACATTTCATAATATTATGGTATTCAAAATATATCTAATAGAAAATAAATAAATTTATTAGCAGATTTACTTTTCTATAAATTTTTAGTCTATCGTTCTGAATACAAAAAAAGTATCTTACTAACTTTATAACGTTCCTTATTAGCAGTGGCAGCGCAAGGCGTGGGCGGTGTGAGCGACTGCCCTCAGCTTCACGGTCCAAGGGGCCTCGCGCGAGGCTTCTTAGGGGCCTAACGCCTCACAGCCGAAAAAAACATAAGAAGTAATACTCAACTTGAAGATATTTCACGAAGTCGTAGATCGTGAACAATTAAAAATTTAAACTTTCGGCTTTCTGTAATCCTGTTTCAATAAGGTTTTGGTAAAATCAATAACACATGAATTTAATTTAAAAGAAATACTAAATAGAATTACATTACAACTACGGCGTTCTTTAAACCTAGCAATAAGATTTTTTTTTTTCAATTTCCTTATCATTTTTACTTAAACAACATAATATTATAATATTTTGTACTGACGTTCTGTTTAAGGCTATTGATTTTATTGTATTTTCTTAAGTACAGTCTTTCAGGGCATAAACAGATTTTATTTGGAGAAAAAAAATGCTCGCTGGTTCCGCTCGCTCGCTTTTACATTAACAACATAATAGTATATTATTTAGTACCGATGTTCTGTTGTAATACTTTGATTTCATTACATTTTTCCGAAGTTCACAGTCTTTTAGGTTTTAAAGTTGAACAGATTTTAAACTGGTAGGCGGCACAATTTGCTACGGGCTCCGCACTGGCTTAATCCGGCACTGATCTGCCATACAAGAGGGGGTTCAAATGATTTGTCTTCACACCCCCGATCTTTATTTCACAGATTGACTACATTCTATCTAATACCCTGTAAATAATATTAATACTGTATCTAATTTTGTAGCCAATGTAATGTGTGCGAGTAACTAGATACCGCACTGCGCGGCGCCAAATCTCTGTCGAAGATAAAACCAAAAGAAAATTAATTTCGTAAATATTTAAACAACACATCGCGCAAAGAAGTTAAGTCTGGTTTATTGATCATATTTTTCACGTTATTTTATGTTCCTGTAGAATAATAATATTTTAAGGCTTAATATCATTTTCATCATGAGCTAGCTCTGAAATAATAAAATACTTAATTAGTATAAAATATTGAGATCACGTTCGTATTGAATGAAAGAAATATAGGTATAAATGTGGTAATTAAAGTACTATTGAACAAATATGGAAATTAACTTAATGCTATTCATTATAAGGATTGTCTCATTAATCTCTTCAGACGTTGGAAGATGTATACGACTATTCTTAAGCCTAACGAGAGGTAACATTATGAAACAACTAATGAGATGGTCATTAGGAACAGACAAAAGCAACTGGCTTCTTGGAACGTTCATAGAAAAAGAAATAATATTATGTTCATGTATTGACACACTAATTAGTAAATACTATGCGTATATTTTTATTTTATTTTTATCAGGAAAACTTACAGCTAGGAGGTACAACATAAATAACAGTTAACAGAGTTACAATATAGGGCCAATTACAAGTTTTCACGATTAACTAATATTATAATGTTGAAGTTGAGGTAGACATTACATCATGGGCGTAGCCAGCCCCCCGAAATGTTCAGTTATATGACAAACCTAACATAATAAGTTATTATTTGTCATCTATTTTTCAACATCAGATATTATTTATCCGATTGCCGGGAACCCATTTAAGAAGTTCACTCGCAAATGTAATATTAAATTTCGTATATGAATTAAACTCGTCTAGATTCGTGTCTTCAGACAAAGCAAAGCTTTTTATCACATTATAATATTATTTTATAATTTCCCTATTCATTATAAATGTTTCTATTTCAGATATATTAGTTTAACTCGAAACATATTATGTAGCATATTATGTCATAAAATACATAAATATCTGTTAGTATAATATGAAAGTATACATTCAATATTTATACGATGAATTATTTATGACGGCGGAATTCGGGTTGGGCTCTGAAGGGACCTCTAATCGGGCCGCCTTTGGATTATAATATATTATGACTGGAGGCGACCACTTCATAACTCCAAGACGTAGTTTATTTTTAAAGAGTTTAAAACTATTCAAAAAAATATCTGAAAATTTGTTTTTAGTTTAAAAAATAGTGGTATATAAAATTAAAAATTTTAAAAACCCCCGACACAAAAAATAAACTCTAAAAAATAATAAATAATATTTTAAACCTATTATAATTATATTATCACATATAATATTATGTAAGTTGAAATAATTTTATTTTCCAATCGTCGCCTCGTCGGGGGACCGCTAAAGTTTATAAAGTATTTTTACAACAACAGCTAATTAATTATTACGAATTACATTTAAGTAGGTATGAGCAAATTATTTTCGGAGTAAATTCTTTTGTTCATTCTGCGACTACACGTGTTTTTTTCACATAGCGGTCCCCCGACGAGACGACGATTGGAAAATAAAATTATTTCAACTTACATAATATTATATGTGATAATATAATTATAATAGGTTTAAAATATTATTTATTATTTTTTAGAGTTTATTTTTTGTGTCGGGGGTTTTTAAAATTTTTAATTTTACTTTTATTTTATCCTTTTTAAAGTAGGTATAAATAATGATTACCTTACCATATACATACTTTCAACGTCATTGAAGTAACATGGTACCAAATTTCGAATCGATAGGACATGTGGACGATAGTCAGATCCCCTCATCAACTAATAAAGAAAAGATGATCTTCAAACGGCTAATCAGGTCATGGTTACCTTACCATGTTCTTTAAATATCGTTGAAGTAACACGGTACCAAATTTCGAATCGATCGGACATTAGAAAGTTAGTCAGTTCCCCTCATCAACTAGAAAAGTGCTGATCATCTTCAAACGGCTGATCAAGTCATGGTTACATAAGCATGTTCTTTGAATATCGTTGAAGTAACACAGTACCAAATTTTGAATCGATCGGACATTGGAAAGTTAGTCAGATCCCCTCATCAACTAGAAAAGAGCTGATCATCTTCAAACGGCTGATCTTCCCACCACCAATTTTCTCATCAAACGAAGCTACGAACACTGTCGATTAAGTCATCAATATTCTCTTTCAGTGCGCTTTCATTTGAGACCTTACTCGAGTATATTTGCACATTCGGATTTTCTTCCCCGCTTTCACCCCCCACAACTTTTAAACGGCTCAACCGATTTTCATCAAATATGTCTAAGAACACTCGCATGTAAGTCACCTTTAATATAAAAGAAACTAAATTGAAATCGCTTCATCCGTTCGGGAGCTATGATGCCACAGACAGACAGACAGACAGACAGACACACCCACAGACAGACAGACAGACAGACACGTCAAACTTATAACACCCCTCTTTTTGCGTCGGGGGTTAAAAATGGTAGCTATAACGTACAGCTACAATTTTATACAGCAACTAGCTGTCCCGGCAAACTTTGTACCGCCTTAGATGTTAGAATTAGTGATGTGCCGGATATCCGTATCCGTATCCGTGGATATCCGAGGCAGAAGAAAGATCCGTATCCGTGTCTGTATCCGTTACTATTTGGCGGATCTATTTACCTTATTAATATTAAAATTATAGATGAATTATTTAAATTATTGATTACTGATTAAGGTAGCGACTAGCAATAAAAACTATTAAATTCAATACACATAATATTCTTGAGGATATTTTCTTTGTAAATGATTTTTTACAGAGTTGTGCTTTTACCCTTACGGGAATATTTTCCATCACAAATTTTACAATTTGCACATTCATCATTTACTAACACAAAATAATTCCAAATTGTACTACTAAACTTTTTTGTAGTCATTTTTTTAAACTCATGTACAAATACCAAACAAGCGTTATCTATGCTGTCCAGTGTCACACAAAACTATAAACAAAACAAAAGAAAGAACCACCGTGAAATGCAAGTCGAAACATGTGTGAAGGTCGCGCGCACCGACACCGACTGCTTGAAAGTTAAGATCCGTATCCGTATCCGCGGAACTTGACACCAAATATCCGTATTCAGATCCGTATCCGCGGATATATATTTTTAACGATCCGGCACATCACTAGTTAGAATTAAATTTGTTGACGCACTGACAGCAGCGCCACCTACCGGGTCCAATTGTAAATCTAAAGTCTAAACCATTCTCAAACCCACATGAATATATACAAAAAGTTTCATCAAAATCAGTCCAGCCGTTTAGGGGGAGTTCAGTGACATACGCACAAAATAAATATATTACGATTTTCTACGTTTACGGATTTAATAGATTATTAGACGTTAAGTAAAAGCACAAGAAGTGAGTTAAAGACATGTTTTCATTGTCTTGTACTCATTCATTGTACAAAAGGAAAAAGGCAAAGTGGACGGCCCACCTGATCCAATCTAAGATTGTAAATATATCTCTTTATATAGATAAAACCCAAAGGGTACGTGATAAAATTTCTTTCAGGTAACATTTATCTTTTTAGAGGTTTTTCTAGCTGGATGAATTGAATTAAAATACATAACATTCTATCAATGTACTATCGAACCGCTCCATGCGACAAAATATTTATCATCCTCATCACCTTGATGAGTGGCAGTCATCCACCGTGCGCTTTACCCGAAGCTTTCAGCCGCGCACTGTAAAACTCTGGAATGAACTGTCGCCAGCAGTATTTCCGGACCATTATGATATAAAAAGCCGGCAACGCACTTGCAACTTCTCTGATGTTGCGGGTGTCCATGGGCGACGGTAATCGCTTTCCATCAGGTGATCCGTTTGCTCGTTTGCCCCCTAGTTTTATAAAAAAAAAAAAGAACAAGTTGGCGCTCGACCAGGCATAAGATGAAAATCGCTTAACACCGCCGTTGAATCGTGATTAACCACGTCTGCAGTCGTTGCGGCCACTTCCCCTTTGTTTTCAAATATAGGCGACCTAGTGCAAAGGAAAATGCTTAGAAACTGATCGAACCGGAACTTTTTCAATATCGTAACAAACTTTATTAAAACTCTACCATTGGTCTTGGACCTGTTTAGATTCTACATTTGGCAAGGAAACTCGTGTCGTGTGTTTGGAGTGAAAATGATGGAATTGGCTATTACAGCACTTATTTAAGAAGAAGAAAGAAAGAAACAAACGGAAAAAGAAAAAGAGCAATATGGGTTCTCCTCGTTATCCATTTTTTGACATGCAGTGCAATGCTTCGTGTTTTAAAATATTTATTTCTGACGACACAACATATCCTGTCGCCAAAACACGAACGAAGGCAATAAGGAAGGATTTTTCAAAATTCAACCCCCAAGGTGGTGGAAATAGGGGATAAAACTTTTCTTGGACATATTCATGAAATTTCTTTTGAATTGAGTACGGAAAAATAATAAGTTACGTATTACAGCGTTTTCTAATATCATACCCTATGAGGCTAAAATAGGGGATAAAAGTTTTAAAATATTATTATGAAGATACTCGTATAGTTTAAAAACCAATTTCATTCGGGCGACGCCGTGGACAAATGCAAAATGATAAAGGACAGAATAATCTCAACAAAAACATTTTCATGTAAAGTAATGCCAAGACGATACCATATGATTCGCACTGTCAAAAAGCTATCAGATCTCATGTAAAGCCAAGCTTCTGACTCTACTAAACTTCTAACTCTACACGCCTTAATTCTACAAGCCTAACCCCACAAACTTTACACCTTAGTCAAATTATGGAGGAAGGAATTTTTTTACCAAACTTTAGGAAGAAATATTTTTGATAATTGGTGACACTGGAAATAACTTCTATTGGAAGCTCAAGAGAGACATATCACACAGATAACGTTACTCGAATGACGTAAGAAATGCCGTTAAACTAATACGTTTACGATGTCGTAACAATAAAAATAAGAGGATTTATACACAAGGGGCAATTGTTTACGTAATGTAATTGTATGCTCTCTTGACGCCGATTAAAGTCATTTACATTATACAAATACAGGAAAGACCCTTTAATCCGGATTCGCGACCATCCTACCTAATGATACCCCACACTATGGGGTAGGCGTGAGAAAAAAATCATCCCCACCAGTAGCGAAGGCTGGTTCTCCTTCATAGGGAAGCCCTAACCTGTAATAGCAGGTAGGGATTTAGATGAGGGTCTTAAGTAGGATAAGTGAAACCGATAGGAATGGGTTACAGGAACCCCACGGTAATAATAATTTGTATGGGAGGTAACCTATTGGCTATTGCCCAACCCAACAAAAATATTTTTTTCGTGGTTTTATTTTAGCACTTTGTCGACGTGGTAAATACACATAACGTGCATGAAAAGTTTCAACTCTCTAGCACTTACCGTTTGGACAGGACGGATATGACGAAACCATAATTGTTCGAGACGTAAACCACGAAACCCAATAAAAGTAAAATTAAAAATTAAAAAAACGGGGGTTTTTAAAATTTTTAATTTTAAAAATAAAATTAAATAATTTTTTTTTAATTATTTTATATTTAATTAATAAACTAAAGTTTATAAAGTGTTTTGTTTTTCCAACAACAGCTATGTAATTAATTATTACGAATTACATTTAGGTACGAGCGAATTTTTTCCCGGAGTAAATTATTTTGTTGCAATCTGCGACATCACCTCTTTTTCTCACATAGCGGTCCCCCGACGAGACGACGATTGAAAAATAAAAATATTTCAACTTACATAATATTATATGTGACGATAATAATTATATTAGGTTAAAAATATTATTTATTAGTTTTTAAAGTTTATTTTTTGTGTCGGGGGGTTTTTAAAAATTTTAATTTTACTTTTATTTTGTCCTTTTTTAAGTAGGTGTAAATAATGGTTATTTTACCACGGTACCGAATTTCGAATCGATAGAACATATGGAAGATAGTCAGATCCCCTCATCAACTATTTAGGAACTGATAATCTTGAAACGGCTAATCAGGTCATGGTTACCTTACCATGTTCTTTAAATACCGTTGAAGTAACACGGTACCAAATTTCGAATCGATCGGACATAAGAAAGTTAGTCAGATCCCCTCATCAACTCGAAAAGAGCTGATGATCTTCAAACGTCTGATATTCCCACCACCAATTTTCTCATCGAACGAAGCTAAGAACACTCTCGATTAAGTCATCAATATTCTCTTACAGTGCGCTTTCATTTGAGACCCCACTCGAGTATATTTGCAGACATTCAGTTATTCTTCCCCACTTTCACCCCCCACAACTTTTAAACGGCTCAACCGATTTTCATCAAACATATCTAAGAACACTCGCAGATAAGTCACCTTTAATACAAAAAAAACTGAATTGAAATCGCTTCATGGGTTCGGGAGCTGTGATGCCACAGACAGACAGACCGACAGACACGTCAAACTTATAACACCCCTCTTTTTGCGTCGGGGGTTAAAAATGGTTTTAACTACTAAATCTGAAAAACTACTGAATATGGAATATAAATAAAATAAACGGTATCTTGATAATGCATTCAGCGTAAAACAAATTTTATTGGAATATTTCTCGCAGAATAAAAACGTCATATTGTATTTAATATTTATTCGAAATGTTCATCGTAACCATTTCACATAAATATTATATCAGCATACACTACGTACTGTGTTTTATGTACAATTTTGTAAAAACAATTACAGTACAGTACATCGCTGTAAGTCAGATATTAAGACAATTGAAAAAAAAGTGTGTGCGTGTAACCTTTACGCGATTGAAGTAAAATTATATATTATTGGAAACTACAATAAACATTTTACACATTAAAATGAAGAAATATAACGATTAACATGCAAAATATCGAATATGATTCCACCGGGAATTAAATTTTTTGTGTTGGTTTTTGAAGCTAAATTACGGCGAAATACTTCGACACACATACCAAAGTTTTTATTTAATTAGTTAAATATTTATGTTTAAATAACGATTTATACAAAATGTTTGAAATCTGTGAATAACTTATAACATAATTACAGGTCGCGCGTCGGTTTATGAGCGCTCAGTGAAAGTGGAGGGAATCATTCGCGCATGTGCAAAGAATATTATATATACTAACGTACCAATAGCGTATCGGAAACCACGTTCGACATGCGTTCAGCGCATCCACACCTTTCCGCCCGAGCTCGCTACCGCCAAACAAACCCTAAAAGTTAAAACTGAGTTCTGCGCGTACCCCCTCTACTTTTGTCGAAAGATCTTAATTCGTTGCGCGACCTATAACAAATAATGCATATGACAACGGTTGACATTTGTCATCAGACTATAGACTAAAATAGCGTTACTTCCGTCAGAAAAAATTCTAAGTTACTCCCTAGTCGCGCCTAAGAAACTTTTACTTTAAAAAGTAACCTACGAATTATTACGCGGTAATCGAGCTGATGATCATGAATTATAGCTTAGAAGACTCTTTTGAAGAGATTTGAAACAAAAAAACTACACCTTAATTGAACCTTTCATCTGGTTAGGTTAGGTTAGGTTAGCCACGCCACGGACAGACAAATAGACACGTCAACCTGTAACACTCATCTTTTTGCGTCGGGGGTTAAAAAGTACCTGGTATTGCGCCTTAATAATGCATGAAGATATTGATTAAGCTTCTGCGAAGAAGCCTGGGGCTTCGATATTCTCGTTATAGTTTTAATACTTGATATGCTTTGTGTTAACGAAGCCCCTTGAACAGGATTTATCGAATATAGCTGACATTGCTTTAAAATTTCTTAGAATGGTTTGTAAGAAAATGAAATATTCCTTTTCTTTTGTATGTATGTTACAGTAATTTCCTAAAAATAATGTTAATTAATGTTATACTTTGAACGAGACAATCTTGTATTATTTTAATCAGTTTCTCTAAAACATTATCATGAAATTTTATGCAGGTAGTTTTGGGGGAGATAAATCGATCTAGCTATGTCTTATCCCTGGGGATTTGCGCATTTTTAAGTTACATAATATATTTTTCTTTCGTCTTGCAACAATATATCAATAACTTCGATTCTATTATGTCAGTGCGATTGGCAGTTTGATATGCGTACGTATAACCTTTGCTTTGCTACAAAATTTAGAATACAAGATTCCAAATTTTCGAACAAACCAAAAGAGTTCGAATTTATCAGAAATCCGAGTAAAGCTCAATTACCTAGATTCTAAATTATAATATCTAACAAAAAAGGTATACGACCTATTAAAACGCTAAAATCAAACTACACATTTTATTAAAATACACAAAATAATGTTAACTTTGACCGCTATAAAATGTTTAAAGTAGACACAATATTTTATAACAGAAATTATGTCGTTAAAGTTAAACTTTATTGCCCTAAAGTTTAACTGCAGTTAAATGTCAACACTCATTTGCTTTTATTTTTAATAAACCGCCAGACAAAGCAATTAAAACTTTTGATGAACGTAAAAAAAATCGAATGTGTCAGATCTCACCGCAACGATACGATACAAGACGCGGCACGCATTTTTAAAATTGCGATCCAAAATTGAACTCTATTTAGTACACATTAGAAGATACACGTTTCTATGCAAGAGCTGCGCCACACTGTGCAGAGCGTTGCAATTTGACATTCGAAATCTTGCAATAGGCAAGCGGACTGATTTTTTTTATTGCATAAATGAATAGTACTCTTAAATATGAGTAACTTCTCAGAAGAAACCGTATATCAAAAGTCAATATTTTCAAAGATACAGCGATTTGTATACAAAATTTCGCGAGTCTCGTAAAAACGCTCCATACTAAAATCGCCATACAAATGACGTCACTATTGGATTAAAGTGTATTAAGTAGGTATAAAATATACGGCCGCAGGAATATATTTGTAAGTATCTCCGATATTTGTGCGTTTAAGTTCATACTTATTATAATGAATGTTTTTGTATATGATGTGAGTAAAGTAATGATGTAGGTTTTGTTTACCAATTACGCAAAAAAAATGTACTTTTTAAATGTATTTAATTAGTAAACTACACATAAAATAATATATTTTTTCACATTTACCAGCTAGTAATGCCTCAATATTTCTGAATATATTAATGAAACTAAATATTTCAGATGTTGTCCGATCCCCAATGAAACGTGTATCTTCTTGTGTAGTGAATACAGTTCAATTTTGAATAGCTATCGTAAAAATGCAGCGACGCTTCGCTTATCGTTTCAGTGTCAACTGACTCTTACACACGAGTTATTTAAATCAAGAAGATAACAGAGACAAAGAAAGAACATATAACAATACGGAGCTAAAGATTGTTCGACATACAAAACGGTCAAAAGATTTTCTATTCTAAATTTGTTTAAAAATCTACTCTGCAGTTGACATAACAACGTAGAATAACAAAGAATAAATACTTACTTTTTTAAATCTCAAAATACTAAAAATAAAAGTCTAGTTAAATCGATCTGCTCTTTAAATATCATAGCACATCGCTTCATTGTGCAATCACTAATAATGTAATAGGAAAGTATATATGTAAAAGTGTGGGCGTCCGTCCATCCATCCGCCTGGGCCAGGTAATTTGAGGTCACGCTATTTATACTACGGCTAGTTTCGTCCTGTCCGCACTTTGCTGGTCCTAATCGCCACTCGTAAAACTTTATTTTATCTCCTAATCTCTGATGATTAGGCTATTTGCTAGCTGCTGTTCACTGGAAAAATAGGTTAAATGTGAAAAATAATAGTTAAAGTAAAACGCGTATAGCTATAAAGAAACAAAAAAGTGTTGAAGAATTTGGGTAGGTATATAACGATTTACGTGTAAACCACTCTATAATTTTGTAGACCCCGGTGCTACGAAATTCTCGTAGCATACTCATAGCTACGGCGCGACGCTACGAACGTATTTCCTTACTTGTTACTACGAAATCAAAACCTATTGTAAACATATATGTATATGTCACCGTAAAATTGTAAAAACCGTTAGATTGTAATATAACTAGTTAAATTGTAAAATGTTGATAGACTTCCGACGCACATAATATGCTGCCTATAATTTAACACATTATTTTTCGTTAAATTATAAATATATAGTTATGAATCTTTTAACATATTTTTACAATCTCGTTAGTTATTTTACAATTTAACGGTTTTTACAATTTTACGGTGACATATATATGTTTTATATAGGCTTAGCTTTTTTAAAAATAAATTATTTTGGATATCCATAATTTATAACACAAACAATAATATGTATAGCTTGTAATAATAGGACCACAATTTCTGAAGAAAGGTTCGAGATTGATTTCCATCGCTCTATTGTAATGGGTCTTTACACGCATTTTCCTTAGAAAATGATTTAGAATTCCCGAATAAAATAACGCTATATTGTGTCAGATTCTTTTATAACGGGCATCATTTTGCGACTATAAAATGTATAGACAAGATCGAAACAAGCTTCGATAGCCTCGTCTTTAAGGTTCCGTACCTCGAAAGGAAAAAACGCATCCCTTATAGGATCACTTTTTGTTCGTCCGTCCGTCCATCTGTCTTCTCAGGAACGCGTGGAGTTATCAAGCTGGAACTTATATCAAATACTCAGAACGACTGTCCCTTAGAGCTGTGAAAAAATTAAACTTCTAATCCAACGCAATTAAAATATACAGCCGTTTATGCCGCAAATTTTCGACACTCACAAGAAAATTAAAACCTACAGGGTACTTTCCGTGAACTCAAAGTCTTGAAATTTTGTACGAAGCAACGTCTTATAGAACAGATAAAGGAAAAATTGCGAAAACCGTAATTTTTTAGCTACATCATATTATAATAAAAATATTTTTAAGAATTTTAAACTTACTACCCCCTACTATGACTCGATTGTCGTGATGGTCGTGAACTTTTACTTATATATTTACAGGTTTGTACGGAACCCTCGGTGCGGGAGTCCTACTCGCACTTAGCCGGTTTTTTCTTTTCCAGCAAGTCTTTTTATTTCTACAAATTTTATGGGATATTTTGCTTGCTAAATATCAAGAGGTACGCGTAGGTACACTGGAGTACTTTATAAGGAAAAAAACAAAACGAAAATTGATTACTGAGCGATACTAAAAATCAGAGTAGTCTTTAACCCAATTTGTGGTAAAAACTGTTATTTCTCAAGTAATTTTTTTTCTACCTTCTGACTGACATCCAAAAAAAAGTCATCGAACCCTATGCTTTAACCGCGGCATTCAACGCCTTTAAAAACCAAATTTATCGGATCATACATATCATAGCTCTATATTCAACCTATATCTACCGTGAAAAATATGAAATTCCAACATCTATGGGACGTGCTGTCACATCAGAGGCTAACGACGTGACGCCGTTACTCCGGCTCCGGTCATGCGGAAGAGTTCGTACAATTTGTTGGCAATATTTTACTGTTTTTTATGCCGTAGAGAATCAGGGAAATTTTTGTGTTCAAATTGCGGTCATGTCGGTCTAGAATCGGACTTCATAATCATCAAAACAAGTGTTTGAAATTGCACCCTACTTGAATCATCCATGATGGACGAAAAGGCCAATAATGATGGTGATTGGTGACTCTACAAATTTCTCTATAATTAGGATTATTTACAACGAAATGTATAAATTAATTTATATTGAATAATAATATGATACCTTCCATTTTGCAATAACAAATTCTTAAATGTTAAGTTTGTAGTAAAAAGACAAAATTTCATCAGCTGAAAGAGTAAAGTTGAAAAGTTTTCCATGCTAAAAGGAAACTTAAAATATTATTTTTACTACCGAGAGCAGGAATACTGTGACGATGTCAATTAACTTGTTTCCTCCTTCAATTTTGCAATAACAAATTCTTAAATGTTAAGTTTATAGTAAAAGGACAAAATTTCGTCAGCTGAAAGAGTAAAGTTGAAAAGTTTTCCATGCTAAAAGGAGACTTAAAATATTATTTTATTACCGAAAGCAGGAATACTGTGACGACGTCAAATAACTTGTTTCCTATTGCTGCTACAATTCCGAGCTAATATTCCTTTTATTTCGTGTTGAGGTTCGCGGGCTCTCACGTAGAGTTGTACAGTCGCGGACGTTTGGTGTACTCGTACCACATTCCGACCTTATTACTATGGCAATAAGATACAAAAATGTACCCCGCAAATGTCAGTAACTGCACACATCTTTGTATACCAATTTGTAGGGAATACCTACATTGTTCGGATGTGAATGCCTTTTGTTAGGGCGGACGGGGCGAGTTGTGTAACTGTTTTGGATTACGGTATCGCATCGTATAATATCTGAACGGAATGTTACAACAGAACAATAGATTTTAGAGCTTGAATATAGGGTATGTAGTTTTAATAATACTATCGATTGAGATTTCTTTTTAGATAATATTATATTATAAATAGTTTAACAATACTCGATGTCAAAAATGTTTCATAGATTTTAATTATGTCAAAGCACGAAACGAGCTTGCGAATGGTTAGTCGGCTAGAAAATACCATATCCTGCACGTACTGCGCTGCCCCGCATACGTCTAACCGCGTAAACATAGTCGCGGCCTGCCATTTGTGTAAATCGTTAAATGATGGTTCTTTACGTTAGTAATGTATAAATATATTCTTTACTGCTTCTGTACACTTTAGCTTAGTTTCGTACTAAAGGGGTAGTTCGTGCCCCGTATGAAGGTGAAGGCATTACTTTTGTGGGTAATAACGATTGATTTTACCACACTTTGTTACATGCTGAAGCGTTTGCAATCCTCATCTTATTACTTATAATCGAGAGAAACCATTGTTGCCTACCTTTATATTCAAAGTAAAATACATCCAATTATTATACATCTATGCATCCAATAAAATAAATGTAACATAAAAGTCAGTCAAACAACCGTGGGATATTTTAGTGGGGCCGTAAAAGTCTAGTATAGATTTACTAGACGTATCTGTGAGAAACTAGCTCATCCCATCGATTTTCTGTCTTCAGAGAGCAATACCATTTGTTACGATACAACGTAGTACGTTCTGTTAAACTAATACACGTAGACTTTATATTGCATCTGACCGAGGCCTGCTCCATAATGGACATTGAATGATATTGGAGGGCAATTTAGACCATGAGTTATCGTTCAATCTTTTTGATTATCCTAAATCTATGTTTTTATACAATAGTTTAAAAGAATAAACAAAATAAGTTGTTTACTATTTATTCAAATATAAATCGGCATAGGTACATCAGGGAATCTAATTATAATAATAATAACATCTATGGACGCTTCACACCACGTCAATCTGATCCCGTGGTAAGTTCTCGAAGAACTTGTGTTACGGATATCAGACAACGGAAATATATTTAATACTTTATACTATATACAAATTTAAGATTTTTATTATATTATACACATATTTAATACACATCCATGACCCAGAAACAGAGAAATACTTTTTGTTCCTTCGGCGGGATTTAAACTCGCGACCCCCGGCTTGAGCACTAACACGCTCAACCAACTAAGCCACAGAGGTCGTCTGTGGCTCAGTCAATTCATAAACAAGCAGAGCGTTCTCATTTTTATTGACAACATGTAATCACAATACAATTGTTAATGACATGTCCGTTTGATAATAAGAAATAAATTATGATAACAGTTAACTATGAATAAAATTTCCTGATAACACATAATTTTTTTGTTTGTGAAAAAAAATTAAGCTCAAATTATCAGAAGTGTAAAAGCTAAAATTACGTAGCTCCTTAAAATTCAGTACAGTCACATATTCGCCGAAATCACGTGCAGCGGTATACTGAATAATCTTTAGACTAATGAAATCTGCAAAATGTCTAAAAAGAAATGGAATATAGCTGATTTAAAATCAATCGGTTTCTACACTTTAACCTTTAACTTTCAACAATGTAAATGGATTACTTAAGTCACTCAATACGCACTCAGTGCTCTAAAATAAAATGTAAGACAATCCCCTAAGTGCTAAACTTTGAGAGTGCTTTGTTCCACCTGTCTCGTCGCTACCCTATGATGAATTAGTCCCGAGGCTCGTGTGAAATAGTATCAGCAAAAGATTATTACGCCCGACCGTCCATAGAACTTGATCGATTCACTTGTACGGTGTGAAAGCCTTTGAATAGGAGAAAGACTCTTTTTCATGCTTTGTCGCTTAAATAGATACAAAATAAATAGTAACTATTCACGCGCTGCGTTTAAGGTTATTCAACGTCAATTACGGATATTTAATATACTTAATACTATAATTTTACACAACATATATAGATATATCAAGTAATATGTTGTTGAAGAGTATTTAGAAGCATTCAAGATACAAAGTTTAAAAGTTATCTAGTCGTTTAGGAACTCATAAAATGGACCTCAATAAGTTCAACCAGTTTTCCACTCCAATCCTATAAAATAAGCCAATCCCACGATTACAGCGAGGATGTCCTCAAATGAAATTAGCCTTTCACCGGCGACTCGTTCAAGCCTCCGTGGCTTCTGAGGCTGGCTTTTCAATTGGAATTCCCTTTAAGAATACGATATTTTCCTGTAATTATAATTACTCATGTGGGTTAGAAAATAAGACAGTTTACAATAAGAACAGAATTTTTAGTAGTCAATATTTTCAAAGAAACTACGTATTGTTAGAAGCACTTTTGTGAGTCCTGTGAAAACGTCTCATAAGGTGACGTCACACGCTTGTTAGTTGCTAATTGCTATGTACATGGTCATATTATGCACAACATTTCTGATTTTTCTGAACTTTGCGCATGTATGTTTATACTCAGTACCTATATTAAATATTTTTGTAATTAATGCAAGTAAACTTATAATGTAGGTTTTTACTTTTTTTTTCTTTTACGTTTTTATTTTTTTTTATTTCATGTGTTATATAATAATTAAATTATATAATATTTTACTACAATATACCAGAGTGGAAGAATCTGGGAGCTGTGTCACAGTTTATTCTAGTACACTTCCCAACGCTAACTGCTTAATAATTACATAACCTGTAGGTACTAATAACATTTCTTAATGTGTAAACATCTATATCTATTTGTATCTGATTTGATACATAAATAATAATAAATAATATGATAGTAGTTATTATTTAGTTTTTTATAAGTATTTAAGTTCTCGTGTCAGTGTTTGTAACGAAACTCCTGCGAAGTATAAATGGATTAATTTATCCATTAAATGTTTTTTTAAACTACATAAAAATACCTAAAACGCAAATATTACTAAGTTACCTTTTTATTCTCACTATTTAATAACGCATTTGAATCGTTATATATACAGAAGAAAATCAAAAACCTCCTTATGATGTTTTTATAATTTTCATGGACAAAGAGAGGCGACAATGTCGACAAAATGATTTGATATTTCTATAAAGTGTACACCATTTGAGACAAGAGAGAGAATTTTTAGCCGCGCAATTTACCTTATAATGGCAATAGTGTAATTTTTTGTAGCTATAGATAGAGAAAACGAATTAATATTATTTTTTAGGAACTGTAAATTGTCCACTAATAGCGTTTTCAGCAACTAAAACTGCCGCGAGGGCAGGGCAACCGAATGTGTACGGAGACAGCCGAATATCAATGTCAATGTCTAAACCAGTGCTATAAACATTGGCAAATATTTATCAGAAGAAGGTGAAAATGTAGTGCTTCGTAATTCATCGGGTTTGTTGACTATGTCCGTAGCTATTCGTCTGACCTGCTCCAGGGCAGTTTGAGATGCCGAAAACGCTATAAGTAACAAATTCCAATGACTGTCTATTTTAATCTACTAAACATATTCCATAATAATCCCTCATTTTCGGCGTACTTATTTGAACATTAATACCTTAACCGCCGAGCGCTATTAGGTAAATAACTTTATTAACACGGTAAAGCGCAGATAATGAAATATTTGGAACCCAATTTTCTTATATAGAAATTGTACACGAAGTGTTTCATGTAAGTAAGGGCGCATGTCGACGCTCCGGTTTCTACGTGGCCCGGGGTTGGCCCGGCGCCGGACCGGTGCCAGTTATGTATGAAGCATCAAAGCAACAGTTTGACTCGAAGCCGGTTTCATACATTAACTGGCGCCGCGCCGTGTAGAAACCGGAGCGTCGACACGTGCCTTAAATCATAATAATAATATATTAATGGACTTATGCCCTGAGGCTTACTTAATACAACATTTACTTAATAAGTTTAACATAGGTACCTAGATACCAGATTTCATAAATTTAGATATTGTACATTGGTATAGAGTATACGAGTATTAAGTATTACCTATCGCAAATTTTTGAATATTTAAGATATTAAAGTACTATTTCGTTTACGTCTATACTATATCTATACTAATATAATAAAGAGGAAAAGTTTGTTTGTTTGTTTGTTGGCATTGAATAGGCTCCGAGACTACTGGACCGATTTTGATGAAATTTGGCACAGATGTAGAGTAGACTACGGTGAAGGACGAAGCCTACTTTTTATCGCGGAAAAATATACTATTTCTGCGAAATTAACTTTTGCATGCAGGAATCGTAGGCAACATCTAGTATAAAAATAACTTTTTAGTCCCCATAAGTTACTGGGGCCTCTATTACAACCGTTACTTGAATTTAATACAAGGTTTAGTCCCAGACATGTCTGTGGCGAAACTATAGATTACACTTAAGTGGCGGTTTATCCCTGACACCCGCCACGTACATTCGCAGTTCCCTCGTTCGGAAAATCCGTCGCAAACACCACATTACGACCCCCTTCAGAACTACTTTTTTGGAGTGAACGCAAAAAACTATAAGCGTAATGAGAAGTACAGTAATTTCTAACTATTATACTGTCTGAAAATAACGTTCGATTGAGTGTGGAGGCTTCATATACTCAAGTATAATAAGGAGTTTTTGGATGCGGAGAAAAAACGATGAAACAACAGTAAAACAACTCAAGTTCTCTTCCTTCATCGGCCAGACTACAGATGAAATTGTATTTCAATATACAGGTTCTACTCATTTCTACCTGCACAGGTAAAAAGTTTGTTTTTCTGCGGGCAGCACATGGCAGCACATGGCAGCTGTGGCAATGACACGGGCGCGTGGCGCTGCGCTCGGCGCCGCCCGTATCGACCGTAGCCTGTTGAATGTCGACCCCCCGTACCCCTGGGGGTCTAACCCCGCGTGACCCCCCGCCCCACCACCCGAGACCTCCCCAGCCCACTTTTCACGTGCTTAAAATAGATGCAATGTCGATATTTGAAACATTAGCATACGACAAAGATTTTTAAAGCCCACGAAATTGATTCTGTAATTTTAGAGGGCGTCAATAAAAATATTTTTATGGGAACATAGACAAGTTATTGTTCTGTTGTTTGTGTTAATAGTTATTGTTTATTTGATCGAGGAAAGAAGATACAATTTAAATTGATCATCATTAAAAGTTAAGTATGTGTAATCTCTAATATTATAATTTGTAAAAATTATAAGAACAGTCAGTAGCCTAGCTTGATAGCTATTATTTTCAGCGTTATTTTACACTACATGTTGCCCGCGACTTTGTGCGCACAAAAGCCAATCTTACGGAAACCGTACATTTTCCGTACATTCCGTACCGTACATCCGCGATAAAAAGTAGCCTATGTTCTTCCCAGTGATCTACTCTATACTCGTATGTCTGCCAAATTTCATCAAAATCAGTCCAGTAGTTTCGGAGCCTATTCAATGCAAACTAACAAAAAAACTTTTCCTCTTTATTATATTAGTATAGACAACCAGTATATTTCTATATTATCGAGTTAAAAAGTTTTACAATCTTTTGAAAATATAATATAATGTCCTATTAAATTTTGCCCAAGGCCACCACTTGTTTGAAGAAATATATTTTTAGCTTTAGTAAAATATTTTCATATTAAAAGTATCTGGCCAAACAAAAATAAAAAAAAATCCTATGATTCGAGCGTCCGCTCTAACGAGTTGGTAACTCCTTACGGTTGTAACAAATTACATTGTTTTTCTATTCTCTTTTATGTATCCTCGAAAACTTTGTCTCGATAATTTAGATGCTTGAACTTCTCGGGGTTATAATTCGGAGCTTCATACACTCCTGTTAATATTATTATCAGACCTTCAGCAAAGAATATATTTTAATGACGTAAAGAACCGTTATTTGATAGATTTATTTTTGACTTAATTATTGACAGCTCGCACGTACACTATTTGTACGTGATTAGACGTACGCCGGAGGTGCGCGTGGCGAGCGGTGCGTGAGATTTTTCCAGCAGACTTTCGTTCACGGAGCTGACCGCTGGTCATTTCGTGCTTTGACATAATTGACAATATAATTTCATAATATTTATGATAGATTTGGCAGACATGACGTTTAAAATTATTACAGTGTCAACCTTAGGCTTACGTCAACATGGCTAACATTCGCCGGTGCTCGACTATAATTTGTAGAGAGTGTCGCCCCTGTGCCTTCGGAGCCCACATAATCACTGGCAGTTCTTGATCGATACGATCGATTTTATTCCCTCTTATTTTTTTTTTTACTATAATTACGTTTGCCAATATTTTGTATTTACAGTTTAGAGATGTCATGGGATACTCATCCCAACTTACCTGTCCGGTAGTTGTGGTATAGTATACGGGTATGCGGCCCCGGCTTCCCTAGCTATTACTGTCCTATCCCTTGCCATCCTGGGCGGTAATATCCTATATTTCCTATTTCCCACTCTAACTTACCAATCTTCCTTTCCACACTACCTATCCTTCCCTTTCCCTATTCCTACCCTCTCCACCAATCCGTGGGAACGCAATGGATAATCATAAAAATAATAATTATCCAAAATGGCGGCGATGTGGTTCGCCACCCATCACGTCTCGTTTCTCTCGGAGGCGAAAAGTGGCCCATGGAGAGCCGCTTCGCTACGTTGAATGTAAGAGGAATGGATGGTAAGAATGAAAGTGGACGAAGCGAAACAAGTATGTAAGGATCGTAGCAAGTGGAAAGAAGTGGTATCTGCCTACCCCTACGGGAAAAAGGCGTGATTATATGTATGTGTGTATGTATGTATATAGAGAAAAGCGACTCGTGTTGCGATTATTTTATAAAACCGTTTCGTTACCGTACCAATATAACATAATTATATATTTTAAACGAGACAATCTTGTATAGCTGTATATATAGTCGTAATCTCGGAAATGGGTGCAAGTATTTCCATTAAATTTTGTATGCAGGGAGTTTTGGGTGAGAAAAATTGATCTAGCTTGGATGTTATCCCTGGGATGTTTTTTATTACGTCGTAGGTACAACAATATACCATTAAATTTAACTCTAATATATCAGACCGATTGGCAGTTTGGTATGCGTGTATGTAATTTTTGCGTTGTTCGGAAATTCGGAATGTGGTGGGTTCGAAACCCGGTAAAATATTTTTGTGATTCTTTTTTTTTATCTACTAAAGCTTCGAGTAATGCTCGGTTACTCAAGTATTCTCTTTATAACAAAAAGAGTTAAAACCCGCATGCGTAAATCACATAATCTAATTGATAATAAAAGACCCTTACATAATACTCGTATATAAAGGTCTCACCGAATCCATGAAAGTTTATTTTAATATTTTATCTCGTACGTAATTATAACAGGCTGCCTACAATTCCCGAGGTCAGGATTAGCAAGCTAATGTTATAATCGGTTAGAATTCAGTAGAAGCAGAATTCAGAACACTTTAATGGATTAAAATCAACCCTCTGAAGTTAATCCTGAGTCCTTTTAAAATTTTAATTAACTAGCCGTGTGTGTCATATCGCCCAGAATTTCAGTATTATATCACAAATATGGTATCGTTATTTTGATATAATAACGGTCTCCATATTAGAATTTTGGTTTCTATATTAGAATTTTGTTCATTATGTTTTAGATCCAGCAAAATAAAGTACTTGCTAAGTATTTTAGGGTGGAGTAAGACCGTAAAGTTTAAATTCGATTTTATGAGGAACTTAAGGTACTTTAAATAAACCTAAAACTTGCAAAAAACCTTCCAAGAGCGAGTCGAAGTACAAAACGATAAAAAACATGTTTACTGTATGAGAATATTCAGGTTTTCTTGTTTTTAATATATTTCTATTGCCACTAATTTAGCGACAATAGAAATATATCGTCTGTGAAAATTTCAACTGTCTAGTCATCACGGTTAAGGAGATACAGCCTGGGGACAGACAGACAGATGGACGGAAGGCGAAGATCCCATTTTTACCCTTTGGGTACGAAAACCTGAAAAAGTGGCTAGAATCAATTTTGCATTACACTTTACTTACCAGTTACTTGTTATATATTCTGATCTAGTCTAAATCTACACTTAATAATATAATACTATAAAGAGGAAAACTTTGTTTGTATGTTTGTTTATTTGTTTGGTTGTAATGAATAGGCTCAAAAAGTACTGGACCGATTTCAAAAATTCTTTCACCATTCGAAAGTTACATTATCCACGAGTAACATAGGCTAAATTTTATTTTGGAAAAAAATAGGGTTCCGTAAGATATTTGTGGTTTTCGGACACAAGGTGTAAAAAATCAACTAGAAAAGTTCATTATTTTGCGTACGCTGCCTAAACTATAAAAGATAGAACCATAAAACGTTATAATTAATTGTAGATCTTATAAATATCTACAAAAAAGTCCGCAACACACTATACCTATCTATGTCGAGTGAGGCACAACAACATTTTTTTTATTTAGAAATCTTGATTTTTTTTGGACTACATTTAAACGCGTTTATTTTACTCACACTATTAACCCTTATCAAAATAAATTATTTGATCACTAAGTACAGTTTATGTAGATAATATTTGGTCTTTGAATGATTAAAATTGGACGTTTGGTTTTGAAGTTATGGCGAAATTAAAATATTACGATTTCTGCTCCACGGCCCGTTGCGAAGTAGGCGTCACCAAGGCGGGGGTGTGCGTGCGGGAAGGAAGTTTAGATCTATGAGGTAGCCACAGTATTAGTATCATTATTGTACCCATAGATTATACATATATATATATCCGTGCGAAGCCGGGGCGGGTCGCTATAAGTATATAAAGTAATTCACGATTGAATTATTTTTCATGAAATATCATTATATTACATAGTATAACACAAAGTCCCTTTTTTGTCTGTCCCTATGTATGCTTAAATCTTTAAAACTACGCAACGGATTTTGATGCCGTTTTTTTTAACAGATAAAGTGGTTTAACGGGAAGGTTTTTAGGTATATAACATGCATAACATAGTAGAGGTACACAGATAATTTTAGAGGTTTCTAAAGTCCTAAAAAATCACATATTTTGCGCTTATATTGAAAATGCTGGCTGAACACTACGAGATAGATCAAAATTATGTACTACAGTTTTATTATTCATCTTAAAAAAGCCTACAAAAAATTCCGCGATGGCATATGTCTATCTCTTAGGGATAACCCACAATAACCATTTTTTTTATCCTTTACTTTGATTGTAATTTAATAGCTTATTTACAAAGCGATTTTAAGCAATACATTATTAATCCTTATCCAATTAAGTACCTTAAGTACATTGTGCAATTAAGATAGATTAATACTGCCCGTTACGGCATGTAATTTAAATGAATATTTTCGAAGATATTACAGATTTAAAATGCAGGGATATAGTGTTGCTGCGCGGCGCGTGCGCTCGCGTTTCTACATCGCGCTATCGAAAACGCGGGACGTATACAGTATAAAGAGGTTCACGAATATTTTGAACTGCAGCACAGAATACGTATAATAGTAACTGCAGTTCTTAATTTTTATGGAATATTCAGAGGTGGTTTGTCAGTTTTGTTGGTCAAATAACTTTACTTATTACATATTACATAGTACTTACATAGTATAAAACAAGTCGCTTTATCTGTCTGTCCCTATGCATGTAGGTATAGTATATTGTATGCTTAGATCTTTAAATCTACGCAACGGATTTTGATGCGAGTTTTTAAAATAATAGTCTTTAGATATTATAAGATTATGGTAAAATTTATATTCAAGTGCGATAAATATAATATTATGTAAGTATATTATCAAGTGGTCGCGCATGTCGTGTCGAGGTGATAGGGTCCCATTTTTAACAATTTGGGCAAACCTAAAAACATTTTCAATATTGTATCAGTAGTATATTGCTGAAAGTAGACCTAGAGAATTATTCGCCGAAGTAGTTTTTTCTCCAAGAACACTATTCCACGCGGGCGAAGCCGCGGGCAAAAGCTAGTATTATATAAAAGGCAAACCTGACTGACTCATCTATCAACGTACAGTCGAAACTATTGAACGGATTTTGCTGAAGTTTGGCATACCTACAGATAGTTGTAATGACGTAGGCATCCGCTAAGAAAGAATTTTTGAAAATTCGCCCACTAATGGGGTGAAAAAGGGGTTATAATTTTGTATGGAAACCGAACTCCACGTGGACAAAGTCACGGGCTTAAGCTAGTTACAATATAATCATGAGAAATCTAACTGCTACATTTATTATCTTTCTACTTTAATTGACTCGTTCAAGTTTTGAAATGAATTGTTAATGTATATTGCAATGAGTTAGAATATTTAGGTTGGTTTTGATGGTAACTCTTGAAGCTATTTTTAAGATGGTTTTGAGGTCGGTTTGCGTAACATCTGCTATGTGTTCATCACTCATCATGTTCTCAGTTTTACGTTGAGCTGTTGTTATTTTAATTCATTGTGTTTTCTAATTATTTACAGGAAGATAGAAATTACGTCTGCGGAAATTCGATTTATAAATAATTGCGCAGCTTCTTAAAAGTTCTCAAAGGCTGTCACATTTTTCTACATCCTACTTCTATTATAAATGTGAATGGTATATTATTATACTTCTATGCTTGAGACTTCGTAATATAGACTCTCATAATAAGTCTGATTCATAAGATCCTTTTCAGTGAATTTCTGTCCAAGGGCACTGAAAATTATGCTCCAGAGCTCATTCGATTCGGAATGACCTCTAGAATCTTTTTTAAAAATTTCAAGAAGGGCTCGAAAAAATTGCAAACCTTTTTTAGTAAATTGTTTATAACAATTTAGTAAAAAAGGGGGTATGGTTTTATGAAAATATCTCGGAAACTATTAAAGATATCTGAATTTAAAAAAAAAATCCTTAAAGAGGAGAAAATTTCCTAAAAAAAGTCCCACCTCCCTCAGAACTTTATCACCAATTTTTTAGGAAATTTCCTCCACTTTCAAGATTTTTTTTTTTTAATTCGGATATCTTTAATAGTTTCCGAGGATATAGACGTTCAGCTACACTTCATAAAGTTATCTAAATATTCATGCCAATGGGAATTCAAAATTCACACGCGGTTCGTTTTTCCGATTTTTTCATAGGGAACTCGTCACCGAAAGCCGCGTTCGTGCTCAAAGGCTCAAAAAATATAGATTTGCGCAGTTGTCGAAAAAGTCTATCTTTTATAAGGCTCTTATAAAGATATATTTTATACTAGCTATCAAATCAAAGCTACGGAATGATGCTGCATAGACAATATTCTGTATAAGGATATAACCTGCAACCTGAGAACTTTGATCATCAAGAACAACATTTTTGCATCTACTTTCAGACTTTATTGAACAAAATAAAATATGGCAAGACAACGAGTGCACAAAGAATATAAAACAGGCAAATTCAATTACAAGATGTTATAAGGTTGATCATGTCATATCGACTGAAAACTGTCTTCGGAGAAGAACACGTGCATAGAACGCTTTCTCCATACAAATTGCATTGTCTTTGAGAGCAGCCACGTCGTGCCGTGCAGCGACGTTGATAAAAATGACTGCGAGTCTCATAATAAAACTTGTACTACATATTGAAAAGTCTTAAGGTAACATTCCGTTGTTAGGAAATGTTAACCATGTTATTTTTCTGTAAATTACGTACTGTCATTATAGTTACCTACGAGCTACGTAATAATAAGTAATCGTGTAGCCTTCTGTTGGTTTAAATAATTATTCGGATAAAAATACACTCTGTAATCTGTATAATATGACATTTCAAATCATGAGAATTATTGAACCAAATATATATTTGCACGTAGAAACATAACTGTATTTCACTAGGCCCTTTTCATAGTAGGACAGAAATATTGCCTATATCTTTGCAATTCGTGCAAATAATACCTAAATGGTTTGGGGCATTAAAAATTCTTTCTGTAAAATTGATGTTGGTGATAAAACGGAACGACCGCAGTTGAGGACGGCCACTGAACTTCGCGACGGCAATAATTTAGCCCGAGCAGACCGAGCTAAGATCTAGTCGTAAACTTTCAAGAAATAGGTTACTCGATGAAAACCTAGATAGTTTTAACAATTTAGACCAGTTTTACAATATTTTAACCTTAGTTCACACGATCCAAAATGTAACTTTTATTTCTACACAAGAAGATACATACATATTTAAGGTGACGCCGCGTTGAAGTAAAAAACCGTGTTGGATATGTTTTAGATTGCTTGTTTTCTATGACATGTTGTTTCTATGAGCTATGTTTTCTACAAGCAATGGAACAGCAAGAAATGGAAAGGGCGTAGCAACAAAATGGTTTTTGTCGCGTAATTTAAAAACCATAAATACATTTCATATAAGCTATGGGCAAATTAATGTGTATGTTTGAACCAATCTATGTACAAATTTTGGAAGCTTAAAACACTCTCCTCTGTTGGCAAAATAGGAATCTCTTTTTTTACAGAGGTGTTTTTGATTAATTATTCTGTGTTATAAAAGTTGACCAATCGTGTTATGCTGTGGGTAATTCAAAGACAAAGACATGATGAATACTGACAATGAACTTTTAATTTCTTAGCTTTAGTCATTGCTGAGAAAAATATCGTTACAGCCAAATTATCAATGCGTCGCCTTAATTGAATGTCAAACTAGACCGCTCTGCATAGCGCGGCGCCGCTCTTTCAATGAAACTTATATCTTCTTGTGTACTGAATGAAGTTCAATATTGAATCACAATTTAAAAAATGCAGCGCCACATCCCGTATCGTCTCATTTTGGTGTAAGCCTACTTTTATGTTTAGGAAAATTGCTATGAGTTTTATTTTATAAACTTTTTGAATCAGAAAGAAAACTACATAAAAGAAAAAAGAAAAAAAAGGAAATAAGTTGATATACCTAGGCATAAAATGCATGAGAAAATAATTATTTGAACGTAGCAATAAGGGTTTTTAAATTCGTGACATCTAACAGGTTTTTAACATAACAAGGACCGTCGGGCTACGAAGTAGGGTATGGAACCGGGAAATCCCGGTCCCGAAATTCCCGGGAATTCCCGAAATTTTGAGTCGCTCTGAGAACCGGGAATCAAAAATTGAGAACCGGGAATTTCGGTACTTTCGGTACCGAACAGATAGTATTAAAATTTACAAGTAGGTATTTGAGTAAACTATCATCGGTAATTGTAAATATTAGCTAAAAATTAATTTTTAATCATTTCCGTCAGCAAATAAAAAACAAAAATGAAAAATTATACACGATAAAAGAATATAATTAGTAGTTCATATTAGATTCTGTACATAAAAGCTAACTGTGAGGGGTGCGAGGAAATATGCCTTTAAAATGATAAGATAATCTGTGTATATCTTTTGATCCCGATAAACTATATCACTCTTTTAGCTCAGAAGTTCAATTATTAGTCTATTGGGCGCTGTCCAACGGGTAATAGCCGATGTCATATGTCACTATTCCAAGAATAGTTGATTTTGTTGCTACGCACATTTATTGACATCAAAATATCCTTATCCTTACTATGTGTAATGTTATGAACGTGAAACCTTGTAAACTAAAACTAGGCACTGCCAGCTACTAAATACCTCGTTAAAATAAACATTGATAAAACAACGACTTGCAGGTGTGTAAGGAAAACGAAGAGACGCCCTAACGGCTAACAGCTTCTTAAGTTCAGCACCACAGCAGACACCTGGGGTAGCACGAATACTCTTATGGTAGATAAAATGTGTGGAGGCGACGATCAAACTCCAATAAACCCCTTTTAGTTAGGGAGCCAAAGAGGGGAGTTCGGGATGTGCTCGAGCCCATCAGTCATCGAAGATACCTTACTAAAATATTGTTAAGTACCCCCAGCGAGTATGAGATCATAATGTTAAACTTTCAGTATGCTAATCTCACGCACTCGAGTGTGCTGTGTGTCACGATAACATTTATTTTACATTTATAAAAACTCGCTGCGAGCTTCCGGCATTTCTAAATCATCAGATTAAGAAATTGGAGCATCTGTAGGATTCACTGAACACCCCTTTGAAATTCTGATACTCGAGTATTTATTTTATTTTTACCACTTCTCACCCTTCACGCAAATCATCAGATTAGTAGATTTTGTCAGTGTGTGTCTGGTTATTTAGTATTTTCATTATCTAATCTACTACTTCTAATAAGTTACCCCGACGTTCGAGCATGTACACTAATAGCATTCTGGGCACCCCAACTATTTGATGTTTTGCAAAAATCAAATAACTTGAAATAACATATTTAAAAATCATCAATAAATGCTAATAAACTAAAATGACCTACGGCTCTTTAATATCGCCAGTAATATTGTCATTAATATGACGGTGACATGTTGGCTGATGTGTCGAGTTGCCATTAAAAACCTTATTTAATTTGTAATTGTACTATAATGTTATTCTTATATATTGAATTACTTTTTAGACAGTAATTACACTTGTATTTCATGCCTTAACACCAGTCTCGAAATTCCCGAATTGCCCGGGAAATCCCGGTTCCGAAATTGCCCAGTCCCGAAATTCCTGGTTCTCAAAATTAGACCGGTTCTTCCATTCCCTACTACGAAGCGCCCGCGCCGCCTGGTGACAAAAAAAGAATCGATAAATTCTTATTGACCAATTTGATACCACTTATGCCACCAGATGACGCTTTGAGTTCGTTGGGTCTGCCCACTGACGGCAGAAGAAATTATCAAACACCCTCATTGTCCAAATCACCAACGAAATTAATGTGATAAAAGTTAGATCATAAGCCATTAGCACGCATAGATTATAGAGTCCATTTATCACATTATAGATCCGCCCACAGACCACTATTTAGCGACCAACAATGACCGATTCACGCTAAACGCCGAACTCCCCTAATTACCGCCATAGTTAGTGCTGATGTTCTGTTTTCTCTGATTTATAACATACATTACCATTAAGTTCTCCACAGATGATTAAGCTACCAAAGTCTAAGTAAGCAAGTTACCGAAAAGAGACATAGAGCTATTTACTTACATATTTATACGAATATTATAAAGAGGTAAAGTTTGTTACTTTGTTTATTTTTTTATTTATGAGGTTGTAGGAGCTAATCACTTTTATTTACCAATAGAAAGCTACATTATATTTTGTAAGTGTTTGGTGTAATACCTATTTAGACGAAAAATGAAAAGACTTTTCGTGGTAATCGAATTTTCAAAAAAAATCGGAGAAAAAACGATTGTACGAAAACATTTTTAATGAACGCTGCCGAGTTCTAAAAAGTCAGCGACAACATAATATGTCAAACTTTTATATTTATGTTGCTAAAAGTAAATTTTAGGCCGCTTATATAAGGTTTGGTAAAATCAATTACGGATATTTTTGGCACATGATCAATTGATCATTTTAAAACTTTTAGGCAGAAAAATAAATAAAAAAGTGGAAAAAAATAGAATTATATTTCGTTCTTTAAGGCCCTAAGGTCATTGACCTCACAAAGCTGATCTAGTTTATATAATTTAGGCAAAGACTTTGATTTCGCTTTAAAGTCAGCTGTTTCTGTGAGGTTAATGATCTTAGCGCTTTAGAGAGCTCAATGTAATTATTTTATATATTTTATGAGCTCAAATATTTAGTAATTTTATGTATTCGATTTTTTTAAATTATTTTTCTGTGTAAATATAAACTACACTTTTTTTATCCGGTTTGAAGGCAACACAAGCTGGATGGGTTTTCACTTTACAGTATTGATACACTCGACTATATTTGTTGAGATTTTTCGGATTTTTTCATTCCAAATGGAGCAATATAAATCCCGGAAATAATTGAACCAATACGAGTCACGAGGGATTTCCGAATATCGTGTCCAACTCATTATCTGCGAATGTTCACTTCTGTTTCCTCATTAGTGAATTTGGATATATCGTCACCTATTTGTTTCTCCATTTGAAATTTTTATATTAAATTTAATTTTATTGAAACGAAACTTGACACATACTTTCGAGGCCGTAGGTACAATGCGTAATCTGGGGGCACGGTAGTGCCCCCGCCAAGCGAAGCGCAAGGGCACTACCGAACCACCTTTTCTCGAAGCTTTTCGTCGATTTTTCGGAGAAAGAACGATTGTACGAAAACATTTTTAATGAACGCTGCCGAGTTCTAAAAAGTCAGCGACAACATAATATGTCAAACTTTTATATTTATGTTGCTAAAAGTAAATTTTAGGCCGCTTATATAAGGTTTGGTAAAATCAATTACGGATATTTTTGGCACATGATCAATTGATCATTTTAAAACTTTTAGGCAGAAAAATAAATAAAAAAGTGGAAAAAAATAGAATTATATTTCGTTCTTTAAGGCCCTAAGGTCATTGACCTCACAAAGCTGATCTAGTTTATATAATTTAGGCAAAGACTTTGATTTCGCTTTAAAGTCAGCTGTTTCTGTGAGGTTAATGATCTTAGCGCTTTAGAGAGCTCAATGTAATTATTTTATATATTTTATGAGCTCAAATATTTAGTAATTTTATGTATTCGATTTTTTTAAATTATTTTTCTGTGTAAATATAAACTACACTTTTTTTATCCGGTTTGAAGGCAACACAAGCTGGATGGGTTTTCACTTTACAGTATTGATACACTCGACTATATTTGTTGAGATTTTTCGGATTTTTTCATTCCAAATGGAGCAATATAAATCCCGGAAATAATTGAACCAATACGAGTCACGAGGGATTTCCGAATATCGTGTCCAACTCATTATCTGCGAATGTTCACTTCTGTTTCCTCATTAGTGAATTTGGATATATCGTCACCTATTTGTTTCTCCATTTGAAATTTTTATATTAAATTTAATTTTATTGAAACGAAACTTGACACATACTTTCGAGGCCGTAGGTACAATGCGTAATCTGGGGGCACGGTAGTGCCCCCGCCAAGCGAAGCGCAAGGGCACTACCGAACCACCTTTTCTCGAAGCTTTTCGTCGATTTTTTGAACCCTCATAACTTGGGTTTGGATTGTACCAGATAAATGAAACTTTCAGGATTTGTTCCCATCGGCGGTCTCATTAAACATGTAAAGTTTTTATTACCTACGTCTTATACTTTAGATTTTATTGATATCTAAAAACCCCTGATTTCGTCACTGACTCACTGATGATCAACAAAATTATATCGTACTTCCAGATGTCCTAGAATTATGGAATTTGGTATGTAAGCTTGTATTAGTACACAATTATCGTAATAATTGTCAAAATTGGAACTTTTATCCTCCAACCCCTTAAATTAGGAGAAGAAAATTAATTATCTGTAAAAACGCCATCTATCGCGTATATTATTAACTATGTTAATTATGTCGTTCTTCATCGCTTAGATTGAAAACAAATTGATGAAATACGAAATATTGAAATAATTATTACCAGAGTAGGTATTCTGTAGTAATTTCGACGGAAAATTAAACTTATAGGTATCATTCTAATTATTTATTAAAGGGTCGTTCGTACACTACTATTTAAGATGAAGTACATTAAAATATGTCGATAAAGATTAAAAATACTTAAAAATACTTATTTTCCAAAATACTCAGAAAATAATTATTTTAATTCCAGCTTCAGCAAAACCTAATAACCGGAAACAATGATGTCTTGTACAAGTTAGGTCGGATAAGCCATAGCGCGATGTAGACCAAGTAAAGAGACATATATGCGCTGCACGTTGCAACTTTGACACGAATATTGGAATTACAGATTTCTGTATGATCCTTTATTAAACGACTAGCAGACCCGTGCCCACTTCGTTGGGCGGTAAACATTTGTACTTGTAACGAAATTATCATTGTGATTCGATTAATACTGAGTCCTATGGTTTATTTCCTAACTGCTAAAAGGAGGGTTATATTTTAACTGCTTATTGAAATGTAAGTATAATTTTTTGCATGCCGATTTGCCTATATTGACGGGTGTCAAATAAGATAATTAAATCATAAAAATTTAATAAATTATGTTTATTTTAATTGTTCAAAACTTTATTCTATATTACAGAGAAGAATTTACGTTTTCTTGTGGGCAGGATTATATTATATGTACTATCTACAGTGACTAATTAGCAAGGTGTTCACCATATAAATATTGACTTTAGTAATAATAAAGCACAACAGTCAGCTATAGTCGAAGAGCCAAGAATCGCCCTGGCAAATATAAAAATGTGGGCAGTAAAAAGGCGCCTCTGTTGCGCAAAAAAATACACCCTAAAAAGGGAAACAAAATAAAAATATTGTCATAACAACTTACAAAAAGAAATGAAATCCCACCAAAAACATTTACATGTAAATTGAGGCCAAGATCGCACTGTCAAAAAGTTATCAGATCTCATGTAAAACCAAGCTTCTAACTCTACACGTCTTAACTCTACAAGCCTAACTTCACAAACTCTACACCTTAGTCAATTTACAAGACTTGGCCGTTTCGTTTCTACAAGAATAGAGTAACAGAAAAACAGTCAGTAAATATTTCACCTTACGTCCAAGCGAATGTAACGAAATGGCCACGCCGCGTAACTTGACTAAGATGTAGAGTTTGTGAAGTTAGGCTTGTAGAGTTAAGATGTGTAGAGTTAGAAGCTTGGTTTTACATGAGATCTGATAACTTTTTGACAGTGCGATCTTGGCCTCAATTTACATGAAAATGTTTTTGGTGGGATAATATAGTCTAACCCCCTTACTAATAAACGCTGCATAAGCTTTGAATAGTTATACAGTGTTTTGTTCCCGTCACATAAGTGACATTTTTAATTTGATAGAAGGAGACATAACACTGTATAACTATTCAAAGCTTATACAGCGATTATTAGTAAGCGGGTAAAGGTACATAAGTTAAAATGTAGGTAGGTAAATTACCAATTCTTCAATTGTTAGTAGGTTGATACTAACTGCGATACGTCAAAGATGATAATAATAATTAATCGATACTACACAATCGTTGATTAGCCGATTTAGAAGACATTAACTCATTTACTTATAAGTACTTAATGGTAAGTAGATAAGTAGTTAATGGTAAGTAGATAAGTACTTAATAGTACCTAAGTAGAAAACCTTGACGTGAGAAGATCTATCATACGAGGCTTATAGTCTATGCAACAAGTTGAAAATGGTACAAAATAGAGATACTGCTCTTATAATTATGTGCGATAACTCATTGGATCCGGAATGACGTCTATAAAAATGTGCCAAAAGCGTGTATTAGCACATAAAAAATTGTAAAAGTTATAAACAATTAAAGATAAAAAAAAATGGCATTTCGTTTTCTGCCAATATTTAATAAACTATTAATATTTAAGAAATTTCAAAAAGAGATTCTGAAAGAAGAGGAAATTTCCAATAAAAAACTCCTAACTCCCGGAACTCTATCTCCATTATTTATAATTTTAATCTAACGCTGAAAATAGGTCTGCGCGTGACATTATTAGGATGCGCGGGTGGCGTCAAAAGCGAGTACGGCACATTAATTAATTTATTTAAGGTATTGAATATTTTTTTTAAATTTTAAAAAAATATGGTGTGTTCTGAACACTATAAATAATTTGTTCCCGTTGGAAATTTTACTTAAAATTAATTTTTAACGAGTTAAACAATTGTTAACTAACGAAATTTTCTCGAAGTACCGTCTTAAAAAAGTGAAAAAAAATGTTTAAATAATGGTCTTAAAAAAATTTCGCTTCGTAGAGCCTTTCTTACATACATATTTAACAAGATCGTGCCATAAAAATTAAAAAAATATTTATACTTTGTTTATAACAATTTTTTTACTTGAACAAAATCTTAAAAATCCAAGTAATGTTGTTAAAGTAAAAATAGTTTAAATGATGATCGTAAAAAATTTTCGCTTCGTAGAGCCTTTCTTACATACATACTTAACAAGATCGTGCCATAAAAGTTAAAAAAATATTTATACTTTGTTTATTACAATTTTTTTACTTGAACAAAAACTTAAAAATCCAAGTAATGTTGTTAAAGTAAAAAAAAAATTGTTACTTGATAATTGCACCTAGCTAAGAATAATAATTTAAAAAAAAACTACTTTATTGGCAAAAAAAAATTTAACATTAGGTAGTAAACCTGCCAAACTGCGTAGAGGATTTATACCTGTTGCTATATAACCATCTACATACAATGTACAAGACCTACTTGATTCTTGTATGTTAAATTTTAAAAATATCTCTACTGTTCCCATGAAGCTGATATTATTATATCTAGAGAATTTTAGCTTCATGACTATCTAAATACACGGCTATAGTGCCATCTATTACTTGCCAGTAAAAATGCTTACTCCTTGTGATACTGCCATCTATAAATAGAGGAAAAAATCCAGAACCCACACGCTGACCAAGAAGCGTATTAGTTCAGACGCAATAACAAAGATGGCGCTGAAAGTAATTAAAAACTGTCTCTCTTTTTAGGGTAGGAATGTAGATAGTTTCAATCTGTCCGTCTCCTAAAGTGGCTTACAATGTGTTCCTCTCCCCGGCATTTCTAAACAACGAGATATAGAAAATTTAAACTTTTCGTGCTAATAGGTCCTAGTAGAAGAGTAGTCTTTAGGGAAATCGGACAATAACTTTTAAAGTAATTTGAACCTCCTTTAGCCATGTCCTGACATGATCTTTGTCAGGTTTTTTTTTTTATGTTTTCATCAAAGAAAGTATATATATAATTATAATATATTTTACGTGCGTTCACACACGTGCCGCAACTCCAGCGGCAACATCGAAATTTATGAGCTTTACACCATTTCAGTCAGACTATTGTAAATGCTCCCAAGCCCACGAAAGCTACCGCTCGAAGCCGCACCGCGCGTCGCAATGTTGGAAGATGGAATACGTATAGCGTCGTAGCCATAGACGTATATAATATTATAGACGAGGTATGTTGAGGCAAAAAGTGTATCCAGTTCATTTAACTGGATACATTTGGCGCAATTTTGAGATTTTGGGGCCATTTTGACCTTTCAAGTAAAGTTGACTAAAGGCCTTAAAATTAGCTATCATTATGTCATTAACTACTGTAAGTATCAGACAAATTCTTCTATAATATTTGAAAAGAAAATGCCTATTATATATGTGTGTATGTTATGTTTATTATGTGCCTATTTTAATTGTAATTCAATTGCAATTATAATTGAAAGCCTGTAACTTTTGAGCGCAGCTTTGTTTATGGGTAACACTAACTTATAATTACCGAAACCACTTCTCCAACTTTTCAATTAATTTGATTGTCTACCAAAATTTACTGAAAGGATCAAACATCTACCTAAAATAAATAATAATTTGGCATCTACATAATTTTACCCGACTATGGCAAAGCCAAAAGAAAGTGTAATAATTTTGGCAGTCTATGTAGCATTTATGTATGTAGTATAATAGTTTGTTCCACCGTAGCCCGAAACTAATAATCCAATTTTAATTAATGAGGTATCGATAGATTCGTAATAATAGCTCAGGTAAAATAGGTTATAAAATTTATATAATTGGGTTATAGTTTCCTAAAAATATCTAGTTATTTCTGGTAAATTCTCCAAGTAACTTAAGGCTTTTAAAAAGACACGATAAAGTATAAAGTTAAGTATATTCCCTAAGTAAAGCAAAACGTGTCTGCTTAGATTGATTATGTAAAAAGTTATAGAGAATGATGGATATGGACGTAATGTTTGGTTTTTGGAAAATGGCTGCCAATATATCAAAGGATGCCTTGCTCGTCAATGCCACAGGTGAACTCCAAATTATTTTTACACCTGCTCATAAAACGGTGCATGATTCTGCGTAAATATTTACAGCTCAAAAATTTTAAAGCGTTCGTCGAAGTGAAACACATGCTGTTGTTTTTAATCATGAAAGTGAAAAACGCCCGCGATACATATTTCTTGTTGTACTAAATAGCGGTATGTTTTCACTGCACACGTTTCTTGATTGATTTATTTCAGTTTCATAATTTTCATGGCAAAATGTAGACATCACCATTATTTCGATATGATGGGGCAATTTCATCGATGTTCCCTTATCCTTCCTTGAAATATATCTAATAAATACGCTATATTATTATATTTCAAGTTTACGTAATATAGTAATCTACACTAATATTATAAAGAGGAAAACTTGTTTGTTTGTTTGGTTGTAATGAATAGGCTCAAAAAGTACTGGACCGATTTCAAAAATTCTTTCACCATTCGAAAGCTACATTATCCACGAGTAACATAGGCTAAATTTTATTTTGGAAAAAAATAGGGTTCCGTAAGATATTTGTGGTTTTCGGACACAAGGTGTAAAAAATCAACCAGAAAAGTTACTTATTTTGCGTACGCTGCCTCAACTATAAAAGATAGAACCATAAAATGTTCTAATTAATTGTAGATCTTATAAATATCTACAAAAAAGTCGTAGTAACTATGTCGAGTGAGGCGCAACAACAATTTTTTTATTTAGAAATCTTAATTTTTTTTTGGACTACATTTAAACGCGTTTATTTTACTCATGCTATTAATCCTTATCAAAATAAATTATTTTATCACTAAGTACAGTTTATGTAGATAGATATAGAGAATATTTGGTCATTGAATGATTAAAATTGGACGTTTGGTTTTGAAGTTATGGCGAAATAAAAATAGTACGATTTCTGCTCCGTGGCCCGTTGCGAAGTAGACGTCACCAAGGCGGGGGTGTGCATGCGGGAGGGGAGTTTAGATTCATGAGGTAGCCGCAGTATTATTATCAGTATTGTACCCATAGATTATACAGATATATACATTGTACCCGTGCGAAGCCGGGGCGGGTCGCTAGTAGTTAATATAGTTAATAGATACTTCATTATTATTTATTTTAGCAATTTGTTAGTGTAGTTACACTATCCATTTTATGTATTGTAAATCGTTTTATCTATTAAATTTAATTGTAGTAAAATTGAAAAGATTTTCATTAATGAATGTGTTTTTACCAAAGATTGCAAAACTGAAGATGGCTATGACTTTTCTGTGTCTTGGTTTTCTCCATACTTCAAATGTCAGCCATCCTGTTTTCACTAGAAGTCTTTGGTTTTCACCATACTTTGAATGTCAAAATAGCTCCAAACCTCAAAAGTGGGGCCCGTTTAACTGGAGACACTTTTTGCCTTAACACGCCTCGTCTATAATATGTACGTCTATGGTTTTTGCGTCAACAATAGCTAGTCAAAACAAGAAGGTATTCTATTTTTGAACTACAGCCTGCATAGTTGTTCCACAGTCCCCACAATCCGACTGGATTTGACTTAGAATTAGTTCAGAGGTAGGAAATTCTTGACTAACTTAATTTGAATTCAGAACACACGGTAATTGTAAAGCTCTGTCTACTGTGTTCTAGTTTGGATGAAACAAATTTTGTGGATTTTTTTATTAGAAAACCCTGTTTATGGTAGTAAAAAAAATTCGATGTTAGGTTATAATATTATGTAAACGTGCTCAAAGGCTATATCAAAACAAAAACGTCAAACTCGAAAAACTATCGCCCTTTATTAACAACTAGCTTTTGCCTGCGGCTCCGACCGCGTAAATATATTATTCCGCGGGAACACTACTTTTTCGGGATAAAAAAAATCCTATGTCCTTTCCCGGGACCCAAAGGATATCTATACCAAATTTCATAAAAATCGGTTCATCGGTTAAAGCGTGAAGAGGTAACAGACAGACAGACAGACAGATAGACACACTTTCGCATTTATAATATTATATTAAGTATAGAAGTATAATATATTAGTATATTAATAGTATATTAGTATAGAAGTATAGATTTGGAATAAAAAGTAGACTACGTGTTTGTCCAAAGAATTAACCACTACCATACCAACTTTCATTCAAATCGGTTCAACCTTTTAACAGTGAAAAACAGTCAAATATCCACAAAATAATATATTATCCCTCGGGAACACTGTATCTTTTTGGGAAAAAAGTGGACTGCGCGTTTGTCCAAAGCATAAACCACTACCATACCAACTTTCATTCAAATTGGATCAACCTTTTAGCAGTGAAAGACAGTCAAATATACACAGAATAATACGTTATCCCTCAGAAACACCGTACTTTTTCGGCATAAAAAGTAATAGGATACTTTTTATGCCGAAAAATTACGGTGTCCTTTCCCAGGACTCAAAGTATGTCTATACCAAATTCTTCAAAATCAGTTCAGCTGTTAAAGCGTGAAGAGGTAACAGACAGATAGACAGACACACTTTCGCATTTATAATATTAAGTATAGGTATTGTAAAAACTTTTGCGGTTTGCTGCAGAGTAGAATAGAATAGAATAGAATAGAATATGTTTATTTTATCAAACACGAGTAGGCATCTACAGACCACTTCTGTATTCTGTGCTACAGACACACGAATTTGGTACGGAGCGTACAGCGGACCATATCCGCAGACCGAATCCGGTGTCGCTACACACGCATGGATTTGGTACGATGCAGTGGACCGTAAAGCTCGACACTCGTGTGTTCGATTTTCAGTTCTATTGCATTAGCACAGAGTTCTATTTACAGTGCTGTTTTTCGACGACGCGATGATTCCCGAAATGGATTCCCGAAATCAATGGATAACAGGCAGTGATATCAACTTTCAAAAATATTTAATAATAATATTAATAATAAAAATAAGACATTTATTCAAAGAAAGTTTGGACATTACACTACACGACTACATTACATTAAGATTAGGTAAGAATTATTTACAGAGTTGCTAAGGCATAGGTAGGTGGTGTAATGCTCAAACCAATGAAAAGGAGTCCACTCAGGTAAATGACTGAGGAAAACCACAGTCCCTGATTTTGATAACTTCAATAATGCTAACATAATCCGCCATTTTGCTTATTTTATACCAGCGGTTGCCATTCTGCATACGTTTTATTTTCCGCGGAACACAGCCTATGTATGCGGTTTAATTTTGAATTTCGAACGCAAATATTTCAAGAGCCTGAACGAAATAATATCAAGGTACATTTTTACCGGCAAAAATAATAGTAGGTAACTTAGTAAAACCACCAAATAAGTTGACCTCTCGCTCAAAGCAATTTCTTAGTTTAAGTAGATCTTGTACTATTGGTTTTCTTTCGCTATTTATTATTTGTGTTGAGTAGGATAAAAAATAGATTTATTTTTATAATTTTAATTTAATAGTTTTATTTCAAGAGAAAACATGCGAAAAATGATGATTTATTTCGGTTTGTGAAGCAAGTTCAAAAATACAGTTTTTTCATGATCCCGTGGGAACCGTTTTGGTTTCCAAGAAAAAAATTACTGTTAGTTATTTCATGTTCCAATCTACCTTTGTGCCAAGTTTTATTTAAATACGTCGAGTAGATTGCCTGAAATAACGTCAAACAGGTAGGTACAGTTTTTTGAAGATCCCATGGGAACCCTTTAATTTTGCGGGATAAAGAGTATCCTATTTTACCCTTCAGGTCCTAAGCTACCTACCTGCCAAATTTCATTTTATTCCATCCAGTGGTTTCGGCGTGATGTGATAACAAACACACAGACAGACAGACAGACAGACAGACATTTTTTTCAAAAACGTTATTTTTAGGTTCTGTGACCTTTATAGACCCCCCATTTTGATTTTCACTTAGATAACTTTAATGTACAGACATGACCCCTCTACAGATTTATTATAATATGTATAGATGAATGTGTCATTAACTCATTAGACACTACATTTACTGACCTACAAACATGTAAAAATTTGTGGGATACCAGATAGAAACGAAGTTTCCTTATTAGGTGTAAATTATTAATTTCAAGTTCTATTCGAGGTATAAATAAAATACCTAATTATTCGGGTATAAATGTTTCATAATAAATTTTTTATCGGTTAAAAAACAAAAATTACAAAAAAAAACTTCACAAAATTATCTGAACACCTTTATTTTATTTACAATGATTTATAAAAATATATGATAATAATAACAGTCATCACGTAGACTATACATTAGACACTGTATAGCCATTATACATAGACTATACATAAAAATCTTACGCTTTTTTTACATTACGGACGTTTTTTGCCGACTAGGGCATCCCTCCGCAACGCCCCATAGTGAACTTTCGTTCCAAAAAAAAAGGATTATAATAACCACCGTTTTGGAACACTAACATGCCGAGAAGAACCGAGAACAGAGGTGAGTGATTACATTTTTCCCGAATTTAGAGACTATTCCAAAATTTTGGCTATTCCAGTAGTCAGTGACTAGTATATTCTAGAATTTAGTAGCTAGAATATTCCAGAAATAAAGGTAAGTTTTGAGTAGTAGTAGCGACCGTGTGACAGATTGGAGGCGGCCTCGATACTCCGCCAATTTCCGTCCCTTGCCAGTCCAGGAGGAAATAGAATACGATTGCGATTTCACTACGATGAGCGACGATTTTAGGCACCTTGCTTGTATTGTTCTAGCTAGTAAATCTAGTGCCCCAGGCTTTAACCTATAAATCGAGTACGGAAGGTTGACTGCAAATTCAATCCTACAATAATACATTTACAATCCAGTCCCGATATGTTAAATCTGCAAAGTGGTATTCTCATAAACGTCAAAATAGATTCAAAACCTCAGTCGCAACTGTATTGAAACACCAGAAATTAGTTTATGAAATAATAATAATGTCTATAGACCCTTTCATACTAAATCAGGAATTCAGGACGATTCATTTTTAATTCAATAAAAATAAAATGAAAGTGTAAGTTGATTACGAGTATTGGGGTTCTGGTGTAACGCTTTGACATATCTCCTATATTTAATTGACTAACAGGTTACTTACGGCTCGTTCAATAACCTATCTACCAATAACTATTTGTTAAAAACATCGTCATTCAATCATTTGTCGGTTTTTAGCGATACAAATTTGACGTTTTTAAAAAATAGTTATTGGACATTGTTATTGAACGGTTATTGAAACGGGCCGTAAGTACGTTAGTAATATATATTATTTGCCGTAAGTAACCTGTAAACAAGCAGGTGTATCGCCTGATGGTAAAAGATGGACACCTAAGATACCGAAGAAGTTAAAAGTGCTCTGCCTCCAGTACCATCACACATTATGAAACAAAACGCAAACCATCCGTATCGAAGCTTGACCTTCTCACTGTAAGTTCGAAACAGTTCATAATTTATTTCATAAATTCGTGACTTCTTCATTTATATTTTAGTTTAGTGTTTACCATATTCATGTGATGATATTATTACCTATCCTATACTAAGTCGTAAAATAAACTGACGCTATTATTGTTTACGCAAAGAACATGTTCGCACCCAGTGACCCAAAAAGGTGTCTTTTCAGCCACCGCTCTGTTTCACAGAACAATATTTTGATTTCTCGAAATAACATCTACATTCTTATATCACCATTGTTTGTTCTGGCATTGACACTGATATTAATAGACATTTTAGATACAAAAATATAGTATAAGATGACAGGGTGAATTATAAAACTAAAATAAATACAAAATTAGCAACATAATTTAAATGTCTAGGTACAATATTAAAAGTAGCTCGTTTCAATTACGACAAGTCTAAAATTGAATCTACAGTGCAACCAGTTCCTAGATTAAACAAGAAAATGCTTTAATCATTATAAAAATGTGGAGCAAACAATAAAAGAGCATTCATTCAGAGAATAAGCAACAAAACTGAGACAGCTAGTTTAATCTCAAGCAAGAAAAAAACTGGACATGGGAGAGTCTGACTAACCCACCGAGGGTTCCGTATAAAGTAGAAACATCATAAATAGTTCAGAAATCGAGTCTCGCAGATTTTGTCGAGTCTGAAAACGAGCGATGAAAATTTGTATGAAGAAGCCATTATTAATGACATTTTTCATTTTAAATAAAAAATATGCGTCGAAAAAAATAAATAAAATATGTTTTGGAATTTTCACATCAAGCCCATTAATATGTTATTTAAACTTATTTGAACTAGTAGTTTTAACTTGAAATTACGACCCTCTCTTAGACTATAGACCCCCTATTTTTAAAAGCTTTTATTTAACTTGCTATGTATGTAATTATTTACGGAAGAATTTTGCAACTCAATTTTGAAGCAGATATCTTTAACCTATTGAGCTGAATTTTTGTATACGCGTTTAGTTTGGATGACAATGCATGGTTAGCTATGTGACGTCATTCTAAATCCAATATGACCGAACACCCAAAATGCCTGACAAGTCATTTTTAATGCATTTCTACAATATGGCTATCAAATGAAAGGGCTTGCTGAGAAAAACGCGAAAAATACAGGGACATCATTCTATATCCAACATGGCGGAACACTCAAGATGGTCAACTTTTAATGCATTCCTACAATAGTGTGAGTGTCAAATAAAAGGGCTTGCTAAGAGTAACTTGAAAATCCAACATAACGAATCACTCAAGATGGCCGACAAGTCACTTTTAATGCACTCCTTCAATATGGGTATCAAATGGAAGGGCTTGATGAGAACAACTCTAAAAATAGTGCCGACATTCTAAATCCAACATGGTGAACACCCAAGATGGCCGACAAGTAATGTTTAATGCACTCCTACAATATGGGTATCAAATGAAAGTATGGTGTGTTAAGGTAAAGGTTTTTTGAGGTCCTGAGTAGAGTAAAATCTCTAGAAGGTCTCCTTATTGAAGAGCTTGACTGTACTAAATTAACCTATGTACAAACGACCTTGCAAGAATGATGCCTTGATTGAGATGTACAGACTGATATTCCTGTCTAGCGATAACTAAAATGTAAAAAATAATTTAAAAGTAAAAAACTCTAAAAAAAACCAAGCTTTTATTTGAATGCGCTAAAAAGAACAAAATAATATTTTCCTTTAAAACTTTTAATATCAACTTATGACATCATTACACAATTTATATGATATAAAAGCTTGTCGAGAACCAAACAAATCAAACTAGTAAATTATGTAACTTCATCTGATAGAAGCTTTTATATCATATAAATTGTGTAATGACAAATTTTTGTTAAAGGTCGTTATGACAAATTAAAAGTTGTAAAGGAAACGATTATTTTATTCTTCTTAGCGCATTCAAATAAAAGCTTGTTTTTTTTTTAAGGTTTTTACTTTAAATTTTTATGATCAAATTACAAAGTACTTAGATGTGGTAACTGATTTTTTCACAGCTTGAAGGCACTGTAGACGGTTGAAATTTCAACTCGATGCCTACAAGCGTCCCCGAAATAAAGACAGACAGACGGACGGACACCAAAGCTATCTTATAAGAGTATTTTTTTTTCCTTTTGACGGAACCCTAAGACGTAGCAGATTCAACATATCACACACACAAAGCTATAAAACATAAGTGCCTACTGCTCAGTACACTATAAACCATCAAACTATCAACTACAAAGAGTTTCCGTATGTAACACATTGTTTACTTTGTGAATTTGTAATACTCTGCAGTTTGCTGTATTTAGCCGATTTCTAAACACTTTATTCGAGAATACCTTCGATATTTTGTCTTAAGAATCTTGAATATTTGAAAAAAGGCTTGTAAAGAATTTTTATTTGCGAAAAACATCGCCATCATTAACGATGTAGCGTAATAAATTCTTAAAAAAAATTATAAAGCAAAAGTTTTTAAGATGCCTGAAGGCAAACTATTAAATGAATTTTCATGAAAATCAAATTATATTTAAGGCCGAAAATATTACGAATATTTTAGCAGTCTACGCGGGAAAAGCCGCGGGTAACAGTTAGTAACAGATATAGAGAAAAACTCAAGTGCGTGTCGGGTCACGGGTGTGGAGAGCTCTCGAAACAAAACATGTATATGTAAGTTTCTCGACAAGTGACAACTCGTCCACAATATCCCATGGAATAAATCATTTTCACTTTATGTTTCCTGTAAAAAGGTTTTGTTTTCCTTTTTCTTGCCTATTCAGTATGTACAAGTGTCTGCATTATACCGATTTATTCCTATGAATAGACGTATAATATAATATTATAGCCGAGGCATGCTGAGGTAAAAAGTGACCACTTAAATGGCTCCACTTTTTGAGGACATTTTGACATATTTTGATATATGTTGAAAACAAGATGACATTTGAAGAATGGTGAAAACTAAGATGGCGTAACTCTTTTTTCTGTTCTGACAAATGTACGTCATAACCTATCGTGAATTTTGATTCAATTCATCAAGAAAAAAACATGCCGAAGCGTGGCTCTCCCACGTAAAGTTAACATGAAACCGTTACACCAGTGGCGTTGGGTTCCTATAACTCCATTCCTATCGGCTTCCCTTGTCAATTTCCTTTTGCAAACCTTCACAGAAATCCCTACCTATTATACAGGCTCCGGCTTCCCTATGAAGGAGAACCAGCCTTCGCCACTGCGTTACACAATATGAACGTGCACACACGAACAATATTCCTATGGTAAGTAATAATTAAAAGAAATGGCGACATAGTATACAGCAAGTCTTCGAAAAGTGAAATCGAGTGATTAAAATAAACACCAGCAAGTATCTTCATGGAGCTATTCCCGGTAGATCTGAGAAGCGCAATCAATGTTGATGGCCAGCAGACTGATTGACTTTATTAAATTAAAACCTCCATCATAATAGGACCTTCATTATTTTATGTTGCCATTATATATTTTATGAAACCGCTTTTTGGCTACCCATTTCGTAAAAGAGAAAATTTTTCAAGTATTAAAATATAGGTCGTTGCTAGCTTTATCTGTAAATAAAAGGTACAAAAACGACACACATCTCAAATAAGTCTACGAAGTAGGTATTCTCGCGAATTATAGTAGAGCAAGACAGCCGTGACAATAACGAGACTAAAAAGTTATTAAAAAACTTTAACTTCAAAAATAAAGTATTAAAAAACTTGTCATTGTTAACTTGTAACTCTAACAAATTGGTTTATTCCCAAGAGATTACTTCGAAAACCAATTTAAAGAGATCGAAAATAAGTTTAGATATGATATAAATAAACGTTTAATATTAATACATACGAGGGACTTCGAAATAAGAAAGCGATAGATTGAAAAACTTCGTAAATAAGAACTTCGACAAAATTGTTTGGAAACGTGCTTGTATATTACGTTTATAAAGTACACCTAATGCCCCGTCCAGCAGGTCTAAAAAGGCCGTTTTGGCAATTCATTTTCAATTCTTGTTATGAATTACTGACAGCGATCGTAAAATGGCCACTTGAATTGCAATTCATATTAAGATTTGGATACAATTCATATGCAGAAATTGGCTGAAATGCATTCATTTGACAGATTTACAAGCAGAATTGCTTTAGTGTCAAATAGCAATATTGCGATGATATTGCGTAAGTGGCCTTTTTAGACCCGCAGACTGCTCGCGAAGTAGGCCGAGGAAGTGCTCCGCGAAGTAACCCAAAGTACGAAAAGGCGAAGCGAAGTGCGTGCCCGCACTGTCTCATTCGGCCAACCTCGGCCTACTTCGCGAGTAGTCTGGACGAGGCTTTAAAGTAAGTATAGATACTTGCTAAGAAGAGCAGTAAAAAGACCCCTATAATGAATCGAATAAAAGCCTTGTAGGACCTTAATAAATCACACAGACTACTACTTTTCGCAGACAATGGCATTGAAGGGCAGCCAATAATATTCATTAGCTTCTTGAGGAAACCCACTACTATAATATATATAAAAAAAAAGTTTGTGAAGATTGAAACCACAGCAGATTTTAATGAAAATTGGTATGGTAGCAGTTTAAAGTTCAATGTTACCGTGGTATACTTTTTATGTGAGCGAAGCCGCGGAAAAAAGCTAGTATTTGATAATATTTAATATACACTCAAAATTAATAATTGTCCATCAAATCATTTCATGTATCAAGAACTTACACACATAAAATAACTAATGTATTTTATAATTTAAAAAAATTTATACACGTTTATAATTTACAATTATAATTAACATGAAACTTACTTTAGTGTAAATTCGCTTTTCACGCGCTTTGAAGCGTCTTAGAAGGTGCGGTTTGAAGCTCATCTCGATTAAGTTAGTTAATTATATACGGTGTTATTTACTAGTCTAAGTATTCTTATAGTACTTAAATACATACATACATATAATCACGCCTTTTTCCCGTAGGGGTAGGCAGAGACCGCCTCTTTCCCGTAGGGGTAGGCAGAGACCACTTCTTTCCACTTGCTACGATTCTTACATACTTGTTTCGCTTCATCCACTTTCATTCTTACCATCCATTCCTCCTCTTACATTCAACGTAGCGAAGCGGCTATCCATGGGCCACTTTTCGCCTCCGCGAGAACGAGACGTGATGGGTGGCGAACCACATCGCCGCCATTTTGGATAATTACATTATTTTTTGCGATTATCCATTGCGTAAACAAATATAAATACGCAATGATACAGGCGCAAACTTTTATCCAACAAAAGCCTACGATATAGTTTTATTACTGTATCTCGCCATTGGCATTCCGCCCTGGCACAAGTGAGCTTTAACCACAATCGTTCTCTTGATTCGTTTTTATTATCTAAATATCCCTGTAGCTTTTTAGGGTTCCGTAATACTTAAGGAACTTATAGTTTCGCTCTGTCCGTCCATCTGTATGTCTGTCTGTCCGCGCCTCTAGCTTCTGTAATTATGACTATAAATGGATCAAATTTGGTATCTATACTTAAAGACTGTGTATAGGTCACAATGTTGGCATCATAAAATAATAATAATTTTGCATTTTAGGGGTGGCTCTCCATACATGTGAAGTGGAGATGAAAATATTTTTTTTCATTCTACCATGGGGTACGTTGAATAGGTATTATAAAATAAAGGTAAGATTTCATACGTGATTTTTTAACAAACTCAACCATTTTCGACTAATCGGCCTCCAAAGTGGTTTATAAGTGGGTATATCCCCTGGGATTTCTAAACTATGAGACTTAGAAAACTGCAATGTTTCATGCTGATAGATCGTGCTAAATACTCTTTAGAAAAAAATATTTTAAACGAAATCGGCCAGTAACTTTTGAAGTAATTTGAAAAAACCTATTACGCGTTTATAGTTACGGAACCCTCCTTAGACATGTCCTGACATACTCTTGTTCAGGTTATTTCTCTTTAAATAGTATAAAATGAAGTGGCTTCCGCTGTGGTTGCTTTGATCTTTCAAACCACTCAATGCAATTTTCAGTCACAGATAGAGTACGTAATGCAAGAAGAAGATTTGAATGTATAAATTCGTGTTCAAACTGTGTGTTTATTATTTAGTGAAGAATCTTCTTCTTCTGTCCTTTTGAGAATAAGTATTTTTGAGATTATGACGTTTTGCTACTATGGCGTTTTGCGCCTGAGCCCGGTCGTAAATACGTAAAATGTAATCGCCCCGTTGCACTATTTACGTTGAACGGTGACACTCGTATTTAACATATATGGATATTTATTCGTGGATCGATTAGTAAAACATCTGACCCCTCAGAATATTGGAGTAGGTAAGAGCTTGGTAAGTAAATTTGAACGCGATAAAAATAGACAGCACAAAATGTGAACGGAAACATTTAATCTACAATCGGTTTTCCGAGAAATTACTTTCCCTTTGATTCTTTGTAATGAAAATTTATTGTAATTCAGTTTACTGAAAACAAGTTGACTTATTTTACATACATCTGTATTATAGAAACTAGAATTTTAGAAATAAATTTATTAAAATGACTAGATCTTGCCCGCGACTTCGTGCGCGCAAAAGTTAGTTTCGCAGAAACCGTACATTTTTCCGCGATAAAAAGTAGCTTATGTCCTTCCCCGTGGAAGGGAAAGTTCTTACATCTGTGCCAAATTCATCAAAATCGATCCAGTGGCCTATGCAATGCAAACAAACAAACAACAAAACTCATCCTCGTTATTATATTAAGTATAGGTATAAAAGTATAGATAATTTCCTTTGGACATTTATATAAAGCAGTCATTATAGTATCAATTATCTACCTATCTGTTAGCGCTATCGATATATTTTAAATTTAGTTAGATGAGTTAAAGCTTTATGAAACTTTTATAAGCATGAACTACTAAAAACAAACTTGGGCTTTTCAATTTTCATTCGTTATTGGATGATTTATAGATACTGTATTCTCCGAGTGAAGTAACCACTCTTGAAATACTGTAGTACCTGGGACAGTCGGTTTTTAAGTGTCGTATGGTTGCCCAAGCACATAAGGCAAGGCATTCTCACAACATAGTCAGCCTAGTCCAGAGGAATGACTGGTCCATACGTTTGGGGCCAACCATGTACGGGTTTTCTCACGACGTGAAAGACGACGATCTGAAAAAGTGTCATTGGTACGTGGGTAACACTAAAAATGTTTAGAACTGGCCAGTTAGAAACATTGCTAATAAAAACTTTTTAATTTCAATTTTAGAACTTTTTGTAGTATATTGCATTCATTTGTCATTTGTTTTTGTGAATTGGCGGCAAATCTAAAACTCTTGTTACACGTGAAAATGAACCTAACGCGAGAAAATTTTCGGTCAGTGATTTATTATGACTTTCGTTGTGGGCTTACTCAACTACAAACTTACAAAGCTATGGTAGGTTGCGATTAGCATTTCTTAATGAAGCCCCATCTCGTGCTCCTATTTACAATTGGTTTAACGAGTTTAATCGTGGACGTAGCAATCTCAATGATGATCCGCGTGAGGTACGTCCTTTAACAGCGACTACTGAACATAACATCAGTGCTGTGCGACGCATGATAAAGGAAGACAAAAGAGTGACCTATCAACAGATACGGGCAAGCTTAGGCATTGGTATGAGTTAAGTTCAAAAAATATTACACGAACATTTAGGCGTCAGGAAGCTTTGTACCAGATGGATTCCCTATACTTTAACCGACGACCAGAAACACGTTCGCATGGACTGGTGTCGCCAAATGTTAGATAAGTTCAACGGCGGTGACTCAAATGCTGTATTTGACATCGACACAAGTGATGAAATCTGGATATATTACTACGAACCCGAAACCAAAAGACAATCAGCTCAGTGGGTGTTTACTTTCGAGGATCGGTCAACTAAAGTAAAAAAGGAAGAAGTCAAGGGAAAAAGGTGATTGCCTCATTCTTTGGTCGGAAAGGTCATTTTACGACAGTTGTGCTAGAAGATGGAAAGACAGTTACTGCAGACTGGTATGTCAATCACTGTTTGCCTGTTGTCTTGGAAAAATTCGACAGCAACGCCCTCGAAGGAGGATTCTCCTTCACCACGACTGTTGAATATTTGACTATGGCACGTGTCGAGATAATGAGTCATCCGTCATATAGTACTGACTTGGCGCCCTGCGACTTTCATTTATTCCCAAAAACTAAAGATAAAATTCGAGGTATTCGCTTTACGGTGAAAGCGTACGAAAATGCCATAGAAAAGACCTCTAAGGAAGAATGGGCCCACTGCTTTTCTCAGTGGTTCCATCGAATGCGACGATGTGTAGAGAGGAACGGAGATTACTTCGAAAAACAATAAAAATATTGGCAACTTTCTACATTAAGCCGTTTTTCATTTTCTAAACATTTTCAGTGTTACCCAGGTACACGCCTGGGAAACCTGGGAATCGAACCTGCACTCTCTCGAATGCGAATCAAACGGTCCATGTACTAGGACTTAAAATAACAGCAATCTAAAAATATCTGCTAAAAACATCAAAATACGAGTACATACATAAATTGTAAGAGATTTTATTGCATGAAAATAACATGAGTTTATCCACATGAGACCGTGTGGGCTCGAATTTGTGAAAGCTTTAAAATCCGACTCATAACGAACCAATATGTTTATTCAACAGCCCATAAAAATATTCTTTTTATGAATGACAATCTTAAAATGACTACTTGGTTCTCGTAAATCGTGTTTGCTGCAGTTCGAGTACTGAGCCTAATGTTTCACATTTTTCGCAAGGTAATGTGTATTTTTATAAGCCTTTAACTAATAAGAGTTGCAAATATTGAATAGGCAATCGGACTGATTTTTTTTTATTGCATAAATGAATAGTACTCTTAAATATGAGTTACTTCTCAGAAGAAACCGTATATCAAAAGTCAATAATTTCAAAAGTACAGCGATTTGTATAAAAAATTTTGCGAGTCTCCTAAAAACGCTCCATACTAAAGTTGACCTACAAATGACTTCACTTGTAGGTTATGGTGTATGAAGTACATATATGGCCCCTGGTATATATTTGTAAATATCTCCGATATTTGTGCGTTTAAGTTCATACTTACCATAGTGAATGTTTTTGTCAATGACCTTCTAATACACATGGACAAATCACGCCATATAAAAACTAAGCGTAAGCATGGCACGCGTTTTTTATTTCACCATATTGTGCTTCGACTGCTCTGTGCATACATTGCCGCTGATGTTCGTGTCCTTTCAAATGTCCGCGGTTGCTAAGCAGTAATGTAAAACAATTATGTAGTCGAAGCTACATATGGTGATTTTAGAAAGTGATTGGAACAAAGATAGTAGTGGAGTAACAACGGACTATAAATTTTTTGATTTTTCTTTTGGAAATATTTTTTTGTATCCGACTACGCCAAAAGGTTTATGGTATTTTTAGCAGTCTATGTATGTATTTAGGTATGTATGTGTGTTGGTTTGTATGAACATAATTATGTTCTACCCATAAACTACTGAGTTGATTTTGATGAATGGTGTGTCAATCGATTTTTTTATTATGGTCCGGATGACGTAGGCTAAATTCTTATCCGACTACGGTAAAGTCAAATGGAAGGGATATGATTTCGTAGTTGAATTACAGCTCTGGGTTACGCTTTCATTCTTTATACTGGGCTAGGTAGAAAAAACTTTGATTTAAAAGAATATTTAAATCATATACTTCAATGAATAAAATAATGTTACGTGTTAGGGTTCGAAGGATTTGGAGAGAAAGACCTGCTGACTCTTTTAAAGACTTTATTCACTAGCACTAGGTCCAACACAAAGCACTAAGTCCAAACACTAAGCACTAACGATGTCCTATGTCGTAGCCAAGTCCTGGGTTTCATTCACTGGTATCACTCTTGATCACTAGTTTTCACTTCGAAATCGCCCGAAGGTAGCTCGAAACTGAACTGAACTCGCTCGTATTCCTGCGGCTATTTATATGGGCCGAATCAGTCCCAGACTATTCCAGAAAGTTTCCGACTCGCGTAACCGTGTTGGATTTTTCGGGAAAGTTCGCACAGTAGCGCCATCTAGTATTGAGTAGGGGGTTTCACGTTGTCTTTGTTCATACAAAGTGGTTTCATTGGTTGACACTAGATGGCGCTAGTCTCTTTATGTGTTCGTACAAACATTCTCACAAGACTACGGCAAAATAATCTCTAACCCTATGTATGTATGATTGACCAGGTTAGTCGTTAGTCAGCTGTTATTAAAAATTAATGTAGGTTTGTATGTATGTATGCATAGGAAAGTAAGTCAAATTATTTTATTGCAATATTTTTGTTTAGTTAAAATAATCAAGTGCACTGGAATAGATTATTTTATTTTATTATTTTTAACTTCCCGCTAAGAAAATCTAAGATTTTCAAAAAAGTTATTGGTTTTACCCCGTTTTGCAAAAATCGAATTCTCATCAGTTCTGTCTCAGAAGTTCTGAAGTCACAGGAAGCTTCCCTTACTACCCCCGCAATGGTGTCACTATGTCTGTATGTATGTGTGTGTGTGTATGTGTGTGTGTAAATATGTAAACCTTACACTCACACACACACATAACTTTTGAGCGGTTTGACCGATTTTATTGCGGCTGATATGCTGCATGCTAATATTTCTTTTTTGCGATTGGGACAATTCTACTACTAAGCTCTATGAACGGAACAGTTGTCTTTTTTAAACGTTTAACTCCATCAGTGGCGCAATATAAATTACAATGCGCAGCAGTCAGCCCCTGAAAAAAATAAGTTTTATAGTGAAAAGATGATGCCAGGTAGTATTTGAATAATTTTCATTTTAAAAACTTACAGGTACATCACATGTCTCTTCCATACCTCTCTTCCTTGATTGGCTCGGTCCAGAATCAACGCCAAACTGAAAAAAATATTAATTTAATTGCAGGAATACATATTACATTTGAAAAAATAAAATATGAACTTGAACTGTATCTAATAATAACCTCTATATGCGGAACAGCTGTCTTTTTTAAATGCTTAAATCCTTTAGCAGTGAAATAAATATAAGATTCAAGGAAGTGATCCGAGCAAATGACGCTCGACTCATTTGGTTTGTAAAATTCTTCGGATCTTTCTCTTGTTTCTCTCTTAATCTCGTTTACAGGAAAGCTAAAATAAGCAGTCTTTATATAGGTTGTAAAGAAATGTTGCAATTAATAACCGTGAAATAACAATCTAACCAATTGAAAAAAAAAATTAGAACCTGACTATAGAATTGGATATTATAGTCTGGTAAAAATGTACCCTTCATCAATTTTGGGATCAAAACTAATCTAACCACACGACACTTCGCAATCAGAAATTCATCAAGCCGTCTTGGCTACAGGCGCGGTAATAATGAAACTGATCTTCATACATAACACATAACACATTACATGAATTATACATACACCCGAAAAACATCACCCACACTCGAAAAATATTACCCTCCACTTGGTCAGTAAAGTAAAAATAATGGCTATTATACTTCAAAGTTTTGAACAAAAAGCGACTCCACGTTTTTGTTTTCTGACTATGTTCTTGTCGCGTCCTGTCGCCTGTCTCTTTCTGGCGTGCATGAAAGAAAAGAATAGGAATAGCACAGCCATACTCGTTAATAATTTACAACATTTATTGAAATTTCAGTGTTTTTTTCTATTTTTTACACGTTTTCGCTTGTTATCTTTTATAAATAAAATCAACTTACCAGTAGTAGGTCACACCATCTTTTTTTTCGTTGTTCTAGTATTATTTCTACACTTTTTCACGACTCACTTTGGCATGTTTACTGTTTTGCTGTCAAAACACGACTAACGTAAAAAGTGTGCTCACTTCGCATTTGCGCACAGTTCTGCCGTCCCGTTTACAGCGCGCTCATGCAATGTCCATGTATTAGAAGGTCATTGGTTTTTGTATATAATGTGAGTAAGGATGTAGGTTTTGTATACCAATTTCGCAAACAAAAAAAATTTTGGTACTTTTTAAATGTATTTAATTAGTAAACTACACATAAAAAAATATATTTTTTTACATTTACCAAGTAGTAATGCCTCAATATTTCTGAATATATTAATGAAACTAAATATTTCAGATGTAGTCCGATTAGTAAAAATCTTTCAGTAAAAATCATTTACGATGGTAAAAAAAACCAAGATAGCGCGTGGCGTTTGTTTGAAGTGAAACCTAAAAAACTACGCTACTTCAATTTTACACACGCGCTCACGCACATACAAGCAAAAAAGTACTTTACTTTTTGTCAGTATAGATAAGTCGTTGCGACGACTCATTCGATACTGTCGAAAAGTATCGTACTTTTTTGCTTGTGTGTGCGTGAGCGCGTGTGTAAAATTGAAGTAGCGTAGTTTTTTATGTTTCACTTCAAACAAACGCCACGCGCTATCTTGGTTTTTATTTGATCTGAGGACATAAGTAGGCCAGCGTAATAATTTAAGGCAATGGGACAAATATTTACATTAAATCTCTACTTATACATTTACATTCTCAAAGAAAAGTCATTTTAACTAAAAATCCATCCATCGTTATTTTGATTTTTTTTATTTATTTATTATTAGCATAAAACATACAATAATGATCTTTGTACGCTCCATAAGCCACTTAGACTTGTCCGGAGGGTAAGTTAGCAACAAGAATTACATAAAGTAACCAAAATTGAATACTTATTATTATTATATTATTAAATAAACATATTATAACTTTTAAACTTAACATAGATATGTCTCAATCCTATTCATTTAATATCTTATCTAAATACAGAGCCTTTAACTTATTTTTAATATTTTGTTTATTTATTTTGTCTGCTAATGAACTGTCTAATTGGTTAATTAGTTGGGTAGTAACTACAAAGAACTCTTTTAATTTCAATCTGTTCTTCCCTCTGTCTATCTGTCCGCGCTTGTAACGTCTGTGGTAATAAATATAATGAGTTAAAATTTGGTAGAGTTTCATGCGTTTTTGTCGTTATAAAATTATAATATATTTAGGGGTAGCTCTCCATACATGTGTAGTGGGGATGATTTTTTTTTCCATTGTAGCCCATCGTACACGACTTTTTATTTAGTGAACCATTTTTGAGTAAAAGGCCTCCAAATTGGTTCACAAGTTGACCCCCCTCCCTAGCATTTCTAAACTATAAGAGGTAGAAACTTATAACTTTCCTTGCTGATGGAATCTGCTAAATACTCTGTAGGAAAATTATTTTGAACGAAATTTAAAAAAAATCTACTTCGCGTTAATAGTTATGGAATCCTCCTTAAACATGTTTAGGTAGGTTTTTAATAAATCGATTAGCTTTGGACAACTAGCGTAATTATTTAAGAAATGAATCAATTATTCAAAAATTTAAATAACCTAACCAAGATAATGTCAGGACATGTCTAAGGAGGGTTCCGTTAAAATATCTCCCCACACCGATTTCCGTGATTGGTGGCCGGTTTAATTGAAAACCAGGCCAGCTACGCAAGAGTTATTTTATAGTGCCCAAGTGTGTGCGCAGTACAAAAGAGCACTCTCTTTTCCTTTTACTCTCGTAACCCAGTGGGAAGGATGATCGACACGACTGGCGAGAGATCCGGCGCAGGACCGACTTTTTACATGCCCATCCGACGCATGGATCATCTTTTCTTGTCAGACAATCAGGTGATCAGCCTGAATTGTCCTAACCAAACTTGGAAACAACATATTTTGTTGTTCCCATGGAATCGAACCCACGACCTTCGACTCGAGCGCCAAGCCCTAAACCACTGGACCACGGAGGCTGTTACTATAAACGCGTAATAAGTTTTTTTTTTTTTTTTTTTCAGTTTTCTTCAAAAGTTACTGTCCGATTTGGTCAAAATAATTTTCCTACATAGTTTTTAGCATGATCTATCAACATAGAAAATTGCAAGTTTCTAAGTCTTATATATTAGAAATCCCATGGGGGGCCAACTTATCAAATACATAACAATAACAAAATCACTTTGGAGGCCGATTACTCGAAAATGGTTGAGTTTATAAAAAAATATGTATGAAACCTTTTAAAATAAAAGCAAGGGCGTTTATTTTAAAATACCTATTCAACGATACCCCACACGATGGGGTAGAAAGAAAAAAAATTATCCCCACTTCACATGTAGGTATGGAGAGCTACTTCTAGAATATAAAATTATTATTATTTAATGATTCCAAATCTGACTATGACTATATCAAATTTCATCCATTTATATTCATAATTACTGACGCTAGAAACGCGGACAGACAGACAGACAGACGGACGGACAGAGCGAAACTATAAGGGTTCATCAAGTATTACGGAATCCTAAAAGGACTTTTAAGCTCCGTACTGTTTGTTGTGTATAAGCGAAGGTAATAATAGCAAGATTCTTTATAAAATTGTATTAGAGTTTTTATTTAAGGAGCCCTTTTAGATTTGCTTCAGAAATTCGCAGCTTTTAATATAATATAAGGGATTTAATTTAATTAAAACGAGTTCTTTACAATTGGCAAACGTAATATAGAAGTAATTTATTTCATAGTGATTTATTGGGTGTACCTGATTACCTGTAAATACAGCGTTCAGAAAAGATATTATATTTTAATTTTAGTCTCTGTGAAAAAAATATCAATAATAATAAAAATTCAAAAGGTAACATAACTAGAGCCAACTTTAACGAACATAAGTTAAGCTTGAATTTTTTTTATGATATTCATTAATTTATACTGATATAATAAACATAGAAGGTTTGTTTGTTTGCATTGTATAGGACTGATTTTTATGAAATTAGTCACATACCTGTGTATAGAATAGACCACGAGGAAGGTTTTTATTGTGGCCAAATGAAGAGTTTCCTCTAGAATTACTTCTGCGCAGATACGATGTCGCAGGCAACAAGTGAGCATCATCTAATTCAGGATATAAAGGACTTCAACGACCGACGTTTAACATTAAAATCAAGCTCGAGAAAATTCAAGTATTCCAGAAAATGGGAATGTCACTGACCTGCGATAGGACTGCGGCGCGACGGGCCAGCTCCGACGCGATCGCAGCACCAGGCCCAAGCGCGGCATGGAGCCCTGCGTGTTGCCCATCTGCGGCGCCGACGTGCGCTTGCGGCTCCAGCCCTTCTTCGAACTGTTCGAGCCCCACAGGTGTGACGTCCCGTGCTCTGTTGATTAAAGTCGATAGTTTAGTAAGCAATATTTTGTAGCTACTAACGGGTTATAACTTATAGCTAGAGAGCTGGTGGCAATTTAGGTATATGATTTCATCGTCATTGATACTATACCGTCATGTAGCCTGAAACTATGAGAGCTAGAAAAAACCGGTCAAGTGCGAGTCGGACTCGCACACCTAGGGTTCAGTATCTCAGATCAAATAAAAAACCAAGATAGCGCGTGGCGTTTGTTTGTGGTGAAGCCTAAAAAACTACGCTACTTCAATTTTACACACGCGCTCACGCACACACAAGCAAAAAAGTACGCTACTTTTCGACAGTATCGAATGAGTCGTCGCGACGACTAATCTATACTGACAAAAAATAAAAAGCGCCACGCGCTATCTTGGTTTTTTATTTGATCTGAGTTCTGTATAAACCTGTAGTGATTTTAAGCTGTAAAGCTTAAAGGTATTATAGACCTGAGTATTTGATTTAATCAATTCAATACCTCTACGCGTTCATGAGGAAAGGGGTATTTTTATTATATGTTGTAACTTAAAATTCACGGTTTTCGTAATTTTTCCTTTATCTATGCTATAAGACGTTAGACGTTGCTTCGTCCCAAGTTTCAAGATTCTGAGTTCACAGGAAGTACCCAATAGGTTTTGAGTTTGCGAGTGTCGAAAATTTGCGTTAATTTTCGACATGATAACGGCTCTATCTTCTAAGCCAACGCAATCACGTTAGCTTAGAAGTTTAATTTTTCCACAACTCCAAGGGACTGTAGACCTTAGTATTTGATATAAATTCCAGTTTGATACCTCCACGCGTTCCTGAGAAAAGGGGTCTTGACAGACATTCGTACGGACAACAAAGTGATCCTATAAGGGATTCGTTTTTTCCTTTCGGGGTACGAAACTCTAAAAATAGTGGCGAGCTGATGTAGCTCTGATTATATATAAATAATTTCAAAATTTTAGGTAAAAAACTCTGTCAAAAATTATATTCCCATTTCTGTCGTACTCTATAAAACATCGAGTCCGACTCGCACTTGGCCATTGGCACAATAGCCAGCTACTAAAGATTATGACGGGGAAAATCTCCAGTGTCTGTTTTTGTAATAAGAACTTGATGTGAATCGTATTGTAATTTGTAGTACACAAGTCCATTTATTGCGAGAATAATACTAAACCAGGCTCGTGATTTTGTATTTATGTTAGTACTAACGGAAGCTTAAGTAAGCTATGCCGTAGTTATATAACGTCAAGCACTGAAATCGGCGGCAACACGCTAAATCGGTTTCAGCATATTTATGTAAAAGAGCTGACACTTTATTCAATGTACTTACTGGACTGAAATAATGTGCTGACGTCGCGCTACGCTGTCTTGGCGAAAGAGGTCTACGGTTTATGACTGCGTTGGGGCGGACCAGAATTTACATATTTTGTAAACATCCATGTAGTTTATGATTAATAATATAGTACCTGGGTAACCGAGCTTTGCTCGTAGTTAAAACATGTAAAAAAATAAAAAACATCACAAAAATATTTATCTGGCTGGGATTCGAACCCACATAATTTCGAATTTTGAAACAAAAAAAATCATATATACCTACGCATAACAAACTGCTAATCGGACTGACATAATAGATTCAAAATTATTGATATATTGTTGCACGATCAAAGAAAAAAACAGTATAGCATAAATATAATAGGGATAAGCTACACCGATTTTTCTCCGCCTAAGTTCACTGCATAGTAAATTTCATGGAAATGTGTGGAATATAATACAAAACAAGATTTTCTCGTTTAAAGTATATGATTTTTATAAGGTGTTGAGTGTTGACTGAGAATTAATTTATTAGCCAATAGTACGGTTACTAATTACTCTTGCATAAGATTAGGAAAAAAAGTGTGTAAGAATTTTATAATATCTATTACGAATATATAGTAAATATTTGCATAAATCACTTTATGCATTATGTATGCACAAAGAACGCCAAGCCATAAAATATTGATTCTAGAAAGATGAATCCTTTTGAAAGATTTACGCGCATTTTTGTACCAAATTCTGCCCGTCGTAATATATTTTCATGAGATATTAATTGACCTCAAATAAATTAACAGAACACTTAAGCCGACGAAACATTTTAGGGCGGCGAAAAGGGTCGCTTTGGGGCGACCGCGACATTGCGAACAACAAAATTCTACCGAAAATGTGATGTCTAACTCCGACGAAGAAAAAATTTAGATTTATTTGCTCGCCTGTAAATCTACTCTGAGTGTTACTAGGACACCACATCACACACGAGTACATATTTTATGAAATGTTTATATAATACGATATTTTATTTTCAACATGAATTTGCATGATAGGTAAGCCTCCTTTTTAAAACATTATAAAACATATTTACTAATGTATTTAAAAATCTGTTCATAAAGATAGCACAAGAGCACTTAATTTGGTTTTTGTGGATTAATAAACTGTATAAAAAACTGACCAAGTGCGAAACGGGCTCGCGCACTTAGGGTTTCGTATATTTTTTGCTAAGCGGCCTTCATAGCGGCAACATAAATACATCATCTGTGAAAATTTTAACTGTATAGCTATCACGTCTTATGAGATACAGTCTAGTGACAGACATACGGACAGACAGCGAACAGTCTCAGTTCAGGTTTCCGGCATTTTTGCAGTTTTGGTAAGTGGAACCCATTGTTTTTTTTTTCTAGTACATGAAGGACTGGAGGTATATTAGCCAGTTGTATTTGTAATTAAATGTATGACATTTTGGTAAATTGCATTAGCATTATGTAATGTGTACCCCAACTGACTGTAAGATATACTGGTATGTACTGGTCGACACTCGCGACTAATAACGTTGGTAACATGAGAACTGTACATATTAGGTGTACTCAACTACTCACACCTAATATGTATGACATACTCATGCCAACTAAATCAATGTTAGATTAGCATGCAGGTACACTAATAACTAGCTCATACTACTGAACTTAGCCAATATGCCAGCGTTAATTACAATGACGATCTTCGAATTAAAAATATATTAAGGTTTTGAATATTCCTTAAATATTCCCATTAATATCTTTAGGGGTAAATATATTCTAGATATTTAATAGTTCAGAACAAGAGCTCAACAATTTGACTCACAAATTAAACCTTTCTCACCTACATATTATGAATTTTCAGCTTGTTGAGCGTAATAACGACAAGGTCGTTTAGCGACCTATATGGCTGTACAGTCGCAGACAGATCCAGTGTACCAACTACTATTTGACCTTATTACAATGGCAGTAAGGCCCAAAATTGGTACACCGAATCTATTGGCGACCGTACATGCCAATGCAATATTCGTAAATCATGAATAGTGCGAGATAATTTATTTGTGAAGGGTGACACGGGACTGCTCTTTAATTCTGCCATAAAACAAAAATTATTTCTGGTATTTGTTACCAGAGCATCTGAAGAAGAAATATGTAACGAAAATGAGAAACGGAACAAAATTAATTATTTGCTTGGATCGTATTTAAATTAGTTTTCAGACCTGTGGCAAACCATAGATAGAATGGTATTGTATTTTGTATCCAGATTCCACCAAAAACATTTTCATATAAAGTAATGTCCAGAAAGATTCCATGTAAAACCAAGCTTCTGACTCTACCAAACATCTAACTCTACCAGCCCTAACTCTATAAGCCTAACTTCACAAACTCTACACCTTAGTCAAGTTAAGTGGCCTGGCTATTTCGTTCCATTCACTTGGGCGTAAGGTGAAAAATTTATAGACTGTTTCTGTTAAACTATTCTTATTGGAACGAAACGGCCAAGTCACATAATTTGACTAAAGTGTAGAGTTTGTGTAGTTAGGTTAGTAGAGTCAACTAAAAACAGGATAAATTATTATTTAAGGTGAATCCCATATAACCAACATGATTTTTTGCCGTTTTGCACGGATACATTCATGCGCATGCGCGACTCATACTTAAGTCTATCTTTACTCACGTAGGTGCGGCGCGTGCGGGCCCTGCTCGGAGCAGGCGCGGCGGCCGCGGGCGCTCAGCAGCACCTCCCGGCGCGGCCGCTCGGGCACCTCGTCTACTTCCAGCACGCCGCCCCCCTCCTCCCGCCCCTCCTCCACCACGCACGCTGACATCAGCGCTAACTGCAGCGGCTAGTGCCACTGACCTTACTTGTACCACTACTATAGCACCGTCACTAGTATCACTTAGCAGAGTTCCCTACTTCTACACTGTAACACTGTGACTAGTATCAGTCACAGTCCCTAGTTCCTACTCGTGTCACTGTATCCAGTGTCTTAACCACTACACTGCTGTGCACTTTTATACCACTTTACCACCAATTCTAGTGACACCAAAACACTGTCACAGGTCACTTAAATCACAATCTCATATTAATCCATAGATTCCATTCGGTTTACACCTGTAACAAGAAATAAAAGGAATTAGAATATACAGTTCATTAATTAATTAACTCATGATTCATTTTCAATGTACCCTCATTTAATTTTATACTTATTATAATTAGCAACGTACTGAAAGCTCTTCACATGACAATGCGAATCCGAGCGCATCAATATGCATTGTGCATTGTCTCGCTACACGTAATTTCAAAACTCAAGAAGTGGGGAGCTATTAAATCACGCATACAAAATTCAAAAACTAAACAAACCCAAATCCTCAGTACCAAAATCAAGTTTTCATAACTCAAATTATTAAATGTTTAAGCTGTTATAAAATCCTGATTTATGATCATACAAAAATTACTCAGTACGACAAGTTTTAATTATTTTGTTCCCATCTAATTCCATTTTAATTTTTCCGCCGTTTCAAGAATATTTTTTAGCAATTTTAATTATTTTACTACTTTTATAAATGTGAAATGTGAGGATGGATGGACGTTTGTTACTCTTTCACGCAAAAACTACTGATCGAATTTGGATGACATTTGGTATGGTAGTAGTTTAAGCTCTGGGATAACACAGACTTTTTACCCAGAAATAGAAGAGTGTTACTATAGGATACTGTTTTTAGGCGCCGAAGCCAGAAGCTAATTATTAGTAATTTTTTTTATTTATTATTTATTCAGGAAAACATACAGCAAAATTTAAGGATATGATAAAATACCGTGTATATGTTTTCGCACATAAGCTACTTGATATTTTATAACTTGCATTAAAAATAAATAATACTAATAATCTTATAATAATAATAAAATAAACCAGAGAGCAGTATAAGGTTTTTATAACTTTCAAGTTTTTGAATACGCTTGAATACGGAGCTCAATCTGATCTAGGATCCACCTGGATCTGTATTCTTTATGACGCCCACCTGGGCGTCATACAGAATTTTGTGGTGGTTGGTATTTAGACGTGTCAGGAGTTGGTTAGGGTTGTGCGTTACTAATGGCTTATGATCCTATACTTACTAGGGGCACGGAACCCTAAAAACCAATATATCTAACTCTGCACCTCACTTTGAAGTTGGTCAAGCACAATGTTATCTTATATCTGGTGTAATTTGTTGTTTATGATGCAATCCCCGCTATCCCGGCAACGAGCAGGTTCTCCGTTAAGTTTAATTGGAAAAGTAACTTCCCTGCATTTGCAAGCGCACCTCACTCCTTGCCGGGAGGGCATTATGTTCACTTCGATAGGTACCTGTTCGACACTCATCTGATTTGAAGAAATTGTTATGAGGTTAAGTAGGGCAAGAGACAAGGTAATGCAATATATTTTTCTTTCTTATGTACGAGGAACAAACCTTTTCTTATATCACTGGCCATTGGCCATCTTTGTCCATTGACCACCTTGCCCTAACTACATAAGTATATATTATTATTTACTCTGTGCCTATAGAAAAAAAAGTTTTTTTTTTTGTAAAATTAATTATTATCTCTTTATTGTGTATAGAATACTATAAAATTTAATCTTCTTTAAATATATAAAAGGCAAACCTGAATGATTCATCTATCAACGCATAGCCGAAACTACTGAACGGATTTTGCTGAAATTTGGCATACAGATAGTTGTAATGACGTAAGCATCTGCTAAGAAAGGATTTTTGAAAATTATATATTACCTAATTATAATATACACCCCTAAGGGGGTGAATAAGGGGTTAAAAGTTTGTATGGAAACCGAACTCCACGCGGACAAAGTCAAAAGTTTGTACCTAATAATATGATAAATAAAAACTAATGTCTAAGTTAGGTGTAGGCTGTAGGTTGTTGGTAGTTTTTTGTTCCAGTTCATAGCTAAGACAGACCAACGTCTGTTGTGTTCAGCTAGTAACAATATACAATATATATAAATAACAACATAATAGACAGTACGATCGCCGATAGATATACGGTATGCCGCATTTTGATCCTATTACTATTACTATAACTAACAATAGTTTACAATACAAATACGACTGTACTTATGAGAAGCTCCTTAAATGAAATAGTATATTAGGAAAATTTAAAGGAATAAAAGTGAATATGAAAAATTCGTACTCAGTGAGAATTTGCCTCCACTTATTCTACGTATAATAAATACTACGCCACAAAAATGTAGTTTAACGAACCAAAAAACGCTGCAGTTCGCGTGCCGAAGTCAATGACCCTACCGACTGGGAACCTTTGTGTTTACATCCAATTATCCACTCTCAGGGGAAACGGTTTTACCGTCTATTGCAATAATTTTCCTATTTTATTATACGATGAAACATAAATTTGTTTCTTTTTTTTTTGGGATTATATTTTCGTAACGCAATTTTTTGTTTTGCATTGCATAAACGGCTAATTCTAATTAATATTAATTGTAGTTGTTATTTGCAATATCAGTCATCGATTTATGAGATTAATTATACGTAAATACACATAAATAAGTAATGTATGTCGTACGACCACCTATAAGTATAACTAATAACTAATTAAATTAAAGTTCCGAAAACAATTTTCGATAGTTCGTGCCCGGGATGACATAATAGATTATTTCAACATTTAAAACTTTACAGCTTTACAAGTTGGGGGATTATGCTTAAACTTGCGCTCTGTAATATCGATGACTATGACTCTCCGGCGCCTCTTCACAGTAATTATATTATTTACTAGCCTTTTCCCGCGGCTCCGCCCGCGTAAATATAGTTTCGGGTATCCCACAGAAAAACTGTAATTTTTCGGTATAAAAAGTAGCCTATGTTTTTATCCAGAGCCTTAACTAGTACCATACCAATTTTCTTCGAAATCGTTCAGTAGTTTTTGCGTGAAAGAGAAACAAACGTCCATCCATCCATGCTTCCATCCATCCATACATACATACATTCATCCATCTATCCTCACAAACTTTCACATTTATAATATTAGTAGGATGGTAAAATATGACCTACAATGAAAACTTTGTTTTAAAACAATGTTGCAACATCTTCTTCTCATAATATATGTATTTAAAACCAGCCAAGTGCGAGTCAGACTACCGCATGAAGAGTTCCGTAGAAAACGGCAAACACGTATGTTGCCCCACTTAAATATTTATGTTATAGCGGAAACAGATCATCATCATCAGATATAACATCATCTGTGAATATTTTAAATATCTATCAATCACAGCCTAGTGACTGTCAAACAGACAACGCAAGCAAGCGGAGCAAGCTAGCAAATTTTTATTTAATTTTATACCTTCAAATCTAATTCACCTTTTAACCTTAGAAGATTGTGCTCTTTGGAAATATACTAAGAAATCAACAGCCTAAAGTCTAAACCAAAACATCCGTACTTAACCTGACCTGATTACGACCACTGCTGCTTTAAACGGTGAGAAATATTGAAAAATATTAAAATCTTCAATCCCTACTACGCGCATACTAACCTGTTCCTAGATGTCGAATATTTGACGTCCGTTCTGTCGATATCGTAAATTCTCCAGCATGTACTTGACCGTCTAATACCTCTTTTTAATATAATACATATTCTATGGTCTATTATTAATTGTAGGTGCCTTTAGTTTATCTGTTTCAGAAAGGTCATCCGGCATCAGTAGGTTGTGGGTGTAAATTTTGTTTTAGAATTGTAGGCAGATAGGTATATGTAAGTGTCAGTGGCGAAGCGTGTATAGAAGCTAGGGATGGGCGTTGAATGAACGAACTGTTTTATTAAACTGTTTATTTGTCATGAACGGGTAAACTAGTTTAGCGCCTACTGATAAACTAGTCTATGCGTGAACGGTTGCCATATGCCGGAACGGTGCGTGCGACAGAGACCGTTCGTCGCGACGCGACGACACGATCGATGGACGGGCGCGGGGCACGACCACTCGGAACGAGCAATACGTCTATCTCTAATCTTTACAGTAATGAACCTGCCTGCCTGCCAGTCCTAAGCCTGGAAAAGTATGAAGCGAAGGTCATTTCCACCACTCACAGATTAAACCACCTCGTCGTTCGTCGTCATCACTAGTCGCGTCGCGTCGATCAGCAAAGGACAACAAGTTTGTCAAAACAGTTAATGCTGAAAGTCGTTCATTCAACAAAACTACTTTGTCATAGTTTATTGCTCAGTTCAGTATTATTCGACGAACACGTAATTTAGTCGAAAAAAAAAACTGTTTTTTCAACTAGTTTACGATGAACGATAAACGGTCTCGTTTCGTTGATCGAAAAAGCGTCGACGACCCACCACTAATAGAAGCCGATTCCCATCGGCTTCCCTTTTGTGTTGGATACATTTCAGTAACTAATAACTATAACAAATTAGTTCGAAAACTAATTCACTACAGCTATGACTTATATTGTACAAGCTATAGCGAGATGTAGGGCCGCGCGAGCGCCATCTATGCAACGGACATCACAATATCACATAACCCGATGAATAACGGCTTATCGCATTGTATAAAAGACCTTATTTCGTTCGAAATAAAGTTGAAATTTAAATATGCCGTCCTATTGGACGGCCAGTTCGAATTTTGAAAATCGTAATACGGTGTCTGAGTGTTTCAGTAATGAAATATATGTTTCATTCTATAATAGTCATTATTTCGTTTGTTTTAAGGTTAAATTCAAACTGTAGGCCTAATGGCTCTTATTACGTTTTGGAAATGAATGACAAAGTATTTGTACAATTTTATTGGTCGAAATTATCATTAAATAAGCCGCTCGGAGACCGGTTATGGTCTCTCATTGGTTGAAAATCCCAAACATTAGAAAATTTCTTTTGCCATTTTTATGCAAACGACAGTCGACTACATTCCATATTATGCGTTGTAATTTCGTTATAAATTATTCGCTAGTTTCTTGTATTATTGTAATTTGTAGTGAATACTGTAGTGTAAAATATTATATTTATATTGTGAAGTGTACTTATTTAGATTGTAAATTGCATTATTGTGGTGAGTAGATTCTAGTAGGCATAGTATTTACATTATTGAAACGATCGTGAATTTCTTAAAATGGCGTTAATACATATTGAATCAAACGAAACTCTAACTATGTACCGAAATAGATAGAATCCCACGAAGCAGCCTCTAGGTATGTAGGTACTATGTACTTGTTTAATATGCATAAAGACCATAGTGGCTTCCCTCGGCGGAAAAACCACCCTTCGCCACTGGTAAGTGTAGTCATTTATTTATTCCAGTTCTATAAGAAAAAACAGCTGTCGGTTCAGTTAGTCACAGATAGATTTTAAAAAAATCACGTATATATTATGAGCGTGCCTAATGCCTACAACTGAATATCACTCATTTTCCTTAGGTTAATATTACGGTTACATACGCCTGGTGAAAGAAAAGATCGATAAATAAGAACAATAATCTTCATAGGTGTGTGAAATCTGCCAACCCGTAGCCGGCAACATTAACTATAATATAAATACCAACCTACAGCAAATTGTAATAATAGACACTCCAAAGAGACACTCGGTTGCGTATTTGTCAAGAATAATAATCAAAATATCATAACAGTAAAAAGACGAGCCTATCACGTGGGTGTAATCGCTTTAATAAAGGTCTTTCAGGGGGTGTTATCCAAACACTCTAGTTAAGTGACTGAAAGTAATATACGACAGACGCGACGCGACCAATTGGATTAAAGATCATTCTTTCTTCATTTTAGTTCGAATTAGGTTCACACGATTTGATACGTTTACATAAAGAAATGGACTGAAAAATACCTTACTTTTAATAATTAACATTCAGTCATAAGCTTACTCTTTATACCATCGTTTATCACCAGCCAACAATTAATTTACTTATGTTTTTCTATAAAGATTATGGTCAGTTAAAGACGATGTCGGTGTCATGTTTCAAAAACATCACTAAACCACCTTACTGCTTACAATAAAATATTGATGATCGTAAATACGTAATAATAAAAACGTCTTTATATACGTAATAAAAAAAAAGTTTTGTCTAAACGTACGTTTTCCCTGGCCTAATAAACGAAAAAATACGGGGATACCGAATTTCAATAGTTGATGTTTCCCAGTGTTTCCCAGGTAGGTCCATTTCAATTTATGTGGCCATTTTAGACCTGCAGAACTTTTAAATCCCATTTTGACTGCGAAATCCTATAAAGCAAATATAATTGTTTTCAGAGTCATTTAAAGCCAACTGCTGCACGTAGTATCGCCGCACCCACAACGATAACGCGCTTACTACAATAGTCGTAACAATATATTACAATCATAATATTATAATTTTTTATTTATTTATCTGGGGGCACGGCAGTGCACCCGCCAAGTCGAGCGCGAAGCAAACACTGCCGTACCATCCTTTACTGGAACCATTTCGCCGCATTTTCAGGCCCCTATTTAAGAACCTCTGGATAAGACCAGAACGCAGAAATTTTCGTCATCCAGTAAGCTATAATCACATACTTAAAATCCAAAATTTCAAGTCTGTAGGTCATTTAGTTCCGAAGTTAAGTGAAAGCAAAGTTTCGCATTTACGACACTCACTCACTCACTCACTCACTCATGATCATCAAAATAGAACTAGTACTTGCCATAAACTCAGAGAGCTGAAATTTGGTACAGAGTTAGGGTTTAATGGCCATATAAAGGGAAAACTATAAAAACTAGGATAATCGATCTGGGGGCACGGCAGTGCCCCCGCCAAGTCAAGCGCGAAGCAAACACTGCCGTACCATTATTTACGGGAACCATTTCGCCGCATTTTCTGGCCTCTATTTGAGAACCTCTGGATAAGACCAGAACGTCGATCTGGGGGCACGACAGTGCCCCCGCCAAGTCGAGCGCGAAGCAAACACTGCCGTACCATTATTTACTGGAACCATTTCGCCGCATTTTCAGGCCCTTATTTGAGAACCTCTGGATAAGACCAGAACGCAGAAATTTTCGTCATCCAGTAAATTATAATCACATACTTAAAATCCAAAATTTTAAGTCTGTAGGTCATTAAGTTCCGAAGTTAAACGAAAGCAAAGTTTCGCATTTATGACACTCACCCAGTCACTCACTCATGATCATCAGAATAGAACTAGTACTTCTCATAAACTCAGAGAGCTGAAATTTGGTACAGAGGTAGGGTTTAATGGCCACATAAAGGGAAAACTATAAAAACTAGGATAATCGAAGATCTGGAGTACCTGGTGACCCTTATTAGAAAAACAAGAGCCCAACCAAACTATTAGAGATCGACATACTGCCTTTACAAAAAATATTCAACTTTGTGGGCCACTTCATTTGATGTCAAAAATCGAAGGTCTGAAGTATCTGATGAAGAACCCTCAGCTGGTCTCAATTGATTAGAGATATGGTAATGCCCCCTTCTACTATTGGTACATAAAAAAATCGACTGTCATTGCAAAAATCCAGTGAAGTGGAACACATCTTCTAATTTAATCTAGCCCGTAGCGTCCCACTGCTGGGCGAATGCCTCCCCTTCTGCTTCTAATACGCATATAAATAAAATTAAAGGAAAGCTCTTGATAAGACTGGACTGGCTTTTATACTTATACTTACAAGTTGACAAGAAGAAATAGTCGAACAATGAACTTTATTCTACTCGAACATTACACAAATTAAATAAACAAATTACACTAAAATCTAGTAAAATAAATCAATATTCCTACGTTTCTACAAAAAGAAGTGAAATCCCACCAAAAACATTCTGTAAAAAACTAGCCAAGTCTCGATGGAGCTGCTTGTTTATCTCTAAAAAGTAATGAAATCTAGACAAAGTCGTGCCAAGTCTAAGGATCCTTACTGCGGTTTATTTATTATTATAGTTAATGTTGTGTGACTTGGCCGTTAAAGAGTACACAAGGGTACAAAAGGGGCTCCATGACACCATTGCTCCAATACATGTGTTATACAATCAACAACAGCCTAAAATAAGACACTAGCGTCCAATTACCAATACCAGTATGGGCTATTATCTCGCTTAACAAACATAGGTAGTTACAACAGAATCTGATATAACATTACGTGTAAACAAAATTGACTTGTAACGTATAAAGAATTTTCAACGGCCAAGTCACACAACATTAACTATAATAATAAATAAACCGCAGTAAGGATCCTTAGACTTGGCACGACTTTGTCTAGATTTCATTACTTTTTAGAGATAAACAAGCAGCTCCATCGAGACTTGGCTAGTTTTTTACAGAATGTTTTTGGTGGGATTTATTATACTTTATGCACACAATATGGTACAGAGGCGGGCTTAATGCCTTGTGGCATTTTCTACCAGCCAACTTATATTATATTATATAAGTCACCGTAAAATTGTAAATACCGTAAGATTGAAATATAACTAGCGATAATGTAAAATAGTATTTCGTGCTGAAAAAAACTCATAGCTTTAGAAATATTTATATAAACTGTTATGGAAGTAAAATGAATCTGTTATCTGATTAACCAAAGAAGTGTTTGAATGATAAATTAGTTACCTAGTGTTAGTCAAGAGTATTGACTCTTGAGTCTTGACCAATCAGGGACAGCTTTGGACAGTTGGCAATAATTAGAGGGGCACCTGATTGTATGTTTTGAACAGTTTCAGTTCGCTAGATTATAATGTAACGAATATCACACATTTTCCTTAGGGCCATTTTGACATTTGAAGTATGTTGAAAACAAGATGGCTGACATTTGACGTATGGTGAAAACCAAGATGGCGTAACTTTTTCGGGTATGAAGATTTGTTCTGTAAAATGTACGTCATAACCTATCTTATGTTTTGAAATATTTGCTTCTAATACATTACAGAGTTGTGCGGAGGAGTCCATACAAAGAGCAGGTGATTTATACCCAAGACACGGTGTCAGAGGTGCTGCTAGCGTCATTTATACACTGTCGCATTTAAATCACTCTGCACTTTTTAATGTACTGAGAAATGCTACCACGTAAAGCGATATAATAAATTACATTGAACACTATAAAGTATTCTCTCTTTGAGGAATTGAAAACGTACTATCAGGAAATCTAATTCATAAGCAGATTGACTGGTGCTTTAGCAGGTGTGGGTAAAATTACCACTAAGGGCCTGTTTCATGATCTACTGATAAGCGTCAAATAGCTTATTTGCATGTTTTGTTTCTGTCGCTCGATATAAAGTAAGCAGCGACAAAACTTTCGAATAATATATCCGACATTTACTACATTGAAGATTGTGAAACAGGGCCCTTAATCTACTATGATATTAAACGCCAGTTACAAGCGACTAGTAGATTCTCTACGGGCGTTTTCATGTAAGCGACAAATAGAATGCCGTCACATTTACAGAGCACTTGCCGGCCGTCAGCCGACAAGTGCTGAGTGTTGAGAGTGTTTGATCACTCACACATTCTGCTATGTCAACTCGCAAACGATTATGCTGTAAACGGTTTTATACACTTTCCTGACGGCTGATACTTACAAATCTATATATTTTCCATTGTAGGCTTTAGATCAGAATCTTAATTCTCGTATTTAAAGTAGAATTTTACTTTGATTGGATTGAAAGTGAAGCGAAATGTTACCATGAACAGATTTTATGAAGTCGACCAATCAGAGCGCGTTTGACGTAAGTTTAACGTTCATAAAAACATTGTTTGTGAGTATTAACGTATCGGGACTTGATTGTAGTTGTATTAATGCAGGTTTTGTTTAGCAGAATTTCCCCTCAGGTAAAAGAAAAATGTAACGCTTTTGTTGCGTACCTACAGTTTTAAGGGTGAGAAAGATTTTTCATAATATTTTTAAATGCTTCGTCAAATCATTAAGAAGTAATTACTAAACTTTCGCGAGTGAGTATCTCCTAATCTATTTTTAATATTCCCCGTCCAATCCAGGTGGCATTAAAAAGAGGGGAGCCGCGTTATCCGTGATTAAATTGTAGAGCGCCTCACCTTGATGCAATCGTAGCAGGCGAGTTTAGTTAAGATCCTCCAAATTAGATGTCCAGGCAAAAGTGGCAAATATTGCTAGCGAGTAATAGTAGCGCAGAGTAAACCATTTACGTACCACCGACAAAGTTCCCGCTCGACCAGTCTCTAAACATTCACCTTTGCACTAGGGCGCCTCAAAATATTTTAACGCAAAGACAGTAACCGCAACGACTGCATACGAGGTTGAACTACTATTTACACGTGAGTATGTTTGCGAGCCCACTATTCAACGGCGCTGTTGAGCGATTTTCATCTTATACCTGATCGAGCGGGAACTTGTTCGGTAGTACATAGGAACAGCTTTCATGGAAGCTTCTAGATCGATCCACATGTGTTGGATATGAGATTTGTGGACGCATACATTCATCGTATGCTTGTAGTAGTGGAATCAAATCGCAAGCTTACTATGTAGCTGTTTATATGTTCGTTATTAATTTGTAGCGCTCTATTTTAGCCCTTGGTAATCCAAAGAATAACTTCCAGTACTAGCGAAGTAAGTTTCCATAAATGATTACTTTTAATTATTCGGACAACAAATACTGCTACTACTTACAATCAAGGAAACAAAATATTTACAATCCTACTAATATTATAAACGTGAAAGTTTGTGAGGATGTATAGATGGATGTTTGTTACTCTTTCACGCAAAAACCACTAAACGGATTTTGATGAGATTTGGCATGGTAGTAGTTTAGGCTCTGGATTAAAACGTAGGTTATTTTTTATCCCGAAAAATTACAGTGTTCCCGCGGGATACTCGATAGTATCCAACGGGAAAAATAAATATGCGGGCGGAGCTACGTGAAACAGCTAGTACATAAATATTATGCAATGATGTTATAATAATAAACCTACGTTCCAAGGCAGATGTCGTTTTTTTTTTTTTGTTTTTTATTTTATTATTTAAAGTTGTACAGATTGTTGTTTGTTTCTTACGTAACCGGACATAATCTTGTTATTTTGTTGTAAGAGAATAAACCGCATTACAGTGATGTAATATTAAATCTGCGATAAATATATAAATTTATACACAATGAATTAATCTTGTTAAAGAGGCGGCGTTGTACTAAAGTTTTCTTTATGTCAAAGGGCGACTGTAATTTCAGAATGTGTACTAATAAAACATTTACAAACGAAAAAGGTTTAACTCTACATCACAACTTAACAGTAAAATCTGTGAGGAATCGATGCGAAAATTTGTTTTATTTGTGTTGAATGGATTAGATTGGTTTTTGGTTAGGTTTTTGGTTGACTTGATGGAGGCTTTCAGCGAAAACAATAGTTGATCTTGCTAACGGAACAAAAACCGTTCGCCCGTACGTCAGTAACTCTGAAACGCGGAACAATTTTAAAAGATTACTTTCCTCGGTTACAATTCCTTTTAATATGAGTACAGCAGAGATATTAATTTCTTTTTAGGCAGAAACTACTTAATAGATCTTGATCGAAGTTCTCAGTTTATAGTCCGGTATTATAATCAAACTAGCTTTTTCCCGCGGCTCCGCCCGCGTTAATACAGTAATAGTAGAGTAGGAAGTAGGATATTTTGCAAATATAAGTATCAATTTAGTAACATAATTAATTATATTCTTTATTATTTATAAAAAAAATGCAACAAAATTATATTATGTAGTGTTTTTAAATTAATTAGTAGAGTAAGGTCGGGCATGTCGACAAATTCAATAACTTTTTTTCGATAAATGTAGAATGACTCAGCACATAAATGACGATTTATCGACTTGGCCCGAAAATTTAAATATCATAATTTCACACCTAAACCACTAGCCATGCACATCGCTCCAGCTAACGGCGCTGAATCCCTATTACCTTAATAAAAATAATTACCTTAATAATTTAAAAATAAAATAAGCCAAAGTTCATACGATTTCTTAGGTACTTTCGAACAAGTTGCCGCTCGACCTGGCAAATAATAATCGTGCGCACGCAAATGCAAAGGAAAATGTTTAGAAACTGATCGAGCTTGAACTTCGTCGACATTATTCCTACCTAACATCCTCACATTTTCATTTAATGTAAAGGTCAATTGGAAATCAGTATTTATTTTCTCAACTCTTTGAATACTATGATAATATACCTACATATTATTACCTACAGGACTTAGTTGGGTATTTTAGGGTTTTCTAAATTTGATATTACTAAATTTTATGTTTGGATGTAAATTTTCACCCAAAAATAAAATTTTGTAGATGTGTAATTTGTAGCCAACTTAAATTCATTGCACTCTTAAAAGCATGTTTATACATTAATATCTTTATAATATAATATAATTAAGCCATGGTATCATGATGGCATCACATATAATTTTTTTATCAATTTCATTTTATTGACGTAATATTAAAATATTAGGTAAAGATACATAGAGTTTGCCTAAGAAATTACAAGTCTCTACTTATTCTTATCTTATCTTACTTATGATTATCCTCCTTACTAACAAAAATATTTACTACGTTACACAATAAAACTTATCCGAGTACATTGCTTTCGTATATTCTTTCATATGCTTTATTTCTCTGATACGTTACAAATATTACTTGACAAACAAAGACAGCAACGTTGTGTACAAGTTGTCCGTTGTGTAAACTTTTCTAAATACATATATAACAGGGAAACCTGACTGACTCATCTATCAACGCACAGCCGAAACTACTGAACGGATTTTGCTGAAATTTGGCATACAGATAGTTGTAATGACGTAGGCATCCACTAAGAAAGGATTTTTGAAAATTAGCTCCCTCAGAGGGTGAAAAAGGGGTTAATATTTTGTATGGAAACCGAACTCCACGCGGACTAAGTCGCGGGCATAAGCTAGTTTATTAATAAGGGGGTATAGTATATCTCTAACGTAAATAAATTTATATTTAAAGCTACTCCATTTACTTTCGAGCTAAGACCCTAACATGAACAGGGTACCAGTTAATTTAATTAGAGAGTAAACAATTTATCACTCGATTAACACTGTGGCCTCACATAAGTCAACGTTTATGAGCTCAACTTAATTGATCACATAAGATCTTACCGCACCTTTTTTAACCAACAACAAGAACGTAGGAGGTTCTTAAGTCAACGCGTATTTTTTTAATGACCACGCATAACTTTTACAGAGTAGGTCAATTTTAAATCAAATAATTAAAAATCATTTTTTAATTTTAATGGGTTAACTTTTAAGTTGGTCCCATTGTCTCCAAGATATGGTAAATATAGTGATTGAATCCATAAAGAATCAAGGGAACTCTTCGAAGCTATAGTAATTTCGACTTTTCTGAAGTAACTCCACAATATGCTACCAACACGTGATATTTTGTATCAAGGTATACCCCTGGATCCTAAAGCACCGAACAGCACTCCTCAGTTTTTAAAGACACACGTTTGGAAATTTCTGCATTAATTTAAGAGCTGCTGTTATATGCCACTGTCATTTATAATAAGCATCATCATCATCACACTATCCCACTTTTAAGTGAGCTTCTATAAAATATATTTTTCAATGTTTGATTGAGTGTTCTTTATTCTACCTCCACGTGTTCGCGCCAAGTAAACTTACTTCTTCTAACACAACAAAGGTAAAGGTATTTTAAATTACTTTTACAGATAATCTCTTAAATCCGTAGTAATTATTCGGAATTATATATATAGCACACAAAAATATTGCGGCAATATCTCCTAAATGCTGCCCCATACATTAAGAAAATTGGCTTCCTTAATCAACGCTAAAAAAATATGGTCACCTGTAAATCTTAGTCATTCATAAATTCAGTAGTCTCTATTACGGCAATTCTCACTCCGAAAACTAATTGAGTTTTATGGAAAAGTTTTTCCTTTCACGGCCAACGTTTTTTCCACACAATCGTGGACTCACTGCTAAGTATCCGAAGAACTTGTGTTACAGGTACCAGCCAACGGGAAGTATATTTAATACTTTGTATACTATACATAAATATAGGATTTTTATTATATTATACACATATGACCCAGGAACACGGAAAAACTTTTTGTTCCTTCGGCGGGAGTCGAACCCGCGACCCCCGGCTTGAGCACCAATGCGCTGAACCATTGAGCCACAGAGGTCGTCAGATAGCTAACTATGTAGCTGTTTATCTGTTCCTTTTTAGTCTGTGGTGCAGCCACGGCAGTGCCGCGGGAGTTGCGGCAAAGAATATATATTACTAACGTAATGGTTGCGGTGCGTGTGAGCGTACTAGCCTGTTAATATAATATAATCTCCACTAAGCGCGGTGCAGTATATTTCTAACCTCACAATACGAGTTATACTACTTACTTTACTACTAAGTACTACAAGTTACTTATTTTACCTGTGGTCATTTGCTTACATTGTTACTTTATTGAAGTCTACTTAGTACTTACCTCTATAACTTACAACATTGTATTTAAACGCTATCATTTATGTCCAAGAGCATAAACTATACTCTGCTATACAGTATAGCACTTAAAATTAATTAAAACTAACTTTTATCTATATACTAATAATAAAGAGGAAAAGTTTGTTTGTTTGTTTGTTTGCATTAAATAGGCTCCGAAACTACTGGACCGATTTTAATAAAATTTGGCACAGATGTAGAGTAGACCACGGAGAAGGTACTTTTTATCGCGGAAAAATGTACGGTTACTACGAAATTTACTTTTGCGCGCACGAAGTCACGGGCAACATCTAGTGTGAAATAAAGAAACTGCACATGGCTTTTTTACAACTTTAGTCTTTAGTAAATTACTTTGCTATAAGTTGGTCTCATATACAAATGTAAGTACCAGGAAAGTACTTATTGCATGTTTTATCAAATACAATGTTTTACGACATTGGTAGGTGTATTAAGGAAATTGGGCGCACCGCCGCCTATTAAACCTCCTGCGGGACACATAAAACTTTCACCATATTTCACAAATTTTAAGACCAGTTAAAGCGCTTTTTATTTTACTTCCTTTAGCAGAAGATACGATGATTTATATGCCTCGTAATGAGGACAGATTAAAAATAACCTTTGTGTAAAGTATCAAACCGTTTCGTCTGTGAAGCAGCATTTTCAAACTTGGAAACTCATTATTGAGTTTCCAAGCTTGAAAATATAATGCGTAACAGAATCACATCGTAAAAAACAGGCAAAATATAAGTATATTAATATGAGCTATCTGTGGACGCTTCCACACCACGTCAATCTGGTCCTGTACTAAGTATCCGAAGTACTTGTATCACAGGTACCAGACAACGGAAATATATTTAGTACTTTTATAATACAAATATATTTAATTATACACTTGTTTATTATACTATTCATATTATATTTAATACACATCCAAGACCCGAGAACACAGAAACTTTGATTACGGAATTTACAAATATAAATACCTACCTAGCACACTTATCATGTGCCTATATAATATATATCTGTGATAATATTATAATAATAATTAATCAAAATATATTAACTAATCCTATTAATGTTAATACGTAGCTATTTACAAATGAAAGTGGTAATAGCATTATGTTATTAATGCCCATTAATTATGCTTACAAACATCAAAATATTCCCTACCGTGAATGGTGAGATATACAAAGCTAATTAAAACATATTTTAAGAAAAATTTACGTAATGATAAGCACATTTTATCAATAAAATTTATTGGAAAAATAGAAGACTTTTAAAACCTATAAAATAATAGCTTATAAAGCTATCCCTACACACGTTGTTCTGTCTTAAATATGAACTGGAATAAATCAATGACCACACCTACACCTACTTCTACAACCTATACCTTTTTCAAAGACCCGAAGGCACACAAAAACATCATTAAAATCGGTCCAGTCATTTAGGAGGAGTTCAGTAACCTGTGACATACACACAGAAGAAATATGTATATTAAGATAAAGATGATTTATAAAAATATATACAAATGTAAATAAGGCAATTCCGATACCGCGGATCGGACCCAAGTCTTCTAAATAAGAGCCAGTTAGCCAGCTAGCCACTAGATCATATCGAATTTTAAAGTAAAATTTTGCTTATTATTGGGTCTTTCGAACTGTCAGAATATAAATCTTACGGTTTTATTTAACGTTACGGACGTTTTTTGCCGATTAGGGTACCGCTCCGCAACACGCCATAAGGAACTTTCGTTCCAAAAGCAAAATATTGTTACGTGCTGGGGTTCGAGGATTTGGAGATAAAAGACCTGCTGACTCTTTTGAAGACTTTATTCCCTAGCACTAGGTCCAACACAAAGCACTAGGTCTAACACTAAACACTAAGTCCAAACACTAAGCACTAAGTCCAAACACTAAGCACTAACAGTGTCCTTAAGTCGTAGCCAAGTCGCGGGTTTCACTGGTATTAATCACTGGTATCACTTTTACTTATCGCCTGTTTCGCCTCGAAATCGCCCGAAGGTAGCTCGAAACTGAACTGACTCGTTCGCATCTCTGTGGCGTATTTATATGGGCCGAATCGAGTTCCAGACCGTTCCAGAAATATTCGCTAGCCGCGCGAACTGGTTGAATTGTTCCGGAATATTCGCACAGTAGCGCCATCTAGTATTGAGTAGACGTGAAAACGTTGTCCCTGTTCGCACCAAGTGGTTTCATTGGTTGACGCTAGATGGCGCTAGTCTTATTGTTCGTAACAATATGATTGCTTATAACATTTAATAGCTCTATCACCGAAGAAGGAATATGAATAATAAAATCAATATTGACATTACGACATAATATCGTGGAAAATATTTCCCTCGCAGCAATATTTTGTAGAACATTCATGTTATAAAGTTTAAGAACATTATCGTATTTCTTTGTAATTCGATCACCAAAACATAACCTTGAAAGTTGAAGCCATTTTTTAATAACAGTTTTTTATACATTTTCTCGAGGCAATCACTGTGTGACGGTAGCAGAATTACTGTGAATGTGTGAAATTAATATGAATTACCCGTACAATAGAGCTTTTATTGCCAGACACAATAATCTGCACGTAACGCGGCGAATTCAATTGAACTTGTTCCGCGAACTATTTACATTTTAAATGCTGTTGGTGGCTTTAGATTTCCATTCACCGTGCCACAATTGACTACCTTGGGGTTGCGAAAAACGAAAGAAAAGAAAGCGAAAATAAATTAGGTTTCCTTGCGAAATTAGCAAAATTACATTTTTTGTTGAATGGTAAGGGTAATCGCTTTCCATCAGGTGATCCGTTTGCTCGTTTGCTAGAACTAGGGGTTCTATAAAAAAACTAGTAATAATATTATATTATGTAACCAGGGCTTGCTTTTTGAAGGTGAGTATTTTAAATGTAGCATTTTCTTTTTTTAAGAAATGGTGTTTGCTTAATTAATTATTATCACATATGAGTCGCTATACTCCTATCTACATACATATACTAATATAATAAAGACGAAAAGCTTGTTTGTTTGTTTGTTTGCATTAAATAGGCTCCGAAACTACTGGACCGATTTTGACAACATTTGGCACAGATGTAGAGGTGACCACGGGGAAGGAAATAGGCTACTTTTTTATCGCGGAAAATGAACGTTTCTGCGAAATTAACTTTTGCGCGCACGAAGTCGCGGAAAACATCTAGTTCTTTTAACGTAACTTTAAGCAGGGCCTCTAGTCAAGATGCATTCGATAATTTCAACGGCGAATTTCGAAATCAAAAATGTATGGGATTTGACATAACGTATATCGACATATCACATAACGAGGACTTATGTCAAATCCCATACATTTTTTAATTCGAAGTTCGCCGTCGAAAGTATCGAATGCATCTTGACTAGAGGCCCAGGTGTGGCGCTACACTTTATTTAGAAGATTAATCTCTGTTAAGTACAGAGCTGTTGTAACCTCAACAAGGCACACTTTATAATATAAGAATTATCAGGCTTCCGAGATTAATGGAGTAAGGTTCTCGGCTTTATGCTGATAGGCGATAAGCAATAATAATAAGTACGAAAAGTGAGTGCTGATTTATTTTTTCAAGGTCCACCACTCACTTTTAGAATATCACGCACAAATCGCTTTATATTTATTTAGAACAGGCAGTTATTTAATGATTTACAAAAGAAAAATAATTTGACATTTCATTTGCTATTGCCTGATACATACTTTGATGAATAGTTAATAATAATTATATGTTTAAAGTGCCTCTACTCTATATAATAAAAGTATATTAATGTTTCACTTATTATATACTCAGGAGTAAATTATTGCGTTGTTTTAAGCCGTGGCCACGGCTGCTGGAAAGTAGCGGAAACGTCGGGAAAAAGAAAAGTGCACCGCGACAAAATCCGTAATTGTTTAAAACAATGAACAATATTCGCGTTAACATAAGAAATTAAAATTATTGCGTCATAAGCGCTACTCTGCGCTTAAAACGAAATAATTTAAAAAAAATATTATGCAGGACACAGCTTCCATAGAACGATCCAAATCATCCATCAACCATCCAAATCCTTTGAAAATCAAATCCAATCAAATCGAAAGCTAACTATGAAACTGTTTATATATTCGTCTTTCTTTAATCTGTGTCATAAATGATTTCACATGCAATATTATACTGCCGTTCTCAAACTAAAAGGCGGTTAAATGACAAAAAGAGTTTTTTTGGTAGACCTAAAAAACGCGGGATTATTTTCAAATTGATGCTAGTGATTGTGTATAAACAAGTATTAATGTTATAATAAATGTCTTATGACAGCATTAACAATTGTTTATACAAAATTACTAACATTCATTTCAAAATAATCCCGCGTTTTTAGCTCTACCTTAAAAACTCTGCCGCCATAAGACATTCAGGACAATATTAACACTAGTTTATACAAAATCATTAGCATCAATTTCAAAATAATCCCGCGTTTTTTTAGCTGTAACTCTAAAACTCTTTTTGTCATTTAACCGCCTTTTAGTTTCATGATGGCAGATTGGACGCGTGAACGACCTACGGTTACGTAGATATCTCGTTCATCCATTTATTACATCAGATTAAACACCATTCAGATACTATAATATCCAATAATGATATTAATTAACTCTAAATAGCTACTAAATCTATTCAGTCCAAGGAATGAGATACATAATCTTGATATTAGTAAAACGGACATTGACAAAATTAGGTAGGTATAATATTAGCCTTTTCTCTTTCACAAAACTATCGTTTACAAGGTACCTATTAAAATATTTTGTATACTAGCTGTTGCCCGCGGCTCCGCCCGCGTAAATATAGTGCCCTTGGAAACACTGTACTTTTTCGGGATAAAAGTAGGTAGCCTATGTTTTAATCCAGGGCCCGAACTACTACAATATCGAATTTCATCAAAATCCGTTTAGTGATTTTTGCGTGAAAAAGGAACAAACATCCATCTATCCATTTCATTAATCCTCACGAACTTTCACATTTATAATACTAGTAGGAAGTAGGATTGACTGTTTCAATGACAATGTTTAAGGAGTTTATATATTCTTCAATTTATTTTAAAAGCAATTAAGTAAGTAAATGTTTTACCATCGGGCATTAGACGTACAACTGTTTTATTGAACACTAATATTATCTAAAATAATCAGACCACATACCGTATCATATTTTATTAACTACAGACAATACACCTTAGGGTCAAATCACACCGAAACGATACACGACGCTGGATTTTAGTTATTGAAAATCGAACATGCGCAGTGCATTACTGATGTCATATGAAATGTGTAACATTTTATGTAGTGAATAAAGTTCAACTTTGAATATCTTAAAAATGTTAAAAATCCTCGCGGTGTGCAACCCTAAGAAATTTAATTGACGTTCAAAAATCTTACGCCAAAGAGGATTTTGTTTTTCTAATATTTAATGGCATTCGCAGTTGCAAAGGTTTTGCACCATTCTGCCAAAGAGGATTTTATTATGCTAAATGGATGTGTCATAAGTTCATAACATATTTATTTCCATAAATATTAAGTCCCAAATGACATTTCTAGCGTTCAAAATGTGTATGTAAAAATTATTGCCGAGCAGAATTCCGAATATGTATCAGTTACCAACCGAATGAAGAAAAACTCGCATGTGTCAATCAAAACACTTTTTAAAGAGTTAAAGTTAACTAACACAATGTAATTTGCGATGTAAGCTGCTACTGAAACCGGTTTGTGAGAACCTCAAGCGAGGTTAAAAGCATAAGGCTGTATATCTTTAATTGGGTAAACTGGGTCGGCGTATCGAGCGGGATTTTGTCTTCCCGAAATATTAAATGTATTTGCAGATGATAGTGTATTCCGGCTCTTTTATGACAGAGATGTATTATAGTCTAGCACGAATCGGCGCATGTGTACCGAAAACAATTCCACCTTAATTTTTTTATGCGATACTCTTCAAATTTCCCTACTGATGATTTAAATGAATGTTGCCATGGGGCAACCCTGTGCCATTTGTTTAAACAATTGCAAGGTTTTTTATTTTTCAACCGGACTTATTTTTTTATATTCCTTATTAAAATACAAATACAAAAGGTGCTATGACTATTCACGAAGATTCACGATAAAGTCAATATTTTTAAAGATATGAATTTTTTTTAACCTAACCTTTAAAAAGGTTCGAAAAATCTCAAATTTGGTTATTTGGAGCAATGAAAAATGTATTAAAAAATAAATAAAATATAAATTAGATATTTTTTTTATCTTTTATACAATAGTTGATAATATTCTTAAAAGAGATTTTAATTTTTTTGTAGTTTCCAACCGACTTCTAAAACACAGGAGGAGGTTCTCAATTCGTGTGTATGTTTTCTGTAATGCTTTCAAATTCGTCAACAATGAAAATTCACGCACTGTTCTGTTTCGTTGTATTTTTTAAGGTACCAAAAATGAATTACCTTTGTATTGAAGCTATTTTCACTGTTGTTTTCGCTGTTTAGTGATACACAAGAGATTTCTAATCCTCTTTGACTTGGGATTTATCTCGGAGTAAATAGGTAATATAGTTGAAAGTTCGCCGAAATAAGGGACGGCAATCATGGTATCAAATTAAAGGACAAAGTTTGTGAAACCTTTCCTCCCTGTTATGTTTTTGTCCTCATAATGTTCTTAGAAGTTTGGATGGAATGATGTGAAAAGTATCATTATTACGCTAAAATTACGAGAGGTAAGTCAGCAAGGCAAAAACTTTGACAATACAGCTTTACGAAAATTGTGCAACCGGAACTTATTGTAGAGGAATTTGTGTTAAAAGGCAGGTTTATTTTAAATTATGATTAGAAAAATATAAAAATAATAAAAATAACAACCACACACTACCTCAGAGAATTTAAATACACTACCGTGCATAGATATTATATAATATTAAAAATGCGTTTTTTAGAATATATAGTTTTGTTACACTTTGACGTTTGTCAATCTATATCAACATTTACTTATTTTAGTATAGCTAAGAAGCAAAGTTCCTTCAAAGTTCAAGCTTAAAAAGTATATGAATCTTCAAAGTTCAAACTTAAAAACTTAGAGCATCCAACTAATGAATTATAATGGTCGAATTTCACAGGCAGATCTCCAATCATTATCATCAGCCCTCCTATATATGACTTGATAGCACCTTGGTTCACAGTTTATACTGAGTACACAGGTTCTTACATCATAGATATTATCGTGACCTAATTATTCAATACCTAAAATTAACCTATGTCCTATACCATAAAAATCATAATTTGCATAAAATTATGTTGGTCTATTTCTGTAAATTATGTGTTACACATCTAAAGCCTGAAGATAATCTACATTCTCGTTCTATTTTTTGATAACACATTTTAATAGCGGTCCAACATAAAAATGCAATTTAACGCGGACGTTTGTGAAGATTTTATCGCCGGAAAGTTATGTTTATGTTTCAAGCCGCAGGAGTCTGCTGTCGTGATACAGCTTCGAGTGGCTCGTACGAGTTCAGACATTAATTTAAACGACGTGGTTCGGTCGATACTTCCCCTCCCTACTAATTATACAGAAATGGCGTGACAACGACTATAAGGCTTTCGACAAACAAGTATTAATTTTATCTGCCGGATAATTTTGAAAGTCAACGGTTAATCTGTCAAGCTAATATTTTATTCGTGGATAAAATTTGGTCGTGTTTACTTTATTATGCACACAGGAGTACAACAAAAAGTAGGACCGCACGCCAGAAGTGGAAACTTTAGTGGCAATCGTAATAAATTTACGTATATACCTAGTCTTGCCATAAATACTGAAACAAAGAAAAACCAATTTTTCTATTGCAAATAACATTTATTGTTTTTACAGTTAATTTAATACATATTTATTTTATTTATAAAACCATTTAAAATATAAAAAGCTTATTCGAAGTAGTCTCCATTGGCTGCAATACAATCCTTGAAACGTTGAGGCCAGTTATCAATAGAAACATGCACTCTTTCCATGGGAAAATTCTTCACTGCCAATCGTACGGATTGTTTTAGGGACTCCAAATTATCATGGCGTTCAGAGCAAGCTGTACTATCTAAAACAGACTATAAATCATAATCCAGCGGATTAAGATCGGGACTAGACGACGGCCAGTCTTCAGCTCTGCTGAAGTCCGAAACATTCGTTTCCAAACAAGACTGCGTAGACCGAGCTTTATGACCCGGCGCCAAGTCTTGCTGGAATGACCATTCTTGGTTATTAAACATGGTGTTGGTAAGGGGCTTCACTATCTTCTCAAGAATGGTATCTTAATACACTTGAGCCGCGTAACTAAATGCGGTGTAACTTTTTGTGTAGTAAATAAAGTTTAACTTTGAATAGATATCTTAAAAATCTCCGCGTAGCGTCGCGTATCGTCGCGGTGTAAACTTAACCTAAGAAATTTAATCAAGGTTTTAAGAGGAGTTTAACTAGTTATGACACGTATCTATTTCCTTCATTTCATCAAAAATGTTTTTGGTGGGATTTGACTTTTTTTTAAAGTTGTTATGACAATATTTTTATTTTATTTATTACTATTTATAACACGAATCCCTACAACAATTTTTACACCTCTTAGAGTAAAAATTTGCCTAGGTAAATCTCTTACAAATTTTCATCCTTTAGTTTCATTAAGGGGTTGGAGAATAAAAAATCCAAGTATGACAATTTTTATATAGCTTTCTTACTAAATTTTAGCTTTCTAGGACATGCGGGAGTACTAAATCAGTATTTTAGACATCAATAAAATCAAAAGTATAAGATCTATGCAATCAAAACTTTACATGTTTAATAAGTCTGCTACGGGGAACACATCCTGAAAATTTCGTTTATCTGGTATAATCTAAACCCAAGTTATGAGGGTTAAAAAATCGACGAAACGCTTCGAGAAACTGTGCTCTGGTAGTTCCCTTGCCCTTCTCTGAGCTCGTTTTGGCGGGGGCACTACCGGGCCCACAGATTAAACGAAATTGTTACATGTAGGAAAATACCCAATTATACAGTGTACCTCATAGACGTATATATTATAGATGGGGCATGTTGAGACAAAATATGTCTCCAGTTAAATGGCCCCACTTTTGGAATTTTTGGGGCCATTACTACATTTTTATTGTATGAAGTTTTGTTCTGTAAAATTTACGTCATAGCCTATCTTGAGTTTTGAAATCTTTGGTGTACCTACACTATACTCGTATTATAAGAAACGATGTAGAGTTGTAGACGCTCGAGTGCTGGATCAATGTAGGATTAATTATTTATTTACAGTTTCTCACAATTAGCAACTTTTGTTTTATAACTTCGCCGTAAAACTTATCCGTTCGAGTAACAATGTTTAATAATTACTTTTCAGTACCTACCAACCTCAACTGTTTCCAGAAGGCATTCATTGTTCAGAAATTCTTTAAAACTACGGCTTTCGTGATAAATTAGGTACGTAATTAGGGCATCGAGACCGGTTTTACCCGAAACCGAAAACCCGGGTTTTCCCGGGTTTTCGGGCCTACAAGAAAACCCGGTTTTCAAAATATTGAAAACCGGTTTTCGGTTTTTTCGAGCTTTTTTTCATTATGAAATTCTACAACAGTTTATAACAGTTACAGTCACAAACCGAACGTTATAGTGGCTTGTGATTGTCAATAAAGAATTTTAGAACAATAGTTATAATGTTTTCATGTTGTATGTAGTACATTTGGGGGCACGGTGGTGCCCCCGCCCCGCCAGGACGAGTGAGCGAAGCGCAAGGGACCAGACTACCTTTTCTCGAAGCGATTCGTCGATTTTTTGGACCTTCATAACTTGGTATAATTTATTATTCGGTTCCATCAGCGCTCAGTGCGAATTGCTCTCCGTTCCCATGGTACCCAAAAATCGAGTTGGCCGAACGGAATCCGTTACATTGTGTTTAAAATGTGTGCTCCAGAGTTGGCACCGGTCTTAACGCATCTTTTTCGGCTCACCTGCTCTTATGGTACAGTCCTGGCATCTTGGTAGACAGCTTTGGTGTGCTATCGCCTGCCCTGTTCATACTGCATAATGCATATCAATGATAATATTATGTAATGACGACAGTACGGGTGATGCCTTATATACAGGTCGCCCAAACATCTCTCGGCAAAACGTCATTGAGAGTCGAAACGAACTTGTCTCTCAAATTAAGAATTCATTGGAGAAGATCTCTGAATGGGGTAGACTTAACTTAGTCCAATTCAACACCTCTAAGACACAAGTTTGCGCGTTCATCGCTAATAAGTTACCGATGGTCGTATGTCCTCGTTGTGAAAGCATATTCATAACTGTCTCCTCCAACATCGGAATACTTGATGTTAGCATATCGAGCGAGGTCTAGTTCCGATATTATCTGGAGGGCAAGGCCAAGTTAGCCTCCAAGAAGGTTGGTGTTCTGAACAGGTCAAAGCAGTATTTCAGTCCGGTCCAACGCCTACAACTCTATAAGGCGCAGGTTCGGCCTCACATAGAATATTGTTCTCATCTCTGGGCAGGAGCGCCAAAGTACCAGCTTCTCCCTCTGGATCGTATCCAACGAAGGGCCGCTCGAATTGTCGACTGCCATAGTATTTCAAACAGGCTTTACTCCTTAGAGCTACGTAGAGATGAACATCGCTCTGCATCATATTATATCGGTTATATTACGGGAAGTGCTCCGAGGAATTGATCGGACTTATACCTGCTGCAACTTTTCGCTATCGTTCGAAGGGACAAAATATTTATCATCCTCATCACCAACTGTCGCCAACAGTATTTCCGGATCATTACGACCTGCACACCTTCAAGAAGGCAGCGTATTCCCTCCTAAAAGGCCGGCAAGGCACTTCTGTTTCTACACGCCTTAACTCTACAAGCCTAACTTTACAAACTCTACACTTTAGTCAAATTATGTGGCTTGGCCATTTCGTCAGGCAACTTTTTTTGACTAAGGTGTAAAGTTTGTGAAATTATTAATTACTTTACATGAAAATGTTCATGGTGGGATCACATTTTACCAGTATTACGTTGTTACAACAGAAAGCAGCTGATAAAAGTTAATTTTAGGACATTCCTAACAAAATTCTACAAAATCCACAAAAAACCCGAAATACCCGAAAAAACCCGGGTACCCGGTTTTGAAGATGGCTGGGACCGAAAAACCCGGTTTTTTTAAATATGACCGGTCTTCGATCCCCTATACGTAATATTAAATACCTATTTACGTGAAAGTGATATTAGATTCAATCTAAATTATTTGGGACAGTAACTTCTTTGAGTCTAACCGCAAGTTGATGGACCTAATAGAGACATGCTCAAAACCTAAAGTTCCTTAATGTTATTGACATCAAAAAATTATGAAATAAAATCACAGATTATAGTGTAAGTACTAGCTGTTGCCCCCACCTCCGCCCGCGTAAATATAGTATCCCTCGGGAACACTATACTTTTTTGGGATAAAAAGTAGCCTATGTCTTAATACATACCAAATTTGATCAAGATCCGTTCAGTAGTTTTTGTGTGAAAGAGTAACAAACATCCATCGATCCATCCAACCATAGTATTGGAATAGTGGTATATAATTTTATCAAAAAATACCTCACATTTAATCATAGCTATAGTTATATACTCACTATAAAATTAAATGGAACAAAGTGTTTGATACACGTGCGGTTAGCAGGTACAAGTGGACCGCTGTATAAAATGAAACTTTATCCTATCATTACGAGCAGCGAAGGGAAACAAAGGTGGAAATCCTTTTAAGAGGCTTTAATTGCAGGTGCTTGGACACACGTGCCGTGACGTGCCGTGAGCCCGTGACGGATGCCCGCGCTCGAAACGAATATTAGGTATAGGTACAACGAGATGTTTTATAAAGGGCTATTTTTCACAATTTATTTATGTGGTTGTAACTGATTTTTTAACCCCCGACGCAAAAAGAGGGGTGTTATAAGTTTGACGTGTCTGTCTGTCTGTCTGTCTGTCTGTCGGTCTGTCTGTCTGTCTGTCTGTCTGTGGGTGTGTCTGTCTGTCTGTCTGTCTGTCTGTGGCATCATAGCTCCCGAACGGATGAAGCGATTTCAATTTAGTTTCTTTTGTATTAGAGGTGACTTACATGCGAGTGTTCTTAGACATGTTTGATGAAAATCGGTTGAGTCGTTTAAAAGTTGTGGGGGGTGAAAGCGGGGAAGAAAATCCGAATGTGCAAATATACTCGAGTAAGGTCTCAAATGAAAGCGCACTGAAAGAGAATATTGATGACTTAATCGACAGTGTTCGTAGCTTCGTTTGATGAGAAAATTGGTGGTGGGAAGATCAGCCGTTTGAAGATGATCAGCTCTTTTCTAGTTGATGAGGGGATCTGACTAACTTTCCAATGTCCGATCGATTCAAAATTTGGTACTGTGTTACTTCAACGATGTATATTCAAAGAACATTCTAATGTAACCATGACCTGATCAGCAGTTTGAAGATGATCAGCTCTTTTCTAGTTGATGAGGGGATCTGACTAACTTTCTTATGTCCGATCGATTCGAAATTTGGTACCGTGTTACTTCAACGATATTCAAGGAACATGCTAATGTAACCATGACCTGATCAGCCGTTTGAAGATGATCAGCTCTTTTCTAGTTGATGAGGGGATTTGACTAACTTTCTTATGTCCGATCGATTCGAAATTTGGTACCGTGTTGCTTCAACGATATTTAAAGAACATGGTAAGGTAACCATGACCTGATTAGCCGTTTGAAGATCATCTTTTCTTTATTAGTTGATGAGGGGTCGTCCACATGTCCTATCGATTCGAAATTTGGTACCATGTTACTTCAATAATGTTGAAAGTATGTATATGGTAAGGTAATCATTATTTATACCTACTTTAAAAAGGATAAAATAAAAGTAAAATTAAAAATTTTAAAAACCCCCGACACAAAAAATAAACTCTAAAAAATAATAAATAATATTTTATACCTATTATAATTATATTATCACATATAATATTAAGTAAGTTGAAATAATTTTATTTTCCAATCGTCGTCTCGTCGGGGGACCGCTATGTGAAAAAAACACGTGTAGTCGCAGAATGAACAAAAGAATTTACTCCGAAAAAAATTTGCTCATACCTACTTAAATGTAATAATTAATTAGCTGTTGTTGTAACAATACTTTATAAACTTTAGCGGTCCCCCGACGAGGCGACGATTGGAAAATAAAATTATTTCAACTTACTTAATATTATATGTGATAATATAATTATAATAGGTATAAAATATTATTTATTATTTTTTAGAGTTTATTTTTTGTGTCGGGGGTTTTTTTTATATTGATATTATATGCTGTACAAATTACAACGCTTGCCCGAGTATTATTACATGTAGCTACTACGTTTAAGTACCAATCTCTTATCAAGATTTTCTTTTAAACATAACCTAAATTAGGTAGATTAGGTTCGCTAACACTGTAAAAATCATGTTTGTTATTAAACATACATACATACATATAATCACGCCTTTCTCCCGTAGGGGTAGGCAGAGACCACTTCTTTCCACTTACTACGATCCTTACATACTGGTTACGCTTCGTTCATTTTTATTCCTACCATCCGTCCATTCCTCCTCTTACATTCATCGTAGCGAAGCGGCTCTCCTTGGTCCGCTTTTCGCCTCCGCGGGAAAAGAGACGTAATGGGTGGCGAACCACATCGCCGCCATTTGGATAATTAAATTAGTTTTATGATTATCCATTGAGTTCCCACGGATTGGCGGAGAGGGTAGGAATAGGGAAAGGGAAGGATAGGTGGTACGGTCGTGTGGAAAGGAAGATTGGTCAGTTAGAGTGGAAAATAGAAAATGTAGGATATTACCGCCCAGGAGGGCAAGGGATAGGACAGTAATAGCTAGGGAAGCCGGGGTCGCATACTATACCACAACTACCGGACAGGTAAGTTGGAATGAGTATCCCATCTCTAAAATCGAAATATATTATAACGATAAACTTATATTTATGAAATTTAAATCGCTATTTATAATATTTGTAAGGTCGAAAGGATTACAAGATGGAACATGATTTGGAAATATTCTCACATTACAAATGTTCGCTCTAAAATATCAATTTTCTAAGCCCATGAAATAACGGGTCACGGAATAATATTCACAACTTGTACCTCGAAATTAATTTCGCTAAAGCTTAACATTTTGGAGTAGACAGGTAGCTAAATATCGTTTTATCATGTTATCTATGGATTAACTTTGATTATTATGTACCTTGGGTACACTGTAGGTACCTATTGGGTATATTTGACTTCAGCAGCCGTAAGGTACTCTTACTCACGCGGCGATGTTGTTTTCAAGCACGTTTTTTTTTGTATTTTGATTGATTTTTGTATTGAATTAATGTACAATTGATTCATTATATTCATTCTTTCAGTCATGCATTCATTCATTAATTATTCATTCAAATTCATTCATTGTAATCAACGATGAATTTAATTTTATAAACAGTTAGTCTACTTATACATTGCACTATATTGTGTAAAGCTTTGCATCTCATATCATGATATGCATGCATGCATCTAAAATCAAATAAACAATGATTTAAAATAATAATGTAAGTCTGCAAAGCACAAGGCCTACCATTCTGCATTATGTTTTAACAACAACAAAAATTTAGTTACAATATCAGAATTTCTTTTGTTATAATTACTTCTGCTCTTTAATTGCAGCACCTTTGTTAACGTTTTTTTACTTCTTCAATAATTTTCTCTTCCGTTTATTATTATGAGTATATTTATATTTTAATATTTTTTTAATTATTTGAATCTATGAGCCAATTTTCTACGAATTTGTGTATCTCTAGGACAAGTGCTATGTAACAAATAAACGGTATTTGTTGTCGTTGTTCGCAATCAATATCAGAATATCAGGATATAGAATAATTGTGTTATGAAACTAATGAAGTGTTGTTTTGAAACACAGTTAACGTCGTGACGGGGTTCCGGCGCCATGACACGCCATGTTGTCACTTGTCACGTCTTGGCTGTCATCTGCGTCACTGTCACAATTAACATTTTCCCGCCATTCCCTCACGCCCTTTCAGCATTTATTGAGTCGTTCCTAATGCGTAAAAAAGGATTGTAATGACTTCCCTTTTTATTCGGAAGACAATGATTTTTTTATGAATGCCGTAAAATCTATTGTTGATTTTCATTTGTTGTTTAACAATAGAGACAAAATATTGCCTCAGCACTGAAATAAATTAATATTCTTTTAATCTATATTAATAATATTATAAAGCTAAAGAGTTTGTTTGTTTGAACGCGCTAATCTCAGGAACTGCTATATCGAATTGAAAAATTATTTTTGTGTTGGATAGTCCATTTGTCGAGGAAGGCTAAGAGCATTAACGCATAGCGCGTGAAGTCAACTTTGGTGAAAAATACGCACACAGCTGCAGCCTGCAGCGAGCGTCTTTGTGTGCGTGAATAGCTCGACGACTGTAAGCCAACTAACCCACATTGATACTTGCCTTACTTTAATTACTTTACGATAATAATAATAACGATAATAATTATTATTGAATTTTGATTATGGTATACATAATATCATAATAATAAGTGTCATATTACTTAATATATAATATAACATATTATCTACACAAAACATACAATATCAGTAGGTAATGTAATACTAACATAATATTATGGAAAATAAAAATACCTTGAAATAATACTTTTATACTATTTTAATTAATATAATTTTGTTATACAGCTGAAATGTATTTATTTAAATCTGTCTGACTGTCAAGACGTTATGCTTTTCGCCCGGTTATGATTTTCGCGCGTATCTTGCATGTATGCAATATGCATACATTACATTACATAGTTTCTTGAACACAAAATAAACATTTTATATTTTAAACAAGACAATTTTATATACTTTTTTATATTTGTTATTTTTTATGACTAATAATTGTTCCTCTATAATTTTTAATTATTTTCACTACTAAAATTCCGGACAAAGCTCAGTCTCCCAGGTACTAACATCTTATATCAAGACGTCAAAATATTTGTGTTTTAAAAATTAAAAACGAAATTACTAATTTAGGTGCTATTTTAAAGAAGAAAAGTATTAGTTACTAATACGTATCTAGATGTACTTATCATTTATATATGTCACCGTAAAATTGTAAAAACCGTTAGATTGTAAAAAAAACTAGTGAAATTGTAAAATGTTAATAGACTTCGGACGTGAATATGCTGCCTATAATTTAACACATTATTTATAGTTAGATAATAAATTATTATATAGTTATGAATCTTTCGACATATTTTTACAATCTCGTTAGTTTTTTTACAATTTAACGGTTTTTACAATTTTACGGTGACATATTATATAAGTTGTTTCTTTTCGAGGCAAAATGATTTGGAAACAATTTTGTTTCTAAATCATAAGCTCGAAATCCAGACTACCGTTTGCCGCATATATGTACCTAGATAAAACTTGGTAATTAAGTAGTTAGTAGTTTTTACTTTGTACATACATACATAAATATAATCACGCCTTTTTCCCGTAGGGGCAGGCAGGTAACACTATTCTTTCCACTTGCTACGATCCTTATATACTTGTTTCGCTTCGCCCACTTTAATTATTCCCTTCATACATGTTCATCAACATTCATATTAGTTTCCATGGAAGGTGCCGGATGTTGTACCTGCACTTCCTTCCTTTAAAAAAAACTTTCAAAATACTCTTTACATCTCTTTAACACACGTTCTTCTCCTTTTATAATGCTCCCATCTTGGCTCCTGATTGTACGCAGCTCCGAGTTAGAAGTTTAAGAAGTTTACTTTGTACATACAAATTAAGAATCTACTGCTATCTGAGGGGATTATATGGATTATTAAATACGTACCTCTTCATTTCGAAGTTCTACTTCTTCTGTTTTACTTTACTTGAGTGTTTTGCACATTGTCTGAAGTTAAACCACAAAGCCGTAAACACAAGAATTTTGTTATTTGAAAGCAGATGCATATTAACAACAAAATGAACATGCAAAGTAGTATATTGTTATTATGGCTGCGCTAGTCGGTTTTGTCTCCATGCAAACGTTATTGGTGATTTACTTTAAAGTCAAACATTATAGACCCAAAGTTTATGTAATATCGATTTTTATTACACTTATCTTGGTCGGTATGTGCTTATATTTCTAAAATTCAAATAGGGGATCGGACTACATCTGAAATATTTAGTTTCATTAATATATTCAGAAATATTGAGGCATTACTACTTGGTAAATGTAAAAAAATATATTATTTTATGTGTAGTTTACTAATTAGGTAAATACATTTAAAAAGTACCAAAAAAATTTTTTTTTTGCTAAATTGGTAAACACAACCTACATCATTAGTTTACTCATATCATATACAAAAACATTAATTATGGTAAGTATGAACTTAAACGCACAAATATGGGAGATTTTTACAAATATATTCCGGCGGCCATATACTTCATATACTACTTCATACACCTTAACCTACAAGTGACGTCATATTTTGTAGGTCGACTTTAGGAGGCTCGCGAAAATTTTATACAAATCGCTGTACCTTTGAAAATATTGACTTTTGATATACAGTTTTTTCTGAAAAGTTACTCATATTTAAGAGTACTATTCATTTATGTAATAAAAAAAATTAGGCCGATTGCCTATTAGTTAAGAAAATCATAGCCTCCAAACATCGGATGTTTAGCGCAACTTTGACCGTAAATATAAAACAAATCAAGAATGAAAATAAAAAAGCAAGTACATACCGACACAGTTTTATTGTTCAGCAACTGAGATGACTTAAATTCGGACAAAAATATTATATTGATTTTTCATAAAACACGAACAGCCGATTCTAAAATACTTTACAAAACAGTATAAACGTGTGCACTATAGTTTCTCATATAAGTATAGATAACTATTTTATGGGTATAAGTATCCTTTTTTCCCAGATATTAGGTAAAATAACAAGCATTTTCCCCTCGCGCCGCACTGAGTTCCAGCCGTTGACTAGCGCTAGAATAAATAAATGTAGACTAACAACAGCGCCACCTACTGGGTCTAATTATGTTAAAATGTACTAACCTTTTAGCAGCTCTTGCCTTTGCCAAGTTTTCAAAATGTGTATGTTTTCTTTTTCGTGCGAACTTATTTTTATCTCCCATTATATCTATTATATATGTAAAATAATTTGTTATTACAATAAAAAAATATTAACTTAAATAACAATATTTATTATTAAATTAAAAAATATATTTTCCAAATATCAAAATCTTTTTATCGGGGTGGATCTCGTACGCACTACAAAGGTCAACAGAGTTCAGTGCAGAGCGCGGACCGATACGTCCACCCTCTGGTAAGGCTCACGCACAGAACACTATTACGGGCTCACGGCCGTCTGATTTGTAAACGCTCGTGCGCCTGGTTTTATACACTAGTTTTAAAAATTCATATAAAATTCGTCAAGCTGATTTACTTAAAAATTTAAATGGCATATTAAAGATAAAACGTTGTTCTTTTAGATTATGTAAGTAAGAAAGAGAAAGAGCAAGTGAAATACATAAATATCATCATTTTAAATAACTATAATTCCTGATAATTTCGCATTCTTTAAATTTTATTTTTATGAGATAGAAACGTATATAAAAATAATCTGACAAAGAGATAATCTACAAGAGGATCCAACAAGTTTGTAAAGATTTTTTGTTTTTAAAAAATGTAAGTGGTTTTAGCTATTATATGTTTTGAAAATGCCCCTGAACCTAAAGTTGTCAAAACGTCTGGTTAGTTTTGTCAGTTTTAATCAAAAGTTTGAAATTATTTTAAAATAAATGATAAGGGAAAAATTAGAATACAATATTTTCTAGTGTTTTTTTACATGCAAAAATCAGAATAACCAGTTTTTGTTAGATATTTTTGCTTTTGAAAAGTAGCGTTTTTGTGAAATCTGAGTCGCTTGCCGATTAACGCTCTTATTACGCTATGACCAATAGGAGCGAAGCATCAGTGAAAAATATTGCAAAAACGGGGAAAATTATTCATATTTGAGGGCTTAAGTTGCGTGCGCTGCGTAAACGCAAGATTCAATTCTTCATAATATTGTTCTTCTGCCACAACAAATAAGACTAAAAATATAATTTACGCAGAAGCAGGTACTACAAAATGTATTATTTATAATACTTCTTAATCGTGATCATAATAACAGAAATTGACGCGGACAAAGTCGCGGGCAACAGCTAGTAGAAAAATATAACCTCTTTGATACACAGGTTAACGCATAACAAAATAATAAAAAGTACCTATATCTTAGTGATTATTTACAAATAAAAAAGGCACTCCCAACTAACATTTTGGCGCTAAGGAAAACCTTTTTTGACACTTAAAGTATTATAAACGACATATAAGAGCTCTGACAATAGCTTTGGACTCTACTGCGGCGTTAGGAATAAATAATTAAAGTTTCAAGAGGCATAATAGAAATAAAGGAAAAATGTATAACTTAAGGTGCTAACTTGGAGTTTGTCAGAACTTTTGTATAACTTACTCTTATATCTTTAGGAAACGTAAAACACTAGCATCAATTGTAAGGTGTCTGCTAATACTTACAAACGGTTAAAGTTCTTAAATGGAGTTAGTCAATACCTTGTACCACCTAACGAGTTCTATGGAGCCCTAAGAGCTAAAAGAAAATTACAGTAGTGATAACTATTTGTATTATAGAGCTATAGAAGTTAAAGAAGTGATAACTATAGGTATTATAGAGCTAGATGCTGCAAGTGTCGGAAACCACCTTTAAATCATTACAGGTTGTATAATAGGATTTACTCCCACATTATAAAAGTCCAAGCGGCATTAAAAAGCTAGCTATAGTTTTTTTAACACTGCGTTAGGAATAAAAGAGTTACCAGGAACCTTAGGTAATGTAGATTTTACGCCATTAAATAAACATAACCTATAAAATTTTAAAAGTAAATTTATGGTCAAAATATTATTTTTCGACTTATTGATTTACATTATTTACTGTTTTCAATTAAAATATACATAGACGTACTGAGAATTGTTATTTACAAGCACAACTAAAATAAAAAAAAAATGCCGTGGCAGTGATTTATTTTACCTAATAATATTAATGTTGTTTATTTTTGAGGCGCTTCAAAATTGAGATGAAAACTAGTATATATTATCACAGAATACTTATCACCGCAGGGAGAATTCATAATTATGAAACCGATAATGTATAAAATTATTAATTGATGTCGGCCATGATTGTCGGCCTGAATATGCGCACTGCTTTTATATTTTATCATTTTTGACGGTAATAGAAACGTAAAGTAAAAAAAAACTTTGGGTGATGTTTATTACTACTTAATATGCACAATATACAATCGAGCTATAAATAGTATCGTAGGAGCACTCATATGTTGTTAAAAAAGCTAATTGAGTGAATTTTATAAATTATTTATTACTAAAGGGTGCAGTTGTAACCTGTGTATAGCTTATAATACACCTAAAATGGTGAATACTACTTCAATAGCACTATTGTAACTATTTATTCCCACCTTTTTACCCGACTGCGCGACGCAAAGGAGTGGTAATGTGTTTATCAGCCTATGTATGTATGTATGTATGTATGTATGTATGTATGTATGTATGTATGTATGTTCCTTTGAAGCACTATACAGACCAAACGCCTGGGCCGATTTTTATGATTCACACGTCAATCGATTCCTCTTAGTCCGGCGAGTGTCACTAAAGACATGACGTTGGTGAAAAATCAATATGGCGACTACTGGACGCCATATTGTGAAAATTAAAAAAATGAAAGTCAACAAACTATATCAAGTGGGGTATCGTTGAATAGGTATTTAAAAATCATTTTAAAATTTCATAAAAATCGGTCATACCTTTTCGAAGGAGTTCGGTAACAAGCACACAAACGCAAACAAGAGAATTTTATATGAAAATAATATTTGAGCAATAAGCAGATCAATCTATGGAAATATTTACGTGTTCAATTACTTATCAAAAGTATGCAGAAATCGGCTCATCCATTATTCACGTCGTAAAAGGTGACATTTAATATACTGAATGGAGCTGAATCATAATAATTTGCAATAACAGCAATAAATCATGTTTTAATAAGCTCTCAAGATTTCTCTGATAGTAGCGATGAATAAGAATGATTAGCATTTATTATTTTCACATTTTAGGAATATTTCGCAATTTAACTATTTTTAGATATTATGTTAATTTTAAACACTACGATAAATATTACGCCCTCGTTTATCTTCGGACAGAAATTAAAAATTAAATAACGTAGACAGAGAAAACTAGTTTTCTCTGTCTACGTTAAATAATAATTACAGTGTCATTAAACACTACTCCCCTTACTAATAAACGCTGTATATAAGCTTTGAATAGTTATACAGTGTTTTGTTCACATCACACAAGTGACATGTTTAATTCGATAGAAGGAGACAAAACGCTGTGTAACTATTCAAAGCTTATACAGCGTTTATTAGTAAGGGGGTACAACTATATAATATCTTGTGTAGCTTTTCTTAAACATCTATGAGTTATAAATTACACTATTTATAACTCAAGAACGGCTGAACTAATTTGGCTTATTTTAGTCTTGAAATAATTGTGGAAGTTTAGGGAAGGTTTAGACGGTGAGAAATATTGAAAAATTAGTAGTTAAATAGGTTCTAGAAGTAGGTGTAGATTTCGGGCTAGAACGTAAGTTGCATTGTAGGTGTAGTTATTTCTTCATTTCAGTTCATATTTAAGACAAAACGTGTGTCAGGTGTGTTATAATATTATTACGTTAAACTTCCTCAACTAAAGACATAATAAATTTGGTTCAATGCATTATAAGTGTCTGTTTATACCTAGTTTGAAATTAACAGCTTTGCACTTAATTTATATTATAGCATGTACGCCGTACGGTAGCTACACAAGTTTTTTTTTTCTTCTGTCTGTCCGTCTGTCTATTTGTATTTCTGTATGTCTGTTTGTTCTGGCTAATTTCTAAAGGCGTTTAAAAATAGGATTCCGTTTCCATTCCACGCAAACGAAGTTGCGGGTACCAGCTTGTACATATTTATTATTCAAAAGTTCATACATTTTTATTGTTACGTATAAAGGCTATTGAGATTATTTTAGAACATAATTATATTATTATGAACTTTTTGAACATCAATTCTATTCATACTTTTCAATACCAAAGAACTCTCGAGTCTCTAATAACTTTTCCTAAAATTCACTTCCTAAAAACTCGTCGAAAAAAACAAATTTTGCTTAATATGATTGATTATAATAAACTTATTGATATTATGAACAATTTGAAATCAAATAATGTTATGTATTTCATACTTGTTTAAATAAATAATCATTTTATTTTAAGTAACACAGGCCCATATACATACAAATTAAATTCATTTATTTTATTAAGAACTAGGTGATGCCCGCATCTTCGTTTGCATAGAACTAACGGAAATGGAACCCAATTTTTTAACCTTTAGGATTAAAAATATACTTTTTAGCTAAGTAGTGGATAAGTAAGTCTATAATTTGATAATTATCAACTTACTTATCCACAGATTATTTTTATATGTTCAATAAAAATATGTCTGTAGTCTGTACTTACGTGTACTGCTGTGCCTATTATAATGGAACATAATGAGTCAAAAAAAAAGAAAGAAAGAAACAAATTATTTATTCGGACATATTTCTAATTTTATATTACTGCACCTTAGAAATGTGCAAGAAATAGAGGAAAATCTAATTAGAAATAACTTTTAACAGCTTTTCCAACTCTATGCTCACTAAGCCTTTTTATCAAAGTGCATATTAGTAGAGGCGGGTATTTTATGCAGGCGGGCGCCTAGGATTACCCCTAATGCAGTCGGAGCCGCCTTATAGCATTTTACCGCTGGTTTTATTACAGTGCGTGACAATCGGTTTTAATCCTATTAACCTTTAAATAAGGTTTCTTTTTGTGGTCCTGGAGTAAGCATTATATTAAAGAGACGCGTTGAAGAGTTTAATATTCGCTTTGAATTTTTACTTAACACTTTATCGATAAGTGAGGCCATTTATGAATTTAAATGCCCTTTGTAACTGTTATCGCATACAATACCGATTTTTAAGCTTAGGAATCGGGCGGACAAAACGATATTGTTTACGTCAACCCTCCTTTTAAACGTTTAAAGAATTTTCTATATGATCTTGATATTAGTCAAATAATTAATTAACTGTCCTGCAAAACTGGCTCAAAGTATAAAATGGTAAATAGTAAACATCCTGAGACAATTTACATGAAGTCAGCCCGGCATAGCGGTAGACCGAGGAACGTTCTCGGCGCAATATTAAACTCGCAAATTAATTTATATCAACGACATGTTTTGACACACATTGAATCCTTTAAGAGCGATAGCATATGGCGTATTTTATATATTATAGACGCGTAGGGGACACGCGTTTTAGGGACGGCGCCATAGATTATGTTTGTTGTATACATTAAAGCTCGTTAAAAGCGCGTACGCGTGTTACCTGAACGTTTAAAATACGCCGTGTGCTATCGTCCTAATTTCCATGTTGACACTACACACCATGTTACAATAATTGACAGTCGTAGTTAGTATTCAAACCAAAGATTCAAACAAGGCAATAGCAATTTTTAAATAAAAAAAAATCTCAGAGAAGAATATTTCGTTTAATGTGGGACCATAATATTAGGCGGTTACTCGGCAGCGAAACTCCACGACGCGGCACGGCCAAATATTCTTTGCTTGAAATTGTAAGAGATATAACGCACTACGCGGCAGCGGAACTACAAGACGCGGCACGGCCAAATATTCTTTGCTTGAAATTGTAAGAGATATAACGCACTACGCAGCAGCGGAACTACGCGACGCGGCACGGCCGAATATTCTTTGTTTGAAATTGTAAGAGATATAACGCACTACGCGGCAGCGGAACTACAAGACGCGGCACGGCCAAATATTCTTTGCTTGAAATTGTAAGAGATATAACGCACTACGCAGCAGCGGAACTACGCGACGCGGCACGGCCAAATATTCTTTGTTTGAAATTGTAAGAGATATAACGCACTACGCGGCAGCGGAACTATGCGACGCGGCACGGCCAAATATTCTTTGTTTGAAATTGTAAGAGATATAACGCACTACGCGGCAGCGGAACTATGCGACGTGCCATTTCGGTATTATTAGTAAAGACGTGTCTCGTCGTGTTGCTTCGCTGCCGCGTAGTGCGGTCTTACCTTTAAACTCAAATTGCCCTCACATTACCTACGAAAAGTATTATTAAAGAATCAATTTCAACAATACCATACAATGGTCAATTGAAAAATTATTTTTTTTTAATATTTACATCTTGAAAGTAGGTAGCAATTTCTGCCAAAGGCCACTAAGCAAGCAATAAAACTTGACCTTTCAGAGATACTGCACAAAAATATGAGTATAATAAAATAAGATTTATGCAGGCAGATTCAGTTTATTAGTTTTTGCGAAAAAAGTGGCTTACTATAACTTTTGAAGGTTTGGCAAGGAAAGCCATAAAGTGTAGTTTTGTCTTTTTGCTTTTATTTTAAAACATAAAATCATTAGGTTTGTATTAGAGTTACGCCTCTGATGAAATATAAATTGAAAAATGTTTGTGGTGGAAAATTGGAACATAAACGTGTTTCTTTACCGTATTTCATAATTAAGGCTGGTACTGTTTTCGTCCTGTCGGGTAATCACAAAAACCTGTTATATTATGGTTGTAACTTGTGATAAATGAAGTTTTATTATTACTGGATGTTTCCCGCAATTTCACACGTGCAAGAGATTTCTCGCGGGAACCGTACATTTATCCTCGATAAAATTTCCTACTAATATTTTAAGGACTAATATTATAAACGTGAAAGTTTGTGAGGATGTATGGATGGATGTTTGTTTCTCTTTCACGCAAAAACTACTGAACGGATTTTGATGAAATTTGGTATGGTAGTAGTTTAGGCTCTGCATTAAAACATAGGCTACTTTTTATTTTGGAAAATTACAGTGTTCCCGCGGGATACTCGATAGTATATTTACGGGGGCGAAGCCGCGGGAAACAGCTAGTAGCTTATATTCAATCCCGTGGTCTATTTGTGGTAAATCTCATCAAAATCGGTAGTTTATAAGCCAGCTATAAAACAAATCTTTGAATTACACAATATTTTCGCTTATTTTGTATGTATACATATAACTTGTTTGTTTTATAAAATCAATGTCTACAACTAATTCTCGTTTATCTCCATAGATATATAATATTAAAACTCTTTGTCTCAATTTAATTTTAATAACAGAATTTGGTATTCACTATTCAGTTATCGGCGTCGGTCACGTGGGTCCTGCGACTGGGGTTTAATAATGAAAATGTCATCACTGCCGGCGCGGCGCCCGGCGGTCATGAATTGTGTTTAATCAACTGACGATCGATCCGCCCTACACCATGTTATAAATTAACATCGCATGTGGTACGAGGGGCACATCTGAAAATTAAAAAAATATATCTCTGTTAAAAATTACCAAAACATAAGTCTAATACTTTTTTCATGGAGTGCAGTGTTTCGGGGATTTTTTTTAGTATAAACTTATAAGAGTGGAACTACAGCTAAAGTCTTATTTCCGTCTTTCTTCCTTCCCTATCCTTATTTTTCCTTGATTTCATTCACGTTATGATGGTAGCAATTTAGCTACCGAGATTTTTGAATTTTATGAAATGCGAAAAATGACAATTTATTATATACTAGCTGTTGCCCGCGGCTCCACCCGCGTAATACAGTATCCCTCGGGAACAGTGTATTTTTTCGGGATAAAAAGTATCCTATGTCCTTTCCCAGGACTCAAAGTATGTCTTTACCAAATTTCATCAAAATTGATTCAGCGGTTAAAGCGTGAAGAGGTAACAGTAACACATATAGACAGACGGACAGACAGACAGATAGACACATTTTCGCATTAATAATATTAGTATAGATAAGTTATACAATTATTATTATGTAGGTTAATCTGGCCATTAGTAAAAAATGAACACATAAATTATTCAGATTTTAAAACACATTTTAAAATAAAAAATTCTAAAAGGATGGCCCAGTTACTTCGCATATTAAAGTACGCAACCCTTAAATATGCATGTTCATTTATGACGTCTAATTTATTTTAAATCCATGGAACGCTTTCTCGCTGAGTCAATATAAATGCAAATAAAGCACACCTTTGTTGAGTTGGCAAGATTACAACAAAAAAAGTTACACCTCAATCACAGCTGAATCTCGTTATACTTTCCACCACTAATAGGAAAGTTTTAGAACTGCTTTATAGGCCGATGGCGATTGTTATTTTGGGTTCTTACAGAAATAATAACTCCCCACACCGATTTCGGTTTCATTAAATCCAAACCAGCCAGTTTCATTGAAACCAGGCGAGTTACGCAGGAGTAATTTTATAGTACCCAATTGTGTGCGCAGTACACAAAAGCACTCGCTCTTTATTTACTCTCATAACCCAGTTGGACGGACAACATGACTGTCGAAAGATCAGGTTTTTACATGCCCACTTGACGCATGGATCATCTCCAACAATCAGCCTGCATTGTCCTAACCAAACTCGGAAACAACATTTTTTGTTGTTCTAATGCGGTAATCGACCTCTGAGTCGAGAGCCAAGCGTTAACCACTAGACCACAGAGGCTGTTAAAGTTTTTTTACCTAAGTTAGTATAATGATAAGCCTCTTTGACTACCAGAAAATTTTCGTTACTTTCTATATTACCCATATGTAGGTATAAATTTTCACACAAAATATTTTATTTTAATTTAAAGAGATCTTATTGTATCTCGCAACATATATCCAGTAAAGCAAAAATCCTGAGCGGTATTTGAAATTCCTTTACCCTTTCTGATGCTAGACCCAGAGATGTATGGCGTAAAAATTCCGCGCTTGGATTCAAAGACCATTTTCCATTTCAGAATCCTATTGATCTATCCACAAGCCACATATATAACGCTGTACTAAATCTATTTTAATTTCTAACAAATAAAATTACATTTCTTTTCAATATTGTGTTTTTTGTAGTCAATGATTTGTGAATGAATTAGATATTTTAAATACGCTCCGCTATTACCAGAGCATTGCAAGTGACTAAAACTTAGGCCTTTTTCATCCGTTAATGGATGATTTATAAAAGTCTCATTGGTACACGCCACCATCTGGGATTCGAACTCGCACTCTCTCGAGTGCAAACCAAAACGGTCTACTCACTAGGCTACGGAGCTCTCTGTGTGCAAGAGACTGCAAGTGACTACAAGTGACTACTTATAAAATATAAAATACTCATAAAACGCTAAAACGCTCGATTCATAACGCCAATCATTAATAATGGAGTCCTTATGAATTACGACTCAGAACTCTTACCCCTTCGCTAATGAAAAATGGGGTCATTACCCTCAGCTGGCCAAAGCGAAGGTAGGTACTTAACTTCTTAGCGCTACATCGTAGCTCCGGTCTACAAGAGCGCTACGAGGTGCGTGTGCATGGAATGAATTGTAACATGGCGACGACCGACGCGGCGATGCAAATTCAAAGTCAAAGTCAATTTTTTTAATTCAAAGTTGATATTTTTATACACTTTTTGAACGTCGGTATACATGATGCCTACCACCGGTTCGGGATCTAGCCCGGCGAGAAGAACCGGTGTAAGAAACTAGAGAAGATGGCGAAGATCCTTTAGTCTGAAATACATATTTTGTAATGAAAAGCATATACCATATCCGCATAACATATACATATCCGCATTGATTTTCGCATAAACATTTGAAATTCACTCGGCCAATAAGCGTATCACGCAATGATTTTTTTAAGGACGGGCTATGACGTACACAATTTGACAGAACAAATCTTCATACAAGAAAAAGTTACGCCACCTTGACTTCTCCATACCTCAAAATATGTCGAAATGGGCCCAAAAACCCCAAAAGTGGGGTCGTTCATTGGGAGCAGTATTAGCCTTGATACGCCTCGTCTACAATGTATACGTTAATAGTATCACGTCATATCAAAGTAACTAGAATACTGCAACAAAAACAATCTACGAAACCGCGTCGTACCTACTATTAAAATGAAAAGAGTATAATGGAAACTGAGCACGGGCGTAGCCAGGTTTTACTTTCGGGGGGGGGTTCAAGAAAATAAAACGACTACGGGGGGGGGGGGGGGGGGGGGGGTAGTACTTATCAAAGTTCTGATTTAGGCTGTTGATAATTTTTTTTCTAAAATAACTTCAAAAATCATCTTTCAGATAGGGTTAATGGGGCGGCAAAATATGTTAATTGGCCTCGGGCGCAAAATTTCTAAATACGCCTCTGTATATTGGTCAGATCTCTGTATTATATATACCAGCCGGCCCATTTCGGGGGGGGTTTGAACCCCCTAAACCACCCCCCTGGCTACGCCCATGAAACTGAGTCTTACCTATATGTATACTTCTATGATAATATAATAAAGAGGAAAAGTTTGTTTTGTTTGTTAGCATTGAATAGGGTCCGAAACTACTGGACCGATTTTGATGAAAGGCACAGATGTATAGTAGACCAAGGGGAAGGACAGGCTACTTTTTATCGCGGAAAAATGTACGGTTTCTGCGAAATTAACTTTTACGCGCACGAAGTCGCGGGCAACATGTAATATAAAATAAAACTTTTCGAGTTGTAAGGTTGAACTTTATCTAACAAACGAGTCTTTTCGAACTAGAACAATAGCGGTCCCACGTTTATTATTGTGTTGTCCAAAAACAGCATCAAGAAAAACACGTGATGTTCTTAGCAACATTTTAGACCCCCCTCTCCCCCAGGGGATAGGGTGAAAACCAGTGACACGTGGTGAGGTTTTGTACTACCCCCGCCCACATTAGATCACGTGTATTTTTGTACATACTAAGTAGGTTATGATTATAGTAAAACATTAATTCGAAAAACAGTTTAATCGAATAATTTAAGCACTTAAAAACTATACGAGTCATATTTGTCTTGTATTTTTGTCTACAATTAGTTAAATCCTTTTCACCGAGACTTCACCTTATTTTGGACTATCTAGTAATATTTAGCAAGTGACATCGAAATATTGTATTGTTTCGTTATCAACCCCAGCTTTATGGGTAACTACACAATATGACAGAAACCCCAGTTGCTACGTGCCTATGATTGACAAATGAACATCGGAGACTCTATTGTGACTATTGTGACCGCCTTTCGGCCGGCCCTCCGGCCAGCAATTCTATAATAGTATATAACGAAGAAACTTATTAATCCAGGACAGTATCGAAAAAATTACGTCGTCTTTTATTGTCAAATGTAATAAGCTTATCGCAGCCAATATGAGCCCTAATAACACATCAGAATTATACCGATATCATGATATAATTTATTACGTACGATATAGTACAGTCGGGTCTCAGATCAAATAAAAAGTATAGATGGACTTCTACGAACAACAAAGTGAAGCCGGTTTTTTATGCATTGTGTGCGTGAGCCGGTGTTGCCATACTAAGTTTCCATTACCATAGATATGTTGGCTAAACTTTCGAACAACATCCCACATTTGTACTATTAATTGGTTTATGGTAATTTTACCGCTTAAAGTTCTTTTATTGTCGCAGTAATTTCGCAAGTTTTCAAAATTATAAGATCCGTAGTTTTCGAGATAACAATATAATAAAATTTCGAAATTTGTATAGGAATTCGGCCATGTTAACGTTTCTGTGAGATTTATGTTTCATTTTCCATAACTTTATGTCAAAAAACAACATGTAGGTATCTATAAGGAGTCAGGAGTTCTGTTCTGCACTTTTGGATCCAGAGTATAACTTGGAGCAAAATCTTACTTTTTGGTAGCATATGATTGGACTACTTCAGAAAAAGTCAAAATCACCATATATTTCCATAAAAATTTCGAGGAGTTCCCTCGATTCCTCATGGATCCCATCATCAGGTCACCACTTTTTTGAAAACCGGACCAACTTGGGATTATAATTTATAACCTTTATATCAAAAAAAGAATTTTGAAAATCGGCCCACAGACGGCGGAATTATCGTTCCCGATATTTTCCGTATACCGAATATAATATAGAATATGTATTTACCTTAAATTGCTAAAAACTTCAAAACTTCCTAATTAAAACATAAAAATACTGTCTGACTCTCTACTTCATAATTTTGTTAAGAATTTGCCTACAAATTACTTACCTTATTTTAGGCTATAGAGAATATGAAATCCTGGCAACACTCTCTCGATCCGCCATTATGAAATTGTCATTATTTGTTTCGAGTAACCTCAAAATTGTGATAAATTATCATAAACAAACTACAGTTTTGTGTGTACTTACTTATGAAATATTATTCCCTGACACTTTTTGTTCGCCTTCGTACAGTTTTTACACCACTTAATAGCGCAGGACGGCATTTTTGTGGCAAAATCACTGCACGACGACTCGTTCGATACTGACGAAAAGTAGCGTACTTTTTTTGCATGAGTGTGCGTGACCGCGTGTGTTTACACAAAGTAGCGTAGTTTTTGAGGCTTCAGTTGAAACAAGCGCCATGTGCCATCTAGGTTTTTTATTTGATCTGAGAGTCGGGTATGAATTTAACATTTTAGCAGTAAAAAAAACACAATTTGAGTAACAACGATGTTCAAATACTGCATTACTGCTCGCATTAAAATCATGTACAATTACTTTTGATAATAATTGTTGAGTTAACCCTAACCCAATCGTGAATAATCACTAGCTTCAAATTACTGGTGGGTCTCCTTAGGGTTATTTTATACCAAGACGTGACGCAACGCGACAATGCTGAACATCCCATAATTTAATAATACTACTAGCTGTATCTAACAGACATTGGTCTGACTTTACTATAAAATGAATAAATAATAACTACACTTACATCCACTACTTTAAGCCATTTCGGAGGAGTTCTATATTCGAGTTTTATAAAAATTTTATGTAGCATCATGTTAAATACAAAAACTTATAAAACTCGGTATTATCACTTCCCACAGTAAAGTAAATTTAAAAAACACCTGGCCTGTAATTTCGTGACTCCAATAGTGAATAGGATATAGCTGCATTGCCGTAGAACATGCAGCCAAGTCACGCGAGTTCAAAGGATCGGTACATTCCTGCATCGTTTTACATTCAATTGCCCATATATTATATTTTACGTAAATCTATACTAATATAATAAAGAGAAAAAGTTTGTTTATTTCTTTGTTTGTATCGAATAGGCTCCGAAAATACTTGACCGATTTTGATGACATTTGGCACAGATATAGAGTAGGCCACGGGGAAGGACATAGGCTACTTTTTATTGCGTCAAAATGTACGGTTCCCGCGAGATTTTCTTTAGCGCGCACAAAGTAGCGGGGAATATCTAGTATTTGATATAGGCGTAAAAATGCTTAGAATAAAATTTCACTGCCACCAGACTTCAAACAATATATCACTTATTGATACAAAGAACTAAACAAATAAATAAGAAGTTGTACATAACAGACACGCTTTTAGTATTCCGATCTTCTTTGCATATATTGAGATAACTGACAGGTACAAGGGTAATACAAGTCGATAAAACATGAGCTAAAATACTAATAACTTGTTTATGTGTCACAAATTCCAACGTAAAGTAAAATTCCACGTATCGCTAAGAGTGTTGTTTTTATTACATTTTTTGGGCGTCCATGAGTTAGCAATTTCACGCTATAAGCGCATCGCCAATTTTCATAAAACTTTCAACGTGTTATTTTCCTTACTGACGGCATCGGCATTATTAAGTAGTTATGGACATGCCTTGCGCATACAAACAGCTCTTGAAAAATGAGTCGAGACACAACTACATATAAACACACGCATACAACTGCAGTCCTTCTAATCATGTGTATACACGATCAAGATAGAGATCCGTTCATACGGCAATGACCGTCAATAACCAATTCTACTTTTTTGATGATTTTATTAGAATTTAATACAAAATACGAATATAATATAGAATTTAATGCATGAAAGGTAATGCCTGATGCTTTACTAGTTTTCTTTGTATTGTTGACACACTTTAACAACGCACAAGATTGCATCTTTATGATAATTACTGAGCTTCAATAGACGCACCGCAACGTGTTACTCGTTAGGTGACACAAAGCCGACTGAGCATGGTCACTCGCCGGGGCTCTCCTTGCGCGTATTCAAACACTTGTTCGGTACGGCCCATCCATAACTACCTATATTGATCGAAGACTGACGGATGACTACAAAACCATTGTTCCTTCCGATTAAATTATCTACTACCCTCAATTGAAAGACAATAATTACTTTCGTAATTTGTAATCGTAAAAACTTAAGCTCTTTCGTTATATTGTTTCATTAGCTCTTTTGTTTGCTAAGCCTACAAAGTGTCTTACAACGTTATCGATTCTTTTAAATATCAGACTTTTTTAGGACTGTTAAAATTTACATCTAGAAAAGCTCTTTAATTTATACACAGTATTCTCTTTTATTTTATTTTTTATTTATTTATCAAAAGATTTCAGTTTTAGTTACTAAAATTACATCTTATTTAGCAATGTATAATGTTACATTAAAGAAAATTATTACTCTAGTATGCTTCCATATTACGAATCTAATATCACATCACCACTGATGTAGCTATAATGATTAATGACCGACAACAAAAGTTACTCTAGTGTACTATATCAAATATCACCACCTGGGTAGTTCATAATTATTAAAAAGTATTAAGAATTTACTCTAGTGTGCTAATTAATTTTTTTTTAACTTTATTCCTATTGATATTTACTTAAATTTTTAGAAAATAGATAAGGATCTGTCACACAAAATCTTTGTATAAAATACGAGTACTTAATATTTGAGAATATTCAAGATGCTCAGAAGAACAAAATTTAAAAATTTTACGTACAGATTAATATTGATATTAGTCAGAACGTGAATTTATCAAAATTTTGTTCTTCTAAATACGTTGAATATTTTCTGGGTTAATGGGGTTTCCGAAATAATCCTCTTCGTTAGAACATAAATGGACGTTATTGGCCACCGGAGCTTGATATTATAGACTTTATTGTAGTTTACGAGATATTTTAACAGAATTATACGTTTCATTACGTAACGGAGATTATTTATGAACGTTTTATAGTTATTATATTAATATAAGTGAAACGAAAATGTTTACCCATTTTTACGAAAATTATGCAAACGCAGGAGTATGAAATTTGGTACAAGTATAGTTTATGTGAAAATTGTACAGAAAGCTAATACTTTTAATGATTATAACACTTTGAAATACGTAAAAAAAAAGTTACACTACCTTAGATGTTATCACGCTACCATGCGTTAGTTTAATAACAGTAGGTGTTGGATCGACACTATTTTCAATATTTAAAACTTTCCCCACTTAAAAATGGCCCCAATTTTGGGGTTCTTTGGATCCATTTTGATATTTGAGATATGGTGAAATCAAGATGACTGATATTTGAGGTATGGTGAAACCAAGATGGCGTAACTTTTTCATGTATGAAGATTTGTTCTGTCAAATATACGTCATAACACATTCTTAATTAATAATAATAATAATATCTATGGACGCTTCACACCACGTCAGTCTGGCCCCGTGGTAAGTATCCGAAGAACTTGTGTTACGGGTGCCAGACAACGGAAATATATTTAATACTTTTTATACTATACTTAAATTTAAGATTTTTATTATATTATACACATATTTAATACACATCCATGACACAGAAAACTTTTTTGTTCCCTGGCGGGATTCGAACCCGCAACCTCCAGCTAAAGCGCCACTGCGCTCACCACTGAGCCACGGAGGTCGTCAAATTTTAAAATCATTGCCATTAAATCAATTATATGACATACGAGTTTTTACCCGCGTATATATACAGTATCTCACGGGAACATACTTTTCGGGATAAAATGTAGCCTATGTTTTAATCCTAAGCTACTAACATGCCAAATTTCATCGAAATTTGTTCTGTAGTTTTTGCGTGAAAGAGTAACAAACATCCATCCATCCATCCATCCATCCATCCTCACAAACTTTCACTTTTATATACTAGTAGTAGGAAGTAGGATCTACTATCTTCGTTTATAATTAGGTTTTATTAACAACATCGTTCACATAATATTTGTGTAATTATATTTAAATTAAATGTAATAACGTTTATTTCGGGCGGCATAGGCCCCACCTGTCTGGGTGCATACACATGTATACAGTATACATTTGGACGGGAAGGTAATGACGATAACGATCGAGCAGTTTAATACAAAATCCATTCCGTTCATGAACTATTAGTTGAAACTGCAATTGGAAGTCAATTTGCGTGTCCAAACGTCCAGACTCGGTGCCGGCTGCCGGGTGGAATAGGGCATGATCACGCGACAGTGAATGGCATGCACTGCATAAATAGGGATGCCAGACGTCTCGTATTTCCCGGGACGTCCCGTATTTTAGGTATTATTTAAAATATCCCGCCGGGACAAGCGCTGCCCCGTAAATCGAGCGATCTAGGGTTATCTACATAATGCCCGCATTGGTATGTGTGTATGGTATATACACATAGATCCTCAGAAAAATATCAAAAAATTATCACGGATTTGTCCCGGATAAAAAACTGAAATCCCGTATTTTTGGATTATGAAAGTATTTTTCCTTATATGCTAAATTAATCTGGCAACCCTATCCATAACCCGCATCTACAATACCGCATTATTCAACACACCTAAATAACTCTAATAGGATACAAAACTATTTTTGGTTATAAGTTTTAATATATTTTCTTATCGGAAAATGGCATGCACTGTACCCGCATTACTCGTTTATACTCAGCACACCAAAATAACTGGAATAGTTTAGTGTTATTTTAGATTATTTGTAATTGCTTGATGTATTTTCTTAGCGGAAATGAGAAATAAACAATCCGCAATTGTAAATCAATAACGGAACGCGAACGCAGTGAACGGATTTCTGTTATAAATTGAATCATTTTGCTTTTATCATAAAATGATTTGATGAATATATAATATTAAATAAAAGAAGATAAAAATTATAATAATTAGATATATGTTACGAACTTATTACGAATCAACAAAATCTGGTACTTTATAATGTAACATGTCACCGTAAAATTGTAAAAACCGTTAGATTGTAATATAACTAGTTAAATTGTAAAATGTTGATAGACTTCTGAGGCGAATATTCTGCCTATAATAATTGAACACATTATTTTTCGTTAGATTATAAATATACAGTAATGAATGTTTTGACATATTTTTACAATCTCGTAAGTTATTTTATCTAACGGTTTTTACAATTTTACGGTGACATATATACCTAATATTAAGTTGAAGGCAGTTAGGCACCTAACTATATACTACAATTTTATTTCAGCACATGCTTTTATCCCTGAAATATGTGCGCATGATTTCATTAAAAGAGATAATATTTACTAATTAAGTAGTAATTAATTGTAATAACCCATTTTGAGCATCCTATTTAGCAGTTATTGAATTTACATCGAGGATGAGGCAGAGCATATTTTATGGTTAAGAGGTCGGAGGGTTAGCGTAGGGTTGAGGGTCGGAGTGCTCTGTACAAACGTGTCACCACGTAACGACCGTATCAATCCTCCTTTACGCCCTTATTCGGTCAACCCTAGATATAACCTTTGAGCTTATCACTCTGTGATTCGAGTGGAATCAGATTTACAGCGGCATAATGTGAAAATTATTTCTCTCCATTGCACTAATAAAAATTGTAGTAGGTAAAGGTGTAAAGTACTAGTAGATTTAATGAATGGGCAACTGCGGGAATTCATATTAGTAGAAAAAGGTTATATGAACTGTACTCCGACAAATCTTACAATAACAGTGAAAATTTTGCTCTTCATATAAAAAAATATTCAAAGATATTTAGAAAAGTTTCAATTGCGGCAAAAGCAATACACATAAGAGATCAAATAAAGAATTCTAAAATAAAATAAAAACTACTTGGAAAATAATTAATAGTGAAACTGGAAGAGTCGCCTGTCGTAACTCAGATTTGAAACTTTGTGTAGACAATAAAATAATTAAATCAGACGATGAAGTGGCGTCAGTATTTGAGAAATTCTTTGCAGACATTCCAGTTTCTACTACAAAAAATCTAAAGTCTTCACCCGCAGCTGCTGAATCATTACTTAAATATTATAATGTAAAAAAATGTGAGGTCAACTTTCATTTTAGACAAATTGAGTCACGTGATATTATTAACACATTTAACTCATTAAATGTAAAAAATACTGCGGACATGTGGGGTATGTCCGTAAGAATTATTAAATCGATAGTTGACATCATTGCACCTCATCTAGCGTTTATCTTTAATAATTGTATAGAGATTGGTGAGTTTCCTGACTTAATGAAGCATAGCAAAGTATTACCTCTTTTTAAAGCTGGAAGCAAATCTGATCCAGCTAATTATAGACCTATTTCAATACTACCGACTTTTAGTAAAATATTTGAAAAAATTATTTTACAACAACTATTGGCTCATTTCAATATTAATAAATTGTTGCACAACAAGCAGTTCGGTTTTACTAAAGGTCGATCTACGACTGATGCAGGCATTAGCCTTATTAGTAGTATATATGAAGCCTGGGAGGGATCGCAGGATGCACTAGGTATATTTTGCGATCTTTCTAAGGCTTTTGATTGTGTAGAGCATGCAACGTTGATCAGGAAACTAGACCACTATGGCGTAAGGGGCACATCACTTACAATGTTAACATCTTATTTAAGTAACAGGACACAAAGGGTTGAAGTGAATGGCAAGATGTCATCGGGAGCCAAAATAGATTTAGGAGTGCCGCAAGGGTCCATTTTAGGTCCTTTCCTCTTCCTGATCTACATAAACGATTTGCCTTATCTTGTTAAAGATATACTAGAGATAGTGTTATTTGCTGACGATACTTCACTTATTTTTAAAGTGAAACGACAGCAGTCGGACTATGACAGGGTAAATAATGCTCTCTCTGAAATAGTAAATTGGTTTGGTAGTAATAATCTCCTTCTCAATGCATCTAAGACAAAATGTTTAAAGTTTAGTTTACCAAATGTGAGACATGCACAAACCAACGTACTATTGAATGATGTTAAACTTGACCCAGTGGACTCAACTGTATTTCTAGGTATAACATTAGATTCTAAATTACAGTGGGGTCCACATATTGCTAACCTGGCGAATAGTCTCAGTTCTGCAGCATTTGCAGTCAGAAAAATTCGACAAATTTCTGACGAAGCATCGGCACGGTTAGTTTATTTTAGTTATTTCCATAGCAGAATGGCCTATGGTATCCTTTTATGGGGCAATGCCGCCGACATTAATTCTATCTTTGTGCTGCAGAAGCGAGCTATTAGAGCTATTTATAAGATGTCCCCATACGCCTCCCTAAGAGAAAAATTTAAAGAAATAGGGATACTGACTGTATACTCACAATACATTTTTGATAATGTTATGTATGTAAAAAAATATAGTAATGAATTTGATAAAAAATGTGACCAACATAACATCAATACTAGGAATAAGCACAAGCTGGCTGTGCCAGTGACTAGACTCAGTAAAATAAACAATTCTTTTAAAGATCAGTGTATACTGTATACGTTTCTATAATAAACTCCCAGAAAATGTGAAAAATTTGTCAATAAATAAATTTAAAAAAGTAGTTAAAAGACATTTGTGTGCCAAAGGTTATTATAAAATTAAAGATTTCATTGAAGACAGCACACCCTGGGAATAAGATGACCCTATGAGGCAATTTCAGTTTTAACTAGTTATACAATGTACTTTTGTACTGTAATGTTGTAATTTTTTTTTCTTTACATGTTTTTTGTTATTGTATTGTATACATGTATTTAAAAAAAAAGAACAATTTTGGCTATCCTTTTTACTAAAAGGTGGCACCCGCGCGAGTTTCTTACGCCGGTTCTTCTCGCCGGGTTAGGGTTCCGAACCGGTGGTAATTGTAATTCTTCTATTTTTATTTTTTTTGTTTGACGTTTGGAAAACAAAACCTTGTTTTTTTATTCTGAATAAAAAGATTTTTATTTATTTATTATTTTATGTAGTTATTTTTTTAATACAGTTCATAGTTAGGACTGAATTACGAGTGTCGCGCTTACTAGTCAGTTAAAATAAAATGGTAAGTATAATAAATAGCTTGATTCAGGCGTTATAATAGGTTGGGGAAAAAGTCTTTTCGCATTATAGTATGTATGAACTTGTCATAAAATATCTTGGGCTATACCAATTGTATCTGGCTGATTTTGGTATCATTAAAAAGTTTTAATTTTACAAAAGACAATTCCAAATTCAAATTAGGTAAATTTGAGATTTTCATTTGTTTTTCTTATTGTTAAAATGAGTGATTCTTATGAAGAATTTCGATACATTTTAAAATTTTATTACAAAAAAGGTAAAAATGCAACACAAGCCGCGAAAAAAATTGGTGATGTTTATGGACCTAATGCAGTATCTGTGAGAGTAGCGCAAATTTGGTTTAAGCGTTTTCAATCCGGAAATTTTGATATCAAAGATGCACGTCGCTCTGGTCGCCCTGTTACGGACAAAACTGTTGCCATTTTTGAAAAAGTGGAGCAAGATCGGCATATTAGTAGTTACGATGTAGCTGAAGAACTGGGGATTGACCACAAAACGGTTTTGGCGCATTTGAAAAAAGCTGGGTACACAAAAAAGCTCGATATTTGGGTGCCTCATGAGCTCACTGAAAGAAACCTAATGAACCGTGTACTCATTTGTGATTCATTATTACGACGTAATGAAACCGAACCATTTTTGAAGAAGCTGATAACTGGTGATGAAAAGTGGATCACGTACGACAAGAACGTGCGAAAAAGATCGTGGTCAATGGCCGGTCAGGCTTCACAGACTGTGGCGAAACCCGGGTTAACTCGCAACAAGGTGATGCTGTGTGTGTGGTGGGATTGGAAGGGCATTATTCATTATGAGCTGTTACCGCCAGACAGGACCATCAATTCTGAACTGTACTGCGAACAACTGATGAGATTAAAGCAAGAAGTTGAGAGAAAGCGGCCGGAATTAATCAACAGAAGGGGTGTGGTTTTTCACCATGATAACGCTAGACCTCACACATCTTTAGCCACTCAGAAAAAATTACGGGAGTTTGGCTGGGAGGTGTTAATGCATCCGCCGTATAGTCCTGACCTTGCACCTTCAGATTTCCACCTGTTTCGGTCGCTGCAGAATTCCTTAGGCAGTGTCAGGTTGACATCACAAGAGGACTGCCAAAACCACTTGTCGCAGTTTTTTCATCAGAAGCCCCAAAAATTTTATAGCAATGGGATCATGTACCTACCAACAAGATGGCAAAAAGTTATCGAACAAAATGGCACCTATATACTTTAGTCACTTGTAAATAAACTTTATAAAAAAACCTTTTGAATTTTTATATAAAATGCGAAGAAACTTTTTCCCCAACCTAATATATAATAAAGTATTTCTGTTTTTCTAACCCATTACTGCTGAAGCTTGTCCAGGAAAATAAAAAAATGCATTGAGGGCGCTTAATTTTTTTTGCAGCAATACTACAAAAAGCTGGGATTTGATTGGTTGTCTCTAAGTTTTGACATCCATGATATTTCAATTTAGTTTCGTTTTTCCGATAAGTTTTATTTAGTTGGTAAGTTTAAAAATGGCATTTATTGAGTATTTTAGGCCCGAAGTTAACATTGACGTTTTGTTGATTTTCTAGTCCCCACGCAGATGCCCGGAATGTCACATAACAACGAGAGGCTATTGTGTGGCGTCGTAATGTTTACGACAGACGTCTTCATAAAAACCCACAAATACATAAACCCATTAACGTGGACGTTTCGCTCGCGTTTATCGCCCGCTGAGAGGACTGTTGTGATTTCAGAGGGCAATGTGCTTTTATGTTCGTTGCACATTTATCTGAAACTTATTAGTCGAGTGACGTAAGCATTTACCTCGTAATCCATAGTAGTACCCGACACTACACCTACACTTACAACTCTAACGGACTGACAGAGCGAAATTATAATGGTTCCTAGAGTATTACGGTGCCCTAAAAACCTATTGCGAGTTGGTAGTTACGGAACCCACCTTAGACATGTCCTGATATGCTCTTGGTTAGGTTATTCCTGAAATAGGTCGAAATACAAGCAGACGGATCGCCAAAGACGTGCATTCAAGGTCTTTAAAACCCCTATCCCATGAAACTCTCTCACTCGACGAAAGACAATTCGAGCGTGATTTCACTCTGTTTTTCTGTGAGGCCTTGGTATTTCTTTCGTCGACCGACTCTCTTACGGTAAAATATATTTTGGTATAATAGTTTTATATACCAATACAATCTATACTAGCTGTCCCAACAGATGTAATTGGCTCATAATGAGCCATTTACACGGGACTGCTTTCGCCGTGCGGCGAGCCGTCTAACAAATCGCCTCACCTCGCCGAATCGCAAACCCATTTACACGGGTGACTAAAGCAGCATGCGGCTTTGTTATTTCCTTCGAAAACGTTGAGCAGAATGGGTGTTCGTGCCGGAATTGAAATTGTTACTTTAAATGCAATTATTCAAGAACTGCTTGAATAATTGCATATATATTAGTGATTAATTGACATTTTCTTAATAATCAATCAAAATCAAATCAAAATCAAAAATTCTTTATTTTCTTTACAATATATTACCATAGATAAATCATTAGTCTCGCTGGGCCAGCGAGACTAATGTTAGTTAGACTAATGTTATGTAGCTAATCATTAGTCTATGTATATTATATACAATATATTGCCTAGCGGCGGCATGGGTCCTTATCGGCTCCGTGATGCTTCACCTCCGCTCCTCCGGGTTGTATGTACAACGAGGGGGTTTTAGCAATTGCCTAACTAGGGTGGACCCCTTCCCGCGCTCCACACAACCTTTCATCGGAGTTTATGAATTTTTTATTTTCGTAAAATCTATGGTATATGAAACTTTGCTATTAAAAATAGGTCAGGTGCTAATTAAAAATAAAAGAATGCTTATTTCTCCTATTCCTAGTTTGATTGGCAATAGAAAAAAATCCTGAACAAAGAAACTATGACAAAGTATGGTTTATGGGTTTAGTATTAAAAAAAAAACAATTGCGGAAACAAGTTAGTATCGAAGAAAAAAAAAATAAAGTTTGAAAAGTGAAAAAAATTAAATATCTCTAAAAGGACTCAAGTGGCAGAAAAGTAATAAAGTCTTTGATTAATTTTAATATTATATATCTATGAATAAAGTATAATAAATGCGCATCTAATTGGTGCGATCTGCGCATCTAAATGGTATCGAACAAAGTATATAACAAGTTTACAACGCCTCGCAATTGACGTAATAAATTAATTTTATGAATCGATGACTTGAAAAAATGACCATCTTCCAAATTATTTATCTCAAAAACTAAGTAGAATTGGTACACAGGTGTACTCTTAAGTTTGGAATACAAGACGGCATCGACCTATGGGCTTAGTTTAGAAATGTCCGATTTTGAGGATTTCTAAAACACTGTGTATTGTTAGATTCTTTTTATCCAATTTTAAGGTCAATAAATCCGCTGTTATTGGGTATATTTAAACAAAAATAATAATAATATCTATCGACGCTCCACACCACGTCAATCTGGCCCCGTGCTAAGTATCCGAAGAACTTATGCTACAGGTACCAGACAACGGGAAGTATATTTAATAATTTTATACTTACATATATTTAAGATTTTTATTATATTATACACATATTTAATACACATCCATGACCCAGGAACACAGAAATACTTTTGTTCCTTCAGCAGAATTCGAACCTGCGACCTCCGGCTTGAGCACCAAAGCGCTGAACCACTGAGCTACAGAGTAAGCCACCAAATAAGGTACAGAAGACCAGAAAAATTATTCTAAACATGACCTATGATGTATCTGAGTATAATAAGTGCTTTATTAAACTATCGGCCCTAAAAATCATATGTTTTTGTATGATTTAAAATTTGCAAATGGCATGTGTATGAAAAAATAAAAGAAAACCCGACTGCGTAGAAACGAAAAGAAAAAATCAGTCCAGTAGTTGGGACTTTTGACCTAAATATAATTATATTGAATACCTAACAATGAAATAGTTTCTAGTTTAAAAAATATAAATATATAGAAAGTATACGGTAGTTAGTAAAGAAATGAGAATACGCGTTTGGTCCACATACATATTATATAGGTATATACATTCGAAGGCTAATAAGCACATTACTACTCCTTTGCGTCGCGCAGTCGGGTAACATTAAAATAATATTTAAAATGTCTCATATAATATATCAACAATAATAGGCTTGCTTTATTATAATTATTACAGTTTAGTGAATAGACCCCTTGAGTCACACACGTGCTGGTGCAGGTTCGATGCTAGGTTGTGGTGTGTATAAGACTTTCTCCTATACATATATTTTTTACTCTTTGCCCGCCGCGTTCCGCCGAGCTGAGCGCCGTGCTGCAAAAGTCGAATGATACCCAACTTTGGAGCTTGCTGCTTTAGTCACTCGCGGCTTCGCCGAATTGGAATTTTCACGGTCGATTTTCACCGTGCTGCGGAAATCGTGCGGCTAGTCACCCGTGTAAACGCTACAAAAGTTGGGGCTTGCTGCTTTAGTCACTTGCGGCCTCGCTGAATTGCCATTTACACGGTCGATTTTCGCCGTGCGGCTGAAATCGTGCGGCTTTAGACTATGTCCAGAAACTGCGTATTCTTACGCACGTAAGGTCTACGCACGTAGTCGAGGTACTAGGGCCCCATACATTGCGTCCAGAAGCTACGTGCGTATTATTTTAGCTATGCGCGTATCGTACAAAATTTCGTAAAAAAGAAACGATAAGATACGAAGACGAATCTCTACGTGCGTAGGTTTACGCAGGCTTACGCACTTTCTGGACAGAGTCTTAGTCACCCGTGTAAATACCCCATTAGCTATGAACTTACATAAATTATCTACTTGCATTTTTTACAGTTTCTACTCGTAATGCCTACTTCTACTCCTATGCCTTGAACCTACGTATACATCATCTAGTCTTTAAGTGTAATGGAATAATAATCTAATTCAACAGTCTCAGTCGAAAATTGGATATTTGTATAGTATCACAGAAATTCAATATTTATCTAAGAAAACTTAGGGCGAGAGTAGGTACTTGTTAAATAAGACCTTCGGTTTGAGTTTACCCTAATAGCAGACTACTCTCGAGGTTCCTTCAGATTGAATTGGAATTTTGCACCTAAATATTATTACAGATCTAGATCTGCTATTTCGTGGCCTTAAAACAATCAGACACGTCTTAATCTAAATTCGTACTACTATTATAAATGTGAAAGTTTGTGAGGATGGGATGTATGGATGGATGTTTGTTACTCTTTCACGCAAAAAATACTGAACGCATTTCGATGAAATTTGGTATAGTAGTAGTTTAGGCTCTGGATTAAAACAGAGGCTACTTTTTATCCCAAAAAATACAGTGTTCCCGTGGAGTACCCGATACTATAATATTTACGCGGGTGGAGCTGCGGTAAAAAGCTAGTAAATCATAATAATAGTTGTATCCAGTAATTTTATTCTTATTAGTTATGTTATTATAGGCACTAGTGGTAAAATTATTTTAAAGATGTCTGTCAGAAGTATTCGTGAAACTTTTGTGCCAATAAGTATTAAACTACTACTATATCCCTAATGTACTATTACAATTTCCACATTCATGAATGATTGGACATAATACAGGAAATATAAAGGCATTGCCCTCTAGCTAACGAGTGTTGTTCGTGCAGCGCCTGTATAAGGACGTATACATAGTTCAGTATATAAGGACCTATACGTGATATACGGACGTACAGACGTATACCTACGTAGCGTACTATAGGCACTAGACCACGCCACGAGGGCCGATCGTGCTACATAAGCCTCTCGCTTCAAATTTATGCATAACGTTCAGTTTATAACAGGGCCAGGAGGATTTTTAGATGCATCATATAATATTATGTTAATACGTAAAGCAAAAACTTTTAATACAGTTTTACGGGAATTATGCGAAAGGAGGGGTATGATTTTTGGCACAGTTAAAGCTTGTTGAGGAAGGTGTGCAGAAAGCTAAAGTTTATTCAGTCGAAAAGTATCCGTAATTGATTTTCGGAGACATTATATATTTCAAATGCTACGTGAAGTCATAACCACAGATTAATTAAGACGAACAGATAAGTAGCTGCATAGTTAGCTTCCGATTGCACTACTACAAGCGTGTACCGCATACGGTGTGTCCACGATTGTGTGGAAAATTGTAGGCCGTTGAAAATTTTCAAATTTGGATTATCTGTACGTAAGTATATATTATATTTCCTACTCAGTTTTCAACTTTTCACCTAGATTGTTTATAACATTAGGTATCTAAAAGGATCGAGGTCCGAGAGGCTTCCCTATACTTTAACCTTTAATGGAAATATTTTAGAGAAAATTTTATAATTTAATGTATCTGAAATAAAGTTTCACCACGCTTCTCGCAACACGCACTGTCAGACCTTCGTCACACGAACCATACGAACTGACATAACACTGTGAACACTGCAAAATGGCGGTTGATTTTACATCTCACTCTCTGTGCTTTTAAATACCAGAAGTTGTGTGAATAAAATTATACTAAATATTTCACCTTTTTTGGACAACCAGAGTGATGTATTATTTAGAAAAAACAATGTTAAATAAAATTATATTACAAAAATATACTGCTGACACTACTAAAATCTATTAATATTTTGTTGAATAGCAAGGTGAACAATGTTTACAGTGATAAACTAACTACTCATACTCTTAGCAGAAATAAATGAATATATTTCATATTGTGATAACGTGAGGAGATCATCCTTAGGAGTGTGGATCCTAATTACATGTCTAATCTAAACACTTTTTTTTTCATACTACAGTAGGTATATATGCGTATTACAGAAATAAAATATATATAGCAAACGAAAGTCGAACCTGAGAAATGGCGACAAATTTAAAAAATCTGATTTCTATGAAATAATTCAAATAACCTTATGAGTTACTTGATCATTAATTAATTAGTGCTAATATGATAAATAAAATGTGAAATAAATGTTTTACATTTAACATTTAATTAATGTTTTCATGTTACAATATTTAATAAATGTTTTCATGAAAAAAACCACTGAATTTTTGTCCTATTTTGGTTTTGTCAAATTGACTTTGAAGGTCATATAGAACAAGTTAAAAGTTTGTAAATAACCCAGGTACAACTTACGTTTGTCAGCCTCTACTTCGAATAGAACAATATTTTCCTTTAAATATCTCCATGTAGTGACGGAATAATTCATTGTAATACAATTGCAAATAATTATATTCAGTAATAATTTACTTATTAATATAAGACATTTAATTTAACTTTTTGTAATTATATACACGCTTTTCCACCAATTATTTGAAAGGCATTAGTCAATTTCCGCACACACAGACAAAGCGTAGATGACGTTATAATTAATCCGTTTTGGGTAAAATGTAGTAGAAAAATTATATAACAGGAGATTATGGAAATAAAAACGTTTTATTTCGCCAGGTTCTTGGGTCACGAAATTATCTAAGTGCTTCACGTGGCAGAGTGATTAGGGTTGCTATCAATCGATCCACGGGATGTTCCCTTTTCGAACAACGTAAACAAACATGTCACAAAATGCGACACAACCGTGAAACTCATTGTGAGATAGCTCTATTGTAGGTCGTAAGTAAAATATACAGACGTATTAAGTAAGTATTCACAATTGTTATATCATAACCTTTTTATTGTTATATTTTGTGGCACATACAGATGTTATTACTCCGTTGCATCTTAATAATTATGTGTTGGGTTTAAGACGACAACCCTATTTCATATTCAATATGAATGGCAATATTGGAGCAATACTAATAAAAGCTAAAGTTATAAGGTTGTATGATGTATCGACAGGAAATACAATGCAGGTACAAAAATGTGGAGCAGAGCAATAAAAGTTTTATTTATTATTGAGTCGCCAATACAAAATATGAGTTCGCCATACACGCATGTGTTTAGACAATGTATTATGTAGACAATCTGGGCAGCATTTGGATGTGTATTGTATATTACATGTAGTAAGGATTGAAGCTCAGGGTATAATTCGCACGTGCGCCCATCTTATGAGGGTACACGAGTGTTTTGGTTATTGGACTGTATTTAAAATGTATGAAAATTACATACAAGGCAGCATAATATTTTGTTTTGTTCATATTTTGTTTAATTCATTAAATGCACCAGAGAATCTAAGTAACATACAGCTAGTATCCTATTCGAGAATTAAGAAAAGTTTTTCATCAGGCTATTATAATTTTTTTACGCAAACAACAAGTATTTTGGGAATCTATCTGTCAACTCACGAACATAATATAGCTAATTAATTTGATAGCGTCGCTCCCAAGGCTAAGCGGTTACAGAAGATAGCAATTACTACTAGTACCTCACTAAAACTCATTTGAATAATTACAATGTAGACAGTAATAACCTCAAGTTAACTTTACAGTTTATGCTTATTGAAAAAGATAATTGAGATTTAAAACTATTTACTCTACAAGTACGGTTTGGGGATTTTCCGCAGCCATAGCGTAGCATAAAGTAATAAGCGTTATTGAACCAAATGTTTTGCATTGGCTGAGACACAGAAGAATGACACAGGACTAGACTTAGTATCAATATACATCGAAAAGAAACGTTAAGCGACTCAGTGCTGCATTTTTAAAACAGCTGAATAGCTATTTTATTATGTGCGGTTTCCACGGGATTCCCTCTTGCGCGCACGAAGACTTTTGCTCTTTATTATATTAAGTATAGATGATTATCTATACTTAATATAATAAAGAACAAAAGTTTGTTTGTTTGTTTGCATTGAATAGGCTCCGAAACTACTGGAACGATTTTGATGAAATAGAGTAGACCACGGGAATGGACATAGGGTAATTTTTATCGCGGAAAAATGTACGGTTTCTGCGAAATTAACTTTTGTGCGCACGAAGTCGCGGGCAATATCTAGTCAAAATTAAACTTAATTGATTAGGTACACATGAAGCTACTCATTTTAAGTATTCAAATGTCAAGATACACCGTACTGCATAGGGTATATGCAGTGTATGGCTGATGTCATATGAAACGTGTATCTTTTTGTGTAGTGAATAAAGTTCAATTTTGAATAGATATCTTAAAAATGCAGCGCCGCATCTCATCGCTTATCGTCGCGGTGTAATCTGACCCTAAAAGTCAGCTGACACCGAAATGTGATGCAAGGGGCGCCGCGCTACTTATGGTGTCTACAGACACACGAATTTGGTACGGAGCGTACAGCGGATCTGGTACGCTCCATACCAGATCCGGGCGTGTGTAGGGCAGTCCGGCGAACATATGAAGAAGGCGAAGAGTTCACCGTTGTCCGCATCGGATCTGGTACGCTCCGTACCAGATCCGGGCGTGTGTAGGGCAGTCCGGCGAACATAAGAAGAAGGCGAAGAGTTCGCCGTTGTCCGCATCGGATCTGGTCCGCTCCGTACCATATCCGTGCGTGTGTAGAGCAGTCCGGCGGTTAGGCCGTACAACGGTATCAGTGTTGTCAACTTAGGGATGTACTCCCCAAAATTAGGGAAAATATCTACGAGGGTTTACTATGGGACAGGATGTTTAGAGTTTACTCCTTATGAATCAATTTGTATGTAATAATAAAAATTATTTAATTGTGTGTAAATAGCCAGGGATATGAAAATGTATTGGGAATAAAATCAGATTAAGACAAGTTAGTTTTATGTTATTCACGCGTAAGTCTTTATGTTAAACACATAACCTTCCTTTCTAGCTTATTATCTCTTAGACCTGTCAATTGTATAAGTAATCGGGGGTAAAATTTGGGGATAAATATTTTTGAGAGTTGGTATCACTGCCCTTTATCAATGAATTGCGGGAATCATCATCGTCGTTTAAAAACAGCACTGTAAATAGAACTCTATGCTAATGTAATAGAGCACAAAATCGAACTCACGAGTGTCGAGCTTTACGCTCCACTGCACCGTACCAAATCCGTGCGTGTGTAGCGACACCGGATTCGGTCTGCGGATATAGTTCGCTGTACGCTCCGTACCATATTCGTGTGTCTGTAGATAGCATTAGCCCCATAGCAATGTAACACTTGCAATGAAACGTGTACCATCGTGTGTATTAAATAAAGCTTAATTTTGAATCGCTATTCGCTATTTAAAATGTAGCGCCGGTCGCTTCACGCAAGTCTCGGTTCGAACTGACGTTTAGGGATATCATTAGGTACTTATTTAATTTAAACACAGTGCTGTCTCCGAGCTGCTCCCTTTTCACCGTGACATTGCGACGCCCTGACATTTGCATACTACAAGCGCTGCGGCTGCCTGTCTAAAAAGGTACACCTATTTTACAGCAAGATTACGTACTTTAATAAAAAGCAGACTCATTTAAAATCCAATCTTACGGTTTATTTTAATCCTTTTTATTTAATGTTAGACAGTAATCAAACTAAGGGTCTAAAAACTCGTAAAGTTCATTTTGTAGAGTTGCTAACTTCGATCCCAATTAACTTAAACGAACTCTACCAAATTTATTACTATAATAATATATTATGTATATGCCACAGATATCTATTGACTAGACCACGCAAGTGTTTTCGCGTGTAAAAGAGGAGTAAAAATTAATTCTTTCAGCGCCATTTCCTCTCGAATATTCTCGGTGCCAAACGTCAAACGAAAACAAAAAAAAAACGCGACGAAGCGGCGCGCGGCGACGGTCTTTGGATCTTTTACTCGGTGACGGGTAGTTATCATCACTAAATCGGTCTTGTGACGTCACAGCAGGTAGAAAAATAATAGCACGCTTAATTTCTATACAGACGATGAGACTTACGTTATCTAGTCAATAGATATCTGTGGTATATATTTATTAATTATAATTTCGGACAACCTTTCATCGAGTCTATGTTATATAATATAATATTACATATATTTTTTCACTTTAATTAAAATACTTTTAATTATATTAATTGATTCTGTTAACGGTAAATTACAAGACATAGGGACGAATTATTTATTATTGAAATGACTGTCTAGACGTTGGTTTAATGGAGCATAAGGTTGAAGGTTAAGACAATTTAAATCTAAAGAGATAAACTACCTAAACAATACGTACATTTTTAATTAATGTTTATATGCACCTTTGGCAGTTCCAATGGTACCTATCACAGGTATGGTTTCTATTTGTATATTTGTCGTTAATATAAAAAACGAGAAGGTGCAACTAATTAGTAAGAGTTAATACATGCAGTTATTATAATGTGAAGAGTGAAGTCTACAACAAAAGAGACGAACACAATGATAGGCAATTGAACGAGATTCTACAAGTTCACTTCATTATACATCGTACAAATCATTAAGTTACAACAACTTATTATTATCATTATACCTTATTACAATTTAAAACATATATGATTAAAGAAAAATAACGCTAACAAAAAAAACTTAAGCAAAATGGCGACCGCTGGCATTGAGCAAAATGGCGGATTATGTTAGCAGTATTGAAGTTAGCAAACGTATCCTGGATGATAATCTGTTTTTTTTTTGTTTAGCGCTAGCAAGCGCTAACAAGCATGTATAAGGGCATTTCATTTCAAATAATCACTGAATTTGAATACCTCGATGCTTTAAATAATTTATTTTATTTCATATTTTTCATAATAATATTAGATAAACCAACTTATTATTATAATAATTAATAGGTACAGTTAAATGTTTACAGATTAAAGGTTGAAGGTCGTATTTTGTTATTCAACGTTAAATGACTTTAACTAGCTGAACAATTTGGCGCCGCAGATTAAGCAATATTCGGTGAAGTGGGTACTGGGTAATGCTGGCAATAGACTTCGGCTCCCAGCCGTGAGTGCTCCTCACTTGTTCCATTTCACGCTGAATTGATTTTGTCACTTCATAAATTCAATCATAGCTACATAAACACTTTAAAACAATTTATCTCCAAAACAGTGTTAAATTTTAATTAAATGGGATCTTAGCGGCTACAAACTACTACAAAGTCCTTAGTTTCTGCAACAGACCGTCTAGATAGGCCGTATTGAACTGTATTTTAAGTGGTCTTTACTAGAGACATTAAAAAGTAATTAGGAAAAGCTCTGACCTCATCGTCAAGTTGACTACTTAACGAACTACAGATGAAGAACCGATTATAATATTTCAAATGCTACTAAAATATTGTGTTTTAAACCAAAAGCACTACATATACTTATTACGAATATACTCGTAGCTGAGCATACTTCCTCTACGTTTCCTTTAAGTAATCTGAAACTAATTGAATAAAGGTGATCGCATAAGGAAAACCACAAGATTATCCCTAAAAACACCATGTTTTATACCTCGTTCACACTACTTAACTATCGATCTATATAACATTGTAAGGATATATATTATGCATAATTATTATATTTACAAGTTTGTGAAATCAGTTGATTATATTTTATAGATTTGTTTAAATATTTGTACACTTTTATTAAGCGGCAACACTAAGGAGTTGGCAATACTGAGATCGATGTTGAGAACGTGGGGAAATGAAGGACTTCACTTTTTGGGGAACGAGCAACGAGGCTGGACACGGCTGGAAACTCAGTATTGGCAGCACCTGGGTGACCGCAATTGTCAAGAGTAGGTAATTGTATGAGCACGGAGGAATAAACGAGTAATTGTTGGACGAGGTGGTTTTATTATACTTCAGAAGTGGTAAGTGCCATCGCCTTTATAAACTTGCTTATATTCGTTTTTAGACACCTAAAAGTCGCATAAAATTGAGGTACGGTTATTAATTATTGAGGGTACATTTAAAAAAAAGTTAATGGTTTTTCAGCACGAATTCGTTTAGTTTAATAGATTTAATCATTAAAATACAAACTTTTAACTAGAATATAGCTACCATGAATATAAATTTTCAATTATTTCGGAGTATTTAATGATAATTTGCCATATTATATACATAGGGTGGGTACTTGGAATATACCGTAGGTACTTTGCGGGTGTTTAAAAATTGAAAGGTGTAAGTTAATATCTAATTATTAAAAGATAAAAGTGGTATTTAATTATGCGAAACAATGCCTATTTAATTGGTTTTTAGCTATTAATGCTTTTAATAGTTGCCATTGCGCCATTGCTACGTATCCTTACGTATCCTACGGAGTTAAATGTATCTGACTTTTGTCAATATTATATAGAATTAAGTTTTTACATTGTAAACATCTTAATTTTTTTTAAAAGAACAATTTTCCATCTTTTTGCTAATGGCCCCGTGCGAGTTTCTTTCGGGTTAGTTCCCGAACAGGTGGTAGGCATCAAGTAGGGACAATTCTTTAAGCGTTACTTTGTAACCAATATGGAAATAAAACTTTTGATTTGATTTGATATTGAAGTACATTTTTACGAGAAACTGGCGTTATTGTACCAATGCAATGCAACATTCAAGGTCGCAATGCAGTAGATTGTATTATACACGGGTTAACAGATAGGACTATGGAGTCTAGTGCTGTCACTTTGCGTTGTACACAACCTGTACCCCAAGCAGGAACTTTTGTAAAAATTTAAAGTTACGAAAAGTATGACTTTTGTTGCAGTTCCTAATGAGCAACAAAGAATCTTCATTATCATTCGATAAACAAAATTACAAATTTAGACCTACAGGGAATAACGACATTTCTTAATAAACAGGAGGGCAAGTCGTATACTAGTTCAAATTAGTGAAATTTTATGCTATAAATTATCATAAAGGCCATCTATTCCTAAAATGTCCCCAGCCTATTGTTAAATGTGGTAAATGTAATAGGATGGGGCATAAGACAGAAAATTGTTTGTGAATGTCAATAAAGATCATGCTGGGTGATGCTGTTCATAAAACTGTGTATTAGTAATAAGAGTACAAGTGCATTTTTTTAAAGTACGAATAACGAGCAAACCAAGTATGTAGATTTTGGCAATGAGGTCTCAGTGTTTAATCACAAGTATTAGTATTGGGGGTTACAAATTAATGAATGTTGCCTTGGGTTAATGTCGGTGCAGTGAAAGTGAATGGATCTGATGCAGCTGATAGTAATTAAAATAATTATATTAAAGCTAGTCGACTGTGTATGTGATTTAGCTCAATATTAATTTAAAAGTGACATATTTGATTTAAAAATAGGTTATTTATTGTGAGTCGCTTGATTTTATTGATTTCATAATTCATTCATGAATATATTATTAATTATTATTATATTTAAAGAATTGAACACTTTACTAGAATTTAAAACAATCAATATTATTTTGAATGTTATTGGATATGTAATATATAAATAGAGTATATTATGTTGAAATTGAAAAATGTATAATTGCTAATAATCATATTATGATTAAGTTAATAAAGTGATAATTTTGAAGGTATTTTATTTACCCCGTGTGGCGACTTGTCTGTAAGAATGGATGGGTTTACAGACAAGTTACATTTTTAAGGAAGTATGTAGAGCATAGACTTTCTGTGAGAATGGATGGGTTCACAGTTAGTTGTTTTGCTACCCAGGTTGCGAGAATGGATGGGTTCGCTCCTTGGTTGGCAAAATGCTCTATACATAGTTTAATGAGTGTCTCGGTTGTAAGAATGGATGGGTTTACACTGGGACTACTCATTAAATTAGTAACTGCAAGGATTGAACTAGGCATTTGTCAGAGCTGTTTTGCTACCCAGGTTGCGAGAATGGATGGGTTCGCTCCTCGGTATGCAAAATGCTCTATACATAGTTTAATGAGTGTCTCGGTTGTAAGAATGGATGGGACACTGGGATTACTCATTAAATTACTAGAAGGGTTATACTAGGGCTAGCAGTGCATGAGGGCATGCACTTTTGTCAGGATGGACGAATGTAAGGATATATATTATGGATAATTATTATATTTACAAGTTTGTGAAATCAGTTGATTATATTTTATAGATTTGTTTAAATATTTGTACACTTTTATTAAGCGGCAACACTAAGGAGTTGGCAATACTGAGATCGATGTTGAGAACGTGGGGAAATGAAGGACTTCACTTTTTGGGGAACGAGCAACGAGGCTGGACACGGCTGGAAACTCAGTATTGGCAGCACCTGGGTGACCGCAATTGTCAAGAGTAGGTAATTGTATGAGCACGGAGGAATAAACGAGTAATTGTTGGACGAGGTGGTTTTATTATAACATTAAGGTGCTATTATAGTTACATTCTTCAATGCTGATAAGAATCCTTTTGTGCGAACCCTTCGCTCCCGGTAAACATAATGGCGCAAATGCGTTAGCACCTATATCATCGGAATTCGAAAAATAGTTATAAAATTACATCGTAATTTATAGTAAAAATGAATGTATTGTCTAGATATTTTAATCTCGGGCATGTTTTTAATGCCTCCTAATTCTAGACCCCAACAGCTGTTTATTCTGGACTCCTAATTCTAAAGAATTTTTTGTAGAATCGAAACCAATTTTTGTTATTATGTTTCATAATTCTAGACCAATTTAGAGTCTAAGCCAATTTTTGCTAGGCTATTGTCCATGGCACAATGGCTGGCGGTCGATAGGAATCGTTTTAAAACGTACATGGTAGGTCAAAAGTCAAGGCTCACGTTACAGTACATGATTCAGGGGATTTTAATCTAGTGGATAAATCGAGTTGCATGCAAATAACGTGGGGTTTACGTTCAGGAAGACGCCATGCATGAAACAATAAAATTACACCTGCACTGGAAGCTTAGAGTTTATACCGTCCAGAGTTTGGTCACATTTGACTAAATAAATGTTTAGTGCGAAGTGGTGGCACACTTAGATATATGTCACCGTAAAATTGTAAAAACCTTTAGATTGTAAAATAACTAACAAGATTGTAAAAATATGTCGAAAGATTAAAAACTATATATTTATAATCTAACGAAAAATAATGTGTTAAATTATAGGCAGCACATACGCGTCGGAAGTATATCAACATTTTACAATTTCACTAGTTTTATTACAATCTAATGATTTTTACAATTCTACGGTGATATATATACGACATATTTAAGTACCATTTAGATATACTACCAGGATCGTTACAAAGAAGATAGTCCTTTCTGAATCCTCTCATACCACAGACATTTCAATAGGCGATTAATTTTTTTAACTACAGATATCGTAATGGTGTCAGCCCTTATTCGTATAAAATTTTCATCGAGTTACCTTGAGCTATATAAATTAAATGCCATGAATAAATATTTAATGTTATTTTATGAATATTTATAAAGATATTATACAAATTATTATAACACACGCAAAATATTATTATTCTAAGGTATTGTTAAAATTATTAAATTTTCAGTATAGTTATTACGACTAAGCTTGGCGCCTTCACAGTCACACTTATATAATTTCATATGTTAAAATTATAATAATATTTAAATTATTAAAAATTCAAGTTTCTTTGAATATTGTAGTCTTTGGTGGTGAATAGGGTTCAAAATTACTATTTTTCGACTTCTCTCTACCAATGATTTGCCGGAGTATATAGTTTTTTACATTACATAATAATTGGAACTTTTTATTACATAATTATTGTACAAAACCAACATAATTAGTTTACCTAAGTAGGTACATCAAACACAAAAAGATTTACTATGCTAAGTATGAACATAAACGAAAACATTGGAAATATTAGACATTTTGTAACCATACATTGCGCAGCTACTAATGAAATGGGACGAAAAATCGCAGTAACTTTTGTATGGGTCGTTTTCAAAAAACTCACAAAAAAGTTGAACTTTGTTAAAAAAATATTGATTTTTTGTTTACCTTTGCTAAACTTTCTTATTTTATATCAGAGCACTATTCGTTTATGTTATAAGAAAAATTACAGTCAAGCTGTAGATAGGTACTAATTATATCCCAAAAAGTCTAAGTTTAAACAATATTTCATTAAAAAAAATTCAAAGTTTGTCAAATCAAGTCGATGACAACTAGATTCGAAGTTAAAAAGGAACATAATTTAATTTGCTCATTTACATACAAAATTAGAGCTTTCTACACGTAGATTGGTTAGACAGATAAACCATGAAAATACAAACAATACTACAATTCTTTAACCAACATTTTATTTTAGAGAGGGTAGCCTCTCTAAAATAAAATGTTGGTTAAAGCATTGTTATAAAGAAATAACCGAACCTCCGAACCGAAGAGCACGTCATGTAGGAGGGTTACGTAACTTAGATAAACGTGTAATAAGTTTTTTTAAAAATTACTTCAAAAGTTACTGTCCGATTTGGTTCAAAATAATTTTCCCAAAGAGTTTTTAACATGATCTATCAGCGTATAAAATTGTAAGTTTCTAAGTCTTATAGTAATTTACAAATGCCAGAGGGGGGGCCAACTTATAAATCATTTTGGAGGCCGATTACTCGCAAATGGTTGACTTTATAAAAAAAGTTATGTATGAAACCTTGCCTTTATTTTAAAAGACCTATTCAATGATATCCCACACGATGAGGTAGAAAGAAAAAAAAATCATCCTCATTTCATATGTATGGAGAGCCTAGAATATAAAATTAATGTTATTTTATGATGTCAAATCCGAAATCTATGCAAAATCTATAAGTAAACCAAATTTCATCCATTTATATGCATAATTACCGACGCTAGAAGCGCGGACAGACAGACGGACGGACAAAGCGAAACCATAAGGGTTCCTCAAGTGTTACGGAACCCTAAAACCTACAAATAACTTTGAACAAATTTTTCATTATTCCTTAAATATTTTCTGATAAGGCAACACGCTAACTAATAAATTATAGTCATTATTCATGATTAATTTATAGGTGTTATGTTAGAATACGAGTAGGCACACCATGACCGTTTTCGGGCCTTACATTATTCATCAAATATCGTATGGATTTTTTTTTAGTTTTGATTTATAGTTTTCTTCACTTTCATGTTATCGACATTAGTAAGGCTAGGTTTTACTACTCAGTTTCTTTGTTTAAAAAAAAGTCTTTTATAAATCAGTCACTATAAAAAGTCTACAACCAAGAAAATAAATCGAATTATTTTAAAACATTGATAACATTAAATTATTTTACTTTAATTAGGAACCCCGATGATATATTTACTTTTTAAATGATAGTAGGTAAGCTCTAAAGCTTATAAGTGTGAAGTATGGACATTTCTATTTTCACGTGATACACAGTGACTAAAAGTTTAACACCTTCTAACATGACCGCTAACAGAAATCATTCGCTCATTCTTGTTAATAAATGACGTTAGTGTGAGTATCATAATATTGTTAATTAACTAGCTGAAATCACACCTAGCCTGTTGAAGTTCCCCATAGGTACTAAAAATACCTTGCGTGGAGTGTATAGTAATTACTAAGTTTTTCTAACGTATAACACATTATCCAAAATTACTTAGAGGCGACAGTCAGAACACCTATTTCTTTAAACATTTCTCTGAGAAATTTAAAAGGGGACATTTTATAAATAGCACGAATAGCTCGCTCCTGCAGCACAAATATTGAAAAAAAAATATCGGCAGCATTTCCCCATAAAAGTATGCCATAAGACATTCTACTATGAAAATAGCTGAAATGGCGTGCCGTTTCTTCAACTGAAATATCTCTAATTTTTCTGACTGCGTATGCTGCAGAACTGAGTCTATTTGCTAAGTTAGCCACTGTAATTTACAATCTAGTGTTATAAACTAAGAATACAGTGGAGTCTACCATGTTCATTCTCTCATCATTGAGTAGTAAATTGGTTTGTATCTGCCTAACATTTGGCAAGTTAAACTTAAAATATTTTGATTTATTTGCATTTAAAAGTAAATTATTAACCTTAAACCAGTTTACTATAGTGAGAGAGCGTAATTTAATTGTCGTAATTGGTAATCCAACGGAAACAGCATACAGCGAAAAAGTAGCCTGTGTCCTTCGTCGTGGTCTACTCTATCTTCTTCTTCTTAAATTTCAGGGCAGGGCCCTTGTCGGTGAAGCTTCCGCCACTTTTTTCTATTCTCCACCAGTACCTTCAGCTCTCTATAGGACATGACATTTACATTCTCTACAAGTTGACTAGTTTTTCCTTGGCCTACCCCTACCCCTCTTTCCTTCTATCTTTCCTTCTTATATTGTCCTCATGAATGTGTCATGTCTATCTAAGAACATCTTCCCTCTTCTATTTTCTAGATTTTTTTATGTTTCTTTTTTTTCCTATTATCTGTAGCACTTCTCCGTTACTTTTCTTTTCTTTCCAACTTATCCGCTGCATCCTTCTCCAGCACCACATTTCGAATGCTTCTAATCATGCCCTATCCCTACTTCTCATGGTCCCGGACTCGCTAACATATAAAACTAAACTCCAGATATGTTTTTATTTGTTGCCTTTTTTACTTTAATTTTTATTTTTCTGTTAAAAATTGTTTCTTTTTATTAAATTGTCTCTTGGCTATTACATTTCTAGTAGTAATTTCCGTAGTACATCTAGAGTCGTCACTTATTATACTTCCTAGGTATCTAAATTTATTAACTCTCTCTATTGTGTTTCCATTAATTGTTAGTTGTCCATGGTCACTCTGTCATCTATCCTCTACAAGATATTTTATTTTTGAAAACTCTATACCTGTTCCAAATTTCATCAAAATCAGTGTAGTAGTTTCGGAGCCCATTCAATGGAAACAAACAAACAAATCTTAGAATGTAAATATAGTTACAAGCTTATTTAAAGTATTTAATGAAGACAAAAGGAAACTTTTAAAACTATTCTTTTGTAAATTAATATGAAATATATTTCCTACTTTATTCGTTTAAGTTTTGCCTTCTCCTGCTCATACAAATATTAGAAATACGTTATGGTTTTTACGAAGTTAAAACCATAATGAAGTTTCTGTTGCGCTGTGAAACAAAACTTTTGCTCAGCAGATAACATAATTATTACAGAAATACTAGAGGCACTACGTTCTTTTTTTAACTTATTTATTTGATTCCAAATTATATTTATCTTATTATACTACCGATGCAAATTGCAAAAAGTACTGTAAATAATGAAAGGTATTTTGTATTAGCATTATTAGAAGTAACTACTGATACATCACGATTCACAATGTATTGCAATATCTGCCTTGCAAATATCTCAAATTTGAATACACGAGCTTTGTTGTATTATCTGATTTGAGCCTGACCCGCTGGCCTGTAAACTGTGATTTGTTGACTCGCGCTATTGATGACTCAGCAGATAAAACATCTACTTCTATAATGAGACAGTTATTCACGTTGAATTCCGTTTTGTTACCTTTACAATGACAGCCATATTGCCTGACAGGTTTCCCTGTAAAGCGTTTCTGTTGCATTACGAATTTGGCTAGCTTAATATGTGTTTTTGTAAGTATTTTAAATCAAAACAAATTGTAAATCCGTGGTATCTTATCTGTAACTTGCGGTATCATTATTTTTTACTATCCCACATAATTCCGAATACTTCCATATAAGACTTAAACAACGTCCGGTATATTGTCGTATGTTTTGCCTATACTAATATAATAAAGACGAAAAGTTTGTTTGTTTGTTTGCACTGAATAGGCTCCGAAACGACTGAACCGACTTTGATGAATTTTGGCACAGATGTAGAGTAGACCACTGGGAAGGGCATAGGCTACTTTTTATCGCGGAAAAATTTACGGTTTCTGCGAAATTAACTTTTGCGCGCACGAAGTCGCGGGCAACATCTAGTATCTTAATATAGACGAATTCCAACCAAAAAGAGAAATGTTGAAGATTCTCCTAATACTGTTCTCAGTATCGTGATAAACGAGGTGTATGTGTGTATAGTTATGAATTCGCCATGTAATAACAATAATAGGGGTAGATGATTGCGGATCAGCTAGTAATATAATGTGTCGGTCGTTTTCCTCCTCACTACGCCGCATAAACAGCCTCAACCATTGATTTACTACACACAAGATGTCGCATGAACGCTTGAAATGTATTCTGACTGATAAGTGCTTAAAATGCGAGCAAGCACTGATGGGCTGGCAGTCGAGCGTAGTCTATCCGACGGGCAACATGCCGAAGTGCTCGGCAAAAAGTGTAAAACTAATACGTTAACCATTCTAATAAAGCATTTAAATCTCTTTTTCGGTAAGAATTCATTCAATCTTTAATATTTTAGCGTTGTAGGTAAATATGTCTTAAAACTTTGTTTAAATGATGATATCATACATACATACATACATATAATCACGCCTTTTTCCCGTAGGGGTAGGCAGGACCGCCTCTTTCCCGTAGGGGTAGGCAGAGACCACTTTTTGCCACTTGCTACAATCCTTACATACTCGTTTCGCTTCGTTCACTTTCATTCTTACCATCCATTCCTCCTCTTACATTCAATGTAGCGAAGCGGCTCTCCATGGTCCGCTTTTCACCTCCGCGAGAAACGAGACGTGATGGGTGGTGAACCACATCGCCGCCATTTTGGATAATTAAATTATTTTTTAGATTATCCATTGCGTTTCCACGGATTGGTAGAGAGGGTAGGAATAGGGAAAGGGAAGGATAGGTGGTGTGGAAAGGAAGATTGGTAAGTTAGAGTGGGAAATAAGAAATGTAGGATATTACCGCCCAGGAGGGCAAGGGATAGGACAGTAATAGCTAGGGAAGCCGGGGTCGCGTACCCGTATACTATACCACAACTACCGGACAGGTAAGTTGGGATGAGTACCCCATGACATACATCGTAAATATCTAAATAAATAAACGCTCCTAAGAACGCATTTGTATTTTTTTCCCGTAAAAACTTTGCTTTTAGCAACGACAGAATCACAACCACGTGACTTCACTTCTTCTTATCATTTTAATTTCAAAAAATTCAATATAAAATTATTACTACCTTATTTAAACTCCTACTACTATTATAAATATTAAAGTTTGTGAGTGTGTGAAAGTGAAAGGCGGATGGATGTTTGTTGCTCTTTCACGCAAAAACTACTGAACGGTATTCGATGAAATATGGTATGGTAGTAGTTAAGGCTATGAATTAAACATAGGTTATATGTTATCCCCAAAAAGTAGAGTATTCCCGTGGGACACTGTATTTACTTGGGTGGAGCCACGGGCAAATGCTAGTATTAAAATATGACTTGCTAAGTTTATAAAATTAAGAGCGATTCGTTACAAACCAAAAAAAATTGTAATCATGAGGCTGACATGTATCACAGTAGGATTCATACATAGATTTGCAACACTTTTGATATAGTATAGTCGAATTTAGCAATAATAATTTTAAAAGTGCATTTCAGCAGTTCCGTAAGGGGTTGCTTTTAGCTTTTAGCCTTTTACTGGCAATAACGCAGACATTCGACGTGAAGTACATTTGTGCCTCGTTGAGTAACAAATTTATTGCGTCATTCGGTCTACACGGAGGACAGGACAGAGCACACTCATTGTCCTTTATAAACATCATTTAGTTTATCAATTATACCTAATATGTTTGCTGCCTCATGACTTTAATCAAAGAGAAAGCTATGTATATGTACGTTTTTGGTTAAGATAATCAGCATACACTTGCCAATAGAACAATTAAAATACTAACCGGCAACTTAGTAACTCAATGACTTATTTAAATTTGAGAAGTGCGATTTGTCTCTCAAAGAAATTATTTGTCGTTATTTGAAGCAAATACTTACTCAATTATAAAGATTTTAACAGTCATACTATTGTTTTATAATCTGAAACAGTAGATATGTATAGGTATGAAAAGGTAGGTACGTGGAAATTTCTCTTATATGTTATTTTTACCCGACTACGGCGGAGCTAAAAAGAAGGGTAATGTTTTTGGTAGTCTATATAATTAAGTATGTATGTTTGTTCCATTGCAGCGCCTAAACTACTGATCCGGTTTTAATTAATGAGGTGTCAATAGATTCTTGTTTTAGTACGTTGTTAAACAAATTTATTGTTTCAATTACATTGTTATTACTACTAAATTGTGTTTGATACTATAGTATTTAATAGTTACTACTAGGAGCTATAGCAAATAGAATGAAATACCTAGTGAAACACCTAGACTTTATGTTATCATATACTTTACAATAATCGAGACAATCTTGTATTATTTTCGTAATTTCAGCAACGGCTGCATTTACATTAAATTGAGTATGCAGGGAGTTTTGGGGGAGAGATATCGGTCTAGCTAGGTTTTATCCCAAGGAAACTGCTCATTTTTAAGTTATATATGTTTTTTCTTTCGACGTGCAACAATATATAAATAATTTCGACTCTATAATATCAGTTCGATTAGCAGTTTTTTTAAATCTGTTAGAGCTCCAAGTAAAACTGGGTCTCCCAGGTACTTCGTTTTTAAGAGTGAGATTATTCTGAAAGTCTATCAGTCTACTGGTACCTAAGTACTGAATACTTTGCCGGACTTGGAAAACTTTCTTCTTTAAACAGCATACATAGAGGAAAAATAAAATCCAAAACCCAATTATTATAATCTCAAGATAATGAACTCGTGTAGAACTGAATGAATCATTCTAATATTAAAAAAGTTTTTGAGGATACATGTATGGGTGGATGGATGGATGTTTGTTACTCTTTCATGCAAAATCTACTGAATGGATTTTAATGATATTTGGTACTGTAATAGTTTGAGCTCTGGATGAACACATAGACTACTTTTTATCCCGAAAAATTTGTGTTTTCATGGGATACTATAGGAGCCGTAGGCAAACGCTACTAATGTATGTAGTTTTATATATAATTAGTTAAATAAAGAAAATGTATGTAGTTTCAGAAGTCACAATAAGTTCCACAAAGTAGTAATCAACTTTCTCAGAAAGGTTTTTGGAATAAATCCACGAAAAAAATATAGCTAGACACAAACGATCGTGAAAGCCAAACTCGTAAAGGAAATAACTTCGCGAAATCATTTTAGGCATGGCTATAAGATAATTTACTTTCACCGTTCAATAATTATTTTGAGCTGGTGTAAATGAAGAACATAGCCGTCTTTGTTTAAGTCACCATTCATTATACTCAAGTGCCCGTCTTCCTACCTAATCTATACTAATATAATAAAGAAGAAAAGTTTGTTTGTTTGTTTGCATCGAATAGGCTCAGAAACTACTGATTTTGATGAAATTTGGCACGGATGTAGAGTAGACTCCTTAGTCTACTCTACATCTGTGGACTCTCTACATCTCTCTACATCTCAAGGACATAGACTACTTTTTATCGCGGAAAATGTACGATTTCTGCGAAATTAACTTTTGCGTGCATGAAGTCGCAGGCAACATCTAGTACATCAACTATTATATGCAACATGAAACGTTTTATACTATGTACACTTGTCTATATCCCACTTCAATTTACCTACTGACTTTCTTATAAATCTAATTACTAATTTGACTTATTATTATAAATTACTAACTTTATTTCGTTTGTGTAGAACTAGCGAAAATGGAACTCTAACATAATAGTAACCTAAATTACTTCTTACAGCATCAGCTATACGCAAGTGAAATTTCAGTCAAAATCCATCGTTTTAGAAATTAGTAGGAACACATATTCAGACAGATAGACGAACGATACGGACAGACAAACAAAAAATTTACAAGTTGGGATTTTGGTCTAGGTACCGTATTATATATATTATCATATTATGCATTTAGTTCAAAGCTGTTCATTTGAAATTACAAACAGACGCTACAATTTTATTTATTGGCATAGATGAATAATTGCCATGTTAATTAATTTTGCTGTAACGTTACTTGCTAATTGGTTTGCTTTGTCGAGTACCAACAGTTGCTGTAATTTGTATCCAAGATATAAAAAATGCAATATATTTATGAGATTGACTTCATTAACTCTCGACGAAAACGGGGTGTGTTGTCTATCTGTGTGTGGGTATGAAAGTGTGTGTGTATGTCATTGGTGTCTGTGTGTGCGTCTGTTCATGGCATCGTAGCTCCCAAACGGATGAACCGATTTTGAACTAGTTTTTTTGTTCGAAAGCTGATATAATCGAGAGTGTTTTTGCTATAATTCAACACCATCAGCTTGCTCACTGCTTAACGATTTAGTTACTTAAATTTTTTAATTTTCTTTATGTATTGGGGATAATAAATAGTAAAAACATTATATATACTAATCAAACTAAGGACATATAGGTACACTGTACTTTGAAAAGTACTACATGATAAATTAAGGTATGCTATAGTACAAAAGATAATTTAAATATTTCGGCAAACGAAAATTTATGTCTCACCTTCGATTATCTGCAGTTGACAATATAAATAATGATACCCAGATATATTATCACTGTACAAACTCTTTATCACCTTGTACTATCACATGAGTACACATAAGTAGCGAAACACGAACTGTATCTCAAATATTGCAACCGGTTTTTTAATTTGAACAGTGTAAAAATGTTATAAACAGTTCGAGCTACGCGGCGTAGCTCGTAGCGGTTTCGTAGCGGTCGTAGCGGTCGTGCCAACTCGCGGACTCGCGGCGAGTGACTGGCATGCCAAGTCTGAAAACACCTTCCACGCCGTGTGTGTATAGTTGTATACAAACATTATGTACTACACTCTAATACTTGCGCTTTTGTAAACAGGCACGGTGCGTTCTGTTTACAGGGATCGCGCGATTTGTGGCAGAGGAGTTTTATTATTCTTTCTTTACAATGTATTAAGGTTGCAACCTACTTTATTAGAAGAAACTTACAAAATTATATACCTAAGAAATATAGAAATAGATCGTATACTATGTTAGAAACGTATTTAATTTTTATGTGTTAACTTCATTCTCTAAACACAGGATTACTTGTAAAAAGGTCTAAAGCGCATTTATTAGGGGTGATGGCCATATTATTACAAATATAAATATTTAGCCATGGGATACTCATCCCAACTTACCTGTCCGGTAGTTGTGGTATAGTATACGGGTATGCGACCCCGGCTTCCCTAGCTATTACTGTCCTATCCCTTGCCCTCCTGGGCGGTAATATCCTACATTTCTTATTTCCCACTCTAACTTACCAATCTTCCTTTTAACTCCCACCTATCCTTCCCTTTCCCAATTCCTATCCTCTCCACCAATCCGTGGGAACGCAATGGATAATCATAAAAATAATTTAATTATCCCAAATGGCGGCGAGGATGTGGTTCTCCACCTATCACGTCTCGTTTCTCGCGGAGGTGAAAAGCGGGCCATGGAGAGTCGCTTCGCTACTTTGAATGTAAGAGGAGAAACGGATGGTAAGAAAGTAAGTGAACGAAGCGAAATAAGTATGTAAGGATCGTAGCGAGTGGAAAGAAGTGGTCTCACCTACCCCTACGGGAAAAAGGCGTGATTATATGTATAGAGTACTCGTATATGTATGTATAAATATTTAGTTTGATTTATAGATTATTCTGAAATATTGTATATAATAATAAAAATAAAAAAAATGTGTGGTTTTGTAATGAAATACATCTAAACAACAAACAATAATAAAAACTAGCTGTTGCCCGCGGCTCCGCCCGCGTAAATACAGTATCCCTCGGGAACACTGTATTTTTTCGGGATAAAATACTTTTTGGCTACTGCCTATGTTTTAATCCAGAGCCTAAACTACAAAAACAAAGATTCCAAATTTCATCGAAATCCGTTCAGTAGTTTTTGCATGAAAGAGTAACAAACATCCATCCATACATCCATCCATCCATACATCCTCACAAACTTTCACATTTATAATATTAGTAGGATTAAACACAAGTTCTTCGCGAACTTACCACGGGACAAGATTGACGTGGTGTGAAGTGTCTATAAATATTATCATTATATACAGATAATTCTACCTATACAGATATTATAAGTCATCCTATACAGATAAATCTACCTACTAACATTATAACTCTGTCTGTCTGATGTCGCCCGCCCGCCCGCGAGGTTCTCACGTAAGGTACAATTCCGTGGATCGCGACAGTCGTAGGCCATAGTCGGAGTATGGAAATGTATGGCACCGCTTCCGAGGCTCGCGACAAACGCGCGCGACCGACGAATATCGTCGGTGTTGTTCGTCAGTTCCCCCTAGACGTGTGTCTACCTATCAAAGATAGATCAGCTAGTTCTTCTTTGCTAATAGACGCAGCACTTATGGGTGAATATAATATATTACAATTTGAAAAAGACGACTGGCTAGTCCCCTGTCCTAAATGTCCTATATTCGCTATTAAATCATGTCACCCGAAGAATGTTCCAAGGAAAATACACGGCGTTTTGTGTTGCAACAATTCTATTTTCATTTCTTCCATTTTACTCTACCAAACTGCAAAGCATCAAAAAATAAGTAACAAATTTCTAATTATTGGTTAGTAGGTAGGTTCTAAAAAACTAGTGATTTTTATTTTACATTTCTCTATAACATAATATTTAACCGATTTTATTAGTCTTTCTTGCTTATATACCATATCGCACATAAAATCTACCAAATCTGAAATTTAAGGAAAGATATAAACTGGCTACTCTATGCTCTCTGTTAGAACGAGACACTTATCTAATAGCTATCTCACCGGGACCGGTTAGTTATTGCGCACGTGATAAGCTTTAAGTCTGAGTAGTAAAGACCATGTTTGATTGAATTAAAAGAAAAAAAAGTTTGAAGTACTCTTAATCCAGTTGTTATACTTACAAATTCCTTGCCCGTCCCTAATTTAATAATTGACAATATTAGAAAAAAATATGAAAAAATACTATATTATACAGGAGCTATATAAAGTATTTTTTTTACAAAAAACAAATGCGGAAACAACTTAGTATCGAAGAAATAAAATAAAGTTTGAAAAGTGACAAAAAAAAATTAATATCTCTAAAAGTAGGTACTCAAGTGGTATAAAGTACAAAAAGTGCGGGTCTAACTGGTGTATCGAACAAGTTTACAACGCCCCGCAATTGACGTAACTTTGATTAATTATTATACATAGATACGTTTTATCCTTACAAAACTGACAATATTTCTGTGCCACGACACACATTGACATGGAACGCGTGTCAATGTGTCAACGTCGCATAGTAACACAAAACACGCTATTACTCGCGGAGCACACTAACCAAAATTGGCCCGACTTGGGCCAATTCGAGTCTTCATTTTTACGCGTTTATAACATATCTACCTCTTTTTAATATAATATTATAAATATCTATGTTTTGGTGTAAAGAAACTGTATATTTTGAATAATATAATGATATACCTAAAATATTATGTTAAGTACGCCGCATAACGTAGGTACCTACATGTAGTATTCGCGAAAATTATGCGAAAACTATAGTTACAAGTTTTTATAAAGTTTATGTAAATATTTTTTACGTCCATGATTATTATGAGGATTTTTTGAATCGATTTGTTATTTCAAGTAAGTGAAAGCCCTTTGAAAAAACTCGATTTTATTTTACCCCATACCACAACAACCCAATTAACCCCAGTGCGAAGGTGAGCGGGTCAAGGAAGTTTGTTTATACCTTTTGTGGATTTTATTTTTAAAACTTACATTATAATGTAAACAAAAAATAAGATTATTATTAGTTAAAAATAAAAAAAACATTGAAAATTCATGTCAATATTCGAAAGTGTCCCGATTTCTCACATTTTACGGTACATAAAATTTTAATATTAAGTTGTTGTGGCTGAATGATTCTTTGCTTTGAACTACATAGTGTCAAACGTCATAAAAAAAATACAGTCGCATGCAGACTTTTGACATTTGAGAATTTATTTTTATAAATTGTGTTTTGTGATATTATCATTATGGCTGATATTAAAAACAACGAAAATGAGAATAATGAAGTGGAAATTGATGAAGAAGATGAACTATTAGACGGGGTTGAAGATTCAGAAGTTAAAGATCCAGCCAAGAAGAAGAAAAAGAAAAAAAAGAAGAAGAAGGCAGGTTAGGTTATCTCACGAGACAATTTTTGCAGGAAAAGCGCATGAACATTGAACATTAAAGAATAAAAAGCTTTTGTTCTTCCTTGTTAAACCTTCTTTATAATGTGTTTACTATTATTTAGCAAATATTTTGCTTGTTTGAACTTAACCAACATGCTGTGTCATTTTAGCGGGAACTGAAAATTCTCCGAATTCTCAATCTGAAGTAGCTGAAAAGACTCAATCTTTGACTGTAGAAGAAAGTTCTGGAGATAAGAAAAAGAAGAAGAATAAAAAGGGTGGTAAAGGTGCACAGCAAACAGATCCGCCGTCAATACCAATTGCTGAACTTTTCCCAGATGGTAAGAATTTTGTCTAAAAATAACTACGGAATAGGACATATGTTAACAATTATAAAAGAGAGACCATCATAAAATAATATGTTACATATCGATTAAGGAAGCTTTTATAAGGATAATTTAAATAAATATTTGTGGCGGACCAATTATCAACACGATCCTAAATCGCGCTATCGAAGTTTTCAAAGCTCAGCATTATACTACAGCTGAAATGCATACAGGTGGGTTTCGGCCTGACCGAGCATACCACCTCACTCGGTCCGAGATCTCCCTTTGGGGTTTCCATTATTCCCACAATTTGATGTACCTACTTCCTTATTGCAGTTTTTGTTATTTAAACTTAATTTAATTTTAGATTTTCTTGTTAATAATATGTTGAAAATATGATCTAGGCAACTTTCCCGAGGGTCAGATTATGGAACATGGACCAGCAGAAGGTATTGATGAGAGAACTGCTAAAGACCGTTTCTCAAGTGAAGAGAAAAGGGCATTGGACAGAATGCACCAAGATATCTATCAGGAGATAAGACATGCCGCTGAAGCTCATAGACAGGTCATTAATTCTTATTAAGAATCCCTTTGTTATCCTCTGATGGTGTAAAAACATTTACTCATTCAGCTCGTTGGTTTCTTGCCTCTTAATGGTGTCTAAATAAGATTTTGTATAATACTTAATCTAAACTTTTTCTGTAAATTGTACTTGAAAAACATTAAAAACTTCTGGTATTTTTATGCTATGATAACTACTTTTTGGTTGTAATAATTATATTTTTTACAGACTCGTAAACATATGCGTAACTGGATTAAACCTGGTATGTCTATGATACAAATCTGTGAAGAGTTGGAATCTACTGCAAGGCGACTCATTGGTGAAGACGGTCTCAAAGCTGGTCTTGCATTCCCAACTGGATGCAGTCGTAATCATTGTGCTGCGCATTATACACCAAACACTGGTAATATATTATAATATACTATCTTTTAAACATATTATATTATTATCACATAAAATAAAGGAAGTAGTGAAAAAAAATTTATAAAAAAAATTATTAAAAAGTAGTTAATTTCTGTAATGCAACTCTACATATCAATATATGTTCTGCGTTTCTGATCCTTCTTTTACATTTTAGGTGATGACACTGTTCTGAACTACGATGATGTTGTAAAGATTGACTTTGGCACTCACATAAATGGACGAATCATTGACTGTGCATTTACATTGCACTTCAATCCACGGTACGACCCTCTGGTTAAGGGTGTCCAGGAAGCCACTGAGGCTGGCATCAAAGCTTCCGGTGTTGATGTGAGGTTATGTGATGTAGGTGCTGCAGTACAGGAGGTGAGTTTTTTTAATAGGTACATGAGTTTTTATATGCAAATGCTTATAATTTTTTATGTAGAAAAAAAAAGGATTCCATTTTTTCTGTTTAATATTTAACACAAAACACCGTTTCAGTCATGTGTGCCTGACGCACCATAGTATTTTTTTTATGTGGCACCTTAAGGGTTAATGTATTTTATAGGTTATGGAATCACATGAAGTTGAGTTAGATGGCAATGTTTATCAAGTAAAGCCCATACGCAATCTGAATGGACACTCTATTGGACCCTATCGTAAGTAGGAAAACCATGCCATACACATGCCTACGAAAATATCTTTGCAAAATGCTAAAAGAAATATATTTGCTTCAATCTTTGTGTCATTTTAAAAATGTCAGCATAGTATTGCAGTTATTGTTTATTAAAATGGAATACATAATTTCTTATTGCCTCCAGTTGTTGTTGCGGGTTGCCAAACTATTGCTCCCACATCTCTACTTAATTGAATGAAATATGCAAAATACACCACTACGCATTTCTCCAGGTATTCACGCCGGTAAAACTGTGCCAATCGTAAAGGGAGGTGAAACCACACGTATGGAGGAGAATGAGTTCTACGCGATCGAGACTTTTGGCTCAACTGGCCGTGGTCAGGTGCATGATGACATGGACTGCTCTCATTATATGAAGAACTTTGAACAACCATTTGTGCCTTTAAGGTATGTTTTTATTTATGGCTTTTAGAGCTGTCGCAAACCGCATGTATTCGGTACTGAGTAACGGTACTGAGTGCGCCATCTAGTACTGAGTAACGAAATATTACAACATTAATATATTTCGTTACTCGCATTTTTCGTAGTAACGTGTTATAATTCAAAAAGTGGTTCAAAATACGGAAAAGTTAAAAAATTAACCTATCATAGCTTGGTATGTAATGCATAAGTATGTTTTCTACAAATTACGAATGTTGCGACACCGCGAAATCATACTATACGCGTACGCAATACGACTTGATACTACGCGCGTCGCGACTCACGAAAAAAACGTTTTGCGACCCCTCACGATGTTTTCGACATTCGATACAAAAGATTCGTTTTTAAACGAATACAAAAGATTCGTTTTTAAACGAATACAAAAGATTCGTTTTTAAACGAATCTTTTGTACATAGTAAGCAGGTCATGTTTGAAGAAAAACTTTAACTTAAAAAACAATTTAATCGAATAATTAAGGCAATTAAAAACTATACGAGTCATTTGTCTTGTAAGTATTTAAACAACATTACGAATCTACAACTGATAAGAATTTTGGTATGCATAGACTAGATTCAAAAATTAATACACGTGATGTCTCCTTAAACCCCCTCCTCCCCTAGTGATACTTGGTGATTTTTTTCGGACTCCCCCTCCTCCCCTAGTGATACTTGGTGATTTTTTTCGGATTCCCCCCCCCCCCCCCCCCCTCCCCCTTTACGCATCACGATACTATAGTAAGGGTACGGTTTTTTCGTTACTTTTACACCTCTAGTGGCTATCGCGAGAACAATACATTTGCTGCTAAACAAAAAATTACTTTTCTGAAGGTCTAAATTTAAAGAAAGATTTAATTATTGTTACTTATTCAGTAAAGAAATATGATGACACATTAATTTGGTCATTGGAACAGAGTATACACAATCAGTTTAGTGCTTTAGGTATGATTGTGTTATAAACAAATAAAGCTACTTTCGCCATTTAGCATTAACAAAGATGATGATGATATTTAAATTGATGATATTTAAAGATATACAGTATTAATGAAGCTTTCTTTTTACAGATTGCAATCATCAAAACAACTGCTGAATCTGATCAATAAGAACTTTGGTACGCTGGCGTTCTGCAAGCGCTGGCTGGAGCGCGCGGGCGCGTCGCGCTACGCCATGGCCCTGAAGGACCTCTGCGACAAGGGCGTCGTCGATCCTTACCCGCCGCTGTGTGACATAAAGGGCTCGTACACCGCACAGTTCGAGCACACCATACTTCTGCGACCCACGTGCAAAGAGATTGTCTCCCGTGGCGATGATTACTAGGCGGAGGAATAACTCTTCCTTCATACAAGATTGCTTCTATCTGTTTTATAAAAACCATACAAATTTTATACATCTCATATGCTATAAGACTAGTCTGTTCGCGAGTGAGACATCACTGCCTACAACATTGTACAACGTAAAAATTGTACAAAGTAATTTTGATGTTGTTCTGCAATGGCTCATTGTTTTGAAGTCCTTATATAAGTACAAGTCGTTAATTTAGTCCTTAACTGAATTAATGTAGCTTAAATATTTAGGCCACTAATACGTAAACAAAAACATTAAAATAGATTTGTATTATAAATATTTTATTTTTGTATGAATGAAGGGTTGAGACCTGTCTGTTACACTTCCCGTCTGCATTGACAAGTGATAAAACTGGCAATACTGTTATCCATAATTAACTTCTGTTAATTTACTTTAACACCAATTTCTTTACGAAATGTTCGCTTTTCGTTTTCGGGTCGTATAAAAGATAATATTAATATTATCTTTTATACAACCCGAAAAGAAAGCCCTATCTTCCGCTTTAATATTTTTTCTCCCAAGTTTAAAAAAAGCATCTGGTTCCTATCACTTTTTAGCTCTCAGAATATATGAGCAAAACGTACGACAACCTGTTTACTCTGGATAGATTGGTCACCATGACACAGTTAAACCTATTTTTAAGGGTGATTGTCCTCTATAATTAAACATAGATTATGCTATTAATTCACAATTTAACACACAATGAATTGGTATATCCTGTTATAGAACAAATGGTTTTTATGTTGATCAAAATTTAATAATATAATGCATTTTGCTTTCAAAGCAAATAAAACTAACTTTATTTTGTATGGAGTTTGATACTGCAACAATTGCAAGGTCATTTAGGTTCCTACTCAGTACTCAATGCATATTTAATATTAGGTTTACTTAATATCATTTGTAAAACTTGAAAATTTAAAATAGATTATAAAACATAAGGAACTAACCTTTTACTTTAAAATGGTATACATATTTCCGTGTATTTGTATTCTGAACCTTTTGTTAATGGTGAGCGTCCACATATAGCGTATTAACTAGCAATCTGTATGGTGCGATCCTGCACAAGAAATACTAAAATTCGATGCGTATACGTAGACGCTTGCCTCGTTTTATTCACGTTCATATGTTTATAATAACAACTCATACAAAGGTACAGAATCAGATAAATAAATACATTGTATTTTATTATTTTTTATTATTTTATAAATAGGATATCCCAAAAAAAGGTTGCCAATATAAATAATTATATTAGTGAGTTTACATTAACTATTTTTTTAAATATTGAACGTTGGAATCTCGCCGATACCTACTGGTGTATCATAGAAACATATAAAACTATTACGACCTAAAATATCACTAGCGTATTAAGTAATCCAACACTTTCCTAAGCGATCTAATTCTAGGCATTACATTTTTATAGATAAATAGGCAAAACGAACATGACCTAATTTTTAATATAGTATAATAGGCATCGTAAACCGAAATTTCTTAAACTTCTATCCATTATAGCACTTGAATTAAACTACAATGTAACATGGAAGAATATGATACAACTCAAAACAGTCTAAATATTTTTCACTGGATTGGTGAAAAATTGGCAGTTGAATTAATATCAACATAAAATCATTTTTATTTACAAAGTACATAATTATTCAAAATTAGAGAATTGTATAATTTATAAGCATTCAATTACAAAGCAAGTAAGCTAAAAAGTTTCGAAGTAAATGACCATTTCAAGACGAATTATAGACAAATAAACATGATGATAAATTTAATTGTGAGTCAAACAAGGTTATAATTGATAAAAATTACTCATGAGTCATGACAGAAACAAAATACCTAATCCACAATATTTATATAAAGACACCCGTATTATATTTTTAATGTTCATCTTGTTAAAATTATAATAATCAACCAATTTTTACATTGTTTATGTAGTAAGAGTTAGGCTGACAGGCTTTTTTGTGTCTCACGTATTATATGCCCATTACAAGTGATTACTTTGAATCCAGCTTATATGTAAAGGCTTATGCCTTTACATATAAGTCATAAACTTATTAATCATACGGCATACCTGAATTTAAATAAATTAATGACAACAACGACAAATACAAATCATATGACTAGATCGTTGCTGTTTTAGACTATGGAAGTAATGAGACAGAATTCACATTTCAAATAATAAAAACCCCAGTTCGTCATATACAATAAATATACAAATTCTATATTATAATATACAACTGGTAAAGTATCACAGAAATTAAACAATCCTAGCTAAACTATCGTGAAAACTTGCAAATTTCCTAATATTAATTTACGATATATTAGCACTTGGTCAATTTTAAAATAACGTAAATTATACAAAATACTCGGTTAATACTAAGTTTGCTATGCACTAATTTTATTTGTTTAGGCCTATAGACATAAAACAAACTGATTTGCACATTTCAAAAGCACAAGTTTTCTAATTAATAAATGAAGAAGAATGTTTACCTTTAAAACATATGCAAAAGTTACAAACAACTCATTCATGATTTCAATCGCATTTTCTTTTCGCTTTCAAGTAACATTTAATTAATATCTAGATGTTTACCACCATCACGACAAAATGTTTTTGGACCAATAATATTTCTTAACATAATTTTCAATCAGCAGTTCACACTTAAATATTGTTTGGCTTTGAATAAAATAAGTAATTCTAAACATACTATTTATGAAGTATATTATGTCTTTGAAAAAATAACACAAAAGGTGAGTACAAACTATGGAGTACATTATTCATTTAACTTGTTTTCTAAAAAATCTCCGTTAGCAACAAAATCTGAGTGACTCTTGTTGTAAATGGACTGCAGCGGCACATGCAGTAGCTCCACTAGGTGTCTGTAGTTAGATTCTGCAATTTTATTGTATTGTTAAATAAAAAAATTATATAAAACTTCACAGCTTGTCTAGAAATAGAGTTCCACTTTTAATAGAATCATAATCATCAACAAAGCATTAATAATGATCAACCTTATCAGACTTATTTCAGACGTTGGTGATTAATCCTCCCCTGGTGTTACTGGTATCCACGGTGGTGGTATTTGCTTACAATCATCGAGCTGGCTGCTTGTTTGCCACTCCTCCATAAAAAACGATTTGATAAACATCTGCATATGAATGGATTAAGCAACTCACCATTTTCAGGATTGATATATCCCCTGCGGATGAGGAAGTCGAGCAAGACAGGTGCACTGGTGGTTTTGAAGTGCGGCGAAAGAGCTCGCTGCACACACTCGTCAGCCGTTAACAGCTCGAATGTCTCAACCTCGCCATCAGCGTTCTGCGGCACGAAATCCAATGGAATTTCCAAGTCGTATACATACTCAGTGTTCGGGAACAGACCTCTTTCACTTTCAAAGTAGAAGCTGAAAGTAATAAAGGAATTAGGAGTTGTAATATATCACTTATTAAGTATTTTATTTCGAAAATAGACAAACATTAACACCTATAAAAGAACATACCTTACACACCCGGCTGGAACAAGTTTCTTGGCCAAATCGCCAACCACTGATGCCTCCTCCGCCACTTCCTTTATTGCAGTCTCCATAATACCGTAACCTACCGCCAGGCCACCGCTGACGAAACAATCCCATTTTCCTGCAAATATAATAGATACATATTTGCAAAATAAAATCAATTTTGTAATCTATACTAATATGATAAAGAGGAAAAGTTTGTTTGTTTGTTTGTTTGCATCGAATAGGCTCCGAAACTACTGGACCGATTTTAATAAAATTTGGCACAGATGTAGAGTAGACCACAGGGAAGGACATCGGCTACTTTTAATCGTGTAAAAATGTATGGTTTCAGAGAAATTAACTTTTGCGCGCACGAAGTAGCGGGCAACATCTAGTCTAAATAATAAAAATTAAGTGTGAACAAAAAAGTTAAAGATTTATGTCGACTAGATATCTGTTTATTTTTTTGTTATTTAGTTTTCATGTGTAAAGATGTGACATAGACAAAACATTGATAGTGGCGACAAAAAGTCGCGTGTGTATCAAATAATTCAATATAAATATTTTACTTATTGTAACTACGCGTGCTTAATTTGAATTTTATCTGTCTCTGTTGGATGTTATGTCAGTTGAAGAAACAACTGATATGTTATCTGATAAAATCAGTTGCGTGTGCATTTACTAGCTGCTTGTGGTACTTATATCTCTGACATATTCTGATAAACACGCCCCTCTGGCGGTTATTACACGACGCGGCGATTAGAATACTACACGTGAAATTTACACACGTTTCAAAGGTCAAACCAACAGAATATTTTTTTTTTTTTTTTTATGAAATATGGGGGCAAACGAGCAAACGGGTCACCTGATGGAAAGCAACTTCCGTCGCCCATGGACACTCGCAGCATCAGAAGAGCTGCAAGTGCGTTGCCGGCATTTTAAGAGGGAATAGGGTAATAGGGGAGGGTAGGGAAGGGAATAGGGTAGGGGATTGGGCCTCCGGTAAACTCACTCACTCGGCGAAACACAGCGCAAACGCTGTTTCACGCCGGTTTTCTGTGAGCCCGTGGTATTTCTCCGGTCGAGCCGGCCCATTCGTGCCGAAGCATGGCTCTACCACGTAAATATGCAGTCATTTACCTTAGACATTTAAATTATGGTAATGTTTTACAGTAGACGCATGAAAACATGCATTTTGACACAAATACAAATATTTATTTGTACCGCAAGGGCAAGTCCGAACCGCGAATAAAATGCAACGCTGCGTCACGTATCATCGCGGTGTGAAATGACCCTAAGTTTAATTAAACAATATAGGCATGTATTTACAAAGAGATAAAAATTATATTTATCATAAGCCAACTTAATCGACAGATGTTTGTCACAATAAATACAAAATAAACAGTTGCTATGGTCAGTTTAAAAATAAATGAAATAAAATAGTCTTAAAATTATCAAAAGCAATCCCTTTCTATCCCTTACTAATAAAAATATTTACCCAACGGTTAGGCCCTGTGTGGCGTGTGCAGGGGTGGTCGACTTTGTATGAATGACCTTGGACCAAAAAGGGGGCAGTTCGGTGCGACAAGAATGGTTATATTTCAATATATCGCTCTCTGTCTTACATGGTTAATATTACATAAAAGTTACTTAAAAACCACAACAGATGGCGCACAACAGACACTATGCCGCTTCTAGATCGCGCTATCGAAAACACTAGACGTATGTATTTAAGGGCTCACAAACATTTGTGACGTTTAGTTATGATTTGTGCGTGGAGATGGTCGCTCGGTTTTGTTGGAATGCAAAATTTAGCTCTAAAGAGAAATTTAACGTTAACTTAAACTTTAATTACGTATCTTCAATTTCCCGCCATATTCATATAATCAAATATTTAGTCCTCCTTTGTTGGAAGGCGGTTAAAAGTTTGAGGGGGCAGCTCACTAGAGGCGCTATTTGGTCCCAATTTTTTTGTATGAAGTCGACCTTCTTCTCCGCGAGTAATAGTGTTCTGTGGGCGTGTGCGCTGCGCTCGCGTCGCGTTTTTACCCCTCTGCCCACTGGTCCCGCCGCACGCTAGTGTTCGGTCGTCAGTCGCAGCGCGCTCGCTGCGTGCGAGCTGCACACACGCCACACGGCGGCAAATCGCGACGATCACGCCCGAATGCACACGCCTAATGTTGGGTCGGCCCTAAGCTTTTCAAATTTGCTACATTTTTCTGTGAAATGACTTTTCCAACATGTCAGACAAAGACAGTAGCATTGAATAGAGGTTAACCATTGTGTGTAAATGTTTTTATTAGTAAAGGGGTGTTCAAAATTATATCTAAATAAATAACCTAATCTAACTAACTAAATTGTGTCCTAGTTTTAAGATGTCTTTGTTTATTATTGTGTGTACATAAATTATTAAATAAATAAATAAACCTTTCAATATACTGTGACGTAACAATTTTTTAAATTTACCTGGCCATGTCTGTTTTGTAAAGCTTCTTTGCTGCAACCAAATACATAAACCTTTTGCTGGGTGAAACAGATAACCATTAATACTGACTCCATAATTTCTTATACCGAAAAGGCATACTGCGCTTCTGTCCATCTCCAGAAGACTTTCATGGCAAAATGGTGTGCTGACTTCAAAACACTGAAAATATGTATTAAATTTTTTAACAATGTAAAATAACCTGTAAGTATTGTAGTCAATTTAATATTTTGATGTGAAGCAACATATAATGCGATTCAAATGAGAATAGGAACGTCAATGACCTCTATCTGTCAAATGTCACTTGAAAAGTATGGTTAGCTGAAAAACTTATTTGCCATTAATAATAGTCGGAATAATTCTTTATATACTCGACCTTTGCAACCACGATTTCCATAAATAAAAGAGGAATTATTATTCGTCTTCTTTTGTGTATGTGTCTTACATCGAATTTAAATAATAATGTTAAATTTTCTAAACATATAATTATAATAATACATATTCATAATTCGTTTTTAAAATCATAAATTAACATTTTGTTTTTAATTTTTCATTGTTGGTGCAAAGCAACTTGCCAAAATTAAATTGCTTTTGTTATTGTCATACTCATTTTGCTCGAAAATGAGTAAACGAGGCGCTGTGTTACAAAGACGACGATGACTCGAGTAGTCATCGTCGTCAGTAATACTACAAGACAAGACAAGACAGTAATACAGAGATGAGCGAAATTGAAGAGCTAGATTCAGATTAGTTTTTTCACTCAATTTTATAAATAAATTATATTAAAAGAAAAACAACTTTTTTTCTCACCCTACCTAATTAGGTACCCAATTGGGTAAAATTGACAGCTATGACGTCACAATATGGCGCGGACTCGATCCTATTCTCATTTGAATCGCACTATACTAACTTTCAGTGATGAAGGCTGGTTCTCCATCATAGGGAAGCCCTAGTCTGTATAAAAGGTCGGGATTTGGATGAGGGTCTTCTAAAACCAGGTGGCAAGTGAAGCCGATAGGAATGGAGTTACAGAAACCCCATGCCAATGTTAACTTTGGACATGTTGCTTCAATCATCAGAATCATAAAGCACAACATGTCATAGGTTTACTATATTCATTAGGAACTACTTTCAATTAAAAATACCTTTTTTATAATAAAAAAATATATATAACCTGCCATAGTTAAAATATATCATAATATATGAAGTACTCTTGCACTAGCATGAAAAAATACATTGGAAAATCCTACACATTTATTTCAACCAAATCCAACATATTTTTTTAATAAAACTTTTTTCTTGCTAAGAAAGTTATTATTATATCCTTAAAACCTTTTAAAGAATTCTATATCCTTTAAGTGTATTCATATCAGTTAATAGTATAATATAAAGATACTTAAGCAAATATACACCCACCAAAAATACCTATAAAGTAACTTGTCTGAGCCCATGAGTATACGGATTTTTATCATACCTCAGGTAGTCACAATTACAATAAAACAATACAATGTAATTAATGAATTTTTACCTCATCTCTCCAGCCTTTTAAAGCGCATATTTCATTTTCCTTGCGAAGACTTTGCAAAACTTCAGCAACTTTAGTTGTTCTTTGTTGGTAGTCTCTAAATGCAGGATTTAGTTCTACATATTTCCCAGTTATCCTAAAAACCTGTTTAAAAACGCATGTGTTTATATGCGATTAATAACTCGCACAATAATATAATGTACGTCGCCTTACCTCCGGAAATCGATGCAAATGCTTCAGAACGTCAGGTCTGATAAGTCCTACTTGATGACCAGCAACTAAGAACGGCTTGCAAATCCCTTGATGAATACCTAAAATTGTGCAGTATTTGGATAGATTAGAAACTTAATAGATTAAGATGCGAGGTCAAATATAATTCTCAATAAATCGCACCTTGTAAATAAAAACAATTGAATTTTCTCGCTAGTTGAATTAGCTCAGAAACGGTATTTTTGGTTGTGGAGGTCATATCTTTCATATTTAGACTCACACTTATGATTAAAATTTGTAATTGCTATTAATTTAAAGACATCGGTATGTAGCTATTGTTGTACAAAAATCTTTTTACTTTTTCACACCAACCAAAAAATAATCATTTGTCAAATTGGAATTGATTTGTCAAATGTCATATCGATAGTTTTATTCTTTTACTAAGGCGCGGGAATGGCATGGGAATCTAAGATAAAGAAGTAGGAATATGCCTAGGAATGACAACAGGACCGAGTACTGTGAGCAAAAAAACGAGCCGAGCGAGAGGTTGGAAGAGAGGCTGTGTGTCCCTTTCTAGTAGGGTGACAATAATATTTTCTGCTGTGGCAAACTGCAAAGCTGTGTGAGACAAATTGTGAAACACTGAATGACATACAGCTGAGGCTTTAAAAGTCGACGAGATTTAATAGTGTAAAATCATGAAGGTTTGAAGTGACGGCTGCATTAATATGTAACAGATTTTTATGTTTCTCTGCCTTACATAAACACTATTGAGCCATTTTTGTCGCATTTCTTCATAGTTGAGAAATCTATAAAAACTGTATTAAATTATCATTATTTAATGATAATATACCTTACTCGACTTCACACGTTTTTTTCTCAGTAGGTACTTACTACGATTCTAGGCGAGTCGCTACTGACTTTAACAAAACGTAGTACAATTATAATTCTTAATGTCAGTTGCTTTAATGTTAACACTTTTAAACTAGAATAACTAGACTAACATTAACAATTAACTTACTAATGTTACTAATAAACGAAATATTGCAACCAGCATAACTTTCACTTCGACAAGAATATACACAACATTTTTTCACCATTTTGACTGTTAAATACGTGCATTGTGAAATGCACTCTATTACCAAGGTAATACAGTTCTTTTTAGCAATTACAAAATTCGGAGTCTTCTATCCATAGGTACTAGATCCATTGGGACGACCGCACTTGGACCGCACCGCTAGTGCTTGACACTATCGATATTTTACTATCGATGAGTTCGGCTAGTATAGGTCTACCAGAATCTGATGGCATTTTAAAAAAAATAAAAAATGTGATTTTCATATGGCAATGTCAAGTATGACCCGTCAAATCAAAGTACGTGATCCGTCAACCGCTGCTAAAATTTTGTGATTATGTTCTTGGAATTTGTTGTTTTTGTGAAAATATCCAAAAAGGCAATTCGATCTCAAGCGAGAAATATTGTTTTCTATGTCTATAGTAAAATACAGAAAGAAGAAGGTGTAAATCGAACTCAATCTTATAATTTAAAGTTCGTGGTAGAGTTGACCGGTAAGTTAGAGTGAGTTGTTTTGATACTTTTAGTTTTTTTTATATTTTCTTAGGTAATTATTGTGACTTCTTTAAATGTGTTTCCAGTACTACTATAAGGTGAATCGTAGCTGATGGCACATCGAATGATGGTTTGTTTTCCATGCCTGGTAAAAGGAGGAGAGGAGGAAAAAAGAAAATCAACATAAATTCTGAAGAAGACAGGCATAACTTTATCAGAGTTTCTAACAAAAAGAAGGCACAGTGTCTTCTTAGTAGCTCGTCAGCGCTTTGGTTTGACCAAGTGTTGGACCCGGGATGGCACTATATTTGTGCTTGGACCGGATGGCTCCATAAACCGTGTAGCTAGCATGGTGGACTTGGATGCTATTTCACGTCCCGTTCAGGAAGAAGTATCCCCAAATACTGCTGGACCTGCTGCACCGCTGCCATCAAAAACTAAGGTTCCACCTACAACAAGGGCAAAAAAGGTTATTAAAAAGTGATTGTCATAGTAGTACTAGCTTTATATAATTATAATGTCTAATAGTTTTTAACTTACCATGAACTTTAATTTTATCTCCAATTTCATATATTTATTGTCTAAAATTGTTGATGGTACACTTATATTTTTTTGATAGTCCCTTCAGGTAGTTTACAATTCTTTTAAAATTACAAATAATTCGTTAGTTTTTACTTTTATTTTCTTTGCAAATTGAAGTGACAGATGTGCTGTTAGACATATGACAACATGTCTTTTTTTTTTTTCTTTTCTCAGAAGTGTAGCACTGCACTTGTAAACAGCCTTAAGTTACATAATATTTATAATAAAAATAATTTAAAAACATCATAATTTGCTAAATTAAAATTTTTAGTCTGCTAAAATAATTTTTACTACATAATGTAAATAACTTGTTTTAACTTTTTTTCTTGTGTATTTCTGGATTTGAAATAATTTTTATAATGTACTTTGATGTCCTTTTTGGCACTGCTGGGTAGTGGTTTGTAAAATATAGGTATATTATTATTATTTTTTATACTGTTTTAGCTATAATATTTTATATTATTTTGATTACATATTTTTTTATATATATATATATATATATATTTAATTATATAGTACATTATTATTATATTTATTATAGGTAAGTACCCATTACATTAATAATAATCAAATATTATGGAACATTCTAGGGATGTCAATGATAATAATTGTTTTGAAGATTTTTTCTCATGTTCATCGAGCGATAGCAACGACAGTTACTTAAGCGCAAATTTCGTTTCTCTTGAAGAAACTCTGACCACTAATTTTACGAATGTCCAGAAAAATCTTAATGTAGTACATATCAACGCTCAGAGCATACCAGCTCACTACCCGGATCTTCTAGCTTGCTTTGGTGGAAAAACACACATTGATGCTATTCTTGTATCGGAATCATGGCTCAAGCCTTGCATTCCATCTACCAGCTACTGCTTGCCTGGATACAAGCTAGTTCGAAATGATCGTGTTGGTAGGGGTGGGGGTGGTGTTGCGATGTATCTCAGATCGGACTTATCACACTCCCTTGTAAGCTCGTCAGTACAACCTCCACTACCTGATTCTCCTGAATACCTCTTAGTCGAGATTCAATTGACGTTTAGTAATAAAGCTCTCCTCGGTGTCTGCTACTGCCCCTCTTCTCATATGGATTATTTTTCGGATTTTGAACACTTGCTAGAGACTTACATACCAAATTACCAGCACTCTATTATTATGGGTGACTTCAATACCTGCATGGCTAAGGACGATATAAGATCTAGAAAACTAGCTTCAACCTTGGATAGCTGTAACTTACATATGCTCCCTCTCAACCCTACCCATTTCTCCCCTGGTTGTACACCATCCTTATTAGACCTCATGTTTGTATCGTCCCCAGACCTTGTAGTAAAGCATGGGCAGTGTTCTGCAGATATATTTTCGTATCACGATTTAATATACCTTTCTTATAGCTTGCGTCCCCCTAAAGTCAAAAGGAAAGTACTAATGCAGCGAAATTTCACAGATTTGAATTTGGACAACCTAAAACAAGACGCTAATAATATTGACTGGTCTTTAGTACTCTGTGCTAATCATGTTGACGATAAGCTTAATATTTTTAACTCTCTGCTTACCGATCTCTATGACAGACATGCACCGATCAGGCCCGTCAAAATAAAACACCTACCAGCTCCTTGGCTTACAGACGATTTAAAACATTTAATAAAACAAAAACATTCGGCGAAGAATAAATATAAGCATTCTAACAGTATAGAGCACCGCGACAGGTATGTAAAACTCAGAAACCGATGTAACAAACTGTGTAGGGATGCCCAGCGACGTTACATACACTCGTCTGTGGAGAATGGCGATCCTAGCCGAGTCTGGAAATTTCTGAGGAAACTGGGTGTCGGCAAAAGTTCCGAGAATAGTCACAATGTTTGCATAGACGCAGACACTCTAAACCACCATTTCGCTTCTCCTTCTAATTCTTTCGACCAGTATCTGAAATCTCAAACCCTAAATAACCTCTGCCACTTATCGACTTCTGATTCTCCACCGTTCCTACTTAACCAATTTACTGGGGATGATGTTAAAAGACATGTTACATCCATTATTTCTAACGCCGTCGGTGACGATGGAATTAGTCGTAAAATGATAATTCCTATTCTAGACGTCATTACGCCGGTACTTGTTGACATCTTTAACCATGCTGCTAAAACGTCCATATTTCCCAACGCTTGGAAAGATGCAAGCGTAATCCCACTACCAAAATCTGCTCGACCAAAGCTTGTCTCTGACTTCCGTCCAATTTCAATATTGCCGTTCCTCTCCAAAGTCTTTGAACGGCTTATAAGTCAGCAGCTTACAAATTATGTAACACAGAATAACTTACTTAGCACCTTTCAGTCTGGCTTTCGTCGTGGACATAGTACAACTACTGCACTAATTAAAGTCACCGACGACATTAGACGTGGCATGGACGATAAGCAACTTACATTACTGGCTCTGCTTGATTTTAGCAACGCATTTAACACAGTTGACCATGACGTATTGATCAGTATGCTTAGAGTTTATAATCTTTCGCCCCAAGTAATTGAGTTATTTCGCAGCTACCTTGTGGGGCGTCGTCAAAGAGTTAAGGTAGCTAATACCTGCTCAGATTGGTCTTTGATCTTTGCCGGTGTACCTCAGGGTGGTGTCTTGTCTCCTCTGCTTTTTGCTCTCTTTATAAACGGCATTACGCATTCCATATCCTCATCCTTTCACCTTTACGCTGACGACCTCCAAATTTATTCTCAGACATCCTTAAATAACCTACACGTTACCATAAGCACCCTAAACAGTGACCTGAATATAATCTGTAATTGGAGTAAGCGTCATGGTCTCCTTATTAACCCAACCAAGACACAGCTGATAATCATTGGTAGTCCTGGGCTGGTATCTAGGATCGACTGGCATTCCTTACCACCGGTGGTTGTGAATGATGTTATTATTCCCTTTAGTAAAACAGTAAAAAATTTAGGAGTTTATCTCGACGATACCTTGTCATGGACGCAACATATTAAAGAGATCAGCAGAAAAATCTATGCAACTTGGCACTCCCTATCCCGCTTGCGTTTCCTTCTTCCAATCCCCACAAAAATCAAGATTGCTGAATCCTTATTTCTTTCCACGCTCGATTATGCAGACACTTGTTTTGTGAATCTAACCGAAGATCAGCTTAATAAACTTGAGCGACTTCAAAATCTTTCAATAAGATTCATCTTCGGCCTTCGCAAATTCGACCACATCTCCGAATTTCGCACCAAGCTCAGGTGGCTGCCTATTCGCCTTCGTCGGGATGCTCGCATACTCTCACTCGTATACTCCATCATACACGACCCATATTTACCTCCTTACTTAAAAGAAAAATTTATATTTCGACGAGCAGAAATCAAGGATTTACGGTCAGTTTCAAATCTTCTTTTAGAAATGCCTGTACATCACTCTAAATACTACAGCTCTTCCTTTGCAATCACCGGGATAAAACTCTGGAACGCATTACCAACGGACATAAAAGTGACAAAAACGCTCAGTAGGTTTAAAGCATTGGTCAGAGAACACTTTCTTGCCATAGCTAACAATAATTAATACTAATTAAATTGCATTTTATTAATCACTATTATTTTTTGATAGCTTAAAAATTAATGTTCCATCATTTTAATGTTACGTTCTTATTTATTTATGTATTTTAGAATATGTATTTATATATTGTTATTGTATGTATGTATCTGTTTATATATTATGCCATTATTAATATACTTATTTAAGTTAACAAAATATACTTTATTTTTTTTTTTTTTATTTGCACATTCATAATCATACAATTATAATAGTACTGTCCTCTACCCGTGGTTGCCTGGAAGAAATTACTAAATAGTAATAAGGCCGCCATTGTGTTCTACATTATTTATAATACATAATTATCTAAGATTGCTGTTAAATTCCAAATTGTATTATGTGTGCACAATAAAGAATATTTCATTCATTCATTCATAAGGCAGTTTCGATTTATAGTTGATTAGGAATAAAGTAAACGAGTTCTATACAGTTCGGAAGGAAATTCCAACATTAAATAAACTGTTGCCAATTTAATTGTATGTTATTCGTAATAAATAAGTATATAAAGTAATTCACGATTGATTTATTTTTCATGAAATATCATTATATTACATAGTATAAAACAAAGTCCCTTTTTTGTCTGTCCCTATGTATGCTTAAATCTTTAAAACTACGCAACGGATTTTGATGCGAGTTTTTAAAATAATAGTCTTTAAGTATTTAATAGTCTTTAAGATATTATAAGATTATGGTAAAATTTATATTCAAGTGCGATAAATAAAATACTTATTATGTAAGTATATTATCAAGTGGTCGCGCATGTCGTATAGAGGTGATAGGGTCCCATTTTTAACAATTTGCATTGGGCAAACCTAAAAACATGTTCAATATTGTATCAGTAGTATATTGCTGTAAGTAGGTAGAGAATTATTCGCCGAAGTAGTTTTTTCTCCAAGAACACTATTCCACGCGGGCGAAGCCGCGGGCAAAAGCTAGTTTTCTATATTATACACCGAACATTCTTCATACAGTCTTATTATAATTCATGTTCAATAATACTAAAGACATAATTAAATATTAACCAGTATCAAGATCGTTTAATCCAATTTCCCCAGTATTGCACACTACAATTTTTTTTTCCCCTATTTGCCATGAGATTCTGGTACACCTATAATAACTATGTGTGGCAAAAGTAAATTATATCTATTATATCTTAACTACAATATTTAATTTACAATTTCGCTCAGTATCATAAAGTAAATAAGTATTAAAATGTTGAAACATGCAATGGAAGCGTCATCCAGCGTGAAGAAGAATTTTAGCATTTTTAGCAGTGTTGCGAATATCTTAGTTGCGGAGAAGCTGGTGCGTATAACCAATTTGTAGCATTCCGTAATACTCAAGAAACCCTAATAAATTTGCCCTGACCATCCGTCTGTCTGTCCGTCTTTCTAGCATGTGTAGTTATGAATTTATATAAATGAAATTTTGTATAGTTTATGGGTATTTTAAAATTGAAGTAAGAATTCATAAATTACTTTTTTACAAAGTCAGCCATTTTCGAGTAATCGGTCTCCATAATGGTTTATAAGTTGGTCATCCTCCTGGCATTTCTAAACTATACGAGATAGAAACTTGTAAGTTCCCATGTTGATTGACTATGCTAAAAACTTTTTAAGGAAAATTATTTTGAGCGAAATCAATTCGAAATCAATTTTTTCAATATTTACTTATATTTTCTATTTTCTCTTTTAAGTTTCTGTATGTTTTACTAGTCTAAGGCTGGAACTATATGCACCAGAATTCGGAAAATTCTGAGCATTGAAAATAGAACTCGGCGCTAATAGAATAGAGTTGAAAATTGAAGGTGTCTTATAAGACATTGACGTTTAACTCGACACTATCTCTACCCTTACTAGCACATAGAATAGGTATCTAATGAGAGAAAGTATAGATAAATATTAATTTGCGGTCTAATCTGACTGTACGTAGTTTAAAAAAATATTTGTTTATATATCTAGGTAGTATATTATAATAATCTATACTAATATTATAAAGAGGAAAGGTTTGTATTTTTGTGTGTATGTTTGTAATGAATAAACTAAAAAACTACTGTGCCGATTTCAAAAATTATTTCACCATTAGAAAGCTACATTCACCCTGAGTAACATAGGCTATATTTATTGCTAGAAAATATTAGGGATCCTTACTAAAGCTAGTATAAAATGTGAAAATTTGTGAGGATGGATGGATGAATAGATGGTTGGATGTATAGATGGATGCTTGTTACTCTTTCATGCAAAAACTACTGAACGGATTTTGATGAAATTTGGTATGGTAGTAGTTTAGGCTCTGGATTAAAACATAGGCTACTTTTTATGTCGGAAAAGTAGAGTATTCCCGCGGGATAACCGATAATATATTTACGCGGGTGGAGCAGCCGTAATAAATAAAGTAAAATAGATAATAGCTTCAAGAATTAGCCTCATACGTGTTGAAGCCCATTATCTAGCACGCTTCACGCTTTTTATATTTTGTTGCTGTAAAAAATGAGTCCTTTGAATTCCTCATGAATCTCACCACCAGGTCTACCATTTGGTGACAATAGGATGAATTTAGAAGAAATCTTTACAGTAATAATAGAAATCTTTACAGTAATATAAATCTTAAATATGTGTATAGTATTAAATATATTTCCGTTGTCTGGTACCCGTAACACAATATTATGTTCTTCGAGAAAGAGACCAAAAAAAATTTTTGACGTAGCTTAATAGCAACTATTTTACTATTTTAAAAACTACATAAAATGAGCAATTTTTTAAAGTAACAACCCAGGTTAGTGTGGTGTATTTTTTGTTCAGTATGGATAGTGAAAGTTAGGAGAAAAAGTTTTTGAAATCACGATTAGGGAAAAGTTTTCTTTTTTTCTACAAAGTTCAAACTCTGTTAGCTTTGTTTACAACCGTGGTCAATAGCAGAACTAGTCAGGATTCCGCAATACAAATTTGTATCCCACAATACGGGAAATTGTAGTTGCGGCAGTCTAAAAACTGACATGAGGTGTAATTTTTAAGAAATTATTAAAAGTGCCAATATCTCGAAAACTAAAGATTTTTTACTAAGGTCATATTACGATATTCTGGTGAGTCATGAGCTGGTCTATCAGCCTTCGAAGGGACGACGTCGACTTCTGGGACATCATGTATATATTATGTAGCTATATTTACATATACTGTAACAAAGGGCTGGCCCAGGCCTCATACATTTCTTGAACATCTCTTTTGGATGTTATACGATTTAGTAGCAACATTTATTCATCGAGTACAATTTTTTGATTTTTGCTAATTTATCGCATTTATTGTTAATATTTAGGCAAAATAAAACATACACATGGAAAGTAACACCATCCTTTTATTTATTTGATGTTCCCGATCTGTTTTTGCAGAAAAAAATACAGCAAGACGACATTTTTTGCTCCGGTTCGTTCCGCCTTGCTGTAATTTTCCGAATACGTCAAAAACGCGCAGCAACTAGTTCTATACAACCGTCCGCGTCACGACCAGAGGGCTCGAACCTTTGGCAGTGAAAAAATATCTTTTAAGAATGGTGATGAAAATTTGAACGAATAAAATAAAAAATATTTTTATTCAGAATAAAAAGCAAGGTTTTGTTTTCCGAACGTCAAACAAGGAAAAAATGATTACAATTGCCACCGTTTCGGAATATTCTTGTTTCCCGCCTTTTAACTTGACACTGGCAAATGGTTATAAGCCGACGCCATTTATTATAAATTATAAAAGAAGATGAAGGAAATATTAAGTTTGGTAAATTTTTATTTCAGAATTCAGAATTTTTAATTAAATTTTCATTACCTATTTTGTTTTTGTATAAAAAATACTTTTGATAATTTAACTATCAACAGATTTATTCTTTCCAAATAATGAGAAAAAACAGTGCTTAGAAATCATTCCAAATTTTACAGTTCAAACACAAAATCAGAAGTAAATCGACCTTTGGCTGTTCATAACCGCTTTTAGTAGAATAAAATAACTAATAAACCTCGTAATTAGTAGGTATCAACATTAGTAAATAATAGCTTAAGATCATTATGAGTGAGGTGAAAGATATTTCTGTAGCATTTCGACCTTATATTGAAACAATATACACAGACTTGCGACTAGGTAAGTTAGATATCATAATATAAATCAATACAAAATATTAAGATCAGTAAGTTTGCAGTTGCTAATAAAAAAAATTGTACGCCATGCTTCGGCACGAATGGGCCGGCTCGACCGGAGAAATACCACGGGCTCACAGAAAACCGGCGTGAAACAGCGTTTGCGCTGTGTTTCGCCAAGTGAGTGAGTTTACCGGAGGCCCAATCCCCTACCCTATTCCCTTCCCTACCCTCCCCTATTACCCTATTCCCTCTTAAAAGGCCGGCAACGCACTTGCAGCTCTTCTGATGCTGCGAGTGTCCATGGGCGACGGAAGTTGCTTTCCATCAGTGACCCGTTTGCTCGTTTGCCCCCATATTTCATAAAAAATAAATAAAAATAAAAGCAATTTCAGGGTTGTGCAAGTCGAAAATTGAAATAGAAAAAATTGGAAGCAATGCAAAAGGTAACAATAGCCAATTTCGCCTTTTGCTCCCATATTGTTCAAGAAAATTAAAGTGGGAAGTAATATTTGATTCGTCAGTGCCATGGTTTGCTCCTGATTTCCGTTTTGACGATGATAGTTTTTTCAATAATGTTGATGAGGATTTTATTGAAAAGAGTCTACCGAGTCTAGCACATTGGAATCCTAGTAACTTAAGGTGTTTAAATGATGTATTGACACAGTTAATATGTTTGTATAAAGCCTATCAGGTAATAATACATGAAATTAATAAAATCAACTTTCAATTGATTTTATTAATTTAATGTATTTTAATATTAATTTTATTAATAATGTAATTATTAATTTAAAATTATATTAATTTAATTATTGAATTAATCTAATGTAAGCATTTCCAAACCTTATGATTCAATTTATGAAGAACATTATTTAAAATAAAAAGTTAATAACTCATGTTCTGAATAAGTTATAAAAGAAGAAAAAATATATTTTAAAGAAAATATCTAAACAATTTTAGGTAAAAAAATTAAATGAAGATGCTAATTCTAGAGCATCATTTGAATATAATGCTTTATTGGGTAATGCACTTACTACTGAAGAAGATGTTGAAGTTTTTGTAGGCAATCACACTGTTGAGTTTCTCATTAAACTTAAGGTGGACACATCTAGACTACCAGAAATTTATAATGACGGGTATGTTAACATTTGAATTATTCATTACTAGATGTTGCCCGCAACTTTGTGCACGCATAAGGATATCTCAAGGGAACCGTACATTTTGCTACAATAATTAGTAGCCTATGTTCTTCCCCATGGACTACTCTACATCTGTGCCAATTTTCATCAAAATCGGTCCAGTAGTTTCGGAGCCTATTCAATGCAAACTTTTCCTCTTTATTATATTATTATAGATATTATTCATTATTAAAAGCAGTATATCCCAATCTAATTAAGTCCTATATTATCATTTATCACAATAAAACATGTTTATCTATGTGAGTATAACATTTTTAGAATCAATGAAAATCCTGGCATTGACACAGCGCTTCTACTCGTTCGCTATCCTAATTCAACGAATGCAGAGTTGATTTTGTCACCATTCCTCACCAAAGTTCTTGGTAACATTACATTACCACCGTAAGTATTTTCTTGATTAAACACCATAAGTTTTATTGGTAACTATTTTATTAATTTATTGCACAGATGATTATGTTATAATTATGATATTTTGTCTTTCAGGATGCATCAAAATGGTGTTCTGATGGATTACGTGCCCTTAGTCACAGAAATACTCAACAAAAAGGTAATTCATGATATGTATAAGTCATATCATATGTTTGTTTACTCTACTTTCATATTATTAATTTTGTATTTTAGGTTCAAGATCTACTAAATAATGATAAACTGAAGAGAGAATTACTAGCACAAATAATTGTAAAATATGAGGGTGCAATACTGGAGCATGATGCTAATAGTGCAGCTCTGTTGTTTGAAATGAATGATTTTCATTGGATTTTACAGATTGACATAGGTAAGGATAATTTCGTAGCCCAATTATGGACGTTCGCCGACAAACCCGGTGTACCACTTTAAGACAATCCACATAATATTACATCACACAAAATTTTGCCTTTTTATGCTATACAATGTTTAGTTCTTGTCTGATACGTTGGAAAAGCAGCTTAACAGACAAGAACAAAACATCGTATAGCTTATCCATCATGTAAACATTTTTATTAGTGAGGGGGTTAATACATATTACATATTGTGCATTTTTACAGGACTCCAATTTCCTGAGAAACCCCCTGTGCTTACATTGCGATCTGTTTATCACTGTACCTCAAATTACCCATACAGAAAACCCAGAACAAAAGTATTACCAAGCTGTCCGTACAACAACTTTGAAGGTTACATTGCACAACAAGTTGAAATATTTAAGACTGAGTGCAAAGGTACATCAACACAGCCTCTTTTAGATATAGACAATTAAAAATCAAATTATTATTAATATCATAACTAATAACAAGAATAATCTAAAAACAAGAATGTTCATGACTTAATACATATATCTGATAAAATATAAGAAATATCAGAAGTAATATAAAATAAAACAATGTTAAAATTAAGAAAAGTGTTTTATTACTTTAGACACAAAGATGGGATCCAGTAAAATGATCACTTAACTTTTTAATTTATGATGCACATAATAAAAATGTGACTAATGATCCAATATACATAATAAGGATAAAGCTTCAACATATTGCCTTTAATTTAGTTAACTCTATAACCTAATATTCAACAATAATACTTTATCAATAATTAAGTAAAACAATCACAAAGAGTTGCAGCAGTGACATTCACTGTCGACAGAAGAACCCCACACAACATTGAGTTTGTTTAGTCATAATTTAAAATAACTCAAGGGGACTATGTTAACATGTCTAATACCTAGAAATATAGCTTAAATTGTATTCAGTTGGTTAATTTGCTTCCATCTTTTTCTCCAACAATTTCATATCGATATCTCATGTACATGACCTTCATTCTATCCCACCAATTTTCAAAAGAATCGAGTGCTGGTCTGACATCGAGCAACGCAAATTGATATTTGTTGTCCACTTCACCTCCATCATAATAATCAATGATATAGCGCACATCCTTGCCACATCTGTCCACAATCCAATCGTGGCGGTCAAAGGGGAGCTCATATCTGTGAAATAATAATTAATTTTTGTAAAATTTTGTAAAGTTTCTCTATACTGATTCCAAAAATGTAGAAATAAGGATATACTGCATATTCTCATTAGTTGCAAAAATCGTAATATGATTATTATAATACAAGTTTTAATATTGTACACATATTAAAACTTATTTGTACATACTGTGTATTTGTTATAATGTATTTTAAAAGACACTGGGCGTTTTTGACCCGTTTTATGAAAGTTGCAACCACAAACCAAAATACTTTTAAACTGTACTATTTTCCTTCACATTTCATTTTCAGAAGTTATTTTAATTTAGATCCACAGATAGGGGAATAAAGTTATTAAAGTAAGGAGTTAGGATGTTACGTATTTAATGTATACCTTGGCACAAGCTCTTACTGTTCAGTAACATTTGCTTTAATTATTTACATACAAGCTAAAAAACTACAGGTGTTTTTATAAAATCGAAGGATTCCTTGATTTCTTACAGAGCCCAGCAGCAGAGCAGATCATTAGATGGTCATGGGACCAACTGAGGAGTACACTCTTTCAAACAAAAATTCTAATTTAGAACTGGACAGATTGGTTTTGGATTCAAAATTCAAATTGGTCCAGATGTGCAGTGCACATAAATGTATGAAATCATTAATATTTATTTATCATTTCTCATTAACCCCACATCCCACCGATATGCGACCTATATCTTTGTAATTCAGGTTTAATTACGCTTACATCTAAACTAATTTTATTATTGGTCGCCGTAGCAAATTGCTTCATACAAAACAGTGTTTTAGACTTGAAAAACTTACCCAAGCCATGAGCGCATTTTGGCTCTTGGACTGTAATCAGAGGCTTTCCCACCAAAACTCTTGAGCCTTGGATGACCACATTCTTTTGCATGTAAAGCTTCCCACTTCAGGACTTCTTGCCATGCCTAAAAATTCAAATTAATTATGAATTATTTTAACAAATGTAATAAAACACGATGTCCATGTTGGCAAAGCTAAAAATTAAAGAGGCTTTTACATGAAACTTATTTTACTGTTCCCCATAATACATACTTGTTCATTATTTGCATTGTGTATTCTGATAATGTCATCCATATCTTTGGGTTTGATTTGATCATCCTTCCACCTCCAGCCTTTACGTAGCATAGCATTCCAAAACATCTGTTGACTTGGATACACCCAAAACTCTGTAGATCCATCGGGCATAGCCCTAGGTATTGTTGATACTTGTCTTTGAGTTGGCAGAGAGAATGGCTGATCAGGTGCAGGTTGTTGATTCGCAGGTGGCATCTTTAACATCATTTAATACAATTATTATAATTCACAAAAAAACTAAATAATATAAAAAAAAAATACATACCATGTTATATGGATTGATGTTGCTGTCACTAACAGGACATTCAGATGGTGGTGCCTTAACCTCTTCTTTTTGGGCATTTTTGTTATGCATCGGACATTCGGGTGGTGGATTATCATTATTACCAGTTACTTTGGGATGGAGAGATTCTGCAGACACTGTGTTTCCCATTTTGACGATAGATTATTATATTCTTACGTAAGTGGACAAGGTTAGGCGTATACTCCACTCATTTTAAAATCTGAAACAGTGTATAACCTCAGAATAACAAACACTATACGACTTACTGAAGCTTTCAAATTTTAAAGAAAAACACGAATTTGTTTTTAAAAAGTAAAGATTCGAAAGCAAAATTCATACCCTTTTCAACATTTTTCATGTGAGTTTGACTTTGACAAGCTGAGTGCTGACAAGTGACAACTGCAGCTCACAGATTTTTTTTATTTAATATGCCATATGTCGGCTTATAACCATTTGCCAGTGTGAAGTAAAAACGGCGGGAAAAAGAATATTCTGTAAAATTTTCATCACCGTATAATTATAATGTCGGGGTAATGGATAGTCAATGATTCAAGTCAGTCGATTAGTAAAGTGGTAGACGCTATACTGAAACTTCCTACGGAGTTGGCGGAAAACACAATAGGCAAGCGGACTGATTTTTTTTTTATTGCACAAAATATGAATATTGAATAGTACTCTGAGTAACATCTCAGAAGAGACCGTATATCAAAAGTCAATATTTTCAAAGGTACAGCGATTTGTAAAAAAAAAATTCGTGAGTCTCGTAAAAATGCGTAAAAACCTCTAAAAACGCTCCATACTAACCTACAAGTGACGTCACTTGTAGGTTATGGTGTATGAAGTATACGGCTGCAGGAACGGGCAGGGCAGACACCTAGATTTTTAACGACACTAGTTACATTTGAGGAACTGTAATTTGTTTGAGCTTATCCATCTGCATGCATTGCAGGCAAAAAATATTTATCTATAATTAATTATATAATATTAATATATAAAAGAAAGTCGTGTTAGTTACACTATTTATAACTCAAGAACGGCTGAACCGATTTGGCTGAAAATTGGTAGGGAGGTAGCTTAGAACCAGGAAAAGGACATAGGATACTATTTATCGCAGGAAAATGTACGGTTCCCGTGGAATGCTGTATTTACGCCTTTACGTAAAAACTACTTAACTGATCATCATTAGATTTGGCACAGATATAAAGTACTTAGACTACGAGGAAGAACATAGGTTATTCTTTATTGCATAAAAATGTGCGGTTCCCGTGGAATACTGTATTTACGCTTTTACGTAACTACTTACCCGATCATCATGAAAGTTGCTATAGATACAAAGTAGACCACGAGGAAGGACATAGGCTACTTTTTATTGCAGAAAATGTACGGTTCCCGTGGAATACTGTATTTACGCTTTTACGTAAAAACTACTTAACCGATCATCATGAAATTTGGCACAGATATAATGTAGACCACTGGGAAGGACATAGGCTACTTTTTATCGCGGAAAATGTACGGTTCCTGTGGACAACTGTATTTACGCTTTTACGTAAAACTACTTAAACGATCATAATGAAAATTGGCACAGACATAGAGTAGACTACGAGGAAGACCATAGGCTACTATTTATCGCAGAAAAATATATTTGGAGATTTAGTAATTAACGGATTTAGAGATTTACAAATAATGTGATTTACGCGACGATACTCAAAGGAAAATTCGAAGGTGAGGAAGTTTTCATTCCGAAGATCCCGATGATCCCTACCGAATACCGATATGCCGTTTGAGTTCAAACGACTTCAATTTCCGATCCGTCTTGCATTCGCCTTGACCATTAATTATATAAGTCACAAGGTCAATCCTTGACCATAGAAAAAAGTATACATATAGAGATAGAAGTCGCACTAACGCTGTTTGACGGTTCAAAAATGAAGGTTCGATGTAGGTCCTAGCGCCACCTGGTGTTGGTGCAGTTGCACTAAATGGCTGTATATATATATATATATATATATATATACATAGGTACGGATTTACGGGATTTTTATGTCAGAATTTTATGTTTCAAAGACCTTGATTTTTGTAAGAACAGTGTTTATTTGTTAAGTTTCCTTAGCAAATACACAATTCTCACAAAAAAAAAGCATTTGAAACATAAAAATCCGACACAATAAAACAAAACTTAACCAAAAAAGAAAAAATATTTTATTTTCACATATGAAATGGAAAAATATTATTTATTAAACACGTTATACTACTTATACTCTGTTTAGATCCAATTTAATTTAAACGTAAGCGAATACTCGTGTAGTTACTTATTCAAATGTCACTTATTTGCCGTGCAATAATGAAATACACACAATGATATTTGGTGAATTTTGCTTTCGTTTAGATTAATTGCGATCTGAACTGAATTTACAACTTAACATTCTTAATACTTATACTTATAAAAATGACATTTAACTGCTGAGATTTAAAAAAGAACCATAAGTTAAACATGAGTAGGTACAACATTGTTATCAATAGTTTTAAGTTTTTTGTAGTAAATATTTTTTTTTTTTATATTTTGGAACACACTACAAGATTTAACTTTAATTCATAAACATACTAAATATATGCGACATGTCAAACTCATGTAACATGTGACCTGGGCCTGTTTAATAAATGTTACAAATGGTTGTAAATTGTAGTTTTTTAAAGAATACAACTTACAAGTTTACCATGGTGGAAAATTCACAAAATGTACCTACAATTTTACATATTTCCGTTTAATAAACATTTTCTCTTTACAGTTAACTTACAAATTTGTATTTAGAACTGTTTTATTAAACACATAATAATTGTAATAACAATTTTACATATTTTGTAAATTGTAGTACAATTCCGATAGGTGGACTTGTCGTGTCAGAAATTCACAATTTAGTGCCTCAACCTATTATAGAAAGTTATTTGATACACAAAAATGGACAATGGTTCTAACAACTAGAAGTAGTGACAGTAGTAGTGATGAATAATATTATGTAAATGAACGGCAACGGAGTTTTTCGAGAAAGGATTAATTTTATTGTTGATGTGACAGACACAGTTACAGTTTTTTAATTTTGTTTTTGTTTTACATTCAAGGCAAAAAATATATAAATAATATTAAAAAAAATTACACTCATGAATTTCTTCAATAAGAATTTACATTATAAGCAACTTTTAACCTACAACTACAAAGAAGAAGGGGCATTTTTGTATGGAGTCCATCCATACTATTGTAGCACTACAAGACATATCAAATAAAAGGGCTTGAAGTGTGTAATTGTATTGTATGACAAAAATTCTCTAAACCATAGGAGAAATGCACCATTTCTTAGTATTGCTAGCAAGGAAGAATGTCTGGTAAGTAATGGTATACGGCAAACTTCAGGAAAATGTATTTCAACAAAATGCTTCATATTTTTGAAGAAATGTATGGGAAAATAATAAAATGTTAAAAATAAGCATACATTCTGTATTATTGCACCATTTCAGTGATTTTTTCAAACATTTTTTTAACTTTGAACCCTCATTAACATTTTCCCCCCATGGTTTAGAGATTTTTCGTCATACAATAAAATAACATACTTTTTAAGGCCTTTCTTGTTGTTTCATTTGATATATGTCTTGTAGTGCTACAAGGGTGGGGACGTTTTGCCACTTCTTCTTTGTGGATACAATTTTTCATTGAAATACTACAGGCGTTTTCTGCACGCACACACACTGTAAACGTTTATAAAACAGCACTTGTAATTACAATATTTGTAAAATTCTTACTTATTTGTAAGGGTTAATAAACATCACTTGTCACACAACAAATTTGTTACTTATTTACAAAATTGTCGACTTGTAACTTTTATTAAACAGAGCCCAGGTATTTACAGAATTAAGAATATAATTATTTGATATTGAATAAATCTTGCCAGATATAATTTCATATAAAATTATCACCAATTATTAATACAACGTGTTCTTTTTGATTCCCATAGTTACCTTTAGATTTAGGACTATGTTATTATGAAAACATTCAGTACCATAACATTAAATGTAAATCCAATTATGTGTCAATATTTAGAGCACCACATAATATCGCGATCGTCACCATTATACTTAATCATTTAAGATATCTATTATTACCTTTAAAACTATGCATTTTAGGACCCCATAGGAAATTTATAGAGAATGTTAGTTTGACAAAAGGAAGAACTCCGTTTTGTTTCTCTATCTAAAATACAAATAAATACAATAAATTTAAGGCCTAAACAGAAAAATTCAAAACCTGCACTCAGCTTGATTAATTTTTTGTTGCAGAAAAAATACGAAAAGCTGGCATTAGCTCTAATATCTGACATTTGTTTCATTTTTTATTTATTTTTGCGAATTTTCCGCAATATGGCAAAATTTTGTATAAGCCCAGTCAAGCTATAAAATCCTTTATACATAACATTAAACAATTTCAAATATTGATAAGTAGTAGCAATAGGCTGGGTAAGCTAACCAGCCAACCGGCCAACTGGCAACCGGCAGCGGTGATGATCAGCGAAACTCCAAAACCACATTTTTCAAGCTATTTTTAAGAGGTATCATAGAAATATTATTATATATAAAATTCTCGTGTCATACATAGTGTTACCCCGACACACTCCGAAACGGCTTGACCGATTCTTATGATTTTTTTAACATATTCGGTAGGTCTGAGAATCGGTCATGATCTATTTTTAAACCCCTAAATGATAAAGGGATATTTTATTTTTACATAAAACTCTTAATGTCTGTCGGGTGACGGGTCACCTAGTATACTTATATTATTATCTGTTACACTGTAATAATACACACTACTTCTTGCACTATTTCCACTTTAATAATTATTTTACATTAATTTTAATATATTACACGACCGGTTTCGACAAATTCATCATTAGGCGTAGGTAGATTAAAAAAAAATAACAAACACAAAAAAATTTGGGATCTTACTTAATGACCAGACATGCCTTTCGAGTTCCATATTATTGCAAGAAATTTAATTATTATTTATAGGTTATACTATCTTCTACATTTCACCATTAATTCAATTTGTATCCAAGGGTATTAATTTAGATCATTTTGACTTAATTTATTAATTTTAAGGTTATGTTTTAATTTAATATATTTATTTTATATTTATTAAAGCGAAAATAGTGCAAGAAGTAGTGTGTATTATTACAGTGAAACATGAATTTCCATCAAGAACCTACAGTACAATCAATAACATATTATTTGTTATTACAGTACACTTTATATAAAGATTCAGACATCTTAAGATAGAATATTATAGTATCTTCGCCACCTGTGATACCCTTAATAAGCTTGTATTTGTCACCGTAAAATTGTAAAAACCGTTAGATTGTAAAAATATGTCGAAAGTTAATGCCTATATGTTTATAATGTATCGAAAAATAATGCGTTAAATTATAAGCAGTCTATCGACATTTTACAATCTCACTAGTTATATTACAATCTGACGGTTGTTACAATTTTTCGGTGACATTAGTCTAAGATCAGGTATAAAGAATATTATATAAGGTTTGGTAAAATCAATTACGGATACTTCGGGCATATGATCTGCTGCTTAATATTAAGAAGTAGATCACGTGCCTGAAGTATTTGTAATTGATTTTTGGAGACCTTATATAATATCCTCATCTGTTATTCATTTGCGTTATGTTTTATATTAAAGATAAAAAACAAAATAACAATCGCAAATAGCCTGCTTAGTTAAAGTTCGTGCGGATATTAATAAATAATTAAAGTATACTGGGAATTTTCTATGAAACAATTTGCTACGGCGACCAAAGACAAAATAAGGCTTGATGTAAGCGTAATTATTAAACCTTGATTACAACGACTCAGGTCGCACATCTGCAGGAAGTGTGCTAAATTCTCATAAATTATAACTGTCTTTGACTTGACTCCATTTTTCTATGGATGAGAATTAAAATAATTACAGGAAATGAAAATTTACAATCTAATAGTGGTTTGTGATCGACAATTTTTAAACAGCGGGTCATAAACTCCCAATGTCTTTTAAACGAAAAGGCTTCATCTAGATACTTCTAATTTATTTTTGGTTCCGTACCCAAAGTCTCTGTGTGTCAGACAGACAGTGACTTTGAGTACGGAAATTTTGTGAGTGGATATTTAAACTGTAGTTAGACAGTTTAATTTTTTACCGGCGATGTATTTCTGTTGCGGCTATAATACAAATACAAAATTAAAAACAATAAATATTTAAGGGAGGACTCATACAACAAACATGACTTTCTTGCCATCATCAGTAGCAATGTCAACATTAATTGCTAGTTATGAAATTAATAATTTTTTGATCAGAAATGCTACTCATTGTTGACGCTTTCACATCGAGAAAATTAAGAAAATAATTATCTTTCTTAGTCAAAATAGTTTAAATCGATTCCTTGTACACCAAAAGTGACATATGGTCTTCATAAAACTAGCCTAATTGTGGAATAACAAAAAACAAATTAACTCTGCCTGAATTAAAAAATAAATTTATGTAGCATATATTTTAATTCAAGTATTTTTTTTTTTATTCAAAGTTGGTATTTTTATACACTTTCTGAACGTATATATGTGATGCCTACCACGGGTTCGGGAACTAGCCCGGTGAGAAGAACCGGCGTTATATAGATGGAGCTTTTTCGTTTAATATTATCTGCACGGAATTTAATTACGAGATAAGCATATTTGCGATAGATATGTTAAATATGAAACTTATTGCAAATAAATAATAGTTGAAGGATATATTCCTTATACTGCATCTTGTACTACAGTCACGACATCTCTTTCTAGAGGTCAGCCACGACGTCTTCGTCCATCCTCCCAATCAATGCTTATTTTTCTACCATATTCGGGATCCAATTCTTATCTTGACTTTCTTGACTTTCAGCATTTCATAGTTAGATTGACACGTTGAATACATAATACTGAAAAATAAAAAGCATTGGTTTAGTATAAAAACTAGTAAACTTTATGGTTTATGATTTAAAATAATAGTATCAATGGACGCTTCACACCACGACAATCTGGTTCCATAGTAAGTTCTGGAAGAACTTATGTTACGGGTACCAGACATGGGAAATACATTTAATACATACATACATATAATCACGTCTTATTCCCGTAGGGGTAGGCAGAGACCACTTCTTTCCACTTGCTACGATCCTTACATACTTGTTTCGCTTTATCCACTTTCATTCTTACCATCCATTCCTCCTCTTACATTCAACGTAGCGAAGCGGCTCTCGATGGGCCACTTTTCGCCTCCGCGAGAAACGAGACGTGATGGGTGGCGAACCACATCGCCGCCATTTTGGATACTTAAATTATTTTTTACGATTATCCACGCATTGGCGGAGAGGGTAGGAATAGGGAAAGAGAAGGATAGGTGGTGTGGAAAGGAGGATTAGTAAGTTAGAGTAGGAAATAGGAAATGTAGGATATTACCGCCCAGGAGGACAAGGGATAGGACAGCAATAGCTAGGGAAGCCGGGGTCGCATACCCGTATACTATACCACAACTACCGGACAGGTAAGTTGGGATGAGTATCCCATGACATCTGTATACAATACATTTAATACTTTTAAAATTATACACATACTAGCTGATGCCCGCGGCTCCGCCCCCGTATGTACAGTAAGTAACCCACGGGAACCTTACATGTCCCGCGATAAAAAGTAGCTTATGTCCTTTCCCATGATCTACTTTATATCTGTGTCAATTTTCATGATAATCGGTTTAGTAGTTTTTACGTGTAATTGTAAAAAAAAAGTATCCCACGGGAACCATACATTTCCCCGCGATAAAAAGTAGCCTGTGCCCTTTCTCAGGCTAAGAGACTGTCTGTGTACCAAATTTTATTCAAATCGGTTCAGTAGTTTTGGCGTGAAAGACGGACAAACAGACAGACACACATTCGCATTTATATTAGTATGGATTTAAGATTTTTATTATAAACACATATTTAATACACATCCATGACCCAGGAACATGAAAATATTTTGTTCCTCCTCAACCCCCGCTCTGGCTCAACCCCTGAGCCACAGAGGTCGTCAAGTTGAGTATTAAATAGCTCCCCACACCAATTTCGGTGATAGAGGCCAGTTTCATTGAATAAGTGTGTTCGCAGTACACAAATGTACTCTCTTCCATTACTCTCGAAACCCAATGTGACAGATAACCGACATGACTCACGAGAGATCAGGCTGACCCATCCGACGCATAGATCATCTTTACTGTCAAACAATCGAGTGGTCAGCCTGCATCGTCCTTATGTGGAAACAATTTTTGTTGTTCCAACACAGGAAACAAACCTAGGACCTCAGAGTCGAGAGCCAAGCTCTAACCAATGGACCATGGAGGCTGTTAATAGATATGTATTAAATGTTAAGTAGTAATTTTAGTAGCCTTATAACAAAATGAATTATTAAAAAATTAAAAGACCTGAAATTATTCAGTATTTTTACAAATTAATCATTTTTTAAATAAATGGTGTGCTTACCTTCAACGGCTTTTTCTTGTTTCTTTTATTAATTATTGATGACCATGGACTAGCTCTCATGTTTTAACTTTCGATTCCACGACAATAGGTTGCACCACAATAAATCTACAAGAAGCGCCCACACTTTTCCGTTTGAAGCTGAAAAAAATAATCAGGAAATTAAAATATGATATCCTTATGTTTAAATAATAATAGGTACTTATAATTAGGGATGACAAATGTTTTAAGTCATGACGTCAAGGGCAATAAGGGTATTTTAGGTATTATGTAAGACATCCTATAGATAATATTATTGACAAATTTGGCAACAAGGAACATGAATGAACAAAGACGATCTTCAGCAGCAGAACGATTGGCTACATTTTTAAAAAATTTAAATATTTTATGATTATCCGTGCCAGGACACAGTTTTACTTGAGCGAGAAGCCTTTTTAAAGATTTTGGAGAGGGCAAAGTAAATAGTTTATACAATAAAGTATTATAGACCTTAGGACTTCTTTTACAGATAGATAAGGATAAAATTTTCTCGTCTAAAGTAAAACGACGTCCTCTTAGTTTTTTATTCCTTTGAGTGAATTGCATTTTGCAAAAAATTCGAGCGGGCTTTGTAATATTTTCCACGGATTCAAGCCAACTTTCAGCTTCATCTAATCTAGTTTGTAATGATGCTCCCCAAGATCGGGATGGTTGGCGCTCATTGGGCGGCCAGGGAGGCCTACGTTCAGCAGTGGACGGCGATAGGCTGATGATGATGATGACGTCCCTTACGCAAGTTCCTTACTGTACGACGAAGAGATCTTACTTCTGCTGCCATTTTCTTATATTTCGGAGGCAGCATTGACTCTGTATAGTGAACATATTGTAACATTCAAGTTTAAATTTAACCAACATTTAAGAGTCCCTTTTTTAGTTTCATACAAACTTTTATACCCTAATACACCACATTATAACGTGGTAGAGCCATGCTTCGGCACGAATGGGCCGGCTCGACCGGAGAAATACCACGGGCTCACAGAAAACCGGCGTGAAACAGCGTTTGCGCTGTGTTTCGTCGAGTGAGTGAGTTTACCGGAGGCCCAATCCCCTACCCTATTCCCTTCCCTACCCTCCCCTATTACCCTATTCCCTCTTAAAAGGCCGGCAACGCACTTGCAGCTCTTCTGATGCTGCGAGTGTCCATGGGCGACGGAAGTTGCTTTCCATCAGGTGACCCGTTTGCTCGTTTGCCCCCATATTTCATAAAAAAAAAAAAAAAAAAAAAAATGTATTAGGGGATAAAAGTTTGTATGAAACAATTTTGAAAAATCCTTCCTAAGTGGATGCCTTTGTCATAATATGAGGAATACGTGTCAAGCATATTTTACTCGGGCATTTGTTATTAAGTAGGTACTCTTTTTCGAATGGACCAATAAAAAAACAATAATCGATTTTTGGGTGAAATTGAACACTGCGGAGTGTGCCAAAGAAATATAATATATATGCATTCATTCATACATACCTACACTCGAAAAAGAAAATCCTCTTTCTGACGCAATTGGGTAAAAATTGTACTAAAATAGATACAAGTTAAATACACTACAATCTACACTACGTACAAAATAAAACCCTTTTGGACCTAGGGTATACCTTGAAGCAAAATTTTACTTTTTGGTAGCATATGCTTGAACTACTTCAGAAAAAGTCGAAATCACCATATGTGTCCATATAAATTTCGAGGAGTTCCCTCGATTCCTCATGGATTCCATCATCAGGTCACCACTCATGCCACGGAAAACGGGACCAACATGGGACAATATCCTTTATATCAAAAGAAGTATTATTTAAAATATATATTTTTTAAATAAAATAAATTTAATCTTACTCTTGCTTCTTTTTTTATTTACTTCCTGGGAGCCAGAAAGGCAATAGTTACGCTCTAAATCAATACGTCGAGCGGGTGTTAAAGCAGCTGTAATAAATGTGATGCTAGATGTTAGCTGCACTAAATTTTAATAGACAGTACTCAGTTACAGGACTAAAAAGGACTAAAAAAACGACGACTTTTGAAGTGAAAACTTCTATTGACGCACCGCACACACATTTTTTTTCCTATAATTGAGTAACCTGCCAAAGAGCATGTGCATTATCATTACATACTAGCTGACCCATGCCCACTTCGTTAGGCGTTACAAAATTTGATGTAATGATGATGAGAGTAAAAAGTATCCTAAGTTACTCCTTATAACATCATCTGCCAGTAAATTCCCGTGAAAATCGGTCCAGCCGGTTCAGAGATTAGCCGGAACAAACAGACAGACAGACGCACAAAGAAAACTTTTAAAAATTGATTTTTTATTGTCACTACCGCATATACTTTCATATTCATTTAGTTAAAAGCAGTTAATTCAAAATTACAAACAGACACTTGAATTTTATTTAATCTTACTTCATATTATTTATTCTTTTTATTAATATTATTATTAATTAATTATAAATTATATAAAGAATATAATTAATCTTGTAAACAAATAACCTAACCAAGAGCATGTCAGGACATGTCTAAGGAGGGTTCCGTAACTATAAACACGTAATATGCCTTTTTTTAATTACTCCAAAAGTTACTCTCCGATTTGGTTAATAATTTTCCTAAAGAGTTTATAGCATGATCTATAAGCATGGAAATTTGTAAGTTCCTATCTCTTATAGTTTAAAAATGCTAGGGGGGGGGACCAACTTACAAACTACTTTGGAGGCCGATTACTCGAAAATGGTCAACTTTATAAAAAAGTAACGTATGAAACCTTGCCTTTATTTTAAAAGACCTATTCTACGATACCCCACACGATGGGGTAGAATGAAAAAATATTTTTCATCCCCACTTCACATGTATGGAGAGCCACCCCTAAAATTTAAAATTATTATTTTTTATGATCCCGAAACCGTGATCTATACACAATCTATAACTGCACCAAATTTCATCAATTTATATTCATAATTACAGGAGCTAGAGGCACGGACAGACAGGCAGACAGACAGACAGACGGACAGAGCGAAACTATAAGGGTTCCTTAAGTATTACGGAACCCTAAAAATGGCGACTGCTCATGAGCATATGTATGTTGAGAGTGAATGTTATAAAACTATTATAATATTATAAAAAATATATACTCACACAGCCCTAAGAACTCGTGATTCACTTCTTCTTCCGGTTCCTCAATCCCACCAAAAGATTGTATAACACACACTTGTCCTGGTGAATGTAGTTGAGGTGTTACTCTAATACAGTCTGAAAAAATAATTAAAAAAACTTAAATGACAAGAGAATATTTTCATTCTGGATTGTGCATAATATGTACATAGAAATTTAAAGTGCATAATATGAACTTTCATAAATACTGTTCTATAACATTGAACATAGAAATTAGAATATAATGCTTTTAAAATTCTTTAATGTTAAGGCCTAATAAAAAAAATAATAACTGTCTGCCAGTTTGGAATATTCAGTGGTATTGGATGTACTGATGCTATTATGGCGGACCAATCAGCGCACAGTCCTGAATCGCGCTTGGTACTTCTTGAAAAATGGCGAGCTCTATCTGCAAAAAATCTGTCCCCTAAATTGAGACCATTATTTTAACATAAGGTTGGACTCCTGGTATCTATACTTCGTGTTATCATCTATTACAGATGATTTAAGTAGAGTGCAGAGTATTAATACATATTTTTAAATATTGAATTATATTGCTACTCACTTGAGGAAGGTAAGTCAATGCTAAATGAATCTGCAGAGGAAAAATGTGTACCTGGAAATATATGGTAAAATATTGTGATGAATATGATATAACATATAAACTTACCTGTGAGTATTCAATTTAAAATTAATTATTTAAATATGAATTGTACTAATAAATACTTATTGAAAGTAAAGAAGTCTACAAACAGCAACTATAATGTAAAGATGTATATTAAAGAATGATACATCTCATTAAATTCCTCCCTTTGATTAGTCAGAACACTATACACAACAGACATATTTATATTTCTACATATTTGAATCAACAATATTATAATATTCATTACAATACATCTATTCTGTGATAAACACATTTTACATTCAGTAAGTCAGAATGAAGGCAAAGATGCATAAACATCCCCTGAGACGATCAAACCAATTTGATTGTTTACAAAGCTAGTTTGACCGGTTCGTCAAAAATTAAAGGGTTTGAAGCTTGTTTCATGGAATTACTTAATTTTGTTTTGTTTGACAGTGAAACTGAACAGTTCTGTTCGACATACTGACTGAAACTGATGTCAAACGGTTGCATTAAACACATATGGTTTCAGCCGAACCATTTGATTGTGTCAGGGCCCTTTACAATACCTGTGTTTGGCGGAGAAATGTGCTGGAAAAAAGTTACAGATTACATCGGCCAGGACACATTTACTAACTTCATTACCGCAAATATAATCCACCATTTTGCTTATTTAAGGCTTGGCGATCGCCATTTTCCTTACACTTTTTTTCTTAGCGCTTTTTTCCGCCGAACACAGCCACTTATTGGTATGTGTGATACCAATTGGTATAAATTATTATGTAAAGCATCCGTAATAATACAAATAATAGCTGCTATCTCTGAACTCCTAGATGAATTATAAAGACTTACTTACCAATCTGATCAGGTAAGTGCAATTTTGGAATTGCAAGCCTATTAATGCGCCTATTCCACGTGTATAGTTAAAATTTTCTTTATTGAAGTCGTTTGAAATAAGATTCAACCAAGCTTCAAACTGTTTTGGGTATTTGATAGGATTAGGGAAACGATGTATAACCTTTGACCCTAAAAGAAAATATAAATATTAAAATAAGATCGAATAGTAAAAAGACTTAACTGTGAAGATAAAATCTAAATTGTATTTAAATTACTACTGATTGTAAATTAAGTTATAAAACTTTCAACTACAAGTCTTAACACCTCATGTCATATTTATTTGGAATGTAATAAAATAGTAACCGAGCAATGCTTTGTTAGTGTTAACTGTTGTTTTTTACTTATTTAACTTGTTAAATGCATAAACAATATTAAATATAACTATTTTGCGTTGACTGACTATTTTTAATTGAAACGAGGTTATGTTAAATATGATATGTATTACTTACTTTTTGCTGGTGGGCAGCCAAAAATGCATCTAAAGCTCATGATGGTTTCTTTTCTCGGCTTCTTTAATAGAAATTTACAACAAAAACCAAATAAAAGCAGCAATTCCGTTTTTACAAAAAAGCAGCCATATTTGATAATAAATAAAATTAGAGCTGTAGCAAACCGGATGTATTCGATACCGAGTAACGAAACGTGACACACGAATACATTTCGTTACTCGCTAAGCAATCACCCGTGACGGTGACGACTAGATATTTATTTGTAGTAGTTTTTACCTACAATTATGCAGGCCCTTAAAGAAGGCGCCCCTACTTTTTCCGCCCTAATTTCCTTGTGGCTACCCAGGCCCTAGTACCGGACCCGCGGCTAGATATCTCCGGCATCCAGAGGCTCCTATCAGAGGAGCTGACTGTGACTGCCGGAGATCTACGACGCACACTCCGGACTCGGCGCATACGCGTGCTACACGCACCGTCCCCCCCCCGCGCTCCTCGAGCGTGGAAATTTTAATTCCGTTTTATGTTCGCAGTGATTTAACGAGTATAAAGTGCTCGTACGAGCGGAAGCGTTGTGCCCGGTCGTGTGCGACCCGTAGCCAGCGCATGCCCGCCCGACGACATGGCAGCCAATTTAAAATGTACGCCCTACCGGGGACACCAGTGCTAGCTGCCCTGGCTCGCCCGCGAACGTCGCACCCCAACTCACCGTTGGATCGCTGTCCTCCGCTCCCCCCTTTCCTTTCCCCGCGTTCACCCAATTTGCAGCGCCCCGATACGTATGTCGGGGCAAGGGAATCCTTCCCTACACCTTTCTTTTACCAGGTCGGTTGTGTCCGCGGTCGACAAAAACGGCGCGAGGGGAGTGGCCCCATACACGTTTCCTGGTCCCCAGACCAGGACCCCTCGTGTCGTCGGCGTCGTCCGCAGGTCTAGGCCGTCCTCGGCCGTCGCTTAAATTCACCCCTCAGCACTTCGGGTTTCCCTGCGTTCTGTCGCGGGGGGTCCTCCCTTAAAACAAGTTTTTGCGCCCAGTATTCGTACTGGGCGTATCATTTTGGATCTTCTCATATAGAGGGGCAAAGCCCCTGGTCATGATTCCCCACCCAAGGCCCCGTTTTGGAAGTCGTTTAAAAATGATATTGAAGTTTCTAATATAATTTTTTTCTAAACTGAATAGTTTGCGCGAGAAGCACTTCCAAAGTGGTAAAATGTGCGTACTGTCCCAGTAACTTCTAAAATAATTATAAAACTAAAAAATATATATGATTTACCATGCAAAAATCCACCGAAAATTGGTTTTAATGAGATCGAGTAAGTAGTTTTTTTAATACGTCATAAATCGTATACCGCAATTTACCTTTCATTCATACATATACATGTAATCACGCCTTTTTCCCGTAGAGGTTAGCAGAGACCACTTCTTTCCACTTGCTACGATCCTAACACACTTGTTTCGCTTCGTCCACTTTCATTCTTACCATCCATTCCTCCTCTTACATTCAACGTAGCGAAGCGGCTCTCCATGGACCACTTTTCGCCTCCGCGAGAAACGAGACGTGATGGGTGGCGAACCGCGAAATCGCCGCCATTTTGGATAATCATTATTTTTATGATTATCCATTGCGTTCCCACGGATTGGTGGAGAGGGTAGGAATAGGGAAAGGGAAGGATAGGTGGTGTGGAAAGGAAGATTGGTAAGTTAGAGTGGGAAATAGGAAATATAGGATATTACCGCCCAAGAGGGCAAGGGATAGGACAGTAATAGCTAGGGAAGCCGGGGCCGCATACCCGTATACTATACCACAACTACCGGACAGGTAAGTTGGGATGAGTATCCCATGACATTCTTTCATTCAATCAACTAAAATATAAAAAAAAACATTTAATTTCATAAACATAAACCTTATGCATAAACCGCGAACCATTATTTTTTATTACAAGTTTATATGGAACCCTCGGTGCGCGAGTCCGACTCGCACTTGGCCGGTTTTTCGTAAATGGTAAAACAACATTTGCCGAGTCGGGCGTCAGCTAGAGTAAATTTATATTTGTAATAAATCATAGACTCAGTTTCATCCTATTACCATACTATCCAGTTACTAAAGGTTGTATATCCATGGTTATTGGTAAACAAATACTTAGTACAAAATTAAATAAATATTTTTGTGACTTTTTCTAAGGAATCTTCATTCTAAGAAACTTTATTCCATAGATTAGTATACCCTTATATCTATACTCTATAATAATACAATAAAGAGGAAAAGTTTGTTTGTTTGTTTGTTTGCATTAAATAGACTCCGAAGGTACAGGGCCGATTTTGATGAAATTTGGTAAAGATATAGAATAGAGCAAGGGGAAGGACATTGGATTTTTATTGCGGCAAAATGTACGGTTCCGTCGAGATTTCGTTTTGCGCGCACGAATTCGCGGGCTACATCTTGTTAACAAATCTTTGATCAAATAACATTTTAATTTTTTCGATTTCATTTAATAACTCGAATAGTCCGCAAAATCGACACTTCTTTTTTATTTATAAACTAGCTTTTAACCGCGACTTCGTCCGCGTGGAGTAGTTACTTTGGAATATCGCTAAAATTTACCCGCGACTTCATTTACGTAGAAGGAGGAGCGCTTGCCCGCGACTCACGACTGCCCGCAGCGCGCCGCACATCATTATATCGCGTTGATTATTTTATTACTGCGATATCTTCTAAAATAGTTATTGAAATCAAATGATGTAAATGGCAAATTTCTTCTTAATTAAATGCTTGTAATGAATAACGTATTTATTTGGATAAGGATTAATATTATCTTTATGAAAACACCCTCACAAATAATGCTTAATTTTAGAACAAATTTGGTTAGCATAAAAAGGTTATTGTGAGCCAACCTTAAAAGATAGACATATGTCGCGGACACAACAATTCTTTCATACATAATTTTAGGGAAACTTTAACCGTTTCCGCAGCGTACGCAGCGAAAGCTCTCAAAAGGGAAAAAAACACCCCGATTTTGAAACATTATTGATTGGAGCTCCGCTCGTATTGAGCTTAGCATGATGTTATATAGCCTAAAGCCTTCCTCGATAAATGGACTATCCAACACAAAAAGAATTTTTCAATTCGAACCAGTAGTTCCTGAGATTAGCGCGTTCAAACAAACAAACAAACAAACTCTTCAGCTTTATAATATTAGTATAGATACAGGTATTGTATAGGGATTGGAAAAATTCTCTTAATAATAACACTAAAAGATTATGGAAAAAAACTAAGTACGATATTTTAAATAGACCTCTGGCATCATGAAACCCATTAATTGCTGAACATTCACAGCTCCATAGAAAATTTTATTAAAATAAAAAAAAACAGCCATTGCCCGCTGCAGCTCTAGCTTTACTGAAAATCAATGAAGATGATAATAATATGTTGATATTTATTTACGAGATAGATGAACAGGAAATATTTATAACTGAGGATGATTAATATTATAATGTATTTTTAAAGTGAAACATCTTTCCTCATGCTTTCTTGCAATTTGTGGGACTGATGTCGTGATATGGGAAGGAAGTGTGTAACAGGAAGAAGCGGAAGCGCGCGCTATTTGGCCGTCAGATTCGAGCAAAATATTTCAGTATTTGGGTTTTTTTTAATTTTGATATTGATTTCTATCAGTGCTTAATGGAAATATTTCCATATTTTTTTATCACATTAGAAAATGGTACTAAGCATTTTGATTGTATGAAATATTTACATAAAATGTTACACATATGCGACTACTGTAAGGCTTACTCGATAAAATATACGTGTAAGTTAAGAAATATATTAAAAAAAATAATTATTAAAAAAAAATTAGTTTGCTCGAATTAACCGCAAATCTAATAATAAGTCTTATATTTGAAAGACCTTGCATAATTTTTCACCATATTATGTGAAAATGACGCAACCCCTATAAATTGATGATCTCTTTTTAGGGTTCCATAATACTTTAGGAACCCTTATAGTTTCGCTCTGTCCGTCTGTCTGTCTGTCTGTCCGCACCTCTAGCTCCTGTAATTATGAATATAAATTGATGAAATTTGGTGTAGTTATAGATTGTGTATAGATCACAGTTTCAGGATCATAAAAAAATAATAATTTAATATTTTAGGGGTGGCTCTCCATATATGTGAAGTGGGGATGAAAAATATTTTTTCACTCTACCCCATACTGTGGGGTATCGTAGAATAGGTCTTTTAAAATAAAGGCAAGGTTTCATACGTTACTTTTTTATAAAGTTGACCATTTTCGAGTAATCGGCCTCCAAAGTAGTTTGTAAGTTGCCCCCCCCCCCCCCCCTAGCATTTTTAAACTATAGGAGATAGAAACTTGCAAATTTCCATGCTGATAGATAATCCGAATCGGACAGCAACTTTTGGAGTAATTAAAAAAAAGCATATTAAATAAAAAAATCAAAAAAGTTTTATTTCCATATGGGTTACAAAGTAACGCTTAAAGGATTGTCTCTACTTGATGCCTACCACAGGTTCGGGAACATATCCCGGCGAGAAGAACCGGCGTAAGAAACTCGCACGGGGCCATCTTTTAGCAAAAAGATGGAAAATTGTTCTTTTTTTAAAAAAAATGATGTTATTTACAATATAGTACATAGAAGCAGCCTTGCAGGTGGCCATCCTATTCCCAAGATGTGCGATCGTCAATAAAATCATTGACCTTATAACAGGCTTTTGCACACAAACGTTCTTTAACCACTTTTTTAAATTTATTAATGGAAAGATTTTGTACGTTTTCTGGGATTCTATTGTATAGGCGCATACATTGACCTTTAAATGATTTGCTTACTTTACTTAGTCTGATCACCGGTATATCTAGCTTGTGCTTATTTCTAGTGTTTCTACAGTGATTGTCGCTTTTAGTTTTAAAATTACTGATATACTTTCTAATCTAACATATAATACATTATCCAAAATGTATTGAGAAGCGACGGTCAGAATACCAATTTCTTTAAACTTTTCTCTCAGAGATTCAAAGGGGGACATTTTGTAAATTGAACGTATTGCTCGCTTCTGCAGCACAAATATTGTATTAATGTCTGCGGCACTTCCCCATAAAAGGATGCCGTAAGACATTCTACTATGAAAGTAACTAAAGTAAACAAGTCGCGCCGTGTCTTCGTCAGAAATTACTCTAATTGTTCTGACTGCATATGCTGCAGAACTAAGCCTATCTGCAAGATTAGTAATATGAGGACCCCACTGTAATTTACTATCTAGTGTTATACCTAGAAATACAGTGGTGTCCACAAAATTCATTTTCTCATCATTTAATAGTATATTGGTTTGAACTTGCCTAACATTGGGCAATGTAAACTTTAAACATTTTGTTGTTTTAGAATTTAAAAGTAAGTAAGTAAGTAATTAAACCAATGTACTATTTTTGCGAGAGCACTATTATCTCGTCGTAGTCTGACTGTTGTCGCTTCACATTAAAAATTTGTGAAGTGTCATCGGTAAAAAGTACTATCTCGTTATCATTATCTTTAACAAGATAAGGTAAATCATTTATATAGATGAGAAAAAGAAATAGGCCCAAAATGGATCCCTATGGGAGACCTAATTCTATGTTGGTCCCAGTGGACCTTTTACTATTTATCTCCACCCTGTGAGTTCTATTTTTAAGGTAAGAACTCAAAAGTTTGAGTGCAGAGTCCCGAATACCATAGTGGTGCAATTTTCTGATCAATGTAGCATGGTCAACACAATCAAAGGCCTTAGAGGGATCGCAAAACACACCTAATGCATCCTGTAAACCCTCCCAAGCTTCAAAGATACTACAAAGAAGACCTATACCAGCATCCGTTGTGGATCGACCCTTAGTAAAACCGTATTGATTATTATGTAATAATTTGTTTAAATTAAAATGCACTAATAACTGTGTTAAAATATTTTTTCAAATATTTTACTGAGAGTCGGTAGAATCGATATAGGCCTGTAATTTGTCGGATCAGATTTATTTCCTGCTTTACATAAGGGTATTACCTTCCTATGCTTCATTAAATCAGGGAATACACCACTTTTTATACATTCATTGAATATTTTCGCTAGATAAGGAGCTACGATATCAATTATTGATTTAGTAACTTTTGTAGACATGCCCCAGAGATCAGCAGTATCTACACTAATATTATAAAGAGGAAAACTTTGTTTGTATGTTTGTTTGTTTGTTTGTTTGTTTGTAATGAATAGGCTCAAAAAGTACTGGACCGATTTCAAAAATTCTTTCACCATTCGAAAGCTACATTATCCACGAGTAACATAGGCTAAATTTTATTTTGGAAAAAAATAGGGTTCCGTAAGATATTTGGGTTTTTCGGACACAAGGTGTAAAAAATCAACCAGAAAAGTTACTTATTTTGCGTACGCTGCCTAAACTATAAAAGATAGAACCATAAAATGTTCTAATTAATTGTAGATCTTATAAATATCTACAAAAAAGTCCGCGACACACCATACCTATCTATGTCGAGTGAGGCACAACAACCATTTTTTTATTTAGAAATCTTGAATTTTTTTTGGACTACATTTAAACGCGTTTATTTTACTCATGCTATTAATCCTTATCAAAATAAATTATTTCATCACTAAGTACAGTTTATGTAGATAATATTTGGTCTTTGAATGATTAAAATTGGACGTTTGGTTTTGAAGTTATGGCGAAATTAAAATATTACGATTTCTGCTGCACGGCCCGTTGTGAAGTGGGCGTCACCATGGGGTGTTTAGATCTATGAGTAAGGTACCCGCGCGGCTCATTTTAAATGAATTAATATTCTTAAGCATTTCATGCAGATTATTTTACCCCTACACTACATACTTTAAATGAATAACTATTATTGATTGTTATAAATACTATTATGGTATCGTAAAATAACAGCGCGTGTTTTCGCAGCACAGCGAGTGAGTTAGGCCGAATGCGATTATGCGCGATCGATCCTTAAGAATTAGTGGGTAAATACTGTAATACCTATTTATTTAGTGTTTGTTGTATTGTTAGTCCTGAAGAGTATAGGTATTTCATACGATAAAAGTATACCCACCTACTTATTTAATTGAGTTTCAGTAGGTACCTATATTAATTTGTTTTGACTAAATTTCGCCCGTTTTGTTAGAGGTTTAAATACATTCTGTAGTATTAGTATCAGTATTGTACCCGTGCGAAGCCGGGGCGGGTCGTTTTTAATATTCAACAATTTAAACGTGTTAATAATATCTCTGGAGTCAATTTCTTTAAACTTAAAATTGACATTACATTCCTTTACATTATCTCTGAGTAGTTTTTTTAGCAGCTGCAGGTGAGGAATTAAAATTTTTTGTAGTTGAGACCGGAATGTCAGCAGAAAACTTTTCAAAGACCGTCGAACTTCCAAATCAGTAGTAATTTTTTTATTTTCAAAATAAAGTTCAAATTCAGAGCTACGACAGGTGACGTTTCCAGTCTCACCAGCTATTTATTATTATTTTTAGAATATTTAATTTTATTCTTAATATAAAGAGCCTTAGCAGCTTTACATACTTGTTTGAAGGTTTTTGAATAGTTCTTAACATATGTTTTAAATGTTTCATTATTATTAATACTTTTTTCAGCATATAATTCATATAGTCTTTGCCTGCTAATTTTAATTCCTGCAGTTGCCCGTTCAATAAAGTTACTTTTTTTCTTACAATTTCTAACCGTTTTAGTTGTAAATACGGAATTAAATTGGGTTCTTATTACCTTAAATAATTTACTAAAAGCTTTATCTGAGCTATTTAAACCATCCAATAATTGAATATTTGAACTTAAATTATTTCTAAATTTCTCAATACGATTTGTATTCACAGGAACAAACACAAACTTTTCCTTTTGGTTACAGTCATAATTAATATTAAAAGAAGCTAACTGTCCACAGTGATCAGAACTAAGCTTATTAATTATCTCTTTTTTTTTACGCGTTTATAGTTACGGAACCCTCCTTAGACATGTCCTGACATGCTCTTGGTTAGGTTAGGTTAGGTTATTTTTTGTTGGTTATATACCTTAAAACCTTTATGAATATGTTGGCTCATGCATAAAGTTTTTAATATTTCGTTTTAAATATTTACAATTCATAATATTTTCAAATCCGAGTTTAAGTGACAATCCTACGAAAAATCTTTGAGTGCTTTTAACTTTGTTAGTTCACGAGATTGACCTATGATTTTTTCTATACGTGTAGACCAAGTTACCTATATTTATAAATAAAAAAGAAGTGTCGATTTTGCGGACTATTCGAGTTATTAAATGAAATCGAAAATGTTAAAAATGATTGTAAAATATTTTCTTAAAATAGATTTTGTAACTGAATTATCTCCGTCTTTAATGTCTTCATCGACTAAATAAATCCACTTGATGCTAATATGCACCAGTAATTTTTAATGAATTTTTATTCGTAAATCCGGGTGAAATATTTCGCATTTTTGAAGGCTTCTATCTCCGGATTTAGGCATATTATAAAATCGGGAATTCTACTCTCGCATTTATTTTGATCTGATCTTTAAAGAACTGCAAACAAAAAAAAGGATGTAACTTTTTTGGGTTTATAAAACACTGTGCGATCGTAATGACGATTCCCATCGTCGTGCCCCGCACCGCACCGCCGATGAGACCTAAAATACGTTTCTGCGTATTCAAGGTCATTACTCAAGAAGTTTGCCGATGATTATACAAAGATCATTAACAGAAGTAATGCTACCCTGAACCTACTTGAGACGTGTTTTTACCGAGTTAGCGCATCACTATTCAGAAAGAAGAAGGAAAATATAAAATGTATACGGCTGAAGAACTTTGTATCCATGGTCATGAATAAATTAAAAATAAAACAAAAAAAGAAGGAGATTTTGAAGGGGATTCCCCGTTGCATATGTGTGAGTGTGGAACCGTCGTTTACACGAAGTGGCCTACCCCTGTCCTTGACAGTTTGTGGTCTGAATCTACAAAATCCATGTTTTTCACCTGGTCAATTATATGTGGCATATTCACGGATCGGAAGACCATCTGCGTTATTTATTCTTGCGCCTGATAATCAAACGAAAAATGTCGTCTATTACAAGATGCTTTACTGAAGATTGCAACCCATGCAACAAAATACATGGCCCATTTTAACGATCATTAAAGTAATTGATTTCTTTTTAATTATATCTATTATCCTAATGAAAAATTGCACTTAATGAAATACAAAATCTGCTCATTTATTGCCTCTAAGGTAGAACAAAGTTTGCCGGGTCAGCTAGTATAATATAAAAAAAACATGTCTAACACGAAACGTAGGTTCGAGGTGGATGGGCAGGAGATGCAGTATGTCGACGAGTAGGTACGTTTATTTAGGACAAACAACATCATTCCACAACAGACAAGATAAGGAAGTAGACGTCTCCCAAGGGCAAATTCTAAGCACGCGAAATAGATCTTGGCTATTTGGAAGTAGCGTTGACACAAATTGCTCTTTGCAAACTCTCTAGTCTCTAGTAGCTCATAACTTTCTTAGCAATAGAGTAGTTTAAAAATGAAACATGCTTTCATGCTGCCTGATGATGTTATCTCTACTGTGCAGACACAGTAGGTGCAGGTAACTGTCCTTCAAAACCAAACTCGACTACTGGTTTCTGTCAAAAAGGCAGTCTAATTTGTCTAAAAGACATTGAAAACATCAGTAAACACAATTCTTACATTGTGAGATATGGTCATATCAGCCAAAAGCTGCTCGACAATAATCACTAATAATAATAATATTTCATAATAATGTTCCATTTTTTAACTACCTAATGTTTTGCTAAGAAAGTTATGAGCTGCTAGAGAGTTTGCCGGGCCTCGTTCCAGTCTGAGGTGGTGTCCTCGATATGTTCTGGAAATGTCTTCTATACTCTACTATACACTATCTATCACAACTCTTCAGCTTTATAATATTAGTATATTATAAAGCTGAAGAGTTTGTTTGTTTGTTTGAATGCGCTAATCTCAGGTTCGAATTAGCTCTTAGCTTAGCTCCAGCTAGGCACTGAAATTTTCATAACCATTGCTTGAGTTTTCAGAGATTTACAAGGATTTCCAAGGGGTTTGTCACACCCCACCTGGCATACAGAGGGTTAAAGTAAATACTGATTCATATCTATATCTAATGTTGACACTGAAGTAGTTAAAATATTATGACTTATTTATTTAATTACTAATAAATTAATTTACATCATTAACAAGGACAAAACTATTTTTTAATATACTTTAAATATTTCTTTGCATTGAAATTGTCCTCCATAGTATCAGACACTTTAATTTTTCTTTTAGGTTTTCGTTTTTCCAAACGAAGCTTTCTTTCTTCTTCGGACAGTTGACTCATATCCAAGGGCAGCTAAAAAAAAAAATATGGAAGAATTGTTTTTAAGGAATAATATTAAGTAAATACATGTTTTATTGCTATTACATAACATTATATTATAAATAAATTTCTGATTTTAATATTGTAATTTGATTAACATTCTATATACAAAGATACTTGAATGTATAAGGTTACTAGGTACTAAAATATGAAATGATAAGGATGTATAGTATAGCAAACAGCTTTAAACACAAAATAATCTTTTAGTCAGAAGTTTTGAAAGAAAATTACTTTGTTGAAAAAATATAGCTTAGTACGTACTCTTATTATTTTCCTTGGCTCATGATACCTTATGTTGATGGAGGCACCATTAGATAATACTACTTTTGTTGGATACATCCTAGTGTAAACCTCCCTATGGATTTTAGTGATACTAGTTACGTTATTATTTATATGTCGAAAAAAGTTTAAATTGTGTACTATTTTACTAACAGGAAGCAAATTATTTATCATTTTAATTAATATAGTTTACTTCAGTTTAATATTTATTATAACCTCAAATCCCACCGTAATCTTCTTCTTCTTTAATTATGGCGGTCTCAGTGAGTTGCCAGTGTCAGAGTGTGCTTATGTCTTAGATCTTATACTACGGGATACGCCTTACATGAGCTTTCCCATCTGCCGAGGTATAAGATTTTTGAATCTAATGCGTTCATAAAAACTATTTGCGTAATCGATTTTAATCATTATGTGCATCGGTATAGCATCGAAAGGACGTCCGAAATGCTCCGCTAAAAATGCCGATTTGTGCTCTTATGTCCTGTAAAAACAAGTCCAACACGTCGAATCTTAAAAAAGATGGAATAACCTTTCATTTATGAGTATTTTTTTTATTTTATTATTGTATATTTCTATTTAAATGTAATTTCGTAAAAATCGACGATGTATCGAATAGCGGTGTACACGAGACAGATAATCGTAGAATATTCGATCGTACTCCCCACGAGACTATTGTTGTTAGATATAGAATTTTAGTCTTTATTTCCTATGCAATAGATTCGAATTTTACTATGGCACTTAATTCTCGAAACATGGCGGAACTTTTTTATTACTTTTTGAGTGACGTGACAATCACTAGAATAACGATGTCGATAAAAATTAATTTTTTTCTTGGTAAACTAATTTTATATTTTGTGATGTAAAAATATTGGATTGCTTTTACACTTTATACGACAGATCAAGCAAGGAGTATAAAGTGTGCATGTATGTATGTGATGTTTATTATTTACCCTACCGCAACTTTGAAACTTGAAAGGCTGAACAGTTTATTTGGATGTTTGAAATATGGACTATGGGGTATCGTTATAAAATCAAGATGTTCCCAGCCAGAGGGACACAAGTTTTCCTTGTTTGAAGCGCAGTTCATTTTTAGGGTTCCGTAATACTTGAGGAACGCTTATAGTTTCGCTCTGTCCATCCGTCTGTCTGTCTGTCCGCGCTTCTACCGTTAGCCTAATTATGAATATAAATGGATGAAATTTGGTACAGTCATAGATCACAGATTAGTATTATGTAGCTAGATCATAGATTGTGTATAGATCTCGGATTTGGCATCATAAAATAATAATAATTTTAGTACCTGGGTGACTATTTATTGTAATATGGTGGGTGGTGTTTAGGTGATAATCTACATAAACTTAAAAAGTAAAATGTGAACTGATAATTATTATTATTTACAATCGATTTCTGTGTAGATTAGGTGTTTAATCTCAAACATTAACTACATTTTTTTAAACTTGTCTAAAAACTATAAAAAATAAAAAAATATAATTATATACTTGAACATATAAAAAAAACAAAAGTAAGGCACCGAGCAGGATTCGAACCCGTAACACTCGTTTCTTGCCATTCGCGTCTTAACCCGCTGGACCAAACGGACAGTGGCCGGCAGGACGAAATTAGCGACCATATTCTGCGTGGAAAGAAAAACGCATTAAAACACGAACACGCATTTTCCCAAACATAAGACTAATCTAGATCGATTGTTTACCCCCGAAAACCCCCATATACCAAATTTCAGCGAAATCGTTAAGAGCCGTTTCCAAGATCATGGTTATATACATATACATAAATATACAAGAATTGCTCGTTTAAACGTATAAGATATTCTAGGTGTGGGGATGAACTTTTTTTTATTTCTATCCCATCGTGTGGGGTATCGTTTAATAGGTATTGTAAAATAAAGGCAAGATTTCATACATAACTTTATTATAAAGTCAACCATTTTCGAGTAATCGGCCTCCAAAGTGATTTATAAGTTGGTCCCCCCTAGCATTTCTAAACTATAAGACTTAAAAACTTACAATTTTCTATGCTGATAGATTATGCTAATAACTCTCTAGGAAAAATATTTTGAACCAAATCAGACAGTAACTTTTGAAGTAATTTGACAAAATATTACTCGTTTATAGTTACGGAACCCTCCTTAGACGTGTTCTGAATCCTGATATATTCTTGATTAGGTTAGGTTATTTTTTCTTTGATGTTTGCAAAAAAGGAGAGTTGTATGTTTAGTGTTCATAATAATATCTACGTATGTGAGTATTAGCGTATGTATGTGCGTATATGCAGTCTATAGTATACGTAGAAGCTATGGCGGTTTTAAAAAGCTTCACATAGATAAGTCGTAAATACAGCCTATAGGTACGCGTTAAGTTTGCAGTGAGTCATCAGTGCAAATGTCTAGAAAGCAATGACGCTTAGCTCGTGTTCACTTTTGACAATAAAGGTAAGCCAGTTTAACATTTGTAATTTGTACTGACGACTCATTGCAAACTTAACGTGAATAGACTGTATTTACTACTTATGTATGTGAAGTTTTCTATTGCTGCCATAACTTTTACGTGTAATATAATATAATATGTATATCGGAATTATTCGGAATGTTTTTATTTCAACAAAATACATTATTTTCAAATAACGAAGATGTGACCAATACAAATTCATATCGACAATATATCGATATAATTTGTACTGGTAACATCACTTAACATGTCAGTGTATTAGTGCGTACGCTACACTGTTATATTAGCGCGAGTCTTGTGTGAAATAAATAAGCTAGTGTTGCAGTTTTATAAATGTGTGAGTTTGTAACGATTACAATATTTTTGTGAATGTGTGATTTTGTTTTCATTGTGGGAGTTACCCTCCCCGCACCAAAATTGGCAGAAAGTTTTGTTTGAAAATTTCCTCGCGTGCCTTATCTTGTAGTATATAATCTAAGGCTTATGTAGACTTTGCTCTATAAATTGTAGGTCTGGTGAAACAACAAGGGTACAGTTGCCTAAAAAAACTAAACATCTGTTGAATCACCTAAAACAAACAGTGTTAGTACCTAAAACAAAAACATCACAATCTTATATTGTTAGAACGAATATATGTACATAACATTTCAATAAAAGTAGTATTTACATAACATAAAACTGATTTAAAATTTATAGGGCGAGGAATGTAGCTGGGAAGGAAGTCATATAGGGAGGGTTGGTTTCTTGGGCAAGAGAAAAAGATATGATCCAAGGTACCCTCGTCTAGACCACACTCACAAAGAGAACTATCCTTGACCCTGATTTTTGCTAGAAAGACAGGGGAGCAACAATGACCTAATCTGACTCGGCAGATTGTCGAACACACTGGTTTGCTACACCGCCCACCGTAATCACAGATTTGTAAAAATCTAAACTGTCAAAATATTAGAGCTGTACCGTAGGCCGTAGCACGGTAGCAAACCGGATGTATTCAGTACTGAGTAACGGGGTGTGCGTGTGGTTTGAGGGACCCACCTGAATATCCCCAAAATAAGTATAGCAAGTTTTAGTAGTAGTCTAAAAAAAATTGTAGAACAAATCTGGGAATTTGTAAAAAGATAGTTTAAAAGATATAGCCCTCAGAGTGTGGTCCCTCAGTTCACACACCACTATTTTCCAGATATCGAAAAGTATGTGGAAAATTATGGTTTTTTCACTACAGAATTTTAGTAGAACTTTTGTAAAAGTTTTTACAAATTTATCAAATACATAGCATTAGAAATAAAAAAGCTACAACCACCGAAGTGTGGTCCCTCAGTTCACACAAAAATGACATACTCATTTCGCGATATATTACTGACTTTTTTAATTATTTTTCTACGTAGAGTTTTAGTAGAAAATTTGTAGAATTGGTAGACAAAATTTCAGCAAAATCTATCGGCGCATTTGGAAGTTATATACCATTATGTTGGGGCCCTCAGTTCACACACTTGTGTATAAGAAAAACTCAAATAACTAATAAACGAGAAAACTAACAGAAAGTCTACTATACTTAAATTTTAGCAGAAGTTTTTTTCTCTTGGATTAGCACATAAAATATTTAATTTCTTGCTTCCTAGCTGAGATAATGTTAATTTTTTGATTGTATGAAAATGCAGAGTAGGTTACCACACAAGAGGCAAAATGAGGACAAGTCCTAATATTATTGTGTATGTTATACCTTATTAAATTTACGTTTTGCTCGCGATTTCGCACCTTTTCACTATTTTAGGGGTTCATACTACTACAAACAACCCATATACTTACCAATTATTAACTATGTACCTATTTGTGGTTTTGCTCTGCCCGCCCTTTTCTCTGTCCGTTATTTCTAACTCCTTATATGTAATTACATATGTATTATATGAATAACTAGCGACCCGGCCCGGCTTCGCACGGGTACAATACTGATACTAATACTATAGAATGTCGCCCACTTCGCAACGGGCCGTGCGGCAGAAATCGTAATATTTAAATTTCGCCATAACTTCAAAACCAAACGTCCTTTTTTAATCATTCAAAGGCCAAATATTATCTACGTAAACTGTACTTAGTGATGAAGTAATTTATTTTGATAAGGATTAATAGCATGAGTAAAATAAACGCGTTTAAATGTAGTCCAAAAAAAATTCAAGATTTCTAAATAAAAAAATGGTTGTTGTGCCTCACTCGACATAGATAGGTATAGTGTGTCGCAGACTTTTTTGTAGATATTTATAAGACCTACAATTAATTAGAACATTATATGGTTCTATCTTTTATAGTTTAGGCAGCGTACGCAAAATAAGTAACTTTTCTGGTTGATTTTTTACACCTTGTGTCCGAAAAACTCAAATATCTTACGGAACCCTATTTTTTTCCAAAATAAAATTTAGCCTATGTTACTCGTGGATAATGTAGCTTTCGAATGGTGAAAGAATTTTTGAAATCGGTCCAGTACTTTTTGAGCCTATTCATTACAAACAAACAAACAAACATACAAACAAAGTTTTCCTCTTTATAATATTAGTGTAGAAAAACTGGCCAAGTGCGAGTCAGGCTCGCGCACAAACGGTTCCGTACAAAACGGCAAAAAAATCACGTTTGTTGTATTGGAGCCCTCGTTAAATATTTATTTTATTTTGTTTTTAGTATTTGTTGTTATAGCGGCAACAGAAATACATAATTTGTGAAAATTTCAATTGTCTAGCTATCGCGGTTCCTGAGATAGCCTGGTGACAGACAGACGGACGGACAGACAGCGAAGTCTTAATAATATTTTGGGTCCCTTTGGGTACGGAACCCTCATTTTTAATTTAAATTTCATATTTTTATTATACCTACCTATTTTCTATAAAAAAAAATATAGAAATCTTAGGTCTTCAAATTAATGTCAAGCTTTTATGAAAAGGAAAAAGTTAATTTGTGGGATGTACGGTGTACATAATGTTATTCTTAAGTGTGTGTGCTTTTTGTGTGCATTTTTTTTTTTGTAGGTACACCAACACACGATAGCATTCCACTTTTAAAATACAGTTCACGAGTGGTCTTAGTATTTTTACCACTTCGTAGATGTCCAACAACGAAAGCATGACGCAAAGAATGTATATTCAAGCGCAACAAATATAATATTATGTATATATCAAGCGGTCGCTCATATCGTGTCGAGGCGAAACTCGAAAGGTTTTAACCATTTGCATTGGGTAAACCTAAAAACATTTTCAGTATTGTATCAGAAGTATATTGCTGTAAGTAGAGACTTAGAGAGTTATTCGCCGAAGTAGTTTTTTCTCCAAGAACACTATTCCACGCGGGCGAAGCCGCGAGCAAAAGCTAATATAACAAAAATATTAGGTGCAGTCATAATATTACATTGAGTATGTATAATCTTTGGTGCTGGGGGCGAGACGACGACGAGACGAGGACGAGGGCTCCGATACAACAAACGTGATTTTTTTTGCCGTTTTGTACGGAACCGTTTGTGCGCGAGCCTGACTCGCACTTAGCCAGTTTTTTATTCATATAATACATATGTAATTACATATAAGGAGTTAGAAACGGACAGAGAAAAGGGCGGGCAGAGCAAAACCACAAATAGGTACATAGTTAATAATTGGTAAGTATATGGGTTGTTTGTAGTAGTATGAACCCCTAAAATAGTGAAAAGGTGCGAAACCGCGAGCAAAACGTAAATTTAATAAGGTATAACATACACAATAATATTAGGACTTGTCCTCATTTTGCCTCTTGTGTGGTAACCTACTCTGCATTTTCATACAATCAAAAAATTAACATTATCTCAGCTAGGAAGCAAGAAATTAAATATTTTATGTGCTAATCCAAGAGAAAAAAACTTCTACTAAAATTTAAGTATAGTAGACTTTCTGTTAGTTTTCTCGTTTATTAGTTATTTGAGTTTTTCTTATACACAAGTGTGTGAACTGAGGGACCCAACATAATGGTATATAACTTCCAAATGCGCCGATAGATTTTGCTGAAATTTTGTCTACAAATTCTACAAATTTTCTACTAAAACTCTACGTAGAAAAATAATTAAAAAAGTCAGTAATATATCGCGAAATGAGTATGTCATTTTTGTGTGAACTGAGGGACCACACTTCGGTGGTTGTAGCTTTTTTATTTCTAATGCTATGTATTTGATAAATTTGTAAAAACTTTTACAAAAGTTCTACTAAAATTCTGTAGTGAAAAAACCATAATTTTCCACATACTTTTCGAGATCTGGAAAATAGCGGTGTGTGAACTGAGGGACCACACTCTGAGGGCTATATCTTTTAAACTATATTTTTACAAATTCCCAGATTTGTTCTACAATTTTTTTTAGACTTCTACTAAAACTTGCTATACTTATTTTGGGGATATTCAGGTGGGTCCCTCAAACCACATGCACACGTAACGGGTGCGCCATCGAGTACCGAGTAACGAAACGTTGCACACGAATATTTTTCGTTAGGTACTTGCATTTTTCGTAGTATCATGTTATAATTCAAAAAGTGATTCAAAATAAGAAAAAAGAAAAAATGCACCTTACGCAGCTTAGTATATATTATGTCATAAGTACTATTGGAAACAATGCAACACTATTTTGTCATTATAAATGCATTGTAATTAATTGTCATATTATAAATTAAAACATTTAATTACATTCTGTCTTGTAGTCATATAAACAATTTTATTCCCGTGGTGCTTCCCCTTTAATTCTAACTTTTTTGTCATCACAATTTTTGCTGTCTCCCGCTTTGCTTGGGGAGGGAAACTGGAATACTTCCTACTCCTCCTACAATCTTCTGATTAATTTCGTTGCGGGTTCCAAGACAGATTTAGCATGTCCCCCGGGCACCCATGAGATCATATCAAAGGGTTTTTGCGGTTGGTTACCACTGTCGATCCTGGCTACACAGGAGTTGCAGTGGTGGGTAAGTGTGGTGGGCCAAATGCCCGTTTTAAAAAGCTTAGTATATAAATGTTGCGATACCGGTAATGTACCGAACATACTATACGCGTACGTAATACGACTACATTCGTTGATCTAACACATCCATAGCATGTTATGAGGTATCAGAAGTAACGAGTAACGTAACTACTAGATGTAGCTTACGCCTCAAATTTACATTTATTTACAGCATGGTACCCATAGACTAAGTATGTATATAGATATTATGATGACAACGATTGCCACAGATAAGTACTTACTGTGCACATTAATTATCTGATATTTAGAGTAATCTTTATAAAAAGTAATATTTTTATTCCCAAGTCCTAAAATATACTTATTTTTTTTATACCTAATATTTAACAATAAGCAACAATAGGTACCATATATTATAATATTGAGCTACACAAAAGTCAGTTCCTTTTTTCAATCAGTTATAACGTTTGTGGTCATTTTAAAATTAAATTTATAGCACAGTTAATTTTATATTCTTGAAGAATTACAAATCAATTAAAATCGTACCTCTAACCGTATTTTTGTCAGTCTTACGTTAGCTCCGTGACTTTCCGCTAGGGAATCTGCTCACCGCTAATTTAATAGGTGTCGAAAATTATTTAATAAAAATAATATTTAAAAATAACATTCTAACGATAAATAGCGAGTAACGAAATTCATGTGTAAAGTTTCGTTACTCGGTACTAAATAACGCGGGGCGCACCTATTACTCAGTACCGAATACATTTTACATCCGGTTTGCTACAGGCTACAGCTCTACAAACGTCTGTAATCTGTATCTGCAATTGTGCAGAATCTGTAAACAAATTTAACAAAAGAACAAATACAATAATTTTGATACGCTCGCGCTAGTGTAATTTACTTTACACTGTGTAAAGTGCAGTTTGGTTTTACCCCGTGTTTTTGCTATGCAATAATGTCAGTTTTCTAACAGAAAATTAAAAACAGAATACTGACAATAAAAATGGGCTGCACTCAAAGTGAAATCTCTCCACAAAATGAAACCCCTCGAAAAGGATGTACGGACGTTTTATGGCTGGTTCTTTACATCATTTTTTGGATTTTAATGGTATGATAAACTGTCAGTCTTATTTATAGTCCATATATAAATTAGTTTTGAAGTAATTATTCCTGAGTCCGGTTTTATTTTCAGCTTATTGTTGCAATAATATCATTTATGTATGGTAATCCTCAACGTCTTATAAACGGATTCGACTCTTTTGGCAATACATGTGGAGTAAAGAGCAATAAAAAATTGATAGAACATCCTTCATCTGGAATAAGTACTGTGGACAAATCTTACCTGTTCTTTATGGATGTGAAAGAACTGAGGAGATCTCTTAAGATATGTGTGAAGCAGTGTCCCAACAAGAAAATGGAAACTTTATCAGATATACAGAATTTCTACAGAGAGACAGGCTCCAATTTATGTTCTTATGAAACGAACCTAAATAGTGTGTATAACACTAAAGATTTACATAGCTCTTATGGACCATGTCCAACGATGCCAATTTACGAGTCTTTTCCATTACTGAATAGATGCTTCCCTAAGTCAGCTAAGGATGTCACTCAAAAAGTATTCAAAGACTTCTACAATCTGCTCAACAGTTGGGATACTATCGAGCAAATGCTATCAGATCTTTACTCATCTTGGAAAGAAATGATTATATGTGTTATTATAGCTTTTAGTAAGTATTTCATTACAATATCTGTAGAGTAAATTTGCCCTTATTCAAATAGATATGTGTCAAAGAGTGTGCAAGGAGAATGAACTTTAAAATCTATATGAGTTTGAACCAATAATAATAATGAGAATTGCTCCCCGAGTGATAGTTTAATGCTTAGGTTGGAAAGTGATGTAAACCAGTGTTTTTCAAATATTTTTTCATACAAGGGGGGTCGCATCATGAAAAAGGTTGAAAAACACTGATGTAAACAATAAATGGTAGTTATTGCAGTTAGATGTTGGAGTTGAAATTATTTACTTAAGAACTTAAGTGATTTTATTTTTTATAGTTTGTTCCTTGATAATGGTATCAATATTACATTTGTTGGCGTCTCTAGTATCATGGATATTCATGATAGTGGTGTCCATAGCAAGTGTAGCCGGTACGGGATTGCTATGGTATACATACTACGAATTGAAGACTAAGCAGAAAGATTTTACAGACACAACAACATTTTTGGTTGTAAGTAGTATTTTCAAGTATCTATGACTGGATGTTTAATCTGCCAAATCTATAAGTTATGAATTGTATATATATATAAATAAAATGCATAATACAGATACAATTATAAGTTGTAAATTAATCACATTTGAATTTTCAGGAATCATTGAAAAATGAAAAGGCATTTTTGTGGTATTCAATAATTGCTACAATTATAACAGTGAGTTTTACAATTTTAAAAAAGTTTTTATATAAACATATTGTAAAACTTGTTTTTTGTGTCCACTTTCATAATCACAAAAATACAAATTTAACTGGGGTTTAAACCCACCACATTCTGAATTTTCAAACAATGCAAATTTTAACAAGGCTGCCAATCGGAACTGATCGAAATTATTGATATATTTTTGCACAACGAATTAAATAACATATTACTTATATAACTTAAAAATATGCAGTTTTTCAGGTATAAAACCTAACTAGATAGATTTCTCTCCCCCAAAACTCCCTGCATACTAAATTTAATGTAAATACTTCCAGCAGTTTCTGCGATTACAATTATATATAACTAGCTGTTGCCCGTGGCTCTGCCCGTGTAAATATAGTTTTTTCGCGGTCGCGGATATGTGACTGATGCAAAAAATAGATAAAAACAATCCTTGATGCGGATTAAATATATATCATGCTAAAATTTCAGCTCGATCGGTGCAGAACTTTTTGAGATTTTGAAGCGTACACAAACCAACATAACATTTTTATATATATAGATATACAAGAGTGTCTCATTTAAAGTATAAGATTTTATATTCTATCTTGTATTTCAGGTGATATTATTGCTGTTAGTCTTTGTGATGAGAAGTCGTGTATCATTTTTGGCTGCTTTATTCAAGGAAACAGCTCACTGTTTGGGCTCAATACCAGCTCTCTTTCTACAACCAATTATCACATTCTTCTTCCTGGTGATTTTCTTTGCATTTTGGTCTACTGTTGTGGTAAGGATACACAATTCTTTAAATGATGCTAATATTTATGCTAATTTAATAACTACATAATATTTTATTAAAATTTTTTTTTCAATGGTGAAATTGGCAAATGAGAGCTTTTTGGATTGAAATCAAAAAAGATAAACGAAAAACATGTCAACCCAATACATGAGTATTTTTTGTAGCATTCTTTCAAAATATTCTAAAATTAATGTTCAGTAGACATGTATTTATTGCATTAGTCATGTCCTGCATTCTCCTGCGTCGCGATGATCTCACATGTCGTGAGTCGTGCGTGTTAACATGTCGTTATGTCATTAGATAATATGCCTCTGTATTATAGTTAGGAATACAATGTATGGTTGCCTACAAGTAGGTACGTGTTTACTTTTTTGAAGTTATTGGCTATAAAAAAAATTGGTCAAAATGTGGTACACCAACTTGTCGACGACCATAGAATTACAAAAGCTAACAGATATGTTAGGAATTTTCAGGTGTAGTATTAACCTAATAGGTAGCGTTGAAGTATTACGCGCAATTTGGGGGGGGGGGTCTTGTATAAAACGTTATGAAGCGTTACGAGGAGGGGAGGGGCGTTCAAACAACGCGTTACTATAGCTATTTAATGTACAATATGTATAATATTCTCATTATTTTTACTTTAAAACTTTATTAAAACTTGACATTGATATTATCATGTAGGTACATAGTTATATTATAATCTTTACATTTAGATTTTATTTTAATAGCCAATTGTTCTTAATTCTCAACATAATTTATTTTTAGGTATGTTTAGCCACTGCGAACTATCCTGGTATACCATATAAGACGAATTTCATTATAAATGGCACTCTTCCTAGTAATAATGGTATCCAAGCTCAGAATAATGTTACAGGAAGTAAGTATAAAATAAAATGTAAACGGTATAATGGTTGCTGAGTCATACACCTACATGTTATGACTAATTCACCTAATAACTTAGTGTGTTACCCTGTCACACAGTCTTTAAATTAATAAGCTTTTAACCTAATTAGTCCAAATGACGAGTGATAGACGATAGTGGAAACGCAATTTTGTTAGGGTTTCGTATTAACAAGGAACCCTTATAGTTTTCCGTCCGTCTGTTGTATGTCCGTCCCTTGCTAACTCTAAACCAAATTTACTGTAACATATACAGTGGTCCAGTGGTTTAAAGCTTGGCTCTCGACTCGGCGGTCGTGGGTTCGATTCCCGCTTTGGAACAACATAATACATAATATTATGTTGTTTCCAAGTTTGCTTAGTACAATACAGGCTAATCTCCTGATTGTTTGACAAGAAAGATGATCCATGCGTCGGATTGGCATGTAAAACGTCGGACCTGCGCCTGATCTCTCGTCAGTCGTGTCTGTTATCCGTCCCACTAGGTTTCGAAAGTAAAGGAAGCGAGAGTGCTTCTTATATGGGACCGTTTATTTAATAATATGCTTACATGATAAGTAAATCAATATTTTTGTTACCTACCGGTACTAATTTTCATTAATACAATTGTGAAATTTTTGCAAACCGTAAGGCTCCAAAAACATTGTAACTATATCAGCTAATTGTATTGCCTTCATTCTATGCAAATAATACTAACTATCGTCTCCGACGAAAAACCCCATAGTAGCAAAACGGCATACTCTCTAAAGGACGTATTCTCAAAAGAACAAAATGTATAGTCTATCTAATAATTTTGATAAATTTATTTTATTTAAGAACACCTGTTGGAGCGTATCGAATTCGACCCAGTTTGGGTCAAGAGTATGTGGTGGATGTGCCTTATCTGCCTCATATGGGGCAGTGAATTCATTCTCGGCTGCCAACAGATGACCATAGCTGGTGCCGTCTCGCATTGGTACTTTAGGTAAGAGGCTTGTGAAATTAAAGAATAAACCAATCCCAACTAAATGATATATACCCGTGAAACAGCCTCCGTGGTCTAGTGGTTAGAGCATTGGCTCTCGACTTGGAGGTCGTGGGTTTGATTCCCGCATTGGAACAGCAAAAAATATTGTTTCTAAAATATTGGTTAGGACAATGCAGGCTGACCACCTGATTGTCTGACAAGATGATCCATGCGTCGTATGGGCATGTAAAAAGTCGGACCTGCGCCTGATCTCTCGTGTGACGTGTCGGTCCCATCCGTCCCACTGGATTATGAGAGTAAAGGAAGAGAGTGTGCTCTTGTGTACTGCGCACACACATGGGCACTATAAAATTACTCCTGCGTAACTGGCCTGGTTTCAATTCAACCGACCACTGTCACCGCGATCGGTGTGGGGAGTTATGTTTATATAGCCGTGAATCGGGATATTGGCTAATTATTAAGTTTCTGAGCGCCTAGCAGATATGTAAACATGGAAACTTTAGTATAATTAAAATTTATTTGCCAGAACCATATAAGTATATTTTGCCGGGATAAAAATTTATCCATTTTTTTTTCAGGGGACCAAATTCTCACCCATCGCCAGTAATGTATTCTATTGGTAAGCTTGTGAAGTACCACTTGGGCTCCGTAGCTAAAGGCTCCTTCCTCATTACACTCTTCAAGATCCCACGTCTCATCCTGACTTACTTACACGCGAAGTAAGTGTTACATATTAAAGCAATTGAATTTACGGCATTATTATCCATACTAATATTATAAATGGGAAAGTGTGTGTGTCTGTTTGTCTGTTTTGTGTGTTTGTCACAGCAAAACTACTGAACCGATTTAAATGAAATTTCGTACACAGATAATCTAGAGCCTGAGAAAGGATATTATAGGCTAGGACATTTTTATCGCGGGGAAAATGTACGGTTCCCGTGGGATACTTTATTTACAGTTTCACGTAAAAACTACTTAACCGATTATCATGAAATTTGGCACAGATATAAAGTAGACCACGGGAAAGGACATAGGCTACTTTTTATCGCTGGGAAATGTACGGTTCCCGTGGGATACTTTATTTTCAGTTTCACGTAAAACCTACTAGACCGATTATTATGAAATTTGGCACAGATATAAAGTAGACCATGGGGAAGGACATACTTTTTATCGCGGGACCTATGCGGTTCCCGTGTTACTGTACTTACGCGGGCGGAGCCGCGGGCATCAGCTAGTTTCAGGCTATTAACATATTATTATATCATTCAATATAAAAAATCTGTTAAGCCTGCAAAAATCTTACACAGATGATAATAATTACTTCAAATGATAAGATTTTTGAGTTTATTTGGTCTTATGTATAATTTTTATAATATAGTTGAGATTTATTTAAATAGGAATTTATTAATAAATATCATATTATCCAACCATTTCTTAAATTTTGTCTCTTTCAGACTCTCAGCGCGTGCCGAGAAAGGGTCCGACTGTGCCAAGTGCGGGCTCAAATGTGGCATCTGCTGTTTCTACTGCCTGGAGAAGTTTATACGATACCTCAACCACAACGCGTACACGATCATTACAATAGAGAGAGTCCATTTCTGCAAAGCGGCAGCTAAGGTATTTTCTGTCCTACTAATATCCCACCAAAAACATTCTGTAAAAAACTAGCCAAGTCTCGATGGAACTGCTTGTTTATCTCTAAAATGTAATGAAATCTAGACAAAGTCGTGCCAAGTCTAAGGTTCCTTACTGCGATTTCTTTATTATTATAGTTAATGTTGTGTGACTTAGCCGTTGAACATTCTTTATACGTTAGTGGGTACAAGTCAATTTTGTTTACACGTAATATTTTAACTGTTGTAACTATCTATGTTTGTTAAGCGAGATAAAAGCCCATACTGGTATTGGTAATTGGACGCTAGTGTCTCATTTAAGGCTGTTGTTGATTGTACAACACATGTATTGGAGCAATGGTATCATGGAGCCCCTTTTGTACCTCGTGTACCCTTCAACGGCCAAGTCATACAACATTAACTATAATAATAAAGAAATCGCAGTAAGGTACCTTAGACTTGGCACGACTTTGTCTAGATTTCATTACTTTTTAGAGATAAACAAGCAGCTCCATCGAGACTTGGCTAGTTTTTTACAGAATGTTTTTGGTGGGATTTCACTTATTTTTGTAGAAACGTGGGCATATTGATTTGTTTTACTAGATTTTAGTGTAATTTGTTTATTGTAATTTGTGTAATGTTCGAGTAGAATAAAGTTAATTGTTCAACTATTTCTTCTTGTAAACTTGTAATGTAAGTATAAGTATATACTAATGTAAGTATACTAATAGTTTGCTTGGGCTCTTGTGTTTTCTAATCAGGGTAACCAGGTACTCCAGGTCTTCGATTGTTCTAGTTATTATAGTTTTCCCTTTATGTGGCCATTAAACCCTAACTCTGTACCAAATTTCAGCTCTCTGAGTTTATAGGAAGTACTAGTTCTATTCTGATGATCATGAGTAAGTGATCGAGTGTAGTGAGTGAGTAAATGACCTACAGACTTAAAATTTTGGATTTTAAGTATGTGATTATAGCTTACTGGATGACGAAAATTTCTGCGTTCTGGTCTTATCCAGAGGTTCTCAAATAGGGGCCTGTAAATGCGGCGAAATGGTTCCAGTAAAGAATGGTACGGCAGTGTTTGCTTCGCGCTCGACTTAGCGGGGGCACTACCGTGCCCACAGATCGACGTTCTGGTCTTATCCAAAGGTTCTCAAATAGGGGCCTGAAAATGGTTCCAGTAAAGAATGGTACGGCAGTGATTGCTTCGCGCTCGACTTGGCGGGGCACTGCCGTGCCCCCAGATCGATTATCCTAGTTTTTATAGTTTTCCCTTTATGTGGCCATTAAACCCTAGCTCTGTACCAAATTTTAGCTCTCTAAGTTTATGGGAAGTACTAGTTGTATTCTGATGATCATGAGTGAGTGAGTGAGTGAGTGTCATAAATGCGAAACTTTGCTTTCGCTTAACTTTGGAACTAAATGACCTACAGACTTGAAATTTTGAATTTTAAGTATGTGATTATAGCTTACTGGATGACGAAAATTTCTGCGTTCTGGTCTTATCCAGAGGTTCTCAAACAGGGGCCTGAAAATGCGGCGAAATGGTACCAGTAAAGGATGGTACGGCAGTGTTTGCTTCGCGCTCGACTTGGCGGGGGCACTGCCGTGCCAGATTATAATGTGAAAGTTTGTGAGGATGTATGGATGGATGTTTGTTACTCTTTCACGCAAAAACTACTGAACAGATTTTGTTGAAACTTGGTATCTTAGTAGTTTAGGCTCTGGATTAAAACATAGACTACTTTTTATCCCAAAAAAATCTGGGGGCACGCCAGTGCCCCCGCCAAGTCGAGCGCGAAGCAAACAATGCCGTACCATCCATACCATTGTATAAATAACCAATCAAAATAAATTCAGAACTTACATCTCTAATTTCTGAATAAGTATCTTGACCAAACATGTTTATAGGTAATTATAATTAGAATATGGACAAATTAATAAGACAATAATATTCAATATCCACTTTACATTCGTGTTACTTCCGCTTTCTTCCTGCGAAATCTCGCTTATAAATTAACATCTGTATAAAATGTTTTTTTTTTTTATGAAATGAACCAGGAAACGATCAGAAGGATCGCCTGATGGTAAGCGATTACCGCCGCCCATGGACACTCGCAACCCCAGAGTAGTTATACTTGTAATTCCTTTGGTGATGCAATTTGCGTTCCTAGTCCTTAAAATCCCAAATCCCTTCTTGGACCTCACTCACTCGGCGAAACACAACGCAAGCGTTATTTCACGCCGCTTTTGTGGTGTGGTGGTTTAATTTATCGGGTCTAGCCGGCCCATTCGTGCCAAAGCGTGGCTCTCCTCTCCCCCTTTCACAATCTAATGTAACATTCACTTTCAGGCATTCAGCACAATAGTGAATAACGCGTTACAAGTGGCGACGATCAACAGTGTGGGAGACTTCGTACTGTTCCTCGGCAAGTGTATAGTGACCGCAGTCACTGGAAGCATCGGCCTGATCCTCCTCAAGAGGAACTCCGATCTCCACTTCTTTGCCGTCCCCACATTAGTGATCTGCATATTCGCATTCTTCATAGCACATTGTATACTTTCGTTGTATGAGGTTTGTGGTTTTTACTGTATTTTATGGTACTCTATAAAACAGCTTCCGTGATCTAGTGGTTATAGCATTGGCTCTCGACTCGGAGGTCGTGGGTTCGATTCCCGCATTGGAACAACAAAAAATGTTGTTTCCAAATTTGGTTAGGACAATCAACTAATTGTCTGACAGGAAAGATGATCCTTGCGTCGGATTGGCATGTAAAAGGTCGGTCCTGCGCCTGATCTCTCGTCAGTCGTGTCGGTTATCCGCGCCACTGGATTATAAGAGTAAAGGAAGAGAGAGTGCTCTTGTGTACTGCGCACACACTTGGGAACTTTAAAATTACTCCTGCGTAACTGGCCTGGTTTCAATTAAACCGGCCACCGTTACCGAGATCGGTGTGGGGGAGTTATTTGACGAGACCACCTTATTTGTATGAAATAATAAGACAATGCTTAAGTTACGACTGTGAATCGAAATGTCACCTTAAGCATGTCTATAAGGCGAACTTAGAAATAAGAATCGACCAAGAAACCGCCCTAGGACATTCGTTTACAATGGGCTAGATGACAATTTTTGTTTATTGCATAAATGAATATGCTTGTTCTGAGAAGTTCTTCATATTAATTTAAGAGTATTAATATGAAGAACTTCTCAGAACAAGCAGTATATCAAATTCAAAAGTCAATATTTTCAAAATTTAGTAGACAAATCACTGTAATTTGTCTACTAAATTTCGCTCAATAAAAGTCTTGTGAAAACCTCCATATTAAAGTCGTACTAGCTGTGACGTGAGGCCTAGGTTAAAGTGTACGGCCGCAGGAACATATTTGTTAATATCTCGGATATTTGTGCGTTGTATATGATGTAAATAAACTAATGATGTAGGTTTTGTTTGCTAATTTAGCAAAAAAAAATTGTTTTTTTGTTCTTTTTGATGTATCTAATTACTAAACTACACATAAAATATTATATTTTTTTACGTTTACCTATTGGCTAGCCGCAAACACACCATATTATTGACAATAAAGCTCATATTGACAATGATATTCCTTGTGTGTGGGCCATATTGCCGTTTTTTTTTATGTGTTGACTAGTATTGACAATTTTATTCTATCAATAATATTGCACGTGTGCGGCTAGCCATTAGGAATGGCTCAATATTTCTGAGTACAACTCAATCGAGTCAATGAAAGTAAATATTTTAGATGTAGTCATCATCCCTATTTCAGATGGTAGTGGACTCGTTATTCCTGTGCGTGTGCGAGGACCGCAATAGGAACAGCGACGGCCAGTGGCAGCACTCGCGCCTGGCCGAGCTCGGTGGTCACAAGCGGACGCCGCGCGACGCCGAAATGGAGGACCTCAATGACAAGTACTAGGCCACATTATACTTTATAGCCTGACCAGAATTATAAAAACCATGTTGCGGAATATTCACGAAACTGAACACGAAGTATGGATACCAGGAGTCCGAATATAATGTTAAAATAATGGTCTCAATTTAAGGGACAGATTTTTTGCCGGTAGAGCGCGCCATTGTTCAAGAAGTACCAAGCGCGATTCAGGACTGTGCGCTGATTGGTCCGCCTCAATAGCATCGGTACGTCCAAAATTCTAGCGCAGCCAGTCGCAGAACTAAGATCTGGGTTTATTATTGTGTACATAAATACTATGGAAAAGCCTATACCGTTCGGACTCCTGGTGATATACTTCGTGAAACTGAATTTAAATGATTTAAATTAATTCTAATGTCAAATAAAATTTATGATATTTGAGAACTCTAACTTAAATGCTTGTTTGCGGGTTCTAGTGTATTCAAAAGCTAAAGCTACTTTGGACACAATACGATATTTGAAGTTGTCTTGCAGCCCTAAGAAATTTAACCGATATTACTTATCGATTGAATAAAGTTACTTAGTTAAAACCAAATCGATTTCCAAATCGCCTTCAAACACAAACGATTATTTATTATGTCAAAACATATTATCGATATATGGTCAATTCATTAGTGTTTATCCCTATGAGCTTTGACGTTCCGTTACGCGTGAAAAACATTAATAAAAAAATACTTTTCGTGATTTCAAAGGAACTAAAAATTACTAGACCTTTGGGTCCTATACGTAAATTGCGGATGATTTTCCCATAGTCCACACTATCATTAGATTAGATAGGTTGTGTTGATATCTACCATATTTTTATTGCATGTTAAACAGCATTCACAAGCACATGAATTTATTTATTTTTTTGTATTTTCAGGTAATTTTCAAAATGCAACCCTGCCATAAAACTATGAACACATTTTTTTTAATGCTTTTTTAGACTAAGTATTATTTGACTCGCTTTACACACTATCAAACATTATTTTGCTTTATTAATAAGAGACTATTGTCCAAATAGCTCAAATAAACATTTTATATTAATCATTTATATCTCTTTTGAGGGCTAGTTCTATATTATTTTTAAGAATCATGAAACATATTTTATACTTTGTACAAAGGTGTTTTGCTTTAATTCATTTAATTACCACCGTTTTTCTAACTTGCAATCTCTATTGAATCTTTGTTATTCTTATTTAATTGTTTTTGTAGTAACTTCACATGTTGGTGAAAACAAATATCTTGCGGTATTCTTTTAATATTTTTTATACATAGCCTTAGTTATTTATACCTATAACGGCTAATAATGAAGAATTAATTGATGTACATATTTCAAAAAGTAACTATTGATATAAAACGTTAAACACTATGTCGTTCCATTAAATAGTTGTTGAAATATTTTTGTATTGAGAAAGTGAAACATTATTTTCTCAGTATTGACTACGAAAATAATAATGTTATTAATGCTTTGTGAGGCTGAATTGTTTTTAATTAATAAGATATCTGCTAACATTGATGATTTTTTTTAATTTTGCAAATATATTTTTTTTGCATCTGCTTTAATTTATACGTCCATTTCGAAGTAATATAGGCAACTCATATTATTAGGTCTCAACCTAAAAAATACTTCTATATAGAGAGAAAAATATCTTACATTAATTAATAAATGTAACTAGACAGGAAAGACTCTTTCCTTATTACTAACAACTTCTCATTTTATGTATTTGAACTTTAGAATAGGATAGTTTTTAAGATTTGAATTTTATGAGAAATTTTATCAATGTGCTTTTTGCATTTAAATCATTGTGGTATTTTTGGTGTGCTCATCACTTAGTTCTAGAGTCTCAAAAATGTCTGTCCTAAGGTTTAAGTATTCTCAAAATGTTGTACGTCCAGAATAAAATAGATTTTAATAATTAGTTTTATAAGAATCATTTTGTGCTATTGCACAATTTAGACTGACACACAATAGTAGTGTTTTTTATCTTTGATATATATTATAGCCCCACTTTAAAAAAAATTTGGGGCCATTTTGACATTTGTAGTATGGTGAAAACAAGATGGCTGATATTTGATTGGTGACCAAGATGGTGTAACTTTTTACTGTATGAATTTATGAAGATTTGTTCTGTCAAATGTATGTCGTCATCTTGAGTTTTGAAATCTTTGTTGATGAAGAGAAAAAATTATGTTAATTATTCTTTATATTTTTTAGTTATTAAATTTTTATATAAGCTGATCATTTATGTTCCAAATAATCACTATAAAATTTGTGTCATTTCACATTCAATAGATTAAGAATATTTTGATGTATTCTTTAAAAAAATTCAGAGTGCTTTCATAATATCTTCTACCTCATGAAAATAATCTTCCATTCTATTTTTTACAAATATTTAATTTGTGCTTTAATTGTAAAATAAAAACAATTTAATTTGAAATGTGTTATTTTATTTTATCTACAATAATTATTTCTTTACAGGTTTTTTGCTTTTTATTTGTTTCCTCTTCTTTATTTGATCTGAAATGGCCTTACTTTTTGCTTTGAGTTGTTTCCTTCTGATAGCAAACTCAGGTTTGCTCTTCGATTTCTTCATGCTCTTCATTGGTTTAACTTTTTCATTTTCATCTTGACTTTCTGTGTCTTCTTCCATTAGTTCCTCTAAAAATTCAAAAACAACTTTAAAGAAGAAGGACCAGCAAAATAATTAAAATAGAATTACTTAAGATAATTTATAATTCAACAAATAAAATTTCAGTAACTTTAATACAAGACATTTACTAAACCAACCTTTAATTACAACATCCTCTGCCTTCTTAACTGGATCACCTTTGAAGAAATCACTTCCTTCTATGTCAGGGTAGCCGGTCTCGGGCCTTGTTGCTTCGCTCATTACTTTCTTCTCAATTCTTCTCTCATACTTGCTTCCGGCTTTTTTAGAGAAGGCCTGTCTTAGTTTAGCTGGACTGACATATTTTGGATTCTCCCATAATGTTACACCACCAAATGAACCAGAAAATATTTTTACCTGTAGAGAACAACAGGTAATAATTATAGAGAACAAATAATACTATTTGTATTATCGGGCGGGGTCTTCTAACACAGATTAATACCTAAAAGGAGGCCCTAGAAACTTGTAATGTTTAATTTTTGTAAAAGATACTGAATAAACATATTTTCATTATCATTGTAATGTAATATAGAAATAACTCACTGGGTTTAGAACGAATCTTGGTCCAATTTCAGCAAGAGCACCATCTTCAGATAGAATTTGATAATTTCTGAACCAAATCCTGTTATCAAGAATCATAAAAGCATAGACATGGTCAAAAAATGGCTGGCTTTTTGGATGATGTTTTGGTACACCAAAAATCTGAGTCAAAAGCTCTTTTAAAATAGAAAGATATGGATCTTTGGTGAACTGTGGATCAAATGATAACAGAGGTCTTGAGCCTCTCAAGCAGTTTCCAGTCATTTTGAGTTCCCCCATTGTGTAAACTGAAATAATAATTAATTATCACTTGAAATTAATTTATTAATCAATTGTAAATCAAATGTTTGAACCTGATATGGCCGCAACTTAATTTAGTTCTTAGAAAAGTACACTTACTATTTTCTACTAGAAATTTTGCACTAGGACCATTTGGGATATTAGCCATCCAAAGATATAAATCGCGCATTTTTCTTCCTTCGAACAAAATGCATTTATTGCAGTTCTTCATTTCACTGATTTCGTTAACAACATACAAATTTTTGCTTCTTTCCATCTTAGATTCACTTTTGTGATGGGGCATAAGTTTTTTTAAGTCTTCCATTAAATGCCGATGCCTGTGGTTTATACCACGGGCCGCGAAGACCAGCACTCGTTGACGATTTATCCATTTAACCTATAGAGCCACAAATAAATAAGAAAAGATATACATATTTCACACCAAATACAAAATAAACGTAAGTTGAAAAACGTGCCTGTTTTGGTGTTGGATCATCAGAAATTCGCAACGGTGGAAGTTCCACCACATTCTCATCCTTTGCTGGTATTTCATGTACATTTTTTCTCTTTTTGTCTTTCTTAACTTTAACCATTTTAAAATTTGAAAAAGTACAAACGCAAAACTTGAAACACGTGGTTTGACTTGTGTTATGACAGTGACACAAGTAACAAGTGACAACTCAGACAGCTGTCAACTGATGTTTTTTTTATTATTTAAATATGGCGTCGGCTTATAACCATTTGCCAGTGTCAAGTATAAAAGGCAGGAATTTATAAAATATTCGTTCAAATTTTCATCATCATATTTCTAAATCGTCAAGTCCAAAGTCTAGTCAAAGTCCAAATAAATAGTCAGGGTAGTCAATCAGTCAAGTCAGTCGATTCAGTAAAGTGGTAGACGCTTTACTGAAACTTCCTAGGGAGTTTTGGCGGGAAGCCCAATTTAGCACGCATTTTGTAGTCGTATCACTTTTTCACACTTGTCAACGAATAACTAATGGCGGCTGTCTTAGATCATTTAATACGGGATACGCCTTACATGAGATTTCCCCTCTGCCGAGGTGTAAGATTTTTGAATCTAATGCGTTCATAAAAACTATTTGCGTAATCGATTTTAACCATTATGTGCATCGGTATAGCATCGAAAGGACGTCCGAAATGCTCCGCTAAAAATGCCGATTTGTGCTCTTATGTCCTGTAAAAACAAGTCCAACACGTCGAATCTTAAAAAAGATGGAATGACCTTTCATTTGTGAGTATATTTTAATTTAATTATTGTATATTTCTATTTAAATGTAATTTCGTAAAAATTGACGATGTATCGAATAGCGGTGTAAACGAGACAAAAAATCGGAGAACATTCGATGATGACGTAGGCGCACTCCCCACGAGACTATTGTTGTTAGATATAGAATTTTAGTCTTTATTTCCTATACAATAGATTCGAATTTTATTATGGCACTTAATTCTCGAAACATGGCGGAATTTTTTTATTACTTTTTGAGTGACGTGACAATCACTAGAATAACGATGTCGATAAAAAATATTTTTTTTCTTGGTATACTAATTTTATATTTTGTGATGTAAAAATATTGGATTGATTTTACACTTTATACGACAGATCAAGCAAGAAGTATAAAGTATGCATGTATGTACGTGATGTTTATTATTTACCCTACCGCAACTTTGAAACTTGAAAGGCTGAACAGTTTATTTGGATGTTTGAAATATGGACTATCGTTATAAAATCAAGATGGGTATCGTTATAAAATCAAGATGTTCCCAGCCAGAGGGACACAAGTTATTAGTTTTCCTTTTTTGAAGCGCAAGTCATTTTTAGGGTTCCTTGGGTTTACTTGAGGAACCCTTATAGTTTCGCTCTGTCCGTCTGTCTGTCCGCGTTTCTACCGTTAGCCTAATTATGAATATAAATGGATGAAATTTGGTACAGTCATAGATCACAGATTAGTATTATGTAGCTAGATCATAGATTGTGTATAGATCTCGGATTTGGCATCATAAAATAATAATAATTTTAGTACCTGGGCGACTATTTATTGTAATATGGTGGTGTTTAGGTGATAATCTACATAAACAGTAAACTTAAAAAGTAAAATGTGAACTGACAATTATTATTATTTACAATAGATTTCTGTGTAGATCAGGTGTTTGATCTGAAACATTAACTACATTTTTTTTAAACTTGTCTAAAAACTATAAAAAATAAAAAAATATAATAATATAATTATATACTTGAACATATAAAAAAACAAAAGTAAGGCACTGAGCAGGTTTCGAACCCGTAACACTCGTTTCTTGCCATGCGCGTCTTAACCCGCTGGACCAAACGGACAGTGGCCGGCAGGACGAAATTAGCGACCATATTCTGCGTGGAAAGAAAAACGCATTAAAACACGAACACGCATTTTCCCAAACATAAGACTAATCTAGATCGATTGTGTACCCCCGAAAACCCCCATATACCAAATTTCAGCGAAATTGTTGAGCCGTTTCCAAGTATAAGATATTCTAGGTGTGGCTCTCCATGCATGTGAAGTGGGGATGATTTTTTTTTCTTTCTATCCCATCATGTGGGGTATCGTTTAATAGGTATTTTAAAATAAAGGCAAGGTTTCATACATATTTTTTTTATAAAGTCAACCATTTCGAGTAATCGGCCTCCAAAGTGATTTATAAATTGGTCTTCCCTAGCATTTCTAAACTATAAGACTTAGAAACTTACAATTTTCTATGCTGATAGATTATTATGCTAATAACTCTTTAGGAAAATTATTTTGAACCAAATCAGACAGTAACTTTTGAAGTACTTAATTTGAAAAAATATTACATGTTTATAGTTACGGAACCCTCCTTAGACGTGTCCTGATATATTCTTGGTTAGATTAGGTCATTCTTTGCTTTGATGTTTGCAAAAAAGGAGAGTTGTATGTTTAGTGTTCATAATAATATTATCTACGTATGTGTTATGTATTAGCGTATGTGAGTATGTGCGTATGTGCATTCTATAGTCACGTAGAAGCTATGGCGGTTTTAAAAAGCTTCACATACATAAGTGGTAGGTAAATACACCCTATAGGTACGCGTTAAGTTTGCAGTGAGTCATCAGTGCAAATGTCTTTAGAAAGCAATGACGCTTAGCTCGTGTTCACGTTTGACAATAAAGGTAAGCCAGTTTAACATCGTCAAATTGTACTGACGACTCACTGCAAACTTAACGTGAATAGACTGTATTTACTACTTACGTACCTATGTGAAGTTTTTTATTGCTGCCATAACTTTTACGTATAATATAATATATTAATATGTATATCGGAATTATTCGGAATGGTTTTATTTCAACAAAATACATTATTTTCAAATAACGAAGATGTGACCAATACAAATTCATATCGACAATATATCGATATAATTTGTATTGGTAACATCACTTAGCATGCCAGTGTATTAGTACGTACGCTACACTGTTATATTAGCGCGAGTCTTATTTGTGTGAAATAAATAAGCTAGTGTTGCAGTTTTATAAATGTGTGAGTTTGTAACGATTACAATATTTTTGTGAATGTGTGATTTTGTTTTCATTGTGGGAGTTACCCTCCCCGCACCAAAATCGGCAGAAAGTTTTGTTTGAAAATTTCCCCGCGTGCCTGATCCTGTATTAAATGATCTAAGGCGGCTGTACACACTCGACGAGAGCCTCTCGCCGAGAGCCTCGGCTGAGAAGACTCTCGTCGAGAGCATGCCTGTACACACTCGTTCTAACATTTGAACAGGGTGTCGCAACTTCCTATCGTAAGTATTGGCGTTCGAAATCCAAAATTATACCTGACTATCGTCTGTGCAAACCACATACCTTGCTCGCTCTTTTATCGTGTGTACTCTTTCACACATCACCTGTGATTGGTTAAACAGAAATAGCAGATTAATTTTAAATTTCAAACTACGAAATTCTATTCTATTCATTTGAAAAATTATTTTCAACTTTTACAAAATTTGTTAACTCATGTTTTGTTATTTGCAAAAAACTGAAATTTTTAGTGAAGTGAACTCGAAATCATATTTATTATGAGGAAATAGTGACTTATATAAAACTAGTTCATATATTTATCCACTATATCTATATACCTACATGCTTTAACTCAAAGAATATCGGTGAGTACCTATCTGTATAAAATTTTACCATATTTTAACTTCTCGTTTTATTTAAAAGTGACAAGATTATATTTGTTTGACGACCTCTGTGGCTCAGTGGTTCAGCGCTTTGGTCCTCAAGCCGGGGGTCGCAGGTTCGAATCCTGCCGACGGAACAAAAAGTTTTTCTGTGTTCCTGGGTCATGGATGTGTATTAAATATGTGTATAATATAACAAAAATCTTAAATATATGTATAGGTAGTATAAAAGTATTAAATATATACTTCCTGTTTTCTGATACCTACCTATAACACAAGTTCTTCGGATACTTAGCACGGCGCCAGATTGACGTGGTGTGAATTGTGATTGTATGAAGTGTCCATAGGTATTATTATTATTTGTTTCAATAAATGAAATTGATTGTGTAGTGATTTTAATATGCATGCTAAGATTTAAGATTGTAAAGTTTTAAATCTATTAATAATATAAGATTCGAATGATTTTTAATGCACGCAATATTGTTTAAAACAAAGTCATATTGCTTATCTAATATATTTTGTTAAAAAATATATATATATACCTATTAGTAATAAAATAAAGCATAATATTATATTTATAAAAATACAGACATATTATTACGTTTTCTTCTGCCAGGTAGTAAAAACTTTAAATAGGTACATACTTACCTAATAATTATTATCTGGGGGCACGGTAGTGCCCCCATGCCAAGACGTCAAGCGAAGCGCAAGGGCACTACCAAACCACCTTTTCTCGAAGCGTTTCGTCGATTTTTTGAACCCTCATAACTTGAGTTTGGATTGTACCAGATAAATGAAACTTTCAGGATTTGTTCCCATCAGCGGTCTCATTAAACATGTAAAGTTTCGATTACCTACGTCTTATACTTTAGATTTTATTGATATCTAAAAACCCCTGATTCCGTCACTGACTTACTGATGATCAACAAAATTATATCGTACTTCCGGATGTTCTCGAAAGCTGAAATTTGTTACGTAAGATTGTATTAATACACAACCAACATAAAAATTCTCAAAATTGGAACTTTCATCTTCCAACCCCTTAAACAAGGGAGTTAAATTTAATTATCTGTGAAAGCGCCATCTATCGCGTTATTGTGAACTATATAAGTTATGTCGTCGTTCATCGCTAGGCTTGTAAACTAATTGACTAATATTGATTGAAATAATTATTTCCCGAATATTCTGAATTTGAACGGAAAATTTAACATACAGTGGGTTGCCAAATTATTAGGGACAGTCACATTTTTTTTTAAATTTATTACTTTAGGCGCACTTAAGTGCATTTGTAAGTGGAGTAAGGTGTTAAAAGTGTATTTATTGAGATCACCATGTCTCTGGGACTCAAATTTCAAGTGGATGTTAAGGGTTTGAACATTTATTTGCTTTTGTTGAATATTTTACTAAGAGGTGAGACGCAGATTACTTGAGACGCGAAACAGTGAAACACGAATTTGAATATTTTAAACGGATTTATTTTTGTTTTTGTATTAAAAATAAGTTTGAAATGTAAGTAAAACTTTCTGGTTATCTCAAATTATATTAATAATCATTAATTTGTTACAATATTTGTCATTTTTTCGCCATTTTTTTGTTTCAGTATGGGTCGAGGGTGCGATTTGTCTCCGAGAAAGAAAACTGAGATTAAAACCCTTCTGGAGCACACAAGCCATTCCCAAAGGGAAATAGCAAGCATTGCTGGGGTTTCAAAGTCAGCAGTTAATAAAATAAAAATTAATTTAGACCTCAATCAGCCACTTACGCCCAAAAGAAAAGGTCACAGTGGGCGAAAACGTATCACCACCCCGCGATCAGACCGAAAAATTCGCGACATATGCTTAGAAAATCGAAAGAAGAGTGTAGGAGTGTTAGCTCAGTTGGTGCAAGAGTCCGGCATAACAATTTCCAAGAGAACTGTGCAGCGTCGGTTGGCCGAGGAAGGCTTAACAGGTCATCGTCCTGTAAAGAAACCTCGGTTGACTGACGCGATGAAGAAAAAGCGTCTTGTCTGGGCTCGCCAACACCGCCATATGACTGTTGAGGCCTGGAGTAAGGTTGGTTTTTGTTGTTGCTGATATTTTATGTCAATTAAAAACAATAATTTTACGAATTTTAACCAAGTTTAATTTTTTTCAGGTTTGTTTCTCGGATGAGTCGACATTTGAAATTCTTGTCGACAAGAGCAGCTTTGTCAGGCGGCGCCCAGGTGAAAAATACCACCCCGACTGTCTCGTAGAGAGGGTAAAACACCCTGTGAAAATTATGGTGTGGTCAGTGATAAGCGCTAAAGGGGTTGGGCGCCTCTACATCGTCCAAGGGACCATGAGGCAAGACCAATACAAACAAGTTTTGCAAACTCGCCTGTTACCGCAACTGCAAGATTGGTTCCCAGATGGCGGGGATTACATCTTTATGCATGATTCAGCGCCTTGCCATAAAGCTAGGAGTATCACTAAGTTTTTAGAAGACCATAACATCCCAGTCTTACCTTGGCCGGGCAATTCTCCTGACATGAACCCCATAGAAAATTTGTGGGAGATTACCAAGGCAGAAATTGCCAAAGAAATGATAACCACCAAGGTAAGATTAATAGAAAGGCTGATCAATGTGTGGCATCATAACCCCAGGATCACAGAAAGTGCCAAGAAATGCATAGAAAGCATGCCCAGGCGTATTGAAGCACTAATTGAGGCAAAGGGAAATGTTACAAAATACTAATAAATTGTAGAATAACATTTCAATTTGTTTATTTTTAAGTTTTTTGTTAGTAATTATATTTATTTATGTTATAAAATTACTAACATAATATAATTCTAATGTTATTAAACTTTAATTATAACAAATACAGTGTTTTTCTTATGTTTTTCTACATAAAACTTTACAAAAACCAATTTTCAGTGACTGTCCCTAATAATTTGGCAACCCACTGTATATGCAACATTTATTTAATTAAGTTAAGAATTATTAAGGTAAGAAGTCTCATATAAACTTTTATCCTTCAACCCCTTAAAGTACAGGATGGAAGTTTCTATAATATTACCACAAATTTAGCTAGAGGACTGAAAATTGTTGTTGTTATTAGGGATCTAATAATAACAATAAAATTTAATAAAATTACCATGTATCCCTTTATTAACAACAAAAAACACAATATTTTTTTTAATCTTTATCGATATATTTTATTGCACTTGTTAATTTTACCCGTATGTATTTTCCGTTTAAATTACTAAAGAATACTCGGGAAATAATTAGGTACCTATTTAAATATTACGTCAATTAGATTCCAATTCAAGCGACGAACTCATAACTAACATAATTCATAATGTACGAGATAGATGTCACTTTTACACAAGACTATAAAAATATTATGAGTTATCATTAAAACGAATAATAATAATTAACTGAAGGGAATGAAATAATAAAAAAAACTATGTATCAAATTACAGTTACATACTTTTTAGTATCATCAAAATATTTACAGTATCCGAGTAACTTACAATAAATAAAATGTAGTAAAAGCGCCACCTAACATAGCTTATAAACAATAATCAATTATAAATGGGCATTCAAGTAGTACTTACTGCTACCGACAGATGTCAGTGCTTCGACTAAATTTATTACATAAGTCATAGAACGTGAGTATATTTTTTTTTACCCTTAAAGATTCGGCTACTTGTTTGTAGTAACTAGTAGGTACCTGGGAGACGTGAGTCATGCTCAGGAGTGACCCGGGAGATCGAGCTTTGTTCGGAGTTTAAACAATAGTACGGAAGAAGAAAAATTATAAAAGGAATAACCTAACCAAGAGCATGTCAGGACATGTCTAAGGAGGGTTCCGTAACTATAAACGCGTAATAGCCAATAGGTATTTATTTAAATTACTTCAAAAGTTATTGTCCGATATTTTTCCGAAAGAATATTGTAACGACCACTGTGGCGCAGTAGTGAGCGCGTTTGCACTCAAGCCGGAGGTCGCGGGTTCGAATCCCGCCAGAGAACAAAAAAGACTTATTATTTAGTATGATGCAAAGGGAGGGGAGGGCGGGGGGGGGGGGGGTACTTTTAAACCACTTTGAATGCCAGTTACTCAAAATTGTTGACTTTGTAAAAAAGTAATGTATGAAACCTTGCCTTTATTTTAAAAGACGTATTCAACGATACCCCTCACATTAATGGCTAACAATAAAAAAATATTTTTCATCCCCACTTCACATGTATGAAGCCCCTGAAATATAAAATAAGTATTTTATGATGCCAAAAGTGACATTTCGCCATTTCGCTACATTCAGGCCAGGCCACATAAAATGACTAAGGTGTAGAGTTTGTGAAGTTACGCTTGCAGAGTTAAGGCGTGTAGGGTAAGAAGCTTGATTTTACATGAGATTTCATAACTTTTTGACAGTGCTAGTCATATGGTATCGTCTTGGCATCATTTTTTTACATGAAAATGTTTTTGGTGGGATGTACTTTATTTTAATACTATTTCATAATTTGCAGGTATTGGATTCCAATTCCAAGGGCACGCAATAATAATTATGACAACATGAAAATATTTCAAGATTCTCATGAATCGTTTTAATAAAACTAACAATAGTCGGAGTCCCATTTTACTGTGCTAACTATTCGTATATTTTTTGCTATTTACATAATATAAATGCCTGCTCGAGAACCTTGTCTCTACCCAATACTCTACATAACATTGTAATTGTTGTCCTCTGTCCCAATGTGTGATAAATCTTTAACGGTATATTACCAAAACTGTAGAGGTATTCGTACTAAACTACACACATTGTACATGAACATACTGAATAATACGTATGACATAATTGTTCTTACGGAGACCTGGCTTATACCGGAAATTAACAACAATGAATTCATAGACCATCGCTATGTTGTATATAGGCGTGATCGAGATCGGGCTTGCACCAGGAAAAGAGATGGCGGGGGGGGGGGGGGGGGCCTGGTTGCTTTACTACGTAGTCTAAAATCTACTGAATTGAGTGCCTCTTCGTATTCTGCATCCACTCTTATTGAGCACGTCCTAGTTGAAGTGCCCAGCACAAATCCTTCCAAGTACCATGTCTTCAGCGCTGTCTACATACCCTCTAAAACAGCTTCAAATACATATTATGTTCAACACTTTGATTATCTGCAAGAAATATTGAGTTATCCAGGGGTTGAATATGCTTTTGTAATGGGTGACTACAACCTTCCTGAAATTAATTGGAATATACAAATACCTCAAACTGCACGCAATTACTTAATTTTATGTCTCTGCTTGACTATTCACAGTACAATGACATTATAAATTCAAAAGGTAACGTTTTAGATCTACTTATATCCAATAATCCATGTACAATTTCTACCACCTTGTTCCCTTTGCTTCCGGTTGACGAGTTTCACCCTCCTTTTATATATGAAATAAACCTCAATGTAAATATTATCCCCCTTAAAAGACGGCCTCTTCAGAAATATAACTTTCACAAATCAAATTATCAGGAGATAAACAACGAAATTGAGAAAACAGACTGGCCTGGGCTCATTAATTATCTTAGTCCTGATGATGCTCTCGACAAGTTTTATAACAACATCGATAACATCGTTAAGCTCCATACACCTCGAGCTACAGCTAGAACAGCTGGATTCCCTGTCTGGTTCTCAAAAACTCTCATAACACTTTTAGGAAAAAACAAAAGTTCTGGGTTAGATGGAAAAAATATAAAAACTTGTCCGACTACGAACAATTTTCTCAATACAGAGCTACGTTTAAGGATATGTGCGCAAGCTGCTTTTCCAAGTATATTAAATCTGTTGAACATAGTATTCACACCAATATTAAAGACTTCTGGGTTTATATTCACAATCGCAAAGATAAGGCCGGCATTCCTGAACAGGTGTGATTCAATGGGAACGTCTCTAAAGACCCGCAATCTGTGTGTAATATGTTTTCCGACCTTTTTTCATCTGTATACGAATCAGTGTCACCTACCTTGAACAAATGGAATCCCACAATGGATGCGGCTCCTAACGACATACATATCACTGACCTCGATTTTAGCGAAGATAAAGTTATGTCAGCACTAAAAGCTCTCGATCCAAACAAAGGCCCTGGTCCAGACGGCCTATCTGCATATTTTCTTAAAAATACTGCGTCCACTATCTGTAAGCCTCTTACGCTTATTTATAACAAATGTATTAAGGAGGGTGTAATGCCTTCAATCTGGAAGCAAGCCAATATCACCCATGTACACAAAGGTGGTTCTAGGCGCGATGTTGAGCATTACCGTCCGATATCTATTCTGTCTTCTCTTTCAAAACTATTCGAGCGCTTGATGCATAACGAAATATACCCCATACTACACAATGCTATCATACAACAGCAGCATGGTTTCGTGAAGCATAGGTCCACTACCACTAACCTACTTGTATTTTCTACCTTCCTGTTCGATAATATTGATAATCGTGTGCAAGTTGACGCCATATACACGGACTTCCAAAAGGCCTTCGATAAAGTGGATCATGAATTACTACTCGACCGAATTGCGTACAATGAGATACGCGGAGATTTGTTGAGATGGTTCCATTCGTACATCACAAACCGCGTTCAAAAGGTCGTAGTTAATGGCTATCATTCTGAGGTCACCCAAGTTACTTCCGGCGTGCCGCAAGGCTCCATTCTCGGTCCTCTGATTTTCACCTTGTTCATTAACGACATAGGCAAGTGCTTTAAGAACTCTAAATTTCTATTATATGCAGATGATCTTAAAGTTTTTAGGGCGATTAAGTCCACACATGACTGTCTACTTCTCCAAGAGGATCTAGATAGACTATCAGCCTATTGCCTAGCTAAAAAACTAAAACTAAACTTATCTAAGTGTAACTACATAAATTTTACTAAAAATAAAAATATCACCAGATTCTCCTATTCAATATGTAATAAATCCCTAGGGAAGGTGGACATCGTTAGGGATCTTGGTATTATGTTTGACGCAAAGCTCTGTCTCAACGCCCATGTTGACAAAATTGTGAATAAAGCGTATCAGATGTTTGGATTTATAATGAGAGCTCCTAATGACTTTAATTACACCTCCTCATACTTATGCCTATATAAAACATTGGTACGTTCTCAGATGGAGTACGCAATACCAATTTGGAATCCATATTACAAAAAGTATATAGACATAATAGAGAATGCCCAATATAGGTTTCTTAGAGCCATGCATTACAGATGTCGTAAATCATATCTGCCCTACTCCCAACTGCTCAGTAAATACGGACTCCTGATACTTAGTGCTAGGCGCAAGCAATTAGAAGGCATGATTCTGTACAATATTATACACAACAGGTTTGATTGTGTTGAATTAAATAATATATTATGTTATGCGGTCCCCAGAACTGTCCATAGGCGAAAGGTACGCGCAGGCAAATTGTTCGCTGTGGGTACCTGTCGCACTAACAGTGGTGAACGCTCTCCTATACGACGAATGGTTGAGACGTATAACACCAACTTCGAACACATTGATATTTTTGCATGTTCTTTGTCGCGATTCCGATTGTATTTACACAATACACTTAAAATAGCGTAATTTAAATCCTTGTTATAACATGAACACAGAATCATAAATGTAACACATACATTTATGATTTTGTGTACATATCCTCTCTACTTTATTTCTTAGTTTATTTTTATAAGTAACTGTATATTCACTACTAAATCATCTAGATTCTAGGGCATGAATTGTAATCATCTACGCTTGTATTAATATAAACATTTTTCTTGGTAATCTGTGGACAGTGCTGTGGCCTGCACTATTATTATTGTAACTTACATATAAGACTGTGTTATTTAAGTGCATAGTGTAACTGTTTACTGTTTCTCTTAATAAAAATAAAATAAAAAATAAAAAAAAATGGCCCCACTTTTGAAAATTTTGGGGCCATTTTGAAATTTGACGTATAGTGAAAACACTAAGGAGAAAAGTGTCTAGTTAAATGGCCCCACTTTTTAAATTTTTCACTTCTACCGGCACTCCCGGAGCGCAACCCGTTGTTTTACATTATTATTTAATACGCTACCTAATGTTGAGGTGGATTAAATAAAAAAGTTCCTTTGGGAAAGTTTGTAATCATGAGCACTACCACGTGGTAAAGTATATTTTGCACTAATTAAAAGTTTGACGACCTCTTTGGCTTAGTGGTTGAGCATGTTGGTGATCAAGCCGGTCGCTGGTTCGAATCCCGCCATTTTTTCTTTTAAAACTTTTACTATCAACTTATAACGTAATTACACAATTTATATGTTATAAAAGCTTGTCGAGAATCAAATAAATTGTCACATAAATCTATCAGATCAAGTTACTTGATTTACTTCTTTGATTTGTTTGATTCTCGACAAGCTTTTATATCATATAAATTGTGTAATTACGTTATAAGTTGATAATAAAAGTTTTAAAGGAAAAATATTTTATTCTTTTTAGCGCATTCAAATAAAAGCTTGTTTTTTAAAAAAGTTTTTTTTTTTACTTTTAATTTATTTTTTACTTTTTAGTTATCGCTAGATAGGTTTCTGTTCATCTCATTTAACGCATCATTGTTGCAAGGTCGTTTGCCGGTTAATTTAGTATTGTCAAGCTCTTCAATAAGGAGACCTCCTAGAGATTTTACTCTACTCAGTAAGGACCTCAAAAAACCCCAACACACCATACTTTCATTTGATACCCATATTGTACGAGTGCATTAAAAATAACTTATCGGCCATCTTGGGTGTTCTGCCATGTTGGATTTTCGAGTTATTCTCAGCAAGCCCTTTCATTTGATACCCATATCGTAGGATTGCGTTCAAATTGACTGTCGGCCATCTTGGATATTCCGTCATGTTGGATTTTTGGGTTTTTCTCAGCAATCCCTTTCATTTGATACCCATATTATAGGAGTGCATTAAAAATAACTTGTCGGCCATCATGGATGTTCCATCATGTTGGATTTTCGAGTTATTCTCAGCAAGTCCTTTCATTTGATACCCATATTGTAGGAGTGCATTAAAAATGACTTGACGGCCATCTTGGATGTTCCATCATGTTGGATTTTCAAGTTATTCTCAGCAAGCCCTTTCATTTGACACCCATATTGTAGGATTGCATTCAAATTGACTGTCGGCCATCTTGGATGTTCCGTCATGTTGGATTTTTGGGTTTTTCTCAGCAATCCCTTTCATTTGATACCCATATTATAGGAGTGCATTAAAAATAACTTATCGGCCATCTTGGATGTTCCTTCATGTTGGATTTTCGAGTTATTCTCAGCAAGCCCTTTCATTTGATACCCATATTGTAGGATTACATTAAAATTGACTGTCGGCCATCTTGGACGTTCCGTCATGTTGGATTTTCGAGTTTTTCTCAGCAATCCCTTTCATTTGATACCCATATTGTAGAAATGCATTAAAAATAACTTGCCGGCCATCTTGGATGTTCCATCATGTTGGATTTTCAAGTTATTCTCAGCAAGCCCTTTCATTTGACACCCATATTGTAGGATTGCATTCAAATTGACTGTCGGCCATCTTGGATGTTCCGTCATGTTGGATTTTTGGGTTTTTCTCAGCAATCCCTTTCATTTGATACCCATATTATAGGAGTGCATTAAAAATAACTTGTCGGCCATCTTGGATGTTCCTTCATGTTGGATTTTCGAGTTATTCTCAGCAAGCCCTTTCATTTGATACCCATATTGTAGGATTACATTAAAATTGACTGTCGGCCATCTTGGATGTTCCGCCATGTTGGATTTTCGAGTTATTTACAGCAAGCCCTTTCATTTGATTGCATATTCACGCCAACCAAGATACTCGTCAAGACGAATCATACGAGCCCAAACTCGATGGAACCCCATCGTCGTTTAATTACAGAGTTCCTATGGCCATATTCTAGCTCCCTGGTTACCATATAGTATCAAAGTACTCGTCAAGACGAATTAAACGAGCCGAAACTCGAAAGGGTTGCGTCGTTTAATTACAGAGTTCCTATGGCCACCTTCCAGCTCCATCACCAGACCGGTTACCATATAGTATCAAAGTACTTGTCAAGACGAACTAAACGAACCCAAATTCGATGGGGCTATGTGGTTTTATTTCGGAATTCCTGTGGCCACCTTCCAGCTCCATATCAGATCAGCTCCACGTCATCATAATATTGCATTGTCATGCGGTTTACATATTAGTGCAAAATTTCAACTCAATCGGAAACCGGAAAGTGGATCAAATTTAACTTGCAAGAATCCATTACAGACCGACAACGGGACAGGTGAAACTAAATAAAAGCTTATAAAATTAAACACAAGTTCTTCGAGAACTTACCACGGGACAAGATTGATGTGGTGTGAAGTGTCCATAAATATTATTATTATATTATTATTCATCCTATACAGATAAACCTACCTACTATAACTCTGTCTGACGTCTGTCTGATGTCGCCCGCCCGCCCGCCAGGTACCCACGTAACTATGCGCACATAATAAGCACTCAGCGATTAAAAATTTTTCTACCAGTGAAAGAATTTTTCAAATCTGTTAGGTTTCAGAAATTATCAATAACATACAAACATACAATGGTTTCATCTTCACAATATCATGAAGGTAGGTAAAATAATATAAATGTCCTATATTCCCATTAAATCATATTGTCACCCGAACATCTAGAATGTTCCAAGGGAAATACACGGCGTTTTGTGTTGCAACTATTCTATTTTCATTTCTTCCATTTTACTCTACCAAAATGCAAATAATCAAAAAATAAATAACAAATTTCTAATTATCGGTTAGTAGGTAGGTTCTAAATAACTAGTGATTTTTATTTTACATTTCTCTCTCAGATTATGAATAACATAATATTTAACCGAGTTTATAAGTATTTCTTGCTTATACACCATATCGCACATAAAATCTACCAAGCCTGAAATTTAAGGAAAGATATAAACTGGCTACACTAGGTTACTTGTTAGAACGAGACACAGGGATAACTTATAGCTATCTCACCGGGACCGGTTTTTTTATTGCGGACGTGATAAGCTTTAAGTCTGAGTAATAAAGATCATTTTTGATTGAATTAAAAGAAAATAAAGTTTGAAGTACTCTTTCCTATTATAAGATATTCCCGGCAAAACTCGATGGATTTTCTTATAAATTCCAATAAACCATAAAATCATTGCTAATGTCAAGATAAAAAGCCCGCCTTTTAAAAATACATATAATACTAGCCTTTGCGCGCGGCTTCGCTCGCGTAAATACATTATCCCGCGGAAACACTAATTTTTCGGGATAAAAAATATCCTATGTCCTTTCCGGGGACCCAAAGTATGTCTATGTCACCGTAAAATTGTAAAAACCGTTAGATTGTAGTAAACTAGTGAAATTGTAAAATATTGATAGATTTCCGACGCGAATAATATGCTGCCTATAATTTCACAGATTATTTTTCGTTATATATTACAAATATATAGTTTTTAATCTTTCGACATATTTTTACAATCTAACGGTTTTTACAATTTTACGGTGACAGATGTCACATATCAAATTTCATAAAAATCGGTTAAGCGGTTGAAGCGTGAAGAGTAACAGACAGACAGACACATTTCGCGTTTATAATATTTATTATAATAATAATAGTCAAAGTCAAAAAAAAGTCAAAAGTCAAAAAAAAATTTATTCAATGTTGGTATTTTTATACACTTATTGAACGTCGGTATACATGATGCCTACCACCGGTTCGGGAACTAGCCCGGCGAGAAGAACCGGCGTAAGAAACTCGCGAGAACCTACTTATTTATAATTTTTCCCGCAATTTTTTTCGCGATTTTTTTTCGCAATTTTAATGTTAAAAGTAAATAAAACCTATGGATGATGTATATATTTAAAAATATAATTAATTTCCTAAGTGATTACGTAATATAAAAACAGATTTATAAAAAATTACAGTTATTAGTTTCAGTATAATTAAGTACCTATCCACTTGAAAGTAAACATTTCAATTAACGTAAACACTTGCACTGATTGTTTACTTTTGACTTCGTTATTGACACTCAAGTGGGAACATGCCAAATGATACCTCATCACAGGACACACATTACGGAGAGGAAGGAGGAGGACGACCTCATTCCCTCATGACAGATGCACGGAGTACCAACCTCTTTAAATCATATGACGTTTCCCGTCGTGTTTTTCTTCAAGATTATAATGTTTTAATGTGAATAAAACATATGCATGTTATATATATTTAGAAAGGTGATTAAATTTCCTAATTGATAATATAATTGGAATTAAGAAAAATACTAGTTTAATAAAAGAAATCTTGATCCAAACACAACACACGACTTTTTCTTATATTTTTATTGCAAATCTAAACTAAGGCAAAATTAATGTTTCTATATAGTAAAATTTGCTTAATTTACGTAGGTGCACACATTATATATAAAATTTTAATTCAAAAACCGATATAAAATAAGTTACAGTTACCTACTATAAAATTGTCAGTCTAATTTCGATTCCCGCGATTTTTATTTCTCCAAATTATATTGTTATAATTTATGTACTACCTATGCATGTGATATATATTTAAAAAGTAGAATAGATTTCCTAAGTGATGACGTAAATGGAATTTAGAAAAATACTCATTTAATAAATGGAATCTTGATACAAACACATAAACTTCGTCTTTTTTAATATTTTGTTTTAAAACTCTAATAAATATACAATCTGGGGGCACGGCAGTGCTCCCGCCAAGTCGAGCGCGAAGCAAACACTGCCGTACCATCCTTTACTGGAACCATTTCGCCGCATTTTCAGGCCCCTATTTGAGAACCTCTGGATAAGACCAGAACGCAGAAATTTTCGTCATCCAATAAGCTATAATCACGTACTTAAAATCCAAAATTTCAAGTCTGTAGGTCATTTAGTTCCGAAGTTAAGCGAAAGCAAAGTTTCGCATTTTCGACACTCACTCACTCACTCACTCACTCACTCACTCATGATCATCAAAATAGAACTAGTACTTCCCATAAACTTAGAGAGCTGAAATTTGGTACAGAGTTGGGGTTTAATGGCCACATAAAGGGAAAACTATAAAAACTAGGATAATCGATCTGGGGGCACGGCAGTGCCCCTGCCAAGTCGAGCGCGAAGCAAACACTGCCGTACCATTCTTTACTGGAACCATTTCGCCGCATTTTCAGGCCCCTATTTGAGAACCTCTAGATAAGACCAGAACGTCGATCTGGGGGCACGGTAGTGCCCCCGCCAAGTCGAGCGCGAAGCAAACACTGCCGTACCATTCTTTACTGGAACCATTTCGCCGCATTTTCAGGCCCCTATTTGAGAACCTCTAGATAAGACCAGAACGTCGATTTGGGGGCACGGCAGTGCCCCCGCCAAGTCGAGTGCGAAGCAAACACTGCCGTACCATTCTTTACTAGAACCATTTTGCCGCATTTTCAGGCCCCTATTTGAGAACCTCTAGATAAGACCAGAACGTCGATCTGGGGGCACGGCAGTGCCCCCGCCAAGTCGAGCGCGAAGCAAACACTGCCGTACCATTCTTTACTGGAACCATTTCGCCGCATTTTCACGCCTCTATTTGAGAACCTCTGGATAAGACCAGAACGTCGATCTGGGGGCACGGCAGTGCCCCCGCCAAGTCGAGCGCGAAGCAAACACTGCCGTACCATTCTTTAGTGGAACCATTTCGCCGCATTTTCAGGTCCCTATTTGAGAACCTCTGGATAAGACCAGAACGTCGATCTGGGGGCACGGCAATGCCCCCGCCAAGTCGAGCGCGAAGCAAACACTGCCGTACCATTCTTTACTGGAACCATTTCGCCGCATTTTCAGGCCCCTATTTGAAAACCTCTGGATAAGAGTGCCCCCACCAAGTCGAGCGCGAAGCAAACACTGCCGTACCATTCTTTACTGGAACCATTTCGCCGCATTTTCAGGCCCCTATTTGAGAACCTATGGATAAGACCAGAACGTCGATCTGGGGGCACGGCAGTGCCCCCGCCAAGTCGAACGCGAAGCAAACACTGCCGTACGATTCTTTACTGGAACCATTTCGCCGCATTTTCAGGTCCCTATTTGAGGAGCTCTGGATAAGACCAGAACGCAGAAATTTAAACATAAAAAAATCGACTGTTATTGCAAAAACCTAGCGAAGTGGGACACATCTTCTAATTAAATCTAGCCCGTAGCGTCCCACTGCTGGACGAATGCCTCCCCTTCTGCTTTTGATACGCATATAAATAAAATTAAAGGAAAACTCTGGATAAGACTAGACTGGCTTTTATACTTATACTTACAAGTTTACAAGAATAAATAGTCGAACGATTAACTTTATTCTACTCGAACATTACACAAATTAAATAAACAAATTACACTAAAATCTAGTAAAATAAATCAATATCAACGTTTCTACAAAAAGAAGTGAAATCCCACCAAAAACATTCTGTAAAAAACTAGCCAAGTCTCGATAGAGCTGCTCGTTTATCTCTAAAAAGTAGTGAAATCTAGACAAAGTCGTTCCAAGTCTAAGGTTCCTTACTGCGATTTCTTTATTATTATAGTTGATGTTGTGTGACTTGGCCGTTGAAGGGTACACAAGGGTACAAAAGGGGATCCATGACACCACTGCTCCAATATATGTGTTCTACAATCAACAACAGCCTAAAATGAGACACTAGCATCCAATTACCAATACCAGTATGGGCTATTATCTCGCTTAACAAACATAGGTAGTTACAACAGATATACATTACGTGTAAACAAAATTGACTTGTACCCACTAACATATAAAGAATGTTCAACGGCCAAGTCACACGACATCAACTATAATAATAAAGAAATCGCAGTAAGGAACCTTAGACTTGGAACGACTTTGTCTAGATTTCACTACTTTTTAGAGATAAACGAGCAGCTCTATCGAGACTTGGCTAGTTTTTTACAGAATGTTTTTGGTGGGATGTATGTTTCTATACAGTGAATGTTGCTTTATTTACGTAATTGGATATATTATACATAAAAATTTAATACAAAAACAGTTGTACTAACAAGGATTGGAGCAAAACTAATTACAATTACTATGAAAAATATCTGACATAGTACATATTTTGATTGCTCAATAAACTGTAACTGGGACATAATTAAATACATATTTTTATATTTTTATACATTTCAGGATGTTTAATATTACAGTAACTCGTTATTTTTTTACAATGTACAATAAGGGAACTCCCTCATTGAACCCTCCGAAACTAGGCCTATTTTGACGGTAATGTCTTACAAAAACAATCATAGTAATAAATTTACTTATTCTTATCCATATATTCTATTCGTAGACTCTAGAATAAATACCGTTCTAATAAAATTTCTACTAAAATGTTCAATTCAAAATGCATTTCACAAGAAAATCATAAACTCACTATGAAATAAAATAGCAATAAAAACGTATAATTTTCATTCGATTTTCTGAAGTAATTTGTAGTAGATTTATGGAAAATACTTAGTATACGCATAAAAAACTTAATATTAATTACATAAATGTATAAATTATGTGGTACAAACAAACCACTTATAAATTAGAAATTTATTCTATGGGCGTGCCCAGCTTGCCACCAGGCAGCAAGCGACGCTTGAGAGTCATGCTGTCACTTGCTGCAAGGCAGCAAGTGACGCTTGAGAGGATAGTAAGTTAAAAGTCTAAGTTAAATAATATTATGTTTACATTTCACTTATTTTAAAATTGTCATGGCAAAAGTATTGTCAAAGTTCAATTAAATCGTCAGTGCAATTAATAAGGCAAATCAGTCAATTCTGTAAAGTGATAAACTCCTAATACTAAACTTCCTAGGGCGTTTTAAAGAACATTACAAAATATAAGCACCCTTTTGGAAGTTGTACCACATGCTCACACTTATGCACGCTAACAAAATATTTAATGGTCAAGATATTATTAGGTCCTTACGTATTTAAACGTATTATGAAAAAGGCGTTTGTCTTACCGCTGACCACTTTGATTTCAAATAATTATAATATTATCTTCTTTGGGTAGGGAACTCAGGGATTCCAATTTCAAATTTATACCGCTATTTACTGATGCATGCTTATTTGTATTTGAATGGCCAATTTCAAGATGTCCCTAAGTCCATTTTTAAAGATTTGCAATATCAAGGGGCAAACATTTCGTTTGCTTCTCAAAACAACACCTTATATCTTAGAATCATGAATTATAGCAAAAATGTAATTGTAGCGCTCATTTTAATTTTTGAACGTTTTGTATTACAAATCAAATTAATAGTATTAAAGAAAAGTGAAAAAAATAATCTGGACTAAGGTACAAACTTACTGGACTTAAGGACTTTTAAATAGGACTTAGGGACTTTATGCCGGACTTAGGGTTTTTAATACAAAATATTTTGGACTTAGGGTACATTATAAAAAGGAACATTAATTTTTTCTTATAAAAACAGATAAATAATAAAATAAAAAGTATTTTCCTTTTTCTTCTTCTTTTATCTTCTTATATATTATTATTTTAGAAATCTTCTTAAATCAATCTTCTTAAATCTTTTTCTTTAAAATGTATGCTTAATATATATGTTTTAATTACATTTAAACATTTTTTTCTTAATACCTATTCCACCATATATTCTTCATCTTCAGCTGCATGTTCTCCACCTTCATTGTTATTGTTTAATATATATTTTTTGACTTAGGAACTTTTTGAACTCCAATAAATGGACTTAGGTTTGAGAATGACTAGCTGATTCAGCAGTGCTGCTAGTGCATAAAGTCCCTAAGTGGACTTAGGGACATCTTGAAATTGGCCATTCATTTCGAAAACCGTTAATTATTATTTTTTCTTTTTTTTTCTTTGCGTCACTCTGTTTACAAAATGGAAAACTGAAATACCGTATTATTTTTGAGTACGAGTGGCACAGTGGCAGCGTTTCTGCAGCAGAAACGGCTCGAAGGATTAATGTTGCGAATGGCGGCGGTGTCGCAAAAGAAAACAATGCGTTTTTTATTCTAACGTTTTCGTTTTGGAAATTTTGACCTGCAGAACAAGCCCCGTGGATGGCCGGAAACCAAAATTGATAATAAAGAATATAACCAAAGCCACAGCAATCGCTGCTGTTTTTAATGATTTAGATAAAACAGGTGCCATGATACGTCTCTATCCGCGTTCATATTCAGACTGTACACAGAGAGTGAGGGGGCCGGTCGCGGTATTCAGTGCAGAGTAATAATCGGCGACCTTGGAAGGGGCCACGCCCACACTGAGTATCGAGCTCTGAATACGGTGTAGTCTGATATCCCTTTGAAATCTAAAAGTTAATTATATTTCCCGTTTTTTTAATTTGACTTTGGCAAATGGTTTTAGGCTGTAACGCCAAAATTAAAATTAAAAAAAATATATCAGCTGTCAGTTGGCTGTCAGTGTCATTGTTAAAACTCCACTCCATTCAAAAAAAATCCGGTTGTCGCGGGAGCCGGGATTATACAAAGGTCACTTTTAAATTTTAATCGTAAAAATAAATTTATGCTTTAATAGTACTTGTACATACAATATTAAAGTAAAATGTTCAGATATTTACTTTTTACACCTTGCATAAGTAAAACGTGTGCATTTAAGAAAATAAACCGTACACTTTCAACATTGCCCCAACTTTCTACTGTAAGTTTTAACTTCCTAGTTTAAGTCTAATCTTTGATATACTGACACATATTCTACACATTCTTAAACCATGTATCTATAAAAATAGCGATTTAACGTTATTATTGCAACTTACACATGCTCTTAGGAGATTTGCTAAAATATGATTTTAAATTAATAATTATTAAAGCTGCACGGATGGTTGCTGGTATCGCCTAGAAAACGCTATTGTCTTTTGTTATGTAAACGCAAAAAGTTCTATGTGTCAGCTCTGGATCACAGTCCTTTGTACGGACAATCCGTGTAGCATTAAATCCAGCCGTAAGTAATACAGTACAACTCGGGCAATTAACTTGATCTGGTTCGACTGACGTTTACATAAAGTAATGAGTGCAAAACAATTTTTTTTCTATAAATGAGTAATATTATATTTACGAAACGCTCAATTTTTATTACTGTGCATTTCCAGCTATCAAAAATATATTTATAATAAATAATATATCATACGAAGATAACAAAAACTCAACAAAAATCCAAAAACAATAACAAATAATTGCTAATAAATTAATTTGAAATGCAAACTAAAGGATATGTTCACCGGTAAGCGGTAACAGATATGCTAATGCTAATGGACTCCCATGGCAGGAGCGTGGTTGAGTTTCGGGCCAGGCGTCAAGTTAATTCACCCGGGTTGTACAGTTTTTGAAATCGTGTTTTTTATTATTAATGCCTAATCTTTTGTTATTATTAATGATTATAGGAAAAATATGGAGTTAAAAGAAAAGAATTTGGAGTTTTAAAAAATGATGATCTTAGATTCTTCCAATCCATTTTAAGTAATGAAAGAGTTTTGACTGATGAGACCGAACTACTTCCTTTTAATATTGATTGGATTAAAAACTGTAGAGGTAAATAATGTGAAATCTTTAACTTTATTTAGATTTAATTGAGTGTAAGAAAAATCATAATATTTTTTTGAAGGTCAATCAAAAGTGGTATTAAAACCAAAGACAACAGAAGAGGTATCTCAGATACTGAGGTATTGTAATGACCATCGTCTAGCGGTCTGTCCTCAGGGTGGAAACACAGGGCTTGTTGGAGGTTCAGTGCCAGTGTTTGATGAAGTCATTATTAATTTTATGTTAATGAACAAGATTATCAGTATTGATGAACTCTCAGGTTAGCTTTCACACATAAGTTTATGGTAGATATAAAATATAAAAGTATCATGACACACTTATTATAAGTTATAACAAATGTGTCGTCATATCTGTATTCAATCTGTATTTTATATGGATATCAATTTTGTATACTACTAGGTTTGCCCGTGACTTCTGTTTCTTCGGTGGAGTTTGGTTATCATACAATATTTTAAACCCTTTTTCACCCCCTTAGGGGGCGAATTTTCAAAAATCATTTCTTAGCAGATGCCTACGTTATTACAACTATCTGTATGCCAAATTTTTCGGCTGTGCGTTGATAGATGAGTCAGTCAGGTTTGCCTTTTATATATTTAGATGTTATAAGTGAAAACATAGTATACAAAATACAGATTGAAATAAGTAAGATCTCTTTGCAATATATGAGACCCAAATTTTTTTAAGCTTAATGGTGTAATAGCATGTTGGTTTTATGTAATTTGTTTTCTGGAATACAAGCCTGAATTGTGGTGTTAGTACATTTTTAAAAATTCTTTATAATTTAATTAAAAAATTTAAGGTGCTCTTGTATGTGAGGCGGGTTGCATACTGGAAAATCTAGACAATTACGCACGCAAACGAAACCTTATAATGCCATTAGACCTTGGTGCTAAAGGATCATGTCAAATTGGCGGTAATATCAGCACCAATGCAGGTGGAATAAGACTGCTGCGGTATGGAAACCTCCACGGAACAGTTTTAGGTGTGGAGGCTGTAAGTATATTTGTTTAATTCCTTAATTTTCGTTATCAATAATTTACACATATAACTGCCACAGACTGTCGAAGGCTGGTCAAAATGTGACTGACGTCGCTGCGACCCCAGTGGATCTATTGTGACTAACTGCCTCATAACTCTTAATAAGTGATTTTTAATTTTATAATACAAATGTCAAATAGACCACATGGTCCACATGTGGATGTCGGCGACATCAAGTTCGCGAGGCCTCTCTTACTTCGCAGTCAAAAAACCGTTAAATTAAGTGAGCCAAATTATAAAATAATATATGACGAATCGAGTTTTATTGTTGATAATCAAAATATGATGACAAAATATAATTATTAATTACACACATAGAAATTAAAATGGTCAAACTTTTCGGCTTTTAACCTCACAGAATTTTTTCAGGGGTGTGTCGTAGGTAAGACTAACCGCTATTTCAGCTTCGATTGACAGAACTGATAATGCGGATAGTCTGTCTCGCCTCATCGTGCTTCTCAAATAGGTCTTTATCAATTTCAACTTTGAGAAGCTTTTCTCGGAAGCTGTACTGACCGGAACTGTGAGCATGATTAGCTTTTTCCCTGAATTGTTCGGGGTCGGCTACCTAAGCCAAGATGATTGGCGAAACTAAAATAAATAGTTAACTTGTAAAACTTTTTTGCGTGGCCCTCACAGGTGCGAGGCCGTCGGGCGGCGGTGGCCGACCTCGTTGCCGACGCCTAGCGCCGCCACTGTAGTACGATACATATGACCAATACACATACATAAACATCACCACGATTTTTGTTATTTTTTTAATATTTATTTTGACGACATGTGTGTCTTAGTGGTTAGTGGGTTGGCACTCAAGCCGGAGTTCGCGGGTTCGAATCCCGCTAGGGCACAAAAAGTTTTCTGTGTTCCTGGGTATTGTAAAAATCTTAAGGATAAGTATTGTATAAAAAGTATTAAATATCTAAGTTGTCACAACCCGTAACACAAGTTTTTGGAGAACTTACAAGTTCAACTCATCTTTGCGCGCGACGCTATGTGTGCGTGCGCTTGTAATTATACAAATGAAATTTGTGTGCCAGAGACGCTACCCACTACCCGTACGCGTTGCTATGTGTGGGTAACGTATTACACGTTACCCACACATAGCGCCGCGCGCAAAGATGAGTTGAACTATCTATACCAGATTGACATGGTGTGAAAGTGTCCATAGATATTATTATAATTCTTTAAATATTATAATAGTTAATCTACAATAACTATTATATTAAGTTATTTTTATTTTGGACACTAGATGTTGCTCGCGACTTCGTATGATTAAAAGTTAATTTCGCAGAAACCGTACATTTTTCCGCGATAAAAAGTAGCCTATGTCCTTCCCCGTGGTCTACTCTACATCTGTGGCAAAGTTCATCAAAATCGGTCCAGTAGTTTCGGAACGTATTCAATGCAAACAACCAAACATTTCCTGTTTATCAGAGGCGGATTATCCTTAAGGAAAACTAGGTATTATTATGCAAATCGGACTACTACGCAATAAAATCTTCGAAACAAACTTTACCTCTATAAAATATTAGTATAGAAGTATAAATAACGTCAATAATTTATAAGATTGTTAGGCCTCCAAAGTCCAATATATAAGGTCTCCGAAAATCAACTACGGATACTTCGGGCACATGATCCACTGCTTATGTAAAGACGTTTAGGCAAAAAATTATTGTCATACTCAAAGTAAAAAATCAAATCTTGTATGGGTGACTCTCTGCAAAACGCAAACTCGCCCATATAAAGAAAAAATTTTTTTTTCGAGTATGACAATTATTTTTCTGCTTAAATGCGTCTGCGTCTTTACATAAGCAGCGGATCATATGCCCAAAATATCCGTAGTTGATTTTACCGAACCTTATATTTTTGTATTACTAGTGATTATATGCTTGAAAATTTTCATAAACTCAGTGATTTTCATTTAGGTATCTATGCTAAGGTTAAAATATAAAATAAAAGGTCATTGCTTAAACAGCGATACGAGACACGAGTTTCCGCGGCATAGGCGTTTTTATTATTTATTACAAAGCTTCCAATGCAATATACTAAGTTCATTATTTTCAGGTAAAAGCAGATGGTTCAGTAATAGATTGCCTACGAACTCTGAAGAAAGACAACACAGGCTATCATTTGAAACACCTGTTCATAGGATCTGAAGGCACCTTGGGTTTGGTCACAAAGGTGGCTATACACTGTCCATCTCTACCCAAGTCGGTTAATCTTGGATTCTTTGGTATATTTTTTTTTTTCAATTACTATTGTAATATTATTTTGTTGAATTTATGTACATGTACCACACATACTTACTACAGCATACCTTTCTTTATATCTACTACAAAAAAAAGTAACAATGTATATAGCAAGATTATATATGTCACCGTAAAATTGCAAATATATAATATAGTTTTTAATCTTTCGACATATTTCTACAATCTTGTTAGTTATTTTACAATATAATGGTTTTACAATTTTACGGTGTCATATATAAAGTTAATATCCTTATAACAAATAAGCAACCCTTCTTGCAAATAACCTTAAGAGGTAACAAAACTCGAAAAGTAGTAAGGTGATTAAGGGTCAGTTTCCACCGAAACGTGACCTGACGCGACGGTGCTTGAAGATGCTGTTGATCTATACATCTATACAGATAAATAAAATTGAAGTGTCCGTTTGTAATTTTAAATTAACAGCTTTTAACTGAATGCATAATATGAAAGTATATTAAATATCATTTTAAAATTTTTATCTGTCCGTTTGCTGTTCCGGCTAATCTCTGAAACGGCTGAAAATCGGTTTCACAGGATTTTCACTGGCAGATGACTGATTTTATAAGGTTTAACATAGGCTACTTTATTTTAGGGTTCCGTTTAAAACATAGGTTCCATTTCCGTTAGTTCTATGCAAACGAAGTTGCGGGCATCAGCTAGTTATACATAATATGCAGCGCTGTGTAGTAGGACACCGCACCTATTTTTGCATCGCTATTAAGTGCACGGTTAGCCGCGACGCGTCGCTCCTCAGTGTGAAATGAGCCTAATAATTTCAGGTGTAAAGAATTTCGATAGCGTGCTACAGCTTTATAGAAACGCGAAGTCATCGCTAGGGGAAATACTGTCGGCCTATGAAATGGCTGATAGCTTATCAATAGACTCAACGGTGAAAAACCTAAATATGACGTAAGTACATACATTGTACATTACTTGGAAGATGAATATACTGTGGTATGTACAGCCCTGGACATTTCCGATGTACCAAATTTCAAGCTTTGTACGATGGCAGTATGATTCAAAAATCATAAGTGATACACCGCAAATGTCCTCGACTGTATAATTCAAATGAAAATAAGAACGTCAATGACCTTTTTGCTTTTCAGAAAAAGTTTGAGCATATAAATATTAATAGTCTTGCATCGAATTTAAATAAAAACGTTAAACAGTAATATATTATCTAAACACAAATTTAACTATCATAACAGTCTAAATTCGAAATAATATGGCGCCGACTCGATCCTATTCTCATTTGAATCGCACTATACATTATATTTAATTAAATTATTATGATAAATACTGTAGGTAGATGTAGTTGACGCGATGTTATGGAAATTAAAACTCATAAAGATCAAGATAACTTCTGTATATTTACCTAAAGTGCAAACATTTTACACAGAACCGTGCAGAGATAACCTTTATCGTAATTTCTAGACATTTCATACAGTTATGAATTATGATAAGCACATCTACACTAATATTATAAAGAGGAAAACTTTGTTTGTATGTTTGTTTGTTTGTTTGTAATAGGCTCAAAAAGTACTGGACTGATTTCAAAAATTCTTTCACCATTCGAAAGCTACATTATCCACGAGTAACATAGGCTATATTTTATTTTGGAAAAAAATAGGGTTCCGTAAAATATTTGGGTTTTTCGGACACAAGGTGTAAAAAATCAACCAGAAAAGTTACTTATTTTGCGTACGCTGCCTAAACTATAAAAGATAGAACCATAAAATGTTCTAATTAATTGTAGATCTTATAAATATCTACAAAAAAGTCCGCGACACACTATACCTATCTATGTCCAGTGAGGCACAACAACCATTTTTTTATTTAGAAATCTTGAATTTTTTTTGGACTACATTTAAACGCGTTTATTTTACTCATGCTATTAATCCTTATCAAAATAAATTAATTCATCACTAAGTACAGTTTATGTAGATAATATATTTTGGTCTTTGAATGATTGAAATTGGACGTGTGGTTTTGAAGTTATGGCGAAATTAAAATATTACGATTTATGCTGCACGGCCCGTTGCGAAGTGGGCGTCACCAATGCGGGGGTGCGCGTGCGGGGGGAGTTTAGATCTATGGTATTTCATACGATAAAAGTATACCCACCTACTTATTTCATTGAGTTTTAGTAGGTACCTATATTAATTTGTTTCTGTTTGTTTTGACTAGATTTCGCCCGTTTTGTTAGAGGTTCAAAGACATTCTTTAGTATTAGTATCAGTATTGTACCCGTGCGAAGCTGGGGCGGGTCGCTAGTATTAAATAATATTGTTTTCATTATCCATCGTCATCAACATTATAGGTTTACCAGAATCTCATGGCATTTAAAAAAAAAAAAAAGTGATTTTCATATGGCAATGTCACGTGTGACACGTCAAATCAAAGTACGTGATCTGTCAACCGCTGCTTAAATTTTGTGAATTTGTTCTTGGAATTTGTTGTTTTTGTGAAAATGTCGAAAAAGGCAATTCGATCTCAAGCGAGAAATATTGTTTTCAATATCTATCGTAAAATACAGGAAGAAGAAGTTCTAAATCGAACTCAATCTTATAATTTAAAGCTCGTGGTATAGTTGACCGGTTAGTTAGAGTGAGTTATTTTGATACTTGTAGTTTTTTTATATTTTCTTAGGTACTTATTGTGACTTCTTTAAAGGTGTTTCCAGTACTACTATACGGTGAATCGTAGCTAATGGCACATGACACATCGAATGATGGTTTGTTTTTCATGCCTGGTAAAAGGAGGAGAGGAGAAAAAAAGAAAATCAACTTAAGACAGTTTCAATTTATAGTTGATTAGGATATAGGATATAAAATAAACGAGTTCTATACAGTTCGGAAGGAAATTTCAACATTAATTAAACTGTTGCCAATTTAATTGTATGTTATTTGTAATGATAAGCATATTATAAAGTAATTCACGATTGATTTATTTTTCATGAAATATTTTCTACATTATTAACCCGATGTATAAGAATACTCTTCATACAGTCTCATTATAATTCATGTTCAATAATACTAAAGACATAATTAAAAATTAGCCAGTATCAAGTTCGTTTAATCCAATTTCCCCAGTATTGCACACTACAAAATTTTATTTCCCTATTTGCCATGAGATTCTGGTACACCTATAGTTAGCTATATTATACCGGCCAAACCCGATTTTAGGCTAAACTGGTTCATCCTATATGCAATCGGATAAACCGGTACAAACTAGGCCAATCTAGTTTAGTTCTGTGAAACTCGCAGCTAGCAATAAGCATTGTCGGTATCTACAGGCAGTAGGCACGGACAAACTTACAAGTCGATCTATCAAATTCAAGCCTAAAACATACTACCAGTAATTTGTATTTATTTTTATAGTTAGTGTTTAATCGTTTCTTCTAGCAATCCAATAGGCGAATATCCGTTCTACGTGCTAATAGAGACGCACGGTAGCGACGAAGCACACGACAGCGAAAAATTGTCGCGGTTTCTGTCGAGCGAGATGGACAGCGGGCTTATAGTCAATGGCACCGTCACTGCTGAGGAGACAAAAATGAAGGTACCTAAGCGACGCATTAAAGCACCATACTCACCTTCCAGCCTGCAAATCCAATATAACGGCCTTGAAACGGACTCGTAGGCATTGCCTGTGTTCCGCGGAAAATAGCGCTTGTTAGCGCTTGCTAGCGCTAAAGAAAATAAAACAGATTAATTATCGGTCAGGCAGTGGCGTAGCGTAGTAGGGGCGGGGGGGGGGGGGGGGGCGGCCCGCCCCGGGCGGCAGACAGCCACGCTACGCCACTGCGGCCAGGACACGTTTTCTAACTTCAGTAATGCTAACATAATCCGCCATTTGCCTACGTTTTTTTGTTAGCGCTATTTTCCGCGGAACAGCCAATAATTATAAAGTATTGACACTATAAATTATAGTGTATAGTCTATAATGACGGCCATTAGTACTTACCGGCGCTATATTTGCATTCTGGACGGTGACGGTGGGTAAGGCATTTAACACGATGTGAATAAATTTGACTTGTAAAAAGCATATTGTCACTGGTGTCATGAAAAACTAAGTTCATGACGCACGTGACTTTTCTCTTACGGTACAGTCGCACCCACTTCACAGTCTCACACTCACACACACACACACACACACACACACACACACTCTACTTTCACAATTCGCTGCGATAAGCGGGCGCGAGAGAGTCGAGAAGGAGCCCAGAGCGCGACGCAGACCTTCGTGTGGCATGAAGTTTTTGCTTTTTGATGCCTTCTCGACAGTAGAGTTTCTCTTGTACTTATTACGACAGATTGTGGTAGTGTTGTTCTCGTAACTATTCGTGATCATAATCCCGTGTCGCATTCACACACACACACACACACACACACACACACACACGCGTCGACTGAAACAGGTTACAGGAATATGATCACAAGTAGAGATAGCCGTTTAAACGTAAAGCGTTTAAAAAAGCGTGCTTTTATAAATAAGTTGAAAAGTCGTTTAAAAATTTAAGCGTTTACCACTTATACTTATCGTTTATATCGTTTATAGTCATAAAGCCATAAGTGTGGTATGAGCAAAGAAAAATAGTTCTTATGACAGCGCAATAAGAGTGAAAATTCTTTAATGTAGCTCATCACTTATGTAAAAGGCTTATTTTTTGTACTTATAACTAATATGCTTTTTCGTGTTTATTCACTTTTTATTAGTTGCGCTTTGCGGGTTGACGTATATTACGTTACGCAATAATTCGTATTTTAATCGTAATAGTGGTGTTTTGGTGGCTTACCGTGAACTTTTAATGTAAATAATAAATATAATAATGGTCCATATGGACGTAATATAAACTTTTCGTGTAGTGTTTTAGTACTAAGTTTATTACGTTTTTGTCGTAAGATGACGACTAAACGACGTGAATTGGAACAGTAATTTATGGAACTACTTTGAAATAAATGAGATGGAAAAAGTGGCGATGTGTAATGTTTGTTATCCTATAAATCAACTATTACTAATGATAAGCAACATTTAAAATTAATGCATATTATCAACATGTAAAAACATTTTTATAAGTTCATATTATTATATTAATAATTATTCAGATTTCAGACAGTCCTAAGCCTGCAAAGTACGAAGGAAAGTTAATTTAAATCAGTTTAAGCGATCGAAAAACGTAACATAAGCGCAAAAAACATTATAACTTATAAGTGGCAATAAGTAGATAAGAAAATAAGCAACTAAGCAGTTAAAAAAAGTTGCTTTTGAATATTTGATAACGGATAAGTTAACTTTTAATTTTAAGCCGTTTATCACATCTCTAATCACAAGTAGTAGGGCTTTAGTAAAGTGGTTCTAGCGCACGTGTCCGTTTTGTAGGTATGTAATCAGTAATCACTTATACTACGAGTAATTGGGTAGTAAGAGTGAAGTGGCTAATCTTTACCAAACACTAACTAATTAACTAAGAAATAATTAATACATAATATGAACTATTAGGTATAATATTATACCACTAATTTATTTTTTACTGAATCGCCTCAAGTGCAAGACATACTAATTATTATATCATTACGCCACGGGAATTCTACTTTTAAAATATACCTAGCCTTTTACCTCTTAAGTAGAAGTACAATTAAGTACCTACGTATTTACTAGAGCTGTAGCAAACCGGATGTATTCGGTACTGAGTAAGGGGTGCGCCGGAAAAGTAAAGTCAAAATACGGAAAAGTAAAAATTGTACCTACCTTACGCAGTAATGTAGTATGTTAAACTACAAATTACGAATGTTGCAACACCGCGACATCATACTATACGCGTACACAATACGACTTAATTCGTTTCTCAAAACTCAAAAACTCAAAACTCAAAAACTCAAAACTCAAAATGTTTTATTTCCATATAGGTTATAAATAACACTTATAGAGTTGTCCTACATGATGCCTACCACCGGTTCGGAAACTAGCCCGGCGAGAAGAACCGGCTTAAGAAACTCGCACGGGGCCATCTTTTACCAAAAAGATGGAAAATTGTTCTTTTAAAACAAAAAAGGTATATAACAATGTTATGCCTAAAACTACTGTTGTGGATAGAATTAAGTCCTGTAAATAGGCTTAGTTTTAAGTGTAATTTGTTTTGTAAATAGTACATTTTTAGTAGGATAAGAATCACTAAAATGTATAAGAATAAGCTAGGATAAGTTATTTCATGTTATATCGACAGATTACGTTCGATACACTTTGTAAATATTGTACATAATTTGCATTGTATCGAGTCGATAGGTCCTAGGTTACTTTTTTGTACTGTTAAGGATCAAAGGGGCCTATCCGGTCACCGCGAGCGAATATGTGTGCGCGGAAAAGAGACGCACCTCGCGGTGAGGGATAGCATGATCCGCGGCGCGGGGGTCATGAACTCGCGATCCCTGCGGGGCCTCTTTGATTCTGGCTATAAATATAGAGCCGGATTCCGGGTTCTTCACTGTGTGGAAAACAGTCGGCTGTGTCGGAGAAGCAGTCACGAGTCTGGAAGAAGACTCCCGAAGAAACCCAGGAAGAAAATAGTAATAGTGAATAAGTGAAAGTAGTGCTAGTATAGTGCGAAGTGTATACTGTGCTACGGAAATATTGTATGGGGAAAATAAACGAACGGGTTTCAATCGTGTAATGGTCGTTTCAATCGATTTCCCCAGAGCTATCGAAGCGAAGAAAATTCATACAGTCCAACTACGAACGTAATATACGGCGCACCAGGAACGTGGAGTGTGCTGTATAAGGTCAGATAGTGGCCCACCGACATTGTCTGGCTGCCGTGCCGGACAGTGTGCACAGTGTGAGTATGCGAAGAAAAAAGGACCAGTACAACTACATAACAAGAATACAATAATATATGTAATTTAGAAGTAGCCTTGCAGGGGGCCACCTTATTCCCAAGGTGTGCTATCATTCATAAAATCATTAACTTTATAATAGGCTTTAGCACATAAACGTTCTTTAACTACTTTTTTAAATTTATTGATTGAAAAAATTTGAACGCGTTCTGGGATCTTATTGTATAGGCGTATACATTAGCCTTTAAACGAGTTCTTTACTTTACTACGTCACTGGTACATCAAGCTTATGCTTATTTCGAGTATTTCTATTGTGGTTGTCGCTTTTCTTTTTGAATTGGCTTAAATTTTTTTTAACATATAATACATTTGCTAGAACATACTGACAAGCTACAGTTAAGATTCCAGTTTCTTTAAACTTCTCTCTTAAGGAAGTGTTGGGGGCCAGCTTGTAGATTGCCCGAACAGCCCCCTTCTGCAGCACAAATATAGTATTTATATCTGCAGCATTTCCCCGCAGTAGAATGCCATAGGACATTATACTGTGGAAGTAACTAAAGTATACAAGCCTTGCTGTGTTTTCATCTGTAAATTGTCTAATCTTACTTACTGCAAATGCTGCTGAACTGAGTCTGTCGGTCAACCCAGCAATATGAGGGCCACACTGAAGTTTTGCGTCTGTTATACCTAAAAAGACAGCTGTAGCTCTACCATAACATAGCATATATTATGATGTATCAGAAGTAACGAGTAACGTAACGATACCATAGTAACGAGTACTAATGTTATAGTAACTAATACGTACGGGTATGCTTTTCGTCGTTACTTTCCACCTCTAGTATTTACCTACACTCTTTTACATATTTTTGAGCTCCGTGGCCTAGTGGGTAGACCGTTTGGTTCGCACTCGAGAGAGTGCATGTTCGAATCACAGGTGTGGCGTGTACCAATGAGACTTTTTCAGATCTGAAGTACATTATACGGACGCTCTTTCGGTGAAGGAAAACATCGTGAGGAAACCCGCACATAGTTGGCCCCAGTCTGGGGCCCCCAGACGTAAATAGACCAGTCATACCTCTGGACTAGGCCGACTATGTTGTGAGAATGCCGTATGTGCTTGGGCAATATATACGACACTTAAAAAACAACTGTCCCAGGCACTACAGTATTTCAAGAGTGGTTACTTCGCTCGGAGAATACTGTATAAATCGTCCATTAACGGATGAAAAGGCCTAACTTTACATATTTGCAGGCGATATGGCACATCCGCGAGAGTATAGCCGGCGCCGGTCTGCTGAGCGGCTACGTGTTCAAATACGACGTGTCGATACCGCTGCGGGACTACTACGAGCTGGTGCGCGTGCTGCGGCGGAGGCTGCGGCAGGTGGACTGTATGGTGTACGGATATGGACATATTGGTATATATATTTTGTTGTTTTAAAAGACATTTCACATTTTTAGGTACCGTACCTCGAAAGGAAAAAACGGATTCCTTTTAGGATCATTTCGTTGTCCGTCCGTCTGTTAAGAACCTTCGAGCTGTGAAAAAATCAAACTTCTAGGCCAACGCAATCAAAAGATACAGCCGTTTATGCCGAGTGTCGAAATTTCCACAAATTTTCGACACTCGCGAGGGAATCAAAACCTACAGGGTACTTCCCGTGAACTCATAATCTTGAAATTTGGTACGAAGCAACGTTTTATAGCACAGATAAAGGAAAAGTTGCAAAAACCGTAAATTTTTAATTACCTCATATAATAAAAATAATTTTAAGTAAAGTAGAGGTATGAAATTGAAATTCATATCAAATACTCAGGTCTAATACCTTTAAGCTGTAACAAAATCACCATGGGTTTGTACGGAACCCTCGGTGTGCGAGTCCGACTCGCACTTGGTCGGCTTTTTAATATGAACTATGATTTTGTATTGATTAGGTCAATATTGAATAGTCAAAGTTTTAACTGTCTTTCTTATTACTAATATTACAAAGAGGAAAGATTTGTTTGTTTTATTTCAATAAGAAGCTCCAAAACTACTGGACCGATTTTGATCAAATTTGGCACACATATGGAGTCAAAGTCATTTTTTTTTGTATTGGTATAAGTACATTTAATTGGTATTTTTATACACTTTCTGAATGTCGGTCTACATGATGTCTACCACCGGTTCGGAAACTAGCCCCACGGCGAGAAAAACCGGCGTAAGAAACTAGCACGGGGCCACCTTTTAGCAAAAAGAGGAGAAAATAACGGAAAATTGTTCTTTAAAAAAATATTTTCACAACAAAAGTTATAGGTATATAGAATATACGTCAGTACATAAGAGCAGCCTTGCAGGTGGCCATCTTATTCCCAAGGTGTGCAATCGTTAATGAAATCACTGACTTTATAATATAGAGTAGAATATGGGTAAGGACAATGGATATAGGCTACTTTTTGCGCCAAAATGTACTGTTCCCTTTTGACTTTACCGGGATTACCTTTTGATCGCACGAAGTCGCAAGCAACATCTAGTGTGTTATAAATAAATTTGACAGTTTTCGCGTCCAAACGGCTGAATTTACCTTACCTGAATAATTTTTATGAATTTTCACATAAACTAGTTTCATCATTGAATTTTGAAAACGGCCATATAAAGCCAAAAAACTAAGCATTCTACAGAGTTAAAGTCGCGGCCAAGAACTAGGACTTGACTAGGGTGTCACTTTCATAATAAACATTCGACTTGTTTTAATTTTCAGGCGATGGAAACATCCACATCAACGTTATCATACCGGAATATAATAAGGAGGTCCACGCAATGCTAGAACCGTTTATTTTCGAGGAGGTCTCGAAGCACAAAGGTTCGATTAGCGCCGAACATGGGATTGGCTTCAGAAAACCACAGTACATCCACTACAGCAAGGATCAAACTTCCCTAGAACTAATGAGGGATATGAAAGCTGTTATGGACCCCAACGGCATATTAAACCCATACAAAGTACTGCCTGACCCGAGCTAAAATGAGTATGAACTTGCATCTATCGAAATTGAAGAGAGATCAAATATATACTTAAGGTGGTTCGTTTCCTATACAAAAATACAATGGACATTAATTAGGTAATTTCATACTATTACTACATAAATTTATATGCACATCTATTTATTTTGCAATACAATTGTCGCAAAATATATTTAAAATACTTTATTTCACACAGAAGTCACATTTTTATTGAATTTTCGACAAAAAGTGACATTTGTAACTTATGTCACTTTTTGTCGAAAATTCAATAAAAATGTGACTTCTGTGTGAAATAAAGTATTTTAAATATATTTTGCGACAATTGTATTGCAAAATAAATAGATGTGCATATAAACTTATGTAGTAATAGTATGAAATTACCTAATTAATGTCCATTGTATTTTTGTATAGGAAACGAACCACCGACACGAATTTATTATTATGCCTAATAGATGATAATAGGGTAATTTTTTTTCAAGTTTTTGAAAAATATGTCAACTTGTTTCTAATACTTCTATCTATCTAATAAAAGGCAAAGCTGATTGACTAATGTATCAACGCACAGGCCTAACCCTTATGGCTAGAAATTAGAAATATTGCACACATATTCCTTATATGACATAGGCATCCACTAAGGAACGATTTTCCAAAATTCAACCACCAAGGGGGCAAAATAGGAGATTAAACTTCGACTGACGGTAATGATATTGGCTATTCTTAAAGGGATTAGGGAGGCCCTTAAAAAAGAAGTACAAGAATGTGACGTCATATTTGCTTCAGCCAATCCTGTGCCTTTTTAATCACGTGGTCAAACGTGAAAAATTAATTTGATATTTTATAAAAATCATACGTATTTTATACTACATAATGATTGGTCAAATTGGTTTTAAATAATATTTATTGATAAAATATAATATTTGATGTATATTTTCATCATAGGATAATTGGCTATTGTTGATATTTCAAGTACCTGACTAGTAAGTTGTACTTTATAAATTTGTATTTTTTTATTTATAGATTCGTAGCTTTTTGTATCACTAAATTATATTTATCTATACTAATATTATAAAGCTGAAGAGTTTGTTTGTTTGTTTGTTTGAACGCGCTAATCTCAGGAACTACTGGTTCGAATTGAAAAATTCTTTTTGTGTTGGATAGTCCATTTATCGAGGAAGGCTTTAGGCTATATAACATCATGCAACAACATGCATGCATCATGCAGCTCCAATCAATAATGTTTCAAAATCGGGGTGTTTTTTCCCTTTTGAGAGCTTTCGCTGCGTACGCTGCGGAAACGGTTAAAGTTTCGCTAAAATTATGTATGACAGAATTGTTCCCCTTTAAAAGTTCTAGAAAAAAGTCCGCGACAGTATATGTCTATCTTCTAAGGTTGACTCACAATAACCTTTTGATGCTAACCAAATTTGTTCTAAAATTAAGCATTATTTGTGAGGTTGTTTTCATAAAGATGATATTAATCCTTATCCAAGTAAATACGTTATTCATTACAAGCATTTAATTTAGAAGAAATTTGCTATTTACATCATTTGATTTCAATAAGTATTTTAGAAGATATCGTAGTAATAAAATAATCAGCGCGCAATAATGATGTGCGGCGCGCTGCGGGCAGTCGTGAGTCGCGGGCAAGCGCTCCTCCTTCTAAGTAAATGAAGTCGCGGGTAAATTTTAGCGATATCCCAAAGTAAATATTCCACGCGGACGAAGTCGCGTGCAAAAGCTAGTATGTAATATAATACGTTCAAAATCGTTTCAAATAAAACAGTAATATTATTTAAATGACTTTTATTAAAATATCCATTTATTCTTATAACATTCATAATATCACTGCAACAAAAATACAATGGAATATTATAAACATTCGCCTAATTGCATGAATAAATAAATACAATATCATTACATAAATATTCAAAAATTGTTATTGCATCGTTGACAATCGTGGGAAAAATGTTTATTATTCGAATTATTAAAATACATTACTTATTACAATTAGGACGCATGTCGACAAATCAAGCTGAGGTTACATTTCTAGTATAAATTAAATTCTCACTGTATACTTTGTTTGAAAAGCAAGTCAATTACTTGTCTTCAGAAATGGCCAGCTTGGTTTGTCGCCTTCTGTAATGCTACAAACTATTTCACATTCGCACAACTACCGACAAAAACATAATATGTAACAAACTTAATTTGGTACTAATAAGTTAAGTCTAAAGAGAAGTTACAGAGAAAATGAGACGTATATTAAATCCCAGAAAATACTTGTTTTATAAATGCCATTCGTTCGGAATGTGGAACTCGGATATTTTTCACAAGACTGTCCAAAAATATTTAATATACCACTGATGAACTAATAATTATAACTTACAGGAAAATATAAAAAAAATATAATGTTTCTTTAAAAACATTAGGTTTATAAGACGTTAGTCTCTAACGTATTTAGGGCAAAGGACTGACTTTTTGTGATTATAGTTAATTTCAAATTAAGAAATCATCTTCTTAAAATTTGTAGGTTATATCACAAGTTTTTTTATCCACAGTTGCATATGTGAGCATTTCTCAAATTTTTTGACCATAGCCGCAACGTCGATGTCCCATGTTTTGGTCTTTGATTATTTTTTTACTACGATAACATAAATAACATACATGACTGTCGTAACTTCGTTGATATTATTTAATTATCAGAGAAAATATCAAAGCTATAAATAAAACACTCTCACTACAATAAATAATTAATAATCTAAAATACCAAAATTTTCGTAGTATGGAAAATAGGTTGTCCCATTGCGACCGCGGTGATTTTGAACTCATTTATTTCATTAAATTCTAAGAAACGGAATATATGTTATAGTCTTAAAACACTACTTAGAGTATTTGAATACATATTTTATTTAGTATAATAGTGAAATACGTCGTAAGTTAATCAGTTTCAGGAAAATAATATTGTCCCATAAAAAATTCCAAAACGGAATTCAGATTTTGTTACCGATTTTTGTGTCGAAAGATTTTTTAAACTACAAAGTTAATTGATTTTTTTTACTTTGGCAACACTATTGACGACATTTCACATTGCCATTTTGTTGTGATGTCATTTCGGTGTCGACAACACCCGCGGCTTAACGTTGTGCTATGCACTGCGACTAATTCTATCTGGATTTTGTTATACTGTGTGAAGCTAAGTTCAAGATACTTAATACTCTTGTTAAAATTGATAAATAGTTCTTTTAATGGGCTACAATTTGATGTAAAATACTGTTTTAAGTATTGAGTTTTAAAGAATATGTATTTTATTCAAAATCTGTACTCGTCATTTCGTTACTTCTGTTTTTGTTACTTTCGCGTGGTAACGTATAACCAGAACGAGGGGTAACAAAAAAGGAGTTTTTAAAGCTAAGTACACATTTCGTAAAATTGCCATACTGGTAGGTAGGTATCTATATTCGTTTAATCCCCATAATGTTATATACATATATATCTTTTGTTATGTATAATATTACTAAATTTGAAGATTATAACACAGGATAAAACTAAATAATAACGATCACATAATATAAATTACAAAATAAAAACGGTTGCGTATATCAGCTGACCGTAGCACTAAAGTATATAGGTATTTTATTTTTCAAATATAATTTTAAAATAAAAAAGGGTAAGCTTTAAATTAAGGACCCTGTTAATATTAATTTATGCATTTGTCTCTTATGTTTGTTTAACATCACCTACCCGAGCTTCAACACTAGGATTGTTGGTGCTTTAATGGCCCAAGAGCCCGTGAAGGCCAGACTTTACTAGCGTTCACAAACATGAAAGTTCTTCTACGTGTGCCCCCAACACTGGTAAGATTAATCCCCAAACATGGAACCTGGATCGCGGTTCCTTTGGGAGATAACAGGTAACAAAGGTGTACAAAATCTTGTCTCCAATTCCTTTCGTTCACAAGCTCAAAAGTATTTTTTTCGTAACAGCATTAAAACTCGCGATATGAGTATCGCGAGTTTTAATGCTGTTACGAAATGAAAAACGAATGCTGTTGTACATAAAATGAGTGTCAAGTGTGTGTATGCTTAGCCTTACATTTCCGATTTTGTTACCCAAGTTTCTTGTTTTGATACTGTCCCAAATTTTTTCTGATAATAATGGTAGATATTTCTTTTTCTTTACATTGAAATGCTATAATCAATAATTTAAAACAATTTTATGATAAATATTATTATAATTATAAATAGTAAATATAACATCCCTTTTTCTATTTTAGAGGAAAACTAAACATTTTGATTAGAAAGTTTAAAAAAGGTAACAAAAAATACTCAGTACTGCTAAAAACAATTTAAATAATGATTTTCACAATTTTTACTTTTATCAGATGTTGTTTAATTTATGATCTACATAGAAAAAGATAAATTTATAATACAGTCTGCATGTTTCTTTATGGTTTTCATTAATTTCCAAGTAACAAAATAAGAACTTTTATTTCGCCCTTAACTAATAATTTACAGGTTTTTTGTATAAAAACTCTATTAAAACAAAAAAACAACCATAAATTCAGAATCTGTCTAGTTTTAGCTAGCTGTATTTAACATAATATGTCCAAAATATACTTATTGTATTTTAAGAAGATTATTAAAATTATGGTCAAAAAATTTGAGAAATGCTCATGTAACTAGTAAGTAATTGCATAATATCGATTCGTAACTTGTGAAAGGCAAAAAATATTTATAAGAACTAAACATTTTTTACACACACCACACTATTAAGTTGTTCTTCATCAGTAAGTTGCGGTCAAAAACGCTATGAGAACATAACGTATAAGACGCGGTGATCTTAAATTCTAGATACTAGAATCATGAAAATAACAAAATTGCCTAAGGCGACTTGACTGTTTCTTAAATTGTACGGCTTCTTTGAATGTTGAAGTGTAACTTTACCATAAAATCACTAGATGGCGCTAGTTAGCTTGTATTGTCCGACAAAAAATCCGAACGAAATAAAATAGTCAATGGGAACATGCATATTTAGTTTTAAATCAGCAAAATTCTTATATTTTCCGAAAGGCAACATAAAATATATTAATCGAAAAATGCAAAAAGTACAAGAAAAGGACAAACTATTTTTTTTGCTATGATTGAAAAATGAAAATTACTGTTCAAATACTTACGTTATTTGTGATATTTTTTGTTATTTCAATTATGGTTGTCACCGTAATTTTTTTTAAAAAACCGTTAGATTGTATATTTTTGTTATTTCAATTATGGTTGTCACCGTAATTTTTTTTTAAAACCGTTAGATTGTAATATAACTAGTGAAACTGTAAAATGTTTATAAACTTCCGACGCGAATATTTTGCCTTAAAATTAAAATTAAATAGACAAAATATTCGCGTTTTATAAATATGTAGTTTTGAATCCTTCGACATATTTTTACAATCTCGTTAGTTATTTTACAATCTAACGGTTTTTACAATTTTACGGTGACATATACAAACGCAGTATTTAAGTAAATAAAATCAATTTTGTATTTATCTTCATATATTTTCAACTGCTATGACGTCACTCATGTATTAGTTGGTGTATAGAGCGTTTTGATGCTCTCCAACGATCTCACTTTTGTGATGACTGTATTTCGTCAACGGTTGATCGTAGATATTCCAATACAAAGACAATATTTCCTGGCTTATTCTATTATTTTCGAAAAGCCAATAAAAAATATTATGCATGTTCCCGTTAGTTCCCATTACAGTAAAGAAATTTTAAGTATCAGAGCACACGCGTGTTTTAATATTATTATTTGACCAAATACTATCGCACAGACAAACGTTATATTTTAAAATTTTTAACGATCATATAATTTTTTAACAAAATATTTCAAAAGATAGTAGCGTACCTACCGTTCGAGTATCATTAACATCAAATTTGAGTAAATATTGAAGATAGTAGTTGACATTTGTATATCACCATAGGACAAAGTTACCTATCACCAGTGTGGAAGCCAAGAAAATACTTTTTCATAACAATAGAATACAAATACATATATCATTTACATAGAGTACCTACGTTTCAATTTGTAAATGTAATGCTTAAATAAGACCTACTGGGTGAAAATAAATTGAAAATGTTCACTTATTTTAAATGTAAGCTTTGTATGTTCTAAATAAAAAAAAAAGTTGTAGGTACCTAAAAGTTTTTTTTTTCGATACGTCAATTAGTTTCCAAGATATTTTAAATAGAGTGCGCGCCGACCTTTGCGTTCAGTAGGCGGTGACGTCATAGTTTCACTCTCTATACCTCAAATAAATAATAAATTAATTAATAACGTATCTAAAATCTTAGATTGACTTCAATCTTAGATTCTCGAACAAAAATTGACGTTAAGTCAATCCTAGGATCGTTGAAATGTATTGAAATCTTGATCTCAGATAGCTAAAATGAGAATATTATTGATTATTATTAATTTCGGGCGTAAGACACGTTGATAACCCCCTCTCCAGCATTTCCAAATTATAAGAGGTAGATGAACTTTCCATGGCTTGAGGAAAATTATTTTCAGTGAAATTAGTGCTCCATAACTTTTCAAGCAATTTTAAAATAACATATTTTAAGAAAGTAATTACAAAATATATTTTACGAGCCTTTAATCTGTACTATATAAGGTCTGGTAAAATCAATTACGGATATTTTGGGCATATGATCTACTGATTATGTATAGACATTTAGGCACAAAAATAATTGTCATACTCAAACTAAAAAATCATCTCATGTATGGGTGACTCTGCGCAAAACGCAAACTCGCCCATATAAAGAAAAAAAATCTTTACTTAAGCAGTAGATATGCCCAAAATACCCGTAGTTGATTTTACCAAACCTTATATTACTGTAGTACGGAATACGAATTACGCATGTACAAAAGAGCGGGGCGGGAGGGGAGTAAAACTGTGACGTCACACGCTGTCGCATCACAGTTAGCGGGATATTTTTGTATGCACTCAAATTAATAAGAGGTATTTTTAAATGAAACAAAAACTAGTGTATGTTCACATAAAAGCTTTACGACAACAAAGTTTCAATTGATTTTACATATCTAGTAACATTCCTAATTCAAATTTTCATATTATAATTAAATACAATAAAAAAAATATTAGAAATAAGAGTTTAAAACATTGAGATCAAAACAATATTTAAACAAATGACAAAATATAAACAATTTTGGAACGTGGATTGAACTGACTTTAGTTTTTAGGGTTTATAAACATTTTTACCTTTTTTTTTCACGCCGTAAAACTAAATAAGCCTTTAAATTAATATTATTAACAATATAGACACCAATAGTCATATTGTAATGTCTGGTATTTGCACAGTCACGTCATTTAAAATATAAAAAAAAAGAATAAGAAGACTTTACATCCACAGCATTTCTCACACAATGTGCTGATTGGTTTGTTCACAACATCAACTCTAAACAACAAGTAGACACATAATAATTAGGAAAAAATAAGTTTTTTTTTTAAATCTTTGTCTCATACATTTAATCTAATCAATGTCTTGTTGATATTAAAACAAGTGCAATTTTACTTTAAATAATTGAATTATGTACTTATTGGATTACAATGTTATATGAATTTATTATAATGGGTATAAAGTATTTTGATAAATACTGTTGGACATACTGTACTGTAATAAGGATCGACGTATTCTGGTAAGGTATGCACTATATGGAGATTAAAATTGTTGATAGAAAATGGAAAAAAATATAAAAACGCTACTTTAGTCGCTATTACTATGCAATATAAATTATTTAATTTTATGCATTTTGTTATTCTATAGAAGCACTGTTGAGAGCACCAACGAAAACCTATGAAATATTTGTCTTTTTTTCTTTTTTTTTTTTTTAAATATTTGATGTTATTTCTACATTTGTTTACATTAAGTCTATATTATGCACGTTAGCTAAAATTACAGGGCAAATGTTTAATTGTTTTTCAGGCTATTCAATAAAGATGTTATAGACCAAATAAAAAATAATATGCTTTAGTTTTTTCTATGACGGCTTGTGCTTATGAGAGACTTATGTCCGTGGCATTTTACTAGAATAAAAAAAGCCCCACTGTATGCATCCACATTTATAATTTATTATTAAAAATAATATTTTATAATCATTCCTCATAAGCTCAGACCCGACTACGCCTACTGTCTAAGCAGATTCTGTTGTTTTAAGTCATTTAACTTCACCTCGTTTAGAGCACAGATATGGATGTATTCCTTTAATTAAAGTTATCTAGGGATCTTCATGTACTCATACACAAGCACTGTAAACATCGACACATGTCATGTAATATATCTTTTTAAATTTTATTAACATTTTATATTTTTTTTGTAATTTTCTCTTGCCATAGTATACGTAAACTCAAGTGGCCTGCTCCAGGTATTAGGTTTACTATAGTATGTCATTCGTTGGTTATCGTTTGATCTGGTTGGACATTAGTAAGAACTCGTAGAAGCCGTCTTGCATTTCATCATCCATCTCCCATTCGTCGTCTATTTCGGGACTGAAAAAAAAAGTTACAATGATATTACTAATACTATAAATATGAAAGTTTGTGAGGATGGATGTTTGTTAATCTTTCACGCAAAAACTAATGAACGGATTTGATGAAATTTGGTATCTATGGTAATAGTTTATGCTCTGGATTAAAACATAGGATATAAAAAGTACAGTTCCCGTGGGATACTGTATTTACGCAGGCGGAGCCGCAGGCAACAGCTAGTTTACAAAAAAAGGTATGTATTATAGATGTTACCCGCGACTTTACTCGCGCCGAAAATATATATAACTATTCCGCAAGATGGTTAATTTAATTTTATAATAATTCTAAAGTCTTAATCGGCAGACATTGTTAATAATTATGTGGCGGACCAATCAGCGCACAGTCCTGAATCGCGCTATCGAAGTTTCTGAGCTCGGAAAGTATATAATATACGACAGCTGAAATGATTACAAGTAGGCTTCGGCCTGACCGGGCATACCATCTCGCTCGGTCGGAGATCTCCCTTTGGGGCCTACCACCACATATACCCACATTGGTGACCCTCGACAGAACACGCCTACTTCTGGATATTATCATCATCACTCCTCACCCCTCCGCACCACGCCAGCCAACTTCAGCCTCTTCGGGTACCTCGACCACCAGTCGCAACGCAGCGCGGCCTGGTCGAACCCTCATCGGCTTCAACGGGCAGTCCACTACACGGACCGGTCAGCAAGCAGAGCATGAAGCACCTCTCCTGGTCAGCACACGTAGCTACACGATCAGCAACAGAGTACGCGGCACCTCTCCTGGTCGTCACACGTAGCTACAACGATCGGTTAGCAAGCAGAGCACATCTCTCCTGGTCAGCACGTAGCATCGGCCCCGCACGGCAGCACTCCGACTCACTGGAGCCCGTGCAGCAGCATCACAGTTCCGACTTACTGGGACTTCTCTCCATTGGCACTGGCGACCCAAGCACAAAGACTCATCAAAATGGTTCGACCTCCGGTCTTAGGGGGGAGTAATGTGGCGGACCAATCAGCGCACAGTCCTGAATCGCGCTATCGAAGTTTCTGAACTCGGAAAGTATATAATATACGACAGCTGAAATGATTACAAGTAGGCTTCGGCCTGACCGGGCATACCATCTCGCTCGGTCGGAGATCTCCCTTTGGGGCCTACCACCACATATACCCACAATTATTTTCATTATTTATATTGTACTATATGTTGTTTCCCAAATACCTCTGCTGAAATTACTTTTGCATACAAGAGTAAGAAATAAACATTCAGTCATCATCCTCAATAATAAAAAAGATATACATACACATCCTCTTTGTAGTAAGGTTTGTCCTTGAGGTTGGTGTCAAGGAATGCTGCCTCCTCCGCAGTGAGCACCTGGCCATCCTCCAGGTATACACTCTCGGACTCGCCGTTTGATGTCATTCCTATGTAAAAAAAACAGACCAATTATAAGAATAATAGCTATCTTGTATTGTATAGTTCCTTTTTTCCCATAATTAGGAAGGGCCAAGAATAAACCAAGTCTACAATTGGGTAGATGACTACATCTAAAATATTTAGTTTCATAAATATACATAGAAATATTGAGGAATTAGGCTGACCCCACATTAGGCGTGCGCGTTTCTCGGGCGTTTGAGCGACGTTCATGCAGCGCTCAGCTATTTGTCGGCGCACAGTGGTTCCGAGTTTGACGCTCCATACTCATAGAACTCGATTCTTAAAAATCGTTTTTTTTTGCTCAGGAACGTTTCGGGGCATAATTTAAGTATAAATATTAGGATATAAAACTCTTAGGTTTATGTGTGCGTAAAATGAACATTTCAATTTTTTTTTCTATGGACGAAATCATTCATTTTATTCGAAACTGATACATGTATTATATTAACGTAATAGTATTATTAACGAATTTGAATGGTTTCGTCCATAGAAAAAAATCCCATTTATTCCACGTTCAAACGGGCAAAAATGAGTACATGTAATAAAGCTTGTAGGATTCATCTCGTATAGGTCAACAATCTCTGTAAAAACCAAGATGTCAGTTTCAATCAGTTTCGAATAAAATGAATTTGAATGATTTCGTCCATAGAAAAACTTCACGTTTATTCCACGTCCAAACGGGCAAAAACTAGTACATGTTTTATAGCTTGTAAGATTGGTCTCGTGTAGGACAACAATCCCTGTGAAAACCAAGGTGTCAGTTTCAATCAATTTTGAATAAAATTAATTTGAATGATTTCGTCCATAGAAAAAAAATTGAAACGTTCATTTTACGCACACAAATAAACCTAAGAGTTTTATATCTTAATATTTATATTTAAACAATGCCCCGAAACGTTCCTGAGCGAAAAAAACAACGATTTTGAAGAATCGAGTTCTATGAGTATGGAGCGTTAAAATCGGGACCACTGTGCGGCGTGTGGCGTGTGCGCTGCGTTCGCGTCGCGTTTTTATCCCTCCGTCCACTGGACCCGCCGCCCGCTACTGATCGGTCGTCAGTCGCATCGCGCTCGCCGCTTACGCGCTGCACACACGCCGTACGCCGGCTTATCTGCGTGGGGCTCGCTCAAAAGCCCGAGAAACGCGCACCCCAAATGTGGAGGAGGCCTTACTACTTGATAAATATAAAAAATATTTTATGTGTAGTTTAGTAATTAGATACGTTGAAAAAGTACAATTTTTTGGTAAATGAGTAAACAAAACCTACATTATTAGTTAACTTACATCAAAGACTAAAACATTAATTCTGGTAAGTATGAACTTGAAAATGAACGCACAAATATCGGAGATATTTACAAATTTGTTCCTGCGACCATATATTTTATACACTTTTACCTAGGCGTGATGTCACAGTTAGGTACAACTCGTGAAAACTCTCCATACTAAATGGAGAGTTTTCACGAGACTTTCGAAATTTTAAGAAAAAAATCGCTGTACCTTTGAAAATGTTGACTATACTGTTTCTTCTGAGAATTTACTCATATTTAAGAGTTATTATATATTCATTACTTTTCATTTATACAATAAAAAAATTCAGTCGTCTAGCCCAGTGGTCGGCAACGCCGAACTTTGAATGCCGCTCTTTGAATGTGGAGCTGCGGCTTGTTTATTTTATAAACGAAGATTGAAAATCATTCTGAATCGATGAACGAAGATGAGGCACCATTTCTATCACACAGCCACTTTTTCAACTACACAAAAGCTACTGCAAATGATGACAATGGATCCACAAAAACTGAAGAAGTTGCCTCCTTACTTGGTCAAACTCATCAGTTAGATATGCCACCAAAATTTTTTTCAAAAAACGAAGTGCGAAATGCTATTAAAAAACTAAACGTTCACAAGGCGCCGGGCTATGATCTCATTACACCAAAAATATTAAGAGAGCTACCAGAAAAGGGGATCAAGTTTCTCACACAAATCTTTAACGCATGCATCTCGAGAAACTTCGTACCCCCGCAGTAGAAGGTTGCAGAGATTATTACGATCCAGAAACCAGGAAAAGACCCATCTGATGTAAAATCCTACCGCCCCATTAGTCTTCTCACGGTACCTTCGAAGGTCTTGGAAATACTCTTCCTGAAACGCATGACACCAGAAATTACAGCTTGCAATCTATTGCCTGATGACCAATTTGGTTGTCGACAGGCCCATGGGACAATCGAGCAGGTACACAGGCTGGTAGAAAAAATCCAAAGAGCTTTTGAAAGCAAATCCTACTGTTCAGCCGCATTATTGGATATATCACAGGCCTTTGATCGTGTGTGGCATCATGGGCTGCTATACAAAATCCGCAAAAATCTACCCATAAACTACTACCTCTTTATAAAGGAATACCTCAGCCAGAGATATTTCTATGTAAAGTATGGGGATAGTGTCTCAGGTCTCCATGAAATTAATGCTGGAGTGCCGCAAGGCAGTGTGATAGGCCCTAAACTCTACCTAATATACACATCCGACCTTCCAAGTACCCATGAAGCATTGACAGGCACATATGCAGATGACACTGCAATTCTCGCGGTAGATCAAACAGCCGATGGTGCATCAGCAAAATTACAAAGAAACCTAACAGAAATATCAAAGTGGTTAACAGATTGGAGGATAAAAGCCAACGAGAATAAATCAGTACATGTCACTTTCACCTTGAGACAAGATACCTGCCCAGAAGTGGAACTTAAGCAAATACAAATACCACAGTCTAATGACGTCAGATATCTGGGAATATACTTGGATAGACGACTAACATGGAGAACACATATATGGAACAAAAGAAAAGCTCTTGACCAGCAACTAAGGAAACTTTACTGGCTCATGGGGCGCAAGTCACAACTGTCTTTAGAAAATAAACTCTTATTGTATAAAAGCATACTGAAACCCATCTGGACCTATGGTTTGCAGTTGTGGGGTACAGCATCCACATCAAATATAGAAATCCTCCAACGATTCCAATCCAAAACTCTTCGCATGATAACTGGAGCCCCATTCTATGTTACAAATAGGTAACTCCACAAAGATCTGAAAATCAACTTTGTTAAAGAAGAAATCAAAAACTCACTACTGAACTATTGTAAAAGGATAAAATCACATCCCAACTCATTGGCAAAACAACTGATGAAAACTCAACCAAACTAAACATTTAAAAGACTAAAGAGACGAGCCCCACAAGATCTTCTGTAAACAAAGATAAATGATTACATGGACGTGTCAATGGATACGTACCATACATGCCTGCAAAGAGGAGAAATTCATAATGACTAGTTCAATGTCGACAAGACAGATTGCTAGCAAAACAGGAGATTAAAAAAAAAAAAAACTACACAAAAGCGATTTTCCCCGCAGCCAGAGGCGTGGGCGACACGACGTGGACCATTGCCTGCGGCCTCGCGCCTCAATTACGCATAACTTTGAATCTTATTTTGTACCGACGTTCTATTTTAGGCTGTTGATGTTATTGTATTTTCCCAAGTGTACATACATTCGTCTTTCGGGGTTTAACGTTTAATCTGTAAAATAGACGAAAAAATTCTCGCTCGCTCTGCTCGCTCGCATTGTTATTAAAAATAGGATGTTTTATGTAGGTTTTAATCTTTTCCAGCTCTTATGAACCTAGATTTTTAATAAAAAATACTTTATTTATGCTAGAATCTATTTATTAATTGATTGTTGACAAGAAAAAAAAATGTGGCTCTTCAAAAACTTAGAAATATTGTAAAATGTAATTTTTGACTCTTCCGACTCAAAAGGTTGCCGACCCCTGGTCTAGCCTATTGCCCTAGTCATATGCGGCATGCACTCTTAAAGGAGTCTACTCCCAGGTATTTTGTCTCAGTTTCTTGTCTCCTTGCGACTGGGAGATACATACCATTTTTGGTTAGTCACCACTAACCTGCGTGTAGTATTTAAGTGTTCGTGATATGTTCAACATCAATGTAATGAAATAGTAAATCTTTTAAACAAAAGCTGTAGATAAAAAAAAATGTGTGAGCTGCAGTAGATAAAAAAAAAGTATTACAAAAATATTTCACCAAGGTTTGAACTACGAACCCTCCACATTACGAATTTCCAAACAACGCATAAATTAACCAAACTGCCAATAAGATTAACATTAGAGACGAAATTATTGAGAATTACCTATATTGTTGCACGGAGAAAGAAAAAACATAATATTAACCTAACTTAAAAATGCGCAGTTTCCCATGGATAAAACCTACCATATATCGGCCCCCGAAATCCCCTGTATACTAAATTTCATGAAAATTGTTGGGAGCCGTTTCTGAGATTCAGATTATATATAAGGCTTGGCAAAATCAATTACGGATATTTTGGGTACATGATCTACTGCTTATGTATAGACTTTTAGGCACAAAAATTATTGTCATACTCGAAGTAAAAAAATCATCTCTTGTATGGGTGACTCTCCGCTTAACGCATACTCGCCCGTATAAAGATCAATTTATTTTTTCGAGTATGACAATTATTCTGCCTAAACGTCTATACACAAGCAGTGGATCATGGTACCCAAAATATCCGTAATTGATTTTACCGAACCTTATATATAAGGTTTGGTAAAATCAATTACGGAAACTTTGGGGATGTGATTTACTGCGTGTATAAAGACGTTTAGGCAAAAAAAAATTTGAAACTCGTGGAAAATAAATTATACAATTTAAAATTATTTTGCAAGAAATTAAATCTGTTGCATAAAGCGTCCGCGCGCGACAAGGACGGCTGATGTAGCACGACAGAGACAGCGATACATATTGCATACACCGGGAAAGGTCATTCGAGTTCATATCGGTACAGCTGTCCGCGCGCGGACGATATAATGCAAAAGGTTTAATTTCTTGCAATAGAATAAAATTTTGTATAAAAAAATTTCCAGGAGTTTCAAATATTTTTTTGTTGCGTAAACGTCTTTACACAAGCAGTAAATCACGTCCCCAAAGTTTCCGTAATTGATTTTACCAAACCTTATATACCTACACAAGAATTGCTCGTTTAAAGATTTAAGATAATGGAAGAAGCACTGACCGTGGTGGTTGTGGTGCGGGGAGGCGCGCGGCGCGGAGTCGGTGAGCCCCCACCGTGCGGCCCGCAGCGCGAGCACGCCGCGCACGCACGGCAGCTCGCACCGCTTGAGCCGCTCGAACGCCGCCTGCATCGCCAGCGGGCAGTCCGCGTCCAGCGCCAGACCCGACAACTGCTCATGCAAAACATGCATAGTTTTTTATTTGCTTTTTGAAAAAACAAAAAAAAAAACTTGTTATATGTCTCCGTTAGATTGTGAAAACCGTTAGATTGTAATATTACTAGAGATATTATAATATGTTGACAGATTGTCAAATAAAAATTTCTCCTTACAATTGAACGCATTATTTTTCGTTATAATTATTATTATGAAAAAGAAAACAAATATGGCGGCGCGGGGCACTTGCCGTTTAACGAATCGGCACGGTAAATATTACAATATACCACAAAATAACGTGTAAATTGTAAGAAGAAATTTTTATTTGACAATCTGTCGACATACTCGTATTACAATATCTCTAGTAATATTACAATCTATCGGTTTTTAAAATTTTACGGTGATATATATTGCATGCAACTTATTGTAAACTGTGTTTTATCTTTATGGACTGGTAAATAAATAAATTTGATTTGATTTGACCTGGGTAATATTGTCTTTGAAATGGCATATCTTAAGCTTCAATCAATTGAGGAGACAAATCTTGAAAGACAAATGTATCTTTTGTATAATAAGAATGAAGTTATAACTTATTATAAAATTATAAAAGGTGTGCATATTACATAATAATAATTGGTATATTAATATTTACTTAACAAATATACGATTTTGAGATTATTGGCAATGCAATGGCAAAAGACAGCAAAATGCTGAAAGGAATAATGATTTTGATGGAAACAAAAATTCAATCATAAGAAGAACAACAATCAAAGAACTATACATAAAGAATCATACACATGCTTTATTTAGAAAAACTAAAAATAAAAATATTTCATAACAAATCTGATAAACACATAAAAATTTTGTAAAAAAAGGTCAACTAATACTCACTTTAAGCAGTTGACAAACAGATTTAATATTCACTTCCTTGTTTGTGTCCAAAAGATGAGATAAAACTTTGCAAAGGCTTTCTCCCAAGGATTTTATTCTTCCACCCTGTAAAAGTTAAAATATTTAATGTTAGTTGTGTCTAAATATATTTAACTAGCTTTTGCCCACGTGAAATTGTGTTTTAAAGGCGTGCAATCGCTGCAAATCATAAAGTGCTATAGGGCGATGTAATATCTTCGAAAATATACATTTCAATGACATTCTATAAAGGGCCATATTGCCATATATTAAATACACAATATATTTATGGTACTTAATTGGATAAGGATTAATGCTGTATTGCTTAAAATCGCTTGTAAATAAATCATTATTTCTATTAAAAAGTAAGGGATAACAAAAAGGTAATTGTGGGTTATCCTTAAGAGATAGACATATAATTATTATACTGTCGCACACTTTGTTGTAGATCTTTTTAAGGTGTACAATATTGTAGTACATTATTTTAATCTATCTTGTAGGGTTCAGTTAGTGTTTGCAATGTAAGCAGAAAAAAAAATGAGTTTATTTACGACATCACTTTAGAAATCTTTAAATTATCAGTGTTTCTCTACTATATTATGCATGTTATATGCATATAAACCTTCATCTTGAATCACTCCATCTATTAAAAACACCCACATCAAAATCAGTTGCATAGTTCTAAAGATCTAAGCAGACAGACAGTGGAAAGTGACTTTGTTTCATACTATGTAGTGATAAATATTTTTTCAAATGATAAATAAAAGGAAAATATACATACCTAATCTTAGCCTGACAAATATATGAATACCTGATTATCTTCTAGCTGTGTGTAAATTTCTGCCAGGAACATAGCAAAACCACGCATATTCTCTTCAGAAGTTTCAATACCAGATATTATTTTATGTTCCTCCGCTGAACACCTCTCAAGTAGACATGCACGGAAGGAAGATTCTTCTGCTACATCGAGTGAGTCATAAATGGAACAAAGTCGGGCACCATTGTAACGAAAATTAGATTCGGCTATTGACTGTAAAGAAATAAAAAATATATATGTTAAAACTAGTACATATTTTTAAAAACATTCATGCTTTTTTCCTTGTTTTCAAATCTACAATCAGTGGCGTTTAATAGAGAAGGCCAGTGAAGGAAGAAATTCATGCTAATATGCTATCTGATAGCCAGCAGCGCTATTGCTATCTCCAAGTCTTATGGTCCGTTACAATAACTTATCTATCTATAACTATTTGTTAAAAACATCGTCATTCAATTATTTGCCAGTTTTTCATTAGTTTTTCACAATACAAATTTGACATTTCTAACAATTTTGACGACCTCTGTGGCTCAGTTGGTTGAGCGTGTTGGTGCTCAAGCCGGGGGTCGCAGGTTCAAATCCCCCCGAAGGAACAAAAAGTTTTTCTGTGTTTCTGGGTCATGGATATATATTATATATGTGTATAATATAATAAAAATCTTAAATATGTGTATAGTATAAAAGTATTAAATATATTTCCATTGTCTGGTACCCGTAACACAAGTTCTTCGAGAACTTACCACGGGATCAGATTGACGTGGTGTGAAGCGTCCATAGATATTATTAATTAGTTATAGATAGGTTATTGAAAAGGCCTGTTAGTGTGTAAGCAGGATCTTCTTGGATCTTTTTTATTTGTTACAGAAATACTATGTACCATGCATTTTATGATAAAAAAATTAAAATAAAGGATTACAAATAAAAGTGAAAGTTACTGTTTTTAACCACATAAAATATTACCTGGTTGACGATAGCCTCCACCAAAGGCTTGGTATAGGAAACGTCATTGAGCGTCGAAGCAAAGGCATCCACAATTTGACCACAAAGCTGATCAAATTTTCCAGGATCTAAGGTTATTTCGCACATTACATTTATAAGATTGCCAATATTGTCCTGTTGAAAAAACAAAAACTTTTTTAAATATTTTGTTCTTGCAAATAAAATATATATTATACATCTTTATTTTAAGATGTCTAGCCAATATCAACATGTATATGTATATTTGATAAATATACTCACCCTTAGATAAGAATTAGGTATTTCATCGATTGAATAAGTCATTTCATCAAAATTAAATGAATTTTGTTCTTGGGCCTTCAGAATTCTATCTTGTACTGAGAAGCGAGGCACTCTGTACTGTGCGGGATCCGCAGCATAAGTACCTTGCTGTGGTGGAACATAGTTCGGGGGATACCATTCCTTGGCTTCAGCTGACAAGTTGGACTTCACTGGTTCAACTGAAACAAAAGAAGTTATGAGTTTATTATTATAGGTATACTTTAATTCAGCAAACTAATCAACTTTTGGCAATTAGTTAATATATCTACTTTCTCTTTGTTTTGCTAATTTAATTTAAATATTTAAAGATGTAAACATTGTCAAGCTACTGTAATTAGGTCGGCAGTTGACTTTCTGTCGTTAAACAGCTACGTCATCATAAATGAAATCCTTCCAACTTTCACCTGAAAATAGCTAACAAAAAAACTAGTTTACATAGTTATTTACATAAACTGTCGGCTTTCTATGAAACGATAAGGTTAATACGAGTTGAGCCATTTAGACGATACCTTTAACTTCTTCAGCGACATTTTTGGGTCGGCGCAACTCCCGCGGTTGGTTATTTTCAGGATGTTTCCAGCCGCGTCCTCTACCTCTGGATCCTCCGACCTCCCCGTTATTCATATCAAATGAAAGTTACGACACAAATATACTTTCTATTAAAGCGATTATGCTGAAATTCCATAAACTGAGTTATGAACCGCACTACGAATGTGATGGCCTTTTGTTAAAATATCAAAAGACACGTAAACAACGACAAAACTCGATTTCTTGTAAACGTTTCTCTGTTCTCACAGCTACACCTCCATGTTGTTTATAAGAGATAGAAAGATTGTATGAAAGAGAAAAAAGAGTTTTTTTTTCGTTTCGTATTCGGAAGCATAGATTCGGAATAGAGACGTTTAAGGCGTGACTCCTGTTCGAAACATTACACAGAAAACATGAAACATTGGGGCGTGGCTATACACATTTGTCTAGGAATAGACAATGTTTTTGTTTTCGGAGACGGACGAAAAACATTTCCGCGCGGGTAGAGAGGGGAAGAAATGTTTCATTTCTTAACTAGTGTTCACATCGTTCACATGACACCTAGGCACAGGTTTTTTAGGGTTATAGTTTTGCTTGTTGTGCTTTTTGTGTTTGTTTTTGTGATCGCTCATAATATACGGCCTGACTTAATTAAAAAATACAAATTTTTACAGTTTTCAATAGAAATGCGTAAAATGGCGCACATATTTATGAGTTGAAAAAAATACTTTTATGAAACACCTAAAGTGGCCTTTTCAGAACCCCTCTTTTCTCCTAGATTCTACACCTACAATCACTAAAACTGTGAGCGCTAATACGTCTTCCTCGTCGGAACTTAGATCGTATCTGGACAAAATGTTTTGTTTCGACCAAAAACATTTTCTGTAGCTGGAGACAGCTTGTGTATGAAAACAAATGTTTTTGTTTCATGTTTTCTGTGTAATGTTTCGAACAGGAGTCACGCCTTTGGAGAACCATCTCGTGCACGAAGTATAGATACCAGGAGTCCGAACGGTATTTTCAGTGCTCATAATTCTCTACGGCCTACCGGATTCCGTTACATACCAACAGGGGCGGATCGTGAATTTGTGGGGCCCTGGGCTGTAACTACTTAGGGGCCTATCTAAGTACTCAACTAATAGCCATGTCAAAAAACTGTTTCTATAATGATATTAATACATATTCTTTATTGCACCAAAAACCATAAATATTACGTAAATCTACGCAAGTAATAGTTGTACAAAAGGCTTATTGCAGTGGTAGCAATCTCTTCCAGGCAACCTTTGGGTCAGAGAGAAACCGAAATAGTAATATATTTAAGAATATAAATTATTTTTAAACAAAAAATTAAACCGACTTCCAAAGTAAGAATACACAAAAAAGTATGAAATAAATCTTAATCTCTAAATAATTCCCCTTTCACATTCGACTACATTTTTTACTATTTCTCTACTCAATCTTCTTAATTTTGAAATCGGTACCAGCCCAAACAATATCCTACAATATTTTATAGAACTCACGTTCATATTTGCTGGTACCGACTTCAAAATTAAGAAGATTGAGTAGAGAAATAGTAAAAATTTTAGCCGAATTTGGAAGGGGAATTATTTAGAGATTAAGATTTATTTTATACTTTTTTGTGTATTTTTACTTTGTAAGTCGGTTTAATTTTTTGTTTACAAATAATAATTTTACCCTCTTTAGTGATATTTGTTAATTTATTATTAATACATCTTAAGAACGTTTAAAATAAACGATCGAATGTACAATTGAAGACGCGCCAGCTTCCATTAGGTATTGTAAATAAGATGATGATGATGATTACTGTAAGTTACATAGTGGCATATGCTTGCAGTTCTTTACACAATGCTTAAATTTACAAACGCGTATCTTTAAAGACTGAGGAGTTCTGTTCAGTGTTTTTGGATCCAGGGTATACCTTGGTACAAAACCTTTTTTTCTGGTAGCATATGGTTATGTTACTTCAGAAAAAGTCAAAACCACTATATGTGTCCATCTAAATTTCGAGGAGTTTCCTCGTATTCTCATGGATCCCATCATCAGGTTTTTAGTTACTAAAGGACCAATTTCGAAGTATACCCCTTACAATGACACAAGAATTTTGGAAATATGTCCACAACCAGCATAGTAATGTTCAAAGATATCCGTGTCGGTGTAAAATACTATAAGAAGTACCTTTTATACCATCATAATGTGATGATGTATGATGTGATAATGGTGGTAATGATGATGAATACTCTAATTGACATAGTGGCATATGTTTGCAGTTCTTTAAACAACGCCGAAATTCCCAAACGTGTATCTATAAGGAGTCAGGAGTTCTGTTCAGTACTTTTGGACCCAGGATGTACCTTGAAGCAAAATCTTACTTTTTGGTAGCATATGCTTCAACTATCAAAACGAAATCACCATATGTGTCCATATAAATTTCGATTCCTCATGGATCCCATCATCAGGTCACCACTTTGATATCAAAAGGACCAATTTTGGGATTACACCCTATATATACATCACAGATTTTTTTTTGAAAATCGGTCCACAGGCGGCGGAGTGATCGTTGAACATACAAAAAGAATTAAAAAAATTAAAATATATAAAGCCGAACGTATAACCGCCTCCTTTTTTTGGGAAGTCGGTTAAAAAACAATAAAATAATGTTATTTATTTATTATGAATTAGTAAAAGAATTGACATGCTATGTGTGTGACAGTTATGTTATATTACTATTAAAATATAATCGGAATGAAAATTCAATACGAGAAAAGACGATTTCTAAGAGTAATTGAAAGAAGTATAAAGATTGAAAGAAGTATAAAAGATATTTAAGGCTTGGGTTTTTCTATAAATATAAAAATATTGGGTATTTAGGGCCATCAAGCAAACTATGCTTGCGTGCGAAACAAGGGCTCGAAGGTATTTGCTAAACTCAATGACTCGTGTTGTCATTTTTGACAAAACGCAGTCGTATCGTGCTACCAACTTATCTGTTCGGTAGACAAAATTGGAACTACAGCTGCCATTTTGTGAAATGTCTTTCGCTGTCAGTTTTTGAAGGTGCGAGTGCTCTGTGTGTATTAAGTCTTATTTTATTATTAAAAGTATCATTATCATGCCGAAACCACTAAAAAGTGATGCGCGATTTAGCAACACTAAACGCGACACTACTGCCCCGGCTACTGAACAGGTAAGTTGGTGGCACTGTAACTTGCAAGACACTATTGTCACCACGAAATCGGAGATTCTCGATGACGTCGAAATGGGGAACAGTACACCTAAAACACGAGCCCACCCCAAGCCCATCTTGCAGATGATTCACGAGCCAGACTTATGCGCCACCTTACAGATTAGATTCCTGATATTGACATGGGTGAGATTGGAATAGCTCTCAGGCAGCTTCATTATAATAAAGCACCAGGAGATGACGAAATAACCACAGAGCTGCTCAAGGCAGGAGGAACACCTGTCTTGACTGAGCTCCTTAATTCCGTCATTCACACTGACACTACCCCGGAAGCATGGAGCAGGAACATGGTGGTTTCCTTTTTAAATAGGCGATAACCGCTTGAAACTACCGTCCCATTCCGCTCCTGAGCCACGTTTATTAGCTTTTAATGAAGGTTATCTCGAATCATCCTTCCCAAAAGTTCAACGACTTTCAGCCAGTGGAGCAGACCGGGAACCCCATACATACATTGAGAAGTATAATCAGCCTCTCTGCTTAGCGTATGTGGACTATGAGAAAGTCTTCGATACCGTCAAGACCTGAGGGGCAATTCTGCTAAATAAAACCTGCATTAATACAATTACAATCAAGCTAATCTCAAACGGTGTTTTTATAAACGTTAAACCAACGTGATACGCGCTCTGATTGGTCGAAACGTCATAAAGTAAAATTAAATTCTACTTTAAATACGAGAATTGAGGTTCTGGCCTGTGCTGGAATTCATGCAGAAATGCCTCGTTGCCTGCCGATAATATGTTTACTAACGCATTGTAGGACGTTTTCAAGTCGCTTGATTGGAACGGCCTGAGACTGAACATAAACCCCGCAAACTCTCATTCAACTAGGGCGGCATAACTTTGAGAACGAGGCAAATAGAAGAATAAGCTTGGGCTGGGTTGCATTCGGGAAGCTCCGGGACAACCACTACGAATTAAAGTCACTCACATTGCTCATAGAATAAGCACGCTGAACTGGAAGTGAGCCGGCCATGTTTGCAGACGGACAGACGGTTGATGGCGCAGACAAGCGTTAGAGTGGAGACCACGCTTAGGCAAACGTAGTATAGGACGACCTGCGATACAATGGACCGACGATTTAAAGTTGCTGGCAGCAGATGGATGAGGGCTGTCCGAGATCGGGATGGTTGGCGCTCATTAGTGAAGGCATACGTTAAGTAGTGGGCTATCTATATGTCTGTAGGCTGAAGATGATGAAGTTTCCCCGTCGATAATAATTAATATTGACCTCTGATATTGAAATGTTTGTTAAAATAGCATTTCATTTTCCTGCATAATAAACATTATATTGATAGGAAGACGCCACGGTAACTTATGTACCTTATTTTTTATGTACACGGTAAATACATAAAAATATAAGGTACCTAATACATACAAATTAGGTATAAGTTTAACTTTATTACAAACAAAATAAAAGTTTTTTTTCAGTGTCCTCTATTCTAATTTACCTTTAATTTTAAAAGTCAAATTAATAAACTAGCATGTTCCAAAATTAGTCACCAAAAATAAATTTTACATTAGAAATAAATAGCCTATTTTTAAAATAGTTACGTTTTATTTTTGAATGCTTTAGTAAATAATAGACACAAAGCTAAATAAGCCAATTAAATTTTAAAAATTTTGGAAAAAAATGACACCTTTTTTTAATGATTAATTAATAAAGGTTCTAATTAATTAAACTTATATTTTTAATAAGAAATCACTAAAACAACTATTCACCTACGGCAAATAAAAAAAACTGTAACTACATAAGGCTTACACTTACTATTATAGTCAAAAAACCAAAACATGACCTATTCTCCAATTACGTTTTAGGCGTTTACCAAAAATTAAGAATTTTGGATTAAGCCACTTCAATTCTGAAGGTGCGATATGTATAAAATAACCAAATAGTTTCAATAAATAATATTCATTTTTAACACCTTAAAAAAATAATGAAAATCAGCGTGAAAACATCCTTTCACACGTATTTTCCGCATTTATAGAAGTATGCAATTTTTTTATAATGTTTTATTATGACAATATCACGTAAAAATATCGCCCGTAAACCTACTTTACAGACAACCATTTTTTAAATTCAAATTATCACCTATTGTTCTTAGCGGGGTCTGGGGGCCCCTTGTCACCTCGGGGCCCTGGGCTGCAGCCCAATTAGCCCTTAGGTAGATCCGGCCCTGCATACCAAATACTATGGAAAAGCCTATACCGTTCGGACTCTTGGTATCTATACTTCGTGGTTTTGGCGGTAAATTCAAACCATTAAAAAAATTCGACTCTAATTGGTTGATTGGAGAAAAAGGAGACATTAATTAATTTATTTTTATTTTTCTGATAAATCGTTCATCCAATTCCTTAAATATAAGCAGTTTTCAAAAATTTGGATAATACCCTATTGGTTAGTTTTGTGGGAATACGGTGGTGGCCCCAAAGGGAGGGAGGTGGTATGCTCGGTCAGGCCGAAGCCCACTTGTAATTATTTCAGCTGTCGTACCTATATATACTTTCCGAGCTCAGAAACTTCGATAGCGCGATTCAGGACTGTGCGCTGACTGGTCCGCCACAGTTTTATAAACAATTGCTATAATACAGTCCACGCGAAATCTATGGTTTAAAATTTCTATACTTATCACTATTTGCACAAGATTTGCACTCATACATAAAATTTTAATTTATCCCTTAAAGAGGTAATGTTGTGTTGCGCTGGTAACCCTACGCGGGGAGGTAAAGAGCGGGCGGGGCGGTGTTTCGCCATGGTTTTGGACACCACTGCCTACAAAATATGTGATTATATATCTATGGATCGAACACTCAATTAGGATATTTCTATATTCTGTGGATGTTTTAAGTATGTGAAATATTTTAGATAACATACAATGTACCTACATCTTACTTTATATATTTAGTATACAGTAGTCAATTCTAATTGCACATTATCTGATGAAATATTCTCAATTTATATTTCATAGTAAAGTTACAAATATTTTAGGTATGTAAACTAAAAGAATATTTAACTTTATTAAAATCTTTATTAAACTAATTACATTTGTAAAGCTAATCAACACAAAATTTATCTACTAGGACAAATATTTACATTATGATCATGAACTATTTTTCTCTATAATTCCGTTATTATGTTTATAATAATGATACAGTGAATACCGTGTGTATTGAAAATTCTTCACATTTTGCCTTTTAAAAATTTTTTGAATAGCTAATTTACTAAAATCAAGAATTTTTATTATGCTGCACTACATTTTTCATATTAGAACATAATTTTTATATACTAAACGATTCTCCACAACCACAAGTTCCTTTAATATTTGGATTATTAAATACAAACTCTGCAGATAATTTATTTTCCACGAAGTCCATTTCAGTACCTGAAAAGACAAAAAAATATGTTAAATATTCGATTTTAGGTATCAATCAATGAAAAAAATTATTTTAAAATTTTGATGTACCGAGCAATGTAAGTTGGGCTTTTTTGTCTATAATTATAGTGACTCCGTCTTGTTTTACTTCTTCATCTAGTTTGACCTTCGTTTTAGCATAATCTAATGTGTATGACAATCCATTGCAGCCCCTTTGTCGTACTCCAACTTTTAATCCTATGTAACCCTTTGCATCATCCTTGGCCATTATTTCTTTGACTTTTTGTACGGCTGACGGAGTAAGGACCAGAGCAGCTCTAGAAGGTAAGACACGTTTTTTAACAGCTCTTACCGTTGCACTTGCTATAGTTTTGGTAGCCATCTAAAATAATAAAAAATCAAAACTGTAATTGCGATTTATTTATGTACTTGCATTGAGCTGTTACATAATTATATTAAACACATGATATAATCTATAATGGTAACAATGTGACTTTGACCTTAATTTTATTTACTGTTTTGGAATTATTTTCTATAGATTTTTGCGCTCATATTTTCAATAAATTTTTGTTTTTTGTTGATGACTTGATGACAGTTCGAATTAACTGACAATCTCATGACAATCCACTGTCAAGTGTCAAATTCAGTACTTTTTTAAAATAAATTTTTAAAGCCTAAAACCATTGTCATTTGTCAGTGACAAGTTAAAAATGTGGAGAAATAAAATTTTCCTCTTCTCATTAATTCTCCAAATCCACACTTTTAATCTTTCTTCCATGCATAAAACATCCCTTGGTTTTTGTCGGGTATTAAAAATTACACGTTGTAATTTTAATACCCGACAAACCACGCTCTAAAACAGTGGTCCCCAACCTTTTTTTTACGCGGGCCACAAACCCGTTGTACTCCTGGTGTCGCGGGCTGCAACCAAAATTTTTAGGGACAAAAAATACGGTGTTTAAATTTAACAATTTAATAATAGAAAAACACAACGTAGTTAAAAGAGTGAAACTATACATTTAAGATGAGATAACGTCACAAACTAAAATAAAATAACAAATATGTATTATAATAACTATGTTCACTCAGTGAGATTTTTGGAATTGTGAACGCTTTTTCACAACTTTATCTAGAGCTGGCTTGTCGCTGCATGCTATCCTTATTACATCGTAGGCTGTATTTCAAGAACCACTTTAACTAGAAAGCTGATATATTCATAAGTCTTAATTCTGATGCCGCTATAACAACATAATATCATATCTAAAAAACAAGATAAAACAAATAATATAAGGAGAAGCCCTTTTTATGACAACAAAACGCGATTTTTTGTCCTTTCTTTAGTCGATGGCAATACTTTAAATATTCACAAGATACTAAATTGATTTCTACTCCAATATATAATTCAAAATAAAAAATAATATAAAAGGGGTTTTCATAAAAAATACAATTTTTGTCTATTTTTTTCCTAAAATGGCTTTTCCTTGGCTGATTTTTAAGTTACAGATTTCACGCGGGCCGCAGATAAAGGCCCGGCGGGCCGCATGCGGCCCACGGGCCGCGGGTTGGGGATAGCGGCTCTAAAACGTTCATGATACTTAGGTTAAGACACTAATTGGGACTATAATATTGGCATCATTTTGATCGTAGGGTCAGCCGGCCGGGGAAAATTCAGAGCATTTGGAAATAAAACTAAACACCAATGGGATTTACCCATGGATAATTTACCATTTAAATTCGGGCTTTTTATTTAAAGTACCTACCTCTGTTCTAACTTCACTATGAAAAAAAAAATGAAATGACATTTGCTGACACGTCAGACTCAGGCTTTTCGATGTCCATGTTCGTGTAGCGGTTTAGTGATTTTCTCAACAAGTTAGTAATGTAAATTGGAATTAAATTACAATGGGTGGACAAAAGTTTGAATATGATGAAAGTGGTTCCACATTCTTTTACTTCGTTTTGTCATTCCTCGCTTTAATATTAGTCCCGGCGACATTTTATTATTGGCCACGAAAAAGGAAAGAAGGTGAGCAATGTTTTAAGATGTTATTCCCTTTTTATTAGTATTTTGCTTTAAAACTAGTACTCATCAATGTAAAAATTAGATTTTCAGTTTTTTAAATAAAGCGTTTGGTATTCAGTACTATTTATATTAGAGACAGTTTTTGGTTATAATTATGATTTAGTGGATAAGAATATTTGATCTAAACTTGCAAACAAAAGTTGAACATATTAATAATATTCAACTTCTTTTAGATCCCCAAAAATTAGCAGAACAATGTCAATGTCCACCATGCAAGCAAAAACGCATAATTATAGAGCAGTCACAGCCCTACAAAAGAGTGAAAAATTTCTTTATCATGCTGGCCATTATATCTGGATGGGTGCTACTTGGATTTTTGGCTGTTAAAGTGTCACAGTTCGACTATGAAATGTCCAACTTTGATCCATATGAAATTTTGGGGCTGCCTCCTGGTTCTACACAAGCTGAAATAAAGAAATCTTACAGAAAACAATCTTTAATTCTGCATCCTGACAAAGAGACGGGAGATGAAAAAGCATTTATGAGACTTACCAAAGCATATCAAGTAAGTATTGGTTTCATTTGTATTTTATTTATTAAAATTTAAAAGATATCATAACTAAGCTACTGATAAAATAATCTTTAAACATAGTGAAGAAGGATGAAAGTTCATGAGTTGCATATTTAATGGGAATGACAACGGTGATTTGACACACTTACTATTCTGGTAAGGTACAATTGAAATAATTCTGTGTGGAAGTTTAGATAACAATAATATTTTACACTATACACTATTTAAATTATTACACCAGATATCTAAAGTGTATAAATATCAATGTATTAAATTAAAGTTTTTTATTTTTAGGCTTTAACAGACGAAGAAGCAAGAAGAAACTGGGAAAAATATGGTAATCCAGATGGGCCTGGTGCAATGAGTTTTGGAATAGCTTTGCCCAGCTGGATTGTTGAAAAAGAAAATAGTGTTTGGGTACTTGGTCTATATGCTCTTGTGTTTATGGTAGCCTTACCAACAGCTGTAAGTATAACATTGTATTACCAAGTGTACCTTATAATTTTATAAGCAAAACATTTGTTTTTCATAAGTACCAGTGGCGTGGGGTTCCTATAACTCCATTCCTATCGGCTTCATTTACCTTTTGAAGGCCCAAGAGGGTTGTCAGCATCGCCACTTGATATGTACATTTCAACAGTAGAGAAACTTAAATGTCTTTTTTTATGGATTTATGCCTAGTTTTAAAGAATCTTGTATTTCTTAATTTAAATTTTTAGGTTGGCATGTGGTGGTACAGGTCTATTAGATTTTCTGGAGAACAAGTTTTATTGGATACGACACAGATGTACTTCTATTTTTGTCATAAAACTCCTTCGATGCCTCTTAAAAGAGCACTAATGATATTGGCAGCTTCTTGTGAATTTGACCGCAGACACAATTCTGAAGTTATTGAAAGGATAACTGACAATGATGAGGTCCCCATGGTAAGAAGCGATTGTAGACATATTACTTATCATATTTTTAAGTAATTGTTAATCAAATAATTCAAGTTGTCTGACCATTTATGTGGTGAGTATGGTGTGAAAAAGGCAATTTCTATACTTTTTACTTAATTGGAGAAAGTAAAGGAACACAGTTTATTACTGTGAACCCTAAAAATCCATTAATACATAGTCTTTATATTGTCATTTTTACAATTTTACTGCAGTAAAATTTTATTACAATGCTATTATTCATTTAAATATTACTTGATTACAGTTACTACGTGATTTACCAAACCTTGGTGAGAAAAACAAGGAACAGCCCTTATGTCGTCCTTATAGTATAAAAGCAAGAGCTCTTCTCCACGCACATCTGTCCAGGATGAAACTACCTCAGGACACATTGGAGGTTGACAGACGGTATATTGTGTCTCGTTGCCCAGACCTCATCGTTGAAATGGTCAACTGTGTGAATCAGTTGATTGCACTAGCATATGCTCGAAGAAGTAAGTTGTTAATTTAAGATTGAATAATGTGTGATAATCATGCACCAAAAAGTACCTATTAGCTTTTATAAGAATTTGAAATTAAAAAACATTGGGTGTTTTTGACCCACTGTTTAAAAAGTGGCAATCACAAACCAAAATACTATTAGATTGTATAATTTTAAGTCACAGTTAATTTCCAGTAATTATTTAAAATCAAATAAATGGAGAAGTGGAGATGATCAATAAAATGTTAATCATATTTTATATGAATATTCATCAAAATATCTCAGTATTTACTCTACCTCCTGCACATTACAATGGAATAGGTATGCCGTTGTAATCCAGGTGTTATTTCACTTACATTTCACTTATTTTTATCTTTAGTCACCGTGGCTGATTGTTACAAATTAAAATGCTCCATGCCATTAAATAAAGCCATATTATTATTACTTGCGTGTCACATTACTTTCTTATCTTTATGTGAAATACAAAATTTGAAATACCTACCCACTACTTTATATTTCTTGATTAAATATTTTTGTAGAACAGCTGGTTTTAAATAATACTAGCTTTTGCTCGCGGCTTCGCCCGCGTGTAATAGTGTTCTTGGAGTAAATACTTCTTCGGCAAATAACTCTACTCATTGCAATATACTTCTGTATACAATATTTGAAAATGTTCAAGGGTTTCGTAGCCAATGGGTAAAAACGGAACCCTATCACCTCTCGACGCGACGCGTCGTGCCTAATTATAGTAGTGCGTAAATATTCGTGAGCCTCTTATAAATACGTCAAACGCTTTCGATAGCGCATGCAGAAGCGCGAGCAGCCCGCGGCCGAAGCCGCCGCTACACGTCCTTGGATTTTAAATTTGTAAATCCTTCAAAAATATTAATTTAAATTACATGCTGTAAAATGCCATATTGATGAGCCGTTCCAGCAACGAGATACTCGCGGCTGTCTCGGGTGACCACTACAATAATCCAATGTTCAAGCAGTGGAAAGACTTTATTTTTATTTATTATTTAATGCTGTTTCATTTATAGTCCAGAATACCGTAAATTAAACTTTTTGTTTTAAAATTTTAGTACCGCGCTTACCTACAATAGAAACAATTGAAAACTGTATGAAAATGTCACCAATGATAGTACAAGGATTGTGGGAGTACAAATCACCATTATTACAGTTGCCATACATCACAGAAGATCATTTAAAATATTTCATAAACCGCAAGAAACACATCAAGTCATTGTTGCAGTTAGCTCAATTGCCAGGCGAAGAGCGTAGACAAATGATGCGGTTCCTCAATGACAAACAATATGAAGATGTAATGAAAGTTTTAGGAAATATGCCATACATACATTTCCAAGTCAATACAGAAGGTAAATATAGATTTTTTTCTAAAGAATTATGGAGTGTAGAGGAAAGAAGAACTATCTCTGTATGGGGGCTACTTGAAAGAATCGTCCACGAGCGGCGACAGCAGCAGTGTAGGCCAATTAACTTTCAAATAACTTCACTTCATCTCTTATTATTTATTTTTTATTATAGCCTTTATTCAGTACAAAGTATTTGCATAGAGCTAAACATTAACATTTTTAATTTCTTATTTCAACGTAATTTAAAAAATTTAAGAACATTTTTTTTTTCTAAGAATACTAGGGTAGCGCGGTCTCTGTAACTGTGTGCCTCTTGGCAAAGGCCTCCCCTAACTGCTTCCACTCTCTTCTTTGGCATGCCACTCTGGTCCACTGTTTGCCAGCCACTTGGACTATTTCTTCTTCCTATCTTCTTGGGGGTCTACCCTTTTTCCTTTTCTTCCCTCTTGGGTACCATGTTGTGATTGATTTTGTCCATTTGTCTGGCCCTCTCAAAACATGTCAAGCCCACTTCCATTTCAATTTTTTAGTTTTATATGTTACGTCAGTTAGCCCTGTCCTTTTTCTCCTTGTTTTCTATTTTGTCTACTATCCTTTTCTTTCCGATCATACTCCTCTCCATAGCCCTCTGCCCAACGTCCAGCGTGCTTTTATGAGCTTTTGTAAGTGCCCAAGTTTGGCAGCCATACGTAAGAATAGGTAGTATGTATGTATTAAATAACTTTCTTTTGATACCCATATTTAAGTATGCTTTTATTTTTTACGATTTCTTTGAAGGACCAGAATCTTTTCTAAGCATTGCCAATTCTTTTGTTTATTTCTTTGGTTGTTTAATCATGTGGTGAGATAATTTGTCCTAGATATACATATTCTGAAACATATTCGATTACATTATTATCTATAGTAATGATGTTGGCTGTATTTCCATTGGTCATAACTTTTGTTTTTAGGAGGTTCATTGTCAGTCCTACTTCTTTGTTGAATTGAGTTCTTTTTTTTTTTTTTTTATGAAACTAGGGGGCAAACGAGCAAACGGATCACCTGATGGAAAGCGATTACCGTCGCCCATGGACACCCGCAACATCAGAGAAGTTGCAAGTGCGTTGCCGGCCTTTTAGGAGGGAATACGCTCCCTTCTTGAAAGTTTGTAGGTCATAATGGTTCGGAAATACTGCTGGCAACAGTTCATTCCAGAGTTTTACAGTGCGCGGCAGAAAGCTTCGGGTAAAGCGCACGGTGGAGGACTGCCACTCATCAAGGTGATGAGGATGATAATTATTTTGTCGCATGGAGCTGTGGCGAAAAGTTGCAGCAGGTATAAGTCCGAACAATTCCTCGGAGCACTCCCCGTAATATAACCGATAGAGGATGCAGAGCGATGCTACATCTCTACGTAGCTCTAAGGAGTCAAGCCTGTTTGAAACACTATTGCAGTCGACAATTCGAGCGGCCCTACGTTGGATACGATCCAGAGGGAGAAGCTGGTACTTTGGTGCCCCTGCCCAGAGATAAGAACAGTATTCCATGTGAGGCCGAACCTGCGCTTTATAGAGTTGTAGGCGTTGGACCGGACTGAAATACTGCTTTGAAATATACTAACTATATACATATTCTGAAACATATTCGATTACATTATTATCTATAGTAATGATGTTGGTTGTATTTCCATTGGTCATAACTTTTGTTAGCAAATCTTAAATGTGTCAGCTTTTCGCCATTAATATTGAGGCCCAGGTGGTTCCAATCTAATTTTCGGAACACTTCCTCGAGCACAGCGGTGAACAATTTTGGTGACAGTGGATCTCCCTGCCTCACTCCTCTTTGTATTTTTATTTGTTCTCCTTCTTTCTCTAGTTTTATTCTTGCATTAGTTCCTGAGTATATGTTTTTGATTAATCTTCTAATATATTTGTGCTCAGAGCCTTGGTTTTTCCGTCAATGCTTCCCAGATCTTAGTGTGGTCAATGGAGTCAAAAGCGTTGCAATAATCCACAAAGCAGAAGTAGTAAACAATGTTGTTTCTGATACCTGATTGACCATGTGGATGTGGTCTATCGTTGAAAACTTACTTTTATATCCTGCTTGTTCCCTTGGCTGGTTTTCATCTAGGGTTCTAGTGATTCTTCGTAGTATAATTCTTGAAAACAGTTTATATATATACTGGACATCAAACTAATGGGCCTGTTGTAGTTACCGATATCGTCTCTATTACCTTTTTGCTAACTTCATATTATACCCTCTTGTGACTCTAGCGCCATAATACGGCCAGTTTTGGAACTGTTATTTTCCGCATTACGGACATTTTTCATGTATGGACATATTTTTCCTTTCCTCTACACGCCATCTAAATCTAAATCATGGATCAATGATTCAAGTTCATACATGGCCATTACATATATCATACTTAAAAAAAAACTCCTCAATTAATGAGTAAAATGTACTCTACTCTACTATTAGGTTTATGCCTTGTAAAGTTATGTTATTAATATTATATTTGGGTGTTGCTTGGTCCTGTCAACCAGTAAAAATAATAATCTTGTATTTAAGTAAAAATTAAAAATAAAAAAGTAAAAATTGCAATCTCGGAAACGGCTCCAACGATTTTCACGAAATTTAGTATATAGGGGGGTTCGGGGGCGACAAATCGGTCTAGGTTTTATCCCAGAGAAACTGCGCACTTTTAAGTTAGGTATATATTCGAACCCTGGTGAAATATTTTGTAATACTTTTATCTAAGCTCGGTTACCCAGGTACTATTTCATGGAGTATATTAAATCAATGATTTCATGTCATATATTTCTCTTTTTTGTTTTGTAGAGCATTAAATAAAAATAAAATGTAATTCCAGTTATTGACGACGAAAACTCTACAGTAGTAACGGCAGGTGCAATAGTCACAGTGACAGTCTTTCTCAAGAGAACCAATATGAAAGAGTTATTTGGAGACACGTCAATTAAAGAAAAGGAGAATATAAAGTGAGTATGCCCGCGCGCGCCGCAACAAGTTATTCCGTATCTGTCTCATTTGAATACACATTCAAGTTGCGTTATTTTAAGTTTTCATACGGAGAAATAACTTTAATTGAAATAAAGAAATAACTTTAATTGAAATAAAGAAATAACTTTAATTGAAATAATTAAAGCTCCATAGTCACAGTCCGGTGCCGCAGGTCCAATACGGTAATTATAGCCGCAAATTGTAATTATTAAACAGAATAATTGTAGTTTTTAATAATTGCCTACTAAAAAACTTCAAGGCCGTAGAGGAGGACCTTAATAGATATATTTAGTAGCTTAGTAGACATATTAAGTAGCTATAATATAAGAGTAATAAAATTCAAATATTATAACCTCTTTTTCCAGAGACAGTGAAGAAGGAGACAAAGATGATAAAGTGGAAAACGATAAAAATGACAAGGATAAAAAGGACCAGTATAAACGGCCGGTATGGATGAAACAGGCTAAAAAACAGACGTCCAAGAAGGCGAAGAAGCCGGCAGCGAAACAAGCGGCAAAAGCGCCGGTCGCGCCCGCAGCGCCCGCGCCAGCCGCAACGCCGGAACAGAAGAAAAATAAGGAGAAGAAGAAGGAGGACGAAGGTATCTTTTTTTATAAATGTTGTCAGTTGTTAAATAAATATTGTTGAAAAAATTAAGTTACCAGATATTAGCCCTTCAATCTTTCTCTTGAAGCACTATCTCTTGCAGAAAATGCATTGAAATGCGTTGAGTAGTTTAAAAGAAAGCAAACAGGAAAGGAAGTAACTTCATTTTATACTCTACTAGCTGTCTAGTACCCACTTTGTTGGGCATAAAATATTAATTTTACTTATTTCTTTAGTCTGTAACTGCTTTTAAGTATGTTTTTTTTTAAAGAATATTCAAATATCTTGTCTTATATTACTATTATCCAGGTTCGGACTCTGAGGACGAGTCGAACGCGTCGGGCTCGAACAGCGAAGGCTCAGACGAAGAGTCCCGGGATAAGTCCTCGCCGGCGGAGGAAGATGATGATGACCAGTGGGACAAGTTTCAGAAGAGGATACAGAAGCGGGAGAGACTCGAGGGACGATCCAAAAGCTCGCACCCCGTGCACTGTCCCTACTTCCCGTTGGTAAGTTCAAAATTAAGAAATTAGGGTTTTCGATATTTTTTCTGCTACTGCTGCGTGGCATACCCGACGCACCCAAAGCGCTGAGTGGTGGCGGGAGATGCATCGAAAACTCTATGGGAGCTTCGATACTTTTTCTGCCGTCAGGCGGCGCTTTGTGTGCGTGCGTGTACCAGTGTGTTTTAACGGCACATCGAGCAATATCCACAAGTAACGTGGCCCGAAAAAATCCGAAACACATCGGTGACTTCATGTATAGTTCGTTAATATGAAATTGAAAATTCAATAGAGCATTATATTAATTTAACACTACAAATACGTATTGGGGTTTTTTTTTCGTACAAAATAAGAGCCATTACGACTCTACGGGGTATGTCTTCGATGTTTATCCGTTACTCGGTTACATTACATTCACTCTTCTCGTCGCAGGACAAGCAAGAGTACTGGTGGTGCTACATCTGCGACCGCAAGTCGCACACGCTGCTCACGGCGCCGGCGGCCGTGACCGCACTCGCTACGACCGCGGAGCTTCAGCTGCGGTTCACGGCGCCGCGCTGGCCCGGCCTCTACACGTTAGCCTGCTGCCTCAGATCAGGTAATTGGGTTTTGTACAGTCGACTGAAGAAAGTGTAAATGTCAAAAAAAGTTATGCCGTTAAGCTAAATTAATGTTATGCGTAACTATTATTTATTAGGACAAATTAAATTATGACATTTAATTTTATACGAAAAAGTAGGGAACCTGGCATATCAACATAAATACTAACCTTAGTAAGGGACTAATAAGAATATTTAAATGGTGGATAAGCAGTACAATATTTTGTCCGTGTACGTGGGAAAAGCCGCTTGACAGACAAGGACAAAATATTGTATTACTTATCTATTTTGTAAATATTTTTAATACTATATAAAAAAAAAGTAAAAACATAGAATAAAGTTCTGTATGGAAGCTAAATGCAATTAATCGTTCTGGAAGTGAATAAATTATTGAGGTTATGTATTGTGACGTCATAGACTCCTACATCGGCATGGACCAGCAACAGGACATGAAGCTGGACGTGAAGGAGGCGGCGGCGGTGCCCGCGGAGCACCCGCAGTGGGACCTCAGCGACACAGACTCCGACAACAACGACCAGGTGAGTGTTGTGACGTCACAAACTCGTACAGTAGCCTTACTCTCTTCTCGACGGGCTAGTTTCCGAACCGGTGGTAGGCATCAACATTATACCATATCAACATACCATCCTACTATATGGTATGTTCCAAATTTTTGAAAACTGCTTCTATTTAAAGATTATTTGAAGAACGATCGATTAAACAGAAAAATAAAAATAAATTAATTAATGTCTTTCTTTCTCTATTAAACCAATTAGAGTCGATTTTTTTGTGTCATTGACGTCAACTGTGTAACGTCAAATTTGTGTAAACAACAAGTAAAATCCAGTTAGTAATTTCAGTTTAGGATAATAGGCTACTTGACCTTGTTTTTATTTGTCCTTAACGCTTCATAATTGTTTCATTACACAAAAAAAATATATATTACATTATTTTAAAACCTAAACACCTAAAAAAAAATATTTTAAAAATCTCCGAAAACACTATTCATACTAGTACTTAGGCCCGTATTAATAAACCGTTCTCAAACTCGTTCTCAAGACCTTTCTCGGCTGAGAGTTCTCAAGTAGCGATTAGCTTCTCAAGAAGGTCTTTAATTCATAGTATGATCTCAAGACGTTCTCAGTTGATAACGTTCTTGAGATCACTTTCTCAACTTTTAAGCGTCATTTACACGACAAAGAACTAATGAAATTACGTTTCGTTTACACTTCTACAAAGATCGGATTTATTGAATAAACATTCCTTCAATATTTATTTTTAAAAATGTAATATCCAATAATATAAATACTTACCAAAAAAAGTTTAATTTGTATTTTTTATGTTGAAAAACCTGATATTCATTAATTTTCACGTAGATATTAAAGTTTAATAATCGATTACATAATAATATCTATATTTTTATAACAACTAGGTAAAACGGAATGCGGATCACAAACATTCGAAAAAGTTCTACTTCTTCTTTTTCTTTAAAATGGCTCCTTAGTGATTCGCCAATATCAGAGTGTGTTGACGAAAACTTTGCTGAGTGGGTTTCATAAATAAACAAGGGTATGGTGTACTGTATGAAGTCTGTTGAATTATAATCTAAAACCTAGAACAAACACAAACATTTAGGGTTAGTAGGTACTTACCACAGTTTTATTTTGTTAGTAACAATATATTATTATGTAGGTACATAAAGTTTCAATAAAAGGAGTATTTACAAAACGCAGAACAGATTTAAGGGTGATAGGGCAAGAAATTGTAGGAGGGGCAGGGAACTGATTTAATGAGGATTGGTTTTTTTGGACACCGAAAAACAAGTTCGGCTGACAAGTGTCAAATCAAGTCACTTTTGTTTTGATATTTATCTTTGGTATTTAGTGCTATGGTTTATAAATCAAATAGGTTTAATGTAAATAAATAAATAAAGTCGAAAATATTTCTATAATTTATACTCGACGCTGGCAGAATGGTGCAAAGCCTTTGCAACCGCGATTGAAAAAAAAAAAGATGAAGAGGGTATCCAAAGAAGATGGAGGTATCAACAAAAGTCTTTTTATTCATAACTTTGTTTTGTGTTGAGTATGTAGCGTAAATTCGAGTTTGACTAATCGTAAGTATTTAGATTATAATTTACATAATTGTAAAACAATCAAAAACACAGCAAATAATTTTCTACTGTATCCCAAGCCGTTCTCAAGTCAGGGTTCGACCATACTTACGAAACCGCGTCTCAAGAAACAGTTTGACAGCTTACTGAGAACACAGTTGAGAACGAGTTTCGTTTATTAATACGTTCTCACTCAGTTGAGACGCCGTCCCTACAGCTGTACTCAAGTACGATCTATTAATTAAAACAAAGTCTTGAGAACATTCTTGAGAATCGTCTCAACTATGAGAACGGTTTATTAATACGGGCCTTAGAGATGAAAACTTCCCCGAAAGTTTCCTTTTCTAAGGAATACTTCCTGAAAATGTCCAAATTTGGAAGTTTTCAAAATATATAAGTTGTAGAATATTTGTGAATAATAACTTACCAGGGATGATTGTACCTAAAAATCTAAACAATTTACCTTTACCTAAGGAGAAATTAAATAAAAATGTGTCTTTCCATACAAGAGTTACCCCCGGAACAATTCCTCGGAGCACTCCCCGTAATACCGATAGATGATGCAGAGCGATGCTACATCTCTACGTAGCTCTAAGGAGTCAAGCCTGTTTGAAATACTATGGCAGTCGACAATTCTAGCGGCCCTTCGTTGGATACGATCCAGAGGGAGGAGCTGGTACTTTGGCACCACTGCAAAGAGATGGGAACAGTATTCCATGTGAGGCCGAACCTGCGCCTAGGCTAACTTGGCCTTGTTCTCCAGATGATATCGGAACTGGACTTCGCTCGATATGTTGGACCACCAAGTATTCCAATGTTGGAGGAGACAGTTATGGGTATGCTTTCAAGACGAGGACATACGTCCATCGGTAACTTTTTAGCGGTGAATGCGCACACTTGTGTTTTAGAGGAGTTGAATTAGACTAAGTTAAGTCTACCCCATTCAGATACCTTCTCCAATGAAATATCAATTTGAGAGACAAGTTCGTTTCGACTCTCAATGACGTTTTGCCGAGAGATGTCGGGTATATAAGGCATCACCCGTACCGTCATCTGCATAGCAGTGAATACCATTGGTTTGTAACAATTGTAACATATCATTGGTATGCAGTATGAACACGGTAGGCGATAGCACACAGCCTTGTGGGACACCAGCATCAACAGACAGAGTATCCGGGCATTCACCGTCGACTACGACCCTTATGCTTCTGTCTGCTAAGAAACTCGTGACCTACTTGCATAATTTTTCGGGGAGTCCATAGAAAGGAAGCTTCGAAAGAAGCGCTTTGTGCCAAACCCGATCAAAGGCTTTCGCTATGTCCAAACTTACAGCCAATGCCTCTCCCTTAGACTCGATCGCCTGTGCCCAACGATGAGTTAGGTACGTCAGCAGATCACCAGCCGAGCGACCTTTACGGAACCCGTACTGTTTGTCGCTTAGCAACTGCTGAACCTCTTAAGTATCGAAGGAGCTGGCTATTAATAATAGACTCCATTATCTTCAAGAAGAGAGGTTATAGCGATTGGTCTGTAGTTGGAAGGATTGGAGCGATCGCCTTTTTTAGGGATCGGGTGCACCAAAGCTGTCTTCCAAGATGCCGGGACTGTGCCATAAGAGTAGGAGAGCCGAAAGAAGATTTTGTGGTTATTTAATATAGCATGGAATTAGATGAAACAAAATACATAAATAATGACTTTATAATAATATGTCATAAACTTATTAATTTATAGAAACACGTATCGTTTCACTACTACGTACGTGTTTAGTGTGTTTGTGTCGTCACATCCTTTCCGTAAGTTACTTCGAGGTGTTTTCATCAGTAGAAATTAAAAATCAAAAATACATATATTTTAAAACATTACTAACTTTATTTATCAATCTTAAGTTTTTAATTTATGATATCGCTAGAATACGTTTTGCTAGGCCAAGTACTGAAGGAAATTAATATTTCTTTATGTATGAAATTAAATATGAGTCAAGTGTTTACACATAGTTTACGTCACACAGTAGACGTTATGGAATTGGTTTGACGGTAAATTCAAAACCATTAAAAAGTAAATTCACTCTTGAAATGAAACAGTGAAAAAAGATATTAATAAATTTATTTTTGTTTCTCTGTTAAATCTTTCGTCCCAATCTTTAAATATAATTATTAAAGCAGTTTTCAAAAATTTGGAAATTTGAGACTCTTTTACGTACTTACGGATTTACTCTTTTACGGATTTAGTAATTTGGTATGATAGTAGTATGGGCTCTGGATAGCTATAGGCTACTTTTTATCTCGAATAAGTACAGTGTCCAGTGGGATACTGGATTTACACCGGTGGAGCTTCGGGAATAAACTAGTATAATAAATATTAAAACGAATAATACAATTATGTCACTGTCTGATACTATATATCTCTTGACAGAAGTTCCTGAAATACGGAATCTTATAATTTAAGTCATTATCAATTAATCGAGTCTCATTTGTTTCAGGGAGGCAATGAAAGTGAATTCACTACAGACGATGAATTGGTGGATGAAGAATAAATTAAAACTAATTTATTTTTATAGAGTTTTTAATGTGGTGTACTTGAAATACTATTGTTGTATGGTTTGAAAGCAAGATGAATATAGTAACTTTTATATTTACATAGTTCTTTTTTTCACTGCACTTATCCTTACCCTCTAGCTGCTAGAGTCTATAGCAGAGCACAATTCGCCGCCATAGCAAGTCAGAGTAGAGAAGGAGTCGAAAAGCGTCTCTTTTACGCTCAAGTTATTACTAAAAGGCTGACTAGTGACTAAACATCAAGTACAGAATGCATATTTTCCTAGCTAGGTTTACAACCAGAAAAGTTTAAAAAAGCAAAATTTAACCGACCTCCAAAAAAGGAGGCGGTTATACGTTCGGCTGAATGTATTTTTTTTTGTATGTTCAAGGATTACTGCGCCGACTCCGCCGTCTGTGGACCGATTTTCAAAATTCTTTTTTTGATGTAAAGGGCTATGATCCGAGGTTGGTCCAGTTTTCATCAAAGTGGTGATGGGATCGATGGAATCGATGAAACTCCTCGAAATTTATATGGACACATAATATGGTGTTTTCGACTTTTTCTGAAGTAGTCCAAGCATATTATGCTTCCAAAAAGTAACACTGCTTCAAGGTGTTCCTGGATCCAAAAGTACAGAACAGCACTCCTGACTCTTTATAGACATGGTTGGGAATTTCGGCGTTTTTTAAAGAACTGCAAGCATATGCCATATTATGTCAATTAGAGTAATCATCACACCATATTATGATGGTAAAAAAGGTACTTCTCATAGTATTTAACACCGACACGGATATCGTTGAACTAATATAACTCTGCCGTTTATGGACATATTTGCCAAATACTTTTGTTGTTGTATAATTCGAAATTAGTCCCTTAGTCACTTGAGTGGAAATCTGATGATGGGATTCATGAGGAATCGAGGGAGGGAACTCCTTGAAATTTATACGGAGACATACTTAATATAGTGATTTAAAGTTTTTCTAAAGTAGTGACACGAGCATATTATGCTACCAAAAATGATCACATTCAAAGCTGGTACCGACTTCAAAATTAAGAAGATTAAGTAGAGAAATAATTATTTTAAATAATTTACATTTTAGCCGAATTTAAAAGGGGAACTATTTAGTAAATAAGATTTATTTCATTCTTTTTTAAGTATTTTTAATTTGGAAGTCGGTTTTATTTTTTCTTAAAAAAAGCTGATTTATATTTGATTTATTATATGTAGTTCTATATGGGTCTTTTGACTGAAATAAATGTGGTTTGATTTGATTTTATATAAATGGTTTAAAAATAATAATTTGGTAATATATAAACTTCTTTATCTGTAGGTAAAATATTACAGTAGGAACTTTAATATTCTTCTCTTTCCTTATTAATGTAAAAAGAAAAAAAACTAAATGAAGACAATGCCGTGTAGGCTATTTCTAGTCTCTTTAAGGTTTTGTCTAGAGATTTTTAGCTCTTTAAAATGAAAGATCAGCTTGTCCAGTTCCGGTGTCTCCGGCAGCTCTATATTTAATTATGAAATATTTAATTTATATATTAATTTATATCGAAGACTAACAAAAAATTATTTATATCAAATAATAGTCTACATGGGTTGCCAATAAAATATGACATAAATTGTCGCCACTTCACGAGCAAACGTTAAAAGTTAGCAGCAACAATAACCGCTGCTAATGTCGCGGAACCCTGAAAATAAGTCGTGTATTGTGCTAAACTACATAAAGGGATGTCGGTGGAGAGACGTACCGAGGGTATCGTCCTTTGGAGGCTGCGCGGGCGCAGGCCGCAGCCCGCAGGCAGCGAGGGCGGGGTGCGAGGTGCGGGGGGAGTGGCACTGCGACTGCGCGCCCCGCGGCCGCAATCGCGCGCCGCCGCTCGCCGCACCCGCACGACTCACGATCGACGCCCGCGCCCGGTGTCGTATTACCGCTCTAAAAATACCCCGCGAGCGCGATCGCCTATTTGGAAACGATAGCGCGCCGTGTTTTGAACCAGTGATTGACAGTGCCGATTGAAGAACCTCTCCTGTTCGACTAATTAACGACCTTCAATGTGAGTATTAAAATATAATTCGCCTCGACGAGGATTCTGTATGCGAATATTGTATTACAGCATCGTACTTAGTTTTAAAATAAACAGCTGTTTCTCGGAATCGATAGCGCTCGTTGGTAACACGCTAAAATAAGATTTTTTTCTAGTTCAGTGTTCCATTATACCTACTGATTCTAGTATACATAATATTATTTTGAGTAGCAATACCTACCTAACAGGAAAAGGCGCACTGGGTGTAAATTACTAAAAAGGTTAAATTTTATGAGTTGTACCGATCACGGCAAAATTTAGTTACTTAGGTACATACTTCACTAGCTATAAGTAGGCAGTAGCTAAGGATTAATCAGTCTACTTCAGCTGAAATGTACTTAACATGAGTATTGATTTTTGTATCCTCCTAGTCTTAAGCTCTCGGGTGTCGACAAAAGATATTTTTCTCATTTCAGCGTTGATGAACATCAATAAAAAAACGTTATGATGTAATCCGATTCGCTTATATTTTAGTTTGGTATATCTTTAAATGAAGACAACTATTAAAAAGAAGAAACAAAGAATATATTAAGAAAGTACCTAAGTACCTACACGTAGGTACATAATATTTATCAATATAACTAAAATAATAAATATGACATTGAACTTGAAATATTAACATAGCAATGGTTCATAACCTAAATAACAACTTAGTCTTAATTTAAATAGTCTAGATTTTCATACAGAAGTCCGAATCATATTATTTCCATCTCCTATTAATATTTTTCAGTAATTCTGTGATTAATACTTATCAAAGATATCAAAGAGTAAATTCTACATGGTCCTGGATGTTTGTGCCCTGGTGCATGGAGACGCATTGGTGATCCCCAGCAATACCCACAGGCTACAGGCTGGCGCGATGAATCGAACCGAGTACTGATAATGGGCCGGTTAGACGGGTCCGAAGGCAGAGTGCAACGGCCCAAACCACAGGGAATTTTAAAATGATCATACTTACATTCAAGACTTTTCGTCTTGTGAAACAAAAACAGGATTTTATTGAAAAAACAAAGAAGACAGGTACAATATATACCTAAGACGTTACCTAACTTATCCTACCAACATCTTTTTGATAAATCGTTTCAAAGATCCAAGTACCTATCTATTTAAGTAAGTATAGCAAAAAACTTTAATTGATGTCGGATTGCAAATAAACAGCATGAAACATTATCCTTTGTTGACTACAAATATGCCGTGATAAGGAAAAAGGAAATGCAAATTTTACAAAGAGATGCTTGTGTAAAATAAATGATGCGGCATTCGCTGTGAAGCCGGTTCCATAAAGTGCGCAGATCAGTTTATCTGTATGCTAATTGCATTGATAATAGACAAACTCCTTATTGCGTTGTTGAGTTTTATAGGCAAACATGTTGCGAATTGTGATTGCAGATTTCAGAGAAAGGCCCAACGAGAAGCCGTTTTAGTGAAAATTCATCTAGCTTTTCACAACTCTAGGCGAAATGTTTGTAAAATTGCTACTAAAAGTAAATGAAGGCTGGTACGGTTATGTCTTGTTATTGTTCACTATGAAGTTTCAGATTTATTCAGTTATATTATTGTAGGAAATTGAAAAGGAAAACATAGCAATTCAGTTTACATGCATTTTAGCGAGAATAGAGGCCAAAACGGTAATGAAACAGCTTCTATAATTGATTCTGAAAAAGAATATTTACAAAATTGACCTGACATATAAATGCAAATGAATTGCGAACTAATGAATTAAAATTTAAATGAGATGATTCACGACTTATGCAATAAACATAATATTATGATAAAACATCTAAAAGTGATCGATTTTAAAGCGACTTCCTGTCATTTTTAAAGTAGAACCAGTTAAGATTAAAAAAGGTGAAAGTTTTGTCCCATCCTTCCTTACTATTTACATAACTAGCGTATACATATACTTATTCATTACAAATTCATAAAATCCATAAAACCTTATGAATATTCTCATTAAATTCTTAGTTAAGTACCTACAATTTGACCTAAAATCTTGGGATTACGAATAAAACTATCCATTTCTTTAAAGTTAAAAAAAAGAACTATTACACGGTATTACAAAACAAGAAAAATCTTTTTTAAACGTACCAAAGTGAGGCCTAAATCTCTAAAGTCTAAAGTCTTAAGTTATTTGTTAACCTACTCGCTGATGATAATCGTCAAAAGTTAGACGAGTACCGAGTCAAAATCTTGATTATTTAGTCTCAAGAGCAAAATAAACTTATTTTTATTGACATGAAGTCGAAATAAAAAGGAAAAACGAAATATCAGAGAAAATTAGATTTAATAAATCCTCATATCTCAAGACTGAAGACGCAAAACTTGCCAAATTTCCGGATGAAACTTGTTTTGAGCTATGAAATCATTTTAATTAGATTTTTTAGTTATCTTTAAATGTTTGAACCTTTCTATTTTTAGTCTTTCTATGAACGGTTCCATATCATTGGGTTCCGTTCATAGAAAGACAACTTGCTATTGACTAAGGTTAGGTATATCAAACTTACATAAAGGATTCATATATTAGTCATCAAAATATACATGACACACTATTAGACGGTCAACCATAGTAGTGTGCACAGCATTTAGACTATAAAGCTAGACGCTGAAAAACAAAGGAACTAGAGCAGCCAAAACTTGCTTATAAGTCATACACCTCATACAATATTAAGTTTATAAACGCATTGTGGATCAAATTGTTCAAGAAGTATTTGTTTACATAGACGACCTTCATAGCTGTATGTAAAGCAAATTTAACATACATACATTGATAACAATTTTATATATTAAATGAAAATTAACAAAACCGGTTCACATGATGAGTTTGATACATCATTAAAATGTTTTAATGTTTCGTCATAACGACATCAATAGACTAAAAACAATCGCTTGGAACTAACAAGATGAATGCGAAAAAACGATTTGAATTTTATTAATATTACATACAAGGTTGTGGGTTAAACATCCACAACTGGTAGTGTTTTTGTAGTTTTATTATCAGTCAACCATTATTAGTGTATAGAGTATTGACTATGAAGCAGTTTATGGAGTGTGAGTCACTTTTGATAACATAATGTTGCTTTTAGCGTGTTACTGGTAACACAACCTTAATCAATACGAAGAACGCATTCGGCATTACAAAAATTTGAATAATCTAACGGTTTATTAATGACAAATTGTTTTAGGTTTTGCCTAATACGAGATAAAACATATTTATGTAGGACAGGTCTAGAAGTCTATAAATCTGTTTGGAAACTTGGAACTACAACAACGAAATAAATTCATAGTTCAGATAAGCAAACCAAACAAACAATTAAATTCCAATGCGGACCAAAGTGACAATAAAATTCCAATAAAAAGCGATAATATGTAAAATATTGGTAATCATTTAACTGTCAGATCATCAAATGTTGCTTAAATATTATGCGCGGAGGTGAAAATATGGTCTTGGATGAAGCAACTAAGTAACTAGGAGTTAGCGATGAGTAGTTCTTTGATTGAGGAAAATCCCAAAAGTAGGATACTTGGAGACGGGCACTGCCAGAATTTATTGTGCAGATTGCAGTGTTGTTCATATATTGTAGATTACACAGAAATGATGTCAGTGGGTGAATTGGATACTCGCAGACGAGGCTGAACGTGCCATTCATAAACATGCCAATATGGTACCGCGGCACCGGGATCAATCGTGCACATCCGTTCGCTCTTTCTTAGGTCGTAAGACAACTGCCAAGTCTTCGTCTGGAACAATATTGTACATTGTTAGTACTTTCGAAGCCTTAAGGTTTATGGCTTCATAAAAATATTTTTAAGATTGTTGCAATAATCTTCTTAATATGGTTAAGACGGTAGATATTTTTGTCAAGTAGGCAAAATCCTTATTAAATTGTTCTTTATATCGGAACATTCCTAAGTACATACCAGTGACGAAGGCTGTTTCTCCTTTATAGGGAAGCCGGAGTCTGTATATATTGAAGGATTTCTATGAAGGTTTGCAAAAAGGGAAGTGACAAGGGAAGCCGATAGGAATGGAGTTATAGGAACCCTACGCCACTGGTACATACTTTACTTATATTGAAACACGAAAAAGGAATAGTGCTTTATACATTTTAAGTAGGTGAGTTACTTTTAGTCCATCGTGTTACCTTACCCTACTATTAAAATCGACATCTACACTAATATTATAAAGAGGAAAACTTTGTTTGTATGTTTGTTTGTTTGTTTGTTTGGTTGTAATGAATAGGCTCAAAAAGTACTGGACCGATTTCAAAAATTCTTTCACCATTCGAAAGCTACATTATCCACGAGTAACATAGGCTAAATTTTATTTTGGAAAAAAATAGGGTTCCGTAAGATATTTGTGGTTTTCGGACACAAGGTGTAAAAAATCAACCAGAAAAGTTAATTATTTTGCGTACGCTGCCTAAACTATAAAAGATAGAACCATAAAATGTTCTAATTAATTGTAGATCTTATAAATATCTACAAAAAAGTCCGCGACACACTATACCTATCTATGTCGAGTGAGGCACAACAACATTTTTTTTATTTAGAAATCTTGATTTTTTTTGGACTACATTTAAACGCGTTTATTTTACTCATGCTATTAATCCTTATCAAAATAAATTATTTGATCACTAAGTACAGTTTATGTAGATAATATTTGGTCTTTGAATGATTAAAATTGGACGTTTGGTTTTGAAGTTATGGCGAAATTAAAATATTACGATTTCTGCTCCACGGCCCGTTGCGAAGTAGGCGTCACCAAGGCGGGGGTGTGCGTGCGGGAGGGGAGTTTAGATCTATGAGGTAGCCGCAGTATTAGTATCAATATTGTACCCATAGATTATACAGATATATACATTGTACCCGTGCGAAGCCGGGGCGGGTCGCTAGTCCTTTATAAATCCAAAAGAAAATAAGTAGTAGGTAAGTAAATTTTGACTCCTAGCCCCAAGGTAATGCAAGCGATGAACTATATGAGTATAAGTGACTACGTTTGTGGGATTTCTGTTGTAAGACATGAATCACTACCGCAGATTTCTAGGTCTTATACGTCTAAGCTCTGTCAACTGTTCAGTATTATTAAACACACACATGGTATAACAAATTCTTCAGAGCCAATTAAACGTAATCAATTGTCAACGTCCTCGTAGCTTTACCTCGCCAGTAACCTTTATTTTTATCGGTCTGGCTGAATTTAGTTATTTTTGTAAACCTTTATCGATGTTTATTACCAGCAGAGAGGAAGTTTTCCCAATAAATAAGTTAATGTCTTATTGGAAAACGTGATAAAATTTCTAAAAGTTTTGTTTTGTTATATAGAGCATTTGCAATGAGATATAGAGCACTTTGGTTAAAATTGTGATTTTATGTTAAGTTTTATGGTTATCTACTAATTATTGTACTGTATTGATTTTCGAACTCATCGCTATATTTTTCTGCATTATCTACATCATTAATTTTCAACACAAACTTTCGTACTTTTCAATAGTTAAGCTGGACATCATAGATTTGACTGTTCTCTTGGCGGTCCGCCAGGTATTTCATAATTTCTCTATATATATTACTTCCCATCAAGGTTTCATACGTTTAATTTTGAGGGTTATTGACATTATTACTGATGAAATACATTAAACAATAACATACATTAAAAAAACAATTGCATGAACAGAAAAATAAAATTGATGTTCTTAAAACTGTTTGTATAAGTCCGAGAAACAATACCCCCAAAAATAACACGCTAAAGAAGAAAAGTCATGTCCAGATGGGCCTTCCAAAAAGAAGACTAGATTTGAATTATACAGAAACTAACCAAACCCCTTATCAAAATAGGAACCTCATAACAAATTGTAATCCTCAAGCTAATATCACGCCCATTAAAACAAATCTAGAAATCAATAAATATAATAAAGACGGTATACCACCCTCGATATCAAAGGTAACGCTAAACATAAAAGAAAATGTGTGTCTACTGGAAACTAAAGAAAAAATAACAAATATGGATGAAAAAAGAAGAATCATGGTACTTGGAAGTCAACAGTATGCTAATGTAGCATCACCATTAATAAAATCTCGTTTAAACAGTAAGTTCGAAAAATATGAAGTGTTTTCATTTGTAAAGCCAAATGCATGTAGTGATGAACTAGTGAAAACATTTAGTAACATGAAGATACACTCAAAAGATAAAATAATATTGTGTATAGGTGAAAATGACAAAAATCCTTATAAAGTTTTGATGAACCTTGGTTACTTTCTGAAGTGTCACAGTGATACTACAATTATTGTTACTAGTGTCCTTCACAATAATTACCTTAATAATTATAAACTAAATAAATTATTGCAACTAACGTGTCAAAATTATAAAAACTGTATATTCTTACATTTAAACAATTGGTACGATAGCAGACAACATTTTATTAACCACTTATGCTATAGAATAAATATGATCATTGACTCTATGTATTATGAAAAATTGTTTTTGGCGCCTGGTAACAAAAATGTATTATTTCGTGATCATAACAGTAAAATATTAAATAAAAAACAGAGAAATATATTATACTACTTTAAACCAATATCCAAAATAACAAAAAATATGCAAGCTACAAATAAAAATGACAATAATCTTGAAAACACTCTTAATGACAAAGAGAAAAAAGCAAACGATACATTTTTTCGAGTCCAATAATATTATGTACTTAATGCATCAAAATATAGCTGGGGTCCTAAATAAAAGTGATATATTAAATGTAGCCTTGAATGAACTAGCAAAAAAAGGTAAGAATGTCGATGTCTTATGTCTATCAGAGACATTCCTAAGTATTGAAGACATCCATAATGTTAATCTAATAGGTTATAAAACAGTATCAGCATTTTGCAGATTGAAACAAAAACGTGGCGGTGTTTGTATTCTAGTTAGAAATCATATAGAGAGTATAAAATTTGATATAGCTAGTGAATTATGTACAGAAAATGTATTTGAATGTTGTGCATTAAAAATACCGATATACAAGCTAATTATTATATGCATTTACAGAACCCCAAAATCGAATTTTACACAATTTTTAAATAAATTTGACATGCTATTATACAAATTAAGAAATAGGGACATGAAAAATATTGTAATCGTTGGTGACTTTAATATTGACATTCTAAAAAATACTAAATCAAAAAATGAATTTACTGACTTATTAAAAAACTATAATATTATTAATCACATAAATACGGCAACGAGACAAAAGGCTTGTATAGATTTGTGTCTGAGCAATATGAAAAATACCTTAGGTGAAGTAAAGCAATTAGGATTATCTGATCATGACACTGCACAATTTTTAACGATACCTATAAAAAACACTTTGCCAATGTATAAAATTATCTTTCAAAGAGACTTATGTGAACGTAATATAAATACATTTAGAGAACATATTAAAAATTTTACATGGTCAAATGTGTATCAGACTCCGAAATTAGATGAGGCATTTAATGAATTTTATGAAATTATTACCACAATGTATAATTTATGCTTTCCGACAATAAAACGTAAAATAAAAAATTCCGATATGCAAGTTAAATGGCTCACTAAGGGTATTAAAATATCATGTATGAGAAAAAGGAAGCTTCGATTCCAATATTATAAGTGTAAAACCACGGAAAATAAAATGAAATTTAAAAAATATTCACAGATTTTAAAAAGGTGTATAGATATTGCTCAAAAAACAAGTAACAAAAGATACGTTCTCAATGCCAATAATAAATGCAAAGCATCGTGGAGAATAATAAATAGAAACAAATATAAAACTAAAAATATAAATACTATAGAAGAAATAAACTACAAAAATGAAATTATACAAAATCCAATAAAAATTGCAAATATACTAAATGACAATTTCTTAAATTCAATCATACAAGAACAAGTAATTAAAGAAAAAACAAACAAAATTATAAAATATACACTTACACAAAATGAAAATACAATTTTTTTAGAACCGACAAACGAAAAAGAAATTATTGCAATAATCAAATCTTTAAATAACTCATATTCTACAGGGTATGATGAAATTTCTACAAAGGTACTAAAGAACTGCGTATCGGATCTCGCTCAAGTTTTAACATACCTAGTAAATTTATCCCTAGAAGAGGGTAAATTTCCGACAAAGCTCAAAACTTCAATTATAACGCCTTTATTTAAAAATGGGGATAAAAAAGAGATAAATAATTATAGACCCATAACTATTATCCCAGTAATGTCAAAAATTTTTGAAAAAATCATGCATAAGCGCCTCATGTCTTTTATAGATAAAAATAACATTATAACCAAGGAACAGTATGGATTCCAAAAAGGTAAATCCTAGCATACACACTAGCATGTTTCTCATTGATGAAAAAAATAGCAGAGTGTATTGATAAAAAGATAGCAGTATCGGCAGTGTTCTTTGATATGACAAAGGCCTTTGACCACGTAAGTCATAAAATACTATTGGACAAATGTGAACACTATGGTATCCGAGGACTAGCGAATAAATGGTTAGAAAGTTATATCTCTCATCGAACACAATATGTAAAAATTACAAAAACTAATAATAAGCATGAAACAGTATCAGTTACTTCAGATATAAGAGTAAAGACTAGAGGAGTTCCACAGGGAAGTGTCCTGGGCCCTCTTCTATTTATATTATACATAAATGACATACCTAGAATTACTTCACATTATTGTACAATTTTCGTAGATGACATTTCCATAATAATTAAGAATAAAAATGATCTGACATATAATTTAGAAATTAATAATGCTGTTAATGACATAATTGAATGGATGGACTATAATGATTTAAAATTTAATGTTAAAAAAACTACATACATGCAATTCTATAATAAGGGTAATAAAGGTAGAGATTTAAGTATAAAATATGACCAACATGAAATAAGTGAATCGCATATTGTAAAGTTTCTAGGGGTCAATATTGACAATAACCTGTCGTGGAAACCACATATTGAATTGACAGGCAAGAAAATAAATCAATATGTGTATCTCCTTAGTCGCTTACAAAAAACAACCTGCACAAAAACGGCATTAACCGCATACCATTCATTTGTAGTGTCTGCTCTTAGGTATGGACTAATAGTATGGGGCAACTCTGTAGATATACCTAGACTATTCATTGGACAGAAAAAATGTATCAGGGCTATTTGTGGAGCAAAACCCATGGACTCATGTCGCCCTCTATTTAAAAAATTAAAATTACTTACTTTAGTTTGTTTGTATATTTTTGAAATAAGTGTGTTCGTTAGAAAGTATATGGCTGAATTTTACATTAAAAAATCTGAAATCCTTAGGATCAATACTAGATACCCGAACAAGTTAGTATTACCAATTACAAAAACAACATTTTTAAGTAAAAATAGCTATTGTATGTCCATAAAAATATATAATAAATTGCCTGACAATTTAAAAGAACTCAATGATAACTCATTTAAAAGAAGACTATACAATTGGCTTACTGAAAAATGTTTTTATACTATTAATGAATTTTTAGGACATCATGAATAACTATTATTACAATAAGAATTAAAATGGATTACTACTAATAGACATTTATTATATTTTAATTTAATAACTGTAATTGACATCTTATCTATATTCTATACTTATGATTACTTTCTTTTAAATATATTGACATTTTAATTATTATTGTAGGACATTTGATTTTATATTCAATTTATTTAATAAGTGTGTGACTATGAATTAATATTATGATTCTATATTCCTCTATTTATTAGATTTAGCAAAAATTGTATGTGAGTATTTTGAATTGGTACAATAATAATGTGATATTTCTTTTAAATGTAGATTATGACAGATTTGTTTTGTTTGCTAGGCTTGAAATGTGTTAATGCGTGGTGGTAGTAAAATAAATAGATAGAAACTGCTTTGTATTCGCCAGTAAAATTTACTAACATTATTCCATGCCCTTAAGGGCCGAAATTGTGATAAAATAAAATAAATATTATACATATGTAACACCTATGTAACCAATTTCTTGGAATAAACGATTCTTATTCTTATTCTTATTACGGAATTATGTAATTTCTCATAAGACTTTTCAGGTTGCAACTGAAGTTTTTCGTTTCAAACGACGCATGCCTCGAGAGACGCGGACGTCGTGTCGCGTAGAGAAGTGCCAAGTTTACGTTACGCCCACGTCTTCAAAAATAATTCCGAGGCCATGATAACGTTGGCCTAGGAGAATGTATAAACTGAAGCAATATTTTCAACCCTATGTGTCACTCGATGGCCAACAGGCAGGCAGTATTAAAAACGTCTTCTATATTTTTCTGCCTCACTGTTTCTAGTAAATTGTTTGTTTCTAAACTGCCATTTTAAGACTACTAACCGTATTCTTTATCCAATTTTTACAAGGAAAATAAAAATAAACTTTCAAAATAATTAAGTTGCACATTACTCTAAAGCAGCTGGATATAAGTCAGGAAGACCGAAATAGGAATATATGTTGTGCCCTTTGATTTCAAAACTGTCCCACTAGGACAATTTCGAGTCTACAGTTCTACACTTTTGCGCGCTCATACCATATCTACCTCTTTTTAATATAACTAGCTTTTGCCCGCGGCTTCGCACGCGTGGAAGTGTTCTTGGAAAAAATCATTAAATTTGCCATTAAAAGTTATTTGATATTCCAACAAAACTGATCAACGGGCAATCTTCAGTAGGTACTAACTAGTAACTACTGCAGTACAAAAATATTCGTGAGCATCAGTCTCTTATAAATACGATGCAGGAGCGCGAGCTCCCCAGCCGGTGCCGCCGCAACAGTGTCCCTGTCACTCCCTGCATTTTAAATCGGTAATATCTACGAAAATATTCATTTAAATTACATGGAGTAAAGGGCCATATTGATATATATTAATAAATGCATAATGTATGAAAGGTACTTAATTGAATAAATATTTATGCTGTATTGCTTAAAATCGCTTCGTAAATAAGACAAAAAATGGTTATTGTGGGTTATCCCTAAGAGATAGACATATATGCCATCGCGGACTCCTTTTTAGAACTTTTTAAAGTGTACAATACTGTGGTACATTATTATTTTGATCTATCTCGTAGGGTTTGCAATGTAAGCGCAATGTAAATGTGTTTATTTAGGACATTAGAAACCTCTAAAATTATCTGTGTTTCTTTATTATATTATGCATGTTATATACATAAAAACCTTCCTGTTGAAACGCTCTATTAAAAAATCACATCAAAATCCGTTGCATAGTTTAAAAGATTTACGGGCACGCGGCGTGAGCGTCGCTCAAACGCCCGAAAAACGCGCACGCCAAATGTGGGGGAGACTTTAAATCTTGACCATAGATAAGTAATAAAAGTGATGTCCAACCTATTACGGGTTGATGCATATTGAGTTAAGACAAGATTCTGTAACTATTCTGTGTGTACCTACAACTTTTTGTACCTATATAACAATTTCACAATCACAAAAAATATTAGTAATGATACTAAATTTGCAATACCAATAATCTCTAACAAGTAAACAGGCAAGAGTCAATAACCTACTTAAGTCAATATTTGTTTCCAATAAGTTTGGGCTAACTGCGATAAAATTCAAAAAGGTCATTGTTTGGCTTTGAAGTGTATGTATTTAGGGAATGCAGCACCTTATGATTGCGTCATTAAAAACAAATATGTACGCAAAGAAACATATTTAACAGCGTAGTGGGATGTCCATAGAGTAATTTAGGAATCGCTAGCTTTTGCCCGCAGTGTCTCCTGCGGTAAATTAAGTTTTATACAATTTATAGCTTATGGCACTCACAAATAATGTGGGTTTCTTCACTTTCTATTGGTAAAGTACGTACGTTAGCATTGGTGCGAGATTGCTTGAATTCATGTTCTCGCGCATACTTTTTAATTTTGCGATAATATTACTTATAAGATTATTTATTATTAATTTAAACTGTACATTGTAAAGGGCTATAATTGTAATGTGTATGAAATGTGTGTGTGAAATGCTTAAAGTGACTAACGTATTTAATTTGAAAAGGATTAATACCTACTGTATCCGTCTAAATAGCTTCTGAAAATACCACATTATATTATGCGACCATTTTAATTTTTTATTCTTAAAAGGTAATGGCTGTCTTCTCGGACTCCTTTGTAGGACTAATAAAGATAAACATTTTCATCATACATAATATACGTGTAACGTTAACGGTTTTTTTAGCGCACGACAGAATAGCTTGCAGATGGCAGTAATTTTTCCTACTTACACTTATCGTAATATTTTGGACAATCCACACACTATAGCATATTTTTTTTTGTTAAGCTATATAATTGTAAAGTTTCATTAAAATTCGTATAGTAAGGATAGGGTGAATAAATAAGGAAGAAAATGTTTTCGACTTCAATTTCCAAACCGAAGTAAAGGTATAATGCTACACTAATGAATAAAAATTTAATAAACTGAATTGAAATTGTTGAAGAATACGATTCTTACCTTTGAATAAGGACGTGCAAATGCAACTGCCAGTATATTAAAACCAAAAGCTGTTATTTATATTTGAAAACTTATTTACATTCTTCGGAATACAGTTCACGTACGTGCCTACTGCCTGATATCGCTATTTGAATAGCTAGTTGCATAAAGATCGATTGACCATTATTCATGACTTCGAAGATTACATACTTTACAGTGCACCGATCATATCGCAGTGGCGAATTTACTAATTTGAGTGGCGCCATGTCTCAGTTACGTTTACATGCAACAGACGCCAGCGATTGCGACATCCCAGCCGGACTCCGGCATTCGATATAGGTTTGTAGTACCATACGCAACCGAATGTAGCGGGTAATGGGTTTATCCCAACTATTAGTGAAAGTCGTAACAAAATGTCGGTTGTAAAATGAAAAGTTCGTCACATTTTGTTTCTTTGTTTTAAAGGACGCAGCTGTGTAAATAACTAAATAAACGTAGAGACTAGAGTGACATCAGCGCTATAAACATTTTGAATATTTCATGCATTTAAAAATTAAAATACTTAAATAGGTACTTAATGGAACGGTTTCATATGGTAATAAAGTTTTTACTCATAATTGAGTATAACATTTCCACAAATAGATACTCGTGAGTCGTGCTACCATTCGATATACCTAATATATAATATAATTAACATACAATCTTCCTTCTATCAATAATTTGAGAAAAATATATTATGTTTTGTTGTATCACAGATTATTATTATTAAATATAAAAATATATTTATCTAAAACCTAAACTATAGGTGTGAACACTTTTTCACGCCTACTGTTAAATAATTTAGTCTAGCTAAACTCGTCGGTACATACTTCGTCACTGCTTGCCAAAAAATCTATTTTCAGATAAGCACAGTCGACATTAACTTTGAGGTGTTCTGCCAATGCCACACGTAGTGTAGAAGCGTCCATAAAATGGGTAAAATTATTGCAAAATATAATTGTACCAGAAACGCTAAAGAATTTGGTTCCCCGACGCGTTCAAGAGCTTTTAAATGCTGTTATTTTTATCGCCTTGTAATTATCAGCCAATTTCATTTTCACCAGAATGATGCTGGCATAAAAATAACCGGAAAATAAAATTTTAAGACTAAAATTGTTTCGATTTTGTAGCATTCTCAAAATAGCATTCCTTAGAAATTGTTTTGTTTAGATAGTTACTCGACATTTTGATAATTGGTTTAGGCGAAATTAAAGTGTAAACATTCAGAAACTTATATTCAGCAAAAAAGAACTCATGCATACGCTTCTTTTCTATAATATTTAAACCCTTAGCGTCTTATAGGGTATTTCTCAATTGTCTCGCCGTAGTACCGAATATTTTTACTTTTATGTGTTTTATTTTAATAACAGACTAATGTGATATCACTTAATGCTAAGGTAGAGCACGGTAGAGATTACCGTAAATATTCAGCGAGTAATATATTGGTAGCATTAGAACAATATCGATCAATAGCTTCGATAATGGCGTAGACATGGACCGAGCTAAATCGAGGTTATTGATAGCCCGTCTAACTGGTACATGATAGAAAACCCATCTATGCAGAAGTTGATTTACTTATACCAGCTATCGTTATCGAAGCCTCCGCACGTGCTTCTGTTTATGTTTCCGCATGCATCTATTATTCTATGGCCAACATTGCTTAATGCATTAGACTTATCATATTATATTTTATTGTGATGTTGCGTTTATTTATACATTCTGAGAAATGAAATCTTAAGATTGCAATCTTTTATAAATTAAAGTAAGAATTCTGCTACATCATTTATACCTATCAGCTACCTGCATGTCAAGTTTATCCTATGCTGAATTAATAATAATTAGGTACATCTATTCGTTTTTTACAAGGACCGAAAAAAGTAAAAACATCTCTCAAACATTTGGATGGTCGACTGGACGCGGCCGCAATTTTCTCAGATTACTCATTCATATGACGTCATCGATTTACGTATGACTAATAATAATCTTTTAAAATCCAATGAGTCTATAAAGCAGCCAATGTTTCGTAGAAATGTTACATGAAACGTACGTGTCGTAAGTATTTAGGAATAAATTTCCTGCAGTGACAAACATGATTACCAAAACAATTACAAATGGTATTAGCAGCTTGAAGTTAAAACTGTTGTTTGACACAAACGTCAGTTTTAACTTCAAGCTGATAACCAGTTTATAATAATTTAAAAATGGAGAAATAAGAAATATTGTAAAGTAGAAATCATGACGAGAATGTGTTAGTATGGCAAGTTAACAATTTTGAATTTAAATTAATTTATTTCTTGTTTACGCGAATATTGTTCATTGTTTTAAACACTTACGGATTGTGTCGTGGATCACTCCCGGTGCACTTTTCTTTTTAAATAAATGTTAATAAAATGCAAAATCGACTTAGAGCAAATCCGAGCACAAAAATTTTAATCCCACTTTTTCAAGCAGTTTATCTATTTAAAGATATGTAAAATTCAGATGTAAATATCAATATCAATATTGGACAATGGACACAGGTCGGACCAAGATCAAGAATGAAGTTGTTTTAAACTTAAAAAGTGACGTACAATCTAGTCAGTAGAATATTGTGTATAAAAACATACATATAGTCTATTCGCGTTAAGAAGACATTGAATCACGCATACATAATTATGTCAAAATTGACTAATGATGCTTATGCCGTGTTCACATTAACCAATTAAAGTAAACGATTTTGTCATATGTGATATGAACGCATGAATCACTGTCTTCTTAATGCGAATAGACTTTAATTACGTACACAGAACAAAATTCTAATGATAAAATCTCTATGTATAATAATATAATATGCAACTGTTACTCATTTAACCATCAACACAGATCAAATACCTGAAAAGATTGAGATTGAAATTGGAACGCAAATAAATAATATATACATATACAAATAATAACGTAAATAAATAAGAATAGCCATCAGCTAAAAGAGGATTTTTTAAAATTTCAGCTCTAAGCCTAAGTATCATAAAGAGAGGGTCTAAAAGTTATAAAGAATATCTAACGAGAGCAAAGGCGCAGATAGCCTGGACGTAATTGACGAAATTAAGATTGAATCTCAGTCTGAGGTTGTAGATTGTAGACGATGCGTGTACGATATAGTCAGCAACGTGTGACCGAGTGGAGGGGCGCTACGTTGTTTATGATGCATTGAAATGCAAACTCACATTGTATGCAATGAAGGCTCAGCAATTTAAAGTACCCATTTTCCAAAATCCAATATAAATACTATCAATAGGACCTTTATTGCTGATTCAAAGCACTAAATTACTGTGCTCCGATTTTTAATTCATTATTTTCTATACAAAAGTCTTAAATTTACACAATCATAAATGTGAGAAGTGCATCAATCTTGATTTTAATAAAGCCATCACAGATAATTCACATCACAGCAAAAGCTATTCAGCAAAACTGTGAAATTGTTAAAGTTCTTCATTAATTATTGATTTTGCATTGACGTAGATGAAACGCTTATGGATTATGGACAGCAAGCGATCAAGCGGCGTCGGTAGGTTGCGATGCTTTTATTATATCATTCACTCAGCTATGCGACATAAATAAAAAAGTACAAGGATTATAATATTAAAGACGCTCGGCTTTTAAGGTGAATAAACTATTCACAATGCTATGATGGAGTGATGAACTATTGACCGTTGTAGTTTGAAGTTATATTAAGTGAGACAAGTAAAATTCTAGTCAATTGTTAGTTGTTGCGGGTTAGCGCGTTAATTCTAAAAATCAGTTTTCGTATTAGTTACCACTACGATCCGTAGTTTTAAAACAGTCCCGACTCCTGTACTTAAATGCAATAATAATAACAACGTTTTTGTTTATTTCAACGCGGGGATCGAACCCACATCCTCTGGAGTAAGAGTCAATCTCTAAACCCCTGGACCATTCTTACTTGTAGTAGTAAAGCCTCTATGTAGAACAATATAATCAAAAGCACTCGAAAATCGAAATGTTGAATGTTCATCGATTGTAGATTTTATCGGTACCAACTTGCCTAATGAAATTTCGTATAAAGCGAAGAGAAATCTAGTTTGTGAAAACTGATAAATGATTAGTTATTGTTTATTCCCTGTACTAAAAAACGAAAGCTCTTAGCCTCCTTTCACTAATGTCTTTTGATTCGAAGTTAGATCTTGGATGAGATAAAATATATCACAGTGTCCGAATGTTTAGTGAGTGCGGTCAGTGAATCTTTGAGAGAGAAAATAAATGTTCAATTAGGTCAATCAAATGCCAGACTTGTCTTATGCTGCGGCGCAAGTGTAATCCAGGTTATAATTACATCAGTCACTACTCATAGAGGAAAATATGGACGAGGATGTTTATAAAGCCATAGGATGACCTAATTTTATTTGCGTTTATCTCTATTCTATTTTAGAAATTCCAGTTCACTGGGTACTGCATAGTCATATTATTTTTATTAAATTGATTTATTTTTATTGGCGGTGAGCAGATTCCCAGTAGTGGAAAGTCGCAGAACTAATGTATGACTGATAAAATACGGTTAGAAGTACGATTTTAAACAATTTTGAAAATTCTTCAAGAATATAAAATAAACTGTGCTATAAATTTAATTTTATAATGACCACAAACGTTATTAAAAAAAGGAACCGACTGTTGTGTCCCTTAATGTTATAATTATTATAATTTGAAAGATATAAGCTGCTCACTACTGTACACTGTAGTCTGTAAGGCCGCCTTCTTGTACAGTTGACAGTTCTGTGTTGTTAAGTGTGTGTGTTGTTTTTATTTTTGTTTGCAAATAAAGAGTTTTCTATTCTATAAGTTTTCATATTTTTCCTACAGCAGGTAGGTCAAATACGTCTACGAGGTAGGTACAGTACTAGAAAAATGTTCTTTCTGGGTTTGATGTGCCCAGAACCTCAATTCTCATATTTTTAAAGCAGACTTTCATTTTACATTGACTGTATTGTAAGTGAAGCGACTTATTTTCATTAACTGATTTTATGAAGTTTCGACCAATCAAAGCGCGTTTCACGTTGGTTTAACGTATACGAGAATACCGTTTGACAGTTGCAGACAAATGCAGGTTAAATTTATTTAGCAGAATTGACCCTCAGATAACATTCCACTTCATGTGGATAATCAAATACACCAGAAGTTTGTATAGCTAAGCTTTAACACCTAACTTCTTTTTTCTAGATTTTTGTTCTTTTACACCAACACACAATAGCACACCACTTTTAAATACTGTTCACCCTTACAAAATTACGAAATGGTCTTTTAGTATTTTTTACCACTTCGTAGATGTCTAACAATGAAAGCATGACATACATTTAAATAATTATTTTAAAAAAATCGTCTCTTCTTATTATTTATCAGTCATAGGATTATTTCGAAATATGCCCTAGGGAAATTTGCTCGCCACAAATAACCGAGTAGATAAGTACCTACCTATTTTAAATCTGAACTAAATGCTAATATAATAAAAAGTTAAAGTTTGTGGCTTTGTGAGGTTGTAGGGGGTAATCTCTGGATCTATAGAACCGATTTACAAAAATCTTTTACCAACAGAAATCTAAATTATTTGTGAGTGTAATAGGAGTGGTAGACGAATTTGCAAAGTCGGAGAAAAAATGGTCGTCAGAAAGGTTCTTATTAATGCTGCCTTAACAATAAGAGATATAATATTAATTTCTATAGGAAAGTTTCAGAGCTTGATTATGCATACAAAAAAATTAACGGCAGCCTATGTCTAACTTTTATATTTAGTCACAAAAGTAGATTTTATATAAAACACATGTATGAATCCATATCAAAATAAGGAAATGTATCGTCTTAAGTGTTTAAAAATTCTTTTTACTGCATATAATTTGGACTAAGGGCCAATTCACGCCAAAACGGCCACGGCAGCGAAGCGGCTAGCAGCATAGGTACTTAACTATCAAGCAATTTTAAACTTTTTCTTCATGTCTATAAAACACAGTTTCGCTTGAGACAACCTCCGTTGCTCACGGCCGCGGGACGCTTCCATTTTCTAAAGAGATAATATGTATTATAGTTATGAACATAGACGTATATTATAGACGAGGCATGTTGGGGCAAAAGTGTCTCCAGTAAAATGGCCCCAATTTTTAAATTTTTGGGGCCATTTTGAAATTCGAAGTATGGTGAAAACAAGATGGATGACATTTGAGTTATGGTGAAAACCAAGGTGGCTTAACTTTTTCTTGTATGAATTTTTTTTCTGCTAAATGTACGTGATAGCCTATCTTGAGTTGAAATCTTTGGTTATGAAGATAAAGTTTAAAATTACATGACAGACATGCTGCTGGTTGCTCCGCTGCTATTTCTGTATTGATTGACCCTTATGGTTAAGGAAATGCCCTGTTTACCCGCGCGGTCTCCTATACGGCTACGTATGGAGGATGTCGACGAAGTTATTTGAAACGTTATAACACAGCCAAATTAGTATTCAAATACATACATAGCATGTTTGTAGTAAAAATATAACCATCCTTTTTGCAGTTAGGACTCTAGAAGTCACAACATTTAGTACGTTTACTATTAACCAAACCACACTCATAATAATTTCATCATTTCATCACAAGTTAAGATGTTTAATGCCCAGCAAAGTTGCCACGGTACAGATGGTCGCTAATAAAACTGTGCTAATATTTTCGTTCTCTTCTTTCCAGATGGCACAGTTACTAACTGTGCGGTTGAACAAATCTGACCAGCAACCCCTTGGGTTCCGGTTGCAAGGCGGAAAAGATTTCGGCACACCTCTAGTTGTCCAAAAGGTAAGTTGTTTATAAATGGGTTTATTACAACATAATTATTCTAAATTCTAATGAGTAATTTAGTTGGATGCCCTAAGGTAATGGATGTTGCAATTTAACTTTAAAACTATTAATATAATTTGTAACCTTATTCCTATTACAACTGTTGCAAACTTTTAAACATAACACCTAATATATTATGAAAAATAGGTTTCATGCCGCTTGTAGCTTTTTCTGTGTTGAAAGCAGTTTTAAATCCAAAATCGTGTTTGTTTGGAATTTAACACTAAAACAAAAAAGCCGTGTAACCTATAAGTTAGGTATTTAGATAAAGCTGATCAATCTCCTGAATGTGTGGCACACCACACAACGATGACTGAATCCGTTACATTCGAAATTTCAATATTATCTTTAACAGTTTTTTTAGAGTTTTTTTGTTGTCCATGTATTCAATACGCCCACTCTTACCAGGCTATCGAGTATCGACCTGTCTCAGCGACCACAGTCAATACACTCTGATGTGTCGCATTTTGTTGGACCAAAAACTGAGCGACTCAATTAACCTTTGATATCATAATAAAAATTCCCGAAGCATACGAGCGACGCGACTTGTATCTTTTGCGTACAAGTTTTCAAATGTCTGATTTATTTTCAATACGTGCTAAATGAAATGTGTTTAAAATGTAAATACCGTATAATATCGTCTTAACTACTTCCATACCAAATTTAATTAAGAGTAACAATCATCCACACATCCATACACCCATTCTTAACTTTCGTGTTTATAATACTAGTAAGGATATCGATGAGATGTTAACGAAATTAAATCGGTAAATAAGCAATAGCAAAATAGCAGTAGAGGAGTAGATATATTGCTTAGACGACTCAGGGTAGGTACCAATTACCAGTTAACATCCTCCTGGAACGTTATATCACTCTATTCCACGAGTTTCTTATCTTCAACCATTCTTCAACACATGTTCACTCCGTTATTGTTGGTATATTGTGTAGTTGAAGGATAAATACTTATGTAATTAACATTTGTCACGTTTTTTCAATGTGCAAGCGGGTGATTAGTTATCGGATAAAGCTTTTACCTCTCATTAACTGTTAGACGGCCTCGTTTAAGTTGTTTCGAAACTCATCATCAATTTTTAGCGTTCCGTAAGGGTAAAAAAAAATGGGCCCAGACTCCGCTGACAGTCCGTCTGTCTGTATGTCACCAGGCTGTATCTCATGAACCATGATAGCTAGAGTCGCAACTTTTACACATGGAGATGATATATTTATGTTGCCGCTATAACAAAAAATAAAAACAGAATATATATTTAAGTGAGGCCAATACTTTGGTTCACCGTTGAACATCTGTAGCTAACTACAGATTTGCTCTAAAGCAATGACTTTCATCTGAGAATATACTTAAAAACTTATTGGCAGCAATGCTTTTCCAGGGTGCTTATCTTGCAACAATTACTATTCCTAGGCTAACCTTGTATGTCACTTGTAAGCAGACCATCAATATTTATAATTAGTGTGAATTCCCAACACAATTAACTTCTAATTTACAATTACAATTGAAATAGCTATAAGTAGGTAGTCATTATCAGTTTTTATCGGGACTAAGTCAATGCTAAATACATTATCTAAAGACTAGATTTCAAATACTATTAAACTTAAAAAAAATCGTTAAGTACAGAAAAATACCTTCAAACCTTATTGGAAAGATTTTTTTATTCCCTTAGGTTGCATTAGATATTATTTTTTTTTTATATTGTGGTATTAGGCTAAGTTTATGTTAAGTCCATTCAAGCTTCAACAGGTGTTTCGAATCATCATCATCGAAGCGAAGACTATTAAGTCAATCGACTCAAAAATTTATTGCGCTCTGTCTTCCTTCTATATATTGTATATTTCATAAATAACAACATCAAGTACTGTTGTCAATTATTTAACTACTTCAGTTATTAGTGCAGCAGGGATGAAAATAATATTTTCAATGGTCCCTTATTTTCCAAAGCCGTCTGTAACAATTACAGGTACAAACCTACATCGTCACTTCCATGACGGCTACTAGATGTATAACCTAGATACCAAGTATTATCACAACATCTTGGTTGCACTGAGGCTATCTTTGCAATGCTTTTTTCTCTTATTTTTTTTTTAATCAGCTCCATGCTCTCACTATATATACGTTTATTCTCTGGTTATCATTAAAATTCGATCTTAATGGGTATCAATACACTTAAATCTAAAATATATCATTATACATATTTCTTTATTTTTTAATTGCCTCTAAAGGTGTATCTATTCTAAAGTGCTAATAAAACTGTGTTATTTCTGATGTTTCCTATTTGGGCTTTCTTTTGTTATAAAGTGTACCTAGACTTTATTAAAAATTGTGCAGTTCTGCTAGTTTTGTGTTAGCATTTATTTCTAGTAGGGTAATTAACCTCAACAAATTTCGAGAGTTCACTGACCTATTTATCAACGAATAGTTACACTTATAATAATGTGTCTATTAGTAGCGGAATGACTAATTTATTTAAATTGATATTACGATTATAACAGCTAGAGTATTTATCTCTATTCTTATAATTTATATTAAATCTTCTTTGTCAAAACGACAACGTGAAAATTAATTTTGTCATATTTTCATTTATTGGTTAGTACACTACATAGTATTAAATATAGTTAGTTAATTCATAATCTCTACCTGCGTTTATCCTAATTTTATCGAACTTGTATTGTTTATTATTGTTGTTGTTGATTGCCAGTAAATAAATCACGTCAAAGTTTGAGTCAATTGCCATACAATCATTCTTGCTTTAGTATAATGGATTCAAGGTAGCAATAGCTGAGCTCTAGTTACGCGGTTTACGTCTCATGGACTGAAGATACGCACGTGATATAATTATGCACCACATTTGTTTTAAATAAATATCTTCAGTAAATACTCCTGCTAGGTTTCTTGCATAAAAAAAACAAGAATGCTCGTGAGAACTTATAAAGTGTAGTGCAATTTGCAAAAAAATCGTCGAATATGCGATATCTCGGCTTAATAATATCTCGGTTTTTACCTATACAAATGATGCTCGTAAGTTATAAATTATGCATGCGCGCCGAAACTTTATCTCGATTAAAAACAATATTTTAAAAATAATACGTAACTGTAAACACTTCTTGGCAAAGTTAAATGTTGATTTACGTTTCTAGGTCGGTAAGCTTAAAATATTTTTTAACATTGTTATTTTAGAAATTCACTTCCTACACTTTGAAAACAATGTAGAAATAGCAACTAGCAATTAAAAGTTTATGCCATTGCCAGCCTAATGTCTATGAGAGCCAGAAATCGTGATAGACGGTTGCTGGACGAATGACGATGTATCATAAATAAAGATGATCATTAAATTTTATGAATCCATTGAGTTAAATAGATTTGAATGTTAATGAACATAACCTAAATCTATTCGGTGCACCAAAATCGTTAAGAATATTATATATTTATCCTCGTATATTTTAATGTTGGTTTCGTTGGTGTCCGAAATCCGAATGCTCTAATCCGTTTACCGAGTTTAGGGAGTCAGATTCACTCTTATTAATCGAACTAGCCGGACAAGAGTTGCGCAACCAGTCGGGTTTATCGTTCGAAGCACAATCTGAGTCACGTACTGGAAGGGATTTGTTTTGAAATTGGAGTGTTGTACGGCGACAACGTTCCGTGGATTATCGTCATTGGTATTTTCTAATTATTCGGGTAGGGTAAAACAAATGACTAAAGCTCATTCTTATCTCGCGCTCGTTAGTACTTTACCTTGAGGTATTATTGTAATATGCAATATAAGTAGAAGTGTCTACCTATTATATTCATCTGCCTATTGATTTTCTAGTATTCTCTCGCTAGACGCTCTGAAAGCAGCCTAATTCAAAAATACTTTTACAATATGTACTTTGTTTCTATGCATATATGTATTGTATTTGTGACTTGAGTTGAACCCCATTTCTCACTTCGTTTCCACCCTTCTTGTTGGTCTGCTTGCGTAATACAATACTCCTTATTGTAATTTGCAATTCAGTCTAAGGGATCTTAAGTTTTAATTATTACGTGGGACATTATCCTTCTGACCCTCCACACTATTCCCCACATGCTTAACATTGAAACCTAATCTAAATTAATCTAATTTTTCACATCTATATATTTTAACTGTACAATGTATTAATCGTGTCAATAGTAGCGTTAGTTCTTATTGTCTTGGATATTCTCTCGTTAGTGCAAGGGTTAAAACATTGACACTAAAACTCTATTATGTGCAAATACAGAACTTGATTGTACGTCTATTACGCTAGTTTTTCATCTGCAATAAATTAAAGATGAATCAAAGTCGTTTCAATGAAGTTCTGACGAAAAAAAATTAGGTGGCGTCGTTTACCTTGTGCTTAGTTTTAAATAAATAATTTTAATTTGAACATAAACATAAAATACATTTTACAAAAAAGAACTTAATAAAAAAAAAGTTGCTAAATTTACTTAAATGCAGATAAATATCATGACCTCAAAGAAAACCGGCGTGAAATAACGCTTGCGTAATGCGTTGTATTTCGCCGAGTGAGTGAGGTTACCGGAGGTACGAGATTGGGGATTTTAAGGACCAAATGCGCACCTTGTATATTATATGATACAATGTGTTATATCTTAATACAACTTATAATATCAATGGGTCTCCCGCTACATTATACGCGAATGCTCGTCAGTCAGGAAGGTTGTAATGTAATGCTCAAAGTCGAATCTATAATGTTACATTACATTTTAATGCTCCAGGTGAGGAAACACCTTTAAATGTTTAAAGTTCCTGGTTCTCAAAAATGTATTAAGAAAGCTCTTTAAGGAAGTTCAGACTTCAGATATTACCAATACCGTTAGTTATGCACAAAATTTGTTACAGAATTATTATCTGAAATCTATATTCTATACTATAGCAGCCCGAGTCTCCAACTACATTGCTCCTAAATTATCAATGTCAATATCTGTAAAGCAATAAATCACTTGGCAATTAATTTATCATATTGCATGACTAATTATACCTACCTTCGTTCTCAGTGCTTGAAAAAGAACCGTTATAACTTACAGGGCGACCGTAAATAAAATGCATAATGTATCTTTACTCTTTTGTGAATTAAGATCGCTTTTTACTTCTTTTACTTTGGTATAACATGGCAGCTACATAATATTCGAACACGCATTTGCACTTGCCGTCTGTTTTAATAACCATGCGAACATGGTCTAAGCTTGATACGGATTTTTTACTAATTGAGTGAAGCGTGAATCGTGATTCACTGGTCCCTACATAGGTCTAGTTCCACGCATTATTTGGCGGCATTCGTACCTTTTGCTCTTGGGTCCTCTTGAACCTAAACCTTGGTAATTTTAATTTAATGATAAACATACGTATCTTATGGGTGGGTCCTCCTCAACCTACCTTGGTAATTTTAATTCAATGAAGAAAAAAAAGTGTTTTGTGAATCATAAATACGTTTCAATTAAAAACATATTATGCTCATTAACAATGTCGTTCAACACGAGAGGTCCTGTGTTTAAGGAATGCTGTAAATAACATTATCGTTTGTGACTCGTGCGCTTTAGAGAACACACTATTTAAAAAAGGAGTAAACAGTGAATAAAAAATATATGGCGCGACCTCGGCCGGCAGGCGGGCCTGCATTAATCTCCCGTTCTTGTATTTCCACTGCCTTGTATAGAGTGCGCACGCGCAGGCTAAGGGCATTGCCATATGGCAAAAAATGAAATATTTTCAACTTTACTTTCATTGATGTGTAGATAAATGACATAAGTTCTTTATAGTTTGTTATTTTTAGACATTTTTTGTGATAAATGAAGGGTGTTTCAACCAATTAATCGGTATGTAATAATTTTGCAATAATGTTTCGGCGTCGATTAGTAGATAATTCTCTATCTCTCCTGATCACGTGTCAATTCGTCGTCGTCGTCAGGTCTTAGAAGTAGAGTATTCATGGCTTGACCGTTGTGAATCCTTCAAGTATCCTATTGGAGGTTTCTTTTGTGAGATTCCTCTAAAGTATGTTAGTTAAATTTTGTATGATTACTAGCTGTTGCCCGCGACTTCGTCCGCGTCAACTGATGACGCATTTATTGCATTAATTTCGACGTCAGTCAGTCGAGTCATTCTTAAAAGATAGACGTACTGTCGCGGACATTTTTGTAGATCATTTAAAGCGGAAAATATCTTATTATCTTAAACATAATATATAAGGTTTGGTAAAATCAATTACGAATACTTCGGGCACATGATCCACTGCTTATGTAAAGACGTTTGGGTAGAAAAATAATTGTCATACTCAAAGTAAAAATCATCTCATGTAGGGTGACTTTTCGCAAAACGCAAACACGCCCATATAAAGAAAATAAATTTTTTCGGAGTATGACAATTATTTTTCTGCTTAAACGTCTATAAATAAGCAGTAGATCATGTGCCCGAAGTATTCGTAATTGATTTTACCAAACCTTATATAATCTTAAACATATTTTTTGAGTAACTTGAACCGTTTACGAAGCGCACGCAACGGAAACCCTCAAATATGAATAATTTTCCCCGTTTTTGCAACATTTTTCACTAATACTTCGCTCCTTTTGGTCGCAGCGTGATGTTTTATAGCCTAAAGCCTTCCTCGATAAATGGACAACACAAAAATATTTTTTCAATTTGAACCAGTAGTTCCTGAGATTAGCGCGTTCAAACAAAAAAACTCTTCAGCTTTATAACATTAGTATAGATAGCTGATGCCCGCGGCTCCGCCCGCGTAGAACCGTATACCTATGTCCCGCGATAAAAATGCCTATGTTCTTCCTCGTGGTCTACTTTATATCTGTGCCAAATTTCATGATGATAGGTTTAGTAGTTTGTAGGTGAAAGTGTAAAAAAGTTTCCCACAGGAACCATATATTTCTCCACGATAAAAAGTACCCAATGTCCTTCCTCGTGGTCTACTTTATATCTGTGCCAAATTTCATGATAATCGGTTGAGTAGTTTTTACGTGAAACTGTAAATAAATTATCCTACAGGAACCGTACATTTCCCTGCAATAAAAAGTAGCCTATATCCTTTCTCAGGCTATACTCTCTGTATCTGTGTACCAAATTTCGTTTCAATCGATTCAGTAGTTTTGGCGTGGAAGACTGACAAACAGACACACACTTTCCCATTTATAATATTAGTCTCAGATCAAATAAAAAACCAAGATAGCGCATGGCGTTTGTTTGAAGTGAAGCCTAAAAAACTACGCGACTTCAATTTTACACACGCGCTCACGCACACACAAGCAAAAAAGTACTTTACTTTTTGTCAGTATAGATTAGTCGTCGCGACGACTCATTCGATACTGTCAAAAAGTAGCGTACCTTTTCGCTTGTGTGTGTTGTGTTTTTTAGGCTTCACTTCAAACAAACGCCACGCGCTATCTTGGTTTTTTATTTGATCTGAGATATTAGTATGGATGTATTATGAATATAATATTAAATGCAACATTCGCAAATATTTAAGTGCCTACTTTTTCACGAGTAAGATTTTCATCAAATTTAACTTTCGAATTCTTGTCAGATTTATTTTTCAACATGATGACAATATATTATGTCAAATTAAAAATAAAGCTTCCCACTCACGGGCTATCGATTGCTTCGATCAAATTGGAAATTAATTCGTATTTGAAAGTAAATTGCTAACGATATACTATTACACAAAATTATTAGTTTAAGACCTACCAGCTAGTTTTTGCGGTGGGGGTCAAAAGTTGGAACAAAATTTACGCGTATTATACGGGTTTCATATAAAAAGTATAGTAAGGCGGTCCTAGGATCTCGGACTATATTAAAATTTTATCTAAACCGATTTACTTGCAACTACGAATCCAGTAAATGTTTAAATTGTAAAGACTAAATCGATCGATCGATTGTGAGTGGGAGCTTTAAATCAAAAGCACTAAGGAGTATTTATATCAACTTTAAAGCAAATCGCTCCCAAATAACTTTCTTTCCTTTTTTATTCCCGTTAGGGGACGAATTTCAATAAACTATGATACACGAATTCCATCAATTCTGTTACATAATGTTTGTGCAAAATATGAAGTAGATTGGACCAAGGAATCACGTTGTCCCATACAAACTGTTTTCCCCCTTTTCACCCCCTTAGGAGTCGAATTTCGAAAAATCCCTTCTTATCGGATCCCTACGCATTACAAAAAGCAAGCCCTGCAAGTTTCAAGTCTCTACGATCAGCGGTTTAGGCTGTGCGTTGATCCGTCAGTCATTCAGGACAAAGGATTTTATATGTATAGATATTGTGTTTTTTTTAGACTTCGATTTGCTCTGAATCATCTTGGCATCTAACTATGAAACGGAAATAAATTATAATACGACAAAAATAGTACATACTTCAATCTACAACATATGTTGGTATATTGAGTATATATGTATGTATTACATATCACAATGCCAAGTCTTAAGTACAGAGGGTAGATGGCGAGCGAGGTCATTGCCAACGAGTGTCCAAAGGAAGGCTATACTAGTTTTGCTGTTGGCAGAAACATTAAATTCTCGACAGCTGACAGATAGGAAGGGGAGTAATATAAATGTGGAAGGCGTATAGTTATGTTCACTTCAGTGATAAGACACGTAACGTAGTGGAAAGAATTGAGTATCCATTAAAAACCGGTATGCACACCTTTTGAGTTGTCCTTGTGTTGCTTTACCGGTACTAAAATTTAGGTCTTTAATGGGTTTGTGAAACAAAGGAGACAATAATTTGACCCAAAACAGCAGGTATGTATTAGTTATTTAACTAGAGTTTTACCGTTGATATTATCGCTTCTCCATATAACACCCCATTTTTTTTAAATTAAAATCATTGAAGAGTTTTTAAGACTCAAACACAAAAGAAAAAAATACCTTCTTGAATTACATAAAAAGCCTCCTCGGCAAAGAGAAGTTTTGATTAAAGACATTTATTTTAATGTCTAATTTAGACATCAGTAATCAACATAATATTTCTTCTTAGACTGGACTTAAATGCAAATGTATGTAAATACCACAATACAGGTAATGTAAGTGTTGCATACTATTTACATTATTGCTACTCTAGTCTCCACTAGAAATGGTTTTACTTTCAACGGGACGCGTATGAAGACGAGTTTTGAAAACGAATGGAACTTCTCGTTCATGTGAGGCTCGCGCTGATCTCAGAATGACCGTGTGACGTCATCGCGTCTTCCTTCCGCTCCCTGCAGCCGTTTCGCATTCCAAACTAAAGCGTACCTGCGTGTTGTTGATGTTGACTAAAAATACCTAGATATATCTAGAGATGCCGCTCGAATCTCGATTTAGATCGTATTAGCGTTCTTCAGTTCTTTTAACTAAAGAAAATTTGTAGAAAGTAGTTACCTACGTAGGAACTAGCAAATAACAGAAAATAATCTATGTACTCCTTAATTATAAATATAAATTAAAGAAATTGGCTATACGTGAAACAGATGACTTTACTGGAGGTTCAGCTTTACTCATACAGTAAAATTTCCTTATGAATAAACAAAGGATTAGGTCAGCAATAAGTAGGTATACTTTAGTTCTACGAATAAGGAACATAGTACATAGTAGGTACCTTTTAACAAGAAAAACAAACTGAATTGAATTGCTTGCATGAAAATTTTCAACAGGACTAAGGGTCAATTCTGCTAAATAAAACCCGCAATAATACGATTATTACAATCAGGTCCCGATACGCTAAAACTGCCAAACGGTATTCTCGTAAACGTTGTGAAACGCGTGATAGGTCTAAACTTCACAAAATCAGTTTATGATAACATTTATCTTCACTTACAAATTATAATATAATCAAAGTGAAACGAAAGCTACTTAAAATACAAGAATTGAATAAGTATTAGTATTAGGTAAATTTACTAAGTAGGTAGTTATTGGTATAATATTTACAAGGATATTATCCAGAAAGTAGGTAGGTAGTTACTTTACTTTTATAAATAAGGCCTATAGCGTATATAAGGTATTTATCAAAAGAATTATTCAAATGAGATATATAGCGGTACCTACCTGACTTTTTAATAGCCTGCAAAAATAAAAACAATGTCCGTAAATGTAAAAGTTATATTTAATATTGCTTAAAATAACCTATTCCCGATGTCTTTCCACTATTTAGCTACTTTTTATCCCGATATTCATGAATAATACATAATATTATTCTCATGACTAATACGGAAAATGTGGAATGTAAAACGGTACATTATATTCAAATATAAATAAACCGTGATAAACTTATCTATACATATAAAATCCTTTGTCCTGAATGACTGACGGATCAACGCACAGCCTAAACCGCTGATCGTAGAGACCTGAAACTTGCAGGGCTTGCTCATTGTAATGCGTAGGGATCCGATAAGAAGGGATTTTTCGAAATTCGACTCCAAAGGGGGTGAAAAGGGGGAAAACAGTTTGTATGGGACAACGTGATTCCTTGGTCCAATCTACTTCATATTTTGCACAAACATTATGTAACAGAATTGATAGAATTCGTGTATCATAGTTTATTGAAATTCGTCCCCTAACGGGAATAAAAAGAGAAAGAAAGTTGTTTGGGAGCGATTTGCTTTAAAGTTGATATAAATACTCCTTAGTGCTTTTGATTTAAAGCTCCCACTCACAAGCGATCGATCGATTTAGTCTTTACAATTTAAACATTTACTGGATTCGTAGTTGCAAGTAAATTGGTTTAGATAAAAATTGAATATAGTCTGAGATCCTAGGACCACCTTACTATACTTTTTATATGAAATTCGTATATATACGCATAAATTTTGTTCCAACTTTTGACCCCCACCGCAAAAACTAGCTGGTAGGTCTTACACTAATCATTTTATGTAATAGTTTGTCGTTAGCAATTTACTTTCAAATACGCTTCAATTTCCAATTTGATCGAAGCAATCGAAAGCCCGTGAGTGGAGAGCTTTATTTTTATTTTGACACAATATATTGTCATCATGTTGAAAAATAAATCTGACAAGAATGCGTAAGTTAAATATATTTGATGAAAATCTGAAATATTTGCGAATGCTATATTATAAATGGGAAAGTGTGTGTCTGTTTGTCCGTCTTCCACGCCAAAACTACTGAACTGATTGAACCGAAATTTGGTACACAAATACAGAGAGTATAGCCTGAAAAAGGATATAGGCTACTTTTTATCACAGGGATATGTACTGTTCCTGTGGGATACTTTATTTATACTTTCACGTAAAAACTACTAAACCTATTATCATGAAATTTGCCACAGATATAAAGTACACCACGAGGAAGAACATAGGCTACTTTTTATCGCGGTACATATACGGTTCCCGTGGGTTACTGTACATACGCGGGACGAGCCGCGGGCATCAGCTATCTATACTAAATTACTAATATTATAAAGCTGAAGAGTTTTTTTGTTTGAACGCGCTAATCTATAGTAGCTATCAGGAACTGCTGGTTCGAATTGAAAAATCCATTTATAGAGGAAGGATTTAGGTTATATAGCATCACGCTGCGACCAATAGGAGTGAAGAATCAGTGGAAAATGTGGATAAAACGGGGAAAATTATTCATCTTTGAGGGCTTACGTTGTTTGATTGAACGCGCTGATCTCAGGAACTACTCAATCGAATTGAAAAATTATTTTTGTGTTAGTCCTTCTGTTGAGAAAGGCTTTACGCTATATAACATTACGCTGCGACCAATAGGAGCGAAGAATCAGTGGAAAATGTGGAAAAAACGGGGAAAATTATTCATCTTTGGGGGCTTACGTTGTTTGTTTCAACGCGCTGATCTCAGGAACTGCTAAATCGAATTGAAAAATTATTTTTGTGTTGGATATTGGATAGTCCATTTGTCGAGGAGGGCTTTCAGCTATATAACGTTACGCTGCGACTAATAGGAGCGAAGCATCAGTGAGAATGTTGCAAAAACGGGGAAAATTATTCATATTTGAGCTTTATTTAAGGGCTTCCGTTGCGTGCGTACAAAAAATATCTATGAAAGAATTATTCCTCTTTTTCTATGATCTAAAAAAATCTTTTAAGATTGACTTAAGTACTTGGTAACCTTTTTTATGGTAATCAAATTTGTTCGAAATTGATGCATTATTGCGCCATCAGTTGACGCGGACGAAGTCGCGGGCAACAGCTAGTTTCCATATACATATTGTATAGACCGCACACGACCTGCAATTTTAGCTTACCAATTACGATTATAATCAAGATTAGGTACAATAACTGCTATGAATGTAAACAAACCTAAGAGAAGTCACGAACATACGGCCTTATATAACTAGACACACATTTAATTCTTATTTAGAAGAGAAAACGGTTACTGAATGGCTACAATCGTCAAGAAAATGAATTGAAGAGTATTCTAAAGTTCAAGTTTATTGTTTATTAATTTCTTTCATTGAGCTTTGAAATCGATAGAAATTTACGTTTAAGTATTGTCACAGAAGATTATGGTGAATTGAACCAAGTCTAACGTCAGTATAAGGTTATTGAGAAAGTCTTATTGGTATTTGGTATACACCACAACCTGAACGCAGGTTCGATGCCAAGTTATCCACACCGTCACGTGTGTGACTCAAGGATACCTACGTAGTAACTATTTTGTAATCTGTGCTCAAGGGCTCTACAATTTACTCGTACTAGGCCATGGACGCTCTTATCAATAAAGACACTTTAGAAAATTAATTATTTAGGTACCTATTATTATGACATCAAAAATCAAACACGAAATTTGAAAATTCCGGGTTTTCCACTCTTGCCGCGTACGCGATAGGATCACAATAGGATGCTAGTAGAAACACATACATTCAGCGTGCGATTGTAGTACTAGTAGTGCAATCATACTAGAAAGAATAGCTAAACAATTTTTGTGTTGAGTACGACTTTAAAGACAAAGTAGAGCAACTTTCAGATTAGAACTATTTAACCTCTTTTGAAGCCATTGACTGAAAACCAAAGACCAAAACCTTTGTGACAAATCAACGATTGTAGAGATAATAATACGATTGGTATTTCCAGGTGAACGGTGGCAGCGCGGCAGAGCGCGCCGGTCTGCAAGCGGGTGACGCGTTGATCCGCGTGAACAACACCGACGTGTACACGCTACGGCACCAGGAGGCACAGGATACCATCCGCGCCACCGGGCCCATGCTCGAGCTCACCGTGCAACGGTAACTACACAGTACACACTCGTGCATTACATAGATAGGCTGATCTACGTGAACACCAACGTGTGCTCGCTGCGGCACCAGGAGGCGCAGGACACGCCGCGCCGCCGGGCATGGATGGGTGAGCTCGAGCATGGGCTCGAGCTCACCGTGCAACGGTAACTACACAGTACACACTCGTGCATTACATAGGTAGGCTGATCTACGTGAACACCAACGTGAACTCGCTGCGGCACCAGGAGGCGCAGGACACGCCGCGCCGCCGGGCATGGATGGATGAGCTCGAGCATGGGCTCGAGCTCACCGTGCAACGGTAACTACACAGTACACACTCGTGCATTACATAGGTAGGCTGATCTACGTGAACACCAACGTGTACTCGCTGCGGCACCAGGAGGCGCAGGACACGCCGCGCCGCCGGGCATGGATGGGTGAGCTCGAGCATGGGCTCGAGCTCACCGTGCAACGGTAACTACACAGTACACACTCGTGCATTACATAGGTAGGCTGATCTACGTGAACACCAACGTGTACTCGCTACGGCACCAGGAGGCGCAGGACACGCCGCGCCGCCGGGCATAGGCTTGAGCTCACCGTGCAACGGTAACAAGTAACTACACAACACCAGAGTATACATGTGGCACCACAGTATCAATATAAAGGCCCACCAGGCGCGTAAATTTTGATACAATTTTAATTTTTACTACCCACTTATTCTTCGAAAACCTTCTAACCTAACCATTTACTTTAGTAACTTTATCAACATGGACAATAACAATAGCCTAATCAGAATACTTAGTGGTTACAACAAAATACATTGACATTCAGCTCAGAGCTTCCAATACTGGTTTAATTTATTTACATCACATTACATATACTGGTAACCAGACAACATTATGTAAACGTATCGAGTCACTTGTTAATTAAAAAACTACTGACCGACCTAGGTCTTGGTCACTAGCAACTATCAACTTTCTTCAAAAAATGTAATTTTATAATCTAAGTTTCACTTCATTGAAATGCTTCTGCAGAGAAAAGTGTAACATTAATCTAAGCTTAAAATAATTCCTTTCCTTGGATTTGAGGAAGATTATTTCCCCTAATCGGTGATAATTTTTATTTCCTCTTTTCAGCGGCGGCAACACATGGAGGCCTAGTGTGACTCCCACCGGCAGTCTCCCCCGGCCAGGCTCTCGTCCTCTGGGAGCCAGCCCCGTGCCAGTAACGACCACGTCGTTGAAGGCGACCCCACAGCCGTCCCGAGCTTTTGGATCCGGTCACAACAATATTGCCAAACCATTCGGCTATGTAAGTATCTGTATTTTGTTATATTTCTGCCCAAATAGACCAAGGATCCTCTAAACTCGCGCTCTAAGGATCCTTAAGGAACGGTTTCCTAACGGTTCCCATTTGCCTTAACACTTACAAACGAGTCCCTTGGATTCCTAATGAAGTGTCCGTTAAGATCATTGGTCCTTTAAAAATACAATTTAATCTTTACAGATGAACGGAAGTGATTCGGTAAAGAGCATTGTGAACAAACAGTACAACACGCCAGTCAACATGTACAGCGATAAAACAATCGCCGAAACCCTCTCGGCCCAGACCGAAGTATTGGCTGGTGGAGTATTGGGGTACATATTTATTACTTTCAGTCTATGATAATATTACAGTTATATGTATAAACGTGTGAATGGTACACGAGTCAAACTAAAAAAGGTGTGGAAACGACACTTATGCCCGGTTTCGGAAGATTTTATATAAACTCTAGGCCGGGAGTTCCCAAGCAGTGGGATGCGCCTTCCTAGGGGGGCGTAGAGCGATTTCGGAGGGGGATATATGAGAATGAACGGTTCATAATCTAAGTTTTACGTAACTAACCACATTAAATTTTATTACATAAATGTTTAATAAAGTTTTAAAACTTATTTTATATAACTTTTTTGTTCAGGAACAAGTTATCGAACCAATACAGCTAATGAATAGATAAACCGACAGATATACTGTCTGTATATCTGTCGGTTGAGCCCCAGAAACCGGGCATAAGTGCTCAATGGCTCATGAGCGCATTTTCTCGCAATTCCTAAGAAAACTTAGGCATATTCCTAAGTTGTGCTTGTGCCTGGACAATCTTGTGCATTCGCTTTTTGTTTTCTCTTTAGCATTATGCAGCATAATTTTATTGAATGTTTCGAGAATGAGAATATAAGTAGATTCTGTAAAGAAATAGCAAGTTTTAGAGCTCTGTGGAAAGAGTTTCCCCAAGAATTATAAATGTTATATTATAAGTTATAACTAGACAAAGTGGTAACTAGCTGTACCCAACAGACGTTGTTTTGTCTCAACTATGAACGAATAAATAATAACTACTTAGTAGGACACAAGTACAGTAATGTAAATTAAAGTTAAGTATTAAGCAAGCAAATGCAAATAATTATTTTTAGTATGTTTGCTTACCAGAGTTAATTTCAAAAAGAATGAAAAAACGTACGACGCAGAGAAGAGTGCCGTATTCAAGGTGCTACAAGAAGAGGAAAACGATCCTGAGCAAGGTACAAATGCCACTTATCCCATCCAAATATTATACATCACATACGCAACAATTTTTAACGACACGTTATAGGTATATATTGAACAAGGTCACCTACTAAAAATCTTTTAAATGGTGACCGACCGATATTTGAAGACATCCTCGTAAATCGTACCTATCGTCTTTGTACATACGGAGGTATATACATATAACGAAGTTCTTCTCCAATATAATGCTTTAGACGCGATATTTAACTGTAACTGTGGGATGAGTAATAGACGCTAAACATAGTCGGTAATAAATATATTGTTCATATTGTTGCGTGTGTGGGTTTAATATCTAGATTCTAGAAAAAATGTTTCGTTATCCATTTGTTACATTTATTATAAATTCATTTCACTGTATATATTTACTACAATCCTTTGAATTTTGAAATATCGCAGCTTAAATATCTTTATTGATATGCAGTATCTTTGTTCGTGATGAAATTTATGTTGGGATTTAGGGGTATTTTCTAAATTTACTATCATCTCGTCATGCTCATCTACGAGCTCAAATTAATCAGAATCTAATTGGCATGTAGCCGAAGTACCGGCGATGTCCACGACACCAGTAAGCGGTGTTAGCGGTTTGCGACACGTGTCCGCGCCCGTCACGCGACCCGATGCGCCCATCAACAACACGGGCGGACTGCCGCCCGGACAAAACATTTGCGAGGAGTGCGAGCGACTCATTACGTAAGTCGGACGACTATCGCCCGACACGGTCGCAAACAGTCGCGGGTCCAAAATTGTTTAGGAAAACGGCATGCGCCCCGGTCTAATCTACGCGATATCTTTTGCTAACACCTTTACCCCCTGATATAATATTACGTTTACATCCAAATCCAAAAGTGAAACCTTGTATCCTTTGATGCATTTTGGAAAATTATTATTTAAAGTGATCACTGACTACTGAGCAAACATTGTAATGCCACACGATGAGAAGTACCTAAATAATATCAAAGGAAATCGGGAGGTCACTCAAGAAGTAAGAAGCAGGTAAGCTACTCTTTATAGGCTTCAACGGAGTGGCACTTCAATATTTGCTGAGGAGAAAAACTGCAATATACATGCAGATTGCGAATTCCAAGATAATTTTGGGATCGGCAATCCTACTGTAATATCAGCGGGGTAAAGCGTTAAGGTATGACGACAGAGCCGAATCAGTTTTACACGCGCGCGAGCGTGGCGCGGGCGGGGACGCCGAGCAGCCTGCTGCGCTCGCATCGCTCGCGGTCTCGCACGCCGCGTGTGGAGACCGCGCCCCCCGTGCCGCGCGCCACTACCGGCACGCAGACGCCGCAGCCTGAACCCGAGCGCCTGGCGCCGGAACCCCCACACCGGCCCAGCATCCCCGTGGGCTGCCACCAGGTGCTGCCCGACGGCCGCATCGCCCTGGGCGCGCCCGCACAGGCCCCGCCCGACTCCGCCCTGCCCGTTGTCAAGGACACGCCCCACTGCGCCGAGTGTTACCGCTACATCGTGTAAGACGCGCCCCGCACCCGCCGTGCCTGACGTGTTTGCGACCGTGTCCGAATGTGTAGTTCACTAGTTATTATTGTTGTACGGCATTATATTTTGTACATATTTGAAATTGAAAACGACGAACCGCATGATATACGTACGCTCCTGGTAGACTTGACATGTAAAACGTAGTTAATTAATATGTTATTTTTATACTGTCTGACTGCGACTAGCCGTAAGCGCAGTTACATAATAATTCTATACGTCGGCCACTCACAAATCACTGTGTAGTAGCGCACGTTACTAATAACTCTCATCAGCATGTCATCATTGTACTTTAATTGAACCGCGCACCGATTTATCGCTTGGCATAATGGTACACAGACATGGTAAGCATGAATGTTCGTAGATCTAGGTTCATACAATATTGTAGTTGAAGGTCATGTTTTTATATTTCTTTTAATATATTATCGATTTCAAATACATTATGTTTGTTCGCTCTTGTTTCTATTTCTTTATTATGAATGCCACCTAACACACATTTTACTTCTGTGCAGTGGCGTTTTCGTGCGTATCAAGGATAAGAATTTACACGTGGAATGCTTCAAATGTTCGACGTGTGGCACCTCGCTTAAGAATCAGGGCTACTACAACATAAACGGCAAATTGTACTGCGACATACACGCTAAGCTCGTGGCTCGCCAGAACCCGCCAGCGCCCAATTTGGAGCCAGTCACCGTGCCACCGTAAATATTTTTAAATACTATCTCAACTAACCACCATCTTTTATTATTGGTACACTAATATTTGAATATACATTTTTGAAGAGAAAAACTCCTTTATGGTATGAAAAATTAAATTTAACTGAATTATAGGTATTCTGAGAAAAACAAACATGTTTAGAACCAAGTTGAACTTAATGATATCCAACACTTGGTGTGTTTGGATAAGATTACTACATGTATAATATTTTATATTGTTATCCAGACACTTAAATGACTTTAATGTATTCCAGCGGTGCTCGCATCCCAAGCAATACCTACTCCACTCCGTTACCACCGCTTGCTACCAACAACTACACCAACGGCTCCTCGTCTCTATTCAGCGTAAGTTATGTTTAAGAACACACAAATGAGTCAATGTCATATATTCGATACTACGATTTTCATCTCTATTGTTAATACAATAGGGATGAAAATTAAGCACGCTAATCGCAGAGTTCTGTGTTGTTCTAATGTTCAGTGCTCTGAATTTTCTCGGGCTCACCGGATTCCCAGCGTTACATCCCATCTTTTCGTAGTGTTTAATTATTATACTGTTGCTAAATTGTATTTGAATATCAAAAATTTTAGCTTTAATTTTGTACTGTTTCACGAAAAGTGATTACTGGTGCAGGCGACTACATACCATCACAATCCTTAAAAGCAGATGCTGCAGCTTATGAAATATATTTTTTCCAGCCATCGAGCAACCTGTCCGGGCCCAAGCCGTTCGGCTCGTCTATCGGCTCGGCGTATTCGCCGTCTCTGTCGCCGAGATCCGGCCCTGTCTCGCCCGCGAGGCCCGTCAATGCGCCCACTAGCGCTCCCTCTATGTCTTTCGCGCCAAGTAAGCGGGTCACTTTTGCTTTATAAAACTAATTAAATCTTTTTTTTCATTTAGTTTCTCAAATAGTCTTTCACAATCTTCTTATAAGTCCGGATAACTTTGTCCATTTGTCGCCTTCTTATCGTAAATCAAACAACAGAGACAAATCATATAAATAAGCTACTTGACACTTATCAGAAGACTGTGACTATACAAACATACTCAAGGATTGTCACAAAGTAATGGGGGTAAGTTTTGAGTTACGGGACGTTTGTTTATAGAACACTGTAGTTATTGAAATTGGTTAGTAAAGGATATTTTAATTATATCTAAGCAAAGAATGCAAGCACCTAATAAATTAAAGGAAGAACTGAAGCTTCAAATAGGCCAGAGTTTAAGTCTTATGATTATGCCTCTAAGCTCATTTTCCGATAAGCGTAACACGTGACATGTTTAATTTTTGAGGCATTTTAATTTATTACTGTGATTAAAGGAACTTTTGGTTTGAAATACTTTTAACTTTTTCGATCCATGGGAAGACTATGTATATTGCTTTATGTAAGTAATCTTGTAGTCATGCATCATATATTATTAATTATCAATAAAAATATAAGGTATTTAAGATGAGTTAAGAGCTAATAATGCCATTAATTAAACGCTTTGAGGTTGATATGACTTACGTTATGAATTGTGTATAATAACAGTTAACATAGGGATCCTCTTCTTTCGCATAATTTTATTTGTCATAATTTCATTTGGCATACCTCACTTGGCATAATTTTACTTCGCATAATAATACTTTGGCATAATGGTTTCTTGGCATACTACATCATTAGGCATAAATATCATTAAGACTAATATTGTTTGTCCTAATTTAATGTGGCATCACTCGTAAGGCATAATTTTTTTTGTCATAATAATACTTTGGCATAATTGTTTTTCGGCATAAACTCGTTAGGCTAATTTTTTTGTCATAATAAATTCAAGGCATTCTGTCACAAGGCACAAATATGCATAAAATAGAACGACATGATGAAAACACGGTTAAGGTAATTAAACGCATATTTATGAAACATTAAAAGCAGGTATTACACTCATATACCTAGTGTAACAGTAGGTTAAGTTGCGGCGGGGTGGCCCTTGGGCCACCCGTAAGCCGCTAACTTGTTTAAAATAATTAGCTCGGCATGTTCTTAGATAGCAGTTCGTGTTTTTTGTCCGAGTTTAATTTCGTAATCAGTCGAAAATTACAATTATAATTGTTATTTCATCTTAACTCGCACACCCAGTAGAATTTATCATTCATTAGTATGTGAAAAAAAATGCTACAAAAATGTATGCGTAAATATAATAGTATGCTTAAATATCATTATGCGTAATTATATTTATGCTTTTTAATATTATGCGTAAAAAAATATATGCCTCACAATAAGTATGCCTAACAATTATTATGCTTTTAGTAATTATGCGAAAAAAAATTATGCTAAGAAAGTTATGACAAATGAATATTATGCGAAACTACTATTAGGTCAAATGAAATTATGCCAAGTAAAATTATGACATATGATTTTATGCGAAAAAATAGGGAAACGTTAACATATTATAAAAAAGATTATGCCTTTAATAATACAATTGTACAAATTACAAAACTAGTATTTTTATAAAAATATTAATAAAGTACTAAAAATCTTCAAGTATTCATTACTTGAAGATTTTTTAGCTCTTCTTCTTGTAAATAAAATTAAAATAAAGTGAAAGAAGCTAATTACAAAAAAAATAATAAAAGTATTTATTTTGACAGAGGCCCCAGTTTCATTTCTTAAAGGTAATAATGTTTAAGGCTAAAAAAATATCGTTTTAGCGCTTAGCTTTATAAATAGCTGTTAGTTGCTGCGTCCATTATTAATTAAATCCTAAAATTATAATTTTCAATGGACATTGTTAGTTTATAAATGGATAATCACAGAATCGTATTTTTGCACTTTTTAAGATCATGTATTTTCAATTTTGTATGATAACTGCTACGAATCATAAGCGCTGCATATTTAGGTTATAAGCATTATATTATAATGTTTAAAGCCAGCCATTTTAATGTTCGTATCGGTTATATTTGAATTGTATTTCATTGAAGAGCACTGAGCAACCCACGTTATATTTTGGCTTTAAGTCGTTTTAAAGAAATACTAATTCTGCTTCATTGTTTTTCTCTCCCTACTTGCAACCCTACTACCCTAATATACTAACAGCCAAAAATGTTAAAAGCATCGTGTGGCCCCCTCCGAATCCCCCTGAAGATGAGCCTTCAACCCAGGAGAATATATCCAATACTTTTAAACCGGCGTCAACTGCTGATTTGTTATCAAAAGTCCCAACAGAATCTTTATTATTGCAAGCGAGCAATGCATCTTCGTCTCAAGCTGTAAGCGAGCAGATAAAATCTGTTGCTCAAATCTCTGCAACTTCTACATCTCAAAGTATATCGGAATTTTCTTCTAATGTGTCATTTTCTTCTGCTAGTATGTCGAAAGCTGCAGCCGCAACAACTAAAGCGGAATCTATCGTAGAAAGTAAACAATCTCAAAAAGTTCAACAATCCTCTAGTTGTACCGTACAAAGTTTTTCACAACAAGCTACTTCAGAGAGTCAAAGCGTATCTGTTTATGAAACAAACCTAAATACAGAACAGGCGAAGGAACAAAGTGAGGTTCAACAAACAATGCAAGAAAATTGCGGTCAGATTGAAAAAAGCGCAGAAACATCGCAGTCGCAAATTGAAATAGAAGAAACTAAGGGCAGCAACATAGAAAATCAAACTTCTTCTCAACAAAAGTGCGATAACACTAACTCTGATTCGTTGCTGACTCAGCAAGAAGAAATAGTTTCTAAACAAAGCGTGGATCTGCGCGATATTAACACAATCAATCAAGGTGCTGACAAAAGTGAGGAAATTAATCAAACTACTGCAAGTACCGAAATTAAACATGATGCAATCGTTACATCAAATCATAACAACGCATCTTTATCATTAGTGGACGCGTTAACGACTGCACCTGATAGGCCATATTCACCTTTACCTCTTCCCGCACTAATCATGGCTCCAACTAATTTATCACCACATAGTACAGAGAATTCGTCTGAACTACAATCGAATCCTGTCACAGAAGAAAAAAATGACGAAAACGAAAAGGAAATCGTAGTCTTGCCAAAATTGACATTTGAGTTACCCAAACGCCCTGTATCACCAATTCCACCAATTAAAACATATAATCCACCTGAAAAAATTGATTTGGTACATTTACCGCCCGAAACAACACCATATACACCATCCGATTTTAAAATCAAAGTGGAACCGAAACTCGTCAGCAATACATCTCATGTTGAAGGTTCGATGTTGTCAGACGCACTAACAACAGCACCTGATAGACCATTTACGCCTGTAAAAAGTTTTACTGTTGAACGAGGATCATTAAAAGATGCACTTACCATTGCTCCAGACCGTCCATTTAGTCCATTTGTATTTGGCCTCAATGAGCCTCAATTATCTATTGTATCGGATTCAAATGTTTCTAAGACATTAAGTGAAATCATTCGCCCACTAGCAGCACAAACTTCTTCTCAAACATCAATTGATCAATATGAAAATAAATACTCACATCAAATACAAGCAGAACAATGTAACACTTTTCAAATAAGTTCTGAGACATCTGCTTTTAAGCCTGTTTCTAAACAAGTTGTGCTACCATCACAACCAGATAAACTTTCAGGGCAAATTAACTTTAAATCTATTAGCAAAGAACATTCTGGTTCTAGTTACCAAAAATCACAACAATATTCTTATGGAAATTGTGAGAAAATTCAATCTAATTTCATGGAACAATCCACTTTTTCAACATCTGGTTTGAGTACACATGGTTATTCTTCAGTTAAGTCGGCACAGAATTATTTTGAACAGTTAGACAAAAGAGAAAAACTTACATCTACTGCTGTCCGATCAAAATCTGGATTGCACAGACCAGACACTATTCCACCTTACCAACAGAACTTTGAACTACTACCATCACAACGAGGTGTAACTCCAGAAATGTTTAATGCACCAGCCATACCTCAAAGACCAGTAACCCCGAGCACAGAACCTCCAGGTAAACATAGAGAAAAATCTGAGGAACCTACAATTAAAGAAACGCCAACATATGTTCCAACACCACAGTTTTCAAAAATATCACAGATTAAAACACCTTTGGAGTATACACCACATCCTCAATACAAACAAAAAGACACGCCAATCACCATGACGTTCCAACCAGTAACCGATGACTCAACATTACGAATTTCCCCAGCTCGAAGTCGACCTACAACTCCAAGTTTAATTAACAAACCAGCGCCAATAATACCGCACTACCAAATGAACTTGGTAACTGTCGAACACCTGGCACCTGAAACCTATACTTATAATCCATCTAGTGATGAAGGCAGTAGGTCACCTACGCCGAAACCTAGGTCTCGTTCGCCTGCGCAAGGGCCGGCGGGATTAAAAGCTCAAGCACCTCGTATTAAGGAAGTGAACTCAAGTGAATTTAACCAAGTGCAGCAACAAGCAACAGCAAACAGACAAAGCAATTTGACAAACATCAATGTTGCGAACTCCATGAATTTTTCTACTTCTCAACCTTCTATTGTAAAAGAAGAACGACTTTCGAATATCGGTTACCAAACCGAAAGATATAATAAACAAGATATGAGTATTAAAGAGGACTCTATGTATAAACAAAATTATGCTCAAAGGCAAATGGAATCACAAAATGTGTCCGAATATGGAAACACCACCGTTCAAAGAACTCAAAAGACTTTTGAGGAATTCGAAAGGACACAGTCAGCCAAAGTAATAGAAATCAGAAAAGGCTCACAACCTACTGGCTCATATCAACAAATCGAATCTAACATTCAACCATCTTATATTAATACTAAGGAAGTTTACCCTTCACAATCAATTAGTAGTACGGCATTCCCTAAACAGAATGTATGTTCTAATACTACTAATAAAACTGTTGCAAGTTCAATTTCACAATCTGATATGTATCAACCAAACCCTTTGAATTCTGGTGCTAACCAAGGTCCAGTGTGTGATCCTACCCCGTCGACAGGTTCCAGTGTAGGAGTTACTCCACGCGGCAAAAACTTTGGTGTTTCTACGGCTCCTAGACGTGGAAGGGGAATATTAAATAAAGCGGCCCTGCCCGGATCTCGTGTACCACTTTGCGGATCTTGCAATGGAAATATTAGGTGATTTTGTGTTAGGGCATGATTTTCGTGTTGTGTGATGCATGACTATAGGTTGACATGTAAAAAGCGTAGTGTGAAACATTCTCGTACTAACATCTTTTATAATATTATTTAAAATCGAAGCGAAATCGAGCGAGCCTTACAGTAGTCGCATATGATGTGTAACATTTTATGAAAATATTAAAAAAAAAAAAACAATGCTTAGTACGATTTTCTAATATGTAAAAAAAAATACGGAAACTGGAAAACTTTCCGTAGGTATTTATTTAACTGAAACAGAATCAGTAGAATCAACCAGTTAGACAGAAACCAACGTCAAAATTTTAAAAATCTAAATACTGAAATATTTTATTCTAATCTTACGGCCAACTCTACCACCGCGCGCTCATTCGTCAAAATCAAAACCGCGATTTCCTGTTACATAGTTCCGTCCCATTTTACGAAATCACTCCCATAAATTGCAAGAAAGCGAGAAGATTGAGGAAAGATGTTACACATCAAAAATACACATTGTGAAACTTTGTTTTCGTACTGTTGCTGCATTCATACTAAAATGTTTAACTGCTTATGTTCTTAGATTAACAGTATGATTATTTTTGTTGTTTTGTTTTCTAACAGCTAACGAACAAAATAACGGCAGTCCACAACGAACAGAGTTTAAAAGTCCAGCAGAAGAAAGACTTATAAGGAAAATGGCCAAAATGGCTCTAAATGGATATGAGATTGGCATACAAAGAAAAATAAAGCCCGCTGACCATATTCAATCTATGGCAGACAAAATTCAAGACACTGTAGTTACAAAACACCCTCTAAACTCAGATAATGTTACATCAGGTGAAAACAGCAGAGAAAATATGCTCAACCACTCATTCAACAAATCTTATGAAAAAAGTAACACGTCGATTGGAGCAAATTCCTCTCAAATGCCAATAAATCAGAACCTAAATAATGTCTCAATAAACCTAACGATGAACAAAAATACTTCCCACACTCCCGTACCACCACCACTACCCACAACACCAATACCAACATTCCAAGCTGCGAGTACTCCAAATATACACGCACTAAATAATCAGTCACTTAATAATATACTATTACACAATACTGATGTAAACACAAAGATAAGTGACAACGGTTCAAATAATTTTAATGGATCTAAGGGCAAAAGTAGTGGCAGTGAGTACTCTAGTGACGATTCTAACAAAGGGAAGACAGACAACCTATCTGCAAACAGTTTGAGGAAAAAGAAATTATTTGAAAATTCGCCCTTCTTAAACGAAAGTTTGTCTAGAAATATTCTCAAATCAGATTCAAACATTGATAACAATAGCACTAACAACTTTAGTAAAAGAAAAATATTCACAAACATTGATGATCCTTTGGACTCCCTGCCGTCAAAGGAAAACGGTTTAAATATGGAAAACAAAAGTAACGGTCTATCTAATAATAGTAATTTGAAAAAGTCTCTGAATACAGCAGAAGAAAAACCGATCCTTCCACATAATTTATATGACAACACGCTATACTCATACAAACAAGTAAAATCAGTAAGTACCAATAACAGCGAAAATGATACTATTGATTCTACATCCAACCGAGACGATGATAAAAACAGTTCCAACGGTTTATTTAATCATTCCAAAGATGAAGAAGTAGTGGTTAGACGTCGTGATAAGAAAAACATAAGAAATAATGATGGTAGAAGAGACTCACGGATAATTTCAAGGCCCTTAAGCACAATGACATCGGGTGATGTTACTGACGGGCACTACCCTGTTTGTCACAAATGCGACAAAGCTATACAAAGGTAACAAAATTATAACAATTAAAAAACACATAATTTAACACTTCAATTAAAATGCATCTTGCATGTTTTGATTTGCTGTATATTTTGTTTGATTTTATATAACGGATTGAAATATAACCATGAATATAAATGCGTTGGTATGTAATGTGCTTTACGTAGTAATTTTGTGACTCAAATGAAGTTCAAACGTATTCAGTCATTTTAAAGTAACTTTGTTTATACAGGGGTCCATTCATAACTGCTCTGGGTCGCATTTGGTGTCCTGAACACTTTATCTGCGTCAACGCTACATGCAGACGCCCATTACAAGATATCGGATTTGTTGAAGAGAATGGTCAACTCTACTGCGAATATTGTTTCGAACAATACATCGCTCCAGCTTGCGACAAATGCCATGCCAAAATTAAAGGGGTACGCCTTTCAGATTATTTAAAAAAATATGTACTTTGTTATACTTGGTTTCTACAAACTACTGCATGCTTTTATTTTTCTAGGATTGCTTAAATGCAATAGGCAAGCATTTCCACCCTGAGTGCTTTATCTGTGTCTACTGTGGAAAAGTGTTTGGAAACAACACATTTTTCTTAGAAGATGGCCTACCGTACTGCGAGGCTGGTGAGTAAAATATTTTAAGATGGAATTGGATTTTTCCAAGCGACAAGATTTTAAAGTACGATGACGATGTCTTTCCTTTTCACCTGCAGGCGTAGCAACCAAAAGCACATAACAATAGTTTTATAATAACAAGTAGCAACTTGTTATTATACGGGTTTGGATATCCTACCTACGCTGCTTAATTAATTGGTCCTTAAAACAACCGCTGGAACAAAATTATTGTAGCTGCGAGTCATGATGAAATAAACGTACAATTTCAGATTGGAATGAGCTGTTCACGACCAAATGTTTCGCTTGTGGCTTCCCCGTGGAGGCTGGCGACAGGTGGGTCGAGGCGCTCAACAATAACTACCACAGTCAGTGCTTCAACTGCACGGTGCGTATGATGCGAGCCCTAAATACAACATAAGTACAGACATAAAATGGTCAAAACTATCCCCTTTTCACTTTTCATTCTCTTTAATCGCATAGAAATCATATCCATAGCGATTCTATATATGAATTTTTATTGAATAAAACGCACAAACAATACAATCATGCGAAATGCTAGATCTTACTGTTTACCACTTTTCTTTTCTATCATATACTTCTTCTAAATTCTTTACAATTCGACTATATATTTTAAGAAATAAAAATTTGTCTCCATATTGTTCTATAAAGAGTAAATTTTGAGCCCAAATTATCTTACAACAAACAATTTTTGTCACGAAGCTCGTCATACGCTGCCAAATTGTGATCGTTTTCCCATAAATTAACTAATGAGTGTGACTATATTATTATTAACTCCTCCCACTGATTTGTAAATACTGACCCCCCAAAAAACTGGGGCGGATTCCTGTAGAAGTAGATGTCGATTGATTAAATCATAGATGCTTGTTTTTCTATAAACATATTTTATGTATTTGTTTATATTATGATTTAGATTGTTTTGGCTATTTTATGTTCAGTGAAAATATTTATATTATACATATTTTAATTAAGAGGCCATACCTAAATTACGTCACACATTAAGGGGGAGGAAGGGGGTCGACGAAGTGACTAACTGTGACAAGGACGGGGGTGGGGGTCAAAAATCATGAAATTTTTGTGACGTAATTTATGGATGGCCCCTTATACTTTTACAACTTATTAAATGAAAGTGTATAATTCTTTCAAACACGAAGCCTGTAAATTCTAACATATATTATTATATTTATGTGGATATTTGTTTACCTTGATACCTTTAGTCTTAACCATAAAAACCATACACTTTCTTAATATTTTATATTGTTCTGTTATAATAATAGTATAACACTTTGAATTCAGTAAGCCCCTTATCCATAAAAATATTTAAAGCTAATTAGTGTCCTTGTAAACTTTTTTCAAGTGATGTTTCAAAAGCATACTTTTTATGAATAAGGGGGTCGATAACCTTCTAAAATCTAAATAGCAGTTGGCGCTTAAGATTTTAGTTAAAAGGCATAGTCCAAAATCCATACAAAGATAAACCAAGAATCGACAGCAATTAAATTGTCGCTAATGAGTTCACTTTAAATCATATTTGATGTCACTAAAACCATAAAAACGCCGGTTTAAGAGCAAAAATAAAATCCAAAATCTTAGTAGATGGGATTGGATCTATAGATGTCTTTCGTCTTCGCAATCGTGGAACTTGCGGAAAAAATCGTCTACCAAAATCATAACTCCATACATCTTTCTATTCACTTTATTCTCACAACTACACACCGGCGTATTTCGGGATTGCCCTTTTAGTGACATTAAAATCTTATACTTTAAACGAGACAATCTTGTATATATGTATATAATCGTAATCTCGGAAAGGGCTGAAAGTATTTACATGAAATTAAGTATGCAGAGAGTATTGGGGGAGACAAATCGATCTAACAAGGTTTTATCCCTGGAAACTGTGCATTTTTAAGTTATATATACGTTTTTTCTTTCGTCGTGCAACAATATTTAGTCAGTCCGATTGGCAGTTCTGTTAATTTTTGCGTGGTTCGGAAATTTTTGTGTTTTTTTTTTATCTACTAGAGCTCCGAGAAAAGCTCGGTTATCTATGATTTAAAATGAACACATAGGCATTAATCGCTTCGTTGCTATCGACTCTGGGTTATTTTTGGACTAACTCCTTTAAAGATATAAAATTGTTGTAGCAGAATTGAAATTCGCTGTGTTTTACCGTAGACCAATACTATATAACTAAACATGTAAGTCTTGTTACTGTTAGTACACGATTAATGGTTATTTTTTCAGGTGTGCAAAAAGAACCTCGAAGGACAAAGTTTCTTTGCCAAAGGAGGCCGACCCTTCTGTAAAGCTCACGCACGCTAAAACTCCAGAAGAATTTTATTATAATACTGACACTGTTTATACCACTAAAGTATTTCGCCCTATACCTAGTACTCCGACTGCCAAACCCAAAATCGACTCCCCTTCACCGCAAAGAACTAGAAAATTAGAAACACCCCTCCACTTCGATGGAGAGATGCTTTCTGATATAAAAAGCGTAGATGGCAAGTTATTGAGTAAAGTAACTGTGGACAGAGTGCACAGTTCGGCTCGACACGACGTGACCGAGTCACCGTCTGTTTTTGAAGGCCATGCATCGTCAGGAAATGTCGACTACGTAAACGACATAATCAAAACAGAGACGATACAATATGAGGATGTTATCAAAGTTAAATTCACGCCAGTTCCATTAGATCTAGATTTGACAGATGGAAAAGAACATTCAACACAAAAGGAAGCATTTACGCCGGTGTCTTTTATCACAGACGACTATGAAGATTTAACCAGTTATAAGATTGTAAATTCCGTATGTAAAGATAACTTACTAAATGTCAATGAAAACAAAGGTGTTGATGAAATTGATTTTGTAAGAAAAAGTCAGAGTCCACAGGTTCCTTTAATAATGCATAATTTAACACCAACGCAACAGTTAAATTCACAAGCTAGTGAAAATGTTTGGGGAATCGATTTAACAAGACGAAGTTGTAGTCCTTCATTAAACCTTCAGGGAAATCTGTCGATTTCAAATATTTGCGACTTTCAAACGAAGGGCGACATCGTTAAAAACAGGGAAGTTGATTTATCAAGAAGGAGTCATAGTCCACTAGTTAATTATGATATTCAAGAAAAGTTATCAAAGATCGATAGCTATTTACAGGAAAGTATAAATAAATGCGCAGAGAAACAAACTTTTGAAATAAAATCTGATACAATAGAATTTAATTATTCCAAAGTTAACGATCAGTTGAATAACGATACTAGCAGTTTAGAATTAAGAACTGACAAACCTGTCGAAAGTTACCATAATACAAACAATTCTGATCGAAAGGTTGTGGATGAAATTAACAGAAACAACGATTTAATTGCAAAAAACAGTGTCAATGGCAAGAGGAGGATAAAAAATATCCTCAGTAACATGCCAATGCATTATCATGCGGCCATATTATGTTTCTTTTTAATTGTATATAATTTTATTTATCAATACTTAAAAATCATTAACAAAATATAAATAACTTGTAAGAAAATTGATTTAAAATCTATTTAAACTAGTCATTTTTGTCGAAGTGAATTCATTACTTTGTATGCAGTCCCATTTCTTACAAAATATTATGTTGTGTAGGTGTCTTTTGAAATAAAATTTTTTAGGTGTAAATATGCTAAGTGCATTGACAACCACGTTTTACATAGATACCACGATTAACACTTTGGTGCTTTTACTACAATTACTTGCAATGATGTGATACACCTCAATTTGATTTAAGGCTTTGTATACAGCTTTCGGAATGTTTTTATATACTGTCACTAACAATAACAGCCATAATAATAAAACAAATAAAACAATTCACATATTGGTGCACCAAAACGACGGCAAGATCTGTTTTAAAGTTTAAGTAAATATTACTTGTTGTATATGTTAAGTACACTTATACGAAAAAACCTATGAATGCCTAGTATTTAATTCCCTTTTGACAATATTGTGCAGATAGCACTATAATGTATTATGCTTTTATATTAAAAAGTTATTATTATTATTTATTTTATTATATTACTATTGTAACCACAAATAGTTATGCGTAAGATTATACCTAATAATGTGGCTTAAATAAATATTTTATCTTATATTAATGTTTCATTTAATAGCCTCAACCCTTATTGATAACTGTTTTTTTTTCGGGTAGGTGTAAAAAAAGAATACAGACTCTCTTGGAAACTAATTATATTTTTTTAATAGTTTAGCCAAAAATATTGATAATATTATAGTATAATTGGGTTTAATCTTTTGAGTTCTTATTAATCTTTTGAGTTCTTATCATTACAATAGGACTCAAAGGGTAGAGATTAATAGTAAAAGGTCCACTGGGAATAAAATAGAATAAGGTGTCCCACAGGGATCTATTTTAGGTCCATTTCTTTTTCTCATCTACATAAATGACTTGCCTTATCTAGTTCAAGATAGGCATGAGATAGTACTTTTTGCTGATGACACTTCACTTATATTTAAAGTGAAGCGACAACAATTAAATTACGACAAGGTAAACAGTGCTCTCTCAAGTATAGTAAACTGGTTTAGTGTTAATAATTTACTTTTAAATGCAAATAAAACAAAATGTTTAAAGTTTAGCTTGCCAAATGTTAGGCAAGTACAAACCAATTTACTACTTAATGATGAGAGAATGAACATGGTAGACTCCACTGTATTCCTAGGTATTACACTAGATTGTAAATTCTTAGTTCTGCAGCATATGCAGTCAGAAAAATTAGAGAAATGTCAGATGAAGAAACGGCGCGCCTGGTCTATTTCAGCTATTTTCATAGCAGAATGTCTTATGGCATACTTTTATGGGGAAATGCTGCCGACATAAATTCAATATATGTGCTGCAGAAGCGAGCTATTCATGCTATTTATAAAATGTCCCCTATTGAATCTCTGAGAGAAAAGTTTAAAGAAATAGGTATACTGACAGTCGCCTCTCAGTATATTTTGGATAATTTGTTATACGTTAGAAAAAACTTAAGCAATTTCAAGAAGAAAAGTGATAGTCATTGTATAAACACTAGAAATAAGAATAAGCTAGATGTACCAGTGATAAGACTTAGCAAAGTAAGTAAATCTTTTAAGGGCCAATGTATACGCCTATACAATAGGATCCCAGAAAACGTTCAAAACCTTTCTATTAATAGATTTAAAAAAGTAGTCAAAGAACGTTTGTGTGCTAAAGCTTATTATAAAGTAAATGATTTTGTTAACGATTGCACACCTTGGGAATAAGATGCAACCCTACCAGGGCTTGTTAACGTTACCAAATAACACCAAAAAATTACGTTAATTAACGGTAATTTTATAAAAATACTTTGGTAACGATATTAATTTTAACGTTATTTGATACTTAACAATATTTTTAACGTTATATACTAACGTTATTTTATTTTGTAAATAACAGTATTTATGGTATATATAACGTTATAATATAGGGAGCGTCGGTAACGCAGCGGTTTTATCCATGTTTGAGGTAGGTAGGTAGGTTCAATAATATTTAAGAATATAACAAATAACAATATAATAGCCGACGCGACGAAGCTAGTGCATGTTCGTTCTGTCACTTCGAGGCGGGGCGCAGGCAGGGAAATACGTAACGTTATATAAAATAACGTTAATTAATAACAATACTTTTTCTTAACGTTACTTTCATGTACCGATAAAAATAAATTCATTTTTCCTAACGTTAATATTTATTCCTAACGTTATTCTGTGAAACACAGGTAACGTTAGCAATTTAATAACGTTAATCAAGCCCTGAACCCTACAAGGCTGTCTCTATGTACTTGTGTACTGACTTTTGTTATATTTAACATAGATTTAAGTTAACAATGTAAACTATATATATTTTTTAAAAAAGAACAATTTTCCATCTTTTTACTAAAAGATGGGCCCGTGCGAGTTTCATACGCCGGTTCTTCTCGGCGGGCTAGGGTTGAACCGGTGGTAGCTTTTTTGTTGACTTTCCGAAAATAGCTTTTTAAGTTTTATTTGGAAATAAAAATTTTCATTTTCATTTTCATTAATACATACGGTTTTATTAACCCAGTCATATTAGGGGTTTCACATCGGAATGAAAGATAATAAGCTGTAAATTGGTATAAACCTTTGTTTTGTCGTTTTAAATGTTGTCTCAAAAGTCACAAATGCTATCGTGTCCGCGTCTTAAGATATTGAAGGTCAAAGATCATAAAAATCGGTTTTTCTCGAATATCTGGCTTCCTATTGCGTAAATGAGATTTGCACTTATTATGAAAGTTGTAGAGTATAAAATTCTCTACAACTTTTGTTTAAACTTTTTTTTCATACGATCAACCATTTTTGGGGTAGAGCGCGAAGAGTGCGCAGCGTACAGTCATATATGGCCTAATGTAAGGTCAAGCATGAGTTACGGTTATCAGTACGTTGTATAAAGTAAATTATTAACAAAAAATTTATAATTATTAAACAATGTCCATTATTTATGTACTAATTATTAATTATTTATATTTAATTGAAATAAATTACTTACTTACTTATATATTTTAAATTAAACAGACAATAAGGGAATCAGTCTTATTAATAAAATTATTTACACCACGGATTAGCTAATCCAACATGGCTGTCTCTGTCAGATACTTTGGAACAGTCACTTGATAGACAAAGAGAGCGATTTGGATTTGCTTATCCATGGTGTAAATATTTTTATTAATAAGGGTGATTATGTTTATTTATCATTCAATATGGCATATTATACATTATTAAAATGTGAGTTTAAAAATAAAATAAAAAATTGTTGATTTTAATTATAATTGTGAATGGAAGCTAGTTACCATAGATAATACAGATATATATTAGTATAGATGCGCAACTCTAAAATTGAAACTGAGTCTTGCAAAAGTTTCGGAATGTCGTTTTTAGATGGCGTTGTACCGTTTTAGTTACTATCAAACCCGCTAGATGGAAGTAGTACCGCCTGATAATTTTTATTGAACTGAATTATGGACAGAAATTAAGTTTTATCGAAAGTCGTAGACACAACAACGACCAAGTTCCTCTTTAATAGTGGGATATGATTGCTGCATAGTAAAATGTTCGCGAGCCCTTATAAATACGCCTTGTGTTAGCGATAGCGCGATGTAGAAGTCGCTTAGTGGCATCTGTTGTGACAATCCGAAAACTTTCAAACTGTTAGTACCGGACAGTCATTTTTAGATGTCTCTGTACTCTGTTAATTTGTGCATGTATGAGAGTTTCACCCCCCTGCTAGTTACCTTCTCCTTAGTCGTCGTACTTACAGTAATCATCATCATTATCTTATTAACAATACCTAATGGAATCTTAGCGCGTATTCAATAATTACACATTTGATCGTTTATTTTAAACGTCCTTAAAATGTTTTAATAATAATTTAACAAATATAGTGATATTTGTTAAATTATTATTAAAAAAGGGTAGAATTATTATTTTTAAATAAAAATTAAACCGACTTCCTAAGTAAAAATACACAAAAAAGTATGAAATAAAACTTATTTTCTAAATAAGTCCCCTTTTAAATTCTTTAACCCTTCCCCTTTTAAAATTTAACTATTTTTCTACTCAATCTTCTTAATTTTGAAGTCGGTACCTACCAGCAAATTTGAACGTGAGTTCGATAAAATATTGTAGGATATTGTTTGGACTGGTATCGACTTCAAAATTAAGAAGATTGAGTAGAGAAATAGTTAAAATTTTAGCCAAATTTAAAGGGGCTCTTATTTAGAATTTTTAGAAAATAAGTTTTATTTCATACTTTTTTTTGTATTTTTAATCACTGAATCTTGTTGTTATCTTACGTGTACTGTTCCGTCTCCCTGTGTGGTTGTGCATTATCCTTTGTTTATTTTCTTTTGTTGCTGAAGGGTAGGTACTAACGAGGTAGTAGGTACTTTTTGTCGATAATGAATAATCTATACAGATAAATAAAATTGAAGTGTCTGTGTGTAATTTCAAATTAACAGCTTTTCACTTAATGCATATGAAAGTATATTCGGTACTTACAATAAAATATAAATTTTTCAAATTTTTGTCTGTCCGTCTGTCTGTCAGTCTCGTCTGTCTGTTTGATCCGGATAACCTCAGAAACGGCTGGATCGATTTTCACGGGACTTTCACTGGTAGATAGCTGATGTTAGATGAAGTCTAACATAGGCTACTTCTATTTTTGGGGGTATTACTATAATTTTTACACTGCACCTTTGTATCCTACTTAATACTTTTAAACCTAAGCTTTTAGGTAAAAAAATATATATTTATTCTTTTTAGCCTAAACTACTATCCGACCAAATTTCATTGAAATCCGTTTTTTTTGCTTGAAAGAGTAACAAACATACATCTATCCATCCATCCTTACAAACTTTCACATTTATAATAAATAGTAATAGGATAAAAATATTTTATTAATAATATTCAGTACCTACCTGAATATTTACGATGTATTGAATATGTAAATCGATTGATAGTAGGTATTGTTTTTAAAATAAGGAGGGAATGTTGTGACCCGGCAAATGGGAAACGCTGCCTTAATCTGTATTATACCTAATATAACAGAGGATGGATACATATTATAGTACATAGAAGTAGCCTTGCAGTGGCTGCTTTGAGATAAGATAGTACAGCCTCTACAACACTAAAGACTTTAAATGTCGCTAAAAGTAGTTGTATTATCCATTAGCATATTTCCACCATGGCAGTTCTTGCATACTTTTTTCATTTTTGATATCACACATCATTTAGATTTTTTATATTTAACTTGTATGCAACTTGTGTGATGGAAACACACCCTCAGCAACTTAGCAATAGAATCTTAAAAACATAAATATATAAAGGTTTAGTTACACTCCATATTCAATACTAATTAAATAGAGATATCATGTAACATAACATTTATTCTTCAAAGTTACTTTTATGTAATCATTAAGCTAAAAATAAATATTCATATTCACTACCTCAATCTGGTTTTTCATGTGTTATTTGGGTCCATTGGTTGTATAGGCAATAGATCTTCTTTACAGTCTTCTTCGAATATGAATTTATATATTCTGTAACAAGGATGTAATTTTTATTATACTAAAACAATCTACAACATACGACGAGTAGCATGTATTACGCGTCCCGTGTCAATGTGTGTTGCGACACAGAAATATAGTCAGTTTTGTAAAGATATAATGTATAGCTATGTAATAATTTATCAAAGTCAACATTAAAAAACATATTTTTTCCCACTTCGTAATTGAAATCTAAATCTGACTAGGTAGACTAGGCAACGGGTAATGACAAAGTAGGCTTGGATCTTGCCTTAATTACCCACAGCTTTGACCGAGTGAAATTAGGTTTTAAGCTTTCAAATAAAATTAGTAAAATTAAAGAAAAAAAAAAACATTCACTCTTCTATCCAGTTAACTCGAGTTACGTAACTCGAGTTCAACCCGAGTTACATAAATTTTAACTTGGGAAAAATCAAGTTTTGTTTTTTCTGAGTTGGCACATCACTAGCAGATTTATTGTATTATAAGTAGCAGGCATTAGCAAATGCTTTGTGAAATACACAGAGACAGAGACAATGACCAAATATAATTAAATTTAGTGTCATGCATTAAGATTCATACTTAATAGCAAAACACATGAAAATTTTGAGGAGACTTTATATGCTTTTTCAAAGTAAATTTTTTAAGCCAACTTTAAGGTGATTATATCTGCTACTGTTGGGTATTTTTAAACAAACAAAATAATCTAATTAAGAGCAGATAATATGTTCCAAATCTCTACCTCTTTTTGTGTGAAGAGGTTGAGAATTGTTCTTGCTATAAAAAAATAATACTTGTAGTGACATAAAAGTATATATATATTTTTAAGTTGGTTAGAAATATTGCAGTTAACCGTTTTACAGGTAATGAAGTAGGTACCCTATTTGTGACTCCTAGTAAGTTTCTTTTGGTCTCAAAATCGACTGAAAAACGTGAAAGTAATGGAGTCCTTATTTTTTTTTTTTTTATGAAACGCACCAGGAAATTATCAGACAGTCCATGGATACTTGCAACATGTTGATAAGGATCTTAACTATGAAAGAGCCACGCTTCGGCATTAATGGGCCGGCTCGACCAGATAAATACCACGACCTCACAGAAAACCGGCGTGAAATAACGCTTGCTTTGTGTTTCTCCGAGTGAGTGAGGTCACCGGAGGCCCAAGAGGGAATGCAAGTCGCAACACCAGAGTTAGAAGTAGAACTTTAGTATTAGAATTACGAAATACGTTTAACTATACGATGAGCAAAACGTGAGCAAAAACGTGAGCGTCTGCTTGTTAAATGCGAGAGACTATTACTACACATACCTTTTCCATTCAATTCCTAGGCCTATAAACGTGAATGTTAGAAATCCTTGCCATAAGACCGTAATGGTTGCCTCTGGTTCTCTTCTATGACCAAAATTTTTGTATGGTCTGCTTTGTAATAAATTTATGGTCTTCAAATATCTAAACATTTTGTTATTATAAATATAACTATTTAATTATGAAAATGAGAATTGAGAACATTACAACATTCTCAAAATATTTTTGAAATGTTTTTTTTTTTTTATTTATTTATTATTTATGGCGTCGGCTTATCACCATTTGCCAATGTAGCATACGCTCATAATACGTGAAACAAGAACATCGCTCTGATAAGAGCGTTTTTACGTCGTTTGTCGATCGAAACAAAGAACACGACATTCGTACGAATAAAACGAATATCCGAGTAGTAATCCACGACTGGAAACATTTTCATTCATCGTGACAGCGTTGCAGCCCCGAAAAGGACTTTTTCTAATAAGAATAACACTTAGCACTACACATCACAAACTCAGTCTTCATTCTTCACACGGCAACAGTCGGTGCGCCGAGGTACTGCGTGACATCGTGTTCCCGCGGAAGCTCGCTCGAAATGACCGACGCTCGGCGTCGCGAGGAATATTTATACCCTAGCATCGCGTGTCGCGACACAGCGGCGGTGTGGAGAGATGGCGTAGAATCATGCAAGACGAACAGCCAATAACAAACAACCTTTTAAGGTTGCAAACAAACAGCCAATCAGGTTCAATTTTTAAGTCTGTAAATTCCTAGTGTAATAATAATAATTATGTTATTTTTTTGTATAAATACGTGTACATTTTGTAAATAAATTATTCACTTCAGTTCTCTTCACAACTGTAGATCGAGTTTTACTCTCTACCTAAACTGCCTCGACAAGTACCTCCAAAGTGGAGTACCTATCCTCCAAAGTGGTGACCCCGAAGAACAACAAGCACCTTCAAGAAGAAAATACTGCCCGAAGACTCTGCTCAAGAAAATATCAAGAATGGAAGCCAGAAGTGAATCTCTGCCCGAAAATTCTACACCATCTCAAGAAATCGCTGGTATCGCGCTCTCCATGCGAATACCGCCCTTCTGGAGGGACAAACCACGTCTATGGTTCGTGACGTTCGAAGCAGCCACAAGCAACCTACAGAAGAACCAGAGTCAGTTATCCCAGATGGTCATCGCACGTCTTGAAAAACAGGATATTGAGCAAATCGCCGACCTGCTGTACAACCCGCCAGAGAACAACGAATACCAAGCTCTCAAGAACAGATTAATCTCGGCGTATGAAGAATCCGACAGCAGACAGTTCCAGCAGCTCCTGTCAGAAATGGAACTCGGGGACCAAAAACCGTCACAACTACTCAGACGAATGCGTAACCTGGCACGCGACAAAGTTCCCGATTCCACGCTCAAACTCATGTGGACCAACCACCTGCCTTCATCTGTTCGCTCTGTCCTGGCCGTCAGCGAAACTTTCAGCGCGAAGACCACACTCGACGAGCAGGCAGCGATGGCCGACAAGATTCTGGAACAAAACCCTGTAAATAGTGTAAATAGCATCAATACTCCTTCAACATCATCAAACATCGAGAACATCCTCATCGCGGAAATAAGAAAACTGTCACTTGAAGTCGCAGAACTGAAGCAACATCAATCACACTTCAACAATCATAGAAGAAATCATCAGCATCATCAACACTCCCGATTCCGGTCAACATCAAGATACCGCCAACGTTCATCATCACGCCCACGAGTCCAGTCTCCGTCACCATATTGTTTTTACCACAAAACATATGGTAAAGAAGCCAGAAAATGCACACAACCATGCGCGTTCAACCAGGGAAACTAATTGAAACGCTGGCAGCGGCGGACTCCGGCGTTCACAACAAACAATACCGCCTTTTCGTCACGGACAAGACAACGAAACTAACTTTTTTGGTAGACACGGGTGCCAATATATCCGTCATACCTAAGAAGAAAGGCACACATCTTCAGCCGCTACCATTTCAACTGTACGCCGCCAACAACACCGTCATACCTACTGTATGGGACTGTATTTTTCCACTAGGTTTTCACCGCCGGCTCTGATCAGACTCGAAGATAGCAAGGTTACACCGATTCGGGCAGAGCGGGGGCGTATAAAAAATAACACTGATTTGAGGAGAACATTTTTCACATTAACTCGTTAGCTTACCTGGCTCAGGGCAATGCCGTATAGAGAGCACAAATGTACTCTTCTAATTTCCATATAAGCTATCTCTCTCTTATTTCTCTATACGGCTATTTTTCCGTAATTTTCCCTAATTTCCCTTTATTTCCCCTGAGCCAGGATAAGTGAAACGCATAACGTGAAATTCTTTATTTACCATAAAACAATACATAATCACACAGTTTACATAGATACTTAGTAACACATAAGCAAAATTACAAGTATAAGAAAAACCATATATTTTTCACCATTATAATCTAATTTTCTCTAAAACCATTTACATTTCTATTTACCTAAATGTTATTTACTTTAGCCACTAATTTTTCCTATGTACAACACTAATTTTCCAAGTGAAATAAGCTACGGTTAAGAAATTATAAAGAAAATAAACTCGTGACTTTAAAACAATTATTTACCGCTATTCTAATGAACTTAACACTTATGTACAACACTTATATTCACTATTTTCACTCTTAAAAGTTTATGTACTATTTACTCACAGTTTTTAGAAACGTTTTAAAGCACTGATAAGTGTTCATTGTCTTTAAATTCACTTTAAAACACAGGCGAGGCCGCTGTCCTTAACATCCTCCCCCCGGCGCAGTAGCCAGGTTCTACGCAGCCTCCTCTGGTGACCGCGGGCTCGCTGGACCCGCCGTGGACTGCTCCGCTGACTGCCAGCTGTCTGTGTCCGCCGCAAACTGCTCTGGTGACTGCGGGCTGACCGTGCCCGCTGCAACTGGCTGCGACCGCGAGCTGTCTGTGCTCGCTACAGCTCGTGATGGTGACTGCGAGCCGTGTGTGGCTCGCTCCGGCGACTGCGAGCTGTCTGTGGCTCGCTCAGGCGACTGCGAGCTGTCTGTGGCTCGCTCAGGCGACTGCGAGCTGTCTGTGGCTCGCCCTGGCGACTGCGAGCTGTCTGTAGCTCGCCCTGGCGACTGCGAGCTGTCTGTAGCTCGCTCAGGCGACTGCGAGCTGTCTGTAGCTCGCTCAGGCGACTGCGAGCTGTCTGTAGCTCGCTCAGGCGACTGCGAGCTGTGTGTAGCTCGCTCCGGCGACTGCGAGCTGTCTGTAGCTCGCCCCGGCGCTCGTTCCGCGCCCGGCGACGCCCCCGGCTCCGTCTGCTCCGCCAGCGGTCGCGGTTGCGACTGCGGCGCCTCCTCCAGCACTGCCAATTTTGATGTGGGCCTGCGGAACACACCACTGCGCGTGCGAACGTCCGCACAACGCACCTGTCCGTCCGGGCCAGGGTAGACCCGGTGCACGACCCCGCGCGGCCACGTATTACGCGGCAGCGCCGGATCTACGACCACGACCAGGTCGCCCGGAACCAGGGCACGGCTGCTCTGCGGCGCCCCGTAGCGTGGCGTGAGCGTGGGGAGGTATTCCCTCACCCAGCGCCTCCAGAACTCGTCGGCAAGGGCTTGCGCGACTCTCCAAGTCTTCTTGTCCGCCGGCACACACGGTCCGACGTACGGCAGTCCGGCGGACGACCCCAGGAGGAAATGGTTCGGTGTGATTGCCTCCGGGTCGCTGGGGTCCACGGAAACGTGAACTAGCGGTCGTGCGTTCACGGAATACTCCGCCTCGGCCATCAGGGTCTGGAGTACCTCTTCTTTCGGCGACTTCTCGTTCAGCGTAGCGAGTAAGGCGGTTTTCACTGACCTCACCATCCGTTCCCAGGCACCTCCTTGACTCGGCGCCCCCGGCGGGGTGAATTTCCATTGCATGCGGTGCGTGAGGCCCAGCTGAGCCATAGCCGGTGCCCACTCAGCGTACGCTTGCCGCAGCTCGACGTCCGCGCCTCTGAAGTTCGTCCCGTTGTCGCTGTACATGACTGACGGCCATCCTCGCCGCGCAGCCATCCTTCTCATGGCCATTATTGCTGAGTCTGTCGACAGCGAGGCCACCAGCTCCAGGTGCACGGCCCGCGTCGTCAGACAGGTGAAGAGCGCTCCCCATCTCTTCTCGTGACGTCGGCCGATGGTGATCGTCATCGGGCCGAAACAGTCGAGACCACAGTACGAAAATGGTCTCTGGAACGCCCCCAGGCGCTCCGCCGGCAGGTCTCCAGTTTGTGGTGTTCTCGGGTGCGCCCGTCGTAGCCGACAAAACGCACACTTACTTGTTATGCTGCGCACCGTCGGCCGCAGCTTCAGGATCCAAAACCTTTGCCTGAGGTCGTTCACGACCCTCTCACGGCTCCCGTGTCCTGCCCTGGCATGCTCCCGTGCCACCAGGAGCTTCGTGAACGGATGTCTTCCGTCCAGGATGATTGGGTTCTTCATCTCCGCTGCAACCTGCGCTGCTTTGATTCTTCCGTCTAGTACGAGCAGCCCGTCTTTGTACACTGGGCTGAGCCGGTACAAGGGGCTCCACCTAGGCGCCGTCTTGCCACTTGTGATCTTTTCAATTTCTTGCGTGAAGCTGTCCCGTTGTGACCTCTGATACCACAACGTCTCGGCCCGCTCTAGGTGTCGTACCTCGAGGTTGGCTCGACGATCTCGGCACTTTTCTAAGAATAACAAAACCATCGCTGTGCATCTTATGAGGCGCTCGTAACTCGAAAAGCGCGTCACATCCGGTAGACAATCCAGCTCACTCGCCCTTGTGGTGTAAAAGGCGACGTGTTCTTCTTTATCCTCGACTTGGGCGGGACTCTCCGCGGGCCACTCGCTCATAGGCCTGCGCAGGAAGTCTGGCCCTTTAAACCATGGGTCCTCGTCGCTCCTCGGAACATAGCCCGTTCTCGTGGCTAGGTCCGCGACGTTGTTCTTAGTGCTCACCCACCTCCACTGGTGGACAGATGTCAGTTCGGCGATTTCCCCCAGGCGGTGCGCGACATACGGCGTGTACTTCCGGCTGCCGTTTTGTATCCAACACAGCACCACCTGTGCATCAATCCAGTAGAAAACGGTATCTGTTTTCCACCTGTGCTCTGCTACGACGGCGTTTCCCAGCCTCGCTCCGACCAGGGCGGCCTGTAGTTCCAGCCTCGGTATGGTTTGGGCCTTCAACGGCGCTACTTTGGCCTTGGCTGCGGCCAACACGACTCGAACATCTCCATTTTCCTGTTCCATCCTCCAATAGACGGCTGCGGCGTATGCGTCTTTGCTCGCATCACAAAATACGTGCAGCTGCCGGCTCCTCGTCGGGCTCCCCCCGTTGTAGCTCCGGGGCAGCTCGAGATGGCTGATGTATTCCATGTCTGTCAGCCAGCGGGTGAAGTCCTCGGCTGACTCAGCTGGCAGCGGCTCGTCCCAGTCCAGCTTCTGACGCCACAAGCCTTGTAGGATGACTTTGGCGGTAATGGTGTAACAGCTAAGTAGCCCCAGCGGATCGTAGATACTCATTACGGTGCTAAGGGCCTCTCTTTTCGTCGGCGCGCGCTGCAGCTCACGGACCTCCACAGGAACTCTAGATAGCGACGTGTTGAATTTTAGTTTGTCACCTTTGGAGTCCCACAGCATGCCCAGGGTCTTCTGCTCGTCCTTGGTGACGTGCTGCGTAGTATTCTCAGCTAGGCGGTCCTCAGGCAGCTCCTCTAGCACCCTCCGATCGTTGCTCGTCCAGCCTCTTAAATGGAAGCCACCTTTCCTGTGCACCTGGTCCACTTGCTCTACAACCTGCTTGGCCTTCTCCCGGTCTGGATAGCTGTCCACGTAGTCATCCATGTAATGGGCTTCGGAAATAGCGCGATGGGCTTCCGGGTGTGACTCAGCGAATTCTTCCGCGTTCCTATTCCGGGCTGAGTGTGCCAGGAACGGCGAACACGACGCTCCAAAAATCATCACCACCATCTTGTACCTGGTCGGCGGCTCGTTCGGGTCCTCTCTCCACAGGAACATCTGGGCCGGCTGGTCTTCTCGTCTGACTTTCACACGAAGGAACATCTCCTGTATATCGGCCTTCACAGCAACAGCTTCCTCCCTGAACCGGAACAGGATTCGTGGCAGTGACGTCAGAAGGTCAGGCCCCTCCAACAAGTGATCATTAAGGCTCACGCCGCTTGTCTTCGCCGCCGCGTCGAAAACCAGTCGCAGCTTACCCGGTTTGTTTGGGTTTTTGACCGGGAAGTGCGGCAGGTACCATGTACGGTCGCTTCCGGCCTCCGTCCCGTCGCATTTTTCCGCATATCCCTTGCTTATGAGATTTTTCATCTGCCCATGGTACTGCGCCTCGTCTTCTGGGTTTTTCCTGAGCTTGTGTTCTAAGTTCTTAAGCCTCTTCAGCGCATTGTTGTAGCTGAGAGGTAATTTGACGCCGTCCTTGCGCCACAGAAGTCCCACTTCGAATCGACCGTCTTCCGTTCTCTTGGCCGTCCTGCCAAAGAGGTCGATGGCCCGCTGCTCGCCGTCTGTCAGCCTCGCCTTAGCCGCTATTCCCAATGCGTCTATATCGAAGTGTTTCTTCACCATTTCTTCGAGCCGTTCGCCCCTGGTCTCGATTATGGATATGTGCAGGATACTCTCATCATCCTGCCTTATGATGCGCCTCGGGATGCTGCCGTGGATCACCCAGCCGAGTTTGGTCTTTGAGGCCGCAGGCTGGTTCCTTTTCCCGATTCTCAGTTCTCTTGACACGATGAGCTGCCAGTTGTCCGTACCGATGAGAAGTTGGGGTTTCTCGTTCTCATAACACATCTCTTCATCCCTGAGATCGTGCAGGTGAGCGAGTTGCAGCAATGATTCCGGAACGGATTGAGTGAGCAAGTTCAATCCGCCCACCGTTCTCGCAGTGATGTCGTGCCTGGTACCGTCGTGACCCCGTACGCCCAGTTGTACGAGTCGGCTTTTTTCCTCATTCCTCTCGGCATTGATCCCGTGCATCCGCAGCACTTTCGACGGACCGTCTGCGCCGATAGCCTTCGCGACGTCTTCATCCAGCAGAGTCACTGTCGAGCCCTCGTCGAACAGCGCGAAGATGTCCGCTTCGCCCCGTGGACCTACGACTTGAACCCTTCTCATCTTGAGTTTTACCGCACGGTCGGACGTGACCGATGCGGTAATAACGGCGTCCTCAGCCTGTGGAGCGCCGCCGGACCTCTCCTCGTGCAGCAACGTGTGGTGCAGCCGCTTACAACCCTGTGCGCCGCACCGTTTCGCCTTACAGTTGAATCTTCTGTGTCGACTCGATATGCACAGGAAACACAGCCCCTCTTTCCTGACTGTGTCCCATCTCTTTGGTACGCTCATTTTCTTGAAGGTGGCGCAGCGAGGCAGAGCGTGATCATTGGCACATATCGGGCACTTCATTGCTTCCTCACGTACCTTCTTGGGTTGGCTGTGGCTCGGCGAACCCCTGCCCTCATCTGTCACCGCGAAGACTGGCCTTCTTGCTCTGGTTTCACTCTTGTTCGGAGGTTGACGCGGTGTTTCTCTCTTCGATGTCGTGCTGAATCCGTAGCGCAGTGCCCTGTCCGCTTCCCTCATTAAGAATTCAGAGAGAAGGACGACATCGGGCTCGTTCCTGAAGCGCGACGTCTCTTCTGCGTAGTCGTACCACTTGCTTTTCTCGTAGGGACTGAGTTTCTCTAGAATGTCTCTCGTGAGCAACGGGTTGAAAAGGTACCCGTGCCTCAGCCTCTTCAGGATAGCCACCATGTTCTGAATCTTTACGGCGAATTGGTTGAGTTCCGCCGCCGAACCTCCGAGCCTCGGTAGCCTCTTCAGGTCTTCCATCATGCGGTCCACCATAACTTCTGGACGTCCGAAGCATTGTTCTAGAGTCTTCATGATTTGTTCGGGCGGCGTAGCGACGCTCAGCAGTGGTGCCACGGCTTCCCTGGCTTCTCCCCGTAAGCAGTTCCTCAGCCGAGCTAAATTCTCGATCGGTTTCAGCTTGTAGAATGCAGTGGTGTCTTCCATGGCTGCCTTGAAGGATAACCATTCGGTGGGAGCCCCTGAGAATGTAGGCAGCTCCGTTGTGTGGCGCGTCTGGCGTTGATTCAGCAGCTTGTCTAACGTTTCAGCGAGATGTTCCACCCCGTTGGCCCTAGACGTGGGCGGTGTGGGTGAGCGTGGGCGGCGTTGTTCCGGCCACTCAAATCTCGTCTTCTGGCCTTCGCGTCTTCCTCCAGTTGGTGGCATGTCTTCTGGCTTCGGCGTCTCTCTCTCCTCTAACACGACCGGCTCTTGTCTAGCCTCTTCATGGTCGGGTCCTTGTTCGCTTAGCCAGGCTCGTACACGTTGCTCCACCTGTTCAGACGGCTCGTCGTCATCGGGGCTGCTTCCATCCTCTGCAGCGGCGACGTCGGCGACGAGTTTCTTCTTGATAAGTTCTGCTTCTATTTGCAGTTCCTTTTTACGGAGAGCGGCCAGCTTCTCTTCCGCCTCATATTGTATGCGTGCGACGACACTCGCTGTCGATCGACGCGACCTAATTGAAATAGCCTTCTTCCTGGCTAGTGTTTGCACTTCCGGAGCTACAGGTGCCTTGCTAGTACCTGGTCTCGGTTTTAAAATTGTTTGAAGCAGATCTGCCCTTCCCTCGGTCGGCGGCGGCTGGCTCGTGGCGGCAGCAGACGGCGATCGTGGCGGATCTGGAAATCTTCGCGGTTGTTGTTGTTGTGGTTGGTTCTCCTCGGCCCCGCTCTGACTCCTTGTGATGACCATAGTTTAAGTTAAATGTTACGTTAAGTTAAATCCTCAAATCAAAAATTAATCTTCAAATATTCGTCTTCAAACTCCAAATATCTTCAGAGTCTTCACGACTCTTCAAGAATCTTCGGTAGGTTTTTCAGGCGAAAAATCTGCGAATCCTTGCTTCCCTCTTCGTTGGTGTTGTCTTGTATCTTCGAGTCCAATCTTCTAATCTGAGTCCGTCGATCCCCGGTGTTGAATTCCTTTCTTCCAAAATTCTATGTTCGGCTTGATAAATTTTCTTCAAAAAATTTTCTATGTCCTTGGCTCGATGAAATTATTCTATGTCCAGTGTTCAGTAAATTTTTCTAAGTCCAGTCTTCAATAAATTTTTCTATCTCCTTGGCTCAGTAAAATTTTTCTATGTTCCGTCATCAATAAATTCTTCTAAGTGTCGTCTTGATTGTTTTCAACTGGTATTGGACTTCGAAAATTTCTTCAATCTTGTATCTCGGATCACACGCGACTAACTCACTAACTTGCAATCCGGATCGCAAGGACCACGCACTACTGTATGGGACTGTATTTTTCCACTAGGTTTTCACCGCCGGCTCTGATCAGACTCGAAGATAGCAAGGTTACACCGATTCGGGCAGAGCGGGGGCGTATAAAAAATAACACTGATTTGAGGAGAACATTTTTCACATTAACTCGTTAGCTTACCTGGCTCAGGGCAATGCCGTATAGAGAGCACAAATGTACTCTTCTAATTTCCATATAAGCTATCTCTCTCTTATTTCTCTATACGGCTATTTTTCCGTAATTTTCCCTAATTTCCCTTTATTTCCCCTGAGCCAGGATAAGTGAAACGCATAACGTGAAATTCTTTATTTACCATAAAACAATACATAATCACACAGTTTACATAGATACTTAGTAACACATAAGCAAAATTACAAGTATAAGAAAAACCATATATTTTTCACCATTATAATCTAATTTTCTCTAAAACCATTTACATTTCTATTTACCTAAATGTTATTTACTTTAGCCACTAATTTTTCCTATGTACAACACTAATTTTCCAAGTGAAATAAGCTACGGTTAAGAAATTATAAAGAAAATAAACTCGTGACTTTAAAACAATTATTTACCGCTATTCTAATGAACTTAACACTTATGTACAACACTTATATTCACTATTTTCACTCTTAAAAGTTTATGTACTATTTACTCACAGTTTTTAGAAACGTTTTAAAGCACTGATAAGTGTTCATTGTCTTTAAATTCACTTTAAAACACAGGCGAGGCCGCTGTCCTTAACACCTACATACGGCGAAAAAACACTAGAACTTAACATCGGACTTCGCCGGCCGTACAAATGGAAGTTCATCGTCGCTGCAGTCTCAAAGCCAATCCTCGGTGCCGACTTTCTTCAACATCATGAATTAATCGTCGACTTGAGAAATAGAAAACTCATCGATGGAAGAACAAGCCTACAAATCAACGCACTTGGAAGCTACACGGACATACCTACAGTCCGAAGTATCGACGTCACTCAGTCGTACCACGAAATACTGGCAGAATTCCCCGGCATCACGGGACTAACAGCTATGAACATAATTCCGAAGCACAACGTCGAACACTTCATCGAGACATCTGGCCCACCACTACACTGTCGCGCCAGACCGATTCAACCACATCGCTACAATCAAGTAAAAAAAGAATTCGAGAACATGATGCAGCAAGGTCTCTGTCGTCCCAGCAAGAGCTCCTGGTCCTCACCCCTTCACGTCGTACCAAAGAAGAATGGCGACATAAGGGTGTGTGGCGACTACCGGCGACTCAACGCGGTCACAAAACCCGACCGCTATCCTATACCACGACTACGGGATTTCACTTTTCAACTCGCCGGAAAGAAGATTTTCTCGACTATCGATCTAAATCGAGCTTACCAACAACTACCAGTTCACGAGAAAGACATCGAGAAAACCGCCATCATTACACCATTCGGACTATTCGAATTCCCGAGAATGTGTCCTGGCCTTAGAAATGCAGGTCAGACATTTCAACGCTTCATACACGAAATTCTACAAGGCTACGACTTCGTATTTTCATTCATCGACGACCTACTAATAACATCTAGCAGCGAAGAAGAACATCGCGAACACCTGCGGTGTGTTCTACAACGCCTGGAAGAAAATGGAATCACGATTAATCCCGCCAAATGTGTACTCGGCAAACAAGAAGTCAAGTTTCTCGGTTTCAACGTCAACTGCGACGGAATCAAGCCGCCACAAGACAAATTACAAGCTATAGAAGATTTCCCATTACCGAAGAACATAGAAGAGCTACGACGTTTCCTCGGTATGCTAAATTTCTACCGAGACAGTATACCGAACGCCGCTACACTACAAGCGCCGCTACACTCATATCTCCATAATGCGAAGAAAAGAGACAAAACACCGATCGAGTGGAACGAAACATCGAAACAAGCATTTACCGCTTGCAAAAATAGCATCAAAAACGCTGTTTTGCTTGCGCACCCAAACCACAAAGCGCCGATCGCCATTTTTTCCGACGCATCCGACACCGCAGCTGGAGCCGTAATTCAACAATATATCGATAATAAGTGGCAACCTCTTGGCTATTTCTCGAAGAAATTCACAACAGCACAAATGAAGTACAGCACCTACGATCGCGAACTTCAAGCTATCTACATGGCAGTGAAATACTTCCGTAAAATATTCGAAGGCCGAGAACTCATCATATTCACCGACCACAAGCCACTCACATTCGCCCTACAGAAAAAATCATCGTCTACAGAAACTCCACGAAGAGCCCGCCAACTACTTTTCATCTCTGAATTTACGCACGACATACGTCACATCAGTGGAAAAGATAACATCGTCGCCGACACTTTCAGTCGTATCGAAACTATAAACACGCCATGCGCTATAGACTACAAGGCCCTATCCCACGCGCAAGAACGAGATAGCACGCTACCCGCACTCTTCACTCAAGAAAACTTAAGTTTCAAGACGATCACATTACCAAACTCCGATATCAAGATTGTATGTGAAACATCAACAAATTACGTCCGGCCGTACCTACCACAAGACTTTCGACGTGCCGTGTTCGACTCGATTCACAACATGAGTCATCCCGGTACAAAAGCTTCAAGAAAAATTATCACACAGAAATTCTTTTGGCCGTCTATGAATACCGACATCAACAATTGGACGAAAACCTGCATACAATGTCAGAGAAGCAAAATACAACGTCATACATCGAGCGCCGTGTCAACATTTCCACAAGTCGACCGTTTTCAACACACTCACATTGACATCGTTGGCCCGCTACCTACAACAGCGAGCGGCCATAGATACCTACTCACTATGATCGATCGAGCAACCAGATGGCCGGAAGCTGTACCACTCACCGATATTACAGCTGAAACTGTGGCGAGAACATTCTACGAGCAATGGATAGCGAGATTTGGTTGTCCTACAACAATAACAACTGATCAAGGACGCCAGTTTGAGAGTCAGCTGTTCGTCAACTTAACACGTTGCATGGGTATCGACAAAACCCGTACAACACCGTACCACCCGCAATCCAACGGAATGATTGAACGCTGGCACAGAAGTTTGAAAAACTCGCTGATAACAAGACTTATCAACAACAATACGTCATGGATCGACGAAATACCTACAGTTCTACTAGGACTTCGCGCCGCTATTCGTGAAGACACCGGAATTAGCGCCGCCGAACTTACCTACGGGTACAACCTACGCTTACCCGCCGACTTCTTCGAAACATCATCATCATCAGCAAGTCTCAACCACACCTACGTAGAACAGTTAAGAAAAAACATCAATTCACTCAAGCCAAATAAGCAAGTACACCGCCACGGGAATCAGCAAAGCATCTTTGTACATCGCGACCTTCACACATGCGATTACGTATTCGTACGTAATGACGCAGTAAGGAAGCCATTACAACCACCGTACGACGGACCGTACAAAGTTTTACAACGACAAGAAAAACATTTCACACTACAGTTACCTGACCGCACAGCAACGTTATCCATCGATCGTTTGAAGCCCGCTTACACATTATTTGAAGATTACCTCAGCGAACCAACGAGCAATGTACAACAGTCACTGAGCACCGAATTACCAAGAACGTCAAGTCAATTACCAGATACCTTACCATTTACCATGAAGAAATTACCAGAAGATACCTCAAAACAATTACCTGTCACCTCAAGACCGTTACCTGTTACCTCAACACCATTACCAAGTGCAACACCAATCAAGCAGAAGTCACCAGCAAGTCCAACAACACAGAAGACAACAAGAACAGGCCGTGCTGTCAGACTGCCGGTACGCTTCGCTTGAGGGGCAGCCCTGTAGCATACGCTCATAATACGTGAAACAAGAACATCGCTCTGATAAGAGCGTTTTTACGTCGTTTGTCGATCGAAACAAAGAACACGACATTCGTACGAATAAAACGAATATCCGAGTAGTAATCCACGACTGGAAACATTTTCATTCATCGTGACAGCGTTGCAGCCCCGAAAAGGACTTTTTCTAATAAGAATAACACTTAGCACTACACATCACAAACTCAGTCTTCATTCTTCACACGGCAACAGTCGGTGCGCCGAGGTACTGCGTGACATCGTGTTCCCGCGGAAGCTCGCTCGAAATGACCGACGCAACCCGCTTACGTCGTCACGCGCCGGGCCCTTTGAAAGGGGCCTTGGGCGGGGAATCACGACCAGGGGCTTTGCCCCTCTACGTGAGGAGATCCGAAAGTTAGCGCCCATTACGAATACTGGGCGCATTAAGCCTGTTTTTAGGGAGGACCCCCTGCGACAGAACGCAGGGGAAACCCGAAGTAATAAGAGTTAAAATAGCGACGGCCGAGGTCGGCCAAGACCAGCGGGGGACTCCGGCGACGATTGGGGTCCTGGTCCGGAGACCAGGAAACGTGTATGGGTCCACTCCCCGCACGCCGCTTTTGTCGACCGCGGACACAAACCGACCTGGGAAAAAAGGGTAAAAAGGGAAGGATTCCCTTGCCCCGGCATACGTACCGGGGGGGGAGCGCTGCATTTAGTGAGCGCGGGGAAAGGAGGGGTGGGGGGGGGCAGCAAACCATCGGTGCATATCTGGCGCGCAGTGCACGAGCGCGCCGGCATCAATTAAACTGCGGTGTCCCCAGATGGCGTGTAGGTGCACTATAGCTATCTCGTGCAGCGGGCATGCGACGGCAGCGGGTCGGAAACGACCGGGCGCATCGCTTCCGCTCGCACTATTTAGAAGTGGATTTCGCTGTAACATAGAGCAAACATTAAAATTCCCACGCCCGAGGGGCGCGGGGGGGGACGGTGCGCGTAGCACGCGTTTGTCCCGAGTCCGGAATGCGCGTTGTGGATCTCTGGCAGTCACATACAGCTCCTCTGATAGGAGCCTCTGGATGCCGGAGATATCCATCCGCGGGTCCGGTACTAGGGCCTGGGGAGCCACAGGGAAATTAGGGCAGAAAAAGTAGGGGCACCTTCTATTAGGGCCTGCAAAAAAGTAGATAAAATTTGCTCCCCGGCTTGAATTTTGTAGAAACAATTCCTAGCCAGGGAGAAAAGGGTCCGCAATAGTTCTGCGGTAGACTGATGGGCCTCCTGGTCACGCACCTGGGGTGACGGAGGGGCAGAAAATGTCCCACATTGCGGGGCAGCTGTGTGAGTAGTCGGCTCCGTAACGGCTTCAACTTCCACGGCCGTGACGGCCGAGGAGGAGGCACTGGGAGTGCGAGAGGGGCGCGGAGAGCGCTGTATCGGAGGTGTTACCTGTGTAACATTTCCGGGTGGAGCGAGCGTTAGCTCAAGCTCCGACTCGAAGGCGGCAGCGGAAGGAGGGGCGACATGGGGGCCGGCCGTAGGGGATACGGTACCTTTCCTCCTCCCAGTGTTCCTCCTCCTAGGCTGCGGTGCAGGGGGGTCGGACGCCGTTATAGACGGGCGCCGGGGACGGTGGTCGTTGGCCTCCGCCATCAGTGAAGTGGCGGTAGGCGGGGGCGGTGGTGCCTCTTACTCCGGAGAGGGAGGCGTAGCTAAGGTGTCACTGGGCGGGGTGGCGCGGCCGTTACCTGTGTGGCGGTTTCGCGCCAGCCGACGGTAAACAGGGCAGTGCCTACTGTTACCAGGGTGGGCCCCCCTGCAATTGGCGCAGGTGGGTTCTTCGGAGGAAGGACGGGGACAATCCCGTGCGTGGTGTTCTCCGGCACAGTAAGCGCAGGCTACCTTTTGGTGGCAGTTTTGGCTTGAGTGCCGGAATTTCAGGCATCGGTGACATTGGGCGAGGCCGTTGTTGCTCCGCCAGGCTTCAATTCTCACGCCCGGCATGTTCAGGAATACGGTAATCTGAAAAATGCCGGGTACGACGTCCGGGGCCCTTTTAATACGGGCGAAATAAATACAGCCGGAGGGCTCGGATTTCGCTGAGACTGAGGAGACGTACTCCGCTACAAATCCCAGCTCAGCGAGGCCCTCCTTGATGTGTTCAGTATTGGTCAAGGCAGGTAGTCCCCTAATACCCACCTTGATTGCTCGCTCCTGTGGGAGAGAATAGGAGAACCAGGAGGCGTGACCGTCCTTCTCCAGGTTAGATAAGTAACGTTTGACGGTCCGGAATTCAAATTCGCTTCGGGGCGTGAAGCGAATCCTGGAACCGCCTGAGGTAGCATTAGGTGTATGCCCCAAGATTTCTTTTAGGCGTCGGAAGTGGCGCACCCAGTCGTCGATCTTCTCGACGACCAAGGGCGGGAAATTAGAAGATGCCGGGGGCGGCGTCTGAGGAGAGCGGGGCGGCGTCGGAGAAGATCTCAACGACGCCGGGGCCGGAGTCCTTGGTGTTGTAAGTGTGGTAGGCGCACTAACCTCGGCGTATGTCAGCTGAAAATCACTGTGGTTGGCCTGAGGTGGTGCAGAACTCTCAGCGACACTGAAGTCGATGAGTGGTGGCGGGAACATAGGAGGGCGGTGTTTAGTTACCGCTATTGGCGCGGCACGGCGAGTATCTCGCGGCGAAGAGGCCGGCGAGACGTCAGGAGATCGCGGTGAGACCGCGGTGGTGTAGCGGCGCGGCTGAGAAGCCTGCGAGTGGCGGGCTGAGCCCGCGGAATCGCGGGGTGTACCCGCTTGGTAGGCATTAGGTTGCCCAGGAGGTGCGTCGGGGCAGCGAGAGTCGCTTGCCCGCGCAGAACGGCGCGATTTGCGCTTCGGAGAGGCCGAGCACTGTTCGGCTGTACGGGGAGGGAGCCCGGACTCGCCTCGGGCCACCGTCGGAGGGCATTGGGGCGGGGGGGTAACAGTACACCCCCGCGAGAATGCCGAAGACGGCCCGGGGCGGGCGGTATCCTCACCGCACAAGCTAGGCTCGGTAGTCAGGCAGTGGTGCGCGCGGACCCGGGTCGAGCGCGAGCTGGACCTCGAAGAGGCCGGGCTATGCGTTGTTTCCGAGTCGGCGCGGTCGCAGTGGTAGGCGCGGCTGGGTAGCCGCGGGTCGCACACAGACATTGTCAATTGTTTGTACAATTAACATAAAACACAAATGTCACACAGAAAAACACGGTAACAGATGCACGGGTAACAACAAAAAGAAAGTACTCACGTAATCGTGGTCTAAGACAAACACTAAGTGTACGTACACGGACGGCACACACACTTAGGGGGGCTGTCTCCCCGTGACCCTACACTGGGATAAAATCCCAGCGGGAGGCCAAGGGCAGGGCAACTCCCCAGCAAGGCGACAATCCACACCCTATTCTTACGAAGTAGGATGTGAATTGACGATCGCTATCAGGAGTTTGTAGGCACTGCACTAGGTCGACACGTAGCGGCACGTAAGCAGAGCTACGACGTAGAGGCTACGGAGCAACTGCAGACGCGCGCGCAACGGGAGACAGGACGATCCTGACCGACGCTCGGCGTCGCGAGGAATATTTATACCCTAGCATCGCGTGTCGCGACACAGCGGCGGTGTGGAGAGATGGCGTAGAATCATGCAAGACGAACAGCCAATAACAAACAACCTTTTAAGGTTGCAAACAAACAGCCAATCAGGTTCAATTTTTAAGTCTGTAAATTCCTAGTGTAATAATAATAATTATGTTATTTTTTTGTATAAATACGTGTACATTTTGTAAATAAATTATTCACTTCAGTTCTCTTCACAACTGTAGATCGAGTTTTACTCTCTACCTAAACTGCCTCGACAAGTACCTCCAAAGTGGAGTACCTACCTCCAAACCAATGTCAAGTATATTATTTTCATCAACGTAGGTACTGTATTTCTAAATCGTCAAGTCCAAAGTCTAGTCAAAGCAGTGTTGCCAACTCTTTCAATCAAAATTATCGGATTTTGGGCTCAAAATTATCGTACAATTATCGTACATTAATGTTTATCTTAATTTTTGTAGAACACTTAATTTTTGTAGGGGGTGGGGTTCAAGAAAATAAAACGACTTGCTGTTAAATACGTATCGACGTATTAAATACTGGTCTTTATCCTATTAGAAGGTCTGGGCACACTAATGGGCCCTAATTTTTTTTCGTTTTTACCTGTTTCAGCTTTAAGCCCTGAAACACATCAATAGCCTAAAACTAAACGGTACTGAATTTTATAATATGTTCTTTATGCCAAACACGAGTAAGAGAACGATCGAGATTTTTTTTTTCCATTTTACAGGTTCAAATCTGTTCAAACGTTAAACTAAAACACTAAATAACGGGAAATTTCAGCAAAATACCATAACATCAACCGGTTAAAACAGAACATCGGTGCTAAATAATAAAATATGTTCTTCATGTTAAACGCGAGCGAGCGAAGCGAGCGAGCAAATTTTTTTCCTATTTAATAGGTTTTAAAACCCTAAAAGACTGAAAATAGGATGATTTTGTAATTCAAATTAAAGTAAAATTTGCGTAATTTCTGATGTTGTAAAATAGATGACAAAAAAAAACTGGTTAGGTTTGTCACGTAATGCCAATTTCACGCTTCTTTCGTCGTACATAATTACAAATTTTTGTGATCAGTGACGTGCCCAAAATATTGTGTCGCATGCTTTAAAAAAAATAGGTTCGAGGATTCGATTGCACGCGTGCCATAGGTTCGCATTTTCTGTTTTAGGCTATTGGTTTTACTGTTTTTTCTAAAGAATAACAGTTTTTCAGGATTAAAATTTTAAAAAGATTTTAACAGGCAAAATAATATTTTTGCCTGTTAAAGAGCATTTGCTCGCTTTCTCAATTTGAACGCGTTTAACATAAAGAGTATACTTAGTATCAACATTCTGTTTTAGGCTGTTGATTTTTTTTTTCTAAAATCACTTTAAAAAATCATCTTTCATGTAGGATTTGAAGTATAATTAGATGTTAAGCTGTAAAAAAAAATAAAAAAAGGCCGCCTGTGCTTGACGGGGCGGCAAAATATTTTAATTGGCCTGGGGCAGCGCAAAATTTCTAATCTAAATAAGCGTCTGTATAGGGGTCATCCACATGGACCAGCCTGGCCTATCCAGCACCGCGAGCTTGAAGCAAATTAGTAGACTAAAATGATTGTCACTTTTACCAGTTGACACAAATGGCGGCCATATTTTGTATAGGTGTAACTTTTCGGCGGGTTTGAATAAAAGACTCATTTAATAGTTTTAGAAGAGAATTTTACTTAAAAAAATATATATTAAAATATTATATCTTCATCATCTGAAACATTTACATTTGATTTACAAATTAAACAAAACTTGATGCAAAGTGTAAACTAGCTTTTCTCATGACTCCACTCATGAAAAAATGTGCTGAAAACTGAACTGTTAACTTAGCTAGAATACGTATTGTAAAAAGAGAAAGATGACTAAGATTTGTACGCTTCCAAGGTATATCTGTCTCGCTTTTTGTTATTGACGTTACGTTACTTAAGATTTCGCGGTAAATTTTTCGCCTGTGCCGAGGTGCCATCTTCCGAAGACAACTAGGAACTTCTTTAGCAAACCATTATTGATTTCGGATACACCAAATGAAAATGTCTTTCAAAATTATCGTATGAATTCAATAATATCGTACGTAGTAGTGAAATTATCGTACGATAATACCTAATTATTTTTTATCGTACCGCACCTCAAATTATCGTACAAATACGATAATTATCGTACGGTTGGCAACACTGAGTCAAAGTCCAAATAAATAGTCACGGTAGTCAATCAGTCAAGTCAGTCGATTCAGTAAAGTGGTAGACGCTTTACTGAAACTTCCTAGGGAGTTTTGGCGGGAAACCCAATTTAGCACGCATTTTGTAGAATGTATCACTTTTCCACACTAATGCACCTCAACGAATAATTAATGGTTAATATTCCACCACTATAACACATTAAAAACCGAATTAACACGAATTTAGAAAAATAATACAGAAACACAACATTGCTGATTGACTTTCCCGGCAAAACTCCCTTTTGAAATGTTTTTTTTTTTTTTTTTCTTCCTTTTTGGCAGCTTGACACAAGGGATGCGTATGTTGTGCCACAGACAAGTAAAAAGGTTAGGAATCGGCGGAAGGATTTAAAAGATATAAATGTACGGAATTTGGAAAAAAGTTAATTAGAATAGTTTGATAAGAAATAAAATTCTACATAAAATAAAATTAATTATTATATACATCTTAAAATGTAGGAGGAAAGGAAAAATTAAATATGGATATTATTTATAGTTAAGTAATTCGATAAACAATTATATACAAATTTATTATTTGAGCTAAGTAGAATATTTACAGAAGTAGGAAATGGAATAGGAATTAATGATAGGTTATGATATAGATGGGAATGATCATGGAGGGGGCAAGACAAAATAATGTGGTCTAAATCGCCAACTTCTCCACAATCGCATAAAACGTCGCTTCGTATTCCAATTCTCATAAGATGCGTTGGAATGCACAGATGACCCAGTCTCATTCTAATTAATGAAGTTGTTACGTTTTTGGAAAGTAAAATTTTTGAAAACCAAGGCTTAGTTGGAATCACTGGTTGAATTTTTCGATACTGTAATCCTTTAGTTTGACTGCTCAAGGTCCATGACTCATTCCATGATTTCAGAAGCGAGCTCCGGGCAAGAGCAGCCAAATCATGCGCGAAATTATTATAGGGGAACACATCGCCACTGACAACTGCATCCTTCGCCAATTTGTCGGCCAACTCATTGCCAACAATGCCACAATGGCTAGGGATCCAAATAAATGTTACAGAACAACCCTTTAATTTACATTTATACAGAAGATTTCTGACCTGAATAGTGACTGGGAAACAATTTTTAGATTTGAACGGAAATTTACTAAGAGATTGTAGAGCGCTTAAAGAATCTGAAAATATTAATGCCTTCTCAAGCCTACCGAGTAGAATATACTCAACAGCCTTAAAAAGGCCATAACATTCTCCCGTAAACACGGATGTTTCAGGAGGAAATTTCACTTTTTGCACAATATTATATTGTAAGTGGAAGATGCCTACTCCCACACAACTGTCTGTATTGTTCTTAGACGCATCTGTATATATATGGTGCCATCCCACCCAATTATTATTTGTAATATATTTAAATATATTATTTGCAAAATGCTTATCAGTTTTCTTTACGCCAATGTCATATCGAATATCTGGTACAAGTGTTAACGCTTCATAAGAGGAATCAAATAGTGGGAAAGATGGAGAACGGAAAATGGGAGCATCTAGTGTTAAGAATTTACGGTAACTAGTTATAAGAGAGGGATTAGATTTATGGTGCCAATATTTATTGTTACTATAACAAAGATGAAATAAAATTTTAAGTTTTGGAATTAACGGATGATTTTGGGATTGGTAACAGCGAACAAAAAATTTATCTGCCAAATATTGTCGACGGAGTAGAAGAGATGGCTCACAACATTCCAGCTGAAGTGCATTTATCGGAGATGATCTCATTGCTCCGCAAATTATACGCAAAGCTTTAGCTTGTATTTTATCTAACTTCTGTAAACCACTTAAGTTACACGGATCTAAAAGAAAAGTCCCATAATCTATTACACTTCTTATAATGGCATTATAAATTAATTTCATTGTAAATGGGTGTGATCCCCACCAAACACCAGATAGACTTCTTATCATGTTTAAAAGTCGCTCACATTTTGAAGAAACGTAATCGTTGTGAGCATTGCCATTTAATTTTGAATCCAAATATAGCCCTAAAAATTTCACGTTCTCTTTTGCAGGAATAAGTATTCCATCATAAAAAACTCGAACAGGAGAAGGCATACGCATTCTGGTAAATAAAACGATGGTGCTTTTATTGACCGACAGATCCAAACCATTCTTGTCCATCCAAGATTTTAATTTTTCTAATGAATTGGTCAGATCTCTACATGCGTTATTTATAGAATTATTACTTATATAAAGGACCAGGTCATCGGCGTATTGTAATATATTTATTAAATTTAAGTCTAAACATTTTTCTAAATCAGCTGTGTATATATCGTAAAGCAGGGATACTAAGATAAGCAGGGATAAGACTTAAAACAGATCCCTGAGGTATGCCTCTTCGAATAACTCTAGTTTCCGTAGATTTGTCTAAAAGTAAAACTATAATTCTTTCTAATAATATATTAATAATAAAATTTACTAAAATTAACGGCACTCCTAAATGAATTAACTTTTCTTCTAAAATACTTATAATAACATTATCATATGCAGAATTTATGTCCAAAAAAGAAGCAACAATAGATTTATTTTCTGTAAAAGCTATTCGTATATCTGTGGTTAATATGGCAATGTTGTCTATGGTCCCTCTGCCTTTGCGAAACCCAAATTGTGTATAATTTGATACAGGGGTGGTCGACTTTGTATGAATGACCTTGGACCAAAAAGGGGGCAGTTCGGTGCGACAAGAATGGTTATATTTCAATATATCGCTCTCTGTCTTACATGGTTAATATTACATAAAAGTTACTTAAAAACCACAACAGATGGCGCGCAACAGACACTATGCCGCTTCTAGATCGCGCTATCGAAAACACTAGACGTATGTATTTAAGGGCTCACGAACGTTTGTGATGTTTAGTTGTGATTTGTGCGTGGAGGTGGTCGCTCGGTTTTGTTGGAATGCAAAATTTAACTCTAAAGAGAAATTTAACGTTAACTTAAACTTTAATTACGTATCTTCAATTTCCCGCCATATTCATATAATCAAATATTTAGTCCTCCTTTGTTGGAAGGCGGTTAAAAGTTTGAGGGGGCAGCTCACTAGAGGCGCTATTTTGGTCCCAATTTTTTTGTATGAAGTCGACCAAAGAGAATATAATCACTACGTTTTAAGAGACCGCACTCCCATAGAAACAATTGAGCTCACGCACACATCGACAGTTGGACTGCATCTTGTACCAACTTAGAGATTTCTTAGATAAACAGTACTGCCAACCTTCAGACAGATCATAGTTTGACAGTTCTAGTGATGTGGACTAGTTATGAATTATTATCGAATATCGATACTAGTGTTGGGCCTTTCTATCGATAATATCCTAGGGGTAGGTGGGGCCTCGGGGGTTTTTTTGTGGGTAAAAGTGAATGTTACACAGAAAGAAAATACTTAAACATGGATAATCAAATAAAAAAAAATCAAAAATCCATGTTTAAATATATCTACCTGTGTAACATAATAAAAAAATACGCAACATACAAATTTAGTGGTCTTTATTTTGTTGTTGAGCTCTTTTAATTATGTCCGCGACATCAATTTCGGATTTTAAGAACTCATTATTAAATATTTTACAAAATTTTCTTATAAATAATTTGCTCAAAAATGTCAATAAATATTCATGTACAGAGTTAGAGTGAACACTACACTTAAACCATTCCATATTGCAGTGGATACTTAATTGCAAGGTACAATATTGGGCAATATGAAGCTGATGTAGCTCAGGCACAATTGTACTTTCATAAACATCTTTTGCTTCACTCACTAAAATACAAAGTTCTTTTTTTGGATAAGTAAGAGAAATCTTATCTTGCCACCATTCTTTTAATGATATAAATTTATATAATGGCTCATTTAGATCTGGATTTTCTTTTTTTAGAAAATATTTGCAACTTTCACAATCAAATTTTTTAAGAACTCTTGCAGCTAAGTATCCACTAATATATACAATTGGTTGTTCCTCAAAATTGCAAAAAGAAATTTCGACATGTTCAATCTCGGGTTCTTCAGGCAGCGACAGCATAGGATAACAAACATCTGCCTCTTCATTATCAGAATTCTCATTTAGACACGTAGCTTCAAGCATTAATTCAGACTCAGATTTTTTAGTTAATTCTGCATGAGATATAAACAGTTTATTAAAGTCAATTTCACAATTTGAGCCACGACTATGTGGCCCTGTTAATCCAGAAAGCACACTGGATTTTAAAGCAGCATTAAAATGACTGCATGTTGAATTTCTGTTTGTTATGCTGTGCTGTCTAATATTCCCAAACAAATTTTCCAAGGAATCTTGGTTAAGTTGGCGTAAATTTAAATACTTGAAACTAGCTTTTCTGTGTAACACATTCCAAATATCTTTTAATGACTTTAAAGAAGTTTCTAAACCCTGGATGCAACGCACATTTCTCAAACGTATTTGAGAGTCTGACTTTAGAAATTTAATTGTATGAATATATTTTAGATAATAATTCCAAGATTCCTCGTGTTTTGTTTTTTTTGAAACAGTTTTCCCGGATCCCTTTTTTACATCTTTTGGCGATGCTGGTCCATTTGTGCAATCAAAAAGTTTGTCCATTTCTTCAACAATGTAGGCAGTATCGTTGATCTCTTCTGACCGTGGGTCGCTCCATGCCATCATCTTCAAAACCGCGGCCATCGTGTTGCTTATTGCTTGAGCTGCAAATTTAACACGCATTTTAGTTTTATATGTAGGGTTCACAACTGTTGGAGTAATTTTCTTGAAATTCAAAAAATTCCTATTCCTCTCTTCTGCCTCTTGCAAATGGCACCATTTCGCCCTTTTCCCTTTGTACTCCATTATACCAGCTTGGAAAAAATTGTTCCTTATCGATTTAAAAAGATGTGGAATATCAAAAATTATAAATACTTTTTGTTCATCAATAAGAAAATAGTTTGCTTCAGTACTCAGGCCATTAAATTTTCTTAATAAATTAATGGCACCAATATTAGTGGGGCCTTGGTCACAAACAGTCGAAAGAACATTGAATCCAGCCTCTTGTATGGCTCTCACAATATTTTTTATCAATACTGCTAAATTTTCACTTTCTATTGTTCTTTCAACAAAATAATGCGCTACCGGTTGTTTAAATTTCTGTTTCAGGCCTTGTATCATGAATACCAAGGCATGTCCTGCAATTTTGTTGTTTCTGCCCATACTTTCACCAGTGCCCAGGTCAACGAAGCCTTCAACCTTATCTAGTGATTCATTATAGATCAGTCGTTTCTTCAAGGCAATCTCATCGAACAATAAAACACAGTATTTTTCGTCATCTTCCATTTCTTGAGATTTTTCTTTTAATATCTGTATAATCTTAGAATGAATGCCAGGTTCCATAGGGATTTCTTTTAAAAGCCTTTGAAGTGATCATGTGCTTGGGAGTGGTAACATTTTTTGCAAATACCGGTATGCTTTAGGAGAACGCTTGAAAATAGACAGAGCGTAGGTTTTGTTTTGCGGTTGCCATCGTTTTCCATGTGGGGCTTTTTTGTAATTTTTGACTGCATTTTCCACAATTGATTTAAGAATATCAGAGTCTAATTTATCTAAATTTAATAAGGACTTTGCCATTCTCCTTATCGTGATTTTTGATTCTTGTAGACGTTTTAGTATTCTCCTTTCTCTTTTGGTTAAAGTTATTTCATCTGTAACAAAAAATACACATTCACAGATCAGGTATATGAAACTCTAGATGACGCCCGCAACTCCGTTGCGCCAAAATTCGTTAATCGCGCGGGAACCGTACATTTTCCGGGATAAAACTATCCTATGTCCTTTCTCGGGACTCAGAGTATCTTCATGCCAAATTTCAGCAAAATCGGTTCAGCAGTTTGAGCGTGAAGAGGTCACAAACAGACAGACAGACACACTTTCGCATTTACAATATTAGTATGGATGGATAATGCATTTTCCTTTCACCTTGAATATCTAATGAAAAAGATGTTTGTCCTGTGAGTAATAAGAATGTTAATTTTAATTTGATACATACCATTTGTTTGACTTTTCCTTGATGTTTTATAGCCTTGCACCAGAATTTCTTCACCCCCCATCTGCATTGTGGTTCCTGGAATGTATATGAATTTTCAAACAAAATCTTTATAGTTATAATTTTTATACTAACAGAACTGAGATAATAGTAAAATACAAGTTTTGTTTAAAATGGCATACAATGGGAAAATATGTTTTTTTTTAACAAAAGATTCAAAACTTACCAGTCTTGCATTTTTTTGGTGATACAATGTTCTGAACCGAAATTTCATCGTTCGCCATAGGATACATTTCTACTGAAATTATAGGTTAAAGGTTAATATAGGAATATTTTTGTTAATTCTTCTATAAATTATTTCTCTGTTCCACAAAATAAAACTCTTCCAACAACTTTTGTTAGAAGAACTAATATTGTTGTGGTATTTCTGTTACTTTTTATTAATTAGGTACATAATTGCTTATTGTTTAAGCATTATGAGTCACACCCAGTAGGTAAGAATATAATATAATTTTTCTGTTTATGTATCATTTTCTTTTTAGTTCCCTGGGTCCGGCTCATGACTGTTGCAGGCGTCGCCAGCATTATATAATGTCATTCGGTTTTTATTATTTTACCCCTCGTCGAGGTAAAATCCATAAGGATAGGGGTTCAAAATTCCTTTGCTGTACCTAGCAAAACAGACAGACCATTCCACAGGTACTTTTTTCACACATTTTCTTATATAATTAAAGTGTGGGGCAACAAAAAACAGAATTTTACCTTGAATGGGTGTTAACCCATTCACCGCCAAGTGCTGCACATCTGAACAATACTGAGGTGCCACATACTTTCTTTTTTAGTGTTCCGTACCCAAAGAGTAAAAACGGGACCCTATTACTAAGACTTCGTTGTTTGTCCATCAATGACGGTGAATGGGCTGCAATTAAGTATAAATAGTAGTATTTCTTACCTCCTTTTTTCCTTTTATATGTCAAGTGTGTAGGAGTTTTCGATGTTGAAGGTATTGGTACAAAATTATCAGTACCATATGTTTTATGGACATTAGTAAGCACTGGTCCACCTGAAAATTAAAATCATTTTTGATTAACCTTATGATAATTTCCACAACTATTCCAAAATACAATAGAAAAATAAAATTGGCCAAGTGCGAGTCGGACTCGCGCACGAAGGGTTCCGTACTGTCGCGTCATAGAGTAAAAATAGGCCAAAAATTGTGTTTTTTGTATGGAAACTCCGAGTTAAATATTTATTTTACTTTTATTTTATTATTAATTATTAAAGAAAACATATAATTGAAGATTTTGTGAAAATTTCAAGTGTCTACATGTTACCATTATTGATATCAAGCAAAAAAGGCCAAAAAAATAATGTTTGTTGTAGGGAAGCCCCCGTTAAATATTTATTTTATTTTTAGTATTTGTTGTTAAAGCTGCAACAGAAATACACAATCTGTGAAAATTTCAGAAGTCTAGCTATAGCGGTTATTGAGATACAGCCTAGAGAGACAGACAGACAGACGGACAGACATCGAAGTCTCAGTAATAGGGTCCCGTTTTTACCCTTTGGGTACGGAACACTAAAAAAAGAAATGTCTACCTTGATAAATATGTGCCTCTGTCTCATTTATTTCAGTGCTTGTTTCAACTGCCATATTCATGTTTATCTTTTCAGTAGTAGACATAAGTTTATCTGGAAAAAATGCATAAGGTTTAAGATGTTTACTATCCCACTAGAATTTAGAAGAAATCAAAAGGAGAAAAGTTTTTCCAAAATCTGCCTAGGTTGACTGACTTCATACATAATAATCGACCAAGTGCGAGTCGGACTTGAGCACAAAGGGTTCTGTACTGTTATAGAGCAAAAATAGGCCAAAAATTTTGTTTTTTGTATGGGAGCCCCCTTTAAATTTATATTTTATTTTAATGGTATTATTAATTATTAAAGTACACATATAATTCAGGCCTTTGTGAAAATTTCAGGTGCCTAACTGTTGCCATTACTGATATAGAGCAAAATAGTTTAAAAAAATCACGTTTGTTGTATGGGAGCCCCCCTTATATATTAATTTTATTTTGTTTTTAAGATTTGTTGTTATAGCGGCAACAGATATACACAATCTGTGAAAATTTCAGAAGTCTAGCTATAGTGGTTCTTGAGATACAGCCTGGTGACAGACAGACAGACGGACAGACAATGACGTCTTAATAATAGGGTCCTGTTTTTACCCTTTGGGTACGGAACCCTAAAAATTAAATAAATTGCAATGGTCACTCACCTGTATGTTTTCCAGCAGGATTAGTTTTATCATATGATTTAATATGCAAAGGAAACTCAGTAAAAAGGTCATCAGATAAAGGGGTTCTCATGAGACCTTCAGTTGGCACTGCACTGGCTAACAACCGGTTCCCTTTTGCATTAAAGCATTGACGGGCAAAGTGGTCACCACAGATAAACTTGAGCTTATGCAACTTTTCAATTGGCACATAAACTAAATCTTCAATGCCCGATGCTTTCACCCATAATCGACATCTGAAAGGTATATAATTTGTTTGAAGTTATTCAAAGCAGTCATCAGACTTAGTTCTCACAGGAATCAAAACAGTAGCCTATGTTACTGCTGGATAATATAGCATTATTATACTGGAAGAAGTTTTGGAATGGATCCAATAGTTAAAGAGCCTTATTCGATGAAAGCAATAAAATCTTTCCTCTTTAAAAAGTAAATAGCATAAGAGGTACAAGTTACAAGTTTTATATTATAATATAGAATTGGATGGATTACTTAGACTTTATTACTGATTTAAATACATACCAACACAATGAGTGCCAAAACCCTTAGGGTGACATTACATGCAAAGGTACAAAAATTGTAAGACTTACCGATCAGGGTCAAGAGGAAATTTTGCAAGAAATATTCTCGATTTGGGGAGTCTACGTACTCGACAAATCGTACACTTCTTGCAGATGCGACTTTCCATGTTAGTTGAAATATTTTCAGACGAAAATAATATTGCAATCTCACTTTTCAAGGAGTCGGTGAAAATGTAATTAAACACACGAAATCCGTGACACGCAACAAAACTTAACATAGAAGCACAAATTGAATAGCCAAATCACTTGATATTCAAGCAAAAATCAAATTTTTCAGAAGTTTGTTTTATACAATTTTCAAACAACCGAAAAAGTGACATAACGCCATTTTTCCAAAGCTACCAACCTTGAGTACTCAAAAAAAAGATTCTGTATGTTGGTAATGATTCGCATAACAAACTTGAAGCCTTGCGGTTATTCAATTATAGACTTTATTTCAAAAGCGATAAAGTCGTATTTTTAGTGACTGGCTTGGGGGTCTGGCTTTTTATATGGAAGTGTCGACCCACTGAAGTCGACCTTCTTCTCCGCGAGTAATAGTGTTCTGTGATTTGATAGGAGGTTATGTTTTTCAACAAACCATTCCAACCTGTTTTTAGCTAAATGTTCAGCAATTTTTATTAATACGGAAGATAATATTATTGGACGATAAGATGAAACTAAAGATGGGGGCTTGTTGGGTTTTAATATAGGAATAACTTTTTGTAATCTCCATGAACTAGGTATATTACCTGTTATTAAAATTTGGTTAATTATGCTAAGGTAGTACATCAAAATATCATCATTAGCATGTTGAAAGAAAGAATATGGAATGCTATCTAGTCCGGGTGAAGAATCTTTTAAGTTTGCTACTACCCCTTTTAATTCTTCTATAGTAAAAAGCGAATTTAAGTCTTGAAAGCTAACATTTTGTACTGAAGAAGGGGGTTTATGGGAAATTGTGGGTGGAGCTAAATTATCAAGAAATTTGCAGGCCAAAGAGTCAGGTATCGGATGGAAAGGAGCTTTAAATGCAGATCTATATCGTCTAATGTTCTTCCACACTACAGTAGGGTGGACATCCGGACTTAAAGATAAACAGAAATTTCTCCAACTTAATAATTTTTTTCTCCTAAATAATTTCTTGGTATCTTTAACGCAATCAAGATATAGTTGGTAATTGGCTATATTTGGATTTGTATTATATTGTCGTTCACATTTCTTTCTAGTCCTTATAGCAACTGTGCATTCTTGATCCCACCAAGGTGGAGATGGAGTATGAGAGGAATATTTTTTTTTTGGAAAAGTTTCATCAGCTGCTTTTATAAATATAGAAGCTAATGCATCTGCACATACAGATGGGTTTTCAGATGTTATATTGGGAAGAAATGACAGTTGATTTGTAAGTGAATTTTTAAAATTATCCCAATCTGAATTATTGTTAAGGCGATATTTCATCGATGGCAATTGATTATGTAATCCATTTCTATTTTTCCCTGGAAATGATAAGATAATAGGAAAATGATCGCTTCCATAAGTTGACTCTAAACCATACCAGTGAAAAATAGGTGAGAGATTTGGTGAACATATTGATATGTCTGGTGCACTACAACCTTCATGAGGAGCGGTGCGACGTGTAGGATGACCAGAATTCAGAATGCACAATTTGTGATAATCTATTAAGTCTAATAATTCATAACCCCATTGATTGTCTTTGTAACTTCCCCATGACTGATGCTGTGCGTTGAAATCGCCTAGTATTACCATTGGTTGAGGTAACTGACTAATAATAACTTTAATTTCAGAGAAAATACTATATGAAGGATGAGGTATATACAGTGAAACAAAACAAATATTATTTACAGATGCAGCTATGATTGAAAAATCAGAATGATGAGAAGGAAGAGGAAAATGATGAAATGATTGATGATGTTTGATGAGCAAGGCTGTACCACCATACCCATCAGATCTATCTTCCCTAAGACATGTATAACCTGAAATTCTAAAAAGAGATTCCGGCTTAAGCCATGTCTCTTGTAAGGCAAGAATAGTAGGTTTAAATTTATTAATTAGGTATATAATTTCATGTTTTTTACTTATTACACTGCGGCAATTCCATTGGATTATGTTGTCCATTATTGGATGAGGTTTTTATATTAGATTCATTATTATATAAGGCTACGTTGGACGGTGATAAACTAGATAATGTTGCTATCAAATTATTTAATGCTAAAATTATTTCTTGAATAGAACTAACATCAAGATTAGGTACTGGATAAGCTGACCCATTATTACCTATTGGAGGATTATAATCTTTTATTAAATTACTATGAGCTTGTCTATCATATCCATTCTCTTGTCTCCGTGGAGATTTAGGTTGTTTAAACACAGTTTTCTTGTATGACCTTTGTACTGAGTTAACACTATTTTTAATATTATTATTGTTAAAAAAATTTGATTTTTGCATATTTACAGGTGATGACGAAAAATTTGAAGACATTAAAACGTCTGAATACAATTTGGAAATAGTGGGGTGAAGTTTAGAAGCTTCTGAATAAGACAGACAATTATTGGCCATTGACTCTTTAATGGATTTTTGGCGTTGAAATTCTGGGCACTTTTTGTCAGTTGCTATGTGTGAACCTTGGCAGATACAACAGAAAATTGACTCCTCCTCAACTGAACAACTATCTCCGGCATGCCCCTGGCCACACCTAAAACATCTAGGAGTGGATCGACATTGATTTTTTACATGTCCATATCTACAGCAGTTATAACATTGTATGGTAGGAAATATATATAAATCTACAGGAAGCGCATTGTAACACATGTACACTCTCTTTGGCAGTGTTTGACCGTCAAATGTTATCACTACAGACTCTGTATTATTAAACTGTGCTGTTCCATTTACAATTATTTTTTTCTTTAGTCTCCTAATTTTTAAAATCTCCCCACAACCAAATGGTACAGTAATGTTATTAATTATGTCATCATCAGACCAGTCAGCTGGTATACCTCTTACTAATCCTATTCTGCTCACTTGGAAGGATGGGATGAAAGATTTGAATTGATCCGAGTTAAATTGTGGATTATTTATAAAATTGTTAGCGTCGCTATATACAGAAAAAGCTATTGATAACCTGTTTCTACCTATTTTTTTAATGCTACCATTAACAAGATTCTGAATATTGTTTTTCTTTAAATAGTGGCCGAAAACTATAGGGTGAAAATTGATGTTCTCATTAGGTGATTTTATTACCTTTTGAACGTGGATAATGTAAGGAGAAGAATCTGTATCTTTGTACAGTATTCTACCAACCCGTAAATCTAAGCCTTGGTTTTTTTCGCTAGCGTTAGATAATTGTTGTGTTTCCGCTATTATATCCTGTTTAACGACAACATTGTTTTCGGTATCGCTAAGACACATACAGTTAATATCTGGTTTAGCCTTTTTTGGGTCCCTTTTAATTTTTTTCTGGCATTTCTTACAACGTTTCCTAGGAAGTGCTGGACGTTTGCGACTAGTAATTGTGCATGAGGCATCTGTGTCCATGCTCGAGTCATTAGATATAGTAACATAATGACCAACGGGGGGACCAGGTCCCCCCGGGTCTAGCTCCTCCATGGTCTTCTATATAAGTACAATTAAAAACTAAACTTACCGAAATAAAAATTATATACACTGAGAAAAAGGAAAAATATAACTACAACTAAACTATTTAATTAACTATTTACATACAAAAATTAATTTTAAAATTTTTTAAAGAAATACCGCGACCGCCTTTTTTAAGTTCCCGCGCTTTTTTTTCTTTGAAATGTTTTGAACACGGATGACTGATGAATTATTCTTCTTCTTCTTCTTTTAAAATGGCTCCTTAGTGAATCGCCAATGTCAGAGTGTGTAGGCGAAGACTCTGCTTTATGAGCTGGTTTTATGGAAAAACAAGGGTACGGTGAACTGAGTAAAGTATTTTGAAGAGACTCTAACCTAGAACAAACACAAACATATAGGATTAGTACCACACACCTTATAGTCTAATTTAGTTAGAAGGTACTATCAGCAAAGTTGTCGCTCGACCAGCCATAAGGCTATATTTGCTTAGCAGCCATGAATCATGACAGATGAGTCGTGTACACGCAAGGAATTTGTAAGTATTATATATACTCATTATATACTTACAAATTCCTTGTGTACACGCTACACGCACACATACTCACGTGTAAAAACTGACTTAAAACTTCAAAAACGTTTGCAACCGATGCGATGATAATTTTATTTTGTATTTTTAATTACCTCGTTCATTCATATTTGATTTTTGTAAGTATCGTCATAAAATAGTGTTTATGTTACAGCCAAAGTAATAAATCCGGATATTATATATACTATCCAGCCATTATTTATAATGTCTACTCAATTTAGACAAAGTGATAAATGATACAGAATTAATCACATTGACTGGCAATTTTATATAATATCTTCGAAGAATTGGATAAAGTAATAAAAAAGTAAGTACAGGTACTTACTTTTTTAAGATTATAAAATTGTATTTCAATCTGCATTTATATAATAATAATTATAATGTTTATCATAATAATATTGTCATAGATACAATTTGATTGTTATCTATATAAAGGAATTTAACTTTATGAAGTATTTTTTTAATAATAATTTTACATACCCTTTTTACCCGACTGCGCGACGCAAAGGAGTGGTAATGTGTTTATCAGCCTATGTATGTATGTATGTATGTATGTATGTATGTATGTATGTATGTATGTATGTTCCTTTGAAACACTATACAGACCAAACGCCTAGGCCGATTTTTATGATTCACACGTCAATCGATTCCTCTTAGTCCGGCGAGTGTCACTAAAGACATGACGTTAGTGAAAATTCAATATGGCGACTACTGGACGCCATATTGTGAAAATGAAAAAAATGAAAGTCAGCAAACTATATCAAGTGGGGTATCGTTGAATAGGTATTTAAAAATCATTGTTAGTTTTCTCTCAACATTTTTCGATTCGACTGACCGTTTAGGATCTATATCGATTTAAAGTTGCGTAACAACCATTCTCACATTCCAGTGATGTAGTACTGATGCTGATAGGAAATCCAGTCTGGTAAATAGCTAGCTAGGTACTCATAACTAAAAAGTATAAAATAAAAAATTATAATTTAAAAAATTTAAAAACCCGACTGCGTAAAAAGTGAACTAAACTAAGTAGGTACATAATTAAAACTGAAAAGGAAAAAACAGGCACTTAGATATCCGGTGATCTAGAATTCTATAATATATTATTGAATTAATACTATTGGAACATAACAACTGAACAGTCGGGATCCATTATTCGACAGCCAATCTAATTAATCAATGGATCCTGACTGTTTAGTTGTTATGTTCCAATAGTATTAATTCAATAATATATTATAGAATTCTAGACCACCGGATATCTAAGTGCTTAAGTATTTAGTCTTTAAATATTTAATATAAGTCAATAGTCTTTAAGTATTTAGTCTTTAAGATATTATAAGATTATGGTAAAATTTATATTCAAGTGCGATAAATATAATATTATGTAAGTATATTATCAAGTGGTCGCGCATGTCGTGTCGAGGTGATAGGGCCCCATTTTTCACAATTTGCATTGGGCAAACCTAAAAACATTTTCAATATTGTATCAGTAGTATATTGCTGTAAGTAGGTAGGTAGAGAATTATTCGCCGAAGTAGTTTTTTCTCCAAGAACACTATTCCACGCGGGCGAAGCCGCGGGCAAAAGCTAGTTTTCTATATAATACACCGAACATTCTTCATACAGTCTTATTATAATTCATGTTAAATAATACTAAAGACATAATTAAATATTAACCAGTATCAAGATCGTTTAATCCAATTTCCCCAGTATTGCACACTACAAAATTTTATTTCCCTATTTGCCATGAGATTTTGGTACACCTATATTGTAAATAAGATTAAGTAAGTTACATAGTGGCATATTATGCTTGCTGTTCTTTGAACAATGCCGAAATTTTCAAACGCGTATCTTTAAAGACTGAGGAGTTCTGATCAAAGCTTTTGTGATCATCAGGTCACCACTTTAGTGAAAACGGAACCAACCTCGGATTATAGCCTTAAAGGTACGCGCACATTATGCCGGGGCGGAGCGCAAAAATCCGCTTAAATCGCTTTCATACAATTTGTATGAAGTATCGCACACTGTGTCGGGCCGCAGCGGCTCGCATTATTGCGAGGCGGGTTTGCGTCCATGCGATGCGGCCCGCCCCGCCCCGCTGCGCCCCGTCAACAGTGTGCTATAGCAAGCGGATTTGTTTTATGTAGATCCTTCTTTATTATTTCAAGTACCTAATTGAAAATATCGATCAGGAGTCATCTGAAAATATCCCTAAAACAAAAAGGTATTCACCAAATACCTTTCTCTTGGAACAAATTGGATGTACCTATATTTTACATTTTCTTTATTTACGAACTTCTTGTCTATGTTGTTCATTATCTTCTTCTTCTAACCGCAGTAAAAAAATGAAAGTTCTTCGTCGGAGCTATCCATAACGTTAGTTGCACACAAATTCTAGCAGTAGGTACACTGTACTCAAAATCTGTCAATGCGTTGCGACCCGGCCCATCACCAGTGTGCTAAGTTAGCATTTTGCGCTGCGCGGCGCTTCGCCCCGGCACGCTGCGGCCCGGCATAATGTGCGCGTACCTTTAATAAACGAAACTTTTATAGCCGGCCGAAATTCACCTCTCTTCCCATTGTAAGCTTCCGTTCTGTTATAAAGTTTGCGGAACCAGAAACGGAAACGAAAGTGAAAAGACATGCAGAACTTCCGCGGAAGAAGCGGAAGCAGAAGCAGAGTTCTGTTGCATCACTAAGTTGAATCGTGTTTATTACTTTAGCTAACTTTGGCCCGCTATTATGAATAATATCCGGACAAAGTGATTATTTTATCACATTATCTAGACAATATAGTTATTATATATAATGACCAGTCATTATGTATAATAGCTAATTAATCACAATGACTGTAACATTTACACTGGATTTAATTTATTGATCGAGGAATGTAACAAAGAGAATATAATCACTACGTTTTGAATGTAATATTTTTAGACGTGGCACGTAAAGGCTTCTAATGCATTTTTTTTTTACGCGGGAGTCATGCTTCGGCACGAATGGGCTGGATCGACTGGATAAATATAGCGGCATCACAGAAAACCGGCCTCATTCGCCGAGTGAGTGAGGTTACCGAAGGCGGAAGAAGGGGTTGGGGAATTTATGGAACGCACTAACTACTTTGGTGTCAAGGGTGTCCATGGGCGGCGGTAATCGCTTGCCGTAAGGCGATGCGACTGCTTGTTTCATGGTCCATCCTACTAATATTATAAATGTGAAAGTTTGTGAGGATGGATGAATGGATTATAGATGGATGGATGAATGTTTGTTACTCTTTCACGCAAAAACTACTGAACAATTTTTTTATGAAATTTGTTATGGTAAACTTTTTATTCCGGAAAAGTACGGTATTCTCGAATGATACTTGATAGTATATTTCCGCGGGCGGAGCCGCGGGAAACAGCTAGTATTTTCATAAAAATATTTTTTTCTAGGTGGGAATCAAATCCACGATACGTCTGCGTTGTATAAAATGGCGATATGACCACTTTAACCACTACACCAGTACTACACCACCACTACATGCAACACTTTATGAAATGAAGGATAAGATTGTAACGCGAACGAAGCCGCGAGAAAAAAAAGTATTTTGAGAAATAATAAAAAACGTTGATTTCGGATATAATAAGTTTCATTTATTAATAACTTTATTAGTTAACAAGTATTACATAATATTTTTTCTAACAAATAAACCACTGTTGACAAAAAATTTATGCGAATAATTCAATATTTTTTAATATTTATTGAAAACTAACAAGTAAACCCTATTTTAGTGGTAAAAATCGAAAATTTTCTTAAAAATATACCGAATAATAATAATAATAATAAGTCTTTTATCGTTGGTAATCAGAATATTCTTGATAAAAGAACATTAATAGTTGAAAAGTTCGGTATCATCTACCATCTATCGTATACTTTAAACGAGACAATCTTGTATATGTCACCGTAAGTCACATGACTTCCTTCAGCATGCCGGCATCCCCTCCCGTCTATGTAACACAACACTCCTGGGCCATCGGCACTCATCCAGCCCCACATATGTTAATATCTACCAGATTGACTATCCTACCAGATTCGTTGTTAGCTTTTATACTTTTTGGCTCATATCGTGTATTTATTCACACGCTATAGGATCTGACGCCCCTCTTCATTTCTCGTCGTAAAATATTGGGAAAAGTCGAAATCCCGGAACTCGCGGGCAGAACGCACTCTATGTTCTTTTTGTGCCTGTACCCTTTTTTTAAATATAATACATCTATGGCCTGTCCTAATACTATTTTTAGCCGGACTTAGTTACCTGGCAACTTATAAACAAATTTCAAATTTGTTTACAAGTTGCCAGGTAACCTTTGTTATTAAATATTACTAAGTTTCGGTGATTCCACAGCGCATGCGCCAAAAAGTACACCGACGAACACGACCTTACTACTAATCATTTTTACGGTCAAGCACACGACGATGTGTGCGTTAACCAATCACGCTGTTATTTTCTATGTGCTTGAGAATTTTTGAGGCATCCTAGTACAGGGAAAATTTTCAAAAGTGATCGACCGGGAACTTTGCTTATGGTACATAAAGTTTGAATAAAAGGGGTATTTACAAAACCATGAAGCATAGATACCAGGAGTCCGAACGGTATAGGCTTTTTAATAATAATTAGGTATGTACACAATAATAGGACCAGATCTTAGTTCTCTTTTCTGCCGCTAGGCGTGCGAGACCGACGAGTACCGAGTGTTGCCAATACTATTATACCGAGTGTTGCCAATACTATTATTTATTACAATTATTTTTAAATTACCGTTAGGCAATTACCGTGTTCTACGGTATCTATTTTTCGAGAACAGTTTCTAAGAATTTCCTAAAACTTTTATATAACCTCTCGACCGTCGGGCCGAAAAATGGCCGAAATGAGCTGGCGTCGGGCCATCGCGGGCCAATTTGGCGAATCACGGGCGCGAATCCCGCCTTGTTGTTTTTCAAGATTATATTGATAAATTGTAACTTAAACCTATATATATTATACATATTTAGAAACTAGATTAAATTGCCTACGTGATGACGGAATTATAATTTTAAAATGACTAACTAAATAAAAGGAATCTTAGTTAATAGAATCAGGCGTTACTTTGCGGAAATCCATAGCATTAAATTAATTAATATTATGTTTATAGCAGTTTTTCCGCTATTTAGCGGAAAAACTGCTATAAACATAATATTAATTAATTTAAAAGGAATCTTGATGCAAAAAATACACGAGTTCTTTTTTTTTCAAACTTATTTATTTCAGACCCCAAATAATGCCATATTTATGTGTTAATATTGTAAAATTTGCTTTATTTACATAGGTGGATACTTTAGAAATTTAATTTCAATACAAAACATCTTGTACTATTACTACGATTGGATCTCAGAGATATAATACAAATTACAGTTTTTATGAAAAACAGGACATAGTTTGTTGCTCAATAAACTGTAGCTGGGACATATTCATTCACATGTTTTTGTATTTTTAAATAGTTCAATATATTTTAAATCAATTTTGTGCCACTTTTGTTTGTTTTCAATGCACAATGAGGGAGTAAAAACCCTCGGAAAAAAGGCTTTTTTGACGGGACTGTCTTACAAAAACAATCATTGTAACTAATGTACTTAATTCTATCATTAATTAATGACATTCCTAGGCACTAGAATACATAGGTACTATTTCTAATAAAGTGTTCAATTTACATTCCTATTTGAAATTATTGAAATTTGAATTTTTTTTCATACAAACCGAAAGCTGTCAAGTACTGAATGTCGCGTGCCGGGTGCCGGCACGACGGTATGTCGCAGAAATTTTTAAAATTCCCTCTAATATTTTTATTTAATCTATACGCAAATGCCAAATATCTCCTTCTTTTTTATTTATGTCCAGCGTGGTGTGGCAAAAAAATTGTAAAAATTGTAGGATTTTAAATGAAAGAAAAAAATATTACTACTACCCGTAAAGGCTTTTTTCCAGAGCTGATTTCAATCTTTCCAGAGCTGTCTATAGCAACTTTAAACTTCCCGCGTAATTTCAAACGAGTGCATGTCGGACCGTCGCGCGCTCTACCGGCAAAAATCTGTCCCCGTAATTGAGACCATTATTTTAACATTACGTTCGGACTCCTTGTTATCTATACTTCGTGTACAAAACATAGAACAGATTTAAAATTGATAGGGCGAGGAATTGTAGGGGGGAGGAAATCATACAACGAGGATTGATTTTTTGGACAGGAGAAGAAAATATGGTCGAGAGTGCCCTCGTCTAAAGTCCGAGTTTTAATTCAAGATCAAAAAAAACTACTACAATATTGCCACTGCAATAAAATATTTGTGCAAGAGTATATTCCTTTTTTCTAAAAAACAAGGCTTAGATAATTTTAATTATTAGTAATTTTAATCAGATGATTTAAATAAGTAACCTGAGTTATTTTATTTTCCATAAATACAAAACGCCCTAATAAAATCTTAAACATCGGTAATTTTTGGAAGTATACCTGGTATTTTACTGGTATCACTTCAGGTATTCATAACATTTGGTGCAATAATTTACAGGCTAAAGTAACATACTTAAATATAATTTAAATATACATGTACCTAATTTACAAAATAGTAGAAAAATTGTGTGTAGCTCGCTTTATGGTCGTTATCTTATCGCCGCCATTTTTTTCGGCCATGACACCATGATATTGTTTATCCCTTTGAGTATATAACCACTAGAGAGAGTTTTAGCCAGCAATCGCGTGTCCTGTTTCTGCTTGTGTGCATTGCAATAGTGTACGTGCAGGGATGTAACGTATATCTATATAATATCGATAAACTACTCGACTATTCTAGTAGTCAATTATTGACAAAATATATTGGAACTTAGGGAACAGGAGAGGAATCTCCTAAAAAAGGAAAGCCGAAAGGACTTCATTTTATACTATGTAAAGATAAAGATACCGGATATCAAAATTAAAAAAGTAAGTTTTTATAAAGATTTAATCAAACTCTAGTTGTCGGAATGATCCCTCTACACCGAACAAAGACTCAGCTGTCTTCGGCTGGCCCGGGCGCTTCTGCTCGTCTGTACCGTACTTCATGTCATCGTCCAACCACGAGCCGTACTGTTCGACTTTACCTCTCCAGTAATCTGCGAAGATTATAAGAACATGGGCCCCGGCTAGCCCCCCCTCCCCCCCCCTGGATTCGGGGCTGGTCCTGCCTGATCTGGCTATCCCCCCAGAGTCTACGCCCTGTGCCTGGGCACAGGTGGCACCGCCCTATTTACGGCACTGCTGTCCTCTACAGAATACAGATAAGGACTACTAGCTATTGCCCGCGGCTTCGCCCGCGTGTAAAATGTTCTTGGAGAAAAAACTTCTTCAGCAAATAACTTTACTCACTGCTGTATACTTCTGTATACAATATTGAAAATATTTTTAGGGTTTCGTACCCGATGGGTGAAAACATGACCCTATCATAGCGACGCGTCACGCGACGTGCGATCGCTTGATATAATAATAATATTAAAAGGATATACAGCACCTATTTCTATACTAATATTATAAAGAGGAAAAGTTTGTTTGTTTGCATTGGATAGGCTCCGAAACTACTGGACCGATTTTGATGTTATATATTAGACTACAAGGATGGACATATTAGGCTACTTGTGGTAGCTTTTGCTGTCCTTTAGCGTATGGGGAGGGTAGAGATACTTTAGCGCGCACGAAATAGCGGGAAACATCAAAAGAAGAATGACGTAATGAATATGGCGGGAAATTTAAAATACGTATTATAAAAGTTACATGGTTGTTGAGTTTTCCATTACACTTACATGTACTGTGGGACTTAAATGACAATTATAAAGAAGTTCTTACAAACATGCTCAATAAATCTATACTAATATCACATATCGGATATTTACGAACCCTGCAAAAGCTACAAATGCGAAACTGAAAGGTATTTTCGACATTTGGATTTACTAGTTTTTAGTTTGCGATTGTTGAATTTGACGATGTAGTAAATTCTCATACGTGATACGTAGATACAATTTTATTAAAATTTCTGACGGGAAACAGGCACATGGTTTTGTATTAAAATTAATCTTCTTTAGCTGTTAATATAATTGACCATTGTAAATAAGTACCTACCTATATACAACTCAAACGAAACACTGTCGCAAACCACTTAAAACAATCAAATTAAAAAGCGTCAACCAGGGCTGACGTGTCCCAAGCAAGTGTATGGCCCCCGCACGATTGCTCTGTCTAGACGTGTCCGTTGGACGACTGTAAGTTCAATAGGCTGTGCTAATATTATGAAGCTGAAGAGTTTGTTTGTTTGTTTGAACGCGCTAATATCAGGAACTATTGGTACGAATTGAAAAATTCTTTTTGTGTTGGATAGTCAATTTATCGAGGAAGGCTTTAGGCTATATAAGGTTTGGTAAAATCAATTACGAATACTTCGGGCACGTGATCTACTGCTTGTGTAAAGACGTTTAGGCAAAAAAAATTAAACCCGTGTAAAAAAAATACAAACTAAAATTATTAAATTAAAATATTGCAAGAAATTTAATATTTTGCATAAAGCGTCCGCGCGCGACAAGGACAGCAGATGTAGCACGACAGAGACAGCGATACATATTGCATCAAAGAAATAGGACTTTCATAGAACTAAAACAAAAATCGAAGCCGTAGGCAGCTATTTGTCTCTCAAAACATCAAAGACAAAACCAATAAGAGTGAAAGAGAAAGCCATCTCTATGTCTATTGTCTATACGTTTTTTTTCGAAGGTTGCTCCAATTTGGAGTCCAAATTGGAGTCCAATTTTAGACGTTGGAATTACGACTTTATTGCTTTAACAATAAGTGACATTTTGAATTAGTAGCAGTAGATGTGGCCTGAAGTTAGCCACTGACAGCTAATGTCATTTGTTTACGTGTGCATTATGATACAAGAAGAAGAAGAAGCAAATCATGAATTTATAGTGTGTTACATGAAGCATAGATACCAGGAGTCCGAACGGTATAGGCTTTTTAATAATAATTATGTACACATTAATAGGACCAGATCTTAGTTCTCTTTTCTGCCGCTAGGCGTGCGAGACCGACGAGTACCGAGTGTTGCCAATACTATTATACCGAGTGTTGCCAATACTATTATTTATTACAATTATTTTTAAATTACCGTTAGGCAATTACCGTGTTCTACGGTATCTATTTTTCGAGAACAGTTTCTAAGAATTTCCTAAAACTTTTATATATTAAGATTTCAATCTTTCCAGAGCTGTCAATAGCAACTTTAAACTTCCCGCGTAATTTCAAACGAGTGCACGTCGGACCGTCGCGCGCTCTACCGGCAAAAATCTGTCCCCGTAATTGAGACCATTATTTTAACATTACGTTCGGACTCCTTGTTATCTATACTTCGTGGTGTGTTATTTGGTAAAAATCTCAGTTTATCTTAGTGCCCCCGCACACTTCCAATTTCAAGTCTGCCAACTAAGTTGGACAGTAGGTATGCTAAAATACCAGTAACTAAATGGGAGCGCGCACATATCTAACTTAGTCGTCCAACTAAATAATTGGACACCGATCGTATCAGATCCAAGATTCCCTTTCGATCGCATCCAACTGAAAAGTCGTCCAACTGTCGGCCACCTGCCTATTAGCACTGGTACCTTATGAGAGGCCGCAGACTATCCAACTTTGTAGTTTGTCGGCTAGTCGCAAGGTAAAATGCAAGTGGACCACACGCGCGCGCGCGATTACCCCGCGCCGCCGCTACCAGCCCAAACGATATCTATACATCTATACATACAGATAAATAAAATTAAAGTGTCTGATTGTAATTTAAAATTAACAGCTTTTCACTTAATGCATATGAAAGTATATTCGGTACTCACAATAAAATACCAATTTTTAAAATTATTGTCTGTCCGTCTGTCTGTCTGTCGATCTGTCTGTCTGTTTGTTCCGGCTAATCTCGGAAACTGCTGAACCGATTTTCATGGGACTTTCACTGGCAGATAGCTGATGTTATAAGGTCTAACATAGGCTACTTTTATTTTAGGGTTCCGTTTAAAAAAAACAGGGTTCCGTTTTCGTTAGTTCTATGCAAACGAAGTTGCGGGCATCAGCTAGTTTTTTTAATAAAGTTGATTATATCTCGGAAACGGTGCATCCTACTGAAAAAATAATGAAAATTTCCTGCCCCTTAGGAACCCCGCAACATCATATTTTTTTCATGATGGAAGAAAAAAAAATTGAAAATCCGGAATTTTCCAACATTTCTATAGATTTATATATTTCTCGTATCTCAATGTACAGCATTTACATTTTTTTTATAAAATTGATTATATCTCGGAAACGGTGCATCCTACTGAAAAAATAATGAAAATTTCCTGCCCCTTAGAAATCCCGCAACATCATATTTTCTTCATGATGGAAGAAAAAAAATTTTGAAAATCCGGAATTTTCCAACATCTCTATAGATTTATTCATCCCTCGTATCTATTGGTACATCATTGCCATATTTATCGTTAGTGCTTAGTGTTTGGACCTAGTGCTATGTGTTGGACCTAGTGCTAGTGAATAAAGTCTTCAAAAGAGTCAGCAGGTCTTTCTCTCCAAATCCTTCGAACCCTAACACTTGACAATATGCTTGTGTTACTTCAGTAAAAGCTGTGGTAAAAGTCAAAATCACTATATATGTGTCGAGCTGAAGAGCGCCTACGCGCTAACCACTGAGCCACAGAGGTCATCTTTTTCCTCATTTCCAAGCACACCTCACTTCGTTGGCAACACCGTCGCCGACTAAATCGATACAGTCACCGACACAATTTAGTTCACAGTCTTATTAGAAAACAAAGCTGTGCTCAAGTTAATATGGCCCGTTTGGTGGAGGGCTGTAAATCACACTCTGCGAGGAAAGAAAATCGTGAAGAAGTGTTAACTTTTCACCAGTATGTTGAGAATTGTTTCAGGTTATATAAATTCAAGCAATTACACTGAAGTTATTATATTCTTGTAGATAAATGTGTTTGTTAATATTATATATCTATGGTTTATTGTCCATTATATGCGGATTTCAACAATATATAATAGAAATTTTGTATAAATTTCAGAGGTTGTGTATTTACATAGTGATGTTTTGGATATCGATAAATCTTCGAAAGAGAAAATATGTTAATCTGAAAGAAAAATGTTTTGCCTACTTTATATTTACCAAACACCATACAATTATACAATTTAGTAAGATCTTAAATATAAACTAAGTGATAATATATAATATAAAATAGTGTGGTGTATTTTTTATTAATTATAATTATTAATTAATAATTCCCGTATATTATAATGGAGTTACGGTTGTACATCATCACAAAAACATGTCACAAATTTTCAAATTTAACTTTTCTTTTTGGTTTTGCAGGGAATTAGGTGGCCTTTTGCAAGGATACTTCTTTGTACTTTTTTAATTGACCAGAAAACGGGCAGACTGATCGCCAGATGGAGAGCGATTATCGCCACCTATACATAACATATTCGCAATAGGAGGAGTCACAAGTACGATCCCGGTCTTAAAATCCGCAACTACTCCTTGAGTACCCAGAGGTCGTGGTATTTATCTGGTCCAGTTGGACCCTTTGTGCCAAAGTATGGCTCTCCCACGTAAACGGACTGCTGTGAGTAGTAGGGATTCGTGCATTCTGGATCACGATTCTGGACCCCCCCGTCCTCTACCCCCGTCCTCTCCCGCGTACCTACTCTACTCTACCTTCGGGCGGCGATGTCGGCTAAAAAAAAAAAAAAAAAAAAAGTTTGGTGTCAAAATGGGGGTTTTCGGCCACGCCCGATCGATCGCGCTCATCCGTTTTTCAATATCTCTAACGGTTACAAAGATAGACTTTTGCAATAACAAGGCCCATTAGGGTCTATTCATTACTGATTACTCCATCCGGTGGTAGACAAAAGGACGGTGATAAGCTAAGGACCATTAGTGGTTAAGTGAAGCAACAATGGTATTGTAAGTTAGTCATTTTATTGATAAAGTAACACTCAAATAATCTACATAATTTCAAATCATTTTTTAGGGTTCCTTGCCTCGAAGTAGGAAAATACTGAACCCTTATAGGATCACTTTGTTTTCCGTCCGTCTGCCTGTCAAGATCCTTTTTCTCAGAACGCGTGGAGGTGTCAAGTGGAATCTATATCAAATACTCAACCTAAGCAAATGCAGTCAAAAGATACGGCTGTTTATGTCCCAAATTTCCGCAAATTTTTAACACTCGCAATATAATCAAAACCTACAGGGCACTTCCCATGAACTCAGAATCTTGAAATTTGGTACGAAGCAACGTCTTATAGCACAGATAAAGGGAAAATTGAGAAAACCGTAATTTTTTAGTTACATCATATTATATTTTAGTAGAAATATTTTTAATAATTTTAAACTTACTACCCCTTTCCTCATGAACGAACACGTAGAGTATTAAATTAAAATTCATATCGAATACTCAGGTCTAAATTACCTTTAAGCTGTAACAAAATCACTACGACTCGCACTTGACCGGGTTCTTTTAATGTAACGAACCAGAAAACGAGCAGACGGATCGCTTGATGGTAAGCGATTTCCGCTGCCCATGGACACCCGCAACACCCTCCTCTGGTGTAGCGACATGCGTTCCCAGTCCTTAAAATCCTCAACACCTCTGTGGCTCCGGTTTTCTGTGAGGAGGGTGTGGGAGAGCCACGCTTCGGCTCTCCCACACCCTCCTCTGGTATAGCGAAATACGTTCCCAGTCCTTAAAATCCTCAACACCTCTGTGGCTCCGGTAACCTCACTCACTCGGCGAAACACAACACAGGCGTTATTTTATTCCGGTTTTCTGTGAGACCACCGAAGCGTGGCTCTCCCGCGTGGCTCTCCCACACAGTCCTCTGGTATAGCGAAATGCGTTCCCAGTCCTTAAAATCCTCAACACCTCTGTGGCTCCGGTAACCTCACTCACTCGGCGAAACACAATACAAGCGTTATTTTATGCCGGTTTTCTGTGAGACCACCGAAGCGTGGCTCTCCCACACCCTCCTCTGGTATAGCGAAATACGTTCCCAGTCCTTAAAATCCTCAACACCTCTGTGGCTCCGGTAACCTCACTCACTCGGCGAAACACAACACAGGCGTTATTTTATGCCGGTTTTCTGTGAGACCACCGAAGCGTGGCTCTCCCACACCGTCCTCTGGTATAGCGAAATGCGTTCCCAGTCCTTAAAATCCTCAACACCTCTGTGGCTCCGGTAACCTCACTCACTCGGCGAAACACAACACAGGCGTTATTTTATGCCGGTTTTCTGTGAGACCACCGAAGCGCGGCTCTCCCACACCCTCCTCTGGTATAGCGAAATGCGTTCCCAGTCCTTAAAATCCTCAACGCCTCTGTGGCGCCGGTAACCTCACTCGGCGAAACACAACGCAAGCGTAATTTGACGTCCGTTTTCTGTGAGGTCGTGGTATTTACCCGATCGAGCAAGTGGCTCTCCCACACCCTCCTCTGGTGTTACGACTTGTGTTTTCAGTTCGACCGTGTAAATGTCAATTTTAGAACCCAGTTTTATAGTTTTACAGATTTGAAAAATTAACAGTTGTATTAGCAAAGCAATTGTAACACTAAAGTGTCATAATAATAATATGTATATTCAATTCTAAAAAGGAATACTACTGCAGTGATTTTATTTTACTATAAAGGTCAGATATTATAGTTGCGTAAAAGGCGTAAAATAAACTGATAGTGATAGTATGCTTACAATTTATCATCATCAACAACAATGTTTTTTTATGAACACATTCGCCACCAACCACACCCTCTACTAAGGACAAAGTATGAGTGTCAACGAATAATATTTGTTAGTTACACTTTTTTTTTAAATGATCTAATGATGAATAGCTCAGTGATCAGTGCTTACAAAGCGGAGGTCGTGGTTCGGGTCCCACCAAATTCAATTCAATTCAATTCATTTATTGATCACCAGAATGTAGTATAATTACAAAGATGGTAAATTAAAAATATTATGGTTCTAATACATTCTGCCATTATAAGGGCGTGTGACATTTGCATGCTCTTATTAATTACTACATTTTTATTTATTTCATTATTTACAATTAAATAAACCATTAAAGTCACAATAAGGTATTACTCAGTATTATTGAGAGTCAGTATAATAATAATATAAAAGAAAAATAAAATCATGAAAATTAATAAAAGAAAACTAAAATTGATAAAAAAATCATGCAGCTAGAGAATCATTAACTAAAGTAAAAACTGATATTAAATAGAATTCGATAAGTACAACAATTAATTAAGATTATCAATAAAATAATTAAAATCATCACACATTTATAAATCATTCGCCCAAATTCATTTTAATTTACAAGATATAAATATATTTAATCAGTAAATCATTATAAAATTAGAAGAAAAACATAATGTCAAAAATTAATTCATAATAATATTTACAATTTTTGGTAAGTCAATTAAAATTAAATAATATATAAAGTGATAATAATATAATTAAAAAGTGTCATTAAGATAGTCATCAATAGAGTAATAACATTTTTCTGTTAGAAAATTTTTAAAATTTGTTTTGAAAAGATTTGTATTTAGCTCTTTTATATGCTTTGGAATCTTATTGTAAATTCTTGGACCCATACAATATACACTTTTTAACATCAGTTCAGTCTCAAAGGGACATAAAAGTTTTCTATGTTCCTGAATGGATCATGGATATGTATTTAATACTGGTATTAATTGTCCGAGACTTCGCCCGCGTGAAATTAGGTTTTCAACTTTCATCGTCTATTTTACTCAACTAGGGACTTAATTTTAGAAAACGCTGAAATACATAACTCATATTTTTTCATACTCTATTCATACGAAATACCATGTAAATATTTCCAAGGAATAAGAAGTTTCATACAAACTTTTATCGCCCAATTTTTTATTTATTTGAGGGTTGAAAAATCCTTCCTTACTGGTTGCCTACGCCATATGAGAAATACGTGTGCAAAATTTCAAATATCTATCCTTAAAGGTTTGGTCTGTGAGTTGATACATATTCAGGCAATCCACTTTTTTTTTATTCAACTTTTCGATGTACAAGTCCTTACTGACCCTACTAGATACAAACCTGTTATCAATATGATGTTGTTGACGAATTCATTTCCAGTGATAGTTACGAATGGAGTTTATGTTCCCCATTAACGTAACGATAATAGTCGTGATAACATAAAATTAGCATTCTCGAAGTTTTTGATGATATAAATAGTGTTCTCCACAAACCACGGTATATTCATTTTGTACTCTCAAGATTTCAACAGTTTTGTCACGGTCACCGAGCGGAGCCGGTGATGAGTACAAAATAATTTAGAAATATAGCTCCCCTTATGTCATTGACTGTTGTTAACAAAATGAAATGTTAATAGGTTCTATCGACGTGGGAGTTGAAATCGAAACGGAGCAAGGGATTCCGATATAGACAGCTGCGTATTGTCTCATACTGAACAACTGTATATTTGAATATAAGCCTTTGAGCAATATTGTAAAGAAGATATCATGAATAACGATACAGTTATCGTTGACCTTCAAGGATTTAAGGATATCAAAAATAAATTTATCCTCAAAGAATTTTCAATTGCAACCAAATACTACACGCAGACATTTGTAATCAAACCACCATATCCTTATAATAATCTTACAAGTGAAGAAAAGAAGCAAGTTCGATGGTTAGAAAAAAATCGAGGATTACGTTGGAGTGAAGGATTCATTGACTATCGTGAATTTCAAAGGACGATTGTTTCCTACATAAGCGGTAAAAAAATACTAACAAAAGGATTGGAAAAGATTAAGTGGATTCATGAGCTATGTCAAGACTGTGAAATAATAGAATTAGGGCAAAAGGGTTGTCCGAAATTTTTAATATTATATTATAAAGACTATTGTAAAAAAACAAAAAAAGAAAATAGCATCCTGAATTGTGTTCATCATAAAAAAATATGTGCTTTAAAAAATGTACTCTGTCTGAAAACATGGTATTGTGATAATGCTAATTTGTTTTAATATTTTATCAAGTAAAAATTTTACTTTTAATAAATGTCTGTTAGAATATTATTTTCCTTTAATATCTAATAAAAAATAAACCAAGGTGAAAAATCGAAACCATTCTTTAGAGATTATTTATTTGTTCAAAATTTGTAACATAAATTTTACTTTTTAATAAAATATGTCTATTGGAATACTATGTTATTTTATTTCCTTTTACTCTATAATAATAAATAAACCAAAGATAAAAAACGGAGATTATTATTTATTTGTTAAAAAATTTAAATATTATATTATATTGGCTATTGTGAAAAAACAAAAAAGAAAATAACATTTTGAATTGTGTTCATCACAAAAAGATATAACTAAATAAATAAATTCTTTATTTGCAGAAAACATTGTGGGTACAAAAGGTGTTACATACCTATCTATTTTAGTCACAAATATTCATCATTTACTGACATGCAAATATTATATTATTACATGAATATAAATTAAGCTATACATATGCATTTTAAAAATGTACTGTAACTAAAATAAACACGGTATTGTAATAATACTAATTTGTTTTAAAATGTTCTTGAAGTAAAAATTTTGATTTTTAATAAAAGTCTGTTGAAATATCTTTTTCTTTTATTTCCTTTTATTCTATTAAAAAAACCAGGGGGCAAAATTCAACATGATTTATTATTTTTTTTTATATTTTTTATTTCTTAAAAATTTTATAGTAAAATTTTTACTTTAAAAAATGTCTATTGGAATATCATATTATTTTATTTCTTTTATTCTATAATGATAATTAAACCAAGAGAAACAAATCGACACCGATATTTTTTTAGAGATTATTTTTATGCATAAAATCTTTAGTAAAATTTTTACTTTTAAATAAATATCTACTGGAATATCATAATATTTTATTTCCTTTTACTCTTTAATAATAAATAAATCAAGGGTAAAAGTTTTAAGTAGTTTTTTTTTTCATTCTTTCTTTTAGTCTGTAAATAATTTAAAGTAGATAGTTATTATTGTTTTATTGTAAATTTGTTTAATTTTGATATTCTTTTGGTGCGCAATAAAGACTCAAAGGGTAAAAATAGGAGATTATATTTTATTTGTTCAATATTTTTAATATTATAATATTATATTGACTATTGTGAAAAAACAAACAGAAAATAACGTTTTGATTTGTGTTCTTCACCAAAAGATATGTGTCTTAAAATGTACTCTGACCAAAAATACGGTATTGTAATAATGCTCATTTGTTTTAAAATTTTTATCAAGCAAATTTTTTACTTTTTAATAAACGTCTATTGGAATATCATTTTCTTTTATTTCCTTTTATTCTATAAAAAAATCTATAAAAAAACCAAGGGGAAAAATTGTCACAGATTTTTTTAAAAATTTTACTAAAGATTTTATGCATAAAAATAATCTCTAAAAAAATATCGGTGTCGATTTGTTTCTCTTGGTTTAATTATCATTATAGAATAAAAGAAATAAAATAATATGATATTCCAATAGACATTTTTTAAAGTAAAAATTTTACTATAAAATTTTTAAGAAATAAAAAATATAAAAAAAAATAATAAATCATGTTGAATTTTGCCCCCTGGTTTTTTTAATAGAATAAAAGGAAATAAAAGAAAAAGATATTTCAACAGACTTTTATTAAAAATCAAAATTTTTACTTCAAGAACATTTTAAAACAAATTAGTATTATTACAATACCGTGTTTATTTTAGTTACAGTACATTTTTAAAATGCATATGTATAGCTTAATTTATATTCATGTAATAATATAATATTTGCATGTCAGTAAATGATGAATATTTGTGACTAAAATAGATAGGTATGTAACACCTTTTGTACCCACAATGTTTTCTGCAAATAAAGAATTTATTTATTTAGTTATATCTTTTTGTGATGAACACAATTCAAAATGTTATTTTCTTTTTTGTTTTTTCACAATAGCCAATATAATATAATATTTAAATTTTTTAACAAATAAATAATAATCTCCGTTTTTTATCTTTGGTTTATTTATTATTATAGAGTAAAAGGAAATAAAATAACATAGTATTCCAATAGACATATTTTATTAAAAAGTAAAATTTATGTTACAAATTTTGAACAAATAAATAATCTCTAAAGAATGGTTTCGATTTTTCACCTTGGTTTATTTTTTATTAGATATTAAAGGAAAATAATATTCTAACAGACATTTATTAAAAGTAAAATTTTTACTTGATAAAATATTAAAACAAATTAGCATTATCACAATACCATGTTTTCAGACAGAGTACATTTTTTAAAGCACATATTTTTTTATGATGAACACAATTCAGGATGCTATTTTCTTTTTTTGTTTTTTTACAATAGTCTTTATAATATAATATTAAAAATTTCGGACAACCCTTTTGCCCTAATTCTATTATTTCACAGTCTTGACATAGCTCATGAATCCACTTAATCTTTTCCAATCCTTTTGTTAGTATTTTTTTACCGCTTATGTAGGAAACAATCGTCCTTTGAAATTCACGATAGTCAATGAATCCTTCACTCCAACGTAATCCTCGATTTTTTTCTAACCATCGAACTTGCTTCTTTTCTTCACTTGTAAGATTATTATAAGGATATGGTGGTTTGATTACAAATGTCTGCGTGTAGTATTTGGTTGCAATTGAAAATTCTTTGAGGATAAATTTATTTTTGATATCCTTAAATCCTTGAAGGTCAACGATAACTGTATCGTTATTCATGATATCTTCTTTACAATATTGCTCAAAGGCTTATATTCAAATATACAGTTGTTCAGTATGAGACAATACGCAGCTGTCTATATCGGAATCCCTTGCTCCGTTTCGATTTCAACTCCCACGTCGATAGAACCTATTAACATTTCATTTTGTTAACAACAGTCAATGACATAAGGGGAGCTATATTTCTAAATTATTTTGTACTCATCACCGGCTCCGCTCGGTGACCGTGACAAAACTGTTGAAATCTTGAGAGTACAAAATGAATATACCGTGGTTTGTGGAGAACACTATTTATATCATCAAAAACTTCGAGAATGCTAATTTTATGTTATCACGACTATTATCGTTACGTTAATGGGGAACATAAACTCCATTCGTAACTATCACTGGAAATGAATTCGTCAACAACATCATATTGATAACAGGTTTGTATCTAGTAGGGTCAGTAAGGACTTGTACATCGAAAAGTTGAATAAAAAAAAAGTGGATTGCCTGAATATGTATCAACTCACAGACCAAACCTTTAAGGATAGATATTTGAAATTTTGCACACGTATTTCTCATATGGCGTAGGCAACCAGTAAGGAAGGATTTTTCAACCCTCAAATAAATAAAAAATTGGGCGATAAAAGTTTGTATGAAACTTCTTATTCCTTGGAAATATTTACATGGTATTTCGTATGAATAGAGTATGAAAAAATATGAGTTATGTATTTCAGCGTTTTCTAAAATTAAGTCCCTAGTTGAGTAAAATAGACGATGAAAGTTGAAAACCTAATTTCACGCGGGCGAAGTCTCGGACAATTAATACCAGTATTAAATACATATCCATGATCCATTCAGGAACATAGAAAACTTTTATGTCCCTTTGAGACTGAACTGATGTTAAAAAGTGTATATTGTATGGGTCCAAGAATTTACAATAAGATTCCAAAGCATATAAAAGAGCTAAATACAAATCTTTTCAAAACAAATTTTAAAAATTTTCTAACAGAAAAATGTTATTACTCTATTGATGACTATCTTAATGACACTTTTTAATTATATTATTATCACTTTATATATTATTTAATTTTAATTGACTTACCAAAAATTGTAAATATTATTATGAATTAATTTTTGACATTATGTTTTTCTTCTAATTTTATAATGATTTACTGATTAAATATATTTATATCTTGTAAATTAAAATGAATTTGGGCGAATGATTTATAAATGTGTGATGATTTTAATTATTTTATTGATAATCTTAATTAATTGTTGTACTTATCGAATTCTATTTAATATCAGTTTTTACTTTAGTTAATGATTCTCTAGCTGCATGATTTTTTTATCAATTTTAGTTTTCTTTTATTAATTTTCATGATTTTATTTTTCTTTTATATTATTATTATACTGACTCTCAATAATACTGAGTAATACCTTATTGTGACTTTAATGGTTTATTTAATTGTAAATAATGAAATAAATAAAAATGTAGTAATTAATAAGAGCATGCAAATGTCACACGCCCTTATAATGGCAGAATGTATTAGAACCATAATATTTTTAATTTACCATCTTTGTAATTATACTACATTCTGGTGATCAATAAATGAATTGAATTGAATTGAATTTGGTGGGACCCGAACCACGACCTCCGCTTTGTAAGCACTGATCACTGAGCTATTCATCATTAGATCATTTAAAAAAAAAGTGTAACTAACAAATATTATTCGTTGACACTCATACTTTGTCCTTAGTAGAGGGTGTGGTTGGTGGCGAATGTGTTCATAAAAAAACATTGTTGTTGATGATGATAAATTGTAAGCATACTATCACTATCAGTTTATTTTACGCCTTTTACGCAACTATAATATCTGACCTTTATAGTAAAATAAAATCACTGCAGTAGTATTCCTTTTTAGAATTGAATATACATATTATTATTATGACACTTTAGTGTTACAATTGCTTTGCTAATACAACTGTTAATTTTTCAAATCTGTAAAACTATAAAACTGGGTTCTAAAATTGACATTTACACGGTCGAACTGAAAACACAAGTCGTAACACCAGAGGAGGGTGTGGGAGAGCCACTTGCTCGATCGGGTAAATACCACGACCTCACAGAAAACGGACGTCAAATTACGCTTGCGTTGTGTTTCGCCGAGTGAGGTTACCGGCGCCACAGAGGCGTTGAGGATTTTAAGGACTGGGAACGCATTTCGCTATACCAGAGGAGGGTGTGGGAGAGCCGCGCTTCGGTGGTCTCACAGAAAACCGGCATAAAATAACGCCTGTGTTGTGTTTCGCCGAGTGAGTGAGGTTACCGGAGCCACAGAGGTGTTGAGGATTTTAAGGACTGGGAACGCATTTCGCTATACCAGAGGACGGTGTGGGAGAGCCACGCTTCGGTGGTCTCACAGAAAACCGGCATAAAATAACGCCTGTGTTGTGTTTCGCCGAGTGAGTGAGGTTACCGGAGCCACAGAGGTGTTGAGGATTTTAAGGACTGGGAACGTATTTCGCTATACCAGAGGAGGGTGTGGGAGAGCCACGCTTCGGTGGTCTCACAGAAAACCGGCATAAAATAACGCTTGTATTGTGTTTCGCCGAGTGAGTGAGGTTACCGGAGCCACAGAGGTGTTGAGGATTTTAAGGACTGGGAACGCATTTCGCTATACCAGAGGACTGTGTGGGAGAGCCACGCGGGAGAGCCACGCTTCGGTGGTCTCACAGAAAACCGGAATAAAATAACGCCTGTGTTGTGTTTCGCCGAGTGAGTGAGGTTACCGGAGCCACAGAGGTGTTGAGGATTTTAAGGACTGGGAACGTATTTCGCTATACCAGAGGAGGGTGTGGGAGAGCCGAAGCGTGGCTCTCCCACACCCTCCTCACAGAAAACCGGAGCCACAGAGGTGTTGAGGATTTTAAGGACTGGGAACGCATGTCGCTACACCAGAGGAGGGTGTTGCGGGTGTCCATGGGCAGCGGAAATCGCTTACCATCAAGCGATCCGTCTGCTCGTTTTCTGGTTCGTTACATTAAAAGAACCCGGTCAAGTGCGAGTCGTAGTGATTTTGTTACAGCTTAAAGGTAATTTAGACCTGAGTATTCGATATGAATTTTAATTTAATACTCTACGTGTTCGTTCATGAGGAAAGGGGTAGTAAGTTTAAAATTATTAAAAATATTTCTACTAAAATATAATATGATGTAACTAAAAAATTACGGTTTTCTCAATTTTCCCTTTATCTGTGCTATAAGACGTTGCTTCGTACCAAATTTCAAGATTCTGAGTTCATGGGAAGTGCCCTGTAGGTTTTGATTATATTGCGAGTGTTAAAAATTTGCGGAAATTTGGGACATAAACAGCCGTATCTTTTGACTGCATTTGCTTAGGTTGAGTATTTGATATAGATTCCACTTGACACCTCCACGCGTTCTGAGAAAAAGGATCTTGACAGGCAGACGGACGGAAAACAAAGTGATCCTATAAGGGTTCAGTATTTTCCTACTTCGAGGCAAGGAACCCTAAAAAATGATTTGAAATTATGTAGATTATTTGAGTGTTACTTTATCAATAAAATGACTAACTTACAATACCATTGTTGCTTCACTTAACCACTAATGGTCCTTAGCTTATCACCGTCCTTTTGTCTACCACCGGATGGAGTAATCAGTAATGAATAGACCCTAATGGGCCTTGTTATTGCAAAAGTCTATCTTTGTAACCGTTAGAGATATTGAAAAACGGATGAGCGCGATCGATCGGGCGTGGCCGAAAACCCCCATTTTGACACCAAACTTTTTTTTTTTTTTTTTTTTTAGCCGACATCGCCGCCCGAAGGTAGAGTAGAGTAGGTACGCGGGAGAGGACGGGGGTAGAGGACGGGGGGGTCCAGAATCGTGATCCAGAATGCACGAATCCCTACTACTCACAGCAGTCCGTTTACGTGGGAGAGCCATACTTTGGCACAAAGGGTCCAACTGGACCAGATAAATACCACGACCTCTGGGTACTCAAGGAGTAGTTGCGGATTTTAAGACCGGGATCGTACTTGTGACTCCTCCTATTGCGAATATGTTATGTATAGGTGGCGATAATCGCTCTCCATCTGGCGATCAGTCTGCCCGTTTTCTGGTCAATTAAAAAAGTACAAAGAAGTATCCTTGCAAAAGGCCACCTAATTCCCTGCAAAACCAAAAAGAAAAGTTAAATTTGAAAATTTGTGACATGTTTTTGTGATGATGTACAACCGTAACTCCATTATAATATACGGGAATTATTAATTAATAATTATAATTAATAAAAAATACACCACACTATTTTATATTATATATTATCACTTAGTTTATATTTAAGATCTTACTAAATTGTATAATTGTATGGTGTTTGGTAAATATAAAGTAGGCAAAACATTTTTCTTTCAGATTAACATATTTTGTCTTTCGAAGATTTATCGATATCCAAAACATCACTATGTAAATACACAACCTCTGAAATTTATACAAAATTTCTATTATATATTGTTGAAATCCGCATATAATGGACAATAAACCATAGATATATAATATTAACAAACACATTTATCTACAAGAATATAATAACTTCAGTGTAATTGCTTGAATTTATATAACCTGAAACAATTCTCAACATACTGGTGAAAAGTTAACACTTCTTCACGATTTTCTTTCCTCGCAGAGTGTGATTTACAGCCCTCCACCAAACGGGCCATATTAACTTGAGCACAGCTTTGTTTTCTAATAAGACTGTGAACTAAATTGTGTCGGTGACTGTATCGATTTAGTCGGCGACGGTGTTGCCAACGAAGTGACGTGTGCTTGGAAATGAGGAAAAAGATGACCTCTGTGGCTCAGTGGTTAGCGCGTAGGCGCTCTTCAGCTCGACACATATATAGTGATTTTGACTTTTACCACAGCTTTTACTGAAGTAACACAAGCATATTGTCAAGTGTTAGGGTTCGAAGGATTTGGAGAGAAAGACCTGCTGACTCTTTTGAAGACTTTATTCACTAGCACTAGGTCCAACACATAGCACTAGGTCCAAACACTAAGCACTAACGATAAATATGGCAATGATGTACCAATGATACGAGGGATGAATAAATCTATAGAGATGTTGGAAAATTCCGGATTTTCAAAATTTTTTTTCTTCCATCATGAAGAAAATATGATGTTGCGGGATTTCTAAGGGGCAGGAAATTTTCATTATTTTTTCAGTAGGATGCACCGTTTCCGAGATATAATCAATTTTATAAAAAAAATGTAAATGCTGTACATTGAGATACGAGAAATATATAAATCTATAGAAATGTTGGAAAATTCCGGATTTTCAATTTTTTTTTCTTCCATCATGAAAAAAATATGATGTTGCGGGGTTCCTAAGGGGCAGGAAATTTTCATTATTTTTTCAGTAGGATGCACCGTTTCCGAGATATAATCAACTTTATTAAAAAAACTAGCTGATGCCCGCAACTTCGTTTGCACCGTTTCTGAGACAGAAGCCATTATAGGAAAAAATATGGCAATGCTCTAATTGAGACATGAATGGTGTATAAATCTATAGAAAATTTGGAAAATTCCGGATTTTCAAATTTTTTTTTTCTTCTATCATGAAGAAAATATGATGTTGCGGGTTTCTAAGGGGGAGGAAATTTTCAATATTTTTTCAGTAGGATGCACCGTTTCCGAGATATAATCAACTTTGTTAAAAAAAGTAGCTGATGCCCGCAACTTCGTTTGCATAGAACTAACGAAAACGGAACCCTGTTTTTTTTAAACGGAACCCTAAAATAAAAGTAGCCTATGTTAGACCTTATAACATCAGCTATCTGCCAGTGAAAGTCCCATGAAAATCGGTTCAGCAGTTTCCGAGATTAGCCGGAACAAACAGACAGACAGATCGACAGACAGACAGACGGACAGACAATAATTTTAAAAATTGGTATTTTATTGTGAGTACCGAATATACTTTCATATGCATTAAGTGAAAAGCTGTTAATTTTAAATTACAATCAGACACTTTAATTTTATTTATCTGTATGTATAGATGTATAGATATCGTTTGGGCTGGTAGCGGCGGCGCGGGGTAATCGCGCGCGCGCGTGTGGTCCGCTTGCATTTTACCTTGCGACTAGCCGACAAACTACAAAGTTGGATAGTCTGCGGCCTCTCATAAGCATAGCTGGGCATTAACTCGTTAATCCGTTAATCGTTAATTAACGAAGTTAACATTTTGATTAACGGATTAACTTTTAAGTTAACTTTTAAAAATGTTAACGGATACGTTAACTTCCGTTAATATGAACAGAAGTCCGTTAATCGTTAATCCAATGCCTACTATTTACCGCACGGCACCGCGGCGCGGCGCGAAAAACAGGATCAGACGGGCGAATGAAACAAAAAAAAACTAGATAATATATTTTGCCGGCGCGTGCGAGTGAGAAAACTGCGAAGAGATTTATTTCGTTTGATCATTTCATTATTTAGCGCCGCTGCTTAGAGTGACGAGTGTTTTGTTTATTGTTATTATCTAGACTCGCGGCAGCGTGTCAAGCCTAGTTCAAGTAACAGAACTGGCGAGCAGCACCGTGTGTAATGTTACACGAACCATATGGAGCCACATTTGACCCCCTCATAACTCAAAAATTATTTCACATAAACGTGTTAAATTTGGCTCATATATTGAGACTTGCGAGATACATAATATGTGCTCCAAATTTCATAAACACATCTCAAACGGTTATTTAGATATTAACGTCCAAAAATCGACATTTTTATCACTGACTGACCTATAGATCAAAACTCTAACCCAATTCCAGATGACCTAGAAAGATCAAATTTGGCATGCAGATAGGTAATTAGGTGAATACAAAGGAATAAATCAGAAACTGGTATTTTTTTTATCTTATTATAATTTTTCACCTCATTGATTATATTAGGAACACTTAACTTGGGTATAAATTTTGTTATAAATAAGTACCTACGAATAATTTATGAACAAAAAGTAACGATATCCTATTAAAAACATAAATATTTAATCAGAGGCAAGTTCAATAATATGATGTAATATGCCTTGGTTATTGACTCCAACGACAAAAGAAGTGAGATCTAAGTGGGTGCCAAGTTCAATAGTCAGTCCTGAAATTTATTTATAACAACATAAAATATCATTTCTTCTTATAAATTAGGAAAATATATTGTAGCCTAAGGTCTGACTTGGCTAGTTTTCATATACAAATTATATTATAGCCTTCGGAAGTTCTTAACGTGTTACTTGTCGTTTCTTATTTTATTATTCCGAAAATTTGGCTTACTGGTAGAAACTAGCCATCGAACACAATAATTCGTATATGAGAATTGAGAACTAGCCAAGTCAGACCTTAGGCTACAATATATTACCTAAGTGTCGTGCGTTGAGTGCTATGAAACGGTCGCGCTCCGTATTACACACGAAGCGAATTTAATTGTTTGCGAGTCGCGCGGCTACCCCGCTGCACGTACACCATGGCGTTGGTGGCCAACGAGTTGCTGGCGTTCATCCAGCACGCCATCGACACTATGGACGAGGTCAGCATCATGCAGATCTGCAAATCTTCTTTCTCAAGCGAGGAGATTTGCATGGGTAAGCAGCTGCTTTATGAAACGCTCGGCCAGAGCGCGAACATGCCATCACGGAGGCGAGATGGCGGCGAACGAAGCGTGCAGGACATCATCTCCCTGCTGAAGCAGACGGATCCAGACGACGTGCCGGCCTTTGTGGCGAAAGATCTCCACAAGCTGCCGGTAGTAACGATGGACCACGTCGACGTCTCCAGCCTGCTGAAGAACTTCAACAGTATAAAGGCAGAGCTGGACGAGATGCGAGGTAGGTTGGATGCATCGGAATCTACCATCCGTGACTTACGTAGTGAATTACTACAATTAAAATGTAATAATTCAGTAAGTAGGTCACCCGATCATTCAACCGCCTTTGTCAACACACGTCGTGGCGGCGCGCGCGCTGACACATCGGTTTGCGTGTCAGCGGATTCCGACGAGTCGGCGATCGCCGCCGCCCCCGCCCGCACTCCCCTCCGGGTCGTGCAGACGCCGAGTCAACCAACTCAGCAGAAAACTTTTGCGACTGTTGCCGGTCGCCCCGCACCACCCCCGCGGGCGAAGACAAAGGGGGTGAAGGAGAGCCGTAAGGCTGTGGAGAGCCGCAAGGCTGAGCCTCTTCGACCTGGCAAGGACGAGAGCAGGAGGTGCGATGAGGAGGGCTTCATACTGGTGGAGAGAAGAAAGAAGAAGAAGCCCGCCGCCCGCAACCACCGCGGCACCGCACCTTACGTACCTGAACTGCGCCTGCGGAGCGAAGTACCCGCGACGCCGTTGTACGTATCCCGCCTGCACTGGTCTATGCAGGTCGAGGACGTCGTGGACTACATCCGCCAGAAGACTTCCATCGCCTTAAGGGTCGAACGTCTGGAGTCTCGCCACAAGGTCAATTTCAGTTCCTTTGTGGTGAGAGTGCCGACGCATCTTTTGTCGACCTTCGAGGTGGAGGAGTTCTGGCCGACGGGTGTGGTCTACCGGGGGAGACTCCGGAACGAAGCGCGGATCACGTCGCCGACAACACGTGACAAAGTGTAGTTTTTAAGTATATAATATGTATGTTAGTCTGTAAGGTATTTATAATATGGGCCTATGCCGCCCGAAATAAATGAAATTTAATTTAATTTTAATTTAAGTAATATGAGAAGAAACGATATTTTATGTTGTTATAAATAAATTTCAGGACTGACCATTGAACTTGCATTTAGATCTCACTTCTTTTGTCGTTGGAGTCATCAACCAAGGCATATTATATCATATTATTGAACTTGGCTCTCATTTCACATTTATGGTTTTGATAGGATACATTACTGTCAGTGATCATTTGCGTGTTAATAAAGAAGAGTGCAGTGTACTGTACTGTGCAGTATAGTAATTAAAACTATATCATGGAAGACATGGAATCGGATTCCAGCGGTCCTGATGAGAATCCATAGCCACATTTGACTACAACATGTTAATGTTCATGAAGGGGAATATGCACCTTATGCCTGACGATTAAATATCACATTTGAATTATACAAGTATTTTGTTTTGTTCCTAACCTGTTAACCTAAACCAACAGGTTTTATAATTTTTATTATATTCACTCACTAACACAACGTTATAAAAATGCAATTTTACACATATTAACGGATTAACGATTAACGTTAACTTGCGTTAATTCTTCCGAAATGTAACGCTTTAACGTTTAACGAAGCTAACTTTTTTTGTAGCGGATTAACGATTAACGAAGTTAACTATTTGATTAACGGTGCCCAGCTATGCTCATAAGGTACCAGTGCTAATAGGCAGGTGGCGTAATTGTTCAATGACCAATTAACCAATCCCACATTGGTAGCATATATATATATATATATATATATGCGCTGTATAATTAAATATACGGATTTTCGTAAAGGTCATCCAGAAACTCTAAAAAACCTCCATGGTTCTCTTAAGACTGCGCCGCACGGTGGGTCGAAAATCGGCTTTCATAGACATAGAAATGAAATCTCGTAAGTGATAGATTTTTTGATGGATATTGCTTCAGTTTAGTATTACTATGTAGAAAATTAAGTTTGAGATAATTTGGCCCAAAAATGAGGGAGTAATAATTTTTTTACGAAAAACTTGTATGGAGCCAACATGAAAAATTCAATTATTTAAAAAACAGCAAGTTTAACCGTAATATCCTGACAGATGGTTATAGTACCAATTATTCATGATTTTTTGGCATACATCATATAACGGTTTTAGCTGCTCTTTTTTTTAAAAAAATCGTCAAAATTTTTGAAAAAAAGTCACCCTGTATTATTGCACGATTCGATAGTGTTACTATTAAGGAACAATTTCTGGAAAGTAATGGTATACGGAAAACTTGAAGAAAGTGTTGAATTTTAATAAACTCCTTCATATTTTGAACAAATGTATGAACAATTATATAAAATGCTAAAATTAAGCACTTTCCTTAACTTTCTCACATATAGTTACTTCCCAGCAATTGTTACTTACTAGCAAGACTATCGAATGCTGCAATAATACAGGGTGACTTTTTTTCAAAATTAACGGATTCGAATCCTAACCAAGGATGTTGCCTTGGCTATAATCTGATAATGCAGTTATATTCGTCGTACACTGTGAAGTGAAAGAAAATTATGTCAGAGTAATTGCTTCCCAAAAATACTGGATTTATAACTGTTTTATAGAAAATTTCTATGAAGCCAATGAGAAAAATCCAATTATCTTCAAAACGGCAATATAAATCCTTATATCCCTACATGCTGTTATAGTTCTATTAATTTGTGATTTTTTTACATAGTTCATGAAACGGTTTGTGCCATTTTTTTTAAATAATCAAAATATTAATTTTGAAAAAAAAAAGTCACCCTGTATTATTACACCATTCGATAGTCTTGCTAGTAAAGAACAATTGCTGGGAAGTAATTATATATGAGAAAGTTGAGGAAATAACTAAATTTTAGCATTTTATATTATTTTTCATACATTTGTTCAAAATATGAAGAAGTTTATTGAAATTTAACACTTTCCTCAAGTTTGCCGTATACCATTACTTTCCAGAAATTGTTCTTTACTAGCAAGACTATCGAATTGTGCATTAATACAGGGTGACTTTTTTTTTCAAAATTAATATTTCGATTATTTAAAAAAAATGGCAAATAGAACCGTTTCATGAACTGTGTAAAAAAACACGAATTAATAGTACTATAACAGCATGTAAGGATATAAGGATTTATATTGCCGTTTTGAAGATAATTGGATTTTTCTCATTGGCTTCATAGAAATTTTCTATAAAACAGTTATAAATCCAGTATTTTTGGGAAGCAATTACTCTGACATAATTTTATTTCACTTCACAGTGTACGACGAATATAACTGCATTATCAGATTATAGCCAAGTCAACATCCTTGGTTAGGATTCGAATCCGTTAATTTTGAAAAAAAGTCACCCTGTATTATTGCAGCATTCGATAGTCTTGCTAGTAAATAACAATTGCTGGGAAGTAACTATATGTGAGAAAGTTAAGGAAAGTGCTTAATTTTAGCATTTTATATAATTGTTCATACATTTGTTCAAAATATGGAGGAGTTTATTAAAATTCAACACTTTCCTCAAGTTTGCCGTATACCATTACTTTCCAGAAATTGTTCCTTAATAGTAACACTATCGAATCGTGCAATAATACAGGGTGACTTTTTTTCAAAAATTTTGACGATTTTTTAAAAAAAAAGAGCAGCTAAAACCGTTATATGATGTATGCCAAAAAATCATGAATAATTGGTACTATAACCATCTGTCAGGATATTACGGTTAAACTTGCCGTTTTTGAAATAATTGAATTTTTCATGTTGGCTCCATACAAGTTTTTCGTAAAAAAATTATTACTCCCTCATTTTTGGGCCAAATTATCTCAAACTTAATTTTCTACATAGTAATACTAAACTGAAGCAATATCCATAAAAAAATCTATCACTTTCGAGATTTCATTTCTATGTCTATGAAAGCCGATTTTCGACCCACTGTGCGCCGTGCGAAAATGCCCAAAAAGGCACTCACCGTTAAGTTGATAAAATCAAAAGTATTCGTTCAATATATTTATAAAAAATACAGTTACAATGACTAAGAATATTGTAACAATTACTCCGTGGAAAAAACTGAAAATAATAAATATTTAAGCCTACAGAATTACGTAAAGTTAGTCGAAAACTGTAAAACATAAGCTGCCGTTAAGTGATATTTTATATCATAACAGTCAAAATCTAACATAATTTTTTGATGAAACAAAACATGAAAGGGTATATTACAGTTTGTCCGTCTTAAATATTTAAATATTGTCACATAATATAAGATACATAATATTTATCAATAAGTGCATTAAATTCCCCATACATTTTTACTATGGCGGCCGCGAGTCGATTTAAATACGCGTCGCACGGGCTCAGCAATTCAGTCCATAGAAAAAAGTATACATGATTCAGTCCAGGGGGGTGAAACTCTCATACATGCACAAATTAACAGAGTACAGAGACATCTAAAAATGACTGTCCGGTACTAACAGTTTGAAAGTTTTCGGATTGTCACAACAGATGCCACTAAGCGACTTCTACATCGCGCTATCGCTAACACAAGGCGTATTTATAAGGGCTCGCGAACATTTTACTATGCAGCAATCATATCCCACTATTAAAGAGGAACATGGTCGTTGTTGTGTCTACGACTTTCGATAAAACTTAATTTCTGTCCATAATTCTGTTCAATAAAAATTATCAGACGGTACTACTTCCATCTAGCGGGTTTGATAGTAACTAAAACGGTACAACGCCATCTAAAAACGACATTCCGAAACTTTTGCAAGACTCAGTTTCAATTTTAGAGTTGCGCATCTATACTAATATATATCTGTATTATCTATGATTCAGTCGTCCCCGTGTGTCCAGAGCGGGTGCACGTCACTTTGTAGAGCGAACCATCGGCACGCCGCCCGTCTCGTAAACGCCGCGCCGCGGTAAAATGAGGTAATTCTTTTTTTGAGAATTTTATAGTTATTAGCATAGCTGGGCATTAACTCGTTAATCCGTTAATCGTTAATTAACGAAGTTAACATTTTGATTAACGGATTAACTTTTAAGTTAACTTTTTAAAATGTTAACGGATACGTTAACTTCCGTTAATATGAACAAAAGTCCGTTAATCGTTAATCCAATGCCTACTTTTTACCGCACGGCACCGCGGCGCGGCGCGAAAAACAGGTTCAGACGGGCGGCGCGTGGCAGCGAGTGAAACAAAAAAAAATTGATATATTTTGCCGGCGCGTGTGAGTGAGAAAACTGCGAAGAGATTTATCTCGTTTGATCATTTCATTATTTAGCGCCGATGCTTAGAGTGACGAGTGCTGTTTGTTGTTATTATCTAGACACGCGGTAGCGTGTCAAGCTTAGTTCAAGTAACAGAACTGGCGAGCAGCACTCTGTGCTTACACGAACTATATGGAACCACTTTTGACCCTCTCATAACTCAAAAACTATTTCACATAAACGTGTTAAATTTGGATCATATATTGCACTTGCTAGATACATCATATGTGATCTAAATTTCATAAACGCATCTCAAACGGTTATTTAGATATTAACGTCCAAAAATCGTCATTTTTATCACTGACTGACCTACGAAACAAAACTCTAACCCAATTCCAGATGACCTAAGTTCAAATTTGGCGTGCAGATAGGTACTTAGGTGACACAAAGGAATATTTTATTATAATTTTTCACTTAATTGATTCTATTAGGAACACTTAACTTTGATATTAATTTTGTTATAAATAAGTACCTACTGATAATTTATATACAAAAAGTAATGATATCCTATTATGTTAGGATAAACAGAAATAGTTTAATGAGAGCCAAGTTCAATAAAATAATATGCCTTGGTTGTTGATGACTCCAACGCACAGTGTATTTTTTGTCCAAAAAATTGGCCATGCCGTTTTTATTACTTAATTTTATAGGATTTGTGATTATAAATGCAGGACGAGAACACCCGACTGCCCATTTCATATAGAAGAATGCAAATTAGTAATTGAAAAATTTTTCTATGGTTTCCAGAAAAAACAAAGAAACAGTTATAGTTCAAAAGTTTGATATTCTTTTAAGATTTTATTAATTGGTCTAGATAATGTCTTAAAAGCCCTACGATAGCGAAAAACATCCAGGCTTTATTTGTTCAAGAAAACGTATTTATGACTGATTTTGTAAATTTATGTTTTAATTTTTTTAACGCCATGCCGTTTCATATTTGGATTTGAAACTAAGACTGAAATATTCTTTTTATTGATACTTATAACCCAAAAAAAAATGGGATCCAAATGAGGCGGGGCATCGGAGTTATTCAATTTTATATTATTTTGGATAGGGTTGTCACCGCATAGTTGAATATTTGAAGTAGGTTTTTATATGCTCATTTTTCTAATGAAGTTCGTAACTTCAACAAAACAATTAATAGTAATAGTCTTTTTTACTTACTAGCTGCTGCCCGCGACTCCGCCCGCGTGGAAATTCATTATGTTATCCATAGTTTACATTTTCTTCGCGTTATACCTTTGCTCCCTTTTGCTTCACTGCTGTTGCACTCTTATATTGAAGTCAGTGAGATACTGAGAAGCTCAAGGTCACTATTTGGTTTGAACCTTTCTGTTTTTGGTTATTTATGTTTATTATACTGCATATTATATGATGTACCTCCGCCGTGTTCCATATTTGTAAGAAGTATCGATCTAAATATTTAAGTGTTCAGATTTATTTCAGCATAAAAAATCTAACATGCCTTGAATATACATAAATAATATAAATAAGTAAAAAATATATTGTCTTGTTCGCATGTACTAGTCGAAACACTGTGTGTTTGGTAGAGTAATATTTCAGGAATTTCAAGTGAAAACAAAGTTTTATTCAATTACCTAGCAGTTGCGCGCGGCTTCGCTCGCGTGACATTCAATTTCTCTGCACCTTCTTAATTTGATCGTTTTGGTATCAGAAACAGACACTTATTTTTTTAGGCATGTATTTACTTGCGACAAAACAATTAAATTTTGGATGTGAAAATACCGAATATTGAATACTAAATTACCAAGTTGGCGAAAGAATGTAAGGAACAAAAAAATTACAAATCTGGTGACTAAATAATACCACTGAATTTTGGCGACAATTTGTGAGTGCACATTTAATTTAAAAATAGGCACATATATTTTCCCTGATGTAGGTAACTCAAAAAACATACAAGCAGCAAAACGAGGATACATAAAAAAAACATAAAGGAGCATACAAAATATCCACTTTTTAATTTTTCTCGGTTTTAGGGGGATGTAGATATTGTGTAGATTAATTTTGAAATTTAAAAATGGCTGATATTTATTTTTCGTAAAATTGATATGGGTGTCGTTTATAAGGTTTTTGGGAGTGCTGGATTACGAAAATGACATTCGTTTTGAAATTCCAATATGGCGGACATACTTAATTTTATAAAAATAATATGGGTGTCCTTTTATTGGTTTCTGGGGGTGCTGATAACAAAAAAGTCATCCATTTTAAATTTCCTTAGTAACCCCGCAACCTCATATTTTCTTTATGATGGGAGAAAAAGAAATTTGAAAATATGGAATTTTCCAACATTTCTATAGCTTTATACATTCCTAATATCTCAATGTGCAGCATTTACATTTTTTTTTATAAAATTGATTCTATCTCGGAAACGGTGCATCCTATTGAAAAAATAATGAAAATTTCGTCCCCCTTAGGAGCCCCGCAACAACATATTTCCCTCATGATGGGAGAAAAAAAATTTCGAAAATCCGGAATTTTCCAACATTTCTATATAGATTTATACATCTCTCGTATGATATTTATGTGATGTATATTACATGTTTATTCTATTGTATGTTATTATGTGTGTTTAGTAAAGAATTTGAAATTTGAAATGTACAGCATTTACGTTTTTTTTTATAAAATTGATTCTATCTCGGAAACGGTGCATCCTATTGAAAAAATAATGAAAATTTCGTCCCCCTTAGGAACCCCGCAACATCATATTTCCCTCATGATGGGAGAAAAAATTTTTCGAAAATCCGGAATTTTCCAACATTTCTATATAGATTTATACATCTCTCGTATCTCAATGTACAGCATTTACGTTTTTTTATAAAATTGATTCTATTTCGGAAACGGTGCATCCTATTGAAAAAATAATGAAAATTTCGTCCCCCTTAGGAACCCCGCAACATCATATTTTCCTCATGATGGAAGAAAAAAAATTTCGAAAATCCGGAATTTTCCAACATTTCTATAGATTTATACATCTCTCGTATCTCAAATGTACAGCATTTACATTTTTTTTTATAAAATTGATTCTATCTCGGAAACGGTGCATCCTATTGAAAAAATAATGAAAATTTCGTCCCCCTTAGGAATCTCGCAACATCATATTTCCCTCATGATGGGAGAAAAAAATTTTCGAAAATCCGGAATTTTCCAACATTTCTATATAGATTTATACATCTCTCGTATCTCAATGTACAGCATTTACGTTTTTTTCTATAATCGCTTCTATCTCAGAAACGGTGCATCCTACTGGAAAAATAATGAAAATTTCCTCCCCCTAATAAACCTGGAAATTGCATATTTTCTTCATGAATAGCAGAAAAATTCATGAATCCTGAATTTTGAAAAATTTCCATACATAGCTGGTACCTTGAGCTACATAACATACTGTAATAATAATCATCAATCCTAATCAGCATCCCCAAGATCTTTTAATTTAGTATTTATATTCATTTTACGAAGATTGAATATTCTGCATTTTGGAAAATGAAATTGGAAGACAATTTTGCAATCGGAACCTTATTAATTTTAATAACAAAAATGTAGGCCATTGTGGAATTACAAAACAGATTTTATTTTCATATTATTCTGCACCCCCAGACACCTAGAAAATGACACCCATGCAAAGGAAAAACATACTCCAACAGTATCCAAAAATAGGATTTTCCGTAGCCTGCAAATTGGATTTTTAGCAGCCATTAATTTATCGACCAAATCTGGTTTTATATCTGCTTATATGGTATAATGGTCACCAACTCGGAAATTAAGTCACCAACTTATAAATGTCGGTGCTAATTTGGATTAAATTTCGCCTCTTTTTATCTGCCGACTTTTGAATTTTTTATCACCTGAGTGATTTCGCCAGTTTTGTAATTTAGTCGCCAACATATTAATTTGCTGCCAAATTCAGTAATAGAGTATGCTCACGTGCAGTCGCCAACTTATTTTTTGTTCGCTCGATTAATTATATCCCTTTTTTTAATACTAAAGATTTATTTTAAATTCAATGTAAGTCTGATAATTTTTAATATTTTGTATACAAATTATTATCCGGCGTTGTAAATACCTAATATTTCTACAACAAATATGCTGATAATTCGGTCTGCCAGTGAAAGTCACGGTTAAAAATACATGCAACCATTTCAAAATTTAGTCAAAAGCAAAACAAACAGACGGACGGGCATTCTATTTAAAATCCAATGAATGGTAATATGTGGTGCAGGGAAGGGGTTCGTTAGGTTACAGCTAAAACCAGGTAATAAAATCCGAAACCGGACCCGGTCTGCACCGGCTACCTATTAAACAATAGATTTCCGGTTATAATTAAACCTATATGAGACCATTTTATACCGGAAATATATAAAAGATTTTAAATGTGTCACCATGTGTACATTAGAAAAGTATTAATTTGTTAAAAAAATTCCAAGTCAGTATTGTAGGATTGACATGTCAAATTAATATGAAAACTGCAATAAAAAGTAATCGTTTTTTTGTTTCTGCTCAAAAATATTTCACGGCATTGATAAAATATTTTCTCGATTTATCGAGTCACTTTAGTGACTCAATGCAGTTTCTCTAACCTTCTGTTTAAGTATTAGTCAGAAATAAAAAAAACCAAGTTCAAATGAATAAAAAAAATTGGTATAGAAATATTGACAACCCTAAAACCATAGTTACCATAGAAAACTTTAGAAGCCTCTAACTTCAGTGCCCTTTATTATTTGGACCTAATTTTTTTTACACAAATTCTAGTACATTTAAGTAACAATTCTGTATAAAAATAAAATCCAAATATTTAGAAATACGTTCATAAAAAATTAAAGAAAAAAAAACATAAATTGTAAATAAATCTTTAAAAACTTATTTAAGAAATATGTAAATCAGGTTAAATTGTGTGTTTTTTGATTATTGTCGATCAGAATAATCAAGAAGACAATTAAGTAAATATTTAAAAAGTTATGGCAATTTTTAATTTTATTGAAAAAAAAATAAAAAGTGTTTTTTTATTGTTCATAATAAGATATTAACGCATGTAAATACTAATAAATTATTTACATAACATTTCTGTATGAGATTTCCAAAAAAAAAGGCATGGCCAATTTTTTGGACAAAAAATACACAGTGCAACGACCAAAGAAGTGAGATCTAAATGGGTGCCAAGTTCAATGGTCAGTCCTGAAATTTATTTATAACATAAAATATAATTTCTTCTTATAAATTAGGAAAATATATTGTAGCCTAAGGTCTGACTTGACTAGTTTTCATATTCGAATTATAATATGGCCTTCGGAAGTTCTTAACCTATTACTTGTCGTTTCTTATTTTATTATTCCGAAAATTTGGCTTGCTGGTAGAAACTAGCCATCGAACATAATAATTCGTATATGAGAATTGAGAACTAGCCAAATCAGACCTTAGGCTACAATATATTTCTTAATTTATGAGAAGAAATGATATTTTATGTTGTTATAAATAAATTTCAGGACTGACCATTGAACTTGGCACCCATTTAGATCTCACTTCTTTTGTCGTTGGAGTCATCAACAACCAAGGCATATTATATCATATTATTGAACTTTCACATTTATGTTTTTGATAGGATAAATTACTGTCAGTGATCATTTGCGTGTTAATAAAGAAGAGTGCAGTGTAATTTACTTAGAAAAAGTGTACTGTGCAGTGTAGTAATTAAAACTATAACATGGAAGACATGGAATCGGATTCCAGTGGTCCTGATGAGAATCCTTGGCCACATTTTGACTACAACATGTTATTCATGAAGAGGAATATGCACCTTATGCCCGACGATTAAATATCACATTTGAATTATACAAGTATTTTGTTTTGTTCCTAACCTGTTAACTTCCAGAACCTAAACCAACAGGTTTTATAAGTTCACTCACTAACACAACGATATAAAAATGCAATTTTACACATATTAACGGATTAACGATTAACGTTAACTTGCGTTAATTCTTCCGAAATGTAACGCTTTAACGTTTAACGAAGCTAACATTTTTTGTAGCGGATTAACGATTAACGAAGTTAACTATTTGATTAACGGTGCCCAGCTATGGTTATTAGTAACTAGGTATTACTTCTATTATACGAGATGTTTTTTTCAATATTTTCTTATTGCAGTGAAATGAGAAAACGTAAACAAAGATATTATAAAGCTCTCCAAAGCTCTCAGCAGCTCCAGATTCAAGAAAAAATGGATAAATAACGTGTATGTAAATAAAGTACTATTTACCAAATGTCTAAATAGGATTGCCAGTAAGTAGTAAGAGTGCTCTGAGGAATTGTTCGGAATCATACCACTTGCAACTTTTCGCCATCGTCCCACGCGAAAAATATTCCATCCTCATCACCTTGATGAGTGGCAGTCTTCCACCGTGCGTTTCTCGCGTAACTTTCTGCCGCGCACTATAAAACTCTGGAACGAACTGTCACCAGCAGTATTTCCGGACCTATACGACCTACAAACCTTCAAGAAGAGAGCGTATTCCCTCTTAAAAGGCCGGCAACGCACCTGCAGCTCTTCTGATGTTGCGAGTGTCCATGGGCGACGGTAGTTGCTTTCCATCAGGTGACCCGTTTGCTCGTTTGCCCCCTTATTTTATAAAAAAAAAAAAAAAAGATTCCACGTAGAAAGCCTAGTTTTTACACGACTGCCCATATAAGGAGTGTAATGTGTTTAGACTACATTTACGTATGTAAGTAGGTATTAATGATAAAAAAAATCATTTGACACGGTTAGTACGGTCTTTACTAATGATATTAATACCACAGATTTATTTGTTCCTTCAACGATTTGATAAATTTTTAATACTATGTACTTACTAACCGTGAGGGTTGTCACAAATATCACTGTAAAAATCGTTAAGGGTAAGATTTTTTTCCGTGTGTAAGTATGTATGTGAGTATCATTATTTCAACATAGCTTCTAAATATGTTTCCTTATCTAGTTGTAGCATAACTATAGTTTGTATGAAACATCGTGGAAACGTTAAAGATGATACCACTATGCTACTACTAACAGCCCTAATACTGCTACATTAACAAATACTACAATATACCATATACTATATTACATATAATTCTGTTTCAGGATTAAAAATCATGATCATGAAGATGGTGAATCATCAAAAAATGCTATTGAATGAAAATATATTACTTTTGAATGATATGGAAGAAGAATTAAAGAAGTTCTATTTTAATTGTATTCTTCCAGAACTAATTGATTCAAGATTAGATAGACAGATGGGAATTAAGAAACCGGAGTTTATTCTAAAAGCAATCAATAACAGAAATACAAATGAAATCAAGTGTAAATTAGATGACAGAACTAGAGAAACAAAACCGAAACGAAAACAAAAATAACGTTGATACAATTATAACAAACTAACTTTATACTAGAAGGAAATAAAATTACTTTCGCAATACGCATTTCTGTCGTTTGAATTCAATAGGCGATCGGACTTTTTTTTTTAATTGTATAAATTAATAGTACTCTTAAATATTAGTTAACTTCTCAGAAGAAACCCTATATTATTATCTAAATTCAATATTTTCAAAGATACAGTGATTTGTATATGTCACCGTAAAATTGTAAAATCCGTTAGATTGTAATATAACCAGTTAAATTGTAAAATGTTGATAAGACTTCCGACGCGAATATGCTGCCTATAATTTATCACATTATTTTTCGTTAAATTGTAAATAGGTATATAGTTATGAATCTTTTGACATATTTTTACAATCTCGTTAGTTATTTTAAAATTTAACGGTGACATATATACAAAACTTCGCAAGTCTCGTGAAAACGCACCATACTAAAGTCGGCCCACGAATGACGTCATTCATGGGTTGAAGTGTATGAAGTAGGTATACGGCCGCAGGAACATATTTGTAAATATCTTCGATATTTGTGCGTTTAAGTTCATAGTTACCATAATTAGCAAAAAAAACTTTTTTTGGACTTTTTAGGTGTATTTATTTAGTAAACTACACATAAAATAATATATTTTTTATATTTACTAAGTAGTAATGCCTCAATATTTCTTAGTATATTAATTAAGCTAATTATTTTAGATGTAGTCCGATCCCCTATTATGGAAAACTTAACTGATGCCCGCTACTTCGTTCGCGTGGACTTTATGTCTTCGTCAGGTGTTCCAAATCTTCGATTTTTATACCTCAATAAGAAATGCTTATCAGGCTGAACAACTTTTGCTAACGTGTCATTTTTATATTTCTTACTAGCTGATGCTCGCGGCTCCGCCCGCGTAAGTGCAGTAACCCACGGGAACCGTATATGTCCCGCGATAAAAAGTAGCCTATATCCTTTGTTAGGCTCTAGACTATCTGTGTTGTATTGATCGAAGCTATCTGTGTACCAAATTTAATTTTTATCGGTTCAGTAGTTTTGGCGTGAAATACGGACAAACATACACACTCATTCCCATTTATAATATTAGTATGGATAGTTTAGCTGGACCATTAGTTCTGCATCAGGTGTTCCATTTTCCAAGATCAATTATACCCTATTGTTGCCCAGCTGCATAACAAAAAAAGTTTCATTAGAATCCGTCCAGTATTTCTGAATTAGCATGTAAAAACAGACAGACAGACATACGTTTTTTTTACTGTTTTATTATACGTAATAGATATAGATAGATTACTTACTTTTAATTAACAAAATATATTGTGTTATCATTGAATACTCAAAAATGTAAAAACTATGAGTTGTGTCCTTTTTCGATCGGTCGTTCCATTAGAAACACACGCACACTAACTGTTGTGTGCGTTCACGCACACGTCTAGAGAAATAGCCAAACAGCGCCCGCGAGTTACGCACGACGCAGTCTTAATAAGTATCCCTCTAATAATTCCACTCTGTATGTAAAAATTATTGATATAAATGTCGGAAATAGACGCTCGAGGGAGCCTCAAGGTACGTCCTGAGGTACCTTAAGTTTGACAGTTGATTCCTCGACATGCGTAAGGAAATTCCTCAAGTCGAGGGAATTTTGTTGAACTAATGATACAACTTACGTGGATTGAGGTTGAGTCGAGTGGAGGAAATCTCGAGGTAACAACTAATGATATAAGGGTTAATCCAAAGGGTTAATCCGTCACTGCATCCATGTCTACTAGAAGTTTAACTGAGTATATAGAAAAATTCATGACCTAATTTTTTTTAGTTGTCCCCTTGACGTGAAATGCCCCATATGTATTTTTATAAATAAAAGGATTAATTACACCAAAATTGTTTATTTAATGTAGGTACACATTTCATGGCAAAAATTACCATAATTATTGTTACACATTGACTCAAGAAGTGCTTACTTTTATTATAGAACTTAAATAATTTAATACCCATTACTTTTTATTGTGAGACATTCCATGTGTGTGGTTATAAGTTAAAAAAAAAAAGAGTATGTTTGCACATATTTAAAAACACTTCAAATATTGTTAATCAATTATAACAACAATCAAATTCAATACTTAAAACTTAAAAGTAACTTAAACTACTAATGTTTATAATTCCTATCTTAATACTAAAAGTATATGTACAAAAATAGGCGTCGCGTTTGGGGCTAAATATATAATTTATACCTATAGTATGAAAATTTAACATATTTTGGACACTATAAATTATTTACACAGACTAAAACTAAATAATCCAATAAAAAAAAACTTGAAAGCGAATTCAGATTAGAAAAATACTTTTTAAGCCTGTTACTTGCATATAAGTCTGAAATAAAAAACCTATGTCAAAGATTTATAATAAAGAATAATAATTAAATGATAAAGAATGTCAAAAAACACTTGCATTCATGTGAATACAAGTTATTCTTCAAATTTAATAGAATGCACCCCTGTGTCAATAGCTCCACCACGGTATGAGCCTCGCTTCTTTTTAGTTTTCTCATGTTTGAATGACTTCCCTCGCGTATGTTTCAAGTCCTGGTTTGCACGTTCACCCCACGATCCTCTAGCACCAAACTGAAATCAAAATTAATGTTTTTAACAAAAGAGGTTTATAATATGCCAATTTTTCCCTCCAATGAGTTAAAATTATAGAGAAAAAATATCATATCATGAATAGGGATGTTGCTTAGTGTGGAATATCACATTTTTACAAATTAAATTATAATCTTTTAGATTTATGTATCTATAATCAACAATTTTATAATTTACATACATGCATGTATGTATGCAAATTATAAAATTGTTGATTAAAGATACATAAATCTAAAAATAATAGGTATTTAGATTGACGCGATTAAAAATATATATATTGTCCTTCCCTATCGCCCTCTTTCATATTGTAAATTTCAATGGTTTATATCTACGTTATTTTTTCAGATATACAAAAATGGGTTCTGGATTGTTTATTAACATGTTGTCTAACATCGAATAGAAGAAAAAAAAGTCGGCATCATGCCTATTGTAATACAAATGACTTCCAAATTACATTAAAAAATTACAAAATATTTTACAATATCTAATGGCTATTCTGTAGTATCTTACCTATTAATCAAAAGTTATCTTTTTATTTTGATTTTCTCCTCCTTCAAAACTTTTTCTGTCTTTGAAACCTCCCTTGTTGAATCCACCTCTGTCGCCACCCCACGAGTGGCGGTCGCCTCGTCCTCCACGGCCCCCCCTGTCGCCCCCACGGCCGAAACCACGGCCTCCTCTATCCCCGCCGCGGCCTCCGAAGCCACCCCTACCCCCTCTGTCGAACCCACCTCTGCCACCGCGACCTCCCCTACCCCTATCGCCGAAACCTCCCCGGTCGCCGAAACCACCCCTTCCCCCGCGACCACCCCTATCGTTTCCACGGCCGCGGTTAAACCCGCCTCTAAAACCTCCCCGACCCCGGTTGTTCCAACCACCACTCGTGTTATTCTCGTCCTCCCCATTTTCATCATCTCCGTTTTCGCCTTCCTATTTGAGAAATATATACTCTATAGATTACACCAAGACAACGCTATGTAAATATAACAGTAAAGTAAATGCCCAAAACTACTAGCCACTTTATTATTACACATTTAATATAAAATTGCAATAATTTGGTTTTACATGGAGTTGCCTTGGCTACAAATATTTTTAGGGCATTTACCTTAGCTTCAAATGAATTGTCTGTAAGTCTAGGATCCACTTCTACTTTTTCAGTGACCACTCTTCTAAATGGAGTAGGTTTATTAGTAGCTTCATTGTCTTTTTCACTAGGTGTGGAAGCAAGTGTGGTTCCCTAAAATTATTGTTTCAGTTTGTGAATTTTTTATTTTCCATGACAGAACACAAAAATGGCAAAGGACAATTATTATAAAGTTACGCAAAGTTAAAAATGTTAGAGAGTCATAAAATATACATTTTGATTTGTACTTTGATCATTATTGTTTTTAGTCAGTTAAAATACCTTTACAAAATTGTTGTATGGTTTTTTAGCAGGTGTAGGATCACCTCCAGATGCTTTTCTCTTCTTTCCGCCTTGGAATCCACTTTCAAGAGGCTGAAATGCAAGAATAAATATTTTATTTGTAAAATGAACTGAAATCATGTAACATTAATGTTCTGTTGAGTCGATCTTGCACACATTGAGTTCTGTACCATTATAAAAATATTTGTTTAAATATTTGTTTTGGACAAAGTTTTCTAAGTAACTGTATTTTACAAGTCTCTCTGATTCAACTTGTAAAGTCCTGAAGTAACAGTTTTTCGAGCCAGCCGTTTAGCTTTTGGGGGGAAGGGGGCTATTTTAACAGATAAATGCGCTTTAAGTTTAATATCGTATTTGAAACCTCCCAATGTTTTTATCACTGAACTTGAAACTTTACACTATGGGGTAGATGGAAAAAAAAAGATCATCCTCAATTTGCATGTAGAGTTACGATCCATCTACAAAAAACGTAAATTTCGTGATATTTTAACACTTTGTCGACATAGGAAATATACTATCTATGTTATCCCTGCAAAGTTTCATCAGCGGGGGGCGGGGGGTCCGAAAAAAAATCACCAAGTATCACAAGGGGAGGAGGAGGGGGCTTAAGGAGACATCACGTGTATTAATCTTCGAATCTAGTCTATGCATACCGAAATTCGTATCGGTTGTAGATTTGTAGTGTTGTTTAAATACTTACAAGACAAGTGACTTGTATAGTTTTTAATTGCTAAAATTATTAAATTATTTTTTAAGGTGGTTCGTTTCCTATACAAAAATACAATGGACATTAATTAGGTAATTCATACTATTACTACATAAATTTATATGCACATCTATTTATTTTGCAATACAATTGTCGCAAAATATATTTAAAATACTTTATTTCACACAGAAGTCACATTTTTATTGAATTTTCGACAAAAAGTGACATAAGTTACAAATGTCACTTTTTGTCGAAAATTCAATAAAAATGTGACTTCTGTGTGAAATAAAATAATAATAATAATAATATCTATGGACGCTTCACACCACGTCAATCTGGCCCCGTGCTAAGTATCCGAAGAACTTGTGTTACAGGTACCAGACAACGGGAAGTATATTTAATACTTTTATACTATACATATATTTAAGATTTTTATTATATTATACACATATTTAATACACATCCATGACCCAGGAACATAGAAAAAACTTTTTTTTTGTTCCGTCGGCAGGATTCGAACCTGTGACCTCCGGCTTGAGCACCAAAGTGCTGAACCACTGAGCCACAGAGGTCGTCAAAATTAAGTATTTTAAATATATTTTGCGACAATTGTATTGCAAAATAAAAAGATGTGCATATAAATTTATGTAGTAATAGTATGAAATTACCTAATTAATGTCCATTGTATTTTTGTATAGGAAACGAACCACCTTAAGTTACAGTTTTTCTTCAAACATGACCTACTTACTATGTACAAAAAATATATGTGATCTTAGGTGGGGGGAGGGGGGCAGTATTAAACCTCACCTCACGTATCACCAGGGGAGAGGAGGGGTCTAAAAAGTTGTTAAAAACATCACGTGATTAATGGACGGCGCCCAAGACGAAACCATAAGTAAGGGGTCTGAGATGTGAACTATGGATCCCTAAAAAATGTAATTTTAGATTTAAAAAAGGTTAAAACCATTTATTACCTCCCCTTTTTTCTGTACTTTTGCTGGTGGCTCATCATCATCAGAACTGTCATTTGAATCTTTTTTAGCTGGCGCTTTAGCTGGAGTCTTGGGTTTTTCATCTTCACTATCATCACTGTCATCCGATGATGACTTAGATTTCTTTTTTGGTTGTGGTGTAGGTTTTGCAACAGGTTTTTGAGTAGGTTTTTCATCTTCACTGCTACTTTCATCTGATGATTCTTGTTTTTTTGATGTAACCTTTGCTACTGGTTTTGCAGGTTGACTTTTCACAGCTGGTTTTGATTTCTCATCACTGCTGTCATCACTGTCATCTGATGATGATTTAGAGGCCTTTTTAGCTTGTGGTGTCGGTTTAGCAGCAGGTTTTTGAGCAGGTTTTTCATCATCACTACTGTCATCAGAGGAATCCTTTTTCTTTGTTACAGCTGGCTTTGCAACCGGTTTTTGTTGTTTGGGTTTTTCATCTTCACTGCTACTGTCATCTGAAGATTCTTGTTTTTTTGGTGTGGCTTTTGCGACTGGTTTGACAGGCTGACTTTTAGCTGCTGGTTTGGACTTCTCATCACTGCTGTCATCACTGTCTTCAGATGATGATTCTGCCTTTTTATTTGTTTTTGCTAATGGTTTGGCCGCAGCTGCTGGTATTTTAGGTACTGCCTTGCTAGGTTCATCATCACTGCTATCATCAGATGAAGATTCTTGTTTTTTTGCAGATTGTTTAGCAGGAGTTGGTTGTTTTTTGGGTGTTACCTTTGAAGGTTGTTTAGCTTTCTCATCATCACTACTGTCGTCATCCGATGAAGAGTCTTGTTTTTTAGCAGCTGTAGGTTTTTTAATAGGTGTAGGTTTTGCTACAGGTTTCTGAGGTTTTGTTTCCTCCTCATCTGAATCATCACTGTCTGATGAATCTTTAGCTGGTGCTTTAGCTTTAGGTGGGACTACCTTTGCAACCGGTTTCTTAGCAGGTGTTGGTTTCTCATCCTCACTACTGTCACTGTCAGATGACGATTCTTGTTTCTTCTGTTGTGCTGGTTTTGCAGGTGTCACTTTGGCAGGTGTTTTATTATTCACTTTTGGTTTTTCATCCTCTGAACTATCATCACTGTCTGATGAGGAGTCCTGTTTCTTGGCTACTTTTTGTGCCACGTTTGTGACCTGTGGTTTGACTGGCTGCTTCTTGGGTGTTTTTGTTGCATTATCGTCGCTGCTATCATCTGATGAATCATCTTTCTTTGCCGGTGCTTTTGATTTTGCAGCATTAACCTATCAAAAATAATATTTTGATCAGACTATTCACTATTAACAAAATAAATAGAAAATATCAAATAAATATCAGAGGTAGTGACGAATAATATTGCATAATATCACAGTGGATCAAATACTTAAGTATCATCATAACAATTGAAATAAAATATATTAGTTTACGAAGCAAATAATAAATGTTAACCTTTTGTGGTGGATTATCAGCTTCAGAGTCGCTATCAGAAGATTCTGCCTTCTTTGTCACAGGGGCTTTGCCATTTAGCTGAGCTTTCTTTTTTGGTTTCTCATCACTAGAATCGTCAGAACTAAAACAATATTAATAATGAATTACTCAATAGTTGAAAAATATTACTTCCTTCCCTTGAGCGCAACATTTAATTTGGCATCAAATATCTTTAAAATTAGAAAACATATCTTTTAGATGTTTTTTGATAATAGAAGTCAATGAACCTAAGTTTTTATATGTGCATAATTTAGTGGAACAGCATGAGTGGTCACCACTCATGCTGTTCCATAAAATTTGTGACTTCTTTATTTGTGGTTCCAGTACTAATAATAATATACGGTGAATTGTAGCTGATGGCACATCGAGTGACGGTTTGTTTTCAATGCCTGGTAAAAGGAGGAGGAGGGAAGAAGAAAATCAACTGAACAGTTTCGATTTACAGTTTTTTAGGAATAAAGTAAATGAGTTCTATACAGTTCGGAAGGAAATGCCAACTGCAACAGTAAATAAACTGTTGCAAATTTAATTGTATGTTATTTGTAATAAATAAATATATAAAGTAATTTACGATTAATTTATTTTTACTGATTTGATTGAACTAGAAAATAACTTCATTCAATAGGAACTCCTTTCTGAGATTTCAAACCTTATCTACTTAAATGTAAATATTACAGGATTATTGAAGAAACTGCTTGGAGTCCGTTGAGTGTGGAGCCACGTTACAGCAGATTCATGGTAATGTAGGGATCCACATTCCGGCAATCAAGAGATTAAGTGAACCACTAACTGAGGTTAATAAATATTATAAAACTCACCTTTCTTGCTTTTTTGTCGTAGGGTTGTTTTTGAAATTAGACAATATGTCTATTAACGTAGGCAAGGTCTTAGCCCTCGGTTTCTGAAATAATAAAATTTTTGTGACTTAATATAACCTTAACTAGTACCACATAATATATTTCAATAAACATGTGACAAGAATATTAAATTTTTATGGATATTTTTTTAGGTTATTTTAGGAATAATTGTATAGAACAGACAGATGAATAGCACATGTAAATCTATATTCTATTTCAACATAGGTAGGTAACCTTTTAGGTAGGTAACTCTTAAATTTCAACCAATGAAAAATACAGGGTTGACAAATATGTGGAAGCATAAACAAAAATTCAGTACAAACATTTTTCTATTCTTTGAATATAATAATTGGTATGTACATCTATAGAATTTACTTTTTATTTTAGAATTGTTTTTATTTTACTTTCAAATTTAAATTATTTCGAATTGTACGTGCAAGTAGTGTATTTAGCTTCATTTCAATCAAATCGTTAACATTTTTAATACAGGTTTAACGATCAAACACGTGTAATATGGGATTGTAAGAAGTAAAGACAGGCTGTACGTAGTTATGATCTTTGTCTGGCATTTATATTTATACAACCTTATGATAGTAAGCATGTGTTTTCAAAGTATTTAACAATATAATATGACATCACGTGTGGTGGTTGCAAAATCCCCACGTGGTGTAGATACCTAAGACTTACCGGTTTAGCGATGGTAAGGAACTCTTGTGCCAAAGTTTTGTCGATTGACAATAAATATTGATGAACAAGCGACGCGGCTTCTGATTTTATAACATTTGCACTCATTTTGAAGCCGAAAATATTTTGTTATAAATTTCACGATAGACAGCACGCCACCGAACAGGCGCTTGTCTATTCTAAAAAGAAAAGAAAAATGTCCATTGTCCAATGACAAATCCTAAGTTTTTTTTTTAAATAAATGGCGTCGGCTTAAGTCAGGGCAGGATAGCTCCTGACGTCACAGCTTGTTAGAGAGAGAACGTAAATTGGCTAATACTTGTGAAGAAACGAGACAAAAATGTTATGTTTTGTCCCTTTCGCTGTAACCGGGTTTTTGGCACAGAGCTGTCAAATTTGACACTCTTGTGCCAAACAAATAACAGCTGTGAAGAGTGAGGTTTCGTATTATTTGAAATCTTCTGTTTTTTGGTGTGTTTTATGTTATATACTCTTTTGAGATAGAGACTCCATGTATTTTTAAGTATTTTAACAATGGGTGGATGCAGTATTTTGAGGTGCAAAAGTCGCAGCGAAGGAAAATGTGCTGCCGTAACTTTTCACTCGTAAGTAGCTATAGCTCGTGTTTTTTTAGTTTGTGATTGCATATTATTTAAGAATGATGATATATGGACGTAAATACAATCATATTTTCCATAGAAAGTGAGATGAAATCTGTATTTTTTTATTTATAAAAATATATTTGTCTTAGTGTTGCTATTTAATTTAGTACCAAAATATACTGACTAAAGTTCTTTCGGTAAAAATTTAGTATAATGTCCCACGATCCCACGATTTGTGGAGGAGGGGGTTAAGAGGGGAGGGGAGGGGGAAGGTTGAACCCCCACTCTCCCCATCAGGAAACCCACAGTTACTGAGATATTAGTGGTTGAAGTTTTTAGTCGGGAGTAATAAAGCGACAGCTAACCCTTACCTCCACAAACCTCACTAAACATAAATTTTGGATACATACCTAATCAATTCAAATAGAAAATAATCTTAAATTAATTGCTCGTTCACTTTAACTTAAATAATCTATTATAATATAGTAATCAATTCGGTTTTACTTTTAGGTCGGTCCACAACAGACGCAGGTATTAGTCTTCTATGCAGTATATTTGGGGCCTGAGAGGGATCACATGATGCACATGGTGTCTTTTGTGATCTATCCAAGGCTTTCGACTGTGTCGAGCACGCTACGTTGGTCAGAAAATTATAAAGGGACACGGCACTTAAACTTTTAAGTTCTTATCTTAAAATTAGAACGCAGAGAGTAGAAGTAAATTCTACAAGGTCTACTGAGACCAAAATAGGACTAGGTGTGCCACAAATTTAAAAAAGTTATTTCATTAATGATTTTATTAACGATTGCACACCTTAGGAATAAGATAGACCCTTGCAAAGCTGCTTCCATGTAATTAAGTTATCTTGACTTTTGCTATATTATATGTCACCGTAAAATTGTAAAACCGTTAGATTATAAAATAACTAACTAGATGGTAAAAATATGTCGAAAGGTTAAAAACTATATACCTATTTATAATCTAACGAAAAACAATGTGTTAAATTATAGACAGAGTATTCGCGTCGGTAGTCAATCAGCATTTGACAATTTCACTAGTTTTATTACAATCTAAAGGTTTTTACAATTTTACGGTGACATATAGATTAAGTTACTTCATTGTAAAAATATTTTTGCTAAAAAGTGGCCCCGTGCGAGTTTCTTACGCTGGTTCTTCTCGACGGGCTAGTTTCTTTTATATGTATTTTAACTGTAATTTTTTAAATGTGTTGAAGTGAATGAAGAATGTTTGAAACATCTACTTAAATAAAAAATTATTTACTTTTTTTTATATTGTTCAATTTTTAATATAATTTCATTTTATTGTTTAATTTTTATATTAAGAGAAATACCTACCCTACCTAACAGTATTAATAGTAAGACTTTTTGGTGGTTTATGCTTGGACTACTTCAGAAAAAGTCAAAATCACCATATAAGTTTCGACGAGTTCCCTCGATTCCTCATAGATCCCATCATCAGGTCACCACTTTTTACACCCATAGGAATCCTTTACATAAAAAAAAAACAATTCGAAAATTGGTCCATAGACCGCGGAATTATCGTTAATTTTAACAAAATTACTAGGTATTTGAAGCCATTAAACCATACAAATTGTATCTTTTTCTTTTTATTATAACCCCTAATAATAATATATAACTATAAGGTAATTTAAAAATAATTGTAATAAATAATAGTATTGGCAACACTCGGTATAATAGTATTGGCAGCACTTGGTACTCGTCGGTCTCGCACGCCTAGCGGCAGAAAAGAGAACTAAGATCTGGTCCTATTATTGTGTACATAATTATTATTAAAAAGCCTATATAGTGCGATTCAAATGAGAATAGGATCGAGTCGGCGCCATATTGTGACGTCAAAGCTGTCAATTTTACCCAATTCGGTAGGGTGGGCAAAAAAAGTTTTTTTTTCTTTTAATATAATTATTCACAAAATTGAGTGAAAAAAATGCAATCTGAATCTATTCTCTCTTCTTATTATATATCTCTTCAATTTCGCTCATCTCTGTATTACTGTCCGAGTAGTCATCGTCGTCTATGTAACACAGCGCCTCGTTTACTCAATTTCGAGCAAAATGAGTATGACAATAACAAAAACAATATAATTTAGGCAAGTTGCCTTGCACCAACAATGAAAAACAAAATGTTAATTTATGATTTTAAAAACTAATTATGAATATGTATTATTATAATTAAATGTTTAGATAATTTAACGTTATTATTTAAATTCGATGTAAGACTATTATTCCTCTTCTTTTATTTATGGCAATCGCGGTTGCAAAGGTTTTGCACCATTCTGCTAGTGTCGAGTATATAAAGAATTATTTCGACTATTATTATTGGCAAATAAATTTTTCTGCTAACCGTACTTTTCAAGTGACATTTGACAGATAGAGGTCATTGACGTTCCTATTCTCATTTGAATCGCATTATACCGTTCGGACTCCTGGTATCTATGCTTCATGGTACAGTCGTATAGCTCTACCAGAATCTGATGGCATTTTAAAAAAAATAAAAAATGTGATTTTCATATGGCAATGTCAAGTATGACCCGTCAAATCAAAGTACGTGATCTGTCAACCGCTGCTAAAATTTTGTGATTATGTTCTTGGAATTTGTTGTTTTTGTGAAAATATCCAAAAAGGCAATTCGATCTCAAGCGAGAAATATTGTTTTCTATGTCTATAGTAAAATACAGAAAGAAGAAGGTGTAAATCGAACTCAATCTTATAATTTAAAGTTCGTGGTATAGTTGACCGGTAAGTTAGAGTGAGTTGTTTTGATACTTTTAGTTTTTTTATATTTTCTTAAGTAATTATTGTGACTTCTTTAAATGTGTTTCCAGTACTACTATAAGGTGAATCGTAGCTGATGGCACATCGAATGATGGTTTGTTTTCCATGCCTGGTAAAAGGAGGAGAGGAGGAAAAAAGAAAATCAACATAAGACAGTTTCGATTTATAGTTGATTAGGAATAAAGTAAACGAGTTCTATACAGTTCAGAAGGAAATTCCAACATTAAATAAACTGTTGCCAATTTAATTGTATGTTATTCGTAATAAATAAGTATATAAAGTAATTCACGATTGATTTATTTTTCATTTATTTTTCATGAAATATCATTATATTACATAGAGTTACGAACACACAAAAGCGCCATCTAGCGTCAACCAATGGCACCACTTGGTGTGAACAGGGACAGCGTGGGGCCCCCTACTCAGTACTAGATGGCGCTACTGTGCAAACGTTCCAGAATAAATCTAACACGGTCATGCGACTCGGGAACCTTCTGGAGTCGTCTGGGACTCGTATCGACCGGTATAAATACGTCGGAAGAATGCGAGCGAGTTGAGTTCAGTTTCGAGCTACCTTCGGGCGATTTCGAGGCGAAACAGGCGATAAGTAAAAGTGATACCAGTGATTAATACCAGTGAAACCCGCAATTTGGCTACGACTTAAGGACACTGTTAGTGCTTAGTGTTTGGACTTAGTGCTTAGTGTTTGGACTTAGTGTTTAGTGTTAGACCTAGTGCTTTGTGTTGGACCTAGTGCTAGTGAATAAAGTCTTCAAAAGAGTCAGCAGGCTTTTATCTCCAAATCCTTCGAACCCTAACACGTAACAACTGGTGTCAGAAGTGAGATTTGGAGATGCCATTGACTCTGAGAGAAGATTTCAAGAAGTGCGGCGGGAGGAGCAGCCCTGGTGGAGGGAACGACCCCCGGGCGGAGAGGTGCGACCCCCGGGCGGAGAGGTGCGACCCCCGGGCGGAGAGGTGCGACCCCCGGGCGGAGAGGTGCGACCCCCGGGCGGAGAGGTGCGACCCCCGGGCGGAGAGGTGCGACCCCCGGGCGGAGACGTGCGACCCCCGGGCGGAGACGTGCGACCCCCGGGCGGAGACGTGCGACCCCCGGGCGGAGACGTGCGACCCCCGGGCGGAGACGAGCGACCCCCGGGCGGAGACGAGCGACCCCTGGCCGAGAGGTGCGACCCCTGGCCGAGAGGTGCGACCCCTGGCCGAGAGGTGCGACCCCTGGCCGAGAGGTGCGACCCCTGACGGAGAAGTGCGACCCCTGACGGAGAAGTGCGACCCCTGGCGGAGAAGTGCGACCCCTGGCCGAGACGTGCGACCCCTGGCGGAGAGGTGCGTGCGACCCCTGGCGGAAAGGTGCGACCCCTGGCGGAGAGGTGCGACCCCTGGCGGAGACGTGCGACCCCTGGCGGAAGACTGCGACCCCTAGCGGTGGAGAGCGACCCCTGGCCGTGGAGAGCGACCCCTGGCGGAGACGTGCGACCCCTGGCGGAGAGGTGCGACCCCTGGCGGAGAGGTGCGACCCCTGGCGGAAGACTGCGACCCCTGGCGGTGGAGAGCGACCCCTGGCGGTGGAGAGCGACCCCTGGCGGTGGAGAGCGACCCCTGGCGGAGAGGTGCGACCCCTGGCGGAGAGGTGCGACCCCTGGCGGAGAGGTGCGACCCCTGGCGGAGAGGTGCGTGCGACCCCTGGCGGAGAGGTGCGTGCGACCCCTGGCGGAGAGGTGCGTGCGACCCCTGGCGGAGAGGTGCGTGCGACCCCTGGCGGAGAGGTGCGACCCCTGGCGGAGACGTGCGACCCCTGGCGGAAGACTGCGACCCCTAGCGGTGGAGAGCGACCCCTGGCGGAGAGGTGTGACCCCTGGCGGAGAGGTGCGACCCCTGGCGGAGAGGTGCGTGCGACCCCTGGCGGAGAGGTGCGACCCCTGGCGGAGAGGTGCGACCCCTGGCGGAGAGGTGCGTGCGACCCCTGGCGGAGAGGTGCGTGCGACCCCTGGCGGAGGTGCGTGCGACCCCTGGCGGAGGTGCGTGCGACCCCTGGCGGAGAGGTGCGTGCGACCCCTGGCGGAGAGGTGCGTGCGACCCCTGGTGGAGAGGTGCGTGCGACCCCTGGCGGAGAGGTGCGTGCGACACCTGGCGGAGGCCACACCCACTGGGGACCAAGCCCCGCCCACTGGCCCCGCCCACCGGGCCCCGCCTGCTCAAGAATGATGCTATGAGGGAGGCTCAAGACAGAGATGACGACCTTCGGCACATCGTCACGTGCAAGTAACGGGGTGACGTAAAACTAATCTGGAGTAAGGTTGCACCCACTGGCGCTATCTACGGCGTACTGGGCGCAATGGGACAGTCTGATAAACGGAATACCCTACCGGAAATAACGGCAGAGAGTTCCATCCTCAGATAATTGTCCCAGCAACGAGAGTGCCAGATGTTCTCCGTGAAATGCATGATGGCGTATCAGAAGGTCATCTGGGTGTCAAGAGGGTCATTCAAAGTGGTGCACATAGATCGTCTAGTGCGGTACCATGGCAGTGGCAGCGATGCTCGGGACGAGCATCTCTAAGAGGGGAGTAGTGTTACGAACACACAAAAGCGCCATCTAGCGTCAACCAATGGCACCACTTGGTGTGAACAGGGACAGCGTGGGGCCCCCTACTCAGTACTAGATGGCGCTACTGTGCAAACGTTCCAGAATAAATCTAACACGGTCATGCGACTCGGGAACCTTCTGGAGTCGTCTGGGACTCGTATCGACCGGTATAAATACGTCGGAAGAATGCGAGCGAGTTGAGTTCAGTTTCGAGCTACCTTCGGGCGATTTCGAGGCGAAACAGGCGATAAGTAAAAGTGATACCAGTGATTAATACCAGTGAAACCCGCAATTTGGCTACGACTTAAGGACACTGTTAGTGCTTAGTGTTTGGACTTAGTGCTTAGTGTTTGGACTTAGTGTTTAGTGTTAGACCTAGTGCTTTGTGTTGGACCTAGTGCTAGTGAATAAAGTCTTCAAAAGAGTCAGCAGGCTTTTATCTCCAAATCCTTCGAACCCTAACACGTAACAATAGTATAAAACAAAGTCCCTTTTTTGTCTTGCTATGCTTAAATCTTTAAAACTACGCAACGGATTTTGATGCGAGTTTTTAAAATAATAGTCTTTAAGTATTTAATAGTCTTTAAGATATTATAAGATTATGGTAAAATTTATATTCAAGTGCGATAAATAAAATACTTATTATGTAAGTATATTATCAAGTGGTCGCGCATGTCGTATCGAGGTGATAGGGTCCCATTTTTAACAATTTGCATTGGGCAAACCTAAAAACATGTTCAATATTGTATCAGTAGTATATTGCTGTAAGTAGGTAGAGAATTATTCGCCGAAGTAGTTTTTTCTCCAAGAACACTATTCCACGCGGGCGAAGCCGCGGGCAAAAGCTAGTTTTCTATATTATACACCGAACATTCTTCATACAGTCTTATTATAATTCATGTTCAATAATACTAAAGACATAATTAAATATTAACCAGTATCAAGATCGTTTAATCCAATTTCCCCAGTATTGCACACTACAATTTTTTTTTCCCCTATTTGCCATGAGATTCTGGTACACCTATACAAGGATCTTTTGGCACTTCGATGGGGGCGTAAGTGTCGCAAATAAGAACAATTATACCTAATTATTACTAAAAGTGAAATTTTACAAGGCGGCGATGTTAGTATATACTGATTTTATCCACATGCCAAAAGGTAAGTGTCGCAACCTTTGGTCGCAACAACAAGATAATACATAATACTAAAAGTGACATTTTACAAGACGGCGATGTTAGTACTGATTTTGTCCACGTGCCAAAAGATCCTTGTCAGACTGTATGTGCTACACGGTTTGAAACGGTGGTTTGAAACAGAAAAACAGATTTGCGCTTTGCCAATGGATCTAGTACCTATTAGAGTCCGACCGATACTGGTTTTCCGGCCGAAACCGAAACCGAAACCGAATGTTCGGCCGTGGCTTCAGTTTCGGCCGAAACCGAAACCGAAACCGAAACTCACGTGGTCAAGTAGAAAATTCTTTCAAATACTGAAATTTGGTGCATTTTATCAATTATTCTGCATTAATTAGGACATGAAATGGAAACACGGTATAATAATTTTGTTGTAATCATTTATTTAATATACCTACTATTAAAAATATTAATTAGGGTCCAATATTTTGTAAATTCCAATTTATCAGCACTAGTGGTCTACTATGGAACAAATGAATGTCATATCAATGTTTATACTCTTTTAAGTTGCATAGTATTTTTATAGAGGATCAAGTTTCCTTTATATGGGGACTTAAGAGTGCGCTAGTCAACGGTTTGAACTCAGTGCGGCGCGTGGGGAAAATGCTTGTTATTTCACATAATATCAGGGAAAAAAAGATATAGGCATAAAATAGTTATCTATAAGTACTTATATGAGAAGCTATAGTGCACACATTTATATTGCTTTGTAAAGTATTTTAGAAAAGGTGTCCTCAGATTACGTAAATCAACACTCAGCTGTTGGTGTTTTATGAACAAACTACCTAGGATATAATATTTATGTCTGAAGTAAAGTTATCTCAATTTCTGAATAGTAAAACTGTATCGGTATGTGCTTGCTTTTTTATTTTCATTCATCGTTTGTATTTTATTTACGGTCAAAGTTGCGCTAAAAATCCGACGTTTGGAGGCTATTAAAATTTTAGAAATATAAGCACATACCAACCTAGATAAGTGTAATAAAAATTTGGGTCTACAATATTTGACTTTAGAGTAAATCACCAACAGCGTTTGTATGGAGAAAGAACCGACTAGCGCAGCCCTAAGAAAAAAAACAAATACGTGTCTTGAGTTTTAGCAGGTAAATTAATACTTATTTTGACTGATATTCTGTAGATAAACTCCACGTCTTTCAGTACCACTTTTTAGGGTTCTGTAGCCAAATGGCAAAAAATGGAACCCTTATGGATTCATGTCTGTCTGTCCGTCCGTATGTCACAGCCACTTTTTTCCGTAACTATAAGAACTATAGTATTGTTGAAGTTTGGTAAGTAGATGTATTCTATGAACCGCATTAAGATTTTCACACAAAAATAGAAAAAAAAATTGGGGGATCCCCATACTTAACTGAAACTCAATTTTTTTTTCACGTGTGGGGTTTTTTAATTTACCTAAATTTTTGAAGACCTATCCAGTCTTCAAAAATTTAGGTTTCTAATATCATTTTTTTCTAAAGCGAGAGAGAATAGTTTGCGCGAGAGACACTTCCAAAGTGGTAAAATGTGTGTGTCCCCCTGTAACTTCTAAAATAAGAGAATGATAATACTAAAAAGAATATATTATGAGGTACATCAGTATGCAAATTTCCACCGAAAATTGGTTTGAACGAGATCTAGTAAGAAGTTTTTTTAATACGTCATAAATCGTAAACTGCAATTTACCTTTCATTCAATCAACTCTCTACAAGAACTTTTATGTTATGTTACTTGCTGCTACGGAATCCTTCATGGGCGAGTTCGACTCGCACTTAGCCGCTTTGAATTATTTTAAATAGGATCCATATTATGTAGAAAATAAGGGGAAAAAACAAAAGGGGGGGTCAAGTCTCTCCAGTTTCCTGTACTATAAACTATAACTCAATAGTAATTTTACCATAGTCATTTACTAATTTATTTTGATGCTTCATTAAGTCTTAAGAATATAGTGAAATAAAAATTTTATTAAAAATACTACACTTAAACTTGGAATAACTATATAATAAGGTTAATGAGAAAGACTTTACTAATTAATAAGAATTAATGTGATATTTTTTAAAGACAAATTTTTATGAAACTGATTATCAGGCAAGGTATAAAAAGAGATTATTCTCTCATCGTTATTTTATTTCATAATGTTGCCCGCGGCTCCCCTCGCGTAAATACAGTATCCTATGGGAACAAACTGTGCTTTTTATCCTTTGTTTTAATCCAGAGTTAAAACTACTACCATACAAAATTTCATCGAAATCCGTTCAGTATTTTTTGCGTGAAAGAGTAACAAATATCCATCCATCCATAAATGTATCCATCCATCCTCACAAACACTCACATTATAATATTAGTAGAATTAACTACCGGATTTTATCACCACTATCACAGGGCTGATAATTTGGTACCCCAGTGCTGATAATTGGTGACGAGGGTGCTAATAATTGGCGACAGGGTAATTTTTTAGTTATGATTATTTTTATAAAATGTCGATGAAGGTAAACTATATTTTGAAGTAAAAATCAGTCATTTATTAAATAATAAAAGGTAAAAAAGTATTTTCCTCTGTAATAATCGGGTTTAAATTTGAACTATCTCTTAAAGTGCTGATAATTGGTACGTTCACCCTATATTTTAATTATGTTTTCAAATTCAGTTGCGTTTCAAAGCGTTGCCGCAAGAAACGAAGTTAGGCGAGCGTGCACGAAAACTTCCGAAATCAGTTTCGGTTTCGGCAAAAGTTTCGGCCACTTTTGGCCGAAACCGAAACTGCCGCCGAAACTTGATTTTTGGCCGAAACTCGGCCGAAACCGAAACCGAAACCGAACTTTCGGTCGGACACTAGTACCTATGGATAGAAGACTCCGAATTTCGTAATTGCTAAAAGAACTGTATTACCTTCGTAATAGAGTGTATTTCACAATGCACGTCTCACAGAGGCAAATCAGAGCCGAGCGAGATAGCCAGAAGGGAGGTCGTGTGTCTGGTTCCTGCATGTTGCCAACCAGAAAAAAGTTGGTATTTATAAAAAGTAACTTGAAAAATGTTATATAAAACGAGTGTACTTTATTATTATTTTAAAAAATGTTTATAACTATATTATATTCTAATTAAAAAAGTTAGAAATAGTTATATAATACTAAATAAAAATGCAGTTTACATTAAATCCTTTTCCTTCTTTTTTTATTAGATGGTATCATTCGCAAGACAATAGATACGCCATTACACATATTTTATGCTGAACACCGGATAATATTAAAATTGAAAAAAAGTTTTTATTTCTTACATCATGTATCTCCGTAACTATGTTTGTATTATTTATTTGATGATTTAACAGTCAAAATGGTGAAAAATGTTGTGTATATTCTTGTCGAAGTGAAAGTTATGCTGGTTGCAATTTTTCGTTTATTAGTAACATTAGTAAGTTAATTGTAATGTTAATCTAGTTATTCTAATATAAAAGTGTTAACATTAAAGCAACTGACGTTATTAAGAGTTATAACTGTACTACGTTTTGTTATAAACTAGTCAGTAGGTAGCGACTCGCCTAGAATCGTAGTAAGTACTGAGAAAAAAACGTGTGTAGTCGAGTAAGGCCTTTAATGATAATATTATACAGTTTTTATAGATTTCTCAACAATGAAGAAATGCGATAAAAATGACTCAATAGTGTTTAAGTAAGGCAGATAATTACATAAAAATCTGCTACATATTAATGCAGCCGTCACTTCAAACCTTCATGATTTTAAACTATTCAATTTCGTACTAAACTAAATATCTAATTATTGTCACCCTACTAGAAAGGGACACACGGCCTCTCTTCCAACCTCTCGCTCGGCTCGTTTTTTTTTGCTCACAGTACTCGGTCCTGTTGTTATTACTAGGCCCATGCTTAGCGCACGAAGTATAGATACCTACCAGGAGTCCGACCGTCAGTGGCGTAGCTAGGTGGACAAGGGCCCCGGTGCATAAGGGAAGAATCGGGCCCTCATGCCCCTCATCCTCATCTTTCCGCGTAGCTTGAACTTATATTGACCTTTAAAATTAGTCATAGGAATAAGAATAGGAAACAGTGAGTTTAACATATCCCTAGTAGGTTAAATCCATACGTCGTCTCTATGAGGGGTAGAATCTCTATGTGTTTAAATGGAGGAAAATGGGAATAAATAAACAACGACGCACATACATGATGATATAGAATATTTATTATACAGATGATTGTTCGTAGAAGTCCGTCTATACTTTTTATTTGGTCTGAGATAGTAGCTCATTCTTCAATTTGAACTTGAGTTTAGAAAAACGTTTTTTATTTTTCGTTGTCGATCAAGATAAAAGTTTGAGAGTTATTATAGATTATACGAATATCGTTGTGCTGCAACCTGTATCCTGTATCATACATGTTTTGTCATCGGAATTTTTTTTATCGAAAATGAGTTCTAGCAGAATATTGTGTCAGATGGATGAATGAGCGGAATAGAAATAGTAGCATTTGCATTAGTGGCGATACTTGATGAAAGATGAAATAAGGCTGGTGCTGGTAGTAGGGAAAACGGATTGCAACGGTCAGTGACACACCTAGCCGACCTAGCGTCAACTATTATAGTGCATCCAGACCCCAGAAAGTTGAAAACATCGCAATGAATATCATAAATGAGAACTGATTCAAGGCAAGAGGGAATGAAAACTTGACGAAAAAGTTAATATGGGTGGAGTATGGAATTGTCGAATTGATCTCACGACCAACAGGCACGTGAGCTTATCGCTGATCTAATGTGCTACGGGCGTACTCATCCCAACTATCGAATACCAATTATCTGAAATAACGATAACAAATAGCACATGCTCATCGAGGACGCTTAGCGCATGTGTTGAAAATATTAAATCAGAAGCCTTGTAATTGTTGGTGTTCATTTAACAACATTAAAAGAAAAAAGAAAAAAAATCGAGTCTCGAGTCTCGAGCCTGCTCACAAGATTTTTTTTCCTTTTTTCTTATATGCTCCTCTCTTTTCAAAGCTGAGGCTAGAGGGCCCCTTGAGCTCCGGGGCCCTGGTGCACTGCACCACCTAGCCCTACGATAGCTACGCCACTGCCGACCGTAGTGTATTAGCTGGAGAGCTACTAAGAAATTTAGAGTAGGTATTTGAGGCACGTTGAAACTAGGGCATCGAGACCGGTTTTACCCGAAACCGAAAACCCGGGTGTACCCGTTTTAAATATTTTGAAAACCGGGTTTTGTACAACAAAACCCGGTTTTCAAATTTGGGGGCACGGTAGTGCCCCCGCCCCGTCCGCGCCAGGACGAGTGAGCGAAGAGCAAGGGCACTACCAGACTACCTTTTCTCGAAGCGATTCATCGATTTTTTGGACCTTCATACCTTGGTATAATATAATATTCGGTTCCATCAGCGCTCAGTGCGAATGGCTCTGCGTTCCCATGGGAACGGAGAGCAATTCGCACTAAATAATATTCGCACTAAATATTGATACCCAAAAGTCGAGTGGGCCTAACGGAATCCGTCCCATTGTGTTGAAAATGTGTGCTCCAGAGTTGGCACCGGTCTTAACGCATCCTTTTCGGCTTACCTGCTCTTATGGCACAGTCCTGGCATCTTGGTAGACAGCTTTGGTGTGCTATCGCCTGCCCTGTTCATACTGCATATCAATGATAATATGTGTTGACGACAGTACGGGTGATGCCTTATATATAGGTCGCCCGAACATCTCTCGGCAAAACGTCATTGAGAGTCGAAACGAACTTGTCTCTCAAATTAAGATTTCATTGGAGAAGATCTCTGAATGGGGTAGACTTAACTTAGTCCAATTCAACACCTCTAAAACACAAGTTTGCGCGTATATCGCTAATAAGTTACCGATTGTCGTATGTCCTCGTTTTGAAAGCATACCCATAACTGCTCCGCCAACATTGGAAATTGGAATACTTGGTATTCGCATATCGAGCGAGGTCTAGTTCCGATATCATCTGAAGGGCAAGGCCAAGTTAGCCTCCAAGAAGCTTGGTGTTCTGAACAGGTCAAAGCAGTATTTCAGTCCGGTCCAACGCCTACAACTCTATAAGGCGCAGGTTCGGCCTCACATGGAATATTGTTCTCATCTCTGGGCAGGAGCGCCAAAGTACCAGCTTCTCCCTCTGGATCGTATCCAACGAAGGGCCGCTCGAATTGTCGACTACCATAGTATTTCAAACAGGCTTTACTCCTTAGAGCTACGTAGAGATGAGCATCGCTCTGCATCCTATATCGGTTATATTACGGGGAGTGCTCCGAGGAATTGTTCGGACTTATACCTGCTGCAACTTTCCGCCACCGTTCCAAGGGACAAAATATTTATCATCCTCATCGCCTTGATGAGTGGCAGTCTTCGACCGTGCGCTTTACCCGAAGCTTTCTGCCGCGCACTGTAAAACTCTGGAATGAACTGTCGCCAACAGTATTTCCGGACCATTAGGACCTGCACACCTTCAAGAAGGCAGCGTATTTCTGTTTCTGCACGCCTTAACTCTACAAGCCTAACTTTACAAACTCTACACTTTAGTCAAATTATGTGGCTTGGCCATTTTGTCAGGCAACGTATTTTGACAAAGGTGTAGTTTGTGAAGTTATTAATTACTTTACATGAAAATGTTTATGGTGGGATCACATTTTACCAGTATTACGTTGTAACAACAGAAAGCAGCTGATAAAAGTATATTTTAGGACGTTCCTAACCAAATTCTACAAAATGAACAAAAAACCCGAAATACCCGAAAAAACCCGGGTACCCGGTTTTGAAGATGGCTGGGACCGAAAAACCCGGTTTTTAGGGTTCCGTAATACTTAAGGAACCCTTATAGTTTCGTCCTGTCCGTCTGTCTGTCTGTCTGTCCGCGCCTCTAGCTCCTGTAATTATGAATATAAATTAATGAAATTTGGTGCAGTTATAGATTGTGTATAGATCACGGTTTCGGGATCATAAAAAAATAATAATTTTATATTTTAGGGGTGGCTCTCCATACATGTGAAGTGGGGATAAAAAATATTTTTTAAAATATGACCGGTTTTCGATCCCCTAGTTGAAACCTTCTCCTATTGTACCTCAACACGAGAATGCAGGCCTGGCTGGTCAGAAGCGGAACTTAGCCAAATTACAAATTTTTGAAAAGTACATTTTTTTATGCCCGAAATACATGAGGCACTTTGAAATTTTTATATACAGTTAGTATAATGTATAAGGAGTTGGAGAGAAAAAAAGCCATGTCAGTTTAAAAGTAAATAAACTGGCTTTCGATTCATGATTTTCTGACATCTATTGGTCATTTTATGAACTGCAATATACGTATGGACGGAAATGCGGCATCTAGGAAGCCCTTACAGAACTACGTGGTCAAAAAATAAAATTGCTTATTGTGCAATAAACTTACTCGTCAAAATATATTTATAAAACAAATAGGTATTAATGAAATAGAAATGGCATACGAACCAGTATAACCTACCATCTACATGTTTTAGAATCTAAAATGATGATGAATGATTCCTAGATGTCGCTTTTACGTTTATAGGTAACTAAACTATTATCTAAAATTTAGATAATAGTTTAGTTACCTATAAACGTAAAAGCGACATCTAGGAAGGATCAAAGAACTACGTGGTCAAGATAATTTTCTCAAAGTCGATATGAGTCGTTTTTAATTGATTTTCCTTTAAAAATCGAAGACATCCATTCGTGGCTTATACAATATTGTGTGCATAAAATTATATATTGTGCAATAGTCTAATTTACTCGACAAATTGTACATAAAAAACAAATCTAGACACGCGGTAGCGTGTCAAGCCAAGTTCAAGTAACAAACTGGCGAGCGGCACCGTGTGTAATATTACACGAACCATTTGGAGCCCAAACGGTTATTTAGATATTAACGTCCAAAAATCGTCATTTTTATTACTGACTTACCTATAGATCAAAACTCTAACCCAGTTCTAGATGACCTAAAAATTCAATATTATGTTTGTTCGCAGATAGCTTCGTCGTTTATGAAGCGATTTTCAAATATTTTTTTTTGTGATGTAAAGGGTATAACATCAAGTTAGTCCGGTTGTCAAAAAAGTGGTGACCTGATGTTGGAATCCATGAGGAATCGAGGGAACTCCTCGAAATTTATATGGACACATATGGTGATTTTGACTTTTTCTGAACAAGTCTAAGCATGTGCTGCCAAAAAGTAAGATGCTCCAAGGTTGAAGGTACAGAACAGAACTCCTATCTCCTTATATTATATACATGTTTGGGGATTTCGGCGTTGTTTAAAGAACTGCAAGCATATGCCACCATGTCAATTAGAGTAATTTATAAACATACATCATCACATTATTATGATATAAAAGGTACTTCTCATAGTATTTTACACTAACTCGGAGATCTTTGAACATTACTCTGCCGTTTATGGACCTATTTTCAAAATTTGATTGGTTGAATTGACCTGGTTGTCGTTGTAGTGAGAACGCTCGATGAAGCCGATGAGGGTTCGACCAGGCCGCTATGCGTTGCGGCTGGTGGTCGAGGTACCCGATGAGGCTGAAGCTGGCTGGCGTATGGTGCGGAGGGGTGGGGAGTGATGATAATGATGTCCAGAAGGAAGCGTGTTCTGTCGAAGTGTCGAGGGTCAGCAATGTGGGAATATGTTGGCAAACCCCAAAGGGAGATCTCCGACCGAGCGGTACGCCCGCGATAAATTAATTTTCCCGTAGAAAAAATGATAGTTTAACGCGGTAAAAAGTAACCTATGTCACTCAGAATTTAAATGTAGCATTCTAATGGTGAAAGAATTTTTAAAATCGGTTTCGAAGTTTTTGGTGTGTGTGTGGTTTGAGGGACCCACCTGAATTTCCCCAAAATAAGTATAGCAAGTTTTAGTAGAAGTCAAAAAAAAAATTGTAGAAAATATCTGGGAATTTGTAAAAATATAGTTTAAAAGATATAGCCCTCAAAGTGTGGTCCCTCAGTTCACACACCGCTGTTTTCCAGATCTCGAAAAATATGTGGAAAATTATGGTTTTTTCACTACAGAATTTTAGTAGAACTTTTGTAAAAGTTTTTACAAATTTATCAGATACATAGCATTAGAAATAAAAAAGCTACAACCACCGAAGTGTGGTCCCTCAGTTCACACAAAAATGACATACTCATTTCGCGATATATTACTGACATTTTTAATTATTTTTCTACGTAGAGTTTTAGTAGAAAATTTGTAGAATTCATAGACAAAATTTCAGAAAAATCTATCGGCGCATTTGGAAGATATATACCATTATGTTGGGTCCCTCAGTTCACACACTAGTGTATAAGAAAAACTCAAATAACTAATAAACGAGAAAACTAACTTCAGTCTACTATACTTAAATTTTAGTAGAAGTTTTTTTCTCTTGGATAAGCACATAAAATATTTAATTTCTTGCTTCCTAGCTGAGATAATGTTAATTTTTTGATTGTATGAAAATGCAGAGTAGGTTACCACACAAGAGGCAAAATGAGGACAAGTCCTAATATTATTGTGTATGTTATACCTTATTAAATTTACGTTTTGCTGTGCGGTTTCGCGCCTTTTCACTATTTTAGGGGTTCATAATACTACAAACAACCCATATACTTACCGATTATCAACTATGTACCTATTTGTGGTTTTGCTCTGCCCGCCCTTTTCTCTGTCCGTTCTTGCTAACTCCTTATATATAATTACATATGTATATAATTAAAAAACTGGCCAAGTGCGAGTCAAGCTCGCGCACAAACAGTTCCGTACAAAACGACAAAAAAAATATCAAAATAATGTAGTAACTTACTATTAGTATGTAATAACTAATAAGTTGTAACTGTTACATTGTACTTTTATTATGATTGTTTATAAAGAATATATTTATAAAATAATTGTTTTATTGTAGGGTTCCGTCAAATATTTCGCCTTCCAAAAGGGTTCCGTCACCAAAAAAGTTTGAGAACCGCTGTACTACAGTATTGTTCATCATAAAAAAGCCTACAAAAAAGTCCGCGATAGCATATGTCTATCTCTTAGAGATAACCCACAATAATCATTTTTTTATCCTTTACTTCGATTTAAATTTAATAGCTTATTTACGAAGCGTTTTCAAGCAATAAAGCATTAATCTTTATCCAATTAAGTACCTTAAATACTTTATGCATTTAATATTTCAATATGGCCCTGTACGGCATACAATTTAAATGAAAGTTTTCGAAGATATTACAGATTTAAAATGCAGGGACATAGTTTTGCGGCGCGGTGCGGGTGGTCGCGTTGCTACATCGCGCTATCGAAAACGCGGGACGTATGTTTAAGAGGCTCACAAATATGACCAAAATGTACTCACTCTACCTGCACTTTTGAATTCTCACCAGCACTCAGTTGGACAGCTTACAAGTGACGACATAGTGCTGAATCTTATTATTTTATGCTCTTATATCGTCCTATATACGTCACCTGGTGGTTCATATGACCCATCCATTTTTTGGACATGGGCACAGGCCCATGTCCAAAAAATGGATGGGTCATATAGACTACAGATATAGACTACAGATATGGATGGGTCATATAGACTACAGAGTCTATTAGTATCTAGACTGCCATCTACGGCGACTTGTATTTTTTTAACGGTTGTCGTAATATTTTTGTGTATAAGAAATAACACTGTAATGTTAAAATAGTTTCGTATTATTTGCACTTTCTTTGTAATAATATGGGATGTATAAAAGATAACTCCTCATGGGCGTAGCCAGGGGGGTGGTTTAGGGGGTTCAACCCCCCCCCCCCCCCCCGAAATGGGCCAGCTGGTATATATAATACAGAGATCTGACCAATATACAGAGGCGTATTTAGAAATTTTGCGTCCCAGGCAGATTAACATATTTTGCCGCCCCATTAACCCTATCTAAAAGATGTTTTTTTGAAGTTATTTTAGAAAAAGAATCAACAGCGTAAATCAGAACTTTGATACTAATTTGTACTATATGTATGTGTTTATGTTAAATTTGTTCAAACCGAGAAAGCGAGCAAATGTTTTGTGAATTCTTGGAACCCCCCCCCGTACTCGTTTTATTTTCTTGAACCCCCCCCCGAAACTAAAACCTGGCTACGCCCGTGTAACTCCTTATGAGATAATCATAATTATATTTTTATACCATACTTTTTTTGTTAATCTTTTAATATATATTTAATTCCGTAGTAAGTAATTTATTTTGATCTATCACATAAGGCTTCGCTAAAGATTGTAGGTAGGCGAACAAAAATCGCGTTAAAAAGATCTAAGTGTAAATAAAAGCGGGAAGCCACTTATTTTAAATTTATTATTAATAATAAATTATGTCAATTATTGACATAACCTCAAAATACAAAAATATGAATAACTTTTTTTCGTGGCCTCGATAAGATAAAATTCTTTTTGAATATGATAACGTAATGCAATTTCTATCTTTTAATCTTTTAGACATTTTTGCAAAAGACGCCCAAATTTTTTTTCAGGTTTCGTTGTTTGGAACTCTGCCATTGTTCTTTAATAGAACGTACTTCTGTGTCAATAGCTCCACCGCGGTATGAGCCTAACTTTTTTTTTTAGTTTTCTCATGTTTGAATCCCTCGCGTGTGTTTCAAGTCCTGGTTTGCACGTTCACCCCACGATCCTCTAGCACCAAACTGAAATCAAAATTAGTAAGTTTTTAATAATAAAAGAGGTTGATAACATGCAAAATTTTCCTTCAAATGAGTTAAAACTATAGACAAAAAATATCAAATCATGAATTGTAATACAATTAATGAATTCCAAATTACATTTAAAAACTTCAACATATTTTTTTTATTATTAATTTGCAATATTTTATTTTAATATTTTGCAATGTCTAATGGTTATTTAGTAATATCTTACCTATTAATCAAAAGTTATCTTTTTACTTTGATTTTCTCCTCCTTCAAAATCTTTTGTCTTTGAAACCCCCCTTGTTGAGTCCATCTCTGTCGCCGCCCCACGAGTGGCGATCGCCGCGTCCTCCACGCCCCCCTGTCACCCCCACGGCTGAAACCATAGCCCGCTCTATCCCAGCCGCGGACTCCAAAGCGACTCCTACCCCCTCTGTCGAACCCACCCCTGCCACCGCGACCTCCCCTAAACTTATTACCGAAGCCACCCCTTCCCCCGCGACCACCCCTATCGTTTCCGCGGCCGCGGTTAAACCCGCCTCTGAAACCTCCCCGACCCCGGTTGTTCCAACCACCACTCGTGTTATTCTCGTCCTCTCCATTTTCATCATCTCCGTTTTCGTCTTCCTATTTGAGAAATATAGCACAGGACCCCACCGCTCGATTCTGCAGGTATCTGTTTTTTGATAAAACTTATTTTAAATGAATGTTAAGAAAGTATGCAGTGGATTAGGGACAGGTTGCCTCTAAACAATTATAGCAATTACCTGTAATTAACTTTAGTATAATTAATTCGCTACTATAACTTGCAACTATATGTTTTTTTGATGAATCATCTTTTTTTTTTTTAATTTTAATATTAAAAAAAAGTTCTATATATTACGAAAATCCATGGTTGCCAGTTGGAAAATGGCCGCCAACAGAGGTTACCATGACTTCAACGAACGATTTTCGCTCCAGTAGATGGAAGCGCAATAGAGAAGATGCACGCATTGTTACGTACGATAAGACAAATCATGGCAGCTTTGACACTTATACCATAATGACAGTTTACGTATAGTATACGTATTTGCTCGCTTACAAAAGATAAACACGCCACTATTTCTCGCTTACGAAAGGTAAACCACTTCGTTTCCTATTTATTATGGATTGTTTGTTGTTCTTATTTGTAATTTTTGAAAATTAAGAGGTGTTTTATGTGCCACGAGACTGGAAAATTGGCTGATTTTAATAGTGAATCTTTTAAAAAGTGTGACCTTGTGATGTAATTTTTTCGTAAAAAACATAACTGTAAATGGCTGTGATTGGCGGTAAAAAGCGCTCCGGTGCGTTTGCTAGCGCTGACAAAAAAAAAAAAAAACAGTTGTCGACACGATTACTAACTTCAATATTACGATAACACAATAGGCATGTTGCCGAAAAAAATTTTTTTCGTCTATTCGATGTTAGACAACATGTAAATAAACAATCCAGAACCCATTTTTGTATATCTGAAAAAATAACGTAGATACAAACCATTGAAATTTACAATATGAAAGAGAGCGATATATCGGCCTGTGACGTCACAACATGCTACCGCCATACATTTGTCATTACAAAATATATGGCGGTAGCAGGCTGTGACGTCACGAATCGTTTTGCGAGAAAGGGATGGACAATATTTTTTATTTGCTTATATTTTTAATCCCGTCACTCTAAATACCTATTTCTTTCAGATTTATGTATCTTTAACCAAGAATTTTTAAATTTAATTTGTAAAACTGTGATATTCCACACAAGGCAACATCCCTATTCACTATTTTGCTTATTTACCGCTTATCGATCGCCATTTTGCTTACGAGCGCATCTGAGCGCTTTTTACATTTTTCTAGCACTAACCATTTGAACGGTTAGACAAAGACAGACTGACAAGACGAAACCATAAGTAAATGTTCCGAGATGTGAACTATGGATCCCTAAAAATGTAATATTAGATTTATCAAAAAGGTTAAAAGCATTCATTACCTCCTCTTTTTTATGTACTTTTGCTGGTGGATCATCATCATCAGAACTGTCACTTGAATCATTTTCAACTGGTGCTTTAGCTAGAGTCTTTGGTTTTTCACCTTCTTTATCATCACTGTCATCCGATGATGACTTAGATTTCTTTTTTGGTTGTGGTGTAGGTTTTTTTTGAGCAGGTGTTTCATCATCACTACTGTCATCACTGTCACCAGAGGAAGCCTTTTTCTTTCTTACAGATGGCTTTGCAACCGGTATTTGTTGTTTGGGTTTTTCATCGCCACTGCTACTGTCATGTGAAGATTCTTGTTTTTTTGGTGTGGCTTTAGCGACTGGTTTGGCAGGCCGATTTTTAGTTGCTGGTTTGGATTTCTCATCACTGCTGTCATCACTGTCTTCAGATGATGATTCTGCCTTTTTACTCGTTCTTGCTAATAGTTTGGCCGCAGCCGCTGGTATTTTAGGGACTGCCTTGCTTGGTTTATCATCACTGCTATCATCAGATGAAGATTCTTGTTTTTTTGCAGGCTGTTTAGCAGGAGTTGGTTGTTTTTTGGGTGTTACCTTTGAAGGTAGTTTAGCTTTCTCATCATCACTACTGTCGTCATCCGATGAAAAGTCTTGTTTTTTAGCAGCTGTAGGTTTTTTAATAGGTGTAGGTTTTGCTACAGGTTTCTGAGGTTTAGTTCCCTCCTCATCTGAATAATCACTGTCTGATGAATCTTTAGCTGGTGCTTTGGCTTTAGGTGGGACTGTCTTTGCAACTGGTTTCTTAGCAGGTGTTGATTTCTCATCCTCACTACTGTCACTGTCAGATGACGATTCCTGCTTCTTCTGTTGTGCTGGTTTTGCAGGTGTCTCTTTGGCAGGTGTTTTATTATTCACTTTTGGTTTTTCATCCTCTGAACTATCATCACTGTCTGACGAGGAGTCCTGTTTCTTGGCTACTTTTTGTGCCACATTTGTGACCTGTGGTTTGACTGGCTGCTTCTTGGGCGTTTTTGTTGTATTATCTTCGCTGCTATCATCTGATGAATCATCTTTTTTTGCCGGTGCTTTTGGTTTTGCAGCATTAACCTATCAAAAATTTATTTTGGTCAGGACTATTTACTATTAATAAAATAAATAGAAAATATAAAATAAATATCAGAGGTAGTGACGAATAATATTGCATAATATCACAGTGGATCAAATACTTAAGTATCATCATAATTTTGAAATGAAATATGTTAGTTTACGAAGCAATTAATAAATGTTAACCTTTTGTGGTGGATTATCAGCTTCAGAGTCGCTATCAGAAGATTCTGCCTTTTTTGTCACAGGGGCTTTGCCATTTAGTTGAGCTTTCTTTTGTCGTTCCTCATCACTAGAATCGTCAGAACTAAAACAGTATTAATAATGAATTACTCAACATGGTTGAAAAATATTTCTTCCTCTCCTTGAGTGGCAATTGAGTACTGTGGCATCTTGGGGCGTAAAAAGCTCCATAAACTGTATATGAACTGTATTTAAAGTTAAAATCTTATTTACAAAACAAAAAAAAAATGTATTTTTAATATTTTAAGTTAACCACTAACCGATGTTATTAAAAAATTATAAAACTCACCTTTCTTGTTTTTTTGTCGTAGGGTTGTTTTTGAAATTAGACAATATGTAAATTAACGTAGGCAAGGTTGGAGCCCTCGGTTGCTGAAATAATAAATTTTTGCTGACTTAATATAACCTTAACCACAACATATACTTATAAGTATGTTTATTAACTTCATTTCAATCAAAATGTTAAACAGTTTAAATACAGGTATAATGATCAAAACGTGTAATATGGGATTGTAAGAATTAAAGACAGGTTGTGTGTAGTTATTTTTGTCTGGCATTTATATATCCCTTATGATAGTAAGCATGTATTTTTAAAGTACCTAACAATATAATATTATGACAATATTGTATTGGTGGTGGTTGCAAAATCTCCACGTGGTGTAGACTTAAGACTTACCGGTTTAGCGATGGTCAAGAACTTTTGTGCCAAAGGTTTGTGGATTGACAATAAATATTGATGAACCAGCGACGCAGCTTCTGATTTCAAATCATTTGCACTCATTTTTAAGCCTCTAGATAACATAGGCTACTTTTTTATCCCGAAAAAGTACAGTGGTCCCGAGGGAAACTATATCTATGCGGGCGGAGCCGCGGGCAACAGTTAGTTATTGAATAACCTAAAACAAAACACAAATAGGGGTTAGTAAAACGTCGTTTCAGCCTGGTGACGTCCACTGCAGGACATAGGTCTCCCCCATAGATTTCCAGTGCAACCGGTTGCTCGCGGCCTGTATCCACCGACTCCCTGCGACTTTTCTCAAGTTGTTTATCTACATGGTGGGGAGGCCGTCCTACGCTTCGACGTCCAGTTCGTGGTCTCCACTCGAGAACCTTTCGGCCCCAGAGGGCATCTGTTCTACGGGCTATGTGTCCAGCCCATTGCCACTTTATCTTGCTAATGCGCTGGGCTATGTCGGTAACTTTAGTTCTGCTACGGATTTCCTTATTTCTGATTCTATCACGTAGATAAACTCCGAGCATAGCCCTCTCCACATAGCTCTATGAGCGACACGAAGCTTACGTATAAGCCCCATTATGAAAGACCAAATTTCGGCTCCATATGTCATCACCGGTAACACACACTGCTCGAAAACTTTTGTCTTCAGGCACTGTGGGATTTTTGACTGATGTTTCTGAGTTTCCCGAACGCTGCCCAGCCGAGCTGGATTCTACGATTGACCTCTTTTTAGGGTTCCGTAATACTTAAGGACTTATAGTCTAGCTCCTGTAATTATGAATATAAATTGATGAAATTTGGTGTAGTTATAGATTGTGTATAGATCACGGTTTCGGGATCATAAAAAAATTATAATTTTATATTTTAGGGGTGGCTCTCCATACATGTGAAGTGGGGATGAAATATATTTTTTCACTCTACTCCATCGTGTGTATCGTAGAATAGGTCTTTTAAAATAAAGGCAAGGTTACATACGTTACTTTTTTATAAAGTTGACCATTTTCGAGTAATCGGCCTCCAAAATAGTTTGTAAGTTGGTCCCTCCCCCCTAGCATTTTTAAACTATAGGAGATAGAAACTTGCAAATTTCCATGCTGATAGATCATGCTAAAAACTCTTTAGGAAAATTATTGTGAACCAAATCGGACAGTAATTTTTGGAGTAATTAAAAAAAGCATATTACGCGTTTATAGTTACGAAACCCTCCTTAGACATGCCCTGACATGCTCTTGGTTAGGTTATTCAAAGTTGGACCTACCTAACTGAAATTTGTGCCCAAGGTATATATTATAGTCGTCACTCGTCAACAACTTCGAGCGTAAAGTTTCCAACGGTTACTTGGGTGGGTACAACATGGGCGTTAAACAATTTATTGTCTTATCCATGTTCATACTAAGACCCACCTGCTGTGAAACTCTACAGAGGTCATCGAGCATAGTGTTAAGGTCTTCCAGAGTTTCTGCCATAACCACAATGTCATCAGCAAATCTGAGTGATGTAGTCGCCATTTATATATTGATCCCAAGTCCTTGCCAGTCCAGGAGTTTGAACACATCCTCCAATGCAGCGGAAAACAGTTTCGGAGAGATGACGTCTGCCTGTCAGACGCCGCGCTACAGTGGGATCGCCTTTATGCTATGCTCCTGTACTCGCAGTACCTTACATGACGGCCCTTCTATAAGTTCTATACAAACATTTCAACACTTCGATGTACCGGTAGTCGATGCGGCATCTCTGAAGAGACTATAACACCGCCCAGGTCTTAATCGAATCCCAACCTCAGCTAACCTAACCTTTTTGGTAGGCATCATGTAGGACAATTCTATAAGCGTTATATTATAACCTACATGGAAATAAAAATTTTGAGTTTGAGTTTGAGTGAGTTTTATGGCTGGCCACCAAGCACTATCGAAGGCCCCCTCTATGTCAAGCGAGACCACAACAGAAATTTTCTTCTCCTCTCTCTGCTTTCTGATGTGGTTCACCAACCTATAGAGGGCATCTTCGGTGCTCCTTTGGGAGCCGGGGAGGTTCCTATCCTCTCTTGGAGCCCTGTTAGACAGGAGATTGGAGTTTCGCAAAGCGACGCCTCCATACTCTTGTCCTACGCCAGCGAAGCGGAACAGAGGATAGATCTATCTCTCTGTCCCGCTTCCCGGCCTCTTTCTGCGAAATGACGGCTTCGCAGAAAGAGACCGCCGCCTGCCAGGCCTCATCGCTCTCGAGCATGCAGCAAACCACACTCGAAAGCGAGAGGTCCCGCCCAAGCACTGCCACGAGATCGTGGCGCTGCACGGCCCATCGGTCTGACTTCTTCTGTGAGTCAGTCTGACTAAAAAATCCTCTGTTCCGCTTCGCCGGCGTAGGACAAGAGTATGGAGGCATCGCTTTGCGAACCTTCAATCTCCTGTCTAACAGGGCTCCAGGAGAGGATGGGAACCTCCCCGGCTCCCAAAGGAGCACCGAAGATGCCCTCTATAGGTTGGTGAACCACATCAGAAAGCAGAGAGAGGAGAAGAAAATTTCTGTTGTGGTCTCGCTTGACATAGAGGGGGCCTTTGATAGTGCTTGATGGCCAGCCATAAAGGTAAGGTTTTACATTATTTACATAGAGCAGTGGCTCTCCCAGAAACCACTGTTGCTGAGGAGGTAGGGTGAGGTCCTGGAGCAGTCGCCTTACGGCTAACATACGGCCGCGGCACTGCGTCCAGTCCCCACCTTCCGTCTTATACAGGTGCTCACCGGGCACGGATGCTTCGGTGCGTAAGGTCGCCGGGAGGGAGCCTACCCCAGCCTGCCACCAATGTGGCGCTGCGGAGGACACGGCCCAGCACACCTTAGAGGTGTGCGACCGATGGGCCGTGCAGCGCCACGATCTCGTGGCAGTGCTTGGGCGGGACCTCTCGCTTTCGAGTGTGGTTTGCTGCATGCTCGAGAACGATGAGGCCTGGCAGGCGGCGGTCTCTTTCTGCGAAGCCGTCATTTCGCAGAAAGAGGCCGGGGAGCGGGACAGAGAGATAGATCTATCCTCTGTTCCGCTTAGCCGGCGTAGGACAAGAGTATGGAGGCGTCGCTTTGCGAACCTCCAATCTCCTGTCTAACAGGGCTCCAGGAGAGGATGGGAACCTCCCTGGCTCCCAAAGGAGCACCGAAGATGCCCTCTATAGGTTGGTGAACCACATCAGAAAGCAGAGAGAGGAGAAGAAAATTTCTGTTGTGGTCTCGCTTGACATAGAGGGGGCCTTCGATAGTGCTTGGTGGCCAGCCATAAAGGTTAGGTTAGCTGAGGTTGGGTGTCCGGGGAATCTGAGGCGGGTGATCAGCAGCTACCTGAGTGAAAGAAGAGTGAGTGTAAGGTATGCAGGTATGGAAGTGAGCAGGGAGACCAACAAGGGGTGCGTACAGGGGTCCATAGGTGGACCGATCCTTTGGGACCTCTTGTTGGACCCCCTGCTATGGATAATGGAGGAGATGGACGTGTTTTGTCAAGCTTTCGCCGACGACATAGTGCTTGTGTTTGAAGGAGATACTGCCCTGGAGATAGAACTGAAATCAAATAATATACTAGACCAAATAAAAGAGTGGGGAAAGGCAAACAAATTGACCTTCGCGCCGCATAAAACTTGTGCGTTGCTTTCGACGCGAAAGTTAAAATTTGACGTTCCGCGACTCAAGATGGGGAGTGTGGACATTAAATATTACAATAGCATTAAAATACTTGGATTGACTATAGATAGCGGCCTAACATTCAATACACATGTCGTACAGTGTTTTAGAAATCCTTAAAATCGGACATTTCTAAACTAAGCCCATAGATCGATGGCGTCTTGTATTCCAAACTTAAGAGTAGAACACCCGTGTGCCAATTCTGCTTAGTTTTTGAGACAAATAATTTAGCAGATGGGCATTTTTTCATGTCATCGATTCATAAAATTAATTTTTTACGTCAATTGCGAGGCGTTGTAAACTTGTTATATATGCTTCGTTCCATTTGCACGTTCAAAACGTTATTTTCATTATTTTCATTCACATTCTGTTCCTTTAGCACCACTATGATCATTCGTAACTGTTTTCACCCCTGTTCCACACGCAACTGTCATCTGTCAAAAAACGCTAAGAATGATCACGCCATTTTGCATATTTTTACCCAGCTCCGTACTTGGGTTAAAATTAGCACTTTTTGACGTTTTTAACGTCAGCTGTCAGTTGTTCCACTAGTCACAAAAATTGCTAAAAACGAAATTTTCGAAATTTTCATTATTAACGTTATTTCGCTAAAGAAACACCATTTTGTGGTAAAAATTATCGTAGCGTTTTGGGCAAAATAAGTGCCGTGTGGAACGCGCTAATATTTTGTTAGATACACCATTTAGACGCGCATTTTTTGTACTTTATTACGTTTCTGCCACTTGAGTACTTTTAGAGATATTTAATTTTTTTCACTTTTCAAACTGAATTTTTTTTCTTCGATACTAAGTTGTTTCCGCAATTGTTTTTTGTACTAAAACATACTTTGTTATAGCTTCTCTGTACAGGATTTTTTTCTATTGCGAATTAAACTAGGAACGGGAGAAATAAGCATTCTTATATTTTTAATTAACCCCTGACCTATTTTTAAGAGCAAAGTTTCATATACCATAGATTTTACGAAAATAAAAAATTCATAAACTCCGATGAAAGGTAGTGTGTAGTGCCGGAAGGGGTCCACCCTACTTAGGCAATTGCTAAAAATCCGTGCCTAGCGGCGGCATGGGTCCTGATCGGCTCCGTGATGCTTCACCTCCGCTCCTCTGGGTTGTATGTATAACCACGGGGTTTTAGCAATTGCCTAACTATCCCTTCCCGCTCTACACACAACCTTTCATCGGAGTTTATGAATTTATTATTTTCGTAAAATCTATGGTATATGAAACTTTGCTCTTAAAAATAGGTCAGGGGTTAATTAAAATATAAGAATGCTTATTTCTCCCGTTCCTAGTTTAATTGGCAATAGAAAAAAATCCTGTACAGAGAAGCTATAACAATTTATTTTTTAGTACAAAAAACAATTGCGGAAACAACTTAGTATCGAAGAAAAAAATTCAGTTCGAAAAGTGAAAAAAATTAAATATCTCTAAAAGTACTCAAGTGGCAAAAGCGTAATAAAGTATAAAAAATGCGCGTCTAAATGGTGTATCTAACAAAGTATATTACAAGTTTACAACGCCTCGCAATTGACGTAAAAAAATAATTTTATGAATCGATGACTTGAAAAAATGCCCATCTTCCACATTATTTATCTCAAAAACTAAGCAGAATTGGCACATGGGTGTTCTACTCTTAAGTTTGGAATACAAGACGCCATCGATCTATGGGCTTAGTTTAGAAATGTCCGATTTTGAGGATTTCTAAAACACTGTGTGTCGGTAACGTTTGCCAGAAGGCAATCGCCCGATATAAGCTCCTAGCAAGAACGGTCAGAGTAGGCTGGGGGCTTAACCCTCAAGTAGTTAAGATAATATATACGGCAGTAATAGAACCCACTATTTTGTATGCATTAGCAGCGTGGGCACGCACCGTGGAAAAGATGGTGGTCCAAAAAAGGCTCAACACCGTTCAGCGGGGTTGTGCCCAAAAGATCTGCAGAGCATATCGGACCGTCTCCCTGAACTCTGCGATGCTGTTGGCTGGGATACTCCCTCTTGATCTCAGAATCCTCGAAGCTGCGAGGCTTTACGAGATCAAGAAGGGGGTGTCACACCCGGTGTTGAGACAGGGAGGTGGAGGGAATGGCTCCTGCGATTGAGGACCCACATCCGGCAGAGCAGGAAGAGCTGAGGTTCGGGTTGGTAGACGAGGACTCGTATGCAGACGTGGTTAACAACCACGTCCATAGGATCTATACGGACGGTAGCAAGATTGAGGGCCGAGTCGGAGCCGCACTCTCCGTATGGAAGGGTGAGGCCGAGACGAAGGCCGTCAAGCTTGCACTGCCGCCGTATTGCACCGTCTACCAAGCCGAGCTTCTAGCGCTCCAAAGAGCAGAAAGTATAGCCTGCAAGAGTGGAATGGCGAAGGTCGGTATCCTTAGCGATTCCAGATCGGCTCTCCAGGCAGTCACCCTTAGTTCCCCTCATCCCCTGGCAGTGCAAACAAGGGCGGCCCTCCGAAAAGCCGCATTGCAGAGGTCCCGCCTGTTTTGGATTAAGGCGCACGCAGGGTTGAGAGGGAACGAGAGGGTTGATGAATTAGACAAGGAGGCCGCGCTGAGATTGAAAAGGAAACCTGACTACGATCTGTGTCCTGTTTCATTCGTCAAGCGTATCTTAAGAGAGGATACGATTGAGGAATGGGGCAGGAGATATGAAGTGGGAGGGACGGCCGGAGTCACGAAGCTCTTTTTCCGAAGCGCTGCTGCTGCATACAAGATAGTCAAGAAAATAGACATCACACACTACACCACACACAGATACTGACCGGACACGGCGGATTCGCCTTCTACTTGAACAGATTCAAGCTGAAGGAGGATCCGTCGTGTCTGTGTCAGCCAGGAGTTGAGGAGACGGATCCTCACCTGTTACTTTTGCAAACCCAATTTTTGCAAACAATAGATATGATATTGAGCAAAGATTGGGCATAGCGATGATGGGTGAGAACCATAGCTGGGCATTAACTCGTTAATCCGTTAATCGTTAATTAACGAAGTTAACATTTTGATTAACGGATTAACTTTTAAGTTAACTTTTAAAAATGTTAACGGACACGTTAACTTCCGTTAAAATGAAGAGAAGTCCGTTAATCGTTAATCCAATGCCTACTATTCACCGCACGGCACCGCGGCGAAGCGCGAAAAACAGGTTCAGTAGCGTGTCAAGCCAAGTTCAAGTAACAGAACTGGCGTGCCCCACCGTGTGTAATATTACACAAACAATTTGAAGCCACTTTTGACCTCTCATAACTCAAAAACTTTGGCTCATATATTGGGACTTGCGAAATACATATTATGTGCTCCAAATTTCATAAACTCGTCTCAAACGGTTATTTAGATATTAACGTCCAAAAATCGATTTTTATCACTGACTGACCTATAGATCAAAACTGTAACCCATTTCTAGGTGACCTAGAAAGTTCCATTTTGGCATACAGATAGGTAATTAGATGAATACAAAGGAATGAATCAGAAACTGGTAAATTTTTATCATTTCATTATAATTTTTCACTTCTATTAGGAACACTTAACTTTGTTATAAATAAGTACCTACTAATAATTTATGTACAAGACGTAATGATATCCTATTAAAAACATAAATGTGAAGTGAGAGCCAAGTTCAATAATATGATATAATATGCCTTGGTTGTTGATTTCAACGACAAAAGAAGTGAGATCTAAATGGGTGCTAAGTTGAATGGTCAGTTCTGAAATTTATTTATAACAACATAAAATATAATTTCTTCTCGTAACTTAGGATAATATATTATAGCCTAAGGTTTGACTTGGCTAGTTTTCATATACGAATTATATTATAGCCTTCGGAAGTTCTAAACCTGTTACTTGTCGGTTCTTATTATATTATTCCGAAAATTTGGCTTACTGGTAGAAACTAACCATCGAACATAATAATTCGTAGAGAACTAGCCAAGTCAGACCTTAGGCTACAATATATTATAGTGCAGTTCAAATGAGAATAGGATCGAGTCAGCGCCATATTATTTCGAATTTAGACTGTTATGATAGTTAAATTTATGTTTATATAATTGATAACTATTAAACGTTTTTATTTAAATTGGATGCAAGACTATTAATATTTATATGCACATAAATGTTTCTGAAAATCGCACTTTTCAAGCGATTCTCATTTGAAACGCGTTATACCGAAAGTTATGGAGAAGAAATTATATTTTATGTTGTTATAAATAAATATCAGGACTGAAGTCAACAACCAAGGCATATTATATCATATTATTGAACTTGGCTCTCTTTTCACATTTATGTTTTTGATAGGATAAATTACTATCAGTGATTTATATCTAAAGCACCTGCCATTTTACCTTTTTTGCTCCAGTGCTACAACGACCCCACTAAACTCATTTTCAAAGATCACCTCATCTCATCTGAAGCGGGCTGCCAACAGGGTGACCCTCTAGGTCCAGCAATTTTCAGCCTTGCCATACACCCGGTCATCGAGCTTCTAAATTCAAAATTTAATGTTTGGTATTTGGATGATGGGACCCTTGGAAGCGATGCACCCTAACCACTGTACTATCCGACTTCCGCACTCTGATCCGCGAGTTCCAAAAAATAGGTCTGGAGCTGAACCTAGGTAAGTGCGAACTTTTTGTGCCAGACAGTTGTGGGGATAGAAATGCGATTATATCCAGCTTTAAAGAAATAGCTCCACAACTGTCTGTCATTGATAAGGATTCGCTCTTCCTTTTGGGCTCACCTATTTTAGACGCATCTCTACCGGACTTCATAGATAGTAAATTACAAAATTTTAGTGAATCTTTAGACCGCCTCCTCCAAATCAACTGTCACATGGCCTTTACCCTGATCCGATATTGCATTTTCGTACCTAAATTGACGTATGTCTTGCGGTGTTGTCAACTGTGGAAGTTCCCTCAACTTCTCAAACAGTTGGATAATACCATAAGACATACGCTGTCCACTATTTTGAACATAAATTTCGATGACCGCGCATGGACTCAGGCAACGCTTCCAGTTAGGTTCGGTGGCCTGGGTGTTCGAAAACCCTCTGACATATCGCTTCCGGCCTTCTTGTCCTCAGTCCACGCGAATCATAGTCTTATCTCCAAAATACTACAGCACACATCGTACTCCAATACAGTTCCCTTTCTGGATGAGGCCAAGGACGCCTGGAGCGCAACTAGTGCTTGTAGCAAATTGCCTGACAATACTTTTTCCCAAAGGCTCTGGGACGAGCCACTCTGCAGACTGGTACGGAATAATCTCCTTAATACGTCCTCCAGTCCTGTAGAGCAGGCTCGCCTCTTAGCTGCGGAGAAGTGGGAGTCGGGTCTTTGGCTACAAGCATTACCGTCACCCAATACGGGCACATTGCTGGATCGAACAGCTCTCCGGTTAGCCACATCCCTGCGTCTTGGCACCCCCCACGTTGTCCCCCATCGCTGTGTTTGTGGCGCAAACGTGGACAGCCTCGGACACCATGGGCTGTCCTGTCAACGAAGCGCCGGCCGCATCTCCCGACATCACTGCCTGAATGATCTCATCCGTCGGGCTCTTGTCACCGCCGGAGTGCCAGCTGTGCTGGAACCCTCTGGTTTGGCGCGCGACGATGGCAAGAGACCAGACGGTATGACCCTGGTTCCTTGGAAAGTGGGACGGGCTCTTGTATGGGACGCTACTTGCGTCGATACACTTGCTCCGTCCCATGTCCAGGGCACCTCGAGTACTGCAGGTGCGGCCGCCAATCAGGCGGAGAACCTCAAGCGGCGCAAATATGAGAACCTTAGTGGGGATCTCATATTTGAACCTTTTGGGGTTGAAACCCTAGGTACATGGGGTCCGGGTGCGCACAAACTTTTCAGAGAAATTTCCAAAAAACTCATTGAGGCCACTCGAGACCCCAGAGCCGGCACCTACTTGGCCCAGAGAGTGAGTATCGCAATCCAGCGAGGAAACTCTCTGAGCCTTCTAGGTACTCTGCCTGGTGGGGACGACCTGGGAGATTTCTTTTTTTTGTAGCCTTTTAAGTTTTGGAGTAGTTATTAATTATTTTTTTTAGTATTACTTTTATAGTTTGTAAATATTTTAATAGCTAGCTATAGATTAATATTAACCTGTATAGTTTAATGTTCATGAATAAATATAGTATATCAATGAATAAAAATATGACTTCTGTGTGAAATAAAGTATTTTAAATATATTTTGCGACAATTGTATTGCAAAATACATAGATGTGCATATAAATTTATGTAGTAATAGTATGAAATTACCTAATAAATGTCCATTGTTTTTTTGTATAGGAAACGAACCACCTTAACTATCAGTGATAATTTGCGTATTGATAAAGAAGAGTGCACTGTAATTTAGTTAGATAGAAAAAGTGTACTGTGCAGTGTAGTAATTAAAACCATATCATGGAAGACATGGAATCGGATTCCACCGGTCCTGATGAGAATCCATAGCTACATTTGTCTTCAACATAATGTTCATGAAGGGGAATATGCTTATGCCCGACGATTAAATTACACATTTGAATTATACAAGTATTTTGTTCCTTACCTGTTAACTTCCAGAACCTAAACCAATAGGTTTTATAAATTCACTCACTAACGCAACGATATAAAAATGCAATTTTACACATATTAACGGATTAACGATTAACGTTAACTTGCGTTAATTCTTCCGAAATGTAACGCTTTAACGTTTAACGAAGCTAACTTTTTTTGTAGCGGATTAACGATTAACGAAGTTAACTATTTCATTAACGGTGCCCAGCTATGGTGAGAACCTGCCTTCCATCCTTGGGGGAAAGAGGAGGGAGGTGTTCCTCTCCTTTTGTAAATACGTTGTAGAAACTGTAAATAAAATACACTGTAGTAAATTGTGATATTAGGGTTAGATTGAATGTTGTGCCGTATTTTTAAATCTATTATTACTGACATTATTGTATATTATTTTTATTTTGTAATTTTATATTGTAATTTTAAGAAATGTATTTCATTTGTAACTTTATTGTATCTATTTTATTGTATTTTATTCAAACTGTGTAAGTACAAAGTAATGTCCAATAGTATTTAGTATGTTTTAAAATAGAAATAAATATGTGTAAGATTGAATGTAAAAAAACAAAGAAAAAAAATCAGGCGTTATCGAAGGCACCCGCGATATCCAGACATATACCTACTACATATTTACACTCGATAGATTTACTGTTTTTCTGACCTCAATAGCCGCATCCACTGTTGACTTTCCAGTGGTAAATCCAAATTATAAATAAATAAATAAAATAAAATAAGCCTTTATTCAGATACTCTTACACATATATATATATACATATACATATATACATACATATATATATATATATATACATATATTATTTATATATATATATATATATATATATATATATATATATATATATATATATATATATATATATATATATATATATATATATATATATATATATATATATATACATATATAAATATAAATTTTTTTTCTTTATCTTTTTACGAATTTAACATCTGATTGCCTTTTGGCAAAGGCCTCCCCTAAAGTCTTCCAAAGTTTTTTGTCCATAGCCCTCCTACTCCATGTTGTTCCTGCCATCGCTTTTATCTCATCCTCCCATCTTTTCCTTTGTCTTCCTCGCCTCCTTTTTCCATCTCGTGGGTACCATACTGTGACTTGTTTAGCCCATTTATTTTTCTTGTTTCTTATTATATGTCCCGCCCATTTCCACTTCAATTTTTTCAATGTATATGTCACATCTGTCACCCCTGTTTTTTTCCTTATTTCAGTTAGTTTAATTTTGTCTTTCAGTTTGACACTTAACATACTCCTCTCCATCCTGTTCTGACATGTTTGTAGAGATTTTCTTTGCTTTTCCGTGAATGCCCATGTCTGACAGCCGTATAACATGCATGGCAATATGCAAGTGTTGAACAATTTCTTTTTGTCATTCTTAGAGAACTGGGGGTTTTTCATGATCTCTTTCAGTGACCAGTATCTTTTCCACGAATTGCTTATTCTTGCGTCTATTTCCTTCTGTATGTGGTCTTCTGGTGCAATTATTTGACCTAGGTATGTATATTGCGTTACATATTCTATATTGTTATTATTTACCTTTATATTTCTCTGATCTCCATTCGTCATCAATTTAGTTTTTTCAGTGTTCATTGACAGACCCACTTCTTCACTCACGTCCGCTAGCTGCTGTATCATAGCTTGAAGATTTTCTGGTGTTTCTTCTATAATTATTAAATCGTCCGCAAATCTTAAATGGTTTAGTTTTTCTCCATTTATGCTTATTCCGTAATTATCCCAGTCCAGCTTTCTAAACACCTGTTCTAACACTGCTGAGAACAGCTTAGGCGAGAGCGGGTCTCCCTGTCTTACCCCCTTTTCAATCTTAAATTCCTCTCCAATTCTTTCTGTTTGTATCTTGGCTGTGGGGTTTTTATATATTTTTCTAATAATCTCTATATACTTTGTTGAAATACCTTGGTTTTTCATAGCTTCCCATATATATTCATGCTTTATTGAGTCGAATGCCTTATTGTAATCTATGAAAGCCAAATAATATGTTTTGCTATATTCATGATATTTCTGTACTACTTGTCTTATGGTGTGTATATGATCTAATGTACAGTAGTCTCTTCTGAATCCGGCCTGTTCTTTCGGTTGATTCTCTTCTAAAGTGTTGTTTATTCTGTTAAGGATTACTTTGGAAAATATTTTGTAAAGGTTAGGTATCAAACTTATTGGTCTATAGTTGTTTATTTCGTCTTTGTCTCCTTTCTTATGTAGTAATACAATTGTAGATTTTGACCATTGTTCTGGCAGCTTTTCCTGTTCTAAGATTTCATTAAATAAGTTTGTTGTAAACATTATTATAGATTCTAAACAGCCTTTAATAATTTCATTAGATATTTGGTCATCGCCTGGTGCTTTACAGTTCTTTTGCGACATAATTGCTTTTCTAACTTCACTTTCTATTATGACTGGTGTTTTTTCTTCTTCTATTACATATTCTGTATATTCGTCTTTTTTTCTTGTATCTTTATATAAGTCTCTGTAAAACTGTGTTGCTATTTCTGTGATCTTATTTCTGTTAGTTGTCTTTTTCTTTTCCTTACTTTTCATATTCGGTATCCATGACGTGTTTTCTTTAAGTTGCTTGAGAGCTTTCTTTATTCCTTTCTATGTGATATTGAATTATTTTCCTTTTATTTTCTTTTTTGTGTTTCCTGATCTCAAAAGTTATTTGTTTACTTATTTCTGCTATCTCTTTTCTATTTCTTTCTTTATTTTCTAACATTACTTTCCTATGTTCCATCAACTGTCTTGCTTCTGTACCTATTTTATCTTTTTGACTTGCTATGCTGTTCACCTTTTTTGTTATTTCTTTCAATCTTTCTATTAATATATTGTATTTTTCTTGTATGTCTTTTTTGTTATTAATTTTTGACTCAAGTTCATCTTTTAAAACTTGTAAGAGTTCCTTAGGTAATGGTGACTGTACTACTTTAGGTCTAACATTTGTTGTGATGTGCTTCCTTCCTTTTTTTGGCTTTTTCATGTATACTTTGGCTCTTACCATTCGATGATTTGTATTGAAATTTAGTTGGTTCACCGTATTGACGTCACTAATGTATTGAGGTTTATTTGTGATTATGTAGTCTATCTCATTTTTTACTTCTCCATTGGGTGATATCCAGGTCCATTTTTTGTTTGTTGACTTTTTGAAAAAACTATTCATTATCTTCATATTGTTTCGTTGTGCTAAGTCTACTAGTCGTTGTCCGTTATTATTTCGTTTTCCAGTACCATATAGTCCCAGTATGTTGTCCTCATTTACTCGTCTATCTCCTATTTGGCTGTTAAAGTCCCCTATCAAGAATGTTGTTTTATGGGACCTATCTATCGTTGTTTGTAATTGTTCGTAGAATAAATCTTTTTCTTCCTCATCAGCGACTTCAGTAGGAGCATATATTTGTATTATGGAGATTGGTTCGAATCCGGGAAGTTGTATGTTAAGTTCAGCTATTCTGTCTGATATTCCTTTAAAGTCGAGTATGTGTTTCTTGTAATGTTTTTTTATAAGGAAACCTACTCCATACATGCCAGGTATTTTCCCAATGTGGTAGAGGATATAATTTTCGTGTTCTTCTATCTTCTCACCTACTCTCCTGACCTTGCTTAACCCTATTATGTCCCAGTTGATTCTTTCCAAGGCATACTCCAATTCCATTAGTGCTTCGTGGGTTCTCAATGTTCTTGTATTAAGTGTTGATATATTAATATAATGTGCTCTTTGTTTGTGCTTCTCTTGTGTTGTTCTTGATTTAACATTTAGATTCTGTTTTAGGGGGTGGTGGTCTAGTACTCCCACGGGGACCAACCGGGTTGGGAGACGGTTTTGTTGTATTGTTATGCTATTTCTTATTTTTGTTTTCTTCCGGGTGCCTTTGCCATTTAGTTGTTATTGTTTTGTTGTTGTTTGTGAGTTTATCTTTGTGCGTTGCAAATAATCAAAGGCATTGGTCTTGTTAATTTTGCTTGCCTTCTGATTCATTCTTGTTCCCTCATTTGACTCTGCTGGTGTTTGGGAAGGAGACCTTTTCCTTTTTTCGTTCTCTCTTCCTTTAATAACTATCTTGTCGTATCTTATAAACGCCCTGTTTCCTTTTCCAATCTCTTCCTCTAGTTTTTTCTGTAATTCCTTCCTAACTAGGAAATCCAAATTACTAATTATTAAATTTCGGGCCACCGGGTAGCAGGCAGGGAACAATAAGACGTTTTAATAACTTACCTAGGCATGATAAAAGCGTTATAGGGTGGTAGGATTTTGGATCGTCAGGTGGTTTATCACCAGCTTTTGGAATTAATTGTATTGTGCCGATTCACCAAACTTTTGGAAAAGTGCCTTCTGCAATACATTTATTAAAAACCTGTAAAATCGATGGGCCTACCGCTAGACACACCTGCTTAGTAATAATATTAGATATTTTATCCTCGCCTATGATATACTAATACTAGGTATATCATAATTTCAAGTTGCCTCAAAACTTTGGGGATGAAAAAAAAAATAAAAAAATTGTATTTTGACTAAGGGTAAAAATTTAGGACCATGCCCCCTTATTTAGGGGCGAAGGGGTGGTGAGGGGGGGTAAAAATTTAGTATAATATCCCATGATTTGGGGGGAGGGCGGGGAGGGGGGAGGGGGAGGGGGGGATGGTGAACCCCCCTTTGGCACTCCCCCCCTCCGGAAACCCATAGTTACTGAGATATTAATAGTTGAAGTTTTGAGGTTATAGGTGCCAATTTCCACATTCTTTAATATAAGTGGCACCAAAACCTCAGCAGAGCGAATATTGTCTGGACACACTTCCAACCTCAAATCTTCAGATCCATCCTCAATCATACCTAGAACCCAATGGTCCTCAATAACAACTGGCTTCAATTATGAGTCGACGGAGCCCCGCTACGCGGGGCTCCTACTTCTGGGTGGTTTACAAAGAAATAACCACGATGGCTAAGGCGGTAGCTTCGCTGCGCTACGCTCCCGCCTTAGCCATCTAACCTAACCCAATGAAGTCGTATTGGGCCAACTCGGAGTAATACATTGCTATTAATTACCTAAGAATTATATACTGTTCTCATACATTTCCTATATCACATTATAATATATAAATGTACAGGCAATGAAAAAGGAACATCAAAGAAACGTCAACATGGCTGAATTTCTATAGAATTTATCGAATTTTAAATATTTTTTATCTCGAAAACTACGGATCTTATCATTTTGAGAAGTTGCGGAATTAATTCGTAATTAGAAGACCTTTCAGCCGTAAAATTACCATTAAGCAACTAATAGGGCAAATGTGGGATATTATACTAAAGTTTAGCCGGTTTCAGTTTTTGTGAGGCCATGTTACCACTCTGAAGATGTTTTGAACAAGATAAAAAAGTTCTAACCTAACTAACCTAACCCAAAAGTACACAGACGTTATTTTATGCCGGGTTTTTGTGAGACCGCGTTATCATAAAAATATTTCTTATTCAAAATATTAATATCAAACTAATATTTAGAAGACCTTTCTGCCGTAAAATTATCATAAACCTAATACCTAACCTAATAGGATAAATGTGGGGCATGACTCTAAATTCTAGCCTCAATTTCCGCTTTTAAAGTGTGAAAACCCCCTAAACTTAACCTAAAAACAAAATGTAATTGAAACTTATACTTACGATTAGACAAACACAAATTATATTACACAGCACAAAATACCTATACCCACAAATCCTAAACACTGAATCTGAAAATTAAATAAAAAAGACGCTTGTTTACAAATTATGCGCAGACTTTCTGGCGCGCGCGTTACTGCATTTTTTTTTTAATAAGATTTAATGGCCTGGTAACAAGACCTTTATGCCAAGTCTTTTATTATAACGTGCATAAACGTGCGGACGCGGCATAAAGCTACACTACGTATCATGCTGCGTCCGCACGATTGCCAAACCTCGACAAGCTCTCACAAATTCAAACGTGCGGATAGAGCGTTTGCCTTGGTTTGTGTAGGTTTGCAAGCACTTGCAGCCGTTCCGATCGAGTGTCGGTTTTTTGACACAAATCAAAGGGAATTTGTCGCTAGAGATGGCCGTTTAAACGAAAAGCGTTTAAAAAAGCGTGCTTTTATAAATAAGTTGAAAAGTCGTTTATAAAAGTAAGCGTTTAACACTTATACTTATCGTTTAAAGTTATTAAGCCATAAGTGTGGTATGAGCAAAGAGAAATAGTTCTTATGACGGCGCATTAAGAGTGAAAATTCTTTAATGTAGCTCATCAAATAATTAAAGTTAAAGTTTTAATAAACGGCTTATTTTTTGTACTTATAACTTAAATGCTTTTTCGTGTTTATTCACTTTTTGTTAGTTGCGCTTTGCGGGTTGACGAAAACACGTTATATTATGTTACGCAATAATTCGTATTTTAATCGTAATAGTGGTGTTTTGGTGGCTTACCGTGAACTTTTAATGTAAATAATAAATATAATAACGGTCCATATGGACGTAATATAAACTTTTCGTGTAGTGTTTTAGTATTAAGTTTATTAAGTTTTTGTCGTAAGATGACGACTAGACGACGTGAATTGGAACAGTAATTTATGGAACTACTAAATTCATTAACAAACAACTAAATTGAGTTGTTTGTTAATGAATATAATATTGATATTATGTGTATATTGGGGTGTAGTGGGGCGTCTAAGTATAGGGTAGTCAGCCGACCCTCCAAATGGAGGATGATTCCCTATACGGGCGGCTCACAAACTCTCATCGGTGGCTCCAAGCAGCTGTAATGCACGCAGCGGCCACACCCTGGTAAACCACGTCGGCTCGTGGGCTAAACCCGGTGAGGGGGGGACCTAATGCTTTAAAGATAGGTCTCTCAGCGGACGCCTCCCGCATAGTGCATAAAGTCTATTCCGGTTTTGAAGGCAATCCAAGGTTGATAAACAAACGGATTTGGCGGATTTAGCGGAATGGCAAGGCATTGCAGAAGGCCAAGGGCGACAACAGAGGTCAAAAGTGTTGTACGGCCAGAAGCTGCATCCTAACCCTTCTCCGGTCGTAGCGGTTCTCCGTTCCATCGGGTGCAGAAGGGTAAGGACGAGAGAGTGCATCTGTGTTTGCGCACCCACTTGTGCACTAAAATATATCCTGCGTAGTTGACTGCGGCATGAAAAAAAATGGCTTTCGAGATTAAAGTCCTGTGGCGATGGGCAAAAGTAGAGAGGTCGGATCGTGATGTGCATCCGGCTTTGTCTGATGCCTGCACATTGGCGGCTCAGGTATTGATGGTCGTTTCTGCGTTGCTTTTAGGACAACAGCGTGGATTGGGCAGCAGCCTGAGTGACGAAGCAGCCCTATTTAGGGAAGCACTGCTTCCCCCATACGGGGAAGGGACTAGAAAAGGTGTCCTAAACAAAGCTTGTCCTACAAGTATTGGGGAGTAGCAACCACGGCTGCTCAAGCATCCCATCCCTCGTGGTCGAAGACACAAGCAAAACATAAAAACAACCACCATGACATTCGGTGCGTGGAATGTCCGTACTCTCCTCGATCGTGACAACAACCTCTGTCCAGAACGAAAAACTGCTGTCGTAGCTAGAGAACTCTTACGTTACAATGTGGACATAGCCGCTCTCAGCGAAACCCACTTGTCTGATGAAGGAGAGCTAATAGAACACGGCGGCGGGTATAAATTCTTCTGGAAAGGAACCCCAGTTTCAGAACCGAGACGCTCTGGTGTTGGATTCGCCATAAAAACCCAGATTGCTAGCAAACTGGAGGACTGTCCTCAGTATATTTCCGACCGCCTTATAGCATTGCGTCTACATCTAGAAAATAACAACTACCTGAACGTGATCAGCGTATATGCCCCAACAATGGACAAGGATGATGAGACTAAAGGTAAATTCTACGAAGACCTTACACGCTTGCTCGCTAGGATTCGCCCGAGAGAGCAGATACTTCTGTTAGGCGACTTTAACGCTCGAGTAGGCTGTGATTATGAAGCGTGGCCGGGGGTCTTAGGTAGGCATGGAATTGGCAATATGAACAGTAATGGTCAATTATTGCTAAGTCTATGCACTCAATTTGGCCTTACCATTACCAATACACGCTTCCGACTACCTGCAAAGCATAAAACCACCTGGATGCATCCGAGGTCGAAACATTGGCATCTTATTGACTACGCAATAGTTCGCCAAAGACATATCTCCCAAGTCCATGTCACACGCGTTATGCGTGGTGCTAACTGTTGGTCAGACCATAGACTTATACTTACAAAACTTAGGCTTCGTCTTCACCCACCACGCAGATCTTGCAGAGCAAAACCCTCCGGCATTAATATTGAGAAGCTCGCAGACCAAGAAGTGAGGACGGAGTACGAACACATTCTTTCTCTAAAATTAACACCTAACATTGATGACAGTGATCTTACTACCAACTGGAGTGCCCTCACATCTCAGATTGTTGAAGCTGGAACGCAAGCCTTAGGCCTGAAAAAGCGTGTCCATGAAGACTGGTTTGATGAGAGTGATGAGGTATTATGTAAAGCGCTTAAAGATCACCGCAACCTTCTGCGTCAACAGGAAAACTGTCAGAAAGATCTGTCAAATAAAGTAAGAAAAAGTAGTGCTGACCTCAGAAAGTTGACAAGGGAGTTAAAAGATAAATGGTGGCTACAGAAATCGGAGTACCTGCAGTGGCTCTCAGATACAAACCAACTTGGTGCATTCTTTGGAGAATTAAGAATACTTACTGGAATAACTCAGCGGAGTAGTGTACCTTTAAGGTCACGTGACGGTATGACGCTCTTGACCTCCAAGGAGGATGTATTGAACCGTTGGGCTGAGCACTTTGCGGAGCTGCTCAATGTTGACCGATCGGTAGACATTCAGCAGATAAGAGCAATCACATCTCTCCCACAAAGGCCGGAACTTGATGAGCCCCCCACGTTGCGGGAAGTGATAGTAGCCATTAGGAGTCAACAAAACAAGAAGGCGGTTGGCGTCGATGGTATCCCTGGTGAACTTTTGAAGTACGGAGGGGTGGGGCTACATGTCGTGATATGGAAGCTTTTTACCCAGATGTGGTGCGATGAGCAAGTTCCATCTGAATTTACGATCTCGCGTATCTGTTCACTATATAAGAACAAAGGTGACAGATCCAATTGTAATTCATATCGTGGCATATCGCTCCTCTCTACACCTGGAAAAGTCTTTGCCAGGGTTCTGCTCAACCGCTTGATCTCAGTTTCGGAAGAAATACTACCGGAAACCCAGTTTGGCTTCCGTCCAGAGAGAGGAACCTGTGAAGCAATCTTCTGTGTGCGACAGTTGCAGGAGAAGAGCCGTGAACAAGGTCGACCATTGTTTCTGTGTTTTGTCGACCTAGAAAAGGCATTCGACAGCGTTCCTCGTGAAGCCCTATGGATTGTCCTGGAGAAGGTGGGTTGCCCAGCAAAATTTGTACGTTTACTGCGACTACTACATGATGGCATGACATGCTGTGTGACTGCAAATGGGGAACAAACGGTCTTCTTCCCTGTCAGTTGTGGGGTTAAGCAAGGATGTGTTCTTGCTCCTACGCTGTTCGCTATCTATTTTGCAGCTGTAGTCAACGAAACTCTACAGAAAGTCTCTGCGGGCATCCACATTCGCTTCCGAACTGATGGATCACTCTTCAACCTAGCTAGGTTAAAGGCTCGTACCAAGGTATCTCACGAAATAGTCACCGAGATCATGTACGCGGATGACTTGTGCTTTTTAGCCGAGTCCCCTACTTCTCTGCAACAATTGATGACTGGTCTTGACGAGGCATGCACAAAGTTCGGTCTTAAGATAAATGTCGGTAAAACAGAAGTATTAAGCACAGGCATGCCAACAGACGAACCTCTGGAAATCTGTCTCCGTCAAGATGTCCTGAAACGTGTAGAGAAGTTCAAGTATCTGGGAAGCACGATTACATCGCAGTGTGACCTTGAAGCCGAAATAAATAGCAGAATTGGCGCTGCCTCAGCTTCATTTGGCAAACTCCGATCCAAGGTATTTCGCTCGCATGATCTCAAATTGGCAACAAAAATAGCTGTTTACAGAGCTGTTGTCCTACCGAGTCTGTTGTACTCCTCTGAGACTTGGTGCCTCTACCGCAAACACATCAAAATACTGGATCAATTCCATCTCCGATGTCTGCGGGACATTATGAACATTCACTGGACAGACTGCATCAGAAACACTGAAGTTCTTCGACGTGCTAATATCTGCGGCATAGAAGCTTATCTGATGCGACGCCAACTGCGCTGGTGTGGTCATGTGTTCCGCATGCCAGATGAACGGCTGGCAAAGCGCATCTTTTTCAGCGAGCTTCAAGAAGGCAAGCGCAAGCATGGCGGACAGCTCTTGCGGTACAAGGATGTGCTTAAGAGACATATGAAGAATTGCAGTATTGACCCTTTGAAGTGGGAGTCATTAGCTTCAAAGCGCTCGGAGTGGAGACGTCTTGTAAGGCAAAAGACCGATGCCTTTGAAAATTTACGCAAAGACGAACTCGACGCTAAGAGAGACGAGTTAAAGGCCAGACCACCAACGGCTTTATTGTACAATTATTGCGGCGGCGTACTCACCTGCCCGAAGTGCTCAAGGACCTTCAAGGCCAAGATTGGCTATAGCAGCCATATGCGAGCACACGATCGCGCGGAGCAGTGAGAACCCAGCTGCTGAGCCCGTCCAGCAGTCGCTGAAGTCGAAATCGGCTAAGAGAGATATATATCAGAACATTGGTTTAGAAAACATGAATTAATATTTAACTTTTGTGGTCACCAGGTAGCTAGTTTGTTCAGTCGAGAGAATGCCATTAGAGGTGGTTCTTTAATATTAACTAATAAAAAAATAAAATTTAAAGAACGCAAAGATATTAAAAGACTCTCTACTGAACGAATAATTGAGGTAGCCTGTATTGAGTTGAGCCATCTTATTATTGTAAGCGTATACAGGCCTCCATCAGGTTTATACGATTCCTTTGAACAAATCATGGAAGAAGTGTTGATAAAAATATGTGCATCTAACAAGAAGATTATTGTATGTGGTGATTTCAACATTAATTTATTAGACTCAAACTCCACCACTGTTAGATTCACATCATTGTTAAAATCGTATAACCTCAGTAATTTATTTTATGAACCGACAAGAATATGTGATACAGCAGCTACTTGTATTGATAATATTTTCACTAATATTACTCCTTATAAAAAAGAAATAATTAATGCGCTTAGCTCTGATCACTGTGGACAATTTGCTTCATTTAATATTGATTGTGAAAATAAACCTCAAGGAAAGCTTGTTTATATTCCTGTGAATACAAAACGTATTGAGAAATTTAGAGGTAAATTAGTTTCAAATATTCAACAGTTAGATGGGTTTAATAGCTCAGATGAAGCATTTCATAAACTATTTAAAATAATAAGAACCCAGTATAACTCTGTATTTACTTCTAAAACGGTCAATTTAAATAATAGAAAAAGTAATTTTAAAACCTGGGCAACTGCAGGAATTATAATAAGTAAGCAGAGATTATATGATTTGTATAATGAAAAGACATTTAATAGGAGTGAATCTTTTAAACTATATGTCAAGCAATACTCAAAAAAATTTAAAAAAGTATGTCAAGCAGCGAAGGTACTTCACATAAAAGAAAAAATAATGAACGCTAAAAATAAAGTGAAAACCACTTGGAAGATAATTGCAGATGAGACTGGAAGAGGTAAAGGCAGTCGTAACTCTAAATTTGAACTTTGTATTAATAATAAAAAGGTAAATTCTGACTTAGAGGTTGCGACAATCTTCGAAAAATTTTTTGCTGACATTCCGGTCTCAACTACAAAATATTTAAATTCTTCACCTGCAGTTGCTGAAAAAATACTCAGAGAAAATATCAAGGAATGTGATGTCAATTTTAATTTTAAAGAAATTGACTCCAGAGATATTATTAACACCTTCAAATTACTCAATATTAAAAATACTACCGATCTCTGGGGTATGTCTATAAAAGTTATAAAATCAATAATTGACATCATTGCCCCCTATCTAGCCTTAGTTTTCAATAATTGTATAAAGAATGGTGTGTTCCCTGACCTAATGAAACATAGCAAGGTGATGCCTCTTTTTAAGGCTGGGAATAAGTTTGACCCAGCAAATTATAGACCAATATCTATACTACCAACTTTCAGTAAAATTTTCGAGAAAATAATCTTAAATCAATTGCTAGCCCACTTTAACATAAATAATTTATTACATAGTAACCAATTCGGGTTTACTAAAGGTCGGTCCACAACAGACGCAGGCATCAGTCTTCTATGCAGCATATTTGGGGCCTGGGATCGCATGATCGCATGATGCACTTGGTGTCTTTTGTGATCTATCCAAGGCTTTCGACTGTGTTGAGCATGCTACGTTGGTTAGAAAATTATACCATTACGGTATAAGGGACACAGCACTTAAACTTTTGGATTCTTATCTTAAAAATAGAACGCAGAGAGTAGAAATTAATTCTACAAGGTCTACTGGGACCAAAATTGAACTAGGTGTGCCACAAGGGTCAATTTTAGGCCCGTTTCTTTTTCTCATCTATATAAATGACCTTCCTTATCTAGTTAAAGATAAGCATGAGATAGTACTCTTTGCCGATGACACTTCACTAATTTTTAATGTGAAGCGACGACAGTCAAATTATGACGAGGTAAATAGTGCTCTCTCAAAAATGGTACATTGGTTTAATGTTAATAATTTACTTTTAAATTCAAATAAAACAAAATGTTTAAAGTTAAGCCTCCCAAATGTTAGGCAGGCACAAACCAATATACTATTAAATGATGAGAAAATGAACTTAGTGGACACCACTGTATTTCTAGGAATAACACTAGATTGTAAATTACAGTGGGGTTCCCATATTGCAAATCTGGCAGATAAGCTCAGTTCTGCAGCATATGCAGTCAAAAAAATTAGAGAAATTACCGATGAGGATACAGCGCGGCTAGTTTATTTTAGTTATTTTCATAGTATAATGTCATATGGCATCCTTCTATGGGAAAACGCTGCGGACATTAATACAATATTTGTGCTACAGAAGCGAGCTATACGTTCTATTTATAAGATGTCATGTTTTGAATCTCTGAGAGAAAAATTTAAAGAAATAGGTATTCTGACCGTTGCTTCTCAATACATTTTGGACAATGTGTTGTATGTCAGAAAGAATTTAACGAATTTTAAAAAGAAAAGTGACACACATTGTAGGAATACTAGAAATAGGAACAAGTTAGAAATACCAGTGATCAGACTTAGTAAAGTAAGTAAATCTTTTAAAGGTCAATGTATACGCCTTTACAATAGAATCCCAGAAAACGTTCAAAATCTTTCCATTAATAAATTTAAAAAAGCTGTTAAAGAACGTTTGTGTGCTAAAGCTTATTATAAAGTCAGTGATTTCATTAACGATTGCACACCTTGGGAATAAGATGGCCCCATGCAAGGCTGCTTTTATGTACTTAAGTATATTCTTTGTACTTATGACTAATGTTATATAGATTAAGTTACAACATTGTAAAAATATTTTTTGAAAAGAACAATTTTCCCATCTTTTTGCTAAAAGGTGGCCCCGTGCGAGTTTCTTACGCCGGTTCTTCTCGCCGAGCTAGTTTCCGAACCGGTGGTAGGCATCATGTAGGACAATTCTATAAGCGTTATATTATAACCTACATGGAAATAAAAAATTTTGAGTTTGAGTTTGAGTTTACTTTGAAAAAAATGAGGTGGAAAAAGTGGCGATGTGTAATGTTTGTAAAAAGTTATTATCCTATAAATCAACTATTACTAATGATAAGCAACATTTAAGATTAATGCATATTATCAACATGTAAAAACATTTTTATGAGTTCATATTATTATATTAATAATTATTCAGATTTCAGACAGTCCTAAGCCTGCAAAGTACGAAGGAAAGTTAATTTAAATCAGTTTAAGCGATTAGCCACTTATAAAACATTATAAGTGGCAATAAGTAGATAAGCAAATAAGCAACTAAGCAACTAAGCAGTTAACAATAGTTGTTTTTGAATATTTAATAACGGATAAGTTAACTTTTAATTTTACGCTTGCGATTAGAGATGGCCGTTTAAACGCAAAGCGTTTAAAAAAGCGTGCTTTAAAAAATAAGTTGAAAATTCGTTTATAAATGTAAGCATTTAACACTTATTCTTATCGTTTATATCGTTTATAGTCATTAAGCCATAATTGTGGTATGAGCAAAGAAAAATAGTTCTTATGACAGCGCAATAAGAGTGAAAATTCTTTAATGTAGCTCATCACTTATTTAACGTTTATAGTCATTAAGCCATAAGTGTGGTATGAGCAAAGAAAAATAGTTCTTATGACAGCGCAATAAGAGTGAAAATTCTTTAATGTAGCTCATCGCTTATTTAAAGTTTTAATAAACAGGTTATTTTTTGTACTTATAACTTAAATATTTTTTCATGTTTAGTCGCTTTTTGTTAGTTGCGCAGTGCGCTTTGCGGGTTGACGAAAACACGTTATATTACGTTACGCAATAATTCGTATTTTAATCGTAATATTGGTGTTTTGGTGGTTTATCGTGAACTTTTAATAAATATAATAATGGTCCATATGGACGTAATATAAACCTTTCGTGTAGTGTTTTAGTATTAAGTTTTTGTCGTAAGTACTGTTGTATATAAAAATGACGACTAGGCGTAGAAATTTGAACAGTAATTTATGGATTAAAAACTTCGAAAGTAGAAAAAATTATGTTTTTAAATGTTAACAAATAAAATAAAAGAAAAATTTAAAGAACACTCAATTTAATAAGTATTTTTCACTATTAAATTGATATTAAGCAACTAAGCAACTAAGCAGTTAAATAAAACTGCTTTTGAATATTTAATAACGGATAAGTTAACTTTTTATTTTAAGCCGTTTATCACATCTCTACTTGCGATGCATCCACACGTTTGCGTGCGCTCAGTCTGGTTTGTGTACTGGAGACGGGCAGACGTGCATACGCTCGCACAAAATGAGTGGTGATTGGTAAAATATTAGACATCTTGTTTTTTCTCGAATGTTATCAGGCTGAACCATGCATTTGGGACCCGAAAAACAAGCATAATTATTGTATCTAAGTGTATAATACACTTAAACAATAAAAATCTTAAATATGTATATGTCACCGTAAAATTGTAAAAACCGTTAGATTGTAATAAAACTAGTAAAATTGTAAAATGCCGATAGACTTTGGACGCGAATATTCTGCCTATAATTTAACACATTATTTTTCGTAAGATTAAAAATATATAGTTATAAATATTTCGACATATTTTTACAATGTCGTTAGTTATTTAACAATCTAACGGTTTTTACAATTTTACGGTGACATGTATAATATAAAAGTATTAAATATATTTCTGTTGTCTGGTACCCGTAACACAAATTCTTCGAGAACTTACCAAGGGACCAGATTGACGTGGTGTGAAACGTCCATAGATTTATTATTTATTTATTATTATTATTAATATGTGAAAAAAGTAGCCGATGCGTGGCTAAGTACATTATTGAATAAGCCACTATACGGTTAATTTGTAACTTAATCCACCATCTTCTTTGCCGTTTTTTTTGTTTGTTTTTATTTATGTATTTTTTTACAATAATAATAATAATAACTCCTCACACCGATTTCGGTGACGGTGGCTGGTTTTATTGAAACCAGGCCAGTTACGCAGGAGTATTTTTATAGTGCCCAAGTGTGTGCGCAGTACAAAAAAGCACACTCTCTTTTACTCTCATAATCCCTGTACGGGAATCGAACCTTCGACCTCCGAGTCGAGAGCCAAGCTCTAACCACAAGACCACGGAGGCTGTTGTTTTTAAAATAAAAATAACTCAAAGCAAATGCTATAGCCGATACCTACGAGCTCAACGTCCGTCATGCTTGCCTGTTCAGAACACACTAACTCACTCGCAAGCGTGCGGATGGCCACGTTTGATTCCCTTTTTAAAGTCAAGCGTTTGTGGAGGTTTGGAGTTTGCGGCAAGTGGCAAACGTGCGGACGCGCCATTAAGAGGTGGCACTCCGAATAAAAAATAATAATTTCGAAATTCAAAATTATACCGTATCTTTTTTACGTATTTATATCTTCTAAAGTGCAAAAGATTCAAGCCTACAATGAAAAAAAAAATTAAAAAAAACTATACGTAGGTTATTGTTTTCAATTTTATTTTTAGGACCCAATTATTAGGTTAAAAAGGTAAATAAAACAATAAACAACAAAACAATTCCTATAATTCGATCGTTTTTATTGCATTAAAAATATACAAGAGTAAGCCTACATTCCCACGAGCGTTTTATGTGATCACGAGATTCACGACTAATAAACTACACTATAAATAGAACTTTGCACTAATACGACACAGCTGAAAATCGTGTACACTTGACACTTCAATTTTCAGCTCTATTGTAGATTAAGTGCAGAGTTCTATTTACAGTGCAGTTTTTCCTGTCGCGTCACGACTCGCGACCACAAAAAAACTCTCGTGGATACGAGGGCTAAAAGTTGATAACCAAAATATTTCAGATTACCACATAAATATACGACATAGCCTGATTAACTTCAGCGGTTATCCTTTGGTGCAAAATAGATAGGTACATTTTATACGAATGAGAATCTTGAAATATTTTCATGTTGTCTTATTTATTATTGCGTGCCCTTGAAATTGGAATCCAATACCTGCAAATTATGAATTTATATTACATTTTACTTATTTCTTCTTATTCGCAATACTAACAAAGGTTAAACTAAATGTAAAAAGTATGCGGTAAAACTGAACAATAGTATTAGAAAAAAAGTACCTACATAATTATTATTAAGGTGACTTTGTTTTAAACAATATTGCGTGCCTTAATAAACATTCGAATCTTATATTATTAATAGAGAAACTTTATAATCTTAAATCTTAGCATGCATATTAAAATCACTACACAATAAAATTAATTTATTGAAACAAATAATAATAATAACTTGTGTTACAGGTAGGTACCAGAAAACAGGAAGTATATTAATTAATACCATGTTAATACTATATATTTAAGATTTTTGTTATATTATACACATAAATAGGTACACATCCATGACCCAGGAATACAGAAAAACTTTTTGTTCCTTCGGCAGGATTCGAACCTGCGCCCCCCGGCTTGAGCACCCTGAACTGCTGAGCCACAGAGGTCGTCAAACAAATATAATCTTTAAATGTCTCTTTTCAATAAAACGAGAAGTTAAAATATGGTAAAATTTTATACAAATACTCACCGATATTCTTTGACTTAAAGCATGATTATATATTGGTTATATACATGAACCTATTTTATATAAATCACTGTTTCATCATTATAAATATGATTTCGATGTCACTTCACTAAAAATTACAGTTTTTTGCAAATAACAAAACATGAGTTAACAAAGTAAAAGTTGAAAATAATTTTTCAAATTAATAGAATAGAATTTCGTAGTTTGAAATTTAAAATTAATCCTCTATTTATGTTTAACCAATCACAGGCGATGTGTGAAAGAGTACACACGATAAAAGAGCGAGCAAGGTATGTGGTTTGCACAGACGATAGTCAGGTATAGTTTTGGAATTCGAACGCTAATATTTACGATAGGAAGTTGCGACACCCTGGCGTCACAGTTATGGCCTAATATTCCAACAGTGTGCCAACCCCTAATCCACACGACGGCACAGTAATGGCACACACGTGATGGCCATCTAGATAGCCAACGTGTGGAAGCTTCAATAGACTATAAAATTTTTATAATCTATGCTAAAAATTTTTTTTTTATGAAAAATTCTGTGATCTGTCGACTGTCTGAATCTGTTAATGCTATTGAATATTGATGTTTTCGTTTTTAGTTCATAATTCTGTCTGTAAAGTCTAGCAATTTTTGGTAGGCTAGAGGAATTTTATAAATCTGTGTCTCATCAGCTTCATATTGCATACTTTAGGTATTTAAAAACGTGACCTCCCAAGATAATGTTAAGCAAATCCGTTCGTTGGGCTGTCGATACCTGATAGGTAATATTGCAGTCAATATGACATTCATTTGTATGCAATTAAAAATTATGTTATGTGATATTTGCTGACCAAAGTGACCATCAATCAAAATGCCGATTCAGCAAATTAACGTGAAAAATTCATCGGAGATAGAGAGTTGGGAATGGGGCGGCGGATGTGGCAGGGAGACCGTCCGCGCGGGCTCCGGCAGCAGTCATACGTCGTGTAGCAACTCCAGTGGCGATATTTGTCGCATCTGCCACTGCGAGAGTGAAGTGCACAACCCTTTACTTGCCCCCTGCTACTGTTCTGGTAAGACCATTTTCGTTTCTACATTTTGTACCAAGTTATTCTTTTGTTATTTCTACATTTAACATTGACCATATGTACGGTTGATGTTTATGCAATAACAGTCAGACAGATACTGGCAAGCCATATTTTTTTTCACTCTTTTTAAAAATAATAAGTAAGTATTTTATAAAATTTACCATCAGTATTATTTTTACTAAAGTGGAATAAATAGGTAGAGTAGTCACCTTCTCTTTGAATCCCTGGTTGATTGATACTTGCTTCATGCTAAATTAAGACTTGATAAAAGCATATCAACAAAGTATCATAATTAACCAACATAACAAAGCTAGGAATGGTAATTGATCTTATTTACTTATCCGCTCGGGCGTCGCGCGGCACATAAATACAAATAAAAACCACCCCGATAGGCGTCGGCCGGCACATTTGCCCATTTTTATTGCTATATTTTCTGTTTATTCTCATTTGTAAATATCTGGATTTTTATCTGTGATTGAAATTTATTTACTTAGTACAGGGATAAAACAAAGCTGTTATAGTTTTTTGTCTTTGCTGTTGTACTCAATAATAAAATAAATAATTGTTTGTCTCAGAGTAAAGAAATTTGACACCAATTTCACTCCACTCGGCTAAAATTTACTTTATGGACCGTAGAGTAGGGGGCTGGTGATTTTTTAGGTGATAGATATCATTATTAGGAGTAATCCTGCAAAGTTTCTAATTGCGCAAACGCGTAGTTTTTTAGGAAAAAATTAAACAAGTTTCGATTATTTATATGCAAAAAAAAAAAAAAAAAAACTGAAATCAGGCTATAGCAGTAGGTCATACAGCCAGGTAGCATGCTGCCGGTCAAATTATGCCAAATTTAAAGTAAACTAGAGACGATTTTGGCGTTATTTACTATAAATTTGCAAACTAAAATGGTAGGATCGTCGTTTAATGCTCAATTTATCAATAATAATATCCTTTTAACACTCTTTATAAAAAAAAATTAAAAGGTTTTGCAACTAGTTGAAACGAAACGCAAAGATCTTTATTTAACTAATAGATATATTATGTTTTTAAAATAATGTAAAAATTAGTTTAATAGAAAAATAAATTATGATAAATAATCTTGTTAGCGACGGTGCTGAAAGTAAAAAGTGATTCAAAAATCAATTTATAACTCAGAAATGAATCGATCAACCCCGACTCCACGTAGTACTTGTCTGTCAACCCCTAGAGTGTTATATTTAAGCCCGGAGGCGCGGAGGGAGGGTAGCCCCCGCCCGCCGTAACGAAAGGAGAAACCAGGACTCGCCGTGGCGGCGGAGGCTGGTCGCCGAAGGCGACCAAAAAGCCGGAGCTGCCTAAGGCGAGTGTTGGTTTCTGCGTTTTGTTACGCTAGGGCGAAGGGGCTGCATTTCCCGCAGCGCCGGAGACGTGACAGACTGACATTGACCCAAAAACCGTCCCAAACAGTAAATATCATCTAAGAGAGAGTGAGGAGGGGGAGTGGTAAGGAGTCCGAAAAACCCCCACCCTCCTTTCACCACACCTCTGACATAAGTCTCGTAAACATCCTATAAACACAGTCATAACCTCAAAATTTTAATCATTAACAACTTATAAACCGGTGGTTTCCTAGCCCTATAGGGAGTGGTACGAGGGGGGGGGGCAGGCTCCCACCAAAATAGGTCAGAGCATAAACCCCCCCCCTCCTCGTATCGAAAACACAGCTTTTGTAACAGTCCTAACCAAACATAAACTCAAAACTTCAACTGTAAATATCTTGGAAACTATGGGTTTGCGCGGGGGGGGAGTGGTATGGGGGGACTTACCCCTCCCCCCTCCTTCCCCCTCCCCCTCCCTCCTTCCTTAAATCGACGGTCCATAATGTAAATTTTTACCCTCCACTCCACTAATCATTGATGTTTGGTTAATTTTGTGCACAAATCACGAATTTTTTTATATATATATCGTTATTTGAACACGTATTTATTTAATTAAATAAAAACTTTCGTATGCGTGTGATATAAATTTTCGCCATAATTTAGCTTCAAAAACCAACATTAAAAAATTCATTTCCAGTGAAATCATGTTTGATATTTTGCATTATGTAGTTTATATTTCTTTTAATTTATTTTTTCATTGTGTAGAACGATTCTTCTAATTTCTAAAAATGTATAATGTGCCAAGGTTTTACTAACAATTCAATAATAAAAATCGAAAAAACAAGCGCGGGTGCCTTCTGGCGTATAATACCGCGTAACGCTCAAGGGGGGTCATGGATTTTTTTTTTACATTGGCCTGTTTTGTTATTAAATAATATGAACAATATATCCACAGAATGTAATTAACGCAAAATCAAATTAAAAATGTTTTTTATTGAGTTTAAAAACTAAGAATTGGGAAAAAAAAAACAATTCTTTTGTGTTCACATCATGATTGCTTTTATTCGTTAAGTTTTTTTTAAATTCCAGTTACATCATCATATAAGGAATTTATTCTATTTTCTAAATATATATAACATGCAATAGTTTTAAAATCAATTGATTAATATAATCTTGAAAAACCGGAACCGGAGAAACCGCGCGAACGCCTTCAGTGCCGGACGCCGGACCCGCTGACACCACCCGCTTTTGAAATTTTAACAGTCCGATGCCCGAGAGGTTAATGTTCATAATTGAAATATGAAAATATACATCAAGAGCATGATTCGAAAATAATATGATGATGATGAACACATCATACTGTTAAACAAGTGTTCTTGGGGGAAATAACAAGCCTGAACCTGAAAGAAAAAAAAATATGTTTTATTGCACTATGTATTAAGTAATAAAACCTCTTTGTTGTTTTAACAATAATGATAAATTATTTATTATTGAGTTTCACTCTTTTTTATGTCATATTTTTTAAATAAAGATTTCCAAATTTAGTACTTATATTAGGGACCGTCCATTAATCATGTGATGTTTTTAACAACTTTTTAGACCCCTCCCCTCCCCCTGGTGATACGTGGTGAGGTTCTATACTACCCCCCCCCCCCCCCCCCCCTCCCCCACCTAAGATCACGTGTATTTTTTATATAGTAAGCAGGTCATGTTTGAATAAAAACTTTAACTTAAAAAACAATTTAATCTAATAATTTAAGCAATTAAAAACTATACGAGTCATTTGTCTTGTAAGTATTTAAACAACACTACGAATATACAACCAATAATAATTTTGGTATGCATAGACTAGATTCGAAAATTAATACACGTGATGTCTCCTTATACCCCCTCCCCCCCTTGGTGATACTTGGTGATTTTTTTCGGACTCTCATCCCCCCCTCCCCCTTTAGGCATCACATGATTAATGGATGACCCCTTTTATCTATTTAGGAAAGAGAAAATCATATCAATTGTTTATTGAATAACATTTTTAAGATACTGCAATAATAAATGTTGCCATGAATTTGTGTTCATGAAACTTAAAACATTTGAAAATCATATCAATTGTTTATTGAATAACATTTTTAAGATACTGCAATAATAAATGTTGCCATGAATGTTCATGAACTTAAAACATTTAGATATTCCATAGTGGCCTTGGTAATAATTAAATAAAATAATTTTCTATATAGATCCCATTGAATTTATCTTAAAACTAGCATTATTTGCATACGGCTTTGCACATGTGAAATTATGTTTTTAACTTTCATCTCCTATTTTACGAAATTTCATGCAAATATCTTATGGAATAAAAAGTTTCATAGCCCTTGGGGGCTGAATTTTAAAAAATCTTTCCTTAGCAGATGCCTACGTCATATGAGAAATATGTGTGCAAAATTTCAAATTTCTAGCCTTTTTTTGAAAAAGAGTTTGGCCTGTGCATTGATACATCCGTCAGTCAGCTTTTCCTTTTATATAATAATATATTTTTCAAGCCTATCTTCAGTCATATTGTGTGTGTTGCAGGAAGTTTAAAATATGTTCATCAGAGCTGCCTTCAGCAATGGTTAACTGCATCGGAAACAAGATCATGTGAACTGTGCAAATTCAATTTCATTATGCACACAAAAATAAAACCATTCAGTGAGGTGAGTTGTTTTTGCCACACAATTCATGCAGCTTTTGTTATCCAAAAGATGGTAAACATGAACATTGTATGCAAAAATTGGCAATGTCACCGTTGCCACAAGTAGGTGGGTAGTTGGTGGAACAAATATAGCCTTTCTGGAGTATCAGACTTTTACTGATATTTTAAGGATATGATCTACTGCCTATGTCATATATGTAGTTTAAAATTTAAACTAAATAGAATTATGTTATGCTCTTTTCAGCACTGATAAAGTTATTGACCTCATACAGCTGAGTTTATTGATGATATTTAGGCAAAGTCTTTGCTTCCTCTTTAAAAGGCTAAGACATCATGGCCTTAAAGAGTGCAAAGTAATTTTATTTAGTATAAATATGCATATGTGATTATGTCACTGTAAAATTGTAAAAACCATTAGATTGTAATATAAATTTTGAAATGTCGAAAGACTGCACACGCGAATTTTTTTCTTATAATTTAACATATTGATTCTCATTAGATTATAAAATATGTATAGTAAAGAATATTTCAAAATATTTTTACAACTTTGTTAGTTATATTACAATCTACCTAACGGTTTTTACAATTTTACAGTGACATATTATCTATATATATTTTTCTTTTTTCTGCCTAAATATCTTAAAATATGCAGTAGATCATGTGTCTAAAATATCCATAGTTGATTTTGTACATGCTTATATTTACTATGTAATGGCTAAAGTTTATGGTTAACATTCTCTTGACACCATTGGCCATCTGGGCCATAATGTATTTCAGTGGCGTTTATTGGAAATGTCGGGCGTGGAGCGACGACGGCTGTGCTGCGCGGTACTGTTCCACTGTGTAGCTGCACTGTGCGTCATGTGGTCGCTGTTTGTGCTCATAGAGCGAGCCGTCGAGGAAGTCAATAGGGGCCTTATAGGTAAATTAGATTTCTATTAAGTTTTAATACAATTTATAATATTGTGTTTGTTTTTAGTGCATTTGTCGACATATTACAATAAGGATGCACTATTCGGTTTTTTTGCCACACAAACGCTGTTGGTGATTTACTATAAAGTCAAACAATCTAGACTTAAATTTTAGCATAATGTTACGTGTTAGAGTTCAACGGATTTGGAGAGAAAAGACCCGCTGACTCTTTTGAAGACTTTATTCACTAGCACTAATCATGTTCACACACTACTAAAGCACTAGGTCTAACATTAAGCACTAAGTCCAACACTAAACACTAACGGTGTCCTAAGTCGTACGCCAAGTCGTAGGTTTCACTCTCACGGTATCACTCTTGATCACCAGTTTTCACTTCGATATCGCCTGTTTCGCTGTTCAAATCGAACTCCCGATCACTAGTTTTCACTTATCGCCCGTTTCGCTTCGAAGGAAGCTCAAAGTGAACTCCTGATCACTAGTTTTCACTGGTATCGCCTGTTTCGCTTCGCAGGAAGCTCAAACTGAACTCAACTCGTTTCCAACCCTGAGGCGTATTTATACCAGCCGATACGAGCCCCAGACCATTCCAGAAAAGTTCGCGACTCGCGTCAACTGGTTGGATTATTCCGGAAGATTCGCACAGTAGCGCCATCTAGTACTGAGTAGGGGCCCCACGCTGTCCCTGTTCACTCTTGCACTCTTAAGATATTGTATTTTAACATAAGGCAGCCTTTTTTTACCCAACAGATGTTGTTCTGCCTTAACTAAAAAATGGAATAAACAAATACCCTACACTCTACAGTTTCTACACCAACAACCTACACCTACTAGTTACTACGTACTACAACATACAAACTAGATCTATTATCTACACCGTGGCAGAGCCATGCTTGTTACCTCACGGGCAAGGAGGATTGCTGTTGTTTAACTGACAAAACTTAAAATTGTGACTTGTTTTCAGCATGGCCATTTTGGACGAAGCTTGTCGTGGTCGCAGTGGGTTTCACAGGCGGAGCGGTGTTTATGTACATACAATGCAGGCAGTATCTCCATTTGTGCAACAGATGGAGGGCTCATAATAGGTAATGAGTTTTTGGCTAAATAAAGAATAATAACTTTTTATTGCCATTGAATATTTATATATTTCCGAATGGCGAATTAATGTTACTGATGCAGTTGAGTTCAATGTTATGCAATAAATATTTTTTACAATATAATTTTTGTCTTGGCTACCAATACATTAGTATAGTCAGATGGGGTAAGATGGTATATGGGGAAGGTCACAGTGATGTTATAATACACATTTGTATTTGTAAAACATCTTTTTAGGATACTTTTAATACAAAACGCCCCAGAGAAGATACCGATACAGGGATCACCGCCGCGGAGTAAGCGGCGCGAGCGGAGCATACGCGGACAGGTAATATTTTAAAAAATAACTATGGTTGGGGACATGGACGTAGAAAAAAAGGCGGACGGAAGGTGAGCCAAGCATTGAGTATGGAGGGTAGAGATACATGTATGGAGTACCATCTCCATACATGAAAAGTGTCCGTAAAAAGCGTTCGTAAAAAGCGTTCGTAAAAAGCGTTCAATAGGCGGCGCTGAAGACTTAACGGGGTGTAAAGCGGCAAAATTTAAACAGATAACTAAATCTTAGCATCTTCTTCGGTTATGTTTATAAAAATATATTCGACTACGTGAGTAAGTAGAATATTCATGATTTACTGAATTAACTACTTTTATACCCATTTGCACTAAACTTAAGAATCGCCTAAGTTCTTTCCTAACTTGTTTAGGCTGCTCCTAGCAAAAAATACTATTGCACTAACCTTAGGCCATTCCTAAGTCCACTTAGGATATTCTTAACTTTATGAGCCCGATTAGGAAGCATAGCTGGGCACCGTTAATCAAATAGTTAACTTCGTTAATCGTTAATCCGCTACAAAAAAAGTTAGCTTCGTTAAACGTTAAAGCGTTACATTTCGGAAGAATTAACGCAAGTTAACGTTAATCGTTAATCCGTTAATATGTGTAAAATCGCATTTCTATATCGTTGTGTTAGTGAGTGAACTTATAAAACCTGTTGGTTTAGGTTCTGGAAGTTAACAGGTTAGGAATAAAACAAAATACTTGTATAATTCAAATGTGATATTAATTAATCGTCAGCCATAAGGTGCATATTACCCTTCACAAACATTAACATGTTGTAGTCAAATGTGGCCATAGATTCTCATCAGGACCACTGGAATCCGATTCCATCTCTTCCATGATATTTTTAATTAATACACTGCATAGTACACTTTTTCTATCTAACTAACTTACACTGCACTCTTCTTTATTAACACGCAAATGATCACTGACAGTAATTTATCCTATCAAAAACATAAATGTGAAATGAGAGCCAAGTTCAATACTATGATATAATATGCCTTGGTTGTTGATTCCAACGACAAAAGAAGTGAGATGTAAATGGGTGCCAAGGTCAATCCTGAAATTTATTTATAACAAAATAAAATATAATTTCTTCTCATAACTTAGGTAATATTATATTGTAGCCTAAGGTCTGACTTGTCTAGTTCTCAATTCTCATATACGAATTATTATGTTCAATGGCTAGTTTCTACCAGCAAGCCAAATTTTCGGAATAATAAAATAAGAAACGACAAGTAACAGGTTAAGAACTTCCGAAGGCTATTATTATAGCCTTCGGAAGTAATTCGTATATGAAAACTAGCCAAGTCAGATCTTATGCTACAATATATTTTCCTAATTTATAAGAAGAAATGATATAATAAGTTGTTATAAATAAATTTCAGGAGTGACCATTGAACTTAGCACCCACTTAGATCTCACTTCTTTTGTCGTTGGAGTCAACAACCAAGGCATATTATATCATATTATTGAACTTAGCTCTCATTAAACATTTATGTTTTGAATAGGATATCATTACTTTTTGTAAATAAATTATTCGTAGGTACTTATTTATAACAAAATTAATACCAAAGTTAAGTGTTCCTAATATAATCAATTTGAAAACAAAGAGAAAAATTATAATAAAATTATAAAAAATTACCAGTTTCTGATTTATTCCTTTGTATTCACCTAATTACCTATCTGCATGCCAAATTTGAACTTTCTAGGTCATCTGGAATTGGGTTAGAGTTTTGATCTATAGGTCAGTCAGTGATAAAAATGTCGATTTTTGGACGTTAATATCTAAATAACCGTTTGACATGTGTTTATGAAATTTGGAGCCGAAAGGTTATGAGCCAAATTTGACACGTGAATTAGTTTTTGAGTTATGAGGGGGTCAAAAGTGGCTCCATATGGTTCGGGTAATATTACACACGGTGCTGCTCGCCAGTTCTGTTACTTGAACTAGGCTTGACACGCTACCGCGTGTCTAGATAATAACAACAAACAAAACACTCGTCACTCTAAGCACCGGCGCTAAATAATGAAATGATCAAACGAAATAAATCTCTTGGCAGTTTTCTCACTCGCACGCGCCGGCAAAATATATTACATATCTAGTTTTTTTTTTGTTTCACCTGCTACGCGCCGCCCGTCTGAACCTGTTTTTCCCAACGCGCCGCGGTGCCGTGCGGTAAATAGTAGGCATTGGATTAACGATTAACGGACTTCTGTTCATATTAACGGAAGTTAACGTATCCGTTAATATTTTTAAAAGTTAACTTAAAAGTTAATCCGTTAATCAAAATGTTAACTTCGTTAATTAACGATTAACGGATTAACGAGTTAATGCCCAGCTATGTTAGGAAGTGCGTAAGCGTAGGCAACACATAAGTCGGGAGTTTTATCTAGTCTTGTAGATTATTTGTAACTATTGATATAGTTTTATATCAATAAAACTATAGAGATAGAGCCTTAGATGTATTACAATAAAAAGAGGTATATTTTTAGCAGATTTTTTATTACAGTGATTTTAAAAATTCAAAGCTTAAAATAGTCAGATCGCAATCACCATGGCAGGGGATTTAATATTTATTGAATTTTCTTGAATTTGTAGAAGTCGATTTTCATAATGAACGACACGCGAGAACTAGAATAACAAGATCACGACCAAACTGCTTCCAAAATTTCGATGAAATCGACTTCTTCAAGCGGTATAGGATGTGCAAAAGAATTATTTCTCTTTATTCGTCGTGGCATCGTGAGAAGTTACTTTCGATAGAATGCACGGGCCTTCGTCGCACAACAATCGCACAAAATTTATTTATTCCTCCGCAGTAAAGTTTGCGGTTTTCACTTTTTCTTTTAATTTATTTTCCATAATAGGTATATTAATTTGGTTTATATCTATGAAACACACACCGAATTTGACACAATATGACAAGACAATTGACAGCCTTTTGGTGAATTTACGTTACCAAACAAAATAAACCAAGGTCTTATCTTTTGTCACTTTTTAACACACGACAGAATCAATTTAAAGAGAAGGCCAAAATATTTTCTATGGACTACATTACTTAGCCGGTTTATAAAACCATAAACAACCAATCTTCACATTCGTTCAATCATTCACTTAACTAAGCAATGCCTAAGCTACGACCTATATAAGTTATATCTGTTAGTGCAAACAAAATGTTTAGTTAGGCTGTTCTTATGTTTAAGTGTATCTTAACTAGGACAAGCCTAACTTACGTTTAGTGCAAATGGGTATTAGTCTCTTAAAGTCGTCAAAAATTTTAAATAACTAAACTCAACTCACTTCACTCCATCTCTTATTCCTAACTTCATACCATACCCTTCTTGTGCATCAGCGCCATTGTGGAAGATTTTTTACTGTTATTTATAGCATACAGCTGGACACTTTTTCAACTTTTCTCCCATAAGAGATGGTTCTCTTTAGCTCTACCCTCCATAGCATTGAATGAAGCACAAAAAAGGCGGCGACTTATGTTTGTGTGAGATTACGAATAATTGCCATTGGCGTACTGGCGGCCGATCGTCTTACTTTGCTGTGAATGTGTGCGTGCGGCACGTGTCGCTACGATACGGATGGCTTACTTTGATTGCTTCACTATTCATATTACTGAAGACGTGTCTGCCTTTTTTTCTACGTCTTCTACTAAAGAGACCAATTAAAAGACATCGGTTCACAAATGCGTCGTTTCTTAAGTAAACATCTTCCTTGTAGTTTTGTAGAATCTTAAAACAAAAAAAGTAAGAGTGTGTGCTTAAGACATCACGCCAAAAATTCACTCATTCACAGCCTACGAAGAAATGTGTGTGCGGTGTTTTCTCGCTCGGGTACACTCGGCGGTCCCGAGTTCACCCGATCGAGCATTTCACCTCAAAGTGAAACGGATTACCCTCACTTACTTACAGCCTAGAAGTTTTCATACATATACATACATATAATCACGCCTCTTTCCCGTAGGGGTAGGCAGATACCGCCTCTTTCCCATAGGGGTAGGCAGAGACCACTTCTTTCCACTTGCTACGATCCTTACACACTTGTTTCGCTTCGTCCACTTTTATTCTTTCCATTCATTCCTCCTCTTACATTCAACGTAGCAAAGCGGCTCTCCATGGGCCACTTTTCGCCTCCGCGAGAACGAGACGTGATGGGTGGCGAACCACATCGCCGCCATTTTGGATAATGAATTATTTTTATGATTATCCATTGCGTTCCCACGGATTGGCGGAGAGGGTAGGAATAGGGAAAGGGAAGGATAGGTGGCGTGGAAAGGAACATTGGTAAGTTAGAGTGGAAAATAGGAAATGTAGGATATTACCGCCCAGGAGGGGAAGGGATAGGACAGTAATAGCTAGGGAAGCCGGGGTTGCGTACCCGTATACTATACCACAACTACCGGACAGGTAAGTTGGGATGAGTATCCCATGACGTCTAGAAGTTTTCACTTCATTAAAATATATTTGAATACGTCGTACAGGTGGTAGCAAACATCGAGCCGCCGCCGCCGCCCGCGGCCTACCACGAGGAGGACGAGAGCGGCGGCTTCGAGACGTACCGCGCAAACCCGCGCCGGCCGTCCGCGCTCGCGCCCGTCGCCGCCGCCGCCGCCGCGCCCGCGCCGCGCCGTCACTCCGACACCGCCGCCGTCGACGACGCGCTCCCGCCGCACAGCGAGGTAATGTAGTAATGTATAACTGACAGTGGCGAAGGCTGATTCTCCTTCATAGGGAAGCTCTAGCCTATAAAACAGGTAGGGATTTGGATGAGGCTCTAAGCTCTTAGGAAGCTTCCCAATTAGTCGACAGAGTGCAACGTGGGCACTATCCGACTTCAGTGATGGTTTGGTGGGGTATTAGCTATGAAGGAGTGACTGAGCAATACTTTTGTGAAAAAGGTATCAAAACATCGGCACAAGTGTATCAGGATACCATTCTTGAGAAGGTAGTGAAGCCCCTTAACAACACCATGTTCAATAACCAAGAATGGTCCTTCCAGCAAGACTCGGCGCCGGGTCATAAAGCTCGGTCTACGCAGTCTTGGTTGGAAACGAACGTTTCGGACTTCATCAACGTTCGTTCGGACCGGTAAGTGGTAAGGTACCTGTTCATAACAACGGTAAGTGGTAAGTGAAGCCGATAAAAATGGAGATATAGGAACCCCACGCCACCAATAGCTGTTTTGCGTAAGGTGCCTTGCAAGAAGTGTGTCACGTTTATTTTGAGCTGCGAACACATGCAAGTCTGACGACGACTCACTCGCTATATCGTTCGTAAATAATAATAGGGATTCACAGTCTCCGTGGTCCAGTGCTTTTTTATTACACACGAAGCTCCGTATTACACACGAAGCGAATTTAATTGTTTGCGAGTCGCGCGGTTACGCCGCTGCACGTACACCATGGCGTTGGTGGCCAACGAGTTGCTGGCGTTCATCCAGCACGCCATCGACACTATGGACGAGGTCAGCATCATGCAGATCTGCAAATCTTCTTTCACAAGCGAGGAGATTTGCACGTGTAAGCAGCTGCTTTACGAAACGCTCGACAAAAGCGCGAATATGTCATCACGGAGGCGAGATGGCAGCGAACGAAGCGTGCAGGACATCATCTCCCTGCTGAAGCATACGGATCCAGACGACGTGCCGGCCTTTGTGGCGAAAGATCTCCACAAGCTGCCGGTAGTAACGATGGACCACGTCGACGTCTCCAGCCTGCTGAAGAACTTCAACAGTATGAAGTCAGAGCTGGACGAGATGCGAGGTAGGTTGGATGCATCGGAATCTACCATCCGTGACTTACGTAGTGAATTACTACAATTAAAATGTAATAATTCAGTAAGTAGGTCACCCAAACATTCAACCGCCTTTGTCAACACACGTCATGGCGTCGCGCGCGCTGACACATCGTTTTGCGTGTCAGCGGATTCCGACGAGTCGGCGATCGCGGCCGCCCCCGCCCGCCTTCTCCGGGTCGTGCAGACGCCGAGTCAACCAACTCAGCAGAAAACTTTTGCGACTTTCGCCCGCCGGTGAAGGATAGCCTTAAGGCTGTGGAGAGCCGCAAGGCTGAGCCTCTTCGACCTGGCAAGAACGAGAGCAGGAGGTGCGATGAGGAGGGCTTCATACTGGTGGAGAGAAGAAAGAAGAAGAAGCCCGCCGCCCGCAACCACCGCGGCACCGCACCTTACGTACCAGAACTGCGCCTGCGGAGCGAGGTACCCGCGACGCCGTTGTACGTATCCCGCCTGCACTGGTCTATACAGGTCGAGGACGTCGTGGACTACATCCGCCAGAAGATGTCCATCGCCTTGAGGGTCGAACGTCTGGAGTCTCGCCACAAGGTCAATTTCAGTTCCTTTGTGGTGAGAGTGCCGACGCATCTTTTGTCGACCTTCGAGGTGGAGGAGTTCTGGCCGACGGGTGTGGTCTACCGAAGGTTCCGGGGGAGACTCCGGAACGAAGCGCGGATCACGTCGCCGTCAACACGTGACAAAGTGTAGTTTTTAAGTATAATATGTATGTTAGTCTGTAAGGTATTTATAATATGGGCCTATGCCGCCCGAAATAAATGAAATTTAATTAATTAATTTAGAGCGTGGCTCTCGGCCTGAGGTCGTGGGTACGATTCCCGCATTGAAACAACAAAAAATTGCGTTTCCAAGTTTGGTTAGGACGATGCAGGCTACTCACCTAATCGTCAGACAAGAAAGATGATCCATGCGTCGGATGGGCATGTAAAAAGTCGGTCCTACTCCTTATCTCTCGCAAGTCGTATCGGTCCATCTGTCCCTCTGGGTTTCGAGAGTAAAGGAAGAGAGAGTGCTTTTGTATACTGCGTACACACTTGGGCACCACAAAATAACTCCTGCGTAGCTAGCCTGGTTTCAATGAAACCGGCCACCGTCACCGAAATCGGCTATATTTAAATAAAAGGGATTAGCTTAAAAAGGTATTTTGTGTAAACCACTTATGCATGTTTATCTGAACGTGTTATACGGTGCGTGTAACATTCCAGGGCGGCGTGTACCACATCAGCGTGGATCCGCTGGAGGCGGACATCCAGTCGCTGCTGGCGCTGGAAGCGCGGCGCGCGGCGCGGGCGGCACGCTCCCTCCCCAACCTGCGCGCCTCCCGCGAGAGCCTGCTGCCCGCCGCCGCCCCGCCCCGCGCGCCCCCCGCCGCGCCCCCCCGTGCCGCGCCCTCCTGAGGCCCCCCGCTAGTGCTGTACCCGGACGACACGCTCTACTAGCGCGCCCGCCGCCCGGTGAGTGATGTACGATAATAGTGCTGTGATCGGACTCGACGGGTGAGACGTGCGAAGCGATGCCGCGGCCCGTAATGGATCCCTCTCGGCGCATCCACATGTAGTTTTTTTTTGGTCCTAATATCATTTTCATTTTCGTGATCGTTAGAAAGATCAGGACGTTTGGCAATTTGATACAAGCGCATAGAACTGCCGTCTTAAGGTTATACTCGGCTTTAAATACGACTATACGACCATATCAATGTCAATAAAATTTACACCAATTTTAAAATTACTTTCATAAAATATATGAATTAATAATATAAGGCGCAAATTGTTATTATCGAGACGCTTTAAGTTGTAGCAAGTTTTCAAATGTATTAAGTACTAAAATTATTATTATTATTATTGATCATATTATGAGAGTTTCAGCTTTCCTGTCACAGCTTCTCCTAGTTCATCGTTTCTCAACCGGTGGGTCGCGACCCTTGGGGGGGAGTCGAGTTTGTTTTTAAAGGGGGTCACAGTCTGTTGAAAAATAATGTTTGTTTTCGAACGAATCTTTTGTAACGAACGTCGAAAAATATCGTGACGGATTCGGAAGACATTTTTCTTAACGTTTTGGCTTTTCGTGGATCGCGACATAAAGGTTGAGAAATGATGCCCTAGATATACAAACATTATATTATATCGTTTTGCAAAATCAATTATAGAAACTTTGGGCACACAATTTTCTGCTTATGTAAAGATGTTTAGGCAGAAAAATTATTATTATTAAATATGGGGATTTTTTATACAAAATAAAATTATGTTGCACTCATTACAACATCATTTTTTAATAACTTTACTTTACAGCGCGGTAGACTCATCCATATAAAAATACCTATATATTTTTTCTGACTAAACTTCTTTACATATGCAGTTAATCATGTCCCCAATGTTTTTGTAATTGATTTTTGCAAATCGATACATTTATACTGAAGGAACAGAGATACAGAATACATTGAATCTAAAGTCTAGTCTGACCTGCCATTTACCTGATGCGGACTTCACGAAACTGATAGCGTCCGAGTCGTAGCTAATATTCAAAATAGTCATATGGATTTCATTACATAACAATCTATAAAAAAAATATACGCAATAAATGATGATTTCCTAAACTTGCATATATTATTTGTTTATGTAGTCTGTTTTATTTTTCCTGGTTGTGAGATGTGATATTGTATTTTTTCTTTTCAATGCCTACAGGTCGCGCAACAAGTGGAGGGGATCGTTCGCGCATGTAACCAATAACAAAGAATATATATTACTAACGTACCAATAGCGTGTCGGCAGCCACGTTCGGTGCATCCACACCTCCCCGCCCGAGCCCGCTACCGCTAAACACACCCAAAAACTGATTTCTGCGCATACCCCCTCTACTTTTACCGAAAGATCTTAATTCGTTGCGCGACCTATACTTGGGATGTATATTTCATTTATTGTATATTTCATATCATGTCCCTTTATATTATTTTTGTTGTAGTGGTTTTTTGGTATTCACTATTCAGTCAATTTACTGATAATACGATTGATGACTGCTGTCTACCAATAGATATTTTCTTGAAAATTGCATTCCTAGTTTCAATTAGACATACATCGATTTGGTAAATAAAATATTTTATTTAAAAATAATTAAGTTATGTTATTAAGTTCATACACATTACACATAGAAAAATGTAATTTCTGAAAGTAATGAAGACTCGAGTGTATGAAGGGAAAGAACTCGTTTAGGTATATTGTAATGAATGAAAAATTTGCAGCCTGTTCCATGGAGAATAGAGGTAAGGATTCTCGTGTATTAAAAAGTGTCCATTGAAAGGGAGCAAATTAAGTGGTGCAATAGTAGTATGTGGAAGAATTTTAAAAAGAGCGCCACAAAATGGCCACAATTTATCAGAGTAACTAACCAATAGGTAACTTTCAAATAACTTCACTCCATCTGTTATTGCTAACTTCATATCATACTCTCTTATCACTCTAGCGCCATTATGGCCAGTTTTGGAACTATTATTTGGTTACTTTTGTCGGACACTTTTTAGCTTTTTTGCCCTAGAGAGATGGTCCTCCTTAGTTCTATTCTCCATGGTCTGTTCAAAAAAACTAAATACATACAATGTATTAATTTGTAGAAAATAATTTGTCTTTTTCCAAAACGCACCCTTAGGGCGCGTGTCGACGCACCGGTTTCTACGCACACACACACACACACACACACACATCATCACACCGGTGCCAGTTATGTATGAAGCACCAAGGTCGCGTCGGTTTGCAACGGTTGCTAGCAATGGTTTGACTCGAAGTCGGTTTCATACATAACTGGCGCCGGACCACGTAGAAACCGGTGCGTCGACACGCGCCCTTATGTGGTTTCTATATTGATTCTTACTTTTGACGTTATAAAAATAGATACGAATATATTTAAACAATATTTTCTGCTTTGTAAAACAACAAAATTCATTTTCACGTCACCATATTTGTAAATTACATTGTACATAATATGATGTTAGTGTTGCTGTACAAACGATTATCTGCTAATATAACCTAATAAATTATGAAATCCCATAAATAAATAATTCTGATTCACTAGTAAAGCTGCTGGCCTAGCGAATATCGCCGTGATAAATGCTAGAGATTAAGGATACGTTCACACGAGCGTTTTTGAGTGGTCGCCACAGAAAAAACTGCACTGTACATAGAACTATGCGCTAAGGCTGGGACTATATGCACCGGAATCCGGAAAGCCGTAGAGAATTCTGAGCATTGAAAATAGAACTCGGCGCTAATAGAATAGAGTTGAAAATTGAAGTGTCAGGTGTCGAGCTGTCATATATGACATTGACGTTTAACTCGACACTCATGTGTTCGATTTTCAGCTCTATAGCATTAGCATAGATTTCTATTTCCATTGATCAGAAGTTTCTACGGCCTTCCGGATTCCGGTGCGTATATCTCTACCCTAATACAATAGAACTGAAAATCGTGTAGAGTTGTCAAGTCTGACATTTGACACTTCGATTTTCAGCTCTATTGTATTACCGCAGAGTTCTATTTACAGTGCTGTTTTTTCTGTCGCGACCACAAAGAACTCTCGTGGGTGCGAGCTCTTACTTTTATGACACAGTCTTTGTCGCTTTTGGCGACTTTCTCGATTCTATCGCTTATCGCACGAACTGTGCTAGCCAGGCAGATGTCTCATGTGTAATATAAGAAAAAAAAGTCAAGACTTTATAGATATACCACATACATACATACATATAATCACGCCTCTTTCCCGTAGGGGTAGGCAGAGACCACTTCTTTCCACTTGCTACGATCCTTACATAGGTATTTGTTTCGCTTCATCCACTTTCATTCTTACCATCCATTCCTCCTCTTACATTCAACGTAGCGAAGCGGTTCTCCATGGGCCACTCTTCGCCTCCTCGAGAACGAGACGTGATGGGTGGCGAACCACATCGCCGATATACCACAGTATACTCATAGATATACCACAGTAAAAAAATATTGTTTCCCTATTGAATTATGTAGTAAATAAAAGTAGGATGACTTAATCACGACACTCATTTTTTATAGATCTGATCTTTTGTTTTAGTTACCAACAATACATTTGCGAACGTTCCTGCTCAAAATCCGTCCTTATTCTATTATTAAATATTTTTTTTCATTATAGATACTATTTTTGGTGATAAGATACAATTATTTCATTATCATAATATTCATAGCTGAAAATTTTATTTGTATTGTTTAATTTTGTGAGGAATGACCGCCTATTAGAGCATAAAAAAGATAAAAAGTAGGTAAAAAAGTTTAACTATCTATGAAGTATCTATCGATTTACTTTTTAAGTATCATAACTGCCCTAACATAATAAACTTCATTACACACATACAGCTGCCCTATTACCTAATTTTATGGACTTCAACTTACAAGTGGGAATGGTATTCATATTAACACAGTTTAAAAAGTTCTTATGTCAAAATTTTGACATTTTGACTTTTTAAATTGTATTTTCAAACGTCAAAATGAAGACCATTGCCAGTTGTCAGTTGAAGTCCAGGTAGCAGGCAACGCCTCATAGTATACGCCAGTTACACAACTAGCTTATTATTTATAAAGATAAGCTATTCGTAGAATCTCATACTCTCTCTTCCTAGTTGCAAAGTAGCTCTCTCCATTATTTATTTCTTTCCAATTATTTCGTATTTTTTTCATGCTTCTTCAGTTACTGCTTGCTTGCATGCAGTTCATATTTTAAATTAATATGTTGTTCTTATTTTAATAGATAAAAATTGTGTTCTATATTTTCGAACTTCTTCTCTTTCTTTAATTACGAAATCTACTCTTCTATGTTTAGACAAAAGCATTTGTAAGGCCTCGCGAAGGGTCTTTAGTTTACTTTAGTTACTAATTAATTTTCAAGAGATGGCGTTAGTAATAACAAGATATATAGTTGCATATATATTTTTTAATTTATTATTTCGTATTGTGTGTAAAATTATATTAGCACGAGACCTAAATTACCACAAAAATAGCGTGGGACGTTGTCTCGCTTTACCTGACCGTGTACCTATTTAATATGTAATTTGTATTTTTTCTCAACAATTTTTATTATTCGATTACAATATTTTCAATATGCAAGGCTAATCCGTCTAAATAGAACTTTTGGTATAGTAATCTAATATGAACCTGCTTCTACAGAGTCATGAAAGGAAATAATCATCGAGTAGATAATATAAAACAATAGAATTTATTTACAATTTCCAAATTCTACATTGTAAAGTTACTTAAGTATATGATGGAATATGAACAATCGCATGTTCATCTTATCACGACATCACTCTTTGAAATACGTATGAAGTGTAATGGGTATTAGAATATATTTAATAAGGGCGCGTGTCCCAGGCTGTAAACGGCACGGCTATGTATAGTACGCCACCGTACGACGAAGCTCCATAGTAAATCTGTACACGAAGAAAAGGTTTAACGTAAATCTTTACCATGGAAATGCGCCCTGAATTACGATGTTAGGCTCCTTGACTAATATTTCAAAACCTACTCTTTCTCTTCTGCATAAATTGTCATTTATTCTATCTATAAAATATATTCATATATTTCGTCTCCTAACGAACTTTTTTATATTTTAAGCCCTACCAAAACAGTCAAGAAGCCTATTTTTAATGTGTTGTAAAAAAATTAATAATTTACTACTATTTTATATTATGTGTCAATTTTGTAAATTGTAGTCTTTGATTTCGTTTCATAAAATGTATCCTTTATAGTTTAAAGCATTGAAATGTCTAAAATGACTTCAAAAGCCTATTCTTTTTGTTGTAAGAAGTGACACGATCCATTATTCGTTACCTGAGCGTTGTAACGTTGTTGCACCATTGAAATGGGCTTTGCCTACGAAAGAATAGAAAAAAAATGACAGACGAATGACAGGTTAATCTGTCATTTCGTCTATTCTTCTGTAGACAAAACACATGCGTGCTGCAGTATCGTGAACTTCAGTTCTGTGTTGGTGTGCAATATTAGCTAACATGTAAATGATGAAACTTGACAATATTATATTCAATAGTGTAATCCTCGTAACACAGTATCATGTTTATGTGGAAACTAGCTCCTCGTGCCGTTTGTAATTTACTATCAATAATGTAGTCTGCGTTTAGATAGTAATCTTAATTGTATGTTAGATAGGTAAAAATAGTTTTGATATTTGGTGCTAAAATGTTAAGGCTTTCTTCGTTACGCATTTAAACCCTCGGAAGAGGAGCTCAGCGTAGCGGACTGAGTACTTATATAAATGTCACTTTTACGTTTGTCCTATGTTTTTGACGTCGAATTACATACACTAACTAAATCTAATCTATCAATTATGATACTATTCCAACGATTCTTTTAGAATCTAGACAAAGAATTACACTAGATGCACTATAAACACTAAAATATAGCGCATGTGATCTATTAGGTGCCAGTGCTAACTTTACAGGGCCCTATTAACTCTGTTATTTGGCCAGTACCATAGTGTCGCATTGTGTAAGGCCCGTCTAGTCATGTTCTGTAAATTGTTCAGTCCAGGGCCCCAATTCGCGTACCTCGAAACTCGGTTCGATTATCGCGCTGACTTATGATTCGAATGTACGTCAAATCTTGCGCGCGCGAGCGGGACAGACTGACAATCGAACCGAGATCCGAGACACGATAATTGGGGCCCAGGTGATGTGGTGTTGTGGACTTACGGCTGACTGCAGTGAGGCTTTTCCGGTTGTTGGTAAGAACAGGTTAGCAAATTTTTATTGGGTTAAAATTCACTCTATAAAAAATTTGACATTGAACTAAATAAAATAAAAGAGAAATAAGCTGGACTAAAAGTGACATTTTAATGTAAAATTGATTATTCCTAATATTAAGAATTTACCCCAATTTCATTTATAACTAAAATATTGACCTAAATTTACTAAAATTTGCTATAAGCTCGTAAGAGACTGAATTAATTCCAAAGATGCAGCTGGCCATTGCTTTAAAGTTCTCAAAAAATTCAACTTACAATGAAAATATGTTTAAAAATAAAAATTATGTGACTGATGACCAGTGCAATATTAGAAATTGTTTAAAAAAATAGTAATTTTAGGAATTGTGTCTCAACTTCTTCGCAGAGTTCGAGACACAGTTTAGTTTGCATTTCATTGATTCGATTAATTAAATGTGAAAAATTAAATATTATCATAATAATTGTCACTGGACACAATTAGTTTTCTAGCAAAATTATTGACTGAAAAGATTATAAAAATTATTTACAACTTTTAGGTTTATTAACTTTATTTGATTTTAAACATTCGATAAGAGCCAACGAAATTAGCGTGAGTATGAGTGTATTATTACGTCGTAAGTTAAATTTTCGTCATAAAGTGATTGAATGTACTGTGTACAGGTTAATTTTAACCAATTTTTAATGAGGAATGGTCGAATTTAGTTATAATAGTGCGAACACAATTCCCAAGATATTTCCTTTATCTTTTTTGCTCGAATGCTACAATTATGATCTCAAGTGCGTCAATGCCAAGTGCGCGAAGAGACAGGCCAGTGGTATAAATTATTAAATCAGTGGTTTATTCATTTTCATTCATCAGACTTTTATAGAAAACTAGAGCATTATAAGGTCCATCCACCTGAATGAAATGAAATAAATTTTTGCTCCAATGTACAATGTAGATAGGCTTATGTGGGCTTACTACTATTTTAAATGTCTATTTCATTGCAATAATCATTTTTATATAAAATAATAGTGTTTATCTCAGAATTTAATGACACTAAATTAACACTAAATCTTCTCGAAATTTATAACACTAACAAAACACTGTCTTCTTTGTCTTCTTTTCTGTGTAAATCCGGTTTGGTGGCTCAGCAAAATATAATTGTTTTCTGAATGCTAAGTGTGAGTTTTTTTTTCGCAGTCGATCGTGAGTTTACTAGGAATTTGTATTTGATTTGTACAGTGTCACCTAGTTGTTACTTTTACAATTAGGAATGCGCAAAGAAAAACTGACAATCTAGGCATTCTCGTCGAATGCTAACATTCGATAAATACGTACGTTACTCCTCATTAAACATCTATTTAAATGTAAGTGTGTAATTTGTAAATAAAAGCTTCTTATTAAGCGTATACATAATATGTAAAATATTTTCCTCAACGTTATATTGATTTCTTTGTAAAATAGATTCCAAAGCGTTATGTTTATTGTACTGTAAGTAGTGCCTTATTTAGCGTTTATTTGATCGATTACAATTCAATTGCACTTCAAACGAACGTACATAGTTAACTCCCGTGTCTGTATATTGCGTATGTAAATTGTTCTTTTTAATTTTTGCTCAAAACTGTTCTTACTTAATTGATCTGTGTACTTATAAAATTTGTAAGACTGTATTTAATTTGTTACATGAAATTGTTATTTCTGGGTTAAAATATAGTTATTTTGAGACTTATGACTTGTTTTTTTAACACCAACTTTTTACCATGATTTATCCATGGACGCTAACAATATAAACGTACTTTACGTTGTTACTTCCACTATACACTACGCGCGCGAAATAACAAATTCGCACATTTTTCACGTCATTTTCGCGGATCTTTTAAGGTGTTTGTACGCGAAGTGTGGAGCGGACATAGTTAAAATTTTTCAAATTGCAACAATTGATTGTATGTATTGTAAAAACTTAAATAGCATAGAATTTTGCAGGGAAAAAGTAGCCTATAATATTTTGTTACTATACCGGCTATAAACTATGTAGTATAAACCTTGTTTTATTTGAATCTGTTATGGGGTTCAGGCTAGAAATCGTAAGCTATTAGCTACGATGCCGTAGAACTGCTACGAGAGTCGTAGAACGCCTTTTCGTAGCCTGCTGCTACGGCGACTGCTACGTCGTAGAACTGCTACAAAATGCCCGCTACATAAACATTCCCGTAGATAAAGTTGAGGGCCCTCACACATAAGGGGCCATCCACATATTACGTCACGCAAAATTTTGACTTTTTGAACCCCTACCCCCCCATGTCACGCTTTTTAGTATCCCTATACCTGTATTTAACATGTACTGTCACACTTTGTATGACCCCCCCCTCCCCCATCAGGTGTGACGTAATATGTGGGTGGACCCTAATTGCGAATTCGCATCGCATCGCAAATATCTCTCTAGCACCTACGGCCTGGCCGTATACACTCGCGGATGCGACGCGAATTCGCAATTGGTTACTTGACTCATATTTAATTTCATACATTGAACGAGTATTTCTTTTAGTACTTGGCTTAGGAAAACGTATTCTAGCGATATAATGAACTAAAAGCTTTGATTGATAAACGAAGTTGATTTAAAAATACGTATTTTTGTATCTTAATTTCGACTGATGAAAACACCTCGAAGTAACTTCCGGCAAGGATGTGACGACACAATCACACTAAACACATATTACGTAATAGTGAAACGGAACGTGTTTCTCTAAATAAATAATTCATGACATCATATAAGTTATTTATGTCAAAACGTGAAACGGAACGTCAAATCACCATTTTGTCTGAGCGGACTATAGCACAGGGGGGGCAATTCTGCTAAATAAAGCCTGCATTAATACAATTACAATCAAGTCCCGATACGCTTATACTCCCAATATGTGTTTTTATGAACGTTAAACAAAGTGAAACGCGCTCTGATTGGTCGAAACGTTATAAAATCCGTTCACGGTAACATGACGCTACACTTTAATCCAAAGTGAAATTGACTGTTTAAATTGTCTACTTTAAATACGAGAATTGAGGTTCAGATTACAAATAGTACTTTTTAGACTTTTTAGACCCCTCCCCTCCCCCTGGTGGATACGTGGTGATGTTTTATACTACCCCCCCTCCCCCACCTAAGATTACGTGTATTTTTTTTACATAGTAAGCAGGTCATGTTTGAAGAAAAACTAACTTAAAAAAAATGTAATCGAATAATTTAAACAATTAAAAACTATAAAAGTCATTTGTCTTGTAAGTATATACAAACAACACTACGAATCTACAACCGATAATAATTTCGGTATACATAGAACTAGATTCGAAAATTAATACACGTGATGTCTCCTTATTTGGTGATACTTGGTGATTTTTTTTCGGACCCCCCCTCCCCCTTTAGGCATCACATGATTAATGGATGACCCCTATGACGTCACAGCATAGATAATAATAATCTATTAACCAACATAGCGAATAGTGTTTTCGGCGGTTTTAAAAAAGTTTATTTTCAAAATATTTTTTCATGTAGGTTTTAGGTTTCAAAATAATGTTTTTTTTTGAGTAATGGAACAAGTATGTAGCGTTTATGACAAATAAAAACAAGGTCAAGTAGCCTAATGTGTGGGAGCCCTGACTATCGTGTAGAGGAGGGGGCTATACATTCTAGTTTACGTATATCTACTACGCTACGTGTAACGAACTCGTACACGTCGTCTATTATACACATGTACTTCTACGTAATACGTAGTACGTAAAAGGCGAATGCTACATAACCTTCGTAGTATTAGGTTTATTACATTCCCCTATTTACTACATACATATAAACGTAGAATACTACGAAGTCGTAGAGGTTCTACATACGTGCTACGACGACGTAGAATACGTACTTGTACAATGAATCAATGCAATTAATCTAACAATTTTATTTTAATCCGACGACGGCTAATCCAAAAGGAAGGGTAATTTTGCCAGTATGTATATGTATGTACGTATATGTGTTTGTTCCACACTAGTGCCTAAACTACTGATCCGATTTTAATGAATGAGGTGTCAATAGATTTGTAATAATAGTCCGCATAACATAGGCTATATAATTTTATAGCTGCTTATATTATATAAATGCTTATAGCTCTTATAAAATATGTAGTTTTTGTTATGAATGCTATTGTAATCATGCTTTGTAGAAATGCTATAGGGCGTGTGGAATTTAACGCACCATAATCATGTTATTCACGCAAAATAATGAACTTTGCGTTTTTAAAAGCAGGTCTCCTAATTAATTGTTAAGTTTATTTACATATAATATGATAAGGTCAAAAATAAAACAAAGGAACTGTTAAAAATAAATATTTTATTCAAATAATTTTCGAAAGTGACGACCGGAGCTCGGGTCGAAGTGACTAGACATTACACTCAACATATTCATAAATATTTGCATAAACAAAATCTCTGTACAAGATCAACAACAAATAATCACTTAGTAATTAAAGTTATTCGCTACTTATATACTAATACTCGAGTATTAGATCACCAAAATGGCACACCTCAGGAGCTAATTATATGTGCATCCTAAATGTTAGTCTTTTTCGTAAGGGACTGCCCGCCGTCCGCTATATCAGTATATTCTTTATCAGTCGTAAATTTTGTATAGAATCGAGAAGTTTCGGTAGTCGCATTGTGACGTCATCGCGCGTGAGTCGTGACGTCACCGGCCGTTAGAACTCGGTCTCGCCGAGCACGTGATACATGAGGCGTTTGAACGAGTTCGACTGCTGGATGTGCTCTTCGTGTAAGGAATTTACCTGTAATACATATTTGTGATTAGAGCTGTAGCAACCTTAAAGGATTTTAGGGTATCCAAGGGTAAAACGGGACCCTATTAGACTCCGCTATCCACCCGTCTGTCAGTCTGTCTGCCACCAAGAACTCATGACCGTGATATAGCTATATGCACAGTTGAAATTTTACACATTATGTTTTTCTGTTACCGCTATAACAACAATTAATACTAAAAACTAATTTATCGTTTAAAACATAAGGACTTTCTCTTTTACTGCACATAATTTGGAATGAAATAAACAATTTATTCCAGTTTAAAGGACTACTTACTAGCTAGGCGATATTATAGGGAGACAGACTGACAGACGGATGGATAGCGGAGTCTTAGTAATAGCATGGTAATAGGGTCCCGTATTAACTCTTAACTGTTTGAGTACATAACCCCAGAAAAGATAAATAAAACAGCTTACGAAGGTAGTCTGTTTCGGTTTCTGATGAACTTCGGGTTTCGTTGGTCTCGGAGTTGGCGCCTGCTTCTAAAAATAGAATGTAACATGTTAAAAGTTTTTATTTTAATAATATTCAGATTTGCGACTATTTTGAGCTTTTTTGCAATAGTGGAATTGGATTTTGCCTAACTTACTTGAATAGGCTTACTTTCCAAAGGTACAGCGATTTGTTTACAAAATTACGCAAGTGTCCTGAAAACGCTACAATTAAACCTCTTTGTACTTTTTAGATGTATCTAATTACTAACCTACACATAAAATATTATATTTTCCAAATATTTGCCTCAATTTTTCTGAGTATATTAATGAAACAAAACGTTTTAGATGTAGTCGTCTCCCCTATAATTTATGTAGTATTGGAGTTTTTTAATGCAAGTCAAAAGGCGGCAGTAATCGCTTTCCATCACGTGGTCTACTATAAAAATATATTAAGTGTTTCAGGTCACCTTAGTAGTAGGCGCGGTGAAGACCTTGGTCTGCACCGGCGTGCCTTCCTGCATCACGTCGCCCAAGTTGTCGTCCTGCAGCGCGCGGTACGTCTCCGACTTGGCCGGGTCGTACACCAGGGTCGGCTTGTGTCTGCGGCAGCGGCGGCGGCAGCAGTAGCGGTGGCGGTGGCGGCGGCGGCAGTGGCGGTGGCGGTAGCGGCGGCGGTGGCGGCGCGGGCGGTAGGGGCGGGGCGGGAGTTAGTTTTTAGTCAGTTAGCGGGCGCAAATAATAGTAGAGAAAACAGTCACCGCGGGCCCGGGTGTATTAGTAATGTTGAATTTAGTGTTTGTTTTTAAGGAAGGTGAGGTCAATAAAAATACTAACATTAATCGTGTAGAATAAGTCCTAGCTACTTTAAATCTTACGCTAAATAAATATTAATTAAGAATAAAATCTAGTAGAGTATAGAAATGCTTATTCTAATGATGCCATGAAGTGACTGGCGAGAGCGTGATGTTCGTTTCAAACTCGGACAGTTTATAGTTTACTCTTCAGTTACGAGAGACAAGAAAGTGAAATTAACATATAATAAATAAGCATTAATGCGACATGTAAGTTGGCGTCGACTGTACGGGCGACGTTTAATAGAACACTTGCCTCTTGACCACGTTCGGTCGCCCGTAATAGCCGTTAGAGCTAGTTGGGCAGAAAACGGCACATTTTAGGTAATTTTCTTAACAAAGGTGTAGATAAGTACCAAGTGAAATCTCTAAAATAGTATAACCTAGTCCCATTTTAAATAAGATTCAGCCCTACAGGCCTAGTGTTGCCAGATGGAAAGACTAAAGTATTGGGGCAAAAGAGATGTTTGATTTTGGGCCAGTTCTATATACACTACATAGGTAAATACGAAAAAAATAATTTGAAGAAGGGTACATGCGTACAAAAATGATTATTTGAAGAGTTTTTTATTGCGAGAACACTATTTTTAGGGCGGCCATGACAGTTTTTTTGACTTGACTTTTGACGTAGTAGACAGTTTTACGAAGAGACGTCGCACAGTGGGTCGAAAATCGGCTTTCATAGACATAGAAATGAAATCTCGAAAGTGATAGATTTTTTGATGGATATTGCTTCAGTTTAGTATTACTATGTAGAAAATTAAGTTTCAGATAATTTGGCCCAAAAATGAGGGAGTAATAATTTTTTTACAAAAAACTTGTATGGAGCCAACATGAAAAATTCAATTATTTCAAAAACGGCAAGTTTAACCGTAATATCCTGACAGATGGTTATAGTACCAATTATTCATGATTTTTTGGCATACATCATATAACGGTTTTAGCTGCTCTTTTTTTTAAAAAAATCGTCGAAATTTTTGAAAAAAAGTCACCCTGTATTATTGCACGATTCGATAGTGTAACTATTAAGGAACAATTTCTGGAAAGTAATAGTATACGGAAAACTTGAGGAAAGTGTTGAATTTTAATAAACTCCTTCATATTTTGAACAAATGTATGAACAATTATATAAAATGCTAAAATTAAGCACTTTCCTTAACTTACTCACATATAGTTACTTCCCAGCAATTGTTATTTACTAGCAAGACTATCGAATGCTGCAATAATACAGGGTGACTTTTTTTCAAAATTAACGGATTCGAATCCTAACCCAGGATGTTGACTTGGCTATAATCTGATAATGCAGTTATATTCGTCGTACACTGTGAAGTGAAGAAAAATTATGTCAGAGTAATTGCTTCCCAAAAATACTGGATTTATAACTTTTTTATAGAAAATTTCTATGAAGCCAATGAGAAAAATCCAATTATCTTCAAAACGGCAAGATAAATCCTTATATCCTTACATGCTGTTATAGTACTATCAATTCGTGTTCTTTTTACACAGTTCATGGAACGGTTCTATTTGCCATTTTGTTTTAATCACCGAAATATTAATTTTGAAAAAAAAAAGTCACCTGTATTAATGCACCATTCGATAGTCTTGCTAGTAAAGAACAATTTCTGGAAAGTAATGGTATACGGAAAACTTGAGGAAAGTGTTAAATTTCAATAAACTTCTTCATATTTTGAACAAATGTATGAAAAATAATATAAAATGCTAAAATTTAGTTCTTTCCTCAACTTTCTCATATGTAGTTATTTCCCAGCAATTGTTCTTTACTAGCAAGACTATCGAATGGTGCAATAATACAGGGTGACTTTTTTTTTCAAAATTAATTTTCGATTATTTAAAAAAAATGGCAAATAGAACCGTTTCATGAACTATGCAGAAAAAACATGAATTAATAGTATTATAACAGCATGTAAGGATTTAAGGATTTATCTTGCCGTTTTGAAGATAATTGGATTTTTCTCATTGGCTTCATAGAAATTTTCTATAAAAAAGTTATAGATCCAGTATTTTTGGGAAGAAATTACTCTGACATAATTTTCCTTCACTTCACAGTGTACGAAGAATATAACTGCATTATCAGATTATAGCCAAGTCACCATCCTTGGTTAGGATTCGAATCCGTTAATTATGAAAAAAAGTCACCCTGTATTATTGCAGCATTCGATAGTGTTGCTAGTAAATAACAATTGCTGGGAAGTAACTATATGTGAGAAAGTTAAGGAAAGTGCTTAATTTTAGCATTTTATATAATTGTTCATACATTTGTTCAAAATATGAAGGAGTTTATTAAAATTCAACACTTTCCTCAAGTTTGCCGTATACCATTACTTTCCAGAAATTGTTCCTTAATAGTAACACTATCGAATCGTGCAATAATACAGGGTGACTTTTTTTCAAAAATTTCGACGATTTTTAAAAAAAAAAGAGCAGCTAAAACCGTTATATGATGTATGCCAAAAAATCATGAATAATTGGTACTATAACCATCTGTCAGGATATTACGGTTAAACTTGCCGTTTTTGAAATAATTGAATTTTTCATGTTGGCTCCATACAAGTTTTTCGTAAAAAAAATATTACTCCCTCATTTTTGGGCCAAATTATCTCAAACTTAATTTTCTACATAGTAATACTAAACTGAAGCAATATCCATCAAAAAATCTATCACTTTCGAGATTTCATTTCTATGTCTATGAAAGCCGATTTTCGACCCACCGTGCGTCGTCTTGAATGTCATACGTCTTTCTTTGTCAAAAGTCATGTCATTGACAAAATGACATTCTTTAGTTCGATCCGCCATGTTTTATTTTACTTGTGTTGCTCTCCTTGACGAAGTTAATGTACATGGAAACGAAGTGAAATTAAACAAAATAAAGAATAGGAAACGGTTACTATATTATGTAGCTATATTTACATATACTGTACATAGGGCTGGCCCAGGCCTCATACATTTCTTGAACATCTCTTTTCATTAAGTCGGGATTTTAGGATTATCGTCGGGACAAATATTACAATTAGATAAGTCATTTTACACCGAGACGCGACATAGCGAGTACTTTTTAAGATAGTTATTAAAAATTTAACTTCATTTACTACATTGCAACAGTTCGAATTGCGAGCTGCACCACGCTGCGCCGCTTTTGCAATGAAATGTGTATCTTTTTGTGTAGTTAATAAAGTTCAATTTTGAATATTTGCGACCTTTATTAGTATAATTCTGATTCTTGAGTTTTAGCAAAAACTTAAGAAACAAGCTGTCTGTCGAGACATTTTTTATTTGGCGGAATTCGACATTTCATATTATGGTGTCCACCATATGAAATGTCGGGACAATCCAGACGAAACCTGTCCATCTGGCAGCCCTGCCTGCAGCTAGTATATTTTGATGTGTTTGGGTTGAGTTACACTAGAGCATCGTTTCTCAACCATTTTTATGTCGCGATCCACGAAAAAGCCAAAAAGTTAAGTAAAAAGTCTTGCGACCCCGTCACTATAAAATTATAGCAATATTTACCTACATAGAGGCTTATTTTTATCAGCTATAAGTACGTTGTATTAGCCTTCACTGGTCCGAACGTTCGAATGATTCTTTCGTTTGAAAACGAATCTTTTATACATTTAAGTAGTTCGTATTTATAATTTTTTAACAGACTACAACCCCCTTTAAAAACAAACTCGACCCCCCAAGGGTCGCGACCCACCAGTTGAGAAACGATGCACTAGAGTCATTGGTACAAGAAAAAAATTGTATTTTTTTTTACAATCCAATGTCACGAACACGGGCACAGTAACACGGCGGGTATTACGAAATATTTGTTATTATCTAGAGTTATTACGGCGCGCCTATAATTAGGAATATTTAGAATGTCAGGTATTTTCGCTTGGCAATCGGCCATGCTCTTGAAAGTCAGTTTTAAAATGATCACGCGACCTTCAACTGTTTATAGTCATGGGTTCATAAACAAAATAGTTATGTATAACAATCAATCATTAATGATTCGATTGTCTAATTGGAAAAGAGTTCAAAACAACTATCAACTAGGTACCTACTATCTCTATTCTCTTTATATGAAACTCAATACCCAACTTATGTATATTTTAGTTAGGTAATTTATTTCTTTGATCACAAATTAAATATGTAGAAGAACTCCGTGGGCTAAAATAACCAGTATTATGTCTTTAAGTAACCTAGTGTATTTTAAATGAACTATGATTAAGACTTCTATTTCAGACCTAATTGTATTTATATACTCGTAGACTATCAGCTTTTTCTACCTATTTTCAACTTTAAGATTCTTTTCACTAATATATTCGTTAATTATACTTACGGAAGAGGAGAAGTCTGTTGCCTTATTGAGTTGGCAATGTTCTGTTCGGAGTATAGGTTTATCGGCGAGTTGAATTGCTTGTGCACCACCTGAAATTATAACAATATTTTCAATCGAGCAATACAGCAATTGCTAATATTGTAAACGATGTTAAATGATTGAAGGAAGACGTACAAGCATCGATATATTAACTTTACTTTGGTGAGTACAAATGGAAAATATTAGATATTCTGAAAACATTTAAACCGGTCGCAAAGGTTTTGATATTCAGAATTCAATGTTTTAAATTATTTAAATTTTATTTATAATTTATTTTAATAGCGCTCGAACATTTTGAAAATTGTTTACAAATGTTATGAAAATGATTTGATCCTGAAAGTATTGATGGTTGCATATTTACCTACATGATAGAATTTACGATGAAATTCCAATTAAGTATGTTCTAAAGATGGTGGAGATAGAGAAATTTTGAACATACGATGAAAACATAAACTATACAACAACGAATTTAGCTGACGATACACTGAACAAAGATAATATCTTATGTAGCTACTTTTCAAAAGAGGACTAAGTAAATCGATAATTTTAGATACCTAAAGAGTTGTAAGCTCTACCAAGTTTGCAATTCTATACATCAAGTTAGCGATAACTTCTTCCTCATTACAACTAGTAAGATATTGCTGCATAGTTCATGGATCCAAAGTTCAGAATCGGTCAGATTTCAGGTGTCTTGACATCTCATCTGACACCTAATTAAATATTGAAGAAGCAGTGTATCGTCAGTTCACGATAAGCGTTACAATGATGGCCATGCCAAAGCTCACGCGTTAACAACCTTATTAGGATCTTCACCGACTCGCTGCAACACCGACTCTGCCACCTGACGTCACAAACTACATGTTAATTGTGCAATGTTATGTTTCTACAGTGTTTTGTGTATGTGTTTGTGTAAGTTAAGCTTATTCAAGTTGCATATTTTGTGCTATTTCGAAGTATTAATCTGTTGGTTTAGGGCTCTTTTCCTGTCATGCGGATGGTCCGCTTGCGGGCTGCTGGCCTCCTATCATTTCATACACGTTTTTTCTATCACGCAGGCAGCCGGCGCATGGAAGTCGGATTGGTTGTATGGTTGTATGAAACATTGACGTATATATTATTATAGACGAGGCATGTTGAGGCAAAAAGAATCTTCAGTTACTTGAGATTTTTGGGGCCATTTTGACATTTAAAGTATGGCGAAAACAAGATAAAGTATGGTGAAAACCAAGATGGCGTAACTTTTTCTTGTATGAAAATTTGTTCTGTCAAATATACGCCAGAGCCTATCTTGGGTTTTGAAGTCTTTGGTATGAAATGATAGCCATTTGCCCACATGCGGACCTTTTCGACAAGAAAAGGGTCCTCAATATTTTGTGCCAGAATGAATTTACAGGCAGGTACAATATTTTACTTAACATTTGCGTAGTGTCCCTTTATTGCCTGTAAATAATTTTGATGTCTTTACCGCGAGTGCAGTACCAGAATCTTGCAATAAGATCTCAAAGGCACATCGCTTTTCTTACACAGGAAAACTTGCTTCTGACGGTAAAGACACTGTATGGCAACTTTTAGTATTAGTGTAGTTCGTGCTTCGTAGTGCAAGCTATTTTGTGCATTGTAAGTGTATTACAACTACATACAGTAGGACAAGTACGACAAAGTTACTGCTCGACCACTTTCTAGACCTTTTTCTTTACACTAGGAAGCCTCAAAATATTTAAACACAATGGAAGTGACCGCAACGACTGGAGACGCGGTTGAACTACGTATTTACACGTACGAGTATGTGTGCGTGCGCAATTTTTATCTTGTGCTTGGTCGAGCGGCAATTTGTTCGATAGTACATTACATACATTGATAAAATAAATTATGTACAAGTTTTTTGCTGACATTTGTAATAACTAGTTTTATAGATATTTACAAAACCTAACAAAGGAGGCAAAAAATAGACGGAATGGAGGTACGGGGAGAAGACTCCTATAAATTTGAATTAAAATACCAATCTGGACATCTCCAAGTCGCGTTATTTGAGCGGTATCTAAGCAATAAAAACCACCTGATGGTAAGCAATTACCACCGCCCATGGACACTCGCAACCCCAGAGGAGTTGCATGAGTCCTCTGGTGTTGCGCACTTTTAATACCTAAACCTACAAATTACATTTTATTGATGTAAAAGATAAACAAAATGATAAGACGGACTGACGTCACTGGTATGCCGTGACGCTGATATTTTCGATGTTACATACACATCTGCCTGTTCCGCGCAAACCAAGAAAGTAATCTCAAATACCGTGACGGCTGACGCTATTATACCGTAACTCTCGGCATCGTGCGTGCGCACGCGTATTATTATATTACTAAACACGAACGCACGCACGAAGTCGCGTATGCAACATTGCACGCGACTTCGTGCGCGTAAAAGGAAATCCCGCAGTAGCTGTACATTTTGCCGCGACAAAAAGTAGCCTTTATCCTTCCTCGTAGTCTAATCTACCTATATCTGTACCAACATCAAAATCGGTCCTGTAGTTTCGGAGCCTATTCAAACTTTTCCTCTTTATTGTATTAGTATAGATAAGTTGTTCCCCAAATCCCAAAATTCCCAGAAACTGTACCTTTTGTCGCATGAGAGTGTCCCTGTAGTCGTGGTGCGGGGGCGCGCGCATGGCGGGGTTGGGGTGGTGTCGCAGATAGCTCTCGGTGGGTCCGGGCTCACGGCGGACCTTCGCGCCCGGCAACACGAGCGGCGTGGTGCGGTACGGCTGGAATGGCGTGGTTAATCATATTATTACTTAATATAATAAACTCAAACTACAGGGAGGCAATTCTGCTAAATAAAACCTGCATTAATACAATTACAATCAAGTCCCCACACTGTTTTTGTGAACGTTAAACCAACGTGAATCGCGCTCTGATTGGTCGAAACGTCATAAAATCCGTTCATGGTAACATGTCGCTACACTTTGAATCCAAACAAAGTATAATTAAGTCTACTTTAAATACGAGAATTAAGGGTCCCACGGATGGTCGAGCTCCCATACAAACGTAGTTTCGTTTTCATTTTAAAACGGTACAACCAAACTTCACCAAACTTTGTACACATAATTCAATGCATCATATCTAGTCTTATAATTAGGTTTGGTTAGAAAATACTAACCAAGAACGAAATAAGAGCGAATTTAATTTCTGGAGGCAAAAATTAAATTCGCTCTTATTTCGTTCTTGGTTAACATTTTCTAACCAAACCTAATTATAAGACTAGATAGTATGCCTTAAATTATGTGTACAAAGTTTGATGAAGTTTGGTTGTACCGTTTTAAAATTAAAACGAAACTACGTTTGTATGGGATGTCGACCGTCCGTGGGACCCTTAAGGTTCTGATCTAATTTGTAATTGTTGATATATTTTTTTTAAGATTACTTATTTTTGATAAATAAATTTAAAATGACACACATGCAGTCTAAAGCTCTATTTTCCTAAGATAGCGTTGCCGTCATATAGTGGCCATAATACATCGGTGAATGAACATTTTCTATGAAAATATAACCTAACGTTACCAAGAGCATGTCAGGACATCTAAGGAGGGTTCCGTAACGAGGGTAAAACAGCGTAAAATGTTTTTTTTAATCACTTCAAAAGTTACTGTCCGATTTCGTTCAAAATAATTTTCCTAAAGAGTATTTAGCCATGTACACCACATGTATACAACATGTATGGAGACTGAGTCCAGTCTACATACATGTGAAGTGGAATGGATAAACCCATCGTGTGGGGTATCGTTGAATAGGTCTTTTAAAATAAATGCAAGGTTTCATACATGATTTTTTACAAAGTTTTACGAGTATTCGGCCCCAAAGTGGTTTATCGTTTAATCATCAGGTAAACGATAAACGGTATGCCGATTGCATAATATTTTATTTTTCTTTAATAATCTAGTAATAATAGACATATTATATTAATCTTGTTACTATTATTTTGACTACGTTTTTCAAAAGGCAGGCTACAGTGCGAAGGCTGGTTCTCCTTTTATAGGGAAGCCCTAGCGTGTGTTGGCATGATACACGCTATATGTATTTGGATGAGGATCTTCAAAAGGTAAGTGGTAAGTGACGCCGATAGGAATGGAGTTATAGGAATTCCACGCCACTGGCAGGGTATGTTATTTACGTCAGTAGTCAGTACACCTATCATGTTATCTTTCAGTTTCACTGGGAACTAAACCGTATCGAGACCTAGTTGCAGCCGTGATCGTGTGCGTCTATATTTACCGCGAGGTTGTGCGATATGAGTTGCTGACATCGTTCCGTTATATTTCAGATAATATTCCGTTCCAAGTGGGTCAGGATCAGTTTGGAATGTAACATCGTTGCATGTGTAAATAATCGAATTATATCTTAGGTATATTATATCTCCTCAAATTATAGTACACACCAAATTGTTGAAAGAAATATAAATGACACGGTCATAAACAGGTAAACAAACAAAACATTTGTTTGCAAACATGTGCCTATCCATAATATTATCAATGGTGAATTTTGGCATATTATATTAAAATTGTAAAAATGTATTTTTGTGAGATGCTGCTTTACATTATGTTTTGAATTTTATATGGTATTGATTGTACTGTAGGTTCTTGGTGGAAATTTATGTTTAACAATAATAGTACACAGAACTTCTTGCACTTTTTCCACTTTAGAGTGGACGCAGATTTAAATACTGAATTATAAACATTATGTAATTTTTCCATTGATAATAATCATTGTACTCGTACCTCACCATTGTATATTATATTATAATTTATAAGTAATGTGACATTGTAATGATTCTGTTGTGGAATTTGACATTATATAAACCATATTATTTTCCTGACTTAAATGCAATTTGTATCCATTGTTTGTAATGTATTAATTTTTGAATTGTAATCATTATGTATTGACATTTGTTACTCATTTTTATTTTCTTGACAATTTTACAATAATAGGTAATCACTTGAAATTCATAACTAATTAAAATAACTAACATTTGCCTATTTGCACACTATGCGTGTAGTAGAATATGTGGAAATGTGAAATGCTAACACTTTGTATACCTACCATATTCCTAGCAAATAAATGATTTGATTGATTGATTAATTGATTGATTGAAATGGAAAAAGTGCAAAAAGTTCTGTGTATTATGTATACTGGACATTTAATTTTGTTTTGTTTATTCGTTATGCCAGTCAAAAGTTCAAAACTTAAACGTAGTAGGTACTATAAGAATTAAGTACCTACCCAGAAGCAACAATTCCTATTTACTAATAGGATTGCGATAAATTTAAAATCATTGAGATAAAACATCAGAACACAGAAAAAAAAAAAAAAGAATGATAACTTGCTAGGACCAATGAACTGTATCAGAAACATTAATTAGTTATTTAACTAAGTCAAGTCCTAAAATGCAAAGTGCATATACTCGTGTATGCACTTCGCATTTTAGGACTTGAAGAACAATTACCTTATAAGTGTCAGATTGCTTATTTGAATGTTTTGTCTCTGTCCCTTCATATAAAGTAAGCAGCGACAAAACTTCCGAATAAGCTATCCGACACTTATTAGGAAATTGTGAAACATGCCCTTAATGTAGGTACGTACCTTCCTAGTTATTCTGACTAAAACATTTATTTCATTAGATCCAACGTTTCAACGATCCACATTTATTGAGAGTGCAAGTTATTTGCACATAAAATGCCAAAATGTTGGCAACATGTTCACATTAACTGCATCATAGATTACATTCAATATTTTATATAGAGGGAGTGTATATTTTTAAATAAAATTAAAAATCCACCACCGCGTAATAGGGCTAGACAGTTAATTGGCCTTGGGCAAGGAATCTGTAAATACGCCTCTGAATATGAGGGATTTTAAGAAGGAGGTAGGGGAAAAGAAGTTAAAAATTAAAATTTATATTATTTTAACTCCCACGTTATCCCCAATCCCCATTGCTATTAAGAAAATGTATTTAAAATTACATGTGTAATGGAAAACACAGACGATTTTCACGCATCGCTCGTTATATTAATTCTTATTTTTAGCGCTGGCGCGTCGACTTCGATGTAATTGGATCTTTTCGAGCGTATTTCGTAAAGTGCCAGACTCTATAAACGATATAACATCACATGTAACTGCCAAAAATATTCGGGTAATAGGCATTATAGAAGCAATAGACAGCAAGGACTAGTGGATAGAGCGAGCCAATGGGCAAACAACAAAACCTCAATGTTTATTTTCGTCCATTGGATGTTTACAAAGCCCGAGCTTTGGCCACTGACGCAATTCTTCAGCCGCTCTAGTTTACTGTTAGAATTTTTCCAATTCATAATGTGTTCGAAATCTCCGCATTCCTAGCCGCGAAACTATTTGCGAATTATTACGGATTAACGATTCGAAGGTCAAAAGTATCATCATATTTATGTACCTATTACATATTTAAATATGAGTGAATAGTAATAGTTATAGCTCAATTCTTGAAATAAGATATCGAAAAATTTACAACATAAAATGTCATACTCTCGAGTATATTTGGTGCCTATGTGGTTCCGGATAAGATTAGACTTCGAGTTTAAGTATGCCGATTGATATAAATTAAAAATCATTGAGATAAAACAACTGAATACGTATTTAAAAAATTACAACTTGCTAGGATAAATGATAGTTATATATTAACTTTAATGTAGGTACTTATTCTAACTAAAACATTTATTTTATTAGATCTAACGTTTCAACGATCCACATTTATTGAGAGTGCAAGTTATTTGCAAGTAAAATGCCAAAATGTTGGCAACATGTTTACATTAGCTGCATCATATTATATTAGACTAGCTGTTTCCCGCGGCTCCGCCCGCGTAAATATACTATCGGGTATACTGTACTTTTCTGAGATAAAAATCCTATAAATTGCCTATGTCTTAATCCATAATTAAACTACTACCATACCAAATTTCATCAAAATCCGTTCAGCAGTTTTTGCGTGAAAGAGTAACAAATATCCATCCATCGATACATCCATCCATCCATCCATCCTCACAAACTTCTATTTTATTATTTATACACTCCCTAATTGATCAATATCTATACTCCCTAATCAAGTAATATAAAATGAATATGAGCAGTCGCATATTTTAGGCATTAGGCTGCGAGTTGTGGCGTAGCGGCGAATAAACAATTTATTTTTTATAATTATAATTAAAAATCGAATACGTTGAATGGGGCGGCATTATTAATTGGTCTGTGGCGCCAAATCTGAAAATACGCCTCTGAATATCAGGGACTTATGGAAAACACTAAATTTAAGTACTACAACAATAAATTTAAGTACTAAAAGTTGATGCTGATAAGAATTTTAGATGATTATTTTAAAAAATGGTACTGAATACTGAATAGTGTATTATGTTAACTAGCACAATAATAATTATAACAGTAATAAAATACTATATCCAATACTTGAGGATCACAAGACTTTTTACGTCACAGCGATTCGCATTTCGCACACTCATGTCCGATTCTAATCGATCATTCGAGATTTGCGGATTTGCTAATATCACTGAACTCACTAATTTAAATGTCACAAAAGCACTCGGCTAGTATAGATCCAAAAAACGCACCCAGTTAGTGACCTGCTCCTCATCAGGATGCTTCGGATCCTGGTATCCGTTGGGGAAGAAGTTGGGGTTGACCGCCATTGTACACTATCACTATGATTTACAAGTAGCGTGTCGTAGAGCGAACGGTCGCGGACTGACTCCAGCCGCTTTACCCACCAAATTTCAATGCATTCTATTTTGGAAATATGACGGGAAATCGGACGTAGGCGAAAACCTCCAACAGCCTTGTGCGCGCGAAACAATTCCGACTCGTGTTGTGTTATAACAATAGTTTAATTAATTCCAATATACCTAAATGTATGTACGAATTACGAATTCTTAGTTAATTAGACTAATCTAGCAAAGGATATAGCATCATGTATCATTATGAATAATGTGAATTATTATAAACATAAAATCTTATATTAATCCGTTGCGTTCCATTAATAGATCATTCAATAGATAATATAATTAATTGCCAGTACCTAATACATCCTCAATAACTGTCAGAGCTGTGACATCGCCAAATTCAATGTTACACAGTCCACATGCTACACATTCGTCGAACGATCCAGAACACATCTATAATCTTCGGAGCTACATTATCAATTACTTGCTGTAAGTAATTAATATTATCAAAAGTAGAGTTCTGGCAGCTAGCCAGATTAAAAACGCGAGTAAAAAAGTGTTCTATATTTAAAATTTTCTTAGCAGCTTACCAATATTCATATAATACGCGTATGCGGTATGTACCTAATTACCTACTAAATCAATGCTAAAAATGTTTTGTCTGTTTAACTTGTGGTAAGCTAATATTTGAACTTATCTTCAACTTCGATAATATTAAATATTCTCTTCCCCGTATCTAGAGTAAATTGTAATATTTCGGTTGGTGATAATAAATGAGCTATTTTTCCAAAATTTGCGTTATTATTTTGAGTTTTGCATGAACGGAACGGTTTTAATATTCAACAAAACTTGTAGTATGAAATATGAGTTTGCTGAATTATGAAGCAGCAGTAAATATTGCGTGGCATCGTAATAAACATGTTTACGGTTTTGGCACGGCTACACACCTCTGCGGTAAGGGGGCAAGAAGCAATTTATGAAAATTTAATTTGGCAATCGAATGACAATCGCCAGTAGGCTTAGCTAATCCATACATATAAATATATCAAATTGAAGTGTTTATTTGTAATTTCAAATTAACAGTTTTCCACTTAATGCAGATATAGTATTTAGGTAAGGTTGTTCAAAACCAATGACAGATATTTTGGACATATGATCTACTGCTTATTTAAAAACCTTTAGGCTGAGAAGTTACAAAAAAATTGGAAAAAATATATAGAAGTAGTAAATAAAATTACATTGCGCTCTCTATGGAGCTAAGGTCATTGAACTCACAAAAACAATGATTGAGTGATTTAAAGAGGAATTAAAGACTGTGTGAGGTCAATGACCTTAACAGCGCCGTAAAGAGCGTAACTTAATTTTATTTCGTTTTTTTTTTAATTAATTTGTCATCTCTGAAACGGCGGAACTAATTTTGACCGGACAGTCACTGGTAGATAGCTGATGTTATAAGGAGTAACTTAGGTTTCTTTTATATAAGTTGGGGTTCCGCTAAAAAAATGGGTTAAGTTTCCATTAATAGTTTCACGCAAACGAAGCTGCGAGCACCAGCTAGTAAATATGAAAGGTGTCTTTTTAATATTATATATCTATGATTTAGTTATAGTTACTCGCAGTAACTAAAATACAGGACCATTTTATAGAAGTCTACAGTATGCACTCGACATAGGAACGCATGCAGAGATACAAAGCTTTGCAGAAGACCAGCATCAAAAATCTTTTGTTTGTATTTGACACAAACACAGAATGAGTGATTGTCGTGTGGGCTCAAGAGTCAAGGGGCCTTAATATCGGCAACGCAGTGAACGCACTGAATGTTCCGTGTCCATGATTTTCACTTTCAACACTATCAGCTTATGACCTGACTATCTGCTTGCTCGTTGCCGGTATTAGACCGTTAAATAATAGGCTCACCTGGCTATTGATAGACTCATCAACCGTTTCGTCCGTACGCACGGACGACGGGGACAGCAGGAAGCTCCTGTACTCTCCATCCTGCTGAACAGGAAACTGATAATCTGACTGTGCGCTCTGAAGTCGAGGCGTGCTGCGGGGGAGCGACTCGGGCCCTTTCATAGACGCGGGATTCGGGCTGGGTTGCCTGTATAGAAAAATCGATAGATAAATATTGTTCTTTAATATTTTAATGTACCTAGATATAAAATAAAGAATAAAAAAGCTTAATAAAAGTTTGGTGTGACGAGTAACATCTAATCGTTTCATAAAGTAATTCGGTTCTGTTAAATCAAGTAAACTTTCGATAGTATGTAAATAATACTACGGACGGGCACGGCAATATAGGTAAATAAATTGTAACTAGTAAAGCAGTAACTACAGTTACTTATTAACTTACATCTACATAATTGCAGTAACTCAACTAGGGGTAAAATTACCTCCGAAAAATTAATCCCGATAATTATCGTGTCTAATAGTACACACGGCGTTTAGCACCCTCGCTCCGCTCGGGCGCTAACTTCACGTTGTGCAGTAATAGACAACTTAGGCCACAAGTATCGTATATTATTTTATAGCAAGTGTGACAAAAACCCGCACTTTACGCACGCTTCGGTTTAGGTCACGCCGTGCTATAAAAATATTTTGTCGGAAAAAACTGATAGTTGACAATGTGTGCCAACGAATTTGACAAAAACACATAAGTATGCGGGATTTACACGGATGCCGCACTAACACCTAAATCCGCACGATTTTCAGCGCACGGCGAAAATCGAACGACTAATTAATAGCAATTCGGCTAGGTCGCTAGGCAATTTTGCCAACAAAAGTTACAAGGCGATTTGTCAAGCGACTCGCTAGTTTTTGACGACGCTAGACGAATTTGACCTATGTTATCCCGTATTAAGCGTTAGTTCACGCCCAGACGTGACGCGGTGCGACATTTTTAAGATGGCTGTTCCAAATTGAACTTCATTAATTAGACAAGAAGATACACGTTTCATTGCAAGAGTTCAATTTTCCAGCTGTGCGCTTTCTTAAAAATGCCGCGGCGTGTCACGTCTCGTTGTGACTGACCCTAATGAACACAATCATTCTTTTTTTTTTATAAACAGTTGAAAGGACTATCCAAATTCCAATAATATGTATGTATGTAAAATGTATGATTACCTGTATGGTGGCGGGTATGACATCGGGACAGGAGACCGCGGGGCGATTGGCGTCCCCCGGGGTATCTCGTCGTCCACATTCCTAAACATGGCCGACTGTGAGTATGACGATTCTCGAATATATTAATATCAAATGTTCATCTAGTGTATTCACAACAAAGGAGAATGCAGATATTGTCAGTTGAGGCAAGATGGTCTGTGGGTATTGATAGTGCTATACAAAACTTTGTTCCTCAAAACCCGAAAAGAAAATAATGTATGCCCTTCTTACCCCAACTAATCTAACATAAAATTCAGGTTTATAAATAAGAAAATGTCTCGTTCATCAAGGGTAATTTGAATACATGTTAACAGGTAGAATTTATTGCTGGAAAATGTAAAAGATTAATTCTGTTTATGGATAGTGCATGAATAAAGCTCAAATGAAGTAGGATGTTATGGAAAAAGCAGCAATGCAAGATTTTAAGATAAGAAGTTTTAGTTTTAGTTGAAAGTTTTATTTAGACTCTACAATCTACATGCAACTCTCTCCATATATTGTAATGTGGCCACTATTTACGAGCACCCACCGTACATATTATTAACATGCGTATTGCATTTCAATTAAATAGTATTTGTCAGATTGGGTAAGATAGTCTATGGGGAGAGAGGGCTTGTGACCTCAAACAGAACCTCTTCGAAATTGGCCTCTAAACATGTTCCTCTTACCCCATCTGACCTTAGACGCATCAGCTGACGCGTTACTCATGCCACAGTGAGTCACGGGTAGGCAACATACGACACCTAGTGACAGGTGCGAGGTGGGTCTTACTCGGCCAGCTCGTGATAGAACGTGGGCGTGGGGACGCGGCCCACGAAACTGCCGGGCGAGCTGGGCAGCGTGTACAGGTGAGAACTAGATCCGCCCCTGTATTTTTCAGTTGAAACCAATATATTTAAGCAAGTGCACGAGATTAATAATTAATTTTAAAAAGTAATCTAAAGATATAATAATAATAACAATTAACTTAAAATTACTCCATGTAAATATACGTATGCTAAATACAGTACCTGATTTAGGATCTGTCAAATGTAATCCGTATGTTATTCAATACTATGTAAACATCATAAAACTAAAACACGGATATAGTAACCGTAGGTTAAAACTTTAAAAATATTACTATGTATAGTATAAAGTATTAGGTTGGGGAAAAAGTTTCTTCGCATTTTATATAAAAATTCAAAAGGTTTTTTTATAAAGTTTATTTACAAGTGACTAAAGTATATAGGTGCCATTTTGTTCGATAACTTTTTGCCATCTTGTTGGTAGGTACATGATCCCATTGCTATAAAATTTTTGGGGCTTCTGATGAAAAAACTGCGACAAGTGGTTTTGGCAGTCCTCTTGTGATGTCAACCTGACACTGCCTAAGGAATTCTGCAGCGACCGAAAGAGGTGGAAATCTGAAGGTGCAAGGTCAGGACTATACGGCGGATGCATTAACACCTCCCAGCCAAACTCCCGTAATTTTTTCTGAGTGGCTAAAGATGTGTGAGGTCTAGCGTTATCATGGTGAAAAACCACACCCCTTCTGTTGATTAATTCCGGCCGCTTTCTCTCAACTTCTTGCTTTAATCTCATCAGTTGTTCACAGTACAGTTCAGAATTGATGGTCCTGCCTGGCGGTAACAGCTCATAATGAATAATGCCCTTCCAATCCCACCACACACACAGCATCACCTTGTTGCGAGTTAACCCGGGTTTCGCCACAGTCTGTGAAGCCTGACCGGCCTTTGACCACGATCTTTTTCGCACGTTCTTGTCGTACGTGATCCACTTTTCATCACCAGTTATCAGCTTCTTCAAAAATGGTTCGGTTTCATTACGTCGTAATAAAGAATCACAAATGAGTACACGGTTCATTAGGTTTCTTTCAAAGAGCTCATGAGGCACCCAAATATCGAGCTTTTTTGTGTACCCAGCTTTTTTCAAATGCGCCAAAACCGTTTTGTGGTCAATCCCCAGTTCTTCAGCTACATCGTAACTACTAATATGCCGATCTTGCTCCACTTTTTCAAAAATGGCAACAGTTTTGTCCGTAACAGGGCGACCAGAGCGACGTGCATCTTTGATATCAAAATTTCCGGATTGAAAACGCTTAAACCAAATTTGCGCTACTCTCACAGATACTGCATTAGGTCCATAAACATCACAAATTTTTTTCGCGGCTTGTGTTGCATTTTTACCTTTTTTGTAATAAAATTTTAAAATGTATCGAAATTCTTCATAAGAATCACTCATTTTAACAATAAGAAAAACAAATGAAAATCTCAAATTTACCTAATTTGAATTTGGAATTGTCTTCTGTAAAATTAAAACTTTTTAATGATACCAAAATCAGCCAGATACAATTGGTATAGCCCAAGATATTTTATGACAAGTTCATACATACTATAATGCGAAAAGACTTTTTCCCCAACCTATTATTTTACTTAATTAGAATATGTGTAACTAAAACCATGATAGGTATATTTATTTAACGTTATTTTTTTTACTTTTTAAAAGATAAAGTATAGAAAAAAAATAATCCTGACTCATGGCAATAAATTATGGGAGAATTCGTCTCTTTCGTGAAAATTCTCTGCTCGAGAGCGAGAAGTAGTTACATGTGGGCACATTCAAGTTTCTAGAGTTTGTATGGACCTTTAAACTTCAATCATGTATCCGTTCTCGCGAGTGCCAGAGAACGTTAAATAAATGTGCCGCGGTAATTTACCTAAATATTGTTGAAAGCCGTTTTAGTAGCCATGAGTTGTATATTCAATAAATCATTCGTAACTGGAGCATGAACATCGAATTAGTCCAAGGATTTGTGATCAGCATCGATATAAATTCGCAATATGATGAATATCAATTTATTATAAGCCGTATCAAATTTGCCACTCAATGACAGCTCAATCATGATTCGATAAGGCTAGAAGCATATTGTAAACAAATGATTAAGCATGTATTAGAACCTGATGATAGCGAGATGAATCAAAGTAGTTCTTAAGGGTCCCACAGACGGCGAAGATACTACAATATTATAAGTTTCTTTGCCGTTTGTGATGACCCTTGTACTCTTAAGCCAGATACAAGGCTTATAACTGCTTTCCTAACTTAACAATGGTCTATAAAGATTGCGAATATCCAACAACTAAGCTGTAAGCCTGTTTCCTTGAAGCTCACAAGATTCAAGGAAAGAGGCTTACAGCTTAGTATACTATTAACATAATATTTACGTGTTACCTATTGAATTAAAGACGTAGGGCCTGTTTCATAATCTTTTGAGTTAAGTAGGTTACTTACAAGCTTTGTCACTTTCCTTTTTTGTGTCAAGTGACACAGACAAAACTTGTAAACAAGAGATCTGCAGGTCTAAAATGGGCACATTAAGTAAATCGTACTATGAAACATCATCTATTGAATTTAAGACCTGCTGGAGCTCATTCATGAAATTATTTTTTTTGTTTTATTTGTAGTAAAGCTCTAGCCTCCAATGTCTGGGCATGATGTCGCATCCGAACACGCAAGATTGGAGTGTGCGAGTGTGATAGCATGCGCTATCGCTGGGCCGAACTGAAAAGGAGCCGTACTACAAACTGAACAGGAGCTGTACTACAAACTGAACAGGATCCGTACTGCAAACTGAACAGGAGCCGTACTACAAACTGAACAGTACCCCAAGTAGGAACATTTTTCGGTATCGTTACGTGTACGTAAGCGAGAAATATTGTATGAAAACCATGAAAGTGTCTCTAGCGGACGTAAAAGTAACTAAAATTTTCATACAATATTCCTCATATTTCTGTGATGTTCCTCAAAATTTTCCTGCTTGGGGTACAGGAGTCGTACTGCAAACTGAACAGGAGCTGTAAGACAAACTGAACAGGAAGTGTACTGCAAACTAAACAGGAGCTGTACTACAAACTGAATAGGGCCTCTAGTCAAGATGCATTCGATAGTTTCGACGGCGAACTTCGAAATAAAAAATGTATGGGATTTGACATAAGTCATCGTTATGTGACATGTCGCTTGCGATGCAATACGTCAAATACTAAGTACCTATACATTTTGCTATCGAACTTCGCCGTCGAAATTATACGAATGCATCTTGACTAGAGGCCCAGTTCTATTTAGAAGATTATGAAATAAGCTCTTAGAAGAAGAAGCTTATAGTTACTCAGCTCTGAATTCCGTAAGCGGGTATTCAATATTTTTATTTTTCGTTACCTCTGCACGACGAGTTTTATCTGTCCGGGCGCGTTCCGGAAGAGGTTCTGTGCGTCCTCGTGGCGCAGGTCGCGCGCGTCATAGTCGTCAATCTTGGCGATAATGTCCCCCCGCAGCAGGCTCTGTCCCGCCGGCGCGCCGGGGGTCACCTGAAATATATAAAAAAAATTATAGTTATAAATTAGAAAACCAGTAAATCTACGGCGTAGCAATATTCTTAGTGGACTAAGAATATTGATAATTTTGTTGAAATGTAGTGCGTTAAACGAGTAACGATGGACGACGACGCAGATTTGTGTTGTTTGTTACCGTAAAAAAGTATTCTGTGTTTTTAGCTGCAGGCTTAGCATGGCGATCCATAGAAATACATTTAAAGTAGAAATATTCTATCCAAAACAGTTCATTGGAAAATAGTTCTTAATCCATGATAACAAGGTCGTCAATAGAAGTCAACATTTCTAAACAGCCATATTTTTAAAATGGTTGCCGGGAAATCATTTGTCAAAAACAAACAAATATTCAAGTATTTGACTCAACGTAAAGAAACTTTTTGTCTAGGTCCGCCATGATGTGGAGTGGTTGACATTACTGTGGGACTTTTTGACATTAAATTAAGAAAACGTTTCTACTTTAGCTGTCAAAACAAGCCATTTTATGCGCTCATGCTCGGGAAGAAAAGAAATGTTATTTCTCATAACGATGATACATCGACCTTGCTACCTTATAATAAGACCTATTTTGCTCCAAATGGTATTAATGTTTCTTCAATCTGTCATATTTTCTATTCTTCGTTGTTTCTTCTATGCGCATGCTAAGCCTGCTGGTCTAAAGTTGTAGCACATGATGTGACTAGCGTAGTATATGCTACGAAACCTTCGTGTAGCACCCCACTGCGTAGCTGCGTAGGCGATGCTACGGAATTTCGATGTCAGTAAAAAATGTGTTCTATTTATTTGTTACGTCTCCAAAATCGATTTAATTATTAATTTTAAAAATATTTTTTTAGATTTTTTTTTAAATTATTCCTTTGCCTACCGCAAAGGAATAATTTTAAAATTGACAAGTTTCTCAAGCTGCCCACCTGTCACGCCCATTCATATTTGGCTCGTATCACTCATAATTAAAAGTAAAACGCATGAGTAGGTTAGGTTAGGGTAATTAATCGTGACGACCTTGCCTCAAGCTAGGGTGGGTATGGACCGCTATATGCACCGCCGTTGGCCGGGGGCCAGGCTAAATGTGGCCGCGGCGTCGCGGTGCCAACGTCGACATTTTTATTGAAAACAACCGTCAAAACCTATGGAGGTCGGCATATCGTCTGATCTGCGCAAATCCATCACGCTTCCTCAGTCAATGGCGAGGACACGCGTAGGTTGCAACCGCGCCGCTGCAACACGTCATAACGGTTACAATAGGTAGCTGACGTCACCCGTCAATCAGCTGATCGGAACAGGTGTAATTTATATTTCAACACGTTCATTATCACGTCACAAAGTCGATAATTAGCTTACAAATATACTAAAAGGCATGACGTCATAGCAGTACCGCAAAATATACTGTGTCCAAAAATTTTACGTGTATACCTACTGGTTTAAAAAAATGCACAGCGAATGTGATTAGAACATAATTTACGTGTACCTACGAATATGTGACATTGATGGAAAGCATTCTAGTGCGTTTTCTTTTTATTTGAACTAAAAATGGTCTAAATCCTAATTTTAGAAGTATAAACTTTTAACGTTTAAATTTATATACTGTGTGTGTGTTTTTTTTAAATGAACTTTTTCTTAAAAAGTCACTACACTATAAGTATTAAAATTTAATAATAGGGATGTTTTAACTTTAAGAAACAATGCTTTAATACACAGATGACTCTATTATTCCGGTATTTAACAGTAAAAATAAATGCTCAAAAGAAAACCGTTTTAGAACGTCAAATAAATTGAGAGCATTGCTATTTGCTAGCCAGATTTAATTGATTAAGCCAAGTGGCCAATTATAAATGTGATCAAAATAAAATTCTTCGAGTTCATTGAACAGCATTTGCAATAATTTAAGAATGTCGCGAATTCAATACGCAAGTTGTTAGTTACGCGAATATATTTAGAATTTATTTATAACAATCATATACTATTTAAAAGTATGATAGAAAAGAAGTAACAGCTGGCGAAATGTTTGAAACATTTCGCTTTCTCTCTAACAGCCCGTTTCAATGTCCTATGTATCTGTAACTAGTTAATAGAAACGTCAAATTTGTATCGCGAAAAACCGGCAAATGATTGAATGACGACGTTTTTAACAAATAGTTTTAGATAGATATAGGTTATTGAAACAGGCCGTAAGTCTTTACAGTGTTGACGGTTGAGTATATCACAAGCCATGATGCTTTAAAGAAATTGTTGTCTGTTAAGTTGCTTTACGGGCGATAATTTTACGTGATAACGTCATCATAAGTTGAACTCTTGGGTCGATCGTGCCTCTCTATCGCTTGTTCCGCGCTCTCACTTGCACTTATTAGGCGGAACGTGACAATCAGGCGGAACTTGACAATTTTTCGTGCGTGCAGCCGGCGTTCATCGATTTATAAGACGTTATCACGTCAATAATCATAATTTTCGGCATATTATTATGTACTAGCTTTTGCGCAAATTCGTCCGCGTGGTACTCAATAACTTGTATTAAATAACTCTGATATTAAATGTCATGCAAATCGGGGCAGATTTAATTTTTTTTTATACAAACTTTCAACCCTTATAATTAAATTTTTTGTTGTTCCAACGCGGGAATCGAACCCACGACCTCCGAGTCGAGAGTCAAGCTCTAAAACTAAACCACTGGACCACGGAGGTTGAATGACGTATTTAATGAAATGTTCAAATATATAATATATTGAAGGGAGCATAAATCTCAATTTTAATAAATTCGGTGCAGAATTAAATATTTTCCATATAAAGTGTCAACACCTTTTTTTAACCCTTTAGGGATAGAAACTGGTAGCATTAACACATTTCGGTTAGTTCTTATATCTGTAACTACTATTATTAGTTGTATTATTACTATTTTTAGGTTTCCGTGTCCAAAGGATGAAAACGGAATCCTATTACTGAGACTTCGCTGTCCGTTCGTTCGTCTGTCCGTCTGTCAGTCAGATATGCCAGGATTTCGTGGACCGTAACAGCTAGACAGTTGAAATTTTCCTCAGATGATGTATTATGTGTTAGTATACTGTTCAAAGACTATACTGTTTATTAGTATTTTGACAGTACCTAATAGAAAATGTTGACAGTCTCATCAGTAGTGATTTTTCTTCGCTCCGAGAAGAACATTAAAATATATTTTTAGTTGTTACAAGTTACAACATAAACCACTACTCCATTAGTCATTGCTACATTATCGCTTATCTTTATGTTTAAAACTGAAAGTTTGCAAATTATGGTCAGTTCTCACCGCGACGATACGCAACGCGACTCGGCGTTGCATCTTTAAGATAGCTATTGAAAATTGAACTTTATTCATCACACAATAAGATACGTTTTATTGTGAGATTGCGAATGTCAAGATGCACCACACTACACAGCACATGTGCAGTGTATGATTGATATCATGAGAAACGTGTATTTTTTGTGTAGTGAATTAAGTTCAATTTTGAATATCTTTAAAATGCAGCGCCGATTCGCGTTGCGTATTGTCGCGGTGAGAACTGACCCTAATGCATCAAATTGTATGTAGCCTTGTGCTATTTTTACATTTGCCATTAAGGATTTTGATTACGCCTCCGCCGAATTTCCTCTGCCATATTGCCCGTGAGTCACTGAAGCTAATAAAAGACTCAATATGTTCCGCTTTTCGGTCTAGAAACGTACGCTTTACTTACATAATATAATATCTACATAATAGATGTACAGTCGCTTACAGACCACTACCACGTACCACTTTTGAACGATATAGCTGAGTAATAAGTTCGAAAATCGATTTATTACTTATTATTTAGACTTGTAGAGTAGGTTTATCAATAATTTGTTTTGTTAATTTTGTACTGAGATAGCTTATAACTGGATCACGTGTCATCGAGGATGGGGGGCGGCGCGGAAAGTGGCCGGAAAACCTCATTAATTAATGGATTACTCAATGGTTGTTGCGGCTACACCGCAAAGGGGGCGCCTACAATGGTGTAGAGTGTAATTACACTACAATAGCAAACTGCACAATTAATTTAAGAGGGACAACGTGAAGGCGCATAGGTACTTATTTTTGTTCTAATACTAATTGTTATTCTTGAGGAAGGTTTAGGTGTATACGGTATAATTTATTAAGTTTTTATATATTTAAACTTGCGGGTAAAGCCGTGAGCAAAGCTCGTTTTTTGTATTCAGCATATTTTAGTATTCACATGATAATAATCTATACTAATATAATAAAGATGAAAAGTTTGTTTGTTTGAATTGAATAGGCTCCGAAACTATTGGACCGATTTTGATGAAATTTGGCACAGATGTAGAGTAGACTACGGGGAAGGACATAGGCTAGGCTTTTATTGCGGAAAAATATACGGTTTCCCGGAAAATAACTTGCGCGCACGAAGTGGCGGGCAACATCTAGTAATATATAAAACGAATACCAGCCGCTCGTGGACACCCTAGGGAAGCTACAAGTGCTCGGTGTTAAACCGTAAACGCCAAATGCCCCTTGGGCCACCGATACTCTCTTCATGCGGCAAAACACTACGCATGGAGGGTTTGGGGTTTGAAAAACCGTGAACGCACTTATTTATAACTCCTCTGGTGACGTAATCGTATAAATATTATTATGGAATATATCTGGAAACGAGTAAATCGATCGCATGATAGTAAGAAATTGTAATAATTTCTTGCCATCAGTAGTTGGTGGTTCCACACTCGAGGATCGGTAACGTACTTATGACAAATCTGATGTTTCAGATATCTAAGTGTGCAAACGGAACGGACGGACTTACAAGTTCTTTCGCGATCTTTAAAATTACCAACCTCTGGTGGTAAGAAGTTATAACAATTTCTAAACATCAGGCGATCGTTTCGCTCGTTTCCAAATTAATTAGTAAATACTTATTACAATTTTATACCAAAGGGCGATCTATTTGCATGTTTCATTGTTTCCAGATATATTCCATAATTAAAACGATACCGCCGCTCATGGACATCCGCAACACCAGAGGAGTAACTACTGCATTTCCGACCTTTAAAACCCACTTTAGGTCACCGGTATCTTAGGTACCTTTCTGGCAGCGACATACAACGCAAGTGCCCCCATCCATCGGTTTTCTGCGAGGCCGTCTTGTTTAACCGGGCGAGTCAGCCCATTCGTACGGAAGCATCTACTCGTACCTAAAATAACCTACCACTTCTATATCACTATTCACTACATAGTATAAAACAAAGTAGCTTTATCTGTCCCTATATCCCTATGTATGCTTTTTAAATAAAAAATATTTAAAAAAATATAAAAACCGACTTCCAAAGTATAAGCAATAATATTCTTAAAATCACTAAAAAGTATAAAATAATTCTTAATGTCGAAATAGTTCCATTTTAAATTCTGCTAAAATTTTACAATTTTTCTACTCAATCTTCTTATTTTTGAAGTCGGTACCAGCCAATTTGAACGTGAGTTCTTTAAAATATTATTTGTACTTATATACATATAAGGACGTAGTTGTGTTAAAATTAATGATCTGTTTTATTGAAGGATTTATACAATTATTTGGGCTGGTACCGACTTAAAAATAAGAAGATTGAGTAGAAAAATTGTAAAATTTTAGCAGAATTTAAAATGGAACTATTTCGACATTAAGAATTATTTTATACTTTTTAGTGATTTTAAGAATATTATTGCTTATACTTTGGAAGTCGGTTTTTATATTTTTTTAAATATTTTTTATTTTTTTCTTTTCAGTGATATTATAATATTATTAACTAGTACCTGGGAGACCGAGCTTTGTTCGGAGTTTTCGTAGGACGATGATTTCATAAATATTTATTTAAAAATAAATAAAATTGAGAAAAGAAATAAAAAGGATCACAAAAAAATTTATTGACCGGGTTTCGAACTCGAGGCCAATTCGTAAACAACGTATAAATTACCATTCTACCATCCAGCTGAAGCTACATTTTATGGCGGCAAAATGTACGGTTCCCGCAAGATTTCCTTTTGCGCGCACGAAGTAGCGAGTAACGTCTACTATAGTTTAAATTATGTGTTTTCAATGTCAATTTTAAGCACTTATGCATATAACATCTCCATGAAGTTGTAGTGACACACTCGCGGGGGTAGTCAGGGAAGCTTCCTGTGACCTCAGAACGTCGAGATCTGATGGGAATTAGATTTTTGCAAAACGGGGTAAAACCAGTATCTTCCCGATTTTTTGAAAATCTTAGATTTTCTTAGCGGGAAGTTAAAAATAATCCCCTTTTGTCTTGTTCATTCATTGCATGAACTACTAGACAAATTCTCATAAATCTTGTGTATTGTATTGACAGAATAAGTTGCGGGGAAATTAAAAAAATGTTTAGAAAATCATAAGCATTGCTTTTAAGAGTTTCCTTGATTCCTCGTGGATCCCATAGTTATCATTATCCTTATTATCATTATCCAAATGTAACACTTTTAGTAGGAAGGTATATAAGCTTGGCACAACATTTTACTTTTGAGTAGGTCTGAATCTGAATGTTCAAACAAATCGATATCACTTTAAAATACTATGAGAAATACCTATATCAACATAATATCATGATGTATGGTGTGATGATGGTTGTGGAGATGATGATTATTTAATAGTGACATTTGCTTGCAGTTCTTTTAACAATACGGAAATTTCCAAACGTGTACCTTTAAGGACTGAGGAGTGCTGTTGGGCCTTTTTGGATCCAGGATATACCTTGGCACAATATTTTACTTTTTGGTAGCTATGAATGTTCAAAGGAATTGACATCGGTGTAAAATACTATAAAAATACCTATATCGTCATAATGTTTTCATTTTGTATGCTATGATGATGATGATGGTGGTGGTGGTGATGGTGATTATTATTTAAAAGTGGCATATGCTTGCAGTTCTTTAAACAACGTTGAAATTTCCAAACGTGTATCTTTAAAGACTGAGAAATGCCGTTCAGTGGTTTTTTATCCAGGGTATACCTTGGCACAATATTTCACTTTTGGTAACTGTGAATGTTAAAGAAATCGATTTCGGTGTAAAAACTATGAGAAACACCTAGATATCAATAAAATATCAAGGTGTATGGTGTGATGATGGTGGTGGTGATGATGATTATTTAATAGTGACATTTGCTTGCAGTTTTATAAACAATACTTAAATTTTCAAACGTGTATATTTAAAGACTGAGGAGTGCTGTTCAGCCCTTTTGGATCCCTGGATACCCTGGTATACCTGGATACCTTGGTACATTTCAATTGTTGGTAGCTGTGAATGTTCAAAGAAACCGATATCGGTGTAAATTACTATGAAAAATACCTATATCATCATAATTTATCATGATGTATGGTGTGATTATGATGGTTGTGGTGATGATAATTATTATTTAATACTGAAATTTGCTTGCAGTTTTATAAACATTGCTGAAATTTTCAAACGTATATCTTCAAAGACTGAGAAATGCCGTTCAGTGATTTTGGATCCAGGGTATACCTTGGCACGACATTTCACTTTTTGGTAGCATTTGCTCTAGTTACTTCAAAAAAAGTCAAAATCACTATCGGTGTCCCTATAAATTTTGAGAATTTCTCTCAATTCCTCATGGATCCCACCACCAGATCTACCATTTGATGACAATGGGACCAATCCAGGAGTCAATCCTTTACAACAAAAAAAGAATTTTGAAAATCCATCCACAAACGGCGGAGTAATCGTGTAACATACACACAAAAAAAAAAAAAAAAACATACACACGAATTGTAAACCTCCTCTGGAAGTCGGTTGAAAATCAGTCTCGAATCAGCTTAAATCTTTTAAACTACGCAACGGATTTTAATGCGGTTTTTTAATAGTTTTTTTTAATCGATTGAAGAGGAAGGTTTATATGTATAATAACATCCATTAAATAGTGGAGAAATACTGTTATTTTTGAGGTTTCTGTGATGTCGTAAATAATTACATTTTTTCCGCTTACATTGAAAACGCTGGCTAAACCCTACGAGATAGATCAAAATAATGTACTACAGTTTTGTTCATCTCAAAAAAGCCTACAAAAAAGTCCGCGATGGCATATGTCTATCTCTTAGGGATAACCTACAATAACCATTTTTTAATCCTTTACTTTGATTTAAATTTAATAGCTTATTCAAGAAGCGATTTTAAGCAATACAGCATTAATCCTTATCCAATTTAGTACCTTAAATACATTGTGCATTTAATATAGATCAATATAGCCCTTTACAGCATGTAATTTAAATGAATATTATAGAAGATATTACAGATTTAAAATGTAGAGACATAGTGTTGTGGCGTAGCGCGGGCGCTCGCATTTCTACATCGCGCCTTGAGCCTTCATATATTACAACGCGGGACGTTGTAATATATGAAGGCTCACGAATATTTTATACAGCACTCAGCAGTAATTAAGATTTTTCTATGGAGGTAGTTGATTAGTATTGTTGAAATATCAAATAACATTTTAATAGTTTTGACGGTCAATTAGAGTTTATTTTTACGTAGGTATCTTAAATTTCCCGCCATTCAATATTCTTCTTTTGATGTTTCCCACCACATCGTAAGCGCTAAAAGAAAGCGAAAAAATGTACGGTTCTCGCGAGGAACAGCCTACAAAAAGTAGCCTAATATGTCCATCCCGTGGTCTAATCTACATCATCAAAATCGGTCCAGTAGTTTCGGAGCCTATTCAATGTAAACAAACAAAACTTTCCTCTTTATAATATTAGTATAGATCATAATATACTCAACCTTTTAATCAAGCGGTCTCGCACGTCGCGTGATGCGTCGCTATGATAGGGTCCTGTTTTTACCCATTCGGTACGAAACTCTAAAAACATTTTCAATATTGTATACAGAAGTATACAGCAGTGAGTAAAGTTATTTGCTGTAGAAGTTTTTTCTCCAAGAACACTATTCCACGCGGGCGAAGCCGTGGGCAAAAGCTAGTATCACTATAAATAAGGATTACAAAGTTATTAGTGAACTTGTGTTAATATATTTTGTTCCTGTGATTTCGTAAAATTAAAAATTCTAAAATCATTATATTTTTTCAAAATTTTCACTTTTTCTATATTTCCCCTTTATATGTAGCTAATAACCCAGCCCGACAGCAAATTTGAAATTTTTAAGTCTGCTTTTAATTTATTTTGCTTATTTTCCCTACCTCTATCCATATCTTTCAAAATCGCGTTTTTGCTGCTAATTTTTTTGAAATTTAAAACATTAGCTTGTGCCGCTAACGATTTCTCCACGAAAATTAAGATCGCTAGCTTTATTACAAACGAAAATATGGAGGCACGAAAAAGCCGCGAAATGCTTTGAGAAAAGATAGTTAAAGCCGCTTACAGTCTGACTTGGATATAGCGCTAACACGCTATCAGATACGGTGAATGCGGCGTAGGTTATGTATTAATTTTGTCAGTTTTGTACCTACAATAAAACTTCGAAATTATTTATGTCGATATAGAGAGATGATTTAAAGTAGTATTCTTTATTAGGAAATTAATTGAATAAAATATTGTGCAGACAGACGTAAATGGGTCGAAAGGGGTTGACTTAGACGGACTTTTTTGGTACATATTAACATATTATGTTACAGTCAGAGGTTGATACACAGTCTCTTCCTGGAAATACTACTTTATCCTAGGTTTGCCCAAAGCCTTCGGGCAAATCCCGAAATCAATTCCAATTTCGGCCTTTGGCTAAAATATTTTTAGTCAAACCTAAATTTCATAATAAATTGATACTTCATAATTTTTCAGCCAAACGTAAAAAGTAAAATAATACTTATGTCTTTTTTCGGGCTTTGCCTAGTCGATCTTAGAAGTTACAGGAACACTCAAGTCAAAGGCCGAAAAACTTCAATTATTTGGGTTTTGACTAAGACGTCAAGACAGACCTGAGCATCGACTAGTCAAGTCTAGGAGCACCAGAGCTTCGAACTCTCTTCTTCTCTACTTCTTTTTCTTTCTTCTTCTCTCTTCGTCTACTACTAAGGAAACCGGCGACCACTATCAGGCACGTTATGTACGAGTGTGTATGACGTTGGTACAGATTATGACCCGCTGTACCCACTACACAGCATCAGACCGGCTTTCGTTATAAATAAACATGAATTTACTCTGCGACTGACTCACGTAACGAAATGTAAATGTTAGGCTGGCCCGATCAAATACCTACAATACGGTATTTACTTTTCATACACCCTCTTAATCATCATTAAAGCAGTTGGACATATAAACGGAATATTACTGATTGTTCATGTGAAAGTTAAAATATGAAAACTAAATCAGTAGAATAGGTTCCTATAGATCCTAATGAATTTGAAAATTAGGCGCGCTTTAGGTAAATTTTTAGGGTTCCGTAATACTTAAGGAACCCTTATAGTTTCGCTCTGTCCGTCTGTCGGTCTGTCCGCGCCTCTAGCTCCTGTAATTATGAATATAAATTGATGAAATTTGGTGCAGTTATAGACTGTGTATAAATCACGGATCATAAAAAAAAATATATATTTTAAGGGTGGCTACATGTGAAGTGGGGATGAAAAATATTTTTTCACTCTACCCCATCATGTGGGGTATCGTAGAATAGGTCTTTTAAAATAAAGGCAAGGTTTCATACGTTACTTTTTATAAAGTTGACCATTTTCGAGTAATCGGCCCCCAAAGTAGTTTGTAAGTTGGTCCCCCCCCTAGCATTTTTAAACTATAGGAGATAGAAACTTGCAAATTTCCATGCTGATAGATCATACTAAAAACTCTTTAGGAACATTATTGTGAACCAAATCGGACTGTAACTTTTGGAGTGATTAAAAAAAGCATATTACGCGTTTATAGTTACGGAACCCTCCTTAGACATGTCCTGACATGCTCTTGGTTAGGTTAGGTTATTATCCTATAGGTACCTGCCACATATTATTACGTAACGCAAAATTTCGGCTTTTTGACCCTTCCCCCTATGTCACGCTTTTTACTATCGCTGTACCTGTACTTAGGATGGACTACCACGTTATGACCTGGGATCCTGCCCCTTGCGCTGTGACGTAAAATGTGAATGGACCCTGATGTAGATCTCTATGGTGTTGAAAAATATTTTTACATTCAATTTAATAACAATAAGCTAGGCACTACTTGAAGACTTCAAACCACTCGCATCATGTATAAACTGTTTACAATAGAACGTAACTTTCCAGAAAATGTGGTTAATGTTAAACGCTAGTGGGTGAGAAGCTCTAAACACTTTTTTCGCAAAGCTTTTAGAGCGCTAAATATAAATGTACCTACTGCATCATTCTCTTTGTCTATCATCTTAAATACTGTAATTGAATTATATGAAGAATGACTTAAATGTCTAGTCATCAAGAATAAAAACGTTTCAAATCGTTCCATCTTTTTTGATAAATATAAAACAATTAAATCTTTTAGTTTCAAACTATTAAGTAATTTTATGTAATTCTAGCAGGCAGCAGCAACTTCGTTTGCGTGGAACTGTTAATCGAAATGAAACCCTATTTTTAAATGATTTCCAAAATAAAAGTAGGCGGTTTTACGTTCGGCTGCATGTATATATTTTTTTTTGTTCAACGATTACTACGCCGCCTGTGGACCGATTTTCAAAAAAAAATTGTTTTATGCATAGGTTATAATCCCAAATTGGTCCTTTTGATATCAAACTGATGACCTGATGATGTGATCCATGAGGAACCGAGGGAACTCCTCGAAATGTATATGGACACAAATGGTGATTACGACCTTTTCTGAAGTTATCTAAGCATATGCTATCAATAAGTAAGATTTTTGCTCCAAGGTATACCCTGGATCCAAAAGTACTGAACATAGTTCCTGACTCCATGAGGAATCGAGGGAACTCCTCGAAATTATTTATATGGATACATATGGTGATTTCGACTTTTTCTGAAGAAGTCCAAGCATGTGCTACCAAAAAGTAAGATTTTGCTCCAAGGATAATATACCCTGGATCCAAAAGTAGAGAGCAGAATAGCTGACTCCTTATAGATACATGTTTGGGGATTTCGGCTTTGTGGCAAATGCTGTCAATTAGAGTAATCATCATCATCACCACCATCATCACACCATACATCACATATAAAAGGTACTTCTCATAGTATTTTACACCAACACGGAACACTACTCTGCCGTTTATAGACCTATTTGCAAAATTCTTTTGTTGTTGTATAGGGTATAATTCGAAATTGATTTTTAGTCACTAAAGTGGATACTTGATGATGGGATCCATAAGGAATCGAGGGAACTCCTCGAAATTTATATGGATACATATGATGATTTCGACTTTTTCTGAAGTAGTCCAAGCATCTACTACCAAAAAATAGGATTTTGCTTCAAGGTATACCCTGGATCCAAAAGTAGAGAACAGAACTCCTGACTCCTTATAGATAATGTTTGGAGATTTCGGCTTTGTTTAAAGAACTGCAAGCATATGCCGCCATGTCAATTAGATTAATCATCATTATCACCACCACCATCACACCATACATTATCACAATAAATAATAATAATAATAAATCATACATAAAAGGTTCTTCTCATAGTATTTTACATCAACACGGAGATCTTTGAACATAACTCTGCCGTTTATAGATCTATTTCCAAAATTATTTTGTTGTTGTAAAGGGTATAATTCGAAATTGTTTTTTTGTCATTAAAGTGGAAACTTGATGATGGGATCCATAAGGAATCGAGGGAACTCCTCGAAATTTATATATAGTGATTTAGACTTTTCCTGTAGTAACATACGCATATGCTTCAAAAAATAAGATGTTGCACCAAGGTATACCCTGGATCCAAAAGCATTGACCAGAACTCCTCAGTCTTTAAAGATACGCGTTTGGAAATTTCGGCATTGTTTAAAGAACTGCAAGCATAATATGCCACTTACAGTAATTATCATCATCATCTTATTTACAATATCTACCTAATGGTATCTTAGCGCCTATTTAATAATAATAAATTCGATCATTTATTTTAAACGTAGGTTAAAATTATTATTTTTAAACAAAAAATTAAATCGCCTTCCAAAGTAAAAATACACAAAAAATTATGAAATAAAACTTACAGGACCGACTTCAAAATTAAGAAGATTGAGTAGAGAAATGGTTAAAATTTTAGCCGAATTTAAAAGGGGACTTTAAAATTACTGCCAAATTATAAAGTTTTTTTTATACTTTGGCAGTCGGTTTAATTTTTTGTTTATTTATTTGTACAGAATATAATATCTTATTTGCAAAAGGAAAGTATATACCTATTTATTTAAACAGAAATATTATGTAAACAACGTAGGTACCTATTTCAGATAGTGTTGTAAACAAACATTTTGTTTAGTTTGTCTTTGGAAAGTTGTGGTGTAACATGTAAACAATATTCCGAATGTATAATTGAAAACAGAATAATCAAAAGTTAAAAACATACATAGATAAATAGATTGCAAATCCCTTCCTTTTGGTATCGCTAGAATCGGGTTAAAGCTGTGCATTTGCTTGAATTTATTATTTAACATAATAGTTACGTTTTGTCAAAGATTTAACTAACACATTTATAACGTCATGAAAGATTAGATCAGCAATAACGTTGCCATCAAACTTTCCTAATGCATTTCTATTTTTAAAACAGACCGGCCGCGCTTAACGATATTCAACAACATCAATATCAGTGAAAAGTTTGCGGGAAACTTGGGGAACCTTTGAAAACACAATATCCTGTAGGTACTAAGTAATGTTGTTTTGAGATGAATACTGTAGTATACGAATAGCTAATATTAAAAGTATGCAAATATTTTAGAAAATTATCAAGAAAGTTTAAAGGATACATGCACGGTCGCCGATAAACCAAGTGTGTGCTTACACCGGGCTTGTCGGCATTTCAATCTCATTGAATTCCAAGGGGTGCCACTTCAAAAGAAGTAAACCGGGTCATATAATAATTGCCAGCGATTGCACTTGTATTGATAACATAAACAAAAACCAAACAGACGTTTGCATCTCAATGATCAACACCATAAACCTCTGCGTATCGTGTGGCTGACCCTACGCACCCTGGTCACTATAAGCGGCGTGGCGAGGTCCGCGCCGCCCACCAGCCGCAGACCCCAGTTGGTGTCGCGGGAGTCGCGGCGCAGCGTCACCACGAACGTGTGCAGTCGGCCCATGTTGCACTGCGCGGGCGCGGCCTGATAGCGCGCTGGTGCGTCAACGTGTGCGCTACACCGAACCCGCCGCAAAACGCACCCCGTCCCCTCCCCGCGCGCCGCACACCCCGCGCGCCCCCCGCACTCGACCCAGATCTAATCGGAAGTATGGTGGAAGCCAGCTGCATGGCCATGTTTATGTTATTCATCGCTTCCTCGAACAGCGCCTTTGATGCCAATAATGTAAAACCGAAAGTTACGCCGTTGAGATATACCTAGTGTGGATGTTGGGTTTTATTTTTAGTATCATCATTATATTCCATCGAACGCAGTAGAACCCCGAAAATCATGGAACTCTACACACTTCCTAGATATCGAAAATCTCATACATCACTTTGGTCTATTCAAGTTATGGACAGTTATAAAGTTTTCTGAAAAATATTTCCGAAGTGCAATTGCTAAATAAGAAGGAATTATTATCCAATTAAACGCGGAAATATTTAAGCCGATCTTCAAGGTAGAGTCGTTGACATAATATTACACGTAACTTATGTAATATCATAAGATAGTTGTACAATATGAAAGAAAGTAGGTAAGGATACTTAAAATGCAGACATAAGTACCTACTAGACTACTTAAGACACTAATGACCCATCTTTGAATAGAAGATTCAGGGGCAAGATGCTGAAGAATTTGGCAATTCTAGTTTTAAATATTATGTACTGTAACAAAATTCAATTGCTCGTAGAACTCTTCGTTTGACGTAGACTTTACCGATATGTAGAGCACAGTGGGGCTAGCACGAACAATTGACAAGTACGTATATGATGAAAATTATGACGATGCCTATATAAATAATAAATATAACCATTCGATAACGTTAAGAATACATACTTACTTTTCTCACCGCCTATTCCATAAGGCAATGTTTGTAATCAAGTCGTAATACCTATTTGGTTTCGAGAGTAGGTAACTAGCAGAAGACCATACTTGCTAAGACCTAGAAAATAGCCTACTGTTGCTGAATATATATTACCTTTTGTATTAGGTACCTAGGTATATTCGAAGGACGTCTTTCAGAAACAATTTTCATCATAAATATAAGTTATTGCTTTGACATTAAAATATGGCGGTCATTATCCGGTTTTAACGGCTCCAATTTATAAGTTTATATTTTACAATTACGTATAAATCAGCATTCCAACCTTCAATCGGCCGCCAAACGACCAGAATACCCGGTTGCCGCTTTACGGTCAATGTGATTTAGGTCATCTTTGATGAGACGTAAATAAAACCGACGCTAATTATTTTCATGTTTCATTAAAAAAAAACTTTTTTTTATATATTAATTTTTGAATTTATTATATTTCGTCTGTTAGCCAAAATATTTAGGTAAATAAATATCTATAACATTTAATTCAAGTGTTTTTTTTTAATAAATTACACCTAATTTAAAGGTTATGCAATTTCCAGATATGTAATTATTTTAGTAAGTACCTACTATATATGTAAGTAAGTACACTACGGCCGCTGTATCTTGACGGGTCTGAACATAGGCTCTGCGAACTTTAGCGCATGTACAACTAGTGAAGAAAACTGTTATTGTATTATTTTTATATACCTATGTACTAATAAAATTTCCCTAATACAGTTGACCAATTAATAAAAATAAAATAAATACGAAAACACTTAGAAACAGCTAATGCGCAACCTTCTGCGCGAAGTTCAGACTCGCCAAGATACATCGGCCGTATTAATCGATATTTATTTTTATAAAAGGTGCTACGAAAATATTATGTGTTCTACCAATATGACATATATTATGTTCTTCAAATTAATAAGCCTAATCTACACCAAAATTAAACCGCATACTTTATTACTATGTAACTTTCAACAATTAAGTTGGTTTTAAATTAAAACTAAGTAAGCAACTTTAACACTTAGCTGTGTTTAAAATTAAAATTATGCATCTTTATACACTCACGTTTTAAATTAAAGTTAAATAACTTTATACACTTACGTGGGAGAAAGATCTCCTATGCTCTCTTCTCTCCTGCTCGGGATCGGGCCGGGTGTGCGGCATCCGCCAAAACGGTGGCCTCTGGTACATTGGCATGTTGCACTATGCGCTTCTCACTATTGTCTGATGTAGGTAAGAGAAAGTTTACATAAATCTACTGTCACTAGGTACTATAAAACTTTTCTTTCTAATAAAGAAATTATTAGTAAATATAATAATGCAACCGTAAATCAAACAGTACCATTTGATTCGGTTGCGTCTCCGATGAATACAAACAACTGTTTATTAACTTTTACGAGTGCCGCGAGGAAAATGCGTAGGTGTTTGGCAAGAAAGTATTGCATAAATCATGCGGATAATGCAACGATAAACATCCAAAACTCACCTAATCCCAGACAGACGCCGCGCTCCTTTGATTCTCCTTCATGCACTAATACTGGATAAGATTGATATTCTCAGTTAGTCTATTTTTCGCGTGTACGCGAGACGAACTCCTCTCTGCTAGTGATTTACAATGTTAAGTTCGTATTAACCGAAAAACCAGACTTCCCCCGCTAAACCCGAATTAAAATTACTCGGTTCAATGATCTTGATGCAATCCTCGAAAAATTTTAAATATCTCATGATAAATTGGTGGAATTGCTTTTAGCAAAATATTGTGACTTGCCATGTATATTTCAAGCGGGGTGCCAAATGTGTCACTTACTCGTAGAAACTATTCTCATGACTCAAATAATAATTTTAAACTGATGAAAAGTATAAATACAGAGTGGTATAATAAATAATCTAAATAATGTAAATATATAAAAGGCAAACCTGACTGACTCATATATCAACGCACAGCCGAAACTACTGAACGGATATTGCTGAATTCGCCCCCTAAGCGGGTGAAAAAGGGGTTAAATTTTTGTATGGACGCCGAACTCCACGCGGACGAAGTCGCGGGCAAAAGCTATCCATCATATATTTTTGGATATATTTTTGTTCAATCGATCGATTTGTACGATCAATCAATGTAGATGTTTTGTTAAAGACATTCAGTTTGGCCACAGCTTTATATTTTGCACATTTTATTTATGTCTGTGAAATGTAGCCTTAATCGTAGTCATAGTGAAAAGAATAACTCGAATAGGTAATCGTTTTCCGATTTACCTAATTGCTATAATGTAAGTTACAAATTTTATACTTTGATGATTAGGGTGCTGAAATAAATATTGAAAAATACCGCGGCAAAATTAATTATCAACATTTTATTTTACACAAACATTTAAATATAAATGAATACAAATCTTTCAATATAAAATTTAAATAAAAAATTATTGAAAATAACATTAAACTATAATACATAATGAAATAAATTTTTATTTTGTACTAAGACGGTCAAATCATATTACTCGTGTTTTAATGGCAAAGAAATCATTTTGTACAAAGCAGATAATATAACCTAGATATATCATCTCTAATGTAAGTTTTCAAACGATCGTTATCCGGTTATATATTATATAATGAATAATATATATAACCGGATAACTATATTAAAAGCTATTATATTACTTATTTCATAATGTTAAGAAAGATGTCAAAAAAAAAAAACAATTAAGTAAAGTTAAAATTTATGCACCTTTAGCCTCTATCTTCGAATTAATTGAAGGAATTGTCTGTAATAAAACGATTAAAATATGCATATTAAATAATTTAAATACTCTTTTAATAATACGTGGTGGCGCACGGTGGGTCGAAAATCGGCTTTCATAGACATAGAAATGAAATCTCGAAAGTGACAATTTTTTTGATGGATATCCAATTATCTTCAAAACGGCAAGATAAATCCTAATATCCTTTCGTGTTGTTATAGTACTATTTATTCGTGATTTTTTTATATAGTTCATGAAACGGTTCTATTTGCCATTTTTTTTAATCATCGAAATATTAATTTTGAAAAAAAAAAGTCACCCTGTATTATTGCACCATTCGATAGTCTTGCTAGTAAAGAACAATTGTTGGGAAGTAACTAAGCACTTTATATTATTTTTCATACATTTGTTCAAAATATGAAGAAGTTTATTGAAATTTAACACTTTCCTCAAGTTTGCCGTATACCATTATTTTCCAGAAATTGTTCTTTACTAGCAAGACTATCAAATGGTGCAATAATACAGGGTGACCTTTTTTTTCAAAATTAATATTTCGATGATTAAAAAAAATGGCAAATAGAACCGTTTCATGAACTATATAAAAAAATCACGAATAAATAGTACTATAACAACACGAAAGGATATTAGGATTTATCTTGCCGTTTTGAAGATAATTGGATTTTTCTCATTGGCTCCATAGAAATTTTCTATAAAAAAGTTATAAATCCAGTATTTTTGGGAAGAAATTACTCTGACATAATTTTCCTTCATTTCACAGTGTACGACGAATATAACTGCATTATCAGATTATCGCCAAGTCAACATCCTTGGTTGGGATTCGAATGCGTTAATTTTGAAAAAAGTCACCTGTATTATTGCAGCATTCGATAGCCCTGCTAGTAAATGACAATTGCTGGGAAGTAACTATATGTGAGAAAGTTAAGAAAAGTGCTTAATTTTAGCATTTTATATAATTGTTCATACATTTGTTCAAAATATGCAGTAGTTTATTAAAATTCAACACTTTCCTCAAGTTTGCCGTATACCATTACTTTCCAGAAATTGTTCCTTAATAGTAACGCTATCGAATCGTGCAATAATACATGGTGACTTTTTTTCAAAAATTTCGACGATTTTTCAAAAAAAAAGAGCAGCTAAAACCGTTATATGATGTATGCCAAAAAATCATGAATAATTAGTACTATAACCATCTGTCAGGATATTACGGTTAAACTTGCCGTTTTTGAAATAATTGAATTTTTCATGTTGGCTCCATACAAGTTTTTCGTAAAAAAAATATTACTCCCTCATTTTTGGGCCAAATTATCTCAAACTTCATTTTCTACATAGTAATACTAAATTGAAGCAATATCCATCAAAAAATCTATCACTTTCGAGATTTCATTTCTATGTCTATGAAAGCCGATTTTCGACCCACTGTGTGGCGTAAAGACGTAAGTAATGTGATCATTTTCCATGCAAAAAATGATTACATTTTGTATTAATGTGCCTAAAATCTAAATACATCACACCACGTTCATAAAAATGCTCTAAGAAAGCAGTCAATACTATATTTTTTATCCATAAAGATAACAAAGCAGTCACGCAAAAAATATATCTTAAAACAAATAAATATTTCAAGTCAGTCACATTTATCGTAAGCTTTATCTATGCAATATTTGACTAGTTGAATTGAGAATAACTTATCTTTCTAAAATACGCCGGTAAATTCTAGTAAGAACATTGTACGCATCTTAAAACATTGTAACAAGTTTACTAAAGTTAATTACTGAAATAGGCACAACATAGGGTATATATTTAACCTCTAATAACATATTTTATTTAATTGTACACATAAACTTTCCTTTGTACGAAAAAAGTTAAAACATTTTTTTTACATATATTTCTCAAACAAGTTACTATAGGCGTACCAGAATCTCATGGCATTTTAAAAAAATGAAAAAATGTTATTTTCATATGGCAATGTCAAATGTGTCCCGTCAAATAAAAGTACGTGATCCGTCAACCGCTGCTAAAATTTTGTGATTATGTTCTTGGAATTTGTTGTTTTTGTGAAAATGTCGAAAAAGGCAATTCAATCTCAAGCGAGGAATATTGTTTTCAATGTCTATCGTAAAATACAGTAAGAAGAAGGTGTAAATCGAACTCAATCTTATAATTTAAAGCTCGTGGTAGAGTTGACCGGTAAGTTAGAGTGAGTTGTTTTGATACTTTTAGTTTTTTTATATTTTCTTAGGTACTTATTGTGACTTCTTTAAATGTGTTTCCAGTATTAATATACGGTGAACCGTAGCTGATGGCACATCGAATGATGGTTTATTTTCCATGCCTGGTAAAAGGAGGAGAGGAGGAAAAAAGAAAATCAACTTAAGACAGTGTCTATTTACAGTTGATTAAAAATAAAGTAAACGAGTTCTATACAGTTCGGAAGGAAATTCCAACATTAAATAAACTGTTTTCAATTCAATTGTATGTTATTTGTAATAAATAATTAGTATATAAAGTAATTCACGATTGATTTATCAGGGAATGTGGTATTCCTCAGTTTACATGAGTGGGCTCCTTTTCATTGGTTTGAGCATTACACCACCTTCCTTAGCAACTTTTTAATTAATTCTCACTTTATTTTAATGTAATGTAGTTGTGTAGTGTAATGTCCAAACTTTTTTGAATAAATGACTTATTATTTATTTTTGATGACATATTTTCAATATTATTAACCCGTTGTATACGAACATTCTTCATACAGTCTTATTATAATTCATCTTCAATAATACTAAAGAAATAAGTTAAAATTGCCCAGTATCAAGATCGTTTAATCCAATTTCCCCAGTATTGCACACTTCAAAATTTTATTTCCCTATTTGCCATGAGATTCTGGTACACCTATACCTATAAAATTACCATTATTAAATATATTTTATAATTTTTAAACAAAACTATAAAGACATTGGGAGTTTCTACCCGCTGTTTAAAACTGAAAAAATGGGAACCACAAACAATAATACAATTAGATTCTTAAATTTTCATTCATATTTAATTTCCGTAATTATTTTAATTCAGATCTATGGAGAGGTGGAGATAATCGATAAATTGTTTATGATATTTTATTCGTTGAAACTTCTTCGTTAAAATATCGCAGTACTTACCCCACCTCCTGTGAATATGCGATTTATGCCGTTCTAATTCAGATCTAATTACGCTTGCATCTAACCTAATTTTATCTTTGGTCGTCGTGGGATTGTTTTTTTGTTCCATTGGAACAATTTTACTATTCCATAGTAAACTCCCAATGTCCTTTGCTATAAACATAAACCCCCTTACTAATAAATGCTGTATAAGCTTTGAATAGTTACACAGTGTTTTTGAACAAATCACTGTATAACTATTCAAAACTTATACAGCGTTTATTAGTAAGGGGGAAAGAATACTTGAAAGATTTTACTGTCATAAGACTATTTTTTTTTATCAACATTCTGTTTCCATTTTACTGGCAAGCTATATACGGCGGCAAATTATTTGCATTGAGCACTGTAGTGCTACTTCAATTATTGTGATTATAATAAAAAATTTAACTGATTTACTATAGTGTTCTCAAAAGCTAAAGCTAGTTTTGACAGATTGAAATTTTCCCGTTTCATGCTCTTCATTTCAGGATAAAAAAAATATGTCGTAATTGTTATTATAAATAAATACAATTATAATTAATCAAATATTAAAAAGCAATAAGGTTTTAAGTTCATTTATTTTTAGTTCCATTAAAACGATGAAAAACTATTTTTTATTTATGTTTTTTTACGGCGAAACGGAACGTCAAAACTTATAGAGATTGAAACCAATGAATCAACCATAAATCATATAGCTTTGACAATTCTAATACACGTTTGTTTGACGGCAATTCTTAAATCGATATGATTTTAACTAATAAATTTCTCGATGCGACAGCAATATCGATTTAACTTCATAAGGATACATCATACAACATTACAAACTTCATAAACGATGTGTCCAAACTAGCTTTAGCAATACACTATCGGTCTACTTAGTATTTTGACTTAATTTATTGTTTTTTGGTTTATTTAGGCAGAAATATTTTATCAGTGGCATATTATCTCTAAGGCTGCGTCACACCAAACTGACAGTCAGCCGCCGAATGTGAACAGGCTCACTGTGAGCCCCAGTGTAAACGTGAAAATAAACGGTATTTTACGTTCACACTATAGGTACTGACTAATCGGCTGCCGAATGTCAGCGTCTACGCATAGCGTAATAACGAATTGTCGGTTAGGTGTGAACGAAAAGGTGAATATGTATGGAAATACCATAAGCTGCGTAACGCTCGCTCACTCTCGGCGGCTGACAGTCAGTTTGGTGTGAACGCAGCCTAACATAATATATTCAGAGACATTATATTAAAAATCCGATATCTTTATAATAGATCTCGGGAAGTATGCAAAATACAACTATCTTTGGCCTGGATACTCTATTGGAGTAAATATGTGCGCTTAAGGCCGATTTACACTTCCATAAGTACAGTAGCGAGTTTAGTGACAGGGCAGTTGATAGTTAACAGTTAAGTGGACAGTAGCGTTCGTGTTTTCGTGGCGAGTTTAGTTAAAGTTCATAAGTTTGTAGAATTCGTTTGAGAGTGACACTTCAAGAGGGATTTTTCTTGTTTTGAGTGAAGATGGATCTAGGATTATATTAAAAATTAAATGATATAATCAGAGAAATATTTCTGGTCGTTGTTAAGGCAGTTAAGGATGAAATGAATAAAGAACGTGAAAGGCCCACAAGACTCTGGGTAAGAAAATGGATTGGTAGAAGAAACGAACATGGCGCGACCTATCAGTTGTTTATTTATTTGAGTCAAGTTAGACCTATGATTCAAAAGAAGGATACTTTTACTATTATAAAAACAACCTAAATTAGTATCTAAGACACAATTTTATTGAGCACAAATCGCACGTCAGAACATGTCGCGTCCGGTCAGCTTATGCATACAACTAAACTCGCTCGTTCACACGAGCGGCGAGATTAGTCAACGGGTGGCGGGAGCCGCGCGAGGGGCGACAATTCGAACTTAACTCGCCGAAAAATAGCCAGGCAGGCTATCCCGTTGAACTTGTTAACTTACTACTTAACTCGTTTTTGTCGTTCAAACGACGATAAAAACTTAACTCGCCGAAGACGCAACTTAACTCGCTACCGTACTTATGGAAGTGTAAATCGGCCATTAGAATGGGTTAAATAGCCGTATTACGCTTGAGACACATGTGCCCATTGTGGGGATGTTAGCGATAGATTATGACGGTTTAGAAATCCAACAGCGCAGGTTTGGTGTCGCGCGCGCACTTGATGAGCGAGTACATGAGTTTCACGAACCCCGTGTCCTTGGGCTTCTCGAGGCCGCGCAGAAGACGGTTCTTCATAACTGCCACGAATTCGCGGTTGCTGAGCTGGCCGTCCACTGTAATTTAAAAAAATTGGGAAATTTTAGTATTAACATTAATAATGCGAATATTTGGAAGCGATGAGAACACGTAATTGTTTGAATTATGTATATTCTATTCTCATATTATATTATTTATGTTTATTTTATCATGGTATATAGGTATTTTATGTTTATACGGTGTAGATAATATTTGTCTTTGGTTGTCTAGAAAAAAATGTTGATTATATATATTTATAGTATAAGGCAGCCTTTGTGTACTGTTGTGTATATTGTTATAATATTGTTTAAATATTAATGTTTTTGTGTAACTACTGATTGTGCACAATGAAGTATATTTTCATTTTATGTTTTATTTATTCTCACATTTTTATCAGAAAATTTTACAGTTTTCATGCGAAATAGTAACCTTGGCCAGAAAGAACAAAATCTCGTGTATCGCCAATGAATAATTACCTATATTATTGTCGTATATTGTAGTTAAATATTTATATTCATTATGGACCCCTATCTCATCGAAATTTGTTATTATTGTACTCCCTGTTTTCGTCGAATATAGTAAAGACGACGTCGACTAGATGTGGGTGTAAGTCGACGTGGGCGACGGTGTGCGCGACGTGACGCAACGTGGGCTGGTCGATCGACACACCAACGATGAATATTGTTTATTCATATTATACGAACATTTTCGTAGAATATAGTGAAAACGACGTTGACAAGATGCGGGTGTAAGTCAACGTGGGCGACGGTGTGCGCGACGTGATGCAACGTGGGCTGGTCAATCAACACACCCACGATTAATATATATTCATATTATACGAACAACTCACTGTTTTCGTCGAATATAGTGAAAACGACGTTGACAAGATGCGGGTGTAAGTCGACGTGGGCGACGGTGCGCGCGACGTGACGCAAGGTGGGCTGGTCGATGGACGCACCCGCGATGTGGTAGAACGTCAGCGCGGTGTCTACGTCGTTGATGTTGTTCAGTAGGTGGAAGAACGACAGATAGTCCTCCTTAGTGATACCCACGCCGTGGTCGCGAAAACTGGAAATTATAGATTTAGTTACATTTTACTTGTTTTCGTCAAATTGGGATATTTCTTAATTATAGTTCTCGTTTCAGCCTGGTAACGTCCACTGCAGGACATAGGCCTCCCCCATAAATTTCCAGTGCGACTGGTCGCTCGCGGCCTGTATCCACCGACTCCCTTTTCTCAGGTCATCTGTCCACCTGGTGGAAGGCCGTCCTACGCTTCGACGTCCAGTTCGTGGTCTCCACTCAAGAACATTTCGGCCCCAGCGGGCATCGGTTCTACGGGCTATATGTCCAGCCCATTGCCACTTTAACTTGCTAATGCGCTGGGTTATGTCGGTAACTTTAGTTCTGCTACGGATTTCCTCATTTCTGACTCTATCACGTAGAGAGACTCCGAGCATAGCCCTCTCCATAGCTCTTTGAACGACACGAAGCTTTTGAATAAGTCCCGTTGTGAATGACCTTAATTATAGTATTCAGCTGAATTAATTGAAGTTGCAAAGAATACCTTGAATACCACCTGTATTGTCATTTGGAAAAAAATCAATATGTTTACATGTCAGTTTCCTTACATTTTCCTATCCCACGTGTTACTCGTAGTAAAACCTGGTCAATCGTAAACACTTTCAAGTTTTGTTCGGTAAATATAATATTATTCTACCATAATAATCTACTTACGCTTTCTTTACTCTTTTCAGCATTCTCGCCTTCTTCTTAGCTGGATAGCCGGCGTACGCCAACAACAATTCAGCGAAGTCGGCTTCAGTAATACGACCATTTTCGTCTAAAAATAATAAAGTGGTAAGAATATGGCGTCTACGTCTATCGACAATTATATGACTTATATAAATGAATTTATTGATAAAACTATAACCTGGCTAAAGATTTACCTGGTTGCTTTCTTTGGAATTCAAGAGACAAGATTTCCTTTTGAAGTTGGTGTTGGAAGTCCAAAAACTTTTCGATTGTCAATTTCTCTTTCAATGTAGGACCAAAAAAGTATGTTGTTAATGCTGAATTTATTCCCTGTAAAATTGTAATACATTTAGTCAAAAAATACGTGTATTTCTCATGAAACATAATAATCGTTACTAAGCGGGCGTCTATGTGAAATAGAAATTTAATAAATTTTCATTCTTATTATATTTTTTTTTACATGTACAGATATAAATAATGCTAAATGCTTCTTTATGTAAGTCGAGACCTATTACCCAATTAATGTATCGCCCAATCGCAGGGTTTGGTAACTTCAACTGTTTACATGCGTATTTTTTTAAGTTAATAGACTATTATACTGATATACCTCGAAGCTTGTAACTAAGTTAAAACCATGAGAGAGAATAGTTTACGTAAACAACTTGATCACCTGTGTAAATACTGTCCAACTAAATGTTGTCAAAATGAAAACACATACGTCTCATACAAAACTAATTAGAAAATTTGGTTATATTATAATCTAGCTCTCATGAATTGTCAACCTATTCGGTACTTATGGCGCTGTATTTAAGTAAATTTAGCAGACGTTTTCGTCAATTATATGACGATGTAGTTGTTTTTTTCAATTTGATTCAAAAGATGAGGAACCCTTATAGAGGATAAGTGCTTAGTGCCGTTGCACATGTTCCGGTTGCCCATGTACACCGGTACGTGTAAACGCTGTCGTACATGGCCATTGGCCAAACACTTCGCAACCGACAACGACTACCCGGCAACCGGAACGTGTGCAACGGCATTATAATGTTTGTTTACATTTTTCTACTTCTTCTTGTGAGCTCGACGGTAGCTGGTACCGTACCTTGAAGGTGTTGCCGGTGTTGGCGTGGTCGCGGTGCCGCGAGCCGATGCTGCTCTGCTGGCGGATGAGCGCGGCCACCTTCTCGAACTCCTCGCAGTCCACGTCGCCGTCGCCGTTCAGGTCAAACATGCGGAAGGCGATCTCAAAATGGCGGCGAGATGCTGAAATTTATCGGGCATAAGTTATAAAAACTTTAACCATCAAAACATAAGGTCCATGCATCATCCTTATAATGACACAATTTTTACAATCTACAAAAACGTCTGTTTTTACATAAGAGTTTTGTTCAGGTAAAATCTCATGGTGTCTATAAGAGATTGGTATTGGAAATGAAGTTGGCCTAGTACCTTCATAATAGTATAATTATAAGACAGTATCTACTATGAATAGTGAAACCTATGAATAGTGAAAACCACTAGTGCAATGAGGTCCCGGCACTTTTTCATCGAATTACTTCTGTTAATAGGACTACTTGACCCTGGTTAGGTAAATGAAATTCGATTTCTAGGACTTTTTCGGTGTTTAAAATTAAGACATTTTAGCAGGTTGGGACACTCTTCGATACGCTCATTTACAAAGATCTGAACTCTATAATTTAAATTACGGTACATTTCGACTCTATAAGGCTATAAGCGAGATGCATTTGTGAATGTGACTATTATAATTTAAAGCAATCTCTTTAAATGGTATCAAAGATTAGTACCTTGAGATCACAATAAGCCAGGTTTCACTGTAGTTATAAACCTGGGTCAGAAGTAGACTTGTTCAAAATGTCCAGAGTAAACAAATCGATTGTTTAAAATTTTCAAGTTTTGAAAGTTACAAACTGATAGTGAAATTGACTGATAAACATGATTCTTGGTCGAAGGCGTCGTAAATAATCGTGGCTCATTTATTATTATGCATAAACTCTTACATATTGCAAAATCATACTAAGCCTTTGAAAAATATTTAAATATATAAAAGAAAGTCGTGTTAGTTAACACTATTTATAATTCAAGAACGGCTGAACCGATTTTACTGAAAATTGGTGGGGACCTCTCCACCCCACTTAGAACCAGGAGACGGACATAGGATACTTTTTATATCGTTCCCGAGGGACTCAAAATTCGAGAACGGCTGGACCGATTTAGCTAATTTTGGTTTTGAAATAATTTTGGAAGTTCAGGAAGGATTTAAAAGGTAGTTGGAAAAAGTGTAGGTTGTAGGAGTAGGGGTAGATATTTATTCATTCCAGTTCATATTTGAGACAGAACGTTTGTCGGGACTCGGGACAGCTAGTTATGAATAAACTCTTACATATTGCAAACTCATACATATAAAGCCTTGAAAAAAGATCCTACTCCTACTAATATTATAAATGTGAAAGTTTGTGAGGATGTATGGATGGATGGATGTTTGTTCCTCTTTCACGCAAAAACTACTGAACGAATTTTGATGAAATTCGGTATGGTAGTACTTTGGGCCCTGGATTAAAACATAGGCTACTTTTTATCCCGAAAAAGTACGGTGTTCCCGAGAGATACTATATTTACGCGGGCGGAGCCGCGGGCAACAGCTAGTATTTAAATAAACATGAGTTTTTTTAAACTTAATTAGATATGCCAATACTATCAACATTTTTATAAATAAACATGTATTCTTACTTGCAATACAAATTGCAAACATAAAGGTTTACGTCTTACAATAGACGTCAAACATCTCGCAAAATCATTAAGTTCGCTCATGCTCCGTGCGCGCGGGATGCTGTATCCCATACAAATAGCGTCGTCCCACAAAACAATCTCAGTTTCGTTCACATAATCCCCATTTCTCTTCACAATTTTACCCACATGCCGCTAAAAAATGGTTTACTCGTTAAAACGTATGCAGACGCGCGCGAAATCGAAAACTTACCCGTGTCTAAGGTGCGGGGCGAAGACAATAACATTCGTGTTTTGGGCCACCCTATATATGGTTGTTATGAAGATGACAGTGTTCAAGAGCAGTGGGAACATTCCGGCGAAGGACTGGTCGGCGGTACCTGACAACTACACCAAGTGGCTGGTGGGTAAATAGTGGGCTTTTATGCAAATATTTTTCGCAAAACCAAAATATTTTTTGGTAAATTATGATATTGCGGTTTTTTAAACTCTTTTTATGGTTTATTTTTGGTTTAGTTTATTAAATACCTATACGCATAATTTGCTTTATTTAGGGACTAGCGACCCGCCCCAGCTTCGCACGGGTACAATTATACTGATACTAATACTACAGAATGTCTTTAAACCTTTAACAAAACGGACGAAATCTAGTCAAAACAAACAGAAACAAATTAATATAGGTACCTACTAAAACTCAATGAAATAAGTAGATGGGTATACTTTTATCCTATGAAATACCATAGATCTAAACTCCCCCCGCACGCGCACCCCCGCCTTGGTGACGCCCACTTCGCAACAGGCCGTGCAGCAGAAATCGTAACATTTTAATTTCGCCATAACTTCAAAACCACACGTCCAATTTCAATCATTCAAATACCAAATATTATCTAAATAAACTGTTCTTAGTGATGAAATAATTTATTTTGATAAGGATTAATAGCATGAGTAAAATAAACGCGTTTAAATGTAGTCCAAAAAAAATTCAAGATTTCTAAATAAAAAAATGGTTGTTGTGCCTCACTCGACATAGATAGGTATAGTGTGTCGCGGACTTTTTTGTAGATATTTATAAGATCTACAATTGATTAGAACATTTTATGGTTCTATCTTTTATAGTTTAGGCAGCGTACGCAAAATAAGTAACTTTTCTGGTTGATTTTTTACACCTTGTGTCCGAAAAACCCAAATATTTTACGGAACCCTATTTTTTTCCAAAATAAAATATAGCCTATGTTACTCGTGGATAATGTAGCTTTCGAATGGTGAAAGAATTTTTGAAATCGGTCCAGTACTTTTTGAGCCTATTCATTACAAACAAACAAACAAACAAACAAACAAACAAACAAACATACAAACAAAGTTTTCCTCTTTATAATATTAGTATAGATGATAGCGGGTATGAAATAGACTTTATATATATTTTTTAAGTAATTTTATAGAAATGACCAGCATGCAACAGTTTGCAGTGAAACTGTTGTTTTATAAGCACTTAAAACAAACAGTGAATAATTATGTATTCATATGATCATGGAATTAAGCTATTAATATTACTTAATTATAATAATATTATCTACTGTGGGAACTTACGTTATTATAATTATTTCTGTTTACATTGGATGTATGTTCTTTTATTATATACTAGATGTTGCCTGCTACGATACTTCGTGCGCGCAAACGGAAATCCCGCAGGAACCGTACATTTTGCCGCAATAAAATGTAGCATATGTCCTTCCCCATGGTCTACTCTATATCTGTGCCAAATTTCATCAAAATCGGTCCAGTAGTTTCTGAGCTTATTTAATGCACACAAACAAACAAACGTTTCCTCTTTATAATATTAGTACAGATTGTGTTAAAGCACAATAATGTAGTAAAAGCGTTCATAGATATTATTATATTTATGTAGATACGTACAATTTATAAGTGACAAATAAATAAGAAAAGATTGTAAATTGCAATAAAATTAGCATGTTCAATGTTCATTGACACAAACAATTTTTAAAGGTTAATGAATAGGCAAGCGGACTGATTTTTTTTTATTACATAAATGAATAGTACTCTTAAATATGAGTAACTTCTCAGAAGAAACCGTATATCAAAAGTCAATATTTTCAAAGGTACAGCGATTTGTATACAAAATTTCGCGAGTCTTTAAACCAAAAAAAATTTTTTTTTTTTGCGAAATTGGTAAACAAAACCTACATCATTAGTTTACTCACATCATATACAAAAAACATTCATTATGGTAAGTATGAACTTAAACGCACAAATATGCAAGATATTTACAAATATATTCCGGCGGCCATATACTTCATATACTATAACCTATAAGTGACGTCATGTGTACATCGACTTTAGTATGGAGCGTTTTTAGGAGGCTCGCGAAATTTTTTATACAAATCGCTGTACCTTTGAAAATATTGACTTTTGATATACGGTTTCTTCTGAGAAGTTACTCATATTTAAGAGTACTATTCATTTATGCAATAAAAAAAAAATAGTCCGATTGCCTATTGGATAAAACGTGTTCATCGATCGTGTACCCACTTATTTTTTCAGTTGAACGGGCCACTTCTTGGTGATGATAAGGACTCAAATACAATAGAAGAGTGGCAGGAGCCAGACAACGAAACTGTGATCGAACTGGAGAAGAGACTGGACACTGTGAAGAAAGTTTGCCACTCAAAGTCCCTCGAGAAACAAACGATCAACAACAAAGAGTTTTTCATCGACCACGCACACAACCTCGTCTGGTGTAATATATTCAAAGCGGCGAGTTCATCTTGGCTGTACAATTTTAATATTTTAGGTAAGAAATATACTTTTTTAAACGTGATGATTTTCGAAGATCCAAAATTGAAATTGTGCCAAAACTTTTTGTTATGCAAAATTAGAATTACTTTCTACAACCTCAGATGATAAATGGTGACCAAAAAATTTCTAATCTTACAAATTATTGCAAAAGTAGTTTTAATTCAATTATTAATTATGTTTTTTTTATTTCCAGGTGGTTACGATAAAAAGTTTTTGGCGCGAACCAGACACACACCATTGACTTTGGCAAGAAAAAAGTTCCCCAGGCCAAGTGTGGAGGAACTCGAAGACGCCGTCAATACTCCGGGGGTAGTCTCTCTCTTGGTGGTTCGGGAACCATTCGTGAGACTCCTGTCCGCTTACAGGGATAAACTCGAAAATATATCCCCGCCTTACTACAGAAAACTCGCTAGGGAGATCGTGTCAAAACACAGAGAGGAGGCGACCAATGTTTTGGGTCCGATAAAATCGTTTGGGCCCACGTTCTACGAGTTCGTCGCTTACTTGACCGCACAACACCAATCGAATTCTCTGACGTTCGACGAACACTGGGCGCCATATTACAAATTCTGCTCGCCGTGTGCGCTGAACTTCAGCGTCATAGCAAAAGTTGAAACTCTGGCCAAAGACTCATCTTTTGTGGTTCAGCAACTTGGTCTAGGGCACGTGCTCGGGCGAAAGAAAATAAACAGACGAATGCGACTCCGGACCGTTATGAATAAGTCACGGGACGGGAAAAACACATCGGCGTTGTTGAAGCACTACTTCGGTCAACTCGACGAGCCCATGCTCGATAAACTTCTAGAAATCTACGGCACAGATTTTGAAATGTTCGGTTATGAGTCAGATATTTATCGTCGTTACGTAAGGAAATAAATGTGTTTATTAATTAGAATATAATGGATGAACTCACTCGATAGTACGGTCAGCAGGAAGATGTAGTCGCTGAACGTTATGAGGCCGGACGAGCCGAGTTTGTAGAAAATTGAGTCCTCGTCCAGGTCTAGATTGAGTCGCTGGCTGATTGTCTGTACAAAAAACATACACACTTTTAAAATGTTCTATATTTTAGATTTTAATGTTAGATACTCACTGTGATCGTACTTAATAATAAAGCCGAAAAAAAACTTACGTCCTAAGGTACTTTCGAGTCTAATGTTTTAAAACTTTCAACCTTTTATATGAATCGATGTAAAGTAAGCAAACCTATAGTTGTACTAAAGATGTACCTATGTGTATTCAAATAAAAAAAACGCCACTACATCGGCTTCTTTATGTTGTTGTTGGTAAGCTTGCAAAACAAATACCTAAAATTCTAAAAACATGCAATGCTGTATCGCAGAAGAGGCATTTATCTAATGTAAAACCAAAACTTCTATGTAACATAAAACAAATATTGGAAAAGTACAAAGGCTAATGATGTTAAAGCTAGGCGGTATTTAGCCACTAGAGTGCTAGTGATTAGCACAGTGGGATGAAGAAAAACTGTGCATAGGTAGTTATTCTTTACTAAGTGAAGAAAGGGAAAAGTGTTAAAGAGGAGAAAAACAGTACCTCATCGATGTTCTGAAAAGATAAAAGTGGTGTGAGTAGCTTCGAAGATAGTGCCGCAGAAATAGAAAGTCACAGATGCGGGAAAAAGAAAAGAATTCAGTATAAAAAAGATAAAAATATATTTTTGTGTGTGTGTGGGGTTCTTGTGTTATTGCCTATTGGTGGAATCGATCAAATCTAATTCAGTGTATAACTTTAATATTTTGTCAAATTAGTGTAAGTAATCTAATAAGAACTTTCTACAAGTCCACATCTTACCATATGAACTATAATAGGTATTGCTATGTAACTAATTTGTTTATTCTTTGTATTTTCTAACAAATGTTCTAACGACCGGATTCTTCATACTTTTTTACTTTCTATTCTATTTTTTGCTATCTCTATACTTTTTAATGTCTACTGCACAGCATTACAAAATATATTTTCTTAAAAATGTTTATTACATTTACTACTAATAATAATTTCTGAGACTTGTTCACCCATCCCTGCTATGTGATATTAGTAAAGTAACATTTGATACTTGTATTTCGATTACTATAAGTATTAAGTATTTCCTAAACACATTATTATGCATAATAAAATATTATAAAACTTCGATTTTTTCAAATAATATTTTTAGAACAATAGGCATGAAGATGTTTGGTAAAAATAAATATGTAAATATATTAGCAAGTGCAGAGTTTTAAAATAGTTTCTTTTACCTTAATAACCTAACCATAGCTCCAAAACAAATGAAACATTTAAAATTAAGTACCTAAATGTATCAATATAAAACCATTCTTAGAATTTAATTAGTTATAAGAGTGGTGAGTATGCATTATTAGGTTTGCAATTTATATATGCCATTTGCCAAGTGATAAGCTGATAGGAAAATCTTTGCTTTAATTTTTGTGCACCTACCTGTTTATCAGATTTAACATTTGAATTTCAATTTTCAAAGTTAAGTATACATTTAATTTAAATTATAAAGTATATATTGATTTAACTTATGTTAATTTTATGTTAATGTTTTATTTGTACTTACTTTGGGGTCGTATCTTTTGTACTGATCCAATCCCAACCCTAAAAACAGAAAAAGACAATAGTACCAGTTTTGCTTTGTGAAATAACCTACTAGTGACAATGTGGACCTAGACTGCAGTGATTGATATTAACATTAAAAATTTCAATGTAACAAAAAGAAAGTAACAAAATTAAACCAACATACAGTACAGAGTACTACTTTCTTAATATCCCTTGGTAATCACCATATAATATCTGTGTCTATCCATATTAAGAACATAGTCATACTGTACTAAAATATCTATATAATCTGCGAATTACTTTAATGGTAACCGCCCGAATATTACCGTCAGGTTGTTTCACTCCTGGGGTCATGGACCTTAGAAAATCATCGGGTGTCATGAACACCTCATGTTGATCATGATGTTGGGCCTGAAGTGTTGCAAAGTATCTGAACACTTTGTCTGGGGTTGAATACTGTCTCATGCGGTTTTCATACTCGATGATCTATCAGGCAGCGTCCAGGTAAGATCAACATAAGACATTAATGAAAACTTATATTTCTAGGTTTAGCAATAAGGGGCCATCCACATATTACGTCACGCAAAATCTCGACTTTTTGACCCCCCCCCCCCCCCCCCCATGTCATGCTTTTTAGTATCCCTGTATTTAACACGTACTGTGACACTTAGTATGACCCCCCCTCCCCCATCAGGTGTGACGTAATATGTGGATGGATCCTAATTATGTTAGAATTAATTATTAATTTTATTATATTTTGTAAAATTTAAAGCATAGAAAACAGAGTGTTAAAATAAATTAGAGCAAAATAAATTAAAACGAAAAGAACAAAAAATACCATCAGGTTGTTTTATATTGGGAGTGATGGCCCTCAAGAAATCATCTGGTGTCATAAAAACTTCTGTATTCTCCCCATATGTTATCTTTATTGTGGCAAAGTACCTAAAGATTTTATCCGGTGTTGAGTATGCTCTCATACGATTTTCATATTCAATAATCTGAAGTAAACAAAAAATCAAGAGGTAAAGAATCATCGCTTGTTGCAGTTTCTTCTACCTGATAATAAGTCTTTATCTTTATGTCGTATAAAAATAAATAGACTGAAAAAATTATAGTAAGCATTTCAATTAAAGTTAAAAAAAAAAAAGTTATATACAATAAACAAATGTACTTATTTCTACGCACATATCTTCACTAATGTAACAAAGAATCAAGTAAGTCTTTTGAGTGATTTACTTAAATGTAAAGCTTAGTATCATACCTTTCTGTCTCGGAAACCAATTTTTTCTTTTCTGTATCTCTTTTTTTGTTTGTCACCCTCACTTTCAGAATCAGTTTCAGTTATTTCTTCAGCAGCAGTTATTGAGGGAAGGACTTGATAGTTATGCCTATAAGATAAACAGTCAACAACATACTGTCACACATGGTATACTTATAAATTTGTTGTCTCTATGGCCCAGGTTTAGAGCTTGCCTCTCAAATTAGGAGGATTTGGGTTCTATCCTCACAGTGGAACAAAAAAAATTATGAAAATGACTAGAAAACATCAAGTCTAGTTAGGACAATGCAGCGATCACCTGATTGTCTGACAAGAAAGATGATACAATGTGTTGGATCGGCATGTAAAAAGTCAGTCAGCGCTTCATTTCTTGCCAGTGGTGTCAGTCTTCCATCCCACTGTGTTACAAGAGTAAAGAAAGAGAGTGTTGTTGTGTATCGCACACACAATTAGGCACTATTAGATAACTCCAGCTGGCCGATTCTGTATCGTACATTTTGTGAGTTAATCACTGAGTTAGTAACGAAATGAAGGAGTGAGTAACGGAAAGTCTCACTTTTGTATTCACTATAATACAAAAGTGAGACTTTCCATTATTCACTCCTCCATTTCGTTACTAACTCAGTGATTAACTCACAAAATGTACGATACAGAATCGGCCAGCTGATTGCTGATCTGATTTTAATGAAACTTAGTTGTATATTAACTTTTTATCTGTACATATTGTATTTAGTATTCAACGTACATTAATAACTTGAAAATAAAAATACAAGATTTCACTTACCATATTTTGTATGAGGTAAATATCCCAGTACCGAAAAATACAGAATATAAGATATACTTTTTATATCTATCATAACTGACATGGATATCTGCAGTATTTGTGTGTTGTGATCGAAATACCTGAACCTGACAAGGTATTTCCTCAAATTCGTATTTTTTCCCAATTAATTGTTGCCTTTTTATTCCTACAACTTCCTTGGGTATTTTTAGAAATCTTGAGTATACTTTGTACATTATATCCCACAATAATGATCACCAATGAAGACGAGAATTTATTCACTATGCTGTTCTCTCTGGAGTCTAGACTCTAGAGGAACTGGTCGTTGAAATACTTAGAATTTTATATTGTTTACATCATTTTTTGCTGCTATTTATCAGTACATATATCAGTTTAATTAATTTCATTTATAAAAAATTTGGATCTAAAAAAATATTGCCGACGATAAATCACTGTCAGTGACTCAGTGTCACTGTCACAAGTGTCACATTTCACAAGTACAACCAGTGTTACCAGATGAAAAATATAAGCTACCGTGTTTAGTCGTTAAAATACGGTGTTTCGGATTCAAATTACCGTAGAAGCCGAAGTAAAGTACAATGTAAATTGCCGTGTAAAATGCAACTGAAACAACCAGTATTTTTCAGTTTGAAGCCATCTAGAATCAAAGTATGCCAAAAAACTCGGCTCGCTCGCTTCGCCTGCTTTAAATAATAGCACAATTGAATTAAATGTATAATATTTTATTAGGTATACATTTTGCAGATTACTTAATAAGATTATGATATTTCATGAAATTATAACCGGTAAAATATTTTGAAGAGGGGCTGGTCCACTCCACTGATGAATTTAATACATTTTTTTTAACGTGCGTAAAATCGTAGATCTGGACAGTGTTCGTTTTATAGTATTTCTATTAAAATAATAAGAGAGTAAGACTTCTTCAAATTACCATGTATTTTCTAGTGTCATAACATTTCCAGTTCTATAGCTATAGGTATGTCAACTACACTTTATAAATTATAATGTGCCAATGTGCAAGGAGACAGTCTTGTTGTAATATTTACAACTCAACACTCCCACTTAAATATTAAAATGCAAAACATAGAAAACTTAAAACAACAGACAAACCTATTGGCACAATGCAAAAATAAATAAATAAACAAAAATAATTACTTAACAATAACACACACAACTAACACTAAACATTATAAATAACAAGAACCCAAAATCAAGTGTATAATAAATATCGAATAATTCTCTTCAAAGAATTTATGTGATCAGGTTTTAGGTTACCTAAACACCTACTAACTACCTACATTTAAAATTATTGCTATGTCAGGTTTCGTCACCGTTGAGAAAAACATCAAAGCTCCCACTACTTTCCTATTCTTAAAATTTACAATCTTTCCATCTTCATCATTACATTTCCATGTATCAATAATTTTGACTCTATTATATCGAGATATATTCTCTTTATGTGATTTCAGCTCTTCTTTAATTGTATCGTTCTCAATTGCTTGTGATTTCAATTCTTCTTTGATTTTTTTCTTTAAGTTTTTCCTTTACATTAAATTTACACATATTTACATTATCTGTTGACGTATTTATAGAAGTTGTAAATTTTTGATCATTCTGGTTTGTATAGCTTTGAAAAATTTCATCTCTTTCCTTTCTATTACTATAATAATTTTCATCAGTTATATTTGGAGTAGGTAGGTATGCAACATTGGTTCAAAAATTTCTTTCGACATTTCGGATTCTCGTTCAGTGACTACAAACTCTTCAAGAGGAATCTGGGCAATATTACAATTAGCGTTCACAACTGTCTTAATATTCAATTCAACCAAGTTATTATCTCTTAAATTTCCAACCATGACAATTCTATTTTCTTTCTTTATTAGGGCAACTGTATCCTTTTTAACTATTACGTATCCTTTTCTAGTTGCCATGCCTTCTGAGAATAAATTGCTCGTTAGTTCTGGTACGTATAAAACCTTCTCTAATATACTCTCTTCCTATTGTCCATTGATGTATCTTGTAATAACTATACTGCCATAACCCTTTACAACAAGCTCCTTTTCATTTCCTAATCTTACCTTTTTGTTCTCATTGTTTTCTTCATATTTTGTATACTCATTAAAAAAATCTCTGCGGTACGTCATATGTGCCGATGCACCACTATATACTATCCACGTGTCCTGTAGGTTATTATATTTCTGTGCATACTTCTTTGTGTTAACTGCTAATTTATACGACTCATCACTTTTTCTCCAAAAACTTTTCTTTGAAACTCTACAATCTCTTGCGAAATGTCCTCGTTTGTTGCAGTTGTAGCAAACGAATCTGTGATGTTCCTTGGATGTACCAGATATATTTGATGTAAATTTATTTACGCAATTTACAGTTTTATTAACTAGATTTTCGATTTTATATCGACTATCATTTTCGATCTTTTCCTCGTTGTTGAAACTCGCTTCTTCATCCAATAACCACGCTGTCATTATTGATAGTTTGGCTTTTTGGATCCAGTGACATCCACGCCTGCCTTAATGACCGATACTTAGACGGTAAAGTGCATAATATTTTGGTAATCACAGCCGTGTCGCTAATATTATCCCCAACTTCTTTTAATTCTTTGGCTAGGCTTTCTACTTCTGAGATATGCTGTGCAATATTGTTCGATGTCTTCATTTTGTATCGATAAAATCTTTCATACCTAAACATTTTACTAAACTCCGATTTCTGCTCATAAAATGATTCCAATTTAGACATTATTTCCTGTGACGTTTCGCAATTTTCTATATGTATAATCTGATTAAGTTTCATGGAACAGGCGATCACATACATGGCCATACCGTCAGCCTGCAACCACGCCTTATAGTTCATATCTTCAATACACGGCTGAGGCCAGTGATAACTAAGGATACGTTATACCCTTACAAAACTGACAAAATTTTTGTGCCGCGTCACACATTGAAACTTTTAATTACTGTGACATTTCACTCACAGCAAAAATTCGTGACAAGGATGGCATTCCTAATTCAATAGCAAAGAAAAAGATGACTGGTGTTTGTCACTACCAATTACACTACGGCCGCTGTATCTTGACGGTCTCTGAACATAGGCTCTGCGAACTTTAGCGCATGTACAACTCGTGAAGAAAACGTGTGCGTTACCCCAGCCAGATGTTGTGGATTTTGTTAACTTTTTACCTATGCTCAATTAGAGCGTTATCTCCTGTAATTGAGCGTTGCATTTTCATAATTTGCTCCTTTGTAGTTTTCGAGAAAAACTCGAAAAACAGATCTGGCTGGAGTAACGTTTCAAAACGTTACTCCAGCCAGAGATTTTTTCTTCTAAAGGATATTTTAAGAAAAATAATATGCAAATAATTAGAGCGTTGCAGGGTGTAATTGAGCGTAATAAGAAATCGCCAAACGTTACTCCAGCAGGATTTTGAATATCTTCATAACGGATCAAGCTACAAATGAAATTATAGTATTAGCGCAGAATTCTATTTTCAATGCTCAGAATTTTCTACGGCCTTCCGGATTCCGGATCTTATATTCCCAGCCTTGGGAAAAGGTAAAGGATAAGAAGTAGAGCTTGCAAATATTTAATCGACAATTTCGACATTCGAATAGGTATTTGGTTTTTTTATTGGCACTATTCGAATAATAGAAAAAAACTATTTTTTTTTATTATAATCCCTTTTTTTTAGTTTGGGAGTATTGAATGTAAATGTCTTCCGTTGTATATATTATGTCTCCTGGGAAAAAAGAATTAAACAATAATAATATTCTTAAAAAAAATTAAAATACTAATATTGATTTCTTATTTTTACGCGAATATTGTTCATTGTTTTAAACACTTACGGATTGTTTCGTATGTGTACGATGTATGGAAAGTAGCCGAAACGTCAAAGAAAACAAAGTGCACTGCGACTCAATCTGTAAGTATTTTAAATAATAGAATACCTACTAAGTTCGAAATTATTAAAGTGAAAATTATTAAGATATAGGCAGTAGGTGTAGTTGTTGGTGTAAACAATTTTAGTTTTGTGTAAGTAGGAGGAATAATTATTCCATATTTCCATCAAAAAACGTCTGTTAAGTACATAGAGCTAATACATACATACATAATATAATCACGCCTCTTTCCCATAGGGGTAGGCAGATACCGCCTCTCTCCAGTAGGGGTAGGCAGAGACCACTTCTTTCCACTTGCTACGATCCTTACATACTTGTTTCGCTTCTTTCATTTTCATTCTTACCATCCATTCCTCCTCTTACATTCAACGTAGCGAAACTGCTCTCCATGGGCCACTTTTCGCCTCCGCGAGAAACGAGACGTGATGGGTGGCGAACCACATCGCCGCCATTTTGGATAATTAAATTTATTACATATTACATATTATACAAATATTACAGCTAATGTATAATAAATATATGTTTGTTGTAAACCGTTTCACTAATCCAGAAATGTGATGGGAATTTTTATATTAAGAATCTGTTTCACGATTCACAATCTGTCAATTAAGTGACGAATAGCGCATGCAGAAGTTCTGTCCTTGTCGCCCATAAAAAAGCAAATAAAAAAAATTGTATCTCTTAAATTTAAAATTGATAAACTTAAATCAAATAAAAGCAGCAGTTACTTTGCTGTTACTGTTAGGCCCTCTCAGGTCGTTCTAAGTTACGTCGTTAACATCTCACGACTAATTTATTTTGTAGTTTAACAAATTAAAAAAGTTAATGATATTAATTTAACTAATTAAACAATATAATTACATTATTTACATCAATCTTATCAAAATATCTTTTAAGCTAGATAAAATATAAAATAAGCGAACGGTCTGTAATTCTGTACCTACATCTAACGACATTCGCTTCTGTAGTATTTACTCTATGCCAGAAATGCATGCATCCTTATTAGATTCACAAAAAAAGTATATATTGACATTGCTTTCGATTTTTCTTATGACAAAAACTGTCAAGTATTTTCATAAATTATTTATTGTTGAAAAATATATTTTTAACAAAATACTTGACTGATAGTAATAAATGTTGTAAAGTTCCATAGGCAATTAAGTTCCTCGATTTTAATTCACTTTTTTGTCAAGGTTTTTACAGCTTTTATAGACACACGATGGAATTTTGTGCAAGGCGCACGGGACGCGAAGTACGTGCTACGCGTCGACCATCTGGTCGCATACTAACCAAAATTGGCCCGACTCGGGCCAATTCGAGTCTTCATTTTTACGCGTTTATAACATATCTACCTCTTTTTAATATTATATATCTATGGCTGAGGCGAAAATATCTCTAGACCTTTCGCTTTAAGAGCACACTTAATTTGAAATTTCCATTGCCGAAAGTTTTTCCCATTGAATTTATCTACACACATTACTTCCATTGTATTACCTCCTCTATCTCGTATTATCTCCAATGTTCTAAGTTATCTATTTTTTTCCTTTTTTTTTTCACTAATTACCTATGCTGCTCTTTACTCTGCTTCTTTTCCTTAATACCTGGAGCCCATAACCTGTTCGTTTTATAGTATTTCTATTAAAATAATAAGAGAGTAAGACTTCTTCAAATTACCATGTATTTTCTAGTGTCATAACATTTCCAGTTCTATAGGTATGTCAACTACACTTTATAAATTATAATGTGCCAATGTGCAAGGAGACTTGTTGTAATATTTACAACTCAACAGACAGAATCTAAAATTGTGTAACGTAAACTCCGCTGCTGAATAAAGGCGAGCGAGCGAGCCGATTATTTTTTTAATATTTTGTTTTTGCAACGCTCTAAAGTTAGAAAAAAAAAAAACTAACCATAAAATGTTCACGTTGGTGGTGGTGGTGATCGTGTCTAGTATTGTTGGCTCGTGTATACTGCTCGCGAAGTAGGCCGAGGACTTGCGAAAGGGAAAAGAGACTCGGCCTAATTAAGCATAATATGTTTATGCATAATATCAAAAAGCATAATTAGATTTATGCATAATGATATTTAAGCATACCTACTATTATATATTTTACGCATACTTTTTTGTAGCATTTGTTTTTCACATACCAATGAATGATAAATTCTACTGGGTATGCGAGTTAAGACGAAATAACAATTAAAATTGTAATTCTCGACTGATTACGAGATTAATCTCGGACAAACAACACGAACTGCTATCTAAGAACATGCCGAGCCATAACCATGAGCCCAATACACTTAAGGATAAAGTAAGTTTTGTTTTTCCATTGCAATCTTTCGTGTTAATTATTTTAAATATGTTAGCAGCCCCGAATCTATAGGGGGGCAACTGGGGGCACTTGCCCCGGGCGGCAGTTTCATGGGGGCGCAAAATCGGACAAATCCTTGAGACAAGAATTTGAAATATCGAACAAATATCAAATATGAAGCCTACAATCTTATAGGTTTTTATCAAGTAATCGAATCATAAATGTTTGGAAAACGAACTTTTCTATTTCCATACGCCCAGTTAGTTTTTGAACAACGTACTCAGTGATTTATGAACGCATAATAGCAGATCAAGTAAATATTGCCTAGTTACATGCCTAACGAATTTATGCCAAAAAACAATTTTTATGCCAAAGTATTTTTATGACAGAAAAATTATGGGCAAATAATATTATTCTAAATGGAACCATTATTCCAAAGTAATATTATGCGTAGTAAAATTATGCTAAATGAGTTATGCCAAATGAAATTATGACAAATAAAATTATGCGAAAAAAGAGGATCCCACCTCGGCCTGCTTCGCAAGTAATTTGGAATCTGGATGGGGTATATTGATTTTAAATCGCTGCAAGCTGAAAATAGAAGTTTTCGTACTCCGATTAGCACGTGGTCGATTTTTGGTTGGCTGTGTCAACACCTTTGTGTCCACAAGCTTGTTTGGAGGCTAGATGAAGAATACTAGCAGAAGGTGTTGGCTAGATCCGCCCTTGGTACCAACCGCATGAAAAAGGAATAAATTTGGAAGATCGGACATCTTGTTTCCATCTGTAGGTCGATTCTGCTAATTAAATCTTAAGATCCAGTCTCAATATCTCAAAACAGCAAATTGGTATTCTCATAAATGTCGAACGAACCTCAAATGCACCGTGATTGGTCAAAACTCAGTTTCTAACATCACAAAATGATTAATTTATTCATTAAAAACAATAGCACTTTATCATAACTTTATTAAGGCGTGACTCCTGTTCGAAACATTACACAGAAAACATGAAACATTGGGGCGTGGCTATACACATTTGTCTAGGAATAGACAATGTTTTTGTTTTCGGAGACGGACGAAAAACATTCCCGCGCGGGTAGAGAGGGGAAGAAATGTTTCATTTCTTATCTAGTGTTCACATCGTTCACATGACACCTAGGTACAGGTTTTTTAGGGTTATAGTTTTGCTTGTTGTGTTTTTTGTGTTTGTTTTTGTGATCGTTCATAATATACGGCCTGACTTAATTAAAAAACACAAATTTTGTCAGTTTTCAATAGAAATGCGTAAAATGGCGCACATATTTATGAGTTGAAAAAAATACTTTTATGAAACACCTAAAGTGGCCTTTTCAGAACTCCTCTTTTCTCCTAGATTCTACACCTACAATCACTAAAACTGTGAGCGCTAATACGTCTTCCTCGTCGGAACTTAGATCGTGTCTGGACAAAATGTTTTGTTTCGACCAAAAACATTTTCTGTAGCTGGAGACAGCTTGTGTATGAAAACAAATGTTTTTGTTTCATGTTTTCTGTGTAATGTTTCGAACAGGAGTCACGCCTTTAGGCAATTTTTTTAATTCAAAATGTTAACTTTTTAAATTTTAATTCTAGCAACACTAATATCTGCACGAGAGATTTTCTTTGAAGTTTGTGAATTGCAGCGTTGCCGATTTGTGGGGAATTCCCCAAACTGCGGGGAATTTCAAGTCGATTGGGGATTTATTGGGGATTGGCACTATGTGGGGAAAATGTGGGGATTTTAACATTTCGACATCTTATTCTCATCGGTAAATATTTCATCATTCATTATCGACACGATATCGACCTTTTTTAAAATCATTATGTATGGCATGGGCATGGCACATCTCTAGTTACAAACTACTAGTAGATTGACATTTGTTTATGATCAGGGGATTCCCTTTTTCCCTTTCTTTAACAGATACTGTTGTATCATTTATGGCTGTAAGTAGGGTTGCCATATCTTACATATGACTCCCCGGACAAGACGCGTGAAAACCCCGGATTTTGGAGTACGAAACCCGGACATAGAACAATTTTTACCCGACTACGGCAATGTCAAAAAGAAAGGAAGATTTATAATTGCTGCAAATCAAAAAAAAAAACTTAGGCCTTCCTAATTCTGCCTACAAAAACCCGGATAGCAAATAAAATCCGGCCCGGACGTTCCCCGGACGCCCTTTAAACTAGGACAAATCCGGGGAAACCCAGACGGATGGCAATCCTAGCTGTAAGAGAAGGAATAAAAAACCGGGCGGCAGCGTCAAGTTCTACCCTTCAAACAAAATGCTTTCCACAAAAATATGGAAAAGAATATGAAAGATATCAATATTATTTAAATAATCTATATATACCTATTACCTATATAAAAATGAATCCCCATCTCCATTGGTCACGGCATCACGTGTGAACGGCTTGACCAATTTCCCTAATTCTTTTTTTTTTTTTATTGTGTTTGTTTCAGGAGAAGGTTCTTATGCAAGAAAAACTAAGAAAGTAGCGTGGAACGATAGAATTAAAGAAAACTTATTGATCATATTAATCTGTTTGTTTGACTCTTTATTTTTATTAATTACTTATACTAATGCGAATTATACTCAGCTAGTAGAATATTGTTTCATTTTTTAAAAATCCTATGTGGGGAATTTGTGGGGAATCAGCGGATTTTTGTCCCCAAATTGGGGAATTCGATCCCGATTTTTGGGGAAATACATAAATTAGCATTGGCAACCCTGGTGAATTGTCATCTGTGGAAAAATCCAAAAGTCCGAGCCGAGACTGGCGCAAATATGTTATAAAATATTTTTTAAATCCATCAAAATTGCTTTATAAAAGGATAAAAATACCTTATATAAATAGTGTTTGCATTGAAGGTAAAATGAATTATATTCTTGTAAGGATTTTCCTCGGTAAACCTCATTTCTGGATGTACGGAACAACTTAAGTAATCCGTCCAACATTCTATTTATTAGCGCTATTGAAAGATTCGTGTTATGTAACCTTGAATCCCAGGTTTCAGGTTTTTATCATTTATATTAATAAAATAGTTATTACTGAAATACAATTCTGATAATCAGTAAGATCTTCCACTAGTCACCAAGTGATCGTAATCAACGTCATACAAATTTGATAGACGTTCAGTAACTCTTGAACGGATGGTTTCGTTGGTTATGCTATAATTTCTTATACTTTTTACATAGGTGGTTTAAAATATATATTTTATATTCGCTGTATTCCAATACTCAATAAATTAACAAAATGAAAAAATGTCATAACCTAAAACTGTATCTATTTAAATTACTTCACGTACCTATTTGAAAACTATCGATATTGTTCGTCTAGAAACTACTAGTTTTATTAGTTATCATATTCTTATAGCAGGTGTCTCATTTTTAGTTTTTACAATTATTGTAACAAATTAATCATGAACACCATCCTTAAATTTCATGACTCATGCCAGACCTCGAAGGATAGTGAAAATATAGTTAACAATAATTATTAAAATTGAAATCAATATTTGATGTTACATAAAAGTAGAAGCCAATAAATAAACAGAACTTGTCAATGTGCCAGTTTCTCCGACATTGTGTTAACTGAATAACCTACTTTACTGCACCTTTCCTGTTATCATTGTGTTTATTATTCTGGTGTAAGTTTTATAATTTCTTATCAAAAATGTGTTTAAATGTATTATACATTGTCACAGGAACCAATCAAAATTATAGTTAAATAAAAAGAAAATCAAAATGCATAGAGCAAGACTAGTGTTTCAAGCTTCAAATAAAATTCGCGGGTCCGAAAGGTTTGCATCATGGCTCTTAAACAAACCACAGGTAAGAATTTTAATTTCTTTTAACTTCCATCTTTGATATAATTAAAATATTTATAACACAAAATAAAAATTTTAAGTAAGTTATCCTCGAAATGTCAAGTGAGTGAGTTTGTGATGATAAATTTTAGCAAACAAAACTCTTGATTATGTCAGCATAGATGAACCAATTTTGATAAAGTTTTTTTGGTTTGAAACCAAAAAAACTATATCAAAATTGGTTCATCAATTTGGGTGCTACGATGCCACGGAACAGACACACACTGATAGATACATCAAACTTATATCACCCCTGTTTTCTTCAGAGGTATAAAATACATGCATTTCTTACAATCTCTAAAATAAGAAACATCAATTTCAGTCCTTGTTTTAATTTGAAGAGCACAAACTTAAGCTTATGAATCATTTGTTCAAATTTTAATATTCTTTGTAGATTTGCTAAACATTTTGAAAAAAGTAAACAAACTAGCTTGTGTGTTCTATGACATTGTTGGCAATGATAAAACCATATCTGATAAATGTTTGTGATAGGTATACTTTTTATCTAGACACTAAACTTGACAGAGAGGTTAATATTTAATTTTTAAGTCTTCAGATACTCAGTCTCAATTATACTTACTAAATATTGAAAAGATACCTACTTAACATAATAATAATAAAATGATCTTTACTTAATAACTTTTATAAAATTTCAAGTTTTCTAACTAGGTAGTTTTCCTTTAAAAGTTAGTGACAGTTAGTACATTTTATTTAATTTGCTCTTGATATACACCTATTCCCATATCATTCGAGTGTTTGTTTAATGTACAAAAACATAATAAAGCATTATCAATTGGAGGCAAGCCCCTTTTGAATTGATAAACTCTGTTATCATGTGAATATTAGTGATCTCATTTGATATTATCATGATCATATTTAACTACATGGTGTTTATAAAATACAATATTAAATAAAGATAATATTATTATATTATTGAAGTATATTATAAGGAAAACTTTTGTATCAATGCAATCATTTCATAGTAATCATGTAAGTTGTATGTCACCAATATAATCTTAAATTTGACAATACTGAAAAATACAAGCTTACTTTCTGTTTTAGGTTGTATATTTTGATTCTGCAAGTGTAAAACTATAGCCTTATATTATCACACTTTCATCAAAAGGAAATTTTGATTTAGACTGTTATTATTATTATACAGAAAGGAACTAATATTTAAAAGGTGTAATATTGTTAAACTCAAACTCAAAATTTTTATTTCCATGTAGGTTATTAATATAACGCTTATAGAATTGTCCTACATGATGCCTACCACCGGTTCGGAAACTAGCCCGGCGAGAAGAACCGGCGTAAGAAACTCGCACGGGTCTACCTTTTAGCAAAAAGATGGGAAAATTGTTCTTTTCAAAAAATATTTTACAATGTTGTAACTTAATCTATATAACATTAGTCATAAGTACATAGAACATACTTAAGTACATAAAAGCAGCCTTGCATGGGGCCATCTTATTCGTCGGTTAGATGTCTACAATACATTTTCTTTATTTTTTGTCACAGACTGCTGCTGTAGCAGTAAATGCCAACAGGCTGAAGAGTTCTGCAGCAGCAGAGCCATTTTTAAATGGTTCCAGCTCGGCTTATGTGGAAACTATGTACAACGCATGGTTGTCCGATCCTAATTCTGTACATGCGGTGAGTACTTTCTTTTAAATCTAAAAGATCTGCTTAACATAGGTAAGCAGAGCTACAACGATCATTTAAGTCTTTTTCTAGATATGAATTACATGAATTCCATTATACCCGACATAGAATGTGGGGTATGAGGGATGGCAGTTCTATTTTTTTAAGGCGACCAGCAGGTCTAAATTGGCCACTTTAAGTGAATTGTACTATGAAATATCATTTTTTAAATTCCAAAAGTTGATATTTTATAGTATGATTCACTGAATGTGGCCAATTTAGACCTGCAGGAAATGAGCAGATGGATCACCTGAAGGTAAGCGATTACCGCCGCCCATATACTAACATCTGGTGCTAATGCACTATTTATTATTGTGATTTAATTTATGACTCTTAATAGCTGCCTTACATTTTTATCTTCTAATATAATTTTAATATAATATTATGTAAATGACACTTAATTATTTTTTGAACAGCCTGTATAAACAGTTTAGATTGGCAAGGAAATCATTTGTCTAGCACAAGTCTGATTAGAAATCATTAACATATTGTTGATATTAGCTATTCATTACTGTACTTACAGTAACTTACGATTGTCCAGTATTACTAATAATACACTGTTGTGTTCCTAATCATTTGTAGCTTTGTTGCGAGCTAGCACATTAAATATTAAAAAATAATGTAAGCATTTTTAATTTCCAAATGAGCACAATTTAGAGAGCAATGCTTGTATTTAAATTGTAACTGCGTTAGGTATATGCTTCGGGAACCAGAACACAAATGTGTGGTGAAAATACAGAGCATTGAAAGTAGAACTCTGCGCTTAGACAATAGAGTTGAAAATCGAACACACGAGTGTCGAGTCAAATGTCATATATGACAGCTCGACATTCGAAACTTCCATTTTCAACTCTATTGTATTAGCGTAGAGTTCTATTTTCAGTGCCCTGAATTTTAACCGGCGTTCCGGATTCCGGTGCATATAGTCCCAGCCTAAGGGTCAGCTCACACCGAGACGCGACAAAATGCGGCTCTGCATTCTATTGATAGCGATTCAAAATTGAACTTTATTCATTACTCAGAAGATGTCGCGTTAAATGGCAAGAGTTCGAATTAAGAGCTTGCAATGAAACGTGTATCTTCTTGAGAAGTGAATAAAGTTCAATTTTGAGTTGCTATCATATAAATGCATCGCAGCGTCGCGTGAACTGACACTTCTTAAAGGTACGCCTTTTGCAGCGTTCCATTTGCACGGTCAAAACGAAAATTTCATTAATTTCATTCACATTATGATTCTTTAGCACCACTATGATCATTCGTAACTGTTTTCACCCCTGTTCCACACGCAATCAAATCACACGTCATCTGTCAAAAACTGTTAAAAACGCTAAGAATGATCACGCCATTTTGCATATTTTTACCAGTGTTGCCAGATCCTACTCAGCCCAGGTTGCCATTTTTAGGGCCAAATGTTGCCATCTCAAACCAAAGGTTGCCATTACAAAAAAACTTTAAGGTGAAAGTTTAATAAAACACTATTTTTTTTAAATTTTCAAACTGTCATAACTTTGGAATGAATCAACCGATTTTCACGCGATCGGCGGCAATCGATGCAGTTTTTCATTTCCTTTGAAAGAATCGATAACAAACATTTTTTAGATGAAAAATTTCGGAGTATGGTTTTATTTCCTTCACGATATCTCTCGAACGAGTCAACCGATTTTGACTGAATTAGCGGTGATCGACGTGGTTTTTCAAGGTTAAGAACTGATTAGTTTTTGGAGTTGATCGATAAAGCCGTTTAAAAGTTATTCGAAAAAAAAAAAACACTTCAAAAAAAAAAATCAGAGCTTTTCGAGATTTCGTGAAATCTATCTGTCCGAATCAGTCGAGATTGTATTCAAAATCTAAGTTTGGCCCAGCCCTTTCAAAGCCAGGCGCAATAAAATCGGTGACAATGTTCAAAAGTTATATGAGGTTTACATTACTTACACAAACACACACACACATGCACACACACACATACATTCATACATACAGACATAATGACACCCTCACAGTCAGGGAAGCTTCGTGTAACCTCAGAATGTCGCGATATGATGAGAATTCGATTTTTACAAAACGGGATAATACCAATAACTTCCCAATTTTTTTAAATCTTAGATTTTCTTAGCGGGAAGTTAAAAAATGTGTAAGTGCCCATGCATTTAAAATCAATATTAAAAACATGAAAAAAATAAGAACTTATAAATAGAATTAAAAACAAAAGTATTAGAAAACCACGAAAAAAACTTCCCTTGCACTGCACTGCTGACAGACACACACTTTCTTCCATTTTTGTTTTAGAGTTTTCATAAAGCTTCACCAAAATAGACCTTTTGGATGTAGAAATACGGGTACCTATATAAAATTTGTTCATCTACTAATTATGAATTGTTTTCATTTGGGAAAAAAATATATTGTGTTCAAGATTTTTATTTTGCTCATTTCGATGTGTTCAGTTCTGCGACAGTTATTCGATATTTTTTTACTGATGATCGCGCGACAAGTCAAAAAGTTGCCAAATAGTTGCCATTTGAGCCTGGTTGCCATTTGGTTGCCACGAAGGGTCAAATGTTGCCAAAATGGCAACCAAAGTTGCCAAATGGCAACGCTGATTTTTACCCAGCTATTGGTTAAACAGCATAATGGGTTAAAATTAGCACTTTTTGACGTTTTCAACATCAGTTGTGATCAGCTGTCAGTTGTTCCACTAGTCACAAAAATTGCTAAAAACGACATTTTCGAAATTTTCAATAATAACGTTATTTTGCTAAAGAAACACCATTTTGTGGTAAAAATTATCGTAGCGTTTTAGGCAAAATTAGTGCCGTGTGGAACACGCTATAGATAACATCACTAGATGTTGCCCGCGACTTCGAGGTTCGTGCGCGTGTGCGAGATTACTAAAAAGTAGCCTATGTCCTTCCCCGTAGTCTTCTTTATATCTCTGCCAAATTTCATCAAAATCGGTCCTGTAGTTTCGGAGCCTATTCAATATTCAATGCAAACAAACAAACAAACACCTCTTTATAATATTAGTATAGAAGTATATTTTTTATAATATTAGTATATATTATGTCACCATAAAATTGTAAAAACCGTTAGATTGTACTAGAGATATTGTAATACATATGTCGACAGATTGTCAAATAAAAATTTCTCTATTAATATGAAAAAGCAAACAAATAAGGCGGCGCGGGGCACTTGCCATTTAACCAATAATTATCGGCACGGTAAATATTACAATATAACAAAAAAAAAAAAACGTATAAAATTGTAAGAAGAAATTTTTATTTGACAATCTGTCGACATTTTACAATAATATCTTTAGTAATATAACAATCTATCGGTTTTCACAATTTTACGGTGACAGATAAATATTTTCATGTAAAATAAATCGGTTAGTTCAACTATTTTGTCATAGAATGCTTACAAAACGCGAAGACGTTGCATAACCATACCTACATCGTGGTCGTACGTCGTGATGTGAAATTGTGAATGCGTGCAAGGTCAATTTGTCTGCTCTAACAAGATTTAGTTAACACTTAACCGTTTTCATCTGGATTTATGTGGATTACCAATGTAGTTAAACCACTGTTCATTTACTTGACTGGATTTAGTTCAATACTGGATGTTTCTCGATCGAGTATCAAACCAAATTTTCCTTGTTTGTAATTTTGATTTTAACTCGGTATTCTAAGAAAGATTCATGTTATCTTATCTCTACTAATATTTAAGAGCAAAGGTTTGTTTGTTTGTTTGCATCGAATAGGTTTCGAAATTACTGGACCGATTTTGGTAAAATTTGATACAGATATAGAATAGACCACGGAGAAGGAGAAGGTACGATTCCCGCAAGATTTCTTTTAGCGCGCACGAAGTCGCGGGTATCATCTAGTATAACATAAGATACAATAAAATTCAATATTATAAGCATAGACGTATATTATAGACGAGGCATGTTGAGGCAAAAAGTGTCTCCAGTAAAATGGCCCCAATTTTTAAATTTTTGGGGCCATTTTGAAATTCGAAGTATGGTGAAAAAAGGATGGCTGACATTTGAGTTATGCTGAAAACCAAGATGGCGAAACTTTTTCTTGTATGAATTTTTTTCTGCTAAATGTACGTGATAGCCTATCTTGAGTTGAAATCTTTGATTATAAGCATGACTCGCGTGTTATTTATATCTTTGTATCATTAATGTAATAAACAAAAGCCCCTCGTACTTCAACTAATAAAAAAATGTATGTCGTAGTTGCGACACGGGCCACGGCACGGCAATTTGCGCCCTTGATCTAATGATCTTGCTGTATACTTTTCTTATCATTTTATGCACCAATGATTGTAACGATTATGCAACACCCACAAAAGGCTCGATCGCTTACACGTACTACTTATCGACATTGGAGAATGTAGACCTATAAGACTCAAGACTGAGACTATTGTCCGGAATCCGGAGAAAATTTAGAGTATTGAAAATAAAACTGAAAATCGAACACACAAGTGTCAAGTCAAATGTCAATGTCATAAATGACAGCTTGACACTTCAATTTTCAACTCTACTGTAGGTAGGTATTAGCGCAGAGTTCTTTTTTTCAGTGCTCCTAATTTTCCTGGGACCGCCGCTTTCCGGATCATATAGGTCTAATAGAGTATCTAAAATATACTCCTAAATAACGAGTTCATATAATATCATGGCTAAGGATTATGTAATTCGTTAAAAAGTTAATCCTGAGAAAGCTGACTTTAGATAGTGCATATTAATAGTCGAGTAACTGTAATATTATTATTTATTTCTCTACGGCTTACTATGCCAGGGATCTTGCGGTGTCTCCTTATCAGTCAAATTTTATGACACGTAATTAATGACTAATTCAAACATTTACAATAAAACCATGTTGCTAATGGCCCTCGGCATACTTCGATGTATGAAAAACGACGATTGCTGCAAGACATTGACGGCGTACTGTACACATCTCAATTTGATGTATTCCAATTTCCAACGTCTAACGAAAAACAAATGAAACACTAATGCCCATTTGCACTAAACTTAAGGATCGCCTAAGTTCTTTCCTAACTTGTTTAGGCTGCTCCTAGCAAAAAATACTATTGCACTAACCTTAGGCCATTCCTAAGTCCACTTAGGATATTCTTAACTTTATGAGCCCGATTAGGAAGTGCGTAAGCGTAGGCAACACATAAGTCGGTGTTTTATCTAGTCTTGTAGATTATTTGTAACTATTGATATAGTTTTATTGATAAACTATTGTCAGAGTTCTAGCCTTAGATGTATTACAATAAAAAGAGGTATATTTTTTAGCAGATTTTTTATTACAGTGATTTTAAAAATTCAAAGCTTAAAATAGTCAGATCACAATCACCATGGCAGGGGATTTAATATTTATTGAATTTCCTTGAATTTGTAGAAGTCGATTTTCATAATGAACGACACGCGAGGACTAGAATAACAAGATCACGACCAAACTGCTCCAAAATTTCGATGAAATCGTCTTCTTTAAGCGATATAGGATGTGCAAAAGAATTATTTCTCTTTATTCTTCGTGGCATCGTGAAAAGTTACTTTCGATAGAATGCACGGGCCTTCGTCGCACAACAATCGCACAAAATTTACTTTTTCCTCCGCCGTAAAGTTTGCGGTTTTTACTTTTTATTTTAACTTATTTTACATAATAGGTATATCAATAACGATTCCAAATCAATCGATGTATAATTTTAGTCAACAGTAAACACGTTTAAAATATATATCTGTTTGACGTCTTGTAATGACAAGACAAATGACAGCCTACGTTACCAAATAAAATAAACCAAGGTCTTATCTTTTGTCACTTTTTAACACACGACGGAATCAATGTAAAGAGAAGGCCAAAATATTTTCTATGGACTACATTACTTAGCCGGTTTATAAAACCATAAACAACCAATCTTTACATTCGTTCAATCATTCACTTATCTAGGCAATACCTAAGCTACGACATAATTAAGTTATATCTGTTATGCTGGGGCCGCACCTGCGTCTATCATACGAAGCTTCGTGCTATGAGACGATACCATTGGACGATACACGCAGATCGTCCAATGGTATCGTTTTAAGCACGAAGCACTACGCAGGTGCGGCCGTAGCATTAGTGCAAACAAAATGTTTAGCTAGGCTGTTCTTATGTTTAAGTATATCTTAATTAGGACTGGCCTAACTCACGTTTAGTGCAAATGGGTATAAGAATGTAGAGCTAACTTGTTGGCTGAAAAGCATTTAAATAATAAGGCGAAAAAATCGATACAATATACAAGGAAAACGGTAGTATAGATTATTAAAATGGTCTGGGGAAACCCCTCACAGAAATAAAACCAATGCTTATATTTTTCTTGCCTTCTTAGGTTTCGGTAATCAATTCGTGTTTTGCTTCTTTGCTGCCCGCAATATTGCGTCACAACGTTTATGTATTAAGTTTTAACGATTTAAAGATAATCTATATAATAAACCATTAGGGTAAATACGCCAAACGTCGGCCCCCCTCCAATCCTCGGCCGTCTGCACATTTTCAGCTTGCATTCATTGAAAAGGTAATTAAGTGGTAATTTTGCCACTGAAATTGCAAGCTTAGTTCATACTCTTTAAGTGGAAACCGTTACTATACGATTACGTCACTTGCTCTTCGCACACTGAGCGTCAGTAGCGATAGCGCCGTTGAACCATTGAAATTCGCAGTTAAAACAGCTTACTTGCTGTGAATACCCACGATTCGGGGATTGATATTACAACGATAAGACATTTCTTTTTTTGGTTTTTAGCTTTGCTATCACTAAAAAGGTATTTATACTATATTTTGAGATAGTTTTTTCAACGTTTTGCGTATTGGTTTTAGGGAAAAATAGGGGGCCGTCATTAGAATACCAGTTTCGACTGAAAATCGGAATCTCGGCCGGGGCCGACTTAAGGTAAAAGCAGTATGTTTTATAAAGTCCAATACTAAGAATTCCATTGTCTTAATAGTAAAATTTGTAACGCTTTTATGTTAATAAATATATTTTACGTTCAATCGCTAAATACCGGCCGGGGTGGTATTAGCTGAATCTCGAGAAATAAGCTATACGAAACAGGGGCCGACTTTGGATATATTAAAGATCATAATGTCGGCCAGCCTAAGAATCGAATGCTACTGTACAGGCTGATCATTTTTGTATTTTTCATTGTTTGCGTAGGTACTGGGCAGTCATTTCTTAATTTATTTATCAAACTTGCTGTCTCAAAATGGAATTATGTATTATTATAAGAGGTTACACGCTATGCCCGGCCGACATTTGGGAAAAACGCGACCGACCATTGGGCCGTGAACGGCCGACTTTAAGGTTTTTTCGTTTTCGACGCATTTAAACCTTAATACTTTTTCCGTTTAGAAGAAAAGTAAACCATATGCCTATAAATATAAAATAGATTTATCAACCTGTCTAAAACCGTATAATAAGCTATGCTTTCGTTTCAAACTGATGGATCCGGAGCGATCTAAAGTTAGAAAATCCGTAAGTGGCCGACATTTAGCGTATTTACCCTATATCGAAGATCGAACTAAAAAAAAGAAAAGAAACGTAAGTTATTTTTATTCCAATATGCATGTTGCCTAAATTTTTCTTCGTCTATTCAATGTATAATAATAACTATACAAAAACCACTTTTGTAAAGCTTAAGAAATACAAACAGTTTATTTCTCAAAAATATTATACGTCAGTAGCGTGATAACGTCACACAATATATCGCTCTCTTTCTTATAATGACGATAACAATCTGTGATGTCACAAATCGTTTTTGGTCAATTTTTTTATTAGCTTATAATTTTGAATTGCGTCAACCAGCAACCTAAATAACTTTTTCATTTATATTTACATATGTATCTCTTTTTATCTATTCTAAAATTTAATTTGTAAAAATGTGCTATTCGTATCGTAAGACTCGCAATAAAATAGTTACCAAATACGTTAATTACATACCTATTTATAGCATAAGTTTGTAATACTTAAAGCAAGTCTGAATTTTTCTAGAAATATTTTGAAACAAGTACATATCTCATAATATTTCCGTAACTTCTACAATCTTATCTTCAGCTATTACGTTGTATAAGATTTTATAACGTAGGAAATTGTATCTTTGAAACAATACGTACTGCTAAGAAATCTTATGACTTTACGTATTTTCCTACATTTAGTGTTCATACAAGTACCATACAATGTTTCCAGTAATAAAAGGCCGTTTGTTGTAATTGAAGGCATTATTATGATTTACAATGGTCACAAATGCCGCTGTGTATTTCGCAACGTTACCTTGAATTTTTACGATCTACGGCGGTTGATACTCATTGCTCACAGTCCTAACAGGCATGAATAAATGATCGAATAATGTAGAGAATATGCCGTCCAAAATGATAATAATAATAATACCCGGCACGACCACTAGGTATTGCAAAAGAACAGCAGTAAATGTATGGGTTTACTATTGGTTAAACTAGAATTTAACTGGAACACTTCCTACTCCTACAATATTCTGATTAATTTCGTTGCGGGTCTCACAACAGATTTAGCATGCCCCTAGGGCACCCCTGAGATATCAAAGATACATATCAAAGTGTTTTTGTGGTTGGTTACCACTGTCGATCTTGTCTGCATAAGAGTTATAGTGGTGGGCCAATAGGGAATATGCATGTATTTTTTTTATTTTTTTAAACGTTTCTACTGGTTATAACATTACCAATAATATATATAACACATCCAAAATATTATACATTAAGCTGGAAAAAATGTTTAAAAATCACGATAATTTTTGCGCGGTTTAAACACGCCATTTTCGCGGGCTTGGGTTGTGTGCGTCATCGTACACGAAAAAGACAGTTGACAGTTAAAATCATAGATGAGTCAGAGCATAGAATTCGATAAACGTCAGTCATGTCATTGTCATGAAAGACAGCGTCGTGTAGTGTGACGTCACACGCGCGTCACCATTGGTCGCGACTCGCGACCAATGGTGACGCGTTTCGCAATTTTAAATATCCCGGGCTGATTTTGCATTTTTTATATATTATTTTTTTCGGTTTAAATAAGAACTAAATTTAAAAAAAATCCTTTTAGTTATAATGTGACGACTATAAAGAACAGGGAAAAAAATATTTCAGGCAAATTAAATTTTAATGCATATTCCCTATTGCCCGTAGAAAAAAAAAACAAGAATTGAAATAAAAAGCGCGAATAGGCGAATTTCGACCACAGGGCGAGCTCTAGTATTATCTATTAGTATTAATATACCATTCCCGTTTCAGTCATGGGACGCTTTCTTCCGGAACGCGACGGCAGGCGCGCAGCCAGGCGTCGCCTACACCTCACCCCCCAATCTAGCGCCCTACAGCAAAAACGAAGTCCCTCTCACCTCCCTCGTCCCAGCCGTCGGCGGCAGCACGTCTATATCTTCTGGTAATTATCACGCTTAGTCAATCCATGCACAAAATGTCTGATATTTTTTGCTAAAAGACGCATTTCCAGCGCGGTGTACAAGTTGTACTGTGGTAAAGAGTTGCATTTACAATGGCTTATATCTTGTAGTCTTGGGCTTTGGTCGCTCATTGTACTGAAGATGATGAATTATAATGACAATTAGGCTACGTCCCCACGAGCGTTATTTTGTGGTCTTGACAGAAGAAACTACATTGTTCATAGAATTGTGCGCTAATACAATAAGAGCTGAAAATCAGTGGCGAAGGGTTCCTATAACTCCATTCCTATCGGCTTCCCTTGTCACTTACCTTTTGCAAACCTTCATAGAAATCACTACCTATTATACAGGCTCCGGCTTCCCTATGAAGGAGAAGCAGCCTTCGCCACTGCTGAAAATCGTGTAGAGTTGTCAAAGCTCACATTTGACACGTCTTGACACTTCGATTTTCAGCTCTATTGTTTTAGCGCACAGTTCTATTTACGGTGCATTTTTTTTCTGTCGTGACCGCAAAAAAAAAACTCTCGTGGGTACGAGGGATTGATGATTTAAATTGTTGACGATGAAGCTTATAAGTATGTATTAAGGTATGTAGAGACAAAAAATCTTTTAACTAGCCTTGTTAAATAGGAATCAATCTAATCTATTTTGTATTTATCAATACATATTTATTTTGTATCCTAGGTTCCCCAATCAATGAAAAAATCATCGACGACCATCTCGCAGTGCAGGCTATCATCAGGAGCTACCAGGTGAATGACTGTTATATTCGTTTTATGTGTTAATTTTGTTTGCACATTATTTTTATTATTGAATTAATTTTGTGAATCTATATTTGTATGTCATAAATGTCGTAATTTACTTAATTTAAACCAGAATTGTATGAAATAAGTTTTATATTTTGTATAGGATTTTTTTAATACGTATTAATAGACCATTGTGTATTGTTTATAAATGTAAACAAACCCCACCTATTGTCATAAAGAAGGTAGATTAGTAGATTTATTAAATCTACCTTAACGGCTTATGAAAATTTAATATTGAATAAGGCATTTTACATAAGCCATTAAATAACATTAAAATGAAAGTTTTGTTTATATTAAACTAACATCAGCCAATAATGGACTGCATAATGTCTGGCTGTTGAATGTTTAAATACATTTTTTCTGTGATGGAAAAAGTATGGAAAAGCATCTAGTGTTAGGTAGGCCCCTTAGGCTCAGAATACGTGCATCCAGAATCTCTTTCTGGCCGGATATCGCTGAAAATAGAACTCTATGCTTATACAATAGAGCTTAAAATCGAGCACACGAGCGTAGTTTTTAAATTTCTGCCATGGGTTCGAATGTAATTGATTTTCGGCTCTATTGTAAATTTAGCACAGAGTTCTATTTTCAGCGATGTCTTTTTATGGCCAAGGAGAAATCGGATGCATGTAGTCCGAGCCTTAAGAATATGATACAATCCATACGACACATTTAAATATTGTCTTAACTACGTCACATACATATTACACTTATCGCCCGTTGGAAAAGTACTTTAATTGCATTGATAGGTACTAATAATTCCGTCGATTATGTATTTCAAATATGGAACTTTAAACTATAATTAACTTGAACACGTAAAGATAAATACATTATAATTAAATTCTTAAAAGTAAAAAATCTGCCATTCATACAAATATAAAAAATATGGTAAAATTGTTTTACTTTGTTTAGCATTGATAATAATTAACGGTGGAAAGAATGACTACATAAAATTGTTAACATGACTTTTTGATTTGTAAACCTACATTAGTAATAAAAAGAATAATCTTACATAAATGTCAATGTTAAATTCAGATAAGTATCTTATCTATTGATAAATGATAAAATAACTGATTTCTCTTGATTTGATACTGACCAACCTCTCATGTATCATAAAATCTGTAGTTAAGATTTGTTGCGAAGCCAAATTATTGCATTTGAAGTTTTAGAAAATGTTGCTGTAATTAAATTCTACATACCTAATTATAATAATTAAAAAATTATTGATTTTTAAAAACAGTATTCTGACAAGTGACGCTTAAAGAGAATACTTTCAAAACAAACTAAATCTAAAAGCATTAGTAAGCGAATGTCTTAACCTACACCAGCTAAATAAAAAAAAAATAATGCGAGTGAGTGGGGCACAGGCTCGCGGTCATCTGGCGGCTGATGTAGACCCGCTCGGCATCACGACGGCGAACCTCCCCGAACTGGGCATGCGCGCGCTCCGCTCCGAGCTCATCATGAGGAAATATTTCAACTTCGGTACGCAGCTATACCGCTGCTCTGATCATTTGGAAGCAATCACTTATGTCTAATTGTTCGTTCTAGTCAATATTACATACGGAGATGTTCTGGGTCATTTATTTTAGATATTAGTACAGAAACGATATAAAAAAGTAATCGGGTAGGTAATGCGACGCATTGCGGCGAGTTTTGCGGTCGTAATCGCACTTGTACGCAACGTACGGATGCGACGCAAATCGAGCGCGCCACGTCTCCTCATTAGTAAATTCATCACCCGTCATTGCCTAGTTTCTTGTTATTATTAGAACTCATTTTAACAGTTTGTTACAATTTTAGCACCATTTGATATGAAACGAAAATTAAAATATATATAAATAAATTCATTCAATCCGATCGTCATAATAATTAAGATTTAAATAACTCAGGACATCCCTGTACAGCACGAGACGCTTTAGTGCGTTTAGTACCCCGCAGTGATTGTTTTCAGTAATAATCGTTATATCGTTTTATTTCTTGCAATAATTTATTGCTTACTAATCGCACCATCATTTTCTTGATTTATTTGCCTACATTTTTAAATTCTGCATGTAGGTATGTGATAATATTCGCAATCATCAGTAGAATATTTTGTTGGCGTAGTGTTCTTTAAAATAATAAAACTAAAGTCCTCTTTTTTAGTATCGATTAACATGTAACAAATCGAATTAAAAAATGTCTTCAACTAACTCTAGAACCGATGAGAATGGCTAGTCTCAATTTAATAAGTAGGTTTTGTTTATGATATAATATATAGCGAATCGTTGGTTCGAGGGACATATTATAAACTGTAAATAAAAATATGTATCATCATAATCTTCTGTCTTGTAAAATATTTTCAAAAATCTAAATCGTATGTAACTAACAGGACTTCGAAATGATTGTTATGTAACTGTTCGGTTATAAATATTCGGTTATTTACTAGTCCCGTGGGCATCTTGTGGCAAATCTGGACCCACTGGGCATATCGACTGGCGACCCAATATCGAGCGGCGATTGGCACGGCGGCCTACGTGCTTTCGCTAGCGAAGCGGTCATAAGACAGCACGTACGATTCGGTATGACCCCACTTACGGTTACGGTATATTACGGCTAATTACTCAATCGTTACTTAAAATTAGGGGCACCAAAAGGCTGGTAATATATGCTCCGGAATTCGAAACGCCGGTGAAAATTCAGAACACTGAAAATAAAACTCTGCGTTAATACATTAGAGTTGAAAATGGAAGTTTCGAATGTCGAGCTGTCATATATGACATTGACGTTTGACTCGACACTCATGTGTTCGATTTTCAACTCTATTGTATTAGCGCAGAGTTCTATTTTCAATCCTTTGAATCTTCACCGTTTTTCCGGATTCCGGAGCATATAGTCTCAGCCTAAGTCACCGGCATTATACAAATATTGCATACGACTTGAGTGCCACTAAATTTAAGTAGTGTTTTCTGTATTTGGCCATTAGGAGCTTAACTAACCTATTGGCAAGTAGGTACTTGAATCGCTTTATATAATCGCTTATATGACTTATCTATTCGACTATTATGTTATATAATATGGGAATCTATTTTCGTCCTGCAATTAGATTGCCAAGTAATTTGGCTTTTCTTTTCATAGAACTTTTTTAACCCAAAAATCTATTAGGCGTTAGTAACTTGTATATTTTACAATATATTATATTAAAACTTTCCGTATTTACAAACTGGTATTTGGGAAATTTTCGTAGCTAGATTGGTGCCGGTGAAAGTAGGCGTACTTGCCTACCTATTCTTTTTACATCTATTGCAGTTAATGGGCATTGGGTACTCGACCAAAGCTTTGTGCGCATTATAATAAACCAAAACTCTTGTACAATTTTTATTGTAAATAACACTTATCGGCTTTATAAAAATATGTACTTATAATATGTACAACTTTAAACACCAAAATAATTTGAGACTAGCTTTTTGACATCCGGACAAAGTTTTCAAATTTGTATTTCTTATAATATTACCTACTAATTTATCATATTCCTTTACTAGATTTTAAATTCTGTGAAACAGTTAGTTAAAATGAACCTAAATTAGTTAAACATTTAACCATGAAATAAATCCAAAACTTATTAAGGTTTATAAATATGTAGCAATAGATAATTTGGAGTTCTGATTTCCTTAAAGTATATTTTTTTATGTTAGTAAATTCGTTAGTGTTGTTACTTCTGTATTACACTACACACTACAGTTCTAAACATATTTTACAGAGTTCTAGGCAATTCTTATAAGATAAAAAAATATTTACATTTTCATTAATTCTTTTAGATCATTAAGAATGTAATTGTTACGTTTATTTCACTTATATTTATTTAAGTGTGTATAATTAAGCATAACATACTGTAATTATCGTTATCTTATATAACATAAGAAAAATAGAAATAGGTACATTAATGTCTGACTAAAATATGCATAATATCTTCGAAACGTTATATTTGAATAGGAATTTTTATATTTAATTTGTTACTTTATTAGCTTGTTACTAATTTAATTTAATAGTTAGCTAACCAAAAGTGTAGTTGTATTGCATAGTTAACAAATGATAAACAAACAGATTCGAGGACATCATATAGCGAAACTCGACCCATTGGACATAGCGAACTTCAATTGCGCTGATAAAAATCCAAGGGAGGTGATACACAGCAGCTATAGGTTTGGTAAGGAGATGAACCTAGTTGCACCGTGGTCGGTACTGCTCATGCGTAGTTATGGCGAAACAGTCCTCTGGGCTCTGGCCCTGTTCACTTTTCAGTTGCAATTTTTTTAACTTTTAGTTTTTTTTAATGAAACTGGACGTCATAACTACCCCCTAGAACGCCGCACGACTCCCAATCACAATATTGTGTTGTAGCCACGCATGCACCCCACGCACGTGCATCGATCTTGCATGATTTATTTGTTTTTATATGATCTATGGAGTTTTATATAATCTGTTGTTGCAGCTATAAATGAAAAACGACCTTGATATATTTCTACGTTGGTTTTGGATACCGGCCAATTGTTACTTTCGTTAGCGGGAATGTGTTATCTGATTATTTTTAAATGGGAAAATATGAAGCTAATGTCTGTCGTGAGAAAAGAACTCTGTGTATTTTCCATAAATTGCCCATATAATATGTTATGCAGAGTGTAAATAATTTGTAAAAAGTATTATTTAGCACAAAACCCACTACCTATTATTTAATTTACAAACTATTATTTTACTAACCACAATAGCAAGTAGATAATAAAAGTAGAGGGTTTTCCAGCAAACTGGCGCAATACCTTCTCTAAAGTCTAAACACTCTATAAATGTGACAGTACTTGATTTCACAACGTATTTGGTCATTTGTTGTCGCGGTTATACGCCTGGGTTTCACAGTCGAAAATTACATACCTACTATACTGCTAGTAAAGGGATATGATGTCATATTCATTAAATCATATTATATCCATTATATTCATATATCATGTACTTCAAATTGCTTCTTTATGTTAAGTTTGTGGGTTTTAATACTGTGACGGTAAATTCACCCTGGGGTCCATTATGGTTTGAACGGTCATACTCTTATGTATCGCTCTGCATTCTAGATGAAGCTGACATGGATAGAGTTTTCAAATTGCCTTCAACAACGTTTATCGGTGAAAAGGAAAAGGCCTTGCCGTTGAGGTATATATGTTACTGTTACGTTGAATAATTTCTGAGATAGCATGTAGAACTCTCATTATGTATGTAAATTAAATTTTTTGCCTGGACATACATGGTTTTTTTTGCGTTTCAGAGAAATCTTGAACAGGCTAGAGGAGGCCTATTGCAATAACATTGGCATAGAGTTTATGTTCATTAACTCCCTGGAGCAATGCAACTGGATCAGACAGAGGATGGAACCACCAAATGTCACCAAAATGAGCAACGACCAGAAGAGATTGATCCTGGCCCGTCTTACTAGATCTACCGGGTAAGAAATTTAAAGAAATTGTACCAGTGATGTAAAATACCTTTCTTAAAACGAAATAGTAAGCACAATAAAAAAAGGTCTTAATGTTTTCCATTGACGGTATGAATATTTGAAAGTTGATGTTTAAAAATTTATCATAAACTAGACGTTGCCCGCGACTTCGTGCACGCAAAAGTTAATTCCACAGGAACCGTACATTTTTCCGCGATAAAAAGAAGCCTTCCCCGTGGCCTAATCTACATCTGTGCCAAATTTCATCAAAATCGGTCCAGTAGTTTCGGAGCCTATTTAATGCAAACAAACAAATATACATACAATCAAACAAACTTTTCCTCTTTATTATATTAGTATAGATAAAGTTGTTGTCAGTATTGCGTCATGAAATACAATCACTCGAAAATTCAGTCTTGTCTCTTGAAACGATATCAATTTATCGAATTATCTTATATCTATCATTGTTGTGATATTCATATAAATGATTCAATATTATGAAATTATAAGTTTACACACGAAGAAATATGTACTTTTACTTTGCTTAATTTTTTAACAGATTTGAAAACTTCTTGGCTAAGAAATGGTCTTCGGAGAAACGTTTCGGGCTGGAAGGTTGCGAGATCTTGATTCCAGCGATGAAGCAGGTCATTGACACCTCCACCAGGCTCGGTGTAGAGTCCATCATTATGGGAATGCCTCACAGAGGTCAATATTTTTACGTTACTTAACTAAGTTTTCTTAGTGCTCCCGCACACTTTCAATTTCAAGTCTGCAGACTGTCTAACAACTAAATTGGGTACGCTTCCAATTTAGTCTGACAACTAAATTGTGTCGGTGACCAGCCGCAGACTGTATCGATTTAGTCGGCGACGGTGTTGCCAACGAAGTGACGTGTGCTTGGAAATGAGGAAAAAGATGACCTCTGTGGCGCGTAGGCGCTCTTCAGCTTGACACATATATAGTGATTTTGACTTTTACCACAGCTTTTACTGAAGTAACACAAGCATATTGTCAAGTGTTAGGGTTCGAAGGATTTGGAGAGAAAGACCTGCTGACTCTTTTGAAGACTTTATTCACTAGCACTAGGTCCAACACATAGCACTAGGTCCAAACACTAAGCACTAACGATAAATATGGCAATGATGTACCAATAGATACGAGGGATCTATAAATCTATAGAGATGTTGGAAAATTCCGGATTTCAAAAATTTTTTCTTCCATCATGAAGAAAATATGATGTTGTGGGGTTCCTAAGGGGGAGAAAATTTTCATTATTTTTTCAATAGGATGCACCGTTTCCGAGATATAATCAATTATATAAAAAAAAATGTAAATGCTGTACATTGAGATACGAGAAATATATAAATCTATAGAAATGTTGGAAAATTCCGGATTTTCAATTTTTTTTTCTTCCATCATGAAAAAAATATGGTGTTGCGGGGCTCCTAAGGGGCAGGAAATTTTCATTATTTTTTCAGTAGGATGCACCGTTTCTAAGACAGAAGCCATTATAGGAAAAAATATGGCAATGCTCTACTTTGAGACATGAATGGTGTATAAATCTATAGAAAATTTGGAAAATTCCGGAATTTAAAAATTTTTTTTCTTCCATCATGAAGAAAATATGATGTTGCGGGGTTCCTAAGGGGGAGGAAATTTTCATTATTTTTTCAATAGGATGCACCGTTTCCGAGATAGAAGCCATTATAGGAAAAATATGGCAATGCTCTACTTTGCGACATGAATGGTGTATAAAGCTATAGAAAAATGGAAAATTCCGGATTTTCAAAAAAATTTTCTTCCATCATGAAGAAAATATGATGTTGCGGGTTTTCTAAGGGGGGCGAAATTTTCATTATTTTTTCAGTAGGATGCACCGTTTCCGAGATATAATCAACTTTATAAAAAAACTAGTTGATGCCCGCAACTTCGTTTGCATAGAACTATCGAAAACGGAACCCTATTTTTTTTAAACGGAACCCTAAAATAAAAGTAGCCTATGTTAGACCTTATAACATCAGCTATCTGCCAGTGAAAGTCCCATGAAAATCGGTTCAGTCGTTTCGGAGATTAGCCGGAACAAACAGACAGACAGACCGACAGACGGACAGACAATAATTTAAAAAATTTGTATTTTATTGTGAGTACCGACTATACTTTCATATGCATTAAGTGAAAAGCTGTTAATTTTAAATTACAAACAGACAATTTTATTTATCCGTATAGATGTATTAGATATATCGTTTGGGCTGGTAGCGGCGCGGGGAACACGCGCGCGCGCGTGTGGTCCGCTTGCATTTTGCCGTGCGACTGGCCGACAAAGTTGGATAGTCTGCGGCCTCTCATAAGGTACCAGTGCTAATAGGCAGGTGGCCGACAGTTGGACGACTTTTTAGTTGGATGCGATCGGAAGGGAATCTTGGATCTGATACGATCGGTGTCCAATTATTTAGTTGGACGACTTAGTTGGATATAATGTGCGCGCTCCCATATAGTTACTGGTATTATAGCATACTGTCCAACTTAGTTGGCAGACTTGAAATTGGAAGTGTGCGGGGGCACTTACATTGCTCCTATTATTTAGTAAAAAATTACTTCTTATAATATAAAAGAAGATAAACAGTTATGTTTCTTTATGTAATAGTAGCATTCCTATTACATTTATCATTATTGAGTTTATTGTTGAAATGTACTTTGACTATGACTTTAATTCCATCTTATTTTTCTTCCCAGGTCGTCTTAACGTGTTGGCGAATGTGTGCCGTAAACCTCTTCACCAACTCTTCACACAGTTTGCTGGTCTTGAAGCTGAAGATGATGTGAGTATTATTTATTATAATAATATAAAATGTAAGGTTCTATTTTGTACTGACTAGCAGTGGCGAAGGCTGGTTCTCCTTCATAGGGAAGCCGTAGCCTTTATAATAGGATGGGATTTGGATGAGGGTCTACAAAAGGTAAGCGGTAAGGTAAGCCGATAGGAATGGAGTTATAGGAACCCGTCGCCACTGCTGACTAGGTTTTTTAATCTGCATACTATGAACAAAATTTTACCAGGTCTTTTCTTTTATCGAAAAACTTCTGTAGCAAACCATTTACATAATTGTTAAAAACATATAAATGGCTTTATATACTCAAATAATCAAAATCTTATCTATACTAATATTATAAATGTGAAAGTGTGTCTGTCTGTCTGTCTGTTACCTCTTCACGCTTTAACCACTGAACCGATTGTTATGAAATTTGGTATAGACATACTTTGGATCCCGGGAAAGGACATAGGATATTTTTTATCCCGATAAAGTAGTGTTTCCGCGGGTTAATGTATTTACGCGGGCGGAGCCGCACGTAAAAGCTAGTTCTAAATAATTCTCACATCCTACAGGGCTCCGGTGACGTCAAGTACCATTTGGGCACGTACATCGAGCGCCTGAACCGCGTGACCAACAAGAACATCCGTCTGGCTGTCTGTGCCAACCCGTCTCACTTGGAGGCCGTCGACCCCGTGGTGCAGGGCAAGACGCGCGCGGAGCAGTTCTACCGCGGCGACAACGAGGGCAAGAAGGTAAATATTATCATATACGTGCAACGAGTACAATATAATCAATCGAGAAACTGGGCTATCCCGGTCACTAAACAAAAACGCTATTTGAAGCTTATATGGCAGAGCGGCCATATATATTGAAGTGTTGGCACTACATTCTTACTGAAAAGAGATGTTTGATTTTGGGCCAGTTCTATGTACACTACATAGGTAAATAGGAAAAAAATATGGGAATATCATAAAAATACGAAAAAATTAATTTGAAGAAGGGTACATGCGTACAAAAATAATAATAATATAATAATAATATCTATGGACGCTTCACACCACGTCAATCTGGTCCCGTGGTAAGTTCTCGAAGAACTTGTGTTACGGGTACCAGACAACGGAAATATATTTAATACTTTTATACTATACACATATTTAAGATTTTTATTATATTATACACATATTTAATACACATCCATGACCCAGGAACACAGAAAAACTTTTTGTTCCTTCGGCGGGATTTGAACCCGCGACCTCCGGCTTGAGCACCAACACGCTCAACCAACTGAGCCACAGAGGTCGTCAAAATGATAATTTGAAGAGTTTTTTATTGCGAGAACACTATTTTTAGGGCGGCCATGACAGTTGTTTTGACTTGACTTTTGACGTAGTAGACAGTTTTATGAAGAGACGTCGTCTTGAATGTCATACGTCTTTCTTTGTCAAAAGTCATGTCATTGACAAAATGACATTCTTTAGATAATTCTGATCTGATCCGCCATGTTTTATTTTACTTTGTGTTGCTCTCCTTGGCGAAATTAATTTAAATGTACAAGGAAACGAAGTGAAATTAAACAAAATAAAGAATAGGAAACGGTTACTATATTATGTAGCTATATTTACATATACTGTACATAGGGCTGGCCCAGGCCTCATACATTTCATGAACATCTCTTTTAGAACTAATAAAAGCATTTTGTACCTATACCTTACGTCGCATACATTTACAAGAGAATGTCTAACTGTACAATCTGCAACATTCAAAACCAACGTTGGTACTATATTTGGTGTTTTAACTGGCGAATCTTCAAGGTATAAAATGAATGTTAGTATCTGGTTGGGTAAAATTATTATCTGTTCACAAACAGCTATAGCGTTGCAGTTGATGTTGAAGCACATCTGTACTAATATAATAAAGAGGAAAGATTTGTTTGTTTGATTGATTGAATAGGCTCCTAAGTTACTGGACCGAATTTGATGAATATTTTTCTCATAATTAGAGTACATAGAGTAGACCACTGGCAATGACGGCAAAATGTATGTTTACGCGAGACATTCTTTGGCGCATACGAAGTCGCGGGGAACAACTAGCGGGCGGCGTAATCTCTTACGTCAGGCGAATCGTCTGTGTGACGGACCTATACGAAAAACTAATAACCTTACTATCCTTGACATCCGCAGGTCATGTCAATGCTCCTTCACGGCGATGCGGCATTCGCCGGCCAGGGCGTTGTGTTCGAAACGATGCATCTGTCCGACTTGCCGGCGTACACCACGCACGGCACCATCCACATCGTAGCCAACAACCAGATCGGCTTCACCACTGATCCGCGACACTCGCGATCGTCCGCGTATTGTACCGGTAAGTATTAAGCGGACGCCAACGACTTATGCATCGCTATAGCACTTATCGATGCTTATGTCAAATATTCATATTCATTCAGATTTATTTTCGAACTTGGTCGTCTTAATTAGCTATGGCAACTTGGCTAAAGGCTCTGTTCTCGTATGGTCGAGCGAGAGTGACTTACATATTATTCAATTATGAGCACTGTTTCACTATTTAATCTTAGGGTCTCTTGTCATGTACGCATCACATTACAATGACAAAAGAGTTCACAACATTTTACTATACATGATACCGGCCATACCGACAGCATATACATCTCGATACAGGGTCTCTAGTCAAGATGCATTCGATAATTTCGACGGCGAAGTTCGAAAACAAAATGTATGGGATTTGACATCGCAAGCGACATGACGATGACTTATGTCAAATCCCATAAATTTTTGACTTCGAAGTTCGCCGTCGAAATTATCGAATGCATCTTGACTAGAGGCCCTGAGATACATGTGTGATACAGTAGTTTTTAGTGACTGGACTCGATCGTTCCGTTGGTTTCTACTATTCAACAAAGTGATACCACGATCTCACAAACCGACGTGATGATGAGAAGTGAAACTTTACAAAATATATCCCTGTTTCAGACGTGGCCCGCGTGGTGAACGCGCCGATCTTCCACGTGAACAGCGACAATCCCGAAGCTGTGATGCACGTATGCAACGTGGCGGCGGAGTGGCGAGCGACATTCCACAAGGACGTCGTCATAGACATCGTGAGCTACCGCCGCAACGGACACAACGAGGTCGATGAACCCATGTTCACACAGCCCCTCATGTACCAAAAGATCCGCAAGACTAAGCCAGGTGACTTTATATATTTGGGTATTAATACTAAGAATATCGAAAATTATAGGAACTGCTGTATCAAACCTTAGTCCCTCGTGTAAATAAATAAAAAAGTTTAATAAGAGATTTTGACTCTTTAATGTAATCAAGAAGGGGAGCATTGTAATCTTCCACTTTTGTTGCGGTTGGTTACACTTTTAAACTAAGCTATTCAATGTCTGTCTGTGTCCGATATGTTGGAAAATAGTAGCTTATGTATTGTGTAAATATTTTTATTAGTAAAGGGGCAATTGTGGGTTTCTTTTCAGTCTTGGAGAAGTACGCTGATCAATTAATCACTGAGGGCGTGGTCACGGCCGAGGAGGTTAAGGACGTAAAGGACAAGTACGAGAAGATCTGCGAGGAAGCCTACAACCAGGCCAAGCAGGAGACGCACATCAAGTACAAGGACTGGCTCGACTCGCCCTGGTCCGGCTTCTTCGAGGGCAAGGACCCACTCAAGGTAATTAAAAAATGTCTAAATAAGTCAGATGAAGAAAGATGGCCTATACTCTATTAAGGGGAAAAGGTCAGTGCCATACGAAAAGTGTGTTTGTCTTACTATAGAGAAAAACAAAGTATATTCCTTGTACCCCATCTGACATTTATAACGATAGGAAGAAAATATTGCTGTTGGCCATGGCCTGTCACAAAAATATTTCTTTAAGCAATTTAAACTTGATGCAGCTTCGATACATCTGCAAACTTAATTTTACGCTTACAAGTCCGATTCTTATATAACTTTAACATAACAATTAAAAACTCTTTTGTTATCAATTCAGATGTCCCCAACCGGAGTCGTAGAAGAGACATTGGTGCACATCGGCAAGCGTTTCTCTTCGCCGCCGCCCAATGCTGCCGAGTTCGAGATCCACAAGGGTCTGCTGCGTATTCTCAAGTCCCGTATGGAGATGGTGGAGAATAGGACTGTGGACTGGGCTCTGGCTGAGGCAATGGCTTTCGGCTCCCTGTTGAAGGAGGGCATCCATGTCCGATTATCTGGAGAAGACGTGGAGAGAGGCACATTCTCGCACAGGTTTGAATTCCATTTTCAGTTAAGTTTTCAAATATCCTAATAGGAAGGAAAATAACTTTTCTTTTTTATAATACAATATTAATAGTTTAGTAGAGTAATTCAATAATACAATTTTACGCCGAAATATAATAAAGATATTTTTTTAGCATTAGCATTTACCTATCTACCCGTGCGAAACTGGGGTAGGCCGCTAGTATGTAATTTTAGCAAGTAATATTTGTTTTCAGACATCACGTCCTGCACCACCAGAAGGTTGACAAGGCCACTTACTGTCCACTGGCTCACCTTTACCCCGACCAGGCGCCGTACACAGTGTGCAACAGCTCTCTGTCTGAATATGGTATGTCGTAGCCAAGTCGTGGGTTTCACTTGTATTAATCACTGGTATCACTTTAACTTATCGCTTGTTTCGCCTCGATATCGCCCGAAGGTAGCTCGAAACTGAACTCGACTTCCGAGGTATTTATACCGGTCGATACGAGTCCCAGACGACTCCAGAAGGTTCCCGAGTCGCGTGACCGTGTTGAATTTATTCTGGAACGTTTGCACAGTAGCGCCATCTAGTACTGAGTAGGGGGCCCCACGCTGTCCCTTTTCACACCAAGTGGTTTCATTGGTTGACGCTAGATGGCGCTATTCTCTGTGTTCGTAACAATACTATCTTGTCAATTACATAATTTACATACCATTTTGACAAATGTATTTTGCAAATACATATATTATAAAATCGAATCGGGACTCTAAATATTAGAATAAGTTCAGTAAAATTATACATATTTAATAAGTACAAGAACATTTAACACAAAGTCGTTTTTAGTTTAAAATGTTACATAGAAAATGTAATTTTTAGGTGTACTCGGATTTGAAGTCGGCTACTCCGTGACCAACCCCAACGCGCTGGTGCTATGGGAGGCTCAGTTCGGAGACTTCAACAACGTGGCGCAATGTATCATCGACCAGTTCATCTCCAGCGGTCAGGCCAAGTGGGTGCGACAGTCCGGCATTGTGCTGCTGCAGCCACATGGCATGGAGGGCATGGTGAGTCGAGTATATTTTATTAAGTTAATGTTGTTTCCAAGTTTGGTTAGGACAATGCATGCTGATCACTTGATTGCCTGACAAGAAAGATGATCCATGTGTCGGATGGGCATGTAAAAAGTCGGATAGCGCTTGATCTTTCATCAGTCGTGTCGGTTATCCGTCCTACTAGATTATGAGAGTAAAGGAAGAGAGAGTGCTCTTGTGTACTGCGCGCGTACTATAAAATGACTCCTGCGTAACTGGCTTGGTTACAACGAAACCGGCTTCCGTCACCGAAATCGGTGTGGGGAGTTATTATTATTATTATGTTAATGGTTAGATTATTATCGATTATATAACAATATGCTTTGAGTGCGTCTTAACACGCGCCGTACAGCGTAGGATTACCATACAATATGGGTTGTGTGTCGCATCGCCGGCGGGAGCAGCGGTGCGTGTGTAAAGACACTGACGCTATCGCACATAGTATCTATTATCGCACATTTCGCTGCTGTAAAAGTCGAATTACTGTGTGCGTAATATAACCGATGCAGGATTGCTTACCAGCGTTTTTATTCTATTCATATTTAGTTTAGGGTTTAATATTATATTTAACTTTACAATATAACTTATTTATGTTTATATTTTAGGGACCTGAACACTCCTCTGCCCGCCTGGAGCGCTTCTTGCAGATGAGCTCCGACGATCCCGACTACATGCCTCCTGAGAGCCCCGACTACGAAGGTAAATTTTTTTTTCTTAATTTTTTTTTATATTGTAAATTAACGGTAAGGAGTAGTAAATTAATAAAATATATATACTCCGTTGTCCAGTGGTTTAGAGCTTGGCTCTCGACTCGGAGGACGTGGGTTCGATTCCCGCGTTGGAAAAACATAAAAATGTTGTTTCCAAGTTTGGTTAGGAAAATGCAGGCTGATTGCCTGATTGTCTGACAAGAAAGATGATCCATGCGTAGGTCGGGTTCACCGGACCGGACCTGCACCTGATCTCTCGCCAGTCGTGTCGGTCATTCGTCCCACTGGGCTACGAAAGTAAAGGAAGAGAGAGTGAAACCGGCCACCGTCACTGAAATCGGTGTGGGGAGCTATTATTATAATTTGTTGCCGTAAATTGTTAATAAGTAGCCTGCCCAGCCGCCGCGGCATTTTTATTTGTCTTTCGTCTAAACGCGCAATAGTATTTTTCTAATATTGAAAATATTTGTTTTAAAGCAGCGAGCGTGTAAGAAAATTGTCTTTCGCACTAAACTTTTCGACTTCAGAAGGCAGCTATAGAGTATCTCTGTGTTTTCCAGTCCGCCAACTGCACGACTGCAACTGGATAGTGGCGAACTGTTCGACGCCCGCGTCGCTGTTCCACATACTGCGGCGGCAGATCGCGCTGCCGTTCCGCAAGCCGCTGATACTCATGACGCCCAAATCCCTGCTGCGTCATCCCGAGTGCAAGTCCACCTTCGACGAGATGTGCGAGGGCACCACCTTCAAGAGGTAAGATAATAATAGTCTCAGACTTTAAGATCGACAGAGAATCTTTAAATTTTTAATGACTTATAAAGTGCATGTGTGTGTGTGCGTTTCATTGCGAAATTTTGTCTAAGTGGAATTTGCATAGAAGAGAAAAATAATATATTTATTGAAAATAATAAATTAATATGATAATTATCCGAGAAAATTAAAGAAGTGCAGTAAAAATCTCCAATATCGATTGAAATATATAGAAGATATGAGCACTGAAATATTATAGATTTGAATCTTATTTCAAGCAAAACAATTCTTTATGAAAATTCTAAGTAGATCATGTAACATTATGACTTATAATGACACATCGGACCTCTGTATTTAATTATATTATTGTCAACTTTAAACATTCGTATCTTTGTAATTTTTAATTATATGTATTCGAAACTGATTATACTACATACAATACAGACATATTTAAAATAAAATTATTAATTAAAATAACATAAAATTATATTATAACATAAAAATATTTTTTTTCGCAGAGTGATTCCCGACAACGGCCCCGCTGCTCAGAACGCTCAGAACGTGCGCAAGCTCGCGTTCTGCTCCGGCCGCGTGTATTACGACCTGCTCAAGGAGCGCCGCGAGCGGGGCCTAGAGAAGGACATAGCTATTGTCAGGTGAGAGAGAGTGAGAGAGAAGTCGAGGGTGATGGGAGGTGAAACAGAGCGATTGTATTTATTTTTAAATACTTGCTATAGTATTTTACCTTCACGTAAACGAACTATAACGTGTTTTTCCTATGACAGTATAAATAAATATTAGTTAATTATTGTTTATATGTCACCGTAAAATTGTAAAAATCGTTAGATTGTAATAAAACTAGTGACATTGTAAAATGTTGATAGACTTCCGATGCAAATTTTCAGCCTATAATTTAACACATTATTTTTCGTTAGATTATAAATATACAGTTTTAAATATTTTTACAATCTCGTTAGTTATTTTACAATGTAGCGGTTTTTATAATTTTACGGTGACATAAACGATATTTTAACTTCACAAAAACAACTGATATCGCGTTTTCCTATGTCAGTATATAAATCAATATAAAATATTAGTTTATTATTCTGTATTATATAAAAGTATAAAAATATATATTCCCTTTCTCCGGTACCTCATGTGGAGAAGATGCCACGGGATCGCATTAGACGTGGTGTGAAAGGTGTTCACTGTTCACTTATGTGGTGCCGTTACAGAGTGGAGCAGATGTCTCCGTTCCCATACGATCTGCTCAAGGCGGAGATCGCCAAGTACCCGAACGCGCAGCTCGTGTGGTCGCAGGAGGAACATAAGAACATGGGCGCCTGGAGCTACGTCGAGCCCCGCTTCCGCACGCTCTTGCAGAACCAGAAGACCGTCTGGTAATTTTATAAACAATTTTATAGAAAATTAAGGGGCTATATATAACAAATAGTAAATATAGTTTCGTTTGTACTTTCAATGACTGCACAACAATATACATAATTGTAGAACGCGAGTGATTATCGACCCGAGACAAAACCGATGTATTGTTTATACTGAGATCTGCTAAATAAAACCTGCATTAATACAATTAAAATCAAGTCCCGATACGCTCAAACTCACAGACGGTGTTTTTCTGAACGTTAAACCAACGTGAAACGCGCTCTGATTGGTCGAAACGTCATAAAATCCGTTCATGGTAACGTCGCTTCACTTTCAATCCAAACAAAGTAGATAAAATGAAGTCTACTTTAAATACGAGAATTGAGGTTCTGATCATGATCAAGTTAGGTACGTTAATTCGTTGATATTTTAAAACACAATTTACTAATAAGCTACAATTAAACAGTACATTAGATAGTTTTGAATTTGGATATTTTTAGGGTTCGTCGCGCGGGCAAACGTTGAATTGTGATCAGTAGCGTAGCGTGGGTGTCTGCCGCCCGGGGCGGACGTCAATTTTGCCGCCCTCTTATTTAGGATTTGCCGCCCTCTTACTTAGGTTTTGCCGCCCCCTTACTTATGTTTTGCCGCCCCCTTAAAAGTGCCCCCCCCCCCCCTCGCCCCTACTACGCTACGCCACTGATTGTGATAACTTGAATGACTGACAAGAAGGATGATAAAAACCACATATATGGAATGATCTATTTTGTCTATGGTTCATACTTCATACATATCCCATTATCTTAACCTCATCATTTAGACGTAAATTATCTTTGCGTTGAGTCAATAAGAGTGAACATTCTTATCCTATGCGTTTATCTTAAATTTAATCCCAACCCCAAACATACAATTTCTAAATGTTCCTAACTCACAGTACCCTATCTGTATAATGTATTTTTATGTTAACATGATACTAACCAACGTCGCACCATAACACCGGCCATTGGTTACAGGCCTAAGTCCGAATCGGGGCGTTGGTTTAGTCGACTATTCGGCGGCTCCGACACCCCACAAACTGACAATGCCGACAAACAGACAGAAAGCGTGCCACGCACCATTAGGTGAGAATGTGCGAGCAAATAAGCTTATATTCTAATCCGATAATTATTATTTATAAACAATCTATGTATATTATATTAATTTCACATTAAAGAGACTGTCTCTAAATGTCAGTCCTTATTTTTATATACATATCATTTGTATTTATTTAATATTAGGTGACGGTGAAAGGCCTGTGTTTAATGGCTGATGCTATATTTAATAATTTATTTACATTTCCCAAGCGCACTTTGAACCTAATTATTGTAAACTTTCGTATTTTCTGCACATTAGTACGTTATATGTTCGCTTCTGTCTGTTTGATCGCTATTTTTTACACTATTAGAGCTAAATGTTTATTATTGTATTTTACTATTGAGTAAAATTGACACTTGCACTAAACTCGTTATTGATTCTTTAAGAAGTTGGTCTGTGCATTATTATTATTAATATATAATTAACATTTCACATGCCAAACCATAAAATGGTTGGATCATATCTTTGTTCTTGTCAGTCAATCAAATGAATATATTTATTATTAGATAAGATTTTTAATGTGAAACTGCTTTAGACGCGTTGAGAGTGAAAAATTACGGTCGCGTCACGCGTTTCGAGTGATGAGTCATGACACAATCTTCACGATATTTAAACGCCATCTGTCGAAAACTACTTATACTTCTTACATAACGACTTAACTTTTTTAGGTTCGGTTCAGTATTAATTTTCATAATTACTTCAAAATGTTTCGCATAGTAACAAACATTTTAAAATAAAATATGTCCTCATTACATAGTTTCATATTATTTGGCATTGTATTATTGTGTAGGCTTTGGCTTTCCGCCAAATAAACGTGACATAGCGGAGAAGTTATGCTCAGTAAATAACGTTGCCTGTTGCCTGTCTTTGCTATAATCAAAACAACCACGAAACAAAAATAATACATAGTTAAATTAATATGATATCCTATTCCTATTATAAATGTGCACCAAACGATTCCCGCGACCGCGTCGCGAGACCGATGGGCGTGACCAGACAAAATTCTGATTCGCTGGTTTACTAGTCGCGGTCGCTAAGATCGGAATGCTCATAGACGTTATAATATATTATAGACGAGGCATGTTGAGGCAAAAAGTGTCTCCAGTTAAATGGCGCCAATTTTGAGGTTTTTGGTATGGAGAATAGCAGAAAGGAGTAAGGATCATCTCTCTAGGGCAGAAAAGCTAAAAAGTGTCGGACAAAAGTAACCAAATAAAAGTTCCAAAACTGGCCATAGTGGCGCTAGAGTCAGAAGAGAGTATGGTATGAAGTTAGCTATAAGAGATGGAGTGAAGTTATTTGAAAGTTAGTTATTGGTTAGTTACTCTGATAAATTGTGGCCATTTTGTGACGCTCTTTTTCAAATTCTTCCACATGCTAATATAGCGCCACTTAATTTCAACGGACACTTTTTAATATACGAGATGGTCCTTCTTACCTACTCTCCATGGTTTTTGGGGCCATTTTGGCTTTGTAGTATGGTGAAAATCAAACATTTTCTTCTATGAAGATTTGTTCTGTCAAATGTACGTCATAGCCTATCTTGAGTTTTGAAATCTTTGGGAATGCTGCCTTAACTGTGAATATTTTACTAACGTATTTGTCGTTTCAGTTACAACGGCAGGGCCACCGCGGCGTCGCCCGCCACCGGCTCCAAGGCGGCACACAATAAGGAACTGAAGAACCTACTCGACGAGTTCTGCGTATTATAAACGACCTATTTCGAATACTAGCAACATCTATTTAAATTCACGTAACGTAGAACACACTAATTCTAAATCGATTTTAAGTAGTTAACTAACGAAATCCACTTCAGAATTTAATTATTACTCTCAGTATTTAAAAATTTTCTCTTTAATGTAATTTTATTTAGATAAATTATTTATTTATTATATAGCCGTAGTATCGGTAGATATAATTCTAATTGTTGTCTCGTTTGCCTAATGATGTGTTGTAAATATCGATTTCGTTTTCCCTAGGGTCGCGATTATGATAGTCAGATCTCTCGCGGTAGGAACTATTGACGGATTTTCCGTAGAAAATCTGATACATTCAGTAGTTTATGCGCGTCTGACTTTTGTATAAAAAATCTTTAATTGTTAATCGAGAAAGTACACAACTGACGGGTTTGAATCTTAACTAGTCAGAATGTTATGTCCCGCTGTGAAATTCTAATACCCCTTACCTTTCGCTTGGCCAACTATTCGGCTTTTTTTGTTTTGACGATATTATGATTAGATATTACTAGGTAATACATGTAATTAGTGAACAAATCTATGTAGTGAACTAAATTTCTAGTGATTTAGTTGGCGAATCCCACTCGTATAGTTTAGTTTCGTAGTTACCGCCGTCACGGCAACATGTAAGGATCAACACCAAACCTTGTATCTTCTCTGTGTTAACGTAGGACATTATATTGTATACCGACGACGTTTACACATACATTTGTCGGCCTGAAGTTAGCCCTATATCTGCAACTATTGTACTGAGTTTACCTAGACTTTTTTTATTTTATTTTTTTATTTATATATGGCGTTGGCTTAAAACCATTTGCCAGTGTCAAGTAAAAAAGACAGGAAATAAAATATTCATTAAATTTTTCATCACCGTATTTCATCACCGTATCTCAAGTCCAAAGTCTAATCAAAGTCCAAATAAATAGTCGGGGTAGTCAATGAGTCAAGTTAGTCGATTCAGTAAAGTGGTAGACCCTTTACTAAAACTTCCTAGGGAGTTTTGGCGGGAAACCCAATTTAGCACGCATTTTGTAGTTGTATCACCTGCCGACACTTGTGCACGTCAACAAATAACGAATGGTTAATATTCTACTAATATTACACATTAAAAACCGAAATAAACACAAATTTAGAAAAAAAAAAACAAATACACAACATTGCTGATTGACATTCCCGGCAAAACTCTAGAATTAAGAGAATCTAGAAGAAAGTTTTACTTCTTATACACGGACCTGTCAATTTACTTATGACATTTTCTTTATTAAAAGTACAGAATCGCAGCTAACTTCGTCTCCTAGACACCGTGACAAGTGTATCACTTTACGTCGTTCACCTAACGCTTGTAACACTGCTTGTATGATATGCACAGTTTATTGTTGATATTTTTGAACACGTATTTTCGGAGCTCAGGTGTTGAAGGTGAGCGTGAAAGGGAACTAAAGAAAGGATTGTATGAAAGTTTGTTACGCACCTGAGTGACTTATTACTGTCTGTAATTTAGTCGTTTCTTTACAATAAATATATTATACAATACATTGTGGTTTTATTATTTATTTATATTATTAATAATCAAATATTTAATTTATTTTTTAATATCTTTTTATATTTACCTTCTATATACACTATTGAAACTCGACTATAGTAAAATAGATGACAATTTTACATTTATTGCGTTAATATACATTACTAATGATTATAATTATTATTAAATAAAATTATAACATATAAGGGGGCTTGGCAGGCGCAAGCCCCCCCTATATGTTTTTGTTGGCGAGCGCAGTCTTATGTATAAAATATATAGTTCGCGGAAACGCTGCTGCCCATTTCCGGTATGTATTTCCCTTAGTCGCCTCTTACGACACCCATGGGAAGAGATGGTATATGGGTACAGGTCGCGCAACGAATTAAGATCTTTCGACAAAAGGAGAGGGGGTATGCGCAAAAGTCAGTTTTTGGGTGTGTTTGGCGGTAGCGGGCTCGGGCGGGGGTGTGGATACGCCGATGTATGGGCGCTCTTCTTACTACGGCACCACACGATTTTTTTTAATTTATGGGGGAGGCCTATGTCCTTCAGTGGACGTCACCAGGCTCAAACGAGAAAATAATAACATAATAGGCAATCGGACTAATTTTTTTTATTGCATAAATGAATAGTACTCTTAAATATGAGTAACTTCTCAGAAGAAACCGTATATCAAAAGTCAATATTTTCAAAGGTACAGCGATTTTTATACAAAATTTTGCGAGCCTCCTAAAAACGCTCCATCGCCACACAAATGACGTCACTATTGGATTAAAGTGTATTAAGTAGGTATAAAGTATACGGCCGCAGGAATATATTTGTAAATATCTCCGATATTTGTGCGTTTAAGTTCATACTTACCATAATTAATGTTTTTGTATATGATGTGAGTAAACTAATGATGTAGGTTTTGTTTACCAATTTCGCAAAAAAAAAATTTTTTTTTGGTATAAAGACTAGCGAAATTTTGTATACAAATCGCTGTACCTTTGAAAATATTGACTTTTGATATACGGTTTCTTCTGAGAAGTTACTCATATTTAAGAGTACTATTCATTTATGCAATAAAAAAAAATTAAGTCCGCTTGCCTATTAATATATGGGAGAAAAAAATATTTACAAATCTTTCTTTAAAAATCTTTTCAAACGTAATCGGACCCTCTTTTTTAAAATTCAATACAAATACAAAAAATTATTATGTTAACTTCAATTAACAAGTAAGGGTCAATTCACACCGAAACAAAACTATACGCTACGCGGTTCTGCAATTTTAAGATAGCTATTAAATCTTGAACTTTATTAATTATTCAAGAAGATACACGTTTGATTGTAAGAGTTCAAATGTCAAGTTGCACAACGCTGCATAGCACATGTGCAGTGTATGACTGACGTCATATGAAACGTGTATCTTTTTGTGTACACTACGGCCACTGTATCTTGACGGGTCTGAACATAGGCTCTGCGAACTTTAGCGCATGTATAACTCGTGAAGAAAACTGTTATTATTTTTATATACCTTTGTACTAATTAAATTTTCCCTAATACAGTTGACCAATTAGTACAAATAAAATAAATACGAAAACATTGAGAAACAGTTATTGCGCAACCTTCTGCGCGAAGTTCAGACTCGCCAAGATACATCGGCCGTATTGTACTGACTAGTGAGTGAAGTTCGATTTTGAAAAGCTAACTTATAAATGCAGCATCGCATCGCGTATGGTCGCAGTGTGAACTGACCCTAAGCGTGTCAGCTACAGTTTTTCTTTTTAATGTAACTAATTCTCATCTAGTCTCTCTTAGATCTTTTAAACTATATATATATAACAGATTTTAATGTGAGTTTTACTATCATAATAATTCAAGAGCTTATAAACCGAAATAAAACGCGGGCAGAGCGGTGGACAATAAAAAAAAAAAAAACTTAGACCTTTACATCCGTTAATGGATGATTTATACAGTATTCTCCGAGCGAAGTAACCACTCTTGAAACTGCAGTATTTCAAGAGTGGTTACTTCGCTGGGACAGTTGGTTTTTAAATGTCGTATGGTTGCCCAAGCACATACGGCATTCTCACAACATAGTCAGCCTAGTCCAGAGGAATGAACTAGTCAATACGTCTGGGGCCAACTATGTGCGGGTTTCCTCACGATGTTTTCCTTCACCGTAAGAGCGTCCGTATGATGTACTTGAGATCTGAAAAAGTCTCATTGGTACACGCCACAACCTGGGATTTGAACCTGCACTCTCTCGAGTGCGAACCAAACGGTCTACCCACTAGGCCACGGAGCTCTCAATGTGGACAATAGCATAGAAATATCTCCCCAGCATCTGTGGTCCAGTGGCTTAGAGCTATGCTCTCAGTTAGGCTCTCGACCTCGTCGTAGGTGTTGTTTCCAAGTTCGGTTAAGACAATTCAGGCTGATCACCTGATTGTTTGACAAGAAAGATGATCCATGCGACGGATGGGCATGAAAAAGTCGGTCCTGCGCCTCATCTCTCGCCAGTCGTGTCGGTTATCCGTCTCACTATTTCGAGACTTAAAGGAAGAGACAGTGCTCTTATGTACTGCGCACATACCTGGGCACTATAAAATAACTCCTGCGTAGCTAGCATGGTTTGAATGAAACCGGCTACCGTCACCAAAATCGGTGTGGGGAGCTATTATAGAAATACGTTCATAGCGAAGTGAGTCAATAAAACCTCCTTTAAACGGTCGAGCGGTTAGGGTGATAGGGTCACTGTCTGTTGACTCACGGGTTTGGGCGTTAATGAGTTGTCGCCTACCCGCTGCTATATACTGTGCCGGTGCCCACATCAAAGCGCGTGTTTAACTTGTTTCATTTTTAACGACTAGGGGTATATCTAAAATAGACTAGATTAGAAATATGTATAATGTAGTAGTAGTTGTAAAAATGTATTGTGTCTGTTTATGCCTTTATTTAAATTGATTCTAGATGGCTAACGTTCTGGCGTACCTAACTACCTACCCTTTTTAATCTATCCGTCGAAACGACGGGTTACGAGTAGGTAGGTAAATGTGTTTTGTATAAAATGTAAACTTTTATGAACATTTTGTATCTTATTAGGCACCTACAGTTGTTTACCTCTTTATTTGTATGAAATACTTTATTGGCTTAATCTATACAATATTCATTTCGGTAAAGTGAAACGGATAAAAATAAAAATCTTCTGCTTAGAAAACAAGTTGAAATTTTTTATAGAAAACCACGTTGAAATTTAGGAACTAAGCAATGTGTAGGTACTATTATTTATTCTGTGGCAATGTAAGCAACCTACCTAACATTCGCAGTATTCATATCGTAACAAGTGCAAGTAGAAACCCACTAAGTACCTACTATTCTGAAAGTTTGTGAAATTGGACGCAAGGATGGATGTAGGTATGTTTGTTACTCTTTCAAGCTAAAACTAATGAACGGATTTTGATAAAATTTAGTATGGTAGTAGTTTAATCTCTGGATTAACACATAAGCTACTTTTTATCCCGAAAAAGTGCAGCGTTCGCGTGGGATACTGTATTTACGTGGGCGGTGCCGCGGGCAAAAGCTAGTGAGAACAACGTTTGAAATGTTTAGAGAACGCTTATGAGATTCAGGCTCGTAACTCACATAATTAAAAGTGCAATAGATTCCCCTAGATGTCTCTTCCCACCTCCCAGATCCTTATCTGCGAGTCTCATTTCAGCTCACAAAGCGCTCTTGACATTATGTATGTAGGTGGCCCGTTAAAGGTGCGATGATTAAAGATTGTATCAGCATATGCGTTCCGAACATAGTTTACAAACTATTTCTATGCCTTGTATAGTTGCGTCGCTGTGTAGAAGTTAGAATTTATATCACATGGTATCTCTTCTTAGACGATCATGTAGTTGCAGATTTTTTTTTCTACAGCTATTCTGCCTATAGACATAAATAATTTTTCTGTTCTGATTATTCTATGTATCATTGAAAAGCTACATTAAAGATTCTTAAATTTAACTTAAATCATTCCATAACAGACAACACAAGGAAGTAAAACGAATTGAAAAAGCATGGAAAAGTTTTTGGTCAATGAAAGATCTAATGAAAGGCGACCTTCCACTCTGCCTAAAACAAAAACTAAAAGACATGTGTATCCTGAATATCCTAACCTACGGTGTCCAGTCTTGGTCTTTGACCGATTCGCAGAACTCCCGGCTCGGAATTTGCCAAAGAGCCATGGAGTGCAGTATTTTAGGTGTCAAAAGGATTGACCGTATCCGAAACACCAATCTGCGCCCCAAACGAGGCTAATTGACGTGGGTAGGAAAGCAGCTAGCCTGAAGTGGAGCAGGGCAGGGCACGTCTCCCGTATGCACCCGGACAGGTGGGTGCGTCAAGTTTCGGAGCGGCTACCGACTGGTCGACGAAAAGGCCGACCTAAAAAAAGGTGGCACGACGTGTTGGACTAACGTTAAGTAAAGAGTGGCCAGAAACAGCTAAGAAAAAGGAAAGAAGACTTGTAGAAAGAGAAAGGGAAGGCCTTTGCCCAGTAGTAGCACACTAACGGCTATAAATAAATAAAAAAACACTAAGAAAAAGGCTTTTCAGGCTACACAATGCACTTAATCTATTATAAAATTCACAAATGTGTTGTGTTTACTTGAGTCCCACACCAAAACGTCCACAACGGAGACAAAATCTACAAACACATCACTTTGTTGGTTCTCCGGAGGCTAAGTCCTTTGTTTTCTAAACCTCCTGAGCTCCTTTAATACTTTGTAATGGCGAGACAAATTCTGTGTGTCTGGTGACTTAAGGCGCTGTTACTCTAGAAATGCGCTTCTTTCAAAAATTTTTTGAGACGAATGGATACATTTTAGTGCAGCAAAAAAATATATGTTAATTTTGATCATATTTGCTAGGGGACCTTCATTTTCAAAACACGTTATCTGAAAAATTTCTCGATGAAAAAAAATCATAAAGTTACCATTAAAATAGAAATTCTTGGAGTTGTAACTGTATTATTTGTGAACAGAAATGAGAAAATTATTTGCAGTTTCGTAAAATATAATAAAAGGAAGGGAATTGTTGTTTTGATTTTTCGTATAGAATGTGATATTTGTTAGTATTAATTTATTTCAATGATAAATAATTCGTACGAGTCGAATGAAACATCGCGAAATGGCGACCTGTCATTCCTTCTCTTTCATATCTATTGAATAAGACAGTACCGGCTTAGGCCTCTTGCTAATGAGACGTATGTCAAATTTTTCCCCTCTTTTCTGCTCAAAAATTATTCGAATTTATTGTTGAAAGTCCGTTCATATTTATTTTACCCCCGAATGGACCTTTATGTCGTCTGCATAAAGGTCAAGTCGGGGTCAAGTCAATATTTACATATTAGTTTTTCTTTCGTCGTGTAATACTTATAATATATACGTAATTTCGCTATCTGACGTAAGACGCTTGGCAGCCCTTTGGCTTTTTGCGTTGTTGCGACCGATTGGTCTCGGGTTCGAATCCCGGTCAGACGATTTTTTTTTCTTTTTTTTTTTGTCGCGCTATAAAACTCCGAGCGATGCTTGTTTTCGCAGTAATAAAAGTATATGGTTAATTATGTACTTATTTTATTATTAGTTACTTTAAGTTGTTGTTAATATTAGTGTAGATTATATTATATAAAATATGAAAAGATTGTATTCGATGAATGTCCAAATTTTTAGTCCAAAGTTTTAAGATGGAGGTACAAAAACTCTTTATAAGTAGGTACTAGGGAGATCGAGCTTTGGTCGTAGTTTTAGTACAACGATAAAAATTAATAAAAAACAAATAAAATAAATATTAAAGAAAAACAAAGACATTATAAGAATCACAAAAATAATATTTATCTTACTGGGATTTGAACTCACCACCAAAAATCAAACGTCGGTATGCAAACCGAGCTGCTAGTCAGACTGACGTAAAATAACCGAAATTATTGATATAATTTATTACACGACGAAAGAAAAAACATATTTGATTCAAAATTGACAACATTGATTGACAACAGAATAAGTAAATATAATATATATACCTAAATATTATTATTCTGTTGGTTTGTAAAGTTATATCAATTATTATAATCAATTCTAATTCTAATCACCATGAGCAGATATTAGGAACATGTACTTATTCAGTAATCTACGTTTATTTTTTACTAGCTTTTGCCCGCGACTTCGTCCGCGTAAAGTTCGGTTTCCATACAAAATTTTAACACCTTTGTAGGGGGCGAATTTTCAAAAATCCTTTCTTAGCGGATGCCTACGTCATTACAACTATCTGTATGCCAAATTTTAGCAACATCTGTTCAGTAGTTTCGGTTGTGCTTTGATAGATGAGTCAGTCAGGTTTGCCTTTTATATATTTAGACTAGGTGTTGCCCGCGACTTCATGCGCGCAAAAGGTAATCTCGATGGAACCGTACATTTTTCGGCAATAAAAAGTATGCCTATGTGCTTCCCCGTTGTCTATTCTATATCTGTCCTAAATTTCATCAAAATCATTCCAGTAGTTTCGGAGCCTATTCAATGCAAACAAACAAACATACAAACAAATAAACCTTCTCTCTGTATTATATTAGTAATAGATTAAATAAAACAATATTTATAATTAATATGATGAAGCCGAAGAGACTATTTGGTTAAACCACAAATGTCAGAAACTAGGTATTTGAAATTGTATTTTTTTTGCTGTCAGATAGCCGAAGTTTCATGTATGTAGAATGGGAATATTTGATATTGAATTTTATTGTGTATTTATGTATTGTATAAAATCAGTCGATAACATTTAGCTTTGTGCTACGCAAACGAAGTTGCGGGCAAAAGCAAGTTTAGATTTTGTAACCGCTGAAAAATGCGAAATATATAAAATTTTGAAATGTCGACCTAGGAAGAAACGTCAATGTGTGTGATGTCATAATGTGTATTGTGTAATGTGTTACATGTTGTAGTGCGTATTCCGCAGTACTTCGACCGCATATTATAATAATACTAGCTATCCCGGGAAACTTCGTAGTCTTCGTACCGCCTTAGAATTAAATTTGTTGACGTACTGACTACTGACAGCAGCGCCACCTACCAGGTCCAATTGCAAATTTAAACCATTCTCGAATCAACCTGAAGACACACAATTTTTTTTATTAAAATCGGTCCAGCCGTTTAGGAGTTCAGTGACTAAATTGAGCTTTTTTTAGATTTTTTTACCCTTTAACTACTTACTAAAAAGCTTAACTTTCTCAAATCGCAATGGCTAAATTTGGCACAAAATTAGGAATTATACTCGGAATTATAATTCGATTCCACATTTGACATTAGCTACTGTCATTTTGTAAAATAATGATACCACATAAAATAGTGTAGTGATGAACACAAAAATCGATAAACAATCGCGATTTATGTTTATGTAATCATAATATTGGTGTACCAATTAAAGACTAAATTATTGATTTTTATTTAAATAAATACATAATTATTCATAATAATTATTTATTAATTAGTAACCATTGCTTTATTTTATAGTTAATATTTTTGTGTTTTTATATTAAAAACAAAACTTATAATAAAAGAGCCTAGATAGATAGTTTTCTGTATTGGCAACCCTCGTGCAGCTATCGCCATATCTTGTCATTCGGCTTTATTCTCCAAGTCTGACTGCACGAATATCTTGTTTCATTGCGAATCGATATTTTGTTATTTTGTTGGGTTTTTGTTAAAGTTTTGTTACGTTGTGTTTGTTGTTACGTTTATAGTTTTTTGTGAACTTTGAGTGAATCTATTTGTTTTGGTTTCCATCAAAATGGATCCTCAGCCAAGTACATCACAAAAAGACGTGGATGTTTTCTTGTCCCCAAGAAAAAAACGTCCACGAAAAGCTTTCACTGTTACTGAAAAAGTAATGATTCGCAACGCCTACAAGTACGTGAAAAATGAAACTTCTGCGCAATTGGAGGCCTTTGAAGTTGTGGATGAAAATAAATGTATGAGCAAAGTTGCTGACATATTGGAAATAACCTCACGCTCTGTTTGTAACGTTTTGAAGGAAGTAAATAAAGGTGCGCCGCCAACGCCTCCTAAAAAAACTGGACCAAAGCGAAATTTCAAAGATAAAATCGATGAATTTACATTCTCAGCAACACGAAGAATTGTTCATCAGTTCTTTTACCGAAATGAACCTCCAACCATTACAAAGGTTAGTCAATCAGTCAGACAGTATTATTTTATACCTACATCTTTTATATATAAGTAATGATTCCAAACTATTATACAATTTACTATTTTAGATTTTACAAGTGATGAACGATGATCCAGAAATGCCCAAGGTTTCTAAAGACACCCTCAGAAAAATTTTGAAGCATCTTAATTTTAAATTTGTTGCACGGTCACGCAAGAGCACACTTATTGATCGAAATGATATAATAACATGGCGCCAGCGTTACTTGCGATTTATATGTCAGTTTCGACGAGAAGGGAGACATATATATTATCAAGATGAAACTTGGGTTAACGCTGGTAAGGCTAACAATTTGAATTTATATACATTTTACATTAAATAGTAATATTGAATGTTCATTTATTTTTAGGTCATACTGTAAAAAAAACTTGGGTGGACAATAAAGTCACATCATCTCGGCAATTGTTTTTGGAGGGACTGACCACTGGATTAAAAAATCCATCTGGAAAAGGCAAACGTCTCATAATTAGCCATATAGGTAGTGTAGAAGGCTTCCTGGAAGAGGGGCTCATGATTTTTGAAGCAAAGAAAAATTGTGAAGATTACCATGATGAGATGAATGCAATTTGTTTTGAGGAGTGGTTCGCTGGAGTCTTACCACAATTAAGACCAAACTCAATTGTGGTGATGGATAATGCACCTTACCACTCCCGAAAATTGGAAACGGCACCAAAAATGAGCTGGAAAAAATCTGCCATTCAGGACTGGCTTTTAAATAAAAATATTAATTACGATCCAGATATGGTTAAAGCTACGCTTTTAGAACTGATTCCACATAATGAGTCTTTTAATAAGTATGCTGTAGACGAAATGGCAGCACAACATGGGATCACGGTTTTAAGACTGCCCCCTTACCATTGCGAGCTGAACCCTATCGAATTGATATGGGCGCAGGTAAAGGGGCATGTAGCTCAAAATAATAAAACCTTCAAATTGACAGACGTAAGAAATTTATTTGAGGAAGGCATTCAAAAAATTACGGCTACCGAATGGTCTAAATGCGTATCCCATGTTGTCAAAGAAGAGGAAAAAATGAGTAGGCTAGATATGTTAATTGACAACATCACAGACACATTAATAATAAATGTTACAGAAAGTGACAGCGATAGCGATAGCGATGACGGCGACGATTTATAAAATAAAGTATTACCATAATACATCTATTTGTTTTATTTCTCATGTTCCTTTATGATCATTTTTTTTTATTTATTTCACACACAATTATTAAAGAAAACTCTCAGATCCTTAATAAAATTAATCGTCATAACTAAATCCGTTCAGAAATATTTAATTTCCTGATATACTTAGTTTCTATTAAAGTAGTAGTTATTTAGATATACTACTATAAACGAGAGGAATCGATCCGGAAATATTCCATTTCCGTATCGAATAATTTCGCAACGCCACTATTTAGTACATGTCATAACGTTGCAACACTGAAATTGTCAAATCTGGAATCGAATTAAAATTCCGAGTATAGACTTATTATAATTGACCTAGACAGAAAATAGACATTTTGAAATATATTAAATTGTAATGAGATTTGAACCTAGACGCTACGCTTTGCTTTAGGCGGGCAAAATACCGCTAGGCTATGAAGCATATTACGATGTTATCGAAATTACGCTTTTGTACATTATAGACACATCACTTTGACGTAAATCGCATGAAACCCCCCGCAGTAACGGGGGCGGCACGTCCCCCACTCATCTCCTTCACCCCCTCGAATACTTCATAGTTGACTACTCACAGCGCCTTAAGGTATATTTTCCAGTCTTTTAAAATACTCGTTTGTACGAGTTTACCTCGTGTAATTGCTTTTTTCAGTGTTTAGCGACTAAGACAAATCGTTTGAGTCTAAGATGATTATGATTGCTGAGCTGAAAACCGTATTAGTTCTCTTTCCTATCGATTCTTAGAAGTAAGAATATTATGTATAATATATTATTCTTAAAGGAAAACTGTTTTATGAATGTAAGTAGGTATTATTTTCCAAAGACAAGAATATTTTTTTTTTGTTTGAAAATTAAAATCGGATAGTCAACATGGCATCTACCGATATCAACGTTAATACATAAGAATAAAATAATATCGTTATCATAATCAATTTTAAATTAAAACGGTACCTACGAGTACATTACGATTAAATGCGACTCCCTCTAAGCTCTTTGATTATTATACTAAGTGATAGGTAGTCTGTAGTCTAACAATCAGGAACACTGTTTGTAAATTATGCACGCGCCCGTCCACCGTACTCATTCTTCCATTTAAAGTTCCAGCGAAGATAGATTTTTTTTTATTATTTAACACAATGCGGTTGAAATCACAGTACAATGCCGTGTGCGGTATGAAAGCTTTATAAAAAGACTGCAGGCCTTTGTGGACGCATTGAAGCGCACCTATTAATCCTCTATGCTGAAAATATTACGCCGAGCGCCATGGAGGTGTAAATACCACATTATTTTCTAATAATAACAATATTTTATTAAGTATTGAAAATAGAGTAGGTACCTATAAAAAGTGTGTTATTTAAAAATCTGTTACTGCACGATCAAGATGTTTTATGACTTCCAACATTATTCAACTTCGTCGATTTGTGTAGTCATTTACGCCCGAAATTAATAACGTATTAAAAAGCTTAGATTGACTTCAATGTTAGGGTGCTCCCTCATCTGGAGCATTCGCGTGTAATGTAACGTTTTTGGGCGTCGAGCGGACGGAATCATTACAAGGTGCGCATTGTAATGCTCGGTTATGTAACGCCACACTCAAGTATAATGTTCGTTCGTAATGTAGTCATGGGATACTCTTCCCAACTTACCTGTCCGGTAGTTGTGGTATAGTATACGGGTATGCTACCCCGGCTTCCCTAGCTATTACTGTCCTATCCCTTGCCCTCCTGGGCGGTAATATCCTACATTCCCTATTTCCCACTCTAACTTACCAATCTTCCTTTCCTCATCACCTATCCTTCCCTTTCCCTATTCCTACCCTCTCCACCAATCCGTGGAAACGCAATGGATAATCAAAATAATTAAATTATCCAAAATGGCGGCGATGTGGTTCGCCACCCATCACGTCTCGTTTCTCGCGGAGGCGAAAAGCGGACCATGGAGAGACGCTTGGCTACGTTGAATGTAAGAGGAGAAATGGACGGTAAGAATGAATGTGGACGAAGCGAAAGATGTATGTAAGGATCGTAACAAGTGGAAAGAAGTGGTCTCTGCCTACCCCTACGGGAAAGAGGCGGTCCTGCCTACCCCTACGGGAAAAAGGCGTGATTATATGTATGTATGTATGTAATGTAACGTTACATTACACGCGAATGCTCCAGTTGAGGAAGCACTTTTATATTCTCAAACAAAAATTGACGTAAATTGACGTGAAGTTAATCCTAGGATCGTTGAAATGTATTGAAATCTTGATCTCAGATAGCTAAACTGAGATTAAGATTGATTATCAATTTCGGGCGTTAGTCAGCTTTATGTTGAGTCAGAACCCACAGTTTGAAGTTCACACGTATTTTATTCCAAGTACTTTCAATCGCGTCGCCCCAGTGCCCGCACTGCGGTTTGTCGCCACTGTGTTCGCACATTTAATGTTCCAACTTAGAACGAGAGAACAATATATATTAAATTACTATAATAGATCTAACTATAATAGTAATTTTAAAATTTCTTGGAGATGAAACTAACTGTCGCATTTGACAGGAACTCCAAAGATCGATATTTCAGACGAATTTTAATGATCTTTAATTCTAAATTTACCGAAACATTCGGAAGTAATTACTGGTTTTGTTACTGCTTACTTAACATCTTCTACCCTATAACTCTCATAAAATAATTATGAAATATGTTTAATGATATTATAAATACATAATATTATACCTACTAGTGATGTAACGAATGTCTCTTTTTTAGCATTCGCGGACGCGAATGCGAATGCGAATATCTGCTACCGACATTCGCGAATGCGAATGCGAATATTCAGTTTTTGTTCATATTTGGCGCCAATTTGTCGCGCAGTCGCGTTCGGACAAGGTTCGTATCTTCCGAGTATTGCCGAGTTCATACGAACTCATCTATGATCTAAAATCTAAATAAAGCGTCATTCATTCCGCTCCGCTCACTCAAACTTAAACTAATTTTTTTTATTTCCATGTAGGTTATGATATAACGCTTAAAGAATTGTCCTAAATGATGCCTACCACCGGTTCGGAAACTAGCCTGGCAAGAAGAACCGGCGTAAGAAACTCGCACATTTGCTTTTGTTTTCTGATATTCATATTCGCAAAACATTCGCAAAAATTTTGCGAATGCGAATGCGAATATACAAAAATGTGCGAATATTCGCGAATGCGAATGCGAATGCGAATATTCGTTACATCACTAATACCTACTACTATTAGGTACAGATAAGTCATGAGTACTTTAAGTGCCAAGATATAATTGTATGTCTCAAGATAATCGCCAATTTTATTATTATACGAGTAGAGGAAGACGGTTTTATATTTTTATCAAATTATATTTTTTCCTTGAAACTGAAGTCTGGAACTTAATTCATAAATTTTCCAGGTGTCATTGTCACAGGTGAATCAGGAGGTGAAATTTAAATGTCAAGATACAATAATATTTGACATTCCGTCCTCAGCTCCTGAGGGAAGTCGACCGCCTTTACATTCGGTTAACGCCTCCGGTTGCTGACTTCTCATTATGAATTTACTCTGTAGGCAAATATTTGTGTGTCGAATTTACCATTTGGCCCCGCTTCGCAATTATGGTGTGAGGAGCGTTCAGGCGAACATTGCCGTTTGTCATTTATCTGTGTGAGATTTTGTTGGGCATTGTTAGTTTCGGAAATAGGATAAGGCACACTTGCGCAGATGAACCTCAATTCTCGTATTTAAAGTAGACTCAATTTGACTTTGTTTGGATTGAAAGTGTAGCGACATGTTACCATGAACGGATTTTATGACGTTTCGACCAATCAGAACGCGTTTCACGTTGGGGACTTGATTGTAATTGTATCGGGACTTGATTGTAATTGTATTAATGCAGGTTTTATTTAGTAAAATTGCCCCTCTGGGTAAATATCATGCCGTCTCTTTCATAAATACTAGGAACGAGAGAGATAACATGATATCTAATCCAGATCTGCACAAGTGGGCCCTAGTGGCCCTGGTAGATTTCAAATATAAGTACCTACTTATCCAAAGAATTAAAATAATGCGGCTACCATAAAAGGGTAATGCGTGAATCTAACGCAGAATATCACAACTGGTTTACGAATACAATCTAATTAATTGTGTAAAATATCGTGGGGACATGGACAATGGCTGCGTATGACATTTATCCGTATAGTTCCGTGACAAAGGAGTCGGATCCTGGTGGTATGGCGCGGTCGCCCGGGCGGTATACTTAATGTCGCGAGTTTTACAAAGGAGCGTCATTGTTTACGCGGGGTAAGTGACGACATATGGGGGCGCTTTGAACTTGCATTGTTTTGTAATTTATGTTAACGTTATTTTGTTAACATTTTTGTATCTCCTTTTGATGCCACTTTTCGGTTATTAATTTTCTTTGTCGATGTTTATTTGTAAACGCCACCGGGACTTAAAAAAAATATAGAGAAGTTAACAGTTTTGTATAAGAAAATTAAGTGTGTGTGGGTAGTTACTTAGTGCGCTTCTGTTTTTGCACTGGGACTGGAATAAAAGAGAAAAAAAAATACTGCAAGAACACAATTTTTCTCAGTTCAGTTTAGATCTTGCTGCACTGAACTATTCCAGCCATTGACTAATTCAATATGGAGAAGAGACTAGGGACACTCACCTCTTGTCTTTAACCTTAATTTCCTACACATAGATCCTATTTGAAAAAAAAAAAAATAAATAAAATAACCAAAATAAAAGTCATTGCAACAAAAATCACTATTTAGATAAGTGCTGTCTAAATATTCTACTCACTTGGAGCAATTTGGTGGTATCGTCACAGAACACTACTCGCGGAGTGGGTATCGTATGGGTATCGTATACTACCGACATAGCCACTGTAAAGGCAGGTATTAGTTATTACCCATACAGGCTCTGTAAATTGAGTGTACCTAGTCTCCCTTAAGGATGAAATCCCCCTCTCCTCTCGTAGTCGGCACATAATAATTTAAATAAAAATAACTTTTATTTCAGGCTGCATAGGCTTATACGAGTATTATTATAAATACCTTACAGACTAACATACATAATATTATATACTTAAAAACTACACGTGATGCGCGTTTCGTTCCGGAGTCTCCCCCGGAACCTCCGGTAGACCACACAAGCTGGCCAGAAATCCTCCACCTCGAAGGTCGACAGTAGATACGTCGGTAGTCTCACCACAAAGGAACTGAAGTTGACCTTGTGGCGAGACTCCCGACGCTCGACCCTTAAGGCGAGGGACGTCTTCTTACGGATGTAGGTAGTCCACGACATCTTCAACCTCCGTGGACCAGTGCAGGCGGGAGACATACATAAAGGTAGACGATATGGAGACTTCCTGTATATCTTCAATTAAAGCAATAATTGTGTAAAATCTGCGTCATATAACAACCGAATATAAACAGTTAAGCACATGCATTATGGCGGTATATTAATATGTGAATTCATAAATATATTTGTGAAGTGTCCGTTTTAAATGGAATTCATGCATACATTTTCATATTGTTCAACACGAGGTGTCCGTTACTTCGGGCTGTATTGTTTGTTTTCATCGATACAGGCTTCTGTTGTATTTGGTCTTACAAATATGTTGTATGTTTTTTAAATTTTTGTAATAAAAATATTCAGCTTGTATTCACTTCATCGTAGTCAAAATGTTATAATTAGGGTGTGTTCACACCGAAACGAGACGATACGCGACGCGCTGCATTTTTAAGATAGCGAAATTTAACTTTATTCACTACATAATCATGAAACACGCTTAATAGGCATGATGACTGAATTTTTTATTGCTTAAGTAAATAGTACTCTTAAATATGAGTAACTTCTCAAAAGAAACAGTACATATCAAAAGTCAATATTTTCAAAGGTACAGCGATTTGTATACAAAATTTCGCAAGTCTCGTAAAAACGCTCCATACTAAACTTAACCTATAAGTGACGTCACTTGTAAGTTAAGGTGTATGAAGTTTACGGCCGCAGGACTATGTAAATATCTCCGATATTTGTGCGTTTAAGTTCATACTTACCGTAATAAATGTTTTTGTATATAATGTAAGTAAGCTAATGATGTAGGTTTTGTTTACCAATTTCGCAATTAGTAAACTACACATAAAATAATATATTTCTTACATTTACCACTTGGTAAACTATATATTTCAAATGTAAAATTGCAAGAGTTCGAATGAAAAACTAGACCACTCTACATAGTGCGGTGCCGCTTCTACAATGAAATGTGTATCCTCTTGTGTCTTAATAAGGTGCAATTTTGAATCGGTATCTTAAAAATGCAACGCCGCGTCTCGTTTCGGTGTGCGCCGACCCCTACTATGACTTTGTAACAGTGTTAATAATAATGTGTAAAATGACCTACTTTATTTGAAACCAGATTCTTTGATGTAAGTGTAAAAGCAATTTGAAAACAACCCGTCACCCTAGTTTTTAAAATTGGGGACACTTTGTGCCACAAAATGCATAAAAAATATAATTTTCACAGTTTCACAGCGGAGTCGTTTCAATCTCGTCGTATCAAAAACTTGTTTATGAGTGTATAAAGTTAACGTCATAATATACACCTGCACCCCCTAACTTCAGTTTAAGTACTCTTTAAACTCCACTCCACTGCAGATAAAATACTTTAAACTTATCTAAATTTAAATCGCTCGTGGCTATATATCATAATTCTAGCGTTAATAGTTGGGATGGAACATTAAAAGTTTGTAAGGCATCAGTAGACGATCTTTTCACTTAGGTTGCGATCACATTCTGCTGGATGATATTCTAGAAAACCATAATACATAATAACGCCATTTTCCCGTAGGGGTAGGCAGATACCATTTGCTACGATCCTTACATATGTACTTGTTTCGCTTCGTCCATTTTCATTCTTACCATCCATTCCTCCTCTTACATTCAACGTAGCGAAGCGGCTCTCCATGGGTTATTTTTCGCCTTCGCGAAAACGAGACGTGATGAGTGGCGAACCACATCGCCGCCATTTTGGATAATTAAATTATTATTTTTGATTATCCATTGCGTTCCCACGGATTGGCGGAGAGGTTAGGAATAGGGAAAGGGAAGGATAGGTGGTGCGGAAAGGAAGATTGGTAAGTTAGAGTGGGAAATAGGAATGTAGGATATTACCGCCCAGGAGGGCAAGGGATAGGACAGTAATAGCTAGGGAAGCCGGGGTCGCATACCCGTATACTAACCACAACTACCGGACAGGTTAGTTGGGATAAGTATCCCATGACATAATGAGGTGTAAATTTTTAATGGGTTTTAAAATGTCTACTGTCAATTATTAGCTCTATAGACTGTAGCTGTAAAAAACTAATATAAGTCACAAGTAACAAACATTGAAGCAACAAACTTCATTGTAACAACTTTAACCTTATCATAAAAACAAAATCCAAAACCTGAGTGTCCTCACGGAAACGTGGCAAGAAAATATTGAAATTTAGAAGCCATTAGAGTTATTGAGTAAGCCGTATTTCCATAAATTCTCTTTTGGATACAGTGAATGTAGATTCTCGTCAAAAATTCAAGATTTGAATTATTCAACAGGCCTTTTAAGATGATTCTCAAATTGAAGGCTCCGCGGCTACGAATCGAGTTTAATGAAGTATCGCAGCCCCACAATACGCAATCAAAGAATTTTCATGACGAAAGTACTAAGTATTTGTGATGGGATAATGAAACTTTGTGACACCTGGCTGTTGATTGAAAAAAGTTGGCCGTAAACACCGTATACATATTTCTGGGATTGAGATATTTTTTAATAATTCCAATCATAATTTAAACGGATGATATGTTTAAGAAAATATTTTTTGGATTTTTTGACTTAATGTAACTGAGGAATATGTATTAATTTTGCAGCTCTCTCTGTCATGACAAAATCGTGTCGTAGCGCGTAACTGTAATAAAAAGTTTAAAAAAACTATAATACGACTATGTATGTAAATTATCGTCTATGTTATGTTACTCGGGCCATTATTACGAATCTGTTGACACCCCATTCATAAAAGTCTGATTAGTAGTTTAGACGCTACGGTGGAACAAACATACATAGACTACCAAAATAAATTACTCTTCCTTTTAGCTTTGACGTAGTCGGGTACAATAGGCTTTAAGACTATTAAAGCGCAACATTTATTTTTAAAGTACGGTTATGTTATGACTGAGATTTTACGTAGGCTTACCTACGCCCTTAGGCCAAACTATTAAAAAGTAAACTGCACGATACAAGGCACTAATGGCAAGACATAACGTTTATAGAATATGTCGCGTTGTACCTATTACTTTAAGGACTCATGAAGCCTGTTCATGTTAGTGCCCATAATTCTCCTATTAAAAGGTTGCCATTAAAATTGCAAAGCAAATAGCCATTTCACCAGCGTGCAATAAAAACAAACGAGAAAGGTTCTAAAGCAAAAAAGTCCACATCTCAATTTGTGTGCCGTTAATTATTTTCCGGAGACGTTTGATTTTCCCCCGAGCGAGCCGCGGAGACGGCGGCATTTGTAGATTCGATTCCTTTATGTTAAAAAGAGATTAGAGACAAAAGACCGATATTTGATAAAAGTATTAAATTTCAGTTACTTTTATCTTCCTCGAGGATCTTGATTTAACGCCGTTTGAGGTCATTACTGAGGCTCACCGGAATGGCTGCGCTTAATGAAGTCGTGAAAGAAAATTGAGTTTAGTTAAAGGGGCGAATTTAATTCGATTTCAAACTTTTTGAATGAACCTCTTACTTTGGAGCGTCCACATTAAAAAGCCGCGAAATAAGTCAGTGGGAAAAATGGCGGTGTCGTGTCTAGTTAATTAAAATCAATTAGTCACTGATCCATTAAATGGATTTCTGTAACCAAACCTTCTCGATTATAAATATACTACGTCACACTACATTATATTATAGTTATTTCCCGATTATCCTATTCATACAAAATCAACGTATTCATACTATTCCTAACATCTTGTAAGCTAAGACTATTCTAAGCTATATTTTCTCAATTATCTTGATTGTAGCATCAAAGTATTTGAAAGTTTAAATAACTAACATTCTGCTAACACAAACTTAGCATAATGCACCGCTTCAGCAAAACACGCTCAAAACTATTTTATCCGACAAAGAATTTTGTTTAAAGTCACTGAATATTTCTTATATGAAAAGGCATAATATCGAGCTAAGTCGGTAACACGCGAACTTCCGACCCATTAACTAGCGAACTTGTTAAGGCTGCATTGATTTTATAAGCGAAAACGTGCGAGGCACCTCACAGCTGAAGTGTGTTCGAATCGCGACCAGGAAAGTTAGATAGCTTACAGGATGTAGTTTGTAACAACAAGTGCTTTTCTATGGCCCCAACTAAGATTTGGTGTGCAGCAACTTTTTACAGCACTTTTGATTGTACTTGCTGCGGCGATTTGGAAAGTTGGGGTTTATGGTTGGGTCATTTAGTGGAACTACTTGATGTAAGATCACTTAACTGACTTTGTGTGTACCTACTTAATAAGTAATAACATGAATTATTCCAGCAAAAGATTACTTATGCCTTTATGGCGTAGATTAATATGATTTTTAGGGTTTCGTAGTAACAACAAGTATAATATAGTCGGATGGAAAACGACATATCGACCAAGAATATTACAAAATGGATCCCTAGAAAAAAAAACCCGGAGTCTTGTCTAACTTAAAATACTGAAACAAAAGCTAAACAGGTAAAATATTTTCACGAAAGAAAACGCATCATCGACTTCCGTTTCCATTGAACTTTCTAACATCTTTTATCACTTCCATTTTCGTGATTTTTCAACGGGTACGGACTCGGGTTTTAACTCTAACTTTCGAAATAGGTACGTAATAAATCTTACAAACACTATTGGGGTTAAATAAACTATTCATTATTATATTTAATATTTTACGGAAGTAATTAAAAATGAATGCGAATTTGAGTTTTCATACAAAAAAGTAATATACGTTTCTAAAAATAAGATGATAAAGATACCTATCGTTTATTTCTTTCGAAAAGCTGAGCTTTTCAAAGAACTATATAATACATACGTCATACATGCTTGCAATTTTATTCGGCTACAATTTTCCGTGTACTACTCGTATTTCCGTTGTGATTGACAATTGATATTTTTTGAAAAAATATTTTTCTGGGCACATCCAAACTGTATTGAACGGACATATTTGATTTGCTTTGAACTTATTCTGACATGGAAATTGATATTCCATTAAATATTATTTTGACTGTCTGAGATTAACTTTTGAATACAAATTATTATAAACCCACCACTGAACTTCGTATTACTCATTCACTCTGGTGGTTAGGCATCAACCACCACCATATTATAGTTGTTTAGAAGCCATTATGTTTTTAAATAACGTATTAATTGATGAACTCACATTAAAATCAGTTAATTTCAAAGTATAACTAAATTACTATTTACTACTTTTTTGTTCTGACGTTAAAGTGATAATACCAATTGAAATAATATAATATAATTTTATTTGTGTGGCGTTTTAAGCGAGATAATAAACAGTAGATAGTACAGTAGAACAGATATTCTGGAATATTCTATTTTTAGCTCTTATGCGCTACGCGGATTAAGCACAAATCTAAGAGCATTAGAGTCGTAAATTTTATACGCAACAATAAAAAATGGACAGTGGTTATTAAAGTGAGCCGTCCGAAATATCCGGCTTACCTCGGCTTTAGTACACACAATGCATCCAATACTGGTACGTGGAAGATAAGTCGATTACTCACTTCTTTTTGTTGTGGGCTTACGGTTTAACGCTAAAACATGGAAAAACCTAGTCACTATTTAGTGGAACGAGTTCGCCGCACCGCGTTTATATCAAGTAACATCTTCCTACATGACACAAAAAGGTAAGTAGGTACTGTTGCGGATAACTGTGGCTAGATGATCTTTGACTCAGATTATTAAAAAAAAAAAAAAAAAAACCGGCCAAGTGCGAGTCGGATTCGCGCAACGAGGGTTCCGTATAAACCTGTAATCATTTTGTAACAGCTTAAATGTATTAGAGACCTGAGTATTTGATATGAATTTCAATTTAATATCTCTACGCGTTCATGAGGAAAGGGATAGTAAGTTTAAAATTATTAAAAATATTTTTATTGTATGATGTTACTAAAAATTTACGGTTTTCGTAATTTTTCATTTATTTGTGCTATAAGAAGTTGCTTCGTACCAAATTTCAAGATCCTAATTTCACGGGAAGTACTCTGTAGGTTTTGAGTTTGCGAGTGTCGAAAATTTGCGGCATAAACGGCTGTATCTTTTGATTGCGTATGGCTTAGAAGTTTGGTTTTTTTACAGCTCTAAGGGACAGTAGACCTGAGTATTTGATATAAATTCCAGTTCCACGCGTTCCTGAGAAAAAGGGTCTTGACAGACAGATGGACGGACAAAAAAGTGATTCTATAAGGTTTCCGTTTTTCCTTTCGAGGTACGGAACCCTAAAAATAAGTATTTGTGTTTAGAATATTGTAATTCGTATTTAATTTAATTTGAAACACTTTATGCAACAAATGTACAAAGGCGGGATTAATGCCTTGTGGCATTCTCTACCAGCCAATCTTAGGGTGATGTAGAGATAGGTTGAAGTAGTTCGTTCGCATTTCTTATATTAAACGGATTTAATAACAATAAAACAATAGGTAAACTGAATACTTTACATGTATTACTAAATATGTGTAATAAATATGTACATGTTTTCTTAATGATATATAATCGCTGAATACACATACAAAAAAATATATATTCGGCTAATAATTTTAGGTACAATTGGCAAACTCTGCATTTAAAGATACTCTTAGATCGGGACATCCTAATTTCCTAGGGGAGCGCGTTCCAAAGGACAAAGGACGTATGTCATCCGCTACTAGTCAATAGAAAATTGAGAGAACTAGACTGGGTGCGTAGGGCGTAGGATGTCCTAGTTCCAATTTATGTGACTTGTGTAAGCGGTGAAGATAAAAAAGAAGATATTATAGTCGCATCCTGGTTTCAATTCGTTAGACCTGTCCACCGTACCAACTGAGCAAGTACGTCCCCTACCAGTGGCGAAGGGTTCTTATAACTCCATTCCTATCGGCTTCCCTTGTCACTTACCTTTTGCAAACCTTCATAGAAATCCCTACCTATTATACAGGTTCCGGCTTCCCCATGAAGGAGAAGCAGCCTTCGCCACTGTCCCCTACATATATATATACATATAATCACGCGTTTATGTCGAAAGCTGCGGTATAGTATGACACAAAGGACACTATTGTCATTGTTTTACAATATAATATGTTATATATTGTGTTCTTTGCCAGTGTCTAAATTAATACACGGCAAACTACGTTAAGAATTTTTCACGAAAAAATGTAGGTACGCCGCAGTTTTTCAATCTAAGCTTTAATGGAAAATTCCAGAAATACCTGATCGTTAGTATATTTATCTGAATAGTTTTTTAGTGCCACGTAAGCGAAGTCCACTGTTGCCATTTCGATTAATGAACTCAGCGTAAATAGTGCTAAGCTATAAGTCTTAATAGGTAAAAGTAATTTTGCTGTGTTCTACGTAAATTAATGAATTAACTTATTAGTTATCTTTCTTTTTAGACTTGTCTTTAAATTTATACTTTACTAAGGCAACATGTATATATATATATATATATATATATATATATATATATGTTACAGCCAAAGTAATAAATCCGGATATTATATATACTATCCAGCCATTATTTATAATGTCTACTCAATTTAGACAAAGTGATAAATGACACAGAATTAATCACATTGACTGGCAATTTTATATAATATCTTCGAAGAATTGGATAAAGTAATAAAAAAGTAGGTACAGGTAAATATTATAAAATTGTATTTCAATCTGCCTTTATATAATAATAATTATAATGTTTATTATAATTATTATAATAACATTGTCATAGATACAATTTTATTGTGATCTATATAAAGTAATTTAACTATTAAATATTTTTTTTATAATAATTTTACCCTTTTTAGGGTTCCGTAATACTTAAGTAACCCTTATAGTTTCGCTCTGTCCGTCTGTCTGTCTGACCGCGCCTCTAGCTCCTGTAATTATGAATATAAATTGATGAAATTTTGTGCAGTTATAGATTGTGTATAGATCACAGTTTCGGGATCATAAAAAAATAATAATTTTATATTTTAGGGGTGGCTCTCCATACATGTGAAGTGGGGATGAAAAATATTTTTTTCACTCTACCCCATCGTGTGGGGTATCGTAGAATAGGTCTTTTAAAATAAAGGCAAGGTTTCATTCGTTACTTTTTTTATAAAGTTGACCATTTTCGAGTAATCGGCCTCCAAACTAGTTTGTAAGTTGGTCCCCCGCCTAGCATTTTTAAACTATAGGAGATAGAAACTTGCAAATTTTCATGCTGATATGCTAAAAACTCTTTAGGAAAATTATTGTGATCCAAATCGGACAGTAACTTTTGGATTAATTAAAAAAAAAGCATATTACGCATTTATATTTACGGAACCCTCCTTACACATGTCCTGACATGCTCTTGGTAAGGTTTTAGTGATATATGTTAAATTATTAACTAACGTTTTAAATAAACAATCGAATATATAATTATTGAACACGCGCCAAGCTTCCATTAGGTATTGTATAGTTGTAAAAATAAGATGACGATGATGATTACTGTAAGTTACATAGTGGCATATTATGCTTGCAGTTCTTTGAACTCAGTTCTTAAGTTTGAGTTTGAGTTTGAATGCCGAAATTTTCAAACGCGTATATTTAAAGACTGAGGAGTTCTGATCAAAGCTTATGTGATCATCAGGTCACCACTTTAGTGAAAACGGGACCAACCTCGGATTATAATCCGAGGTTGGTCCCGTTTTCCCGAAACGAAAGTGAAAAGACATGCAGAACTTCCGCGGAAGCGGAAGCAGAAGCAGAGTTCTGTTGCATCACTAAGTTGAATCGTGTTTATTACTTTAGCTAACTTTGGCCCGCTATTATGAATAATATCCGGACAAAGTGATTAATTTATCACATTATCTAGACAATATAGTTATTATATATAATGACCAGTCATTATGTATAATAGCTATTTAATCACATTGACTGTAACATATATATATATATATATATATATATATATATATATATATATATATATATATATATATATATATATATATATATATATATATATATATATATATATATATATATATATATATATATGTCGCATCAGGGGAGGCCAGAGCGGAAACATAAGGGCGATCTAGGTTGTCGGACATCTTATCATAGATATGATTCACGCAGGTGAAATAAAAACAAAAGTCTAGTTCAATGTTCGGTTTATGTCACGTCCAGATAAGAATACTATTAATGGCGAAACAGACAGGTTTCTTGGCAATGGCTATCTTATTCGACTCTCCGAGCAGAATCCCCCTTTTTCTAAATTCTCAAAACCACGTATCTCCAAGCAACTGCCAATCCAAGAACCATGTCCAAGCTTCCGCTTGCGTTCCACCAATCACAAAAGGCTTAACACTGTCTACCAACATAACATAACAAATATTTCAATTCTAATTCGCTACAGTGAACAAGCTTGCCAATATGGCAAATCTAATAAAAGGAAGTTTACTCTATTCTCTTTGGCGCTTTACAACTCTATTCTCTTTAGCGCTTTACAATGACCTTCGGTGCCATCTCTTGACGGGATTGTATATCAGTGGCGAAGGCTGCTTCTCCTTCATAGGGAAGCCGGAGCCTGTATAATAGGTAGGGATTTCTATGAAGGTTTGCAAAAGGTAAGTGACAAGGGAAGCCGATAGGAATGGAGTTATAGGAACCCTTCGCCACTGTTGTATATAAATTAAAATAAAGGTTTACGGAATAATCGTAATATGATTTAAATCGCCAACAACAGATGGCGCTACACATCTCGATTCGACATAATATATTTATTTATTTATTTCACGAACTTATTATTTAATAATTTTAATAAATATTTTAATCACAAGTAAGAGTAATTTCTAGAATAAGAATCTAATTTACTCGAGCTATCTTAACAATCTATTGAGTTGTAAATTCACCGAGGCATCGAATTTTCATTGTAATTTATTATTATTGTCCAACCGGGGGACAGAAAGTAACGGTCTTAATAAACTAAACCACATTATTGGCTGCTAGGCGATACAGTAAAGCAGCCCAGGTGGCTGCGGCCGTCGAAAGCTATATATAGTGTTCTATGCGCGCCGCTGCAATGGACACATTTTACTCTCTTTAGCGTCAGATAAAGTCCGACAGTCCTTTGTTCTCGGGCTGTTCTTGAAAATTTAAAAGCGGTCCTTGCAGTAAATTCACCTTCAGAGAGCCGAGATACCGCCGATGAATAAATTATCCACATACGCCTACACATATTGGAGCGAACCGCATCGAGATAGAGTTTTATTCGTTCCCTGTCTTTTATAGTCCAATATAAAGTAATTAATGCGGGAATCCCGAAAAGAAGAAAACTTCGCTGAATTGTTTCCTACATTTTACGTAGGTACATGTGAGTTAATAGTTAGTTTAGATCTTAGGTAGGTACGTCAATTAGTTTGTAGTAGGTAGTTCTACAGAAATTTTAATCGTATCTCGTAACAAAATAATAATTGAAATCACACCCGTCTACCAACTTTAAATAATCACAATTGCGTCACGAGCTTTAAAAAATAAATATGTATTTTTTCCCTTATAAATCTTATATTTTTGCAAATGGAAACGTTATTTGTTATTTTTGTATGTAAAGCGGAAGTAGCTTTAGCCGTGAGCGAGTAAGCGCTTTACGTTCGCTGAATTTACAGCGCTGAATATGATAACCAATCCTTTTTGCTACTCAAAGCTCATAATGCTTCACTTACACCCTTTTTCCCTCTGAACGCACAATCATTAAATGCTACCATGGAAAAGGCAAAATACGTTAAAAAAACAGGGTTTTTTGTTAAGGTTTAATGAAAATAATATATTTTTTAAATCTTTTGATTGAGGACAGATTTGTAAATACTATGCTATTATTGCTTATTATAAAATATATATTAGTAGTAAGTAATTTACAAAGAAATTGGAAGACAAGGAATACTGAAGCTGGATCCTTTTATAATGTAATCGATATAAAGTTTTTCGCTTTGTCGCGATTTAGTAATATCTTCGATGGTGCAGCGATTATCAGGTTATTGTTGGAAAATTTCAAAAATGAAATAATAAAAGTTGCTCGACGTTGAGAAATGGCTTGTGAATTCCTAACGACGCAATTCCCCTGAAACTCGTTTAATATGTTATTGGCCATCGAAACAATCGATAGTTTTTGTACATCACTATGCTCGTTGTTGGAAAATGCTAATATAAGGTTTTATTCGCTCTGAAATTTATAATAGATAGGAATGAATACTTGTTTGACTACTTTTTGTGTTTGTGCTATATTGTAAGAAATCTATCGAGGAGAGAAACTCGTAGGTTCATAAGCGGTCGACCAAACTACACTTATGGTGTCTACAGACACACGAATTTAGTACGGAGCGTACAGCGGATCTGGTACGCTCCGTACCAGATCCGAGCGTGTGTAGGGCAGTCCGGCGAACATAAGAAGAAGGCGAAGAGTTCGCCGTTGTCCGCATCGGATCTGGTCCGCTCCGTACCATATCCGTGCGTGTGTAGAGCAGTCCGGCGGTTAGGCCGTACAACGGTATCAGTGTTGCCAACTTAGGGATGTACCCCCCAAAATTAGGGAAAATATCTACGGGGGTTTACTAGGGGACAGGATGTTTACAGTTTACTCCTTATGAATCAATTTTTATGTAATAATAAAAAAATATTTTAATGTGTGTATATAGCCAGGGATATGAAAATGTATTGGGAGTGAAATCAGATTAAGACAAGTTAGTTTTATGTTATTCACGCGTAAGTCTTTATGTTAAACACATAACCTTTCTTTCTAGCTTATTATCTCTTAGACCTGTCAATGGTATAAGTAATCAGGGGTAAAATTTGGGGAGAAATATTTTTTAAAGTGTTATATGTGTATAGTGTATCACTACCCGTTATCAATGAATTGCGGGAATCATCGTCGTCGTTTAAAAACAGCACTGTAAATAGAACTCTGTGCTAATGTAATAGAGCATAAAATCGAGCACACGAGTGTTGAGCTTTACGGTGCGTGTGTAGCGACACCGAATTTGGTCTCCGGATATGGTTTGCTGTACGCTCCGTACCAAATTCGTGTGTCTGTAGATAGCATTACTCTACGTGACATATATGCCTACACATCACCACCTATTTTAGTTGACCTATAAACTTACTGTCTGTACGGAAATAGTGCCAAAACCATGTGTGTAGGCATGAAACTAACTTAAAATAGATTTTCACATTTATACGACCTACTTGGGACTAGCGCGCCTGGCGCCGAATACTATCGGAACTTTTTCGGGATGAACTTTTTGATATTAATCAAGGCCGTAAATACCCAAAAATTAAATGATTGGGCCGTTTTTAATATAACCTAACCAAGAGCATGTCAGGACATGTCTAAGGAGGGTTCCGTAAATGTTGAATGTTGATTAATAATCAAAATATATATAAGTGAATAGTAACCAGATGTTCTTTAAGAATAAGTTTTATTCGATTTCTATTTAATATTCGCATTTCGCTAATCACATAACATTTGAGCATATTATTTTAGTCTATTACGATATCGCCTATCACAATCAAAGAAAATATTTACTCTAGCGCACTCTAGCGAGACCTCAAAGTAGGTACGAAGAATACAACCAGATACTTATAAAAATTTTAAAGCGCGACACATGAGAGGTTATACATATCAGCGAGGTTTTCGATAGCGTGATACAGAATTTAAATCCAATAACACAGCGACATCTAGTATTATTTTTCAAAAACAATCCACGATTTAAACAGGAGACTAGCGCCATATACCTAGTTTTCGTAAAGTTACTAGCAAATTGAAGCTTTTAATATTAAAGGTAGGTATTCAATTATAATTAAAAACAATAATACTATGGTAATTGATAACATAATTATATTCATGTGTTTTTAGTGTTATTAAATTATTGTAATAATTGGTAAAAGAGGCAGATATTCGTAAAATTAATTATTAATTAAAATTTTACGTGTTAGCTCTAATTCTGGTAAAGAAACGTAAATTCGCAATAATTAGTATAATTACTGTAGCTCAGTTAATCATAGTGTTTGTCCTTGGATGTAGGTTCAAACCCGACGGCATGTTTTATTTATTATTAATTTAAGTTATTTTTATTAATTGTTAATTTCAGTTTTTTTTTATTTTGCAACCAGTTTTGAAACATTATTTTAAATGATAATTTCACATGATGTATAATTATTCTGATTTGCTTTAATATGTTAATTTGTTTTTCTATAATTGCTCTAGAAATAGAAATTATGATGCGATTTCGTTCAAAATAGTTTTCCTAAAGAGTTTTTAGCACGATCTATCAGCTTGGAAATTTGCAAGTTTCTATCTCCTATAGCTTAAAAATGCTAGGGGGGAGGCCAACTTGCAAACTACTTTGGAGGCCGATTACTCGAAAATGGTCAACTTTATAAAAAAGTAATTTTAAAAGACCTATTCTACGATACCCCACACGATGGGGTAGAGTGAAAAAATATTTTTCATCCCCAATTCACATGTATGGAGAGCTACTCCTAAAATATAAAATTATTATTTTTTTATGATCCCGAAACCGTGATCTATACACAATCTATAACTGCACCAAATTTCATAAATTTATATTCATAATTACAGGAGCTAGAGGCGCGGACAGACAGACAGACAGACAGACAGACAGACAGACAGACAGACAGACAGACAGACAGACAGACAGACAGACAGACAGACAGACAGACAGACAGACAGACAGACAGACAGACAGACAGACAGACAGACAGACAGACAGACAGACAGACAGACAGACAGACAGACAGACAGACAGACAGACAGACAGACAGACAGACAGACAGACAGACAGACAGACAGACAGACAGACAGACAGACAGACAGACAGACAGACAGACAGACAGACAGACAGACAGACAGACAGACAGACAGACAGACAGACAGACAGACAGACAGACAGACAGACAGACAGACAGACAGACAGACAGACAGACAGACAGACAGACAGAC